>JARFIY010000254.1:15000000-20000000 GCA_036346155.1 Sinelater perroti | reverse complement strand
GGTGGCGTCAACCGGTTTCCTCAAACGACTAGGGATATAATGCAGACTTCTGAAGAGAACTCTTTGGAATTTTACTAAGAACCTCTGACATCCGTACCATTAAATCTCCTCTAGTATATGAAACTTTGCATAGTCCCAAAGTAAAAATCACATAGGGTAAGATCTGAACTTCTCGAGAGTCTTTCTTGGTGTCGGGTCGTCCCAGATAACGTCCTGGAAAATGCTGGTTTAACCACGCATATAAGAACAAAATGGGGGAGGGAAAGTGTATTCGTAGTATCACATACAAGATATAAGCAGGTAATGGAACCCCCCCCCCCGCAAAAAATATAGAATAATATTTACTATTGTTTTTTAGAGACTGTTTTCATACATGACTAGTGATAATAAAAATTCTATAACCAATTTTTAATGCCTAACAACATTTTACCTACTGTGTATTTTTATTAACTTTCTACAGAGGAGCTTATAGTAGAAAGTTAATGAGATTATCATCCTGTCTGTCTGTCTGGAGACAAGATAAGTTCCGTTCTATCCAACGGATTCACTTCAAACTTGGCATACGCACATCTTAGGTCAGTATCTTTCATGAGATTGATTCTCAGCCAAATCGGTTAACGGCAACCGGAAGAGACCATTACGATTTCGAAAATTCCTGTCTTTCTGTGTGTCTGAAAACAAGATAACTTCCGTTCTATCCAACAGACTCACTTCTATTTCTGGATATTATTATTTCAGATAACCATCCCTCTATTCAGATTGCTCCCCTGGGCTTTACCGACCGCAGTTTTATCTTTACAAGTCAATTGTTTATGCCTCTGCTAGTTAATGTAGCGTTTTCGCCTCCGATAGTAGTGAACACATACAAATTTACTTAAACTACTTAACTTATTTACAAAACACAGAATTAATAATGTAAAATTACACTAACACTATTTATGTTGAATTTTACAGCTTTCGGCACTTGACTTTTCTGTCACTGCCTCGCTGCTAATATTTATGTCCATTTGGAGTCTATTAGAAGGGCTTAAAACGCCTAAAATCTTAGTATCGTTTGAGACTTGCACGTGCACCAGCAGCGCGGCTGGAAAACATTACATCCGCCGCCCGACCGTGACAGGACGCAACAAAAACTGCGGCTGATAATATCTACGCGACGGTGAGCTACTAAAGCCGGTGGAAAATTCCCCCACATTATTATGATAAAAAAAAATTATTGCAAGCGCCGTCACACTCGGGGTATTTTTTAATTTCAGAGTCAGAAATTTCTCATTTTCTTTTAATACGGACATAGTTGGTGGTAAGGGACCAAATCTTTAGCAAGAAAGGTTATGCTGATAGATAGTGAATGCGGTTTCTTAATAAAGTCTTCTGCTCACCAAGGAATAGAATGGCTACAAAATTGAGTGTACTCAAAGCTTTGACATTAGTAAAACAAATATAGCCGAGTTAAAAAGATTTTCCTTGATCGTTTCTGCTTATATCACTGGTGTAAAGTACGGTCCACGTTTACCCATAGCTAATTAGTAACCATTCAGAGGAAATGAAATTTATAAGATATTTTGCTTTTAAGAGTTTAAATACTTTTATTTAAACCTTATCAAAAGCTCTGACCAACACCTTCGTAAAACGTTATTTGTATATCGCATCTTTCCGCATTTATGGCTGTAAAACAATTGCGAAGGGCTTTAGTTGACATCAGTCCCTTAATTTTAGCTATTTAAATAACCATACAATTCTCCTCCAAAATAAAATAGTCTTTTCTTCATTCTTGAGGGTTATTTATCAACGCTGGTACACTCAATGAAATTCAAGGTTTCCAAAAATAAGAAATTCTTAACAGTAGCGATAATACAATAGCAGTCATGATATCACCCATAAGATATAGGCCGTTGGGTCTTGTTGCCGTCATTCCGCACCTGACAAACACTTTTGATTGAGTTTTTATCCCCTCAAACGTCACTTTGGGATTGCCACCACGTGACGCCCAGTAGTGGCAATTATCACGATTGACAAAACAGCCGACATAAAGTACGACCTAGTCACTCCACAGGATGTTTTCAAATAATTCAGATGCCAGTTTAGCATTCCCATATTCTATTCGGTGGTCACAGTCTTCGAGTTTTAGCTCCTGCAAGCAATGGATTTTCCAAGGGCGGAAATTCTAGTTAGTCTTATTGTCTTGTTAGTCCACTTTTACGAGCTGTCTAATGTGTTAATTTTTGCCAACTGTGGACACATTTTTCCTGCACTGTTATCATGTTCCTTCTTCTTTCATCTTTCATCAAGCCTATGGTTATCAACTTTGCATTATTGTAGTCTTCAACTACTATAATTATACGCCACCATCTTTGCAAAAAACGAATATATTTCCACACTTCAAAGCGTGCTGCAATTTTAAGTCACTCCTGAACAGTGAAGCACTAGGCCATCTTTGTTTAAGTTGGATGTATTGTCTCTCGCAGCCAATGCCTGTATTATAAACGTAGAAAACGTGGCATACTATTACTATCGTCTATTTAGAGATTGTTTTCATGGCTTTAGTGATATTACAAATTCAATAGTTAATTACTTTTTATCCATCTTTTTGCACTTACTCTTATTGTACGAAACCCC
Source organism: Sinelater perroti (assembly GCA_036346155.1). NCBI lineage: Eukaryota > Metazoa > Arthropoda > Insecta > Coleoptera > Elateridae > Sinelater > Sinelater perroti. The sequence continues at coordinate 19,997,384 of JARFIY010000254.1, read as the reverse complement.
AAATTAAATTATCATAAGACAACATCATTTTTAGCTAGATTTTTAGTTGACACCCGTATAACAGCAATCCCCTTGCGAAAAGCATCGCACATCTACCACAGACATCTCTAATGTCTTATAAAACGCACAGCAAATGTCGCTTAGTGACAACAATATTTTCTTTGCGTCTATATCTGTTTCCCAGAGTACGTGCCGACTGCTTAAATATCTCGTGACGCCTTTCATGTGACAAACGACAATGATGAAGCTGAACAGGATAATGAGATGCCAGCAAAAATAACCCGGACACGGTCGTTATACAACGCAGTGAAATGAATCGCGTTTTCCTACCCAATTACAATTTTGAAGGCTTTCGGGAAAATTAACTCGGGCGGCTGCCGTGGCCGCGAACCCCAGTGGAAATGGCAGCACGTGACCCTCGAGGCCGAGGAAAGCGCGCCGCGGACGACTTCGCGGCTTTAAATAACGCGCCCAGCTCAGCGCCCAAAAGGTGCAAAAAAACTCCACGATCTGCCAACGGCATGTCAAACTCCTCCTAGAGGAGGCGGTAGATGGCACATCAGAATATAAACGCTATGACTCACTTGTTCGCACCCGATTAGAAGTGCGGAGGTATTTGTGGGAACTAACAGGCGCCATCGGATATAAAATAGGCCGTTTGAAAATTCCAATAATTTATTTGTTAAAGTTTAGTCTTATAAACAAAGAGATCAAAGCAGTTCAATGTAGAAAGCAAATTAGTAAAAGTATTTTTATCAGAAAAACGAACGGTCAAAGTTATGTTGAAGGTTTCTTTATCTTACCTGCCACAAACACCATTTGTTACTTTTGTAAACTTCCTTAAAATCCTATTTTTACGTATAAAACTCATTTTTTTGTTTTCATTTAAAATGACGTTTTATCCACTATAGAGATTCTTAATGGAATATAAATTCTAAGTGTTATTACCCTTCTATCCACGTTTACAAATATTCAAATTGACGACTACCTCTTTACAAGTACACCCCATGACACGGATCAATAGATTTGCTAGCGTTATGAAACATTTCGTTGGGAAGTGCGAGATATTGTCTTTCAAATTCTTCCCTAAGCTCATCGGCTGCTTCTGGTTTTGGGTAGTAAATCTTATCTTTCAAATATCTTCATAAAAAGAAGATCACCTAATCCGTTTGATAGGAAAAGTCTTATCAAGATAGGTCCTTACATCATGATAGTAAAAAAAAAATGTTCCATTTTGATGAAGGTAAATCTCTTTGCCACCAAACAATTGTGACATATTTAAGTAAACATCACCAAAGACTAGGGTGTCCAATGGTGACATCTTACGCCACACTGTAACTCTTTCTATCTATATTAACCTCTTTCCACCCAATGGTGGATATGAGTCTTTTAAGTTGCCTCCTGTTTCCATCTGCGGTTTTCTTATTCAACCAAATCCGTCGTGGCTTTTTGTGTTTTAGCTAGCTTGTTCATGGTATTTATTGTCAAGGTCCATGTCCGTACTGAAAGAAGGCATTAGTTATAAACATTTTTGTCTACCATTTTGTGCTGGTCATACCAACCGTGTCCTTTTTTTAAATTTTTGTTGTTTGGTTTTGGTTTGCACATTTTATCATATGTTCCAAGTAGAGATATTCATCTATATATTCTATGATGTGGTGGTATACTTCTATGTTTCTTTATTTTTCTTGGTTGGTCGTTATTTCATGTTTTTGCATGTTCATTGTAAACCCCATTTGTTTTGAGTAGTGTTGTAACTCACAGATCAGGGTATGCAATTCTTCAAAAATTTACCACATCGATACAAGATCATCGGCAAACCTCAGATTGTTGAGCATTTTCTCATTTACTTAAATACATTTCTTGTCCTAGTCGAACTTATTTTAAATACATCCTTCTAAAGTTGTTATGAATAATTTTGGGCTCATTGAGTCTTCTTTTCGTACTGTTTTTCTGTAATCTACTCGACTTTTTCATTACTCAGAATTTAAGTGCTTCTAGTAGTCTATAAAGGCTAGGTACAGCCGTATTATCGTCCTTATGGTTAGTAGGTGGCTTGGCGTACCACATCTCTGGAGAAAACCTCCTTGTTCAATTGCTTGGTAACTTTTCAATTTGTTTTTAAGTTTAGTCATTAATTTGTATAACAGAGGTATTAGACGGAAATTTTCCACTCTTTCAGTATGATGCCTTTTATAGATATTTGTTTAATAACATTTTCAATAGCGTTTCTCCCTTTTCTTGTAGAAATTTGGTTATGACCCTGTCTTCTCCTGGTGTCTTATTTATCTTTATTTTTAAAATCTGCCGATACCTCTTCTTCGTGTTTCCGGTATATCCTCATAGTTTATCTTTTTATTTTTTTTAAATTTCTTCTGGTATTTTTGTTCTTTCTATATACAGATCTGTATGAAAATTTTTGGTTTACTTCGTCTATACTTTATTGGTTTAGTTATTTCTTTTTTAACATTTTCTTTGCCTTTTGTTAACAATATTCTCTATTACTTCTTAATCGTTTCCCATTTATTCTCTTTCTACGCTTGCACGCATCATTCTGTGGTTGCTACCACTGTAGATGTGCTTAATATTGATACTAACTTTTTATCGAAGGATAGTCTACTTAAAACTTTGTGGATCTGCCAAAGATTGCCCACCGCGATCATACGATTTAAAATTAGACTTTTTCATCTGGAGTTATTTGTCACAATTGCGGAAAGCCACACCCGGCCAACTATAGAGGTTGTGAAGTTATTCGCGAGCTACAAAAAATGCGTGATCAACATAATAAAAGAAAATGGATACATACACAAACAAAACCAAAACAAAAGGTTCAAAACAAAAGGCAAGATGCTACTCGTACAGATCAAACCTATGCAGAGAGAGTAAAGGGTACAAAACCTGACCCAAAAAATTGTGAACGTAGTGGCATTGAGCAGACACTTCAAAAGATTCTTGAAAAGCTATCCCAGCAAGAGGAAATGAACAAAATACTCAATAAGAGACTAGAAGATCTAGAAAAACCGCGGAGCTTGGGGGCTATTCCTAAAAACAAAAATGAATGGACTACGCATAATGACGTGGAATGGTAATGGGCTACGACAACGGCTAGATGAACTACAGATAGCCATAGAGACACAACATATAGACATGTGCCTCGTATCAGAGACTCACCTCACAAAAGAGGATTATCTCAAAATAAGAGGTTACCATACAACACACCCATCCAATACAGCGAGGGGTGGAAGTGCTGTCGTAGTTAAGCAGCACATATCACAATATGAAAATTTTCATATTCAATTGGATCTATTGGACATTTTTATTTCAAAAAACATCTCAGACAATTACATCGAGATTGAGGAAGAATTTGTCCTTAGCTCGGATCATTCTCCCGTAGTGCTAACTCTGAGTGAAAGAATCATCAAAAAGGAAGGAAAGCCCACTCTTACACATAAATACACTGAATGGGATAAATTCTGCCTGCACCTGGATAAGAACATCCAACTTAATGTATCTTTAAAGACACCAGACGAGCTAGAAGATGCAGTAGAAAAATTTACTGAACTCGTTCAACAAGCAGCATGGGCTACACCTACATGCCCGAAAATATTTAAGGGTAACAATTACCCGAAAGAGGTTAGAACTCTAGTTGCCACCAAGAGAAAGGCAAGGAAGAAATGGCAAAAAACAAGAAACCCTGCAGATAAAACCATTTTAAATAACTTAACAGCCGAAATCAAAAAGCAAATCCAAGAATGGAAACAAGAAACCATTACAAGCGTACTAGAAAATTTGACAGACGATCTAACGACGGATTATGGCCTATGAAAGATGACCAAAACAATCAAAAGACCCATCATTCAAAAGCCACCAATCCGAAATGGTAACAATTGGGCAAGAAGTAACCAAGACAAAGCGGACTTATTTGCAAGACACTTCGAGGAGACGTTTAAACCTTACGAAAACCGACAGATAATTAGAGCTACGCGATCCCAAGCTAATCATAAAAATATTCAACTAGTAACACCCAAAGAAGTGAGAAAGGAGATAATGACCAACATCAATCCTGCCAAAGCTCCAGGCTTCGACCTCATCAGCGGTGAAGTGTTGACAACCTGCCACGGAAAGGGATAGTGAAACTTACTATGTTAATAAATTGTGCGCTAAGACTACAATATGTGCCAAAAGCATGGAAATGTGCAGAAGTAATTGTCCTTTCAAAACCAGGTAAAGACGTGAATGAAGTGCAGGGGTACAGGCCCATCTCTCTCCTCCCTGTAATCTCCAAACTTTTTGAAAAGTTAGTACTGAAAAGACTCAAACCAGTGATCGAAGAAAGACAACTAATTCCAGAACATCAGTTTGGTTTTCGCGATAGGCACTCAACAATCGATCAAGTGCATCGTATAACGAATGTAATCGAAAAGTCACTCGAAGAAAAAGCAGTTTGTGCCACAGTATTTCTCGACGTGGCTCAAGCATTTGACCGGGTTTGGCACGATGGACTCTTCCTTAAGATAAACAGATTCCTACCAGCTGAAATCAGTGCACTACTCCGCTCATATCTTTCAGATAGATATTTTCGCGTGAGATACGAAGCTGCTTACTCGGAGCTCAAACCGATTAGTGCAGGAGTGCCACAAGGTGTACTTGGACCCACACTCTACCTATTATATACCAGCGACCTACCAAAATCGAATGATGTGATAGTGGCTACTTTTGCCGACGATACAGCTGTTATAGCTGTCGACTTGGACGTAAACAGCGCTACTACAAAACTACAAAAGGCCTAAACGCCATTAACACCTGGGCAAAAGATGGCAGATCCGATTGAACGAGGTCAAATCAAATCATATTAATTTCACAAATAAAAGAAATCAATATGCTCCCGTCTCAATTAATGGTAAAGTCATTCCATATGTAAATACTGCTAAAATCTTGAATGACCCTTGACGCGAAGTCCGATGGAAAGAGCACGTTAAAAGAAAAGAGCAGAACTCGGCATCAAGTACCGTAAAATGTACTGGTTAATGGGAAGATGCTCTAAGTTATCAATATTAATAAGGTTCTCCTATACAAACAGATCTTAAAACCGACATGGACCTATGGCATCCAGCTATGGGGATGTACCAAACCAACGAATGTAAAATCTATACAAAAATTTCAAAACAAAGTGCTACGAAATGCAGTAAACGCTCCGTGGTACATCAGAAATACTGACCTGCATCGAGACCTTCAAGTAGACGCAGTGTTCAGCGTAATTCGAAAATATGCAACACCCCATGAAGAGCATCTTCATCGACATCCCAACAACGCGGCTATCCAGCTCCTGAACAACGTTAATCTACTTCGTCGCCTCAAGCGAACTAAACCGTTTGAACTGACATAAAACCAAGTGTACGTGAAAAGTGCGGGAGTGACATAAAAGGCAGAGCACTCGTAAAATGCCCAATCTATCACTGTGACTTTAAGTGACAATATTATAATAAAGTGAGCAATTAATTGACTCGAGCCATTGGGTGACAGTTAAATTTTAATCTTATTAGTAAATTAGGTTAATATTAAAATAGCTTATTAGTTTATAACTAGGTGCTATGTATCTAAGCCGTGGGCTTATGTAAAAAAAAAATCTGGAGTTATTTGAAAACGTGTTTGATTATAGGGCTAAAAACAAACATCAGATGTGTAATTGTTGCAATACAGCTATATTATGGACAAAGTTTATTACTTGTGACATATTACTTTAGGAAAATGTGGTGCATTGTCCCAGCAACGATTTTTCAAAAAAAATAACTTCTCCATTGTCAGTAGACTATTTACTTTTTAAAATAATGTAAGGTTCTCCCTTATTCTTAATCCTAATATAAGAATGTGCAATTTTAATTCGTAAAGATTTATCGCAATTCTTTAAACTGCTTTGTATTGTTAGTACATTTTACATATCAGATTTGAAAAAGAAATTTTCCATGTTTTGGTAGATATAGTATTTACACCATTTTTAAATTATGGGATAAGTCTTCGGCTCAAGTAAAACGCATTCCTAACAATTTATCCCTGATAATCTAGCCACTCAATGATTTTTTTATATTCACCAAACACATCATACACCAGGTAGAATAAATCATTTCCATTCTCCCTAAAAACGTGGTAAATGAAACCAGAAAATGTAGCTGAAGTGCTGCGTACAGCCAAATTACCAAAATCAAATGTTAAAACCTTCGAATTATGTGCTTAAAAGCTCTAAAATAAAATAATAATATTACAATTTGACAGGCAGACAAGGGCAACCCCGAATGATCTTAAGTACATAAGAGTTCATCTAACAATCCTGTTCACTATCTTGAAAAATATTAATCTCTTATTACTACCTTAAACATACCACCCGATACTAAAAACTTGTTATAAAAAAATTATATGGTCTCCCACAAATTTATAGAAAAAACTTTCCTTGTTATTCTATAGTTAGTACATTCGATTTTCTCACTCACAATCTAGCTAAGTAACTCTTTAAAAATTTTTAACCTCTTAAAGAACAAGCCTCATCCAACGTCCAGAATTTCTGCCAATTCCTAAAAATACTTAAAACTTTCCCTACATGCGAAGATGGTATCATTGTCAACTTTGATACCAACTCACTGTTTACTAATATTTCAATTTTTAAATCTCGTATTTATTGAAATTAACTTATATAGAAAACGCTATCTCCCCTTAATTAACCATTGTCTATCCAATACCTGCTTTATTTTTCAAAATAGATTTTACCGCTACACTATGGGTGTTCCACTTTCACCTACCATAAACAGCCTTTTCATCACCTATTGTGAAACAAAGGCCCATACTTTTTTATACCCTAAAACCTACTTTTTGAATGCAATACGATGGTACTTTTGTTATTTAACCTCATGAAAAGGATGTGTTTTCCGAATTCCTTTTACTTTAAAGTAAAATTTACCGTAAAAACTAACCAAAACTGTTTCCTCCCCTTCCCAAACACTCTTATAACAAGAAATTGTTCAAAAGAATCCCTCTATAGAAAACAGGTCCGTATTTACCGCTACCTAAATTCCAAATCCCGTCATCAAACTTCTCAAATAGATTCAGTTGCAAAATTTCTTATCACCAGATTCATCGTACTTTCCAAAATGAAAAACGGACAAGCGGAACTCAAAATCATTACCACTACCCTACTATAAATTTCTGTTCTATATAATTAGATATAAAAAAGAATACCAACTCACAATCTCAAAATGTGTCCAACCAACAAAAAGCGTTTTGGCTTTGTGATAGTGGCGTTAGCGATAAAATAAGCTGGCAAAACATACACACAGTTTTCACGGTCAATAATAAAATAGACGACTTTATTCATCCAACTAAGGATAATTACCCTAGTAGATCCCAAGGAGTATATGAACTACCTTATAGAGACTACCAAAGAACCTATATGAATCACACAAACCGGCAAATGTCCAGCTGTAAGCACCCTCTGAGCACAAGAAAAAGCGATAACTATTTATCACTTGCTATTACCATAAGAATACAGGTCGCGAAATCAATTTTGCCCATACAAAAATAATTGCTCCCATTTTCCATCCCATCTAACAGCAAGTAAAATAAAACGCACATTATCTTCATTCAACAAACTTAGCCTGACCCAGTAAACCGCTTACTATACCTTCACTTCCAAACCTGTAAATAATAAAGCAGAGCACACAAAGAATCAGCGTTCTCATGACTCTCCTTGAGGAGCAGCCAGATTAAGTGCCACAGTGAAAAACCGAATTCACTCGAAAATGCTACTAAATCAGATGCTAAAGCACAGAAACTCTGTTACACAGTTGAATAGAAAGTAAATAAAGACAGCTTATAGGAAGTGTGGCTTGGCTGAACTCTGAGCGTACATTTGGTTGCCTGTCTTCCGGATCGTTTTGCATATGTTACTTTCGTAACGTCACCGCACCTTATTTCACTGTTATCATTTGTAAATAAATTGTTCCACGCCACCACCTTGTAAAAATTTGATGAAAAGAGGGTAAAAAGTTGTCAGCCAAGGACGCCAAAAATACTTTTTTGCAGGCAACCCCTCGTTATCCAACAAACGGCGAAATTTAATGGGTAATTCAAGTTGTTCAAATATGTATGTATGTAGGGTAAGGCAAAACTCTCTTCTTAGTTTCAGTAGTGTATTATGAAGCGAGCAGAGGTTGTAAACGGGTGGGGATGGCAAGTATATTGGAAGTATTTGTTACAAAAACTATCAATATTAAATATAATAAGAACAAACAAGCCGTAGAAGCGTAGATTCGTCAAAACGGGTCTGTAGCTGCCATCCAGCGGTTTCGTACTCAGTTGCTCCGATAGCAAACCAATTACGTTGTAGGTAAAAAACTTCATGAAAACAAGATCTATTATTTAGAAGAAAAATGGACGACCTCGCACTACTCGAATAATCGAGAAAATCGACGTATCCTGCCACTCAATACCTTCACCTTTATCCGTACAAAATAATCGTTGATCAAGAATTGTCAGAACGTGGTTGGCGTAGTCGAATTGTCGTCAGTGATGCGGTACATTTCCATCTTTCTGCCTATACAAAACTCGATATTTGAGTAAAAACAACCCGAGAGTGATTTGCAAGAAGCCTCTGCATAGTGATCGTGTCAAAGTTTGGTGCGCAGTGGAGATGGATAATCGGGTCTTAGTTTTTTGAAGTGGGCAATTGGGCAACTACCATCAATTTTGGGGGGTTCCTGAGTGTGCTGCAGAATTTTTCGTCCCAGCAAAACTTGGACTAGAAAATATCTGATGTCAGCAGGGCGGAGTAATACATATGTTTCTCGGGCGCTTGGTCTCTCCGAAAGGCGATACTTCACGATCTGCGCACTCTCCAGATTTAACCATGTGTAAGTTTTTTTTTGTTAGGTTCTCATACAAAGAAACTACAAACTCTAAGAGGCATACATCACAAAAATTCGAAATGCTCTAACGAGTTATACAAAACTTCATAAGTTACTTGCGACAGTGTTTGGACAATGACTGATTGATAGATAGATCAATCGATAGATAAATAGATAGAGAGGAGGGAGGAGAGATTATCTATGAAATAAAAGTACTCATTTAATCTATGAGAATCTGTTGTTTTCCCATTAATCCTTATGTCTTGGGCATATATTAGTTCTGATTGAACGTTTCTTGTACCTATCTTTTGGTATGTTAAGGTCAGATAAATTGTTTTTGTCTTTCTTTGAAAACCGTACAATTTCTGCATTTCGCAACTTTTATTTGTTACACTATTACATACTACATCTCGAACTAATCTCTTGTACGAACTGACGTAATCTACTACTTGGATTGATGCTATATTATTGGACATCTAACGTAAGAAAAGTTTTCGCTCTTTCAAATGTTTGTGTAAGATAGTGTTAATTGGCATCAAATCAATTCTCATGATTGTTAGATTCACGAAGTAATACTATAATGACCTTTGTTTATCATAATTCCTCCAGACAATAATAAAACTTTTTAAGCAATCACGGCTATGATTATCTTTCAGGGATTTACGACCACAACAAAATTCATTGTACCAAAGTTTACATGTCTCACCACGAAGCACTTTCAGCTTACCAAGAGATTTTTGACAACTTAATCTACCCTTGAAGTTTGCTCGACAATGTTTATCGTCACACTTAATTTCATAGAATTTTATTGCTGAAATATTATTACAAAACCTCAATGGCCTATTTTAAATTCAACAATAAGAGAGCAGTTCTTGCATTAGATAATGAATTTAAAACACCACTTTAGACATTTTCTAAAATTTAAAATAAACTGTAGAATCTTCTTTTTATTTGACAGCGCTAATCTGGGGTCATATAGCAGGGCGTAAATGCGTGATACATCAAACAGGCACTTCAATCGGCAGACATTAATAGCGATATAAAAGTCAGCTTATTTATATGCGCGCGGCGTCATAAACAACAAAGCGCAGTGGATTCCAATTTTAATTGGCTACGACACAGTTGAGACCACCAGGCTAATGATTATTGTTCTAGCGCGGAGCAATAACTTTAATTGCTGGCAGTAACGATGGAATCATTTGCAACATGGTTGAAGGCAAATTTAAACAACTTCCTAAGAAAGTGGAAATTCCTCAATAGAATTTCTAATCGCTTACTGACCAGCTTCGGTCTCTTAGACCCACAAAACAAGATTGTGGGGATTTTGTGTACCTATAATTATCAGTGGAAATAAACAGCAACAAATCGAAGCGGATACGATACGCTAACCATATATAAACAAATTGATATTATACTATTCAAAACATCAACCGCAGCACGTGATGATCATGTGGTTAAAGTGGTTGCGACTCTATATGTTGCGTGGGGTAATCCCAAGAAATATTTACATATCCACCAGTCATGGCTTTCCACTACATTACAATACAATGTTTAATTTCAAAATACACCTACAGCACACATTAAATCGATAAGTTCTCCGCAAGGGAGTAATTCTAGTTTAAATACAACCCCAACAATTAATGCTCTTGGATTAATTTATTAATTTTGGGGTAGAATTGCATATTTTACCAAAAGTGTACTTGTCGTGAAACAGCAACAGCTATAGTAAAAATATAAAAGAACACGAATTTTCAATCGCTATTTACGCTGTTATAACACAAACTTAACCAGATCTGTCATCATATCAATGTTATCTTAGCACACCACACAATTATGCCAAATCCCTCAAATTTTGTAAAAGAATTTATCATCTACTTAAATGAATGAACGCTTTTATATCCTAGATCAACCACTGCCACTAAATTACAGTACAAGCTTTCGTCAGAAAAAATGACTGGCTGCCAAAAGCCTCCGTCTAACAGCACGGTTAATTGGTAGGGAGGAGGTAGGATTATAAAGGTTGCTAACGCAATATGACACTGTTAGCTTCTTCCGCTACTTTTGTTCATTATTACAACGTATAGTAATCGCTTGCACCTCATGACAAAACTTTCTTAATAACTTATATAAATCTGGTCTAATAAATTATTTAAATTGTAGCTTAAAATAATTTTGTCTAACATTTTAGAATTCCATAAAAAACTGTGTTTCAAGTTCCACTGAAATATATTATTGCAATTTTTATGGTTTTATTATAATACAAAAACACAAGTACGTTGACAAACATGAAACATTACAATTACAATGAACTTCAATGCACTGTGCATTGTTTAAAACAGGAAAGAACTGATAAATTCTAGAAACATCCGCTTTATCACTTATGATAATTACTGTTAATATTTTAGAAACTGGCAAAAACAGAAACAAAGTTAAATTATATTTTTTATATTAAATTAAACATTTGAAATGTTTTTTTTGTATTCTTTCATCATACATTTCTTAACAGTCACATCCAGCAAATAAGTCCTCCTTTCTCACACTCTACCACTAATATTCTAGTGCGCAAACAATGTCTGCAAAATATGTTATCAGTGCACTTTACTGGCAAGAACAAAATGCAATTTCAACATATTTAAAGCGTGAATTTAATGTTTTAGCTACGTAGCTTTAAAGAAAATTTCTGTAAATTCACGCAACTGTTGAACTGTGCATAAAATGGGATAAACTATGTATATTAAGATTATTATCTTTACTGTCTCAGCGGAAATTGTGCTTGACTACATTTTTCAAAACGTGAAAATTGACTTTATTTGACTACGCGAACTAAAAATGCACTTTAAAATAATCCAAAAACATAATTTAAGTTAAATTTAAAAAATAAAATCTATAGGGCAACTTTATGTAGAGCGTCCGCGGAGATACTGTTCTACTATCTTAAAAAGATTAAATGGACTGCTTGTGATAGTAATTGGACCTACAACTTGACAATCAAAAATACGAAGCTAAAAGTATCGAGCCACATAATACAAAAAATTTCAAACTTATATTTAATAAAAATGGTTCAGCATGCAAAAAGCATTGTGCGTAACGTTAATTGCTTTGGAATCGTATATGCATCGTTCGTGGACGTATAATAAATTGCAAAAAACTTTTATATTGCAACATAAATATATCACAAACAAATTATTCAAGAATTTTGCAGAATAATGCAGCATCGTCCGTGCCATTTCTAGGGGTGTCCTTGAGTTCAAATTCCAGGACCTTCTGAATCGTTCTAGAAAAAATAAGTGTTGTTATAGTAATTGTTGACCATTGCGATAATAGTATTATAATTTATAATTATTGTGCAATAGTGCAGATCTTGTGAATAAGTTTGATTTTTAATTTAATCGTCGACAAATTCACATTTCATTTATTATAGAAACTAAACAATAAATAGTAAAAAATGCCAAAAAATTTGTTAAAAAAAGCAATAGGGGCAGAATTTAAAAAACGCTCCAAAGAACTTCTGTGGTCAAGAAAATACCAAAACTTTTCTCTAGCGTAGCGTGCGGCAGTAACAATCGTCGCTATCGACTTCAGTGACTTCAAATCCAAATTGTAGTATATCAAATGTACGGCTACATACAAGGAGCTTCGATCTCAAAAACTCTAAAAATACTCTCAAAGAGGTATATCCAATTGTACCATTCAGTGATCCGCTAGAGTGATGCGTAAATGATGAACTTTGTGAGTTAGTGACTTATAGAGGTATGAAGTTCCTAGCAAATACAAGGTTTGATGATTAGTAAAATCACCATATAACGCACAATCACAACAACTACTCTGAACACAGAGAGTGCATTCAAAATGTATTAATAGAAGTCGAGTTTCACTAATAGTGGATTATAAAATAGCAGAATAATACAAGGAAGAAATTTTGTATTAGCGAAATATTCCCTTAAGAGTTGTTAAAGTTGTAATGTTCTTAGTTTCCCTTGGACTACCAATTTATGGCAATAATAAAATATTAGGGTCTGTAAAAATAACATCTTTCTTGGTAGTGTAGAACTGATTTCAAGAATCGATATCTGTATGGTCGAACATATATCAACAATTGGAAATAAAGGAAGAGGTGTTCCCTCATACTTATCAAGTAAAACTGTCAATGAATTCATTATACAGTTAGCGGACCAAGTTAAGGCAAAGATTCTCTAAGAAATTGTAAGTGCCAAGTATTATTATAGACTCAACGCCCCATGTGCTGCACAAAAACCAAGTAGCTTTTGTGATACGCTATGTGCTATCTAAGGAAACGATTATTGAAGTTTATTCCTAACTGTAGCCGTACAAGTGAAGAAATGGGGAATACTGTAATTCCGATCGCAGGTTTTGCAGTTCTTGATCTAAGTAAATGTAGATGAGTAAGTTACGACAATACCAGCAACATGTTTAGGTGCTACAAAAGTCTTCAGGCTAGAATAGAAGATGTAAATACTCTGGCCACATACATCCCTTACGCAGCCCATTTTCTACAACTGGCTGGCTCTGCAGCTGCGCGGAGCAGCAAGGACTTTGCTAATTTTTTTAAAACAACAAATATATAACTTTTTTAGTTATTTAACTAAAATATGAGAAATATTAGTCTAATCTTAAAAAGAACTCTTTATGTTTAAAAATTTTATCAACAACTCAAAAGAATGCCAGTGCTGATGCCAATCAAGCTTTAGACAAATCGTACCCGGAGGTTACTGATGCTTTGACACACGTTATCCATGATAACGATCAGGCCGAGAATGTACAGTATGAAGCAAATGTGATATTTGAAAGACTTAAAAATCTTAAAATAGCTTTAATAGTATGTTCTGGAACGATGTTTTGTAAAATCTCAAAAAGCAGCTAAAAGAGAGCTCAAGGAGAAAGTACAAACACAATAAAGGTCATTACTCTATACAATAATTTAAGAGTTCCTATAAACACTCTTCGAAACAAAAATAATTTTTCAAGGCTAAAAGACAAAGCAAAATGGATGTGTGAAACTGGCGTTTATAAAATAGATATTGCAAAAAAGAAAAATACAAAAGTTTCTTTTGGTGAAATTACAATTTTTGGGGGCAACAGCCTTTCGTGACAAAAACATTTGCAGCAATTGATTTTCTGAAGCGCAACTTCGTACAAAATAGAACAATATGTACAGAAATACATAAACATTTTAGATTTCATGAGAAATCACTCAAATAAAAAATCACAGAATACGACGGAGGCAAATCAGCCGTTGGATGTAGTATAATTCTGATATACATAGAAAGTTGTGTGCATTTAGCAGCATTTTTATAAATTTATAAATTATTGACATAGAAGATAAGAGTACCAAACTAAAAACACCACAAAGGCTCCTAACATTATTAAAGTGATAGGACGTCGAGCCGACTTTTCCCAATAGTGCCATCGTATGACAGTTACTACAGTATGACAGTTACTAACAAAAACAATAATCGACCTTGTACTTTTATTTAATGAGAGTAAGTTTCTTCTGGGTTCTTTTTAATGACAGAGGTTTGCTAATTATAAAGCCAAAAAAAAGAAATGTTTTCTTGATGGGACGAACATTTGTTCTTATTTTTCCTCATTAATGTGCGCATGAACTCTCATTACATCCGTACTGCGCTTACGTGGACAATCTCAACATGAAGATGGCCTCACTCGTCAAAACCATTCTGCTACTACAATCATACATACTTGAAAAATACTTGTAAAAAGTTCAGCCATTTTAGATGCTTAGTTGTTGTTTGACAGTCGTTTGTATGAGTCGATGTCAGTGCTTTTGTAAAAATGAAAAAAATCGAATACCGTGCCGTAATTAAGTACTTGAATTTGACAAACAATACGCTTACGCAAATTAAAACCAGGTTTTCAATTTTTTTTCGAGTTCCTATTTTACCAACTTTTATTTTAAATTCATGTTTATTTCATGATAACAAATCATTTTTATTCTCATAAATTTTTTGTATCTTCAACCGTTTAGATACGCGACCGCTTTGAGACCGATTTTGCGACCTTGTGACCAAACGGCAAGGCCGATTTTTACCAAAAGCTTCGCACTGCGCCCCCCACCTACAAGTAACTTGCATACCAAATTTCAAGTCTCTAGCTCTTACGGTTCTCGAGATATCTTGTTTACTGACAGACAGACACACACACACACGCACACGAACCAATGGCCCAAACCAACTTTTTTGGTGCCCTGAGGCTATAATTCGTCCAGAAATGTGAAAAACTGGGTAGGTCAAATTTCCGCCGATTACTTTACTTTCCTTATTATAGAATAAGGAAAGTAAAAAGGGAAAACTACGCATCGTTATTGGACCAGTCGAAGGCAGCAAATGCTGCAAAATCGCCTCTTTTGGAACGAATTCAAGTGTTCTTCCTTAAAGACAACGCACCGGCGTACACTTCGACGGTCGCCATGGTCAAAATCCATGAATTGCAGTTTGAATTAATTGACCACCCTGTATATTTACCAGGTCTGGTTCCTAGAGACTATTTCCTAAGCTCAAAGTTTGGCTCGGAGGACAAATATTTTCGTCAAACGAGGTCATCGCCATAATAAACGCCTATTTTGCAGAGCAAAACGCGACCTACTATTTGGACGGGTTACAGAGGTTGGAGCATCTCTGAAAAAAGTATAACGTCATAAATTGAATTTCACAGAAAAAATACTCGTTTCTATGTTGGGCTCAAAACTTTTTCAGGCTGCCCACATACTGTATCGTTTCCGAAAGCCTTCCGAACCAAACGAGCAGTTCCAGATTCGCACAAAATTTGATACAGGCGATTACAGAGCACACCGACGTTTAACTGCGGGCTAACCTGACCACTCTCATCGGCTGCCAGATTACATTGCGGCAGCGCAAATTGATTTCGTTACATTAACATAGACCCGTCATTTGCTGGACAGGCCTCGTACAACACCTAGAATTATTCCACTCTCACTTACGACTAACTCACTTGTCAGAATTTTCGTGGCCACCTGACTTTTCCTTTTTGTGGCCAACTTTCTATCTGTAGTTGGAACAGCATGCATATTTATTAAGTGTACTAGTCGTGATGGCCATCTGTGGCACACATCAATAAAAGTTATTTTCAAGGTTAGTACAACAAAACTTACTTTCGAGAAGTTTTTCTTTCAAACATATGCATTCATTCTGGAAAACGCATATTTATCACTAATACACTTCTGAACTTAGCAAGTGAAATATTAGACAAATAAACCACAGAACATATTTCACAGAAAACTAGTCTCGCGTAGACACATTTTCTGCTACAAACAGCACTGTAAGCCAATTTTTATTAGAATTCGAATAATCCGAATAGTTGAAATTTATTTTCAGATATCCAGATATTAAACTATCTAAAAATGTAAAAGCTTCCTTATAAGAGTATGTAACTTATAAATTACAAAATTAAAAAATTTTGTTTTTTCATTTTAATCAACTATTCAATAGCAATTTCGACTATTCGAACTATTTCAATATTTGCTCTATTCGATTCCTGGTATTTTTATCATCATGAATTTAAATATTCGAGTCCCAGCCTTGATATCTACGGCCGTTACGGCACACCTATGATTTAGTAAAAATTAAAAAAATACAACTAGTAAGTTTATCTATAAGTTCGCATAACACTAACAAATCAACTTACCCATTGAATTCTATAATACAACTTATCTTTTAACCATTTACATTTTAGGTGCTAACACATTATTCCACGCCTTCCCAGGTCGGTAAATATGGCGAGTACTAGGGAAATAAAATACCCGGGGCAGACCAAAGAAATAAATGATTGTAAACAGCTACGGGTGGACGTACAAATGCCGGTAAAGACACTATTTTATGCTGAGATCAAGAAATTGACCCTGAAGATAAAGGAACTACTGAGGCAGTCAACGGCATAAGAAAAAAAGCCACGGAAAGACTACCACTTTAAAAACCCAGAAGTTTATCCCAAGATAACAATCGAGTCAGAAAAACAAAATTCAAAGATCTTCTATAGTCAAGCTTTAAATAGTCAAGAGATGTTAAGAATACCCAAGAAGAATGATACCAAAAATAAAAAATATTAATAAACTAAATCTAAGAAGAAATACATTAACAATAGTAACAATAGTACATCATATAATCCAAAGCCGACTAAAAGCTGATACAATAGGACTTTCTAAACACGATTGCACAACACAAATACCTACTTAATACAAGAACACTGTCGAGTTCATTATCTAAAAACATAGCAAATCCTTTGTAAAGAATTGTATACTTTTTCTGATAAAACAGCATTGCTAAAAATCAATGCAAAATCTTTTAACATAAACAGCGTTCAAGTAAATGCGTCCCCAGAAAAGGCAAAGGACCTTACAGTCGAATTTTATGTGCGACTAAATACATATCATGGGGAATCTTAATTCCAAAATTAGAGGAGGTTCAAATATAGTCGATGACTTTAAATTAAGAGAGAGAAATGGAAGAGGAGACCTTTTTGTCCAGTTCTGTAAAAAGAAAATCTTATAGTAACAAATATATGGTTTAAGCTATCCCCAGATAACCATGTACTTAAAAATCTCCCATAGACTCAACAGAAAAAGTGATAAAAGATCAAATAGATTTTATGGCTAAACAAACGCTATCTCGATAAAATTACTTCAACCAAAACTCACCCCGGTGCGAATATTTCACCATTTACCATTAAAATAAAAGTAAAACTGAAATAAAGTGGGAACGTGAAATAATGTACCACATATATCCCGGGCTTTTATACATATAATTACGTCTTAAAAGTTAACTTCACAGCACATACGTTATTTTAAATTGTTAAAGTTACCGGCCACATAGCCATAAGTGTTGAAATAATACATTGCCAAACGATGCCTCCATAGTTACCAAGTTAAACTCATATTATTGGTAGTATGAAAATGCAATTACAAAGAGTTAGTTTTTCCGCCGCGTATCCCGCCACCCAGAGCCGCTGCGCTGCGGCTATCGCCCGGCGCGGTGATCCTTCGAGCATTTTCGGGGCCACGTAGACAGGCTGTTTTTTCATGTGTATAAAATCCTAAAAATAGCATAAAATAAAACCAAGAACGGAAAACGATGCAAATAAACTTAAAGATAACCAAATAAAGCAAACAATAAATAAATACATAACAGAATATCCGAAACTAAAGACAACACCTCCGGAAACAGGGTGGGATAAACTAACTCAAGTCATTCAAACACGCAAGACAGCATGCCAGGTTATCCGGCTCAAAACCCGATCCCGTATGTCTGTTACTAACAGGCATTGCGTTCGGGACACTAGCGAGAGGACACGAGGGTTATAGGAAAATAGAAATTGAGGAATCAGTTGGCATTAGTGAGTTACATTGTTTGGTTAGGTTAGGTTAGGTTAGAAACCCACGGCTAGCGTAATCATGCTTCTTTTTCAAAACTCAAGATGTTTAACCCAAAGAACCGCTAGGTCAGGCAAACGAAGAAGAGAGACTGCAAAGAGGATATGAATTACTACGAATATTTGGACTATCAATGCGAGAATTCGGAAAGCGAGGTAGCGGAATCTAACAACGATCCAGGCAGTGATGAGGAACTGGAGAACATGGAAACAAGTGAGCATGAAAATAACATTCCCTTCGAGTAGAAGCAAAAGGCAGTACAATTTTGAAAAACTCCTAACAAGAGAAATAAGAATCCTGGGAGACCTTTCAGTGCAATTCAATGGAAGTTTCTTGAATACAACAGTTGTATCGTTTAAAAGCGGTAGGGAATAGAATCTGCCGATGCATGATCGTCACTTAAGAGGCTAGACATACCAGAAAGATCAAGAAATACAATGTAAATTTAAAGCTTTCTGTAAGTGGGTGCACGGTTTTAGAAAAGATCAGAGAATCAAGTCGAGTAAGGTAACGAAAGTAGTGACAGCACGCTATAACATTGACTACGAGATGTTGGCGAAATCCACTAGTGATTTTGTGATTAACGCCCGCGCAACTGTATCCGAGTACCATACTAACTATGTAATTAACACCAATCAGTCAGAATTTAATTATAAGTATTTTTCCAAACGCACTTTAGGAAGCTGTGACAAGAAAAAAATCTTGCTTCAAGCAAAGACAATGAATGCCACAACTCACAGCTACACGGTGCAGCGCTTGTTGACTATGTTTGGAAAGCTTTTTGAAAACTAATTCATTGTATTACAAGAAGCAAGTGACGTTTTTGGGGAAACAGCTATAAAAACTCTACGGGCCAATCCAATGACTAATCTTATTGTCAAATGAACCTTCTTTGGCAAGATGTCTAAAGAGTAGGTAAAAAGCATTTCTATATTAAATGCGTGAAATCAAGAGTCGACAATAAGCCTTTCGTGCTTATACAAGACTCATAGACTGGGCAAAAAACCAAAGTAGATGCAAGCAGTTAACTATATAGCCAAAGAATGCAGGAATGATGCAACCACTAGGCGAACATTTCTTCAGGAAATACCGGATTATACAAGATGGTTCAAATATGACCGGGACTAATTTTTTTGTAAACCACAACTTCCACCCTCTCTCCTGTTTATGAGTTGCCAGAGTGATCAGCGAACAGAAGGTACCGCGAAACGTGGAACAACGCATTTTGATCAAAGTAAAGAATAAACATTAAAATGGAACCTTCTGTCACATCCGCCGTACGATCCCGATTTGGCCCCAAGTAATTTCTACCTGTTGGGGAGGCTCAAATTAGACTTGCAAGGCATGCGGTTTGCGGACAACGACGTCGTCATCCAGAGTGTTTGGGAGTGGACACACCGCCAACCAACAGCCTCTCTTGAAAAGGGCATCAGTATGCTTCCAAAACGTTAGAAAAAGTGTGTTGACTCCAGAGGATACTGATATGTGCTAGTAAGTGTTTGGAAGATTCAACATATTTGCGATACATTCTTTCGTATATAATCAGCTGCAGACACAAACTCAGGTTTAAAGCGATGTATTTTTGGGGTCAAAATTGGGTACCAAGCCAAAGAAAAATTACAGTACGTAAGTGAGGTCTGCTTTCGGAACTCCAATAGAGAATTCATAAAATTAGCTTATTGCCGGATGCTTTTGTGTTTCAACCATCTATTGAATGAGAACAAACCGCATCTGCATCTTGAATAGTCTTGTTTCGACCGAAAACTGTAACTTTTCTTCAAAAAATAGCTCAAAACGCACAAATGCACATAAAAATCGTAAAATTCGAAAGGGCTACTTCCAATACTCGAATCTTGCACTCTACCACTGCGCCACCGTGCCTCGCTTGAAGTAGCAGTACAACAAACGTCACGCCATTCTTAGTTTAAGAGTGTGGGCAAAAATCCGACCAGCCAAAAAGTGGTCTCAGCATAAATTATCTGGAAGAACAGACCACACACACAAAATTATATACCGCAAGTACAAAAAACAACTTTTTATTGAAATCCAGGATCCACACCTAGAGACCTTCCTTTGTTAATATTAAACTTGATTTAATGCACTAACTGATGTATTAAATCAGACTTAGTTACACCCTGATGTTATCTAATTGTTTATTTCTTAGCTTAGAAGTTAAACCAAAAGCTAAAGAATTAGCAAGTATAATACGTAAGACAACTTAAAAATGACAAGCAAGAGCCTGTCTCTTTGTCTAAGATAAAGTAAAATACTATTGGGTTCTCGTCATAACAGATTTTGCAATAGATGGCGTTACACGTATTTTTAGATCAAAAACGTCATCGCAATCGGCACAAGTGTTATATATTTTGACAGATGACAATTTAAACTTCATTTGAAACAAATAAATATTTAATTTGGTCACATCCTTCAGTTCTTACATCAAGTTGAAAATGGAAGACCAAACTGTGCACTTTCGGCATATTTGACTTTTTTATTTTCACGCAGGAAAGAATGCAAGACAGACTTGTGAAAAATTGCATAAAGTTTAGGGAAAAATTCCCTACAAGAGCGTCAGTGTCAGAGATGGTTCGCTAAATTTCGTGCTGGTGATTTTGACGTCAACGATGGTGACTCGTTGAGGTTGATGACGATCAAATAAAAGCGCTGATTGAAGCAAACCCACGTTCGATCACCCGTGACATTACGGAGACACTGAGCTTTCATCATTCAACCGTCTACGACCATCTCAAGAAGCTGGGATTCATCAGTAAGCTCGATATATGGGTTTCAATCTCACCATCCGCATCAATATCGTCGAAACTCATCTCAATCGCAACAAAATCGATCCGTTTTTGAAGCGCCTCGTGACCGGCGATGAAAAATACATTGTTTACAATAATATTCAACGTCAGCGATCGTGGTGTAGAAAAAAAGAGCGAGCCAAAACAACATCCAAAGCCGGTCTTCAGAAAAAAATTGCTCTAAATGTGGTGGGACTTTTTTTAGTGCACTTACAAGCACTGCAGCCTCAAGGGCTTATTGTGCTTACTAACATGCACTTCAATGCTAGAACATGAGTTGAGCGAGACTCGAACTCGCATGCGTCGGCTAGAGAACAGAGCCAATTGGTTGAACCATCTGAGCCACCCTGTCCCCTATGGTGGAACTACAAGAGTGGTATTTTTTGAGCTTCTACCGCGGAGTCAAACGATCGATTCTGTTGTGTACTGTCGTCAACCCGGTGATTTGATACCTCTCTCACGGAAAAACGACCAAAACTCCTCAATCACAAAAACATGATGTTCCATCATGCCAATACGAGACCACACACAAGTTTGGTGACTCGCAAGAAGTTGCTGAAGCTTGGATGGAAAGTTTTGGCCCATCCTCTTTACTCACCGGACCTTGCCCCATCAGATAACCATTTGTTTCGTTCTTTGTGAAATAACTTAAATGGCGGGTCTTTCGATTCTGATGCCATCAAAGAGCATCTCACCCAGTTCTTCGCTGGTAAAGTGCAGTCCTTCTACGAGCGCGGAATCATGCAACTCTCGTAATAACGGCAAAAGGTTGTCAATCAAAGTGGTCAATACATTATTGAATGAACTTTGTTATGTTATTAATAAATAAGTCTTAAAAATTACTCAAAATTACGTCGTGACTTTTCCGACAACCCAACATAACACTCGTCATTGGTCATTTAGAGGTTTGAGTAATTTGGTTTCATAATCCTTGTTTCAAAATGACAGCCGTAAAAAATTTAAAAAGTCAAAATTACTTTTGGATACTCAAAGATGTTTCGGATTCTCATCATAAAGTCTTTTATCTGTCCGCCTGACAAATTTATGAGAAAAATTACGAATTGGAATATTAGATGATTCATATCTCATATTATTCTTCCAAAATGATGCATTGAAGAGTTTACTAAAAAATTATAGGGATGATTACAACAGTTTTTTGACAGATTTTTGTAGGCCGAAACATTGCCGTGTGGCTATTTAATTGATGAATATAACTTTAAAAATATCAAAAAAAGATGTGTTCAACTGGTTATTGCATATAAACATCGTTAATTTGTGAACATGTCTATCCACATAAAATGTCTCATTTTTTTACAAATTTGCAGGTTAGAACGATTTGTATATAGAAGAATATCCAATGTTATTTTAAGTAATTTCGTTCTTTCGGCCCTGAAAGTAGTGATAACAAGTGAATTCCATGCATAGTGTTTGGGGATGGAAGTCGGGACAAGTCCAAATCTGCTTACCGGTGTTGTGACTTCTAGACTGCCTTAGAGCTCCCATCTGTGATTCACCTGGCCTCGGAAGCCCCGGGCACTACATCTCCGTGTTATTGTCCACTTTTTCGGCGCGCCCAGATTAAAGGCGAGTGGCGAGAACCCAAATTCCGAGCTAATCTTAGCGCAACTCGGCGGCCACTGGTGTGCGATGTTATTGTTCCCGGCGGCGGCTTGGCGCGTCCGAGCTGCAGCGATAAGAGCCGCGCACCACGCTCTTATCATGCGTGGGGCGCACCTGGAGAGCTGCACGCGGCTGGCGTCCGCGCTAGGACTCGCGGCGGCTCGCTCCGGAGTTGATATTCCGGGCGCGTTCCCGGCTCGAAGCTGCCCCCACGCGTGCTTTCCGGCCCGCGGTCCGCTCCTTCCTCACCGGCGGCACAGCCAAGTCCACAGACATCCAACTCGGCACTCGCTCCCTAGCACGCGACTCGCCCAACCGACGGCCAACAATCCACTGCAGTCGCGCGTCTTGCTCGGATCGAGCACGCGACGCCTAATGACGTCGCGTAGTGCCGCCGCCGCTCCGGCGACGTCCAGACGAAGGGCTGAGGGGTAGCAGAGGAATTGTTGCATATTTTGGACCGTGAACATTTACATTACTCGACCTTTTTTGGAGAAAGTTGTTGCGTTATCTTTTTCACTCTTATCGGTAATTTTAATGTATCGATGAGCTTTTTAAAGAAACTTTAATGCACGTTATTATTTCATTTTTTATTACCTTTATTAAAACATTTCGCAAAATAAAATTTGTAATAAGCAAAGAGGAATTAAAATTAATGTAAATAAAAAAGTTCATCCATGGGGACATTAGGAAAGAAAATTCCCATAGTACAGACAGCATGTTGAACTTCCAAGCTAATGTTCTGGAATAGATATAGACGAAAACGTAATTCACCAGTGACAATTCGTAGACGTAAACACGTAATATCATTTAGTAATGTGATAGCATCCTCACACCATGGACTGAAAGAAGGTGTACCAGTAGAAAAAATTGCAAGCTTTAAAACTTCATAAATTCTTCTATATCTATAGTATCTTTCTGCGTTTTTCTTACAATGGAGACCGTGATAATCGAGACTATCCACGTCTGCTCCCCAAACGCATTTGTGGGGAAAGCAGATGTTTAATCCCAGGCGAAGACCAATAGCAATCCTAAATGGTTGTCATCAAAAATGTGTGTAGAGCCAAAGAAGGTAGTACATTAAGCCAATGAGAGGTTTCTTCATTCCATGTTACTTCTCTTTTGTTTAGATTTTTTACTATCACTATTTCATGATTTTTTTGGTCTTCCTTTGTGTTTCTTCTGTATTGTTTCTGCGAACCATACCCTTTTTGTCTGTCTTTCTTCCACCATGCGTACTACGAGTCCAAACCAACTTAATTGTTGTTTTTCAATACTTTTCAAAATAGAATGTACGTTTACTTCTTGTCTTATCAGTTCATTTCTCATTTTACCCTTTCTAGTAACTCCTTTAACCGCTTTCAGGTATTTCATTTCTATGGCTTGTATTCTGCTCTTCATCTGGTTATTTAAAATCCAACTTTCGCATCCATAAGTTAGTACTGGTTTCTACACTGAATTAAACACTGCGATTTTTATTTTCTTCGTTATACTTTCTTCTTATAAATGTGTTATTTAATATATAATATAACTTAGCCGTATTTTCTATTCTACTGTTTATCTCCATAACTTCTTTTCTATATTTCTGTATGTTTACTCCTAAATACTTAAATGTTTCTATTTGTTCCACGTTGTAAATGATGCAAAGAAGTTATCCGAATGTCCAAGTGTTGCGAACGTCGGCGAATCGATTTTTGTGTGTACATATGCACCATCAAGGCGTACGTACTGGTCACTCGACTGTTCCATGAAGGGAGCATCGCATTTAATTCACCTGCCGGGGCAATGGCGATGTTGTCCTAGAAGATAACATCCAGATCTTCTAGCAACAGGCGTCGGCCACAGATAACTTGTTTTGATGAGTTGTGTGTCTATCGAGGCAGAAATATATTGAAAGTTTCTCGGGGCCCCTCTCCCCTTTTCCCCAAACGGCCCTGTCAACCAGTACATAAACTGTGATTTGCTTGTTTGCCATCATCATTATCTTCCAGTATTCAGCAATTTCGAATTCGACTTCTTGAACGTCCTCACGTCTCGTTTCCCCAATGCCCGTACATTTGTGTTTGATGGCACGTCCAGTAATTCCAAGCTCCTCGAAGAGCTTCTTGTCGATGGCAGTTGAGGCCCTTCCACGGTCCAGTAACAGGTACACTTTCACTTACAGGAAAACTTTCACTAGAACAATTAAAAGTGGTTTAGAAAATAAACTCTGCGTTATGGTAATAGTGCTGGAAGACTCCTTTTGAGTTCCATTGGATTCTTGTGCTGGGGTTACTGCTGCAGAAATTTTCTTAGCTTCCTGCACAACTGGAGACTTCGACTTTTCCATAGCTGCCTTTCGTAAAATTTGTATAAATATATGGTGAAAGGATTGACAATTTTCCTTGCCACAAACACAGACAGTCCCTTGACTGATGTCCATCTTTCAAACACCGGAAACAGCAACCATTTTTTTTCGCGACATCATTCCGCTTCTCTGCGGATAACTTCTTAAACAAGTAGCACATTTTTAACTTGTGGTTTTCTTTTTTACAGCACACATGGTTTTCAAATTATGATAAAGCCTTGCTGTTTCCTCCGTTGTAGTAGCGTGTATCCCAGACGCTCGTTGTCGCCGCTTCAGTGGTGTCTTCACCATACACGGTTGGTTTCATCAACGTGACGGCCAATAACAACTTGCACTCAATCCAACTACCTCCGCTGGACTAGACTAAATCCATGACAGCCACTCGAAAGAATACTAGACAGATAACTGGCTTACTAGCTTGTCCATCTGCTCCAGATCACTTACTTTTTTCTTTTAATGACTAAAAACTAAACGAAACTCACATTGCATTACAATTTTCAATGCGTGAGTAAACATGACATACTAAATTGCCCCTCGTCTTCACAGACACGGGTTTGATTTCCCGAAGTTCGCAGTAGTTGAACATTCCGACAACTTCATTACATAAAGTTTTGCATAGAAATCTCCATACGCACGCGTATAAAATCCAATTAACCCAACAAGTTAATGAGGTGTGGAGAGCCTAGCGGCAGACGAAAATTTAGCAAAAAAGTAATTTTCAGTGACGAAACCCACTTGAGTGAGTTTGTTAACAAACGGAATTGCCGGATTTTGGAAAATAAAAATCTTCAAATAATTCAAGCGTGAAATGTATCCATTAAGAACGCCATTTTTCTTTAAAAATGATGGGCAAACTTCAGTTATCGTTAAGGAGAAGATTACCGTAACATTATATCCAATTAATTGTAGCTTACCTTTAAGAATATGGAGATTGAAGATCTCTGATTTCAACAGGATGGAGCAACCTGCCACATTTCGCACAAGCTGATGGTCTTACTCCATGAAAAATTCTCGCAACGAGTAATTTCCTGCAATCTTACACCTTGTGATTTCTTCTTGTATGGGTTTGTGAAATCACGTACAATTATGGAACTGAAAGAGTTATCAGCAATTTTAAGGAACGCATAAATGTATGCACACTCAGAGTGAGTGGACGTATGCCTGACATCATATTTCATACGTAGATGAAAATCTTACTGATTACAAATACAAAAGATTTAACTGATTTAGTTTCAAATTCGGTGCCCTTTATAGTACACCCTTTACATCTGATGGTCTGGTAACTACTAATACTGAGATCAGAGAAAAATATATTACCAAAGACTATTAACTGCCGTACATGTTAAAAGATGGATATGGGGGGTCATAAATGAAATAATTTTCACTTTGCTAGTGAGAATCGAAGAATATTCAAAATTTTCAGAGCTAGAACCGTTTGAGATCACAAACTAATTATGTAAGTCTAAAGCAAAACATTCACTTAACCTAAATGAAAGTATTTACATTAAACAGTGAAGTAAAAATAAAAAGCAATCCGTCTTGTGAGCTTTAAATAAACAGAGGCTTTAGACAGAATGTGCTCCATTAACACCAAGTCATTATTGTTCTAGTGAGTACAAAAATATAAATTAGCAAAACTAGAACATTAAGGGTGAGTTACAAGTTCCTATCAAATAATTTTCTCTTTTAACAATGTAAATAAACTAATTAGCGACAATTAAAATATTTATTTAATATACTCCGCTGGAAGAGAGAAAAAGTTGGATTTAGTAATTCATCGATCTCGTTTACCGTTCTCCAGTTCGGATAAAACAGGCTATAAAACTAATCATAGAATTAACTGCGATGATTAGAAAAATTAAGTGGGAACCTCGCACAAAGAAATTAATCAGTTCCGCAGATTTTGAGGGAATAAAAATGAATCCCAATAAGCGACACACTAACCAAAGAATTACAAGCACTACAAAAGCCGATCTATAAATAAAAAATGAAAAAATTAAATTAAGAAGAAATATAAAAAAGAAATAAAAAAACGGGAAATACATCAATGTAGAATGTACGAGAACTAGCCAGCAAAAAAGCAAAATCAGAAAAAGAGTTATAGAAAATAGAATATGACACATCAATAATCATCGAAACCAAAAAGAAACTAAAAGCCCTCCAAACAGAAAATGTGAAACTATATAGGGGTGTAAAGCAGAGTATTTAATCCGGAGGAAGAAAAACAAAAATACAGAGAAATTATAAAATACATACAATATAGAAATTCTTAAAAATGAGGGCCTACGGATAGGTTACAAAAACAGAGTAAACCAATATTTATTAGAATGTAAAACAATAGATGACATCAATCAAGAATGGAGCAACACAATAAAGCATAAGAATTTCCACTTCTAAAACTAAAGGAAACCCCCGATGAGATATAAAATCATTATAAACAAATCAAAATAGTCTTAGACTTCCGTTGTTCAGACTGCGATATTTTATTACAATGAAAATCTAAACAAAGAAGTCCTTTCTATTCCAGATTCATTAGGATTCATTCTTGTTTGCCTACTTTGGCGTGGAAGTCGCCCATTATTACACATTTTATTTCGTTTCTTTCTTCATATAACTGTTTTACTTCTTCTTCCGCATGTTCCGATGTCAGGGCGTTACATACGTATCTTTTAATGATCTTGATGTCTGTTGAGATTACTCGTTCCAATATTGCTTTAATATTGAGTGGTGTTATCAATTTCCTTTATTAGTAATCCTACTTCCTTTATACATGAGTTGATATCCATTCCTTAATGTGTTCTATCCTAAGAATCTTCGCATTAAATATTACTGTACTCGTTACCTTTTGAGATCCTTACGACTATTTTCTATAATAGAATACCCGTTCTCTTTAGAATCTAAGGACTTACTGAGTCGTCTGTGCAAGATTCTGAGTTAACTCTACTCGTCTGGAGTAATCCATTTTAAAAATTCGACATATTTATGAGCCTTAACTTGTCATGCTAGCCAGATGGATTGAATGGAAGTAAAATAACATGAAAAGGAATCAAAATGCAGGTATGGGTTGGATCAAGGCTAGGACATGGTCTTCCTTTGTATTAGGAGGTAGGAAAAACCATGAGCTCGCGTGGGCAGGGTCGCCGTGTCCCTGAGATAGGTCTGTTCTTTACCAAGATTGCAGAACAGTACCTACCCGCTACCCTTTGTACTAATTTGTAAAATATATTTTTTTAAAAGCCGACGATTTTTTTGTAGCAGCTCTGTATTTTCTGCGATATTATAACTAGGGTGACGTACATTTTAGTGTAATATAAAAGCTATTTTATAACGTGCAGTTTTGGAATTTTGTATTTATATTGTAACGAATTTCCGAACGCCCTCCGTAGCGGCCACTCTGACATCACGGTCGAGCGACAAACACAATGCTTTTAGGAATGCATTTCTCGTAGAACCGATTCGGAATTTCTTAAATATCACGCAGCAAAGCACCCCGAGGAAATCAAAACTCAGTACTATTTATCACTGTCGAGAGAAAAATAAACGTTACAGTGTTATTCCAAAAAGTGTTTCAGTTTATCATTATTATGGCAAAAATTAAAAAGTAAAATTATTTTTACTGCGACAACACTCGATTCAAATCCTTTGCTAAAGATGGTGCACGATAAAATGCAGTAAAATAAATGTTCTTCCAATGCTACGTAGAATTTATTAAAATTTTTAAAAATTAAATTTCTTTAAACATGTAGATCAAACAATTACATATTATTAAATCGACGTCAACTATTTAAAAAAAGGCGAGCTCGTCCCGGACCATTAACTTGTAATGTCAAGTTGTACATTAAATACTTTAAATATAGGCAGTGTTTACTAAATAGTATCGAAACTGATTGTCAGTTAAATTCAAATATGAGGATTAGTATAATTTAAAGTAGTTAAATATTATTAAGTTTCAATGTATTAAGCACTGAGAGGAGTTAGGCCTCCGACAAATTAATTCGGACTGCGCTCCTATTGTGGTGCTATAGTTGCTGTCGCAAACGTCAAGTGCCTTGTAAAACTGCATTCTGCGAGGTATAAATAAATTATATATACAAAAATGTTTGCTCCCAAAACCGAATTCGGACTAATCTCTAACACGCTTAACGAGCTTTAACCACCTCAATTAATAGGTACTCAAACACAATAGCCACCTCATTATTTACCAAAGCGGACAGACGAATGCTGACGAAGCTGATGCTGGCTATGGAAAGCCAAAATTCTGCCAACATAAATCCTCTAATTAGAGCAAGCGCAGGACATTCCCAAAGAACGTGGTTTGTCGTCTTGTCCTTCTCCGGGAGTTACCCCTGTCATGATGGTAGGAATTACTTTCATCATTGAGAGCATCTCTTGCGGGACTGTCGCAGCAATATCCTGCTGGTAATGTTGGTGATGTTCTTGCGGTAGCTGTCCTTGCATTTGAGGGGTATCCAAGGACGCCTTCTCCTTCTTTGGTTGTTGTTTGTCTTCCTTAATTTTAATATTTAAGACTGAGAACTTACAAAACAGTTTTCCTCCTTTGTTATTAGTCGCAATCACTGCTTTCTCGCTTATAACAAATACTATGAGTCTACCCATAAATTCCTTCTTTTCGGAATTATGGAAGATGGACCACTCTTGGACCTTCGCCCAAAGGTTCTGCACTGCTAGCCTAAAAATGATAGTTTCTGTAGCATCAGGTTCCCCTGGAATCTACAGAGCCATTTTCCTGAACCTAAACAACTGAACCACCTACCTGCACGACGTCCAGACGAGCTTCATCCCATGGGGAGGGAAGGTTGGCAATTGCTTGTTTTAGCCACTGTAAAACGTAATCGTCTTCACAGGTAATTCTAAGAATCATTCCGAAATACTGTCATCCCCTAAAAGTGGGCACGGGTTGTTTTTTTTTCCTAGGGTAAACACATGTGTCCAAAACTTCCACCATTATTGCTTATAGTGTTTCAGCTTAACTACTGATTATTTTCCCGTATGGGTTGGCTAGGTCTACAATAGCTACTCAAAGGTGACTTTTGAGAGCCTTTCTATAGCCTCGTGTATAAGGTTATTGTTGATCTAATTCCTGTCTTAGCTTCTTTTGGAGGTTGGAGGTAGATGGTGATCTTTCCTCCGAACGAAGTTTCTCACCCTTTATATCTAAAGAGAAAGCTTCCCTAAAACTAGCCGTCCTCAGGTCAGCTGAAGCAGCCCATATTTGGGTAGCAGTAGTGGTTCCGCCAGTTTTCTTCTTTGCCTACTCCTACTCTCTTGTACAGGGTTAGCTTTAGTACCCAGTTCATGTGAAGAGGTAGTGGTGGCACTAATTAGCCCCTTACTACTGTCCTTCACAAGGTTAGCTATAGAAACCATCACCTGCTTGAAGGTAGTAGTTGGGTTGGTTTGGTTGGCTGCTGATGCAAGGCGTGCTTTCCTACGCCTCTTCTGTTCAGCGACCAGGAGTTCTTTTCCTTTTTTCAGAAAGAATGCCCCGCTGTAGTTGTTTCTGTTGCTAAATTGTAGGGATATTCGCAAACGTTCCCTGTACGGTAGTTTCCTGTAAGGAACTCATGGTAGAGAAGTAAATAGCTTCCCACCCGCCACGAAGTCGAAGGGGATGTCAACTACGACACCAAAGCTACTATAGGGATATAGCTTCCGATAATGCTTTGCACACAAGTGAGTGGCCCTACGTCACCCGAGACATGCTCGATAGGTCTCCATCGCCCCCCTCCCGAGTCCGATGATTGTGGTGTTAGTAAGCTTATTAGTTGTGCAAACATTTTCAAATTTATTTAACAAAGTTAACAATCGGTTTTTCATATTTCTTTGTGGTTCTGCTTGGTTATTTTGTTGCAATAATTATGCGTATGTTCGTTGATGATTGTGTGCAGTGATAATTTGTTGTATGCTTGGACTTCTCTAGGTGTGTTCTAAAGAGTTCCTATTTCTGTCTGCTACTAATTCCTTATACACAGTACAACCCTTGTGGTATGCAAGGTAATCTGTTGTATGGTGGTTGGTTTTGTACCATGGGTTAATCATATTTTACGTAAAAGAATGATTTTAGACACAGTCGTAGTTTAGCATTTAGTACATTGGACAATATAATCCTTTATAGAGTTTCGACAGTTATTTTAGTGTGGTATAAAAATTCTTGCATGAAATTTTATTTATTATTTTGTTAAAGTTCTAGATCTATGAAGAATAACGATAAAGATTCTTTGGTTACTCTATGTTTAAAGTTCATAACGTTGCACTTTGGGATCTACAGTTTCCATCTTTGATTTCACACCTTCAGTTAGTATAGAGTGATAAAGATAACATATGGCAATTTTATATGTTTGTTCCTTTTTAATCGGTTCGTGTGGTGAATGATCTTATGTTCTTTTAAGTGTTTTATTAGTTTCCTGTACATATCTAATGCAGTACATTAATATTTACAGTGTTGGAGAAGATTGTGATACGTGTCCTCATATGTTCTTATAGAGAGGCTATTTATCACATCTTTGAAAATTTTGGTATTTTTTGTTGATTATTTTTATTTAGTTCGTCGCTGAAAGTGAGCTGTAGCGATTTTATATTTTTAATTATGATGTAGGAGTGCAAGGTTCTTTTTTGTCATTTCTTCCTTACGTTCCTGAACAGTTACTACAAACTTTCCTGTTCTGTTTCTTCCTCGTTAAAGTCTTGCTCGATGTTGTTCAAGTGTTTAATTTGCGAGTTTTGGAATATTATGAGAATAGTTTGATAGTTAAAGTTTTGATTAGTTAATTGTATTTGAAGCAGTTGTTGAAGTCGGAAAGGTATTAGAATTTATATTTAATTTGGCATGATAAATGCTAGTTGCCGCCAATATAATTATTTTTATAAATTAAGAATTGTATATACTATTGCTAAGATTGGTTATGAGAGCTTTTTTTAAATAAACAACGAAAAGTTACGATTGCGCCACTGAGTGTTTAAACGACAACAAAATATTCGGAACGTTTATTTAGACGTTATTCTCAGAATAGCGATAAAGTGTTAGCAGATTTATAAATTGTTGTTTTAATCTAGGCGATCGACCTCGCTTTGGACGGCAATAATAATAACGTTGTGTGAGCTTGGTAAAAAATAACTCAAAGATTAGAACTGGAGAGAATGTTGAAATTCCAAATACTAATAATAATTTTGCATTTTGTTATTTAAAAATTACTAGAATTCATTTACAAACTCGATACAAGTGCCGCATTCGTTGACGAACAACAATTTATCTAGTAGCATCAATTAGTGCTATAAATAAGAGCATGTGTTAGATTAGTTGTAACAGGTAATGAAGAGTAAATTCCGTACAATATACAAAATAAAAGTACAGAACCTGTAACAAGAATTGGGTTATGTCCAATGAAGATGTTGTCCGTTTGATAAGATTACAGTGGAATATTTTTCTTCGATTTCTTTTTCTTGACTTATCAAATTTAATATAGAAACCTAGGAAAAATATCCTATTTTGATCAGTCAAAAAAAGGCATTATTTTCCATCATAATAACGCAAGACCACATATTGTAGTTGAAATGGGGAATCTTCCAGCACCAACCATATTTTTCAGACCATGCTATTCAGATTTTTATTTATTCCGATTTCTGCAGAAACAGACTAAACTAATATTTGAAAAGCATTATATGTGGCAAAAGAAAAGACTAAAATCTAAAAGTATGTGTACTAAACTGTGTCGGAACAATTTATTTCTTACCTATATAACATCACTGTGCATAATCCTAAGTGAAAAGACTATCCAAGTTCTTAAAGGTTTCAACTGTGGTGTCACTAAATCGCATCCTCATCAAACATATCACCTCCCAAATAAAATCCTCCGTTACCTATCCCCGAAAATTAATTTAAGGGTATCATCTTCTAGATTGCTAAACAGGAAGAAAAAAAAGCGGCCATAGTCGTCTTTACCTATGGGATGGCATTTGAGAATATTCATGACATACATACCGGACCTTCATTATATCACGCAAAAGAGTTTTTTATTACCTTGGTCAAACTTTTCAACCAATTCTATGTTTGACGTTGGTTATAGCTAGGTCAATGTTTGGAGTTTTGTTTACACTCTAGGTCAACACTGAATATAGCGCCAGCTAACACGAGCTATTCAACCGATGAAAGAGTCTTCATTGTTGCCGCTTTTTACGAGAGGGGCCAAAGTGCTAGTGAAACACTAACCGTCTTCAAAGCCAAGTTTGACAAGCACATCACCTTGTCTAACCATAATAAGATTAGCTCTATAATTAAATTGTCTATTTTACTATGTTATAATAGGTTGATTGAAAAGTTTGATAGGACAGGAAGTGTACTGGATAACAGTTTATCAAAACGGGTAGAACAGTCACTGTGACCACTCCCGAAGCCGTAAAACAAGCTCGGGAGCTTTATGAATAAGAACTCATAACTTCGGTCTTTAAACGCGCAGCTCTACTCGGTGTGAATGTGAGCTCTATGAACACTATTCTGACTAAGAAATTGAATCTATTTCCATTAAGATTTAATTGCAAACGCCTCTGACAAAAATCAATATTGGCAAAAGATTCACTTTTGCAACAGTGATCATGGGGATGATTCAGACCAAAAAGTTGGACATAAAGCACGTTCATTTCACCGAAGAGGTCTATTTTCAACTAGATGGCTATGTCAACAAACAAAATTACCGACATTGGTGTACAGAAAACCCATATTTGACCAAAGTTCGTCAATTAGATTCGTGTATGGTGTGCAATTTCCCACCATAAAATTGTCGGCCGGCTGTTTCCCACAAAATATATGAATGAAGAAGCTTATCGCACAGTTGTCGAAAAATGTGTCCCAATTGTGGAAGGCAAAAGGCAAGTCAATAAATACTGGTTTCAGCAAGATGGAGCCACCGCTCATCAAACTTAGGGCATTTTTAACATCTTCTCATCTTGTGAAAGAGGATCATAAGTCTGAACGCCCCCCGTAAGATAAAATGCGGCATCGAGTGGCCCCCAAATTCCCTCGATTTAAACCCATGTGATTTTTTCTTATAGGGTTATCTTAAGGATAGGGTTTATCGGAACAAACCCCAGTCCATCGACAAACTCAAGAATCTAAGAAAAGGTTCTGGCCATTTCTGCGGACATCAAAAAAGCCGCAATTGAAAGTTTCAGAAGGGTTGAAATGAGCAACTCTAGTGAAGGCAGTCATTTTAAAAACATCATGCACTAAACTCCGTTTATTCATCATCATAATAAAAAAGAGTTGAAATTTTTTCTCGCGTAGTTTTTTTATAATAAATTTTTTATCGTTTGCGTCACATAATGAAGGCTCTGTAGTAGGAGTTTGAGACGTATGATGAGATTTGTTCTATAAGAGGCTCAAAGATTTTTAGCAGATATTTGGATAAGTTAAGTGCTGACAATATATTTTTCTTGCTAATATTAAGAGCTTTATAATTTTGAAACTATTGGAGATTTTTCTCGAAGTTTGAGGAGCTGAAAGTTCAACTTGGGTTAGTAAGAACCACTTGGTTTTCTTTTTAAGGTATGTTGCTGGATAATTGACAATATTTTAACACCTTAACCATCGAATTTGGGTTGTTAAGAATTACTCTCATTTGCCAGTTTTTAGTCAAATAAATTCCACATGTGCGAAATATTTTCATATATTGCTTTCCTTTTTCTACTAGCAAACACAGGTCTAAAAGTACTTAATTTCAATTTACAACAGCCTTTGATGTGTCATCATGAGCAAAACAAAATTTAAATTAACTACTCGCGTTGATAATCAACCAATTTGCAGTTTCAGTCAACGTGTACATTTAATATGCTTTTTCTTTCTTTAAAAATTCAGCAAAGTCAAAATAATCATCTTTAGTCTCCTTTAAAAAATAAAATGTTGAATGCAAAATTGTTGCGTAGACACCTTGCTGCTTATTTAAACACAAAATTCGGAAATCGGAGTATAATTGTCTACCATAGAGGCACGATGCCTCCAGATTCAAATTATTGTTTTATTAGAAGGCGCAGTTTTCCACAGCGAACATTTCTATTTTTATAACGGCCATTAACGCCGCTTGCTTATATTTGTTCCGGCCTTTGTTTCTCTTCGGGGCGCAAGCTTTCAGCAGAATCGTAAAGAGAACAAAACAGAGCGGTAACGTCGGCCAAGAAAAACAACAATGCCTAGCATCGGGCCGAAACATTAACACATTCGGTTTTGTTTTAATTAAAACCGGCGGTCTGATTAGATTCCGCTGTTTTTCTTAGCTGAACGCAATCGTTCCTATGTAAGTTGGCTTTTGGTGAATTTGAATATATAGCTTTTGTGATCGCAGAACACAGGCTATTCAAAACAGTTGCTTTTTAATTGCCTTCGCAGCGTCTAAATAAGTTAAGGCAATAAATTTCTATTCAGATAATTTCATGGTAGCTGCCAGCACTGTTATGTAGTTAGGGCATACCAAAATAATTGGAACTACAATTGTGTTTCCTCATTAATCATTTATTAGGAAGAAGTAAGTACGCATTTAATTCGGTTGTTTTCGTAAAGCTGTTGTAAATTATTCTTTTAGTACAGTACAGCTTATGGATAGCCGACTAAAGCTTGCCGTTGAAAGAAACTTTCTAACGCATTTCACCAAACAAAACATAGTCGCTTCGCTTGTATTCTGGCAAACATGGGGCATGAAGAGCCTGCGAAAATGTAGAGTATAAAGTTATAGCGACTGACATGTGCCGCGCCTATATTTTTCGCTAAAATACAACATGCATTCAAGTCCTAACGTCTCCAAATGCTTTTCTAAAAAATATTTACCCAAGGAAGTTAAAACTTAAATTGTTTCTCAATGTAATCTCCGTCTAGACGTACACATTTTTCACAACGTCGTCATCATGATTCCATGGCTGCTGAAAACACTTCTTTAAGGGTGAGCTTCACCCACTAAAAAATCGCTGATGCAGCAGCGCGTCTATTAGAAAATGAACGATTCAGAGTGTCCTTCATGGTCGAAAATTCATGGCGACATCACGTGTCAATATGTCCTATGACATTGCCTTGTGTTCATCGGTCGGCATTTATAGAACCCACCTTGAAGAAACTTTCCACATTTTCAAATCTCATGCAAAATGGACTCCACATATCCTACGGAAATGCATAATTTAAAGGGGATATCACACACATCCAATCGAAGGTCTTCAACAACTTGCACCACGCGCGCAATCATAGTTTCGGTCCGGCTGATTTGTGGTCGAGGTTACTTCGGTTAATTCACACACTCTCGACCTTCTTTAAGCTTTCGCGCCCACGAATGTACATTTTTAACATCCATAACGCCTTCACGACATATCTTACTCAATTGGCAATAAATTTCGATGGGCGTTTTACAATGCAAGAGAAGAAAATGGATTATTACACGTTGTTCTTAAGTGTAGAAAACAATACTCACTCCAATGATGATGTAAATTATACGGTGCTGGCATCTACATTACAAATTCAGAAATATTTTCCAAATTTTTTTAATTAACCGCATTTTTTTGGAGGTGGAGGATATTAGGTAAATAGTTCGGCCCATATTCCTCTAAACCCTTACAGATTGCGAATCGCTTGTAAAGTAGACAACTATTTGAGTGTCGCAATACGGGTAAAAATATAATCGATCAGAGACACACGATAAAAATTTGCATAAAATTCGACAAATCCACACATGCATTTAACGTTATCCTAGTCTAGGAGATCCAGGAAATAAATGCGATCATATTTCCAAATTATACCTGCCGCCGTACGGGCGGTATCGAGAAACAAGATTATGCATATAATTCCCCATCGCATGAACGTTTTCTCCTTCCCGAAGACCTGAAGATCATCTTCGAGGAGGACATTATGACGGTCTTAGCAGGGAATTTAAATACAGAGCCATATGATCAACACCAACGGTGAGACGCTGCTTGGTCAGTATCCAGCCGCGCGATCTTGTTGTAATGAAGTCCCCTAAACCCACCCACTATGGGCTCACCGGTCACCCAAACATCCTTGACATTGCTCAAGGTCGCCCCTATGTAGCAGACGATGGATTGCGCCAGAGAACTGAACAGCTATCACAACCCGATTCTCCTCACACTGGAAATAATAGAACAGACAACGTCTCTTTCCGCTGCTGCGTCTCGTGACCGGATTTCACCAGAATCCGCTCTGGTAACCATTTCTATCCAGAAATCTATCCGCTTCGCCACCAATCTCGTTTACGACGAAGATGGAAGAGATTTTCCATCTTCGGAGTTAAAAGAGCGGATCAAAGAGAAGAATGGGGTACGGCGTACGCGCAACGGTCCCTGGATCCTACAAACGTGTAAATATATCGCAGGATCGCCGTAGAGGTCAAGACCTCCGTCACGAAGCACTGCAACGCCGCCTGGCAGAACAAGCTGCAGACACTCAATGTCGACGACAGCAGTATCTGGAGAATAGTCAAGGTCTTGCAAAACCATTATTCTCTAATGCCGTCCGTCCACAAAAAACGAGACGTCATTCACACCGCCCGAAACAAAGGCGAGACCTTCGCTAACAACCTAAAGCGGCAATGTAACCTCACTACGAAGACGTCAACCATGATCACGTTGAGCACTTCGTGAGTCGCCTTCTGGAATACAAATCCCACGACCATTTCAACCCAGCAACTTACAAAAAAATTCTTCGGCTCATTTGAGTCCTGCGTTCACGTAAAGCACCGAGATCGATTGGAATCCCAAACCAAACGCTGTAGACTCTCCCCAAGAAGACGATTGCCTCCGTCCTTACCATCACTAATAATGTCTTCCGCTTCCGTCACTTCCCGACCCCTTGAAAACTGGCGAAAACCGGGAAAATCAGGAATCTTCCCTCAAGACTATCGAGCGATGATAAGTCTCCTATCAACCGAGGAGAAGCTTGTGGAGCAAGGAATCCACAAGAGCCTAAGAATAGCTGTCGAAGACCTCCAACTGATTCCGAAGTCAGTTTGGTTTCCGCTCCGGCCACTTCACTGCCCTCTAGCTTCTTCAGATAGTAGAATGAATTACAGAGGCCTACATCAAGTGAAGTCATCGAAGAGGCGACTTCGAGTCGGTGCTCCCCAGGGCTCCGTCCTGTTCCCGAATTTATATGACAACTACATAATGACGATGCTCTCTACTACACTGGACAAGTATACAGACGATACGGTGGTGTTGTCCAGCTTCGCTAAAGTTCTGACCCGTAGATTCCAGGAAAAACTAGACTTTCTTGAAAACCGATGTGACAGGTAAAGGAAAAACATCAACACTGACTGCAAAGATCTGGCAAACTTCTGGTTGTTAGGCAGGGAGATATCTAAAAAGAATACGTCCTATGTCGGCGTAATTTTGAACAGAAATTTACCTGGATATCTCACATCGACAGAGCGGTCACGAGCAAAAGCAGTAAGATCATCTTCCACTCCGGGAGCCGATTATCCACAAATAATAAGCCGATTTTGTACAAGACCATAATATGGCCTATTATAATGTATGCGGCTTCAGTTTAGACCAGAATAAAGAGAGCCTTTACATCCATCCACTATATACACCACATCAAATCAAAAGAAATGAGGTTAGAAGCTGGGCCCAGAAGCCTCTGATTTCGTCAATGAAGTCAACGTCCACAAAAAATCCTCGTCTAAGACACTTGATGTGCTACGGGAAAGATGCTATATAGAAAGCAAAAGTTTTTAGTTTAGACACACAGCATTCAAGGAACGAAAAGTGGATATCGAGTATCAGTAATACACGCGTCCATCTATGTTTCACACTTCGAAGAATGTGGTTAAAATGACGGCAATTTTGGATTCTGATAGATTAAGAGAGAGTGACTTTCAAAACCTATTGTATATGAAATCATCACGACAGAATTTTAGATGCGGAAAATGTGTGTTAAATAGTGAGGAAGTTCCTGATAAAACCAACCATAGCAACACTGCTCCAACCTCCCTACAGTGTAAAGTTCTACCGCCCCCGTCCGACTTCTTTTTGTTTACTCAGCTCATATCCAGCTTGAAAGGACACCCTTTTGAAACTGTGCGGGTAGCTGTGACGAGTGCTCTGGAAGAGTTTCCGGTTCAAGATTTCCAAACGAGCTATAATACGTAACAGAAGGATGTTATTTTAAAAAAGACCAAGTGTATACAAACATCTTCAAGTAAACGAATTTTCTGAAATGACTCACTATTTTACGGATGCAACTTGCATACCATGCGCGCGCAAACACATTTATTTAAGACTACGAAACAGATCATGATAATAAAAATAAAAGAACATTAATATCTACATCTCAGATTAAAGTAAAACAACAAACTTTAAAGATATTGATTACAAACAAATTCGAGATTGTATAGAGGTCGTAAAAATTCATAAATATAAATTTAACAGAAGCGGTTTTTGTTTAACATAGCCTTTATTTACCTCTTTAAAGTACCTTACAACAAAAAAGAGTCCGCGGCGTCAAAGTGGTAAGAGAGGTATCATATTCTAGAGAGATTTTTAAAACGCTTTTTTAAGTATAGGGAACTCGTTTTCAGTTGGGTCCGGTCCTGGAGTGGAACACAAAGTACCGATTGTAATTTCGTGCCTCGAATATTGTAAATTAATGGGTTTACGAGAGCAAATTAATTTTCATAATGAAGTATAAAGTGATATTAAATGCCAATAGTAATAGAAGAATATTAAACTAAGGTAGGATCCATTACTTTTAACTAAATTTAAAGTAAAATAGACGCTGAGATCGACGTGACCTTCCGAGAAGTCGATTCGGGGTCAGCCGATAGCGCGACAAATATCTACAAAGCCAGCGAGGAATATTTTTCAATACGCCGTAAACATCATACGCATAGGTAAACAACGAACAGAGCCGGTCTTAGGAAATTTCGGATCGGAAGAGGGAATTAAAAGAATAACAAAATGGAGGCACTGTTAAAGGAAAAAAATAAGAAACTGGATAGAATGGAAGAAAGGGATTTATGCATGGAAAATAAACTAGATGAGCTCCAAAAGGAAATACAAACAATTAAAACAGAAAACGAGCGACTTAGAGAAGAAAACCGATGCCTAAAACAAAAGAAGATGTTGGAAGAAATGAATAGGGAAATCAAGAAAAGGAACATAATAATACACGGATTAGAGGATCAAGAAGAGGAGAGTAATCTACAGTTACTAGAAAAAAAAAGGACGAGGCGCAGTCCAACACTAAAGCTGATTAAAATAAACAGTACAAGGAATAATTGATACTACAATTTTCTACGTCACGAAGGTAACCGTAGTACCGCACAGCCTTTCTCATTATCGCCCTGCTCTCTGTGGCCAAGAGCTTCCCGTCCTCCGCAGGGACAGGAAGCTCGAGCGCCTGTGATTGGTCCGTTTAATTAATCTTTAATCGGACTAAACTTATTTAGTTGACCTCGGATAAAAAATTTCATTGTAATTTGTTCGTCTCAGTCTGATCTATCCGGTAATATAAATTTTCCGAAACATTTTATGAACAGGTATATTAAAATCGAAATTCAATTGAGTTCCTATTTTACCAACTTTTATTTTAAATTCATGTTATTTCATGATAACAAACA
Organism: Sinelater perroti; assembly: GCA_036346155.1. Taxonomy (NCBI): domain Eukaryota; kingdom Metazoa; phylum Arthropoda; class Insecta; order Coleoptera; family Elateridae; genus Sinelater; species Sinelater perroti. The sequence goes on along the minus strand of JARFIY010000254.1, from coordinate 19,956,681 downwards.
TTTTATTCTCATAAATTTTTGTATTTTCAACCGTTTAGATTCGCGACCGCTTTGTGACCGATTTTGGAACCTTGGACAAAGACTCGGTCGATTTTAACAAAGCTTGATAGCCCTACAAGAACTTGCATACCAAATTTCAAGTCTCTAGCTACGGTTCTCAAGATATCCTGTTTATGACAGGCCGACAGACACACACACGAACCAATGGCTCAAACCAATGGTGTCCTGAGGCTATATTTCGTCCAGAAATGTGTACAACTGGTAGGTCAAATGGATTACATTATTTCCTTATAGGATAAGGAAATAATAAGGGTGACCTTTAGAGACATGGGAATAAAAATAATAATGGAAAAAGAGATAATAGAAGCTAGAATATTGGGTAAATATCGAACAGGAAAAATCAGACCTATACAAGTGGAATTTGAAAAATGGGTAAAGAAAATGGAAATTTTGAAAGGAACTAAAAACTTGAGAGGAAAAAACATATACATATAGGAGGATTGCTCCAAAGAAACACAGGAAATTAGAAAACAATTGATTAAACACAGAAATAAAATAAGAGCACAAGGCCACCATGTTCTTTTGAGATACAACAAATTAATAATCAATGGAGACGACTTCCACCTGGAACAACTGAATGCAATGGGAACAGAATTCGAACTAGAAACAGGAAAAGAGGAAACACTTAAAGAAAAGACGGGAGGAAGAACTTTCAGTGAAAGATCCCCTGATGAAGACCTACAAGAAAGGATACGCAAAATAACTAGAACAAGCAGAGGCACAGGTACAACCTCAAAAAACTCAGATGGAAATTTATCAGAAAACAACTAGATACAAGGACGCAGGCAACGGAACAGGTTATGAATAAGGACACGAATAAAAATAGTACAAGGAACAACAAGGGAAAAAAAAATTCAAAATAAGTGGATATGAATAGGAATATGGAATATAGGAACATTATCAGGGAAAGAAATAGAATTAACGGAGGAAATGGACAGAAATAATATACAAATTCTAGGAATTAGCGAGACAAAGAAGGAAGGTAAAGGAAGAACACACTTAACAAATAACTACACACTGCATTACTCAGGAGTGGCACGGGAACAAAAAGCGAGGGAGAGTGTAGGAATTATTACCACCGATGAATTAAACAAAAGTATAATTGAGGTCAAAGCAATAAGTTCTCGAATAATAGCAATAACTATAAAACTGGACGAAACAATAAATATTATCCAGATTTATGCGCCGGTAGAAGGAACAACTGAAGAGGAAATGGCAGACTTCTATGCAGACCTACAGCAATTGCTAGATGAAATGAAAGAAGAGAATCAGAAAACGATCATAATGGGTGACTGGAACAGTAGGATTGGAAAAGACCATAACAAAGGAATGGGATGTATGGGATGCTACGGAGAAAGCATCCAAAATAGAAATGGACTAAAAATGATCGATTTTTATGTAAGAAATGAACTTTTAATAGGAAACACACTGTGGGACCAACCTTTAGAGGATAAGTATACTTTTATTGCAGAGGAACGCAAAGCTAAAAGCATAATAGACTACATAACTTACACACCAGATTTAGCAGAGAAGATACAGACAACTGAAACAAAGAAAGAAGCCGAACTTAGTACACAGCATAGATTAGTAATAACAAAGTATCACGCCAGATTAACCAACAAACAAGAAGTAAGAAACTATAGTATGCTGGCAATAAATAAACTCAAAAACGTAGAATGTAGAGAAAAATACCAGAAGGATACAGATGAAGAATTACAAAGGAAGGAAAACCTCCAAACAACATGGACACTAGAAGAAAGATGGAGAACATTCAAGGAAATATTGAAGAAGCTAGCGGAAAACGTATGTGGGATAAGAAACCGTAATAAACACACGAAAATGACAAGCTGGTGGACAGAAGATATAAGAAGAATGGTAAAGGAAAAGAAAGTAACATGGAAAGATACATCCAAACAAAAGAAATGGTGGATAAAAAGAAATACAAAAGGAAGAGGAATATAGTGAAAGAAGCAATAAAGGTAGAAAAAAGAAGTCCTGGAAGAAGATGGGTGAAGAGATAATAGAACTATACAGAACAAACGCCACAGATTTCTGGACGAGAATAAAGAGATTAAGAGGAGGTAAAAGGAAGGACATAAAAGCAATAAGAAATAATCAGGGACAAATGCAAACTGATACAAAAGAAATTCTAGAAATATGGAAAAATTATTATGAAAATATGTATAAAACGACAGTAGGACTAGAAAATAATATAACACAACAAATAAATTTGGAACAAACAATCAAGAGGGAAGAAGTAGAGGACGCAATCCAAAAAATAAAAATAGGCAAAGCCAGCGGGGAGGACGATTTATCTCCAGAGATGTTAAAATGGATGGGCCAAAAAGGTATAGAATGGTTTTGGAAAATTTGTAGACAAGTATGGGAAGAACAGAAAATACCGAGAGACTGGGAAAACAACCTAATAGTACCAATTTACAAGAAAGGATTGCAGTCCCAATGCGAGAACTATAGGCAAATATGTCCAGCTCAAAATAGTTTTAAAACATACACTAAAATCTTAGAAAAAAGGCTAAGAGATTATATAGAACCTTTATTAGAAGAACATGCAGCTTTCAGACCGAATAGACAAACTGGTGACAATATTTATATAATCAGAAATATAATCGAAAGAAAAATTGAAGGAGAATTGTATCTAACATTTGTAGACCTGAGAGCTGCATTTGATACAGTAGATAGAAGAGAAATTTGGAGGACTGAATAGACTGAATGTGGATAAGAATCTGATAGGAGCAATAACAAGTTCATGTAGAACAGTCAAAGCGAAGGTACAATTGGACGGGCAGAGATCGGAGGTGTTCGAAATGAATAAAGGTATCAAGCAAGGCGACAGCTTAAGTCCTTTATTATTCGTAAATAATATGGACAAGGTAATCAAAAGAATAAAAGAAAAATATAGTCAACTGAACACAGTAATTGGATATAAAAATTTAGAACCAGTAAAACTAAGTAGTCTACTTTACGTAGACGACGTGATACTAATCTCAAACACCAGAAGTAAAATGTAGAGGTTGGTGAATGCATGGATGACTGAAATAGAAAATATGAGTATGGAAGTGAACATAAATAAAACCAAGACCATGATTGTAAATGAGAAACAAAAAGAAAATCAAAACAATAAGGACATAAAATGTAAAGACAAAAAATTAGAGAGGGTAACAACGTTTGAATTCCTTGGAAGTACAATAACAGAGGATAGGAAATTAGATGCAGAGTTAACAAACAGAGCGAACAAATCGTCAAGAATCTATTACGCCATAAATAAAACTATACTAGGCCATAAAGACATTGATTTAGAGGCGAAAAAGAAAATATATAATACGATAACACTTCCAATAATAACTTATGCCAGAAAATCATGGACACTTAAGAAGAAAGACAAGGTTAAAATAAATGCTATGGAGATGAAACATCTCAGGTGGATGGCAGGACAGACTAAGTGGGACAGAGTGAGAAACGAAGACATAAGAGAAATCGTTAAACAAGAACCTATACAAGGAAAAATTAAAGAGGCAACTGAACTGGTTTGCGCACCTGTGATATGAATGGAACCGAGCAGAATTACAAGAAGACTAATGGAAGCAGGAAAACCACCTAAAAAACGAAGTGGAAGACCTAGAAAAAAATGGATGGACCAAATCAAAGAAATAGCAGCAGAAAAAGGTGTGACACTGGAGGAAATCAAAATAGCGAGACAGGAAGAGGTGGAGACAATGGATACGGGATTAGAGACCATCATCCGACGCTCGAAAGGGCATAAAGGATTAGAGAAGAAGTTTTCATACCAATTTTTGACAAAACCAGCCTAAAAATAGATTATTTTTCTAACCGGATTTTTTAAGACACCTAGTTTTTGGGAAAAATGAGTCGGTTTTTGTGTTTCTAGTAATGGAAGTTTTTTAGCCTTCCAAACACCCCATAAACTCCCAAAAAAAGTTTGAAAAATTTAGTTAGGCTTCATAATTGAATTAACACTCGGTCAGTAGTGGGAGCTCCATCTTGTTTTGATTTTAAAAAATTGTGTTACCTATTCAAGATGAAAATTTAAAAAAATCGACTTTCATAAAAATGTGCTCTAGCTGGATTTGATTTATGCTTTGCGAGTTTATGGCTTTTGTTGAAATTTTGATAAAAGGGTAATGATGCAGCTTTTTAAAAATATAGAAAACTAAGCGTACTTCAATATTTATTTTAATTTTATTACAAATTATTCATTACTATGTTGTTTAGTTCTTCCTCTACCACTATTAGAACTTCATTCGGATGAGAAATTGCTACAAAAAGAAAATAACTAATTAATATTTTAAACTATTGCTTGGTTTTCCTTACCTGATTTGCAACCAGTCTCCTCTTGGTGTAGTAACTGGTGATAATGCATCTCTAAAATGATCTATCTTGTTGGCTCTTAAACAGTAACGTAATTTTTTGTTTGCTTTGTGGCCACTTGAAAGTAACTAAATGATAGCTTCGTATCTCAGTACTGGGAAAAGTGCTGTAAGAAACTTATGTCAACAATGTCGTAAAATGTAATTCATTCATTCTAATAAACACTTATATGTTTTATGATATTTATCATATGATTCAATTAGCAAAACAAGTTTTTGGGAAACTAAAAACCTTTATCAGTGGTAATAGTAAGCCAAGAGACTGAGATGGATAGAACATGTGACGAGGAGGCAGAACGCCTTCCAAAAAAAGTTCTCGAAAGCGAATTAGGTGGATCCAGAAGAAGAGATAGACCAAGGTCAACATGGATGAACAAAGTTGAAAGGGACCTAAAACAACTGAAAGTCACAAGGTAGAAAGAAAAAGTAAGATAGAGAAAGAAATTGCAAAAATCGTACACCCAGCCAAAGGCCTACAAGGCCTGTAGCGCTATATTATTTATTATTATAATAGTAATATTGTTTTGTGGGAATACATTCAGAAATTGGAAGACTAAATATGATAAAATATAGTAAAACAATTTTATGTTTAGAAAAATTTAAAGGAACACTGAAGTTTATAAAAATAATAAATAACATTTTTGATATTTTAAACAGTCAAACTTTTCTTGCGCTGGGTTTTAAAAAAGCTTTATGTATACAAAATATTGAAGACATGTTCATCGAGAAAATAGCATTCTCTCTCTTAGCTAATCTAAGGTGATTAGTCTTGGAAAAATATCGTTTACGTTTTCCTTACAGTTGGCAACTGAAGGCCCAAATTGCAAAGTTCACTTTCTGAAATGTGTGCCACCTTGTAGACACATGTCGTATGCTAAGCACCAAGATTTTTCACCTACACCTTCTATGGAACTGAATGTCCTAAAAAATAAAAATTAATTTATGCACTATGATTACAGCATCTAGTCAACTGACTTTTCTCATAAGTTCAGATTTTAACTAAATAGAGAATGCACAACTGTCGCCCATGATCTGATACAAATCAATCGTCTAATGCCAAGTTATGATATAAAATATTTTACTAGCCTTCCATTAAACAACCTTAAACACATAGCCAATCATTTGTTCTTATTGCAGCTCGGTACTTTGAGTAGCCTTCAAAGAGTTCATCAGCACCAGATCCTACCAGCAAAACCTACATCAAACAACTGATGTCTTTCTTAAGCTACCATAAGGGCTAACTTTCGCTTTAGTGGAAGTAACGTGATTGATTCGTTTTAGTGTTAATTGATTCGTATCGACCTCGGGGACAAAAGTTGCGGCAGTTGAAAGTTTCCGTTGGAGATACATTTCCAATGTGTTTTTATAGCCACAGTCAACTTTTTTTTTTGGCAAACTTGGCGAAAACAAGGGCAACAATGTTGTCTATGGTCATAGAAAACACATTACGAAAAAATTTTCACTGAAAACTAAACTTAGCCTAATTTAACCCCACTTTGCCTTTAATGGTGATTAATTAAATATGCCGGAGTACAATATAGACAAATAGAAAAGCAATATTTATTGAAGGGAATAATTAATTCTAAGTATTTAGGTGGTCAGCTTTTACTCCCCCGGTCCTTTAGTAAACCTTCATTAGGACCGTGCTCACTGCTCATGTAGAGCTTCGTCGACTTACAGTGCATCGGGCAGTTTGGTAACATGGAGTTTACATGTATTCCAAACAGTCAGGTAATAATCCATGCTCTCGATATAATGAAGCAGGCTTTCTTAAGTGAGCACTATTCACCCACCATCGAGAACAGTTAAATGGTCAGCATTCATTGTTCCCATTAGTAAATATAGCTTTTCTATTTGTTTGTATTGTATTACGGCATATTTAATTAATCACCGTTAAGTCCCCTTGCATTCAAGGCAAAGTAAAGTTAAATTATACTAAGTTTAGGTTTCAGCAAAAATTTTTTATTTTCTATGACATTGCTGTCTTTTTGTTCGTCAAGTTTGGCGAAAAATGCTGACTATGTCCATAAAAACACATCCAAAATGTATCCCCAACGAAAACTTTCAACAGCCGATTTTTTGACCTCAACGTTTCCTAAAGTTGGGAGGGGTGTCAATCGACTCGTTGATATAAATTCATTACAAAAATCGATCAATCACGTCACTTCCGCTAAAACGAAACCTTACTGCAATAAGTACCATAACTGCGTATCACTCTCGAACAAATGAATCTCCATGTCGTGTAAGTTTCCATTATAAACATACACCGATTAGGAAGTTTCAACGAGTTGTTTGACATTTCCGCCTTGTAACCGAAGCACGCTGTCCGCACAGATAAAATTATCGTATATGTAACCTGTGTAGTAAGAAAACGAAAAGATTTGCATGTGCTGAGAGTCGGGGCCCCTTCTGTTCAGCTGGTCTTTGCATATATTATACTAAAAACCAACTAGAATAAATTCCTGGATGTTATTGAATGGAAATTTTACCATTTTTAAGTTATCTGAGCGAGAGTCATCCGAGAAAGCACAAAATACTGTACACATTTTTCTAAAATTTCAGGTTATGTTCTGTATTTGTATATTACACTTTGTAGTGTTTACTGTAACGCCAGCTATTGAGGGGAGGTGGAAAAGTCTTATAGTAAAAATTTTAAAATTGTGTTGACATTTTATTATTTAGGCAAGTCCAAAAATAAAGAGCTGATAATTATTCTCAATTAGCATTTTTTAAGTTAGGTGGATTAAAACTTTTAAAATATTATGTATAGTTAATAGATTTCTTAATTAAACTTTTAACTGTTTTTTTTCAATAGACATTGTAAAATAAGCTCTTTATGGGTCTGTAATAGATGATTCAATAAAACGTACCCTTACCGCCACTATCCTAAATTGAAGTAGTGAAATTTTTTCATTGGCGATAAGAAAAAACCTTTAAATAGAAATTTGACAATTTGCTGCCAATAAAAATAGCAACAAACAAATTCATTTTTCTACATAACTGATGAGAGGGATTCCAGTATAGTCTAGAAGAAAATCATCAATTTTTATCGAGTTTGGGCAACTGTCCGGGACCGGATGTTGTTTTCAAGCAAAATAAATTTTCAGATTGAAAAACTCGAAATTCCTTTGCAATCGAAAAAACAGATACAAGCATCTTACCAGTTGAGAACTAAGTGTTAACATTGGCGAGTGCAAGTTCTTCGGTCTTTCGCTTGGGTTTTGGTGTGTAGCGGCGTACCCAAGTTTCATCACAAGTAATAATTCGGTGAAAAAAGTCCCTCATATGCCTGATAGCAAGTCAGTAGTAATTTGCGCACCTCGACAGGCCGCAGACACATTTCAAAACCAAAGATCCCCAGTAATAATTGCTTGAGCAATGCAGTAGCTTATTTCGACCTTAGAAGCAATTTCAGTAACTGTTAGTCGGCGGTGATTGCAGATGTTCTCCTCAGTTACGCTAGTTCTTGGGCGATATCAATGATATTTGTTTTCAACAGCTTCTCATCTTCCCAAAAATTATTTATGCTACGTTTACATTTTTTTTTTTATTTTTTCTTATTTACAATCTACTCAACAATATACATAGAGTATTTAGTAAATTTTATGTTGGAATTGTGACTTGTATTGAGCACTATCCAGTGACAGTTCTTCAATTTTTAATCCCTAATTAGATCATCTGGTCACGTTCGTTTAAGTCTACGTTCGACAAGCGGAGGGCGGTACATGGAATTGATGTTGGGACTGGTGTGTGCTGCATATCGTTGTTTTGCTTTAGTTGCATGGACGATAGTTACTTCGCTGATGAATGGTATTCCAAGATCGGTGTGGAGGGTAAGGTTGGATACATACCATGGAGCTCCAGTCATCATGCGGAATGTTTTGGACTGGAAAGTTTGAAGTATTTTAGTATTTGATGGTTTGCTGCATCCCCATAGTTCAATGCCATAAGTCCATATGGGCTTGAGAATTATCTTGTATATGCTAAGTTTGTTTTAAAATTACAATTTTGATCGTTTACCTGTCAGCCAGTTCATCTGTCTCACTTTCAGGTTTAGTTGGGTTTTTTTGGCTTTAATATGTTCCTTCCCGTTTAGTTTTTGGTCGAGATGTAGCCCTAAGTATTTGACTACAGGTGTTATTGGAATGGGTGGGTTATTAATAATCACTTTTAGATTTTTCGTTGTTTACCTTAATTTTCCACTTTTTTAACCACGTTTGGAGTGTCTGCAGGTAGCTTTGTAGTTTTTCCGAAGCATGAATAGGGTCTACATGAGAAGTCAGGATTTCCGTATCGTCAACGAATTGGCCATAGTGATATCATTGTTTACAGGTATGTCCACAGTAAAGACTAGGTAGAGGAACGGTCCAAGGACGCTACCTTGGGGGACACCAGAGCATACCGGATAAAGGTTAGATAGAAAGGCATTGACTTTAACTTGGAAGTAACGTTCATGGATGTAGGATTTGAGGATGAGGTATATTTGGCTGGGCAATGATCGTTTTAATTTGTATAAAAGACCTTCGTGCCAAACTTTGTCGAAGGCCTGTTGGACGTCAAGAAAGATTGAGGCACAATATTTCTTGTCTTCTAGGTTGTCTTTCATTGTATTGACTATTCTATGCCATTGCTGAATAGTGGAGTACTTTTGCGGAAAACCACATTGATGCTCAGGGATTAGTTCATCAATGGGTGTGCTTTCACGCTTACATTTGAGCCTTTTTAAAGGTGTTGTGTCCGAGCTGTGCCTTAAGCTTTCACAAAATTTCGGGCTGTTTCACTTAATTATAAAGTGTTGGGCAATGGACAAAAATACCACGCCCCTCTCTATTTAACACCCACGCGCAAAAAGGAAATCCGGCTTATATTCAGTTCACCTATATTGAAAATAATCCATGCTATGAGCTTAAAACTTTTATTCACATATTTCAAGATAATGACATCAGACAACTACCATTTTCTTTAATATAAACTGCATCCGTAAATTATTTCATCAAGTTAATAATTAGTTGAAGTATGTCGTTCACGATGTCCTTTATGAAAACTTTGAGGTCCCCTCCAGAATTAATGTAATCTGACAGGGCTTCAAGCAAATCTTTAACAACTGTCTTGAGTATGTCGGATTTGGTTGTCAAGTCTACCGACATGGGGTTTACATTTTCTGCTTCTGCAAAAAAGTAGTTTTTTAGAGTTATTCGAAAAACAAGAAAGTACGTAAAACGCTGGTTTAAATAATGACAGATATATTATTAGAAGAGTAACTCAAAGTACTTATCCTTCTAATAGCAAGCAAAATTATAAAACTGTTATCGGTATGTTGTTTTGTTTGTTTACTAATGACAGTTGAAACATCTTTAGGTTTAATAGAATTTTAATGAGATTTTAAAGCAGCGATGTACCTAGATAGTCATTAAATGAAATAATTAATTTTTTACAAGTGGTCCAAATAGAACAAAGTAGAAATAGTCTAAAAATGGTTTAACATGTTGGCCCATTTTTGTTCTGTTGTGTTAACAACTTTTTGTATTAATGGTATTTTAAATAAAACTCCAAATAAAATGGACATTTACAACAAGTAGCTGTTTTTAAAAGTTGGCATAAGTACTAAATTATTCACTATAATTTTGCTAATCCTAAAGCTGTATTTGACTATTATCAAAATGAGAATGCAATGAGTCTAAAGAAATAGAAAAACTAAATTGAAGTACTGAAATTTCAAAAAAAAAGCTAAATACAGATTAAAGGCATAAATAAATAGAACAATACAAACATATCTGCATCAATAGTCTGTACAACTCACCATCCTCGAAAGGAAGAGCACAAGCAACTACTGCTACCAAACCCAATACAATGACAAACTTCATGATAAAGTATGCGACAGATCGCTTTTTGTGTTTATATAGTAGTTATTTATCTCAATCTCGTGACAATAGTAAAATATGTGTTGCTAGTCGTGCTTTGAAATAGTTCATAAAAGTACTATTTCCTGGTAAAACCATAGTGAACTAGGCATTACCAATGTTTAAACGAATTGATGTTATGTTATATACAGCGTGTGGTAATGAAATTCTTAAACCGTTATTAATGGAAAATGTTATTCCTACAACCTAATAATAATAGGTCTAGTAAAAAGAAATCCATTATTTTTCCAATAGATGGCTTAAATAAATTGTATATCGCGTTCTAAAAGTCCGATCGGCTTACACTAGATGGCGTTAGAAAGCTGACATTTCGTACTAAAAAAAACTTATTTGACAGTTTTGTGAATGGTTGACTCAGTTTTGTTTGAGCTTACGTCAAAGACGGACACCAGCAAAGAGAAAATACGCTATGTTTTACAGTTTTTCTTAGATAAAGGTGAAAACGCAAGCCAGGTGGGTGAAAATGTGAATAGTGTTTATAGTTCTGATACTGTAATAGCCAATCAAGTGGAGTTTTGGTTTCGTCGATTCCGTTCCGGTAGTTTCGATGCACCACGCTCTGAAAGGCCAATGGTCGAAGATGTGGATAAAATCATGGAAATGGCCGAATCCGACCGTCATATAAGCACTGTTTCTATTGCCCAGGAGCTAAACATTGCATAAAAACTGTTTGGAACCATTTGGAAAAGGCTGGATACAAAACGCAAAAAAACTTCATGGACCGAATCTCCATCTGTGAATCGCCGCTGAATCGCAACAAAGTCGACCCATTTCTGAAGCGGATGGTTGAAGCTGGCGATGAAAAGTGGATCACTTACGACAACGTCAAGCAAAAACGGTCGTGGTCGAAGCGCGGTGAATCATATACTATGAGCTGCTCCCCTACGTTCAAACTCTTAATTCGAACCAGTACTGTGAACAATTGGACCGTCTGAAGGAAGCAATCGACCAGAAGCGGCCAACTTTAGCCACTAGGACAGGAATTGTGTTTCATCAAGACAATGCCAGGCCACACACATCGATAGCGACTCGCCAGAAGCTCTGGGAGCTTGGTTTGGAGGTTCTTATGCATCCAACTTATAGTCCGGACCTGGCACCAAGTGATTATCACCTGTTCCTGTCCATGGCGAACTATTTTGCTGGTGAAAAACTCGCCTCAAGAGAGGCTTGTGAAAATCGACTGTCCCAGTGCATTGCCAATAAGGACAAGGGCTTCTATAAGAGAGGCATAATAAAATTACTTTCAAAATCGCAACAAGTTATCGAACAAAACGGCGCCTATTTGACCTAAATCGGTTCATTCTAAGTATGTTAAATAAAACCTTCAATTTCATGCAAAAATAATGGATTTCTTTTTACTAGACCTATTAGTTTAACTTGGTAATGGTAAGGCTGTAACCTTCCGCGTGGGAGCACAGCCTGCGAGCTTAAGGTTTTCACGTGTTCGACTTTACTGCCCGGTCGTCGCGCACCATCTATTATGCGGGGCGATGTGGCAAGCAACAGAGAGCTCCGGGAATCGAACCCGGGTCCGTCCGCATCGCAATCCGTGCTTCAACTCCTTGGACCACTCTGGCATTATATAGTTCAACTTAATTTGTTCATTATTGTAAAAATAACAGATAATACTAGTCACTATATACGAATATATAGATATTTGGTCCAAACGTTGTTTTATTTTCTCCATTCCTTTCCGACGACTTTCTTCAAGACAAACTAATTATTTTTAATTTTCGAACTAAGTAGATGTCCCAAGGAGCCAAATTAAGCAAATAAAGTGGATACAAAATTGCTTTAAACTTCATTTCTGTCATCATGGTGGCACTTGAATGTACTAAAGTGTTGTCACAGAGAAACAACAATTTTTTAGACCATTTCGGAGGACTTTCCCTAAATTGCTCTTAGCAGCTATAGGTGCTAGATAATATTGTCTAGTAATCTTTTCTTTCATTTCAGGATATTCGACTGAGAAAATTGCTAAAATACCTTTTTGCTAAAACCTGATCAGCTGGTTATACCCACGGTAGCAACAACAACTTGATTTAGGTGGTGAAATGATGTACTCGATGCTCCGAATCCCTTGGAATATCAAGTGATTCTAATTACTTCACTCACAAAACTGAAAAAGTATCATTTTTACCTAATGACTACCCTATCCACTATAGTATTGCATACTACGAGTGCTGCTATTAAAATTCTGAGCTCCATTAAAATATACGGTAGTATCAAAATATAAATATGACATATATAAGTATCAAATGTAAACGTGGAAAACTTGATAGGAACCTTGACAACTTCTGTGATATTTATCCACTTAGACATGTCATGAAACAAGAACAATTTGATAACTTTTTCAATTTTTTGCAGCAAGAGACTACAATTCCAAACACTACCATTGGAGATCCAGAGTAACGACATCCAAAGAAAGAGAATTGCTGAATCAGAAAATCTATTGGACCATAGATGTCAACAAATCTAATGTCGTTAACTTATGTGTAGTAAAAGGAGTGTCTAAAAATTAACTCAGGCTGTATCAAACTTCAAATGTATGCCAAATTTGTAAAAATCAATATTTTTTAAAATCCCCAGGTACTTCCAAAGAAGAACTCATATGGAATGATAAAACAATTTTTATATTGCTGTAACTGGTGTCTGGACATCGCTACCCTGCACACCGTTTTGCTCTTTAAAAAAAGGCGTGTCTGGTGATTGGACTTTTACGACGCCATTTTGTTTTAAAAATCACAATAAAAAATATTCTTGTACACCTTTTAATATATATAATAAACCCATAAATCTTTACTTTAATTGCTTTATTAGTAATGGAGCAAAAAGTTCCCGAAAATAGCCTTACTTTTCAGCTCTCCTGACTGATGTAACCCCTTAAGACACAAGTAAGCGAAATGAGAAAAAACATATCCGCAGATTTCAATACAAAAGACACGCAGATATGATTTAATAACTAGATAAGTCTTGAAACAATTACCGGAAAGCTGGGTAAAACTAATCAAATACATATTCGGTGCTGTATTAAGAATAGTATTTTTTCTTACCTTGTTAAAAGTGTTCGAGAAAATCTCAAAAAGATTAAAACCTCTCTTACAAAATTTACTACTCAAGTACCAGTTTGGATTTAGAGGGCAATACGCTACTGTAGAACATATGCAAAGGCTAGTTAATATAATCCATATCGATCAAGAAAACAAAATGTATTGTTCAGCGGCATTTTTAGATATGACGTGAGCCTTTGGCAAGATATAGCACGTGAGACTCTCGTACAAAATTAAATTTAATATGCCTCATCCCTACTACAATAATATCTGGTATACAGGACATTTTCTTGTGAAGTTAAAGTCCATGTCATTCTTTCCGATCAATTTAAGAGTGCTTCAGAGTAGCATGTCGAACCCAACGCTGTATTGACTATACACATCTGATCTTCTAGCGACAAATTTGACATCCCACAACAACCTGACCAGCCGTTTGCTTTTTTTTTGAAAACCGGTTTAACGCATTTAATACAATGCTTAACTCTATTCAAGTTTCTGGTGTGCAATAGTGCATCTAGGTCTAATCCACTATTACAAATTGTTTTAAAATTTGTTGAATTTCTCTCAAATAACTTAAAACTATGAAGTTTGCGCCCAAATGTATTTTTTATTTTAGATCGAATAAATATGGCAGACAGTATTTTAGGGTGATCACCGAGCATCTAAAAGGCACCGCCATCTAGTTTTAGACAAAGAGTCAGCAAGTTATAAGCCTTGTTGTCTGTAACTCCCCCATGCAACAGAAAGCACTTCTTTTCAAGGATTTGGATGTTATTTTCGTGATTGCAAGGGATCTCAACGCAAATCATTCCTTGTAAAATAGTCAAATCGTCAATACTAACAGCGGGACGCTGTGTGGGTAACTGCGGTTTTACCGGTTGCCCAAACATTTTTGACTTTGCCATCATTAAAGATGTCTCCGAGTACAAAAGACTATATATAACCCTATTTACCTTATACTAAGGATACCTAAAGATGTTTACGACACCTCTTTCATCACTTTAATTTTATTGTCAACAATCACTGAAAGGACAACGTGGGTTTCATCTTCATTATTCGCTTCAAAAAAGTCCTACAGGAAGAAAAAAAAACAGGCGCAATGACGCACGCAACGTTGTCTAAACACCGAAGACCAGCAGAAAATAGAAAATTTGTTACCGAACAATCTTCTTTGAAAAGGTATTGATTAAAATATTGCAGAACATCACTCCTTAGTTTCATTCGTCCACAAGGAGAACGAACTCTTCTACACATTTACGACAAAGCCAATACTGGTATTTTTGGGTATTCTACGAGAAGCTCCTCTAAAATATCCAAACATTAAAACCGGATAAGGCTGCCTAATCTATAAGCATCCCAAACCGTGCGTGCAAGGCTCTTTCCCGAAAAGCAAAACCCTTGGAAAGTGGCGAACGCGATCATGCTTCTCAGCCCTGAAAAGTTTAGTATATACCCTCCGGACTACCGAACAGTTAGTCTGCTGCCGACCATGGGGAAGCTTGTAAAGAAAATTATGCATATTTTGAAAACAGTCAACCAGCAATTTCTTCCAATGATTGAGAAAATTACGGAAGGCTTTCGACAGAGTATGAAATCTTAAGATGTCTTTAGCGACCACCCCCTCCTCGATTGTACATTTGATTTGATCTTTCCTTTTTAGTCGCAAGTTCTGAAGTTATTAGCAATTTTTCAAAATTATGTTTCCAGACGGTCAGCAAGAACAAACACTAATACAATATGGAAAGCCACAAAAAGCTGAAAACTACCAAATATCAAATTGAGCAAGAAATAACGCAACCAGCGGGAATTGTTTGCTTGTTTATTTTGTTTCTTAGTTGTCTGTTCTTGTTTTGTCATTCTTCAGTGTTGTTATTCTTACATTACTTTTTTCCTCAACTAATTCAGTTACCTCTTGTGTAATCCACGGTTTTTGCGAGTGTTGCTTTACTTTTCCTATTCCTGTGTTCATTGCTTTTATTATATTGTCCTTTGTCTTCCCAGGTTTCATTTGCATTTTCCCTTATTTTTATATTACTTTTAGCTATCTTTGTTTGAAACTTTTCTAGCGTTATTAGGCTGTCTTGCAATGTTTCTAAGTTTAATTTGTTTGTTTCTTATTTCTTAATCTTTTTGTGTTGTAGTTTACATTTTATCATGGCCATATTACGGTCATTGTCAATGTCCGGACTAGAATAGCTACTGCTATCTCTAACTTGGTTCTTGAATCTTTCTTTGACTATTATATAGTCAATTGGGTATCGGTCTACATTACCTGGTATCCTCCATTTATATCTTTTTCGAGGGAGGTGTTCAACTAGAGTGTTATTAATTGTCAGTTGTACTGACTACAGAATTCGATCAGTTTCTCACCTCTCTTGTTTCTTTTTCCCAGTCCGTACTTTCCTACTATGCTCTCTTCTTCTTGTTTATCTACAACAAAATTCAAATCTCCTAGTAAAATTGCATTTTCGATTTCTTTTACTTTATTCATCGTTTCGTTCAATGATTCATATACTACATCCACTTTTCCATCTTCGTGGTCTGTTGTTGGCATGTACACTACTATTATCCGGTTGAGGTATATTTTACTACCAGATTTGAATTTAACAGGAAAAGACATATCATGTTTCACACTGTTTTTTTAGGAGTGGGGAGGTAATAAACGTGTCTGTGCAATAGTTTCCCGTTTCGTTCTGAATGATGTTTACACTTTTGCTGTGGTGGCGTATCTATTTGTGTTTTTGTCTTTTTATCTGTTGCTGTAACCCTGGTTTGGGGCCCTTACTGGGCCAGAGAGAAATAAATCTAGATCAGACACTCAAAACCATAATGAAACCGATCTGGTTGTATGGATTACAACTCTGGGGTACCGCTTCCAAATTTAATATTGGAATTCTCAAACGGTTTCAATCTAAAGTGCTGTGAATGTTGATAAATGCGTCTTGGTATGTATCGAACGCAATTATTCAGCATAATTATCAAATTCCATTGGTGGAGGATGAAACAGGTAACCTCAGCATACGATTGAGCCTAAAACGGCACACATCCAAACAATTTAATAACAAATCTCATGACATATGCGTGCAGTAAATTACCCAATAGATTTTGAATGTCTTTCGGTTAACTTTATATTTAAGGTTGGTTATTATCCTAAGGTCACACAAGATCTAAAAGATACTTTTACACGAAGAGAACTATTGAGCACTTTTTTATATGTCGTATATTTGTCATATAATTTGCTAAATATATGTTTACAGATAGCAAATAATGTGGGATAAAATAAATCCGCCATTCAACTTAGGCTATCCACATAAAAATTATTTGTCATTTGTTACTTGAATAACTAAATAATATTGCGTCAATTATTTGGATCCAACCATTCTATTCAATTTTTTGTTTCAAAAATTATAAACCACAATAAAACAGGACCATAATTTTTACATATTAGTTTGGTAAACTTCAAGATTTTGGAATCGGGACGACAATAAATTGAAACCAATAAATGTATCTACAATTTATCGGTATTTAAAATTTCTTTCGTAAAAGCTTATTGCTTGAAATAAGCACCATGCTCTGCACGAACATATAAAAATTTGCCATATTTTTTATTATAGTATAGTAAATAAATTGCATTAATGTGTGTTCTTTATGTTAAATGCACGCTTATAATACAGGGCCTTCATAATGTGACGCAAACGATAAAAAATTATTATAAATATCTAGGTAGGATAAAATTGCAATTCTTTTTTATTACAATGAGACATAAATGGAGCTCGCTTTTCAAAATGACTGGCTATTGTTTTGTAATATAATATATATTATACATATTATATATATTGGCACTAGTACTTGTAGGCTGAAAAGAGCTTCCCTGGTGCCTAATCCATTTCTAAATCCAAACTGATATTTACTTAGTATTGTTTTTATAGATTCTATTGTGTATTATTTTTAAACCTATCTTCATTAAGACTATGTTTTGATGTTCATTGCATCTCTTAGCGTTATTTGTTTTAGCTATGGCCGCAAAAGTTGATTTGAGTCATTTGTCTGGTATTATCCGTGTGTCATAAATTATATTTAATAGTTTAGATAAGACGACTGTGCCTGTTTCGTCTACCACCATTAAAATATCTGAAAATACTTCGTCTGGACCTAAGGCTTTGTCGTTTTTTACATTTTTGATTATGTATATGACGTCTTCTTTGCATATATAAGGTCCGGTGTCTGCGTCATATTCAGAGAAAATTTGTCCAAAATAAATTAGGTGAAAAATACATATCCAGAAAGTTGTAAAAGTCTGAAGAGGCTACTGCAAAGAATTGTTTAATGCCAACACGCACGCAGATAATGTAGAAATGGGAAAGAAAAAACCACATGTATATTATTCTTATTTGGAGTCACCAGAAGTGACCGAAAAACATCTGGAATCACCGGCCTAGAAACATCTCGAATATTCGCCTCGCTTGAATCCTCGCACATATACTAGTTGCATTTTGAGAAGGCATTATGAGCGTTCTTAATGCGTGACATTAGAGGCTACCCGTTACGAGAAGAGAGAGGTTGCAGTATTTTACTCAAGACAAATTATGGTGAAATCCCGTGAAATTAATAAAGCAATATTTATTTGCTTTATGCAAAGGCTTCGATAGCCTACAGTGTGAGAAACTGCAGACGGTTATGTTGGAAATGGGGGTACCTCTCTTCCTAAGACTGTTTGCAAATAGCAGCGCAACCGTTAAAAAAGGAGCTAGTCAAAGATGTATACTATATTATTTGATATATATGGAGAATATATGAGAAAGACCCTAGAATTTTGGATTAAAATGATGGTAAAAGGTGACATGCTAATGACGCCGTAATACTTCCAAAGTCAGCGGAAGAAGTAGAACAACTATTAACTAGTAAATCTGTTAGAGGAAGAAAACAACAACTACAGACTAACTATCAATTATTAAAAGACAAAAATTTTGATCGTCGATAAATTACAAAATAACAGATCAAATGTAAGCAAGTGGGAAAATTCCAAGTAGCAAACTAATACGTGTATCTAGGAGTTCTTATTACTAATGATGGAGTGACGTGTGACCTCTGAAATAAACAAAAATGTGAGCTTACAAGAAGTTTATTCAAAGACTTAAACAAAACATGGACTGACAGTGACATAACTTTAAACACAACAAAAAAATAATAAAAACGCTCTTATTCTGTGGTGCAGCGCCTTGAACGTGAAAAGCCCCAAAAGAAAATACAATGGATGCACTAGAGATGTAGTGCTAAATTCCCTGAATAGTCAGAAGAACAAACGAGTCAATCTTAAAAAAAAATTGCAGGACCTCAATAATTATGCGAAATAGTACATAGCCGTATCCTCAAATAGTTTGGTCATATATCAAAAACTGATAGTACAGGGCAAAATAGAAGGTACCGGAATAGGAGAAAGGTCGCCTAAGCGATTGATTGACCAAATAAATGAAAAATCTAGAACCTTAGCACATTAAGTGACAGGTACGTCTAGAAATAAAGAAAACCGTAAGAAAAGTATCCCAAGCCCGCGAATACGGCAGATCATGACTTCCCCGTGAGGAAGATACGAAGAAGGAGAAGAAAATTGAAAAGCTGGGTTTTTAGTTGCGTTGCAAAGCCAACCATGTATTAAAATCTGAATAAGTTTTCCCTGTTCTATCTTAAGCTTTTTAGGATCGAGTAAAATAGGTTTGTTAGGGCTACCTCTGCTGTTATACCAAAATTTAACATGGCCTTTTACGTCAATTTCTTACACCCGTTAAAAGTTGCTTAAGTAACTGTCGTTGCAATACTTATGTCTTTTAATATTCTTTTCGGGAAGCTGCTTAAGAGGACTTGATTGTGACTGTAGTCTAAAAATAATATTTAATACAATTTATAGCTAAATTATCAAACCGTTCCTCCTGAAACCAAAAATTTTAGTGTATATAGAACAGAAAACCAGATTAAATTATCCACTGCAAAATTTCTTATGTCAAAAAGACCGAACCGTCCCAATTACCACAGTTATTGTGTTTTGTGAATGTTTATCTGATATTTACAGTTGTTGTTTTAGCTTTTATTAGAGCATATTACAAGGGTTTAATTGCAAGTTGTTCAATTAAACCATATTATCAATAACACAATTTTATAGCAGTTGGTTAAGTAACAAAGCAAAAGTTCAATTTAAAAATATTCTATAAAAGTTTAGTACCGTACAACTTACTCTTTATTTATCGTAAACATAACTGACTTAAATGAATCCACTAATTATGTTATTTAAATTTAATAATGCCTGTCGCAATCTACTGTACTTCAAAATGTTCCATAGCCCCAGAAGAGTACGAATACTTCTTTCAAACTCTAAGTAGCAAATTTATTGCTGGCGAAGACTGAAAAGCAAAGAACACATTTTGTAGATCTAAACTAATTAATCTAACAGGAAAAACCTATTGCGCACGATACAGTTACCTACAAAACGGTAAAGCAGCATACTGACCTGCCGATACGAACAGGATAGCTGATATATTTGATTTCGCACTCACAATTGGAATAGTCCAGACATACGTAAAAGTGGAATCAAATCAAGATCTATCCTCCAATCACCGACCAATGAAGATACCAATCGGTATCATAGTTATTAGCAAGAAGAGTATTGTAAAACTCTGCACTAAGCACGCTGATTGGAATCTGTCCCAATCCTATTTGGAAGAAAATACCAACCTCGGTATTACAATAAGAGGGACTCATGACTTTAGCGAAGCCTGAATCAATTAACACACCTTGACTCATATGACAACAGATATCTGAAAAACGCAGGGCAGGAAGTAGATGGCAAAGAACAAAAAGAGCCAAGATAAAACTAGCTACAACAAACTCATGTGATAGTTACACAAAGTATCGAGGGAAGCACGAAATAAAATATTCATTATGAAATAAATGCGAAGGCTTTCACAATCGGTGTTATGGTGTATCGTGGTTTCGGGTTATAAGGCCGTGGTCGGAGTTCAAAATGCGGCGGACATCTTCAGAAGTAAATCTTCTAAAAATTGAAGAAAATCTGAGACTGTAAAATGTGCATCACATTATCGATGTTCTTTAGAAATAGTAGTTAAAGATAACAAAGATTTTGTGAAATCATTTTGTTTTTATATAAAAGTTTTAAAAAAGATGGTTTTATAGCTAAGCAGCAAGCGTTATTTTAGTGTCACAAAGAAAATCTTCAAGAAAGAGAAGCCTTATATGCGATTTCTCAGAGAATTACAATTTTAACCTCCAGGATAAAGCCTAATCTTACGATTGGGGTAATATCATAGCAACAATACAATCCCATGGTTGTTTACTATAAAGAACTTAACATACTAAAACATGAAATTTCAAATCATGACACTATGTTAGTGTATACCTTTAAAAAAAAAATTTTAAATTATTTCAAAGATTTGAACTTAGTGCGTAAATTACGGAAAGCTTATTATTTTTTCGTACGGTTGTGCGTCACAGTATAAGAATCGCAAACATTTCAAGAACTTATGCTTCCATGAGGAAGAATGGCGTAGCTACTGAGTGGCATTTTTTACCACTGCTTATGGAAAAGAAGCGTGCAACGGAGTTGTTGAGACTATGAAAAGACTTGTTATCAAAGCAAGTCTCCGGAGACCGTAGGACAATCAGATAAGGAATCTAATAATATTATATCTGTGGTCCAAAGATGTTATTTCCGGTATGACGTTCGAGTTTTATAAAGAGCATAAATTCGCCACAGAAGAAAAAATATTAAAAACTGTTTCATGGACGCGAAAACGATCGTTGGAACTCAAAAGCTCTATTGCTACGTTCCTAAAGCAAAGAACACATTAGAAACCCAAATGTTGTCATTGTCCTTGGAAGGAACTTTGGTGCGACTAAGTTAATCAGAATTAACTTAGTTAATTGGTTAAAACAAAAAAAGACCTTTAAAAAGCTCAGTAACAGATTGAGAAGAACTAAAAGTTTTTTCAAGAGAAATGACTGCGAATATATTCAATGGCTTTTACTGCTGCTGCTATTGAAATGATCCTGCTGTGCAAAATGTGGAATTAAAAAAAGAAATTGTTTTTCTAATTATTCTGTAAGCCTTTCTCTAAGGAAAAGCTTTTTTCAACAAAAAAAAAAGGTTAATTCAAATGCATTGTAGATAGTTTTTGTTGTGAAAGCCCATAAACCAATTTATAATAATCCATTTTTGGAGTTTAGAGAGCACAGATGTAAGAAGGTTCAGCATGGTACCTATTCGTTAAAATAAGTTCATCATCATGTTTTTCAACTCTAGCAGTTTGTTGAGTTGTTAGGTAGATTGATTTTGGTTTTAAATTGGCATAAAATTATTGAAAGCATGAAATTGTTGGTTTTGTTCGTAGGTTATTGATGAATACATATAATAGTCCAGGTTGAGTTTGTTAGTAGCATTTGATTTGTACGGGACGGGTGAACAGTTTTGGTGGAAGTGGTGAAAATGACTTTTTCTGCAGCTCTTTCTAGATTGTGGATTCTTTATAGTTTGCGGGATGCTTTCCACCGTATAAGACACATTGTTCATTGCAAGATTTTGTTTTTGATGAGCATGCGTCAGTGATGTGGTCCCATGCATCTGGCACCTAGCGCACTGGGCTATTTTTCGGTTGTACTTTGGGGGTTTAAACTTTATTTTACACTGTTGGAAATATTCCACTTTGTAAATATCATTATTGTTTGGGGAGTTTTCAGTTCAACGAAAAACATTGGAAGGGGTATTTTGGTTTTGTATGGTTTAATGTTAACAGTATTCATAGAATAGTAAATTTTTTAGGATTATCTTGAAGTTTCTTTCCTCTTTTAACTTGTAAGTGTGAAATTCTGTGTTTTTTCGGCCAGGGCTTTTATAATTTTTCCGTGGGATTCTGCTGTTCGGGCTGCATTTTTATCCGATCATTGGCAAGGGCTTTAATGTTGTATTGCTGTTTGGTTATACAGCTGTACTAGAGGTGCAATAACGTTGACGCCATTTATAAAAAACTTTCCAGCGTTTTGTTTTTAGGAGATTGTATTTTCATCTGCTAGGCGTGAATATCGATTTGATGGGTTTAACCAGTAATCATCTTCTTTTGATTGTTTGGATTTATGTTCAGTTTCATGCTGAGTATATCTGCCTCGTTTGTATGTAACTGTAATCCCGTAACTTGCTTTTATTTGTGGTGTAATCGATGGAGGTTTGTAGGTGTAATGGATTAGTTGAAGAGATGGGGAATATGAAAATTGTTGTAACTGTTGTGACATATAGTTACTTGACATTTGTTTGCATTGAGTGTCTTACATCTGGTTAAAAATATAAAACATATATATATATATATATATATATATATATATATATATATATATATATATATATATATATATATATTGTGTGTGTGTGTGTGTGTGTAAAACTGATTTTTTCCGACGGATAGATAATTTCTTGATCCTGCTATCGTATAATAAGAGTGTTGTAACTATCTAATTGTACACGAACGCTTTAACAGCAAAGCAACGTCCTTGTCAAATCTCCCAATCAAAATCTTCCAATTGCTTACTTCAGTGATTCAAAAAAATAATAATCGTATGGCTATAAGTCTGGACTGTGAGGAGGATTCCAGTATAGTCTAGAAAAAAATCATCAATTTTTATAGAGTTTGAGCAACTATCCGGGTCCGGATGTTGTTTTCCAGCAAAATAACTTTTCAAATTAAAAATTTATGTCTTTTGTGACAGTATTGGAGTTTAGTTTTGTTCAAAAATTCACATGCGACTTTCACAGTTAGTTCGATGTTCAAAACTCCTTTGCAATCGAAAAATACAGTTGCAAGCATCTTACCAGCTGAGAGCTAAATGTTAACATTGACGAGTGCAAACTCTCGGTCTTCGGTGTGCAATGGTGTACCCATGTTTCATCAGAAATAGTGATTCAGTGCAAAAAACCCTGTTATGCCTGATAGCAAGTTAGTAATAATTTACGCACCTCGACACTCCATGGACGATATCGGTGATCTTCCCAAAATTATTAATGCGACACTTAATTTAAGCCTTCTTAAAGTTGTTGGGCCCGAGCTGTGCTTTAAGGCTTCACAAAATTTCGGACGATTTCACTTATCAAGAGTGAGTTAAGCAGCGGACAAGAATACCGCGCCCCCCACTGTTTAACACCCACGCGCGAAAAGGAAATCCGGCTTATATTCAGTTCACCTATATTGAAAATAATCCATGCGATGAGCTTAAAACTTTTATTCACATATTTCAAGATAATGACATCAGACAACTACCGTTTTCTTTAATATAAATTCATTGCTACATCCGTAAATTAATTAATTAATTTAATAATTAGGTGGATTATGTCGTTAAAGATGTCTTTTATGAAAAGTTTGAAGTCTCCTCCAGAATTAATAAAGTCTGCCAGGGCGTCAAGCAAATTTTGAATAATTTCCTTTACTATATCGGATTTGGCTGTCAAGTCTGCCGGTGTCGGTTTTGTATCTTCTGCTTCTGCAAAAAAGTAGTTTTTTAAAGTGCGTTAGTTTAAACAATGACAGATGTATTATTGGAAGAGTATATCAAAGTACTTATCCCTCTAATAGCAAACAAAATTATAAAACTGTTATTGGTATGGTGGTTTGTTCATTTATTATTGATAGATGAAACAACTTTAGGTTTGGTAGAATTTTAATGAGATTTATAGTACTGATGTACCAAAATTGTCATTAAATAAAATAATCAATTTTTTGCAAGTAGCCTATATAGAACAAAGTAAAAATAGTCTAATTTTTGTTGTGCTGTGTTAACAACTTTTTGTATCAATGGTATTCTAAATAAAACTCCAAATGAAATGGACATTTACAACAAGTAGCTGTTTTAAAAGTTGTCATGAGTACTAAATTATTCACTATAATTTTGCCAATCCCAAAGCTTTATTAATATTAAAATGAAAATGCAACGAGTCTAAGGAAATAGAAAAACTAAATTAAAGAACTGAATATTCAAAAAAAAAGTTAATTGCAGATTAAAGGCATAAATAAACATAACAATACAAACATATCTGCATTAATAGTCTGCACAACTCACCATCCTCGAAAGGAAGAGCACAAGCAACTACTGCTACCAAACCCAATACAATGACAAACTTCATGATAAAGTATGCGACAGATCACTTTTTGTGTTTATATAGTAGTTATCTATCGTAAACTCGTGACAAACAGTAAAATATGTGTTGCTAATCGTGCTTTGAAACCGTTCATAAAATTATTATTTCCTAGTAAAAGCATAGTATACTAGGCACTGCCAATGTTTAAACGAATTGATTTTATGCTATATACAGCGTGTGGTAATAAAATTCTTAAACCAGCACTAATGGAAAATGTTATTTCTACAATCTAATAATACTTATTTTGTTAATTATTGTAAAAGTAATAGGTACTATGTGATATATGGGAGTATAGATAGAGATAGAAGCACAATATATTTGGTCCAACGTTGATTTAGTTTCTTAATTTATTTTCGACGACTTTCTTCAAGACCGTCAAGCTAATTATTTTTAGTTAATATACAATAATAAGTAATATCCGAGGGAACTAAATTAAGCAAATAAGATGGACACAAAACTATTTTCAATTTCAATTCATCATGGTAGCACTTGAATGTTTCGATGTGTTGTTATAGTGGAACAATCACATTTTGGGTCATTTAGGAGCTGTTTTCCTGAATTGCCATTATTAGCTGCTCCAGAAGTGCTATAAAATATTGCCTAGTAATTGTTTCTTACTTGTTAGAATATTTAAACCACAAAATTGTTAAAATTCCTTTTTGCTAAAACCTGAACAGCTAGCTGGTTATACCCACTATGGCGACAACAACTTGATTTATGTGGTGAAATGATGTACTGGGTGCTCCGAATCTCTTGGAATATCAAGTTATTCACTCACAAAATTGAAAAGTGTCGTTTTTACCTGTCGACTACCCTATCCACTATGGTATTGCATATTAACGGGTGC
The DNA here is from genome assembly GCA_036346155.1 of Sinelater perroti. Taxonomy (NCBI): domain Eukaryota; kingdom Metazoa; phylum Arthropoda; class Insecta; order Coleoptera; family Elateridae; genus Sinelater; species Sinelater perroti. The sequence goes on along the minus strand of JARFIY010000254.1, from coordinate 19,931,209 downwards.
TGCAACAACATTCTAAGCGTCATTAAATATACGGTACTATCAAAATATAAACAGTACGGACGTGGACTCCTTTCCACCAATGTCAGGGGCTTCTATTCATAAGCAAAAATTTGCGGCCACTTCCTATCAAATCGGTCTCGAGATTTTCCATTCAAGCTGATTTCTGGCGTCTGGACTCGACTTACGATCCTTAGTTGAATACTGAAAACGTTATGTCTCTATCTGTCACAGATCAAAAATTAACAGGCTTGAAAGATGTCATAAATGACAGAAATAGAAGCTGGTCTCCAGCTTGGAAGCTGCCTTGATCAAAAGTTATAAGGAATGACATAATGGAAGCTGGGTCCTCTAAAAACCCTTATTGCATTGTAGTAGGACATCTCACCTATGCCAGCTCGCGGACGTGAACCCGGTAGGCCATAGGCTTTCGAAAGTTACATTCCTTATGTCTCGACGGACAGACAGACGTGCGCACCGATTTTCAGTTATAGAAATCTATGACATATATAAGTAACAAGTGTAAACGTAGAAAATTGGCTAGAATCCTTGATAACTTCTATAATATTTGTCCACTTGGACATGCCATAAAACAAAAACAATTTGATGACTTTTCAATACTCTTAGAAGCCAACTTATTGCAGCAAAAGACTACAATTCCAAACACTATAATTGGGGATCCAGGGCAATGACAACAAAAGAAAGAATTGCCGAACTCAATAGATAAGAAAATCTATTGTGACATAGATGTCAACAAATTACCTAATCTCATTAACTTCTGTGTAGTAAAATTAATTCAAAGCTGTATCAAACTTAGATCTACGGTCAGACCAATTTCCCACCAATATTTGTTCAGTATTTAGATACTTAATTGTGCAGACTTCCAACTCTATGCAATAAGAAGACTAACTGGAAAAAATTGCGAAGAATACTAGATGAAAAAGTTACTCTTAAAATATCACTTAAAACTGAAGAAATTTTAAACACAACTGAACACTTAAGAGCAGCAAAGAGGTTAAAGTTACCCCAAAAAAGAGAATTAAATCTATGAATATCTCGACACCCCTTCTAGATAGCATTACAAGTAAACTAACTGAGAAAAACTATACTTGCAAAGTTGAATACAAAAGATACGCAGATATGATTTAATAACTAGATAAGTCTTGAAACAATTACCGAAAAGCTGCGTAAAACTAATCAAATACATATTCCGTGCTATATTAAGAATAGCATTTTTTCTTTCCATGTTAAGAGTGTTCGCGAAAATCTTAAAAAAATTAAAATCTCTCCAAAAATATTTTATACTTAAGTACCAGTTTGGATTAGGGGGCAATACGCTACTGTAGAACGTATGTAAAGACTAGTTAATCTAATCCATATTGATTAAGAAAATAAAAAATATTGTTTAGAAGCTTTCTTAGAGCCCTTGCCAAGATATAGCACGTGAGACTCCCGTACAAAATTAATTTTAATATGCCTCATCCCTACTACAATCATATCTGGCATACAGGACATTTTCTTGTGAAGTTAAAGTGCGTGTCATTCTTTCCGATCAATTTAAGAGTGCTTCAGAGTAGCACGTTGAAACAAACGTTTTATCGACTATACACATCTAATCTTCCAACTACAAATGTAACATCTCACATCAACCTGACCAGCCATTTGCCTTTTTGGAAAACCGATTTAACGCATTTAATACAATCGTTTAACTACATTCAAGTTTCTGGTACATAATAGAATATCTACGTGTAATCCACAACTACCAATTGTCTTAAAACTTGTTGAATTCTTCTCAAATACCTTATAACTATGAAATTTGCACGCAAATGTATTTTTTATTTTGCATCGAATAAATATGGCAGACACTATTTTAGGCTGATAACTGACCATCTAAAAGGCACCGCCGTCTACCTTTAGACGAAGAGTCACGAAGTTATAAGCCTCGTCTCGTCTGTAACTCCCCCATGCAACACTTCTTTTCAAGAATTGAGATGTTATTTTCGTGATTGCGAGGGATCTCAACGCAAACCATTCCTTGTGAAATAGTCAAATAGTCAGTAACAACAGCGAGACGCTGTGTGGGTATACTTAGGCTCACAATATTATAGTGATGAGCTTCGTAATCCATTTACTGCGGCTTTACCAGTTGCCGAGACATTTTTGACTTTGCCTTCATTAGAGATATCTCCATGCAGCACACAAGAGAAAATTATAACACTATTTACTTTATACTGAGGATACCTAAATGTATTTTATTGTGAACAATCACTGAAACGAGAACATGGGCTTCATCTTCATTATTCATTCAAAAAGACCTATAAGAAGCAGAAAAACCAGGCGTAATGGCGCACGCAACGCTGTCTAAACACCGAAGCCCAGCAGAAAATAGAAAACTTGTTGCCGAACAGCCTTCTTTGTAAAGGTATTGATTAAAATATTACAAAACGTCACTCCTTAGTTTCATTCGCCCACAAGGATAACGAACTCTTCTACACATATACGAGAAAGCCAATGCTGCCTTTAACCACATTGTCATCGCTATAGGACACATTTTCAAGTATTTTACGAAGTGCTCTTCTAAAATATCCAAATATTAAAACCGGATAAGGCTGCCGAATCCATAAGCATCCCATACGGTGCGTCCAAGACTCTTTTCCGGAAAGCAGTTGTTCTCTACCTCCACCACTTGCCAAGCCCTTGGAAAGTGGCGAACGCAATAATGCTCCTCAACCCTGAAATGTTTAGTATATACACTGAGGACTACCGACCAGATAGTCTGCTGCCGACCATGGAAAAACTTGTAAAGAAAATTATGCATATCCTAAAAACAGCCAACAAGCAATTTCTTTCAGTGATTGAAAAAATTACGAAAGGTTTTTGACAAGGTGTGAAATCTTAAGATGTCTTTATATTTGATTTGGTCTTTCCTCTTTAGTCGCAAGTTTCGGACGGAGTTCGCCGGTATGAAGTTATTAGCAATTTTTCAAAATTACTTGTCCAAACAACAAACAATATGGAGAGCCACTAAAAGTTGAAAACTACCAAATATAAAAATGAGGAAAAACAACGCAACCAGCGGGAATTCCTTAAATAAACCAGAATCGACAATAAACTTTACCTAAAAAGGCACTCTTGTGCAATATTTTGGATAAAATGTAAAATAACCTGACCCACTAGTTTCTGCAGCATGTTAAACAATAGACAATTTTAAATATAATACCATGATGTGCTACCAGGACTTAACCAAAAACAATCAGGTGTCCCACAAGGTAACGTCTTCAGATCAGTATTTATCTGCTGTATACTTCAAATCTCCTAATTACAAGATAAACTCGTAGACAACATGGCAGTTTTAACATTATACAATAATACGCAAACAGCAATGAAGTTACTACAAGTGAATCTAAAGAAAACAGAAGACTGGATAAAAATTAGCCCATAAAAGCAAACAAAAGGAAATCAAAACGTTTTTAAGTAACAGTGCGGTATTTGCTACTTTGTGTAAAATTATTATGAACTAGGAGTTGCCCGCCAAAAGATATTTTTGGCGTCCTAGACTGACAATTTTTCACCCGTCCTCCCTCAAATTTTTGCAAGGTGCGAACGTATAAATTTTTAATTAGACCGGCTTTTTCTCTGGATCAGAAACATGGAACAATTTAACGCCCGTTCATGGTGAACGTAAGCATAAGCCGCCCATACAAAATACGTAATACGTAAAGTTGAATTAATGCAAAGCTTATGCGCTCGTTCATAATGCACTCCCGTAATTTTTACGTTTTAGGTTCATTTGCAATCATTTTTAATTTTTCTCTAGATTAATGTTGGCAACAGTAAGAGAATCTTTGTTTTTATTCTAAAATAGCTGTACCCGGCCACGCGTTGTTGTGGCTTTGCTTTTACGTTTAACAGATGGCGCTGTTTTTCAAAAAAAAAATGTTTTTATCTGTCACAGGTGTGATATCTATACAATACAACAATCAAAATATTTAAATAATTCAAAAACGGTTAAAGTTAGAAGGCTAATTTTTTGCGTCGAATTAGCAAATATAGTTGTGAATGTGGTGTGCAAGTTTTAAGGAAATCGGTTGAAGCGTTTAGGAGGAGATAGAATTATAAGTTTAGAAAGAAAGAAAGAAAGTTAGGGAGATAAGACAATTATATTATAAGATACAGTATGGACCTAGGACTATAGACATGACCAGTAATATTAATTTAGGGATAAGACAATGGTTCCAGTATAAAGTGATTCATCCTCACCGTCCGCAGATACGTTCTAAATTGAGTGTTAAAACAAGATGTAAAGATAGTGTAAAAAGAAATCAAAAATATAATGAAAAATACCAAAGCAGGCTTAGTGTTTGTTCATATGACCTGGCAGTGTCTGGAATGTGTTCTGTATTATATATTGTGTTTGTTAATTTTTTTTGCTCATAAGACTTTTTAGTGCTTTTTCAAATTCTGTCTTATTTTAGTATGGATGATCTTTTCTGATCACTCTGTTTCCCAAGTCTTTGTTCATCATCACTCCTACACCTATTTCTTTGGGTGTTTCACTTGTGTGTATTATTCTTATGTTTTCGCTCCAAAAGTTGCCTTCTTGTGGTCATCTCATATTCTTTATATACATCTCTTTTATTTTTATTTTAGCATTTTCTAATTTTCCGGATTTTAGTAAAGCCGGATGTTCCACTGGGCTGTTCTTTTGATATTAATATTTCTTCGTTTGATCTTCTCATGTTATCCCTCCCAGAAATCCGGTTGATGTGGTATTTTACTACCGGATTTGAATTTAACAGAAAAAGACATTTAATGTTTCACACTGATTTTTGGAGGGGGGGGGGGTAATGAATGTGTTTATGCAGTAGTTTCCCGTTTCATTCTGCATGATGCTTACACTTTTGCGCTTAGCGCTTTGGTGGCATTTCTTTTTATGCTTTTGTCTTGCCATCTGTTACCGTAACTCTAGTTTGAGGTATTGACTGGGTTAGCTCCCTTCTCCTTTTCCTGGCTTGGGACAAGCGACACGTTCGTGAAGCTTCATTGCAGCTCCCTGGCCTAACCATAGAAAGAAGAAATAAAGTACCTTGAGATATATCTAGATAAAAGACTTAAACCGATCTGGTTGTATGGATTACAACTCTGGGGCTTCCAAATTTATTATTGAGATCTTCAAACGTTTTCAATCCAAAGTGCTGTGGATGTTGATAAATGCATCTTGGTATGTATATAATTATGAAATACCAATAGCGGAGGATGAAACAGGCAAACTCAGCATACGATCGAGCCCGGTTCGGCACACATCCAAACAATGTGATAACAAATCTCATGAGATATTCTCGCAGAAAATTACCCAATTAATTTTGATTGTCTTTCAATTAGCTTAATTTCATATTTAAAGTTAGTTATTATCCTAAGGTCACACAAGTTTTAAAAAAGATACTTTTGCACGAAGAGAGCTATTGAGCACTCTTCTATATGTTGTATATTTGTTGTACATATGCTAAATATATGTTTACAGATAGCAAATAATGTGGGATATTAAAAAATCCGCCATTCCAATTAGATAATTTTTTGAAAAAAAAAAGATTACAGGAATTTATAGTGCAACTGTACATGAAACTCATCTTGAACTTTTGATCTAAAAAATTGCTCGTTTTATTTGTCATTTGTTACTAATTCCTTAAATAACTAAATAATATTGCATTAATTATTTAGATCCAACCGTTCTATTCAATTTTATACTTCAAAATTATAAACCACAATAAAAAGGGCCATAATTTTTACCTATTAGTTTGGTAAAATTCAAGATCTTGCAATCAGGACGACAATAAATTGAAATCAATAAATTTATCTATAATTTATTAGCATTTAAATTTTTTCCTAAAGCTTATTGCTTAATATAAACAACGTGCTCTGCATGAACATATAAAAATTTACGATATTTTTTGTGGTATTATCGTAAATAAATTGCACGAATGTGTGTTTTTATGTTAAACGCACGCTCATAATACAGGGCCTTCATCATGTGACACAAATAACAAAAAATTATTAGAAAAAATTACGCAAAATAAAATTCTTATTATTTTTTATTACAATCTTCAAGTAATATTTGTCATCTCCCCAACTTTCTAAACTTATAATTCTATTTTCTCCTAGACGCTTCAACCGATTTCATTGAAACTTGCACACCACATTCACAACTATATTTGCTAATTCGGCGCAAAAAATCAGCCTTCTAACTTTAACAGCTTTTGAATTATTTAAATATTTTGATGATTGTCGCAAAAAACCAGATGATGACTGTTGTTATGCTGTTTGGTTTGTATTGTGTTTACTCCTCTCTTTAATAAACATCGTGACATCAATGCTAAATTACATTGGTGGCATTTGTAATGCTCAAATATGAAAGTTTTCATGTCCTCCCAATGTTTCTATTGTTTGTAGCGTTAAATTTACGCAAAACATGTGGAATGTTCTACACGACCGCCTGGCGTCTACATCAGGCTTCGTCGACGAAGCCTGCGGGGTTCTCTTGTTATGAATAAAGCTCGATGTTTTATGTTTTTAAGATGACTGCCTTCATTAAGAATGGTCATTTCAACCCATTTTCCGAAACTCTCAATTGCGACTTTTCCGATGTACGCAAAAATTGCCAGAACTTCTTCTGTGTTCGTCGATGGACTGAGGTTTGTTCCAATAAACCATATTCTTAAGATAACCCCATAAGAAGTCACAATGGTTTAAATAGAAAAAATTTGGGGGGGGTCACTCGATGCAAACTTCTATCTTACGGAGGGCATCCAAACTTATGATCCTCTTTCCAGACTTCTGTGAGGATGGCCCTGAATCCGATGGCCGGTGGCTCCATCTTCTTGAAACCAGTATTGGTTGCTTCTGCGCGATAAACTTCTTCATTCGCATATTTTGTGAGAAACAGGGGCTGGATGCAATTGACAAATTTTGGTTAAATGTGTTTTCGGTGCCCCAATCTCGGTAATTTTGTTTGTCGACATAACCACCTACTTGAAAATAGGCTTCGTCTGTAAAATGGGCGTGTTTTATGTCTAATTTTTTGGCCCATCTCCATGATCACTTTTGCAAATGTGAATATTTTGCCTATATTGATCTCAGTTAGAGGCGTTTGCAATTGAATCTTATACAGAATATGCGCCTTTAAAGTCCGCAGTTGTGGGCTTTTGTTCATAAAACTACGGTCTCTATCATTTTCGGCTGTATGTCTTAAGGTACAACTCTTGTTAGATGCCCATGTGTTTGACATCCTACCATCACTGCCTCGTCTGTGTTCTGAGGAAATTCGTATTGTTCTCCATTCTTAAATGGGTTACCAGTGCCCTGTTTTCCGTCATAATAAACGATGACGTTGCCCTCTCCTCACGTGGCTCAAGATGATGTAAGCCGGACATAGGGTTGGACTTTGAGAAGATTATAATTATTTTTTTCTTATTCTTTAAATTCGACTCGTACAAACAATTAAATAACTTTTAAAAACCATAAGAGTGCGGAATATAAAGGTGTCATTAGATTTTACACCTCACATAACACAAATTTTAGTTGATATTCAGTGCGTTTTGTGAAATGAACAGTAAATATATACTAAAATGAATATAAAAATTGTACTCATTCTTTTTTGGAGAACCGATTTAGTTGTGTTTACATATGTAAAGACAGCTATAAGCTATGCAAAAATAAATTTTGTGGCTGTCGTAATTGGTGGACTTGTTGAATTGAGATTACTTTCACAGACAACTGGTAGTAGTAGAGACAACAAAAGAGGTACAAACAGCAAATTTTGGAGGCTGGAATAATGTGAAGCATAGAATGCAGACAGAAGCGGGAACGATAGTGCACAAGGCACGATATGTATCCGATACAGCACATATGGCGCGGAATTCGACTTCTTTCACTTTGTTCTTCATATTTTCTAACTATTTTTCTGTCAGATTTCTCTCCTGTCAACTCATTCTAGTCTCTTGTTATTATTAAGTTTTTTTCCTCTTCCATATTGTATTACTTCCCCGATTTTTTTAGTTACATAAAACATGTCTTTTTATTCTTTTATCTATATATTTTCTTATGATGGCTCTATTTGTTGCTACTGCTGTTGGCCACTTTATTTCTATTAGTTTTTTGTTTTATGTTTTCTATTTCCCGTATTTCAATAAAGTTCTTATATTTCATATTCCCACTCGTGCTACCTTTGGTGGTGCGCTATCTTTGTTGGTGCTTCCTACCCGGAGACCAAATCGAGGAACTATTTTAACTCCTAAATATTTAACTTTCGAATATTCCATCGTAGCGTGCTGAATTCTTGCGACAAATACTACGATGCGGTAGTTTCCCGTTGCTATCCGCATGATGTCCAACATTATCTCATATATTGACTAAAGCTAGTTTTTCCCTCTTTTTCTTTTCCAAATCACTTTCGTGTATGTCGTTTACTTTCAATGTTCTGTCGTCAAAGCCTCGTTCATGATAGTGGAGTGTCTTGCGGAAAGATGAGATTGACAGTTGAGCTGTATACGTTTTGTATTGGACTTATCTACCATTTACACCCCACAAAGCAACTAATTCATTTAAATTTTTTTAATTGGTACAACAACAAATATTTTTTATCTACTCGCTGTATCTAGCACGACTTTAATAGATTTCTTTAACAAGAAAATAATACTGTGGAAAACTATACACATGTTTGATATAACAAAATTCAGTGCATTACTTTTGTCAGTAGAGCTAGCTGTGACACAGCCAGGTTGATGATTCGTACAATTAGGGAAGAAGCCCGCGTCTCCGCATGATCCCGCGAACCCTAATATCCTCTGGTTGGTGTGAATGGCATCGGAAGCATCCAAGCGCCTGGAAGGCGGAGGCTGCTGGAACAACGGCCCAGCAGGGTCCAGGGCAGTAATTCTTCCGATATTCAAATTACATTGACGTTTCACTTCCTGTCCTGCAAGTCCCGAAATTTGCGCGCCCATGGAATGCCCCACGACATGGATTTGACTTAAGTCGACGTTTAGCATGAAATTTAAATTCCAAAGAAACGAGGCCACAAACTTCGCGGCTCCCGGCGCGTAGCAAAAGGAATGCGAATACAAATCAAATGAATATTGAGACCAATCGACTCTCACGACGTTACAATCGTAGCGTCTCAGGTAAGCGTCTTTAAGCTGCGGCATCCTGTCGTTAGTTATATTACAAAGCCAACCAGCTATCAATATCTTCATAGGCTTGTGTGGATCTATTTGGGCGGGGTCATCGGGGTTTAGCAGAACAGGTTCCCTGGGAACACTTCTGCGGTTGAGCCAAGTCTTAACATTATCTTTCGTGGAAATCAGGTTGTCACTGCATCCCCCAAAGGAACTTATTGTGCCTGTGGTTAGAACACTTAAAAATTCAGGTAATGCTCCGGTTGGAAAATCAGCTACCGTGAAGTTTTCTTGTCTACAATAGTGTACAGTGTTTAAGGACGATATTGTTTAAGAACAAAGGCGTTATCTGCAGCAACATAAATTTGTAGAGTGTATATCAAAGGGACGCACCGAATCCAACCATTACAAAAAAATTTGTTAACCATACTTCAGCTACTAATTTGTTTGAGTATAACAAGCGTAGCAAAGGGCAATTCTGACGAAAATGCCGTCAATTATATTTACACTTTAAATTAAAGTTTATATTTATGCATAAAGCATCCGTGTAAAATAATAACAATGACTTCCTATGTAAACAACTAAAGCATAAAGTAGTACAAAATAAATATCTTGAACAAGTTTGTATTTGTCAATAACATTCTTGGTAATATTACACCTGCATATACGCACGCTGCATAAAGTAGAGCACTCACATCTATACCAAGTCGTATCATAAATTATGTTGCAAAGATTTTAGTGCAACATTAAGACAATTTTTTATGTGCATTCAGAGTATAAAGAGCTAATTTCCCTTTAAGATGGCCACGTCCAGCTATCACTTAATCCTTTTAATTTATAATGCGGAAAGTTCTGGTAAAAACAGAGGTGGAATATCCATTAAAAGTCTTCCGTTGAAAATTGACTAGAAGACTGTATAAAAGATAAATATAAATAGCACATAAGAGGTGTTCCAAAAATTTGTATTCGTTTTTTAATTAACTTAGTAACAATCGTTTGATTTAAAAATATTAAACGAAATACTACTGTTGTTTAAATGATTTTTATCATAAGAGTGGCCATAAAAATTAGGGCATAGTTTTCTTAATTTTCACGGTAAATGTAATATTGGTATGAATTTGGGTTAGGCGAAAAAAGGACTTGAGAAGCGTATCTTGTCGATGAGACCAGATAAGAGTATTATGAATATACGAGATGTGGCAGAAAAGTAATGAGACTGATTTTTTATTTACCAACGTTTGTTTTTTTTCAAACATCAATGTTACCCCCTTCAAAGTAGTTCCCTTTGGTAGCTACACACCGATCGAGACGTTGTTCCCACTGTTGGTAGCAGCGCTGGAAGTCTTCAACCGGTATGGTCTTCAGCATGTCCGTTACACACTTTTGGGTGTTTTCTAAAGTCCCAAAATGACGTCCTTTGAGGACATGTTTCAGTTTAGGAAAAAGTAAAAAGTCACAGGGACTGAGGTCAGGTGAATAGGGGGGCTGGGGAACCACAGGAATGCCTTTTGTGGTTCTTTTCGCATGTACAAATGTTCAGTCAAAATTTGATGAACGGTAAATCTGTTCAAATTTAATTGTTCACTCAACATTCTTAATGTTAAACGACGGTCTGATCTCACAAGAGTGTTCACACGTTCGATGTTTTCGACGGTTTTCGAAGTTGAAGGCCTCCCTGAAATTCCGCTGTTCCATTTTGCGTGACGCACAACCAAAATACAACTTCACTAATAGCAGTCACAAAAATCACGTAGTTAACGGAACGAGTTGAAACTTGCACTGAGCTATGGGAGGGTATCTGTACACGTGCTTTATCAAGGACAACAGCGTAGCGTTGCCAGATCGCTTGCAGTGTTGCCAGTCTCATTACTTTTCTGCCACACCTCGTATCTATCGTAACTAACCGGCGGGTTTAAAATAAAATAGTTTGCTTATAAATCGAATATTTTAGTATGTTTAGAAAATGGCAGCACCTTTGAACGTAGTTTAAGACTCGTTTTAAGAGTGGTAACGAGATGGTACTTTTTTACTAACAATAAGCACACTGATTAGGATTCATTTTTAACTTTTTGAAATAAATGACTAACCTCTGCATCACCATAGAAGATGTTTATGATCTTAGCAAAGTGATCTAATATCAACCACCTTGGTACAAGATACAGCCTGGCAAAATATGCCTGTTATCGCGCAATCCTTCTGAACTGAGTAATGGATATACGAAAACTAATAAGTGAAATGTTGCCTACGAGAAACTGATGTAAAGAATTAGAAACAGCCAAAGTAAAACTAATTGGAACAGGATTATTAGTCAACTATTAGCCACTATAAATACTACATAATTACCCAAAAAATGCCATTCTGTATGAAAGACAACAAAATGTTCAAAAACTTCATGTAGCAATTCCATCACCTAAGAAATCATGTGGAGGCTAAAACCAAAAAAGCAAAGTTTTCGCTAAATATCCATAACTTCTCAGTTTCAGCCATTAATGTACATTGCGAATTATTATTGTGTCAAAGCTTTTCAACAAGTGAAATAATAAAAGAAATAATGCTGGCGAATACCAGAAAGTTTCCAGGCCACAATTTGATCGTAGGAGAAATACTAAATCATCTTAGAAAATCTGTAGTGTTGCTGACCATTGCATGTAATAGCATATTAAGGTAATTATACATTTCCACTTAATAAAAATAAAAATTGCTAACTACCTGAGCCACCCACGTAATCTCAGTTCTATGTTACTAATGTTTGTTTCACTGTCACCCTAGAATTTTCCCAGACCTAAAAGTGCTTTATCTAGTCCATGATAAAAAAAATTTAATTCATTCGAATATGTTCTCAGGTCGCTAGGCACTAAATTCATAGCAGGAAGGGATTCAAATACAAATAGCGCAACCTAAGGTTCAAAGCTATTTCAATCAAAATCACTAAAAGCAATACAAAAAACAACTTGGATTATCTTGCCACTTATTAGCCAAACGATCCAAACAATTTGTACGAAAAAAAAGACATAATCACCAATCACTAGAACTGGCCTTCAGATTTTATAACAGAGATTGTGGTCGGCTCAGATATTAATTGGATGAAAACCTTAGTATACACAGCCATTAGAATCAAAGATATTGCTGCACAATATTTGACCATCATATTTCAAGAAGCTGTTTTACAAGTTAGACCTACCCCTATAAATAATGCTGCTAAAGTTACACACATCTCTCACTAGATACAAGATCTCGGAAAGGTATGCGCATAAAGGCTTGTTATACAAACTCAAATTATATCTTTCAACCCAGATCTATTTATTACTAAAGTTATACCTTGATGATCTGTTCTTTCTGGTTAAGATCAACAATGAGGTTTCAAGCTATCGTCAAATCACGTCCGGAGTACTGTAAGGCAATGAAATAAGACTACTTTCCTACCTAATATACCCCTCCGATTTATGAACTACAGATAATATTGTCATCATTATATTTGTAGATAATACGGTTGGCTAGACATGACAAGTAGTAGCAAAACACCTACAACACCATCTTTACTTACTGCAAACCTGATTCAATAAATGAAGAGTAATGATCAACAGTGAATTCACACAAATAACCTTTAGCAACGAATTGTATATCCGAAAATTAGATTTAAGGGCACCTTAATACTGAAGAAAACAGAAATAAAATACCTCTGGCTGTACCTAGAAGAAAAATTTATGCGAAATGCACGTATAAAAACCAAGAGGATACAGCTAGACATAAAAGTCAAACAAATATACTGGTTATTGAACATCGACTTCAACTTTTCCACTCAAACAAGCTACCCTTATACAAAATAATATTGAAGTCCATTTAGACCTGCAAAATCCAACTATGAGGTTGCGCAAACGCATTTCATACCAAACTACTGTAGTAGTTCCATTCGAGGACCATTTTTATGCTGACAAACGCTCCATGATACATCAGAGATAATACTCTTCAAACAGATCTAAAAATTCTATATGTAACCAACAAAATCCAAAGATAATGTAAAGGCATATAACTATATTAGCAGGACATAAAACGACTTTGTAGAGCAGCTGTCAATTCATCCATCACACCTTGAAACTGCAATTTTTTTATATTGTATTTACAAATGTTTTTACTAAATACGCATTTACAAAAGTATGTACAAACTGAACTAGGTAATAAATTTTTTCTTTAGAAGGAAATGTTCTCATTTTAAGTTAAATATACTTTGTTGCTTATAGATAATATTTTACCTTACAGGGTATTCTATTAGGCACCAAACTCAACATATCTTCAATAATTTTAAAGCAAACGAAAATATTGCAGCAACAATTTGAATAGAAGCAGATTCGTTGTCTAAAAATAAAGATAATATATGTATAGCGTGTTTCCTAATTGACTGATTTTTTGTGGCCAAGGTATTCTAATTTAGACCAGCATTGGAGCATTTATTAGAACACCATGCAAAGATTGTCTACAAATATCCGAGAAAACGATCCAGAATGTAAAGTGCCGATTGTTGGCGTCTTTCAAGAAGTAACTGCATAAACATTTATAAAAAATGAGATTATCTAGAAACACTTGTCAACATGTTGTAAACATAGCAAAGCTTTATACGTCTTGTATCTTTGTGAACTCAGCCAAGTAAAAAAAGGCATACTGTCAATAGTTTAAGACACTTAAGTTTCAAACTACACGTGATCCTTGAACGTGGTATAGTTTTCCTTTTAGATACGTTAATTTTCAAAATTATTGCAGATGAAAATTCTCACGCGATACATGGAAAATTTCTTCATTCAGAGAAATATGACTGTGCATAATTGAGCACATTTTGTTCCATATAACTGCCACAACACCTGCATGTGCGAAAGTTCTCAACATTTTTGTAAATAAGTAGAAGGACAAGTAATTTTCCAATGATTATTTCTTATAGATTAGAGCAACGTCCCTCATATAAAACATCAACATTAACGAACTGAACTCATGTTTCACTGACCGCATAATTTTGAAAAAACTTTAATCTTTAACCTTAATCAATCTGATGCCGCATAATTATGTAAAACGATATCTTATCACAACAAACAACAAACCATAGGCGCCTTCTCAGTAAATATCTCCGAAGAAATTCAAATAGTAACAGCGGTATACAGACGAGGACTTTCCAAAGTATCATGTGTACGATGCGAAATTCAAAAACTTCTCGAAAAATGGGTAAGTGCAATTCAAGTTGCGTTTCAATATTCTCATTGGTATTAAAATTTATTAGAGAAATTCCGAGTTCGGCAATAAGTAGAAACTATAGATGTTTGCTTCAATATACAATTAAATAATACAAATCCTTGCATACAACTTTATTGCTTACTTTTATCTAAGGTTTAGCAAAAGGATACTCAGAATTTGTATTTAAGTGGTACTTAAGGGCGTTTAAATGGGGAGGACAATCTTCTCCCATAACAGCAGTACTCGGCAATAAAAAATCCGTAATGCAGGGACCCACAAATGGAACCCCTGGGCATGTCCTGCAACTTCTACCAACAAATTTGTTTTCCCTTGTGTTGATGCTTTCGATCATATACTCAACACTGCGTACATGATTACAGCTAACTAAAACAGAACGTATATGCATTTTTATTTCCATTTACAGCATTAGTTACCTAATGAGAAGGATAAATTAAGCAAACCTCTAGCTCTGCCGCGATCCAAACATCCAGGTTGATAGGTTCCGCAATTGGGGAAAAAGTCGACATCTCCGCAAGCCCCGTAGTATCCGAACATGTTCTGATTAGTGTGGATGACATCTACAAAGTTAGCATCGGTAGCATCCAAGCGTCTAGACTCTGGAAGAAACTGGAAGAGCGGTCCAGCGGGGTCCAATCCCGTGATCCTTCCGATGGTCGCATAGCACTGATGTTTCACTTCCTGCCCCATGAGTCCTGCAATTTGAGCTCCCATGGAGTGCCCCACCACATGGATGTCGCTGGGATGCACATTTTTCATTGTTTTCAGTTTGCAAATGAAAGAGGCGATATACTTCGCAACCTCAGGCACGTGGCAAAAGGAAGACGAATACAGATCAATCGAGTATCTTGTCCAATCGACTCTTATAATATTAGCGTCGTAGCGCTCCAGGTAAGCATCTTTCAGTTGCGGCATTCTATCATTCGTTACGTTGCATAACCAGCCAGGCACCAATAACTTAATAGTCTTCCCCGTTTCTATATGATTAAGTGTATTAGGATTGAGCAAAATGGGTTCCCTAAGGACGCTCCTAGAGTTGTACCAAAGTTTGACGGTATCTTTTACGCCAGGCTGCCTATCTCCACAGCCCTTAAAAGTAGCTAGCATCCCTGTTGTTACAATTGCTATTACTTCTGTTAATATTCCACCTGGCAAATTATTTACAGTGAAGTTTCTTTGGCAGTAGTCTAAAAGAATTCTTTCAACAATAAGAAACACAGTTCAGATCAAATAACATTACCTGCTAAAACTAAAGTATGTAGTGTAGACAGGAAAGCCAAACACATTAGTTTCACCATCTTAAATGAGTGGGTGTTGAGGGTCCATTACTGCAACTATTCTATTTGTTTTATCTAAAATCGGTGCTGTAATTAGTGCACGTCAGTCTATTCTGCATTGTCGAACTATTTAAAATGGCAATACCAGAATTTAAGGAAACCTGCAAATGTAATGAATAAATATCAATCTTTTGTGGTAATGTTTAAATCTTCTAAACGAAAGTTTAAAACTCTCACCTTCTTGTCCCTATTTACGATATTATGCATTCAAGTGGAACTCGACCGCCTACGTCAGCCCAATAGCAGTTATTGCATTTCCTAATTAAAGCAGTTAACAAACAACATATTGCTTTACAAGACAATGTCTAATTATTATGTTTAAATTCAACCTTAAACCATATACATATAATAATAATACATACTGCAATAGTATTGCGTCAATACTCAAAATAGGAAATATAAACTATTAGATACAGATACACAAAATGTATGTTAGAAGAATAAATAAACACTTTAAAATTACTAAATAGTAGCTTTGTCATTCTACGTCTTCTTGAGCCTTCCAGGGGGCATTTAAAGCCAATAATCTGTCTTCAAATATATCAGAAATTATTGTAAAATTATCGACCGTGCGCTAGGCAGAGACTCCATCTTGTTGGAACCGATCATTTTCCATCATTTTATTTCTTAAAATCTCTGCATTGTTTATATAGCCATCTAATTGAAAATTTATCATTAAAATAACCGCTTTGTTTGCAAAGTCGAATCTTCTCTCGAAATTGCTCTAGGTTGGCGGCTGTTGTAATTGTATCTTGTGAGTGAACAGAAGCAGATCCTTATTGAGGATAACCTAAAGTAACGATCGAGAGGTATCTGATAGTGCTAAGATTCTCCATGTTGAAGTGGGGGGCTGTCCTTGGTAAAACGTTTTTAGAACTTCTGTATTTTTAGGGGTGGTTACTGAGATCGGTCGTCCCTTCACCGAAAGAGAACGAAAATTGTTAGTTTTATAAATAAATTGAAGTCTGTCGAACTTTTCTTCGTAATTTCTTACAATTACATCATTTTTGCCATTTTAATAATGAACATTCGCCTTAGTTTCGATTGTCAACGTGTCCTCAGCAATATCTATATTTAACTTCGGTAATAATAGCCGCTGATTAATCTTTTAATTTCTTCTGCTACAAATGAGATGCCTACGCCTGCATGGAAAAACTTATTATTTACATACTATGGTACATTAAAGTCTATCTTACTATTTTTTATTGTATTCTTTGAATTATTTTCATAAGTGATGATTGAAGGCAATCCCAGAGTTGAATACTATAGACCCAAATTGGTTTTTGGTTGAGAGTTGGGATTTGAGTCCAATCAGCCAATTCATTTAACAAAATTTTTGGTTAACTTATATTTTTTGTTCTGAATATCCTGATTAAATAACAACAGATTATTTTGTTTGTTACTGGTAATTGTATTATAAAAAGTTACTTGCGCCGGCTTTATTTGGATTACTTTAATTTCCCAGTTATTAAGCCAGACATAGTTAAGATATTTTTTATGTTTTCCGTGCCTGTGGAGGATTTTCGCGGGTTGCAAATACACGAGGTGTGGCAGAAAAGTAATGAGACTGGCAACACTGCAAGCGATCTGGCAACGCTACGCTGTTGTCCTTGATAGAGCACGTGTATAGATACCCTACCATAGCTCAGTGCGAGTTTCAACTCGTTCCGTTAACTACGTGATTTTTGTAACTGCTATTAGTAAAGTTGTATTTTAGTTGTGCGTCACGCAAAATGGAACAGCGGAATTTCAGGGAGGCCTTCAACTTCGAAAACCGTCGAAAACATTTGCACATGCGAAAAGTTGTTCGCCAAAACTCTCTCTCTTCATGGCGCTACAGTCCCATCTGGACCTGGGCCTCCCGTATTTTTTGCCTCCAATCTTCCCTGTTTTGTGTACTAATCCCCCAGTTTTGGATGTCAAGTATTTGCTGTGCATCCTCTTCTATGTTATCGGACCATCTTTGTCTTGGACGGCCCCTACCTCTTCTGCCTTCAATTCGCCCTTGGAATATTCTCTTTGGTATTCTTTGTGCTTCCATTCGTTCTACATGTCCTGCCCATTTCAGTCTTAGTAGTTTTGCAAATTCTACTATATTTGCCTCCTTATGTAGTCGTCTCAGTTCAAAATTGTACCTTATTCTCCATATGCCATCTTATTGTACTGGGCCGAAAATTCTTCTTAATATTCGCCTTTCAAAACGCAATAGTGTTTCTTCTGCTTCTTTGGTCATTGTCCATGACTGACATCCATATGTGACTACCGGTCTGATCATACTTTTATAAATCTTTAATTTTGTTGCTCTTGTTATGTATGATGCTTTAAAGATTGGTGTTAATGAGAAATATGTTCTATTCCCTGCTGTTACGCGTAGTTGAATTTCTTGTGTTATCTTGTTTTCACTATTTATTTGGGTTCCCAGGTATTTGAACTGCTGTACCACTTCAAAATTTTTGTCCTCTATTGTATAGTTTTGACCTAATCTTCTTGGGAGTTTTACTGCTAGCATTTTTGTCTTCTGTTCGTTGATCTTCAGTCCCACCTTTTGTGCTTGTGTTTCTATATTTCTGTATATGTCCTTGACTTCTTTTTCCGATCTTGCTACCAGGTTGATATCGTCCGCATATCCGATCACTTGGTGTGACTTGTTAATGATGATGCTGCCAGTGTTGCCTGTAGCTTCTCTAATTACTTTTTCCAGTACTAGGTTAAACAGTATTGGTGCAAGTCCATCTCCTTGTCTTACCCCTTTAGATGTTGTAAACAGCGGGGAGATTCTATTCTGTATCCTTACCGCAGCTCTAGAGTTTTCCATTGTCATTCTTGTTAAGCTAATTAATTTATTCGGGATGCCTAATTCTTCCATGATGTTGTACAAGCTGTTTCGATCTATGCTATCATATGCCTCCTTAAAGTCAATGAATAGTTGAAATATTGGTATGTTATACTCCCATGCTTTTTCCAGTATTTGTCTTGTTGTGAAAATTTGGTCCACTATAGATCTGCCCTGTCGGAAGCCGGCTTGGTATTCTCCAATTATGTCATTTCCATATACCATTATTTTATGTTGTAATATATTTGTGAAAATTTTGTATGTAACACACAATAAGGATATACCTCGGTAGTTATTACACTTGTGTTTATCTCCCTTCTTGTATATCGGACAGATAATTGCCGTGTTCTATTTTTCTGGCATTTCTTCTTTATTCCATGTGAGGTTGATTAGCTCTTGAATTTCTTTGATTAGTGCGTCTCCCCAGTACTTTATTAACTCGATTGGTATGCCATCGATTCCCGGTGCTTTGTCATTTTTCATTCTTTGTATGGCGGCCGCTACTTCTATTGTGGGCTCTTTAATTTCCGGTTGTACGGTATCTCTTGTTATCTTTGGTATTCTATCGTTTCGTTCCTCTTGTGTTAACAGCTCTGCGAAGTGTTGTCTCCATTGTTCTATTACTTCATTTTCTTGTGTTATATATTTTCCTTCTTTGTTTTTGCACATTGAGGGTCTGGGGTGGAAATCTTGTTTGGTGTTTCTGATGATATTGTACATTCTTTTAACCTCTTTTGCTTCCCTTGCCTGTTCTATTTCATCTATTTGTTTATCGAGGAAATCTCTTTTCTTTCTTCTCATCAGTTTCTTTACTTCTCCTCTTAGCTTTCCGTATTCTTCGGTTTTCCGCTTGGTGGGCCTCTGTAGCAGTTTCTTTTTTGCTTCATTTCTTTTATCTATTGACTTTTCACATTCTGTGTCCCACCATGTTGTTCTTGGTTTCTTTTGTATGTATCCTATGTTCTCTTCCGCCGTAGCGACAATAATATTTTCTATTTGCTTCCATTTTCCTTCTACTGACTCTATCGGTTCCACGCTTACTTGGTTTCGTTTTTCTTTAACGCTCTCTTCCATTTTCTGTTGGTATTTCGTTCTGTAGCTTTCATCCTTTATTTTATGTACATTGTATTTCTTATTCCTCTGCGTGGGTATAGCTCGAGCGTTATCTATTTTGCCCCTGAACACTGTCTTAACTAGCATGTGATCAGATTCACTCATCGCTCCTCTCATTGTTCTTTTGTCTATACAGCTGGATTGATGCCTGTTTGATATTAAGACATAATCAATTTGGTTGACTGTCCTTCCGTCTGGTGATATCCACGTGCCCTTATGTATCCGTTTATGTGGGAAGGTTGTACTTTTAATTGTCAGTCCCTTGGCCGTCGCGAACTCTATAAGTCTTTCCCCATTATTATTTGATTCCTCGTGTAGGCTATGTTTGCCTATGGTGGGGAAATATACTTCTTCCTTGCCAACCTTGGCATTTAGATCTCCAATAACTATGTGTATATCATTGCTGGGTGTTTTCTGCATTTCTCTATCTAGTGTCGCATAGAATTGCTCCTTTGTGTTATCTTCTTTCTCTTCTGTTGGCGCGTGTACCGAGAACATAGATATGTTGTTAAATTTCATTTTAATTCGTATGTATGATATTCTTTCATTGACTGGTGTGAACTGTAGTATTTTGTTTTTGACTCATGGCCTACTATAAATCCTGTTCCTAATTCATGTGTATCCTCTGCCCCGCTGTAATATATTTGGTGTCCTGATTTAGTCAAACTTCCACACCCCAACCACCTTATTTCTTGTAGGGCTGTTATGTCCATTTGATATTTGATTATTTCTTTCATAGTCGTTTCAAGAGCGCCTATTTGATATAACGTTCTTACGTTCCATGTTCCGATAATCATGTCCTTTTCTCGCCGTTTTCATCTTCTTGACATCCGTCCGTAGTTCCGAGGCTCAATATGGGGCTTCACAACATTTCTTTTTTTTTACAGGATAGGGGTGTTAACCCTACGCCCAACCCTCCTCCTTTATCCGGGCTTGGGACCGGCAACAGTACTTACTGGGCTACCCAATCCACCCAGCAGTTACTGCAGGCGGAGTTGTTCGCCAAAACTGTCGCCTTTTTTGGCCGAAGCGTATCCAGCTGTTATCCTCTTTTCTAAGTGGTGAGCTGTGCACTGTAGGTCTTTTAATCTTGTTTGTCTTCCCGTTTAGGTAGACTAGCAATATATGACGTAAAAGTGGCATTGCGTGCTCCTGCAGAACTTCTCTTACTCGTCTTTTTTCTGTACTGAGCTGTCGAATGTGTAATAGTGTGATGGATATTTTATTTCCATTGGCTTCTGGAAGCGTAGCTATCTTGGAGCTTGTTGGGTAATTTATGTAAAATTGTTTGCTAAATTATTTAGCTCGTCTAGAGTTTTAAGCAGATGTTAAGATTGACGTTTTCATGGATAAAGTTTCTAAACGTTTACCGGTTTGTTCCTGTGGTTGTTAGTCTTGGTATTTTTGATTTTTCAATGATGTGAATATTGGGTGTATTAATAATGGGTGAGTTATCAGAAAAAAAGTCCCAGTTTGGTTCTATGTTTTTGTAGTTAGTAGCAATACCTTTGAGTACAAAGAAGTCTAGAAGATCGGGTAACTTATTAACATTAGTAGGTCAACATGTGGTTGACCAGTAGATAAGTGATTACAATTTTTCTTCCTTGAACCCTAGTCTGGTGAACGTTCCAATTGCCGTCTACGATGAATCAACTAAGTTCGTCAAACAGTACTTTGCATTCATGTGTTTCTCTCGTATGACTAAGTGGTCAATAAATTGATGCTATATAAAAATTCCAAGATTGAGTTGTGAGTTGCCTCATCAGTCCGTAATGTATTGTGCTTCTGATAAGGATAACCGATCCTCTATGCGCCGTTCTGTTAGGACAGCTTATGTAGTACACTGTATAAAATGGAATTTTAAAGGCCGATCTGTCTGTAAAATGTCTCTCAAATATTAGTAAAATCTCCATTTTGTTTTCTTGTAGAAAGTAAATCAGTTCATTTCTACGATTTGTTAGACCATTTTCGTTCCATTTGGCTATTCGCATTGATTTAATGTCCATTCTTTATTACTGCTGAAAGCATTTTTTAAATAAAATTTTTAAATTCATTAAGAAAGGCATTTAGTTGTACTGCTACGTCTGCATCTTTTCCATTATTAATTTATTTTAGTATATTTGGATATGGTAGGTTGTTTCTATTATTTAGTGGATTATTTATGGTATTTATGTTGTAAATATTACGTAATTATGAATTAGTTGATGGTGATTATTGGCTAACATTTTTATGTTTATTTATTAGAAGGCGTGGATTTAAATTTATCGGCATTTTTTTATATTTAAGTCGGCAACTCTAATGTTTGACATTTATTATCGCAATTGTTGAGGTTATTAAAAATGGTTTCCTATATAAAATAACAATGTATTGTTATTATTAAAACACATTACATCTTGGCGGAAGTTTTGCGGATACTGTTCAAAAAGTGCGTGAAACTCTTGGTATCCGTAATTCACTTAATGAGTCCACCGTTCAAAGAAAATTAAAAAATTTGAGACAACTAGTTCGGTTATGAACAAACAAATTCTACCGCGTCCTCGTTCTGTGTAGCAGGCCGAAAATATTGCAGTCGTTAGTGAGTGTATCGATGAGAATCCAAGAACATCAACACGTAATTAACGTTCAATCAACAATTGAACATTAGCAGAACCAGTTTGCAACGAATTGTTAGTAAAGACCTTTACCTTTACCCTTACAAAGTTTAACGAACTCAGGAGCTCAAGCCATAAAACCATTTTCTACGGAGACAATTCGCTAATTGAAAAACCAAACAATAAATGACATTTTTTTAAAAACATAATCTTCAGCAATGAAGCTCATTTTCATTTGGATAATAATAATAAAAATAAAGAATAATAAGCTAAATTGTCGGAATTGGGCCAACGAAAGCCCCCCTGCTATTCATGAAAAACTGATGCACCCACAAAGAGATGCTGCTTGGTGCGGATTATGGGTTGGAGAATGAGTTTGGCCCATCTTTAACTGTATTTTTATCGAACTTTTTGTGGAATCAATTGGACGATATAGACCTCAGCAACAGGAACTATCAATTTGTTAAGATAACGTTTTCCTTGTCGCCTGATTTCCAGATATGCTGACGTTAATTGACCGTACAGATCTTGCGACTTGACGGCATGCAATTTTTTCCTCTGGAGTTTTGTAAAGTAGTAACTCTATGCTAACAAACTACAAACAATTCCTGAACTGAAAAGAGAAATCCAACGCGTTATTGCTAAATTGAGCCAACTGACTTGGCAAAAGTCTTCGAAAATTTGATCAAAAGTAATTGAAGAAGTTGAGCCTCTTTTAAGTTATTGTACGCAATTTCATTATTAAAGCTGCCCTTGTTTCGTTTTACTTTAGCCGAATAGCGTCCATGTCTTTATTCACCGGAACCCGGCTGAATATTTAAGTAAATAACGATGCAGGCCACTGTGGCGGTCGTGTTGACGAAAAGTTGACGCCCGCCGCGCCGTAGATAGAATCCAGTTGATCTGCTCTTTTTGGCTACAATAATTAATAACTAATTAATATAATAATAATATAAAAGTCTTTTTAATACTACATTGCTGACCACATGGTCAACGATAATTGCTTTAAGTAAAGTTTAAAGATTTATTTGATAGTATAAAGCAAATAAATAATTAAATTTACAAAACATTTGTTCAATAATGCATGCAAATTCAGAAAATGCAGTTTTTAGAACAACGCGTTTAGGTTTGCGGTGAGCACACAGAAGAAAAAATTTAAATTTTGTTATCACTCAATTATTACGGAATGATATAAAATGCTTTCAGCTGGTGCTATCTAATAATAAAGTTCGACATTTCTACCTCTTTATGCGATACTGCCTGTTTGTTCTCGACGTTAATGTCAGTAGCCGTAAATCCTACGTTGAACACTTCCGCAGCAATATGTGGTAGTTTGCATTATTTTTGTAGCGGAATGGAGATATGTTAAAGCTAACTTACAAATTGTGCTATTGAGTCTTTCATTAGCATTTTGGGTATGGCCACCTAAGCATTTTTCCAATAAATTTCTCTGAGATATGTATTGGTAAAATATTCTTAGCAAAGACAGTAGCTTTGGCGGCTTTAGAACCTTGATTAAACGCTACCAAAAGGAGGTGTCGGTAATGCTAAATTCTAAAAGCCTGAAAATAAATAAAATATATGAAAAAATGAGACACATTATCTTATAGAGCAAAACATTCCGCCGAATATTGCAAAAAATTTAATTTGTGCAATTTGGAATCGCACGAAATTATGTAACAATACATTAGAATTAAGAAATCGTATGTTATTCATGATGTCAGGTAACAAAAGTATCGTTAACATATCTTATCCAACAAGTAGGTTTAAAGGGAAAGGCAGGAACAAGTTTTATTTCGAAACAGTGCATAAAGTGGTTAATTGCGTGAGGTGAAATTAAAGAACCCATAGAAATAGCATTGCTTTGGCGGTAAAATTAAATTTGAAAGATAAAACAGGTATTGGATAGGCAATGGTCTAGTAATTTAAGAGTGTCACCTTCTAAATTGTGGGTAGATTTCAGGAGTTACAAAACATCAGAAATAAGAATATTAGTAAACAGGGAACAAACACTGACCATTATGCCATTTTTACGTACAGAAGAAAATTAAAATTTTTTAAGGAATAATAGATGTTTTGGATTATGGCGACTACGGCGAGACATGCGTATGTTGTGTGTAAAAAAATATTTTTCTTATAAATTTTTAGAAGACTATATAATTTTGAAGAACAAGTAGTTCTTGGATCAGAATGCTTCTGACAAGAAGCCTACGACGGAAGAAGAAAAGATATAATTAAGATAATTAAGATATATTAATAATGATATTCTTGTAGATTCTTCTTGGAGTATGAGAAGTTTTGGTGTTGGCAAATAGATTGGAGTCAGTAATAAGAGTCTTGTTTTTATTTTCACGATAAGGCGTTGGGTACCCGATCTTAGTTGATTTTGGCAAATTCTCAAACTTACCGATGTAATTTGAGTTTTTAAGAATTAGCTTTCTTTTATCTCCCTAAAATTATAGTATAAGTTTTAAATTATTAAAGTAATTTGTAAGATTTTATGCTGTACCACATATTGTCCTAATGAATCAAGCCATGCGAGAAATGAAAGATTTATAGCTCTCCTTGAGGAGAAAAAATTAAGAATGGCTTCAAAGTACATGCCGAAATGTCGAATAGTGTCTGAAAAAGTGGGCGGTTTAACCTCTAAACCAAGTTGTTTAAATATAATTAATCTCATGCAGTCTATGAGAAAGGAACCTTTCAAACTAACAAAGCTTACTTTACTAAGAGCCAAACTCTTATGTTACGAGGGTCATTCAATAATTAAAGAGACAAATTGGAGTGGGGAAAAGACTGTTGGTAGTACATGTTTGATACATTTAGGATCTTAAGCTTGGCCTCACTGGGATGAGTTCTAATCAGCTCATTGATCAACATTGCTCTGTTTATAACCTTAAAATTAAATTAAACGATGTCGGGTCTTCGTGAAAATTCCACATTGGTTGAACAACGTTCTGTGATTCGTTTTTTGATTGCTGAAGGTGAAAGACCAGCTAATGTATACTCTAGAATGACTAAAGTGTATGTTGAAAGTTGTATGAACCGTGGAAATTTTTACAAGTGGGTAGAACAGTTCAAAAGTGGTCGAGAATCAGTGTCTGACGAACACCGTTCTGGCAGGCCTATTGAAGTTTCAACTTCCTCACTTGAAACTCGAATTGATGACATTATTTTTAACAGCTAATACTACTCAGATATGCTTTTGAAGAAGATGAAGGCAGCCATGAGAGAGAAATTTGTGGGAAATTGGCTCCGACACCAAGACAATGAGTTCTTTGCAGCCGGTATAAAAAAGGTAGAAACCCGTTAGGACAAGTGCATAAATGTTGATGGGGATTATGTTGAAAAGTAGGAAAAGTCTTATTTTGTAGAAATAACCAGTTTTTTCTCCACGTCAGTTTGTCTCTTTAATTATTGAATGACTCTCGTAATATTTGTTTCTTAAAATACTGCAATGTGTCGGATTACAACTAAAATATTACCAAAAACCATTTATCGTATGCCTTATCCTTAATAAGCAATGATATCTCTAATCTAAATCTTTATTCACTCAAACAGAAGAAACCCTGATAAAACCAATCCGAAAGTTTATAGTTTTTTCCATAGACTCTTTTAATATCCATCTCATTCATAATCATAATATATGACAAAGCGTCATATTAAACAATAACTTCCATTATAGTGTCTATCGAAAACCTACCCTTATTAAGCTCTACTTAAATGGAAAATTTCACCATCACCCTGCCCAAATCTATTCGGATATAAAATTCCTCATCGCCAGATCCATCAGACTTACCGACGTTAAGAACCGATAAATAAAACTTATAATTACTATAAAACGGCCATTTCAGCAAATCGTTATTTTACATAATTAGGAATATTTAAAAAATCCTAATTTTAACCATAATAATGACCGATAAAATGCGTTTTTGCAATAATGAGTATACGAAAATTGCTAATTGAGTATACGAACATTCCTTGGTCGTACGGAAAGGCCATAACAGTTCGGCACTTGACAAACAGAACAAATAATTGGACCATAAAATTAATTAACTTCACCCATGCAAAAACATTTACTCTCATTTTTTACGTCACAAACAGAATTATTCATGAGACATAGAAAAACGCTCTCGATGCTTGAATATAAAAAAATAATATAATATAACCGTTTATTCAATGTAATCACGAAGTACAAATGTAAGATTGCGAAATTTCGACATAATAAATATAGTGAGCCTTCTTATCAACAACACTTTTCCATCTCTCAGATAGTTTAGAAACCTGTCTTAAAGCAGCCGTTTTGCAAAATTTCTAAAACAGCAGTAAAAATTGCTTTTTAGAGTTCTCCAAAGTTATTTTATCTTTTGGTCTTGAGTGGATGTTTAAGAGTCGCATGTTGCGAGAACACGAGAGGTACACCTAAACGTTCCTAATTTGTCCAAAATAGTTTTTTTCTAAGCCATCAAATTTAAAATGTGGCCTTCAAAGTCACGACAAACATGAATATATACCGTCTGCCTGCTATCCAAATTCATTGCCATTTACATTTGTTTTTCTCAGTTGAGATAATACTATACATATATGATGCTTGCTCCTCAGTTTCTAACCACAATTTTTATTATTGGTGAGTGAAGTAGATTCAAGTTTTGTCAATGGCTGAAATAGCTTTAGTAAACCATTGGGATGTTTACACCAAAGAATATTTCTATAATAGACATTATCTCTTATTTTTCTCTCTTTTATTAAAATTATAGGAAGTTTCCCTTTGGTCAAATACAAATCTCTGGAAATTATGCGAAAAACGTTTTATTTCAAAACATTAACGTTAATGACTAATTCTGTTAGGAACAAACCTCTTGCAATTGCCAACTGCTTTTTCATTCTTTCCATCCGGTTATCTCTTATGTTATATTTGACAGTAGATAGCATCATAATGAGTAGCTGGTGGTCACTTTTTTACGATACCGGTAAGAGACTATGCTGACGCGAGCCTAGATCCTTTCTTAAGTCCTAATACTGACAGTGAGATAAAACCAAGTCCCTCCCCTTAATCCTAACCATAACCATAATCTTATTCAATCTCTTCTTATAATCTAGTCCGGTCCAGAAAAACAATGGCAAACTACCTGGAGTCTAAATTATATTCCCAAAGATAACCATAATGGCTGCTAGTCCAGAGCACCCCTTAGTGGGGAAATAATGCGAATAATCCCCCCATCAGCCGAGAGAGTGGTTCGGGGTGTCATCTTTCTAACTCTTCCGTGCCTGTACATCAAAAGTTATAATTGCCAATGTGGTCGCACCCTACGCTGCCTACTGAACTACTATATACAGCTGCATAGAATGGACGTTGCTAACCAAAGCTATTTCTCAAGCACGCACAAACGGTATGCTTCACATGCAATTATAGCCCCTGAACGTAATCTAATTATTGTAAACTTTAGGTTGCTATTCAAATTGTTCAAAACAAAAAAAAAACACCGGCCAAAAACACACAATATTGAGATATAATAGAAATAAAAGAAACTTAAACTGGAGAGATAATTAGGAGAGAACATTGTTCATCAAGGACACAGGATTATATAAAGACATCTAAAAAGATACCGTTCTAGAGATAAGAATCCTAGCATGGCAACTGAAACCATTGATTTAATGAAGACACATAGAGGAAACCGATAGCAGTGTTGAAGAATGAGGAAGAATAAATCACCACAAATTTCTATTAAATGTCAAAAAAATGAAAAAAATATATACAGAAAAATTATTGGGCGACCAACTCAAAACTCTTTATGGCGACGGTAAAGAATTACCTAGACCATGAATATTAAAGACCAAAGTTGAGAGCACTATTCAGTATACGAAAAATTTCAAAATTTTGGTTATAGTACTACTCATTCTAAAGTGATTAAACTTATGAAGATAAAACAGCTTATAAACTAGAAAAATTAATTGTCTAATATTAACTTTTGTGGCAATACTAAAAACATATAATGCAAAAGAGTATAGTAAACGGATTTTCGGCTAACAACCTCTGTCAATTTATGAATATGTTTAATTAGTCGACAAACTGTGGACATCCACTTTACATAGACTTGTTTTAGATATTTAGACTTAATACTTAAGCAGAAATGGGACCGTCACGAGGAGAAAATTCGGATTTAAATTGCAAAAACAACTTTTACAAAATTAAAGTCAAATAAAACGTCCGCATATGATAAAATGTTACGTGTGGTCTATCTTGTAATATGGTGAAGAAATGTGGTCTTCAAAAGTAAGAACTCTCAATCGCACTGAAGCCTTTGAGATACAGATCTTGCAAAAGGTCCTGCCCATGCCTTGGTCAAAAGATGCACCGAAGACTGAAGTTTTAAGAGGAGCTAGAGTAGAGAGACAACTTTTGTGTATTTTACGAACATCAAATATCACAACTACATTCTCAGAAATGGGAAATATGCAATACCAAAATTAACCTGACAATAAAAAGTAAAGAAATTCTACTTAATTCACAATATTAACATATAAAATAGTTGTACAAATGTATGGCTACCGTAGGAGTATTTATTATCATAGAAATATTACAATCGAATCCTTCAGTTTCATAAATTATTGAAACAAAAAATCGTCATCTTTTATAATAATCTATATTTGACTTTTTGAATGTCTTAATTGTTTATTGCACTGCCTCCTTTATTAGTTGCTGTGATCTGGCAGTCAGTTTTTTTATTATCTTGCTCAAGATACTAGGAATCCCCTTTAATAGAAGTTTATTGTATATTATGTTCTACTTTAAGCTTACAAAAATTAAAACTTTTAGTAATTAACTGTTTGGCTACTTGTAACTCCAAAGAATGAGAGACCAAAGAAAGAAAATACAATAAATGCGTGTGCATGCGTTCTATTAATTGTTTGTAGGGATAAAATTCAATTTAAGCTTTAGCAAATGGAAATTTAGAATTTGTAGTTAAGTAAAACTTAGCTCCCCTTAAGTTAGAAGGACAATCCTCTCCCATAAAAGCAACACTTGAATTTACAAAATCAGGTATGCAGGGTCCCACTAAAGGCAAACCCGGACATGTTTTGCAACTTTTTCCGACGAATTTATTTTCTCCTGGGTTAATACTTTCGATCATGTAGTCAACACTACGGAGATGATTACAGTTAACTGAAAACACAAAATTACACTTTTGTTTAAACTTATGATATTACTTACTGACAGACAACGGTAAATTCACTATGTCTTCAATATAATTGTAATTGAAACATCCAGGTTGATAGGTTCCACAATTAGGGAAAAAGTCGGCGTCTCCGCAAAGTCCATAGAACCCGAAGAAGTTCTGATTAGTGTGGATTACATCCACAAATTCAGCATCCGAAGCATCTAAGCGTCTAGATTCCGGGACATGCTGGTAGAGCGGTCCAGCAGGGTCTAGTCCGGTAATTCTTCCTACTGTCGAATTGCACTGCTGTTTTACTTCTTGTCCTGCAAGTCCTGCAACTTGGGCTCCCAAAGAATGTCCCACCACATGAACTTCACTTGGATGAATTTTTAGAGACGACTTTAGTTGGCAAATAAAGAAAGCGATATACTTTGCAACTTCAGGCGCAGAGCAAACGGATGAAGAATATAAATCTATCGAATATTTCGACCAGTCAACTCTGATAACATTACTGTCGTACCGTCGCAGATATGCGTCTTTAAGTTGTGGCATTCTATCGTTGGTTATATTGCATAACCAACCAGATAATAAAATTTGGGTAAGGTTCCTCCCTTCTATGTAGGGGTTCTCAGGATCCAGTAAAATAGGTTCATTGGGATTATCTCTGTTGTTATACCAAAACTTGACATGACCCTTTACGTCAATTCTTTTATTTTTACACCCTGTGATAGCACCTAAAGCATCCTTTATTAAGAAATTTGCTGGTTTTCCACTCGGGAAGTCGTTGATGGAGAAGTTATTTTGGCAATAGTCTAGAAAATATACTTACACTGATAAAAAATAACTTTACTGCTAAATTGCAAAATAACAGTACCTGCTGATACAAACGATTTCACTGCAAATAAAATAAAAAAACAAATCATTGCAAAATTTCATATGTACATCAGTTGAAGTGCTATATGAGCGTGGAAGCGTACCTGAAATCTGAAAGTATTATTTTAACTAATGCAACAGCTTCGGCATTATAATAGTTTAATTGTAAATTCTTCCATATATAAATGCATATAAGTAATAACATAAATGCTCTGTCACAAGCATTCTACAGATAACTAAGTGCTAAGAACTTACTCTTTAACTATCACAGTCGATACCTAAAACAACCAACAAGCACAATTTTTTTGCTGAAATTTAAATTAATCTACATGCAAAGTAAGTTGCACCAATGCAATCCTTAAAATATGGAAGTTAAACTGAGACTGGCTGTTCTGATTTATACAAAAAATGTAAATTACTTAATGAGAGTTGATAATCGTCGAAATGTTTGTGGTTGTAATTTATTGTTTTCTCATTCTCTATTCAATTATTTGCGAAACTTATTAATTATGCAGCATTCCTCGCTGTCGTTTTTTCTTCCTATTTTTGTATTCTGATATTATATAAGCATTTTATTAATTTGAATTTTATGTAACACTTTGTCAATTAGTGTTGTAAGTTACTAATGAACTGAAATTATAATATTTATAGCAAACATTAGTCTTGGTACTAGTGAAAATGCATGGATGTGCCTTTTTCGCTCTCAATTTCGATCGAGATTTTAATAAGCGCACTAAGTGAACATCTAGATTAACAACAAATAACCTAGTGGTACGTATTTAATCATCAAACTAGCAAAAACCCGTACATCATCAGCATCTACAAATATTAAATAACATCTGGCAAAAACTCTCCCATTCCTGGAATAGCCCAGAATATAACCTGCGATATATGGACAACTCAAAACATTTAGTCAGTCTGTAGCATGTGTAAGAGGATATTCCGATAATAAACTTAAAAATGATTACGATGGGTTTAAAGAGAAAAAGAATAATCATACCAACTTAACAAAATGATAATAATATAGCTACATACTTAGTGATAGTGCCAAAAGGAAAATAATATTGGAACGAGATTTTGCCCGACAATATGATTGCAACCGACACATAGGTTTTTGAATGCAAG
This sequence comes from Sinelater perroti, assembly GCA_036346155.1. Lineage (NCBI taxonomy): Eukaryota > Metazoa > Arthropoda > Insecta > Coleoptera > Elateridae > Sinelater > Sinelater perroti. The sequence continues at coordinate 19,899,775 of JARFIY010000254.1, read as the reverse complement.
CGGTATTAAAAGTGCACTATAGTTGCTATAAAAACCAAGAAAAATAAAAAAAACATACCACAGTGTCACAAATCCTAGCAATACGGGTATACCAGAAATTGTTGCAGCTTAAAGCCAGTTAATGCACAGGTAATCATTTGTACACAATGATGTACCAAAGTGTGTTAATTGAGAAAAAAAATTACAACACAAACTATCATGGTTGTACTCAACACCTTGAGCTACTAAAATAATGGAGAGGAACCCGACCCAGAAATTGATACGTAACTAACACACAGCCATTTACAGAGAAATTTAAAATCCCATCCAATGCATCAATAAAAACTGATAATCTTATTCAGACCTTTCTTAAACTCATTATGTCCTACCTTAACCAAATTGGATTTGACGCAATTAACATAGAACTAGAAACACCCCACTTCAAAACAGATGAAATAATATAACGCGCCAAGTCAAAAGGGAGTTTTATAACTAAAATTCGACATATAAAGAACATATAGCTAAGTAGAGTCTAGGAAATTAACGCTCTTCGAAAACTACTGGAGATATTTTAAGACAAAGAGAATAACTGTCCAGCTGTCATCAAAAAACATACTGCTTACAGTTTAGATTCAGAAAAATATGTTGTTTTTCCCACTCATCTAGAAAGTGTTTTCGTTCATTTGATCACATACTTGGACACTTACCAACTTCACACAAATTATAAACCGCATTGACAGAAGAGTAACAATACCAGACCGTACTCAAGAAACTTGTCCCAAAGAACTTCCTCGGACATCATTATCCCAACGACTTGAAAGAATTATTTACAAATAATTAATAGAAAATATTGAAAATCTCAGTACATTACTCAAATTTTAATTAGGCTTAGAAAAGACGATTTAAGAAATCATCGATCAGAAAAGATGTGTGAACTTGTCAAATACGGATCTGAAAACAAACAATATACTGTTGCAATCTTTATAAGTGTTGTACAGACATTCGTCTTAAAAAAACAAGACATCGACATACCTATCTATCACTAATTTTTCTTTCCTAGAAAATAAAACCCTTGTGGAAAAAGTCAATATGACTCTGTCTAAAGTCAAAGATTTTTGACCCGCAGTCTCACAAGACAATATCTTGAGTCCAGTCCTTTTCAATGTATACACGTCTGACTTCCCAGAACTTAATTCAGCAATAGTTATTGTTGTGAATGAATGGTATATTGTCAATTCGGATCTTGATTTTGCTAGGTTGTCTCACCATTGAGTGTTTTTTTGGTAGAAAACAGGGCTACATTGTTTTTCTTTGGATTAATTCCCAATCACCAACTTCACACCAGTTTTTCAAGAAGCCTGTAACCATCTTGTTGCCAATAATGGTCTTAGCGCACTGTACATCTTCAAATAATCTCCTTCAATGTTTATAAGTGAGATTAAGCAAAAATTAAACAATGAAAATACCTAGATATTAACTGATATAATAAAATTCTAATGTGTGAGCCTCAAAAATACCGAGATATGTAAAATGCACACATTATTACAATACATCCTAATGCGCATATAAAATCAAAGATAATAATCGTGTTTTATCTACTATAGAACCTAAATGATACAAAAGTAACTTTAGGAAGAACTATACCAAAACAAAATAACGACATTAGAAAACACTTTACCCAATGACTGGAAATATCGTTTACTGAAAAAGTGAACCAGTATCCATATCAAGCTGTTGAAAGCATGACCAAAATCATAAACCACATCAGCACATAGGAGATATTGCTGAGTTAAAGTATATGATAAAAAGTCTGATGAAAAATGAAGACAACTATGCGTCTTCTTTTCATTCTGTAAGCAGAATGTCATAATAACCCAAAGAAAACTTAAAATAGAAGCATAAAACATCAGTGTTTATAAAGTCAAAATATTTCTTAAATATACATATACATATACATATATACACATGTAAAATAAAAAAGCCAGTTTCGCAATAAGAAAACTCAAGCTTAGTAAATCACCTAGTATAGACAACATACTTTCAGAAGTAATTAAAGCTATGGATAAAAGCGGAGTGGACATCTTCCACAAGATTATTCAAAAACTTGGACGACTGGATATTGGTCGAGTAAATAAACAAAATGAATGTTCATTCCAATTCATAAAAAGAGATCCCGGAAACAGTGCAAGTACTACTGTTTTATTAAATTACTGTTGAAGAGAGTATCTTTCCCTACCCGGCAGAAGTCTTCCTCCAGAAGATGCGAGCCTTGTATGTGAATGTCTAACTGACAGGCTATTTAATTAACCGAAGATCAATTACTTTCCCTGAATAATTAAATTAGTTGACTGACATAATGACTTAAGATGAACTTCTGTCAACTTGTTTTACAAGTAATAACATTATTAGCTTATTTTAACCAACAATTAGGTAAGTCAAAATCAATATAATAATAATCAACTGGTATTTCAGTAGTCTAAAGTAACTACGTACTTGTACTACGCCTTCTCTTGTCAAGAATTAGAATTATAATGCAAAATATAAGAATTAAAGTTGAAATAAAAATGACAGCAGAGATAATTCATATATTGCCATTTGTAAAATACACAACGTTAACTCCTGCTAAAGGGAGTAAAAACCCAACAATTGATAACTTAAAATAACTATTTCTATTTACATCTATCATAACGAAAGACTCAAAACAACTATTTCATTTTTGGGCGATAACAATCCCTTAACATTACTTATGTATACATTACATACAATTAATAAAGTAAAATTACATGTTATTTATCTGCAACGCTATTTATGTTGCATTCGCACAGCTTCGACTCTTGGATTGACTTCACTTCTTTGTCGTCACTTTAAATCTCCGCTGCACGATAGATATTTATGCTTATTTGGGGTCACTAGAAGAGACCGAAAAACATCTGAAATCGCCGATCTAGAAACATCTGGAATATTGGCCTCGCTTGAAACCTCGCACGTGTACAGCTGCATTTCGGGAGGCGCTCGGAAATCGGTTGCAATATTCTGGGCAAACCGGTGTTTATTTGCTTTATAAACTACAGCAAAGCCTTCAATAGCCTACAATGGAAAAAACTGTGGACATTATATCGAAATGGTGGTACCTCTCCTCCTAAAACTACATGCAAACATCAGCGCAGCAGTTCGCACACACTATCCAACTTGTGCAATATTTAAAAAGGCGCTATTCAAAGATGTATACTATACCATTTAATAGATATCGAGAATATATTATGAGAAATACCCTAGAAAATAAAAATGGAAGGATAGTCATAGGCAGAAAGCGAGCTAGCAACCTATGTTATGCGACGACACTGTAATACTTCCAGAGTCAGCAAAAGAAGTAGAACAACTATTAACTAATCAATCCGTTAGAGGAAGAAAACAACAACTACAGACTAAATATCAATTATCAGAAGACAAAAATTATAATCATCAATAAATTACAAAATAAGAGACCAAATATACGCAACTAGGAAAATGCCATGTAACAAAGTAGTATGTTTATCTAGGAGCTCTTATTACTAATGATGGAGTGACGTCTGATCCCCGAAATAAACAAAACTGTAAAATAACGAAAAAGTTAGTCAAAGACTTAAACAAAACATGGACTGACAGTTACATAACTTTTAACATAAAAAAGAAATAAAGACGCTCTTATTATATGGTACGCGTCTTGGACACTGAAAGCCCACAACAGAAAACACAATCGATGCTCTAGAGATGTGGTGCTGAATTCCCTAGATCGCCAGAAGAAGGAACAAGTCAATCTTAAGAGAAATTGCAGGATCTCAAAGATTATCTGGAATAGTATATAGCCGTATCCTAAAATATTTTGGTCATATATTACAAACAGATAGTACAGAGCAAAATGGAAGCCGCCTAAGCGATAGATTGACCAAATAAATGAAAAATCTAGAACCTCAGCACATCAAGTGACAGAAAGATGTAGACAAATAGTAAGAAAAGTAGCTGAAGCTCGCGAATAGAGCAGATCATGACTCCTGTAAGGAGGATACGAAGAAGAAGAAGAAGAAGAAGAAGAAGAAAAAGAAGAAGAAGAAAAAGTATACGTAGCATTATTGAAAAGCTGGATCTTTAAACCGCAAAGTTTAAGGAGAGTAAAGTTTCAGTACAAGACAATCCCAAAGTCGGCCTACCCCCGACTGCTATATGTGTGAAACGTGTGAAACAGTTACTGAAATAAGACCTTTACGTTAATGTACGCACATAAGAAGAGTTATAACTTCGGAGAAATGTGTTTCGTCAAATTTGGACAGCGATTTAGGAAAACGGAAACTTAATGCAAAATTCACGCACTGATAAAGAAACCAAAAGAAACCAGACGAACAATTACTGCTAAAATGCTGAAGAAGAGTTGAGTCCACATTTGTGTTGAACATTATTTCCAGAGATAATAGTTGGTACCTTCAAATGAAGCGCCATAGTGACGAATGGTAAGGTCATTACTGATATTAATATGCCATTAACTGATTTTAAGATTCAATGTCAAAAACCATTTAAATAATTAAATATTTAATTTATTAATCTTCCATTTCTTAAAGAAAATAGTGCAAATACTCGTAAATCTTACAGCAGTCATTAATTCTATTTATTTTTGAACAGTGTCTCTTATTATAGTGATCATAGTGATAGATACCAATTCAGAGTTAAATTAGATCAGTCAAAATGACAATTTTTGGTCTTTATAAAGTCTTTTAAAAACTTAAACTTTTCTACAATAATTAATATTGACTTACCTTTTGTCAGGTTGTTTATATATCGATGTAGTTCTAAACTGTCATATTATATATTATATATTTTGGCATAAATCATATGGCAACTGATAATGAGTAAAAGTAGATCAAATTAATTATTCATCATTTTATGGTAATATTTGGACTTTATTTACGCATTATAATTTTAACGTCACCTGTGTCTAATTACGTGAAATGCCATTCTTCAAAATCTTCTGCATACTATGACCAAGTAATCCCAAAAATTGAAGCATATAGTCGAAAAAGTTAACTTTTCTAAGTGAATATTATATTTGTCAATAATTCGTACCTACAGTCTTCTAAAGACAGTTGCCACTATAACTATGTGTTTTCTCATAGATGGAAATGGCTAGAATATATACACACGTATCACTGCTGTAGCAGCATTAAATTTTTATTAAGCGTTTACTGTGCCGTCTTTTGTTAGTTGCTATAGTTTAGCAGTCATGTCTTCATTCTTTCCCAAGTTACTTGATACCGATTATTTGTTTTCTTCTATATTACCTAGACGAGTATTAGTTCTTCTGGAATTTGACAGTTAGTTTATTTGAAATTCCAAAGAATGAGAGAGTAACAAAAGAAAATAGAACAAGTGATTGTGCATTCATTAAACGTTACGTTTAAGATTTAGCAAATGGACTTTTAGAATTTGTAGTTAAAGAAAATTTATGGGCATTTAAATTCGGAGAGCAGTCTTCCCCCATAACAGAAACACTTGAGCCTCTAAAATCGGTAACGCAGGGCCCTACAACAGGTAAACCCGGACAGGCTTTGCAACTTTTTCCAACAAATTTGTTTTTTCCTGGGTTAATGCTTTCGACCATGAGGTCAAGACTGCGGACATGATTACAGTGAACTAAAAACACAAAATTACACTTTTGCTTAAACTTATGCTACTATTTACCGACAGACAACGGCAAATTCGTTATGCTTTCATTTCTACTGTTATCGAAACATCCAGGCTGGTAAGTTCCACAGTTAGGGAAAAAGTCGGCGCCTTCGCAAGACCCATAAAACCCATAAAAGTTCTGATTAGTGTGAATGACATCTACAAACTCGGCATCCGAAGCATCCAAGCGTCTAGATTTCGAAACGTATTGGAATAAGGGTCCAGCAGGATCCAGTCCGGTGATCCTCCTTACTGTCGAATTGCATTGCCGTTTTACTTCCTGTCCTACAAGCCCTGAAATTTGGGCTCCCAAGGAATGTCCCACCACATGAATTTCACTGGGATGAACTTTTAGAGCAGATTTTAGTTGACAAATAAAGAAAGCGATATACTTTGCAACTTCAGGCGCGTAACAAAATGAAGAAGAATATAAATCTATCGAATATTTCGACCAGTCAACTCTGATAACATTACTGTCGTACCGTTTTAGGTACGCGTTTTTTAGTTGAGGCATTCCATCGTTAGTTATGTTGCAAAGCCAACCATGTATTAAAATCTGAATAAGTTTTCCCTGCTCTATCTTAGGATTTTTAGGATCGAGTAAAGTAGGTTCGTTAGGGCTACCTCTGTTGTTATACCAAAACTTGACTTGGCCTTTTACGTCAATTTCTTGTTTCTTACACCCCTTAAAAGTTGCTAAAGTGCCTGTCGTTGCAATACTTATTATTTCTTTTAATATTCCTTCCGGGAAGCTGCTTAAGAGGACATGATCTTGACTGTAGTCTAAAAATAATATTTAATACAATTTATAGCTAAATTATCAAACAGTACCTCCTGAAACCAAGAGTTTTAGTGCAGATAAGATAACAAACCACATCAATTTATCCATTGCAAATGTTCTTATGTGCAAAAAGACCAAAACGTCCCAATTACGATAGTTATTGTGCTTTATGAAAGTTTATCTGATATTTACAATTATTGTTTTAGCTTTTATTAGAGCATATTACACGAGTTTAATTGCAACTTGTTCAATTAAACTATATTATCAATAACGCAATTTTATAGCAGTTAAGCATGTAACAAAGCAAAAGTTCAATTTAAAAATATCCCACAAACGTTTAGTCCCGTACTTTATTTATCGCAGACGTAATTCACTTAAATGGCTCCACTAATTAGTAAATAATTATGTTGTTTAAATTCCATAATGTCCGTCACAATCTAATGTCCTCTAAGATGTTGTATAGCCCTAGAAGGATACGAAGACCTTTTTCGAACTCTAGGTAAGAAATTCTTTGCTGGCGGAGACTGGAAGGCAAAGTACACAGTCTAAGAATTTAGACTAATGAATCCTATTGCGCACAATACAAATGCATAATTTCGGTTACATAAAAACGGCCGATACGAACAGAATAGCTGATATATTGGATTTTGCACTCACGATTGGAATAGTCCAGGCATACGTAAAAGTGGAATTAAATCAAGATTTAGCCTCCAATCACCCACCAATGAATATAACAATCGGTATCACAGTTATTAGTAAGAAGAGTATTGTAAAATTTTGCACCAAGCACACTGATCGGAATCTGTTCCAATCCTATTTGGAAGAAAATACCAACCTCAGTATTACAATAAGAGACACTCATAAGCAATAAGTGTCAAAAAGAAAATCTTTAAAAAAGAGAAACCCTAATTATATGGGATTTCTCAGAGAATTACAATTTTAACCTCCAGGATAAAGCCTAATTTTACCATTAGGGTAGTATTACGCAACAGTACATTCTATAGTTGTTTTTGCTACAAAGAACATAACATACTAAAACATAAAAGTGTAACATTTATTTCAGGCTGTTTAAATCATGATACTATGTTAGCGTATTTCTTTCAAAAACAATTTTTAAACTATATCAAAGATTCAAACTTAGTGTGTAAATTAAAGAAAGCTCATTACTTTTCGAATGGTTGTGCGTCACAGTAAAAAAAATCGCAATAATTTCAAGAATTTATGCTTACACGAAGAAAACTTTAGCGTAGCAGTTAAGTGCACTTTTTGGCCACTGTCCATGGAAATGAAGCGTGCGACGTAGTTGGTGGCATTTTGAAAAGACTTGTTATCAAATTTTCAGAGACCGCAGGGAATAGATAAGGAATCTAATGGAATAATATCCATGCGCTAAAGAAAATATTTCCGGTATTACGTTCGAGTTTTGTAAAGACCAAAAATTCGCCGAAGAAGAAAAAATATTAAAAACTGCTTCATGGATGCGAAAACGATCGTTGCAACTCAAACGCTTTAGTGCTACGTTCCTAAAGCAAAGAACACATTAGAAACCCAAATATTTTCATTTTCTTTGGAAGAAAATGCGGTGGAAAGTTAATCAGTAGCACAAAACAAAGAAAAGACCTTTGGAAAGCTCAGTAACAGATTTAAAAAAGCTAAAAGTAGTAAGTACTTTTTTGACTAGAAATAACTACGATTTTATTCAACGGCTTTTACTGCTGCTGCTGTTGGGATGATCCTATTGTGCACAATGGTGGAATTAAAAAAAGAAATTGTTTTTCTGAATATTCTGTAAGCCTTCCTTAAAAAAGCTTTCTTTAACAAAAACAAGTCTATTAAAATGCATTATAGGTAGACAGTTTTACATTGTAATATATGAAACAAATGGACGCTGCACATATTTTGAAAATTTGTTTTACTGTGAACCCATGCTTGTCCCATGAATTAGTGGTAGAACGACATATTTGTTTCAGAAAATTTTAAAGTGGTCGCTTTTGAGATGTCAAAGGCCAAAGTAGGAGGGGTCAATGACCTCGACAGCACGACAACACCAAATCCTTTAATGATGTATATGATATTAACTCTTCAACTTTCGATTCGCGTTTAGCTTACCTTCCTAGCTATAAATTTCATCATGATATAAGCATTTAAAGTACTGAGGTAGGGCCGATGTTAGTGAAACCAGTGATCCGGCATTTTTTTAAAAATTAGTTTACTAAATTTCATCAAAATCTAAGATGTCTTGTCCAACGACCCGGCGATTTGGTAGTGAAGAACTCTTCCCAAAATAGTGTTAGTACTGTTAACTATTTATAGTACTATACTAAGATCGTACTATTTTCCCACACAATGGTAATATGTCCAAATCACTAAACCTGGCACACCTTTAACGCAACCCCAGTCATACAGAGCAATTATGTCAAAGGTTTTCGAAAAGTTACTACTCAAAACAACTAAAAATGCTATAAATCTAGCCTAGATAATTTCTACATACCAATTTACCATTACGGAACATCATTCAACCATCCAACAGGGACACCAAATTATCAGTAAAATACTGGGAAACCTTAATACAAGGAGCGTATGTGCATCCGTATTTCCAGATATACAACAGACTTTTGACCAAAAATGGTATATCGGTCTGTTGTATAAACTCAAGCAAAACTACTAAGCCATCTTTATATACTATTAAAACCTTACTTAACTGAGCAAATGTTTCAAGTAAAAATAGAAAGTTCACTATCAACCTGCTACAACATTGACTCCGAAATCCCACAGGGGAATACATTAGGACCTCTCTTATACTTAATATATTATTAACAGAGTCACCTTTCCGATGACACCGCCATACTGTCTGTTCACTAATCATCTGTAATAGCATCACAATATCTCCAAATTACCTCAACCAAGACTGGTTTAGCAAATGGAACGTAATAGTATAAAGCCATACTAAAACCCATACCGTCTTATAGAGTATAACTTTTTGGTTACGCAAAATCAGCAAATATTAAAATACTACAAATATTCTAGTCATAAACTCTTAAAATAATGACAGACACACTGTGATATGTCAACAATTAAACCCTGCACAAGGACTTGGGAATAAAATATATAGACAATGAAATTCAAAGAATCTAAACCACATCCCATAACAATATCGTGAGGCACCCAAATCACCTGATAAGACAGCTTCGGAATCAGTCAACAGTCGAAAGAAGATTACGGCGGCAATGGTCCAGGACTTAGTGACTCACATGATCGAGGACTAATTTCCACGTTTTAATAAGGGAAATAGTAATGGTTACATCCCCTTCGTGCTATATATAGTATAATATCATAAAATTTATTTATTACTTTTGTCAAAGTAGATTTTAAATATGCAGCTAAACTAAAAAAAAATAACTAATGCGTACTGAACATACATCTAAGAATTATTATTTCTTTGTAATTCCCACTTATTTTTTGTAAATTATACGCTGTAGGTGGTTCAGAAAATCAAGTAAAAAAATTTGTAAATAAATAGAATTAAGTGTTAGAGGAAGCTTATGATAAATCGTTCCGAGTAACTAAAACAGAAAGTGAGAACATAGAAGAAAATAGAAAATCAATTTCTTAGTGGACAGATGAGCTAACGATCAAAACAAAAAGAGTAAATACTTTTAGAAGAAGTCATCAAAGACCATTAACATCAAAACCTTAAAGAAGAAAGGAAGCTACAATATTATGATGAGAATTAAGACAAAGAAGATTGCTTAGAAAAGATACATTATGTAGCTACCAAATATGAAGAAAACTTCACTTTATCAACAATAAAAAAAGAAAATTAACCCTATACAAAAGAGATTGTAGAAATGCTAGAGCATATGTTAAAGGAATTTGTTCAAAAGTACAACCTACAATAAAACAATAAACAACACGAGAGGATCTGAAACCTTATACAAACATTTATCGAAACCGAAGAGCATGACTAGTTTGAAGAACAAGAACATGAACCCAAAGAAAGGTCCAGGCAAAGACAGCTAAGGAGCGATGTAATATTAAGAGTTTACAGAAGATTTCCACTGTTTACCACCAAAAGTTGCAACCGGTGCCTAGTAAAAACATATTTTCCAAGACTAGAAAGTATCAATATTTAACTTATTATTAAAATTAGGAAAAGAAACAGGAAATAAAGCCTCTAAATATTAACCTATCAGCTTAATTAATGTAAGTAAAGAAAATTTTAAAAACTTATGATCAACAGAATAACTAAATTCTCTTACTGAAAAATGTAAAAATATAAATATAATATCAAGATCCGCAAAAATTCGTTAGGGATTAAAGAAAAAAGCTATAAAAACAATTCATCAATGCGCGGTATCACCAATTATGACTTACGGAGGTGCTGCCTGAAAGGAAGCGCTAAAGAAGAAAGTGGATATAAAAAAAAATCAGGAGCGACAGCGATTAATTGATAAAAAATTCATCAAAGCACTTGGAACAATTTCATACGAAGTCTTCTGTGTATTAAGCAGTATGCTACCAAGGGAATTAAATATAGAAGAGCAGCTCTAATTTACTAGAACATGAATGAAGAAATAGAGAGGACATTAATTATAAATCAACAAAGTTAAAAATAAGGTGGAATAACAAAGCAAATATCGTTTTTTCCAAACATAGCGTCGAAAATTGAAGTAAAAATTCCAGTGTTGTCAGCAGTGATAAGTAACAATGTTAAGTGGTCACGGGAAGATTAAAAGCCATTTTAATCGATTGAAGATAACTGAACATGCCATGTGCATTTGTAAAGCGAGTGATCAGACCGTGCAACACTTAATATATGATTGGGGCAATTGGACAGTACCAAAAACAGACTTAAAGCAAAATCTTACGGAAAACATCGATTTAGATCAGTTACACGTTAAACAATGTTTTTTTTGTTTCTTATAAAACCAAGTAGCCTACTTTTATAAATTTTGAGTTGCTGAACACAAAGCCCTTAAAAATCCCTCCTGGCTCAGAGTTTCGAGTAATTTTACTGTTTACATTGTTGTAATTACGATACCTAAAGTATACGTGAGATAAAAAAATTATAAGTAGAAAATAAAATAGACACTGTGGTTCTTAATAAAGCTCCCATCGACTCGGCGGCGTTGCTTCCGACTCATGAATCACATGATCCAATAGTTCTATCTAACGGCCTTGGTCTTATACGTAGCAGCGCATGGAGTTTATGTTGCGCTGTGTTTCTGAATTTTTTTTTACTGATTATTTTAGTGACAAATTACACTGAATGTGCAACAATGCTATATAAATTCGCCGGACAACTTTTGCTATATATGCGCCTGCGTGATTTGTGGTTAAAGGAAGCGCCCATTGACTTCTGCAGTAAAAAAGGGCATATGTAGTGTACTTTTGGTGCCGTGCCGAAGACCAGAATAAATCGCGGTCTCCCTAGGATTGTTGTACGACTTGTTCGTCCACCCTGAATGCTTGGATAATTGGGGAAAATTTTTCTATGCTTTGTTTTGGTGTGTCCGCAGTTTGATGTAAACCAACAAATCATACCAACGATTGCTATTTTTGCGTGGCATCGTGCTTGAAGAAAGGAATTAATACGAAGAAGAAGAGAAATATTGAATACCCTGTGATACCATCTGTCATTCGCTAAGTAGCCCATGGAGAAGGATTGCCAGTCCCCGATCCTCCCACTAATATTCCGACAGATAGTGATATAGAGGATGATGAAAGTGAACTTGCTGTGTTAGAAAGTGTCTCAAACACCAGTGATGCATATCCAACATTTCAACCGACAAGTACCTAGTGTAAAGTACACAGGATCGCACAATGTGAACTTCATGAGTTAATTAGAACTGCCAAAGAATAAAACCGAACTCTTAACATCCAAATTAGAGCAGTGGAACCTCCTGGGAGATACAGTTAGAGTATCTACTCTTCGCAATAGGCAAAAAGAACTGTCAATATTTTTCAGCAGTAACAACGACTTAATAGTTTGCAATGATATTGAAGGTTTAACGGTAAAACTGAAAACAAACCTGAAGTTTGTGGTATTGCATAATAGTAATGAAATATAATCATCATTCTCCATTGCTTATGCAGCCCTAGGTAAAGAAAGTTATCCCATGCGTCAACGCCTTCTGGATCTTATAAATTACAATCAACATAAGTGGTTAGTATGTGATAAAATAGTAGCAACTGTGCTCGGTCTACAAGGTGGGTACACAAAGTACTGTTGCTATATATGTGAGTGGGATAGCCGTTCGAGGCATACTCATTACAAACAGAAGAAATGGCCTCTACGAACAGCTTTGTTGCATTGCACTAAAAACGTTTCATACGAACCTCTAGTGAACCCTAGCAGTATTGTCCTACCACTGTTGTACATGAAACTGGGACTTATGAAGGAATTTACGAAGTCCGTTAACAAAAATGAACGTGCATTTGAATACTTATGCCAAAAGTTTCGACGTCTAAGTACGGAAAAGGTAAAATAGGGGTATTTATAGATCTCCACATACGCAAGCTTTTTCAACACAAAAAGTTTAAATCAAATCTCAATCCTGATGAGCTACATGCCATCGACACTGCAACCTCAAGGACTTATTGGCCTACTAACATGTACTTAATACTACAACATCACATGACAAAGGAAAGATGATCTTCTGGAATGTTAGTACACAATTCTTGAGCAACCTTCGTGCTGAAAATTACGAAGACCTAGTAGAAGAACTTACATCTGGTTACGAGAAAGTTGGATGCAACACGTCACTAAAAATGCACTTCTTGCATTTGCAAATTGTAGCGCTTTCAGTTTTTTCAGAAAAAGAAGAGCGAATCCATCAGGTCATTTTTGCAATAGAACAGCATTACAAAGGAAAGAGGTCAGTTTCAATGTTACTAGGTTTCCGCTGGACGATCTGGAGATATGCTCCGGACGTTTCCCACAAGCCACAAGCAAGAAGATGGCGAGTATAAAAATAAGTTTGTTTACTGTCAGTGTTATTAGAGTAATATAAATATGTTGTAAATGAAATCAATATGTTATACATACAAGTAATTTAGCACTTTGATAACTAAGACCGCAAGTATCTATAACAATACAAAAATGTAACACTCATGCTCCAGAAGGTTGTGGCCGCTGATGGGGTTACATTCAATTCTAAATATTATTTACTTCTGCTAAGTTTCGCCTAAATAAATTTAATTTTCTTCTTTTAATATTATTTTTATTATTTATTCGCTTTTCTGATTTACCTAGACATCGTATAAATGAGCTTTTGTTGCAGTAGTATATACCACCTACCAATAACATACTTAGATATATATTTTTCGTCTAATAACGTATTGGAGTCATGGTTAAAATAAGAAATTGTTGTCTCTTAATCTCAACTGCATTTTTAAATGCTTGGCCATTTCCTTTATTGGTTGCTGTGGTTTTGTATTTGTAAAGTGACCAGTGCAATTTTTTGTTAGACTATATATAAGAAATATACTTATGTTGATTTATATTTGACTTAACACTTAACATAAAAAAAAATTTTTTTATACATTATATGATAAAATAGTGTTCATGAATGCTTTTAGCATTAACGTTCAATTTCAGATCTAGCAAATGGATATTCGGAAATTGTAGTTAAGTAAAAATTACGAGCATGTAAATTAGAAGGGCAACCTTCTCCCATAACAGCAATACTTGAATTTACAAGATCGGGAATGCAGCGTCCTACCAAAGGCAAACCTGGAAAGATGCTGCAGCTTTCTCCAACAAATTCATTTTTTCCTGGATTAATGCTTTCGATCATGTATTCAAGACTGCGGAGATGATTACATTTAACTGAAACACAAAATACTACATTTATAGTCAAACTTACAGCAGTACTTACTAATAGATAATGGGAAGTTCACTATGCCTTCAGTATAACTGTGATCAAAGCATCCAGGTTGATAAGTTCCACCGTTAGGGAAAAAGTCGGCGTCTCCGCAAGGCCCATGGAACCCAAAGAAGTTCTGATTGGTGTGGATTACATCCACAAATTCAGCATCGGAAGCATCCAAGCGTCTAGATTCCGGGACAAGCTGGTAGAGCGGTCCGGCAGGGTCTAGTCCGGTAATTCTTCCTACTGCCGAATTGCACAGCTGTTTTACTTCTTGCCCTGCAAGTCCTGCAATTTGGGCTCCCATAGAATGTCCCACCACATGAATTCCACTCGGACAAATTTTCAGGGTAGATTTTAATTGGCAAATAAAGAAAGCGATATACCTTGCAACTTCAGGCGCGTAACAAAATGAAGAAGAATATAAATCTATCGAATATCTCGACCAGTCGACTCTGATAACATTACTGTCGTACCGTTTTAGGTACGCGTTTTTTAGTTGAGGCATTCCATCGTTAGTTACGTTGCAAAGCCAACCGTGTATTAAAATCTTGACGGGTTTTCCTTCCTCTATGTCATCAGGATTATTAGGATCAAGTAAAATAGCTCCATTGGGATGACCTCTGTGGTTGTACCAAAACTTAACATAGCTTTCTACATCAACTTTTTGATATTCACACCCTTCAAAAGTATCTACCACACCCATCGTTGCAATATCCATTATTTCTGCTAACATTCCCCCTGGTAAGTTACTTATGGTGAAGTTATTTTGGTAGTAATCTGAAAATGATACATCGCTTGACAAATTGTAGCAGGAAATTTATCAAATAACAATACCTGCCGAGGTAAACGATTTTATTGCGCACAAAAAAGTAATACAAATCAGTTTACCCATTGCGAATTTTAATATGTACGATAAAACATAATTCCACCAGTAAATATGTCTAAAATCCAAAGTTCATGTTTTTTTTAATATAACAATTCTAATTTAGTATAGCTTAAGGGTCGTGCATACCCATAAATACATCTTACCTTTTATCACCAATACTGCACACTTTTGATTATCGCAAACCTTTCGTGAAAAGTTAAGAAACATAATCGTGTTTAACAGCAGGTACAAACAAGTTGTAACGAAGTCGTTTCAATTAAACCGTAAACTAAATACAGTTATATTAATAAACACATTGCACCGCTATAGTATTCAAAATATGGAACGTAAATATTCGCAGGTGTAATCCAATGTCTTATTTATTTATTTATTTATGTATATTATACATATTATATTATCCATTGTCATTTCTCTTAAGTGACAGCCCTTTGTCATAGTTTTTTTAATTACATACAATAATTAAGCTAATTGATACACCGGACGTATTCAAAATAAAATTCAAGTTTTCTTAATAATGTATTATAAATTTATTTTAATATTGTTTACAAACAAGTAAGACTCCGGAAGGATTATAAAAATATTTTTTTGATAACTCGCTCATTGTTGGTACAGACGCCTAAAGAGGATTTTTCCCTTAAGGTACTCTGCACTACCACTTCGTTAGTCAGTACAACAATGTTAGAGCAAAAGGCATCCTCGTTTGTTGTACAATCAGTTATAAAGTTCCTCAGGATAGAAGCCACAAAATCGTTTGAAATTTTGAGGAAACTTAGAGCAGTCAATACCACTAAGAAAATTAAACTGTACCCGTAGCATAAACAATTTTTAGGAGAAAGGAAAACATAAACATCAACGATATCGTCAAGTATCAGTATGACTGAGAAGAATATTCGCATCCTTCTCAAAGATAATCGCTGATTAACAATTTCTTAAATTCTTAAATTGTTTTGGGCTGTTTGTATTAATTTTTTAAACTATCTAGAACAAAATTGACAAGGTAGTGTACTCCTTGGACGTACTATTGGCTCAGTCACCGTTTATTTTTATTTTGACTGTTTCTATATACTTCTCTGTCCATTTCTTAATTTATTATTATTGTAATTTCCGAACACTCCCATAACAAAATATTTGCATTCCAATAAGTCGGCGACTTACGTCATGCTTTTTAGAATATTCAGATATCAAACACGTAAGCTCTCGAAGTCGGGCTCAGTGAAAAACAAATATCGAGCGGCGAACCTCCGGCCCGGTTCCGAATTCAGACTCCGATTCCGGTTTTTAAGTGGAGCAAAGAATCCAAACGGAAGTTGTGTTTAGATAAATAATGTGCCGTTACTTGTATATAGTCTTTCACCGCGACGCAAAGATGCAAACCACCCAGGAGCATAATTCCCAGTGTGCCGAACAACTCTTCATCAGAGTTGAAGCGTACGGTAACCCTATCATTCAACAAAATTTTGATTCCTCCTTAAACCGGTTAGGTGGTGGTCTACCACACAACATCCACTATCTACGCTAAGTCACGGAAGAATAAGGGGGTTAGGGATTAAACTCGGGGATATCTACTGTTCCCAACAAAGTCAACACCGAAGTGCACGATCTCTGCGGAGTAGCTCTAAAATACGAAGGTGCTTAGTGCGAGTGTTACGTTGCGTTGCGTAATGTCATGTTAACGCTACGGCCCGTGTAGTACGCCATAAATAGTGACTATAATAAACAGTGATAGTGACGAGCCAAAGAAGGAGTTCCACGCATAATGTTTGCATCTTTGGGAAGTTCAACGACCTGAGTTCTGATAAGCAGCTATCCATGATCGCCACTTTTAGCGAAATCTACTAAAACTAATCGATAACAACTTCCCTTCCGGTTATTGCAGCTAGTTCAGTCAACACTTGCGTTCAGCTATTGCTTCTATCTCTCCTATGACAGAGAGATTGAAAGTGAGTGAAGTCGCTAAGTCATTTCGGTTTCAGCGAACCGAAGATGTTTAAAACTGCTAAACATCCCCGCATTTGCCGTAGAATCAAAAAAACTATCATACCACCGCTACCTTTGGGACCGACCTGAGCGACCGAGAGGATGATGTCCCAATGTCTGCTATTGTCAGCCCCCGCCCAGATACATCAACTTTCTTCCGTTATTCTCCGCCAGGAAATCGCTTTAAAAAATAAAATAGGCTTTTTTGAAACTAGGAACAAATTCTCCATCCAGCTATTTCAATAGTTTTTGATGGAAGCAGAAGTCGAGCACTATTTCCAACTGTCAAAAGTAGATAAGTTCTTTCTCGCCATCATATTTGGCGTTTTAAAGTACCTTTTGGGGAAAGAATTAAATAAAGAACTCTTGGAAAACGACACTCCCATCCTAACTTTAAAACCGATGAAGAAGTATTTCAACCAGGAATCGATGTTGCTCGTGTTCCTAGAATTTGAGCGGTCCAACAAGAATAAGAAGATTTTCCACCTGCGTGGCGTCCTCAATTTTAGTTGCTACTGTAGAATAGACAACGAAAAGGAGCGAAAAAATGCGTGAATTATGAGGTTGATTATCACTCCCGTGACTGTAAAAAAGACCAAGATGAGTCCACCGCCTATCTTAATTGCTAGGACACCCATCCAGCCAGCTTTAGGAATGTCCCGCGTTTCTGCAGCCGGCACTCCGCCAAGCCCCGATCGTCCCAAAATTACACTCATACTGCAGCGACATATGGAAATGCTATAGCTACTGTTGTAACGACTCATCATTCACCCCAAAGTCCCCTCTCTGCTCCTCATACCACAAACATGTATAACCTAAATTACTTGTTCTTGTACAGAAATTAAGCGTCCCCCTTGTGATTTTTAAAAGAAAATTATGTGTAACAAATATTTATATTTAATAAAATGATAGTTTAATAACACTTATATCTCTTAAATTCAATATACTAGAAAATGTTTATACTAACCTTTAAGCGCAGGATTTGTTTTCCAATTCTTTGTATACTTTTGACTGTATTTTTTTCCTACTTTCGGCATATTTAATGCAATTTATAAGCATTTAATTGATTACACCGGTATTATATATAATTTCTGGTGTCTTTTTAGAGATTCTTTATCACCGAACTGCATCCAGTCGCAGCTAAATAAAAGCTATAACAGACAGATAATACGGATGGAACAAAAGGTTTGTAGTTTATCGATAGTTTAGCGATAATGGTAAAGAAGATCCAAGCACTTACAATTTAGTGCCTATTCATTATCACAATTTTATTTATTAAGAACCGCTCGAGTTATGGCGGAAAAGTCTAGGATGTTCTATACTGCGTTCAGCAAATACATATAGTATAAAATAGTCACAAATTCCCGCTCATTTAAAATACCTGTCCGTTATTGGCCGGCTTAAAAAAGTGCGAGTATTTCAGTAGTCAGGTACACACTGGCCCATTTTTGGGCACTCGTGTGTTAGTGCTGCGGGTAACTTGTTGTAATTAGAAGTCAGTGGCGATTTTATTTGTATCTCACTATTAATGATAGTGTGTATTGTAAAAGTGAGTTTTTAAATTTTGATTCATCTGTTTAACGCAAAGAGGTAAACATAAAATAATGTTCTAAATGCTACATTGTAACCTGGTCTCGGCGCACATATTTCTGCGTTTCAAGGGCGGTTTAGGAGTGAATCATGATGATTTATTACTATATGTATTCGCTGAACGCATAATAGTTGGAACTTTAATATTACCAGTTGTTGTTAGAACGGTTATAGAAAATTTTTAATGAGTGAGAAGATTGGCGTAACTCGACAATACATATTTAATTGAAGCTAGACGGAAACATCGGTTTAGTTAATTTTTTAAGAAAAAAAAATACACAATTACGTATAGCCCATAAATGCGCCTGATAATATTTTGCCCCTAAAAATATCGCATTCCACATAATTTTCGCCTAAAAAGGCCAAAATTCCCAAGTTGGTAACCCTGCCACCAGCGGTGCATTTTACTCTGTGGAACAATCGGAGTTTGTACGAGGAGTGCCATATATTTTTTGTTATTTTACCAATAAAAATTCAAATTTTTAAAGCAATACCTAACTTTAAATAATTTAATAATCTATTTGCTATGGTACTAACAAAAATGGTTTATTTCTTATATATGCAAAAACTTCCAAAAGTTAATGCACTGGAAATGCTTTAATTGTCAATTTTTCAGCCTTGATGATGCCTTGCTAATCTAGCTCTGGTAATGAAGATTAGCAAAATATTTTGTCTTATCATTATCATTTTTATATCTGTTGCTGCCTTCGAAAATATGTCACCTGACATATATGAGACAGAAATATCTCCTTAATTAACGATAACAATAATCTAAATAATAAAAGCTGTCGATTGACATATGTAGCTACACAAACAAAATTTAAAGATTTATATTTTTTCTATAGTTCTTATTTGATTTTTAGGGTAAAACATTGCTCTTAGTTATGATTTGAACTAAATTTTTATCTAAGTCTAAGTAACTTCTTTCTGTTCTCAAATCTAAAAGTTGAGTTAGTGGAAGATTTTTTTTTTATGAAGATACCATCGTCGCCCTGATTAGGTATTCAAACCCTTGGAAAAAATTAATATTTCAACAGCTTGAAAGAAATGACAAATCATTCGAATCAAGTGTATCTTAAAAAAATATTAATTTTCTCTAAAAAATAATACTCGGTTTGCTTTTTATCCTAATTATTATAAAAGTCTCAGAATGCCAAAAATATTTGCTGATTAATTATTTTGAAAAAGGAAAATCAGTTGCTAGACAATATTACACAGTGCTTTTTGGGCAACACTCAGATACTACAACTACATACAAAAAGCTATGGTAACCGTTAGTATTGATAAGTACATTCTCAACCACCAACTGACATTTTGTTTTAGGAATGGAAGTTTTGAAGAAACTTAGGACTACATTAGGACTGAAGAACGATGTCTTCAAATCGGTAATAGAGAGCTCCCGTTCCACAAATTTAAAAAAAAAACACTTATATAATCTTCGTGTTAATAGACCAAAGACAGACAATAATAATAACATACCTAGTCTACAAATACACACCCAATCATAGGCAAGGCAACTAAAACATCCTAATAGAAGAAACTCGTATCAAAGTTGGAGATGTCGTTTCCATCATTATAATGAATGTTCATTCAAGATTTGCGACTTTATAGAAAAATAGTCTAATTTAAATAAATAATTAAAATGGGGGAATTTTAAGATACTCCTTCAGATTTAGAAAAATTAGTTTAGAAGAAACACACACGTAAGGTGTCTTTTATTTATTCTTTAACTCAACAAATATCTAAAAATATTCTTTAACAATTTCCTAAATTGTATGCAGTAATAATAAATTTCTCCATAAAGAACAAAAAATACAAGGAACTAAATTAATATACAAAATTGTTTTTCTTTACTATCTTAAAATAAAGATAGTCGTAACACAATATAATCAAACATAAACACTTCAATAAACAACATCGTCGTCAAATATGCGTCTGAATTGTCATAAAATAAAATAACATCTCGGAATGGATAGTTAATGTTTTTTCTGATAATATTTGAGTTGTATGTCATCTAAAAGTACACAGTAGCGAGCGGAGTTTACATTACGATATTCGTAGTGAAAACTAATATGCAAAAAATACAGTTGCAAAAACTTCTTTAACTAAGAAACGATTTTTTGTTGAGCTATAGATTCTCATTTTTTGACACATATAACAGTAACCATTCACGGTCACACCATTTCCAGCATCAACTTCGAAAGAGTATAAACTTCCACTTTGCTCTAGAAACCAACTAATGAAATGTCAACGATAAGAGTGGTCAGAAAACCGTCAATTGAATTTTGTATACATAAAGAATCATAAATGACATCTACCAAAATATCATAGTTAGTTCATTTAAGCCACCTTCTATTTGTGAAAATAAAAAATCAGTTTTCAAAAGGAAACAATAATAGATAATAAAATCACAAAAGTATGTAAGTGTAAAGATTACTAATCATATTTTATTTATTCAGAATTATCTAGTAGAAACAAATTTTCAACAATTTATAACATAACTGCTAAATTTATAAAATATACATGGAGTAACTGTAATATTTTGTGCGGCTTTTTATTTGCCAGTAGCAAATGGAGGTTCTGAATTTGTAGATAAGACAAATTTTTCAGCTGGAGGATCTGTCGGACAATCCTGGCCCATCAGCGTAGTAGAACGACCTAAAATGTCCTTACTACAAACTAAAGGGCACAACTTGCAGCTGGTAGCAACGAATTTATCTTTTCCTGGATTAATACTTTCTATCATGTAATCAATGCTTCGTAGATGACTGCAACTTACTAAAACAAAAATAGCTATAGCAAAAAGCTATTATAGATGTAAAATTTCTTACCAACAGTTACAGGCATATTGAGCAAGGCAGTGATGTCGGTCAAGTTCACTTTAAGACAGCCAACTTGATACAACCCGCAGTTGGGAAAAAAATCTGCGTCTCCGCAGGTTCCCGCAAACCCGAACATCATTTCGTTGCTGTGAATTACATCCACGAACAGGGCATCGGAGGAGTCTAAGCGCCTAGAAGCTGGAAGCAGTTGATATAGCGGTCCAGCTGGGTCTAATCCTGTAACTCTCCCAATTCTTTCACCACATTGTTCCTGCACTTCCTGTCCAACAAGGCCCGACATTTGTCCCCCCATGGAATGACCCACCAGTTGGATATCCCTCGGGTCAACTTTAACCAATTTCTTTAAATTGCAAATAAACGCACCGACTACTTTAGCCACTTCTGGTATATAGCAAAAAGAATTCGAATACAAATCATACGAGTATTTAAACCAATCAACTCTTATAACGTTGGCATCGTAGCGGTGCAAATAAGCGTCCTTAAGTTGGGGCATTCTGTCATTAGTTATATTGCAAAGCCAACCACTTATCAATATCTTAACAGGCTTTTTTGGATCGACTTGGCTAGGATTGTCAGGATTCAACAAAACGGGTTCTTCCAAATTGCTTCTACTGTTAAACCAAAACTTAATGTTATCTTTCTCAATGGTGATGTCTTCTTTACATCCAAGAAAGCTAGCTACGGTCCCTGTAGTTGCAATGCTCAAAACTTCTGTTAATATTCCATCCGGAAATTCTCCTATCGTAAAATTATTTTGACAAAGATCTGCAACGGTAAAGAGAGCTCTGTGTAAAACTATTTTGATCTTAAAATTAAATATTACCGCCAAAAACAAACACTTGTAGGGCGCACGATAAGAGAACGAGCGAAAACCCCTTCATGGCGGACGTAATTTAGTAACTATACGCGTTAAGTTGCTTAACTTCTTCACCTGAAATTACATCTCTGTCAGAATTGAGAACTCGGAAATCGATATTTATACGTTACCTTAAAGTTTATTTGATTAGATTAGATTACGCTTGTCTTTAGCAATAGCAAGCATATACATTAATTACAAAACACTTAAAGAACAAGATAGTCTGCTATAGCACAAAAGTGCACTTGATTTATCCTACGAATTAAAACAAAATAACACACACCCACAAATTTAACAGTACTCTAATCAACGTTCCCCATTTATATTAGTTAAACCAAGGCTCCTCGCTAATGATAATAACATGCGGTACACGTAAAATGTAGTTTGTATGGTAAATAAACTGATTTGAAAAACATGTTGATAATAATTCCACCATACTGAATACATTTTTTATTTACTAAAGTACATCCAGAAAAAGGCATTGGAATAATTGTAACTTTTTTATACCATTTTAAAATGGCAAGTTAGCGCAATATAGAATTCACAAAAACACAAGTTTAAGTATGGCATGGGCAAGGAAAAAAGAAAAGAGTCAATGAGTAACCACAGCAGCAACGTTGTTCACCAATCCAGTAATAAGACCAGCAGTGAAAGGAAGACATGTGTCATTAGCGAAAAAACATAAAACAATCAAGAAAATTTGACTATGCTTTACCTGACAAGCGATGAGAGTCATCACCAAATTATTTGTCCAGATATTCTTAGTCAACATAACAAATTGAAGACAGACCCGAATAATAAGCATGCGACGCAATAGCGTCAAATAGAGAATCCTGAAATTTTTCTCCAAATGCTGGTAGTTAACTTGTATAGAATGTACGGCAAGAGACCAATCCGAACAGTCATCGACACAGGATCTCATAAACCGCACATTCTAAAGGATGTAGCCGAATCTACAAAATTGAAGAAAGTGATGAGGAGTCTATATATAATCCCTTGTTCTTCGATGAATCCCAAATTAGCAAAGTGATTCAAAGGAAATATTGTGCAACATTCTCTGACTTGGTCAACAAATATTGTTTTAAACTCTTTGTGTCTAATATGCCGGTCATCGCAACTAAGGCTACGAATTCAGAAGTTAAAAAGGGATTCTGTAACGCTGACTTAGCGTAAACATAAAGCCTATGCTGTAGATGCATTATTTGGAGCTGATGTTTCTGGGAAACTGTTAACAGGAAAGAAGGTAAAACTGACATGTACATAATAAACTTAGATGGAGCCTAGTGCAAAAGTTTCCTGTGGACAAGAAGAAAAAACGGATAACTCACTTATCGTTACCATTCTTCAGGTGAAAGACGATTCCACCCAGAAATTGTGCAAGAGAAAGATAGTCAAAAAAGTAGTAAAAGACATTACACTTAAACATCTTAAAGACACTGTTGTCCAACACAAGTATGGTAGTACATACGTAGTACATTTATCTTGGGTAGATCGTCATAGATCCTAATAGACACATAGTTTTGGGCTGATTGAAAACTGTAATGCAGACGTTAGAAGTCGATGAACTGATGCAAGCCTTCAAAAGATATGTAGTGTACTCGTATAATGGCACTAAACTCTAGGGAAACCTACAACACGTTCAAGAAAATAAAGTGGAATGTCATACTTAAATGTGCAATTGTAGAACAAATTAAGTGGCGATTTAACCTTGAACTTTAAGCTTTAAAATTTTTCTTCTCTTCAATTATACAGAGTGGATAATATATAGCTGTCCGCTTCAATTGTTCTGCATTGCCGAAAGTTGTGATTTAAAGTTTATATAGAGAACGTATGGCAAATTGATCTTGAAAGTTTTCTGCTTCAACAGCGTGTATATATTGTCAAAACATTTTACCAAGGTAATTCAACAGTTTATCAGCTAAGGAAACTTTTGAAGGAACTCATGGTGTTAAAAATGTTTAGAAATCTGGCCGTGCTCGTACTAAAGGATATTGGAAGAGCCCGACAAAGTGTGCAAAAAGATCCCAACACTCACAAAAATGGGCATTCGTCTAATATCTTTGCGGAGAATATAACTTGTACCACTTGACCCAAGAAATAGAGGCCATCAAAATCCACAAATGGTGCAGTGCTACACTTAAAAATGTTTTACAGCAGCTTTACGGGGACTTCCGGCGCAATGGCAATAGAGCTTAGATATTGAAGGAGAATACATCTAATGAAATGTATATTCACTTCTTCCTAATAAAAATTAATGAAAAATATGACAGTAAATAACGTTTTAAAATGTTTTTATAATTTGTAGATTTTGTATCAAATCTTCTTACTCCAACACATAGATGAGTATTCTTTACAGATAACAGGTAATCTTAGCTGAATCCTAAATGTCCCGACGCCAATTTCACAATTTGAGCTTGATATCCATATCACTGTTCCCCACAACTTAATAATAGTACACTTTAAAAACAATTTTAAAATTACTTACATATATTTTAATTTTAGCAGTATATAATAGCCACACAGCAAACCGAGGACCAAAGGAGACACATCGATTAAGTGACTTGAGAAATGAAAACAACAAATATTTTGTACTGCCCATGAATTAAACTCCTGTTGAGGAAATTGACCCTTAAATCGCTCCAAGTAACCAAACTGTAAACTTAACATGACGGTTATTTTCATGTTTAATTTACGCTATTTATTAGGTTCTTACTTGCATATTTTATCAAAATGTATGTTAGATAATATGAAATGTGGCGTCTCAAATATTTTGAAATTGATGTTACAGAATAAGAATCCTAAAATGGTTGATACATTTTTTATGTGTCACATGACGATTGACCTAACCATATATTTAGTATGTTATCACATGCTGTATGTTTATTTTTTACTTTAATTCATTCATTATTTGATCAACATTTTTTTTGTTTGATGTACTAGGCAGAAGCAATAAATCAGAAAAATACAAGGTAGGACCGGACAATGGTAAGACTGATTTTCTTGGTCAAAGTAGAGCAGTAGATGTGGGAGTCTTCGGACATGACAGTTGGTGGGGGATGTTAGGTAGTCAGTCTGATCCAATTAATTTTCCTTTGAACTCATACAGAGCACAGATCGTTTGCGAAACAGGCAGCTGTTTGAGCACTGCGTCACAAGTTAAAATGCAGCTCAGTGTCGATCAGCAATAATTCAAAAAGCATATGGAGAGAATGCTATATCAAAAACACAAATGTTTAGGTAGCATATAGCATCTAGAAAAGGAAGACAGAACGTAGAGAATGAGCAACGCGTAAAACGCCCTTCAGCATCTCACACTTCGGGCAAGGTGGTTAAGGTGAAACCCAATTTGGACTCTGACCATCATCTGAGTGTTAGATTGATAACAAATAGAGTAAAATTTACAATATCCATTACGCATGAAATCGTCACGACAGAATTGAAGATACGGAAAATGTGCTACGTTGGTTCTCAAGGTTTGACCGACGAGCAAAAGAAAAACCGTGTGTTGATTTCTTATAAGCTCAAACTCAGCTTAAAAGCACATCATTTTTGTAGTATTAAAAACGTGCAAGTTGCCGTGATAAGTGCTCTGAAAGAAATTCCAGTCAAAGTTTCTAGGTAAGCTATGACGCATAGCAGAACCGTTAGTAATAGTGTATTGATGTTCAATGATGTTACTTTCTTCTTCTTGTTTTGCCGTCTCCTATTTTTTAGAAAGTAGGCTACCATAATGACTTTTGATGTAGAGGCACGGAAAAGTATGATTTTATTATCTGGCAGCTAACAGAGAATTTCTTCCCACCGCTTTCCCGCCTAAAGGATGCCCCGGACTAGCAGCCATCTTGTTGTGATTTTTAGCCATTATGATTATTTTCAATTTAAACTTCAAGTAGCTTGCTTTTGTAGACCGAAATAGAATAAAATAGGTTATGGGTAGGATTTAAAAGGTGGGACTTGGTTTCCTCCCAGTATTAGCAGTTGAGGGCTTCCCTAAAGTGGACCTATCACTTAGTGGAATCGTAAAAAGATACCCGCTCGCTACCTATAACGTTACATTAAAGAATATTAAACGTATATAAATATATCTTCAATTAAACTAATTTTCTGGAACCAGTCCCATTACTTTCCGAACACACATATTAAATCGGTTTTTACGTGACGAGCTTGTAATTTTCTCTAGTGTTTATAGAGTCTCTAGTTGCATTAGAGAGAAGCTTATAAATATGACCTTTGGTATTCTCATTTTACATATTCCATTCACGACAACTGCTATTTACAGATTACAATTAACTTACATTGTTTTTAATGTATAACATTTTATATAAAATCATATAAAAATAGTTTGACGAGTAACATAGTACTGAAAATAAAGGCAATAGTTTAAATTATATAAAGTCCATCCAAAGTTATCCCAACCTTTCCTTAGATTTGTAATTGCTTCATAGTAATTGGTTTCTTCGAGCCCCTTAAAGGAATGATTTGCCCTCTACATCACTTCTTCGTCTATTCAAAATGTTTATTCAATTATAAAAGTACTAATCTGGAGAAATTTTATGAGAAAAATAGTTTAGATGGTACTTTTCAAAGTACCAACGAATCAGGAGAGTTCCATTGGAGTTTCAAAAAACTTTCCAACATATAGTGTAGTGCTAATAGCAGAGCAATTCAAAACGTTATAATCACCAGAGAACAAGGCATTGGAAGCTCTCGAACAATTTCTGAACGGTGAACGTATCTACTGCAATGACAACATCCAGACCTTTTAAGTAAAAAATGAATAATTACTTGGTAAAAAAAAACACAAAAACGTTTTGCAGCAGTATAAAACACAATTTCAATCAAATCGGTGCGACAGCACAGTTAACGTGAAAAGTCTAGGAATAGCAGACGACATGTGTAGAAGAGGGTGGTGTAGCCGCCAATATTATATGTGGCTAAGATATCGGTTGAGCTACCAAAATTCCAATGATATCTAGGTCAAAGTAGCAAAATAGCGAAAGAAGCTCTGGTTCCAGACGAGAGGAGTATAATAAAAGAGATCTATGGAGGAGAGTAAATATATATCGGAATAAGATAAAATTCCATGTAGCGTGGAGAAAGCTAAGACACGACAATTAAACTGCTTTACAAAAACATCATAACAACAGAAAAGTAAGAGCTGCGTTTGTACTCATGCAAGAAAGTGAGGAGATCCACCAAGGAAAAGCAAAGCTCACAAAATAAACCATTAGAGTCTAGTATTAGTTGATTATCTCTAGATATATTACTAGAACTGAGAAGCCGGTGCTTCTTGTTCTCAGTAATGTAATACAATTTTAAGAGTAGTAAGCGTGCGTATTAGGTAACCGAAGAGCTTATGACAGAATAATAGCCACATAATTAATTATAAGCTAAAACATTGACAAGATAAGAACAGAGATGGCGAGCAACAGAAAAAGGCAACAAAGTTTCTTAACTGGTAAGCTTGCTAATCACAAAGTTCTAGAAGATCAAAACAGATGCGTGTTTGAAGAGGTTAATAGCTCAAAAGTGAATGTGTAAAAAGTGTATTTGTACGAAATACAACCTTCACAATATTGGATTTTATTGGATTAAGACAACTCTGGGTAACTAGCGTGTGGACTAATTAGCAAAAAAAAACAGCTGCAGATAAAAAAACCATCGATTTGTTAAACAGTTCCCATGGGGCTCATTCATAACAAGCAGCAAAAAAAGACAACATTTACAGACAAGGTTATATGTATATATTTAATAAATACTACGCTTTTTATATTTTTTTAGAACCGATTCATCTTGTACAGTCAGCTGTTTAGATTGCTGTTTACTATATATAGTGATAAAACCATATTTACTCTATGGTTACAAAACACCACAAAAGTTCCCTTGATTTTTATATAAACACTTGTCGACAGTCGATTAGGGTTCACGTACTTTTACTCTGGAGTAAGCAGGCGTTGCGCAATTCATTACGCAAAATGAAATAAATTCACTTTACTAATATACACATGGCCTCTACTAAATCACGGACTATCACTTAACTGTTGATCAAAATCATACCATAGACTTTGTCTAGAACGTAATGCATCTTGAATTTCTTTCTCTCTCTCTCTTCTATCTCTCACTATTTCTCTCTCCCCTTCCTTCCTCTATTGCTATCAATTAATATTTGTTGTCTGATTTAACACCATAGTTCTCTATCTTTTTCTGTCCACAGTTAATCTTTATAATTGTATTTGCAGTCTTCTATAATTTTTTTAATAGTGCAATTAGTAGGACTCGACTTTTTTTTCTCTTTAATTAAGTTCATCTTTCCGTTATTCTTTCTAATACTTTCATATTTGTTATGCCGTAGATCCATGTTATCCTTAACATTATACACATTTTAAAATCTTGTAGCCTCTTCTTTTCCTTGGTTATTACCACTTCCATAGAGTACTATAGCTTTAAATGTTATTTTTTTGGTTTAAATTGCAAGATTACGCGATATAAGTGGTCTTCTCTTCTTTATATAATATAATAATAATGATAAGGCTCTACGCCCCGTGTGGGAGCACGGCCTGCGAACTGAGAGGTTAAGGCTCTCATACGTTCGCTCTCTCTGCCCGGTCGTTGCGCACCATCTCTGATGCGGGGCGGTGTGACAAGCACCGCGCCTAAGACGACCGCCATTATTACCCCTTGTTCGAATGAACGCAGGTTCTCAATTATTTTTAGTGACTGAGTAGGCCACCCGCCAGGCATCAGAGAGCACCGGGAACTTCTCTTCTTTAGAAATGTCAATTTAGCTTGATGTATTCTGATTTTTATTTCCTTGTCGCTTCTTCCATCTTCTGTTATTATGTTTCCCGAATATATAAATTCTTCAACTGCCGTTATAGTGTGATGGACAGGTATGATTCTTTTTCGTTGTGTTGGTCTTTTTCTACATGCGAGGATTTTTATTTTCTTAACCTTTTCATGTAGTAATCTTGTAGAATACTATTCTTTTCCGTGAGCATTTTATGAAAAAAAAATTTTATTGTCTTGCAATTTTCATAAACTTTTGCACCTTTGAAAAGTTATTATTTCATCAGACTCGTCTTCTGTATATCTTTATCTCACTTTAGCACATACATTACTGATTTTATAACTCAGTTTTCGGTAGTTTTCTTGTCCATCATTTGTTGCGGGGCTTCATATTTTCTTTTTTCTTTAATCATCTGAATAATACCTTTTGTGATTCAGGGTTTCTGTGTTTCGTCTTCTTTAAATTGGAATCTCATCTGCTGCGTTAACTATATATTGCCTTATGATCTTCCACGTGTTATCTATGTCTGCCTCGTTTTGTCTTGTTTTCTCTCAAATTTATAAAAATTTTGTTGTCGAATAATTCCTTTGTATCTTCTTGTTTCAATTTATCTATCTGCTATTTTCCCCTTTCTTTTAATTTTAAGTTCTTTATCAGACGATTTCTTCTCCCTTGCCCCTTGGCAAATAATAACATTTCATTCTACCATTAATATTGCGTTCTTCTGTCGTTTTGGCATATTTTATTACTTCCTCTATTTCTCTATTTCCTCTATCACTCCATTGTCATCATAATGTGTAGTTGGCAAGTATACTTCTATTACAATTGCGCCTTTTGATTTGCCAGCTATTTTTACCAGTATCAGTGTTTTACTCTTGAGGATGTAACCTTTCACTTGTTGTCCTGTTTTCTCACACTAATTCTTAGTCCGACTAGTCCATTTACAGCAGCAGTGTTTATTAACTTGTATTCTTTGCTTCACGTGGCACTTTCTTGTGGCCATTTTATTTCATTTATTTCAAGCAAATATATTACTCTGTTCCATTTTATAATTGATATTTTTAATTTTCCTCTTTTATATAATGTTCTAGCACTGCATGTTTCATTTTTTCTAAATTTAGACGTATTTTTGTCTTTATTAGTTGTACTCACACGAAGATCCGATAGGGAAACGGTTTTATCTCCGGATTTAAAATAAATACTTCTATAAAAAAAAGAATATGAAACACACGATTACCAAGGTCTGTTACCTTATTCAAAACTAGAAACTCACTTCAACAGAAAAACTTCTAGAGAAAGCTTTCTCAGAAAACAAACCCGCTGGTGACTTATTAAACTTTAATATAGATAGCACAGTGTTCAGCTGAGTGTTATAGGATTTGAATTTCTTGATATTTCGAGTTTGTAGAAACTCTTGTACTCATCGTAGTACTGTTGTCGAGTGTAGTAAGCGGCAAGATGACAGAGAACCAGTTTGACTTGTAAACTCTGGTTGTGGATCTCATCGTTGTGTCCTACTTGTTTCTTTTTACGTCTGTGACGACTGTGTTGTTGATGCGAAGGATAATATCATACTTTATCAAATTAACAATAGAGTTAGCGTGATAATGAATGACTATTGGAAAAGCGAATGATCCTCTGGCTCGAGGCTGTATCACACTTTGAAGTTCTGAAGGTCAGTCTTGCATAGGTGGCCTACACAATTACCCACAACAAGCGCGATCTTCGTTTCTTTTCTCTTGAGCTAAAAGTACCACTCTCCCAACTCGTCCAAATTTATTATTCTAAGTGTATTTTTTTAATGTTTTTGATGTTCTTAAAATATTGCATATTATATAGTCCAGAAAAAATAATGTAGTAGCAGAAAACCTTAGGGAACAGAAAACGAAATGCGGAGAAGTAAAGAAAAATGTGAAGAACAGAAAGGAATGGGGAAAAATTTATGTACAAATAATGTTTAAATAGAATGTACTTATTGCTCACCTAATGGTACAACAAGGTTTTTAATTAATAATTATTATTATTAATGTTATTTTTATTATTATTATTATTACTATTATTATTATAGTAATTTAACCTTCCGTACATCCATAACATTATCATTTATAATTTGGTCTGATTAGTCTTCGAATTCCAAAAAAAGTCCAAATAACTTTGTCCAACATATAGACAGTTCTAGTTTTAAAATTACTCCATTGCAGCTCAACTGGCACTTCTTTGTCGCTCAAAAACAATTTAGCAGCTTCGTTATAGTCTTCTTTGATCAATATTTTGTGATATTTTTAAATTGGTAAATTTTGCTAATACTCACCGTAGAATTAACAGAAAGAAGCACTGAACTTATAGATAAAGATGCCGGAAAGAGATTCTCTCGCCTCTTTAATTAGTCTCACAATCTCAAAGCAAAAGTTACCTTTGTTCGTCGTAAAAGGTATTATTACATAAGTTTTTCACTACAAAGTTTGAAAATGCTGAAGTCTTAAGGTACAGTTTAAGTACAGCTCTTTTAGAGACTCGTATTTACACGTAGCATAAACAATTTTTGGGAGAACAAAAAGAAGTCGATCGTTGTAACTGAGAAGGATATTCGCATTATTCTCCAATTTTGAAGACGACCGCCGATTAACGATTGCTGAAAATGCTTTTACCAAATTTTAGATAAAGCAAAACTTACATATCATCGGAAGAGTTGGGAATTTCTAATCTCAGACCATAGTCTGCCTCATGACAACGCTCGGTTCCGTATATCTGCCCAAACCTAACAAAAAATTGAGAGTTCCTACATTCCTACACTCCCCTGCATTTATAATTTATTTTGACTACTGAAATAGAAACAGAGATTTGACGACAATTTTGCAGTCGACGGGTTCTAGCGCGATTTGCTGGTTTCACAACTACCTTCATGATATGATAGCGAGATCAAAAAATTATCTACTTATTAGAAATGATTTAGGTGGGGAGATTATGTAGAAAAATATCTTGTATGTTTGCAGTTTGTAATGTTTTAATGAATTTTAAAAATCCAGCTTATTTTTTATTTACACACGTAGATGTTAACATTTCTGTTTTTTTAAAATCACCATATTCTTTTCTTATTCTACAAAAGAGTAAAACCTATAAACTCAAAGACTCCAAATTTTTCACACACGTCACTTTGTTTATCGCCTTTTTGATAAGAAGTACTTGATCCAAAAATCTATTTAATCGCATATTGAGATACTATACACTTCAATATTAAAAATTTTGAAAGTTCTTTTAAATATTTAGCCATCTAGTTAATCTCTGCATAGTAATGTAACATATGCTAAAACCGGATTGATAACCTTATCTACAATTACATTTTACAAAAAAAATCTGTAGACATAAAGGTGGCTTCCCACATATTTTTAACAAATTCTGACATAAATACATATCAAATTGGTTGTTTAAATGCCTATTATTAAAAAAATCAAAATGTTATCATAATTATATATTTAAACGTAAACTTTAATTGAAACATGTTTTGTGCGACTTTTCATTTACCGGTAGCAAATGGCGGCTGGGAATTTGTAGTTAAAACAAATTTATCAGCTGGGGGATTTGTAGGACAATCTTGTCCCATCAACGTAGTAGTACGACGCAAGACGTCCTTAACACATACTAAGGGACACAATTCACAGCTGTTGGCAACGAATTTATTTTCACCCGGATTGATACTTTCTACCATGTAGTCGATACTTCGCAGATGACTGCAACTAACTGAAACAAGAACATCTGTAACAAGAGACAATTATAAATGTAATAGTTCCTACCAACAGTTACGGGCATATTCAACGCGCTGCTGATATCGGTAAGGTTTACTTTAAGACAACCAAGTTGATGGGTCCCACAGTTGGGGAAAAAGTCTGCATCCCCGCAGCTCCCAGCAAACCCTAGCACCATCTCATTGCTGTGAATTACGTCCACGAAGAGCGCATCAGAGGCGTCCAAGCGTCTAGAAGCGGGAAGCTGCTGATACAGTGGTCCAGCCGGGTCCAATGCCGTGATCCTCCCGACTTCTGCGCCGCACTGTTTCTTCACTTCCTGTCCAGTAAGGCCTGAGATTTGGCCGCCCATGGAGTGACCCACCACTTGGATTTGGTTGAGATCAATTTTAAGCATCTCCTTTAGATTGCAAATGAACGCCCCAATAAATTTGGCCACTTTTGGTGCGGAGCAAAAAGAATTTGCATATAAATCGTACGAGTACTTAAACCAATCGACTCTTATAACGTTAGCATCGTAACGATGCAGGTAAGCGTCCCTAAGCTGCGGCATTCGGTCATTGGTTATATTACAAAGCCAACCACCTATCAGTATCTTGACCGGCTTATTCGGATCGATCTCGCTAGGATTGTCTGGATTTAGCAATACGGGCTCCTGTGGAAGGCTTCTATTGTTGAACCAAAACTTAATGTTATCTTTCACGACAGAGACGTCTTTACATCCCACAAAAGAAGCTATAGTCCCTGTTGTTGCGATGCTCACAACGTCAGCTAATATCCCTTTTGGGAATTCGCCTAACGTAAAATTGTTTTGACAAAGATCTGTAACAGAATGAAGAAATAGAAAGCAATGATTTTCAAAAAATAAAATATTACCTGCAGCAACAAATACTCGTAGAGCGCACAACAGAAAAACGAGAGTGAAGCCAGTCATGGCTGAAGATTTATTAACCATATGGCTTAAGTTGTATAGTCGCAGCTAAAATTACATCTGAGTTAAATTTGCAGACTTGAAAACTGGTATTTATATTGTACACCACACTTTGTATTAGATAAGATACGTATTAATACAAAACAAACAATATTTTTATATAACCTAACGAAGATCTGGCGCTAAGTCAAATACATGGTATTATTACAAAGTAGCCAACTAGTAAGAGAATAATCGGGCAACTGTACTTTACCCTATAAAAGAGAACAACGTAACACTTGTTCCATTTTATTTTAAACTTCTAGTAATTGTAATATTTTAAATGTGGTTATATGGCACGTAATTAAATTTAACTCACAATACACAACAAAAGAACGAAAAACAAATTTGTAATAAACATAAAAAGATTTAACTAATGATCTTAATTTATGTACTTTGTACATGCTTTTAAGCAAAACAGGCTATCGCTATCGCTATGACCAAACAAAGATCAACTGTATTTTTGTTATTTATTTTTACAAAGCGAATTTATTGCTTGGTTTCATTTAATTTAGTGCCTAACAAACTACTAGCTAAATTAGTTTACGTTATCATAAACAGACAGAAATTAAAATACTGATTATGCTCTTCATGCCCTTCACACCCTCCACCGATGAGCATTTTGAGAAGCCCATGTTAAAGTTGTTATGGAAATATTTACAACAAAGCAATACACAAAAGCAGTAATTGTTGTTACAAGAATCAGCACTCAAATATTATAAATGAATAAATGAAATCGTATATGAGGGCAATTTGAAAACTCTTATCTCCTCTCGGATAGGCATGGTAATATTGTTTTGAGGCACATGAAATAGGTATAATAATATTCTCTAACTCATTGACTATTACGTCACCCAGTAGCGTTTTCTTGTAATATCAGGTGACCCTACTATAGTCACCAAACTTACAAGTGACCTGGAAACAACGTGTTGTTATTGGTGCTGTCTATGCCAATTTATATAGAGATTTCAGTATTGTTAAGTGGTGAGCAAGAAATGTGAAAGAAAAAATCTAACCACAACAATTCCGTATGATCAGCTTCGATGTAGTTGTTCTTACAGCCCCAGATAAACACCATCATGCGCGTATAGACAAATTAATTCGCCGAAAAAAACTTAGAAGGATATTTCTGAAACTGTTCGAGTTTCTCTTAAACTATCCGCCACATCATTGTCTGGCTATAGAAAAGTGTATGTAAAAAAGTCCAATGCATGTAAATTCTTGAAATGACACACAATCAAAAACGGATTTTTCCATCAATGCTTGGCTCTATACAAACAAAAAGGTGATACCTTTTTGCTTGGATTGTTCTTGACGACGAGTCCTAATCAAACTATTAATACCTGAAAAACTAGAGGTCTCTTAATCCGAAAAATTCGAGGACTTTGCTTTGACACTAAAATGTGCTGACAGTCCATTGTTGTAATAAAAAATAAGCGATCTTGTTAATAGTAGTTGTTCCAAGTGCTAAACCTAAAGAAAAAGTATCAAACTTTAGTCAACCACAAACGAGTTTTTCAACAAGATAATGCACACGGGCAAAATCATTGAAACTGAGTCGTTTGCTAGATAGAGACATAACGTAAGCCCCGATCATTGGTGTAAAAGGAGTTCCACGTCCGTACTTGTTTATAACCTGGTATAGATCATTTATGTAACATCCATCCAATTATTGATTTACTAATACTCAACTTAGTTGTAGGCCACTCTATATATTATACTCCTAGTTCGATCAAACAAAAAAAAAAAACACCGCTTACCCAGGGTGACAATATTGCAATATAATTTGTATGAAGATCTGAAAGGGTGGGCTCTATGGCATATTTTGATATATTTTACTTTTTGGATAAAGTTTTTAATATACATAAATTATTAATGTTTCATTATATATAGAGAATGTTCCTAATGTTATCTACATCATAATGGACTTCATCAGATAATTAAGCATTAAAACACTGCATGGAAAACTTAAGCCCCCATATCAAAGATAAAACTAAATTATATATAGGAAAAAAAGCAAATGAAATATTAACGCCCCAACATAACCATATCGATTGTTACTTGCCATCGACAGGGAAGAAGCAGTAAAAATCTTGGTTCAGACAAAAATAAATAATCAGAGAACTAGGACTAGAATCATTGATTAATTCAGATAGTACCACAGCACCAAATATCCGCTCCGGGAAGATATTTCTGTGTTTATGATGAAATGAACTGGGAGTTCTACACTATGCGTCGGTTCCATTTAGCGAAACTAACAGCAAGTGCTGCATGTTAGTAACACTCTGATGCATAACGGCTTTATACCGGTAAGGAAAGAAGGAAAATCATTTTTCTTTAGAAACAATCACTGACCTGGCTTGGAAGATTATTCTCGCATCTTGCGTATTCTCCAAACTTTCCTCTTTCAGATCTCTGCGACATCACCTGGCTAATAATCGCTTCAGTCGGAAAACAAGAAAAGTTCGTTTCAGTTTTTAGTTTTCCGAAGTGAAATTCGGCAACCCCCTGAAAGATCACGTAACTGTGCAGAAAGAAAGAGAGGCTATTTCAAAGACTAGGTAAGTAAGTAGTGTTTTGTAACTTAAGCTTACAATTCAATAAAAGAAACCTGAGAATTACTGACTCTACTAATTACGAAATTTGTGTTGTTAATTATATTGTTGATTCATTGTTATATTTAGTTGTTATGTTAAAAATGTTAATTATAATAAATGTTGATTTTATCTGTCCCCATAGTTACGCTTCTTTATCAAGGTCAAAAGAAAATTATAACATTGTAAGCACGAGATGCAAAATAATCGAAATACTGACTCGCGGGTTATCAACTGGAATTTTTTCACAAAATTAACAAACAACACATACCAACAATTTTTTATTGTAGGCTGTACAAAAACACCAATTAATGTAACAATAATTTTATCACTCAAACTTTGTACAGAAATTTCGTTATTTTTGGCTTGGTAATTAGACTCAATTTATTGGGAAATTACCAGCAACAAAAGTGCAGCAATGTATTAATAGTCACAAAAATAGCGCAATAAACAATTTAATTATAATAAACTTGAGAATTCAATACAAACCTTATCTATCGCATTTTTGAAATACACGTGGCATAGAATTTCGCTTCGTGCGCGATATAGCGGTCGCACGCGTAGAAAGATCGGGTGCAAGGCTCGTGAACCTAAGCGAAAGGCGATAATCCAGCAGATTGAGAAAAGCCGTTGATTTTTAAACTATTAAACTAAATAAATCTTAATACAATCTTCGTAATAAAAATAAACCTGCAAAGCTTGCAACGCATAGCGAAGTGGCGAAGCAGTCTCAGGTCACTAACGCTGACCTTTGACCAATCAGTTTC
This sequence comes from Sinelater perroti, assembly GCA_036346155.1. Lineage (NCBI taxonomy): Eukaryota > Metazoa > Arthropoda > Insecta > Coleoptera > Elateridae > Sinelater > Sinelater perroti. The sequence continues at coordinate 19,862,434 of JARFIY010000254.1, read as the reverse complement.
AAAATCACTAGCAGACAAGCCTTTTTGGTCACCTGTCGATTGGTGAAAACAGAATTTGGAACTTCCCGGCCGTTCTCGAGTTTTTGCTCGGACGGACGGCCGGACGGACGGACAACATGAAGTTAGTAAGTGACTCCGCTTCGCTTCGCCACTTAATAACACAAATATAAATACAGAGAGAAAAGGACTGAAGAAGAGCATACAACCGATAATAACCTGAAAAGAAAGACGTAAATAGAGCAAAAAAATTAATGCAAGACAAGTCAAACACCACTTAAAGAAGCAAAAAATAAAGGAGACAACATTTATGTGTCGATAAAAAAAATAATACAAATAAACAATAAAAACACAGGAAAGACATAAGAGAGCTAAAGTTAAAAAATAAAAAACAATAATTCAAAAATAAAAATAGTGAGATAAGAAAAGAACTAAAGGTAGTTATAAACTGATACAATAATTTAAAAATGAGAAGGGAGCAACGTCGTTATGTTCCTCCTAACCATAGAAATAAGTTATTTTAACCAGTTCAAATAAAAGAAAAATAAGCTTATGAAACAGCGACAAGAAAATTAGGAGATAAAACACATCAAATAGAATTACAATAAATAGAGTACAAATAGAAAATAATAGAAAACAAATAAAAATTAGGCAAAATAAAAAACATAAAATAGAAAAAGTAAAAGTTAATTAAAAATTATTAAAAATAAACGTCCAAGAAGAAAAATAGCACGAAAAACAAAAAACAATATAATTAATAATGAGAGAAGAACATATGAAGATCGACAAAGTATACAGAAGCTCTGGTATAAACAAAAAATATCACTTAAAAAGCAAATAAAAATGGCAATGAAAACAAACAAAGTAATATAAAGGAAATTAAAAATAGAGGCAGTAAATCATAAAAATATACAAGTAGCGAGCGAAGAAAAGAACCATTAGACGGTCAACACAAAAATATGAAATATAAAAACACTAACAGGCTAAAAATAGACATATGTATTACAAAAAAATAGCCATAAACCAATCAGCATCTGTTAATTTATGGTTGAGAAGTCACAGCAGTTAAACCAAAAAGAAGTAGCGTAGCTAATATGAAGAATTTTACAATAAGTTATAAAAAGCAATAGAGCAAACAATGAGATAATAATAGTATGAGACAAATACAACAGTGGAAAACTATATAAAAAATATATACACTAATAATAGGAAAATATGGGATATAATAATAACTAATAATGATAAACGATTATACATGGAAAATAAATTAAAAGATTACTAACATCAGATTTAAAATCAAAAACATTTATAATTTTATAAGAGAACTAAAAAGTAATGATGGTAAGTTTATAACAGATTATATAATAGTAACAAATTAGTAAATTAGGTAAATCAAAATCAAGCTACAAAAAAATGTCAGTACAAGATACCTATAATGTAAAGAAAAATGAAATACAAGAGAAACATTAAAAAAATTATAATGATATAGAATATATTTAAAAGCAACTTTCTGAAAAGTGGAAAATAAAACAACAATTATGCAAATAAATATATGAAGTAAAATAAAACTGTAAAAAGAAAGGAAGAACAAAAGCAACATTCATACAAATAATATAGAGAAATTTACAAAAAATAGACAAAAAGAGTATTGGGAGAGATTTATATAAAAAACGAAAGAAAACTTGAATTAAAACCAAAACTAATCTACTGAGTACTTACGAACTTCAGAGAAGTAAATACTATAAAAATAAGTCGTATAAAAGAAATTAAAAATAATTAATAACAAAGAAACTGGAAGTCATAGAACAATAGAAAGAATATTTTAAAGAACTTTTAGAAATTAAAAAAAAAGAAAACACTGAAATCGAAGACCCAATAAATAAAACGGAGAAAAAATGTCGAAACAGAAATAACAAAATCGAAATTAGATAAAATAAATAAATCCCTAGAATATAATAGAACAACCACCAAAATGATAAAAGGTATACTTATTACAAAAAAAAGATGTTACTAGAACTTTTCAGCGAAATTACATATAAGAAATACCAACAAATTAGAAAGAAGCGATAACCCTGCCAATCTTTAAAAAACAAACGTAAAGGCATAAAAGCATAAAATATATACTAAAAAGAATTTAAAAACAAAATATAATATAATATAGACAAAACACTAAATCATCAGAATGGGGAAAAGAATAACAGACCCCTGATTCCTAATAAAACTATTAATATAACTAACAATCAAAGACAACAAAGCTAAATATCTGTCCTTTATATATTAAGAATTTTTACTATAGAAAAAAAAAGCTTGGAAAAGCTAATAGAAAACATATAATTCCTCCATTAATATATATTCAGCTGCATAAGAATAAAAAACAAAGCATGAAAACTCAAAACTACACCAGGTGTACAGCTCAACATTCTGTATAATTTCAATGGATGAAATAATAAAAGAATGTAATAAGAAAATAAAAAAAACAACATCCAGACATTATAACATGCATAAAGTTCCAGTAAATAATCTAGCATCTGCAAATAATCTAGTTGATTAGAGAAAAAGCAGAAAAATCACAAAGTAACGTGTGTTCGGAATGAAAATCTTAATAATCATGGGCTAAAACTATATAAAGATAAAACAAAGATAATAGTAATGTTGAGAAGTACACAGCACAAATACATAAAACTAGAACAGAAAGGAATTGAACAAATTCAACAGTTTATGCATCTAGGCATGGCTATAACAGATAAAGATAAAATAAAAACAAAACTGAAAGACCATGAAGTTATACCTGGCTCTCAACAGACAAACAGTTGGCAAAAAGAACTAAAAAATATTAAGGACTTATTTTTTGCTGTTTATTCCAATATATGTCTCTAAATTACGGAAATACAAAATACAAAGAAAAAATACAGGAAATCGAAAAGAAGACTCTTAAAAGAGTTAAAACTACTAAATAAAATAAAAAGTGTGGCAATAAGACAGAGGTTAAAAGTACAATCGATGAAAAAAGAATAAGAAAAAATCCGTTGAGAAAAACGACGAGAATAACAAATAGGAGTGTAATATAAAAAACAATAATAAAAAAAGAGGAAAACTTGGAAGAATCGCTGGAACAAAAAGATATTTAAAACAAGAAGGATTCGTCTTAATCACGGCACAAGATAGACTAAGTAATAGAAAATGAAGAAAGAAAAGAAAAAGATAGACAGTCCATCCATCTATCTTGTTATTTGTCTCATCTTCTGTAGCGGCTACATAAACCTCAAAATCTTACTAACTTTTTAAGTTCTTAGAAATCGGAGAGAAAAAATTCTTCAATTTTTTGCGCATACAAAAAACAAAATATCGGGTTCGTTTTAATGTCTCTTTGTTTTGGCTAAGCGACGTAACTGTTTTAAAAACGAAAAGGCGCCGTTGCATTTATATGCTTCTGAATATTCTACAAATAATATTTTGGGCTCTTACCGCCACTTTAAAACAAAATGGCGGGCGCACAAAATGCAAAATTGAAATAATTTTTTCTTGGCTTTCAAAAGTCCGAAAGACGAACGAAAAAGGCATATTTTGTGCTAAATCACCTGTTTTTTTTTAAATCAAATTGAAGATTGATTTTCCTCGTTTTATTATCACGTCGCCGATTTAAAAACAAAAATGTCATTTTGTTTCTTTCCTGATGGAGGCCCCTAAAAATCTATTTTAGAATACATTCTCTACAGTAAATGTAGAAACATATTAAGTCAGAAACGGAAATAACTTTCTTTTTGATTTTCAAAGTTGGAGAAACAAACAAATAACTGCATATTATATCTTGATAAAAGTGCTCTCGGAAAATATATTTAACTAAATCTGATTTTAAAAAACAAGATGAGGGTTAGTTTTCTGCATTTGATTGTCACGCTTTATATTTACCAAATCAATTTTCAAAAGAATTTATTTATCTACTCACTGAACACCAGTATTTCCAAAATTGATGGGCATCTTAAAACAACGTGGCAGTTGTTCAAATCCCTAAATTAAAGTAACCTTTAGCCTCCAAAAGATGGCATATTGTACCTAGATAAAGCCGCTTTTCAACGATATACAAGGTGCATTCAAGTTCTAATGTGTCCAATTTTTTTTCTCAGCAGTTAGAGTAAGTAGAAAGATGCGGATGATTTTTAAAGACGCGGGAAATATATCTAAATTTCTAATATAAATGACAGCACTATACAATGTACGCAGGTCGAATTACCGCCATTGAAGGGAGCGTTATTTTGTATACTTCAAATGGTGACGTTTAGTGTTCAAGAATAACGTGTAATCATCCGTTTTCTCCTCTTCCGTGGGGAAACGCCTATCGAAATTCATCGCCAATTATTACGGATGTTAAAAATGTACGTTCGTGGGTGCGAAAGTTTAAAGGTCGAGAGTTGTGTGACAATGAACCGAAAGCCTCGGCCACAAACAATGTTTGCGCGAGCGGAGCAAGTTGTTATGGAAGGCCATCGATAAGGTATGCGTGATATCGCCTCTAAACTTGTCATTTCGGTAAGATTTATGGAGTCTATTTTGCATGGTGACCTAAAAATGCAGAAAGTTTCTTCAAGGTGGGTCCCACGAATGTTGGCCGACGAACACAATTGCGTGATGCCGCCATTAATTTCCAACCATTTGACCGCTCATTTTCCAATCGAACCGCTATTGCAACAGCAATTTTCCAGTGGGCAACACACCCCTAAGGAAGTGTTCTCAACAACCATGGCATCATGGCCACGACGTTATAAAAAATGTGTGCATCTAGACGGAGATTACGTTTAGAAATAATAGAAGCTTCAACTTTCTTGAGAAACTTTTTCATAAACAAAATTGGAGACCTTAGAACTTAAACGAACCTCGTATTTCAACGTCGTCCACGTTCAACAAATAAACTAGGAGGTAATTTTTTTTCGTCCATATGCCGTATCTACTACCACTAACTGAACTGTATATATAACCGATTTAAAACAGAAAACGCCATTTTCGTCCTCTATTTATGAGGATCTCGGGAAAAATATCTCTAACATCGGCCAACATCCAGAAACAAAATTACTATTGTGGGATATTTAAAATTATAGTTGTAAGAACTTGTAATTTCATCTACTTAAAATAAGGCAAATAAATATTCACCGCAGTCAAGTCAATAATTACTAGTTCAACTAAATCCATATCGCATCAATGTTGTCATTTAAATAATACGTTAATAAAAATGATTTAGTATCAATTGGCAAATAAGTTCTTTCGATATCAGAATAAAATGTACATAAAATAAATGTTAATTAATTTCATGCTAATTATCACATACCATTTTTATATTAGAATAAGGAGAAAGATCCGTCTCAATAACAAAAAATTCTGTTTTTGTACGATTTTGTTGTTTTGTGTTTGTAATATCCTAATTAGCTTCTTTGATTGTAGATGAACAAAGCTGAACTTCAAATCCCGACGCGTTAGTGCTGGAAGGGACAACTTTCATCGAGAGAGGCTGAAAAAGAGATTTCTAATGCTGAAGGCGAAGGAATAGTGAGTTACAGAACCGTGGCAATGTATTACAAATAGTTTAATTTTAGCGACTTCAGTCTTGAAGATCAGCTACGTTCTGACCGACCGTCTGTTTTGAATGATGGAGAATTACAAGTCGATTTTGATGCCAAACCGTCTTCGAAGTCGGGAAGCGGCTGAAAAGTTTAGAATCGGAGTCATTTTCAGCAGCTTGACTTTATTCACAAGAAGCCCCGACAAGATCTACATGAACTGACCGAAGTACAAAACAGTATTCAAGTCAAAATTTGCCTCCAGCGTAACAAAACTTTCTCCCCAACATGTATAAACTACATTACATCGCGTTCCTGAAATGTCTTAGTTTGAGCTACAAAAAACTAATCCAGGTGCTTTTAGACGACTTAGTCATAATTAAAAGCGTTTAAATTTTTAACATTTCGCAATAAAAAAAAAACAACTGGTAATTGTAAGTGGGTAAATCTGGTGAATAGGGAGGGTAGAAGACAACACCCTTTCAACTTGCTTGATCTAATGGTACACGATTGAATAACAGTAATAACTCGCACCTTCTAGTACAAAACCGCTTTGAAGAATTTTTGCGGCTATTGGCTCTAATATTTCCATGGTATTTTATGTATTACATTATCGTAAATGATATACTTTTCGTCATCCGTTACAGTTTGCTTCAAGAATGGGTCGCTTTCTTAGAGTTTCTGTAGTGAATCGCAGACAAATATTGCAAATAGCCAAATTAGCCTCCATTAAGGTATCCAACACCTAAACTTTAAGTAGAGAGTTTGTGGAAATTATTTTCTACGCTTGTATCGGATATCTTAAGTGGTATATCAATTTTATGTAGTGATAAGAATGGATTTTTATCGACGATGGTCTTGACAACACTCAATTTTATCTTGGTATGGCTTTCAGAACTGGACACCTCCTTGACTTCAAAATTTGAATAGAGGAATTTCACGAAGTACTTTTATCATCCATGTTTAGTTAAGAGATCATTTCCGTATACGCAGAAAATTCGTTGTCCCTGCAGCAGATTTGTTTTAGAAAAAAATAACAAAATATATTGTACAAAACCCACATTTGGCCGGTCCCAAGCCCAGCTAAAGGAGAAGAGTTGTGACGTTAAGGTCAGCAACTTAGTACGCGGGAACAAACTTCAAACAGTCTGAACTGTTTTACAAAATGAAAGTGACTTTTAAAACACAACTAAACACAACCCTAAACGAGTAAAGCAGAAACCTTAAAATCACGTTCTAGAATAGTAGTCAGCCCCACGAATTCTAGGGAAGAAATTACAACCAAATAAAGATAAACAACACAAGAATTTACAAATATGGAAAAGAAAACGAATAATATTTATTGAAACAGAATATTTAGGACACAAAAAATTAAAAAAAAACTACAAATAGAGCTATACTAAGGAAAATCAAAAAAGGCCATAGGAGAAGAAATATTAAATACCTATTACCAGATATGATGAGGAGTACCTAAATACGAATAAGCAAAAAACGGAGTATCTATGTTAAGTAGAAGAAAATAAAAAATATATATCCTCATTCATATCCTCCATATAAAGAAAGAATAACCAGATTAGACATTAAAATTTACAGCAAAACAACAACTATTTTAGGCATATATGCAATATATGACAAAGTAAACAAAAATAAAAAAACGCTTACATTTTTTGACATAAGAGCATCTATAAATAGATATACATGGATAGACCCTACAAGAAACCTAACAGAGGAAAAATTTCAAAGTAAGAGACGTTAAAGTACATGGACAAGCGGAATGTGTCAGCAACTGTCATATGGTAATGTAAAAAATAAACGAAATTGTCTTTAAGAATGACCTACTTAAATAGTTTAATACTAGGTTCATATACAAAAATAGATTAGAAAACAAGCTAGACATGAACAAAAACGGAATATCGCAAAAATGCACGAAGACTTAAAAACAGTCAAGAGAGGATAAAAAGACATCTATAAAAATTTTCCAACGATATGGGGGATTTAATTAAAGAAACAAAATGCACATATGAGACGGTTGTCTACCCAAACATCCCAATCAAAAGAAGAATACGTTCATCTTAGAAAAAAATTTAACAACGAAGAAATGAGAAGAATACTGGGACCAACTATCTGTAAATATAGACAATGCACTAACATATAACAGATCCTCAGCTTAAAATACAATAAAAAGAATGAAAATTAGCAAAAACTAAAAAGTATAATGCAGACGAAAAAATGGATGGCACACTACTCCAAGCTACAACAAAGTTACCGAATGGTCTCGGTACGGAAGAAAACAAGAGGAAAGCCAGCCTTAAAATTGGAGAATTATATAAAATTGATAATGACAAAGAAAGCGATTGAAAAAATAAAAATAACGAAAACGACAAACCCAAAAGATTAAAAGCTGAAAAAGAAGAAATATGTCGAAAACTCTCATTGCCTCATTCAATTTTCACGGCTAAGTAGCACACGCAATACAATCGTTAGACATTCTCACAGAAAGGTTAAGCAAAATATCCCCATGTCAACCCATTATCTTTATTTAAACAACTATTATACAGGATAATATTCTTACGGATACCATTAAAAATCATATTCTAAACCATAGCAATTGTCTGGAAGTTGATACCTTTTCTGAATGTTGCCGTTAAGTTTTAATTTCTTAAGACTATCCAATTAACGATAGTAATCTACAATATAAATCCCAGACCACTAACATCGCCCCATTAATATTGTACTAAATAATCAGCTAGACTTTATCTGCTCCAACGGAATCAACCACATTCTTCTACTAAGCGAAATTGGATCTCGGTTTTGCAGGATGTATTTCTTATTAGTAACTCTAATTTTATTTTTTAAACAATAACAATCACCACCAACGATTTGAAACAACGAAATGCACTTTTGTAAATAAGTGAAACTGACATAGCTCAAAGCATAAGAACAAGAGTAAAGACCATTACTCAAGTTATATGTTTTTGTTTGTACATACAAAACAGAAACTCGAATTAGACGAAAGTCCAAAGGAAAAATTATAAAGCCTGTCAATTTCCTCAAAATTACACGTCCCCCTTTAAGCCACGGAAGCAAGAGAACAACTCAAGAAAGAGAATTAAGAACTGTGCCAGGTAAACATGTTTGCACTTTGTTTAAAGCTAAAACTTTAATAAATTTCTTTGATTGAATAGTTTTTATATAGATTATATGCAGTACGTAACATTCTAGATCGTGACTACCTCAAAAAAATTCTGTTGGGTCTATCAAAAGTGTGAATAACTTACAATTGAGATAATGGATGGTCCATCAAGTATGCCAAATTTAATTTTAAAATGAAATAGTATACTATTATTTATTGACTTATAAAGTAGACATATTGAGATTAATTATGAAATATGATGTCGGCCAAATGGCCATTACGCCTATGCTGGAGTACCCCCGACTCTTTTGATCAAATTTTCGAAGACTTTTTCCAAGTCAGTTGGCTCAATTTCAGCAATAACGCGTTGGACTTCTGTTTTCTGTTTGTTAGCATAGACATTGGATTTAACAAAACTCCAGAGGAAAAAATCGCATGGGGTCAAGTCGGAAGATCTGCGCGCCAAATTAACGTCAGCATTTCTGGAAATCACACGACCAGAAAAACGTTGTCTTAGCTAGTTAATGGTTTCTGTTGCTGTATGGCATGTGCAACATCCTGTTGAAACCACATTTGTTCGAGGTCCAAAAAATTCGATATCATATCACGATATCGTAATCCATTTACAGTTAAAGCTTGGCTAAACTTATTCTCAAAGAACAACGGTCCAATTACACCTCCAGCTCATAATCCGCGCCAAACTGTGGCTCTTTGTGGGTGCATTGATTTTTTATTAACAGCATGAGGATTTTTATTGGCCCAAATCCAACAATTCAGCTTATTTTTTATTTTTATTATTATTATCCAAATGAAAATGAGCTTTGTCGCTAAAGATAATGTTTTAAAAAATGTCATTCGCTGTTTGGTTCTCCATCATCCACTTAGCGAATTGTTTCCGTTGCAAATAGTCTCGTAGCTTGAGCTCCTAAGTTAATTAAACTTTGTAATGGTGAAGATGAAGATCTTTAGTAAGAACTCGTTGCAAGGAAGTACTGTTAATGTTCAACTGTTGAGAACTATGACGTGTTTCTGAATCGATAATCTCACTAACGACTGCAATATTTTCGATCGACAGCACAGAAAGAGAACGCGGTAGTTTGTGTGTCCATAACCTAACCAGTTCCCTCAAATTTTTTAATTAATTTTCGAACTTATTAAGTGAATTATGCATACCAAGAATTTCGCGCACTATTAGAGCAGCCTCCGCAAAAATTTCACCAAATTTCTAATGTGTTTTAAGGCATAATTCGAGGACAACGCGCTCAAGAGTACACGTGGTATAAATAACTTTTGAAAGGACAACAAGCAGTTAAAACGAACAATGTCGGCCGTAAAACCAGCGTAAACTGAAGAGAATATTCGCATTATTCGTGACCTTTTCCGCCGATCAACGGATGTTATTTTGTGTTATTTGAATCTCCAAAACGTTATCCTGCTTCCAGATAATGCTCGGCTTTGAGGATTTCTTTCAGACTATATTGGAACACCTTCATACAGTTCGAACTTATAGTCCTGCGATTATCGTCTATTTAGACCATTAAAAAGAGTACTTGGAGAGGGCAAGCAGAGATTTGATGACGATATTGCTTTTGAAGCGTTCGTGCGCGATTAGCTAATGTTAAATCTACCTGCCTATAATAACGAAATCACAGAACTACCTATCCGTTGGGAAGAAGATATTTCTAAGTCAGAAGATTTTGCAGGAAAATAACTTGATAGGTCAATAAATTTAAAAAAATAAATCCGGTTTATGTTTGATTCACCTACGTATCAGATATGTTGATTTTGCAGTTTCAAATGTTTTTAATTTAAACGAAAAGAAATAGTCTCATCTTGGGATCAAACAGCCAGTATGTTTTGTATGTAATGTTACTTTAAGTTACAGACCAATATTCCAAGCAGAAAATAATTAATTTTATCTTACTGCTAATGATCTTAGAACGCCAATTTTTTTTTATTATTAACAATTGTAAATTTACAATCTACTCTACATGGAGTATTAAGTAAATGTTATGACAATAAATAAGCAGTGTTAAGAGAAACCCCTCAGCAGTAGCATTCTTGCAGTAATCCTATTGCTTTAGGGGGTTCACAGGTCGCAATGTCAGGTTCTGTTTAGTCGTCTCACTGGGATGATTACTAATTTTTTCTTGATTATTCTGAGTAAATCGGTAAATATCTTCAATAATAAAGGGAATTCTTCATGTAGTGTCTGATTTGTTACATACCATGGCACGAAAGGTTTTTGATTGAAATTGTTGAATCGTTTTAATACGAGTAGGTTTCGCACATCCCCATAACTGAATCTCGTACGTCCAAACGAGCTTCAGGATGGTTTTATAAAGCAGCAGCTTAGTTGATATTGACAGTTTTGACTTTCTTCCTAATAACCGGTACATCTGGCGGAACTTCAGGTTTAATTGCTGGCGTTTAGTTTGGAGATGTTCTTTCCATGTAAGATGCTGATCAATTCTAGGTACTTAGTTTCTGTTTTTGTGGGAATTTCTACATTATCCAAGGTGACTGGCGAACATACATTGAATCGAGTGGTAAATGTTATTTGTACTGATTTAGTCGGGTTGATTTTAATACCCCATTTAGTAAGCCATTCGTTTATGGTGTTCAGATACAAAATCAAATACTAGTCCTACAATAATGATCTCAATCACACGTGTATTCAAACAAAAAAAATTGCTGAATCTAAATCTAATATTCTTACCCATGTTCCACACGGTCTTAAGACTAACTAAAAACTTTAAAGTACATATGTATATTCGGAACTATCAGATGTTTGAACATTATTTATATTACACAAATATCAAACATGCAAGCAAATTACTCTAATTACACTACGAACCTGAAATGACATTTATATTTATGTTTAATTTTTTATTAAATTTAGTCTTGCGTATTTTGTCACTTAAGACAATATTTACGTCATTCGCCACCTTTCCTGACTGCTGACGTCAATAATTTAGTATTTCCGCAGAGAAACAAAAAAGTTCTGAAATAATCAATACATTTTTAACTCAATATGGACTATATAATTACTGCAATGACGTAATCCCATATCTAATGTCGCATGTTTAATATTTTTCAATATAATTATAAATAGAACTTTATATATTGGTTGCATACTTTTGCTTCTTGCTATTGTGTGTACAAATAAGTTTCAGCCGTTTTTTTATAAACAATTAAGAATTTATTGTAAAAAAAGGTACAAATAATGTCATTCAAAATATTGCCCATCGCTTTCTACTACTTTTGACCATCTTTCGGGCAGCAAGTGGATACCCCGTCTAAAAAATTGCTCGTCTTTTGTGGCGATCCACGAATCGACCCATTTCTTCAATTCCTCGTAAGAAGTGAAGTGCTGCTCAGCCAGACCATGAGTCATCGACCGGAATAGGTGGTAATCTGAAGGAGCAATGTCTGGTGAATACGGCGGGTGGGGTAGGACTTTATCATGCCTTTTGGCATATTGTGGACGTTTAATCTTCAATGCTCGGCTCAATTGCATCAGTTGTTGTTGGTAACGTTCCCCGGTGACGGTTTGATTAGGTTTGAGTAGTTCGTAATAGATTACTCCAAGCTGATCCCACCAAATGCACAGCATTAGCTTCTTGCCATGAATGTTTGGCTTGGCCATCGAAGTAGAGGCATGCCCGGGCTTACCCCATGACTTTCTACGCTTTGGGTTGTCGTAGTGGATCCATTTTTTCGTCTCCCGTCACGATTCGATGCAGAAATCCTTTGCGATTTTGCCTTTTGAGCAATTGTTCGCAAGCGAATAAGCGACGCTCGACGTCTCTTGGCTTCAGTTCGTAAGGAACCCAATTTCCTTGCTTTTGAACCATACCCAGGGCCTTGAGACGTTGTGAAATAGCTTGCTGAGTCACTCCTAACTCTTGTGCAAGTTCTTCTTGCGTTTGGCACGGATCTTCCTCCAGTAAAGCTTCCAATTCTGTGTCATCATACACTTTGGGCCTTCCACTACGTGTTTTGTCCTCCACGTCAAAATCACCACTTTTAAATTTCTGGAACCACTCCCGACAACTTCTCTCACTCAAATTAACATTACCGTATGCTTCTACGAGTAGCTTATGCGCCTCAGCTGCAGATTTCTTTAAATTAAAGAAGTAAATTAGCAATTCCCGCAAATGACGCTTATTTGGCTCAAAACTTGACATCTTAACACGATGAAAACTAAGTGATGCTAGCAAAAAGTCACAGGTATTAAAAGGCTATACTGTTGCCAGATGGCAACATATACTATACGACTTTTTTACAGCTGACAATTTCGATGTTATCTTATCGGTGGCGCCATCTTTTGAAAACGGCGGAAACTTATTTGTACACCCACTAATAAGCATAATTTGTATTAGACAATTATTTAATTAAACTGGTAAAGAGGTCATAAACATGGCTGTTTTGTACTCTAATTTCACACACTCGAGATAAAACTCTCATTAAGGTGAAATTTAGTTTTATTGTTTTCAGGTCAATTATGTTGTTTTCAATCTTTCGATTTGCTTGCAATTTAATCGTGTTTAGTATCTGATGCTATCTCAATCACATGTATAGTTAAGGAGATACAAGTGCTTTTATTCAGGCATATCCTTGATTGTAATCTGATTTTTAAACGCTCTTACCAAGTTAACTAACCATTTTTAATACAACAGAAATAAGATTTATAAATACTTTTAACTCACCTACAAACACTTAACTATTTAAGTGAGTAATTCACAAAAATCTAAAAAACAATGTAAAATTGTAGTTGGCCTATGTATCGCACTTAATCCAACATCTAAAAGGTCTAATTCAGATCATTGTATTTGTAACATTTATAATGAGAAATATTACCATTTTGTTATAACTAAACAGTTTTATTGGTAGAATTTTTTATTTTAAAATTAAAGTAGGCCTCTGTGTCGGTCTTACCATCTCAACAGCCAAAAAGTCTAATTGTATACTTCACATTTACACTAGGGGAGGGCACCATCTCGCCGAAGCGAGCAATAAGATTTCTGATGTTTTAGGAATAATTTTTAAATTTTCCACGTATATTTTAATTATAAGCCTGCTTGAACCAAATATGTAAACATATAATCAACTACCACACAAAGACATGTATTAGGGAGCAAGGAAAAAATACGATAAAGAAAAGAGGGGGGTCAAAAGAAAGAAGGGAGAGATGGAGGAAGAAAAAACAAATAGAAGAGTCTCTTCTAATCTTCTCTTATCTCTAGCTACTACCGCTAGATCGTCAGCATATGCTATTATTTGCACCATTTTTTGGATAATTGATCCCGATACCATGATTCTTGGCATCTTTAATTAGTGTCCTTTTTATGCTATCGAAAGTTTTTTCGATTATTTGGTTAAGTATTTTTTTGTGTGCACTTACAGGCACTGTAGCCTTAAGGGCTTATTGTGCCCACTAACATGCACTTATTCTAGGACATTCCCGAACACTCGCGTGCGCCGGCTAGAGGACAGAGCCAACTGATTGAACCATCTGAGCCACCGCGTCCCCTTGGTTAAGTATATGAATAGCATCTATTATTGATTTTTCTGTCGAAATCAGCTTTGGTGTTCACCGATGATCCTTTCCGTGTACTCTTTTAGCCTTGTTTGTACAATTGTTACAAGTATCTTGTACATGTTCAGTAGCGCTATTTTCCTAAAATTGTTGCAGATCGTTAATCTTTTTTTGGGATTGCTACTATAATTCCTATTTTCCGTTCTTCCGGCATTGTCTCCTTCTCCCATACCTCACTTATTACTTCGTATATTCTTTCTCTCAGTTCTTTTCTCCCATGTTTTAACATTTCATTGCATACATTATCTCTTTCTGTCCCTTTTTGATTTTTCAATTTAATTATTATTTCTTCTTTTTGTGGTTTTCGTAACTTGGTGTTGTCTTCGTCGTTTTTTTCTTATAAACCTTTATTATATTCTTCTTATTCTTTTCTTGCTTCGTCTAATAAATGCTTCTCTCAGGTTTTCTTATCTATATTTGCAGTTATGTTATTTCTTTTTTTTTTCTCCTTAGGTGTTGGTATAATTGGTATTATTTTTGTTGTCCTTCTGTAAATCTTCCATTACTTCATCTATATATTTACGTTTCTTTTATGCCATTAATTTGACTCTTCTTTTCTTGTTTTCTTATAATTCTCGTGATCTTCTTGCTTGTTTGTTTCTATTGACTTTATTCTTAGTTTTCTCTTTCTTTTTATTAGCTCTTCACAATCTCTATCAAACCACCCCTTTCTATTTTGTTCTCGTTTTATTCCTATTGCCCTCTCTGCTGATTTTATAATAATTGTTTTAATTGTTCTCCGTTCTTCCTTATATATATTTTCTTTTTGTAGTGAGCTATTTATCTCAATCTCGTATCTCTTCTTTGCTTCTTCTTTCCCTAAATTTCCTAGACCTCATTTCTTTTTTGTTTGCTGTTTATATTTTTCTTTGAAAAGCATGGTCTATTTAATTGCCTCTATTTGTTTCATGTAATTTTATGTTCTTTTTTGTGTTTAAATTTAGTGGTTATAATATGTAGGTTCGCTTGTGTTGCTAGGTGACATAGTCTCATACCGTTATCTGTTGCTATTTCGTAGATTGTTTCCTTCCAGCCACGTCTTTTATAAAATCTTCTCTTCCTATTTTTGCATTAGAGTCCCCTACTACTATTAATGTATTGTGTTGGGTATCTTCTCGTAGTTTTTTTCCAGTTTATCGTAAAAAGCTTCTTTCTCTTCTGCCGTTACTTTCTCTGTAAATGAGTAAGCGTGAACTGTGGATGTATTGTATTTTTTATTCTGATATATAATATTCTTCCGTCTATTATTCTGAATTGCTTAATTCTTCCATAAATTTTTTTTATTATGAGTGCCGTCCCTTGCTGTTCTTGTATTTCGTTTCCTCCGTAGAGTATTGCGTAGTTCCTAGTCTTATCTTATGTCGCCCTTTTCGTTGTTTTTTTTTGTCACTTTCCTTTCCCTTGCATTATTTGCCGTTATTTTATTTCTATCTCTTTGTTCACTTTATTGTTTATTTTTATAATTTGTTTTATGTATTTCCTGGAAATCGTTTGTCCATTGTCATGTCTGCCGTCATTTTTCTGTTTTTCATCTATCTCTATTAGTTTTTTTTGTGAGATTCGTATTATTTTCTTTTCTTCCAGCTTATCACCTTCTAAGGTGATTCTACTTAAAGTTTCCTCCTCTCTCTCAATGTCTTCTGCTCTGATTCATCGTTATTAATTATCAGTTTGTTGAACCTTATGTCCTTTATTTATCACTTCCTTCATATGTGGTATTAGTTTTCGTCTTTCTTTTTGTACTTCTTTAGAAAAGTTTTCATTGATCCATATATCTATACCCTTTAGCGCTCTTGCATTTTTTAATATGTTTGATCTTGTGGACTCTTTCGTTAGTTCAATCAGTATTGACCATGCTTTTCCTTCTTTGTATTTTCCAACTATTCTTATTTCATCTATGTCCTCCTTTATATCGATGTTTATTTCTATTTTCTAAAATACTGTGTTACCCTTGTCTTGTGTTTCTTTCTCATTTGCATTGGTATTGTCCATTATTCCCTTTATCAATATATTTTTCTTCCCTATCTCTCTTTCTAAAATACCTATTCTTTCTTCCTGATTCGCGATCTTCTCCACAAGCTTTGTCTTTCCTTCCTTAACTTGTTTTAGTTCCAACATAAGAGCATCTAGTTTTGCATTTAATTGCTGTATATTTCGACCAATTTGTTCAAAGATTCTTTGCATTCTATCCATTTCTGCTATCATTGGCCTTTGACTGTTTGCTTATTTCAAATTCTCTAATTTATTACGGTTGTTCGTCTAATTACTTGTTTAATTTTAAAACGTAAGAAACTAGGGGCCGGTCGACCCGTGTTTTTTTTATTTATTTAATTAATCATTGATTTTAATTTAATATTATTTTACCTTTATTTTATTGTATGGTGTTTTTAACTCATTAGTACTCATTAAAACCTCTGCATGGACACACAACACATCAGCCCCTTGCCAATTCTCTATCACAATTAGATTTATTTTATTCTATCAGAGAAGACGTTTTTTAGTAATCAATCTATAATTCTAAGACTAATGGGCTTATGTACAAGTGTTTGTACAATATTTAATCACGAGGATTTGGTCTGCAAAAAGATGTTTTTCGCGTCCTAGGCTGACAATTTTTCAGTGGTCTTCCCTCAAATTTTTGCAAGGTGGGAACGTATAAATTTTTAACTGGATCGGCTTTTTCCCCGGATCGAGAACGAGAAACAATTTAACTTACAATAGAAGTTCCGGTCGGCGGAAGCAAACCAAATGGCCGTGGTAGAGGTGCTTTTTGCGTTCGGCAATGATTGCGTGTGCGTTCCCAATTCGCAGGCCGCGCAATTGTGTTGTGCGAACCAAAACAATGTGTATCGAGCTGAGCTCCTCAAATATTCAACACGCGTTTCTTATCTAACGGACAACGATCAAAAACAGCAACCCGATGACTCAGCCGCAGCCGCCCGGCTCCAGATGCACCGTGGAGCGAGAGCGGCCTAAGAATCGTTTACAAATTTTAATCCTGTCATCTTTTTCTTTCCATCGACGTGCAGATATTTCTTATTTTATTCTCTACTTTCACCACAGTTTTCTTTTTCAGCTGCATCCTTATTCTTCATTTATTTTTCCATGTCACAATCAAATATGCAACTTCTTATATTTGTACTATTGAGCCACGTAGAATCATTTTTGTGTATATTTCTTTACTATATATAAGACAGATACGGGTAACCCTACAGTTAATCTGAAGACATCTGATTATAGCTAATTTACTAAAGGTACTATTATTATCAAGTATCCAACTACCTAACAATTTAAATAGAAAAATAAACCAAAATTCTTATTACCACTTCAAACCTCAAGGAAAATTTTCAGGAAACCAATAATTATACGATCTTCTTAAAACTCATAAAGACAATACTCTATTATAACCTAACATCCACTTCTTTGGTACGCAAAATCATTCAGCTTTATCATAAGTCCGTAACTTCTACCACTTAGCGAGTCTTTTAAACTCCCGAAATCCACTCACAACTCACAAGGCGGCACCCTCTCATTAATTAACAGAACAAATTTTACCGTCAAACTGACGATGCTTATATTAGATCCTCACTTTCATCTGTTGTTGCAAACTTCTTTATAAACAATTTTAAGATAAAAGTCTTGACTCCTTTTCCTTGAAATCTATCTGTTAGATAAAATATGTTAACGATACTTTTGTTATTTGACCTCATAAACATAATGTTCTTTTTCCTTCTTCCCTTCATACCTAAACAAACTTCACACAAATGTCAATGGGACTAAAACAAAGCAATTTCATTCCTTTTCAGAACAACAAACCTTTTTAACATCAGTTTTCATCGCACTGGCTATAGAAAGCCTGCGATGAAAACTGATGTTAAAAAGGTTTGTTGTTCTGAAAAGGAATGAAATTGCTTTGTTTTAGTATTATATATATATATATATATATATATATATATATATATATATATATATATATATATATATATATATATATATATAAAGCCCTCGGCCTGCCAGACTAACGCGCGGCGGGCCCTGGGTTCGACTCCCAGGTCAAAAATAACGGCAAACATCGAGTGCTCTCCGGCCATCATACAAACACCTTTGGCGGTCGTAAAGTACATTCTCCTTCTTCTAACGGGTCAGACCAGCCACCTGCCCGGGGTACGCCCAACATGGCTCATAGTACTACACGAAATGTGTAGTTAGAAACAGGCTAATAGCCTATATAAAAGTAGAAGAAGAGAAGAAGATATATATATATACAAACTATTGTTTGGGTGTATGACCGTATTACTTATCGACAATCGACAGAAGCTCGTCGTTAGAGAAGCATTTCTTTCCGCGCATTGGGCTTTCCGTTCTATCAAACAAAATGTGGACCTATAGGGTAGCAATATAAATAGCCAATCCATCAACTGAATACCTTACTGATTCCAAGAGGCAATCGTCATTTGTTTTTAAATAAACGTACCCGACTATGGCTTTTTGATACGAGGGCTTTCAGTGTACTACCATTTTATAGACTGGCGTGTCTTTTCAGCATCTCGAGCCAGAACCACACTTTATCAGCTACAGCAACTGTTGGCTTGTCTCCAAACGTTTTTTGGTACAAAAGCTTTCAATGTGCTGCCATTTTATTGGCATCTCGTATTAGAACAATAATTTGTCTGCTGTAGCAAAACATTCAAATAAACGTCTTCAGATCCACGCTATATAACTGCAGCAGTTCAGTTCTAAGACTTAACGCTATGTTCCCAAAGCGCTATAGTCGACCGTTATATAACCGCTGGGAATGCATTTCATTCTGCAACACAATTGGAAAACGACATAAATAAATGATAAATCACACTGTCACTCTATTCAGATCCACTCCGTTACAAAATCTTTTATTAGCAGATTCCTCAATATTTCCAGTGTGTCTTTCCGTAGGTTCTCCTTTTTTCCTCCTCTTCCTCTTCATTTTCATGGGTTGTTACCTCCTCTCCATTCAGCAGACCTTAAAAATATCTTTTCCAACCCTTAATTACTTATTCTTTCTCTTTTCCATTTGTAAATGCTATTGATGTTTGTTAATATCCTTTTCTAGTGTGCTTTAGTTCATGATAGTTTTTTATTTCTCTATTTTTACTTTCCTTATTCTATAATAAAGAAAGTAATGTAATCGGCGGAAATTTGACCTACCCAGTTTTTCACATTTCTGGACGAAATGTCGGTCTGTCAGTAAACAGGATATCTCAAGAACCGTAAAAGCTAGAGACTTTAAATTTGGTATGCAAGTTACTTGTGGGTAGAGGACGCAGTGCAAAGCTTTTGGTAAAAATCGGCCTAGTGGTTTGGTCGCAAGGTCGCAAAATCGGTCGCAAAGCGGTCGCGCATCTAAACGGTTGAAGATACAAAAAATTCATGGGGATAAAAATGATTTGCTATCACGAGATAAACATGAATTTAAAATAAAAGTTAATTGTTCTACCTTGTATTCTGATTAACTTGTTATTTTGCGTTTTCTTTCCTTAATCACGTGATTACCTTCCATTGAGACAGTTACTAGATAATGATCTGAGTTCAGCCCCTCTTTATGACTTAACACTGTCTCTCTTAGTATCGGGAGCTACATAAGTGCCTTTAAGTATTTCTTATCTTTTAAAATTAGTGATTATTATTTTACAGCCTATTCCTACTACAAATCCTATTAATTTTGCTCCATTTTCATTTACTCCTATCGTGGGTCTGAAAGTTTCTTCCTTTACGATTTTGTCTTAAAATTATTTTATTGTATGCATGATATTAGAAGAGAATAGGGATGTTTATCACCAAATTTTACATAACGATTTAGGAAACACTTAATATAAAAGTACCCCCTCGTACAATGACGGGGGAATAAAAAATTCTTCAGACTCTTATAGAATAAGTCTCATCAAATGTTCGAAACTCCTATCACTTCTTAAAACTTCTCAAATCCCTTCACAACTGTAAAGGCGACATAATGATTAGTTTGAATGTTGCTTCTCTGTTTATTGATATTCCCATTCCTGAGATTTATCAACTTCTAAAAATAATTTGGGAGAATGAAGATCACTCTAAAGATATTGGAAAACATTGCGCTCATTGATGTGCATCTAAGAAACATCTCTCTTTTAATCAAAGATTTTTTCCTGCATTTTTTATTTCAGTGTTTACTTGATCAGTAAGTTAATTAGATATCAAAGGAGGAAACATGTTTCTGAGCATTCACATCTAAAAATATTTTTAATATAAAATTGTTACTAAGAAATTAATTTTATCTCATCAGAATACTTTTTGTTTTTATCTTAACAAAAGTAAAATACTAAAAAGATAAAACTACCTGGGACGTGCAAACAATACCAATCAAAATTATTGAATAAAGAACAAAACACTTAAAAGGTTAAAATTATCTTATAGATAACTCCATATCTAAATAAGATAATGTGAAGTAATATTTAAACTTCCAAAGTATAATAAATCTTTGGCGCAGTTCTAATAAACTTTACAGTGTTTACAATTTCACACTCCACTTAAAGCTCACGATTGATCATATCACTATCCACGTACATTCTAAGATGGTTGAATTTACGTTCTTATTTCGTCGAACGACCTTGCAGCGTACTTACTTACAATTGGATCCTTAGCAGAAATACATAGGCGATTTTCTCTGCCAACATTCTAGTAATTCTCTCCGCTGAAACAGTTATGGCTTGGCTCTATTTATGAAGTAAAGATAAATACGACTGCCATAATTACGTAATTTATGCGTTGTTTGTGCTGTTACTTTATTATGAAGTGTACCTTTTTAGTTTGATTTACGTAAATGAATTCTGTGAAGTCGAAAAGTTTTAACAAACATATTTTGCAAATTCTTAATGCAGTGAAATGAAAAATATACCAAAATTGCAATAATTTACAAAAATAGGTAACTATCTACCTATAATCTGATAATGTAGAGCAGTGTGTTGTACCTTGAATATAATTATTGCAAATTCAATTTTTTATTATCTATTGTTATTATTTCTCCTACCCTCCAAAGAAACTTCTTAAAGTGGTGGTGCTGATGGTGGGAAGGAAATTGGTACTCAGTACCCACTGCACCAAGCAGTGGAAAAGTAACCTTTCTTTTAATTTACAATCTTCTGATACATTTTTACGATTTTTGTTAGTGTGAAACTTTTCCCAGGGGACTTTCTTGAAGTCCGCCTTAATATGTCCATCACCAAGCCATTAACATATTGTTAAAAAAAATCGTATAGTTTCCTTGATCGACATTTAGTAAGTTAAATCCTGGATAGAAGATTAACCTGGTGATTGCACATAAATAAAAAATTGTCTGAATCATACGCAAGGTTAGTAATGCTTTACCCTATCATCAAGAGAAAATCTTCTCTGAAACTTACTATGTGCACAACTAAGTTTCCGGGTTTTTTCGGTCAATGAAAAATGGAAAATTTTAAGAGAAATACGAAAAATGGTTTACTCAAAGTATTGTCCCTCGCTAGCTACACATTTTTACCATCTCTGTGGCAATACATAAACATCGTAACGATAAAATGACACGTCTTTGGACCGAAACCATTCATCCAAACAATTTTGCATTTCTTCGAAGTTGGCCAAGTGTAGCCCAGCCAAGCCATGCGCCATCGACCGGAACAAGTGATAATCAAAAGGGGCCATGTCTGGCAAATACGGCGAGTGCAGTAGCAAATCCCATTTCAGTGTTTTGATGGTATCCTGGACGATGGAAGTGCGATGGCATGGAGCGTTGTCCCGTATCCGATTCTGGCCGTTTTTCGAGCAATGCATTGTTCAAATGTATCAGTTGTTGTCGGTAGCAATGCCCATTGACAATTTCGCTCGGTTTCAGCAGCTCATAGTACACGATTCCTTCCTGGTCTTACTAAACGCAGAGAATTGTCTTCTTTCCGAAGAGATTTGGCCGTGCCGTCGATGTTGATGCTTCGCCAGGTAAAAACCACAATTTTTTGCGTTTTGAATTCTCGAAATATATCCACTTCTCATCGCCAGTAACAATTCGATGCAGGAAACTCTTTCTTTCGTGCCGAAAAAGCAAAATTTCGGAAATGGCTCTTCGATTTTTCATCTGTCTCTCAGTCAACTCATGCGGCACTCATTTTCCTTTTTTTAAATTTTTCCCATGGCATATAAACGTTTGGAAATGCCTTGGTGAATCATGTTAAACGCTTCCGCAAGTTGATCTTGTGTTTGCGTATCATTTTCATCCAATAACGCTTACAGATCGGCGTCCTCAATTGTTTTTGGTTTTCCAGGGAGCTCCTTGTCCGCATTGTCGAAATCGCCACTTCTGAAGCATTTAAACCAATCTTCACAGGTATTTTTCGATGGTGCATGTTCGCCGTACACCTCCTCAAGCAAACGACGTGCTTCAGCTGCATTTTTTCAAGATAAAACAAAAGAAAAGCTTCCCGAAAATGCTGTTTATTTAGTACTAAACTCGACATCTTAGTTGTTAGAAAAAACATTTTTACGTTACGATATGTGCTGGTATTACAATTGGTTGTTGTTAACAGATGTCCAAGCTATAAAAAAAAACACAACTTCAGCATGTATGTCGACTACAAGTGTCATTAGCGCCATTCGAGCGTGAAATCCGGAAATTTAGTAGTGCACCTAGTAAATGAGGGACCCATATACCTATACAAGCCTATCTTTACCTATAGTTTCAGTGTCTGGGGTGTAAGCTCCGTAACCAACCGGAACGAGTAACAAGTTTTTCAAAATAAAGTGCTACGCATTATCACCAACGCCGAATAGTATGTGAGAAATTCCCAGTTCTTGCTATATGATAGCTTCACACTAGACATAAACTGCCGATATACCCCTTCAACACGACAGTGTGTAACATCTAGTACGAACTACAGTTCTGAATGTTTGACACCTCGACTAAAATATACACGGATATTGTATAGTAACATAACATAATTCGTACCTAATACTTAACGTTAAGAACTATAATTATCTCTGTCATGTAAAGCACGTCGTTCTGAGCTGACACTGATGTTAAAAAAGTAATCAAATTCTGTTTAGCATTACGATCGGATGCGACTTGGGCCTTATAACTTGTTAATCCCGTTCTATTCTTGATTTTTTGCACATACATTTGGGACATTTTTACGTTTTTAGAAACAAAAAATTGATTAAGAATAAATTAACTTTTTTGCTAACTCATTAGAAACATTTTTGGGCCAAATAATTTCACATTCCTAAAATTTGTAGCTCACCATGATAACAACGAATAAGCAGCAAAAACCATCCGTTGTAAAATTTTATTCCTAGTGCTACTAGACATATTTTGTCAAAATAAAAAAGAAGCTATACCTATTATTTTAACACTAGTAATACTATATTTATGCCTAAATATTAGTGTGTTCAACCACAGTGGCTTGACTTCTAACCAACAGACGAAAGTTAGGAATATGTTGCACCGGAATTAAGACCTGTTACAATACGATAAGGGTTTAAGAGGCAGAACAAATATCGTGGATCACAATATAGACACCGGCGATGCTACTCCTAAACGACAGAGCGCTAGACGATTGCCACTAGCCAAACGAGAGGAAGCTGAACAGATAATTTCAGATATAGAAAAGGATGGCGTAATTGAACCTTCGGCAAGCCCGTGAATTTCGTCCGTGGTGTCAGTCAAGAAGAAGAACGGGTCAACCAAATTCTGCGTTGACTACCATCGTCACGATGATATCAATAAGTAAGATAGTTACCCACTACCGTGCATTGGTGACACGCTGAATACCCTGGCCGGATCCCAATGGTTCTCAATCTTAGATCTAAAGATCAAATATTGGCAAGTCGAAATAGATCCCGAAGACAAAGAAAAGACAGCTTTTTCTATTGGATCTGGACTATAGTAATTTACAGTGATGGCATTTGGATTTTGCCCCTTCGACCTTTAAACGATTAATGAAGACATTGCTTAATGGGCTATCCTACAAAACATGTTTGGTGTATCTGTTTGACATAATAGTGACTAGAAAAACGTTCTAAGAGCATCTAAAGAACTTAAAGGGGCTATTCCAACGAGAAGCGCCATTCTTAAATTAAGTCCGAAAAAGTGCTCTCTCTCTCTCTCCCTCTCTCTCTCTCTCTCTCCCTCTCTCTCTCTCTCTCTCTCTCTTTCTTCAAGAAGAAGGAACACTATCTTGAACATGTAGTGAGTGATGAGAGTATAGCGACTAATCCAGAAAAAGTTAGAAGCGTGAATGAAGGGTCAGTACCAAAAGGTAAGCACAAGTTTAGAAGTTTCCTGGGACTGTGCACTCACTACCGACAGTATGTGTTGTTCAATTTGCCAACATCTCAACGCCTTTAATACAATTAACGAAAGAAGGTCAACGTTACGAATGGAGCGAAGAGCGTCAAGACGCTTTCGAAAACCTGAAGCGAGCCTTGGTAATGCATCAATACTGAGTTACCCGTTACCCCTGCCCCTACCCCTATCTCTTTCTACCTTTCACCTTGTTTGCTTCTTTCTACGTCATTGCTTTTGTTAGGTCTCCCTAAAGCATCCTCTTCTCTTCTTCCACTGTGTCTTAGCTTTCCATAGGGGATTGTCATCTTTCATTCTCTGTAAGCGGCCCCACTATCCTGGTTGTCACTCTTCTATAAACTCTGCTGTGGATTGTGTTTTCAGTACTTCCCTTATTTGGTTATTCCTTATCCTATCTTTTCTTGTAACTCTTGATACTCTGCTTAGATATTTCATTTCACTTGCTTGTAGTTTACTTCTTTCTCATATCCCGTACGTTAGAATTGGTGTATATATTCCTACATCATCATTTTGGTTTGTTTAGATACGCCTTTTTTATATATAAAATATACACAGTATATTCTGTTCACCTTTTCTAATCCGAAATTTATTCCATATAAGCAGATTGTCTTGTAGGTTTTTTCCCTCATTGTCATAATCGGTATACCACCCACAAAGGCACATTCAATAATATCTACTGTTGCTAAGTTTAAATATCCTGTGAACATTGGTTTCGTTCTCTTTCTGGTTTCTCGAATAATTTCAACAATGAAAATTATGAGCAATAAGGGGCTCGGCCCTTCTCCTTGCCTTACTATTATTTTAGTAGTAAAGCTATCATATTTTATATTATTGCTAATTATGAAGTTAATTGTTTCCTTGTACAAGCTTTGAACTGCTCTAATTATCTTGTGGTTTATATTTTTTTTTCTGTAGGATTACCCATAATTTAGGGACTCTGGCGAAAGTTTTTCTATATATAAAAAGGCCATATATACAGATTTTCCACTTGATAATGACTTATAAATATAATTTCTTTTATTGTAAATATGGATCTCCTGTACTCTTGTCTTTTCTAAATCCACTCTGGTTTTCTAACACCGTTAGCTCTATTACTCGTCTTAGTCTTTTCTCTGGTATATTTTCATTATTGTACTCAACAACGTAATTCCGCTATAATTTCGACACACCTTAAATTGATAATTAAGCCTACTTCCGACTCTTTAGGTATTTTTTCCTCTTCTTGTGTCTGGAGAATTTCTAGTAGTAGCTGCTATCCATCTTCTCCCATATTATTAATACTGCAAAGGAAATTAGCGCACATACTATACATATAAGGTAAAAAGAAGGGATACTATCTAGTTGGCTCTTATATTGGAAGACATGGTAAAAATGATAGAAAAGTAAAGAAATACTCAGACATAGTAGAAGCAGTAACATTAAAATTAAATAATACAGAAAAACTATTTATGATTCAAATATATGTACCTACACAGCTACTCTAGAGGACGATATTTAAAAAATTTATGATCAAGCAGATGAGATAAAAAAAATAAACAAAGTGAGATATTAGATTAAAAGTAACAGGAACAAAATCAAAAATTAAGCCTAGAAAACAGTTACAACTGAAGAATTACAGAATATACCGCAAGAAATAAAAAAGAAGAAATAATTTAAACTCTAACCAAATTTAAAAATAATGAGGCTCCCGCGGAGAATAAAATAATAAATGTACACTTAAAAATATACCAGAGGACATAGAGGTACAAAAAAAAACTTTTCAACAAAGTAATTAAAGAATAAGAAGTTCCAGAACAATGGATATCTGCAAAAATAATATTAATATATAAGAAGAGAAACAAAGATAAAACAAATAATTACAGATCTTTTAGATTTGTATCAACTCTGTACAAACTTTTTGCTACCATCAATAAAGAAAAAATTATGGACCTGTTAATTAAAAGCTAACCACCAGAGCAAGCTGGATTTGGGGAAGGCTACTCAACGATCGACAATTTGCAAAGGTTAAATCAAATAATAGAAATATTTCAAAAATATAACAAACCACTACACATTTATAGACTGCTCAAGAGCTTTCAACACTCTCGAACATGGTATAGTACATCAAATTCATTCGAAAAATATATAAACCAAGAAAAGCCAAAACAAAACTAGAAACAAAAGAAAAACATTTTATATCTGAAAATGAAGACGAAGAGAAGTAAGGGAGAGCGATCCCTTGTCATCAAACTTGTTCGCTAGCGCTTTAGAACTAATCTTTAGAAATCTACACTGGTAAAGGTATAGACTAAACATGGGAGAAAAGATATGTTGGAAGAGCTGGAAAGGAAGAATAGCAAAGTAGGATTATAAAACAAAATTTCGAAAAATTACATAGATGATGATTACCAACTCTCCAACAGGGAAAGGACACCTAAAGAAGAAGTGTAGCCTCTTGATTGATTGAATTGTAAAATACCTGCAAGGACGAACCTTGCATACAAACACAAATTTATAGATAATAAATGAAAGACTTACCCTACCACTTTAATGATCCACTTGTCGGTCTTACTGCTAAACTTCTAAAAGAAAAACAAGAAAAAAAGTAAACCCTATTTTCAAGTTAAAGATTGTTGATGATAATTTTATTTTACGTACCTGGTGATTACACTAGGAGACATAACCTGTTTGCTCTTTCACATTAACAGAAAAAATAAAATTATAAAAACGTCTACAAACAGATAATTTTATAACGCGTAAAAATAATTTGAACTAACAACATCTATTGCACTTATTTGGGCACAAGCAGTCTAGTGTCTTGATAGGTGACCCTTAATACTTGCATATCCACCCTCTTTTCAAAGACAAAGTCATTCTTTATTGTAAGTAGTTTTACTCCTTTGCTCCCTATTAATCCTTCAATGCATAAATAAAAGATTTGCTTTATCGTTTTAATGATTCCTCTATTAAACCTATCGCCAAACTTCTAAAACAGCAACAAGACAAAAAACAAATTCCATTTTCGAGTTGCAGATTGCCGAAGATAATTAAATTTTACGTGCCTGGTGATATGATATTTCTCGCACTACGCAACAAAAATTAACTGACAAGGATTCAGGATTTAAAAGAAAAGTGAGAAAACCGCAACATTAAATAAAAGCTTAAAATCCCATTGAAGTGAATATATCATTGTTCATAAAGAAGACATTGCCCACCACTAAGACCTTCAAAAACACTCACCATATCCGGACATCTACGCCGTCATCTCGAATCTACCTTTTGATGACTTTTTTTACCCCGGCGAATTTTGCTGCTCCAACATTGTCTCCAGTGCTGCTCGAAATTCAAGTACTTAGTCTATCTTATTACATAGCACTCACGTTTATTGTCGCGGTCACACAGAATACACTACTTTTACTAGCACTTCGCAATCACACCTCGACTGAACATAGTACGATAGTTCCATTACTAACGACGTCCGTTGCACTTGTTTAGGCACAGGTAGTATACATCTTAATTGATCGAGTAGAAGGACAAATATTTGTTTCATACAAAAATTAATTTTTGCGATTACATGCGATAAAGAGAAAAATAAATCCTTAAGCAAAAAAAATGTTATAAATTTTCACGTCTTTCCATGTTTATCACTTTGTTCTTCCTGATATGATCAAATTGGAAATATCAATGCCTACATTAAATAAGTCAAACTATTAATTCGATTTTTTAGGGTTAACAAAAAAATAATAAAGTGATAAACCCGTATGTGGGTGAATAATTGTATAAAGCCTTCAGATAATCTAAAAATAGAATTTTCCCTACCAAAATTAAAAAGACAAAATTTAGAAAGATCAATCTTGGGCCTTAAAACTTGCGTTAGTATTAAAGTGACGCTTTAAATGTTCGCAGAGAAGCCATTGCATACTACCAAAAATTTTAAAGACACTCACCATTTTCCGGAACATCTACGCCGTCATCTCGAACCTACCTTTAGATGACTTCTTTGCCACTGCTGCTCTCGCTGTTTCCAACGTCGTCTCCAACAGTGCTCCAACGCCGCCATCCTCGTCGGCCCAGCACGAAGAACATAGTCCGTCTTATTCCATAGTATTCGAACGTTCACCAACGCGGCCACACGGAATGCACTACTTTTACTAACACTTAGCGATCACACCACGACTGATCATAAAGCGGGCGTTTTCAGCAATAACGACGATTGTCACTTGTTTAGGTCCAAGTGATGTAGATAAGAGATCGACTAATCGAATTTTGTCAAAAAAAACTATTGTAACTAACACGTGGTTTAAATTACCAAATAGTAGGTTATACACATGGCGATCGCCTACAGACAAAACGTATAAATGTTGAAATCACACAGATTACATCCTGCTCAATAAAAGATACAGAAATTCGATTAAATAAGTAAAAGCTTATCCAGAGGCTGACATGTCAAGCCATACTCCTCTAATTGTCAACCTAAAAGTTAGATTTAAAAAAATCAATAAAATGAAAATGTGTCCTAAATTAGATAAAAAAACACTATAAAAGTGTATAAAAAAACTTAGATCGGATGGACAACGACACTGATGATTTTACGTAGATATAGGAAGCACTGAGAGATGGCATACTCAATCCGTGCAAAGAGATATTAAACATATCTACAGTACAAAAACATAAAATAGATGACCCATGATATTTTAAATATAAATCAGCAAAGAATATAGAAAAACATAAAAAATAAAGAAAGATGTCAGAAAAAAGGTAAAACAGCAAAAAACTATTACCAAGATAAGCGTAACAAAATTCAGAAGCTTGAGAAGAAATATAGTTTATTCAATCTTCATAAAAAAGTAACAGAATTAGCAAGCTGACAAAAAAGTGTCAGACCACTGTTTCTTTAAATAAAGATGGATATATTTTAATAAGTATAGAAGACAAACTTTGACCATGGAGAGAATACACAAAAATGTATTTACGGATGATAGAACTGATATAGGAAAAATATTTACAAATCAAGATAATACTGGTACGGATATCACCAAAGAAGTATTATATGCTTTTGAATTTATGAAAGATAGAAAAAACCCTGGACATGACGAAATCTCAAGTGACATCCTGAAAATTATTGATATGGAACATATGGATGCGTTGCTCAATCTATTCGATAAAATATGCAGATCAAGAAATATTCCTAAAACATGGTCAGTGTATATTTTTATCTGCTTACCCAAGAAAATAAACGCAAAAGAATGTGGCGATCATATTACCATTAGCTTAATGTACTACACTGTAAAATTATTCCTTAAAGTTATCCATAACCGTATATATCGGAAGTTAGACATGGATATAAGTGACACTTTATGTGATTTACATGAAGTTTTGGAAACTGGAGGAGCTCTCTTCTTATTTAATGTACTGATTCAAAGATGCTTAGATGTGAGCCAAGAAGTGTACGCATGCTTTATCCACTACAAGAAGGCATTCGATAAAGTCCACTATGACCAACTAATTAATATGTACTCTTGAGCCGAAACACCTATATCATAGAGATCCTCAGATTTATATAGAAATTGTATTATAGTCTAAAGGCTAAAATAAGCACCGACTATCAAGTTTCAGTAGAAATAGATACTAAATAAAGAGTAAGGCAATTATATGCGTTGTCAGCAACTCTCTTTGATGCGTATCCTGAAAGAATCCTTAAAAAATTCTCGAAGAAGGAACGGCTGGAATAAAAGTTGATGGAACACCAATTAGTAACATTAAATATATATACTGAATTGAATAACTGCATTAGTGAAAAATATAGACTAATACCTAATACTTGAAAGTCCTGAGCTTATACTTCGGAACCCGATTAGCAAAATACTACGTTTTTACTACTCTTCTCTACAGAGTAGACACATGGACCTTAAACATATTAAGTATCAGGAAAAGCAATGCATTTGAAATATAAAAAATATATAAACAAAGCAAAGCAAAATAAAACTTAAAATAGAAAAAAAAGAAAGAAGTAGAAAAGTAAATCAGGGCGATTCCTTGCCACCAAACTTGTTTACAAACGCTTTATAACTAGATGTATACACTGGGAAAGGTATGGAGTAAACATAGGAGGAAAAAAGTTGTCTAATTCAAGAGTTGCTGACGATATAAGCTTGTTATCAGTAAGCAAATCCAGTCTAAAACACATGTTAGAAAAGCCGGAAGAAAAGTATAGCAAAATGGGATTATGAATGAAAGCTACTAAAATTACAATATCCATGATAATTACCAATCTTCGACATAAAAATGGCACCTAAAGAAGAAATGTGGCATCTTGATTGGTTGAATGGTAAAGTGTCTTCAGATGAAGAGAAAACCTTGCATACAAACAAAAATTTCTTAATAATAAATAAATGACTTACCCTACCACTTTAATGATCCACTTGCCGGTCCCACTGCTTAACTCCTAAAATCAAAACAACAGAAAAAAAGTTGTACTATCGAGTTAAAGATTGTTGATAATAATTTAAATTTACGTACCTGGTGATATTATGTTTCAATCACTTAATAACACTATAATACATAACCGTTTGTCCTTCAGCATTAATAAAGAAAAAAATTACGAAACCGTTTGTAGACTGATCATTTTCTAACTCATAAATAATTTGAACACGCATTTTAACAGACTTCAGACGAAAAGAAAAAATAAGAAAGAAAAATTTAAGACCTTAAAAAGAGCATGAGAAGAATGCAACATTAAATGATATTTGAGGATCTTATTGCAGTGAAACTTTCATCATTCATACAGAAAACATTATTCACCACCAAAAATTTGAGAAGGAACAGAAATAAAATAAGGAGTAAGGCAAGGATATGTATTGTCAGTAACTCTCTTTGATGCGTAACCTGGAGAAATTCATAAAAAATTCTCGAAGAAGTGACAGCTGGAATAAAAGTTGATGGAACACCAAATAGTAACATTAAATAGATCTGATGAACCGATATTATTGTATTATAGTAAATGGTGACATACTGTTCCGATATTAAAGTCCAATTTGGGCCCTATTGAGTGGGAAAGAAACACATAAAAGGGTTAAAAAGAGGTTAGAAGGACAGGTTAAGAAAACAGAGACAAAATCTAAATTAAAATATACTAAAAAAACAAAACTGTGAGTATAAAAATTCAATAATTAAATTGGAGGTTAAAAGTCTATCAATAAGAACAAAATTTGCAAGTGCGCTAAAGCGATAAAAAGAAATAAATAAATAGTATTACAGAGAGGAAAGATTAGGTTATTTGTAAAAGAATAGGCCACACACCGTACAGCTGGGATTAGGGTAGACATCTTCCATCCGAAGAGTTGACCTGTGGAATGTCTCTGGCGCCAGACATAAAAGGTAAATTTAATGTGTGCACTACGATATAGAACTAACAGCGCTGGGTCACTAGTAAAATTTATAAATAAAAGAAAAAAGCCAGATAAAAAACCAAACAAAAAAGAAATAGAAGCGGAAGCATTCAAAAGGAGTAAGAAAATAATAAGAACACCAAAAAAAGCAAACTTATACAGAAGAGCAAAGCGAATTTGGAAAAACTACTAATAGGGCTATCTGCCCAAATAAAAGAAATAAAAGAAGACACGATCAGCTCAAATAAAGCCATAGGTAGCATAAATGAGCAAAAAAAAAATATGGAGAAGAAATACGAATCCTAAAGAAAGAAGCAATAGAAAAGGAGGTGGAATGAAAGAAGAAAAAAGACGAGTTACACAGGAAAATTCAGACAATGAAGAAAAAACTAGAGAACCAAGAGAGAAAAGGAAAAAACCAATATAATAATAAAAGGAAAAAATTTCAACAGGAACAAACAAGAAATAAATGAATTCGTACAAAAAGAAATAGAAGTTGATGTGGTCATAGACGAAGCATACAGAGATGGAAGAAAGGAAATGATGATGACAGTAGTAAAATTGAAAAATTACGAACAAAAAGTTGAGATACTGAAGAAGAAAAATAGATTGGGGCATCAGGAAATATATATCGATTGCGATATGACACAAGAGTAAGTAAGTGCAAGCGGCTATCAGAAAATTAGCAAGGGAAGAAAAGAACAAAGGTAGAAAGATAAAAGTAGAATACAGGAAAATTGAAATAGATGGAATCAACTACGAATGGAGTGATGAAGAGGGAGGAAGTCTAAAAAGAATCCAAGATCCTGGGTCAAAAACTAAATAAAACAGTAAAGGACGGAATAACGGCAACAAAGATAGGCGTGAAAAAGGATATGAGATTAGAAAAACAAAGACCAAACAAAAAAGAAGCAGAAAGAAAATAACATAGTAATAGGAACCTGGAACGTGAGGGGAGTTAACCTTAAAACAGTTAATAAGGAAGATAGAGAAACACAGCACAGATTTAATAGGAATACAGGAAACAAATATAAAAGGAAATCAAACAATGGAAATAGTGGATTATATTTATCTAAATTTCGGAGAAAAAGAAAACACACTAGGAACTGGCTTTATAAGAAGCTCATTAAAGAAATCACTGATGCAATCAAAAGAAATAACCACTAGGCTAAGTTATATAAGAATAACAGGAGAATACAGAAAGATAAGTATAGTGAATTGCCATGCACCAACAGACAAAGCCGAAGAGAAAATAAAACAAAACTATTATGAGGAGTTAGAATTGTTATACGATACCATCCCAAAATTCCATGCGAAAATAGTATTTGGTGACTTTAATGCCAAAATCGGGAAGGAACTGGAATACAAAGAAACTATAAGTATGAATAGCAAGCATGATGTGAGTAATAACAATGGAAAAAACTAATTGATTTTGCAATGTGCAAGCAGTTAGTAATAAAATCAACTTTTGAAAGGCGCAATAATATTTATAAAGGAACATGGAATAGTTCAAATAGGAAAATAACAAACCAAATAGACGATATCTTGGTTGAGAAAAAATATATGTCGCTAATGAACACAGTAAGGTCATACCGAGGTGCAGATGCTGATAGTGACCATTATATGGTACGAGCAGTATTAAAGCAGCAAATACCAACAATACAAAAAAAATACAAACTAGTGCAGAAACTGAAAGTAGAGGAACTAGTAAAAGACGAAATAAAGACAATATATACAAGAGGAATAGAAAAGGACTTAATAAAAGAAGAAGAAACAACAAACATAAAAAAGGAATAGAACACAATAGAAAGAATTGTAAAGCAAAATAAGTAAAAGCAAATAAGTACCTAAAGAAATGCAAAGATAAAAATGACAAGAGCAGTTGAAGAGAAGCAAGAAGGAAAACTAAAAGTGTTCTCCGGAAAAATAAGAGAGAATACTTAGCAAAAGTAATAGACGAAATAGAAGAAAGCTATAAAAACCAAAACATACAAACGTTCTATAAGAAAACTGCCCAAATAGGCAAAATCTATCAGTCAAAAACACTATTTGTAAAAAATAAAAAAGGTGAGTTACTAGGAGCAGAAACAGACATACTAAAAAAATGGACTGAACACTATAAAGAAGTACTGACACAGGAATATGAACCTATCATGGACAACATACTTTTAAATGAGAACCAAAAAGAACTTGAACTCCCACAGCTAGAAGAGGTAGAAGAAATTATAAAAAATCTGAAGAATGGCAAGAGCCTTTTAAGTGATGAAATCTCTGGAGAGCTACTAAAATATGGAGGAAAAGAACTGACAGAAAGGGTGCAGAAACTAATAACGAAAATTTGGGAAAAATGCGAAATGCCAAAAGAATGGAACAAAAATGTGATAGTACCAATATATAAAAAAGAAAACACAAAACAGTGTAAAAACTGTAGACCCATCTCCTTACTGAGTGTAGCTTATAAAATTATAGCGAGATTCATTGAAAAGAGACAAAGAATTTGCAGAAACTAAAGTAGGTGAGTATCAGTGCGGTTTTAGAAGAAATAGATCCACAATAGACCTAATCTACTCATTAAGGATGATACAAGAAGAAAAAGAAAGAAAGAAGACCCAACTCTATGTAATTTTTATAAATCTATAACAGGCCTATGACAGATTACAAAGAACGGCAGTAATCAAAACACTAAACATATTAGAACGTCTCGGAAAGCTAACAAACTTAATAGAAATGACACTAGAGGAAACATTTACTCAAACTAAATTTAACGATAGACTATCAGAAGAATTTCCAAAAAACGTAGGACTAAAACAAGGTGACCCAAATTCTACAACCCTCTTTAATCTAGTACTAGAAACTGGGATAAGAAAGTGTCAGTTTAAAAGATCAGGAACAATATTCAAAAATTCTCACCAATGCCTGGCATTTGCAGATGATTTGACAATCATAACGAGACGCAGGAGGAGCTAAAAGACTGTATAAAAAAATTCATAATAGAGGAAAAGAAAGTGGGAGCAAAGCTAAATACTGAAAAAACAAAGTTTATGGTAATGGCAGCAGAAAAGCAGCAGCAACGGGTGAACTTAGAATTAATGGCAGGAAAAGACAAATATAGTTTTGAATGTGTGAAAACATTTGTTTACCTTGGAGTAGGAATAGACTTTAGAAAATAAATTGAAAGAGAGGGTTTTTTGATGAAAATACTGAGAGCAAAAGAACTCTACCAAACAGTAATCAGACCAGTGGCACTATATGCAAGGGAAACATGGGTTTTTGAGGTTTTGATATAAGAAAAATTGAAATTTGGGAAAGGAGAATATTAAGGATGATTTATGGGGGCATAAAACAAGGTGAAATATGGAGAAGAAGAACAAACCAAGAGTTACTGAACTTGTACAACAACACCAATATAATTTCATTAATCAGGTAAACCAAAATTAAGTGGATATGACATTTAGCACACATGACAGATAAGAGAGTACCAAAAACAGTCACTTTTGAAAAAATGCAAGAAAGTGCAAGAAGACGAAGACCAAGGAAAACCTGGAGAAAATGCGTCGAAGAAAAAACTGGAAATACCTAATTAAGAAGTCCATGTCACAGACAGAAACAAATGGAAAAAAGTGATTAAGAAAGCCATATAGGAAAAGCAATTTCAAACATAAAAAATATATAAATAAAAGAAAGCCAAAATAAAACTAGAAAAAAAAGACAAATATTTTAGTCTGCAAAGAAAGAAGAAGAAAAGTAAAACAGGGCGATCTCTTGTCACCAAACTTGTTTATAAACGTTTTGGAACTACAAATATACACTGGAAAAGATATAGAGTGAGCATAGGAGGAAAGAAATTGTCAAATTAAAATTTTTTATGGTATAATCTTATTATCAAAAAGCATATCCAGTCTAAAAGATATGTTAGAAGAACTGGAAAGGGAGAACAGCAAAGTGGGATTATAAATTAATGCTACTAAAATCACAATGGCCATGATAATTGCCAACCTTCCACCCGGAAATGGCACCTAAAGAAGAAGTGCAACATCTTAATTGGTTGAATGATAAAATGTCTACAGATGAAAGAAAAACCTAGCATACAAACACAAATTTCTAAATAATAAATAAAAGACTTACACTTGTCGGTCTCGCTGCTAAACTCCTAAAATTAAAGCAACAGAAAAAATGACACTCTCAAGTTAAAGATTGTCGATAATAATTTCAATTTACGTACCTAGTTATATTATGTTTCAATCACCACATACACTACACATACGCATTAATAGAAGAAATAAAATAACGAAACCGTCTGTAGACATACAATTTTCTAGCTCATAGAAATAATTTAAACACTCATTTAGACGGATGTCAGCCGAAAAGAAAAAAATAACAAAGAAGAATTTAAGACCTTAAAAAGAGCATGAGAAGAACGCAACATTAATTAACATTTGAGAATCTCATCAAAGTGAAAGTTTCATTGTTCATACAGAAAACATTATTCGCCAACAAAAATTTTAAGGACACTCACCATTATCCGGAACATCTACGCCGTCATCTCGAACTTACCTTTAGACGACTTGTCTACCTCAGCTGCTCTCGCTGCTTCCAATGTACTTAGTCTGTCTTATTACATATCGTTTACTATCGCGGTCACGAAATACACTACTGTCACTAGCACTTCGCTATCACACTTCAGCTAAACATAGTGCACGCACTTTCATCACTAACGACGTCTGTTGGGCACAGGTAGTGTGTATCTTGATTGGTTGAATAGCAGCTAAGGGTCAGCAAAGGAACAAGAAATATTTGTTACATACAAAAATGAATTTTTAAAAAAACAATAAACGCAAAATATATAGTGATCATTGTATTATTAGTTTAATGTCCAACAGTTTAAAATTATTTCTTAAAGTTATCTATAACCGAATATATCGGAAGTTAGACATGGATATAAGTGACACTTGATGTGATTTTCAAAAAGGATTGTAAATTAGAGAAGCTCCCTTCTCATTTAATGACCTGATTAAGAGATGCTTAAATGTGAGCCAAAATGTGTACGCATGCTTTATAGATTACAATAGAATATAAACTAACATTTAATATTAGAAAAACCAAATTTATAATAGCGAAAACTCACAGAAAAAATAAAAACCTTAGTATCAATAGAAAAAAACATCGAACAAGTAAATGGCTATACATATCTTGTAACGGTGATAAACCAGGCAAACTACCATACAAATTTGAACAAAACAGAGATAGAAATAGAAAAAGATCGAAAAATGGCGTGAAAAAATGATTGTCATTTCTTGGAATTGAACTTTTGTTGGCCATAAAGGGACTTACTATTTTCTGGAACAGCTACGCCGTCATCTCGGACTTACCTTTGACGACTTCTTACCCTGGCTGCTCCCGCTGCTTCCACGCGTCTCCAACGCTATTCCTCGCTGGCACAACAGCAAGTTGTTAGTCTGTCTCGTTACAAAGTACTCACCACCGCGAGCACACAGGCTGCAATACTTCTGATTACACCTCGCGAGCACTTCACAACCGATCCCAACAAGAGCATTTCCACTATTAACAGACGCGGCGTTTGATGAGTCCATGGTGTCTGCCACACTTGTTTGATGCCAAAACGCCTACTTCTTATTCGCTGTTCTGACGTAAGAACGTTGGATGAACAATTGAAAAACGTTTGCTAGGATAGCCCAAACATTTCTTGTTTGCAAATCAATATCAATATTCAGTAAAGCAACACAATTTTACACTACATGCGAAATATCAAAAAGCAAAGTTTTGTTCAAAAATTGTTACAGCTTTCCTGATTAAATATCTAAAATTATTGTTTTGTTATTTAATTGTTCCTGCTTTCGATTTTTTGCTTTAATTAAAGCGCATGATCATAGAAAAGAGAAATTAAGATCAGAAAATTTTATAATTAATTAAAGTTGAAATTTCAAGAATCATTGTAAACAATAACTGAAGGTCACGCAATGATATGCGGAAACGCCATCTTACATATTATGCCTAGCATTTTTTCAATTGGAGCTTCTGTTGACCATAAAGCAAGCATTGCTCGCCACCAGAACATCTCCGCGGGCATATCAAACCTCCTTCAGACGGGCCTTTTCCCAGAGCTGTTGCTGTTTGCAACGCCGGCTCCGACTGCGCCGGCGCCTTCCCTTTTACCGGCACAACACCAAACATTTAATTTGCCTGATCACACGGCGCTAAGATCACTACCGCAGCACTCAAAATGCATTTCCCATTGCACCTCGCGGTCACATCACGACTGTTCCCAAACTCGGCTCTTGCGATGTTGTGGCGTCTGCTGTGCTTGTTTGGCGCGAAGATGCCAACAGCTCAACAATCTATATATATAGGGGTTAGCCAAATAAATTGCCATTTGCACTACATTAATTATAATTACTGATTTCGGTATTGCTGTTACTGTGAAACTTTGATACGAAAAAAAATCAGCGGTTTATTCTGTCTTCTTAATACATTCTTGATTTTTTTTTCTATCTACTTTTCTGCAACCGGAAAAATTGTCATTTAAAGATGCAGAAGTATTTTTATTTTCCCCCCAATTTAATGCAGGGATGCTCGATACCTCCCTCGTTAAAATTTTAGCACTTCTCTGTATTTTTCTACGCATATTATTTATCAAAGTCATCAACGCTAACTACCCATAATTTTGTTTGTTGGCTGTAAGAAAATTTCAAAGCCACTGGAGTGGAGCTTTCTGGGAACTATCGCCTACCCCTAAAATTCGCGGAATTTCTAGCAGCTGCAGGATTTGCACGTGTGCAGCTGGCCGAGTTGCCTCGCTGTTTCTACTTCACAGGCGAGAAAAACCTTCACACCGATTTAAATTTTGAAGACTTTTCATTATTAGAAGTAATGTATTATAAACTGCAAATTTTGTAATAACAAAAAAAAACTATTTGAAAAGCATACTAGGTTTATATAAGTTATAAAGTAAATATCTCCTTGAAAATTTTATTGATGGAAAAGCTAGCCCAAAAGTTCAGCTTGGAAAAGTCTTCATGTTAGATGAGGATGAAGGCAAACCACTGGCTTCGGACAATCTGGATCAAGGCTGCTGTGAAGAAAGCATGTATATGGGCTCTCTTTGAAACATTCCAACTGACCCTATTTCTGACCATGTTGTTTTAACAGTTATATGTTCTTAGTTTCATTTTGTTGGTAGTTGTTATAAAGTCCAGAGAGGTTTCAGTTGTCCAAAGGCTTGTTGAACTTCTTAATTCTGTTTTTAAAATCAACAATAGTTCTTATATCTGTGGTTATGACGCTCTAGATAGGTAAATTTTTTAATAAGGGTTTTCTGTCTGCAAGGGTGTATGCTGTGTAGACAAGATCTGTCAGAAAGGACTGAAATATCCATCGGAATAAGCAGTCATTATTTCTTTTAAAACTTAGGAACAATCAGTATAACGTTGATGACCACTCTACTGATTGTTCTGTGGGGATTCTCAATATATGTATCTACTCCAACCAAAAGCCGTTCCTTAAGGATGGTGTCCATTTCCCAAATATGTAGAAAAAATAATAAATCAGCTCAGAACCGGCTATGGAGTCCACTTTAAAAAGTTCACTGAGAAAGTTGTCAGGCTTGATTGTATTTGAGTCCGCATGTGGTCTCTTGAATTTATTTTTTGTTAGCGAGTTAGTGTTAGCTGGTAAATTCTCTATTTGCAGTTGTATTGCCGTACTTATTTTGTTCATGATTATCACTGGTGTCCAGCATTTCTTCGAAAATATTTTTTCCAATGTTGTACTTGTTGCTCTGGGGATGAAACTGATTCCCTTGATCTTGATCTTAACATGGGTTTGTTTTGATTTTTAGTGCTGAATTATTTAGTTATATCATACAATTTCTCTTGTTATGCATTCTCAAAGTATCTTCTGCTTGTAATTGTGTTAATCCAAATTTAAAGAGTTGTACAGCTGCATCTTTTCTCTTTTATCCTCTATATTTATCCAATATCTATTTTTACCTCTCTTCTTTTTTCCAGTTATTTCAGCTGCTAATTTCAGAGATTCTCCCTCATATTTCCATTTTGGGTAATTATCCAAGTTTGTATTCTCTTATCTCTAATCAGATTTTAAATTTTCCCAGTATATACTTGGTCTTTAGCAAAGTTTTAGATTTTTAAATTAGTCCCAGTTTCCTTTGTTAATAACATTTAACAGTAAGCTCTTCAGTCTTGAGATATTAATGTGGTTTATTTGGTTTTCTTTTTTTCTATTTGGTGAAAACCATGTAACCTTATGGATGCGTTTGTCTACGAAAATTGTGCCTTTGATCACTAGAATGTAAGTACTGGCAAAGTTTGATAGCATTTCGGCATTGTTGTTTGGTTGTCCCAACCCATGTTTCTCTATTATGCTTTGTAGGTTTGTGTTGTTGCCATAGACCTTGGCATTTAGATATCTCACAACAATGGATATACAGCCAATTAACCACAGGTTTGTCTTAATCAGAGGAAGGTTCTTTGGAGCATAGCACTGAATGTAGCCGAGCTTTCTGTAATAAATATGGTTATTCATGATATGAGACTCTTCCTTTCATTTCTATTAAGCAGCATGCCAACACCATTTTTATGAGATTCGCCCAGTTCCTTCCAGTAAAAATTAGTTCTCCATTTGTGGATTCATGTTCTCATTGTCTGTTTCACCTTGTTTTTGTCAGTCCTTTGGAGTTGCCAAGTTCATCACCATTAAATCAGTCCTTGAAATTTCAGTAATCTTCGTAATTCAACGATATAAATGCCATATATAGTGACCTAGACTGCTGTTGAGGCCGCCAACTTTAATATCCAATCATACCTCGACATTCCTTCGTCCCTTTATGATGAGGTTATTTCTTCTATACTCGGTCATCAGACACTTGTTAGTTACAATAACAAAATCTACCACAAAAAGGTAAGGTTGGCAGTTGGATAAGATAAGCTCTTTGACACA
This sequence comes from Sinelater perroti, assembly GCA_036346155.1. Taxonomy (NCBI): domain Eukaryota; kingdom Metazoa; phylum Arthropoda; class Insecta; order Coleoptera; family Elateridae; genus Sinelater; species Sinelater perroti. The sequence goes on along the minus strand of JARFIY010000254.1, from coordinate 19,821,477 downwards.
CCAAACTACCCCATTATAAAAAATATAAACAAACACAAAAATTGCATTAACATGCTCTTATTATATATATCCACAAGATTATCCTTGCATTAATTTCAAAGCAGTTTTAGTAACTTTGTTACAACTATCCTAAGAGCCATCACTAAAACAATTACGATCTGGATAATTTGTTCCGTCTGCTCTTCCTGCCACAACGAGCGCCATTGTGGGTTAGCAAGATGCACCAGTACACCAAATTTATCACTAATGAAGATTTAAAAATAACCAGCAAACGTTTGGCACCTACATTCGTCATTAGTTTTAAGAGGAAAGTAATAACTTTATTTTTTCATTCAGATAAAAATCATAGCAGTTAATCTTAGATACAATAGCTTTGACCTCAAACATCCTTCTTTAGTTATAGCAAATTTAAAAAATCCAAAATAGTTAAAACAAGCATGTCTTGCTTCAACATCAAGTACACATTCAGCCCATACACCGACATCAGATTGATCTGCTTAATTATGTCTGTAGCAGCAGTGATGTTCCTTGGCATAATATTGGTGCTGCAAATATTCACTAGTTAAAGCACCTTCATTAACACGTTATAAAACTTACTCATCAACAAAAAGAACGGCCAGCCCCCAGTTCCGGGTCTTCAGCAGCTCTTCAATGTACTTCCAGTCTTTGGTGGAAATCTTGAGGCTGTTCACGTGTAAATCATCTTGCACCAATTCAACAGAAGATGTAAGGCCCAGTATGCATGTGTAAAATAGCAACATGTAGAAGTGTGGTACCGCTGATCGAGAGTCTTGCACCACATCTCGCCCCTAAAGAGGAGGCTCCTTATTGAACCGGCCCGAGCTCTTCCCAAACCTGTAAAAATTCTCTCAATATATTCATTAGTCATGATAATTTTAGTACAGACCTTTTGCGTCCACAATTTCCTCAAACCTCTGACCGCACCTTTATGTGCGCATAGACGACGTATCTATACATCCTTTAGCACTACACGTTCTGATGGTTCTAAGGCTCCTAGCAAACACGTCCGAATGTAAATTCAGCAGCCCGAGCATCTTTTCATCGATTATATACAGGTTTTCCAACCATACCTGCCAGAGCTTTTTGTACTTTGGTAGGAACGGCAAGTGATGTAGTATTTGCTATTGCCGTTGAACACGGTCGTATAATTACAGATTTTAAAGTTACTAAAGTATTTCTAAACATTCTGCTTATTTATGGTTAGAATTTTAGTTTACAACTCACTGCTAGAGGACCTGTGTTTAAACTAATAATTAGTAGGTAAACCAAGATATTTATTTTTATAAATAAAAATTTAATTCACTTGATCTACTTTAATATTATCTTAAGTTAATACAGGAACTTGTAGAACGTGAAAATTAATAATTATAACCTACAAATTTGAAGATGCTTTCTAAAAAAGGATGCCCTTTAATTAGAAAATTAAACAGTAACCCTAGTGCGTTACCTCCGTATAATGTAAGCATAGTGTTATTGAAAATATTAGTTAATTATTTAGGTTTATATTTTTGGACTAAATTAGTTAAGGAAGCTACTAAAGTAATCGAAGAGCTAGTCGAGCAAAATCAAGCCGATGCGTATGTTTATCCCTTAAATTTGTACGAGAACACCGTTTTATGCTTAATAACTTTACAGTAATGAAGAGAAGAATCACACTGTAGCTGAGGTTTCATACATTTCAATCCTACGTGTGCGATGTGCAGCGTAACCTGTGGTGCGTGCTAGCATACCATTACAACAGAGTATGCAGCCTGTGTATTATGCATTGCGATTTTGGAAGCATCCTGCCTCCTGATAAAAGCTAATTTGAGTGCAACTGAAACCTCAAGGTTCAGCAAGTATTCCGCTGCTCTGCTAAGTACACAAGGTTTATCAGAGAGGATGGAGGGGCAGAGGATAGGTGTTAATTTAGCGGTACCTGCCGAAAGCTTTATACTTTGAAGTAAAATGCCTGGTTGATTACGATAGGTATGAGCCGAGAAACGGTTCGCTGCTTCTGTTAAAGAACGGTAGGCACTTTTTGCTAAGAGTAGAGTACGAGAAACTTTTAAAAGGGAGTTTTCCTACACCTTGTGTCTTAAATTGTTTGTGTAAGTTTTTAAAGGTGCAATAATTTATGTTGTCAAATGATTTTTTATTTGGAGAAACTACTTTATTTCTGCTACAAACTGATTTAAAGCCAACAAAACGAATTTTGCCGGTTTGTTAAAATTTTTGTTGATTACTGTATAGAAGGGAGTGATTGTGCTTTGCTACTGCATTTGTTAATAAACGAATATCATGGTGGGGGATTGGGAGACCTTAGATGAGAATGATACAGGACTTGAGTTTGATATTTTTAGAGCTCATCATAAGTTATGTAGTTTGAAATGTAGTATAGAATACTGAAGGTCCGATTTTGATCTATTTTTACTTCAAAGAAAATATTTTCATATTTTGGACATGCTAAAGAAGAGGACGGCAAAAATTGACTGCAACACTGCTCCTAACATTGGAGAATTTTTACGTATAAATGTAATGGTGGGAGAGAGTATACTAAACAAGAAAACGGTTCTCAATTTATTCATAACTTAATTCTCGTTGTATGTTAGATAACCTTTTTGGGGAAGGAAACTTAAAAACAAATCATTAAATTGTTTTATCTGCACAACTTTATAAAATATCTTATAATTGAACATCATCTAGTTTTACTTTATCAATAATTTCAATGTTCTTAGATTCACTTTTCACCAATTTTTCTATAGCAATCTGAACTGAAGGAAAAATTTAATGTTTCCTTTAGGCCATAGACGGGTCCAGATTGCTGCCAATAAGATTTTAATACTTTTGCCTTTAAACAGTGTAGCACTGACCACAAAGAAAATAATTTCACATTCTCTTTGCTTCCTGGTCATATTCAATAAATGAATAAATAAATTTTAACAATTTAATCTACTAACAATTATTTCTACATCCTTAAGCTGTACGTAACATTTTGGCTTCCTTCTTTTCCTGCAGCTCTTTCTTCTGCTGTTCTACAATAGCAGCTCGCTCTTTTAGGAACTCCCTGTACTCTTTTGGGTCCAATTCCTTCACAACTTGTATCCCAACCAATCTTGCCACATTACACAACATGCAACATATCTCTTTGAGGGTTCTCACTTGCAGTGGGGGATCCTCGCTCTTAATTTTGGCAATTTCATATATGTGCTTTAAAGTTACTTTTCCTGCTACCGCTTCTCCTACAAGTTACAGTTTATATATATTTGACCAATCTTATATAATGGCACACCTGAATGCATAGCCCCTCTTAATACCAGCAGCCTGCTTCAATAGGTAGCGGGCGGCTTATGTATAACCAACTCATAGCTGCGGTCAGGATGGATCTTGACCTTCGTCGGGAGCGGAATGCCTTCCTTTATATCTTTGGTGCGCTCGTTGAAATCTTTACAGAAAGCCGCTATGTTCATTCCGTGCTGTTAAAAGTCGTTGAATGCAATTAGATGCTGTTGCTGCCGCACTGTGGGCTGCATACCTGCCCCAGCATGGGACGTAAAGGAGGGAGGGCCTGCTGCAGCCATCCCTGCAAGTATATTCGTTTTCAACCCCGTATGCTGTATTTTCTCGACTACTACATTCTTCAACGACTTCAATCTGCCGCCTGCTTTCGACATTTTTAGTCTTAGTTCATAGGTTACATGTGCTATAGATAGGACACAACCATATCAGCATGTCTGTAGTAAAAGGCAGTAACCCCCAACGCATACATTATATTAATCTGTGGTTATGTGACGTATCTATGTATATATAACCTGTAACTGTGGATTGAAATAAGGTTACAAGTTAATCCTGTACATCACAAGAATTCTGCGAAAATGCCACAATTAAGCTTCGACACGTTTCTCTCATTACACAAGGCTCAACTGGAGCTGTCAGCAGTCCCCAAGCACTTTTGGGAAACTTTGTACAACAAACTGCAAGGGCCAACGCTCGACGCTGGAGAGACGTTCACTCTGCTGGAGGCGGGGCGCGAGAATAGAATCGACCTCAGACCGCCCTATCTCCTGCAAGTTAAAGCAGAAGGTGGTATCAAAGCTTCCGATGCGCAGCACATATATTTAGTGGACCATGCATGGACGTTCCAACCCAACTATGCTAGAACGCAGCTGAAGTCGATGGCTTCGCTGAGGGAGCGCATGGCTAGTATAATGGGCGTGAATTGCGAAGACATCCACACAGATGAACTGGTGGAGAGGATTTTCAATGAGATGTGGAAGTATTGCGATTGCTATTGGGCTGCCAATGCAGCAAATGCTGAAGATCGTGTTGCCGTGTGGTACATGATGGATGAAGTTGGGTCGGCAATCTACCACTGCGAATCTCCAAACTTTAGAATAATCCCATTCATGCACATACCTGAACAAATTACTTATTCGCTGTTATTTCCAATTGAAGATTTAAGTTGTGGAGACACGGTGACACGTAATTTTGTGGAACAGCATGTCACTGACCCCATTAAAAGAACTGCATTGGTTTTACCTTGGATGCCCATCTCATTCCTTGATATTAATTTTACACACGAAGAACCTAATCCAGATTATTTTCTAAGTGGCCATATATCTGAGTCTTTGCCTGTTTTAACAAAGCTGCAAAATGTTAACCAAGTAATTAAGGCGAAATATAAAGTATTTGCCGAGTATGATTTAGTGCATCGGTACCTAACTGATGAAAGTTTTGAATTGGTCCAAGATGAAGAGCAAGCAGACATTTTGTGGTACATGAGGCATTTTAAGAATTTTGAGGAGTTATGCGAGTCCCCACACAAACTGGTCAATCAGTTTCCGTTTGAGTACGTGCTTACAATTAAAGATTTGCTCTGCGTAGTATGTAGACGTAAGGCTGATAGGAACCACAACACTGTTTTGGCTGTACCTTCTCCTTTATGGCTTCCAGTCACCTACAATTTGAAGACAGAACTGCCAAAGTTTGTAAGCTATTTTCAGCACCGTGAAAAAGAGGGGTTGGATAACCACTGGATTGTAAAACCCTTCAATTTAGCAAGAGGCCTGGACACGCACGTAACAAACAATCTAAACTATATCCTGCGGCTTCCTGCAGCAGGCCCTAAAATAGCCCAAAAGTACATCGAAAACCCTGTTCTGTTTGATCGACCGGAGTGCGAGGGTAAAGTCAAGTTTGACATTAGATATGTCATATTGTTGAAAAGTGTGAAGCCATTGCAGGCTTACGTTTACAAAAACTTCTTCCTGCGGTTTGCTAATCAGGCCTTTGAGCTCGCACACTTTGACGAGTACGACAGGCACTTTACTGTGATGAATTACATAAATAATTCCACAGATCTCAAGCATATGCTTTGTCGTGAGTTCAAAAATCAGTGGGAAGCCCAGTACCCCGATGTAACTTGGAATTCTGTGGAGGCCAGCATCCTGCAGATGCTGCGTGAAGTGTTGGAGTGTGCAATCATGGAGAACCCACCTTGCGGCATTTCCGAGAGTCCCCAGTCAAGAGCATTATATGCCGCAGACATTATGCTGGAGTGGTCCGGCGATGGTGGGGTGCAACCTAAGCTGCTAGAAATCAATTGGACCCCCGACTGTAAACGAGCCTGCAAATATTACCCTGATTTCTTTAACGACATCTTCAAATTGTTGTTCCTAGGTGTTAATAATGCTGACATTTTTTTTACGCTATGAAGTGTGTTGTGTGTTAAGCATTTGAAATAGCAATGAAATTGCTTATCCATTTGTATCTAAATCTAAATAGGAAATAAAAGAAAATGTTAGGTTGTTGGTGTTTTATCTTGCATCACATAGGTTGTTAACTAGTTCCTTATGAATTTTTTTTTGAGTTATAATAAGAGTTTGAACAGCAAGAATACGTAAATTAGAGCAGTAATAATAAGTAATTCAGAATTTGTAATATAAAATTCCTTTAAAATATTGACATATCATTAATAAAGAAATGTTTGAGTTCTTTAGTTTCCTATAATAGTAGAAATTTGAATAAAGATCATCAGATACTCAAAACAATTGGTGAACGTTCAAGCAATAGGTGGATATGAATCTAAAATAAATTTAAAAGTCGATTACAACAATCTGCTACCTTATAATTTTCTTAATATAATTTTAGGGCTTCAAATTCATATAAAACATCCCGTTGAACTATGGTAACCGCAGAAGGTTTTTATTATCAAAATTAATAGTCGAAAATGTACCTTTGAGGTGTGTAGCAGAGATATCAGTCTCTTAACTTGTAGTTATGTTGTACTGGTTACACTTGTTATCATTTGTTTGTACAACATCGCATCATACGTGCATCAATGTAGCTAGTTTAAAAAGTACATTTCAAATTTATGAAAATTTCCAAAATCATTTTGGGTTCAAGGAGAATTATAATAAATCTTATCAAAAATCTATACACCAAAAGAAATAAATTTTTACTCTTCACATGTCATGTGTCAAGTAAATTTTAAATATGTATTTCTCATTAAAAAATGTATGATCAGTTATAAGTATTGTACTTTCCAATGGAAATGGTAAGAATGTGTATATTTGCCATGTGTGGAGTTTGCCAAAAAATCATTACTACTGATAAATTACTTGTACCTATCTGCTGAACTCCATGATTCGAATGATAGCTGTGCTTGCACGGAAAGCCATCAAGATCAACAGGAAAATGAGCTTGGTGTCCTTACTCTAGGCTAACCCATATGCAAAAGGATCTTCCACTGTACTCCAAGGAAGAATATGCATGTCAATACATGTTGATTATAATCATAAGTGCCAAGTCTAGGAATAAATACTTTTAAAGAAATAATTACCACCACTAAATTATTTATGCCCATCCTCATAGAGACCAATCTACTGATCCCTATCAGTGGAGCTATGACCGTGTCAGCTGAACTAGAAGTCATCAAGACCAAGAGGAAAATGAGTGTGACGTTCTTACTTTGCAGGCCAGTCCAAATACAAAAAGATCTTTCATTGCACCCCAAGGAAGAGCACGTCTAGAGTATTGTTCAACAACCATATAGATAGATCTACGCTAAACCAAGCAATCTAGTTAAAAAAAATAGAATAGACAGATGGAAGCTTTTTCTTAGTGGAGCATTCTACTGCTGGTTTGGATTTTACCAAGAAAGGTGGTGCTGAAGCAATCAGAAACATGGCCCAAATGTCATCTTTCAACTCAAATGTGGAGGCAATAGATTTGCTTATAATTTTCTTGGGACCACTTGAACATTGATGACCTTAAAAACAACTGCAAGGTTAATCACTATATCAAGCTCGATATGATCAACCATGTAAAATGTATCAGGGACCTAGCTGGCATTGTAAATTTAGTGTACTGCACAAAAGCTTTACTAACAAAAAAAAAACTGATTAATAGTTTCTTTGGAAATAATTAACCTTACAATTTTTGTTATGAGGTTCCCATCAAATTCATCTCAGATGTTTTGTATTAAAGATTCATATAGAAAATATATTAAAAACGTCTAAAAATCTGCTGCAAAAATAAGTATAAAGTCTTTGTATTAATTACCGTACAGGCATCAGTTCTCCAAGTCAAAATGAAAAGAATTTACATGCCTTTGAGAGAGTTTAACTATCTCTTTAAATGGTAAGACATTGCTGGTAGTCTTCCGATAGCTTTGAGTCACCATAATGGATAATCATCCGGCTCTAAAGATGGATTTATTTGCAGCTAAATAGTTTTCAACATTAAAGTAATGGTTAGTGGAAAAACAATATTAATGAAAAAACAAAGAAGAAAGGTATGCGGCAATTTAATATTTAATCTTTTGAACTATGTAATGTTTGTAGTAGAAGATTCGCCTCATTTATCATACTTTCACCCTTTGAAAGACATTTAAAAATCATCCTTAAACATTAACAACATCGAAAGATTGTTTTAAATGATTTAAGATCTCTATGTTTATTAAAGGTTTTCCAAAAGTTCATCACTGCTCCTATGGAAAAATCACAAACATGCAACTAAACATTGTCTTAAGATGCACCTCACGAATTGAAAAACCTATGAAGAGTAACAAATCTCTGTTAATAAGTTCAATATTGAAATCCTTGATATTCTAACATTTGTAGGTTTAATGCAGTTGTTACATTTCAAGTCTTCAATTGAAACAAATGATCGTTATATCATAGTTGGAATGGGCCATTTTAGTGAGCATTCCAATATTTAACTTTTGCCTAATCCAGAAACGTCATAGTGGAATATAATAGAATTTTGTAATTTTATATTCATCGCGTTCAAAAGGATGTGGAGGCAGAAAAGAATTTATGCCAAATGTGACAGGAAATACATGAATAATTTATGAGCACCGTTTGTACACACCTTGCCATCATAGCGTTTGTAAAGTGACCCCAAAACATCGAATATTAACAGATGGTCACACAATGGGGTTAGAAAAGAATATAGAAGTTGCGCGGCAAGGTGTAAAAGATGGAGATTATCATAATAATGAGACTAATTCCAAAAGATTCCTAGAATATAGTAATAGTTGGCTCTAGAAAAATATCTTTAGAATTTTGGAGAGATCAAAAAAGGCCCACAAGATAATCAGGAGAAACAGCGTAATCACGAAAAAATTAAAAGGTTTGTCATTTCCACCAATTCTCCATTTTAAGCAGACAATCATATACGAGGGCAGTTTTTAACGACGGCCGTGTTATGTGCTCTCAAAAAGAATTGAGATGCCTACCAAATTAGCTATATTTTGCTCAAAAGATATGCCAGGAGAAGTATCCGGAAATATTTTAAGACTAATGAACTTATTTTTTGTGTAAACTATGAGCCTCTTGCTGCTGCTTTACATAAAATATTTATACAAACAGTTTCTCTTCTGGGATTGTCAATATCTAACTGTACTATTTAAAGAACATGAGAACTAGAACAAATAATCCTGACCTCAGTCATCAGGTTTTGAACTTTTATGTCCATATAAAAATGAATGGAACTATAGTTGAGATTGCATTAGCGCCTTCCCACGATTCTGTTTAGCTTGTTTCGTCACTCAAATATTCCGTTCATCTCCATTTCTTGGTTTTTATTTCTTTGTTCCACCATCTAGTTTGCTTCTTGCATTCACTGATTTTTATAACTTTGCACATCTCTTGCTTGCTTATTTAAAGACTTCTTTATAAATGTCCACAGCTCTTCAACGTTTCACGTGCCTGTCGTTTCTTTGGTTTTATTAATCTATCTACCCGTGGATTGTATTCCTGTGTCGTGTCTATTTCTTTTAGCTTATATGTTATCGTTTTCTTAATGAATATATATTTTTTAACTCCTACTGAAAATAGTTGCTTATGTTTTATTATAAGTATCCTCATTTTAGCCAAGCCAGATAATGATCAGAATATATTTCAGGTCCTCTTTTCACTCTTATGTATTTTGTTTCTTTCCTGTAGTTTTTATATACTAATATACACTTTTCATTTCTGCTACTTATTTCCCTTGTAAATTTATGGATTTTTTCATGGGAGTAGAAGTTACTATTAGGTTGTTTAACATGCCAAAATCTATCATTCTTGTTTCATTGTTATTTTTATTTTCCCGCGTGGACCAATTACTTCTGCAGTTTCTTCCCCTATTATTATTCTTCTTCCTCTATCATTTTCTATTGTTTCCGATAGTAATTCCAAGGAGTCATTTTTCTTTTCCACTGTCTCGCCTTCGTTTGGCCCATATGCCACTATTACTGATGTTTTCGAGTTCTTCTCCAGGTTCATTTCAGGAACAGCATGAAGAGAGACTATGTTGGGAACCAAAAGCTGTTTTATAAGGAATTAAGTGCATAAAACTTGAAAAGCAAAGATGAAAGGATACTACAAGAAGATAAAATCATACAGAGATGGAAAGCGTATTTCGAGGAACTTTTATTGGAAGAATGCCACAGAAAATAGGGAGGAAGTCAAAGATAGTAACAGAGGCTCTGGAAAGATTCATATTTCAGCAATGGTTATGAATTTAGGACCAAAGGCTCTAGAAATAGTTGTCAAGCTACTAAATAAAGTTTGGAAAGACGAGCAAATATCACAAGATGGACAGATAGGAATTTTGCTACCAATACACAAGAAAGGGGACAAACGAGAATGCTCTAACTACAGAGGTATTACTATGAATGAATCTTGGCTAGAATGCTAGAAAATCTAGTAAAAGGAGAATTAAACAATGCACAGTATGGATTTAGAAAAGCAAGAGGAGCACAAGATCACATATTTTCATTAAAACAACTGATAGAGAAATTCATTAATGACAAATTATACCCAGCCTTCATAGACATTAAGATAGATTTCCAGGAAATTATCCTGGAATAACCTACGAAGAAGAGGAGTGAATGATAATTAATAAACTGCATTAAAACCCTATATCTTAGCTCAAGGAATTATGTTAGAATTAAAAATACAAGATCTGAAGAATTTGTAACTGCACAGGAGTTAAGTCAAGGAGGTTTGCTCGCATAATAATGGACAACATAATAAAGAAAGTGAAGGAGAAGTTAAAGAAACTGAAGGTGGGCTACAGAAATATGGTAGTGGAGATAGCAAAAAACTACAGTATAATTTAGATACATAGACAAAGCCTTTAAGAGAGAGAAGTTTAAAAATAAATATAGAAAAGACTAAAGTGATGATGATAGGAAAAGAAGACCAAGATATAACAGTAAAACTGAAAAAAATTGAGGTAGTAGATACGTTTAAATACCTAATTGTTTCTAATGATGAACCCTCTTATCCTTATTTAATTCAATACAAAACTTACAAGTACCTACATTAATATGTGCAAATCATTTTTTGTACTTTTTACGTTAAAAATATTTATAACAAAGCCTATTAGCTGAAACTGTTAGTCCGTTCATAATCTTCATTGTCTCAGATTGTGCAAGGACAAACTCGCACTATCAGTTTATAGAATGTTCTACTCCTTTGCTAATGGCCGTCTTCACTATGAGAAGTGTTCAGAAGTTTGTACTAGTTCACTAACAAAAAAAGGTTTTCAAAATATTTTACTTCATCCTTACGTTACTCTTTTACACAGTATCTAATACTACTAAAAAAACTATTGTAGTAGAGAGCCAGTTTTTCCATCTTCAAATCATAAAACGCACGTATTTAAGAAGTTTCTTTAGGTGCAGACCAAGTGAGTTACTTATTTTTAATGTGGGATGATCAATTATTTCCACCCACATACTTTTTTTTTATTAGTTTTTTTTAGTGTTTTACAAGATATCCCTGTTAGCACAGCTGTTTACAAAATTGTAAATCGTTGGCGCTAAATGGTTTTCATGACGTTTTATTAAAATTCATCTCATTGCTTTATCATTATCTTCCCCTATATCTCACACAGTTGGCAATGAATATCTGCCACTAGACGATGGTCTGTACATAGTAGTAAATTTACTTTAGATTTTAAACAGAAACTGAAGTGAACTACTTGTTTGTATATTTTTAAATGTGCTGATCCAAGTGGATGATAACCACTGCCAAGAGTACCAACCAATAAATTTAAACAGGGCCACACTGAAATGGTTTTATCCATTAAAAGTAGATGGTTTAAAAATTAAGCCGTGTTAAGGCTATAGGAGTTACATTTACATATGGAATGTCCATTGCTCATTTTATTATTAAATGAAGATTTACCACTTACTATAAGGCACCAATGAATTTTTACACCTAAGGAAAAAGCAATTGTGATTGCGCCCACCTTAAATAATATCAGCAATATTTCACCATTGGTGGGTTTTCATTTTGATCAAGGCAAATGTTCCGCATGGCTCTTGTGTTCACAAGTTTTCGAAATGTTATACTGGTATTGCCTGCTTTCTTGTGGCATGCTATATAGAGCATATCACAACTGGAAGTTCAAGACATATATTCACTCTTAGTGATCAGTTAGTAACCACATGGGCCACCCACCAAGTATCTGGAGTATGGAGGATCGACTATACCAAAACCAACCACTTTGACCACTTAACCCTGGACTATTTTATGGAAAGCAATACATTTTTAAGTCAATCAAACGTACTTTTAATATTAAAGTATATCAAACATATTTATTTCCTATAGCATAACGAATGTACAAATGATAAACCACAGTATAAGCATTACTTTGAGTAATTCGCGTTTATGTAATGGTACAGCAGCACCAAAAGGAACAGCGTCACCCCCAGAGCATTGGCAAGAATAGCCAAGTGCATGTCGGTGATCATTTTCTGCAAAATAACAAAGTTAGTACTGTGAAAAATACCTTAAATATTCTAAGGAGAGAAAAGATTCTCGTGATTAGGTAAGGTCAATATTTTTTTTAAACACTGTCTGGATTATTTTGCTTGGCTCCTGTATGTTTCAAATATTCGCAATTCTTAACCTTGTATTTATCATACTGATTTTTGTACGTTTGCACATTGCAATATCTGTTGACCCAGATGTGCTTTCCTTAAAATTTAAAATACATTAAGACCGCTACAGGTCAGGTTATTGGTATTAGAAATTTTTAAATACAAGTTCGAGCCTTGTGAGGTAAATAATAGTTATTAGTGCCATTAACTGTTCGTGTACAAAGGGAGCATAAAGAAAGGTAAAGGGCCATGTTAAAAAAGCAAATATTAGCAATTATGCCGGCATTGTAAAAATCGCCCAACAGTCAAACTTCAACGTTTAGCTAATTTTGGCCAATTTAACATTTAGTACAAAATCTGCGTTATAAAGGGAAGATATTCAAGTACTTACGATTCAATTCTTGCGTTTCTTAGGACGTACAAATAATTTTTTTTAATCTTAAGGTTGTACGTGGTCCTCGGCAAATCGCGTGCGTGGAACCTTTTTTACCGACGCCGCTAGCGCGAAGCAGTGACGGCGTGTGACTGACAACAGAAAACTAGATTATTCACGTAATTAGTAATAAAATTTGGTTGAAAATTGCGGTAAGATTACTTATTCAGGATTTTTAAGTGTTTTAAAATTAAAATTACCTAGTGTACTTTATTCAAATTTAATTTCTAAATCATTTTATACTTTCGCCGTTCCTGTATAGTGATGGTAGTTACGTTAGACACTGGCAGATGGCGCACTAAACATTGATTCAAATAAGTTACTGTTTAAATGTAGTTGTACTGTTGTAAGATATCTAAAGACCGCTTTTCAGGAACATGTCTGTGATTGCATCTGCCTCCAACGAGTTGCAATTCCACCAGTGGCCAGCTGGACAGCCCGAGCAAACCTACGTACCCGCCAAGCACAAAGACGGCCACATCAAAAGTATCTCGTGGAGCAAGGATGGCAGTTGGGTTGTTTTGGTTCCGCATGATGGTCCCCCAGAAATCGTCAGTATTAAGGATAACGTGAAACGCCTCCAGACTATCGTAACGGTTTGCCACCCCACATGTGCAGTTTTTCAAAGCACCACCAAAAAGAACATAGCAATTGGCACAGCGTCTGGGTATGTGCTAGTGTATGATATTAAATCACGAAACATCACGAAAAAGTACCCTATGGTGCACTCCACGATTAATCGGCTGCAATGCAATGCCAAAGACACGCACCTAGCTGTGTCATGTTCAAATGGTGAAATTGTACTGTACAACAGCATGACAACGAATGTTTCTTCATCATTTAAAATACCGAAATCACAGAATGTAACGGCTCTAACTTTTCATCGCACACGAAGGAATTTGTTAGGTGCTGGTAGTGACGAAGGCGTTGCTGTTTCTTGGGACATCAACACAAATACATCTTTGTTTGAAATTCAGGCACATTATGCTCCAACAACGGCTATAACATACTCTCCGATCCGCTCTGATATGCTAGTTACATCAGGTTTAGATCGCCGTTTTACTTTCTATGATATTTTAGCTAAAAAACGGATCTTGGAAATTGAAGTCGCAAGTTGTGTAACAGCCCTAGACTTCAGCCACTGCGGAACATATCTTGGATTGGGTTCTCAAGCTGGTGGAATTGTTTTGTATGACACTCGCAACCTATCCAAACCACTATCTACATTTGCAGCTCACCAGAAAAAAATTCATCATCTTTCATTCCAAAAAATTTTAACAACTAAAGGTAAACAAGATAACAGCAGTCTCAATATAGTTACTGAAGAGACTTCACAGTTGCAACAGAAGGTCGGTCCAAATCAGTCGACTGATTCATTAATGTTAGGATGTGGTGATTCTGTACATATCAGTGCAGATGCAGAATCCAGTCGAAAACTGTCTCAAGGGAGCGTAGATTCATTTCTTGCTGCTTTAAGTTTAGATGACTCTTCCCAGACAAATTGTGAAATCGTGCCGAATCGAGCTGAGATAAGTATTGAGGCACAGAAGAAGCGAATTAGCATTTCAGGTCTTCCACTTGGTCGCCACGGGTGCTTACAAGATTCACCAGCGGAGCTGAGGAATACAATGAAGAGTGCTATCAACTCCCTGCAGCAGATGTCATCCACTCCAAAATTGGATGCAAATCGAGATTTGCCTGCTGCTACTGTTTCACCAATAATAATTGGTAATTCATGTAGTGAAAGCTTGAAAGAGGGGATGACACATGTTCAACCAGCGATGCAGCCCCAGATTTCTCTTGAGCAATTTAGGAATGTGGTGAAGGAGGAACTACAAGCCCAAATGGAGGTCTGCAAGAAGGAACTGCAAGCCTGCAAGAAGGAGCTAAGGGTGGAATTTGCCGAAGAGTTCAGGTATATGCGGTGCCACATGTTTGATCTGCAGTTGTACCTTGTGAAGCAGTCTATGGCAATAGAAAATGCGCTGGAAAAGCTGAAAAGTTCATCAAGGGAATGAAGTTTGAGTTTTATTAAGGTATATAAATTCATCTGTCTATGGCAGTGAAAGCTTCGCCAAAATGCGCCTTAGTAGATTAACTTATGTGAAATCGAATCTGTGATTTATACATTTTTGGTTAGTTTTGTAAAGTTCTTCCTGTATGTAAATGTTATGTTGAGATTATTTTAGTATCTGCATTTTATATGTGACCAACATGAAATAAAGATATTTATTATATACTAAAATGTGTCATTTGTCTGAGAGTAACTTCAGAAAGAAGTTTTAACCCAAGTTTTTTTTTAGAATTGCAACATTTTCAGCATGTGTGATTCTTTTAAATATTTGGCGATCTATGGGAAATTGTAAGAATAGAAAAATTAGCGCAAACAAGGAATTTTTTGTTCAAGACACATCTTCAGTGCACTGGTGTTTAAAGGTAAGTATAACATGAGGATTTTTAATTATTTCTGACGTACAAAACTTGTACCGATTTCTATTCTAATCATGAGGTATTGAGGATCTCTATGATTAATAAATCTTAGTCCTTGTAGAAAATTCTTAACAAAGTTTGGAATTGCCCTTAAGTGTGAAGGCATTTCATTTACATGCTTCATTACTTTCATATTCAGAAATTATTGTTAATCACATTACTGGATTTCTGTGGAAGAAAGTGTCAGTTATATTATGTCAAGTGTATTATCATGTATAAGTTTTGATTAAATGCTTTTTAAGTTATTTCAGAATCTTGTTCTTGTACTTCTGTGCATGAATGGTGCTTCAGCAAAAACTTGCAATGTTGTATAATCACTGCAAGTGATGCTTGTACATTATATTGGTAGATTATTATGACCCACATTTCATCTCTGTACATTTTGGTTTTATTACCATCTTATGAATATGTAACTGGAAGTTTAATTAAATGTGTTTTGGTTTTAATACTTTATTTACTGACCATAAAAGCTCTGTTTGTTTTTTTTGGTTCTTTATATTTATCAGTTGGAAAAAGTCAAATTCTTCTGCATTATTAAATTTTGGTTATTTAATTTCCTTGTTTAAGCTTACAATTGTATATGGACGTGTTAGAGAAGTTGATGAAGATTTATTGCTAAGACCCCTAACTCGCTTCCTTGATATCCCAAAAACCGTTGAGAATTCGACCCATGTTTATTGGGACCTTCTTGCTTAACATTTTACAAAGAACTTATACAAGAAGTCGTGGGGCACTCTGAATATTACGTACTCATAAATAAAAAGTATCACAATTGTAAGTGCAAAAACATATCTCGTTACCGACGTTGCACTGGACCATATTCTAGTTGTAATAAAAATGCGAATTAAGCTTAACACCTTGGGTACCAAGCATCAATTTATTGACTTTGTTTATTTGGGATTATTTCCCAAGAGATAATGTTTCGACAATTTTTTCTGCTCTCTTGTTACTGACTGTCAATATTTTATAAATATTTTTCAGTCCTATGAGCCCAAGTGTTAAAATTTTGACATTTTTAAATTGCCTTTAAAACTCGAAAGTCAAAATATTTCTTTGGCGAAGAAAACGAGTGAAGTTTTTAATATTAAAGTTATATTATTTTCCACATCTAGGAACAAAATTAATCTATTCTTTTGTAGTTGAGGATTATTCAGAAGATGTTTTGCAGCCAGTGTCAGAGGTTGAAGAGAATTCTAATAATGAGGACTTACCTGACCTTGGAAGGTAAAGCGATAAGGAAAGCGCTGCTGTAGGGGAGGATGATGAATGAAGAACATGAAAACGATTACCATGATGAAGATGAAGATGGCGACGCGTGTGTGTGTGTGTGTGTGTGTGTGTGTGTGTGTGTGTGTGTGTGTGTGTCTGTTGGTCTGTCAGTAAACAGGATATCTCGAGAACCGTAAGAGCTAGAGACTTGAAATTCGGTATGCAAGTTACTTGTATGTAGGGGACGCAGTGCGAAGCTTTTGGTAAAAATCGGCCTTGTCGTTTGGTCGCAAGGTCGCAAAATCGGTCGCAAAGCGGTCGCGAATCTAAACGGTTGAAGATACAAAAAATTTATGAGAATAAAAATGATTTGTTATCATGAGATAAACATGAATTTAAAATAAAAGTTGGTAAAGTAAGAACTCGAAAAAAAATTGAAGCTCAGGATTTCTAATATACCGGGTGTTCATAAAATGTTTCGGGAAATTTATATTACCGGATAGATCAGACCGAGACGAACAAAAAATTACAATGAAATTTTTTGATCCAAGGTCAAATAAATAAGTTATAGCCGATTAAAAATTAATTAAACGGACCAATCACAGCGCGCCCCGAGAGCTTACTGGCCGACTGCGGGAGGACGGGGGGGGGGAGCGCTTGGCCGCTAGGGTGTGTGGGTGAGCTCGCACTGTTACCTTCAGTGACGTAGCAAAATTTTAAGTATGAGTCAATTATTGTCTTGTACTGTTTATTTTAATCATCTTTCGAGTGTTGGACTCGCGCCTCGTCCTTTTTTTTTAAATAACAAGTTCCGGGACGAGAGCAGCGCAGGGCCGAGACAATGGACCCGGTATAATATATAATAATAGGATAAAGAAAGTCGTGTGGTGTTCACACCAGATTTTTATTCTTATCTTTCTCAGGAACTTTTTTACTTCTTTCTAGTTATAATTTTGATTTGCTCTGCTTTATCTCTTTGTTGTTTTTCTTCTTCATTTGGCTCCTCTATTTCATTTTCTAATTTTTGTTCGAATTTCTGCGAAAAGTATTTTTTAATCAGGTTATTCTTGTCCCCAATTCCTCTTATGTCTTTTCTTTAATTTATTTCCATTCTTCTCTTTACTTTATATGATTCATTTATTTCATTTCCAAATTCTTCCCAGCTCTTTTGTTTAGCTTCATTTTTCTCTGTTTCTTCTTATATATTTCTCTTTGTTTTGCTGTAGTTCAATGTGCATATATTTTTTCCAGGCTTCCTTTTTCTTGTGAACCTCCTCTTTTACCTGGTTATTCTACCATGTTGTCCTTTTCTTGTTGTTACTCACTCTTCTTATTCCACAAATTTCTACCGCTTTCCGATATAATGTATCTTTAAGTGTTTTTTAACTTTCCTCTAATGTCCACTCTTTTTTTAGTTCTAGTTTATGTAATTCCTCATCAGTCTCCTGTAGGTATTTCCTCCTACTATTTTCGTCTTTTAGGTTCTTTATTACTATCTTTGTAAACTTAGTTTCTTCTACTAGTTTATACTTCCGTGTATTCCATATTGCTCTTACTAGTCTGTGGTTTGTTTCTAATTCTGCCTTCTTTTCTGTTTTGATTTGCTGAAAACTCTGCTCCAATTCCAGTGTATACGTTATATAATGAATTATACTCTTTGCTTTTATTTTCTCTGCTAACTCTTGATCCCAGAAGGTGTTTCCTATTATTACATCATTTATTTGGCAGAACTCTTCTATTTCTGTTTATTATTACCCTTCCATATCCCCCCATACTTCCCATAAATCTATTCACGCCTTTTCCTGTTCTGGAATTCCAATCCATTATTATTATTTTTCCAGTTTCTTTCTTTGCTTCGTCCAGGGTGTTTCGTAACTCGTTATAAAATTCTAGTAATTTCTTCTCACTTCCTTCAATTGGTGCGTCGATTTGTATCATTACTATTCGTTCATCATTTTTACATGCATGGCTACTAATCTAGAGCTGACTGCTTCATTCTTAATAACCTTTTGATTAATTTCTTTGTTTATTATAATTTTAACCCCCTCCTTTGATCTTTGTTTCATAGGTACTTCTGTGAGATACATACTGTATCTGCTAGTTAGTTTTACTATTCCATTTCCTTTTTTATTCGTTTGTCTTATTCCTAATATTTTAATTTCACATTCTTCTATTTTTTTTTGTTACTTTGAACTCCTTCTCTGTCAATGAAGTTATATTTTATATCCCTATGGCTATTTTTTGTTACCCATTTCTTCTTTTTTGTTTTTCTGCGTTTGCTTTCTTTTTTTTGCTGTTTATCTTTTCTCCATAATACCTGTTGTGATTTTTTTAATGTTACTTATTGTTTGTACTTCCTCTATTAATTCTTTGTTCTATTCCGAGTCGTCTTTTTCTTCTGCTCCCTTATTTCTACTATCTTAATACTTTTTTCTGTACTGCATTTCTTTAGTATAATCTTTTTCGATATATACAATATTTTCTTACCTTTTAATTTATTGGTTGCCTTTAGAATTTCCAGTTTTTTTTGTACAATTCTATAATTTCATTAGTTTTGTACGGATTTTTTCTCCTTTTTCTTTATTTCCCGATCTTCTAATGTTTGTTATTTCGTTTTTGATTGGTAATCTCAGATCTATACCTTTTAGAATTGCCCTTTTCTCTTTTTCTTCTTCAATTCCATGTATAATTATTTTCTTTTTTCTTAATTTTCTTTCCACTCTATTTTATTTTCTTGGCATTCCATTTTTTTCTGTAATTGGCGTTTGTCTCTTTTTGTTATAATGTTTTCATTTTTGAATTTGTCTAATTCCAATTGTATTGCGTCTAATTTGTTTCTATTTGGTTGATTCTATTTTCTATTCTACCTAATTTCCCGTTTATTTCTTCTAGTATTTTCTCTATTTTGTAATTTTCTTTTTCCTTGTTTATTGGTTTGTATACCTATTCTGTTAATTATAGTAGTTAATAGTACATAAAATCTTAGGAAGGGTCGTTGTTGATAACACGCTTAAACGTCTAAGTATAAACATTCAAGTACGGATCTGTTTTATATTTACTTTGGTAATCGAGTCCTTCGGCCGCCAGATGTTTCTTTACCTGACTGCGTAAAGAGAGACGTCTCCGGTTGATCCGCTAGAAGTCGCTCTCTTATCAATGTTTATTAATGTTATTTTCGAATTATTCCTTATTTCTTAATCCTATTTTAATTATTTTGATATCCAGTTCTTCTTTACTTCTTTGCCGTCCTACTTAACTATCACTCTGTTTTATTTTCATTAATTACTTGTATTTTTCGTGTCTTAAAAATTTGTTCGTTTTCCTTACCAAGACCGGCTCTTTTTAAATACTAAACAAATAATAAGACGTATGTTTAGAATTTTGTGTACGGAAAAAATATCAAATCAAGAAGTACTACAACATATGAATTGCTTTTATCAACAATAAGAAAGAGAAAGACAGTTTTTCTGGATTATTTACTGGACTTTGAGATAAATTCGAAAAATGAATATTCAATGAACGACATTAAAATACAAGAAAAAATAAATTTACTTACATGAAACGGCAAAATGAAAGCAAATGATATTGAGAATCATAATGTTCAATGTATCCCCCATTAGCGACTACGACCTTCTCCTTGTTCACATGTGTCATTACATCTATGAAGGGAGGATTTAAGCTGTCATTGGTGTCCATATGTGTCATTACCTCCAGAATCGAAGTTCTTAAGCTGTCCTTGATGTTATGATGCTTTCCATTGGCTTTCACCTCAATCATGTCTCACACGTAGCAGTTAAGGGTGGAGGGTGGCCTTAAGTCGAAGAAATTAATAGAATTAAAAGTTCTTTTATAGCCATGCCTGATCTTTCTTGCTTTGTGGGCTCCAGCGGGGTCTTGCTAGAACACGAACTCCCGCCCAGCCTCCACTTCCTCTATCCAGAGCTTAACAACTGTCCTCCAACATATTGCTATAGCTGTCACCTGTCTCATTCAGGCCTTTCTCAAAGAACTGAGGCATCTAGACATATTCTTCTCTGTTCATTGTCCAAATACCATCACAGGGGCGAGAAATTTCAGAGGTATCTTGGAAGATCCACAGGTCATTTTGGCGATTCACCTCCTTATCTCGGATGAAGTTGTTCTGGTCCGAAAAGAATCTCAAGAAGCTATCGCAGTCGTGCTTAATGTTATTCAACAGTGCTTAGACCTTTAATTTTTTGTCCATATTATTTTTCTTAGTCAACAGTTGGCGAAAGACTTGTAGTGCGATCCTGGTGTGCTGTTAGTCTCGCTGTGCCTATTTTTTTTCCAAATCAGCCATGAGATCAGATCGCTTGCTGTGAATTTGCTTGTCAACTGTTACCTCCTACTGGTCATATTTCCTGTACTTCTTAGCTACGTCGTAAAATTGGGTCTTTTGTAGCCAAACCACGCAATAATCTCTGCCAGCGATCGAAAGGATTTCAGTATAGCAGCTCTGCGTTGTATTTTTGCTTAAATTTGTCGATAATCGTGGGTTGTTGATTATGTCAAGTTATAATAAGTAATTGCGCATGCGTATAAAACGACTTTCAGACTGTTCCGTAATACAACCTAAAAAATCCGGGGGTATAAAGTGGAAGAGGTAGAAGAAAAACACCGTGGTTAAAAAGTATAAAACCGTAGATTAGAATGAATACCCAAGAATGACTTAGAACAGGAAAAGAAAGTGAAACTTAGCCACTTAGCCACCCTAAGAATAAGAATGAAGTGTAAAGTAGAGGAGGAACTTAGTGATGGCTCGTCACACCTACAGCGCTCAAACTGCCAAAGCAAGTGGTTTCGGTTAATTATGGGTGAAATTTTTCCCAATTATGGGAAAAAGGGTCAATACTCATACTACCGACACACAAGTTAATCCAGTAGATACCTTTGACGTTGTTAATAAGTTCTTATGGAACATTTTCTAATCCAATCAATAATTTAGTAGAAAAATGACAAAAAAAGATTTTTCCGATTGAATTTTGTTTGTGATTGTGTTAGAGTTGGCATTAAAGTTGGCTGCAACTTCTACGATTTGTTTGTTTCTTGAAATACAGCATGAAAGCAACGCTGGTAAAGTTGAGAAATACGGTGTTGTTAACACCAAAAAGTAACAATAAATGCTTGACTTATATTGCCTTGAATTCAAAACTATTTTCTAGTCAGGTCTCCTAAGCTCCTAATTTGAAGTATTGCTAAACATTCATATTTCGTGGTTTTTGTAGTAAGACCCACACCAATCTAGGCGACTAATTTGTAAGCACCTGCAGATGCATTATCATGGCTAATCGAAATAATTCAATATTAATTAATCATGGAGGTAAAGGCAGAGAACCGCTCCCAGCGCCAATTAAGGAAAACACTCGGCCTAGTTGTTGGCCATTGCAGCACAGCACTCCTACGGCGCAGATGTCACATATCAAAGGACATTATTGTGGTAGTGAACCACAAAACGCAAAGTTATGTGGTATCCGCAAAAAGACTGAAAAAGCGCCACAATGGGATGAAGTCAGCGTGCTCATACCTAGAACTGATTGTATTTGGCTGCAAGGTTGACTCACAGTGGTCGTTTACATGCTGCTGCAGTTGCTTTTGAGTAAATCGGTTAATGAGATTCGAATTAACCATAAGCTGTTGAATTCATTTTCTTGATTACGAAGTGATCGTACGTTAAGAAATTTTTGTTAACAGAAAATGCTTAAAAAGATCACCATCGTAGAAAATGATTAGTATAGTTTTGGATTGTCTAGAAAGTTCGTGGATTATTAAGCAAAAATCAAAGACCAAATTTTTATGTGCCGATGTTTGTTTATTTAATTTTGCGTTAACTATTTTCTTCAACAACCTTTCTTTACCTGTCATGCAAATTAAAGATTTCATCCTTCTAGAATATCTCAGTTTCCTGGGCGAAAAACCTTGCCGGTATTTTTTTTGCCTAAACCTAAATATATATTTTTTTTTATTATCAACTTTGCGTATTTACAATCTACTTCTTATGGTAGTAATAAGTAAATGTTATGATTTTAATTACATAACATGAGGAGGATTCGGCCAGTGCTTTAGCCCCATATTTATTTTTACTAGTATTAATTAATTATCGTGAGGAGGTAGGTCCTGTGGCCATTTTCTTTTTAGCCTCCTGGTGACGGTAGGTTGGAAGGACAGTTGTTCCACGAGTTGATTAGTATGCTGTGCCAATTTTTTGGTGTACGATTTAGCCAGTCTTTTGATCTCTTCTGCTACATAACGAATTCCAAGGTCATTGTGGAGAGTTTCGTTTGAGATATACCACGGAGCATCGGTTATGGTTCTAAGAATTTTTGATTGGCATTTCTGTAGGATCTTGGTATGTGATGCCTTGGTACAACCCCACAGCTGGACCATATGACCAGATGGGCTTTAAAATTATTTTATAGAGGAGTATTTTATTTTGTAAAGTGAGCTGAGATCGTCTCCCCATCAGCCAGTTCATCTGTTTTATTTTCAGGTCTATTTGTTTATTTTTTTCTTAATATGCGTGTTCCAAAGTAATTTCTGGCCTACATGTAAACCAAGATATTTTATTTCAGTTTTCTGAGGTGTGGGGGTGTTTTTGAATAATACGGGTGGGCACACGATGCGTCTATTGGTAAACGTAACATGAGCAGATTTATCGCTGTTCACTGTTATTCTCCATTTGTCGGACCAGTCTTGAAGAATGTTGAGGTGATTTTGTAGATATGCTATAGCTGTTTCCGGATTTTCACTGCTTGAGGGAATAGCCGTATCGTCGGCAAATGTTGCAATGAATGTGTTATTTGTGAGAGGACTGTCAGAGGTATACAGTAAGTACAGCAGAGGTCCCAACACGCTACCTTGCGGGACTCCAGAAGTAATCTTGTGATAAGCAGACACAGTGCTATTGATATTTACTTGAAAAGTTCTGTCGCTAAGGTATGACTTTAATAACAAGTATAATTGACTTGGGAAGTGGAGCTCAATTTTGTATAGTAGACCTGCGTGCCATACCCTGTCAAATGCCTGCTGAATATCGAAAAATACGGCTGAGCAAATTCGTTTTGTTTCGAGGCTCTCCATTATTTTAATAACGATTCGGTGAGTTTGATGAATCGTCGAGTGTTGTTGGCGGAATCCGAACTGGTAATTTGGTATTATGTGCTCTAGATCTACGTCACTATAGATTCTCTTGAGTAGCCGTTCGAAAACCTTGGATGTCAGGGTAAAAGACTGATTGGATGAAGGGAAGAGGGTTGTGAAGGAGGTTTTTCAGGTTTCTCGATTGCAATAATTTGGGCAAACTTCTATTGGGTTGGGAAATGGCATAGTCTGAGGATACTGTTAAAGATTGTGGTGAGGAGTACTATGGCTTTTTTAGGAAGATTTTGAAGAATTTCTCCCCCTATCAGATCATATCCTGGGGCTTTGCGGGTATTGATGGCTAATATTTGTTGTCGTACTTTTCTTGATGAGAATGGGTTTATTGGTAACGACAATTGGCATGGAGCCTCCAGAAATGAATTAATTTCAGAATCGTCGGTATTCAGTTGGGATTGTGGTGTCGTAAAAATGTTAGCGAAATGTTCAGCAAATGTTTCGGCCTTGTCTTCCTCTGATCTGGCCCAAGTGTCGTCCGGTTTCTTGATGGGAGATATGGTGGCAATTGGTTGTTTGAATTTTTTGTTTGCTTTCCACAATATGCGATCGTTAGGTGAAAGATTAGTAATATAATGTTGGAAGGTATTGTTCTTTGATTCTATTAACACGTTGTGTAGTTGATATGTAAGTCGGTTGAGTAAGGTTTTGTCGTACCTATCTCTGGTTATTTGCCACTTTTTTCGTGCTTTCCGTTTCTGGGCAACAAGGTCTCTAATGTGGCGAGGAATGTTGTGTATTTGTTGATGAACCATTGGGTTGGGCGTGGCTTGCCAAGCAGCACCTTGTATCATTGTCGTCAGGTATTCTGTTGCTTCGTCAAGGTCTTTAGCGCTTTTAATTCGCAGAGCAAGATTGAGGTTTCCTTCTAACAAATTCCTAAAGTGGCTCCAGTTGTTGAGTTTTGTACATAGTTTTGGAGTAGACTATTTGTAGATAATTGTAGTGCTTAGGGTAATTATGACCGGGGAGTGGTCAGATGAGAGATCGAAATTAGCTTCTATTTGTGTGAACGTATTCGTTATACCACGTGTTACTGCATCTGAGGTTTTCTATGGCCCGCAGTAGATTGCGGCCTTTTGGATTATTTAACCTGAAACCCCACGCTGTGTTTTTAGCATTTCAGTCGCCTCATATGATAAATTTTGTATCAAATGTTTGCAGAAACTCCTCGTACTCTTCGGTAGAGATAGAGTGTCTTGGAGGACTGTAAACTGCTGCTATTATCAGTGGAGAAGGGAGAGCATGCACCTTTATGCTTGTACTTTGAATTTTATTGGTCTGATAAGACACCCATTCGTGATGATTGATTGTATTTTTGATTACAACTGCTGTCCCACCGTGCGCCGCACCATCGGGGTGGTTAGTAAAGTATGTGGTATACTGTTCTTGTTGTTACGTGGGTTTCTGAAGTTAATAATATATCAATATTTTGTAGTTGCAAAAATGAGATTAATTCTGGGATGTGGTTAGAAATTCCATTAGCATTCCAGGCAGCGATGCGCAACGAAGTCGCCATTTTTATGTTAGTTTATTAATAACTGTTGAGAGCATGTTTAAGACCATGCTGTTCTGATTAATTAGTTGGGAGAATATTGATTTAAATTCATTAAGAAAGTTAGCAGGTAGTTGGTTTATAGAAGATGCTTGATCGTTATTTTGAAGGTTGTCAGTTCTTCCTGTTGTTATTTGTGAGTAGGATAGATTATTTTGCAAGGAATTTGTAGTATCGCTGTTTATGTTGTGGATATTGTTTCGAAGCGGGAAGAATTCTCTTTCATTCGTTATCTGTTGTGGACGCGTTATATTAGAAGTTCCTCTGAAAGGGGCATTCCTGGTTCTCTGTAAGTCTTGGTACACTGAGCATCCCTTATAGTTAGCTGGGTGATTCCCGCTACAAAGAGCACATTTGGCTGGAGTATTTTGAGGTTTCTTACAGGTGGAAGTTTCGCGATCGCCACCACGTTTAACACATAGAAAGGGTTTGTTGCAATAACTATTTGTATGGCCGTAATCCCGGCAACGAAGGCACTGCGGTATTGTATTCTTCTTTTTAGGCGGCTCGATTATGACTCATATTATCGATATGTTTTACGTCGAATATGGTTTTATTGTTATCTTTAGGTTTCAAGTACCATAAATAATGGTAGTGGTTGCTTAGTTAGTCTGTGACGAATGTTAATGATATTGCAAACTTCATGTACTAGTTCTTTTTTTAATGACCTCCGTTGAAATCATATGATGAAAATTTCGTACAGCCACTCTATATGACCTTTTCTCCTTAAGTTGGTAGGTGTGGTGTATTATGTTTTCGTTCTTAAGATGCGTTTTGAGTTTTCTGTAGGAATCTGACGTGTTGGTGTTGATTTTGATCGTGTTATTCAATAACGCTGTTGTGTAATATTGTTCTTTTTCTAGTATTGCATTTATATTTGCGATCATTTCGTTGTAGTTATTTACCCCGTAAATATAAAAAGGTGGTGATTTTGAGATTTTAGGTTGCTGAGTACTGGATGTTTGGTTCAGGTTTGCACTGCTGCTTTGAATTTGTGAGAGTACCTCGAATCCATTGAAAGTAGTTATAGGCGTAGTTTGTTGATTTGTTAAATGTGGTTGCAAATTGCTTCTTTTTCGTCTTTTGACTGTGTGCCACACGTGTGTGGGTTTTTGTGAGGTTGATTCTATGTTTTCATCGTCCATGATTACAGAATTAAATTCATTACTTTCCGATGGATTTTTGTTTGAGGTTGGGTCGTTCGATTTAGTGCGAGTAACAAAATTAGGTACATGTTGGTATGGATTAGTATTATTTGGCTGTAGTGGCACGGATGTGTGAGAGTTCAT
Source organism: Sinelater perroti (assembly GCA_036346155.1). NCBI lineage: Eukaryota > Metazoa > Arthropoda > Insecta > Coleoptera > Elateridae > Sinelater > Sinelater perroti. The sequence goes on along the minus strand of JARFIY010000254.1, from coordinate 19,794,949 downwards.
TGTATAGGAGGGGGGTATTTGTTGTCTATAAGGCGCAAATGGGAATTGCGAATTTGGTTAGATACCATATTGGTTAGGTTGTTGATTTCCCTGATTATTAGAGAGACTGAATGTGAATCCGTAATTCTCGGAAGCGGGTTGCATTAACGGCCCTGGGGGTCCAGAACCAGTCCCATTTCCAATAGGGAACGTGTATTAATTGTTGATTTTTAATATTTTTATATACACAAAGTTAATTGATTAATATAACCAATAATGTGTTCGTACATACGATTTACTAGCTGCAATAAGCGTATTTATCTCTTATCAATTGAACGGCGCTGAATTTAGTTGACCTATACTTGGCACTTTCGAAGATAGCAGAGCGTAGTCGATGTGCGTATCACTCGAAAGTCAAATGGGAACTGAAGTATATAAATAAAAATCTAAAAGTATACGGCTTTCATTATGTCACGTAAAAGAGTATTGTACTACCATGCAATTTTATGTTTGACGCTAGTTACAGCTAGGTCAATGTTTGTAGTTTGGTTTACACCTTGGGTCAACACTGAATATGGGGTTAGCTAAGACCAGCTAGTCAACCGAGGAAAGGGTTTTCATTGTGAAGACAGAAAATGTCCTAGATAACAATTTGTCAAGAACGTGCAGACCAGTCACTGTGACAGCCACAATGGCTTATTGTGCCTGCTAACATGCACTTAATATTAGGACATCACATACACCCATGGGTTGAACGAGACTCGAACTCACGCGCGCCGGCTCGATGACAAAGGAACGATGATCTTGACCACCGAGCCACCGCGGCTCTAAGCTTCCCTAAATGCTCTTGGATAGCGGTTTCTATTGTTTTTAGTATCTTTGCTAGTATCTCATGTCGTGTATCGCGGGTTATTCTCGATTAGTGTCTTGATTTGCTCGTCGTCGGCGGCGGAGGGCTATTTGAGCGTTGTTGGTCTTAGAGGTCAAAATCACAAACTCTAAACGTAGCGAACCACTTTCAAATAGTTCTTTCAGCTAAAAGATGCTGTAAACAGCACATATATTTTTCGTTTTTTGTGTGGTATTTTTGTCTTTCCGGTAAAAGTATTGAGTGTCTAAAATGCACTTTGTTTTTTCCTAGCTTTAACAGAGCACAAGAATAACAAATCTATTTATTGCAAGGAACTTTTTTTGAAGATGCGTTGAATGCTACCATTAAGAATATTTATCATTATTTTGGTGCAGTGTATCGCCGGAGAAGAAAAACCGCGTAGTGTCCCTTCATTGCATCAGAGCGTAATCGCTCGGCCTGGCGAATATGGGGTGTGAGAGAGCATGGTGTATCTGAAAGCTCGTAGGGCAGCAATGGTGTGGCGACAAATGGCCATGCATTGTCATGTTGAAGCAACCGGTAGCCGCTTCAGTGACTTTCAGTACTGTTCGTTCGTAATTCTTGTACGAAAAGACAGCTAATCCTAAATGTAATCGCTAGTTTTTTTAGAATAATCCCGGCGTGTTGTTCCTGTGCAATAATTCGTTTGCCGTAACGAGACACTCAAATACAATATCTGGATCCATGCTGTGCAGGTTCAACAACCGCTTGTACATCTTCACACACTTCTGTTTCTGGTAAATGGTAAGAGTATGAGGAATTTATTGTGCATAAAACTTTGCATCTCCTAGTACATCATAGGCGATGTGTTTATTTGTCATTTTGGTCATACATTGGGTAACGCGTGACAGGCGTGTATTTGCCAAATGTCTGTTTTTTGCCTTTCTCAAATAAACCACACCGTCCATCACTAGTCATGATTGACTACTTCCACGATTTATTGTTTTGTCCGTGACTCACTACCTCGCGTTTCAGAAAAGTCATCTAATGGAATCACATAGAACTATAGTTTTCATACACACGCATTGGAACTGGATTTCAATTTCGACACAAGCGTGACAATTATTTTCGAACGTCCCATATACTATGTCTATAAGTAGTCCTATGTAACACGTTGACAATGCTTGAGAAACATGAGCTTATTTCTCAACGTTTGCATTTTCTCGTCACTTAACTAATTTTTCAGATGGCTAAAACGTTTAAGATTACATATATGCAGACCAAGTGAATATAAATATTGTATGGGATATTATATTGACCCACTATTTAATAATTCTAGTGTTGTCTTAGAAAATGCTAGTTAATATGTGTAATAGTATCTAAATGGAAATTTCGTATTTAAGAAATGAACATTATTTTCAGAAAACGGTATCAATTATGTCTACAGTTATGATTACCAATCCTTTTTTTGATCAAAGCTCACCACGACCCGTGTTGTTCGGGTTAAATGTATAAATTGGTTCAAATATGATCGGGTCTGATTTGTATGTAAAGAAGCCGTCCTGCGCAGCAGCTGTGCGATTTTGAGAAAATGGAGTCACAACCTCCATCTTCTCACCTACTTGGGTTAGAACCTGTTCAGTCCTGTTTGGCAGTTGCTAGAGTGATGAGCGAACAGGAGGTACTGCGGAGCGCGAACAACGCATTGTGATCAAATTCCTCGTTGGAGAAAATTTACCAAAGACTTTAACATCAGTATGGGGAAGAGTGTGTCTTACGGACCCGTGTGATTAAGTTGTGTCAGTGCTTCAGAGAGGACACAGAGCGCGTGGTAAATGAACCGCATGATTGTCGTCTGCGAACATCCGTTACCGAGCTAAATATCATTGATACGCGTTTTTTTTTTTGAGAATAGGCCAAGAAACCTGAAACAACGCTGCCCATCAGTGTTGGTAGTGTAGAAGAAATCGTGAAAAACCACCTGCTCTATCCCAAGATGAATGCACGGTGAGTACCACACACTTTGATGAACGTGGACAAAATGTTACAGTAGCTTGAAGACTTTGAAGTCTATAGTGACTACCGATGAAACGTGGTGCACTACTTTATTCCTGAGTTCCAGCAGTTATCACGCGACTAGCGGTATATCCGTTCTCCCAAATCCAAAAGAGCTCGAAGGAGTCGTTTGGCAGAAAAAGTGATGGCAACGTTCTTCTGGGAGTAGCAGCAGGTTATCCATGTAGACTTTCTGATAGATGCCAGAATAGTCAATTCAGATCCGAACCAAGCGGAAGACAGGTGGAAAGCCGGTAGCCAAAACAACAATGGAAACTCTCCGGAAATTGAAATGGAACCTTCCGCCACATACGCCGTACAGTTCCGATTTGGCCCCGTGATTCCTGCCTAATCGGAAGGCTCAAATCAAACTTGCAAGACATGCGACTTGCAGACAACAATGCCGTCATCCAGACTGTTCGGAAGTGGATACGCCATCAACCAAAAAGCTTTTTTTTTGAAAGGGACATCAGGATGTTTCCAGAACGTTGGAAAAAGTGTGTTGACTCCGGATAGGAGTACGTTGAAGATTAACATATGCAAGTAAGTGTTTGGCCATTTGTTTCTTTTTTTTTGTTAAAAAATCAGTCCCGGTCATATTTGAACCAAAAAACCTTAAAAGCTAACGATTTTTTTGGAATTTAATTTGATCTTCTTTTAGAACACATGCTTTTAGAAAGCAACTTTCTCGTGCAAAATTCTTTCATGGTCTATTATTTAGGCGGCAAAAGCTTATATGAATGTCCTCTCGATTAACGCAGGTACTCCCTCCAGTTTTCTTAATTATTATTATGGTTGACATTGCGCGCACCTTCACGACTCCCTGCAGCGCCAATTCTGGCGACGTTAAATTAGCTTATTCCATTTTGTATCATTCGTAGTTTATAGGAAGGGCCAACCTACGTTCCTTTAGTCCCTTTTTTATATTATCTGTACATTTGTCTTAAAAAATGCAATTTTTATGTGACCACATCGATCAGTATTGATCTTGCTGGTTTATTATTTGTCTATTTGAACTAATAGGACATTAACACAAAAATATCTATTAGATGTATGCTTTCAAAGCTTCTTTTCGCTTTGCTGAGTAGTTTGTCTGCAATACTGCTAAATTTTTTAGAAGTTCAAATTATAGAACAGAGTAAATTAATTGGGTTTTAAAATAAATAATAATGGGAATTCTGTGTTAATTTTCTTTAGACACTGGCGTAGTCGCGCGAGTGAGACGCTTAGTTGCGGAAAGAGCAGATCAGGTTTCAATCCTGGGATCAGATGCTTTGCGGGCGACCTACTTAGTCACTAAAATAATTGAGTATCCGTGTTTACTTTGAACAAAAAGCCAAATGCTTTCCACATCATATGCTTCTCAGTTCGTTGGCCTAGCCCCAATGCGAGAGGGGGGGCTGATTATGAGCAGAAAATTGATTGTGAGTACTTTATTGTTTAATCTTATATGAGTATATATTACCTTTTAATATTTTTTAAAGACGATAAGTGCAAATTAATAAGATAGATACCTCTTGTAATATATATTCAGCAATATAACAGGGCGTCCTAATAAATGTACAAATTTTTTAAATGTCAATAAATTCAATGTTTATTGATTTAGAAACAATTTTATAAATAATACCTGAGCAAACATGTGGAAAATGTAGCATTTGAGCAATTGTTCAATTAATTGACCCAGTTGCACCTACTAAGCTTCTTAAAGCCCCGATGTCACTAAGAAACGCCATTTGAACTTACCAGTAGTTATAAAGTGGAGTAGGATATCAGAATGGGGTATTTTAAAGTTATTTTCTCGACCAAACTGTCAATTGTGATGTTTATCTAAACATGATGCGAAAATCTGTTCCTTGATGACATAGGTATTTATTTTAGCAAGATGGAGTGCCTCCCCATTATGATCGTGATGTAAGGGCCTGGTTTTGTACGAATTTTTTAAATAAGTGGATTGAGTGAATGAGTGGTGTTGAATACCCCGCGCGTACCCCAAACTTCAAAGGGGTACACAAAAGAGAAAATTAAAAGAAAAAAGAACTAGCAGTTCCAAACTAAATTTGGAACATTGATCAGTGTCATCCACCGTGTTTTATTTAAGATTTTTTAATTTATTGTTATTTATACATTTTCTGGGACACTGAAACTACGGTATGCATTTAACTTTTATGCACAATTAAATTAATAAACTCCTAACAATCAATTTAAATAAATTAATAGTTTAATTAATAAAAACACTTTTAACCTTGCTTGTTTGTGTGGGTAATTTTAAGTGGCGCCATATGGTGACAAAACTTAAGTAAAAACCAGAGTCGGAAATTTGTATACGAGTTTAATTAAAAATAATAATATTTAGGAAAATAATTTATATAAAATGGTTACATAGCAAGTTATAAGATTGTTAGCGCGTTACTTCCAATTACAGTTACTGTCACGCCAGCACTTTTTTGGATTAAAAGAGAAACCAAAATTTTTTATGGAGATAAGCAATACAAAAACATATATAAAAGTTTAAAGAATTACCACTAAATAAATATTTTACGGTTTGATATGAATTGATTGTAAATATCAATCTTCTCATCAGCTTGTTTTAGAGAAACTTTCAAATCAATTTTTGTGCATTTTTAATCATGGATAAATGATATTTGGGCGTTGATAAATTTTTTTCATTTGGAAGGAAAGCTGTAATGGATACTAAATCTAGGTACTCATGGAGATTCATCAATTTATCTTCGAGTGTGAATCTTTTGGAGTTTAAACGTAGCCCCATACATACAAGTTAAGAACGTCTAAAAAATGAATAACATGTGAAATTAAAAATGCTGTTGACATTTTTACAAGGTCTAGTCTATCTAATTAGGAGGAAAGGTGTTAGCATTGGTATTTTGAAATACTAGAGTAAATAAAGAGGAAAATGGCTACTAAATAGTATTACATAGTGCTTTGAAACAAGTTGAGAAGAGCAATTTCAAAAGACAAAAAGTATTGAAACTACTTGCCTTACCTTATTCGCCTGACTTCACACTATTGGACTTCACCGATTCCCAAGCCTCAAAATATTCTTAGGTGGTAAAATGCCGATAAATACTGTTTTGACTATCCCAAGAAAGAGAAGTTAAAAAGGTAGAGCAATGTTGGACCAAATGTGTGTGGGTCGAGGAGATTGGATTGATAAATAAAAGTTGAATTATACTGATTTTCTTTCCAGATAATTTTTAGTTAATTTCCGTATGTAAAATATACGTGTTAAACAACAAGATTAAAAATCATGGTTAAGATATAAGAGATCTTGAATCTTTTATCTCTTGTATATCTATTGATTTGTGCCATGTAATATGGTAATGAACAAGCGCGGCGAAAGGAAAATTATTGGATGTTTGCAACGATTTTCGGGAGTCCAACATGGTTACAAAAAAAGTTGTACTAATCTACTCATCGCCGACGTAGAGTCGCGAGGATTCTGGAATTATACGTGTAAAAGAAATGATCAAGAAGACAGTTGTGAGTAGTTGGGCTGAGGGATAGTTTGCAGGGTGAGATTAATGCCTTGGTGGAAACAAATAGTGATAGTGTGTTAGATATATATTATAGTGCCTCTATAACATTAAACAATTGTTAAGAAATAAATAATGTAATCTGTAAACCGATTTCATTACTGTTGGTAACAAAGTTGTACCAATTAAAAATGGCGGAGCTAAAAAGTGAGATATTTAGAAACAACAGGAAAAAACTATGCTACAAGAAAGATTGCGATGGACCCTGATTAACGAAAGTAAGAACCCAGACTCGTATTTATTCAAGATTATATCTCCAGATACGTGTATGTCACTTTGAGAGAAAATAATAAGACCCAAAGGAAAGGACGTAAATCAACAAACCAATTGAACTATTTGAAGAACATTCTGAATTTTGAGTAAGTAGTTATAGACAGATTTAGAAAAATACTATAAAAAAGGAAATTACCAAAAATAAAAGTAGATGTAAAACAAAATTACGAAAGCTTATGAGGGAAATTGCATACAGACATATAAAAGTATTCTAGGTATTTTATTAGGAAATTAAAAAGGATGTTATAAAAAGTAAAGGTAGACACAGATGAATAACTCAAAAGTATGAGCAGAATGTTGGGAAGAAAATTACAGAAAATAAAAATTTTGAAATCTAAAAGAAGCTTAAAAACATTAATGAAATTTTGAGGAAAAAAAACCAGAATAATATTTTATTAGGTGCCCCAAAAGGAAACGCAGGATTTAAATTGTGAGCTATTTTTTCCTATAAGATTGCCAGCATTCTGCTTGGTGACATTTTTGTGGTTAGTCAATATAGAGCACTCCTCGACGGAGAAGCGAGCGACGCTTGTTAAAATTTATTACAAGCACGGGAATGTTTCGTCGAGACTTTAAATTGTGTGGAATTTTTGGAAGAAGAAACACACCAAATGTAACAACTGCGAAAGACTAATTAATAAATTTGAACAAACAAATTCGGTTGCAGACAAAAAAATGGCCGACCCGTACCGATCGTTTAACTGAAAACTTTACCGCTACAAAGGACAATGTGACCCGTGTCCAGAAGCCTCAGTGCGCCATCGGTCATTGTAAATGAACATTGTAAAAAGCGCCGTGCAGCCGATTTTAACACAAGATCTGCATCTGCAACCATTTAAGATTTGAAACGCCTGGTACTTACCGATTTGGTGCTAGAGAATCAAGAAGTTGATGGCAATTTTGTTAAGAAAATCATCTGTAGCAACGAGGCGCATTTTCATTTTAGTGGCTATGCCAAAAAGCCAAATTATCGCATTTAGGATGTAGATAATTCTCGGGTTATCCAAGAACGGTGTACGTATACCCAAAGAGTAACAGTTTGGTATAGATTTTGATGATTGATGACTTTGAATGGTGAACGTTATCGTGAGATAACAATAAATTTTGGTATGGGCTCAGATGACTTATAGTTCCAGTAAAACGGGTACCTGTCACATGACGCGTGAAAAATTACAATTGTTGGAGCAAAAATTTAAAGGGCGACTTATTCTCCCAAAACGTCAAAGTCAACTGGCTACCAAATTTTATGTTACGAAAACAACTATTTCCGAATTAAAAACCACAGTTATATGAAAAAGTCATCAAAAATTTTGTCGGGGGTTCAAGAACTGAAGGGAAATGACTATGTTCGGTGGTTTACGTTTACAATAACGATGCTGGAAACCTTGGAAAATGACTGTATTCTGATAATGAGTGAGACACAAAATTGCCGGTACTGAGCGAAAAAAATTTACAAGAAGTCTATCAAAGGCTATTACATAGTGAATAGTAACCGTGTGGCGCAAAATAGCTCGATTTGGCACAATTGGACCTTACTTTTTCCGAGAAAACGGGCGCACTGTGACGGTCCATTCGAGAAGACACCGTATTGGCCTCAATAGGGTTCGGTTTTAACAGGATGGGTCTACTAGCTATACATCACGAGAATCCATTGCTTCTTTAAGGTCCCACATTTTATTATGTGGTCCCCCTGGATAACCGAATCTTTCACCATGTGATTATTTCTTATGTTGCTACCTGAAAGTCCAGATTTACATTGAAAAACATAGACTCTTGAAACTATTTCAGGAGCTATAACTCGAGACATTTCAGCAATTCCACGCGTTATGCTTGAAAGGTGTATGGACAATTTTTCCACCCGCCTGCAATAATGCCTTGACAAGAACGGACATATATCGTGGAAAGGAGAACTTGCAGTTAAGCTTTTCACTAGAAAAATATATATCCGTTTTTCAAAGAGGAGATATTTGTTATACTGCAGTGCGCTATGCAAAATATTCTGAGCACTTATCAAGCGAATCAACATATTCATCCTGGCATCATGGCATACTTGAAGGCATTGAAAAACCCAAGAGTAACATCCAGGCTGGTATGGGAATGCCGCGCAGAGCCCAGTGCTTTGGCAGACCACAAGTTAACTCTATTGTGAGTACCAGAGACTGCAGAATTGCGAGCTAGCACAAAAATGATCATCAACTTCGTATAGAGGCCACAAACCGGCTCTGGAAAGACCTAAAGCTGGGTGAAAGAAAAATACTGAAAAAATGTGCTGAGACAAATATATGGAAAAACTTTTACAAAAAGACCAAGAACTGTACAAAACAGGAATCAGTTACGAACTATTACAGACACTGTTTTCTCAGAGGACACCTCAACAAAAAAGTGTGTACAATAGAGGTCTGAGTTGCAGACAATATGACAGGGAAACATAGATAGCCATCCATATCTTGCGTGAGTCTGAGGCTTTAACTTACAGGAGGCAAGCTATTTATGGCCAATTTAGAATGGATCCAGAAGAATACAGCAACTATCCAGTAAGGAATTTGTAGAGACTGGTACAAGGGATGAGAATATTAGAAAAAGTGCTGCAAAGGAAATGAGATACACACAATTGGTTCAAGAGACTAGATCAAACGGCTCTCAACAAAAAAGAGTAAATTGTAAATTGTTGTGGCAAATTTTAGAATACACATTTCTACGAGAAGAACCCGGATTCAAGGTAAGTCGACATATAAACAAAATATAAACAAGAAAAATCAGCCTTTCTTTCTAGAATCAGTAAACATAATTCATATACGCAGGACTTTATCATACGGAAATGTTTGTTTCATTTCTGAAGCGAGCAGCCTGCAAAAACAATACTAGGAACTGGATGATCAACAAAGCAGCTCCATCCGCCGCTCCGCACCAGCAAAAACGGTGGCCGAAAAGAAAAATAGGGACATCTGGCCATGGCATCCCACTCCAGGCCAGTATTGTCACAGCTAGTGATTGCCGCAAACAAGTAAAGTCCAGCAGTGCCCATTGGGAAGCTGCTCGACCTGGTGATCGGTGAACTGTGCTTGCAGGGCGCTCCCGCAGAGTACAAAGATGTGGCGGGAGATCGCCGTGGCCTTACTCGTGTCCTCGTGCATCCTCTGTGCAGCGGCGGCCGTTTCCTTCGACCCAGGTAAAGCACGCGAGCTTTCAGAGCGCGCGGCCTCCCGATTTAAGGCTTATTTGTTTAATTTAACATGACCGGCGCTTGCATCTTAATCTGAACTTCATGACCCGCAGGCCTGCTATCACTCCATCATTAGCGTCTTGTAAACAATGTTAGATTAAATTGTTGAAACGCGGTCAAAAACAATGTACCAAGCTGCAGTCGCCGCGGTACTTGGGGCATATTGTCAGATATTTTAATTGACCATAACTATGGTTGCTTGTCAACCTTTATGGTAAAATTCTACAACAGCCTACGGAGTATAATGCAATTCACTATACTCGTAATAATAGGGAGAACTAAACAAGGCCATCAAGCAATTTGCTCACTTTAGAGTCTGTAGGTGTTTAACAGGCAATGCTTTAACTCGAGGAACGTTGCACAAAACCTAATTTTCATATTGCACCATGATATATTTTTTTAATATATAAAACCTTGACCAACAATGTATTTTGACAATGAGAACGAGAATTTTGTGTTATATGAATTGTAAGCATGATAAATATATTTGAAATACGAGGATTGATATTATTTTTTAATGTTAAAGACGTTATGTACAAACATGTAGACTATTTAACGTTACAATACAAAATTTTTGTAAGTGAAACCAATGCGTGTTTCATATAAATAGTTCGCTAATAGGGACGCAGAAAAATAAACGGCAATTTTTCTGTCAGCCCAGCGCCATTTTTTTAGTTTAAGGTTTGCCATTTTTTGATATGGAGTCATATTCAATTGAAGACCGCGTTAAAGCGGCTAAAAAACACTACAAAAATGGCAAAAAATGAAAAACACCTATCGAGCTCTCCACGATTATTTTGGTCGTCATAACCGTTCAATTGAGACCACCATCGGTCGGTCATTTGGTGCGAAAATTTGAGGCCACTGGTTCTGTTGGCGATATGCCAAAGAGTAGACGATCGCACACTGCGGTCAAAGACAGTGTAAAAGAGGACCCAAAACTCTCAATAATTCGTCGATTGCGAGAATTGGGCATTTCGGACCAGTTTACACCATACTATGCATAAAGATTTGAATTTACACGTTTACAAGATATAATTGACTCAAGAACTCAAGGCAATTGACTATTTTAGCTGACGTGTGTTTTTTGATTGGGTCATCCAACATCGAGCAACTGATCCGAATTTTTTATCGAAAATTATCTTCATCTTTGAATGGCATGGTGAACAAGCAAAACTGTCGCATTTGAGCCAACGAGAATTTAAGAGAATATCAAAAACAACAAACGGTGTGACTGGACCATTATTTTTGAAAATAAGGCTGGGAATGAGATTACTGTGAATTCTGAGCCATACCAAGGCATGATTAATGACTATTTCTAACCGAAACTTAATAAAACTGACATACACGTGTGAATATCGAATTATTGCAGTCGAAGTTCGGTAAACGTTTAATTTTGAGAAATGGAAATTTCAATTGACCTGTTCGTTCGTGCCATTTGATACCTTTAGACTTTTTGCGAGGATATCTGAAAAGTAAAGTCTACGTCAATAAACCAGCCACCATCTAGTACCTTAAGAACAACATAATTGCAGAGATAAATGCCATTGGAACGAGTCTATGTGAAAATGTCATCGAAAATTTCGACCATCGTATCAACTTAATAATTTTTTGCTTTTGTATACAACCTTCAGTCTTTTTTTTCAGTTTAATAGAACTACCGAAAGCATAAAAATAGCTATAACATACTCCTCCGCCAGGAACTGCAGAAAATTCGTAATTGCCTCTTCCTGCATTATTCACATCAAGACCGCAGTTGCCTAACGTGAGAGCTTTTACTCATGACATCATGTATGGCCTCACTTTTACAACGTAACAATCCGCGCTGTTTCTTTTGATTCATTACCGCTCTACGGCTCGGCTTTGATTTTTAAGCGACCTAACACGTGTCAAGCTGTTGATTTAAAAAACAGGAGCGTGACTCAAAGCCCGTCGAGCTTTTTCGAGCGGTTTTTACAGGAAGCAGATGCTCGGATCATCAACAGGCGTGATTAAGAGATGTATCAGAGATGACAACCGCAACAATTGCGTCAGAAGTTTTTTGGAATACGGCCGCGGTTGATTAATCGTGTTTACGCTGGAGCTGGGCGAGCTTCGGTATCTAATCGCAGAGCTGCATACGAGAGCGACTCAAATATAAACCAATCACCACAGGTTTTGTAGTTGTAACAGCGATTATTGCAGACAGGTCTTATCGGCCATGCTGCAACGTTCGGGCTGTTCAAGTTGCCTTTTAAAACGCGGCAGCAATGCGGAACTGTCAGCAGCGCTGCTTCATCTTCGCAAAAACGACAACAATCCAGTTCTAAATAATACGGCCTTATTGGTCCCGTGCTGGCGGCGGTTTTTTAACGGATTCTGGAATTGTGGCTGCATCTTAAAGCCGCTCTAAATTTAGCAGCAATAAGGAAGGAGAACGCCGAAGACCTAGTAAACAGGGGAGATTAAAAAACGTGCTACAGCAGAAGGTTATCGAGAAATATTGCTTGATTAGAGCTTCTGGTTATGATAGCGGCCGTGCGAGGCTTTCATGTGGTAAATAGAAGCATTTAAAAATATAATTGATGAAAAATTAATTTGCCTTTTCCAAGTGAACAGTAAGTCACAGGATATTAGGATGTTACGGCGAGAATCCACCAAGACTCAGGACACAAAGATGCAAGAGACGAAAACTAAGTTTTATTCTTATGATTTTGTAAATAAGTAATTAATTCAAATTAGACTTTTTTTTTACAAAGTTAGTTATTCTTGTTTCAGTATTTGTTTGGCAAACAAATGGGAATTGACTTTAATCGACTAGTTAAGTGTGCGCGTCATAGGTTTAAATTTGGTGTTAACGTAAGCAGTTTTTCATTACCCAAATTGTTTTCTTATAATTTCGAATGATTCACAGCATTGGTTTGTTATGGAGAAAAGATTTAAAGGAGACAGTTCTGCAGTAGATATAAACAAATAAGTTATCTTTACAAAACTGGCCGACCTCTTGAAAGAAATGATACCAAATTTGAACCCAAAAAACATTTTGTAAACTGTCATAATCTGTAAAAATTTTCTGCTCACCCCTTTTCATTGTTTAACGAAAAATTGCATATTTGACTATATTAATTACTCGGGCAAAGCAGATTTTGTTCTAAAGGCTTAAATTGATAATTTAAGACTTAAAACTGCCTGACAACTTTCATATAGAGTTGCACTCTTAGTCTACCAATTCAAAAATTCCTACAACCGACGCTCATATAATTAAACCCATAGAAGGCAATTAGTAATTTTTTCTTCAAAAATATGGTTTACTTACACGTGCCTTTAATGCAAGTCATGCAGAGTCAGCCTATAGACAATTGCAATTGTGCTGTAGTTCTCGATTCTGACTGATTTATATAGGTTTATCTAGTCTTAATCGACTCTGGGTTCCATCTGCTGCGCCAGATAAAATGATCAAATTTTGCAAGTTATAAGGTTTGTTACAACATTCTAAGATGTCCGCTTAAAGATGTATAGGTCCATAGCTTTGTTTAAGTATTTGTGTTGCACTAAGCGGAATTTGTAATATAATAATTCAGTGTTTTGACCTAACCAGTGGTTTATACAAACAACTGTTTGGTTCTCGAACGTCTGTGCTATAGAATACAAACATCTTTACAATTTTTTTTCTCTTGTATATAATTATAGTAACCTTCTCTAATAAAATGCTCAAAAAATGGCACAGAACGTATCTCTTTGTAATAGTTGAAATTATTTAAGCTTTTTTGCCTTTAAATTATGTTACTTGTCTTTCTCGTTTAGTTATCAATCTTTTTGATTGGTTTGATCTGGTTCTATTTTCAGTCTGCATTGCAAGTCTTTTAAGATGCGTGATATATTTTTGTAGCCTTGATGTTCTTTGTGTATTTTGTCCATCGTTTGCTTCTTCTACAATAGTCTTCAAAATTCCCTCTCTACGTAGGATATTCCCTAATAGCATGCCTCTTATTTTTTATTCTATTTATAAGTAGTTCACTGTCCTGTACTCTTTCTCTTATTTCTACGTTAGTAATCCTGTCTACTCAACTCTCCCCCAACATGCATCTGTATAACACCAGATCCTCGATTTTTATTCCTTTATTAGTGGTGGTCATCCATGTCTTGCACACATTTTTCTCCTTGGGAAACTTGTTTTGATATAGCCTTCGTATAATTTCTTTTATCTTCCGTATGTAGCTCTAATTCGTTTATGTCGTTGCCCATTTTCATCACATACTATCCTTTGCTTTAAACTTATTTATCTTTATTCCATACCCTCTTATTAGGTTATTGTCTTGTGCACTTTCTCCTAATATAGAAAAATGATTCGCATATCTTACCGTCTCTATTTTTCTCCTTCTATTTTGATTTCTATGTTTACTCTCTTTTTCTCTCTTCCTCGCTCTCTGAATCTATCTTAAAATTCTTTAGTTAGAAGCATTTTAAGAGTTAGCTTTTACTGAAACTTTCTTTTAAGATTTATAAATTTACTGTCAAATGTATTATACTTTTTTTTCTACAATATTATTAGCTTGACGTTCGAACGTGTTTTGTATATTCCTCAACTTTCGGCTTCTGAACTAGCGCTGGCCCGTAAAAAATATCTGATGTACTGATATTTTAACGATAATTTGCTATTGCATGTGCCCTGACTACACGTCATTAGTTACTTATTGTTTTATTAAATAAACAGCTTTTAGATAGCTCAATATGTCAAAATTGATTTTTTCTGTTTAAAGTAACGCTTTTCTAAATGTAGTATTATGACAAATGGCGATGTTCAAAAAGTACCAACACTATCTCATATTGAAATTTTTGTAGTGGCCCAGAACAAAATCTGTATCTTCTACCTGTTTGTTTAGTCTACAGATATGATCATGAGCAATTTACATTTATATCTTTTTCAGATGCTTTGAAAGCATTCAGAAAATGGGAAAAAATTACAAAGAGGAAAAACTTCATACATTTTATTTGAGTTTATTTGGGTTGTAAAAGTCTTTGTTTTGTCTCCGTTGACAATTTTAGAACGTTACAAACATCTTTATCCGCTAACGAAAATCTACAAGGTCAAGTGGTCCTCATTTCACGATCATATCTCTAAGATCGAAGGTGATGATACAATGGTTATGTGGTGTTATTTGCTAAACGCAACCACTTCCAATGTTCCCCACGGAACAATGGAGCATTTTCTAGAGATCTTGCACGAATTTCAAGGAAATATAGTTGTAAAGAATGTAGGAACAATTTGGTAGTCGTCTAGCTTTTTTTACAAGCTCCCATTACTCTTCTAACAGACTATAATTGAAAAATTTGGAGTGCATTCTCTTTCTTGAGAATGGTGGTGTTTTTTGAAAATTATTTTTGATAATTGTTATAACCCAAAGTATTAATAAGGAACATGTAACTTGCTATTTCAATGTACTATTGAGGTAATGTTTTTACATTTTTATTTTTGGACAGAATCGCTACCTTTTTTGATTCTGTTCTTTGCTTTTGTTCATTCTCTCGTCTTTTTTATTTCAATCATTGTTTGTTTGTGGCAGAAATTGCTACAAAATTACTGGTTTAGTCGTTTTCATGGGGGATATAAAAATGGGGAGATATAAGATCTTAAAATGTGCCTGTTCGTAAACATTAAGAAGGACCTTCTTGCTTGATGGATAGGCGGAAGGCGTCGATATTTGTTCATGATTGGCTAATAAAACAACTTGTTGGCCCGAGGCCATTTGTTTGCCGTTTGCTACAAATGTCCAAAGCCGGTGGTCTCTTTGGTGGCGTTTGTGCTGTAATAGTCTCTTTACTTTGTTTAGCTTACCGATCTTTCTCTCTTCAGCAAAACGGATATTGTGAGACGCAGAAATATATTTCGACGATTTTAAATAGTAATCTTAAAGCTAAAGGCACTTCACCTCCAACTTGTTTTGTCTTTTTTCTCTGATTTCCTTTTTAGTTTTATCTCCGATTACCGACGAATGAGAACGCGATGAAATCATCGAGGGGTGAGTATTAATAATTAATTTTTCTATTTTTCAGCTGAGCTAAATTCCTGTTTTTCAAGAACAGTACAATTTACATTTATGCAGTCCGCCAAATTCATAAAACACTACGTTAGCTTCTTATAATAAGTATGTCTTGTTATACACTGTTGGTAGCACTGTCATGGTATTCTTACGTTTTACTACACATCACAAGGATGCTGTTGGGCAAATTTAAAGAACGTCGTTTTTTCTTTATAGTTTTGGTTGGTTTTTCAGAACAACTCGCTCATTTTTTTCATTTTCGATACATATTGAATTGATGATCAACTTATAAAATAATTGTTGAAGGTAAAATTTCTGTTTGTTTGTTATATAAAGTTTTTGTACACTTCATGTAATCCTTTAGCAACAGTCGTTCTTCCTTTTTCGGTAAAAAATTGTATGCGATGAGTAAGAGACTTCTGAGTTCCAGGCTCATCATATCTTCATGCCATGTTTGTCAAGGTTAAAATTCACACACTGTCTATATGGATTAAACTGTTAATCAACAATAATATTTTATTTTGGTAAATGTTTATATAATTTTTTCATATATGAGTGCCAATTTATTATTTTCTCATCTTCAAACCTGTTGTATGATATACTAATTTAAACAATATTTATTTATTGCTTGCATCTCTCAATCTCGTTTCTGAGTTAAATACAAGTAGTCTATATGGTAAATTTTAAATGATATTACAATTACAATCATTTGCACTTAAATCAAAGAGGTATATAATTCTACAGCAACGTACGGTTTGTATCTAGTAACACTTCGCTTGTCTTCTTTATTTGTTTAAAGCATGATTTAATCCATTATATTTAAATCAACGAGAACGGTGTAATACCGTAAAGGAAACTTTCTACAGCGGCGCGAAATCGTAACGGTCACTTCCGGTTGACTTAAGATGTGTGTACGCCAAGTTTGAAGTGAATCCGTTGAAGAGAACGGAAGTTATAGTGTCTCCAGACACACAGACAGATAGACAGGATGATAGTCTCATTAACTTTCTATAACCTCCGGTGTAGAAAGTTAATAAATAGCAATGTGCTAAACCTACTATATCTTTACTGGGTGATTAAACAGATTTATGTAACTTTGTTTTGATAATCTTATGAGACCGTACTGGTCCTGTTAGAAAAAAGTACTTTTAACGATTATTATATTATTATCTTTAACAGTGGCGGTTACAAAAATTTCCTCGTTCTTGTCGTTGTCACTTCCTTCTTCACATTTTACGTTTTACTCACAGATGATCTCAGAATTGAAATCACTACTAGAGTTGTTATATTTTTAAGTTCGATATCAAATAAATGTAGTATTTCTATTAGCTTAGCCTCTGATAAGCTACTTCTTGACATTTTTACCAATGATTTACAATAATACTACAACAAAAGGTATTTATTTATATTATATACGAGATTCATTCCCTTCAAAGTAGTTCTTTCTTATGACTACACTCCTGGAAGGCTGCTGGAATGCTCTTTAATTTGTCAATTAGGCTTTCCTGGGTATTATCTAAAGTAGCAAAATCTTACTTTCGCTTAGCGAGAAGAATAAAAAAGTCATAAGAGTTGATCCAATCAATAAAAGGACTGGCGAACTGTAGGAATCTTTTATTATTTCCCAAAAAAATGGTGTACACTTTTTTCACGCCCAAGTCTTGTGTTGACATTTGATGGATGTAAACCTGTTGAAATTTAATTCACTAATGCTTATTTTTAACGTTAATCGGAAACCAAAGGCTGGTAATGGATCTCATAGATTGCCGATATCTATAAAACATCAAAATTCTGAGAAATGTCCACTGATTCCTGACAAATGAGTTGGGGGGTTGAAAAATCAAATTCAGCTCTGCCAACAAACCCTACTTTCACGTCCTAGAAGACTTCGGTCACGCGACTGCTGGGTGTGTGACGTACAATGGGTGTACATTATGTAGCTGACGAGGAACAGTAAAGGGTAAATATTCGGCGCCCTTAAATAAATAGAACCTGTCAGCTAAGGGTAGAAGGCCATAACAGAAATCTTCTTGGTACTCCAGGTTTGGGATTGTGACAATGGGTTTGTTCCCCATTTCACAGAAAAACTTTAATTTATAAAAAAGCCTAAGATTAGCCTTGGAAGTAAGGATGGAACAAATGGTAAAAGACAAACGCAGAGAAAACAAATGATGAGTTAAACAAACACCACTTCAAGACATTTACTTGAACATAAACAAAAAAGGAAGACTATGGCATTGAAACAATTGGCGATTACCTACATATTTATAGCGGTGTTCCAAAGGACTAACGTGCAAAAAGAAGGATATCCATGCAGATAGATAAAATGCGGAAAAAGAGAATAACATATTGGGAAGATATAGACGAAAATATAATAAAAGTTAATTTAAATGTGTTACAGTACAAACTCACCAAGTTCGGAATTTATGGAATATCGGATGACTTCAACATCTATATTGTTGAGAAAGAGTTGAATATGAAGGTCAGACATCGTGAGAAGAATATTCGCGTTATTTAGTGAAATTGTTTTTGTTTACCTTTAGACAAAACAAAACTGGGCAGGTGCTCAGAAAAAACACAAATTTCTAGTCCAAGACCCGTTTTACTCTGGATTTGTTCTGGACTACATTGAAACACCCTTCTTATGGTCTAGATTTCTTACCCTACGACTATCATTTGTTTGGGTTACTAAAAGAAGCACTGGAAAGACGTTTGTTTGCATTTTTGTAACGCTTCAATAATAAAATAGAAATTCCAGTTTCTATTTGACTTATCCACGTACATATTAACATTTTTTTTTCTCCACTTTTTATTTTAAATTTAATTTTTTTTTATGGCTGTCATTTTGGTTTGCTCACTAAAATATTATTGTGTGCTCAGATGATACCCAAATAGTTTAGACAACATTTGATAGTTATATGCTTTAATCTGACAATTACTCATAAAAATAGTAAATTTTGTATGTGTGTTATGAACAGTCAAATATTTATTTAAGACATACATTAAATAGCACATCGTTTTCAGTTACAACCAAACAGTTAGAAGAAGTCATAAAAGAAGATGATCTGGTGTTATCGCTCCAACATGTCAAGCCGCGACGAAGGCTGCGCGGCTCGGTAGAAACTCTCTTCGCCGTAGACTTCCCCAACTCGCACCAGAAGTTTGTGCTCATACTGGACAGACGATCGAAACGAGGTAGGATCGAGTTTTACATCAGCTGACGTAAACCGACTTAAAAACTTGCAGTGGTCGTTGAAACGGTGGAAGATGAGAGGACGCGTACCCAGCACTTCACAGTTGACAACCTGGATGAAAACTCGACCATACGTTCGCTGGTCCTCCTGGTCAACCAAACCCAGCCGGGAGCTTACGTTCACCTGTACATTGACTGCTCATCTCAAGGGAAAATAGCCACTCCTAGATGCATGCGGGACATGTTTAGTAAAATGAAGAATCCGCTGCTGGAAGTGGTAGGTTGTTTTATATGTTCTTCTTTATGTGTCTTGCCTGTACTTGAACATATTTTGTAATGAATTTTATGTTTCACCATATATATATGTATAAGTAAGAATGGAAAAACTGACCCAGGGTAACTGAGAAGGATAAAAAGTGCACTATGACAGACAATATGGAAAGCAAAATTAATATTTCTTTTCAGTTTTATTCACAATTTTTTACTTCTATTTCCTCTTGATCACATTCTCTGCACAACTACATCATTTGTATTCTCTAGAATTTTATTGTTTTCAATATATATGTACAGCACCGATCAAAAATATATGCACCTTTAGTAATTTTGCCCTGACTGTTTTGTTTCTTTGTATTTTGTCGCTGAAATTTTCAGGAAATCTTTTTTGAGGTATTTCACGTGGCTTCTCAACCGATTTAAAAAAACGAAACAGAACTCGACTAGAAAAAACTTTATTAGCGCAGCAAAAGATGATCAAAACATAGCAACGAAACATCAAATAAAAACACTGGAATAATTATAAATCACTGGAAATCAACTAAAAGTGAACAACAACATCCTAATACTTAGTAGCATAACTTTTGGCATCAATGACGACCTGGAACCTGCGAGCCCAGAACAATATAAATGAAGGGGAGGGGGATGTTTTTTTATTCCTCCTAGAGTTTGGCATACATCCTTGCCGTTTCTGCTAACCAGACGATACTCCAACTCTGCCCAGAGGCCCTCGATGATATTCGAGTCGGAGAATTGGCTGGGCCAGTCGAGGAGGGTGAGCGAACCAGTTCTCGACAAGCTTCAAACGATGTTTGGGATCATTGTTCTGTTTGAAAATGAACCTTCATGTTCTCGAGGATGTGCTCATACAAATAGCAATCCGTAATGCCGTGGATGGCACTTCCGTGCTTCTTCGTGAGAGTCTAGTACTTGGGATTAAAATTATCGGTTTCTTCACTGGACGACATCCATCAAGG
Source organism: Sinelater perroti (assembly GCA_036346155.1). NCBI lineage: Eukaryota > Metazoa > Arthropoda > Insecta > Coleoptera > Elateridae > Sinelater > Sinelater perroti. The sequence continues at coordinate 19,774,573 of JARFIY010000254.1, read as the reverse complement.
TCAACTTGCTGCAGACAACGTCTAATAGTACAAATTTGTGACGGGGGTTGTCGCGGGCTATGCGGATGACGTTCATGTCGAAGTGTCTCGAGGTAGTTTTGCGACGATAGGCATTAGGCTTCTTCATTACACCACCTTAATTCTTTAGTGCATCAGGAAATGGCAAATGGTGCTCTTGTGGAGGTTGAGCTGTGCTGCAAGCTTAGGGCGAGTTCGACCTTGGGCACGACTATTGTCAATCGCATTCTGGGATATCTGGGGGTATGTTGCGGGAGACATACTGCTTAACTATTATCATTTAAATTATGATGAATAAGTGGAGTTCAGTGCATTATGTTCTCAAAATGACTGCCTTTACTAGAGTTGGTCATTTCAATCCTTTTCCTGAAACTCTGTAATGCGATTTCTCAGTTTGTCTGGGGTTTGTTCCGATAAACCATATCCTTAAGATAAGCCCATATGAAGAAATCATACAGGTTTAAATTGGGAGAATTTGGGGTCCACTCGATGCCAACTTCTAGCTGAAACCAGTATTGGCTGACGTTTTGTCTCTCACAATTGGAAGGGATTTCTTGAGAACTTCTGTGCGATAAACTTCTTCATGACATATTTTGTGAGAAATAGTGAGCTGACATTTACATAGCGGAAAATTGCACACCACACACTTAACTTTTTCCGGGTGCAATCGACGAACGTCGGTCAAATGTGGGTTTTCGGTACGCCAATGTCGGTAATTTTGTTTATTGACATATTTAGTCCCCATCCGTAAAATAAACGTGCTTCATGTCCGACTTTTTGGTCCGAACCACTTCCATGATCACTTTTTTGGCAATATTGACCTCGGTCAGAGGAGTTTGCAATTGAATCTTATACGGATATAATATACATAAAGCCCACACTCACACCGAGTTGAGCTGCGCCTTTAGAGACCAAGTTGTTTATAAAGCTTTCGAGCTTGTTCTACGGTCTCGGAAGTGGGCACAGTTATTGATCTGCTCGTTCTTAAAAAATTGTCATCCAGTACATTTCCTGTCTTTTCAAACTCTCTAATTAGCTTTTACAGGGTATTTTTTATCTTGCTATTGTAGAGACAGACAAGGTGGTGTGCTTGTCAAACTTGGCCTTGAAGGCAGTTAACGCTTCACTAGCACTTCGGCCTCTCTCGTAAAAGGCGGCCATAATGAAGATCCTTTCTTCGGTTGAATAGCTGATGTTAGCTGACGCCATATTCAGTGTTAACCCAGAAAGTATACAAAACTCCAAACATTGACCTAGCTATATCTAATGTCAAACATAAAATTAGCTGAAAAGTTTGACCATGGTAATAAAAATCCTTTTGCGTGACATAATGAAGGCCTTGTATTTGCATGTACACAATTAATTGAACTGAAATTGTTCTGTAAATATGAACTTTAAATAAGGTCTTTTGGTACACTAGGTGTCTGGATACGGTTTTTTAATATCTTCATACCAGTCTTTAAGACTGCAAATTATTGAAATTTTTAGTACATTCTGTATAAGAAACTCAGCTAGATTTGGTTATTTTCAAAATGACTCTCCCAGTTGAAATTCGCATTTCACATTCCCATCTCCATAACAAAATGGATTGCGTAACTCCGCGGCGCCGCTCCACACAAGGTAATCAGCCCCGATTGCCAGCGAGGCCTTATTTGTCCACTAAAGTGCCATTCACAGAACTGAATGAAATCGCTTCGAGTACACGAGAAAGAACGCACAATTTGAATATTTATCGTGCGAGTGGGAGCCTATTCACGAAAGGTACGCAGAGGAAAAGAAACTAGTCCATGATTGCGGCCCACGCGCGACCTTAACCACTTTCCAGGCTCAACAACATAATTCAGTCGGAGAATTGCCTGTAATCACCTGGACAAATATTAACGTCTGCGCGAAACTTGTAGACCCTCATAAGGGGGCAGATATTAAAGTTAACAGATGGAAGCAGGAAATTTTCAGAAAAGGCGCTCATTACCAGCGCTTTCGTCTATGAAATTTGTAACCGTGGCTCTAGAACTAGCAATTAAAAGAACAGACACGCACACGCAACTGCAACTTCCTACATGGTGTGGGTATCGGAGAGAATTTATGTCTGCTGGGTGATTTAGATAAGGAGACCTGAAAAAATAAATCAATGTTTCTATGTGTATAGTAAAACTTCTTCTTTTATCCGCCTTTTTGTACAGTCGTTTAGAAATGACTTATGTGGCCGTGCCCTTATTCTCAAGACTTAAACAGCCTGTTCCCTTATGTCTTCCATATGATTAAAAACAAATTGATGAAACATAACTGAGATAGCTTGAGTTAAAGAAATGTTTCTTCTTGAAATATCATAAGTTCTTTTTGGTACCATTACGTTTCACTTGATTTCTTTGACTTGCTTTACCAATTTATATGACAAAGCAACCACATTTATAAACATTGATAAATATTATTTGACTATCTTATTTTTTTTCAGCTCTTTGTTATCCAAGTATGATACGAGTCTTTCCTTTTTTAGTTATTTTCAGTTGTTATAGGCTTCTTTGCATGTATGATTTTATTTGATCTTTAATTTGGATAACCTGTATTTATTTTTTGTTCTCTAGGTTAGATTCAAGAAGTTCATATTGTCCATAAGCATAATTTTTAGTTAGAAGTAATGGACCTTATCTAATTATGCAATTTACATTCAATATTGCTCACATACGTGGGCTGCTCGATATCTATTGCGAAAAACTAACAAAAATAAATGTTAAATGTTGAAAACTGTTGCATGAACATTGTTGCATACGCTAGAACAAATTTTCATAGCATTTTTCCATGGCGAATTAGGTATCTCCGAAACATGGATTTTGAACGTATCAACTGCCTTTTCCGTCGCCGAAAATCATTGTTCACATAGTTTGTTCCTTACGGGTGGGAACATAAAGGAATCGCTAGAGGCCAAATCAAGACTGTACGGTGGATGACCATCAATCCGACGTTTTGGGTACTCAAAAAACTAGTTTGCGCTGACGTGTGTGAGCTCACATTGGCATGGTGAAAAATGATCCGGCGTTGTGCGTTGGTTTTTCTTATTTCTCCGAAGACTTCTGGCAACCAAATGGTTATGTACCATTTAGAATTGACCGTTTCTCTAAAACCTTAATTGCGACGTCTCCAGTTTTTCTACAAAAATAGGCGACCGTTTGCTTCGAAGTGCTTTGAACGCGAACCACTTTTGTTTGGTTTGGCTCATCTTGGAAGACCCTTACATTCGACTGCTGTTTACCTTTGAGATCATACGCATGCATAAAATTCGACACCTGTGACTATGTTGTAAATGGTTTTTAAAACACCACGATCGTATTTTTGAGCTTTTTGATGGTTAAATGTTTATGCAATATCGAATGTATGCAAGTCATACTAGTGCCTAAAGATGCCTGAATTTGACGGTAAGTCATATGATGATCTTGCTTTATCAATTCGCGCGCGACATCGACGTTTGCTGCCACCACAGCCAATTTTGGACAGCCCTTTTTAAATCCATTCTCCAACGAATTACGATCACGATTAAATTCATTGAACCAATGATACACAGTGAGTTGATCAACGCACTATTTGTTGAGATAATCCACGCCAAAGTCGTAAAAATCATCGCACGCAAATGAGCATGGATTAATTAGACTTTTTTGCCCAGAGAAAATTTAAACTTAATGAAAACAAAACAAATAGCGTCCGTATGACAAAACGTACTAAATACGTATGTCGTCAAAAATGTCTAACTGTATGATCCAAACGTCAGATCGCACCTAGCAAGGTTTACAATTCGCAATAGATATCGAGTAGGCTACGTATGTATCAATCCTGACTTAATATCGACATTTTTAAAACATCCCCTACTCTATTGCTTCGATTAATGTTTTTTTTTATTCTTGAAAGTGGCAGTGATAAAATAGTTCTAGTTAAGTTTATCTACCTGACACATCATTGAACATTTTAATTTTAACAGCACCGAGAACGAAAATATACAATGGAAGTGGATGGAAAGCAAAGCCTGAAGACAGTATTAATTAGAAACGGCTGTCCAGTCTCGTCTTTTTCGACCGAGCCAAGCTACCATTTCAGCTTCGACGACAGCTATGACAACAGCCTGGAGAACGATCCCAACGTGCAGGCCATTCAGTCGGAAGATTATCCCCACCGCGGCGACATACCGAGCGTTTCAGACCTGAGCCCGAGTAAGTAAAAATAAAATGTAGTTAAATTGTTGAATTAATGGTAATTAGTCAATCTTGGTTACCACTATGAGAGCATTTCTGAAGTGAGTTGGACTGGATATGCTGATGAATGCAGTAATTCAGGACCATTTCAGCACTTAGTTTTAGGAGCAACCACTGTTTATAGTGTAATTTTATGATCTAATACAGGGTAGTTAATGGGTTTTAAATCATTTATTATAGTAGTCTTAAACTACATCCCCGTATTTTGATTGAAAATTCTCTATAACAAGACTTGGCAGTTGCTTAAAGTTGAAGAATTTCTCGTCTCAAAAATTTTAGAATTATAGATTTCAAATACCAAAATGAATAAACTATCTATGATTATAGACCTATCATTAATATTTGGTCGGTCAAATACACAAATATACTCTTTAGAAACTATAAAAAATTATTATTTATTATAAATAATTTATTGAATGTTGTATCTTTGCCTCCGCTTTGGCTAAAAAGACTAAAAAAGGCAAATTTAATAGGACTTTTATGTCTGCGGTTGGGATTTTCTCATTGTAAGAGATAGGCAGGCAAGTCTCTATAATTTAGTAAACTTTAACTTGGCTTGTTCCTGTTTTAGTTTAGGTTACCGTACTAGCTGTAATAGATAACCAAAGGTTTTACCACATCATAGTACAACCAGTGTGCTATGCGTTGCTTAAGTTCCCATATTTTATCCAGTGCTTGTTTTGTAGCCTTAAAGATTATTCTTTCTTTATTTGCAACTTTTTATGTATGTGCATGATCCATAAAATGAAAACGTATGGGAGTTACAACTTATCTTAACTTAGTGTCGTTTTTAGAGATCCCTCTTAAGACGTCTCTTCATAATGCTCAAAATCAGAATATTCCTAACTGCAATAGCCTTGGCTATTTAGTTCAATAAGAAGCTTGTCCACAACGAGGTTCTATAGCGCAAAGTTTTAAAAATCCCCCTTACGGGCAACTTTTGACAGATTTTATCTTCATCGTTTAATCAGATAGGATTGACTGTATCTTTATGTTTTGAAACATATTACGAATCCTGCAGATGGTATCTTCTTTTACATTTTTTCATCAAGCTTAACATTAAGTTGTAAGAGATTTGGTCAAAGACTTTTAAAGTGAAAAGATATCTAGAATGACTGACAGTTTAGATAATTCTCTATTGCCTTCATCAACCAACGATGGGCAGTCTCGCATTATTTTCCTAATTGATAAGTATGTTTATCATGTTGAGAAAAGCCGTAAATTTTTCTAGTTATGTATATCATTATCTCGTAAAAGAGATGAAAATAAAGGACTGTAATTTGCAAGTGAATTATTAACCAGGAATTTCTATAGCATTAACCTTCTTCCGCCCTTATTCGTGATGTTGAGACAAGAGTTAATAGCTAAAACTTCTAAATAAGTCAAAAGGGAAATAACCCGCAGATTTTATAAGTTTCTACTGTTGTAGGCTTGAAATTATATGGTACATGGGAAATAGTAGTATTGTCTCTCAAATTTACCAACTACTCTTAGAGAAGCTATTTATAGTAGTAATATGAAATATATTTAAGGGAAATTTTCTTAAACCAGCAGATAATTTTCGCCAGGAACTTATGTGTTTTTGGAGATGATGTAAATCGGCAAAAGAATTGGTAAAATCTTCACAGAAGTTTGGTTTTATTATCAATCACCTTGAAGAAGGTAAATACTAACTGCCTCTGGAGTAAAAAGAAAGTATTGCAGGATATCACTGTGCACAACGATGAGTGCAGTGACCTTTTCACCAGGGAAACTCTAAAGAGGCTGCTAAAATTTAAGTCGCCCCCGGAAAAGTCTAGGAGAGCTAAATTGAAATTCTCAACTTAATCGTCATTTCTATCCGGAAGCTAGTGGGGGTTTTAACGATCAGGTCATCCGTGCCTTTCATCTAAAGAACCGCACCATTCTATACTACCACGGACAAATATAATGCCTTAGCTAAGTAGAGGAGTTGTTACTGTCTAGACAAAAAAGAATTTTTGGAATTTTTGAGTATCGGCATTAGCCTTAATGCAAAATAAAGTGAGGATGCTAACAAAAGGTAGAGCTGTGCGGTAAAACTGGTGTTGGTTTAGTTAAAGAAATTTTCAAAATCTGTTTTTTTCAAACGTTTGTTGGTCTTTTTTTTAATTGTGAAGAAAATTTTGTACTGTTTGGTGCACTGTTTAGCTGATTTTGTTTCCAGATGCTATTCTGGAAGCTCTAAACAGCCTCATAAAGGAAGTCAACGTTCTGAAGCACACCATTCGCGACCAGCACAACGTGATCGACAGGTTCCGGCAAATCCTGGAGAGCTGCGACATCTGCAACCGCCCCGCTTCTGTGACGCAGATGCCGACTTGTGCTACCAACCCCCCTTCCTGTTTCTCCGGGGTGCAATGCCAAGACACAGTCCAAGGGCCGCGGTGCGGGCCTTGCCCCTACGGGTACACTGGGAGCGGGTACGACTGCGTGAGGATTCGAACGTGCAGAGATCGACCTTGCTTCCAGGGGGTGCAATGCAGGGATACGGAGGCCGGCTTCGAGTGCGGCTCTTGTCCTTCAGGGTACGAAGGAAATGGCGAACAGTGCGTGAAGCGCAGCGGGTGCGAGTACAATCCTTGCCATCCCGGTATGTTCAAAAATGTTTGATATGTTGTTGGGTTAAGCGGACGAACGCCAGATATTTATTCAATCGCGTTAATTTAACATTAATGTTGTTTTTTCAACTTCAGGTTGGTAAAAAAATTACCATTTCGTAAGCCGTTGTTAAAAAAAAAATCGTAACAAGCCCTACATTTAATTAATTTAATTTTTGTAAGTTAATACATGACTAATTAAAAAAAATTGTATGATATATTTAATTTTATTTATCGTGTGATGGTACACAATATGTATAAAGCAAAACTAGAACAAATGAATCGAATATTAAATATCACCCACCCACACATATACAAGCACTCCACACACGAACATGCGCACACAACACGCAGATGCACGCATTAACCCTTCTAAACTAATGGTTTTACTTCAAATAAGTCTGTGCGGTATATCTCTTGAATTCGTGGGCCGCTATCATACGCTAGTATTGATAATTTGCTGCATTTGTGTAGGTTAGCTTTACATATGCCATGTTCTAAGCGAATTCTCTTTAGACTCTTCCATATGTCTTGAGAAAGTTTATGTCCATGTGGTTTTTGTGTTGGTTTAAATCGGCCTTCTAATTCAGGTGTGGTAATTTTAGTGGAAAGTTTACATTTTCTTTTAGTTTGTTTAAAACTGTCATATAATAATTCGTGTATCGCGAAAGGTTTTTCATTAGGATCTTGAAGAAGTATCTTAGGATTTATATGCAATTTTGGAATATTTGGTTATTTGTTTATAAAAAACTCGCGGAGATATATGGCTACTTTACTTACACAGTATCTGAAGTTGAAAGTTTTTTAATATGTTTCTACAAGTTCTTATGTTCTCGGGGTATTTTTGAGTAGAAAGAGTAGAGTCTCAAATATTTTAGATGATGTAGATACTTTAGTACCATATTATTAAAGGTTGCCTCCGGTTTTTAATTTACCATTTAGTTATTCACATGGTCTTGTTGGGATTTGATATTGGTATCCACTTAGTGAAATAGTCTTTTTGGTCTCAATATTAGTAGTCAAAATATTTTCGGTGTTGTGAAACTGCTTGTACACTCAGTCCTGGATCAATAGCATATTCATTCTTCTTTGCTGTGGTTTCAGGTAAAATAGTAATATAGGGGTTGAATAGTACTGGAGCTTTCTCTATTTGTTTATACTAACTATTGCGTTGGATTACAAAGGAATGCCTGTCTGAGAGCATATTATTGATCAGTCTTAGCATGATTAGACAGGAAATCACCTTAATCAGTTTGTATAAGAGTCCATTCTCTAAATCGTCTCCTAAGCAACAGTTAGGAAATCCTCTTCTGTGTGAGTAGGAAGACTTGATACTTAATCTATATAGCTTTGGCTCGCTTGACTGAAACATATTTTAATATTAATAGGCTTTAAACTGGCTATTAACTGAACTCTGAGTATCCATCAAATACAACCATAGTCATTGTGTAAGTCATTTAATACTTTGTTAATACTGAAGTCTTGGGAATATTCTGTGCTTTTTGGTATTTGCAAGGAAGTTTAGTTATTTCTATTTACAGAGTATGTACGGGATTATTTGGTCTGACATTATCGGTGGATCTACTTGCATTGTTGAAGTACTTATAAGATCTCATATTTGTCTATTTGATGTTTTAAAGACCAATTCTTTAATCTCTCGGATCATTTTTTTATAACCGATATTTATTTGTTTTTCTAAAAGTTATTTGCTGTTTGGTACTTAGTTCACGGATTAAACCGCGTAGTATTTGAAATTTAAGTTTATTCCTTGAACCAAAGCTGTGGCCAAAGTAGTACTTTGCATTTGGTGGACTTATAAAAGTGTAATTTATTTTGCACTGGTTTCTGAAGATCGGGCTATCGCTGGCAAACTTTATAGTCAATATATTGATAAAGTATATGCTAGTTTGAAATAACAATGTCTTGGTATGGTCATTCGAAGACGGATGTTGCTGCAGATGGGTAACAACAAACCATGTACGACCAAAAAAACTCAATGTAATCCAATTGTTATCCCACTCCGGTTATAGTTTTGATTTACCATCATCGTATTACCATTTGTTCCAACCCATAGCTCACTTCTTGACCGGACGTCGTTTTTTTGACTTTTAACAACTAAGAGAAGGATGCTGTCTGTTCTATATAGCATACATTTTGATTTTTAATTTTGTGTTAAATAAATAATTTCTACATTAAAAGGCAAAAAGACTTTTGCAGCATTCCAATAATGGCACGGATTTTTTCAATTGCATTACTTGTGGTACCTCAATTGGACGTATAGATCAAGCTGTAGCTTACTCTGTATGCACTTTACTCGATTTCACTTTAATTGGGACACTCTTCCACCTCTTCAAATAAACTATTACTGCAAGAAACTTGTTTGCCTCCATTTTGCTGGCAATTTGTTCAGTATCTATTTAAAAAATATGTAGAATAAAATCAGTGCATCACTTTTGGTTGAAATTTGGCTTACCTTTCTTTGAAGAGCTCAATTTGTCTGTCGTAACGTCATCAAACAAATGGTAGCACCATCTCATAAAAGTTTACCTTAATTCTCAAACAACTTTTATATGAAGCGTGTTCAAATGGGATCCGTTCAAAATATGCAACCATTGAAAGAAAGAATAAGACAAGAAAGAAAAACATATAGAAACAAAATAATTTATTGCCGCAGCAATCCACTTTTTAATAAAGGATTAATTGTGTCCTCAAAAAAGTTTTAATTGCTGCTTGAACCGGTCCTTAATTGCCTCCCTTACGTCTTAATTGATTGACAAATCTTTGAATCTCCCTTTATACGCCACTTTCTTTTTTTGAAGGTTGGCGATCCAAATGACTGTTGTAGCCTTGAAAACTGCAGCTCGTAAGACTTTCGCGGATGAGGATCCGAGCAATTTTCCCATATCTATCACACATGAGTTTTGACGGCTGAATATATTCAGAGCGCGGAAACCTATCTGAACATAATGCTGTGCATATCATTGTTTGTGTTTGTGTTGTTGCTAAAAGATTAATTTTCTATATTTCCCTCCGTGGTTATAAATCTGATTGATGAAACACCATGGTTCTACATCTTCTTGAAATTTATCCAAAATCTCTACACTATGCCCAGTCTTTTTAACTGATAACTATTACATTGCAAACCCTTGACGATTTGAGTCATATTGAGTCCAGTGAATAGGCCTCGTTTTTCTACTCTTTCTAATACTTTCTAATCCGTATTTGCAATTCTATTGATCCACGTTATTCTCAGCATTTGTTTGTAGCTCTACATATGAAAGCCATCTACCCTCGTCCTTTCATTAGTTGTTATCGTTCAAGATTCGCTTTCATGGTGCTATGCTCCAGAGAAACATCTTGAAAGTTGTTTTCTAGTTTAATTACAATATTACGAGATATCACAAGTCATCATTTCTTGAGAAAGACTAATTGCACTTGATGTATTGTGTTCTTTATTTCCGTGTCGCTTCTATTTTTTTGTATTGGAATTCTTCCCGTGGCTTAATTGATCTTTTATTAGAGTTTGCTCTACAATGTTTTTAATTTTACGGTATATACTTTTGCTTAGTATTTTTCTTGTTATTGGAGCTTATGTGATTATTTTTGCAGTTTTCGGTTACACAGGTTACTGTTGTTTTTGTGTAGTCCTTCGGATTTTTTCTCGTTTCATATATCTGGCACATTTTTTTTGTTGGCGCACCGTAGCCTTAAGGACTAATTTGGATACTAACATGCGCCCAACTATGTAACTTAATAATACCATACATCCATGAGTTAAGGGAGATTCGAACTCGCTTGCGCCGGCTCAGACAGAGGAGCAAAGCCCGTTTTCACTTGAACCAAAGCCCTATCTGACCTATTAGTTCGTACAGTGTTTGATAATTTTTTTCTTCCAAATTATTAATAATTTCTGTTGAAATTTAATCGAACTCGTTGTATTGTTTATTTTTAGTTTCTGGGTCGTCTTGCTGTATTCCGATTCCTATTTATAACGATCTGGTCTTTTAGTTGCAGAAAGATTTTCTCTTCAATGTCTTCAGTGTATAGTTCTTCAATGTAGATTTTCTCTTTTCCGCAATATCGGTTTATTCCAGTAGGATATCTTTCACATATCTTTTACGCCTACGCCTCATTTTATCTCCCTAGAGACAAGTTTTATTGTTTTATAGGCCTAGCTAACACTCTTTCTATATGTATCTTTCTTATAGTTTAGCACATTCTCTATTAAATATCTTTATCAGTTCTCGGTATTTTTGTTATCTATGATTTTTTGCAGGCATTTATATTGTCCTTTTTTCTTCAATCATTTTCATAATATCCTTTATGATCCAGAATTTCGATATTTTGTTTTCTTTAAATTGCAATATCTTATCTGCGATAACTATGCATTGTCTTATGATATTCTACGTTTATTTCATTTCGTCTTGTGTGGTGTTCTCCCAGATATTTAAGAATTATATTGTGCAATAGTTTTTTCGTATCTTCTTGTTTCATTTTATTTACTTTTTTTTATTTCAAGGTATAAAATCTATTTGGTATCTTCTGATATTAGCAAGTATTTTTCACGTGTATTTTCTTCGTGGGTGGTGTTCAACTAATGAAACGTTAGGAAGTCAGATTCCACCTCTTCATCAGTAATTGCACTTCTATTTTCTTTTAGTATTTATTAGGTTCTCCTCTCTTTTGACGTATTTTGTTACTTTATTTATTTATTCATATATTTTTGCCACTTTATAGTGATAATATAGTCTGTAGTACTGTAGTATCACTTTATAACTCATACGTGTCTGTAGACATATTCTTCCTCGGTGGTTTTTGTGTTTTATATGGTTATACCGCCAGTAGCCGATCGTTGGAGTATTGTTAGTAAAAATAGGAGGCACCATGGAAAGACAAAGTTGGCATTTGAACGACAGAGGTTATTTATTACTATTATCCACCCTGTACACTCCGTACTGTACCAATATATTTCATATCCTGATATTATCCTTATTATTTCTTGAATTATGATTCGCCAATTTCATTTTTTAGAACCATTTTTAACATATGTTTGCTTCTAAATCGGGCTAATTTTTTGTATTCAAATGGAAAATTTAATATTTCTGCTAGCTTCATTCTGATAAGAGCTATTTTGTCGAAATTGTGGTTAAGCCACTTCTTTCGATAAATTATTTGAAATTTCTGTAACTGTTATAAGATCTATATTGTAATTTATCTATAATACGTTTTCTTCCACTATGTCTTCTTAATGTCTGATTAACACTTCTTACAGTATTACTTCACATTTTGAGTCAATTTAGAAGATTTAACGCATAACATGTTTGCTTCAATTAACGCTTATTAACCCACATTTTAATTGACATCTGGAATGAGCTTACATAATTTTTTTGCTTTGCAGGGTGTTATGGTCGTTGCTAAGTGTTTTAAACACAGCACGTATGAAGATGTAAAGATGATGGTGCAATGTAAAATGATGTTTATACTAAACGTTTGCCATGTACCTACTAATTGTAAATATACCTTTGCCTCCATTTTATTGGTTTTATTTTGGAGTGTGTGTATTGTTTGTTGGAAGACAGAGTGTTGATATATTGATTCTGCTTTATTAACACAGTTTGCAATACTTTTTAGGTAAAAAATGAGCGCGTGGTGAATTTTTTAAAATATTAATTGTATGAACGGTATTGTACGTAATTTTTTGGCATTAAGAACCGTGAAGTAGTAGAAACATTTAATTTTTAGGTGTTCAGTGTGTACCAACTGATTCCCATCCTTTCTACCAGTGCTCCGGATGCCCTGCTGGCTTTACTGGAAATGGAAGCTCTTGCCATGATTTGGATGAGGTAAATCTTATTTTTACTACTCGTTTAAAACTATATATATAACTATAAATAACTTTGATAAATGAGTGAGTAAATATTTGTGCAAGCTGCATCTCAGTAATCATAAATTGCTGGATAGATTTGATATTTAAGGGGAAATGGAGTAGCTTTTCTCTTATTATTTTGCTACGATGTACTGCATAAGATTAAATAATTTAGATTATTTTACAAGGCTTCATCTTTGCTAAGGCTGTAATCTTCATTGAAAAATCATGGATAATTTATTGTTATTTGATATTAGTTCTTTGAATTTTATAAAACCGGGGGTATATGCAAAGAACTCAAGTTACTATTTCTCTTTTCCAAAATGTTGCTTTTAGTTTAAACCTCAAAGCAACCCCAAAATGAGCCTTTCATTATAATTTGGCAAAATGTTGATTGTTTAATATATGTATTTTGTTCTGTTCAATGTAAATTTTATTTCGGGAGGAAAGAAATTCTGGAAGTGTATCTTGTCTTTGAATTCAGCTAACGAAAATATTATCGTACCAACAAGTAGGTTTGAAGTACAATAATATAAGGGTTCTTGTCAAAATCGACCATAAAAAGGTGAATGACAGGTGAAAGTGGAGAACCTATAGGAGTATTGTTAGACTGATGATGAAAATCAGTTTAATTTTTAATTTAACTAATGGTTACTTAAGGAGGAGATATCTTTTTTGAAATTGTAAGTTGGTTTTAATGAATTGTAATTTTCGGAAATTAGGATAGTGATAAACAAGAAAACCTAACCATTATATCGTTTTTAGATTTAAGACAAGTTTTAAGTATTTCTATGATGCGGTAGAAACTTTAGATGCAGAATGAGGAATGTCTGTAAGATGTTAAAGAATTTTAACTAAATACTTAGTTAGATTGTGGGTAGAAAAATGGAATGCACTAACAATAGGACGTCAAAGAACAGTATTTTTCTAAATTTTTAGGAAATCTTAGAGTTTTCAAATTCCTGAGAATTTTCTTGAGGTATAAGATGGTTTTCAGCCCCAAATAATTATTATAAGTATTAAAGTTTTGTTTTTTCCCCAGATAATGCGATTGTTAGGTTGTTGCAGCGATACGTTTGTCTATACACTCGGAAAACATACATAGCGCTATTCAGGATTGTTCGGCAATAGTTAAGGGAAGTAGAAAAGGCTGCAAGGCTTGGTTCGCATATAAATAAAGACACAAAAATGTAAATAAATAAGAAGATAAAAAGAAGAGTTAACAGTACGACCGTATATACAGTTTAAACTAGCAAACGGGAAAGCACTAGAGGTAGATGAAGTTAAATGTTCAGATGTTTTGATAATAGGAGGAGGTGGCAAGTAAAAGAAATGGAAATAAGCTAATTAAAGGAGATGAGGCAATGGGTACTTGAAGTGAAGTGATGAAAGCAAATAATGGGGTGTCCTGTAATACAAAATTATGGATTTATAAACCTGTTGTGACCTATGCAAGTGAAACGTAGATACTGAACAAGTCAGAGGAAGAGAATAGAAACGCGATAATGAAATATTTAACGGACTATAGAAAACACGGGAAAGATGTCAAATAAAAGACGATAATGAGATAAAAATATTATATAATGATTAGCCTTTTTATAAAAAGTTAAAAATAAGGCTGTTAAGACTTGTTAAAAGAACTCTATAAGGGAAGTTATAAAAAATTATTAGCAAATCAGTTATTAATGGAGAACCGATAGAAATGACTACAAAGAAGTACAGCAAGTACAGAAAGACTTGGAAGAAAAAGAAACAATTATAAAGAAAGGAAAAAATCAAAACCCTATATACCTAAAAGGCTTGGGAATGCTCTATATATGTAATTATAATGGTAGTTGTCTATTGCAAAAACCAGCAATAAAACCTTTCTCTTGGAAGAGAATTCTTTCGTGATAGTTCCTGTACGCGTTTTAAGTGATAGAACTTTAGAAATATTTTAATCGGTACAATAAAATAAATATGTAATGCACCAAGACTAAATGGAAATAGAAAGCAAATGATTTGTTAGGACTAAGGAAAAAAATTGAAAATGTATCTATCAAAAGGAGATAATATACCAAAGACAGAGACAAATAATCAAAGACATAGTTTTAGCAACAAAAAGAGTATCCTGAGAAGTGTTTGGAAGAAAAATGGAAACGGATTTCCATACAAATCAAAAATTGTTCCTTAAACGTTAAAAACCTGAGATCTGGAAACATGAAATAATTAAGCATATTAAGGATGAGCATGAACTGGTACTAATTAATGAAAAAGATATAATTGAAAGATGATAAGATATTTTGAAAATCTGTTGAAATGGGAAAATTATCGAAACAATATAAAGTACACTAACAACATAGAGAACATATATATATATATATATATATATATATATATATATATATATATATATATATATATATATATATATATATATATATATATATAACTAGAATAGGTTAAGGACGTCATAAAGAAGCTCAGAAAAGTGTTGCTGGGTATGACAGTACATAAGAAATTATGAAGAACAAATGTTAACAAAAGCATATAATTTGGTGTGGGACTAAAGAAGTATATCAAAATAAACTGGGAGATAGGTGTTATTGTGGCATTATAGGAGAAAAGTGATAAGAGAGGCTGCAACAATTATCAAGGAATTAAATAGCGCCAAAAATGCACAACAGAATCTTGGCAATAAAACTAAACGGGAAAGGTAGAAGTCTACAAGAGTATATTTTATAATCAAACAAATGGCAGAAACTATAAAAACACAAATGATGAAATAAATTTACGTAACTTTTCTTGATCTGCAAAAGATATTTGACGGAATATTAAGAGCAAGTATAAAAGAGAGTATTGACATAAAACTAATAAAAGCAACAATGAGTATGTTCAAAAACAGCTGAAATATAGTAAGGATATGGCGTCAGGTGAGTTTTGGGTAAACGTTAGCCAAATAATGGGAGAAGTAAAAGAAGCGAGGAAAATAACGTATGCATTAAATGCGAAGTAGAATAACAAATAACTGTCCAAATGCTATCTTTTCTTAATTTTCTCTTTCTTATTATTTCCTATTTTGACTTTTGTTCTAGGTGACTGTATTTCTGCATTTTTGGTTCCGGGTAAATTATTTTGGTTTTAATTAAATTAACTTCTGTATTTACTTCCTATTGAGATCTTTTATAATCTGTTTTAGAATTTTATATTTTTTTTATAGAAAAACAATGTTGTAGATGTATTGTCTATCAGTTAGTTGTTCTGTATGACACTTATATATAAAGAGTTTTGATAAGAATGCATCTCTTTACCTCACGTCTAGTCTAAGAGTGACAAATTTTGCTTTCTTCCTGTAAGGCATAGATTGTCGTAGCTTCTTTTTTTAGTTTTATCATAAATTCTGATAAACTTTTTAATTATTTATAAAGGATAGGTAGAAACTGGTTCCATATTCAGATTTTGCTATTATTATGTTAATATTTAATAGTAGTCTGGTGCAATAATTTTAGCTAGAGCCAGTTTCTTTCTGGCGTTGGTGTTGGTCGATAATTTTCAAATTTATATGTTTACCTTTTTATATACAACAATATTATATTTTAATCATCACCCTTCTTAAAGTACCCACATTTGAACAAATTCCCAAACGATAGCACATACACGTGAATAAGAATGTCTATTTTTGGTCCCTAGTTTTTCTTATTTTTTTTATGTTCACATATTTTGTAATGGATCTTTAATTTTCTTAAGTTTCCTTCAAAAATACAAAGCCGCCTTCTAATTAATCTCATTTATCCTTCGTTCCTCCCGAAACTCTATGCTTAAGCAAATAGTACACGCATTTTTTTCTTTTTATCATCTTTGCTGATATATTTTTTTCGGTTGTAGCTTTAATGGATTTCGTGAATTTTAAGATTTTTTTATCTTTTGCTCGTTGTTCGCCCAATTTTACACTATGTATTCTTTACTGTTATATAGTTCTGTATAAAATTCTTCTACAACCTTTAGTATATCGCCCCTATCACTTTATAATATCTCGATCGTAATTACGTAACGTGTTTTTCTATGTCTTTTCCATTGTTTTGTTTCACATTCTTCATTTTCTTACTAAGAAAATAACAAAATGATTAAATTAAAATATTAAAAATCTTTTTCAGTTAGGATTTATAATAATTCTATAACAATGTTTGCACGTGTTGTTAATTGTTTTTAAATGTTATACTTTTTGCTTCATGCTTTTCTTCAAACTGTAATGAGAGTTACTCTGAAATCTGCGCGTCTTTCATATTTTTGGTTCTGTTATAATTATGAAATTGTGTTAATATTCTAGACCTAGTCATTCGTTCAGGTGTTTGCTGCTGGATTTTTAACGAAGGATAATTCTGCAATGTTCATTACACCATGTACAGTCCTTAATGAATGTTGAGCAGATGATTTAGGCACAACACTGAAAAGCTGAATCTGTTTGATCACTAGATGGATGGCTCTGGTCAAGTACATAGCATTGAGTTGTGGATTCTAACTAAATGCTGATCATTTATCAATCACCAATTTAAATAATAGCTGGTCCTAGAACAGATTAATCTAGCAAATAATCGATTGGTGAATATGGTTACAGCATTTAAAAGTTGATTATAGCAAAATATATACACAAGGGTGTCAGAGACTCCAAATGAAAGTTGGTAATTCACAGTACCAAAGTAAATGCTAACCTACTTGCAAGTACACAACATTCTTAAACATTTGGAAAAAATAGTGTTATTTGAACCATGTTGCTTAGATGAAAAGCTATAGATGATTTCAGCCGCGGACGTGTCACACGCGATGCTGACCGTGGTGTCTCGTAACAAGAATTTCAACCTCCGCCTTTCAGGACCTTCTGAATGAACAAAACAAACAGTAATAAGAGAAACTGTTTTGGACCCCTGAAAACCAATGAATAAATTGGTGCAGCTATTGGGAGACTTGGCATTCTGTCATGTTTTCTGCTAAAGCCGATGTTACCAATTTAGAGACAGTGGATATGGAGGTGTTTGTTCAATCAAATGGGTGATAAATTATTTTGCCAGACCATGAAATATAAGAGAGTTAGCATAATGGTGTGGTATGTAGCAGACCACGTTTCATTTGGTATAAGGGAATCGTAAAGGCTGTCAAGTATATTGAAGTTTTGAGTAACTTATTTCTAGCTGTCTTCAGTTACATTTCCGTTAATAAAGATTTTGTTTTTATGGAAAATGACGCCTCTTATTATGGAGAGAAATAAATTAAACTTTTGCTTTGGCCAAGGTAGTCTTTCCCTCATAAACCAGACTGAAAATATGTGGCACGTTATACCACAAAAGCTTAGCAGAAAACCCTAGTTAGTGGCAGTGGTGATTGAAGAATTGCATAAAATACCTTAGGAAACGATAGACGATTTAATCGATACCATATCTTGAAGATCTGTAGGCTCATTGTATGACCGAGGTCAACTAGTTGTAAGATTATTTGTTACTAGTTTGATAGTTCTTGATTTAACAAATGCTACCCTTTTTTGCATTAATTAGCAGTTATTTTTATAAAAACTCAAATATCGTAATAACACTTTCCCTGTTTATTAGTGTGATTTGGAACAGCCCTGTCACCCAGACGTCGAATGTATCAACCTAAGCCCTGGCTATAGGTGCGGCCCTGCCCCAGGTTTTACCGGAAGCCCAGGCTTCCACGGCGTGGGCATCGAGGACGCCCGCTACAAAAGGCAGCAGTGCTACGATATCGATGAATGCGCAGAAGGCTACGGAAACTGCGGCCCCAACTCTCACTGCGTGAACACCGAGGTGCGTAAAGCTTCTTTTTCTTATGGACTCAGCCAACCCTGCCTTGCTTAGGGCTCTTACACATGTCGCTGCAACTCCGGCTTCGTGGGGAACCAAACCGTGGGCTGCCACAAGGCGAAGGGGGTCTGCCCTGACGGGACCCGTTGCGACCGAAACGCGGAGTGCTTCCACGTTGGTTACGGGAGGTTTAACTGCAAATGCAACGTGGGCTTTGTGGGCAACGGCATCGTCTGCGGCCCTGATTCCGACATCGACGGCTGGCCCGACTACGACTTAAGATGTCACGACCCCAGATGCAGAAAGGTAAACACCCAGCACTATTCTAACGTTCAGACGCATACAAAGCAATCGCAGCGCCAGTGGCGCGTAAAAAGATCAAAGCTGCAGCATAAGCTTCAGGCCATGAAAAGTTTTGACGCCAAAATCTTTAAAATTAAATCGCCTAATTTCAGACTAACCAGTCAGCGTTAACAAAAAGCATTTAAGTTAGAGTCTATAGAAGTTTTACAATCTTAATATTGAATGTAAGAATCTAAACTGTAACATAGTGTAAAAATAATTCTGTATATTATATAGTAAATTGCATTAAAATCTTTGTTACAATTTATTTGTTTTAAAAGAAAATTGCTAAGAGAACTTTCACTTCGTATGTAGCATTCCAAAGCATGTACTTCTTTCATATTCATCTTAAATCTGTCACTATCTGCAGTTAATTACGCAATTTATACATTTAAAACGCTTGATTGAGTGCAGTTCGAAACCAGAGTGTAAATATGCCAGTAAATCAAAATACGAATGTGTCTATGCATGGCTGTGCTTTTGAAGGTACGTATACTTTAAAGCTTTTTTCATCTCTTAACATAGTATAAAGCATTGCTTACAATACATTACTTTGGTAAATGCTTAAATTGTAGTTGCGCTTATGCCCAACCGATATCTTTTATTTGAATTGTTTAAAATCTGGTCTAAGTAGCTAAAGCATATTGTATCATCTAGGATAACTGTCCAAATAAACCAAACTCAGGCCAAGAAGATGCCGACGAAGATGGTGTAGGAGATGCTTGCGACCCAGATGCAGATAACGACGACATTCTTAACGATCCAGTAAGTTTTCTATTTTGTATTTTGCCACGGCTGACCGTTGATGTTTTAGGACAACTGTCCCCTAGTACCAAACCCTGACCAAGCAGACACTGACGTCGGTGGCCCTGATAGGCAGGGCGACGCTTGCGACAACTGCCCGACTGTTCCGAATTTCGACCAGTCGGACATAGACAGGGATGGAATCGGGGATGCCTGTGACGACGATATGGATAACGATATGATTGCAAACATTCATGATAATTGCCCCAAGAAAGCAAACCGCGACCAGAGAGATTCGGATAGGGACGGAGTTGGTGATGTGTGCGATAATTGCCCTCGGCATTTCAACCCGGACCAATATGATTCAGATAATGATTTGGTTGGAGACGTTTGTGATAACGATAAGGACAAGGATTGGTAGATACTAATGGCAACTAACTTAAATTTTTGTTATTTAATGTTGTATTTAGGGATGGCATTAATGACGATGTCGACAATTGCCCAACGGTTCCTAACAGCAATCAGCTAGACACTGACGGCGATAAGATCGGAGATGCTTGTGATTCCGATGTGGATAACGATAATATTCGTAATGATATTGATAACTGTCCTTTAGTGTACAACCCTAACCAGGAAGATTATAACGGTAAAGTATAATTGATACTGCTTTACTAGATTACATTTTTTTTTATTTAGGCAACAGCATTGGGGATTTATGTGAAAATGATTTCGACAATGATACAATTCCTAATATAATAGACAACTGCCCAAATAATTCGCTGATATACGCAACTGACTTCAGCAAATATCAGACGGTAGTGCTTGATCCAGAAGGAGATTCTCAAATTGATCCCAACTGGGTTATATACAACAAGGGCGCTGAAATTGTTCAACTTATGAACAGCGATCCTGGTCTTGCTGTCGGTCATCACAGCTTTGGGGGAGTTGATTTCGAAGGAACATTCTTTGTGGATACAGAAACGGATGATGATTATGTAGGATTTATATTCAGGTGAAGCATAAAATTATTTTTCTCTACATGAACACATGTAAGTCTTATTTTTTTAGTTATCAAAGCAATAAAAAGTTTTATACAGTAATGTGGAAGAAGAATACGCAAACGTACTGGCAGCCAACACCGTTTAGAGCGGTTGCGGAACCAGGAATTCAACTGAAATTGGTTGATTCAGCAACAGGTCCCGGTCAGTTACTGAGAAATTCGTTGTGGCACACTGGGGATACCAAAAATCAGGTCAAATTATTATGGAAAGATCCCAGGAATGTTGGCTGGAAAGAAAAAACTTCATATCGCTGGATCCTTATCCACCGACCTAAAATTGGCTTGATTAGGCTCAGAATCTATGAAGGGGAACATTTGGTAGCCGATTCGGGAAATGTGTTCGATAAGACCTTACAGGGGGGCAGACTAGGGGTGTTCTGTTTCTCCCAGGAAATGATCATTTGGTCCGATTTGGTCTACAGATGTAACGGTAAGCAAACCAGAATGTTTTATTAATAAATTTTAATGCTCCTTTTGCCCTTAGATAATGTCCCGGAAGCTATATATCGAGAGTTACCACCGAAGTTGCAGCGCCAGGTTAACATAGATTCTGGCATAATCTACCCAGACCAACTGGTAGTAGTATACGACAAAAAGTAATTTGGCTCGGATCGTCACTTTTGCGAGCAAGAAAATTCGAATTTACGTATTTTTGTATTTTATTCTATAAAAATAATTTTCAGTGCTTCAAAATGTAACCAAATTGTAAGAACGTTTGTTGTACTTATGTATATTGTGTAAGAATTAATATTTTAATAATAAAGTTAAAACTTGATGAAGAACCATTTGATTTATATTGTTTTAAATTGTCCAAAATTGTACATCTAAACAACTGGGGATTTTAAAAAATAAACTGTTTTTTGAAATTTTAGTGTTAAATTTGAATATGAGAGAAATGGGTAGGTGTAGGGGGAGGCAGGGAAAGATTATAAATATTGATATTAACTGCACTCTTATTGTTTCCCTATGTTTCTTCTGTTTGTTTTATTTCTATTACTTTACTGTCTCTTGTTTTCGTGTTGCGGTTTAATATTATATTTATTACAAATTTTTACCGATTTATATAATTGTGTAAAGGTTCCGATCACCAGGTGATGTTTTATTACACAGAAAACTATTGTAACATTATTAATCAGCTTATTATTTAAAATAAAACCCCAAAAGTACCTCTGAACACATTTTTTAATTTATTAAAATAGAGTTGTTACAATAAATAGTTTAAACGGTAACAACAACATTATAAAACATAATAACTTACTGAGTAGTTTTCGAGTCAAATTTGGTAAAAGTAAAAAGCAACGACTTTTTGTACCAGAAGTTCCTGGTTTCACAACAGATTCAATAGGGTCTTCTATATCTTCAGTTTCTACAATCATTATTATTCCATTTTTTATGTATTCTAGTAACAATTTAGTTGTTGGGGTAGTTGTAGGTGACTTTACTAATGCATTTCTAATTGTAAGTTAAGAATGTAGAAAATAAAGCTAACGACCACTGTTCAGTGTTCCAAAAACATAGTTTCCTATTTTAGGTTGTAAAATGTCCACAGCTTCTTTGATTTATTATAATAAGTATTAGTTTGGAGATTTACTAATGCGTATCATTCGATATATTTAAATCTAAATGCTATGTTGATAGTAAACACCATAGACAATTTTTCTCATATACGTAGGAAACCATTATCATATCTTTGATATATAGCAGTACTTCAGTGCAACTAACGGGTTCTCCTCCCTCTACCCCTCTCCCTACCTCTTTCGCCCCTTCCTCTCTCTCTCGTTTTCAATTTTCCGACTAGTTTGTAACAATTCTCCATATACGTCGATCTTGTGTCAATTCTTTCACTTCTTTGTAGGTTTTGCATTTACATCACTCATTATTTGTTTGATGTATTTCAGCCGTGGTCGTCCTCTCTGGTTCTTCCCTTCTGCTTGTCCATCTGTGATTTTGTTTAGCATGTCTTTGCCTCGCAGGATATGATCTCTGAGTTGACATCTTCTTGTCTTAATCAGTTTTTCTTCTTTACCTATTCTTCTGAGGATTTCCTTATTTGTTGTTCTTTCCCTCCAACTTATTTTAAGTATTTTTTTGTAGCGCCACAGTTCCAGTGCTTCTAGGTGTATTCGTTCTGGTACTCCCAAGGTCCATCTTTTGAATTCACACAGTGCAATTCTCCATACAAAGGACTGTAAAAATGCTTTTCTCCTCTGTAGAGAGATGTTTTTGGATGCCATTAAATGCTTTGTGTTAAGAAAAGCTTTTTTTGCCTTTTCATTTGTTTTTTGCATCTTCCATTTCTGCTAATTTTGCTGCCCAAATATGTAAACTCGTCTACTTGTTGTATTTCTTCATTGTCTATTTTGTTGTGCGTTTGTATTTGTCTGTATTGGTCTGGCATATACCATAACTTATGTCTTTTTCTTGTTTAGCTTCATATTACACTCATTGTTAAGTATGCTATTCAATCTTTTTGCAGTTCGTTTTTATCATTTGAGGGTAGTACAATGTCATCAGCAAATCTAATTGTTTTTATGCCCAGTCCGTAAATTTTGATTCCTTCTTTGTTTTCTGAGATTAGTGTGTTTATGGCTTTTTGTATGTATATGTTAAACTGTAGAGATGACAGTGTGCATATGTTATATATTAATCTTCTGTCATTGTAGTCTAGCCCTATGTCTTTTAGTATCTTAAACATCGTTTCCCATCAACATTATCAAACGCTTTTTCGGCCTTAACAAAAGCTGCATACATTTTTTTTGTTTTTTAAGTGTCTTTTCTATAATAATTTTTAGTGTCAATATTGCTTCTCTTTTGGAAGCGAATTGGTCCTCAGTTGGGTTTTCCTCAACCTTTCTTTCTATTCTTGTATACATTATCTTTGTTATTATTTTTGAGTCGTGTGTTACTAAACTTTTTGTTCTGCGTTCCTCATACCTTGGACTACCGATTTTTTGGGGAATTGTTATTATCACACTCTTTGCAAAGTCATCTGCGATGTGTCCTGTGTTATATATTGTGTTTCTTAATTCATAGAGCAGATCTTTTGTTTTTTGACTAAGGCTTTTTATTACTTCAGCTGGGATTTTGTTAGTTTCTTGGGATTTTTAGTGCTTTTTCGAATTCTGCTCTTAGTATTGGTGATCCTTTCATATCATCATTTATTATATAATTGGTAGGTGTATGTGTCTTTTTTTATTATATTTTTGGCAAAATGTCTCCTAACAACAGGATTTTGTCTTGACCACCGGGTCCATCTTTGGTTACCTTAGATAATTCACAATATTTACCGTCGGTATTGCCTTCTAATAATATCTGTTCTCCGCTAATACGTCTTTACAAGAATACATAAAATGACCTTACTTTGAGAATGAGAAACTATATATACAGACTCCATTAATTACAAGTTTTAATGCGGTTATAAGCAACGTCGCATATGCATGTGCGCTAGAACAAGTTGCTGTGAGTTTTAGCAACGTTTCTGAATCGTGGCAATATATGCGTCGAACAACATTTAAAAAATTGTACTATTAACGACCACGTGGGCTCACTTAGTAGCCCCAATCTAAAATTTATTTTTGATTTAGTTTTAGGAGAAAAACATCTTACAATGTCAAACAATGTAAAACTTGATCCCCACCTGGTCATTCGCGGGTTAATATAACGCTATTTTATTTTCAATTTATCCGCCTCTAGTTTTTGACTGGCCGACGTAGCGGTAGCACGCGGTAAAAAATGAGTTAACTAAAATTTGACTGGCTATATGCAGATTTAAAGCATCAGATAGTTTAGGTAAGAACGGGGACTGTCTTTAATTTTATTTAATCTAATTCAACTAAACAGGAAACCCCTGCCTGGCGCTTCTGCGATTGTCACCAAAATCGGTAAGCAGGTAGAGCACATCAAGGTGTTTAACATATATGACTTTTATCGTCCAATCATGTCTGGTTCTCGGATTATTTAACGAAAGGAAAGTATTGGACTCAGTGGTCTAGAATCTCAATTCGTATATAATGGAGGTGCAATGATTCAAACTCTCATGGCTGAGTTATCACCCGTTTAATGTGCACTATTGAATGAGCAGTCCAAATTGAGGGAGAAACTCTTAAAAGAGACTAGACGATATAAAAATGAATCAGTCTCATATTTATGTTTCGTTCGATAACTCGAGACTCAAATCTGAGTGGATGATGAAAGTCATATATGTTGGACACCTTGATGTGCTCCACTATTTTGGTGGCAATCGCAAGAGGCGCCGACGCGGGGTTTCCTGGTAAGCTATGAAATGGTCGACTGGTCACTAACGAATGCTCTTCTACTGGAAACCTAGCGCGCGGACGAGTTTAAGCCCCGTTAGAAACCCATGGAACAAGTTGGGTGTTGTAAGAAGACAATGATCCTAAACATTACAGAAGATTGTGCAATGCAAGGAAACAACAAAATACAGTCACTACGAATGAGTGGCCAGCAGTATCCCAAATGTTAATGCCATTGAAAATGTATAGTCGTACATGAAAATGTAACTCAAAGAAAAGCTGCTGTACACGGTGAAGTAGCTGTAACTTCAAGTTAAGAAGATATGCCGATCTATGCCAAATGATTATGTAAAAAATATTCTCGAAAGCATGGAAAAGAGAGGTAAAGCTATACTCAGTAATGGAGGTGATTGCGCATTAACCCATGTACCATGTACTTCAATAAAAAAATATATATCTACTTTTTATTTTTTTTTATGATTACAGAGGTCATTTTATTATCTAACAGACTGTAAACCGGTTGACATCTTACTATGAGTTTATTTAAGAGTTCTGATAGTGTGGCAGCAATTCTCTTTCAAAAGTTGTTCCAATTTTTATCCTTCAGCTGCCCAGAACGTTTGGCATTGTGAATATATATATATAAAAAATTTTATTATAAAACCTTTTAAATCTTTTTTTAGATTTATTATACTAAACAGCACAATCTTTTTCTGGGTTTGATAAGGACTTTTCTCCATTTGAAGTGTAAAATAAAGGCACTTTTAACATTGGTTTTTAGGTTAAGTTCGTAGCACATCTTATGATGCATTGTAAAGCTAATAGGTTAGGCTGTGTGGTTAAACATTTTGTTGAGAGATTGCTTGGGGTACCCTCTGAAGGAAAGAAAGTACCAGGAGCTGTAAGCCCACATCCATGTAGGTCTAACTGGTAATGCTGCCTCTAACTCTGACTAGAGGTGACCTGCTAGTATAACTGATAGCACGCCATATCATAACACCTATAGTTGACGTATGCCTCGTACGAATACAGTCTTCTTGCTCTATTTTTTCGCGTCTACGGCGTGTTATTAACTAACCATAGTTTTTATTTAATTTTAACTTATTAGAAAAGGCGATTCAATGCCAATCGGGTGTCCACAGGAACCTTTCCGTTGTAAATTGTACACTTCGTTGCCGGTACGGTCAGTAATAGTAAGAAGAAAGAAACAGAGGGTGCGCTGCATACCCAGTCTTTACGAACGGATACTTCATTCGTTGCACTGCCCCCAGGGGGACATTGTTTCGATTTTCGTAACAATGTCTACGGGAATTGGCGCTCCCGGGGTCCCGAAATGTCGCCTTCGCCATTACAGAACCAAGTTTCAGTCTGAAACATTACAATAGACTGTAGACCTTAGTTTGCTAAGATAAGGTCGAGACTGTTAGAGACATAGGAGACTATTCTGTTTATTTATTTTCTTTATTATTTTGTTAGTTCTACTAGATTGAGACCAGGCGAGGTAGTTGCTCGTTGTCTTCAGTTTCATCATCAACTTCAGTTGGTGGACCGGAACGTTGATCACCTTTGAGTGAAAAATGCTCTATTAGTTTTCGCTATTTTTACAATCTTGCTCTATTCTTCTTGTCCTTTATGCCTGTTCTCCAGATTTGGCTTCCCATAATATGCCTGCCGTTTTCTATCTGATCTTGCCACCTTCCTCTTGGTTTGGTTGCTTAGGGTTTCCATTTGTATATATCTTTTATTGTTGTTTCGGAGTCTCATGTTGACGTGTCCATACCATCTAATCCGTTACCATGTCTTCTCGTAGTATGTTTCTTATTTTAAAATTCTTCACTGGTATGTATTTTCCTTCTTGCTTTCTTGAGGCTTATTATTTGTCTAGTAATTTTACGTTCAAAGCTCTTAAGTTTTCCTCATCTTTCTTTGTTGGATTCATTGTTTCACTAATGTAAGTTATCACTGGTTGAATTGCTGACTTATACACTTTGATCTTCAATGTTTTACTCAAGTTTCTGTTGTGTAGCAGTTCTTTAAAGATATAATTGGCTCGATTTCCTGCTCGTATGTGTTTTTCGCTGCTGTCGCTATTTTCATTAATTTTTATTGCTAAATATTTGAATTTCTATACTCTTCCGAGCACATGTCTCCCCACTGTGATATTTTTCTATTTGTTTTTGCCTGTTGCTTACCACGTATTTAGTTTTATTCTCGTTTGTTAATAAGCCTTTTTTCGCTTCTTCTTCCAGTTTTAGTATTGTGTCAATCAAGCTCTCCTTATTTCTTGCTACAATCACTATGTCATCGGCGAATGCAATTCACTGTATCAGTTTGTTTGCGAGTTCCTTTAACGCTTAGATTTCTGATACCCCTTCTAATGCTATATTAAAGAGCGTTGTAGACAGGGCATGCCCCGGTCTGACTCCCATTCTATGCTGAACGCGTTTGTTGTACCTCTATGTATTGCCACGTTCGCATCTGATCCCATCAGTATCATTTCTGCGAAGTTAGTAAGCTTTCCTGGTAATTTAAGTTACATATTTTTTTGTCATTTTAGGCTATCAAATGCTTATTTAAAGTCTATGAATATCATACATAGGTCTATATTGTGTTAATGAACAAGACTTAAATAAATACAAAGAAAAAGAACAGAATCTGCAAGAGTATGCAAAAACAAAAAGCGAGGTTATAGAGTGAAAAATTACCAGAACGAAATTTGATAAACCAACTTTGTTAAGGCATCAACACCATACAATTCACATATCTTTTTGAAAACATTAGCAGCTTTCTTGCCTTTATGTAAATAAAAAATTAAATATGACAAAAATAAAGTTTTTGGACAACAAAATAACGACTCTGGATAAAATTACGCGCAATTAGCTTCTAAAGCAAGGTGAACGTGACATCGTGTCATTGACAGAAGTCATTCAAAATTATTTTTTGTTGCATTGGGATTTAATCATTAATACATCAAGCATAATGACTAAAGTTGTCTATTGAGACATTTAATGCACCTGCTGTGATCCACAAACATACAATCTCTTGAGCTACATGGTTTAAAGACATTAAACACGCATGTCTTCCTTATGTGACTTAGAAATACTCGCGTACTTGCAGAAATCAGATTCCGTTGCAACATTTGACACGTATACGACATTTATCCACTTTTCATCCTGAAGTGCGCAAATACATAATTGAAAACGCCAAGCAGCCGTTACATTTGTTAGAATACTTAAACGAATGCCGCAACACAACAGTTAAATGACAAACGCTTTATTAAGGAGATACACCCTCGATGTGCACAGACCAGCGCACCTGTTGATAAACTGCAGCTACAGTCATAGCCGAAAATTATGAAAAACACAATGGTGTGAAGAAAGCTCGTCGGATATTTTTTTATCCTGCCTAGTGTCATGATCACAATCGTCGAATTTGTAACAAAAATAAATACATGTCATGTAAACATCCTCTAAATATGTCAATTTCAGTGTGACACTGCATTGAAATACAAATGGCAGCAGTTTATTGTCTATAAATGTAAATGCTCCTGTATAAAGATAGATTAGATAACTCCAGAGCGAGTGAAAATAAATTGGTCCCTAATTTGAACGCATTCAGGTTTACCTTTTACGTATTTTATAGTTAGTATTAATGCCCTATTAGATATTGCACATGTACTACTACTTTTTACAGTTAACAATTAACATGCATTTATAATAAGCACCGTTACAGAGCTAACGAGTTATAATAAAAAACATGAATTAAACGCTATGAAACTTAATAACAATTCGCTTATCTGTAACTTTTTATACAAAATATATTAAAACTATAAGATAAAGAAACCGCTCTAACTCAACAATGGTAAAGTAAAACATCTTGTGATATTTACACTGACAAAGAAGCACGATAACGTATAAATAATTGTCTGAAGATTATTAAAATACGTCTCTACTGTAAAATATACATACCGTAACATTTAAAGACAGTTATAACTTGTTGAAAAGTGCGCAACACGCAACAATTATCTAGATACGCAGTTATAATACTAAATACATTGTTCGTATAGCTTTTTCATACTAAAGAAAGTCTTTTTATATTTGTGATTTACTTAATTGAACAGTTTATTAGCAAAACCTTTAAGTTAACTTTCAGAAATAGAAATAAATAATAACGATGCCTCAATATCTTACTTCGTATTGCTGTGCCGTTAAAAACCAAGTCGTGCTCTATTTTAAACACACCTAACTAACAGTGCAACGTTTAATAATTTAGCTTACAATTGCGACTATTTTCAGAGCAATCAAAAATCCCCGACTGCAGCGCCTGCGAATAAGCAACGAAATTTCTCTCGTCTGCAGTGTCCAACATCGACTCCGTTTTAGGATTCCTATTAGCAGTGGGACTGGCGAGAATTTTCGTTATTTATTTGTAGTGTGTTAGGTGATCCCTCAGATCTACACGTGCGTGTCCCCTTTCACTATTTCCACCAGCTCGTGGGGGTCCGCGTTGGCTTTGTCGGCCTCCCCAAAGTTCTTCAGGTCGTTGGCGCTCAGCATGTCCACCAGCTTAGCTCCCAGAGAGTCGCACATCACGTTGATGGTGGTGCGGAACCGATCTCTGCAAAAGGCAATTTAATATTAGAAAAACTGTGTCAAGCCGAGACAATTAATCAGCTTTTCAACAGATGTCATCGGCCTTCGACGTTTTACGCCCAACGATTTTGTAAAAAATTTTAAACGCCTTATGGCGCTTAATTACTTTACAACTAGTCTTCGATATAGACTAACTATTTTAATATAACTTTAAGGCTAATCAGTCAGATTTTCATCACACTAGAATCACAATACGCCTTCAATACTCTACATTGCACCTCATTTTTTATCAGGTTTACAACTCTAAAACCATCTTAGTAAATCGTCTAATTTCATCTGCCACCATTTTATCCCTAGGTCTTTAAATAAAAGACTATTTTTGTCGTACCAAGAAGCATCTTCTATAATCCTTAGTATCTTTTCTGAAAACTTGTGTAAGTTGTATGTTACTGTCGCTACCACAGCCTTATAGTTGGTAGCCATATATCCAAAAAAGTTTTAACATATGCTTTACAGCATTACTTGTTGTGGGTTGACATCAGCCAATCGTAATTTTTAACTTGATGTTTAGTTCCTCGATATTTTCCCGTATTAGCATCTAGCAAATGTTCGGTCTCACGATGTGTAAAGTTGATATGGATAGACTTATTCTCATTGAGTTTTATGCCCTAGCTATTCATTTATGCCTAAACTATATCAGACTTTATTAGGTCTAGTTACAAAACTACATGTAGCGATAAGGGTAGTGAGATATGGCCTAAGTGTATAGTATATATAATATAGAACCCAGCACACTGCTTTGGGGTACACTATCTCTAATGGGTCTTAACTCAGAGTAAGCTTGACGAATGTGAAAATGTCTATCGCTAATGCAAGATTTCAGTAACTGACTATAGTCTTTAGGCGGCTTTAAACTTCTCAAATGCTAGAGTAACGCCGAAAAATATCGCGAGATGTTGAAGAACTTTAAACTTGAATGACATCTGATTTCAACAATTTGGAACCATATGAAATGCTCCACATGTAAAATACTGACTTTATTTCAAGCCAATTTTTTGTGATCGTGTTACCTCTAAATCCATTGGCCACCGTAGTCTTGCATCTAACCTCATTAAACTTTCTCCTCTGGGGCTATTTGAAGAAAACTGTTTATGTCAAGAGACCTACTAGGATTTCAAAGAGAATACCAGACCTGTAATTGCTGAAATAGAGCCTCATTTATGGGAAAGCATTATGGAAAACTTCACTAAAAGAACGGCCGCAGTGCAGACAGAGAAGGCGTTTAGTCGGTGTCATATCATACGTAACTGCTAAGTCTATACTTTATACTAATAACAATAAAATTCGGATTTTCACAATATTTAGTGTTTCACTCCGGTAAAACATCCCGAAGTCCAATTTGGATCACGCGGTAGCTCCAGCCTCACGATAGACCTTGTTTTGTTAAGAAGTTCTTTCGAGATGGTCTATAAGAAAATTTGCTTTTTCTAGATTGTCTTTAATTTGTAAAAAATGCAACAGCTTTTTTGTTTTTCAGTTCGTATAACAATTACAATTCTTATTCTATAGACTTTAACTGCGGTTGTTGCAACTAAAAGTATATATTTGTGTTATTTTAACCTATTTACTTAAAACATTAAAAAATAATTGGCATTACAATCTTCCTCACTAATCTTCTATTAGAGAAAAGTGATTATACATTTCATGAAAGATATTCCTCTTTAATATCCATGCATTTCTGTCACAACTCCGACAGTGTTTTGTAAAGCTGCTACAAACTATTTCTTGAGTAGAAAGCCGACTGAAACTCATCATTGGAGACGAACTTCTTACCACGCGCTATTTTTTTAAGTGCGTCAGGCAGCACAGACCTTATAGAGTGGCAACAGTGCAACAACACGCCGGGTCTTCATTCTTCATGGCGTCGTTGCTAAATGCGTCGCTTCAGTGACCCGCAGTACCACTCAGTGGTAATGTTCTCAGGGCGAAACAGCTAATTTATCACTAGAATCTTATTCTAATCCGAAAAGCTAATCGCCGTTTGTTTCTTTCCAGGGTCTCGCGCTAGAACCATGATTCTTCTGCTGTGACCAGATATTTAAAGTGTACAAATCTGAATTCATAATGCAACTACTAAAATATCTCCACATGCTTTTGTTTCTGCTAAACAGTAAAAGTATGGAAAACTCATTGTGCCATTGTACAAATCTTTGTCATTTTCAAGTCAACATGAGTCATGATATGTAAAGTTCCGCAAGACGGACCTGTTTGATTCGTCTGTTTACCATCATCAGTTGGGTACACGTTGATCAACGTGTAACTTGGAAATTTTCACTAAAGAATAATTGTCTGCTCTTTCTCTGCAACCCGAAACACTACATTTCCTCCTGTATGATATCACATGACATTATGTCTTCACACACAAACCGAACGCGCATTTGAAGCTGTGATACTAGCGAAATTTTGTGGAAAATTGCCAATAATGTTTGAACAATTTAAAGAACTGGATAATGCAAGAGGTACCGTTTAAAGATTGTCGCTTATTTTTAAGAGTACAGTTCAAAATTTTGAATCCGAAGTAGATGAACAGTTAATTCCAATATTTGTAAACAATAGTTAGTATTACACGAATTATTTATTCGTATCTTATATAAAGTATCAGCGGATTGTTTGTTAACTTAATAGTATCAGCAATATTTCGAAAGTATTAAGTCATAGTATACAAGGATACACTAAATATCAAAAAGACTAAATTTATGACAATCACAAAATCACAACAACGACAAGAAAATATATGGATTAGAGGAGAACAAGTGGAGAAGGTACAAAAATACAAATACCTGAGAACTATTGTCAACGAGAACAATGAATACACAGAGGAAATTAGAGCAAGAATTGGCCAGGCCAGGACCATATTTAATAAAATGAGAAATATACTATGCAACAGAGACTTATGTCTACAGCTAAGAATCAGAATGTTGAGATGGTACGTGTTTTCAGTAGCATTTTATGGAATGGAGGCTTGGACGATGAAGAAAAACATCAGTGATCGACTGGAAGCATTCGAGATGTGGACCTATCGAAGAATGTTGAAAATCAGCTGGGTGGACAGAGTGACGAATGGTGAGTTACTCAGAAGAATGGGGAAGGAAAAAGAAGTATTCAATACAGTTAAGATACGGAAATTACAGTATCTGGGGCATGTGATGCGGGGAGAAAGATATGAAATCCTACAAAATATCATGCAAGGGAAGATACAGGGTAATAGGAATAGAGGAAGAAGACGCATCTCCTGGTTGAGTAACCTGAGACAATGGTACAATTGCAGTTCTATTGAATTGTTCAGAGCAGCAACGTCGAGAATACAAACAGCCATAATGATAGCCAATCTTCTAAGAGGAGACGGCACTTAAGAAGAAGAAGAAGATACAAGGATTACTCTTACATTAACAAAAGGGTACAAAACACATGAAATATTGTACGTAACTTCAGCCTTTTAATCTCATTCAAAGAAAGCACCGTAGGCTTTCACATACTTCTCCCAGCATCATTTTGACTGCCCAAAGCATTTGGAAAACTCCATGTTGGTGTCGCAAATAACTGTCTCTTCATATTGGCTTAAACCTCATCAATGCTCTAGAATCTAATCCCCTTTAAAGGTAAAAACAATTTGGAAACGACGTTCCTTCTGATCTGGAAACAGTAGCCTGGAAATGAGTTTTCACACGATTTAGATTTTAGAATCTCCAGCTCATCTTCTGGTTTTCGAATTGTTAATTGTTGATTGGAACTCATACATGTTCAACATTTTTCGCTGTTTTGCTCGTTTTGCCGTTCCTGAAAATCTTATGAATCATTTGAATAGTTTCAGTGGACAAAATTTGGTGCAGATTTGTAGAATTATTTATTCAGCTATTGCAAAAGCGGTAGCAAAGTTATCTTCATTCACGCATGCGCATCACAATCCACTCTCATTTTTATTATGTTAATACCGGCTTTATATTTTCGGCATCTCGTACACGTATGTATACAATTTTTTTTGAAATATTGAATTTACTGAGTAACCTTGTCACGCATTTTGATAGTTCAGAATTTTGGCGTTTTTTCATCTCACAACACATTAGCTAGTAATACGAACAACTAAGTATAAACTACTGTTACAACTTTTCACTAGATATTAATTTACGAGAGTAGATAAACGGAAACTAAGCCTAAATACGAAACAAGTAGATCAGAGCCCTGTATTTTTACTAATTTTCAATGCCATTTCCCTCCCATGATCTCAAAAAAACAGGGAAACTTCTTATTTTTCATACCACTGTATCACTTCATTAAAGAAATTTCGCCCGCCTGAAAAATAGAGCTGACGCATTTGCATCTTCAGTTTCTGGAAGACGAAAGCGTACAATTGCATCAAATCAGCATTGTTTGTATTTTCCTCGTTAATTACACTTTTTTTTATGGGGGTCCAAATAATATTCCCAGAGTTCTCTTAGAGGTTGTATTCTACATATAGCATAAGCGGTTTCGATTTAACTCTTGAGCTTATGACTTTGCAAACGACTCCATTTTACCTTTACTGTTTTTTCCGTTTTGTGGCGTCGTTATGACACACAGCATTGCAGTAAAAAACGAAAATGTTGCTCTCTATTGTTTCAGCACAGCGCTTTTAGTGTGGATTACTAAAAGCTTTTCATCTGTATTAGTTCTAACATCCTATCCAAGAATTTTCGATATTTATCTCAACTTTCCATTACTTTTTACTTACTTGAAGATTAAGATAAAGTCCTTATTTATAGTACTGCAATCTGTTGGCTCAGTATCTTAAATTCCAGAAGACATTTTCTAATTGGATATTTCCAATCTTTTTCATAATTAGTGCTGATAAGTAGGCAAATAAGTGATATTTGTAGTTATTGAACTAGATTACTGATTATAGATACGATAATAAGACGAGTCAAACCTTTAAAGGTAGAACTTTCGACGCTCTCTACTATTTCATATAACAAGAGAATTGAATTGGGTATATGAACTATAAAAGCAAGTGTAAAAATACTAAAAACTAAAAGGAGTAGGCATTAGCCTATGAAAGAAGAATGAAAAAGAAGAATTTTTTTGGCAGTCCTGGACGTCTTTTGACTACCATGTCAAAATCACTATAATTGAAGCGTGAAAACATGTGCTGCATGTTGTTTGAGGTAGAACATGTTCACCAAAGACTTTTACAAGCACTCAATGAGATTCAGCAGTAATTTTCTTTATATTAAAGTGATAAAACATTTGCTACAAACCTTTATGTACTAAATATTGCTAAACATGTTAAAATTGAAATACATGGCGGACACAACTATTGGAATTTATGTAAATACTTTGGTTTGCTAGCTTACGTAGTACGACATTCTTCTGGCAGACAAACGAGAATAGCTGCAGTTCTTCTCCCAATAACTTAAAGAAAGCTTCCGCCTTAAACTATTATTTCACTTATTGTTTCCCCGTGTAGGGTACCAAAACCAGTATTGTAATGAGCATTAATATAGTATTTAAAATAACTTGTAAATCAATTCCTACCGAAGAGTTATAAATTTAACTAAAAACTCTGGTATTTAAATCGCATAGCAGATATGTTTTATTTATAATAGTACTTCTGCAATAATATATTTTGACAATGCCTGTTCTTTATCACTCTTTTTTTCTTTTATTCGATCATCGCCGTTCCACGAGAGATTCCTCTTTCTTTATTTGGAAATCGTCGAAAACGTGGTGCATATCTAAGATTCTCGGAAAATATATATCTAATTGAATTTTCCTCTATCTGAAACAATCTGGTGTTACCTTTCATATTCTTGAATAAAACTCTGTCACTGTCTGCTTACTGTCATTAAGCAACCATATTAAAAACGTTCCATTTAAAAGTTATTTCTTCCTACACACGTGTGTGATACTTACATGTGCAAGCTCGGTTTTCATTACTTAATATGGACTGGGCTGCCTTTGCAGCCGAACAATAACGAGGAACTTAAAAGTGATTTTTTAGGTTCGGTTTTTGAGGGTATGTGGACTATATAAAGGATGGTGACATAAAATCCGTATTAGGTTAAAAATAGACTTGGCCCATAATACTGAAAAATCTAAAGTTTCAAATTTTGGGAATAACAAGGGAAGTTAAAGGTACTATTTAAACAAATAACTAAATGGTAAAACCTATCATAAAGATAGTGATATAAAAAATTAATAATAATGTAAATAATATTATTAATTCAAAATAGCAAATTTAAAAAATGAGCTACATTTATCCAAATTCAATAAAATTAATAAAATACTGGTAAAGTAATTCGAAAAGTATTATAATATTGTCTTGCACAGTCACTTTAGCGCAAGTAAAGTTCAGAGTTACTAAAGAGAGGCATAAAAAATTCCAAATTTAAATTTTTTCTTGAATTGATTTTATTGTTGAATTTTTATTATTAAAGTGCACAATCTCTGTTTAAATATTCGATTTAAACTGTATTTAATTTTAAAATTCTTGCTAAGCGTTTTTGTAATCCGTTTCTAGTGTTCTTAACTTTTTTCCCTTTATATGTTGTTATACTTTTCACTCTACTATTAGTATTCATTTTTTCCTTTCTCTACTTATCTTTCTATTCCACAGTATCAAGTTTAAGTACTCATACGCTTGTTTCTTTTATTGTTCTATTATTTACTGTAGTCATTTCATTCTTGTTTAAGTGGATCTTCACACATGATTAATGATCTCAATCGTTTATTTTGACCTTATGTTCTTTTCGTCCTGCTAGCAAATATTCCGTTTTATTCCTAGTTACCTCCAGCCCATATTTTTTGTGTTCTTCAATTAACTACCTCACTCTGTATTGTATGTTGTATTGACCTTGTGCTATAAGAACTTAGTTCTCCGCAAAGTCCAGTTGTAGTACACGATGCCAAATCGATGTTCTTGGATTTGCAGCTTTGACTAATTATAGCAACATTCTCACAAGGCCTTACTCCACATTAATACTCCCGAGGTCTTGCATCTCCCATCCAATTTCACCAAATTTTATAATTAATCTTCGAATAACCTATTGTCTTTACAAATTTGCAATGCTGTTCAAAAACAATTACTGGCTATTCTTTTATATAGTGATTCATATGTACTAATCGAAAAAATCGTAGATGACTTCTGTCAATTTGACCCTCAATTTGGGCCGCCTTTTGGCATTTACTTTACTAAATCAATCATGATGATTTAATTTTGATTTTATTTATTTATTATTTATTAACAATCAGAATTAAAACAGCATTCTTTAAGTTAATATGCTAGTTTAAGAATCGGGTAATTCTCCATTGACGTAGTGAGATCTTCTCCATTAACAAGTCCTTCTTAGACGTTCTTTAAATTATTCGGCCATTGTCTTTTAAGCCTTTTTGTATTTCGCGGTTCCAGGAGAGAGTTCAGAACCGTGTTTGTATGGCTTTCTAGTTTGTTGTGGTGGTTAATACTTTTTTCTGTTATGACATCTTTGACGTATGGCACTTTCAGGTATATGAAATATGTCACTAAAGACATACCACGAGACATGAGAGATCACACGTAATGTTTTTGACAAATTTCTCTGTATTATTGCTATATTTTAATTTGGATTTTCTACCAATTAACCATTGTATTTCCTTAACTCTTAAATATATCTGTTTATGTTTTTTAATTACGTTTCCATGTTAATCTGTTATCGAAATGCATCCCTAGATATTTTGTATTATTTCATATAGGTATTTGTAGATAACGGGGGAGGGGGAAGTCGTACACTGGTCTCCACGGAGAGTGAAGTTAACTTATACGGATTTTTGTTTGTCCACATTTGTTTTTATTTAGAAGATTTTATAAAGTAATGGATGCTAGTTGTGGATCATCACTGGTAGAAGTTAGCAAAGGTACTCATTGTAGTATTTTTGTTAATTGGTAAATCGGCAGTCCACAAGACATAGAGTATGGGATCCAGGACGCTTCTTTGCGATACGTCAGACTTAATTGGTTTCATGTCAGATACTTTTTCATCGACTCTGGTTCTAAATTTCCAGTCATATAAGTAGAAATTAAGGAGATTAGAGTACGTAGTGGACTAGGGTATTTTAATCTTGTAAAATAACCCTGAGTACCAAACGCTCGATTTACATCAAGGAAGACCGATGTGCAATTATTGTGTCTTCTAATACTTAATTAATCCCGTGACAAACTCTGCGAGTTTGCTATACCATAGAATAATTTTGATGGAAGCCAAACTGATGCATAGGTATCCATGCTTCACTGTTAGGATCAACAGTTATTCTTTGGAGTAAAAGTCAAATAGTTTTGAACTGAGAGGTAATAATCTTATTGGGCGATAAGATGATACCTTATTTAAGTCTTTGTCGTTAATATATATTTGGGATTAATATAATTTCGACAATTTTTAGTTGCTTGGGTCAACAATTCAGCTTAAGAAAAGTATTAAATATAAATGTAAGACTAATCCTTTTTTGCCATTTCCTTTAACATCTTAGGTGTCACACCATCTATACGGGAAGCCTTGCGTAAGTTTAATAATTTGATTTCCTTTTGGAGTTTTTTTCGGAGTAAAAATTTCATTTCCAGGAATATCAATTGGAATACCTAATTACCTCCCTATCAGGAATGTTGTCGTTGGGAGGTGAAAACTTCCGCAAGATACTCTGCAAATAACTTAGCTCTTTCCTCGTCACTTCTGGCTTGTTGTGGATTGGGCTTTGCTTCAATTTTTATGAGGGACACTTGCTTTTGGGTGTTCGTGAGTTAAGATGATATTCGTGTAAGATAGTCAGATGCCATTCAATATAAAAAAGTCCAGTAAATCAGGAGTTTTGTGAGGATCAGTTAGCCACTATGTGGGAGTGGTGAGAAAGGAATAATTCCGCTCTCGTAGCAGGTTTGATGCCTCTTTGCCTTTTATATTTGTTATGCGGAATCCCCATAGAGTGTTCTTTATATTAAAGTCTCCTTCTACAATAAGTTTAGTCCTTAATGTCTGGAAGAAGTTTTGAAAATGCTCTTTTTTAATGTTGTGATTAGGTGGGTAGTAAAGGGACGCAACTGTTAATTCATAAGTGAGCATTTCAACTTTTATAACTGAGACTTGTAGGTAGGCTGTTTCGTATTTAGGTAGGGTAAAATGGGCAGTATTATCCGGATGGTTGGTAAAGTAAGTTGCATAGTTAGATAGGTTAAAGTAAGATCTGCCAGTAAAATGAATTTCTTATTGCAATATATCCACAGAGTTGTTATAAAGGAATATTTTAATTTCCTGTTTGTGCTGTAGAAGGCCGTTGGCTATTTTCACAAATTTAGCGTTAAGAGCATGCGTAATATCATGCTGTTTTGCTGAAACATAGATTCAAATG
The DNA here is from genome assembly GCA_036346155.1 of Sinelater perroti. Taxonomy (NCBI): domain Eukaryota; kingdom Metazoa; phylum Arthropoda; class Insecta; order Coleoptera; family Elateridae; genus Sinelater; species Sinelater perroti. Next base: position 19,735,639 of record JARFIY010000254.1, on the reverse strand, counting down.
CTTCTAGAAATTTGCTCATAATGGAAGAAATATTGTCATCATGATGTTCATTGCCTGGTTTGTATACATTTCAGTTGAAATTGTGTTCATTTGTTCTTGTATTTGTTATGTCCGTTAGCGTATTTTGGATGTTTAGTCTGTTGTTCGTGTTGATAGGCTTTTTCAACACTGTGTGAGCACATTTAGCTGGGGTATCTACTTTTCTTGCAGTTGGCTGTACTATGATCCTTCACATCTTGCACAAGCAAATGACTTGTTGCAATAAGTTTTAGTGTGTTCAAATTGCTGACAGCGTATACACTACATAATGCCATTAAACTTTTTGGGCGGTTTTATTGGAATTAGTCGTTTTTGAATTTTAGCTATGTTATATGTCTCTTTTGCTGGTCACTGGTTCTAGATCAACGAAAAGCATGTTTAGTATCTCATTTGTTACTCAAATTTTGGCATTAAGATGTTTCTAACTTTGTGCCCTAGGTTGCTAAGTTCACATTAAATTTCTCTTGCGTCTGATGAATAATGCAAATTTTGATGACAACTCTGTATGCTGGGTCTTGCTATGTATAATATGTACGATGTATATCGTTTTTCCCATGTAATGTATCAATTTTCTATGTGTCTATTGATTTTTAGCGTATTATCAGCTAATGTTTTTGTAAAATATTGTTTAATTTCTGCTATATCCCTGAGATTGCTGAAGATTGCTTGATAGTTTATCACTCCACAGACCATGATTGTAGAAGGTTTTGGGTTTTTGTTGTCGTCTTATTTGTCGTTGGATATTTCAGCCTCTTCTTCTGTTAGTTGGCTAAATTTATTATTTAAAATAACATTGTGGCTGCCGGAAAGATTTTTTTGTTCGTTTAACATTTTCCCATAGGTTTTTGTTTGTATCATCATCATTTGAAGAAAACATATGACAGTAGTAAGGAATAGTATTTAATGGTTGTTGCAGCACACTTGACAACAGGGCTCTTGAAGGCACTTGTTTACGCTACGGAATTCAAGCAATAACTCAATTTTGATTCTTGCATCAACTATTTTTCGTGCTAAGTGTAGCTTTATCAAATTTTATAATAAATCTTCGGTTACTTGATTCATTTGTTACAAAAGCCCACAAAGTCTTCATAACGTCTAGGCAAAGTTTTGGCTAAATTTGAAATTTGTTTTGTATAGTGTTCTATATTTACTAATTGGAAAAATCGTAGATGACCTTTATCTAAATATGACAAAAAAGCGTGAAATTTAAATCCAATGTTCAATTTGAGCCACCCTTTAGATCTGATAATTTACTTATAACTTAAAGATAAACTATGTGTCCGACATTTTGAAATTTACTGTCTTTCAATTAATTAAAATTACAGAAGTTTTAGTTCATGTAATTGCCACATGTACAGTGCAAACTACTTAATCAATTGGCCAATTAATGCAGTAGTACATAGTAGCCAACGCCGAACGACAATTTAAAATTATAATGTAGTGACGAGCCGCTCAATGGAATTAAGTGAACTGCAAATACTGCAGCGAGATATGAAACAAGACCCGCGACAACAACATCCTGTGTACTTACAGCAGCCAATCCACCGCCAATATTATTGATATTTGATCTGCAGGAAGTCCTACGGTGTCGAGCACCATCACCATGGTGACGAGACCAGCCTGTGGGATCCCCGCAGCTCCGATACTGGCTGCAGTTGCCGTGATACTGGAACGCACGATTTCTTTCGATTAGCGGAAATCAGCGGTAATGGAAATAGAAGATCAAATAAATGTCGCAGCCCGCAGTAACTTCGTTAAGCGCGGCTCTACGAAGTTATTGCGTTTTGCACTGCGACGAGCGATATTTCACGAATAAGATAAAAATCTGGGAAACTCGCCTTACCATATAGCGGCTGCCTGCCCGATTCCCAACTCCAGCCCGTTTCGTTGAGCAATAAAAATGGCCGCAACGGCTTCGTACAAAGCCGTCCCATCCATGTTAATCGTGGCTCCGACTGGAATGACAAATCTTGTCACTCTTGGATCCACCCCCATACCATCCAAGGTTTGAATAGTAATTGGCATAGTAGCGGAACTGGAAGAAATTCTTTATTACCTAGTTACTGTACATATGAAGAAACCCACCTGGAAGCTGTTCCAAAAGCAGTCGCCAGCACCTGGCTGAGCCCTGCTATGGTTTTGAAAGGCAACGTCCTGGTGCACACGAAATAGATAATAGATAAGGTTCCAAAACCATGCAAGAACAGCCCCAGAAGTACTGTGCCAAAATACAGCCCGAGCTGTCCTAGAAGCGCCGCGAAGCTCGGTATCTCCATTATTTGAGCTATTACTAGGAAGAATACACCGAACGGAGATAACCTACAAGAACATCGGATAAAGGGAGCGGCTTCGAGAGTAGTAACGGAGATTACCATATAACCCAACCGGTTATGATCATCATGGCTTCACTGAGCCTTTCGAAGAATATCAGCAGCGGCTGCCCCCTCACCCCCATTTTACCTATCGTAATTCCAAGAACAACGCTGAATGTTACTAAGCCTAGTACATTGGTGCTCTTCATTTCCAGCCTCTCTTCGAAGTCCCAGAAGGGGTATTCTAGAACAAGCGCGCAATACGCAAACGTGTCCGAAGGAGGAGCATGCCAACTTACGATCCTTCAAATTGAACGTCTTGTTGCTGAACCGAGGATTGGCTGCATACTGGGGAGGGACTTTAATGCTTGTTACACTCTGAAACGCAATAACGCAGTCGGTAACAAATATTGACTATTACATCATAATTGCCGGCAATGTGCCGAAAGGATAGGAGTCAAGCAATATAATATTGGAAGGCGCAACGAGCGCTTTTGTTTGTTTGGGGAAGCTCTCGATACCCGAGGGTTTTATATGCTTGTCTCCCAATAAACAGAAAGCTCTGTTGTTTACTTAATTCCGGTTGAAAACTATTGATCTTTGTATTATTACTATAAAAAACAAAAAACGGTTGGATTTATGAAAGGCCGCTACAATATTCGTATTTAAAAATAAAAAATATGAAATATATAGTTAATAACACCTAATAGGCTATTAAAGGAGAAATGCCCTTTATAAAATTATTATTAATAGGCAAAAACAAATAATGAAAAAGTAGCTAAACAGAAAACTTTTGTTTGTCACACCGTTTCACAGTTTAGTAATTTATATAATACAAAAATCATTCTTCAAATGCATTTTTGTTTTTATTGGCAAAATTTTCTTGTTTCTCACCTTGAGAAATTTACGACAAAAATCTTTTCTATTTTAAATTTTCCGTTTTTAATTATACGTATAGAATTGTCAGTTTATATTGTCATTTGTCTATTGTCAATTATCGATTTTTAATTATAAATGCATAATTTAAACTTTTAATTATCAATTTTTTTATTTTTATTTTCCAATTTTCATTTTTTAATTTTAAATATCAATATCCACTTTATAATTTTCATTATTCAGTTTTCAATTTTTTATTTTTGATTGCTCATGGCAACTTTTGATTTTCAACAGTGAATTGTTATTTTACAACATATATAATATTATAAATGCCAATATTTGGTCATGATTTTTCAATTTTTGATTTTCAATTTTTGGTTTATAATTTTAAATTTTCTGTTTTTAATTATACATATACAATTGCCAGTTTTCAACTTTACGTTTGCATTTGTCTAGTGTAGATTTTAATTTTTAATTTATAATTTCAATTTTCATTATCAATATATGCTTAATTATCCAATTATAAATTTTTAATTTTGAATTTCCAATTGATGTTTTCCATACATTTCCAAATTACATCTTGCACTTTACAATTAGTCAACTTTTGATTACTTATTTTAAATTTTCAATATTCTGCTTTTAACAATCATTTTCGCTTTTCATATTTTAATTTCCCATAGTCAAATTTTGATTTTTTATGTTATTTTTTAATTTACCATAAACAAACAAGCAATTTTAAATTTGCTTATTCCAATCACCAATGTTCAGTTTTCAATTTTCAATTTCTATTTAATATTTTCAATTTCCAATTGTTTTTATACAACATACAATTTTTAATTATCAATTTTCTGTTTTAATTTTTGTTAGCCAATTTCATTTTTCAATTTTCAATTTTCAATTATTAATTTTAATCTAAAACTACAATTTTCAATTTTTTGTATTTAATTTTTGATTATTTTTAATTTTCAGTTAAACAATTATAAAATTTTTTATTTTAATTTTCTACTGTAATTGTGACTATACATTAGCTTTTAATTGACCATTTTTAATTTTACATTTAAAATTCCTATTTTTTAACTTTACATTTTCATTTGTCTATTGTCAATTTTAATTTTTAATTTATAATTTATACTTTTAATTAACAGTTTTCAATTTTTGTTTTGATTTTCCAACTTTCATTTTTCAGTTTTGAATTTTCAGTTAATTGTTTCCAAACATTTCCAATTTGCACTTTACAATTGTCATCATTCCGTTTTTAATGTTTGATTTTCGATTGCCCATGGTTTAGTTTTGATTTCCTATTCTAAATTTTCAAGAGTCAGTTTTTTCAAATCAACTTATCAATTTTCAATTTTCAATAGTCCATTTTTAACAATCACCAACGTTCAATTGTATTTATAATTTTAGATTTTTGATTTTTGATTTTTAATATTCAATATTAATTTTCAGTTATCATTATGCAACATACTATTTTCAATTTTCAATTATTAATTTTCAATCTGCAACTACAATTGCTAATTTTTAGTTGTCAGACTGTCCATTATCAATTTTTGCTTTTAATTTTCAATTTTCAATTGCCATTTTATAACATTTAACTTTAAATTATCAGTTTTCAATTAATCCGTTTTTAATTTTTACATTTTCAGTTATTTATATTTTCTTTGCCCATTGCTCATATTCGATTTTTCCATTTTCTCAGTCAACATTTGATTTTCTATTTTTAATTTTTATCAATTAACTTTTAACAATTGATTCTAAATTATAAATGCCAGTATGTAGTCATGATTTTTCAACTTTTGATTTTAGATTTTTGGTTTCCAATTTTCAATTTTCGTCTATCCATTGTCGATTTTCGTTATTCTATTTTCATTTTAATAATCATAAATTTTCTATTTTCATTTTGCATTTGTTTTTTTTTATTTTTATCAACTTCGCTGTTGCTACAACCCTATTTTTTATTGATTTAACTCTTTGTAAAGGGAAATGCTTTAGAAGACACCAGTTAATATATTAGAAAATTTTAATGGTTAAATTATTTCTTCACTCATTTTCATATTATTATTAACGTTGTTTTCTTTTATTACACCTGATATTTTTTTATAAATTTTACTCTTCCATCAGTTTGGTCTCATTCTTAAAAATACATTTTATAAAATTGTTTTTATTTTATTTTTACTATCATCAGTGAAGTACTCACAACAATTCGTCTATGCTCCATTATGCTATCCGTAAATTCTTGTGCTCATTTCAAAATTCATTATTAATTAGTTTCCACTTTTGCAGCAATAACAATTAAAATTTAGGATTAAAATGTGCTTCTTTAAAAGAATTTATAAAGACGCTTCATGTTTCGATCGGAATTCGGTAAAGATAAAGCTTCGCCTTGGAGTTACTCCTACGGCACAAAATTCGTAAGCAACTTTCTGTCCGACCGATGGAAATTGCTTTTACAGCAGCTCGGCTCTATTTACGCTTGTTGTTTACTGAAGAGAGTAAATCCTCTGTTATCGACAGCCTATGATAAATAGCACAAGCGATGCGTCCCCCTGTTATTTTCATTACATAACAGGATCCACCCTCCAATTTTCTCTCCTTACAGCTTCTTTGGGAATGCAGCTCGTCATTCATTTATCTCGTTTTGTGTATTTCGAGCTTGAATTTGTTTGTTGTCGCTGAAATAGGAGCTGCTGAAACGCCGCTGGTGTCCAGGATCGAAATGATTTGGCGTCACCCCATTGCAAGGGCACAATTTTATTAAAAGTTGTGAAAATCAGAAAAACCGCATTTTTAATTGTTGAAATAATGTTTATTGTTGATCATAAGATCGAGAGCCTAAATATTGCCTTCACACTCACAAAGTCGTAAATATTTTAGATTTGTCAAACTGATTTTTTTTCACACTTGAAGTAATAGTGCTATCCAATAGAGTGTTCTTTTAAAAATTCTAATGTTGCACTAACTATATGATTCTAAAGTAATAGCAAAAACTTACCTGTGCAATGGTAGCTTCAACCAAGTTTGGGGGAAACATATTCCTGAAAAATAAGAATGACATATATTTCGATGTTCATGGTTTCAAATCGTACTAATTTACAATTGCTGGTGTTCTATGTAAAAAAAAATATACACAAGGGTTTAAAAAATATCTTTTGAATAAACTTTTCAGTGTAATCAAAAGGTTTGTTGTTAATTGAGAATCCGGATTTTTAGTTAGAATTAGCGATCGAACCTTTCTTCATATACACTAGTTATTTTGCTTTAATCTCTTGGATACTAAGCGTCGATTTGTTGACTTTGTTTATTTATTTATTTTGATATTTTTTTGCTCTCATGGTACTCACTCACAATATTTTGTAAATGTTTTTACTCCTGTGAGCCCAAGTGTTAAAATTGTGACATTTTCAATTTGATTTTGAAACTCGATGGTCAAAATATTCCCTTGACAAAGAAAACATGAGTGAAGGTAAGATGTTTGGCTTCCATATTAGAGTTACATGATTTTCCACATCTAGGAACAAAATTAATCTATTCTTTTGCAGTTGAGAGCTATTTAGAAAATATTTTAGAGCCAATGTCAGAGAACGAGGAGGATTCCATTGGCAATTCCAGCGTCGAGGACTTATCTGATCTTGGATGAAAAAGTGATACAGAAAGCGCTGCTGTAGGGGAGGATGATGAATCCTCTGAGAAACATGAGAACGATAAGCATCATAAAAACGATGACAGTGATGGTAAGATGACGCCGACGATAATTCTCCTGAGAAGGTGACGAATTGCCAGGCGTTCAAAGATTTTCCAATCCGAAAAGGACCGCCTCCACAGCTGGTTCCAGCCCAACATTTCAGGTCATCCGCTAATGCGGGAGGGGTAAACAGTATTGACTTTCGGCCAAAAACGACATCATTTACTTTGATCAAAATTCAACACCAGTGGAACTTTTGAAATATTACTGGGACAATGTGATGATAGACGAAATATGCCAAGAGATCAAGCGGCGTGCCGCCAAAATAAGGTCCACCAAATCCAGGGCACTTTTAAAATGGCGCTTGTTAAAATGAGACTATTGGAGAAAAGACGATTTATTCCAAATTTTAAACTTCGGCGAAAAATAGATAAAGTCCACAAAAAAAACGTAAATGTTAAAAACAAGGCCAAGTTCCTATCCAAAAACATTTAGCCTATAAAAGTTGTGAAATCTAAACAAATTAAGGCCAAGCTATTTGTTTAGAAGGGCAGGTATAGAGTCCAGCTGAACACCAGAACGACTTTCCCTTATAAACCTAACCCTGCTCCTGTTTCTCGAGTATTTGTTATTTTTATAACATTTTACGCTCCTTTATTCTAGCAACTGTTTTCTAGTCTGTAACTTGGCTAGTTTATTATTTCCATGTCACTGTGTAAATACATCAGGTAAACAAAGGAAAAAATAGCCAAGTTACAGACTAGAAAATAGTTGCTAGAATAAAGGAGTGTGGAAAGGTTACCTCTTAGTGGTGGGAAGGAAGGGCACCTACTAGAGGATATTTCTTATGCTTACCAAGAGATATCCATCCTTCGAACTTAGCCTAAAAATTTGAAGTCGTTAGTTTAAACCGTCTAGGAGGAGATAGCTAAACAGACAGATAAATGAAGACAATTATATTATAGATTATATTATTTGGCAGGTACCAGGATATCCCGAGTGCATTATACTTTTCGAATATAGCAACTGCAACGAACAATCCGGACAAATTTGTCAAAGTTGGCAACGTTGCAACGAATATTATTGCAAAGTTCAAACGTTTTGTCTGTTTGTTGCGGGTTCGAATCCCGCTCTCGCCAATTCGATCGCTGGCATTTTTACGGCCCAGCTCGACTCAGGCTGCAATAAATGAGTACCTGGAGGTCAAACTCTGGGGTAATAATAGGCGGTCGGTACGTAGCGCTGGCTACGTTACTACCCTTGTGTACCGTAGGCTCTAGACTGTAACAGATCTATCCTGTTACGACCCCAAAGGGCCTTCGAGGCCTATTACGGGGAACTATTATTATTATCAAACGTTTTGTAGTACCCGGAGAGTTCCTTTGCGTTGCTGAGTCCCTCGTGCCTTTCAAGGGCCGTTTGAGCTTTAAGCAGTATGTTCATACAAAACGCGCTCGCTGTGGGGTCAAGTTTTCGTTTTGGTCGCCTGTAATACGAAAGTGGTCGTAGATATGATTCCGAACAAGCAAAAGGAACTGAACTGAGCCCAGAATTTAGCCACTATTTTCTAAAATGTTATTTTATAAGCAAAAGTCACCACGTAGCAGCCGACAACTGGTTCTACTTGGCCAAGAAACGTACGTATTACATTAGCCCCTTATAGGAGAAGCGAACCGGAAAAGTAAAGACACAAATAAAAAAGAAATTAAAGAAGAGCAAAGTTGAGTCTTACAACTCCGAAGGGATTCTCATCGAACGGTAAGTTAAAATTAAAAAATTTGGTATGAACATCACACGACTTTCCTTATCCTATTATTTGGGTCATTCTGGCAAAAATCCTGGGCTTCAATTTTTTTTGTTCGAGTTTCTATTTTACCAAATTTTACTTTAAATTCATGTTCATCTCGTGATAACAAATCATTTTTATTCTCCTGAATTTTTTGTATCTTCAACCGTTTAGAATCGCGACCGTTTTGCGACCTTGCGATCAAACGGCTTGGCTGATTTTTACCAAAAGTTTCGCACTGCGTCCCCTACGTACAAGTAACTTGCAAACCAAATTTCAAGTCTCTGGCTCTTATGGTTCTCGAGATATCCTGTTTACTGACAGACCGACAGATACACACACACACGAACCAATGGTCCAAACCAACTTTTTTGGTGTCCTGAGGCTATAATTCGTCCAGAAATATGAAAAACTGGGTAGGTCAAATTTCCGCCGATTACGTTACTTTCCTTATTATACGATAAGGAAAGTAAAAAATCATTTATATTGGGAAATATCTTTTTGTTTTACAGATGGATGGTCCAAAGAGACGTGCTCCTTTCCATAAGATAGTTCAATCAAGATCGTCAAACCCCAAAAACTACAGGAAAAGATCTAACAGGGTTTTGTTATGAAACCTAACCAGTAGATCTGAAAATCCTTAAGTGGTACAAAAAGGTGTACTTCCAACTCTACGACCTCTCTATCTGCAATAGCTTCATAGCGTATAAGCAACTCCATCCTACTTCAAAATAGCGATACAAATCATATGTGGAAGCACTGGTAGAGGAGGTTCATCAAGAATACCCGACTATTCCCAGTACCATATTGCGCCCAAGTCAGCTAGTCCAAGAACATCGATTCTATTTGACGTCAATTTTCCTACCTTAAAAAAGAATGGAAAACTCCAGAAAAACTACAAACAATTATCATTTTATTTATTTATCGCATCGCGATCAACAAGGTTTTACGCTTTTTGTTTAGTCGTCCAGATGTTAGGGTATGAATTTAAATGTAAACTAAACTAATATAACAAGTTGTATGATCACCAATATTCACTTATGACAACAATAATTCATTGTGTAAAAAAATTCTAAAATACAATATTGGACAAAGCTGCTTCTCTAATTTCGAAAAAGATCATGAAGAAAGGGGTAGACAGTGAGGAAACTTTCTTTGCAGGCATTCTTAATAGTGAACCTATTGCGAACGACCGAATAGAAAGGTTTTGTAGTCGAATAGTACATTCATAACAATGACTCTTTTTGGCGCGCTTTTAGCTTGCACCTTGAGGCTACATTTTTGATCAAATTTCAATTTTTTGTGGACATCGAAATTCAGAGGTACTGATTGTTTAGTGAGAAGAAGAGGAGGAAGACCTCGGAGTGCATGAACACCAAAAAATATTGATAAAATCTCAGAGGCGATCTGCGGGCAAACAATCTGTTGCTCTTTATCTGTTCAGTCGTTCTACTGAGCAAATTTTGGACCAAGACCTCCATGTTCACCATACAAGGACCCTTCCGAAGAGATTGGTAAAATCGTTTGGACGTATGTGGGAATATCTTGGAAAACGTACTATACGCGCATTTCGACTTGTCGAGGTACGTTAATTTACAAAACCTTCGTCATTAGCGATAACAACCCACAAGATATTCATGAAAGGCCTCTCCACAGAGAATGTGTCACTGTTTAATATGTAGTGAGTAAAGTTGGAGTCATTGGTCCTTACATTTTTGAGGAGGGAGGTCAATGTGTTACTATCACTTCTAATCGATATAAGGAAATAATTCGACAATTTTTCCCACCTAACCTCGATGTACTCCAACTGAAAAACGCTTGGTTCTAACAGGATTGGAACCACAGGCTACACAAGAGCTTTGCTTCAAGTGCAAATTTCCTGGTAGTTTGGCCAGTCTGCTCACAGGATCTAGCCTCAGGGATATCCTAATGCTGAGATTTACAAACATCATCATAAAACCTCCCCCAAGCCCTGAACAAGTAATGAAAAACTTCAGAGTACGTCTCTAATTCCTTGAAAATGATGGGCATTACCTATATCTCCCATTTTTTTCTTTATTCAACCTGAAAAAGAGAGGAGTTTTGGTCCATCCTGTATATGCCCCAAACTGCTCACTAAAATTCATTAGCAAAAAATCTAACAATTTAGAACAAATCCAACTAACCTTGCAAAGTCCAAAAACGAAACCATAAAAATGTAATTTATAACTCTCAGAGTGAAGGACGGCCACTTCGTAAAATTACCACCGATCCAATAAATTACCGTTTAAGTAATTTCGGAAAATATAATTAGAGGAAGCGTCCCGGACTTTAAGTGGTCCTCAGTTACATATAAATTCGCGGAACAGCCTAGCCATGTAGAAAAACAACAATAAACGGCTTTTATGAATCATAAGTAGCTGCAAGGAATGGTCGCGCAAAACCACCTCATTTGCATTTCAGATGTGCCAAGAAGCGAAATTATATACTTGGCGGACAGAACGGGCCGCTTCTTCATTGTGATACGAAAAACGAGTTGGGCGCATAATCAGCAAGTTGATGAACCAGAACGCTAATAGTCGTTAGTGGAATTTTTACACTTACAGCTGTTAGGATTACAGTGGACAACAAACATTATGTTTAGTATGTGGTATTATTATACTTTGAGAAAGAATGCAAAAAGGTAATAAACAGAATGTGTACTTTACATTTATTTGGCAATAAAGAAAATAAAGAGAAAAGAAAAGTAATAATAAATACAAGAAAGAGAATCACATACATTTTTCCCATTATTTCTTATTTCTCGCCACTTTTCTTCCTTCGTTTCATCTTTTCTTTAGACCTTTCGTCACCACACCTTTCGAACGCCTTTGGTTTCTCTTCTTCTTGTAATATCTTTAACACCTCTCAAATATTTCATTTCCATAGTCCGTATTTCGCTTTCAGCTTGTTTTTTTAGGATACAACTTTTACTTTCTTACGTCAAAATGATTTTCAAAATAAAGTTTATTTCATTTGTTAGTTATTTATCCTTTTAGAATTAATTGCTTAGCGTCTAATACATATTTGTTGGATTTTCTAATTCATTTATTAAATCTGTCCCTATTTGAATACATTATTTGAAATAGTTACTCCCTGTTACTTTTACTTTTGCCTTATTTATTTTTTAAGGTTTTTTTTAAGGCATGATTCCACATTTCTATGTTATATTGTAGGCCCTGTTTTATATTCCTTCAACCCATTTGTATTTCTTTAAATTTGACAATCATCTCTTTAATTTTGTTTCAAATGGATGTAAAATGAGAAAAAAATAAATGGTAAATTATTTGAGAAATATTAACAACGGCAATTATAAGACATATAAATAACAAAGAATAAAAGCTAAAGAAATGGCAAAATAAATGAAGCGAGAAGCATGAGAAGATTGTAATATAAAGACGAAACAAAATATAATTATTTACTAATGCGCTAAAACAACAAAAAAGTAGATACACATATCAAAAGATAACAACGAGTAAGCGAAGATGTTTTAAGGAACTTTTGAACATCGGTTATAAAGAATGTAGTAAATAAGAAGATATAAAACTGTAAGAAGTGCAGAAAGCCGTTGAAAAGCCAAGAAAGGGCAATAGCAGGCATGATAGCATTGCGTTCGAAATGATTAAATGTCTTAGGGAATAATGGTCTAAAAGTGTTAACGACTTTATATAATAAAATATAGACAAGGAAGAAATATTCGTGTAAAATCTAAAAGAAAGCGTAGTCATATTGTTTTCTGTTTAATATGCTCTTAGCTTATAACAACCAAAAAGTTTATGATTTGATAAAAGTGTAGAGGAGGGCAAGGATCGCAAAATGTCGAAAGTGCCCCAGAAAGTGCGACTCACTTGAGTTTGTTTTTTAACAAAAAAGGTTTTAGATGGAGAACATAATTCACAAAATGCCCGGTGTAGCTATTAGTACAACTATATTCTTCCAAGAGTTTAGAGCCATTGAAAAGCATTAAAATGCGTAGTTGTGCCAAATCAAAGATCACCTAGGAAGTTTATATGCAAGCTGCATTAGAAGGACACCAAACTTATCTGGTAGCCATAGTTTCTATTTTGTGCAAGATTCTACGTGAAACACTGCCAAATGGTTTTCTTCAACCTCGGATTTGAATTCAACGAATCACACAATTTGAAAGTACAATACATGCAAAACAAGTTGGCAAATCTCAAAAAAAATAAATACTAATAATTTTAGACTCCAAAATAGGTAGTACGTGCCTATTGGCATGTATACTCAAGAAGGTTTATAGATGTTGTGGAGGAGAAATTATGTTCGTTAATGTTTCTGATAATAAAGTTTTTCCGAAAGTACCAGTGACATATTTTTTATCATAGAAATTGTTACCAATAATCCAATATTGAATATAAGACTTCTAATATTTGCTATGTTTCTCTGTTCCTCCCTTGTTCTGTCCAGATAATCCTGCAAGCGCTTTTATATCGCCTTTTCATCGCATCTATGGGCATCCTTTGTTTATTTCCTTCGTTTCATTTATAGATTAGGTTGTTCCATCTATTGTCAGTTTATCTTTTCATTTCTGCCGTATTATTGTTTCTGCACTTTAGTAATACTTCTTGTACCCTCTCTTTTAAGTTAAATAAAAAAAACGCCAAGAACAATAAAAAATTTATTTTCACGGGATAAAGAAAGTTTTATTTCAATGCGTTTCAAAGAGAACATCGACCAAGTGGTGTACCTCATTTTCGATGATTTGTTGAAGTCACATTCTAAATTTATTTATGCGTTGAGAAGTACGCCCAATCTCCTGATCTATTGTATTTCGTAGAGCTTGGAAGGCCCTAGAGCGATGTTTGTAAACCTCAGACTTGAAATATTCCCATAGGAAGGAGTCACATGGGACGAGGTCTGGTAAGGACATGTAATCTTACCATATGGGGAGTTTCGGATCTCGAGAAATCTCTGAGTCGGCTGCAGTTCCATCATGTTAGAACTAAACAATTCCAGTCGGTGGCCATCGAAATTCAGAGTGAATCATTTCCGCGTATTGACTGGAAGTGGCAGTAATGGCAGTAATGTTTAATAACCCTAACTTTACCCACCACACACTAAACGGTGATACGATCGCCGTGGAAGACTTTCATGTATCTTGTGAGTTGTTATCACTCCAATAAGAGAAGTGTTGTTTAATACATCCCGACAAATGAAAATATGCTTCGTTGGTAGAGAAAACAACTTGGTCTTATCGTATGCTTTCTACGATTTTTTCAAACGTTTCCAGTCATTTTTCTAATCACGCCCGAAAAATTCCTGTACAACAAGCATCGCGTATGGATGAAGACGAAAGGCTTGGTGCACAATTTGTGGTACAGTACGACTACACAAATCAAGAACGACAGCATTGGAAGGTTTTCATTCTCTCCTTTCCACTATATAACAATCCCTACCCACAACAGAGTCATAGTTTCAAATGTGCTCTTTGGCAGCAAAAGCTCTCTATTCGTTCGTCCACATGTTGGCTACTAAAGGCCTCTTTTTTTCCGACTACCTGCGTTTAATAGAATCACTTCCCTCACCTTTTACTTCATAACCTTCTTTTGAAATTAGCGAGAGTTTTGCAAGGCTGTATTCGTTTGGGTTCCAGTGTTGCAGTATTATATTCAACATAGTTCATTTCATTAAGCATGAATTTTGGCAAGGTCCGTATTTGTGCAGCAGGTGTCAATACCGGAACCACATAAAAAATGAACATTTTGCTTCTTAAATATTGTGGAAAACTTTTGTTTTTCATAATATTACTTAATTTTCCAAAGCTGCTCCTGCTATATATATATATATATATATATATATATATATATATATATATATATGTGTGTGTGTGTGGACTAGTCATAAAACCGGAAAAAGACTAACTAAACAACAAAAATACTTTATCATCCACTTATCATTCGATTCGACCCTAATTAAGGCTTCTCAAAACTTCTGGAAAGATGTTTGTAAATAGTCTCGGAGATAGTATATCTTCTTGTCTGATGCTTTTCTTAACTGATATGGGGTTGTTTGCGTATAGTTAAACGATACTGGTTGTTTAGTCGTAACAGCTTTCTGCTCTAAATTTGGCTTAGTCTTTTGCTTGGTATTCGTCTTATTATTCTTGTGATTCTTTATTTATAATTTTTCTGAAAAGTCTGCAATTCTTTAGTTGGTCTTTATCATTTTTTCTATAAAACAAGCCATCAATTCTTTTGTACAGAGTGGCGTAACTAGAGTATGTGCCGCCCGGGGTGAACTCTGCCCTACTCCCGTGTTAAAAAAAACTAAATAGGGAACAGGTGAAAATAAAATGTAGGTACTAAGCTGAATAGGTAGGTTTAGGGCTACTATGTTAGTACCAAATGCGTGGGTTTCCATCAGGATCTGCATGTCATTGTAATTAAATGAATTTTTACTTGAAAAGAACGGGACCGGGGCGCTATTTGCTGCCCCTGTCAAAGTGCCGCCCGGGGAGGAGCGCCCCCCCTTCCCTAATTACGCCACTGTTTGTCTATTCTTCTAGTATTTCAATTAGATGTAAATAGATGTTTAACAGTAATTTTTTTATTAATGTTTTTCAGTATATTTTATCATCTTTAATAAGATTATATATTTTACTTTGTTTACTTTCATTTTGTTTAACGATAAATCATTTTTCCCTTCATTTATATGTGATATATTCTCCAAATTCGCAGTGATTTTTCCTTTTTTTATTTGCTTATAGATTTACCTGTAAACTGTATAAACTTCTAAAGAATTCTCCTATTATCTTGAGTATTCTATTGTTATTTCCATCTTTCGAAGTTTCCTTCTAATATTTCCACATTTTTTAATTATTTGTCCTTGAAATTTTCTTTTATTTAGTATCTTGATTAGTTTTGTCTGTATTGGTTTTTTGATGTTAGCATTAAGTATTCTTTTGCTATTTTCTTTACGTCAATTGTTTATTCTAACGATTATGTGGTTTAGTTCTATTTCTGCTTGATATTATACATTTTCTTCTTTTAGTTCTCGAGTATCTTTTCGTTTCCGCGAGCTTCACATTTAAACCATACCATGCTTGCTGTCCAATGCAATTTCATTGGTGACATCTGTAGTTGCTATTATTGATTTCTGTTGTGTCAGAATCGGGACTCGTATAGCTTCTATACTCTTTTATTTTGAGATCTTCATCCCTGGCTCCTATCTTATTTACATATGACTATGTTAATTTATTAAAATTATTTTCGTGCCTTTCTCAGAGTCCGTAAAAAGTCCTGTGTGATTCTAGAGTTTGATCGCTACCTAGCTGACAAACCTTTACTGAAATTTATTTTTTCGTATTGGTGTCTTAGAGGACAAATGACGTTTACTAGCCACGTCTATCAGGCGTGTTGGAGAGGTGCTAGGTTTTAGGTAAGAATAAATATGCGATAGGTAGGATAAGGGATTTGGACATAATTTATCTCAACGTTAGGAGACGAGAGAGGAAACCCTTAAAATAAACTCGTCCTCCACCAAGTGAAGAGTAACTAAATAATGTTCTTGTAACCTTATTAACAATTGTCACAATGTCACTTTAATTAGTTAATTAATTTAAAAGAATTAAACTGCATATTCTTATATTACTAGTAAAAACAAAACAATAGAATAATGAAAGCGGCGAAGAATATATGAGAATTAGAAAGCAAAGGCGTTGTCTCAATTTGTATAGTACAGGCATAGTCCAAAAGTTCAATGATGCAAGGGAATAAGTCAAAAACTGCTTTAAAATATTCGCTAAAACCCGTGAATCATCAAAAAATAAGATAATAATTAAACTTTAAGCAAACGAGTTAGATTATCCAGCACGATAATTTCGTGACAAAATTCCACAGAAAACTGATCACCACAATACATATATTTATTTCATAGTGACATGAGTAGGCCAAAGCTCAAGGACTGTGTTTTAGAACATACAGGCTATTATTGAAAAAATAATGGTAAACCATAGTCAAAAATTACTTTATCCTGTTAGTGGATAAGAATTTGTTTACAAAATTTATGACAAAAACTCATCTTGTTCTTATTTAAACTAAAGCTCGCAAACTAGAAAGCAAGACATAAAATAGGCTATACGACAGTTTGCTATGCAGTTCTATCATAATAGAATCAAAAACCAGCAGCATAGAAACTCAAAAACTACAGGACAATGTCTGAAAAAATGTTATGGTTTCCGGTTAAACTCTTACATAGAGTATCATAGGTTTTTCTATAAACGTTCAGTAAGCAAAACAATTTTACTTGTGCACGAAGCATGAATTGCAAGCGGTCGAGTTTTGGTAGTTTTTTTTTAGTGGGCCATACGTTAATAACAACCCTAAGATGTCACATGGTGTAATTTTTAAACTTAGTGTGACAAAATATGTAAGAAAACATTTAGGAGAGCACAGACTACATAAGTTTATGGCAAATCTATTCTTTGTACGAGATTGCCGTCTACAAATTTTTAAGCCCTGAAAGATGGCTAAAGAGAGAAAGGAAGAAAATGCAGAGAGGAGGTTTGAAAAAAGGGAGCAACATACTTGAGGAATTGGTGCCAACGTAAATTACAAAACATGGTTTGTTATGCACACATTTAAAGATAAATAGAATATTCAGATAAGATGATTAGAGGAAAATTCTATTTCATTAAAAAGGAAAACAATATTTGCAATATGATCACAATGGATGAAACCTCCACTGGTTTGAT
The DNA here is from genome assembly GCA_036346155.1 of Sinelater perroti. NCBI lineage: Eukaryota > Metazoa > Arthropoda > Insecta > Coleoptera > Elateridae > Sinelater > Sinelater perroti. The sequence goes on along the minus strand of JARFIY010000254.1, from coordinate 19,718,213 downwards.
ATATCAGCAAAAGGTTTTTGCCAAAATTTCTTGCCGTGAAAAAGATTACTTTGCTTAGTCACAATTGTTCGTTATATTTCGGGGTAATGCTATCAGCCTGGAACGTATGATCAAAAGAAATGATCCAAAATGCTCTCAAAATGAGTAGAATCACAAAGGCAATCGATGGAAGCAAAGATTATTTAATTTATTTTTTCAAGGACAATCAGTCGTATATTGAAGGGAAAAAGAAGCGTCTTTTGGAACAATAGAGAAAGAAATGGGGATAGAGGATCCGAATCGGACGACGATGACAACCAAAATTAATGAAAGGCACGTTTGCTTGTATTTCTTTGTTTATTTTATAATTTTCTAATTTCGCGTAAGAAAATAAATGCTAGTCTACCATTAATTTTGACCAATAAACTCCGGAGGCTACTATTGGAAGATATTGCATCATTATTGCTGATTCTCTATATAGTTAGTGGAAGAACGAAAAAAGCAACAGGAAAGAACGTTAGATTTATAGATGATGAAGATAAGAAGTAGTTGGTTTTTCCTTTCCAGTTTTTATAGCAGAATGTAAAGTGTGTTGCCTATAAATTGCTGGAGTAACAGCACGTGGAATAATAAACGCAGTGTGCATGTTAATAGTATCTGATTATCATGCCTTTGATAAGATAGGCAGATATTAACAATAAAACATAAAAACCAGTGAGTAAGAGACCCACAGAGTTTCGGGAACGTCCAATTTTGCCGTTTGGCACCAAGTGGCGCAACAGGGCTCGCAGCTTCTCACCCCGTTAACGGAATGAGGCACTTAGTAAATAATTCAAATTGCGTTTGGCACTGCTGACACAGTGTGCTCTCATGCCTCAAGCTAAAGTGGGCGGAAAATTAGATTGATTTCGTGCTTCTAGACAGGCGGCTCACAATAGTGGCAAATGAGCACCCGTTGAGCCGGGCAGGACATGGCTTATTGGAGCAGGAAATTTTGATGTAGATGCTAATGATCTCATGTCACGGTGTATCCGGGCCCAGCCAGCGTCGTTGTGCGAGCGAGCCGCGTTCGGGGCTCAGCTGGATGGCATAAAAATGGGAACGGGAGAGACGGGCGATTTTCCGATTTCCTGCTCAGCGTTCTTCTGATTAGTTTGACAGTTATGCTTATAGGCTACCAGGATAGTCCTAAATAACCGAATTGCGTAGCTACACTTCGATATCCGTTTTTACACTGAACATAATGAGCTTGCAGCTTGTACTGAAAAAATACGCTGCGTCGAACAAATAAATTATTACAAGACTATGTTTCAACTCCTACTCTTTTTGGCTTGATCAATTTCTTCATGATAAGGCAGGAAGCAAAAAATCATCTAAAACCGCAATGATTCACATGTAGTAATAAAAACGCAATTTTTTGAAAATCCACTTGGGTGCCAATTTTCATTATTTTCGAAAAATCTAACTTAAGGAAAAGATACGATTGGTTTTCAAGAACAAGATAAAACGTAACTGAAACAAATGAGACAATAAGGAACACGAAGGGATAAGCAAAAATTTACGAATGAAGAAGTGACAAAAAAGGCAAAGCAAAGTTTCAGAAAGGAGAGACCAATAAAAAATAAAGGTTCAGCTACAACAGAGCATCTAACAAGATGGGAAGAACATTTCAGCAAGTCTCTGAATCGCAGAGTGTTCTACTAGGAGAGAAATATAATGGCCCTAAAAAGTATGAAAAACTCTCCTAAAATAGATAAGGTCATTGCCCCAACCCAAAGAGGATATTCATGTGCTAGAGATGCACCTTCCGTCATAGAATATTTGGTAGAAGAGACCTCAAAAGAACAAAAAAAAAAAATTATCTTATAGCTTCTGAAAAAAGATCCTAGAACAGAGTAATAAATTTCTTCTATTGAAGGTCATTTATTTCGTTTAATAATTAACTGTCGCAGAGTGTATCAGAAGAGCAATTTATATCGCCCAATACATTCAACATAAGCAAAGAACTCTAAGAGGGGTGTGAATGCTAGATTCTTCTTCTGGTGTTCATCATGGCTGTATCCTCTTACAGATCCTGTTTGTAGTGGTAGACATTATTATGAGAAAATCAACGCGTGGGAGAATAGAAATCCAAAGGGGCTTCAACAGTCAACTAAAAAATGCAGAATATTTAAGAAAAATGTGTTCATTTTTGCCCAAAAGTCCTCTAATGAAAGCAATAGTTCATAAAATAAATACATTAAGGACCAATGAGACGAAGGTAAACGCAAGACTTTCTCTTGACTTGGAAATCGAGTATGATGATAATAGAGCGACCAAGAAGAAGGCGAAGAAGAGCGGCAAGATGTGGGAAGAGTTGAAAGCACAAACCAAAAACTGGAGAAAAATGGAAAGTTTTCCTAGATGAACTATAGTCTTGGAAGAGCCGAAGAAAATAAGACGTAATCAGAAATACAACATAATAAACCTGAGCTCTGTACAGAACATATATTCTATTGTTGTAGTTAATCAAAGAATTAAATTTTTTATTGCCTTTTGAATGTCGAATATACAAACACTATTAAGAGTTGAAAAATCAAAAGAGATCTAAAGCAGACATTGACATACACAAAAAACTGCATTAATTGATGTAAACTTAGTTCTGTAGGATAGAAACATACTTGAGAATACCAAACCAAAAAAAAAAAGTGAAAAACAAATTAAAAACGACAAAAGCAACAAATTAGATACCGAGAGAGGTAAAAAACAGAATAATCAAAACACCAGTGCCTTACCTTCCAAGATCCATGAGCGTATCCGAGGTGAGCACCACCTTCTGGTCAGACTTGTGGTCTTTCGACTTTCCTTCAATCGTCGAGCCGACGCCGGGCCTAATGGTCCACACTAAGATAATCCCGAGTACTACCGCGCACACTGTGGTAGTAGCGTAAAACGCTATTGATCTATACGCAATTTTCTTCGATAAACTAAGATCGAGCGCTCCGATAGCAGAAATTACCGAGGAAGTTAGCAACGGCACGATGAGGGCTTTGAGCATCCGCAAGAATATGTCTCCGGGGAACTTGAGGTACATCACTTCTCTCTTCGTCCATTGTCTGTTACTGGTGTGCGTAAGTATTAGGCCCGTTATAGTTCCTCCGAGGACACCAATCACTGTCAGGATCGTGAGTAGGCTGTGCTTGTTCAAACAGTTTAGCTTCGGCAGTGGCATAGTTCCGGACACTATCCTGCAAGAAAACAGAAGAGTTAGTGGCGGCTCGGTTTCTAATTTTAGTGCTAAAGTAACTTCTATGTATGCTAGTAAAGCCTAAAGTAGTGCATAAGAAAGAAATAATAACTATACAAGAATAATGAGTAGAGCCATTCAGAATTCTTTAAAATGTTGTTGCTTTCTTTACAGATATAAACCATATTACATTTTATGTTTATATATAATTAGTAATGGCATTCCTTGTCCTTTATTTTATAAATAGTAATGCGCCTTTGCAGTATTGGGTTGCTGGAAAATCGAACATAAAATCTGCGCCGATGTTAAAAAGCTTTTGTTTATTAATTTAACCACTCAATCAGAATAATTATTACGAATTTTGTCAGAGATATTATAGAATTATTTTTTAAGCAATGGGTGTTATTTAGTCACCTAATATGTGTTCTGAATAGACATGGCTTTGGAATTGTTTCATGTAAACTCACTAGGTGGTGGGCTGAGCTTAACAATCATTGTTCGGCTTGTTGGCGTATTTAGCTGAAAGTTACGCGAGTGATTTATTAACGACGAATTAACGTTACGTTCTGCGTTAAGCTAGAGAAAACTTAGTAAAGCAAGCAATATCAAAAATCCGTGCCCTTGAATGCCGCAAAGAGTTTTCGAGGGATAGAGATTCAGTCATTTATAGATTATAATAAGGCATTTGACTCGATAGAAATATGGGCAATTATAAACTCATTACAAAACAGCAGAGTGGATTCCAGATACATAGAACTCATCGAAAATATATACAAGGAAGCAACAAGCACTGTGAAATTACACTCAGAAACAGAGAAAATAAAAATCCAAAGAGGAATAAGGTAAGGAGACTCTATATCGCCAAAGCTCTTCACACTGGCAATGGAGGACATATTCAAAAACCTTAATTGGGAGAACCATGGTATTAATATGAAGGACGAAAATGAAATACCAAGATACGAAGCGAGTAGTGCTGCAGTAAAGTCTTGGAATGCAGAATATGGAAAACTAAAAGATCAAAAGAAAAGGATAATATGAATAGACAAAAACAAAAAAGAAGTCCTCTAACAGAAGAGGGCGCATTACGTTAAATATATGCAAAGTAACAATGATCATAGTAAGCAAAGATGCATAAAGGAAAATAACTATACAAGATGATAATGAGATTAGAGCCATTCAGAATCTTTAAATGGTTGCTTTTAAGATGTAAACAAACAAGTTTATAATAATAGTAAGGCAATTTTAAAATGGTAATGCGCGTTTGCATATAGGAGTTGCATGGAGAATGCAAAAAAACTGGCGATGTAAAAAACTTTTGTTTAAATGGAAACAATCAGAATAATAACGAAAATTCAGAGATAGTATAGAATTATTTTTTAAGAATGGTAGATGTACAGTCACGTAATAGTGTGTCAGAATAGACATGGTGGATTGTTGTCCATGTAAACTCAGCTAATGGACTAGAAACAATCCATTGGGTGAATGCGTAGGAAGGCGAGTGATTTACTTAGAGACAAATTAATTACGTCTGGTAGAGAGAATTAGAAAGCAAGCAAGTATAAAAATTGGAGGAAAGAGGAGGATGTATTCAGTACAAGACAATCCCGAGAAATACGGAACGTGTGGGGCAACTATTGCAAAACAACCATCGTTTCGCCGTACGCAACATGCCAGAAGAGTTAAAATTAAATAGCGATGTGTCACCAAACTTTGAGATTAAGGGAAACATAAACTTAATGCAAAACTAGTACATACACTAATAGAGGAACAATTGCTGTTAAACTGTTAAAAAGGGCCAAAACTTATGTTATATTGATGTTAAACATTATTACCAGAGATAAAAATTAATGTTCATGATATGACCCTCAAATAAAGCATAAAGCGCCTAATGGCGAGATCATGACTTACCAGCCCCCTCTAAAAAATGAAGCGACAGTTTTGGCAAACAAGGACAATGTTGATCCCATTTTTAAGGCTAGAGATTCGGTGCACCTTGAATATCTGCCTGAGAAACAAACGATGAAATAATTTTTACATTGATATTACGCAACAACATAAAGCCCTGTACTGTTGCATCAGTCCAGGAATATTTCTCCTTTCTCTGCTTGCTACCATGAGAGCCAAGGGACCATTTTGGCAAGTCCTGGGACCACTAGTTGGTAAATTGAATAAATTATTCTTTACAAGCTCAGTTCTGTAACTTTTTTGACAGAGATTGTCTTAATAGTTGTAGGTAAATACGAGGTCAATCCGGAAAATACCAAATCAATGTTAATATACTATATTGTATTATATGGCTTGGTAGTTTCCCCACAAACTTCGTATATTTTTAGCGACAATGTAAAGGACTAATATTCGCTTATAAACTCAACTCAAGGTGAATTTTGAAAGGTCGTAGGCTGGTCTACCCACCACAAAATAAAATGTTAATAAGCACAGGAAAAAAACATACAAAAGTAACTCAACCCTAATAATTTTGCAGCATCGGTCATGCTACATGAGATCTCATGTTGTCTTGAAGAAGTACCCGTTCGCAACTATCGATTGCGATTGCTACATGAATTTCATTTCTCATGCGCAAGGTCAAATTTTCTGCAGTAGGACTCTGTTAAGATTGTTTCACCGGGTCACAAAAACAAATAGCGTGTGATATCTTCATTAGACTACAAGCACCATGCCTGGGGGCTTCTTTGCGATCCATTATCGTACAGAATCCACTTTTGTTGAATGTCATAATTTGGTTCAAAAAAGATTCCTTTTTGTGCGGTATCCATCAGGCAGTATTTTCAATTTTTTCAATATTATAAAAATGATGGCTTATGGCCGCTTTAGATATGCTAAAATTATCCGTAAAGCACAGCAGTTGTACACAACACAGTTGCACAACATGTTGTTCAATTTCGCTTATAATTTGTCTTGAACAGTGTTAAAAGTCGCAAACCCTTTATCTTGCATTAGATGATGTGAAACTCTAGTTTTTGTGACAGCTTGACAAGGACATAATATCAGATTCTGCTAATTGTTTAAAAATTTGATAGAATAATTATCAAATTCTCAAAGTATAAGTCTTGAAGGTTTATTAATTTTATTGATATGAAAAACTCGAGACAGTTTTATAAAGGCGTAGCGGTAGAAACGGTACAGTAGAAATTAGAGGTTAATCGATAAGATAAACTGAGAGAAGTGTAAAGTGACCGCTGTTATGAATGGTAAAAATAAAAAACAAAAATGTAAGAAGCTAAAAGGAAGATATCTGAAAATAAAGAAATACAATAAAATAGTAAAAGGTTAAACTATGACCCCTTTTTTATAATTTCACTGTACTTTGTTGTTTATTTTTATTTATTTCTGTTGAGAGAGGAGCTAATAGTAAAAAGATTAAAACCTATTAGCACTGCAATGTAACATTAGTTATTTATTCACATATTCAGCAAAAAGTTCATAGTTTTCTGTCAGACTAAGTACCCTTTTCACCAATTTTCCTTTTATTGGAGCTTCTCAAAGCTGGTTCTTCCCAGAAGTGAATGTCTTTATCGGGAATTCATACACATCCCTTTTATGCATAGGTTATAATGTTCAGAAATCAACGCAGTCACTAATCCAATTTTCTATATTTTCAGTTCGAGAAGTCATCTGTTATATAAAGTTTGTCGTGATTTAGTTCTTCAATCCAATTTCAGCGGCTCTGACAGTATCTGCATATCAAATCATTTAGCAAACTGCGAAATTTGCTTTTGATTACTTCAAACACTGGTTCAGTTCAGTAAAAATAGTTTCAGATTTCTTCTTGGCTAGTACAGCTCCTTTTTCGTTTTTAGGTGCATTCTTGTACTCCGACACCACATAAGAAATGTTGTCTTTAACGAGGGCTATTTTTCAAGATCAGGATGTCTTCACCTTAAGTTCTCAGTCTATATAAAATATTTTTATCTCAATCAAGTTGAATTTTAAAAGATTTATTAAAGTTTGGTTTAGCTGGCATAAACTGTGCATTTCCAACAGTTTCAGCATTTCAGACTAAAGGAAAGACTAAATGTCTAAGAGAGCTGAGCTCTCTTCAGGATCGTTTTGCATATCTAACTTTCGTAAGGTCACCGCACCGACTTTTCCCACTATTATCATTTATAAATAAATTGTTACATCTTCCCACCTTGCAAAAGATATGCGTCGGCATACTTTTGAATAATTCAATAGTGTTCACTACCAAGTTTCACACACAGAATACCCCTCCCAACTATCATCCTCGTTTCACCAGATAGGGTTGAGTATTTTTCTGTCGTACAACATATTATTATCCACCTGCGACTTCTCACTGTCTAAGCCGTGGTCAAGAAAATTGGCAATTTCCTGACACCAATTGCTAAAGAGTACTTTTAAATAATTTTCTTGCTAAATAAGAGTGATACAGTCGCTAATTTAATGTTGATGAGCTTTTGTATCAACTTTATCATAAAAATGTTGAACTGCTTAATTTCATATTAACATAATTTTATATAATAAATAAATAACAAATAATGTTACAAAGTTATTAAATAGAAATAAAACGTTTGCAAATATAAGATATGAAACGTAAGCTGTGATAGTGGAATGGTTGTGAAATTATAAACAGTTTAAAAAATAAAAATAAAATGTTTAAAAATAATTTAGTAAGTGAGGATGAAATGGATGGTTTTGGATCTCAAAGGTGGTAGCACACACCAATGCATGATGTACACTACGTGTGCGATATGTAGCTAACAAAAGAGGTGAAGTTTTTGGCGCCTCAAATCTAGAGCATTTGAGCTAAGGGAGACAACTTCAACAGAATGATATAGAGAAGGCAAAGAGATACCAGCCCATTAACTGTTTCCAGGAAAATCCAATGACAAGCGATACGAATATAACGGCCCTTAGTCGCCGGCAGGTTTGAAATAACCAAAGAGTGCTAATAATAATAAAAATAATAAGTGCAACTTGGGACGTACAAATTCTATACAAATCAGAAGAATTACATAATACCGTTCACGAAAGGAAACAACTCAATACGAAAATTCTTGCGCATGCGAAACTAGATGGCAACAATCAGGTAAAACAATAATAAAGACTATAGAAATACAGTAGAAGTAATACTAAGCAGGAATCTGGTTCATATTGTGATCCCTAAGAGTTCAACTTTAAGGAAAGCCGGTGGATAAATATAGACATTATATAGCTTTAGGCATCAAATGAAAATGGTACTCTGAAAAAGAACAAGTATTTAAATACGTGGGCAGTTTGAAAAGCTTTGAGGCTAACATAAAAATGGCCCTACTCGTCAAAACCATCCTGCTACTATAATCGTACATGCTTTGAAAGATGCGTGAAAATTTCAGCCATTTTGGACAATTAGTTGTTGTTTGTCAGCCAGTCGATGTCAGTGCTTTTGTGAAAATGTAAAAAATCGAATACCGCGTCGTAATTAAATACTTGGATATGAAAGGAAATACGCCTATGCAAATTAAAACCAAGCTAGACGCCGTTTACCGAGACGTCATTTGCCACATCATTTGCCGCCGTGAAAAGACAGACAGATCAATTTAAACGTGACCGTACCAGCTTGGCCGATAACATCGATAAAGTTCACTAAATGGTACTGGACGTCCGTCGAATCAAGGTTAGAGAGGTAGCACACGCTGTGGGCACATCGAAAGAATGGGTTTGTCATATATTGGCTGAAGAATTGGGAATGAGAAAGCTGTCCGCGCGTTGGGTCTTACGCTTCCTTAGTTTGAACCAAAAATTTGTTCGAATAAACATTTCCAAGGCCCTACTTAAGGTATATTAGAGAAACGGGTGGACTTTTTTCCACGATTTATTACTGTCGATGAAACGTGGATCCACCATTATACTCCTGAGATGAACAAACAGTCAAAACAAGGAAATGCGAGGGCAAACCTGCTCCAAAAAAGGCGAAAACGGTTTCAATGACCGGAAAGGTGATGTCGATTGTTTTTTGGGATAGTCGGAAATTCAGTTCATCGAATAATAAAATAATAATGGGATCGTACTAAAATCGTTATTGGACCAGTTTAAGGCAGCAGTTGCTGAAAACGGGCCCCATTTCAAATGGAAGAAAGTGACATCACACCGGTTCCCACTTTAGCAGTCGCCATAGCCAAAATTCACGAATTACAGTTTGAATTGATTGACCACCTAAAATATTTACCAAATCTGGCCCAGAGGCTATTTCCTGTTTCCTAAGCTCAAATTTTGGCTCAGAAAACAGATTTTCATCAAACGTAGAGGTCATCGCAACCCCTATTTTGGAAAGCCAAACATCAACCACTCTTTGAACGAGTTAAAAAGATTGAAGCATCGATGAAAAAAGGTATCGGCTTAAGAGGAGACTATGTTGAAATATAAAATTTGAATTCGACAGAAAAAATACCTGTTTCTATGTTCAAAACTTTTCACGTGTATACAAAATTTGGAAATAAAACATCATGATGGAAGATTTTGATTAAAAAATTAGCCACAAACCCGTACATAAAAGAGGTGACAGACTTACAGAGTTTTGTAAACAGCATGGTTATACTGCTACTAATGCCTGGTTTAAATTACCATCCAGAAGATCATTTACATCTACAACGAAAGCAGTATCGTATGCAACCAAATTTATTTTCTTATAATCAATAAAAAATTCAGAAACAAAATGAAAGGCATAAAAAACCACCCAGTGTTGACACTGGTTCTGGCCACATTCCAAAATGTAGTAAAGTACAAAGAAAAATAAACAAACATGTAGCAGAATAACTTAAGAATGTCAACTTAAAGATGAAGATAGAAGAACAACTTAACGATAAATTAAAAGCAATTAGACAGCTGAGCAAAAAGGACAAAAAGCTCCATTATTAAAGAAGAGAAGCTAAAAAAACTACTAAAAACATGAAAAAAATATATACAAGGGCAGTTTCATAATTTATGAGAAAAACCTAGATATCATGAAAGGACGAAGGACCCGCGACAATCAACACAGAACAGGAATTTGCTTTTTATTAGTTATACCCAGTGATTAATGATGACATTATAGACCTGCTACTGAATTTATATAATAATATCTAGGATACCGGCATAATACCTAAAGACTAGCTAGAGCCTGTTTTAGTTCCGTTACCAAAGAAGAACAACGCCAAATTGTGCCAGAATATCGGCTAATTGGCTTCATCAAAAATGTCCTGAAATTTTTTCTTAGCATTATACCACAAAGAATCTATCGACAATGTGATGACTGTTAATAATTAATTTGGTTTTACAAAAAGATGACAACACGAGAGGCTACCTTTCGTATCCAGATCGGTAATCGGACCTGTTTGCCTGCTTTATAGTCTCCAAAAGAGCGTGTGACCGAGTGCAGTATTAACTAATTGGAATATTGAACAATATACAGGGTTGTATCTAGAAGTAGTAGGACTGTTTTTTTTCGCGCGCGCGGAGTGATGGTCTGCAAGGCCGGATATTATGGAGGGGAGCCTTGGGAACAGGTTTCGACCTGCGGCAGTTTTTTTACTTTTGGACGTATATTAGTGTATATATTAGTGTCTCTCCCATAGTAAAAATTTGGCATGAAAATCAACTCGTTGCAACAAACTGGATATAAGATAATGCTAAGAGAAGTTTATGGTCAACAATAGACTAGTATAGAGGATATATGATGATAATAAACAACAATATCTTATCATCAACAAAGAAGACAATATCAACAAGTTAGAGGATTTAAAAGAGGATGTTTTGTTGGTCTACGTAAAGGCGATGTTTCTTTACAAGAAATAGGTCGATGAATTCGTCTCCATAGCAAATATGGAACCAGTATGCCGAAAAAGTTACGAAATCTGGAGCACTACGCAGGGCAACCAAGCGTAAGAATTGTCATTTTCAGAAACTTGCTATTACAGTTCGTAGCATGACTTTAAGTACCTTACCTCGACAATGATGGGCTATTATACGGTGCCAATTGTCTCGTCGTCACCTGTTCGACATCGATTACACGCAACGAGACTAACAGCACGACGTCCTTTCTTACAACTACCACTAACTTCCTAACACAACGAAGCTTACAATGGACAACGGAAAGGCGTTTGTGGACACAAGAATATTTTTTGATGAATAGATATTACGTTAAAACCTAAGCGATGGTCGGATATTAACACACCATATATACGGAGAAAGAGACCAAGAAGACTGCATGGGTACGAGCCATATAACGCCAAATACGGCTATTATGATGTAGGATGCAGCTATAATCAGAGTTAGAGGTTATATTATCAGTTAGACCTACATCAACGCAATCTCGCAGGTCGTGGTACCTTCTTCCTTTAGAAGGTGCTTTAAGCAACCTTTCAATAAGATAATGCTTATCTTTAATAGAAAGAATAGAAAATCTTCTATAGTTGGACCTTTCACCAATTAAAATTGTCTGGAATATTATTACGATATAGAGACATCCACAAGCTCCAAGAAATTCGACTAAATTATGGGAACATGCCAATAATGAATAGACTAGAGTTCATCAAGACATAATTCGTTTATAGTTTGATTGGATGTCAAGAAGCTCGATTATTGAATAAATGTAAATATTCATGGACAAATATTTTGTAAATTTAATCATTTATTCGCCTTTTGTTATAAAATAAATCTGCAAATCTTCAGTTACTAATTTGCATTTTGTCTTGGTGCTGCAATTTCAACAATAGCACTATTAAATTATAACCATAATTCTACTGCATAGTTCTGTAAAAGTGAAATGTTCGGATCCTATTCCTTCTTAGTAGAAAACAAGTTCTTTTTGAATAACCCTTGTATTAGGCATAATAAATTTAATTTCGTTAAGTTCTTTTATTGAGCAACTGATTCGTTTAGCAAGCTCGCGATAGCCTTTGCTCCATTACTGATAATGATTAGTTTAATTCGAAAACTGCAAAAAACAAAATTACATCTAATTGCAGCCAATTATTTTAAGAATTGCAGATACTTTAAATCAATCGCCTGAAACGGATTTTTATGGACACTTATAAACATAAAATTTCCTAAAAGAATTTCATGACGTAGTTATTTTTATGAGTGATTCGGCCGAAGAATCTATTTTAAAAATTTATCATTATCATTATGCAAAATAAAAATTGCTGAATATTAAAACAATAGTTGGTTTAAAAGGAATCATACGAGGTGCGTTCAAGTTATAACACCTTCGTATTTTTTTCTCAGGACTGGGAACAGATAGAAAGCGTGCGGTTTGTTTCAAAATACGCGCGCACTCGTTGTGAATACGTGACACAGATGGCAGTACTGCACGGCACACAGGACTCTAGCGGCAGCGGGAGAGTGAGGACTGTTTTTGATACTTAAAATGGCGACGTTTTCATTGCAAGAACAGCGTGTAATCATTCGTTTTCTCCATTTGAGTGGTGTGACTCCGATTAAAATTCATCGCTAGTTGAGTAGAACTATAGATGTAACTAATGTACATTTGTGGGTGCGACAGTTCAAAAAAGCCAGAACGTCGTGTGACAAGTCGGTCTGACGGCATGATCAAGCGAGTGGAAAAACTTGTTTTGGAGGATCGCCAAATGAATGTGGAATACATCGCCTCCAAAGTTGGCACTTCCGTGAGATCTGTCCACAAAATCCTGCATAAAGATTTAAAAATGCAAAAAGTGTCCTACAGGTGGGTGCCACAAATTCTGACATCTTTTAAGTGATTTTTCATGCTCCTTACTCATCTGATCTGGCTCCTAGTGCCTTTTGGCTGTCTCTAACGATGACACTGTCCGTGGTCGCAAATTTACTAGTCGTGCTACTATTGCATCCGCGATTTTCCAGTAGTCAAAGAAACTCCTAAAGAAGCGTTCTCAGCGGCCATAGAATCATAGCGTCGAAATTGTGAAAAATGTGTACGGCTGCAGGGAGATTACGTCGAGAAGTGACACAAGTTTCGCAGTTTTCGTGTGATTAGTTTGTAAGAAAAAAATCGGAGGTATTCTAACTTGAATGCACCAATTTCTTATTTTATATGGCAGTTACTATTAACAACAAATAATTGAACATAGTTTTTGTAATCATGGAAACTAAAGCTGTTAGACTCTTGGTCTAAGTAATTTTTTAGTTTGAAACGCTGGAGCAGTTAACATTTTTTGAATTTATTGGCTATTCTAATAGCTAATACCCCACTACCAGATATTGTTTGGTATGACAAGATTTTTCTGTGGCAGTTCCGACTGCCGCAATAAACAATTCCGATATTCAGGTATCTACTAGCAAATTTTAATGAGGAATAACAAAACTGTAAGATATTTTCAAGGTATTCTTTAAGACACCTACAAGGAATTCATAAAGAACTAGCAACTACTGATGCAGAAGAATCTGTGATCACACAGAAAGAGCCTACTTACAGATTTAAATTCTTCTAAAGAAAAACTGTTCAGAAGGCAACTCTTTTACATCGCATAGGTTTACCAGAAACTAAATTGCAATTTACCGATTCTGTTCAAATAAAATTAGACTCAATAAGTGAATTAAACAATTTTGTTTGGTCTAGAGGGAAAGCTACCGACTGAGAAGATATTCGTAATAGGTTTAAGGTAATAAGAGCATACTTTAAGAAAAACAATAATGCGATCACCCTAAAAGGCCCAAGTGAGCTTTCTTTGTTATCTGAAAAAAGTATGTCATCAATAGTGTATAATTTCACTGCTCATAAATGCTATGAATGTCACAATAGCCGGTATGGCAGTCCCTCTTATGATAATTTATCAATACAATCAAACCATTTTCCTCAAAAGAAAAAAACTTTCAGAATGAGCAACTGGTAAAAGTGAGTAACCAAACATTTGAAAAATATAGAACTAATATTTCCTACCAGTACTAAATATTTTTTACAGAAAATCATTTCAACCACTTAACTCTTCCTTTCAGTGACTTATGTTAGTGTTAGTGTTAGTCTTGTGTTCACATTTTTTAGCTATAGATATAGATATTTAGTTACGACAAATTTTTAATAATAATTCTAAAGTAAAAAATGTATTTTGTTCCCATACTGGAATCAGTACTATCACTTATTACTCCAGAAGTACTGGTTAATGGATTTAAGTCAATTGGGTTATATCCGCTTAGTGTAGGTGCTATCAAATACGATAAATCTAAAGACGTAAGATTATAATCTACACTAAATGGTAACTTATCCTATTTGGAAAAGTTTATTGAAAGCAGAACAAACATAATGTCGTAATACTATTGAAAATCAAAAAGATTACTCGCTGTACCTCTTTTGGTAAGTCATTCCATTAAGTTTAGAAAAAAAATCAAAGTTGGTTTTCTGACGATGATTTAAACCCGAAAGTGAACAAGTTAAGATGCCAATGACAACAAAAATGTAAACAATAAGCTCGACAAATTACATATAACTGATGATTAACTTTAACCATCTACATCCGATATTAAGGTAAATGGTACTCAGTTGAAAAATACGCCTAGAAAGTATTGAATCAAACCTATAATATTTTGGAAAATCCTTGAGAGTACGTCAGTAATGTTTGCTTTTAAGGCATCTTTAAATCGCGACTCAATTTGAGCATGCTGAAAATATCCGATAAAGATCGCTATAGACAATTCTTAAAAAAATCTCTTCCGTTTTTTTACAAGTACAAATTTCCACGCAAAGAAAAAGAACACTCCAGGAGACGTATAATTAGTCCCATATTGACTTCAATAGCTACATGTATGAACCTTTATAAATTAATTGTAAACTCTCCGTCACATATTTCTAGCAAGATGGAGCGATATTCCATACATCACACTTCATCACGATCGAAATTGAACCACCGTGCTCTCTTGCTTGATTATTCTCTACGGATATATCTTGAAAGGCAAGTTTTTAGTAAAAAACCAACAACCATAAATCAAAATATGGTGGCCCAAATTCAATTCTGTTGGACATGTCTAACATATATTTCCTACAGAATAAGGTAAAGGGGGGACACCCTGTAGAATTACTGGTCTATGCCATCATACTCAAATACCCAACCTGATTATTGTGCGCTAAAAGCAACAGTACAGACGTACTTTTTCAAGTGCTAAAATGTGATAATTGCATGTAGTATTGAGACTGACATTTGTAACCATTACACTCTATTAGCAACATTTTAAAGTCGTCATAAACAATTATAACTTTTGCAACAGGAAATTCTGATATAAAACTAAATTTTTCCGCTTTTCTGTTATTTATGCTAAATGTTTTTACTTAACGTTCAAAGTTTTGAGAAAAATATGAACCGGAAATTCTTTTATTATGCGCCAGCGGAGGTATGTGGCATTCGAGCATTGTAGGTAGAGATACCTAAAGGGGATTCCCCCGTACAGTTCTTTTTTAGTTAGTATCACAATATCAGAACAAGATATACCCCCGTTTGATGCGCAATAAGTTATTTTTAAGTTATTCGCGACAGAAAGTAAAAATGTCTGTAATTTTAAAAATATTTAAGAAGCATTTCGCAAACAACACTCTTAAGAAGACTCAAAAGAATGCACAGAATAAACAACTTTTTGAGAGTTGAAAATGAAGATCATTGACGTTGTCCAAGGACCAGCGTGACTGAAGAGAACAACTCCCCCAAACTCGATAAGAAATTAAGAATTTTTTTAAGCAGAGCTTTGATGATATTCGCTTAGTCACAACCACCTTCATTTACAACAGGGAGGCCAAAAAACTGCCTCAACACTAGACAAAAATGTATTTCTAAGTAAGAAGATTATGTGGAAAAATAAATGTAAATTTTCGTATTTTTCTGGTGTTTCAAAAAAAATAATCTCGGATTATATTTGATTCACCATTGTAATCTTTATCAGTTCAATTTGTTGATTGAAATACAATTTATTATTATATTGTTGTTAAATTGTAGTCGAGAAAAAATGTTTTTAGCAAGACTACAAAAGTAAGAAAGAACGTTTTTAGCTTTCATGAAGCAGTGGAAGTATAAGACCATAATTATAAGGATTACGTCAGGAGAATAATCGTAATGTAAATAATGCTGTCTACTTGTTAGTAGTAGTTAATCTTATCGGCAATAAATTTCGTGTTGTGTATACGGCGCGAGTCACCAAAAATAAATATCGAACATTCACCTGTGCACTATGAAGCCGTGAAATGTGCGAGATAAACTTTGGCTATCAAAAAATGTAAATATCAACTAAAATGAAAGCAAGAGTTAATTTGTAGCAGAGAAAAGCATGCGGACTTGTAATCAAAAATAAATTTTGCCAGTTATAGTAGGTTATGATAATAATTGAACATAAAAAATATTAAGGGTAACATAAACATAAAATAATAGAAGAAAAGATGTGCCCAAGCGGTTGAGACGCTTGGTTACGGTGTAGACGGATGCAAGTGCATCCTCGGGCTTAGATGCCTAACGAGCGGCCTATTCAGTCATTGAAAACCGTGAGGTCGAACATGAGAGTTTTAACCTCTCAGTTCAAAGACCACGTCCCTAAGCGGAGCATTAGAGCCTCGCCACTATACTTTAGTACATTCGTTGATTTATTTTATTCTAAATATCACCATAAATTTCGTAACTTTTCGATGAAGTACACATAAATATTTAATTTTTAACTTGTTAGTTAAAGTTAATCTGCTGTAGAATCAACAAAATTGCAGCCCAAAATCTAATAGAAGTTCTAAATCAAAAAGGCGAAAAAAGCAATAGAAAAATTGTGGCAAAAAATCCGTGGCATTTGTAGATTTAGGCACTTAGAGGAGGCAAAAATTTGCTATTTATTGAAAGCCAGTGTTTCCAACTCTGTATAATATAACAAAACTTCATTCTAGATAAAGAGGTAAATTCAATTTAGTGCACCAGTTTGTTAAGCTTTATAAACTGGTTTAAATGCAACCAAAACTTTAGTCTTTGTCATAAAAGAGATATATTACTGCTTTTTTTATATATAATCCTGTTCATAATTTTGTTCATTTATGACAGAAACACTTAGGGCATCGTTACGTCTCATTTCGGTCACCATATCATGATTTTACCAAAATGGAATGTTTGTGGATTTAAAATATTTTAAAAAGTTTGTTTTGAAAGTTAAGAATATCTTTGAGTAAATATTTGCAAATTTTGTTTAATTTGATATATAACGTTTAAACTCTACTAACTCTAAAGGAATGACCTTCACAAGACATAAATATTTTGATGTGTTTATTTGATAATCTGTATGGGAATTTCGGGCACGCGAATCTGTTACATTCATCATGACAAGTATTTCCCATTTTTGATCAACAAGTCATACTCAAATAATTAATAATTCTCTAATCAATAAGGCGAACCTTTTGAAAAGCTTATTGAATTGCCCTACTTTAACCGTTTACATGACAGGGTCAAGATCATTATTATTTATAACTCGACAGTTATCGATGTTCTAAAAATACTTTTGGAGTTTAGTTTTTTGACAAGAAGTTTTCCGTTCTCTATGCAAGCCATGGTAGTACAGACCAGAACAGTTGTTTCCCATTTGGGCCATTGCAGAGTGATTTTAAACCAGAATTCCTATTTTTCCTAACAAAAAATGATTTTTGTGTACTCAATCTCCAGTCAATCACCCCACAAGGTTTTCATTCACATATGTTGCCCTTTCTATTATTTCACAAAAACAATATGACAGCACTCTTTGAATTTGCTGATTCAAGCCGACCTCTGCAGACCCATTATTTAATTCAGTTGTTTAGTGTTGGTTTTAAAAATGATTCTTTATCGCTTAAATTATTTTTAAGGTGTTTATCTTTTAATCAATTTTTATGGCGTTCCAAGTGGTGTAAAGTTGTTTCCTTTATTTTCTCTCGTTTCCCAAATTATAAAAACCAATTATCGGCAAGTTCCAGTTTGTTCCACATATTATTTTATTTTTTGCCAATCTTTAAGTTTGGTTGCGTTCTGTAAAGTTGGCTACAAAGCTTCAGACTATGCGATTTCAATATCTCTTCAAGTAACCTATACAGCTTTATTTCTAACTTTTGACATTCAAAATTTCAAGAAAAGTTTATATAATAGCTCTCTTATTTTGGTTTTTCTTATATATTGTTGGCCGAGCCTTCACACTAGCAATGTTCTGGTTCTTATCTTCCTTCAGACAAAATCTGCAAACACTCTTTCACATTCTTGTCTAGCTAACGCATTAGACTCTTTGTTGTGTCTTTGCCTTATATGTCCGGGTATCTAAACCAATGGCCGTCACTAATCGCAATGTCTGTTGCAACCATGTTTTTTCACATCATGTTTGAGTTCATTCTAAATGAGATTGAATATATTAGTAAATGTTTATTCCTCTACCATATAGATTTAGCTTCTTTATCTCTTTAGCAAAGGTTCAGGCTTTAGCCGTGGTTTCTACTTGAAATTCTCTAACATGTTTGCCTTGGACTACAGGAATTCTCAATTTTGTCACATATATTCCAGTTCTTAAACTACTTATACTGCATAGTATATCCGTCTGTAAAACAAATAAAGATTGGTAACATTATTTCCAAACTTTTTTTGTAGAAATTGTTTTTAGATTTGAAGGTACTCTCCTCCTGCTCCAGAGCTACAGCTACTTACTCCGACGAACAGTCTCTATTGGAGCTTATTGCTAGACCTCGTTCTGAATAAAGAAATACGCTGTTAAAACATTTAATAAGACCTCTATAGCTATAGCTGGTGTTTTTCTCATCCCCCCGGTCACAAAAACGCTTATCCTTATGTATCTGCAAAGTCTTGCTCTACCAAACAACAGTCATTTTTGGCCTTACGGATTTCATCCAATGTTATCTCATCATCATAGTCCATCACTTCCCTTATCTACAGCCCTTCATTTTCTTTTTCTCTTTTTCTTGTGTCCCCTCCTAAAATTTCCATAAAATGTTCCTGCCATCTTTCCATAATTCGCGCATTATTTAGTAATACGTTCCCAATTGCATCCCTTATACCATTGGTCTTCTCATTCCGCCTTAGTCTTAAATTTGTCAACGTTCTATAGAGTAATTTAGCATTTCCATTACTATCTCTTTCCATTCTTTTACCAAATTCCTCCCATTACGTATTTTAGCTTCTTTAATTTTCACCTTTACACGATTTTTTTGTACTTTGTACTCTTCATAGTTACTATTGTTTTTGTTATTTAAATACTTCTCCCATAAATATTTTTTCTTTGCGATTTTCATTTTTGTCTTCATTTCACCATGCCGTAGCTTTTATTTTTCTCTTCTTAGTTACACCACATATTTCCTTTCCTGTTTCCCATACTATTTCTCTAAAAATCATCCATAATACTTCTGTACTATACTCCTCCCTCCAGTTAGTTTTTGCAATCTTTCCATTTAGTTTTTTGCAATATTCTTTTTTGACATTTGCAAATTGTAATTTGTATACTTTAATACTCTCTTGTTTGTATCTATCCTCATCATTCTTTTTACTTTTACATGCTCCATGTTGTTTCCAATTTTTCATCTTTATTTCCACAAGAAAGCGGTCTGATCAAATCTCATAACCTCTCTTCACCCTCACATCAATTATCTCATTACTATACTTATTTTGTACTAAAACCAGATCTATAATCGATTGCTAGTTTCTAGAAACCCTCACTCTTATATATTGGTGTATTGTCTTATGCTGAAAGAACGTATTACATATTCTCATATCATTCATGATACAAAAATCAATTATTCTTTTCCCACTTGTGTTCTTTGTACTTTCCCTAAATGGTCCTATTTGATCATCTTTTTCTTTTCTTGTTACAATTCTTCCATTAAAATCGCCGACAATTATTATATTATCTGCTGTACTATCCATCTCATCCTGTATCTATTCCCAGAATATATCTTTCACATCTTTAGCCTCATTTTCCGATGGTCCGTAAGCTACTAATATTGTCCTTACCTCATTCTCTTCCTTCTTTACATCAATTCTTAACAATCTTTCAGATATAATTTTCCAATTTTTAACATGTTGGAACCAGTTTTCATGTATTAGAGCTGCCACCACCGCTTTAGCTCGTTCAGTCTCATCGACTCCCCATAAATTAAATAATGTCCATTTTTTAAGGTAATACATCCCTTCCCTTTCTTCTTAGTTTCTGTTACACTCAATACAGCCATATTTGCCCTTTCAAACTCATCAACAAGTTCCTCCTCCTTCCCATTTATACTTTGTACATTCCATAGTCCCATCTTCCATTTTCCTTCCTTTTCTACATCATTCCTTATCCTTAAATCATTACCTTTTTCATTGTCATGTTCGTCATCCTTATAACCTCCTGTCCATTTATTAACTAGTTTTTTCTCCAGCTTGTTGGGGTTATTTTTCGTAAGTGTTCTTCAAGGGAGTCCCCGTTAGCTGATCTCTCCAGAACTGTAAGCTTCGCACTATTAGATTCTCCTCTTTGCTCACTCTTATCTATTATGAGTTTGTTGCACCTAATAAACGACCGTAATCCGTTTCGCCTAGCCTCTTTCATTTTGTCTACCAGTATTTTCCGTTCTTCTTGCACCTTCTTGGGTAGATCTTCCTCAATCCATATGTCCGTTCCTTTCAGCAATTTCGTGTTCATAAATATCTTCGCTCTGGTTCCCTCTTTTATACCTTTAATAAAAATTGGTCTCGTTCCCATCTCGTTCTGCTTTCCGATCCTTATAACCTCCTCCACATCTTCCTTAGCATTTATTTCAACTCCAATTTTTTGCATTATTAATTCAACTTTTTTCATTGTTTGCTCCTCTTTTTCATTCTCAACTTCTTTCACCCCTTTTATTACAAGGTTCCTCGTTCTTATCTCCCTCTCTTATAGCTCCAATTTTTTTTCTTGTTCTGTTACTTGGTTTTTCAGCACAGTATTTTCGGTTTTAATTTTTTCCATCTCTTGTAATATTTGATCCATTTTATTATTCATATTTTTCTGACTCTTTTGTATTTTTTCAAACATTTCTTTCACTTTTGTCATCTCCATCGTCGTTATTATAATTTTACGCATCTGCAACACCTTATGCTCAAATGTATAACTGGTTGCCTACACCACTTCAAATTGAAATTTGGCTGAATATTATTTACTTCTTTCTTTATCTTTAACCTCACTTTCATAAGCTGCACACTTTAATTATATCACGTCCTATATTACGTCCTAAATTTTATTCAGCGCCAGAAACACAGCGATTAACTTCACTTCCAGCACCTTACTGCTTTTTAATTTCTCACAACACCGCCCGAATCCGAGTTTAGATGTTGGTGAAAAATCAAACGCACCATCAACCTTCGGTGTTCATCAAGGATGTAGTTTATTACCGCTGATGTTTTAATACTCATATAAAAGACACTTTAAATCAATTTAGAAAAAAATCTGGTGTGAACATCACACGACGTTTCTTATCCTATTATTATATATTATACCGGGTCCATCGTCTCGGCCCTGCGCTGCTCTCAACCCGGAACTTGTTATTTTAAATAAAAAAGGACGAGGGGCAGGTCCAACACTCGAAAGCTGATTAAAATAAACAGTACTACGTCACTGAAGGTAACCGTGCGAGCTCGGTCGCACAGCCTTCCCCATTATCGCCGCCTGCGTGCTCCCTCCTAGCGGCCAAGCGCTCCCCCCCCCGTCCTCCCGTGGTCGGTCGGGAAGCTTTCCGAGCGCGCTGTGATTGGTCCGTTTAATTAATTTTTAATCGGCTATAACTTATTTATTTGACCTCGGATCAAAAAATTTCATTATAATTTTTTGTTCGTCTCGGTCTGATCTATCCGGTAATATAAATTTTCCGAAACATTTTATGAACACCCGGTATATTAAAAATCCTGAACTTCAATTTTTTTTCGAGTTCCTATTTTACCAACTTTTATTTTAAATTAATGTTTATCTCATTATTCTCATAAATTTTTTGTATCTTCAACCGTTTAGATTCGCAACCGCTTTGCGACCGATTTTGCGACCTTGCGACCAAACGGCTAGGACGATTTTTACCAAAAGCTTTGCACTGCGTCCCCTACCTACAAGTAACTTGTGTACCAAATTTCAAGTCTCTAGCTTTTACGGTTCTCGAGATATCCTGTTTACTGACAGACCGACAGACACACACACACACACACGAACCAATGTCTAAAACCAACTTTTTTGGTGTCCTGGAGCTATATTTCGTCCACAAATGTGAAAAACTGGGTAGGTCAAAATTCCGCCGATTACATTACTTTCCTTATTATAGGATAAGGAAAGTAAAAAGTAGACATATCAATAAAAATACAATCAAGGAAAATACGTATGAGAGCTAGCCAAAATCGAGGAAGATTTAGAATATGCGCTTATGGAAATGGGAAAGGACCTGAAAGACCATGACATGAAAATAAATAAATCAAAAACTAAGGAGACAGTATGAAATAAAGTTGGACAACACGCGACAGTCTTTCTAGAAGGACAACAACCGGAAAACGCTGAAAGTTTTCGATAATAAACAGAATTAGGCAGGCAACAGCAGCTTTTAACAAAGAAAAGAGTTTACTAATATCTAACAGGATTTTACTAAAAAATAGAAAACTATTTTTAAACTTATCTGTATGGACTATAGCACTGTATCCGTGAGAGACCTGTACATTATTCCTTTTAAAATGTGGCGTTTCCGACGAATTCTAAAAGCCAGAGAAAATCCAGCAAGAATATAAGAAGAAAGAATCCTCTGGAAGATACTAAGACTTGAAGGCATACTGTAAAACAATTATAGAAGGTATGATATAAAAAAATGCATAAAAAAGCTCAAGATTACAATATAAGCATCAGATAACGAAATATACAAATTGTCGAACTTACACACCTAAAAAGACTAACACCGCATAAACAATAATGGAAGAGAATCATGCAAGAAACCAATAGAGAAGACTGAAGATTTGGGAAACTAGGAGACCTGAGTAGAAGAACTCACAGTAGAATAGAATTTTAATAACTATCGATGTAATTGTCCCTTATTTTTTATCTTATATCTTTTTCCTCTTTAGCAAGTATTCTTTTTTCATTTTTGTATATCGGGGTATATAATAGTGCATCTTTACTCATTCTTTTGTACACTTATTTTGTATTTGTATTTTAATTTCTATTCTTTGCTATTGTTTAATATTACTTTTTAGTTTTATTCCATTTTCCTATTGCTTTTAGGCTTTCACACAAAAAAAGGCTATTGTCCATTCGTTTGTCCGTCGCTTTTTCCAGCTTCGTGAATTTCCGCGTGGCCCCGAAAATGTTCGAAGGACCACCGCGCCGGGCGATAGCCGCAGCGGAGCGGCCGGCTGGCGGGATATGTGGCGAAAAAGCTAACTCTTGGAATTGCACCTCGATTATTACCAATACTATGAGTTTAAATTGGTAAATCTTAACGTATGGTAATATACTACTTATTTATATGTAAATAAAATTAATAGCTAAGGCCTTCTCACAGCGTTTTTGGGTTGGAGAACCTGTCGAAACGAACTGCAGTGTGTTACAAATTAAACGGAAAAAATAATTGAATAAATTTTTTAAGGCATAATTGTGTGTGGTTGATAACTAATAATTAAAATGATATCTGTACTGTCAGGTTAACCTGTAGGAGATGAAAATGACGTTATTTGTCAGTTATAGTTTTAGGCTTTTATACATATAAAACGTACGGTTTGTCTGTCCGTCCATCTGTCCATCGTTTTTTCAGATTTTTATAACACGCGCCTATATTGCTGTTGAATTGATAGCAATCAATAGATATGGATAGATTTACAATTCTATAATAATGATTTACATTGTTCCACGTTTCCGATCCAGGGAAAAAGAGGATTCGGGGAAAAACAGATTAATTTAAATATGTATATGCATAAAAGACCGTGGTATCTGTAGAACATTGTTCCACGTTCCCAGCTTGTTTGTATTTGTCTATTGTGGAAACTTCTTTAGTGGATTTTTTGATTGTAAACTATTTTATAGGAACCGTAAATGCAAATATTTCCTATTTAATTAAAAAAAAGATCCTTGCAGTTAAAGGCTAGTGTCATTAAAGAACTTATTATAGTTAGCTTTCGACCAATTAATCCGCCACAAAGCCGTAAACGTTTCCATTTTATTTGCCAGAACAAATAGAGCTGTAAAGCCGGTTTTTCTACAATTCATCTCATTCATTCGAGATTAGCCGATGGCTCGGTGAATTGAAAAATTTTCAATCCATTACGCCGGTCTTCCTGCAAAGTTAATGGCCCGCGCATAATCAAATTACAAAGGATATCGCATATCAGAATGCTGTCGAATCTGGCGCGGCGAATTATTAGGGCATCCTTATTACTTATTTTCGGCTTTGTTGGCAAAAATGAAGTTTTACTACTGGAGCAATTCCATTGAAGCAGTTAAGCAATTAAATGGCTTCATTCATGGCGAGTGGAATGCGGTCCCATAACCTTGACTCCTGCCATCACCTTCCAAGCGCCGCAGGCTTACGCAACCGACGAACGAGTTGTTAACGTGCGTTTGCATAACGAAGTGTAAAATTCGGGCGAATTAAGCGTTACGTCGGAGAGTAATTGAATTTTGTCGCCATGTCGATTTAATGAAGAGCAGACTTTTTGCCCTGTTACGTCAACGCGCACAAACAACGTTCATCGATGGAAATGTACTATCTGTTTTGCCGGCATTCATTATGCATGCGTCCAATGACTCAAGCTTCTAGTAATCTAAAGTACAAACAAGCGATTTAAAGAACCTTAATTGCAACATTTGATAAATTTCTTAAATAAAAAAGAATCATTTATCTGTTTGCGTAATGGCCATACCACGAACTGTTTTGCATTGACCGTATTAACGACTGGTTACATTTCTGAAAACTTTATCTTAACCCCATAACATAGCCTTGCACCATTTTGCGATGTCGAATATTCTTTATTGCGAGAAGTGTAATTCAATAAGAACGCCCCGTTCGCGAATCTGTGTTTCCTCGACCGTCCGAAGAGGGTGAATTACTTGTAGCCGGAGCTAATGTGGGGAGGAAGTATAGGCAATCAGTCGCTTCGTTGTCGCGTAACTCAATAAGTTGGCCGAAAGTGCGCTGGAGTGGAGTTGTATCGATTCTTCCTCGCAAAGTTTTGAAAAATCGCTCGGCAAACCTGTTTGCACCTCCTCAAGGAGGTTGGCGGATCTTTTAGATGATAGTCGTTAATGTATCAAGCAAATAGCCGGTACTACGGCATGCCCAATAAACAAACACACGTGTTTTTAAAAATAACATGACGGTCTATCCTGAACTCGTAGGACATCTTTTGCCTTTCTATTACTCTGGATGAAAACAAGGGCAACAAAAACTTCTATAATTCGAACTTCACCTTACTAATAGACGTTTCGGTTATTTTTTTGCTCAAAAGGCCTTTATTTGACATAGACAATAAAATAACACATCAACTAAAATATTTTACGTCACAAGTTGCGAGCTTTTCCCATCTTTCGGGCAGCATGCCGACGCTGTGCCAAAAAAATCAAATGATGGTTCGAGGTAATTTTTTTGGCGACCCATTTTTGCACTTCTTCAAAATTACGGCGCGTTGCATTGATTGGAAAATGTGGTAATCTGATGGGGCCAAGTTTGGAGAGTACAGAGGGTGCGGAGGATTTCTTATTAGAGGTCTAGCAGTGTTTTTACCAAAGCAACATGAGGCCAAGAGATATTGTGTAAAAGGATCACTTTTTGGCGTTTGCTAGCTATTGCAGACCTCTTCTGGTGAGTAATTGTTGTATGTAGTATTCCTCAGTAACAGTTTCGTTCGTTTTCGGTAGTTCGTGGTAAACCTCTCCCTTCTAGTTCACCTAGATGCAGAGCATAACCTTGTGGCCATGGATATTGAGTTTTGGCGCTGAAATAGATGGTTGTTCAGGGTTCGATTATAGTTTTTTGGACTTGGAATTATAAAAATATTTATTTTCACCCCCATCACAATACAAAACAAAAAACTCTTTTTACTCTGCTTAATAAGCAAAGAAATAGCGATGTTCAAGTGACAACTCATGTGGCACCCATTTTACTTCCTTCTAGATCTTTCCCATACCATGTAAACGATCCGCAATAGTGATTCAATAATGTCTAATACCTGTGTTTTCACCTAATAGCGCCTGCAATTAGGTATCTTAAAGCCTTTTTGCCTAACCTGAGCATTCTTTGCCATTCACATTAAAATCACGATTTTTAAAACGTTGAAACGAAAATCTACAGTTGAGATATGGAGCTTCATCACCGTAAGTTTCTATAAGCATCTGGTGATTTTTGGCGATCGATTTTTCAAATCAAATATCAAAATGCACTTTAAAACGTTCCATCCATGGAAAACTGTCATAAGTTATACAGAAATGTCTATCGACGTTAGTACTAATACGTACCCTTCTAATTATTTGCAATAGATGTCGCTGACTAGAACTAATAGGAATACCTGTTATTCAGAAGTGATGGCTAAGATCCTTGCCATAGTAAAATTTATAGATAGAACAAATATCATTTTACTTATCTGAAATATTCAAGAAGTGCATTAAATAGTTTTTATTGAGATTACTTTTCGTTGACCGTTGAATGTCTTCAACTTATGCAAAATAGTTTGGTGCCATAATCCAATATGGTTTATGGAATAGAAGATAGTCACATGCGAATTTGAAAGATGCCGAAGCAAAAAATTTGATTCTTAGTCAAAATCGTACAACAATCGTCAACTGCCTGGTTGTCTGTATTCAGGGCGAACCTGATAAAACTTGAAACCAATTCTTCGTAGATAATTCCTTTGAAAATATAAAAAGTGATGAGCATTGTTTGGATTTTTAATTTCTTCAAATGAGATTTTTTGGATTTCTTCATTCAATGACCGTCATTCAGCACTTTGACGCTTGGTTTCCGGATCGTATTGAAAACATCACTTCTCATTACAAGTTAAAATGGTTTTTAAGAAGTCTTCGTCTCTTCAAGCTTCCTTAATAATGTCTTTTGTAGTCTCCAATTCTGAACAGCTTTTACTCACACGTCAACCAAAGTGGAAGTAGAATTTAGCTCTCACATCTTGGATATTCCGTTGCCACGAATCTTAACGTATTTTTTTAGAATTTTATCGTTTATCATATTTTCTACCTTATCCGAATAGACGGTTCAACTTAGAAACTTGTGTTTGTAAGAAACCATTATCTCTATACGCGATTTTCAGTATTTCAAGCGTTTTCGTAATACTGTTGCCATTTTTAATACAGAATAACCTCGATTCTTTGTTCGTTTCATTTTTCGACCCACGAATACGAACTACTGTCATTTAACCCGTCGTATCTTAGCCTCTAGTATCCTAAAATATTTTAGAGACTATTAAAAAAGATTTACACGTTATAAAATAATTTCCGACAATATTTCGCACTAATTTCTTTATAGTTATTTTTAGGACAAAGAGTGTATAGCAGATACTGAATCATCCAATATCATTGGCATTCGAATATTTGCGAAAGCTATTCGCTCTCTTCTAGTAAAATTCAACGAGAAGTGATAAATTTGTAACTACCGAAAGAATGCAATTTTTTGGCTGAAAAAACTCGTGCTTTGTTTTGGCCTGAAGTACTTCTGTACCAAATTTGGTGTCGATCAGAGCTTTAGTTTTTGAGTTATCGTGATGACAGACACACACACAGACGGAATTGTAGTGTCATTAATTACCTCTCAAGCGTTAGCACGCTTTCGGTAGTTAATAAAATCAGGTATTGGTATTCTGACCCAAAGAAATGTGTTGCTCATTGTTCATTTCCTAAATGCACAAAATGCCATATTTTTCTCGATAACATTAGTATCACCACTCTACTACAATAGGCAATAACTTTTGAAGTTGTACTGACAATAAATGTAATTAGAAGTCACTTCAATTTTTAAAGAAATATTGGACAGTTGATATTAGATTTTGATTAAATTTGGACTAATCTATAAGATAGAGTGACATAAATACAGTACAATTGAGCACATCAACTTTTTCATTCATTTGAATATACAACAATATACGAAGATGAAAAATATCATTAAGTAGAAATATTTAACACTTACAGAATTACGCAAGTATATGTAATAGAAGCAACTCAAGAAGAAAAAAGTTTTTTCAACTGAAAACGCCAATAATCTTGCAGCAGTGTAGAGAAGGAAAGGTCAACCTAACTTAGACAAACTGAAGATTCTAAGAACTATGATTAAAAAAGATGAAACTTTTGTTATCGTTAACGTCCTAAAACTGATAAAACAGACACCACAAAAAGTAACAAATAATAAAAAAACTATAAAAAACACATAATAGCAGAAATCAGACAAAGTTAAAACAATTGAAATAAATAGATAAATAGAAAAAAATCAAGCAAATTAACTACCTTCTGGTATAAATAAAAAAAAACCTAGAGAAAACCTATATCCGATGTCTTGAACAAATCGTGTAAAAAACTAAAGGAAAGAAAGAACACCATCATATATGTTCTCTTTCCAAAATGGTTTGTACTGGCTAAGAAATATTCTTAATCACAATAAAAGATAGACACGCCCTTAATTGACATTTGCTCTTAAAGAAGAAATAAACTTGACAAAATAATACCAATAAAAAAATACATTATTAAACAAAAAAAGTTAAAAAGAAACAAAATACAGGATATCCTAGAAAGTGCAGCAAAAGAATATATTTTCTTCTTCTTTCTCGATTTCTTATGTTCTTTCTGACACCATATTGTGTGCCCAAGCCCTTTTTCACTCAATTCTTTAAGACTTTCCTGTCCCTTGATAGAATTCTCATCTCTCATTTTTCCCTTTGTTCTTCCTATGTTTTCTGTCTGATCGAACTATCTTCTTCTTGGTCTACCTCTTCTTTTTTTAAACGGTTCTTCCATTTCCATTATTTTTTTGTGAGTCTGTCATTGTTTATTCTTATAACATAGCCGCACCAGTGTAAATTTTGTTAGTGCTTGTCTTATATCTTTCCTAGTGGATTCATTCATGACTCTATCCCATTTTGTTATTCCTTAATCTTTCTTAAATGTTTCATTTTTGTCGCGTTTATTTTACTTCCAGTTCTCTGCTGTATATGTGTTTATTGGTATAGTTATTATATTGTGTATTTTTAGTTTAACATCTGTTTCTATTTCTTTGTGGCCCAATGTTGCGTTATTTAGCGTAATTTGTCTTGTTGATTTATTAATATTTTGTCCAGGTAATTATATGTTGTTACCCTTTCTAATATTGTATCCTTGCATTTTGATCACTTTGTTAATATGTTCTCTCTGCTTTTCATTGATTATCATCACCTTTGTTTTGTTTATATTTATTTTCATCTTCATTCTTTTCTTAGTTTCCTTAGTCCAGTTGTTTACTAATTCTTTCATTTTATTTCTAGAATCTGCTACTAATACAACATAGCCTGCGTACAGAAGACTCCTTATAGGTGTAGGTGTTAGATTATTATATCCTCAAAAGAACATATAAACAATAAAACTGATAAGATTAAGTATCTTAGTGATGACTATTTGTTTACCATGTAGATTTAGCCTTTTTTATCTTATGTAGTATGGTGTTATACAGCCACATATTGAAATTTTATTACAAAATTATTGTTCTGAGTCTTGCCCCATATATGCCAGCTCTTGCACCATATTGCGTCTTAAAGCCATCTGTACACCAGATGGAATTTGCATTAACGCATAGCTTTCCTTCAAGTTTTTTCTTTCTAAAATGCCTACTCTCACACACAGGTTATTGAATTTTGTCCCTGTACGAGCCTATGCTTTTAGCTTCGCCCTCAATAAAGATATGTAGTGATAGCTTTGGTTAGCTCTCTTTATTGTTATATTCATGCTTAGACAGGCGAGTTTTTATATGAGATTTGAAGGTCCTAGAATACCGAGCTACGGACCCATAGATTATCATACAACTCTAGTATATAATCATAGACCTATTTTTGTATTCAGCCCAAAAAGTCTTTTATATCTGTCCAGAACGATTATAGTTATTTGTATTACTCTTTGGAGATTCCAAATGGTAAATTAAACACCAAAATAACATTGATAAGATATGATTAACTCACAGACACTAATTTTGTTACTTTCTAAAATGTAGAATCAAAAACTTTATTTATTTAAGAAGCATGAAAGATCTATTAATATAAAAATGTGTATTGCCTTATTAATCTTCCAGTCAAAATTTGATAAAAACGACCAAAGTTTTTTAGACAAATTTGGATTACAGATAGACAGATAGGAAGACAAATGGAAAATGTACTATGACAACTCAAAATACTTTAAAGACCACTACAATAAATAAAATGTAAAAGAAGGACAGTACCGAAGAAGATATATCCTAGCTATGAAATAATTTCTTTGATACAATAAATAAACAAAATTTGCTTCAAAAGACAGTTATATAGGTAAAAATTAATTCGCTGATCATTCTTCTACGTTCTATTTGCAAAATTTAAGAAATATCTAACAAGAGAACAATAAACGAAGAGTTATATATTGTAGTAAAGCAAATAAATCATAATTTTGTTCGTTTAAGAAGTAAATATGTGATGTTATCTTTGTTTGCCACCCTCTATGATTTACTTAGAACTTGTCGACATATTCTGAAAATAATACGTGCGTTCTTCTCGAGTCCCTTAATCTCTTAATTTTAGCAGGGATAGCAGCGGTTTCTCTGCCTTCGATTACGTTGCTTTCATTGTTAATTCTGCATAATATCAACGAATTCTTACAAATTCGCTCGCATCTATACTTTATGTGTTTTATATACGTCTTATCACTGTGCTCATGTGCCTCAAGCCTTAGGAGTTATTCTGGGGCAATCAGTAACTCTACATCTGTATATTTTTGCTTGACATAATTATTCTTGTCGAGATGGTACAACGTGCCTCAGTCAAATTTTGATTTAAAAATGGAAAAGGAGACGCAGACTTAGTGACGCAAGTTGCATTGGAAAAGCTTTGATAATTGTTATGAATGGCTTCAAGACGATTCGAAGGAAGATAATTAGTAAACCACCCCACTATCTTAAGTTTGCACTAAATATAGAGCGTTTTGGCGATGTAAAGACAAGTTCGAATAATGTGACAACTGCTTGAAGCACACTTTCCAGAAAAGGGCTACGCAAATGCCTTTCAACAATTTTATGAGCGTTCTAAAACTGCAATAGAAAGGCAAGGGATGTATGTCGAACAATAAAATTTCATAAATCCTACAATGTCTAGCATTAGTCCTAAAACTTTTTAAGCACATTATGTATATTGCATTATAAATTAAGAAAAGGTGTACTCGAGCCTTGCAGAAATATCATTACCACTTAAAAGGAGAAAATTGAAATTTTCTTGAATTCAGCACACATTTACCAGAACATATTTAGGCAGAATGATTTAAGGCAAGTGTACTAACTATTAATATTGATATTTAAAATTATATTAAAAGAGACTAAAAGGAAGAACTCATAAATTACATGAATGTGGCGGTAGAAGACGAGCCTGCTAAGGGAAGATTTATAAAAGTTTAGTTTTTGTTATTAAGTTATTAAAAGTAATATATTAAAATATAAATGTGCAAAAACGATTCTAACAGACGCGTGGTCAGTTTGATTCGTCCTATCTGCATAGACAACGTGCAGGCCCTGCTATCGTTCGGTGGACAGATTGGCCACCACCTGCGTTCATCGTCGCTATTAAATTTTTGCAGTGTTAGGCCAGATGTTAATGTTCTAGAACGTTCTAGCCAGAAGTTCTCAAAATGTTTGAAAATGGCCAACAAGCAAAATTATTATACTCATTAACATTAAGATAAATCTAAAAAAGCTTCAGATCACTAAGATTATTGAAACTTACGTGGCTTGTAATTTTGATATTCTTATTTTGTTTTTAATTGTATGTCCTCAAGTAAGAGAGCGCTAGGGCCGCCGCTGCAGTCAGGGGGTCACGGGGATTGTTCCTCTGTCTGAGGACTCAACGCGGGGCGAGTTCGGGTCTCGTTGGAAACCCTTGGGTGTGTGTGACTTAATTAAGTGCATATTAGTATGCACAAAGGCCCTTGCCAGTAAGTGCGGTTTAACGGAAAAAATGAGAATACTAAGGTATCTGCAGTCGCACCCCCATAGGAGCACAGGGATGATTTCTCCTAGTTATGTTTGAGGAAGGCTGATTATTTTGCAAGTTATAATTTCCAATTCGCCTTATCTGCAGGCTTCGCTTCGCCGACGGCCGGCCACCTGGGCCGACTGCATCCAGGTGTTTTTCAGGCTCAGACAGGCTTTTCAAAGGCCCTTGGCAATTTTCAATCAGTTGTGGTGTGATCGCGGAGCGTTGCAGTTGCAACCAGTGCATTTCGGGTGCCCGCGCGAACTTTTGTGCCCTGTGAGAGACTGACGACCATGTGATGGGGGTGGCGGTGCCGAGGAGCAGCTGCGATGAAGAGGCTCAACGAAAGGTAGGTTCCGTAAGCAGTTGGGCCACAAACGGTGAGTACCTTTTGCATTTCTGGTAGTGAGAAATTTCGTGCGTTCCGGAAGACGTAAAATGATCAGGGGCCTTAATTTCTACGCCTCTAGCCCACTTTTGGTAGTCAATTTTGACTTCGATGCGCAAAGCTATTAAACTGCGAATTAATTTGGCTCCATAGATCTTTTAATCACTTCCATTCTCTTAATGTTTTTCATCCGGTTTTCAATGGTAAAACCAGCGATTGATATTTTTTAAATTTAATCGCATTACTGGTATACAGTCGGTATAGGCTTATTGTGCCTATCAACTTAATTTTAAAATTCGCCAAACGTCCTTTGATTCAGCGGGACTCGAACGCATCCGGGCCGCGATCTACACATGGGGATTGTACCCTCTAACTAGGAGCCCACGCTCCGATCTTTCGCGAATATTAGTGTACCGTTTTCACTGTGGGGCAATTCCAATGAGAGAGGTAAGTAGAGTAGAATATTAACATTTTTGTTTTATGCGGTCCGTTCAAGACTTTTCACACCTCTACTATTTCATCGTATTTGGAAATTTCGGAAAACGTTCGTAGAAGCGGAGTACTTCACCAAGACTGTCTTATGCAGGGTATGTTTTGTAAGTAATGTAGTTTTCCAATTAGTTAAGCCACATTTAACCGCGGAAAACATTTCGAGCGCGTTCTATTTGAGCGAAATTCGAGTTTTTTGTTTTTCGTGCATTGAAGTGTTTGATTAAAAAATCTAGATGGAGGTAAGATGACTAAAATAAATTATATAAATTTTATTTTCATAATTTATATTTGTTGTTACAGACTTATTGTGACTGCTGACATTTATATTTATTTCTAACTTTCTCACACTCAGTGTGGTTTTTATCCTTCTTCGAGTTTTCAAATTTGTCTATTTTTCAGTATCATCTCAGTTCTGTAATTACAAGCTTTTCTAACTTTTTACTAGTTGCTTTTAGTATAAGCAAGCCAATTCCATGGATTGTTGCCCATCATTGAAGACGGTTTGTAAAAGAAATTTTGTAGAAGTTTCTTTAAAGTTTTTCTCATCTTTGTGCCAAATTAATCTTCTTCATAATAATAGAGAGAACATCAAACACTTGCCAGTCAAATCCAATCCATTTTTGATATTTATTTTTCCATGGCAATAAAACAAAATGTTAAAGTTAACTTGTAGAGAAGCCAAACTTTATATATGAGCCACTCTATGCAGATTATTTGGCGCGAGCAGCTTGCACAGTGGCGTAACTTTGGGGGCGCAGTGCGTAACTCGCCGTTTACTTGCGTAATTCTTGCAAATGCCTAGCGAGCGTGCGCGGCTATGCGAAATGCTGATTTGCGAAGCGCAATGCGAAAACTGGGTGTGGTTGTGCATGCTGCATGTTACGCATTTTGGGATTAGCATGTAGTATTTATGGGAGTAGTAATATGTTCTGGTGACGGCATAATCAAACGTTACTTTTAAGTGAAAAACTATTCAAGCTTCGAACAGTAAAAAATATGAAGTAAACAAGAAGAGGCAAACCCTAATTAAAAAGGCGATCAAGCAAAATTATTTATAACCTACAACGAGACGAAAAGCCCAATGCATAATAAGCAAACAATTTAAAAATTGGAGTTAGCCGAAACAAAAATTAAAAACTTCTAATAAACTAAATTGAAGATAAACATAATTAAAGCAATAGTAAAATGGAGAAATTTGTAGCAGAAGATATTTGCTGACTCCATGCTCCTTATCTATATAACTCTTTTCAGCAAATAAATATTTTTAGTTTCTACTTTGCAAAATTAAATCTACAATTATCAAACAATTTGACTGTGCACTGAACCGAAAACTAAAGTAAACGAAAATATCTTTAATAAACCGATTGGAATTTTGATGAACTAAAAAAGGAACAAAAAAGAGTAGATGAAACAAGCAAATTATACCTTGTTCTTTATAATTAGCTAGAATAATTAGGAAAACCCAAACAATAAAAACCGGATTAATAGATATAGAAACTAAATTGAAAGTACGTATAAAAATTAAAAAGACCAAGACAAATTTGATCATGAATTATTTTACAGAAAAAAGTTAAGTTGGCCATTCGGAAAAATACAAACGGAAAGAGAATGAAGAAGAAGAGAGTGCCAAAATGGACGTATGCAGCCTACTACACAACAGAAAGAAGAGCTAAAGGATAACTATGAGACACCTGGAATAAAAAGTTTTGGAAATTGGTGTAAACTAAGTTATGGATAAACAAAAAAAGCTTTAAGGTTTGTAAGTAAATTAGAAAGACCAAGACAGATTTAATCATAAATTAATTTATAGGAAAACCTTATCAAGGCATCAAAATATT
The DNA here is from genome assembly GCA_036346155.1 of Sinelater perroti. Lineage (NCBI taxonomy): Eukaryota > Metazoa > Arthropoda > Insecta > Coleoptera > Elateridae > Sinelater > Sinelater perroti. Next base: position 19,683,179 of record JARFIY010000254.1, on the reverse strand, counting down.
ACATTAGGAGGAGCGATAAAAAATAAAATAATAAATTATGTGTGCATCTCACACGTCAATATATATCAAAGGAGAACCGAGGAATGAGTAAAAGAGATGAAAAACTGCAAAATAAATTTGCAGCGAGCCCCGATCAGACGACAAAAAAGTAAGCAGAAAGAACATTTGCCTCTTTGTCTATTACAATTTTTATTGTGTTTTCAGACTTGTCTTTCCCTGTACTTCTTGTACTCTTTTCATATATATGCCCCAGTGGGCATTTTTCATACACGACTGGTACTCTCCCCCCACCATTTACCTGTTTTATAAATTTTTTGTTGCTCTTATCTATATTTTTTATCTTATATTTTTTATTTGTCCAATATTATTGTTTCACTTTCTACTACGCCAGATTGATTCTTCTATCTCTAATTTATACCAAATTATTCATAGTTTTGGTTTTGGTCTGGCTTTTCTTCTAATATTCTGGTCCCTATTTTGTCATTTTGCGATTTTTTTGTGTCTTATAGCACCACTTGTTTTTCATTGCGGCTTTTAAATCATGCTTTGACACATTATTTATTTTTCTATTTTTTCTTTCTCTTTATTCATCGTGTTTAGATGACGATGATAATATTTCCGTTTCTTATTCTTTTTCTTTCGTTATTTTCTGCTTGGTTTTTCCTCGGTACTAATAATTTTTAACTAAAGTTCATATTAATGTTAGTAACCTTTACTGTGCTGTTGCTTATGTAGTTTTATTTGTTATTGTGCTTGTTCATTTTGATTTTTATTGTTGTTTCTTAGAAAATTTCATTTTTTTTAAATTTGCGAATTTAAATTCTTTTTCTTTAAATTAATTGAACATTCGTTCAATATCTTCTCTCATATTGTAAGAACTTGGGGATTTTATTATTCTTATTACTAACTCTAATTACTTTGCATTTTTTGCATCTTATTTTACTTACTTACTTACTTCCTCTTCTCCCATTGTACCTCACGGTGTCGGGGTTTTGAGCCATTGTTTAAATGAGCGTCTATCCCTTGCAAGGGTTCGGATTTGTGTTAGGGTCTGTCCTCTTTCTCTTGCTGATTCGTTGATGTTGTCTTCCCACTTTCGCCTGGGTCTTCCTCTATCTCTCCTTCCGTCACATCTCATTTCAAAAACGGTTTTTGGGTATCGTTCATTGCTCATTCTGACCAGGTGTCCATACCATTGTAGCTGTTTGGTTTTTATTTCTTCTACCAACGGTGTGATTTCTAGTTCATCTCGTATGGATCTGTTACGGACCCTATCTCTTCTTGTTTTGCCCACTATCCGCCTTAGATACCTCATCTCTGCGGTTGTTATTTTGGATTTATGTTTGTCTGTTATCGCCCATGTCTGGGAAGCGTATAGAAGTGTAGGGGTATATATTGTTTTATATCTTATTTTACTAATGTTTAATATTTATTTTCACTGTTGCAATTTTTTTCTCCTGCACAACAGCCTTATAATCTTCGATTTGTATCGATTTAAAAAATATTTTCCTTTGTTTATTGTATTATTACTTGATCCCTTTAGAATATCAAGGTATAGCCGCCTGTTTGGTTTTAGGCTTCTATACCTAAAAGGAAAGCCTAATGAAATCGGCGCGAACGTTTGTCTGTCCGTCGCGACTTTCAACTAGAGAACTACTGAACCTGAAGACATAAGGATATGTCATTGCTTATAACTTTTGATCAAGGCAGTTTTCAAGCTGGAGAGCAGCTTCTTCTGACATCTGTCACGCCTTATAATATTTGATCTGCGACAGATAGAAACATGACGTTTTGAGTATTCAATTAAGGACCATGAGTTAAGCCCAGATGCCAAAAATCAGCCTGATCGAAAAATCTCGAGACCGGTTTGACCGGAAGTTTCGGACATTGGTGGAAAAGGAGTTCCACATCCGTAGTCGTTTAATGTCCCCCCTTGAACGTCTCTGAGCGAATTTGTATGTCATTTGATTAATACGATTAGTGCGATGCAATTATTTTGACTTCTTGCAGAGAGAAAACTGCAAACATCCAAAAGAGCCGAGAACGAGACCAAAAATAAAAGTATGAACTACAAATAGAACATTAAAATTGTTATCAACTGCTACAAGGAACTACAAGGTACTTTAATATCACTTCCAGTTTACTCTTCTTATCTATGTGTTTCTATTCGTAGCTACAGAAGCATACAAATACATTTGCTGACTAATATCCAGTATAAAGGGCTCCTGGGCATTTGCTACTCCATATAAATATATCAAGTTGATTTTGATGTCTTAACAAATAAGTGTTTTTCCATAAATAAAGTACTAACTGAGGGTTATTGATTTGTTGGTTATTCTTAAATTTTTAACTTGTAAGATGCACCTTTCGTTCCAGGGAAGAACGAAAATCTTAAGGAAAGAGGGAAAACAAAATCAAACAAAAAGCTTCTGTATGAAAATTTAAGTATTTTTGAAAAAAAAGTATAAAAAACAGAATGACAGTAGATTAATAGTGCACACAGTATAAAAAATACCGTAAAACGTGGCTGAAATCTATTTAGGGTGTTAAATAATGACTATTAAAACTCAAGTTACGTCGCAGATTGATATATGCGCTCAATTCGTGTGTGAAGATGGCACCAGACAGCATTATTGAAGTTCTTCGTGTAGTGTTGCAAATAATGTTGTTTTGAACATTCATACGAGGTTAGTAGCTGCGTAAAACCAGCAAGAACTGTGCTGTGATGTATTCAACACACCGTCACATGTCAGTTGTCACACCGTTGATAGCATGAAGGCTTTCAGGTATATCGTGTTACCCCACGCCTCACATTCGACTATTCTAAGCTTCAATCGACCGTCTGCATTCAAATAACGGCAAATTATAGTACCAATCATTTTGAAACTCCCCAAATATAAACGTATCTTAAAATTCAATTTTGATGACGGTCTTCCATTAATATTAAGAAAATTTTTAATATTTCTAAGATTTGTTGTTTATGGGCAAAAAAGCAGCAGAAACAGTACTTCTTCTCTTCACTGGTCGTATTGATTTCGCTTGCTCCTATGAATTTGTTCAATGGCGGCATGGTTCTCCCTAAACCCAAATAGATGCTCAGGAATAAGATCGTGTTCTTCTGGGATTGGTTTGAGTCTTCTAAATAACAGTTTTTAAAAACTTTAGAAATTAATGGTAAAAGACTGATAGGGCGGTAAGATGATGGTTCTTCCTGAGGTTTACCCGGTTTGGGCACGAGAACTATTTGAGCTACTTTTTACTGCAAGGGGAAATAACTTTATCTTAGAATAGCATTAAATATAGCCGTTATTAGTCTGAACTCTTTTTCTGGCAGTTCTTTAAGAACGTCACCTGTAATCAGGTTTAGTTCGGACGTTATTACGAATGCTACTGCTTTTAGCGTGATCCTTTTTATTATTAAACTTAGTTCGTCTGGTGTTTACAAGTAGTGCTGTATTTTTGTTTCTTCCTCTAGTCTTCGTTCAGAAGGAAACGGATTTTTCTTGCTCATTTCTAGTCTAATTTCGTTCAGGTTTTTGTATTTAGTGAACTACTTGCTGGGGTTGTTTTAATCTTCAAGTAGCTTTCTATAATAGTCCTTAGCTTCAGTAGTGGAGAGGGTTGAAATGTAGTATTGTATAACTTTTTTTTTTTGGTCTTGCAGAATAGTTTTCAAATTTCGAGTTCCATTATTTAGTCTGCTTTTGTTAGGGGATCTGGTGTTCTGCCAAATTCTGCAAAGTTGTCTAGCCTAGTCAGTTTTCTTGTTACTCAATCTAAGTGGTGTAGGCCTATTAATTATCTGTGCGCTTAGCGTAACTATAATAGGAGAATGATTTGATGTAATGTCGAGACATGATTCGATGTTTAAATATCAAACAGATCTGGAAATTCATTCTTGTCCGTAGGCTAATGTGCAGAGTGTCTGGTAATAAGACAGTTAAGATTGTTGTTGATTTTGCGCCTTGGAGGGCTACACAATTCTATGACTGTGATTGTCCTATAAAGTTTTCCACAACTACAATGGCAGCTTGGGTGTGTTCATGACTATACTTGTTTGTTTGATAGTGTTTGATGGAACTTTTTATTATTACCACCGTTCCTACATGTGCGTCTCCGCTTGGATGTTGCGTGTCGTAAATAATATAATTAGGTATTTTGAAATGACTTGTGATAGACGCCCTTAATTCGAGAATGTAATTGACAAGTCATTGGCATTCCATTCTACAATCTTGATTGTTAGGGCCATTATTTCAATTTGGAAACGATGGCTGTGAGAAGATTTAACACTACTTTTATATTCTTTGCTAGTTCTAACATAATTGTTTCTGATTTTTCTGTTTGACGGTTGCGGTGAATTTGAGTAGGAAAGTTGTTGACCATTTGCTATAACTTGGGCAAATGTTATTTTATTGCTAGTAGTTGACGTTTGTGTCGTAGTTACTACTACTATTAACGTTAAGTAAGTTTTTGATACTTAAAAAAGCACAAATATAGAAACACATGACATAACAGTGTAATACATAAAATAAATGTTTTAAAACCACATAAATTTATACTATCAGCCATAGAATGCTCAACCGTTTTCAAGTGATTTTATTATACATGTACCAATAAACGGCAAGCGTAAAATATTCATTTAACCTTCACCACAAATGATAATCACTAAAAGTTTAATTTAAAATTGTTATATTAGCAATTTCCAATTTTAACTAAATAAACTACAAGGTACGTGTTACTATAAACAAAAAAAGTCCAGCCTAAAGTTCTCGACATGAAAACAGAAATTTTAATTGGATGGGCATCATTATCATCTCGCTATAACTTTTCGTTTAGCCATTAATGAAACGGCTGCAATAATTACGATGATTTTCCTCTATAACGAGTCGAGCTTAATAAAACGTAAACTACACATGCAAAGCGACGTGCTGTAGTAATATAATAAAGGAATGGCTTCCAAGAATAGTTTCCGAACCCACGCGCGTTAATGTTGCTTCTCAACTCGAGTGGGAGCATTAATGCACTCATTCTAATTAAGGTAAACCGAGCCTCCTTCAGCGAAGTTGAAACGAAATTTTCTTTTAAGTAGGATCTACCTTAAATAAGGAAGCGTAAATAATTTCAAATAGTTGGATGTGTGCGGACGCGCAGCTAAAAATAGTACTGGCATGCCCCGCCAAAAAGGTGAATAAACGACGACAGTTCTTGTGCGACCACGTTTATTGGGCGATATAATGATAAAATTAGAAATTTCCGCAATTGCAGAGCCAAATTGAATCGGTTGGTGAAGTGCTAAGCGTTAAATCTGCTTAAAAATGTATTAAGGCATCAAAGAAATTAGTATAGATATCGATATGTTGTCATACAATAGAAAAGAAAAAGCAAAATCACATCTTAAGCTAAAAGAAAGTATCAATTTGGGTATATGTGGAGAAGAGAAAATAGCGGATTTATAGCGTAGTTGGACTCTAACCAATAGCCATGGATCAGGTGAGTTCATATCTTGCATGCGGTTTGCGAGGGTTCAAAATTAAGCTTAGTAGGGTTACAGTAACTAAGCTTTAAAGCGTTAGGTCAGAGTAGAAGTGTGAAGGAAAGAAAGTCGAGACCTCACGCCAAGATTCACAATTAAACCGATATGAAGGATAGAAATAAAAAACACAGGAATTCGCGAGCCTAGATGGCCAGGCACAAGAAAATGCCATCATAAAAGTGGTGCAATGTACCAATCTGGAAGTAACGCTGACGATCGTCATCATCATAAAGGAGTAGGCGTCTTTGTTACTCCAGAATTTACAAAATATGTTGAAAACTTCACATTAATCTCTGACAGAATTATACTGCTGCAATTCCAAGGTATTCTCTTTGATATTAACATATTTCAAACGCAACAACCGAAAGAAAATACGTTGAAGAAGTAGACAAATTCTACAACGCAACTGAGAACGCCCTTAGGTCAATAAATAATGATAGCATAATTTTAACAATTGAAAACTATAATGCAAAGGCCGGATAAGATATAAACGATAATATGACATAGTTAAAAGTAACCGCAGAAGAGATAGGCTGTACCAATTCTGCCAAGAGATAAATATGGTGGTAGGTAATATATGGTTTAAGCTAACAAAATGCTGGTTATACACATGGAAAGCACTTTCGGATAACCTAAACAACCCAGAATCCATTCGAAATCAAATTGATTATATATTAAGAAACAAATGTTATAAGAATATCATCAAGAAAGCGGACGTGGGCTTGGATCACAATTCGCTAGTTGTCGACATGGAATTAAAATTAAAGTCGTCAAAAGAAAGGTCTTTACAAAATATATCTCAAATCTACCCAATAGACTTCTGTTAACTGACAATGAAATAACATGAACCACGTCACAAGTGATATTAGTACTCAATATATGCAGCTGATTGAACGTTCTAAAAAGAAACGCTAGATGACTGATGAAATACTTGACCATATGGAAGAACGAAGATTACTCAAACATAACATGCCAAAATATAAAAAAAACTTCAAAATACAAGGAAGGAAATAAAAGACGCAAAAACTAAACAAATAATAGATAAATGAGATAAAATGGAAGAACTGATCTAAAAAATGATCTATTTAATATAGATGAGAAGATATAGGCGGTACTTGGTTTACATAAAAAGCAAATACTTATAGATTTAGTCTAACAAAATTATACTAGATGATTAGTTAAATTAGTTCAAGAGGTCTGCGTGTACGGTAAGGATGTGGCAACAACATCATTAAATTTAGAAATCCAAAGAGTAGTGCAGCAGGGATGCATTGTTTTTCCCTTATTATTCAACCTCTACGCGGACAGAAATTTTAGAGAAGCCCTAGATGGATTGGATTTAGAAATTAAGATTAATGGTGCGCGAATTAACATTAAATAAGCAGATGATACCGTTATCCTCTTTGAAACTGTCGAGAACCTTGTAAATTTGTAAACCGCATTATTCTATCAAAAAATTTAAAAGACAGATTGAAGCTAACTCTTATAAAGTTTCATGTAATGATATGGCAGTGGGTAAAGTTATCTAGGAAAGCTCTGCTACTGCTGGCCGCACTTTACGAAAATATACTCAAATTATTGGAAAACCATGGAAACTACTCGCAAGATGTGCACCCTACCGCCCAATAAGCCTAATATCGCTAATGTCTAAAGTACTTCAAAGATGAAAGTGTTTCCATAAACAATTTAATTTCAAAAAATCAGTTTGGGCTCCGATAAAAAATTTACAACATAATAGTAACGTAGCATGGTAAACAGTATTAAGGAAACCCTAGAAAAAAAGAGAATATATACTACTCTGCTTTTTGATGTTCAACAAGCCTTTGGCAAAATATGGTAGGAAATGCTAGTGTATAAGCTAAATAAATACGTGTCTCATGAAATATACTAAATTCTAAATTTATAAGTTAGTGCCTTTGCACCTTTTTCTATTTAAAGTCAGACATACTAGTCACAGACCACATTACAATAACAACATTCGATAATTATATAGCCATCCTGATAGAGTATCTGGAAATGTGAAAATCGCTTAAATTTGTTACAATGCCGATTAAAATGATAAAAAACTAAAATTGACAATGAAAAATGCTTGTTCTTAAGTCTGCTTAAACAACACTTAAATTCCAGAAAAATTAACTGATAAATATTTGAAACCAGAAGTTTTCTTGAAAAGGTCGCATCAAACAAATGTACTGGCTACTTAACAAAAAATCGCAGTTAATACCAAAAAATAAATTAATAATATATCAGACTACCCTAAATTTCTAGAGAAGCCCTAGATGGATTGAATTTAGAAACTAAGATTAAGCGTGATACACAGATGATACGGTTATCCTTTCTGAAACCGTCGAGGATCTTCAAATGCTTATAAATAACTGGGTTTAAATATAATATTATAAAAACAAAATTCATGGTATACAGTCATCAAAGTTGTAACGAGGACCCTACCTTATACCTTGACCTTAAATGACTTCAAATATCTGAAACATTTAGAAACAAAAATTTGACTCTGATAAAGAGATTACAAGACAAATTGAGATGGTTCGCGCTGCATTTAACAAAATGCGGACCATTTTTCTCTAATAAATGATAAACCTTAAGTAAAGACAAAGAATGGTCAAATATTATTTATAATCAGTGCTATATGACATGGAAGCATGGATGTTCAAGAGAACAATAAAGAGCCACGTGGAAGCTTTCGTGGTATGGCTACATATAAGTCCTACAGGGAGCAGCCACCCAATTGTAAACCAATAAAATGACGCTAAAACAACTTATTTGGTCATCTACCACGGAGAAGGAAATATTACTTATTCTTAAGGATAAAATTGGGAGACAACGTGGAAGTGGTAGGAAGCAAATGTCCTGGCTAAGAAGCATCCTAGTATTAGAAGCGCAGAATACCAGGAAGACCTGATACGGCACGCAAAAGAAGAAGTCAAAACAAATTCAATCAATATGGAGCACTATAGCACTCAAAAACATATACTTATTTTGAAAATATCTTAGAAAGATTAGTTAACATTTTAAAGATATTGAGAAAAGTCACGTGGTTTATTGGGTAAAAATAATGAGTCTAGAAGAGCCACTGTTCACGTGCGAGTAGACCATCACCTGGCCGCCCAAGAACCACGTGATCAGCTGAAAATGTTACTGCAGTGCCTGAATACTTCTATAAGACGCCGACCTCAGTACTATACAGGGTTGCATTTAGACCCTTGCAAAATACAGTTGAGCCAGCCCATTTATGACGTTTTAAAGTTTCAAAACCAAGACTTCGATTTTTGCAAAAGTTGGTAATAAGCAAAAATCCCATTTTGACTTAAATTATCTATTAACAAACAAAAAATCGTATTTAGTATTCATAAACGACCTCTATACCCTCGTAGAGAAACTCTTCGATGTGTAGTTTGGGAAGGTGTGACTAGAACATATTATGAAAAGGATGCCAGGAATGCTGCTACAGCGGCTGAAGGGTGATGTAGGAACATGTGAAAGTTTTTGAAGACTGAATTAATAAATTGGGCCTGGAAGACATTTGGTTGGTGACGTTACCATTGGCCCCCTCGTTCACCAGATTTAAGCGCATCTTATTTCTTTTTAAGGAAATATTTGAATGGGAAGATGTACCCCAATAAGCCCTACATAATTGAACAGCATAGAAAATGTAATCAAAAGAGCGTTTGATATTATATTTCACACACAGTTCTCAAATATAAATAAAGGATTTTGATTAACCAAACCACTAACCTTTAATTTGCCCAAAAAATATTTCCTAAAAAGTAGTGTAGTTCTTTAACTCTATTATTAATTAAGAACTTAAACCTGTCTTCAGCTTGAAAAGTCAATTTTGTCTTATATTCGGCTCAGGGTCACACAAATCAATCTTAGACACCTTACCTTAATATATCTGCATAAACAAAGGTTATTCGTTTGGGTCAGAAACGAACTTGGCCCATTAACACCATCTTACTTTCCAATTAAATTGAAAATCTTCCATTGCCTTGCTTTTCTTGTAATTTTATTTTTAATGAATCACACTATTGGTAATGAACGTTTCCTCCTAGTTGCTAGTGTTGTCACTACACCAATTAGGCTTACCAATTAATCTTAAAAATGTTATATCAAATGACATCCTCTATAATGACAAACATGTTCAGCAACAGGTAACATAATTTCCTATATAATTGGTTTCAGAAGCGTCATGGCGAAATTTAATTGTATGTGTCGGCAAAAAAGGTGCTGTGTTTAAATTATTTGACAAAAAATTAATTAGTTGGGTGCTTTAAAAATAACTTCATTTTAAAGTATAAAAATAGGAATTTTCCATTACGCTACGAGGTGCAGCTGTTAAGTTACCAAACTAAACTTATGTTCAGAATTATTGTCTAGTTTACGTATAATTTTCAACATTTTTCCAGTGCCCTAGCGTAATATTGGTGACTTGAAAGTTCTTCAAATTTAGTTAGTGTTTTTAAGGTTATACAAAGAATACGAAAATTCAGCTGTTGGTGGTGAAAGGGAAGCGAAATGATAATAAATTTTAATTTGTTGCATATACACTTACGTCAAAACGTGCCTTATTAACGTTGCATCATTTTAGCGCTGAAACGTCCATTGAGATTCTCCAGCCTTGTCGTCTTCAGCCCCATGTTTGCACTGCAATCTTTTACTTGACACCGCGTTAAGAATCGCCTTCAAGTGGATCAATCCCGTAACGCACGACTGCACCGCTAAAGCTAAGGTTGTTTTTATCAAAAGATTAAGTCAAATTAAATCGAAGTCACTTGCAGAAAAGGCATGGGCTATAGCTGGGGCAGATCAGCGACCGCCAGACTATAGAGCCTCCCACGGGCAGCGTTTGCCAATTCGAGATATTTCCGCCCACGCGTTGTCTTGGCAACGAATTTAGAAAATTCTTTGCAAACCGGAAATCGCTTCGGCCGGGCTTGCATTAAATAAGAGCTGTAATGAGGCTGGCGTATTCCTGCATCGACGCGAACGCCTGTTGGTTTTGAAGAACTGCTAAGCGGGCTGTTTGCCTTTCTAATTTTAAATTTTTATGCCTTTTAGCGAGTCGGCTTTTACTATATGCGAATTTGTTGTTTGCGGTGGAATATCATAGATACGTTACAATAGATATGAGGTAAGCGTCAAAAGTTCCCGGCCTGACTGTAATAATAGAAGCAAAACAGATAGCCCCATATTTGGTTGAACGTTTGTCAACATTTCAAGAGCTGATTTGTCTCAGTTGCATAGCAACAGCCATTTGGACTGTTAGACCCGCGTTATTTTGCACAATATTGATAATCGAGTACCAAGATTAAATTTCTCGCTAAGAAAGATCTTGGTCCCATTGATATTTTGAATAACTTTTGGATGGTGCGTACGGTAAATCTTGGCCTTCATATTTCACTCTAAAGGAATGGGCAAATCAATTTCAGTTGGACCGTGAGAGCCAGATCAGCGCTTTTTGATGTCAATAAGCACCTTCATATCAATAAGGTTAGTGCCAGATGAGTACTGCAACTTTAGTCAGCGGTTTAAAAGTAGCAACCTGTTGTGAAGGATTTTTAAATCTCGGTCGCAATAACGAAGAAGTTCTTCAATTTAAGGTTACAGAGAATGAAACCATGATACTATACTATGATCTCCTATCTAAGGACCGCTTCTCTTTTTGATAAGCGGTCATAAATAGGTAAGCACATCATAGATAGGAAAGCAAAGGTGGCTTAATCGACAAAAACACCACAACAATAATCTGAGGGATCAAAGGAACACATTGGTGTAACGGGAGAATATTGTGCCAACTTACTGCATAAATTGAGCGACGTTACAAACAAAAAAGGAAATGGTATGACGTGTCGAACTATCCGCTTTCTGCACGATGATGCCCCTGTCCATAAGGCCTCAATTTTCCAGGTAACTACAAAGGTTGTGGCTTTAAAAGTTTCCCTACTTACCCTACAGCCCATATCTAGTCCCCAGTGACTGCTATTTCTTTTCAAAGCTGAATAAAGACCTTCGATGTTGAAAATTTAACAGTGATGAAGAGTTGCTTTTGTAGATAGAAATTCAGAATACTTTTCCAGGTGTTTTTACATCTATAAGTGCTAATTCTGTTTGGTTATTCTTGAAAAAGTTCTCGAGCTTTCACCTGCTTTTTTATTATAATTTGATGCACAAAATCCGCTTTTTAGCATCTGCTACGATGTAACTAAAAAAAGACCTGCTTTCAACGTTCAAAGAGATAAATGGTCCACAAATACGAGTTTCAACTTAATGTAGTCTGTAAAAAATAGACGCTCATATATTTAATTAATCTCTTTAGCTGTAATCCTTGGGTTATTTTTCATTAAAACACGCGCATCACCAATGCTGGAGCAGCGTCGACCGTTCAGTTAAAAACACCATTTAGAAATTTACCAAACCACTTTTCATTATTCTAAGAGCAGGAGCACGCGGTCTAAATAATTGCCCGAAATATCAATTGCTGCGATTCTGATACTCGCTCTTTTCCAAAACTTGCATAATATAAAATAGTGTCAAATCGACTTACCACAACAGCCTCTGAAGACACAATGACTCATGATGCTACCACCTATCCTACAAAATAAACATCGACAATGTTTTCGCCACTTATAGAAACCGGACGCGAACTTTTGCATTCAGCTATATTCTAATGAACTAAACCAGTTTAACTTCTTAACTAAAATTTAAAGGCAAGCAATTGAGGTTAAACTAAACCTACAAATGTTACGTTGAAATAAATTATTGCTACAATTTCATGCTTTCTTCAACGTTTGTCTCCATTGTCCTTCAAGTTCTTATAAATTAAAACGTGTATTTCCTTTACCTCGATTTACCCTACCTTGGTTACGTGAATTACGCTATGAATATTGTAGACGAAAATGCTCGAAGTGAATTCTCGCTGTAGGGACCTTGTACTATCACTTCTTTAGCAGTCAGCATCACGATGTTTGTTGTGACATAAATAATAAATGAATTATAATAAAGATTCTCACGACAGGGGATATAAACCCGCTCAATTTTGAGCAGACTTAAAAAACAATTCGGGGATAATACCCTTAAGAAGACTCAAGTGTACGCGTAGCATAAACAATTTTTGGGAAAACGAGAAGCAGTTGAAAATGGTCACCAATATCTTCTTCCGATCACCAGCGTGATTAAGAAGAATATGCGCATTGTTTACCGCTTTCTCCAGTCTATCCTCCCAATAACGGTTGTTGAAATTACTTCTGAGGTTGGAATAAGCTGCGACAGTACTCAATCCAATCTGAAGCGTTGTTCTGCTTCATAAAACTGCCAAAACTCGAAAAAATGAGAATTTGTTCTCGACTGCACTTAAATAGCATATTTGTAGTCCGAAGTTCTCTTTAGTAGCAAAGGCAATTGTAATTATAAAGGAAAAATAAAGGTTGATACCACTGATCAATGTCCTCTTTCAAAAGGGACATGCATTGTCATCTAAGAGTACAGATTTTTATTAGTTTTGGCACGCAGCCATTTAGAAATTCTCTCAATCAGGATGTTCTCATAGCGCTCAATAATAACTGTCTGTTCTTTGTTATAAAGCCATTCACAGTTGGTAACAATCTTTTTCGCTGGATCGAAGTTCTTGTGCAGAATGCACTTTTACTCGGTTTCAACCAATACAAAAATTAGGCTCTGGTTGGTTGAATATGAAGACCAATCCAAATTTCATCGATTTCCAACGTTCTCTTCAACTTTTCTTTGGTCTGTTATGTATTCTTGAAGATTAACTTAACATGCCAGTATGCGATGAAGCAGCTGATCAAGTGTTAATTCGTGGAATACAGAATGTTCTATTTGCTTACTCAAATCGTCTTTAACAACAGATAAACAACACTATATGGGATGTCAAATTGCCCATTAATTTTCCTGGCGCTGCTTTTTTTTTAATTTGGCCATTATTTCGTGAATTGCCTGGACACGCCCTTCTTTTAAAACATGTATACATGAGTCATAGTCTGTTTACATTGTTAGCGCTTATATCCTCTAACATTGTTCTGTCACCTTATTCAAGTGTGCAGCTTCACCAACTGCTTTCTTATGCTACTACTCCGCTGCCATAGCACTATAATCTTGGAGTGCACACAACTTAAACCATTTTGATTTTAATCATTGATTGAGTTAATCAACTATTGCTTGGTATCCATTGTTAAGCACTTTACATTTCAAAGTAGTTATAGCATTGTAGTTTTGTTAATATGACATATTGCAATGTCATATAAATTGGAAGTACTCGTTGCTTTTTGACACTAAGCTGAACGCTAAAGTCGATTCTCTCATTTCTAGAGCATTGCGGAAAAACCGCCAAGATAGTGGGAAATGATGTTCTAACATTCACGTTTTTAATGTTGCAATTATATTAAAAATCGCTGTCTCATAGTTTCTTTTCAGGCGCAAATATATACTTTCAAACTTAAAGAAATCTATAGAACGTCCTAATTTGTTTTACACATAGAATAAATCGAACTAAATACCAAACATGTGTTAAAATTAATAAATAGCTATGCCAGTAATGTGCAAGAAACAAATTGTTACAGTTACAAAAAAAATATGGTTCGTACACATAGATGTTTAGTTGCAAGGTTCAGATAGTTGAGTCTATTCAGAAGATAAGAAATCAAATCGAACGGCCACATAATTTAGGAAATTGACATTCCATCGTAGAATTATACCCCAATAGCACATTATAACTAACAGAGTGGTCAAAAAGCGCGGAAAAAATGTGTGAAAACAGTTTCTCCGATTTAAAGCACGCATTCGAAAGCAAATGTAAAAGATGAACAAAGGAAAATCAAAACTACATAAAATAATCTCCCGAAAGAAAAAGTCTTAAACCAAAGACATCATACGGTAACAAGTAACAAAAAGAGTGATATGTTAACAAAAAATTGCTGTATTGCTTTATACTTAAATCGATGAAACCATCAAAGCCTGAAATAAAAATATTACCATAAATCACCAAAACAAATGGTTTGTAGGAATTTATGCAAAGAGAAAAGAAAAAAGAGACGCTGCATCATGGTATTTTAAGTGGAACCCCCTTCAATTTTGTTAATTATGACTTGTCTAAATTTGCCTTAAAAATAATAACAATACTTAGTTTATTTGTTCTTCCCTAAGAAATGTCCCTTGAAGGGTGATGCACAAATTGAAGGAAAAATTAAAAAGGTTAATTTATAGCAACAATTTAAGTGACTATTTCTAAATCTGCTATAGATTATAATTTTGGAGATCTCTTTTAAACTAAAAGTTTATGGTTGTATTACAGTAAGTTATTATAATTGATTTGAAATTGATAAATTCAACCAGGCTTTTTCTTTATCTTTGACAAAAGGAAAATGAGTATCAGAGAAGGGATTTTGCAGGGATCTGAAGAGATGATAATTTGAAACTTATCTAGGGTTCATAAAATCTCTCAATCCTGATCGAACCACCCCAAAAGTACGTAATATCTTCTGCGTGCGATGCAGAATCTCAACTGCAGTTATCTTTCAATAGGAGAGCTCACGTATTGGCCCACCGATGCAAATAAATTGTCAGATTTGATCGATTTTGCTGAACTCGTAGAATAGCAAATACTTACACCCGAACTGAATCTAATTATGATTTGTCTGCCGATCATACCCCGGTTATCATTACCCTAAGCACAACAGTCGTCAGCAAAGAACTCCCCCCAAAACTCTGCACCAAACACACCAATTGGGATCCTTTCCGAAGTGTACTGCAAAATAAAATTAATCCTTCTATACGAATCGAAGATGCTCAAGATCTCAACATCTAAAAATATCGATACAAAATGCTGCTTGGCAGGCTACGCCTAATACAACAACCAACCATTTGAAAGCTACCAACATTCCCCATTATATCCGAGACTTCGTTGCTGAAAAACGCACGGAAAAAGTGGCAACGAACTAAGAACAGAGATGGCAAAACCTCATACAATAGAATTACTAACCAGCTTCACAACGCATACTGCAACTTTCGCCAGATGACCAAACTATATAAAAAATAACGAAAAAGTTTAAACGACCGATAGTTATGATACCCCCAATCAAAAAGCTCGACGGCAACTGGACCAGATCTAAAAAAGAAAAAGCAGATTCTTTTGATTTCTCGCTGCCGTTTTCACAACACTGCAGCCCCAAGGTACTCATGATGATACTGAAATTAAATCATTTCTCACAGCACCATGTCAAATGAAACTATCACTTAAACCTTTTTCGCCAGGCAAAGTACGTAAACTAATTAAACTTACCAATATTCGAAGATCTCGATGATATTACCTGATAGTGAGTGAAGTGTTATAAAATCTTCCTCTTAAATCTGTAGTGTTGCTTACCATCAGTTACAATAGCATTCTACGATTATGTTACTTCCTTGTTCATTGGAAGTACGTCCAGGTGATTCCTAAGCCTGGTAAATCACCCACACAACCTTCCTCCTATAGACCAATCAGTTTCCTACCCTTACTGTCAAAAATTTTCCAAAAGCTGCTTCTCGAAAGAAATGAAGCAACTGTAGACCTCGATAGTTTAATCTCATTCTATCAATTCGGCTGCCGACAACTTACCAAAGCCATAGGATTGTTACTGATATCACGGAGAGTTTAGAAACAAAACACGTATGTATAGCCGCATTTTTAGACACTTTCCAAGTTAGTTGTACCTAGTCTTAAAATCATACCTGACCTAGCAAGTCAAAATCAATAATACAGTGTCAGAATATCATAAAATCACCTCCGAAGTACCACAGGGAAGTGTGCTTGGTCCGTTACTCTATTTACTCTACATCTGACCACCAACTACAATAAATACCTCGATAGCCATGTCCGATGATGACACGGCTATCCTTTCAGCTAACAAAAGACCAGAAACAGCGCCAGCTCATTTACAAGCCCACCTATATGCTTTGCAAGATTGGTTTCATAAATAGCGAATAGCAGTAAATAATGACAAATCTGCTCATGTCACGTTGACCAACAGGCGTACTGCTTGCCCACAAGTTAAAGTTAATGACCCCAGAAGACCGAAATCAAGTATCTCGGATTACATATGGTCCAGAAACTAACATGGAGTGTACATATCAAAGCCAAAAGGAAGCAAATAAACCTAAAGATTAAACAATAAACTGGCTAGTCAATAGACTATCCCAACTATCTTTGTCTAACATTACTATTATATAAAGTCATTCATAAACCTTTTTGGAAATTTGGGATCCAACTATGGGACTGCACAAAGTCCTCCTATACCAAAAATACTATAAAGATGCCAATCGAAGATTCTTAGATCAATAACAAGTGCTCCATAGTGTGTTACAAATAAAACTCTACATAACGATCTGGGGATACCATATGTAGTCAACAAAATCCAGCGACTTACAAAACAATATATTAACAAGTTTCCATGTAAATCATCTCATTAATCGGCTCAGCAACAAGCCGACCGTCACCAAAAGACTGAAAAGACAATGGCCACAAGACCTATTCTTGTAGCCAGCCAGGTGTAATGTGAAATCATGGGGAAATTGGCATTGGCCGAACCACTTTATGCCACGTAAATTACATAACATTTGCTTATTACTTGTAACTAAGTAGATTGTAAATAAGCAGATCCAATAAAAATCCTGGTCGAAGATCGCTACCAATGTCATATTTCTCAACCATGAGATTGTGCGGAATCCAACAGTCCTTCTTGTGAATCCTTCTCGGTTTGTATAGATGCTTACAAACAGCTTGATTTGTTACCCCAAGTTCCTTTCCAAGTCCTGATAACAATCTTTGAAAGTTGGTCTAATTCCTCAACTTCAACTTTTTTGGGCTATCCAGAATAAATTTAAATACTTTTGTAGATACTACAAAAACATCAACTTTTCCTAAAACCACGAAAATCATTGCATTTTTTATTTCAAATGTTGTTTGTGTACGACTTGCTTCAATTATTGGCTTTTATGTTATTTTGGTAGAATAGACAGAGCATTGTAAAACTGACATAATATAAATTAATTTAAATTCCATCTTAAGTTCTACACCTAATACAACATATCCAATACATTCATTTTCAGCTAAAATAAAAAATATAGAAATCAGTTCTTTGTAAGTGGGTATTCCACATTTTTCTAACTTACCATTTAAAAATGTGTTAGTTACGTTATCTACCTTTCCAGATCTTTGATATTATGTCTTATATTATGATGCACTAAATTATTTCTAATTTGCTTTTATTAGTTTTAAGTAATTTGTATTACATTAAATACTAACCACAGTAATGTTTCCTGATGTTGTTTTTTTATATTATTTTTTTTATTTTACTTATGGTATATATATTTCTATATATTTTTTTAGTACTTTATTGCTAAAGTATTTTTTTTAAACGATAGGCAGATTATATGAAGCATAAGGAAGAAAAAATCATATAGGCATTTTATTCTGCAACAACAAACAAAATACTGATCTATAAAGTCATAACATATTACGAAATTTCATGAGAAGTTTGACCGATTCGGACGGATGCCAAAACGTCTAGACCCTTATTTTTTGGACACGATGGCGCTTGACGACAGGACATTGCGTTTTATATATGTAATTTATATATAACGCATATTTTGCCCCTGACAGTGTGATTATTTTAAATCGCAACTCCTTTTATTGTTACGTCGCCTAACACCAAGTAATTTCTGGAAATTTCTGGAAGCACTCGCATTCTTGCCGCTTCCTCGGAATATTTTTACCTCTTCGCCTATATAGTCTCTTTAAAACGTTATGCGAACGCAAATAGCAAGTCACTCTTAATTTAGCCCACCGCGACGGTCCTAGGTTGTGCTAGTTTTTACTCCGACAGAGAATATTTAAATGCTCGCTCGTACCTTTTCCCGTAAAATTTGTAAAATTTACTTAAAATAATAAATCAGAAGAGGAGGCAACACATTTTCTTTAGTTTTAGAATAATACAAAATAGTATAAAAAATGAGAGAAAACATCATTATAAATAAATTATCTGATAAATTGGAACGAGTCTTCAGGTACCAAATAATAATTAAATTAAACAAAGCCAAAGTTGAAACTTCACGAACTACTTTTAATAAAAATATAAAGAGTACAAAAAGCTCATAAATTGTTCCGCGTATAATAAACAATTCATAAACAAAAATAAGGAAAGGAGGTATCATACTTTCATACTAAAAAACATACAATAGAAGAAAGTTAATGAACGGACCACAAAAAAATTGGAAGGCGATCAATTAAAAATATTTTAAATATCTTCCTTAACATTTTCACTTCCATTATGTATTATTAACTTTTTTCTTCACAGCTTCATATGAATATTTCATTAGAGTACATTTTATCTTCCCATAAAATTTTTCCAAACTTCACACCTTCATAAATAAAAACCCGACGTTTACGCATTAAAATGTGCAGTAAAAACACGAATACGGGAAATAGCGTGAATTAAAAGCGTTGTAATGTAAAGATAAACACAACCTCATATGACAGTTAAATCAAAAAGTGAATTTTTGTAAAAATATTCTGAATAAGAGCAGTTCTTTACTAAATATTGTAGATAACGTATTCTGCCAAAAATGTAATATAAAACTTTTAAAGATAGCCTTAAATCAAACTTTCAAATTTTGGAATTTTCTACCGACCGAAGCTTCTGTTTAGTTGTTTTTTTGGATTATTGTAAATTTTTACGTTACTACTGAAATAGAACTCACAAGGTGGAAGGCAAAGACATTCAGCAGATTCACGTGTTAGGTGAGGTTAAGAATTGACCGTAGCTCAAGCTCAACGACATGTCGATGCTTGATAAAAGTTTCCAAAACACAATTTTTCTTATTGGGTTAACAATATAAATTTGTTAGGAAGGTAACGAGTTTTCTTTGGCAAAATTCTGAAAGTCTACCTGAGCTGATTATAGATAACTTAACAGACAGCACATCACATCATTTTGTGGCACGATCACGTTTTTCGCACACCACTTTTGAACTTTTGAACCACCATTTAATTTTTATGTTTCCTGAGCTATGGCGCATTTTGCAGCGACTTTCTTCTCCTGCCTCGTGCTTTTGTTCCAAGTAGGGCAGTCATTTCTATTTGGGCTAACAACTTACGTACAACGGGTCAAACAATAAGAAGAAGAGAAGGTGGTAGTGCAAGAACTGTCAGGACCTCAGAGAATGTGGAAGCTGTACGAGCAGCGATTACAAGAAGCCCTCGAAGATCTGTTAGGCGCCACAGCGTGGCTCTCAAACATTCGCCCCAAACAGCAAGGAGAATTTTGCATAATGCCTTACACCTACACCCGTATAAAGTGCAAATAGTCCACGATTTGAACCCCTGAGATTATCCTATCCGCATTGGTTTTTATTAGCACTTGAAGATCCATATCTCACTGATAATTTATGGATAAGCAATGAAGCTCACTTCCCCTTTAGAAAATATGCCAATAAACAAAATTTTCGTTGTTGGGCTGTAGACTACCCTCAACAAGTTCACAAACGAACTCTTCATTCAGCCAAAGTTAGTCTGGTGTTTAATCTCTTCGAATGCAATAATTGGTCCGTATTTTTTTAAGGATGATGATGGCTATGCAGTTACTGTAACGTCGGCGCGTTATGTTTAAATGCTGGAAACCTTCCTTATTCCAGAACTACAATGATTTCCTGTGAATTAGTTACACAGCCAGGGTGTTAATGAACTTTCTGAAAGACCTTTTCCCGTACCGCCTCACTAATAGAGAAGGGAATGTGCAGTGACCTCCAAGGTCGCCAGACCTGAGCTCCTGTGATTATTTTTTATGCTTAAGGTCATCTATCTGAATTAATAAAAAAACCTAAAACCTCTTCCTTTGTCTAATTACTAATTAATATCCTCGCTCACTCCCGGATGTCTGAAGAGGATATAAATTCTAAAAATTTCTTTTAACCTCGCTCGTAGATAATACAAAATTTCAGTAGTTCTAGCACGGTTGCGACGGAAAATTATAACTATCTGTACGGCATGTCAGCTGGAGCTTGTGCATTATAGAATTTAAATGCTCAGGTATTTAAGCGTGTATAGAGGGTAGGTGCGGTTAAATACAGTTGTGATAATGTAAAATGGTGGAGCTAAAAGAGGGAGTTTTGGAAACAATAAAGAAGAAGCATAATGCCACAGAAAATATTTCGACATACCTTGATAGACGAATGGGGAAACTGAGACACTTGTCAGATCAAAACCATAGACACAAATGCGTTAATGCAAAATTTTGAGATAAAATTATAAGAACTATATAAAAAAAGGCTTACGAAAAGTTAAAATGAACACAAAAGAACATATGGAGAGAGGAATTAAAGTAA
Source organism: Sinelater perroti (assembly GCA_036346155.1). NCBI lineage: Eukaryota > Metazoa > Arthropoda > Insecta > Coleoptera > Elateridae > Sinelater > Sinelater perroti. The sequence continues at coordinate 19,662,259 of JARFIY010000254.1, read as the reverse complement.
CTGAAGAATTCCCCGAAAAAAAATTGAAAGCTTGATGAAAAAGTTTCGAGAATTCTCTGAGTCTTTTAGTAAAGAATTAAAGAATAACATGGGGGAATGCTCTTGTAATTAAAAAAAAGAATTGATCATACGCATAATAAAAGAAAATTTCAAAAACTCTAGAGAAGAATTGCAAATAAACACGGAAGAATATTCTAGAAGTTTAATCGGAAAATTAAAAGAAAAGTTGCAAGAAGCTACGATAGATGCGGAAGTGTAATTTTAAAGGTTCATCTGGGCGTTTGAAGGATAATTTCCAGAAATGAAGGGAAACTTTGAAAAACAATTTTGAATTTTGAGAAACAAAGTCAAAATAAGCGCAAAAAGCATTTAGGGCGTCTAAGCAAAGAACTGAGAGTAAGCATAAAATAATACTTTGGGAGTTTTATAAAAGATTTAAAGAAAAGCATCAACAAATATTGAAATAGTTTTAAAGAATACTTCCGAGAAACTGACATGCTGAAATCTGTGATTAGGGCTTATTAGGTACAATGGCCTTTTAGTGATGAACTTGAATCTAGGTCGCAGTTATTAGTGCTAGTAACCAGAGGTTCGGAAGTCCTACGACACCTGCAGAAGATTTGAAGGCAATTCAATTTCGGTGCATTTTAAGAAAAAGTAAAGAAATAGTGCCGAAAGTACAAATTGTGTTCGCTGAGAAAAAACATCTATGAGGCAACACAATGTAGAAAGTTTAAGGAAAAGGAGGATAGTTGTCATTTCTATCCCATCACTAGAGAATAACAAGGGCAACAAATATTATCCCCATTGCTGTTGACTGTTTTACCAACGAGTTCAAAGCGTGAGAAATACCAAATCAAAAGTCATTCACAATTCACTGATAATTTTACTGTCGGAGAGAAATATTACGATGTATTCATAACACTTTATAGAAGTGGCGTAGGTCATCGCAGTTCTGGAACAGGATAGAACGGCCTTAAGAAAGGAGTAGTGTAATGGTGGACTTCAGAAAATTTCAAAAGGACAGATGTTAAACGTTCTAAATGATTCTCGGTAGCTTTACCACTTTGCAAAGGAAAATTCCACAAATCGTTCTTGCGCTGATGCGGTGTTGCAAATTTTGGAATCGAACGGTATTTAATGGTGTATGGGGAAGGCAATTGTTAGATATCTTGTATGTTACGCGTGAGAGCAGATCAGACTATAGAAATAAATAGCATTTTTAAATTGCTAATAACGGTTAGATTGACATAAATAATCAACCCATAAACTAAACGCGACACATTTTTGATATGTCTATTATCAAAATTTTGTAAGATAATATTAAAAGTTTTGAGAAATCAAACAGAAAAGAATATTTTTATAAGACGTTAAAGCTTAGAGAGAGTTGGGATCCCATTAATTACTTCTGGAAAGTGATAAAACTGTAGAAAAAAAAATATTGATCAAGATTTTGCTAACCAAAAAAGACAATTTACAGTGCAACATATTTTTGTAAACAACACAATATTAATTTACTCTTCAAGTATACAATCAAACTGAAACTTATATAGATCAGCCAAAAATGGTTAGAAGTCTAAAAAATACTAATTGTGAGAAATGAATATCACCATCAAATTTTAAAGTTGTAAACAAAGAAGCATAAAATAGAAGATCGTAATATTTTCAACATTGTAATAGTGGTTTCCATAAAAAGGACATATAAAGAGTGTCTAAAAAGTTCGGTGAATGGTCCTATAATTGAATGGAAACATTGGCCACATCAAGAGACATTTCAAGGAGCGCATCTAGCGTGAACTACACATAACTGGTAAAGTAAACATAATCAAACTTGTCAGTGTGAGAGATAGAATCACAGTGCAATGCAGCAAAGAGTGAACATCAAGTTCTACAAATTGGAGGAAGTAACAATGAAAAGCGTATGTTTGTGTAAATATTTAGAACGAGTTTTATTTTGAGACGAGAAGAAAACGAGTGAGGATGGGACACGTTCGAGTCGGTGGCCTGAAAAGCTCTCACAGGCCCTGCTTTATGTGAAAAAGTGCTATCATATCTAGACAACTATCATCGCCGAAATGTTTTTTTATCGTGAACAGGAACTGGTCAAAATATCTCTTCATTATTTCACTCCAAGAAAAACATACCCACACTGCAATGTTGCCTCTAAAATTCATTGCACTGCACATACACCTAGGTAGTTGACTATGGATTTGGTAAACCAAGACATTTTTACCAGACTAACATATGGTGAAGAAGCTACATTCCATCTGATTGCTACAAAATATAACATGGAAGTATCGGTACACAAAATAAAGGCTATGGTTATATTAAAAGACTCAATTCGCTGTAAATTAGCAAAGACGACACTATAATTGAAGAAGTCGTGTCATGCCAAGTAGTACCTAGGAGTAAATCTAACGGCGCATCAAGATAAGGCTAGCAAAGTAAGGCGCCAAATAAACAAGACTACAAGAATATCTGCAGCAATGAAAGACACCATATGGAGCAATACACATTTGCAAAAGGAAAGCAAGATACAATGACATTCGTTGACATCGTAAAAACAAAATCCATGCTAAGAACAACCTAAATGAAGGTTCTAAGAAGAATAACTGGGCAGATCCTAAGAGACAGAATCCCAAATGCGGTCATACGACAAACATGTGACGTACTAGATATATTGAGATGGGTCCAGGGAAGGAGAATAAGTTGGAACGAACACGTGTCACGAATGGGAGAAGATAGACTTGTAAGAATAGCAAGACTACCTAGCAGACTACCGAAGCGATGGTTAGAATCGTAGACTTCCACTACCCAAGAAAATTAAAAACGGACGCAATTGGATAAATAAACAAACCGCAGGCTTATTTTAAGATGAAGAAGAATTTTTAGCATTTATGCACCATTATCGTAACTCCCTAGAAGTCTTGAAATGGAATTTGTAACAGTCTCAAAATGGTGTATTTTTAATCTGAATTTGAGCCGGGAAAACAAAAATAAATCGGGCAGAGCTCATAAGAAATCGATTTTCCTTGGGGTTTTCTGTTAAATTATCGGAAACTCTAACACTCTCCGTATCTGTAATTTCGCCGTGATGATTTCATGCACAATGGATTTTGGAAGTCCCACTTCATCTGTTATCGCTCTAACACTCAAACGTGGGTCAGAGTCCAAAATCGCATTCAGCTTAGCCACATTGTCTGAAGTGTAAAACGTTGAAGGGCGCCCTCGGCGTCCTCTCTTCCTTCTCTGAACGCTTTTTGCCACCTAAACACTCGTGCTGTCGTTTATGAAGCATTCGCTCTGTATCTTAAAAAGCATCTCGATTGCGTATTTTTCGAGTTTAATGGAAAACTTAATCTCGTATCGCTGATCAACACCGTTCTGTATTTTGATCTGTAACACAACGCTTAAACGGCTGCTCACTGCGCATGAGACCCGCACTTTGTAAAGACTCGAAGTTAAATGAGCTGGATCCGACAGTTTACCTAGTATCCCCCACCAACCGTCAGATCCAAAGTCTCCGCCCCCGCTCCCGCTCCCGCTCCTTCTGCCCAGAGCCAGAAAATCAGTTTTATTACTTTCTGGGCGTATCTTATATGTTCAATTCAGACTGGGGCAATCCCAGCTTATTTTATAAACACTCTAAAAAATTTCTCGCTGACTTCAGCAGTTTGCTAATTATTGTTAGACAAGGAATGTGTCTAGTTTGTGCCGGTTGTTTATTCATTATTTGCTTTAATTAGTTTTTAAATTAAAACAAAATAAAAAAACACCTTTCAGATCCAGCTTTAATTTAATTATAAAAGTACTTGCAACAGAGTACACCTGTAATGTCGATGATGTTTAGAAAAGTAGAAGTACCGCCTCTAATTAAAATAATGTAAAACAAACTCAGCTGGTTGGTTCTTTTGGTTTTTGGTTAATTTTAAAAAAGAAGGAAAAACTTGTTAATAAACTGAATTGCTTATGGAATAAAATTAACTCTCCGAGGACCCGTTCAAAAATTCTACCTTGGCCCACTGCTTTAGTCGAATTTGGAGGTAACCAAATTTGATCTTTCAAACCGGACAGTGGCCTCGCCCTTCTTCAACATGTTCATACCCAATGAACCGAACAATAAACTCGATAATTTTATAAAAAAGTCAACTTGATGAAAGACCACAAAATGATACTTCTGCTCATTTTCAGATTCATTTTTTAATAAAGAATTGAAGTGCATAATCCTTGCAGGTTTTAATATACCCCTTATTTATTATAGTTAAACCTGATCTATCTTATACACATAGTAAAATACATTACACTCTTTAGCTTTCTATGTCCACTCTATAGACGTTTCTTTTAACGTGTAACAGCGAAGAATTAAAATTCCATTAACCAATTTGTAACAAAAATTAATTATAGCCCCAATATTATATTACTTGCTGCTTGAAATTGTTTACAACTCGGCATTAGCAGAGTGACGTATCCAGCACTTGAAGCGTGCAATAAATTGTGTAACTACCTCTAAGTGCAAGGGCTCTATGCAGAATACCAATTTTAAAATTAAAACCAACACCCTTTACAATCCGATTAGTACCCCGTCCTATCGCAAACAACGACCCTTCATTTAAATACATATTATGGAAGACTTACCGTAAAAACGTCGTGGACTGTGCAATTAAAACGGTGCTCTAGTACTTGCGCGTATACACGCGGATAGCTATGGAAAGTGCGCAGGTTTGTGTACGGAAGTGCTTTTCATGTTCATATACGTGGCGCGCTAATAAAATCTTCATATTCCGGCCGTTATCACGCTTTAAATTTTGATTGCCGGTGATTAATGTTTGTGCCGCTTTAAAAGCCACACCTAAGAGTGCTCTTTAAATTAAATGATTCGCTTATTTAAATTATATTTGAAAAATTTTAGTTTTTACTGCGAGATTTACCTACACAAACATGCGTTACTGCAATTTTATAAATTAAAAAATGTATTTTCGGCATTGTTGTCACCATTAACAATAAAAATCATCTAATTAATGTTATTGCATTGTTATTTACAAGGATCATTTGTATGCTGCATAACAATAGGCATTAGCCGTGCCACATAAAAATGTTTAGTTAATTAACAATTAATTAATGGGGGTGTTAATTAAAATGCTCTAAATGAAGTGATATCGAGGTATTATCAATAATTTAATCGAAATTTGACATTCATCAATAAATTAAAAACTAATAAACAATAAAATTTTTTTAAAGGTATAACACTAAGTTCATAAAAGTTACATTAGTTTCGATATAGAGATTTTTTAAATTTCATACATAAAAAACCAGTTTTAAGTCTTTAAAGATTTAACGCAATTCAATTCAAAAAAGTTCTATACTAACTTTTAAAGCTAGAAGAAATGTTTAATTCGTCCACCTTTAGCTTGTATGTAAGCAGTGAATCGTTGATCTAGCACTCGAAAGGCTTTTAGTCCCATAGATTCAATATTCTTCATTACGCTCTTCTATCAGTCACTTTATCTTTCCAATTTTGAACTTCTCTACTTCTTAGGCCTTCCTCCAGTATCTTTATCTATCTCTGCTTAGGTCTGTCTTTTCTTTCATGGGCTGATAGGTTAATGCGACCTAACCATCTCATTCGTTATGCTTTCACAAAGTTCGTTACGCTTAGCCCCTTCTTTCTAGTATCATTTTTGTCCTTCTGCCTCTATACATTCTTAAAATTCTGCGTTCCCATATCCCCAACTTTTGCTTCTAATTCCTTATCATTTTTCCTATCCTTATGTTTATTACTTTATCTTCTCTGCATCTACTATTTCTGGTTCTATATCGTTCCTTTATTCCTCTTATTCTTTCGCACCCATACGCATATAGACTTTTCTTTATTAAATTGCCATTTTCTTGCTTTTGTTCCCAGGGTTATCACTATTTTGCGTAGTTCTTTGCTGGTTCATTAACGGAACGTCATCTGCGCAAGCTAATAATTAACGCAACTTAATTAGTATGTTCCCTTTTCTATTTATGCTTGCTCTTCTAATTATTTGTTCTAATACCACATTAAATAATATAGTGGATTACCTTGATCAGCATTTGGTACGCTAAACTTTGTATATACGTCGGCTTTTCTAAAGTCATTGTTGTTAAACTAATAACCTCCCCTGGAATGTTTGTCTTCCACATTGATGATGCGTATAGCTAATTTCTCACTACTGAATCGCATGCTCTTTTAAAATCGTTAGGTTGTCCATGCGTAACCGTACTACAAGCGCGTCGCAGTCGTTTTGCATTTTAATAGGTGACAGATTGTGGAGCGTAAAAGAATATAAGTTAAATGAATAAAGTTAGAAAGAGATGTTTATAATATCACGATTGATCACTCATGAGAAACAGAGTGTAATAAAGTTTCGTTTTGACTCTGTAAATCATATCGCTTGGCTAGGATAAGAAATATTGAAATACATAAGCGGCAAAGTAAAATCACCCGAATGGGTATATTTTAAGCGCGCAATAGCGTAACGTGGGTAGAGGTTTTGGGATACCTTAATCAATTTTCCTAAGTGAATTGAACAAACAACTATTGCACGTGAAGACAGAAATAAAAAAGAATTAAAAATTGTCAAAATTTCGTAAAAGAAGGGGAGTTAGAAAAAAGGATTAACGTCCTTGAAACCAAATCAGAAAAACAAGATATGAAAAAAGAAGAATAACATAATAATTAAAGGTTTGTAATTTGGCTTGAAAATTCCAATTTAAAACAAAAAGAAGGCGGAGACATAAATTAAAGTAAAAGAAGCATATAAGTTAGAAAAAACTGAATTTAAGGCTATAATTGTGAAATGCTCAAATTTCGAATACAAGATGTAAAACAGAAGCTACTGAACAACGTTTATACAGGCAGTGACCTTACAATAGAAAATCATTCACTTGAACTTGCAATAAGAAAGCTTAGAAGAGGGAAAAGAAATACGAACGGTGGGATAAAAAGAGAGGATGCTTGATAAAGACTGACTTAGCAAAAAAGTAACAGAAAAGCCCGCTAAATTCAAGGTAATAGACATGACAAAGAAAATGGTGAAAGTAAAAAAAACAAAGGTAAACAAAAAGTAACAAGAAACCAAGTGACTATAAATCTGCGGATTAAGTGAAGCTAGAAAAATAGAAAAATTTAATAATGGGAGAATGGAACGTGAGAGAAACATGTTATAAATGGACATTGTAAAGACAGAAAAGGGGCCAGCATAATTGCTGAGGGAAAATATTAGAAAGATGAGGCGCACACTTTGAAGAGCTGCGTAACCAAAAAGTACTGGAGAAGAAAGACGAAGCGCAGTAATACATGCAAAACAAGAAAACGTGGAAGATATAGAGGAACAAACAGGGGAAGAAATAAGCCAGATAAAACACAAAATAAAAAAAACGGAAAAGTCCAGGAAGAAATACTGTCAATGCAGAACTAATCAAATATGGATGAGAGAAGATCATCACCGGGTGTATTAGATAATTATGGGAACATGGACATCAGAGGCTATGGTAAGATGGTGAAACGAAGGAATTATAACACCATTATATAAAAAGAGGGTGATCTTTTACGCAACTTTTAAGATATTACCCACACCGCGCAGAAGGACTCAAGGACTTGTAAACTGAATAGTACCAGAATAAGACAGAAGATTTGGTCTGGAAAATGTTATGTTTGGTTTCGGTTTTTTAAGTGATCAGTGACACTTGAAGTCTGTTCTGAGTAATGATGGGTATGATTGCACCATCAACAATAAGTCCAACGTTTCTAGGCAATTGATGATTAATTAATTGCAAAAATAACATCGCTAGATGGCACAATGCGGAAGCCCACATACTGCAAGTTAGACGAAGGAATCTCAAACGAAGATGGATAGAACGTTTTAAGGTGGGAAGAACAAGTGTAATGGATGAAAGTTGATCTAGTCGCTCATCGACGTCACGAATAGACCAATACATTCAGCTTTCATCTAGCGCTGTTTTAAAGACGATAGTACGCGGTCACAACATTCAGCAAGCGGTGCAGACGTGGCTTTGTGAATAACAAAAAGCTTCTTTTTCAATAGAACGAAGGAGCTTGTTAAACGATGCCGGAGGTGCATTATTGTTCAAGGGAACTATGTTAAAAAGTAACATGTGCACTAGTCTCGATCAGTGACAATACTGTTCAGTTATATAGAGAATTGTATGTCTGACTCGATGATTGCACCATCTAAACTGAACGAAGATCCTTTCTTAGTTGAATAACGGAGTTAATCTTTCAAAGTTCATCGCGACAGAAAGGGCTAACAATGCGGAGCCCACACCATGCGTTAACGAAGGATCTACGGATGGATAGAACGTTTTAAGGTGGGAAGAACAAGTGTAATGGATGAAAGTTGACCTAGTCGCTCATCGACATCACGAATAGACCAGCACATTCAGCTTTCATCTAGCGCTGTTTTAAAGACGATACTACGCGGTCACAACATTCAGCAAGCGGTGCAGACGTGGCTTTGTGAATAACAAAAAGCTTCTTTTTCAATAGAACGAAGGAGCTTGTTAAACGTTAGCCGGTTAGCTCAAAAATTTAGTAACATGTGCACTAGTCTCGATCAGTGACAATACAGTTATTATACAGAAATTTTTTCTGACTCGCTTACCTCTAGACTGAACGAAGACCTTCTTTGTTGAGTAACGGATTATCTTCAAGTTTCTCGCGACAGAAAGGGCTAAAAACATCCCCAACCTTAAGAAACACTTCGCAAATAACAGCCTTAAGAAGATTAAAGTGTACATAATGGAAACACTTATTGAGAAAACGAGAACCAAATGAAAATGAAGCTACAGTCGTCGCTCGAGAGCTATCATAACTAAGAAGAATATTTGCATTGTTCGCCGCTTTCTCGAGAATCACTGCCAATTAACGGTTACTCAAAATTTATATTAAACTACGATAGTGAACAGATAATTATTACTCACAAACTTGGGTTGAAAAAGTGTCTGCGAGGTAAAAGACAAAAATTGAGGATTTTTTGAACTACACTGCAATTGGCGATGCTGCTGTTGAAGCGTTTGCGCGTTATTGGCTCTTACAGAACCACCTTCAATTTACGATAGCAAGATCAAGAGCGACCTGTTCGTTGGGTTTAATGATTAATATTTAATTTATCCACGTTGTTGCAAATTGTTTGCTTTGCTTTGAGTACTAATAATGATTCTTTAAAACCAGAAGTGACGTTTTCTCCATGTTATTAGTAGTAACTGTTGCTGTTTAAATTTTCTTACGAAGCCCATATACAAAGAATGTATATTCATACTCTTTAGTTGTAAATGCATTACCTATGCAAGTCAAATTTAGTCTAAGCTTTGTTCCACTGTCGATACGGCAATAGATGCCATAGATAGAATTTAACATGGGGCGTCGCTTTTCCATATTGTTTCGTAAGTAACAGTCATAATAAGTGAATATACAATACTTTCTGTCATTGTACAACACATTATAGTAATTTCGTAAAAGGAGAAAATGTTAGAGAAACCCAAGAAAGTGTGATTGTGTTGAAAGTTCATGGCTGACAGTTGAGTGGGTATTAATCATAGTATCAATCAATAATATAAAAACGTGTCGAAATTTCAAAACGAGTTCGTAAGATAAGTCCATCGTTACATCCTCCAGACTAAACGAGCAAATATGTTATGGCGAACATGCACTCACCAAAGCTGTATGTGGGTGAAATCTTTTAAACCACGCGTTGGGATCACAAAAATGTAGAATTCACTGATTTCTTACACTAACGAACCAAAATCAAAGCTCAATAATATGTTCGATCAGAAATGTGTTTTTCTTTAAGACTATAGCCATTCCGGTCCGCCGCTGAAACTTGAGCCAAATTGGAACAAATACACTTGGCGAAAGTGAACCCTTCTTCTCATAGTCTTGCCACCTTGCCAGGTACTTTAAGATGGGAGCTGTTTAAGAACAACATTCAAGTAGAGGAATTCGCGCGCAAATAGCTCCAGTACTAACTAAAATCGTTTTACGAAAGTAGTATCAAAAGATACTTATACAAATGCATCGAAAGAAAGGAGAGAATGCAGAAAAATAACCTTGAGTGTTGCTTTGTCATTCGACTTACCCGCGTAACTACGACAATTAAAACTGGACGAATAAAGAAAACTCGTTATCATGCCCAAACGTGGTATCGCAACTTTCGATTACTAATTTTCAAAGTGTTCTGTGTCCATCTGTCAAGGTTTATCGTAAAAGTAATAAATTACACTAGACTTTAAGGAGTGTAATCATTACACAGATGATAACAAATTTAACCGTTAATGTTGTGGGCACTTTAAGAAGCTAAAAAGACTGATCACTTTTGTATTATGAAAAACCTGAAACAGAATGTTTCTTATCAAATGCCTGACCCCGAGACGTGACAAATGGGCAAAATCGTCATCTACATCTTACAACGTAAAATTGGCACGCAGCTTCAAGAACGCGGTTGTTAGTTAGGTCATCGCAAAATTAAATCCAACTATGCACTAGCACAAAGGTGTCTTAGGGAACGAGGCAGCATTTATCTTTCATAAGGAACTCGTGCGTATGATACAAAAATAAATTTTGGTTTAAGTAAATCCTTGTCATTGACCTTTTCAGTTTGTGGAGTAGGAGTGTCTTGATCCGAGACTGAGCATAAAATGCTAATAGCAAAAAAATAATTGTTAGATAAGACAAATGAACTTGTTTATAGAAATCTTCTGTGAAGATAAATAACTGTTTAAATTATTTTTATGTCTGCTCATCAACACGATAAGAATTTTCCAATTTTCTGTCATAGTTAATAGATCATAACTAATAGCTTTTTAATCTTATCTCCAGACAAAGTACTTTTACTAATATTAGGAAAAATTAACCAGAAAACGTGAGTCAATAAGGTAGAAACATGCAGACACAATAAATTATCAGATTTATAATTACAGTATTTAAAAATGATGTGCACTCTATTTCGAAACTTTGATTATGTTGAAAAGTGAAAGTGCGTACACTACAGTGTCATGTGATGCCGCCAGATTGCATTCGTAAAACGCATAGTGCACAGTGCTGCGAGTGCAGTTGTGAATAAAATGGACAACCATGGAAATGCGACAAACTACGCATTATCCAACTTGTGTCATTCTTGACAAATATTTTGCAAACTATCACCCATGAGGACTTGAAGATGACAAAGGTTAATACACAATCGATTCATCATAAGGCTCTCATTGCTACTTCATATGTACAATGTGTATCCAGAGACTTTTTTGAATGTTTGACCGCAGCAAGTAAATCATATTTCTAGCACGAAACGGTAGTTTATAAAATAGCAGCTCGTTTGGAGAAGCAACTGTTGGGAGTATTTATTTTAAAACAAATAGCGATTACCTTTTAGGACCAGGAAGGAATTCTACTGGTGGAATGCCTGCTACATTGTGAGATCATTATCAGTGAACGCTACTACACGTCACTAAAACTACTACACCAATGTATTAAGCAACGAAGCTGAGTGAAAAGAGACTTCAACATGACAATGCCAGTCGCTACATCGGCGTATCAAGTACACCGTGCTGTCTCACGTTCTATATTTTCCGGATCTTGCACTGAGCGATTACGTTCTGTTTGACGCAATGAAAAAGGCAGTAAGCGGTAAGAAGTTCTCTCTCCAACAACGAGCTTAAGTGGGCTGCCCACAAACGACGGCGTGCAACAACTTTACTACTAGAGCGATAGCAATTTTTGAATCCCTAAGGTATGTAACAAATTTAAAAATTTAAAAATTTAAAAAATCATTTTCTCCGTCATAAATAAAAAATCTCGGTTGCTTTAAAAACATTACGATTACGCTCTAGGGACTACCCAAATATTTATAAGCATTGTAATAACACGCCGTTTAACTGTTTATAATAACCAGCGCTGAAATTAGCGGCACCTTAAAAATTCAAAATAATAATCAAGAGTTAACCCTACACAAGAAAGGTAAATGTATTTGCAACGTACGTTGCCTTTTTCTTATTTTTAGCACAAAAGGCGGAGGATCGATCGTTCGGTATGCAAAAATGTATTTATGGCCTCATATGTCAGGATATTTGTTTTGTTGGAGCAGAAATGGTAAACATATCGTTAAGTGCACTTTTTTTAATTTTAAACGGTCATTTTAAACTGCCATAAGAAATAAAATATGAACTAAAAATGTTTTGCGGGTCTGTTTTAAAATGAAAATTTACGATTGGTAGTGCTAACTTAAAACTTTTAAAGGCGACTAATTATCACTCGTTGCTGGCAAGGTTATCGTTTCTAGAGGAATAATTCTGTTACATTTAGAAAGCCTGTAATACGTAAAATAATTCTTTTTCAGGAGAGGATGGAGATAAGTAAAAGTGATAGGTCTGAGAAAGCGCACATCAATGCAAGGAAAAGCCGGAATAAAACGCGAAAAAGTGGTCTTATGATAAATAAAAGAATAAAGTAAATCATAATCACCTGTAGACTAGTCATAGATAGAATTTACATCATTACATTGAGTAAGAAAAAATATCTTATCATCGGACTATACAAAGAGTCTAAAAGAAGGATGTTGCTTCTCACAGTTCCCGATATAAATGGTTCTAACGTTTTAGGAGTGAAAATTTTGACTGGAAATGATGCCAAATATACTGAATAACCAAAAAAATAAAGATGGAAAACTGAAACTGTTTTTGGAAGAAAGATATCGCACCACGTGAAATCATTTCTAAATGGTTACACAAGCTGAAAATAATTCACAAGAAAGTTTCCCCCATAAACTCACAATTAAAGACTCTAGAGTAGACGCTATGGTATTGCCATGTTGTTACCCCCCGAATTCAAAAAGAAAGATATCTTGCGTCACATTGTGATCTGTACAAAAATCGTGAGTTTATGCAGGTAAATCGTCGACCAGGACCACATAGTCGAATGTCTTTCTAGAGAGATATTGCTGGTTATATAGTGGGATGATTGGGGATTGTGCATTATAACTACCTTGTACCTTTGGAATAGTAATGTGTTAATGGCATATTATATGCGAAAATGCCTCACATTGGCAAAAAAAGGAAATGTAATTTTTCTTCAGATCAATGCGCTGTCACTCACCGCCAAATTGCTTAGAACTATCATCGATCTTGATTAGGAGATTTTATCATACCCGGCACATTCGTCAAAACTTCGTTCCTTTACATTATCCTTTTTCAAATCCCTGCAAAGTCTAATCGGGTTTATCAACTTCAAACCACCCCACTTTTATCGAATTTGGATTCAGCTGCTCCCTAGAAGATGGCGCATGTACATTGAAAACGAAAAGATTAGGTAATTATTAATGAACATCACAGTTCGATGAAAAAGGTCAAGAGTTAACTTACGCATCTAATACACAATTTATCTTAAAAGAAATGCATCTTAGATAGAGTTTCAATATTGGGTAATGCTTCCTTTATTTTTGACGTAAAAACGTATTTCATTTCGGTAAGAACATAGTGTCGTTCCAAAATCACAAACGACACCAAAACGGTCGAGTTTAAAACGACTAATACTCGTAGAGTACTAGATGAAGGACAACGGGGACGGCAGCGTTTGACAGAGGAAGGTTGAAAGCGATAAGCAAACCACCGACATTTTCCCCGCGCCCGTACTACGCAGGGAGGAGGAATCTAGTTGAATAACAAAACAACGGATCAGTGCACGTCAGGTGGTCCTAAAGAGCACGTATAATTGTTTGTAGTGGTTTAAGAAAAATAAATGAATGTTTTGTATAGAATAAAGTACTGTGGACAATTTCGGGATATTCAGAACTATGTACTATTAGATTTGAGAAAACTGCAACGCATTCAAATTGAAAATGTCGCACTACATGAAAGAAAGGTGGAAGCAGAATTAGCGTAATGCAGGTAGAATTAAAGCGGACCCGATTGGAAATGCGGAGAAGTATCGGCGCTACCGATTGAGGAAGAAAGCCGAGAGGGGACAATCGTCGATGAACGGCATCAAACCTTCGGCGCGTTAACTTTGGCGGGATCCAATGTTGTGGGGGGTGAATTTACAGCATTGGAACAGCCCCCAATGGACAAATACAATAGGTTTAATTGACCAAAGCGACGTTTTTACGAAAACCTCAAATGATAACACTTTGATGGGACCTATGTTGACAAAGTTATGGGTCTAGGAATATGTGTAACACAAAAGAGTTGAAAGAGAAAAGGTGATTATAAAAGGAAAAAAATAAAATCCTCAGTTGAAATTAATTTAGTGATTCCTTCAATACATGGTGTTGCCACCTCTACTTTTAATTGCACTTTTCAAGCGATTACGCATAAATCGGATGACTTTTCCTATGCTGCCTTAAGGGATTGCTTCTTACTCTTCAATCAATGTCGCTCTCAGTTCCATCACGCTCCCTTGTGCAAGATTTCTTCACCTTCAACCTCATCCCAAACATTCTCAATTGGATTCAAGTCTGGGCTATACAGAGGCCAGTTCATTTTCGGTATAGTCAGGTAGTAGTCACTCGCGCGGTGTGACATCGCATATTGCCTCACTAACGAATCCCGCAAACGAAATAACATGTTCCTCCAGAATTCCCTGATGTAGCGGTCTGCTGCACGAAAACCAACTCAGTTTTCCGTGCATGGAAATGCCCGCTCAGAACATGTAAGAGCCACTTCCATATATACAACAATGAGAAAATCTCTCCTCTGGCCTTCTGTAGACCAGACGTCTCATATCGCTGCCATGTAGGCACATCCTAGACTCGTCGGTGAATAATATCTGACTCCATTGGCTGAAATCGCAATCAATATGTCAGCTTGGGACCCGTAGCTGCCTTTTTTGGGGTTAGGTTGGTTGCCTTCAGTATTTCTCATTGTCCAAGCGCTGGCGACTACACCTTTGACTGCACTCAGCTCTTACTTAAGGTCAACGTCAGTCATATGTCGATTTGTGATAGATATTAAGACGAGAAATCGATCGTTTTTCTTCGTTGTCACGCGCCTACGGCCACCTCCTTTCCGGCGGACGTAGCCACCGGTTTCCCGGTACCGACGCCACACTCTCGAGACAGCTGATTGACTCAGATTTAATCGGTTTGCCATAACCCTCTGACCGAGGTGCTCTCTCAACAATGCAACTGCCTGGGCTGCTTTGGCGGTTGTGGTATCCATTTTCTTGCAAATCACTCCAGCATTTACGTCACTTACTTAAGTCAATTTTGGATAAGTGACTGAGATGAATAACCGGATTTGAAGCGTACTGTAGGCCAATATAAGTCATCGCGCACATGCGTTCCAATTAGCAAGATTCGTAACCCCGTTCGTGATACATATTTTTTTAATGCAATAGCAACAGCTTTTTAAAGCTCAATAATAAAGATACTCCTTGCAAGTTAATATTTTTATTTTCATTTTCCTTATACTGAAACAGGAGTCAAAATGCGCGTGCACCTAGTGAGTCGATTGTTTTGCTCTCAGGTGTATAATATATATTGTCTTGATTTATCATAAAAATTTAAGAAACGCAACAAATCAAAGAAAGTTTACGAAAACTTGAAAAAGTTACTGACTGTCAAATATCTCCGGAATTTGAAGTTCAATTTGCAAATAAGACAATAAACTTAATGAAGTGGAGAAAAATTTTAAAAAATGTTGGACAATATGGAGCCGGCAATAACAAAAGTAAAAGATAAAAAAAAGCTAAAAGCCTGAATTTGGAAGAAAAACATCTGCTAATACAAAAAAAATTGCTACAGCTGCAATTAAAGCAACAGTAAAGAGTGCCTCTAGTTCCAGCTTCATTTATAAGTTGCTACCATGCAACTCACTTCAACTTGGTATACTTCAAGCTGAAACTTCCGTAATTCGTCGCCATCTAGACTATTTCGTAAGCTCGACAAACACTAAAGACCTTCGCAAGCGCCAGGCGCGATTTTTAGTTTTCCGCTCGCGTCCGGGAAAAACTACTTCGGGCTCACTTCCGGCGCTCTTGCAGGCTGCGAGGTGCTCATTAAAACCTGAGCAGCTCACTTCAGCCGTCCTCAAAAGCTCTCGGCGAGGCGAAATGAGCTCCCCGATACTCGATCGATGTAATCCATTCCGTGATGCGGAATGTAATTACTCAAACATGTCGCTCCGGCGAAGCCTTAATGAGCAAGAATATTTGAAACACGAACTTCTCCGCGAGCTTTACTGCAAGCTCGGTTTTGTGCTGATCATTCTCAACATTACTTTAGAATTACAAATTGTGTAATTCGCGAATTATTTACCCTTTTGTGCGGCTGTAGAAAAACAGGAGAATGGGGCCTAACCCAAATTATTAATAAATCTTACTATTATACGTGGGCAGTCTGAAATGTATTGCGCCTCAACATGGAGATGGCCTTGCTCGTCAAAACCATTCTGCTACTACAATAGTAAATACTTTGAAAAATTGGTGTAAAAATTTTAGCCATTTTGGACGCTTAGTTATTGTTTGACATTCGTTTGTATCAGTCGATGTCAGTGCTAAAAATGTAAAAAATCGAATACCGTACCGCAATTAACTACTTGCATTTGAAAGACAATACGCCTAAGCAAATTATAGCCGACTTCGACGCCGTTTACGGAGACCCTGGTCCATCATTTCCACAGTGAAAATATGGGCAGCTGAATTTAAACATGGTCGTACTAGCTTGGCTGCTGATGACCATTTAAGACGTTCAACAACTGCGACTTTCACCAATTGGTACTGGACGGCCGTCGAATCAGGGTTAGAGAAATAGCAAAATCTGTGAGCATATCGAAGAAATGCATTTGTCTTATATTGACTGAAGAAGTGGGCATGAGAAAACTCCCGCGAGTTGTTGGGTCCCGCGCTTGCTCACTTTGAACCAAAAATTCATTTGAATGGACATTTTCAAGGCTCTGCTTAAGCGGTTTTAGCGAAATGCTCGGATTTTTGTGTCGATTTATCACTGCCCATAAAACATGGGTTCACAATTACACTTTTGAGACGAAGAAGCAGCCAAAAAGGCAAACCTGCTCCAAAAAGGCAAAGTTGGTTTTAGCGGCTGGGAAGGTAATAGCGACTATTTTTTTTGAGAGGCAGGGAATTCTGTTCAT
Source organism: Sinelater perroti (assembly GCA_036346155.1). NCBI lineage: Eukaryota > Metazoa > Arthropoda > Insecta > Coleoptera > Elateridae > Sinelater > Sinelater perroti. The sequence continues at coordinate 19,645,141 of JARFIY010000254.1, read as the reverse complement.
CGACTACTTAGAAAAGAGGAAAACCATAACGGGGCCGTACTACGTATTGTTATTGGTCCAGTTGCAGACAGCAATTGCTAAAAAACGGCCCTATTTGGAACGGAAGAAACACTTCGTGGTCGCCGTGACCAAAATTTACGAATGGCAGTTTGAATTGGTTGACCACCCAGCATATTCACCAGATCTGGCCCCAACGATTACTTTCTGTTTCCTAAGCTCGGAGAACAGAGATTTTCAAAGGCTTATCGCAATTATTTTGAGAGCACGTCAACTTATTTGAATAGGTTAAATATGGTACCACCCGTTGAAATAATTGAATTTGACAGAAAAAATACTTGTTTCTACGTTAGGTTCAAAACTTTTCAGGCCGCTTACGTATTGTTTATAGATACTATAAACTCCTCTAAGGCACGTTCTAGCTTGCAATTACTTAATTAACTATTAGCCATTAATTATAGAAGATGAAGGGTTGTATTGTACACTTCAATAGATAGAAGCCTATAATCAAGTCTAGTATGTAACCAAATACCTGTTAAGGTGACTATAATTATATACACGTCAGAAAGCATAATATAGTGTGTCACAAGATGACCTATCCGAATTAAAATTATTTAAATGTTTGTATAAAATAATTTTTTTAACGCTGAATGAATTTCTACACATAAGTGCTTTTAAATGTTACATCTACAGCGTATTACTACTTACATGACAAAAAATGCAGTGTTTATTGATTGACGGATAACTATGTTTAGAAATCTTCAGAGCATCGACATCAAAACTAATAGCTATTTTAGAATAGGTTTAAAAGATTCTTGGTTTAATTGTTTGCAAAAGTTGTATCAAGATAGGCCATACATCACGGTGGTAATGAGAAGATGCTCCATTTTGATGAAAAAAATTTCTTCATTATCAAAGAACTTTTGAACGAGCTACATCATGTTTAGGTTAACATCACCAGCGATACTATAACCCCTCATAAATTCAAATGGTGTTCTATAGCAACATCCGCATTTTGAAGAACAAAAGTAATTGCGTCGCTTAATTAAGTCGCTCAACTTAGAGGTAGGTTCATCGCATCATTTGCCCAAGTACAATTAATTAAAATTTCTAAATCAATAAACATTGCCTTTGTCCTTTAAATTATATTTTGGAAGACTTTATTAGGGTACTGTAATTGTATACTTTTCGAAACTAATGTTAAAATATATATATAATCAAGTCTAGTATAGTAACCAAATACCTGTTTAAAGGTGATTACATCAAACATATACCTAGTATTCCCATAAATGCTGCTATAAACTGATTAAAGGCATCGGTTTCATGATTATAGGGTGTATAAATACACAAGATTAAATGAACATACCGCCTTAGCTTTATGTAAGCCATAGTAAAGTTATTCACTACAACCATTAAAGTTCACTTTAAAAATCAATGGTGGAATATGGTCTTTAGCAAACTTTCCCCTCATAAACCGTCCATAATCTACAATACAAAAGATTAAAGTTTGGGGTACTAAGGAACCTATCGTCTACCTTCAAATAATGAAGCACGTTGCCTAGTCAAGGCTGAGTTGACTTTTTGTGGACCGATATGACGTGGAATCTTACTGAAACGGTCAGGTTCATATCGAGAAACAGTGTAATTCAGAATTTTTTGTCATATCTCCTAAAACATTTTGTTGTTACACAGCGGCCCAAATTTTGCTCTTTTTCCACAAAAATGAGTATCAGGTACTCTATAATAACATATTCTTCATCAAACGATGGTTTTTCTGAATTTGTAGTACTAATTGAGATAGTTTTTTGGACAACTTAGCATACACCTTGCCATTTTTTCTTGAAAGATTCCCTTACAAATTATTCATCCGTAAACAGATTTTTCCCGTGGTCATCATGTGCACACTCGATCAACAATTTCTTCGATTTTTTCTCCTACCTTTTCTTAAAATCTCTGTAAGCAAATATTCCGTATGTTTTTGCAAGTAAATAGTTTTAAGTTTTGTTTTATAATGATGCATCAAAGTTTTAAAAATTTTCATCCTCAGAGACGTATTTTTTGCAAAAAAAATGATTGGATCTAATTCAACCACTTACAGTTTTGGCTACTTGAGTAGTTCGAATTAAAGGTAGTCTTCTAGATTTGTGACGCTTCTTAACATCTTCAATTTTATTGTCATGTAATATTCCTTATATTAGAATTCTGATTCTGTATTTTAAGTCTTTCAAATTCGGTTATTGGGGGTAGATTAGCCCTCGTGTTTCATCCCTGTAGCTTGTCGTGCGACTTCGCTTCGTTCATGATTTCTCTCAATACTATTTTGTTCTTCAAATTCTAAATTGCTATCTGCTTTAAATCGTTATTCACTTCCTTCCACGTTCTCATTCTTCATTTTCCCTTTTTTACTTGTCTTTCATTTCGTAATTGTCTTAATTTTTTTTCCTGCTACTCATATTAAGTGCTATAACCATCGAAATCTCTGAGATTTGATCTTTTTATATTTTCTTCATTTACTTCCCCTTGCAGCTTTTAATTAATTAATTAATTAACTTTACTCTTACCAGCCCCAATGTTAATGTCTCAGTAGCATAGATTATTACATACAAAATTAAACTTTTGTAAATTCTTATTTTTGTGATTTTGGTTAGTTTTTTCTTCATTAGCTTTTTGTTATTGTAATGTGCGCTGTTTTGGAACTGCACCTTTCCTATTAATATTATTTATTTTTACTTCTGAATCTTTCCCAAAAATGCATTTTTCCTCTTTTTCTGTTTGGTAGTATCTTATGTACTTTGTTTTTGCAAATTTATTAACGGTCGTCTTTAATTTTTCTCTTTTAAGCACTTTGTTTCACACCCTTGCATATTTTATCAAATGCTTGTTTAAAATCTGCAATCAAATGTGTAATGAGAACTTTTGCTCTTAGTATTTTTCTCCCTATCCCTTTTCTTATATATTGACTCAATCTCTTCAATCTTACACTCTTCTGTTTCTTCTATTCTCCATATTTGGTAAATAACTAATATTCTTTTTTTATTCCGCCTTTATCATCTAGCTGCCCCCTACCCCTTTGCCTTTTCTCTAGCTTTTTTACTATATTCATTTATTGTTAAAAATTTGACTTTGTCATTCGTATTTCCTTCTGTAACTAATCATCACGCAACTGCAGCTGTCTGTTACATTTAACAGTTTACTATAGTAATTTCCTACGTATATTCTTAATTTCATCTTGCTGATGATTTGTTCCCCGTTTTCATTTTTATATCCGTCGTCCTTATTCAATGTGGGCTTTTCTTCTTTATTTCTTTTATTCCTGTATTTATTATTCCATTGCTTGTTCTTTTTATTCTATTTTATATTTGTTCTGATGATTCTTTGTTATCCTTATATACTATCAATTTTCCCCATTTCCTGTTCTTGTCTCTCTTTTTAGCTTGTTCTTTTCTCAATAATTCATTGAACCACTTTATTTTTTTTTTTCTGTATACCCTGTATACAATATATATTTCATATTTAGCTTTTCGTTCTAAAATCATTTGAGTTGCGTTATATTATTTTTATTTTCTTTTTTATATTTTTCTTTTGTAGCTGCTATAAGTAGATTGTGGCCATTGTCGGTGTTTCTGCCTTTCTATATGATCTTAAGTCACCTTTACGTTCCCAATATAATTAGTTTCACTCGTTCCAGGTAAACACATGTCTACTCTGTATACTTCTGTTTGAATAGTGTACTACTAATTATTATGTCAATTGCTGTTGCAGAATTCATAATCTTGGTCCATTGTTATTTTTTCGCCTTTTCGCTTATTGTTTATTTTTGGACTACCTCGAAATGAAATTCTTCTTTTTCTCTTTATGCTTTACAGGCGCCTGAAACTACTAAAAGAGTATACCGCTTTGCATTTTTTGTTATTATTTTATAGATTGTCATAAAAATCGATTGCTCGTTCTCAATTAGTGCAAATACTTAATAAAAAATTAATTTTCCACTTTACTCTCGCTCTTAGATAAGCTAATTAACTATTATTTTAACTTTTAACTCATTAATTATTATAAATGCTGTTTGCTTCATTTTTATTATTAATATTTTTGATTTTTATATCTCCGTTCTCATTTCATAGTAGTTATTTAAATTTACATTATGCTTTTTTTAACTCTTACTTACAGCATTTTTCCAGGTGTCAGTAGTGTGCTGACGTTCAATATCTCTGTAATTACTTCGTTTTCCTTCTTTCTAATCTTCTTAAATTTGTAATCACACTTTTCAAATTCGTCATCTACCTTTTCGAGTTCCTTATCGTATTTTTATCCAGTTTGTAATCTGTGGTCTATAGTCTATAGTCTACCTTTTAAATCTGCCATCTTTGTTATACATTATTGATGTAATTTTTTCTAGCCTCCTCCCCTTTATCTTAATTCCTCTCTAAATTTCTTCCTGTTTCATTGATTTTATTATATATTTGACTTTCTTTGGACGTTAGAATGTTATCAATAATTATTTTTTATCCTTTGTATTGTATTACATCTTTGTTTCCAGATTTGCAATTTTATTACTATTGCTTATTCCCTCATTTTTCCAATTCCGTGTGCTTCAACAATATTAACTTCGATGCCTATTCTCTAAGACAGTAACTGCTCTACATTTTGGCTACATTTGTATCATACATTATCAGTCCCTTTGTTTGTTATGCTTTTCCCAGCCTTAAAGTTTTCTTATTTACTGCTACACTTCTTGCTTTACTATATTCCACTTCTCTTCTTTCTTTATCGTTCTACCTTTAGCTATTTTCGTTTCATATCCTGGTAAATTTTCCTCCCCTTCTGTTAGTTTTTATTATTTACATATTTGTTTGTCTTTCCTTACCGAATATTTTCTATTTATTGTCCATGCTCACCTCCCTCCCTCCTCCACTATTGTAGCTATAACGTATTATTTTTGCAAAACCCGTATTCAATGTTAATTTTAATTTGTGTGGTTTCCCTTGCGTCAAACGTTTATTTTTAGCGCGCTTTTAATTTCATAAGGTTTTTCCTTCCGTGAACAACTTAGACTTTTAATTTCACGTTGGTAACTTTGTAGGTTTCGATTCGCGTTTTCGCAACCAACTGTCGCGCCGGGAAAATCGCTTTTATGTTATCCGAACTTTTTATTTTCCTCTTACATTTTACTTGATTTAATAAATACGCCATTAAATATAAATTATTAATAGTCACTGTTCTCTCCGAATGGCTATTTCATAATTTGCTGCATTTCATGATATCGGTATTATATGAATACTGGAAAGACAAAGATATGGTTAATTTTGAAGCATTATTTATTGGAATACTAGGTAGTATTGTTAATAAATTGCTAATAATTGTTAAACTAGTAAGCCTGTAATACAGAAATTTATTAGTAAGAAAATTTACTAACAGTTCTATTTATTAAATGACAATTAAATAAATGTAGCTTGGTATAAATAGATGATAGTTATATCAATATTGAATCAGAGATAATTAGCAACGGTAGTTTACAACTGCAACTTCATGTGACTATCATATTATATTATCGCAGATATGCTAGCTTTAAGACATCAAAGATTTATTTCATTATATAAAAAAGTGCTATTTTAAATTTGGGAATATTTTTACCTTTTCATTTTATTATCAAAAGCCTTATAGTGCGTTAGATTACAATGCATCGTATAATCCATTGTCAGGCCATAATATTCTGATGTAAGGTATACTTTTAAATAAATATTTAAAAAAATGCTCACATAACACAGACAGATAGACGTAATATAAAAATTTGGAAATACCTAGTATTATACAAAGCTTTTTTAAAAAATTCGGTCCTATATTTCACCGATAACATGGGATAAGTGCACACGCATGTAGATGACCTTTCAGATGCACTTCGACAAACGCCATATAGCGTGAGCTTTACGGTAAACTTGCTGTGGGAAGTCAGAGGTAGCCCACGTAAGAAATAAGGTCATAGTGCAATAGTGCCATAGTACAACAAGCGATCATTAATATCTACTATAAATTGTGGAACAAGACATTGTCCGCAAAAATTTGGCGGAAAATCTATTCTTAGTTTGAGTCGTACAAATTCATAAAGCAACAAAAAGCAAAACGAATGGAAACTTCTTGAGATTTCATTACCATGTGTATGTGTGACCAGAATTTATCTTGGTGGGTGCATCTCTTCTCTTTATTTCACTGCGTTATGATAGACGGTCGTAATTCAAGTGCCTGTTTCTAAAGAAACTTTTGCTGTTTACAGTTTCTATTATAAATGTTGCCAAAACAATGTTGTAAAGAATAACAAATATTTTGAAGATTTTAATTCAAATAAAAACTCTCACGTGGTAAATGCGAAAAAAAAATTTCTTTATAATATAACAGGGTCATTTAATATGTGCATTACATATTATATGTTCCTACAATTCCAAGACTATGAAATATAGAAAAACTAAGTTAGTAGCAGAATATATGAATTAATTATAGATAAAAATGGATCAAAACTCCGTAACGTGCCATTTTGTTTTCCAAAAATAAATAGGATATTAAATAAAAAATACAAATTAGAGTTCAAAGATCAAAGGGCTAGTCAATTTTGCTGTATTACCTAAACCAACGATCTTTTAGCTCTCGAACTTCTTTATTAAATGAACGCAAAATAATTCACGATAACTGAATGTGATATGTCAAAACGTCATTGGAGAAAAAGACTTATGAAGATAGGTCTGAGTGATGATACTAAGAAACCTCCCAACCTCTTCTGTTCCATTGTTTTCTTTTCAAAGATTTTTTAAGACCCTAGACTTACAATACCCTCCCCATTGTCCCGATCTCTACAATTAATCGGCGGAAACTATCCTTCGTTGAGAAACTAGAGTGAAAACATCTCATTCGCCCAATTGCTGTTGTTATCAGCTTCGATGACTACTTAGACTAAGCTCTGAATTATCTTATTATTTATTGTAGCTCTCGTTCGCTATTTTAGCAATTTTTACACAACTTTATAGCGTAGGGTTTATTAAATATAAGTACCATACCGGCTATTAATCCAAAAGTTATTAGAATTTTTCGAACTATTCAGGATTTGTTTAATAAAAGCCAGAAATGTGTACCACATTATTTATACGAGGTGTCCTTAAAAGGTACCAAAATATACCGGGTGCTGATAAAAAAAAATAAAAATCCCTTATTTACATGGGATCTTTTAGATTAACGTGTAAACTGTTTGCTCTTCTGTTACGAAATTTGGAATATTGAATAAACTTTCAACTCCAAAACCTCTGTTCTCTAATCTAAATATCCTCAAATGGGTGGTGGCTCTGACAGATGGTGCTACTTTTAGTGGGAGGAAGTTTCGTTAATTCTCAGTAAATTTGAACATTTAACATAAAAATACTATTCTTGTTATCAGTACTTTACACTGTGTGCAGTGATTTCCTTGTGAATGTTCAAAAACATGTTAAACGCGCACACATGCAAACGATTACATATTTGAATGTTGATGTAGTTTATCAATTTCTATTCAGTTTTGCTTTAGAAATACAAAGATGAATTTTTACCGGCAAATTGACCATTATTTGCAGTATCAACCTATATTTAAGAGAAAACGACAATCTCAAACATTTTTTAAATAAATTACATCATTTACATCAACATAGAATATTTCAAATACAGTAAAGATATCCAAGAACAACCAAACCTCTTGGATGGAGGAAGAAATTCTTGAGTTTGTTGAAGATAATCCGCATTCTAACACGAGAAAATCGCTGGAGAATTAGACATTGCAAAGTCAACTGCTTAGTAAGTTCTCAATATCTTCTTTCCTCAGATTACTAGTAAAAGTCACTCTAACCTATGGTGAACCATCTACCTCCTTTACTTGATAATAAACTTGATAAAAAACAACATTGAGAATAGTGCTCCACCAGTCTAGAAGTATGGAAAAAGTCAGATAATCCTTTTGCGACAAATTAACGCGTACATTGCATGCAGTAGTAAAAATTTCTATAAAAGATCTATAAATTATCTGTCCTGATTCGGCCAAATATATTTTTATTCCAGCGTCTTTCGTGGTCAACACACTAGCTAGATTGATTTTCAAAATTTTGAATATGCATATCGAAAAATTTCGCGAACGGTGTAAGATAAGACTCTGAACAAGAGTAGTTTTTTAGTGATAAGGTTTAAGCTTGCATATCTATTATTAAGTGATGAAAACGACAGCATTTATCAGGAATTTTGCTCATTTAAGCCTTTTTGTTTATTTAATGTTTTAATATTTGTAATTTTAGCTCAAATGTTTCATACCATCCTAGACAAAGGGCTCTATTTCTTCTATGAAGGGTTTTTAGCCCATGTTTACAAATAGTTTTTTTCAGTACTAGATATATTTTCGTACTTTTTAAAAACGCCTTGTATATTCCAAATTATTAGCTATTATTACAAAAATTCTTTTATTAGATATTTAAACATTTAGGTCAATTAAATCGCCCAAACATTTCATGTTCTATTTCTAAATTTTCCTTTTTGAAACACTTTCAAGCCCTCAACCTTTATCCTCTTTTTCAACCAAAATTTCTCTTGTAAGCTACTTGGCCTGGATACTTTTCTTCTTCCACGGAATTCATTGTAAATGCTACTTTCATTATAATTTTCTCTTTTCAAAGCCAAAGAAATTTCCTTTTTTAAAATAAATCTCATTTTCGCTAGTTTGGCCTAACTATTTTAAAATTTTTTTTTTGTTTTGTGACTATAATATATAATAAAATTAATCAACAATTCTATAGGGGCGTTGCCCTATTACCATTGTTAATTTTTCGGCCTAAAGGTTCTTAATTTTGTTATTCCCCTTCTAAAGCTATTGTTGTTTATTCTTTATTCTTTAATTTTGTTCGATAAATATTATAAACTATATTTCTTTGCTAGCATCTACTTGACTGCTTGTATGTGTAAATGCTATTAGTCTTATGCCGGTGTATAAATTATGTAAGTGATTTTACCAAATAGACTTTAGTAATTTCAGACTAAATTAAAACTACAAAAATTCCAACAAATAATTATATTCATGAGATCTTAACGATGTTAGGTAATTATGAGACGTTTCTTTTTATTTTATTAATATCTAATCTTTTTACTGTAAGTATTGTTATTATAAGCATAGATTTAAAAAAGCCTTTGTAATCGTAAACTATTTTGAGCCTTAACTAGTGCAAAATTGCCCTTGTCCGTCCTCATCAGGAACGTTCAAATTCTATAGTATTTCACATTTTGCGAGCAGTTTCGTTTCTATTTCGAAAATCGAACACTGCCCCCTAGGTGTTTGCATTCTTCGTCTGAAGTTACAAAATTGCTTTTTTGTTTTAAAGGCTGTTTTGTGCTTGCATTTGTGCTGTCTGTGTCCGCATCTAAGGCTTGCAAAGACCTAGTAACACGCCACGTGTGCCTGCATTCTCGGTGCTTTGTGCTTGAAAATGTCACCGCCATTCCACTGCATCATCTACTAACGTGATCTATGCTGTCTCTTTTTTATAGTCGCTACCGTTTCGGCTGCATTTTTCTGCTGCAACTTCTGCTCTCAACTACTATAGATCGCTTAGGAGACGATTTATTTGGATTATATATGCTAAACCCACCTAATCTGCTCTTACCAGGCATTTTTGTAAGTTCAATTTTTTCTTCTCGCTTCTTTTTTTTTTTGAACTTGCTCACACTCCAAAAGGTTCTATGGACTTCACATTTTAACTTCATAAAAACAACATAAACTGCCTTCTACTTTAAATATGTAATTAATAAAAGCGCATGATAACAGAAATGATCATAAGATAGAGATTCTTCTTAAAAATTGTAACAAAAAATAAAAAATTAAACTACAGGATCATTTCTTGGAGTAACTATTGCCATATTTAACCAAAACTTTTGAACAGACATCGAAATATAATACAAAGTGGTTCTCTAGAAAACCCCGTTTTAGTTTCTTCTACAACAAGAACGAGTATTACAAATCAGCATTGACAAAGCCTGTTAACAATATAAATTTCAAAATCAAAACGTCTGTTTGCAATCTCTCGGCATTCCCGGATAGTTTCAGAGATTGGGCAGAAGAGCGGGAAATTGGCCGAAGAGCTGCACGCTCATCGCATTCTGCTGCGTAGCCCATAAATTAAAATTCCTTCTGAACGACTCTATTCAAATGAGCGTAAACATGTTGAGCTGCAGCTTCTGACGGGCACTTGGGCCGTAATGAATAAAACATCGCATGATAATTAGCGACACTTCAATTACGTAATTGCGGTGCCGATAATATCGATACGCCGCCGGACGGCCTGCGCGAAACAGGAAAGGCGCATTTGGCAAAGCGGAAAAATGGAGCCGTAATTGGCGAAACAGATGTGAACAAAGCAATTAAGCAATTAAGCTGCCGAGCTAGCAGCAATTGCATATTTTAGTGCGTAAGTAAATAAGCCGCCTCCGTTGGGTGGGGGTGTCAAGAGGCTGTCCGACGTTTACCAGACGCGCTCGTGTTAGTGTTAGTGCAAGTTGTTCGCTTAGATTTACCTGTGTACTTCTAGGTTATCAGTTACAGCACAGCCACCCACTTCTCCGACTTAAATCGAACCTGTTGATGCTATCTTCGTTTTGGCAACTTCGCTGTTGCAGACCTACCAGGACAATAAAAATAATTATAGCAATATTTCAAAAGATATATCTAACAGTTGAAACAAAGAAACAAAAATTTTGATTGAAGGTATAAATATACAAGACTACAGAAAGGAATAAACCTTATAATGCATAGATCACAAACAAAAAGTCTATTCTGTAGTCAAATAAGAAAAAAAGTAGAAAGTAGTTATGTATTTTATTTTGTTTCTTCAAAAACTTTCTATCTTTAGTTTCTTCAGAAGTCAAAAATTCTTATACTACTAAAGACTTCGCTAGCAGTCAGCAATACAAGAACGAATGTAAAAGTTGTACAAATATTACTTGACTTAGTGCAAAAAGAGAGGTAATAAAACAATTTAAAGTATCATATCGACAGTAATATGCGACAAAGTATAGAACAAAATAAATAAACAGAAGATCTATGAAACATACAAACAATACAATTATAAAAATCATACAAAAGCAATATTTACAAATAGAAAAAAGAACAAAACATGTAATAAGGCAGATAAAAAAGTTAAATCTATTGATAGCCACCAAAATTATCAATACCAAGATAAATATCAAAGAAGTGATTAAAAAATATATAAGATTAGAAACAAAACAATAAAAAAAAACTAAAAATGGAAACAATACAAATTATTAGATAAAAAATCTATACCAAATAAAGCAATGAACGAAAATGTTGTAGAGAGGAGACATTAGGGCAATAATAAAATATATCCCACCAAGAAGAGTGAGGAGATAAATAATAAAATTAAACTAAACCAAAAATGAGCGAGCTACCAATTCAAGTTTATAATATTGGTTGTTATAATGTTCAGCACATAAGGCGTGAGTGTAAAGGTTCTTGTACGCCACGCAATAAATTTTTAACGCTGACAGCACACTTCAGTCGAAACCGTAGTATGATGCGCCCGAGACCGTACGCCAGTTAATTATTATAAATAGCGTCTTTGGGAATGATGCTATACTTAGAGAGACATGGCCTACTTTCTGCATTTCTAATAAAAATAATAGGAATGCCTCTAGCGCCATTTAAGCGCTTATGCAAATTAGGCCAAAACAAAAACGCCCGCTGTGCCTAACAATAAGCAGAACCACGCGCTTAATTGTCTGAAATAAAGTTAAAAAATCTTCAGCAATGTTCAGCAGTTATACAAAATACACCATCTAGACACAAAACTAGTAAACTTAAATATAGGGTTTATAATAGTAAAATATGATGACAAGCAGCTGTGTTGTTGCATATATGGTATACAACAATGTTATCGTTTCAGCTGAAAAATAGGACAATTGCAGGAAAATGCCTATCGTATAGGGTGTCTGAAAACAAGATTTACTACTGTGAGGTTATGTTAAATTAGATAATTTGACATTTCATATTTTACAAGTAGATGCATGGCAAAATCGGCGTAGAACGCTGCATATTGCAACTGAGAAACAACGTGTCATTGATCCCGTTTTTTTTAAATGTTACAAACAAAACACTTTGGGTGACAGGAGGACTATATAGAGACATAACTCACACTCACTTTAATGATTTTGATATAAATGGTGTTTTTTCCAACCAAATAGTGCTACTTTATAGGCAGCTCGCAAGACAATAGAGTCCAAAACCTTAATTTTTATTTTATTTACAGAAATTATAGTCAATTACAATAAAAAGCCTATTTTGGGACACCCTATAGTATTTTAGTACAAAAATGAATAGTTAATTGTATTTTTTTATGAATTTCTATATTACTAAATTAATATGTAAGTTTTCTGTCTTTAGATTAGATGTTTAACAATAGAAACTTATACAAGGTCTGCTCTGAAAATATCGAGCCCATGTTAGTACAAATTTCTTTCTGGGAGGACCTCGTATAACTTTCGAATTATCAGCAAAGTCTATTATGAAAGCTCAAATGATATTAAGTTTCCAATTAAGACAATTATAGAAACTAGTATTAAGTACACAGCATTGTCTTCCATTTTCCACCATTCCTACCGTTTTTAATGCTTCCATTTATTTTTTACTTTTATCTCCTTTTTCCCTTTACAATATTTATAGTATTCTATGTTATATTTATGTTGTAAGGTCCCAACCTTCTCATTCTTTGAGCCCTTATAACGCAACTGGTTTACCCGTCCCTTTGTCATTACTCAATTTTTCCCCATCTATTTGTTTACAACTTGTTCCAATCAACTTTAGGGAGCATCATTGGTTATATCGTTTATACTAGTGTCTAAATCCCTTATCAGTTCTTTTTTTGTTCTGATTTATGATTATCACAGCTAAATATTCAAAGCACAATGCTTTTTCTCTTCAGTTCCTTTCTTTTCGTACTTGGCTAATTTCTCACTCGTATTTTTTATGTTTCTCTCAGTATCTTAAATATTTTAGCAAATTTATTCTTAAACTTCCTTATCAATTGCAATATTACATTAAGTCTAATCGACCCTTTTCTTGTGAACTGAGTGGACTGCCGCCATTATTACAGCTCCTTGGAATTTAGTTTTTGCAGACTAAATCAAAATGGTTATTTATTATTTCCTACCTTTTAGTGCCGAAAAATATGAATTTGGTAAGCCAAAGCTTCTTTCATTCGTTCCTATATCGAACTGAATTCTTTGCTGATCATTAGTTCTTTTCGCTGTCCTTTAGTAAATCTTGCATTATTCCCATCCACCTTTCCTTTCGGTGGCACTTAGATCTTCTACATATTGTACCCATAATCCATATTTGTTTCCTTTAATAGCATTAAGTTATGAAAAGGGTCTAAGCCAATCCTATGAGACTTTTCCAAATGGTTGTTAGCACAACTTTGAAGTTTGAACTATTATTTCCTATTATCCGCACTATTGATTTCGAATATGTCTTCCTGTAGAATGTAACAAGGTGGGTATAAATAGTTTTACATATTTTAATATTTATTACACGTGCAATATTTTGGCTTTTGTTTACACCCCAACTTTCTTCAAATTTTTGGGTCTTGTTGGTTTTGCTTTATTATGTGTATTGATTCAATCTTATTACTACTTTATTTTATTCAATTTCTTAATAAAGCTTCATTTACTGTTTCTCAATTCTTGTATAAATTTACAGCGAATATATTGAATAAAACACTGCAGCTCCTACTATTGATGTTACTTGAGATTTTAATTCGTGAAGATTATGAGCGCACGGCTGGGCTTAAAGTATTACCCGCCGTACTCCGTTTTAAGTTACAAAACTTCTGTATTCATGCAGTGTTATCCTTTAAGTGCTTTCAACGCCTGATATTAATTTTCTCAGTACTCCCACGCACTCGTGCTCCTAGCTAGCCGAAATCCAGTTTAAGAGTTCCCAAAATGTTTAAGGCCTTATTTTAAAATTTATTTCGACACTTCATAAGGATCACTCAATAGGGAGAACGTTTTGAAGTTTCCATAGCGTAAATTGTCTCTTGTGTAGTGGCATGATTTTTAGCATTTCAAATCTTATTTGACCCTGTTCAGCCACCTCTCTAAGTTTTTAGTTCTTTAATAGCTTTTCCATTTACTTCTTGCGCATTCCCTACTACTATGCATGTGTTGCGCGTTCTTTCCAATGAATTTGCTTTCATAGTAGCACCTGTAAGTAATGAAACCGCCTTTTTCCTGATTAGTAAGCATTTTAATATTTCCTATCCCTCACTCTCTATTTTACTTCCAAGTTTTCCCAGTTCCCACAATTTTCTACCTAAAGATTTCTCCTATTATCATTTCCTTCTTTTCGTTTGCTTCTTAATATTCTCACTCTACCGTGCTGCTTGCTTTTGCTACTATTGTTTCCGCTGTTTTTAACTATTAGCCTCTTGATTGTGTTCCAAGTCACTTCTACAATCTTGGATTCACTAAATATATTCTACTTATAGAGTACTTTCTACTTTCCCATTTGGTAGTTTATAATTTCAAATACTCGAAGCTTATTCATTATCTCTATTATTTGCTATCCATTATGGTTTAAAACCCCTCTGTCCTAGCTTGTCGCGGGTTTCTCTAAATTTACTTCATGGTTTCCCGTCCTCCCATTTAAATCCCAAGCAATCGTTAATTTTTATTCTTTTCGACCAATATTTGCATCTTTCAATAACCTTTTTTTACTATTTTCATCTTACTCACACTCATCCTTATGTGTTTGAATTTTCCATCAAAAATTCCCTGTCCGTTTTTGCTTTGTTAAATTCTGAGGTTGCTAGTAGATATTTCTATCTTGAAGCAAGTATTTAAATCTACTAATTTATATAAAATATAAAAATCTACTACGGGATATCCATTGTTATTTAAAGCTTCTCAACCAATCTTTCAGCAGTTTTTTAATTTTTTGTTGTTTTCTACCATCCAATTCAAGTTCTTATTTTTTTAACCAGTATTTGAATACCTTCCTATACCTTTTCTTTATCTACATTTTTATCATTTTTGTATGCACTATATGCAGTAACAACTAATAACAACAAAATGATTATGGTTTGTAACTCCCTCTAAAAAATATTTAAGTATCAGACCTAGATCCAAACATAACATTTGAGCTCACTATGCAATCAATATTTCAAGTACCTATTTCACTTCATCTCTGTTAATATTAACACTTTTATTTTATTGTTGATGAATTCTATAATTAATTCCGTCTCTATTTGACTTATTCCTCTAATATTTCCGATCTTCCAATTCTTAGCACCTTCTTTTTTGTACCATCTATCCTGCGCTTAACCTCGCTGTTTACATATGATTGAGATAGACCATTTCTACAAGCCTCTTTTCCATAAGTTTTTCTTTTACCATTTATTTTTCTTCTCTTTCCATCATTATTTCTTCCACCAAAGACATGTATTTCTTTTATTTCCATATTCTCAATAAATAACACATATATCTTTCATTACAGTGCATGGCGAGGAATAAGTCTCCCCCCCCCCGCCCTTTGTCAGGTTGAATAAAGGAAAAAAGATAGGAAGTATACAAAATTTATTTTTACAAAAGTATGTTTTATTTCAGTGCGTTTTAAATAGAATTTCTTGATGTACAGTACGATATTTGTAAAACTCATTCTTGCAATTGTCCCATCGGAAGAAATCATAGATGTCATTGCAATGAGAGATTAAGTGTCCAGAAAACACCCTACACGGAACTTCAAGTGAAACTCTTGTAGGTCCATTGTGTTGGACCCAGAAGGTTTTTAATAAGACAGTAGTGAGGTTCGATGCGAATAATTGTCGAATTATTCCCACATATTCATAGAAAGTGACTGTTGACACACTGAGCTCCCTCTTCAAAAGAATAAAGATTATGATCCCACCATGTTCGCTGTGGATAGGCCTTTTATGTACATCTCGCGGATTGTTATCACCCCAATGAAAGTTTTATTTATTGACGCATCCCATTTTTTACAACAACCACCGTGTTTTAACAAAAAGGTTAAAAGTTGTAGAGTACAACTAGATAAGTGAAGAACAATGGCACTAGAAGATTGCAGAATTGAGTCTTATACTGATGTTTTCCGGTGTTGCGCGCTCTGAGGTTGCGTCCTCTACTTTTCACTGCAGAACCCGTGCTTCTGAAGTTCCCTGTCCACAACAAATTGTATTTTTGGTCGAAACTCAATTGGATTCTGAAGCTCAAGTTGAAAGCGCGTTTGAAAATCGTATTGTGCAGCCACCACAGAGTCATTGTTTCCAATGTACGCTGCGATAGCAAAAACTTTTTCTTCATTCATCCACATGTTAGCTACTAAGAGTCCCCCTGGTTAAAGTTCTTAATTACCTGCGACTAATGAAATAATTTCCCTCGTCCTCGAATTACCCATTGCTTCATAACTTTACTTTGAAGTTAGGAGGGATATTTTGTATTTTTTGTTTTCTTGTAAATTCTGTAATGCTAAAGATTTATCTACAAATAATGTAACTTCCAAAATCTATGCACAAGGCATTTGGTCTACAGAAATGCTTTCTCTGTTTATTATTTTGAACTATATGAAGCTCTTATAAAAGTCGATGTGAGTTCCAACTACATTTTTTACTAACGACAGCTTTCCATTTTCTACTATTACGGAATCTCTACCATAACATACAATATATTTGGCTAACTTTACTAATTGTAAAATCACTGAGTTTTACTTTTCATGTCACACCTCAAAACTTCTGTTGTCTTCTCTTCTCCTGTTAATTTGTGGTGCATCATCCGAAAAACCAGACATAAAACACGTATTAAGTACTTTGTATAATTTTAGAGATTCTTAACTAAAGAAAGTAAGACATTGACCATGAAATATTCGAGTAATTGAACTACCAAAATATTCAAAAATTTAAGAAAGAGTGTTCTTCACTCCCTATAATGAAACTATAAAATCACAACGAAACGTGGTCAGATTGTAGATTCAACTAATACAAACTCAAGAAGTTGTAATATTAAAGTTTGTTCATTTTAGTTATTCTTTCTCATTAGTTGTGTGTTGTTTACATTATAGGGTTATTTCTTTCTATACTACTTTTAAAGTTATGTACTTCATTTGAAAAAGAATATTTGGTTAGCCTCGTCTCACTTCTTCAAACAACATCAAAATGAAGCGACGGTTAAAACTTTTTTTAATAATTGTAGTCGATGAAGTATACGACGGTTTAAACTGTGGTAAGATTCTACTACAAAGACATAGGTACAAGAAAATCACGGTTTAGCCCTCATTGCTAGAAAAGTTAGAACTGCGTGATCAATACGTAGTTCAAGATTTAATTTTGAAAAGAGCGTAATTCTGAAGACGCCAAAAAACGCTCAGGCGGCAGATCGTTATGATTTCGAAAAGGCTGCGCTTTGAATAAAGGCACAAGGCTGCAGTTGCTACGCGACGCGTCGAATTAAGGTTAATATAGCGCAGCTAAGGGAAGACCACAATCGGAGCTGGCGCGATAAACCAATTAGGATCAAAGTTTTGGAAGCTGCATTTGCGCTAAAGGCCCACGCCCAAAATCAGCAGGTGTGATAATGAACAGCTCAATGCAATTAGTGCATCCTTTCTAGTTTCTGCCCCAGTTGTTAAATCGACCCAAACAAAAATCCGCCATGTAAATATAAAAAATAATCCACAACTAACAATTGTATCATATTATTGTTAATTGTTCGAAAACAATTAGCTATTGCACATATAACGATTTGACACTCGCTATTAAAATGTCTGCATAATTGTTTTAATATTTAATAATTTGAAGCACCTCCTACAACATAAAGTGATTTATAGGTGACATTTCTAATGTATCGTAAATTTTTATGGCAAAAACCCACGTGTAGCGCGTAAAGTGTGACCTTCATATAATACTTAATGTTTTTGTTTGTTTATTTCTATTATTCTCTTGATACGGAAAATCAATTAATTTTAAGAACGTATTATAGCCTCTAACGCAGTAAATTTGAGAATATGCAACTACCTTCAAAGGAAAAGGGAAAAACTTCCCCACAGTACTTTTCTTTGTTTGAGGGTTTATTAACCTACCAATATTTTGTTTTCCCCTGTAAATTAAGTAATCTGTTTGACACAATAAAATTATTAGAAGCTACTTCAGCAGCGAACAAATATTCTCTTAAATCACATGGGTGCTCACTCAGATAACATTGGTGAGCTTTACTTTCAACAGCTTCTAGTTCTCTCCAAAATTGTATACTTAAGTCTTCTCAAGGGTCTTGTCTCCGAATTGTGCCTTAACCTATGAACATTCTGGACGGTTTCATGTTGTTTGTCGTGTGAAACTTTATAATAATTCGTTGCTAAACAGACAAGGGTACCTCTTACTCTAACATCATGATGCTAGCTGAATAAGCGGTAGCACAAAGGATGAAAATCCAGTAAATATAATATTTATATTTGATTCTCCCTCGTAGTGCAGTCTCTTATTCCGGTCTTCAGATGAAAAACTTGCGTTATCTAAATTTTATTAATATGATGACGAATTCAATCGGCGATGCAACCCAAATTTATATTTATTTGCGTCTGTTAATCGGCTGCACTGATAGCAAAGTAACATTTAAAAAAGCATGTCGAATGTCAATGATCCAATCACTGTGTAAACACTTTGCTGTACCAGAGAAGAGTCAAATAAAGAGAACTAAAACATTCCAACAATGGAATTACACTCTGCAAAGATTCTCATAGTTTCTGCAATAAGTGCGCGGCTTATCTTGACGTTGCGTTTATTTACACACATATTGTACACTGTTGCGTCATAAATTCCTCTAGGTGCAGTAATCACGAAGCAACGTATCATCTCCATATCATTAAGGCATTGTTTCAGAAAGATGTGCTCTAAACAAACCTGTTACTATAATTCAGTCGCAAGGATCTACTTTACACAAGTGCAAACAGAAATTGTTGATGTAGTTATACGTAACAACATACACTCCATTGTTTTAAATGTTAAAAAAAGATTTTGTTCTAAAATCGCAAAGCACGGCCGAATCAAACTTAGAAGGGCTGTGCAACCTCCCGCTTATGATAAACACAATAATTGGGTTTTTTGTATTTCTGAGAAATCTACGCTATGGCCTCTTAAAAGGATTATTATTCTTCCTGAAACACTTTCTATGTAAACTAACAAAGGTAATAACAAGTGCTGCATTGTAATTAAGGAGACTAGTAACTTTAAGAGCAGGTACTTGGCAGATGATTACCTTGGGGGATTCTACATGCCCATAAAGAGCACAATTTACTCCTGGCAGACGCTTTTGTAAAATAAACATAAAGTATAAAGGCACAATACTAATGATAAAAATAAACAAGTTGTAGGTAATCTGGCTCTAAATTGTTATCAAAACATTTGTAATTAATTCAGAATTGCTGGGTGCTATTGCTATTGCCAATAAAGCTTTATATTACTTAAAAAAACATCAACCAGCTTGCCGGTTCTTGCCGGTCTTTTGATGATTCGATTATAAAATGCAACATTCATGTTGAGAGGTTAAACGCACTCTTAAATAACCTCTGATCAACCGTACTA
The DNA here is from genome assembly GCA_036346155.1 of Sinelater perroti. Lineage (NCBI taxonomy): Eukaryota > Metazoa > Arthropoda > Insecta > Coleoptera > Elateridae > Sinelater > Sinelater perroti. Next base: position 19,625,498 of record JARFIY010000254.1, on the reverse strand, counting down.
TTTGTTTAAGTACTCCAAAATGGTTAATAGAAACATATACAGTCTAATATTTACTTTAAAATGGCCTTCTAACAATTAATCATCGCTTTGCCGAATTAAAGTTCAATCTGTGAAACGCCTGAGCCAACCGTAAAATGTGCATGTAAACATTTCTCTGTCCAACCGATTGTTTAACAATCCTTCTCCTCGTTACGTTCTAAAACTACTGAGTGACACCTAAATAAACCCTGCTCGAACACTTTCGACTGTTGAAATACTTTATAGTCGTTGAAGTTTAGCAATTGCTAATTACCAATTACGCTAGAAGACATTTTCGCTCGTTTAATCAAATGCTAAATGTAGGTTAAACAATACCAAAAATGAATTTCGAAAATTTACAAGTGCCATATGTAACCATGATTTTTAAGTTCAGTTCGCCCCACAAAAGCGCCTGGTCAATATTTTAGACAGGCAGGATAGAGTACACGTGTGCTATAACCAAATAAATCCCTTAAGATACATTCTAATATGCTCTACAAGTTGCAACCTAAATGCTCCAATAAGCACCATTTTTAAGAGATTTGATGCGGTGTTCCTGTGTCACCACCCCAAACGCCCGCAATTGAATATCACAATAGCACAAATTTTCTGATTTCGTTCAAAAGTGACTAAAGCTGTGAATGGATCGTCCAATAGAGGAAAGAGACGAGCAACTTTAACAAATGGCGATCTAGCGATATAGGATTATTTGATAAAATTCGAACTTCAACAAACTCGCTTAAAACTTTTCAAAAGTACAACTAATGACAATCAAACGACGTTTAAAAACCCACAACACAAAGTTACCGAAAACATCTGAGCACAAGAAAATTTAGAAACTAAGTCGGTGCCCTCTTTTAGGGCACTGTAGATCTTTAGTAAACACAGAGATGCCATATATAGTATAGATGGTTGAAATATGTGAGAAGTGTTTGCTACGATCTGCTAGAAAATGATATAGACCGATATTAACACGTGGTTGTCACTATCTCTCAATGTCAATCTAATCTAAATCTCTTTCTGATCCCGCTATCTTAAAATGAACAGGCTAACCATTGTCGTTAGATGTCTATCCTTCAAGAGCTTTGGACCGTTAATGAGAATGTTTTGTTGTAGTCTAGAACAAAACTTCAATTTTCCTATCAAGTTTGGGCAGCTGAATAAAAATTGTCGTGAAGCAGAATATGCAGAATTTCAGATCGGTGGCTTTTCCAATGTATATGTGTTTTATTTCGCCAACAGAAATTTCAGCAAACCATTAATCGGCAGTTGCTTTTGAGAAGACGGTGAACCACACAGATATTCTCCTCAGCCATAATGGTCCTTAACGACCTTTTTTTAAACTGCTTCTCGTGTTAAGGGTGTCGTTCTGAAATTTCTCAAAGTTCGGACGATTTTACAGCCTCTACTATGGAAAACTAAGTACTAATTCGTTGCAAAACAAGCGAGGCTATCTCTTACAAGCTGCGCCCTTTTCGCTCACTTTACGGTTATAAAAAATTGGTTTATACATATAGAATATATCGAATAAACCATAGAGTTATTGGACAGTTAAGTAAATGTTTTCGTCAAAATTATAAAACACAAAATTACATTTATTTAGAGAAAAAACAAAAGTACTGTTTGAGACCAAGACTGACTATGCTATATGAGACGGAAACAATTACCGTAACAAAAAACAGAAAGAATATTTTAGAATACTGGAGAGGAAAATGTGAAGAATGATGGTAGGGACAAAAAGAATATCAAGAAATAAATATAAGCAGGATAAATTTTGAATTACAACAAGAGATCAAAGAAGACAGTCAAGAAAATAAAACGACAAAAGGTGAGATGGCTAGGACATGTATGGAGAGCTGGTAGACAAAACAATTTATTCCATGTTAAAATGTAATCCAGGCAGTAAGAGGAGAAGGAGAGACTAAGAACAACACGGATATAAAAAGTAACAGAAGACCTAAGAAAGATTGGAATTGAAGACTGGAAAACTTAAGTCAACAATAGAAAACAGCAGAATGAAATTCGTGAGAAAATAGGGTAGCAGATGGGTACTGATCAAACGCTTGGGGTTAAAGCTACTATGTAAGTAAACCACTGTAAGAATAGATAGTTTAACACATCTATTAGAGAGAAAAGTATGTGAAAATATTTTCATTTGTAATTATAAATCAATACTTAAAAACAGGAATAAAGGTTTTGAAACCTTCACATTCTGAATAATGCATCTATTTCATTATAATCAAACCTTAAATAGTTTTATTCTATTTTTTTCGTTACCTGCTAGCCCCTGTTTTCTATTTCTGCATTTTCCCAAGCTTTTATTATTTGTCTATTTTTTTTTAATTTTCAATGTTTTACTTTCGTTATATTCTTAATTTCACTCTTTTTAATTGCTTTTTCTACGATTTGCTCCTTATTATTAACAAGTTCAATAACAAAACCATTAGATTCATCTTGTAACAGAAGAAATACGAATTCTATGCGACTATGTACACACAGTTTCTGAAAGGCTTTTAGGCTTTCTTCCTCGTAACGTAGCTCACGTTTTCGTCTTATAATATTCCAAAAGTTTTCATAGTAAATTACTTTGATTTCTTTATATTGTATTGTTTCTTCTCTTGTACTTCTTCAAGATACGTATTCAAATTCTCCTTTTCTGTGTTTTAGTTCTCGTTTTCCTTATAACAAGATTTGATATTAGTAGTTATTTTTCCCATTCTTTGTGGCGGATTCGGCTTGACAAGATAACTACCTAGTAGTTTCGACAGTAAAATTCTTGATGCACTACTTGAGAATGGACTGCCTTTTGTACTTGTACTCGGTACAAACAATTTTACCTAACTACAAGTTAATTTTGAGTATCTTATTAAAAAATCTACATATTTGCAACCCATTAATAAGTATTTCGAGTTTAATGTTTATAATAACAAAAAAAATTCATTTAGCCCTCGATGTGGGTGATCGGTGCACCATTCTCTCACTTTTTGCCTCCAGTTAGTTTTATAGGTCTATAAACCGAAACATCGGCATGTTGTAAAATCCCGGTTACATTAAAATCATGGGGCGATGACTTCAAGTTTCAGTTCTTTGCATAAAATACTTGGCTCGCAAGTAAAACGGGGTCTATGGCCGTCCACAAACAGTATATCGGGACGTGGTATATCCTTATTTATGAGATGTGGATGATAAACATTTGTTGGGTACTGAAAAGAGTGTATATACTGGATTCACAATTTTTTTATGTTATATGAATACATTATCATGCTAATAACGTAAGCATAACGGTATTTTTCTCTTTAAGCGAACTGTGGTCAATACTATGAATATTTTAGCAACATCTGGATCAGTTTTATTATTTTTAAAAATGTTTTCATTATTTGGCTTGGTCCAATATTTTCTCTTTTACCCCCACAAAGCGTTATCTGCACAGAAACTTGCTAGGGCGACGGCTTCCCTAATTTTTTTGGTAACATTTGGATGTCGTTGAAAAACATAGCGATATGGTGGATTTATCTTTGATAATCTGCTTCCAGGTCAATTGTCTTTAAAAGTATTTTGTAGATAATTAGAAGTTAAAAATTGAATTCCTGTTGTCTATAGTGTTTAACAAGTACTTCAGTCATGTGCCTACTTTTCACAATTTCAGTTTGTTCGGCTAATCTTCGGATGGCCAGTTGTGGGGCTAAAAAACCAACGTCGATTTTTGTAAATATTTAAGGAAATATTTTATTTTTTTGTTATTTTGGTAGTCTAGTTTTATGTTTTACAACAACGTCACTTCCTAAAATAAAATAAAAAATATCCCCAGTATGGATAATAATTTTTGAATTGCAGTAACATAGTCTTTAACGATACATTTTTTTAAATACTGTTATACATCTATTGCCTCTATTGGCTCAGAAACGTATCAAAACTCGCATCAACCTGTTCTAATGCACATACATGTGAGAACATTGCTTACAATCCTGCTAAAGCTTGTAAAGACTAGAGCCTAGCTATTTCTTGCATTCTCAAAGTGCGGATATTGTGTACAATAATGACATGCAAATATTTGACATAAGTTTGAATAATTAGGTAATGAATATCTTGATGGCATTTATAGTGGAGATCAGAGAAAGAAGACCCATTATCAGAAGGCGTTAATGAGCTTAAAGATTATGAACTGTACGACGCATCTACCAATACCGATAACAAATAATCTGAATCAACTGTCGTAACAAGGGATGAAGCTCGTTGGTTAAAATAAAAATCTTTTGCTAAAAGATGTCTCGTTCTGTATATTCATTCCATTTATTATTGCAACAATCTTTTCCTGTAGTTCAATTAATGTGTTTAGATATACCACTCATATATTAAGTTCATTAAGAATTTTACAACAGAAGTTAATAAATGATCTGTGCTACAAAAAGTTGCCTGATTTCAAATAGGTTAAATATAGCTTAACATCAAAACAAATCAAAAAATCATAAGCAAATGTCAAAAATTTATCTATGACAAAATGCAATCACCAGTGACGACAAAACAACATAATCAAACTCGTGGAAAATTTTTCAACAATCAGTTGGACATGGAGGAATCAAGTTCAGTCTACCAGAAAGGACAGCTATCTTAATGTACCTTAGAGAAATGCGTCTTTTCTATAACTTACTTGTATGCAATTATTATATGATTTACCCTGAAAAATGCAACTACAGAAATATACGGAAAGCAACCTACTTGGAGTAACAAAAGCAAGAAATTAGAACAATATGAAGGAAATAGTGATAACGGAAAACAAAGTAATTCAATATTGAATACTAAAATATATTAAAAAAACCATAAAAGTGGTACTAAAAAAATACAAATATTTTTATCTTCTTAAATAATATTAGTAGACATAAGCATAGATCATGAACAAAGATGAAAATAAACCGCCAGATCGTTCTAAGAAGCATATATAATATTGATAAAAGAAGCATATAAAAAATAATTGATCTTTATTCTAAATACGTCACAGTATTTATACAATAAGACACACATATAAAATATAAACATACCAAACTTCTTAAAAAAATTTAATGATGGCAAAACTGACAAAAAATGGAATAACTCGAAGAACATTACAAAAATGTAGAAGAATAGAAATATATGTATATGCGCATCTCAGTAACAGGGGAAGATAAAGAAAATTAATCTAAGAGGCATTATGACTCTGTTATATAAGGTATTGGATTGATGCCCTACGGTGCTTTAGATGGTGAGATTTGACTTTACAAAATTGGTTTCATAGAAATCAACGGGATACCAATATTAAGACACTTATTTACTTTTCCACAGAACTATTAGGCCTAGTTAGTACTTAAATGATTGGATACAGTTAGCAAAATACAGCGTTCAGTAATTAATTCACTACTTTAAGAAGAAATCTCTCCAATATATTTAATTAACATAAATGTGTTGCATAATAAAAGCATGGATAAAAAGTCAATTAGATCAATATTTCGGGAAGTCAGTTAAGACGACTTCATTATGTAATACGTTGGTGTAATGCAGTTGGAGACATAAAATATCGTTTGTTTCTATTAAACCTAAGATAAAACGAGCAAATTTTCAAACTAGTCTGGATAATGTAAATAATCAAACAATATTTATATTCCATTTGTAGAACTAAAAGAGATTACCACTATTAAAAATAACAAAATTGAAATAAAAATGTACGAGAAGAAATCTAATAATAATAAATAAATATAAAAACAAGAAATAATAAAAATAAAAAAAGAATTTAACCTAATATTCTAATAGTAAAGAATACCCACAAAAAATTCGCTCATCTCCCAAAAAAATCATCACAAGGTCGTGTTCAGTAATTACAAATATTAAAACGTTCTCCTTCGAAGGGGTGTACAACGGTATTCAAATGTAAAACATCCATTAGATACGACGATATTCTAAACATTAGAATTCTTCATGCCCCTTGTTACAACCCCGTGGAGGTTAGGGTTTTGAAATTTCTTTATCAAATTCGCGAATTGCTGTACAGCAAGGGCATTGGGGTGAGCTTCTCCGGCTTACTCCAATAACCCATACATCCCATCTACAACACATTTAAAACGCTCTAGCCTCCTTTTTGCACACTTTCTGTGAAACCGCGCATTTTGCAGCTTATTTTGACACAACTATCCGGTAGACGAATGGAGTGCCCCGTGAAAACGCCCGCGCACGCACCCCAGCCGCCAGCCAGCTTGCCGACTCTCAAGGTACGTTTATAAACTTGCAGCTCTAAAGGGCTGTAAAAATAGCTAGAAGGGCCACTTGTGCAAATTTGCAACATAATCACCGCTCGTAGGTGTACAAAAATGTTTAACAAGATCGCACTTTAAAATAGCAATTATAGAACAGTTATTCATCAAACTGCCAATTGCACTTTAAATTAACAGATAAATAAACAATAAAAGAGAGATTAAACGAAATCTGAAACGGCAACGACAATCTTCAAAACAATTTCTAAAAATAATTACACCAATAAAAAATAACACTTAAAAGTAATTAGCTGCCCATTCTAATAAATAAAGTGGTAAATTCATTTATATGCCTACACGAGCAAAACTTTTATTACAAAAGTAGATAAGTAGAAAATTGAAAAATAAAAAACAATTATTAAGAATTTTGGTAGACAAGAAGAAGTAGCAAATCTCTTTATAAAAGTGCAATCATAAATGCTTGGGCACAAGTGAAGCAAATAAACACGACTAAATGAATGAAAACAAGGCTGATTAAGTGTAATAAAGTATTAAGAAAGTTTTATAATATAGAGAGAACGTGGTCGCACGTTATAACTAGTTTAAGCGTGTTTACACCTGCACCGCAGCTAGCAAGACGACCTCTAAGTGTTAGTGGCTTTTCATCTGTGGCAGTGAAATGAAGTCGCAATATCATCTTGGATAAAAACGAAATAGTAAGCAATTTACACGTAGTTTTAGTGTTGATCAGTGTTTGGGAAAATAGTCCCTGTTCTGTTACTATCCTTATCCTACTACCATATTCTGATGGTATCGGGAGCTCGCCCTCGTCTGTCGGAGAACTTTTGATCATGCAATTTAAGTGAATGAAAATTAAGACACAAGATAAAATCGATATGAAAAAGCTAGAAAATGAACGGATACGATAACAAACAGACGCAGAAATAAGTACAAAGGCAGATACAATAAGAGAAAGGCAAGTCGACATAAAACAAAAATGGACAGAAACATAAAAGGAAACGACAAAAGAAGAATATAATAACAGTTTTAATTTAAAACGAAAGAATTAAACTAGCAGCAGGAATTTACATTAAAAAATCTGGAAATACAACATAAGAAAATAGTAAGGCACATATAGGTATCAAGGACAAAATACAATAAACGGGAAGAGTATACAATAGAAATGCTTCAAAAAAGAAACAAAAAGGCAACATATATGCATAACAAGTGAACCATCAATAAGTAAAGGAAAGAGTAAAAAAGCAATTCGACCTGTTAAAGGCGGCAGAAGTGTGAGACCTAACAAGATGCCTATAGAAATTCTCAAACTGACGTCGAGAAACATTTAGATCTACTAGTAGACCTTTTTAGTAGTATATAAGATACTGGTGAGATCCCAAGCAATGGTTTACATCTACATTACTAAAATATACAAAGAATAGGGAACAGTGAACCTCAAAAATTACAATTTACTAATATCATTGTGAGTAATACACGAAAGAATCCATCCAATGACCAGTTTACTTTTAATAACCATAAAAGCGCTTTTTAGCTAGCAAACTCTTATAGAAAAATGTCAGCTGTAATGTGTACACGTGTTTTATTAGTTTTGATAAAGCTTTTGATAAGATTAAGTACAGAATTCAGAAAAACATGCCAGAATCATTGCTAATCTATGCCGTGTACAACAAGCAATAATATGTATAGATAACTAACACACAGGAGATATCTATTAGATGAGAAGTACGAGAGTGCTGCGTCTTATCGCCCACGCTGTTCAATGTATTCTCAGAAAAACCTTTCAAAGACGCTCTGCTGCATATTGAGAAAAGAGTTGTAGCAAATGAACAAATTATCAACGACCTAAGACAAGTAGACGACACAATGTTCTTGGCTCACAATTAGAAAGGTCTACAGTTGCTAGTTGACAAGGTTGTGGATGAAAGCAAAAGATATTGAATGAGGATCAACACCAACAACACAAAAATAATGATCATCGGCAAAACCATAAATATGAATAGAATAATTGAAACAAAAGGAATATTCGGGAAATGCTCCCAAATGTAACTTACCTAGGATGTTCCTTGTACGAGCTATGGAAAGTAACATGGAAAAAATATGTAGTTTTGAAATCTAGTCTTATATATGAAGGAAAATATAAAATAAAGAGCGTCTAGATGTAGTGAAGACAAAAAACTAAGCGACTTCAAGCATATAGTCCCGCAGCTGAAAAAACAAAATAGACCAACGCGATAAGCAACATCCTCGACAGATAAGGCACTACAGGAAGAAAATACGTCTACAACATCACAATAAATGACAAAGGTTGATTTTATTTTTATATGTGTCCATTAAAGCCCAAAAGTAAAATTTTCTAACGAAGGAACCTAATGGCGCAGCCAAATCCGCGATGAAACTTAGAAGAGCTGAACAGCTGTTCATGAACGATGCAGAAAAGGTTATAAAAATTAAAGATGTATCGTGTATTATCCTATGCATACTAAACTGTTATAAAAAAAGACGTAATCAGAAAATACTCAAGTAATCATATTGAAAATCCATTAGAGCAACACAATATAAAATGCAATAAAAATGAAAGAAACATTCCAAAAGGAAATAGTGGCGATAAACCAAATCTGCTACTTTACAAAAGAAACTAATAGTGAATGTATAAGTATCAAAAATTAAAAAACCTTATACCAAAATCAAAATGCTCGTATAGAAAAAATCGTGCTGTCTGTTCTCGTAGTGTTCGGAGAACAAGGCTTAACAGCACGGTGTTCGAAAAAAATCATACAAACTAAGAGAAGAAATTTTAAAAATGTCTGACACAAGTCTAGCAACAAACATAATAATGATCATAAATAAAAAAATATATCACGGATCAAGTACTAGCAACTAGTACATAAAGAGTGATAACAAAAAACGGATATAACATAGACATATTTTGAATCGGAACAATGTTTAAATGCTCATAAATACCGGTAAAATGTAAAATATAAAATTCGGTAGCGGGTAGGTACTCCTCAGCGATCCCGGTTGAGGATAGACTTACTTCAGAGATTGGCGGCCCTGCCCACGCGAGCACTTGATTCACCCTACCTGTTATATCAAGGAAAATCATGTCCTAACCAAAGTCCTACCGATTCTATTAGTCCCCTTCCCATCCTAAACCCACTCGCCAACACGTTTGGCCAGCGCGGTGAGTTAAGTAAAAATCTCCAAGAGGCTTATATCCGAATATGGATGAAATAGCTAAGAAGAAGAAGAAGATAAAACTGAAAAAATCTGAAAATCGACTAATAGTTTAAAGGTGAGATAAAAATATTAGATGTACGAGACCCAGTGGTTTATTCCAAATAAAACTTGTAACCAGAACGATCACATGGTATCGAAAAACTAGTTAAAAAGATTGAAATTTAGAAGAATTGCAGGATAATTAGTTTAAAATAGTGTAAGATATGTCAACTAAAATGACAACCTCATTTGCTCACGGTACATCCTGCTAGATAGCCAACGCGGCTAGTAAACCTCTTGCTAACCAACAACTTCGGATAGATGAGAAGGCAAAAGTTAAAGTCTAGTGCAATCCTCATGGTAAAGTTCAAGACTAAATATTTCGTAGTTAAATTGTTTCCCTTAATTCCTAATCGTTCATAAAGAGTCAGAAAATATCAAGAATGCTCAAGTGGACTGAGTGAATTGTGACATGCTATGTCACAAGTTGATGAAATGGAACTCTTAATTTTAATAATCTGGACGCAAATGATTTGCCAGAAATAGCTAAATGACATGAACTGATATGTGCTGGCAACAACAGCACATATTCTAGATATAGTGTCGCTACCATTTTAACACGCAAAATAAATAAATCTGTAATTATTTTTACCTCCTACTCTGATCTAATCTAACGATAAAACTACCGATATTAACATACAAATATATGGGCTAACTGCGGAAAAAGAAATAAAATAAAAAAGTCATAATGGGGCGAATTCAACGCCAATAAAAAAATAGAGTGGCAGATTATGTTGGTGAATTGGGAGACCAAAATGAGAGACGTAATCTCTTATTGGAATTCTGCTTGACTTTGTTAGATCAAATATGTGTTTTAACCTTCTCAAACGACGCCTTTATACCTGAAAGTCGCTCTAGGGTGGTAAAGATGACCCAATTATAAGAAACCAAACTGACTACATTTTATAAGCCAAAGATGCAGAAATTCTTCCAATCCCTAAAGAGTAAAAGAGGATAGAGGCAAGAAGGAAAAGAAAAGTTTCAATAAAAATTACATATTCAAGTAAGTACATAGAATCTGGCCATAATTTACCAGCATCAGACACAAATATCAAATTGGTAAAGCTGAAATAATATAAACACCAAAAGGTTAAGAGAAGAGAAAACATATTCTGAAGCAAGAGACAAAATGAACAAAGAAATAACTGCAGCCAAAAGAAACTTGGAGAAACTAAAGATGCGAGTGAGGCATAGGAACAAAAACATTAATAGCAACTGCGCAAAAAACACTTCGATCCCTGAAAAATAAAAAGAAACAATGGGTGAACGAAGAGATATTTGACTTTATGAACAATATAAAGAATTAAATGAAACTGTCAACAAGAAGGTCAAATAAGAGAAAGAAAATTGATTAAAAGGAAAATGTTAAAATTGAACAATCAATAACTTCAATGCACTTAAATGATAAAATAAATTATAGGTTCTGAAAATAAAATATACTTAAAGACAATAAGAGAAACAGACAACAACTTGATAGAAGATATGGAACAGAAAATGCTCCTATGGAAAAATTACGTATGAGAACTCTTTCAGGGTAACAGAGGCGAATTAAGAATGGAAACTGATGAAACTGAAACGACATTCCTGTAGAATTATAAAATTTATTGATATGAATCAGGAAATACATTATTTTGTCACGCAAAAGAGTTTTTTATTATCATGGTCGAACGTTCCAGCCAATTTTATGTTTGACGTTAGTTATAGCTAGGGCAATGTTTGAAGTTTTATTTGGACTAAGTCAACAATGAATATGGCGTCAACTAAGACTAGCGATTTAACCGAAGAAAGGGGCTTCATTGTGACCTATGTACTAGTGGAGCGCTAACTGCCTTCAAGGTCAAGTTTGACAGCACACTACCTTGTTTGCCTCTACAACAGCACAGTATAAACTACTATGATAAAATTAACTCTATAATTAAATTGTCTGTTTTTTCATGTTATAATAGGGTAAACGGAAAGTTTGAGAAGACAGGAAGTGTACTGGATGGCAAGAACGGGAAAACCAGTCACTGTAAGCTCACAACTTTGGTTTCTAACGGTGCAGCTCGACTGGGTGCGAGTACAAGATCTAATTGCAAACGTCCCTGACCGAGTTCAATATTGGTAAAATATTCATTTTTCAGTGGCCATGGAGATGGTTCGGGTCAAAAATTTGGATTTAATTTCACGGATGAGGCCTATCTTCAACTGTAGGACTACGTCAATAAACAAAATTACCGATATTGGGGTACCGAAAACTCACATTTGACCGACATTCGTCAATTGTACTCAGAAAAATTAGTGTATGGTGTGCCATTCCCTATTATGGAATTGTCGGCCCACTGTTTCTCACAATATATGTGAATTAAGAAGTTTCATTCCAATCGTGGGAGATAAAAGACAAGTCGAGCAAGATGGAGCCACCGCCCTTCGGACTTGGGGGGGCATTTTTGACATCCTCACAGAAGTCTTTGGAAAAAATGATTATGAGTCTAGACGCCCTCCGTAAGATAGAAGGTGGCATCGAATGACCTCCAAATTTCCCCTATTTAAATCTTCTTATGGGGTTATCTTAAGGATAAGGTTTACCGGAACAAACCCCAGTCCATAAACGAACTGAAGAATTGCATCACAATTGAAAGTTTCGGAAAAAGGTTTGCAATGACCATTTCCAATGGTCAGCCATTTTGAAAACATAATGCACTAAACTCCATTTCTTTATCATCATAATTAAAAAAAGAATTGAAATTTTATCTTGCTTAGTTTTTTTTATATTGCATTTTTTATCGTTTTCGTCACATAATTAAGGCCTTGTACGTGTCTGTTACAGAGAGGGACAAAGTTCGCCATGAAAAACTACTTGAACTTTTCTGGAAACAAACAGCTGGAGTAAAAATTGAAAATTAATACACGGAAACGGTACAGATAGCGAGAGGGGTACGACTAGGCTGCGTACTATCCTTCTTCTACTCAATATACCTAATAGCTCAGCTATTTTCGTTGACGCTCTTAGAGGAGAATTGGAAATGTATAAAAATATACATTACTGTGAAGACACAGTGATATTTATGGTAACATGGCGGATTTACACATCTTGTTGAAACAACACTGTAATCTATGATAATATTGAAATCAAACATCAGAGAGGCTTGGAATATTTTGAATACTCCTATCTAAAGAGTTCATTGCTATAAATACTCAGGTGTTTGGTCCAATAAAACAAATGATCAATCGCAAAAAATAAAATGTCGCACTGAAACATCGAGAAGTGCTTTTAACAAAAGAAGACGATATTATGTAATCAGGACTTGAACATCCAGCTCAATTTATACTGCTTTGCTGATATATCTTCTGTGGAGCAGATACGAAATGCCTGTCGCATTTAAGATGTAGTATTACCAAAGGTGTGGACAACGAAACATGTGAAATAACTAATACCATTACAAGAAAAAAGATATAGAAAGAAAAGGATATCTTAGTTAAGAAACCTGAGAAAGTGGCTTGGTTGCAGCACAGCAAAACTATTTAGAATTGCAATAAATAAAGTTAGAATTGTCCTGATGGTCTCCATTCTCCGTTAGGAGAAAGAACAAAAAGGAGACGAGAAACGAGAACCAAAAACTAATTTTCATTGTCTAAACAAATAACTGTAGCAGTTACAAGAATTCTGATTTCCCAAACATGTCATTGGCTAGAGTGTTTCGATTGTTCTCTGATGCTCGCTCCTGATAGGTAATACGAATGAAGTTTCCACAGTGTCATGGTAAGCTCATGTCTCTGAGAACTAATAAGGTAACTGTCGCCTCATCGCCGACATAACAACAAATACGAACATGTAAATTTATGTAAATGAGGATATTTTTCAGGGCATCTATCTGCGTGGGCACGCCCCGTATTTGCATAACTCAATTTGCAACATCTCGCAGATGTTTACGTTCGAAAATACAATGCGTTCCCCCACGGAGGACGACGGGCCGGGAGCGGCCATTCAAATCCAACGTGCCATAAACGACATCCTCTTATCGGCGGTGACCCGGGTCCATTACGAAAATTATCCGAGATGTTGACCAAATCATCCGCGGATGGGCCGCGATCGCCGACTTCCGACTGCGGCGCAGAATAGGTGTGAGTGGCACAAGCGCGCGGCCGAGATTTAAATTTACTCTGCCGGGCAGCGGCCGCAAAAATGTTTACGCCGCTGCAACGCGTAACTTGTTGCACGTTACGCTGCACGGGTGATTAGAATGCGCTCTGCGCGGCCCGGCTATTGCACCGCGACAGGTTGCGCTCGAATTCGAGATGCAGGAAATTTTAATTTACGCCTTGATTGGATAATTTTGCGTTCGCCTGTGGGGCGGAAGGGCGCTCGCGAAGCCGGCGACGCGCCCCTGCACGGCGGTGTGCACGGCACGGGCGCGGGTGCAGCGCCGTGGGGCGCCCGGGGTGCGCGGCGCCGTGGAAACGCTGCACTCACCGTTCAACAGGTAGGTCCAGCCAGAATTCAGCCAAATCCGGCGATCTCGCTAAGCCGCCAACTTCGAGCCCACAGAGCACACACGCGGTGACCCAATCCTTTCAGCAGTCGCCCGCGAACTAATGGATTCTGTGCAGCGCTCGCAATTGCAGTCCCACCGGATCTCGCGAATATAGACAGAGACGCACTCAGGAGGATGCTGCAAGTTAATTTACTAATTAAGGGCCGAGCGCTTTTTATAATCTATCACGGAGCCACGATTTCTCGCGGCGCACTAAGGCTGCGCGCTGCTTATTCAAATCAATTTTTATCGGCCGAAGGACTACGATTTTTGGAGTATCTTGAGTCAACAATTACTCATGCGGCCGGAGACGGATTTTTTAATTTTATGATAAACGATTCTATTCTTGATACGATACTACATTGCTCCCTTTTAATTATACAAGGTGCTTTAGGGAAATATGAGACTTTTTGCATCAGTGGAAAAAAGTTTTTTGACTTGCGAATTTTTGAGGGTTTTAATACTAAGGCATCATTTTTACTTAATTTAATCATCATTCAGAATATATATTCTACAGTGCCTTCATTATGTGACGTAAACAATAAAAAATTTATTATGATTTTTTTTTATTATGAAAATGCGTAAATGGAGTTCAGTGCATTATGTTTTCAAAATGATTGCCTTCACTAGAGTTGGTCATTTCATAGCTTTTCTGATGTCCACAGAAATAGTCAGAACCTCTTCTGTGATGCGATTCTTTGGTTCGTCGATAGACTGGGGTTTGTTCCGATAAAGATAACCCCATAAGAAGAAATCGCATGGGTTTAAATCGGGGGAATTTGGGGCCACTGATGCTACCTTGTATCTTATGGAGAGTGTCCAGACTTATAATCCTCTTTCCAAAGATTTCTATGAGAATACCAAAGATTCCCGATGGGCGGTGGCTCCATCTAGCTGACTTTTTGTATTGGGTGACTTGTCTTTTGTTCTCACAATTGTAACGAATTTCTCAAGAACTTCTGTGCGATAAACTTCTTCATTCATATATCTTATGAGGAACAGTGGGCCGACGATTCTGTAGTTGGAAATTCCAGACCATACACTAAATTTTTCTCAGTGCAATTGGCTAACGATCAAATGGGGAGCTTGGGTACCCCAATGTCAGTAATTTTGTTTGTTGATATAGTCATATAGTTGAAAATAGACCTCATTCGTGAAGTGGACGTGCTTTATGTCCAACTTTTTAGCTCAAACCTTCTCCATGATCACTTTACAAAAGTAAATTTTTGCCAAAATTGACCTAGGTCTGAGGCGTTTGCAACTGAATCTTATACAGAAATATATTTAATTTCTTGATGAGAATGGTGTGCATAGAGCCCACACTTGCACCGAATTGAGCTGTGCTTTTAGAGACCAAAGTTATGCGCTCTTGTTCATAAAGCTCCCGGGAGTCGTCTGCTGGTCTGTCAGTTCTTACCAAATTGTCATCTAATACACTTCCTATCTTCCCAAACTTTTCAATCATTCTATCATAACACGGTAAAATAAATAATTTAATTATAGAGCAAATTTTATCATTGTATTTTTTACCTCGCTATTGTAGAGACAGACAAGGTAGTGTGCTTGTCAAACTTGGCCTTGAAAGCAACTAACGCACCACTAGCACTTCGGTCTCTCTAGTAAAAAGCGGCCACAATGAAGACCCTTCCTTCGGTTGAATAACTGGTATTAGTTAATGCCATATTTAGTGTTGACTTAGAGTGTAATCAAAACTCCAAACATTGATCTAGCCATAACTAACGTCGAACATAAAATTCACTGAAAAGTTTGGCCATGATAGTAAAAAACTCTTTTGCCCTTTATAAGCTAATTTTATTAGCAACCTGAAACGTCTAGACACTATTAAAACCAGGCGAAACCTACGAATTATTTTTATTATTATTTAACTTATTCATAATCTTCTCTTATTTTAACAATAATGATTATTAAGCAAATTGGATGAATGAGATAACAACTTGAGAGAGATCCATCTATTGATGTTGCTCCCAGTTAGAAGGCTTAAACCTGGTTGAATCAAGCGATGGGATCATGTGGCCACTGGCGCCTTAATCTTTTGGTGTAACTGATTCTTGGGCTAGTTGATTTACGAGATTCTTTTCATGTCTCACAAGAGTCTAGTAGTAAGTAGATGCTAATCTGTTGATTTCGCTGTGTACATATGGAATCCCCAAGTCCTCGTAGAGGGTTGTTTGGTTATTGACATGACCTACAGGCGAAGCGTTTTGGACTAGAAGCGCTGCAGAATTTTAGTATTGGACGGTTTTGTGCAACCTCATAGTTGGATACCCAATGTCCAATTTGGCTTTAAGATGGTTTTATAAAGGAGAATTTTAGTTTCAAGGGACAGTTGCGTACATTGTAATTTTCTACATATTAAACCAATTTTAGAGGAGATTAAGGTGGTTCCATAGATTTATAGATGCCTCTAAGGGTTCATCACTGATTGATAGTCCTGATGTATCTTCAGCAAAAGTAGCTATTTCAGTATTGGTTGTAGTTGGAACGTCTGCAGTGAATACCAGCTATACTAAGAGGACCAGCTCGCTTCTTTGTAGCACTCTAGCAGAAATGTGTTGATAGTCCGAAAAACGTTGTTTATTCTGTTTTGAAAAATGTTATCACACAGATAAGATATTTGCTATTTAATCTGAAGTCCGTTGTATCGTTAGGTGTTGAACTATATGTTTTACATATTGCACTTCATCCTTATGTGTCCTTAATTTTTTTCCATTGGTTCCTATCCTTCGCCATTGTTTTTACTTCCGCCACTAGTCTGACTTATTCTTCCCACTGTATTTATAGACGTCCTACTATGTTTCTTTCTTGTGTTCTTGTTGTATGTACTTGTTTGGCTATTCTATCTTCTTTCATTCTATGTAGGTGTCCTAACCAACTCAGATGTCCTTCTTCTATTATTTTTTTTCTATTGGTTTTACATTTAACTATTACTGTTTTTATCTTATCCTTTCGGGTAATCTCTTGAATTTTTCTTAGAAACCTCATATCTGCAGCTTTGATTCGACTTCCAATTCTTATTATTAAAATTTAGAATTCACTTCCCTAAGTTAGGGAGGTCTTACCACCTTTTGGTATACCTGTGTTCTGACAAAAATCATTACCTACAAAGTATATGTCAAGATATCGAAAAACAAGCTAATACCAATGTAATCCAAAGCTTTTCCAGCGTGTCAAAGAGATTTCAAGGGAATTTAAGTCAAGAATATGGAAAATAGAAGACAAAGAGGGAAAGTCATTACTGAGGTAGAAGACGTAGTGGAGGTATGACAAAAAACTGTAAAAACTTATACACAAACGATCAAGAATCAACACCCTTTCTTTACATCATGGAAATTAAACAATAACTTTATATGAGGGTGTGTTGATAATTAATGCCTCCGAATCTTTTATGTGAAAATTCTTAAAGCTTTTTAAATAAAACAAAGAAGGATAGGAAAACCCCTTTGGGCGCTGAGCCCCCCGCGTAAAAAATGCTTTCGTTTGAATTCTCATTTGTCATCCTGCGGCACTTCGTAGTCTTGCTACGTCAGGTCAAGTTCTAAGACCAGTAGCTAAGGCCAAATTTAGTTTTAGATTGTGATCGTGATAAATCCTATAAGAGCAGACTGTCCCCTATCATTAGACGCCGAAATCATTTTTGTAGGACTCTCCGTACCAGCGTCTATTTCTTCTAAGTTCTAAAGGCTATATCTTTGTTCAGGGTTGGTTCTTCGGACAATATTGCTAAGGACACTTAGGGCTTTCGATTGACGTAGGTTTCGTCTGAGTACCCGGAATTTTCGATTTGGAGCCCAATCTGCCCATCCTCCTTTATTAACATTCTATATATTTATTCTTCATGTCTACATATTTATTTTTCAACATATAGTCACCCTGGCGACGAACACATTTCTCCCAACGAGACCAGTATACCGTCACTGTAGAATGTTTGACTTTGTTGACGTAACCACAACCTCACCTCTGCTTGCACCGCTTCATTACTATCGAAGTGAACTCGAAGGTGTTCTTTAAGTTTTGGAAACAAACGAAAATCAGACGGGGCCAAGTCGGGATTCTATGGAGGTTGATCGATAACAATGAATCCAAGGCGTCGGATTGTTGCAGATGTTCGCAGCGCTTGTGTGTCATGCTGAAGGAGAAGGTACTCTATGTGTGGACGAATTCTTCAAATTTGTGATTTCAATTTTTTGAGGGTCTTGCAGTACCTGAGTTTATAGTGGTGCCCTTAGGCATGAATTGCAAATGCACCATACCTTAAACATCCCAGAACACTGTGAGCATGACTTTGTCTGCTGATGGTATGGTCTTGAACGTTTTTGGTGTCGGTGATTCTTTGTAGCGGAACCCCATTGATGCTCTCTTGTTTCAGCTTCAATCACCTTTCACAATGATGTTAATGAGCCTATCAACCTTACGTTCAAAACGCAAAATAAATTGTCGACAGATGTCCAATCTCCTCTGTTTCATGTCAGGAGTTAGCATTCGAGGCACCCACCGTACACACAGTTTTGTGTATCGCAGTTCTGCAATCATGGTCTGTACAAGCTCTTGTGATATGCCACACTTACCTGAGAGCTGTACCTATGTTATCCGACATTTTTCTTTGATGAGTTCATCAACCCGATTCCGATGATCGTCGGTTGCTGTACGCGATCGTCCACTCCGAGCTCTACCACAGACGTTGAGGTTAGCACCAACCGTTTCCTTCATTACAAGCACGAACAACCCAACGTCGCACATTACTGATGTCGATACAATCATCACCGTACACAGCTTTCATTCTTCTATGGATTTAAATTGGAGGCACGTTTTCTGCATGTTGTTTCTCACGCACCGACATAGTTACGTTACACACCATGTTACACGCTACAATTCGAAACCCTCTAGCGACAGAGGGTCGCAACTTGGGTCAGCAAAGCGGGAAATTTGACCGAGTAATATGCATGACATGTACATACCTCAACCAATATTAAGAACAGAATAAAAAATTCGGAGGCATTACTTTTCAGCACGCTCTCGTATATTAAGAGAAGCGGAGCGAGCTATCCGTTATTTAAAAAACAATAAAAGCACAAGTAAAAATAATGTAAGTGCAAAAATGCTAAAGCAACTTACTTCAAAAAGGTGTTGATAGAAATTAAATTAAATCAGTAAAAGCTTATTCAGGAGCTGATGTATGATAAGACTATAATCCTTTATTTGTCAATTAGATCAGATAAACAATGACAATAATGATATTAATAATCCATGGAAGGCACTGAGAGATAGCAAAGATATTAAACAAACCTATAGTACAAAAAAATGGTTGACCAGTGAGATTTTAAATATTATGAATCAACGAAGGATATACAAAAACCAAAATACACTTAAATATAAAGAAATAGAAACAGATAAGACAAGCAAAAAAATATTATGAAAACAAGTGTAAGGAAAATGAAGAGCTTGAGAAGAAATGTAATTTATTCAATCTGAACAAAAAGCGAAAGAATGAGTAAGCTTACAAAAAATATGAGAAAATTGCCTTTTTAGTTAAAAATTAAGATCTAAATAAATATAGAAGTCAAACATCGATGATTTAGGGTATACACCGAAGATTTATTTGTAGATTGTAGAACTATATACAAATCAAGTTGAAGTTGGTCCCGACATCACCAAGAAGAAGTATTATACACTCTTAAAAATATAAAAGATGGAAAAATCCTGGACCTAATGAATTCTCAAGTGACATCCTGCAAATGATTTATACGGAACCTATGAACATATCGGTCAATCTATTCGGTAAAATATACAAATTGGGAAATGTTTCTAAAGAACGATTAATGTTTACTTTTATCTGCTTATCTAAGGAAGCAAACCCAAAAAATTATCCATAACTAAATATATAAGAAGTTGGATATGGATATAAGCGATATCCAATATGGATTTCAAAAGGGGCTGAAAATTCGAGAACCTCTCTTCTCATTTAACGTATTCATTTAGAGATGGTTAGATGTGAACCAAGATGTATACGTATGCTTTAGATAGAGCCCATCATAGACCATAGAAATCTTCAAATTATATCAAAATTGTATTATAATCAAAATAAAATCATACGCTAAGTGGCACAAACTAAAAAATGAAGACATTAGAGAATAGCCAAACAAGAACCAATAATGGAAAAAATAAAGAGGAAACTAACTAAACTGGTATGCACATATAGTGAAAATGGAATCAACAGAATCACAAAAAATAATGGAAGCGGGAAACCCAACAAAAAATCAGAGGCAAACCCAGAAGAAAATGAATAAATCAAATCAAAGAAATAGGATTCGAACGGGGAGTAACAATAGATAAAATAAGAATAATAGCAAGGAAAAGAAAAGGTGGAAGAACTGGATGTAGGACTAGCGACCAGCATCCGACGCTTGAAGGGCACTAAGGAGTAGAGAAGAAGAAAAGACTATATTTTTTGCATTTTCTTACCTACTTCTGTCTTCTTCCTTTACCGTTAAGTTCTTTGTTATACAACTTTGTCTTAATTAGTTTTTTCTAATTTATCTTTTTTACTACTTAATAATATTTATTTTTGGTGTTCTATTTTGTACTGTTTAGCCCTAATTGACATATTTAGACACTATTCTATTTCTCTTAGGTCATTATCAACGAAAATTGTTCTTAATTTACCATTAATTAGTATTAGTTTATTTTTATTTTGGATGTTTTGTTTTTGTTTTAGTTTGGTTCCCCAAATATTTGCAAAGTGACTTCTCTATTATCTTTTTTTATTTTGCCACATCTCGCTTTTTCTTAAATTTAAATTTTATTTTTACCACCTCAATTGCTCTTTAAGTGCTTTATTCTCTTTCTTTAAGTTCAAGATTTCTTCATGATGTTCTCTCTGATCTTTTAGGAATTCTTTAATTTCGATTATTAATTCACTCATAACTTATTTTAGCATTGTCTTTTATTCCTCTATTCCTAATTCTGCCAAATATTTATCAATTGCTTCTTCAACGCAAACAATCAACAAATTTATAAGCTTAAGTATCATTTTTCCAATTTGCAATCAGCAAAGTACAGTCAATGATGATATTCTTGTGGCTGAAAATTTTGAAAAAATATAACATAAAGAGTAAGTTGTATAAGTAAATCGCGACATTATTTGAAGCATTTCTAAAGACAAAATCTGTTTAGGTTTTGAATTTTCCAAAACTTTATAAGACAACTATTAAATAAATTTTGGTAGTGTGAGTATATTACTGTTATGTAAAAGCTTACAGTTAATTTAACTAATTTAAATAGCGTTATCAGTTATCAAATTTGTAAAACTTTAATTATGCTAGTAATTATACATAAAGTGAGTTTGTTGTTGGAAAAACCATATATATTATGCATTCTCAAACACACAAGTGCTTAATGTATGTGGATGTGGTTAATAAATATTAAACAGCGCTGTTATTCAAATAGCAGTATTGTATTTTTTCAGAACCTTTGACGGCTTGTCAAGTTTGTTTCTTTTAATTTTTATATATTCACATATATTTACACAAAATACAATTGCATCATATATTATCTCTGACCAGAGGAAGTTGTAAATCTGCAGGAAATTATCACCCCTCGGATCACATAACGCCATAAAACTGAAAAATTGTTATGACGGGCAAAGCTTTAAGGTTGGATGCACACGGATAACTTAGAAGTATTTGAAGAGATGCGTATCAATGACTGGTTGTGCCCTTGGCCCCTATCCACAAAAAATTCAGAAATAGCCATTTTGAATCTAAAACGTTGCAGTATTATTGCTAAACGCTTTATTAACTTTGCTGCTTCAGTTTCTACTAATCGAATCTTAAAAAAGGTAAGCTTAATCATCCAGGTTATTATAAGAATTCCCAGTTGAAAGCACTTTTAGTCGAACGGGGAATCGATTGAGATTATGAATAAATACTATACTTTCCGAGTTCTCGTAAACTGTAGTTTTGTATTTAATTTTTAGTACAGAACCGGGAAACCTGTTCAGCCTATTGCCTGTACATGGGCTAGATAAGACATAATAAACACTTTTGGGTTTAAAATTAGACCATGTCGGAAATAACTTATCGCTTCCTGCTTTGGATCAGCTGGTGGTTATTTTAGCGAAGATAAAGCTTAACTGACATTTTTTTATATTTTTGGAGGCAAGACTATCTTACTCAAGAATCTAAAAATAATTTGTGGTGATTTAATCAAAAATATTGTTAATCAAATTTTGTTTGGTCGGTAACACATCACTTTACAAGCGTCAACTGTTATAAGAGAATATGGATTGGTCCACTTAAATTATTTGAAAAATTATCAATGTTCTACTATTATATATTAGATATTTTTGAATTTTTGCAAAACACCTTCCTGCATTAAAGGTAACTGTGTTTAGTGTAAAATTTAGTGCAAAACCTTCATTATATAACGCAAAAGAATTTTTTATTACTATAGTCAAACTTCCCAGCCAATTTTATGTTTGACATTAGTTATGGCTAGGTCAATGTTTGGATTTTTGTTTACACTTTAGGTCAATACTGAACATGGTGTCAGCTAAGATCAACTATTCAACCAAAGAAAAAGTTTTCACTGTGGCCGCCTTTTATGAGGGGGACTGAAGTGCTAGTGGAGCTGCCTTTAAGGTCAAGCTTGACAAGCACACTGCCTTGTCTGTCTCTACAATAGCGAGGTAAAAATACGATGATAAAATTTGCTCTATAATTAAATTGTCTATTTTACTATTTCATAATAGGTCGATTGGAAAGTTTGCGAAGGCAAGAAGTGTACTGAATGACAATTTTTCAAGAACAGGCATACCAATCACTGTCACCACTTCCGAGGCCGTAGAACAAGCTCGAGAACTTTATATACGAGAATCCACAACTTCGTTCTCTACAGGTACTCTAAATGGACTCTATGCACACCAACCTCACCAAGAAATTGAATTGTTTTCGTATAAGATTCAATTGCAAAAGCCTCTGACCGAGGTCAATATCGGCAAAGGTTCTCGTTTACAAAAGGGATCATGGAGATGGTTTGGACCAAAAAATTGGACATAATGCATGTCCATTTCAAGGATGAGGCCTATTTTTAATTGGATGGCTACATCAACAAATAAAATTAGCGACACACATTTGACCGAAGTTCGCCGATTGCACCCAGAAAAAGTTAGTGTATGGTGTGCAAGTTCTCGAGAAATTGATTCCAATTATGAGAAACAAAAGATAAGTCAACTAATACTGATTTCAGCAAGTTGGAGCCACCACCCATCGGATTCAAGGCGTCTTTGACATCTTCACAGAAGTCTTTGGAAAGAAGATTATAAGTCTAGACGCCCCTCGTAAGATAGAATGTCTCATCGAGCGGCCCCCAAATTCCCTCGATTGGAACCTATGTGATTTTTTTGTGAAGTTATGTTAAGGATAGATTTATCAGAAAAACCCTAGTCTACCGACAAATTCAAGAATCGCAACACAGAAGAATTTCTGCGGACATCAGAAAAGCCGCGATTGAGAGTTTCGAGAAAAGATTTGAAATGACCATCTCTAGTGAATGCATTGAAAATTGGAATTTATCTTGCTTAGTTTTTTTTGTAATGAATTTTATATGGTTTGCGTTACATATTGAAGGTTCTGTATAAATAATAGTCACATATTTAAGTAAAGTGTGAATCCAATTAATTTAATCCTAATTAAAAGTTTGTTATGGTCGTGCAGTTATTTTAATTATTTAACTTAAAAACAGCGTAAAGAATTTATAGATATTTTATCACTTCTCCTTATTATCATTTATCTTATATTTCTATAGAAATCTTCAAAATGTTTTTTAACTAATTTTTAATTTTAATTATATTTTTTAATAATCGTATTTATTTTTATTCTTTAAATGTCATTTAAAATTCATGGTACTCTCTCTGATTTTTTTATTCTTTAGTTTTTTTATTTGTTTATTAAACATTTTAGCAGTGTCTTTATTACTGCATTCGTAACTTTACCAAAATTTTTCCCGCTGTTTCAACAAATTTATAAACTTGTACATTTTTTCATTACTCTCTTAATTTATGATTACTTGTCCATTGCCTCTCTGTTTCCTAGATTGACCTCTCGTACTTTATTTACCTACCTGAGAACTACATGTGTATTTATATATCTACATGTTTTGTCTAATATTACGTTCTGGGGGTTTCACTATTACTGTTTTGGTACTTGAGCTGATTTTGGTTTGAATTTTTAATTAATTATTCAATATTTTGCAGACGTATTGGAATTAATATCGAAGATGTAGCAGCCAATATTCTCTATAATCAAGAAATTAATAAAATTTCATTCTTCTTATAG
The DNA here is from genome assembly GCA_036346155.1 of Sinelater perroti. Lineage (NCBI taxonomy): Eukaryota > Metazoa > Arthropoda > Insecta > Coleoptera > Elateridae > Sinelater > Sinelater perroti. The sequence goes on along the minus strand of JARFIY010000254.1, from coordinate 19,601,099 downwards.
AAGTTGTTAAAAGCAAGCTGCAAGATATAATTAATGTTGATAATCTTGTGGTTGTAAACTAAAAATAAGTTGTTTTTTTTTACTTTTGTTATGTAGTCCAGTCATTGCTTGCCTCTAAAACTTGCTTTCCCAGTCTCATGCTTTTTTTAGTTTTACTTTTTTAATTGCGTTCTTTACTTCTGTTATTGTTGTCAAATTAGTTTCGTCTGTTTCTTCTACTCTCTCATTTATATATCTTGTGGGATCTTCTTCTTCTTGCTGTTCTCCCTTGAACTTTGTTTCATGGAATACTTTCTAAATCTTAAGGATTTTATTATCTTCAGTTTGAATTTCGTTGTTTTCATCTTTGATATATTGGATTCCATTTCCATATTTTTTCTTAGTTCTTTCATAGTTTGTCAGAGTTTTCTGTTATTATGTTTGATTTGCTTGGTCCCTTTTCCTTATATACTGTCTTCTATCTTTCTTTGTATTCGTTCTTGTGTAGTTACTCCAAGCTGTTTTCTTTTCTCTCACTTGTGCTTTGACTTTGTCGTTCCATCATCTTGTTTGTTTCTTACTTCTGCTGTGCTGAGGAGTACTTCTTTTAGAATTTTTCATCTCCTATTAGATCCCGTTCGTGTACCAACTGTTTTTCTTCTTCTTGTCTTGTTAATTTTGTGTGGCGATATTTTCGTATTGTTGTCTTATTTCAGGTTTTTACACTTGATTAATATGGATCCGTTTATATATCTTATTCTTCGTCCTTTTATATGGTTTCCATCTCTAGTCTGATATTAGTAGTTTATGGCCCGTGTTTAATTTAGCTCCTCTAATGACCTTTACATCCATTACATTAGATCTTATTTTTCTAGAATATACTAAGTAGTCAATTGTATTCTTTGCATTTCTTGCTTCAAATGTAATTTGGTAGATTTTCTTATGTTGAATAAAGTATTTCCTATACTAATTGATTGTTACTACAAAATTCTATTTTTGTCATTTACACACCAAAGAGTCCTTTTGTTCCTAGTCCTTGTATAGCATTGTCTCCGATTTTTGCATTCCAATCTCCTGTAATTATTATTTGGTTGGTTATTCTACGGACGTTGTCTAGGGTTGTTTGTAATTCTCTATAAAGTGCCACTTCTGAGTATCTTAAAAAGTATTTGTTATCTTGGGGTTTTCTCCGCATTTTCTTTTTTTTTAACCTTACTCTTGTCGATTATGTCGATCTTACATTTCTCCATTTCTGGTATGACCTTTACTTACCTTTACTCCATTTAGTGTTTTGACGTTGCCTGTTGCTATTCGTGTCCGTTTTCATTTACCCAGTTGTCGTCTTTTATTCCAATCTTTTTAAGGCTATTATATTTACTTTCTATTTACCTCGTGCGAGTGATTAGCTCAGCCCCAAAAGCCCCGTTACCTCGGGACAACTGGGGTCCAGTTATACCTCCGGATACTGGGTATTCGTTATCTAACAAAGGGTACCACGTACATGTGAGATTATCCTATAAAGCAAATATAGAAATCTATTGAAAATCGAACCTACAAATAATGTTATTATCTTTTCCCGAACCTGAAATTTATAGCAGCAAAGTTCCAATTTAGTAAAATCTCATTTATTGGTTTTAGTCTTTAATAGTAATATATAAAATCTGAATGGACAATAATATCTGTTTTACTTTATTATTACTATAAACGTTTTAATGGAATACAAACAAGAAGTACAAAAATAACCACGCCACGAAAAAATCAGGAAACGGTGTCCTACCGTGTTTTATCTGCTACTATAAAAAACATACAAAGAGTTTTAAGAAGATCCAAAGGTTTGGTTTATTTTGAACTTTTTATAAGCAACAAATCTATTTTCAGCCTCAAATATACCAAGTCTGCCCAGAAAATATCGAGGCAATGTTAATGAACACTTGTAACTTGGGTACTAAAGTGGGTGCATGAATGAGGAAAACTTCACTACTCACTACTTCGCTACTGGTCGGGAGTCAGGTGCCGATTTGTAAGCACATGTAGTGTGTGATCGCATTTGCACTGACTGAGCGAGTAGAGCAGCAAATCCACATTGGATTATGTTTTTAGTTATTTGTCTTCAATTGGTGAAGACATTTATAGTAATTACAATATCGTCTGCAAAGTTCAGGTGATTTTAGGGTTTTTGTGATAACATTCTGTGTTCCCAATTAACATGATAAATGTTAACTATACAGAAAAACTTTAAAAGGTGATTCCTAATCAGGAAAGGATCAAAAGTTAACACAAACATACGTGGTTTGTTCAGAAAAATATCGATCCAACGTTAATAATAAGTGACTGTCGAATTTGCAATTATTGGCGAGTAGAGCGGTAAATCTATATTGAAGTATGTGCGAAGCTGAAATGCGTTGACAAAAGCTATTCAAATGCAATAATGCAATTAATGAAAGCATGGCAGAAATTGGAAATATGTTGAAAGTGATCCATATTTTGGAAATCCAGCAACAAACAGAACACTTGAAGAGTTAAACTTATATAGACTATTTGAGAATTAGAAGAGGTAAAGATTTTAAAAATTAAAATATGTGAAATTATGACTGAAGACCTTGTCATGTGTCTTGGCAAAATTTATTCCACAGCTTATCAGAGTAGAAGAAGCAATTGCTGATAATATGCTTCGGACTAGTGTCAAGGCAGTTATTTGTAATTCCAACACAAGACTATACAAAATGTTTTGAACAGTAAAAACAACACTAGGTGAGGTGCGTAAGTGTTTTTTCTGAAAAATTCTAGGGTCACATGCAACGATTCTTATATTATGTACAATTTTTATTGAATATATCAATATTTTGTTATTGCAATTTTAATTATATATACTATATGGCTCGGCACATTAAGGATGGACTACCTATAATTGTTTTTGCAATATTGAATGTATTGTTTTGGATCTTCTTTTTTCTAGAATCAAAATAAAGATTTTTTCAATTTGCAATTAAAGAACATTATTCCTGTTTTAGTAGCAAATGGCCAAAATTATTCTACAGTTATTTGGGGTTTTTGAATTGCACTTGAAATGGCCCATTGTTACTGATTTTAAGCTTTTTAATTTTATATATTTTATTAAAGGACACATAGAATGTAAGCTCATTTTGTTAGGTTTATGAAGATGAAGACGGTGGAAAGAATTTGAATGGTTATCCTTAATCATGGTTTTCAACTGCTCTAAGTAATATCGTTCTGTTCTTACAAAACATTATTTATTTTTAAATCATTGTTACATTTTCCGGTTGAAAACTCCATCTAAATTACTTTAAAAATCAAATATTCGCTAGGTGCCCAGCAAATGGTTTGATGAAATTTAAAAAATCTTGCGATGCTAAATATGATAAGCTAAAGGCAGAAATTCTTTGATAGGAGGGCTTGGAGAAACATTATTTAGCAGACTAAGGCCTAAGTAAGCTTGTAGAGAAACAGATGTACATTTATATGTATAATTGCTATAAAAGTTAATGTTAAAAGATGCAGAAGATAAATCGGGTTCATTTATTCAAAACAAAATGCAGTCTTTATCAAAATGAGTATTATTTATGCCAGATCTTTAATTAAAGATCCTCTATGGCTGACTTCTCTTAGAAATGAATGTCTCTATCGATAAAAAGCTTTGAAATCAAATATAATGTGGGTGTCTGTTTCATATTCTTTACTACAAAGTGTACAATAAGTTCTTTTGTGTAAATATCCATAAACCCATATTAGTGTCACCTTCTGTCTATTTAATCGCATTATGTCACCTGTTATCTTTTTTAGACCTTCCAGTCAGTTTTGGTAGTTTTATGGAATTTACATACTCCATTATTTAGACAACCGCGAACTACAGTTTTGATTAATCCAAACAGTAGTCCCGGTTTACTATGTCCTGTTACTCACATAAATATAAATTTATCGTTGTTTACAAGAGTAGGTAAGTATTTAAGGCCTTTAGTGTAGTTTGACTTCTATTACGACAAGGATGTCTTTAACTTGATAGTTCCGACTTAAAGTTTTGAGAAAACACAAGTCTACAGTGTGAGTTTGCATTTTAAGTACTGTAGCATATTTTCCCCAGATGCAGAAACTGGCAGAAATCAAAATTACAAAATTAATTTTCCTGTTCAACAGTGTCTGTATTAGAAAGTTTGCAAATTCCCGTAATTTAAAGAATCAGATAATAAATTAAATTGTTCCGGAGCTTCCACTTTTTACCGTACCCTGTCTTGTCTTTTTTTTCTTTTTCAGCTTCAGATATGTCTACAACTTGAAATTTTGTTGGACTGCTTTTATCTTTTTTGTTGATCTGCAAGTGGTAAAGACAATGAATCTATCGCACAATGATTCAAGCTTTGGTATCGACTTTTGTAGTCCGTAGGTTTCATCTCGATTGGGTAATATGTCCATGACTGTCTCCAAACGGCAGTTAAAAAGTTTCAGATTGTTATCTACAGCGAATACGATTTCTCTTATTTTAATCTCATGTCCTTTCTTCACAATTGTTGTATGGACCAGTCGGGATATGTGTTTCTTTATAAAACGGTTTTTCAATTGTCGAACAGTTTGACAGTATTTTCACTATTTTCAACTAGGCATCTTCCTCAAAAATGCTGTGCAGTAGCTTGTACACAAACATGCCGGGACCGAGTGTAACTAAAACCATATCGTTGTTATCTTCAAATACATACATATACATGAGGGGGCGACTATTTACTATGGCTTTGGCTTTGTGATCACCAAAAGCACGTCTAAAGATGTTAAGCTTGCCTTTCCCAAACTCGCTTTACTACTTCTACTATGCACTAATTGGTTACATAGTTGCATATTCAAGCATGAGGTTCCACTTTATTTTCTTGATCATGTTGTCGGTTTTCCTAAAGTTAGTACCGTTGTCTGAGTGGTCGTCCTCTCCTTTTATAAAATCATCTGAAAGCTTGTATCAGTTGGGAGGATTCTCAGTTAATTCCAAATATACTCCAAGATAAACAGTAAATGTAAAAAGCACGATCCAAACTTTTTCACTCGTATTCAATAATAATGGTTTGCTAAGTTCACTCCTACCAATTCAAAAAATAGACATCGTCCTTGGGTAGAGGTGCTGGCAGGCATTCCAACTTCTTTAGAATTCACAATTTTGCGCTAAATAGTACTTGTAATGTTTGAACCCTAGCATGTTGATGCTTTATATGGTAGTGTCTGCATATTTGGGCAACCATTTCAGATTTTGCATATAATTATTTGTCTTTGAGAGCAAGAATTTTTGTCTTTGTTATAATTAGTCCATCTTCGTCTAAGAACAGGTGCAACAGAATTATTTTCTTGTTTTTAATCTCTTCAATTACTCGTGGCCGTACATAGCAAATAAATAATGTTTCTGTTTCGCTCACGTGATTTGCATACAAATAGTCACGTTGAGGGTATTTCAAATGCTTCTGCATTGAAAAGCGACGTATATATGCTACTGCTCGCAGCATTCTCTCAAAATCAGAGTAACAAAATAATTTTTTAATAACATCTGATTTGAATTTACTTAACACAGATGATGTCACGATATTCTTTCTCTCTGAATTTGCAGCATCTTTATTTACTTTAGAATTAGTTTTAGCAATTGTGATTCCTCCCACAATGCAGTTTCCTTCAGCATCTGTACAGTAAGTTCTCTGAAAGGGACATCAGCTGGGTTGACATCTCCAGAGAGGTGTGTCTAACTTTCAGCGTCGGCGAGTCTTCTTCCTTTTTAAAATAAATTATTAACGAAAAAAATGTTATTGTGTGTCAGCTTGATCTATATGTGTCATCGTTGAATCCGTTCACTACCCATCAGGAATTTTGATACCTACGGCGCTGGGCACATAATGTATCAGTCAGGATCTAATCAACCATGCAGTTAATTTCAGTCTTGGTATGGAGACTTTCTTCTGAGGTATGGCATGAGCTCGAGCTTGCACTGTATTCACAATGACATTGTCTTCTTCTTTATTTCTTAGGTAGATTAACGCTGCATATGCAGCTTGAGTAGCATTCATAATCACATGTAAAGTCCAGTTCTCTTCAGAGATGCTGTTACGAGCAATCCGTCTAGGTACATATTAAGTAACAGTTTTGAAATTTATGTTTAATCTAATGATATGCTTTAATATTCTATTAGCTTCTAGCTTCTTCGTTGCAGTTTGCAATCTGCTCAAAGCCATATATGTATGGTTTGTTAGTGGTGGGTGTAAATCTATCCAGAGTAAATATACTTCATATCGACCATTTCTTTATTAGGCAACAGTCTTCAAAATGTTTGACTGCAGCTTCTTTTATTAATTTCTTAACGTTCTGCCTACTGCATCATGTGTGGGAATTGTCTCTAGGGACTACAATTCCTGCATGTAAACATCATTGACCTAAAGAGTGAGTTAACCTTATCTTTTTTTCTGTTAATAGCTTACCAGCAACATTAGCTCTAAATAATGCATTAACAGCACTGATTTTATATCTACATTTAGTCAACGTTACATTATGACTTTTTAATTCCAGAATAAATAGGCCCTCAGTCATACGTTGAAAATTATTGATGACAACTGGTATATTCGACACAAAGAATTTGAAATAATATTTGTTGTCCAAATTAGAGAATCTAACGCAGTACTTCTTGTAAGTCATGTTGCTGGGCTGGGTTTCACCGAATAAGAAAATACGCGTAGACTGTTCATCTACTAATGACTAGCTTGGATTTCACATTCTTGCTCCAAAGTATTCTTTTCGCAGAATCTACATGTCTTCTTCTTATCACTGCTAGAGGCTTGATTCTTGAACAACGTTGCTGTGGGTACTCCTTGATATTTTTCTTGTCCCTTTGCACATCTCATATCAGCTATCTTATATTTTCTCGCTTATATTTGAATTGCAGGAACTTCAAGAGTTTCTCAAGCTTGTCTTCATTATTTTTTTAAATTTTGAGCTAGCTTCGATATCTTTTCCACGCTGTCATGGCATTATTAGGAAAACACAATTCAATGAGGAATAAAACAGATTACCATATTTGTTCTTTGTAACTTTTAAGGTTTCCAACGCTTGCATTTTTCTGGTTAAGTTCACGTAAAGACTGGATAGAAAAAGGGGTGAGCTCTTTAACATAAAGGCGGACTTGAAAGTCTTCCCAATAATATCTTCTTCAAAGCGCTTGCCACATCTCTGTAGTGATCCGATGTAAGGGGCTAAATTTTAACAATCTCATCTGGTTTTCATCCTTTCTCCATGTATTGTAGTAAATATAAAAGTTGGTTTACATCTTTGATGTTCTTGTTCTAGTAGATTTTTGAGAATTGACTTCAGAAAGACAACCAATTGCTACTTTTTATCAAACGCTTGGGCAGTTTCCATTTCGCTAACTTTTCCCACACCACATGTCTTGGTACTGGCATCTGTCGTTGGATCTTTTGTTTTCTGTAAAAGCTTCTTGGTAATTTTATCAACTAGGATTTTGATCTTCGACCGTCTCAAGTGATGTATTATTTATCAGTGACGTCATTTAATTTTAACATCTTCTTCAAATATGTCTGAAATGAGGTCATTATTCATACTTTCAAACACGGTAAACGAACTCTTTAAGATGCCAAGCTCGGCCATCATATTAGAGAGATTCTGAGATTGTATCGTAAATTTTCTTGGGAATTAATATTACCATATTGTCGGCTTACTTCATTTAGTTGTAATGAGAAGCTTAGCTATTACGGCAAAAGTAATAATACTTGTTCTTGTAGATATTCTTCTCGAGAATAATGCGCCGACCTATTTAGAATTCTATAGCAATAAAGAAATGTTTGCCAAAATGATAAAATAAAAAGTACACGCAAACCAAAAAATAGAGCTCTAGTCTCGTCCAATAGTGGTATTTTCTAGAGATATGGTGAAAAAGGATAGAACTTCAATTGGTGAATTCAAAAGTAAAAAATATGAACTCCAGTAAAAATATTAATAATAGAACATTATGAAAATTAAAACAAAGTATAAAAAATTATTCTTGGGAACTAAATGCTTCAGCATTATTGAAAATATATTAAAAATTAAAAACTATGGTCTATCTCATAGTACAAAGCAAACAATAGCTAACTGTTAACGCTGCATGTAATTATTTTATCCACGATGAATGCAGTGCACTCTACTCAAAGTTCGCATGATTGATGGGCGACTTTTCGACCTGCCTTGTTGCTTCCGTTTAGACTGGCGCTTGTCGCGGCACCTAATGGGGATTGTAGCGACTGCGGCGCCCCCTCCAAGGGAGCTTTAAGCTTCCGCCTGGCTGAGGTGACATAGGTAATGAAGCCTTACGACAGCAGCAGAGTACTTGATACTGTTAGCTGTGACGACACATCCGTTTTAATACCACGAACGGCCGGATATAAGGAAGCGCCGTGCTGCCTAATTGTGGAACATTTTACTAGTATCCCACGCTCTTGGATGGCATTTTGCTCATTTGTTGCGGCGGCTTAACCGCACTCATATTTTTAACTACAGGCTGACATTGACTCGCTTTAAACAATTAAGTCGCTCGGTATTTAGTGGTGAAACACTTAAATTTAGCAATATGCAAAGCAATAAGCATACAGTAACCCTACTTTAATAGACAGTTCTTTGACTTAGAAGGGTATCACAGCTTTATATGATAGATATCAAATTTGTTTTTTTAAGAAATTGCCTGAGCTTGGAACTTGGAATTTAGTAAACTTTCTGGCACAACCTAAATAATTTAGAACAGTTATAAAGGATGTGGTAAACGATTAAGAAGGATGCACTAGCATCGTACACGGGTCGTTCAGTACCCATTAACAAATATAAGGAAGTTAATTGGTTATAGTCAGTAGAAAGTCGCGTAAGGGGTGTTTGGAAGCCATGGTCTAAGCCAATTAAATAATGAGCTTCTGTCAAAGTGGTTTGCGCGTTACCGGTCTTGCCAACCTATCAAAACAATGGGGGTGTTCAAAAGCTTAGAATTGTCAGGTTTTATAAAGATACCAGTTGATAAAGGTTGAGCTGATTTGTCAACTGCCTCGTTTCCAGAAATTCCAACATGAGCTGAAGTGTACACAAACTGGCTTTTGAATAGTCAGTTGGAGAAGAAGTTCATACAGGTGCAAGGCAAAAGGGTTTGAAGAAAAGGGTTTGTAAACTCATGGAGTCTGTACATCTTATCACATGACATTTGGAAGTTATGGAGAAATTAATTGTATTTTGGGATTAGAAGGATTTTGCTGATGGATTAACTGGTTTTTGATGAGAACAAGACCAATAAGCAACACTGCAAATTACTGAAACGCCCCCGCCAATCTATTCAACTATGCCCCAATGTAAAATGGAGACGCGACTTGTTACTTTCAACATAATAATTAGCGAAAACATCAGTCGTCATACTGTTGTCATCCTGCAGGCTTTCGAGAATGCCTCAAGCTCCCTATTTGCCCAATCTAGCACAGAACAACTATGTATTGAAAGAGACAGTACGCGGTAAGAAGTTTTCTTCCATGTTGTGGCAAGTACAGTATCCTAAACCGCATTACGTACTCAATTATTTTTAGTCATTTATTAGACCACCCGCCAGGCATCTGAACTCAAAATCGAACCCATGTTGGTCTGCACCGCAAGTAAGTGTTTCAATTAATTGGCTACACTGGCGTTTGTCAATGGTTTTTAAATTTTTATATTTGGTATAAGGTTTTCATCTGTTAGAGATGTGTGGACAGTGGAGCAAAACCGGTTTCTTATCGTTCTCTTTGTTAGCAACAATAAAATTATATGTTTGAAAATATTAAACCATTTACGTTTTAACGGTCCGTGAAACTTTATCAACAAAGTACTTTATCTGTAATAAAAAAGGTAGTGCAATTTTACAGCCATTACTTCTTAATGAAAGGATCAGTTATGCTTATTGGAGCCCACGCAGCAATTCATTTTAAATGAAATAAACGAGCTTTGCTGTACACCACATTTTGAGTACCTTAGACATGTCGATTATGTTCGTTAGTATAACTCTCTATCCGGTAATGCAATTCAAAATTGCATCATGCAAGTTTTTCTCGAGTAGCTCCTAAATATACCGATTTGTGAAACCTGCCCAATAATAATGAATGCAGCCGAAAAAACAGAGAATTCTTCAAGTATTTTATCATTACATATTCTTACCTTTATTGAAACAAAAAATAATTATTTACTTAACTGGTAAGATTTTTGTTGGTGAATACTGATTTATGGGGTGCAAGATGGATATGCGCAATATATAGCCTCTATAGTGTATTAGTAAATAACCAAATAAATATAATAATTACAAATAAATCAAAGAAGAAAATGTCTTTGCCCATAAGAACCGCAATCTAGCTATTTCTCAAGAAAGTCGATATATCATAAAACTGTATGATGTATTCCTTAGTAGTTAATTCCAAAGGTCAAAATGTAGTTACTTGAATCTTCAAGTAGGAACGGCATAGAAATGTGGTAAACTTGAAAATGTTAAACAAGAAATAAAACAAAACCAATTCAACCTACTAAAAATGGGTGAATTGAGATGACAAATGAAAAAGCTATATGCTCCAACAATTATCAGCTGCACGAAGTAGTCAAGCTGGTATTGGAATTATTATGACAAAAGAAATCAAGCAAAAAATAAAGAAACATATTCTTGAAAGTCTGTCAACGACAGACCACGATGACGAGGATAAGAAATCTACTACTAAATAAAGAAATGATAAAGTAGTAAAAATATGATTCTATTGAGATATTAAAGTGGTATTTTAGGCAAAGGTTCTGAAGAACAGATAGTAGTGAAATATGATTTAAGGCGAAGCAACGAAAGGAAAACCAAATAATCGCACAGAAATTAGACAGGTATTTAAAAGATATATACATGGATAACAGAAGAGATAAAATCGACCTAAATTTAGAACATCCAATGAACGATGATTATATAAAAGCTAACTGTAAAGACAAATAAACCACCAAGTATAGATCCAATACGATCTAAAATTATAAAAACCATAGATAAAAAACATCACAGAAAACTCTACCAATGTGTATGTCAAATGTATGAAAAGACTACGGCAAGCATACCAAATAAAGCCAACTCGGGTAAGTGCGAATATTATCCTACTATAACTTTAATGCATCATATCTCTAAAATATTGATTAGAATAATCCACTGACGAATCTTAAGAATTATAGAATATCATTTAAGTGAAGATTAATTCGAACATAAATTGTATTTTCTGACAAGAAAACATTATTCTGATAACCTTAAATGGTCAGACCTATTCCAACCTTTGAAGAATATCGGATATAAATAAAGAGATACAAAAATCATTAAAACATATGAGAAACAAAGGAAGTTGTAAGCGTAGGAAAATGATCAAGAAAAATAAAGATCAGCAAAGGAGTTAAACAAGTTTTACCACTTTTCTTTGTTGTATTTATTCAACAACCCATAAACAAATTATATGAGAAATTAAAAATCGGCGTGAAAATCCACGGAGAAAGAATATCGACGGCAAGGTAAGGTGCGCCGACTATATAGCTAGTAGTAGTAGCAACAGAACAAAACCAAAGAAAAATTTTGGATGAAATAAACATAATATTAAAAGAGAAGAACTTAAAAATAAACATGAAGGAAGCGAAAATATTAGTAAAACATTGACACTTAGAGCACATTTAACAATTCCAAGTCTCATCGGCTCTAAAATTACCAAAGATAGTAGAAGTAATAAACAATAAGAAGCAGTATTGAGCAAATTAAAATTGTATTCTTTAAAAAAAAGCTATTGACGTCAAACTGCCTCTAAAAACATTTGCCTGGAGCATCGCACTTTACGGATGTGAACCTTGGACGATAGCTGCTAGCGAACAGAAAAGACTAGAGGCCTACAAAAAAATGCTGGCATGGTGTTATATAAATAATTTATAACAGAAGAACGTTAATAAAGCAAATACAAAGAAGAGATCGTTCATTGGACATATCTTTAGACACAAACCTGGAAAACTATTGTAGAAGGAAGAGTGAAAGAGAAGAATGCATCTGGTATACCAAGACAGTAGTGCATCTCACAAATCACAGCCATAATTATACAGAGCTGAAGAGATTAGCCGAAAACAGAATAAATTGGATAAATATCGTATTGGATCAAAACAATCGCTAAGATTGATAATTACAGAGGTCGATAATATTTTGGTTCGGTTGGAAGAACATTCCAACCATTATATGGTGGATATAAAAATTTCGGAATAATCTTTTTAAACATCCACGTTCTGTAAACCTTAATCCAATAAATTTCTTTACATTGTTAGTTAAATCACGTATTATTTGAAGTAGTTTAGGGGGAAACTTGTAGAAAAGTTGTATATAATTTTTTTTTGGTGGCGCATTTCCTGAATTCTGAGTAAATTGTACTATGATCTTCATTCAATAAAGATTTTGACATTTATAAAAATTACAAAATCAAAATGGTACCGATCAATTTACAAGGAAATTTTTGTTTTACCGTCAGGAAAATACGAGCACCAAAATCGTTCCTGGTAGTAGCATAGTAAGTTGAGATCACTAGAAATCTATATATAGCATTACAGTTGCGTATTAGCATTAACTGTTAAATAATTGATGTTGTATTCTAAGGAGAACTATTTAAGGCAAGTAATAATTGAAGCAAATTATAATTGTTATTGATTGCATTTACGTTATTGCAATAATTAATACTTGCAAATTATAACAAAAATATCTATTATCTTGAAAACAGATATAGAAAGTGAAGATAATGCTTGTAATATATTTAGGGCACTTGCCGTTGAAACTTTATTTGTGAGCTTGTGTAAAAATAGACTACACTGACACGTGATGCCACCAAATGACGTTACTGGAAAGCGCAGAAGGAAAGTAGTGAGTAATTCAGCAGTGCAATTATCAATAAAGCAGAAACCCACAGAAGCCACGTAGTTTTTTTTTGAAATAGGGAATGATAGCTTCGAATGGCCATAAAAGATTAAGCTATACGTTCTCCAGCAGTAATCAAGCGAATCACATTCTATACACTGGAGGATGCAACAGATTTGTTTTGCAGAACTTCGCATGCCAAAATCCATGGAAATTTGAAGATAATAAAGGTCTGTGTGCAACCGATTGTCCTACTCTCGCTACTCAATAATATCACATAAAGGTATATAACATAATAATATATAACATAATTCCGAAGACATTATTTTAGTGTCTGGTTATAACAAACGAATCATGGTTCTGGCATAAGACGCTTGACAAGAAAAATTCCAGTCTATAGATTGGCCGCACATTGGAAGTCCTTGTCCCAAGAAGGCATGGGAAGGACTGTCTTTTAAAGTGGATTTGTTGCTTCGTTGTGATAATATTACCAGAAACTGGTACTGCCGCCATATTCAGCAACGCCATCATAAGAAATAAAAACGTGACGCAATGCTTCAACATAATAGTATATATCCACATGCTAGATGACAAAAGTACATCGACATTGAAGCGGAATACCTCTATTGAAATGTGTACTCACTTCTTTCTATTAAAATTTCAGAAAGAAGGAAATAACTTTAGTGCAATTTATTTTTTAATTCCGCAAATAAAAGTTTAGGAATATATTAATAAACAACATATGCAATGCCTCGCAGTGAATATTCTACCATGAATTTTTAGTGCTCGCTTAGACAGGTTCTGTATCACTCTATCCGTTATAGTATCAAGAACACTTCACATATAACACATACATAATTACATTTTAACATCCATCTTCTGCAAGGTGCTTTCAAGTTATAGCACCTTAGAATATTTTTCTCAGGACTGGGAACAGATAGAAACATGCGGGTTGTTTCAAAATACGCGCGCATTTTTGTGAATGCGTGACAGAGATAGCAGTACTGCAGGGCACACAGGACTCTAGCGACAGCGGTGAGAGTAAAAACTGTTTTTGATACTTAAAATGGCGACGTTTTCATTACAAGAACAGCATGTAATCATTTGTTTTCTTCATTTGTGTGGTGTGACACCGATTGAAATTCATCGCCAGTTGAGTCAGACATGTGGTGCTGGTGTTATGGATTTGTCTAATGTGCGTTTGTGGGTGCGACAGTTCAAAGAAGGCAGAACGTCGTGTGACAACAAGCCAAGACAATCTCGGCCTCGCATTAGTCGGTCTAACGACATGATTAAGCGAGTGGAGAAACTTGTGTTGGAGGATCGCCGAATGAGTGTGGAACTCATAGACTTTAAAGTTGACATTTCCGTCGGATCTGTGCACACAATCCTGCATGAAGATCAGAAAATGCGAAAAGTCTTCTCCAGGTGCGTGCCATGAATGCTGACAACTTTTAAGTGATTTCTCATGCTCCTTACTCATCTGACCTGGCTCCTAGTGACTTTTGGCTGTTTCCAACGATGAAAGACACTGTCCGTGCTCGCAAATGTACTAGTCGTCCCGATATTGCATCAGCGACTTTCCAGTGGTCAAAGAAGTTGAGAAGTGACACAAGTTTCACAGTTTTCGTGTGATTAGTTTGTGAGAAAAAAATCAGAGGTGTGTATTGCATGGCGTGTTTCAAACGGATTTTATTTGAACATATATTGTGTAAAGTATTTACAGTATGGCTATCTCTTTTATTGATTTATTATTTCTTACCCTTTCTTATTTTTTTTGTTTGGTCATTTTTTCTAATCACATTTCAGTTCTTATTCAGATTTCAGATTCTGGAACAGATTAGTAGAATTGAAACGAAATATATCGACTACTAATTTACTTAACTGCGTAGGTGACTCTATGTTATTAAACTTCAGTAGTGTTTTCTATCATAAGAAATTTGATTACTGCTTTTGAATATACATGCTTACAAAAGTCTTTCATCCAAATAGTTTAATTTAAGAATTTATTTCAGAACCATAAGACTAAAAAATGATATGAAGGGAGTTGTGTTGTTATGTTATGTTGCTTTCTAAATATTGGCAGGTTTTAATATTTAATAGAAGTATGATATAATAGGTGTATAAATAAGTTCTCAGCTTTTTTCTGCAAAATTAAAGTTTTATTTAAATACAAACAAAAAAGCTTAAGTATCAAAGTATTCTCCGTTGGCATCAATGACCTTCCGCCATCTTTCGTAGCTTGCGAATTCTAGTGATAGAAGCTCACCGGCTTCGAGACGTAAAGTTATCGATGCATTTTCGGGCTTCTTCTGTTTTGAACTGCGTATCAGCCAAATGATGCTGTAACGACCGGAATAAATGATAATCGAAGCATGCCTGGGCATACGCCGCATGTAGAAGTTCCCAGCCTAACGTCTGCAGCTCATCCGTGTCAAATGTTTGAGGGCGTCCAGCGCGTGGCTGATCTTCAAGACTAAACTCTTCCGCGAAATCTTTGGTACCACTTTTGCACGTTGCATGACTTACAGCATTCTCACCATTGCAGCACAAATCATTTCGGTGGCTTCAGCAGCGTTTTTCTTAAGATGAAACGCGAAGTGGATAGAAAATCGAATCGCCAAATCGCATGTAAACGGTGATTTGCGTCCTGTGAAATCTAAAGTTGAGAACTTATTTATACACCTATTATTACAAATTGAATATGGATAACGGGTGGGTGTTTCGCTGTAAGTTTAATGAAGGTCGGATCTGCTTTGCAAGTTTGCCCACGTAGACCGATTTTATCTTAATTCCCATTACCAGAAAGATATTTATGTCTTAGTCTTAATTTGTGTATCCTTTACATATTCACCATATACGTCAACATGCTCAAGAGCAAATACATTATTGCTAAAGCTTCTTTCATAAAACACAACAATCTTTGCTTCCAATTTCTAACAATGCACTTTTTATTTATCACAACGACGACCATATAACAGTAGATTAGATCTTCAATCTTTGGACATCATGTTGATTGTCCAGCAGCCGAATATCTCGATGATGATCTGTGTTACGAAGATACTACGCTTTAACTCAAGTGCCATGTAACATATGTCATGTCATTCAGTTCATGGTACACAGTTTACTGTTAACATTTAGCAAAAGTTATTCTGCTAGTTTTTTGTTGCTAAAGTTTATGCAAACGGATTTAAATTTGTTGAGCTTAATCCCCAGTTTTTTGGTATAGTCTAGTATAGTATTACTTCCTCTTTGTAGTATTCTTGAATTTTGTTGGTCCTGACCAATCGCTAAGAGAGTCTTCCGAAACTTGGTTGCCAGTTTCTGGCAATATATTTTCTGTCAGCCAAATATTTAGTAAATAGATCAGCTATCTGTTTATTATCCCTGACTTATGATCCCATATCTCCCCCGACTGGACGTATAAAATAATAGACCTTCTGATTTCATTTCAAAGGAGATTCATTTGCTACCAGATTCTGCGAATATAAAAGTATTGATTCTTCTTTTAGTTTTTAGATTTTTCTTGGCAGTTTTTGAGTTTTTATTTGAGGTAGTTTTGTCAAATGATCTCTAGACTATTCCCATCTTCTTCTAGATCTTCTTTTCCTTTGACTAGTTTTTTATCTCAACCGGGTAATTTACCCCTTTGGATATGTAAGTAATCTACCTGATGTTGTTATAAGCAGCTGCCTGATTAGATTACTATTCAAAATAATAGTATTTTGAAGATCATTCCGAAAACATTCCCAGTTCTCTTAAAAAAATTGGAAAATGGGTTGAGCTGCTCTTTTCATCATGTTTTCATTTAGTATTAGTATGACATGAGATCAGAAACCAAATCAAAATGTTTTTCAACTTAATAAAATTAGGAGATATTTTTTTGAGATAAGAAAATAACTAAGGAGAAATTTTGTTATGATATTTGTGTGTTAGGTGATGTTCTTGTTTAAGATTGTTTGGGCAGACAATAAACGGCACCGATCCTCAGCTTCTACTTTTTAGACTTTATTTTCATCAATGTAAGTTGTAGATGTCATTCTTTAAAATAGCTGATCGATTCTCTGACTAAAACTTTACTACCACCCTTGGCTTGATCGTCTGGAAATAAGACCTACTTGGCATATGTGTCTCTGAAATGAGGCAAATATGTGTGTGTTGAGTGTTTAGAAGATTTTAGAATACCATTGGTATATCGTGTAGTGATACAAAAGTCTTGCTGGTTCATAATCTTACTTGATCTTGGGTATAGCTCTAATGCTCTCTTGGCTTTTAATTTAGCGAGTCTTTCATTGACTCGTTCCATGTTTTTATCGTGTTCTGCGTAAGCTGCGTCATAGATGCCTGGATGATATTGAGTAAGGTGCTGATTCTGTTAACGATTTCTATTGGTCGATTTAAACCTAAAATATGTTAATTTTACTATATTAAAGACAGCTGTTTTTATTCAAAAATAGTCCTTAATATTATTATCCCTTCTTTTCTAAACCTTTTTAACTATTGTACAAGTCCTGTAATTATCAAGGAATACTTTCAAACAGCACTTAGTAGGAGTATTTTTTAGTTTCAATAAATTTTTCCAGTTCTTCTACAGAACCTCTGTATTTCAGTCGTATCTTTGACATTTTTTACATTGTTAATATCTTCAGATCTATCAAATTCCATCATGTATAATAGCAAAAAAATATAATTCACCTTCTTATTCACAATACTTCTTTTAAGTTTTTGAAAAACTTTGGGATCTTAAATTTTTTCTGCGAGTTTCTTACTTATTTCTTTAGCAGAATTTGAAGGAAGCAAGTACCTAACGATTACCTTGGTAGGTCGAAAGGCTTTATCCCATATGTATGACATTCAATGTTAAACCCGTTACATTAAAGTGGTCAAATTTCTGTATTCTTCGTTAAAGCCGACGTTAATTTTAATTTGTTTATTGTTTATCCTGCCACTTTAAGGTTTAAATTTTCCAGTGTTTAATTATTTTTAATTGCACCATAATTATCTACATTACTCAGAATGAATGATAGTGGCATAGTGGCTATTAAGAGGATTATCTTATACTTTTCTTCGCACAATTCAGTTGTCTTACGTTTTTGGATTTAAGTAAAAGCCAATGGAGTTCTCTGATCGGAATTAACCTGACAGTAAGATTCCTTTTTTGTTTGTTTTTTTTTGCTAATCTCCTGTAAACATACCTCTGTACCTTTCAGCTGGTTGGTTTCGTTTAATGTCTGCTATAGTTGCGGTTGTAGATTAGAAATAAGCTTATGTTTGGGCATCTGTATATTTGGTGTCGAAATAACAACATTATTCTGATTAATAGCCGACGTAACGTCTGTTGCACCGAGAACATGATAAACTCTTGGTGACTATATGGGTCATCTGATATCGCCTTGCATAAACAGCACCACTTGTTTTTCCGTAATAATCAATTATTAAGAAAAATATTAAATTTATAATAAAACCATATAATCATTGGGTTGACTTTATACCGATTATCATAAAAGTAAGTTCAAATTCCGTGGGCGATGGGAAAATTGGTGCATGACAGCGCTGAGGTTTGCCTTTTCGCTATCCTGTATTCCAAAGGATAGATGGTAGCATTTTAAGTCAGATGTCGCTTCGATAAGTCTATTTGTACTTGAAACTTTGCAAGAAGGAGAACGAAAAGTAACATTTGTGCCATGGCACGTTATAAGAGTTTCCAAAAAGAGTAAGTATTGGAATCACCATGCTCTGTTCTTAAAACTGAAAATATAGCTTGGTAGATTTTGGAACGGAAGATTAAAATAAAACATTAACCCCGCTCTAAACGGACTTCAGAAGTTGAGATAACTTGGTGGTGGGCAACCAATAATATGTCTCAAAGAAACTTGTGTATACTTACAAATTCGATAAATTCTTTGTTGAGCAACAATAAGTTGCACCAAGTCTTCAAGAAGAAGAGCCTTTTTGGATCGCGTCGGAACAAACGCAAAAAGTGAATCCTTACAACATGCGAATGAAAATGTAGATCCCGGGTCAGAAGCTGACTTAGTTTCAATAAAGGTGTTGTTATTTTTTGGTCGGATTTTAGAGCAACCATTTTTTTAATAACTCTCGTCTACCAAAAAGATCAGGCCCAACAAGTACTGCAAGCAACTCGCCAAACAATGTAAAAATTCACAAGAACCGTCCGATACAAAAGTCGTCAATTGCAACAATGCTAGCGCGCATGAATTAAAATGGGTAGCCCCCTACGTGTAATAAGTTTGGCTCCTTCGAAGATGTTTACAACTACCTCAAAACATGTTTCGAGAAAAGCCACACAATTTTAATTAAGAAGGAATCTACTTCTTAAACGTTGAAATCCTATCGTCAAAATTTTTATTAGCCATAATTTACATTATATGGGTCAATAGAAGGAATCATATTTAAGTTTAGGACATAATTGAAAGGGGTGTCCAGCGAAGTCAATCCTTAATGAATTTGTCAAATTCTTGGCCCACTTCATTTAAACTATCGAAGGCGCTCGCTTGCATTTCCCAGTCTCAGGGTTCCATTTAGATGTTTTTTCAGAGTGGTATGATATTTGACAGCATCTTTCACGTATGGAATGCGTAGGTAAGCGTGTCAGGTGTGATTTGACATACATTGTGCATTGGCTTAAAAAGTTTCAAATTGAAAACGTTGAACGATATTCTCTTCAGCTTTTGTAGACATTTTTTTGTTGAGAGCCGTTCGGTCTATACAAGGTCCATCCCAAAAGAAATGAGCCTTATTTTTTTTCGGACGCGAGTGTACATTCCGGCGTGCTCTGACGCTTGGGGCAGGTGGTGGGGTCTTAGCTTCCATACGCGGTCGGTGCAAGTCGGCTCTGAGCTCTCGGAGCGGCAGGACGTGTTTCCGTGAATGTCTATTTTCAATTTTCGACACGGCGCGATGGATTCAAAATCGATCAACGCTACGCAATTAAATTCTGCTTCAAACTCGGCAAGAATGCTACCGAAATGTTTGGAATGCTTCAGGAGGCCTTCAAGGATGATTGTTTATCGTACTCGCAAGTTAAAAAGTGGCACAAAGCATTTAAGGAGGGCCGGGAAGAGGTGGCCGACGAACCTCGGTCTGGACGACCGTCAACCTCCCGAACCGACGAGAACGTGCAGCGAGTGCGCGATTTTTTGAACGCCGATCGTCGGTTCAGTGTTTATCAAGTAGCAGATGCCCTAAACATTCCGAAATCGACAGTACATCGAGTCATTTCCGAGGATTTATCGATGCGGAAGGTGTGCGCCAAACTTGTGCCGCGGGTGTTGACTGACGAACAAAAACAGCTCCGGGTGGTTCGGTGTGAAGAACTCTTGCCTGGCCCGGATTCAACTCGGCGTGGTTCCCCAGCCTCCCTACAGCCCGGACTTGTCTCCCCCGGCTAAAGGGCAAGCACTGGGACTCGGTTGAGGACATCCAAGAGAATGTCACAGCAGCCCTCAAGGACATCCCTAAGGAGGCCTACCAGGAAGCCTTCCGGACTTGGAAGACCCGTCTCCAAAAGTGCATTGATGCAGGAGGATCCTATTTTGAAGAATTTTGAGGTGTTGTAGCGATCTGCTCAATAAAACTATTTTTTTTGAAAAAGGCTCATTTCTTTTGGGATGGACCCTGTATATCCAGTAGCACTACAGCCTCATGGACTTATTGTAGATGTTTAGGGATAGCTCAACGTATTACTTCGATTTTCTGTTGCGAGCTTTGATTGCATGCGACAGCAATCCAAAAATTGCTTCAGTTGCTTATCTTTCGACTGTCTTTGACTGTGCATAATGTTTTTTATCATGCTGTTCAAAAATTCAATTCTTAAACCACGAAACTACATTTTCCAGGTACTACTCTATTTAAAGTCTCACAAATTACTCCACTGAAACCTTTTTCTGGTGAAACACAAACAGGAAGCCGTCTCGCAAATGTTGCTTGTCGCATAATGTTGTCTTCGACACTGCTTTTTAGGTTATGCTAGTAGAATAGGCACCTCTTGCAGTGTGTTGTAAAACTGGTAGATGGCACTTTACTCTGGAGAAGTGACAGGCACGATATATAAATCTGAATACATACTTTTATTAATTAAAGTTGGGAACTGAAAATCTCCCTTCTCACTACTATCAGTTGCCCCAAATTATATGCAGAATAAAGCAAAAGCTTAATGGATCCATTTATTAGCGCGTCACAAATGGATATTTTTTGGCTGTTTAGAATCAAGTTGAAGTAGATTGTATTTTTAAATCTTCATCAAACATGAAATATCACCCAATTGTTTAGCATTCAACCTTGGTTTTCTTTATCGGTATTAAAAGCGTACACTTTTTATCGTAGGTTTCAGTTACGCGAACAAAATACACACTACGTATGTTGTGGGGCGATATGACAAGTGTTTACACTTGAACTTTGGGTAGTACTTAATTAAATTAGCACATTGTAGCGCTCATTGTTCTTTGCAAAGTGCGAAGGGAAAATGCCAATTGAGACTAGTCTGTTCTCTTTGAATTTTTTAAGCCATTTCTAAGCTATACAAGTTAAGAAGATATCTTTGCCTTATACTTTAAATTC
This sequence comes from Sinelater perroti, assembly GCA_036346155.1. Lineage (NCBI taxonomy): Eukaryota > Metazoa > Arthropoda > Insecta > Coleoptera > Elateridae > Sinelater > Sinelater perroti. Next base: position 19,579,627 of record JARFIY010000254.1, on the reverse strand, counting down.
TTCTACTTTATAGTTTTATTTTTGGTAATTATATAAAAGTAAACAAATTTGCATTTACTCATAAGATTACCAATTAAGTAATTAATACGCGTGCGTGCGTGCATATGCACGTGTAACACGTGTGTAACACGAAGCATTACTTTCAAAGGTACAAATGACATATTAAATTTATTTATAAAAAAAATCTTTTGCAGACTTAAAAAAAGCACCAATTTATAATTTACTCTAGTACTGATGAAAATTGAGTGAAAACGAAGTTTGGATTTTAAAATAAAACTTAAGAACAAAATTTTATATAAAAATGCTTTTATTGGATAACGTGTACGTCGTTTTCTGGACTTTTTGCAGGCGCCTAAGTAATTGAGGGCGACTCAGTAGATGGAGCTCCTGTAGTGATAGGTCGAGTAAATAAGGGTAATGAGGCAAGACATCCCAGGCGAATTGAAATCATTAAAGTTATGGGATATCTAAATTTTATGTAGATACACATAATCACAACTTTCTGAGAATCTTTGATCAACTCTTTAAAAATAAACCTAATCTTTCGGCGGCCACCGCACCGCCACGATCGAGAGACGGCATAACGCATTCCGGAAATGTAGCCGCACATGCAACGGCTCGAACAATGGGAAATTTCTAGATGTTTACTAGAAGCTTCGCGTAGGCTCTAGGAATCGATCCTAAGTTGCTTAAAATTCGCGCCAGAAGCATAACGTTCTGTGCTGGTGCAACATAAATAGTATTACGAATAAATGCAGTTTTACCTTATTAATTCTGTATTGCATACATAAATAGTATTAAGTAATTTTATTTTTCTGTAAGTAAAATAATAAGCAGTTAAGTAAATTTGTGTATGTTATTCACCACTGTCGAGAGCCAAAACATTATAATATGTTGTCAGGTAGCGAGTGAAAATTGTGACTTCAAATGCAATATTCACTTAATCGATATGACAACTTCTGAGTATTAGTTGCTCTTGAACTGTGACAATAGATAGTTTACGCAATATTATATTAGTCAAAAAAATTTGCCCTTTGTTGAGAGATGATTGTTTTCATCGTACGACCGTGTTCAGGTGGTATTGTAAATTTCAAAAAAAAAAATTGATCTGAAAGACTCTCTCAGTTAAGGACGCCCATTCTTGTCGACCGCAAAGATTAGCAACGCTGTTATCAATAAGATTCTTGAGTCTGACAAGCATATGACCTATTAACAGATAGAAGAGTATTTGGGAATTCCTACACTGGAGGTGAGATAGCCCATGTCATTACTAATGAGGAAATAATACGATGTGTTACGACTGTAAGTTTAAAAATGGTACATCTTGCCATATCAATAGCGTCATACTAGGTAATGAACCTGGTTTTATATTTTGACATGTTCACTAAAATCTAAAGCTAATTTTTCGAACAACAAGCACCGTCCAATAGCATGAAATAATCAGTATGCCAAGATGTTTAAGACAACAAGAAAAGTAGTATATAAACGTATAGGGGCCACCATTTTGAGTAATTATAAAAATTAAGGATGCACTGCAAAACTTTTCTAATGCACTATGTGCTTTTTACTGAACCCAGTTGTAAAACAACAAACCAGTAGCTTTAGCGTGAATAAAAATTTTGCGAATAAAATTTGTTTACTTTTAATGCTGTAGTGTTAGTTTCCACAAAATTTTGATTGGTTTATTGAAGAAAGCAATTAATTTTCTATAGGCCTGCTATCGAATTAACTACAGCTAGTAACAACTTCTCCATAGTTTTTCCAATTGCCTTTTGTTAGAAATTGTATTTATTCGCCCCTTTTTAATTCTTTTTGTGTGCATTGAGGATTTTAAAATATAAAGGATGTTGGTGCAATAGAAATTTTGCGTGGTGTGACACCACCAAAACTGAAAAAATAATTAAAATATGTCCTGAAACATACTATTGGAAGAAAAATCTGTTTATTTCGCCAAAGTGCAAAGAAAGTTAAAGTTCTATATGGTGGTGTTAAAACTTGAGCAAAAAAATACAGGAATTTGCATTAACAAACAGTAAAACAGATCGCCACGAGTTGCCATTACATAGAAAGATACATTTGAACAAAAAGTAAACAAAGACAGCTAATATGAAATGTGGGGTGACTGAGCTCTGAGCGTACGTTTGGTTGCCTATCTTTAGGATGTTTTGCATATGTCACCGTATCAAGTTATCCCACTGTCATCATTTGTAAATAAATTGTTCCACGTTTCCACCTTGCAAAAATTTGAGAGAAGGCGGGCGAAAAATTGTCAGTCTAGGACGCCAAAAATACCTTTTTGCGGGCAATCCCTCGTAGGAAGACAAACAAGCGAAATTCCTTACTGTGTCTGCAACTAGGAGTTGAATGCTAAATCAATGCTGAAATTTCAAAAACAGCCTACTTTAACTTGATTCTATACAACTCATATAATTTTAAACTTGCGCCATTTGATGAAAGTGGAGGGGATGCAACTAAATTTTTAATCCCTAACTTTAACCAATTATAGTAGTTATTCAGATTATTGTCAGTCATCGTAAAGCGCCATTTATTACCTTTACAGCACACTACAAGAGGAACATGTTCTGCTAGCATAACCTAGAATATTTATGTTTTAACTGAAATAAACCTGCAAAGCTTGCAACGCATAGTTTGCAAGATCACTAACGCTGACCTTTGACCAATCAGTTTCAAAATCACTAGCACACCAGCCTTTTTGGTCACCTGTCGATTGGTGAAAACAGAATTTGGAACGGACAGGCGCACAACATGAAGTTAGTAAATGACTCACCACTTAATAAAAGTGTCAGTAAAGCTTAAGAAATCATTTATGCAACTTTAAGATAGTACCTAAAACAAGTAGCTCCATGGTTTTAAGAGTTGAATATTTGAGCAGCATAATGACTAACATTCTAGACAGCCAAATAATGTAGAACACGAATTCACAAAAAAGGCTATTACATTTTCCACAAATTCACAAACAAAAACTAAAGTGAAGGCTACAATTTTGCTAATATCCTGCGCCCTTAGATTATTATCACTTTAGATTATTGCAACATTACTTGGTTTGGCTGACGCCCTTTTCACTTATGTCGAAGGTGCCAAAAAGCCTGATTGAGTCACCACCCTCGTTTTAAGAATGAAATTCGCTAACTCTCTGGAAGATAAATTAAAAATACTTTTTATAAATTAATATCACAATTCATTGAAAAAGGCCAAAAATTGGTATCTGATTGGCACCAGTTCTATAAGTGTGTAGATTTTCTATGCACAGTACAATACGGGGGAAAATTCTGTTAACATAACAAGGATAAGACCAACAAATGTTTCAATACATAAGTTTAAATAAGGAATAGAAGCCTAATATTTGTTTTTCATTCCTTTGGGCTTGTTGAAGGTCGCATAGGTTACCATTCACGAATAAACTGTTATTGGTACTTAAGCCGCGAGCTTCTCATTCATGAAAGCGGCGTTCTTGATCTTGAAGTGTTGCTTCAACATGTTCCATGTGCGCTTCACTTAATGGTAGTAGAACCACTTCATATGAGTTTTTAATTTATGCTTCAGATTATCATGTTCATCTCTCCCAATGAATTTATTTTGCTCCTTCAAGATTTACGCCACGGCCTATAGGCCATGGGATCTAATCTAAACTTTTGGTTGAAGAGACTAATTACCTAGTATTCCCATAAATGCTGTTAGAAAATCAAAACTACCCTTGCTTTACACAGCATAAAGATATCCGTTACATGACTGCAATTGTTAAGTCTTAAAGTTGTAAGCTACTTTGTATTTCTTGTCAAGTTTGGTTATCTACCAGTAGAGTAAGGTGATAAAGAAAATCGTATTGCTTTAATGGCATTACATAAGTGTAAAAAAAAAAGTGCAACCTTTAAGAACCTTTAACCTCTCGCCATGAACCGTATGTTTGTGCATCGTGCTATAAAATTGGTTATTGAGACTGGAGATGTCGAGGATCGTTCAAGATCTGGAAAACCACGTTCAGTTCGGACTATTTAGGCAGTCAAAACTGTAAGTGCCCAAATTAAATGAAATCCTCTTCGTAAGCAGAAGATTACATCTGCTGTATACTGCCCTGAAGGACTCCAGCTCGTATGCTTTTGGTATCTGAGATTTCGGCATTTATTTTCACTGCGAAGTTTTTGTTCTCAAGAAAAGAGAATAGTATTGCCTTTAGGTAGTTGGGTAATCTTAGTTTCAATAGTTTTCTTTTCAGCCCCTATGGCCAGACCTTATCAAAGGCCTGTTGCGTACTGTTTGTTTTTGTATTTAGTTTCGATTGTTTCAACTATTCTTTGAAGTTGGTGTGTGGTTGAGTAGCCAAACTGATGTGGGAGTAGTATGTTAAGTGAGGTCACTTCTTTACTGAGAGAGTGTAGATAACTTTTTCTAACAGTTTGGATAGAGATGTTAATAGAAATATAAGTTTGTAGTTTTCTAAGCGTTTTTTGGCCTTTCCTGGTTTAGGGAATAGCAGTATTATGGCGTGTTTCCATTCTTTTGGGAAGTAGCCCATCCTCAGGCAAGCATTAAATATTGATGTTAGGTAAGCTACGGATTTCATAGTTAAATGTGTTAACACGATATTTGGCATGAGGTCGTAACCGGGGCTTTTTCGTTTGGGGAGTCTGGCGATTAAAGCTTGTAGTTTGTGAGGCGAAATTGGTTCTATATGTTCGGTGATGACAGGTAGGTTTCTTTTGATGTAGTAAATGCTGCTTCTGTTGGTGTGAAAGCACTTTCCAGATGGTTGGCGAATGCCGTGGCTTTTTCTGCATCAGTGTAGTAGTTGCTGATACCATCTGTGATTGTTGGAATTTCGTTGTGCTGTTTTAGAATTCCCTTTGTTGCTTTCTACATGCCATCAGGTTCAAACTCTTCAATGTATTTTTGGTACGCGGTTATTCTTATTTCGTCTAGCTCTTTTTTTAGCTGGTGTGTTAGGTAGTTGAGCGATCGTTTATCAGATGGGTGTCGACTTTGTTGCCATTGACGTCTTGCTTGGCTCTTTTTTTAGTAAGTTGGGTTATGTAGTTTGAGTGGTAGTAGTGTATGGGTTTATGATACAATTTTTCTTCGATGTTGCCTTGAGTACACCATTTACAATGGAAGTTGTAACGTTTGATATTGCAACGTCGATTCCTTCTGGTGCTTTCAGTTCAGGTAAATAATGTAAATAATCATTTAGAGCTATTTGCTATTGCTCCGTTTATTAGGCGAGGAGCCTGAGAGTTTATGCATGAAGTAGCTGAGACTGTTATGAGTGCTGGAAGGTAATCCGAATCGAGCTCGTTGATGACTATTTGATGAATTTCAGTTGGAAAGTTTTTTAGGAAGATCGTATCTAGGATGTCGGGCTACTCATCTCTACAATTTGGGTAATAAGTATAGTCAGGTGGGGCTAAAATTAGAAATCCAATTTCTGTGGAGATTGGCTCAAGTTTAATGCCTTCCGGGTTTGTCGCTCTGCAGCCCCATAGCGTGTTCTTACAGTTTGGGTCGCCTATTGCAAGAGTAGGTTCGGACGAGTTGAATATTGCAAGCAGATCTGCTGAGTTTAGTTTCTTTTTTGGTTGGTTATACATGCTAATTAGTGTGTGGCTTTGGTTTTTTAGTATTATTTTAATGCCAACAGTTTCAATGTTTGGTGCAGCTGGATCGGATATGATGTGTTTGAACTGCTTTTTGACTAATCTGGCTACTCCTCCTGCTGCTTTCTCTGATTCGATCTTTTCTGTGCACCTGGTAGCCTGATATTTTGAGGTTATCTTCTGATGAGAGGTCGGTTTCTTTTACACATTGTACCTTGCCATGAAGGAAATTAAGGATTGTTAGCTTTTCTATTATTAAGTGGCGAAGCGAAGCGGAGCCACTTACTAACTTCATGTTGTCTGTCCGTCCACCCGTCCGTCCGTCCGAGCAAAAACTCGAGAACGGCTGGGAATTTCCAAATTCTGTTTTCACCAATCGACAGGTGACCAAAAAGGCTTGTTTACTAGTGATTTGAAACTGATTGGTCGAAGGTCAACTAGAAGGTTCTCAAATTTGAGAGACTGCTTCACCACTTCGCTATGCGTTGCAAGCTTTGCAGGTTTATTTTTTGTTTATTATGGGCCGTTGAAAAGGAGAGGGAGGAGTGTGCTTGTGATAAATGCTTTAATTTGAAGGAACATTATAATTATACTTACCAATAAATTAAAAACAGTTAACCGTTTTATTTTATCGTTATAATCAGTATGTAACAGTTTATGGGCATTCTATGTATAGTGCACTCATTCAGGACAGAAGTGATTTAAGTTAAATTGTCCGAAAAATCTTTTGAATTCTTACTCGAGTCTTTCTTTTCATTAAACTGAAATACCGATTGTTTGCTAAAGTTACTAGCAAAATCTGCCACATTGATCTGAATACACATAAATACTAAGTTTTTACAGTTTAACAAATTCTAAAGTGTTTTGATGCAGCATAAATTAACAAAGCAAGCATTAGCAAATTTTGTTAAACTACCAGCAAAATGTAAATTTATTAATAAAGTTGTTTGTTCGCCGTACAACGGAGATAATTAATTTTAAATTTTTTGCGACTTGCTGACGTAACCTTACTTTAATGCGCCATTATTTTACTACTATTACTATTATTTTTTATTCATTAAATGTTGTAATGACGTCGTTTCTTTATCTAAACATTGATCGTGAGGCAAACAAATGGTAATACAGAATTTGCTGAACACGTCCGTGCTATTAAGAATGTCATTCGCGCTGTATTTTAAGTTTGTATTAATTAGCAGTCATGAGAATATTTTTTTGTCCAGTACAAAATTGTTACGCGAGATTTATTATTATTATATGCGTAAGCCAGCTGTATGCTAATTGTGGCAATTTTACTGGTATATGAAGGGTCGAGAGTGAACGTTGAGTTGTGCCAGCGGAGTGAGCGAAGTTCTCAAGGATCGGTGCTCACATTACTGAAATTTGACGTTACATTACTCAAAAATAGCTTAGCGTGTAGATTTATAGCTATAGAAATAAAAATCGGTCGTTTTGAGGAATTTTAATTGTAACGAATGTTTAATTTTGTGCTAAACACCAACTTGCAAGGCTTCAGCGCGCGTTTAGAATTTTTTAGCTTAACTCGCACCTGGTAAATTAAATCGGAGATTAAAACAAATCGAATTTTCAACTGAAAATGGACTGGAGTTTTAAAATAAAGTTTAAATAACAATGCTAAGAATCTAACGCTCTGCGTGGAAGAATGGGCAGCAAACTGAGTGGTTGAGGCTCTCATGTGTCCGCCCTGCGCCTTAGACGAGCTCCATTATTACCCTGGTTCAAAGTAAACGCAGGTACTCAATTATTAGTGCCTTAGTAGGCAGGAATCAAAATGGGTTCATCTGCACTACAGCCACACGCTTGAACCGCGCCGCCACATTGGAAAAGATTAAATAATAAAGTTAAGTTATTAGTATTCATTACATATTCACAGTTAAACTTAAAAAACCTCTCATAGTGTCAACTCTCAGTAAACCCTTACGCTGTGCATCTATAGCAATAGTTCTAGACAAGAAATATAAACGAAATGCAACAAAAAGTAGAGAGTGGACTAAGAAGTGGTTGTTAAAACAACAGCATTTTTCTCGCGTTAATCTCTTAAAAAGCTTAAGATCTATCTGCTGCAAAACTGAGATAGTTTTATAGTATGGATAAATCTGACTTACCTTACTTTAGCTTTGCTCTACTCAGAATGATTTATTAGTTAGAATAGCATTTCGAAGCATATATTAAGGCTTTTTAAAATTTTAGAATACTTCACGCTTTCTGTCGTTAAAAACTTGATAATAAGCAATTGTGCAACAGACGAGAATACTTCTTGTTCTTATATAATAATAATAACTAAATAAGCGACAATGCAATGTGCGTTAGGGGCGGAATTTCTGTGGACATCTCTACCTGCAGTGCTCAGAAGCTACTTTCCTCTCCGTTCATCTCACAGTGTGTAAAAATGAAGTTCCAATTTATATTTGATTTACCCACGTATATTAAATTATTGTGCTTAAGAAATTATGAAAAATCTATTTTACCTTTTTTGAAATCTTCTTAAGGATTAAATCAAAAGAAAATTCTTTCTTTATTCCTTAAGGTTTATGTTGCAATGCCTATCAAATTTATAGAAAGAATGATCGAGTAAAAAAGACAGATGTATTATCGAATAAGTCTTATTCTTAATTGCGTGTTGTGTGTCTAAGTTTGAGTTATCGTTTTGGCTCATACGGACACGACCATTGGAAAGGGGGATAGATCTGAGCTGTGGAAAGACTATCTAGATATAGCACTACAATAATTTGGTCTAAAAATATAATATTGAAGAAATATTTGAGTCGTCCACAGTAATTTAATTAGTTTTGTCAAGAGATACTCACATTTTTTAAAAATACAATTTAGAACTTATAAATTCGGCGTATTAGAAAGTATTTTGACTTATAGTCCATATCAAATTTTTTATAAAATTTTTATGTGTGAAGTTTTAATTACTCATAGAGTGGATGCTGTTAGTAGTATAAAATATAATATAAATCATTTATAGAAACATTAACTAGTCTTACATGATTTGAAAAGTGTATAGATTGTCCATAGTTCAATTTTTGAGTATGTGATGTAAATGTAGTTAAAATGTGTATTCTAATTAATCTGTACTTCTATATAAAAAAATTAAAAATATTAAAAATATCCTTTTTAGAATGATATACATAATTGTGAAATATTGTTTGACTCATCCTATATATAACATTTATTTTAAATTTCGCCTTTTGGTTATACAACCCAATAACCCGAACATCAATTCTCCCTGTAGTTGTGTTGTCAACGAATCTAACCTCAATCTTCATCCCCAATAACCCCATACAAAATGCCTTTAAAAGGGAATCCTGTATGCCTGAAATGCGAAACGAACGAATCGCCCCTGTGGACGAACGCGGAGAACCTGGGCGTTCTGTGCCTAGACTGCGTGAATGAAGCCAAGGATACAGTGAAGAACGAGCTGGAAGAGGATGATGAGAAGCAGGATAATTTCTCGAAATCGAAGAGGAAGACGAGAACCACGCGCTCGTATAAAACGCGCCTGAACCCGCTAGCCCTGCCCAAGCCGTCAGCTCCGAAAGGAAGGGGCCGGAGGACATACTTTAAACGGACGCCGGTCAAAGCGCCGTCTGCTGTTGCTACACCCGTCACCAGTGACAGTGTGTTTTATAAGGTATAATGTGGATTTCTAACTTAAGGTAGCAAAATATAATTTATTTGATAAAGCGTCTGCAATTTTCAAATATTTGACATTATAACTAATTTACGGTATTTGCAACAGGGTTCATATTTTCAAACTGGCGACATTGTTTCCATGTTGGATATGGAAGGTGGGACATACTATGCACAAATTCGTGGATTTCTAATAGATCAGTATTGCGAGAAGAGTGCATGTGTAACTTGGTTATTGCCTACAAAACATAGCCCACCACCTGAGGAAGCTTTCGACCCTGCGACATACATTATAGGTAATATATTTATTTTTAATAATTTTTAGAAATATTTATCATTCATTTAATTGACATCTTATGCCTAAACATTGCTTTAACTGTCTGCTGAATCTAATTTTAAGTTTCGGAAACAGAAGGTGATCTAAGGAAGTTTGATAGGGCAAATAGGGTGGACGTTGAACTTTAAACCACAGTTCAGTCATTTTTGCTCAGGTATGTTGGGTACCTTGAGAGACTATGGTTTCAACCATTACAAAAAATCTGTTGGCTGGATAAAAATTTGTGTGCTCGAAAAGGAGCAACGTTTTTCATATATAATTTATTATGCACAATGAAGTGAATGAAGTCAGTTAAGATGTTCCTAACTTCTGCCAACTTGTGCACTCTTATGTGTCGTCTAAAATAATATTGTGGACTTTGTCAATGCTTTTTGGTGTAACAACTTAATGATATTTTGTGGTTGACAGGTGTTAAATTGAAACCAAAAGTAAACATATATTGTACCACCATGGAAGCTATTACTACATGTGGAGTAGAATGTTGAAATTTTACAAATAAGAATCAAGAGATTAATGTTATGGAAATGGATTTCTTATGATTATCCTGCAGCATCTTAAGATAGAATTAATTTCTTTCAGCTCATGTTATGGACATTTTGTGCGAATACGAAATGAAAGGTACCACAGAAAATTATCAGCTATTGATTTACTAATAATGGTACAGCTCTAACTCGCCACATGGGAATATGGCCTATGAACTGAGAGTTTAAGGCTCTCAAATGTTTGTTTTCTCTACCCGGTCATTGTGCACCATCTCTGGCGACATGGCAAGCACCGCGTCTTAAATGGCCACCATTATTATCCCTTGTTCAAGTGAATGCAGGTACTCAATTATTTTTAATGACCAAGTAGGCCACCTATTAGGCGTCAGAGAGCCCCAGGGAATGAACTCGGGTTTGTCAGCATCACAGACTGCCCGTCAACCATGGGACCAAGCTGGCTTATCGATCTACTAATAGAAGAAGGAAAATTATTTCACAAAAAATATGGAGCAAAACAGACCATGGAAAAATGTGAAATTGAAGAAGACGACTGGTGAGATGGGAGACTCTAATGATCAAATGTGAGAAGGAACCAACACTCAATTGGGTTAGTCAATTTAGGCTAAATCCTTTCATGACTTTTACTTTAACTTTTGACAAATACTAGATTAATTGCACTGAAATTGTAGTTCATTCAGTCGTACTTGATAAGACTAGTAGGTATGTTGTATTTTGACTTGGTTACTACAATACTTTCTTTCTTTCATTCTCTCTTCTAATCCTGTTAGCTCAGTTAAAGCACACATGTTGAACTTGTAGCAGAATTCAAAAATATGTTTTTCCACCTACTCAATCGAAATGGTATGATTTTAAAATTGTCCACCATAGTCATTAGCAAACTGAATCTGTAATTACTAAAATTCTCAGAATTTTAACATAGCATACCAATGGGCCTCACAATCAAAACCAAGAGTAATAACATTCTTAAACCTTTACAAAATAGACATTTTTCTAAAATTTGAGATCCACTTTACAGACTAAATTGCCTTCTTCATACCACATTACTCCACCTATAGCTACATCCATCCTGATGACACAGCTCATAGTGGATCAGCAATTATCAATAAGAAGTCTTGTCACAAATTAGACAAATATCAATCTAAACTTACAGGTAAACACTGAAGAGTGGAGTTTGACTGATTCAGTCTACTGCCAATCAAATCACATCTTCCAACAAATATAAACAATTCTTTTAAACACTTGGGAATAAATTAATTCCGAAGTGAGACCGGATAGTCGAGCATTTTTATGGGGAATCAAGACTTGTTATAATTAAGGGCTGTAACTATGTTTCTGTAATTAATGGAGAATCTATTTACAGGCTAACTTGAAAAAACTACTGAATCTCCTGGATTTTCTTATAACAAATGATATACCAACAGCAAACCGTTTGGAGGATTCAAGTTATGACCTGTGAACAAACCACAATCCTGTCATTCTAAGTGTGAGCAGTATACTCATAAATAAACTTATATACTTAAAGCTGGAAAATATTTGAAGAATACATTAAACCTATTATAAGCAGCATGGGAATCAACACTTAGAATCGAACAAAAAACAGCAAGTTCTATCAGCACTTTCTTATATACCCAACACTTCATCAGTGAGAAAAAATAAGTTAGAAGAAGTATAAATTACATAATGTAGAACTGCTTTATTATAGAAGGCTATGGAAACAACTTATTCCAGCTTTTAAAAAAGCTTAAAATTCAACCTTAAAACATACATTCAGAAATCATCCACAGGCGCCAGTTTATGGAAAAAAAAATATCAAAAGGCCCATGCCTTCAATGTTTCTAATAAGAATATCTTTGTACTATTCCATACAAGTAGCATAATCAGCTTCTCTACCTATATATACTGCTGACCTGTCTAAAACAGTTACCATAACATCCTCTGTGAACATACAAATCCATCTAAATCTGCATCTGCATCTGTGAAGCCAATAATGAATTAAAATGAATCAGTCCAATTTTATCTAAGTAACATTCACTGCATGTACTGAAATCTATCTTCCTATCTTCTACTTAAGATTACACATAGATCAATGTCTAACATTGGACCTTAAATTTAGACAAATGTACATGAATAGAAAGTCTAAACTATCTATTAAAAATAAAATTTTACTATATGATAAAATCAAAACCCATACAGTCTTATGGGGGTGTGTCAAATGTACTTGATTAAAAACAATACAAACATTTCAAGATAAAACACTCCATGAGACTGTCACCGCATCCCATACATCATGGAAGAAATAAAGATCTTTTCCACTAATTATCAGCTTTGTCCTACAGGATATTAAAATAAACTTTGAAAACTATATAGCAATGGACCGCTCATTAGAAAGCAACAAATCCTTGTCAGAAGATTTACCTTAATAGCACAAAGGAATAGTTAAATAAAGGTGAAATGTCAGTGGACGTTTCCCTTTTTAAGATTGGATTTGAACTTCAACGATAGCATAATAAAGTAAATAGGGCTGGAAGGAACAACTGTTGTAAAAAAAAGCATTTTAAAGAAAACAAGACAAAGTAAAAAGGCCAAAATAGTTTGATGGACTGACCAATTCAAATTTGAACTATTTGGTCTATTAGTGAAATTGACTCAGTACTAAAACATTGATAATGAAATTGACTGATAAGATTTAAAATCAAAGGAAAGTGAAACAAATAAACATTCTAAAAAGCAATGCCATATCATCTGGTAAAAGAATTATTTGAGATAGTTTTCAAAAATTACCTAAACATTAAATTTTAGGAATTAAAGAAATTAAACTGTCCTGGAAAGAACTATATGATTGGATGTATTGGACAAATGTAATGATAAAACTTTAAATAAACAATAGTATAAAATGGCAAACTAGTTATGAATTTGTTAAACAGTTGTGATCATGATGAATATAAACCTTTCTATTAGTGAAATTGACCAGTACAATTTGACCTGCTGTTTGGTCGTTTCCTAGCTGAGGTTAACCAAGACCTTGGACCAAACAACCTTCCTATCAGTATGTTGCGGTGTAAGTCAATTGAAAAGAAGTAAAATGGACTAAAGAAATCACATAGAAATTGAATCGAGAAATTGTCTGCTTAAAAAACGTTGTCAGGCTGGAGTCTGACTGAGAAACACAAATTTCTGTAACCAACCTTCAGCTAAGGAAAAGATTAATGAAATAAATACCCTATCGTCTCACATAAGATGAAACAGAATTGAAGACTCTTTGAAGACGATTCTCAGGCTATAAAGGCCTATCACAATGATAAAAAGCTGTTATTGAGAACCTTTAACATAGTTAAATTGATTTTGTTTTTAGTTTTTAGTTTTCTTTAATAAAAATAATATTTGTACAAGTTTAATCAGAATGACCTAATAATTATAAGACTTTAAATGATTCTCATTACACAATACATGTAGTCATTGTTTGAAACTTTACACTACCTACTGCTGTATATCAAAAATCATATTTTCAACCACTTGTGAGACGAATTATTAAAGATTTTGCAAAGTAGCAGGCACTTTAAAAAGTGCCAAAGAAGAAAATCTATCTAGTCAATAGTGATGACCAAAATTTCAGGTGATGACTATCATGTGGAACTTAGTATATTGGTATTGCAACATTTTCAGGTTTGCAAGTCAACATTTTAAAATCATCAGGTGTTTCTGACCATCTGCACTCCATTGTCTATTATGGGTTTCCTGTGGCTTTTAAGAAGCATCTTTCTATTTGTCTTACACATTGCAATAATTCTGGACATATTTTCTAGAAAGATTTAAGTTTTGACTGATTCAATGGAATTATCCAATTTTGACTGTACCTGTCCATATATTTTTTATTGAGTTTATTGTGTGTAATGTGTAATAGTGATAATACTCATTATACTGGCTTATAAACATACAAAGACTAATTGTACAAAATTATTGCGTGTGTCAGAATACCATTTTCACAATACCCTACAAATAGTTATCACTTGGGTGCTTAATAGAACAATTACAATTTTAGAAAGAAATGATCATAAAATAGCAGGAAAGAAACAGAAAATCTAGAAATTGTAAATCATCAGTGCTTTTCAATCATTTTATTGATTTTGTTTAACAAGGCAGTTAATACACATTTGCACCATTCCCCTATCTCCACCACACGCTGTTTTTTCTCTCTAAATGTCTAATGCTGTTCTTATATATTCTTTGATAGTTGGAGAAATGAAATGACAGACATTTAAAAGGAATAAAACGTAACGAACTGATGGGACCACACTAGTAGTAAGCAACAAAGATATTAGTCAAGAGACTGGAGATTGAAAAAAGCATAATATATGCAAAGAAAAAGGAAAGGTGAAATACCGTTTCATATAATATGTCAGTTAGCACTTTAAAGCAAGTATTTTTTGGAATCCCGTTTTACAATGAGAAATATCTAGCAATTTTCATCAAGACTCTTGTATTTTGTGGACATATAAACGCACAGAGAATATAAAATCAAGAAGTAAAAGTGATTTAAGTATATATTCATTGCTATATACATAAGATACAAATAAAGCTCAGCTCAGACAATGATAATGCTGACACAAATAACTGATCATAATATTTAAACTACCTGATATTGTGGAGTTGAGAAGTACATTTTGTACATTATGCTGCTCCTAGTGGAGGGTTATCTCAAATGTTGCAAACTCCTTGGTACCTGAGACTGTTGCTTCATATGATCTTAGGTATGTCATGAAGACGGTTCCTATGCCCACATATATGAAAGTATGTGAGGCAATAGATCACCCTGAAAATATTTTGTGGTGCATTTGAATTGATTGTTATACAGGTAAACCAAGAATCACAGGAAATTGGTTCTCACATCACAATGCTACCAGTTTTTGTAATATGCCGTTTCTTCAATGAAATTTGAATTTATTGCAGCCTTGATACTTGAATATGGTGATCTTTGTCAAGACGAAAGTTAAGTTTGTTACTAAAGACAAAGTATTATGCTTCAACCATTCATGCTACCCACTTATGGCTATATGCAAATTTAATGGTAGGATTATGATCAAAAATGATGTAACAGACTTCAACAATATAAGTCATTTTCTGTAGTTTAGTTTCTTCACAGTCATGTAGGTAGAAATAGGGATTACTAGTATTATTGCTGTATATCTCCAGATGATGGAAAACAAACTATTGATCAAGTTTATGCCGGCCAGATAATGATACAATTCTTTCTTCTGATGGTCATTCCAGGGTACCTAGAGCCTCCATGGTGTATATGTTTTTTTCAAGTTGTTACTGCTGCCAGCAGTTGTCCAGTTTCATTGCAATGGTTCAAGTGGCGCTAAATTTGTGAGAACGATAATTCCCTCTCCCATTTACATTCTTTCAAACTTTATAAGTTATTTATACATGTATTAAATATATTGCTGGACCTTATTGTTGCACACTTGTGCTCTACAGTTGTTTTCATTAGCAAAGTTGTGCTTCTATTAGAACTTACAGATTGCACTTTAACAAAGTCAATTGTAGTCAAAACAGTATCAATTATATTATACATGATACTGCAATATATCAACATTTTGTTTATTCTAAATGCGGCAATTGTTATGGAAATAAGTGTAATAAAAGTAGGCTGAACTTTTATATAACAGTTGGTTTCTTCTGCCATGTTTGCATTTTATCATACTACAGTACGTTCCTGTAATTTTTTATTGACAAATTAGCCCATTTGGAAAGAAGCAGGTTTCATTTACATCTCATTTCTTTAGCAGAACTCCAAATATTATCTGGAGTTTGGTGTGGTAAAAGCGAAGTTTTACCTTTGGCATACAGACGACAGCCTTCTTAATTCTATTTTGATTTAAAGAGAGCTAGACTGACGTTTGCAACCATTTAGTTGAGTGCTTAAGACTAAGTCACAGTTAATTAATATTTTCTCAACAATCACTTCTTACTAGCTCTAATGGAAAATTCTTTGTAGTGCATCCAGAAACAAACATTTTATAAAGCCCCTTCCATCTCTTATACCACAGGTGTCCCGTGGCATAGCTATGTACTATGTAAAGGCACAGCTGAGCAATAAGTAAAGATGTTACTACATAATTCCTCCCAGCTTAGTTGATTTGTGGTACATCTTTCTTACATTATCAATTCCTAATCCGGTCAGCAAAATGAGTAACAGAAATATTTCTTAAAGATAAAAATATAAATGTGGAGCAGTAGTAATGAGGAGATGCATTGAAAATTTTTTGAAATAATTTTAAAAATTATTTTTGTAATATTAAGTAAACTCCATTACAATGTTGTTATACATATTCTTATCTAGATCTTATCGCCGTTTTAAATTCCTCAAAATGATATACTGAGTGTATGACAATTACAATAATAAATCTTTACTTTAGGTCCAGAAGAGGAGGTACCAAGGAACTTGAGCTGCATGGAGTTCATTATGCATGCACCCTCTGACTATTACAAAGCCAAAAACACTCCATACCCGCCTGTCCATGCTCCAGCTGAGCCTGGTTACATTTGGACATCTTTAAATACTGTGCACAGAGTCAAGTCTGGCGGCTCTCAAGATACTTGATAAGAAGCTGTGGGTTGTCTTGGTGAATTCATCTTGTACACGCCCACTTTATTTATCTTATGAAAGTGTGTAGATAGATAAAAAGCATTGGATGTGATGTTTTGCTATGTAAATTTTTGTACTTGACTTGGTTTATCAAGTAAGAGGCAATGAATATGTTTGTTGTAATAAATGCTAGAACTCAAATAACTTAACAAACATGTTTACGTTTTTAATATATATATGGAACTGTACTTGAAATAGATACTTGTTAATGAAGTTATTTTTATTGATTTTTTTATTTGGTAATGTACTGAAAATTACATATTCCGAATATTGAATTTAAAATTTTGAAGGAAAAATCGGTTGGTAAGATACTGACTTCTTTAATTTGTGATGATGCATGAAACCAATTTTTATATGTTTATAGTGTTAAATTATGGTCTGTCGTTTAGTTAATTGTAGAATGAAACAATGCCCTATGCCTTGCATGTGTATCTTAGATATTGGTGCAGCAGCATCGTGCCTGTATACAAGTGATATCTCAAACAGTTTACCAAACGTGTGTAGGGAAAACTGAAATTTTCTTTGTACATTGCAAAGCTGATTTGTTCCAATGTTCTAGTCAAAATACTACACACATAAGAACAGCAGATTACGAAATCATAAACTTTTTGATAACTTGTTACATATTACCACATAATTTATGAAACTATAATAAAACTAATTTAGTGGATGACGGAGAGGAGCTAACAATTACATAGTTGATTTGTATGCATGAGGGTTGGGGCCTAAGTCATGGCAACTATTTTTTTCAAAGGTATGATGGTATCAGAAAATGTTGTATGTCTTAAGAAAGCCTTGCATTATAGTGTGTGTCCATAACAAAATATGGATATGTGATGTTCTGTAATGGCACAGAGAACAATGTCAAATCAGTTGTCAGTCAATCACGGTGCAGGATAGATGTGAACATGAGTAGAACAGCATGGTAGATGGTTTGAGATACGAATGGACATTGTAAATCTTGTGGATGGTGCGTTTCTTGATGCTTCTTTTTCTTTTTAACTCTACCAGCATCCATCGTCTGTCAGTTTCAGATAATCAATTATTGCACATGACACATTGGTCTGCACACTCACAGGTTGTCCTGTCTGTTGCCGGTTGTTTGATTGCTAAAATTCTCGCTAAACTTCTGTTATCCACTTCACGACTATTTAGTGTGGAAGAGCGTTATTCCTAACAATTTCTACCAACTGTCTGTGGTATTCTCTCGCATTTCTGGTACATGGAACGGCTATTTTGATATACGAACGCTGTTCTGCTCGGGTCACATCCATCCTGCATGAGGATTGATGGATATCTAATTTAACATTGCTCTCTGCGCAATTACAAAACATCACAGAGCCATTTTGTGTTGTAGACATATGCTATGTGATTATATGATTAGATGGAGTACTATGAAAAAAAGAAGAGAAGAAATGATCTAGAAATAGAAAGACATAGAAATTGATCTCAGGAATCCAATAGTCTGTGTTAGAAAAGGATTTGTACCGGAAATTTTAGAGAAAATAAGTCTTATGAAGTAAAGAAAGTAAAGAAATATATAGATGGTGATTTAACAAAAAAGATAAAATACATAATAAAGCAATACAAAATCAATAGAGATAGACTACAAGAAATAAATTAATAATGCAAAATAAACATAGAATACTAAAAAAAGAACAAGAAAGGATAGGGTATTATATTATAAAAATATATAGGAAAGAAAAAATAAAATAACTCTTGTAACAAACACAATAAAACAAAAAACTATATGTTAGAAATGTACAAATTAACAAGAATGAATTTGGCATCAAAATCAAAGTATAATGGGAAAAAAACTTTATGAAGAATTTGAAAAACTTAATCCTTTTAAATTTTACGGAAACGAAAAAGAAATAATATGGGTGTATAACATGGAAAAGAAGAATATATTTTTATGTAATAGTGTTGTTATAAAAGAATAAAAGTAGTAGTGCTAATAAATAAGAAAATTAAGCTATGGATGAATAACTGAGACCATATTTTTGAGAGATTATTGAGAGCAGATATCAGAGATGAAGAAAACAAATTAAATGTCGGAAAATAGTTAAAGACAAGTGGATGATTATCATCAATCATTCACCTGTCTAGTAGTCTAAAGGGAGAAGACCAAATTAGTGATAATCATTACTTGGTAGAAATAAGAAAATAAAAATGGTGATAGAAGGACAAATCAAAGTATAAAAAATATAAAATAGGAGAAGGAAGTGTCATATTCAAATAGTTATAGGTAAAATATGATAAAATAATGCAAATGTACATTTGAACAGAAAGTAAACAAAGACGGCTGATATGAAACGTGGCGTGGTTAAGCTCTGAGCATACGTTTGGTTGCCTATCCTCAGGATCGTTTAACATATCTTACTTTTGTAAGGTCACCTTATCCTAGTGTTATCATTTGTAAATAAATTGTTCCACGTTTCTACCTTGCGAAAATTTGAGAGAAGGCGAGTGCAAAACTGTCGGCCTAGGACGCTAAAAATATCTTTTGCGGGCAACTCCTCGTGTTGTTATAAATCAACTTGTACGAAAAGTATGTCGAAAAACTGAACAAAAAAAAAACAAAATGATAAAATAATAACAGTAAAATATAAGTTGGAAAAGGACCAAGCAAATGTTAAAAAAGACAGAAATTCAGAACCTTTATTATTGATTGCCACGCGCATGGCCGTATAAATATAATTTTGTTTTTCTGGATCAATTCGCCGTACAAATTGTTTGTTTATATTATTTTGTTGTATTCAGAAATGTGAAATTAATTTTTATTAATAAACAGATAAATTTAATTTGATGAGAGTAACTTTGGTTGCCTAACAAAGAACAATCAATAATCAAGGTTATATATGACAAGGGAAAATAATCAAAACAAAAACGAAAAAATATAAATGAGTACAATCACACAAAAATGAAAGAAATTAGATATTCAGAACCTTAAAAATAAATAGAATGGGAACAAATAGACACATTACTTACAATGAAGACGACTTTTATAGAGGCAGGGGATAAAGGTATGAAGGGAAATGTACAAAAACAACATAATGAGTAGATGAAGGCAGAAATGAGTAAATTATATTAACATACAGAGTAGAAAAGTATTACAAAAACCATAGCATGGATGATGATTAAAACAACAGTAGCCTGGACAACAGCAGTGCAATAGTGACCACTTTTTAAAAAAGGAAACAACAGAAAATGTCTAAACTAGAGGGTGATATTGATATATATTAGTACAGAGTGAAGCAATACAACTTTCTCCCTAAATTTAAAGGAATGTAATGAAGCTAAGGGTGATTCAAATGTAGAGAAGTGGTTGTATTAGACGCAGGTAAGGGCGATTAGTAGCCAACATATTATGGACGAACAAACAGAGAGAGCTTTTGCTGTCAATAATTAGGAATAGTGACTCTCTTGTGGCCACAAATCGTGCTTTTTAGGCCTCCATTCTTAAAAATCGATCTTTGTTGTGGATAAGGAACTTTATAAGTAATGGGTCTTTAACAAAGGAACGAGGGAAACATCGATGCAGTAAGACGTTCTGTTTTATAGTTTTGATGCGATTTGCGTGCAAATATGCTGTTGCGATTCACTTGTCTAGTCGTATTGTATGGCAAATTTTGCACCAAGACCTTTGATTTTATCTTTACAAGATTGTTGTAAGAAACTGGCAAATTCTTTTGGAAATGGGTGGAAGGATATTGAAAATTGTGCTATATGACGCAGTTGTTCTCTTTGCCGATAATGTGCATTTTCACTTGTCGGAATGCGTTACCAAACAAATCTTTTGTTATTGGGGTTACAACAATCCGCTAGATATCTATGAAAGTTTTTTTCACAGTCAATGTTTGGTTTGCCAATATGTTACTGTCACTTCTAATTAATATCTGAATATGGTCAAACCATCTCTTGTAACGGATCTTTATGTACTTCATCTGAAAAACGGTTGGTTTCAAACTCATGGGGGCATAGTCCACACAGCAAGATCTTTTTTCTCAGTGCTACATGAGATGTTTTATAGGTACATAATCTCTGAACTCGGTGACGACGTTTGGCTAGTCCACTCACTGGATCTCGCCTCGATTTCTTCCTACGGGGATTTCTCAAAGCTGAGGTTTACATACATTGGCATAGGATTACTTAAGCCCTATGAAATCATATCATCTCATATGATCATCATCATCATCATCTCGCCAATTCAGTCCTTTGTTGGACGTAGGCCTCTCCAAGCATCTTCCATTGGTCCCTGTTTTTCGCCTTCTGCATCCAATTGTAATCTGCTACTCTTTTGATGTCGTCAGTCCACCTGAGGGGGGGCCTGCCTCTATGCCTTTTGCCTATTCTTGGTCTCCATTGCAGCATGCTCTTCGTCCATCTTTCATCTTCTAGTCTGGCAATATGTCCGGGCCACTGCCATTTCCCTTTAAATATATGTTCTATTACATCTTTTACTTTTGTTTTATTTCGAATCCATATATTTGTCATCCTATCTCTTAGACTGATTCCCAGCATTGCCCGCTCCATTCCTCTCTGCGATACCCTCAGTTTTTGCATATTTTTTATCGTTAACGTCCATGTCTCTGCTGCGTAGGTTAAAACAGGGAGTATATTCTGGTTGTATAACTTAGTCTTTAGTGTTTGGTCTATGTTACTTTTAAATATTTCTTTCCATCTACCGAATGCGGCCCAACCAAGTTTTATTCGCCTTTCTATTTCTTTTGTTTGATTATCCGATTGTAGTGAGATGTATTGTCCAAGGTATATATAACTTCCTACTTGTTCTAAAGTTTCCCCGTCAATCTGTATATCAACTATCTCATCTACTAGAGCGTTTATCATTATTTTAGTTTTCATTTTTTATCCTATGTCTTTGGCCTTTTCGTTTAGGTCTGCTATCATTTCTTCTAATTCTTCTACATTGTCCGATATGAGCACGACGTCATCAGCAAATCGTAGATGGTTCAATCTTTTCCCATCTACTCTTATTCCTTTATTTTCCCAAGCGCATTTTTTAAACACATCTTCTAAACATAGGGTAAATAATTTTGGAGAGATAGTGTCTCCCTGTCTTACTCCTCGTTCTACATTTATCGGATTGGTAGTACTTTGCAATTTGATTGTACAGGTAGCGTTTGTATATATATATTTTATTAATTCCGTGTATCTGTAATCTACGCGGCTGTTCTGTAGAAATTGTATTATGGCCCAGTGTTCAACCGAATCGAATGCCTTTTCAAAATCTATGAAGGCAAGACATAATGGTAAGTTATATTCTTTTGATTTTTCTATTAAATTTCGCATAACTTGTAGATGGTCTTGGGTACTATAGACGCTACGAAATTCTGCTTGTTCTGGTGGTTGGTAGTTGTCTAATTTGTTAACCAGTCTATTCGTAATGATCTTCGTCAGCAATTTATACATTTGTGGTAATAGACTGATTGGTCTATAATTTTCCAATCTATGTTTGTCGCCTTTTTTGAATAGTAATATTACAACTGCGTTATCCCATTCTTTAGGTATTTTCCCTCTTGCAG
This sequence comes from Sinelater perroti, assembly GCA_036346155.1. Lineage (NCBI taxonomy): Eukaryota > Metazoa > Arthropoda > Insecta > Coleoptera > Elateridae > Sinelater > Sinelater perroti. The sequence goes on along the minus strand of JARFIY010000254.1, from coordinate 19,557,329 downwards.
GCATTGGTTTAATAGTACTTTTAGTTCTTGTAATATCGGCTGTCCCCCTTCTTTTAGCATTTCTGGGAGTATCTCATCTTCGCCTGGTGCCTTATTTCTTTTTGTCTGTCTTAAAGCTTTTTCTATTTCGTATATTTCAATATCAGGAATGACTTCTGAATTTACATTTAGTATTTTCCTTTTTATATCTTTTATTTTTGTGCTATATAGACATTTGTAGAACTGTTCCGTTTTTTGCGGTATTTTATTTTGGTCTATAATTAAGGCTCCATTTGCGTCTCTTAGCGATGTCATGATTGTATCCCCCAGTCTTCTTTCTTTATGCCATTGTTTTGTTTTTCCTCCATTAATCAGTGCTTCTTCAATTTTTAGTTCATGCCATGCTTTTAAATCTTTTTTCATCTCTCTTCTTATTTCTTTGCTTATTTCTTTTAGAGGCTCTATATTTTTTCCCGGTTGATTGCCAATTTCCTTCTTTCTTCCATTAGCTTCTTTGTATTATCGCTTATTTTGCTGTCTCTTGGTTTTGATGTTTTTATTCTAGACGAGGCTTCTTTAAGTGCCGTTGTTATTTTCTTATTTCTTTCTTCTAAGTTATCTTCCGCTACTATATTTACTTCTTTTAATTTTTTGTTTAATTCGTTTTCGTATATTTCCTTGTTTGCTACTATATGTTTTCCCCTGTCCAGTTTTTAGATTTCTGTATAGCTTTATATCTATCGTTTTGTTATTGATAACAATCTTACTTCTTATTAACCTATGATCACTTCCGGTATTTATTTTTTCACTACCGATACGTCTTGCACTATGTTTTGTGTGAGGATAAGATGAAATCTATTTCGTTCTTGGTTTGTCCATCCGGACTAATCCACGTCCATTTATTTTGTAATTTCTTCTTAAAGAAGGTATTCATTGCATAAATTTGCTGTTGTCCCATATAGTTTATTAACATATCCCCCCTTTCATTTCGTACTCCTATCCCGTAGTCTCCTATATATTCTTCTCCTTCTTATTGTTTTGGTCCTAACTTGGCTTTGAAATCCTATTATTAGTAAGTGTTTTGTATGGTTTTCAGCAATACAGGTATTTATTTCCTCATAAAGTTGTTCTACCTCTTCGTCCTCATGGTCGCTAGTGGGTGCGTACACTTGTATTATTTTTAAGTTGCACTTCTCTGATATCTTTAGTATTATGTATATTATTCGAGGACTAATCGCCTTAAAATGTGTTACTATTCCTATTATTTTCTTGTTTATAAGGAACCCTACGCCTCCTTGACTTATGTCTTCGTGTCCTTTATAGAATAGTATGTGTCCCGATTTAAGTTTCAAACATTGTTCTCCTTTCTTTCTTATTTCACTTATTCCAATTATGTCCCATTTTATTTCTCATATGATAGAAAGAATAATATCGAATTTCATAATACCATTTTGACAGTGCATGGAAAAAGAAAGACACCACCTGGTAAATATCAGCACTGACTTTAGCTCAGTGTTGTAGTTAGATTTTTATGATTGTTGACCATGTGTTGTAGTGCAATGTGCTATAGATTTTGGTTTGGGTTTATGCCTGAAATCTGCCTTAGTTGTAACAAAAATCGAATTTGTTGCTCTTTTTTTAGGCGCATCTTCTATAGAACAACATTTTTCTTAATGAGAATGTTATTGTAGACAGCTAAAAGTCTATCACTCAAAAGCTTAATGTATTTTCAACGAACTTAAAAAGTTCGTTACTGAATTCTATATGTCTGTCGGTCTGTCGGTGTCACAAAATTATGGATTTTTAAAATTTTAAAATGAATTCTTATAGGAAATTTTACGCTGATTTCAAAATCGAAATCAAAAAGTTTCTATCTCGAATAGTTTTCGAGATATTCGACTTCGAATTTCGGGAAAATTTCGACATTGCGATTTTATGAGTAATTCTTAAAGAAAATTTTACGCTGATTTCAATAATGAAATCGAAAAAATTCTATGTCGAATAGTTTTTGAGGTATTCGACTTGGAATTTTGGGAAAATTTTCGACATTACGATTTTAAATGTGATTCTTATAGGAAATTTTACGCTGAATTCGAAAATGAAGAAAAAATTCTATGTCGAATAATTTTCGAGATATTCGATTTCGAATTTTCCCGAAATCGAAAGGTTTTTTTAAGTTAGTTCTGGGATTGCTTACAGAGCAATCTCTTCGCCGGCCCCATGTTTAATTATAAAAAATTAAACGTAATCTACTACTACGTCTAAATACGCTTTATATCACTATGTTAACTGCCTCATACTTTATAGTCCAACGAAAGAATTTATCTCTCAATTTTTGGACAAACACTTCTATGTTAAAGTTCGACTACTGTCACTAAGACGGACTGTCAAAAATTAATTGGTACAGAACACATCTCTGTTGTCCAGTTCATTTAACGCTTTTTGCAGAAAGGGGTCAGCAATATTATTTTCTTGGCGATGCGTTTGTCTAAACAGACCCACAATATCAAAATGAATCTTTTTTGATACCTGAGCCAGTTTGGTCACTGTTTTTCGGGAGTTTTGAACGGCTTCTTTTACCTCGACTCGCTTTGTTCGTTTCCATGTTCCCAGAAGCTGTTTATTGCTTTTTTTTAAATTAAATAATTGAATTCATTACTGATAAAGTTATTTTTAGCCACGCACTTATTCTTTGTTAGTAATACCAAAATTATGTTAGCCTATGATATGCCGTGACACATAGATACTTGTGTGGCATGGTTCAAATAACATTGAACTGTCCACAAATATTTAAACCTATTATTTAGCTGTAACTAATTAATCCTTTTTCACAGAATTTATTTTACAAATTTGAATTAAATGTTATTGTTTGTCTACTTTTTTTGTTTTTATAACTGACGCCTGACGGGTGGCTTATTCAGTTACTAAAAATAATTGAGTATTCGCTTCGTTCGAACAAGGGTGATAATGGCGGTCGTCTAAGGCGCGGTGCTTGACACATCGCCCCGCATCAGAGATGGTGCGCGACGACCGGACATAGTAGCGAACATATGAGATTCCTAACCTTTCAATTAGCAGGCCGTGCTCCCACGCGGGGCGTTAGAGCCTTACCATTATTATTTATAATTTAAATTCTCTAATTCTTATGTGTTATTTTTTTGGTCATTTTTATGCTACTGCTTAAAAGTAGTTGCTTGTCTTTTTATATATTTAATAAATTATATATTTAATAAATTAATAAAAATTATTTAGTAAATATGAAATTAGATAAGATGTAGTTGACGTAACAAGTACGGACGTGGAATTCCGGTTCCACATATGTTCGGGGTTTCTCTAAATAAACAAAAATTTGCGCCCACTTTCGGTCAAACCGGCCTCGATATTTTCCGATCAGGCTGATTTTTGGCGTCTGGATCTGACTTATGGTCCTTAATTGAATATTGAAAACGTTGTTTCTCTATCACAGATCAAAAATTATAAGGCTTGACAGATGTCAGAAATGACGGAAATAGAAGCTGGTCTCTAGCTTGGAAGCTGGGTGCTCTAAAAACCTTTATTGCATTGCTGTAGGACATACTACCTATACCAGTTCGTGGATGTGAACCCGGTAGGTCACAGGTTTTCGAATGATGCTTCCCTTATGTCTTTAGGTTCAGTAGTTCTCGAATTGAAAGTCGGGACGGACAGATAGACGTCCGCACCGATTTCATTAGGCTTTCGTTTCAGGTATAGAAGCCTAAAAATTAAAAATATCAAATTATGGTTTAGTGTGTTTAATGTTTATACAAATATAAATAACAAAGTTATCTGGAAGATTGTCTTTTTAAGAGTTTCAGTATTTAACAATTATGTTAAAATAGGTTTAAAAATATTTTAAATTTAGAATTAAATGTAGAATAAACTTGATTGGGGTGTGCGTAAAACCACTGCTAAGCCTTGAAGTTTTATCTTAGGGTATTTTTCTTTATATCTTTCAATTTCAGTTTAATCTTAAAAATCACGATATAATCACAAAATACTATGACTGTGGCACGACTAAGAAGAATAAGGACCATATAAATGTTGCTTATGCGTGGAATATCTTAAGATTTTCAATGTATTATATATTACTATTAGTTTGATAGTTTTTAAGGGCAAACTTACATATTTTATCACTATTTCTGGAAATCAGTTTTTTGTTTTGAACAAAACACTATAAAATTACTTGGAACGTTCAAAAATGATTGGTACTGAAAGTGAAGAGTGAGGCAGCACGGTGTACCTCAGAGTCTTTAAGGTGGTAGTGGTGTGACATTTGTTTTGGAATAAACAATTCTGACAGTCTTCAATGTACTGTTATTTCATAGATTGACGTTTTCAGGTACTTAAAGAACTCATCCAAATTCATCTTGTACAATTGCAGAAGCTCTCATCTTATTGCTATATCTTCAAATCCTTGTGGATGATGGTATACAAAATTCCGCAAGATAGATATATTTCACCGAATATAATTCCCCTGTTTACCACTATCAAGTTGTATACTTGATATATATGTGCGTGTATTTGCAAGATAGCTGCTAGTTTTGAACTTTTCAGAGCAATCCTTGCTGCCTTTGAACTCAATATTCAGAGGGGTAGTTTTGCGATTCAATGCTACTAGTTCCGCAGAAAAAAGAAACCATGCCGTCTACTGCAACCCAAAATTATTTGCTTTTATTGTTTTGTCTAGTACTGCACTCGTAGCACTGCATGAGTAATTCTGTGTTTCAGCACCCCATCTGGAAGTATCGCATGGTACTATAGTTTGTCTTTACACATGCACTACATCTGTGTTTTAATTTGCCACAAAACAGAAGTTTAGAGGGAAAATTCCAATCACTTTTGAACTTTCTAAGTAATTTCTTTATAAATTTAATTCAGGTTTTAAATCCATCCCACTAAGTCAAAGCTGATCAAAATTAAAAGGAACTTACTAAATATAAATAGAAGAATCTCAAATTTGAAAGTACTCTAGAATGTCGAAGAGATTAAATAATGGGATTCACTATTGAAGTATGACGTATAATTTTTCGCGATTCCAACACAAGACCTCGCGAATGTTTTGAAAACAGGGAGAAGTATGTCAGATCTCAGTGTTTACTTCAATAGGGAACTGAAGGTACTTACAATATTTCTTATATATTGTACTACTTGTACTGAATTTAAGGGTAAGAGCATGTTCTTGTTGCTATACCTCTTTTACCATCCTAAACACTGCTGCTACAAATTATCATACATGTCGTACACTTTTATGGTTTTAATATGACTAATGTCACTTTCTATCATTTTGCTTTATGCGGTCAGATGTGCATTTTAATAATTCTATGTATATTTTGTATGGCTTTAAGATTGAATTTTGACAAGAGTAGATTCGAATAAAACATCTCGGTGACGCGAAAAAAATGCTTCAATGGAATTAAAATCAGTTTTGCTATACATTGTTTGTTTAGAGGATAAAAATTATGTGGTTAACGGATGTGCAGCATTCAAAATATTACTACGAAGAAGTTTTGATGGATATGCATAGGAGACGTATCAAAAATTTTGATCTCATTAATAATGGTGGCACGTGTTGAGAGCTTTCATACTGATCCCATAAAACATTTTTTACTTTGTTGGCATTTCTATAGTTTATAGTATGCTATTAATTCTATGCTTGAAGTCATTATTGCCACATATGGTTTTACGATTGTTTTGATGGAAATGTCTGCACTGTCCACTTGATTATATATACAATTATATATACAAGCTTGTAGGGGAGATAATAAATTGTAAACATGATAAATTATATCTCCAGACAACTAAAAATGTATCAGTAGTCACACCCAAAATAAGTTTAAATATTCGGAAATCTAATGTGGGGCATTAATTGAACGCTAGTTTGTCTGTTCTAACTAATTTACGAAGTATTAATAATAAATAATTACTACAATCCATTGTCCTTCAAAATACAGGGAATTAATTAAAAACTGCATAATGTGGATACAAAATAACGATAGAGAGTTTATTTTCTTTATTTTATTTTTTTTACATAATGTAAAAAGCTTGATTAACAATCTCATTGGTATAAAGTATCTTTTATTTTGGGGTGCAAAGGAGTGGATAAGCGTAATACATAGCCTCTGCCATCCCACTGCCAACCTCACCTTTCCGTGGTGCACCCTATTTTTACTAACGAGGCTCTGGCTACTAGACACTGGCGGCATAATCATAGCAAACACTGAAGAAGAAAATTTCTTTAGACCCATAGGAGCCAAAGAGTTAAGTTGACCATCTCGCAAAATGCAGCGTGAAACTACAGCGATATAGCTAACTCTTCCAAGATTGGCAACAATATTGCCTGATATTTTTAGAAGTTAAAGATTTTGTAGGTAAAACTGTCCCCTAATAAGATTTATATGTAGAGACAACCAATAAAAACAAAAAATAAGAAGAATTTGAATGTGGAACTTTAAAACGTTGTGGAAAAGTGAAAAACTAAAAAAATATTAAATAAAAACACAATAACAAGTGAAGTAGGATGACCATAAGAAGTCAACATGTGGAATGACGAATACAAGATTATAAAAACTGCTGATGTAAATGGATAAGCCGGACAGGAGTTATTATGAAAAAGGAATAGAAGAAAAAGTAAAAGGTTACATCTTTAATCCTAAAAATAGTTGGCAAATAAAAGACAATTGTAATACAATTGTATATGCCAGCTACATAATACGCTGATTATGAAGTGAGAAACTATATGAAGAAACAGAGGAAGTAATGGAATACATCAAAGTAGAGAATAGTCTATCATTAATAGAGGATTGAAATGTCATGATTGGGGAAGGAGTAAAAGATGGAATTAAGGGTTGATATGGAAAAGGAAGAAAAAATGAAAAGAGCAATCGACTGATAGAATTCTGTACAAAGCACATTTTATTAATAACAAACATTATTTAGTCATCACTCATATAGAAGATACATATTAAAAATGTTTGATGATATCAGAAAATGCCAGATTGACTTGTAAAACAAATATTTAAAAATTAGGCAAAAAAAGCAAGGCATATCCAGGCGCTGACGAGAATGGTGATTACAATCTAATAAAAACGGCATGAAACTTAAGATTCAAGGAAAAATTGCAACAAACAAACTGAAAAAAGAAGAGACAAAAGATAATAGAATTTTTAAAAGTTTGTGAGAAATGCAAAATGAAATAGATGGTAAAACGAGGAACATCGTAAGATAATGCATTGCTAATGCAGCGGATGAGATATTGCAATTTAAAGAAGACGAAAATCGGAGGCTGTGATTAACGAAGAAATTATCCGGATGATTAAAGGAAGAAAAAATATAAAAACTTACAAATAAATAAAAATGTGTTAAATGAAAACAAACGTATATGGGGAAAAAGTGTGAGCAAGTACCTTTTCAAAGAACCGATAATTTACCAGATTTGTAGGTTTTTAATAAGAAATATTCTGTTGGAAGAAAGGAATATTGGGGAAAGGTGAAAAACTATACAGTAAAGACAGTAAAGAAGATATTGTTCTGGAACCAGAATACCAGGTTGATGAAGATACGAAAGGAGATGATAATTTAGTCAAAATACATGTAAGCAGTTCATGAATTAAAAATGAATCCCTATATCCCAAAAGGGTACAACTCTAAACTGTGAAAATTATAGCTCTGGTAATGCATTTATTGAAAATACTGACCATAATAACATATTCCAGAATTCTAATCGAAGATCAATTTGTCTAGAAAGAATTCCGATACAAGAAAAACAATGGTAGCTCTTAGAGTAATTGTAGAAAAGAGGATGTTGAAAAAAACAACATGCATTGCTTTCATAGACCTTTGACAACTTATAGTGTAATGAAATGGCGTATTTCAGAGAGATATAAAATATTCTAACACCATAAGGACAGTAGGTAGTCATATTAAATTTTAGAGAAGTAAGTAAAAGGCGAGAATAGAAAAAGGATTTAGACAATGTTGCACATATATACAATCGGTAACAACAAAACATCATTCCAAAGTTGAGACCAACATTAAAATACAAAGAGAGAAGATTGCAATGCTCAGATATGCAGACGATATAGCTTTACTGACAGAAAACGCGCTTGAAAATAAATGCAAAATAGACCATAACTCTATTTTATAGAAAAACACCAAACCAGTGAACAAGATTTACACTCTATCATTACACTATATGGAAGTGGAAGATTTCTCGTATCTGAGAAGCAAAATAACAAAATATGGAAGAAGCAATAAGGAAATAAAAAGCAGAATACCTTGAGTTAAATTAGTCTTCTCCAAGAAGAAAAGGCTTTTAATATCGCGTAACATCGCAATTAAAATTAGAAAAAAACTTTTGAAGATATTCATGTCGAATATAACTTTCTATGGAAGCAAGTATTGGACGATAACAACCAATAAAAAGAAGTGGCTAGAAACTTTTGATATGTGGTGGCTCAGATAGATGCTGAGGATAACCTGAGTCGATGGAATAGAAAATAGGGAAATACTAGACAAATTAGAAGTAAAACAATCTCTACTAAAAGACACTTACTAATTGGACATATTTTATACCATAAAGGACTCCTTAAAACAACTAGAGAGAGGGAAAAATCTTAACAAGTAGACTACGAATGTATTACATAACGCAAATCAGAAAGAGCATATAACGTAGCAGCTATAATAAGTTAAAAAGGCTAGCCATGGACGATGAACCAAAACAATGAGTAGATTGATAACTACAAAGCTCTTCCCTTTAAATAATGGTTTTTAAGGTAATAGACAAATGTATTTTCAGGTTTTCCATTTCAAGAACATAGAGACTTTGCCCGTGCCAGTTTATCTTCCATTAATAAAAGTCCTAATCATTATCTTATCTAATTTAACTATAACTTCTTAATCATAAAAAGACTAATCCAAAAAAAAAACACTCAAATGAGTGCAGCTTTCGATTTGAAACCGTACACAACTTACATATCACCCCATCTCAATAAAACAAAAAGAAATGTAAGCCACAAGAGCAAAATTATATGTAAAGATGAATATATTTTAAATAAATTTTATGCTAGAAATAGAGTGGCACAAGTTATTTATATATTTTGAAACCAAACGAAGAAAATACTAGTTTAGGAAAGCAATAGCTTGACGGAAACTTCAAAATAATATCACAAGTACCATAAGTACTTTAACTACTTCATGCATGAGAAATTACCATGCCTCAAAATACATGTCTGAGAAAAAAATCATAAAAGGATATTTAAGAACTAAATAAAGCGACAAAGAAGAAAATAGGACTAAGAATTTGGAAATTAACAAAAGTGTCGAAAGTAAAAAAACGAAGTCATATTCATCTGACTTAACATGACTATAAACAAAGAGAACAGTTTCAAACCAAGAACAACCTAGAATAAGAAATAACCGAAAAACCGGGGCAAACAAATCAACAAATATCCCCAACAAAACCAAATCATACCAAGAACATAAAAGAGGAAATAGAAAAAAATATATGAAAGGATATAATAAGGACTATAAAGACAAAATCAACACATCAACTTTCTAATGAATTTCAAAAGCCATTTCATAATTCCCAACTTTGGGCAGTTTTAAACATAAAACTCAAAAATAAACTCCAAGCATGTACAAATAGAAGATATCAATAAAACTACAACTACAAATGATAAACGATGGATTTGGAAAAGGCCAAAAACTCTAGATTTAGCTATCTGAAATTTTGAAACGACAGTTATAAGAGCTGATGTATTACAAAAACTAATCTAAATGATAATTAAAAAAAAAACTTGGAGCATCATAAAAAAATATAGAACAGTATGTACTTCATATCGTTTCAAATCGACATTACTAACACCCTTTACCCGAAGAAGAGACTTTAGGCAATTTTATAACCTTACAATCTTCGCTGAAAATATTCAGGTGGCTCAGAAAGTTAAATATCCAGGAATTACCTTAGATACAGAACTAAACTGGAACACATATATGAACACCATTGTTGTGGGCAGCCGTATGTTTGGAAAAACATGGGGATGAAAACCAAAAATGGTTCTGTGGTACTACATATCAGTTGTCAGTCCCTTAGTGTGATGGCAAAAATTAGAACTAAGGGCAGCTGTCACAAAACTAATTAAGATAACGACTAGAGTGCTAGTACATTTTTAGAGTCATGAGAAGTACTCCTACAGCATCTATGGAAAATCTTTTAAGTCTAATGCCCTTGGGGGAAAGGAGGAAGCCTGTATTGGTGCCTATAAAATAAAATCCACCAGAAACTGGCATACGCACTATAATAGTCGTGGTCACAAACGAATACAGCAGGTACTTAAGGGTAATTCTATACTAAACATGAGTACATGACTACACACTTCTTGAATATTCTTTTGACAAATCGTTTACTGCGAGGTATGATCGCAGTGATTGGGCTAAAAGAACCCCATCTACCTAATGAGTAGACTACTATGGTATTACGATAGAAGACCAGAAACATAAGTTTATCATTGGGTACTAACACCTCAGTCTTCCAAGCTAAAATTTTTGCAATTTTGGAACGCATCGAGATCCTAACAGATAGACAAGTAGCCTCAAAAGCGCTGGAATCATTCCAAATGTATGAAGAAATGTTTGTCCCATCTAATAACCCTATCTGACAAGAACAAGGTTTTGTTCTTATGATTTTTAGACTACACCGGTGTGGTGGATAATGAAAAACCAGATATCTTTGCTAAAACCGGAGCATCTACTTCATTTATAGGACTAAAACCTGTATTTGGTGTGTTCAAAAGCAGCAATAGTGGGGTGGATGAAAAAACAACATCCTTCTCGCTGGGCTGCTACTCAAGGTTAGAAACTGAGGAAGGAACTAATTACAGTGTACAGATAAAACAGATAGTAGGACTTGCAACAGGACACTGCCATCTAAGAAAACATCTACACAGAATGGGTATATACAAAGGTGATACACTCTGTAGGTTATGTAATGAAGAGGAGAAAACATCCTCTTTGGGCCAACCCTCCGTGGATCAACACAAATACACGAAAATCTCCTAAAGAATTTACTGCGACTTCTAGAAGGAATAGAACTTTGTTAGGGATTTAGGGAAAGCACAAGAGACCACAGAATCGATAATAATATAGTTAATAATAAAAAAAATTCTTCGAAGAGATAAGGAGAAGAACAAGGACCAAGCACATAAACAAGAAAATGAAAAGAATAAAACGGTGGTGGGATAGACGTGCGTGCGTTTAGGCACACTAAATGTAGATAGTTGTATAAAATTTGGAATACTCTTATAAAAAGATAGATTACATTAGAAGTACTGTACAAGGTGGAAAAATGATATATATAGGGTGGCCCAATGGGCTGCATTTTCGCTAATTAGCTGGTTTACTTGTATCTTATATGGCTTTAGTCTTCCGTCATAATTCCTTTGGAACAGTGATCTGCTAATGTCCAACTCTTGACAGGCTTTTCAGATCGCTGCAATTTCTTCTTTGTCTTTTGCGAACTCTTCGACTATTTGAATGTTTTCGCTGGTTCTAATTGTCCTTTCTTTTGTCTTCATTTCCTCAATATCACCCAGAACACTTCTAGCCCTCAAAAATTTTCGTCCTGTGAGAAATGGTAATGAAAACAAATTGAACGTACTCGACAGTTTTACCTTACTTTTATATAGTAATATTGTCCAAAGGATGGTGGTTACAAAACTTCTTGAACTGACGAACCGTTTCAACTGGGGATTTGTTAACAAGAACAATGAAGGTTTTGTGTTCTATGCTGTTTTTTCCATTGTACATAAAATCTAGGAAAAGAAGAGAAATCTAACTAACCTGTATTAACAGTAAACACAAAATTGACTTCTAAGGGAGCATAGTTAATAACAAACTTCTTTTATCTTTGATTTTACAAGACTTTTTATAGATTGATTTGTAGACAGGGGGTTAAGGGCAACGATTTAAAATGAAAATCTAATCTAGCGTACCCATTGGATTGGTCAAAATCACTAAATCAAAAAAATTCCGCAATTTTGACCTTTGAGTCAGGATAAAAGTATCGCGATAAGCGAAGAAGATTTTTTATCGGTGGTTGGGGTTTAGGCACAACCATTTAAAATGACAATCTCATCTAGTGTACTTATTGTCCCACCCCATAGAATTAGTATATGTATATGATTCTAGCTTGTTCATGAAGAAGATGAAATTTTCAGGTTAAAAAAAAACTAAAAAATTACTAACTGCACTACTAATTAGGCTTATTATAATAGATTCGGTTAGTTAGCTTCATCATTTTTGGTCCTTCGAGCCGGATTCATTGCAGATCACGTGGCTCGCCTGTAAATAAACTCCCTATGAGTTTATAAACGGATTGTATCGCAGAATCGATTATTGTGTTGAGATGGCGAGGGAAATTGGATGAACATAAGAGCAGAAGTGCCCTTGAAGGTTATGTCAGCAATTTCCCAAACTATTAGGTCGTCGTGTTGGCTTAAGATTAGAGGGAGATCGTATGGGTGGGTTCGGCGAACATGCCCTTATCCCACCGGCCGACCATACCACGTTCGGGGCTGGAGTTGCCGCGGTGGCGATGGAGGTTTGGGCGCAAGCCAGGGTAGTGCACTAGCGCAGACTGCGCGGCTCGGCTCCGTATCGAGCGATGTGGAGCAGTCCGCGCCCGGCCTCGCTGCGGCAATGACCCACCGTTCGAAGCTATGACCCACCGCGTTGCGCTCCTCTGCGCGCTGCTGGCGCTACTGTTCGGCTGTGTTGCGCACGAGCCCGACGAGGATGACGTCCTGCACGACGACGCCGGCGGCAACTCCACGCAGAACTACACCATTCACAAGGGGGACCCCCTCTTCCCGAGGGACCTCTTTACCGAGGACCAGCTCCGCCAAGGGGCGATCGTGCTGCACGTCGTGGGGCTCGTCTACATGTTCGTCGCACTGGCCATCGTGTGCGACGAGTTCTTCGTGCCCTCGCTGGACGTCATCATCGAGAAGCTGGATATCCAGGACGACGTGGCGGGTGCGACCTTCATGGCGGCCGGGGGCTCCGCGCCCGAGCTGTTCACCAGCGTAATCGGCGTGTTCGTGTCGTTCGATGACGTGGGCATCGGCACCATCGTGGGCTCGGCCGTCTTCAACATCTTGTTTGTGATCGGCATGTGCGCAATCTTTTCCAAAACTGTGCTCAATCTGACTTGGTGGCCGCTGTTCCGAGACTGTTTCTTCTACTCGGTTAGCCTCATTACGCTTATTCTGTTCTTCAGAGACAACAGCATCTACTGGTACGAGGCGCTCGTACTCTTTATGTTTTATATTTTGTATGTCAGCTTCATGAAGTGGAACCAACCGATGGAGCGATGCGTCAAGAAGGTTCTGTACAAGAACAAAGTGACCCGCGTTCGCAGTACGGACCAGCTCATGCCCACGGTAAGTAACCGACCAGCGCGCGTTCCTTGTATGAAATGATGTTTTCCCAATGTTTGAACTAGATGTTTGTCGATGTACTCCAAACATTGGATGGAGAAAGAAATCGAAAACAGATCAATACATTTTATATGCAGTAACCAAGATTAGAAATCGTCTAGTGGCCCATCCCCCTAAAATTAGTCTACTCAGTACAACTTTCACCAAGCCATAAAAAGGCTTTCATTAAGTTGTGATCTTTAAAATTCTTTTTAAACTCCACAAAATATATGTATGATGATCCTTTTTCATTCTTTAAACAAAATCGGTACATCTAAGCGTAAGTTCTCTTATTTGCTTCTTTTCCAGTTCATCAATTTCTTCAAGGGAAAAGGTTGGTAATGAGAACGTCATAAAATGTTACTGCTGTTTGATCTATACATATCAGTCTCTTCGTTAAGTCTTTACCTCTTCTAGTGATTATGAAATAAGAGTAACTGACTCTAATAAGTTTTGCTCCATGGGGAACAGGAAGACTAGTAGAAGACGAAAGAAAAACAAACTTCTGCTAAAATTGATGTTAGTATCCATCGAGTGCAAACTTGTATTCGCGATTTGATGTTTGAGAACAATCAAAAGCTATAATGCTCGTCCATAAAAAGTTCGGATCAGTCTATTTCTGTTGTTTTGTGATGAAGATAAATACTAAGAGGATAGTGCTTTACGTCTAGATCTCTTATAGATAGTTGTTTTGTTATAGTTATACCAGATGTAGCTTTTTTGATGTATTGTTAGATACTATGCATGTCTGTTAACCAACGTATTAAACAACTGGAAGACTCTTCCACTAGTTTGAACAATTAAGCAAGAGCATTAATGTTTTACTTTGAACAATCGAAGTAGCAGGTTACAGTTAACGAAGTGCGGTTTTCATTTTGGGCTGCTATTCAGCAGCGGAAAATGACAGCAGCAGATACTTCGCTGACATGATAGCAATCAACGTCGACTCATAGAAAACCATTTTCATCGTCGTGAAGTGTCGATCGCCGGATCTGTGACGTCTAGCTGTAGATAGAGCTTTCAGGCGTTTTTGAAGCTTTGCAGAAAGCGAGCCTTTTATGTGCTGGCGCTTTGAATTATCTCGCGCTCTGTTCTCTTCGCAGTTTTTACATGCTGGTGGTGCCTCGCGGCCCGCCCTCGGCCGAAAGCTCCGGAAAGCTCGCCGAAGAAACAGGCATTTAATGCATAAACCTCAATATCCTTACGTGACTGGGCGATATTGGGCCGCGGAACGCGAACTTGCAAGAACAAGGGCAGCGCTACCCCAGCGCCAGCCGTCCGTAGGCAGAAATTAATAGCGGCCCTGCGAAGCGCCCCGCGGCGGCGGGACGGGGATTCCCCAGGCCGCGCCTAGCGAAATTAGATCGGCGTGAGTTATGCAGCGTGTCGCATTAATCGGAACGTACGCGTTATCCGGAGGAACGTGCCGGCAGTGGCGCACTTTCTTTGGAATTGTAATGGCACAGCTATCGATCGCGTTTGTCCTCCAGTTATGACCTTGTTGGTGCCAGAGATTTTACACAACATGCGTGCCGCAGAGAAAAGTAGTTCTGCGGTGTTTGTTGTTTTATTTGAGGCGAAACGCGCTTGCGGGGGCACGAAAGGCATGGAAAACGCATAGAGCAGGATATGGATAAGCCGGCGGGGTTTGCTGCTAGTCGAGTTATCGTAGACTTCAAACACTTGAGATGCTGATAAATTTTCGTACTTATGATTTAAAATATAAAGTGAATATATGCTAATGGAGATGTAATACCTGTTTTGGTTATCATAGATTATGAGGGTATTGTTTAAATATATGAATACCATGAACTGGGATCAAACTACAGGTCAAATAATCTAAAGGAATTTACTATCATCTCCTTAGTTATTTTTTTTCCAGAAGGTTTTAGAAACTTTAATGTTTTTATTTTAAGGTTAATTTAAGTGATCAAGACGACACTGGTTTGAACTTTAGACTTAATGCAAGATGCTTCACTTACATTCAAAATACTTTGGGGTACAAGATAAAAATTTTCCATGAGAAACGAATTTCTTTAAAAAAATGTTCCATATATTTGTTTGATATTATTTAACTTTGTAGGATTAAGTACGGGATCCATATTGACTATTATTAGTCACTTTTAATAGCCAAGGGTGTAACGAGATGATGTTCCAAGATTTCCTGCATAGGTTTTTTGAAACATTTGAAGCAAAAAAAGTTCCAATAAACAAGGGTCGAATTCTCAACTGTTTATGAGATACCGATGAAGCACGTTAGGGATCTTTGGGGGTGCTTGGTCGTTCTAGCTCTCCCTTCTTCTTGCTGTTATGGTTACCAAGGATATTGAGTTTGATTTCTATTGTCAAAACTTTGTCTATTACCATTGGAAATGGTTTTTCGAATTATTTGGTTTGAATTCTTTAATTAGTTTTGTAAAAATGCCGTATCAGTTGTTAAACGCCGAATCGCCGACATAGTTTTCTTGTACGGCTATTGCAACGGTAATTCCATCTGCAGCAGCAGATGGGATACCCGAATCGTCGCTCTCCGTGTCACAAGACGTTTGTAAACAGAAAAAGTGATAGAGAAATTCGTAGAAGAGAGTCGGCAGAAGGAAGTTGAGAAGGGTTTCCGTATCAGTGTAAGACAAATTTCAGAAACTACAGGCCAAAGAAGGGACTCTTTATCAAAATGGAATCTATCCCACCATATCCAACCGGTTCAAAATTTGTTTCCTTCTGACAGCGCTCATGTGATTGGTTGATTGAACACGATGGTTCGATTGATGTAATTTTATTCCGTCATGAGGCGATTTTTTTTGGGATTGAATAAATAACTTTTACAGCGAACATGTATGGCCACTTTCAAAATCCACATGAAACTACGGAAATTCACTTAACTTACGGGCTGGGATAGTTGGAAATTGGACCATCTATCTTTGAGGGAAATCTAAACAGTCATATCACCATTTTTTGAAAGAAGACTTTTAAAATTTATTGGAGGAAGTTTCTTTAGGAATTAGAAGTAGAACGTGGTTCTGCCAAGATGGAGCCCCTTCATATTACGGCCAAATTGTTACTTTTTCAAACAATAATTTTGCTCGATGATGGATTAGAAGGAATCGACCCCAATGTTTCCTGATCTAAATTCTTTGGACTTCTTCTTTTGGGGTCATGTAAAGTCACTTCTGTATGGGTACTGATGAAAAACATCAACTGGCAAAGAGATCTACGACGTCGCATTCAGAAATTGGAGGAGGCCATTTTTATCAGCTTTAGTATATTCTAATTTTAATTTATTCTTTTAAGTTAAATAAATGCGAATTTGTTTTGTCATAAACTTTTTATTTTCGATCGGTAATGTCAATGTCATCTAGAACTAACCTTTTAAGTACATATCATCCTTGTCTACATCTAGTTTTCTTGGCAACGAAAGCTATAATGATAATACTTGAGGAAAAATAAAATGTTAGAACGCCCAAGCACCCCCAAAGATCTCTAACTTGCTTTATCGATATATCAAAAACGGTTGAGAATTCTATCCATGTTTATTGAAACTTTTGTGCTTAAACTGTTTTAAAAAACCTATGTAGGAAGTCTTAAAACATCCTCATGGAATACCCTGTATGTAGTATCTTAAAATTTATTTTCTTTAAGATTCTATTATGGCTTTGTTGTTTTTCTCTTTAATTTCTGATTTTATATGGTTTTTCCCAATTGTTTTAAACTCAATATAGAGTTTCAGGGGTCTGTAAGTTTCCAGGCAGAACCAACAAAATCATCTTTGTTTTTTAGCATATTTTTAAAAAATAATTTTAGTTTATACATTTAAAAACATTGTCTTGCCTAGAAAGGAGACCCAAAAGAGCAAAAAATTTTAGGAAATCCAGTTTTAATAGGTAATAGAACATGTTCTTCCAAAAGACCTTGCCAATAAATTCCGTTATTGTACTGCCTGCAAGTCTAAAGGAAATGTAGTTTTAGTTATTCTACAACATTCTGCTTGAAAAGCAATTTTTAGATTCCTTAAGTTCTACTAACATATAATTTTTGATTATCAATATATTTACCATAATTTAGCTTCCAATTGCATTTTATATTTTTTATTTTTGTGCAGTCCGCTCGTAGTGGTTTTAGACTCTTAAAAAACGAGTTTTATTATTTTTTATCAAAGTTTTGCAAATCTCTTATGGAGCTAAGAAACAAAAAAGATAATTTATAAGAGCAAACAATGTTTTATCAAAATAAACAAATTAAAACAAATTTAACTCATTATGTCTTTATTGGTTTTTATTTCCAGTTGATAAATTTTAATGTACCATAGCGATTTGAATTCCATATTGACTTTGCTATTGGTTACTCTTAATAACCAACATTGTGTAGTGTCTAAGACTTATTAACTTTATTATTGAACTGTTTTTTTTTTTTTTAGTTTTTGGTTAGAAGTAACATTTTCTGATTATTTTAAATTTTTTAATGTTTTCCATGGTTTTGTAAGATTAGTTTATGTATATAATAATATTGGTTGTTCTTGTGAGTTATCTTTTTCAGTTTAGTTTTAGTTATTTGTTTTTAATAATAAAAAGCAACTAATTATCTCTATTTTCTTCAATCTCTTACATAACAGTTTTTTTACACTGGCATGTCTTTAAAAACTAATTTTGATTTACACATTTAAAAGCATTGTTTTGGTTGCAAAAAGGACCTCTAAAAAATGAAAAAGTTAAAATTATCCTTTTAAAAGCTTTAACTCCATTTAGGCGTCTTTTTAAAAAAAAATTATTTTAATTTTTAGGTTCATTAAATGCTACTAATAGTTATTTCTATTATCTGTATCTGATTCTAGCTTTCAATTATATTTTTATTTCTTCATCTCTTATAGTTCATTTTTACTAGTTTTAGATTATAATAGCAACTTTTTATGCAAACTTTTATTTATAACAAAATTTTGTTTATAAAAGAAACATAATGTTTTCTTTTTTGCATTAATCTGTCGATTTTTAATTAAAACATGTAGAATGGAACGATGATGAGATCGAAATTTCATCAAGGGGTACCACAGTTGCTGCAGATTTTTTTTATTTGCATATAAGGCAATATGTATGCTACAGTTTAGTCTTGCAATTCAGTTTTCTTCCAAACTGTTTGGAACAACATTTTGATCTGACCATCTGGTTTTGGTGGTGAGTAATAACCTTCAAATATTTAGAAAAAACAGTAGAAGAATATGGTTTGAAAATTAATGAGGATGAAAATATATATAACTAGCAGAAAAGAAAGCAGAGAAAAAGATGTTCTTAAATGAAGATACTTTGTATGAGTTGGGCGACTGCTTTTGACTATTATTTATTTGCACATAAAGCAGCATGTATTCCACAGTTTGGTTCTGTATTTCAGATGATAATGTTCCAATTTAACATAGCGATTTTAATTTTGAGCTTTATTGAAATACCAGTTTAAGGTTAGTAATCTAATTTTCATGGCGGAAACTAGATGAGAGTTCCGGAACATTTTAAAGGCGTTAGAAAATTCAGCACACAAGTTATTTCAGATTGACCGAGGATCGAGTCAAGTATATGGAAATGTTAATAAAACCCGGACATAGAAGAAAGTTACTTTTTTTAAATGAAAAAGAATTAAGGAGGGGGAAACAAAATCTAGGAAATTATCAGTGAAAGACGTGTGCAGAAGGAATTTTTTTAGATTAAAATTCATCGGCGTGTGGTATATTGCTTCTGGCTTTTTCTTGTTTGTATGTGAAACAGCACGTATTTCAGTTTGATCTTCTACTTACATTCCAATGTTACATACTAATTTTCAGCTCTAAACTTTTTATTTGACGATCTGTTTTTGACAGTTAAAAATAAACAAGAATAAGCAGTGCAAAAGAATAGATTAAGAATTAATAAAGAAGAAAATACATAAAAGTCAAGCCATGTAGAAGAAAGTTTTTTTTAATACTGATGTAGGTTTGTACAGTAGTTAAGCGGTAGGACAACTACTATTTATTCTTCCTTATTTGCATATAAAGAGCTGTAGAACATTTTCAGAAATTCAGAAAGGATAACACGAATACATAGATTGAAGATTGAAGGTCTGCAGGGTCTCGTCAATAGGTGGAACAATCGCTTTTGACTCTTTGTTATTTTGAAGTATATATTACAGTTTGGTCTCTTCTTTCCAGTTGATAACACTTTAACTTAACATAGTAATTTTACTTCTAAATTTTCAGCTTATTTTAACTGGACAAGAGCTTCGGTACACCTTTAAGTCGTTAGAAGAGACATCAGAATATCATGATTTAAAAATTTTTTGTTGGTCAAAACCAATGATGTATATATGACTTCATTAATTTGTCGAACAACTAACTGCTTCTGGTTTTTCCTTAGTTGCTTGCAAAATAGCTTGTATTCATATTAAGATAATACTCCAATTTAACATAAGCTTTTCAGTTCCAAACTTCTTTTTGAATAATATTTTGATTTGACGATCTAGTTTTAATGTTAGGGACTAAAATAAGAGCTGTGTTACACATTTAAGAATTTCAGAGCATGGTTTGAAAGAAGCATCGGTAAAAGATCTGCCTAGAAAAAATTCTTTTTAAATGAAAACCGATGGTGGCCTTGTTAACAGGGGACATAATTACTGTTGACGTGTTCTTATTTGCAGGTAAAGCAACGTATATTCTAAGACTTAGTCTTCTACTTCTATATATTCTTTGTCTGAGAGTAATTTTAACAAATAAAGCGAATAAGAAAGCAGAACTTTAAAATAGGTTGTTGGAAGGCAACAAAATTTTGGAATTATTATTATCATTAAATAATTATACAATACAAAGCTGTTAGACCTCGTACTATGTTGATGTGAAACGTATGTTTTAAATTAGGAAGTGTATGGCATTTGTTCGTGGCAATTTCCTACTTTTGTCGTGATGGTAGTCAAAGACGAGAAACTTAACTCCTATATATATAAATGAAACTAAACGTTTGAAGACTTTGTTGGTTAGCTTAGAATTCTTTGCATTTTTTGGTTCAAAATTGATCTGGTTTCTGAAAAACACTTGATACTTTAATGTTTGTTTGAATTTCAACATATTGAAAGTAACTGTCCAAAAACAGATTTAGTATCTTTGATATGTAATTATCATAATTGTTTTGAATTATCTAGAGCAACTATCACAGAACTGTCTGTAAAAAGGGGCTTAGAATTTATCACATTATACTCGACTAAACCGCCCAAGCGTTCTTTAAAGCATTGTGATGTACCAAGATACTTTTTCCAATTGAAGTCAACTACAAATAAAGTTTCTCCATAAATTCTTAATTTTATCCGTCTATTATTATTTGGAAACTAATATTCAAAATCCTTAAGGGTTCAACAAAGCCGTACTAAGAAGCCAAAGAAAATTGGGAAATAAACACTCTTCTTTGTATAGTCTTCTTGTAAGTTTTGCTTTCAACTGGAAAAATCTTTTCAAGACATTACCCTTTTAAAGGCCATTTTATTTTTATGTAATAAAGAAGATTTACATATAAAGAACCCATGACTTATTTTTAGTTTTTTAAAAATACAAATCTGCAAAGCTTTCTGTTTATAGAAATTTACAACTTAATGATATTTATCAGGACACAATGCATTTCAGAAGATAAAGACTTATACCCAAGAGCTTGTAATTTGACCATAAGACCAGATCGATGTCCTATCAGAGCCTTGCTATGATTGGTGCTACATATAGCAACGTATATATAATTCCACAGGCTCCACTTTTTACTTAGATGTTTGCTGTTTAAATGTCAAAGTACCTTTGATGGCTTTATACCTTTTTTTGACGAGACTTCTCGGCGGCTTATCAGAAATAAAACTGTGTTTAAGGTATTTATGGCTGTACAATCTATTGTTCTTTCTATCTTGTCATTTATAGATGTAGATGGTTACATTACATTGGGCGGATAACAACACAGTGCACAAGATGAAAACAATGCCTAATTGCACTTCTCTGCTGATATAAAGTCAAACTGAAATTTACAGAGGGTGTCAGTATTATCTAGTAATCCCTAAAAATACGAAGAAAGAAATTGTCGTACTTGAGAAAAGAAGCGCAAATAATGAAAACAAAGTGAGGTACTTGGTAGTAGATGTTTCCAGTCATTTTGGCCGTGCGGTTGCTGTTTTATTATGAATGAAGTCGGGTACAGCAAGAGGCGCGGAAAAGGAGCCGCCAACAAAATTTTTGCCTAAAGGGAATCTTGCTTTAAATTGTTAGCACTTTATTGTACATCAATTGAAACCAATTTTCCGCTGTTCGTTGAAATAAATTATTTAAAAGAATATTAGAAAACTGATAAGAAATTTCTAGTTTTGTTAAGGCTTGTGATAAATCTTTATTGTCTTTTCTCTTGTTTTAGTGGACATTTAAAATAAAGTATTAGCTGCAACACGCTTTATTTTTGTTTGCGTAAATTTGTAACTTTTGATTATCATTAATCACTCAACAATCGTTAGATCAACTTGGGAATTTATTTTATTATCTAAAAGCATTTCAATCTTTTCTAGAAAGCGTTTTTCAGTAAGTGATCTAAGTTTAAACACTGCATACTTTGCTGCTTGTGATTGGGCGATTTTTGATTGCAACATAATACTGTGATGGGTTGAATGAGGAAATCAATTGGCTGTTCCCGCACGACTCAAAACTGTTGAGAATGAGAAGGTACATCCTACATTGCAAGTTGAACTTCTATCCACACAAAATCATAATTGTTCAAAACCTTTTTCAAGGTGACTTTGACTTTGAAGGAATGGTTGAAATTATTGGTTCTGGTGATGAGTGATAAGGCACATTTCTATTTGGACGGTGATGTCAAGAAAAATTGTCGATTTTGGGCAGCAGACATCCCGCTAAAGACCTCTCCATAGTTGTGTGCAGCGTTTTAAAGTTAGGGATCGTTGAAGTTTCTTGAAGACGAAGGGGTTACAGTAATACTGACTTTAGAGCACTATGTCGATTTTTTGGTTCTACAACTTTTACGTTTGCGGATCAACATAAAAAAAGTACGGTTCCAACAAGATGGAGCCACAGCCCACACGACAAGGGCCAATTGTTCAAAAAAGATATCTCCAACACGTTTTTGGGTATGTATGCGATATCTTTCTTTTGGGTTACCTCAAATCCTCGCACAGTAGACGAGTTGAAAGTTGCTATTAAAAAAATTGTGCAAGCCCATCTCATTTTTAATAAAACATTGACACGACTACTTCTTTCTTGAGTACGGCTTAGTAATAATTGGTCGTACAGCACAGAAATGCTGCAAAATTTCAGTTACATTAAAAAGATAATCCCCTGTTTATAATCCTGGTAAAATGTAGTTAGTGGCGGAGGTACTTTTATCCACGTAATCACACCGTAACTAATGGAGATTATAGCAAATAAAATTAAATTAGTGTACGTACACGGAAGCTGAAATGAAAATGCGCAGGAAGAGCGGGATGGAAGCCACCTGCTAATTTAATCACGGTTTTTGTACTGTCCCGCGGTGGTGCCAGATATGAATTTTTATATTATTTTATAACTGCGCTAATTGCGTTTTATTCGCAATTAAACATTTCTGGTGATGAGTCGCCTATGTGTGTAGTTCGCCTTATCGAGGGGCGTGCTCGGTAAACAACTGAAGCACACGCTATCTGTTCGGTTGTATCTCCGTTTAGGAAGATATGTTAATCCGAGTACGTATCTCATCTGCGTAATTTGCCCGCTCTCGCAAACTTGACGGGGTAATTTATGTTGATGACGCCGAGCTGTTTCATTTGCCCGTGCAGGTTGTAGGGGTGGCTTAAAACCGCGCTGAAAAATTATGGGGCGCGGGAGTTGAGCTTTAAAATGGAGTTATTATTTAAACTCCCGTGGTCGGTAAAAGTTGGTTTTTTACATATTATATCGTTACGGTGCTTTACAGACCAAAGATCGAATTTTTTATTTGGAGGGGCTCGGAAGTATAAGTTCTCTGAACTTTTATTTTTGTAGATGGTGACGGATATTTACCATATACTGTTTTAATATTAACAAAAATTACTGTGGTTTAAGCTAGTAACGTTGGAAAGGTTGAGAGGTATAGCAAGTCGCTCCATTTTATTAGAACGCAATAAAGTGAACTAATGTTGAGCTCACTGCTTATACCTAGTATTCCTATAAATACTCACAAAATTAAACTTGCCCTTTCTTTACACAGCATCACTGTATGACATGGAGGTATGGTTGCAATTGTAAGTCACATTGTATTTCTTATCAAGTTCGATTACTTACTATTAGAGTGACAAAGAAAACTATATTGCATTACACAAATGTAGAACTTGAAATGTGTAATCTTAACATCCATCTCGCTTCCTCTCGGTTCGTGTATCGGGCTATAAAATTGTTTATTGAGTCTGAAGGTGTCGAGGTTGGTCCAAGATTTGGATCAGTTTGGACTGTTCAGGCAGTCAAACCTCTTTGAAAGCAGAAGACTATCTCTTGGGAAATGTAAATTTTTAGATTCTTTAAAGAAAGATAAAAAAAGCAAAAGAGTTTTTGACCGAGTAGGGTAATTTTTCAACAAATAAAATAACAGGGCATATGCTAGATTGTCTAAAGAAGCATCGCAGCTACTGTCAAGGATTAAGAGAGCCCGTCATCCAGCAAGTGTGATAGTTTGCTGACTGCAGGTCATTTCTGTGAAAAGGGAGTCAAAACTTTGGCCTTTGAGTATCAACAGGATCTTGTGGAAGGTGTAGTGAAGTCTCAGAATCAAACTCTTTTTCGAGCTGAGCTTTGGATCTTTCAGCAAGACTCCGCACCCTCCCAGCAGTTAACTCGAACTTGACTGAGTAATACGGTGTCTCATTTTTTGTAGAGGATTGTCCTTCTGGTAGGCTTGATCTCAATCCATTAGATTGCAAATTATGGACAGATTTTGAGAACACAGTTTGCACAAAAGACACCCTAATGTTGGTTTTTTGAAGAGAGTTCCGACGGCTGCAATCAATACTTTTCCAATAAATGTATCGCCCGGATTTCTTGAAGCTTGTATAGAAGTTAAAGGCTACCATTTTGAATAAATCTGTTGTAATTATAATTTACCAATAAACATTTCATAAATTCTGAAAGTATTATGCAATTATAGTTGACCGTATTATTTTTCTAATCAGTGTATAGCAGTATTTATGGACATACTATGTATATCTTTTGTAAGCCTACTAATAAACGGTAAACGGTAGACGATTCGTTTCTTTGAAGCTGTATATAAAAACTTAAGTTATAATCTAAGAAATAGTTTCTAGACTTCCCTTGTCTTATTTTTTGTAGAATAACTTTGATCCTTGATCTTTTTGACTTTATTGAAAGAATGGGTAGTTGTAAAAGACACCTTCAGTGCGTAATACTGAAAAATTGCGTCACATTAAATTGTACGCTACTATACTACGTTATTCTGAAAAACATGGAATAGATGCCTGAATGTCCTTTGCAAGCATACGCTGTTTGCAAGTCGGAAATTAGTACCAATTAAAAGGAGGTTTAAACAAGTCTTCAAGCAATAAAGAGAAAGTGTTCTTCAAGATTTGCGCCATGCAATGACAGGTTCAACTAAGTGCTCATAAATAGTTTTAGGATAGACATTGAAGGTAAACCGTTGTTCATGATGAACTTCTGCCTAGCTCACAGACGGCGATTGTAGAGGCTGATAGTACCATCTTTACTAAAGGTTTCTTTAATTGCTAAGAAGATTGACATTCGAAATCCCTTAATTGCAGCAGTCTGCAAAAACCAACCGTAAAATTTTTCTCTTGAAAGAAGATCGGTGCGAGATAGTCCATGCACATGTTACACTAGTTAACATTGAACTTGAATATTCTTTATCTGTAGTTTTATTTTAGATTTTTACTATTACGGAATCTTGCAGTTACGTGTTTTTATGGAAATATTTATTAACTTCTTCATTCTTACCGATACTATACTGGTTCATATCCTCTTCAGACTTTTTGTAAGATTTCACTCATAATAGTTTTGGTTTGTTGGGTCTTGTTCTTGATTATTGTTCATAACAAAACAATTCTTATTTTTTATTTTTTATGTCACTGTATTTGTGTTTCGTATTTCGCACTTAAATTACGTTGCATACTATAGCAATTGTTGCTCCTTAAGTATCTTCAGATAAAGAATCTTGCATTTTTGATCTTAACACACTTTTGAGGGTACTTCTGGAAAATCAGTAACTTAAAATTGTCATAAATATTTAAATAGGCTACGATAAAACAAGTTAAATGTCTGTCCAGCAAAACTATGGATGATAGTATTAAAATTTGAATTTCAGGGGAACACAATTTTTATTTAAAGAAGGGGAATAAAACCTCGCTGATTTCTCTATAACATTGCTAGGAGGTGGCAATAGTTTGTAGGTTTTTCTATTTGTTTCTTTAATGTAATCAAATAATGTTACAAGGGTGGTAAATAGCGAGACTTTTCAAGCAGACAAAAAGTTGCCTACCAAACTCGAGCTGTAAATGAGATGCCCATGATTGTTATAGTTATGTGAAAACTGCAGTGTGTGACCCAACTCTTTCGTGGAGAACAGAAACATAAGTTTCCATAGTAATTCTTTACTTTACCTTTAGATCTAATAACTGTGTATCCATAATTTTTGGTTGGAAAACATTTTTTATAATTTTTTAGGGATGTTGAGGAAACTGTATTTGCCTAAAAATTTGTCTTCTTGTATTTAGCAACTTTAGAGAAACATTAAAGTACATTTTGTGGCTAAATCTGTGGCAGTTCAATTTTTTTTGACATTCTGGGGAAATTCATATGAAAGTTCTGTAAGGACGATTTTTATTTTGAACTGCCATTCTATTAACTGATATCAATATCTAAAACAATGACATTTAAGTGGTAATGTAATGCTGCGTGAACTAGTGGTTGAGATTGTGTAGATTTGAGATACTGATTCGATAAAAATGGTCGTATGGGTTATTGTTTAAAAGCTTTGTATACTTGTAGGTATGTTTACTAGATTATAACGTAAAGGCCGCGTCGTGGCCTTGTTAAAGTATACTTCTATGCATGAGATGGTAAAGCTTCGAGCGGTGTGCGTTGAGGCGTTTCTTGTAAGAAGTTCAAGCCCTGCCTTCTCCCCCACTTAAATGTAGCCACTGGCATATAAATGTGAAAGGAGCTATTTTTAGGCCACTTGCACGTGTTTGCTTGAATTTATGATCGCGGATTCGGATTCTACGTCAAATTTGGCTATCCCTTTTCTTTTTTCCAGAGGAAACCGGCAGCTTATGTATTATAAGGAATTTCTGAAGATTTTTCTCAACTATGTCTAGATTTTTAAAATGAAAGAGTCTGTTTTTTAGGTCACTTGCACTGGTTTTATTGAATTTCTAATTACGGATTCGGATTCTACGTCAAATTTGGCTGTCTCATTTGTTTTTTCTAGAGCGAATCGATGGATAGGGGGTTTTATGTGCTATAGTTATCGTTTATAGAGGAAGGGATAGGTTTAAAGTGATAATATTGTCTATGCAGGATCTACCAGCCATAAACCCACATTGATCTTTTGTAACATCAATATATATATAACATATACTCTACTCTTTGTTTAATTATTCGTCCATACAATCTTCCTAATGATAATATTACTGTAATCCTCCGATAATTGTGATACTCTGCTCTATTTCCCTCTTTATGTATTGGGCTAATGTAACCCAATTTTTATTCTGTGGGTACTTTTTGTTTTATAAGGCATCTATTAAAAAGTACTAGGGGCGTTTTTTACTAATTCAAAAGGAACATCTCCCAGACCCGATGCTTTTTTTAATTTTTATATTTTTAGTCGTTCTTGAATTTCCTCTTCTGTTATTCTTTCTATTTCGCGTGTAATATCATTTGGTGGACCTTGCATAGTTTGTTGCTTTATATACTGTTGCCTGTTTTCCATTTATTAATTTCTATCTTTGCATATTTGTTTTTTGTCGATTTTTTTGCATAAGAGTTTTTAATACTTTTTAGGCCTCTTTAGTTGTTGCTTTTCCTCTAGTACTTTCCACTTCTCTTAACATATTATTCAATTTTTTATTAATGCCTTGCTTACATCGTTCTTTACTTGTTAATTTGTAAATTATTTCTTTTGATAGTCTTAATTTATATAAAAAGTTTATTGACTTGCCTGGTAGCACATTCAAATTGTATTTTGTACTTTTTGAATTTGTTTTTTCTGTTTTCTTTTTTTTTTTTGTTTGGTGTATTTTTCCTAATGTTCAAGTATATTTTTGCTCTAAGTCGCATATAGACTGTTCCACATTCAGGCCCTCTTAGATCTTTTATATCATGTGTTTTTATGTTTGTTTCTTGTCTTTGTATTAATTAATCCATGGTAGACTTTAGTCTACGTATTGGTTGATACCATTTGAATTTAGACTTATCTAGATGTTGCAAATGACCATTCATTATTTTGAGGTTAAATCTATTGCATGTTTTTATTAATCTATTCTCATTATCATTTACTACGTTTTCGCCAAATTTTGCTATTATTAGATCTTGTTCGTCATGCCCTGTTCTTACATTTAAATCTTCTAAGAGTACAATTTCTTTCCTTTTCAAATTTTTCTATTATAGAAGTTAAGTTATTTTCAAACTCGCTCTTTGTGTTTTTGTTTCCATCATTTGTAGGAGCGTATGCCGCTATTATGCAAATGGTGTGCTCAAATATTTGTAGTTTCATTGTTACTAATATTTCATGTACCTCTTTTCAGTGTTTAATGAACTTTTTATACTTTTTTGATATAACAATAGCTACTTCGACTTTTATTATTTTTCCTTTGGACATTCTGCTATAAAACTAGATTTAAGTATGGCTACTTCTGTTTTATATTTGAAAAGTTGTTCCTTATCTTTTTTTTGTGTTTATAACCTGGATATTCCATGATCCAAAATTCGATGTTTTTCCGTTTATTTTTCTGTCATCATAATTTTATCCGTGATCCGAGGCTTTAACAATTTTTTTGGTTGTACCAGTAACGAGGTGTTAGCTTATGTCTTCAACCCCCAACCTGGAGCACCAGATACTTTGATTTTGGAGTGTTCTTCTTATAGATAATTTGTTTGTCCACTACTCTAGAGAACTACCTTCCTTGTTTGGCTCTTCCGCCTCCTTTGCTGTTGGGATTTTCTTTAATCTTCTTCCACCTCAGGAGCCGTTGGCTGGTTTTATCTGTAGACCTATGTAAAATTCCTTACAGCGTGATATTAGCCGGATCAGCTAAACCCTGGTTTATTTAAAGACCACCTCCATCACTACTCGCTTGTGACAGGCAGATCTTGAGCCTAAATCTTAGATCAGTTGGCATAAGTATCGTAATGAAACTTGAGCTGGACATTACTCATCGCTAAATCGTGACTAATAAAAATATTATTTAGAAATTGAAGCATAATCACCAAATACAGTGGTACCTGAATTGAAAAACAGAAAGGCTGTACTAATTTTCGTAACGGATTCTGATAGCGTTAGAGACAATATAAGTGCAAGTACTGCGGCTTTGACGCTTTTCATTCCCTTAAACGTCAACTCAAGTCCGAGAGGTACTACATCTTTGAAGAACTCGAAGAGGTAGTCCTTACTGCCGCTTCAGAGCTTTCGCAAAATGGGCGCTTTACAGGGGTTGCTAAGCTATCTCACACTTGACGGGGTTGCTGCATTAAATTATGCCAAAATTGTATCTTTATAATATTTGATCAAATATAACATATAATATATTGATCAAATTGAATTTGTTCTTTTCAAAAATTTTAAAGTGTAATGTTTTGTGCGAATTTTAATTAAATTATTGTACGATAATTCTATTTGAGCTTCCGCTGTTCTAAAAAAAATAATCTTTTAGGCATCAAACGCTTTCTTTGTGGCAGCTTTCTACAAGTGTTGCATTGCAAGATTAAAGTTTACAAGGCCTCTTCTTCCCACCCGTCGTTCAGTTTTTCTCCCGTTTTATTTTTCTCGGCGAAATCGAGTTCTTGTCGCACTTACACATTAAAACCCCTCACAATGGAAATTTCCCAAAACTCACACGTCATCCGCAGAAAATGTCATGCAAACTGGCAAAGCATATTTATTGAGACTACGCAACACCCTGCTCGGCAGCGCCGGCATAAATAGCAGGAGCAGCTTCCAGGATTCATCCCTTAATTTGCCCCGCGGCGCGGCTCAAATGAAACTATTAATTACGACGTCAACGCGAATATCGCGCGAAGTGTGCAGTTAATGAAGTAACTGCAAGCTCGTGCATGATCCGAGCCATGGTAAATGTTGCCCGATAGAAAGAGCCCGGCAACGAGGCTCTTTCGGCCTTTGATGTGTTATCTTTGAGTCGTCAAGGATACTGCAAAGTTAACAGCTCGAGCCGACCTTAGCAAAAATCAATATCGCGGAGGGCTCCTTCGCGCCCCAGGGCCGGGCCGTAATGCGAGCGCGTACGGCAGGGCGGCGTAATGCTCACCGCGGTGCATCCCGCGGAAGGCGTAATTTTCCGCCCCTGCACCTGAATATAATCGCGCTATGCTTCCATATTGCTGAATTGCACTAATATATGGAGGTGTAGGTCGCCCTATTTTTATAATTTTCAAATAATTTTGCAATACCGTAAAGTTTTTTTTTTGTTGATCTGTATTTGTATTTTTCTTTTTTTGGTTTTCATTACAATGCTTTTGCTGGCACAGTTCCTTTCCCTTGATTATTTGGTTTCTTTTTTTTCTATTTACTCTCATTTTAGACAAATAAAATAAAATTCTATTGAGTACGATCTGTCCGTCCGTGCTTTTTGCAGCTTCCTGTAAAAGGAAGGAGCACCGCGCCGGGCAATAGTCGCAGCGCAGCGGCCGACTGGCAAAATACGTGGCGAAAAAGCTAACGGTTTGTAATTGTACCTCGATATTATCAAATATTAAGGCAACGTTTGGCGATATACTATTTCAACACTTACAAGTATGTCTATGTGACCGGTAACTAAATTTAAAATGAATTAAATATTTATATGTATAAAAGCCCGATATATCTGTGGAATATTGTTCTACGTTCCCACCTTATTTAGCCTTGGATAATTTTCTTGAAATCCTTTTGATTCTTCACTTTAGACTTCTGAGTTTGATTAACTCTATGTATTTTTTTGTTTTGCGTAGGATTTTCAAGATTTTATTAAGAATGTGCTATATTAACCACTTTAAAGGGTTTTTAAAGGTTGTGTTTCATCATTCGACGATATTCGGTTCTCTGAAAACGTTAGGGTTTTTTATTTGATCTTTTTCTTGATTTTCCCTTCTTTAACTCATTTGAATTTGAATATTCTTTTGGTGTTTTTCTTTCTTGTTTTGTAAGACCTACACAACACCTATGTGTTAGTTGACAAAGTTGTAATCTGCTTTAATTATTCTTATTGACATATATCTTAACGACTATTGATACGTGACCAACATATACTATTACAACGGGAAACATTTTACAAAACACTGTGAGATGTTCAGGCCAATTGAACATTAGAATAGATTAAAGTATTTTTAAAATGTGCTTTTGGCCTGATTTTCTGCCTTGTACCTTCTAAAATCGAGATTTACAGTTTCGTGAATTAAATTTCTCGACTAGAACTGTGTTCTATCTTCTTGGTTAAACTGCACAAGATTTAAATTAACAGAATATGGCGGCCAATAAATGTCTTCGATTGCTTTCTCACTAAATGGATGATGGCTTTGGATCTTGTAAGCAAAAAGTTCCAAATTCTCCTTTATTATTTGAATATATAGGGCGATATAAATTAAAGTTTAATATATTTTTCCGAATAAAACAAAATATTTGAACAATCCGAATTTTATTGACATTGGTATAAAGTATGGACTGTCGGCCAAATGTCCCCACGACTCTGCTGACATGTGACCATTCTTTTGACAAAGTTCTTTATAATGTTTTTTCAAAAACGTGGTTCTATTTTGACAAATACAAATCTGATGTTCTCTTAAAGGCCTGGAATCGTAGCAGGTTTTTACTTCAGTCTCAGAGGAAAAAGCGCAATAGAGTTAGATCCTAAGACAGCGATGGCTAATCGATGTCATCCCTATACGAAATAGTACGACTAGGAAATGGGTGTTAATACGTGCTGTACGACATGTGGTTCTATATTGTTCAATCTGAACGTCAGTCAAGTTCAAGTAGTTGGTTTTATTCAGCATTTGCTGATAATGTACACCACTGACAGTAACGGTGTTACCAGATTTGTCCTCAAAAAAGTACGGACCAGTGAATCCATTGGTTTTCCATGAATAAAACGTGGATTTCCATTATCTCAGAGGCGATAATTTTGACAGTTTACAAAACCATTAATAGAAAAATGAACTTATCACTCAATAAACTATTTTCATAATACACTTGAAAGTTATTGATGCGTTGTTGCACAGTATATGGCGCCCTAGTACAAATGTAAACTTTCAACGATCACAGAACGTAAATAGCACACAACTTAAATGACAAAGTTTAATTTGGATTACCCTACAGTTAAGATCTTTCAATTGAGAGTTCTTTTGGGGGAAATCTGATTAAAGTGTTGAAATTTTTATGAGAAATTGTTTGACTACATTGATCTTGTCCTCTGAACTAAACGCGCTCGACTTCTCCTTTCTTTACTATTATTGAGCGCACTTTCTGCACTCAATTATTTTTTTTATGAAACTGTAATTTTTTATGCAACTATATTCAATGGTATATCTTATTTCCACATTCCACAGAGGACTCGTATAAAATAAAAATCTACTTTCTTCTAAAATATTTCCTAACTGATAGACACTTCTAAGTCTAAGTAGAGAATTTACTATCAGACTACCATTCTCTGGTGTTTTGCAAGACAGTGTTTATGGTCTACTCTTATACTTCTTCTATACTGTAGACATTTTAATTGCAAACATTACCTTAATCGTTACTTTCGCAGATAATATTGCTAAGTCCTCGGATACTAATCCCGACAGTGCATCCAAAAAGCTTCAGCTACACCTAAACCTTTTACAAGCTTGGCTAGATGTTTAGAGAACTAAAGTAAATAGTGATAAATCCATGCAAAATATATTCACTATTAAACTCACTATTTGTTTACAAGTTATCATTTATAACCAACTTATTCAATAAAAATCAAGGTAAAATATCTAGGATTCCATCTGGATTAAAGATTGATCTGGAAAACCCACGTAAAAGCCAAGCTATAACTCAACCTAACAACAAAAAATATGTACTTGTTAAGTGGATGCAATTTGCAATTTATTATAGAAAACAAACTTCTACTCTATAAAGTTTTCTGAATGCCTATATGAACCTATGGGATTAAACTGTGAGGCTGTAATAAATCCTCAAATACCAAGTTCTTACATTCCTTTTAGAAGACGCTGCGTATCCTGGCCAATACTCAATGGTTCATCAGCAATCAAACCCCACATATTGATCTCAGAATTTCCTTCATCAATGACGTCATCAAGAACACAGTTAAAAAAAGCTGACACTGCTCTTTAAACCACACCAATAAACTCATCGCCGACCTTTACAATCATGTCCAGAAAAGCAGCAGCCGGAATATCTGAAATTCTGAAGACCAATCAATGGATGGTGCGCAACTCAAGACCTATACCAACTCTGCTGATCGAGTCGATTGTAAATTTGCTATAAATTACTAAAAATACATTTTTAAAAATTTGGTAAAAAGTAGTTACGATGGATAATTCAGTAGAATTATAGCTCTCCAATCTAACGTCGATTGGCGACCCACTTCTCTCTTTCACACACGGATAGTTTCATTCGAAACCTTGCCAGTCCTGTAGCACATTTTGATCATTTGCACTTTTACAAATTGAATATTTTTACTCGATGAAGACATTTTTGGGGAGGTATTGCAAGTGTTTATACTGACATTCGGTTGAACCCTTTTCAGATGTCATCACTTAGTGTATAGACATAGATTTATTGGATATGCGCTATATAAAAACTTCTTCTCATTTTGTTGCTGCCAATACCTTTATTTCCGCAGGATGTAGCAAATAAGATGTTATCAATTCTAAATTTCACAATTGTATTTAAAATTTATATTAATTATTGACAAAATCATGGTATTTTAAAAGTCAATATTTATTGTGTTATATATCTATCTATCTTTGATCCGGACAGTTGCACAAAGTCTGTCGATGAAGGATTTTCACGTCGCAGAACACGAATGTGGCTTTACGAAATTTGCGTGCATTCATTTCAAAAACCGGCTTTTAAATTGTTAACCCTTGTATCTTTTAGCTTGATAGTTGCGCCGAATAAAAAGCGGAACATTGTAAGCTATTTTTGATTTGTGCATACTTTGCATAATGGTGCTGAATCTTGTTGAATTATGTATGAATTTTTGATACGCACTGTGGGGTGAATGAAGAGGGCGCGGCTTTTGAGCCTCTTAGAGGGTACTTCGCATTATAATTTATTTAATCAACGCCACAGTGCTATAACAGGAGGTACCCTCGTCCGTTATTCAATGGATCATTGTTAAATTTCGAGTAAGTTTAAGACACAGCTTTGAGACTACATCCTTTAAAAGGTTTAAGCGTACACGTGACAAGCAATTTTTGGGAGTATGAGAAGCAGTTTCAAATAAAGGTCACCAATGTCTCTGAGAAGAATATTCGTATTGTTGATGACTGCCAACTAAGAGTTGCGGAATTTTTTTTGAAGTCAGAAAAAGCTACGGAAGTCCGAGACGCTATTCTAATTTAGTCTAATTTAATTGCCCATATTAGACGGAAAAAAACTGATTTGTTCTGGACTGTACTAGAAAACCCTTGATGTCTGGAATTATCCTTCTACAATTATCATTTATTTAGATCACTAAAGGAATCACTGTGAGGGCAGAGATTTGACAATGATATTGCTGACTAAGCGTTCGTGCGATTGGCTGGTGTCGCAACCTGCTTCATTTTACGGCAATGAAATCAAAAAATTACCCACCCGTTGAGAAAAAATCGTGTCTAAGTCAGGGAATTATATAGAAAGATAATTTTGTATGTTTGTATTTTTATTAAGTGTTAGTAAATTAAAAAATTATAATTCCGGTTTATATTTGATTTATCAATTAATTATACTACGCTAGAAATAGAAGTGTAATAGGAAAAAGAGAGATAAGGACAAAAACAAAGCTACACATGTGTAAAACAGTACATTCTCCAATTTTGACCTATGGGACAGAAAGGTGGACTAAGTTAGATAAGCACAAATCTAAGATAACTATAGGGGAAATGAAGTACCTAAGGAAATTAGCTGGAAAAACGAGAAGAGATACGATTAAAGACCAACTGCAACTAATACCGCAAGTAACCACAATAGAAAATAAACAGTTAAAATTGTATGGGCATACGAAAAGAATGACAGAACACCGAATTCCAAGACGAATTCTAGAAGCAAGAACGGAAGGCAGATAACCAAGCGGTAAGGAAAGAAAAACGATGGCGAAAGAAACAGATTTGACAGGAGACCGAAACAATATAGGAAATGGATAGAAGCACCCGAGGGAAAAGAGAAAGAAGAAGATTTGGTTCATCGATGTATAAATGGTCTATGCCTGAAATATTTACACGCCTAAGGATTTACTGCACCCTTAATAGTTTTTGATAGTTAACAATTATTTTGTGGGGAGAAACTACCATTCGTTGTTGCTGTAGCCCGTAGCATACCTTGAGCAGGACCTTTTTCACCCAAACACCATCGTTTTGTTTATTTACGATTTGTTCGATTGTGAAAATTATGTCATTAGAGAAGGTGATATTTGGAAGACGCTCTTGATATGCATTAGTTCTCTTGCTTTTTGCATCCGCAGTTGTGTCCGGTTTATAGTAGTATTATGGGTGTTTGCACCTTGTAGAGTTTGAAGTATAGTTTATTCTTCAGTCAGATTTTGATAATACCATCATACCAGTGGCGTTTTTTAAATTTTCCATCGTTTGGTGATACTACCAAAAGCGTCTTATGGTGCGAAACACAAACGTTTTATTTAACATTGGATGTTGCAACTCTTTCAAATCTAGTTGCGATTTATCAGCTGCATTTACATATAGAAATTTAATATTTCTTTCTACATTATTGATATTATTTTGTTCTTTATTAATTCATGAGATTATAAATACACCTGGACATATCTTTATGTACTCTTTTTGATAGTCTGTACCCAGTATTTCTGTTATTTTAGCAAGTTTTGTACGGGGGAGGGTGGCACTTTCTGTGTAAGTCAAACATCGATGGTTTTTATTCATTTTTATCACCACTACTACCACTTTAAATCAGAACTGGCGCGTAAAAATATTTTCAGTTATATTAACATTGATTTTGCTCCCTTTATGAGGAAGAGCGTCTTGAATTATGTTGAAATAGTACCATTTGATAAGGCTTACGTAATATTAAGTTTGATTTAAATGCAACTGATCACACTGTAGTACGTAATCTGTGTGGTAATAACATAAAATGGAAATTTTACAAATAACATCGAGGTAAAAAGTACAAACTGAATATTTACAACAAGGAAACTACATAGCGCGTATTTGGGTTGTTAATGTTTTACTTTTTATGACAATTATAACTTCATCTAGATGGTCAATTTTAAGTTGAAAAATCGTCTGTGTTTAGAATTAAAAACATGTTGTATAAACCTGTAGTTTTTTTCATCCAAATAATTTTGCAAGTTCTAAAACAGATGGTAATTTGAAAATTCATTATTCGGGGAATATAGAGCGTCTTGCATGACTTCCCAATCTAAGTCTTCTAATGGCTATTTTTCTTTCAGTACTCTTTTAAGTCGCTCTAATTATTGACTACAAATATTTTGGGTAATTGTTTGATTAGCATTTAATGTTTTAAAATGAATTATATCATCTATGCCCCACCATGCATACAATAAATTTTTGTATTGGTCGAGGTGTTTTTTGTACTTACTCATGGATGACGTTTAGTATTCTTGTACAAGACGTATTTTTCGTCATCACTTATGTGGAGGAATAGTTCTTTATTTAATGGGTAACTTGAAATAAACTCATCAATATGCGTTGCATCCATTTCATTGGCTTTGTAAATTCATAAAAGTGTTGTGGAAATAAAATGGAGTTGTTCAACCAATTTTTCTCATAGTTGACACTGCCATATTTCTATTTCGAAATTTCCACAGTAACACACGGCATATATGCTCTTTGTTTGCTTTCATTTCAACATCTTTAGCATTACAAACCACAACTACGAAACAAATTAGCGTTAATTACTTTTTATGACGTTCCGTACTGTCGAATAGCAGGGAAAAATCGACATTATTTATGGAATGACCCAGACTATTGTCCAAGACTCTGGTCTTACTATATATATATATATATATATATATATATATATATATATATATATATATATATGTTGAGGTGTAGTATACTTAAAAACTAGAAATAGATAACACTTTCAGTTTCTGTAAGGCAAGAACCTTGAAAGAATTTTGTGTTTATTTTTCCAGAAGGTATTGAGATGTAAAGTTCTTTCTTTCTAAATAAATAAATAAATAAATATATATATATATATATATATATATATATATATATATATATATATATTCGTTTCTACAAATTGTGTCTTTAGTAAAACACTTATAACAATCTGGGAACGAGCATTCAGCAGCAATTTTTGTTGATATGGTACAAGTATATGGTATAGAATGCCTAGGGGGTGTATTTAGGTCTTTTTTTGTCTATTCTATTTGTGAATGTCCAACTAACGTATCTATTACAACAAATATGAGTATGCATGTCTGTAAGTTAAGATACTATCGCATCATCAGGTGACTTATAAGTTATCTGATTTATTACAAATCTTCATAGCACAGTTCGTAATATATGGCCCGTCATTAAATTTTGTTTAATTCTCCTTATTTATCTGCAATATGTTCTGTATAAAAAAAAAGTTAGTTTACAATATATTTATTTTACACATTTTAAATTTAAGACTGGTTTGTTAATCTAAAATATCTTTCCAGTAAGCATTAATGTATGTGGTATGGGTTATCACAAAAATCACATAAATTTGTTGCGGTTCCTTGATAAGCATAATAACACCTAATAATTTTGGCCATGAGCCACCGGAGACCTGCAGAGTACTTGATAGAATCCGCATCATTGGTCTTATTTCCTCTAACATTTATGGAATTGTCAGTTTGAACTTGATTTGTGATTGTATAAGCTCCCACGCGTACACCCCTTAAGGAAAATAATTTTCTGTTACTAGTCCTTGAAGATAAATCATAGAAAACTTATCTTGGCTTTTGTCACTCTGCCAGTTCAACACAAATTTTCGTGTGATTGTAATTGTTTATGGTTTTTAGTACCTTTAATTTTGACACCAATCTTTTATTATGGTACATGGAAGACTAACATTATTGATGCTGAATGTTGAGGTGTAGTATACTTAAAAACTAGAAGTAGATAACACTTTCAGTTTCTGTAAGGCAAGAACCTTGCAAGAATTTTGTGTTTATTTTTCCAGAAGGTATTGAGATGTAGTTCTTTCTATCGCAAATTCTTTACTAATGGTAAGCTGCTAACCAATTGTTCACAGTAATATTACGACTAGTATTTTTAACTGGGTGTGCAAATTCACATAAAAAAGTTAGGTTTTAAATTTGAGTTTACTGGCACAAATGTTTCTACTTCATCCTTTAGAAGGTAGTAACTGTTCGTATATTGCTACTGCCATTTTGAAAAGTGACCAAATGGTTCTCTGATAGTTTTTTATCGACCACTTGGCAAATTCTACAACTTTTGTACGCGATTCCAATATCAAAACCGCAACTAAGGCTTCTTAGTATGTAAACAATAAGATAAACTTGACAACAGATCTTGTTCTTAGATTTTCATGGTTTCATTTTTTTTTATTATTATAACCCCTTGTATAGTTTTTGTTTTCCAAGAAGTATGTATTTAAATTTTGCTAAAACTATAAACTAGCATATCTAGTCTGTAAAAATGTAACTATGTAATTAACATTGCATCTCCTTCTACAGTTATGAACCGATTTCAAAGATCAGTGCCTTATTCGAACCGATTTGTTACTAAACCTCCCATAAAGGTTATAGGTCAAAACAGTGGCCAATTCTTGCCGTTAGTAGGCGCATGCGGCACAACTTTAATTTACGTGAAACCGAATATAGCCGAACGGATGTCATCATGCTTAGCTACGGGTGATAAACGATTATTAGCCCGACTTCGGAACCGGCCTTTTTAATAGTGTTTATGTAAGTCTTTAAATTATAGATTTCTTTATAAAAATTGCAAATTTGTAAAATTCCCCGTTGAACGTAAGGAAAGCCAGTTTTCTTGATGTGGTTTATTTGATATTTGGAATTTTATTGTTATGACCAATTTTCCTCCAACAGGATACTTCTAAAGTTTTTTCCATATTTTAAAGTGACTGCCTGGAAAATAGACTGATTTACACGACCAATGCTTGACTTTACGGCGATTGATATTGTGGTATAATTGATGTTTAAAGCGTATTGTGTGGATGGCTTTTGGGTTTTTAACCTGTCTGTTACTCAAGATTGCGGTGTTTGTGATGTTTGAACTATAAAATAACATAAAAACAATATTATATTTCTAATTTTTTAAGTTTACATTTCTTATTGCAAGATTTTATTAAACATCCGACTAAAGTCGGAAGATCAGAAGATTTACCTGCATAGGGCACTGTCGTTAAGTTTTTATAGGTTTCACTATAGCAGTATGACTCAGATAACTTGAACGTGGTTTTTTGGTTGTTTAAACATTGAACAGGTTGCCTTTTTGAACTGTCATTAGAAAATGCGGGACGTTTTGATTATCATTCACGTAGGCCAAAAGTTTCTAGGGAAGCGCTAACCACCATGAATTGTTTAAAGTTTTTTAATAACAAAATGTAAATTGTTAGCAGAGTGTTACTAACGAAGCCGCATAACTAATCGTTTTTCACTTTTCTAATTTAACTTATCCAACTTGTTTACGTTGTAGGAGGCATAAAATAGGTGGTTGTTAAATTGTTTTAGGGGAGTAAATTTTTTTCTAATATATTGCTAGGATTATGGCGTGTCGTGTGTAAAATTGACTTACAATTTTTTCGCTATAATAACTTTTTAAATTATGGAAATTTTTACAAAGAAAATAAGGTCGTGTCTGTTGAGCAGTTAAGAATAATTTTTATGTGGGTCTAAACTCAATTACAGTCCTGCTCGTAATATTAATTTGCGTTTGGAGGTGATGGGGCTGATGAACAGCAATAGTGAGATGGTTCTAAAATTAAAAATTACCAATCGTGTGGGTAATAACTGCTTTCTAGCCTTAATTAGGGTGCTTCCCTTGAAGGACTTTGTAGAAGTTTGTCACGAAACCGTCAGCATCTTAAATAAATTAATAAAGTAAAAAGACTTGATAAGTGAGTTCTTCATCGATTGAACGAAGAACAGAAAGTGTCTGCTGTAATTTTGAAATATTTTTAAGATTAGGTAGCACGTGTAGATTCTGCTGTTAAACGTAACGAAAACTACATTGTCCTTAACAAAGCAATTGATGGACAACTAACAGCAAATCTCGAGAGGTATCAAATATAAGTACTTGGGCACTAATATCAACGACCAATCGGATTACTCACTTTAGATAAAACAAAGAATAGAGAAAGCAAGAGATGAGTAACCTTATTAAAATAAGAACAAATTCTTTTATTTTACTGTTTTCTTTTTACAGCTCTTATTTGTGGACTGTAATTCTGTTAACATAGGCGTTTTTAAAAAGACTTGAACTCTTTGAAAGGTGCTGCTATCAACGAATATTGAAATTTTTTCTGGGTGGGATATAACAAACATTAAGTATTGCAAAGTGAATATCTTATTTTTTTATTTAGCACCACAACTTTTTTTATTGAAGCTTTTGTCAGATCAACATTACAGTGTTATACATGACAGTTTTAAGTAGCCAGATATGACTAAGACTATGGTATATATACATTATATGCGTTCTGAATTTAGAATTTGCAAGTAGCAATGTGTAATACATGGAGGCAGGTAGTGGTTCCCTCGGAAACTCGAAGGTGGTGGTTGCTAGGTTTCTTCATTTGGGATAACATCTTGAGGGAGTTGTCTCTTCAGTCTGTGACGAATATTACGCTGCCCAAGGTTGAAGTGAGTTGCTCCTTCACATTTAGCAATGTTTGAGAAGAAAGTCCTTGTGGTCGAGAGCATATAGTCTTGAATTGTGGCGACACCCAATTCATGGTAAAGTTTTGTGTTTCGTATAAACCATGGAACGTTAACGGCGATTCGTAGGACCTTATTTTGGAATCGTTGAAGTTTGAGTATATTTGTTTTACTCCCGTTGCTCCAGACAGGAGAGGCGCAGAGTGCCAGGGGGCGTAGGAGGAATTTATATAGTAGGATGGCGCATTCGAGTTGAAGTGGGGTTTTACGATTTAAAATTGGATATAACTGTCGGAGTCTGGTGTGAGATTGGGTTAATTTTTGATTTATGTGGAAACTCCAGGTCAATCTTTCATCTAAGTACAATCCAAGATATTTTATAGCTGAGTCTCTGGGATTCCAGGGTATGTCAATTCCATCGATGATAATAAAAGGTGGGTTATTTATTTTTCACAAAGTGAAGATCTTACATTGACGTTTGGTGGGGTTGAGTTTGATGTTCCAGTTTTTGAGCCATTTATTGAAGGTGTCAGTTGCATTTTGCAGATGTTGTGTAGCTAGTTCTAGGTTTGCTTTTTGCGTTATAATGGCTGTATCGTCGGCGAACGTGGTGAGTGTTGCGGGAATCTTGGGAATATCGGAGGTGTATATATTGAATAAGAGCGGGCCGAGGATATTATCTTGTGGTACGCCTGCTCTTCTTTTGGTGATGTGGGATTAGTAAAATCGGCAGAGGTGGGGACATGTGTTTCTATGTAGTTTATTATATGTAACATTTGGGTTGGAGTGCAGGATATTTCAGGCGTGAAGGTTCGTTCGAGGTGTTTGGCAAATGCGGTTGCTTTTCCATTATCGGTCAATAAGGTGGTGTTGTCCGTTTTGAGGGGAGGTATTTCTTGTGGAGCTTTTAGAATTTTCTTCATAGTTTTCCACATCCCTGGGTCTCCGGGGCCGATTGTAGTGATGTAGGTGCAGTAGGATTGAATTCTGTATTCGTTCAGTTCACGCTTTAGTTGTTGGGTTAGATTATCCAATTGTCTCTTGACTTCTGGGTTTTTAGAACGTTGCCAAAGTCTCCTAGCTTCGTTGTTTGATTAGGTTAATTATGTATTGAGGAGGGAGATTGTAATCGGGGTTGGGACGTCCTGGTTTGGTTGTGGAGGCCGTTCTGGTAGCGTCGCAATGACTGCAGTGTCAGTACCCTCTTGATTAGAAAGGGGTTGCATCTTGTTAAGGCGGTAATCCAATGATGCTTGGAAGAGACCCCACGTTATTGGTCTATTGGTTAATCGTGCGGGGGGAGGGTTGGGTCGAAGG
The DNA here is from genome assembly GCA_036346155.1 of Sinelater perroti. NCBI lineage: Eukaryota > Metazoa > Arthropoda > Insecta > Coleoptera > Elateridae > Sinelater > Sinelater perroti. The sequence goes on along the minus strand of JARFIY010000254.1, from coordinate 19,515,297 downwards.
AGATACGGGCAGTTTGGTAAAAATTTTTGAAGAATAATATCCAGTATGTCTGGTTGATGGTCGGATCTGTACGGGTAGTAGGTGTATTTATCTGGGATTTATACTTGTACTCCGTATGTTGTTGAGTATTGTTCTAGTAAAATACAAGCTGGGTTGGTTGCTCGGCAACCCCAATTTACAAGTTTGCTGTTTAGCTCGCCTATCATCAGCGTAGGTTGAGAAGTGCTGAATAGAGTGCCGATGTCGGTTGCAATTAATTTTTTGTTTGGTTGCCTATAGGCACTTATAATGGTAAGTTCACTTGTGTCGCATAATTTGACTTGAATTCCTGTAGTTTCCATTGTGTTATCAAGGGGATCGTCAATGGGATTGTGGGAGAGGTTTTGTTTAATGATAATTGCCACTCCACCAGATGCTATTCGGCCATTTCTATCTTTGCGATAGACTCGATATCATGGGATTTTGAAGGGTTCACCTTCAGTCAAATGAGTTTCTGTGACGCAAGCTATATCGACTTAGTGCCTAGCTAGGAAGGCTATAAATGTAGAGCGTTGAGAGGCTATGCCGTTGGCGTTCCAGTTAAGGATTGTTGAAACGTTGATAATTCGTTGCGGTTTAGGATCCATTGAGGAAGAGAGGTAAAATAGTGTTGATTATAAAGGTTTTGATTTGGGGGAGGAATGGCGTTATAAGGCCCGTCAGAAGTTTGATGAGATTGTAAGAAGAGGCAGTTTCGGGCGGTAGGTGTGATGTGTTAGCTGAGGTATATGGAGAATTATTTTGGAGGTTTTTCACACGATTGGGATACGTTTGATTGTCATTATAAGTAGCGTTGTTAGGGTTGATTTGACTGGGGTTCTTGTTGTAGAATCGCTTCCGTTGGAGTTCTTTGTGGTGGCTGCATCCCCGATAACTGGCTGCGCATGTCGGTTTTTCTTTGATTGTTTTTATGGTATGATTATGAGAACCTGCACATTTGACGTATTTGTACGGGAGGGTACAATAATTCTTAGTGTGGCCAAATTTCTGGCATCTGTGGCATTGGGGTATATTTGTGGCGCTCCTTCGCCTTCCTAGTCATCTTCTTGAGATAAGTTGATTCGAAGTGAGTTTCGATTATTTACAGTTGTAAATGTGCCTTTGATCAAAGTTTTGATGTCTGCAATAAGCGCAGTATAATTTATCTGGTTCGGCAGGTAGATTGGTGGTATTTTAACTTTTTGAGCATCTGTTGTTTGTTGAGGCGCTGCATTATCACTTGACTTGTTTACGCTTTCGTCCTCGATGTTGTGAGATAATTTAAAGAATTTATTTTGCTTTAGTAGCTTATCTGTTGACCAGAGGTATCTTTTCTGCATATCGTTGGCGGGTGGCGTTAAACTATCAGATTTGCGTTTAAGCGCTTGATTTTTCACTTCGGTTTCATTATTAGAAGAAGTTTGATAGTCGATCGTGGTTAAAAGTTTTAACAATAAACAAAAATAATTGGTAAATTTTTACTCACAGTAAGTTAAGGCTAACGGTTATCTAAAGGTCGAACGTTACACCATAAAGCTGATAGAGCACACGCGTGGCGTCTGCACTGCTCCAAGGTTTGCGTTGAACTAAACTGAATATTTAAGCCATACTATGAGAAATCAAGATGGATGGAGAGGCAGGCGTGTAAATAGCCGCTCTCGTGGATGCGGTGTTGGATACGATACCGATCCGGCTCGAAGGACCAAAATGGAGAGGCAGGCGTGTAAATAGCCGCTCTCGTGATGCGGTGTGAAAACGTAGTACGGCCCGTTTGGAACGGCAACCGAGAAGGCCCAAATCGTCCCTTAAACGGCCGTCGCATAAGCGGATGGGGGCGGCTACCGATATCCACCAACGAACATTGCCAAATCGCTCACCTGAATTGGCTTCGGCTTCGGCTTCGTCGGCGATTCCCAGGTGGCCGCCTCTGCGTTGCGGATCGGGTTTCTGCGGGTAGCGAATGTTCTTGCGGGGTGAAGACACGACCAAATTGGTCGCGCTGCGGATGGCGAGTTTCTTGCGGGTTGAGACACGACCAAGTTGGCCGAGCTGCGATGCGTGAATGTGCGGTGTTAAAACACGACCAAATTGGCCGCGTTGCGGATTGCGAATGTATGCGGTGTTAAACACGACCAAAATGGCCGCGTTGCGGTGCTTGAATGTGCGGTGTTAAAACACGACCAAATTGGCCGCGTTGCGGATTGCGAAAGTTCCCGGGCTTCGCGCCTGGCTTGGCGGCAGGTATTTGCGGGCAATTTGCATTCGCCAGCACCTTTCAAATCAAAAGGTGCCGCCGACGGCGTATGCAGACTTGTCGGCTGAGCAAAAGCCCATATGCCGTTTTGTGTGCGATGGTAAAACGTGCAGACATCACAGCCGCCAGCATGCCGCCGCGATATAAGCGGTTCAAGGGCAAAAAGGCCGCCACACCAATGGACATGACATACAACTAACTACAACTAATTCTGCAAGGAAGAATTCGCAGCAAGAAAGGACCAGGAAGAAGAAAAATATCCTGGCTGCTCAAAGATAAAGTATTTGTCACTAGTACCTCTCAGTAATTGTTTGGCCTGAAGAGATTATGATGGATAACGTTTTTTTAATTTAAAAACACTTTCTGAGACTATTATGCATCTGTTTGAAAGTGAAGGGGACGACTGAATTTATGTTTCTAGATCTTAGCTGTAAATTCACGCTCTTCTTGGCTTTTGACCTTTTGAAGGAAATTTGAGCAGTTCAAAGCAATCAATTAGCAATTATTTATGACATATTTCTTGCTATTGTATTTTATTCGAACATTTGGAAACGTTTCGTTATCTATACTTTATATAAAAAAACTTCAATTAAAAGGGGTGATAGACGCAAATAAAAAATAAAAATATGAAATTGTACAAGTAGGGATTCAGTCATAAAGTGTTGAAATTGAATTAAATAGAGTTATAATTCAGTTTTGTGCTGCGGTTGTAGATCAACTGTTGCCTTTCGTTTCATTTTGTAAACATATTTTAAAAAGGGTCATCAATTAACAATGATGTAATGTCTTATTTACAGCCGCAATTTTTCAGTAAGGCGCTGCTGTCAGAGGGAATTTAGATACAAATAAATAGCTTAAGGCGGGTATAAGAATAATTCATTCTCCGACGTCGATCCCTTGGGGGCGCAAAATCCTCATCTTAGAATTTCTGTCTACCTGGGTATCAAAATTTGTCTTTAATTTTGTTTTTAAGTTATCCTTTATCAACCAAACGGTTAGATATACCCTCGGGCAAGGTTTCTTTTACAGAGAATTCTTCGCAACACTTGATGAACAAAATATAAATCCTCATTACATAGATTTGTAGTATTTTTCGTGTGCTTTAGCAATTGTTCTTAGTTTGCTATTTTTAATTGTTTGGCGCTTTTTTATGCTTTTTTTCTATTTTATTGCAGGCCAAGCTCAATTTATTATTTATTTTTAAGATTTTTATAGCAATGCAACTTTACTACTAGTTATTTTTGTAGAAATAGTAGCTTAACATATTATTGCTTAAAATGCAAGAGGAAAATGTTTAATTTAGAAGTAGATATTTTTAGAGCATGTTAATTTTAACAAGAATGGTGCTGGTTTTGCACATGGTTATCTAGGCTTTGGAAAAGATGAAATCCATTAGTGAAATGAGATAGACGAGAGAAAACTTTGTGGACGAAATCTATCAATTTTTATAACGTAAGTTGTGCTATGTAACGCAATTTCTCGCACGTCCAATTATCTACAGTACGGTTGTGCTGTAATGGTTTCTTCGGGTTACAAGTCACCATAACCTTCATGGGACAAAGACTCGCCTTTATATGCGGTCTAGAGGCTATGATTATCGTACAAAATTTACCTTTTGTTACAGGTCACAATCCAATTCAAAAAAGAAATAAGGAAAAAGCCTCATCTGGTTGCGTCCTGTTAATTTATGCAGAATCCGTTTGCTTTTTAATTATTCCCAGATTATAAAAATGGCGACTTGTGGTTGTTTTGGGTACGTTGAAAATTTTCACGAAGCTCTGAGCTTTTTCACCTAACTTTTGTCTGTAATTCAGTAATACTGGGAGTTGGTCGCTCATAGGCTTCATTTTTTACTCAGAGGTTCCTTTTCTGGAATTTTGATACCAACCTTGTACTACTCGTTTATTGCACGCATTCCCGCCTAACGTTTGATTAATTTGTCTTGCCACTATTGATACATTTAATCCTGTTTCGAATTGAAAAGTGGGAAACAGTCGAATACTCTCGTTTAGAACAGTTCTCTCTTTCCTTGAGGTAACTTCAATAAAAAATTCGAAACTTGAACTTCCAGCTTACGACAGAAAGCGTTATTTCTCGTGAAATCATTGAATATTGCACGAAAAAGCTCCATTACTGGCATGCGGTATGATCAGTTTGCTCCGTCTTGTTGAAACTAACCGCTTTGTGACCTACCTAAGAACGAAAGTTTTCAATTCTCTCTATATCGTTCTTTTGTTACTTTTGAAGCATTACCTTCACAATCCTCAAAAAGTCATCTAGATGAAAATTGGCTACCTTTACCCAACGCGATAGTTGGTAGATAACATATTTTTGTTTTTAGTTTGTACTTTAGCAAAAGTCAGACGTTGCTTATTAATTTGTTGATTTTAATTTTGCTGCATGCCTTATACAAAAAGACGTATTTCTTTCCAAATATGATACTATGATTTACAGAAACGTTCAATGGCTTAGTTGATACTTTCATGACCACGTCTAACAATTGCTTTATTACTCGCAAATCAGAAAGTGCTCATTGCTTTAAAAAATGTCGAATGATATTTTGAATGGTTGCTCTTGACAAATCATTTCTTATATTAAAATGATCTTTTCGCAGGCTATTTGAATTGCATTTATTTTTTGTCCAGCCATATATTTTTTGTTAAATCCCCCAAATTGTTATTAAATATTTCCCAAACAAAGAAATAAAGTAAATTAAAAATCAGCAAGTTATTCGGTATTTAAAATGTAGAGTAACCATTGCACAATTGCGTAAATCCTATTTCTTCTTTTTCTTTAGTTTTAACCGAAAGGGTTTCCATTGTCTAATCTTTCCATAGCCGTTTCCCAAAAAAAGTTGGTATGTCTCTTTTTCTTTCTTTTGGAATTTCTTTGGCCATCTGTTATCTGGCATTCGGATCATGTATCCATAGTCTTGAGGATATCTGTTTTCTAACATTTCCGTAATTGAGTAGGTGACATTAATTCTTCTCCAAACTTCTTCAGTTCTGAGTTTGTCCAGTCTTGCAATTTGTAGGTATCCCCCTATAAAGTCTAATTTTATTGTTCTAATCGTATTTCTTATATTTTTTGTAAAAGCCCACATCTCTCCTCCTCACACCTTCATCACATTATAGAATATTCAATTTTTTGGTTTTGATAGATATGTTTAGTTTACGAGGGTGAAGCAAATATAAACGAGACTTTTGATCTTGGGCGCGCAATATTAACGCGCGAGAGTTCTCGCTTCGTCAGGTGTTGGGTAGGGATGTCAGGAGTGGGGGAAGCAGGCGAGCGATTTTGTTCGTTCCTGTCAGTACCCGTCGTGACAATGTCTGAGCAGGAGGTGCCGTCGTCAATTGCGCAGCATATTATCATTAAATTTCTCGCCACGGAAGGTGTAAAACCGGCTGAAATCCTAAGGAGATTGACTGCGCAGTTCAAGGAAGAGACACTGTCACGAGCTAGAGTGTTCGCATGGCACAAAAAGTTCGTGGAGGGTCGTGAGAATGTTGAAAATGAGAGCCATGATCGCCGACCTCGCACCAGCATCACCAACGAAAACATCGTCCGCGTTCAACAATTTATTGAGGGTGACAGGCGTCTGACCATCGATGAGATTGCATCTGAGATTGGAATAAGTTATGGCAGCACTTTTTCGATCATCACAGAGGAGCTAGGATTTCGTAAGGTGTGCCCAAGGTGGTGCCTGGCCTTCTGACAACTGAGCAGAAATTGCATCGCCCTGCGACTATCACCTATTTGGTCCTCTCAAGGAAACCATGGGAGGGCATAGATTCGACAGCGATGAGGTGGTTGAGGTCCATGTGCGCAATTGGCTGGAAACACGACCAACCTCATTTTACGAAGAGGGCATTTCAAAATTAGCTACACGTCGGGAAAAATGTGTTTCTAAATCAGGAGATTATGTAGAAAAATAATCTGCTATTCTTTTGTTTCAAGTTCAAATAAAATATTTTTAAAAATAAGTCTCGTTTATATTTGATTCATCCTCGTACATTACTCCGTGCGACACTTTTGTTTGTTTCTTTCCCGTAGCAATAATTTAGTTGATCTCGCATGTATCTGCTGAACTGAAAAGTGAGCCCAAATATGTTGTACAGATTTTGATCTCTTTATTGCATTTTGAAATCGTGTAGTTCTCTGCCTATACAAATACAAATTGCCTTTTGTATGTTTTTCTTTTATAATATATCTTTTGGGCTATCTATATCCAGTCTTTTTGTTTATCATAACTTTCCATAGTTTACATCTGGGTACGCTATTTAAAGATCACATGCGTGACTATTCGTTTGTCCCTATTTTTTTTCTATTAGCTGCCTAACACAACGTCTGAACATAGATGTAGTGTTTTTCCATTTTACTTTTAATTTTTTCATACATAAGATGACGCTTATTCCGCTATAGTTACAGCAGGATTGGTTGTTTCGTTTTTATAGATTGAGCTTATATAGGCTTTATTTTATTTTCGTGGGATGTTTTCTTCTTTATTGATTTTATAGAGATCATATTTTGAGCTACATTATTTCTATTTTTAGGTTTTGTGGTCCTGATGCCGTGTTGTTTCTGGCCTTAACAATATTTTCTTCTGTTGTCTCACAGTTGGTGTTTATATTTTCTATAGTTCTCTTTCTTTTACATTCAAGTTTCTATATCCTTGCATGAGATTAGCATAATGAGTAATCTGTTGTTTTGACCCTACGACTTGTACAGATTTTGGGATTGTATTGTTTCTAAATTTTTAATTGTTCTTTAGGCTGTCATTTATCTATTGTGTCCTCTGATGCCCATTTTATTTTTTTTACTTGTATTATCTAAATCTTTTAGAACTTGTCTATGTATTTAGCTTGCCTAGTTTGAATACTAGAAGCTGTACTCGCTACCTCAAATAAAGATTTTTTCTCTTCTTTTATGGTTTCCAATTTTTTTATGTTATCTGCTCTTCCAACTTATAACGTGAAAGAGAATGTTGGCAGGATTAAACTTCCGACTGGTTTAACTTCATCATTATTCGATCGGCTGTGGACAGAATACGTATAGCAATGATGATAGCTTATTCCGTTATAGTTAGAAGAGAGTATCTTCTGTAATATCTGTCAGTCTGTCAAAGAAATTATTCTTCTGCTCGTTTTCAGTGTTATCGTTTATTACATTTCGTTGGTTGTCCATAAATCTATAGGTTAATTTTAATAATTTGTTCTTTGTACAATTCGGATGTGGATCGCCACATCCGAATGACGTAGAAGAAGTATATTGATACTTATTCTATGTCATTCTTATTAATATGGATACTCCACTCTAAATATGGTACTAGTTGTTGATCTTGTCTTCGCCTATACCTTTTTTTGGCCTTACTAAAAATTACTTGTGTCTAACTTTAATTTTGATCTCTACGATATTTTTTTCTGTTTGGTGGGCATACATTATATATATTCCAAGTGACTTTTGAGTTGTCTAATCTCATGTGGGTTTTTACATGTGAATTTTTGTTCCTCCTTAGAATCTTTAGGGCTGACTGCCTCTACAGTGCAATATCTCAAACTGTCTGCTCTAGTTGCCTGGGGTACTATCGTTTTATAATTCATAGACATATCGGAAGCAATTAGTTAAAGTTTTTTTTTTCAAGAGCTGAGTAACTGGACAACACCGCAACCCTCTTCCAGGCGGAAATATCCTATTCAGATTAAATGAGATAAAATTAGGATATTGGGGTAGCTACTCAAAACCATCCCCTCTTTCGATTGATTTGTAACAGTTGCATTGAGATACGTTTTAGCAATGCATATTAATAAGAAAAATACTTACTCAAACATTCAACTAGGACTTAGAATTAATACCTGGTGGAATATCCTTTGCTGTCATATGTTTTTATTTTTTGAGGCTTGATGTCCATTAAATTTTGTATCACCTTTTGGAGTATTTTCTGCCTTTCTTCTGTTACCTCGTTAACTCGACTTTGTTGCTGAGTGTTTGTGGCCTTTTAGCCATGGTTTTCAAATTTATTTTTGGAGACTGTTCAGAACATGAAAAAATTCGAATTTGTTGTTCCTCTTTCCACGCAGTAGTTGTATACACTAGATAACAAGGGGCGACATCTTTCATCAAGACAACATTCTCCTTAATGAGAATGTCATTATTGAAAACAGGTCTTCCACCTGTTCTTCACTTACAGTTTCAATGTATTGGGACATTTACCATCGCACTAAATTTAGTGCGGTCTGCCACTATACCAAATATTTTATAGTCTGATGAAGAAATGTCTCATCCAGTTAATTGGAGAAGTTCCTCCATATTTAGGATTGATCACTAAACCGTAAGTGTTGGTTTTTATCAGAAAAATGATGGATCGCCAAAGTTCATCTAGTCCAAACGCATTTTTTTGTCTCATTTACTAGTAATAAGAATATTATAATACATACATATGCCGATATTCTATAAGCTATGGCTATATACTTATATGGCAAGGAAGGAATAACATCCAGCGGTATTATCTGACAATAGTAAAATATATTTGTAACATTTACAGTGTTTTGTGACTAAGTGGTCTAAGCTGATATCTCCTATATCTGTTGGCCATAGCCTTTAAAGTCATCTTTGGTAGGTATTATCCGCTTGCGGTTGTATAGTCCTATTTGGGTGAGGTTCGAGTTTACGTATGTGGTTATTAGCGTATTTGGTGATGACCTCTCTGATATACAGTACTTTTAGATCGTGATACACTGATTGATTTGACACATACCATGGAGCATCTACATCATGGTGGGTAAGCTTTTAGACTGAAATCTCTGCAGTATATCCGAGTTAGGTGAACTGGAACAGTCTCACAGTTCAGCTCCGTAGATCCATATGGGTTTAGTAACTGTTTTATAAATCAATAATTTATTTTCAGTTGAAATAGTAGATTTTCCACTCAAGAGTCAATTAATTCTCTTAAATTTAATGTTTATTTCTTGCCTTTTATTGGCTCTGTGTCTCTTCTAAATAAGTAGTTGGTTCAAATGCGTTTTAAGATATTCTATTTGTTTGGACTGTGGAACTTTAATATCGTTTAGTCGCTGCGGAAGCGCCATTTTTGTATCTTTTTTTTGCTAGTAAGGTCAATGTGGTCTTGTACCTGCTGGCTTGCAGTTAATGGGTTATTGTGAGAAGAGAGGACGGCGAAAGTTCCTGTTGTGGTTGTTTGTGTTGGGTAGATCAACGCTATGTATCAGATAAAGGCGGATCCAAAGACACTACCTCCTGAATTTATTGTCTTGATTTCCGAGAGTTCACTACCAATTTTTATTTGAAAGTGACGATCTGCCAGGTAGGATTTGAGGAGGAGAAAACTCTGGTGAGGAAACGATGATTTGATTTTATATAGAAGTTCTTGATGCCAGACTTTATCCAAAGTTTGGTTGACATCAAGAAAAGTCGCACAGCAATATTTTTTATCTTCAAATGAATTATTAATTACATCAACTAGCCTGTGACATAGTTGGACGGTGAAATGTTCTTTCTAAAGCCTAACTGGTATTGAGGAATAATATCTTTATGGAAAGTATTTGCTCGAATTCTTTTAATTTTTCCAATAGTTTTGATTAGGTGCTTTTTTCGGTTTTAGTAACATTATAATTTGTGAGAACTTTAGTTGACTAGGCCAGTATGTTAGGCGAAGACTGGAATTGAATAAGATAGTTATTAGTGCTATACCTTTACCGGGAAGTTCTTTTAGTACCTCGCTGTTGATAAGGTCATATTCGAGTGATTTCCTGTTAGATATTTTATTTGAGTTCTTGTTTCCGCTGGAGAGAGCTCGAATTGATAGTGATAATTGCAAGGGCGCAGTCAAGTGTTCTTCCATTTCTTCATCTTGCTCATTTGTGTAAGAGTTGAAGGTCTCCTCTAGGTGTTGAGCAAATACATTTACTTTTTCTACATCTGATCTGCCCCGTTGCCCTGTTTGATTTCGTATAGGAGGATTTGGGACCTGAAGCCCTTTAAAGTTTTTACCAGCTTTCCAGAGCAAATAGTCATATCTTGACGGATTGCCAAGGTATGTTTGAAATTTTTTATTGCGATCTTTTCGTAATTTCTTCTTTAGCTGGTTGTATCTTGTTCTGTTTTGTGTATGCTGCCATATAGCACGTGCTCTTCGTTTCTTGGCTATTAGTTTTTTAATATCGAGTAGAATATTTACTGATTTTTGCTGCCTACGGGGAACTAATGGGATAGAGCATCATTCGGCTCCTTGAATCGTTTTGATTAAATGATTTGTTGTACTTTTTAGTTCTTTCGCTTCTTTTATTCTAATATTAAGTCCTAGATTGTTTTCGATAAAATCCCAAAGTGCCTGCCAACCTATAGCGTGATTACATATTTTTGGACAAATTTCTCTGAATATAACGGTTTCACTAACAGTAATTATAATAAGAGAATGATCCGATGACATCATAGTTTGACCCATTACCAAGGTAGTTATTTGAAACTCCATACATGATAACGAAATCTAATAGGCCCGGAATTTTGTTGAAATCACTTGGCCAGTACGTAGGTTTTTTCGTGTTGTTATTAGCCTGGAGCCCCAGTGCGTGTTTGGCATTGTAATCGCATACTGCGAGAAATCGGCATCCAAGTATATCAAAGAAGAGGATAAGCTTTTCTTAGTAAATATGTGTCTTGGAGAGCAATAAATTGTGGCCAGAACTAGTAGACTAGGTAAGTTTTGATTGTCGTGGCTTGTAAAAGTTAGTCTTTATACTTTAACAGTTCAGAATAAGTAATACTTTTCCGTATAATAATAGCCGTCCCACCACGGGCTGTTCTGTCAGAGTATTCTGTTTGATAAGTTACATAGTGAGGTATTGTGAAATAGGTTTTTGCTGTAAAATGTGCTTCTGAGATTAACAGTATATCAATTTTTTTCAAGTTTAAGAAAACTACTATTTCTTCTTTATGTTGTTGCAGTCCATTGACATTCCATTGAATTATTCTTAAGAAGGCAGCCATTATAATCTTATTTTATTTATCACGGTGGTAAGCATAGACAGGACCATACTAATTGACTGAAGAAGTTAATGGAATAGATTTCTAAATTCATTAAGAAACTTTGTTAAGGATAATCCAGGACTTGTAGTGTTTTGTACTACATTTGTTGGGAATATTGGTGGAACACAGTTTGCTTATCGGCATTTACGTAACTGGGATGTAGATATATTGGAATATTGTTATTTTGTTTGCCAATTGATCTTATTTTCTTTTGAAATTCCTAATACACCGTGTATACTTTGTAATTTGCAGGATGGGGTCCGCCGCATAAAGCACATTTGGCAGGTGCTTCGCGATTTTTTTGACATTTGATAGTCTTGTGGGCACCATCGCATTTTACACACTCATGGGGACGATAACAATATGACTCAGTGTGATTATGACTGGCATCTGGTACACTGTACGAGTTTTGTTTTTTGACGTGGGGGTTCTACTTGAATGCACATATTTTGTATATGCTTATGTTTGTAAATTTCTTTATGGTTTTCATCTGGTTTTAGGTCAATGAAGAACAAGGTTAGGGGATCTTTAGTAGTTTTGCATTTTATGTTGAAGATATTCCTGATTTAAAATCCCCGTTGTTGTAATTCTTGTTTTCTTTCCTCCACTCGCGTATTACTCAATGGTAAAGGATTCTATACCTAAGGTTACGCGGATGACTGTCATACTGATCAGGAGCAAGAATACAAATATCGTTACAGAGCTAATGTAAAGAGTATTAGATATAACACAAAGATGGTGTAAAAGAGAAAACCTCAAGGTAAACCTTAAAAAGATTTCATTTATACATTTTACGAAAAAAAAGATAAGCAAGGCAATTTTATAACCTTATAATTTTCGGTGAAAGTATACAGGTGGTTCAGCAAGTCAAATATCTGGGCATCACCCTAGATGCAAAACTAGACTGGAATGATCACCTGGAAAAAGTAACCAGCAAAGCCAAACCAGCACTTGTTGCGGGCAGGTGTATATTTAGAACATGGGGACTGAAACCAAAAATGGTAATGTGGCTGTTCACCACAATAGTAAGACCCATGTTATTGTTTGGCATATTAATATGGTGGCCAAGACTTGAACAAAAAACGGCAGTTATTAAGATATCTAGGATATAAAGACTAGCATGCTTGTGTATCTGCGGAGTCATGAGCAGTACTTCTACAGCATTTGTGGAAGCATTCTTAAATCTCATTTCCTTGGATATTTATCTAAAGGAAGAAGCTTGGATTGCAGCACATAGAATAAAATCTACCGGTACCTGGCATAGCACAGGCACAATGAAAGGTGTGGGGATAAACGGATACAGGAAGTGGTAAAAGGAAATACCATCCTAAGCATGGGTACTGACCACACCCTACTGGTTTACTCATTTGAAAAACCTTTCAACGTGGGTTACGATTATGACTGGGTAAAAGGCAACCCATCACAACTCAGAAGTGGGCTGGTCTGGTATACAGACAGATCATGCACTGCCCAAGGAACAGAGGCGGGGATACATGGCATAAAACCAAAGGTAAACCTCAGCTTACCCTTAGGCAGGTTCGCCACAGTGTTTCAAGCTGAAATATTTGCGATAATGCAATGCATAATAGAGAATACCAGACGTAATTCACTCAACAACGCATTAGTATCCTAACTGACAGCCAAGCTGCCCTTAAAGCGCTGGAGTCATCTCATATCAACTCCAAGCTCGTAAAAGACTGCCTAGCCCATCTGGTCACCCTATCTGAGGATAACAAGGTCAACCTCATCTGGGTATCAGGCCACTTTGGAATGTAAAGGGACGAAATGGCAGACGCACTCGCAAAAACTGGTGCTAACACTCCTTTTACAGGACCGGAACCTGTTCTAGGCATACCCAAATGTAGCGTACGATCGACGATAAAAGAATGGATGCAAGGACAACTCTCATCTCGCTGAGATGCCACACAAGGGCAAAGACTAGGGAAGGAACTAATTGGAAACGTTTTAGTAGGCTAAGTGATGACGTACTCAACTTAGGACGTACTCAGATAAGACGGGTAGTAGGACTTATAATAGGACACTGCTACCTGAAAAAGAACCTTTACAGAATGGGAGTAAACAGAGATGACACACTCTGTAGATTATGTGAAGAAGAGAAGAAACATCCTCACACATAATCTTTGACTGCTAAAATTAGTTGAAGGAACAGATCTTCCTTAATTAGGAAAAGGGGTGCACAAAAGGCCGCAGAGTCGAAGTGCTAAGGTGGGATCGTAACCTACGATTAACCCCTATAATAATCAATCAGTCAATCAATCCTCCACTGGCACAGTTGGATGCAGGTGTCTTATAACTACTCGGTATATCTGTTCATGTTCAATTTGGTAGGTATTATGCATTACGTTTTTTGTTCCTTTAAGTATTTACTCAATTTGCGATAATTGTCAGGGAAAGTATGGTATTTAAGGTTTTTATCATGTTCGAGAAATTAACGACTCCCTGTATAAACGTTGGTGGAGGTTTGTGTGCTTTTTCTGTAGCGGTTTTGCTAGGTTAATTTTTTTTTGGGCCAATCTTATGTGCTTGTGCATTATCTTGCCCAGCTAATGTGTGTTTTCTTTTGTATCTTTGAACTTCTTGCCAATTATTCTCTTTGGTTGCGCTTGTATCATCCGAATCAGTAAAATATACATACATATTTGTAACACTTGGTTGTTGTGTGTTTAATGGAACAGGCTGCGGTATTTGGAATTGTAAGGCATTGGTGAACGAGGAAGGATTTCAAAAATTTGGGAATTGTTGCAGATTGTTTAAGAATTGTGATTGTTGCGTTTGTACTATTATATGCTGTGATTGAAGGTAGTAAATTCTATTTGGATTATAGTTTGGCATTGTGTTGTACTTGAAGCCCGGAATTATGGATGGCTCGGGCCGGGGCCAACAGGCTGCATAGTAATTTTAACGTAACACCAATAATCACCGAAAACTTTTAAAGATTTTAAGTAAATACATATAATTTATCGCTTCTGAGATAGGCTAGCCGGTCGATGGCCTTACTTATCAATTCGAGATATCTTAGGGTACGGAGCACGTTCTTGTGTTTTGGAAATCAAATTTTGATGAGAGCGCTAGAAACAGTTTCTTCTTGACGACGCGTTTGTACAGCCCAAATGGTACTTCTATTAATTTACTGGCACCTGTACCAATTCGCCCATTATTCCTCTTTTTTTTTTTGGGGGGGGGGGTCTTTATAGCCTATCTTACCAATTTTCATTTTGTGGGTTTTGAAGATCCTGGAAGGTCGGGTCTTAGCAATTTTAATTATCTGTGACTTCTTTTAAAAGGATTACTAACCTGACTCACTTTTGATAAGAGTATTTTAACCACCCAATTATTTCTAGCTTTAGCCTCATCTCCGATACGCCCAAGGCGATGATGCCATCGAAATTAATGTGCCATGGTTCAAATAACACCAAGCTATCCATAGATGTTCAAGAATATTTTTTAGCTGCATGTAGCCTTCCTTTTTTTGCAGAATTTACTTTATCGCTTTAAATTACCAACCGATTTTACTTTGATGCTCTAATATACAGTTGCATTAAAAAGAAATGCTTCTACTAATCCTAATGAGCTATTGTATCATAGGATAGAATTTTGTATTTTATTAATGTTTTGGTAATATTGTTAATTTGATATTCGTTACTTTTTACAAGGAAATAAAAAATAAAGTTTTATAATTGACTTTTTTAGACACTCTAGATGGGTGTAGGGGGACATATGATTTGCTAAAAGGCTATTAATTGTTAATAATTTATTCTTGAATTGCTTCCTTTAAAAATAGAATTGCTCTCTGGGGCAACTATCTCATGTGAGATTTACGGCTTTGGATAATAGCAGTAATGTTAGTTCGGACAGATATTGCAAAGATTCTAGAGTCTACTGTTTACTAGAATCCTCTACATGTGTCTATAAATAGTCGGTATAATTTAATAAATAATAAAAAGTGCATAAACAAATAATATTTTTTTAACTACAAACTTTAGCATCCTTTGTTATACTAAATGTATCGCATGTTGAAGGAAAGTTAAATTCACCTGTTGTTTATTTTACTATTAAACAAATTGAGGTTCCGTAGCCCTCGAGCAACAGCATTAACTGGTACCTTTGCAAGCCGCCCCTTTCGTACACGTGCTAGCGACGTTACATGTAATCACGTTCCGCTTGCGTTGTATTTTGCGTACTAATTTTTAGGTCACAACAGCACAACGAAGTTACTCACTCCGTGCCGAGCCTTACAACCCCAACTTATTTTTAGAGGGTATCGATTCGGCCCAACAAAGGACTCGTCGCCGTTTTCCGTCCTGATGTGTGTGTAGTAGCATAAGTAACTGTTGCAGCCTCTCTCTATTCCGCTAGAAATGTCTCTTTCAGTCTGTACCACGCCAGTGTTCACAAAGTACCCGGTAATGGGCACAGAATGCGACCCTGTGCGCCTCAGCCGCGCGCCGCCATTAACTTGCATACTTTTTGAACACTCGCTCCTCAGCTATGTGTGATTAAATGTTTGCTTCATTGTTTCCAGCACCAAGCCGCGGCGCAAGCTTTGGTGAGTGTTCTAAAGCTCTTCCTTTCCTTTACAGCATGGTGCATGTTTGTGTTCTAAAGCTTCCCTACTTTGAGCGACCCGTCCCTGGATGTTTCTTTCTTCCGGTATGTTTATTGTTCCGGCGTTTTATGCTCGCTGCTGGCGACGTTGCGTGCTACACACAACCATACTTTTAATATTTCTATAATTCAAAATAGTAATCACTTCGGGTTGCCCCGATCGTGCGTAATTCGTAGACGGTCGAGTAGGGACATAAATTTCATGCATTTCAGTGTTTGTAGGTAGAAAAGTTCGTAGTCAGTTTTAGTTAGTAGCATAAAATAGAGTTCTAGGTTGATCATTTCTAAATAATAGATAATTTGTATTATATGATTGATTCCTAATTTAAAGTACGGTGTAGTGTAATACAATTACAGAACGTAGAGTAGCACACTATGATTACGTATGTTTTAAAAATTCAGGTTGTAGGTACAAAAAGGATCGTGTCCACAAGTCTTGCACTGGAACATGGAGTGGGGTATAGGTGGGAATTGCGTAGGTCACTGCACTTATTAAGTGAGGTGAGATATTGCCATAATCATGGCTTTTAAAACTGGCGCCAGATATGCTGAAAGGTATTGTAAAACGTTTCAACATTGTTGGAAATAATTATAAAAAAATGGGCTACCAAGATGGGGACGGGGCGAATTTGAGTGCCGTAAAGCGTCTTCTGCAAGCAGTATAAGTTAAAAATTTTATGTGGTAACTGCTGAAGGGCGAGACAGTCTGACAGCTTATTAGGTGTGAAAAATTTGCATTTGAAGTTTTGATGTTACTGGTTTTGAAGAAAAAGAGAGATCCAGAATTTTTGGCCAAATAATTTTGTACTAACTCCGCTTGCTACAAAAGTGGCAAGATCTAATCAGCCGTTGACGATTTTCCTGGAATGAGGCTGGAGATTATGCGGCGCGTTAGCACCGCACTGATCTATTGAACAATTTTAAATGTGGGATTTGAGGGTAAGAACGCGTTCGTGCTACTACAGGGGGGTCATAGTAGCAGAGCTTTTAAAATGTCGTTGTAATATAAGTTTCAAGTATCACTACTTAAAATGATAATTCCAGATACGAATCTTTTACTGGAAAAGAAAAGGAAACGCACCATATATGCTATTTAATATCAGGCTAGCATTATTGCTAGGTAACAGACTTTTTTCATTATTAAATTTCAATCCCATATATATATATATATATATATATATATATATATATATATATATATATATATATATAAGTTCTTGATTGCAATTTAATTTATTTGTCAGCTTTAAACTTACTCCTCGTCTTTATATGGAAATAGCTTTAGGTAAGCTAATTTAATTCTTAATTCAAACTGAAGATTTTTGACGGTTTCTGAATAAAATGTGAGCGATTTTTTTATCTCTATATATTTTTGAATTCCCCAAAATGTTCTCCATCCTCCCACCTGTAAATATTTTTAAATTAATAAGTTTTTGTTTTCTTATGGGACTTGAATTCAAAATTGTTTTATTGTACCTGAACTTTTAATCAGGTGAACTGATCAGATTACGTTTCTTATACTTTTACTAGCACCTATTCACAATTTCTTAATTTTGAGAATGTTATCATAATGATCTTGAAAGTTGTAAATTTAGTTCATTGAAGAAAACATTTAAATACTATTAACGCATTTTAATTACCTAGAGCAGTTCGAAAATTTTTATTTGGGACAATTTAGAACAAACTGCAACATTAACAATTGTTGTCGATTATTGACGGTTTTCCTGTATTAAAAGTTAAATGTTGTCAGAGGTAACAAGCTGAAATTTATGGTATGAATCTAGTTTGCTAGTTATTATCTGTCTTGAAAATATTCAGTCAATCTTAATGCAATGAAAAGTGTTGGTGTAACTTGATATTCGATGAGAATGTATGCGTGAATGGGGACGGCTTCACTGGTTGCGTCAGTTGGGAGTTAGACGCCGATGATTGACCACATGTAGTGTGTTATCGTCGCATGTGTGATGACTGAACAATTAGAACAGCGAATCTACATCAAATTGTGTGCGAAGCTGAAATATTTGTTTGCAAAAACTTATTCAGATAAGTTAGGAGACTTTCGAGAATGATACAAATAAAGGTATGGTGTAAACGATTTGGAGATGGCTTTGGTTGAAATGTTTTTGACATTTTAGAGTACCAATAAAAAAATTAGAACGTTCGAAAACGATAACATAAACTAGGTAAAAACACCAAACGTGTCGTGGCAAAAGTCGTTCTGTGAATGAGTTGCTTCAGATGCTACCATTAAATCAGATTTACTCGAAAAAATCATAAGCGAAAATAAAGTGTGGGTCTATGGCTATTATCTGGAAGCAACGGCTCAGTCTCCTAATGAAAGTTTCCTGCATTTTTATTTCTAAAGTGTTTCAGATCCCAAGAGGACTGGGGGTACGTCTAATGTTTCTTGTATCATTTTTACTGCCCATATATTCTTTGTTATTGTAATTATAATTTTTTTTGTATTATACGGCTTGACATTTTAGGAACAGACTATGCATTTCACCTCGAGTGTCATATCAGACTGGTTTTTCTTCTGCAAAAACATAAATAAAAGGTGCAACTGTGTATCAATACCAACCAAATTGAGGACTCTCTAAAAAAATTGGAATGTGCTCGAACCCCTAAGAATCTGAAGCATGGGGAATTCTACCGCTTTCCTCTACTCCCTCGACGGGTCTGCTTGGAGCACACACAGCGAGCTGGAGCATCTGAAATATAAATAGAAGCACCAAAGATGAGAGTCGGAGCATTCAAATATTTTTTGGAGCACTCGCGGAAGATTACGACACTAGATAGGTTAAACCGAATCAAAATGCCATTCAAAAAATTCTTCGGGGCATACAAAACAGATCTATAGTGTCCAAAATGTGACACTAAATTGAAGCGGCGTCCAAAAGATTCTTCAGGGCAAACGTGACAGAAGTAATGTTCAAAATACTCTTTCGGTTACTGACGAGGTTGAAGTATTTAAAATACTCTTTTTGGATTCGCAGATCACTGCAAGGTTGGATAAAATAATCTAAACCGAGGAGGTGTCAGATGACTGGGCTAGGGTATCTAAATGATTTTATAAAGCACTTCTCAAACCGCTTTAGATTTAGATGCTCTCTTATTTGCGTAAAAGCAGCTGGAGGTATATATACAAATCCAGGTAATGGGGTGCGAGCAAATTTTTTCAGAGTATCTATGCTAACGGAATGTCAACGAATGCTGGGTGTTTAGCAAAAATAATTTTACATCGTTTATATGTGCTCCACCTCAAAAATCTACTTTGGGAGCAAGTTAACCAGTTTACTTTTAACTATCCTTAGTCTGTTAATTAAAGTATTGGTAAAAAAATTGCAAAAAATACATAGATAGATTTATTTGTCTTTTTTGGATGAGAAAATCTGTACGATTTGCTTCTGCTACGACCTATACCATTCAAAATCTATAGTTTCTTTTGATATTGTCGTCCAACATATATATTACCTTCCCGTGTAGTTTCTCTCATTCTATCTTTTAAAATGATTATATTTTTTAATTTGTAGTATCTTATTACACTATACCCACATGGCTGACTTTACAAGTTGGTATTTTCGACAGCTTTGGTTACAAAGAGAACAGGCTAATCATATCTGAAAAGAATTTAAATTTCTAGGATAGAAATTGTTTTAGCTTTACAATTACCTATTTACCTTTAATATCTCTTCTTGCAGCTTGTTTCACATTCGAAATTATTGGGAGGTTTTTCTTAAGGCGCATTACAGGTATTGTAAGTTGCCAAAAAATTCTCTAACATTTGTCTATTTTGCTGATAAAATCGTTATTTAAAATAAAAGATTTACTGAAAAATATCTTTAAAAAAGATAATTGGTTGATCAAAGTTAGATCTTTTTGGGGTGTGCAAAATTGTTATTCTCATTATATTGGATTTGCATAAAATTCATAATAAATTCAATCATCCGTGTTAGTGTTCTGATAAAATGGGGAAATTTGGTTGAAATCAAAGCAGCAATTCAATTATAGCCTGTATTTTTTTGCATATTATAATTAACTGTACTTTTTCTGACTAGCAATAGCAGCATAATGGTAACGATTGCATTCCAAATACATTATAGTATCATCAATATTCAAATGGTAGTATTGGAGGAACAACATTTCCTTGCGATGAGCGCCCGATGCGCTTTGGAGTGTCGGATTCAGCACTACATCTCCATTAACCAGCTCCACCGCACACACCTTTCCGTTAAATTTTTATGGGGCCTCTTGGCGAATCTTATTTGGACATTCGCTCTGATTTATTGATCGCAGACCGCGGTAATAGGGAGCGCTGATTTTATTCGGCAATGGTGACATATCCATCCTGGAAGAAAGTCCAAAAGCGACTTCAAAGCTCCATTGAAGGGCTAATTTGATGATAAGCAAAACAACTGGGATTTTTACTGCGAGAATGTACAAACAAAAAAATAATAAAACTAAACTATACAAATTACTTTCTGTGTCAAGAAGAACAAAAACATTTTAAGTTAAATTTTTCTGTATTTTTATATCTGTACGATACCTAAGATTGGGAACTGAGTAGTTGTGAAATGGGAAACAAAGAGCAATGTTCTCAATTTCTTTTAGGGACCACTAAAGTATTAGTTATGATAAAGTGAAAGTTCAATTGAAAATGCCGGAATAATTTTGTACTTCTCTATAAGTTAACAAAACTATAAAAGGTGTGGTTCACGAATTTTCTTAAATAATGCTGCATGTATAGCCTTATCAGGCCTATTCAACCAAAGGTAGCATTCATTCATAATGCATTAGAGCCCAAATGGCCCCTACGCCTACCAATCTACCGGCTTAATTTCCTGTATCACGGATGCAGTGGATAATAAAAACATTTGGCAGCACTGATAAGTTCCGAAGTGAAATATTACTCATAATGCGTTAGAAGCTGTTCCACCCACTGGTGTTTTGTTTGCCATAATACGGGGTGTCCCAATCTAGATCACCTGTTTTGAAAAGTAATGGAAATTGAGAATACGAAACTTGTCTAGGATATGAAAAATGTTTATTTATTTGTCTCCACATGAGAACCATTCACGTTTTTTACAGAGTACTTACTACAGAGTAGACTTTTGAGTTATATTTCTCATGCTAATATTTTTATCTAGTGGTATTAGGTTACAAATAAAATTCTTGACATGATTCTTCAACTTGATCAAACAAGTCATGACTGCAATAGATCGAAACAGGCCGCAATCAGAAGGCGCAAGATCGGGTTTGTAAACTGGACGCGGCAAGACCTTAATTTCGCCCAATTTAGCAATTTTGGCATCGTATTTGTAGCACAATGAGAGGGCGCGTTGTCTTATTGAAAAATAGCTCATTTGTGGTTGATCAAAGTCAGATATTTTTGAAATAGTCATAAGGTTCACTCTTTCCAGCATCTCTTGTTCGCAGTTCCTGTTTACAAAAATAACTGAAATACAATTTCTTCATTTTCCGCCTGAATTTTAAAAATAAAAATTGCTGCTACAGCATAAACACGAAAAATTATAAAAATGCATGAAGTGTTAAGGAAGTTTTTTAGAACCGGGTATTTTACAAACTCCATGATTAATTCAATGATCTATGAGTCAGAAAGATACTTGTATAGGTACAATTTTTGGTATAAATTTATCATGCCGGTGAACTGCCCTGTGGAGGATGTCATTTGTAAGAAGTAAAGGTAGCAATTAATTTTTTGAAATGCACAAATTGGCGTTGAGAATATTACCGAATTTTGTCTTTAAGACGCACTACTTGATATGTGCTTTTTCTATGGAGCTTTTCTAACTTATCTTCTAAATGCGGACAAGTTGATAGTGAGAGATACCAATGAAATCAGCATTAATTTCACGGAAGAAAGGTCACTATGCTGGAATATATTTGCTGAAGTAAAATGATTGGATAATCTTCTATCAGAAACAAGGAGACATTTTATTATTAACGTCTATGTAGATTTGCAAAGCTTTCGGTAGTTTCTCCGATACTGTTGTCAAGCATTCTTTGGGTGTAGCACGGCACCACTTGTGGAAAGCTGACTGAAACTCATCATTGGAAGAAATTTCTTACCGCAGACTGCCCCTGTCATTACGCTAAATAGGGGTGTGAGACGTCACCGTGTACCCGAGAGTTTGCAGAGCGGTGAATGACATGTGGCCGTGCATTGGCAATGCTCTCACGAGGGATCAACCAATTCATTAGCAGAACTTTTCCTCTGATTCCAAAACGCAGTCGCCGTCTTTTTGCATAAACTTCTTGGGACGAAGGCTCCTATTATATAGACTAGCGTTTATATTTCAGTTTTGTGCTAGAACCAAGATTAGTCTACTCTTACCAGACATTTAATATTTTCGGATTTGGGCTGTAGAACTGCATTAACTTTTGGCATACCTGCATATGCTAGCAAAATTTATATCAAAGCAAAAGATATTAAAAACTATAATCGATTACAGTCGCACTAAATTTTATATTAATCTGGTAGTTGCGACAAAAGTAAGTCACGCTACTGGCCAATATCAGTTTTCTATGACTACCATCTTCTAAAAAAGTGGTGCAAACCACAAATTGAGTTCAAATTAACAATTCCACAATTGATATAGAAAGTAGAAGATTTTGAAAGCTCCCACTCTGTCTGATGAATCATAAAATTATGTTGAACATTATTATGTTTGTCCGAGAAACTGCAAAAAATCGATAAGTAAATGTTATTTTGCTGTAGTAATTCATTCTATATGTACATTGAATCAATAAACACATTTAGCGATTATAAAGGGTTTTTTGAAATCAAGTACATATTTTAGCCAAAGACAAACAAGCAGCATTTGGTCCATGAGTCATATGTCTGGAGAAGTCTGTGTACACTTCTTATTAGAGGTATTTTTCTTCGATGTTCTTTTAGCAGTTTTCGAAACCATTTTTTGGGTGTAGCACACCTTTTGTAGACAGTCGACTGAAGTTTGACGTTAGAGAACTTCTTACATCGTATTACCTCCTTCATTGCATCAAACAGAGCGTAGTCTCTTGATGCAAGATTCGGAAAATGAGGAGTGTGACGGTGTGACAGACCCGAGGGTCTGTAGGGTAGTAATGGTGTGGCGAGTGACATGTAGCCGAGCATTGCAACATCTTCCTTTCAAGAACGGTGTTGCTGAATACATTGGCAGAATCGTTTCTGTCGCTCACAATACTACTCATGGGTAATGCTCCCATGATAGGGAAGCCAATCCATTAGCAGAATTTTCTACTGGTCCCAATAGATAACCGCCATTTGCTTTGGAATAAATCCCGGCGGTGGTCCGGTTGTGGGAAAGGGGTTTCCAATCTGCTTCCATTAAGATTTTTTCTCTGGTGTCTCGTGCCAGAATCATAATTTGTTTATTGTGACCAGACACTCAAAAAACGACACTCTAAAAAATAATTGCAGCAACTGTCAGAATACATTCACACGCTCTTTATTGTTGTAAGCGATGAGAGTATGAGGAACCCAATGTGCACAGAACCTTGTGGTCTTCAAGTCCTCATGGATAATAGTACGCAAAATTCTGCTACATAGGCCTGTTTGCCTAATTTTTCTATTGTCAAATCGGATACAAGCTGAATAATGTGAACTTTTGCCGAGCACCTATAGCTTTGCCTTTTTCGGCATGATCCTTATCAACTTTAATTCTGATACTCAATACTGCGTTTTCCCACACGATGATTAATTTATTATAGATGTCCCAAGCAGTTACTTTGTCCCCTAAAAGAATCCATGCTGCCCATGATTGTGTGCTTTCAAGGTTTTTTGCTTTGTTTATAACTGCACTCGCAAAACCGTGCAAATGACTGATTGCGTTGTCTTCTGTGCGTTCCAGAAACGCCTTTTGGTGATATTATGTGACGCCATAGTCTATATTTATACATGCATTTTCATTTGCCCTACAATCAGAGTTTTGAGGAGGAGTGCTGATCATTTTTGATGTCCTAAACCCTTGATACACAGAACCTTTAGTTTTTTGCAGTTATTCGTAAGTGTCTGAGATTTTTCCGATTTCACACAGTCACGCATACAATACGTGCAGCGGTCCTATCTAAGTTATGAAGTTTCGACCATCGTATACTTCTTTGACTTTCCTTTTAGAGCAATCTATTCAACTGCAGAGTAATTGCGTGATCCTAAGGTTGGTTTGCATCAGAGATTTGTTTAAGCACTACATCGTTTAAAATTACTTTCCGCATAAACATATTATTTTTCCAAATGGACTGTAACCATCATCTTACCCATTATTTGAAAAACATACCAAGTTGGTTTACGAGCGGTGTAGTTCTAATTTCATTCTCGAGTCATGATTAGTTGATATCGGTATTTCGTGAAATTATGTGACCAGGAAATTGTTACTGCAGTAAATCCAATAATATTTATGCACACTATGCATAGAATTAGTAGCGTAAAATCACAGTCTGTAACTGTATTTATATCACACTACCACTGTTTCATCCGCTACCTGACTTCTTAAACAATCAGGATCGGTTTAAAAGTCTACGGAAACTTTCTGAAAAACATCTAGCAATTTCCACACTATTCGAGTCTTTGCACGTGCAAAAGCAGCGCGGCGGGAAAGGGTTATGTCCGCAGCTCGACCGTGACGGCTGGGTGGCGACAGAAACTGCGGATGCAGACGACTACGCGACGGTGCGCTTGCGGAGGGCGTTTTGAAATTTGCTATTATATAAATATGAATCTAATGGGCTAAAGCCATATACAAATATAAACAGAACACACAAGGTACTGCAAGAAAGAGTTATTTAGATTGGACGTTACACAAATTAATCCAAAGGCAATGTGCTTCAGTAAATAGATCACTGTTTTCTAGTTCACTTTACTGTCATGTGTGAAATTAAATGAGATTTACTGGCGCCCAAATTGCTAGTCTGCGTCCTACCGCCTTTGCCACAGCCGCAAATACATTTAATATCAACGTTAATTTCTGGCCGCCACATGCTTTATGCATGCGCCGTAATAAAAATGCCTTCGTTTATGATTTCCCCGCAGACAAAGCGTGATCGGAATAAGATTTGAAGCCACGTCGGCAAGAGGGTGAATAAAGTAGAGCGCCAAAGCAGGCTCGCGGAGGCAAGTGGCGGCGGGTAATGGAAACGGGATGCACGGCGGGCGGGAAGTGTCAGGCTGCGAAGGGAAATGGAAAATGCGCTGTGATCTGTGGAAAACTGATATGCATCATAACACATGCGGCATCCGGTAGCTAAAAGGGCGAAGCGGCGAAAATAGCGGCATGACGGGGGCGGGAGGAATTAAGCACAGGGTCGGATGCTTTTCCATACTTTTCTATAAATGCATTACTTATATTAAGCAACAATTATTATTAAATTACCTCATAATATGTATTTACAGTCTTTGATTCTATTTCTTTGAATTTTTGCCTTAAAAGCTGTGTTTTCTTAGTAAAGTTCAATTAAATGAAGTCTTAACCATTATTAGAGGAAAATTCCTTCCTCTTTTTTGAATTCTACTTCCAGTGCTATTAATTTTTTTCTTAATTTTTATTTATTGATTCTGTTTTACGTGCTGTAACAACCCCGTAGGTTTTCTTGATATGGACTTTATCCATAATACCTCGCCTCTTTTGCGTTTATATTGAAGATGGATAAAAATTCCATTCGAAATAGTGACCGAAATGAGCTTTGCATGCATATAAACATCAAGAAAGTTGTCTTGTAAAATCCGTAATGCCCCACCCACGAATTCCTTTTTTTGTTGATATTAGTCCAAAATGTATATGCTATTTAGTTTATCATACTTCAAAGTAATAAATACGTTTTTATAGCCCCGAAATACTGCAATTTAGTATAATTTGTGATTAAATGTCTTAATTACTCTAGAGGATCCGTTTTAGGGCCATTTTGTAATTACGACTTTTTATGGCTGTTTCACGGAGGGCTAAAACAAAATTATTTTTAAAACGTCATAAACTGTAATTTAACCAAATGGAGTAAGTAGAGTAGTAGAACTTACTATTTTCAAACGGAAAATCCAGTTAAACCGACTGCCTTTTAAGTTAATTTTTGTCGTAACGATCAGCTCTTTGTTTTATCGTAGAGAACCTCCACAAATTAGAAATAATTGCCATAATAGTCTTTTTAAAAATTTGAATGGTTAAAAGAACGTTAAAGTTAGAACGAGCTAATCAGTGCTTCCATTAAAAGGTCTCCATAAATTTTCTTTGTTTTCATCCATACTAACTTTGCTATTTAATAATTTATCAGTTGCGTAAATGCTGTACTGTCATTTTATGATGCAATCAAGAAAACTACTAAGTTTGCCTTTCTTAGAAGCAAGGATGTTAACGGTTCTTTTTTGCATTCCGAAACTTTTATAGTAATAAACTTTACTTATTTTTATAATAAGGTCCGAACTATTTCCTTTTTTGTTTAAACGCTGCACCTTATTCTATTTCAAATGTGAATCTGCAGGCGGACGGGCAAAATGTTGCTCAAAAGAAGGATACAATCAGACCTATCTGCTAAAACGATAGAGCCAAAAGATTCCCCAAAGAGGAAGTCTCATCACTCTTTCTATGGAATCTGATAATGGACAAGTTTATTGTTGAACTAAATAGACAAGGCTGTTACACTACGTGGGGTGCCGACTATCTGGTAATATTCGTCCATAGGAAAATTTGACACACAGTCTCAGAAAAGATCTGGACAATGTGGAGAGATTGTGTGCTTTTAGAAAGCGGTACTGGTACTGTTTACGAAAAAAGGATATTCGGTTAGTTATAACTACCATATTTTTTCAATTAACAAAAACTTATAAATAAAAGAAAAATAAACTTGTGGCTATACTATAACATCGAGTACTAATTAAAACATGGAGACTTAAGTTACGTATGGCATATTGACTGAATACTATTCTGGTTAGACTTATGGTTACCTATGGATCCTTAATATGGTGGACTAAATAAATTAGGGGAAAGTGAAAATGACGCTAGCTAAATTTCAGATATTTGCCTGACTGCGATAAAGGGCTACTAAGTTTTTTTTTATTTTAGACATTTAGTCATTCAATGGGAAGTAGTAAGCAAGTTTAGCCACTGGTCACATTAAGACAGCAATAATTGTCAAAAATGTATTATTGAAAATGAGCAAAGACATCATTCGAGGTAGGCAATACTAATAAACCATTTAAAAACCCAACTTCACTAAACTAAAACTTTTATATATAGAAACTGACATTCAGAAAAACTAATCCAG
Organism: Sinelater perroti; assembly: GCA_036346155.1. Lineage (NCBI taxonomy): Eukaryota > Metazoa > Arthropoda > Insecta > Coleoptera > Elateridae > Sinelater > Sinelater perroti. The sequence continues at coordinate 19,488,080 of JARFIY010000254.1, read as the reverse complement.
TCACGGAGATATCCAAAACCGACATTGACAATAGAGTCAGCATGTATGGAAAATTTCTTAATGTATATGTATCTTTGAGAAAATACATGACAGTATTCCAAGTGCAAAATTCACGATACAGACGTTTGTTTGTCTGAGAAGTTAAGTAGAATCTACCAAGGTGAAAACATCTTTGATTTAACACAGCTAGCTTGCAATAAAAAACTTAGTTAATTACTAGATTAATCCTCATGTGATTTGGAAATGTCTAATAACTTTTAAAAACAAGACTTATCTGGGTTTTGGGACTCAAGCGTATACTGGGTAACAAAGAAGATCATAAACTTGCGAAAAAGGTATTAGAAACCACTTTTACTGGACCTGAATTACTGTTTGGAGTAACCAAAATGCCAGTTAATTAAACGATCGGATAAGGAAATCTAAGGAGACTAAAGCACAGTAACTAGATGCTCAGAACTCCATCTAAGAAAACAATAGATAACATTACGATTAGATAGAGAAATACTGATTGAATTGACTTCCGGTCACTGTAACTATTGTACAAAACTGTACATAATAGGTTTTTGGAGAAAATAATCTATTTGCAGAGCTTGTAATAAAGAAATTAGAATAGTCTTCCTAGTTATATTTGACAGCAAAACTTTTGTTCGATGGAGACATTTACTTATAGGATTTAGCGCTCGAGAGATTCTAATTAGGGAAGACGTGGTGGAAAGGCTATTTAGTCTGACAAAGACTGCAAGTATTTTTCTCTAAATAAGTGAACAGATGAGTAGTACTATAAGCCTCCAAGTTTAAAAAAATCTGCAAAGTTTATTGTGGGCCTGTACTATATACAGAACTTCTCTAATAACAATTAAAATCTTATTTCACAGGCTACAAACCTTAACGTTTAGGTAGCTCTATAGAGTCAGGCGTTATCATGAAGTAGACTAACGTCTCGGATTGCCCGAACACTGCCGTAGTTTATTCCGATCTTAGATGCAATTTCCACAACCGCTAATAGGTAGTCATCCCCAAGGAGCCGGCTAACAATGTTAATATTTTTCTCGGTCGCGCTGGTCCTTCCTGGTGATTTTTGTCTTCAACTGTTTGTCGTTCTCATAAAAAAAATATTCCACGCGCACGTCTAAGACTCCTCAATGGTGTTATCCTCGAACTGCACCTTAAATCTTCTTAAATTTTAGGACGGTTTTGCGTTTTCCTTATTTCCTTACGGGTGTTCTCATTTTCTTCGTCCGTGGATCTTCCTCTTTTTTTACCCTCGTTCTCTTCTTCTACGTTTGTCAGGTCTTCCTTGTCTGTTACCTCCTCCCTATGGTTCTGTGTTAACTATTCCAAAGTATAGGATTCGCCATTAATAATTAATTTTTTGAATGTTATATTCGCCCTGTGACCCTCTTCTCTAGCTTTTTTCATGTGCTTCAACAGTTCCTTGCGCTCTTCTAGTATTGTTTTTGGGTACTCATCCGTGATCCATACTTTTACATTCTTTAAGTTTTTCTTGTTTTTCATTACCTCATTTTTTTCCTCAGAGATTGAATTCTACCAATATGGGTCTGGTTCCCTTCTTGTTTACCTCTTTTTTTCCTAATCTTCTTATTTTCTACCTACCCTACACATTCCAAGCGTTCTTTTCGTACATTCAAATCTTCTCAAATTGTGTAACAAAGCTAGACTTGGTAATAGTTTGTTGCGGAACAAACGAGGGTACTTCTTGCCCTGATGTTGCAATATTGATTAAAAGAGTAGTCGTATAAGATGTCTTACGGGGAGAATCATCTTAAGCCATCCTTACCTATAATGCTCATACTTCGTTTCCTCATCCGTGTACCTCACTTTGTTAGATGCATTTGTTAAAATTCCTAATTTGCTAAGTGATTTTATCTAAACAAATGCATTGTTTAGAATAAAAGAGATCTACATAAGAGATCCAACGTTGTAAAAATGTCATTTGGGCCTACATTATGTAGTAAATTCATAAACTGACTGTTGTGGAAGAAAAGAAAATTATCCAACTAGTCTCGAAAAAGGCCCTACAAAATGTCTGACCTTTCATCAATGGAATCAGTTACAAATATTCAACTGAGAGCAGCTGCTTCAAGAAGCTTGCCCTTATATGGTTGGAACAGCGTTTTCGTTTAGATAATAAAAAATACGTCATCAAGAGAAAGCTCTAAGCACCATCGCCAAGTCGCAAAACGAAGAAAGCTAAACGTTTCTACTGGAAATGTATTTCAATGGAAAGTCAAACTAGAGCTGCTGTTGCTCCTAACCACCAATTTCAAATATACTGTTCAGCTGCAGCAAGCATCACACAGAACAAAACAGATTGGAAAGTAATAACGGGAACAACAGCAAATTGATGTGTTTGCGAGACCCCAACGATGGTATGACGCTATTTAGTGTAGTTAGAAGAATAATCCCATTCTCAAAGAAACCTTCAAGATCCAACCCAAGAGTGATATGTTTTGGAAAAATAAAAAATAGACTGTACATTGAAAGATTCAAAATGCATACTAGTTCCACGCAAAAGTGCGATTTCAATAGAAAATCGTCGGAGAGAGCTAATACGAGTTAACTACTCTGATACCAAAACAACTCACATACATAACGTAGCTATTGCAGCATTGATAGCTTAAGAAAAAAGCTAAAAACCAAACTCCGTTTACTTAAGATTCTACTTTGTACTTTTCCAAATTTAAAACAACAAAAGAGGGCAATTCTAAAATAAATAATTATACAAGTGTTTCAAAAAAAAGATCAAATTAGATAGAAGAAAAAGAAAATGTTTATACACAACGGAAATCTCATAAATTGCCCTAAAGTTACCTTGTTCTACATAAATTTTGAGGTTATGTCAAACGGAATACAACAAATATAGCTGTAACCAGCACCATGTTAGTATTTCACCCAATTCAACTTGAATGTTTATCTAAAGACATGACATTTTTACAACGTTGGATCTCTTATGTAGATCTCTTTTATTCTAAACAATGCATTTGTTTAGATAAAATCACTTAGCAAATTAGGAATTTTAACAAATGCATCTAACAAAGTGAGGTACACGGATGAGGAAACGAAGTATGAGCATTATAGGTAAGGATGCCTTAAGATGATTCTCCCCGTAAGACATCTTATACGACTACTCTTTTAATCAATATTGCAACATCAGGGCAAGAAGTACCCTCGTTTGTTCCGCAGCTATACCTGCCATAAATCTCAGTTCTGTATTTATGCAAACAGTGTTCAAACCGACAAGTGTTGAGTGCTTTAGTAGAATCTTAAATGCATACTCTTCTTGTTTTTGACAACCAGCAGCGCCTTATTCAAATTTTGAACAGTGTTATTTTTGTAGGGTCTTGCTCCAAGAAGACGTTTAAGATACTAAGTATCCTTGCTATCGCCGGATTTAAAAAAAATAATAGGAAAATCCTTATAAGATATCTGAAATCATTCTCTGGATGCTCTTTGATGATTTTTAAAAAATGTGTCTAACGAATAGTTATTGTTAAATTTTATATTAAGGAAAATGAGGTATCTACTGAAAAATAATAGGAATAGTAAGATCCATCCAAACAAATAAAAGTAGAAAAATGTTGCAGTCTTATAGAACAAAACGGTAGCTCAGAATGTATCTTAAAATGGTTGTGATCATTCAAGACGCTCGGCAAAAGGAAGAAAATTAAAATGAAAAATGTGAACGGTTTTAAAATTATGGTTTCAACCCCAAAATAACCCCATTCTCTCATTTCCACTAACTTAAATGCAATTTATCATGTGATTACATTACATCTCATTTATGTGAACGTTGAAAAGTATCTTAGATAACAAGGCAAGCAATTGTTTCTGTTCGATGGAATTATTTCACTATGAGAACTGATTTTGTCTTATTCAATAACCAAAAAATTCACCTTATAGAAGACTTGTATCTAAAAGTAAAATAAAAAAATTGGAGGTTAAAAGGACTAAATATAATTGGTTATACATAACGCATTGTGTCTATTTAATACCACTAAATTGCAATTAGGGGACTCCACGTACTTTGGTAAGTTAGCCGTAAATTGTTGAAGTGTTCGTATTAATTAGAATTTACAACTGGACGCAGCGAAGGCCCAGTTAAGGCTTCATGCGACCTAAAGATTCAAGCCCTTGCGGGGTAACGCGTTACATTACCTAAATTCCAAATCTGCGGGCTCCCTGCTTAACTCGCACTATGCGGTGGTAGTGGACCCTCAAGTACCTGGAAGAGCCAAACCATTGACCTAATTTTTGCAAAGTAGTTCTAGGTCTACAGTAAAGGCGTGTCTTGACAAAAGCGGAGAGATAAGGTTTGCTATGTCGAGTACGGGTTTCAAGCCGTTTAAAATGCCTGCGAAGTTTCTGCAGCATTTTAAATTTTTTCGGAACGAATCGCTTTTGTGGTAACACTCACAGCACAGGGAGCAATATTCAGAATTAGCTGATATTTATCTACTTGTATCGTTGTATTTGTTGTGTTTTAAGTTATACAACTATGAATTGCCAATTAATTAAATTAAATAGCTTATTCAGTTAAGGTTATGATAATTATCTATGATGTTAAATAATTCTGGACATTTTTAATTACAAATTGAGACGTTTAAGATAAACGCAATACAAAGGCAATGCAACAATTGATGAGAAATAGTTTGAATTGCATAATATCTTAGTGTATCATTGTTGTTTAATTTACCTTTATCACAATTTTGTTTCAGTTGCTGTTAATACCTTTCTTTGTTTTTTACCAGTCAACTTTGCAGTTCTAAACTAAATAAAACAAATATGTGCGTTTCTTTTTTGTGAATTTGGCGAATTGTACAAATTAAAAATTTATTCTTGGCAACGAACAGGAATCTGCCCAACTCGATCCAACTAATAAACAGAGATTAATAATTAATGCATAAATCGGACGCACATTTTAATGACTTCGTCTCGTCTTCTTTTATCAGCGATTGGGGTAAAGAAAGGAGGAGAAAGTTTGGGATAAATTTACCTTTATCTTTGAGATCTATACCGGAGATTGTCGAGATACGTTCCTGTATCTCACAATTTTTATTTCGCTGGAATGAGTTTTCTCGAAGGAGGGGGGAGCGGATACGGCCATGAACTTGGATTTCAATAGAAACAAGCTATCTAGCAACACTTATCGGTACATTTAACAAAACAAAGTTGAGCCTATCGCCTTACAAACGTCAGGTCCGCCAAAGCGTACGGCTGGCATCGGTCATTTGTAGCAAACAACGAACAAACGGCTTCGAACTAACAGGTAATTTTCTGAATGCCAACTTACATGAAGGACCAGACACAATTAAAAAATAAACCGAATTTACTAAACAAATGGAGATAAGTATGCGGCATTATATAGGAACTAATTAAAAGAGAACCGGAAATTATAAAATTCCATACGCTTATAATGTGAAAGACTATAGACTGATAGCGTCACAGATTTACAAACCTCTCATTAGAATAACAACACACAGTGGACTTTTAACAATTACAATCTTAATAGAAAAAAGGCTATTCCAACCACTTCCTTCTGTACTTTGTGTTCGTAAAATACGAAAAGATTTGTGATTCAAATGAGTTTTGGACAGTGGAAGGAAAGCCTGGCTAAATGCAGACAAGACAGTAGATGTCGAATATTACTACGAGACAAAAGTAAGAAATTTTAAATTGCAATATTAATGGATAACAAATCTAATAAGATATAATGTTAGCAAGGCTATTTATTTTGGCTTTAGAAGAGATTTTCAAGACAGTGGGGGAAAAATTGCAGATTTTACAACACTATATTTACAATATTATATTTTCATTGCCAATTTACAATCTACTCTTAACATAGAGTAAGTAAATAATCAGCAAATAAGTTGACGTGGAAGTTGTCTAACACGAGTAGGGCACCATCCACTGACGGGTCTCAATGAGGTCTTCTGGCCATTGTCTATTCAATCTTCTATCCATAGGCTCACGGGAGTAGAGGTTGGTAATGAGTTGGTTGGTATGATTTAAGGTGCACATCCTGCTTTTGGCAACATTACTTCTGGTGACTTTAGAGATTAATGGAATTTTGAGGTCGTCATGGAAAGTTTGGTTGCTGTCGTACCAAGATGCATTGGTTAGAGTACGCAATGTCTTCGATTGGAAGAACTGCAAGATTTTGATGTTCGAACAGCTTGGTTTTTATAGTCAGTTGGGCTTTACGTCCAATTAGCCAGTGCATACTTTTTGTTTTAGATTTAGTTGTTGTCTTTTAGTTGTTATATAAGATTTTCAAGTTAGTCTTTGGTTAAGGTGAAGTCCTAAGTATTTCATCTCAGTTTTATTGGGATGAGCTGATTGTAAATGGTGATTTGGGGGCAAATAGAGTATTTAATAGTGAAAGTAATTTGACTTGATTTACTACTGTATACTTTGATACATCAATTGAGCCAGCTTTGCAGAAGATTTAGGTATGACTGGAGCTTTTCAGCGTAATCAGCGTAATTAGGGTTGTTATCAGATGCCATTATAACAGTGACATCTGCGATTAAGGTATTGTCTGTGGTTGGAATATCTTCAGTTTAGAGAAGATAGAGAAAAGGACCGAGGACACTTCTCTGCGGAACACCGGGGCTGATAGTATGGTAGTTTGATAGCGCACCCTCAAACTGAACTTGGAAATTCTTTGAGTTAGATAGGATTTTAAGAGGAGGAAAATTTTGTGATGTAGCATTCATTTAATTTTATATAACAATGCCATACCTTATCATACTGACATACGCAACATAAACTTGAACTTTTGTTAAAGCAAACCTCGACAAGTTGGCGAAAATTCAAACGACATCGGAAAGGTGGATATAAAGAGTAACAAAACATGGAAATTTGCAAGACACATTGCAAGACTTTTAAAAAGTTAACAGAATTACGCAATTTAGAAAATTGCAAAGGCAAAAAGAAAAGGAAAAGAATACAATGACATGGGTCGATAACATTAAAAGACATGAAGGGCTAGCACGGAGAAGAACAGACAAATAAGAAACAGGGAAATAATTGGGCTGCAAAACTATAAACCTAAATGAGTGACGAAACGAAAACGAAGATGTTAGTGCAGATTTCGTATGAATTTGAAAAATCAGTGGAGTTAAATTTCAAAATTTATTTTTTAATCATTGGGGAAATAAATATCATTTAAATTGTACATGATAAAATCTGCTCTTATAATTTTTAAAAGGTTTTTTTATTTTTTCTAGCTTTTTTATTTTCTTCCCTTCTAATTTTCTTATGATTTTTTTTAGAGCCGCACCATTTACAGTATAAGTTGATAAGCGACAATCCGGGAGCCGACTGGGTTGTGCTTAACTTGATTTTTTATGTTTTTCTTTACTTGTGATCTTATTTTTTAAGATGCAATCTTTAGGGAACATTTGCTTTGTTGCTTTTGGCAACACAGTTCTTTATGATTTCAGTAAGGAGGGGAATTTTAGGGTTGAATGTTTACGTACCAGGGGGTATTGGCAAGAGTACGAAGGATTTTCGAATGATAGGACTGGAATATTTTGGAGTTCGATGGCTTGATGCATCACCTAAGTTCGATGCCGCAGAACCATATAGGTGTTAGAATAACCTTATACAGCAAAATCTCTTTTCTGGGGTCAGTTGGGGGTGACGTCCAAAAAGCCAATACATATTTTCAGTCTTCAGATTTAAGTGTCCTTCTTTTATATGGGCTTTCCAGGTAAGTCGTTGGTCCAGGTGATTTCCGAAGTATTTTACCTCAGTTTTATTGGTATGGGCTGGTCATAAATGATGACTTGAGGACATATAGGGTGTTTGGTAGTAAAGGTAATTTAAGATGATTTATTGCTGTTTAGTTTAATTTGCCACATATTAAGCCAGCTTTCAAGGGGGTTTAGATAGGACTGAAGCTTTTCAGATGCATTATTTGCGTTAGTATTAGACGACAAAATTGTAGTACATCTGCAAAAGTAGCAATTAAAATACTGTCTCTAACATGGATATTTTTAGTGTAAAAAAGATATATGGAAGGATTAAGGATACTTCTATTTGGAACAACGGAATGGATAAGATAGTAGGTCGGTAGCGTACCCTAGAACTGTATTTTGGAAATATCTTTGAGTTAGGTAGAATTTAAGGAGGAACATTTGGCGGGATAGCTTTTTATTTTATATAACAATCCACAATACTATATATTGACGAAGGCTTGATGCAAAAAAACCGGAGGCACACATTTTTAAGATTATTTTCAATATCGTTAACCAATCTATGATATTGTTAGATGGTTGAGTCTTTTGTGTAAGCCAAACTGGTAAGAATGAGCTCTTTTAGAGGTGAAATTTCGAGAATTCGGTATAATAGTAAGCGTCTGTTTCCCACGATAAGATGATAGTTACAATAAACGTCGGAAATACCTTTGATAATCGCAAATTCAAGCAGATCAGGGATTTTACTTAAGTCCGCTGGCCAGTAAAGTTAATTTGCTGGGTGGTAAGGAAGAATTCTCGTCCCTTAGGTGATATTAGCCTGGATCCCCAGACGGTATGCTTGGTGTTCTAGTCACCTGCCACTAGAAAGCGAGATTCAAGTGAGAGTAAGAATTCTTCAAATTCTTTAGCAGTAATGGTGTGCCTAGGTAGGCAACAGATGGCTCCTACAGTCAATGGCCAAGGTAATAAGTTAACTTACTAAAGCACATCGGATTTTATTAGTTGTAGTTTAAAAATAAGGTTACTTCATGGGTATGATTCTTTAATACCTATGAGTATTATGCCGCTCATCGTAGTGTTAATTGGTTTATAACGGTAGTGAGCATGTTGTTCTGATTTAGTAGTTGAGAGAACATTTTTTAAATTTAAATAGGAAGGAGGTACGTTTGTCTGCAATATCCTCTTTGCTATTAGTTCTTTTAGGGGTGATTTGTAAGTAGGAAAAGGTCTGGGAAGGGTCTTGCAAAAATCGATGATTAGGTGTTGTAAATGAGGATGGGTTTATTTTGTTGGACGACTGTTTCGACGTAGTTCTGTTTCTTAAGTTTCTGTATAGAGTACAGTCTTTGTAATTGGCGGGAAAAGGGCGCGGTAGGCAGGAGTTTCTCTAGGATTTTTACAGATTTTACTGTGGTAGGGTCCTCCGCATTGACACAGTTGTAAGGCTTCATGCAGTCGCTCTTGGAATGGCCGTAGTTGTGCCAACGTGTACATTGTATTATGTTGTTCTTCATTCGAAGTGCCTCTATTCTGATTTTAATAAATTGTATAAATTCCAGTTTATAGATTTCTTTATTGTTAAGTTGAGGTTTGAGGTTGACGAAAAACATTGGCAGTCGATCTTTGCTTACTCTATGCTGTATGTTTCTTAGGTTTCTTATAGTAATCTGTGTATTTATCCTTTATATCTTGGAGATGAATCGAATAGTAAAGGTCGCGTATAACGACTTTGTAGGCTCTGTACTGTTTGATATGATAAGTATGGTGTACAATATTTTCTTCGCGTAAATGGGATGTAGGCATTAATGGTGTTGTTAGATAACGACTTATCATTTCATTTTCGGCGACTTAGTTTAGGTTGGTAGTCATAGCTCGAAAATCAGTGACTCCATAAATGTAAATAGGTGGAGGGCTGGAGTCTAGAGAGTGAGTGTTCGAGTTAGTTGTAGTTTGAGCGTTGCTATTAGGTTCTGTCTGAAATCTGTGTTGTGCTAATTGAAGGTATGTTTTCATTTGATATTCGGACCATTCTTTTTATTTGTTTGATAATAATTTGCTAAGGATGCTTGACACCAGTAGGTTTCTGTTCTGCGTTTATATTTTCATATTCATTATTATTACAATTGGACATATTCTAAGTTTGAATGTGAGAGAGCTATTGTTGTTAAAATGGTACGTTTCGGATAAGGAGTTAATTGTGTTTGACTTATCTGGTTAACGTAGTTTGGCATTAGTGGTGGTTGGCTTTGAATTGTTGTCATTGGTTTGAGTAATATTGGATGATCTGGGTATAATCCGGACTAGAAATATTTCACTTCATAAAAGTCTGTATTTATACAGTAAAGTAAACAAAATAAATTAGTTTGTAAAACCGTAACCACGACATCAGTCGTGTACACTCAATTATAACCACCCGGCCGACTCTGAGAGATAAGAGAGCGACAATTGACACATCTTTATACCGTGAAAGTCAACCGAGGAATCTGGTAACAGAGATGACGGATTACACTTATCTAGAAGAAAAAATAAATCACCATTTAATAAAAAGCCAAAATAATCAATATTACCTGCCGCAAATCGACTGACGTCACTAGTTAGTCCGTTGACGTCAGCAGTCTCCGCCAAAAGCTAAAACGTACCAGAGAGCAGCTCAAATTTAAAGGGTATTGTCTTCTCTAACCACCCAGGAACAGACCACATATTGCATCGAAATACCTACCGTAAAAACTTCTCCATTTATTCTAAACAACTGTTTGTTTTATCCCAACCCAATCTATCGGCATACCTAATTTATTATAACTTAAACGCAAAACAGCAAATGGACTTCGGCCTAAACAAATGCGCTAACAGCTGAAATTACACTAATTTGTTTAATTTGGCGCAGGCCGGCAAATGTTTGTTTTCAGTTCAGAGCGCAAACATCGGCTGCAGTGAATGCAGAGCCTGTTGCACGCAGTCCCATTTCAGAGCAACTTTGCACTTTATATGTCTCTGGGCGGGCGCGGTATTAGCGGCACTAAATAAAACACAAGTTAAACACCGCTAAATATGTAATGCGCCCCGGCCGGCCGCGAGGGGTCATCATGAGCCTACCGGGCACGAGTGCTCCTTTGCTAATCTGAAGGATTTGCCCCCGCAAAGTGCGCTGCGTCGTTTTCAGCGCACGTACGCCGCCGCTAGAGCTGTACAACTTTTGCGGGGGATTGGGAGTTAAGCTGCGGTCATGGTTTTTGCGGCACGAAAACAATCGCAATAGGTGTCCACGTGTCCAAGTTAATCATCTACTGTTGTAATTAGTTTGGTCTCCCCGTGTTTTCTCTCTTGTATAGAAACATAACCTCTACTCAACTTGCTGAAACTAGAAAAGGCTAACTCGAAAATGCGCAAACGGAACTGTTATGAACTTCATAACCGCTATAAAAAGCTCGGTCTTACGGAGACGGAACATTAAACGTAAAAAAATCATTTGGAGCGTGTTACTGCTTCCGCGGCCGCTTTAAAAGGGCGTAGAACGAAATTCGCCATATTCCAGCTTTTTATGGGGCATTACCTTCCTGTTCGTACATTTTTTTGAACAAGCTTTTATGGCCAGTGAAAACAATGTTACTTCCATGGGCACACGTGTTAAAGTTTTATTTGATGACTTTTACTTTTGGGACGTTTTTATTCTTTTGAACAAAAAATGTTGTAGTGATAAAGATAAAACAATTACCTAATTGAATGGCAAACAAATTAAATTTTTTCTTTTCAGTTATAATTTTATTGTATTACATATAATCTGTTTTATGCATAGGGTTTTGTTCCAAATGGGCTTAATTGATGCAATTGTTCTCAAAAGTTTGACTTTATCCATTACTTTACGCACTAGTTTATTGAAATATATATATTTAGCCCACACTAACTATGGCCCGAAACACTTTTTTTGAAACCTTTCAGTAATAGCTAGGTTGAAATTTCTGGCAGTTTTCCAATAAAGGAATTCCGTGTGTCCCATGAGATTCAGAACGACCTTATAGATTAACAGCTCACTTTCCAATAATAGATTTTCTTCCAATCATCCAGTGTAATCTATAGAATTTAAGTACTAAGCTGTTTATGTTGATTCAAGATATGATTTTCCAAATCAGACGTCGAACTACATACAGTCCTAAGTATTTTCCAGAATCTGCATGCTTAGTTGAGAGTCACAATGTGACGTGTTGAGATTTATTTTTGTTCGCTTTGATTCTCTATTCATTCTTGAATCTTGTTTGGATTGTCTTCTAGGTTTCTAGGTGACAGGGTTAACATGAGACGCCAGGATGTCCGTGTCGTCTGAGAAAGTTGCAGATAAGGTTAGCCTTGTAGATACGCTATCTTGGGGTACTTCAGGTAGCATAGTTACCTATGATTTCTCCTCGAGAAGTGCTTTTTAAAGATTGGTGTGTGCAAATTTTTGTGTAATATACGGATATGCTACCACGGGTGCTAAATATATTGCATACCATTTTCTCAGACATATGTTTTAACTGCACAATATAAGGAAGTAGGTGCACAGAATAGACATTTTGTGGTTCCAATTTTTAATGGAGTTGTTGACTTCTAAATTTTCGAATATTTTTTCTAAGACAATACGTTTGAAGATTATTCGGAAATTTAAAAGCATATGAAGCAGGAGGACATTCCAGGAAATTTATGCTTCTGGAAGGACTGGCATGCACCAACTAATCTATTAGTTCAGCTCAAGACATGGCGGAGTGTGAACACAAGTGTAGGCGGTGACTTTTTAATTTCTGTTAAATTATATGTTACCGTAATTATTAAGTAACACAACAGATAAGTGAAAGGTGTAGACAAACATGCTGTTAGTTGCTAACAGATTCAAAAATGTCAACACCAGTCAATAATTTAGATAATTCAGACCATCCAATGGTAGCCAAATGTAATAGTCAAATTGTGTAAATAATATGAATCTACATTAAAAACTAAACGAAGAAACACACGACATAAGACAACAGTTGTGCATCTCCTGACTCACTACCAGGAGATACGGAAATGGGAGATGCTCATAGGCACGAATGGTGGAAAGTAGCTATAAAAATTATAAAATAGTCAAGGTATTAACAAACATTTTTGGAAAATAGTATACCATTAAAGCTTTAGCTGATAACGTAGTCAAAATTAACACCAGTACTTCAGAAACGTACAGAAAAGTGGTAAAGTACATGCAACAACCAGAAAATATTTTTCAGATATCAAATAAAAGAAGACGCGCATACAAAGGCATTTACATCACACAGTTCCGACAGAGGTTATCAAAGAAAGGACTTCAAGATAAACAGCTTACTGTCTTGGGCAAATCTCTCCAAAAAAACCAGAGTTACGTCAACAAAATGAATTTTATGCAACGGTTTACATCCAGGAATTTAAGCTTTAATTCATTTGAAGAACACCGATGTTTTTAGTTTTAAAAATTCACCTCGTTTCCAAATCTTACATTAAAATCCCATAATATACATATTATCGAATGAACTATCTAAATGGAACTGTCTATAGTGGAGGAGCAGTTCAAGAAAATTTCCTAAAGGCAACACCACTTTAAATAAATAAATTATATTGTTTCTTAATATCACATCTGCTGTTTATTGCTTAACATAAAATAACAAAGAAAACCCTTGGTCATAATTTTGTAATACGGGACCACAACTGTAAGCATATAAACTGCTAATCTAGACTAACTACAACAATCTCGTTATCAAATAGGACTATACTATCTACTTGACTAGATATTCGCCGACTGATCCCTAAAAAATACCTGACCTGTTAAACTTCTACATTACTGGAGGTCTTGGTACAAACTAGTTTCGATCTTACATCAGACAATACCTTATTATCAATGATCAATTATTAAGAAGATACTAAAAATAACTCTATTCAAATAAAAAAACTAGCTTGGAGTTATAAAAATCTATTAGCCTTAACTGCAGCATAAGCATCAAAACATCGAAGGAAGTGGAAAAAATATGGAATTTAAAACCTTTGTGACTGACAAAATTAGAGAAAAGGGCAAATGGTTACTTACCTACCAGAAATCTAAATGACAGAACGACTTATGACCGACTCGCTAACAAACAAATCTAAACTCAAATAACACTTAACAACTATGTAAATAGCATACCATTGGAAGGCTACAAAATAATTTAAACGAACAAACTTTATATACCTGTACTGAAAACTGGTACAGATATATACTCAAAAATGGATAGAGCAAAAGTTGGTCCTTTTTACAACACCTAGTTACCATTTTTACACCTCATTTAGTTCTGTTCTGCTGTTGTCACTACCAATAACAAGTTTTAAACCTTAAGAGGTTGATGAAGAAACAACTTATAAATAGAAAGGAAATACCGTAACAATTGCTAAGTGAGTTATTTTTTAACTAATATATTAAAATATATATTGCCAACAACTATATTAATTTTATTTTGTCTCAAAAATTAAATAAACCTTATTTCTCAACGAGGGTTCACTCTAAAACATTTGGGTGCCTCAACACCAATTTTGCTATAGGAAGTAACACGTAACGATACAGCAGTTTTATAAATAAAATACTACAATCAGAAGCTGTTTTTCTGGACGTAAACTAGGTATACAACAAAATCTGACATACACATCTTCTTTACAAAATTAAGCAAACACTACCTTACAGATCGATGCTTTAAATCAATTTCCATAACAAAACATTGAGGTATATGCATTTTGCAAGAGGATGAGCAAAGAAACACAAATAAAACTTACAGTAACATATGCAGCAGAGACAAGTGTATCAAGAAAAGAAGAAGAAAGTCCTAGAGTATGGGAGCGCAGAATATCTAGAACAATATATAAATCAATTAGGACAGAAGGAAAATTAAGAAGACCTAGAATAAACCACAGATCATTTCAAAACTTGAAAGGAGAAGATATCGTAGGCAATATTAAAGTACTGAAAATTAGATAATTGGGACATGTGATGAGGATGAAGAGATGAGAATAGTGAAGAAGGTAATAATATGAATCTAAATAAGGAAAAATGGAAGACCAAAAGTTAAATGGTGAGATTAAGTAATGGAAGATTAATTGGGAAGCAAAGGTGAAAAGCGAAAAATAGATTAGAAGGGTTCCAAAATGCAACAGAAAAATATTTTAAGAGAAATGTGTGTATTGTAAGTAGACTATTTTATTCTAGACAAATAGAGTACAACTATAGTCGAACAGCTTGACCGTATTTCTACCATTTCGAAATAGACGTGTGCTTGCTTACATCTGCTTCAGACTCGCTCAAAAATATGTCGTGGTTGAGTGGGGCTATGTCGTCGTTATCCTCAGACACATATGTATGGTAGTGGCGATTTACCAATTTACAAATTCATCAATATTAAATCCTTTTTACCTACAATGAGCTTCCAAAATGCTCACCAACAAGTAGCAAGTTAAGGGGTTGCATCGCCACTTACTTCGTTCAACGGTTGCATGTTCAAGCACGAGATTTCATTTTATTTTCTTGAACATTCTTCCAAAGGCTTGTATGAATCCACCAGCTGATAGAATATTGGTCAACTCTAAATGTACGGTACGATAAACGGCACATGTAAAACACATTATCCAAACTTTTTTACCTGCCTTCACGAATAATGATCTGATTGAGGTCGTGGTGCTGTTAGGTTTGTAGACAGGACGACGAAGAAGGTAAAAATAACTGCTACACATGCCTTCTTCCGGATATCACCTCAATTATTCCTTGTTTTTTCAATCCATGAAAATCTGATGATATACCTCTAATGTTCCATTAACTTCTAGCTTCTACATCGCAGTTTTTACTATGCTTAAAGCTGTGCCTTTGTTGCTAGTTAGTGGTTGGTGGTGATCTATCTAAGGTAAATGTGCTTCGTGTCGATTTCTTGTTGGGTAACATGTCTTTAAAATTTTGAGTGCAGCTTTTCTATTTCTTTTCTTGGCTGCCTTTCTGCTGCATCATGTATTCCAATTGCATTTAGCGACTACAATTCCTGGATGGAAAAGTTGCAGACCTGAATAGTGGTAACCAACAATGAGTTAATTTTTTTCTTCTCAACAAGGAACTTTTTTATTAGAATCCATCCAAGCTTAGTATTCACTGCCATAGGTTCACATATCAGTTCTAACTTCTTTCCTATTAACAGTTTTCCAGCAACATCGCTTCCAGATAATGTATCGACAGCATAAGCTTCATGTTCTCGGTCAGTCAGCGTTACATTATTTAATTCTCGAATCCATGGACTTTCAGTTACGCGTTGAATATTATTGTCGATAACTGGCACATGAGAAAACCTAGTGAATACAAAGCACGGCAAGTAGATTCCTCATCAATTTTCCTCAATTGTATGTATTTAGCTATATCCTTTAAAATGCACGACTTCTAAGATTCTACGTCGACAATTGCTTGAATTGGTCTTGTACTTAGTGGTCTATACAAGTTGATTGACAGCGTTTGCAATGAAACTTCAGGATTTTCTATTTGACACTGTCACTTGGTTATGTTCCGGCTTTGTCCTCGAATTACTATGTCGATTAGGGCAAAGAATTGGGTGATATTTCTTCTTGGATAAGGCATATTTTACTAACCCTTAGTATTTATCACAGTTTTTTCTTGTATAATCCATACGTCTTTTGTTTATCACCAGTATGAGCTTGATTCGCGAACAACGCTGCTACTGCTGCTGCGGGTGCTCCCTGATCCTTTTTCTTCTTTCCGTTGTCTATATCTTGTTTACTATTGTGCTCTTTTTTTGAAAGCCTTATAGGCTTCATGTTACCTTCTCTTAACTTGGGATTACAAGAACTTCATGGGTTTTTCAGCTTATCCTCACTTTTTTCGTCTCGAGTTAGTTCCTATGCTGTCTCCATTCTGTCGTGACCTCATTAATGAAGGATAATTCTATGAGAAGGTAAAACAGGTCGAAATATTTGTATTTTGTAACATTTTAGGCTTCCGGCGCTCGCAATTTTCCAGTTATGTTAATGTTAAGGCAGGATACAGAATTTTGTCTGTCATTAAACCGATGAAATCTTTGATCTAAAGGTGCACTTGAAGATCTTGTACGGTTCTCATTCCTTCTACATGCATTGTATTAAATATGAGAACTGATCTGCGTCCTTGATTTCCTTTTCTGGTCGATTTTTAAAAATGGAATCCAAAAGGGGATGTCCCCTGGGAGCTCACTTTGGTAGCTTGCATCCTGAAATGTTTTTCCCACGCCAATTTTACTGCCTGGCGTTGGTTTTCTATTTTTTTGGAAGATTTTTGGCAATCCCACCAACTGAGACTAGTCTCTGTTTCATGATATACTTGAAATATGTTTAGTGGGCGCCGTTTATATCTTCCTCGCTTTGTCCACCCTAAAATGTCTGGCTAAGTCGCAATTACGAGTTGATTTTTGAACCTGGTCTCCAACGCCTTCTCGAACGGATCTCTCGAACTTCGCTTTAGAAAACTGAATGCACCAGGGGTACCAGAAAATGTTGGAAGGTCCGTTAACTGCCATAATTCTAACTTGCAAAAATCTTTATTTGGGGAACTTAATCATAATTATAATTTATCACATTTTTTTCTCAAAAAATTTTAGAGATGAAAAACCAGTTGATTTTTTTCTATGATTTTTGACAATGAATTTTCAGGTATTGATGAGTTTATTTTAGCTGTTATTTTGGTCGCGATCTAGAGTTTTACTTCTCATTAAATTTTTGAGTACTGCATTTCTGTGCTACAGGCGTATAAAGTTTTTAGTGTGGCAAGCAATCGCATTTATTGGATGGATTTACTTTATACTAGAAAAGTGAGGGAGAACTGAACTTGCTTTTGTGGATATGCTGTATAACCAAGTCGACTTTTACATTTTCTTGGCTATTGATGTAAAAAACATTTAACTTGAATTAGTAATTTAATAAATTCTGAATTAAAATTTGCTCTAGTATTTGTTGAACATTTGAGGGACGAATGAATTAGCTTAATTAATAATAACTTTTATTTTCGAATCAGATAGCACCAACAAAACTGCAATAAGTCGGCAAAGCCGGTGCAGGAAAACCGCGATTTAATTCAAATAAAGTTTTTAAAGCTCTTCTGTAGCCCCACTCGGAGCCGGGATGAATGTATTGCGGCGGCTGCAGCAGGAAGAAGCTGGATAGCGCTACTGAACCTCCCTTTCAATGGGGGGCATAACTCCGTGCCTTCGATATAACGAAGCTATTTCAGCTTGCCTGTTAAACTGGGCTGACGGGAAGTCGTACTGCACCCGGCAGGGCCTTCCGTAATTTAGAGAGGTCAGCACCGGCACCGCTTTGCGCTTCTCCTGCAATAGAAAGATTGCAATTATGGGTCTATTTTGTGTTGCTTATTGTCTGGAATTGAGTTAAACCGCGGAACTGGAATTGCTGCAGCTAGCTAATTCAAGCGCTTTGTCTACTTCGACTACGGAGACATCTTTTGTGAAGGGTTAAATTATTTCATTCTTTGGAACTTCCTTATTCTGCTTTTGTAAGGTAATAGAGAGATTTCAATTAAAATGTGCAGAATCTGAAGTTGTTTTACCTGGTAATAATTCTTACGGTTCCTCTAGCATTATATTACTTCCTGAAATAAAATTAATTTCGGATAAAAGATAATACAGAGTTACCATACAACATTCACCAGATTTAAAGATATATTTTATAACAAAGTATTACAGATGTGATGTTAAACGATATACGAGAGGAAGGAAAACATCAAATGTAGGCCTACAAACGTAGTTTTATACATACAAGCGATAAGGATGACACGTGACAGGTGATTCCAACAACTTTATATTCCTACAAGATGGGGCTCCACCTCGTTGGTATAGTGAAGTGTCTTCTTTATCATTGGATTGGGCCATCTTATGGTTCGCAATTTTTGCAACAGCATTGAATGAATTTTGATCATATTTTTGTTGTTGTAAGGAGCATCAATGGGGACTGAATTGCTGATTGTATCGTGTGACTCACCGAGCTCACATCAAATATTTGTGATGATGTAAATAAATATTTGGGTATTTGTATTTATGTACCGTTTATTATTATATTTGCAATACCCGACGATTGTTCTGTAGTAACCCTCTATGTATATTGTGATTAGATAATATTGAAAGAAGAAATTAATGTTTGTAAATAACTCACAATTAATGTTTAATAGTTGTATTAAGTAACAGCTATTGTCTTCACCCTAATCGTTACAAATATCTGCTGCCCCATATTTATTTCTGCCATCCAAGGCTTTGTGGCACTGTGCATTATTTATGTCCCAATCGTTAGAAGGTATGCCTTATTAAATCCACACAAATGCCCCGAAATAATCGATTACTGTTTTGGAGGCCTCTAAATGTCATGCATAATGCGGAAGATAAGATCAATTTCTACGTATCTGCCTAAAACACCGCTTATAAATGCCGGAGGTACACCCGGACAACAACGCATTTCAGGGTAATTGAAATATTGTATGATTGGGCGCGTAATTCAAGGGGACCTAATCGACGGCGGAAAGTGGAACCTCAAAGGCTCCATGAACCAAATTACGAAATTGTGTGCGAAGCAGTGCAGATTGCATCGGCCCCTTTACACCTTATCGTGTGTAGTTTAAGTTTAGCGGATTTAAAATTTTAATCTAATCTCTTAAGTCAAAAGTATTAGTATTACAGTAAAAGAAATTTGCTTTTTGTTATACGAATACTTTCCAGAGCACCAAAGAGAAAGACATTTTATAGGGTTGTACAGTAAGGCGTGGGAGTGAAAGTTGGTAAAGTCACTACGTGCATTTTTAAACATCTGTGGATGGATAGTTCAGTCTTATTTGAACCACATTAGGTTTACTTGGATACAATGATCTAGATGATTTGACCAGTTGGCCTGTCAGAAGCCAAGTTCGTACCTTGCAACAAGAAATGAGTACTTATTTAATTATTTTATTATTAGTTAATTTAAAAGGAGAAATGAACAATCAACACTACTGAGACCCGGATTGCCAGGACCTTCCGAACGAACAAAATGAGCATTGTTAAGAGAAGATATCAAGAACCCCCCAAAAAGAGTGGCCAAACTGGTACAAAAAAACGTGTAAAAGCACCTTTTAACGCATTGTGCACAATGTGGGGGGCTGCACAAGTGCGCCGCTAAGAAAGAACCATTGCAGAGTTGTGGCGTTCTCAATCAGATAACTTTTGGTGATCCATAACTTTTCTGATGTAAGCCTATAGTTCCAGTTTAGTGGCCGTTGTTAAACCTGCATATGAAGCCGTCTCTCTAA
Organism: Sinelater perroti; assembly: GCA_036346155.1. Lineage (NCBI taxonomy): Eukaryota > Metazoa > Arthropoda > Insecta > Coleoptera > Elateridae > Sinelater > Sinelater perroti. The sequence continues at coordinate 19,468,043 of JARFIY010000254.1, read as the reverse complement.
TTAAGTAGATAATACATACTCAACGATCCGGCATTGTTATATGTTTATAGACGTAGTAAATTAAAGCAATGAAACAAACGCTTTATTTGGATGTTCCATAGACATTTCATAAAGTTTGGCACACAAGTATCCTTTTCAAAATTGAGCAAGCGTTAGCGTATCATTAAAAATCAAGTTTAAGAATGTAATATTAGAGATACATATATCCAATTACTTTAGGAGTTCCCCAAGGAATTATTTTGCATCCATTTCCTTACTAATTAATCAAAAATAATACAGAGACCTTCTTTAATGTCAATGTTGGGCTATATTAGCAGTTAGAGTATTTACACAAATACGTACAACACCACATAACATTTCTAGCAAATAACTTTGTTAATATGCAGTAAGGTCAATAGAAAAATCCTGAACAGTAGAGTAGAGACTGATTTTACAGTGCTATTGCACCTATTTTCGTGTAAAATAATTACTACCTTGCTTGTGTATGATATGACGCCATGGTTTCCAAAAAACTGCAAAAAAGGGCTTAGAAAAACCTGTATTCAGCAATAGCCTTAATAAAAATAATTATAGTTAAACTTAAAGAAGGTATGACCAACAAAATCAAAACAAGAAGGTGCTTTACCAGCGATACTATTTAGTATAGTGATAGAGAACACAATAGATAGAGATGGGACAAAAATAAAAGAAAAACAAATAATCACGCATGCTGAGGACATAATAGAAAGAAGTTAAAGGGAGTTACAGGAGGTTTTTGAAAAGTTGAAAAAGGAAGTACGCAAAAAGGACTGGTTGTAAATAAAACTGGAAATAAGAACATGAAACGCAGCAGAAGTTGAAAATATAACAATAGGACAATACTTAGGGGTACTAATAAACAAGAACAATTGCAAAATGGATATTAAAGGAAGAATACAAGCAGGTAATAATAGCATATTATGCAAATAAGCATAAAAGGTATAAGATTATGTGAAAAACGAGCAGTAGCATATACAGCAGAGAAACTAAGTTTAACAGCAAGATATTAAGGACAATATCTGGACCAGTTAGGACATAAGGAAAATTAATAAGGTCCAGAATGAACTACAAGTTGTTACAGGACTTTTTTTTGAGAAATATTAAAATACAAAGAATTAAAGGTCTGGGTTATGTAATGAAGATGGACGAGGAGAAAATATCCAAGAAAATAACGATGCGCAACCAATGACAACAAGAAAGAAAGGACTGTCAAAAAGCTATACGGCGGGACCAAGTTATGGGAGATTTACGATTTCGGAATAGAAGTGAATAATAAACAATGGTATGAGATTTTATTTAATGGCAGATCACGCTTAATTTTGTGTGATGGCCTGATTAAAATTTCGACTGAGGCTGTTTCAATAATAACATTCTTGTTAAGGAAAATGTTACTTCTAGAGAGGAATACTCATTGTCATTGAACAGATATAGCTACCGCTTGGAATGAACAGTAACAAATCTGTTACTATATTTAACAAAATATTTCCCAAAGAAGCAGTCGTGTTTACATTTTGTATCTGTCTTATTGTGAGACGTTAGTATACTTTAATACTGCAACTGTTGACAAAACCAAAAATAAGATCCTTCAGAAGAGAAAACATATCTTTGGAATATTAATTAAACACTGAGACACTAGATGAAATTCGATAAGTATGACCAAGTTGTGCAAGAATTGGTTTAATGAAAGTCAAAACTAGATATTTTTTATTCAACTAGCAATCATTGGTAATAAAAAATTGCGAGCGTATTTACACGAATTCAAGTATTAGCAACATCATCATATACTTGCACGCTGTAACAATAACTGAACCCAAAACGGTGGTTTCAGTTTATGGAAGGAGCACTTGCTAGTCCTTGTATACTTGCCGGGCTCCACAAAATAGCTAATTTGGGACTTGACATTATCCGACCCTGTCCCCTTAAGGCAAGCGAATGCGGATATTGATTGGTACGGTACACACATGTATATAAAAAGGCTTGAATTGCTGGAAATATCGACGTAAAATTTTATTTCCTGTGCAGAATATTGCTGATTATCACAAATTCGGAATTCTAGATTAAAAACTTATGAAGCATTAAATCAGATATCAGATGTAATTAAAATTTCTCGCAATCATTACACCACAGATAAAAGATTGAACAGAGTGTGCAGGCTTGTGTGAAGACTAATGACCATTTAAGTAAATTAAGACTAATAAATTCGTAACATTAATTACCATTAGCAACCGGGACATAAGTCGCAACTTTTTCAAGGAAATTTTCCAACAACGGCAGAGACAGTACTCCAGAATAATTATGAATTGCCAGGTAATGGTCTTTGCAAATTTTTTATGTAGATTTGTGTTGGCAAAGCCAATTAAAGATGTCCAGATTGCCAGGACTTTGAGGTTTAATTTTTTTGGTAAAAATTGTCTGTGTAATCTACCAATGTTCTAATTATTATGTGAGAAGATGACCTTTTTATTATGAAGTTGGAAAACAACGTAGATTGTTTTCTACAAGATTATTGCAAGGTTTTTACCAGCTACACTTCGGTATATGAACCTTTACACAGACTGTTGGTGTTGGTTTGAAGTGTTTTACACATTTTTTATTGATTATCTTACCGTATGATTAAATATAGTGCCTACACTACATTTGTAATCATTCCATTACATTAGTTCTTATTTTTAGATCATAATCAATAATGTATTTATATTGATAATAAAGGTACAGATAAGATCAAATGTTAATATTTATAATAGAACTAAATTATTCCCACTTTGATAGCGTCAAGATAACAGCAATAACAAAAATTCAAGTAAAACACTCGACCTTCTCCAATTTTTATATACGGAGTTAGTGACTATCAAGAGATGATAAAAATCTTGAATGGTATTAGAGGATAAGAACCACTACACTAAAAGTATGGCTGACAACGTAGGTAAATGTAATATACATAACTTGAATGTGCACAAAAAACCTAGTCAAAACTTTCCAAGACAATAGTGTTATTTACCATACTTACCAAATCAATCAGATTAATACAAACGAAGTGATCCTACTCCACTTAATTATTATAATTCCAGCAGCTGACACAACGGCTGAGCTAGCCACTCATAAGCACCAAGTTAGAGACATTACTAACGTAGAGCAGAAGAAAACTAAAGAAACATCGTTGACTTGGAATCTGCTACTAAGAGCAGAGATACTTATAACTAATTGTAAAATATTTACAAAACACAAGCATTTCTATGGAACCGCCCCATAGACATACGAAGTTGGATTCAACGCATAAAATATCAAAACTACAATCATACAAAATTATATTACAATAACCCTGTATAGAGTATAGTGAGCATATAATTCCTTAACGTGCAAGAAGACAAAGGATCCCTTCCACAATCTGCAAACTACAAGGACTGCTCAATCTATCGATACCTAAAAACCAAAATTATATAGAACACATAACCGCAAAGAAATGCGTCGGCCTCCTATAAGTTTTCCCCCTACCAGTAAAGAATTATTGGAAAACGCCAAATACTTAACTATGAACAAACGGACACAAGTAAGCCTCAAAATCTAACTCTCAGAAAATTGTTGGAAGAATTCATGGGTATCGCGACAGTCATAAATAAAATAGTTCGTTAACGTCAAAATTGTTTAGAATTGGACTTTGGAACCGCCAGTAATGTTCAATAAAAAAAAAGTAAATGTAAATCTTTCTCGGCCATCATATAATTCTTACATCTAAAACCATTTTACTGTAAGAAACCGATATAAAAGTACCGCGCTTTTAACTATCACACCAAACATTCGGATGATACAACCTACGGAGGCGCTGCCATCGTCAGTCGAGAATCTATAATACATTACAAACTACCCCAATTGGAAAAAAAAAACTTTTTAAGTCAGAACAAGAAAAAGCTGTCCTATTGCCCAATATCCAAAAGCTGTATTTAATTCAACTCGAACGAAGTAGATCCCTTCTTTGAAGCTCTGATGCAACTGTTTCGACCAAAAGTGAACTGCAATTTTAAAATTTTCATAGAAGGAACTTCAATCAAAAAGCCAAAGCTGGAAAACCCACTTTTGAACGCTCTGATGCAGAAATCGGCTCCCGTGCTGTACTCTTGGGGAGCCAAGGTAGATTAGAAAAGGGTGTGGGTGGAAAAAGGGCGTTACCCTATTCTTCGCTGCGGGGCGATCGAAAGAGCATTTCCTGGTGTGGGTCCTCTAGCTGTGTGTCCGAAGTTTGCGACCAGGTTTTTCTTGGTTCCTCGCTGGGTCAGATACAAGGAAACCGAACCGAGTCTTTCGGCCGGCAAAATTTCAACTCCCGAAAATGCAATCGGCCAACAAAACGATCTCCGGGAAGAGAAAATCTGGTCGGCAAAGTATCGAATCCCGGAATGTGGAAACTCTTGCGGCCAAACAAAACACACCGGCGAACTTTCGGTCAAAACGGCTTTGGACACGGAAAACTTAAAGCCGGTCGCAAGCTTTCTAAACCAAGAAAACAAAGAAGTACTGCATAGCAGTCTTTCTGGACGCCCGACAAGCATTCGACAAGGTGTGGCACGAAGAAAACATTTGCATGCAATGAAGACTCTTTAAAGAGTACAAGATTACCTACAAGAATGGTTTTCCCTTATTTTACCATAAACATTACTATACTGCAATAATAAGAGGTGATGTACTTGGATTACATTGAAGCAAAAGGTTAACTTGGAACTAACACATAAGAAAGATCAAAATTGAAAATGTATACTGGTTAACGGGGGAGAATCACCCCCTAGCAACAGAGAGCAAACTTTTATACCCTAATTAGACATATAGATGCGAGCTATGGATCTTTTTTAGTTACTGCAATGTAAGCATTACTTGAGCTTCCAAACCAAGACATTGAAAATTTGTATGGATATTCCATGATGTGTGATGAACCTCATCCTAGAAATACAAACACCAACACCCCGTACGTGCGTGATGTATGGTAATTAGGAACGAGCAACCAGACCCTATAGTAAACTTTCAAACCATCAAAACGATATCGTACAGCCATTAATGCCACAACTGAACTTTCTGAGATTAAAGGGAATGACCTTGAGACCATTTCTATTTATAAAGCAAAATCTTGTTGGATTTAGTTTCTATAATTAATAATGCTGTTAGTTGGCGTGAACACCATGTATGACCGAGGTTGATGAAAAATTGGAAATAGACTTTTCCTAGTTTTACGTTAATATTAGTCTCATAAATATTAGTCTCATAAATATTATTTTTGTTGTAACGTGACGTTTTGTGCATTAAAAATTCTTATTAGAGGCAACGACGAAATATATAGGTTAAGAATGACCACTTTGACGTACCTTTTAAATCTTAACCGATATTTATTTGAGGGTGTCATTTATATTAACACTAGATGACATTTCGATGTGTTGAGCTATCAAATACCTTTTAAGTTGTCAATTTAATTTACAGTAATAAACGATCGATCATCTTTTTCTACAAGGCAGTATATTTATAAAATGTTACGGAGTAACACCTTACAATGTGAGAGGGTAGACAAAACAATTAGGTCACAGTATAAAATGGTATTATCGTAGTTCTTCACTTTTTTTTATTATTTTTTACTCTTGCATTTTATTCTTGGACACTACCTCATTAATTAATAGAGGGAATGCAGTCTGAAAATTATCCGAATGCGCATTTGCATGTTTTTCGGCACTTTCAGTACTATAGTCATTTATAGTGAGTGGCGATTCTTGAGATTTTAACGAATTTTAGCCACTTTCAGCTGGCGATCAATTCCAACTCTGTTTAGAAATGGCTACAATACTCTAGAACGTTGATGGTTTGTTGTGGGCAGCGTTTTATCAAATTTGTCAGCGGAAATTTTAGTTTTATGTTTCTTAATATGATTTTTCATATTTTTTGCATTGTTTATGTCAAATTTTATTGAAATTGTATTAACGAGACATTTAATTACAACACGTTGTGCAATAGAATTCAAAATTTGCCCTTCGTTTGTCATGAAGGCAACTAACCGGACAGGATCTGAGCCCAGGAAGACATTTTATGTAGGAATTTTCTGCGATAAAACTATAATAAATCAATTGTCTAGGTAGATTAAAGTATCAGATGCTGATATGAGAAATATTACGATTTGATAGAAAGAACTTGGTGGGCTTCTTAAATTACAACGAATCTATTAATTTCTTGATTTTTTAAGTGTTGCCAATAATCAGTGAACATTGATATGCGCATGTAACATGTGAATAAGTGAAATATAGTATTTCTAAATAATACTACATAAGAATAAAAAACTCGGAAGAGAAAAATTTGTGTTTTCTGACCACATGAAATGTTTATTTCGTCTCAAAGTTGGCAGAAGCAATTTTAACGACTGCTAATCGGCGACCATCTTAGAGAATATTCTCTTCATTGACGGTAATCATCGCGGTTACATCATCACATATAATATGACACAATGTGGTGTTTAAGTGTACAAGGCTACGTTTGCAGTATGATTATGTTTACACGAATAGAATTTAAACATATGTAGTAGTGTGGCTACACTTCACATAGCTATTGTTAGAGTTGCAACATCCAATATTGAATAAAACGTTTGCGAGACATTATAACGATGGAGAATTGAGAGAAGTACCACTGACTGAGATATAGTTCGAAAGGTAAAAGCTATACTTTAAATGGCCACAAATTTGCACATTTCAAACTGAAGTATTTATCATATACTGAAAAATAAACTATAAAGTGCAAAAAGCCCATGATCCCATAAAAAAATCAAAAGAGCTGCTGCATATGTACGTCACAGATGATCCACTAAATATTGTCTTCTTCGATGACAAAATTTTTAGTAAATAAATAAAACGATTGTGTCTGGCTAAGAAAGAGATCGTACAGAAACTTAAGTACCTGTTTCAAAACAAAATAGGCAAGGCCTGATCAGGTTATGCTATAGGCGACAGTAACTGTAGTAACTCTAAATTTTTAAAGTAAAAGCAACTATTTACGAACAAAAAATTTCCAAAAATAGTCTATACCGTATGTATATTTGAGTATTCTTCTTCCGAATTGTACCTTAAGTATTCTCAAAGTTTTACGCTTTCTATCGTGAGAAATGGACGACTGTTTTGATGTCGTGATATTGATTAAAGACGAGATAGTGCGAGATGCTCTATGGGGGAATTTATTTCAGAAAGCTGTACCTATAATGCCCTTCTTCGTTCAGAAGCTCAGCTTCTGTGATCTGCTGAATTGTAAGAAGGTTCAAATGGAAAAGATAGTGGTTGTCAAGATCAACCTATTGAGCAACATGTAATTATGAACAGATCAAGGATGGGTAAATTGCTATATATGGACCTAAGGTGTAAGTTTTGGAGGATAGAAGACTAGAAATTTACCATTGAAACAACATTAACCCTTTGCACTCCGTTGTCGCCGTATATGCGACATTTAAAATATGAACTTTAAATCCACTGTCGCCGCTACGGCGACACGCTTTATTTGCTTATTCGGCACATTTGTAAAAAAACACTTGAGTAAGGGAAACAGTCTGTGTTTATATTATGTGTTTATATTATCTGTAACTATGTTTATATGACAATATGCGTTGCTTTTTGATTCTTTTCAAAACGTTGTAGTCCCTTGCGTGGTAAAGATGGAAAGTGAAACTTTTGAACAAAACTGTGAAATAAGCGATGTGGAAGATGAACTCGATTTTGTGTTGCACGGAGATAATTTGAGTGAAATATTAGTAGACGATATTGGGAATAATTCAGGAACAGATAGTGACGATAGTGACATAATGGTAGTGAGGAAAAAAACGAAGAATTCAAATGATTGAATCGGATTCCGAAGATGAAGTTGTACCTGTAGACAACAGTGGATGGACCGATATTACAGGAAGTGATATTCCCTTACAAAATATAAACTTTGCAACGGGAAATAAAGTTCCAGGGCCGCAATTTTTCAATATCGACGAACCGATACAATTTTTCAAATTGTATTTCACGGATGATCTCATAGACGAAATTATAACGGAAACGAACAGTTACGCCAAAAACAAATTGAGGAATAAAACTCTTAGCAAGAATTCCATATAGCACACGTGGCGCGATACAAATAAAGAAGAATTCTGGGCCTTTCTTGGAGTCATCCTTAATATGGGCACGATGCCTTTGCCAAATATGCAGGACTATTGGTCAACCAACAATAACACTAAAATACCATTTTTTTCAAATGTATTCACAAGAAGACGATTCAACCAAATATTTTAGATGTTACATTAGAAAACAATAGATTCTCAGAGGATAGACATTCGAACACGTATTCAACGGGTCAGTAATTTTTTAGTATACATCAATTCCAAATTTTTTCGAGTATTTTATACCTGGTAAAAACATATGTGTTGACGAATCGGTTATCAAAGGTAAAATAAGTTTTATAACTTATAATCCTAATAAGCCTACGAAGTGGGGTATAAGAATATACGTTTTGGCTGAATCTGAAACAGGGTATGTATACAATATTCTTCCATATTATGGCAGTATCACCTCGAAAGTCTTATAAAGAGGAATTATCCGTCAGCGCTAGGATTGCGTTGCATTTATATGATAGATTATTGACCAACGTACCAGATGCACAAGGTTATCATATGTTTACAGACAGATACCAGTATACCGTTGGCAGAAGAATTGTTGAAAGTGAAATGTCATCTGACAGGGACATTGAAAATGAACAAAGGAAATACCTGATTCGATAAAGAAAGCCAAATTTTCCGAAAATAAATCTTTTGCTAATAAAAGGGGGAACACGATGTTATTGTCTTGGAAAGACAAAAGAATAGTAACGCTATTGAGTACCAGTGATAGCGCTGGATTTATGACTAAAACAAGATTTTTAAGAGGAGGCGAACAACAAGATGTGAATAAGCCAAAAGTTGTAGTGAATTATACAAATTCGATGGGCGGTGTTGATCGCGCTGATCAATACGCTTCCAGTTACTGTTTTTTAAGAAAATCCCTTAAATGGTGGCGGAAAATGTTTTTTTGGGGCATGGAGATGTCTGGAGATGTCATACATATTATACAAAAGTGTGAAAAAGAGTAGAAACGAAAAGCCACTATCGCATTTGAAGTTCGTAAAGCGATTAGTTGATCAACTGGTAGGCGACTTCCGAGAATATCGCACAAGACCGTCAACTTCAACGTCTGAAACCAGGTTGGACAAAAAGCTCCACATAATGCGAAAAGGCAACAAAAGAGACTGTGAGAATGTTCCAACAGACAAGAAAAAGGCCAAAGACGCGAAACAAGCGAGTATTGTGCTACTTGTCCCGGAAACCCCCGCATGCACATGGGGGATTGCTTTGAAAGATACCATACCATGCGTAATTTCAAAACCTAAAATTTTTATTTTGTTAAAAGAAAATAATTTAGGAATTATTTTACATAATGTTATTTAGAAATAAATATTTTTTTTATTGCAGCAACCGTATTTTTCTGTTGTATTATGTATTTACATTTATAACTAATATAGTGGTGGAGTTGCTGGTATCCCTATATGAGTCAATAGGCTGGAGTGCAAAGGGTTAAAAGAGTAACCTGTAAACAAGCTTTAACAAAATTTAGTACTGGATAAAGACGTGGCGAATTAAGTCTAATGAAATATTGTGCAAGAAACTTGTTATCCTGCCAACTGCACAAGACATTGAAGAAACAAATCTTTACCAAAAGGGAACAGCTAGATCTCAAACTAAGTTGTGTATTGGCTCATTGGCAGAAGATCAACACTATTCCTAGTTAGCGAATTGTTACTATGCAAAGTCATTTTGAATTCTATATGGACGTATGGTATCCAATTATGGATAACCGCTAGTAACTTTAATATTGCCATCCTACAGAGGTTCCAAAATAAAGTGTTATGTGTCATCGTTTTCCAGGAAATTATCCAACATTAACATATGATTGTAATCTGCCAATATTAGTGTCAACTTTACAACAAGAGCGTCAGTGCACCCCACCGTACTAACCAATCGGCTAAATGTGCGTGGTGTTGAAGTCAAAAGACTGGATTGTCTGCTGTCAGCTGACCTGACTACAGAATCCAGATAAGTTTACATTTTAAGAAAATGCTTATAAACTCATTTAGCCTTCGACAAGATGACGAATCATGGGTTAGTGTACAAGATGGCTTCCACTGCAAACCCTCTATTGAAGGTTAAATTTATCTGGTTCTTTCTCTTCGGAAGGAGGTTCCTAATTATATTCGGTGGCGGAGAGACGACCCACAAAGCTCCGTAATGTCTCCGACGCTCTATAACATCTATGTCCGGGACATGCGATCAACGCCCTCCAACACACTGTGCTGTTCAGCTCACTTCGAACATCGATTGTTACCTGTAGATTCTAGGAGGGCCTAGACCTTCTGAAAGGATGGTGCGATAGGTGCTGACTTATTCTCCACCATAAGGCCACCTGGCGAATCTCAATATCTTTGGAAGGGAGATACCCTAGAAGGAAGAAACATCTTATCTCGGGGTAGCAACACGATCAGCACTCGGTTCCATTTTCCACTCCGGCAGCTGATTATGTACGAATAACAAGCTGTTTTTGTACAAGACCGTCATAAGATCAATAATGACGTATAGGCCACCAGATACATGTCAACAAGCTCCAGGTCATCCAGAATTGGGCCTTTGGCGCCCGCAGTTCGTGAGGAACTATGATCTTCATCGAAATGCCAACATTCCCATGGCTCCGAAGTTTATCTCCCAAACCGCTGTAGACCTGCGTTCCACATTCCAACATTCAGAGTCACAGAAATTGCACTGTCCGTGAACTATACAGTTATGAGGTCGACAAAGACACTTGTCACAAGCCCAAAGATTTTGATTCCTCCGTAAGACGGCCTTTACAACCATCCACTATCCAGATCGTATCAAAAAGACTGAGGTTAGAGGCTGGAGCTAGGAACCTTTGATTTCGCCAGTGAAGTCAACATCAATGTTAACGTCATAAACTCATTTAGACAATAAACTCTGGATTTAGATTTAGATCAAAGAAAATCACTCATTGGGGTTATACTCTACATGTCATTCGTCTCTTCTCACAACAAACATTTTTTGTCCATTAGGCAGATTGTAGAACTCACTAGGAGTTAATAAAAGTAGACAAGCTAAATATCTACAATATTTATTAAATAACAGATAAAATGTGGGCTGTACTGTGAGAAAAAGAGACAAAAGCTTATTTTTTATTGGCATACCATACAGGCCTTAAAAATGAAGAAGAAAATGAAAATAGACGAATAAGGAAATTTTAAAAACTATTATAACATAGCTTTATGACAATTTAAATTATTATAAAATAAGAGTTTAATAATTATTTTGTTTTTTACATTGTTACATTATATAATTTGGGCCTTTTATCGCTGGCATTCCTCATTTACTGCCCATTCGCTATTTGTACGCAATGCGCAGCTCCTAATTTATTGGAGCTTTTTATTACTCCAGCCATATTTTTATGGAGTCCGCCGCATACTCAGGGAAATTTCCGCTGCGTCAGAATCTTTCCGGGCGTCACACTACATCCATGTCGCCTGTAAACAAAATTCCAGTCTGCTGAATCAGCAGCGGAGGAATGAAAAACTTCTCTCGATTGCTCGCTGTGCTGCAATAAATAAATTAAACGAAGGAATTACTCTTAAAAGATCTTGCACCGGCCCCAACTTAATATTGGTGCGTATCGATTATAATTGCCTCCATGCCTTATTCAGGGATGTTTTGCTTCCGATGAGTCGAGCATTGTGCTACCAGTTGATGGAGGCCTAAATATAGTACCGGCAGCCAACAGGCAGTTCGTAATAACACCATTACGATAACGCCATTACGCTAATTCTGTGCTCATTAAGCCGGAATAATTTAAGGTGAGAATTGCCGTTTCGTCCGCCGGTATTGATCCCCTAAGCGACGCGCTTAAATCTTGTAGGCTCATTAACAATTCAGCCGCTTTCCACGGCGAGCCCGGACTACAACTGACAGTTTTTCGCCGGGCCATGAAGTTAATGGAAAGTGAATGCAGTTCATTGGTTTTCCTTGGGGATCAACCGTTACGTATTGATGCTCGGGAGCTTCACGTAGGCCAAGCTGCACGTTGTGTTCTCAATAATTGGATCTGTTTGAACGTTTGCCGTTCTATTAGCTCATACATGTTTCGATCACGTTTTTTTCACATAGTGCACTTTATTCTATCTAAATTAAAGACATTTGTTATAATTAATTTAGGATTTATGACTAAAAAAAATTGTTTAGGTTTTATAATCACGTTATATGTATATAAAGCACTAGGAGCCCAGTAGGTTCACGGCTTGGTTTACAATTTCTTTCCAAACTTCCTTATTTTCTACCTTTTCCTTTCAGTTGGCTACAGTTAGTCTCTTAATGTCCTCTTTAACTTTCTCCTATCATCTATCCCCCCCCCTGCTTTTTTTCCATGTCCTGTCTTTTGACATTCTCATAACGTGTTCCAAATCAGCGTATTCTTTGTGCCTTTATAGCTCTTGTTACGCTTGTTTCTTTATGTAACCATTTAATCTCCAGGTTTGTTCTTTTCTCCCAACTTCCCTAAACTTGCTTGTCTCAAATATCTTCCTAAGAATTTTTCTTTCCCATATTTTCACCATCTGTATATCTGCCTTCCTTAATATCTGATTGGTAGTCTCACTCGCAAATGTTACTACTGGGGGGTAGCACTGTCTTAAACACACGTATATTTAGACTTCTAGATATGTTTTTACTCCTAAGAACTTTACTAAAAGCATTTACTTCCATTCATGAGTTTTTTATCTTCTTTTATCTCCATTTCTGCCTGTCTACAGATGTTCTTCTCCAGTTTCTAACACCAAGTAGCTCACGAACATCTTCAGCCACTTTATCCTTCCATAGCTTTCTTGGTTTTTCCACTGCTCTTTTACCTACATTTTTGTGTTCAGTGCTCTTTTTGGCAGCCTTGTGCCCTTCATTCTATTAACATAGTCCACTCATTGTAATCTGGTGATCTCATGGTTATACCTTATTCTCCAGGCTCTGTTTTCATTTAGTGTCCTCAGTATTTTTCTTAATACTTTCCTTTCGAAAATGTTTAATTTGTTTGCTGAGTTGTCTGTCATTGTCCAGGTTTCGCGGTCATATGTCAATATCGAACTTAGTATGGTTTTATATATCCTTAGTTTTATATTGCAGTGGATATCTCGTGATTGGAGGATTTTAGATAGTGCAAAATATGCCTTGTTAGCTGGAGTTATCCTTCTTTTTAACTCGTGATCTTCGGTGCCGTCTGCGGCCAGCTCCGCTCCTAGGTATGTAAACTGCGTCATTGTTTCATTATCGTCTTTCCGCATAATGTTCTGGGCACGTCTGTTAGATCTAGTGTGGGTCAAGGAATTGGTTTTTTCTGTGTTGATTTTTAATTCAACCTTTTGCGCGTATCTTTTGATTTCTGAGATGTTTCTTGAACTCCTTGTATTGTTCGACTCATGATGATGTCTGTATATGCGACTATCTGCGTAGTTTTGTTAGTCAGAAGATTTGTTCCTCCAACAGTCATCTGTCTTATAACTTATTCCAGCGCGAGATTAAACAGGGTGGGAGCGAGTCTATCTCCCTGTTTCAACCCTCTCGATACTTTGAATTTTTCCGGCTGTCTGGTTTCCGGATTTTCAATTGTTGCCTTGGCTGGTTTTACGATTGTGGGTGCTACTTTGAGTTCCAGCAGAATTTTATACAGGGTGCTTCGATCTATTGAGTCGTAGACTTGTCGAAAGTCAGCGAAAATGTTGTGTACATCGACGTTATAATCTCAAGTTTTCTTTAATATTTGCTTAACTGTGAATAGCTGGTCTATTGTGGATCTGCCACGTCTGAAACCCATCTGATATTCATTCATGATGCTTTTTGCAATAGGCTGGAGTATTTTATTTAGTATGAGTGTAAATATCTTATGGGCTGTACATAGGAGGGATATTCCGCGATAGTTTTCTCATGATAGCTTGTCTCCTTTTTGGTGAATTTGGTGCATTATACTTGTTTCCCACGCTTTGGGTAGCGCTTCTTCTTGCCATAAGTTTATTATTTCTGGGCTTCGATGACTTTTTGAATCTTTTCCAGTATCGGTAATTCTACTGGATTTAATTCTTATTGATGGAGATTAATTTGTTCATCTGCATGTTCTCGAGAGCCTAGCAGTGTTTAAATCTGTTTTTAGTCTTTCCAGGTCGCTTATAATTTGCCCTGCTTCATCCTTGCGCATGTTTGTTTTATTTATATGTCCCCTTCTTATTTGTTTTATAAATTAATATGCTCTTTTTATGTAATTTCATTCAAAATCTTTTTCCATGTGTTGGATCAATTTGCTTTCAATATTTTATCCCCGTTTCTTTGTTCTACGTGGTTTGTCGGCTTTTTGTCTTGCATATTCAAATGATTCTCGTGTTTTCCTTTCCCTTCTTGCCACATATCTTGTGTGCTTTGTTTCTTTTGTTGATAAGTCCTTCATATTCTTTATCAAACCACTTTGCTCCCTTATTTTTCTTTTTCAGTTCTAAGATTGTCAGCTGCTTCCGTTAATGCTGTTTTTATTTGTTTCCATCCATTTTCCATTTGTTTATCTCTGACCTCCCCAAGTTTTTATTCTATTTTTCGTGCGAAGTTTTGTTGTATCTCCGGGCCGCTAAATCTGTCTGTGCGGAATTTCCTTGGTTGGTCTTGTTCTTGATTTCTTCCGAGCAGGTCCACATTATTTTATGGATATTCTTATGTGAAAAGCATGTTGAGATGATTATCATGTTTTTGCTAATGACGAAGTTAATGAGGAATTCTTTGTTATTATTAGTTTCTGTTGTTCATTTTCTAGCTGGGCATTTATGTATTCTATTATTATTTTCGATGAGTTGTCGTATGTCCTCTCCGGCTGTTGGTAGAACTTTTCCTTCACCTCTTCAGTCTGCTCTTCTATTGGGCTGTGTGCGTTTATTATGGTTAGATTGGGGAAGTGTGTTTTAAGTCTCAGTTTGCTTATTTTTTTATTGATTGCTTGAAAATCTATAATGCTTGCTTTTATTCTATTGTCCACTATGAGGACCACTCTAAATTCCGTTCTTTCGTCTTTTCTACTGTGTAAGATAGTATATCTTTGTGTCCCAGATTTCTTTCTTTTTACACTTTGTTTTTTAGATTGCCGTGACTAGCATGTTGTATCTGTTCAACTCTTTGATTAGGGCTATTTGGGGCTCTGGTTTGTTTATTGTTCTTACGTTTTATGTTACAAAAATAATTATAATATTTCGTTTTTAAGGCTTCTTCGATATTTCTAGCCTGTGTTCCGAGGCAAAAGTTTAGCTTTTTAACGTTTTAGTAGGGATTGTTAGCCCCTAGCCCAATCCCCTTTTTGGAGGGCCATTTTTCCCGCTCTCGTCAGCCCTAATCCCACCTTCCACTGGGATCGGTTACCCGATCTCTACTGAAGTTGCTAAGGTTTCCGGGGTTCACCATCTTTATCTTCATATAAAGGCTCTACTTCGAGGCGAGAGTTGGGATTGACTAGGAAAGGTTATGCAGCGCTAACTGGAGCCCAATTTTTGGGTCAACTTTTCCAACCGTTATACCGCTTCTCTTAGTTCATTTTCGTTCTTGTTGTATACATAGCAGTGTCGTCCGCTTTCACAAGACTTTGATGTTTTTCTGTGGTATAACAAGCCAGTTCCAGTAGTATTTGCATTTCGCATTACTTTCTCCAATATGATGTTAAGTAATGTTGGAGACAATGGGTCTCCTTGGCGTAGCTCGTCTTTAACCTGGAAACTGTTTACATCTTTTTTTCATTTTTGACCCTATCTTTTGTATGTTTTATGGTTAATTGTACCATATTTACCATCTTCTTGCTGACTCACGTTTCCAACATGGCTCTGCATAGCTCTTTTCTTTTTACCCTGTCCTAAGGTCGTTTAACGTCAATGAATAATATGTTGGTCTTCATTCTATACTTATAACTTTTTGTCTGTAATTACTTTAGTACGAACACCTCATTTGCCACTCTCCTTCTCTTTCTAAGCCCGCATTGATATTCTTTGAATATTTTATTCATTCCCTTAATAATCCTATTGTTGATCGTTATCATCAGTACTTTATACGCGATGTTGAGAAGAGCTATGCCTCTGTAATGTACACAGTACATTGCATTTCCTTTCTTTAATATTGGACACTGCTTCTGACTAACTTCTGGGCATTTTTTCCTGTATCCATAGTTTTTTAATCAGCGAGTGCATTTTTTATATTATCTTATCTCCGCCATATTTGAAAAATTTTGCGACGATACCGTCGTTTTCTGGACTCGTGTTTCGTTTCAGGTCTTTTATATTTTTGATTTCCTGTAGATTCGGGATGTCATCACTAACTATAGATTCATAATCGTTTACTACACTGTCAAATTTTTCTTCTTTATCGTCATTGCTATTTAATATTTCCTCAAAACACTCTTCATCTTTCCAATATTTAGTATTTGTTTGTTAACATATCTCCTTCCTTGCTTTTACAGAATGTGGTTCTCGTGGTATTTTTTGTAGTCACGTTGCTAGAAGTACATACGAGGTGTGGCAGAAAAGTAATGAGACTGGCAACACTGCAAGCGATCTGGCAACGCTACACTGTTGTCCTTGATAGAGCCGTGTATAAATACCCTCCCATAGCTCAGTGCGAGTTTAACTCGTTTCGGTAACTACGTGATGTTTGTGATTGCTATTAGTGAAGTTGTATTTTGGTTGTGCGTCACGCAAAATAGAACAGCGGAAACTTTTTTTTATAAAGACGTCTTTGAAAGGCTCAGAAAAAAGGTCATTTGCGTAAGACCAGACATTGCAGACAAATGGATGCTCCATCATGACAACGCCCCATGTCATACTGCCCTCTCCATAACAGAATTTTTGACCTCAAAAGGCATTCCTGTGGTTTCCCAGCCCCCCTATTCACCTGACCTCAGTCCCTGTGACTTTTTCCTACTTGTAAACTAAAAAATGTCCTCAAAGAACGTCATTTTGGGACTTTAGAAAACATCCAAAAGAGTGTAACGGACATGCTGAAGGCCATAGCGGTTGAAGACTTTCAGCGCTGCTACCAACAGGGGGAACAACGTCTCGATCGGTGTGTAGCTGCCCAAGGTAACTACTTTGAAGGGGATAATATTGATGTTTGAAAAAAATAAAAACTGGTAAATAAAACAACAGCCTCATTACTTTTCTGCCACACCTCGCACATTCTGTAACATTTAAGAAAGACTTTATAACATTATTAAGAATATCAGGAGTTGACAGTAAAGTATAATTTGAGCTTTATAATGTAGTTTAAGTTAATGATTCCAGGTTCATAAAGCTTATATCTTTTTCATTCTGAAAGTGTGCAGGGAAAGATAATCCGCTAATGTTTAAGATTTCAATTACATCAGCGTGTAAGTATAGGCATAATATTGTTTTACTGAATTAATCAGGTCATTACATAACCTTATTACGAGGGTCAGTAAATAAAATAAAATAGTGATAATTATTTGGTGTTGGTCTTAGTATCCTATTAGAAATACAAATAACAATCAAATGGCTTAGTCAGATTTAGAGGTAGGAATGGTGTAAATATTTCTGAAAACTGTGATGTTTACTTCAGTGCCTTATTAGAGCATTATAGAGTATAGAGTATTATAGATGCATCAAACAATAAAGTACTATACAACTAAGAGTTTAATACAGTTATGAGAGATGTTAAGGTTGGCAAGGGACGAGTTGACAACGTAGTTGGAGATTTTAGCCTGAAAATAAAAAATTGTGGATGAGACAGACCAGTCCGATTTTGTTAAAACAGGTTTGATATACCGCCGTAAACATCATAATCATCTGGTGATATGTACGCAATAAAATAAATTATTTTACTATTAACTACAAATTGCGGAACAGTATATTAAGTATCAAAGCATATTCACGTGCTAAGTAAATGATAGTAAAAAAGTGATTAAAATTAAAAGATTAAGTATGAGTATGAAACTACAAAGAGGTTTTCATGAAATTAATATTAAGCTAGAAACCGTACTTCTTAACAAAAATAAAAAAGAGAAACAGATGTGGATTGCTAAAGAAATTCTAAATTTAACGGAAAAAAGAAAAAATACAAGCAAACAAAACTATTTTAAATAACATACGATACGCGGGCGACACGACCATAATAGTAGGCAATGAGAACGATCTACAAATCCTATTGGATGGTGTTACAGAAGAGGGCATGAATTTGGGCTCGGAAATCAATCTGAAAAAGGCAAAAATTATAGTAATAACTAAGAACCATGGCAACTACAGCAACAAACATTACATGCGGAAATGCCAGAACTGAATAAACAAGTAAATGTATTGTTGGAAGATTAATTGACAACCAAATTGATAAAGAGACAAAGAGAAGAATATAAATAGTGAAAACAGCATTTGTAAAATAGAAGGACTTTTTTTAGTTGCACAATCTTTATCGACCTATTACTAAAAAAATTTAAGTTTTATATATGGACTACCCTTCTATATGGTTATGAGATATGGACGATAAAGAAGATAATTCTAAAACGTTTAATAGCGTTTGCTCTTTGGAAATATCGAAGAAGGTTGCGAATTTTATGGACTAATTATGAAGTATTTCAGCAGCTAAGAAAAAAGTGTGAATTGGAAACCAAAATTAAAACCAGAAAATTATCCTGTTTTAGGCATGGCACGAAGCACGAAAAATATATCATAATAAGATGTACTAGAGAAGGAAAAATTAACGCGAAAACGTAGTCGAGGAGAAGAAAACCATCCTAATAACGCAGGAAACTGGTTAGGGTTAAAAAGGGAAAGATTAAACCACATAGTCAGAGATTGGTGGGGATTTGCCGTATTTATAGCTAGTCTCAGGAATTGAAACATTAGTATAAAGGAACAAATGATTTAGAGAAGTAATCTATGTTCTGGAGACCACCAGCGAACAGAAAAGTTGAACGTGTGCGGACTACTATCAACATGTATCTAAACGTTGTTCCAAGGATTCCAAAAACTGAAATTTTGGCGGAAAGTCACTCTACTCAGTTATAACATTTGTTTGAGAACGCTATGCAGTGCAGGATTCCCGATCATCTAAATTGGTCCTTATTCAGTTTTCTAATGGCACACGTGGACATAACGCTGCTTTCGTTAGTAGTGAAGTATCGAAGTCCATCTTTTGCCTGTTTGTCATCTAGTTAAAGCTTTACTCGAAGAAGATCTCTACAGAGACAAATTGTTTTCTTGAACACGTGTGTTATCTTCAGATGCAATGCAAGGGTCGGTAAAAACTTTTGCGTGGTCTTTGAGGGTTTAAGGAAAAGTGCAATGCTTTAGATGATTGTATTTTATATTTTTCTACAAATAAAGAATGCGGCTAAGGGCATAGAATGTGCCTATTTTTATTAAAATCCAGTATTGAAAACAGAGGGAGTAGCGTCTTCTAGTGTTTGTGTTTGTAGAATAAAAAATCGGAGGGGTTACTCAACTTGTGTTTCGAAAAAAAGATTCTGATTATTCTTTAATCCACCTCATACTTTTTGTCTATCTAAAAATGTAAATCTGCAATGAAATTGTTTTTCTCTGTCTAGTACACCTAGGAGGATTGAGGTAGGTATATTAGACGTCTCTATTCTATATGGTTACAATTCGTTGGAAAAAAGTTTGTTGTGAAAGAGTCTGTGGCTCCCTCTACAATTCACTTCTTGTTATTGTACGTTCGTTCATGAACGTAATCGATGTAGGCATTTCAAATCGTTAAAAATGTTTGTGCCAGACGATACAATAGAGAAATTTAATTAATTTAACGAATATGCCAATTTTCTTCTTCTTTTTCTTGTACTAAAACTAGTTCTATGGCTTATAATAAGAATTGTACCTTAATACAATAATAGTGCACCCTGATTTACTCTAATATAATGCGACGTGATAACGAGATAGGAGTAAAATGTTGCTAAATCGTTGTGGATTTTTTTATTTCAATTGTAGCATAATGCTGCATTGGCAATATATAGTAGCAGTATGTAGATAAATATATAAAGCAGTGCCGCCATTAGTAATTTTTATTTAGGGTGAAAATCCAATATATTTGATGGTCTTCCTTTAGGGCATCCGTTGTCTGATTGTCTTTGCGTAGCAGTTTTGGGCAACTGTAACATATGTTTCCAACGACGGCATCTATTTCTAACCCATTTGACAGCGTCCGATATTTCACATTTTCTTACCGACATGTTACTAACTTTGTTTCTTAAGATTCTACCAGTTGTTGTTCTTAAGGTTCCCATGTTCATCGTTCTTATTATTTGCCTAGTCTTTGGTGTTTCGTTTTTTCTGTACTCGAAGTTGAAATAGGTCTCACGTTTTCGAGATTTTCACTTGGCTAGCAATTTTCATGTGCGTATTCTTCCACACGATGGCCCTATGCTGATACTATTAATACATCTGCCAATGGACTTTCTTTAGTGTCTGTTGCTGGGTTTTCTCAAATTTGATTTTATATTTGATTGTATCCTTAGCTACATCGCCCACAAAACTTTTGATCTATATTATGCTCTTTTTTATTTTGTGTTCTAGGTTGGTGTACGACAATACTAAAAAGTAATGAACTTTGTCACTTCGTTGGACACCAGTAGACGCAGAAAATTTTTTCGTTATTATATTGTTCGTCTTTGCTGTAGTTCCTGCTTCAGTTCTTTTGTAATGTTATTGATCGTTCTAATTATTCTTTTAAAATTTTTGTAACTTAATTGAGCCTTACGTATTCAAAGATTTATGGTGTTGATCTTCAAATAAATTTCATAAAATATACAAAATATTCACATATAAAATTTATTTGGAACTCCTCTTTGACTTACAGTTTTTTTTAAAAAAAATTAAATACCTTGAGGACTAAACTATTTAGGTGATTGGGTGTATATTAGGTAGCTTTCACAAATTGTTTACCACATGCTGTCTACCACAGTGGTTTTCGCAAACATTACTGATCATTCTATGTTTTTATTATTTTCAGTTTATAATATTTTTTTCATATTGCGACTTTTTTGCTAATATTTTTTATATATTTTTACTATTATCGCCACATTTGTTCTAAACTGCTCAACTTTTGTGCTTTTCATATATGTAATTAATGCTTTTTTACTTTGCATTTCCTTTGTATTCTTAGCAATATAAACATTTTTTCTTTTAATATTTTCTCTAAGTTCTGAAACTTGTCTTTCAACATATTTAATATTTGGTTTCTGTAGTAGCTCTTTCATATTTCTTTTAGTTTTTTGTTTCATTCTTTATCCGAATTATTTTTTGCGCCAGTTATAATTGAGTAATTTAGATTTACAGTGTAATTCCATATACATTCTGTGGTATTTTGATAAAATCTCTCAATTCAAGAAAGTAATTTAAAACTTAATCGCCAGCGTAGTACCGTGGTTGAGGTGCGGGCTGCGGTGCTGACAGATTCGGGTTCATTTCTGAAACTCTCTGATGCCTGGCGGGTGGCTTACTCAGCCTCTAAGAATAATTGAGTAGCTGCGTTCACTTCAAACTAGGGGTAATAATGATGGTCGTCTAAGGTACGGTGCTTGCCACTTCACCGCTCATCAAAGATGGTGCTCGACGAACGCATGAGAGCCTTAAACTCTCAGTTTGCAGACTCTCACGCGGGGCGTTAGAGCCTTACTATTAATTTAAGTCTTACTATTGTAGACATTAGGATAGGATTTTAAAACAATCGATAGTAAACTCACCTGCTCAAATATATGCTCGTGCAGATCAGGATGGTACAGCCGGTTGTCCCTGATTTTCCTTTTGTCAAACAAGGGGAAGGTTTTCGTGTAGGCGAAGAAGTGGTCGTACTCCTGCATGCGCTTGTAAGTGCTCGGGTTATCATAGTATGTGATTTCCCTTTGACCCGTTAAGTCTATAGCCGGCTAAAGGTAATAAAACGGTTTAGTGGAACGGCGGGCATCAAAGTAGTTTCATTGCGCTCATAAAGCAGCAGAGCCTTGGCTGAAAGCCCTAAACTTCTTTATCTCAGAGTTACACCAGAGTTTAGCGCTACGCGCCTTGCATATGCAGTTCTGTTTCGTTGCACTGTTTCACAAATAGGATAAGGCAGATCCAGTTAACTGAATGTTTAGAGCTCTTGGGCGTCTAATAGAAAACTTAAGAGCATTTAACTGAAAACATCGTTTAATGCGTTTTATTTGACACTCAAACTGAGCTAATAGGAATTTATTTTTGGAGAAGACAAGTTGCGTTGATGCTCAGACGAGTTAACCTATTTAGATAAACAGTGGAACGTAAAAAGTCGGGATTGATCGACCCAGATCTCGGGGCAATTGCGGTAACCCGGTTTAATAACGCATTGCGTTGGCGCTTTGAATATTTTATTGCAATAAAAAATAAATGTTTTGTAATGAAAGTGGGAAAAATAAGGCTAAGTAGCGCCGTTTTAGGCTTTTTGATGTAAACGAGTAAAGGCCGTTTTTCTGCGACCATCGATCATTCTAATTATTAATTAGAAGGCCTGCTACTGTAAGGGCTTTCATTGTAGAGGGTGTTTTGAGAAGGCAAGGATTCCCTTCGAGTAAAAGCGAAAATACTGCAGTTAATTAACAATTAATTAGTAATGGATTTCACTGTAACTAATCCGATGCTGCTAGGGGAGCTGACATTAGCCAGATTAAACACCTCTTAATGAACTGAATTCTTAATGCTCCGGGCTTCAGCTTAATCTTAAGAGAAGCAAGAGTTGAAGTTGGCGTGATGAACATAATTTCAGTTGGCTCTTATATGTAGCATACAAGCTAAGAATAGGACAAAGCGTAAAGTATCGCTACTTACGGTAAAATTTTCTAATTTGCCCCAGGCATGCTGAAAGTGTTTTATAATAGACACGGGGGTCCGGTATGGTACACGAGGCCGCCTTTTACCCATTTTTTGAAACTTTGCGAATTTGAAATTGGATTATTTTAATATGAACTTGTCAAATAAGAAATGCATAACAAAAGCTTAGAAAGCGCAGTTAACTCTAAATGTAGATACTATTATTTCTAATTGGGGTAGTAATGACTAATAGATTACGTTATACACCTTGTAAATATTTTAATTCGAATGTGGAGATATCGTCTTGTTAAATTGTTCAAAACTACATTAGTACAAATTTGATTTTTTCTAAAAATTGTTTTTTTTTAATTTTTGCGTAAATGTTCAGGTTTTAAAATACAGTGCCACAAAGACCGCTTGTTTACTGTCCTTGTGGCCTTCTCAATTCTAAGTCAACTTCTAATCTAATCTTTTGCAACTCTTGTCACCGATGGTACCACAGTTCATGTGTTTTCCTTTTAGATGACAAAGTTGTCCTAGGATTTGCAATTATTGTCATTTTTTTCTTTGTCTCAACCTGAACCTGCATTAGATCCGAATCTAGTCGAATGATTTGTATCATAAACTTTTTAAAAAATCAGGGATTATATTTACTTCAAAAAGGTTCATAATAACATCAAATACGTTCAATATGGAGACTTCCTTTTTAAACTCTTAGCTAACCTTAAGATTTCTAAGATTTTGAAGAGAATTCCTACAGGTTCACGAATCATTACTGCATATGCCTTAGCGTATTTAATTAACCTGTGTACAAGTTCAAACGAGCCCTCATCCTGGGAAAACCTTCTCATCTTTCCATACTAAGCCTTTCAAGTTCCAGCCAAGAACAAATCAGTAGCTTATAACGCCAAGAAAATTATCAAGTCCAAGTCCTCTAGGACGTTATCAAGCACGAATTGTAGTGCTAACCTCTCCAGACGAGCTGAAAGCAAAATACAGATGGTGGATATGTCTGATGCTATACAAATTCTCACTTTATCGAATAAACTAGCTATTGAAAGCTTTTCTCTATTTAAGAAGATTGCCCATTCTAAGATCCAGATGTTTCCAAAAAGCAGGTTTTGTTAGCAATAAAATTCTTTAAAAATGCTTCTACCTGAGATCGGAATAGTATCGAACCCCAACATGTACTCGATTTATGATCTCACCCTGGTGATCATACTTATCTTAACAAGACTATATAACTTCTTACTTGTGGAGAAAGTTTATCAAGAAATTATACTTATTCTATATGGAGCTTCGCTTTGTGCTCTTTCTAAGAGGGATGGTAGAATCAGACTCATCGCTGTTGGAAGTTTCTTTAGAAAATTTACTTCTAAATTGAGCTGTAAATCTATTCACTTTGATATGGAAGTCCCTTACAATTGGGTTTTGCGACTCGTGATGGCTGTGAGGCATCGGTTCACGTTATGTGAGACTTTGTGGATTATTGCGTGGGTTTTGAGAAGGAGAGGATACCACACTTTCAATCTTTTGTTTACCAAGCTTATTGTTAAGATTCTATTTTGCACAGAGGTCACAATTTCTTAATCCTTCATTATTTAGGCATTATCTAAATTAAACGTTTGATGGGACATTTGCTGGCAATCCTTTAACAGTTTTTAACAATTTTAGGTCTTTATCAAAACTATCTGAATCTCCTGGCACCTCAATCCACGCTTATCGGTATTTTGATAATTCTGTTAAATTTTCTTTACTTTTGGTTCGCTTTAAAAAAATATTATAATTACACGTTTAATTTTCTGTGACAAAATAAACACCACAAATTTATTTATGGTATTTCTATATCAGTTCTAAACAATTTTTTTTTGGGAAGTGAAGACTAAGTTTTTTCAAAAAATTTCTTGGGTTACTTTTCTCATTTTACATTGGTTTATTTGAATTTTGTTAGAATCATAATAAGAATTCTTTTATAAACTTTGGATTTTTCCATATCAGTCAATTAATGAAGAATGTGTAGAATAGAATATTTATTACAAAATAGAACGTTATGGCATCGCCATTTTGGCGCTACGACGTTTCAGCATAGAAACATTTCGGTGCCAGGACGCTTCAACGCTGAAATGTTTTTAAAATATTTTAGATATCCTCCCCCTACGTTATTCAAAGTAAAACAAGTAAATACTTGTCATTAGCAGAGTATTCACAATGTTATTTTTTATACTGAGTATAATCGGTATAAATTTTAGAGAATTTAGTGAAAAACAACTTTTGTATAAGAATTTATGCAGAGAAAAAGGCATTTTGCCGTTACTTTAATATGCTCCACAGCCTATTGAGCTAAAAAAGATGGTATATAGTCTGTTATTTGCGAAAGTCACAGGTAAAATTCAACCTTTTTTTTAAATTTCATCTTTTTATTCTAAAGGTGTTTGTGGCATTTAGCAGCGACTGCCCATCCACATACTTGGTTAGCGCATTTTTTATTAACTGACAATTATATCACGATTTTACTACCTCACCACCATCGTTTTTTTTTCTTTTGGTCGAAAGAAGAGTAATTTTATATGAACTTACACTTTTTGGATACCCAATGGGATCTTGACGCCAGGTTTAGCCCGGTTGCTGTGATCGTTTTGTTTTCAATGAGAATCGAAAGGTTTAATTTATTTGCTCTCTAAGTCCATATAATAAGCATCTGCGAAGATATTTCTGTTGAGAGGAGAATCTTCGCTCCCTAGAAACTACCTTCAAGTTTTGCTAAAGATTTTTAGTATTTCATAAAAGGTTATAGGTCCTTGTGAACGGGGAGACATTGCTTTTCTTTGAGGGTTTCAATGAGGTTTTGTCCAAGCTGGAGGTTGTAGGTGCAGCTTGGGGACAGTGGCGTCATTTTTTGCAGTACCAATAAGATAAAGATTATGAACATGGCTAAAACGCTCATCTAAAATAAGCAGCGCCGGAAATTGCTGTTAGGGTTTCTTTTTTACAAAGTAATCGGATCATTTAATGAAGATATTCGAACGAATCCAGTCCGACGGATGAGCAATGCCAACCATGTCTTAAAGTGTTCATTTTATATCTTTTGGTAAATGTTAATGCATCAATTTGCCGCATTCTGTTCTTGCCAAGAACTATAGCTTCCAATGTTTATCTATATAAGCTAAAAGTTTATTTATTAAATCTTAAGGCACCTAAAAGAGATGTTTTAAGGCTTGTGCAATAACCCACCCAAGCTCCAGCAACTTCTTTGAACAGATCTCAGGTCTTTATCGTGATGCCAAAAAATTTCTCTTCAATTTGAAATAAGTTCTGCATGAAGTGACTTTCTAATTCAAAGTTTAGTACAGGGGTTTTCTGATTTCTCTCCTGCTTACTACTTTTGAAAGAGAAACGTGAGTTCTTTTCGTTAGAGCCTGTAGTATCGAACGAGGTACGTGAATATGGTAGGCAACTTTTAGAGCGCCCATCTTTTTCTTACTGATAGCCTGAAGTGTCTCTACTATATTTGCTTCATTTTTTTTTTGTTTATGAACGCATTTTAGCTTATTTTATGACATTCTAGAACAAAAAGAGATCATGTAAGCCTTTTCTTGATATGGGAGCCAGAATTTGGGCGTACCTTTTTTGAATTTTTAAATCAGTTGCATAATAAAGATAGCAAATAAAATCAATCTAAATTGACTCTACAAACCTCAAATATACCCAACACGATGGTGAGAATCAATCATATGAACCACGCAAAAGTACTGTGTAAGAAAATAAAGAATACATACCAACGTACCATATATAACAACGCTTTGAATGAAAACAATTACTCAACATTTAGAATTATTTACATCTTCGAACACTTAAAAACCATTTTGGACCCCCTTTTGTATATAACATTTGGTTAAAAATATTTTCTTTTTGTCTTGCCAACTGCTTTCAATTTTCTGATATTATTAGAGTTTCGGGTTAGTCTGTAGTGCAATATCTTACATCTAGATTTTTGTGCTCTTTTATTTCTGCTTTTTGCCTCTTTAACAGGTATTCTTTTAGGGATTTTGCCTCACTCTGTTCTTATAAGATGTCTCAGCTAAACCTTCCTTATGTGTTGGCATCTATTATTATCCAATCTTGTAAAGATTATCGTTTTTCTTCTACATATATTCTCGTACTTTATTTCGTTATTTTTATGTTTTTATATTATTCTTTTATGCCACATTAGCTTTAATCTTTGAACCGAATTGTCTTGTTATATTTTGTAAATACACACTTTAACTATCAGTAACATCTTCTTATCACTTGGTAAAGTGTTTTTTTCTTCTTAGATCTCACCGCTTCTTATTAATCTCCTACCTAACTGCGTGACATTTTTAAATTCTTTATGCTAATTCCTAAACGTACATTTTTTAGCATTTCTACACTTTTCTTTGTTATTCTTCGAATATTGAAATCATCTTCAAATGCTAACAACTAAATGAAACTCTTTAGACTGATTTTATTTATTTCAACTCATTCTTTCCTATACAATGTTAAACAGAGTTAGCTTCAGAGGGTCACTTTGTCATAACCCTTTGTCTATAAATAGTACATGCATGTATCTGAATTTTCTTTGTTCTTCTTTCTTATGATCTGTTTCTGATCTACAACTCCTCTTTTTTATGTTCGTTAAATATATGAAATATTTAATAATGAATTTTATAGAAAAATAAATTGGTTAGCCTGTGTAAATAAAATGAAAACACCAAAAACTACAATAAATAAATAACCAGAATTTTTTATAAATAAGCAAATGTAATAAGAACAATTTCAATTAAACAGGACTATTGTCAAAAATAAATAGGGAAGGTTACTGCAGTATTAATAAGGTATTACAGGGTATTACAAGAGAATACTTCTAGGAATGTATGGGAAATGAATGCGCGGAGATTTCACTTAGCAATCCTAGAAGACGTTCGAAACCTCACTGGAAAATCAACAAACAATAAATATGTTGGTAGTGACATAATCCAAATAAAATTATTAAAGAACGGGAAGCCGCCACAGAAAAGAGGATACACAAACTGATAGTCATCATTGGCAAGTATCTATGTAGTTAGGGTGATGCTGCCGAAATGGTCTGGCACCGATACATCTCGCTACCAAAACATCTTGACGTCGAAACGGCGGCACTGAAGCGTCTTGGACCATATTCATTATGATACATAAAAGTAATTTTCTTGATAAACATTATAGCTACTAGTTGTTATTTGAGCTATAATTTATATCTCTTTCTTGTTTCTTCTTGCCTAAATAACAGCAGATTGTAAACAGGCAATGTAATTTATTTATCACTTAATTATAGCATAAAAAGTCATTTGCAGATAAAGTAGTGCAGAACATAAAGCGCTATTTGTTGAGCGGTATCTTTGTGTTTTATCTCTATGGACTCCTTACTGGATTGTGACAAAATTTGAACGCAGTATAAGCTAGCTGAAATGAAAGCTTTGTAAAGCGGGGTAGTAATAATAATACTTGTATATTGAAATGGATCATTATCTATGCAGCTATTTGTTTTTTGTGTGGATTACCTTCAAAGGTGTTTTCTGTTTCTGTTTTTGCTTAGTTTTAGTAATTAACCTACGAGGCTGAAATTTGATATATAACTTGGTTTCTATTAATTTAGTTAAAAACACAAGGCTGCAAGCTTAAAGTTTAAATTATAATTTATGGCCCGGTATCAAAAATTACGTTATTAAAAATAGTACAGGATGGATCTTCTTAAAGTTGTAAACATTCTCTTCAATAACGCTGATCCTCGGACAACGTCGGTAACCTTTTATTTGAACTACATACCATCTTAAAAACTGCTTTTCGCCACGGATACACTTGAGCGTTCTTAAGGGTGCTCTCTCCGTGCTTTGTCTGGGAATCAGGGTACTTCTTGTTTTGACATCATGATACTGACTAAAAAATAGGTGATGTAAAGTAGCTTGCGACTAAATTCTCTTCAGACAACTGTACCTATAACGCTCAGAGACCATACCTTTCTCTGTTTACCTGACGACGAATAAAAAATGCATTTCTTTATAATTGATTCATTTTCGTATTTTATAGTTTCATTAGTTTATATTATTAAAATATAAAAATGTGACTTGCTTTAGTTGATATTGAGAAACACAAGATTGTGGTAACAAACAAATCCAAATTGTCGTAGAGAGAGGAGTTGTGTCTAAACTGATTCCATAAAGAAGTGAAAGAACAATCTCGGTTTGCATAAATATTTTTCTATCCACACCCTAGAATATACTTAAGAATGTTGTTCCTAAACTGTGCTTTAAGTTTTCTTAAGATATGGGAAGTTTTCATATCCTCCGTTGTAAGAAACTGGAAAATAATGTTATTCACTACGAATACCTTTAGCTCTGATATTGTGATGATGACTAAAGAAAAGGTGGTGTAAGGTAGGAGCATAAATGGAAATTTCGATTTGCATATAATTTATTCTCTTATTTAAACTTTTGTATTATCTGTTGTTATAATTCCTTCCCATTTTTTGAAACTTTGCTTGACTACTTATGTACAGAGTAAATATTCACTACAGGGACAAACAAGAGGAGGTAATAGGAAAAGAAACGAAATAATTCGTACTACCGTATGTCAGGAAATGTATAGTTTGCAATACTGCATCATTTCTGCTCCCTGCATCATTTGTTTGTTTCTGCATTTAAACAACACTTTACAACAGTCGTTCACTTAGGAGATTACTACAACATATAGAGACATATTAAGAAATCAATGATTATAAAAATATCATCAAATTCTATGAGAAAACCAAGGCCAGATACTACACTTACTTGAACTTTGGCAATATAGACATCTCAGTAATATATAAAAAGTTCCAGCTTTTATCATTCAGAAAGGAATTGAAGATGCTTTAGTTCATCTAAAAGATTCCATTACTAAAACCATCCGACTATCAAATAATAAAAAAGACAATGTTTCCTGTAGACATTGAATTAGAAAAACTAAAAAAGGTAAATAAATTTTCAACCTGAATATATTACGTAGTAACTAGTTGAGCAGAAGCGATAATACGTTAAATAATGCGTTTAATGCACAAAGAACCACTGTTACTCCGATTGTAAGAAACCTCTCTGTGTAAATTGTAGAGGTAAATACCCTGTCAATTCTAAGAGTTCCAGCTCTCATACCTTTATAACTGGATACATCATTGCTAACACAATTTATACAGCTCAGTAATTCCGATTTTTCAAGCTTTAGTAAGATTACTGCCAATAACAAATATATAGATAACCATCATCTATATTGAATTCTGTAATTGAAATACTCTGTATCTCGATCAAATTAAAAATTTTATTATGTCCAATGTTTTAAGACATAGCGATAAATAATCATAGTTCTATATGCAAGTTAAACCTCTTAAAATGGAACGTTAATAGTCTAGAAGCAGAATGATCAGTCATTTGATACAAAATGAAAAATTCACAATATTCAGATATTGTGTAATAAGGAAAGATCCGTGGTATGCAATAACCATAAAATGAAATATTGTCATGAGCTCAATCGACTTGGTACTAAATTAAAAATGAAAAATAATTTCTCAGTAGTTTTGGTATGTGCATACTGTTGGACAAAGGTCTCTCTTATTTTCGTCTATTCCCCTTTACTTCCTAAATCCAGTTATCGCCCATTCTTCTGATACCGTTCGTCCATCGTGAGGGCAGTATTTCTCTGCTCCTTTTGTCGGCTCCCGGTCTCCACTCAAGTAGCCTCTTCGTCCGTATTACATCAGTCATCCGGGCCACATGTTCGGCCCAGTTCCATTTGAGCTTTGCTGTTTGTGTAATTATATCAATTACACCGGTTTCTAATATATTCTCTAAAGACACTACAAACATAGATCTTTCAATTTTTCGCTACATTGCTCTAAGCTTTTTAGCCGTTGCGTTGGTTAAAGTTAAAGTTTCGGCGAAATGTCATAACCGGCAGCACTTGCTGATAGAACACTCGTTTTTTTTAGACATACCGGCAGATCACCTTTGAAGACCTCCGTAAGTCTTCCATAAGCAGCCCAGACGTGGGTAATTCTTTTCTTCAATTCACATGTTTGGTTGTCTTTGGAGATTTGTATTTTGTACCCAAGGAATATATGTTTATCCGTTAATTCTACTTCATTAATGTCAATTTTTTAGTTCTCACTGGGGACTAAGTTGATGATAAATTTTTCTTGTAGCATTTTATTTTTAAGCCTACTTCATTGCATATCTCTTGAAGTTTTTTTGACATTGTCGAAATATTCTATAGATTGTCTGACATTAAAATTATATCATCCGTAAATCGAAGGTTTTTAGGTTCTGCCCGTCTGCGGTTAAGCCTTTTCCTTCCCAATTTACCCTTTTAAAAGCATATTTCAGTACTGCCGTAAACAACTTGGGGGACATCGTGTCCCCTTGTCTAACTCCTCTTTCAATTGGTGTACGTTTGGTGTTCTCGTGTAATTTTACCGTTATTTCTGTTTTGTAAATGTTGTATATTAACCTTGTGCGCTCTTATAACTGCCCCACTTTCAACTGTGTCAAATGATTTTTGGAAGTCCACAAAGACTAGAATTGGTGGCCTGTTGTACTGGATGGATTTTTCAAGTATTGTTTTGACGCTTTGTAAATCGTCCTTGGTCCCAAATTCGGTAGCAAAACCGGCTTGCTTCAATGTTTGGTAAAAGTCTAATTTTTTCTCAAGTCCTGTAATAATAATTTTTGTAAATAGTTTGTACAGATGGCTTAACAGACTTGTAGGTTTGTAGTTCCAGTGTTCAGCTATATCACTTTTCTTGTAAAGCAGTATCACAATAGCATTGTTCCATTTATTTGCCGTTGTACTGTTGCACAGGCATAGATTGTTCAAATCTCTTGATTTTTCTAAGTAGACAAGGACCGCCTATCTTTATTGTACCAGTAATCACTTTATCTTCTCTAGGTGTCTTATTGTTCTTTGCTTTCTTTAGTGATAAATCTGTTTCTTCTAAGGTAATGTCTGGTAGTGATTCTGATCGTTGATTTATCATATCATTTCTTGATGTTAAAGCGTCTGGATCTAAATCTGGAGCCGAGTCTGTTTCTTTTTGACACTTGTACAGCAGTTGATGGAAATCTACGACTTTCAATATATCTTTTCTGTTTCTGGTGACAGCTCCTTCTCTGTTCTTAACTTTAATTATTTCTCTCTTTCCATTTCTGATTTTTTTGTGTAACATTTTTATACTTTTGTAATCTTCTATTGTTTCTTTGATTTCATTTGTGTTGTATTTTCTGATATTTTTCACTCCAGCTTTTGCTATTCATTTCTAATCCCTTTTAGCTCTTCGGTGTTCGTTGTCTTTTGACTTCTCATGTTCCTTCTCTTCTGAATTAAGTTCTCAGTTTCTGGACTGATTTTCTCTTCTCTTTCTGTTTTAGGGCAGTGCTTGTTTTAGCTTTTGGCGTTGCATTTATTATCTTTTTGTTTAAGCTATTAATGTTTTCTTCAAGTCGGTGTTCTTCACCACTTTATTAATGGTTCGCTGAAATTTTTTAACATCTGGTGGATTCATTCTTGGTCTATTGATTTTCTTGTTTATTATTTTATATCGTTCTTTGCTGATATTATTTAATATTTTTGCTCTCACCATCCTGTGCTCGCTTCCAATACCGAACCTATTTAGTATTGACACGTTTTTTGTCAGTTATTATAAAATCAATCTCATCTGGACTTATATGTCCTTTTTATTTGTTTTTTTAATAGAAGAAGCTGTTTATCTGAAACATATTATTCTGAAGTAAAAAGCCTAACATTGTCTCTCCACGATCATTGAGCTTTCCGTAGTATCGGACTAAAATTTCCGCACAGAATAGTGTAATGCGTTTTCTTTTTTGCGATAGCCGCTGCTACTTTGTCATAGAATAGATCTACTTCCTCATCCATATGGTCTTTGGTCATTACGTAAACCTGTATAATTTGAATACGGTATCTCTTACATAGCTTTAAGACGATACATATCGCTCTAGATTTTCTTCACACATACACTTTTTTCACTGTGGCGTTTATGTATTATAATTCTGGTTCCTCCTATGGAACTACCATCTTTGCTCGCATTATGGAAGTTATTGCCAGTTTTTAATTTTATTAGTTGTTCTCATCGTCTTTTCACCTCGCTGAGGCCGATCACGTTCCAGTTTACGTTCTGTAGTTCGCTTTCAAGTTTTATTAGGCGCCCTTCTGCTAGATTTTGTGTTGTAGGTTGCGATATGCCACTTGACAATATTAAGAGGGTGTTTTAGGGTTGTTAGTGAACCTTTTGCCTCCGTCAGATTGGGGGGGGTCATAGTGTTCCACGCTGGCCAAGTGAGTTAAAAGATGGGGTAGGATATAGGAGGGATTAAATTGTTGAGGATGGATTAGGGTTAAGAAGGACGTAGTTCCTCGCAGTGATAGGAGACTAGAAAAAGAACGAGGGCTCATGTGGGCAGGGTCGGTTCTCTGAAGTACTCACTTCTAGAAGTGTCAACTCGCTACTCATGCATAATCATAGGTAATCTTAATTGAAAAAATACGAACTAAGGCAATAAAGTAAACAACTCTGATAATGCTAAGCTAGAAAAACTGGCTTTCCAATTGGCATTTTATATTTTCGCACGAAGTGGATACACATATTTTTCACGCAAAACTTATCAATTACTAATTTACCATATAACTCTTGCAATAATTCAAACCGTTTTTATGGAGCTTGACACTGATAACTTACTCTTCTCTTTTATTTATTCTAATCAGCATATTGTTACCTCAAACTTCTAAAATGTCCCAATTGACTAGCCACTACTCTATTCATTAGTCACTTATTAGCTTTAATGGTCAATTAACATCACCTCGGACCTGGATATCGGTAACTTTTTAACTTTCAATATCACAATAACCAAAACTATTCAATAAGCTACTCTTTCATATAACAAACATTATTAGGGGAAAGCATCGAGTACAAATGCCATGATGAAGTACTCAGTGGTTAAAACAAGAAATAATCAGGTAGTAGATCTAAATTATTTTCTTGCACTACACCAATTCGGATTTAAACCTCACATTCACCCAATTTTTGAGTATGAGCGAAAAAATTGAAAACATGATGCATAAATTGGTAATATTTTAGATGTGTCCGGATTGATGGGATTAATATATAAATTAGCAGCTCTTAATATACATTTTCACCTTCGATGTATTATGAAATAATCCCTTGCCGAACGAATATTTCAAGCACAAATATATTCACACATTTCTTCAAATCGTCGTAATAATGTTAGCGTTCTTCATATTATTTGAAATATTTATGTCAGAGATTCAATATATTTCTAATGTTGACCTCGCCATGTACGACGATGATACTGCTATATTAACGCAAGACCATGATATTCGTCGTGTAACAGATAAATTCTAAAAAACTACTGAACTTATTCTGTGCTTCAACGAATGATGCATTAAACTTAATGCGGACAAACGTGAATCCAAAGTTTCATCCTTCTTCGACCCGAAGAACCCCTAAACGTATGAATAAACAACACTTCAATACTATAAAATTCTCTGGGATCTCTGCTGTACACTATTGTGAGATCTACTTAGGCAGAAGGTTCATCTGAAGCGATCATATAAATAAAAAGCACTTAAAGGCATATGC
The DNA here is from genome assembly GCA_036346155.1 of Sinelater perroti. Taxonomy (NCBI): domain Eukaryota; kingdom Metazoa; phylum Arthropoda; class Insecta; order Coleoptera; family Elateridae; genus Sinelater; species Sinelater perroti. Next base: position 19,433,416 of record JARFIY010000254.1, on the reverse strand, counting down.
CAGATTACGTTTTCCCTACCCAAATGTAAAGAAAAAGGCGGTACTTAAGTTATAACGTAGGATTTGTTAATGTACAAAATTAAGCTAATTTGTTTTGTTCACATTCCTGGTCGAGGCTTTTCATTTAATTTAATAAACATCGACTAAATACATTTCCAGTTTATAAAACACCTATACTTAAATATTTCTGATATTAAGAGCCTTTCACAATGACTCGGAAGTATCGAAATGAGGCATGCAGGTATGACCATATGTTCTATGTAATTGTATCGCATGATTAGTGTCGGATTTATGTTACAACAACTTGATTTGTCATTGCATACTAACAAATAATTTAAAGGAATAAATTTATTTTTGTTATCTACTGTTTAGAAAATTATGTATATGATATGGTGGTTAAATAATTATAATAGGTTTCATGGTGAAATAAAAATCTTACGTGTTAATTAGGAAAGCGCTTTGCTAACAACTCTGGCTAAAGTTTCTTAAATGCCTGGTTTTTACTTTCCAGCGCCTTGATGTACAAGCGTGTTGTGCGCACATAGATCAATCATTCTTAGACAAAGCTTCGACCTTCTCGCCGTCAAATCCAACTAAAGACGCTTTGTTAGATGCTTATCGAAAGATGCACGAAATGTAAGAGGGTGCTAAGAATTTTACTTACGAAGCGACCGAAATATTCGTAGAATTTTTGTTATAAAGGGAGCTTTCGCGTTTCCCGGTTTTAGATTTTGTGCAAATGAGTGCGGCTTGTCAACTCTAGAACGCTGTCGTGTTCTGCTATTTGATCATAGATTTTATAGGTTCTCTGGTCAATTCATTCTAGGGTGGAACGCAAAACTTCATCATTATAATAAGAAATTGATTAATTTTTGAACAAATTTATTACTTATGACATATACATGCAAGAATATAAGACGGAATATTTCAGCATTCAGAACAAGCTTCTGACGATCTTATTAGTAGTCATTATTCTTTTCTTTGAAGTGTAAATACAACGATTTTTGACCCATAGCAGGAATTATTTTAGTTGTAAAATATCTTTTATAGGTTTCTGAAGCAGATGTGATAATTTATCTAGTGTCCGATAAACTTGTTAATGAATTCAATCAATTTTTGTTCGAAACTGATAAGCATATTATGACAATTAACACACAAGGTTTGTAAAGTTCCCTCAATAAAATGCTCAAAATTGGTCATTGTTGCATTATTACTATTATTACGCAGTATCGGATTTCGGATTTCAGAAATAGCATTTATTTCAACTTCGACTTCAACGTTCTCCTTCAAATGATCAGATCAGATGAATAACTTGAGAAACCAACCCCTTTTCCGATTGTTGTCTTTTCATGGAATACCATTATGTCCTCTCCGGGCCCACTTGAGATGAAATCCAAGTTCTTTTGGATTTGATGGAACCAAGATAATCTTATATTTCTTCTTTGCCTTATGATAGGAATAAATTTTTCTAGAAATTTTTCACGGCAGTCTTCATCAGTAATAATGGACCAATGATCCCATTATAGGAGATTTCACGCTATGCACTGCCTTTCTGAATGTAGAGTGCGCGCAGAACAGACAGATTGGGGTTTCTGCGACTCCATATGTAAAGCCTTTGCTTATTCACATATCCATCCAGGTGAAAATAAACTTCGTTAGTTAAATCTGTCTGCTTGATCTAAACGTCTTTGGATTTGTTTTAACTTTCTTAATTTATGTTCCTTTCAGTTAAGTTTTTAATTTAGGTGTAGTCCCAGATATGGTGCTAATGATGTTATAAGAACATTTGAAGGATAATTGGCGGAATATGGTATACATTGATCTTGTTAACTGTGTTGACTTGCTTTCATAAATATTAATTTTTCATCTGTTAGACCACTCTGGTTTAGGTGATGTTGTACGTGTGATGATGTGATTATTGGGTCTTCATGGCTTGCAAAATGGCCGTCTTGTCAACAAAAGTACCAGTTATAGTATTTGTTGTGGTTGGTAAATTTTATGCATATAGCAATGGTTCCAGCACATGACAATGCGCTACCCTAAACCTGATTGGAGGTATGTTTGAAAGGTGGTCATTTACTTTGATTCTGAATCAACGGTCATTTGGATAAGGTTTAGCTATTAAAATTGTTTCAGCAATCTTTAATTACAGAGGCCGATAGTGAAGATGTAGAACAGCATTGAATATGTATGTTAGGAGTACAATATCTATATTCGGAAGATCTTTTAGCATTTTTTAAATAACTTAGTCAGATCTAGGCGATTTTCTGTTGTCCAATTTTTTGATTAGTTTCTTTAGGGATAGTTAGTTGTAAGAGTATTGTAGTGTTTAGATATTTTAAACTTTCTCGACTTGATTCAATATTGTAAAGGCTAAATACTTTAGCATGATGTTCAATAAAAAGGTCGGTATTTTCTGTGTTACATTTCAAGGTTTTTAATAAAATGGAAAATTACCTTATGTTGATATTTTGATTGGTCGTCATATTGAATTGTCATGATTTGTCTTGTGGCTCCTTTAGCTTGGATTTTAGTTTGTTGCCTAATTAATTATATGTAGTTTTGCCTGCTGGTCTTGCTTTTGTCAACAATTAGAAAATTGAATTTTTTTAGCTTTTAGTTTCAATGAACTGTGGCTATTTACTTGTTGTAAGACTAAAATTAGATTTTTTCCAGCTTCTAGCTTTTCGGGGTGCCAAAATGTGATCTCCACAAACTCTTTTTGTAATTATAATTGCATCCTGATATAACATTCTGACAAGTTTTGTTTAAGTTACTGTTCTTTCCATTAGTATTGCTTCTCCAGTGTGAACTATGTTATCTGGGTAGTAACTATGACAAAATTTTTATTTTGATATCTTGGTGTATAATTTATCAGTAAAATGGGTTTTACTGATTAAGGGTACGTCTGTTGACAAAGAAAGATTTTTATGTTATATTACACAATTACCATTACATAGAGATAATCTGAGTAATTTAATATTTTTCCTAATAACATTATCAGGAAATTCACAATATTTTGTTTGAATATGTTTTCAAATTCTCTTAGAAATAGACGATGCATGTAATTGATATTTTTGATTTTAATACTGTTCTATGTTCGAAGTGTATTGTTAATATTATTGTCGATGTAGTTATTTTTTGAATGTGATATATTAGAAGAGATTGTCAGTGGGGTTAAGTGTGTTACTGTTGGTAGAGGTTTTTTACTTCTTAGGGTATATCGTCCTTGATGGATGAAGTAAACTCATAATCAATCTGTAATTAATGTCCCCTGAATCAACAGATACAGGTCCTTTACAAGGTGTGTCTGGAAGTCTTCCGGTTCCAGGACTGGTCTTACAAATGCACAGCGCATCGCACTTGCATAGAACATGTAAAGCTGTTTCTGGTTCCTTGCTACAGAGTCTGCATGCAAGGTCACCATTGAATTTACCAATTTTTCAGAGGTGTTTTTTAACAGTCGCATGTCTTGTAAGAAACCCTATGGTTGTCTTTAGCTGTGACCTACTTAGATTAAAGAGTTGTGCAGCTCTCTTTTGGAAGGTCCCTTATTAAAGGTTTTGCTGAAATTATGTCCTGGTCGATTTTTCCAGTACATTCGATGATGAGTGCGTGTCCTCTCCTTATTAAAGCTTCAGGCAGCACTTCGTGAAATTCCTAAAGTAGGTTCTCGACTGATATAAGTTTCACTAGATCCCTACCTAGCAAATTCATCGGCTTTCTCATTGGCGTAGATACCGCAATGTATTCCCATACCAATCTAGATAATGCTTTAGTGCTTGATAAAGCCTTTAAAGCTGCCTGGCTGTCTGATATAATATAGATCCGCTTGCTCCTGTAAGCCTTCTTACCGTTTTCACACGCACACTCTAGGATGACGTATATTTCTGTCTGAAAGGCTTACTGTCCCAGGGGAAAGCTTAGCTCTACCCTGGGAGCCTCAGCATATATTTCTGCTCCGGTGCCTACCTTGGTTTTAGAACCATCTATCTACCAGCTTAAGCTATCAAGTGCAATTGCCTGTATAAATGTCTCGCTCCTACCTCGATCCTGCATGATCACCTCGAATAGAGAGTCCTCACATATTTTTAAGGTCATGTGGTCCGTACTCATTTCAAGTAGAGTCTCCCCCCTCCCCCAGATTATCAATTATTCTAGTACGACCTGTATCCGTATGTATCTTTTACAGTGAATGATACAGCCTGTAGTGACCCAGTCTTGCCTCTCCTTGAACCACTATGTGTAGAGGTGGGAGGTCTAAAAGACTCTCCATTGCTACACTGGGTGTGGTTCTCACAGCCCCTGTAATGCCAAAACAGGCAAGTCTTTGTACCTTGCCTAGTTTTAGTTTGGTGGCTTCTTGTATGACTTTGGGCTACCAGACCAAAGCTCAGTATGAAAGAGAGGGTTTAACCACTCTGGTGTAGAACCAGTGCACCATTCTTGGTTTTAGTTAGCCCCACGACTTGTCGTACATTAGTCTGACAACTGCTAGAGCTGTCACCGATTTGTGGACCACTTTCTCAATATGGCGGTTCCAAGTAAGTTTAGAATCGGAAACGACTCCTAGATACTAGTAGAGGTTTAGTGGTATTGCCAATGGCAGAAGTATCTTGAATGTAATGGAGATAATCAAAAGGAAACGAACTAAAGCTCATATTAGATATATGGTAATATTAATGAGTATTTTTTCCTTTTGGGGCCTAAATTGGATCGTAAAATTTGTTGTATAAATAGATTGCTAATAAAGAGATATCCTCTTCTTCCACCCAAGGTTTAGACCACACGATTTATTTTAGCTATTTTCATCATCAAGAGGTTATTTTTATAAGTTTTATTTGGTAGTTCTTGATTTTATATCCTTTATATCTGTAGTTTCCAGTAATGTTTGTAGGTTTTAATTGTTACTATAATAGATTGTACTTCTAAATTTTCTCTTACATCGTCGTTTCTGATTTTGTCTGGTCCGCTATATCCTTCAAGGGTTCTTAAGAAGTTCATCTTCGAAACTTGAATGTGCGAACCATCTTTTTGTTTTAAAACCGAAGTTTTGCTACTGTACAGCAAGACAAGGATTATCATAGTCTTATAGAATTTTATATTTGTTGTGAGGGGTTTTCCTAGTAGCTCTGTAGTCTATGCGTTTTGGTTTCTATATTTATGGTTTATATTGTTTCTTACGTGATTAACTTGTTCAAGGGGTTATCTGTTTAAGAAGAGCTTTGTCCGGATCGCGTCTTTTCAGTGGAACGCCATAGCTTTACCTCATGGTGTAACGTGATTGGATCATATTCTGTCTATTAAGTAAATTTGCTAACAAGCTTTTGACGGTTAATTTTGTCGTCTTAGATTGTAGCTAATTGTAAATCATCAGCGAAAAGTCGACAGTTAGTTAACATATTTGTCCCTGTTTTTTACGATGTCCTATAGCTTGTTGTGAGTTACATTGTCAAACGCCGCGGTATAATCTAAAAAGACAATATGCGTTTCAAAGGCAGATTACAGTGGATCTAGATTAAGAAATCAGACAAATCTATTCATAGGTACAAACGCACGAGAAATACAAACGAGCAAACAAAATACTCACGTTCTGTGTCTAAGAACTGAATATTGAAGTAAGAGGATTAGAGAAGAAACTGCAAAGAAGGTACATTGACATTGCCATTATAATAAAAACTAAGAAGAAACACAAGGAATTCAAAGATCTATAAAGATATACATCAAAATATAGTGTTGCCGAATGAACTAAAAGAACACAAGTTGGCGTAAGAAGAACATGTTAAAGAGCTACTCATACATTAATGAAAGGATAATAATATCAAGGTTCCAAACCAAGGAGGATATATAACCATAATATGTGCTAGAGGAGGAAAATTGTATGACACTGTATGCAATGCTAAAAGAAGTTGAGCATATAAGTCAAAGAATTGCATTATTATGTAAAAAAATGTCTATGTAATCGTTTAACCCTGCAGGAAAAATGAAGAATCAGACAGTCGAAGTAAGTCAACACAAAAAAAATTTTATACGTTCATTTCAAATAATGTTTTGACAAGGAAAAAATCTAATTATAAACTAATCTATTAGTTTATAATGGATCCAGCATTAGCACCCGCGGAAAGCATAGCCGTGTTTGCACTTCGATCCATATCCGACGTCAAGACCGACGTTTCATGCCGAAACGCTGCATTATTTAAACCTCGCCCAGTTTTGCGCGCCCCGTTAAATGATCCACGGCCGCTCAACCGCGAAAAATCCACCCCGGTCAGGTGCGATGGGGCGCGTGGTTCAGTGAACCATGGCTCGCACCCTCATCTCATTACCAATACATGTGTAAACATTTATCCGTTTGAGCTGCAATCCGGGCCCGGACAATCACAGCGATGCGCGCAAGCCACGCGGCCCGGGAGGGTTGCGATCTCTAATTTATTTCCAGGGCCCGGCAACATTTTTTCATTAGCCGAACAAAAGTGGAATTTTCTCATTATGCGCTCGTTTAGTTGAGATGGGACGAGGTGTTGGCGCGGTGGTTCTTCGTTTAAGCGAAAGCAATTACTGTCATCCAAATGCCATTGTTGTGGACCTTCTACTTTTGTGCTGTGTGTCTCATGGGAATTGTGTAGTCTTTTTTTTAAATAAGATGCACCTTGATACTTCAATTTTTTTTAATATACGAGTGTTTTTCATTATCTACAGTTCTTAAAAGTTAATCGAAATCTATTTATAGAAAGACCTGGAGACAAACGCCCAATACTGGCATCTCATTTTTGCTTCACCAATAGTGAGAAAGTGATGACTGAACATTAATTTCCTCTAATATTTAGTTTCCACGGTCAGTTGCGGTGCAGCATTCGTATCATTAGCTATTCCGTTAAGGGTGTAACTATATCATTTGTATGTCCCAGTAGTTAATCATGGTGAATTATGTCTCATATATTCACTATTGGAGTGTTTGTGAAGGATATGAATGAAAACATATCAGAAGAGCATTATAGGTGTTCCTCAGGGCCTTAGATAGGAATTGTTGAATTATGTCAATGTTTAATTAACCATCATAATCCCATAAAAACATCCCTAGGTTCAGATATATTTGCTTTCTATATGTTTTTTGAGTTCTTCTGATTGTTCCACACGTTCGTGGATATGTCGTTAATTTATTATCGACGTTCAAATTTTAGAGAGGACCGGATATTTTTCTATTTTATTTTTATTTTTTATGAGCCTTCCCAAGCTTTAAAACTGTATGGTGTTTTCTTCTTATTTATCTTGGCTAATTAATTCTTTGTCTACTTAAATACCTTGTTTAATTCCTTTCTCGTATCTTTTTTTTCTTTTTTTGTCTGCTCCTTTCCCCCTCTTCCGTTTTTCCTCCTCCTGTTTACTCTTTACAACAGTTGATCCTCATTTTTTGCTACCTAAGACCCCCGAGCTTTTTTTTATTCCATGATTATACCACAAAAGCAACTTGCATGAATGGCAACCGGAATTTTATTTCACAGCTTGTCAAGTTTTTTATAAAATCATGCGTCGCGCCCTTTAACTATTTGCATTCTAATATCTCAAATTAATTTTCCCCTTTTCCTATACTTATATAGTTTTGAAGAGCAAATTGAATACTCAAAAATAAAAGTTCTTTAATTTTCAGTCTAATGGCATGCTACAAGCTAGTGTGTTCAGTTTTCATGCGGTTAGGGGAGTTTACATAGTCTACTTCCACCTCAATTACTCTAGCAATTGATCCACAAACAGATATTCCCTACACAACAATGTGCCACATGATATGAGTTTCTGGGTTTTCTTGGGTCCAACTTCACTCTTTTAGAGAGATTGAATAAGAAAATAAAAATTTCTGTCCAATGTTTTATCGTACGTTAAGCTTCTCCGATTTTACGATTTGCGATCTTTTTATCTTCTTATTCTTGGTGCGACTCCTCGAACAATTGCTAAATACGGCAATGAATAGCTCGTTCTATTCTATTTACGTAGAAAGTCAATTTTGAGAAACCAAAAATTTAATTTTTTTAATATTAGGAAGAGTTCTCCCCTTTTTATTCTTTTTCTTTTCCTTTTCTTTATACCCTAAGGTGTCGGGTTCTCTGTGAACTTCAGGAATTCCCTTCTGCAGTTCGCCAATCTTTTTGCTTCTTTTATACTTTTTCTTGTTTTCTCTACCATGTTTTTGATCGTGTCCATCTATGTTAATCTGGGCCTTTCCTGTCTTTTTTTCTTGGTAACCGCTTTTCTCTCATTCTCACCGCGTGTCCATACCATCTCAGTTGTTTTTCTGTATTGTTTCCACTAGTGTCTCTGTTTCTACTTTTTTCTTGTTGTTAGATTTCTTACTCTGTCCGCGCCATATATTAGAGCGGGTGTATAAATTGCTTTGTACACGTGTAATTTGGTCTCGCTACTTAATTCTCACTTGTTTATTAGAGCAGCCTTAATTTGAAAATGTACTCTTGATGCCTGTTCTTTCTATTATCCTGGAGTAAATTTTTTGCATGCATGACAAGAGACTTATAGCTCAGTAGTTATCGTATTCCTCCGTTTTCTCTTCTCGTGGAGCGGTAAAAAGGGTTCAAAGTACAAAAATTAATTCCTAGGCCTTTTGGCGACGTTGATAGAAAATTTGATGCGAGCCCTTGTAATGATTTTTTTATAAGTTTCAGCCACTTGGAAATTCAAAATCGAAAAACGGTGACTTCCATAAATTTTGATGAGTTTATATACTAAAACTCAACGTCCTGTTAAAAGTGAGATTTCAAAAATCACGCTTTTATGAAGGTCTACGTGAAATAAGCAACATACTGCCAAATTTTGATATTTCTGCGTTCAGTGATTAGAAACGAGCGATGTTTAGTCAACCGATTAAGGTGCTGATTAATTGTTTACTTTTCTCTCTCCCTCTCGCTTTCTTTCTCTGTCTCCCTTCTTTCTCAGCAGACTTTCTGTCTGCCTCCATTTCTGTAACGATTCTTAATGTTCTACTATTCTTGTTCTACTTTCAAATTTGTAGTGCTTTTTCCTAAATATTTTATGATTCTTCTTTGATAGAAGAGTTTTATGCGACTATCTTGCGGGAAAAGTGATAGAGATGTTTTTTGTCTGTTTTCAACATGCGCATTTCCATTTTTTGTCTGACAATGTGGTGTTTTCAACATATTTTTTACAATATGCTAGTTGGAGTTTGTTACAGATACTTTTACAAACATGAAGATCTTTTGTTAAAGTATACATGTTTCTATTTACTTCTATATAGCACCAATGTATTTATTAACACCTTTTTGGGGCGAAAGTCATTTGTCGCTTTGAGACTTTTATAGGCTGCAATGTTGTAAAGGTTTCCAATAATTTTATTTTGTCGCGGATTACTAATGATACGAGGATTTACTGCATTTCCCATCCTGGCACTTAAGGTACTTGCTATCATTGTGTAGTTTTTTGGGTAAGTTTGATTATACACATCTTGCCATTTTTCATAAAATGCTTCTACCATTTCTCTTTCATTTCGTCTTCAATAAATATTCAATAGGTTCGTCTTTTCCGAATCAGTCCTATATAAATCTGTGAGTACTTAAATAAGATCACCATCTTTACCTATTCTAATCTAAATTACTCTACGTCTTCATCACAAACAACGATTTTAAATAGAGGGAGCTCTGGCCTTAAAAGTATCTGCACTTGCGCTATATCTGCCTTTAAGAGTTTAAAACATCTAATCTTCAGAAAATATAAGGTCTATTGTGATAGAAAACCGTACACCAATTGGTAGAAGGGTTTTTGATTAAATAATGTTGCGATAGAAGGGAATCGTGCACTGAATTCCATAAATACAAGAATGTCTTATATATGAAAAATTTTGATTGGCCAACAAAGGGAACTTGAAGATATTAAAAAAATGCATTGTAGCACATCTAAAAGCAAAAAATATATATAATTATAGCCATTCCCGTTGACTTTTACATTTTAGAAGCTATTGTTCTATTTTATAATATTGAATTGGTATGACAAAGGTCACTTGAGGGTTGCTTAAATATATTAGGCTTTACCAAGAGGTAAAATAAAGGCTGATAATTAAGATAAAATACATTAATGTTGTGTTAGAGAAAATAAAAGCGTTGAGGTGGTACTCGTATATTTAACTTAGGATAAGTAATATAACAAAAGTTATTAATAAGAAAAATTAAATTTATAAATAAAGAATATCAATTTTGACTATTAAGAAGACTATAAAGAAATAGCTATAACAAGTAATGGAAAAGTAAAAAAGCAGGAAATAGAACAAAAAACCAAATAACAAATAAAGCATTACATCATCGGTAGAATTTATTAGCTCTTCATATAAGCGATCAAAAATGATAAAATAAAACGTTTTACATGGACTAAGCAAATGTAACAAAATGTACATAAAAGCAAATATTTCGCACAGCACTACAGTTTCAGAAAGCAAATATATATTTCGCAAAAACCCAAATGGCAGTTGTAAATGCCCCTTTCAGAGAGCGGCCGCGAGTTTTCTGAAATTACGCTATTAATTTCTCCAGATTTCCTCGTAAACACGCTAGCGCAATTCCATTTTGAAAGAACTGTCGCTTTAACCTCACAATTAAGTCAAATTACGCGTGAAGCCAAGTTGGGGTGCAAATGACAACCGATACACAACCGTCGTTTTGGTGTGGCGCACTGAAGGAGTCGAAGAAAACCTAAGTAAAAACAGCGATTAAGTTGTTTGGCAAATTTTAATTTGCAAATAAACACCGACTTGCTTAAGACTGCAATTATTAAGGAGGTTAAACAAAATAATCCAGTTATAGAGTTTGTAACTGAGTTAATGCGTTGCTTGGTTCTTTTCCATCTAAAAGTGGCCTAGAAAAAGTCCGAATAGCTATGCTGACCTACAATGTTCAAGTAATCATGTTAATGATAAGAAAATGTAGTTTATTGATTTAATAGGAAAAAACCGCTATTTATTTTAAAATGAAATTAGAAAATTAGAAATTAATGATTTGGTGTTCGAGGTGGCACTAGCAAAATACAGTTAAAAATGCAATACGGAGAGTTTAAGAAAATATTTATTGAATTTGAATTTTCGGATTGTGGAAACCATAATTAAATCAGAAAATTGCCCTACGAAGCACGAAAAATATATCATACTGCAATATATTATTGAAGGAGAAGTAAATGAAAAGCGTGGTCGAGAAGAAGAAAGACTTGAACAACCTAAGAAGTCGTTAGGTTTACAACCACATAGTAAGAGATCGATGGAGATTTGTCATCTCGATCGCTAATCTCAGAAATTGAGGTAGGACCAGCAGAAAGAGACAAACGATACGGAAATGGGCAAAAATATATGGAAGCGATCTATGTTGAGGAAGAGCAGCACCGAACAGAAAACGGGAAAATGTTGAACGTGTATGGGCTACAATCACCCAAGCGACTAACAGTTTCAGAACTTAAAGACAATCTGAGGATTCCAAGAACTACATTTTGATGGAAAATTGCACTGCAGTCGAGATGTATCACACTGTGAACGTTGCTTATTTAGAAAACTTGGTAATTTTGAAAGGGAAAAGATTCTAGACCATTGAAGAGATTTGAACAATACGACAAGGCAGTTATTTAGGTTTCAGCACAAAACTTTCAAAATGTTTTTAACAGCAAAAAGCGCTAAGAGTAACGTTTTTTATAATTGTAATTATAATATTTTGTTTATATAGTTTGATGCTTTCCAAATAAACCACTTATATTTGCATAGCAATTGTATAAAATTTTTAAAATTGATTTAAAATAATTGAAAATGTGCTGCCTTCGTTAGTAGTAAAGAACCCAAGTCCATCTCTTGTTTATTTGCCATTGAAAACTTTATTCGGAAAAATTTACCATAGAGCCAGATATTTCTCATCCTTAGATGCATTACCAGAGACAGCAAACATTTTTGCACGGTCTTTGAAGGTTTGGGAGAAGTGTGGTGTTTCTTGGTCTGACTACCATGTTATGTTTATGTGAAAATATGCTTTTTTGCGTTCTAGCTTCTGCTTGGTTTTTGGGAAAATGTGACATCTCCTGAAACTTTCTTTTATTTTTCCCCGAGTTAAGAATATGCCTTGGGATTCAAAATGGCCTATTTTTATTAAAAGCAAGTATTGGAGACAGGGCAGCGTCCTTATTCTATTCCATCTGTAGAATAAAAAATCGGGGAGGTAGACGAATCAATATGTTTAGAAAAAAGATCCTGATTATATTTTTGGCCATATCTTTTACCCGTCTAAACAGTATAGATGTGATATTTGTATAGATTTTGAGATTTTAAAAATAAACTAAATTTTTGGACATTGCTTTGATCTGAAACGATGTAGGTGGGTCTATTAGACGTCTCCGTCTTACTGTGATTATAGTTTGTTTAAAAAAGTTTGTAAAAAATAGTTTATGGATATTTTTATAATTTATTTTTAATTATTTTATTCTATTCCTTAACTTAGTCGATATAGACATCGTAAATCAATAAAAATATCTGTGTCATATGATACAATATAGAGAAAACTTATTGTTGATTGCATAAACTACACATAAGGATTAGAATTAGTTATTGCAGATTGCAGAAATGTTACGCATTAATTTCATTATTCAATGAATATATTTATTTTGCTTTTTTATTCTTCGTCTTGAAAATACAAACACATAGTCATTCTTCTGCATAATCTACTAACTTAGAGGTACATAGACAGTTTTTTGATTTCACTATCGTAAAATGAAGGCTGTTGTGACTCCTATCGTGAAAAAAGCTTCGACAGTAACATCGTCATTAAAACTATGTCTTACAAGTCTTTCTTTTAGTGCTTTAAATAAATAATGATAACAGGTTCGGATTGTAGAATAGGGTGTTCTAATGTACAGGTCCTCATTTTTTAGTGGAATTGTGGCAGCTCTATGGGGCTGCGTGTTGTTTTGAAGTAAAATAATCACTGAGCATTATTGTAATTTATTCCGACCTCAGAAACAATTTAAGCAAGAGTTGATCGGCGGTTATTGTTGAGAAGGTATAGAACAAGGCGCATATTCTCCTCAATAATGTTGGTCCTCGAGCGGGAGGTAGTTCTTCACGATCCCGGTGAAGAACTGACTTCCTCAGGGAGTGGCGACCCTGCCCTTCCAAGCCCTTAATTTTCTCTAACGCCCTTCCCTGGAGAAATTAAGTCCGCACCTTCATTCCTACCTTTGTCAAATATCTCCTTCCCACATCCCAACTTTAGAGGAAAGCCAGTAGTATCTTTCCAAGAGAATCCCATTGAGATTACGACACTTTAACTGAAGTATACGGTCGCGAACTCTGATACATTCCTTACATAGGTTTCTAATTCCTCCTCGGAGTCTTGTTTGTGCACTACTCGTTCCCATTTTTAAATCTTAATGTCTTTCATCATCAATCTCTTATAACTGTTTTTCTAGTTTACCATAAATCATCCTTGAAGGTGTAGGTATCCTATCCTTAATTTTAATTTTTGTCATAATTTTTTACTAATGGGTGCTAACAAATTTACCTGCAATTACGATCATTTACAATGTTCTTTTGCGAGTTTATGTTGTCCAAATTACGATTTAACTGCTGCTTGCTTTAAAGATTTTCATTATAAAAAAAGGTCTATAGGTCTTGGAAATATAGTAAGATGGCTATTGAAAATTGGGATTCAGCACGCCATTCATTGTATTCTCGTGATACTTCAGAAGATAATGGTCTTCTTATGGAAGAAGGTACTTGGAAGAATATTGCAGCGATCACATGTCAAATGATAGATTTGACAAAGTTGATAATTTTAAAAGATTTAAATTAAGACAGAGGCCATTTTTAAAAGGAAAGACCTGCGATTGTAAATGCATTTCTTATCTCCAAGCCAGTAACACCTAATCGAAATCCACCTACAGTATGGTGGATACTTTATCACAATGATATTGTAGTGAATTAAACCAAAAATTATATAATGCAACACTTTGAATCTGTCTGCCTTAATGCTGTAGTTGTGGTTTATTAAGAAATAAAACCAAAGGGAAAAATAAAAATTTGAGTGGTTAGATTAGGTAAAAATTTACGGTATTTCTTCATTGAAGATTTCCGTGCTAGGATGTAATATACCTCCACAGATTTTGGTGTTGAATACGGTCATGAAGGCATGTTTTGTATTCTCCAAGAAGGAAATTTAAATTTTTTTCAGACACCATAAAAATTTTAATTTTTTTTGGTTACGACATTGATAGTTAGGCAAATGCATTTTCATAATGTCTCTAAATCAATAGATATTCTATGGATTGCTAAAAGTTTCATAATAACCATATTTTTCCAAATTTTTGGTTGTAAATGTAGTTTTACATTTGATGAATCTTATAGTAACAACAAACCAAAAAATCGTTGTGTTGAAATTAAAAATGGCTACTGTATTCACGTCCATCGCGTTTATTTAAAATACAAATTTGATTCCCTTTTTAGATATATCTCTTTAATGTTAGAAAACGTGTGCTTATGGGCATTATGATATAGCAAATATATAACAAAATTCAGAACAAGAGTCACAGATAATAAAGAGAAGAAAGACGGATGTTTTCTTCTTATTCTTCATCGACATTTCAAAATATCATATTTAAGTGTACTTACAAGTGGTAAAACATTTAAAATGCAGATCAGAGAAGTTATAACATCTTAAAATTTTAGAAACTATTTGGGAATTTCATTAAACAAAGTAAAAGTTGACTTAGTAGTATTTCTTCAGGGGCATTACAAAATTAATTTGAAATTATTATCTTCTGAAATTTTTCCAAAATCTTTACTTGCACTTTTGGATAAGAAGTTTTCTATACTTTTATAAATATATATCTTGTAGGTCATGTTCTTATAGCTCTTCTTTTCTCATGGCTTTTTTAAGACGGTGAATCAAATATAAACCAGAATTATTTCTTTTTATTTATTGAAGCATCAAAGGAAAAACATATAAAGTTATTTTTCTGCATAATCTTCGTAGGAACATATTTATTACTAATAAATAAATAGTTTTTTAACAGTCAATAGCACCCAAGGACTTCGAACTGCAGGGAGGGTGTTGTAGTGTAATCCAGAACAAATTTTTAACTTTTGTTTTCTTCAGACATTCCTACCTACAACGCTCAGGCCTTGTAACCCTATCTATATCATATTCTTCTTAGTTTTTTCTTTCAATAATGGTTGGGTCTGCTTATCATTCTTATTTGGTCTAATAAGTTTTTATAATTGTTTTCGTTCGCGTCTGTTGTGGCATTTATGTATGTGTTATTAATTAAAGTTAAAAAAAAGTTTGTCAATAGTTAGATAATTGTACGCTCTCTAGAGAACTGTTTTTTGCACGACAGTGAAATTATATGTAAATTATAGGGTTTTTAAGCACCATGAGGTGAAGAAAGACGGTCGTGATTTTACAGCGTTGCAGTTTAGGATACCTGAAGGGAACATCCCCCGCAAAGTATTTCGTAGTACCGCTTTTTTAGTTAGCCCCACACATCAGGGCAAGAGGTACCCTTGTTTGTTGCGCAACGGATTATCATTAAGCTTAAAACCGTCCAACATTCTGAGAAGACTTAGCACTCTTAGGAAGACTCTAATGTAGGCCTAGATAAACCGTTTTCAGAAGGATAAGAAGTATGAATATGAAAGTCACCGACGTCTCTCAAGGGTTGGCGAGATATAAGAGAACTTTCGAATTGTTCGCCGCTTTTTGGAGGATGACCACCATTGGTTACTAAATGACCAGACTGAGCTACGACAGTGCACGTGCAATTTAAGACAGTATTCTGCTTCACAACATCGTCACTCGATAGACATCTGAGTCTATGTTGAAGCGGGAGTGAATCTTTTCAAACGCTCGGGTACACTGGCCGGCATATATTTGAACGATTCTTATTTTTTTAATTTGTTCTGTTCTTTAGAAATAATTTACATCCTCTCTTCACACTAATACTTTCATAGTTTGCATATTTGTTCTTATTTAGTTTTCATTGAATTGATACAAGCTTATTTCCATTCATTTTCCAGATTAAAAAAGTTTGCAACCATTAAAAATGGGAGCTATAACAGTATGCCTAAGAAGTTTTGTAAGTAGTTTCTTGTGCATATCATGTTTTTTTCACTATGGTTATATTTTGTATTTTTGCT
The DNA here is from genome assembly GCA_036346155.1 of Sinelater perroti. Classification (NCBI taxonomy): domain Eukaryota; kingdom Metazoa; phylum Arthropoda; class Insecta; order Coleoptera; family Elateridae; genus Sinelater; species Sinelater perroti. The sequence continues at coordinate 19,417,242 of JARFIY010000254.1, read as the reverse complement.
TGCCATTCTTTTTGTATGGTAATTTTGCAGTCTGTTCTCAATTATATGTTTCTCGATTTTTTGTTCATTGTTCTACTATATCTTTTGCTTTATAACTTTGTTTTATGTGATCACCTGTAGGTTAGCATTTTCGATCGGCCGCCTTCTTCATTTGCATTTGATTTAATTCTTTAGTTTACTAGAATCATGATCTGGTTCTCAGTTTTTCAGATGTTTCTTTTTCTTATTTTGTTTAGCATATTTCAGTTTTAAGCTTTTCATGTCTCTTTCGTACTGTTCCTTCAGATTTACATTTTTACATTGTATTTTGTAATCTTAAATTTGAGTATAAAGAAGGTAGAATTACCTCTCAGAGATTTACATAATTGGACATTGCGTCAGTGGAATTCTTTTTTAATATGACGTCATTCTAGATCATATTTCTCGCGAGGTTACGAAATAAATAAACAAACGACGCGAATTAAAGAATAATTAATATTTGCGAACTGTATTTATGAAAAATGTTTATCATAAAATGCATTTTAAGAATGCTCCTCCTAGGAGAAGGCTGTAAAATAGATGAACAACATAAAAGACTATATATAGATTTAGTGTTAATGACTTTATATAATGCGATTCTTTTAACTCGAGAAGATATGTGGGGAAAGGAGAAAATATTATTTACGGTTCTCTTTTTTTTCTCCCAAGAATGTTCTTTCTAGTAATGCTTCAATTCTATCTGTAGATGAGAAATAAATTACTAGTGCAATTAATCGTAATCAAATATATTTTATAATTAATCACGTTTAGTATTAATTATCCTGATCTTTAATAGATACCGCCGCTGAAAAAGCGGATTTCAGCAATTTGCAACTTAGCCAGGCGTTCCTCAAGTTCCACTGTTGGATTATGGAAATTGCTCTTCGCACGCCATTATTCCCCGAATTTATCATAATTGTTCACTTAAAACTCCGTTATGTGCCCTACCTTTTCCACACTCAGCGCCCCTCCCCCGCGGCCCGGTTTTAATTAAGCTTTTGAAATCGGCCATTATTAGTCCCCGGCCTCCGCCTCCTCTCGCGCAGAGTTATCGTTGCTCGGCTTCCTAAAATTGTATTGTGTTGCTTATTTAAGGCGGCGTCGGATTAAATTAATTAATTCTCTATTTCGAACGCGAGTAAATCACCTCCTAGAGCGGGCTGCAAATTCATTACGGAGCCGCGCCGCCCGCACGTTTAGCGCACTAGGTTTAGTTTTTGCAGCATTTGCGGCTTCAGGGTAGCGATAGCGGAACTGAAATTGTGTTGAAAAAATATACCTGGTGTCTGATAAATATGTGTTTTGCATTATTAGTTGCTTTTGTACAAATATTTTTAATATTAGGAGTAATAAACAAATTATTTTGTTAACAGTTTTAGTTATTTATTTCGATCTGTTACTTATATATGGAATTATGAATAAAACAAAACGTTCATAAACAATTTTTGACCCAATTTCTTCTCATAAATTTATCTGTTTATTGTTTTTACTTATTGGGAGGGTAGTGTAGAGGATTAAAGCACTGCTGTTTGAGGGATAACTCTGAGTTCGATACTAGATGAACCCAAGCAATTTTTAGTTATCCAAGTCATCTATGGGAATCGTGCTAAAGTTAAATAAATGCAGGGCACAACTGCAACATAATTTATTTGTATGGTGCAATTAAGTGTATTAGTTGTGTTGCGTAATGAAATGTTGATGATATATTAATTAAACCGTAATGCAGGCTTCAGACGGTCTTGGTATTACTAGCGATGAACGTAATAGGTGCAATATATCAACGTAATATGCATGTACTTGACTGGGATTAAATTAACTTGGACATTATTGTCGAACTAATAAGTTACGCCGCTGTGCGATAACTGCAACATCAGTCATTTTGCAGATTTCACCAATTTTATATGACATTCCTTTTTTCGTGCTCTACTTCTTGATAATTTCAATTGTATTTAGTAATGTCTAAGGTGATACTGAATCGCTGGACTTAAAAATCGCAAAGTATCTACACAACAGCAATAAATTAAGAACGTGAGCTAGATCGACTATATTCATACCGAGAATATGTAATATTTTTGGCATTACACTTTTCATTTTAATTTAAGCAAATAAGTAACAATTATACGAAAAATATATTTGTTTGCACAACTCTCCGAAATAGACTGTCTATCCATCTTTAACGTACCTAGGGCTTGTTCGTATATCCCACGCGTAATAGAATTCAAATAAGAAATACATGCTAGAGGATTTGTAATTACTCACCAGAATGTATGTGGTATTAACAGTAGTAATAATAAAAAAAAGCAGAGATCACACTTCTTCTCTCAGAGAACATTGGCGATCAGTGCCGTGCTGTGAAGTCTAGACCACTGACGTAAATTTTCGAGCCATGATATTTTGAGTTTTCCTGGGCTGCGTTTGCCTTCAATTTTTCCTTGAATAATGATATGAAATAGTTTGTATTTATCATTCCTCATAACATGGCCCAGATATGAAAGTTTTCGTCTTCTGATGGCATTAAGAATTTCATGTTGTTTGTTTATGCGCCGTAGTACTTCCTCATTTGTGACCCTGTCCATCTATGAGATCTTTAAATTTCTGCGGTAGGTCCATATCTCAAAAGCTTCCAATCTTTTGCACGTTGCTTCCGTAAGCGTCCATGCTTTAACCCCAAACAAGAGGATACTGAAGAGATAACATCTTAATAATCGAATACGTAATGGAATGGACAAGGATCTACAGGTTAAAATTTTCTTTATCTTTTGAAAGGCTTGTCTTGATTGCTCTATCCTACATCTAATTATCTGTGTTAAGACCCAATTTTCGTTCACAAAGCAGTCAAGATATTTATACGATGTTACTCTCTTTATTAACTCCTTTTTCACAAGTTTATTATTCTGCCTGTCATTATGTTGTTTAGCAACGATTACCCATTTGGTTTTTTTGGCGTTGAGTTTTAGCCCCATTTATTCACTATGATTTGTCACCACTAATAAGAGTATTTGTAGATCTTGCATGCTTGTGGCTAGCAGGACAGTGCCATCAGCGTATCTCAAATTGTTTATTACAACTCCGTTGATTATGATCCCTTCTGCTTTTCGAAAGCTTTACGAAATATTTTTCATAATATAAATTGAATAACAAGGGGAAGAGAACACACCCCTGTTTTATTTCTCTCAGTATAGACATGTCTTGTGATACCTGACCATCCATATGTCAATATAAATTGGCTGTTATACGTATATCTCTGCCGTCTAGACCAATTTTTTAAGAACTTGGAGTAATTTATTGTGCTGAGTGGTGTCAAATGCTTTTTCATAGTCCACGAAGCACATAATACACATCCACATTGACATCTCGACAGCGTTTAGTGAGCATCTGAATGTTAAATAAGGCTCTCGTGTTCTAAACCCATTTCTAATTGAGAGTCACGAATATTTTGCTTACATTTCTGATATATTCTGGCATGTATAATTTGGAGGAATACTTTCAGGACGTGACTCATCAATTTGATGGTTCTATAGTCTTTACAGTATTTTACACTGTGTGTTTAGGCAAGGTTATAAAGATAGATTTAAGCCAGTCTTGCGAAATTATACATGCAATTGAAGAGTTTCAGAAGCAGGGTAGTAGCACTGTTCTCCTTCAATATTTTCAGGACGTCAACACATATATTATCTGGTCCCGGCGCCTTTCCACTTTTAGCACGTTCAATTTCTGCTCTGTTAATATCAAGGCCATTGTCTGAATCTACACCGTGAGTTAAGTTTTTTGTGTCATTGAAAAGGTTTTTTATATAATTTGTTCATTCAACTAGTTTTCCTTGAATATTTGTTAATAGTTGTTTACTTTCATTCATAAGAATTTGACTGTTTTTATTTGGGCTTGCTGCACGTTTGACTTTCTTCACATATTAAAAGAGTCATGCTTTCTTTCAAGTTCTTCTATCTCTTCACACTGTTTTCGTAACCATTATTGTGTTGACCTGGAGAAGACATACCCGATCCGACACCGAACGAAACTATTGACTGCTTTTTATAAATTTTTGCTAATTATGAAATCAACACCCTTAAAATGATCGGGTTTATCATTACCTGAGTAATATATTGCATGTCCTTCGACTTGACACATTCATGAGTTGGCCCATCTCATCTCACTGATTCCGAGGAGATCGACCTTTAATCTTTTCATCTCCCTTATTGTATTATGAGTTTTACCACTTTCAAAAAAACTACGTGTATTCCCGGTTGCTACTTTTTCATGGTTGACCTGGGGATTCTTAGCACCCCCTATTCATCTTAGGGCTGCCGGGGACTAGGGGCCATATCTTCATTGTTCTCAAACATGTTAAAGACTTTCCTAGGAGAATAGGAGGTGTTTTTTCGTTGCCTTCCTCGTGCAGTGTCACAGCCGGTTAAACCATTATGGTTATCGCCTCTGAGTGTCAAGCCTGTTGAGAATTCATACTTCGTCAATCCGGACTCAGTAATGACGTAGCTACTGCCCTATGTCATGTCCTCAGTAGATCCGCGGGTGCTTATTTAACAAGCCTTATTTGCATCTGTCCTGTATATCTTCAGGACGTTCCCTATCAGTTATTGGGACGCGCCGTGTCGGGGTTGAGGACACCTCCATCCGTGGAGTGTTAAAAAACCCCTACTCGATTTAAAGTTTTTCCTCTAAGAAAACTAAGACCTGGCACGGAGGAAAACACTGGGTGCATTCTATTATTACTATTTCCGAGAACCGTGATCCTCATTGGTTGATAAGCCTCGAATTAAATTACATACGCTTCATAACTGAGTATTTGCTTAAACACTAAATTTATTACTGTTTATTTTAATTTGGTGACGTTCCTGACACATTACTTCGTCTTTATTTTATTACTCACATAATATGTAAAAAAGTCTTTACATTAGTGGTTAGCCTTAAAATCACTGTGAGTCGTTGATTCATTTGACCTAAAATTTCTGTTGTTGCAAATTAATACCTCGTGTTAATAAGCAAAATGCTGAGAATACTTTAATAGCACTTTTCAGTTTGTGTCATTTATGGTAATTAATAATAAAATAACATCAAAACAGCTTTGTGCACTTGATTTTAAGAGAAAGCGGCCTCAAGTCATCCCACACGAGCTGAAACCTGATTAAGCTCATAATCAGAATTTTTCCAGAATTCACAAGACAGCTCCTTCTGGCGCCAAATGTCATTTTAACGAGAGGCTCTTTCTCTGCAATCAAGATACAAGTAATTAATGGCTCCAGTTACGTCTGGGATTCTTCGCCGTTTTGTGGAAAAAATGATGCTCTGTATTTGAAGGAATTTTGAGGGAGTTGTGTATTGGTTATCAGTTGTTATATTTAAATGTTTGCAAAAGAATGCATATTCAAATAGCATCAAAATAATGTTAATTTGTGAATTAAATATAAAAGACTTGTCAAATATAATTTTTGTATTTAATTGGAGATTGTGTACTCTAAACAATAAAAATCCAATTTCTTCATATTTTGAAGTTCTCAAATTCCAAAAAACAATTTTTGAATTTTTGACGGTCGTAATGATACACAAATAATTAAAAACAAGTAATTGATTGTTACATTTTTCTATTATTGTTATTCTACATTCATCCTATTACGCGAATGTAAATCGTAAACGCTCAGAACAATACCCCGTTCAGTTTCGCTTTTGTGTCCGCTTAGCGCCGCACCATCAAGCATTATTTACCCTTCTTCGCAAATTGATTAATATGGGTACCCATGAATATAATAATTACACCCAGCGAAAATTAATCATCGTTACGCCAGCAGAAAGCATCAAACTGAGATCGATTATGTTCTCGCCCTGTGCATCAGGCGTAAAACGTAAACAAATTCATATTCAATTATGCCGCGCATCGGAGCATTCCAGCCGTTTTCGACGTTACGACCTCTGACGTCATTAGTACAAATGTAATCTCTCTAATGTATGGCTCAACTTTGAATATATTTGATGCTGGTGGTTTTGACTTTGGAGTGAACACATTATTCCAAAATTCGCCTTACATAATGGTACTTACAAAAAAGGAATTGGACAAACGATGTTTGGTAAAATTTTCAAGTCGAATAATTTTTTTTTTTCAAAAACATTTTTGGGACCCAATAAGCAGCTATTAGTAACACCGTTCAACTTCTTTGTGTGCCAACAACACTTGTGTAATGATTACTCCTTACTGCACACTATAGGTACTCGATTCATATAAGGAAAATTTTGCATCTTAATGTCCGGACCTCACCCATCTGCATTTAAAAACCAAATCTATGGTTGAGGCCTAATTTTTGGATGTTGAAAAATTGAATTTTAAAAAATTGTCAAAGTACTTGCACACAATAAGGTTTTTACTTATTATTGCGTTGTAATATTGAAACAGTAGATAGATATTGAGAGTCGCAATAATTTTTTGAACGATTAAATCTATTTTAAAATCTGTGTCTTGTTCTGGAATATCCGATTTAGAAAGCTTTTCCAGTAAGTAAAGCTTTTGAACACTGTTGTACACTATTGGCTATTGAGTATATCCTATATATTTCTTCTTTACTTTTAAACTCTATTTTTCTTCTTCGGGCGATCATCTGATATCAAACCAAAAAAGAAAAAACAAAATCCTTCTTCCTTACTTTTTTGTGTTAGTTCTCGCTGTCTACCTCCAACCCTATAATTTCCAGCCGTGATGTATCGCCTGCAATAATCCAAAACTGCGAACATAACATTGAACGGCATCGGCTGCCAAATATTTATTGAACCGCTGCAGCTAACGTTCTGCCAGTTAAAAAGGGTTGTTTATCAACATGGCTATTCGGGCTCGCGTTCTTGGCAAATAATTGCTAGAAGTCTAGCTTTTTGCGCAATTAATTTCAGGAGAAGTGTGAAAACAGATTTAAAAATCAGGGCCTGTAATCTGCGCCTGCCACGCCCTTTGCGTGCCGTGCGTGACGCACCCGGGAACATGTTTAAATATTGCTCCAGCAAATTCGAACGCTTGTGTCGCATGTTGCGGTTTCAGTGCTTTATTTTCCTCTCAAGCTATTCAAATTGCATAAAATGTTGTTGACTTAAATGTACATAAGCTCTACTCGCCACAACTACGAGTATCTTTATTAGATTTCTAGATTTCTTCGGTGTCTGCAGCTTTCTATACCTCAAATCAATTTTAGTTTTTTTAAAATGTTGAATGTTTTGTCATTTATTCATGAAGTAGTAAATGTTATGCTGTTATTTATTAGGATAAATTGCTTTGTGTAAGCCATGCAGATTTTTTAAATTGCTTTCCTATTTCCATGGGAAGCGGTAATCCGCTTATATTTATCCACAACGGAACGCTTTCAAAGGCTTTGCCTACTACAAACCATTCCGCAGGAAGGGCAAACAAGTCTATTCAGTTATTCATCGCTATAGAGCCAAACAAAAGATTTAAATAAAACCAGTGCAATGTATGCACGATGCATTTTATACGGTATCCTGATGATATTGGCGCTAGTCACAGGGCCGTAGCTGAAGTGTTTCTCCAAATTTTGTTAGTATGTAAGCAAGGTTCCGTTTACATTATTTAAAACTGCTTAAGTCTGCAGATCTCTGCGCACAGCATTATGTTCAGTTGTTACCATGTAACTCGTCATCCTATAACGTATTATTTTAACTATAACACAGTAAGATATATTAGATTTATTTTACAATATTTAGCACGACAACCGATAGTCTTCTATTCTTCCTAAATGGCCTACTTGAAAAGGGTCCTTATACTTACTATTTTCTCCACCGTAAGCATTTAATAGTCCAGTTGAAAAATCTAGAGGAACCTCTTTTTATTCTTGGTTTCTACTTATAGTACAACTGCACAGAGGTAGTGTTTTGGCGGTCTTTAGCGTAATAACATACATCCAAATGTAACAAAACTTATAAAACTTAGGACTATAGGAAATGCAGAAGTGCGTACGTTGGTGATAATACATAAATGCGTTGTTTATGTATGGTAAAGGTATCTTTATCCTTCATTTCATGGTTAGATCTCTAAAATTATTTGTAGAAGAGCAAAAGATCTATTTGTAATAATAAACCTTTTTACTTTAATGCGTTTAATTTTTTTATAATTTTCTGTCTACAATAAAGGTCAAAGATATCATAAAGATACTAATTGTAAGTAAAATTGAAACGATTAAGCATCCTCGTCTAACTTCTCTATCGGTAGAAAATGGATCTAACAGTTTGCCAATGTGTAGAACTAAAGCAGAATTATTCTCACAATTTCTGTAATTCACGCAAAGAGAGTGTGGCATCACGTGCTCATTTTTGAAAATATGGAGAACGGCCAAGTCTTTGAAAACTGCCGACTCAAAACAAGCTGAGGTGTTGACGGATTATATCTTTCTTGGGTAGTTAGAAGAACTTTTGTGATTAGGTATGTCAGACAAATCTTTAATTTTGCGAATCTCAATTTTTACTTTAAGGGGGCTCTAATGTTAGCGGTCGGCCACTAACTGATTAGCATATTGATAGTCAGTGAACCATACTACAAGTGCTGAGCGTCCTTCAGTACCAAGACGGGATATCTATGGTTAGGGTTAATCTCAACACTTTCAAGCCATAAAAGGGGGTAAATCAGGGGTGTATTCTTTCTCTCACTTTTTTTAATATATATGGTGAATATATAATGAGGAAAGCCTTAAAATAATGGGAGGGAAACGTCTCACTCGGTGGAGTAAAGGTTAGCAACCTGAGATATACGGACGACACTATACTCTTTGTATTTTCGGAGAAGGAACTAGCAGATCTGTTTCGTAGAGTACGAGAGTGGACTGGTTGAACTCACTATCAATAAGTCGTGGAAGACAAAAATCATGCTCATCAACGGAACTGGTCAACTTTCTAGAACGGGAGAACTCGGATCTAGAATTTGTCGGAGAGTTTATATACCTCGGATCGTTTCTTACTGACTAGAGAGGAAGCGAACGGGAAATCAAGAGAAGGACTCAAATGGCCAAGCTGCAATGAGCAAGCTGACACGTATTTGGCAGGACAGAAAGGACTCCAATGCCACCAAGATGGGACTAGTCCGGGCAGTGATTTTCTCGATATTGGCTTAGAGTCGTGGACAATTCGAGCAATAGATCTGAAAAAGATAGAAGCATTTGAGAGGTGGTGTTGGTGAAGAATACTCCGCATACCATAGACCGCCAAGAGAACGAATGAATTTATCCTTGACTAATTACGCATAAGAACTAGACTATTCACGATCTGTTACCAAAGGATTTTCGGTTATTTTGGTCACATTGTCTGTCGAGAACTAGATAACGTTAATAATTTGGTGGTGATGAGCGAAATAGAAGGGCAAAGCCCTCACGGCCGGTTACCTAGCCGCTGGTTGGATCAAGTAACCGCCCTCACTGCACTCTTTGTTACGAAGCCGAAACCCGAGCGAAATCGAGAACATTGTACATAAAGTCACGAAGGTCTTTCAGGAACATGATCAAGAAGAAGAAGATGTTAGTAAACTAATCTTTTTGCATTGACCTTTACGCATTTGTTCACAGAAATTTTGTATTTATAAGGCTTTCCTAACTCTAACTTTTTTTTAAATCTTCTATCTATCATTATATAATATGTGTCAGTGCCATAATGTTAGATAACGTAGTCTACTCACGAAGGTGTTTTAAAAGCTTCGTTTGCTTTGCGATAACTTAATAAGCTATATATGCTCTATAAGTTTGAAATATCTTCGATGAAGATGTGTTATTACTTTTATTAGACATTATCATCTCTGTTCATATGCAATGAATAAGTTTCTTCATACTATTTATATCCAATTTGTCGATGAATATCAATTCCTGCAGAATTTATTCGTTAGGAGCTCAATACCTACGCATTTTGATTGATATGATATTTTAATATTATAATACCCACTTCATATGCATCGACGTATATCAGATCTGGCGGTTAGAAGGCAAGAGATTTTAAAACACTCTTGTAGAAATATATTTTTATTGTCTTTCTAATAATATGAGAATTTTGTACTACCACCTATCTTTACAGATAAATTGTGTAAAAATTGTTCTCGTTAGAATATATTTTAAAATGCCAATCAGATATCGATAGTATCCTTTTTGTTTGCCTTGTCATCTAAGGGTGATACATCTCAACACTACGTGAAAATTTTTCTTAAAAAAAGACCCGAATGCTATTATTTTATCTGCCTGCACTATTCTACTACATTATATATATTTCAAATTAATGGGAATAATTAAAAATTTGCTTCGTCGATCTTATGTGAGCTTAACAGAAGAGATGAAAGCATAAGCTTCTTTATTTTTTGAATCCAAGATTTAAGATTGTTTTATTTCTTTTTTAGTATAAAACTAAAAAAGATGAGTACTCACAGGAAAAGTTAGGGATGTAGTTCAAACACGTCTGTGCTTTGCAACATCAAGATTTACGTATATAAAAATAAACTTTAACTAAATCTTCTATCAAAATTACAATAGAATCCTAACATTTATTTATTCAATATCTTTTTATAACATTTTTTTTATTGTTATGAAGATTTTGTTCTATTTGTCTTCATTTACATCAATTTATTATTGCGATTTTTATGACTGGGCATTCTGTTTATTGTTTTCCTAAACTACCAATGTATTTAGTAATTTGTGCGATTTTATACTTGTATTTCATTGTAGCGTAACAGCTTGAGTTACGTAGTAACAAATAAGCAATGCATAGGGGACTAAAAAGTCTTGCAATATTGCGCAAGCGATGGCCGCACCTTGTAATAAGTTCAAGGCTATTGAAACGGGTTTAAACCTGCACTACGTTTGTCAAAATGATCTTTGAGTATTAATTGCTCCTGAGCTGTGACAGTAAAAAAAAAACACAATGTCGGCCAATTTTGCACTACAAGTCTGCACCTAGTGTGATTGTCGATCGATGTTTGAAGAAATTGATCTTATGTTAAGAGATGATTATTCTAAACGAAGATTATATTCAGGTGGTATTGGAAGCTCTAGAGGGGAAAATTTAAAAACGCCCATTCTCGTGTCACGGTAGAGAATATCGTTGCTACCAAAACAAAGCACGTAACCTATAGCCAAATAGAAGTGTTCGAACATTTCTGCATGGGTAATTCTGTACGACCATCTTTAAGTGAAAAAAAATCAATTGAGCCTGGTAACGTTCAGCTGTAACAGTTTGACCAGGTAATACTTTCTTGTCATGAATATTCGTTTTTGCAACTGATGTTGATGGCTGGGCTGGATCAATCCATGCTTCTCTGCGTTTGGGATTGTCTAACAAAATCCACTTTTTATCACCCGTAATGATTTTGTACAAGAAATTCTTTCTTTTGTACCGAGAAAGCAGTCATGCAAAGTCAACTCTTTGCTTCTTGTTTTATTCCGTCAGTTTATGAGGAACCCATTTTCCTTCTTTCTGTATCTTTTCCATTGCATGCAATTAAAGTTATATTGCTTAGTGAGTAACTTCTAACAGTTCTGGAAGCTCTTCTTGAGTTTAACATGGATTTTCATCCAGTAAAACTTCAAGTTCTTTGTCTTCAAATTTTTTTACATTACCTGGACGTGGATCGCCCTCAAGAGTAAAATTTCCATCACAAAATCTTGCCGCTCTTTTTCGCAGTTTAACGACTTACAATATGTTTACCCAAAGTCTAATTAATCAATTCCCTAGCTTGAGCAGCATTTTTTTTTTATTTGAGAACAGAATAGAATGCAATGGCTTAAATGTTGCTTATCGACATTCATCTCTTATAAAATTGATACATACGGAATGACAGCTTGTATATGACTGAAACTTATGTCATAAAAACAGAAATGGTAAGCTACATATATCCACAATAGCAGCCGAATTGGATGTATACAAGAATGTTTTTTTATGCAACTAACTTCAGAGCCGAGTTTATACTTGCACACCTATTACATATCGATGTGACATCAAGTCTTAGTAAATCTTCTAAGACTTAAGCTACAAGAACATACTAAGGTGCAAGCCAATAAGGCGCACAAATATATAGGGTGTCACAAAAGAAACGCAGGATTTAATTTTGGAAGAAACATTTCATTTTTGTATTAGTTGGCAAAGTTATGACATTATCTTAAAGAATGTCCATTTCCATTAAATGTGGATTAGAAAATTTGGCAGCTCGTTTAACACTCTTGAATTCTTTCGACAAAATTCTCGATCACTTGTTTGCATAACTGTGCTGTGTAATTTTTGCTTTTAATTCAAGAATCGTTCTTATTGTGATAGCATAAACTTTGGTCTTTACGAATCTTTAAAGAAAAATATCGTACAGTCTGATGTAAGATATTGATGCTCAGTTTACTTTGCTGCTTTAGGAAGTAAGCATCCCTTTAAATTATTGCTCAAACAATTGGATTGTAATATTGTCCTTCTGGAACCTCAAGTAATCCAAATGCATTCTATCCAAACGAGGCCACACAAATTTGCTATTATCTTATGGTAACGCTTACCACTGATAGTCACTGCGTTTCAAAAAAGAACGTTTTATTCAACTCATCGGCATAAAATTCACACAAAACTGTTACTCTTTGGATATGTATAGGTCGGTATTGAATAACCCGATGATTTTCTATGTCCCAAATGGGACAATTTTAGTTACTGACATATCCAATAAGGTGTAAATGCGCCCTGCCGCAAACTATGGTTTTCTTAACAACATTACCGTCAACTTTTTGATCCTATAGCACTCAATTGACAAATACTAGGCCTGTTTGTTCAAATTGTTTAATTAGTCTTTTTACTGTTGTTTCACTTTGGTGCAATTCGCCTTCCTAAAATGCTACGTAATTTATTCTTCATGCTTGCAATGAATTTTAACAATAATCACTCACTGCTTCGTTGAGTAACTCTCCATATTGACCAACCGCAATGTGTTTATTACAAAAGTCACCAAGCAGAACGCTGCCTACCTTGCAGACAACAAATGGTGCACAATTTAAATCCTGCGTTTTTTGTTGACAATTTATATTACCATTATTATATAATATATGAAATTTATTTATCTTTTTATATTTATAAATGGTATCACCAGAATTGTGGCATATATACGAGGATGTAAACTAAAGTCCTTTTACGCCGAATGTGAATCTTTTGTACACTAGATTTTACAGCAGCAATATTTTCTTCACTTCTTCCATTTTCATATTTTGTTAATGTTTTAGCGCCGTAAAGAGTAAAATATCTTTCAAAATTTTTAAGAATTCAATGTACAGCAAGCACTATAGGTCGATTACGCAAACCATAATTTTATATATACAAGTAAGTTCATAAAGCATTTCAAGTTTTTTTTTTACATATTTTACAGGTGCTTAATTTCCCCACCTTTGGTTGTACAGCAGACATCTACACTATAATTTTTTTACCTCACATAACGTATCATGGTCATTGAAGTGGTTGCCAAGATTCTGAAGATTAGCACAAGTACAGTATTTTTTACGAATCCCCACAAGAAAAATTCACAAAGGGTTTAATCAGGAGACCGCATTGAAGCGTTATCTCCGCATGTCTTTGAGGTATTGAGGTGGGAAAATAGGCCATATGCCTTTTCCCTCAAAACTGAGCAGAAGAAATTTACGTTAAATGACTCTCGTACATGTAATGTTACTACCAAGAATTTTCGGTCTCCTTACCCCCCTTTCCAGGTAGATGGGAAATCTCTAAAGATAAATTTGAAGACTATTTTTGATTTCACTGCAGAAATTTAGATTCACTGCTTTTTCCTTTTCACGGAAATACTGATGAAACTTCATTAATCCATTATGGATAATTCCCCAAGCTTTAAGCTTAGACTTGTGAGGAGTGTGCTAGTAAGCTTCTGCAATACGACTTCGAAGTTTCTTTGCATGTTGCTGGATATCCTGAGCGAAGAATTTTGCATAAACAGTTGTTACTCTAGCATTTTGCATTAAATTCTTTAACATTGTTGAAAACAGTTGTTATCTTTTGAAATTCTGTTTGCAATCGTTGCAGAACTACAGCGGATGAGGTTTTTGCATATTCCGAAACTCACGTTTACGAAATGCCGCATTTGCTACTCTTGCTTTCTAGGGGCAAATTATGGCAGCAAACGGACTTTAAAAATTCTTGAAAAGTTTCTTTATTTGCTACGAATTTTTTGGTTGTTTTGTGAATTAAGGAATAACTTTGTGCAGTTATTTTCATTCGTTTATCGAAAATGCCACAAGAACGCAATTAGTTATTTTAAAAATTTCTAAGCTTTCAGCTTATTTAGCTTTAATATTTTGGGATGGCCTCGTGATGTTTTAAATTGTAACAGTTTATGGGCTACTTCCGCACAATGGTTTGTATATAATTGGCATATAAGTTGGCTCTATGTTAAGGTGGTCAAATAATGTCGTGTAGGATTTCTATTAGCGTTAATGTTAATATTATTCGAGTTTTCAAAGTAAAACTGCTTTGAAACTGTAATTTTTGTATTATTTAACTTGAAACTTTCGAAATAGACACGTATGTTCACGAAATATAATTTTTGGTATTATGTTGTTTATAGTGTGGGTTTTCAGGTCGGTAATGATTTTATATAACTGACAACTGTGTCTAATTAATAGTACTTTTATTGTATAACTGTTGTTTGCAACTTAAAATGTTTTTTTATTAATTGATTCTAATAATAATTTGTATTTGCTTTTTTGTAGATTTCTATAACCTCATGAGTTTTTAAGCTTAATTCGGCTTTTATATTTTCAAACTTGTAGCCGTTTTAAGAAAAAAATATTACAGTAGTTTTAACAACAAATTTCAGAAAGTTACCGCACATATTTTAAGCACTTGTCAATAAAACAGTGAACGTTGATGTGATTTTAATATAAAATGGATAAAATCAAGCAACGTAATTGGCTGTTTGGCCAGAGGATAAACGCGACTGGGGCGCAAAATGTCAGCACGAAATTTCAATTATTATGTTTAGTAATAATTACCGGGTATCTGTATTATTTTGTCTACCACAACGGCTCAATAGAGTAACATGTTTCAGTCTCCTTAGTGATGAAATACTAACATTAAAAAATACACTCTTTATGAAGGTACAGCCTTTCTTGGTTCTTTACATTTTTTAATTACAATTTGAAGATTCTTTAAACAGTTAACTAGTATACAATGACTGTTTCGTGGACAGAGATATTTGACATGCTAACTAACTTTAATGGTCATATTAAATTACATATCATTGTTTGGTTTATTGTAATTAAGTTGCTGGCGCTTTTATAAATTGCAATTATGAGTTTTTAAGTAGTATTTTTTAAGTTTATTTTTTCATTTTGTTTATGTGGGCGAAACGACGTAAAATTGTTAATAAATGTCACATCCGATGTAGTACATAGGCGAGCAGTTCGAAATGGAGGCAAACGTGAAATAAATTATCAAGATTACTAGGTAGCGGATAGGTGTACTTAAAGAATACCTAAATGCAAATGATTGCAGTATTTATTGAATATAGGCAGCCGTTTTTCCAATATAGCTTTTTCTTTGAGGGGGGGGGCGGCGGCATTTGATTATCTCTAAACCTGCAAAGGTCTAAGCGAGGAAAATAAACATCTGTTATTGCTTAAGTTAAGAATGTCGGGTTTGTTGAACATTTTTTTAAACAGCTAGCGTTTGAAATAAAGCAATTAAATACGGGAAAACGTAGGCAGAGCAAAATGAAGGCAAGATTAACATAATTAGAGAAAAATATAAGAAGGAACAACAACGCTGAAGCCAATTGCCCCGACCATAAAAAAATGAGATTTTGGATACAGGGGTACGATGTAGCTACCTGCAACAAGAAGGTAAATTTTTAAATGGACCCAGAGTTGCACATCTGGAATAATTATAACTTATTCAGAGGTGGCTCAAAACATTTGATGGTTGCATTAAATACTATACTTGCAGATTACAAACTATTCGAACTACTTATTGTTAGATGATAAGGGGTTTTATGCTACATAATGAATATTAGAAATTTTTTTTTTGTAAACTCCATTATAAATACGTGGTCTATCCGGAAATAATCGAGCTATGTATATAAGGCAATATATTATATTAACAGTGGCTCCATATTATCGGAACAAACCTCGTACAACATCATCGCTAGTAAAAGAAAAGTGATTAGTACGTTAGAGAGAAAAAATCGGAAACTCTTTCAGATTCATACTCGCTAAAACACAGAATATAAGAGAGAAAAGTGTATTGGTGGAAAGTTCTTCAAAAATGGTGTTGAGGTGTGCTAACCCCTCTTAATAGAAAATTCACATTGCTGAAAGCGGTAAAAGCTTTGCTGGAATTGTAATATGCAAACAAGCCAGCATAAATATACAGCTAAGGAACTGAGTTGCAATAATCAAGAAGTCATTTCAATTACAATTTTTACCTAAGAACAAACAAAACTGTCGAAAAGGACATCATAGGAAAATTTGGTTATGAAGTTCATAGAAAATCACAAAAAAAAACAATTTGTTGATAGAAGTTTTTCTTTTGAAGAAAGGCTGGGGTTATATGAACTAAGTTCCTGTTATTGTATGTCGATAATCAAGTTGTTGAACAACTTCCCATGTTTAACCTCTGACAGGTCTCTCGTCGTTATAATTCAACCGATTTGTTATATATTTCTACTTTTGTCGAGCCTCAGCAAAATGCTGCGCCCTTTATGTTTTCTTACATGTACTCCATTATTAGCCTTTCCCTTGCGTTATTTTATGTTGTTCTTCTCTTTAATGCAATTTTTAACAGACTGTCGTATCGTAATGTGTCCTATTAGGTTTTTTTTACTATTTTTTCTATAGGTTTCTATCTTCTCAGGATTTAATAGATGCGAAGGCTTTCGTGACCGGTGTTATGGTGCATCGTGTGGTTGGTTCTCGGGTTATAAGGTCGTGGTTGGAGTTGAGAGACTCTTGACGTTTTGTCAAGAATTGCGGCGGACATCTTCAGAAGAAAATCTTCAAAAACTTAAGTGACTGTCCTGTGCGTTTCGCTTTTATTTATTTATTTTTTTTATGTATTTATTAGTTAATTACAATCTGCCAATTACATCTGGCAATAAGTAATTATGTTGATCGTATTGAGCAGTGTTGGAGAAGTCGCCCAATGACGACCCTCCTGCGATTACTTAATTAATTTGATTGTTACAAGTTAAGTTAATTAAGACACTTAATGTAACTTAAATAGCACTAAAATCTATGCGGTAGATCGAGCGGATTAAGTCTTTTGAGTCTTTGCGTTTGAGCACTGTTGTCTAGTAGATTAACTGCCAAAGGATTAGGATGCACTTCTAACTTATTTAGGTACTTTACACTAAATTTTTTAATTTCTTCCTTGACGGTGGCCACTTCTAAATCGTTTCGGATTTCAATGTTTGGGATGTAGTATGGGGCATTAGTTATTAGACGTAAGACTTTGGATTGGTACCTCCAATATGTCAATGTTAGATCTAGAGGCAGTGCCCCATAACTGGATCCCGTAGGTCCAAACTGGTTTCAATGCTACCTTGTATATAAGAAGTTTATTTTAAGCGATAATTGGGAGTTTCTACCTAACAACCAGTAGTATTTCTTTAGTTTCAGTCCAAGCTGCACCCTCTTCTTCCATATATGAGTACGCCATGTAAGCCCTTTATCCAAGTGTATCCCTAAATATTTAACGCTATCTGCCTGTGGTAGTGGTTGACCGTTCATATTGACTTCTGGGGAGTGCCCTCTACATTTTGTGAAAGTCACATGGACTGATTTATTCTCGTTCACCTTGATACGCCATCTTTGGAGCCACTGCTGTATTTTATCTCAATGCGTCTGTAGTTGTTGGGCAGCAACTGTTGGATTTTGGTGCATTGATAGGATGGCCGTGTCGTCTGCATACGTCGCTGTTATAGCGCTATTATCAGTGGGTAAATCGGCTGTGAAGATGAGGTATAAGACAGGCCCCAATACGCTGCCTTGCGGAACACCGGCTTTTATTTGCATCAATTCTGTTAGTTCATCCTGATATTTAACCTGGAAGTATCTTTCCTGTAAGTACGATTTCAGGATAGTAAAGATTGGATGGGATAACTTCAGCTTAAGCTTGAATAGTAGACCTTCGTGCCAGACCTTGTCGAAGGCCTGGCTTACATCCAAGAAAACCGCTGCACAGTAAGCTTTTTCCTCAAATGTATTATTGATGACTTCAACGATTCTATGGACTTGTTCGATGGTTTTTCCTAAAGCCGAACTGGTGATCGGCGAAGAGATCTTCTTCGGTGTGTGTCATCAAGATTCTTTTTAGTAGGAGTTTCTCCATTCGCTTAGATAAGACTGGTAATAAACTGATAGGCCTATAGGACTCGACGTTGTGCGGGGGTTTGTCGGGTTTTTGAATTACTATTACTTGAGCGATCTTCCATGGGGTGAGAAAGAATCCTGTTCTGAGGATAGCGTTGAAGATGGCGGTTAACATTGTAATCCCTATTTTAGGAAGCTCCTTAAGTACCCTGCCCGTGATCAAATCCCAGCCTGGTGCCTTGTTAGGTTTTAGTAAGTTGATCATTTCTGTGACTTCACTAGCTTTGAACATCTTTATTGGAGGTGAAAGTTGGTAAGGGGCTTTCAGGTATTCTTTTATGTCGTCATCTTCATCCGGATTTCTAGTTGGTATTTCTACAGGTTGGAAAACGTTTGACAGGTGTTCCGCGAAGATTTGTGCCTTTTCTTTGTTATTGCGCGCCCAGGAGCCATCCGCTTTACGAATAGGAGGTACTTGTTGATTCGGTTGGTTCAGGGCCTTCGTTGCCTTCCATAACGAGTAGTCTGTGCTAGTTGTAGCTGATAGCCCTTCTACGTAGGTGGCAAAATTGTCATTTTTGAGGGTCCGTATTAGCTCCTTCAGTTCTCTAGTGGCAACGTTTAATCTTCTTTTGTCGTCGTTTTTGGGCTATTTTTTCTTTCAGGATAGTAGGATACCTATGTTCTACTTTGTTGGGTGGGAAATTTGGTGTTGCTTCCTAGGCAGCACTTTGTATTGTTTTGACAAAACTTAAGACTACATTATCAATTTCTTCGTTTGTTTTGAGAGGTACATCTAGATTTATGCTATCCTCAATTAGTACTTTAAAGTATTCCCATTTTGTTTTTGAGTTGTAAAGTTGGGGTGGTTTACTTCTCTGTGTTATAATTGCATAGACAGTAGCTATCACTGGAGAGTGATCAAACGTCAGATCAAAACTGGATTTTATATTTAAGAGTCTTCGAGAAATACCTTTGATCACAAAGAAGTCCAATAAATCTGGAACTTTTGCATGGTCCGTTGGCCAGTATGTTGGTTCATAGGTGGATAGATGACATAACTGTTCTTCTTGTAATACCTGATATAGGATTCTGCCTCTGCCTGGTGGGGATAGGCGCGATCCCCAGTGGGTATGCTTGGCGTTGTAGTCTCCGCCCGCCATGAATCGATTTCCAAGAGATGTGAAGTATTCTTTCAAACTGTCTTTGTCAGGACGATAGTTCGGTGGGCAGTATGCCGCCGAGATTACCAGCGGACCATACCAGTCCTCTATTTCTATACTAGTTGCTTGGAAGGAATCCCTTTTGTATTCTGGCAGTACACAGTGCTTTATTTGCTTTCTAATTATTACTGCTGATCCTCCTTTCGCTCTACGATCTGCATCTGGATGTTGGATATCGCATATAATGTAACCCGGAATTTTGAAGTGCGTTTTGGAATTGAAGTGTGTTTCTGCTATTAGTAGTCAATGCTGTTATATTTTAGAAATACTTCTACTTCCTGTTTGTGGCTTTCTAATCCGTTGGCGTTCCAGAGCGCAATTTTAAATAGTTAAGCCATTGTTTTTACCGATTTTGGATACCAGGCATTTGATAGTCTCCCTCAGTTCTTTTATTTCAGATGTTAGTTCCGAAATCATTTTTTGTTGTGCTTTGTAAATATGATATAAAGTAATTTTCGTTGAGTGTAGGTTGTTTGTGGCAGTTCTATAACTACATTGCGAGCTTACATTTATCAAACGTGGTGCTTGATTTGTGGATATTGTCTGTTCATGGAGATTTCCACCGGCTTGTTGTTTTTCTGGTGCAGATTTTTGGGTTTGTTCTGCATTGTTGATATTTGCTAAGGGACGTGTTTTTTGGATTCCTGTTTGTCGTACTTGTGGTAGTTTTCCTTGTTGTAGGGGATGTCTTCTATTTAGGATTTCGATGTAGACTTTACAACCTTTGTAATTTGCAGGATGGTTTCCCACGCAAAGTACGCATCTGGGAGCCTTGCCATCACTGCGGTTTTTAGGGCATGTTCTATAGTCGTGCTGCCCTGCACATTTTACGCATCGATACGGACGGGAACAGTTGTTTCTGGTATGACCGTAGCATTGACAACGTTTGCATTGTGGGATTTGTGTTCTTTTATGGGGTGGTTCAAACTTTACTACTGCATTTAACAAAAGGTCTAAGTTATAGATCTCTTTGTTGTTGTCTTTCTGTGCCAGGTCTATGAAGAACAGATTTTTTGGCATTTTGGTTTCGCGATTATGTACATTCATAACTGACTTGACTTCGTGTCCCTCTTTTTGCAATGCAAGTTTAATATCTTGTACTGGGGTGGTGTGGAGTAGGTTCCTTATTACCACCCTGAAGTGTTTATCTTCCTGGAGGGTGAACGTATGTCTAATGACCTTGTTATCATCTAGAATTTTTTTAATCTTTTTGTAGTTTTCTATGGTACGGACTTGTAGTTTTACCTTGTCGCTACTTATCATTTGATAATAGTATTCCTTCTTATCTATCTTTTGTTCGATAAGTTGAAGTAGTGGTGGAATTGCCTTGACAAATTGTAAGATAAAAGGTGGAGGTAGGTCAGCTTTTTTTGCTTTCACATTACCGTTGTTTGTGGTATTTTGGATTTCTTCCTCTATTCCCTTGTTTAAAACGTCGAATCTATTGGTTATCGTTGTGCTTTGTGCGTGACTTTGTTTTGACTTCGTTTGGCGAGTCAGTGAGCTGTCTCCGCTTCTTTTCCTTTTCATTTTTCTTGATTTGACCTCCTGAAATTCATTGGGTTGAAATCCCTTTCCCTCTTCCGTCCTCTGTTGCGGGTTTTCATCAGCTTCTTCATATTCCGAGTATTCTGTATTAATTGATGGAGGCGGTAGAGGTGTTATTGTCCCATTCGGGTGGTCCGTTAGTTGCTTGTGTTGGTGGATTTCTTTGATTGCTGTTCATTATTGGGCATGCCATTTGACTTTGTCCCATTAACGGCGGTTGGTATTGTTGAGGGTGCCACTGCGGGAGCCATTGCATTTGTGTAGTCTGAGGCCACTGCGGTTGTTGGTTTCAGTGCCATTGGGAACTAGGCTGGGTCATAAGAGCATTGTTGTAAGTTATAATATTTGGTATAAAGCTGTCAGTGCTAGAGCTAACTGGCACGTAGTGCTGATTGAAGTTTTGTTGGCCGTAATACAACCCTCCGTCGCTACTTCCTTGCATGGCGCTGTTTTAATTTCTTAAAATTGAATAAAAATATAAATATATTTATTTATGAGGTTTAGCACACAGCCAAATGTGCTGTTATCTCTTATCAGAGTTCAGCTGGCCTTCCCGCTCTTTGATAACGTGGTGGATCGAGAGGGTATAATTTATAAGTTAAATTTACTCACTCTTTTGGTTGTAACTTGAATAAACGTTTTGATTGAGGCACCAAAACACTGCTATTGTGTAGTTTATAATTTCACTTTTGGTGATATTGGAAAATTCACGACTTTAACTACTTTAAGTTTCTATGTTGTGTTGTGTCAGCTGTGTTCCAACACATCTCTCGAAAAATTTCTCGCTTTTATACTCGTGCGAGTATGGTACGGATGGTGGTGGGGGGCAATTTCTTACGTCACTGGGATGGTAGATAACGTGATCGGACTAACTGCTGACGTCAATCGGGTCGTTGCAGGTAATATTTTGGCATTTTCTGACGTCACTCGCTCTTCCAAGATTTAGGTAGATTGAATCCGTCGTCACTGTTAAAATTATTTTTATATATAAAAATCTCCACCGCCTCTCTGTATAATCACGGATAATAATTCCTACAATTATTTCGTGTTTAGAATGTTCTAAAGCATATTCAGTAACTGCTGATTTACCGGGTTGATTAAATCGTAGATTACGTTTGTGTTCCTTTATCGTAGTGATAATCGTTGGGCCCATAGTCCCAATGTAGACTTGCTCACATGAGCAAGGTATGCAGTATATCCCTGGTGTATCCTGTGGGTTTCTTGCATCTTTGGTTGATCTAAGCAAATCCCGTATCTTGGTGGTGGTAGTATAAATGGTTTCCACCTTGCGTTTATTGAGAATTTTTCCTATCCGGTCCGTAATCCTGTTGATGTAAAGTAAAAAAACTTTGCCTACCGTAGCCGATTTCGGTTGTGTTTTCGTGCGCATTTGTTAGGTTTCATTGTTCTATTTATCTCCGTCCTCGAGTAGCCACTCCCCTGTAAGGCTTGTTCCAAATGTTGCAGTTTTTATCCAAAAACTGTGTTCGACATATACGTCGTGCTTGATCTAACAATGTTTTCACAACCGTTCGTTTTTGACTTGGGTGGTGATTCGACTGTTTGTGAAGGTATCTGTCTGTATGGGTGGGTTGTCTGTACACTGTGTGTTGTAAATGTCCATTCTCCGATCTCAACACCTGTGTGTCTATGAAAGCATTTATATCTTTCGATTCCAGTTAAATGGTAAACTGTATGCTTGGGTGTATATAATTCAAGTGCATAAGAAATTGTGGTGGGGTTTCCTTTCCGTGTCTCGATATCACAAAAGTGTCATCGTTGTATCTTAGCTATATCGCGGGTTTTAAAGATGCTGTATTGATGGCGATCTCTTGAAATTTCTAGGACTAAATGAGCTATCCATTGTTACTCCGTCTTTTTGTTCGTAATATACGCCCTGCCAAGCAAAGTAACTAGATGTAAGGCACTGCTAAAATAGCTGTAAGATATCGTTAGGAAAAGTTTTCTTCGGGTGATTCAGGGCATCTTGAATCGATCCTGTAGTAAACAGGGTAGTTACATCGATACTAACCATTAGATCTCCCCCCTGTAGCTGGATGTCTTGAAGCTGGTTGACAAAACGTGTGGAGTCTTTCATGTAACTGCTGGTATATCCAATCTACGGTTGTAACAGTGTGGATAAGTATTTGGCCAACTTGTAGGTGGGACCACCGACGGCACTGACAATGGGTCTCAGGATTTCTTCGTTCATAGCTCTGTTAATCTAGTTTATCTTTATTATTCTTTAGTTACACTACATTTTTAAAACTTTTAGTTTTAGTTTATCGCGTAACTGTCCAGCGCTCGTAACCGTACAATGCAGTGTTCCATACATATGTTTTTAGTAATTGTAGCTTTCGTCTTATTAAGATATTGCTTGATACATGTAAGCATTCATTTGCATTTCTTGTCTGCGGACAGAACTTTTTAACTTAATTTATTCTTCCTTTGATTTTTATCTTATTTATTTTTATCCATATTCGCGCTTTCGACGAATTATTATTATTTTTAATTCGTTTTGTATTATAAATTTAAACTTCTTCTATTTTCTCCTCATTTTATGACAGAAGTGCAATATTATCTGAATTTCAACATTTTTCCTGCGTTAGTATACTTCGTTAAGAGTATTTCTATGTATATATTTAAATAAGAGTGGTGTCTGACCCTTCTTTTGATATTAGTTTCTGACTTTCTCTGCATTGAATCATTATTGTTGTTTTGTACAACTTGCGAATTCTTGTACTATTGTATTTTACTCCAACCGATCGAAAAGCTTTAATGAATTCACGCCAATTTATGTTATCAAGAACTATTTCAATATATATGAAAATAAGTTTACTTGTCTTTTAGAATTATGTTTTTATGGGTAGTCTTACGGCTAAGATGGCTGCTCTGGTTCCTGAATGTTTGCTAAAACCAAACTAATCGGCTTTCAGGTCCTTCTCTATTTTATTTTCTATTTGACGATACTATAGGTGACAGTCCCTTTGATGCTTGGGATGTTAGGCTAATAGTTCCGTAATTTGCATTTATTATTATCATCTTGTATTACTATTAAGAGGTTAATTTATTCATCATCATCATCATCAGCCTGCAACTGTCCATCGTTGGACGTAGGCCTCTCTCATTTGTTTCCATGCATTTCTGTCTTGAGCCTTCTGGATCCAATCTCTTCCCGCAAAGTCTCGGATATCGTCGCTCCATCTTTTTGGTGGTCTTCCTACACCTCTTTTCGTTAAACGGGGCCTCCATCTCAAGAGTTTTGAGGTCCAGCGGTTTGGTTCATGCCGAGCTGTGTCCCGCTCATTGCCACTTTGCTTGAGCTACTCTCTGCATTATATCGGGTATTTTCGTTCTACGTCTTATTTCCTCGTTTTTCAGTCTATCTCTTAGACTCACTCCCAACATTCTGCGCTCCATCGCTCTTTGGCAAACTCTTAGCTGCTCGGCGCTCTTCTGGGTTACCGTCACCGTCTCTAAACCATAGGTTGCCAAGGGCAGTATACATGTTTCATACACCTTTCTTTTCAGGCTATTGGGAATATCGGAATTTTTGAGAATATGCTGTAGCCTCCCAAAGGCTGACCAGGTGGCTCTTATTCTTCTTCTAATTTCAGATGTTTGGTTTTCCTTTCCAATCCTAATTGAATGACCCAGATAAATACAGGGTCCATCCCAAAAGAAATGAGCCTTTTTCAAAAAAAAATAGTTTTATTGAGCAGATCGCTACAACACCTCAAAATTCTTCAAAATAGGATCCTCCTGCATCAATGCACTTTTGGAGACGGGTCTTCCAAGTCCGGAAGGCTTCCTGGTAGGCCTCCTTAGGGATGTCCTTGAGGGCTGCTGTGACATTCTCTTGGATGTCCTCAACCGAGTCCCAGTGCTTGCCCTTTAGCACTCTTTTCAACCGCGGAAACAAAAGAAGTCCGGGGGAGACAAGTCCGGGCTGTAGGGAGGCTGGGGAACCACGCACACCTTCCGCATCGATAAATCCTCGGAAATGACTCGATGTACTGTCGATTTCGGAATGTTTAGGGCATCTGCTACTTGATAAACACTGAACCGACGATCGGCGTTCAAAAAATCGCGCACTCGCTGCACGTTCTCGTCGGTTCGGGAGGTTGACGGTCGTCCAGACCGAGGTTCGTCGGCCACCTCTTCCCGGCCCTCCTTAAATGCTTTGTGCCACTTTTAACTTGCGAGTACGATAAACAATCATCCTTGAAGGCCTCCTGAAGCATTCCAAACGTTTCGGTAGCATTCTTGCCGAGTTTGAAGCAGAATTTAATTGCGTAGCGTTGATCGATTTTGAATCCATCGCGCCGTGTCGAAAATTGAAAATAGACATTCACGGAAACACCGTCCTGCCGCCGAGAGCTCAGAGCCGACTTGCACCGACCGCGTATGGAAGCTAAGACCCCACCACCTGCCCCAAGCGTCAGAGCACGCCGGAATGTACACTCGCGTCCGAAAAAAAATAAGGCTCATTTCTTTTGGGATGGACCTTGTATATTCGTCCACTCTTTCCACCGGTTGATTATCAATAAAAACAACTGCATTGCTGTTTGTCATTATTTTGGTTTTATTTATATTTATCGCCAGCCCTACGGTCTTGGATGCCTCATTCAATTGTATTAGCATAGCTTCAAGTTCGTCAATATTGCTAGAAATCAGTACGATGTCGTCCGCAAATCTCAGGTGGTTTAGCAGACATCCGTCAATGTTAATACCCATCCCTTCCCAATTCATTTGCTTGAACACATCCTCCATCGCCGACGTGAACAATTTTGGAGACATTGTGTCTCCTTGGCGGACTCCCTTTTCAACCTTTATTTTGTTAGTTTGAAGGTCTTCATCTACCTTTACGTGAAATGTAGCCTCTTCGTAGATGTGTTTAATTAGCTGCGAGTATCTGGAGTCAACTCTTGCGTTATTTAGTGCTTGGAGGACGGCGTGTATTTCAATTGAGTCAAACGCCTTTCGATAGTCCACGAACGCCAAGTGAATGGGGGTGTTGTATTCCGTTGTCTTTTCAATTAATGTTCTGATGGTTTGAATGTGATCCATGGTACTGAACCCTCTTCTAAAGCCCGCCTGCTCTACTGGCTGGTAGAAGTCTAATTTTTGAGTGAGGCGATTTGTGATGATTTTAGTCAATACTTTATATATGCACGAGAGTAAGCTTATGGGGCGGTAGTTTTCAATATTTGATGTGTCCCCTTTTTTGAAGAGAAGAATTACCTCAGCATTATTCCACGCCTTTGGTATCTTTCCTCAATCAAACATTTGTTTAGTAGCACCGTGACAATATTTTCCACTATTTCACCCCATTTTCAGCATTTCGGCTGTTATCCGGTCTTCTCCTGGCGCTTTTCTATTTTTCAGTTGCTTTGAGGGTTTGTTTAACCTCAAGTCTAGTTATCTCGGTATTTCCTCGGAACCCACGTTAGAAATAGTTTTATTAACCGAGCTCTGTATAGATATGTTAGATGAATATAGCTTTGTGTAGAAGTTTTCTTGTATGTACTATATCTCTTCTGTTTGCTACTACAGTACCTTCTTGATTCTTTATTTTATTATTTTCTGTTTACTCTGTGATAGTTTCGATCTTAATACCTTCATATTTCTGTTGACCTCTATTGCTTCTTCAATTTGCTTATTTCTATGTGCTCTTACGTCCTTCCTAATCATCACTTTGACCTTCTTGTTAATTTCTTGAACATTTTGGGCTTCTCTATTTGTTCGTCTTCTTTCTTCTATTAAATTCAGGGTTTCTTGTTTTAGTTTGCTATCGCTAGGTTTCTTATTGGCACATATTTTTTTAACTGATTGGTGGATACTATTTTTAATTTTTTCATTTAGCGCATCTATGTATAGGTTCTTTAGCTTATCTGTAGGTTCTAGTTTTCGCTGTAGTTGTAATTGGTATTTTTCTTGATTGAGGCTCAATTCTTGTATGGTTGGAAAGTTTTGTTGGTGTTGTAACTTTTTCCTTTCCAGTTTCGGTTTTATTTCTAGCACCGACCTGACTAATCTATGGTCACTTCCTGTGACAAGCAGTGTCAAAAAGAGTCATATACCTTACTCTGAAAATTAACAAACGATATAATATGCAACTCATACACGTATATGCACCGACGACAAACTCAGACGATGAAGAAGTGGAGCAACTATACGAAGATATTACACGCGCTAGGAGACAAGAAAAAACATACTACACCGTTATCACAGGAGACTTCAATTCAATAATAGGAGGCAAGCTGTCTGAAGACGACCAATACATTGGAACATATGGTTTGGGAATTAGGAATCCCAGAGGCGAAATGTTAGCAAACTTCCTCAGTAGCGAAAAGCTATACTGTTTAAACACATTCTTCAAAAAACAAAGACAAAGAAAATGGACATGGAGAAGTCCCGATCAAAAAACAAAAAACGAAATAGACTACATCATGTCGAACGACAAAACACTATGTACGGACGTAGCAGTGCTAAATAGTTAATTTATTAGTCCATAAAAATGTTTCTGCTTTGATTTTTTAGAGTGTGATTATACATCTAGTACTTAGTCGCCAGAGCTTTGTTTAAAATAGGTAGCACCGACTTGAAGCTGAATTTGGTTTTTCACTAGTAGAGACTACTACATTCCCATCTCTTGATACTGATTTGAAAGCTTAGCAGGACATCTACGTCTAAGTTCTTCTTACAAAAGTGCTGCAGAATGACAAGATGTTGAACCTATTCAGGAGAGTGAATGAAAAGAAACATAACTGATGATAAACCTGATATGTCATTAAAAATTATCTCTATACACTTGAATGTTTTTCAGATGCAATTTTAGCAAAGAAACTAAAGTTTTGGTTTGCTACTCACACTGGAGCATTACGGTAACTATATTTTTTTGAAACTAACAACTTGAAATACACTTTGCATTTTTAAAATATTTTGTTTTTGCAAAATTTTGCTAACGATGCATATTTTTTCTACTAAATAAACATGTAGAGATACTATGACGGTTACTAAAGAAACTTTGTTATTACTTTTTTAAAAATTAATATATACATTATTTTATTTTAATTCATTTAATAATTAACAGGTTTCTTAATTATACAACTTTGACTTTGCTATTTCCTGTGGTATATCGAACACATATATCAAAGTAGAATCAAACTATGACTTGTCCACAGCCCAATTTTAATGATCATAAGTACTTCTATTATCACTAGAGAACTATCCCCAAAACTCTGCACCAATAACACCAATTGGGACCCTTTTAGAAGTATACTGGACCACGAATTAATTTAGCTATCCGAATTAAAAACGCCCACGATCTAGACGAAGCAGTACTTAACCACAATGATACAAAACGGGGCATGGCAAGCCACACCTAGTGCAACAAGCATCCATTGAGTAGATATTAACATTTCTCGTCAGATACGACATCTTATCACAAAAAATGCAAGGTACGAAAAAAGTGGCAGAAAACTAAACAAAAACAAGACAAGACCATATATAATAGGCTCGCTCATCAATTCCACACTGAACTATTAAAAATCCGGAACGACACTTTTCAGCATTACATCACACGATATGAAAGTCAAAAAAAAAATTCAAAAGACCAACAGTATCGATACCTCCAATCAAAAAGCTCGACGATACATGGGCTAGATCAGACAAAGAAAAAACAGACACATTTGCCTACCATCTCACTACTGTGTTTTCAATACCTCAACCGGTAGAAAACTACGATGACACTGAAATTGCATAATTTCTTGACGTGTTTTGCCAAATGTCCCTACTACTCGGACCATTTTAGCCAATCGAAATAAGCCAACAAATCAAACTCTTTAATCTTTGTAAAGCATTTGGCTATGACCTAATCGTAGGAGACGTTTTGCAAAACCTTCCCCGGAAAGCCCTAATGCTATTTACCACCATATACAACAGCATCCTACGGCTTTGCTACTTCGCCGCCCAATATAAACATGCCTTAATCATTATGCTTCCCAAGCCTGGCAAACCCCCATCCAACCCTCCTCCTACAGACCCATCAGCCTGTTACCACTTATGTCTAAAATATTTGAAAAGTTGCTTCTCACAAGAATCTACAAAACTGTGGATCTATACCAAATTATCCCAAACTACCAGTTTAGCGTCCCGGTAGCATTATTTAACTATTCACCAAGAGTATCGAATTTTTAACAGTATTATGGAGACCTTAGAGACCAAGCGCGTCTGTACAACGGTATGCCTAGACATAAAGCAGACCTTTGACAAAGTCTGGTACACGAGTCTGCTCTATAAAGTTAAACTCTATTTCCTAAACCCGTTATACCTAATATTAAAATCATATTTAACCAAGAGGACCTTCCATGTCAAAATAAACAACACAACTTTTGAATATCAAGAAATTACCCCCGAGTTCCGCAGGGCAGCGTTTTAGGACCGCTACTTTATCTTCTGTGTACTTCTGACACACCTACAACTGACAATACTCTATTTGCCATCTTTGGTGATGATACATCTATTATTTCAAGAACTGCAGCAGCCCATTTACAAACTCATTTAGGCATCCTACAAAACTTGTTTAATAAATGGCCAATAGCGATAAATCCGCACAAATTACATTTACTAACAGACGCATTCTAAGTCCACGAAACAGTATCAACAATACTCCGATAATTTGGACTACATCTAGACCTCCAGCTAACCTGGAGCATACACATCAAAGCCAAATAAAAGGCAAATAGATTTCAAAATTAAGCAAATGCATTGGCTCATCGGCGGACGCTCCCAACTGCTGCTACGTAAATGTATTATTAAACCCATCTAGACATATAGAATCTAGCTGTAGGGTTGCGCTAAAGCTTCCCACACCAAAATCCTGTAGCGATTCCAGTCAAAAATCCTTCGCACAATAACCAACGCTCCATGGTACGTCACCAATGAAACCTTTTATACCAACCTAAAAATTTCGTATGTAGCCTCAAAGATCCAAAGGCTTTTTTCCTACAACACCAACAACCTGCCAAGATTTGAAAGTTAACTAATAAAACAGCTCCCCAAACAGCCAAGCGTCATTAGACCTACCTGTGTAACCACTCAGAACTACCTAATGTTTAGCCTACGGGAAGAAAGGCGCTGACCAGATTCCCTGTTGACATGTCAAACTACATAAGATTTACTTATTACTCGCGTGCGAATAAATTGTAAATAGGCAAGATCAATTTAAAAAAAAGTGATACAACTTTGAACGTATACGAAAACCATATTTGAAACGTCATAACCTCATGTTAGTGTCAGTTATATTTGGTATAAGTATACTGTTTAATTATGCATCGTTTTACGCTTTAAAATGCTTAAGAATTATTAAAAAGAGATTATTAAAATCAAAGCTCAATCCCTTCTCAAAAGTTGCAGTGGTAATTGTTGTCATTGAGCTTAGCATCCGTCAAATTGTGGGAAGATTAAAATATAATCTATACGATAAGGCAGTTCCTGTAAGATAACTGTATGCAAGAAGAACTTTAATTGGAAGAATTGGAACTTTTGCAAACGATAACGCATTTTGTGGTTGGACTAGCATTTATATCCATATGAGGTCATCTTAGTTTTAGATGTGAAGCTCACTGGTCACCGAATGCGTAAAATCATCTTTACTTATAAAGCCCACTTCTGGTAGAGTGACTGTTAATAGACAAAATAGTCGTTTTTAGAACAAATTTAACCCAAAAATGATTGAAGAAATTTTACATCCAGAAGAACTAGCTATATGGGGTGGTTTATAATATCTATATTCGACTTTATTTTAAAAAAAGATGAAGGAAATACTATTATGGTGAATGGTGAACACTATGGATTGATGACTATATTTTTGTGTTCGCACTTTGATGATATGGACTTTATTGAGATATGGTTCTAACAAGATGGTGCCACGAGTCACACTTCTAACGATACCATTAACTTATTGACGGAAGAGTTTGTTGAATAAATAATTTTTCGAAGTGGTCCTGGAAACTAGATCTTATGATATATTCCTAGATGATCTAAAAAAAGATCGAGTGCACCATTAGTGGCCTGAGACATGGAAAATTGGGTTTCTCGAGTACACCAATACCAATAATCGAATGTACTAAAAAAAACTTAACTTATTTTAAAATTATATTATTCTTAGTGGAAAACCCACTATAACCACAGTTCCTGAGGGAGCTTATTTTGCCCTTTCCTTGACATAATTCGTCTGACCAAACCGCTTCAACTGATGTCAGCCGTCGAATCGAGGCGCTGCTCGAAATTTACATCCGGCCATCCCCTGTCAGCATCGGGACGCTATTAATTCGGCTCTGGCGCTAGTTAAAGTGCCTGCATTGTAATGCAAACGGGCCGAGCCGCATCTTTTGGCATGGCAAATGGGCTGGCGCGGCGGGCGGCGAGCGGCGGGCGCCATGCCAAGCAAAATCCTGGCGATCCTTGCACAAACTGCCGGCGGTGCCAGCAGATCTCACGGGCACGACCTACTGCGAGACCAATCGATATCCCGGCATTTGACGCAAAGCGGGCTCACTTTCTGGAGTCGATATCGGCCATAGCGGCTATCCTTGACTCCGATGATATTTCGCGCTGCATATGTATGGCGGAACCGGGGCTGTAAAAGTGCGCTCCGGGCGCTCCGCAGGGACGGGCGGCTTATCGGCGGCTTACAACTTCCACCTGCACCTTTCTGTGGAGTAAGACGTAAATGTGGGCATAAAGGGAGGAGGGATCATCGACTATTGTGTGGTTGGTGTGGTAGTAACCCAAATTCGCTTGGCAGTGGGAGGCTAAAACTAACAAAAGCATCCCTAGCTTTAGAACGAAAACAGTCTTGTTTTGGGGGGCAACGCCTCTAAGTTCTTGTTTCTAAATCTATGGCTTAGTTTTTAAAAAATAATATTTTTCTATCGACAGATAAGCATAATGAACAAAGTTTGAGATAGTTAATGACCTTGTATTACAATTTGGCATCACAAACACTTTCATTCGTATACTCAGTCAGTAAAATTCTGACATAAATGAACATAAAGATAAATGATTACTGTAAATGACTTTTTTAATGTTTATGCATATGATAACCTACGTAAATTATTAAATTTTAAAGTATATGTACAAGGTAGCGTAAAATCATCATTCGATTTCTTAAGGCAGAGTTTGATGCTCGTTTCACAACAGTTTTTATGACTTTTCTCAAAACTTCTGGTGATAAAGTCTCCACTTTTCGTCGAATGTTTTCTTTTGGGGCCGCCAAGGCCTGTGTCTTGATCGTGTAGACTCGTAAATTAAAACACCCCAAAGAAAGAAGTCTGGAACGGCAAAATCGGGCGATCTGGCGGACCAGACGCCAAACTCATGCTTTAGAATGTCTTCTGTCGCTTGTACAGTCTGTGCGGTTGCACTGTCCTGCTGGAACCACGTTTTCCAAACTCAATTTGTCAATTTGCGGTAGCAAGAAGTTGTTGATCATGGTTCTGTAGTGCTCACCAGTCACAGTAGCCGTATTGCACACGCCGTCTGCGAAAAAATATGGACCAATCATCTTTAATCCGTAAACTCCGCACCAAACAGTGATTTTTAGAGGATGTCATGATGATTTTAAATGGAAAATCATCCTCATCATCGCGATTTAGGTGTAGGAGGGCTTGGCTGAAATTTACACACGATTAGTGATCTGCAGGCAATAGCTGATTAACTGTTTGCACTTTGTACGAGAACATCTTCAAGTTTTTCACAAAAATTTTTTGTAAAGACTGTCTATTGATGCCCAATTGCGTGGTCCGTCGTCTGGTTGATGTTTGAGGGTCCTCTTTGACATCACAGCAACGATATTCTCGACCGAACGACTGCTCCGGACCGGCCACGTCTGCTATTGTTCCGTGTTAAGTCAATATTCTCAAAACTACCAGCTAAACGCCGTTCGTCCAGTTGGTGCCACACAACCAAGGAATTGACGACGAAATTTACGTTGAGCCAAAACCACCGACGGATTGTTTATCAAAAGCATTGACACGATTGTACGGAATTATGGTTTATGATTAAGATGTTACTATATGTTCTTATTGTAGATACAGAGTGAATGTTAGGGACAATATTAGAAAATGATTTCTGAAAGAAAAAGAAAAAAATTACATGCATATTCATTATATGGCCAAAAGTATCTGGACATCTACTGTTTTTATAATCGGAGACTCATATGGCATGTATTAATAAAGTTGAGATTTACCTTTAGTATAAGTCACATCCTGGACTCGTCTGGGAAGATGTCCCATTAATGTTCCAAATCATTTCTTTCTATTCCCAGGACCTGAATAAGGCTTTTGCTCTTCTAGGCGGACACATTTTTACCCACTGTTTATAGAAAACATTTATTTTTTAATTTTTGTTGCATACAATCTTTACACTCGCACATAAATGAGGAAAACCAAAAACAATAGTCTATTTCATCTAAAAAAATTTGCTTAAAAAATGTTTATTTTTCTCGCTTTAAAATTAGCAAACTTCTAGATTATGTCATCAAAAGAAAGACTATAGAAGCTCGCTCTCAGTAAATAAAAATGCAAGACTTGTCATTTTTTCTTATTTAATATTAATCTTAATTTTTTTACTCTCTTTAGAACTGAAATAAATAGTTTTTCAGTTAGTTAGTAACTGCCATAGTTTTTTAGAGCGATAGCTGTATTGGTAAAAGCACACCTTATGTGTCATGATTTGGATAATGCTAGGAGTTTTTGTGGTTTTATAATTTTTTGTTTGGTATTCTTATCTTCGTTGTTAATACTTTTATTAATTCTTAAAAATGCTGCTAAATGAACATATTTATTAGGCAATGTTTTATCTGAATCAGAAGGATACCTTTTTAATAGCTGATCTGCTTTCTGCATTATTCTGTCATTTTCCATTTAAGTGATTTTTCTTATAAATCCAAAATTCATATATACTTTTGTATAGATTGTTCTTCTTTGTAGTAAGTTGAGCTTTTGGGAATCAATTGTAGCATAATATATTTTCATTGCAAAACTCTGTCGGAAAACTTGTAATATCTATCTTTGTTTTCACCAAGAAGAACTTTTGGCTTTCTTTTTCTTTTGTCTATTTGTAGACGTCAATTCCACACATCAGTTTTCTGGTCTTAAAAATTCATCTTAGTTTCGAAGAGTGTTTATCGAAGCTTCTAAAATACTGTCCGTACTGCGTTGTGTCTTTACTTTCTTCTTGAAATATTTCACTTACTTTACGAGACTTTACAAAAACATTGTTTAAAAACATTCTATTAATGTTACTTTAAGACTCATAACTTTTTACAATACACATATACTTCCTACCATGCGTCTTTAGCCTGATCACTGTTATGGCCAATGTGTGGGCATTAAACACCTCCTTGTACTATTTGTATACTGCTTGAGTGGTATCAGCATCAGCACGAACACTTTATCAGCTTGTCAAGAATTTTTTTAAAGAGAATAAGTCATTTTTAAAGTAAGACTACAAGATCCCATCTTTTGGTTGAAGAGCTAAAAAAGTTGTGTTGTTCTAAAAATAAAATTTATCAAAATACTTGTTGTTATCCTTAGCTGCAGAGCTAACCATTTGTGGCCCGTGCAAGGGATATACGTGACCAGATAATTTACTTCTTTTATGCTAGATTAAAGACCTTTGTAGCACCCAAAAATGTTGCTGGTATTATCGTATCTCTGTCTTCTACAGTTATTTAGATCAAAACCTGCAGAATCTACGATCTCCATCTCTTTACCTTTAGGGCCACAATTAGAAATAAACGTCCACAGAAGTTCCCCTTAACTAACACATAGCATACCACAACACTAGTTAGTCTTTGTGCAACAAGTCTGGCGTTGGGTCCAAATGATGGAATAATACTTGGCATTTACAATCTCTTGGACGCCCTTTGTTTAAACATGGTCTACTATCTGTATAGTAAATTTATTGACAGTTGTACTTTATAAGTATGAAGGAACAGCTCTTCTTTTATTTCCAAATTTTGCTACATGTTCGGTCATAAAAGCATCAATTTTTGAAATTAATTCCAGACAACCAAAGAAGTTAACATTTTTTACGGCGCTTATTATTTCACTATAGGCATGAATTGGCAGTCCATGTCCATGGGAAGCTAAAAATTTCACAACTTCAATTTTAAGATAACATTTCGCTAGTATAAAGCCTTTTCCTTATACCATTCACTTATTTTACGTTTATTCTTTGTGAAACTCGACTTTCGCTAATAAATTTTTAAATGCACTTTTTGTATTGTTAGAGTTGTTATCATGATTGTTTATTATATGTTAATTTTTCCAACCATCAAATCCTCTCTTGGTTGCTAAGAACATTGTTCCTCCATAGAGTTCACAAGGCGCACAAAATACTCATCCGGTTGATCTTGAATAAACCAACCAATTTCGCTAGATTCGTTTTCCATTCATTACTCTTTTATAAAACAACTAATTGGTACAAATTCCTTTTTGAGTAGTATACTGTCTTTCATAATTTTAAAAGTTAGTGTCATGGTTTTATTGAATACTTTTGTAGGCCACCAACTCACGAAAAACTTACAGGCGTGTAAGTGGATGTGGCGCAACACCGGGTCATCGAGTGTTATAATTGAGTCTAATTTTTTGAGTTTTTTTAGAGCTTCCTGAGCTTAAAGTCTCTTGCAGCTTTACTTTTGAAGGACGACAATTTGGACTTGAGGCGACGACTGTGAGTGCTGCACACTATGTGACAAATAAGTGTCTAGTTTTGGTATCTTCTAAATTACATTATCCTAGCGTTCAAGATGCTCTTTCAAAAAATTTTATTTGGAATATAAAAAAATGTACCCAAGGTGTTTATTGTGAAAGGAAATCAGAGTTAAACAGGTATCTTAAGTTCAGGAAATTGTGTAAATTGTCTTTTGGGATTGAAAAAACCCGCTGCTTCTTGAGTTTACATTTCACGACGGTACTCCTTAAAGCTTATTTATACTGAAGAAATTACAACGGACCATTTAGAATCATACCAGAAACTTGTATTGCGTTTTGATTCTCTCTATAATATCATCCAAAATCATATCCCTAAGAGGACAAATAATTTTCTTCTACATTTAAATGGGGGTGTTTTGAACCATCCACTGTAGAGTTTGAATCCGGTCGTTGTGAACCACTAGATTGTAAAAAAAAATCTTAACTTGCAGAAAATTCAGTTGTCATAAAGGAATTAATGTTAAAAGTATTCTTAAAAAGAGAGCCTACCTCTTGTCAGTTGTCTAATCTGTCAGTTTCTTCAACTTGATCAAAAGACTCAAAGCGGCGACCGCGAAAAAGTGCTAGAAGCTGGATAGGGTAACCTGATCAGTAATTTTGCTCTTTTTGCGGATACTTCTGCATTAAGGCTTCGTAAACATATTCTCTTTACTTGCTGTATAGCTCAGCATTTATGGCTTTTCGATGTAGAAACATTTCAAAGCAAACAATACCATCAAATCGAAATTATGACTTTTTAGTCAAAATGATCTTATTGAGCAGTTGGCTTTGAGGAACCCATCGATAACAATTGACAAAGTAAATATAGTTCCCATTATAAATGGCAATGTCTTTTCAAGGCTGGCCATGCAGTGGATTTTTAAGCGGTTGGTAACAAATCTCGACTTCCTTGTCGGTTCATGAGGATCTTAAATTGGCCTCTTGAGAGTTAACTCAAGTTGACACAAATTATTCCAGCAGTCATGCGGCAGACACCAAATTGCAAGCGTTTGATAGTCTCAGCATTGAAAGCAGCTTGGTAATTATCTTCATCCAAAACAGACGATTAGTGAGAACGTGGTGATCTTCAAGACTGAAGTCACCAAAATTGAAATTCTTTATAGCATGCTTTCATGGCAGATTTAGTTTTCAGTAGATCAAAACTCAAAATCTTATTAAGTGTCTTCTGAAATTCAAAAATAACGATTGTTACTACACTAAAACACTAAAATTAACCAAAAAGTCATAAAATCGAAAATTTTGTTTGTGCTAATGAACTTTTCCTCCAACCTGGTGCGTTTCAGTTGGAGAATGAGGAAAAGCTGAATAGACTAGAGCCAGAGACATACTCTAAAATTTGGTACATGAGACGGTAGGTGCTCAAATACTTAAAAATGTTTGAACATTTTTTGCAATAATAAAGAAATACTACTTCTGACAAATTTTAACGCTTTATCAAAAAATATTGCAAAAATTCTATAACTAAAGGTTAACGGTTTAGCAAAAGCTGCAAAGTTCTTTTTACCACAATCAAATGCCGACTGAAATGCCTGAAAAAATTGTAGAAAGGAAATCTCCGCGTAAAAGTGCTTCGGAAAGCGTTTAGCCTCCTTTATTATTCACGACAAGGGAGAATATACGGCGAAATTTACTCTGTAGGGCTAAAGTGATAGACGGCAGATGTTTCGATTTATTTATAGTCCGAAGAGGTTATACATGTTCTAATTTGAACTCACAACCAGGCGAAATAATAAATTCTGTGCAATTTTTTAAGGTAGGATATTCCACAACTTGCAGCAACGTTACAAAAAATTAAATTCCTACATTTTATGATTACTATTCTAATTCCTGTTTATTTTTCTCGCGACTAAAGCTGAGTTCTCAATTTTTGTTAATATCATTTTGTCGAAATGGAGGTAAGCAAAATTGGGAAAATAAGTTTTTAGTTTTAAATATTTTATTGCAGTTCCTCTTATATTAAAAGAAAAAATTTAAATTCTATAAATTAATAATCATAATTAACAAAAAACTAAAATCTATAAAACAGCATGACGAAGACCAGAGTCAATGTAACCGGCATTCTCCCACTACTGGTATGGCCTTTACAATTTTATTATTTTACAAATTTATTATTATTATTATTTGGACTATTACTGATGCCTAAATATTATAAACAAGTATCTTACCATTAATAGAAAACCATAGAAGCCGCATATAACTTTTGCAAGAAAACCTTATACATGTCATTGTTAGACCACTTTTCTTACAACTACAACTCCTAGATATAGTTTTCTATAGACCACGGAGGGAAACTGACAACAGAGTGCAATTTTTAAAAGGCCACGCAATCAATTTAATCGCAGTTTATAAAGTTGCAGCACCTTTCAGCGTGACATACACAGGTAGCGACACTTGAAAAGATCTAGTTATGCGTGAACTGGTTTTCCAATGAAGATTTTCTATCAGAAAGCTACACCGGCTCAGACTTTATAGGCTGCAATACTTTATAAATTTTCTTCTCTGTCATTTTTCAGTTAACCAGGACTAAAAGAATGCACTAAAAGATTCAGACACCAACGCCAAAAAGGTTGTGTTTAAAGATAAAAAACAGAAACAGACTACCTGCTTAGAAGAAAAAAATTATCGTTATTACCAAAATGAATCCAATTTGTACCAAAATCCGGTGAAAATGACTCGTGTACTTAAATCGTTTATTTAGACGAGGGTTAACCTAGAGACAATTCATCAAAAGGGATTACCCTGAAAGAAGGCTGCAGAATTTTATAGAAACAATTCAAAATACGCAAAAATTTAATTTCATTAATTAAATTAATGCTCGAACGTAGAGCGCAGTGGAATACCCACATTTTTACCCGACTTGAAGATACCAAAGATGCCATTCAAATAGATATGGTCGGAAAAACTAAAAGAGGAGAAAATGAAATTGGCTTATTATCTTTTTATTGTGGTCAATCGAATTTGGTTTATTTGTCTGTCGACATTCTTTACTCTGCGATTAAAAATGTTTCTTGCTGTAAATTTTGTCAGATAATAAGTTAATAATAATCACTTATGCTATTCAAACCAAGCTACTATACCTGAAGAATCAGGATAAATATTTCAGGTAAAAAAATTTTTGTACGGAACTGTAGCAGCGTAATCTAAACTGCTACGTTGCATTTGAGTTTAAATTTTTCCGTCCATCTCTATTTCCGTTTTGTTATTGCTCACTACCCTGTTGTGGCGACATTGAACTATGCTCTACTTTTCACTACTACCATTACTATTATATAAGCTGTTGAGCCGATTCAACAAGTCAACTGTTTGGAAGTTGGAGAATTTCAGCTTTGGGGCATCTATGTAGCTTCTCCTCTTGTCTCCTTGCTCTTAATTTTTTTTCTGGTTATTTTTATCTGTAGTTCCGGTGCAAATCACTATTCCATGCACACAACTGAGCTTTTACTCTATTTCTTCGTATACCGTTTTAGGATTTTTAAAGGCAAGTATAACTCTAAATATTGTCACATATAGTTATAGACATAAAGTTGAATAGTTAAGCCTTTTTTAGTTTCACTATTAAACTTTGGTGCCAAACTTTGTCAAATACTCCAGCAATACCTAGGAAGATGGTTAAGAATTGTTTCTTCCCTTCTATAACATTTAAATCAAATATAAATCCGAGTTAGATAAACGAAACTTGAACTGCTACGTTATATTTGAGTTTGAATTTTGGTACGGATCCATCTCAATATCTGCCTTATTATTGGTCACCACCCTGCTATGACTACACTGAATTATGCTCTGTTTTTTACTGTTATGCTGGCTCAACAAGTCGTGATAGTTTCAGCGTTGGAGCGTCTAGGTAGCTTCTCCACTTGTCTCCTTCTTGTACTTAATTTTTTCTTTGACTGTCCTTATCTGGAGTGCAGATCACTATTGCATACGCAGCACTGAGCATTTACTCTATTTCTTATTGTTAGTATTTCGTTTGAGAGTTTTAAAGGCATATACAATTCCAAGAGCTACGCATATTAAATAGTTAGCCTTTTTTAGTTTCATTATTACTCTTTGGTGCTAAACTTTGTCAAATGCTTGAGTAACATTTAGGAGAATGGTTGAGTATAATTGTTTTTCTTTTTTATTTCTTTTTCGAAGATGAATTAAGTATAAACCGGAATTTCTTTATTTACTATGGTTGCTTAAAAGGGTTTTTTCTCTTAGGATACTTCGTACTACCTTTTTTTTGTTAGTATCAAGATTCCAAACCAAAAGATGCCCTTCCCGTTTTACAATTAATTATTAAGAAGTTTCTTAAAACAGAGGGTATAAAATTACCCAAAACTTTGAAAAGACTTAAAGTGCAATTTGAAAACATCCTTAAGAAGACCAAAGTGTATGCATAGCACAAACAATTTTTGAGTCGGCGAGAGGCAGCTAAAAATGAAGCATAACTCGAGAGAGTGTTTTTACTGTTTACCACATTTAGGGTTGAAATGAACTACGGTAATATTTATACAATAGTGACAATTTTGAGTTTTCAAGATGGGTCATTTGCCTGTCCACATCAGCCGTCAAAACTTAACAAGTAATTTTTTCTGGGCTACATTGGAGTAGCGTTTCTACAGTCCGGACTTATCGCTCTACGATTATCATTTATTTAGGCCACTACAAGAAGCACTTGGAAGATATAAGTTTAATAAGAATGATACTGTTGAAGAGTTTGTGCGCGATTGCATTTAATTAACGATAGTGAAATCAAGAAACTATTTACCTGTCGAATTTTTTTAATTTTTATTGTGCTATTTTACGAAACTAAGAAAATAATTTCAGTTTACATTTAACTCATTTTTCTACAATGCAAACTGATGATCGGAAACCAAT
Organism: Sinelater perroti; assembly: GCA_036346155.1. NCBI lineage: Eukaryota > Metazoa > Arthropoda > Insecta > Coleoptera > Elateridae > Sinelater > Sinelater perroti. The sequence goes on along the minus strand of JARFIY010000254.1, from coordinate 19,376,496 downwards.
TATTTTTCTTTGACTTATTCAGAAATGGTTCTTCAAATGGTTTAGATATCATAGATATCAATCAAATTGGCCTACCTATGTGATTTTGTTTCATTTATATGTTTTTCTGATTTGGTATTATTGTTGCTGCTTCCGTCTTCTACAAAATTGGTACATATTTGAGTCTTAAAAATTCATCAGATATGATGGTATTTCAATACCTTTTCTTGGCTATTGGTTTAGTATTTATCTAGAGGTTAGATCGCATCTTGCGGATTTTTTAAGACTGATGGTTTCTTTTGATTTTCTAGCTACATCTTTAGATGTAACTAATTCTATTTATTTTATTCCGCTTGGTTGAATAATGTTTTGCTTATCTTCGTTATCTTTGGTTCAAGATCCATTTCATTGGCATATTGATGGAATTTGTTTAATCGGTCTATTCAGCCTTTTTGTGGCTTTTTAAAGTAAATAGTCAGGAAAACTTTAGGCGTCTCTTTTATCTTGCGATAAAACTAAAATTCTCAAATACTTCTTTACTATGGACTCGACTACCGACAGTCTTGGTCAAGAATATTATACTACCATAGAAAATTGTCTATCATACACTGACTTTTTTGAGAGAGAAATTGACATACGATTGTCATATGGTGGTTTTCGTTGTCACTAATGCTATAGCTTTGCTTATTCACTTACCGATCTAGGAGAAAGTTAATGAAATGTTTTTATTTGATATTAATTTGCTCATCTTTGATCTTTTCCAAAATTTCAATTGCAAAATGATGTATTTTATAGGGAAACAAATCCAATTTGTTGCGCAGAATTCTTTTTTGGTATTTCAGTGGCAAGATTTGCATTTAATACCAAATTTTGTCGGTCTCTGACGCTAAATGTCACTAACTGTCTCTATGTTCTTTGGGGTGGTCGACCTGTTATTTTTATTGAAGCTTAAAAATGGCGTACATAATTCTATTTGATTTCTTGACTCTTCTATTTGCTTTATTTTTATTTTATTCTGTCCGAGAATTCTGCTATTCTTTTCCAGTTTTTCTTTCCCTAACTTTTGTATTTTTATTAGCTAATTGTTACGAATTGTTTTTCTTTTTATTTGAGGGATAGCATTCATGTTGCCTGCTGGACATCTATGGTGAATTCTTCAGATTCTTATTTTAGTTATTCTTTTATATTGATAGCTACATTATATTAATTTCTTTCGGCGAGTTCTAAATTGAAACTCTCCCAATGAGCCATTTTGCTCTGAAAAACTATAAAATAACTTTTTTGTTTAAATGTTCCCCATTCCCTTCTTGAATTCTTACATTAAGTAAGATACTATGTAAGGTTTTGGTGTAACATTTCTGCTTTCCATAGTTGTGAGCTACTTATTTATTTTACTTACAAGCAATCAAAATTATTTAATACTATTTATGTACGCAACACATCAAATTATTAATATAAAATTACACTGTATTTGATCTATAATCCTATTTATGTTACACTCGCACTTGACTTCCCGTAGCTGCTTTGCTACGTGATATTTATGCCGAATTGGAATCTACCAGAAGGGCCTGAAAGATCTAAAAACGCCGGCTTGAAAAGTCAGGAATGTTCTCATTGTTCGAGTCTTAGTAATGAATTTTTAAACTAACGATAACCTTCCCCAGAATTAATATTATTAATCTATTAGTCATTTACCAACTATTTGTTCATCTGATTTGAACGCCAGCAGATTTTCTTATCCTCCTACTTTAAAATCGTTAACGTTCGTGGAATAAATAAAAATAAATAGCGAAAAGTTCCAAAAACTCGAAGAAAGCAGACAGCTGATTACAAAATGGAGAAAAGCTTTAGAAAATCGGGAAGGTTGAGTGTTGTTTATTTTTCTATTTATTATAAAAGCTAAATGATATGATTAAAGTAAGTTTTTTATAGCATAGATTTCCAATACTTACATAATAATAAATAATATAATTATTAAATCACCTTGCGAAAAAGAAAAAGAATAAATAGCCGTGGGGTCAGCAAAAGCCCGCGGCGCAATCAGCTGCACTAGTCGACTGCCTTACCGTCGCTATTTGAAGCAAGCGCACTTGCACCGAAATCGATGGACAGATCAAATTACTGGGAGTGTTCTCCATCACCGATCGACGCCCTAATGACTGCCTGCTGTAAGCACAGATATGAGCTGGAGTGGCTGTGAACATTGGGATTTTCCCGCTTTGTTTAAGGAACAACAGGAGACTTAATAGCTGCCATCAATTGTGCGTGAGCCAAGGGGTTAAAATGCTCGCCTGTCTTTTTGTCCCGTTTACTTTGCTTTGGTAACTATTAATTTGCTGGCGGGGCGTGTCCCCCCGTTTTTCACCGTAGAGGCTTGTCAGCAGCTAACCGGCCGACAAATTTCAATTGGATATACACGCTACACTTACCAGGTATTATAAGAAATTACTTTCTTTGGACCACCTGTAAAAAAGATTTTTTAATTTTTTTGTGAACGCACTTGACAAGAGGGTGTGTGAACACTGATTTGTGTATTTTTCTTAAATATTGTAATGTATAAAAGCTCGAATGCAAACGTTATAAATTAAGGATTCAGCCCTATATCTTGGGTCATTAGTTTCAAAAAGAACCCCAAGTGTATCGATTATTGCCACTGAAATGTGGATTTTTCAAAATGGCCTACATTGAACAATTGTTTTGTTGAAGTTTACCATTACGAGGATTATCGAAAAAGTAAAGGACGATTTATTATTCCTTAAGCAGTTCATTTTGAATTTCACACTTCTTAAAATATTTATATATTTATCTGCTTATTTTTTTACTAATACCAAGTACTTTGTACCAAGTTTGAAGTACACTAATAATTAGGGGATATTGCTAGCTATTTCACCGTAGTGGCGTTATTTTGTTAATTCCGCATACTGCACCCCCCAGGGGGACATCGTTCCGATTTTCGTAATGATGTCTACGGGACATGGCGCTCCCGGGGTCCCGAAATGTCATCTTCGCCGTTATAGATTTACTTTGCAGTCTGAAACACTATGATAGACTGCAGACCTTGGTTTGCTAAGATAAGGTCAAGAATGTTAACGGGCATAGGAGATTATTCTGTTTATTTATTTTCTATATTATTTGGTTAATTGTACTAGATTGAGACCGGGTGAGGCAGTTGCTCGTTGTCTCATGTCCTCATCAGTTTTAACACAAACCTACAAGATGCCGCTTGTGGTCAATGTGCGCTTGGAAGGAAAAGTTGACCCTACCAATTCAGGGAAATCTTTAACTGCGGCAAAGATGGACCAAACATTGGCTCAGTTTGTGGTGTTGACGTTTCCTTATGGGGCTCCGTGGAAGGTGGGGAGCTTTCAGGTATTCATACTAAAATTATATATGGATACAAATGATTTTCCCCTATTTTCACGGGAATTAAACGGTCTCGGACCGACACTCCCAAGATTTGTTTTATGCAGAATATAATAAAATGCACTGAAAGTATATAGTAGTCAGACGAAGGAACGGCACGACAATCATATAAGTATCATCGTTATTTATTAGTAAGGGCATAGAAATAATTGGCGGTAACGTAAACAGTACGAAGAAACTACGAGATGGTGGATGTAGCAGTCGAAGCAGAGCTTTATAAGACACTTGTTCAAAGGTGTCAAAGGCTTTTGAAAATTAATAAGGTGGTAAAAAAATTACCACCGCAACCAAAAATCTTGACTAACCTCACGATAGACCGACCCCCAAAAAAATGAAAAATGTCTTATTAAAGAGACCTGCTGTTTTTTTCTCTATGGAATCCAAACCAATGACAAGAGAGGGATCGACGAACTCTACTGGGACGCAAAAGGTGGTGTAGCTATTCTTGTTAAGAACCCTGTGCTTTACTCTAATGTCCCTCTTCAATCAGATCACAATGTATAGCGATTAAAATTTACGCTAGCTAACCAGTAACGGTATGTTCTATTTATGTTCCACCTGGAGAATATTTCAATTTCAATGATTTGGATCGTATATCTGCCTTCCACGTCTTTTTATTATTGGCGGAAATAACCTTTGGGATTCTACCAACATGGATCGTAGGACTTTTTAGAAAGCAATGATATATCTTTATTGAATACAGGCTCACCCACGCATTATCCAGCTTCATATGAAACGTTCCTGTGTTTGACTCTTCACTCTTTTTTTCACTCTTCAGTGGACTGTGCATGGCGATTTGTGTAATTCTGATCACCTTCTGATTTTCGCCATCAACCATCTAACACAAGAATTCCACGTTGAAATCTGTATGAGGCCAACTGCTCAGGTTTTTCTGGTGACGTTAATTTTGGAATAGTGGCGTTTGATGATGCTGAACTCGCAATCCAACATTTAACATCGACAATTATTGAGACAGCAAATGCTTTCGTTCCTAAAACTTCTAGCAATGCAAGTCATACACTTGTTTCTTGGTAGAATGTACAAGTAGCAACTGCTATTTGAGAACAAGCGAGATTTCGTTATCGTCTCAAATGTCATCCGACCCCAGAAAATCAAGAGTTGTTTCATATAAAGCGTATCTTGGATTGACTATGTTTCTACTATGAACAACAATACACCAGCTAAGAATGTTTTGGAAGAAAGGTATGCCCTATACCTGGACTGCCGCTGTTAGCTCACTGATCAAGATTATTATTCCTCTGTCCTCGAGCCGGCGCAGGCAAGTTCGAGTCTTGGTCATTGCATGGGTGTATGTGAGGTAATATTAAGTGCATATTAATAGGAACAATAAGCCCTTGAAGCTACAGTGCCAGTAAGTGCGCGCCAAAAAATTCATATAACTCAGAATTACGCGGAGTTTACGATGGAAAGGTTGACTTCTACATTGAAGGACTTCTACGATATATCACCTGGGCCGGATAACATCCACCATCAGTTCTGAAGCGTCTACTTCGTCACACACTTCAATATGCGCCTCTAGTTTACAACCTCACTTGGCACAAAGGCCATTTTTCTGGTTTTTGACATCTCTTTATAATCGTACCTCTTCTCAACTAGGGTAAACCGACTTATTTCGCTTACTAGCTGTTTATGCAAAATTTTGGAACGTTTGATAAACCGGCGACTTCTTTGGTTCTACAAATCACCAGACTGCTTTCTAACCAACAATGTGGGGTTTCGTAAGTCACTCAACTATCGATAATCTGTCTCAACTTTAAACAGCTGTATGTAATGCCTTTTTGAGAAAACAACACCGCTACAAGTTGCTGTTTGATATCGAAAAAGCGTACAATGCAATTTGGAGATATGCATTTTAAAATCAGTTGTACGAGTAGAGTTTATGAGAATGTATGGCATCTTTTATGAAAAGCTTTTTGTCTGATTGTATGTTTCAAGTGAGAGTTGTGGATATTACATTTGCTGCTCACGATCAGGAGAACGGTGTCCCACAAGGATCAGTACTCAGTATAACAATCTACAGTATGTATCAACGGTCTGTGCTGCTCTCTATCTAGTGCACATATCCCGATTCACTATTGTTTCTGATCGAAGAACTGATTCCTGGGCATGGTCTTTGCCATAAAACTCACCTGGATGCCTCACATTAAAGACGTGAGAAAACATTGCTTTGCAATTTTAAATATTTTAAAACACTAAATAGGGAGCCGATAGAACAACAATGCTTCGTGTCCATCAAGCTCTTTTTCTATCGAAGTTAAAATATGGTAACATCATGTATGCATCGGCAACTGCTTCTAGCTTATGCTGTTTAGACACCATCCATCATACGGGAATCAAACTAGTCACAAGAGCCTTTCGTACTAGACCTGTAGACAGTTTTTATTTAGAGTCTGGCATGTAGAGATTCGAGACCACGCGTCAACGTGCTTTAGTTTTTTTACACAGCGAAACTTTCTGCTTTACCAAAACATCCATGCTTTCGCACCTGCTGCCGGCCATCATACGTAGCGCTATACCGAATGCGCATTCCGGCACCACGTCCTATCGGTGTTATCGGTGTCTGGTTCATAAAACTCATGAACGATATAAAATTCTCTTGGTTTGTATAATGCAATTTTTAATGCCGTGTCTCCTTGGTTTTCTTCTCGTATCAAAGTAAATACGACGCTTACCTATTTTGGCAAACATGGAACTCCACCAGCTATTATCGAAATTCTTTAAGATATCAGAGGTATTGAGCAAGCAAATGATGCAAGCGTGCTGCTCAAAACGGAACTGATCTGGATTTGATAACTGCTGACGATATTAAATCCTACCACAAAAGCAGAAAATTTTTTTGACATTTCCAAAAAAAGCAAACATAGAGCTATCAAAGTAGGTATTGCACCATGGGTTTTTTCTAGACGTGAATCTTGCAGACAGGAGGTTGTTTTGACTCGAATTCGCATTGGTCATTGCCGAATGACATATAGATATTTACTTTTTGGAAGGATCGACCGTTTTACGACACACCATTGACAGTGGTACCTTTACTTTTATAATGGATACAATTTAGGGAGAAACGTCGGGAAGTTGACTTGGTTCAGAATATCTAATTGATTTTGAGGAACTTCTAAAATGGGGTTGATAACCTATTTTGTTTCTGGGATAGGGTCAATCTCATTTGGTTCATCTGATCATAATTTTATATATTTGTTGATAATGTGTTTCTGTCCACATCTATTTGATGGTTTTAATTATATTTTTTAAATAGTTTATTAAGTTGATCGTTTTTGTCTTCCTGGCGCTAATAGCCCTAATGGTTAAAGCGTCATTAAACAAATCTACATTTATTTTTCTCTCTCCATCCCCCTCTCTTTCCTCTATTTTCCCCCTCTTTTTTCCCCTCTTCAACCCTCTCTCATCCCACGTACTGCACAGTTTTATGGAATATTCCTACGATGATCATTGTTTTTTTTTACAACACCCGACTTGTTCTGTCAGAACAAAAAGAAATTTCAGTGGACTTCAGTAAGCATTTTGGGTAGATGGTGCACGTTTTTCGGCTTTGAAATTGTCGCGCTGAAGAATCTTATTACTCTTTGCTGATTTAGCTTTCGACAAGGAAGACTACTGCCGTAAAGGAAGCTCGTCCGTGAAGATAACATTGTCGGAATCTCGAACCAATTTTTTTGACTAGGCTAATTGTTTCTCCGCATGATTTTCTGATAATGAATTTAGAAAGATCTTAATTATTTTTTTGCGAAGTTTCATTTGTACACAGCGCAGCGAAAAGCCTCACTTGTTTTCAAAGAGACGCAAGATCGCGTTATTTTTCTTAATTGTTGTGACACGGGTTTCGCTCCGACAGATTCCCAACTTCCAAATATCGCTTTACCCACTTATTAAGGAATGCCTTCGATTTCTCCATATATTTTACAGCCGATTTATGCATCAGTTTCGATCCTTTCGCATGATTACACTAAAAACAGTCCTTCATATGTCTCCGGGAATTTTGCATTAATTGCAAAGAAAACAAATTCACTGACATCAACAACATAATATGCCGGAGAACTATATAATGCGCAAAAGAGTGCGAAATAAAGATTTAAGCGAATTAACATAGATGGCGCTGCGTTGCTCTTTACCAAATGACTACGGTCGCTTTCTTGTCATACAGACTATAACAGAAATTTTGTTACCTAGAAGAATGACTCGCTTAAAAATATCACTGAGATATTTTTTGAAATACTATATGCAACTGGCGTAAACAGTATATATAAAATAGTACCAAGTAAATTGTTATGTAACACTCCAGTTTTAATTTAATTAAAAATAAAGTGTGGCTGCTGAACTTAGTTTAAAATTTACCTATCTAAAAGTAAAGTTTAAGTAATAATCGATTTTATGTATTGTACTCCATTATATACTTGTATGTATGTATCAACATTAATGGCAAGTCTTTGCACACTGCCAAAGAGTATGGCTTTTATACTAGAAGGTTAAGGCTTCCATATGTTCCTTTTCACTACGCGACCATCGGCACTATTTTTTATAGGGAGCGTAAACATCGTGCCTATTCTTTTGTCGCAGTTAAATGCAAGTACTCAATGCAGAGATTAAATAGGCCGCTCAAGAGCCGCCTGAAGTCCAGGATCAAACCAAGATGTGGGTTTCACTATCAATCAAAAAGTATGACTTGTAGAGGATGTTTTTTTATGACTTAATAAGTTAATCGACTCGCCGTAGCCACACTAGCCTTTTGAATAGAATATATGGGTTTGTTGCGTTTTTACACTCGGGTTTGACTTAAAAATTTGTAGGCTTTGGAAATTTTTTGAAAATTCCTGATAAATTGATTTAATTGGTTACATTTTAATATTATATTCGGCTTTCTGAAGTTTTAAAATTTAGTATAGACTAATTTAAGGTAAATAGTGCTAAAATGAGGAAGCCAATTTATGACCCAACGTTAAAATACTTGGATTTGATATGGAAGGACTTGGGTTTGATAATGGACTCTAGGTGTCTAACTGGTGGTCTATTTAATCATTCAAAATAATTATAAATGTTAATAGAAGGTTATCTAACACTATGCTTACAACATGCGCGACAACTGGTCATTGAGGAAGCCTAGACTTTGCAGTTTGCAGGAAATACCCTCTCGCGGGTTGCAAAGCCTCACCATTATTACTGTCAAATTGAAACACTCTGTAAGATATATCTATGAAATGGACAAAAATCTATTGAAAACGAAACGAATCTTGCTAGTATTGTTTTTATTAATTAAGCTGAATAGTGTATTTTTGTTGTTTTAATCATTATCAGGTGTTTTGAAAGAAAAATATGTAAAATGTTGCAACAATTATTTGCTCATATAATTAGTACCCTTAAATGATAGATAAAGTTGTCATCTACTGTGCTGTAGAAATGGATGAACTAATTTGAAGCCATTATTTCGTACATAATTCCCATAAGTTTATAGAAATGTTGACAATAAATGCCCTCAAAATAGAAATAACATTTTTTGTCTTATGGCTTCGTGTTTACTATGTACGATAACGTCAGAACCTTTTTACTACTGGGAGTAGCAATTAATCCATTTATTAGCTCAGCTAGTGAATTAGCACTTAGTTACTACAAACGACAGAAAATGCAATAAAACTTAATTATCCTAACGAACTTTAACGAAAGTTTGAAAAAATGCTAGTCAATTCGAGGAAAACAACTTCTAGTAAGCCATTTTGTTTTTATTTTTTAACCGTTCCGGAACAGCAGTTTTGTTTTTCGTCATAAAAACCTCAAACCGGTTTATTTCACTGTTCAGGTTTGGAATTTTACTATAGCAAGGTAAAATTCAACCAGGAAATCACCGTTTAATTAAAGTAATTTATTTGAGTTGCCTGACTGATTAAATTTAAGGTTTTTTCATCATTTTTTTATATCAGCTGTAAGACTTCTACACTGGTAACAATATATAGAGAAATATTGGAAATATTAGCATTATTTTTGCTTTTATAACTCTCTTAGCTGTTTTGCAAGAATAAAAAGCGGGGGTTAGCCTTGATCTTTGTCTTATGTGTTAAAGTGATGAAATTGACATTCACTAAATACCCTAGCGTTGTGTTAGGTGGTCTCGCAGAGGAATAAAAAAAATTAGACAAGCGATAAGGTAGATTGGGAAGGCTTACATGGATGATACGAGCTACTGATGATGTATTTAATATCCTTTGGAAATAATAATTCATTAGTTTCAAGATTTTGAAATATATCATTGAATAGTCTACCGATTGCATCGACAAACTGAACTTCAAATATAGATCGGAATTATTTTACATTTATTAAAGTATCATAAAAATACAATTTTCCAACTTAGGTATCATTTTTGGTTTCGATACCATAAAACGAAGGTAGTTGGGGCACAAAGAAACGCACGAACGCTTCGATAGCAACATCCTCGTCAAAATTTCACCTCTACCTACTTTTTTTAGTGGTCTATAGGGAATGTGTTTCGTTGCAGTACAAAATAAATCTCAATTTTTGTGAGCTTGGGCAGCTTCTATGGAGGTTGTTATGAACAGGAAGATTACCTGAACATTTCCAGAACTCAACATCAATTTCAGCACACGGTGTCTATCCTTGAAAGTTGGCGAAAAAAAAACGATTATTTTTCTCAAAAAGTGGTTCTGGAGCAACGTCTGTAACCTTTACTTTCAATTGCTTCTTGCCTCCCAAAAATTGTTTATGCCGCATTTAAAGGTGTTGTCCAACGGTTTTGTACCGCTATAGTATAGTCAGTGAGCAATCCTTACAATTTATTTGAGGATCTAGTGAACCGTACCCTTATGATATCTTTATTCTTTTACATTTAAGATCGAGGATTATTTTCCTTTTATATTATTTAGAACTTTCCTATTTATACTAAACTATTTTTAATCCGATTTATTAAAATGAATATAATATTCATGGATAATGTTCAACATAATTATTTAGAATAAAGAAGAGGACGAATATCAAAGTCATTGCTAATTGAAGGAGCTATTTACTAACTAGAGGAAGAATATTGTCTTGGAAGTTCCTTGGATAACGATAACAAAGGAAGCGTGCTCTATTATATTACACATTAAAGTAACTTTGTACTAGGAGGGATGAAACTTAAAGATAATAAAGTAGGTGTTATATTAAATAAGAAATAGTCACTGTAGCTTACAGAATTTGAAAATACATCAGGCAGAACATTACGAAATTGCCGCAAAATGGTCTTCTTGGTTAAAAAATAGAAACATTTTTTACAAACCCTTTAAACATTAAAAATGTTTTATGGGATATTTTGACAATATACCGAAAAGTTTTAATATTGGAGTTTGGCAATTGAATAGTGGCTTATTTAGAGAGATCAGGAGTGTCATATAAGATCTTAAACAATCGGACTAGATGATATTGTGTGGTGATAGTGGTTATGTTTGGTGAAGTTTAGAAAACATTAGGCGACAGAGTGAGTATATAAGAACTTTAAAGGCATTTAATTAAAAAAATTTGATACTAATGTTGCTATTAGGATGAAATTTCTGCTTTCGTTTGAAGCTCTTTTTCCTAAGTACGTAGGGAGTCAGGAATTAAACGTTTTCCAGTCAGTATAGCGCTTTATAGTCAGTCCTGACTACTTTCTTAAGTGCTTTATTGGATTATATAGTTTATTTAGTAATGAAAATCGATTAGTTGAAAGATAGTGCGAACTGCCTAAATCTTTCCAGTAGTCATTGGTTATCATCGTATTTAATAGGGGACTGAGGAATGGTTTTTATATAAATTTTCTCGCAAATAATTTTGATGATTGGGAGAAAATGTTATTTTTTAAGAGTTAAGAACTGCACCACTGAGAGTGCCAAAAATTCAAAGAGAAAAATTAGCTTGAGACTACGGTTCACAACTTACATTCTGCAGAACAAACGCATAGAAAACAAACATAATGTAAATAAGTACGGAGTCATTTGGTAATTAGGGTAAATTTCTATGAGATAGCGTCACAGTTTGTTTGGTGATGTCGTGGCAGGAAAGAGTCATTCTTCAAACAAATTTGGCCAAAGCTGACGTTGCCAAATAATGGAGAAAAACGGGTTGTGTTTAGTGATAAATCGCTTTTATTGAAAAATGTGAAAGGTTGATCAGATTAAGGTGAATTGAACAAAGTACAAGGAGACTCCCTACTATCTTTGAAGATTATTTATTTCTTGATTTTTGAACTTCTCGAATATGCAGCAAAAATGAAGCCCGCTTTAGATGCTCAGTGGAAGTCACCAGAATGGATGCATTTGAAAGATCGGCAATTAAAGACGCGAGATTGTTGAGGTAAAAAAAGTGCTTGACTATCGACCAAAATGTACGCGAAAGAATATCGCAACTCAGAAATCCAAAGGAATTTTGAGCGATTTGTTCCGTAGGCGAAACATGAATCTACCGCTACATAGGATAGATGAAGCAACAGTCAAAACAGTAGGAATCAAAAAGTCAAAGACCGTTTCATTGGAGGAACAAAAAAAATTGTTTCTAAAGTATCCTTTCTTCAAGACAACAAACTGTCGTATGAGTCTGTCGTTGCAATGATAGAGTTATAATTAGAATGTCAATGGATTTTTCATTTTCTTACCCTTCAGATTTAGCCTCGAGGGGCTTTTTTGTTCCTAAATCTGGAAACCTGATTCATGGTAAAAAAATTAATTAAATAGGATGCCATCGCTGTCGCCAACAGGTATTTTGTACTCTTAGAGAAAGAGTATTTTCTAGCGATTAAAAAAATTGGAAATTTGTTTAACTAAGTGTGTAGCTCTCAATATAGATTATGCTGAAAAACTGGTTTTCTCAAAACAAGTTTTTTTTTATTCTAATTGTCAAACCACTCTCAAATTACATTGATATAAAAAGCTGTAGCAAAGAAGTTGATTTTTTCAAAATCAAAAATAATGGAACAAATCTATTTTTTAAAATGTATAACCAGAAACAATACCTTAATAAAAAGAAAAGAGGAATATCCATTATTATATTGAAATGGCGATCTGAATTTAATAGCAAATACAAAACAAAGATCAAAAATAGGAATAAGCAGATTAGAGTTGTAAAAGTAAATGGCCATAAAATATGAATAAGGGAGATTTATTGTATTTCTTGAAATGATCTACGACAATAGACATGTATGCGAAAAAACAAATATTTTATCAGTTTGTCCTTTTGATGATGATTTATGATAAAGAGATAATTTTGATTTAACAAAAAAGCTTTTTACGGGCTGCATAAGTGGACCAGAGAGGTATATGTTGGGTATTATTTTAAGAAATTACCTTTAAAATTACCATGCCTTTTTTTAAAAAAGAACATTTCTGATTATACGGGACAAATTCCTAACAAACCTATTCAAGAATATTTTGGGGTGTGAACCGAAATTGTGGTTCAACAATCGAAGATTATTCAGTCTAGGTAACGTAGGATAGGTTTTAATTATGATACAATGGCTTAAACATTTGTTAAAGTTAAATGATGCACTTATGTTGGCTAGAAGTTTAATAAGGTGCGAATCAGATTTATTATCCTAAGGAAGGAAATGATATTAAAAGGGAAAGTATGAAAGTTATATTAAGCAATGTACTTATAGAACGAGTCAACTATATTTTCTCTAAGTATAGTAGTATAGTTCCAGAATAGACCTGCTTGAAAATTCTCGTCCAGCGTTGATAAATTGAGTTACATTCCCCATCAATAAGTTCCGAGCTATCATTACCCTGTTTATCGCTCGATCAGCTGCCATTGCAGTCTAGTCGTCGGGCTGTACACCTTTGCAACTTATCGAATCTTCTTAGCTTACATGAAGGCTTTTGTTGAGTAGCTGTAATGACAATGTCTTCTTTAGATATATAATTCACCGCAGTAGAATTTTTTGGGAAGATTTGAGCATCCATATTCGTATTGCTCACAAAAACTTAGGACGGTATATCGTTTTATGTGATCGTCTGCCATATCATCATTTTTGGAAATTGTGATTAGGCCATACAATAGCCTCTGAAGGAGATGGTTGATCTGGTACAATGAAATAACGGACTAATTAGCATTCATCATTGAAACATCTCATTCCACTTTAGTCTTTATTTTGATGATGAAAAAATTGCTATCGTCTGAGAGTACCGATTGTCTTAGGGAATCTTTTTTCTGATTCTTGCGATCTTCTATTTACTTAATGGAATGCCAGCCTTTTTTCGGTTATTGATCATCGTTGTTGCCCAGTCGACAATTTAGTAGCGACCTGTCAAATTCACAGGTTTGGTTGTTCTTGTCTCTTCCCTGCAATGGTTGTTATAACTGACATTACCGGTTTTTATGAAATGCTTGACGACTTTTAACTGGTGGATCATTATTATGTTCTATGTTTTCGTATTTAATGGATTTTGCTTTCGGCTTGCTTAACACATAGACTGCGGTAGCAACCATTGACATTTTGGGATATTAAACTTGGTTTACAGCTTAAATGAACATGGATTTTATTACTTGAGTGTGTGTATCTCTGAAACGACCTTATCAGGTGTTCTATACACACCATACTTTGAAAGTTTGAGAAATTATCCTCTTACTTTAATCAGACATATTACAAGCAGAATATCATGCTATAGGTCTTTAATGAACTTTCTAGCTAATTAGAACTTCTGAGATGCACAAATTTAAAAAAAATTGCAACCCATATCAACAGGGTCTTTTTTCTATTATTGACTTATATGGTATTTGGATCTGACCTGAAGTTGCATGATAACGGACAAAAAGTTATACTTTTTAATAGTTAAGGATTATTCTCATCCATTTTGTTACAAGAAATAACGTCTTGAAGTATTTAACAAATAAGGGGATTTTTCTCGCAATTAGGGCCGGTTTAAACAATTTATAAACAAGATAGATCGCCGCTTTCTGAAGATTATATTTGCTACAAGAAACTCGAAGTGATCGTGGGCTCGGCACTCGTTGGCATCTGCTCGGAGCGTTTCTACATTTCTCAGCTAATCTGCAGCGGAAGGCGTTTTCTCCTGTAGTTCATCTATCATCTTCAGGCGAGTTACACCATTTATCATGCTGAGTACGCAAGAGTTAGTTCTGCGTTTCGAGTGGTGGCTGAGGGTGGGTAAATAATGCATCTTATTGAAATTCTCCTCCCATGCCGGAGCGGGGATTAAGGTAAGGAGCGTAATGACTTTGATGTGCCGGCTGGAAGCACCAGCGCAGCTAAAGGCAGCCGGCGACAGCGCCGCTTTGCTTCGGGAAGCGAATCCGGCGAGGAATTATCCTGCAGAAAATGGGAAACTCTTGTTTAGGCGGCACCTCCGGTGATGGGCCGTCCGCCGCATCGCGCTTTATGAAGCCAGCATGAAAGGTTTTCATTTGCACGGGTCTTGTTCATAAGGAGCGAGTCTGCTAAGGCATAGTACGAGAGGCGTTAAGCTCCCAAAGAAGCTCTCTTAGACATTCGTGGTTTTATAGAAAAAAATTTATGCTGTGCAACTACTACTAGTACGATGCTTATTCTTTACTTACTATTTGTACGAGATAACGTCGATTAAAGGAATGGCTCTACTGGAAGTGTTTTCTATTAGAATTTGCATTTTTGATTCACATTTTTCTCACTCTTAATAAGTTTAAATTGTGATTTGTAAGAATGACATTTTTTTTCAAAAAACCGCTGAATGAATTTGTTTTAGAGAAGCAATGGTTATTTTATTTCTTTTTTTCTATGCATTATTAATTATAGCAACTGATATTCCTACCCTCTCATCACGTGATCCAAGAGTTTCTGGGTGTTAATTATAATCTCCTTTTCTTTTTTCATTTTTGCTAGCACTTCCGTATTTGTTCTTCTTCTATACAGGTATATATGTATATAATTTGAAAGCCTTTAATATCTTCAGTACCTGTGCATCAGCACCATACAGCAAGACTAACAAAACTCATCTTTTGTTTTAACTTTTTTATAAATAAATTGAGTTTGTGCTATCTTTACTTTAATTTCTCCACAATACCCTAATAATTTTGATTTATTTTGTTTACTCACTCAGCACTCCTCTAATTATCTTCTCCGAGTAAATCTTAAAGAGGGTTGGTCAAAGTACACACCATTACATAACCCTTCAGATTTTGATTCATTTGCTAATGTTATTCTCTATTTTTACAACAGTCTTTGGTTAAACTAGAAACGTTTAACGATGGTAATATCTCTTGTGGTTAGGTTTCTTTAATAGATAATCAAGCTGATCGTGACAAACCTTGAAACTCAAAGTTAGTAATATCTTGGTCTAGTATTTTATCGAAAATTATTATGAGTCACTTTTAAAAAGGTTGTTAAATTTATAGAACTTTTTGTTTGGTAGTTTAGATATTGTTTTGCTTTGGTCATGTTAAGAGTAATGACGAATGTCTTTAAGTATAATTCTTGTTGAATAAGTATATGTACGTGCTTTCATCGCAAGTTTGATTATTTCGAATGGTAATTTGTCTAGTCCTGAAGCTTTTTCAGATTTTAAAAGTTTGAGATGGATAATATATATATTTTTTAGTTATAATTGATTCACTTTCTTCTTACTGGTTTTCAAATTGATCTATGAGTTTGTTGTTTTCAGACAGTTTAATAATTATTTTTTTTAATCTTCTACTTTATTTATGTTGGTTTTTTTACCTTCATATGTATATCAGTTGCATCACGGTTAGTAGTATCTTTATTTTTTTATTTTATTGATTTATAAAATTTGTTGTATATCCATTAGCTACAGATTATTAGGTGTAATCCACTTTTAGATTTTCTGTGTTCTGTTACTTAAATAATGCATCAGAGTGCGCGTTTAAAATAATTCCAATCTTTATTTAATCTTCAGAAGTTTCTGACTTATTTTGTGTAGAGATTTTAGTTCATAGGATTCCTTTACATCTTGGTTATTGAGAAGGTAGACATTTATTTTAAATATCCTTGGTTTCATTGTTTGTGCCTTTTTACTGGTTTAATTGTATTTTCGTATCTACTATTTATCAAGATGTAGTTATTTGGTTTCTTAGAAGATTGCCAGTTATACAAATGGCACTCGATTTTCTTTTTCATTTCTTGTTGTCAACACCTATTTACCAATTTTCAGAGAAGTGCGTGATGTGGTAGCGGTGATAACAATTGTGCACGATAGCACCCCATGCTTATTAAGATCAGATAGCCATTAAACGCAAGACAATTAAAGAACTGTAAAAATGTGGTTAACGAGTGGGTGGGTTGCAATCGAGATAAAAAAGTTTACTAATCTATCTTCTTTATAAATAAAAAACTGTAAAACTAAGTGAGGTTAAGACAATCAAGACCAACAGTGGGCAGTTTGTAACAGAATAAAAATCATGTTGCTAAATTTAATCTTAAATGAAAAAGATCCGACACCCGTGAGGGAAAAAGGATGATAGAAAAAGAAATGAACAGAAAAGAAATCAAAAAATCAGAAAACATCATAAGCTTCCTGGAAAATTATTTAAAGAGGGAGAGAGATAATAACGACAAAGAGACCGCAGTAGAAGTAAACCTAAACGGTTTTAAAGAAAATAAAAATTGAAATTTGCCATTCAGTAAAAGTAAATATAAATACAACAAAGAAGGAAGAGGGAAGAAATATGGATGTTATATAATATAAAAGATAGATATTTAAAATACAACACATAAAATATAAATAAATACTGGTACGATAAAAAATATAGAGAACTTCAAAACATCAAAGAAGGCAAAACTGAACTGTAAAAAGAAGCCTAAGATACTAAAATGAGGATAGAAAACTAGGAGAAGAAAACAGTATTATTATAAAAGAATGGAAACTTCAGAACTGTAGCATTTACAAGTAAATTTTAAGAAGGAAAAAATTGTGATAAAAATGTTTTCATTTATCGAAATGTTTGATATTATAAGGAATCAGACTAGACTAGGGACTATAGAAGATAATCTATCTAAAGAAGAACAGTTGAGGCAGACCGATAATAAAAATGTAGCAACGGAAAAAGTAAATAAACACAAAACGGCTCCAGAAAAAATAAATATTAACAAAAGCTATTATAAATGGTCAAATAAAAATGAAGGCAAAAGAACTAAGATGACCATTATGGCAATAGAAATGAAAATTCATAGGAAAGAAAAATAGCAAAAAGTACAAGCCACGCAAACGAAACTCAAACGCGTATTAAATGTGAGAGGAATTACCTGTGAGGGGGATCTTAACGCTACTGATAATAATTAAGAAAATATAAGGTGGAGATGTAGAAGAGGAAGTAAATAAATAGTTTTATGGAGAACTAAAGGTTTTGTATGAGTGAATAATAAAATTAATATAAAAATTATTGTAGGAGGTTGTAATGCAAAAATAGTATAAAGAGAAAAACGGAGCATTACTGGGAAGATACGACAAATATAAAAACAAATGAGAATAGGCAAAAATTAATTAACTTTGCAATGGAGAATTAACTACAAATAAAAATAACATTTCTAAGACACTGGAACATAGATAAATAAACAGCCCTAAGTACAAAATTATGTCAAAAGTCATAGGTATTGAAGGGGCAGAAATCGACACCGACCGACTTTTATGCCCAAAGTTAGAGATACGTTGAGAAAAGAAAACATTAAGGCAACACCAGTTAGATGGGAAATAACACGTCACAGAAAGACAAACTTATGGAAGAAAAATTCAAACACGAAGCAAAAGAAAAATTGGCCATAAAAAGGAAGAAAGAGAAAATTTTTATCAAGTAAAATCTAAAAAAAAATAATTGATATGATGGAAAATGTGAAGAAATTTTACGAGTAGAAAAGAGCAAAAAATGCCAAATTAAAAACAAAACAAAGTGACGACTAATTTTTTGATAGTTGAAAGGAGGTAAAGAAAATATTTACAAGAAGAACCAAAAAGAGGATGTAAATATGGTGAAATAAATAGAAGAAAATTGTAGCAAACAGGACGGAAGAACTTTCTATCAATAATTGGTATAGGAAAGAAAAGTTACAGCCGAAAATTAGTCTATAGAAAGACCAAAACGGATAAATAATTGCCAGAAGAGGAAAGCTACTGCAAAATGAAAAAATATTAAAGGAGAAAGAAGAACAAGATAATGAAAATAAGAAGAGGAAGAAAAAATTGGGAAAATATAAAACACCAGAAAAAGATAAAATACAAAGCAAATTAATAAAAGTAAGAGGCCAGTTACCAACTTCAACTGTATAAATTGATATTAGAACTGTATAAAAAGAAAAAATATCAAGTGAATGGAGGAGAATGAAGAAGAAGTTAGACTCAATTGTAACAATTATCAACTGATATGATGCCTAAATCTAGCATATGAGATTCCAACATTGAAAAATGGATTAAAAAAGTAGCAGAAATTAAAATCGCAAATATAAATGCTAGTATGGGTTTAGAAGAAATTAGTCTGTAACGGGGCAACTGTTTATGAAAAGGCAACTATAAGAAAACACAAAAAGAATGAAGATGATTTTGCAAATGTTTTTTTTTATTAACAGTCAAGTTTATGGCAGTTTAAAGAGCAAAAAGCTCTATTTATAACATTAAAGACTTGGAAGACTTAAAGGCCTCTCGTGCTGATATAATAATAATTTATCAATTTTACTCTTGTCGATTTTAGCAGTAGTTTTTTTAAAACTTTATTATTTCTTTATAGAACTCTCTACTCGTTCGTGTACTGTGTACTGTGGGGGGTATATCTAAGTTATATGGGGTTTTGTCACAAAACAATGGAAATGAGTTTTTTTCTGTGTATTTGTTATTTTTATAGGGGAGTCCGGTCCTGGAGTGGAAACACAAAGTACCGATTGTGATTTCGTGCCTCGAATATTATAAATTACAGGGTTTACGAGAGCAAATTAATTTTCATAGTGAAGTATAAAGCGATATTAGGTGCCAATAGTAATAGAAGAATATTAAACTTTCCGAGAAGTCGATTCGGGGTCAGCCGATAGCGCGGCAAATACCTACAAAGCCGGCGAGGTATATTTTTCAATACGCCGTAAACATTATACGCGTAGGGAAACAACGAACAGAGCCGGTCTTAGGAAATTTCGGGTCGGAAAAGAGAATTAAAAGAATAACAAAATGGAGGAACTCTTAAAGGAAATAAATGAGAAACTGGATAGAATGGAGGAAAGGGATTTACGCATGGAAAGTAAACTAGATGGGCCCCAAAGGGAAATACAAACAAAAAAACCGATGCCTAAAACAAAAGAATGCACAACACAAGAAGATGTTGGAAGAAATGAATAGGGAAATCAAGAAAAGGAACACAGTAATACACGGATTAGAGGATCAAGAAGAGGAGAGTAATCTACAGTTACTAGAAAAAATAAGGGTGACCTTTAGAGACATGGGAATAAAAATAATAATGGAAAAAGAGATAATGGAAGCTAGAAGATTGGCTAAATATCGAACAGGAAAAATCAGACTTATACAAATGAAATTTGAAAAATGGGCAAAGAAAATGGAAATTTTGAAAGGAACTAAAAACTTGAGAGGAAAAAACATATACTCCAATTGATTAAACACAAGAGTACAAGGCCACCATGTTCTTTTGAGATACAACAAATTAATAATCAATGGAAACGACGTCCACCTGGAACAATTGAATACAATGGGAATAGAATTCGAACTAGAAACAGGAAAAGAAGACGGGAGGAAGAACTTTCTGTGAGAGATCCCCTGATGAAGACCTATGATGAAGGCTATGCAAAATAACTAAAACAAGCAGAGGCACAGGTACAACCTCAAAAAACTCAGATGGAAATTAACCAAAAAACAACTAAATACAAGGACGCAGGCAACGGAATAGGTTATGAATAAGGACACGAATAAAAATAGTACAATGGAACAACAAGGGAAAAGAAATTCAAAATGAGTGGATAGGAATAGGAATACGGAATACAGGAACATTATTAGGGAAAGAAATAGAATTAACGGAGGAAATGGACAGAAATAATATACAAATTCTAGGAATTAGCAAGACAAAGAAGAAAGGTAAAGGAAGTACACACTTAACAAATAACTACACACTGCATTACTCAGGAGAGTGTAGGAATTATTACCACCGATGAATTAAACAAATGTATAATTGAGGTCAAAGCAATAAGTTCTCGAATAATAGCAATAACTATAAAACTGGACGAAACAATAAATATTATCCAGATTTATGCGCCGGTAGAAGGAACAACTGAGGAGGAAATGGCAGACTTCTATGCAGACCTACAGCAATTGCTAGATGAAATGAAAGAAGAGAATCAGAAAACGATCGTAATGGGTGACTGGAATAATAGGATTGGAAAAGACCATAACAGAGGAATGAATCCAAAATAGAAATGGACTAAAAATGATCCATTTTTGTGTAAGACATGAACTTTTAATAGGAAGCACACTGTGGGACCAACCTTTAGAGGATAAGTATACTTTTATTTCAGAGGAACGCAAAGCTAAAAGCATAATAGACTACATAACTTACACACAAGATTTAGCAGAGAAGATACAGACAACTGAAACAAAGAAAGATGCCGAACTTAGTACGCAGCATAGATTAGTAATAACAAAGTATCACGCCAGATTAACCAACAAACAAGAAGTAAGAAACTATAGTAAGCTGGCAATAAATAAACTCAAAAACGTAGAATGTAGAGAAAAATACCAGAAGGATACAGATGAAGAATTATAAAGGAAGGAAAACCTCCAGACAACATGGGCACTAGAAGAAAGTTGGAGAACATTCAAGGAAATATTGAAGAAGGTAGCGGAAAACGTATGTGGGATAAGAAACCGTAATAAACACACGAAAATGACAAACTTGAAAAGAAAATAGCGTGGAAAAGATACATCCAAACAAAATAAATGGTGGATAAAGAGGAATGCAAAAGGAAGAGGAATATAGTGAAAGAAGCAATAAAGGTAGAAAAAAAGAAGTCCCAGAAGAAGATGGGCGAAGAGATAACAGAACTACACAGAACAAACGCCAGAGATTTCTGGACGAGAATAAAGAGATTAAGAGGAGGTAAAAGGAAGGACATAAAAGGAATAAGAAATAATCAGGGACAAATGCAAATTGATACAAAGGAAATTCTAGAAACATGGCAAAATTATTATGAAAATATGTATAAAACGACAGTAGGACTAGAAGATAATATAACACAACAAATAAATTTGGAACAAACAATCAAGAGGGAAGAAGTAGAGGACGCAATCCAAAAAATAAAAATAGGCAAAGCCAGCGGGGAGGACAATTTATCTCCGGAGATGTTAAAATGGATGGGCCAAAAAGGTATAGAATGGTTTTGGAAAATTTGTAGACAAGTATGGGAAGAACAGAAAATACCGAGAGACTGGGAAAACAACCTAATAGTACCAATTTACAAGAAAGGATTGCAGTCCCAATGCGAGAACTATAGGCCAATATGTCCAGCTAAAACAGTTTTAAAATATACACTAAAATCTTAGAAAAAAGGCTAAGAGATTATATAGAACCTTTATTAGAAGAAGAACAGGCAGCTTTCAGACCGAATAGACAAACTGGTGACAATATTTATATAATCAGAAATATAATCGAAAGAAAAATTGAAGAAGGAGAAGAATTGTATCTAACATTTGTAGACCTGAGAGCTGCGTTTGATACAGTAGATAGAAGGGAAATTTGGAGGACTTTGAATGAACTGAATGTGGATAAGAATCTGATAGGAGCAATAAGAAGTTCATATAGAACAGTCAAAGCGAAGGTACAATTGGACGGGCAGAGATCGGAGGTGTTCGAAATGAATAAAGGTATCAAGCAAGGCGACAGCTTAAGCCCTTTATTATTCATAATTATCATGGACAAGATAATCAAAAGAATAAAAGAAAATATAGTCAACTGAACACAGTAATTGGATATAAAAATTTAGAACCAGTAAAACTAAGTAGTCTACTTTACGCAGACGACGTGATACTAATCTCAAACACCAGAAGTAAAATGCAGAGGTTGGTGAATGCATGGACGACTGAAATAGAAAATATGAGTATGGAAGTGAACATAAATAAAACCAAGACCATGATTGTAAATGAGAAACAAAAAGAAGATCAAAACAATAAGGACATAAAATGTAAAGACAAAAAATTGAAGAGGGTAACGACGTTTGAATTCCTTGGAAGTACAATAACAGAGGATGGGAAATTAGATGCAGAGTTAGCAAATAGAGCTAACAAATTGTCATAAAACTATACTAGACCATAAAGACATGGATTTAGAGGTGAAAAAGAGAATAAGTAATACGATAACACTTCCAATAATAACTTATGCCAGCATAAGAAGCATAATAAGAAGAAAGACGAGGTTAAAATAAATGCTATGGAGATGAAACATCTCAGGAGAATGGCAGGAAAGACTAAGTGGGACAGAGTGAGAAACAAGACATAAGAAACATTAAACAAGAACTATACAAGGAAAAATTAAAAGAGGCAACTGAACTGGTTTGCACCTGACAAGAATGGAACCAAACAGAATTGCAAGAAGACTAATGGAAGGGAAAACCACCTAAAAACGAAGTGGCAGACCTAGAAAAATGGATGGACCAAATCAAAGAAATAGCAGCAGAAAAGGTGTGACACTGGAGGAAATCAAAACAATAGCGAGAGATAGGAAGAGGTGGAGACAATGGGATTAGAGACTGTCATCCGACGCTCGAAAGGGCATAAAGGATTAGAGAAGAAGAAGAAGAAGAAGTTATTTTTATAAATCAAGGTTATTCTCTTCAAGAAAATTGGCTACAGAAAGAAATCACAGGGACTGAGATTCAGAGAATAGGGATCAGGTGAATACTTTTTTCTGTCATAAATTTGTTCTACTGATTATTCTCAACATGAGTTGATGTTCTAACATCACAAGTTTCCTTAGGGCTTATTTGTTGTTTGTTTTAGGAAAGATTTAAAAAGTCTTCTCGCCTAACAACAATTTTTTTTTATTTCTACACTGTTAATGTTTTTTTCTAATTTTTCTCTTTTGAAGTAAAAACCTTTTTAGCTACTTTTTAAAGTTCTTTGTGGCTCGTTTATTGTAATGCAATTATATTATCTTCTACGTATTTTCATTGCTATCTCAAAACATAGACTTTCTGCATCTTATAATGCTATAAAGCTTTCTCAAGTTTATTAGTGGCATAAAGTTTATCTATAACTTCTAGTCAATGTTTTAAATACCAAGAAAATTGTTTCTAAAGTTTTGCTTGTTGTTTTTAAGTAACGAAGTAACTTTGTGTCAAAGGTTAAAGTCTTGAAGTTTGAAATGAGTTATTGGTCCATACATTGAAGTGATGTTAGAAGATGAATTTGTATTTAACGGCCACTTTTTGAAGTTTGGAAGGTAGACAGAGTTGCTATCTATTTTTAAAATCTCAGTCTCAATAAGAGGTTACTTTGGTTCTTTTTATTGTTTTCTTATTATCAATATGGTGATATGATTTGTCCTGTCGTACCTAATTAAAGGATGTCTTTAATTATGTGTATTTAACGGAAGACTCAATTTGTTAGTGATCTATTGTTTACCAAAAATCGCTTTGTGATCAAGTATCTAGATATGTTAGTCTGTTTCCTTATTTGTTTATTCTTCAGACAAGCCTGAGCACTGTTTCCCCATTTCTTCCAAAGCACTCTGCACATACACATAAACTATCTCACTTTTAACGGTATGCTGTCAAAATTTGTTCATTGTCTGTTTTGTGGTCGCTTTTAGCCTTTGTTAAAATTGTTATGTACGGCTTTTTTTGTATATGTTTATGTGTTCATACTAATCAATTTAGATGGTAGGGTTGTTTTGTTTAATTATACTTCTTCCTAACTCATCTTGTTTCCTGACTATAAGCATTAGACTTTACTTTTTATTTCTCTCCTTCCATTTCATGTTTCTCCCCTAACAACTTTTTTTTGCTATCCTTTGTGTGTTCTCCAACATAACATTTGTTTTAAAAGTCGAAATATCGCGATGTTTAACCCAGCCAACTTTTATTTATTTTGCATTAATTTTTGGTTTTTATTTTCAGGACTCCATTTCGACCACTGTTAGCGGATGCTCTATGGTATTTACGTTTTTATCTTTGCTTCCGTCCTCGACTTTCCCAAGATCGTGCAAATTGTTAACTTTAAATTAGTTTTTGCTGTTACGTTTGGATAGCCGGTGTTTTTCTAGAATTAACGAAATTTGTTCAGTATTGCGCCACAAAAACAGTTGTATTCAACTAAGACCAGATGCATCTTTGTTTGCGCTTATTGTTGGTGTGATGGTCAGCTTGCTCGCTTAGCACTGTAGTGATTTTCTTGCAAAAACTAACAATAAAAGTTGCTTCTATGTTGCTAATCCTTAACTGTGCATGCGGAGTCCGAAAGGACCCCACGACATAAATTTTACCTAAAATTTTACAGCGATAATTAATGATAGCATATGTAAGAACAATTAAAATATATCAATAGTTAAAACTTTACAAAAATAATCTTATAACAACTGACTCGAAAGACTTAGCTCGCGGTTTTGAGATTATCGTGGTGACTATGATGATAGTAATGATTTATTTGAAAACGTACAAAAATCTTTCCCACATAATACTGTTGTTTATTTGCCAGAGCCCAAATGGACTACCGAAAATATACCGCCTCATAATGCAAATATTTGTGATATCGAAAAAATATAGAAAATCTCAACTGTATGCCCAGAGCAGTGATATTTATAAAGATTAAGATAGTTATGCACGGGAAATTCGAATATAAACTGAAATGTTTTTAAATCTTTTTTAAAGCATTATAAAAATGTACAAATACTAATTTAATTTTTTGCCAATAATCTTTTGGCCCAAAAAACACATTTTTACTAACATATGGGTAGTTCTTAATTCTATTATCATAAAATAAAGGTGATTATAGTCGGCCAATCGCGATCGAAAACTGTGACAGCAATATTGTCGTTAAACCTGTGACTTTTAAGTACTTTTTTAGTCCAGACAAATTAAAATCGCAGAATAATTGTAGGGACTGCAAGTAGGGTGTGTTCAGTGTAGTCCAGAATAGATCCTCCATTTTTGTCGGGTTTGGGCAGTTGTATGGGCCCGAGAGTTGTCCTACAGTAGAATAACATTTCGGATTGCTTAAATCCTGTCATGGCTTGGTTCCACCTCACAAGCAATTCCAGCAGGTGTTAATCGCTGGTTATTGTCGAGAAGGTGCCGAATAGTGCGATTATTCTCCTACGTCACTCTAGTTCACCTGCTTCTAGTCCTCCCAAAAATAGTTGATGCTACGCATACACTTCGGTCTTCTTAAGATTATTGCCCCTGAACTACGACTTAAGACTTTTTAAAATTTTGGACGGTTTCATGTTCCCTGTTGTGAGAAATTTAATAATATTATGAAGGTACTTTTTGTTTTGAGATTATGGTATTGACTAAAGAAGCGACATTGTTTAGAAGGGGAATCCCCTATAATGTCCAGAAACCGCGTCCTTCTCCATTCACCTCTTACAAATGAAAAAAATTTCGGTATATAATTGGTTCACACACATACAATTTTAGTATCTACTTGGAGCCATCCGAAAGAGATTATGGACCTAGTTACAAAAAAGAGAAAACTAAGAAAAAGATGGCATCAAACCAGAGCACCTACGGATAAAACTGCCCTCAACAATGCCACTCAACAGATAAAGCGGGAGATCCTACGAATTAAAAATGAATCTATGAGCAACTTTTTAAGTGAATTGAGCAACGACAGCAAAACGGACTATTCCCTTTGGAAAGCCACAAAAAATCTAAAACGGCCTATTTTACAAAATCCACCGATCAAAAATGCAGATGGTACCTGGGCACGTAGTAATCAGGAAAAAGCTTGTAGATTTGCAGAGCACCTAGAAATGACTTTCCAACCAAATGAAGGAGACGATTCACAAGACTGGACAGAACCAATACAGGAAGATACAGTCATTAGACCAATTACACCTAAAGAAGTCTCTAAAGAAATCAAGAATAACATTAATCAGAAAAAAGCTCCTGGCTTCGATCTTATTACAGGTGAAATTTTGAAGCAACTCCCGAGAAAAGCCACAGTAAAATTGACCAATCTCATCAACGCCTCATTCAGACTTAGGTATGTTCCTAAGTTGTGGAAAGTAGCAGAGGTCATAATGATCCCTAAGCCAGCAAAACCGCCACAAGAAGTTTCTTCATACAGGCCTATCTCACTTTTGCCTGTTATATCAAAATTGTATGAAAAATTACTCCTTAAAAGGCTGAAACCGATAATCGAAGAGAAGGCTCTAATTCCTCATCACCAATTTGATTTTAGAGAAAGACATTCAACCATAGACCAAGTGCACAGGATCACAGATATAATTGAAAAATCACTTGAAGAAAAGAAAGTCTGCGCTACTGTCTTCTTAGATGTGGCACAGGCTTTTGACAAAGTATGGCACAAGGGCTTGTTCCACAAATTAGATATATTGTTACCTCTTCAATATACGCAAATTTTAAAATCTTACTTGTCAGAAAGGTACTTCAGAATAAGACAAGGAGACACCTATTCTGAATTGAAAGAAATTAATGCAGGAGTGCCACAAGGTAGTGTACTAGGTCCAGTACTATACTTACTTTATACCAGTGATATTCCTGAACTCGAACACGAAACTATCGCCACCTTTGCCGATGATACCGCAATTCTTGCAGTTGGAAGTGATCACGAAGAAGCCACGAGGAAGCTCCAAACGTCTGTTAACAAGATCAACGCCTGGACTAGTAGGTGGCGGATAAAGTTGAATGAAAGTAAATCTGTACATATCAATTTCACCAATAAACGGAAACAACACATACCCGTTAGAATTAATGAAACCCAGATCCCATACACTAATACGGTTAAATACCTGGGTATGACACTCGATGCGAGGTTACGCTGGAAGGCCCACATTAAAAAGAAAAGAGACGAACTCGGTTTAAGGTATAAAAAAATGTATTGGTTAATAGGACGAAACTCCAATTTGTCCACACATAATAAGTTACTACTATATAAGCAAATATTAGGGCCCGTGTGGGCATATGGCATCCAACTCTGGGGTTGTGCCAGCAAGAGTAATATTCTTATCATTCAAAGATTTCAAAACAAAGTATTAAGGAACATTGTAGATGCACCCTGGTACTGCCGCAACAGTGATATCCATAGGGACCTCGAGGTGAAGACTGTAGAGCAAGTCATTCTTATGTTTGCCAGAAGTCACGAACAACGGCTTTTTCAACATGTAACATAGAGGCCATCCAGCTCCTCGATAATTCACAGCTAGTGCGAAGACTCAAGAGGACCAAGCCCTTTGACTTAGTTCAGTGATTTCTCCAAAGCAGAGCATAGTGTGTGTCTAAGTGCGTACGTTAGGGATAATATACCTACTTAGTATTATCAGAACTCTAAGGACACTGATGAGTAAGACCTTAATTTTAAGTTTCTTTTTAGTTATTTTAAGTTAGAATTGAATTACTCATTGATCTATTAAGATCAGATTGTAATAAAATAAGTGTCTTTGCACTTACAAATAAAAAAAAAACTTGGAGCCAGCAAATTGAAACTTAAGGTTGTAGTTGCATTATTTGTTTATGGTGAAATAGGCCACGATATTTTTCGCTAGCAGTAAATGTCAGATTTTTTATTTTATTATATTTATGGTTCCATAATGATAAGCTACCCGTTGCTAGTTAATTGTGGAAATGTTGCACGTACATCGTGTTTTTAAACGCGTCCATTTAAATGGCTAAGGAAAACACACTACTATCTACCAACTAGCTATATTTTGAGATTAGCTATCACCTTGGGAGGTTTTAATTCTTTTTGGCACGATAATAGAAAGAAACCCATAGATCTATCAATATTTGTACATACTAACGTAATAATCTGTTGCTCTTATTACTATAGTACATTGTGTTCAGATCATGAGTAAAAAAATCAAAGCCTCAAAACAATTAACCATTGTAATTTAATAAAGGGAGATGTAGATGGTTTGAATCAGTTATGTACAACCTACTCCATCAGGATACCTACCATACGTTTGCTTATAGTCAGTTGAATAGTACCAGTAATGTTTTTTTAAGCTTAGACGATTACTCAGTAACAAGGAGAAGTATGGGCAATAATAACAAGTAATTAAGTAGTTGAAGTATCAATTGCCCATCTAGTAGTTTCGTTTCTTCTTGAAATAGAGATAGAAAACCAAAACAATGTACCAAAAATGCGAAAAAAATATACGCTGTTTTGTAAATAGTTTCTGATTGTCTCAAACTGAGAAAGATATAAACAGTTCTTTTCAATACTTTTATTATTTGATCGCAATTTATTTCGGGTTACCACTACTTGTGTTGCCAACAGTCATATAAACTCTACTGAAAATTAAAACACACTTGCTGGTGGTAACGGTGAGACTTCTACACCTCGCTAGCGAGCATAGTCTGTGAACTGGAAGGTTCATATGTTTGCTTGACACGCTACTTTGATCCGAGGTATTGTAGCGAGTACTGCATCTTGTTAGAAATCGCAGCTAAGCACCTTATTTGCCTAACCACGAGCTGCCTGAAATTTATCTGAGTTTATCTGAATTAGTAGAATGGCATAAAATTGAATAAGCAGGAAGATACTTTAATTGTTGTCCCTCAGCAGGGGCTGGATAATGAATTCTTAAAGGGTTATTACACTTGAACGCAGATAGAACAGAAGTGCAAAAATATTATAAAAAAATTAGTGCAGATTATAATAGAGACAATCTCATCACTCATTACTTACTGGATGCCCGAGAGGCAACAGAAATTTTCCTCGGGTAAAAATTCCCAAAGATAAGAAAAATCACAAGTACGGCATCCATGTCACATATATTTGACTTGATATTCTGCAGAGACCCTCCGGGTTTAATAAAATCCATTGTGCCCTCACAATATCTGAGAAATGGTCGCAATGCATGAAATTTTCATTAAGCCACAGCCAGACCGATTTAAATTTTTTAAGTATAGAAATACGGCGGCTTCTTCCCTTCAATTGGAAAGCCGCAACAATGCGGCTTGCCTTGTGTGCAGGTTATTAATGTTTACTAATTATGCCCCGCAAATTCTGACATCGACGTTGTACCGTGTAAGTGCATTACCGGGTGCACGAATTATCCGTGTAACAATAGATCCGGGCACGGTGTGCCAGGCTGCTCGATAATGCAATTGCGGCGTTGTTCGGCAAATATTAACCCTACGGCCCGATCTATTGTGTTGCTGAATCCGCCCGACAAATGAATGAGCTTTATTTATAATTATGTTTGTTTTGTGGGCTATGGCGGTTTGTTCAGTGGGCACCAACAAAAAATTATCGCTGCTATTAATCTATTGGGGACGCACGTTGTTTCGGAATTGTTGTTTGTCTATTAACCCCAAAATGCAATAGAAATCATAAAGAGCAAATGGGAATGTAAACATTTTTACGAGATCAAACATTGATTGTACGTAGGGTGCCTCTGAAGTACTGGAAAATGAAAAAGAGCCAAATAATTCAGGACTACTCTTAAAATTATTTTAATTACTGCCTATAAGTTTTATTTAATTTGATGAATACTTAAGAAACATCATTTTTTGTGTAGAAAGAATAAAAATATCTACGGAGCGTGTCGTAGAGAAATCAGCACATCATGAGTAAAGTTGCATACGGTGTACTGTATCTTCATTCATTGGAAGATCACTTAAGCACATTTCGTATTATTCAGCCGTCAAACTGCCTCCAATTGTTAGCATTTTTAACTTCTTGATATCTCGTTGAATCATATCATGTTATAGATAAGGTAAAACTAGCCACATACTGGAGTAACTCACGTTATGCTTGTCCACCAAGAAACTTTGCATATCCACTAGTACGTAGAACTTTATCTAATGTAGCGGTCTGTTGCTGCAACTATTTTAAGAAACTAAATTTTATTTTAGAAAGGAGGACTACGCCCTAGCCATAGATATATTGAATAGGACATTAAATAGATGTTGCGGTACTTTGATCTTAATCTTGTCACTAGCATCCTTACCCACAAAATCTTCGAATCTCAAATGGTTTTCAGATACTTCAAACCAATAGATGACCAATCTTACCCTTCGTTTAACTGCAGACTTACTATTGGTTGCTGGGTGAGGCGTGAGATGATTAATGTGCGCCATTTTTGGCTTACTGAATTACATATGGCGTAATTTATTTATTTGGAAAATTTATGTGAGTTCTTTAATTCCATCTGAAGCTTCAGAGAAAGTCCTCTGCACTTCGATAGATTGTGAAGTTAAACTAAACTTAACTTCTATATTATACTGGTCTTTTAGTTGGTCGCTAGTAGTACAGACGACACAATCCTCTCCAATAATCTGTAAGTCGTACAGTAGTCAGAACTTTTTTTCAAGCTTATGGCAGACTGGAGTTTGTCCAGTGATTGTTCGAACTGATAAGCCATCAAGAATAAGTGAATGATATTCAGGTATAAACTTTTTGAGATACTTGCCTATTGTTCGGTTCATTATTTTCACTATGCCATCCGACTGGAGATGCAGAGATAGTTCTAGTTTTATCAATAATTTGATTAATGATCGACACACTACCTGAAAGGGGCCCAGATTGGGCCCGTAATCCAAGTAAATCTCCAAGAGTGATAAGTAATACTTTAGCGGCAGTCTTTATTTGGTATTCTATATGCTTTGATCTTGTTTACATTGTAATGCCTCATACGAGTTTTTTTTCGTCATAAGGTTATCCTCTAATTTCATTGTATCTAATAATAAAATGAAACCACTGAGTTCAGCGCGATGATTTCTTTCTTTAATAGCCTTACCTTTTGACGTTTCTTTTCGCAACACTGTTACTTTGCCCAATTTGTAAACCGACTTTTTGGGAATCATCTCTTCGATAAAGCATATGATTCCATTTTAGTGATCCGTATCAAAATCGTACTCTTATAGACGTTCAACCTGTTTTGGCAATTGACTTTTGGGATACGAATTTGTAGTAGCCATTTTAAGTAAGTCCTTGGTAAATATTTTTTGCTATAAAAATACTTGTAAAAACGCATTGGCTTGCACAATCGCTTGTAACTTTTTTATTTAATACTTTAATTCCTTTTTTGACAAAACTCTACTAAACCAGCCTTGTCTTCTTTATCTGAAAACTCACACTTCCTATGGTGTTGCTTGCATTGGTATCCAGTGTAATGTTCTATATGTTGGAGGACAACATAATATCAGTACTCATTTTAATTATATTTTCACGTTCTTCTCCGGTTAACTTACTTATCACCGTTGTTATATTAGCAAATGCTAAGACGAACTGTTGCTAGTACGTGCACAGACCAAGAAAGCGACAAATTTCGTACTTTTTTCTTGGTACAAGACACTATCGTTTTTGTCTAGCTCAGCTGCAACGCCATTTCTTGGCACACTACAGCCTAAGTACTTTACCGAGTTCAGCTTTAAATAAGCATTTCGTGGTCGCTGAAATACTTGATACTTTAAATGCATCTTATAAATATATCAACCATGGCTGCCAAGTTGATTTCTGTTTTAATAAAGTCTCTTAAAAGTAGCTGGAGCGTTGAACAAGTAAGTGGAATGACAGTGCCCTTTCAATAATCGCTCTTCAGCTATAAAATAGAAAACGACCACTATCCGGATAAGGTACCCAAGATATTGTCGATTATTGACAAGGGTAGCTATTCTTAATAGTTAACGCATTTGGTTGATGGTAAATAATCCAGAACCGTGTTAGTCCGTTTTCTTCTTAACTAACCTAACTGAATATGCTCTTGGGTTGAATGATAATTCAACGATATTCTCAGATTCTTTCTGTTTTATTGGGGTTTGCCATGCTGGTTAAGCATGGTTAAGAAAAAAGACATTTAATAATTAATTTACTTTCTCAAATTTAGATTTGTTGATGACAGAAATTAGGAATTTTATTTATATTCCTATAGAGTTCCGCCTAGAGTACGTACACGGCTGACAATGGACGATGAAAGCATACCTTAGATTATTGCATTCTGACAGGCATGACATTCCCATTCGTAACTAGGCTCTTCCTGTTACGATTCTTTCTATCAATCTTAGGGTTACTCTTTTGCTTGTAACCTAAGTGTGTCTGTATTATTATGTCGTTCCGGACTGATAGCATAACGCCTTTAATTATGATTACATGATTATAGTCTTAAACTTCATGAAACGAGATATTTTTCTCGTAGAACTTTAAGACGCCGTCCTCCAGGTTTACTGTAGTCTTAATCTTCTTTCAAAGGTGTATTTCCAATATGAATTGTCTGAGATATCAGCTAATATCACTTGGTGATTTAGGAAGTATCAATGGCAACCATTGGTCATCATAGCTTTGCCGTATGTAATTATAACGTTATTTATAGTGGCACAAAGAAATATTGTTGTACATTCCTGGAAATTGTTCAGTATTAACTTTGAATGTTCAGTAGCTTTTGATATGTCCGTGGTGACAAATAGTGGGACAGTAACGTTGTCATACTAAGAGTTTCTTTTTTAAAGTTTTCTCAAAACTCTTCAGATTTAACTTATTATGTACAGATCCATCCCAAGTAGTCCTGTTTACCGCAACTCTTGACTTGGTTGCACGTAATAGCTATCTCAACATGCCTCTATTTCTTCATTGTCGTTCTCATGGTTTTCTATAGTGGCTCTGATGTACTTACGCAATGATTATTTTGCAATATTCCAAATCACGCGCCAGTACGTCATTACGATTCTTTAGGCGCGCTAAATATAGAAACTGTTAGATGTAGTTGTTCCTAACGTCTGAACGACTAATGCCTCCAAGAATCATAAGGTATACCAGCGACAGTAACAGCGCAACATCGGATTTGAATTCTTCCAAGCCTCTCGCAGATTCATGGATTTATGTATGGTACATTTCTTTAAAATGTGCCTTACCATACCTTATCTCTAATTATGAAGCTAAGAGATAACTGTCTATTTACTAATTTTTTATTTGTAGTATCGCACGAAGAATATTTACAGTGTTTCCCTGCGGAGCAGTTGGACTATCCATTGACTATAGCAACAATTTTGAATTTTTTGCAATGTGTAGATTAGGGCGTTGATATTTTTTTCTAAAATTTTCGTTAATGAATAAACCATTTAATGGTTAAACTGTTAGCATGATTTTGCTAATTTCCTTGGTAAAATAACTAAATTTAAGATCTTTTTTGTTTTCTAAATATATTATAATAAATTTCCTATTTTACTTTGAACTGAAGCTACGTGAGCCCTGATATATGGAGAGAGAAAAATATAAATAGAAGCTATTTATATTTTTCTCTCTCCATATATCGTGGGCGCAGATGAAAATGACAACTTTATTAATGCTATAGAAAAATGAATTTCCTGAAAATATGGCTTCGTATTATTTATGGCAGAACACAAAACGCAAAATCGGACTTTGTGTTGTGGACGCTTTTTGTTTTTACCAATGTTTAAATTGGAATATCTTAAACATTACCTTATCAGTTTACAGATACTGGAATGTGATTTTTCTGAAGCAAATTTATCTATTTAACACAAATAGAGATATAATTCGATAGCAATTGATCAGTATCAGTTGGAAAACTGGAGGGTTTCAACAAAATTAAAATTGGTGGGCTTTTGGAAACATAAGAATATATTGACTACTATTAATTATACTTTACCCGAATATACACAGGCTATCAAAAAAGAAATTGTTGGTGTCATCTAATTGTTCTAGGCAAACTTCAATAGCTTTATCAGTTATTGTTGATAATTGTATATAAATATATAATTGTATATAAATTGAGTCATAACAGTTAGTTGTGTGGCGTAAAAATGCTTTCTGATTTTCGGCAAAGAACAGTGATGGCAACTGCGGAGCAACGGCTCAACTTCTGCGTGAGCAAAAAAAAACTTTTATCGAAATGTTTAAGTTGCTAGTGCATACAGACAACTGTCTATCCTGTACACAAATTTATGATTGGTTAACTCAATTTGAGGATGATCAAAACTCGATTGAAGATAACCCGAAAAGTAGTAGTCTACGGACGCTGACATTGAAAAAACATTAAATATTGGGACAATAATCCAAATGTGATCTGTATAATGTTGGAAAATAAGTTGAGAGCCTCCAAGGATTCTTTCATATAATTTCAGGCGATTATTTAAACAACCGTAAAGTCTGTTCACCACAACGGCTCGCCGCAACGCAAAAATTTCAAAAATATTGTCACAGGCGACGAACGACAGTACGATTCAATGACCAAATACCAAAATACTAAAAAACATTTCTTCTAAAAATTGTATGATGCTACGTTTGCCCCTAGTACTCTAAAAGTATTACGCACACGGAATTATTTGGGCATTTTGAAATATCTTTACTCAAAGTCAGCGTTATATTATATAAAAGTATTCATAGAAAGACAGTTTTCTTTTGCATAACTTGTACATACAGTAAAAGATAAATCATTTTACTTGGGTTTTGGTCGATTATACCGAGAAAAGCGATAATTCTGCCACTATTGATGCGAATTAATAAATAAATATAATTAACACATTTTCATCTTAAGGAATTAAATATTTATAAACTCTGCTTTAGACAAGAAAAGTGGCAAGATTTTTGTCAAAATAATTATTTTGGGTGGACCGAATAAAAAATATTTGAGGAAAGTTAAAAATATGTCACGTCGAGTCAAAGCGTTGTTGCAAAACAAAGACAATATATAACATTGCCAATTGTAGTTAGAAGATTTATTTACAAGTGAACAATTTGTTTTTCTGTAAATACGTAAGTACTTTTTAGTATATTTTATACAAACAAATTTTATTTTTAAGTAGAATTTGAGGCAAATTAAAGCACACGCTATAATTCGATGACTACATTTTGACTTATTTATACGATCTGTATTTATAAGACTGCAATTATTTT
Source organism: Sinelater perroti (assembly GCA_036346155.1). Taxonomy (NCBI): domain Eukaryota; kingdom Metazoa; phylum Arthropoda; class Insecta; order Coleoptera; family Elateridae; genus Sinelater; species Sinelater perroti. The sequence goes on along the minus strand of JARFIY010000254.1, from coordinate 19,341,082 downwards.
ATTGTATACAACGCAACATAACTTATTGGTGAAAGAAGTATAGACGTTCTTTCTAGTTTATCATATATTAATGATATTGATGTGGTGAAACCACTAAAAGAATTCTAAGCAAGCGAAGTTATCAAACAGTCCCTCTCATTATAAAAGAAATTGCTGGGTAAAGGCCATGCAGTGGAAGACACTAAAGTAGTTGGCCATACTTTCTAAAATTTTATCTTCTCCCAATACCCTTTTCCTACTCCAACAATTCCTTTTATACTATTAAAGCAAACCACTGTACAAAATACTTTTGTGAAGACGATTACCTGAGCATTGCTGTAATTTAGCCTTTCGACTGTCATCCTCAAGAAAAAGGCGACCAATACGAGTATTCTCGCTAGTCCATTGTCAACTAGTCTTCTAGTCTGGTATATACTTAAGTTTTGTCCCGAAACTGTGTCTTCTCAAAATGTTATTCTGTTGTGAGAGACTTGAATATAATCTAATATTTTGAATCACCCTCAAACGTATTTGGAAAAGAAACATTTGTTAACAAAATAAACGAAACTAACTCACTTTTTATAATTTAGGATCATAAATAAGTTGTGAAGACAGCATTAATGGAAAATTTCTCTTCAATTAAAGATCATGACAAAGAAGTCACTGAAGTTAATGACTATGCATTTTTTATTGAAAGGATCAATTGAAAACAACAAAATAAATATTTTAAACAATGTCAATAAAGAAGAGTTATAATTATGTGTCCAACATACTCTTAGAAGTCTGACAGTGAATAAATAAACTTGTTGTACCTATCTTTTATTTTAAATTCTTTGATAAAGTAATGGTAATAACAGTGGCTATGCCAATGTAATCGTTATTGAACAACTTGTAAGTAGGTATACAATTATAGCTTGCCTTGTTCTACAAACGTTCTTGTAATCGAATAGAAATTGCTCTTTGATTATTTTAGTTTCTTAATATAGAAAATGGCAGTTTAAACAAACACGACAATTTTATTGTAATTTATTTATCCAAGAGTTGCTGGGTTATATTGACTAAATATGAGTTGTTATATTGCAGCCAGCTTCTGTTTTGGTCCCAGATATTTTTTATGATTTTCAATAATTTTACTCGAAGATTAAACCAAAAACTACAATTAATATTTGGATAAACCTTCTTATTTCCGTACATTTATTTTAAGATTTGGTGAATGGTTAATAAAATCGTTTGCCGTTTCCTGGTTTATTTTTTGCCGTAAGACATTCGCCTTTTTTGCTACAATTCTGCAGTCTTTTGGAAATATCTTGTTCAATAATGTACTACAGGTTTTCATTCATCGCAGCAAAAATCTTTGCTCATCTTTTCGTGCTTTAGCCGTATGTGCTCTATAAAAATAAGAAGAATTTTTTAAGCCTAAAAGGAGTCTATTGTTCAAAATCTGAATATATAGGATGATCCAAATGGAACTTCTGTAAAGGTTGGAAGTTTGTTTAGTCGATATCTTAAGCACATGGAAAAGTCCGCCAAAAATCACCAAAAACGTCATGCATTTGTAAACTGGGTTTTAAAGAATACAGCACTTGCTGCTAATTTTTGAATCAAACTCATATTGAGCGATAAAGATCATTTTTCTTTAAATGGTTTTATGAATCATCAAAATTGTCGCATCTGAGATAGTGCTATTTTCCAAAAGCCGATTCATTTATAACAATGCGCTGGTTAGTGTGTATTGCAGGCTGTAGAAGTTACTGACTCGTACTGTTTTGAGGACGAAGCTGGTAATGCTGTTACTGTCGATGGTGTACGCTATAGGGAGATGCCAAATAACTTTTTTTCAATAAGACTAACAATTTGAACTTGAATGACATGTCACAAAAAACTCCTTTTACTTCAAACCAAATTTTCTGATTGCGTTATCTCTCAAAAGGGTTACATCAATTGGTCTCGCGATCTCTGGGGCTATTTGAAGAAAATGGTTTATATACAAGGTGGCGCAACAGTCATCAGTAGATTTTCTAAGGCAGCAACTTTGTTTGTACATAAATAGAATAGGTTCTGTTTGTTGATTATGTTTATTTAAACGTTTAAATTTTTTCTCACTAAGTCGAGAAGATAATATCGGTCAAGTGGCTGCCGCCAGAGTTGATGCACGTTTGGGCTCGTTTCACAGCACTTTCCATAACGTTTTTTAAAACTTCTGCGGTAACTTCTCCACTTCTTGTCTGTAACTTGTTTGTATAGACCGGTGACTTCAAAAATAAGTCTGGAACGGTGAAATCCAGAGATTTGTGGGCTAGTGCCAAAACGAGAGATTAAGCGGCTGGGAATGTCTGCTATCGCTCGTGCTGTGCGTGTGGTTGCACCGTCTTGCTGAAATCACATGTTCTCCAAGCCCAACTCAGGAAGCAACGATAGGCAGCATAAACACGGAGTTGCAATAATGGTCGATAAAGAAACAAATAAATCAGTTATCAGTTTTACACCTGTTTCAGAAAGAATTATTTTGCTACAGCTACTAACTTGTCATGGAAAACTTAATATAATACAAATTTATGCACCCACGGCAGATAAACAAGACGATGAAATTGAATACTTTTATGCTGAAATACAAAAGGTACTTAAAAGTACAACAACACGAGATATAACAATGGTCATGGGTGATATAAATGCCAAAATTGGGGAAGAAAAAGTTGAAACAATTGTTGGACCCTACGGACTTGGTACTCGCAATGAAAGAGGAGATCGTCTAGTCGAGTTTTGCCAAGAAAACAAATTCATAGTACTAAACACATTTTACAAACTGCCTAAACGACGGCTATACACATGGAAATCTCCTGCAGACAACGAAGACAATATTGTTCGAAATCAGATCGACTACATATTAATAAATGAACGATACAGAAACGCAGTTAGATCTGTGAAAACATACCCGGGAGCGGACGTATCTTCCGATCATAACCCCCTAGTTGCCAAATTTCATCTCACCTTAAAAAAGGTTAATATAAGGAATAACGAAAATAAACTTAATGTAGAACTCCTCAAGGCAGCAGACCTACAACAAGTGCTAAAACAAAAGATCAACAAAAATCTATCAAAAATTAATACTGAACTTGAAGCAGGAAACAAAGTAGAACAACGATGGGTATCCTTCAAAGAATCAATCCTAAAACCTAGCAAAGAGCTACTGAAAGAAATAAGGTATAAAAGGGAAGAGTGGATAACAGGCGAGATTTTGAACTTAATGGAACAAAGAAGAAGATACAAAATCGAAATAAAAACATGTACCAAAATCTACAGAGAAATCGAAGCAAAATAAAAGCAGCAAAAGAACAGTATTACGCTGAAAATGTAAAGAAATAGAAAACCTTCAAATTAAGCATGACATGTTTAACCTACATAAAAAGTAAAGGAAATAGCTGGTACAACACGTAAAAGAATGCCAACATACTATTAAACAAGGAGGAAATATAATAACAGAAAATGCTATGAAATTGTATAGGTGGAAAGAATATATAGAAGAATTATTCAGAGATCAGAGAGAAGAAACCCGAACATACACACACCCAACCAAGATATAGGACCAGACATAACAAAAGCGAAATAATACATGCAATGAAAACAATGAAAATCGTAAAGCCCCAGGCCCAGATGAAATACCAAGTGAACTCCTACAACTAATTGACGAAGAGAATCTAGATATACTGGTAAATCTATTCAACATAATATATAAAACCGGAATTATACCTCAAGAAATGTTAATCTCAACGTTTGTATGTATACCAAAGAAAGCTAATGCCAAAGAATGCTGTGATTACCGCACTATAAGTCTTATGTCTCACACACTAAAAATTCTCTTAAAAATCATTCACTCTAGGATACACCGGAAACTAGAAGCAGATATCAGTGAAACACAGTTTGGTTTTCAAAATGGAGTGGGGGCAAGAGAAGCATTATTTGCATTCAACGTGCTTATTCAGAGATGCTTGGATATTAACCAAAGTGTATATCTATGCTTTATAGACTATAATAAAACCTTTGATAGAGTTAGACACGACGCACTCATAGAAACTCTCAAAAATAAGAAATTAGATTATCAAGATATAAGACTAATATCAAACTTATATTACAGCCAGAAGGCTACAGTACGAATAGGAAACGAAACATCAGAAGCAACTGAAATTCAAAGAGGTGTCAGGCAGGGTTGTGTTCTGTCGCCCAGTCTATTTAACGCCTACTCAGAGGAAATAATGAAAAAAGCCCTGGAATCTGAAACTGCGGGAATAAAGGTAAATGGAAGACCAATAAACAACCTAAGATATGCAGATGATACCGTAATTATTACTAAAAACTTAGAAGATCTAGAAAGGGTAATGAATAAAGTAATTGACTATAGTGAGGAATACGGCTTATCACTCAATATCAAAAAGACGAAGTTTATGAAGATCAGTAAAAACAATAACAACAACGACAGCTTAAGAATTAGAGGAGAACAGATAGAAAGAGTCAAGAAATACACTTACTTAGGAAGTCTAATTACAGAAAACAACGACTACACGGCAGAAATAAGATCAAGAGTAGAAAAGGCAAGAGCTAATTTTCTGAAAATGAGAAACGTCTTCTGTAGTAAGGATCTGTCGTGACCATTAAAAATACGACTGCTCAGATGCTATGTGTTTAGTGTACTTTTGTATGGTATAGAAGCGTGGACGTTAAATCAAGCCGCATTAAACAAACTTGACTCCTTCGAGATGTGGACTTGCCGGAGGATTTTAAGAGTATCGTGGACGGATAGAATGACAAATCTGGAGGTACTGAGAAGAATGGGAAAGGAGAAGGAAATTACAAATACAGTCAAAGAAAGAAAACTCCAATATCTGGGACATATCATGCGTGGAGAACGGTACAACAAACTACGACTTATAATACAGGGCAAGATCATGGGAAAAAGAAGCGTTGGTAGAAGACGAATGTCATGGCTACGCAATCTACGCGAATGGTTTGGCTGCAGCTCTGGTCAACTGTTTCGAGTAGCAATATCAAAAATTAGAATAGCCAATATGATTGCCAACCTCCGAAGCGGAGATGGCACTTGAAGAAGAAGGCAATATCTGATGCATTGTTGGCCGTATGTGCGAGAACATCTAAAGGAATGATCGCATATCAACGGAATCATGGAGGATATATGGCCAACGTCATATTTTATACGTAACTGCTGAGCCTGTACTTTACACTGATAGCATCAAAATTTGGATTGTTTCAATATTTTCTATTTTATTTAGAAAAAACATCCTAAAGTTTAATTTGGGTTATCTTGAACTTGGCGGACTGTATAATGTAAAATGACACCCCACACCCTCCAATGCTCCACAGTCTGGAGAATCTATTTATCATCCGATTAATTAGCTAAACGGTTCTACGCCCACATTCAATCACTGTCACTAATTTGAGAGTATTTATTTTCATTATTTAACATGGCAGACTCTTCCCCAATTTTGATGACGCTTATTTGGAAGTGTGTCGGCAAGGATTTCTTCTCAGCTACTGTTTTACCACTGCTCTTTTCTTTAATTCTGCATCTAGGCAAACGTGGCATGATTCATACAACACTGAAATGATCATGGGACTTTAGGAACGTTACTTATATACTGGTAGTTCACTTTTTTGCAGAATTTACTTTATTATTATGAATTACCAATTTTTACTTATTGTCTGACATTCTAGCATATCTTTTGAAAGTTTTTTGACACGTATCGCCTTATTTGTTATTTATATAATGAAATTGCTTCGTTATTGATTAGATATTATTACAGATAAATGTGATTTTATTAACAAACTTGTTCTTAGATGGTTATGATTTTAAAACTTTACAAAAGCTAACAATTTGAAATTCAATAACTTTGAATAAACACTGTTTTATTCCTTATATACAAAATTGCTTTTTACTATTAATTATGAAATTACAAAAAAATTAAAGAGCTAATTTTATTGCGAAAAATAATTAATATCAATATTTAATATTGCTACAATAGTCGTTGTAACTTTATAATATGTTTTTCAAACATGTGAATTAAAAAATATTTATACATACTCTACCGATTACTTAAGACAACACGTAGTAAATTTTAAGCAATTTAATTATAAAATGAAAGCGCGCGGAGGGAATGGCACGCGAGATAATTTCACACGCGAAGTTATTGGAGATAAAATTATTGTTCTAGCCATTTAATTTTTTTAATAGTAAAACTACCACGACATCTTATTTTTAATAATGGGCCGTCAGTTGCAATATTATTTATTGCATTTTTATGTTTGACACGCGATCGCAGAATAACCCCGACTTTGCTTGCTGTATTGCTTTAATGAAATTGCCTAGGGTTCACCATGTTAATAATTAGCGGGTATAAAAACTGTGTACTTTAAACATTAACTTTAAACTATAAATAACGAAAAAGTTTGCGCGACGTTGTAACTGGGCAGCTGTTAAGAGTGGACTGTAATGCGCATGCGCGAATGAGAACGACTTCACTTGGAAATTAGACGTCGGTAAATCAGCATATGTAGTATGTGGTCGTTTTATTTGCAATAATTGAGGGAGTAGAGCAGCTAAACTATCAGATTTTACGAGAAGCTAGAACAATTTCGACATGAACGGACGGGATTTCAGATCAGACTAAATTCAAGCCAATACAGAGAGGAAATCATTTGCAATTTTAAAAACAGAACTTTACAGAAAGTTTTGAATAATGAAAATGACACATGGAGAAGTGTATTAGACTCTAACGTATTTCATTTGAAGGGAACTAAGTCTACTTAGAATACTTCTTGGATTCTGTACCATTTCTACTAAATATATAGATTTCTTCTGATTGTATTTCTAATATTTTCTATTATAATATTCGATATTTTTAGGACACACAATATCACCTCTTCCATCTTATGACGCAAGTCATTGAAATTAAAATTGAGTTTAAATTTTCATTTGACAACGTTTGCTTTTTAAAGCCGTATTGTTGTCGAGTTGAACAAAATTTTTTATTATTACGCACTTGGCGCATACATTGCAACTAGTTAATAACTATCTAGTAATTTTATTTTAACAATTGTTTACTTAAATCTAAGTTACCTTACATCTACGCAAGTCTTAGCGTTTGATGGATGTGTTCCCATTGGCGCAACCCACATATGGTTTAAAACACTCTTTTCACATGTTTTAGATTGCCCTTAATTCACTTACTTCACTTACACTAGCTCGAAGGGTTTTAGCCTTTTTAGTCTATGAGTAAGCTGATTGTTGTCGAGTAGTTGTAGCACTTCGACGTTTTCGTGTTCATGGAGTCTTGCTTCATGTTTTTAAAATTGCTTTGATAGCTTCATCTTGCTTATCAATTTTAGCTAGAATTGTTTGCAACGTGATGTTTATTGCATCTAGTTTTGATTCCTCAGCAGTGCTTTGTTGTGGCTTACCTTTAACCATTTGTGCATAACTACCCCCTGTTGGGTTGCGTTGTTTTGCTGGAGCAGTCTTGGGTAGGGTAGGAAAGTTCTGCTGAGTTTTCTCTACCACTCGTACTTCTTGTCCATTGGTTGGTTTTTGATTGTTCCTTTTTCCCTCTTTTAAAGTTTTTTCTCTTCGCTTTTGAAGTTATTTAGCAACCACGCAACCGCGGTAACTTGCTGGGTGAGCTTCTCCGCAGTTGATGCATTTGGCCTCAGCAAGGTTAGTTGCTTTGCACTCAATAGTAGCGTGATGTCCTGCACATTTAACACACCTTGCTTCTTTATGGCAGAAGGATTGAGTGGGATTAGAGCTGTCTTTCTGCGCAGCGGTTCGATTTTGACTTTCAATCCTGCAATTTGTTGGATCGCATAGATTTTTTTAATATCTTCTGACTTATCAAACGTCAGCATATGTAGCGGCAATGGCTTTTTGATAATGTCATTATCTTTTTTAACTTTTTTTATGATGTTAGTAGCATCAATAATTTTAAATCCTCTTTTGTGAAAGTCTTCTGTGATCATTTTTATTGAACACGTTGGGCGAATGCCTCTGGCCATGACTTTTATAGGTCGATTTTGCTTATCTTCATAAGTATAATACTCAACGTTAGAGTTACGTAGAACACTTATCAGACTACAGTATTGCATTTCGTTTGCAACGTTAACCTTGAATACGTTGTTATTCATAGCAGTTACATTGTAAGAAACATTTGCCGCTTGCATTATTTCATGTACGGTTTCATATTATGTTATATTCACCAAATTTATTGGCGGCGGTAATGGTATTTTCTTTTCTTTCGGTTTGTTATCCGAATTTTTAGAAGACAAAGGTTGTTGTGGAGAAGTTTCAGGGGATCCAGATGCTTTTCGTTTTTTGTTGCTTTTCTTGGATTTCTGGACTATCCACTCAGTTTCTTTTGCTAGCTCTTCCTCATCGTTATAATATTCAATTTTCTTTTCTATAACCTGCTCTGTTTTAGGTTCTGCCATAGCATTCTCGAGGCTTTTAACCCTTGACATAAGCTGGTCAATGTTAGATTGTAAGGTTGCATTAGTTGCATGAGCTTGCTGCAGTGCATTCCATAGATTAATCTCATTTTGAGTTTTTAATTGATTCTGTTGTAAAAGAATCTGATTATGCTGGGATAACGCGGCCTCAGATGGTGTTGAAGGTCGTTGAATAGATGTTAGTTGACTCATTATGCTGTTACGCGCGTTTTACACTTAACTGCAATATGAATAGCTTGTTATCTTACCCCGCGGAGTGCAGTCACATTTTATCTTAATGCGGCCCTGTACGCTGTTTGCATTTAGCGTGGTTTGCAATAGGCCTGGGCAACCCGTCTCAAGGCCAGTCTCGTATCAGTACGTTGGAATTTAACCTACTATTTCATCTTTAATTCTAATCCTACCTTAGTTTTAGTTGATGTATGATGCTTAATTCTCTTATTTTATTTGTTTTGCCGCCACTATTAAATATTTAGGCACTACTTAAACTATTAACGCGTAATTTTACTTGGAGCAAAATTGACTTGTGTATATTTACTGTACGCCAGGACTGTAGTATTGAACAAAATTTGATGTGAAATCTACTAAGGGAGACACTATTTATTGTCACTTTCCTTTGGTATCTTAAAGTGCCCTTATTACTCAGCTATATATTTTACAGTTGTAACATGGGTTATTACTAATTGTATTCATGAGTGCTTCTAGCGAAAGTATTTTCCCAATTTCCATTATGTTTTAGGTGAATTGTCATGTTTAGGTAAAGAAGAATTGATATAAAAGGTAGTACATTGAAAATACGAGTGTTTCAACTATTAAAATTGGTCTGATAGCAACCTGCCATTAATTTTTTTTTAATTCTTAAAACTAAAAGCTACAACTAGATTATATCCAATGACGTTTTTTTATCTTTATAATTAATTTAGCTCTACTTTACATTCAAGTTCGAATGGTTTGTTTCGTTATAGTCTTGAGATACAGATGTGATTATAGAGCAGGAGAAGAGCATCTGAATATACATACATACTATGAAGCATTTGCTGTTTTCTGAAAAATCTATATGAATTTGATGTTGCTACCTCTATCACCCTTTAAAACTCGATACGATATAACCACAGCGCTTTTAAAGATGTGATTATATCTCAAGATTCTGTTACGTATTGACAATTTGGAGTTTTCTTCTACAAATGCTCTTTCCACTGCAGTTTGGTATCTGTTATGACTATATACTTGGATTTATTCTCATAGGATACAATTGTATCCTTGATAGTAAGTTTTTTTTGTTGATAAAATTAATGGGGATAGATTTGACCTTTAGTTCAGTCAAGTATTATGCTAAGTGTCTGTAGTTTTCTGGTAGATGTATCCTAGTTTTCCTAAAATCCAATAAATGTAGTATCATCTGCAAACACAGCTATCGTTATTTATTCCAATGTTGGTATATTTTTGGTGTATAAAATATAGGACCAAGAACATTGCCCTGAGGCACTTGCTATTTTTGCAAGGTCAAAACATTCGTTATTCCGATTAATTCTGAATAGTCTGTTTGACAATGAAGGTGTAAGGATGTTAGGACCTGTATGATTGCTTTGGGAGCATTATGCTTAGTTTGCATGCCAAGATTTCGTGTCTTATTTTACCGAAGTCTTGAGCAACACGTAAAATAAGCTTGCTTTTCTTGACGAATTGGAATTTTGAAATTAGATTACCACTTTTTATTGGTGGTTTTAATATCTTAAGTAGAAATGTTATAAAATAATTTTGAAAGGATTGAGAGCAAAGAGAAAGACATATAGGATTTTACATAATTAGGCAACAGAATCACTTCAAACATGTTCTAATATATAGGGTTGCGATGAAACAGCATATAACCATGACTATATCGTTCTTAGGATTAGATTTATTTTTATTTCCTCCGGATGACCTAACAAGAAACTGATTTATCTTCTTCTTCTTCTTCTTTATTCCTTTATCCCATATCTAGTAGGGTCGGGTTTTATCAAACGTTTTCTCCAGGACGCTCTATCGTGGGTTGCCTCCTTTAGCACTCTTTTCTTATTATTCTTGGGTATGTTTAGGGCAGCTGAAACTACGTGGTCATTTTTGCGTCTCATTACATGTCCATAGCAGCGATGTTCAGTCAATTTTTCGACAATGGGGGCTACTTTGAAAGTTACAGATTTTATCCATTCTCGTCACGCCTCCCGCCCATCTTAGCATTCTCATTTCCTTAATATGTAACTGCTGGTTATGAGATTGTATTAATGTCAAAAAGTTAGTAAGTAGGCTTGTCTATTGAATACTTTCTTCAATTTATTCTCCCCGACCTTACATGGTCTTAATCACTAGTTGACGTATTCAGCATTGAAGTTACCACCTACAAGATTTTGAAAGAGTTTTTGTAGTTGTCTTTCATGAATTTATGTACGGGGTGGATAATAAATTGCTGTAACCATCAATTTTTGTTTAGTAGATTTACATATCCATTTTTGAAAATTATGTTTATCAAAGTGATTTATAAGTTTCTATATAATCTCACTACTGCTCTTTAAAAAACTGTGAGGGTGGACAGGATAGTAAATATTATAGCATCTTATTTTGAAACTACATTGTGTTATCATATGATACGTGGTGTATTTGAAAGGGTGCGATAACATGATTATAAAATATAATTATAATAACAAAGCAAATGGACCAGGGTAAATCAAATACAAATTGAAATTTTTTGTGTTGTGAGGTGGAAGGAGAGGGACGCGGTTTTTGAGATTTGTGAGGAGGTGTGTCTGTAGACAATTTCCCCTATAAGATACCTCTTGCTACCGATTTTATAGTATCACAATGTCTGAGACTAAAACCGTCCGTAAATTTTGAGAAGAGTTAAGAGGCGACACTCTTAAATACTTAAATATACGCGTGGCAAAAATAGTTTTTGAGGCGACAAAAAGCAGCTAGAAATGAAGACCATCGATATCATTTGAGGAAAATATTCGCATTGCTCACTGTCTTGTACAGGATGATCTTCTATTGACAAGTGTTGAAATTGCTTCGGTCAAATATTTAATGAAACAAAATTCTAATTCGATACGTTATTTCATGCAGTTGTCCAAACTCGACAAAATTAAGAATTTGTTCTGGACTATAATCGAACACGTTTTTTATAATCAGGACTTACTACTCTGGGATTACCATTTGTTTGAACTATTAAAAGCAGGACTTGGATTATAAAGATTCGAAGTGTTTATGTGCGATTTTACGATAGTTTACTGACTTTACTAATTGTTTGTCCAGGAGGAGTTTGTTTATGCTGGACAACATCTTCCTAATAGAAAAAAAACAGGGTTAACATAATCCTGATCTTGCTGTGCAGCTTTCTCTGACATGACGAACTAGAACACTTCGTTGAGCCGACTTGCTTTCGAATTGTATGGGTGGACTGACGTTTTATCTTTAGTTATGATCTTTTCAAGAAAATTATTGTTAGTATCTGAAACAATTCATTAACATCTGTAGTATGATGTTTCTTCCGTTCTGGTAAGAGTAGCCGTGGAATGAATTTTATATACTTAATTTTCGACTCGTCGATCCTTGTTGATTGGAATCTCTATAGTATGCCTTTATTTATTTTACTCTAAATATTACACCTAAAGCTTTCTGAGCTGCCTAAATGGTTTCTGTGCACGAATGTTCCAAGTTCACATGAATTTTGTTGCATATTTGCTGTTCTACTCGCTTAGTCACTACAAATGCGATGTTTACTCATTGGCGTCTAACTATTAGGTGGTTTGGCCATTAAAATAGTCCTAATTCACGCGTGCGCATTACAGTCCAACCTTATCGGCTGCTCGTTTACATCGAATTGTGCAAACTGTTTTTTTCAAATAATAGCATTGGTTTGATTATTTTAAGACAGATTTAGAATTATCTGTCTGATAGTAATTATAGAAAAATTGGGAGTTATACTTTTTGTTCTGAATGCAATTGACATACCATGTGGTAGTCTATTATCGACTCGATCGATCATATTTATCATATTCTGCAACATCTACATCATAAAAGGTTTAGAGTTTGATGTAGAAAGAGTAGGTTTCACTAGTTTATTTTAAGTTTTAATTTTAGTGAAGGTAAATGCTTTTTGTTCAGGGATGATCTCGTTTTTGTAGTATTTATTCCTTTTCTTGTGTCGGTACTTGCCTATAATACATCCTCTGTTGTTGGTAGTACTATTCCTTAACTTGGTACATTCTATAGTCTAACGGCTGCCAGCATATTTTCTATAAGTGGAAGTATTTATGAATGTTGCCGTAGCTTTGCCACTTTTTGATTTTTTTTTAATTTTAATCTTCATATGGTTTAAATAGAGCGCAGACGAATAAGCTTTTGGCTATTACACTGCTATTTTCTTAAACTTCTGAGTCACGTCTTCAGCCCTGAATTCTTGAGATCAGAAGAGGGATCTAAATTTCTTACCACTACAAGTGCGGTGACTTTATTTCCATATTTATGCCATTTAAATTAGTATATATTTTATTAACAGAGTTAACTCCCTACGTTAAGATTGACTGTAATTTGATTATTCAGCATGCTAGTGTTGAAGTTGAACTTGTCGATTTGCAATTTAGCCTTAATATCTCCGTCATTTTTCATATCTAATATATTAGTTGTTAGCTTACTAGTTTTTGAAATATTCTGTGACTTATCTTTAGAGTCATTATCAATTTTTTGAAGCGATTGTAACGCCGACTTTTCTTATTGCCTTTATTTTTTTTTTTACAAACCAGTCTGTTTCTCTAGCAATAAATACTCTCTCTTCATCGAACTTAACAAGATTATTTCTTTGGAGAGAGAGAGAGAGAGGGATGATTTTGCAGGTTCTTCTTCTGTTTCATAAGTAAGTTGATTTAATTCAATGTCTCTTGTAGTTCACTTCGTGAATTTGAGATGACCTTGATTTCTAGAATTTTCTGAATAAAATCTAATTGTTAGGATTATATACAGCCACAAATATTAGAGTTGTTCTTTTTTTTCTATTTTATTTTGTTAGTACTCAGATGTATGTTATTTATAAATTAATGAAGAGCCCATCCAGAAACGTCTCCTCTGAATCATCAGAATTCTGTCGGCCAAAGTCTTCTTAATTTTTAGGTTGCAAAAGTATGGATTGAAAGTCAACATTCAGTTTTTCGCAATGTTTAATGGATCTTTCATGGATGATTTTATTTACATATGAGATTTTGAGGTCTCTATGTAGTGTATAATTTGAAACATACCAGGGTGCGTTACCCAACGCACCCTGGTATGTTTCTGAGTGGTTTGGATTGGCATTTTTGAGGTATGGCGGTGTTTGATTTGCTAGCACATTCCATAATTCAATACCAGAAATTTATATTGGTGTAACGGCAGCTTTATAAATGAGTAATTTATTTCATATTGACAGATCTGCCTTTCTACCATTGAGTCAGTTGAGTTGTTTAACTATTAGATCTATTTGTTACCTTTTCTTTTTTATATGAGGCTTTCAGTTCATTTTTAAGTTTAAATGCAAGCCTAGATATTCGACAGTATTATGCTGTGGTAAAGAAACGCGATTAAAGTTAAGGGGAAGACATGTTTCGCGACGGAGAGTAAATCATGATATGAATGGATTTAGATCGTTCGCCTCAATTTTCCAATTTTTTCCTGTTCTCGATAATGTTTAAATGATTTTTTTAGTTTGAATGAGATTATAGTAGGATTTTCTAGTAGAGAAGATTGACATGTTGCTTGCAAAGGTAGCAGTTGTATTGTGATTTGTAGTTGGGGGTACCCTTAAATGTATAAGATATCAACTGGACACTTTTTCATTGATTTTTGTTTCATATTCACGTTTGCGTAAATAATATTTGAATAGATTGAAGCATTTTAAAGGGAATCTGCTTTTTGTTTTGTAAAGTAGTCCAGTGTTCTTCTTCGGGTGCCAGTAGTTCGGTGGTTGTCATGGAGAACCAGGTCCTTAAATTTTTCACCCATAAAATTCTTTTTCTTCCTGCACTTCTCTTTACTTTCACTTTGCCTTGTAATATGCACTACGAGAGAATATATCTGTTTTCGTTTTGCATGATGTGATCTAGGTATTGTAATTTTCTTGATTTTGTATTCAAGATTTTCTTTTCTTCTGATATTCTTCTAAGGATTTCAATGTTCGTTACATGGTCTGTCTATGATATCTTTACCATCCTTCTATAAAGCCACATTTCGAATGCTTCTACCTTTTTGTCGTTGCTTCTGCCACTATCCATGCTTCCACTCCGTATAATAATATCAAAAGCACGTAGCAGTGCAGCATTCTAAGTTTTGTATTCATGGTTAGTTCTCAACTTTTAAATACTTTTGGCATTTTAATGAATACACTAGTTTACCAGACTTTATTAATCGAAGACCTGGCTTATTTTTTTAATGTTTTATTTAGTATTGTGATTATATGGTGACACTGCTGAACTGTTGAGTGAGCTGGTCTAAAGCCAAATTGATGATTCGATATGTTGTCGTCTAGTATAACATCTTTCTTGATTCTTTCGACGAAACGTTTTTCTAGAAGTTTTAAAATTATAAGCAGAAGTCTTATTGGGTGATAGCTTGCAGCATCCATATGATCTTTACCAGGTTTTAAATCATAATAATTTGCACTATTTTTAAAGCTTTGAGTCAGTAATTAACTCTTAACACAGCATTGAAAACGTACATTAATTTTATTATTCCTTTTCTTGGCGGCTATAACAACATTTTTGAAGTATGAGGTCGATGCCCAGCATTTTCTTTAAATTTAGTGTTTAGATTTCATCGAATAACTCTTTTGAGGCAAATGGTCCAATGTATTCTTGTACTCGAATGGGGATAGTTAGGTCTTGTTCACTTTTTGATTATGAGCATAATCAGGTTGTATTTGGTGTGTTTTAAAGGTTTCTGAAAGATATTTTGCAAATAGCTTTGTTTTTTCTATGCGCTTTTGCCCATTGGAGGGGCGATTATTTTAGATTTGTTATTATTTTGATCGGTTTCTATATGGAGTTATCCTGTCTTTGAAAGTTGAATGTATGCTTTCAACGAATTTCTTGCAGTTTGAATTCTAATTTGTTGTTCAGATTATTATACTTTTGTCTGCTGTTTGGTGTCTAAGTTCGTTGCCAATGTGATCTAGGTGTTATCTTTTCGGTTATTAATTTTTTAATTTTAAGTGAGACATGATTAGTTATTTTCTGAGGTTCTAGGGGAGATTATGTTTGTCTCGAGTTCTATATCTTCTGATGATTGCAGTCGGACTCATAGGTTAGTGTTGTGTTGAATTATTTGTTGGTGTGTGTCTCAATTTGAGTTGGGCTGCTAGTTCGCAATAATCTGATGGCCTTTCATAGTATGTCTGTGTTTGGTGTGAATCAAACGAATACGTTGGTTAAGTTGAGAAATTGATATATCCTAACATTCTCACTAGCTTTTAAGACTGATAATGGAGAACAAGATTCAGGGTAGGAGGACCGGACAGAAGACGATGTGAGACAGTCGCTGCTAAGAATAGCACAAGACAGAGAATGATTTGTCGAAGTTGTAGCTAGCCTTCTATAAGAAGACAGCACGTTAAGAAGAAGAACGTTATCACAAGTCAGAAAATCATTAAACAGCATAAAACCTCAACCAAGATGTGCCAATTACGGGTTCTTCTACGACAATTATTCGATTATTTTTATTCTCTATGTGCCATGAAGAACAGTTACTTGGAAATATAAATAAATGCAACTCTGATTTTATTGCATTTGTTATTTCGACTTTACCGGCTATAATAAATAATTTTTTAAACCCAAAATTATCACTTATTTACCAGAGGAAGCTAATTTGTCATATAAAATTGCTAAAATTGAACAAAACTTAAATATTATAAAAAGAATAAAAAAATAATGTGAGTGAATCTTGGTAAGCTAACATTAGCCAAATACAGTTGATTAGAATACTTAATTAAAAGACGGAGTGTAAACTTTGTAGATTCCATAGCAGGGGTTTTGTAGAAGAAAATTATTGCAACAGTTTTCCATTAAAATAGAGTAGATAATTTGGAACATCCCCAACTGCATCGGAGGTCTTTCTACACCTATTTTTCCGCAAGCTACAGTTGCGCGATGATAAACCTTTTACTGATAAGCAGTTGAGCTGAAGTTTGTTTGCGGGAACTCCGCCCGTGGCACTGCAAAAACATGATAAAATGTAATTCGGGGAGCAGAAAGCAACTGCAGCGACCGCACGGTGCAGTCGTTTGTCCACGAAGTTGAAGAACTTCCTTGAAACAAACGGGACAACTTTTGTTGTTGTCATAATCTTATCGATTCGCGTTTTCAGCACAATGGTGCTATTTCCAGCTAGGGCTGTTCAGCAGCCTCTGCTGTACGCGCAACTTTGCCATCATTTTTTATTTTGCAGTGACGCGGAGCAAAATGCTTTGCCAAATTAAACAAGGCATAAAAGGATTTTTCTTTTTGTTATGTACAACACATAACAAAAGAAGCCAACGCAGTATCCTTAAAGGAAGTTGCGAAGTAGGTCAGCATCGATTTTCCAGCCAGCAGCATAACGCAGTCCGAACGCGTCCGTCCATTACCGCCTTTTTATTGCTTAATATATAAACAAATAAACTATATACGTCAACTATATTAAATTGTTAACCCGACCGTTTTCACTATTTGCATTTTAGCGCAATGAACGCTCTCTGCATTTTTCCTCTTGCAGGGCTGGGGGAAAGCTGGCGGCTGCTTACTTTAATTTGGAAAACTCAGTAAGACGTTCCAGCGTTTGCCTCCAGTAAACGTTAGCCGAAAGCCTGCCCGGATTAGCTCGCCGCATTTTTCTTCAGTGCGCCGATTAATCATCCCGCGCGCGGCCGGGGCTGAAAACAATCGGCTGCTTTCAGCGGGCCGGGTTTCCCGGGCCCAGGTAGGGGCGGCTCATTTGAAAGCCGCGGGGCCCGCCGCCCGCGGCCTGTGATTAATTCTCCCGCTAATGATACGCGCGGCTGAGTTTTATTTTTCGTGCGTTTTTGGTGCCAGTCTCAGGCAAAGGGCGGGCGCATATGGCTGGAAAACACAGGGACATTTCAGCTGAAATGTGATGTAGTGCGCGGGCATTTGCATTATGGGATTTATGAATTTGGGCGACATTTGATTTTGTTTTGATGAGGAGTTTTTCCAAAGAATATATTAGGTAAATTTTAGAGAGACACGTAGGCTGCATGATATCTATTGCGAATTTGCAACCCTTTGTGTGCTAGGTGCTAGCTGACGTTTGTATCATACAGTTTGACATTTTTGACGGCATACGTCCTCAGAACGTTTTGTTTTACTGGCGCTATTTGTTTTATCATTAAATGGAAAATTTCCCCTCAAACAAAAAATGGAATTAACTTATGAACATTTTCGTGCGATGATTTTTTTTACTTTCGACATGGATTATTTCAAGAAGAGTGCGTCAATCAACTCACTTCGACTTTTGGTAATGAAGACCCATATAGAGCCACTGTATATCGTTGGATCAATAAATTCGATCCTAGTTGTAGTTCGCTGGCGGATGAATTTAAAGCAAGCCGTCAAAAATAAGCCGTGGTGGCAGCAAACATCGATACCGTGCGTGAACTGATAAAGCAAGAGCGTCATGTGACTTATCATGAAATTCAGACATCTGTAGGCATTAGTATAACTAGCATACATTCGCTGTTGGATGAATATTTAACCGTGAAAAAGCTGTGTGCGCTTTGGATCCCGCATAAGATAATGATCGCTCATAAACAGGCTCGTGTCGATTTTTCGAAAGAAATGCTCAAGAAATACGATCGCGATGCTTCAGAAATCGTTTACAACATAGTCATAGGTGACGAATCTTAGATGAGCCCAAAAGTAAACAGCACTTGCCTGTATGGGTTTTTCAAGACGAACCAAACCCAACAAAAGTTGTTGGCACTTGAAGCACTGGAAACTGGACATATCGCAACCGTGGTTTTAGAGGATCGAATCAAATATAAACCGGAATTATTTTTCAAAATTTGTTCTATTCACTTTTCTACATAATCTTAGTTAGGAATATATTATTTCCAAAGGCTAGGTAGTTTAGGATGATGCTAGCGGAAAATGAAGGTTGTTGTGACAGCATCATTCTAGTAGTTCATACGAATAATAACTACAGGGCGATAAGTGCGAATTGTAAAGAGAATTTTCAAGTGAAGTCTAGAGCAAATTCTCAACTCTCAACATGCACTACCTTAAGTTATTTAGACCTGCAAAGCAATTTAAGGAACTTTTAATTGGTGGTTATCCTCTATAAGGTAGCGAACAATGCAAATATTCTCTTCGACAAGTTAATCCGCGGAGACGTTTATAGCCTTTATTTTCAACTGCTTCTTGTCTTTCTAAAAATTATTTATGCTGCGCATATTCTTGCGTTTTCTTAAGGATGTTACTTTCAAACTATGCTTTAAATCTTCGATAGTTTTACACTCCCTATGTCGTGAGAAACTTGATAATAATCCTTTACACAACTGATAAGAGCATCTTTTACTTTAATATCCTAATACTAACTAAAGAAGCGGTAGTGCAAGTACAATGCTCAGAAGCCACGCCTCTTTCTTTTTACCTCTTAGTTCGCAGAAAAGAAATTCCAGTTTATATTTGATTCACCCTTATACACATATGTTAGTTTCAATCATTTAAAAAAAAAGTTTATTAATAGTCTCCAAACAATTGACACTAATAGAGACATTTCTTAGGAAGACCTTGTATACACACTGTCATTTTGTTTCCTGAATACAAGCATATTCTTTGTAAGCATCGTAGTTGACAAGCTCTTTGTAAAAGTAGTAAGAGCGTGTTCGGGTTAATATGGGGATAAAATTATTTAAAAACATTTTCAAATACATGGGTACGTTGTATTCTATCATATCAAAGTGGATAACGTATCAATATTGTGTCCAGTCAACACAAATTAATGGCGTATTCATCTGGCGAAGACCTCCAAATGTGACGAATTTCTCGTATTAACTGCTTCAAATGGTTCTCCCACTAATTGGTTTTCTTTCATGAAGCTTGTGCTTGATGTATGCCCACACATTCTTAATCAGATTTGCATCGGGCGACTGCGACGGCCAATCAAGTGTAACGATGCCAGACTGCTCTTTTCACTCGATGCAAAGCTTGCTGTGGTGTTTTAGGTAGAATCCAAGTCCTTGTTTTTCATGACAAATCAACGTTTGGCTATCGGTAACAAATATTTATTATAAATCTTGAGCATTTTGGAGCATTTAGGTTGTATGTAACCAGGTGCAACGTTCCTAAACTCAGCTTTGAGAAGCAGCCCCAAAAATGCACTTTTACTGGGTGTCTAACAGTCCCTGTATCAACTTGTTAGTTGAGGTTGACCAGGCTCCTAGAACAATAATATATCCCCAAACAGAAACTTCACCCGTAAAAATTATTTCGCTCCAATCTCGGTCCATATTGTCCTTTGCCTAAGCGAGTCGCTTCATCATATGATTTCCACTCAACAAAGGTTTCTTCACTGAACTACGGCATTTGATATAATGCGCTCGAGAATGGGTTTCAATAGCTACGTATGATATATCTACACCTTTCTGTTTTAATTTTGGCGCTTTTTGACGCAATGTTAAGCCCGGGTTCCGCGAAAACAAGTTCACGATCCGTTTTTAGATTTTAGGGGACACTGCCTTTGGAGCCACGTTTCGGCAAGTCATCGACCGTTTTTGTTTCTTTATATCGCTGCACCCACTTGCTGATAAATATTTTCGAATTGTTCAACTACTTAGTAGCCGCTGCATGAGATAATTTCGGACCTTTCGGGTGGGTACAGAAGAATACAGCCTCGCGGTGCTTTATACGTTTCTCTAGTAGGAATTCAATGCCAACTCTTTTTATCGACTCACGAAAGAATTAGGGCGCTTTCTTTTACCAATTGCTAATTATGTCAAACACGCTGTTATTTAACTGACTGTAGACCAATAGTTTCAAAAGTTTTTCCACTTTTTTCACTTTATTTTTCGCATTCGGTTAACACATCTACTTTAATTTCCCTGTTTGTTCTTCTTCTTCTTTTTCTCTGAGTATTTTTTGCGGAGTTTTCATTATTCTTATTTATTGCCCTGAATGGGTACTTGTGAACGCTCTTATAGCTTTAGTTTCATCTCTTTGCAATTTTTTGTTACTATCAATTGCAAATATTCGATCTGCGTTACTTTTGCAAAATCAAACTCTCTATTACTTAAAACCACTATCTTAATGTATTTTACTTTATGTTCAGGCGTTTTCATACAAACATATTTTGTTTTATCTTCATTTATTAGGGGTCCATATTTTCGGGCTGCATTTTTAGGTTCTTGATCATGGTTTCTAGTTTCTTCTTGCTTTTTGTCATTAATGTCACATTCTCACTGTAGACTACTCAATTTTGTTTGTTATTGTAAATTAAAACTGTTCTTTGAACGTCAGTATCTCTAATTATTACTTGTAGTATTAGATTACACAATTTGTTTAAATCTTTCCCTTACCTTGAAGTCTTCTGTTGTAATTATGTACAATATTTAGAGAACGTTTAATCTCCTTAAGACTACAATTTTTTCTTATTATAGAATCGTACTCTGTATTATAATAAAAATGTAAATATCTAAATTTTGTTCATAGTCATTGTGTAGGATTTGCTTCATTATAACGGTTTGGTCCATTGTTGATAGTCGTCTTCTAAAACATCTCTGGCATTTGTCTAGCTCTTTTTCTTGTATTACTTGCAGTATGTTTCTTAATACTGTTGCTAATGTCTTAAGGATTACGTCTTGCAGCGAAATTCCTCCATAGTTATTACGTTCTAATTTTTTTTGTATATAGGACGCAGTATTGCAGTAATCCATGCGTTGGAAATTTTTCTTTACCATATTTTTTCTATTAATTGGTTTATTTTCCTTATTCGATTTGTTTCCTTTGGAGTTTTTATTGTTTCTGATTTATTTAATTATTTTCTTTTCAATGGTTCTCCTACTGTTTTTATTGTTATGTCTTGCTCTTCCTGTTCGTGGTCTTTATCTCCCACTAATTGGTCTTCTTTAGTTTTGCAAATACCATGTCCACTTTGTGTATAGTTTTCTTACATTTTTTTGCCTCTTTATAGAGGTTGTGTTTTACTGTTCTCATTCTATCAAAATTATTTTTCTTTTTAAAAAATACTGGTTTAAAACCAATTTATTCTTGTCTCATTTTTGTGTTTTATTGCAATTCTATAGGTTTTCTGAAACCAACCAATGTTTCGTGGATTTCACTATATCTTTGCTATTAATTCTAAATTTTACCTTAATCTTTTTATCTTGAAATTTATTTATATTCAACTTTTTTCATCTTCTTCGTTTTTTTGGGGATTTGCCGTTTTGTTTATATATTTTGTTTTCACGAATACATGGTATATATTTGTACGCGCCCCTTTATAGAATCACACGTTACTTATTGCTCTTGCTTGTTTATTGTTTAGGATCATGTGATCTATTTTATTCTCTAATTTTCCAGCAGATGACGTCACGTCATTGTATGTCTAACTGTTCTCATAGTGTTTTCTATAACAAACTATAATAGTATTTTTTTGTTATCATTGGTTTCCAGGTGTTAAATTTTCTTATCATTGGTCTATTTACATATTTGTTTTTTTGCACTTGTACGTATGTTTCTAATCGCATGTCTTACTTTTTTATATATATACCTTTCGTTACAGTTGGGGTGTGTAGATCTAATATTCTTAATTTCTTGCATCTTTATCTTATTCTTGTCATGTATATCTCATCTGTGAAGCTGTTAAAATTCCTGGCTAAATTCTTGTACTTTTTATTTACAATATTGAAAACACTATTGAATATTGTATAATTATCTACACTAAATTTTAGTACTTAATTTAGCTTATTAAACTGCCATAAGATCAAATTTATGTTAATTGTCATTTTCATAAGTTTTTATTGCATTTATTTCAACTATACTTTGGACATTCTACATACCAAACCTAATTATATTCGTATCCTTGTCTTTTGCACAGCCATTACCAATTTTTCCTATTCATCTATGTTTGCGTTTAATTACGTGCCTCTTTTAGTTTAAATTCTTCCTTTTCAGTACTGCATTTCTAACTTGCTTTCCGATATTACATTCTTTTTGTGCACTCTTTCTTACTTGCCGTTGAACGTTTCTTTTTTTTTTGCTGGGAATCAGTACCAATGTATATTATATTTGCCTTATTGGACGTTTTAAATTTATTTTTTCTTCTTCAAGCCTGAAACCACCCCTTGTTTACGATTACATTTTTCTCTTTTAGTATTTTTAATTCATCTATGTAATTATCCTTTCCAGTTTTTTTCATGGGTTCAGTTCCCGAATCCCTCTTTTGACTTCTCTCGATTTTCCAAAAGTTACTTTTTCCTCCTCAACTTTTTTAACGTTAATTTGCTCTTAGAATTATCTTCGGTGTTCGTACTCGACATTGTTTGCTTTTGCCTCTTTTCCTTTTGTTTGTATAATCAATGGAGTAAGTCACTCACTGTACGTTAGAGGTATTTTACAGTTTTTATACGTTTTTTTCTGTTTTATTTAAAATTTGGCTTATCTACCTCTGGTTTTTACTACAGTTTGTTTTGAAAATTTAACATTTATAATTATGTGTCAGCGAGCTTGTGCGGTTATCGCTACGCGATAGGTTAGCCCGGATCAACTCTGCCTAGGTTCCATTCTTCTCACTGCTTTATTTTCCTGGATGTGCTAATTTTATTACGCCCTTGTATTTTATTAGGGTGGAGTGCACACTTTGCAAACTACTTGTATTCTTTCACTTTCCTTTGTACCCGAAATTGTCCACTTATTGGGTTAAAATTTCAAGAGTTCGCTTCTAATCAAATCATATAATGCATTTTGAGTAAAGTAACCTGTCATCACTTTTATAATAGTGCTACACTAACATTTAGTAATTTTTGATTGTTATTACATGTGCTTTACATATTTTGCACGATTTATATTCATATCCGTTTATTTTTTAATTAATAGCCAAATTACCTACCGTATAATGATCAAATAAGTTATGGTGAAAATTGTAGAGCTAGAAAAACGGTTAACGGAAGCCTTGAGATGGAACCGCAAATTTTCAGTTGCGTGATCAAAGGTGATGAATCGTAGAAGTTTCAGTATAACCCCCAAACAATACGCTAAAGCCAAAGAGCAGCTTGCAAACTTTTTTCTTTCCAATAAAATGAGAATCAATTGAGGCTCGTTTTTGGCAATCGCGAAGTAGTTCACAAGGAATTTGTGCCTTTAGGACTAATTATTAATTAAACATTTTATCGAATAGTTTTCAAAAGTGGTATGTGCGCACTTGGATGCTGCATCACGGTGACACGCCATGCTATATCATGTCTCCATTAGCGAATTTTTAGAGAAATGGACATTTTCATGGTTTTTCAGCCCCTCATTTGGCTACTTTTGATCTCTATGATAAAAAAGGTATTTAAAAGCCTCATTTTGGTATACTATTTTTATGATATCTATAGTGTAACCAACACTTTGAAAATATTCTAGCAAAGGCGCTCTAGGACTGTTTTACATTTCATTAGCTTACTATTAAATAAAATTTTTAGTTGTTATATTTAGGACTTTTCTCTGCTTTCAGTTTTATTTAAAGACAAAACTTTGTTATACAAAGAAAAGATTAACGACTCCGAATTGTGGAAAACCGTTGATCAATGTTTTAGGTGTTTTGTTCGGCTTTCAGTCTCTTCTTGAACTTAAAATTTTGCTTTAGCAAATGAAGGATAAAAATTAGCATCTTTAAACCAAATTAATCACACTTTTTGTAATTAGCGGACTTTAGAGGTCCAAAAAATGTCACGTCCAGTGGCTAGAGTTGGCGACTTGTATGAGTCGTTTATTTATCCGTGATTTCAGCATGCATACCCCACTCTGATCGGGATTTTATGTCGATTTTCATTTCCAATCTTAGAAAAATAAATGCTGGATAAAATGTCTAACTTTTATGTCCCTTTCCCCTCTAATATTGCTAGACAAGCTTGTTTCCCTTACTTTGATCTAAGTAAGGATTTATACAGGTTTCTTTCATCTAGTTCAGGTGTTGTACTACATAATATTGCCATAAATAATGTTACAATATCAAACGTACTCTTGCTTTACCCAACATCAAGACTTACAACTTTAAAGTTGTAATTTACATTGTGTTTCTTGTCAAGTTTGATTATTTAGCAATGAAGTGGGGTGATGAAGAAAGCCCTATTGTTGTAATAATATTATATAAGTGTGAAACTGAAAAAGCGTAATCTTTAATTAATCCTCTCAAAATTAGCTTGTGTATCGGGCTATGAAATTGTTTAAAGAGACTAGAGGATCGTCCAAGATCTGAAAGATCACGTTCAGTTAGGTCTCTTCAGGAAGTCGAAGCTGTCAGTACCCACGTTAAACATAACTCTCTTTGAAAACAGATAATTATGTCTCAGGAGGTGTAAATTTGCAAAACTTTAATGTCTTGTATTATTAACCAAGACCTACGACGATCTACTTACAAAATGCGTACAGGAAATTTGCTGACAAATTCTTTAAAGAAACGTTGGTACGAAAAAGTATAGATTGTTGATTGATTACGCGCATGATGGCCACAGAAAAATTTTCCTTACGAATTAAAAAAATATTACAATGGAAAAGTCTTTTAACAAACAAAATGACGAGGCATACGCTAGGTCGTCCAAAAAAGCATCTCAGCTAGTGGCAAGGGTTCAGAGAGGCTATACTTGGTGGGAGTGTGTTGTGGTGGAGCGACCGATATTTATTTTTGTCAAAACTTTAGCCGTTTTATATATCAACAGAATGTTTGGAAGATGTGAAACTTTTAAATTTTTTTTTGAGGTGAGCCTTGGATTTTTTGTAAATATTGGACTCACGACTTTTCAGGTATTTTTTAACTGATCTTGGATGTAACTATCCCTCGTAATTGACCTTTAAGACTTTAAGACATTTATCTTAACTTTACATTATTGCATTTCTTGGAACTTTGACCAGCATTGCTAATTGATAAAGATGTAACTATGCTACGATATTTTATATGATCTAAACTAAAAAATAATTAAATGGCAAATATTAAACTAAGTCAATTAAATTGTCCTTTTCGACGAATTTTTTATTAGAAAGCATAACAAAATGATCGGATCTTAAGCACGCCATAATGTAATTTATAACTGACCTTATTTTCCATTTATCCATTTAAATTATCACCTCATACGCCATAACATGCCACTTGTAGCAATTACAAGAGGATCAACCAGCGGGGCGGGCGCAGAGTGTCTTTACACCAATTTAGAGTGGCCCGGCCGGTGGCGGCAAAAACATTTTGAATAATTGAAACATCAGCCGCAGAAGTGTTACGATGCTCCCTGGGGGCGTTTGCAGTGTTGAAGGAATGCATCGCTCCCCCGAGCGTTATAAATTTGCAAAATCGTGTACAGCGTTTGACCTTTACGTGATGTGCATTTATGTTGTGTTGTATCAGCAACGCAGCAAATCAAGCGCGGGCACATGTCGACGTTTCCATGCTTTTAGGTGCAGTCGGAACGCACACCTGAAGTGCAAATTATTGCTCTACTAATGACTTGGACTCGTTTTAAACCTTTAGTTGGTTATTTAAAAAAATGTTTATATTTATACTTGCTGTTCCTAAATTTTAACATACACGATGGACAGAAAGTTGAGGAGAAAGTTAATTTGTGTGCTTTGTGAAAAAGAAACTACTGGAAATAATCGTAAGGAACAATGGCGTCTTGTCTATGGATATTTAGAATGTATGTATTTTTATATCTTAATATTCATAGACTTTAAACAAGCATTTAATAGCCCTAAACGACATAAATTCCCAGAAGAAATGTGTAACTTAAATATACCAAGAAAACTTATTAAGTATTGACAGAAAAAACAATGATAAAATCAAAGGCAAACGTAGTAATACATGAAGGTACAACAAACGCGTTCAGCATAGAAATAGAAGTCAGACAGGGGGATGCCTTATCTACAACGCTCTTTAATATAACATTGGAAGGGGTTACCAGAAAACTAAACCTTAAAGAAATTATCGCAAACAAACTGCTACAATTAATTGCATACAAATAGCAAGAAGTAAAGAGAGCTTGATTAACACAATACTGAAGCTGGAAGATGAAGCGAAAGAAAGGGGCTTAATAATAAACGAGAATAAAACTAAATATATGGCAAGCAGCAGACAAAAAACAAATAGAAGAAACATCAGAGTGGTGAGACACGTGTTCTAAAGAAAAGAAAAATTCAAAAGAACACATACAAACAGAAAATCGAGCTTATTACACCTTTAAAAACTTGCTACCAACAGAAACTTGAATAAAACATTGAAGATTAAGGTATATAAGTCAAAAATGCACCTAACAAAGAAAGATGACTTTTCGAACGTAAAATCACTAAAAAAATAATAGGCCCTAAGAACACGGAAGAAGGAGAATACTGACGTTTGATAATTTTGAAGTAAGAAAAATTTATTTATGAAGACAAAAAACAATAAAATATAAAATCACAAAGAATTAGATGGTATGGGCACGTTTATAAGAGAGTAGCCCGGAACAAGACCAGGTAGAAAGCGACTTGCCTATTATGGCAATTCAGAACTGGAGAGCAGATATAAAGGATAGAAACAATGGATCAAGATTGTAAACGTAGCAAAACCAGATAGAAAATTGTGAAAATATGGACTGACTCACCACACCCCTGCCGAGTCGCTAAGGGATGTATAACCTTATGGATGGATGGATATTTTCACATCTAGAATTTTCAGCTTATTCTTCTAGACTTTTCCAATGGCTGTTTTAACTTTGACAGCCATTTTTATGCATTCTTGTTAGTCTTTAAAAATAAAAACACTACTACACGAGCTACATTTCTTTTAATTGAGAAGGCAAAAAGTCTGTTTTGAAAGCCTCTACTAAATCTACAAAAAAATAATAGAAGTAGGTTACATTAATTTCTTTAATCAAACGTCGAAAATTGATTCTTAGAACAGTTTGTTGAATGGTGATCACTAGCCCCGTTAACATAATGTAGAATAGCAAGTTACAGTTTATTTGAATATAACATTTTAACAGCAATTATATTGCCATAGTACTCTTAATATCACTGGTCGTAAGGGCTTCTCCAAGGGCAATGGATAGAAATAAATTCCATAGGATTCCTTATTTTTCTAGAATTTATACATTAAACTTGACTAGAAGTTGAGCTAGATCTTTATAGAAGTTGCTTCTAGTTAAAAATATTAGCAGGTTCTTGAGTGTTGGTCTGATGTTCTTGTTTTATTACTTTTCCAATAGTAAAGCTTTCTTCTAACTGTAGAAGGCTTTGCACACTCCCTAGGATTTTATTTCTCATTTTAAAACTTTTCTTAACACCACTGGACTTCTGATAAGTTTTAAAAAAGAATATTTGTATCAATAACAACGATGCCCTTTTTATAATTCCAAGGGGAATTAAAAAGATTCTGTGTAGTCCTAATGTAGAAGAATGTATTTTAATAGATATTCTAATCCGTAATAATTCGAGAAGTGGTGTAAATTAGCGAAATAAAAAAAATTACAACAAAAGTTACGGTACAACTAAAATTACGACAAAGAAACGTGAATTTAACATCAATTTTCCGATAAGAAACCGCGTCCTTGAACAGGCAGGCATGATAAGCTGTCACGCAGGCGGAGTTAAATATAAGCACACAGCCTCGTATTAAAATGAAATTAATTTAAGGCGAAGTTAATTTAGCATAGTTAAAATGGGAAAAGAAATTGTACATGTAAAATATAAACAAAGAATATCAGCAAAAAAGAGAGTAATAAAGAATTGTAGTGTAAAACGTAGAAGAATTTAATAAAATTAAAATATAAGAAAATACGAGAGACGTATTACAGAAAAACTTACAAGAAAGGAAGGAAAATAGCAATAGAGGAATGGAAATAAAGAGTTTAGGAATAACTACCGAAAGGAGGACGAAATCAATGGTCTGACGACAATTGCAGTAAAACAATTCAGAGAAAAAACGAGGCAAGTAGTGAAGGAAGTAGGGAACGGTTTGAATAAAAGAGGTTGAAAGCAAAAAGGATGTGCAATAGGAAGAAGGCGTTTGAAGAACGAGATTATTACAAAAGATTGTGGAAAGATTGAGAGAACACTTTGAGGATTTGTTAAGGCTTGTTCGACGACCGGTTTTAAAAGATACAGAAATGTAAATAATATGGTAAAGACTATACATGAAAGACTCTTCTCTGTCCACGTTGTCTATTTTTGTATTCTTGATTGTTAGTCTAGACAAGTTAACAATGAAGATATGAAAAAGGGCTAGCTCTCTGTCTGAAGCTTCTCTTCGAACTTGGTCTGCTTAATTCTTTTTTTGGGGGGGGGGGGGATACAATCAGCCTACGTCTGTACAAAAGTGATATTAATTTTAATCATAATTACTTTTTTATTGGCGCTTTGTAGATTTCTGGCTTCTTTTAAAACTTTCTTGACTATTAAAACTCACTAATATCACTTTGCCCATGGTCTAGTATTTGTTTTACCTTTAGACTAACATTTATCTATTTTTTTCTGTCCATCTTTTATTCCTTCCATCGTTAGATTGTTCCAGCCCGAGCTCAGTTTTCTTTTATATCTTTATTCATTTGCTTCATTTACCAGCCCAAAAATTTTTTTCGGTATCCTTCTTTCTCAGATATTTAACTATTTTTTTTTCTTCTTGAGAATACGCGCCTCTAGCCACTACTGGTTTCACCATAGTTTTATAAATTTTTAATTTGGAATTTAAGGAAATTTTTAATTTAAACAATTTTTTGGCACGTTTAGTTCTTCAAATATTTTTACTGTGCCATACGCTTGGCTGAATTTTATAAATACGAATAAATGGTAGAAATCAATATTAAGCTTTTCTTCCAGTTGTTATTTGATTTAAGCATGGAGTACACAAAGGAGACAATTTGTTTTCACATGAAGGTGCAAGAATGTCCAAACACTCTTCTATTTGGCGATAAGTCCCATGCCTGTCGGACGCAATCATCTGTTTGACAACAGTAATGTTCTTCTCCGTGGCAGACGTGTTCTTACCTCTATGTGTTTTTCAGACTAATTTTTTTTTGAAACTTTTGTTAGCACCTGAATATAGGCGTGCAATAAGAAAAATCATCCCATAGCATAGGAACCATAACCATTTCCCGAAAACAGCGACCAATACGCAAACTGCGTGCCAAAGTGCCTCGTTTTTAACCACGACGATATTACAAGCTCTTGTTGTCACAAATCAGGAATATCGACGGAGGTTGGGAATTTAAAATGCCTTAATACACTTTAACTTATTACAACGTGCTGCTATTGCATATACCATAATGAAAAAGTGTTCTAGTGCCCTTTGTATGATTAAAATTATAGTCCCATATTCAATTTTAGTTTATTGTTGAGATAGATGTAACTTTAAGAAAAACATTTGTAAAAAATTTCTGTTTAGCTTGCATTAGTAATAAACCTTTATGTTTATGTATCTTTTTTAAGAATCGTTTAGTCCAATAAAAAAAAATTATTTTTATTGTTTTAAACGTCTTGTTCTTATACCTGTTTTTTGCATACATTCTCCGGCCCATTTGTAGTAAGGGAAGATTTAAACATAATTTGCTATTTGCATTTAATAGCTCTACTTTTTTCCGGTGGTAGTTGTCTTTGATTTGAATTACTTTGCTTCTAAGCATCGATTCTACGTGATTAGAAATGAAATAAACAATGGACACTAAACGGTGCTAATCATGCAATGACTAGGATACAAAAAAAGGCGAGAGGCCAGCATCTTATACAGCGTTTACAAGTATACCATCATTATTTGATCCGCACTCTTTTTATATTTATATCTACTTTAGCAGAGTATTGCTAGTGGCCCCTCTCCTCAGGAGGATATTGTTTCGATTTTCGTAACAATGTCTACGGAAATGGGCGCTCCCGAGGTCCCGAAATGTCATCTTCGCCATTATAGAACCAATTTGCAGTCTGAAACTCTATGATAGATTGCAGACCTTAGTTTGCCAAGATAGGGTTGAGACTGTTAGGGGCGTAGGAGACCATTCTGTTTATTTGTTTTCTATATTGGTTTATTAGTGCTATTTGATTGAGACCAGACAAGATAGTTGCTCGTTGTCTTATCACATGTCTCTATCAGTCTCAAAGCAAATCTACGAGCTCCCGCTCGTGGTCAAAGTGTACTTGGAAGGAAAAGTTGATCTTATCAATTGAGGGAAACCTGTAGCTGCAGCAGAGGTAGATCAACATATTGGGTTTGGCTACTGCTTTGTCCATGAATGCAAATGCTATACTTACCCACCGGGTATAGAATCGACTCCTGCACAGTATCACTGTTAATCGCACCGGTCTGCGGTGTTGACGCCCCCTTATGGGACTTTGTTGCAAGTGGTGATCTGTCAGGTGTTTATACTGAAACTATATATAAATATAAACAATTTCAGCCCATTTTCAGGACAGTTAAACGACTTCGGATCGACACTCCTAAGATTTGTTTTACGCGAAATACAATAAAAACACTGAAAAGTATATAATAATTAGACGAAAGGACGGCACCACTTTCAGCGTTCTTTATGAGTAAGGGTATAGAAATAATTGGTGGTAAGGTAAACAGTACGAAGAAATTACGAGATGATTGTTGATTAAAACCTTCAACGAATATCAGTTAAACAAATTCTTCAAAGCAACATTAGCAATCGAAATAGAGCTTTATAAGACACATAACTCGTTTAATGGTGGGCGATTTTTCCATTACGGGTCTTCAACGTTTCGGCCATACGTCTCAAACTGTGGTCATCCATAAATTTGTATCTTTTGTAGTAGCCAAACTTATGAGAGCATCGACTGTCAAGAAGAAGACAAAAGTCTTACTTTCAAAATGGAAACTGAAATCCAAAGGCTCAAAATTTCTGTATAATTTTTGTATAGCGAAGCTTGTAAGAAATATCAAACACATAATCGATCAGCATTTAGGGTATCTTACGCTGCAAAAGTTATGCCTCCCAAGCAAATATCCTCTGTTGCTATTCGATGCAACATGATTGGTGCCAGTTGCTAAACGGATTTTACCCAAGAAAGCAGTACACCAACAACAATACTAAATAAAGACTTAAATAATAAGATAATAATTTCACGATGGCTCCACCACAAAAAGAAACCAAAAAAGTCTCATTAATGCTGTTTCTCCATTTATGGAATCTAGACCAATGTTAAAAAAGGGATCGACGAGCTCTATCGGGTCGTCGAAATCAAGCTCTTCCCAGAAGAGCAGATTTCCGAACCTCCAAAACCAATAAGTTACGAAGCTTACATGGTGCTGTACGAAATGGTCGACGCAGAACTCGAAGAACTTCTTAGACTTGGATTTAGCAAAACTCGCTCTAATCGATAATCATGAATAATTTTGTCCATGGAACTGCAACTGTTACTTTGCACGTATATCTAAAATACGACTTCTAATTAAAGTATATGAATCAACTGTTATTGCCCTAACATCTACAATTATCGAGGCAGCAAACGCTTTCGTTACTAAAATTTCTAGCAATGCAAGTCACACTCCTGTTCCTTGGTGTAACGAACAAATAGCAATTGCTAGTCGAGAACGTCTCAAACGTCATCCGATCTCATAAAATCAAAAGTTGTTTCATGTAAAGCGTATAAAGCGCATCTTGGACTGACTATGTTTCTACCATGAACAACAATACACCAGCTAAGGATGTTTGGGAGGAAATCCGAAAATTGGCGGTAAAGGAGGGTATGCCCCATACCTGCTTTGATAGTTTATAAACTTTATTTGAATGTTGGTAGTTGAATGTCTTTCAAAACATTTTTTAAAATTATCAAGCTCTGAATGTTACTCTGAATTGTTCGTGAAGTACAAAAACAAGCAGGGCGACAACCTGAATTTTCATTCAGATAACTTAGAATCGTATAATGCGGAGTTTATAATGAGAGAGTTGACTTCTGCTTTGAAGGACTGCCACGATACATCACCTGGGTTGAATGACATTTACTATCAGTTCCTGAAGCATCGACCCAGTTACACACTTCAATATATGCTTAAAATATACAACTTCATTTAGCACAAATGTCAGATTCTTGATCCTTGGCGTCTTTCTATAATCGTACCTCTTCTTAAGTAGGGTAAATAGCGCTCAGATCTAGTTACCGATCGGTTTCTCTTACAAGCTGTTTATGCAAGCTTTTGGAACGTTTGGTAAACTGACGGCTCGTTTGGTTTCTAGAAACCAACCATCTGCTATGCAACCAACAATGTGGGTTTCATAAGAATCGCTCAACCATCCATAATCTGTCCCAACTACAAACAACTGTATGTAATGCCTTTCTGAGAAAACAGCATCTTATAAATGTGCTGTTTGATTTTGAAAAAGCGTACGATACCACTTAGAGATATGCAATTTTTAATTAATTATACGAGTGGGGTTTAGGAGGACGTATGGCGTCTTTTTGTCTGATCTTATGTTTCAAGTGAGAGTTGCGGGTGTTACATCTGCTTCATGGCAAGGAGAACGGAGTTCCACAAGGGTCAGTACTAAGTGTAACACTTTTTGCAGTAACGATCAACGGAATTGGTATATATGTAGACGATCTAACAATCTACTGTGATGGATCATCACTTACAATTATTGAGCATCAACTCCAGCTTCCAATTATAACATTTTTGCATGGACTGCTAAAAACGGTTTTCGTCTATCAACTACCAAGACCCAGTGCACTGTTGTTCACGTAAACGTGGCATATATCCGGATTCACGCTTGTTTCTGAACGAAGAACTAATGATGTTTGAGAGGAAACTCACCTGGATCCCTCACTTGAATGGCGTGAGAAAGTACTGCTCTGCAATGTTAAACATTTTAAAAGTACTATGTGAAACTAAATGGGTAACCAATAGAACAGCATTGCTTCGTGTCCATCAAGCCCCTGTTTTATCGAAGTTGGAATATGGTAACATCATATATGTATCAGCAACATTTTCTATCTTACGCTGTTTAGACACCATTTGTCATACGGAAACCAGACTAGCTACAGGACTAACTACAGGAGCGTTTCGTACTCGCCCTGTAGACAGGCTCTATTCAGAGTCTGGCATGTATAGTCTAGAGACGAGGCATCAACGTGCTTTAGGTTCTTCCTACTGAAACTCCCTGCATTATCAAAAAAAACAATGCTTTCGCATTTGCTGACGGCCATTATACGTAGCTTTATACCGAGTGCCTATATGAGCACCATGTCCTATCGGTATCTGGTTCATAAAACTCATGAATGATCTAAATACAATTTTACGTCGGTTGTATAATGCAGTTTTTAACGCTGTGCCTCCTTGGATTACTTTTCGTATCAATCGCTTATCTATTTTGATAAACATGAACCCCACCAGCTATTATCGGAATTATTTAAGATATTAGACCAAAATCGGGAATATGAGAGTCTACACTGATGGTTCTAAGAAAAGTTTTCCGGCTGGCCCTACTTTAATTGACGAGAGACTAGAAGAATTATACGAACTTGATTCAATCAGCAGTATTTTTATTGCCAAGGTTCTTGCTATTATGAAAATGGAACTGACCTGGTTGTCATAACAGCTGACGATATGAAATCCTACCTTAAAAGCAGAATATTGGAAAAATGGGCTAGTTATTTGAGGGACCTCCATAACAACAAGCTTAGAATTATTAAAGATATTGTAGCATGGGGTTCCTCTAGACGTGAATCTCGCAGACAGGAGGTTGTTTTGACTCGAATTCGCATTGGTCATTGCCGAATGACACATAGATATCTACTTTTTTGAGGGGCAACCATTTTGCGACATTTGATACATATACTTTGAGAATGTATGTAATTTAGGGAGGAATGTCGGGAAGTTGGGTTGTCTCATAATATTTCATCGATTTTGAAGGATAGCTTAGATGGGGTTGACAATCTATTTTGCTTCTTGGATAGGGCAACCTCACTCGCTTCATCTAGTCATAATTTTATATATTTGTTGAAAATGTGTTTCTGTCCGCATTTATTTATTTAATAGTTTACTTATAGTACTTATAATTTTTAAAAACTCCTACATAATCGATAATTTTTATTTTTCTGACGTCAATAGTCCTAAGAGTTGAAGGATCATTAAAAAAACCCAAACTTTCTCTCTTTCTGTCTTGCTTTCCCCATTCTCTCTCTCTCTAGTGGTTTTCGTTTTGGGCTAAGCAATACACATCTATGATAATAAATCTGCAAGAAATTGATGATAATTCTCTCATCTTACTTCTTCTCAAATAATTTGTTGATTATTGTGAAATTAAGGGATCTTTAGGCATTAGTATGATTAGCATACATTTGATATGGAATGAACATGAACCGTGAAAAAGCTGTGTACGCATTGGATCCCACGTAAGTTAACGATAGCTCAAACTCGTGTCGATCGGTCGAAAGAAATGCTCAACAAATACCACTGCGTTGCTTCAAATATCGTTTACAATATCATCACATGTGACAAGTCTTTGATTTATGCGCATGAGTCCGGACATAAACAGCAGTCGACTGTATGGCTTGTATTGAGTGTATGAAGAGCCAAACCCAACAAAAGTCGTTCGCACTCGAAAAAATTGGACATATTGCAACCGTGGCTTTATAGGATTGTAAAATGATCAATTCTGAATGGTATACAACCACTTGTTTGTCGGAAGTCTTCGGAGAAATACGAATAACCATCGCGCGACGCCGGATGATTCTCCACCACGACAATGCGAGCTAACACATGTGGACGCAATTAGCTGGCTTTTTGAGCACTCAAAACGTCGAATTGATGCTCATCCTCTGACTTGGTCCCTAACGATTCCTTTTTGTTCTTATACGTGAAGAACAAACTGACAACGATTTTTGACCCCAACCGTTGATGCGTTCAAAATCCTTGTTTCGGAAGTACCTGATTCGCTATAGAATAATGCTACGAAAATTGTTTCCATCGTATAAACCAATAAAAAAGTTTTCAATATTAAACGTTTGTTTTTGTCAATTTTTCGCAATAGATATCGGGCAGACCACGTAGAGACACTCTTGATACTTCTAACTTCATTGCAAACCTAAGAAGTATTCGATTTCCCTTACCGTGCCTTATGAGGTGACATTTATCTAAACATAGCATTTCAAAAGCGATATGATACACATGCGACTCAACATTTATTCAAAGCTTTGCCGCGGCCTCCGCCCGCTAAATTCGAAGGCGCATCAGAGCCATCGACGGCCGTTGCCAGGGCGTAACAAATGCGTTCTTCCTCTCCTCCTCTCCCGAGAGCTTCAACACGGCGAAATATCGCTCGGGGAAGCTCGTAATTTACCTGAAATTGCGAGCTTGAGCACTTATGAGATATTGGAATTCCATCAGTAGGCTTCCTCTCCAGATTATTGCAGACAAACGGCGCCCATTGAGGCGCACTCGGATGCCGCTGCAGGCCTGTCCGCGGTAATTGTTAGGTAAAGGCTGCGATGGCGCGGCGCATTCGCATCTGCACCGGGACCATAACTCAACGAGAATTCCTGAAAATCCCCGAATTTGCCACGTCTTGCAGCGGAATAAATCACCGGTAATCTAATTACGGACGCATCCAATGGCGCTGCAGCGCTGCGAGCCCGGCCGAGTTGTCTCTCCATTATGCCATATATCACCGGAGCTTGGTCGTCATCGATTTCCAAATATGATTTGTGCTGCATTTAGCAAATGTGCAGTGGAGTTTCGCAAACTTCTCAATTTATATAACCGAGTTGGGAGGCGCTTTTACACCCATTATAAGCATGAATTTTCTTAATTAAAAATTGTCTTGGACTTGCGAGAACGTTAGTACGTACAACTCAGTGAATTTTACTTAGAAGTGGAAGCTCGAACTGTAGAATTTGCATTCCAAAAGCGCTCGTTTATAATCCGCATTTCTATTTTTCCAATATACCGAACTAATCCCTCGTGGCTGCAGACCTCAAGTGTAAGCGATAGAATTTTTCAAAATATGCTTTTTATTCGGATGTTCCGTTCAATGCTTGGTACATTTGCGAAAGCGGCTTAAAAAATGTTTTATTGGTCGACTTAGAAATATATTTGGGAGATCGGAGCTTACAAATCGTTGTTTTTTAAATTATCTGGTCCCTTTAACTTTGGTACGGCATGTACTTAGAATTAATCAGAGATTTAGCAGGAAAATTTGGGGATAAATGGGCGATATATTATGCGAAATGTTATTAAGGGGATATGTGAAAACAAACATTAATATTATTAAAATCACCAGGGAGCCAAACTGTAAACTGTAAATATTAGGTGGACCTAAGCTAACACCAAGAGAATGGAATATTTGACATATACAAAGATACATAGTATTAACATAAAAAGGAAGTTTTATTCAAATTTATAAAATAAAAATTAGGGAAGTTAAGAATTTTAAAGCTGAATGAAGATATGTCAAAGAAATAAATACTTGCGTAGGTGGTAAAATCGAATATTATTGATTTATATAAACTAAAAAAACGCATAATTTAATATTCTAAACAATTTGTATTAGTACATAGTATGAGCATACATAGGTAATGGCGGTGTGAATGATCTCCTTTTTTATATGTTGATAGTTGTTTTCCCAGTCTTGTGGAATCTTTTGTTCTTTCCAAGCCGTTTTATATATATTCCAATTCCAGTTTATCCCTTTTTCTCCTAATCATTTAATCATCTCCAGTGCTATAGCATCTTCTCAACTTGTTTTCCGGTTTTAATTCTTTTTATTGCTTCCTAGATTTCTTTTTCCTAACTCCTAGTTCAAGGTCTATTTGTTTTTTTCTCTTTATGGTTTTTTTTTAAGATTGTTATAGTGTTCCTTCCATGTTTGTAGTATTTCTTTTGTTTCTGTTACTAATTCTGCATTATTGTTCGTTATTAAATTTTTATTTTGTGTTCTTTTAATCTCCTAATTCTTGTCCTGAATTTTCTGTTATCTAGCTTATGTATGTCTGTTTTTCCAGCCTTTTTTCCTTCCTTGACTGCTTCTTTCGCAATATTTCTCCTCCTATTATATCATCATGTTGTATTTTGGGTTGTATATAATTTATCCGGGCTAATTTTTTTTTCTTTTAGTAATCTTTTAATATCATTATTCCATCATTTAATTTTCTTTTGTTGGTTATTACATTTATTTCTCCCACATGTCTTCTCTACTATTGTTAACACCATCTTTCTTCTAGTGTCCATTCCAATTTCTGTATTTCCAGTTTTGGGAATTTTGTGTATTGTCATATTTTGAAAAATTCCATGTTTTCTTTAGTTTTTAGCTTATAGATTGCTATTCCTCTGTATGTATTTTAATTTTATTAGTTTCTTTACCGTAACTAGTCTATGATTTGATTCAATTTCTGCTTCTTTCTTTGTTTTAGTTTTTTTATGTTGTACCTGATAGGTCTTAGCATTTCTTTCTTCTGTCACAAATGTGCATTTGTCCTCTATTTTTTGTTTTAACATTGTGTTTTCTATAATTAGTTCGATTGTTTTACAGATGTCTATGATTTTTGTTCTATTTCTGTTTATAGTCTCTTTACCATAGAGTCCTATACATTTTAAACATCTATTGTAGTCATTCTCTATTCTACTGTTTTAATCTTTCATAATAACATCTCATTATCTTCTCTAATCTCGTCTAATATTTGTTGTACGTTTATGTAAAACTCTGCTATTTGCTCTTCGGCGGTTTCTTTTACTGATCCATATATTTGTACATATTTTTTCTCCTGTGGGTAGAGCTACGGTTATATTTTTCTCCTTGGATGTTTTTATTACTTACTTTATTGAATGGCGGAAAAATAGCTTGAGTCCAGTGATCGCACCTAGTTTACTTTTTCATTTGAAGTTATTTCTGTCTCGTCATCTGTTGATCTCTCTCGCTTTTTATTTTTTAGTTGATCTTATTTGTCGTTTCTTTTTTTTAGTTCTGCATCTGGTTCTTCATACTTTCTCCGTTAATAATTAACTTATTTTTTGCTAACATTACTCTATTTCCTCTCTATCTTGCATTTATCATGTGGGGTATTAGTATTTTCTTTTTATATCTTATTATTTTGATCGATATTTTTTTTAATTGATATTTCTGTTACTGTTAAGTACTTTTGGTTTTCCATCGTTTTCATTTTGGTTGTCAATCTTACTTTTACTGGTTTATCACACTTTATCTTTTTGACTCCTTCTCTTTTTATAATATCAATTTCGCATTTTATTATAATTACTCCTGTTTTTCCAATTATTACGATACAGTTATCTCTTATCATTTCTACGGTTTCGTTCTCTTCTTCTTTCTTGATTCTTTCTCTAAGATTTAGTTTTCTATAATGTGTTGTTTTATATTTCTTTTAATTTTTCTGTTCCCTCTTTTTGTTGTTTGTTATTAGCGTTTGTTACATTTAACTTATTTTATATATTTATTAATTTTTTCATGATACCTGTTAGAGTAAAATTCTCTTCTGTTACTTCTATGTTTAATAAAATTTTAATTAAATCCTGAGCTGTTTTAGAAATTTTTTCTATTCTACTTATCTAATCTCGCTTGATAAAATCTCTAAGCCGGTCGACCTATCGGACCATAACTTTTATCTATTTTTCGAAAGTTGAATGTTGATTGGTTTCACAGTCAGCCAGTAGTTCAAATAATGGGCACGATAAGAACAATGAATAATAGAGAATGGAAGGAAGAGCAATTCGCACAAGGTGTAAAATTTATCACCTCTGATTGAAGCATTATGTATAGCTTATTCTTTCTTTACTTCCCTGAACAATAACGGGGTAACTCTAATGTACTCCGCCATAAAATTATAAAAATACCTTCTCCACCACCAATTTAAGTGGATGGTATCAAACGTTATGAAGCTTTTTATGACTGTTTAAGTAGCATATTATTGTAGATAAATTCAGATCCAAGCTATTAAGTGGAGATAGTATACAAGTAATTATAAGTGATGGTGAAGTCTACGAAGCAACTACGGAATTTTTACAAACAGAAAATTATATCTGGCACTCATATTAAAATAAATAAGAGAGACCTAGCAGAGTTATAGTTAAAAAGTTGCATTAGTCTTGCAATCTTGCAAAAGTTATAGATGACACAAGAGCTAAAGGCTTTAGAGCAGTGGAAACTATACATAAATCACAGTGGAAAAGCAAAAATCCTTTAAATATACCCGTATTGTCATTTCAATTTACTTAAAGAGAATCTTAAATGTACTATAATTGAATCATAGGCTTTTTTAAAATTTTGAGGCGATATTTTAAATTATGTGCCGTTTTAATCTTGCCTTTATAGATCCTCTTATATACGTACCCCCTTGATTATGATTTGTGGCCCAAAGCCTAATGTCAACTAATGTCGATTATCCAATCAGCCGGATAATATGAATTAAGTCACTACTGATTATTTGAAGATCTTCATAGTCAAACGTAATCTTGGTAGTCTGGTGGTCTGGCTGGGGCTTGGTGGTTTGTAGTCGAGGTTTATGTAGCTTTTCTCCGATGTGGTTGTCGACTGGCGGGATAGCAGTTTGGAGAAAGCGAGGCTCTTTACAGTGCCCGGAGTGATGGTTCCCCCCGCATTTGATGCATTTGGGTGCGACAGCAACCATGCGCGTGCCAAAACGCTGACATTGATAGCACTGGTTTATTATCTTCTTTTGTGGTTGTTTTACTGAAAAACACATCGCAGCAACCACTAACGTTAAAGATCTTTTTGTTTTTATTGTTCCGCTCACGTTCTAAAAAAATGAGCGGAATTAGGCGACGATTAAGACTTGTTCTCATACTCCGCATCGTAAGGATGGGGATGTTGATCTCTTGAAGCTCCTACTTCAGCTTCTCTTCGGCTATGTACTCTGGGACGCCTTTTGTCTTCTTTAATCACCTAAAAGTGGTGCTCGATTTTCAATTCGTCAAGCACCTGTAATCTTCAGCTGTGTCAGTGTGAATGGAGATACTATCCACCCATGTTTTTGATTTTGATGAAACCAATACGCTGTTCTTGAATGGCGTTTACCACAGAAGGCCAAATCTCTTTCACCTGGAGGATGGCGAACGAGACTCTTTCTCGAGGAGGAGCTCTCACCGGTCTGGAGACGACAAGTGTTTCTGCTGGCATCTTAGGTTCTCCGAGTTTGCTCAGGCCATCGAAGGCGTTGATGGTGGTGTTGATTTGTGTCGCTGGAGCTGGGGGAAAGGCGGAACCATCGTCACTTTTGCTCGACCTCAGGTATAGCTGCGCTAAAATTCCTGATTCTCGTTGGGGCTGACCTGCAGGGGTGGTTTTCCAAGAGTATCGACATACCCCCGGGATCTTTCAAGCTTTTAACCTGTAGCGACTGCCACCCCCTACGCTGGTCCGGATTGGCACCAAAAATTGTTTCTAGTCATTTGTCCAGTCCATCACTGTCGCTTTCGGGGTTGAATTTCAGCCGACCCAAGTACCTGCTGGAAAATGCCCGTGATATCACGGAGTTGAGCGCGACCATTGATACGTTTAGCCTCTACCAGTCCCTCTTGGAGACACTCAAAGGATTAAATTTGGTTCTAATAAAGCAGTCAGCTAGATCTTTCAGGAAAACTTCTGTCCACTACCACTCATTTGATTTTTGACATTATGGTATGTTGAGGAATAACAGCAATGGTTGTTTAATTTGACGTTTTTCTAGATCTGATACCATTTTAATTTACTCATATTTGTATGCTCTATTGTTTGATCATTTTTAGATTTTGTTACTGTTTCGTAATAGACAATTTAATCATTGGTTAGAAAGTTTTCTTGGTTAAAAACAAATAAAGTAAGTATGGGAAAATAAGTTAAAAACTAAAGAGTAAAGAATTAGAAACACCTGTGTAACAAAGTTGTAATTTGTATACATTAAAAATGGCCCTATTACTTCTAAGATAAATTTTTATAATTAAAATGTTAAGAGTTTGTATCTTAAAACGTAATTACAATTCAGGTCTTACCTAACAGGCTGAGATACGCAGTACCCTTATACATGTATATATCTGCACAGCTAACTCTGCCATAGAAGTAGACACTTAAAATTGGCTCCACGTAGCTTTAACCCTTATAAAGCTTAACATGTAAGGGCTAAAGCCAAGCAACGCCGAAGCGTGTTTACTCGAATGCCTCATTTGCAACAGCGGGGATTCACCGAGCGCTCATTAAAAGCAGAGAGCGG
Organism: Sinelater perroti; assembly: GCA_036346155.1. Classification (NCBI taxonomy): domain Eukaryota; kingdom Metazoa; phylum Arthropoda; class Insecta; order Coleoptera; family Elateridae; genus Sinelater; species Sinelater perroti. The sequence continues at coordinate 19,299,224 of JARFIY010000254.1, read as the reverse complement.
AGGTGCCCGCATGAAGAATGGCTTCGGTTTTTGCGCCGCCGCCAGCATTAGTCCGCGTCTTCGGCGCGCAGTGGCTGTCTTTGCCACTAGCCCTTGTTTGAGGCCCACCATAACTCAAGTTTATTTCTAAAAGCCCTATCAAGATTTACGGATGTATGAAATAAGTGCGGCCATAAACAAGCAGTTATAGGCCGCCATTCTGCTGGGCGGCAGCGAACTAAAAAATACCCCCAATATGTCATCGTGGTTTCTTGGCTTGACGCGAAGGAAATGCCGTAATGTAAAAGTTGTGGCCGAGTGCCGCGCTCCGGCACGAGGGTTCTTGGCTCATATTGTTTGAACGACGTATTTTCTTTTACTGGGGTATTAATTTTTTCAGGACGAACTTATATTTTCGTTGACAATTTGGTCACAGTAGTCTTTATGTATTTGTCTATATTTTCTTTATTTTATTTAATGAAACAACCTCAGAATTATAAATTCTATGAGTTATTTTGTTGTTTAGAGTTTATTTAATAATGAGATTTCCTCCAGTAATCAGACACCTGCTACCTTACTTTAGATCAATTAGTGTTACTCCAGTATTGGAGAGGTGGAAAGAATTTGTACGAATTTTAAGTTTATCGTGATGGCTGCTAGTATCTAATTACATCCGAGAAGAATGGTATGGCTAAGTCTTGATGCAACATCTGAGTACTCACATACCATGGTGAATTAACCACAGCTCTAAAGATTTTCGAGTGCAATCGTTGAATTAGAGCAGTATTGGATTTGCTGACATTTTTCCATAGCTCGATACTATGGGTCCATATCGGTTTAATGATAGCTTTAGTATTTTAAAATCTATCATTCTCTAGTATCAACCTAAATTTTCTTCTAAGCAGCAAAGTGCCTATATCTCCTTTTTTGTATGGTATATATTCCTTTCAAATAAGATATGTTACATTTGTTGATACTGAGAGATGTATGTTGGCTATGTTATTGACTTCCGTAAAATAAACGTTACATATAAAGATTTTAATTTTCCATTTGTCTAGCCATTCTTGAAGTAGACTAAGATGGTCTTGCAGACTCGTGGATGCCGGCTATTTCCATAGTAACTGTGTCATCTGTTAATGTCTTTGTGATTGTGCTAGTTGTTGTGGAATTATCAGACATCAGGGACTCAATGACACTATTTTGGAAAATACCTGCTTTCAATAGGTGAAAGATCAAAGTTTATTCTACTTCTGAATGTTTGATTATTTAGCTATGATTATAACCTAGTATAGTAAAGTTCCGGTAGTGTTTTTTTGTAAAGCAACTCTGTGTGCCAAACCCAAGGCTCAAGGTCAAAGGCCTGTGTCACATTTTGTACGGTATTTTGTAGTCATCAGAAGATTCTTGTAGAGTGTTAACTATCCAATGATACTGTTGTGTTGTAGAGGGTTCTGGACGAAACCCAAATTGGTCATGGATAATTCTGATACAATTGATATTAAACTTATTGATTTCTAGAGATTACATAGTGAGGTCCTTCTAGGTATTTTAGTTTTTGTGGGCAGTATTGAAGTCTTTTGGGCATCTTGGTAAGTAATTTGGTCTATTCGTGCGTTTAGAGTGTTACCCCACAAAAATCTCAAATCTCTCTGTTTTATACATAGTTATTTGGAGTAAATATGTCTTGCAAAAGCTTTGATTTTCCTTGAATTTAGCCCATGGTCCTATACATGGAGATTCAACGTTTTTTGGTAGAGTTGCTGTTATTATTTTTTTGAGCTCTAACTGTTCTACAGATACTGTTGTTCCATCTACTACGAGATGTAACCTAAAGAGTTGCTTTCCGAAAACTCTATTAGACTTTAGTTTGAATCTATTGGTAAATGATTTTATTGCTCTTTTTATGTTGGGGTATGACTCTGTATCCATGTCCTTCTAGCGAAATATTATCTACATTTTTGCGTGTCTACATTAGTTGTAGTTTATTTGGCAGCTTGTTGTGCAGTTGTAATTAACCTGAAGACGTTTTTAATCTTGTTTTTGAATTAGTTTTAGTTATCTGTTTTTCATATATATCCTACTGATGGAATAACTGTTATTATAATTATTATGTGATCGGAAGATCAACAGTAATTTGGTACTGCTTGTGTGCAAGGTCTCGAAATACCGCTAGTCACAACGAATTCTAAAAGATCTGGAACTTTGTTGAGATTATTTGGCCAATATATGCGGGTTTCGGTTGATAAAAATGAGCAATTATTGTCACTTACTGCCTTTTACAGTTCTCTGTCTTTGGTTGTAGTAATTTACCTCACGAGGTATATTTGATACCAGATTGAGGAGGAAGTTTTGTCAAAGTAAAGGTCATCATTATCTACATTCTTTTGACACCGGCCTGCAAGCATCCGGATCTATTTGAAGTACCACTCCGCCGGTTTCGAAGAGAGTATTCCATACGCACTTCTTCAACTGGTGGTAAATTTGGCTTCGCTTACTGCCCTGTATTTCAGTCGGTTTGTGTGGATCTTGTCGGGTCTTCTTATGGACAAAGTCAAGCTGCTGAAGATGACTCCATACTATTTTTAGCCTACCCCAAGCTTTTCAGTCCCACGTGTTTGAAGACGATCTCTTTTTCGAACTCGATGAAAGCAACAACGAGATTCGAAGTTTAGCTTTGCGCATCTAGAATCAAAGAAGAAGTTATTACGTTATTGTAAACAACAATAACAAAAATTACACAAAATTTTTTGCAAGTGTGAAAACCTTCTCTTCAATGTAATATAAAAATTTCCTCCTGTTATTAAGTTAAGACCAAATGTCCAAAAAAATCCTTTAGAACTATTCTTTTTGCGAGTTATGACAAAGTGGACAATATACTAGTCGCTTGTAAATAAGATTTTTAGAATTTTGGAAACTCAACCTCTTATTTATGATTTGACTAGAATTGTCCTTTTAGTATGGGCAATGTTACCAGAGTGTGTCCTACCATAGAGGTAGTAGTGCAATATTCTAAGACAAGATTTATTAGTGAAAAGCTTCATTGCTATTAGATATCTTCTTTGCGCTGAGTCAACCCATTAGCATCGCACAAGGCAATTCTAATAAATTTAGCCATTACTTCATTTTATTTATTAGCATTGTAAGCATATTGATTATAATACCGTTGTATTACTTGACTAAACATGCTTTTAAATTCACCTAAAAATATATTTAGAACGACATTGTAAATTGTATTTTCTAGTAAGAAGTTCTTTTCACTTCTTGCTACTTGTCTGGAAACATGGGTTTGGACGTTTGGTTGTTTTAACGGATTAACATTTAGCTTCTGTTTTGATAATTGGGAAATCGGATTTATTTGGTAATTGCTAGTTGTGTATAGATTATAATAGTATTCACAGCCTCTAAAATTTACTGCGCGTGACACACTACAGAATGCACATTTTGTTGGAATGTCTTTGGTTTAACTGCAATTTGTAGTATTATGAGGACCTCCACATTTTACACATAAATAAGGTCTACTACAGTATGCTGTAATAACACCATTTTCGGGTTTTACTTACCACTGTCTTGTTTTGTACATTTTAAATTTCCTAAACATCCTAATTGTTTTCAGTCACTTCAAAATTTATAAAAAACATGTTTACGGACCTTTTATTTCGTATATTTTTGACATGTATAATATTCCTTACTTTACGTCTTCTAATATTCAGTTCTTCTTTGATTTCTTCTGTATTTACGGTATGATGTAAGTGCTTTAGGAGTATTCTGTATGCTTTTTTCTTCTTAAGTTAGCAAGTGTAGCATATTATTTATCTATATAATTAAATTTTGATGTAGTGTTGGGCAAAAAGCTTTTTTTTGATGAATTAAGGCAAACTTGGCAACAGAAGTGAAAACTATTGAAGATCACGATAAAAATTAAAACTTTATGGTTTCGTGCTCAAACATTGATCCATTTTTAATGACAAAAATTTAGGACGATGTAATGTGCTCACCAATAGACAAGATTTTGCCGCTGAAGGTGTTTTGTAAAGAATTGAGCAAATAAATTGCCGAGAGATTATGTTTTGATATGGTTTAACATCATTATGGTTTCAAAACTAAATCGTTTTCTTTACGTTTTGAGAGTTAGTGGTAGATGTAACCAAATATCGAGCTTATTACTCACATATTGAAGTTGTTTTAATTAGTTTATAATTCAATTTTTGCTATGCTAGATTATCAGTAATTTTGTCGCTAAATATTGATGGTTAATGATAAATGTTTCTATTTTACTGCGACAAAATTCGATTGGCTTTCTTGGATTACATATAACCTTTTAACTTGTAAGTTTTCGAAAAATGCAACAAAAAAAAATTTCCTTGCGATATCCCATTTTGAAATCGATTATTAGCATGAAATATATTGAAAACGCACAGTTAGTGTTTGGGAAACCAAATATTTTTTAAGATAGAAACATGCAAATGCGGTTCTCAAGTAATCTGAATAAATTTACAATTGGGCAGCAATAATTTATAGTTTGTTCATATATGATGACATAAAAAACGATCAATTTCAGTTTTGGTATATCTGAGCTAAAATAACCATTCCATTCTTATGGCGTAACCGTCCATAGTGGATATCATCTCGTATGAAAGAATCACATCAAGATATAAAAGTTGCGTTGGAAGATATGTCTATGTTACTATAAGTGCAAATATTCGTATTTATCTAACTAACGACATATTATACCTAAGATATTTATATAATTCTTGATATAAAATTTGCTTGAATAATGCAGGTAACTTGGAGTCCTGTTTTAGTAGCTTCACCAATACATATGTGTTGCTTAAATGTTTGTTGTCTATTTTTCCATGGGGAAAGAATAAACTATTTGAATCATTGCTATAGCTAACCTGTTGAATGTACAATAGAAGAATAACTTTTTTGCAGTTAGTACTCGTACAGGCATTAGTACACCACAAAGGTTTCAGTTGTTAAGACATTTTATGTTAGATTTAAAAGGCGTTAATCTGTTATGGCAATAAATAAGCACATGCTTTAACCTGCTAACAACATTAATTTATAAAATGACACAAACCTCAAACGATTCCAATGTAAGTTCTTCTGAATATTAAAAAAAACAATTTTTTCTAATTAATTCTCTATTCGAGTTTTATACTATTTGACATTGTGTAATCATAGAGAAGTCTTTAAAAAATCATTTTTGAATTAAAACCACTTATGGTGCCTACAGGAATTGACTCAGAAACGCATTAGAACAAGCAGCAACTTATGTCTACAAGCCAGTTAGAACTTGAAAGTATTTGAGCCTCTAATAGATGCGAAAGCTTTTACGGCCGGTGTTATGGCGCAATGTGTGGTTGGTTCTCGTGTTATAAGGCCGTGGTCAGAGTTAAGAAACTCTTGATGTTTCGTCCACAACTGCAGTGGACATCTTCAGAATGAAATCTTCTAACAACTGACTGTGCCGTGTGTTTTCGCTTTTATACTCGTGCGAGTATGCTAGGGATGGTGCTGGGTTGTTGACGTCATCGGGAGGGTAGATAACGTGATCAGGCTGGCTGCTGACGTCAATCGGGTCGTTGCAGGTAATATTTTGGGCATTTTCTGACTTCATTCCCTTTTCGCCGTATCGCAGTCTGTTTTTGTCCTTTAGAGCGATAAACCAAGACCTAGGTAGATTTAATCCGTCGTTCTATTACAATTATTTTTATATTTATAAATCTTCACCGCTTCTCTGTATAATCTCGGGTAATAACTTCTATAATTGGGTAAAATTTGTGTTTGCCCGAATTCTGTCTCGTGGTTAGAATTTTCCAAAGCATGTTCAGCAACTACTGATTTTTCGAGTTGATTGAGGCGTAGATGACGTTTATGTTCCTTTATCCTGGTGGTAATCGTTCGGTCCCGCAGCTCACATGAGCAAGGTATTCAGTATACCCCTGGTGTATCCTGTGGGTTTCTTGTATCTTTGGCTGGTCTAAGCAAATCCCGTGTCTTGGTAGTGGTAGTATAGATGGTTTCCACCTTGTGTTTATGGAGAATTTTTGCTATCCGGTCCGTAACCCTGTTGATGTAAAGTAAAAAAGCCTTGCCTACCGTAGCCAATTTCGGTTGTGTTTTTCGTGTGCATTTGTTAAGTTTGATTGCTCTATTTATCTCCGTCCTCGATTAGCCATTCCCTTGTAAGCTTTGTTTTAAATGTTTTAGTTCTTTATCCAAAAACTGTGATTGACATATACGTCGTACTCGATCTAATAATGTTTTCACAACCGTTCTTTTGACTTGGGTGGCGATTTGACTGGTTATGAAGATATCTGTTCGTATGCGTGGGTTTATGTACACGGTGTATTGTAAATGTCCATTATCCGATCTCAATACCTGTATATTTTGAGGAGCCTGTATATTCGTGGGGGTAGCGCTTCTGATGTTATTAATCTCTTTTTGGTGATGTCATCCAGAGAGGAACTCTTTATCAGTTTGCTTGTGTCGCGTAGTATCCGCGATGTGGGATGTTGAGTACGGTGTAAATGTTCGCATCGAGTAGCTCGGTCATTTTCGTGTAGTCCTGCTGTGCTAGTACAAATGTGACGTTACCTTTATCTGCTGGCAAGACAATTATGCTGTCATTCTTGAGTTTACGTAGAGCCTTGTATTCCGCCCTGGATAAGTTCTTCTTAGACTGATATTTCCTCTGCTTCCTGTAGCTGCTTCTACATTACCTATAATGTTCTCTACCGAAATGGATTTAGGTGTGACGGTAAACTTTTAACCTTTGCTGAGAGCACTGATGGCTTCCTGGCTAAGCCTGTGCTTGGAAAGGTTTATTACAGTTTGCTTATAATCGTCCTACACCACAATCTTGGAACTTGAACGCACCTCGTATTACCTTCTCTGCATCTTATTACTCACAGGATATGTAAACAAACCTTTAAGGCCTAACACATAACATTTCTCTAGACATTAGTATGTATAATCGCATTTTATTTAAATTTAACTTTAACTTTAAGGTAGCTCATCACTTTTTGTACCTAAAAAATATAAAATATACTCTTAAACTATCAGACATGCATGAGTATGGTGCATTTTTACGCTATATTTTTATTAAACAAATTCTGTTAGAGTTACAGCTTTATTGTCAGTGCAAAATAGTATTAAATACTATTTGCACAAAAGTGAGATCAACGCCATTTCAAAATTTTGATGTATTGTAAGATAGAAAATTGTTTCTGGAAATTGAAAACGTCTGTTATGTTACAGAGATCCCTTATCACACATAAGAAATATTTAAAGTGTTTGACATCTTTTGTGCAAACGTCGTTTGCAGACATTGAAGTGCAATTGATTCTTTTAAAAGTATGTGAGATAACATTGAATGTTAGTCCTATTTTAAAAATATATATACAGTATCGCTCATAAAAGTATGGACAGTCAATCAAAAATGAATTTTATACGTTAATGTAGGAAAACAATTTATTATATAATATATTGTTATACAATACGTAAACAACAAACAAAAATCATCATGAGCAGTGGAAAAAATAACTTGAATATTAAACATTTGTTTCATAAAAAAAACGCCCTTTATATTTAATACTGCTTGTACAATTTTAGCGACTCTTTCTATTATTTTTTTATTTATTAAGTAGTAAATTTCTTTAGGCACCTTGAAGAAGACTCTAAATATGATTTTTAGACCCGGGACGCTCCTTTTTTATTATTATGTTCCGCTCATCTCATAACAACTCTATGGGGTTGAGGTCTAACCTCTTTGCTGGCCATGTAATCATTTTGAACATTTTTTTTAAATTTTTCTTGGTTTGCTAGATAGTCCCTACAAAGCTTTGAAGTGTGTTTTATAATGTTCTTTCCTTATGATGTCATCCTCTACGCCAGCCAAAGAGAAGCACCCCCACACTAAAACAGATTCACTTCCGTGCTTGACAGTCGGAACAATACAGTCCTGGATCATCTTTTCAGTCTTAAACCTATGCACAAGCATCTCCGTTTCAAAATTGGATTCGTCGGTCCATAATACGTTTTGCCAGTGTTAAATTGCTCAGAAACGATGCTTTTACCCTCACTGAAGCTGTTTAGCCTTACTACTATGCCGTAACAACGTTTTTTTTTGGTCGGAACCATGAAGATTACCCTCCCGAAGAAACCGCTTTATTGTGCTAACTGATGTTCTTTTATCACGTCCCCGGTTAAACTTTGCAGCAATATCTGGGACAGTTAATCTTCTATTTCACTTACTCATCAGTCTGATGAACTGATCTTCTGCATCGGACGTTACTCGTGATGGCCCAGGGCGATGATGATCTCTAAGACTTCTTGTCTCTCTGTAGCGTTATAATGTAAGCTTCACCTTTGAAGCACGAAGTCTTAATATTTTCATGACGTTACGCACCTATCGCCTTTCTCGATGTAACGTGTGGATGGCTGAACAAGTGTCTATGGTCAGAGGCTTACAACGGGTCTTGTAACTAATTATTTTCATTGGAAACGATATTGTCTATGGAGATGGTGAAGGGTTAAAGGAAACAAAATTTATCACGAATAGTAGAGTTATTCACTTTATAATTGAATTTTAATAAGGCATCTATACTTTCTTGAGCGTTAGTGTATACAGCACCTAATTTACGTTTACTGAGTATGCCATTGTTTCAGTATTATGCTATTTTTTATTTTACTTGCTCTATTTATAGACTTTTTTTGAAGGCTTGAGCAATATACCTTCATTGGACTTATTTAATATTGGATAAGTGTAAGAGTTTGTATTCAGTTTCCATAGATGGTGGACATTTTGCTGCATGACTTACTCTTGGAGACCTTAGAACTTAAACGTACCTGGTACAACACTGTAAAAACTGAATGAGATACATTAGGAAATCCCCCAATACCATACAGAACTGTCCAAACTTTACTTTTTCCCATTTTTATCTATATGAGTCACTTTGGTTTCTTAAAAAAAATATTAAGTATCTAAAAACCAATTAAATATTGCAAGGCCGCAGTGACCATATAATTGGTTAATAAAACTTCTCTTTAAAGTATAAGTGGTTTTTCTTGTCGGGCACGAATTTTTGAACTCATCCATTATAAATTCAAAATGTTTATTTGTACATCAAGTTTAAAGAACTGGACAATCGTATGCGCAAATCAATAGCAGACGTTAATTATACAGCCTGCTGATGTCAGGGCGCGACAAGCGGCAGCGCTCGAGCTTTAGCGCCGGATTTGCATTTTCCGCGCGGGGTTGTACGCACGCAGCGCGCTTTAAATTCCACAACAATGCACTGGAAGGGGCGAAATTTTAATATCCCCCAGCACGAAAGTTGCGGCATTCTTGCGGCGCGAGTTTCGTGTACCGGAATGATTACTTACTTCTCCTGATTGCGATCAGATAGTTGCGAGCATTAGCGCCTCGCATCGTTCCCGGCGCTTTACACCCTTTGGCTGCAAATCGATGGCGGCGCCGTAAATTCGCTTAAATAAAGCAGTCCCAGCTTATGTATTTGCAGCGCCCAAATAGCCTAAAACAACTGTAAGTTTGCCTCGCAAGTTGTTCTCGGCGCGGCTAAGCCTAAATGTCATGGATCTTCCTGAATATATCAGCGAATTGTGAGCGCTCTCTATTTTTGTACTGAAAGCTGCAGGCTACATATAGTCTGGAGATTTGTCGTACGCCTTGAAGTAGTTCAAAGGAAACCAATATTTTATAAGAATTAGTTTTTGTATTTTAGGATCATTAACCAAGATACCATTTTTAAATTATATAAGTGACAAGTAATAAAGAATTTCTTTATTGTAATGTGGATTGTCTTACTACATAATCGTGGAGTAATTTTTTTAAAGTTCTAAAATGGCCAAGCATGTTTAATATTAGATAAAGAATCATTTGGGGTAATAGACACAGCACACTAGCTCTTTGTTTTTAACTGAAGATACTATCACCAATACATTTTATTGCAGAGGGGAAGACAACTTTACTTACATTTTCATAGCATGGCATTCAAGGTCATTGAAGAAGAGGACAAAAAGTTACGATTTTTATTTTTTCCCAAGCTTTTGTTTGGTTGTCCAGTTATGGTCACTCATACTTAACTGACCGTGCTATCGATAAATTAACAGATCTCAACAAAAGTGGCACAATTTGAAAGAGCGTCCGTAGAGTTGTGAAAGTTTGCCACATTCAGTCCACGTAGAAGAGAAAAGAATCAAGAGAAGCGAAAACCAGTTTATCTTAGTCTCTCCACATCATCATACTTCTTTATTACTTCTGCTTTATCTTCATCATTTTCAGTTTCTAGATCTTCAGCCATTTTTCTATAACAGAAGTAGTAGAAACAGGCTCTAGCTTTCTGGCTGCAGCAATTTTAGGAGTCCGACAATGACTATGAAGGTTTGAAATGATTATTAGACCATCATCTCCCTTCATCTAGTTCCAAGATGTTTATGCTTTTCTCCTTCTACGTAAACTAAATGCAGCAAGCCTGTTTTACACTTTTAGAACGTGAACCTGCAACATTATTTATTTGAAAACCTCTTTATTTTTTTATGGGTCGGTTAGCCAAATTTGGCTGACCATAACAAAACAATTGGATGAAGGATGGGAAAATTGAAATTCGTTGGTTCTAACCATTCTTTTTAATTTCTAATCAATATTGCTATATAAGTGTATTTAAATTTTTCCCTTTCCCTAAGTTTGAGCCCCAGATTTTTCATCTAAGCAAAGCTTCTATTTAATCTGTTGAGGTATAGTCACGATATTTGTTTGTCGTCCTAAAGTAATTAATTTTTAAATAACATTGGGAAATAAACTTGTTGTTTGAACTGATCTAGTAGTCCTGACAGAAATTATTACCATGTGAAGATTGGTTTGGATCTGTTACTTGTATGTTATTGATTTTATAGGATGAAAGTATTGTCTTCATATGTAACAATAATGACATAACGTCTTCTAGTCAAATCCACATTTCATAAGATATACATTCCTATTTGGCGGTATTGTAGATAGGACTTTAAGATTGACAACTAATGTTTAGTCAAATGGAAAAATATTCTAGTGCTTGGTGCACTTTTTAAAGTCTCGGTGAATTTATTTAAAGTTTAGTTTTGGACTGAGACCAAATTAATGATTTATTTGTATATAATTAGGATTGGTGGTAATCTTTTCAATCTTTTCGAGCACTAGTCTTGGATTTACCCACACTTTCAAAACTGGCAGTTTGTATTTAACTAACAATAAGATCGCTTTTTTTCTGTAAAATATTACTGTCTATTGTAAATTGTAAATCATATTACGATTTTGAAATCATAGAATTTCCTTTTTGTGGTAGATCTTGCCAAGTGTGTACTAAAGTACTTTTTTCCATGTTTGTCCTTTCTATCAGTCAGAATTGTTGGTTTCTTGTCATTTTCACTTGTATCAGATGGGGGTATGGGTCTTGCATTTCCTTGATCTTTAATTTATAGTTATGCCTTTATTCTCAAAAATTCTACTCCTTTAATAAGTGCTTTACAACAACCTCTTTCTGTTCCAGCATGGCACCGTGGCAACATCCAGCGAAACGAGTGTGGGGACCCAGCCCGGCGGAAGCGTGACATCCCGAACTGCCTCCGAGACTCCGCAGATGCCTACGTCGAGTGGCCACCACACGGGCGCCAAGTTTCGGCACGGCCTTCTGCAGCTTATGATTCACACCATCGATCCCCTTCATGATGGTCAGTATGCAGGTACCCTTAACTACTTTTCACTATCGGTGTGTAGGTAACGTATGACGTTGCTGTTTGTGGAATGCCGACTTGCTGTGGAATGACCTTGAGCGTGCTGCTGGTTATGCAACCGACTGCCCTCGTAGCTTAATCAGTTCCCGTGGTATAACTCTTTTTGACATTCAAACTTAGTACTGATGAAATAAATTGTTTTAATGAACCAAGTTATATAAAACACAAATACTATGGGTTGTAGTAAAAAATTTAAATTCACTTTTGAACTTCATACAATTTTAATTAAGGATATCTTCATATTAGATAGCTTCACATGAAACGTGGGCTATTGTAGTAATTTCCAACCAAAAGTCAGTTTTTCTACAACGTTAATTGTTGCTAACACTCAGGTAGCACCAAAATTTCATTAAAAACATTAAATTTGTGTTGCTAAGGAAATATTTGAAGGCGAAAATGACTTTATTGATTAGCTTAGTGTTGGGTTTGCATATAGTTGTTCAAACACCGAGAAAAATGGAAGTTGGTTAATAAAAGCTCGAGTGAATAATATAGATGAAAGGAACGTGAAGTCTCCCGTTATCTTGAAGAAGATCGGTTTGTTGACCAGTTTACAAAACGGCTAATCAGTGAGGTTTTTGTTAGGCTATCATTAAATACAAATAATTTATGGGGTGAAGACTTACTTTTGCATATAGTGATTCAGTTGTTCACTTCGTTTTAGAATTACCGCCCATAATTCACTTTTTGTCGTAGATCACAATCCGGCCCATAAAATATTCTTTGTTGTGCCTAAGCAGCAAGATGAGGCCACCTCTCACATATATATCTTACTGCGTTCTATTAAGTCCAACAGAACCTTTTAAGTTTTTTAACTCCTTAAGTTTTATATAAAGATGACTTATGGTTATTTAGATACGTTGAAACTCTTTGCAAGGTGCTAAACAGTAGTTGGAATTCATTCAGTGTCTACCCGTAACACTTTATTATTAACAGAGTTGGTCGGCCATAGAATTTTCTTTGCCGAAATTCGTCTTTTCGTCTAACACTCGATTAACTTCTTTTAGTGCTACCGATTTATTTATTTTTTTGAATTGAAAAGAAAGTAGTTTCTCTTGTTCAGAGCATTTTTGTAAGAGGCAAAAAACAGATAAATGGGTAGTGCGGGCAATCGAAGATTTATTTCCCAAGCTACTTTGGAAAGATAACATTTTTAAAATATTTTCGTATAATTTACTCTGTGAATAATCCCTCTATTATTTCTGTTTCCTCAACATTCTCTTACTTGTCTTTATCTTTCTGAAATAAAAAATTCCTAAATCACAGGTCACTTAACGACCCGGCGTGAATGGTGAGAAAGTCGCGACTAAAATTCTGTGACTGATAAAAAAAGTTTTACTATTGCAGATTGTATTATTGGTTTTGTAGATTACTTAGTTTTGAAGTTTGACTAGCTGCTTGTAATTAAAAAATGTTAATTTCATTCATTTATTGCTGCTTTGGTTTAACTAATCTTCTTTGATAACTTTCTTCTAGTTGATAATTCCATTATTAATGACTTTAAGATTCAGGTGGTTTGTTAGGACTGATAGTGTTCCGCGCAACATACAAAGATCCAAATTTTATCAAAACTTGCAAAATCACAAAGTTTTTCAGTGTTCTTTAAATGTCAACTATATTTTGAGAGCACTTATAAAACATTATATTTTATATATTTTTTAAAATGGCGTATTTTTTATCCAAAGGTCATTTGTAAAGTTTTTCACCTGATCTATGGGTAGATCAACAAAATACTGTTAGATAGAGAAAACATAACTTTTATCTAGAAATGAAGACTCTTGATGTTAGACAAGAGCTTTGGAATAATATTTAATGCAAATATTTACACTTTTTTCATGCTTACATATTAATTGGTAACCTTAACAACTCCATGGGCCTTAATTTATCTGAAGACACGTGGGTTGTTTTGTTACTATTGTATACCATAACTGGTTTTGTATTATGTCTGACCACATTACCCCTGTCAAAATCGTAACGCAGTTTTAAGAGTTCTATCTTAACATAGATGAATAGAGAAAAGCAAAGATTTAAGATATAATTTCTTTATAGTGGTACTGATAGTTATTTTAATATAACTTGAAAATTTGAACATCTAATATAAAGTCCATGAGTTGTTAAAAAGAAGCATCATAATACCGACTTTTTAACGTAAAGAAATTTAGTAGGGTGACAATTATGATCGCAGCACTAAAGAGAGTGTTTTTTCCAAATTTTAGAATAGAAGGTTGTTATAATTGGTTCTGAAATATTTTTTTTACTCATCGAAATTGTGCTGAAATTCATTAAATTTTTTACTTTGTCTGTCATGAGTTTTGCTTGGTCATGGTTCCAAAATTACAACCTGTGAGATAAATTTTAAAATTTAGAAAAATCATGTACTGAGTGTATATGTTGTATCGTAGTATTGTCAACTACAATGCATTTGTTCATATTTTCTTTCCTTACTTGAAGAAATTTTCTAGAAGATTTCTTTTAGAAATTATATCAACAACTTTCATCATGAAGAAGACTTTGGTCACATTTTCGTCTTACAAATTTTGAAATCATGCGTTTAGTTTACTCTACTGTATCTGGTGTTCCACAAGGTAGTGTAGTAGGTCCGGTTCTCTACTCAATTTACACAGCTGAACTATCCATAACTATAAACACTGTTATTAGAACATTCGCAGATAATACAACGAACTTAACCATAAATAAAAACAACTACAAAAGTTTATCTGGAAGTAGACCTGAATAGCGAATTGGTTTGGAAGCTACATACGATAAAGAGGATTTTTAATTAAAAAAATGAATTGGCTAGTTATAAAAAGTCCTACTTTCTCTATAAAGTAAGGATCTTATCTATAAAACTATAATTAGACCAATTTACAGGTACGGTCTGGAATTGTGAGGCTGTTTATATATGTCTAGTTTAAAAACGACTCAAACGTCTCAGTCCACAGTCCCAAGACAAATAGAAGGCGATTTACAATGGTTTATAACTAATTAAATACTGTAAAGGACCCAAAAGGTCCTTTTGTAAAAGAGATGGTACATCAATACGCAATAAAACATCTTGATTATCTAGGCGCACATTCTAATTTATTTCTAAAATTATTAAAAGAAAATGGCTTTAGGACCTGGTAACCAAGTAAAGTTTCTAGAGTTTGCCACTGGGCTGATTTCTACACGTCGTATCACCATTAAATTAGCTCATAGAATATATGTGTAGTATGTATTAACTGTATGTTATACATTATTATCACTGATGTATACTATCAACTTAAAGTGAAGTGAAGGTGAAGAGAGGTGCGATTTTTGCGCATTGTACCTTGTACTACAGATTACCAAGGTTCCTACGACATAAAACGTAAAAGTGTTCGAAATTGTGAGAAATTTAAGGCCCAGTTTGAGGATAACACTCTTAAGGAGGTTCAAACGTACAAGTGACATAAACACTGAACTAGGAGTAACTGAAAATGGCCACGGACGTGTCTGACGACATTGTTCCTGGCCTTTCGAAGAAGACCGTCAATTAACGGTGGCTAAAACTGATTTTGAGTTCGCAGATTCAACAAATTTAAAAAAATAATTCAGTTGAATTTAAAAATAAGTTTATTAGGACGAGTTTGTTTATTTAAGTAAAGAAGCTTAGTCACTGTAAATTGAAAAAGATATATAAAGAAAATTTTCAAAACATTTTTCTGTAATGTAAATCTGATTCTTTTCTTAATTTATATTTAATATTTTCAGTTGCAAGTAATCATTAACCTTGTTTTTCTTTATTTCCACACCTTTAAGCAATTAAAACAAAAAAATTATGCGAAAACCAAAGTTGCGTGGTTTCTTTACCTTTGCCTGTTTCGCGAACAGAGCGCGATAACATTTTATATCAGTCGGGGTGTACATCAACGCGTTGTTTCTCTCGAATACAAAAACGATTTCCTAATACGGGGGAGAACGTCAAATTTTCGAGAGCCAAATCATGGCAGCTTGCCAGCTTATTCTGCTACAGCTTACACTGCAGCACAATGGCGCAGCTGATAAATGATGGAGACGCCGCTTAGCAAATCGTTAGGAGACATTGCAGTTTTGTTCGCCGAAATTAATTTGGCAAAGTGAAATGGGCGATTTGCGTCTCATTAACTATTCATACTTAAGGGAGTTAACATGAATATTATTTAAGCTCTGACAAATGCCCGTTACGATTTTACTGGCCCACTCTTATTCTTTTTGCATTTTCTACGACATTTCCGTGAAACAAAAATACTGTAATTTAATTTCACCAGTAATACAAGTTGCCTTGAGCTGCACATTTCTTACTCATTGCCAAATAAATCGCACGTTGCCAATGCCAATTATTTTTGTCACTGCGTGAGATGACCCGACCAGAAATTTTGTCGCAGCTACTCAATTGTTTTGCGCGCATTATGACGTGATGCTCCATCCTGCTGGATGTCTGCCAGATCATTAATATATATAAACAATACAACATACATAATTATACAAAGTAAAACATAGATAATTAATTAACAAGAATAACGCAAAAAGTAATTTACAATTAATTGCTTAATAGAATCAAACTTTAAATATCATATTGTCTGCCCAAGATAAACTTGATTAAATGAGGCCTGGTTTTAGAACTTTGATGTATTTAAGTTTATTAAAAATTTGTTATCTGCTTAATGATTTTGATAAATAGGCCGCGTTCACATGTGGCGCAAAGGGTAAGACTCGGATAAGCTGCAGATAAAAGTGCGAGCGCACTGTTAATGACTGACTGACGTTTATTGGTTGTCACAGTGGATATTACAAGACCAACGCATTAGGCCTCTTTATAAGCAGCATAAACAAAGCTACAGCAAATACCGGGTGAATTCCTGCTTACGAAATACATTAACTCATGTTTTTGCCTTTTACCTTTATCTAAGGATGCTACACTCAATTTCAGAAAGATATATAAGATGCAAAATTTGCCTTTTTTTACAATTATAGAATAAATTTGAATAAATCTTTATAATGTCATGATTTACGTTTTGCATTTCACATTCCAGAGATACCTCCACTTTCTGGATGTGGTATGGTTTAGAACTATGGAGACAACTGTCTCTTAATGTGGGGCTAGTGAAAATAGAAAAGGAGATATTTATATGTTTAAAATATTTAAAGATAGTTGGGACGCTTTATAAAAGCAAAAAGGGCAAAAAATAGAAAGGCCTCTAAATACGATTTTTAATACCGTTTTTTGAATATTTGTATTTGTAAGTGGTTGTCTCGATCATCGCTTAATTATTTTTTTAAATTTTTTTATATTCTTTATATTATTTTATATTCCTATGCTAATCCTTATTTTTAATATTAAATTTTTCAGTAATATTTATATCCGTTCCTACAGTCGTTGCTACGTTTTCTTTATCATCAATTATTGACGTAACATATCGTATTTTAATTTTTCTTGGTGTTTTCGTGCCTTTAATTTTATTTTTTTTTACATTCTAGATCTCATTCTTGTTCTGTAATTATTAATGAATATTTAATTGTTTTTCTCTAATTTGTATTTATTTTTTATTATTTTCTGTTTGTTTTGATAATTTTATTTGGTATATTTAATTTTAGTTTAATAAAATGTCAACTCTTAATTGTTGTTCCATAAACGAATTAATGTTTGCATTTGATTTGCGTTTATATTTAAATTGTCATGACAGCGTTGTTCTATTATTTCCTCTTTTTAGTGTCTTAATTGTATTTATTTTTCTGTTGGTTCCCAATTTCTCTTCTTAACGCTTTTATTTTTTTTTATTTCTCTTGATCTTCTCTCATTTGCATTATGTTTACCTTTCATTCTATTACTTCTTTTCTATTTTCGTAAGTGGTATTTAGCCTGCTTTCTTAGTAGGTCAAAAATGTTCTTGTTTTACTTTCTCTCTTTGTTTTCTTTTCATCATTAAATGCATACACTTTTGTCTTTATCTTCCTTGCTTCTTAAATTGGTATTTATGCATGTCAAATTTATTGCCTAACGTTTATTTATCTTATTAATATTTTAATAACCTACCCTGTTAGGCTGTTTGGTTACACCGGGCAGGCAAACTGCAACTGATCCGACTTCTATTGAATTCTATTGAACTATTTTGGCACTACAGTTACTTTCTCCTTACTATTTTTTTTATTATTATAAGCGAGTACACATTTTATTAGAAGTATTTATTTTAATGTTTATGCACTTTTGCAATTGTTTGGGTGTAACATAACGTCACTTGTGGTTAGTCAACTGAAGAATTTTCATTGCGTTAAACAGAGCATAGTCGTATTACATAAAATCTGGCGAATATGGGGTGTGGCAACCGATGCGTAGTCGCGCATTAATATGTTAAAAAACGCGCAGCGTTTCTGAATACGTCGGCGGAGTTGCTTCACTTATTCACAGATCGCTCTATGGTAATACTCTTACGAGGAGGTAGCAAAACAATAGCAGGAACATCTCTTGTGGAACATCCTGCTATAGTCTGTATTTATTGTTCTGCAATTATTATTTTTTTGTGTCACTAAAAAATGCACTTAGAAAATAAAGATGATCTGGTACCCTTCTCACCTCTCGGAAACCCCATGATTTTGTTCGGCTCCAAGCGTACTTTTGCATAGGTAATAATCAGAGGGCTACATTCGGAGAGTATGCAGCTTAAGATAAAATACACAATTAAATTTTTATTTTGGCCATTCCGTGCTAATTGCACTCTTCCGATTCCACAAACTTTCTTCGGTTGCTTTGCTATCGGTGAAACCTTCTTACAGCTGAACTAATAGCTTTTACTATCAACACTTTTATAGATAATTCAATTTTCATCTCCAGTGACTTATTTTTAAGTTCATTTTCTAGTTTTGCCAAGGTATCAAATCATATATATAAAAACATGATTAAAGTTTCTATTAACTTTAGAGTAACTAACGTAACTGAACTCCAAGGAGTCATTAATGAAAAATGTATAAAATGTTTGCCGATTTAGGAACAACAAATATGAATTTTTATTGACTATGTCCATGATGAGGTTCTTATTTGTAGTGGTTGGACAATGGCTGGGGTTTTAATCTTTCATGTAACAATTATCAGCTTCAAATCTTCTAAACTGGATACGAACTGTATCAACCCTTATAGCACCACTCCTATAAATGGTACAAATGTCATTTTCGTATTGTCAGCAATTTTTTTTTAAATAATGCAATAATATATTTAGCAAATGCTTCTTTCTATTTCTAGTGAAAATGATTATGATAGACATACAATTTTGTAGATCGTATGGTTAGTACAATTATTATTTTAGTGCATAATTTGTAATAACATACATGAACGGCTGTAGCTTTGCACAGTCCATATGACAAAATGATTAATTTACACTGGAACACTAGTACTGAACCATTTAAGAGTGGATATTGGGTATTTTTTTTATTAAAGAATTACCAATCATGAATAGAAACCCAAAAGATAAGGTCCCGAGTTTCCGGCGTTCCTTAGATGGGACAGGGGTGCTAAAAATCACCGAAAGAAATATTCACAAAATAGGCACATGGAACGTTAGAACCATGTCTGAAGCTAGAAAATTACATAACGTATTGAACGAAATGATCAGATTAGACGTAGAAATACTGGAAGTTAGTGAGTTACAATGGCCAGGAAATAGATTAATCAAATCATATAGATACGCTATTTATTATTCTGGATTGACAAACATGTTATCAAAGTGAAGTGGCAATAATTCTTCAAGGAAGAATCAGCAAACCAGTTCTTAATTTTATACTCTGCTCATATCGAATCATAATGATTCAGTTATGTGGCTATCCGGTTAACATCAACATCATACAAGTATGCGCTCCTACAGCAGACAAAGCAAAAGCAGAAATAGAGGAGTTATACGAACAATTAAATTATGTGCTGACAACCACAAAAAAAAACAAGGAATCAATATTATTATTGGAGACTTTAATGCAAAAGTCGGGACGGATAAAACAAAATAATAAGAACGATAGAGGTGACCTCTTAATACGCTTTTGCCAAGAACAATAATCAGTAATCACTAACACGTAGTTTAGTCCGCCAAAACGAAAGTATACTTGGCAGACACCAGCGGATGATCAGAATACCTTCATTCTAATCAAGCAACGGTTTAGAAATAGTATAAAGGCAGTTAAAACTTATCTGGGAGCTGATGTCGCTTTCGGCCATAACTTGTTGATGGTAGGAATGCAAATTAAACTTAAGAAGACCACACCCCCATCCAGTAAATAAAAATAAATACGTTATTAAAAAACCAAAGCACCAGAGAAAAATTTACTAGTAATCTTAACGACACTGTCAACCAAAAGATGAAGAAAATGCAAAAATGCAAGAAATGCCAAGTAAAGATGCAGAAACGATGTGAAAACAGATGAAGAATTTCATGATAATTACAGGAAAAGAGATTATATGAGATAAGGAAGAAAAAAACGATCGTGCCTAACAGATAAATTATTAGAACTATTTGAAAAACATAAGAAAGTGAAGAACCGAAATGAAGAACAGCACAGAAGTGTACAAAGGCAAATAAGAAAAAAAAACATCCAAGAAGCCAAAGAAGAACGGATGGAACAACAGTGTAACGAACTGGGTGACACGATGATTTTAATATATTTAAGAAAGTCAAAGAATTGACACACAACCATCGTAAAAAATGTAGCTGTATTTTAAAAAATTCTAATGGAGAGTTATTACTTGACCAAAATAAAAAGAAGGATGAATAAATAAATTACATTGAAAATCTTTTTGATGACAGGGAAGAGAGAAAAAACGTAGCAACCGAAACAGGTCTAAGCATAATGAAGGAAAAGGTAAAAAAAGTCATAAAACAATCAAAAGATAATAAAGCTTCCGGTCCAGATAAGATTCCAAACGGAATGGTTAAAATGTCTCAACGACGCGAACCTAAAACATCTAACAAACCTTTTTAACCAAATTTACCAAAAAGGACAATTACCACAAGAGTGGCTTTCTTCAACGTTTACACTTATAAAGAAATGCAATGCAAGATTATGTGGGGATTTTAAATTAGTTAAATAAGTTAAATAAGTTTAATGGAGCAATTCGAGTGATACATAACAGAATTTATAAGAAAACATTATTGCAACGATACTGGGAAGTATGTAAACCAGTTTACATATGCTTTATTGCCCAGGAAGAAGCATTTGACCGTGTTCAACATATAAAATTAAATGTTACCCTATAATACATTGGCTTAGAAGAAAAAGACATCACATTGTTGAGGATTCTCTATTGCAGCTAATCAGCAACAGTGAAAGTTGATACAGATGTAGAAACTGGCGAAATCGCCATCAGAAGAGACGTACGACAGGAGTGTGTTTTCTAACCGTGCCTTTTTAATGTATACTTAGAGGTCACTTCTGAAGAAAAAGGAATAAGAATCGAAAGACAAAAAATTAAAAAGTGGATCGCCAGCCAGAAAATGTCGTGGTTGAGAAACATGCGCCATTAAAGGCAGGACACGTGAAGAAGAAAATAGAGTGTCTGGTTACCACGAAGTTTCTAGATGTCCTTGGTTACGCTTACTGGTGCACGCAAAATGGAAAAAGAGGACAATTTTTCTAATCTGATTATACTAACTATTGGACAGTAACAACATTGGAGTATTGAAAGGACCATTTCAAAATCTAGATTAGAACATGATAGAGCATTATTTTCGTCTAAATTTATTTTTTCTTATTAGTGCTCTACTGATCGAAATTTACAGATAGCATGGGCCTCCATTTCCTCTAATATTTTTGAAAAACTACACTACGTTGTATATAGGGTGTTCATTTAATTCATCTCTATTATATCCATATATTAACATACGACCTCAGCATGTTTGCGTACTAGCCGTTACCCACAACTGATTTGCTACAATATTGATGTATAAGTTTTAACTGGAATTTTGGAGAAAGTGGAACCACAATAATTATACTAATACAATTCAAAAGACCATGTAACTAAGATTTATATAATATATCACTGTCCATTACTGAAAAGACAAAATTAGCAAAAAGACATCGGTTTTGACGGATTATTTTCAAAGATAAGATCTTAAAAGATCGAGATTCGCTCTAGAGCCAACCTGGAAGATAGGGAACAAAAAATTCCCGACCAGAAATGGCCAAAAATGGCCACTTCCGGTCATACCGGAAGTGACCTGTGTTCAAAAAAAGTGGTCACTGCACCCTTTTGAAGGCTCCCGAATCCAATGGTGAAAGAATATTTAACCTAATTCTTACCGTGCGGCCTGTACAAATGTTACATACCGTGTAAATGCTATAGTGTCCCCCCTTATCAAGATTTTCAATCTTAGATACGGGTTGGCTAATAAAGGTGGTGTAGAAGTACAAAGAAAGCTTATAGCCTATAGGAAGGAGTATTACAAGGAAATTATGAGCTAATCAAGAGCAGGGCAGGAAGAAAAACAACATGAAATTTACACACCAGTCATACTCTCCCTATTACAAAAAATAAAAAGAATGACAATTAGACCTAAAAAAACAACAAAAACCGTTGAAGTTGGAGGGGGCAGTTGTAAAAACTTAAATGTTATAAATTACAACAGAAATGTTGAATAATATATAAAATACCGTTAAAATAGAGAAAAGCCAACAAGAAGGACCAATATTCCTTTTAGCAGAGGCTTATAAATTACTGACGTCGCTTACAAATGAAGAAAATGGCACATAAAGAAACTATGTCGGTTTCAGAAAGTACATATTTGTGACTAACCACTTACTGCAGTAAGATAATCTACTAGCTAATACTAGACTATTGATTATCAAGAATAAAGAATAGAGACAATACGAATTTGAAAAGAAGATAATGGTTTCTTGCCAAGGAAAATTTTAAAGATGACTTGGTAATAAATAATACGTTGGTGTTGCAACAAATGCAAAAATAAATATTGCTTCAAGGTACATGAAATAAACATAATATTTTATAACACATTGACTATCGAAATATTCAGTGGTGTTTACGTGCAATATCAGGTGGCCCTGCATTAGTGACCAAAGTTACAAGTGGCGTGGATATTCGTTCAAGTGAAGCAACGCGCTGTTATTGGGTTCCGAACAACTGAAGTTTGTGGCGTTCGTTGACATTTGCCAACGAATAAGTGCTGTCCATGGCAACGGCTGCGTGAATATCAATGCTGTTATGCTGCAGAAAAGTTGCGCGAAAGAAAAAATTCAACCACAACAAAGCTACAAAATCAGACTCCATGTGATCTGCTGTTGATAACCACGAATGAATAGCATCAAATACGTATTGACAAAGTGAATTATGTTAATATCTCTAAAACTGCTGAAGTTTCTCTTGAGCGACCAGACGCTTGGTTTCTTCTCCGACTGAATGTATGTCCACCACCTACCTCGAAAAGAAAACCTCATTACTAACTCCAATTTATCATCCGATACCAAGAACGCCTCATATCCCGAGAAAAATCTTCTCAAATTGTATGGTCTCCCAATAATTCATAAAGAGAATATTTCTTTACGCCCCATAATTTGTGCTTTCGGTTCTCCCATCCATAACCTAGCTAAATACATTGCCAAGACTCTCCAACCTCTCACAGAGCAGGCATCATCTTACGCCCGAAACTCCTACCATTTCCTATAAATGCTGAAAACCTCCCCTATACGCAAAGGTGACATCATGGTCAGCTCCTCCACATCTAATTGCTGCACGTCCTTTTTTACTTCTGTCAGCCATCTTTGTTTCAGCTTCTTCTTTGTTTTTTCTTCGTTCTCTTGTTCTCATTATCCTCGTTATGAGTCTATTGTTCTGACACCATTGAGTCACCTTAATCTGTATACTTTGACTATAATATTTGGATACTAGTATGCATTTTTAATTTTCGGATTTGTTTTTATTTTTGGGCGTCCAAATTTTGCATCTGTATAGTACTGTTAATCTTATTGTTCTATATTAATCGTAGTTTTATTGCCCTGGATAAATGCTTTGCTTTTAATGGTCTTATGTGCGTTCTTATTATCTTGCCATTACTGTTAAATATACATACGTTACTTTTACAAAATCAAACTTCTTCTTGCTTAGGATCTTCATCTTACTGTAATTTGCTTTATGTCCAGGTGGTGTTCTTCTGTTTTCCGTCATTGGTAGTAGCCCATATTGTCGTACTGTATCTTCTAGATTCTTGAACATTTTCTTAGTTTCTTCCTGCTTCTTGTTAATAACGCCACGTCATCAGCGCAGGCTATAGATTACTGTTTATAATTGTAGACTAATACATTTCTTCTAGTGTTAGATTAAACAAGGTTTTTTGATAGAGAATCTTCTTATCGTGGTTATCTCCTGAACTCAAAGTCCCTAACTGGACTTTTTTCCATTGTCGCTATCTTTTGTAGGGTTATTGTTATTATGTTTAATAATTTTTCGTCCCGTATATATATAATACAACTGATCATGTACGTTAAGTCCTAACCATCGTGGGAAGATTAAATAGACTTAACCACTCTTCTCTCTATCTGCTTTAAATACCCTATGGAAATTTATAGACAATTAGCCGTTTAAAATATGTGATTTAAGTAAAGTCGCTCCTATTCAAATGTGTAATTGTTGCAAATGCATAAAAATAATCGGCACTTTTTTATGATGCGAGGTTTTCCAGCAATTTCACTACAACTCTGTTTTAAAGCTTTCCCTAATTGCCCGCATCTTTTGAATTTGCTTATCGAAGCACAATATAAATTAGCAGGCGGTGCCTCCCGTGCTTTTGAAACCGCCATTTCCACGAGTCCGCCAAGTCCGAGTTAAATTCCAGCTTACGCCGCGAGTAAGCCAAAGTTCTAACAATGGTTTTTTCCTGAAATAATAAGCGGCCGGGGTGCCGACACAATTGCTCCGAGAGGCGTCCCAGCGGGCGGAAAAATAATGTAAATACGGGCGTCTACGTCAACAATCCTAAGATTGCTGCAGCCGAAACGGCCGGGGTATTCAATTACCCGAGGACTTAGCAGAAGTGATCCGGTACTCTGCGGATTGCTTTTAGGGCGCAATTTGCGCGGACTTTTTTTGAAATTGTATCCTTTGTTTGGCGTGCTTAGCAGGCCAGCCAAAAAAGTTGGAATCAATTTGGGAGCGGGCGGCCATTTCGTGAGTGCTGGATGCAAACTAAATCTGGGTCAGCCGAAAGCACTCAAAGGGATCGGATTTTGCTGTAAATATTTGAAGGTTTGACGAGCAGTGGCACTCGCCTGACACGAGTTACCAGTATTTCATCGAAGCAAGATGAGTGCGCCCTCTATCAGGGCTTTCGTACAACGGTCACGCGCCGCGTACGTGAATGAATTTGCAAAGCGCTAAATTTTACAGACCAGTTCGATCTTGCGACACGTAGACACATGGCATGCCTTTTTAATTTTGTTTGGACGCTGCTCCTCTCGGAAATCCATGTTGTTTTTCAGCAGCCATGAATTTCAAAAGCTTAAGAGGGTCTTTTTAAAGCAATTATTTATTTATTACCACTTTTAGGTACAAAATAAAATAATCAATTTTTAACATATCCGATCATTATCTTTACTATCTTTTCTTCAAACAATATGATTCCTTAAGTAATAACTATAACATGATGAGGATGCTTCCCCTGGAGTATCCTCTTCAGCCAGATATTAGGTCACTTCACCAACTTCTGCCAAACATCTATGGTTACGTTCTTCTAATAGCGGATTGAGGAGAATGTTGTCACGGGTTCCCAATTTTACGGAATGATTAACACTTAGTTACCTAACAACATCCTTAACCTTCAAGCCATCATGTACTGGTTAATAAATAACGTATCAAGGTACATTCATGACCATTTATAAAATCATGAATTGGCATTTGTGAATTCTATTGGTTTTACTTAATATTTCCAAAGCTCGGCCCCATAAAGCCATATAGATTGGATTACAGTTTCAAATAATAATCTTTGGTTCTCTAATGATAAATTGGATCAATCAGTACATTTTCTTACTTTCAAATCCAGCTGTTTCCGTTTTTATTATATGATCTTCCCAAGTAAGTTTGATGTCCAAATAAGTTTTTAATTGTGATTGCGATAACCTTATTATCATTAAAGAAGACTGGTAGTCGTTGGTCTTTCCTCAATGTAAGAGTGACATGCAGGACTTATTTTCATTGGATTAGATTTTTCACTTGTCTAACCAAACTTGTAGCTTCGCTAGTTAGTTTTGTACTTCATTGACAGTTGTTATTGAGTCTGGATCTCCGGCAAGTATCACTGTATCATCTGTAGTGTTAATAGTGGTAGTCCGCGTACGCTGCCCTGAGGAACATAGTTCTGACACTTCTTAATTGACTTATATTTAAAATGCACAAAATCACTTAAGTAGGATTTAAGAAGTAGAAAGTAATGTAGAGGCAATGCTTCACTTTGAATATTAAGTCTTCATGCAAACCTTATCAAAGACTTAACTCTTCTACTAGAAGAAGAAGTGCTTTATTAATGATTTGGATAGTCAGGTGGGCAATGACTACTTTTTAAACCAAGTTGATGTAGAGACATCAAGATTTTGATTTCATGTTTTAGTAAAAGTTGTTGCTTGGCCACTGTCCATTTTGATATCGTATAGTTGTCTTGAGTATCTTTGTCAATTTTATTGGGTTTTAAACGCTATGGTCTAATCTGTTTGGTTTGATTAGGTAGTCTTGGAATGAATTATCTAAGTCTTGTATTAAGTTTGCTGTTTAGTAGATTGAATATTGTTTTATTTGTTTGCACATGGGTTCATTACCTTCGTTTTTCCTTATTCGGTTATAAGTTGCTTCAACTCTATGAGTATGTTTTTAGATTTCCGCTGTGTATTATTTTGCGGTGTGTCTTGTTGATTTAGTTATTTAAGAGTATTAGTGAACCCGAATCTTTATGCAAATATGCTGACAGTTGCAATATTGTTGAGTGATTCGATGAAGAATCAAAACTTGAACTACATGCAGCTTGATGCAGTGATTGTATTTGTGATAAGTAATCCAGAAGATGCAAAATCTTGTCAGAGTTGGTAGACCAATGTGTCAGTGTCCATATGAATAATACTATTCTTGTTCTTCTGCCTTTCTGTCTGATCACTAGAAATCCCAAAGGGTTTGTTATTGCGATATATTTAAATTCTGGTGTTTGTAAGAATCTTTTAATCTTTTTTATTAATATTATGTTCAGGTGAGTAGTATGCTTCGCTTAGTGTTTCTTGAAGGTTTTTATTAAATTTTGAATGTTCTTAATAACTGTTTTATAATGTTATTGTGCACCGTTAGTATTTTATATTCCAATTCATATTTAAAACCATACTGGATAAGGTGATTGAACATTGACTTTAAAATTTGCTTAATGTTATAGAAGACAATCCTCCAGTTTTTGGATTCTGTAGTACACCTCTTGGAATCTTCTCATTTACGTTATGTTGTACATTTCCTATTCTTTTAGCATTAGTAATTGAATATCTGTTTGTGACTTGATTGTGTGTTTCTTAGGTTGACTAATGTTTACTCTGACCTTTACTCTTTTGAAGGGGTGTCTGATACAATTTGCTTTTGGGTGTCCTTACTGCTGGTATCTCATATATTATATTTACTATTTGTGTTACACTCTATTGGAAAAAATTTATCTTCTATACGTCTTTATTATTATTTAAGAATTACAGCTTCGTAAAAAATAAATATAACTATTTTTTCGTTTTTTGGCATTAAGTATTTTTTCTACTTCATCTTTTATTAGTTAGGTCTTATTTAATATCGTTAATATCAGCTGTACAGTGTAGATTTTTTCTGAAGACCCTTCTTTGGCTGGTAGGTGTAGATAGTATTGTTGTCCATCAAGAACTTGTTAATATTTCGACAAGAGTCTAGAGTATTGCAGTTAAGTTTTATTGTATTGCCTGTTGTGCTTTTTGTGGTTTATTGTTCAATTTATATAATGTATTACCAGGCTGTCTGTGTTTGATTTGATTAGTTATTAGCTTGTAGGCGATATCTTATATTTCTTTGTTGTGTAGTTTATTAGCTGCATATTGTACTCGTTACTATTAGGAGATGGCATTCTATACAGAATCTGATTATTATAAAATTTTAGTACAGTTTACTTTGGTATATTGAGGTAAATAATTATTGATGTCGATCATAGCTGGTTGAATTTAGTGGCTAAAGGCAGTGTCGAAAAGGATCTATAAGAAAAAACGAGGATCAATAATGCGAGCAAATCAGAAGATGAAAATATGGGTTTCTAGGTCATACTGTAAGAAAAGAACAATTGGAACTAGGTAAAAGAGCCCTAGAATGAAATGGAATCCGCAAAGGAGAAGAAGAATGGATTATCCTAAAGAAACGTGGAGAAGAACTGTGGAACGTGAAACGAACAAACTCGTGGCGTAGCTTGGCAGTAAAGTTATTGCTAGTATATTTGGTAGACTCAGTAGTTGGAACTGTTATATTTTATTCATTAAAGTTGCATTTTATATCTGTCAAAATATTATTGTTGTTTATTATTGCTGTCTCAGTATTTGCCAAACATATAATTGGTGAAGTGTACCATATTTAGGACTCTATAAACCTTTCGTCAGTTTGTATATAGGACTACAACATTATTTGATGTATATGTCAATAATTGTTCAAAATATAGAAGACTACGTTTAGTTTAGGCTGCTCAACCAAATCAAAGCTAATAATAAGTATTTGCACTAAACGAACTTATCTTCATAAACAAAAAATTATGTCTTTGGGATACGAATTTCTAAAACATCTAAAACTCGCTTACATACATCATTCGCCATTATTTTCTGTCAGACACTTTAAAGAAATATAAGACAGAAGGCTCGTAGATTACGACAATTGGGAAAAAGTTTTGCCTACGGATTAAAAAATTAAGAGTACAAAAATCTTTCAAATGACAGGTGTCTAACAGGTCGTCTAAAAAATCACATTACTTAGTGGCAAGGGTTCAAAGAGGCTATCAATAGGCAGTTGTAATAGTTTGGTGGGGAGTCTATTATATTGAAGTGACTGATACTCATTTTTATGAAAAATCGGTCAAAATTTTGGTGTCTGTGTACCAACAGCATATTTTGGAAGGAATGGTGGAAGTTTTCAATCACACGCCTTTCCAAATCAAACCTTGGACCTCACAGCAAATCCTTTTGTTAAAAGTAGACGATTGATCTTTTGGTAGCTCAGATTTTAGTACTTTGGATTACAAATTATAAGCTAAACATGACTATTACAACCAGCAACTTTTAAATGTAGTGCGTAATGCTCTAGATAATTGATCCAAACGTCCCAAAGTTTGTATATAATTAAGTTGTTTTTGCCTCTAGAAATCTACGATAAAAACTAAGGATGGATTTAAAATAGTTTATTTCCAAAAATTAGTAGTGTTTTTAAACTATTTTTTACATAATTACAATATTGATCTATACACTCTTTGTAGTGTGATACAAACCGTCTGTGGCTAAATTGTGACTCCAGTCTACAGTTTCTCGTTTGAGTTAAACTGTTGATGTCCTAATTCCATCTGCATTTGAAGAAAAACATAAAAATCACTGTGTACTAGGTCAAGATTGTATAGTGGGTGATGGAATACGGCCCATTTGAGTTTTTTGAAATTTTAGTTTTTTTACACGGCACTATGAGGTCGAGAATTGACATGCAGCAAAACAGAATTCTTTTCCGTATAATTTTCGTAGAGTCTGTAGTATCTCGCAGTGTGTGGTTGAGTCTATTACTGTCCCCAGCTCCATTAAGCCGAATAAAAAGCTGCTTTCTAGTTCAATAGATTTTGTTTGAGAAGAATTATTTGAACTCGTTTGGCTTGTTTTGGGAAACATCCTTGCTTCATCTATGTCTTGGTTTTCAAGTTTGACGCATAAACAACAATAAATTGTAATGTTACTCCTATATATTAGGAAATGGGAGAAAAGAGCATGTGACTGCCCTTTCTATGTTTACCAGCTACTATTCCACCATTTTGGAAACATTGCAGCTCAATAGTTTTTCAAACTTACGTTGCAAACTTATGCTCATTTTAGAATAAAAATCTTCAGGCATCTCCC
The DNA here is from genome assembly GCA_036346155.1 of Sinelater perroti. Classification (NCBI taxonomy): domain Eukaryota; kingdom Metazoa; phylum Arthropoda; class Insecta; order Coleoptera; family Elateridae; genus Sinelater; species Sinelater perroti. Next base: position 19,269,356 of record JARFIY010000254.1, on the reverse strand, counting down.
AGTTTGTATTGGATAAATCGTTTGATTTTTCACAAACCATTTTGGTAGTTATGTTACAATTTTATCCATCCAAATATTTTGCACGAAAAGTCAAAACATACAATAAACTTTTCCGCATCTGATGTATATGATTATGCTTTAATCGTTTCAACTTTTATAGTTGTACTACCTAGACGACTTGTTACAACAAAATGTGTCTGATTTTCCAAAGTCATTTATTGGTGGTAATGATTTTTAAATTTTCTTTTTGTAGCACAGTGGTTTGAGGAATTAAAATATTTGTTAGGATCTGGTCTACAAAACTAATAATAAAGCAAGGATAACCTTTCTATGATATTGCAGTAGGCGTTATAAATATGGTGATTATTTGTTTTTCACTTTTTGATTACTATTCTCTATAATAGAATATTATTCCTAAGTAGGAGCTAAAACTGTTCTTATGTTGATAATTTGAAAATGTTCTTTTCTTGCTCAATCGAGAAAACCGGAGAGAACCTCTAGTTGTTCCAGTGTTTCTGGTTAATTTTTTCATTTATTTGGTACTTCTTATTTTATCCACCCAGAAAAAAGTTTTTTGTTGTCCACTTGTGTAATCTACGATGACTCAACTATAGTTCCAGAAATTGGATGTCAAGCTACTCACAGAGAGAGTGTGTAAAAGTATGAGGAACATCCTTTTGTATTAAGGCGAAATTGTTGGTGTTACTTCAAGTGGATGTAGTAGGCCAGACTTTATCTTGCTTCATGGTCTACTAACTATATGCGTTCTTTGTGTTATGCCGCACCACATTATGACTTATATAGGGAGAATCGTGATAATCGTGGCACTTAAAAATTCTTCCGTGTGAAATGTCTTAATTGCGCCAAAAAATATTACAAGCAAGTTCTTACAAGATAGTTCTTGTGGTTTTTAAGAGTGTCAATGCAGTTTCCTCAAAATAGTTTATACCGGCCAGCGGATTGGGTCACTTTCCGAGATTATTTGCCCCAAATTCCACAGTTATTAATTTAAAATTATGATTTTAACATCTACTAGAACATGATGCCTGTAAACACTTCATCGCCATCTCTGCATCTGTACCATGGACTGCTATACTACGTAAATTGATCTACACAAGCATAATATCAAGCGTTGGATAATTGCGGGCTGCTATCATCATTGCTGGCTTAAGGATTACAATATTTTATGTTTCATTCTATGCTATTTATAAATGATATAATTTTTGATAAAGAGTTACTCATCCATCATATGTACTAATATATATGATTCTTGCTTTTACATTCTAACTTATATGGTTTCTAGTTCAGTCTTCTTTTACATGACTTTTTGTAATGTTGTATGTTGTTTTTTTTAAATTATCTTATTTAAATGTGGTTATTTTAATCCTATTGATTGGTTCTGTTTATTGAAGGCACCCCTCTGCTAAGTTCTCTTCATTAGTTTTCTTCGTTATACTTCTTAAATCTAAATTTATTTCCTGTTTTTTTAGTTTCGTATTTATTTTTCAATTTTTCAAATACAATGTAGTCGCAACAAGCGGCTTAATTCTAAAATACTATTAAATTAAGCGTGGCTTGAATTGAATTCTTCGCCAGGTGACCACGTCGGACTGTCTTTTAGTAGCTGAAAAGCCTTGTAAATGTTATAACATTTTCTGTTAGGCTAGCTTGCAAAACAAAAACGTGGTAATAGATTACATGCCTCTAGGTTAAAGAACGAGTAATTCATAGACAGCCTCAAAAAATATTCCATGGCAGCGCACTTTTTTTATTTTTTATTTTATTAACTCCTTTAAGCTTACAATCTGTCCGATGGACAATAAGTAGTAGAGAGTAACAGATTACATTAATGACATGCAGGAGATAACCTCCAGTGAAGTTACTCCTTTAAAAATATCTTAAGTAAGGCAATATGAGAACAGACAGTAGGTGTCTGTAGTTATGCTAATCATAATTAAATCTGTCTATTAGGACATTTGGTTTGAATCTCTTAAGCCTACGCACTTCACCAATAACGTTTGTGAATAAATCACGCGCGAGCACATTAGGGTGGACTTTAGTTCTGGCACTGTACGTTTCACTAAACCGTTTGATTTCGTCTTTAATCGATGACACTTATAAATCGTTTGCAATTGTTGTGTTGGGAACATACCAGGGGGCATCAACTATTGTTCTTAAGATTTTATTCTGAAACCGTTGTAAGATTGCCAGATTAGAGTTACTTGCACACCCCCACAGTTTTATCCCATACGTCCAGATAGGTTTGAGGATTACCTTGTAGAGTAACAATTTATTGCCCATGGTTAACTGCGCCCTTCTATCGATCAGACAATACATTTGTCTAAATTTCAGGTCAAGTTGCTTTCGTTTCGTGAAAATATGTTTTTTCCACGTTAGGCGTCTGTCTAAATGCATACCCAAATATTTTGTGTCGTCTGCCTGGTTCAACTGATGACCGTTTAGCACTACCGGAGGACAAGTGGCTCTATTTAGAGTGTATGTTACGTGTACTGATTTATGTTCATTAGCTTGGATTTTCCAGTTAGCGAGCCAAGTTTGTATGAGGTTTAAGTGGTCCTGGAGATGTTGGGATGCGATTGTTTGGTCGGAGTGTACTGCTAGTACTGCGGTATCATCCGCATACGTAGCAACTGCAGTACCGTTACTCGTTGGAAGGTCAGCCGTATATATGGTGTATAAGACAGGTCCCAAGACACTACCCTGTGGCACGCCTGACTGGATTGGGAATAGTTCGCTGTGTTCGTCTTGATACTTTACGAAAAAGTGTCTGTGGGTTAGGTATGATTGTAGTACAATCACAAAGCTGGATGGGAGACATGCTTTAAGTTTGTACATAAGACCTTCGTGCCAGACTTTGTCAAAAACCTGGCTAATATCTGGAAATGCCGAAGAGCAGTACATTTGAGCTTCAAATGTAGTGTTTATTATATTGACAAGCCTATATATTTGCTCAATAGTGCCGTGGTGACTTCTAAACCCGAACTGGTGATCAGGAATAAAATTGGTTTTAATCGTTTTAAGAGTTTTTCGAAAACTTTCGAAATGACTGGCAATAAATTTATTGGGCGATAGGACGCCGGTTATTTGGGATTCTTGCCAGGTTTTGGCAACATTATGATTTGTGCCACTTTCCATGTAGTGGGGAAGTAACCAAGTCTCAATACTGCTTTGAATATTTGCTGTATGGCTTTGTACGCTTTAGTTGTGAGTTCTTGTAGTACCTTTCCGGTAATCAAGTCAAAGCCCGGAGCTTTGCTGGGGTTTGTGTGCCTGAATGTATCTTGAATTTCAGAAACTGAAATTTTATCTATTGAGAGATCCAGTTGATAAGGTGCAGTAAGAAATTCTCTAACTGTAGTTTCATTCTGTACTGCATCTATTTCATGCGGTTTAAACACAGTGGCTAAATGGCTAGCAAATGTTGCGGCCTTTCCTTTGGCAATTCTAACCCATTGATTATTTGGATCTAAGAGCGGTGGGGTGGATGTTTTTGTCCTTTTCAGATTTTTGGTTGTTTTCCAGAGCGAGTAATCTGTAGCTTCTGTAGCTGTTAGATTACTGAGGTATTCGCTAATAGCTTCATTTTTAATTTGTAGTAATACATTTTTCAGGTCCTTTGCTGCGTTCTTAAAGTTTTTCTTATCGTCTTCGCTTCTTGTGAGTTGCCATCTTTTCCTAAGTTTTCTTCTTTCACGAATTTTTTCTTTTAATATAATTGGGATTTTTTCTTTAACAGTAGAATGATGTTGATCTGGTGTAGCAGTCCAAGCCGCTTTTTGTATTGAGGTGGTGAGATCGATTACTCCTAAGTCCAGGTCTTCTGGTGTTTTCAGTGGTATCCTTAAAGTAGTTAGTGTCTAAAGTTGTTTTGAATACTTCCCAGGTCGTTTGCTTGCTGTGTAATGTGGGTTGTTTCTGTTTTTCTAGAATGTGTGAGTAAAGCGTTATTATGAATGGTGAGTGATCGTATGAGAGATCAAAGCATGCCCCTGTCTTGAGTTTCTTTAGATCAAGTCCTTTTACTAGCCCAAAGTCTATTAAATCTGGAAGTTTATTCTTATCAGTAGGCCAATAGGTTAGCTGTCCGGTGGATATTGCAGTGAGGTTATGACTTAGGAGGGTTTCATACAGTTGTCTTTCGGTAGAGTTATTCTTGAACCCCAGTGTTAATGTTTGGTATTCCAGTCACCTGCAGAAATGAATTTGTTTCCCAGAGTTTTGAAATAATCTTCGAAGTCTTGCTGTTTGTTGTTATACTTTGGTGGGCAATATACCGCTGAGATGTTTATCGTTCCTACTATATCTTCTATAGCTACAGTAGTCGCTTGTAGATTTTCTTTGCAGTAGTGTTGTAGTTCGTGATGGTTGATTCCTTCTCGGATGAGGACTGCTGTTCCCCCATGTGCAGTTCCGTCAGGATGCTTGGTATCATATATGTGATACCATGGGATTTTTAAGTAACTTTGATGAGTAAAATGTGTGATATTAACATGATCTCTAGGTTATGTAATTGTAGAAATAGTTTAACTTCTTGTGCGTGCAGGCATAGGCCGTTGGAGTTCCATACACCTATTTTAAGTAACTGAGCCATTAAGATATTTTATTTACGAGCGTGGAAATAAGATTCATTATGGTGCTCATTTGTTTGATGAGGTCTTTCATCATATTTTTCAGTTCAACTGTGTCACTCGTTGGGGTAGTCTGCACGATTGAGTCTGATTGAGTTGGATTAGCTGCCTGTTGGTGGTTTAGATGCATTTGTTGAGCTTAGGTTACGTTAGGTTGAACAAAGCGTGTATTGAAAACTCGAGGTTGTCCTGCTTGATTTCTCAACTGCGGGTAGAGTTTTTGCTGTAACTGTTTATGGACAATGCATCCTCTATAATTTTCCGGATGATTCTCATTACAGTTGACCCATTTAACTTTACTACTCTTGATTTTTCTGGGACAATCTGATGTTAAGTGGGTACCTATGCATTTAACACAGCGTGGATTTTTGCTACAAAAATTTTTAGTGTGACCATATTGTTGACATCTCATGCATTGAGGTATATTTCTTTTAACATGTGGTGCTTCAAATGTCACACTAGTATTCATTAATAATTTCACTTTGTAGATATCCTTGTTATTACTTTGTTGTTTGAGATCTACAAAAAACATAGGCAGCCTGATATTCGTTCTTTGTTGTTTAACGTTCCAAATATTTGTTACTTGATGTCCCAAAGCCTCTATGCTTTGCTTTATTTCAGCAACGTCAGTTGAGTAGTGTACGTTTTTTAATACTACTCTAAAGCTTTTCTCATTTTTAGGCTTATAGGTGTGATATTGGGTTTTTTGTCGTTCAACATTTTAATAATGCTTGTGTATGTCTGCGAGTCGGTCGGTTCTATTTTAACCTGCTCTCTACTTAGTGCTTTATAGTGATATTTGTCCTTGGCTACTTTGTCTAGTTCGGTGACCAAAGGTTTTATATTTTCTACTCCTGCAATAAAAATTGGAGGCGACTTTGGGTCCCTTTTGTGTTGATTACTATCTGTGTTTGTTTTGATTTCCGCTTAACCAGTAGGTATTTGAATAGGTTTGACTTGAGTGAGCATCATTCTCTTCTACACTTCTCGACCTTTTTGATCTTTTGACAGTTTGGCATTCATTAATTGCAGGAAAGTCTTGTGTAGAGTAGTATGTGGATTGGGTTGAATCTTGTACAGGGAGTTGCTGACTTTAGCTAGATGGGGGTTTGATACTGTGGTTGTTGTGGCAGTAAAGGTTGTGTAAACATGTTAGGTGTTGGTATGAATTGCGGTATTGCATTTTGGTGGTATAGTGTTGAATTTGTTTGCCCGTAGGGCATGTTGTTATAATAAGGGTTGTTGGCCATTAGGCCTCACCCTTAAGGCTACGGCTCGGGCGCGGCGATATCGCAGGTAAATTTGGCCCACACACATTCACTACGTTTCAATGCTCGGACCGAACTGGCAGCGCACAACAATATTTCCTACGATAGCAACAAAAAATGAAAATGTCCGATAAGATATATCGCCGTGTATACAAGAAAACATGAAAATGCTAACACGACGCGCCTTTAATTTATTGCTAGACTACAAGGATAGATAAATTAATCAGAACCCGATAACAAATGATGCAAGTTCTCGAATAAATTACACGGTTTTCAGGTTCTGAAGTGCAGATCTGTTATTAAGTGTTTCGCTTTCATGACGATGTCGGCGATTCTTCTCCTATTTCAGATGGTTTATTTTTTCCACTTTAAAAAGTAATGTATACCATGTTGCTACTAGATAATTGTTTTTGAAAATATTGACAATAATATATTTAGTAATGCACGTATCCAAACAAACTGATTATAAATAGCTGTAATTGCGCATAAACGTTGGAACGTGCGGCGGCGCAATATAGGGTCAGCCTCTTAAATAACTGATTGCATCGCTTGTTGGAGTGCACAACATACGTTTGCAATTAATTAGTTACGATCGCAAATTTATTCCTGCCATTTAATTTGAATGTGCAAGTACTGAGCTGCGGCGCATCGGTTAATTATTCATAATAAAGTGCTAATAGCACTAAACAAAGCTGTGTATTAAAGTTCAACTTTTGCGCAATTTGATCATTCGTATTCTAAGTAGAACTTTAGATATTGGGACAAAACTTTACAATTAAAAAGTGAGAAAGTGAAAAGATACTTTTTATTGTAAATATTATTTATAGAATAATTAGTAAGGGTGTCTGTGAAAGAAAACCAAAAAGACTATTCTGTTTTGTTGTCAAGTTATTTACAAAATTTAATTTTTGACCTTTATCTTTGTGACGGTAAGAAAAATAATTATATTAATATTATTTTTACAAAAACCGAATATTATTCAAAATCGCAACGCTTTGCTGGCTGAGATTTTTCATTCGCTTGTCATAATGACAACCATAACTGAGGCGGAATGATGATCTCTTTCAACGTTTTTAACCACCCGTGGCTCTTTTTATTTGTAAAAAAAATAGGAGTTTTCCGCCAAAATGTATTTTTGGCGTTTTAGGCTGACAATTTTTCACCTGCCTTCCCTCAAATTTTTGCAAGGTGGGGACGTATAAATTTTTAATTGGATCGGTTTTTTCCTAGATCGGGAACGTGGAACAATTTAACTTACAATCAAAGCTTCGCTCGGTAGAAGCAAACCAAATGGCTGTGGCAGACGCGCTTTATGTATTCAGGCAATGCAGCGGCCTGATGACAGCCACAGCTATTCGGCACGGAGCGAAAGCGACCCCGATGTGCGTGCACGATCGCACGGACCGTCTGGTGTAAATCAAGAGCCGAGAACCACGCCGCATTTCTTTGTTTACTTTCTGCTTCAAATATATAGATAGAAGATGTGACGATGTTTCTCATGGGAATACTCTTTTTGATTTTTCTAACCTATTTTTTTTCAAAGACTGACAGCAAGTATCCTGTTGTTCTACGATATGCCACTCATCCTAAGTTATTTTTAATCGGGCTGAATACAGATCGTAGCCATAGCGATGTACTCATTTATCGTAACATAATTTTATATTTTAAGAGCACGTTCGGACGAATCTCTTTACGTACTGTTTTGGTGGCAGCTTGTGTTCGAATAATACATGGCCAACTAGATTTTTCTTGTCACTTACCCACAATTTTTTTTGAAAAAGGTCCACTGGTACTATAAACAAGCATTCGTCTGATTCCAAGTTTTATAATGTCTTCAAAATCTTCTCTTTTTTATGCTAATTTTGTTGATGAATCTTCTGAAAATGAAACTGCGCAAAATCAATAATGATAATATCGAAAGTGAAAGTAAGGAAGAACTACTTGACGCAAGAATCACACCCCGTAGTTGAAAAAGAGGAAGATGCCGAAATACCAGAGAACGCCTTGTAAAAGAACGAACTTTATAATTGGAGCTAGGAAATGAAGAAAAAAAGAAATCAGAAATTTAAGACACATCTCTGAGAGAAGAAGAACAGCTCAATCTAAGGAAAGGTAGTAAAATACCTAAATATCTCAAAATTAATTTGGTTTTCCTGTGTGTTTACAATAGTTTCCATTTTGTTATGTCAAACATTTTTCTGGTGCGCTGGTCAAGAACACATCAATATAGCAAATCAATTTCTTTGTGAACTATTTTAATTTTTTATATGAGATTTAACCATATCCCTACTTTAATAAGAGGAAATCTGGCCTAGTTAAAACAGAACGGATTGATATGGAATTATACTGAGTGTCCAGATGAAAAATTAATTCCAAACTATAATTTAAATCAAATTAATTTTATTTTTAATATAAGATTGGGGACTAATTAACTCCCTCCCTTACCACGTGATGTAGGCCAGTAAAAATCATCAATTGCGCGATACCTTTCCTCGTCGCTAATTGATCTTATTTCTTGTGTGATGCGTTCTTGAAGCTCCTCGAAACAGATCATAGATTTGCGATAAATTTTATGTTTGGTCCTACCCCTTAGTAGTCACAGTTAGAAAATCGGGACTATAAGCAGGCCAATCAATTTCTCCTTCTGTTTTCTTTGGTGGATCCAAAGCTATAATTTTTTCAACGAAGGATCTTGAGATGGAGCTGAATGTGTCATCATTGCGATGGACTCTTTCACCGTATTGTTGGGGCCAAAATGAGCGGACCCATCTTCTACGCTTGACATATGCCAAAAATGGTTCTAGAAAAACCTTACTGATGTAATGTGATGTTTTTGAAAAGTTTCTCTCGCGTATTCAGTAATCTCTTCAGTCTTTACAATGCGTGGTCTATCAGTTTGGCTTTTATTATCAACAAGAACACGTCCAGTTCTTTCTCATTTAGCAGCTTCTTATCCACGTCGTCAGTCTAACGACTGGTTTGTCGCAGCTTTCCATGTTTGTCGTGCTAAAGCCTTGTTTGTCATTTCTAAGTAAATGCTGCTGCCCTAGTCTGTTATCAGTTGCTTAATATATTGTAGGCGTGGTCTTCCTCTTGGGGGGTTTCCGGATATTTTTCCTTCTATTAAATTTTTTAGCAATCCTTTTTTTCTTATTATGTGACTCCAAATTTTTCTTTTTTCTTGCATTGTTCTTAGTACTTTGCCTATTTTCTTTGCGCCCATGAGATCTTCAGTATTCTTCTAAAGCACTACATTTCAGAATATTTTAGTTTCTTTTGGCTTGTTTTTCCTATAGTCCATGATTTGCAGCCATGTGTACTTTATGTTTTTTAATATCTGTTATTAGTATGTAAGTTGTTGTTTTTTCTCGTAGAAGGCCCTTTTAGCCATGTTTATCCTATTATTTATTTACTTCGTATATTTGCCATCTTGTGTAATTATGCTTCCCAGGTATTTGAATTTACTAACAGCCTTTACTGTCTCCCCATTAATGTAAATATTATCCATCTTTTGTTTTTTTTTGAGCATTTCATCACCTTTGTCTTGGTTTTCATTAGCTTAATATTGTAGCTGTTTTAATAATATTGTCTATGTCTTCTGTTGCTTGTCTTAGCTCTTATTTTGACTCGGCGAGTAGCGCTATGCCGTCGGCGCATCTTACAGTGTTAATTCTTACCCCGTGAATGTATACGCCTGAAGTCTGCGTCTCATCAAATTTATTAATAGCTTGTATTATATATATTAAACAGTAGAGGTGATAAGTCGCAGCCTTGTCCAATTCTTCGTCTGTTTCTTGCTTTTTTCCACCATTGTACTGTATTACCGCGGTTTGATTTTTGTATAAATAGTAAATTATCTTCCTGTCGTTTATGCCAATGCCAATTTTCTGTTGAACTATTTAGGTCAGTTTACTACATCAAAGGCCTTTTCTGCATCGATGAAGGCTATGTATACGTCTTTATTTTTGCTTAGCATTTTTTCTATTGATACTCTTAGGTCCAGTACGGCTTCTTTCGTACGTGTGTTTTTTCTAAGGCCGAATTGGTCTTCGGCGAAATTCTCTTTCATTCTCCTTTCTATTTTTACTAGCATTTTTGATGCGTGTAATAGTAAGCTTATTGTTTTATGTTCTTCGCATTTGTGTGCCTTCTTTGGGATCTTTGCTGTTATGAAACAGGTTGGAATTTGTCCTGTATTGCAAATGTCCTTATTTTAAAAAGTTTATTTAGTGTCTCTGTATCTAGGTTTTTGATAGTTATCTATACTTAGGGGTCTTGTTGTTCTTAAAATCTTTTACCGCTTGATTCAATTTCGTTCTTAGGATACATAGATATTCATCTTACATTTTTTCGCATATTCAGTGGTTTATATAATCCTCTGTCGTCTTCATTGTATAAATCTCCTAAGTATTCCTTGCACCGTTTAACTATTTCTTTGTTTTCTATTAGTATGCTTTTATAATTATCTTGTATTCTATGGGTCTTTACTTTATTACTCTTGAACAAGTTTTTGACTTGTTCGCATGCTTTATCAAGTTTACCAACACTTATCTTTTCACAGTTGTTCTTTACATATTGATCTTTGGCTTTTTTGCATTCAAGTTGAATTTTATTTCTTAATTCTTTATATTTATTTCGGCCTTGTTCTGTGTCAATGTTTTTGTATTTCCGACGTTCTTCAAACAATTTTATTATTTCATTTGCTATCCACTGTTTTTTATTTTGCATTTTCTTATCGAAAACTCTTTTTTTACTTTTTATTATGCCTTATTCTATTTTATTCCAGCTAATTTCTATGTTATTGCTTGGGTTGTTTAATTTATTTAGTTCTTCTTTGATGTTCTCTTGTAAAGTCTTAAGTGTTATTCCTTCTTTTAAGTTTTCTAAATTCCAAGCTGTATTTTCTTTACTTTTCAATTTAATTAGATTTATCCTAGATTTCATTATTACTATATTACGATCACTATCAATGCCTGGTCATGCGTAGCTTCTTGCATCATTTATTTGGTTTTTAAATCTCTCTCTGAGCATAATATAATCTATTTGGTAGCGCTTAGTACCTCCTGGCATCTTCTTCTGTACTGTTGGAGTTATGTGTTTGCAATTGTCAGTTTATATTTAACGCAGAACTCAATTAGGTGTTCTCCACGCACATTATTTTTTGTGTGCGTATTGTCCCATTATATTTTCTACTTCTTTTTCCCCCACTATAGCGTTTCAGTCACCCATTATTATTAGATTTTTGTCTCCTTTTGTGTATTTAATGAGCTTCTCAATATCTTTATACATTGCTTTTATTTCGTCTTCATCGTGGGTTGACATTGGCACGTATGCTTGAATTACTGTTGTGTTATTGGTGTAGTTTTTTAAACATACCTTTATTAGTCTTTTATAGTGTTGTGTGTATTCTGTTACTCGTTTTACTAGGTCTCTATTCAAAATTATACCAACTCCTGGCGTTCCATCTGCCTTGGCTTACGTGTTGATTATCCTGTAACGACCTGGCCAAAAGCCTTGTTGGAGCCATCTCATTTCACTAATACCTAGTATTTCTATTTGGTTTCTTTCTATTTTGTATTTTAAGTTCTCTAATTTACCACATTTTAGTAGCGCTCTTACATTCCAGCACGCGATTTTTTAAATGTTTATTTCTCACCTTGTCTTCTTGAGTTGTCCCACCCCGAAAATCCGACTGGGGGATTATTTTACTTCCGGATACCCATTCAACTTTCAAATACATAACATATGTACTGCGTTACTAGGAAACATTAATTAATTTGACAAATTGGTTTCCCCTTTGCTTCTTCGTATTCATAGAATTAAATTACCTTAATTCTAGTTCTTTCAGTTATTCCGCTGATATTCGATCGTCAGAACCTCGTTAGTTCTGTGCACTGAGTAATCGCAATCACCACTCTAGTAGATGAGGTGGACATTTAGTAATGAGATGTTGTACTATTCTTGCACCCCATTTAGCAGCTAATCTAATGTTTTTCTTTCATTTTTATTGAAAACTGTTTCTAGCATTTTTTCCAAAGTCGAATTCTTATTGACTTAGGTCCTGTAAGTTTTACATGTTGCTTAAGAGTCTTTTCCCCAATGTATCCACAATTCAATAATTTTTACTTTTTGTTGAGTGTCATTAGTGTGCTTATAGCCATATTTTGAACTGTAAGGACTATTTTTTGTAGTCCCTCATTTTATATGTTCGTACTCCAAAGTTCAACAAACTTTTCTTAAAGGATTAGCTAGAATGGAATTTTTCTATCATAACATACTTCTTGTACGTCCAGTACAAGTGTGTCGTTGGTTCTTTTAGACTATGGAAAAGTGAAGAGCTTTTAGACGCTCTTTGTAAATATTTTGATTATGTTGAATCGGTTTGACAACCACGCATCTGGGTAGTTACTGAGGTAGTTGTGGCAAGAGTAAAAATCAAATGGATTTGAATTACTGGCGTACGTTCAGGAAGTCAATAGCAGCTACTGAAACTGGGAATTTTCAGCTGAATGTTTTTATATATTTGCCCTATTTCTAAAAGCGACTTGGCCTATTTAGCCGACAACGATTTTTTTGGCCTGATGCTTTAGGACCTCATTTGATATATTAGTAAACCTGCCGACAGTTCTAAATCCTGAAATAGATAAGGGCACATTCATGCCGTTACAATACTTTAGCATAGATGACTTTTTGGGTTTTTTTTTAATTGTAATCAATCTTCAATCATTTAGAGTCCTAAATTTTGGGATAAATCTTGTTTTCTTGTTCACCAAGATCCTATTAAAACCTTGTATTGTATAACTTTCTCCTTTCAATACTTGTACAATGTTCTTATCTAGAATTCCACATTGGAATTTATTTTAAGCACCTACACCTTTAAATGACCTTCAAATTAGTTCACATTTTTCAGTATTTTATTAATCCTCAAACGCCTTTTAAATATCTAAATGATAATATGACAACCGAAGAGGCACAACACCATTTTTTGATTGTTGATATGCGTATTCGACTGATAAATGATAGCGCACGTATAATTTATTGGCATATGTTGCACATTTTAATCTGACCTTCAAATCTCACACTGGGCTTGGTTGCGTTATAAGTTGTACCAGTTAATATTTCAGAAGAATCGACTACGCAGCCTAAGTTTTAAGAAATGTATGTTTATTTGTTTGTTATTGATGGAATTTATTGACGTCAGCGCGTTAAGGCGACTTCTACGAAAGTAAATTCCGAATGAATAAGTTATGCGTAATTTAAACAAAATTAGTTTCACTCTTGCGTTTGGTGTTTGTCTTCCATTTCGAAGTTGGCCCTATTATAGAAGCTCCCATTCGCCCACTGAAACGGAATTTATTATGCTTAGTATATCTTGGTGCACACATTAATGGAAACATTTAGAAATTTAGACATATTGAGTGTCTTTCAGTTTAATACAGATTTAATCTACAGATGATAGAGCATGTTTAACAATAATCAGGATTTTCGATTGCTGCTTTTCTTGGCTATCAAACAAATTATCATTTAGCTTTTAAGGATGAGGTGTCACTTTTTTGAGGTCTGAGAATTTTTTTACCTCGAACTTAAATTAACCAACGTTCTATCCGAATTTAGGTTTTGTAGTTTTTCTACCAACAAACAAACAGCTCGTAAATTTTATATATGCGCTTTATCTCAAAAATTTCAAGAGTGGTAATAATAATGGCAAAACTATAACGCCCTGCGTGTGAGCACGACCTGCGAACAGAGAGATTAAAGCTCTCATATGTTCGCTCTCTCTGCCCGGTCGTCGCGCACCATCTCTGATGCGGGGAGATGTGGCAAGCACCGCCCCTTAGACGACCGCCATTATTACCTCTTGTTGTTGTTTAGTGAACGCAGGTACTCAATAATCTTTAGTGACTGAGTACGCCACTCGCCAAGCATCAGAGAGCTCCGGGAATGAAACCCGGGCCCGTCCGCACCACAACCCGCCTCTCAACTACATAGCCCCGTTGGTATTACTCATTTTCAAGAATAAGATTTAATAAATTAAAGACTAAGTTGTGAAGGTAATTATTTTATTCAAATACATACAAAAGAAAAACTATTTAGTGCTGCAAATGCAGTTGGGGACAAACGAAAAAATTATGCAGGCAGGCTTGTAAATTTTTGTATTGGTAAAAGTTATTTTTCTATGTTTGAGTTTTCTTACTCTTTTTCTTCTTTGTGCTAAAGCATATTTATTTGTTTATATAACTCGTTTAGTTTGCAGTGATTTTAAAATACTGATATATTAGTCTTCTTTCTTAATCTGTCGTGTTGAACTGTAGACAAACGTAAGCTTTAGCCTATCCATTTTTTTAGATGTAAGGCGATTCTTCCGTACTTCCTTTTAATTTTTTCTATTTTGTGTTGTTTCTCTTGTTTGTTTGTAGGGGATGCCTCTTTTTTCCACGTCCTCGTTTCAAGTTGTTTTCAATTTTCCTCTGTCTTCTTTTTGACATTATTGTTTCATGTACTTGTGTAACTAATTTATTATCTGTCATTCTTTTTACATGCCGTACCATCTTAATTGTCGTTTTGCTATTTATTTTACTTTTAATTTTCCTCTGTACATTAATTTTATCCATTGATTTTGTCCATTTGGTTTTACCCTTATTTTTTTTAACTATCTCATTTATCTAGCTGTCATTTTCTTTCTTTATTATTCAGCTAATGCCCACGTTTCTACACCAAGTGTGAGTATTGTAATTTTTGTTCTTAAAAACTTTCACCATTGTTTCTTTTGGTATGTTCTTTTCTTCCAGGAAAATCGTCTTAATTTTCTCGAAAAGTTGTGATGACTTCTTTTTATTTCCTAGTCCATTCTTCTATCTTCTCTGATTATTAGTTTTAAATATTTAAATTTCTTTTCTTAATCTAATTTTCTATCTTCTAAGTAGTCATTTTTCTATGGTCATAGTCTTTGTCTTTTCCTTGGGTATTTTTATATTTAGTTTTTCTAAAACTGTTTATTCGGAGTTCTTTCAGCCTTTGCTGTAGTAACTCTTTAGAGCATAGTTCGCTTAATTTGTCTTATCTCCAAATAATCCACTTTATATGGTTTTGCTTTGCTTCTTTCCGTCTCTCGTATATGACCAGTGAAAACAGTAATGGGCTCAGTGTGTGCACGTTCGTCTTGCCTCTGGTGCTTTAAGCAGATTCGATTTTTCTTACCTTATTCTAACGGAATTCTGGGTATATATATATATATATATATATATATATATATATATATATATATATATATATATATATATATATATATATATATATATATATTATATATATATATATATCTATGTCTTATTATTGTATATGGTACTCGTCTGTCAGATTCCTTCTCTTTTAGTTTTGTCAAAAGCTATATCGATGAAGCACAGATGTACATTTCTACGTGTTGGGCTACTAACCTTTTTTAAATATCTTTTTAGAAACATTTTACATTTTTGTAAATTGCTCTATTATTAACTTATGTAACCTGAGACAGACAGTAACTTTTGTTTTATTTAAATCTGTAATTGTTAACAATTTGCGATTGTAATAACCCATTTGCTAAAAATAATGCGTTAGCTAGTCGCAATACAACTATGGAATTTTTTTAAAAATGAAAAGCATCAAAGTAACTTTGTATTCTCGGTGTACCTTGATAGACAATTTCCAAGAGCGTAAAGGAAAGGAAAGAACACGAAGTGTCAGAATCTATAGTTTTCGCAACATTTTCCGAATAGTTTAAATGAGAAAAATTGCAAAAGAATTTGGTATCAATCGAGAAATTGCCCGTTTATACGTTTATACTTACATATATAATTCTTTGCCTATTTACTCTTTCGGATGTAAGGTAATTATGTTAGTTGACTTCTCTATATTGACTAGTTTCCTTCCAAGTCTTTCCGTTTTATGTTGCTTTTCTTGTTAGTTCCTAAAGGATGCCCTTTTTTACCGTTACATATATCACGTTTTTGATCCAGGTTCTTCTCGATCTTCTTCGTGGCCTCTTTTTGACAATTGTTTCTTGATGTAGTTGTCCAACTAGTTTATTAAGTCATTTTTTTAAATGCCTATCGTAATTGACATTTTGCTATTGCTTTTTTATTGGTTTCACCTTCAGTTTCTTTGCGTAGGTTACATATCTAATATTGTTCAGTTTGGTTTCCCTCCCAATTTTTTCTTAATTATCTCATTTCTATAGCTGTTATTTTTTTGTCGTTCAGTTAATATCGACGTTTCTGCTTAAAGTATAATTATCAGAGTAACAACTTTTGTAAAAATTCGCACTCATGTTTTTTTTGCTATTTTTTTCGAAGAAGATCGCCTTAATTTTGTTGAAAAGTTTTCCCTAAATTGTAATTCTGTCTTTTATTTACTCATCCATTTTCCATCTTCTGTAATTTTTATTATTAATCCTAAATATCTAAATTTCTTCTACATATATTGCGTGTTTTTGTAGTTCTTTTCCTATGCTCATAATATTTGCCTTCTTCTTGTTTATTTTCATATTAAATTTTTTTAATATTTTTCTGTATACTTTGAAGTTCGGTGTTTTTTCATCCTTTGCTATGAGAACCATGTCGTCTTTATAGCAGTTCGCTTATTTGAATTTGTCTCATCTTCCAATAGCCCACTTCATACGGTTTATTTTTTTGTTTTGCTTGTTTAAGTGGCTTGTTTAGGACAACTGAAAATAATAATGTGCGGCCCTGAGTTACACTTGATGTTTCAAATAGATTCGATTTTGTTGCCTTATTCTGACGTAATTCTGATTATTGTATGTCTCTCTCTTATTTTTTATAATGCCTCCCCTATATTTTCTCTTTTAATTTTGTCTAAGGCTTTTTCCAAATCAATAAAGCACAGATGTATTCTTATTTTTCGTTGTTAATATTGCATTTGTAATTTGTTTCAATAGTTTAGCTACAGTACTTAGAAGGATTATTGCTTTATAGTTCTTGCAGTTTTTACTGGATCTTTTTCTAAATATTGGGGTTTATAATGTCCATTCTCCATTAAGTGGGTGGAATTCCTTTAATGCTTTCGTCATTATTTGTTTTAGTTTTTCTAGTGCTATTTCCGGTAATGCTTTCGACGTATTTGTAGTTATCATGTGTTGTGTGTTTCCTTGTTTAGTTTTTCTAATTTTTTCTCTTAAATGTTCCATGTTTATTTCTTCTTCATGCGATATTTCTATTTATAGGTTTTGGTATTGTGTATCTGCTTGGGTTTTATTGTTTATTTCTCTTCATCTAATAACTTCATAAAGTACTATATTTATCTTACTATAATTTTGGCATAATCATTTAAAAATATATAAAAAATATTTTTTGACTTTGGTGTTATAGTTTTTCATTTTCTCTCCAAACTCTGCCCATGATTTTTTTTTGTTTTACTATATTTTTAAATTGGTTTCTTCGGTTGTTGTATTTTTGGTAGTCATAAATTTTTTTAAAAATGTTTCATCTGTTTTCTATACTTTTTGTCTGTCTTTCTTTTTTGCTGTTTGTCCTAATACTTACTTCTCATTTATCTGTTTCTTAGCTTATAGCTTTTGATTTTCTTGTTAGTAATCTTTATTTTTACGGGTAGCGGGTAGGTACGTCACCTCGATCCCGGAAGTGACCAGACTTACTACAGGGCCCTAGCGCACCCTGCCCACGCGAGCTCTTGATTTCTCTCACCCCCCTTTCCTGAGGGAAACAGGTCCCACCTCTTTTGTTTCTACCCATTCACCACTCGTCTTTTTTCCACTCCCCACCAATCCAAGAAAGGAACTGGATGCCCACCTTGGTTTTCACTACTCCCATGAGAGTCATTATGGTTTCCCTCAGTACAAATCATTCCGGAGTTAAAAACAATATCCCACTCGGATCTTTGGGGGTATGTTAATGAGAGAAGCTGTGCAAATATAATATAAAAATCTGAAAATAGCAACATGGAATACGAGATGCCTGTTATTAACGGGGAAGCTAAACATAGTAGAAATGGAAATAATGAGACTAAATATCAAGATTCTTGGAATCTCAGGAACACATTGGCGTAACAACGGCCATTTTACTATCATTAGTGGAAATAAGAGTATGCTTTATACAGTTTGAAAAGATAGAAGTATATTACAGATGAAAAAATGTATATCTCTAGAACTGAAAAGTATTCTTTCATAGACGAGAAAATTTTACGATTAAGCCAAGCCACAATAACTAAAATAATAATAAAGTGGCTTTGTGGACGTCCAAGACCATCTAAATTGGTTATACGTCGTTAGGGTATATTACCCGTTACGGTATAAAACGACATTTGTTTTGCAGGTACAGTACCGGTCAAAAATATACCAACTTATGATATTCCCCCCATAGCATTTTTATTTGCTAATGATTTTTTTTCAAATTTTCGAACAATGCTGTAACACCTGTTTTGC
This sequence comes from Sinelater perroti, assembly GCA_036346155.1. Taxonomy (NCBI): domain Eukaryota; kingdom Metazoa; phylum Arthropoda; class Insecta; order Coleoptera; family Elateridae; genus Sinelater; species Sinelater perroti. The sequence goes on along the minus strand of JARFIY010000254.1, from coordinate 19,251,006 downwards.
AATAATTCCAATAAAAATTTTGACGTTTTTAAAGGTCTGCTGATAATGGCGCGCAAATCACTGCAGTCAATAAAAATAATCATTCTATTGACTATTGCAGAACTTGTATTTCGCGTTGTTTTCATGGTGTTTGCTTGGTTTCTTTTTGGATTCATTAAATAATAATAGCCGTGGCAGCTATGGGTAGAGAGTCTGGCTTTTGCACCATATCCCCAGATATTCAAAAGACGATTGCCAATGGTCGTGCCTAAGGTCGAACTCTCCGTAATCTTGCAGCACAGTTCAACCTTCACAAGAGCACCATTTTTCTTTTTTGTGAAGCGCTGTAGGATCTAAGGTGGTGTCGTACAGAAGTCCAAAGCCGGTCGTCCCAATACTACTTCAAGACATGTTTCGTGACAATCCCCGCCTCACGGCAGCCGATATTTTTCGCCAATTGTGTGATCTCCTGGACTCTAAACAATTTGTTTGTACTATCAGACTTTGTCTGCAGTAAGCTGGACTTAATGGACGTCGTCCGGTCAAGAAGCCGATTATTTCGGAAAAGAACAGACAGGTATGCGTGGGGTCGGCGCAAGCTCACAAGATCTAGACGAGGAAAGATTGGGAAAATGTGCTCTGGGGTGACAAAAGCAAGTACATATTATTGAAAAGGACCAATAACCAGATTCCCACGATAAAGCATAGAGACGGAAGTGTCATGATCTGGGGTTGTGTCTCCGGTCTCGGCACGAGTCATTTCAGGAAAATCCACGGAATTATACATGGGATATCCTCGAGAACACGTTGCATTTGTATGCCATGCAGAACATGGACAGAGGCTTCATTTTCCTACAGGAAAATGATTCTAAACATCGTTGGAAGCATGTCCAGGACTGGTTTGCTTGCTGTCGTATGACCTTCTTTCACTGGCTCAGCCAATCCGTCGACCTAAATATTATCGAGGGCTTCTGAGCAAAGCTGAAGCGTCGTCTGGTTGGCAAAAATGCCAATAATACAGATAAGAAGAATGCCCAACTTAAGGAGGAATGGAAGAACATACCTTCATCTATACCCTTCTGGGCTCTATGCCTCGCAGGTGCCAGTCTGTCATTGACGCCAATGGTTATACTAAGTGTTAGACTGTTGTTGTGATGATTTAGTTAGTTCGGTGCTTTTATTTGATGTTTGTTTCGTTGCTGCATTTTGAAGATTTTTTGCTGTGCTAATAGTTTTTTTTCAGTTGAGTCTAAAAATTTCAGCGGAAAGTACAAAGAAACGAAAAAGTTATGGCAAGCATACTAAAGATTGCTTTATTTTATATAGTGATGATACTTTAAAAGCTATTCTATCACCCAGGACCTTAGAACATTTTGTCGACCAGAAGTGGACACTTCAGCAGTATTCTACCCCTGCTCACATGGCGAATTGTCCTGATTCTATTAATGTTGAAGAATGTCTGTCTAATCCACCTGCCTTGAATTCTATGGATTACAGTGTCCGATCAATTTTGGAAGTCTAACCCTTTTAGGAGTTTAGAATCACTGGAGTGATATCTTCTATCAAAATAGGACAACCCTATGGTGATTTTTATCTCCCTAATTTATTGTCACCCTGCAATTTACCTTATCGACAAAATTGAATTTCGGTGACTGTCGTGTCTTTTAGTTTGTTGCCAGGCCACTTTCAATATCTTTTTGAATTTTGCTATTCTTTAACACAGTTCAAGGTCTCTGCTCCTTTTACCGTCCTCCCTTAATTATCTCACCTTCCGTTATTCCGACGTGCTCGGCGTGAAGTATTAAAACTTGCGCTATTAATTTTAAATTAATGCTCGGCGGCGCCAAGCGCAGTTCCCGAGAAGCAATTAATGCGTTTAGCACCGTCATCAGTTCTGCAGCTAAAATTTGCATGCCTAATGGAATGCAGAGCCTTGCACCGCCGACCGATCGGGTCACGCGACCTCCTGAAGCGGGCCGCTGAAATTTCGGGGCGCCAAACACGGACTTGGCCCGTGAAATATGAACGCCGCCGGCAGAACTGAAGAAGCGCCGGCTCGAAAGTTTTCCGGTTCACCGTAACTTTTCCAAAGGCGCCTTAAGCTCCTAATTTATATCTCCGAGCGCGCCCGCGGAGGGCGTTATTCACATGCTGATTATATTACGGATGACCTGTTTACAAATGCGGTTTTGATTTATAAGGAGCGATTCTGGGATCGATAGAAATGTGACGGCGCTCATTGAATTATTTATGTCTATAGATTCATGCCGCGGGCGGCTGAATATTCATGCGCCAGAAGGCCTGTCCTAAAGGTAAACACGTCAAAGCTCCTTGGTTTCAAGAACTAATTAAGCTGTCATTTAGTGACAGTCAAACGGACTATTTGATGTGGCAAACACTTCAAGATTGTTTAGCTTGCCGAATGGGCCTTGTATTTGTATTTTTTAAAAATACGAATTAATTAAATATTATTTTTATAATTATAGGTGTATAAATAAGTTCTCAGCTTTTTTCTACAACATTAAAGTTTTATTTAAAAACAAACAAAAAAAGCTTAATTATCAAAGTATTCTCTCGCTTCGAGACGATAAAGTTATCGATGCATTTTCAGACTTCTTCTTCTGTTTTGAATTGCGTATCAGCCAAGTGATGCTGTAACGACCGGAATAAATGATAATCGGAAGGGGCCATGTCTGGGCTATCCCCATGTGGGAGAAGTTCCCAGCCTAACGCGAAGATGTGTTCTTGCGTCGCCTTCGCAACATGTAGTCGGACATTATCATGGAGCAGGATGACTTTGCGACTTCCTTGTCCAGTAAATGGCCTTTTTTTTCGATTTCGTCGCTCAAATTAATGAGTTGCTGTTGGTAGCGATCCGCCGTAACTGTTTTACCTGGTTTCAAGAGTTCATAGTTCAGCACACCTTTCCAATCCCACCAGATACAGAGCAAATTCTTTTTGGCGTGGATATTGGGCTTTGGAGTCGATGTCGAAGGTTTGCCAGGGTCTACCCATGATTTTTTGCGCTTGAGATTGTCGTACAAGATCTATTTTTCATCGCCCGTAATAATTTTATGCAGAAAATCCTTTATTCGGTTCCTTGAAAGCAAATGGAGTGCGGTGTCACGCCGTCGATTTTTGTTATATTTGGACAGTTAGGCGGAACCCATCTGCCTTTCTTTTGTATCTTACCCATTGGATGCAAATGTATGGAAATGGCTGGCTGAGTGACGTCAAGCTGTTCTGCAAGCTCTTTTTTCAGTTTGCGCATTGTTTTGATCCAGCAATGTCTGGAGCTCATCCGTGTCAAATGTTTGAGGGCGTCCAGCGCGTGGTTGATCTTCAAGACTAAACTCTCTCCCCACGAAATGTTTGGTACCACTTTTTGCACGTTGCATGACTTACAGCATTCTCACCATATGCAGCACAAATTATTTCGGTGGCTTCAGCAGCATTTTTCTTAAGATGAAACGCGAAGTGAATAGAAAATCGAATATGCTCTTTTGTGATTGCCATCGTGAGCACAGCTGATTATTGAGGCTATGTGCATCAAACGCCAAATCGCATGATGTTTCGAAAGACCAAATGTCATTGCTTTCAAGCCGCAAGAGGGCGGACTAATACGTTACATGTAAACGGTGATTTGCTTCCTGTGAAATCTAAAGCTGAGAACTTATTTATACACGTAATACCTAGAATTTACAAAATGTTTTTATACAATAATTGGTTATACTAATTTTGGTTAAAAATAACAATTCTTAAATAATTATTATTATGGTTTTTATCTGCATACATGGTGTGTCTGAAAAGTTCTGATACATTTTTTCTATAGTTTGCATAATCGTTTTCTGTTATATTTTTTTTATTTGAGCATAGTACAGCAGCAATCAGAATTTCAAGGTTGTATGAGCTAATTTGTTGTAAAAGTTGGTTGACTTGCTGAGGTTGTCACCCACTGATAATGGACTTACACTAAAGGATTCACGTTGGCTTGTAGTTTTGAAGGCCATTTCGGTTGTATCGTTAGTGATCTGATGATGTCATTTGGATGATATGTAAGTTTTCTATAGTGTCTGGTTGTTTGTTCTATAATTACATCACGAATGTGTGGGTGCTGGAGTCGGTATGTAGAGTGAGGTTTGCCACGTACAATAGTTTTTAGTGTCTTTGAATGAAACATCTGGATAATGTCCACGTTCGTGTTAGAGCAGACCCACAGCTCACATCCGTATGTCTAAATAGGGCGTATGATGGTTTTTTATATAAGGAGTGTACTCTCAGTTGATGGTAGTAACTTTCGACCTATTAACCAGTAAATTTTTTTTTAATTGTCAGATGTGTTGCCTTATGCTTCTTCTTTATGTTGCTTTTAAGTTAAACTTTTGTCCCAGTGTAATCCCTCCACTTCTTCCTATTGGGATACCACAATGTTGTCTATGGTAATAGAAGGGGAATATTTTCCATCGCATTGTAAGAGTTATATGATATGCCCCAATTTAGTTTCATTTACCTTAATTCTCCATTTCTCTAGCCATTCTTCTAATAAATGTATGTATTCCTGTAGTAATCTTGCAGCAACTAAAGGGTTTTCGTTACATGCGAGAACGGCAGTATCATCAGCGAATGTTTCCATTTCCGTGTACGGTTTAGTTGGTATATCAACAGTGGAAAGCAAGTAGTGGACTGAGCCTAAAACGTTGCCTTGGGGAACCCCTGCAGTACTTGTCTGTAGCATTGAGGTTTTGTCTTTGAATTTTCTTAGGAAATGGGGGTTATAGAGATAGGATTGGATGAGCAGATAATATTGGGTCGAAAATAATTGTCTAGAGGTATTCTAGAAGTTTGGATATTATTCATAATAGACTAATTGGGCTCTAAGATTGCACTTTATTTGGCGATTTATCGGGTTTTAGTATTACTATGATTTACGCTATCTTTAGTTGTGGCGGTCAATAAGCCAAGCGCATAATTCTGGTGCTTTCTTGTTGTTCAGTAATTTTATCCCTTGACGTAATTTACTGATATTAAGACGCCTTATTGGGGGGAGCTCTAATGGTATTTCGAGGGAGATCTAATGTTTCTGAGTTGGGCCTAAATACTGTCAAATATTATATGAAGTAGGTCAGTTTTTTCTTGTTTAGATCTGGTCCATGTACTGTCTCTGTTACGTAGTGGTAGTATATGCATATGGCCTCTTGAAACCCTTCGTGTATACTGTAATTGTCCATGGAAAAAGAGGTTACACATTGTTGAAACGTATTATTTTTTGTTTCATTCGGTTTACGTTTAAGTTAATTAGCAATTTGATCGTGTCTTGTTTTGTTGTTTTTATTGTAGGTTTGTTGGCAGATTGCCCTAGCTTTTCCTTCTTCCTTAGCCAGTTCATCACTTTCTAGTGAAGTTTTGTGCATTCTGTTTTTGCTTTTTTATGCATGGTGTTTTATTATGTCTTGTGTAGTAGTTATGAATTTAGTAACTCCATTTTCCAGTTTTTCGGTCGTTTCTAGACTTCTATCAAGGTTAAGATGTTGGTTCATATACTCCTTGAAGGTGTCCTAATCTGTTGGTTTGTTGCATAACATTGCATTTTGTCATTACTAAAGCACTAATAGTAAATATGACGTGTGTGCTTAGATGATATGTTATAATTTGATGTAATGTCTACGTAGTTTAATACATTTTTTAGAAATGAATAAATCCAAGAAATCTGGAACTTTGTTTGGGTCCGTTGGTCAGTATGTGAGGCTACTTGTTGAAAAATATATATAATTGTTGTCAGTTATGAGTTTATCGAGTTCTCTGCCTTGTGTGGTAATCAATCTACTGCCCTATCGGGTGCCGTTCCTAGTGAGCCAAAAAATGGCTGTAGCATAAGCTTGGTTGTTTTGTGCCGAGGGGAACAATGGGTTGCCGCTAATGTAGCTGGACTCGATAGTTTATTAAGTAACTTGTAAGAAATTTTCTTAAAATTTTAGTAGTTTGTGGCGTGTTATTGTTCCACGAATGATGATGGCGGTGCACTCATGTGCTGAACCACCCGGATGTTCCGTGTGGTAAATAGGAGCGGTATGTTTATATGAGATTTTATGGTAAAACGGATTTTTGATAGGAGAATAGCTGAGAAAGATTTCAACTTTCTGATTTTTCTTTCTTAGTAGTTTGACTATTATCAAGCTAATTTATTTGACTATCGAAAACGTGTTCAAGATTATACTATTTTAGTTGTAATAGTTGGTTGAACATACTTTTGAATTATTCTGAAACCGTGTGAGGTTAGGTCTCGAGGTGAATGAGGTTTATTTATGTTTGTTCGTCTATAGCTTTTTTTTCAGCAGTTTTTCTCTAGGAGGGAAGGACAGTTGTGTGGTTTATGGTCTATGTGGTTGTGTGTTTGGTTTTATTTTATTCTGTAATGTAGATTGTACAGCCTTTATAGTTTGCAGGATGTGCACCATTACATAGAATGCAAGAAGCAGGATTATCTCTTGTTTTTGCATGTTGTGGAGTTGTAAGGTCCGCCACACTTTACACAATTGTATGGCCTATTACAATATGACTTCTTATGGTTATAATTTTGACATCTTATGCACTGTACTAAGTTTGTATTTCTGTGGACGGTTTTACAGAAATTTCTAAGATTTGTGAGTAGTTATATATGTCTTTGTTATTGGTAGCTGCCTCCATGTCTACAAAGAATAGTGGTAATGCTGCTTTGCTTTTCCTATGCTTTATATTGGTAATGTTTCCCTGTATGCACGATCCTGCTTGATTTGATAAGTGTCTTGGAAATGTTTGGCGAGTTTTTTGTAGATATCCTGGTTGTGCACATTAAAGTTGACTACGTTGTTAACCATCCTTTTGGTTGCGTACTGTTCTTGTTTCTTAATATTTTGCAAGATGTTTATCGTTTCCTGGTAATTGTCAACTTCATGTATAAACATTGGAGGGGGGTTGGGTGCGTTTTTTGGATTTTTATTGCTCCGTTTATCTTGATTATTGTTTGTTGTGTATGGAACTTTTGATAAACTTGAGAATTTGTTAGTTTAACATAATAAATTAAATTATTGTGGCTGATTTTTCTCTTTTCTTTTTTAGGTTATCAACACTTTTCCAAGCCTTTATTCCATCTGCAATGTTTTCTTCTTCCTCTGTGTTTCTAATAATAATTTCCATTGATTTATGTGGTGTAATTGGTTGGAGCAATGGTTGGGCTTGAGACGGCATAATAGATCAAGACGTTGAAGAATACCCATATTCATAAGCTTGAAGTGTTTGCCTTGTGAACGTCATATGTTAGTTGCGTGGGGTTGAAACCATTGTTAAATGACAGCATGCTTACAATTAATTTTACTTAATATATAAATAAGTAATACAAAAATTAAAAATATTTTAATTTTCTTGATACGCTAGTTTATCATTTTGCCCGAGTGTATGATAACAATAACGATAACATGCAATGAGTGCAGTATAAATAAAGACATAATACAAATGATTTAGAGATGTCCAGGAATCTGTTGAAAGTGATCCACGTTTTCTATACTGTCAATCAGCCGAACACCGGAATATATTGAACGTGTATGAGCTACAACCAACAAGAGTCGGCAGCTAACAGTCCAAGAAGTAGAAGATGAACTGGTGATTTTAAAATTAAAGTGTGTGAAGCTTTGATAGATCATAACATGAAAATGTTGTGGCAGACTTTGTTCCTTTAATGCTGTTAATCAGAGTAAACGTTACTTCTTGCTGCAGTTAGTAATAACTTCAAACTGCTACCGATAAACCAGATTTCTAACATAACAAAATATTTTGGATAGTGGAAACGATGCTCGAAAAAATGTAAGATTCTAAGTGCTTACTTCAAAGGGGCTGAGAGTGCCTATAATGTGTCTTCCGTTTTGTACCATTTTGTATATATTTCACTTTTACTCCAAGTATCGTTTCAGACTTTTTCTTCTGCGCTAATGTAACGAAAAAGGGTACAGTTGTGTCCTGATACTAACCAGTTCTTTAAATTTGCAAATATTAAAATTACGGACTCATGCGGCATTCTTTAAAAAATATAAATAAAGAATAATATATTGGAGCGTGCCTAGGTTCCTGAGGTTCCCTCTCTTCCACGCTCTCAACGAGCCTTCTCATTGGTCCTATTACCTCCACCTATGAGTTGAAGATGAATTCACTCTGGAGATTCAAGTTAGTATGTAGGTTCTACCATGTCATTTGCGTGATTTTAAAGTCTACCACAGTATCTGGTTGCCCGTTGCAAAATTATATCACATACGTATGTTGTTGAGTCTGCACGTAGAGAATTTCTCATGTACAATGGAGCATTCATAAGAAGTGAGTTCTCAATGTCTTGTATTAGAACCTCTGAATAATGTCTATAGTGAAGTAGCTAGAGCAGACCTATAGCTCGTGTTTATATGTCTAGATATGGCGTAAGTTAGTTTTGTACATAAGAAATTTGTTATTTGTTGCTAAGGATGATTTAAGCCAGTACATTTTTTGATATCCGATCAATTCATATGGTAGTATATTTTTATTTAACCGATTTAATACTAGTTCTTCTAGAAATTTAGATACTATTGATAATAAGCCAATTGGGCGATAAGACTGCACTTCGTTATTTTGTCATTAATTTTGTTGTCATTCAATCGTTCACCCATGGGGCAATAACTAGTGATATATCTCGGATCATATAGGATGGTTAGTGAACCAATGTGCGCCGATTTGTTCTTCGTTTTACTACCAAAGTGCTCACAAGAGGCACCTACCCGATAGTGTATTGAACCTAAAACCCTTGTCGACACAAATTGATTGATATGGGTCGTGGGTAGGTTAAGCAAACGGTCTGGCCATTACTGAAGATCAAAGTTTCCGGCTTTAGCGCTCATAATTGGTTTCAGCTGGTGCTAAGGTCAATTTATTTATATCTTTATGTTCTAATATAGAAAGTATTTCTTGATCAATTTAGAGACTTATACATATGATATTGGTTTTTAAATAAGACTGCTATTTAGTAACACTAGATAGGAAATTTCTCCCCGTTGGAACTGTATATAAGTAAAAAAAATCTAGATACATGACTAGGCATAAGCTCTGTAAGTTTGTCTAATTTTTTGGCTACAAAATAATGGAACGCTTGTATTCATAGAACCAAAGCGAGAAAACCACATACATATTCAACTTATGCGATTATACCTACAACTGCGTGGATTAAATTCGCGTATTTATTTCGCTTTCGGAAAACATCGTTATCCATCCGAGCGTTGCAATTATTCAGATTGTAACAACGTCAAAATTGATGTGTCTGCGCCAGGTTTTTTACCACCTCCATGTTTTGTTTAATTTTAACAGGGCCTGTTAGTAGAGACAATTTGTGGAACATTTGTTTGCTTGTGTTGCTATCGATTGTAACTGCTAGGTCGCATTTATGAAACTTCAATTATTTTTACTTGGAGGCGTATTTGAAGTTTATTTTAAAAACGCCATTACAACAAATTGTTCAACAAGTTAATACTTTTTCGCCTTAAAACGTTCATCTACAACTACTATTATTATGTACAAGAGGAACTATTTGCTTTGTTAGCGATTTCTTGCGAATATTTTGTTTAAGTTTCAAAATATAGAGATTAGTGACATAAACGTTGTTCTTCTAATAACCACATAAGAAGTCTGGTTCTGTCAAATCGAGTTCGCAGTTTAAACCATATCGTTCGAATATAAGGTATGAAGCAAGTCAACCCGAAACCATGCATTATGAAATCTTGATGGTTTAAGGAGCATCTTAATCTTTCACTTCGTTCTCCAAGATGTCTTTCAAACATATCTTTATAGCTTTACCTGCAACACCCTTTACTAATTTCTCATTAAATATCATTTCTAGATGTAAAGACTTCTCATGTAGTTCTGGTGGGTTTTTGGCTACCCAAAAACGAATGATCTGCTTCTCGATGAATTTATTGGAGTAAAAATGAGCTCCAACCCTCATGGTAAATTTTTCGTCAAATTAAAAAAAATTATTTAAGTGTAGGATGACTTAGATGAATTGTAGTCTCAGTTGATTATCTCTAAGCAATAGATATTCAGTCAGCTGTACCTTATATAAGAACACATGCCAGCCTTTGTGCAAATTTGCCAATTTGTTGATATTTCAGGTTATGCCTTGTAGTTTCCACCGCACAGATTGTTTTGTAGTTTGTTGTTAGAATAAAGGAGTTATTTTTTGTAGAATTTGTACTGCTTCTATACAATAGACAAATAATGTATGTATTTATAATAACACATATAGATTCTTGAAATGTTGTATATCATTATAAGAAGTAATTCAATCTGCTTCAATTTACATCTGTCAAAAAAGTATTGACACAAAACTACTTAAAACAATAAAGACTAATTCACATTAAAGACTGCAGACAGTTCTACCCTGGATTTTTATACACCAATTGTCAATGTTTATCGTTTGAGAACTGTTAGGTGTAGTATGAAATATAAACCATAAAACAGTTTGCTGGTGATTGAGACGAAACCAATTATAATGATTGAGAGGATTTAAAAATTAATGTTGATGGATGCAGCAATTTATTGTTTCTTATTGTTAGGAAAACATCTGTATTAAAAAAGTTATTTTACAACACGAGAGGTTCATTTATATCTTAAAACTAATTTTAACTAAAAACAACTTCAAATACCTTTAATTTACAATTCCTGTTAACTTATGTATCAAAGGTTTGCACTTTGTTTATTCATATTGTTGCTTGATGCAATAAAACAACATGTTCTTCCAAAATGTCCCTGATGTAGCGATCCGCCGTTAAATCTTCTCTGCGTCCTCTATTAGGCACGAAGACCAACTCAATTTTTCCGTGCATGCGACAGTTTCTTGAATACAGTAGTGAAAAAATCTTTTCCTGGTTTTCTATAGACCCGAAGTTCTTGTCGTAAGCGCATCCGATTAATGCAATAACAACAGTTTTTTAAAGCTTAATAATAAAGATACTTCTTTTCATCTTCCTTAGACTGAAACAGGATACGAAAATACGCATGCAGCTAATGAGTCTATTAGTAACATTAGGAGATGCTATGACTAAGACAAAGAGTTTTAAAGTTCATATCGCCATTGTCATTTAATCGGTTTGCTACCATATGATAGATACTTGTGGTAAAGTACAATTCGTCGTTCTATTTTGGAAATGATACTGGGAACGTAGTGACTATCGATGCTAAAGGTCATCGTTGGAAAATAGTGGATTTTTTGTGTCCTTATTGAGCCTGCATGAATTTGAACGACTTGTACTTCCAGCAGGTTATATGGCACATGAAACAATCTAATTTGTGGAGCAAAAAGTTAATGGGCAGTTCATCTCCCAAAACAGTGATTTTTCCTCTGAGGGTTCGTCAAGACCAAAGTTTATGCTACGAAATAACAACTATTTCTGAATTAAAGGCGAAAATTCGAAGAGTTACCGACGAAATTGAGTCACAGTTATGTGAAAAAGTGATCTATAGAATTCGAAAGTATCAAATGAGCTATAGAGAACATTTGTCAAACTTTCTATTCCACATCTAATGACAATGTGTACCCTTTAAAGTATTATCATAACTTTGTCAACTACTAAATAAATTGTTGTTTCCTAAAATTAATTTCTGTGTTTCTTTTTGGACACCCTCTTTAATTGCAAATGTCTAGTTAGAAAAGAATTGTTAGACTTTAAAGAACTGAAAGAGTTATATGGTATCAAGAGTGACTCTGAGCGATTTCCAATTGCACCGGGTGCTGCAAGTTTCTAAATTATGACTACTTTTTAGGTAAGACAAAAACTGTTTTAAGTGACTCTCTTATTGTCAAAACCAAACTTAAAGCTATTAACCTTAAAACCAATCGGTCGAGGTACGAAATTCTTATTCCAAATTAAATCAACTTTGAACGAACACTACTGAAATTCCTTATAAATTCTCCCTTGTTGTTGAATTTCACATCTTAGTTTAACTTCCCCTATTTGTCACCCTCTTTAATACCCAATAGAAACTTTTGTGGAAAGGTCTACTATAGTCCTTAAGTTCCGTTTTAAATTTAAAACTTACCAAAATCAGATACAACGCTCTTTCTGCCTATTATTTGGAAGTCTTGTATATGCAGCATTATAAATTGACTTCGAAGAGACTTTTTAAAGAGAATTGTAACAATGCTAGATACAACAATATAACTTGGACGATTCTTCCATTTTGATTTGAAAGATGTTAAAAGCTTATTTGAAGAGAATAATATATTTCTCTAAAAAATCTCATATAACTATGGGAAAAGCTTTTTATACCTTCTTTTTATACGACAAAAAACCAGATTTTCCTCTAATAATACTGAGAAAAAGAAATACAAATAAATAGGAAAATTTTATTTCATTTCTTATTATATGGTAATGGGGAAAGAAACCCTTATAAATTCCAGTTATTAGGTAGAGAACCAAGCAATCCTAAATGAACTATGGACATTAACTTGCGCGAGCTCGCGCAAACTTACAGCTGCTATTATTTTCAAGGCCCGCGGACGAAGTCTATTGTTATTGCAAAGTTTCAGCTTTCGTGGACTTTAAATAAACCCGAAACCTTAAATGTTCGCGCAAACAGCCGCGAGGCATGCTAACTGAAGCTTCGAGCGGCGCTGCTCTTGGTTTCGACTCGGAGCACTCGCAGGAGATCGGAAGATCGGGCGGGCTGATTTACGTTTAGGGCTTATTCCATCGCTTGATAAAGACGTACTCTCGTTAGCGGAGACAAGATGTTAACTAGAATTTATGCGTATAACCCTAGATAAGCGGGCGGAGTTCAGCGAGGCGCCCGCAATCGCTTCAGCCTGAAAATTTGGCGTTCGCGGCAAAAACGGATGCTCTGATGAGGACATGCGATATCTGTTAAGGAATGTTGTACGTAGCGCTCAGATTGCGTATCTCTAATAAAACATAAAATATTACAGGCTGCTTAATTTACAAACAAAATGAAATACTGGGACTAAAATGAAATATAAAGTCAGAAAATTCTGTATTAAAAAAATTATTAACAATTACACTAACACTAATGAGAAACTAAACAAAATTGGACGCTCATATATAAAAGAACAGCTAGATAATAAATAAGACATTCACAATATTAACGAAAATATAACGTCAAAATAATTACAGGGACACACCTGACTCAAAAAGGAATACAAATGATTAAAAGAAATTTCGAAAAGTGTGGATCATCACATAAACAAAGAGCAGACACAAAAAGCAACAATCAAAGCAAATAGAAAATAAAAGATAGCAAAACAGACAAGCCAGCAATAGTTCAAAATAACTTTGAAAAGGAAAGTAAAAACAAACCCAAAATATCATAAGGATACTTTAAATTAACGAGACGTAATCTGAAACCAACCAGATAAAAACACAAAGTAAATGAAGAAGTGAATAATATGAAAAACGCCAAAGTTGGGTTCATAACGTACATAACACCAACAACATCATGTGGATACTTGTTTTAAGGTAAACAATAATACGCAACACTAGAGCAAGAAAGCGATCGTTAGTAGATAAAAACCAAAGCGAAAATAAGAAATTTTATTGATTGCCTCTACAATTGTCTCCTCATTAATCTTTTATTAGGAAGAACATCTGTGCACTTTTGTCATTCCGTAAAGCTGTTGCAAGCTATTCTTTGGATGTAGCATGGCACCACTTGAGAACAACTGACTGAAGCTGGTTGTTGGAAGAGAACTTTTTGCCTCTCATTGCCTCTTTCTTTGTGTCAAGATTCGAAAAATCATAAGACAATTGCGCGTACTCAAAAGCTTACAGGTTTGCAACGGTATGGTGACTACAGTGACTTGCAGTTTTGATTGGTAATACTCTTATGATGGGGCAGCTAACTTCTCAGATGAATTCTCTCTGATCTCAAAAACCGGTCGTAATTTATTTTATCCCAATTGTGCAGTCTTGGGTTGAAAGTTTCCAATATGCTGTTCTTTCAAAAATTGGTGGTTCTTTTCCGGTGTCAAGTGCTAAAACTGTGATTTCTCTGCTGTAACCAAATACCTAAAGAAGGTTTCGGAATTTACGTGGTACAGCTGCAGCAATTGTTGGCGTGCCCCCAAGCTTCTGCCGGGGCGTGAGGGTATGTTCCCAAACTTTTATGATCTTTAAGTTCTCATGTGTGGGTATATGTAAAGTTTTGCAAGATAAACATGTTGCATCTGGCAGTGTGTTGAATGCGATTCGCCTGTTTACTATTATTAAGCTAATCACAGGCTTGCGCACCAAACCATTCTTTGGGTGTCGCAAGAAAGCTTGTCGTTAGAGAAGTTTTTCCCTGCAATGCAAAGAAGAAAACATCTTTTCGTTAGCAAAAACGTGTCGTTTTGATGTTATCGTTTTGAAACTTTTATTTATTTATTTACAAAAAGATTTCTTTGTCTGTTTTTCCTTGAACCACCTTAATCAACTTGGTGGTGCACTCTTTGGTAGCCAATGATCTAGCCGGTTATTTTCATCGCAAACATGCCTGCGGCAATTCCACTGAATATAACAAATGCAATAAATTTTTGTTTCTCACCAACTTAAAGAGAGTTCGGGTTTGATTTCTCTTAATAAAGACACGTCCTTTAACGTTTACTAATCGCATAATACTGGGCAAACGTCAGAATCCTTCTTGTTTATTATTACAAATTCTAATTTTATTTCTTCTAATTCTATTCTTGAAAACACATCAGTATCTTTAATTCTTCTGTCCAATCTAGAACTTAAATGTTTAGCTGCGAAAATGTCACTTTAGAACTGATTAGATCTTGTCCTAAAACAGAATAAAAGTTGAATCTTGCATTCTTACAGATACATTGGAGAAACTTGTCAGCGAAGGGATGAAAATGAGCCAAGATCCACCCCATTTTTTTCCAACAAATTTTATTGAACCTATTAAAATAATTTAGATTACATTTTTGCTTCTTAAATGAATAAACTTGAAGTAGAGGCTATCCCAGTTATATTAGTCTGTATTGCTGAAGTTCAAAGTGTACAAGGAACATTTTTTTAAGTCTAGGTTTAAATATATAAGAGTTGCTGAAAATTGTTATTGAATTAGTTTAATGCTTTGTAATAGGTTACCTTGTATAATTAAATTTCCTAAGGTGTCCAAAAATGTTAGTAGTGTGACATTTTCGCTCTTTACAGTGATGAATAAGACGTGCAAATTTACTAAAACTACTTATTTATTTCACTTACAAATGATCAAAGTTATTTAACACTACTTATGTTGCACCTGCGTTTGAACTTCAATTTTCCAAGCCGCCCCACTGCGCGATATTTATCCTATTGGTGATCTACCAGAAGAGGCGCGAAACATCTGGAAGTGCGAGAATGGAAGGTTCGCCTGGTTTTAATCCGCACGCGCGTTGCAGCGGCAGGTGAATTCGTGGGTGTTTATAAGGGATGTTTATAAGATCATTACAGTGGTGATGTTTTTAGAGAAAGATTTGTAGCAATGAAATTCCCAAGGAGAAAATTATTAACTCACCATTATTTAAAGGATTTCGAAACCAAAATACAGTAGACGGAAATGGAGTGTAATTGAGTCACCTTACCGAATTTTTAAATTATTTTACGATAGGTTGTTGCAATTTTGAAACAATTTATGGAAGTAAGTATTATCAATCATGATATTTTTGATATATTTGCAACTATATCATATTTTTGATCAGCTAACGTTGCATTTTGCAGCAAATTTCACCGATTAGGAATCTTTCATAATTTCGTATACACAAAAAAATGTATTTTTAGTCTTATCAAAAATAATATCAAGAAATAAATTTAATGTTGAGGCTTTTCGCGCTTTTTGATATTTGTGCTCGTCGTTTAGGGAATGATTGCCAAACAACGATTTTTCTGAAAACTTTCTTGTCGATTTGTGTTTTTGTTGTTGTGCTACATTCTTTCATTTTTTGCTTTTTAATCTTTTTCTTAAGTTTAATTTTTATGGGTTGTTGGTACATATGATACTACAAATGGTCGCACGTTTTGATAGATTTAAACTTGCGTTGCAGTTGATAATATCTCTAGGTATTAGTTGCTCTTGAACTATAAAAAAACTTGCGATATCATTTTGGACAAAAATAGAAATATCGGGAAATTTTGGGTTGGGAGGAATGCCCTTTGTACCGAGAGATGATTGGCATTGTGTACTTAGGTGTATAGAATAGGTAATCCTATAAAGAAAATGTTAGTCTGAAAGGCGCTCTAAAGTTAGCACACACAATAGATAATATCACTGTCATTGTTAGGAAGGTGTTCTAATCCAATAGACATTTAACATACCAGGTGTTTGGACATTCTTCCATCGGCAATTTATGCTATTCTGCACGACTATATTAAGATAAGAAAATTCTGTTTCCTTTGTTACCTAATGCCTTAACTGATGAGGAAATGGAATGACACGTTTTTCGGCGATGGAAGTTGCTTAATACAAGGGCATTTTGAAAATCTTATCTCCTAACCCATAGGCCTACTAACTTTGATGTAGTGACCAGAATGACAAATGGCACGGCCGTTCTGTTGAAACAACGACAAGAATCTTCTTGTGGATGTAAATTTCAGCCTTCAAATTTTCCAATAGAAACAAGTCACGGGCGAGATTCGGTGAGCAGGCTGCCCAAGCGAAATCATCGCGTTGAAAGTTTAGGCATCCAAAAAACATTTTATGTAGCATTTGGAGCGAAGCTGTTGTTATGTGAACTGTCGCTCTATTCCGTTGGAATCAAACAGTTAATGCATCGAGATTCTCCCTGAAAAATTGTCTATATTTCCACATATTGATTGAAAGTAAAAATAACACATTAGCCTTCATCTTTCCAAGATGTTTCTACACATTTCAAGTTCTTATATGACAATAATATATATAGATGAAAGTGAATGTCTTGGTGTAAAATTAGTCACACACTGATACTAAACAAATGATCAGATTACCTCGGAGGCTGCAAAATCGAACGTTTTACTGTATCAATGTTTTCCGGTATTCCTGCACTCCAAGGTCTTTCTCCTCTCCGTCTCGTTGCAGAATCAGTGCTTCTGAAATTTTCTACCAACAAAAAAATTGTTTTTCAATCGGAAACGGAGATCCAAGGTGCAATTTGAAGCGCTCCTAGAAAGTGGGTTGTGTGAAAGCTTCGACCGCCTAAGTTTTCTTTTTGTCCATAACTTTCCGACTCACTGGGCCTAAAGAAATCACTATCCTTATTATTTGTATTTAGGGCGAGTTTTACCTCACCCTGAGCCTACTGTGTCTTATGGGATATAAATATTAAGTATAAATATATTGATCATATAAATGTTGCTTCTTTTATTAAAAAATTGCTTTTAATTACACATAACATCATGAACAAACTATAATGAAAGAAATTATATCATTTTGAAAAATGGAAAGAAATTTTACTGATTTTTAATCCAACTTCTCCTTATACAGACACCAGGTTTAGTCAGTTGCATTCTTGTTTACCCTCCGCATAGTGGAACGTATAATAAAATGTTTGCCAAAGGAATTAAACAGGTCAGGCCTTTTTATTATTAAATAAATGACAGTTAATTAAAGAGATCTCGACCAAGTAAATAGTAGGCTACTTATATTGTTCTAGCTGTTAATTTGATGGCAGCATTGCATTACAAAATTGTAATGAAACGGAGTTACTCTTAAATTGTTCTTTGTTTAGCAGAAAATAGCACATTTGCAGCTCTAAAAACATAGTGTTATCGCTGGAAATATAAAAGAATTGTACTCTAAAAGAGTTGGAGATGATAAACACTTTAGCAGGACTATTAACGACTCTGTTGGGAGAGTAGTTCCCAGAACGCCATTTTAGATTTATGAACTACTGAATTTGAACAGAAGTTGGCAACATACAAGCTTAAATAGAAAAATAATGAGGCTGTTGCTAAAACACTTTATTGGCGACGAAAACGATATGTACAGGACGGCTTAAAAAAGAAGGCATATTCGTTAATTTTTAGTATTGAGAAATTCTATTAACACAAAAACAATCCGTAATAAATATAGTTTTAATAGGTATGCATTGATTATTTAGTTACGTAAGATTATATCGGAAAGATGCGGTCTCTCTTTAGAGTTCTGCATCGCACTGGCTAATATTTCTTGTAGTGTAGCTGCAGTTGCTCTGTGAATAGCTACTTTCAACTCACTTCGGACGTAGACTTTCTATTTGAGGCAACTCCAAAGAAAGAATTTACAAACAGGCAAATCTGATGAGCTTGAGGGCCAAGAGGCATCGCTGAAACGTGAGATTGTTGGACAACTAGCACCGAAACCCTTGTCATTGTTAGAACTACGCTTTTTAGATGTTGATGCAAAAAAAATGCTGGCATAGTGCTCTAAAATCATACTTATTATAACTGTAATATTATAATTGTAACTGTAATACTATGGGGGTCAGTTGACAGTTTTGCTTATTGACATAACCATCCAAATGGAAATATAGCCAATTACTGCTCATCACGATTACATCACCAAAAGGAATAATTTCAAACATTTTTTGATGGAATTTTTGCGTTGGATATTATCACCTTAAGAAGCTTTTGAACAATCTAGGATACGCTGTAACAGGCGACCAGATAGATCCAAAGTTGAAGACGACATTCTTACTCACAGCTGATTTCCTCTTTCTAACTTGTCTAATTGTGCGAAACGACTCAACCAATTATAGTATTGTGTGTATTGAACTGTCGTCTGAAAAGAGTTTGAATGGTAACAACGGTATCGTTATTTCTAAAAGTGCTCAACAGTAAAAATGTGATGCTCTATATTCCATTGCGCCATAATTACTCAAACTGAACCATCTGAACTACTCACAAACGATGTGTGGTGGCCATTTCAAAAACATGCCTCATTTCTAATCAGTGTAATTGTCTTTCTTAAAAAATCTGAAAAATGTTATAGTTTTTTGTAATTTTGCATACATTTTCGAAATGGACTAATAACAAATATTATACAGCAGTTAATATTATGTAAATAAGGTCAAATTTAAGTGGTGTATGATAGAATACTTAAAACTCATTAACGAAAATGTATGCAGTAGTCTCATGTCTTTGTAAAGCTTACAGAAACTGTTGAATTAGAAATTTATGTTAATCTCAAAATACTGATATTGTGTTACATGCACACCTGCCGCTTCGATACCGTCTGCGCCTGTAGGTCTAGTACATCTTAATTTGATATATCCAATACCGTGTACGTCTGCAAATTAGAGTTTCAAAACAATTAAATGTACAGATTGCCTTAAACATCATTACCAACGCAGCTCTTGAAAAATGAAATTAAGTGTACGACGAATGGCTCCATGTTAGAAAACATGTTTCGTTTGTGAGGAAAAAGACAGATAAAGATGTTTCCTTCTTTTTCAAATGATCATTTTTAAAAAATTCTTAAAGTTGAAGCCTCGGTCCACGCCTTCAAGCCGAGCAAACGTGCGTGCCGAGCTATCCTGGATATCTGCGCTATCAGAACGGCGGAGCCGCAGTCTCGCCTAAGGCCAGGCGAATTCACTTTATCAGTTTATTAATTTTAATTTTATTATTCTTATTACATTCTAAGTGAATATAAAGGAAAGTGCATGAGGGGTCAGCTTAAGTGAGAACATGTACGCACATAAATTCGCAATTTCAACATAATCCTCAGTAGACCACAATTCCATTACAACAAATAAACATGAATGACATACTACGAAATATAGTATCGCAACAAACATTGCTTAGCGCTGTCCACCCAATGGACGTAATACAGGAACAGTACTATAATGTGTCACAAACTACAAATATAAATTCAACTCAGCACGAGTACAATAATCAGATATTACTGAGAATGTCGTCAACTAGTGAAGACGGACAAGATGAAATGAATCAGTCTGCTGGCATATCGTGGCAGAAAGTAAAAAGCACTAACGTAGAAAGGTAACAGGGAGAGACAACGAAGAAGTAGATAACACTATAGCAGCAAGCAACAAATACATTCCGCTAATAGCTAATGACAATGACAATGTACAAAAAACCCCAAACTCCGCCAATATTTGTTTACGGAGTGGTATATTACTCAAGCATGATAACACAAATAAGAAACTGTCTAGAAGACGAACTCTATAGCACCAAAAGTCTTGCTAACAATACTATTCAAATAAAAAGCAGTACTACAAATAATTACAAAAAACTAGCACGACACTCTAAAGAGAATAACGTAGTACATTATATACACCAATTAAAAGAAGAACGAGCTTACAGAGTTGTAATTAAACATATACATTACATGATATGCACAAATGACATTACAGAAGACCTAACACAACAAGGACATAAAGTTAGAATATAAATTCGGAACACAAAATAACCAAGAAACCATTAAATATATTCTTTGTGGACTTAGGACCAGAAAGTGACGTGTTCAAAATTGAAAGACTTCAAAATACTGTGATAAAAATAGAACCTCCAAATCAAAATAATATTCAGTGCATGAGATGGCAGTTATATGGTCACTTAAAAACTTATTGTAATAGGCCATTTGTATGCGTTAAATGCGATGAAGCACAGTACCATCAGTTGTAAAAAGACCAAGGACACCCCAGATACATGCGCATTATGCGGAGAGATCATCCGACTAACTATAATGATAAAGGATACGAACACTACCAATAGCTAATTCATAGAAATAACCTTATAAACAAGACTAGAGTGCTAAAAACACCATCACCTAACGTAAACGCTATCCTAACCACATCAAATCAATAACTTACATACTACACTAGAGCCACAACCATTCAATGTTCGCCAGCAATCCAGAAGTTATACTAACGTTATAGCTAACACGTTAAGCAATGACAGTGACACAATAATAGATTTAAACAATACTTTATCACAATTTCTAAATGAATTTAAGGCCATGTTCAATCAACTTATACAGCAAAATAGTATGGTATTAGATATGCTCACAATGTTAATAAGCAAACTTCATTAATGGGTATATTCCTAAGAATCCCTTTGTGGAACCCTAATGGACTAGGGCAAGAAAAATAAAAATCTTCCTAGCAAATAATCAAATAGATATATATATTATATAGATATAACTCTTGATATGTGGAACACTTTTCACAGAAAAAACATATTTCAAAATACCTTATTATGAAACATACCAAATCATCCTGAGGATATTGCACACGAATGTACTGCTGTCCTCATTAAGTGCTCTATTCAACATCATAAAGAATTAAAATATCAAGAAGACATTTTACAGGCAGCTACAGTAAAAGTAACAACTTTACCTTATGAATTGACACTATCAGTAGTTCATTGCCTACCTTGGCACAACATAAAAAGGCAGATTTTGAACAATTCTTTCAAACATTAGGAGCAAAATTTATAGCCGGGGGAGACTATAATAAGCATACTAGATGGGGCTCACGTTTAATACAACTAAAGAACTAAAAGAACGTCATAAAACAATAGAAGACAACAAATTCTCGATCACTCAACATGAACACCATTTTACTGGCTTACTGATCCAAACAAAGTGCCTGATGTTTTGAACTTTGTTGCAAACGGAATCAATCCAGTGCATATGGAAGTAGTACCTAGCTTTGATTTATCATTTGATCATTCTCCTATCTTAGTAACAGTGGGAATAACTGTTATACCCAAGAACCTCACACCAAGGTTACACAATAATAGAACAAACTGGGATACTTATCGAAACACATTAAGTGAAACAACTTAAAAATTCGACTCAAAGACCCAAAAGAAATAGAAACAGTTACGAAATTAAAACAAGCTGTACAGAAAGCAACACCAAAAATTCCCCAAAAGAAATTAAATAACGACGTACCACTAACAATTAAAATAATGGTTGCAGAAAAAAGACGCGGTAGAGCAAATTAGCAACGAAGTCGATAAAAATGCTTATAATCATTTGAGTAATAAATTGAAAACAAAACTTGCGGAAGTAAGAAATAAAGAATTTGAAGGATATACATCCACATTAACTATAACTGATAATTCTATGGAAATCAATCAAAAACCTAAACTAAATATACCACCAATAAGGAAAAATAACGCTAAACCTTGGGCGAAGAGTGATAAAGAAAAAGCTAACCTATTCACAGAACATCCGATCATAGTTTTTTAACCACTAGGCAATGAACCAGATCAATAAATTAAAAAAAAACTATCCATTCCTTTAGAACCACATCGAAATATTAAGCCGTTTACCCCAAAGCAAATAGCTGCTGAAATAAAATTCCTTAATCCCAAAAAGCTCCCGGTATTGATTTAATAACAGCAAAAATGCTGAACCAACTTTCAGGAACGGACATGGTACTGTTAACTTACATTTGTAATGCGGTACTGAGACTTGAATATTGGCCAAAATATATCAAAGTTGCACAAATCATAATGATTGGTACGCCAGGAAAATAGCCACCAGATGCAATTTCTTATCGTCATATAAGCTTGCTCCCAGTAATTTCCAAACTGTTAGAAAAACTATTACTTCCTAGATTTAATGAAGATCTCCCACCCCAAAATTTGATTCCGGATCATCAGTTTGATTTCGCTATGCTCATTTCACGGTGCAGCAAGTCCATAGAATCAAGAAAGTTATAAACAAAGCATTAGAAAATAAACAAGACTGCGCAGCCGTCTTTCCAATTAATTACGGAGTGCCCCAAGGTAGTGTTCTAGAGCCTTTACTCTGCGTTCTTTATACGACAGCCCTGCCAATGACACAAGAACAGAAACATTTTCAGACAATACTGCTATTTTATCCAATCATGAAAACCCTCGAATAGCATCAGGTTATATTCAAATTCATTTGTAAACCTCCAACAGTAGTTAAACAAATAGGAAATTAAGGTGAATGAGAAAAAAATGGGTACACGTAACAATTATGTTCAGCAGTTGTAATAAAAATGTGCAAATACTACAAATGAAAACGGCAAGATACTTAGGGTTACACCTAGCTGATAAGCTGATATGGAAGGAACATATTATAACAAAAGAAACAAATAAATTTAAAAGTAAAGGAATTATATATGGATAATAGGAAGATAACCCAGACTATCAACAGAAAATAAAATTTTATTTTACAAGACAGTCATTTGACCTATTTGGACATATGGAGAGAGCTATGGGGCTGTGCTTTCAAAACAAATGGAGCAATAATTCAAAGAAGTCAATCAGAAATACTCCGACAGATTGCAGAGGCTCCGTGGATGTAACGAATCATACTATTCATACAGACCTACATGTACCAACGGTCCAGGAAGTAATCTAGAAGAAAGCTATTACCCATTACGAAACCCACACAAAGTCCTTACTGGAACCAAAGATCTATAAAAGAGTGTATGTGAGTTCTCAAGTTCTTTGACAAAGACAATTTATAAGACTTAGACTTAAGTTGCATAGGTTGCATCGATGGATGCTAATTTTATTATGTCATTTACTTGCTAGTACACCTAGCAGCCGTTACCTCATTTAACTTATAGAATGTTAAATATTGTTCTGACTGCTAAATAAATACAGAAAAAAAGTTGAAGCCATTTTAAAAGTGACACTGAGTAACAATAAACTTTTAGATAACTTTTACTATGCTATCGCCTATGCTTTAGTGCCAGTATCCGTCTCTGGAGATTACATACGTTAACCATTACCTTTACACCTTTAGTTTCCTATGTTGCATTGCATATTCTAAGAGAACTGTTTTTCAACACAGTGCGCACTTCCAGAACAATTTCTTTGAGCTTTGCTTACAGTTTAGTCAATAGAACTGTCAAAACCAACTGCAACGTCTTATTTGTTTCAAAGTGTCTTTCTAATATTCCATCGTGTAGGCGACACCATATTTCTGACACTACGCTTTTCGGAACTAACAAATGCAATCCCGGTTAAGTGCTACCAATGTTCTCTAAGGTTTTTATCAAGACATAATCTGATATTCTTAAGCAATGTCGTTGTATGCAGTAAACTTGTGAATTCCTCCATCACTCCTATTTTATCTCTACTTTCGACTAAAGTTTTTGCTCTTACTGCGACAGAAATCTTTTCATCAACATCTGCATTGTCTTTTAAAACTTTTTGAATGTTCCTTATTTTACTTTAACCATTTGAAATGTTGTTTTGAGGTTACTTTTAATAATTTTTTCAAGTTTTTAGAACGTTCTTCCACGTTTAGTATTTTCAGTTTGTTGTACTTGGTTTGCTTTGGTATAGTAATTTATTTGAATAATGTTTCGAGTTGCGGCGAATCCTCTTTCTGACGCCAGTTATAACGAACTCTGTTTCTTGGAATTGGATTACATATCTTAACTTACAAAAACTTGCAACTGAACTGTGTCTGCTTTTTGATCGTGTCTTGTATACAAGCTTCAATAGCTCCACAGTTTCGTTGACGTCCAGAATATCATGATAATCTTTGTCGGATAAATATACACTTTGAGTAAGCCATGTTTGTTGGATTTTTTGAAATGTGGCATCATGGTTTTCTTTTGTATCTAATGGTACCAGAAAATAAAAAATCTTTCGGTTGGAAATAAATCAAAGACATCATTTTAGGTGTTGCATATAAGCTTTTATAAATAAAAGCACAATATACCTCGGGATTTCATGAAGTCCTGCATATGTTAGGTGCAGAAGGATAGGGTAGACAAACTTATGGGGTTCCCCAGAGCCATCAATAGTAATTATGGGTTCAAGACCCTAGAGTTAGTACGTAAATATCTTCCAAATTCAAAGATTTCTGGCAACGATCTCATTACTATTGCAAGCTGTATCTTGTTATTATTATTTTTAATGTAAATGCTGCATTTTTCGGGAAACGGACGACCTGCAAAATACCTGCAGATTTGACTGTGCACAGAATCATCTTAAGAATCTGCTCTATAGGCACGGCAGTCAATTCATTTGAATCCCAACTTTTAGAAGTTTGTGTGTTTATAAATAATTAAAATAGGTTAACCTTTTCATTCATGCAACAATGTAAATTTGTTAGGCGTGCTTTAAAAAAGCAAGCCACATTTCTGGCATGGAATTACCACGCAAATGCCAAATTAAATTCTTGAAATCAATACATAATGGTTATTGACGTAAGAGGGAGACGTCTCGTGTTTAACACAAATAAGAAAAAGTTAAACATACCTGCAAAATTAGAAAGTAATTTAAAGAATGTATTTTTTAAGTACTGTATTTGATTTACTTACTTACCTACTTATTTGTTTTTTGTTGAGAGTTTATATTTTTTTCCCCTAGTATTTTCACCTTTCTCTATCACTTGCGATTTCTTGTACCTTGTCCGGTACTTTCTGTTTCAGTTTTCAGTATTTCTATTTCATCGTTCTACTTCCGTCTAGATCTTTCTCTTGTTCTTCCTTTCACCTCTTGTTTTCATATTATTCTATATGGGTCTCTTATTCAAAGTTGAGTTACTTTTATCCTAATCAGATACATCTTTTCTGAAATCTTAGCGGTGTGGCAGAGTAAAAAATACTTTTTTGAATTATCGACACATATCTGGTATATACTGCAGACATTCCAACTTCAACTCCACGAAGATCTGGGGATTTCATATGTATGTAGCGAAATCCGAAGATTATCATCTGTCTGTCACTGTACTTTTGTGGGATATGAAAATAATCTTGTAAATCACTAGCTCAAGAACCAGTCACACCAAGAAGACTAAGATGCCATTAGGCCACATGATCTTATTCTTTAACCCAACCAGGTTTAAACCTTTTATGTGGGGGTAACATCAATGTGACAACAGTGGTACTCTCGTACAATTGCTTATTACTCACTTATGTTATTAATACAGGACTAATTTATAAATATGCATCTATCTTAATAGTAAAAAAAACTTTTTTACTTTTTCCGGAATTATTGGATCTAACTATTTGTTATTCCCCATAATGTGACCCACATATTGTAGTTTACGTCACTTGATGGTATTTAGAATTCTTCTTTGTACATTGAGGCGACCTAATACCCCTTCGTTAGTTAACTTGGATGTCCATGGTATTTTTAGTTTTTTATAAACCAACATCTCAAACGCTTCCAACTTTCTGACATAACCTAAGTAAAAGCCAAAGTTAATATGGAAGTATACTGAAGACATAACTCCGCAATAGTCGTATGCGAAGGGTAATGTTGGAATATGAGATCCCATTTCATTGAATTAAATGTCAGAGAGAATTAATTGATCTCTTCTAAAATTTGCTGCAAGCGATAAATTCCTTTTTAGCAAATATAATATAGCGGTAATGAAATTTTCTGACTAATTCCATTCTATTAATTAATCTCTGCAGTATTGTTCAAATAGGCCAAATATTGGGGCTAATGAATTATTATCTTGATAAATACCGGTTTACTGGGTCAAGCCTTATAGTCGTTGAAAAACTTTTAACAAATTCCATAAAATATTGCAGATGCAAGATCACGTTCTGGTAAAAGAATAAACCTGAATTTTTTTTGGAAAATCCTTGTTCATTCGGCTAAATGTTATGACTGATAAAGTTTTCATGCATAGAGAGTGTGAATATAAGAAATAAACACTTAATTAGTGAAAAAAATGTTTTTGATCTTATTTAATAGTCCCTATGTCTGCGTTTTCAGATCTGAAAAACTTTCACTATCAAGTGGAAGATTGTTCCTATGTTTCTGTAAAATTTTCTAAAAGATGTTGAATGTGATAGTGTAATGTTGAAATGTAAGCCATTTTATTCAGCTTAAGCCAAAAAATCCATAATCTGGAGTAAGAGAGCTTGACAAGAATCTCGCTGTTGTTGGTTAGCTCTAGATCTTGGCTTTTTTTATCTTTGCAGTGCATTTCTGGATGAATCTTGCAGTATGGACCTTAGCTATTTCATAATAAGTGAACAGATTTTCTTCTTCCCCAGTGCTGGAATTCTTTCTTCTACTTCTTGAATTTGCTTTAAATTGATTTTTACTTCATATGGTACTCGCTCTTGAGGGTAGTTTTTCCAAAACGATTTTGATCACTACGAGTTTTGAGCTCTTTTTCATTTTACAAATTTAAGTTTTAGGCACGATTTTACTATTTTTGAAGTAACACACCTTGCGTTTGCCATTGTAGTAGTCCATTTTGCACATTGAGTAACACTTTTGACCCTCAAAACGCTGCTCATAATTTGGTTGCATTTGCTTTTATCACATGCACTTTTTTCTGTCCCACAAACCTCTATGGATGATCTTGGAGTGGACTTCCCTTCTTTTGACTTTACAAATGAGTTCTGTTGATTTCTGTCCGAGAGGGGGATGTTTTAGATATATTTTAATTGAGTTAGATAACTCTTCTGAAATTATCTAGCATTAAAAGAATTTTTATATTAGTTTTTTGTGGGTGTTAACAACTTTAATATTTTTTGGTCGATAATTTAGAAAGCTGATAAACATACAGTCGAAATTATAAATTATTATTATATTTGATAGTTATAAGCTGGGTACTACTGCTACACACACACACACACGCACGCACGCAAAACCTGGGCTTCTTCCACAACAGCTTTTCATTCTTCTCTGCTGCTTGCTTTGATGGTCCAATTTTGCACTTTTAACTGTTTAGACAACATTGTCCTTCCATCTAAACTCTTCTGGCTATTTTCGTTTCTGACATTCTCCAAACATGTCCCAGTCATCTAATTCTTTGTTTTTATCTACCCTACTATGTCTTATTTATCGTATATCCTTCGTATTTCATGGTTCATGAGTGATCTTCAGATGTTTGATTCGTCATCATAGATAGGTCCGAGAATCCTTCTTAGTACTTTCCGTTCAAATCTGTTTAGCAGCTCTTCATTACGCTTTGTCAGCGTCCAAATTTCGCAGCCGTAGCATACTATAGGTCTGACTAGTGTTTCATATAGTTGTATTTTATACTTTTTATTTACATCTTTGGATTTTAAGATATTTTTTAGTCCGTACAAACATTGCTTTCCGGCTGAAATGCTGGCGCTAATTTGTTTACTTATATCATTATCTACTGTTACTATGGCTTCTAGGTATTTGAATTCGGGCACTACTTTATTAGTGATTGTCGCATATTTTGGTTTGTTGCTGCCTTATCCATATTATTGTCTAATTGGTTTAACTTTATTATACACTTCTAGGTTTTTCGCAAAGACTTGACATCTCCTAGTATAATATCGACCTCCAGGGTTGACTGTAATTTTCCGTATTATTCTTTCTAGCACTAGTTTGAATATTAGTGGCGATCGTATATCCCTTTGCCTTAATCTCCGTTTAATGCAAAATTCATCTGATATTTCATTGCCAATTTTACATTTATCTTTCATAGTCTCTATGATCGCTCTTATAAGTCGTATAAATTTGTTAGGAATATCAAATTGGCGTGATATTGCCCATATTTCTTTATGATATATACTATCGTATGCTATTTTGTAGTCAACATATAGTTGTTCTATATCGATGTTAAACTCCGAACATTTTTCTTTGCCTCAAGGTGAATAAATGGTCTACTGTAAAACGTTTTTACATTTACTGTTTATTGTTGTTTCATAAATATGTTGTTGCTCAGAATTCTTTAATTTTTCGGTATGTCATCTCACTATTTCTTCTCTTTTTTTCTTATACACTATTAAGGTCTTATATCTAACTTTTCCCTTCACCAAGAAGTCTGAGTCACAGTTGGCTCCCCTTTGGCTTCGTACGTCCATTAGAATTGTTGTATGTCTTCTATCTATGAGAATGTGATCTATTTGATTGGCCGTTCT
The DNA here is from genome assembly GCA_036346155.1 of Sinelater perroti. Taxonomy (NCBI): domain Eukaryota; kingdom Metazoa; phylum Arthropoda; class Insecta; order Coleoptera; family Elateridae; genus Sinelater; species Sinelater perroti. Next base: position 19,222,220 of record JARFIY010000254.1, on the reverse strand, counting down.
TCCATCTGGGGATACCCAGGTAGCTTTGTGAGAATATTTATGTGGGAAAAGGTTGCACCTATTATCATGTTATTTGCTGTTGCAAAATCAATTAATCTGACTTCATTATTATTGCTAAGGTCGTGTAGACTATGTCTTTCTACGGTAGAATTTAATATTTTATCTTGACTGCCTACTTTTGCATTAAAATTTCCAAAGATTATTTGCATGTTATAATAGCTAGCTTGGTAGGCTATCTTTTGTATTTGGTTGTAAAAAGTATTTTGTAGTTTCTTCTTATCCTCTGTTAGTAGTATGTAGATATGTTATAGTTACGTTAGAAAATTGTCCTTTTACTTTTAATTTACATAATCATAATGGGCAAGAAACCGATAATTTTATCTAGAATTTTATTTGAAACCAAGAACCCTGTACCAAATTCGTGTTTGTTTTGATCTGATCTAAAATAAGGTGTGGGTTTTCGCTTTTAGAGCCTCTTATTTCTTGTATGGCTGTTACATCTATCTTGTACTTAGGTACTTCTTCTATCACATTAACTAGTGCGCCAGGATTCAATTGCCAAGTCCCTTCTTGATCTGTCCGGCTTCATTCCGAGGCTGCTGTATGGAATTGGTAACAATAGTTTTTTTACAATGTGGGGTTATCCACCCCACTCAACTCTCCTTCTTTACCTGGGCTTGGAACCATCAGGGTGCCATTAAAAACCGTCACACACCTGGCGGAGTTAAAAGCTGCTTACTATGACTGTAAATACTTATTTCTTAAGTTTCCACCCTCTGTATTTATTGATTAGGGCTCATAACGAAGTTTTCTCTAATAAAACCTTTAAAAAAATGTTCTTTTAGAACTAATTTGTTGAGCTAAAAATGGGGATCAATTATTTTCCAATAAATTAATTTGAGTGGATTTTGATTAATGCGAGTTATAAAACTGTCTGTCTCTATTTAATCATATGCATCAAGTAGATACATCTGGCTAGAATTCATGCATTGTACTTTATGAGACCAAGTATTATATTTGACAAATTCGTTTTTTGTCATTCTACCAAGTGGATCAAACGATAAAATTAATGGGATTTTGTCTTATTTATTCGGACCATTCTGCCCAACTAAATCAATTTTTGAGACTAATGACTATTTTTCTATGTAATTTCGTTTTACTGTCTCGGCGCTGTGCTTAATACATTTTCTCCTATAGTACAGAGTAACAATAGTTAGATCAACTGGATGATACTAAATATAGTAGTTAATTAAGGCATTCCAGTAATTCATTGTGCGGCTGTTTGTGAGTCTAACTAGTCCTTATCATATAGAAGCACCCGGCTGAAATTTTGATCTATATGAAATACTAATAATAATAAGCTCTTCTTCAGGACTTTTCCTGAACATAATCACATATTCCAACTTTCTTTGGTTAAACCACAAATGATGGTGACGGATTCTGTGTTGATATATTGAATTTTACAATAGACCAGTACATGATCCTGTGTCTAGCAGGATTTATTCCATGAAATATAGGATTTTCATAAATATCTTTCTTATATGCTCTCTGCCGTAAATAATTTGATATTATTTTTTTGAGCAACGAACAAGAGTAGTACCATTGTAATATTGCTTAAGGGGGCAATCCCTTCCGTTCACCTCACGGTTCATAGACAAGTCGTTGTTTATATTTGATTTACTCACTCGCACTATTTAGTTTTTATGAAGATGTAAATTGAGAAGCGTACTATTGAATGAGGCTGAAACGTGGACTGCCAAATTGGCATGCAAAAATAAGTTAGAAGCATACGAACAGTGGTGTTATAGAAGAGCTTTAAAGATCAGCTATCTCGATAGAATAACAAACGAGGAAGTACTGAGGATCGGACAAGAGAATTATATGTGGAAGAACATACAAAAACGAAGGAGCACACTAACGAAACACATAATAAAGAAGGGCCACAATATGCTCGTGGTAGGCTACGGATGGAATATATTAAACAAATCATGGAAGACACGGGATGTGCTACGTATAGATCTATGAAAAATAAATGTATGAAACCAGTTGAAAAGCTAAAGACATAGAGTGAGTTGTGAGTATGTGTGTGAGAAAAAAGGAAACATAAAAATAAATGTAGAAAAAATGAAAGCTATGGTAATAAGTATAGACGATGGAGAAATAATAACAAAACTGAACAGCACAGAAATAGAGCAAGTGGAGGCATTTAAATACCTAGGGGTGAAAATACACAAGATAGAACTATAGAAGAGGAACTAAATAACAAGTTAGAAGCAGCTGCAAAATTGTACTACGCCTTAAATAATGCGTTTATCAGGAAAAAATAAGTATCTAGGAAAACTAAGATCATAAAGCTGGACATTAACGAAACTATACAGGAAAATATATAGGAAGATATGCAACGACGACAGTTAAGATGGTTTGGTCACTTAGCACGGATGGGAAAGGAAAAAACAGTTAAGAAAGTATGGCAAGCAAGAAATCAGCATAGAAAACCAAGAGGTAGACCAAGAAAAACGTGGGACAGACAATTAGTAGATATACTAAGAGGCATGGCAATAAGATGGAACGAGGGCTTAAGAATGGCACGTAACAAGAAAGAATAATCCTGGAGCAGAATAAAACTAATTAAAATAAAATAAAATTGAATTATGCCTGACTTAGTGTACTGTAATTAATAGTTTGTTTCGGCATCGGCTTCGATGCCATTTTCAAGAATTTAGCTCCTCACTCGGGGTATCAATCTGCCTACTCCCCAAGGAAAGCTACGAGTCTTTGAGTGACCTTTTGTGTGTCCTACTTTATCATTTATAGAGCTAAAGGTGAAATTTTGTTTGACAGGAGATGCATTGGGTTGGAATTTTTTTTTTTGGGTTAAGGGTATTGCGTAATTGATGTTGCGCGGTAATAAGGGATTTCCATCTTAGGAATACACGTTGGCTATCATCTCTTGTGTTATAGCATTGTGTTTTTATATTTCAATTGCCCCACGTACAGTCCTACTGGTGAGATGGGAAATGGGAGCAATGGTTTTTGCCTGCGAAAAATTAATTTTGTGGCCTATTTCTTTGACATATTTGGCAAGTGCCGAACCATTAATGACTTTTTGTATGGCCAGGGAATACTCATATATTCGGCTGACTATTTGAAGGTTTGTTTGACCTGTATAGATCCTTCGGTAGTCTCCACAAGGTATTTTATAAACTCTTTGGGATTCATTGGGGCTGTGTTCATTTGCTGAGTGAATAAACCCAGATAATTGGTTATTGGCCGTGAAGACCCTACGTATGTTTTGCCTCATTAATATGCAAGTTATTTTATCGGTGATGCCTCTGGTGTAAGGTAAAAATGCTTTTTGTCGGTCACGAGGGTTTTGGGATTGGGGGTTAGTGCTTTTATTTATATTTTTGATTATATTAGTTAAGGATTTGTTGAAATACACATTTTGCAGTAGGGTGGTGGTAATGGATTTAATTTCTGTTTGGCGGTTTTTCGTATCGGAAAGTCTGATGGATCTGGTGACGAAGGATTTTGCAACTGAATGAATTTGGACAAGGTGGTGATTGAATTTGGCATTTAGGTAGCGCTAGTGTTAGTGGGTTTTCTGTAGACAGTGTAATAAAAGCTATCATTAGAAGGTTTTCTTGTTATAAGAGTGTATAGGAACGGAAGGGAAGCCATGGGATGAAATTTATTTTGAAAGGTGAAGTAAGTGTTGGATAGGCAATAATTAATTAAGGATAGAATATTGTTGTTTATATTATAGGTTGACTTTAATAATTGGAAGGTTTCAGGAATTGAGATATTGGTAAACAAAGAGACGCAATCAAAGCTGACTATGATATCATCTTTGCGTATAGAGAATGTGTTTTTTTTCTAGAAAATGATAGGAGTTTCGGATATAAGATATATATATATATATATATATATATATATATATATATATATATATATATATATATATATATATAAAATGTTGAACTACTCAATTTCTGCATTTAATCCGCGACTGAAATCGTAATAGCGAGATAGTAATTTACTAGGGAAATACTGAAAATACAAAATGCTGGCAACTGAAAGGTATATATCATTATCAGGGCATCACTTCTGAAATCTATTTAAAGTTTGTGCAGAGGAAACTGCAGCTCACGTAAAAGTAACCAAGTACCGCTGTAATCTGCTTACGTGGCATTATTTTCCTCGGCGGCGCCAACATCGCCCCTCCCTCCAATTTATATCATCATTCCAGCTTCACCCCGCTTTGTTTGCGCAAAGTCGCTGAATGCCTGAAAGATCGGGTTCTTCCTCATAATCGGCTTACACTTTTATGCGAGAGCGTACGCGAGCACTCGCATTTTATATTGTGCCCGCTGCGGGGCTGGGAATACTCGCCGGGAACAATGCGCGCAATCGTGCATTTTGCGCCACGAATTTAAATAAACCGCCCTGCCTCCTCCGACTGAAAATATTACCGTGGGCCGTTAGCCAAATTTATGTAGACGATTAAATTCGTGCGTTTAATCGGACAGATCTATAAATACCAAATTAGTACGCCGAGCAGATGTTTGTGATGTGATGCCAATGACAGATTGATATAATTACGGGACGAATTTTTGTTTCGACCCAAACTGCGGAATAAATGCGGGCCGCTGAGAAATTACAATGCTTGTCTGTGAATTATAGCGGAAATAGTTAATGGTTCTGATAAATAAAATAAAATTACCGACTCTACTTTTAGCACTAATTAAATAAAACGTAAATTATAATCAGAGATTCAATTTTGCTATTATCCATTTACGGCAGGGTAATAAAATAACAAACGTATCACGCTGCAGGATGCATTCATGACACACGGTGGCCTATATTATTGCTTTCGTAAAGTAAATCGTGCTAACGGGAACATAATGTAGAATTTTCTCTCCTAATGTTGTCTTTCCATATAAGAAAATTGGTGCCATTTGTGTAAATTGCACCGTACAACAAATTCACCGTTTTGTACTAAGAGTGAAAATGAATCAAAATGATTTATTATCTACCAATGGCTTACAACCTTCTATCAACAAACTTGACAAAGTAATAATTTGTTATTTTATAGCGTATTAGAATTGTGATTTATTCCTCCTTCTGGGGGGTTCAAGAATTATTTTTAATACAATTTTTTCTCTTTTATCATTATCATCCCTAGCGTTTAAACATTCCATCTCTGGACATACGCCTCCCCAAGTTGTCGTCATGCCATTCGATCGGCCGTCGCTCCCGTCCATTGTGTTCCAGCGACGTTATTTATGTCGTCTCTCCATCTGCGTTTCGGTCTTCCTCGATCTTTTCTTGCTGTCATTTGGCTCCATTCTGTTACCTTTTTGCTCCACCTATCGTCTTCTCGCTGCATAAGATGACCTGCCCATTGCCATTTCAAGTTCACAATGCGCCGTGCCACGTCCTCCATCCCATTTGATTGATTTTCTATCCTCCAGTCGCACTTCCAACATCGATCTTTCCATTCTTCTTTGCGTAACTTTTAGTTTTAGGCTTCTGTGCCTGAAAGGGAAGCCTAATGAAATTGGTGCGGTCATCTGCTTGATCGGAAAATCTCGAGACCGGTTTGGTCGGAAGTGGCCGCAAATTTTTGTTTATGTATAGAAGCTCTAAACATTGGTGGAAAAGGAGTTCTACGTCCGTATTTGTTTTCATTACGGTTTTCGTAAGGAACCATGTTTCCGAGGAATATGTGAGTATTGGAAGAATGCATTGATTAAACACTCTAGTCTTAAGGTGTTGCGGGTCTGTTGTTGTTTTGAACAGATTCCTTAGACTTCGATAAGCAATCCCAAGATAACTTTAGCCTTCTTCCAATTTCTGCTGCCTGGATATCTGCCCTAAAAGTAAGTATTTTTCCTAAATATGTATTCGTCGACAACTTCTATTAGGTCGTTCTCCAGACGAAGAGGTGCTGCATAGTCACTGTCTGCTATAATCTTTATTTATTTTTAGCCCTACTTCTTGTTACTTCTTGAAGGTCTTTAATCATTGTCGTCAAATCTTCCATGCTATTTGCTAAAAAAACAATATCGTCAGCAAATCGTAAATTAGATAGATATTCTCCATTGTTATTAATTCCTAAATTATTCCAGTTCAAAGCTTTAAAGACATCTTTTAATAAATCAGTAAAGAGCTTTGAGGAGATGGTATCTCCTTGTCTAATTTCCCTTTTCCTTTTACTAAATTTTTATTAGGAAGAAGCGAGTACACGTGTTATTGGAGATATTCCCTTTTAATGTTTAAGCACTTTTGCCATCGCTTCAGTAGTCCTCATGAGCGATTGTTGGAGAGATCAATCAAATTTGGGAAAACGACTATTGCAGCATGCAACATAAATAAGTTATATCAATTTGAATGTTGAAAATTACCTAAATTAAAAATTAATTCACTCAAAAATTAGGATAGTTCAAAAATAGCTTGATACATGAATACAAACTTCCAGTATAAGGTTGGTGCTGTATGCCGGGCCATTTTAAGTTTTTGAAAATTGGTCGTAACAGAAAATTTAAATTTTTGATTTATTGCCTAGGTCTAACCAATGGGCCAAATACAATTTCGATGCATTTTTGTGTCGAGACCATACAGGTCTACAATATAGTCCATCCATATGCCATAGGTAGAAGTTGAGGAATTAAATAGTAAATTTTTTAATCAACTTCTTGTGCACGTGAGAATCTGAAAAAATCTGCTAGATAGTCTATGTCTCAAGCTAATTGTGATTTGTTAGATATTCAACCTACGTCACTCAGTATAGTCAGAAAGAAATCCAAAATTTTAATTTGTTTTTTATTCTTCTTTTCAATAGGACTGTATCCTGCGCCTTCTGTTAATTATTGTTGATCTACCTATTGTGATGTTAAGATCCAGTTATCCTTCTAAGGTTTTAGAGATTTGCCCAATGGTCTACGGGTGTCAGGTCATTGTGTTTTAGCTCATTTGGTTAATCGTTCTTCAGGAATCCTTTCTACGTGAACTCTCCAAAACCTCCTTCGTGCTCTAGTCCACCTTACCGCATCCTGCATTCCTAGTTCTTCTCTTATTTGTTTACTTCTTATCCGGTTTCTAAGTGTGACTCCTTTAATCAATTTTAAAATTTTTATTTCAGTTGTTTTCGATAGCAACTGCTGTGCGTAAGCACCAATCTCACACATGTCTTATAGAGTTGTATTTATCTCTTTTACTCATGGCTTTGTTGGTCCAAATGATATCTCTGAGACGTTCACCAATTTTTGCAGCTTTGTTGGCTTGTGTCCGAACGTTTTTTTTTGACACATGGTTTGCTTGATGTGATTACTCCCAAGTATTTGAATCTTCACCCATGTTGTATTATGTGGTATTCTACTGCTAGTTTGCACCTAATAGATTCTTTCGAGATAACTGTTGACTGGGATTTCTCATAGGAGATACACATCTTAAATTTTTCTGCGTTTATTTTAAATTCTTCATTCTCTGCTGTGAGAACAGTTGCATATCATAATATTTTGAATTTTTTTTCTGTAACCTGCATTGACGTGGTTTGCTTTGTTGATGTCCATGATTATATTAAACAGTTTCGGATTACGGCTATTTTCTTGTCGGATCTCCTCTGATAGACTACAACTAGTTCTTGTCTTCGTCTTGTTTCGCTGTTGGGTTCTTTTATAATTTTTTGCCATTTCCTGTCGATGTTGCTGAGTTCTTGGGTTTAAATTACATCGTTTAGGCGTATTCTGTCGAAGGTCTTTATTAAATTGAGAAAACACATTGGCTTATTGAATTTTATCGATTTTTCTGTAAGCTACCGGAAGATGAATATAGCGTTCACTGTTGACCTATTGTTTCTAAACCCTTGTTGTTCTTGGGGGATCGTTATTTTGTTTGAAATTTTTTCGGCCAAAGTTTTAGTAAATAGTTTGGTGACTAAGCTTAATAAGGTAATGTTTCTATATTTGTTAGGCTCTCTTTTTTCCCTTTTCTATATATGGGTATAAACATACTGGTCTTCCATTCATGTGAAGCTGTACCCTTTCTCATAATCTTTTGGGACAGGTTATTTATTTCCTGTTGAATATTTTGTCCGCTATATTTAATCATTTTATTGCTGATATTATATACCATTCTACGATTCTTAAGTTTTCCTATTATTGTATGAACTTCTTTTATTGTTACATCATCTTTATCAATATTAGCGTAAACTAGATGGATTTGTTCTTGATTTTCTGTGTTTTCTTGAGAGCTGAAAGTATGTTTTTCGTTTTGTAACATGTTCCTCAATATAAATCGTGTCCCATTTTCCATTGTGTTGTTTATTCTATTCCTAACCTCTTTATATCTTTTATACTCTTCTGGTGACCTGTTATTAACATATATGCTTCTTTATTTTCTTTCTCTTGTTCTTTCAGTACGTTTGTTAACCATGGTTTATTGTTTTTCTTGCCATTGATGTTGATTGGTTTTTCTCCTAGAACTTTGGTTGCACTGTTTGTTAGGTTATCTTTAATCTTATTCCAGGATATTTCTGCAGTGTCATCTGTCTTTTAAGGAAATTGAGCATTGTAAAATACAGGATTGCGTAAAATTGTTAAATACGGTTGCGGTAGTGCTGGTGTAGTGCCGTAAGGCGGAGCACCAGCCTATTTTAAATTAACATTGCCTGTAATGTTTTTGTATAATAATCTACCAATAAATTGTAAGTGTCATCTGTCTCAATACAGTTCTGAGTAATTTTCTTGTTTAGTCTTTGTTCATACAGGGTTTTTGTACTGTCGTCTCTTAGTAATTCTATATTTGGTGATATACTGGGATGTCTTTGGTTATGTTAGTACGCGTTGTAAGCGGAATTCACAAGGATCATACCGTGTTGTGTTCCCACATTAGCCGAAGTTAAGGTTCTTGGATCAAGTATTTGGCTAGGATGTATGTTTCGGTTTGTGCTCGCATAGGCAATCATTAATTTTTGGCCTCTTGTGTTGGATAATGTATATTTATGTTGGTCTTTATGGTCAAAAAATGCGTTGTTAATTCTTAACTCATTAAGAATGTAAAGATCGATTAGTGTCATTGTGTCTCTACATGACTCTTGGGATTAAAGTCGTCCATTATGAAGTTTTTATCGCTTTTTGGTAGTTGGTTTAATGTATTCTGTAATTTATAAAAAATTATTCCCGTTCTTCTCGTGGCTTTGTTATCATTATCAAGTTTCATCATATTTTGGTTAAGGTAATTTACATCTTCCACCAAGTTTTTAAATTTATTGTGTACAAGGATGCCCACGCACCTATTTCTGCTCTAGAATCTTTGTCAGCTACACTGTAATATAGGATAAAGTTTTGGTATCCTGTAGTGACTTTTCCTTTCTTTTTAGGTTCTGCCAGCAAACATATATCTTATTGTTAAGGATCTCTATAAGGACTTTCTAGTCTTTAGAATTCCATAATATGATTTTCCAGTAGGTCTTAATTTATTTCTTTCTCAAAGTCGTTTTTTTTTCGTTTTCATGCAGTGTCGTTAATCGTTGTAGATCTTTAACAGTGTTCTGAGCATTACATTAGTTTTCAAAAGCCAGGTCGCTAGTCTCACCTCTTAACACTTTTGCTTTATTCGGGCTTGGGACCGCCAACGGCAGCTGCTGAACTACTCAATTCGCCCATCAAACGTCGAGTTTTTTTTTTTTAAGATTCAAAGATCAAAAACTTTTAATACACCCAAGAAATGTTAAACAAGACACAACTTTTCGTATTTAACCACAAGATAATTTGGGTCGAAATAGCTAACAATTTTCCCAAATTTAGTTGATCTCTTCTGGAATAGCCTCCATAAATTTGCTACACGGCACTACTTGTGAACAGTTAACTGAAACTTGTCGTTGGAGGAGAACATCTTACCTTGTATTGCCACTCAACACAAGATTCGAAAATATCGGGGTGAGGTACCAGAGTGTATCAGAAAGTCTGCTGAACAGATCATCTATCAAAAGGAATTCACCATTTTTACACCAATAAACAGTCTTGGCCGTAACTTTTTGTGACGAGAACACCTTAAGATCCACGGTGTACAGTTGCAGCAACACTTTTGCTAAGCGGTGATGTCTAGATAATTTAATGTGTGCAGACCTTTGTTATCTTCACCTCCTCATACATTTATGCAAAGTTGCCCAAGACAGATCTGCCGTATCCGACAGTGCATCGAATGTGATTTGTCTGTTTGCCATTATCAAGTCAGGTACACATTTGCGCCCATTTTCTTTTCTCAATATCATTTTTACCGCCTTTTAATTCCAATATCCAACATAATATAGTTTTGCGGCTCAATTCAAACCAGTTGTTTTTTCCCTAAATAAACCACGCCGTTGATCCACAACTGCACCTGCAACATTGCACAAATAACTTAGTACCTTTTCTTCCAATAACACTATCTAATGGCATACATTCTACTATAATCTATTCAGAACTTTGGCTTTTTATTTCAGGATCATACTGGTAGCACCAACTTTCATTTCTGGCAATAATGTTTAACGTAAGTGTGGGATCAATTATGGGCCATTTCATCGGTTCAGCAAGAAGTGTTCGCCTGGTTTCTCTCTGTTTTTCTGTTAGTGTGTGAAAGACTATTTTTGCATTAAAGTTTCGTTTTCTTAAATCGATGCATAAAATTTGGTAACATACATTCCTATTCAATTTCAGCCCTTCTGATATCATGGGCACATTTTTAGTAGGCTTATTCCCTAGCTTAATGTTAAGTCTCTGCTGTAAATCCGTGTTAATCACCCCACTCAAGTAATTTCTAAATAAATGCTAAGCACAGCCCCACCACCTAGTGAGTTTGTATAAAAGCACTTCAAATAATTGATTATTAGTTTTTTGTTCTGTACATAAACTGATAAATTATTCCATTTCCGTCATGTGTTACACTTAAAAATTATTTACTACTACAAATAGTTATAGATGGACCACAAAAAAAAAAATTAAAATAGTGGAGGTACCAAATCAGAGCAAAGTTAAATAAGGACATGTCATTAATAAATGTCACTCACAATCAGAGTCGAAACGAGCAAGTTTTCAAAAATTGGGTGCCGTCCAACAAGAAACAAAAGGGGCAATCGACGTGCCCCGGCAGAGCTCAACAAAGTATGCCCCTGCAACGCGCCGGTGAAACAAATTCGGGCAGCGCACGTACCTGAAATTAAAGGATGGCAATAAACTGAGGCCGTAACCGTTTTACAGGCGTTAGCGGGTCGTGGCGCAAGAAAATTCGATATCTTCCCAGCTTTTCCGTTAACTTACGGCGCCGGTGCGTTATGGCCTGACCCAAATACGTTCCCCGGAATTTGGGGGCCGGCCGAAACTTTACACGGAATTAAGAGCTGTTTACCCGGCCTACAGTTGCCAAAATATGTGCTCAAGGAGAGATATGGTTCTGTCAACCGAAAGCACTTTGGGGAGGAACTAGTCGGAATTTCATCTCCACCGGATTACTGGAAATATCCTGCTTATTTATTCCTTTACATTAAGATTTTTCCATGAAAATTAAATTAAAATATTTAAATAATAAAAATGATTAGTTCTATAGTTACTATAACAATTTCACAAGAAGTTATATTGCTCTATTAATCTCTTATATGATTTTTTCATTGCATTACTAGTCTAAGTAACTAGTACAAGATTTGCGCGTAAAAAGGAAACATCTAATGCAGTTTCACCTTCTACATTGTTTTTATTTTAAAGCAGATCTTGAAGTCAAGATTTAGAGAGTCTTTTGTGGCGAAACCATTGTTGAGTAGCTCCTCTATTAGTTAATCTTCGTGATTTGTGGTATGTTCATTGACGCTGTCACTAACTAAATTTTATTTCTGAAGAAGGGAATCTTCAAATCGCTTTGAAGTGTTTGGTTACTTACATACTATTATTGATCTTAGCACTTTGAACTGTTGTTGCTTCTTCCCCATAAGACGTTGGTCGAGATGGACGCCAAAGTGTTTTACTTCTGTTTTTTTCAGATACACATACATTCTCTATGCTTACAGGTAGCCATATGTGAAATTGGATTGATTTTGATTGGTTTATTTTTCTCCGCCATTGAGCATATTCAAATGATGTAGATTTTAGGAGGTTCTTTAGAATCTTCTTTTCTGGTAAAAGAAGCGATTGTGTTATTAATTTAAGGTATATCAGCTATATAAAGTAGGAAAAGTAGCGGTTCAAGAACACTATCCTGAGGAACATCGGAGTTGATAGGACCGAAGTTAGACTGCTGGCCATTAAAAAAGTGCCCATTTAAAAAATAAGATTTGATTAGAAGAATAGTTGCTAGATAGAAGACTATATTTTAGTTTGAAGGACAAGAGTTTATGCCATATTTTGTCGAACGCCGAAAAGGTGTCCAGAATTCCTTGTCTTCGAGATTTTTTCAGATTTCATTTACTATCCAGCGATCTTGTGTTGAACTTAGAGTGGTATTTTCTAAAACCAAATTGATGTTAAGAAAGCAGTGTTAGGAATGTGTGGTCTACGTAGATCCTCTGCAATAACACCGTTCAAAAACTTTGCTTATGATTGGGAACATACTAATGAGTCGATAGATGTAACTTCATTATGTTGTTTCCTCGGCTTGATAATCTCGGCATATTTCAATATTACGGGTAAATAGGGTAAACTTATTATGCCACTAAATGTAACTGCCAAGATTACAATAGTCTTATTAGAAATTTTTTTTGATATTTGGCCTGGGATTAGGTCGTGTTCATATGTTAAGATTGTTTATTTCTTTCATGATTTCTCCAGGAGTAACACTTTTTATAAGTAAGAATATTTGGCATGACGCGTGGATGAATTTTTCTAATTCTTTATCAACAGCTCTTGGTTCTGTTTGAAAATCTTTGGTTAAATGTGAGACAAATATCTCGTCCTTTTCTTTATCAGAGCGGGTCCATTCGCCATTTGGTTTACGAATGGAAGAGATAGTCGTGAACGGTCTCTCAAGTCTGATCATTTGTTGCAAGATTTGTAGCATATTGCTCAAAAGTGTTAGTGTTTATATCTCCGATCGCTGCTTTTAACAGTCTACTTAGCCTATCTACTGTAAGCATGTTGATTTATGTTTCTAAATCTCTGTCAAATTCTTCCTACTTGACGTTTTTCAGCAATGACTTAGTGAATATGGAGAGGCACGTTAGTGGTAATTGTCCGTTTGTATTCGGTTGGAAGAATGGATTACCAAGCAGCGTTTTGCCCAAGTGTAGTAAAGTATAATGTTTTTTTTATGATAGGACAGAAAGATAGTCCAGTTAGCGTTTCTCGAACTAGGTCTGGGAAAAAGTGATTTGTTTATAACTGTAATGTTCATGCTGGTGGTAAGTGGTGAATAATAATCAGACGAGAGATCGTAATTGCATTCTACTACAGCTGTTTTTAGATATTTCTTTTTTTTATATAAAGAAGTCCAGTTGGGAAGTTCCTTGGGATCGCTCGACTAGTACGCGAGGATTTCAATAGTAAGGTAGACGTAGTTGTTATCAGAGTTTTAGAAAATTTCAACCATTTTTTTTGTTATGTGTCTTGAGCTCCAATGTCTATGGTTCGTATTCCAACCTTCGCCAATTACAAACATAGTTTGAAAAAAGGCTTTGTGTTTATTAATAGATATTGTATGTCGCTGAGTATATATACTAAAATACTATAGTATTGCGTTCACTTGGACACTTGGACACGTGTGGCTTAGATTTTGTCTATTTGATATTTTGATAGTTTGTGATGCGATGTACAGCTACAGATAAATATTGCTGAGCAACCATGAGCTGTACCGTCAGGATAAGATGTGCTGTAGGTATAATAGAGTGGTATCCCAAATGTCACATTAGTGAAGTGAGGTTTTATTTATATTTGAGAATGTAATGATTTCTTGCTTATAGTTTAGTCAGCCATTAGTATTCAAAGTTGTAATTTTCAATATGTTTAAGAAATTTTTTAATGAACTTATATCATCCTGTTTTGATTCATGAGCTGCGAAAGCATGTTCCTGCATTCGTTTAGGAATGTTATCAATAGATGTTTTATGATCGTTACAAGTTCTGGTTTGGATTTGACAGCATTTAGACATGTTAGCTGTTGGTTATACAAAGAGATGTTTTGCGGATTTGCGTCATTAAGTGTGTGTGCACTGAGGTTTGTTTTGTTTTTCTTTAGTTATTGATTTTTTTTTGTTGGTTTGTTTCTGATTGCAACTAATTTTCTTTAAACTGCATGCCCTTCTAATTTGCAAGGTAATTCTGTTAGCATAATGCACATAGCCGGAGTGTGTCTTACAAGGGAACTATCCCAGTGGAAGCGCGCCGATTTTGAAAAATTACATATGATTTTAAAGATCTCAAAAAAATAAACACATTTTACAATTCAACATGCCTTGAATACGCAGCCGTTTAGAAGATATAAGCGTTTACAAATTTCAATTTTAATAAAAGGCTATTTTAGACACTATAATTTATGAGAATCTCATAAACTAGTAGTGATAGTAGGACTTAATATAAATAAAAAAAGTAAATACATGTTAACGATGGAAATAAAACTAAGAGTAAAAGATATATCTTAGCTTTCGGTGAATGGTATTAAGGAGAAAGCAAACGAAACAGTGTGGTAGCCGGTAGATACTTCTTTATGATCCTGATAGAGGATAAATCTACTTCAGGGAAGCGAGTCTTCTCCATCTTCTAACACCGGGAAAAGTCGTGTTCCAAACTCAATTTTACCCATAATCTACATACTCTTATCCTCCACACATCCTATCCACTTGCCAACCCGTCCGGCAAGCGTGGCGTTTAATTACCAAATCCTCCTTGGACTGCAAAATTGCAAAATTTTCAAGGGAGGCCTACGTCCTCCAGTGGACTCCAACGGCCGTGTAATGAGGATGAAGATGATACAAAACAGAACTTTATTAATCTTTCAAAGAATTTTCCATCCTTCACAATATTTTTGGTAACGTCCATAAAGTTTCTGGAAACTGTCACTAACATTCTCTTTTGAAATCGATCACTCACTAGATCAATAGTTTACGGTTGATAATGAAGGACAGGTACTTTGCGCTAAGCCAAAAATTGGCGGACTCGAATTGCACAGTGCATATCATCGTGCAAGAGCATCCACTGTCCAGTCTTCATAGCAATTTTAGAACTTTCTTTTAGAATGCGGCTTTCATAGTTTTCTTATGGATGATGCAACCGTTATCGAAGAAAGCGATTAACATTGTCATGTCCTTTGCTATCGATTGCTACTTGGTAACATTACATCTCGTCCCCTATGACGATAATTTACAGAAAGGATTAATCAAACGCATGGTCAGACATGGTATTGGCTTATCTGTTAGTTTATGCGGCACAAAACAGGAACAGATTTTCTGTATATCCAAATCCTCGCAGACGATGCTGCGCGCTTTGTAATGCTAATACCAGAATTTGTCGTACTCACTCGATTATAGCTGGCATTATACTTGTCGGCAGCTGACTCGTAAGTTATTTGAACTAGTTTTTAAGGCATTTTCTACTTCGTACATTTGCAATGATATTTTATAGATCTACATCACCGTTTTCCCCAATTTGTAGTAGAATTTAATATTCATTCGTTGCTCCATTACTCTATGACCCTACCTTTTGAATTGACTACTATGTTCGACTACCTGCAGTAGACTTACTCTAACGGTACTATATATGGCGCTCTCGAAGTGTCTTCGAAAAACCATTGAGATATCAAAATAATTTTACCAAGTTTCTCTAATTTATACCTAGTTCCATTATATATAGTCTGGCAGAATTTATCTAAAACAACCAGCAAATTGTAGCATATATTCTGTGTAACTTATTGTCAATAGTTTGACAAAGAATACATTTTGTTTGGTGGTGACAGTCTGAACTTCAGAGACTAGTTCAAATAAATTACATCTTTGTAAAGCAGAGCATAACTTTGGATTTGAAACTATCATATTTTACAACATCCTCTTAATTAAGGGTATGATCTGTGGATCATGGTGATAGATCCACTTTTCGTCACTAGTATTTGGTTACACTTGTGTTAAAGCGTTCGTTTGTTGTCTTTGCCTAGCTTATGCAAGTGGAAAATTGTTGTCCATATTGATGGTCTACGTCCCTATAATAATTGTCTCAACAATTTGAAGTAAAACTTCTGGATTTACTACACCCGAATCAAAGACATTATTAGAAGACTAGTGCCACTGTTGATGATTTTTTTGAATTAATTTAAAGCTGTACGATTTGATACTGCATCTTGATCTTCAACCTCGGAAATTATAAGTTCCACATCAACAATATTACAGCCTAACTTCCAGTAATCGAGAAAAAAGGCTAAAGATTTAACATTAAGATCAGGAATGCTCCTTATTTTTTGATTTAAAATTTAATACATGAAATTCAGTACAACAGAGACCATTATGTTTTGTAACATAGTTCAAACTCTTTAATAATATATTTATAGTCAAAGCCAACTCACGAAATGAAGGCTTTGCCCAAACAAAAGTCAAAATATAAATAAAAAAATAAGAAACTGTAATTAAAAGAAATACAAAACATTTTAAGCATTATTGTAATTGAGACCGGAGAGTAGAAAATGATGTAACAAACAAAACTGAAAAGTAGAACTAATCCTACCAAAACTATCTTTTGTAAAAGATATTTGAAAAAGTTGTTATAATAGTACAAAGAGATTTAAAAAAGAATTAGGAATTTTGCCAGAAATAACTATTTTTTGTGGAGACAGAATTTTATATTTTACAACTTTATTGCTGTTTTATCTATTACAGGTATGTGTCTGTTACTTTGTTAGTTTATGGACTAAAAATTGGTGGAGTAAGCCGCTGGCAGGCGGGTGATTTAGGGCGACCACCTGATTTCACTTCTATATCGTTTGGTCGCATAAATCCAGATTTCCAAATAATTTAGCGGAATTTATGGATGCCTCTATATCATACTTTTAAAAATAGATATTTCTGAAAATACCTACAATATACGAGGCTGATTAAATGACAACTGCAAGTTCTTTTTATCCGCCGGAAGCTGAACGGGAGGGGCGGCTTATAAGTATTGCTAGTAGGGGTTCCTGCAGAGCATCCTTCCCGTAGAGTAGTCACTCTAATCAGTATTGAGATGTCAGAGCAAGAGATATCCTCGTCCGCTACGCAACGAATTATTATCAAGTTTCTCATAACAGGGGGACAAAACCGTCTAGAATTTTGAAAATACTTCAGGCACAGTTCAGTGACAACACTCTTAAGAAGTCTCAAATGTACGCTTGGCATAAACGATGTTTTTTGGAACCAGCAGAACGAAGAACACATTGTTTTCTATCTTCTTGAGGATGACCGTAAATTGATGCTGAAATTCCGGCTGAAATTGTTCACGAGTCTGAAAGCTACAGCAGTGTTATCTTGCTTTATGAAAACGCCTAGCCACTTGCAGCTGTCCAAACTCAACATACATTGAGGACTAGAGCTGAACTACACTTGAATACTCGTCCTAAAGTCTGAATATACGACTCTACAATTATCATATACCTCGGTTAGAATAGTTTCAGGACAGGACGTAAAAAATAATTTAACTTACCAACTAATGGTCTTATGGCTTGCCAAAGTAATCTTTTTACTTGCATCTGGGGTGCTTCTTAGCACATAGCCCTTTGGTTTGCATTTTCAGGATGTTTTCGTATCAGTGGCATTTTCACATGAATCAAAAAATCATACATCGACAGATTGGGAGAACATAAGGGATGTGGTAAAGCAAGAATATTATGTTTGGCCAGATATTCCTGGTCTGATACAGGATTACGAGACCTTGCATTATCATACAATAAATATCACCAAACAGACGACAATGTAAATGTTGTAGCTTATCGTTTGCCCTTAAGACATGCATTCATTGTACACCAAACCCCTAGCATTAAAAATGTTATTTTTTTCTCGAAGGCGTCGCTTCACTAAGATTTATTCTGCTAGCATCAACTTTCATAATATTTAACACTAATGAAAGATTAATTCTGGCTCCTTCCGACAGTTTAGCAGTAGCAATTGTTCATCTGGTTTCTTTTTGTACTTCCGTTAGTATGTGAAGGACAATTTTGGTATTAAGTTTCCGTTTCCTTAAATTCTTACGTAAAATTTGGCCACAGATATCCCTATTGAATTTAATCTTTTCTGATGCTATGCGCACAGTATTCGACGGTCTTTTTCCAGTAACTGCTTCACGCGTTCAACATTTGCAGTGGCATATGATGCTGACTACGGGATCATCTGACATGGAATTCCTATCTTTCTAAAACTGCTCGTTCCATTCACAGGCACAGTGTAGTGTCTCGTCACTATATACTTTTGTCATATTTTATGTTTTACTCTCAGTTTTTTCTAGTATTCTGATAAATACTTCTTTCTTATACCATCAGATGTTTCGGGTAACTTCATTGTTCTAATATTTCCGAAAGTTTATTTTACTTTACAAAATCTAACAACTTTGCAAGATCAATAAAGGCAATGCGTGTGTCAAAATTTCCTTTCTTTTCTTTTTCTGTCATCTGCTTTAATTTAGAACCCTGTAGCTTTCTCTTTGTCTCTGTTGTTATTGCTACATTTATTCCTTTTTTTTTCTAAACTCTTCTCTAATTCTACTTCTTTACTAAACAATCTCCTAACGTTCCACGTTGCAATTTAGGTTCTCCTACGATTCCAATTTTTGCCCATTTTTCAGTATTTTCGTCATCTGTTTCTCCATTATAGTTCCGAGTCTCTTTTAGTGCAACAAGTATTGTTTGGTTTTACCCGGGTAGGGTCTTGGCCTGCTGCAGAACCATTTTTCTTTATTCGGATTTGAGATTGGCAACGTCAACCACTAAGTCACACTAATGACTAGCGTAGGCGAAGTTAAGAATAATAAAAATTATTCAAAGATAAAAATAGATTGTAATCAGAAGATATAAGAACGTATCTGTAAGCTGGATGCTCCAAGACCTCAATTTCATCCAGTTTAGTAGTTTTGAGCGAGTATATTGTCTTGTTGAAGAAGAATTTGCTTGCGGTTGATCAAGGTTGATCAAATGGTATACTTTTGCTTTAGTACTTTATAAACAGGTCTCAGTTGCACAGTGTATAGTTCGGTACTTACAATTTTCCTATTTGAAATTAATTTAAAGTGCACAATACTGATAACATTCCACCACATCGACTTTTTTTTAGCCAAAATAGTTCTGCTGAACAATTGGTAGCGTATTTTGGCTTCCAGAAATCCAGCGCTTGAAACTATCAACATTAATAAAGTAAATCCATTTCTAAATACAAGTAACAATGAGCTTCCAAAACCAGACCGCGGATTTTAAAGCGGCAAAGTCCTTTTTTTATGCTTCATTCAGTTTGTGAAAATGTTGCTTTGGCTTCTTTTGAGGTTTAGCATCCGAAGCAGCAAAATAGATGGTCGACCGAATCGTTGCTGACCTTCAACACTAAAGTACAATTTCAGAACTGACATGTGGCTTACAGTTTCATGTTATTGGGCATCGCAGATTTTTTTTGAAGAATCTCTTGTTGACAGTTTCCGTTTCCAGCAATAGCGGATCAAAACTCGAAATTTAATTGAATGCACTGCCGTCTGCATTCCAAAAATAAAGATTGTTACTACATTATAAACACGCGAAACAACAGAAAATTTTGGTCGACTGTCTGGTGCAAAGTCAATCGTCCAAGTTAAAATTAGCTTTTCGACCAATTTTTCACTAGTCTGAAGACAGAAGCATTGTACAAATAGACATTCAGATTTTTTTGTTGCAATTCCAATAATTATTTCTTTTCAAAATTCGTATAAACTGTAACGGCGTAAATGTAAGTTTTTGTTTTCTATTTTAAAACAATTTTCTCACTCACATATCAATCTACAGCAAAGGCATCTGGTTTGGTTATCACTGACATGACGAAAATATTTTTTTACGGAACATAAATTTTTCTCAATATACTACCTATCGTTTCATGACAATTGTTATAGTTTAGTATATATACTAGATATCAAATGACTAATCGAAAACATTTTGCTAGGTCACAAAGGTAGGCAGAGTTTTGAAAGTTACTATGTGGAGCTGGTACAATTGTCATATAAACTTAGATCATGGTAGTATCGGAAATCTATCTTTAGTTTTCAACTAATATAGTTGGAATAAGATACTTTTATTACAAAATACGCCCGGAAAATAATTTTAGAGCGTTCATTTCATTGAAGACATTAATATTCTTTAAAATAACATTCTTGAGCATCAATACACCGTTGCTAGCGATCACATGTCGCAGCTCGCCTGATAGTCTTGAACTGTGATCTCTCTCAGCGTTAAATTGATAGCAGATTACTTTCGACCTACTTTATCCGCTGTCATTGTAATACTCAGAAGTCGGTCGAGGTTTAAAATTACATCGACTTTAACGGGTTGTTCGTCCTCGATATTCTCTCTTCCTTCTCTGAAGGTTTTGTGGCAGCTAAATATTTGCGTTTTGATAAATCATACTACCTGTAGGTTTTCTGTATCATAAGCCTGTCAGTTGCTGATTTTTTGAGTTTAACCCAAAATTTTATCACGCATCGCTAATTAACACGGCGCTTAAATAGATGTCCACTTTGCCACTAATTTGCACTGTTAAAGGCTTAAAGGCACATGAGCTGGATTGGACTGTTTACCTGACATTCCCCACCAATCGTCAGGCCCGAAGACTCCGCTCCCCGATTTTTCCGCTCGAACTAAGAATTGCTTTTCCAACGTACCTGATTTAATTATAAATATTTTTTTATTTAAATTTTTATTTACTGATCGGGCTTCGGACTGTATTGGAAGGGTTCTCATCAGTGTCCTTCCATGTTTAGTTAGTCAGATTCTTTGGTCATTTCTTCTAAAGTCTCCTGCTTTACGGATCTACTGTAAATGGTTTCATAATTTCATTTTGGTGGGGTTTTAGAGTGTTGTGGTGTTTAACAACGTACTATTGGATGGCATCTTTCACGTATAAGATGTTAAGGTCTCCATGTAGTGTGCGGTTCAACACATACCATGACATTTTAGATGTTTCTAAAGATTTTCGACTTTTGTGTTGTATGATATCGAGATTAGAATTACTGGCGCTTCCTCATAGTTGGCATTCGTATGTCCAGATTTTGTTCAATAGAATTTTATTCTCTAGCAGTAAGGAAAATTTTCTTTTAATAAGCCAGTACAGCTCCTTTAGTTTGATATCCATTTGCCTGAGCTTTTTGGTTATATAAGTTTTCCAGGTTAGATGAAGTCCCAGATATTTTACTTCATTTGACCGTGGAACTGGAGTATTGTCGATGGTGACTGGTGGACACTTTGGACGTTTTGTTGTAAGTGTGATGTGTACTGATTTGTCTTCATTGACTTTAATTCTCCACTTGCGTAACCAATTTTCAATTTGGTTAGGTGAAGCTGAAGCATTACCGATTATATCTTCGGATTGTTGTTGCAAGCAAGATTACCATGGTATGATTGGATATTGGTAGGATAAGTACAATATTAGGCCAAGGATGTTACCATGGGGCACTCCGGCGTTTATTTATTCTATCTGGGATACACCATTACCAATCTTAGTTTGAAAGCTTTTATTATTGGGATACTAAAGGAATAAGAGATAGAATTTGTGGGGCAGCGCATTCTTTATTTTGTATAGTAGCCCTCTATGCCAAAGTCTGTCGAATGCTTGTCTGACGTCTTTATAGCAGCGCGAAAATGTTTTATTTTTAAATGCAATTTGTATTTGTTATTCGATTACATTGCTGAATTGTTGAATGGTGATTGGTAGTTGGGCAACCATACATCTTGTATCGAGATATTATTTTAGTAGTTTTTGAGCATCTTTGATATGACTGAGAGGTGGCTCACAGGTCTATATGATTGAATGTCATTAAGGAGTTTTCCAGGTTTGGAGATGAGAACTGTCTGAGCGAATTTGAGTTGAACAAGATTCTTAAGAATTTAATTGGCTTATTCGCTATGATTGGTGTTGTTAAATCGTGACCTGGAAGTTTTTTGTTGTTTAGAAATTTTAGTTCTTCTTTAATTTTTTTAATAGTGAATTTTTTAATTGGTAATGTCATCTGAAGGGGCATTCGTAGTTTGTTTTCTATTTCTGTATCTGAGTATGGGTTAAAAACTTTTTTCTTTCATCAGCTTTATCCTTGTTAGACCTTATTCAATTACGTCCTTGGTCCAGTAGTGGTAATACATGTGTTTTTAGTTGTTTCGCGCCATTTGTAATCTTCCAGATCGACTCATCATAAGTGGTATTCTTTAATTAGTTTCTGAGTTTATTGTTCAGCTGGTTGAATTCGCGTTTATCTTCTACCTTATGTGTTCGTTGCCATTTTGCTCTGGCATGCATTTTTTTCTTTACTATTTTTATTATCTCATGTGGGATACTGGGGCTGTTTATGTTAATGTTCATAAGTGATGGGATTCCACTTCAACCTGCTGTTTGTAAATACGAAAATAATTTCATAGCAGTGACAATTTTTATAACACATGTTCTGAAAAGCGAGGTAAAATAAAATTTTCCTTGCGCCTTTTTCCAGTTTATTTTTACTCTTCTAGTAAACATTCAAATATTTTTGATACTCCACCTCCTTAAAGCTTTCGCTTCAATAGAGAGTCGGGGACAGCAATATTTGGAATACTAAAGCGCGATTTGTTGACCTAAAAGTATTGGGAAGATGTGGCGGCTACAATACATTTCCCGGCGCTATTCATAACCAAACACGTGCCTTGTTTACATTCTTGCAGCTCGCCTTATCAAAAGAGACATGCTCCGATTGTGACGCACATGAAAATAACGTTTTATTATGCGCCGCTCGGAAAGCGAAATTGCAAACGGCCGGAAAATTTATCTCCTTACTGAACTTGGCAAAACGACATATATTGCGGGAGTTGTAACAATGCGGCGTTTTACGCGTGGATTTGGGGCCGGCCGCTCAAAAATCGCAGATAAGGCAATCCGGCCGCTGCAAATGCGGCGTAATTGTAAACGCAGGCGCTGCAAAACAATGGCTCACTTCAATGCGTAAAGCGCGTCCATTATTATTTAGAGTGGCTCTAATGAATTATTATCTGATGTTTTTAATATTTCCTGTATACGTTGTGCCAGGTTACGACTGCAAATAAAAAGTGTAATAAACAAGGACGAAACGTCCACGCCACATATATGATAGTTCTTATATAATAAACCGGGTTGGACGTGGAAAATATGCTTTTCTTATCTTGCCAGACATTCACACTCTGTTACTATTTTCAGTCCCATATTCAAACTGTTTCTTACTCGTAACTTAGCTATTATATCAAAATTCTTTGAATTTACAGTCAAGACGGGATTTATTTGATCTTATAAAAATTGTATTGCTAACTAATAAAATGGCAGATTTTTCAAATAAAAGAGGCTAAAATGAAACATTTTCAATTAACTAATGCAAAAGAACACCACGGTGATCAACTTACTGCCAAGCCCAATAAATAAAAGTCCGCATCACTAATGGATACATTAAGATTAGTCATATGGACTATTACAACATAAATTCGAAGTCAAAGTATTTCTTCACACACACACAAAATAGACATTTTTCTAATATCCGAAGCACGCTTTACATCACAGTTATCTCAACATATGCAACTATAGAACGTACTCTGTGTATAGCAAAAATTCACACCACGAAATGGAAAGATTTGAAACACCTCATCTACAAGCCAACAATGTTAAAGTCAAATGCGGTAATAGTGACATGGTTGTATCAACAGTATGTTGTCCTCCTCGCTATACAATACAGCAAGATCATTTTGAAGAATTTTTAAAGACTCTGATTACAACTCTAGATACTCGTCTTGGGGTCTAGATTAACCACCCCCAAAAGAAAACTCTTAAGACGCACCATCTGAAAAATTTATTATACGTTATTAGTTCCGGGCAGACCTACATACTCGCCAAGGGATCCAAACAAGCTATCAGGTACCATAGATTTCTTCATAGCTAAGAACATCTCTCCAAACAATATTGATATTATCGATTCCTACAATCTAAACTTCGACTACTCTCCCATAATATGTACAATTAGTAACACAATAACCAAAAAGGTTATACGACCCAAACTATACAACAATCATACAAAGTGGAACATCTTTAGGCAACATATGAATAATCACCTGGCAGTCAAACGGCCATTATAAAGGTTAACAGAGATCAAGGAAGCAATAGAAAGGCTAACAGAAATAATACCTAGTGTAGCTTGATATATCACTCCCTTCAAAACACAAAACACATATGCTACCAACACCACTAGCTACTCTATAAGTACCAGACTAAAGGTAACTGAAAGAGAAAAGCCATACATAAATGGCAGATTTTAAGGAGTTCCGCTGATAAAACTAGGTTAAATCGACTAACTGCGTGGCTGAAACATATGGTCCAAAAGTGCAAAAATGAAATATTAAACGACTACCTATAGAACTTAACACCTGGCCAACGCGATAAACACTCTTTCTCTGGCACGTTCCTGTCCCACCCATTCATAGAACCAACGAATCATGGGCGCGTAATTGTGAAGAAAAATCATAAACATTTGGGAAACACTTAGCTAACACCTTTAAACCACACGAGCCAACTAGAGCACTGCAAGCAGATACAGAACTACTTGAATACCTATAATGATCAAATTACAATATAATTACTTCGAGAACTTTCGAGGAAAGATGTGTCACTAACAAAAATATTCAGTATAGTCCTGAGAACCTAACATGTTCCAATACAATAGAAATTTGCTCAAGTAATTCTCATACAGAAACTAGTCAAAACCGCAAATCTTTCAACTTCATATAGATCCATTTCGTAACTTCCGATCCTCTCTAAATTACTTAAACGAAAAATATTAACAAAATTAACGACCATCATTAAAAAAACCACTTAATTCAGTTTGGTTTCCGGAATAAAATATTTAACAGCCGAACAAATCCACAGGATAGTAAACACTATAGAATAAGATTTTGAAGAAAAAGCAGTATTTTTAGATATAAGCGAGTTTGCCACCCTGACCTACTATACAAAAATAAAAATTAACTTTTTCATCAATATTATCTACTGTTGTATCATACTTAGAAGACAGACTCTTTCAAATCAGATTAAATGACATATACTCTTCAAATCATCCCGTTCTAGCAGGTGTACCACAAGGCAGCGTATTGGGGTCCAGGCTCTACCAACTGTTTACGGCTGATATACCTTGTAACGAAAACACGATTACTGCTATATTTGCCGACGATACGACTGTTCTCCCATAAAGATCCAGTTGAAGCCGTAGTTAAATTGCAGATTAATCTGGAAACCCTCCGGGAATGGACAGCAGCATGGTGATTAAAGATAATGAAAATAAATCAACATCATTTACTTCTACAACTCGGAAAATAGATTTCCTCCAACTAACCCTAAACGGAGCTGTTATATCCCCTAAAGAGGACATAAGATTACCTAATCATGCATCTATATTGCAAACTAACGTGGAAAAAACATCAAATCCAAACGAACGCAGCTTGATATGAAAGCAAGGAAGATCCACGCGTTATTAGTGCGGAAATCGAGACTAACCGTTGACGGCAAGGTCGTACTTTACAAAACAATGGTTCTGTTAGTTTGGTCATATGGTATCCAAATCTGGGGCTGTGGAAAATTACCCAACCTTGAAATTTTATAATGGTTTCAAGGCAAAACTCTGTGTATGGTAGCAAACGCAAATTGGTACGTCAATAAGAATAATAAAATAATCCACAATGATCTACGAATACCCCGGCTAAAGGATGTTGCCATTGGGTACAAGAATCAAATTCGTAACCATCCAAGTACACTAGTTAGCAGGAGATCATATTAAAGTGATACTCCTTACATGTCAAATATTCATATTGTTATTACTTTTACTTCTTAGCCTAGCACGCTTATGAAAAGTAAATGCACTCACAAGAAGCAACTGTTTGGTATGAATTTTGGACAGGTCAAGTAATAAGCTCATCAACGATGATTTTGGAAGTGCTGTAATGTAAACTACCGCTACTATTTACAGTTTTTTTGGCACCAACAAAATTTGTTGATGTTATTTGGAATAAATGTGATTCCAGCAATAATCTCATTGACGTAATTTTATGAAATGCCGATATCAAGTGACCAACAACATCTTTGTAATTTTACACCATGCTGCTTTCCTTTGTGGAGTTACCTGAAATCCAAAGTTTGCAGATATGCCAGCAGCCCATAGACAGTTGACAACCTCAAGAACAAAATTATCGATGAAATTAATCGGAAAATTTTAATCGAAGAACCAAGATTTACAGTAGGTCATTTTTCAGACATAATTTTACAAATTTAATCGGAGACTGTGAACTTTAACCCTCAATAAAATACTAATTATAAAACCAATTCAAAAATCATTTTATTAAAAATATTTAATTCCGGTTTTCAATTAGGACCACTCTTAGAATTAGTCAACTTATCACACATCTTGAAGGCGTACTTGGAGGTAACGAGTAAACAAAGAAACTAATTAAAACAAGTATAAAATTAAGAATTGCACCTGCGGTGTCACGAAATCAAAAAATACTCGAAATAATTTTTCAAATACATTAAAGCATCATATAAATACAAACAAAAATATTTTTCCAGTAGTAAAAAGGCCTGTCCTTGGGACAGACATAAATCAAATTTGTGCCGTATGCGCCTACTACCGGCAAGAATTGGCCACGTAGTGCATGAGACACCGACAGGTGGCGCAGATTGCCTAATTACCTTATGATAATTTATATTTTGACATATAACAGGTCAACTGTCACCCAAATCGAAAATCTAAAACCTTTATACGAGGTTTGGCAACATGTTAGTTACACACATAGTTACATGTTTGCAGTTTTATAGAGAAGATATAATCTCTACATTTAGAAACACATTCCTCCAAACAAATTGTATCTTGATTCTACTATTTTAAAATAAAGATGATTATGACATTAGCCAATCGCGCACGATACCAACATCGTCGTTAAACCTCTGCTTTTGAAGTGCTTCTTAGTAGTGTAAATAAATAATAATTTTAGGGTGATAAGTTCTGGTTGTAGAAAAAACATTCCAGTGTAGTTTAGAACAAATCTTCAATTTTTTGTCGAATTTGGGTAGCGGTGCGGAGCCAAGCGTTGTTCTAGGCAATATGCAAGTTTTGTAGCTTCGAAGAGTTGACAGAAGCAATATCAGCAAGCGTTAATGGGTGGCCACCTCTAAAAAAGCGGCGAACAGTCCAAATATTTTAATCACCCTGGTCCTGGGGCGATGTTCAAGTGTTTCTTCAATTTTTTATTTTAGACGTTATGTTGAGACTTCTTAAGAGTGTTATCTGCAAACCGTCCCTTAAGGTGTTTTAAAATTTTGAACGACTTTTCGGTGTTTATCTCGAGACGTTTGATAATAATCCTTTGTGCAATGAACTATAATACCTCTTGCTCTGACTAAAGAAGGGCTAATGTATGTCCAGACATAAAGGTTTTGAACGACACTTGTACGTAAGTCACGTTTTATATTTAAATATCGCGCCATTATTTTCAATTCTTAAACATTTTTGTATTGTACCTTGATACAAGATAATCCGATATGACGCAACATGCCCTTATTTTACTAATTAACATTTTTTATTGCCACTTTAACTTTGTATTCTTTAATAATTGGAAACAGTGATGTCGGTATTTGAACGTAGACGTGACTTGCGCACAAGGGGTTCTTAGGGCCATAAAAATTCTTATGCCTGGAAACACGGGTGCAAAGTACCCTATAGGTGGAATTTTTTTCGAGAATCTTCAGTACACCGTCGTTCACGCAACGGAACATTTCAAAAGGATCTGCGTTTGCTCCTATTTAAGATTAAGCTAATCCAGGAACGACAGCCAGTTATTGGAGCAAAAATTTAATGGGCGAGTTATCTCCCAAAACAGCGAAGTGAACTGGCCATTAAGATCTTGCGACCTTACACTGTGCGATTTCTTTAGCCAAATATTCATGAAGATGATAATTTATACCACAAAAATAAGAACTATTTCTTAGTTAACAGTAAAAATTCGAAGAGTCTATTGTGCATTGTACAACGTTGTATTGTATCTCAAATTATGTTGTGTAATATTAGACATGAAAATAATATCGTCCAGAAGCACTTCCAGCTCTTCTAGTGTGAATGGCTATTTACGCAATCTTGAAGGTCACTTCAGCCTTCTTAGTAACTTCATGAATTTTGTTCTATTAAATATAATGCAGATTGTTAGTATTTTTTTAAAAAGAAGTCTTAATAAGCTTAAATTAAATTTATTTACCAGCCATTTCCACTTAAGGTATTACGTCGTTTGCTTTATCCTGGAATAGTACCGCTCTCCAATAGTGAGTATATGGCACGATTCTTATGTGATTCATATTAGTATATATCTAAGGATAGCATTTGGAATTGATGGTATTGAACGATATATTAAATTTTCTGTTCTCTAAATATCACAATTTGTTATTAAAATTGCTAAATGGAAAAATTTGTTGTTACCGAGGATGACTTTCTAATCGGAAAGTTTATCCAAGTACCACTCAGCAACCCAAATTCGAGAAACAGCCAGTTGGCTTTCAGTTCACGTACCAAAGTGATACTATTATAAGATAAACGTATCATTTTAATGTCATTGTTGTCCACAATACTAAATAAAGCTTTGAACATCATCTACCACATTGTGTCTAACAACGATATATTCTTTTGAGTGATTTTGCAAAGAGCAACTTGTAGGTTTTCCATCTACAAGAGATCGACGTGTTGTAGTGAAGATTTGGCACAGTAAAAAAGGTGTTTGATTGTCATGTGAAAAGTTTCGGTATGCAGCTTACACTTTTGCTTTTTTATGATGCGTATGTTTGTTTGTCTCTTAAGCAAACAGTTGTTGATTATTTTGGATCTTTTCGACTTGAAAATTTGAACTATAATGCTTTATTACGTAATTGAAGCATAACTACATATCACATCACATTTTTCTCTGGGTTGCCTACCCCATTGAAATTTTCGAACTCAGAATTTGATTTCTGTCGCTACCCTCCTTCAACTTGGGTTACTTTTGAGCTTGAAGGCGATTGAAAATGATGAGTGCATTAGGTCTCTTTTGGAGGTAATACTGTCGATCTCATTTAGCATAAAAGTTAATCGTGCGTTGCTTTAATTCGAATCTTATATTTCCTAAAGAACAGAGATCTATGGTTGTATAGAATTCGCTGCTTGTATTTGCTATGAAAATGTTCATGTAATAATCTTTAATTTTTGACCAGATTATTAGTCCTGTATTAGCACAAAATTCTCATTCAATATTATTGATTTGACGTACTTTATAAGCTGCATCTGACAATAACATTAGTTGGAGTATCTTACATTGTCTAGGATATTGTTTTCTCACACACCACCCTGTAGAACAATAAATAACTTCCTACGAACTAGTTCGCCATGATGAATGACGGCTGCATAATTACGTCTAATTAGTTATGTTATTGCTTTTACTTAAAAATAAGCTTTATTTTTCCCACATATTTAAAGTAAGTTTAAAGACAACAACAGATATCGCAGAATCCACAATGCTTTGACAGTCAAAGGCGCTGTTATAGCATTGGTCGCTTTGAGCAATCCTATTGTATGATCCTCCTCTATTTTCGAGAAGCTTTGACGGGAAACTCTTATCTTTAACTTTCTCATGTGTTCACACTATCAATTTTTATATGATTTCTGACGTAGAATTTTGAAGCGTTTACCTCGTTGATAATTTTAAGCTGTTCCAGACAAGCACTGCCGCTTTTGATAGCCTTATTAAACCGTTGAGCTTCAGAAAGGTTTTAAACTGTTCTGCTTCAGCTTGTACTTCTTTTACTTAAGGGTTTCTATAATTTGAACAAAATTTCTCTAACAGTTTTTATATTTTTGGACTTATCTTTTACTATCTGGTTTATCTGGACTATCTGACTGTTTATCTCTTATTTCCGTCTTTAAAATTTTAAAGTTTGTACTATTGTATTTCTTCCAAGAGTAAGACATGCTCTAAAAGTGTGACATGGAGTATTTTCTTATTTTGTTTGGTCCGCCACTTGATTTTACAGTAGTAGCGGCCAGGAGGCAATTTTTCGGGCCTTTAGGATTCTGTCCAAAAGCTAAAATTTTCCAAAAGAAGAAGGTACTGTAACCAAAAATTAAGAAAGCGCAAGAAACAACTTAAAAACAAGCATGAGGCAAAATGCAAAATGCAAATCCTCAAAATGGAAAAATAATGTACCAAGGAGGTAAAAGCACAAGTGCAAAGCCGGGTTTTAAATCTAGAACCTCTTATAAGGTATTTCAGTACCTTTGTCTCCTCCTACTGTATCCCTATTTCCCATTGTGTACGGTAAAGTTCTAAAAAATAAACCCATCTGTAAATCTGTGAAATATTCGTACAAAAATGCTTTTAAAAACAGCGTATACAGAAGAAATCGTAATGTCAGCTGTAACAAAACACCAACTTCCAGAGACCCCTCCTTTATAAGTAGTAAGCAAAAATGAAGAACACTTTGTATAAATCATTTCTGTTTATTTGGGGTAGTGGAAATAGATGACTATTCCTTCATTTTTGAGAAGATTTTTAATCAAAGGGAACTATGTAAACACATCGTATTTTAGTCGAGCGTCCTTACGAGGGACCAAAATAATGAAAGAATAGTATTACCATCTATCATGGAACATATAAACATACATTTTTTTGATCATTTTCTATCAGGAATTATCTCTCAGTTAAGGTGGCCATGCAGAATGTGATAACACGTCTAGAGAAAAAATAACATCTTTCAACCGACAACGTTTGAAATTCTTAATACATCGTATTTTAATTTTAAATATATAAAGGAGATTGCAAAAATATATTGGTTTTTCTTTTCAGATTTTTGGGCATTTTTAAATAGTATAAAAAATTTATGTTCCAAGTGAGGTTGTATTATAAATTGTAACTCGAGGAAAACTCCAACAAATATTAATGGAACCCACTGTAAACAAAATTATGTTTACTTCGCCATATATCTTAATTTGTATGATTAGCAAGTTAAATTATAAATTTGCAAATGGGGTAAAATATATGCGAGCCATGGCAAAAAATTTGCCTGTTTATCCTTATTCCCATTTGTAATGATTAATGTATAATAAGAAATATTTTCTTTAAACCTGAGACAGTTATGTTTTAATTTGATACTGTAATTACAGAAGGGTTATTTAGGATTACATCACACACAAAAAAATGAAGAGCAATAAAGATTTGTAGTCACAGTACTTGAAAGATCATCACAGGGTGTCAATATTCTCGATTGTTTTTGAATGCCTATAATTTTAAAAGTACACGACTAAGATTTTTTTTTATTATTTTTCTTATAACTGTCACTACCTGGTCTATCACCCGTTTCCGGATTGACGTTGATTTTTGGGATAACTTATATATATATATATACATATATACAAAACATAGTTCTTTGAGCCAATTTGAGATGCTAGTCATGAGGTAAAATTCTTCCAGTGTACGATAGTTATTCCGACTTAGGGTTCAGTCCTTTAAGTCACTTGGCTATATTCGATCCAATCGCTTGGGGTGAAAGCTAGTTCATTAGGATGGGTTTGCAGGTGTTCGAAGTACTTGGTAATTCTCTTTTGGCGTTCTTCTTCTATTGTTAGTATGTTGAGGTCCGTATGGAGGGTATGATTTGAAGTATATACCATGGAGTATTCGAAGCGTTTTGGATTGAAAACGTCTAATAATGTTAGTATTTGAGGTACTAGAGCATCTCCAAATTTCAGTTCCATACGTCCATATTGGATTTATAATCGCTTCATAGAGCAGCAGCTTGTGTTTGAACGCTTGTTTCGAGCGTTTACCTAAAAATCAGTACATTTTCTTTCCCTTTTTTTTTTGATGATGTGTACTTTCCATGTCAGTCTGCTATCCATATGTAGTCCAAGGTATTTTGCTGCCTGAGTTTGGGGAATTTGCATATCATTTAAGGTAACAGGAAGACATTCAGAACGTATAGGTGTATATGTTATATAAGAACTTTTTGCGTCGTTGAGTTTTGTTCTCCATTTATGTAGCCATATTTGAATAAGGTCTAGATGTTCTTGTAGATGCATGGTGGCATTCAGTGGATCAGGATGTGTGCCATTACTACAGTGTCATCTGCGAACGTGCCAATATGGGTTTCTAGAGTGATCTGCGGCGTGTGAGAGGTGCAACAGGGGGCCAAGAACATTTCCTTAAGTGTCCAATAGATGTCTGAATATGCCTGTTTATGTTTAATTTAAAAGTACCTCTTAGACAGGTACGATTTCAGTAATAAGTAGTACTCACTCGGCAATAGTAGTTTGAGCTTGTATAGTAAGCCTTGGTGTCAGACTTTATCGAATGCACATTGTATGTCCAGAAACACAGTTGGGCAATATTTTATTGTTGTATTGTAAAACGATATCTACGGAAGCCGAATTGATGGTTGGAGAGATGTTTCTTTCATGGATTCTTTTTATTAATAATTTTTTCAGGAGTTTAAAACTGCCGTACCCCCGTAAGCTGTACCATCTGGGTGCTCAATGGGGTAAATAGGATAATTGCAATTTTTATGAGTGTTCGTGTTATAAAGTGTGCTTCTGTTACTAAAAGGAGGTCTATATTGTTTATAATAGCAAGGTTCTAACGCTCCGCGTGGTAGCACAGGCTGCGAACTAAGAGATTAAGGCTCTCATATGTTTGATTTTACTGCCCGGTTGTCGGGCACCATCTCTAATGCGGGGCGATGTGGCAAGCACCGCGCCTTAGACGACCACCATTATTATCCCTTGTTTGAAACGAACTTAAGTACCCAATTATTTTTAGTGACTGAGTAGGCCACCCGCCAGGTATCTGAAAGCTCCGGGAATGGAACCCGAGTCCGTGCACATCGCAGCCCGCCCCTCAACCAAGCCCCAACGGGACCACGCGTATTGTCCGCGACTATTTTTTACATTGTTTAGCTTTAAAAATAGTTCATCATTGTTTTTGTTTGAATGCAATTTGCATTTGATAATGCTACACGCAAGGAATTGGCCATTGTTTACTAGTTTATGTATGACTATGGATAGCATTTGTGGGACCATATTGTTTTGTTAAAATAGTTGACTGAACTGGTCTAGAAAACTATTAAGAGTTATGTCACCAGGATGCTGTATAATTACATGATCTTGTCTGGGTACTTGGTTATAAGGTCTAGTTTGTTGTTGTGGAATATTGTTGGTTTGTGTGGGTTGCTGCTGTAGCTGGTTGATTTGGGTATTTTCCTGGGTGTTTGTGTAGCTTGTCTCATTTTATTTTATAGTTCTTTATGAACTATGTACCTACGGTAATTAGCAAAATGGTTTCCATTACATAGAGCGCACGTAGCACGAGTATCTTTAGTTCTTTTGCACGTTTTTGTATCAAGTGAAACCCATATTTTGATATGGTTATATTGTTGGTACCTTGTGCATTGTACAATAGAGAAAGTTTTTCTCGGAAGTTCTACTTGAAGTCAGCTTGGGTTTCTTTAAGGTCCTCCGTTGGTATTGTTGGACGTAACCTACGAATGACTATTTTGTAAGATTTCTGTTCTTTCATTTCGTACGTGTGATGGACAATATTGCAGTCATTCATATAAGTTATCAGTTTTCTGTAGGTTTTAGGTGTGGTAGCATTAATTTTAATATTGTTGTTTATAGTAGTTTTGATGTAGTATTATTTTAATTCTACAACATTTTTCAAAGCGTTTTATCGTTTTTGTATAATCCATCATTCCGTGAAAGGATATGGGGGAAGCTTGGGGAGTTGAGTTAGTTATGTTAAGTTTTTGGATGAATCCATGCTGTTGTCTGCTAAGAGTATGTATCTGTTTTGTTATGGAATTTGGGTTTCAGATTGATTTAATGTTTGCTGTTTAACTCTTTTCCTTTTTCCTTTATTTTATAGGATCTGCTGCCATTCATTGTGTTGTGCTGTTGTACGTTTGAGGTTATTTTCCTCTTTACCGAATTAATAGCTGAGTATTAAACTGCTGTCTATATTACAATTGGTTTGCAAGAGTGGTTGTTGGTGTAACTGTGGTTGTGTATAGACATTTTATGAGGATATATGAATACTAGTGTTATTTTTTGGGGAAGTGTTGCATAGTTGATGATTTTGTTCGTGAGTAACCTGTTTTCGGTACTTGGTAACCAGATGTTGATGGCTGATAAGATGATGTTTGTGTGGGTGCTTGAGCGTTAGAAAAACTAAACGTAAATCCGTAGTTTTCTGAGGGCGCTGCCATTGGTAGAGCCGGCGGCCCGAACCGAGGTCACGTCCCGTTGGGAACATAAGTTACGGCTTGCTGATGTTCAGTATAATATACTTCACTAAATAGTAATTATACATAGAATATTATAGCGACGATAAATACTACTGCTAGCACGGCACTTGCACTTCACTTTCAAAGGTAACAGAGCGTAGCAGGCATGTGTTTATTCTTTGAAAGTCAAATGTAAACTGACTAAATATTTGTATGTAGGTTATTGTTGTATGAATTGAAATCGATAATTTAGAATTTTATAGCCATAGTCGAGAGTGTAGAATGGACTCTGCGCAGTGCATCGAGTAGTTAATTATTCCGCTTCATTTAACAAGCACGGTCAATATACACAATTAATATTTATTCCACTAATGGCCTGCAATTATCATCGCCGACATTTATAGGCCATCTGATTGTATTTCAATATGTGCTTTTGTTTGTTTACTATTTATATTTATGATAATGTTTTTCTATTTCATTAAGAACTTCTTTATGCAAAAAATATCTTTTTCTGCATTTAAATTATACTTTTACGCAATTTTTTAAAGTATTAAATCGAGAGACCTCCCTAGAATGTATCCTGCCTTGAACAAGAAGCGTTTGGTGATCTACAAAACATTCTACTTGGAACTTTTTTAATTTTTTTTATTGAAATCCCAATTTATTTACAATCTGCACAAGTTGTATTTAGTAAATTCTGTGATAGATTATTTGGACATGTAGAAGCATCCCCAGTAGGATGCTTCTGTAACAATTGTCATCTAGATGAGTTTTGAGTTTTTTGGGTATAAAAGTAAACTTATAAACTAGATCTTAAAACTAAAATAAAATTAACGCAAGACTTTATATTGATTAAGTAGGGAATCTAGTAGATAAGTCATTTGGTATATATTTTTGGAGTCTTCGATTGCGATTTTGGGGAACTATAAGATCCATTACTAATGTGTTGGGGTCACTGTATTTAGCACTGAAACGGCTGACTTCTTCTTTCAGTGCAGGCATATGAAGATCGTTACGGATAGCCGTGTTTGACACGAACCAGGGCGCGTTCACAATCATGCGCAGCACTTTAGATTGGAAGCATTCTAGGATTTCTAAATTAGAGTTGGCAGATGTTCCCCAAAGTTGAATCCCCGTAACTCCACACGGGTTTGAGAATTACCTTGTATAAAAGGAGTTTATTGCTTAATGATAACTTCGACTTACGTCCCAGTAGTCAGTACATCTTGGTTAAAATTAATCCCAGCTGCTTGCGCTTACTGAAGATATGCTTGCGCCATGTTAGCCGTCTGTCAAGATGTAACTCAAGGTACTTTACTTCTTCTTTTTGCGGTAAAGGATTGTTCTTTATCTGAACCGGGGAACACGTATCTCTGCGCAGGGTAAAGGATACTTGAGTTGATTTAGACTCGTTTATTTTGATTCTCCAGCTTGTTAACCGTTTGTCAATTGCAATTAAATTGGCTTGAAGTTTTTGTGGGCCTGCGATTGGGTCTCTGTCAGTAGCCAGAACCGCGGTGTCATCCGCAAATGTAGCTGTTGTGATTTCTGGTCGGGAGGTCTGCTATGTATAAAAGATAGAGCAGTGGTCCGAGAACACTGCCTTAGGGTAGACCAGCGTTGATCGAAAAAAGATTTGTGGTTGCAGTTTCGTATTTAACCAGAAAATACCGATTAAGGAGATAGGATTGCAGGATTAGGAAGTAGTTTAGGGGGAGGAGTGTTCTTAGTTTGCATAGGAGTCCCGTATGCCACACTTTATCAAATGCCTGTGATATATCTAGGAACGCAGCAGAGCAGTAATGCTTGTCTTCAAAGGCTTGATTGATTGTTTGAACTACCCGATGGATTTGTTCAGTTGTTGAGTGCAACTTTCGGAAACTAAACTGGTGGGACGGTAGTAACTCTTTGTCATCAATAATTGGGATTAGTCTTTGTACTAAGAGCTTTTCGAAAACTTTATGTACTATAGACAGAAGGCTTATCGGTCGATAGGACTTTGGGTCGATGGGGGGTTTATTAGGCTTTGCGATGAGAATAATCTGTGCCACTTTCCATTGGGATGGAAAATAACCATTCTGAAGGACTGCATTATATAACTGAATTAAGTACTATGTACCGATGGCAGGTAGCTCTTTGAGTATTTTACCATTTATTAAATCATACCCCGGAGCCTTTTTAGGTTAGTGTGCTAATGACTTCATGAACTTCAGCAGCTTTGAATTTTTTAATAGGCGGTTCAAGCTGGTACTGTTGAAACAGTGATTGAGTGAGGTTGTCTTCTTCTTGGGGGAGATTTTCTGAAGGCTCTGGCTGGAACACAGATGTTAAGTGTACAGCAAATACGTTTGCCTTCTCCTTATCGCTTCTTGCCCAGCTGCCCTGGAGGTTACGGATGGGCGGAGAGAATCTTTTTAGTTGTTTCAGTTTTTTTGTTGTCTTCCACAGGGAATAATCCGCCGCTTCCGTGGGTGATAAGTCTTTAAGGAATGTTTCGATGCAATCGCTTTTATTTTTATTAAGCTCTCGAGTTACTCTGTTGAGTAGTAGTTGGCTTTCAGGTGTACGCAGCCTTTGCCAGCTTCGAAATCTTCTTATATCTAAAATTTTTTGTTTAATAATTGAGGGGCAATCAGGAATTGTGACTGTATCGGGTATAATTGACGTGGCCTTCCAACATGCCCGCTGAATGACATCAATGAATAATTGACTGCAGCCTCTATGTTTTCGGGAGATTTCAGTGGAACATTTAAGGTTAGTTCAACATTTACGACATACCGAAAGGTGTTCCAATTTGTACGGTTATTGCTTATTTTAGGGGTTGTTTCTTTTTTGAGAGGTTTAGTGGTAAGGGTGATCAGGATTGGGGAATGGTTAGAGGAAAGTTCGAAGCAGGATTTTATATTGGCATGACTTTGATGAATTCCTTTTGTTATGCATAAGTCCACCAAATCAGGAAATTTGTTTGGGTCCGTGGACCAATATGTGGGTTCTCCCGTGGATATGTGCCGCAAGTTATTGTGTTCAAGAGTTTTGTTTAGTTCGCGTCCCCTTGTCGTTGTAATTCTGGAACCCCAGTCAGTGTGCTTGGCATTGTAATCGACGCCCGCAATGAATCGTTCTCCAAGGGTTTTGAAATAGTTTGTAAATTTTCCTTCTTTAACAGCATATTTAGGGAGAAATACGCCGCCGAGAGGTTGAGGGGTCCTATTTAATCCTCAATTGACACACTTGTTGCTTGGAGAAAATCGCTACTGTGGCTTTCTAGTTGATGGTGCTTGATTGTGTTTCTGATTATTATGGCAGACCCGCCACGAGCTGTTCCCGCCGGATGGTTCGTGGTATAAACCGCATAATTTGGGATTTTGATAAAGCTCCGATCAGTAAGATGTGTTTCCGAAATAAGTAACACATCAATGTTGTGACTAGTAATAAATAGTTTTAATTCTTCAAGGTGCTGTGACACGCCGTTGGCGTTCCATTGGGCAAGCTGTAAGTGTCTGTCCATTATTTAATTTTTGCAAGGACTGCTGTTAATAGGTTTAATACTGTTCCTATTTGTTCTGATAGCTTTAACATTATGTTTTTTAATTCTTGTATGTCGTTTGCTTGTTGGTTTGGATGGCTAGTATTTGTTGTTTGTGGGAGATTTACAGCAGGTTCAGAGTTTTGTTGTTGTACTGAAGCTATTTGTGAATACGACAGTCCCGGTTGTATTTGTTGGTATTGTCTAATTTGTGGGTATGTACTGTTTTTGTCGAAGGGTTGTAGCTGTTTATATATAGTACATTCTTTGTAATTCGCAGGATGGTTTCCTTTACACAGGACATCGAGGGATTTTTCTTTTCTTTGACATTGTTCCGTGAGGTGATGGCCTGCACATTTTACACATCTAGCGGGTAGCTAGCAGAAGTTCCTTGTGTGTCCGTAACGCTGACAGCGTACTTACTGTGGAATAATTCTTTTTGCCCTTGGGGGTTTAAACTTGATTTTGCATTGCTGCAAGTATTCTACCTCAAAAATGCTTTTATTGTTAGGGGCTGGTTTAAGCTCGACATAAAACATTGGGAGAGGCAATTTAGTTTTAAATTGTTTTATATTACAAATTTTTGTGACCTCGTGCCCTAATTTTTCAATTTCACTTTTGATATCTTTATAGTCGATGGAGTGGTGTAGATTTTTAGCACCACTTTATAATTTCTCTCTTCGTTTAGTTTATAAGTGTGAAATTCCGTTCCCTTTTCAGTCGGAGCTTTTGTTATTACTCTGTAATATTCAGGTGTTTTGGGCTGAATTTTTACTTGATTATTGACTAGAACTTTAACATCATATTGTTGTTTGGCTTTTTCTTCTAGCAGTTGTATTAGCGGTGCAATAGTTAGTACACGATTTACCAAAATGGGGGGAGGTTTTGAGATTTTCTCGTTAGTGTTATCAGCGTTTGATTCATGTTGTGCATCGTCACCTTCCATGTTTAGATTGGAGTAGCGATTTGATGTTGAGGGTGGGCTAAGCCAATATTCGCTCTCTTTAGGGTGTTCATTTTTGATTTCCACTTCATCTAGATTTCTATTCCTTTTATAGGAAACTGTGGTCCAGTTATTAATATTTTCTGGTGGCTGCGGGGGTGCGTTAGAATGAGTGTTTTGTTGAGTCTGATAAAAGGTTTGGGGATAAAATGTTTGAGTTTGTTGCGTTTGAAGTGGAAAATTACCTGGTGTTTGATGGAATTGGCTGTAGAAGATCTGGGTTTGGTCCGGTGTCAATACTGATGGTTGCATTAGTGGTGGTATTTGGGGGGGTTGCACCCCTCCCGGTGGCTGGTGGTAGGCTATAAAGGCCTCTTTGCTGCGGCTTCGTTCAGTTATATAGGATTAATTTCACACGCAGTGTTAAATTTAAAATTTAGAAATATGTGTAGCAATAAATACAGCCCGATTTCGCGGGCTATCGCGCGGCCAACACTTGCACTTTTAACCGCAAGATACGTCTTTCCTATTCGAAAGCAAAATAGGAACTCTACTTGGAATTAATGCATTATTAACGAATTAAGATTTAGCACGCTCTCTTTTCTGAGAGACGGAAGAACGGTGATCTTAACTTGATGAAAAAGAACCCAGAAACTGAAAAACTGACTTCTTTGACGAAACTGGTGTTGATAGGCTCCATCATTTCATTATCCTTGAATCGTTTTGTTGTGATATAACATGAGCAGAGAGTTTTTCGGTGTATTTAAAAGGAGGTATCGTGGAAGTACTTCACGGTTCTTTCCTTATTTATGGTTGACCACAACATGAATGTTTAGGCGACGAAACATAGTTTTGTTCGACCTAAGGGCCAAATTTGACCTGTGATGATATTGATTTGCCTGTAATTTGGGTTAAGTGGATCTTGGGCTTCGCAACAGCGACTATTTTGCTGGTCCACATATTTGAATGGAGAGTAAAATTCTGGTTGTCAATTAACTTGTAGCATATCCCGTTAAAAGTTTGAACTAGCAAATTCATGGGGTGGAAACTCGAAGCCTTATCTAAGATTGAACAGATGAATATACTACTAAAATGCAATGCCGATGCATCCGTTTATGTATAGGATTAATTTTCTTAAACTTCTTAATCCACAGGTGTATGAATAGGCGCTCATGACACTCATAAGGCTGAATATTGGCATGTCATAGAGTGGCCATTTTTATAAAACGATTCATCACAAGATGGGTATCAGAAATGACATTAAATGATTGATAATAACAGTGACTAGTAATTCCCTTATTCAAACATTAAATTTATGTACAAAAGTTTGCTTTTAATACAAAAACAAAATGAAAAACTAATATGGCATATATTTGTATGTAATTTGTCTTAGATTGTTCCAGTAGCTTTAGCTTAGTTCAAGAGAACTTCTGATTATTTAAATGTAATGGTAGATAAATGTTGATTTGTAGTTTGATGGTAGTTTTGTAATGATGTTTTGTTTTGCATGTATGTTAAATGCTAGTGTAGTGTTTGGTATTGTTCGCAAACGTATCGAGTAGCACTACTAGAGTGTTAATCAACTACATTTTTGTAATACGGTAGATACTTTATAAAGCTAATGGTTCCAAAACAAAAGAAATTGTCTACCAACAACTATTA
This sequence comes from Sinelater perroti, assembly GCA_036346155.1. Lineage (NCBI taxonomy): Eukaryota > Metazoa > Arthropoda > Insecta > Coleoptera > Elateridae > Sinelater > Sinelater perroti. Next base: position 19,181,631 of record JARFIY010000254.1, on the reverse strand, counting down.
AAGACACAATTATTAATGAAAATATCCATATAACGTTTACTAAATGTATTTTTTTAAAAATAAGTATGATTATAACAATAAAAACTCTAGATCAATTACAATAGTACTGCTGTATGTAATGAATAATTAGCCCTCGTAGCTATAACTATTAGATTTATATAGCTTAGGTTCTAGTACACGGTTAAGTTAGTTGTGCTTTTGGTGTTTTGTTGTAGTGCATAAAAAGCAATAAACCTATTGCTATTTTTTATTCATAAAAATTGAATAACATTGTCTATGAATTAAGACACTTATAGCGACTAATAGAGTATACCAAAAAGGTATTTTAAAATATTTAAAATATACATAAAAGAAAGCATTGGAGTAAATGAAGATAACTCAACAAAATACAAATAGAATTTTTCTGTAGGATTAATAAAGGAAAGAAACAGGTATACGCAAAATGGTTGGCTACCAAATTAGAATGAGCTACGAATTATGCAGACAAAAAAAATCAGAAAAGTTAAAAGGTTTTAACTAAAGAGAAAAATGATCAGTGGCAGAAAGCATGTCAATATGTAGACCAACATATAGGAGGAGCACGGATTTTAGAGGCATGGAACATCATCAAATCAACAAAGACAAATAAGAAAAAAGTTACATACCAAACATAGAAGAAGGAAAACGGCTAAAATGGTATCAAGAGCTACTGGCAGAAAATAGAGAAAAGTTTCAAAAAAGATAAATATGAGCAGAACAGGGCGAAGCTGTAAAACTATCAAGTTACAATTACTCTGATGGACGTACAGAAGGCACTTAAGGCCACTAAGAACAGAAAGACACCGGGATCTGGAGGAATAGTACTAAAACTGACTAAATATAATAAAAACTATAGCGCATAATCTAAAGAATGTTCCAAGCCACAATAAAGGGAGAGGGTACACCAATCAATCTTTAAGAAGGTGATCCACTCTGTGAAAATTACAGATATATAAGTGTAAAAACCATAATGGGAAGAATTTATGAAATTGTAGTGTAAACAAAATTGAAGATAAAATACTAGAAAAACAGGAGAAGACCAAGCCGGATTTACTGCCGTATATACGATACAATAACTTATCGAAAATAGAAAAGCAAAGAATAAAGCAGTCAGCCTGGCTGTTATAAATTTTTGAAAAAGACTTACGACCTGGTTTTAAGGAGTCAATTATGGAAAGCGTTGTAGAAGATAGGAGCACACCAGAAAGTGATGGCGACAGTGAGAAATCTCTATAAGAGCAATATGGTATTTGAAATATCCAAATGTCTACTACGGGGATGCTCTACATCACCTACCCTGTTTAAGATGTTTCTAGAGTATGCACTAAAGCACTGAAAGAGAAAATGCGAAGCATTTGCTGGTGACCAGATGATATTAACACAGGATGAAAAATACAAACTATATAGAAAGCTAAAAGAAGAATATACGAAGGTAGGTTTGGAAATAAATTTCAGCAAAACGGAATACCTAACAACAGAAGATCATCTGAATAATTTGGAAGTAGAAGAAAATGCAAACACAGAAAACGATATAAAAGTCTACGAGAAACACAAAGTGCATAAAATACAGGCATTAACAAGAAGACCAAAACAATGGATTGAAGTATTTTGACGTATGCCGCCGAAAATTGGGCCATAAATAAGAAGAACAAGGGGAAAATAAGAGCAGTAGAGATGGAGTACTAGCGGATGTGTTGTGGAGTGACAAGAATACACAAAATAACGAATGACGAGATACGGAGAAGAATGGAAGTACATCAAGATATAATCACATATATAGAAGAAGAAAACTATCATGATATGAGCAGATAAGAAGAGCGCCAGATGACAGATGGATAAAAGGACTCATTGACTGGAGCACCATAGAGAAAAGGAAAAGGGAAGGCCTAGACGATTGTGGCGGAATGAAGCAATGGAGAAGAGAAACCTGTAAAGCTGTAAAATTTTATATACATAAAATAATGTTAACGCCGAAGATATGGAAGGTGAAAATTTCAATCCGCCTATTGCAACATTATTTGAAATAAAATTTCAACGCCATCGAAGCAATTAAAAAGTGCGAAGTGAAGGGGGAAGATCCAATAAATGTGCGTGTTGCAATGAAGTAGTGACTAAAGCTTTAAGGAAGATAAGAAACACAGAAGATCTGTTAGGTGAAATATTGAACCAACAGTAGAAAGTAAACCTGGAGAAAGTACTCACAAATTGTCAAATATTTTCAGACCGTTATAGGTCAAGAGAAGGTTTATATACAGTTTCGACTTACAGTCTGTTGTCGGTTTTTTTTATTTGTTATACTATAGCAGCTAGATAGTCATACGATAGATAAGGCCCATTAAGTACAATAAAAATTTCAGCCATTTGAATAACTTTGACGGTCACAAGATGGTTCAATCGAAGTAAGTTACCGAATCCTGTGGTCAAACGTCTTTAAAAGAAGATTCTGTTGTGTGTATATATGGTCGAATTACGAAGGTTTGATTTACCACAAACTGGTTCTAAACGGATAAAATATAATGCTGATGTGTAATTTCATTAACTTGAATGAATATAGGATGCATTACGTAATAAATAACCAACTTCAGTTAATCCTAAGCGCATCCTTAGCATAATCATTCTGAATCAATTAACTAAAGCTGGGTATTTATTACTCAATCCAATTCGTTCTACAGCAAAGGAACGTTAACAAAACACGTGGGCTTGACGAAATTGAATTATTCCTTATCCGGAATTTAATTTAGAACTTACATCGTTGGATTGTTGCCTTTTCGTTAGTTGGCGTACTTTTTTGCAAGAACAATTTAGTATCAACGACAAAGCTAACAAAAGATGCTCTAACAGTTTTAGAATATTTTTTCCATCTACTTATTTTTTCGAATTTTTTTCCTTTATGTTTAAAACAAACATTTTTCTTTCTTATCTTTTTTGCTTTCTAATAGAGGTTTTTTATTTTATCATTTGCAAGATGATCTCCGATTTCTTTAATTTTTTTTTATCTGGATTCTTGATGGGCCATTTTTATTTCTTGTAATACATATCCAACTTGATTTATGTTTAATTATTCAATTTGTCCTTATTTGTCAAATATTATTAGATTGCAATATAACCATTAGTAACCTATACATGGCAGACTTTGTTTTTATCAAAGAGAACTAGGAAAGATTATTGAATTGAAAAAAATAACAAATTAAAAAAAACTTAATATTGAAAGGGTCAAGTACGGTAACATCAATGAAAGTTCAAAAAATATAATGGTGCATACATGTTGAAAATAACAATAGAAAGAGAGAAAACACAAATCTATAAGGGCTAAAATCAATTGAAAGAATTCGATCGACAGAAGCTAAAAATTAGTAGCTGATACTCCACTAGAGTGTAAGAGGTCCTGTTAGTATCTTTACTCTGATGATATGCTTTACATTTCACAAAAAAAAATTTACCTGAGATTTCCCTAAATAGCCCTCTTTGTTCTTTTACTATACTATATGATGATTTCCAAGCATCTTACTTATTCAATAACCTTTAAAGGCGTGCTAAGGACTACAGTCTTTCCTTTGAGCTTTCCAACTTTTGGTGGAGCCAAAGCAGTTTAGTTAGACCTGCACCTAGTCTTGCTAATTTTACATTTTCCCTAACACTTTTCTATTCTTTCTAATTTCTTATTAAAGCTTCTTACACAGGCCGGTTAATTATATCCAATCAGCTAGTTCTAGGCCTATATCTTGGTCTGTTTCTGTTATTTTACAGAATTTTTTAACATTTCTTTATTTTGCTATTCTTTGTATGTGAACTAACTAACCTACTTTGTTACTCTTGCTTTTACTCGCCACACTTGGTGCACTGTATCTCTCCCAAAGCTGTTTAATACATTAACTTGTTTTGTATTCGATAACCATGCTTCTGCTCCAATATTGATATCGATTGTGGAATATTTTTATAAATAATTAACTTTGAATTAGTAAAGAAGTCGGTCAAGTTAAATATATATGTCAAGATAAAATAACTCTCATTTGCTAGTGCTAACCTTGCTGCCAAATTGATTTGCCTTTAATATTGAATCCAGGTAGTTGGAATTTGCTTCTTGTTCGAATATATACTTCAAGGGATTATTAAATGCACTTGTTTCTTAGCATGATCATATAGTTAGATGTCGATTTTTATATATCTATATAATTCGTTCAAATCATCTATCGTCCTTGATATTATGATTGATTGTTCGTGCAGGTCAAATTTGTATCATTCCATTTAGAGTTACACCCCCTGTCTTAACCATATTATCACCACTTCCAGCACCAAATTGAACAGTGCATGTATTAATCCTAAATTTTCTTCACTATATAGTGAATTTATTAATTATTATTATTCATTGCACATTTCTTCTAGTATTTGAATATGAAAAGAAATTGTAGGTTTCTTTTTCAACTCATCAATACCTCCATTTTGAAATATGAATATGGAATGAAATATGGAATCCAAATTTAATTAGAATGGTGTGGTTTCATTTTTTATTGAATTTGCGTAACTGTACACGACCGCGCATTGTTGAGAAGCAGAATAACACCACCGGTTAGAAATTTGCATTCGCTCTGACGATATACAGATACTACTTGGTCTAAAAGTTAACAGAAGTAGTTCGAACAACCGAACGGAAAAGGTGGAAAACAATATGAATAATCACATAGGCGTCACTGGTGACATTTATTTTCAGCTGCTTCTTGTGGCGGTTTTGTGCTTTCTACCGTGAGAAACTTGATAATATTCCATTTGAATGGGCACCTCTTGGTCTGACTAAATAGTAGTGAAATGTATTCCACAGTAAGAATTTCTGCCAGACATCCATACCTACAATGCTCAAGAACTGGGCTTCTTTCTAGCAATTCTAGTCTATACTTGATTGATCCATGTGGTAAGGTAAATATGGACCAGAGAACAACATGTTACGTATTATGTTATAAGATAAAAATTGTGAGTAACTGGAGCAGATAAAAATTTACCTTTTAGAGTATTCTTTTAAATGAAAACTTTAGATGTTGCCAATTTTTAATGATACAAACATTTATTCAGCTGAATTGCGCAGTTTTTGAGAGTTTGTCGACTGAAAAGATTAAATGAGACAAATTTTAATGTGTATAAGTTATTGGAGAGAGTAAACATTTGTTGTAGCCTCACCAAGCTGCATTCAATTACTTTAGATAACTTTCTTACAATATGCCTTACTAATAATAAAAATTTTTAGTTGGTAAGCTTATTACTTTTAGTGTTCATTAGTAATACAAAAAATTATTAATTTAAATAATTATTATTTAAATAATTTTTTTCTTAGACATATACAAAATGGTTTTTAATTGTGCTAAATATCCCAGCACGGGCGGAATCATCAATTATCCTTTATTTTGTGTTAAAAATTGATGTTTTGCTGTAAAATATCTATTTTAATATTTCGAGAGTTCTTGTCGAAGAATTATCTTTCATCTGCAGTTCTTTTTATTAGGAGTAAGAGACAAGAAGACAGCTTTAAAATTTTTTTCGATATTAAGTTTCGTTAAGCTTATATTTTGGAAGAAGGACTATATATTTCGAAAAATTTAGTTCTCATGCGCCTGAAACTAAAAAAATTCGCTCGTTAATGTGTATAAAAAATGTTTCTTTCTTTTTTTTAAATTGACAATAAAAATATTTACAGAAAAATAACAATATCTAACTTTTATAAATTGTTAAAATGTTCTTAACGAAATGCTTTATAAGGGGGGTGTATGAAATATAAATCTAATTTTTTACACTCTAAAGAGTGAATGGAGAAAGTTCCTACTTTTGAACGTTTTAGATAAAGATATCTAAAGGCGAATTTTCCGTAGTGTCTTACACAACTGCAGTTTCTTTAGTCAGTATTACATGAGAGTAAAGAGTACCCTCTTTTGTTATGCAACAGAATACTATCAAGTTTCTCATAACAAAAAAAGCGTAAGAAATCGTGAAGAGCCTTAAGTCACAGTTCAGGGACAATACTTTTTAGAAAACTCAAATGTACGTTTGGTATAAACAATTTTTAGGAAGCCGAGAAGCAGTTGAAATAAAGGTCTAACTGAAGATAATATTTGCATTGTTCGCCGTATTCTCAAGAATAACCGACGATTAGCGGTTATTAAAGCTACTTTTGTCAATTTTTGATCCTAGCATTTGAGTAACACGATCTAGTTATCGTCTTAAACAATTTTTTATCAATAAAAACGCAACTTTTTACATTAAGTTCAAGAGTTCCTGTGAGCCTAACATTTTTACATCCGATATATTCTTCGTATGGCTGTGCATATACTGTATTTTTGACTGTATAATACTATTGCTCTGTTTTTGGTTTCTTAGCAATGTGAAGCTGTACAACTAATCCTATATATACATTCTATTGAACGCTGAAAGTCTACTAAAAAGAGGCAAAATATACAGTGAGATTTATTTAGAGTAAATGGGTGAATTGTACCCTCATAAGGTAAATTATTGTTCCTGAAACCACCAAACTCTTAGACACTTGAAAATAATATTTTTAAAAATATTAAGTTAAATTAAATTTATGCTTAGTAATCCAATCAGTGCATCAAGATTAGTACTACAACTTTTTTATTCCGAGAAAACGCCAATTATTAGTTGACAAAAACAAGATGGATAGGATGTTAAAGGTCTAAGCACTGCTGAACGACATTTAGCACGACATCACAGATTTTTGGGGTTATTTCCGGAAAATAACTTTATTCAAGACACGAAGATGAATCGTTAAAATTGCGTTGCACCTGCCAAGATGTCTTTGAAGTGCTTACTGCCATGCATACAAAGCTTTCTACCTTCGTGGTGGTGGGACTTGTGAACAGCGAAGGGAATGTTAAGGACGCAAGCTTCGAGGAAGACCTGAATGACACTCTTAAGAGCCATATCAAGGTGCTAAAGACAGTTGTCAAGCCCTAGATAGAGGAGGTCGCCGCTGGGCGGGAGTACGTGTTCCACCCCAGAAAGAAAGGAAGACCCAGACGTGGCTATACATCATTTTATATTACCACTGGTCCCCAGACTTGTGGCCTGCAGCAGATTTAGTTCGCGAGTCAAGAAGGTCGTAGCCACTGATGGCAACTGCACTAAACAATTTAATTTTCAATACTATTTAGTTCAGTTGAATAAGATTTTCACAACCAACTATACTTTTTATTTATTAAGTAGAACCAACATGTCTCAATGCCAAAGGTATTAACTCTATGATTCTGCCAAAAACTATAGCGGCCAAGCTGTACGAAGTGTTTGGATAACTATATGTATACCAAGGACGGTAAAGACAAAAAATGCCTCCAATTTGCATCAACTGTGGATCTAACTTCAAAGACTGTAAATATTTCAAGTTTTCGAAAAGCAACCGATAACAGTCAGACAGCCCCAAGAAATAATCTCCCCAAGTTTTATATCAACAATCCCAAAAGCTCAGTTAATCACAATCAATCCCAAAAGTTAATAATAGCTCTTCTACCACCGAATCAGTAGGAAGTATTGTGGATTGGTTTGCTTCAGCACTGCTTCTCCATTTTTTCTGTTTTCGGTTAGTCTTTTTATTTTTCGCCAACTGAAAAAATTCAGGTCTTTTATTATTTTGGGTGTATCTTGTACTATTATGTGTAGTAGGCTCGTTCACATTTCTCCTTATGTTCTTTCTAATATCTTATTATTTGATATTCTTTCAACCCACCTTGCCTTTAGCACTTCTCTGAAGCACCATAACTCAAATTTATGTATTCTTCTCAGTTCCCTCTTTGCAATTGTTCCAGTTTGAGCCCCGTATAGCGCAGCACTCTATACAACGGTTTCTCCTGTCTAAAGATTTTAATGGATGTCAATAATTGCTTTTTCTTGCGAATAGCCAATTACTACGTAATTTACTAACCTAATTTTTGAAAAACAAAGATCTACCTCTTTTTCGAACAGACTACAACTGTAGCAGAGTTCTCATTGATCTCAACATCCTAAACTGACATGCTAATGATCTTAAGCCTCAAAATACGTTATTTACAACTTTTTTCAGAGACACAACTACTACAGCACAGATAGAGCACCAAGATAAAAAATTATTTATTACAATTATAAATTACTACTAGTAACTTCAAGGTGATTGATGTCAAAATGAAAATACACGAAGTTAATTGTCAAAATAATTTGTGCATATCGTCAACCAGATAGTTTCTTAAAAGTAACATATGCTAAATATTTAATAGTAAAAAACTTATTAGAATGCAGACCAAGTAATTCAGATAGAACAAAACTATTCTTCGGATACTAACCTCGGATGAACCGACATACTCATACTCATACTGGGTAGACCATAAACTGGATAAGTTAGACATAATAATTTAGCAAAATTTCAATAAACAAATACTTCAAAATGTTCACTCCGAGCTTAATACAAAGCATCTGCTAATTCTAATTTCATTTGTAACTAATTTGTACCTCCTCACAGGTGGACCAGTAAATTGGAACTATTTTCAGAAACTCCTCTATAAGTATAACAGTCCAACGATTTACGAACGCCAGAAAAAATAGATCAGACAATAACTTATATTACAACATGATCTTTACAAAATCAACGGAAACATGGTAATTACAAAATTCCTCTTCTACACATAATCAACTTGATAAAACAAAAAGTTCAACTGCGTACAGAATGGCAATATGTTAGAAATTCCAGAATGAAAAACCTTGTAAACGACTTATCTTATAAAATTAAAAAGGAACTGGATGACTACGGATTGACGTCTTATCAAAAGTATATTAGCACTTATGAGCCATGTCAAGAGACTTTAGAGGAAGAAAAAATTGGAATAATTATAAATGGCGAAAAAATGTGCGATACGCCGAGGATACGCTACTAATAGCAGATAAATTGAAAGACCTTCAGCGTTTAGTTGAAAACATAAACTTATACAGTAATAACTATGGCCTGAAACTACTCTAAGAAGACTGTGGGAAACCATGAGAAAAATATTACAACATACGCAAGAAATTCCCTCAGTATCGTCACACAATACATCATATAACAGAGATAAAGAAAAATGCGAAGCTTTTTCCGACCATCAGAAAGGATTATTTAGCTTTTACAATCGTCAAGATTTGTGCTTTGCAAGTATAATAATCAAAGATATAGCAACATATCAACCACCAGCCGGAAACCAAATGAAAGAAACTTCACTCAATAAACCACCATAACAAAAACACTTCCACCGAACGAAACGATATACTTAAAATAACTTATAGTTCCGCTAGTTCTTCTGTTTCAAAACTGTTTATAGTGTAATTTACTATCGGTTAAATAACAAAGTTTGGATTCCGAAAGAAACATTTATGTGCCTTCAGATACAGAGAATTGTGGAAACAATGGAAAGGAGGTACGAATGTAACAAACACGCAGTTCATAGAGTTACTTAGAAGGTCTTAAATAGAATATCAATAAACTTACAATTCTAGATCATTCTATTTTAATATCTTGATAACAGAACATTTGCAGTTAAAATACACCCTACTCTGTCATCAACAAGGCATATTACAGAAAAAGTTCCCCAGGGGGTATCTTAGATCCTATTCTGTTTAACGTTTTTCCTTGTAATATTACCAATACAAACACACTTAGCATTATTTACCGATAATATTGGCTAAGAATACTATCACATAAATGCAAATTGCTACAAACAAAATATTTATCTGATTCAAAGTGATAGTGATGGTGATTGACTGAGTTACATAAAAAGCTCTCATTGTATTAAATCAAGGGCGATATCTTACATTGTGTACTAGACCATGTTTGCACAGGTTTCACAGTTCTCGTTGGGGATCTTTACTTAACCCTGTTGATTCATCCATTTCACCAAGCAAGAAACCAGTTTAAATTAATTTTTTTCAAAATAAAGTCATTGAAAATGTGCTGATCTTACGAATTGACAATTTAATTACACAAAGTAGATAAACAAAAGGTCGGTACTTTCGAAGTGTGGAGAAGATTGTTAAGAATAAAGCATTGTACCAATAACTCAGTTATAAATAAACTAGGAACACCGCAGAAACTAGTCATAGCTGTACAAAAAAGAATATTACAATTTTTTGGACACAGTTCCCGTAGAATGGAGAATATCTTGGAAAAGCTGGTTGTACAAGGGAACATAAAAGAACAAAGACCTACAGGTAGATCGCCAAGAAGATGGTTAGATGAGATTAAAGAACTAACTGAAAACACCTTGAAAAAAACATCAGACTGGCAGAGGATAGCAATAAGTTGGTAAGAATATCAGTTTTGATCTCAGTTACAGTAAATTGTTTTATAGCCATAAACATCTAGAAAAGAGAATTCTAGAAACTTATGGAGTTCACTCTCTTCTTTATTCGTGATTTCGGAAAGATAAGGTTGAAACGCATTAGCTAAATTACTGCAAAAGCTAGTGCTTCTTGGTCTGTATATGTAATATGAAGAGGTACTTTGTGTAGTTGTAACTTCTTTACACCTTTGGTTGTTCTCCAGAGTGAATACTCAGTAGCTTCGATTGGTGACAATAACTTAAGGTATTTCTGTATGGATTAGTGTTTAATATCGGAGAGTAGTTTTTTGAGTTTAGTAGCACAGATACGGCAATTATCAAAACCACTTAAAAAAATAAGTTACATGGGTCAATTTTTTTTGCAAAACAGCATCAACTTCTTTTTGGTGGACTTTACTAAGTGTTTATATACCAACTATATAAATGCAAACTTCCAACGTTCACATAACTAAAACGGCGTTTGATTCAAACCCTAAAGTTTAACTTGTATCACCATATAACTTTGAGTTTACTGAAAATATATATATATATATATATATATATATATATATATATATATATATATATATATATATATATATATATATATTTAAAATCATCTTTAGTAGATAAATTGCAATTAAAAAGAATTACTAAAACAAAAATGAAATTTGTGAGGGTTTTTTTATATCGTTTGGTAAGATTGATTTTAACTAAAGTTGACAGACAATAAAGCTTTTAATATAGTGATATATATGAATCATAGCACTTTTGTTATTGCAATTTAAGGTAGACAGTACTCACTACAGATATATGCTCTCTTTTAGGAAGGGTTGACGAGAAGGCGACGCAGCTGCACGCCATCGCGTCGCTGAAAGTACTTTTGGACGCAACGAAGCCCCACAACGGCGCCGCCACCAGCTCGGCCGCCAACCACGTCAGCGCCGTGAAGCAGGAAACGATGCTGACGCCTTGCAACATCGCCGACATGCCCAACGGGGTGGCGAACGCCCTCACTGACGTCAATTTGGAGGCGGTGAGTAATAACGTTATGTGCATTCCGCTCGGTGTACATAGTTAGACTCCGGTCGGGCGAAGTTGGCTCAAAGCAGACGGCGCGATTGCTTGCCGCCATGGATAGGTTAGCTGGCAGCCTGCAGGACCTCCATGCGTTTATGAACGGCTTTGAGCCGAGCATTATGCGGAAGTAAAAGTAGCAAGCGCGGCTGGTGGCTTCAATTTCCTCTGCTGTGATTTAATTTGCTGTCGCTTCCCTGTTCGTGTGGTCGTGGGGCTGAATAAATTAATCGGGCGGTTTAGCAGTAAGACGACTCCCAAAGTTTGGAAACGCAAAATTGCTTTTTAATGGGGTTATTCAAATTAGTGCCGGATTGCCAACTGAACAGCTCCTGGAGATAGCAGATGATCGCTCGGTATGGAAAGTTCAACTTCCAACAGTTAATCTCTAGCAAATCTCATTTTGGCAAAGAAAACTTTAATTTTGGCTTTTACATTTTGTTTCATTAAAAGGAAGTAGCATAATATTTTGTTCTTGTCTTATCAATCCATGAAGGGTTTGGCATCCTTTTTAGGTCTTTTTTTATAGGGGGTCACGATTGCCTTTGATCTAATTCTGTATTCCAAGCTTCCTCAAATCGCTTTTTATCTTTTCAGTCCAACTTTTCCTTGGTGAGGGTTTGGGCTTTTGCTTTCTAGTTTGCTTTCCAATACTCTTTTTATCACTTGTGCCTCTTCCATACAACAAAGTTATTCTAACCAGTCTATTCTTCTACTTCTAATTTTCTCTTGTTATAGGGTTTGTATAAAAAGTATCGGAAAAATTTTTGGAAAACTAGATTTATTTGAGATATTGGTACAATACCTCAAAAGTCTTCAAAATACATCCCTTGAGCGTCGACACCTTTTGCCAACGGCTTTTCTCCGACTCGAAGGTTCCCTGGTAGGCGGATTCTGGAACTTCCTTAAGGGTACGCGTGCAAACTTCTTTTACGGCACATGCGTTACAGAAGGTCTTTGCAAGCAAACACACGCCTCTGATTTTGATCATTCGTCAAGGCCTTTGGGGTGCGCAGATCTTTCGTATCACTAAATTCTCAGTGATAATTTCCTGGAAGTCTAATTGTTAAGCCAATTTTCTCTGGTTGGTCCTAAATATCTTAATCAAAATTTCTTGAAATGTACATTAACACATTGTGGACTGATAAAGCAGATTTAAATATACGCATTACAACTGTGCAAGACACAAATCTGTGTTGTTAACAGGCGTTTGGCTGACGAATGTTTATTGAACTGTAACCTCACTCCAACTTACTGATCTATGCTAAATATAGATAACAATCAACTCTATTTTTTGTTGCTCTGGGTTGCATTTAATTATTATTCAGATATCAATCACTTTACACCTATGACAGAAAAACGTAGTTCTTGCGGAAAAAATATCTTGTAGAAGATAAATTGTTTGTAAGCACATTATGTAATGCCCCTGACAATAGTGACGATGAAAATGACGATGACAATGTCACACTAAGTTTGGCGGTTTCCACATGAGTAAAAATAGATAAAACGGTAAATGTAGGGTGACTTACCGGAAATCCAGGGGTGAAACACGTATCACACGTAACAGGACTCTTTCTTGGAGACAGATTCTTTGATATGTTGTGTGAGAAAACAAATCTATATCACTTACAAATTCAAAAAAGTATGCTACTGATTCTAAAGTGTTGACATGATCAGATGTCACTGAATCAAAAATTTACAAAATCAATAATTGTTCTAATGGAGCAAACGAGGAAAGATAAACTAAAGGATTATTGGTTTACGAATTTATTTTTAGATAAGTTTCCCGAAAATAAGAGAAACTTATCTAAAAATAAATTCGTAAACAATAACTAAACTGTGATAAATAAACTTTTCTTCATACGTACCGACTTTTTTTTCTTTTCTTCTTATAAGTTTTTTTAAACCCATTTAAGAGTAAGTTTCTTGTAATTCTGTGCCATAGCATTCTTGCACGTCGTCTATCGATGGGAAAGATGGTATTTTTTATTTTATTCTGTTTGGTAGATTTACTATGTCAGTCGTTCTTTTTTTCTTACAACATAACCTACCTTGTCTCAGCGCCAATATCTTTAAGCTTGGTGTTTTTATATTTCAGCGAATTGTTATCCCTCCCGAATCCATGATACCTATCTGTGGTAATTGAGTTTTGAAATTCGCTTTCATTTTTGATATGAGGAATTTGGGTATTACAATTATGGACTAACCCTGCAGACTAGGATACACATTTTAGTTATTTTAACTACAATTTTGTACCTTCCACGAAATCCCAAATTCAATCCTTATTTGTACGACTGCATTAGTACCCGAGGATCTTCAAATACTTAGCGGATTTTTCTTTTTGAGACTTTTGGCCGATTTTCATCTCCTAAGCCAGGGCAGGTCAGCTGAACCCAGTAGTTTTTTTTAAGGAGGATGCCGTTCTTTCCTTCTTTCTTTTTTTATCTTAGTTTAAGTTTTATTTCGTATTTTTGCTTTTATTTTGATTTGATGTTTTTTTTATATTTTTATTTACTTTCATTAATAAATTCTTAGTGCTACCTTATTTACTTCACTTTTTGGTTATACTTTCATAAGTATGTTAGTGTATACCTTATTCTTTGCTATTTATATACGTCTTGCGTATTTTATGTTTATGGGTTGAACCATATCGGTATTTAGAAAATTCTTAAAGTTTTGGCATCTACGTTGATACTATCGTCAAAATATTAAAGATGGTTATTTACTTTGGGTCCCAATTTTCCTTTTCTCCGAGTTTAAGTAAATTTGAGTGGGGCGAAATAACGGTTACTGTAGGTAGTTCCTTCCTATAGGCAGCATGGTTAAACTGTTGTTGAAAATTCTTTTTTTATTATAGGAATCTTTAGGAAAGGGAGCAAACTGTTTTTTTACCTTCATTGTGAACTTGATGTCGGTGTGAAATTTACTTATTATCAAGTTAGAAAAGAATTGGGAAAGACTATCTTGTTTATGAGGCTAAATAACAAAAGTATTGTTAACGCACTTTATCCAGCAAGTAAATTTTAAAAGAAAGTAACAAAAGATTTTATTTCTTTGACTATGTTCCTTGCCAAAACTTGTTTCAGTCAAACTTTCACCTCGGATTCAATAAGTATAGGATAAATAGCAAAGTCTATCACCCAAAAGACAAGTCTTCTACTATAACTTATAATTCTTCTTGAGAAGTAGGCAGATCGACATACCCAGTAAAGAACTAACTTAAATCATTTACATTTACATTTTACATTTACTTTTAGTTGAGATTTTCGCCATGATTCTTGAACATACCAATTTGATACAGAAAACAATAAAGGCGGTTTTCTTGATCTTAATCTTGCTATCAAGTTTTCATCGATTGGGAGCTTATTGTTAGTTTCTAACTTCTCCTTTAGATTCAGTAAAGCCTTAGCACCCCGTAGTTGTGGTGAGATTATATTTCTTAATAATAGTTATCATTCTCTGAGTGAATCTGTTGTGATAATTTTTTATTGAATTAGCCTGGAGTAATTATGGCGACCAATCCAATCTATTGATTCTACTTTTTTTATCATAAGCAGTCGGCATAATGGCTTGGATCGTTATCTTCTTGACCAAACGGACGTCTCATCAATATCGTACTTTAAATTTTTTTTTGTCCACAAATGTAGCATTTTTAGATATTTTTATTTCACCACGTAATGTGTTGACATTTTAAATAAGTAGTAATAAAAAGTAAATATGACTGTTCGAGCTCCTCTAAATTTTTGTGAGCTTCTAAAAGTCATTTGATTGTCATGAGCCTTACTTCAACAGCTTCTTTGGCAAGTCTCATGCGAGCATGACGAATTGTCAGGTTTGGATTTCTTTATCTAATCGTACTATCGCTTGGTCATGCTTTGTCAAGGTTACTCTTCTCTTTCCTCAATTGGACAGTTTATCCAACTCTTGTTTCCTAATATGGCTTCATCTATTTTCGCGCCAAATCAAGAGATTTTTGGGTCTTTAGGGTGGTGATTTAAGAGGGCACTATTTCGAATTTCTTTACAGTCAGTGCTTGTTGCAAAATTTACTTACTTCTCTGCAGTCGCAGTACAACTGACATCACCCCATCAGTTTGAAATAATGACCTTAGGCTGCTAAGTATTGTAAAATTAAAACTATTTCTCACCACATAGTTGTAAGACTATTCTCCTTTTATTGTTTTAATAGACGCCCTGGTTTTTTGATCTCTTCTTAACCAAAGGCACCTAGACATTTTGTTGTCCACTTCGAGGTTCTTTAAATTTTTTTACTTACACAAACCATTTTGCATTGTCGTCTTTAGCCCGATCAGTAATTTAATATTCCCTGTAGTGACCTGACTCTATTATGCAAACTAAACACAAATGTTATCTCTCAGCGTCTCTTTATGCAAACGGAATTTGGTGATCTCTAGATCAAGTTTTATAGCAGAAATATAGCAAATGCCATTCGTGCACGCGCAAGCGTTGCATTAATTTCGGTAAATTAAATTCATTTGATTTCAGGCCGAAGTCTCCAACTTGGCTCGCGTTAAATGGCGCGAATTTTGCTTCACATGCAGCAACTTCTTTGCGTTACCTTTCTGCTTTAGAACGCCGGTTTCTTTGACAAAACTTCAGATTACTTAGGCCAGCCCAGCGAGCACTTGCTCAAAACAAACTTTTGTTTTAAAGGGAAATGCAGCAAAATTGTGAATAAAACTCGGTTCCATTGCGGATTACCTTCTGTAATTCAAAGTTGCTGGCCTTTGTGTAGATCTTGGAGTTTAAAGTATAAAAAACTCTCAAGAAGTATCCTCAGCCAAACTTTTAGGCTTGGAATACAATCAAAGTATAAACAACGGGATATCTAAATAAAAATTATAATTGACTGTATTCGAAATTTGAAAATTTGATAATCCACTTTGTATATTTCTTGTGTGTTTGGAAGATATATTCAACTTTCCAAGAACTGCCACCAGACCAAAATTTGCTTCTAATGATTATACCAGCGCAAAACTTTTAAAGTGTTCGTATTTAGTAGTAAACCTTTGCATTTTATACATAGCGAATTCCAGTTGGGAGTGGCAAATTAAGTTTTAAATTAACTTGTTAGTAAGAAAATCACAAGTTGCCCGAGGTGGAAAGCTTTCGTCTTCTCGGTGCAATGTGCAGCGGCAGAAGCTGCAACCCACGGGCGTGACAGCGGAGCGACAGCGCATTTAAAATGCTGGTTATCCTTTACTTTGCTGATCCTGCAGTTAAATCGGGGCGGAAATAAATTGCGTTCCTTCGGAGATCCCAGCTGCGTTTGCATTACGTCTTCCGCGTCTTGAAAAGTGTAAGCCCCCAATTTATTTTGGGGTGTAACCTAAATATAAATGCATGGAGGTTGCTCTGCTTATTACTCATTAAATGTGGATTGTATATAAAGCAGAATAGGATAATTTGAGGCCTGATCACAAATACTTTTTCTGGCGCAAGTTGCGCTCTTGGCGGCAGTGCTGAGAAACTACAAAATAAGTAAAATTCAGCATTCTAACAATTCGAAGCCCATGATATTACCCTTGAGCTTCCATATGTAGGAAGTAGGGTGTAGTGCTAAAAGCGTCAAGTACGCAGTCAGAAAATTTCCAGTTTTAATCTGTATAAGTTCAAAAATTTTTCTTTGTCATTTCGAACTAGCCTTTAAGCGTGCATATTATTTGTGTTTTGTTCGCTTCACTGCTTACAGAATAGAGATAAAAAATATGTTTTAGGTAGTACAGAGTTGCTGAAAATAATAAATGGCAATCTGGTCGAATGCAACAATCAATTATTGAATCAAGTGATTGTTTACTATGGAAAGCATCCCGAGTTAGAAATCTCCTTAAAATTTAATTTGAAATTTTTTTTTAAACATTTCAGCTAACACTTTCGGCATTTTTTCAAATTAAATAAAATTTGTAGCAATTCTACAACCAGAAAAATTACAATAATCTTTAATATAACAAAGTTAGTTCAAATCACTAACAAAATAGTTTAATACAGACTTTCAAACTTTTTTAATCTTATCAAAGATTTTTTTTAACTTTTGTAAAAAAAGTGACAAAGCTAAGGCATTCCTGGTTCACACCCTAGGACATTCGCAATAGGGAAAGGATTGTAATTTTTTTAGTACTTCAAGAGAAATTCTTGAGATAATATATCTCACTTATCTTGATGAACATCTGATTAATGGTGCACATATCATACAAATAACAACATTTTGCTTGTTTCTTAAGGAAAACCATTAGCTAATGAGAAGAGCTTTTGACTTTTCATCTAGATTAAGCAGTTTGACTATAAAGTGAAATGGTGAAACACAAATTAGGATTACAGTAGATGAAATCAATCTGCTTGTACCACAAAGATACCAATGAAGATACTTAAAAAAATTCTAATAGTATCATAGTTCGATTCTATACGCTTCTCAGCGAATCTAAGCAGAATAAAAGTCAAAACAGTTAATTCGCCTCTAATTTAAGTTTAAATGTAGCACATCACTTCAATATAGAGCTTGCTGTAGAATGAGGTCTTTTCTGTTTTTAATTCTTCCTAATATCATCGAAGTGAAAATTTATGTATAGAGCTTGGATCAGTTTTCTCTCAACGCCATGTTAGTGTTTTCATGACTTGCCGAGAAGGGGCAGACAACAACAACGAGAACATTTCCAATTTCCATCGGGTATATCAGTGAACTCTCCGCCTTCTTTGCAAATACGGCAGAATTCCTGATGTTCATCATTATCCTACTCTGCTGGTTCTTCGTTCTCACAATGTGAACAGCTACAACGCCATTCGGAAATGTCTTTCAGTTCAGGATGTAAACAAACCAAAAGGTATGCTAGATAATTTTCCCACCTTGCTGACACACCTCACAATAACCTTGATGTTCGCATTGTTTCTGTCCTTCACCAATAGGAAGTTTTCCGCTGGTTTAACCTTGCATTTCTTTTTAATCTTGTTACCAACTTGGTTTTGGTTTTATGCCTCGTCTCCCCCTTTGGTAGACTGCGGAGTTCCCCTATTGGTGATTTTATTTGGACTCTGCTTCTCAGCGTCATGCAACATTTGTTCGAATTCCACATCGGAGTACTTCTTAGAAACGTTCTTCGTCCGCGGGCTATACTTTTTCTTGTTTTGATTAACCTCTTCCTCCTCGTCGTCACCATCATCAAATACCTACGATTCGGGCTTTGTAGTCTCTTTGGAATCTCTGTGGATGGAGGTGCTGGCTGCTCATTGCTTTCGGATTACTGGAGGTCGGAGTTTTCGACGAAAAATTCGCCCCACTTGGCAGCCACTAGCATCACTAGTTTGGACATGAAACCCTAGGATTTTACTTAGCCAAGAGCTGTCAGACTCCCTGCTAGAACAGTTTGTAAGAGGTGAGGTTTTGGTAGTCCAACTCCGTGTATTCCAACTCAACATCTGTTAGCTCAAACATTAAGCATAACTCTTCGATTGTAGCCACGTTAGCTCTAATTCTACCATTGCTAGACTATGAAGTTTCTTGCGGTGAAGGAGTGGACGTGCTGAAGTGCTTAATAGAAGCCCTCATGCGGTCTTTCTTGCTGCTAGTATATAGTCTGAATCCACAATTCTGCTGTCCTCATCTAAACCATAATCACTCTCACTTTCACTGTCATTATTTTTCTGCTTCTTCTTTTATTTTTCTTCTTCTTCTTGTTTTGAGCTTTCCATTTCACCTTCTTGTGGGCGTCCCTGGGCTCATAGCCGTCGTCCGACTCGGGAGAATTGTCCATCTGGTTGGCAGGTCGGCAGGTCGGCAGGTCGGCAGCCTCGTCCTTCCCCGAAACACACGGGGAGATTTCTAGATCTTCCAAAAAAATATTTAATATTTTTATGCATACTATGCACACGTTCATTGTCGCCGCAACTAAAAAGCTGTATAATGGCTAATGCCTTTGAAGAAAGAGCTAAGACGCTATCTTCGGCCGAATGCTTTTATATCCCTACCTTCGCTTTCTAAATAGGTCGCAAGACCTAATCGACTGGCGACGATTTTCTCAAACCAGACAGGAAAATTTCTTGGTGCGTTAGAAACTTATCGACTTATTGCTAGATCTGCCACCAGATCTAGATCCGGAATTTCACAGTACGTTTGTGTCACCACTAACTAGTCATTCAAGGGAGTGGCATTAATGACAGTAGTAGTGATAATTAGTTTATGTAAAAGTACTATCCAAAAACAATAAAGACACCTTGTAATTTAAGACACATTAAACAGTGGTAGCATTTATGATAAGGTTAGGTGTTTATTTCGTTAATTTAAAACTATTGATCAAATTTCCCAGCACTGCTACCTGAGGTAAGTGAAACTGCCTTCCAATTACCAATTTGCACCAGAATCCCGTATTTGTGGTACAACCGCCGGTTAAGCTCGACCCAGTAGCTTACCTCGCAAGAGCGCCCTTAACTCTAATGCTGTGTTGTGCAAAAATACTTCGCCGTGATTTATTCCAACAAAACAGGGATTTCCATGGAAACCCGATACAATTGTGAGTTATTTGTCGTTGGTGTTAATTGTTAATTTCTGTCGCTCGCTCCTGTGATAACCTTTCAGTGTGAACTTGATCCCTTTGTGTGCACGCGAGGCGGTTGCGTTTGCAGCACAATGAAAGTAAAGGACAATGGCGACGTTAACAATTATCCCTGCCGTGGCCTTTCAGTGACAGAACAGGTGCGAAGATTTCCGTTTGGTTTGCGCGGAGGGCTGCCTTCATAAATCCGGTGACAATGTTTGCAGATTTTACCTCAATTGTGTGCGTCAAGTTCAGACGTTTAATGTGCAAATAATTAATTATAATCTCAAGAATTAATTTAAAACATTTGTTGCATAGAAATTATTATCAAACCATAGCTTTTTTTTTATTCAAGGTGATAATTAAAAGAAACAATATAAAAAAGAAATAAGCAGAATTCACTTGGGATAGCAGGAATATTATAAAAATATATTTAAATGTATTATGGTAAGAGTTAACAGCAAAAATTAATGTGAAAGGAAACTACTTAAAGTGTTTGAATTTATAAAATTTTACTATAAGATGAGATAGTAAGGAACTATCACTGTATATATTATATTAGGCATAAAGTCTTAAGCGACCCTAATCTGCTCTTCTAATAAAATATTTACATCTCATCTTCAAGGTTTAGGTTTCTAATTGACATCCAAAGACTCGAAACAGGCTGTTTTGCTTGGTATGGCGCTATAATTTTTACTTTTTCTTACAGAGTTTCTTCTCCTTCTCCTATCTTATAATTTATTTTAGCCTGTTACGGCTGTGCTACAAAAGAGTTGCTGTTAACTTTGGTTCTTTAATGAACAATTTTGCATTCTGATATACTACCATGCCATAGTTCTACTGGCTACCTTGGTTTGTTTCATTTGGTAATTAGAAATACAATGGCTGTTTGGAATTTTTTCCTAGTTGCCTTCTTTGTTTTCTCTTTGTTCTGTGTGTCCTGAAATCTGGTTATGTCTGTATGGGTTTATATACAGTTCCACCCTACAGATGGAACCAATGCTTTGAGCTCACGTTTAGCTCCTTTATCTTTTTAGCACAGTATTCTATTGCTACTATTCTGCTTGAAATATTAGGCTTCCCATTATTGTTGTTTCTAGTTTTATACCAACTTCTATTAACATAAGTAAGTACATAGGGTTCTAGAAAGGGTTTGCGATGCACCTATAATTTTTATAATATTTTAAAATACTTTCCACTACACTCTACACTTTTAGATCCCTCGAAATCAGTCGTCGGTCAAATATATTTAAGTTTTCTTATGGAACTGGGCACACTCTCAATTTATTAAAAGGTCCTCGTCGTTGGAAACTGTGTTTATTTTTGCTTGTGCTCTTTACGAGTGAAATAATGCAACGAGATGTTTTATTTTTGAATTTATTGAACATTAAAGTACATGAAATGTTTCACTTGAAGATAGTTACGCATAATTTCATAAATTTCCGGTGCAGCAATCTTATTCTATCCTTTCTTATATCACAGTCCGTCTCAAGAAAGCAACGGCAAACTACCTGGAGTCTAAATTATAATCCCCAAGATAATCATAATAGCTGAAAGTTATAACAATATAGCCGCTAGTCCGGACATCCCTTAGATGGGGAAACTGTGCGAAGAGTGGTTCGGGGTGTTATCAATCGAACTTTTTCGTGCCTGTACATTAAAAGTTATGATTGCCAATATGGTTGTAAATCTAAAAAAATAAGAGATGGCGAAACAACAAGAAGCAAATATTGACCAGATCACAGGAAAAACGTCAAACTATGACGGGAAGGATTTAGAAAAGAAAATATATGAGTTAATTAATAGAATATTCTAGGAAAAACATACCAGACAATCGGAGAATGATATTAAAATGGGAAAAAAGCGTATTGCAAAATTATATGTGGACAGCGTTGCTGAATATGACGTATAAGATTTTAAGCATTACAGTTCCTCAAAAACCAGATCCATTTATGAAAATATATATATATATATATATATATATATATATATATATATATATATATATATATATATATATATATATATATATATAAGAGCTAAACATACCAAAAATAGTAATTATGGTAAGGATATACCTACAAAATTATGATAAAACTTTTGAAAAAAAATTAGGAGATTATTCAACTTGATACTGGAACAGACAAATACTAAGGGCATTTTTGAGTTGGTAAGAAAAAACGATGAGTCAAGAAAAACATATAATTACGAGCAAACTGAAAGGTACAGTATACCAAGTGTGGTTACTAAAATGAAGAGCAATGGACTGGAGAGATTAGGTCACATGCAAAAAATTGGAAACAGTGAAAAGAATCTTATGAAGAAATTTCTAAGAAAGGAAAAAGTCTGAATATCATCATGTGGTGCAATAAAAAAACAAATAGGTCTCACTTAGCAATAGTGAAGAATATTAAAGCTATTTGGTGTGTGAAAAGATCCAGATAAGTAAATTTCAATTAAAATCTTTTTTTTTTGTTAGATAGACCAGACTAAATATAATAATCCTAGTAAGTAGGCACTAAAAAACAATGATTATGTACGAGCTATATACTTGACAATATCTAATTTAGTATGTCATTGATTTTTTTTTGACTCAATTGATCTTGAACCTTATAGGTTTGTGTTTTCGCTCTTTTAGAATTTTTCTTCACTTCATTTACATTTTATTTAATATCTCCGAACTAACATTCCTTCTCTCTATTATTATATTATTTCTAGACTTGTTTGATATTTATAATTTATGATTTTTCCTAGATTTATTCAAACTTATATGTTCCTATTTATCATTTACTCCAATTCTCATTTAGTTTATTGACGGTCCTTTTTTATCTTTAATATAATTTTATATCTCTTGATATCACATTTAAATCATCAGCATAACTTATTCCCTGTGCCGATTTTTTAATTATACTTCTTGGTGCGGTCGGAAAAATGGACTGTATAGGCAATTTTTAAATTTTGAATAAAGAGAACTTGAAACAAAGCTAAAGCTAAAACACTAAGCTGTGGAAACGGCGCTTTCCCGGAGATATCGGTTCCCTGCTGTTGGTCCTGGGGCTTCCAGGAAAAGGATGTAAGGGTATGGGTATAAAGATAAGACAAGTTAGCCCAATCTTTACAGCGGAGCCGAACGGTAGTGTCTTTCCTGGTCCACAAGGTTTCTTCGTCGTTCCTTGCCGAGTCAGAGCAAAGAAATTGGACCGAGTTTTTTACCGGCAAAAATTTCAATCTCGAAAATGAGCTTTTACTAAAAGCCTCGCAGAAAATGACAACTTCTGCTGCCAAATGAAGCCGCCGGCGAGCTCTCGGTTAAAAATGCTCTCGTTTTACGGAAAATTTCTATCACAAATTGAATTCAAAAGAACGACGCCTGCGAGAGCATAGCCAAAAGGCTAAGCTCAAACAAAAGCGCGTACAAAAGGCGAAGCGCGAACGAAAAAGGCCGGCCCGCGGCCCAAACCGCGGCCTATATATCAGCGCAACACGTGCTCGGACAAATTTGGCCGATACCTCAAATTCAGAATATATATAAGAGGGAAATAAGAAGTAATTTTGAGATTGGCGCGAACAGTTCTTTTGATATTATATGTAATGCCGCTAGCTTAGGAGGTCCTTACCTGATCTTACTGCAGCATCAAATTCAAGCAGTTTTAATATCTCTGCTTATAACAGAAACAAGGGTAGCGGGTAGGTATGTCACCTCGATCCCGGAGGTAACCAGACCTACTACAGGGCCCTAGCGCACCCTGCCCACGCAAGCTCTTGATTTCCCTCACCTCTTTCCTGAGGGAAACATGTCCTATCCCTTTTGTTCTTACCTATTTACCACTTGTCTCTCTCCCACCCCACCAATCCAAAGACGGAACTGGGAGCCCACCTTGATTTTTACTACTCCCACGAGAGTCATTATGGTTTCGCTCAGTACAAATTATTTCGAGTTAAAAGCAATGATAGAAGCTGTGTATGTAAGAGAAAATCTGAAAATTGGAAAAACCGGTAAAGACTTTCCGGTACACCTGGTATGCCAAGATCTTCAACACTAGGCTGACCAGAAAACATCAAATAACTCTTCCAAGCAGTCAAATCTATCACAAAAGAATTCAAGCCGCAAAACTGGAATCTTTTAAATGAGCAATATGAGAAAATTACTAACATCACAGA
The DNA here is from genome assembly GCA_036346155.1 of Sinelater perroti. Classification (NCBI taxonomy): domain Eukaryota; kingdom Metazoa; phylum Arthropoda; class Insecta; order Coleoptera; family Elateridae; genus Sinelater; species Sinelater perroti. Next base: position 19,157,520 of record JARFIY010000254.1, on the reverse strand, counting down.
GATTCTAGATGACTAGAAGAAATACTGTGATAGACTGTTTAACAACCACATGCAACCTGAAAAGAAGCTGCAGTCAAAATAGAGGAGATATAACCTTACATTATGCGAGAACATGTGGTAGCTTAGTGGATAGATCGCTAGACTACGAAACCAAGAGTTGCCGGTTCGAATCGTCCAATTCGATCCTGCATTTTACGGCCCAGCTGACTCAGGCTGCAATAAATGAGTACCCGGAGGTCAAACTCTGGGGTAATAATAGGCGGTCGGTACATAGCTCTGGCCACGTTACTACCCTTGTGTACCGTAGGCTCTAGATTGTAACAGATCTATCCTGTTACGACCCCAAAGGGCCTTCGAGGCCTATTACGGGGAACTATTATTATTATTATTATGCGAGAACAAATTGATGCTGCTATCAAATAGGAAAAGCAACTATCAACGATGAAATTGGCGCAGAAGTGATTAAAGCGATATTAGCGAGCTGGGAATTAATGTAATACATATGCTATGCCAAGCCACCTGGAACACGGGGATATGGCCGAGACTGGTGCAACTTAGTCTTTATACCCATACACAAAACAGGACCAAACGACAAATGTGACAACCGCAGGATAATTGCACTGATATCGCATATCAGAATGATCTTACTACGTATAATAAATGAAAGATTAAAAGCGTATCTAGAACAGCAGATCGCAAGAGAACAGGCTGGCTTCGTAAAAGGCAAGGGCACTCGAGAATACATCCTTAACCTTAGACATATAATAGAAAAACCAAGGGAATACAATTTAAGCCTGTTTGTTGGTTTTGTAGACTATCATAAGGTTTTTGATGGGGTAAACTGGGAAAAGCTATGGGACATTCTCAAGGAAATGGGGGTACCATAGCATGTTATCACACTGATACAAGGGCTATATTACAATAGACATGGAATAATAAAAATTGACAACCAGCAGTCAAAGATATTTGACATAAAATTTTGAAATTACAACGCAACAGTGCAAAATATGGCTTAAACTTAAATAAAACAAAACAAAAGTTCTCGCAGTCGATAGAGCAAACAATGACAGGCCTGATTTAAAAGAAATTTGCGGTTTTTAAGTGGTCAACTATTACATACGGAATTACATAATACATACAAATAAGCAAAAATGTTATGACTATGTAACAAAAACTATGGAAAGATCGACAAATAACAAGCAACACCAAAGTATTACTGGTAAGAACTCTGGTTTTCCCTATATTATTATATGGAGCCGAATTGTGGATAGTAAAAGAAAAAGAACTCATGCTGAGGATACACTGGACAGCAGAGTATATAGTATTCATACAAATCCTAAAATATTAGGGCCACATATAAAAGACGTGACAACAATAGCCTTGAAAGACTAGTGGTAGAAGGACGCACTGAAAGCACCAGCCACGAGGAAGATTGCCGAAGAGATGGCTAGATCAAGTCAAAACGGCAATACGGAAGCCAGTACAACAAATTAACCACAAGGCCCAGAACCGACCAAGATGGAAAAACATTGTCAAAAATATAATGAATAATAGACTATGATGATCACGAAAATAACAGAAACGCTGCTTTTGGCTAAAAAGAGTTGGTTGTGGTGACCAAAAAGTGGTTATCGTCAGCAACTAGAGACTTTAGCAAGAAATTGAAAATAGTGGGAATATAATAGAAGTGTTAGTGCAAGACCAGGCACAGATCTCAGTAATTTGCTTTGGTTCCACCAAAAGTTGCTCAGAAGAGGCCATAGTCCTTAACAGGCTACTATCGGTCACAGAAAAAGTAGGCATTGAATTAAAATAGCATTTATTGTAATTTTGAATTGCTAACTCAATAGGACAGTGTATCAACAATCAAATAGTAACCTTAGTTACCTAGTTGATTAACTGAAAATATTAAACTGAGGTTTGTTCTTTGTTGCATCTTTTTTATTTTGGATCACAGCAAGAAGAACTGGTTCTACATTTTCTAGACACCCCATATCTTATAATCAATTGACTACTGCTGTCGTAGTTACCAATTTCTTTGCCAATAAATTTTATTTGTCTGAAAATATTTCCATTTAGGTATTTTCTGTTGCGATTATCTCAATGTCTTCCTTGCTTTTCTGCTATATTTGTCATGTACTTGAATTTTAGAGTCTTTCTAACATAATATAAATATGGTTACTATCTACTACTTCTTGGGGCAATTTTGATGTCTGCTTTCAGCGAACTTAAAATAACTGATTTGTTGTTAATCCAAAAAAGTGCTCGTCAAACATTTTTTGTTTTTTTTTCAGTTGCAGTTCGAACAAATTTGAGCTTTTCTTGAGTTTCAGTAATGCTTTCCTTATGATATCCTGTAATCGTTTTTGGTGGTGTGTTATTTTATTTAGAAATCCTTTAGCCATTTATATAACTTTTTTAGATTCCTCGAGGTCTATAGTAGGTGTATCGTAAGGCAATTTGTAATGCTTTTGTCTTTGAATATAATATAGATTTAAACAATTTTTCGAAGATTTTAAAGCTTTTTACAAGATCTTATTTGTTTCTTTTGTGATAGGGGCCGTATCTTCTTAGAATACTGTCTCCTATCGGAGGTTAGCAATCATATGGCAATTTGTATTTCGTTGACAGCAGCTTTAAATAATTTATTGGCACTACAGCCGTAGCACTCTCGTAAGTTCCGTAGTCAGGATATCCTTCTTCGCCCTACACTCCTTAGACCTTTCTGTTCATGCTATTCTCCTTATTCTTCTATAGCACCGCATTTCAAAATCCTGAAAGTTCTTAACATTTGTTTTCTTTGTTTTCGCCCCTGATCCGTTTAGCAATGTGGAAAAAACATGGAATCTGAACATACGTATTCTAAGGTCTAAGTTAATATCTACACAGCACAGAAACTTTTCAATTTTATAAACGGTTGTCTTGGTATGTGTATTCTTGTATTAATTTCTTTAGTTTGATCGCTGGTTTTGGTAATCCACACACCTAAATATTTATAGCAGTTGACCTTTTCGATTCGTGTATTAGAAATTGTTAAATTGTCAACAACCTTTAGTTTCTTTGATGGAATCATTAACTTTGTCTTGTTATGGTTTAAGAATATATCTCTGGCGGACACATGGGTTTATCTTAATTTTCTGTTATTTTATTTTTCATTTTTACTTTAGCTATTTGATTCCAGTACAGTTTGGCTATTATTCTTCTGTCACAACTGTCAATATTTTTCTTTTTAAGAACACCTTTATCGGTTATGCAGCTTCCTAATCCTGCCCACTGCAGATCACTAGTACTAAATATACTGAGTTTAAATCTATTCATTTCTGCTGCAGCATTTGCTAATTTTTCTGCCACATATAAGCTCTTTACATTATAATTTTCAATTTTGATTGATCTCACAAAATACTTTCTCGCAACATTGTTCTTCACCGTCTCCCCCGGAGATCTGAATGGATGACTTGAAGCTCCGAGATATTTTGTTCTGAAGTTTGCCACGATGTTTATACTAGAGATATTCATGTGGATCTTTACTGCAGTAGTTTCTTGGTGCCTTTTGCATTCTCACATCGTTGACCTCTGTTAAGGTTCATTCGGATTTGGGGCCAGTTTCCCAATCCCAGGACAAGAAAGTGCCCTTTTACTTGTCAATTTCTCCACTCAAAGTCGTTGGCTTTCATGTGACTACTTATACCGACAATTCTTTGGCACAGTTACTATAGGAACCATTAAATTCATTAATTGAATGTTGTCTCCTACAGCCTTTCATTAATTTTGACCTGTGTGCCGACACAGTTTACCGGGATGTGGCCGCTTAAGTAAGCTTCTAGGAGCCATAAATGAGAGTGGGAGTTCGTCAAAATAACCCGTAGGTCTGGAAATCCTGGGTATAGAGGTACTACTCCCAGACATAACCCCCGTACATTCCAAGTCACATATTACACGAATTTTGGAGAATTTATAATTGATGGTTTGGTTTATTATTCTATGAGCTTTGCTAGGATTTGATGTAAGATTACTGTCATCACTTTCAATAAACAGGAGTTTGAATTTTAATTTTCCACACCCTATAAAAAATGACAGCAAATTGGGTCTCTCTATAAACAATAAGGATAGCACTTAAAACCCCCTAGCCGCCGGTTTTCTCTGGAAGAAAAACAAAAGAAATAGCCAACTTTGACGTAAATTTCGAATACGCTATCAGAAATTCAAGAAAACCAGTGCAAGTGTCCTAAAAAATAGCCTCTTTCACATTTATATGGCAGTGGCTACATTTAAGTGGGGGAGAAGGTAAGGCTTGCATTCATACAAGGCGCAAAGCGCCTCAACACCCACCGCTCGAAAGCTTTACCATTTCATGTTTAGAAGTATACATTAACAAGGCCGCCAAGCGGCCTTTACTTTATAATTTTTTAAGCTTGTTTGTCTTTCATTATATAAAAATACGAAAATTAATTTATAGCAGCTACAATATTCTAGAAAAACATCATCGCTTATTTGAAAAAACGTATTTGCGGAATAACACCAAATTGGTACCAGAATAATAAACATCCGGTTTTTATTCTCTTTTTATTGCTTTTGTTGAAACTCTAGTACTTTTAATTACATTGTCAACAAATTTCGAATACCCTAACAAGTTGCCTCGAATGTTGAAGTTATTATAACTTCGCAGTCATTAACCTTTAACCTTTAAAAGTTGTTTTTAAATTAAACAGAAATGAATTTGCCTCCGGCGAGTAAAATGACGTTTGAAAATAATTAAAACGAAATGTTGTCGTGCCGTTTATTTTGCCTTTATATGGAAGTACTATCCTGGCAGGCTGCAAGGCTTAATTTTTAACTTGGAATGAACAGCTGGGCGCTTTACTTCTCCAGCACAGGTGCCGGTATTGTGCGCGGATATTGTCACGCAACACACTTCCTCCAGCCGCCCTTTGCTGGCCGATCTTGCGACCGCACTATGACAAATATTCACGCTTTGAAGTGCAATTTATCAAGCCGGGCATGCTATCGGCTTGATAAATGTACAAATCCTCCAGCACGTCCGCGGAAATTCGTGCCGCGTTATATCGATGGCCCCGAATATATTCATCCATTATGCTTTGGAGAGGCCTTTCTGTTATGCTAACGCGCCCTTGTTTTTATTTGTTATGCGTGGCTGAATTAAATAAAAACCGAATTTTTTACGCGCAAGAGGTGCAGCTTCTAAGCCTGAAGAGGATTCCTCTCGTAGCGCACCTCGCACTACCAGTTTTTTGGTCCTATCACGATGTCAGAGCAAAACGTATAATAAATTTTTCAGACAGAGGGCGTAAAACCATCCAAAAAATTGAGAAGACGTACGGCACAATTGGGGGCCGCGTTGTATAAATAAATTTTGGGAAGATGAGATTCAGTTGAAAAGGGAGTCAGCGATGTTTCCCGAGTATGAGCATGACTAAGGAGAACATTTTTATTGTTCATCGTCTACTCGAGGATGATCACCAATTAGCGGCTGCTAAAACTGCTTCTGAGATCGAAATAAACCACGATAGTGCTGGAAATGTTATGGACTATATTGAAACATGCTATCTACAATTGGAACTTATACTCCTGCGATTATTAGTTGTTTGAAGTACTAAAAGAAGCACTGGGATATTCGACGATGATGTTTATTCTTTAATAGTTACATATTCGCTAAATTTAAAAGACAATTTCGGTTTATATTTAATTTATTCGACTATAGTTGCGCCTATTCTCCCTTTATATACGTGCTATGGCTTTCATGTTGTCAAAATCATTTGAATTACTGATGCGCTGCTGCTACTTAGCATTGTTTGAAGTATTGATAGATGAATAATGTTGCGCTGGGCTTTGTCTAATCACTTATTTTATTTTTTGTAATCGTAGCCGTTACCAGGATCTTTGGCTATGCAGGTAAGGGCGATTAAGTGTTAGTATTTTTCTTGAACTGTAAATCTTAACCAATAATTTAATAACTGATACATTAAATCTCTAAATGAATTATGATATTTACAGTTATTTGTATCAATTAATTTTTAATTTAGTTAATATAACATTATGGTTATTATTACATTAATGATTCTACTTAAGACAATATAGAAATTTAGTACTGAAAAGTATTGCTAATTGAATTTAACTGCAATCAAATTCAATAATCATTAAATGAAGTATAAATTTCAAAATTTTTAAAAGAAAATTTTATGGAGATAAATAATCAAGAAATTACCCACCAGTGTGCAAGAAAGGAAGGGCAAAAAATAATACTAATAGTTAAAGGCTATGATGGTCAATCAATAAGAACAAATATTTCGGTTGATAAATAAGCCTGTTCCGTATTTACCTCAATGAAGATTTATTTAGAATATTTCTAGTTGTTCTCGGTGCGATTGCGCAACTCAAATACACATTAGAAGATATGTTTTACTTACCCTTTCTGCGGATGTTATTTTGTCTCACGTTCGTTTTATGTGAGCTTTATGGCTTAACGAGCATTTTCCACGTATTTTGTTTGTTTATTTCAAAAAAGGCAAATGTGTTGCCGAAGCACACAAACAAAATGTTGGCATATAGAAATGGTGCTTCGGCAGAGTGTAATATCCAAATTCCGTTCTGAAAACTTTCAAGCTAAAGATGCACTCCGCGCCAGTCGTTCCATCGATATTTATTCAAGTGTTATCAAGGTCACCATCTATGACAGTCTATGACAATTAGTACGGAAGAATCAGGGCAAACAACAGGGAAAGCGAGATCCAATTAAATAAAAACTATGCTCTACATGTGGTGGGATTTCAAGACTACCGTCTGCTATAAGGATGTAAAACAATTAATTCAACCATGTGCTGTTCACAATTAACATAGAGAAGGTTGGTAAAAATTGCCAAAGATTATAATATTGAGAAGGTAACACAGTTTGAGTATCTAGAAATAGCAATAGAGAAATAACAACAAATTAGCAAAAGGCAAGCTTAATATAGGGTGTCCTATAAGAGTTTATGTGTAGGTTTACTTCTCAACCGTTTCTAAGATATCGATGAAGTAAGTTTGAAGCCTTTGGGAATCCTTAGTCGTTTTAGATCTCCATTCTTCTTTGCAACCGGTTACCATGCTATTACCAAGGTTGTTTAGTTTTACTTTTATTGTTAAAACATTGTTTGTCACCATCTACAGCAGCAGAAGAGTACAAGATCAAAATCTGAATCTTTGCTCTAGGTGTTATAAAGCAACTACACATTTTCTTTCTTTCTGGGAAAATAGAAAGTTTGTAAGCAAAACAGGTGATAGAGATGTTTGTAGAAGAGAGTTAGCTAAAGGAGTACTGGGGAAATTAAAGAAGGATTTTCGAGCCAGTGTAAGACAAATTTCAGCAGCTACAGTGCAAAGTGAAAATTTAATTATAAGGACCCTATATGAAAATGGAATCTACATCTAGTTTCTCTAGCAACGGAAGTCACAGAAGATTAAAATTTTAGAACAACCAAACACTCGCAAAGACCTCTAACTTGCTTCATTGACATCTCAAAAATCTATTCTTGCTTAAAGTGTTACAAATAACCTACACTCTATGTTTACAAGAAAGCACCGTGTAACTAAATCAATCAAAAAGAAAATGTTATTGTTAATAAATTGTAAAGTCTTAAAGTGGTGACGTACGTGAAGTACAGAAAGTAAGATAGAAAGTAGAAAATGTTATCAACTCTACTTTTACGTAGAAGAATAGTTATAATTTAGCGAAAAGGAACTCGAAGCAGATAAGGTCAGATAGTCTCAAGCTTAAAATGTTTGGAAAATGCATTGAATTTCAGTTATAATAACGGTAGCTCTAGAAAGAAGAAAAATAAACATAAAATATAGGAGTATTAAGAAAATGTCATTTTACTAAAAGTAAAATGTATCAGCTAAAGCTGAATAATAATGGGTTGAAGGTGATAATAAAAAATCATAGAAACATTTAATGAAATGGAATATATTGACAAAGCAGAGGTATTGGAATTAGAAAGGAAAATAATATGCAAAATGAAAAGTACAGGAAAAAAGAACCGAGGAAGTAATACCAAAATTATTAAAACTGTAAGCACCTTGGAGAGAAATGACAAAAGACAAATATTGACACAAAAATAATAGTCTAATTAAATAGTGATGAAAGACCATTAAACAATTCTAATCGTGGAAAATTGGAAGACAAGAACTAATGTTACAAGAAAAAAAAATAAAATGAAGCGATCTTGATGGAGAGTGATTTAAAAAATAAAAACTGACAGAGAGGAAAAATTGAAGTAGGTTATTAAAAACATAGGTATATAACTTTGCAAAAAAGCAAAATAATCAAAATAACATAAAGAGCAAGAACAGCTGTTATACTAAGACAAATATGGAAAGAATAAGCAAAAGTAGAAGAATATATTACTACATAAAATATGAGAGCTACTTATAAAGATGGATCATTTGAAAGAATATATACCATGATGGATTTAGCAGCAAATTAAACATAAATAAAACAAAATAGTAGAATTAAGAAACTACTTAATCCCAAATAGTGGCAACAGCTATAAACTATTAGGAATAGGCTTTATGGCAATTAAAAATATTGGGTAGTCAGTAATGAAATTTCAATCGGTAAAGGATGGTTATGCAGGTTAAGATTAAGTAGTAAACATGTTTATGAGGACATTAAAATACTAAGAAGAGACAAAAATGCTAAAATAGAGAGAACGTGATCTACTAACCTATTATAGACAATTACAGTAATCTTATAGCAAATTATAAGAATATGAAACATTACTGAATTCTGTGGCAGATTCAAAATTACAGATATCATATTTTAAACATTTAGATACCTAAAGAAACTAGAATATCTCTACACGATAAAGTTGTACACCAAACAGAGGTTAGTAGAGAGCACGTTGTTTCCAATCATTTTCTGGTTAGATTCAAAATAGAGCGACTATAACTGAAACAAATTAAGGCATAAACTGACTGGAGAACATACATACAATAGATTATAGATACTTGCAAAAGTAAACAGAAATTAGGCCAGAATTTAAGTATTAACAAAGAAGGCGCAAAACTAAGGATTGCCTGTAACAAAACAAAAAAAAAGGTAAAAAGTTAGTCTAAATAAAGAAGCAACTGTTAGAACAATAATGACATTCAATGAAGTTTTCTTGGCAATAACATTAGGAGTCTTTATAGAAAATCATCAAAGAAGAATCAGATACTAAATGCAGACAGTTTTTTCATAAATAAACAAAAAATTGTAGATATAGTAAAGTAGTTGAAACATAAATGTCAAAGACGAACGAATTGATAAATTATTATTAATTCAAATTTGAAGAAACGTAGCATCAACGCCAACTGAGACGAGCGCCGCATATCAAAAGGGCAGCCGATTAGTTGCAATGTAGTCTCGAAGTCCATAATAAATGGTGCCTTGCTTGATCAGGGGATGTCCATGTTATTTTGTGGATAATTTATGTGAAAATAGTGAGCCTCCTATACAGAAATTGTTGTTCATACAGAATTCTGTAAAAAAAACGTGTTGTTCCATTATATGTTCCCTTTCTGTGTTGTCGCAGCTAATCTTGTTTTAGTCGCCTAAACTATAAATATATCACCTCTGCGTTGTGTATTGGCAGTAATATCCAACTCTTAGTAGAACCTTTCTTTTAATTACTTTTAAGTCAAAAGGGTCCGTTGGGGTGCAGCATTGTATTAGTGTGATTTCTTGCTTTAGTGAAAAATTATGCCCAAATTATCCTATCTGACCTAGAAGCCTACTCCAAAAAACTTTCCTAGCTGTCCCTAACATTATTATGCCTACACCGTTTAATTTTCTTTTTTCTTCGCGTGAATGAGAATATATAATTGTGATATTTTCGTCTCTTTCATATTTGCCTTAACCGGACCATTGTATTTCGCTCAGTCCTAACACTTGGATGTCGTATGATTCCATGTTCCTTGCAACTTGGGTCAATCAATCGCGTCCTGACGTTTCATGTTTCAGTTCAGGCCTTGGTTTTCTCTGTGTGAAGATGAAGAAGGAAAATTGATAGCAAATAAAACAGGAATTCTCGAAAATGGCAAGAATATTTAAGTAAACTGTTAAATCAAGAAAATAGTGAAGATAAGATAGAACAGTTATGAGAATATTGGGGAAAAGTAGGTAAAATAGACCGCATATGAGAAAATAAATGGACATTGCACTAAAATCACACAAAAATTATACAGTCCTAGAAGAATATCAGATATCAATAGAATTGGTAAAATACGGAGGACCAAACGTATCGGAGTAGATATGTATATATGTATATAGACTTATTAAAGATAGATAGGAAAAGAATGTTATGTCTAAAGAATAGGAGTATGCCAGTAATATGCCATTCTTAAAAGTAATGATAAATGGTATGTGATAATTATAACCTAATTTGGTTTATAAAATATTAAACAAACTAGAAGAAAAAAAGCTCAACATGTGGATAGAAGATATAGTTTAGGATTACCCATGTAAGAAGAAATAGATTAGATATTCTCAATCAGATAAGTACTTAAAAAATTTAGAGAATGTAACACTGAATTTCACCACCTATTATAGATTTTCTTAAAGTCTACGATTCTATACTTAGAAAGGAACTGTACAATATACAAAGTGCCGATAAAACTAGAGAATCTCTATAAATCCTGGAGTCACGCTATATAATAGACAAGCTATAATATTGGCGTACGCAAATGATATAGATATTATAAGTAAGTAAGCATGGGCTCTGAAAAAAGTAGGCTCGTACATAGAATCAATAGCAAAAAGACAAAGTATATGACAACCGCAAGAAAGATGTCTAGATATGAAAACGTTACTGATGTAACAATATATCAAGCGACTTCAAGCATCTGGGCTCAATTATTAATGAAAATAATGAAAGAGGAGAGAAGGTAAACGCGCAAATGGTAGCGGGAAATAAGTGCTACTTTGGGTTTATTATTTTTTAATTTGGCGCACTTACAGGCACTGCATCCTCAAGGGCTTATTGTGCCCACTAACATGCACTTAAATGCTAGGACATCCACACACACCCATGGGTTGAACGAGACTCGAACTCACGCGCGCCGTCTAGAGAACAGAGGCAACTGGTTGAACCATCTGAGCCACCGCGCCCCCAACTACTTTGGGTTAAAAAGAGTCATGAAATCCAAGGTGCCATCGGTGAAAAATAAGGTGAGTGTATAAAACAGTAATAAAACCAGTGGTGATTTGCGCCCGACAAAAAAGGTGAGGAAGGTCGATACGTCGGAAAAAATCTATAGCCTCGTAAATGAGAACGGAGCTTAGTATATAATAACAAACCGAGAATTGAAAACAAAGATATGCAAACGGATAAGCTGGCCTTGTGAAAAAACCTAAATCGGTACCCAAAAGGTTTTAAAACAGAAGACGATCAAGACTCAGATTGATAGGGGAAGTGCAGGACGATTTGAAAAGACTGGAAGTCACATGATGGGGGAAAAGACAAGGAACCACAGGGAACGGAAAAACTATAAAAGAAGATAAGTCTAGAAGAGGAGTAAGAAGCAAATAGTAAGGGTACGAGCACTAACCATAAAGAAAAAACGTATACCCCCAGAACAGGACAGGTCCTTGGAACGTTAAAACATTTGTAACTCTGACGAACCACAAAACGGGAAGTCAAGAAAACCCAAAAGGGAGGTCCAAGGCCCTTGCGGCCTGTTTCACCGTATAGTTTTCAAGGAGTCATTGTTTGGTGTAGATTTTGAGTACGAGGCGTGATAAGCCTATAATTTTTCAAAAAGAATGCTGCAAATTCTGTATTATTCATTGGTGATCGTTATCGTTATAAATCCAGTTTTTGGCACCAACTGGGCAACGTGGACTTGGAACAATTTTCTGGTCGCGTAATTGTTCTGCAAGGTCTTGTGATTTAACACGATGCGACTTCTTTTTGTGGAGTTGCCCGCAATCTACAAACAGTTGACGATCTCAAGATTGAAATCCGGAGTATTATCGATGAAACTGACCAGAAAAATGCGAAATTGTAATCAAAATTTTATGAAAGGCTCCAGAATTTTCAGTGAAAGCCGGAGACATTTGTCAGACATAGTTTTCCACAGTTAATCAAAGATTGTGGACTTTAATACCCAAAAATCCAGTCATAAAATCAATTCAGATGTCATTTTATTTAAAATTTGAGCCACTCTACTTGCTAATTTGGTGGAATCACATTGGTATGTGCAATTAAAAGTAATTTTAAGTAAAAGTAAATTTAAAATGTTCAGCAAAAGTACTTTAACTGCTTAATGTGGATTTTCGCTATCGCTTAAACAAGAAACGTCAAAATGTATCGACTTACCTTGTACACCCCAATTGCATAATATTACTTGCATATTTACTATTACATTCTATTGAAATATAAATTTTTAACACGAATATTTAATTGTTATTTATATAGAGTAGCTAGTACAGCGCCGGCCAAAATTATATTATTTCGGTTTTTCTTGAATAACCTTTATCATTCACATCGAAATCTTTCGAAATTTCGACACTTATTTGCTGAAGATTCATGGCATCGGCTTGATCAGAAATGAAATGGATTTTTTAAAAGAAATATTTTATCAAAAATCAAGAAACTCAACAAAATCAACAATCAACTTCGAGTGACTTCTCGGCGAGAAAATCCTAATGCTTCCTAGCATAGCTCTGTATTGATGACAGCCTGGAATCTCCTGGGCATGGACTCGATGAGAGTGTCGGATTTGGGGACCTTCTGCCACTCCTCCTCCAGCTGAGTGAACCTCCCCTCTGCGTTCTTCGCTCGACGGCTTGCCAGACGTCTTGTCAGCTCTCCCCACAACGACTCGATGTTGAGGTCAGGAGATTGGCTTTACTAGTCTCCAAGATGTCTTCGTATCCGAATTGATTCAGAATTCCGAGAATAAGACGAAGGAGATCAACTCCATTCGCATCGAAACATTCCTACATCATACACAATCCTCCACCATGTTTTCTCGTAGGCAGTTAGTGCTTAGGATCGAAGCAAGTGTCGACAGGACGTCAAATCCATGCTGAATTACTGCTGAAGAGGTTGAACTTGGATTTGTTCCTCCAGACGACTTGGCTCTACTCCCTTGTTCCTTCGTCCATTGAAGTCGCAGCTTTCAATTCTTCTCGCTGATCATTGATTTCTTTACAGGTCGCCGTCTATGCAATTCTGACTGATGTAGACGTCATCTGACCACTCGTGAAAGTATTGATTAGGGCAAAAATCTCAGATTCAGCGAGTCGAGGGTTCTTTCTTGCGGCGCGAACGATATTGCGATCAGTTGTGTAAGTGAGTCTTCCGGCCGTATTATTCTTCTTCACCCCTCCCTGCACTCTCCAACGCTTCAAGAAAATACTCACTGCTGTCTGGGTCATTCCAAATCGGTGTACGAGTTTAACTTGTGTTTGTTCTTGCTACCGGTCCTAGACAGGGATTAACAAGTTTCCAGAACTTCGGCGTTTTCCTATTATCTACAACAACGTAGAGAATATACGAGAAGCAACCATGAAAAATAATAAAAATTCAAAAAAATATTAATCAAAAAACAAAAATTCGATAAATCGAATTTTCTGTATTCTTCAAACCAATGCCATACTTGAGTCGCATTCGAGCACACCACGTGCTTCACGTCGACAAATTTTAAGTTGCTTCGCCGTTGTTTCACCGAGAAGTTACAGTAGAAAAACCAAAATATAATATAATTTTGACTGGTATTATATGGTAATTACATAGGTAAAATATAAACTTAAGTAAAAAAATACTCTAATTGTTTCAATTATATTGTTCACTTCTGTTTTTATTTCTTTTTGCTGTTGAATTATTTCTTTTTATTGATTTTTATTAATTTCTAATTAATGAAATTTAATTAAATATATATTTAATTCTCTCTAAATAAAAAAAAAAACTTCTACAACGCCTTTGCCCTGGATGAAGCTGAAGTTCATTATGTTTGCGCGCACTGGATTTGTCACTGAGAAACCAGGTCAGGGCCAAGCATCTCTGTATTTCTTCCACTACTTTCTGCACCCGTTTGTGTTTGAGTTAGCCCGGCGCTCGTGCTACCCCTCAAGGCTGACATTCAAAATTAAAACCGTGGCTGCTGACTGCTCGCGAGCTGCAGCGCAGTCAGCGGTTTCAGGGCCGGAGCCTGAAAGATGGAATTGCGTGGCGCGCCAATCCAAACAGCGATTGTAAATACGGTGCCATGTCGTGCAATTACACCAACTCTGTCTCTCCCTATTGATTCAGTAGCCGACCTTTGCATTGTAATGAATCTTCCTGTATGACGTTTTTAATTGACTGTATATATGTCTTGATGTGTCTGCATAACACAAGTTTCCTGCTTGCCGGTGTACGTACCTTGATTTTCTAATTATCTATTTATATTACTTCAGCTGAGTGCCGTAGATGTTTCTACACTGCAAGCTTCAGCTACAACATTCTCCTGTTACGGGGAGAGTTGTGGCTGAAACTTCTCCCTAATTGTACATGTTCTCTTCCTAATACAACTCTTGTATTTACCATTCACACGGGCTTAATCCTGACAACAAAATCGTACGTTCTAAGGTAATTGAAAGTAGTTGTTGGAGCTGTAGATCAACTAGGTAATCAAGCTTTATCGCTTCAAACAGGGCGCACCATAAAAATGCGCTCATCAAACGTAGTTCCGTACAATTTAGCGACACGCTTCATAAAGCCATTCGATGCAAATAAAACCTGTGTACATTCACATTGCAGCCGTGCAAACTGTAAATACACTGTGTAAATTTATAGTCTGTGGTGTTTGCACATACAAAGTGTTGACGAAGTTAGATTTGTGTTCAGTTCGGAAGCAACCGTTCATGTTTTCAAAATTTGCTTATTAGGCCACTCATTGTTCGCTTTGGTTTAGCAACAGAACCGTACCAGCACACTACTTAGAAAACCTGTGCTTTTGTTTGTACTGGAAGTGTTGTACTTTTGTATTGGGATTAAGCTTTCGAACGTTGCACCAAAGGTAACTGTGCGAAGGACGTTGGCGCCTTTTCGAGACTATCGCGTTTTCCATCTGTGGGCTTGTTAAAAATTTACGACGAACCGTGAAAGTTTCGCAGCGAAGCTTTACTGCAAATAAAGGCGTCTAAATGCCTACAAATTGCCGCCCGCGCAAAAAGTAAACGCGCGCCGCCAGCTGCACAATTACCTCTGGGCGCGGCGTGTTACGTTGATGTTTCGTCGTAGGTGTCTGCAGAACTACCAGGTAAATACCCTAATTAACGTTTTCTCATTTTAGCGGCGCATGTCCTCCGTGCGAGCACGTAAGTCTCTGACCTCACAAGCCGTGGTGTGTCTGCAGGTGGGCGAGACTGAGGAAGAAGCTCCGGAAGCGATGGACATTGGCTGGCCATCTGAAGCTCGCAAGAGGATCACCTACGTCTTGCTCGCGCCCATCGTCTTCCCACTTTGGCTCACCCTGCCAGATACTCGCTCACCTAGAGGTAAATGATTGTTCTTTTTCTATTGCGCCTTTGATTGCGGTTAGCAATATAAAATTGTATATAATATATATTTCAGGTGGATTGTGGCTAAAGAAATGATAAATTTATTGAAAATTAAAAAAGTGCGGTTATGGTTTTGAAATTAAAGGTCATATTTTAAAATTGAAAAATACTTTCTGGTCTAGATACTTACCGCTGAACTTACAGTGGTTTGCCCTCTAGACAGATCAAAGGCCTACAAAAATAATATTTTTTACTATCTGACATGACCCCCTCGTCTTTCCACACATAACACGTTTCAATTTTTCTAAAGTTTGTACAATTTTTAAATACAAAATAATCATTGACCAAAAATGACTTTCTCAATTTTTTTTTTGATATGGCATATATGAAAAAGTTTACTTTGCCATATCTAAATTGTTGTTGTGTTTTCGTGGAACTCTAAAGTCTTCATTTCAATTAGCAGGTCCAGAAATGTAAAATAAATGTCAAGGAATATTTGGCGAGAATTAGGATCATTAGAAGCTCTCAGTAATTTCAAAACGATATTTTCTTCTAATCCTTTATTGGAGTTTCCTTCAGGAATAGTATTTTTGCTTTTTCTCGTGCAGATCTCAGACACAACGATTTTTATTGACTATAGCCTTTAATAAGTATCTCAACGTAAATCTCGAACTGTCTGAACCTTATATTCAACAACTCCATGTATGAAGTAAAAGTCAACAATTATCCGCACTTTAATTTTCTTTTCATTTATTTACGTTAATGTAGGGATTTCTAAATGGTCTCCTATCTTTTCTATACATTTGATCTAGAAGTTCACAAGCTTGCATTTTGTCTTCAAGAAGTTTCCGATTGGATGTTCAACTTTAGAAATTCGACAACCTCGCAAAAGATAACCTTCCCTGCAGAAGGTTTAGTCTGCAATTTCTTCCTCGTTGGAGATTTTGGGCTTTACTTTTTAGATTCTGTCTCGCAGTGTTGGACGATTCATCTTCTGTGACTATTTTGTTCAAAAATTCTTCGCCTTCATTGCTGTAGCGATCGAGTGAGCGGTGGCAGAGTTCAACACTTTGTGCATATGTTCTGCGGTAAGCTTTTTTGGCACTCATTTTGCACAGCGATGTAGATGATTCGCTCATAAATACTTGTAAGTGATAGAGCATTGTTCTAGTATTGAGCTGAAAGTTTTCGATGAATTTGAACTCCTATCACATCTTCCAATTAGGAGAATCGTATCACTGGTCTTTGTTTTCCCTTATTTCATTCTGTTGGTGGAACGCCTATGCTTACACTGAAACAGAAGCAAGAAAAAGACACTGTCAATATCCTATAAGCAGTGTGAAAAACCTAAAGATGTTTTATGGCAAAAGTGCCGATAATTCTTGACTTTCTTACGTACTTTCTAATCTGTGCGTTGTCAACTAAGTGGAGGTCTTTTTTATGCTTCTACATATCTGCTTGCTCATAGTCTTATGTGCTATAGCATTGTTCAAGGGCCAGTGCATTTTTTTTTCAATCAATCCCTTTATGATCTCTTCTATACCTGTAAATTCGTATTTGTTGTTTTGAGTGATATAAAGATTGCAGTGCTGCGATCACAAAGGTTCTCATTAAAAAAACAATAGTTTTAGGTTATTTTTGTCAATTATCTGGGCTTGTAACACACTGCTATGCTTGGGTTACAAGGTGAGTCGAGTATTGTGTATTATATTTTCCGAGCCAGTTGAAAACTCGTGCTGATCTAGCTTTTACCTTTTTTTCTGTTCTAAGTAGAAATTGTTGGTATTTTGTCTATTGCATTTAACTTTAAAAACCTAAGGTTTATCTATATCGTATGTAGGTTTATGTACTTTAAAATGACCCGATGCATTATAGAAGTTAATCATTATTTATTATCACTTTCCTCCTTGTCAGGTTTAAGAGGTAGCATTACTGTGTCAGTTTAATCAAGTATTACACTGGTGGTCAGGAAGTCACTCCATCAGTAAAAAGAAAAATATAGGATGATGGACACTATCAAGAATTAGGACATATGTAAAAATGCATCTTACCTTATTTTAGTACTTATCTTCCGCTGATGTTGCAAAAATGCAATAGCAATACTTCAGGGCAGCTAGGCAAGCGAAACTGGAAATTAACTGCGTGCAAGATTTAACTTTGGGCAACTAATAGACGAACTTGCTGGTTCTCTAAAAATTTAAGAATGTGCCTATTTAAAAATCTAGTACTATTTAAGTTGTAAATACAAAAACTCTGGATCAAAAGTTCAAAACATACTTTTAGTTTTCAATAGGAAAAGGTACTTCATTATCATCTCAAATAGTCTTTGCATAAATAAACAAAAACAAAAGGAAAGTTGGGTAGTTGCAATAATTTTTTGCAACAGTTGTATTTGTGCAATAGACGTCAGTACTACTTTGTAAGCTTAAAAAATGTTTTGGGGGAACTAGTCACATTTGGAAGAATATAATTCTTATGCTTTTCAGTGAATATTAGCAAATGGAATAGGATTATAGTTTTGAAAATTTCAATTACACGTAATCTAGCAAAAGAACAACAATAGGAACTTTGACCTTACCTTTTATTTATTTGTCCAAGGATTTTCATAATAAGAAAAGACGTCATCTCGAAGAGAATATTATAACAGTAGAAATTGTATGCTTTTGCCCCAAAAGATATAATTTAATTCAATTATACTTTGTAAGATATATTCTCTTAACTGTTGATTGCACCTTCATGTCATGTTTGTCATTAATAATTTTTTATGTATCTGGATGGTGTTGCAAGAAATTAGTTATGGTACCAAAAACGCCAATAACTATGTACGGTGGAAATACATGTAGATATTTTCCCACAACCTCGTTAATATTTTTGATCGTATCTTGCTCTTGAACAGACAACTATACAGTCGTAGAATATTATGTTTGTTTGGAGAAACGTAATACAATTACACCTTCAGGATTTTTTATTACAATTTTAGGGTAAAATTAATCTGACTGTTTTGGTCTTCTTTTGAGAAAAAAATGACATATGGTTCCGTATAAGAGTGATATATAAATTTATTACGAAATATTTTCTGCCAAGTTCTTCTATACAAACTTTGTTATATTAGTGTCTAGATCGTAATGATTTATTTTCCCCATTTTTACACAAACTCACGCAGATTGAAAATTAATAATTCATTGAGACAAAGATATTTGATTCTCGAATGATGTAATTTTGTTTGAAAACCACAATCCTGTACTAAAATGAATGAGTATGTAGCAATGAAAAGTGTTTTTTTGTTTAACACCTCTATAGTTGCTATCTACAGTGCCCTAATCGCTACCGAACCCCAAAATTCTTAAATAATGTTAACACTAATGAAGATAGTCAATCTATTGGAGCGAATTCATCTCACGTGGCTAAACTCTCTTTGGTAACACAAAGCCGCTGAAAAACGACAGTTTTGGCTATGTTAATGTGTGATGTGTAGGAAATGTCTAGTGAAAATTATTTCAACTATTTCTTCAGCAAAATGCAGGCATTTTGAATTGACAAATTAACAAAGCGTTATTTTGTCCATTATGGGTACTATATTTTTCAAAATTTTCTATTGGGATCAAAGAAAGACATACCGTGTCATCACATTTCTAACAAAATGAGTCACATTTAATTGTTTGTAAAATTATGAAAGTCTTGAACACATTACAAGTGCCTTTAAAAAATCAATAAAAACTAGAAAACATGTGACTGCGTAAAATCGGGAATACTTTTCTGTTGAGAAGTATAAAGGCTATACTTGGAAAAGTTACCTGGTTGACACTTTCCCGAGACCAGCACCTTTATGAAAATGGCTTGGTCAACAAGGGTTGGTTTTGTGAATATTTTATTCTCCAGATTTGAATAGGTGCATTTTTTGTGAGACTACATGTAATAATTATTAAATAGCGAAAGTAAGTGTTAAAAGTGCCGTTGAAATTATGTGGGATATGCTGGGGGTGCTTGCCAAAGCGCAATGGCGCACAGGCCTCCATACCTATTAATGGTTGGCATTTTGAACAGTTTTTGTAATAGTGTGTGTAGTGGGTAAATTTTGTTTAGATTGACGGTAGGTAACTAGGTTTAAGACTGTAGATCGCGCGCTGAAGACGGGCGCGTTCAAATTCTCTCTTATTTATAAATGTGTCTGGAGCCCATACTTTTCAATATTTAGCAGGTACATTCAAGTTCTTCGGTCTTCAAATTTTTTCTGAAAAGTACTTATCCAAGTTGAAACTTCTGCTACTTCTCTAAGCAATCTACTTCTTTATCGGTGCGTTTTTTCACTGAAAAATTGCCGATGCAACAGAGGATCGATTAGAAAATGAGCGACTATGGGCAGTGTCCTTCATGTTCAGGAATGTATGGCAGCATCACGTGTCAACATGTCTTGAGACATTGCCACTCGCACAGCTTTGTGTTCGTCGGTCAACATTCGTGAAACCCACCTTGAAGAAACTTTCCGCATTTTCAGGTCATTATGCAAAATGGACTCTACAGATCCCACGGAAATGCCAAGTTTAGAGGCGATATCGTGCACACCTAATTGACGGTCTTCCATGACAACTTGCTCCACTTGCGCAATCATGATATCGGTCCGGCTGGTTTGTGGCCGAGGCTGTTTAGGCTCAGTGTCACACAACTCTCGACCTTCTTTAAACTTTCGCATCCACGAACACACATTTGCGCATAACGTCTTCGCCGCACGTCTCACTGAATCGGCAATGAATTTCGATGGGCGTTTCACCGAGCGAAAGGAAAAATCGGATTATTACACGTTCTTCTTGAACACTAAACGTCGTCATTTGAAGTATACAAAACAACACTCACTGCAACGGCGGCAATGTGACCTGTATACATTGCATGGTGCTGCCATCTATATTACAAATTCAGAATATTTCCCGCACCTTTTAAAATGAATCGCATTTTCCTACTTACCCTCAATACCGAGACAAAAATTACCTTAAACCCTAGAACTTGAACACACCTCGTATAATTAAGTTTATCATCATACGCTCGTTGAAATCGAACTGTTGGTTTTGTGGACTAAAAAGTCCTAAGTTTTAGGTTATCGTTGTTGATCCGTCGCGACAATAGTTGTTCATTAGTACCTAGTTTTACTTAAGAGTGTATCAAGTAATATAGGCAAAAAGCCATATTCAGACTTTGAGGGGCCTGGGACCCCGTTGTAACTTGGCAACCAAGCATCCAATGGTTACAATTGATAGCTCATTCAAAAGAGCATTAAGTACAACAAAAATGTGTTTTGGTCCAGGCGGAAATGCTTTGCACACAATGCATTTATTTGCACGTATACAACAACCACATGCCAAATGGCTTTTGCAAAAAATGCATTGTGTGCAACGGATTCCCGTCTGGGCCAAAACACATTTTTGTTGTACTTAATGCTCTTTTAAACGATCTATCAATTGTAACCATTGGAAGCGTGGTTGCCAAATTACAGCGGGGGGCCAGACCCCTCAAAGTTTGAATATGGTCCTTATCACAAAGAAAATTGTTATTTTACTGCTTGGGTTACATTTGTTTCACATGTTTATAGGTGGTAAACATTATTTGTAAACTGAGCGTTTAAGTATTGAAACCACCTTATTTTAAAAAATTCAGACGAAATAATAGAAAAAGAATAATCTGAAAGTACGGAAATAAAGAGAACTACACTATAAAGCATCCATATGAGTATAAAGAACTATTTATAGTATTATTGAAGAAAATGAACAAGGAAAGAGTCGAGAAAGATTAAAAGGAAGCGGTAGAGTAATTAGAATGACAAAATCTGCAACAAAGAAACTTGATAATTGTAGAAATTTTTTAGAAAAGGTGTAAACTGTCGCATGAGTATATCGGGAACATATTTTAAAAATGCTGTACAGAAAGGAAGGAGACGTCTACCCCTAAGTATTTCCAGACGTAATTGGAACAGTAAAAACCATTACGAAAATAGTAAGACGCTCCTTTGGAATTCGGCTTACTGAAAGAACAAAAATGTGACAAACGTATCACAACTACGACTCATTAGGAGGCTTTGGTATTAATTAAAGCAGAAAAAATATCACATTGCTTTAAGCAGAAAATACCGAAGACTTGGAAGGCGTAATTAAATGAAAACACCGCCAATTTAAATTAAACCACTCCAAACTTTTAATAATTACGGATCTGATTTTGTTATGCGCATTAAATTTAATATTGTTTTGTTATTTTTTTTTTGTTGTTTTATAAGTTTAGTAATTTTGGTTGACTAACTGAAAGTTGTGTGAGTTTTTAGTTAACACACCTTTAGTTTCTAATCTAAATATTTTCAGTGACCACCAAACGGTTCAAATTGATTAGAATGGGAGTAAGATTTTTGGCTTTCATTACATTTCTGCTGTATCTTACGAATTACTCTTTATTCAGCAGCTTTAATTTATTGTGTTAGTCAGATCTTAGAAAATATAAAAGTGATATACCTCGATAATCTAGAAGAATTAAATAGTTGTGCAAACATTTTTGGTTTTCTCAAAAAATAAAAGAATAACGTCTTCATAAGCAACAGTTACGAAGAAAACATTGTTACAATCTTAAGCACTACACATAGCTAGTGTTTTTCATCATACCTTATAAAATAAAAAAATGGCTGCTTTCGTAAAGCTAAAATAATTAAATAATCTTGACTGCACGTCAGAGAATGCAATGTGGTCTTAATACCCAAGATTTTAGTAACATTTATGAGATCAAAAATTGATTATAATTGGAAATATTTTAATTGTACTTGATTACAAAAGAACAGTAAGACATTTTGTAAATTTTTAATCATACTATTGAGAGCGTAACGTAAAAATCTTTGTAAAAGGTCTGATGATATGTCAGGATATATCTAAATGGAGCAACTGTGTTTATCTTATGGCGTTAAAAATGGGCTAAAAGTTAAAAAAAAATGCTATTTGACCTTCAACCATTTTCATTGTAATTTGAAGAAGAAACCAGTAATATGCATTGATTGTTGTTGATTAGGCAAATAAAAAATTTAGGTATTTTGTAAGAAACTTCTTTAAAGAAGAATTACCATCTTAAGCAGAACATAAAAAATGATAAACGTTTTATCTTGCTTAAATTAGAAAGAGTAAAATATAGATATGTTTGGTAACATAAAGTAGAATAATCCAAATGAACCAGCAAAAGCTTTTTGTGTAGTTAAAAGATAGTATTTTATATTCTCCCTTTTGACTTCAAAAAACACGAATATTCTTGCTATTGAAGGTTTTAAGCGTTTTTGTCAAAATAGCAGGAAGTGTGGGCCAATAGTTAGCTGTTTCGTGCAAATGATTTTAATAACATTTCTAAAATTAAATCAAAACTAATAATAATTATGACATAATAATACCTATAATGCCGTTATAACTTGTACAGCGTGGGACAAAGTTTCCTTTGTAATTTCAAAGGAAACTTTTGAGGCGATGAGTTTTCCGAATAAGGGAAAAGCGATTTCATTACACGAAGGTAGTTGCAAAGTTTTGCTTAAAGGTTTCGCTAGTAGCCAAAGTGTCATGCACCATCGAACAAAGAGCGTTCGCTTTTAAAGCGCACGTTCGTGGCCACACAACACGCTTTCTGGCTGCAGTTTCAACTTGGGCCTCGAATCTCCGTTTCTAATCAAAAATATATTTTTTATGGGTAGGAAACTCCACTACTAAGAAGGAGAAAAAGAAGACCTCGGTGTGCGTGAACATGAGAAGCATCAATGAGGTTTCTGAGACGATCTGTTTGGAAACATGTCGTTGCTCTTCACTTGACTGATCGTACCGTGTGGTTATCTATAGAAAATGTTTGTTGGGCAGGAACTTTCCGAACGTGACTGGTTGAAAATCTATGAAAATATCTTGAAAAGCGTGTTACATGATACACTTGTTTTCTTTACTGACGAAAATCATTTCTACTTGTCGCAATATATTAAAAAAATAATACTTTTATTATCGGAGTGACAGCGATCTAGGAGACATCCATGAAAGACATCTACAAATCTAACGTGCCACTGTTTGGGGTGCAGTAAGTACTTTTTTGAGGAGGAAGACCAATGTGTTACTGGTACTCCCAATCGATATCTGAAAATGATTTGACAGTTTTTCGTGCTGAATTTCAATACTCTCCAAATGGAAAACGTTTGGTTCCATCAGGATGCAACCATAGTCCCCACAGGAATAGCTTAGCTCCAACTGCTTCGTGAAATTGTTTTCTAGGTCCTTGTGACTTTCCTCTATAGGGATATCTCAAGGCTAAGGTTTACAAGCGTTGCCCTAGGATTCTCCAAGAGTAAATATGAAACATAGTTTGGGAAGATTAGGGTTTAGAACAGTACATAGGACCAACCGTCTTTAGAGTCTTAGTATTACAGACTATAATAAAACTTCAAGTGCCTTAGCTCACCAATGGTAGAACATTACACGCTACCGATTTTCTAGCTTTTCTGTTCAACGTCAATTACTTGCAATGAGACTAACCGCACGACGTCCTTTCTTACAACTACCAGTGCATCGACAACGAAAGTTACAATCTGTAACGGAAAGGTGTCTGTAGTCACACGAGTGACATAGAATCGTCTTTTCTGATGCATCCAGAGGAAGAGATCAAGAAAACTGCATTCGTGCGAGACATGTAACTATCGGTGTTATGGTATATGGATATCTGTTATTTAAGATAACAAGTCACTGCTAGTCAAAATTGGAGGAAGCATTACCAGTTAAATCTACTAGGTTAACACTCAACCATATGTGGTACGTAACGCATTTAACACTCTTCAACAAAACAGAGTGGAAAATTTCCCATAATTATCCCAATTGAAAAGGTTTAGAATGTCATTGCATGAAAGGTACCTCAATATTCACAATCTTTAAGAAGTTTGGCTGAATTATGGGAGCTGTTAATAATAAATGAAATGCAGTCCATCGAGATACTATTAATTTATTTTTTAACTTTATGTTAAGAATTGAAGTAGTCGCAAGATCCCTAGTTGGGGTTATAGATTATTGAATAAATGTATATGTTTATAGACAATTGTTTTATAAACTTAATGACTTATTTATTTTTACTTGTTAATTTGCAGTTTTTCTTGGTGGTGAAATTTTAATAAACACTAATGTATTTTCTAGAGTCTAAAACATTTGGAAGAAAAAAATGCAGTTTTGGAACACATATGTCAGATATACCTTAATTTTTGAATTTAATATAAAGGTAAAGTAAGTAGAAAGAATAACGTTAAACATCTTATCAAATTTAAATTTCAATACAATAAACATTGTTTACATATAATGATTCTAATTATCTTTAAAGCTTTTGAGTTTGTTTTTGCCTACTGTAGATTATATGAGAGTATTATTTTTTTATCTATTTGCATATTTACAATATATCTATTTAATAAGTAATTAGTAAATACTATATGATTTTACATGTCATGTAGAGTGTCATGGTCATTGTCATTTCCCCCAATAATGTTGAATTATCACAAGTCGTGTGGCTATTGGCGCTTCAATCTCCTGTGACGTTTGGTTGCTTGGTCAGCTACCCTATTGACCCTGCCCTGTTAAGTTGTTGTATGTTCATGTAAACCTTTGAATCTCGTTGGCTAGGTACAGGATTAGGTCCTTAAGGAAAGTGTTATTTGTTAGATACCACGAAGCATCTGTTATTGTTGTAAGGATCTTCGATTAATATATTTGAAGGATTTTGGTATGGAAAGCCTTTGCACATCCCCATACTTGAATCCCATAGGTCTATAAGGGTTTTAATATAATTTTATACAGAAGTATTTTGTTCGTTAAAGAGTTGGGATCATCTCCCAGTTAGCCAGTTTATTTGTTTAATTTTAATATCAATCTGTTTTCGCTTAGCCTTAATGTGTGTATTCCAGTTTAACTTCTGATCTAGATAGAGCCTTAGATATTTTATTTCAGTTTTCTGGGGTATTGGAGCATCATTGATTCTAAGACTTATTACTCGTCTGTTGATAAATGTAACTTGTACTGATTTGTCAGGATTATCTGTGACGTGCCATTTGTTGAACCAATCTTGGAGGGTATTGGGATGAGTTTGTAGGTATTCTGCTGCTACTTTAGGTTTCGTCGTATCGAAGGTGGCAATTCTGGTATGATCTAAAGTTGGGGTGTCAGAGGTGTAGAGTATGAATAACAACGGTCCCAGCATATTATCCTGTGGCACACCGGAGCTAATTTGGTAGTAGTCAGAGACTGTGTTGTTAACTTCAACTTGAAAGGGTCTTTCAGACAGATAGTATTTAAGCACAAAGTACAATTGGATTAGGAAGTTTAACTTACTTTTGAACAACAGGCCCTGCCACACTTTGTCAAAAGCTTGTCGTATGACAAGGAATACCGCAATTCATACGCGCTTTGACTCTAAACTCTCCATAATATGGTAACAATTCGATGACTTGGTGTATTGATGGGTGGTGTTGCCGAGAACTGAAATGGTGAGAGTACTATTGTTTTCCATTTTGGCAACTTGTTTTTGTGAAATAACATTTTTTAAGAAGAGCAATTTATGATTAACAAAATTTTAGTAGGATATAAACATATAAATATTTAAGAAAATTATCTAAAAAATTTCATCTAACAGCTAAAATGCTAAGTACAAAAAATTCAGAAATACACGCATTATTTATAATGATAAATAATTAATTTTATTTTTTTATGAAAACGTCTTATTTAAGAAATAAAACGAAATACAATTTATAAAGTATATTTTTCTGATACGATAAGGTGTCCATATCAACATTATTATCCAGTATCACGTGACAATGGTTTTGCTTTACAGCCAAACAAGTGGAATTCGTTAGGACAATTTTCTGATAGCTAATATGCTCTCTCTTAGTCTGTGCATGGTGTAGAACCAGACATTGGTGTCGGAGATTGTGAGGGCCAAAATAATCTTTTGATTCCATTTTCTCCTATTTAAGTGGCACACAGTCGACTTCAATGTTTGGGGTCATAATCGTGTAACAATCACGTTCGTTTATTATCTTCATACTATTTGTGTACCGTAGGCTCTAGATTGTAGCAGATCTATCCTGTTACGACCCCAAAGGGCCTTGAAGGCCTGTTACGGGAACTATTATATAGTATTATACTATTTTTAAACAGACTATAGCAAGTTTTATGTATTTTAAATATCTTTGCATTTATAAACAAGGGTAGTGATAGAAACCTTAAACATGCAATTTAATGGACGGTTTAATACAGCGCTGAAGATGAAACACTCATAATTACAGACGAGACATCGTCGATAAACGAAACTTCTTTTGGTCTCTCCCTAAATTTTACTCTATCTGAAAATGTCATTTCTTTAGCTGTTCTTCGAAAATAAACGGTCTCATGGTCACACTTAATTATGATGTATACTTCTAAACATCGTCTAATTGTCCTACTTTCACACCGGATTTGGCATGTATTAAGTTTTTTTTTTAATTAACCATACTGTTGCCTAATTGGCTTTTGTAGATATAGCTTTTATTTAAACAATTCATCCCTATATCCACTTTCGCACAAAATCAGGAGATTTGTGTAGATAAGTAGTGAGACAAGAACATCTTTTCCAATCTCAGCAGAAAACGTAGCTACAACTTGTAGAGCTTATTAGAGTGAATGACAAGTCATTTCTTTGTTCATTATACACTCTATCATCCTTCTGAAACATCGACCAGATATTCTTGTGAAACTAACTGAAGATATAATTAATACTAATGCAATTTGTATAATGCGACTTTGTTTGAAATGTTGCTTACTGATATTTAATGTTTGGGGTTATTTCATAAACGGAACAAATATTGTCTAAATTATAACATTACAAATGTTCAATGTGTGCCTCTTGTCACACGATGATACGCCAATGCAACTGTCCAATTTATCTAAGACGCATTGAAACATTTCCCCATTGACGGACCTCAATACAGTAGTAATGGGGTTTCGAATCCCATTTAATGCTCTTGTTAAAGATGGCGCCGTCTTTCATATGCCCTCCAAAAAGCAAGTCATAAGATGTTAGGTCGGGAAACATCAGGGCGATTTACAGAGTACTAAGTAATTTTCAAAAGATCTTCCAGTCCGGTGGCGCGGAAGTTCACCTCACTAATGAGGTGGAACCCTACCTTGTCAAAGTATAAAGTTGTCGAGATGACTACTATTGCAACATATCGAAGTATTATGTACACGTAATAGTGTTCGCGATGAAATTGGAATCCATACATCTCTGTTTTTGAGATTGCATAGAAGATATTGAGTGCCGAGGAATCCCGGGCAAGTTCCACAAAAGAATAACGGCTTTCGTGCTCCACATTCAAAATTGCGACGACGTACCTTTTTATTTAAGTAAAATGTTGCCTCGCCACTAAGCAGGAGTCGAGCAGGAAAATTGTCCTCTTCCAATGCTTCTTGCATAAAATTATAATCGTGTAAGAGCTGCAAATAGTCGCTATTTGAACTTAGCGATCTATAGATGGTTACCTATGCCTTGTGATTTCTTTTTTGAGGACATGTTAAAGACCATTTATGTGGCACCATTGCCAACAACATTAGATCAGCTCCGAAAGCGCATTACCGCTGCATTCAGGCCTGACAACGGAGAATTGGATTATTGCGCAGACGTGTATCGTGTGACAAGAGGAGCGCACATTGAAGGTTTGTAAAGTTTGATTTGAACTTACATAGCATCTGTTCCATTTATTATCCATAAAACAAATTTTCATAATTTGCTATATGCCATATATATGCAAGAATTAAGAGGGAAACATATTTTCCAGAAATAATTAAGACTCTCCGCAGTTTCGATGCCGAAAAGCTGCTGAAACTTAATAATGTAATAGCACGTTTCCCAGGCTGCTTATTGGATTTGTTTCGCGAGGAGCCTGGCTCAGTCGACGATGAACACGACAGGCGATTATATAAAGACATATGGGGCATATAAAACGGTACAAGGGCGGATAGAGTCGCGACATGCTGGAGACGAGCGCATTTTCGAGCGAATCCAGGAAACAATCGACAACCAAATTTATTCTGCTTGTTGTTTACCCAAAAATTGGAATTGAAGGCTCTACAGTGACATAAGCTATCAATTTCAATGTCGATTAAGTTAAAATATTTCTTACGTCTTATGTCTATGTTCTTTATTTTGCTATATACATAATTCAGGTTAGAATTTCGCTATGTTTAATTTTTTTTACTTAAAAAAAGTAAATAATAAACCACTAGGTTGATTTGTTTACTGGTAATTAAAGAGGTAAACATTAAAAGGCATGTAAAATAAGAGTCGTGAATACAGAAATAAAATAAAAATAGAAAAGCTCTAATTATAGAAATAAAGAAGAATAATTAATACGATTATATCTTTAGGACGAAAACGCTGAATTGATCAATATTCTTAGTGAAACTACAAGTTTAGTGAATTGTAGTAAGTTGAAAAGTTGGAAATGAAGAAGCAGCGCATGCTATTTTATGTGGGCTAGATTTTAACTGCGCCGGAACTTCTGAGAAGTTAATTTGCCCTTCGTCCAGTTAACCCAACTATTAAATAGGGAGTTGCGTAACCGGCAATCAGAGAAATTAGCCGGCCTGATTTGAATAACTTTCCGATTTAAAGCTACAATTTTCTTACATGTTGCGTGCGACGCCTGCCCAAATCTGGCCTTAGATTAGATTTCTCCGTGTTAAATTTATCGGAAAATTTAAATTGGTCGTTATTCGAAAATTCGACGTAGATGGCGCTCCCGGGCCGCACCTTGCTTTAATTGTAGCTCTTCTTAACGTTTATTGCTTTTTTATTTAGTGCTCTCATCTAATTTCAGGGTTAACACAAATACTACAGTCGTGACATTTTTTAGATTCTATAAAAATTTAAGTCTAGAGCGGTTATAATTATGTGTCCATCTGTTCTTTGTTTCCAATAATCTTAGTAATAATGGTATGGCTGTAACTCTCCGCGTGAGAGCACGGCCTGCAACTGAACGGTTAAGGCTCTCATATGTTCTCTCTCTCTCTCTCTCTCTCTCTCTCTCTCTCTCTCTCTCTCTGCCTGGTCGTTGCGCATTACTTTTAGTGGTTGAGTAGGCCACCCGCCAGGCATCAGAGAGCACGTAGAAATAAACCTGGGTCCATCAGCATCGCAGCCCGCTTCTGAACTACGGAATCATTTTCAAATACATACTTTGTATTTATATGTTGCACTTTATCAGGACAAATATGCTGTTATATTATTAATGTATTCAGTCGCCACCGTCGTTGATAATTGCCTGACATATTCGAAGCAAATTTCGCCCAAATTGATGGCGTATTCATTCGGCAAAGACCTCCAAATGAGACGAATTTCTCACGTTAACTACTTCAAAATGAACACTTTTGTTCCACGAAGCTTGTGCTTGATGTATGCCCACACATTCTCAATCTGATTTGCATTGGGCAACTGCGACGGCCAATTAAGTGTAACGATGCCAGGCTGCTCTTTCCACTCGATGCAAAGGTATTCTCTTGCAGGATCCAGTCTCCAGTTTTCTTAATAAACCAACGTTTCGCAGTCGGTAACAAATATTTCTTATTAATCTCGATTTATATTTTAGGTTGTACGTAAATAGATGCAATTTTTCAAAACCCAATTTTGAGAAGCAGCTCCAAAGATGCACTTTTACTGAGTGTTGAGGTTGGCGAAGCTCGTGGGACGATAACATATCCCCAAACAGAAGCTTTGTCCGTAAAAACTACACTGTTCCAATCTCGGTTGATATTGTCTTTTGCCCAAGCGAGTCGCTTCGTCACATAATTTTCGCCTAACAAAGGTTTCTTCCTTGAGCTACGGCAGTTGATGTCATGCGCACAAAGATGGGTTCGGATAGCCACGTACGATATATCTACACCTTTCTGTATCAATTTTGCTGTTAAGCCCTGGATTCCGCAAAATTGAGTTCACGGTCTGGTTTTCGACTTTAGAGGACATTTTGCCTATCGAGCCACGTTCCGACAAATTAATTATCGACTGTTTTTGTCTCTTTATATTGCTGCACTCATTTTTTGGCGAATGTTTTCGATTTATTCATATACTTAGCAGCCGTTGCACAAGTAATTTCCAGACATTTCGGGCGGATACAGAGGAACACAGCTCGTAGCGCAACGCGTACGTGGCACTCATGGTGCTTTACGTATTTCTCTAGCAAGAATTCAATGCTACCTGAATCTTTTGTGACAAAACAATGAGAACAAAGGTCTCCTCTGTTGGCTCGCGAAAGAATTGTGACGAACACGCCCTTACCTAACTGACTGTATGTATAACTGGTTATATTTTCTGGATCAAATAGTACATATTCACACATTTTTATGTACAATGTTTAAATACTATATTATAAGAAGGTGATCCTTGTAAGATTGTAAAATAGTTTTAATGTAATCTTTTACCGATTTCTTCAGTTTTATCAAAATTAAGTGCACGATAGTATAAAAAATAATTGAAGCCGTTTTTATAATTCTAATAGCAATAATGATGTAATTTTACACACCAGAAAATGGAAAATGTGTCCCATCAGTCAACATCTTCTGATAAAAGCAACAGTAGTAATTTGAAAAGAATTTTCATGATGCATATGAATCTGTAGACGAGCTTTATACTAACAATAAATTTAAAAGAGAAGAAGAAGATTAATATAAGATATTTCTATGGAATATGCAAGAATTTTTTGTGTGTGAAAATGTTGGCTAACAATTACTTAGTAAAGTCTCAATAATAATTTTTATTACTTTGCAAATTGTTATATTTGAAAGTTAGGAGAGTAAAATTTCTAAAATCGAAAAACCAAGACCTTGTTATGGTGAAATGGGTATTTTTCTTGGAAATAGTATATGAGATGTGTTTAAAGAATAATCATATGGAATAGATGCACACGCATACACATGGGCACCCAGAGATATTTGCAGAAACGTTACCTAGCGAGAAGTGCAGTTATGGTAAACCCGTTACTTGCAATCTAACGTAGTCACTATGAGAGGAAGGGTTACACTGCAATAGGACAATGAGTAAAAGTCAAGTTCTGCTACAAATAAGAAAAAACGGCGACAGAGATGCATAAAATGTTGCAAGTGCACAGAGCAGAGAGAGTCGGCAGAAAATGTGTTTACGACTGGTTCAAACGCTTTAGCAACAGGAAGGAAGCCGCTAAGAATAAGGCACGTTCAGGTCGGACGTGGTCAAGCAGAATCCCATACATGATCAAGCGAGTGCATTAAATGCTAGCACTAAATTGGCGAATGGCTACGATTTATGACGGAAGAACTGGGCGCTCGCAAGGTCACGCCACGAACCATCGCCCACAATGATTTGGATGAACGTAAGAACTGTTCCGAGTTTGTGTTACATAAGGATGAAAACCTCTGGAGCTTTCATTACGATGTATGACTAGGATCTATCATTTCTCCTCTGATCTTGTCTTTGCGGCCTTATTCCTGTTTTCCCTGAAGAAAAATTGTATATTTATTGTAAAAGGAAATTAATAAAAATCAACTCAATTAAATTTTCGCCGGATTGCTTTGAAAAAATTATTGAGGAATATATAATTCGACAAACAGAAGTGAAGCTCGTTCTTCTGATCGAGTGACGTTTTCCAAATTTAACACCACCTACACCATAAAAGCAAATGTCAAGCATCCAGAAAATTTAAATTAAAATATGAGTAGAGCAATTCAAAAATTGTGTAAAAAGTCCACAATGTTGATACTAGCTCTCCATTTATCGTTGGATTAAAAAGCTCCTCATGCATGATGTTTATATTTAGCTTCCATAATAAAATGGGGTTATTACGAAAGTTGCGTGACTCTTACAGCGTTTTATAAAACAAGGAAGTTAAAGGACAAGGAATTTACGTATCATGCTATTCATCATACGTAACTAAAACGTCTTTTTGTCGCATATTAAGAAGTAACCAGAAAACTATAGTTTGCAAACAGTACAGGGGGAACGCTTACAGGGGCCTTGCACGAAAAATGTGCTGTAAACCGTGAGAAACTATTGAAAAGATTTTATAAAATTCCTAGAAGTCGTGATAGAAAAGGAATAACCTTTGACGACCTTAAATTTCAACATTTCAATGCACTATTCAATATTTGGGATTGAAGCTTTCGGTAAGATTTAGCGCCAGTTCATATGGTTCAAAATCTTTACATCAGAGTGTTGTATAGCCTTCCGTGCAAAATCTACAAGAATATTCTAGTATCAACAGACTAAAACGTTTTTCAGTAAGGGCAATGCCAGATTTTTTTGGTGTAGTTAATGGTTTGCTACAAAACTTGAAGACTGTATGAAGATAAAAAGTGAAAAATTAAAGGTAATAATGAGGAATAGTTGAACATGATGAAAAGAAAAAACAGTTCTTTCGGACATATACTAAGAAATAGTAAATACAAGATGTTAAAGTGAATAATAAGAAGGAAACTTTAGTGAAAGACTTGTGGCACCAAAACATACGAATATGGACTAGGTTGCATGCCGAACAACTCAAGACAGCGATGAGTCGGAATTTAATGGTTACTAATCTCAAATTAGGGAAGAAGTAGAAATAAAAACAAAGAAAAAAATAGTAAATTAAAATAACAAGCAAAGAAAAGCATTAAAAGCGGCAGATTATTGTAAAGTAATAAGTGAAAAAGGAATATTGTGACGCAATAATATAATATTGCAGACATAAAATCTATATAACTGTTTCTATAACTGATGTAATTTTATTCTAATTATTTTTATATTATTTTGTTGTTGCATTAATCTTCCTCATCATATTCCGTTAATAGAATACGCAGAATCAATGCAGCACTTTTAAATTTAAATTTTTAAATAATTTCTGGGAGTAAATAAAAAATGCTGTAATCATCCAATCCGCCTTCTGAACTATTTACGATAAGGCAACTGCAAGAAGAAAAGAAACGGAATAACACTACATATGCTATTTAGAGACTATATACAGGCTTACGATAGTGTAAAGAGAAACAAATTGTTAACAACAATGAAAGGCTTACAGATTCCAGAAGAAATAATTGAACTGATCAAAACGATGCTGGAAGAAACTTGGAAAGAAGAAAACATAGGAGGTGTAAGATTCCAGAAATTTAGAGCTATAAAGGGACTGAGACATGGAAACCCGCTCTCCACAACTTTATTTAATATAGCTCTGGGGGAAGTGATGAGAAATAGCGGAAGACGTGGAAGTAGCAGCATCCTTAAAAACTCGTACTAAGTAATGGCATATGCAGATGATCTGATAATTATTTTTAGAAGAGGAGCTAAAAAATAGATTTAGAACCATAGAAAAAGAAGTAAGAACATAAGTAAGAAAGAAGTAAAAACAAAATACTTAGCAACAACATTCAAGACCAAGATTTGTCATTCTTAAAGTGTGTAGTAGCCGCAATGAGAAACAATACAATTTTAAACAAACAGCTACATTTATTTAGGCAGAGTAATAAATTATACAAATAACACGTATAGTGAGATAAAAAGAAGAATAGTGCTAGGTATAAAAAGTATTGCGTCTTTAAATAAAGTAATAAAAACTAAACACATTTCGCTAACAGTTAAAATAAAGTTCATAAGCTAATAATACGACCGATAGTAGTGTGCGGGTGTCAGGTGTGGACATTAAATCCAAGATACAGAGACAAACTACTAAAATGGAAGAGAAAAATATTATGACAGATTTTCGGGGGGTTTCAGGAAGGAGGAGCTTGGCGGAAAAGACCAAATAAGCAGTTGTACGGAATGTATTAAGAGCCAATAATAATAGGTGCAATCAAACAGGCAAAATTGGGATAGCCGAGACACTTAGGAAGAATGTCACAAAAATGAATCCCCAAACTAGTTTTTGGAGAAGCTCCAGAAG
Organism: Sinelater perroti; assembly: GCA_036346155.1. Taxonomy (NCBI): domain Eukaryota; kingdom Metazoa; phylum Arthropoda; class Insecta; order Coleoptera; family Elateridae; genus Sinelater; species Sinelater perroti. The sequence goes on along the minus strand of JARFIY010000254.1, from coordinate 19,123,069 downwards.
GAAGAAATAAAAGAGGACGGGCTTAGAAGGAATGGTTAAAAGGTGTGAAGGAAGATTTAAGAGAACTGAAAGTTGAGAATTGGAAAGCACTTACGAAACAAAGGGCCGAGTGGGTGAAAATTGTTAATAAAGTCAAGGGCCGCAAAGGCTTCTCGTGCTTATTTTAATTTTAATCCTTTTTTATATATTAAAAGACATTTGTAAGTTCTCTTTGTACTAAAAATAATTATTTAATCATCTGCATCGCCATATTTCTTATCATTCTTTCTGAAATTATACTAAATAACATTGTGAAGAGCGCATCTCTCGTGCTCTTCTAGATTTACTTCACTGTAAGCTTCTCCTAATACCACCTTGACCAAAGTATTTACTCTTTTTTGAATTTCATTTTTATAAACAGTTTCTTTGCGTTTAAAATGTTTTAGGCCTTTTCTCAGCTAATAAAAATTCTATGCACCCTTATTCCTTTCATTTTTATTTTTCCCTGCTTTTTTATAGTGAGCAGTTGATCCAGTACCAACTGATTTCATTTGAACCCGTCCTGGTATTTTCCAATTTTAGTTTTTCTTATATCAGACAACATTCCATATACTACATTTAAATATGATATTTATTAGTAATTTTTTTCTTTTCCCGTATTTTACAAATTACTTTTTACAATCTGTCAGTCAATGATTGTTTTCCAGCTTTTATTTGTTAACTTTTTATTTTTCCTGTCCTTGGTGTCTTGTTTCTCAAAATTTAGCATCAAATTATTCTCTTATAACTACTTTTTGTTCTCTTTGTTCTCTTTTTTTCTCTTCCGTAGTTTCAATGTCTTTCTCCACAATTTCTTGACAATGTTCCGTTCGTTTTTTGTCTTGGTATGGATTGACTTTTGGTTGGTAACCTTGTCTTGATATAGCTATTTTTAGGTTCTATTGTCTGTACTTTTTTCTATTTCTTATACAACAGCTTCTTGTATCTTTCGTTTTTCTTTCTATATATCTTTGCAAATTTTTTTAATTTAATTACTCTTTACTTTGTTTTGCTATTTCATTTTTATTCTGTTTAGCGGTTTTGAAATTCCTTATCCCGCTCCGTATTTACATTTTTCTTTTATATTCTTGTTTCCCTATAGAGACCTTATATTCTATCATTTCCTGTGTTTTCCTTAATTTTTTCCTTTTTAAGAACATGTCTAGATTTAGTTTTGACCAAATCATATATTTTGTTTCTCTGGCATTCTGCATTTTCTACACATGCACGGTTTCGATTCGATTAACTCATTATACATCTAACTCATTATTTTATCATCAGTTGTATTTTTCAATATTTAGAAATTATTTGTGGTTTTTTCATTGCAAAGTTAATTAAACTTTATTCATTATTTTTTATTGTTTTTTGTTGCTTACTATAACGCTCTTCCAGTTTGTTCTTTTTTCTTGCCTTATTTTTACCTTATAATTTGCTATGATAATATTTACATCAAATATCGTTAGACTTTCATATTATATTATTCTTCCAGTTTTTTATAAAACGTATCTTTTACATCCCCTTTTGTATATTATACACGCGAGTAGTAGTTCTTAGAGAGCTTATACGTTCGTTTGTTTTCTTCAAATCTACCAAGGAACTATTAGTATTTCTAACTCAATTTTTCTTAGTTATTGTATTAGTTGTTTGTTGGCCCCATTATAGTAAATTCCTCTCAAATCTCATGTTGTTAATTTTCATTTGATGTTTGCTTGATTATTATTAGTACTCCTATATTTTTCTTTTCTATTTCTTTCTTCTATTAGTTTCCATTTTCATTACTGCGTTTACCTTGGTTCTTTTTATTTTCCTCGTTATTGACTTTTTTTATAGTTGTCTTCCTGTTATTTTTAGGCTTCCCTTATCTTTATTAGACGTTTTCAATTTTTAATTTTCTTCGGTCTATTGATGCTTTCTTTTTTCCTATTATTGTTGCTTTTTTAATAGCTACCTGAGTTATCTGTTTGTCTATATAATGTACCTCATAATCTCAAGCTTTTCCATAAATGAAGGCATTTTCTCTACAATTTTTTTCTTGTTTGGTAATTGTACGCGTGTTAACTACTGTATAAAATACTGATATTATTTATCTCGTATTGTTTTATGGTAGCATTGTTTCTTCTTGCTTTCTTCCTGCTTTCCTATTTTGGCTTTTTGTAGTTCTCTTTTCCCACTCCTAGATCACCTTTGATTTTTAGGATTTTTCTCTGTATTATTTGATCGTATCATTATTTGTTTTTATCTCTTTTTGTGTATTTTCAATCTTGATTGTGTCACTTTTTTATATCATATTATATGACGCATCTATGTTCTGTTTCTCGTTCACTTTCGTTGTATTTATATTTACTTTACTATAGTTAATCCTCCAGGGAACGTGTTGTTCCGCGTTTTTTAATGACTTTTTTATTCTTTAACTTCTAATTAAGAGATGGGGAAAATTCCAGATTTTTTCATTAATTTGTTCTTTGCCCAGCTTTGCAATTGTTAAAACTACCACTCACTACTTTTGGAAATATTAGTACCCGTTATACCAAAGTGTATAAGAAGGAAAGGAATACTGAATATTCTATTTTTGCTCGACAATACTTCAAACATTTTCTAATAAAAATTATACTGTCACTGAACTTTGCAGTGGTAATAATATTATAGATTTTTTTTCCTTTTTGTCACCAATTTTGGTTTCAAAATGACTTGTCAAATGCAATTTAAGTGGCCAAAATTTCTACTGTAACTGCTATCTTCTACGATTTACATTATCTATCAAAAGCAAGACTTGGCGTTCTCCACTGTTTTGTCTTCGAAATGATAGAAATTTCAAAAATTTGCCTTTGTAAATTGAATCTGCATCTTTACAATTTACCAAAACTTTCTGAACCTCTAAAACCATTTTATTGCCGGCGGCAAAGAAAATAAAAATCAAGAGCCAATTTGAAGCATATAGCAAAAGTGGAGTTTTGAGAAGGTTGTAAGAACACTCAGAGTGCGATAAAATTACCAAAAGTTCTGCAATACCTAAGACCTCATCAGACATGGTAAAGAACAGAATTTGAAATTAGGGACGGATTTGTTATATGCATGATAATGGCGATTTCAGTCCATGCCTTGCCATCATTTTTCTCTCAACATATGCAGCAGTTCATTTTCTTCAGTTTTACTTTTGTCATTCTTGGAATAATGTAGAATATATTTAACCGCCAAATAGTAGCTGCCTTCCTGTCGGGTCGCTGATGATTTGAAACGATTTCAACATTTTTGGCATGAATTTGTCGTCAAAATCTTCATGAAAATTGAAAATGCAACTTCATTGGGTTGTAGCTAAAAGAGAACTCTTGAATAAGAATACTTCTGATGTATTTGTTTGATGTCTTATTTTTCTACAATGTATGGTTTACTTCAAGATCTGAACCAGACTGAGTAGATTACAAAATTATAAACGACCGCTTCTGACTGCCCTATTGCTTGTACGAGTGGCCACTAGGCATTCGATCACAACATTATTACTAGAGGAAACCTGACATTCGCGTGAAGCAACGCACCCCGCCCACACATCTAGCGTGGCCCATTTGAATAATTTTCTGCACGAAGGAAGCAGGAAAAATCGTTTGGAAATGTACGAGCGGCGCCGGCCCCGCTCGCCGCTAATCGGCCGGTTTAATATTCCCAATTAATATTCCTGGCGGCGATCAGCCCAATCATCGATTCGGCTGGACAGTAAATTCCCGCATATCACAGTATTGTCATTGGTCGCGAGTCCGCTTGCCAATTTAACGTTAAGCGTCAGTTTATGTTATTATCGCCCCCAATTCGACTCGCGCGGCTGGCTGCCGCTGCGGTGGGACAATGGGGCCGCCGGGTGGCTGCCGAAACCATTCGGGGTGGATAATGCAGCCAAATTAACAAGTTATCGCATGATGCAGCGGCTGCCGTCTCCGTAGATTCAATGGCTGGGCACGCAAGCCAGCCAGCGGCTGAATTATTAATTTGTAGTCCCAACACAGTGGCCGACTGATGGTTAAGGGTGATTAACAATTGATAGGGGAAGTTGCTCAGCGTGGGGCGATTTTAATTGTAAAAGAGATATTTAACATAGAATAGGTCAGAGGAAGATTTTTTTATTAATCAGAAGATCATCAACCAGAATACATTAGTTATTCCTTAAGCTAATTTGATGTCTACAAAACTGGCATGGTGAGCGCCCCTTCAATGATGGATCATCTTTAATGCAGATCAGTAGACTAACGTCTCTTCAGTCTTGTCAAGCTGGTGGGGTTTTGATGTTCTATTGCGTATGTCTGTTGTTATAAACGAAGTACCAAGGTCTTCATGTAGCATTTGGTTAGTTACAGTAGCACTAAAAAAAATTTGTTATAATATTCTTCAAATTTGGAACAGACATTTCTGAAGGTATTTCGTCATAGTGTAAACATTCTTAGTTTAAGATGTTCAAAAATTTAAACAAAATTAGCATATTTATGGAAATCAACAAAAAATCATAGCATTACAACACCCGAGTCAAATGATCAAAAATCAACTATAATAATTCAACAATGCCCAATAACAAAAAGCAAAGCTTTTTGGATCAATAACAGTCTAGCAACGACGGGGCATAGGGTAGAAAAGCGTGTCGATGACTGACTGCGGGGTCTTCTGCTATTAGAACGTCTTAGCCGAATTCTTCGCTTCTTTCTTTGCCAATCTTCTCTCCAATTCCTCCTATAAGTTCTCGGTAGGGTTCAAGTTCGGGCTCTGTTTTGGCTACTCCAATAATCCTCTTCTTGCTGAACCAATTTTTGACATTTTTGGGAGCATATTTCGGATCATTGTCTTGTTGAAAAACAAATCCGCGCCCAAGATTAAACGTCACATATGAAAGCATAACCTTCTCAAGAATATCCACATAGATTTTCTTGTCCATTATTTCGTCTATCTTTAGCAAGTAGTCCAGCATCACTTAGATGACGTCTGATAGTCTGAGGAGAAATATCGGAGATGTTAAACTCATTTAGCCCGCGAGCAGTACGGCGAAAGACATCGTTAGGATCCTACCGACAAGCGACGGGTTTTCTTGTGTCGACTAGACACAGTTTGACGAGAAACCACTCCAGAATCATTAATCCTTTTCCACAGCTCGTCACAGTAAACTTCTAAACAACAAACTGATCGTCAAGGCATTGATGAGAGAGTCCGTGGGAAATCACCCTATTGAATGGCCTTCCTCTCCTCATCTATCAAACAGTAAGGCTTACTAATGTATTAGACATTACTGTGAAATTTATTACTATTTACTAAAAAAAAATTACACGCAAAACGATAAAAATTGCAAAAATAAGCGACAAGTACATGAATGGATATGGTTATTTGTATTGGTTTTAAAAATCGGCCAGATTTTTTGTTACGTTGACTAGAATTTGGAAAACCGTGTCTCAATAATAGGTAAGATCTATACCAAAACATTGAAAACCGGATAGGTCGAGTCTATAAAAAGTTATGACTAAAAGACGAACCGGTAAAATCCTTTTGAGCGCTACTGTATATACTACAGCGCGTTAGTTATCGATCGCAGGGTTTTTGATTGGCATCTTTGCATGTTTGTTTTACTGACCCAGCCTCACACTTCCACTCCGTAGATCCATAAAGACTTGATGGTGGTTTTGTATATCAGTAGTATGTTAACCAATGATGGGGTAATATTCGTCCAATTAGCCAGTATATATTTTAAAGTTTTAACTCTGTTTCTTTTTTTTTTTTGTTTATGTGTTCTCGCCAAGGGAGTTTATTGTCGAGATGTAGTCTCAAGCATTTTACTATGATGGACTGGAATATTTTGATGTTGTTTAGGTAAACTGGTGAGCACTGCTCTTTTCACAAGGTGAATATCGCACAGCTTGATTTTAATTTATTAATTTTTATTTTCTGCTTCTTGAGCCAATCTTCGATTTGGTTAAGATGGATTTGGACTTATCCTGATGCCATTATTGTATATGGCTAATCTTGTTTTGAAAACTGCTGTAATGGATTTGCAGCCAAACCAGCGGCGGATATCTTTTAACCAAGAGTTCTTTCGTCTCTCTACTGACCTCTTCCCCTGAATTTTCCCTTCGATGATTAACCGGAATATTTTGTATTTACTACCCCACAAGACATGCCCAAAGTATTGTGTTTTGTTTTCTTTTAAAATTAATAGATCGGTATCCATTCGTTGGAGTATTTTGGCATCTGTTATCCTCTTTGTCCAGGGTATACATCTACACAGAAAGATTGGAGATACGTAGCATTATATCATTCGTAAGGATAGATTGAGGTTGAGGTCGGATCTGGTGAAAAGTTTTTCCATGTTTGTAAATGTTGCAAATTTCCGGATGGAAAATTTTTAATACAAACATAAGTTTTATTTAAGAGCGATATAAAAATCGAAAAGTGACTAGTTTTTTTAAGGACTAGGAGCGCTCACATTAGTTTTTCCTCATTAGAAATTTTTTATTAGAAAAAAGTGATACACATTTTATTAGAAACATTTTATTTCAATGTTTGTTCACTTTTACCATCACTCCGGCAGATTCCATAAAGCTGCTGCAAACTATTTGTTGGGTATGTCATGACATCAGATGTGGACAGTCGACTGTAGCTCGTAGTTAGAGGCGAACTTACAGCACACTGTTTCTTTTGATTCGAAAAGACAATTTGTGTTTATTTTAGAACAATCAATCCCGGCAGTGGTTCCTTGGAAGGAAGGTTTTCAATGTGATGCCATTCAATAATTGGCGTATTTTTGTTTTACGTCTGTTGTAACTAGACACTCAAACAATGTTTTTGAATGCACGCTGTATAACTTTAAGCAATCAGTTTTGCTTATACTGACCGCTTAGAATATGGCGAAACTATTGCACATAGACCTTTGTTACCTTCAAGTCCTCATGGATGGTGGCATGTAGATTTTGGAGACTGGCATCCGCCAACGCATCGATTGTGATTGTGATTTTCATATTTAACACTGTCAAGTTGGACATACGCCAGATAATATGTGGCTTGGATACTATTGCTGGACGCCATTTGTTTTTCCTTTTTCCTACAGAGTGCTTGTCGACTTTGAACTTCGATATTCACCGAAATACAGTTCTGCGAGTTAGTGCTGCGTTTTATCATATGCAACTGCTAAGATTGTATGGATGTCCGAAATAGAAACTTTCTTCCTCCAAAGAAACCACGCCGTCTGTTGCTTATAAGTATCTGCTTTCATGATTTTCTGCTTTATTCACAACTGCATTGGTAGCATTACGCAAGTGACCCATTACCTTTCTCTCTGTTTATTTTGGTAACACTATCTGTTAGCCTTATGTAGCACTGTAGTCTATCTTTGTAAAGGCACACATTTTAATCTGCGACAAGACTGGAGTTTCGACAGTGTGCCAATCATCTTTAAAAGCCCTAAATAAGTGACCCCTTTTGGTATTTTTAATTTCTAACAATAAACTTTGCTCAATCGGCACAAAATTAGCCCATTAAAGAAGAAATGATATGTTAAAGGTATTTCAAGAAAATAGCGCCTTAGTTTTTACAAAATTCTCATATGGAGATTTTTGTTTATTTTGTCACTCTAGTTCTAATTTTATCTAAAAACGACGTTTTCAATTATACATGCAGTGTAATGTACGTACAACGTTCCTCACCCTTTATGTTTAAAACATCGTTATTCATCATTGTCCTGTTTATTTACTTAAAGCCTTCTTTTAGGCCTCGCTGACTGTTTTAGCTGCGTTTGCATTTTAAAAAATAGGATCAAATGGTCATAAAAATGTAGGGCAATTTTATAACAAAGATTCATGTAATTATTTACCATGTCACATGTAGTTGATATCCTACAACTATCAACATCTGATCTCTCCAAACTGAGATCTACATTTTACGATTTTCTTTGTTAAAATTGCTCAAACTTTTTATTTGCACACTTAGCATTGGTTTGATTAGAGATTTTGTATGTATTATGTGTCATATCATTATATTCGTTTAATTGGTCTTCTGGCTTTTAAAACATTATATTATAACAAGCCGTTAAATAGACTTGGGATCAAGAAAAGTACAGCGGTAACGCCAGACGAAGCTAAACTATATAGTTGTAATGCAATTTACCATAAGGTGTATGTGGCTAAAATATACACATTATTTTTGAAATGAGTGATAAACATTGTAATAATTTACCTAAATCGCAGAAATTGTTTACCTTGCTGGAAATAACGTTTAACAGATGTCTTCATTTATCAGTACTAGTTATTTCAGATCATTCAGCTTTACGATTTGTTATAGTGATCTGTTTAACTCGAGTGTTCCATGGAGCTTTTTTTTAGCTTTCTCAGACATTCAGAAGGTTTTTTTGAGTTTTCAGTACTAAACGTTCTTTACGATTCAAGCCATCACGATTAGAAACGGTTGTTGAAACCTGTATTATTAATAGGAAAAGGTAACTGGTTGTCGAAGCTTCTTCGTATAGCTCCGTAATTTTTTTATAATAAAATATATATCAAGTATGTTCTCACTTACGAGCACAGGGATGCCAAATGAACAATGACATCTCTAGTTTGTAATTCTATTTTTCGCTTAAAAGCTAACCCATATGCATCTGTTTCTAGTCATTCTTTCTAACTTACTCTAGTTGTATATTATATAATGCTCTTGTGTATTCCTAAGACTTTCATGGGATCTATTTGGGAAGTGTTAGGCAAATAATTTGTAGATAGTCTTACTTTGCAAATTTATTAAAATAGCAAAGAGAGCACTTTACCCATTACTTGTTTACATATTTACTAGCTACTGTGATTTATGTGATATAGGCAAACTAATTAGATACTTTTACCTTAACAGGCAAAGTTACAAAATTGGATTACGTTACTTATGGAGTTACCCTGTACTATGAAACTCATCCAGTAAAAAACTCTCCAGAAATTTAATTTTCATTCGCTTTACTCAAGTGAATCCCACAATAGAAGCAGACTATTGAACTTAGTTTAGTCATTGATTTTGTTTCTATTCAAAGCTGAAGAATAAGCTACTTTACCTTCTATTTAGTTGAAAATTTGCCTTCTTGCGATTAATGAATGCAATATCTCCCTATTGGTTTCACTCTAGCAAAAGGTCAAGTTACTTTACTTGCTAGTTACTTCCGAATTTACTCTGCTGTTGAGACTTCCCTAATGCAACTCCACTACCCAGGTGAAAATGCAATTTTATAAATGTATCTCTATATTTTAGACAATTCAAGTCATACAAGCAAAACATGCAACTTGTGTGCGTCCTAAGAGGTAAATTAGCGTATAGATGATGTACAAATGAAGTTAATTTTTTTACAAAACACTTCTTAAAATCTCTTGAAGAGGGGGAGATTGTCATCCGAGTTCGGGAATGTTAAAGGGAGCAGCAAGGACAAGAAAAGAAGAGCACAAAATTCCCCGTGGCAGTTTTTGTTGCCTGCTAGTTGACTACACTGCGACAAGTCCTGTTTGCACTTTATAATCGGATTGGTTGAGGTTGAAGTTACGTATACTGTGGTTTACATAACATTTAAAATACAAATGTTGTTAAAGAAAAGGTGGAATAGCGGATGTATGATGTATTCATAGGAAAAGTGGGAAATAGAAAATTTCTAGCGCAACTGATTTTGTCAATGACTCCCTGGATAGCCTGGATCTTGAATATCTTAACACAAAAATATTGAGAGAGCTTTAACTGCCCACCTTTATTTCTGAGGACACATACCTTGCGGTCTTGTGCAAATTTTAAAATAATTAGTACAGAAACACTAATCGAAGTTTTCTAAATTTGCTATGTACAACTGTATCGATAAGTTTTTAGACCACATATAATTAACTCAAAGAGTTTCTTTGTAGCGTCAGAAAATCACCTATTGTATTTGATTTTTTCTTGGTCTTCGTGGCTATTTGCAGCTTTGTGTTGTTTTGCGGAAACAGCGCATTTTTTTAGAATCAAAATTGGGTACTTTTTCGCGAGTTTGTCGTAGACGGGTCCAACTGCTAACAGTTGAGCTTGGCATTGATTCAGAACCAACTCAAAATAAAGCACACCCTCAAAGTTCCAGCACGCGCAAATAACGACCTTCTTGGCGAAATGATTTTTACGCGATCTGACGGGAGGTTTTGGCTTTTTAAAACCTACTTCTCCTGTCGATTGTGAATGACCAAAAAGACCCACTTCTCATCCGACGTCACAATTCACTTCCAAAATCGGTCGTTCAATGGATTGTTGATCTCGACTCTTCTGATGGTTTGTGGGTTGGTGAGTTTGTGCGGATCTTGGCAAGACTTCTTGTGGGCAAAATCAAGTTGCGGAAGGTGCCAATGAATCATTGATATGGCAACTCCAAGTTCAGCGTCCAGATCTCGAGTGCTTGATGAAGGTTTGGCGTCCAAAGCAGCTTGCAAGTCACCATATTCTAAATTTAATGGTCGGACGGAACGAGACAAATCTTTAAGGGTGAGATAATTAGATTTAAAGTGCCTGTACCATCTTAAAACTTTCGACTGACTTACAGTTCCTTTATTTTTAGCATCGCAAATCTTTTTTACGGCATCTTTTGTCGAAAGTTTTCATTTCCAGTAATAAAAAATCAAAGCCCGAAGCTCACTTTCTTGAAAACTTATCTGGAATACAAAGATGAAGGTTGTTACAACAATATAAAGCACGAAGAAACAAAAATGTATAAAAATTGAATATTTTGCAGCCGAGTCAGGATTTTTGGGAGATCCTAGTACGTCAAATATTTTATCAAAATCTTGACACAAAATACCATCGATAGTAATAATAATATCTAATTGGCCTATCATATTCTGTATTTAAAAGTAAATTTAGCTTTGGGGCGATTTTGTGTATGATGAATTTTTTTTAGTTTTCACAATCATGTTTCTGGATCGGCTCCGCGATGTTTCACTCTAAACATATTCAGGAATAATTTTATATCCACAGCATTTCCCTTCACGCGATTCACTCCAGTAATATTCTCTGGATGAACGTCGTTCCATAAGTGTTTTATGAATATCTTTTTGAACATATTTTGTGTCTTGCTTGCTTCTATTTATTTTATTTTATTTTAGTATTCTATTTTTCTATTTAAAGCAGTTAAATCTGCGAAGTGCAAGTTCTACCTTGTTCTTATACAAAATCAATGCACATGTTTATACTATTTTTACCCAAATTATAACATTTGTTATAGTATGTCATCAAATTTTGAAACTCGTTGTAAAATGATGGAGATGCGAAAGAATAATTAAAATTAACTACTTGTTGGCTCTCAAGATAAAAAGTGTAAGAAAGCAATGGCCCTTAGTCCGCAGCAGCTTCACATCTCCCGGTTACGACGACGGTCGGACAAGGAGAGAGTCAAAGGGTGCTTAGAGTACCTGCGTTGGATCTGGTCGTCATGAGCAAACGAATAATTTAAAGAAACGGACCTTGTACGTAGCGACATAACATGAGAATATTATCCACAGAAGAGAAACTAGAAGAGTTACAAAGCGAAATACAGAATATAAAATGAGACATAATAGGTCTGGGTGAAGTCAGACGTACTGGAAAACATCTTACAAATTTAAATTCAAAACGTACTATACAGTAAGGAACAAGCTGAAATAAAAACTAACGGCGTATAAAACAATTAATTTAAATAAAAAATAAAAACTTAAAATTATACAGGTATAGGCTCCTACCTGCAAATCGGAAGAAGAATATATAGAAAGATTTTAGTAAGAACAGGATGTCTTCACTAGAACCAAACTTTCGCTAGTAATTAATGCGAAAATAGGCAAAAAGCTGGAAGTAACTGAAAACAGTATGGGCCCACATGGGATCAGACTACAGAAATAATAAAGGAGATATATTAGTAAATTTTGCAGAGTCAAGCAACCTTTACATAATGAACACATTTTTCAAAAAGAAAACAACGCAAATGATCATGGCGAAGCCCAGATCATACGGTAAAAGATGAAATAGATTATAATTTCCATCTAGAAAAATATAATGCAAGACGTATCCGTCCTAAGCAAATGCACAGTTTGGAGTGACCACAGAATGGTCTAAGCAAAACTGTACATTAATTTCCAATCACTTAGAGCGAAAAAATTCAAAAGTGGAAAGAAATCAATTGACAGCAACAAAGTGACAGAAAATAATTTACTCCTTCAGAAAGAACTAACAAAGAGGCTGACGCTAGATAAAACAGATGATATACAGGATATAAACAAACTTAACGAGCATATCTATCTGATAGGCAATAATAGAAGCAGCACATAAAGCAACCGCCAGAGCACAAAACAAAAAAAAAACAAATATTAGTCAAGAACCAGAAAACTTCATAAAGAGCTTCAAAATGGAAAATGACTTGAACAAGATAGAATTAGCAGAGTTGAATGAATTAATTAAAAAAGAAGTACAAAAGGACATAAGAAAGTTTAAAATAAAGACTATACTAGAGACATTGGAAGAAAATAAAGGACCTAAAACTTTAAGGAAGTGTCTTAAAATAGGCGAAACAGAAATTGTTCAGATTAAAAACAAAGAAATTACAACATAAAACAAAGAGAAATACCATAAAAACGAAATTGAAACGTATTACACTGAACTGCGTGAATAAAAAATAAACTAAGACGAGAGACAGAGAGAGTTCCAAAAGGGAAAATCTTAAATGTAGGTTCGGGGGAAATACCGGACATAACAGACGAAATTAAAAACGCCTTAAGAACAAAAATCTTTAGGGCCAGACAGAACTATTGTTGAAAAAATACCAAAAACTTCTAAAACTATATAATAAATGCTTGGAAATTTAAGAAATCCCTAAATTGTCCATTAGAAAGGAAATATTGCTGACTTAAATAGCGACAAACCAATAAGTCTTTTGTCGCAACTCTATAAGCTATTCATAAGAATAATCACCAACCCACTGACGACCAAATTCGATGCCAATCAGTCAATAGAGCAAGCCGAATTTAGATCAGGATTCAACACATATGACTAGAACATAAATCTATACATAGCCTTTATAAACTACGAGAAAGCATGCGACTCTGTAGAAATTTGCAATACTCAACTCGTTGGTTAACTGCAGATATAAACAATTAGTAAAGAACATCTACAATAATGCGAGTATGTATATAATTACAACTTGAGATAACATACCTATACAAAGAGTAATAAAACAAGGGGATGTGATCTTTCCAAAGCTATTTACCAGTGTTCTGGTCTTTCGTAAAATGGATTGGTCAAATAAATGACAGAGTGAACTTGAGCCATTTGAGGTTCTCCGACGACATCGTTATACTTAGTAAAGACCACCAAGAACTACACAAAGTGACTAGCGAACTTAACCGCTCAAGAGAAGTCGGACTGAAGATGAACAAGATGAAGATTTAGATAATGACAAACGCAAGCGATCATATAAACATTTTTTTTAGAAGGTACACCGTTGGAAATTTGTTTATAAATATATATACTAAGGTCAACAAATCTTAACACATAAAGAAAACATTTCCGAAGAAATAAGAAGAAAAATACGAAAAGGATGGTCTACATTTGGTATCTCAGCTACTTTCTAAAAGACAAAAAAGTTCCAAATTATTTAAAGACAAAGGTCTACGACCAATGTGTCATCCCGGAAATAACGTTGGCCTGTGAAATCTGGAGATTCACAAAAACAAACTTTCAATGGTTGGAAATTGCTCGAAATAAAACCAACAGATAAGAAACGAAACACTTGGATACGACAACAAACAAAAATTAACGATATTATGGAGAGGATTGCACAGTTAAAATGGCAATGAGCTGGTTATTTGGCAAGTAGACAAGATACTAGATGGACTGAAACCTTATTACAGTGGAGACCGCGAAGTTACAAAAGAGGAAAAGGAAGACTAAGTAGAAGATGGCAAGGTGACATACAAGACGTTACAGGAATACGGTGAATGACGTTAGCTATGGACAGGTAAAGATCGAAAATTTTGGGGAAGGCCTACGTCCAACAATGGATGGAAAAAAGCTCATCGTGATCGTGAATAGTTGGCTTTATCTTCAAGCTATATGTGAGTATTTCATCGCATTTTGTGTTGCAAAAATTTTATTTTGGTTTTAGAACTAAATTTCCCTGTATGTTTGGAAAATATATATGCATATGTTGTTTGGAGTTCTAATCATATAAACTTGTCGAGAAATTAGTTCTTCTCTTCTTCGCAGTATAAAAAGAACCTGTGCTTTTAGTGTATGATTTTTAACATCTTTGTACATGTAATTTGCAACGCAATATGTATTATGACAGTTAAAAATGGGAATCTACGAACCTTAAGAAAAGTATAACACTTTTTTTTAATCCATTATTAAAGAATGATTATATCATCTACTTTACTCTTAAGATACTACCGGTGGTAGACAAATGCTGTTTAGAGTGTCATATAAGTAGTCTGTTATTTATCATTTGAAATATTGTTTCCCTTTCTTAATATCTATCTTTCTCAAGCATTGAGAGACATTATTTCCCCTATAAACAATGGTTCCATTGCCAATGTTCTAAAAAGTTTGGAATATTTATTCCCCACAACTTGAGTGGAACACCAAGAGAAATAAAAGTAGACTGATTATGAGTTATAAGTTATCTGGATGATACTGTATTGCTACAGCAAATACATTATTTTACCAAGAGGTCAGTTATGGTTTCTCTTCGAGGCTTGTGTTTGTGAGTAATTATAAAGTTACCCCCGCCCAATTTTCAATTTTAGCATAACCCAACTAAAACGCATTTGTTATTACGTTTAGTGTGGATTCTTCATGCCCCCGTTACGCTAATGGAACTATAATGCAAGTAAGCACCGCCATTATTCTTCCGACTGGCAAATTACCGTAGCTAACGTATTTGCGAAGTTTACTACAATGTTTGGGGTAACAGCACTTCATAAAGCCGCTGTCGTGTTCCTCTTTAGGAAAACGTCATAAAAGTCATGGCTTATAGCGTGCGCTGCATTTGTGCCATTAAAATTACAGCCCTGCATGCGCTTCTTTCGCTAAATGCCAGTTGATTTCGAACATTGTTCCTACGTTTGCTGTTGTGCGCTCGATTGTAGCGGGTTTCGTGCCAGCGGATTATTGGGCGAATTGTGCTTTAGTTTTAGAGCCAGCCACAAAATAATCGTTTGAAAGCAAATGTATAGGGTGGGAATAAAGTACATAAGCAGCGAAGTTGGGAAAATTTTATTACTAACTCAGGTAACTTGGTGGGATAGGTTTTGGTTTTGCGTGTTCTGTTTGAATAGTTAATAATGTGTGATTGTAATCGCTTAATTGCAATGAGGAAGGCATAAAATAATTATTGGACTTTTCAATTGTCCACGCTCTTGGTGTCCCTAGTCAAAGAGTTTGAAGACGCATAGACTCTGTAACAATATTCTAAAGCGGAATTTAAGAATGAAAAAATTAAAAGATAATATTGATCGAGAAACTCCATATAAGTTGCAAAGGCGCTATCTTACAAATCTTAAATATGCCGAGAACCGAAGTGTTGCTGCTAGTTAACTGGCAAATACCCTCTCATAGACACGAAAGCTTTTACAATTGAGCAAGCTCACAATAACCAAAAAGATAGTAAGTGATCTCTTGAATGTTGAAGACAATTTGGTGTGGTTATGTGTCTTTGAGGTGTATTATCTGTCATGATATGGGCTCGGAGAGTAGCGTAATGATATTTTGAAAACTGTTATATTATCTTGGGATCAGCAAGATTTTGGTGGCCAGATTTGGACATTTATCAGATTTTTACCCCTAATTATAAGCCAAGAACGACCCAAACATAGAAAATTTTCGTGATTTCAACAACATTTAAAAATGGCCGCCAAATTTGTGTGACCTGGACTATAGCATCTGGTGAATTTTGAAGGCCTACAGCTATTCTAGTTACATTAGACAGCAACCCTTTCTATTTAGGGGTGTTTAGAATATTGGTAGTGTAATTATATTTACTGGTCATATTAGAAAAAAACATTCAACTTTTTTCGGCTTCAGTGCTACTTAATAATAAATTTGCAATCAAATTAATTTATTGCCACCTTGTGGATAAAAATATACAGTAACATCCAATCAAATGAAAACGTATGCAAACGCTTGATCCAGTGTTCACCTTGGTGAACTCACTACACCGCTCTTTCCGCAAGCGACTGAAATGCAGAGCTTATCCCCCTAAACAAATTGTGCCCATAACAACTTCTATTGGTCTTGATCCCGTGTATTTCAGAATTGTCCTCCGGGGATCCCCGAAAGATGAGTTTGCGTGCATAAAATAAAGCACGCAGCGAAAGTACGTGTCCTGTCCGACGCCGAAGGAAGCTTCAGCTTTTATTCTTGTGATCTCGTTAATAAGAATTAGAGCATCTGTAAATTAATACTACATCCCCTTCTATCAAAATATTAACTAAAATTAGCCCTTGACTAACCGAGTTAAGATTCTAGGAGACGTCTAATTTGCTTTGCTATAGTCAATTAGTCGGAATTGCTGAGAGTAATTAGGTTTGTTTTGATTTAATCAAGCCGATCACGAGCGTCCTAAATGACGTCACCGCGGAGTTCCAAGTAATAATCTAAATTATTTTTAAGCTTCTGAAACGCACACCGCGGCTTCCTCCAGATGAATTACTTGTGCGCGCCTGCAATTAATCTAACAGCATGAAGGCCTCCACATAAATTACTTAGGGTACGTGGGAGGCAAGCAGAAAAATGATATAATTCGGGCTAATTAAAATGTAGTGGATGGTAAATTAAGCCTTCAAAATTTCTTTTGCGGGCCCGTAGCAATTTACTTCTGTTTGTTAACAATAAGCTCACAGGCGACGAAAACTGCGGCGATATTTTAGCAACTAATGCCTTTGTTGAAGCGCAATCAATCAAGCCTGTTTGGTGTCTCGAATCTGCGCAAATGACAGCACAGCTTTTCAGGAAATCTGAAAGCGATCCGCGCAGGTCACAGTGCTTTTAACTGCAGCTGGAGAAACTCGTGGAGATAATGTGATTACACAGATAGGGCGCCGTGGCGCGAAGGGCGCAGAGCGGCGGTTAATTTATCACGGCAATAATTTAGAAGAGGTCTGAAATGCGGAAGCCGTTATCGTTTTAAGATTGTGCCCCAACGCTGGCGCCTAAACAAAAAAAGAGAACTTAAACCAATGCTTTAGACTTAATAATATTTTATAGGATAACACTGCAAAAACTGTTGTCTATAAAACATTTCATGTTTTGACTTTTCTAAATTTTGTGGTTTTTGGCCTATTATATAGAATTTATTTTACAGAGAATTCATGAATTAAATGCTTTTTAAGGGTTTAATTAAATTAACTTTTTACTTACAATAGCTTTGTAAGCTTACATGTAAAATAATGTAATATAATGCGACAAATTGAGAGAAGACGCAAAAAATGAAAAAACAAGAAATTGGTGTTATCGGTCACTTCATATGTGTTTCGCATAGAGATGGTCTCCAAAAAATTTTTATATAAACTCAGTAGGTGGCGGGGTTATGCTTAGCAACTCAGTCTGCGGCTTGTCGGTGCATTTAGTTGAATGTTACACGAGCAGCCGCAAATTCTGAGCAGAGATTTCACATTAAATTATTCGTTAAGCCATGAAAAGCCACTAACGAAACTTGGAATATAATACACACGATTTATTAAAGTAGTAAAGTATTACAAATAAAATATTTAAATTATATTGGTTAGTTCTCTTCTTTACCGAACTATACCAGTACTACTACAATTAATTTTTTATAATTATCTGACCCACAATTTTCCTAGTTTGACATTTGTCTCGGGAAAACCACAAAAACTCGGATCAGGGCAGATGATGGCTCCGAGTTCTAACACTTACAGTTCTACGCAAAGAAACAGACTAATTTATCTTAATCTACTTCTCAGTCTCTGTCAGTTTTGTTTTCTCTTAGAGTTTGCATCTCGCATCAGAACTGATTGAATCAACTCTCTTGCGCCCTTTACATATTTGCATCTACATGTAATCTCGTGCACCCTTTCGCAAATACCACAATATCCGTCTACCACTTGCACATTCCCGAAAGCTCTTCCACCTCCTCCCGTGTTTGTAGCTAACTTCACCCGTTCGTAACGAGGGCCCTTCCGTTCTGCCACTAGTCTCCTCCTCCTTCGATTAGTAGGAAGTGTATAGCTTCTTCGATTTTCCCACGCACGTATCTGGTTTGGTCCTGCGTCAGCTTCCGAATTCTTACGAGGTTGAACAGGAAGTTATTACGTCCTGTGATAAATTAGACGGTGTGCCGGTTAAGGTACTTTACAGCCTGTGGAGATGAATATTCACACATGTCTCCTCATCCCAACTGCTTGCCATTTCTGCTCCCATCGTGCCTAGCCCGAACACAGTTGTTGACAAGCCGTAATTTTGATCTTGGCACTGCCTCTTTGGGCAGCTGCTTCACACGCTCGTTCCCCAGAGTTCCGACCTGTACCTTGGTTCAACGTAATTGAATCTAGATCTCAGCCGGCAGCATTCTGTTGCGAGTTTTCAAACCTCGACTTGCAAATCTGGCAGATCTCTTCTCCTTGCTTGACGAGCAACGAGGCTCCCAAACGTCCGTCGCCCGCATAGAAGCATTTGCTCGACCGAAGGCTCCGTCTTCTTCTTGGACCGCTTTTTATCGATCTCGCCAGGAACCAGCCTTAGATCTTCTAAAGGTTGCAAAACCGCCTTCAGTCTACCGTCGCCTGCAAAATAATTAGTGTTCATTTGATGGCGTTAATTCGATAAACACTTGCCGCCTTCACCGTAAGTTTCTGCTCCTACTTCCTCTGATATTGCATCCTTCCTCTCTTATTTATATAAATACTCACACTGTCGCTTTTCCGCGAAAACCACACGTCAAACGTATCGCTGCCCGATTCGGTTGGAACTTTGCTTCCTGTAACAAACCGCTCGTATGTGATTTTTTCACTATAGTCGATCGTCGATGTCCACTTTAAGGTATTGGATTTTATCATTGCAGTAAATATATTCGCCGTTGAACAATAAAATCGGCCTGGCTTGTCCTGGTCGCATCCCGAAAAACGCCGGTTCGGTTATTTTTGCATTAAATTTTAATTTTAAATTGTGTCGTTTGAATTATGAGCAGAATATTGCCTGAAACCCCTACAATTCTGTGTTTGTAAGGCAGCTGAATATACTTTTGTATACCAGCTTTTAAAATACCGGTCCGAAGCACAAACCCTGGGAGCATCCCTTCGTTAGTTTTTGCGTTGCAATTCCCTCTTTCGTTTTTACTAGCGCTACCCTCTTAGTGAGTAGTGTTTTACTAGCAAGAGTAGATGCAGCAAGCATATGGTACCGAGAAGTCGTTGCTTTGAATGGCACAAAAGGTTTCGTTGCAAATGTCAAACATGCAAAATAGTTACTGTAAGAAAACTGTCGTGTTACTGTGTGAATGATAAAAAAGTGCTGAAATTGAACAGGCATGTATTTCACCCACAAATAATTGAAAAGAACAAGAACTGATTCCATAATTGTGGTAAATATTATTGTAGGAGATGAAAGTTGGAGCTACTAATACGACCCACAAACTATGCACCAAAGTGACGAAATGGCGAGGTCATAGTTGACAATCTCTAAACAACTTTCAAAAACAAAGATAATGTTAATTACATTTTTTGATGCTAGGGGTTTGGAACAACTAACCAAAATTTTTATATTGACGTGTTAAAACGCTTTCTTCGAATAATCTGACATTGTCGTTTTCATTCGCGGGCATCTAAGCAGTAGCTTTTATTGTGCGACAGTACAAGGCCCCATACTGCTATATCAATTCAGGAATATTTGGCCAAACATCTCTGTTCTAGCTCATTTCTCATATTATTCCGATGTCTCTCCGTATAAGTTTTGTATCGCCGGGTGAAAATTCCGCTAGAAGAAAACCTCATGAAGATGTTGCATTAATCCATGGGACTGTGACAAGCCTGTTGAAAAGCTTTCTCTGCTTGCTTACATGACCTCCAGAAACGATAGTAACTGTGGATATCTATCCACGCTTTTTGGGACCAATGGTGAAAACTTAAATAAATTATTTTTGTGATCTTAGACCTGAACCTTTTTTACAAAGATTGTAATTCAATTTTTATAAGGAATCGATTACGAAACACTTTTTTCCAGAAGGCTATATTTCGAAATGTTTTTTAGTACTGAAAATAGTGGTACTTCTAAGAATCAAAACTGATATATGATCCGAATCTACTTTAAGAAGATTTAACCTGGAAAGTGGAGAAACAAAAGGAAAGAGAAATGAAAATATTGCTCTAACTTGATATGTTACTCGACTATCATGTGGACTGGAAAAACCATGTACACACAGTTCTACAGTTATTTAGGGCAAAATCAAAAAAACATGACTCATAGTTTCAAATTCAAAATCATCACATAGGTGTGGGAAATTTTTTTATTGATTTTTTATTTTTTTCTATAATTTAATTTGTTATAATAATAAACTATAAGAGAAGCATCAATACAAAACCAAGTAGATACAAATAGTAAATTCGAAACTATAAATAATAATGTTCCGATTAAAAACAAATCAATAAATTAAAAAAAAAGATGACTAATTAGAGACATTTTATGGGAAATAATGATTGTCAATTGTAGGGTCATCGTTAAGATTAATAAAACAAACAAATCCAATCCAAGATTACTTTAATACATACGTCTTTTATTCCTGAATGACAATGCAATATCAAAATAACTTTGCTCAACTTTAGTGGCTCTGACGAATATGAAATTTATAATGTCTTATTGGCAATTGCCACTATATTTTGACTTTCGGTGATGCACTTATGTATGCTGTTCTAATTTAAGATCACAAATATGAATGCCTTTAACACTTTCAATAGCTTTCATAACTGAGGAAAGCTTTTTAAAGCTTCTAAAGGTTTTCTCAATTAATATTATGTTTGATAATAACGAGTAATTGTTATTTTAGAAATTATAGAGCAATAAAAATGTTGAAGGTGAAAAAAACAAACTTGAAGAAAGTAATGGTGACTAAAAGTGAGAAAATTAAGGAAACCAGAACGAAACGAGTCACCCCCAAACAAATGGAATACAAACAAGACAATGTATGTAGCTAAGTAACTACATCATCCATAAAATTACAAAAATATTTACCTTATTGATACTAAATCATGTATTAAAAGGGTAAATCAAATATAAAATGAAATGTTTTACATTGCCTGAGGTGAGTGGAGAAGGGCAACTTCTGAGCATTGCAAGTGGAAATGCCTGAAGAGGATACTCCCCTCCAAGCCACATCGCTTTGTTGATCCTTTAGTCAGTACCATGATAGGAAAAGATGTACAATTTTGCACAACAGAGAATGTAAAAGTGTCATGAATGTTTAAAAGGGTTAAGGCACAGAGGCAACATCCTTCAGGAGATTTAAATGAAATCAAAATCACTGACGCCGTTTGAAGACTAGCGTCACTAATAGGATTTTTACATTTTTCGTCGCCTTTTCAAGGTCGGCCGTCGATTAACGATTTCAGAAATTACTTCTGAGGTAAGAATAAGCTTTGGCAGTGTTTAAGTAAACTCAACAAAAAATTGAAATTTGGTTTTGGACTATACTGTAACACCTTCCCTACAGTTGTATCCTATGTTTGTATTACTGAAAGAAGCACTTAAAGGACAAAGTTTTGATTACGTCGTGTGCGATTGGCCAATATTACAAAAACCTTTCTTCGGGATCGAAAATTACCTAATCGTTGGGAAATAATGTGTTTCTAAGCTATGAGATTATGTCGAAAAAGAATTTTGTATTTGTAATTAATTATAATTAAAGGATAATAATAATTCCGCTTTATATTTCGTTTACTTGCGTATATCTGGACGTTGAGATCAAGGCTAAACTATAGGAGAGAATACATTTTTGTAGCAGCCTATTTAACTTTTCTGTAGTTTTTAGGACCATAGCGTGCCTAACACAATTTCTTGATTTAATTATTGCATATTTAGTGTAAATATTTAAGTTTAAATTAGGTATGCAGAGAAGACTAAATATATTCTAAATATCTCGAAACAAATTATACGAGAGAAAATCAAAAGCAAAATGACAGTAAAAAGGGGCAAATTAAGTATAATTTAAACAGAAACAGATTAGTTTTATATGGATAACTATGGCAAAGTACCGACTTATAACGATATATAGCACATACATTAAACAAATACATATAAGGTCGCAATACAATCTCAGTACAATTTAAATTATATCAAACAAACTAGTCCTCATTAATATAACAAAAAAGAGGAAAAGAAAAAGAAACCAAACATTCTAAACTCTAACATATTGTATAAAAAGCTATATTAGAAGTAAATTTAAAAGTCTTTAACTTTTAATCCACATTTTACACAATATCAAACTTAAAAATGTCATCTGATAGCAAACATGTGACGGCCTTAGCCTGCCGGTATTGTCCAAATGGGCTAAGACTACGTTTTCTCTTTGTATAGTAAATCTTAAACTTTAAAACGCAAAAGAGACTGACCTAGGGTCATTACTTTGTCTATCTAAGAAGGTTCCGATGCTTTGGGTTGGGAAAAGAGCTTCATTACAACAATAAATAAAAGAACAGAAGAGATAAGTTAGAACTAAAGTGTCTGTGCAGGCAGTGTGTCGATTAAGTGTTTTGTCACCGATTCATGGAACCAAAGTTATTGTATTTGCTCATTTTCAATCGTTACAGCTTAGGTCTGCTACTAGTGTACTAGTAAGATATACGAATAATAAAACAACATATTGTAAAGACAGATTAAATGAAAAATAAAATTAATAAACTCTATGGCAAACACGGTGCATTAAAAAAGAAAAAATACATAGAAAGAACTTATAATTTTGTTGAAAGGTCTAAATACCGAGTCTTGTCTAGGTGAATAAACAATGTAAAATGTACTGAAAAATAAAAGTACACAGAACTGATTTTACTAAAGTCCAAAATGACTGGAATAGAACAACAAACACTAGACATTTTCATTAATAAGTCAAAATTTAGATTGATACGATGTGATGATGGTCCCTGTTTTAGGAAGGTTTAGTAGGGACATACGTTTGGAAGAGTATCTGATGTGATATGGACTAGTATCGTGTTTAGAACTCATTGCTGGACTAAGTGGACTATTAAACCTGTGTAGTACCTACTACAGCCTGACTTATCTTAGCCCATAGATAATTAAATACAATTGAATTAAAAGATCAAGAACTGATCTTGAACAGACCATGACAGTTGAAGGTTGAAGAAACGGACTAACATACCACGTTCTTTTTAATGCTACATTTAAAGCTATTGCTAAAATGGGATGCACTTTTCTTGTATTTCCATAATTTATTGACGCAGTGGACCTGTGGAGACAATGCTACCGCTTCAATTACAGCAAATTACTGCCGAAACCATTTGCAGCCGAATCCCATTCAGCTCGTCTGATCGAATTAATTAAACAGACGAACGTCTGCTGCCCTGCCAAATCTTGGCCGTGGGGTGGGAGGCGCTTTAATATGGATAAATAGTCAACCACTGAGGCAACGTCATAATACAATCCGTGCAAGCGCCGAACGCGCGCGCTCCGCGTCGACGTCCCCGGGAACACGCCGAGCGCGATGTTAACGTTCAAGAGCGCGCTTTAAAATGTATTAAGGCAGCCCATATAAATAATAGATATCACGTTACGCTTGCATAAAGCCCGGCCTACACATCACGCGAATTTTCCATTTTTAACAGCGCGATAATATGCAAATTCAAAGGAAACCATCGCGATAAAACATAAACATTACGCGAAAGCAACTTTGCCCAGTTGGGCCGAAAAATTGCATTGCTTTATTTTTAGCTGCAGAACTAATGTGAAGATTTAATTAACATTTCCCTTCTATAATTCCGAGTTTCAAATGATATTTGTTGCATCCGGGATATCTTTATAGTTCTTATAGACCGTTTCGAAGGTTGAGTACCACTTGGTTATGATAATCTCTTTCTTCCTAGAGGCCATCTTCCTTGGATTTTTCTTTTATTATTATTGAGAGTATCTTATATTTGTCATTCCTTAGAATGTGTCCAAAATAAGCTGTTTCTATTTTCTTTATAACTTTCACCAACACTTTCTCTTTACGTACTCTTCTTAACATTTCTTCATTTGTAATTTACGCAGTCCGTGATATTTTTAGCTCCCTCCTATATATTTTTGTGATGCCTTTTTTTAATGTGCAGACTGCCATACCATACAGGAGAATTGACCATACCTAGGCCTTGATAAACTCTATTCTGATAAGTAGTTGTAAGTGATTGTTCCATAGCTATTTCTATTCAAGTTGTTATTTCAAAATCAAGAACGAGATCTTGCTCTATTGCTATTCCGTTTATCGTTATTTATGTTCTTGGTACTGCTTGCTCACTCATTACCGTGGACGTAGTTTTCTTGGGATTAATTTTTAGACCAATCTCTTCAATGACCTCATTTATTTCATTCATGAGAAATTGTAACTCTTCAGGGCTCTCCACGAATATAGCAATATCGTCAGCATACTTAATATTATTTATAAATTCTTCGTTTATATTAATTGCCCCATAAAGCCTTATTGAACATACGCTCCGAGTGTCCATTAAATAGGACAGGTGACAGAATGCATCCCTGCCTTGCCCCTCTTTTTATTGGACACTTTTTTGTTTGTGTTTCTTTCTACATACACTAGCAGGTTGATTCCACTACAAGCTTTTGATTAATCTAATATATTTGCTATTTAGTCCTTCTAATATTAATGCTTCTATTAGTTCGGGGTGTTCCAAGTCCTCTTCTGAATCCAAATATTGAACTTTTCATAAGGGATGTGCTTTAAATTCTGTTTTATATTATTCTGAGAAGAAGCTTTAATACACGACTCATGTTATCCACTGTCGTTTTTTAATTGTTCTTCTCTTACTTAGAATGTCCTTGCTATTTTTCATTATTTTCTCTTGTTAGGTTTTCTATTTTTCTTCTATGTCTATGTTGATGTCTGTATTCATCAGGTTTCCTTGAATTTGACTTTTAAATTTTGCCTTATTTCATTATTTTTCAGATTACTTGTATCTATCCTGTGCGTTATTGATATTTGCTTTTCTTTCTGCAATTCCACATTTATATTTGATGAGTCAGCAGAATGCGAAACGAAAGTAGGGCTACAACGAGACTGTGTACTTAGCCCACTTCTATATTTGGTAATCATAGACGATCTTATAAAAACATGTGAACAAAAATGTAGCAAAATGGAAGTGGGAAAATTAAAACTGAACCAAGTAACACTACAGGAACAGCTATTTGTAGATGATATTATATTAGTAGCAGAGGCAGAGAAAAAATTACAACAAAACCTTGATATTTGCCAAATGGAACTCAGGAAAACAAGCGTGGAACTAAACATAGAAAAGACAAAAACCATGATTCTACCAAGGAAAAATTCGAATCACAATATCAATAGAATGCACTCAACAACTCGTTCCTCTGCAAACAAATAAAATCAGAATTGTATAAAAAAGTTTGTAAAACCATTTCTAACCTACGGTAGCAAATATTGAACGATCAACAGAAGAAACGAGAGTAAAATCATTGCTGCAGAGATGAGGTTTATTAGAAAAATTAAAGGAATTACAAGAATGGATAGAGTGAGAAATGAAAGCATAACAGAACAACTGAAAGTGAAACCAATGAAGACATTGGTAAAAGAGAGAAAACTTGGATGAACAAGGAACTTTTTCCTAATGAACGACACCGGGATAGCTAGAAGAATATATAAATAGATGAGTAGGTGGAAAGAACAAAGTATGTAGACCAAGAGTGAAGTGGAAGGAACGGAAAGCAGCGAAAAACATGGAGATAAAGTGGAAAGAAATGAAGAACCTAACTAAGGATAGGAAGTCATGGAATAAATGAATTAAAAAACGTTAAAAATTAAATTACATTACATATATTGTTATTGTATTGATTGTAGAATATTACTAGTGGTTATAATCCGACGGTACAAGGATTAAATGAATATTAGTTATCAGTAAAGTGTGATTTGAATTTATATCTACACCAAGGGTAAATTTTAGTGCTTTTTATCCCGTTCTTAAATCTTTTTGATTATGATATATCTTTATAGTTCTGGGAAATCAAATTTCTATATTTAAATAAAAAAACAATGCAATCAGAATTTTCTAAGGTCACATAAAAAGTTGAGATGTCATTTATAACCTTTCAACAAATTAAAATTTTTATAAATTAAAAATTTTTAAATAACCCAAGTAACTATAAAAGTTTTCGTTTTGACTAAAGTGATTATGGAACATTGTCTTCACGTTGACCTTTTTTCGTAACACTCGTTGAAGCAGAATAAAGATACTTTATACTTTCCTCTATGAATTTACTTCGGAAATTCGAAACCTCCTTGGTATAAGATGTTTCATAAGTGAACACATCTTCTTTCCTAAGGCTTTACTTAACTTTTCAGTAGATCTTTTGCTTTTATTATTTTTTCATCGTCAATTTTAAATACATTGGACATGGATACAATGCCATTGCTTTCGCTACTAAATTTTTATCAATGAATAATTCAGCAGTATTACACACAAATACTTTGGAAATTTTGATTTTCTGAAAGTTTTAAGAAGTTTCGTCTTTCTATAGGTTATGAAGAGCTATAACAGGCTTTTAGATACTGTTCTATTCCATTATGGAATTATTAATCTTGATTTCCCTGTGTAGTATCTTAGTATTCTTACTTCAAGCGATTTTCTACTACATCACACTTAATATGATGACATCCGTGCTATGAGTACAAGCATTACCTTTACCATATATAGAGGTTATCTTAAAAGTAAGTTTTTATATTTTTTCTTTGCTGCCTAGAACATAATGACGGAACGTATAGTTTCCGGGAAGGATATGAATTTTATAGCAAATGCATCATACTGAGTAGCGTGCTTTGTCAGCAAAGATCGAACTATTCTTAAAAACGCACAACGTTAGTTATCATTTACTTTTTATGTGCTTGCAATAAATATGCGATGTGGCGTCACGGATATGTCAGTGTGAATAGTGCGATAGTAAAACAGAATTTTACGTAAACGCGAATAAATTTTGATGATGAAGAGCGAGGTGGTCGGTTATCTGACAGCATAATGTATGAAACTAATGAAATATGTCCGAACAAACGCAATAAATTTAAGCAGAATAAAAGTGCTAGGTTTTCATAAAGTGGGTAAACATTGGGTGTCACAAATTATCATCTATGAATACAAACCGCTTTGTTTTGGTTTAGCTCTTGATCTATTCACGGTATAAGGTATAAAAATAAAGATCCACCGTAATTGAAAGGATTATAATCAAAGAAGAAACCTCAGTTCATTACTACACTTCTAAAAGTAAATGGAAGAATTGAACACTAGAACCCACACCTACAATTTTTAGCAATAGTTTAAAAAATTTATTTAATGTTATAGCAACTGTTTAAATTTAAGCGGGGGTATTTAGAAAATATCGGTCTCAAACTTTAATTGATCCACAACGTCAAAACCGTCGAGTGAAAATTGCGATCTCTAAAAATATTCCTTTTTTATAATCTAAAGGCCCTTACAAATGTGTGACTTACGTGTAGAAAGGATGTCAGGACGTGAAAGACGAAAGAAGAAACCTTTAAAGGCCCCCAAGAAGGATAAAGGAGAAATGGGCCTCGATGATGTGCCACTTCAACAAAAACGGCGAGAAGAACAAAGAGCGCTTGAGGCTATGAAGAGCCTCCAACCGACGAGGATTTCTTAGATAGGATGTTGCCCAAAAAACCAGATGATGGGGAACCTATGATAATGATAATTCTACTCATTCTCTGATAATTCGCCTGGGAAAGTCAAAAAAGAAGCCGTGGGTTTGTAAGTCTTGTCTCTCTACTTCGCACGAACCTTCAAAGACTGAAAAAGAAACATGGTTTGAGTTCTAAAAACCATTCGAACTGTGCAAAACAAATGTGTGCTAGAGCTGATACTAGGACAATACGCAGGATTCCTAAAGGTGTCCGTTTTACCATCGTAGACAAACTGTTTAAAGTTGTAAATATGTGTATTCAAGAGAATTCACTCAAGGTTTGGATAGATCTCCTGCAATTTGCCTACAAAACACTTTTTATAGACGGGAATTCGAAAAAAGATCTTTAACCTTCAAAGAAAACAAAACGTTACAAGATTTTAACTACCTAATGACAACCTAATGACAACGTAAGGTATGCGTCGTTTAAGTATAGTATGGGATAGTGTTGGGGGGCCGTTTTGACGTCACCAGGATGGTAGATAATGTAATCGGGCTAGCTGCTGACGTCAATCAGGTCGTTTTAGGTAATATTTTGGCATTTTCTGACATCACTCGCTTTTTTACTTTATATTAACAGGGTTACGGGCCGGATAGGGAATCTCAGGTTTTATCCAATTGTATGAATAATTAGTCGAGATTATATAGAGAGGCGGTGGAGATTTGCAAATATAAAAAGAATTTTAACAGGGACGACGGATTCTTAAATATCGCTCTTAAGGGGCATAAAACAGACCGCGATACAGTGAAAGAGCGAGTGACGTCAGAAAATGCCAAAATATTACTTAAAACGACCTGATTGACGTCAGCAGCTAGCTCGGTTACATTATCTAGCATCCCGGTGACGTCCACAACGGCCCTCTAACACTATTTCTACTATGGGTACCCGAGTTGTGAGTAAAGGAAAGTTAGAGCTACTTGGAGCACCGGTCTTTGAGAAAGATTTGAAACACAAGCTGAAAAGAAGAACGACCAACTATACGATAAAGCGGACTCGCAATACGAAGAATTACAGATGTAGCACTAGCAGCATTCCTAGCTTCGGCTCATGGTTGTATCAACCTTGTCTCTCAAATTCTCCCACAGGTGGACATGGTCATTAAGGTTGGCTATATATATTTCTTGGACGAGGCTATCGATTTGTACAACAACATTGAGACACCATTAATATCACAAAAATAATAAATTATATCTCGTTGGAAGACAAAGTACGCTTCAGTGCTCTTCAACAACGTGAATTGAGAGCATGGTTACAAGCATTGCCATCCTCCCTAGTGCCCTAGTGCCCTAATGGATAACCAAGATTTCCAAACATGTGTAATTTAAGACTAGGATGTCAAATTAACTGTAACTGCGGCGCATTGGTAAGTGAGACTGGTACACATGGCTTATCCTGCTTTAAAAGTAAAGGAAGGTTTAGTAGGCATAGCGAACTAAATCAAATGATACAACGGGCACTATCTTCAGTAAATATTCACGCCACTTTAGAATACACGGAGTAACTCTAATGCCGTGGAGAAAAGATCAACGTACGGTTTGGGACGTAGCTTGTGTAGACACCTCGCTCGCTCATATCTTGCTCAAACATCAATTAATGCTGGAGCTATAGCGGAAATAACTTATAAACGCATATATATTACAGTGCTTAGACCTTTAACTTCGTGTCCATCAGTGAGCAGTTAGCGGTTTGTCAGGACAAAAGGCTTGTAGTACAGGCCCTGGTGCATTTCTAAACTGACTCTCGACCTCGCCGCGCCCAAGTTAGTGAAGCTGCGCCCAGGATCCTGATCGATCTTTCTTTCAATTAATCGCTTCTCTTGCGATCAGATAATTTGCTGTGAATTGCCTTGTCAGTAGTTACCTTCTTTTGGTGGTTAGATTTCCTATAGTTCTTGGCTACATTGTAAGTTTAAATCTTTTTGCACCCAAGCCACGCACTAATTTCCGTCGACTATTTATATATTATAGCAGTTCTGCAATCGTATTCTCGGTTTATTTTGTTGACAATTGTAGATTATTGATTATGCATGTTGATGAGCATAAGACGGCCTTCCGAAGTACTAAAATTATTTCCTTTGAAATAGTTATCAGTTGGGTAATCGAAAATTGAGATCTTGATAAAGAACACTATAGAAGCCTTTCATGCTAAAATTTTTTAGTGTGTAAATTTAACTGACTATTGATTATCGATTAAAGACGTTTTTCAATGTACTCTTCTCATATATTAGTGGCGTAATTGTAAACATAACCACAAAGGACATGATTAGATAGACCCATGTAATAATAGAAAGGAGCGGCCATGACGAAGAACGTAGTTTGAAAAAAACGCTAGTGAAAGATATCACATAGGAGTTTAGTAATGTTATGATTATTTAAGTAGAACAATGACGGTACTACGATTGTGTAGCGAGTAGATACTCCTCTATGATCCCAATATAGGATAGATCTACTTCAGGAAAGCGACCTTGCCCACGCGAGTCTCGACCTTAATCCTACTCTTATTCTCCATACACCCTATACACTTACCAACCCTCTCGGCAAGCGTGGCGTTTAGTTCCCAAATCCCCCTTGAATTGCAAAACTGCATTTCATGGTTGAGCAGCCGTCCATGAACTAAAAATTTCTGTTGTGAATGGCATCGCCTACGTCGTGTAAAGCACTAGACTGTAAATGACTTATAGTTTAGAATGACAAACTATTGTTTACTAAGTAACAGTTATCTAGAGAAAGATATCTGCCAGAATACAGAGCACCAACAGTAAAATTTTGAAAAGGTAGAATTACAATATAAAATAGAATGATTTCTTTCCCAAAATTGAACAGATGTAAATGCGAAAAGATACAAAACTATTTTGAGTAACTTTACCCGTTCTGTGTATAACAGTAAAACAATTCGATGATGTCGGTTACTTGTGTGAGCAGCCTGTAAGGGTTTGCGAATAGTAACATTCATAAAGCTCGGCTAGAGCATGGATTTGAAACCTATTGAACATCTTTTAGATAAATTAGTACACCAACTTCGTTTCGAATTCGCAAGACGCACTTTAGCTATAGTTCTTTAAAAAGAATATATCGTCATTACTCTGAACAGAGCTGTGACACAGATGTGGAATTTACTCTGTTTTAATGTAAACTATTGAAACTTATGGCATAACAGCTATAACAGTAAGACGATTGTCTATCGCAGATGTCATCATGTCAAGAGCTCAAAACCACACCCGTCCATAACTTTCTCTTTCTCTTTGTCATCCTCTCTCTGCTTTCCTCAGTCCCTCTCTTTTCCCTTCTCTCTCTCTCTCATCTTCTCTTTCCTCCCCTCTCTTCTTTCGTCTTACCCTCTCTTTTCCTTTTCTAATACAATGACTGTCGTAATTCTTATTAAATAATATCTTGCAAACTTAAAGGTTAAGGCTTTTATAAATCCGCCCTGATTGCTCGGTCGTCGCGCACCATCTCTATTACGGGGCGATTATTACTCTTTTTAAATAATCGCAGGTACTCAATTATTTGTAATGACTGAGTAAGTCTCCTTTCAGGCTTCTGAACCCCAGAGATGAATCCACCCGGGTGCACACACACCACAGCCACGTGTCTCCACCACGACCTTTAGCTTTACATCAGATCCTTAAATTTACCTACCCCTTAGAAGTTTGCAACAAGGGATTTTTACTTTGGATCCGGTGTGTCTATTGATTTATTTAATATTTGCCTGAGAAATACTTATTGTTCGTGTTTGCGGAATCTGAGCTCTACGAAAAACATCTCTAACACTTCGATTATTTCAAGACCAATGAAATTTCAAACTTCTGCAAACTGTAGAATTAAAAGTTTCAATCCTACACGTTTTCTAGTTATATTTATAGTTGACCATCACCTCTAAAACGTTCATAAATAAAACAACGATCCGTTCCTAATGGCGAATTAACCAGCCAAGCAATTTATCCCCGCTATCTTGATGCGGCGCATTTCACGTGCAAGAATGGGGAGCATAAATGGCGCGAGTAGCCGACCACATCCATTCCTCCAGATTAGAATCCGATAGGGAACTTGTAGCCAAGTGTCGGCGGATCAATAGCGAAACAAATTAAGCTTGCTAATCGTTGCCTGCAGCTCACCTCAGAAGTTAACGACCATGGCTCCATTCGCGTGCCTCGCTCCTGCTGCGCCGGGGGTTGCGCGCTCTGGGGCCCCACGCGAGACTTTTATTAGGAGGCCCCGAATGCGGCCGTTAATTTTTGCAAAGGCCAGTGGGTTAGCAGCTCGCCTGAGCGCGCTGACACGTTTTTCGAGATGTACTTGACTTACTTGTCGGCTTTTGAAGAGTCGTGAAACGAAAATTGGGAGATTTACCTTCAGATTGCTTCATTCAATTTTTACGAAGCGGTGTCCTTAATAGCGTTTTAATACGAAGTAGTTTCCAAGTTAAAAATATTCTTGAAAATGAAAATAAATTAGGTAAATTTTCAATTCTTTTGTACTACCCGGCTAGTTTATCATCGAAAAACATTTGTAGCCTTGCCTTCAGATCGTTCTCTTTGATAAAATGATGCTTTCTTAAGGGACGTAAAAGTTTGGGAGAATTAATTGGATGGGTAACAAGTTTTCAGTCTAGGTCGTGGACCCTACTTGATGATACCCTTTCGGAACCACTTTGTGAACTTTAACAGGCATTGTACTCGTTATAATTAATTTTTGTAGGTTTGAGTATTCATGATGTGTTCACGAAACAGGATGATGTCTTGTACACTCCACCAAACATACAAAAGTTGTCTTGTGAATGGACTTGCTTCGAAATGGTCACTGTAATCTGGCAACGTGATAGCCACTGGTTCTCTTGCTGGTCATTATCGTAAAGTGTCAACATTTGTTGCAGGGTAGAAGATATTTAAGGAATCTTTTTATCTTTGCATTTCCGGTGTTTGATTATTTTCTTTTGGAACTACTTTATGAAAGACAGATCCTTTATCTGGTCTTATGTGCTTTGCAACTGAATTCTCTTGGCTTCGGTACTTATTGGTGTATTCACATGGCCATAAGTCCTAGTAGATAACATTTTGTATGCTCTACCAAACATATAAAGGGCTACTACTATTTCTCACCTAAGTTTATTATAAAAGTGCCCAAATTTTATCACAGGTCAAAAGTTGTTCGAGAAAAGATTTTCTCTATGACAGTCGACAGACTTGATACTTATTGATAAGTCTTGGTCTTGCTGAATTGTTCAATTGAACATTCCTGAAGCCCCTCTTCCTTTTTTCAAATAACAATGCGCAATAAATGTATCAGATTTAGCACCCCTTCTTAGCAAGTTTCACAAAATGCTTCAATCGATTGTGAGGGCTTTACCAGAACGTTGTCATTGATAGCAGGCCTTTCTTTGGGAAATTTGTAAATCGCCGCTAAACTATTCTATTACCATATTCTGGACGATTTTTTGATCGACATTTCGACTAGCTTCGGCTACTGAATGACCAGTTCAAAATTTTGTAGATTTGTTTTATAATTTACTGAAACTTTGTACGCCAGATGCACTAACCCAAAACATACAACAAAGTACAACTGTTGTTGGTGTGTCTGTAGACGCATCAACTTCAAGAACCATCTAAAGTCCATATTTTATGTCTAAGTTGCTCCTACTTCTTTAACTTTAGATAAACTAAGATAAAACCGTTTCGTATCGAATAGATTTAATTTGAACAATTACCCAAGATTTTATTCTTGTCCGAAGAATTCTAAATAGACTTCTACTTTAGAAAAGAGAAGCATTGCGACTTTATTGCATAACAACTTCCAAACGAGTATTAAAGATGTTTGGTAGTAACTCAAGCAATACTCTAGGAGTACTATATACGAGTATGTATAGTGTCCATAGAATATGTTGTCAAAAATGTTTCTTTTAAACTACTGGAAGTTGGTGTATTCAGACAAGCCGATAAAACTTGACAGTAGATAACTAGGATAAATGGTTTACGACGAACTGTTTAACTGCTGTAGATATTCAGATATGTATTTATGAAGTAACATAATAGGTGTATAAATAAGTTCTCAGCTTTAGATTTCACAGGACGCAAATCACCGTTTACATGTAACGTATTAGTCCGCCCTCTTGCGGTTTTAAAGCAATGACATTTGGTCTTTCGAAACATCATGCGATTTGGCGTTTGATGCACATAACCTCAATAATCAGCTGTGTTCACGATGGCAATCACAAAAGAGCATATTCAATTTTCTATCCACTTCGCGTTTCATCTTAAGAAAAACGCTGCTGAAGCCACCGAAATGATTTGTGCTGCATATGGTGAGAATGCTGTAAGTCATGTAACATGCAAAAAGTGGTACCAAAGATTTCGCGAAGGAGAGTTTAGTCTTGAAGATCAACCACGCGCTGGACGCCCTCAAACATTTGACACGGATGAGCTGCAGACGCGTTAGGCTGGGAACTTCTCCCACATGCGGCGTATAGCCCAGACATGGCCCCTTCCGATTATCATTTATTCCGGTCGTTACGGCATCACTTGGCTGATAGGCACTTCAAAACAGAAGAAGTCCGAAAATGCATCGATAACTTTATCGTCTCGAAGCCGGTGAGCTTCTATAACCAGGGAATTCGCAAGCTACCCGAAAGATGGCAGAAGGTCATCAATGCCAACGGAGAATACTTTGATACTTAAGCTTTTTTTGTTTGTTTTTAAATAAAACTTTAATTTTTCAGAAAAAAGCTGAGAACTTATCTATACACTTATTATATGTGAAATAGGAAGGTAATGTGCGTTGTAATAGATAGCAAAAGAGAATTATGACAATTTTGGTATACAAAAGAACTTCAAAACAATTATGGCTAGAATACCTGTTTAAAAGCAATATTTTGAATATTTATTAATAATCTTTATATTTGTCTGCTTTTCAGGGTTGTGACTATTAATAGTAGAGACATTTGAACTACTAACAACGATGTTTGTGTTACAACTAGAAGCTTCGATGGGTTATGTTCATCATATCCCTACCTTTATCACTTTATAACTTTTTTTTGTATAACTTTCACTCTTTGTTCTCTATGTGGTTTCTGTCTCTATTCTTTGCCAATATATTCTCTTCATTATTTCGACCACAATGTAGGTGTCTACAAAAGTAGTCACTATTGGACTAACCGCCGACTCTTAACAGTCGTTTAAAGGGTGTGAATTACTTTCTTTTTTTGTTCGAGTAAGTCTACATTCACATTTTTTTATGTTTCTCTGCTGGCGCTTACAGTAAATTTTTATTTTTGCCAATATTGCAATAATGCCTATACCTCCCCCTTACTAATTGTCAAGACAAAATTGTTAATATTCAAACGTATCGAGGAATATAATTTAACAATGTTTATATTTCTTTTATATATTTCAAAAACATTATAAATTTTTTCATTTGGTTTCACATCGAAAAGTATCTCCTATTTAAAGTGCAAGTATAACTAGCTTAAGGTGTTAACTCACTCAACTAGTCTCTAAACGTAATACTCTAAAAAAAATTTTACCAAATAACGGATTTTTCTTTCAGACATTTTTTATTGTTACTCATTACATTAAAAATTTAAAATCTTTATGTTAAGCTTCCACTTTCAATTTATTTTATATTTACTTTAATGATTAATTTGCAATATTTTTAGTGCATTTCTATTTAGCATTTATATATACATATTTATTGGTCTTATTGTATTTAAATGTTTTAATATTTTACCGGTTGTCTAATGCAGTATCCTATGTTTTTTCAAGATTTAATAGTTTGCGTTTTATTTAATTTATTTATTTGTTGCTTTTTCAGTTTAAATTACTAAATTTTTCAGATTTTATCCTACTTTTCAAAATATCTAAGCTTTGGTCTTCCGTTTTTTTTATTCATATTTTATTCATGTAACTTTCTTGGTTTCCTTCTTAACTTGTTCTAGTCATTATATAAGTTTATCTTTGTTATTGATAGATATGTTTGATTTGTCTTAATGTATCTTTAATATTTATCTTTATCACTAGAAATATTTTATGTTCCATAAAGAGCTAAGACAAATTCAGGTACAAAAATCAATCCTCATGTGAACAACTGATGCTGTTCCTGCTACTTTTGTGCCAACAAAATGGCTGCAGGAGCATAAAGTCCAAAAATCGGCTATGATAAAGAAACTGAATACTTCGTTTTGTATCAAGATTTATACCCATAGGGTAATCGGCCAATTTCTTTATGGGAAAAATTTTGAAATTTTGAAAATACCGTACAAATACAGAAGTTGTCCTCCTCTGTTTAGAATTTCTTCTATACGTTTCGAAGTATTTCCTTCTCGATTTCTATAGATTTTTATCATCTTTCGATAAACTTCTAAATCTATTTCGGTTAAAAGATAGTGATTTGAAATTATTAAGCTTACATTGACTTTCTTTAATTTGAACACAAGTGAATTTGAAGTCAGCCAGATTATATTAGAGGGATCTAAAGAAGTGAGAATTTAAAGGAGTGTGGCTCCGCAAAATCATCCAAATCAGGTTGGTGATATCATTAACAATACCACAACGCCTATTCTTATTCTCAGAAATAAATTTGTGGGAAATTCAACTCCTTCCTAGTTTGTATAGACGTTTAGCTTTGGTTTGACGTGATACACAAACTTGCTGCGCGACAACAATACTCATCCAAAAGTTGTACCAGTTCCTCACCTTTGCAAATGTTGCTTGTCGCATACATTACCTTCACCACTGATTTTTAGGTTGTGTTAACGGAGTGGGCCCCTCTGAATGTAATAGATGATGCTTTACCATAATTGTATGGTTGGCACGATATATGAATTTGAATAGGTACTATCCCTGATTAAAGGTGGTAGTCGAAAATTAAGTTTTATAGCTAATAAATACTAAGATATCACTATTCTAATAAATATTGTTGTAATATGGTGGTGAAAATAAATATAAAGAGAGTAAGGTTCTTGCCAAATTCAAAGGACACGCTAGGTGCCGCTAGATTTCCGATTAGTAGTTGCAGTTCTATATAAATTTGAATCACTAACATTCTAAGGGAATATTGTGGTAGGTGAAGAATAGGCAGGAAGTAAAAACCAGGAATTATAAATAAAAAAAACGAAGGCAACTGGACTTCTGTACAAAAAATTCACAATATTAAACACTATTTTTCCATATAGTCCAAAACCATGACAGTCAAGGGTAAATTTAAGTACAAATAGATGTACAGGTCCTTTATTATGTAAAGAAACGATAAAAATCCATTATAAAAAAACTACGCCAAATTAAAATTTCAATTCTTTTTTTATTATGATGATGAATAAGTGGAGCTCAGTGTATTACGTTTTCAAAATGACTGCCTTTATTAGAGATAGTCATTTCAACTCTTTTTCTGAAACTCTCAATTGCGGCTATTCTGACGTCCGCAGAAATGGTCAGGATATCTTCTGTGATGCGATTCTTGAGTTCGTCGAGGGACTGAATTTTGTTTTTATAAACCTCATACTTAAGATAACACCATAAGAAGAAATCAGGGGAATTTAGGGGTCACTCGATGCAACCTTCTCTCTGACGGGGGCGTCCAGTCTTATGATCCTCTTTCCAAAACTTCTGTGAGGATGTCAAAGATGCTTCGAGTCCGATGGGCTCCATCTTGCCGACATCAGAATTGGTTGACTTGTTTTTTGTCTCTCAAAAATGAAATCAATTTCTCGAGAAATTCTGTGCGATAAACTTCTTCACTCGCATACTTTGTGAAAAACAGTAGGCCGATAATTCCATAGTGGAGAATCGCAAACCATACACCAACTTTTTCTAGGTGTAATCAGCGAACTTTGGTCAAATGTGGGTTTTCGGTACTCCAATGTCGGTAATTTTGGTTGTTGACATCTAATTGAAAAAAGGCCTCTTGCGCATGCTTTATGTCCAACTTTTAGTCAAAACCATCTCTATGATCACTTTTGCAAAAGTGAATCTTTTTCCGATATTGACTTCGGTCAGAACCCACACTCACACCGAATTGCGCCATTAAAGACCGAAGTTGATGGGTAATGTTAAAATCCTATATATTTTCAGTAGCATAATATGGAACAGAAGTTTGAACAATGTAACCGATTAGAAATGTGGATTTATTGAAGAATATTGAAAATAATACGAATAATGAGGAACTTAAAAGAAAAGAAATACAATAAGAAAATTACATTATCTAGATTGCTTGATAGCTTGAAAGAGAAGATATAAAATGCTACAAAATATTGTGTAAGGGAAAATACAGAGAGGAAGATGCATCTTCTGGCGAATAACATAAGATAGTGGCAGAATTGCAGTTCATTGGATCGTTCAGACGTGTAACATTAAAAATACAATAGCCAAGATGATAACCAACCTTCTGAAAGAGACTGGCAATAAAAGTTCAGCTCAGTATTAATGGTAGATTTTAGTTAAACATTTAATTAAATTTTGTAATAATAAAATTAACTGAATATTGTATCCACTTATGTACATCATAGATCGTATGTCTGTACTTTATCTTTCCACACTTAATAATCGATTTGGCATTTTTGTATACCTACATAGTACAGGAATAATTCACCAGAAATTCTTGCGAGGCTTTAATTGAATTCGCTCACCAAAAGGCAATACATGTTTCCTAAGAAATTGGTGGTAGCTTTTTGAGTCCATTTAAGGCTTCACGAGTGCTAAAAAAGTAGTGATATTCCATCCACATCTACACTAAGCTACCATCAAAGTTTTGGCTCATCATTGTTTCAGGTTCTTTGATTAAGCCGTGCCAATAATATTGAGAGCCATCCGGGTGGCCTAAACTAAACTGCCTTTCGTCGCTAAAGATCACTTTTTTCAATCCTTTTTGGTCCACGACAAATTGTTATGACCAAACTTTGCTTTCACTTATTTGTGATTATCCTTGAGTAGTGGTTTGGGTATCCATTTGTCGCCATTTGAAGTGTTTGGAGCTGTTGAGTACTTGCCGAACTCTTATATGTGTCACAGGGAGGTTCAGATTCTGAATTTGTCTGTTTGCACTTTTGTTCTTCTAAACGCTCATCTCTACTTGATAGTTTCTTCGGCCTTCCCGGGTTAAATTTCTTCCCTTCCATCCCTTCTTAAAAAATCGTCAACTACGGTAGGGGAATGACTGATTTTGTCAGCAATGTGTCTTTTCTTGTAGGCCAAGATCTTCTTTTTCAAGATCACTCATCGCTTTTCCTAATGCCATGACTTCTGACTCTATTTCTTGAGGGTTCTTTTGAGATAAGTTTCAGGAGAGATGAACTTTGTAACGGTTAGAAATTTTTATCTTCATGTTTATTTTCACCCCAAAGTTCAAAAAATTGTGATAAAATAAAGAAATATGTGCTTTTTTGTTGTTCTATGTATCCGATTTTGTGTCTAAATGTTAAGTTTGGTGATAATTTGAAATGGTTCTGCTTTACTTGGTTTGTTTTTGTAGTGCCTTTTTATTTGTTGTCACCCTTGTAGCTTATACTTATAGTTTTGGTCTATTTCTT
This sequence comes from Sinelater perroti, assembly GCA_036346155.1. Classification (NCBI taxonomy): domain Eukaryota; kingdom Metazoa; phylum Arthropoda; class Insecta; order Coleoptera; family Elateridae; genus Sinelater; species Sinelater perroti. The sequence continues at coordinate 19,083,651 of JARFIY010000254.1, read as the reverse complement.
GGTTATATTAATATATATTTTTGATATTATTGATATAGAGTTTGAGTTTACTTGAGAGATTTCGGTGCCTACAATAGATTTGATCTAAAGAGCTTTAAAATTTTTAATGGTGACTATAAGGAAATTATGTAAAGATTTGTTTGTGGGTTTTAAAAATTATATAATTTATATTGGTAGGAGCTCATTTACGTTGCTAATATCTGTAATAAACAATAATAAACGTTGCACTTTTTGTAGTTAAGCTGAAAGCCATTGAAAATCGCTACACGTCAAACTATTCGGGAAAATCGACCGGACCGCCCCTTCTCCACGAAAACAGCGCGTGGATTAACTTTAAAACAGATAAATTTTAACTATTTACTACCGTAGCAACCTGTGGTATTTATGTTGCCTGCAAGTCGGAATTCCAATTCCCTTGCTTAGAGCTGCGATTGCGGCTGTAAACTTCACAAAGAGTAGCGCTATTGAATTTTCTCTTTAGCTGGGGTTTGCGTCGTTTGTAAGGCATTTCCTTAGGCCGAGAGCTGTAATAAAATAAAATCGGCGTTTGATTTTATTCGGAATCACACGGATTCGTCACACGTTTCGTTGTGCTCCGCGGAGCTTTAAGGCTTTCTTGTCAAAACAAAGCTGCGCTTTAATTTTTACCGGTTTAACCAAGAAGAACAGATTTGAATTTCTTCTAATCTTTATTTTGCCCTGGGTTAATTTAATTGAGCATCAGTAAAATACAAACATACGAAGTTAGACTTAGAAACTTAGAGGATGATTATGACACAGCAATATCCTCATCAAGTCTCTGTCCTCCAAGTGGTCTTAAACAAATGACAAGGGTGTTTCTGTGATATCCAAAACACATCCTGATTTTTTGGTGGTTTTTTGGGCGGGTCTGGGTTTTATTGTGAAGGAAGTTAACTTCTCGTAGCTTATTCCACCCTTAGAAGCAATTTAATCAACCGTTAATTAGCGATCATCCTAAAGAATGCGAACGATACGAATATTCTCTTCAGTGTCTTTGGTCGTTAGGCGATGTTGGTGACTTATTTTTAACTACTTCGTGTCTTCTCAAAAAATTTATGCTACTCATACGCTTGAGCCTTTTTAAGGGTGTTGTCCACAAACTGTACCTTAAGTTTTCTCAAAAGTTTGAGCGGTTTTACGCTCTTTGTCATGAAAAACTCATCGTACATCGGACGAGAATACTTCTTGCTTAGATATGGTGGTAAGAAAGAGGCCGTACAAGATTTATTAATTAATAACAGTCAATTAATAATATTTTTTCTTTAAATTTCAGTATTTTTAAATTTATTTTGTTGTAAACACGATAGAATGCTGTGTTTCAAAAACTTGAAACTAAAGCGTGCATAATGCAGCACCCTATTAGGGTTGTACCACTGCGAACAGTCGGCGGAGAAGTTCTTAGTCACGCTTATTGCACTTGTAACGTGCAAGATCTAGATACGGTGGAAACGGGGTCAGAGCTCCACCGCCACTTATCCGGGAGTCCTGCCGGAGACATTATCTGACGCTTACGTTTTGTGCGACACGCTGAAATAAAACTGAACGGGCGCTTTATTGTTTTCAGTGCACCGCTGCAGCCGGCGCCCAAAACGGGCTAAGCCTGCACCCCGCGTTTGATAGAGGCCGTTAGCAATTAACAGAGCCAACAATGAGGAAAGTTCTCAGCGCAGGCCGGCGATTACTCATGCATTCGCGCTGAAGCTGGAAATTGTCAAAATAATTTAGTGGTCGTTCTAGCCATTATCCGATTGAGGGGTTTAATTTATATGGTTAACTCTGCCAGTTACGCCGCTACACCTCGCCTACTTGGAATACTTGGTACGCTAGAGTGCACCCTATAACAGCCGCGATTTTCAGTTAAATGCCTGAAATAGTACACATAGCTCTGCGTAAGTAATAAAAGAGATAATTAGAATTACAAGAGTAATTTTTCTGTATTGAATATTTATTTTTGAATTAAAACTTAAACCAGAAACCTTTGTAAAAGACAAGTACAAATTTAACGACCACACCTCGTATGATATGATACTCAGTTCTGATGTGTAACATCATTTTCAGCTACATTCTGTACAATTTTCGTTTCAAATTTAACTGCAATAATATCAATATCATGCACCAAAATCCCTAATTAACACTGTTTGCGATGAAACCTGCAAGCTATTTATCAGCCAGAATGTCGTCATTTGAAATATCGAAAGCTGCATTCAATGCTAATGTATTGTCCCCCTGTACACACATATGTTCATTACGTTAGCCAACTAAAATGGATGTACACACGTTTTCATCAATCAGGGTACTCCCAAAGTCTTCAAATTTACATAAATAATGTTACAGGTTATACCAAAATTTCTTATAAAAAATTAATTTTGCTCTATTTGGCTTGCATTTTATTACAGTAATTCAGTAATCACTAGGAAAAATTAGAAACCAGGCAGTAAGTTTTTTTAATGTGACACTCCCACCCCCGTATCAAAGCATCGACAACCACTTAACACTTTATATGTTGTGTATTTTTAAAGTTTGCTTCAAGTATGTAAGATCTTATTTAAGAGGGAAATATAAATGTTAAGAGTCTAAAAAGTTTTGTGAAAGTTTTACTTTCGATTTGTCTGAGTTTGTGTAGCACAAACCGGGAATAGATCTTACACCTTTATAAACGCTAGTCGTTTTAGTCTGGGGTTCTGCTTATCAACCGCCAACTCAATTATGGCTCTCATCCTCAGTTGGTTTCCTCCTGCTATGAAAGCGTTTGAATCAGTCATAAACACACTTTCTGTCCACAACTTCTGTCTTTTATGCTTCTACCAACATTTAATGCATCTTGTTCGCCATCTTCCCCAATTTGTAGTAATACTTGATGTTTAATCGATGTTCTGTTGCATTAAGGCTTCAGCTCTTACAATAACTATGTTCAACTGCCCATTCACGTACGCATTTCATATTACTGCTGAGATATCGAACTTTTCACCGAACTGTTTAGATACACCACTCACCACATAAACATTCTCTGATTAGTTTTCAGTTCTTTCTGTTTTAACTTGTAGTGCTTTTTTTTTAATGTTGCAACTTTTAGTAGTTACCTTTCTGCAGTTGCTTTCATTAGGGTTATTGCAGCAAGATTATGCTTAAAACCATAGTAATACGTATATCTTTATGTTCTTTGTTTTTCCACGAAATTAAAGTCGATATTTCTTCAAAGAATGAAATAATGTTAAATGGTTAAAATAGCTGTAAAAAAGAGATGGTTTAAAATTCGTAGTATAAGAAGTCAATGATTTAGGAAGAGTAAGGAGAAATAGAACAAAATAAAGAGAACAAGGTAAGGATTAAAAAAATATTTTTTAGCTTTTTGCATTCATGTACCTTGTGGACAACAAAATGTTTACCTTGGCTGTATTTATTATCATAAAGGGTGTATTTGACCGTGCAACCTTTGATAGTATTGATACAGCCTTTCGGCAACAAGGGGTAAATGTCACCTTACAATTTTACAACTTCTGTATCATTGAACTGTACAAATTACCATGGAAGATAAGACCATTAGAGACTGTCCCCAGGGAGGTGTACTGTCACCCCTACTATGGAATCTAGTAGTAAACAGCTTTCTTGAGCGACTCATTCTTGTTCACCGGCAAGTACGAATAAGTGCTTTACAACTTGATACAAACAATGCTTAGAACGACGAAGGAGTTGTATATAGAACGTTTATTGTCGATCAACCCCTCCAAGGCAAATACTATTTACGAAAAAAAGGAAGATTGAAGTCCAAAGGGTGCCTAGACTGTTCCAAGTATCCCTTACCTTTTCAGATGAAGTCAAGTATCTAGGAGTTAAGCTTGACAAAAAGCTAAGTTTGAAAAAGCACATAGTAGTTAAAACCGTGTATAGCATTTTGGCAATATCGTCGTGTAATGGGAAAACTTTGAGGTCCTTCACCAAAAGCTATCCTATGGCTGTACACAAAACCAGACAGATTACTGCAGCAACCAAGATCTCACACCTGTGTGAGTATCACGGGAGCAATGCGTTCCACCCCAACTGCAGCTATGTAAGCGTGCCTGAGTCTTCCTTTACCAGATCTCCATGTGGAAGAGGTGGCACTAAGGTCAGCACTAAGACTGCAATCAAGAAGAATTGGGAACAATAAAGGAATAGGAGAAAGACACCATCGGATTCTAAGTAGGGCTATACAACAGATTTTCTTTTTAGAAGCAAAGATGGTTTCTCTTTCATCCATCTATAAATTTAGAAAGCTCTTCGAAATTCTTCTGAATACCGAAGAGGCAACCGAACCAAATATAACCATCTTTACAGATGAGTCTAAAATAAGTGAGGGTACGGGATCAGGTATCTTTTCAGACTATCTGAACCTCCTAAGAAATGCTAATTAGGGAAACTAACCACAATCCTTAAAGCAAAAGTATTGGCCACAATCCAAATGTAACCCTTAAAAGAAGCACTAACTGGCATTGAACATCTGCAAAATTGCATCTGAAATAATCATCCAGTGCCAGGCTACCCTTGATCAAGTTGCGACATATAATGTCCTGGAATTCGTTTGGGTTAAAGGGCAACGAGCGCGCAGATAGTATGGCAAGACAAGGCTCGGAACAACCATTCTGTGGTCCTGAGCCAGCACTCCCACTTTCATTTGCCGCACTCTGTACGCTAATAAATCAGGAAACCTACACGACATTGTAGTAGATGGATAGACATGCAAGGTTGGTAAAATTCAATGACGAAGATGGCTAATTCCTGCAGACAGTTGTCTAGAGGCAAACTGCAACTTGTAGTAGGAATATTATTAAGACACTGCGAACTGAAAGAGCATATGTACAGAATTGATCTCGTAGCGGACTCACCCTGTAGAGGCTGCAATTTAGAGGACGAGACGGCAGAGCACGTTCTCTTTGCAAATGTTTGGCGCTTGCTCCAATTAGAGGATCCGTTTTGGAGGATTTTTGGCCTAGCATAGCCAGCATCAGCACTACACCTTTAACAGACATCTTCAAGTTTATCCAAAGGATTGGTTGACTTGATTGATAGGCGCATGGGTAGTATCCCAATTGAAGCCTAAGTGCGCTTGACTTCGTTACCCCTCACTTTATATCCAAAATCCAGAAAGTCAATGATTTAACAAGTGTAAGAAGAAATAGAATAAAATAAAGAGAACACTGTCAGTATTAAAAGCTTTTTGCAGTCACGTACTTTTGGCAACACTTTGTTTGTTAATGTTATAACTTACAACTCTACAGGTCATGTAGACCCATAATTTTGAAATTTTTTAAAATTTCTTTCATGTATTTTAGCTTTGGCTTCCTTTTTTCATTCACTCACACCTAATTGTTGCATGTTCTCTTTTACTGTTCTCAACCATCTTTATTTTGGCCTTTCTCTTCGCTTTCTACTTCCCTGTCCTAGAGTCGGTACCCTCTTTGTGAGTCTATTTTCTAAGATCTTTGTAGCATATCTCAGCTATCTGGATCTTGTGCTTTTAACTACATATAAATTTTTTCTGATTTCCTATTCCTTATTCATTCAACTATTTTTTGCAAGATTGTCCTCTCTAAACGTCGAATTGTGTTGCTATTTGCTTATTGAGCGTCTAAGTTTCACAGCGGTACAGCACTGTTGGTCTTGTTATTGTTCCACATACGATTTCCATTTTGTTACTGTTTAATGACTTTTGCACATAAATTAGGCTGAATCTTACACGAACTATTTCCGCTTTCAAAGAACATCGATTTTTTAAGATTAATTCTGTAAATTTAGCTTTAACGCGGCTTTAAAGAAAATTAATCTAGAGGGTTTCTTTCCCATGATCTAGGAGGTCAATAAACGGTACTATTTTTTCAGATAGCACGTTTAGAAAATTTGCGACTTAAAAAATTCACCGTATCTTTGCCGGTATGAAACGTAACATCATTCTGTTCAAACCACATATTCTAAATATCCATATTATTCAATTAATGATTCTATATTAAGGTCTATTCACATGAACACCCTTTCCATCGTCGCCTTCAAGAAAGTATTGTCCAATCACTCCATCACTCTAAAAATCACACCAACTATAACTTTTGTGGATGTAAATCTTACTCAAGGACAATTCTTGAATTTTCTCTACCCAATTTCGACAATTTTATTCATTTGCGAAGCCACTCAGATGAAAATATGCTTCGTTGAAGGAGGAGGTTTTTAGAAAATTTGTCATTTTGCTGCGGTATTAAATCAGCCTAATTTTGACTTTAATTTTGAGTTAATTGAATTTGGTAACTATTAAAGCATAAAAAAATTGCCATGTTGTGAACACCTTAGAATCAACGTTTGTGGATCTTTCTGTGCACTGTCACGTATCATAGCAACATTTTCTTGTGAACAAGCTGGACGAACCCATATTTGATGTCTTACATCAACTACAGCGCCAGTTTTTTCAAATTTTTTATTTCAGCTTCAGTTGGATGATTATGACAGCCATAAATATCGCGTAATTTACAAAAATATTTATTTATTGAACGTCTATTTTCACAAAAAATTTGGATAAATGATACATGTTGTTTCGTGATGACATTTTATAATAATTATAAAATGGTAAATATTCTTCTATATGCCTTCCAAATGATCTGTCAAGAAGGAAAATCCCTAAGAGAGAACCTTATGCTTTATTTTTAATAGCCTTGTGAGCGCTTCCTCAGCTTTGTTGTGTTTTGTCATTCTCTTGTTTAGATCTACCTCTTTCTTGCATTTATTCGTTACTATCACTACATTCGCTTTGAATTACTTTTCCAAAATCATCTTAATGTAACTTAATTCATAACTAGGTACCATTTAATTTATTCTTGTCTCATTACCGTGTTTTAATGCAATTCTGCAGTTTTTGTTAAACCACCAATGCGACGTGCTCTTTTTTATTGTTTTGCTACCAATGCCTCAGATACTTTCTGCAGAATCTGTTCATATTTGATTCACTCTTTTTGCATATTTTCTTTTGTGTATTTAACTCTCTTTTTCATAGCAATTAATTTCTGAATTTTTTTTTGATCTTTTTGTTTTACCATTTATTTATGTCTTTTACGTCTCATTTCTATATATTTCTTTGATGTGAGAGTTTGTTTTTGTGTTGTCGCTAATTTGTGGTTTGTATTTGCCCTTCTATAGGTTCGAACATTACTTATTGTTCTATTGTTTATTAGTTTTTTATTTAAATTATTTATTGCTCCTGTTTTGTACATACTTCTGACATTCCACCCACCCAACCCAATTGTATTCATATCCATTTGCATTGCCCAGCCGTTGCTAATATTCCATACAGTTTACTTCTAGATTTTACATTTTTTATTCATAATTTTTTATTGTCGGTATTACAGTTCCTTTCTACTCCCTTTATTTCTACTATTTTGTATCCAGTTTTAACTCGTTTCCCGATATTTCGTTTTTTTATCTGTTTTTACTTGTTTTTGTACATCATCTTTTCTATAAAGTGTTTTAATTTTACCTTATTGGACATTGCTGCTTCTTTACTTTCGTTGATTTCTAACTACTGATCGTTTTTTGGTCTAATATCTGTAGCATTCTATTTTTGTGTGCACTTATAGCTTTTTCTTAATACATTTTCAATTTTTTTTTAAATATTCTTTTCTCCCAAAGCCTTCAATCAATAGCTTATCCTTTTTTTTCTCTAACCTTTCTGCTATTTACTGTATGTTTTATAGATCTTTTTTAACTTTCTTATTATCTTTCTTCAGGCCCTAACACTCCTTCTTCAGGATTAATTTTTTCTCTTTTAGCATTTTTGTACTTTTGATCAACCCTTAGTTGTTTCACTTCTTCTGTTAACTTCTTCATAGCTTCTACTTGTGGAATTAATATTGCTAGGATATTATCTTTCCTTTCCGGTTTTCTTCACGAGCTCAGTTATTAGCCTTCTTTTCCTTCTTACCAATGTCCTTTCTACCTTTCCCGACTTGCCAAAAAATTCTTGCTTTTCTGCCTCATTGCTTTTTTTTGTCTTGATTGATTGGTTCTTAGAGTCACCTTTACCATCCGTACAAGATGGTTTTTCTTTTTGTTTACATTACAAGTGATGTAATTTTTAAGGTATGTTAAAGACGTTTGATTGTTCTTTATTTTTTTGGTTTCTGTTTAATTTAAAATTGGCTTGTTTACTCCTGGTTTGTATTCGCCGGTATCTGCACTGTTATAAGTTGCTCTGAAACTTTAGGATTTAAAAGTATGGATCCCGAGCTATTGCAGGTGGTCTGTGTGAATATCGCTATTCGATTTTCCTCCGCGGAGGTTGCGTTTTTTTTTACTTTATTTACTTGAATCTGTTAATTTTGTTACACTTTTGCCCTTAAATTTTGTTTGGATGAAGTACACATATTGCCAACTATATGTATTATTTTACTTTTATTACGTTTGTGTTCTAAATTGTTCATTTATTGAACTAAAACACTCGTGTACTTTCAATTTGCCAAAACTGGCTTCCATCTGTTAGATAACAACTATGTTTATTCAACAACAGTTAAGATAGCTCAACTAACAAATGTATCATGGCTGTTCATCTGGTTATTAGGTGGTGGAAAGGGAGATGAGTTTTGTCTACTTCTTTTTTCTAGTTTGATGTAATCCAAAGTTTGTCTTGTTATACTTTTTGGTGATTTTCTGAGAACATGAGCTATCCACCTCCAATTACTTTTTAAATTGTTTTTAATATTTTTTTCTTTCGTCATCTTCCATAAGTGTTCATTGTTAATAGTTTCAGAACAAAATTTTTGTATATAATTTAAAGGCCCCTGTTTATAAATGTCTGTATTCTTTGGAAACTTTGCTACCTTTCCACGTCTCTGTACTATAAGGTGATGTATTTTTTATATTGCTACGAAATAAACGGAGCTGTATTTGCCTACTAATAGTAATATTGACTTATAATGTAGTAGTTTAAAAATATTCTGTGCTATTCTTATATGTCTCTTTGTACCGCCTTTTCCACTGACTGTACTCTACCTAGATAGCAGAATTCTTAAACTTCCTGATGGTTTTTTCTTTATTTGAATTTTCCTTTTTTTTGTTTTGTTTTTAGTCTTTCTAATATAATCCTGGTCATTATTTTTCTAGTTATCCAAAATAAAGTAATTCGTTTCCAGTTCTTGCATATAATTCGGTTTCCTTTTTTTTTGATACTTTGATTATTATGCCTTTTGTTCAACTGCTTGGAATTTTTTTATTGTATTCAAATATTTCTAAATTAACTGTGTCAGTTCTGCTTGTATACCATCTATTTCTGGTGATGCTTTATTATCTTTTAAACATCTTATTGCGCATCTTATTTCTTATCAGAATATTTCTTCTTGTGTTCCTGCTGAGTTTACCATTTCTTTTATTTACTCATATAGCCTTGTAGTCTGTTTATGTATTTCAGAGATATATATTTTACCCATCGGTTCTTAATTTCCTCTTGGGTAGAGTGTTTTATATTTTTCTCCTTTTGGGTTTGTTGAAAGTGCGTTATTTGATCCTATCAATTTTTTATATAAAGTTTTTGATCTATGAATTTCTTTTTGTTTTGTCTAGTAGCTTTTTAATCCTTTATTTTGTTTAGCATATTTTTGTCACATTTTTTGATCGTTTTTTATTCCTGAAACAATAGTTCTGAAAATCTTCTTGGGATGGTTCATTATTTTAAAACTATGCTTTTTGGTTAATGTGTGTTGTTGATAAAACATACGCGACATGTACAATGGTGAGTCTTCACGAGTGTAACACTTAACTGACAGTTCACGGACCCCAAAATTATCCTGTTAAAAAAATAAAATTCATGCCCTAACCCTTGGTATTAAAAGAATTTTATCCATCATCTGCGACCTTAAATGCATTTTAGAAAGTATTTGCAAGAGTATTCAAATCTCCAAAAAGAAAAGAAATTCTGAGCATCTAGAAGCATAAAAATTTGGTCCACTTCAGGTGGCATTGGACCTTCGCAATTTTGTATTGCCCGCCCGAGTAGTCACATTTACATTTAATATATTCACGCAAATGCTTTACAACATTTTTGCCGTGATAGTGCGCGAATTAACTGAATAATGCCGGCAATTCCCTAACTCTGGTGCAATAGCTGCTGCCGTAATCGGGCCCATTAAAGTTTATATGCGCCGGCGTGCATATCCAGCCATTAAAGGCCGGGCCATTAAAAAACGAACGCGATTGGCTTAATTGGGACTCGGTTAGCCCTGCGATTGACTTTGTATTAGCCGAATTTGTTTGTGCTGTGTGCATATCGGGCAGATTCTGCTTGAATTTTATGCTAATTGGTTGGTATTTGGATTATTTGTTAGAAAGTAGCAAATGCGAAAAAGCAGAACATAATTGCCTTAATCTCTTTAGAATATTTTTTTGTAAACATTGAATATATCATATATGTAATAGCAAGTATAAGATATGAGTTTAAGGCTTATTGGTGGAAGCTTCCAGCGAAGTCCATGTTTGTGTAATTCGTTAGATCCTTAGAACAGTTCATCTGAAGTTGTCGGAGATGCGGATTTGCAGTTAGTGGTTCCAGAATTTATTTAAGTGACCTTCCAGGATGATATGATGTTTAATAGTATACTGGTGGATAGTACCTTTCACGTATTCAACTATTATGCGTTAGACTAGGTTTGAATACCTTTAAATTGGAAAAGTTCTGACCTATCATACATCTGACATTCATACATCCAACTTGATTAGATTATACTTTTATAAATTAAGCTTTTATTCTCTAGTGTTAACGGTGATTTGCTTCCGTTTTCATTTCGGCGTCAATTTCTTTGCGCTTTTTGCCAATGTAAATTTTCCAAGTTAAACATTCCACAAGTTGGAGTCCCAAATGCTCTACTTCTTTGTTTTGTGGAATGAGTAAGCGATCGGACATCGTTGACCTTTATTCGCCACCGTTGTAGTCGCTGTTTAAGTTTGAAGCATTGCCGGTGTTGTGTTCGGGACTTCGTAGAAAGCAAGAATTGTGTCATTGGAGATTTTCGAAGTAGATGTAGCATGAGGCTCAAAACACTGCTTTGGGGCACATCTGCGTTTATTTGTTCAATTTGGGACACATCATTGCCATTTGAAAGCTTCTATGAGTAAAGTATAAATTGGTAAAACTTGGGTAGCGGGTAGATACTCCTCTGTGACCCCGATAGAGGATAGATCTACTTCAGGGAGGCGACCCTGCCTACGCGAGCCTCGACTCTTTCCCATCTCCTAACACCGGGGAGAAGTTGCGTCCCAACCTTAATCCTACCTATAATCTACATACCCTTATCCTCTATACACCCTATCCACTCACCAACCCGCCCGGCAAGCGTGGTGTTTAATTTCCAAATCCCCTTGAAATGCAGAACTGCAAAATTCAAGGGAGGTCTACGCCCCGCAGTGGACTCAAATGGTTGTGCGATGATGGTGAAAACGTCTATCGATACAGTAAAACGATATTGTTTTTATTAAAGCACAATTTGTATAAAATTTGTTGGGATGGCATTGCTGAATCATCAAATGATTTCTTCGTAAGCCAAAATAACGATCGGGCACCGATTGCTCATAGAGCGGGTCACTAGTTATTCTTCTTAGAAGTAGTTTTTTTAACAGTTTTAATAGGATCGAGGGAGACTAATACGTCGGCTTTCTGGATTTTGGGATAAGAAGGATCTGGGCGAATTTGAGTTGAAGTGGTCAGTGTATTAATTTTAATATTTCATTAAACAGGATAATCAATTCCTTGATTTTTTTATGTATTTATTTTCAATTCCTTGATTTTTCAGGGCTTCCCAGATGTAGTGATGGTCCAAGGAGTCAAATGCTTTGTTATATTCCACAAAGGCCATGTATAGTGGGTAGTTGTATTCATGGCTTTTTTGAATAAATACATAAGGATAATGAAGAATGTATACACTAACAGCACAGGCAGAATAAAACTAGAAACAAAGGGGGAAGTCTTCCCTATACGTCGAGGTGTGAGACAGGGGAGATCCACTCTCACCAAAACTGTTGTCGTCAGTGCTAGAGGAAATCTTTAGAAAAATAGAATGGGATAACTTCGGTATCAATATTAATGGAACACACCTGAACCATCTAAGATTTGCGGATGACATAATACTCATAACGGATAACCCAGAAGAGCTACAAATTATGCTCCAAGATCTGGCACAAGAAAAACGGTGGGACTAACAATGAACAAAACAAAAACCAAAATAATAACAAATCGTTCCCAAAAACTTATCAAAATAGAAAAATAAGACATTGAATATGTAAACTCCTACATTTATTTGGGACAACTAATTGCATTCAGTGACCAAATGGAATTAGAAATAGAGAGACGGGTTGCCAACTCATGGAAGAGATTTTGGACACTCAAGGAAATTATGAAAAGTAAAAAATACAGCATAGCAACGAAAAGAAAAATATACAACCTATATACTACCTATACTAATCTACGGTTGCCAGACTTGGGCAAACACACAAAAACAAGACCAAAAACTAACTACATGTGAAAGAGCAATGGAGAGGAGCATACTGGGCTATACAAAAAGAGACAGAAAAAGAGCCACGGACATAAGACACATAACAAAAATAGAAGATGTTGTGACCAAAACAAAACATCTCAAATGGCGGTGGGTAGGACATATGGTTAGAGAAAATAAAAATAAATGGACAAAGCACATAACAGAATGGACTCCCCGATTCCAAACCAAAAGAAAAAGACAAAGAAAACGATGGTCTGATGAAATAAAAAAAATAGCAGCGAACAACTAAAATTAGGGAAAAGTGGAAAAAGCTAGAAGAGGCCTATGTGTCGTAAAGACACGCCAACACCGAATAGAAATATTTAAAATTCAACATAAACAATTAACTTATAAGCTATTTGCATGTAAAGGCTATAATAAAAAAAAACAGGATAATCAGGAATTTATTTTTTTGGTAAGGTAGTTGTTTTCGTATGGTTAATGTTATCAGGCCGTATAATTACTTTGTAGAGAAGGGCGGTTTGTTTTGGGAAAATACAAAAATCTGCTGCTTATAAGTATACTTAATATATTATAGGCTCAATCTACTATAAATTTCTGGTCTAGAGAATTAAAGAATTCTTTTTTGATGTTATGTCAAGAGGGGCCGCAGATGGCTGATACATGTATTACAGTTGAAAGCTATTCAACTTGAATTATAGTAGCTAGAAGAGAGTCAATTGGATATCCTGATAGTTTATGAGGTATACTTGGGCTTTAAATAAGTATTGGTGAACCCCTGTATGCAGTTTCGTCAGGATGTGGGGTATGGAAAGTGTTATAGTTAGAAATCTCTATTTAGAATCTACCGGTGAGATGTGATTTAAACACAAGCAAAATGTCTTATATTGAAGAAAGATAAATCCAATTTGTTTCTAAGTCTTTTGACACTATTCCGTTGACGTTCCATGCGGCAATTTGTATGAAGTTAACCATTGTTGGATTAATTTATTAATAATTCTGCTACTTCGTTAGAGAAGTTGAGTAAATAAGGTTTTAATCGAGAAAAGACTGTTTGGGTACGTGCTGCTTCTTTGTTAAGTTTGTACCAACGAAAAATTTTGTTCTGTTAATTGAGGAGGTTTGCAAATCGGCATTTGTTTATTATTTGAATTTGTTTTGTAATCCTTGGTTGACAGTGGACGCCTTATAATTAGCTGGGTGAGAACCCTTGCACAATATAGTTGTGTTGTTTTTTGGGTTTGTGCAATTTTTTATATTGTAAAGTCTATTGCATTTAACATAAGCTTATGGTCTGTTGCAGTATGTTTTTGTGCACTTTTGTGTACTTTGCATTAATTTAATATTTTTCTTTCGGAGTTCACATACGCTTCTAGATCTAAAGAAGATGGACCTTATTCACTGAGAGTATTTTTGTCCTTTATATGGGGTTGTGTAATAAATGAGTTTCCTAAGTATTGGAGGTCATATGGTATGACATGTACGCGAGTCTTTTGTATTATCAACCAAACATTTTGTTGTACGGTGTTCTATTTCTGTAACATTCTATAGTTTACTAGTGCAGAATTATTAATTGTAAGAGATAATTGTTTGCTACTTGCATACTGGTTAGTAGATTTGTTTATTCTTTGCCGTTTAACGTCTCTAACTTATTAGTAATTGTAATTAGTATCATTGCCTTCATTTTCGACATTTTTGGGATAAGTCTAGTTGGAAATTAAGTGTAGTCTGTGAGAATATATGATAATAATTAATAGGTGGAATTTGTGGAGTGATAGTAGGTTGTAACTGACCTTGATTTTGGATGTCATTGCTTTGATGTGACATTTTGAAAAATTGGTTTGAAGTAACTGGAATTCTACACATACTAACTGTACTTCCTAGTTATTCGTTAGTAATTAATCAACGCACTACAAGTCCTTTTATATAGTTATCAATTATAAATTTTGATGTTAATTTTAGGAATGAGTATCATATAAATTTAAATTAAAAAATATATTGATTTCCTACTATCAACAAGAACACTTGCCATCTTATGTACAGTAGATTAAGACAACGTCCACATCTCAAAAACCAAGTGAGAACTATGTGTAAGAAATTTAAAAAATACATAAGATATTGTATCAGTGTCTAATTAATAAAGTGGGTACGGTTTGATAATTGCAAAACCAGAGGTGTCGCAGATTTTTACAATCAAAAAAGTTGCAAAAAGCTCGCACCAGCTTTAAATCTCTTTTCTCACTGTTTGTTGATTACCAAGCTTTTATTATTTTTTAATAGATTAATAATACACCAAACCGACAGCTGCGTATTTTTAGTTTATTTATCTATTTAGGAAACGCGTTATCGCGTCATTGGAGGCAATAAATTCTCGGTAGTTCACGTTGTGAACATAAATAGCTGTAAAATAAATGTGTGAAAATGTATATTAGCTGTAATCTCCAGATCCTGTCCGATAAATAAAGTTATGTTTGCGTTATTAAAAGAGTAGCACTACTAGATGAACCTACAAATCGTAATGCGAGCACCCCTACAGCTTAACCGTTGATTTTTGATTAAAACTAAAAACAGCTTACTTACTGATTTGTAAATTGACTGACATAAGAGTCAAATTGTTTCAATTAATGCAAAGAATCTATAAGTGTGTTTTTTTACGTCAACAGCACCAGTAAACATTTGGAAAATTTAAATTGAATATTTTATTCTGTTTGTACCACATCACTAAACTAACTTTGTTTAGTTTTTGAATTTTTCCCCTGTGCCCTTTGAATTTTGAACTACACTTGTTTACATTAATATCATTCATTAAAAAAGTTTTTATTGATATAATATACAGAGGCATTCTACAACTGAAGTGACTATTTGCTTGTTCTGTGGAGTGTTATCTATTGTAGCAGTTTTTTTTATGTTATATTAGTTGGAATTTACATAATGGTTGTATTCTAGCTATAATCTGTCTGCTGTCAAATCTGTTGAGCAGGTCTGAGAGCTCACACCTCTTTAGTCTCCGTTTTTTCTTATTTATTGTGTAAGAGATCACTAGCAGATTCGTTTGGATGCGTGCTAAATTTAACACGGAAAGTAACACTCACTTCTGTAATTAACTCTGTAACCGAATGTACTTTAAGATGACATCTTATCATTTAGCTAAACACAGACTACGGTATATTTGCACTTGCCTATAATACCGTGCTCTAAAATCTTCTTATCGTTAACTTTAGTACGTCATTTTCTTAGCCAATGCTTTAATTTTTCAACATGAATTTAAAGATCGGGTCTGAATAAGATAATAAGATGGTTGGTATTACCAGTATTTTACTTTATACTTTAGTAGTAAATCACCTCTGTAATACTCCAGAGTGTATATTAAATTGAAGGAGATTTGTCTTGAAGTTTAATCATTGGGTACAGCTTCACGGAGACGGCACTTTTGACTTTGAAAAGCAATTCTTCCTGCCAGACCTTATTGAAACTGGGCTGATGTTGAGAAATGCCACAGAACAATATTCGTTGCCTTGTTTATTTGGTTTGCGACTCTGAGAACTTATTCGACAGTACCGTATTATTTACGAAAGCCCAAATGATGGCGAAATAGTAAATTATTAGTCTCTGGTAATTGCTTTAGCAATAGAAAGAATATTTTCTCAAATACTTAGGATAAAAGTGAAAGTAAGTTGGTTGGTTTACAAAAATCAATATCTTTAGGTTGCTTTTGTATTCAACTTATGTCTAATGACCTTGCACTGGTCAGCAAAATATTCAAATTTAACTGCATTGAACATCTTAATCATCCGACGCCTGAAAGAGCATGAAGGAAACGAGATAGAAGAAGAAGAAGAAGAACATCTTAATCATAAATTTAATGTCGATGTATGGGAACTCTTTAAATACTTTACTTGAAAAACTTATTTGAAACGGTGACTCGAGGTACTGGTAAATATATATTTCTTCCTCTAGAATAACTTATGAAGAATAGCGTTCAGAAATCTTTCTTAAACGGCTGATAAATATTAGCGCTTTATAAAAATTATTTCTAGCCAGGTTTCATCTTCCCTGCGCAGATGCTTAGTGACTTTCCACAAAGAATTGTTTACTCCTTCTGTGGGAAACAAATATTCTATATAGTGTTGTATTAATCTATTTTTAGGTGATTTGGTAAGTTTTTGGATTTAATTATAGCACGATTGAGTTTTTTGTTTATCAACTGGAGCTTTAGTAATTTACCAACTACGTTTTGCACTTCTGTATTCGTCAATTTTCTTTTTGACTAACATAAAGCAGTCATCAATTCTTCTTGTTGCATTGTCTCTGGGAACTCTTCAAATATATTGGTCAAATCATCTTCAAATGGTAAAGACATTTCCAGCAGCCGTGATTGTTCAGTGATTAGGCCAGTCAGTTTATTTTTTGAAAATAAATAGTGTTTTTCTCTGTATAGTACTTGAGTTCTAACGAGCACAAACAAATAATCAGAGGGTAAGTGAAGGTAAGATTCAGCATGAATGTAATTTACAATTATATTTTTGGAAGATCAGGAAGCTTGTTTAAATCAGAACGCCAATAAGTTTATGGTTTTTACAGTTCTCTACCCTTTATCGTTGTTAGTCTAGAGTCCCATTGCCTTTTTTGCATTAAAATCTCCCACCGGTATGAGACTATTTTCAAGAGTATTAAAGTGGTGCTCAAAATGTTCCTGTTTATTTGCTTGTCGTGGTGCTAGCGTAAGTGGTCCTAACCAATCTTCTATTAAAATTGAGGTGGCTTGAATGTAGATGTAGATGAATATTTCTTTGGTTTTATGATGCTTTATTAAGTTTCTAACAGTCATGGCAGCTCTAGCGTGTACTGTACCATGTGAATGAGATGGAACATTGATACACGGACTCTAAGGTGGGTATCATACATCCATAAATATTTATTGAAATATTTTGATTATAAAATACTGTGTAATCATCATATCATATTGTCCTTTAGATTTCCTGAACCTGCCGATATAATAAAACAACAGTTTTATCTTTTAAAATTATTTATATTCTACTTAGATGTTAGGTTATAATTATTTCTTATAAGTTGGGTCAGATATTGGAACTTTAATTATCTCTCTATGCAAATATTACAAAGTATTAATTCTTTTATCTCACAAATAAAATAGCAAATTAACGCTATATCTTCTTTCCCTAATTCGGTTTAGTTTTTGCATTGAAAAGACATCTTCCATACATATGCTTCGCACATATAGAAAAGTGTTGATCAGTCTCTACTTTTGAATGTAAAATAATCATCTTACGCATTTGTCGGGTTCTTTAGAAGTTGGTGATAATCCTTTTTAATTTCCTTAGAAATGTCTTTGTTCTATAATAAAAAAGTTTTTTTTTTGTCACTTGTAGATATATAAATGTTTTTTGAGTACATATGGCATCAAAGTTATATCTTTTGATTTTGAAATTTTGAATTATGTATATCTTGACGTGCTCGTTTGAAACCATTAAGTACTTCTATCTTATTCTTGCGGACTCTAACCACAAAAGCACTTTAGCAAGTGCATCATAACTGAGTGATTAATTAATCAGCTATTGTTCGTCTTCTTTGATACCAAGAGATCCAGAATATCAAGTTTTTTGCTACTCGGTTGGTGTGGTTCAAAAATTTTACTGCATAGACTTCTAATTTTATTATGCAGAATGTCTTGGCATGAACTGTTTCATATATTTGGATTATATATTCGAGAAAAGTCTCGTCTCCAAAAAGACAAGAGCATTTCATCAATGGTTAGTTTCTCAGAAGTCACATAAATAGATATCACAATTTTCAACACATTTTTATTGTTTTCGCCATATTATGAATAATGTTCTTCGGTGTTCTAATAAATAAATCTGAAGTAGTTCTGGAAAAAGTAAAATTGTTGTAGTGACTGTAGGTTTCTTGTCTATCAAGCCGATTTAGTTACTTCTTTCATGTGATACTGCCCTTTTTCCCATCGACACGACTCATTCTTTGTCATTATTTGATTATTTGTATGTATAATATCAGTTATGAAGAAAATAAACATTAATACTTTGTTTTGGCACATCTCGAGGTAACCTTTAGATCTGGAAGATTAGTACTTCTGTTTCAAAACCAGGTATGAACGCTTGATCTAGAATAATATTTTTACCACTTGGAAAAAAATCTCCTTCCCACTTTCTGAGTAATCACAAGCGTTGCTGAAGCTGCGAGGGCGGGAAGACATCTTTCTCATAAGTTTATGTTGTACAGTTGTATCTGAAAAAGTACAAAAACAACATAAAATAAGAATGTATACTTGTTAACGGTACCGACCACTGATCTCACCCCTGTCATCCTTCACTCCAACTGTTGAGGAAACGGAGTTCTGAGAATAACAGTAATAATAATGGTAAGGCTCTAACGCCCTGCCTGGGAGCACGGCCTGCAAACTGAGAGGTTAAGGCTCTCATGTGTTTGTTCTTTCTGCCCAGCTGTCGTGCACTATCTCTCACCTCGCCTTACACGACCTCTATTGTTGCCCCTTTTTGTGACTGAGTAGCACACTCACCAGGCATCAGAGAGCACCGGGAATGAACCTGAATCTGTCAACAACTCAGCCCCTCCTCACCTCGAGACCACGCTGGCTGAGAGTAACAGTGTCACTCAAAAATATTATTTTAAAAATGTTTGAGAATAAGATAATCAAATTCGCTCACTCCGTGTTAAATAACTTCTTTCATAGTGCACTTATGAGATCAACATGACATTAACTTGGTGCTGCTGCATAAATACTGTAACTTTTAAGTTCGTATATGATTGTGTTCGATGTGATTGTTATTTTGATGGGTTTTTTATCGTTAGGAAATTGTATTTATGATTTATGGTTGTTGGGCTTTACTGTTTAGAATTAGGGCGTAAGTGACACCTGGCTGAATGATTGATGACTTCTGTTTATTGTTCGTTTTTCTCTGAGTGTAGCAAATGTCTCTCGGTATAATTTTTTATGCACAATACACTGAAGACCATGACACCAAATATTAGTTCCCTACACATTTAATACTACAACGGCTTCTATTACAGAAATTTTTTGTCTTGGATTTTGGAGTCTAATGCACTAGAATACTGCACGTTTTGAACGAGAATGTTCACATTTTACTACTGAGTGTAAAATTTTATCTACCAATCGATTTCAACCCTACATAAAATAAATCTAGTGGCTCTAAAAGCACCGGAAGAAAATTTTTGCGGACACAAAAATTGGTGAATAAAATTAAAGAATCCAATTACTTGGTCTATGTTTCGTTTGGCGTTTTGTTTGTTGAAATCCATATAACGATTTGACAGCTCGATTGGTTTCTTTAGTCAATATTTGGCGGGTTGGCTTTTTTGGCTGTTCTTTGGATTTATAAGAGCTTTGATGATGTTTTTTGTCTTCTAGAACATGACATTCTGCGGTATGAGATAAATAATGTATATACTGCCATGGTGTATTAGTAGCTAGTATGTGTTGCTGAACATTTACGGGATATTAAGGCTGCTAATACATAGTAATTTAAAATTAGATTTGATAAATCTCAGTAGCTAACAGAGTGGGTAGGCATTTTAGTCGGCTTGCATTGTTTTGCTGTATTGAGTAAGGTGAAGCGGATGATTTTGATAGAAAAACTTAACGGTCTTAAAGTGTGTTAACCTGAGAGTTATTAGGTTGTGTATCGCCCGATATCAAAATCCAATGCAGCTGAGCTTTTTGCCCCTAACGGTAGTGTATGTAGCGTGTCTGTTCCGCTTGGAGACACAACACAAATTGATAATTTAAAAAGAAATAAAAAACATTTGTAAAGCTAATTTTATTTAAACAGCACGTTTCATTACGTACGAGTTTAGTGGATTTATAACTATTTATTACCTTTTGCGCTAAAAGCGCATTGCGTATTTTTCTTCTTAAGCATGATTTAAAATTATTTACGCTTCTTTATCATAAAAATTTCAAGAATTTCCACATCTGAAAGCTTCATAAAGAATCATTCTGGCATCCAAATTATCAGCAGTCGTATGGCTGTACTGTTAAAAAAATCTTGTGTCGCGTTTACCTAGGAGTAGTCTATGGCCGTGGCTTATGATTTTTAGACTCACTTTTACGAGTTTTTTCGGGGTTAGTCAGTTGCTTTCTAGACAACACCGAACTTGCTGGTAAGCTGGAATTTAATTACACCGTGGCAATGACTAAACTTATTTATGATTGGTTTAGTTAAATTTATCATTTACTAAAATCTACTATAAATTTCACAACAGAAAGAGACAAAGACAGCCGATATAAAATGTGGCGTGGCTGATCTTTGAGTGTACGTTCGGTTGCCTATCT
Source organism: Sinelater perroti (assembly GCA_036346155.1). Taxonomy (NCBI): domain Eukaryota; kingdom Metazoa; phylum Arthropoda; class Insecta; order Coleoptera; family Elateridae; genus Sinelater; species Sinelater perroti. Next base: position 19,062,789 of record JARFIY010000254.1, on the reverse strand, counting down.
TTAGGATCGTTTTGCATATCTTACTTTCGTGAGGTCATCTGTTATGATCTGTAAATAAATTGTTCCACATTCCCACCTTGCAAAAATTGGAGGGAAGGCGGGTGGAAAAATGTTAGCCTCTGTTTTTTGTCATGATATAGACAGCAACAATAGGTTAAAATATAAATGGCCATGAAACATATAGTATGCAAAAGTTTGGACACTTGCGTTACATATACGAAGTGTTTCAATTCCAAACGATTGCTTTTGGTGTAAGCATAGTTAAAGTACATTGAAAGTATGGGTTATTATACACTGAAAACGCCTTAAAATAGCACTTAGTGAGCAAGAGCAATCGCTTTTTACATGGCAGCTGTAAGTTCCGGCTTAAAATGGCGAAACCGATTAATGTGTTGTAAAACATGCATTGAGAGCAAACAGCGGCTTTTGAGCATGAAAAGCAATTACATTCACGATAATCAACGGACTTAAAAAAAATTGGTCGGTCTTTCAAACGGTAATTCAGAGAAGTAAGTCTGAAAGGCCGCAAAACCAGGAAGAAGTCATAGCTCTAAAAAACAGACAAAAAGCACATTTACAATCAATACTTCATAGAACAGAATTATATAAATGCCCTTTAAGCTAACCTTAATCAGGCCTATTGTTTATAACATTTTGCGATATGACTTCCAAGATACATTTTCCAGTATATGGTGCCTCATTCAAATACGAAATAGATAGGGCAATGATGTGGAGGTGCATAGTAATCGATGGCTTGAGAACAGCATGGACAAAGTTAAATTTCGGCAACTTCGGCGCTCACTAAAGCGTAAAATAGAGGCTTGGCGTAGTTTGCAAAAAAGCAAATAATAGAATATTAGAAAAATATTTAATTTAAAAACCGAATTAATTATATACAATATCTGAGGCTTCACTCCACTGTAATGTTTCGCCGCTCCTTTCTGGAGTTATGCGAAGCCGTTTCTTGGGATGGATTAGTCCCCGTATTTGCTTTCTTATATCTTTGCATGTGTCATAACCTTCATTACTATGTTCCTCCATGTTATTCTACCATGTTATTCTTCGTTCAATTGTCATTACTTATGTTATGTAGAAGATGCTTTCATGTTACTTCTACATAGCAATCCTCTTTTTCCAATTAAAATCTTCCAGAATTATCTGCTTGTCATATTTTGGTAATGTTACTGATTTTTTCGTCTTCATTGAATTTCTGTTTTTCATTTTCATGCGCTTTTTCAGTCGGTTCATGCACATTTATTATGGATATATTTTTTGGTTTCTTCTTTATTTTGATGTACGATATTCTTTCAATTACAGCTTCAAACTTCAATACATTATCTTTTAGTTGTTTTGTTATTATGAAAGCTGTGTCATTTCTTCCTCGTTCTTGCTCTCCGACATACCATATCGTGAATTTCTTTTTCCTAATCTCTCCTTTATCTTTCCAACTTCTTTCTTGTAGTGCTGCTATTTCTATTCTGTTTCTATTTAGTTGCCTTGCTACTTCTATAATTTTACCGGGTGCTAATAGTGTTTTTATATTCCATGTACTTGTTACCTGTTTTATTTCTTTTCTTGTCTATTCTTTTACTTTCTGCATATTTATTTATCACTTCTCTTTATTTTTTTGTTGCCATATTCGTTTCCATTCTCATAGTCTGTGTCCTCATCGTATCTTCCTTTACTGGTTTGTTTAGCGTTTTGCTTTACTTTGATACGATGGCTTCGTGTATATTAGAGTTTTTTTACTTTCATACCATTTATATACTGTATTGTTAATAATCAACTATTGGAGTTTTGTGTATTTGTTTCTGAATATCTCGCTTTGTCTTGTCATACCGTTTTGTATTAGTATTTTTCTCCCTTTGGGGTTTTTCTTATTTTTTATCACTTCTATCAAATTTCTTTACTTTAGCTATAATGACCGTTTTTTCTGGGATAAATATAAAAAACAATTTACACGAGAAACATGGCAATCGACACGATCTGAAACTGAAGATAACTGAGAAGATAGTAAAATGGAAGAAATATTAAGAAAACTAGGTAAAATCAGCCAAGATTAAAAGTTTTTAGGAGAGTAAAGATGAGATAGCAAAAAATAAGGAAGGATATAGCAAAAAAAAGAAGAATGGTAAGAACAAAAAAAGGAGTGGGAAGGGAAAAAGTATACTATATGCAAGAATCGAAAGACTAGAAATAGAAAATACGGGAAAGAGATGAGTAACTAAAGAGGAAGAACAATATAGTAATTAAAGGCCTACAGAAAGATGAAAATGATATTGAAAAGAAGAAGAATTTTTAGAGAAAAATCTAAGAGTAAAAGTGGAAATATTAGAATCCACAAAATTGGAAATCCCAGAAAACAGGTCAATTGTATACAAGGTTAGGTAAAAAACTGGACAGTCCCTTTCCCACCCCCGTTAAAACACACGATTCGTGCTTGTAACACTTACAGGAAGCTTTACTAAAAAAAATTGTGGAGTTTCCTAGCAACAATTTTATTGCCTTTTTACCAAAATATTCAAACGTTTTTAAACTATCATATATATTATTTCAGCTCCAATTTTGATTCCAAATAGCCTTAGAAAAAAGTTACATCAAGATAAGTACAACAAATCTTCAAACTGCGTGACATTGCTATTAAGGAGCATTTGCACAGCATGCTCATAGTTACTGGTACCGCTTAACCTTAGCACAAAAGCAACTGTAACACTTTAGAACTATAAATGGTCGGTTGTAATTAATCTATAAAAAATCATAAAGATATAACCGTCTATTTGATATGGAGTGAAAATAATTATTTTTTTACGTTAGTTCACTAGTTCTGACCACTTTTCTAGAACTAAACAATCGTTTTCCTTGAAGGAATTATCTACTACAAATACACCACACCCACTTAACTACCAAAACTAACAAATAATTTAATACAACAAATAACCTAAATAAAAAAATTTGAAGGTAATTTAGAAAAGTTTTATTTTGTAGATTATTTAAAGAAGACTTCATTATAAATCAAAAAATATTAGTGGATTATTTAAAACATTGAAATTACGTATACTTTTGCAATATCTATAGTATATTATTTAGGTTGAGAACAAAACGTTTATAGCTGTAAATGTTTGCGTTTAAAGTGCAAGTTTTTTGTACTTATAATTAATTGTTGCATTTTCACCGATTCATGCATGGCCGTGTGCGTAACAAGCTTCATAATAAATCATCTCCTTTGTTGAGCATTTATTTAACTCCTCAGCTGCTTGCTGCAAGCTCCGCTTCAGGCGGCTTCAGGCCGCCCAAAGCCTGCATATCGATTAGTCGGCAAATGAAATATCAGGCCGAGCTTTGCATCAGCTGGGGCAGAATTAGTTTGCCAAACAAGGGCGACTATCAAATGAACCTATTAATTTCGCGTTTTGTGGCACGAACAATGATAGCCGTGTTCATGCTGGTACAAAAAGCAGCAACCTGTCAAGCGGCTGACGACACAAAGGCAATCTCGACAACGCGGAGCTGCACTGGCGTGCTCCCCGCGGCATTATTTTCGCCGCTATCGATCTAATGAGGTTTTTGGCGGCGGTATTTTTGATGCAAGGGGGCAGGTCATTAATAATTCCAGAATCATTAGGCCCACGCGAAATTTTCGCCGGCGGCGTCAAAAGAGCGCGGTCATTCATTTACGTTGCTTGAGGAAACGGGGAAAATATAAGAACGTCATTATTTTGGGCCAGTCTGGCACAAAAGTAATATTTTAAGTGAGCTTAGAAATTTCTTTCGCGGTTTGAAGCTTCGTACGTCAATTGTAGGCGCATTTTCAAATTATAACATCACTCATGTTCAGCAGCTGTAGCGGAAACGATTAAATTACAGCAGGGAACGATTCCTTATTGGGTGCTGACGTCACAAGTTAACCCATCCTTTGGCTTTCTTATTCTTATGCTGCGGTAATTCCGAGTTTTTCAATACTCTGCAGGTCATAATTTTCATTTTTTGTTTATTTTTCATAATCTCTTTTATCTTCATTGTAAGGCTTATTTAAGATGAGACAACCACGAAAGAATTGTTTCTGTAATGGAATGACAACCAAGTTTTCAACTACATACTGCACAGCAGTAATTATTTAACCGTTTACGATTGTAATTTAAATACATCTTCTTCCAAAAAGGAAATTTTAATATAATTATGTTTTAATTTAAGCTCGAGTCGAACGGTGTAGCGGATTGCAATATTTTTGTATTTAAATGAATTAATTTGTATGCTAATGGAAACTTTGCGTAAGGCAAACATTCTCGACTGCATTAACTGTGGATTAAAAATTATAATTGTGAAAATAACAATTAAGTTTGTGTATTTTAGTGGGCCTTAGTGGATTATGATAATGAAAATAATAATTACATAATTAATTAATGGTCTCAAAGATTTAATTTAAGGGCAAATATCGAAGGATGGGTGTTTTCTTTATTTTGTTTATTCAAATGTTAATACAAAAATTAAAAATCATTAATTGTAGCTTGCACAATTTAAACAAAGCGTCGAATACTTCAGTTTTATTTATTTTGAGGTTTATTGAAGCTCACTAAATGAATCAAAGTAAAACTGTTTCTGTCTTTTAATTCTTTCGTAGCCAATTTTTATGTCAACATATTCGATCAATACAACTTCTTCTACTTTACAGCAGTGACTAAACCACGCTTCTTTGAAATACCACAACATTTAAATTTAAAAATGAAAGAAAAGCGTCTATCGCTGACATAGAGATGTGTTAAACTTTTAAGGACCATAGTTTTTTGTTCTATAATTTTTTAAGATCATATAATTCACATAGTCCAGACTAGTGTTACGCATAGACGGTACATGTGTAGATAACATACAGCGTCATTGAAACGAACTTTTCGAGCTTGTTACAGGCTAATATAACTTCCTCCTTGTACATATGTATTATTACCCCATGATGAAGCCCCTGCGTTGTCTTTAGTATTATAATGCCTTACAGACGTGGTAGTCAAGGGGATTGCAATAGAGGCTGAAGAGTGGTCACAAGTGGAGAACCAGTGGTGATACAAATTGTTGTATAACATTGCCTAGCTCTTCTTTAGCTTATGGGTTGGAGCCAAGTCTTGCTATAACACGTACTCTCGCTCAGCAGACACCTCCTTTATCCAGGACTTGACAACTGTCTTCCAAATGTTTATACAACTGTCGGTGGTTATCTTCAGGCTTTTCTCAAAGAAGTGGAGCGTCATGACATTTTTTTCACTGATCACAAATCCCGGTACCACCACAGAGGCGACAAACTTTGTATATATGATGACAGGCACTTCAGGGGCATCTTGGGAGACCAAACGTTTATTTTGACGATTCACTTCTCTGTCCTGGTTAAAGTTCTTTTGTCCGAAAAAAACCAACGCTGTAATGCTTGATGTTACTTGACAATGTTTTTTGTCATTATTTTGTTTCTTAGTCAACATTTGGTGGTCTTCAAGACGAAGTGCTTGTAGTTCAGGTCCTAATGCTGGGCTAGACTGACCGTCGCCTTCGCCACGCCCATTTCTTTTGCTGGTCATGCTCTGCCCAGAATCTTGACGGATGTTCTCTTTCAATTAGCGGACGATTTCATCACTGTTCTTGCGAACAGATCGCCTGCTATGAGTTACCTTATCAGCAGTTACGTCCTGGTCTGGTGATCACATTCCTTGTATTTCTTGGCTATATCGTAAACTTGTTACTAGTTACTAGATTTTTATTGAGAAGTTCTACTTTAAAGTTTATTACTTTTAAAGCTTTCATTCTTCGGTATGTATGTAGCACAGCAATTGTGAAATTAATCGAAGCATTCGAGCTTTTTGGTCAAATTTTAGATATGAAAAACCAAAAGCGTGCTCTACCAGCCAGATATGTTGAAAATATTGCCAGTGCAGCTAAGAGTGTTTGTAGAATATCTGAATTTATGGATTTCAAGACGTTTATACTAACTGGCCATGGATTATACAAAGATCTGAACTTAAATGCTTACAAAGTCTAGCCGACACAAAAACGCTGTAGATTCGTTATTTGGGTGTTGATACGCAGAAAGCTAACCTCAATTTTTTCAAAAATTTATCCTGACTGATGAAGCTCATTTCCAAATGCAAACAAAGTCTGAAAATGCAAGAGAAATAATTGAAAAATCTTTCCACCCCCAAATGAGTTAGAGTGTGGTATGCTATTTGGGTTAATCCGAGTTTTTCTCAGAATGAGAAGATTTTCAACAGGGCGGCGCTACGTATTATACAAATGGAGAAACAATTGCATTATTACGCTAGAAATTTCCCGAACGAGAAGATCATACAATTTGACACCATTAGACTGTTCTCTTTGAGGCTACGTCAAAGATAAGGCCTGCGTCGATGCTCCAGCAACTATTCAAGCGCTGAAAGACAATACAAAAGCTGCAATTTGCAAAGCCGAGCCCTATTTGCGCGAAAATAGCATGATAAAGTTCCCTAAACGAATGGAAAGAAAAGCCGAGGCGATCAATAGGGTGATATTGCATTTCCTGGTTAATGACAGACTTTGTGCTTTGCATTTAAATAAAATTATCTCAATAATATTCAAAAGTATTGGTTTGTCTAATTTAAACGTCACCTCTTAATGCACATTTTGCTTAAATACACATTAAAATAAAAAACTATAAATACAAGAGAATATCAGAACTTTGCTTAATGACACACTATCTTTAAGAATTTTATCGTTTAAACTTACTGTAAGTTAATGAGAAATGTTTATCCATTAAAAAATCTGAAGCACCTGCTGTTTTAGTCTTGCTACATTGGGTATAACGGTATTATTGACATTCAAAATTTTCTACGCATCTAATTATTAACATTATCAATGCCAAACTCCTGAGTAATATAAAAGTAAGACGATAGTCCTACTGTTTTGCAAGTTTAATCATTGAATCTGAAGTTAAATAATTTATAATAAATAGACAGCACTTCTTAGTGTCGATGTTCAGGTGATATGTTTAGTTTACTTCTTCTGGAATCCAAATAATGTTCAAACCTTTCAGAGTTGTGTGTAGATTATCAAGAGTATAAAGAATTTATTTATCTAAAGGCCCTGTATAAAAGATACTTGACTGTAGATTTTCATCTGATAACAATATAATAAACTTTAATAAATGTTGCAGAAGAACAATTGAGCTACCATTCTCCAAATATAAAATATAACAAATCTCAAACATCTTTACAGCGGCGTCAATTTTTTGTCTTCTATGTGCTTCCATTAGTGGTCTAATTAAAAGACAAGTGGTCTAGACTGTTATGATGATGTTTCAGTGTGATGCTTAATTTTTATCGAGTTTGTAATCGACGGTCATCTTTGATAGGTGACGAATAATGCGAATATTCTCTCCAGTCCCCCGCCCAATCCTTGGACAAAGTCAATAGCTTTCATTTTCGACTGATTCTCGTACTTCCAAAAATGGTTTATGCCAAGCGTATATCTGAGTATTCTTAAAGGTGTTGGCACATTAGGTTTTCTCAAAATTTCGGTCAGTTTTACGCTCCCTATCGCGAGAAACTTGCGCAAAGGACGAAAATAAGAAGACGAGGTAGCTTACCTGGCGCCAACAGCGCCTAAAATTTTTATTTTTTTACGACAGAAAATTTGTAGATCGGCTCTTCTTTTAGTTAACTCTTACTAATTAGTTGATCATTCTTAATATAAGTAAAATTCATTCCATAGATACAAAAGATTAGTCTAGAGGATATCTGAATACAAATCCAGAGTTACCAAGTCACTAGATCACCAGAAACAACCAGTTTGATTAGGATGGGCAATTTTAACACAACTTCAAATACACACAATTGAATTAAGAAGGCTTTGGTCTCTATATAGAAAACAAAAAGTTCCAGTTAAAGAAAGGACGAAACAGGATCGGGTAGCAACTACGAGATGCGGTCTTCAAATTTTTTTCTGAAAAAGTACTTACCCAAGAAAATTGAAACTCTGTTACTTTTTATCGTAATCCCCGTCTAGACGTACACACTTTTCACAACGTCGTCAGCATAATTTCATGGCTGCTGAGAACACTTTAGGGGTGTGTTTTTCCCACTGGAAAATCGCTGATGCAACAGCAGTTCGATTTGAAAATGAGCGGCCTTTATGGTCGGAAATTCATGGCAGCATCACGTGCTAACCTTCTGAAGCAACATTACCCGCGTAATCTTGTGTTTGTAGGACCCACCTTGAAGAATTTTTTTGCATTTTTAGGTCATCATGAAAATGGACTCCACAGATCCTACGGAAATTCCATAAAACTTACTCCACTCGCGCAATTATGATTCCGATCCGGCTGGTTCGTGGCCAAAGTTGCTCCGATTAATTATCACATCACTCTTGACCTTTTCCTTGCACCTACAAACGCACATTTTTAACGCCGCATGTCTCACTCAATTGGCGATGAATTTCAATAGGCGTTTTACCACCAAAGGGAAAAACGGATAATTACACGTTGTTCTTAAATACTAAACGCACCATTTGAAGTATAAAAGACAACACTCACTTTAATTGTGGTAATTCGACCTGTGTACATTGCATAGTGCTGCCATCTATATTACAAATTCAAAAATATTTTTCACATCTTTTTAAGTTACCCACAACATTATGCTTACTCTCACTGCTGAAAAAAAATTGGAAACCTTGGAACTTGAACGCACCTCGTATATAAAGAACACTATTGCTGTATTCTTTATTTAACCTCATATCAATCTTAGGAGTCTATGCTCATACAGACATCATTAGCCCATATTAGTGGCTGTAATCCATTAGCCTAGATAAATATGGATGTTTTTAAATGTCCTTGAAGCATCTTTAATATGACGTTAAAAGTTCTGCCAGTCATATTTCTCTAAATGATTTAAACTTTGCGTATTTCATTCTTTAAAGTCGCACTACAGCTGCGGTTGACGAGTGGATTCGTTTTGTTGTCAATTTACAACATACTGCAGTTGGTTAACGCCGCATGGTTAATGATGCTGAATTCCAAAAATATTCGAGCTGAATTTGTCAAAGCAGGAATTTTTCGTAGTTTTCCTCGCCTAGACCTGCGATTATTGACGTCTGTCTATTTTACATATCGTATGAAATGACTAGATTTTGTTGCCTTTAAAGACTCGCTTCTTCAGAAAAAGTACTACGTTGGCTTCAGACACACTAGACTTTAGAGGAAATCTCAACAGAATTCTTTCCAAACATAGGCAATAGAAAGAAAAGGCATCAGCGACACATGACAAAAAAGTCGAACATTTTTACCAGGACACCGATACGAAGAAAATAGGAAAAACTAAGCCGACTGCCTAAAATTGTTAGTCAAATCAAATTATATTTTACATTATTTTTTGATGAAGCTGATTTATTATGGTTATATCATACCTTAGATATGGATTTGGAAAAAATTGATATATCCAACTACAAACAAGAAAAGATGAAAAGTATTTTCCTAAAGTTATCACATCAAATGCCGGAATAAAGATTGTCTGTGTACTGCCCCTCGATTGGGATAACAAGGACCAAGTGAAGAAACTGTGAATCAGGTTAGAGAAGCTTATCAGCTCCCCCCTCTTGTTATCTTTACTACATGTGTAAATTTAGACTTAAAGTCTTGCACTGCAAAACTTGATGAATTCTCCGTAAGAGATTAGAATGTAATGCTTACAAATTTCAGCTCCATCAGTATTTCTGCGTATATGACAGAGCTGTACATATAAACTTCAACATAAAATGCAAAAGAGATTTAAAATCGGGGATCTCATTTTTAGGGACAAAGCAAGTTTTTTTCTGCCCGGAAAGATCATTTGGCATAATATGTGTACTTGGGGGATCGAAAATCCACCTAATGTGACTGTCTTCGGCGCCATTTCCAAAGAGAAGGGCCATTTTCCATTCCGCCGTATTAGGATGATCTCCTTGGACATGTGGAAGGCTGGCTGATGCCACAATTTAATGGAGACAGTAATGGCTACATCTTTCAACAAGATGGCTATCGGGATTATTACTGCAGATATTAAAATTTACTACAAAGATGAATAGGAGGCAGAGGACAAGAAGATAACCAGAAATAGGGTGGCCACTCCGGTCTAAAACTAAGTCAAAATTAAAATCTATAAAATAAAAGTGATTTATTAAATTTCCTGTTATGAAGAGTGAACTTCTAAAGTAACTGGTTACCTTACCAATTAGTTGTGCGGCGCGCCACAGTTCTACAGTTTGCCCTCAATAAAAACTGCGGTTAAGATTTTCTATGGTTTAAACCTTCTAGTAAGCGATCTATAGTTCTTTACTTTGCCCATAGTATTGAGGATCACTTTGTCAATATCTTTTAAAACAAAATTTCTGTATGTAAGTTTGTAGGTGATATACTGAAGCTAATAATGCAGCGATTTACGGTGTTCACTCACTTATGGTTTCTTATAGTTCAAACACCAGATTGAAGTTAAACTATTCGTGTATGGCAAAAAAAGTTAACTTTTAGCTTTTCAGAAAAACTAAGCAAAAAACAGTACGAATTATCAGCTTGGCGCTAAGAAGCGGCGGCAAAAGCCAGCAGTCTAGTTACAACAGTAGGTCATTCTCTACTTTGACACAAAATAATTTTAAAAAAATTAATTACTTTCCGCTCCTTGGTACGATGTTTTGCCAAGAAGGGACTGATCAGTGTAACTGGACTGTATTTCGACCAATTATCTGTGACGACGTTTTGTACATTGTTAAATTAAATATATAAATAATTATGGGATGATACTCACTAGTCTGACGACCTGGCCCCTCATCGCCTACGACAACGCTTTAAAGCTACAAGGGAGATAAGGGAGAAGAGTCAAGTGTAGGGACCAACCATTCTGTTCTGATTATTCGACGCCCCAGTTGTCTAATGGATCTTGCCACAGCGACGGTTAAAGAAGAGGAAATCCATAACAATGTTTTCACACTTCACTCTTTGATATTATATTTTACTGAAAAAACTATAATTTTTTTATTGCCAAATTTATCTACTCATAGTTTAGCTTTATTTGTTACAATAATATAAATTATAGTTTGATAGACGTTTAATTAAGACTTGACGCTGAAATTTGTGTATGAAAGTTCGTACTACTTCTCTTGATTAAAATCTGACCTTTTAGATATTTCTCTCACTTAAATCTTGCTATGATATCAAAATCTTATCTTGTAGCTTTGCTGAGGTGCATCTTCTTACTTTTTCTAACCTAAAATTAAATTTTTAGACTAAATTTTCTTAAAGCTCTTTTCATTTTTAATATACTTGGCTGGAAAAGAATAGTCTGACATTGTTATGTATTAAAAATAATTCCCAGTTCTACATAGCCAGAAAGAGCTCAACTCTCCCAGTTGGAAAATGCTGCGAATACGGCCCTGCACTGCTCATTGCTGTAATGCGCCGCCATCGCAGCTCCTGAACTCTATCTCCGCAGAATGTTTTCAGATTTCAGCAGTTTTTCTTGCTTTCATTCGTGCCGAGTTCGACGTATCCCGAGTGCTAGGGCTCCAAATTACCTCGCAGCATTTCATCAGCGCTCGGTCCTCTTGGATTTTTATTTATCTCCGCGAGTTGCCGCTTTTAAAATATTAGTGCGCGCTTGACTAAGCATCGCAAATGAGCACTTAAATATTTGTAGCAGCTTATAGAAAACAAGCTCGACTCCCGATTTGCTTGAAATACGCGTAAAGCTTCTCGGAACGCCCGGCGGCAACAAAATAATTTTAGCATGTTTTAGCTCTTCTTGAAGCTGTTAGATGGGTAGGAGTGAATACTGTAATATGCAATTATTTGTATGGCAACGTACATAATATTTGTTCTAAATAATGTGTTAAGAAAAGAAGAACATGAAGAAGAATATGATACTGCATAGGTGAAGAAAGAGTGAGATCTAGTGAAAGGAGTAAAAAACTTAAGGAACAAAAGAAATGGGTACTCAAAGAGTTCTAATTTTAATACAAGGGGGAAATCTGTGAAAAGCCAAATTATTTGTGAAACAAGTTTCTATAACTACTAACAAGTGGAATGTATAACAAATTAGTTGATGAAAATAAAAAATTCAAAATAAATACGAAAAACTAAAATATAGATTTTTGCAGAATTGTTAACAATAAAGAGGTAAAGCAAGAAATGCTTTCAAAATATTTATGTGATAAAAGCACAAACCAATGGATAAGGCAAAAAAAGCATTAGCACATTGAAACAAATTGCCGTAAAATTAGTAATAATCTTATCTCTAAGTTTTTCCAGAGTTTTGATTGCAAAGAAAAAATCCTTTAAGAAATTTTTTGGTCGCCAAATTTTTACCTCAAGTATCGATTACTTTATTTATTATATAGCAAGCGACACTGTCCTGTTGAAATTATATCTTCTGCACATCCATACCTTCCAGTTCTACTCAAAAAAATAAAAATTATTTTCCTGTGCCGGACTGTATTTATAGTTATTTTATTATCAACTTTACTCTTTAAAGAGTAAGGACCGATCACGTCATTAGCTTAAAAACTGCATCAAATAATAATTATTTTGGATATGGTGAATTTATGGTCTTTTTCGTCGATTTTCTTAGCCCTTTTTAGCAGTTTTTTGTCTGTGTGATCACTAAGTTTAAAATGAACCCCGTCGTTAAAGACAATTTAAAAAAAGACTTCTTTGTTTTACTGTAAGGGTCAATTAACAAACGTACGATATAATAAGTGACCTTTGCCCTCAATTATTTAATCGGCTACATATCGTAGGCATTTAAATAAAACGTTATAAAGGGTCGATGTTGTCGTATGAATTTGCGATTACAAAAAGGTTTTCTATCACGAAACGAAATGTTAGTTTATCTTCTAGAAAAGACAAAACTTGTTGTCGCCCCCCTCCCCCTGAACATAAGAGAATAATTTTTGCGGCTGGCCACAGTCAACCTTTTTGACGTATATGTCTGAAATAACACTCAGTAGCGTATTTTGAATTTTTTTAGTAATGTAAAAATTGCATTCAAGTTTTTAACGGGCATATGTACTTCGCTACGATAGCATAGAATATGTTTGCATCCAGGATAAGCAGATTAAAATTGATCTTTTACTTTTTTTTCAACATTTAAGGTCAATAGACTTGGGAAAAGTTTTCTACATTGACCGTTACCCCCTTGAAGTCAGTTCAGGACGGTTTTCAAGAATATAAATACTCTTTACGATACTGGATCACTGGGACTTTAAATATGCTGCATTTTTTGAATGTTTCAAAACGTTTAGATAGTTTTTACTGATTGGTTAAGAGTTAAGTAAGCTGTTATCCCATTTTGACGAACGTAATTTACGCTCTTTTTATCTGAAGAACTGTTCTGTCCGAAATCAGCATACAACATAAAGTCAGCAGAATCATAACATTGTACACACTGCTTTCTATACATAACATAAAATTAAACTATTTCCTGTTCTCTTCTTTTATTAAAAACGATGTAGGTACCTATCACAAGATATCTATCGCTACGCCTTTTCTCATTTTTCTTTGTTTTCGTTATATCTCCGATCATGACCACTTTCCAACATAAACTGCACTGAATTATCTGGAGCAACCTGCTGGCCTAATCCTCTATTTAACCTAACCATTTAGACATGCCATTTAAGTTCCTAAATATCGTATGTTCGACAGTATCTTTTGCTATCTTAAATTATCTTTATACCATATAAATATTTTTTAAAGTAGCCATGACTTGTTACAAATTGTACGAAATGGTAATTGGCACCTTTATGTGTACTTTTTGCCCAATTTAGGTTTGCCGTACCCATCTTTTATCACTACTAATATCGTATTTTCTTCGTAACTTGTTCAGCGTTATCTTGTTCCTTCCATTCATGTTCGAGTGTCTTTTTTCTCCTTTAACTCTATAATATAGTCACTGTTGGTACCATTTTTAAACACTTGTAATACAGGGTAGGACAAAACATTTTCCCTAGTTTAAAAGGAAATTATGACGCGAGATAAGATTCTAAAAGAGTGGAGGTGGCGTCTATGGCGCAGATGGATGGGAAGTTTTTATTATAAAAAATTTTAAATTTTACTGTAGAAGGCTACACGGATTTATAGTTGTCGTCCAGCGCGCATATCCTACTAGGTTTCAAACTCCCTCTTTCCCAGAAAATATTCTGCTCTCACACATGACACCGCACTTTGACCCTTTGATCGCACTGTGCGACTAATTCTTCATCAAGACCTTCGCCTTCATTTGTACGAGTCGTTCAAGAATTGTTATGTAAAGAAATGATTGAACCTTTACGCATGGTGAGACACATTTCTATCTTTTTGGCTATGTAAATAATCAAAACTTTTAATATTTGAGTAAAATAACCTGAGGTTGTTTACCAGACACATCTGTAGTTCTTGAAGAACTTAGCCTAAAAAACGTTTAGTTTCAACAGGAAGGAGCTTAGGCCCACACAGCCCGAGTGTCAATACTTTCCAGATTTGACCCCGTGCGACTATTTCCTGTAGGATTATCTCAAAATCAAGGTTTATAAACATCGTTTAAGAAACCTGAAAACCCTAAGGGGGCAACCCGCACAGATATTTGTCGTATACTCCAAGAAATACTCAAAAGAGTTGTGCGAAACTTTATAAGTTGCTTACAGAGCACAATGACGGACAGTTGGCCGATATTATTTTCAAAATTACATGAAATCAAACTTCTCATATTGGAGCTTCAGATGTGAAAATAATTTTTTTGTATCTCGAGTACTGTTTTTAATTTATTTTCAAAACTAGGGAGAGAGTTCTGCCTCACGCTGTACATATTGTAAGTGGTCATTGAACATATGTAATATTTTTTATGGGAGCTGTATACAACAGATTTTGCTACCAATTCCAACACAAGTTATTTGTCAGGTGACCTTAAATATTAGGTATAAACCACGGCAGAATGTTTGTAGCCTTCCCTGCTTTACTAGTTACGATATACATATGGTGTATGTGCTTGAGAAAGTTAATTCTTTACTTGGCGCAATTCCTGGATTACATCTCTTTCTTTGTGCTTTTCTAAGATATTTCACGTTAGTCTTTTATCCATATGAAGGCCCAAGCATTTAACTTTGTCTGCTTGAGATATGCAGACGTTGCTTAAAATTACAAGTGGGCACTGTAATCGTCTTGTTGTGAACGTTATATGGGTTGGCTTTGTTTCGTCGACCTTAATCTTCCATTTCTGCAATCAGTCTTCTATTGCATTTAGTCCTTCTTACAGGAAGTTTGTTGCAGTTTAAGGAACTTCATGGCGTCCAAGGATGGAAGTGTCATGAGAAAATGTTTCCAGTGCTGTGTTAGGACTAGTTGGTAGGTCTGCAGTAAAAGGAGATATAGAAGCGGACCCGGAACATTTTGCTTGGGGCACCAGCAAAGATTGGGAGATAAAATTCGGACTGGGGGCAAAGATGAAAAAGTTAGCACCCGTATCAGAGTGCGATTCGGAATTAAGACCAGCAAATGCAGGTCATACTTTCAGTAAGCAGATCTATTTCGAAACATTTTCATTAAATTAATATGATGGTGTCGATGATGAGGTATGTGATTCGACGCTCGTGTTCTTTTTAGTTGTGGTAGCGATTAAATTAGAAGAAAGCATCGTCAATTTGAACCTGGCTACCAAACAAACACCATGCATATAGCATAACACTAGTCTAAGCACATTCTTTTTAAAAGTAAAATTAAAAGTTTTTAAACGGCAAATAGAACAGTCGATACTACTAATGAAATTTGTACTTTGCTATATCAAAGAGATAAATGGAGAATAGAGTTGGTAGTCGTCAAGCAGAAAAGACAGAAATAAATCGCAAATAGTAGCTAAAATTTAGGAATACCAATCCTTGAAAAATCATAAAAACAACAACATAGATAAAAAGCCCAGAAATTAATAACAGAACGGATACGATGAATGGAAATACTTAAGAAACCAATGCACAAAGGCAAATAAAAATAAAGCACCAGGGTAGGAGAACTCCTCAAGAAATGATAAAAAAGGTAAAAATTGAGTTACAAACCTAAACAATAGATTATGGTGTGAGTTTTTTAGAATGTGCACTACTGGGTAATAAATGATGGCTGCAGTGGGAAAGAAAAATGTGCTAAACAATTGACAAATTGCGATGAACATTTTCAGATGAGTAAGAAAAGGGGAGAGAAAGAAGTTTTAACTTTTAAAACGGGACCGAGGTCATTTAGTCTTCCCTCTGGTGCCTTATAACTAAGTCGCATATGTTCTCTCCCTCCGGCAACCTAAGCTGAAACTAAAGCGCTCTTTAACAGTGTCTATTGTCTGTACATCCTTCTCTATGATATTTTTTTTGTAGCGTCTTTCAAGGATTCGTATACATTTTTTAAGACGCAGCATACAGTTATTGCGGATGGGGTAGAAAGGAACGTATGAGTTATTTGTAAGGGTAACGAGTTTTAGAAGGGGTAAGCTCCAAATGGAGTAATTCAGGAAAACAAAAGAAAAATAAGTCAAAAGTGGTCACATCAAAATTGAATGGGTTGATCTTAAGAAGCCGGTTAGGAAAAGCCCATAAATGATAAAAAAAGGAAAAAGAGTCACAGGATTAAATCATATCAGAATATATCAAACCAATTTTGATGGTTGATTAAAAAAGGTCCCCGTGAGAAAATACATGATGACTGCGCCAAACATTCGACCGATCAGGATAGAAGTTTTCGGACGAATAGGTGAAGGGGGACGCCATTCATCTTTCCCTCAAGTGCTCCATAGGTCAGACGTTTATGAGCCCCCACTGACTCTTTTGAATCAAGTCTTTTATTATTTGATATTATAAAAAATATCACGAAGAAAAAAAGCCAATATTTTACATAAAGTATATTCTTATGAAAACAATAAAACTTAAAAGAATAACGATGTATTATGTTAACTAGCTTTTATAGTAATAACATACATAGTTTCTTTTGAAGTGGCCACTCTTTGCCTTGACGTGCCTTGATTCGAATCCTCTCACTTGCAGCTACTGCTTCAGACACTCTGAAGATCTATGGGGTTTAGCATAGCCCCGGTAATTCGTCTAACTGAGATCCGACAAGTAGGATGGCTATTCCGTAAATATGATGCAATTTGGAAGTTACTTTTTAAGTGGTTTTTGCTCTTTGAGTGACGTAGTCTTGTTGAAATGTCCACCTTTCTTGTTAAAGTGTTGCTAGGCCCATAAAAGTAGTATGAACCCCAAAATGCTGCAGCACTACATTTTTTTTATTAATTTTGTGAACATTTTCAACGGTTGCTCGAACGAGAGATATTTGAAAAACACGTTTTGTTAGTTACAGTCGCGAGCGATGGAAATGGTCCAGGCGACATGGCGATTGGACGGAATCATGCGGTTTGACGATCCCGCCGGCAGTTGACCGTACGTGGGCAACGTACGGTCTGGCTTTGGGAACAGTTTTAACGGCATCTCGAGGTATCGAGGCAACGTTGCTCGGAATGAGGAGCACTCTTAGCTCGGACGCACCAGAGTTCATGTCGACTAGGAGCTTGCGTTCGCGTAGACATAGTTGTTGAATAATAAAGTATTACAAATTCCTTAAAATATTTCCTTTCATTTGATTCTATCCTTACAATTTATGAAAAACAGCAATATTAGCTGAACAAGCCTTTATTTTTGATAAACACATCGGAGTGATGTCAACAGAAAAGATTGAGTTTTTGAATTCGACTGTGCTATTGCGCCGTTCACTATAGTTGTGTTTATTGTAAAGATATGAAAGTGTTATCAGTTGAGAACTCTGCAAGTCTAGATGAGTTCTACGGGGGACTCTCCTGTCCAGTAAATTATCCTGAGAAAATTAAGACTGCAATTTTGGAATTTGCTGAATATTCTGATGTAATTTTATGTGACTTAACAGTTTTCATTTAAAATGAATGAACTAATGAATTATGCCCGTCATCCGGATCGACTTGATCGGTTAAAAGATTAGACACTTAATTGAAAATGACGTGACTATTATTTCAACAAACATTAATCAAACATTAAACAAACTTAGGAATTTCCTCAGAAACGATGAATATTGTGTTTTATGCTAAAGTGGGCGTTTTTTTTAGGTAAGAAATTCTTCCCCGTCACGTTCCTGGGTAGTATATTGTGGATAGCTGTCTATTCCTACTTAATGGTGTGGTGGGCCAACGTGGTGGGCAACACAGTGCGCATCCCTCCTGAGGTCATGGGGCTGACTTTCCTAGCGGCCGGCACCTCCATCCCCGACCTCATCACCTCCGTCATCGTGGCTCGCAAGGGCTTCGGCGACATGGCCGTCTCATCCTCCGTCGGGAGCAACATCTTTGATGTCACCGTCGGGTAAGTGAATTCTTCCGGCCCGTCACCGCAGCGGCGGCCAGCCCCTGCGCGAAGCGATCCGCTGATAAACGCCTCGCAATTGCTCCCTCACTGCATACTTAATCAGCACGTTCCGTGTGTGTTTTATGATTCGTCGCCGCGCCCCGCTTAATAACCCCGCCGTTTGATGCCTGCTCGTACTTAATTGTTGAGACGCGGCTGATATCAAATTTTGAAAATCTTCAAGTCGCCATCTTTTAAATGAATCTGAGAAAGTGTCATATTCTATATTACATTTTTGAAATGGTTTACGAAGTTTAAATTTTGAGTTTTAAGAGGCAAAAGATTTAAAGTCAAAAAGATGTATTTTCTAAAAAAAAGACAAATATCACTAAAAAGACTATTCTATGGGTGGTCTGGGTGTAACTTCATCTAACAAAAAAAAACTCATTTATAGAAATCTTTTATATATCAATCAACTCTTTTTTATTAACTTCAATTAGCCATACAATCTATCCTTGGTACAAAACATAATTATTTGATATGAATATTTGGTTATTTAAATAAACGTAACCCTGTAACATGCAGGGAGCCTTCCAATGAGGAATCTCTATAAAAGTTTACAAACTAGTTGATAATAACTGAAAGAAATATCGTTAAGTCTCTGTTAGGAAGATCTGGAGCGTGGTCACCAGATCGATGGGATGCACTTGGAATTTAGCACAGTAAGTCGTACTGAATATTTTAATTTCGTCACGTACTAACGTAACTTTTAAGTCACTGAATTAGTAGATTAGGCTATCCCGTATGTCCAAATCGGTTTCAAGCTGATTTTATATACGAGTAGTTTACTTTCTAGCATCATTAGAGAGTGACTTACACGCATCAAATACATTGTTCTGAATTTGAACCCGAGTTGTGTGTCCTCCATGTCATTCTTCTGTCTAGATCAACACCAAGACATTTAGCTTTATTCGCTTGAGGTATTTGCTGGACGTTGAGGGTTACTGGAGGCCAGTTACCTTTTCTCAGAGTGAAGGTGACATGTTCGTATTTGTCTGTATTTGCTTTGATTTTCCATTTTTGCAGCCATGTTATTTAGATGTGCTTGCAGTATTTGTGTAGCTGAAACAGGGCTAGTATGCGTTCATAAAAGTAAATGTTTTTCAAATAAAAGTAAGTCTGTGGTGTAGATTTCTTGCTTGCATTGCTATTGTAACTTTGTCTTTCCATAATTTGTTTCCATAAGTAAGTTTCGTTGTTTGTCTCATTCGTATATAATTTTGAGGCTACCTTGTATCAGGCATCCTTTAAGCTGTCCGTACCAGAGCAATTGTTTCTGCTCAATTACGTCGATTATTGATTCATGTACATACAAACTTTCTCTAATGTCTTCGTTGCATAGTCTATTTGAACGAGTAGTTCGTTTCCATCTATTTTAGTCTTCTTTCACATTTCTTATATATCGTCCATTCTTCCGAACCGTAAGTCGATGTGCTTTGTACAATTGTTTTATATAACTTTTTTTTATCTTTTTATTCCATAGGATTGCCTGTATGGATAGTTTTATCCGGGTTAATTTGTAAACCCCATTTGTTATACTCCTTTGCCAATTTGCGTATCATATAATCAATGTCTTCTTCATTGCCAGCGGATCATCCGCAAAGAGTAATGTATGCAAGATGTTATCTCCTATAGGTATCCTCATTCTATGACATTTTTTTAAGAGAGCGGACGATATTGAACATCCTTGTCTTAAGCCTTTAAAACAGACAAATTCTTGTGAAAGTCTATTTTTCAATTTTACCCTACTTATATTGCCGTTGTAAAGTTATTTGACGACATTCACGAATACTCTTTTTATTTTGCTTTCTTTAAGTACTTCCTATAACTCGTTAATTGTTATGCTATAGGCCTTCTTTATGTCTATAAGTATCAAATGAATTTTCCTATCATGTGCTGTTGTCTTTTATGATAATTGTGCTAAACATAATCCACGCAGTATCTCCCCGAACGGAATCCGCTTTGTTTTTCTATTTCTTCTATTTTCCTTTCTAATCTTGTTTGTAATATGCATCCTTAAAGTCGGCCTATAGAACGTATCCACTTATCTCTCTAGTTGTTGCAATCTTTTTTATGTCCTTTTCTATGCATTGGACTTATAAATACCTCTTTCCATTCCGAAGGAATTTCTTCTTCCTGCAGATACCTATTGAATATTTCTTTTCAAACATCAATTGCAACTGTAGGTGCGAATTTTACCTATTCTATTGGACAACATCCAGGACCTGGCAATCTTTTGTTTTTCATTTCCTGTAGTGCCTTTCTGATCTCTTTGGCAGTTACTTCCTCATATTATTTACCTGCAGTATTCGAAGGTTGATGTTGCATATATTTGCGTTTGTTCCTGTTTTCAAAGTAATTGGGTGTAGTGCATTCCTTTCATTTTTTCTTAGTTGCTTAATCATTTCCCATGCTTGATCCAATCGTGTACTACCCATCAGTCGACCTACTTCCCACGTTCCGTTCTTTAATTTTGTAACTTCCTTTTTAATTTGTCTGCTGTACCTCGCTGATACTGTTTTCTGTCCTCTTCATCTTGAGCCGAAAGCCATTTTCGTAGAGATGTTTCATATCTTGGACCATTTCTTGAATACTATCGTTCTTCTTTAAATAGAAATTCTTTTAATTTATTATACAAGACTTCTGTGCTGTTCTCTAGTTCTATTAGTTCTGTTCTGATATAATTTGATAGACTCAGATTATAAGGGAACTGAATTGATTTGTCCTAAAACTTATCAGTATTTTACTTAGTATGTTCTACTTTTCCCTTTGTTCCTTTGGTATAACAGGTACTACTGGTATTGGCATTTATAGATAGTCAAGTATTTTTCCGTCTGGAGCATTAGTGCGAGAACAAAAAACTTTATTAAAATAATTTGCCTTTTCTTGATCGCTCTGGGCCCATTGTTTCTCAGTTGTTTGCCGATATATTGGACTTGTCGCCTTTGTTGACTTACGTAAGGATTTCGTATCGATTTATTCTTGTAATATAGCTCTTGAAGACTTCTTTGCTTCAGAATTTTAATTTTGCTTTAAGTTTGTTGCTTAAGCGATTAAATCTAGTTTTGTCGGGCGGAGCATGACTTTTCTGTCATTCTGCTCTGGCTGTTCTCTTTTTTTCTGCTAGTTTTTTAATTTGTAATGCAATGTTTATGACGTTTTTTAGTGAGCTATCTTTAGAGTAGCTTATTAGGCTGCGTCTTGTATTATATTATTTGTTGTTACCTCAATTTTGTTCTAATCTTTTAATCTTGGTTGTAGGTCTTTGGTAAGTTAACGACACATAGACAAATTAGGTGGAGGCTTGGGCGTTAAGATCTCTTGATTACTTGTGTCATTTTCTTAAAGGGGTATTAACGGGCTGTATCTATTGTCTAGAGTTATGTTTACAGAAACGGTTTCTTTGTTGCTTCTAGTTTTTTTCTTTTGGTGCCCATCACTATTTTCCAAGAATATTCTTGCGATGTTAAATTGTTTGCTCCTTTATCATCACTAGTGGATGATATTCTTCAATATTGTGGGCAATTTTGCTGCATGCGTTTTTTGATTAGAAATTGTTTTCGATTCGGTAGGATATAGTATTTGCTATTCGATGGCATTGATCGACTTATTGTTTAAGACTGGTACGTTTACGGTATTGATTGATTTATAGGTTGAGATAAGCATAATTGTGACTTCTGGATGTTATTTCCTGCGGTGTTGTCGAAGGACGGCTACTGGAACATTTTAACATCTGGCCCAAGGGGCTTTAATTGTTTTATTTACGTCGCTATCGCTAGTAAATAATTGCTTGTTATATGCAATTAGCAAACATAAGGCGACCTCGCGGTCGTGTTGTCTTTTACAATTAAACTCGCAACACAGTTGTCGCCGTTGTTTGCGCTATGAACTTTAAACCGAAACTCGCAATTCTTAAACAAGGCTGCTGCTCCAGTAAATTAAAAATTAATTGTTTATTTGGTTTAAATCGCACTAGGCGTTCTGTTTTCTCGGCTTCGTTCATTAAAGTATTGGTTGGGATGCACCAATAGACGGTCTTCTAGGCCACTTTCCAGGTACGTGGAAAGCATTTGATAACAAAAATAGTATTGTATATTTACATGATATCTCAAGTTGCAGTTTGGGATAGCTTTTGGAGAATATTCTTGGTGATGAGGTCGAAGCCTGGGGCCTTTTTAGGGTTGTTTTTTCCCTGGAATTCTGAAAGCTTAAATGAGTTGATCGGTAAGCTAATTAAGTAGAGGGATTTCAGAAAATCTGTAATTTTAACATCTTTTTCAGGACACTGGCTAGATAAAGGTATGAATACATTGGCTCGGTGATTGAACGTTTGATTTGCTAATATGTAGTATATGTGTCATAAGGCTTTTAATTTTTTTGTCGTTTTCGTTGGATATCTTGATTTTTATATTCTAATAGAAGTTTTATAAATTGTTTCGCAGACTGATCTAAAGTTCGTTTGCCTGTTTCTAATTAAATGATTTGTGTTTTGCGAGGTGTTTTTTTTCAATTATTTTGTCAGTTGTTAGTGCTGGGGTTTTTGCTTGTTAAGGGTGTAGCTTCTCATGCAGCTTGCTGGATTACGTTATTTAACTCTATTGAAAATCGTATTTAGTTTTTAATAGTATTCTAAATTTGTTAGATTAATTAATCGGCTTCGAAAGTGTTCTCAGTCCGTCTTGGTGTTGTAAAGTGTGAGTTGTACTTAAATGTGTGTTACGAAGGATTGCCCTCAAAAAGATGTTTTTGGCGTCCTAGGCTAACAATTTTTCACCCGCCTTCCTTCAAATTTTTGCAAGGTGGGAACGTATAAATTTTTAACTGGATCGGCTTTTTTCCTGTATCGGGAACGTGGAACAGTTTAACTTACAATCGAAGCTTCGCTCGGCTGAAGCAAACCAAATGGTCGTGGCAGACGCGCTTTTTGCGGCAATGTTTATGTGTGCAATGTTTATGTTTGCATGTTATGCAAACCAAAAGATGTGTACCCAGTTGAGGCTCTCAAATGTTTAATACGCGTTTCTTACCTAATGGACACCGCGGACCGACGGTCCATTCGGCAAGGAGCGAGAGAGGCCTGGACGTGCGTGTATGAACGCACGGACCTCTTCGTGTAAATCAAGACCTCAGAGCTCGGCTACGCCAAATTTCATATCAGCTGTCTTTGTTTACTTTTCTTTCAAATGTATAGATAGATATCTGAATGAAATGTGATTATATGAGGGGTTGCCCACAAAAGGTATTTTTGGCGTCCTAAGCTGACAATTTATCGCCCGCCTTCCCTCAAATTTTTGACCTTACGAAACTAGGATATACAAAACAATCCTGAAGTTAGGCAACCAAACGTACGCTCAGAGCTCAGCCATGCCCATTTTATATCAGCTGTCTGTTCAAATGTATAGTAGATGAAAGGCATAGTCTGTAGCATGGTTCTTGACACGATTTAATTTTAAATTGCCTGATGTTTAACTCTTTAACGATGCAAAAGTTAATTAAGTCAGGATTTTCCGACGATCTGTAGACTAATATGTGAGTTTACGAGAAGATAAATCGTATAGGTTTTTTGCTGCTATTAGGCCCACCATGGGCAGTTCCATCAAAATGATTCCGTCTTATAGATATTGAACTTTTGCTAGTGAAGTGGTTTTAGATACGAGGAGTTTATCGACTTGATAATTTTTAAGGAACAGTTTAATCTTTTGTGTGCTGACAAAGCCCATTAGCGTTACAAAAGCTATTTTTAAAAGTTGCGTCATTTTGCTAATTAACCTGATGATCCCCTTCTGTGTGATTAAATTTTTCGTCGTGGCTTTTAACTCCTCTGTTATTTGACTGTGGGTTTTGAAATGTGGTGTGTGGTTAGAGAGTCCTGTTGATACCCAAGTTATGTGTAGATTGTGAAAATCGCATGTTTTGTATTGTTTGTTTTGAATATGTAACCCCCACAACTCGATGTGCTTGAAAGGTGATCGTTTCGGCATTGTGACCTCACATCTTACAATTAGTCGTAGGAAGAGTTTGTAGTTCTGTATTATATATCTTTTATAATTTAACCTGACTATCTGTAGTTTTCCCTTGGCATTCTTTGATGATGGAGTGAGATTCTGCACATTTAACATATCTTATCTGTGTCCATAGCTTTGACATAGCACATTGCAATTCTTCTTTTTACACGTGGAAGGAAAGTGTCGACAGTAATGCAT
This sequence comes from Sinelater perroti, assembly GCA_036346155.1. Lineage (NCBI taxonomy): Eukaryota > Metazoa > Arthropoda > Insecta > Coleoptera > Elateridae > Sinelater > Sinelater perroti. The sequence goes on along the minus strand of JARFIY010000254.1, from coordinate 19,038,178 downwards.
GTGTTCATAAATAATTTGATTTTGTAGATTTCTTTGTCGTTATCTTTTTGTTTAACTTCTACTACGAACATATAGGGTGGTTATTTTATATTCCATGTGTTAATTGCTTCATGACTAAGTACCTATAATTTTGTTTTTCTTTGGGTTTTAATTTTATCATTTGCTGAGTGCTTTTGGTGTGAAATTGTCTGTGGCAATTTCGGTTAGCAGCGTTGTTAGAGTGTTTATGTTTTTAACATCAGTACGTATATAAGTTATAGTTTAGGATCTTTTTGGGTAGTTACTTTTTATAAGGTGATTTATTATCATTATTAATATCTAATGGCTCATATTTATTCTTCTTCTGCAGGTGCCGCTCCAACTAGTAAAGATTGGCTGCATTTCTGCAAATCTTTCTCTGTTCCTTACTATGTTAAAAAGGGTGCTGACTCTCATAATCCCCGTCCATTCTTTTATGTTTCTGAGCCACGACATCTTTCTTCTTCTCACTCTTCTTCTACCTTCTACCTTTCCCATTATTATTTTCTGTAGTAGGTCGTATCTATTATGCCTCAGTACGTGTCCCAGATATTCAACTTTTCTTCTTTTTACTATGTGTAAAAGTTCTCTATCTGTTCCTATTCTATTTAAGACCTCCTCATTGGTACATCGCTCTGTCTATAAGATTTTTAGTATTCTCAAATAAAGACCCACATTTCGAATGCTTCTATTCTTGCGCTTGTGTCTTTTTTTAGAGTCCATGCTTTTGAGCCGTACAGCAATATTGGCTATATGTAACAGTTAACTACTCTCAGTCGTAGGTCGATGCTCATTTCTTTATCACATAACATTACTTTCATCTTTCTAAATCCGTCTCTGGCCATTTGTCTTAACTTTCGTGTCACTATCTTATTCTTCTCTTACCCATGTACTTCAGTATTTATATTTCTATACCCGCTCTATGTTGTTACCTGCTACCATAAGTTTCACATTTAGGTCTCTCTTCTTGCTTACTACCATAAACTTCGTCTTTTGGATGTTCATATTGAGGCCTAACCTTTCACTTTCTTCATTCGCTCTGTCCAACAAGACTTGCATATCTTCTTGAGTTGATGCAACTATAATAGTGTCGTTGGCATATAGAATATTATTTATTACTTTACCATTTACTTAGTATAAGTTGAACAGGGTTGGCGATAAAATGCATCCCTGTCTCACTCCTCATTTTATTTCTATTTCTTCTGTACTGTCGTTCTCAATTCTAACGATTGCTATTTGGCTCCAGTACAAGTTATTAATTATTTGTATATCCTTTCCATCTAGGCGTATTTTTTCCAGTATTTGAATATTTATTAGTTAACTCTAAACTTTTTTCTTGAGTTCTGTATTGTGTACAATTCATTTCCTGACTCAATTCAAATTAGGAGTTTAGTAGAAGATTTTTATAGCTTATCAGGTGCATGTTTGTCACCTGCACCTGGTAAGAGAAGGTTAAAATTGTATAGAATATAATTGTAAATCATGTTAATTTTGCTGGTGATATAGTTGAACTTGGTTTGGATAAGAGTTAGTCTGAGAAGGAGCCCTACTTTATTATTTGATACTTGATGGTTCAGTTTATTAGATTAATTTATATACGAAATAATGAAAATAATAACTAAACATATGAATAATAACTTCCACGTCAAAATTAAAAACCTAGCGGTTAGTGATAGCGATTAACACTTGTATCACTGCAGGCAAGTTAACGTTATCGTTTTTTTCGATTCGAAAACCAAGCATGATCTCAAGATTAGTATCACACTATTTACATTTACACGATGTTCGAGATAAATTAGACAGTTTTATATAAGGGCAAAGGTAAATATCTTAACTGTGTGAAAATTAAAGCATCAAATGCCTCTTTTACTTTACCTACAAGCTAAGTCTTTGTATTATAAACAGTATGGTCGGTGTCTTTCTCAACCACACCCCATTAAGTCCTGCTGCCCGGCATACGGTTTTCTTAAAGAAACCCTCTCCAACCAAGGATTGATCACGGAGTTCAGAAACTCCACAAAGCCATCCGAATTAAGCCTAAGCCCCTATTCAAAGATGCGAGATGGCATGGCATCACCCTCACACATCCACAACCCATCAGAGTTCGGGAAAACTTGGTTTTCATTACACGAGGAACGTTATTTTGGATTGTAGGTAAGCCATTTGTTGTTCTAAGTGTTGTGCAGCTGGTTTTGACAGAAATTATTTTCATTAGAAAAGAACCAGATTGGCTCTAATTTAACAGGTGTTTCTTTGTCAGAAGACTTTCTCGTTACTTTTCTATCAAAAGTTATTCTCCACGCCTTTTCTGTGAGTGGTAGCGGGGATTCTCATTCAAGGTCAACTTTATGGTGGAAGTTGCAACATCCATTTCCCACACTAAAACATGCATCTCCTGCCTGGGCCTTCCATCACTTTCTTCTGCAGTTGTTGGATGAATTCTAGCATACAAAGGCAACCAAAATGTCTGACGTATTCTTTTCTACGAAGCAAGACCTCGTAGTTTCCGTTGCAGCTCTTATTTTACGTCGCATTGCTTTCACAGTGTTCAAAGAGCATTGAGTGGTACGAATCATCATAGTGCAAGTTACCCTTTTCCAATATTCAGATGGTTTCCAATCGTTTATTGCAGTTGATTGTGACATCTCTAAACTGTAGTAATCAGGTTTCACAATTAATTAAAATCTGTCAAATTTATCTAAAATGCCTGGTATTTGTTGGGTGACGTAAAAATTGATCATTTTCTTCACTGTTTATTTGAGTTTCAAGTTACGCAGGTCAGCAACTTCAATTTTAGAAAGTTAGCCTGTTTATAGATGGATCTTCAAGATTAAATTTTTCCAGGTCAACTGATATGGGAATATGTTTTCACATCTCGAGTTTTGTGAAGTTCGTAACCTACACGACTGGCAGTTAAACCTTCGCACATCTCCGAAACTGCAGGAACATTTTGCACTACATTATCAATGTTCACGGATCGTTAATTTTTCTACCCCGCTAAATCTACATATTTCGCAAAAATAGCGTTACAAGCTCGGGGAGACCCAACTGCGCAAAACTCGTCTCTCGGCAGCGCTTTCCCATCATGCGTGGCTTTTTCTTCCGGCGAATAGCGCCGTCTGATGTAATTGTTCCCAGCTGCAATTAACTTCCAGGCCGTCTGTTAATTTAGCGGGCAGTTAACCGATCTGTTTACTGCAGTTGCTTCGCCGGGGCGCGCTGCCGGGCGCCGGGGCGCCGCTGGTGCGAGGTGCCCCTGAAAGTCGTATCGATTCGGCGTGCTCAGTTTTCCGCCCGGTTGGCCCGCTGTCTTCACGCACAATTACGCTGGGAAATTTTTATTTTTGGATGTATAGCTTAAAGTTTGCGGCGCTGCGGATGAAGCAATTATGTGGACGCGCGCTGCCTGCGCCGCATTTTGCGGCGGGAAATGTCGCCAGCTTGGGCGGCAGTAATGAGAAAGTAAAAATATGGTGCATATTTATGTCCTTATGAATAGAAAGGGCAAATTTGTATGTCCCTGAGTTTCATTAAGCCTCAATTTTAAAAAAATCATTGATTTTTGATACATTACACAGCAGTGCAGTATTGTTGATGGTGATAAGTATTTATTAATAATTTTTTATAAATAATTATAAAAATGGGAAGCCACGTAGCCTTCTACATTGGAATCGCCAAACACTTATAAGGACATTTGAGGAAAATTATATTTCGTCACTATTTTTCTGTTCTTAAATATTGCCCTGTTTCTTGTTTTCTTATCATTGATATGCTCAAATTTATTATTTCGCGATTATAGCGACAAATATAGGATGGTCCAAGTCACCCACAACGTTAAAAATCAATAACTTTCGAATAAAGTAAGATATGTGTGAAGTTTATTATAAATGATAATTAGGTTAATAGATTAAATATTCAAAAGTTTTAGCCTTCAGATACAACATGGTCCAGTCTATTGACAAAATTCTGGTACACTCTAGCGACATTTCTTCTGGTATAGCTTTTAGGACATATGTAATGCCTTGGCGAAGAGTTTCTATAGTGTGTTTCTGATTTTCCGAGAAGCCCCATAATAAACAATCCATTAGATTAAAATATAGCAAGAAAGCAAGTCACTTTATCCAAACTCTAAACCTTTCAGGGTATCCTAGACTGATCACTTGATATCCGAAAGTGTTTTAAGGAGGTCTAAGACCAATCCAGTACGATGTGGAGGTGCTCCATCTTGTATAAACAACAAATTCTGCACAATATTTTTCCTTCATTTCTGAAATAGCTTGTCTTTGAAGCATTTTATAATGAAGTTGGCTTACAATTTATTGGTAGATTATTATACAAAAACATTACAGGCAATGTTAATTTAAAATTGGCTGGTGCTCTGCCTTACGGCACTATATCACCACTATTTAACAATTTCACGCAATCCTGTATTTTACAATGCTCAATTTTCTTAAAATTTTTGTGGCCGCAAATTTACCTGCCCCGGCATTCGCCTTGGTGCAGGACCCGGGAAAACCACAAAAACCCGAGTCAGGGCAGGCGACTCGAAACCGCTGATGGCTCCGAGTCCTCCTAGCTATTACATCACTACGCAAAGAAACAGACTAAAATCTACCTTAACTTACGCCGCACTTAGTGTCTGTTAGATTGTTCAAAGAGTTCGCATCTCGCACAACACTTGTTTTTCCCAATCTCTGCGCGCCCATCACAAGTTCGCGTCAACACGTAATCTCGCGCACCGTTCCGCAAAAACCGCAAGAGCCGTCCACCATTCACGCACGTTCGAAAGTCCCTCAAGCTCCTCCTGCGTTCGTGGCCATCTCCAGCCGCTGGTAATCAGGGTCCTCTCCACCCTGGCCCTGGTCTCCTCCTCTGCGTTGCAGGTCAGCAGGACGTGCATGGCGTCGTCGACCTCCCCACACGCGCATCTGTTTTGATCTTCCGCCAGCTTCCGGATTCGGACTAGGTATGACCGGAAGTTGCCATGCCCAGTAATAAGCTGGACGGTGTGCCGATTAAAGCACTCCGCAGCTTGTCGCGCCGTGTCGACCGTGGGAATGAATATCCGCGCATGTCGTCCCGTCTCCGCTGGTTGCCATCTCTGCTCCCATCTTGCTCTCGTCCTGGCTCGTAATCGGTTTTTTACGAGCTCCATTGGCACCGTCTCGAATATAAGCGGTCCATCTCCTGCCGCTGCCTCTTTGGCCAACTGGTCCGCACGCTCATTACCTGGACTCCCGACGTGCGCCTTGCTTCAATGAAAACGGACATCGATCTCGGCCGACAGCGTCTTTGCAAGGCTCCACACCTCAACTTGCAAATCCGTCGACGCTCTCATACTCTTGAGAGCAAGTAGCGCTGACTTGCTGTCAGATATTACAGCGCATCTTGGGATCGTTGCTCTGTGCCTCTGTATGTAAGCTAGGCACTCTCGGATGGCTATTAACTCGCACTGGAAAATAGTGCTCCAGTCTGCGAGTTTTGCTCGTTCGTAGTGTATTTCCTCGTTTCCTTGCATGAAGACGAACGCGGCCCCTGCTCGCCCGTCGTCTGCCCGCGATCCGTCCGCGTAGCAGCACAGTTATCGTTCCTCCGGTTCCGCCACGCTGAATGGGATGCCGTCTTGCTCGGCCGGGTGCCCCGTCTCCTCCATGGACTGCCTCCGCTCAACGACGCCCTGCCGCAACCCCAGCTCCTCTCGAAGCTGATGCTCCGTCCCGGTCGTCAGCCTCCTGCGATCGGCCGCTTCCTGCAAAATAAAATAAAAAAGGCGGTAACTGGCTCAATACTAACGCGGTTTCGGTGGCTGCAGTGCAGTAAGCACTTGCAGCCTTAACTGCGAGTATCCTCTGTACGCTGAGCAAGTCCCTAGTTTCAAAGAAGAAAGGCCCAATAATTCCCTTTTTACTCAATCCGGCCTAGTAAGTCACTCTTTTTAGTGTAGTGGCATAACTTTAACGTAATCTGTCTTTTGTGTACCCCAAAATTGCCAGTTCTGTTTATTCACATGATCTGATTAATATCAATTTCTTTGCTTTCAATCTTGCAAAATCAAGTTTTTTGACTATTCTCCCCACTTATTGCATAGAAAACTTAAGCCTTATATGAAAATAGTTTAAAGTCATTTTACGTTTGGTGTTTGCAGATTCAAGTGAGCAACGACGTTTTTCTCAGATAAACTAGGATCTTCATTTAAGGCTCATGAATCTTTTTGATATTTTCGATGGATCGCGCAGATCTTGGTCTTACAGTTCTTGCTTCTTCTTCTTCTTCTTTACAAGGAAGGAAAATTGGCGCCATACTATGTCTAAAATCCTACTTAATGGACATCAAAGAACAGGCTTTTGCATTATAGTTACTGACGATAAAAATTGGGTATATTTCGATAATATTCGCAACATAGGCCAACCATCAACATCTATACCAAAACTAAATGTTCATGTGGAGAAGCTGATGCTTTGTATTTGGTGGGATCAAAAGGGCGTGCTATACTTTAAATTCTGATCATTATCAATCTCTATCCATAACAGTTAATCAATTTGAACTCAAATATTGAAGGTCAAACGTCTGAAATGCATCAAAAATCATAATAAAGTGATCTTTCAACAGGAACGTATGCCACCCTTCTAAAAAATGGAACATCGAGCAATTTTTTGCTACAACTTTGCAGTAGATTTGATTGTTGATTTGATTCAAAAGAACTACTCGTATTCTGAAAGATAATCGTTCTTATTGTACAGGTGGTATTGGAAGCTCCAGAAAAGTTCAATTTGGAAAATTAAAAAGGAGAGCGTTTGGATGTTTCTATTTGACCACCTTTAAATAAGAAAAGTTTGTTTCTTGTGGGTACGCTAAGCTTTAATCGACGAGCATAAGGCACGATAAATTTTGTAGCGCCTATATGTTAGTATCATGTAATACGCAATAAAAGCGGGCTTTATTTTTTGGCATGTTTACTTAACCCCAAAATAAAGTCCAACGAGGATATCTGAGTCATCATAGAAAATTAGAATCGATAATTGTTCTCCAAGAATACAGATAAAGGTTTTCCTAAATAACAATGTTCTACTATACATCAGGGAACTAAAAGCTTGAGCAGGATATAAAAAATCGAATAATGTAGTTGATAAAACAGCAGATTAACTCAAAAACTCTTTAACTGTGTAAGAGTACAAAACTACTACGTTTCAAAATTATATTACTAACCAAAATGCCAATGAAGAGCGAAAATAGTGTATGAGATACATTTAATATAGAAAATTCTGATACATTTGCAATGTGTTGATTAAGTATTGTTAAATTCTTCAGTCAATCACCAATAGTCACTTGATTTTTGTTCTGTATGGATGTGGTAAACGGCTGCTCTGCGTGTGATTATACTTTAAATGTTTATGTTAGAAATCTTAATAAAGTCATAGTCGTAGTGGCGAGACACACCAAGCCTCAAACGAAAGCAATGAATGCAAATAAGCCATACAATAGTGGAAATAAACATAAAGACACTAGGTTTCTTGCCAATTTTAAAGGACACGTTAGATTCAGCTAGATTTTAGATCGGTAGTCTTATGTAAATTTGGATGCCTAGCACACAATTGACCAATAATATTTATTGAGATCAGTTCTGAACCTTTTCAAAAATGTGCGTGGAAAAAATTATATAACAAATATATCAGTACTTTGTCTATCGACCACTGTTTTGAATAATACTAAATAGTCGATTTGGCATCGACCTAATAAGTTTTTTACGGGTCTCTTCTATAATATTATGCAATGCATTGGAATACATACTTGCTATTCTTGTGTACATCGCAGACAATAATTTCCTGGAGATTTGCGATAGGGTTTAAGTCGGGACTGATGGCAAGCCAATCTAAAGACTTTGATCGTCGCAAAAGAGTGCACCACAGCGTTGTTCTGCTGAAATTTCCAATGCCGGTCACCAAATTACTTACCAAAAGGCAACAGATGTTCCCCGAGTTCTTGGTAGTCCTTCGCGTCCACTCGGGGTTTTACGAAGGCTAAATTAATAGTGCCGTTCCATCCGAAGCCGCACCATATCATCACTGAGCCACCACCAAAGTTTCGACTCACCATTACTCAGATTCTTTGCGCGAGTCGTGCCAGTAATATTGACAGCCATCCCGGTTGTCTAAATTAAACTTTTTTTTCTTCGCTGAAGACCACTTTTCCAATATTTTCACAATATGGTCACGAATAAACTTTATTCGGGCTTCATTGTAATGGTCCATGAGTATTGGTTCGGGTGGTCGTTTTTGTCATTTAAAGGGTGTGGTGCTGCTGATCAGTTGTCGAACTTTTTTAGGTATCACGGGAAGATTCAGCCCCTTCTGAATTTGGCAGCTTGAAATTTTGTTCTTCTGAACTTCGTCTAGAATATGTTGTTCATTCTACTTAACAGTTTCTTAGGTCTTCCCGGACTAGATTTCTTCTTATAATCGGCTCCTTTCTTGATAAAATTGTCGACTACGGTAGGAGAACGGTCGATCTTGGCAGCTGTTTGGCCAAGATCTTCTCTTTTTCGAGCTCACTCAGCGGTTTTCTATTGCCATAGTTTTTAACTCTGCTTTTTGATCGTTCTTTAGGTAAATGTCTTCTATGATATGGTTCGTTAGAGAACAAATCGGGAAACGTGAAAGAGAAAGATATTTAGACCACTTTAAAGCGGTTAAAACTTCTTGCTTTGATTATTTCCATCCCGAAGTTTAACACTACAATAAAACAAACCAATTCGTATATAGCCCGTTGCAACCTTTTTTGAGACTATCTAAGTTTTGTTGGTGACTTAAAAAAAATTAATAAGAATGTTCCATTGGGATGCTAATAATCTTTCTGACTACAAAACAGAATTAATATATTCCTCACAAATAAATAAGGCAGATGTAACATCAATCTTTGAACTTCAATATATGACAATAGCAATGTTTTAAATATAATATTACACAATCTACCACGATATTTATACTGATGGAGCAACAGATGATAGTACAAGATTAAAGTAACAAACGTTTTTGGTCTTTCTTCCAAGCTACTTACTAAGTTTTAAACTCTCTTCTAATCCCTAGCCACTAAATTTACATAACAAAGAGAATAAACCTTTAAGAAGCCATGACTAGCAAAAACAAGAGGCACCTCTCAACTGGCAAACCGAGATATTGGCCTACTGATCCTAACAAAACATCATATTTACTGGATTTATTTAAACTTTAAGGTGCAGCTTCAAACTACACGAAAATAGAATCCACCTATGAATTGTCATCCGATCATACACCAATCATTGTAATCCTAAGTATTTATATAATAATTAAACGAACCATTAAAAAGATTTTCGTGTTTGCAGAGGAAATTAAATAAACCTCAGTGTTAGGATAAAATAACCTGATTAATTAGATGATGTAACACAGTACTTGATTACACAAACACAAAAAGCAGCATGGTCGTTTTAAACCAAGAATCAAAAGACACCAATAATATTTTACGTAATCTACGAGAATTGGTAATGGAGAAACGCAGAGCCAGGAACAGATAGCAGATAATGTGTAACAACCATGATAAACCTATTTATATATATAACACCGGTATCGTCTATTCGAAAATCATTAGAAGCGGAGAAACCAAACTTATTCGCCGAGCATTTTCAAACCACATAAAAATAGTGATGATGATCAGATTAAAATATTATTAGGCATATTCTGTCAAATGTGCTTACCTACAGAGCTATTTTTCCCAAGCAAAGTTTCCCGTCAAATTAAAATTATTAATCAACACAAAGCATGACTTAATCACAGAACGAATACAAAAAAAACTGCCAAAAAATAATTGTAAATCTGACCACAGTCTATAACAGCATGCTAAGAGTGGGATATTAACGTCATTATTTGAGGAAAAGAAACTATGGACGTGGCACACGTCTTTGATAGTGTCTGCTACGATGAGTTTTAATGCAAAATCAAAAATGGACTACCTACTGCATACTACTTACTGTTAAAATCATACCTTTTTGATAAGTACTATCAGGTTAAATATAATACCACCGGCGAAGAATTTTTATCAAGTGTCCTCGGGTATGTCTCCGAAAAGCCCCTTGGTTTTCAAATCGTACCTCATCCATATTGGGGATTTAAAAATAACAGAAAACACTACAACCACTACAATTTAAGATGATACCACCCTCTTAACAGTCAATAAGAACCTTATGATAGCATTCAAACATCTTCAGCGCTATCTCAACCTCTAACAGAAATAGAGTATTAAAATAAATCAAGACACGTAACCTTCATTACAAAATGCCTTGATTTCTCTCAAGTTACTCCCGCCCCCCACACACACAACATATCATACCTAGTCCAAACCGAAGCTGAATACCTTAATTTCTACCTCGACCAGGGGCTTATCTGGCAGAAACATTTGAATACTAAATTCCAATAGCTTAGTTTAAGGCTTCGATAACTATACTGGTTATTGGATCTTCTTCTTCTTCTGGTGCCATCTCCATTAATGAAGGTTGGCAACAATTGTGGCGAATTCGTCTCGGTCTTGTGCTGTTCTAATTAATGTGTGTGTGTTTAAACCCGTCCAGTCTCTTATGTTCTTCAACCATGAACATTTTCTTCGACCTGGGCCGCGTCTTCCTTCTATTTTCCCTTCTATCATGAGTTTTAATAGTTGGTTTTTCTGGTTTCTTGTGATATGACCAAGATAGGCGGTTTTCCTTTTTTTAATCGTATTAACTAATTCTCTGTCTCGGTTCATACGTCTGAGTACTTCCTCGTTTCTTATGTGTTCAACCCACGATATTCTATGCATTCTTCGGAACACCCACATCTCGAATGCTTCCAGCTTGCTAATCTCTTTTTTGTTCAATGTCCAAGTCTCTACCCCGTATAGCAGTATTGAATAAATGTAACATTTGACAAATCTGTATCTTACATCTAGAGCAAGGCTTTTATTACATAGCAAGTTTCTCATTTTTAGGAAAGTCATTCTGGCTGTCTCTATTCTGGTTCGTATTTCTAGTTCTGGGTCTAGATTGTCAGTTATCCAGCAGCCAAGGTATTTAAATTTGTGGACTTGTTCTATATGTTCATTATATACTTTTATATTGACTGTTGTGTTTGGTATTCTGCTCACTACCATTGTTTTTGTTTTTGTTGTATTAATTTTGAGTCCGACAGTATCTCCTTCGGTTGTGATACGGTCCATTAAGCGTTGTAGGCCCTCAGGGCTGTCGGCAATAATTACGGTATCATCCGCGTACCTCAAATTGTTGAGTAATCTTCCATTGACTTTGATACCATCTTCCGAGCCTTCAAGTGCTTTTTGGAATACTTTTTCCGAATATATATTGAACATAAGTGGTAATAGGACGCATCCCTGACGTACCCCTCGTTTAATAGCCACTTCAGTTGTTGGATAGAACTTCTCAATTATCCTTAGAGAACAAAATTTGCATTTACAAACGTACCATCAAATTGACATGAATCTACGGTTTTGCAGCAGTGGGGATATACAAACTGACAAATTCCAAAATCATTCAGCGATTACAGTAGAAGATACTACGAATAATAGCAAATGCATCTTGGTATGTTTCAAACCATATACTCCATACTTATATCAGAAGAAAAATTTTTAACAACGTACCACCAAATACTACTAGGTCACGAGAACGAATGCATCACCGAACAACAACCACTAAAACTCTCAGCACTACCCCAAGCTCCAAACAGGAAGATCGATAGATGGTTTTCCCTACAAGTGTATAAGTTACATTTACTTAGTGCTTTGTACAAATGAGTACATTGTAAATTTTGAAAAGCCATCTATCACCAAATAACAACAATCAAGAAACTGGAGCGTTTCTAGATGTGGTATCCCAAATGCCAAATTTAAAATTAAGATCTTGGTCAGTTTAAAGTTTCAAGGCATGGTTTAATAACGAGTAAGTATTAAAAATGCGACCTAAAAACTAAAAAAACTGTCGTATTGATAACCATTAATTTTGTTTAAACTATGAGAACTACCCCATTCATGGAAATGTGTACAATTCTGATAATATTAAAACCTGATAAACCTGAAACAGGAAACGTTTTACAAATTGATTTATATTTCTTTGAAATACATAACTGATAATGTGTGGATATCAATTATCGATCAAACTACAAGAATTGTCTTTAGTATCGCTGTAAACTTAGAAGAAAATAAATACTAACCGATAGCTTTTCTTGGCATATCAGAATGATCTAATAAGATGTTGCTTGCAGGTTCGCTTCAACTATTCCTCACCGCTATTATTGAGACAAATATATTAACACACTTTCTGAACATCATCCCTTCAAATTTGGTTTATCTCCGATTATGTCTGACATAGCAGAGGCAGGCGGTACTCTAATTGGTCAAATTCATCGTACATCAAGATCTAAACAAAGCAAGTGCCCCCAAGAATACTTGAACTTTGTCAGCAAATATAGATGTCAAATTAATGTCCACGGAAGATACTTTTATTATGATAACTACCATTTGTCTGCCGGGCGACATTGATGGTACTTTATCTCTATGAAGAATGAAACAAAATACTTGGGGCTGTACCTAGATTAGTGCGTGACATGGAAAAATACACACAAACAAAAGAAAGTAATTGCACATTAAATTCAGTTGATGTATTGATTGCTTAGTAGAAGATATTTATTATCCATAAAAAACTCAATATGAACATATGGCTTGTGAATGTGGAAGTGCATCAAGAAATCCAATATTAGCATTATCTAAAAGTTTTAAACTAACATTCTACATTCACTAATTAATGCACTTTGCTATGTTACTAACTAAACCATCCACAAAAATATTAAAGTTTTCATCGTATAAGAAGAGATCTATCGATTTTCTTCCAACAACTCATCAAAATTAGCTAGTGAGCTCTCCATTAAGAAAATTCTAATAAAACTGAAGAGAACTTAATCAACTAACTTATCGGTCTAATATAAAAACTTTCCTCTAAGTAGGTAGAATACACAGTAATCCAAATTGGACTTTAGAATTTGAATTGCGTACCGTTTGCGTCTCTATGTTGAAAGTTGGTATCTAAACACATGACAGTCATAAAAATCTTTTTTCTTTAAATGGTTTTGTGTATCGTCAAAATCGTCGCATTCACGTGCTATTCGCAAAAAACCAATTCGTCCACTAAAATGCACTGTTTGGTGTGCATTGTGGGCTGAATGAATTATTTTCCCATACTTTTTTGAGGGCGAAGCTGGTAAAGCTCTTACTGTCAATGATGTATGCTATAGGGAAATGCTTAACACCTTTTTTTAATAAAACCAACGATTACAACTTGAATGATATGTGGTTTTCACAAAATGGCGCCACATGTCACAAAGCACGTGAAACACTTACTTTACTTCAAACCAAATTACCTGGCTGTGTTTTCTCGTAGAGATTAACATCGATTTGCTACCGCGGTTTTGAGATCCGACTTCATTAGAATTTTTCCCTGAAGCTATATGAAGGAATAAGTTTATGTGAACATACCTCCTACTATTTCAAGTATAAAAGAGAATATTAGACTCGTAATTGCTGAAATAGAGCTATATTTGTGGGAAAGTATTACGAAAAATTTCGCTAAAATTTGTGGAAGGCATTTGACCAACATCATATTTCATCCGTTACTGCTAGGTCTGTACTTTACACTGATAGCAATAAAATTCGGATGGTTCCAGTATTTTGTTTTCTATTTAGGAAAAACATCTAAAGTGCAATTTGGATCACCGCTCATATTAAAATAAGTAATTTTTTTTACAAAAATCACCAATGAATGATTATTTTTTTATACTCTTTCAGTGTAGATATGTTTCAGTTATGTCAAAAAAACACTTTGCTTTTTGATTGACATGTGTACCCTAAATTCTTTGAAGTTGACTTTTTTCTAAAATCAGTACCAATACAACAGTGAACCATACCAATAGAAACTGTCATTACAAGTCAGGAGGTAAACGAAGGGGTGCGCGTTGTAGCTAGGGATTTTTGAATAACATTCCTCTTGTAGCATACTTGGCAAAACCACTTTTTAAGTGAGTACCACAATGTCAGAATAAGAGACACAAGGGATTCTTATTAGGTTGCTCGTGACAGAGGGAGTAAAACATCCGAAGTTTTTGAGAAGACTTGAGGCACAGTTTAAGGTTAACACCCTAGAAAAGACTTAATACAGCGTGAAACAGGCAGTTTTGGGGGAAATGGAAAGCAGTTGAAAATTAAGGTCACCGAAGTGCCTTAGGACCAGCGTGATTGGGGAGAATATTCGTAATTAACAACTGCTGAAATTGATTTTGAGGTCAGAATAAGGTACAGTAATCAGGTAATCCTGCTGCATGGAAACGCCTGGCAAGTATTTGTTTTGGATTTCATCGTAATAACCTTTCTACAGTTTGGATTGGTAGCCCTGCGATTATCATTGTTTGAATCACCAAAAGAAGCACTTGGAAGACAGAAACATTTAACAATATGTTGCTGTAGAAGCATTCGTCCCGATTAGCTTGTGTCACAACCACCTTCACTTTACGACAGTGGGATAAAGAAACTACCTACCTGTTAGAAAAATATGTTTCTAGAGAGATTACAACAACAGAATATAAAAATATGTAGAATATATAATTTAGCAACAATTTCTGTGTTTATTATTATTATATAGTACAAAGAAAAATGTATTTGTTTGGAGGAGTCTGTGGCGGCGCACTTTTCTTTGAGCATATTAGTTAAACAAGCTCTAATTACGCAAGCTCCCTAATGTGGCGGCAAATCTAATAATTCTCCAGAGATTGATAATTTGATCACATGGGAAGTAACTACATTAACAACTTGCTGAAACTTGTAATCAGCTCTGTAATGAGAAATTCCTAGTCCTGCCGCAGGAAGAAATGCGTTGAGCTAAAGTTTAAGGATGACGAAACTGAAATTGGCTCTTTCATAGGTAGGATTTTAAAATAAATAAAAACAGAATGAACTACTGAAAGTAGCATATAGAGTCTGTTCGAAAAATAAGATACGTTGCTGCTTATTTTTGATACATCAGAAAACTTCTAGTGTTTAAATCGTTTGAATGTATATTTTAAGTATATAATTTTGCATAACTTTCAAATTAGTGTAACTTTATTGATTTTTAAAATAAATAATGCTATTAACACTAAAACAGTCTGTAATAAATAATAAATGATAGGTGTACATTATTTATTTAATTTTGGCAGATTATATCAGAAAAATGGCGTCGTTCTTGTAGTACAGATATCCAGAGCTTCTTTTGAAAGTTCTGGATTGCGCTTACCCACATTTCTTGTAGCACCGTTTTCAAAATCCTTCCAGAAACCTTCAGCCCGTCTACTGTACGAGGTAACCCTAAAGAATAAAATTGCAGACGGATAAATCTGGGGAGCAGGGGAGGTCAAAGAACATCGCCGAAACGTGAGGTTACATGTTGGAGAAGGCTTTATCAAACAACTGGCATTGTAGCACCGTCTTGTTGGAACTATATTTTTTTAGGTTAAAATAAACGTCGAAGTTTTGGACGCAAAAATTTGGTTAACATGTTGACTCTGAAATCACTGTTACTATAGCCCTTTCTTCTTCAAAAATGGAAAGGAACAATTCTTATTATAATACTAAACTGTAACTTTCGCACTATGGAGAAATTTCTGGCGTAATGTTTGTAAATCGATAGTTTCGTTTATTAACATAGTCATCAAAAAAAATGTGACTTATCACTCATCACAACTGCATCGCTAGAAGCAATTATTTTAGCGTTCTGCGGCTTGTGTTGGAGAAAATCACCTTGAAGCAGCTTTTGAACTTTTAGTTATTTAGGTAATACGGGAAACAACAGATGAAAACACTCAAGCATTACAGAAGAAAGTCCAAGAGATAATGAATAAAATAGGAATAGAAATAAAAAGTTAAAAGACATGTAGAAGAAATGAAAAGAATTCGAAAATTAAATAAGAGTGAAACAAAACTAACGTTAATAGAATTGGTAAATAGAAATCAAAAGAATGACAAAAATATTTATTAATGAATATTATTCCAAGGACATAGTGTAACAAAAAGAAACCTTGATCGAGCATTATGAAAGCCGCGATAAAGGTAGGTGACAAGAGTCAAATACAATAAGTTAGTGGTAAATGAAACAGAATACACCATGGATGATTTAGAAGGCCCGCAGCAACCAAAAATGGAAAATAGAAAAACAGTAAATCAAGGATCACCAGAAGAAGAAGAAAATAAGGTTGCAAAGTATCCAAATAAACTAGAAAAAAAATAACTCAAACAAACAACCGCAAAGAGCATTAATAAAACAAAAACAAAAATAACGACAAAGATGCGAGAATCAAAGAATTGGACCGTGGAATGGGAAGACATTGTTAGTGCCTGGAAAATGCAAGAGTTAACAATGAGATTAAAAAATATAGGATTGAAATAGCATGCTTACAAGAAGCAAAGTGGAAAGAAAAAGGAGGAGGAAGACTTGAAGAAAGAGACTATGCAATTTGTTGTTGAGGAGAAGAACAACAAGGTTATGGAAGAACAGCTTTTACCACAAAGAAAATGAAATACACCAAGTATTACTATTTAAGGCCACCAACGGAAGAATATCATATATTATAATTAAGAACAGCTTATATAACCTATCAATAAGAAATGTTTACGCACCACAGAAACAGCAGACGATAACATAAAACAAGAATTCTATGATAAACTTGAAGAAATGCACGAAGTTTCTAAAGAGGACATGGCAATAATAATAGGCGATTGTAATACCAAAATAAAAAAAGAAGAATAGAAAGAAGGAGTGGTAGGTAAACACACAATATACAATTAAACAAACAATAACGGACGGCTATTATGTAATTTTGCAAAAGTAGCACACAGGTATTTAGTGAACACAAAATTCAAATACTGAAAGATCCACAAAGTAACATAGATGCAACTTGGAAAAAACGATGTAAATCAAATCAATTACGTTTTAGTAAAAAGAAAGAACGTACAGAGGAGCTAACATAAGCACAGATCACTATCTGGTCATAACTAAAATTAAAATTAAAACGAGAAAACGGAAAAGATCAGAATAAACAAAAAACATGAAACACAGAAAAACTTGAAAAATAAGAAATACTAGAAAGATACAGAAATAAAATGAAAAATAGATTGAACAGACGAGAAACACCTAACAGAAGAATTATAGATCAGGTAGTAGAACTCGCAGAAAATGCCTTATGATACGAAACACAAGAAAAAGGAAATATTGATTTGATAATTAAAAATGAATACATTGCAAGAAAAAAGTAGGTCAGGACAGGAATGGAGCAGGACAAAACTGGCTACCAAGAAAGCAAAAAAGATGCAAATATGGAGACACTACTTTTCTAAATTCTTTTAAGGTAGAGATAAACACAAATTGAAGAGGAAACAGAGACGAAATAAACCAAGGAAAACCTAGAACAAGTACCAGATATTAATGAAGTAAAGAACATATCAATAGACTAAAAAACAAAAAAGCATCCGGTAGTGATAGAATAAATACAGAATTAAGGAAGGGAGAAGAGTTAAGGATACACAAATTAATAACAAACAATGGAAACCAGAGGTTGTGAAAAAAAAATTAATTTTTAATTGCTTAATACTTAAAACTGGAATCCTATCGAAATGTACTAACTACAGGACATTCACAGTTTTAAACACCAACTATAAGATAGTAACGTCTATATGAAAGGATAGGTTGGCAAAACACATAAAGACAATAACAACAGACTATGGTCATGGAAAATCCAAAGCCCCAGTAATAATTAACTAAAACCAATCAAAAAAGATAGAAATCTAAAAAGAGTAAGGCAAACAGACATCCTTAGACAATATCATAAAAGAATTAAACATATAAGGGACAGTCAAAGTAATTGCCTTTGCAGACGACATCACAATAGTAGCGAAGAATCGTAAAGATTTAGAATAAACACTTAATCGCCATAGCAGAAAAGGCCAAAAATAACCGATTGGATTAGAAATTAGAAAAGACCTAATCCATGCACTGCAACAGAAGAAAAATCCAAGGACTAAGAATTAACAACTAAAACTTTGAGCAAGTACAAATGTTCAAACAGTTACACAGAACAAATTAAAGGGCACATATAAAACAAAGAACACAACAAGGATATAAAGTTTCTACGCAAACAAAAAAATGCTAAAAGAGAGAGAGAGAGAGAGAGAGTTAAGTAAAAATACATAATTGAAAATCTACAAAACATCTATAAGACCAGTAGTGATACATGCAGTAGAGGTAGTAAATTTAATTAATAAAGAAGAATAGCTTAGTGTTTGAAGGGAATATATTAAGAATGGTTATGGGATCAAAAAAGTAAACCAAATAAATCAAGACAGCTAATAAACATCTAAATAGAGAAGATATTAAAAAATGTATAGAGGTATTTAAGTCGATAAATATCAATACGTATCTAGACGACACAAAATACAGTACAAAGAATATTAACTGAACGGCAATTATAAAACCCTAGACCAAGAGGAAGACCTAAACTAAAATGGAGAAACCAAGTAGAAAGTGACTTAAAAAATGTCGGAGGCAAAAGCGCGATGCTCCACATTCCACTGTCATGGCTACTAAAACTGAACCTTCCGAACTAAATACTAGCGCTATGCGGTGATCGCCGACCTCCCCTTTTCCCAACTACTACCCATTTCAAAAACGTGTGTCCTTTTTGCGCTACCCTGTAGTTCTTAATTAATTAATTTTTTTTTTATTTCTACATACCATAGAAAAACATTTCAGGAAATATTTTTTAATTAAAATTTTCAAGTTTTAGGCCGCATATAAAAACTTTGTCCTATGTTCTACTTTACTATTTAAGAAAGCCAGTTAATAACGCGGCTGGTGCTTTTTCAAAGCGCAGTTGCGAAAGCTTTCGCGAAGTTAATCACAAACCCGGTTAACACTTTGCGCCAATAATAATTTAAAGCTCCAATTGGAATTATTAAACGGACTTTGTTGCGGAAGACATTCGGCGTACGTATTTCTTTTACGTTTCCCCCCGAGGGTAATCTAACTCCTTAATGGGGGCAAATTTCCTGGATAGTGCACGTGACTGCAGCTCCGCCGGTCTTCATGTAACGATACCTTGGAGGATATAAATTACAGCTGCATAATTCTTTATCCGCTTAGTGTGTACTCCTTTTATTTGCATTTCTGTCCCAGAGCAGCGCATATTAATTTTTTGAGCGTTCGTCTTCCGGGTAATTAAGAGGCTGTTTGAGTTATGCAGCTGTTTAAAGTGTGTTTGCTTTAGCTTCTCTCATCACGTTGAAGTTCTGTATTAATTTTAACATATTGTGTTACGTATTGAAGTATTAGGGCATCTGTTTTTATCTTTTCTCTTCACTTTCAGATTTATTTTTTTTTAATTCTAATAGTAAGAAGATATTACGTTATTTCACTTTATTTCTTTTTAAGTCTATATATACTTACAATATCATAACTATTAGTAATAGAAAGTATTCTATAAGCTAATTTGCTAAGCTACAATCTAAGTATTAAGTATTTAGATCGATGAAAACACGAGAAGATCCCCTCCAATGAAGAAATCTCTTAGTTCGTTTTATAGGTTAGCTAGCCACCGTCTTTTTATTCTTCTTACTGTAGTATCATTTAATAACGGTAGTATTAATGGAGCTGTGTGTTTCTAGTTTTTGGCGATGGATGACACTTCTCTCATGGGCTACTTCCTTTATAGTTAGGAACTTCAAATCTTTGTGAATGATTCTGTTTTTATGTGCTCTAGGGCGTTAACTATTATTTTTAGTATTTTGGACTGGCATCTTTAGATTTTCTGGAATAGCTCCACAAATCTATGCCATGTATGGGTTTGACTATTGACTTGTACAACAGCTTGTTTTCAATAGATAGCGGAGTCCTTTTTTCGATCAACCAATATAGTGCTAGTTAATTTAGTTGTTTTTTTTTTATGTGTTATGTACAATTTAGATTATTATATAAATTGTAATTTGTAGTATTTCAATGTTGTTTAGATATATGGGTGGACATGGATTTTTTCTTAGGGTAAATGTGACGTGCGCAGATTTTATCTTGTTTATTGTTACATTCTATTTTTTAAATCAAAATTTTAGATCATGCACATATTCTTATATTATAGCATGTGCTTGAAGAACTTCATTGTGATTGGCCAATATGACAGTATCATCAGCAAATGTGCCTATGAAGATGTTTGTTGAAACTGGAAGATCTGTTGTAAATAAAAGATTAAGTAGAAGGTCCAGAACACTGCCCCGAGTTGATTGGAAATATAGTTGAAACATAAATATGATTTAAGCAACGTAAAGAATGCCGCTATGTAGTTTTTAGTTTTATGCAGTAATTTTGGATATCAGACTCTGTCAAAAGCCTGACTTGCATCTAAAAATACTGATGTGTAGCATTTTCGTGCTTTAAACTGTTGAGGATGGTTTAATGTGTTTAAATTCTACTTCTATTTTTCAAGCAGTCATTTCAGTTGTTGAAATCATAACAACCATCGCCAAGCAGAAATGAAATACCAAATCACACCAACCCCAAAAGATATACCTTCATCATCGTCTGAAAATAACGACAAATAAACGATATTTTTTAACCCCTATAGCATAATATCGATTTCATAAATTGCAGATCAATGTAAACCAACTCTCACAATCAAAAGTAACTTAAGATCCCATCAATAATTATATCAAATGACATTCACCACCAAAACATTAAAAAGGATATTAAAGTTATAGACAAACAAGAATTTACTACGATTTACAGAGGCACTCAATACATCAGTTCTTGCAGAAAACTCACGAACTTCTATGACGAAATGTTCTAATCTCCGACATTGAGAAGGAAATCCGAGATATAATATTTCATCTGAAACAATATCCCATTATTAAAACCACCCAACTATTAAATAACCCATCATACTGCCATTGAAATGAAAAGACCCTACAATCCCAGGAACATTTTAATCTAAATAGATTATTATATTGCGTAGTAACTATTGAAGGACAACACAAAAATAATCATATCTCGCAAAGCACTAATTTCCAACTTGTGAAACACTTAAAAATTATCACCACCCAACTCCACGCTACGTTAAATTCCCAGAAAATCACCACTACTCCAACTGCCATAAACTCAAAAACCAAAATATAATAGCTAAATACCCCACCAACTATAAGAGTTGTCACTACATCAGAAACCTCAAAGATATTTTCATTTCCTACAATAAGACCTTCTAACTCTAATGCCTTTAAAACCGGAAACTTTGCCACTAATAGAACTTACAACAAAACAACTGTCAACAATTTCGACTTCGTTAATTTTGGCAAGATTGATGCTTAGAACAAAAATTCAGATAACTTTAACCCACTCTACATCAGTATTGCAATTGATCATTGAAGTACCCTTACCGTGGCCAAATTGAAACTTTATTACGTTCCTCTTTCTCATGTTGTTCAAAGATGGCAATAAATAGTTATAATCATATACATAAGTTAACTCTTCTAAATTGGAATGCTAATGGTCTAAAAGCAGAACCATCAGTCTCCGTCTCTTTTATGGCTATGCATCACCAAAACCCATCTGATACAAAATGAAAAATTTAAGATACCCGGACACTATGCAAAAAAGAAAGACAGAATTTTAAATTGACTATAATAATCATAAAGTGAAATAATGACGCAAACTCAATACATTGATCTAATGTTATGTTATTTAGAAACTGCACTGCGGTGTATGAAGATGGTAATATTTCAAATCTAATACTTGAGCTAATTCGGCAGAAGTATAGAGAAAGAATCAAATGATGCGATCCTATCGATAAAACCATTTGTAGTAGGTTAACCAACCCATAGAGAACAAACTAAAAGTCTCATCAGTCAGAGTCTGGAAAATTGCTGAAGCAAATAAGAGGCCACCGGTTAATGCACTAGTAAGAAAATTAAATAATAAATGAGCCAAAGCAGACTAAGACCTTGCTGAAGTCTTTACACCACATTCGAATGAAACCGACGATAAGATACAAACCTTTTTTATCCGAATATTAAAATCAGCCAAACTTTCTGAGAAAGTTGCATCTTATTGGCTAGTAAATTTATTGTCCCCATTGTTTAAAGCTTATCATTAGAAGATTATATGATACCGAAATATTGGAAAATTGCATCCCAAATCACCAGTTCAGGTTTAGGAGATATCACCATACAATACAACAGTACCACCACATTGTAAATATGATCAGTACGGCTCTTGATTCTAAATCCCATTGTCCGGGAATATTTCTAGATATAAAACAATCGTTTGACAAAGTGCGGTATAATGGCCTATTATACAAGATTAGAACTCTTCTTCCAAGCAAATATTACCTTCTTTTTAGATCGTACTTATCAGATCATTATTGTCAAATAAAATTCGACCAACAGTATTCTGATCTCCACCCAATCAACTGGAGGGTGCCTCAAGGAAATGTTTGTGGACCTCGGCTATACGTATTGTATACTAGTCATATCAATCGACACACAGCTTCCTTAAAACTGAAAACCTTTATATCTATACTCAACGAAACGAAAAACGCTTACGTTAACTTTACTCTAAAGCGCACACAGTACCTCTCGGTATACCAAAGCAACATACCTACCTCCTAAGTAAATAAAGCCTATTATCTAGGTCTTTATTTAAAAAGGAATTGACTTGCGAGTTAAGTTAATGGTTGCTCAATAGAAAGTCAAGCTTTTTTCTGGAAAAGAAAAACTTTCTCTATAAAGCTATAATTAAGGATTTACGGCACTGAACTCTGAACTTGTTTCTTCAAGTCCAATGTTAACATTATCCAATATGTACGTCCAAGGTCTTAAGAATGCTTGCAAAGTCTCTTGGTATATCAAGAATTTGACGTTGCATACTGATTTTGACCTAACAACAATAGACAACCGCTTCTAGTTAACATTACATATTTCTGCACCAAATTAATACACATATTTTCCATACTAGATGTCCTCCATATAATAATACACAAAAACCTGATTTTTGCAGCCCAAGCTGTCCTTACAGAGCTTCACTCTGACCACTTGCTATTATTATTGTAAGCCAATTAGCACATTACCCCAAACTCTCAAAATTAATAAATCATCCAGTTGACTGCTCACTGTTCAATCATTAGTCAATTTTCATCTTCAAAGCCCAACTAATTTCACCTCGCAGAAAAACATCGCTAACACTATTTTAACTTTGATAACGATAACCAAGGCTCTTCAACCAGTAATAACAGTCATTTAACCTCGAAGAACAACAAGCTTTCTCCGTTCATGTAACAAACCTTATTAGGGAAAAACATCGGTATAAATATTAAAACTACTTGAGACCCAATGGTCAAAACACGTCTTAATATTTAAAAGATTTAAACTAATTTAGAATTTGCCCTTACAACCAAGGATCTGACCATATAGAGAACTACAAAAAATTCACTGATAACCAGTTATTATATTTCTACCAATTAACACTAGCGGTTACTCTGACAACAAAGATAAATGTGTAATACTTGCCGAACATTTAGAGAAAACCTTCACTACAATAGACAATAAAAATAATACAGAACATATTTATCAGATAGAACATCAAATCAATAGTATCAAAGCCAATGACCAATAGTGATCAACCCACTTTTTCTGTCCACAAATAGAAAACACCGGGAATTGATTAAATGTCCAACATACTCCTTAAAAGCTCATCTAATGAGTCTTTTGCTTTTGCAAGAGCTGCATTTAAGGTCTGATTAAGAATTGATTTTTCCATCATATGGACATATTCCGTAAGTATAATATTTTCCAGGCCTGGAAAACATCATAAAAATACCATCCACTATCGATCTATCAGGCTCCTCATCACTGTGACCAAATTGTTTAAAAAATTGTGCAGTATGATTTAAATTTAAATCATATTTTCAGACGACACTAATTCGGCGTTAATACCTCACACTCATTGCTGAGTTAATACGTATATAAATTGGCAACCATCAACACAATGTATTAGCTGATCATTCCTTGCAGAACTAATCAATTGACACCTTTCTTCGACTCGCCATATTAATTCTAACGTTCCACAAAGATCTATTGTTACTCCAGATACAAACGCTGACTTCGTAATACACCCCAATGACGGGAAGAAATACATCCATCGATGTTAAGAGTTTATTCCTTTAAATCACTTGGTCATATTCTATTTTGACCTTTGTGATTCTGAGCATAACATACATTTTTTTAATTCAAATAAAGCACTGAACTAATCAAAGAGGCTAATAAGTAATCTTACTCAAGTTTACTAATTATAAACTTAAGCTAAGCCTTCGCCCATTGGTATTCCTTAGTTTCTATACATTAAGAGGCACATTTTTTGTATATTACACTAGCACTGACACTACTTTATATAGATTACCTAAATAAAGGTTTTGGGCTTTAAATTCATTAGTTGTAGATTTATGACAGCTGAACTATATACATGAACTGCGTCGACTAAATATAGAATTTATAGCTAACCATTGTTGAGTTTCACATTTAATATTTACTATATTTATATTTCAGCACGCTTAATTACAGCAGAACTGTTTACAATTCATCAGCCCTTTTATAGGCACTTTTTATCGCACTATTGTACAAATTTGACCTTGATAGGCCCAGGGCTCGGCGCACGTTCACATCGAATAGCCGCAGCACTTTAAATCACAGGAGTTCTTTCACTATTGTAATGCGATGTAAATTATTTTAATAAAATATTGAATCTATATAAAGGAAGCTGCCTACGCGGCCTCGAATTTATCA
Organism: Sinelater perroti; assembly: GCA_036346155.1. Classification (NCBI taxonomy): domain Eukaryota; kingdom Metazoa; phylum Arthropoda; class Insecta; order Coleoptera; family Elateridae; genus Sinelater; species Sinelater perroti. The sequence goes on along the minus strand of JARFIY010000254.1, from coordinate 19,013,254 downwards.
CGCGCGATAAATTGCTCACTCACACTTTCGAACGCTTGGGGCGGCGATTAAACTTCACCATTCAAAAGCCACTTGCGGAATAAAAAATTCAATTATTGCAATTTTTCAACTTATTCTCCTCGAACCTCAGTACACGATCTAAAGTTGCTTCAGATTTGCAATTTCTTCTTTTTTAAGGTCAATGAAATAAGCATGTATCGCCTTAATAGCTCCTTCATTTTATTAAAATATCTTTTCAGATTAAGGTTTTTGAATAGTTAACAGCCCGAGGGTGCTAAACCAGACAAATAAAATTAATGTAGAATGAGTTTGATCTTTAATTTTACTAAATTTTGCTAAAAAGGGGCCGGAGCTTTGCCGCAGTTGACTCCCGCTTTTAGTTTGCCTGATAGTACCGTGTATATTTTTTGTTTTTAAGACAAAAAACTAATAAAAAGGTTTTTGATGCTCTAAATACTAATGCTAATTAATACCTTTCTAACTGACTGAATTGATTTTGCTTTCTTCAAAACCGATCCACGGTGTTTAGGCTATTTTTTGACTACATTTTAGTTTCTAGCATGCAAAAGTGAATACAGCTCTCATCGTTGATCACAAATTGTTTTTTAAAATCCTTTGGATTTTCCTTAAATATTCACAGTCAACCGGCTGAAGAGCACATGTGTAGGTGTTGACTGCTCATATCTATTCTCTTTAATATAACTGAGTTTTGCATTCATTATTAATCTTCTTTAAAGTATGAGGAACAAACAAATTTTGTCATGGATCTTTTTTTAATTCAAAGCATCTGTTTTATCTATGTGTTTTTTTGTTTTTTTTTTGGTTGAATCATAATAATCCATAAAATAAAAATGTTGTTATGTGCACCTGATATCTGAATATTCTTGCTTGAGTCTTTATATTGAGGCACGCATTATTCTGTGTAGTCACACTTTCAAGAATGGCTTTCATTACAGTCAAATATTCTTTGGGTAACAATGAATTTAGATTTCTAAATTTTATCTTAAGAATACTCAAAATAAATATACTGCAGACTGCTTATAGACAAGTTCGTACAATTAAAACTTATCTCCATTTAACCAAATGAGTGCAACGTTTTGGAACACCATCAGCTGGTGCAGTGTATGATGCCCCTAAGAGAATCCTTTCATATCATTAACGGTGTTAGCATGTCGTAGATCTCCACATTTTGTTTTTAACAATGGCTCTTTGTCGGCACGATTTATTTGGGTTGATTTCACATCTTCAAGTGTACCAGCAATCCTTTAATTAATTTACCACTTCCTGCAACAAGTTTACAATTAAGGAGATTGTCATGGTATGACTTTATCTTCGTACTAATGATAGTCAGTTTGGACAAGTCACTTTTGAACACACTTTGAACCTGATTCATCTCTGCTTGGTACTAAAAGTACCTTATTTTAAGGAAAACTGTAACCAACTGTGTAGATGTAAGAAGTATATTGATCTTGGATATGTTGAGGATGGACTGTGTTGAAATTTTTTTATTAAAGCTTTCAGTACCGGCCCTTACTAACAACTTTTTAACACATGTTACCTTTAATGGATGTTCCATTACCAACAGAAGACTGCCGTACAGGAAAGATGATGAAATAATGCATTATTGCGAGGGTGCAGTAAAGTGATGCAATTATATTGTGTAACCCTAAATATTCTAATTGTTATAAAGCTAAATGCAATGCACATAGTCATGCGAAACTTTTAAAAAGGAAATAAAATTGCAAACTGTAACGGCAGAAGAGTAGACATTGCTGCACTGCGCTAGTAATGCTACTCCAAGGACTTCTACTATCAAAAATTCTCTTCTTCTAAGAAGTACTAATTTCAAAAATACAGCAATGTTGAGATGGATTTTTCAGATGCGGTAGTGAGTGCAGTGAAACTTTCTTCAATAGTGGCCATAGTTTATAAAGATCTGAACTCCTAAAGGCAAAACACCTTGGAGAGATCTTTCTAGGCAGTAATGTGATCAGTATTTGTGACTTCCAGTAATGACTTAGGTCTAAAATATGTTAACACAAAAATCAGTAATTTTTTCTGTAGACAGATTATTTCTATAAAACAATTTTTTGGGGTTTAATGAAGTCCCATAATAATAATAACAGTTTTTATACCACAATTACCTCTATAGAGCAGTTTTAAAGGTGATGTTAGTAAACTGCGCTGTTACGTAAATTTCAAATTAATTGTGAAGTGACCGTCAAGTATAACAAAATTTGACAAAGACGAATAATTGGATTGCAAACGTAACCCAGACCGTACTGGTTGAACTCCGAGGTGGTGTTTAGAGTAGTGCGAACATGAGGTAATCATGCATGCTCAATAACCCTCGAGAGAAAGTTTACGTCATGACCCTACAGACAAAAACTCAATCAACGATGTCTTTTTGATTGCCAAAGGACATACAGCGGTACTGCTGATTCTTGTTTTTACCAGCACTATTGCAAGGCGATTTGCATTCTTTACATATATGTCCCTTTTTATTAACACCCCAATACCGGCTACTCTGTCATGAGGGAGTAACATGAATGGTTAAGGTTTAATCTGGTTTTGCATGACCAACGCACGTAAGTTGAAGAGAGGGAGACAATAGACATCGTACAAATTAAAATTTTGTTGTTAAAGAGTTTTGGTGTGAAGAGTAATCTCTCGTAATCTTCGTTGATCAAAGAAAAATTGATATTATAACAATATGTCCAGAAGATCTGTGATCTTATGTGCGTCTTATGGTGTGGCTCCAACTGGCCATTTTCAAAGAAGATCATACTCTCCTACATATAGCACTAGTTCATCTGTCTCCAAAACATCATAAAGCCATTTCCGTCAACAGCGCAATGTACGTCCAAATAAGCGTCTTACTGTGCTTGCTCCAAATCTATCTCTAAGTACTAATGAGCATGTATTTGTTCTTTAAGAAGAGAGAGAGGGGAGGAGTGAAAAATCCCTATAGATGTCGCTGTTTCGGTAGAACTAAAGTGCATGTATTGACAATATTCCTTAGCACTTCATTTTGGAATCGTTATATAACTTGGGCTGTATAGATGCAAAAGCTGGACCTTTGGAGTACTAGAAGGAAAACACCTAGTAGCACTGAAATTGTGGCTCTACAGAAGAATACTCAAAATCATTTGAATGAAAAAAAAAACAAATGAGGAAGTCCTCAGAAAAATAAGTGAAGAAAGGGAACTGACCAAGACTATATTCTACGAGACAAAGGCATGCTAAACAAAATCACAGAAGGATAAGTAAAAGAAAAGAATCAGAGAGGACGATGATGGCTGAAATACATCAAACAAATAGTGAGTGATGTAAACGCAAGAACCTATTAGGAAGTGAAAGAAATGACACAAGGTCGACGTGTGCGGAGAACTGTTACAAACCAGTCGGAGGACTGAAAACAGAGAGAATTCTTAGTACTGGCATGACAGTAGCTTATTTACCTTATAAAAAACCTGTCATATTTTGCCTGCGTTACATCAAGAAATATAGTAGAGCAGACTTTTGATTTTATGACTTTGATCAATAATCAAGTGACTCCTCTGGTAGAAAGAGATAAATTCTTTCGTTGCTATTATTGGTTTAAGCTTTTTCTGTAACAATTTCTCTTCGAGTTTCTAGAGAGGTAGGCCTGTACGACGAAAGTCATGAGGAGGTTTTCCTGCTTTGATTATTATGAGCTTCACAACTTTCCACGTCTTAGCTACTTTAGTCTGAAGGATGCCTTGATAAGGTTGGTTAGTTTTATAACAGTTTTTCTTAGTAGTTATCACAAGAGTTTTTTTTAGATTGGTTTTAACTTTAATTCCTTTAGTTTTTTGGTGAGATAGGTCTAATGATTGATATAATCATTATCCTGCGGATCATCTCAGTCATTTGGCTGAAAATTCATCTCCAGATGCTCTGCAAATCTGAGTGCTTTTTGCAAGTTGTTACGAACCCAACTTCCGTCAACATTTGTGATTGGTGGGTTCTGAAGTATGTCTTTTAGTGGTTTTCTGTAGAAAGTAATTAGTTTTATTATCGTTCATAAATTTAGTCAAGTGTTCGCCAATATAATTGTTTTCTGTACATTAAATTTTACCTTCTAATCGCTGAGTAGCATTATTTCAAGCTGTCCTATCCACAGCTACCTGGTCTGATATCATTTTTTCTTAAGTTTACTTTTTATTGTAATTAGTTTTCTTTTGACGAATAGTTTTATTTTATTATCTAATTGTTCCTCGATTCTTAAAAAACGATAGTTTAATAGGGTTTTTAAGAATGGCTTTAAAGGTTTGCCAACTTTATTAATAACACTGACACTTAAGTTCGGGGATATGGGGAAATGACCTGAATTTAGTGTAAGTAATGCGATGAGATGTCTTTGACTACAAAGAAGTCTATGAGGTCAAGCATTTTGTTCGTATCTAAGCCAATGGGCTGGCCAGTTGATAATGTTTCACATTTCACTGATTACACGCTACGAACAGATACTTATCTTTAGTTGTGAACCTATATTTTTGGTTGCCCAGACAGTCATTTTATTGTTCTTTCTTTATCGTGTGCTTCATAAGTTTAGTTTTGAATTTCATATACGTGGCCTGTATTTCTTCAATCTCGTACCCAATTTCCTGATGGTGTGAGATGAATTCTTTTACGATCACTAAACTTCTATCTTTTGCTGCATATCTGGAAGAATGATGTAGTAGACCTTATGTGCTTGAAATCTAATGCATGAAGTGATTTTCAGCAAAGAAACATATCAATTTTCTCCACTTAGGGGCTACTTCCAATTTTTTTTGGTGTTCTTGTGAATAGCTCCTTGATCATAATATCTCATTTTGGAAATACGTTCGTTCATTTGTTCAGTTTCATTTAGTCAATTAACGATTTGCTTTCTTATTATTTCCTGTTAACTTACCTGCTGGTATCTTTTAAAGCATTACTATTTTGCTCTGGTTTTTGTGTGTCTGGTTGAGATGTCCTCTGGAGTTTCTGAAGCAAAGTTTCTTTGCTTGCATTTTTTTCTGCATTGTTTTTTGCGCCTAAATTATGAAAATGTTAATAAAGAAGTTGAAAATTACTTTAACATCCTACCGCACATTTCATTACCAACACGAAATTTTATTACTGCAGATATAAAATTACTCAGCTATACGAAATTTCCTAGTAATGACCTTAGAACAGGAATAGTATTAAAATAACTATTTAAAAACGGGAATTTAATTTTTGTAGAGAATTTTGCGTCCCTTAAAATTAAAATTCACTTACTCAAATACTCCTTGCTCTTAAACCTGGAACAAAATTAAGTCGTATCGACCCATAAGCTTATAATATACAAGTTGCTAGAAGTGCTAATATCAAAACGAATTAATCAAAATGGGCTGCAAGACAACTGCCTTTGAAATCATCAGTTTTGGATCCATCATCAGCACTTCACAATCCAGCAATGTGTTAAAATAGTCAACGCCATTCAAGCAGCGCCTAAGAACAAAGTGTACTATTTTGCAATATTCTTAGATACGAATCAGACTGTCTATAGTTTGGCACAAGAAACTGTTACATAAAATAAAAAAGTTATTTTCCCGTCGTATTACTTGCCACTTCATTCTTTGAATTCTTGGAAAATTAATCTCGCCGTAATAAAATGAGAGATGAAACGTCTGAAATTAAACAAATCAAAGCACATATGCCCCAGGGTGGTGTACTGGGACCCCTACTTTATTTACTATATTTCTTCTTCTTATAGAAGGTTAACAACAACTTTGGCAAATCTTTCTCTATCTTGTGCTATTCTTAGCAGTGACTGTGAATTTAGACCAGTACAGTCTCTCACATTTCTCAACCATTAGCATCGTCTCTTGCCTGGTCCTTTTCTACCCTCAATCTTTACCTACATTATCAGTCATAAAACTCATATCTTCTACCTCTGTATATATGTTTCAAGTAGCTTGTCTTTCGTCTTTTAAGAATTCCAAGAATTTCTCTGTCTACGTTCATTTTTCTTAGAATCGTTTAATTAGTAGTGTGTTTCGTCCATAATATTTTGAACATTCTACGCATTACCCACATCTCAAAACCTTCTAATCGTCGCATGGAACAGGCTTTCGGCGTCCAGGATTCAATTCCATAAGAGAATCAAGTATATATAGGTTTTCACAATTCTGTATCTGATATTTAGCGATATTGTGGGATTTGTTATTAAGCTTTTCATTCTAAGGAATGCGCTTCTTGCGTTGTCTATGCGGTAGTTCTACTTCTGGGTTCAAGGCCCTTGTTATCCAGCATCTTAAATATTTGAATTGGTCCATCTGTTCTATTCGCTTGTCGTATATAATTATGTTGCTGTTTGCATTTGTGTTTTTGTTTGGAGATGAACATAAGTATGCAGTATACCCCTGGTGTATTCTGTGGGTTTCTTGTATCTTTGGCTGGTTTAAGAAAATCCCGTATCCTGGTGTTAGTAGTATAGATGGTTTCCACCTTGTGTTTGTTGAGAATTTTGCCTATCCGATCCGTTATCTTGTTAATGTAAGGCAAAAAAGCTTTGCCTACCGTAGCCGATTTCGGTTGTGTTTTTCGTGCGCATTTGTTAGGTTTAGTTGCTCTATTTATCTCCGTCCTCGAATAACCATTCCCTTGTAAGGCTTGTTCCAAATGTTTGAGTTCTTTATCCAAAAAGTGTGGTTGGCATATACGTCGTGCTCGATCTAACATGTTTTCACAAATGTTCTTTTTTAACTTGGGTGGCGATTCTACTGCTTATCTGTCCGTATGCATGGGTTTTTTGTACACTGTATGTTGTAAATGTCTATTCTCCAATCTCAACACCTGTACGTCTAAGAAAGCAATCCTATCTTTCGATTCCAGTTTTTGATAGGGTTTCCTTTATGTGTCTCCATATTACAAAAATGTCATCGACGTATCTTAGCCATATCGCGGGTTTTAAAGGTGTTGTATTGATGGCGATCTCTTCAAATTTCTCCATGTAGTGATTGGCGATTGCAGGGCTAAGTGGGCTACCCATTGCTACTCCGTCTTTTATTTGTAATATACGCCCTGTCAAACAAAGTAACTGGACGTAAGACACTACTGAAATAGCTGTAAGATATCGTTAGAAAAAATTTTCTTCAGGATGATCCAGGGCATCTTGACAACAGGAAAGTTACATCGAAGCTAACCATTAGATCTCCCTCCTGTAGCTGGATGTCTTGAAGCTCGTTGTCCTTAATGTAACTGCTGGTATGTCCAATGTACGGTTGTAACAGACTGGATAAGTATTTGGCCAACTTGTAGATAGGACCACCTACGGCACTGACAATGAGTTGCAGCAGTACATCGTCCTTGGGTATTTTGGGGAGCCCATATATTCTTGGGGGCAGCGCCTCTGATGTTATGTCTCTTTTTGGTGGTGTCATCCAGAGAGGAACTATTTATCAGTTTGCTCGTGTCGCGTAGTACCCGCGATATGGGATCACGTGTTAACAGGGGTGACGGATTCAATCTACCTAAATGTTGGTTTATCGCTATTAAGGGGCAAAAAACAGACCGCGATACGGCGAAAGACCGAGTGAGGTCAGAAAATGCCAAAATATTACCGCCAACGACCCGATTGACGTCAGCAGCTAGCCCGATCACGTTATCTACCATCCCGATGACGTCAACAACGACCCCCAACGCCATCCCTACCATACTCGCACAAGTATAGAAGCGAAAACGTACGGGACAGTCACTTAATTTTTAGAAGATTTTCTTCTGAAGCCGAAAACCAACCACACGATGCACCGTAACACCGGCCGTGAAAGCCTTCGCATCTATTTAATAAAATACTATTTTAATTTAAAACTCAATGATTCATGAGTTGTTTTATTTGGAACTCTTCGCGTTAATCTCAACGTCCCATTTGTAAAACACATAATTAAAAAAACTGTAAAACATCGAGATTTATTGAAAGATCACCCTAATGAAGCAATCGATCCATTAGAGGAAGAACCCAGTCACCGACAATTGAAGAATAACTGGGCTAGAGACTGAAACAAAGAGGCCACCATCACGCGTCTTTCTAAAGCAAAAGAAAAAATTATATATTTCAAATAATTTCAACCATAACATCAATCAAACAACTTCTTAATCGTACTTCAAATGGCAGTTTTAACATATGGAATATTTTGTAGATTTAAAGCAAAACTTTATATACCAATTTATAAAAATTGTATATACAGTATGTCCTAAGACACATATTCTTTAAAAGACAATATATCTGTCTTTATTGACTCGGTGACAATAGTTGAATAGTTTAAATTAAAAAAAAGTATGTTTCCAAACATTCAATTTGGTGGTCACATTTTTCCAAATGCAGGCCATAAAGCATTTCATTTAAAACATGCAAATTTGGAGAAGCCTAATGGTGTGCTAGTTCACTTAGTGTTAAGGGTAGTCTAGACAATTTTGGATAAAATACTCTTTTTGACATATTTTCCCAAGTACCAAACACGAAATGTTTTTAATTTCGAAAATTGGAAAATCCTAAATCTTTAAGTGTTAGAAAACCGAAAAGCCACTTATTTAGCTGGCTGCCGAAGCACTTCGGGCGGGTTTTTAGCCCATTTGCGCCACACTAGCGGACGTGTTTTTGAGCAAGTGCAAGAAGTTCGCCAGAAATCGGCGCACCGCCCCGCGTGATGAGTGCTCCTGCGGGCTTAGGGTAACGCCGCCTCAGCCGTTTCGCTAATTTGCCCAACATCCCCCAGAACAAACTTTTGAACAGATCAGCAACCTGTGCGGTGATGTCTCTGGCCTCAGTTAACTGCAGCTCCAAGTTTGAGGCGCCATAAAGTCCGATTACTGTAACTTCGCCTACACGTAACGTTCTTACAACTGCTTAGGTCCTCGCTTTATGAATGTTGCTGTAATGGCTGCACTTAGAGGATACAATTATAATTGCAGTTCGCATAAGCAATATCTGAATACATTTGTGGTAACATTCAATCATTGATAACGTTTAATAGGTATTTTGTTGAATTTGAAAATTTTTGGAATAGAGTAATTATGATTTCCTTATTGTTATAATAATAAACTTAACAATTCAATTAAGTACGTTCTAAAAAAATTTTTCTTCATATACATGGTCAGGTTTAGAAATTTTGGACCTGTCACAAAAAATTACTTCAACGATAAAAGAATTGGGTCTATAATTTTAATGAGGCAAAAGGATTAGAAGAGTATTTAAAGGTAGTCTTTCCAAAAAAAAAGTACTTTTTTACGTGTTTTGGCCTATTATTGGGCGTTACAACTACAACAATTTCTTTATAGTAGTTTCGATCAACGTTAATCCAGTCCACTTGGTGCACGTTTAGTGACATGATAATTTTCCTATTTAATGTTAACTGCAGTAGTTCGTATTTTGATCCTCCAACGTTTCTTTGTTTTATTATCGTTAAAAGTTCCCTTTCCTTATTCATTGTGTTTGTTTTTCTTTTTGTTCAAATTTGGAAATTGTACGATACCACTATAACTGAAATTCTTCAACACAATTCACACTGGTAACTTTTAGTGTCCAGGCTTCGCAGCCATACCACGGTAGAGACCAAACATAACATTTTAGAAATTTGGTCCTAGTAGATAGTTTGGGGTGATTTTTACTTAATATTGTTCTGAACTTTATGAAAGAATGCCTAGCGAGCTGAATGCGATACTTTATTTCTTCATCTGGATCTAAGGTTCTATTGGTCCAGAAATGGTCTATTTGAGCTTCATCTTAACTAATATGCCGTAACATTTGATTAATTTTTTTGTAGTTAACAAAGCACGTATATTGGTTTCTCTACTTCTCAACATCTTGTAATAAAGTCTGAATACAAAATAAAGCTTTCCTTGCTTTAAAGCTTTTCACGAATCTATTTAGTGTAAACTCTATTTTGTATCATTCTAAACTAGTCGCATTTGTACTTTTTCTGCTGGAATCTGATTTAAATCTTGCTTCCTGACTCTTTCTTATTTGAATCTGTTTCAGTTGCCGTATTTCTTGTTTTTTTTTTAATACTTATCACATAATTATATTCTACAATTTTCCCATTCGGTCTTTTTTTCAGCAATATCAAACATAAGTTCTCCATCGAAATGTTTTAATGTATTTTTACTTAATTTGTCTTGCAATTCTTTTATTTTCTTATTTATATTAATTTGTCGTTTTGGAGTTATAGCTATTTCAGTTAATTCTATTTTTTTCATTCAGTCTTCTTTCCTCTTTTATTTTTCTACGTGTTCGCCTTAATAGATCTTCGTATTCTTTTTCTCTCTTACTCTTTGCCTTTCTGCATTTTCCCAAAAATTGAAGTATTTTATCAGTCAGTCATATTAGCTTTTTAATGTTTTCTTCGTTAAGCAGCAGTTCTTTCCACGTTTTTATCATCCCATTCTTCATACATTACCATGTTGTGTTTATATCATTGTTTGTCCAGTTTCCCAAATTCTCCATCTCTTGTTTAATATTGTTAATTTTGATAATAAATTGCTCCTAAATACTTTCGTATTTTAGTAACTGTGTGTTCATACATGGTAGCGGGTAGACATTCTGTTGTGATCTTGGCAGAGAAAGGTCTACTTCAGGGAAGCGACCCTGCCTACGCGAGCTATGGCGCTCTCTCTCTCTCACCCATACTGAGAAAGAGCCGTATCCTAATCCAAATGGTCCTATGCCACCCACTTCATCCTTTCCGTTCCCCAAACCCATACACCAAGATGACTAGTGTGTTGAATTATGGTTAAAAATTCTCCAAAATAACGGCTGTTAGTCTGCAACAGTCTTACATTCCCCGATTTGGAAGACGGTTTGACAAGGAGCTAAGAATACCTGCGTTAGACCTGGTCGTCATGAATAATTTAGAAGAGTTACAAAATGTAAAATGCAACATAATAGGTCTGGTTGAAGGCAGACGCACTGGAGAACATCTTACAAATTTAAATTAAAATCGTATACTATACGATAAGCTAAACAAAAACTAACGGGGTTGGATTTTTAGTACATAAAGACTTGCCAAAGAACATTGTAGCCTACAAAGGCATATCTGACAGAATTGCGTATATTACAATTAATTTAAATAAAAAAGAAAAACTCAAAGTTATACAGGTATATGCACCTATCAGCAAATCTGAAGAAAAAGTTTTTACAAAAAACTAAAAGAATATCTCCAACAGGACCGAACCACTTATTCGCTAATAATTGGCGACTTTATTGCGCAAGTAGGCATAAAGCTGAACGAAACTGAAAATAGTATAGGCCCACGTAGAATAGACCACAAAAATTATAGAGAAGATGTGTAAATTTTGCAGAATTAAGCAACTTTTACATACTGAATACGTTTAAAAAAACAGCGCAAATGAACATGACAAATCCCTGACCATACGGTAAAAAATTAGATAATTTTCATCCAGAAAAATAAAAAAGGCGTATCAGTCCTAAGCTAAATGCACAGTTGGTAGTGACAACAGAATGGTCCGAGTAAAGCTGTATATTAATCTCCAATCAAAAAGAAAAAGAAATCAATTAACACTAATAAACTGACGGAAAATAAGTTAGCCTTTCAGGAAAAACTAACAAAGAGACTGATGTTAGATAAAACAGGTAACGTACAAGATATAAACAAACTTAACGAACATAACTCATAGGCAGTAATAGAAGCAGCACAAAAAGCAGCCCCCAGAGCACAAAACAAAAACACAACAATTAGCCAAGGAATAAAAAACTTCATAAAGAGACAAAGAAGATTCAAAATACAAAATTACGTGAACAAGATAGAATCAACAGAATTAAATAAATTGATTAACAGAGAAATACGAAAAGATACAAGAAAATTTAGAATAAAGACTATACTAAAGATATTGGAAGAAAACAAAGGACCTAAAAATTTAAAGAAGCGCCTCAAAATAGAAAAAACTCATCGTGATCTTGATCGTGCGTTCATATTTGGCTCACTGAATAAGGATATGATTTTTTTAAGTTTTATCTGCATTTTTTTATCAACAAGTTGTGGTCAGATGCAACATCTGCCCTTAAATAAGGTTTAACCCCTTTCAATGTGATTGTAAATCGTTGGTTAGCAAAAATGAAATCAATTTGATATCTCGTTATTGTAGTTTGACCCTCTGCTGATACTGTCTTTGTGCATAATCAAATTTTTATTAATTTAAACCGCTCATTGGTAATTCCCTTGTTTTTTCGACTTATCATGTTATTCATTTTCCTTTATAGAAAAGTGACGAAGTACTGAAGTAGCATTGATAAGGAAAGAGGCTTTTGATTTCACTTCACTCAGCATGACATCTCGCTCGATTCAGTTGAATGCATTCTGAAAATCTACTTTGAGGATCACGTTATTGCTGTTCTTGAGATTTATGTATGTACTGCATGAACTACCGACTCACAGCCCTTTTGTACCAAAACCAAGTTATGTCCGATTGGAATAAGGTTTTAGCTCATCGTAGACTGATTTACATGCTAGCTTAGCCGTTAAACGGCGAAAAGTACTACCAATTGCAATAGGGCGTATACTACCTCCTTTTTTGTTCAGAGCACATAAAGTTGCTCCATGCAATTTTTTTTAATTGGTTTACTGGATAAAAGTGTACACGACGAGTAGAACCAAGATCTGCAGTTATCACAGAAGATCATATCTTTGTCATCATCAAGGTACGATCTATCACAAGAGCATGGATTTTCCATTTTTAAATTTATTTAGCTTAAATAGTTATACGTCCAATTAGTAGCTCTCGAGATTTCCAGCTTAATCAAATAAGAAATTGTAAAAGCCGCTTACAAAATTACTTGCCTTATATGATTTTTTTTATTGGTATATTGTATACCTATTCTAAAATGTCAATATATTGTTTGTTATACGCATTATGTTCTTTGATGACTTGTGCTAGTTGTTTTATAAAGTGTCTGTACCTTCCAAGATCCAAACCATAGCATTTGTTTCGAAGATGTCAGCTTTATCACCATTAAATTCATACAATTTTCTCTCATTGAAGTTTCAGTAATCTTTTATATTCAGCCATATGAATGAGTAAGCCAGCGTGGTCTTCTGGCTAAGGGGCAGGCTACGATGCTAACAGACTCGAGTTTATTCCCCAGTACTCTCTGATGCTTGACGGGTGGCCTACTCAGTCACCAAAAATAATTGAGTACTTGCGTTCACTTGAACAAGGGATAATAACAGCGGTCGTCTAAGGCGCGATGCTTGCCACATCGCCACGCATCAGAGACGGTGCGCGACGAGCGGGCAGAGAGAGCGAACATATGAGAGCTTTAACTTCTCAGTTTTCAGGCCGTACTTCGACGCGGGGAGTTAGAGCTGTACCATATGAATTAGTAACCCATAGTAACGTATACTGACGTTGGAATAGTTAACTTTAGTATTTTGTCTTACCTCAGCAGTACAACAATTTTTTCTGTTTCGGTGTTGAAGGTACACCGTCTATACTCGACCGTTAAAGTCTCGTTAGTTGTAATAACAAGGTCCACCACAAGAAGATGTGGTTGACAGTTAGGTAGGAAAAACCCCTTTACCGAAGATGCAGTATTAGAAAGTTAAATTGTCTTTTTTTATCATGAAGAAATTGGATCAGTTTTTTGTATTAGATGATTTATCTGAGCAAATATTAACACCATTAGTTACTAAAAACAATCTTATATATCACTATTACTTCGTGTTGCTGAGGTAGGTATACAAACCATGGTTTGTTTAGTCTTCTGTTGAATGGTCTATCCCTATATAAGTTGTTAATTAGAACTTTTGGATGTGACAATATTTATTTCTTCCGTGGTGTATGAGATATGTAAATTTGTTTTGAAATACTTGTATTGTTTTTAGCCGAGTAGGTTTGGTGCACCCTCAAAGCTGTAGGCTATCAGGCTATGGGGGTTTCACATCAACTCTTGTAGCGCAGCGCGCGATCGCCAATACACTCACTTTTCAGCTTACGATTGCGGCATTATAATACACTTGAAGAAAATAATGAAGACATAGAATCGATGTATTTTTTCCTCAGCTTTCCGATAGTGTAATCGGTTTTTTGGAAAAATGTCAACTTAACCTCGAAAAACACAAAACGTATTTTCTCAAAGAAGGGCGTTTTTAATATTTTTTAAATAGCACCAATCGAAAGAGCAGGATTTTTTAAATCGGTATAGGAATTTTCAGAATACTCTTTTTGTTTTTTGGGATATTAAACGATATTAAGGATTTTATTTTTAATGGAAAGTTAAATACATCTATTTGAGCTTGCTTGGGGTCAACTTGTATCGTTACGTTTGTTTGTATTTCTACCACGTTAAACATTGATTTAGGTATAATTCTAGCTATTGAACACCTGGTTTTCCAGACGCATGGACACATTGGACAAATTTAGATTGGTTTATTTTATTTCATAGTTTCTTGTACCATTCTTTGAGCAGATTTAGGTGAATTTGCATATTTTAAAATGCTATCTGAGGATAGGATGGCAACGTCATCCTCAAATGCAATAATCACAGTGTTTTTAGTTTTGGCTTAGTCTCAATTGTATAAGAGATAGAGAAGTGGACCGAGCACATTGCCCTGCGGGACACCAGATTGTATAGCATAGTATGAAGAAAGTGCGTCGTTGTTTTTTTACGTCGATATTGCCATTGGTGAGATAGTAATTGTTATTAATCATATTTTTAAATTTATAGAGTAGTTTCCTATGCTCGACTTTGTCAAATGCTTGAGACACCGCTAAAAATACTTGCAATATTTCTCTTCCTCGATGCTTTTAGATATTTGACTGACTATTCTATGGGCATATCATCGACATATTTTCACAAAATCTACCTGGTAGTTAGGCAGCAAATTTGTTGGTTGATAATTATCCTGAATTCCAAAGTATGGGTTATAAATGGTTTTGAGAAGGACAAGAGTTCGTCCGGTTATTAAATTATATACTTTGTCTTGGTTTAACTTGGCAACTTCAGCTTTTACATCTGCTGGGCTTACGCATCTTATTGGTAGTTATATCTGGCGGGGTATGTCAAGTAAGTCTTCAATATCGTCATATTGATTCTGCCGTTATAAAGACATGGGATAAGTGAATTGCAAAGGTGTCGGGCTTTTCTTTGTTGATACGAACACACTCGTTCTTGAGTTTTCGTATAGAGTACTTTGGCGGAATGGAACTTTCGATTTTTTTGTAGTTTTCTATAGACAGAGAACAAGTTTTAAATATATGTTTCAAAAGTTGAGTTTTGGACTTTTTTGAGTGCTGCAGTAAGTTGTCTGAACAGTCAGTCATATGATTGTTACCATCTTCCTCTGGCTTCTTTGTTTTTTTTTATTTTTTAATTGTCGAATGTGTGAGGGAGTGTAGATGAAACTTGCTGCTTGTTGTTCGATTCTTTAAGTCAATTTCCAAGCTAGTGAAGTGATGGGCAGTCTGCGTCTAGATCTGCTGAATCTTTGATGCCTATATTAAGAATTATGTTTTCACTTATGTATTTCAAAAATTTTTCCCAATTGGTTTGTCTCGTTGGTTTTTGGTGTGTAGGTTTATTGATGACCGTAGTATTCATACTTAGAATAACAGGGGTATGATTTGAATCCACAGTTATATGCCACTAGTTATAAAGAAATTCAGGAGATCCGGCAGTTACCCCATATCTGTCGGCCGGTAGGTTGGTTTTCCGTTAGATAGATGCGTGTAGTTATTATCATGATCGTAGGAAGTAATGAGTCTTAAACCCCGATAGGAATGTTTAGCGTTCCAGCTAAAAATGATTATCAAGAACTTGAAAGACATTTTTATATTCATCAGAAAGAGATTAAGAGCAACGAGGGTCTGAATCAATTTTTTGTATGACATTTTTATTTGGGCAAAAAAATTCAATTACAAATTTTAAGAGACCCGTTTTTTAGTTGGATTTCGCATTCTTCATTCAACATACTCGTTTTTCGGGCAAACGTCGAAAACGCTTCGCCGACGCTTCGTGAGCTTGGGCAAAACAGCAATCTGTTTCGTGAAACATCCATTCTGCTGAAAGATCATACGTAAATATTTGCCGGGAATTTATCGCAGCGCTTAAAAATACGGTCTGCCGTTATCTCCGGGCCCTGGCAGTCGGGCGGCGGGTTGTGTGAAAAGGGCATTTGTGTCCCCCCGCGGGCAAAAACTGTTCAAACATTCCGTTTGGAATGCGAGCCCATTTTTCACCAAACCGGCGCTTTCCTTGGCGGCCCGCGGCACGAACGCCGCAGCATCGTTGCGCAGCGGCATAAACTTTAATTTCTACCTGTATCGAATGAATCTCGAGGTCGAAGCAGCCGGCTCGCAAATGCCAGGCGTGATTTTAAAGGGAAAGCCGGAGGTTAAGTTTTTCCGCACTCGAGGAGCACGCAAGGAATGAATAATGCGAGTCATAAATTCGCCCGGCCGCGAGCCATATCGACTAGTCTCTTCGTAATAAGGGGTACGCATCAAGGGCTGGAATTACAAAAACTGGAAACCTTTCCAATAACATTAATTGGATTCCCTCGTACCAATCCGTGACGCTTTTTTTTGGTCATAACTTTCAAATGCAACAATAGATAATAAATCAGTAGTTTTAATAACATGAATGATTCTACTATGGATAGTTGGTAAGTAATCTGGAATAACTAGAAATAGTAGTGAATAGCTTCTACGAGGGTTGTTCGACATATATATTGCGAAAAACTAACGAAAACAAACGTTTAATTACCACCAAGGCATTGAAAAATCTTATTTCTCACTCGATACACTCAACGTGGTTGTTCAAGAGTATTAGTCAACGCACAAAAGAACACCACAGCGTCCACCACACAAATGGAAGAATCATTCCCTGGAATCCCAGAGCAGAAGCCATCTTAATCTTCATCTTGACATCAAGTTAATTGGAGCTGAATCTTGTGCATAGAGGACTAAAATTACTTTATCTTCTTGTCAGTCGTAATATTCCATTCCGCAATATAACAGGTGGCGCAAAAGTCATCACTCGATTTTCTAAGGCAATAACTTTGTTTGTAAATAAAAAGAATTGGTTCTGTTTGTTGATTATGTTTATTTAAATTTTTAAATTTTTTTTAAGTCGTGAAGATAATATCGGCCAAGTGGCTGCCGCCAGAGTCGATGCACTTTCGGACTCGTTTCACAGCAGTCTCCATAACTTTTCTCAAAACTTTTGGAGATAAATTCTCAGCTTCTTGTCGGATGTTCTCCTTTAGGGCCGCCAAGGTTTGTGGCTTGTTCGTATAGATCCGTAAATTCAAAAAACTCCAAAGCAGGAAGTCTGGAACGGTCAAATTGGGCGATCTTGCGGGGCAGACGCCAAACGCTTGCTTTAGAATGTCTGCTGTCGCTCATGCAGTCCGTGCAGTTGCACCGTCCTGCTGTAACCACATGTTCTCCAAACCCAATTCGTCAATTTCCAACAGCAAAAGTTGTTGATCATGTATCTGTAGCGCTCACCAGTCACTGTAACAACGTTGCCGACGCTGTCCTTGAAAAAAATGGACCAATCGCCTTTTCTCCGTAAACGCCGCACCAAACAGTGACTTTTAGAGGATGTAATAGCTCTTCGTGCATTACACGTAGATTTTCAGTACCATAGAAGCGATAATTTTGCTTATTCACCTATCCGCGTAGGTGGAAATTCGCCTCGTTGCTCATGACGATTTTCAATGGAAATTCATCCTTATCGCGGTCGAGGTTTAGGAGAGCATAGCTGAAATTTTCACGCGATTGGCGATCTGCACGCAATAGCACTTTGTACGGGAACATTTTCAAGTCTTTTACTAAAATTTGCTGTAAAGACCGTTTGATTGATGCTCAATTGAGTGGCCCGTCGTTTGGTTGATGTTTGAGGGTCCTTTTCGACATCTGCAGTTACAGCAGCGATATTTGCGACCGAACGGCTGCTCCTGAGCCGGTCATGTCTGCTTCTGTCCCTTGTTGTGCCACTCTCCTAGAAGCGAGCGATTAAACGCTTCAGTATTTGTCCATTTGGTACCACACGACCATGAAATCGACGACCAAATTCCACGTTGAGCCAAAACCACCGACCGATTGTTTGTCAAAAATATTGACACAATTATTCCTCATTTTTAAGAAATATAGTGATTCATGATTTGTCAAAGTCGCGATGACGTGAAACGCCATTTGTAAAATTGAGAGCATCTTCCGATAGGGAGATGAATATAAAAAAACAAACAGAAAGCTTCAGGTTTTCAGAATACGATTCTCGGAATATCTGTTAATGCTCGTTGGTTTATCTGCAATAGACTAAGCATCGACAATATATAATAGGTTATCAAGCGACTTACAAAAAAGTTCTTTAATGATAATACGTGAGCCATACCATATCTACTGCAAAATTGCAAACCGTGCAACATACGCCAAAAATATATTGAATAACAAATAATTTGTTATCGCGTTAACTGATTTAGACAAGAATTATATGCAAACACGAACAACATGCCAGAGGTATGAAGAGAAAGCTTTATGATTAAATTTAGTCTTCTAAATTGCAAAAGACGATACTAACAAATAGGAGCACGGCCTGCGAACTTGGAGATTAAGAGCAATAGCAGTTTTAAACTAGTGGCTGTCACAATAGTTATAGAAACTAAGTATGGCAGTGGATTAGACGCTTTAAAGAAAAAGACCATTATGAGAAGAAATTCTTGTATCAAGTCCCGTGGTAAGAGCTTACTGAATACAGATTTCTGGAAATTGGAAGATGATCTGAAAGAAGCCTTGCAGAACGTCGATTTATATGTTGAGCTGTCAATTATTGCTGCCGAGAAATAGTGTTGAGTTTCATTTTACCTGCTTGATGAGGCATTAACGCCTAATGAAAAGAGTAGTAGTTAACGTAGCTATATCATTTAAAAGTACAGCAACAAATTAAGGAAAGGGGAGATTTTGTATACTACTTGGTGGCCGGGTGACACTCTTGAGATGTAGCAATATCAAAATTTGTGATTTGGGCCGCAGATCACCGCATCTTTAATCAAAGCAGAACTACACTTGGAGAAGACGGTCCTCCACAATTCATTTTACAAGCATCAAGAGTTCCTATTTTAAAACATCGCGGCATTTGGGGGTTGGCTGAAAAATTTGGGTTTTTGAAACTGAGGTATCGTAAGCAATATGAAGCATAATTATTTATTTATCTTGAAAGGCCATAGATGAGCATTAAACAATTTTTCGATTATTATTTTATAATAATTTCCAGAATTCTCCAAATATGTTTTTAAATTATGGGGTAAAATTTTAATTGATTATAAATTGTTATAATTGATCCCTGAGAATAGAGCCTTCCTGAAAGGGTTGCTAAAAGAATAATTACTGAAAGGTCGCGATAGTTCTGGAATTAAGTGTGCGGGGAACAGTCAAGCAGGCACCCGATCAGCTTCTTGGCACACTCCAACACAACCCGGCCCCCAGAGCTGGACTACTACTACTGAAGAGTCCAGAACGTGAACCACTCTTAGCAATCTTCCAGGAAATAGTGGCGGCTCCGCAAAATGCCAACTTTTTCGCAGAAGCACACATTTGCTCGGAAAACGTCAGTGCTATCCTCGACATGTTCAGAAACAAGTAAACGCCTGAAACTAGCCTAAGTTTCTTCCATGCTAAAAGCACCTTATTGACACACCAATTTTCAAGCCAGAACTTTATAAGGCAATAATGTCAACGTCAACATGAGGCGGTCAGTTGTAAGATAGAGTAGTGAAGTACAGATCGTATAATGATTGAAACGCGCAACATAAATAAGTAGTATCTATATTTTGCTAAGCAATTTATAACTGGAATTAAATAATTGTACTTACAAAGCAACTTTGTTGCACCTAATCTTAGGAGTGGGATTCATTGCAATTTAAAAAACAATTTAAATAATTTACCATGTCGAATCAAGCCAAGCTGCACTAAGTGAAAGCAGCGATGCTAAGAAGCGAATTAGAAAAACAAGGTTCAAAAACAATAAGTAGATGCGCTGATTAACAAAGATAATTTATTCAAAACGACATATCACTTCAGAACTTAATATAAACATTAAAGGACAGTTCCAAAACTTCGAAAGAACTAACAATAAACATCAAACCACGGATCAGAGACTTAGAAAAGTTTGAAAACCTTTCAGCAAAGACAAAGGCGGAAGAATGTTCTGGAAAAAATCCAAAGCTTGAGAGAAGGATTACAAACATGCATAGAATTATATTCCAGAAATTTAATCGGAGAAGTAAAAGGGAAGTTAAAACAAGCAAATGTAGGCAGTCCCAAAGGGAGGCGAATTTCTAGAAACAAAGGCAAATACGGAAAGATACTTCTGAAATTTAAGAACAGAAGTACAAGTAAATTTGAAGAAGAATTAAAGGTTAATGTGGAAAAACATCCCAGAAATCTGAAAAGGGAACTGGAAAGAAACACAAGTGCATTCACACAATCGGATATTTTACAGAAGGGTTGAAAAAGTTTGTAAGAGAAATTAGGAAATTATGTCAAAGTACGAATTGTGTGCATCAGGAAATAGTTGCCTTAGTAAAGACAAGACCACGATTGAGATTTCTAATTCATTGCTAGAGACAGACAACGGCAACAAAGACTTTAGGGGAAGTATGGCGATTTTTCATAGCCCTTTATAGTGGCATATCATTGCTGATCGCAGAACTACTTTGAGGAGGAGACAATGCAACGGTCGACCCCTATGAGTGTAATATCACTAGTAGGGGTGTAAGTAATGTCAACGAAAAAAGAGCTGCCAAAGGATTGCGACAATTCTGGATTAATTTGGGCAGGAAATTAGATATTGGTCATGTTAGAGAAAAATAAGTAATAACTAAACGATAACAAATCCGTTTAAAAAATACACGATACGTGAGTATAATAGTGAGATTAGTTCCAAAAAAAAATTTTAATTGAAGAGATATTTATTTGATTCTGCCACGCCTTGTAGCTCCCCTGGAAGTCTTGAACTAGAATATTTTTTACAGCACTCGCTCCAGCAGCCTACATATTTTAGCAGTCCTAAAATAGTGCTCTTTTAAGCTGAATTTGAGTCGGGCAAACAAGAAAATATCAGGCGAGGGTAAATCCGAGCTGTAATAGAATTGGGCCAGCGTCGATACGATTAGTTCCGCTGAAAACTCTCTGGGTTGACGCATTGTTGTGGCAAAGACTCTTTTTTCGGTCATTCAAGCACTTCTACGTAAAATGCAACGTTGATCATCTGCTTTGGTGGTACGAAATCCTTATGGATAACAGTTTTAGAGTCAAAAAGACAATGAGCATCGCTTTTATTTTCGATTTGCCCATTTGAGTTTTCTTTACTTAAGGAGGTTAGGTAGTGTGTTATTTAGAGCTTCACCTTTTCTTCTCCAGGTCACATTCGTTACATCACCAGTTATTCCTTTCTTAAAAATATAGTCACTGTTTACACTGTCCAAAATCTCACGAGAAAATGGCACACAGATTGTGCTCGTCGCTCAAAACCTTGGGAATTAATTTAAAGCAAACTTGCAATGCTGTCGTGATGTTTTCATGCGCAGTGGAGTTTGAACGTTCTATTTCAATGCTATTAATCTAATACTAAGGCGTCAATCAAAATCTTCTTCTTTGCCTTCTCTAAACGTACCATCTAAGCATTTGTCTCTTTGATGGAGCATTTAGCATCTTCCTGTGGCTTTTTGTATTATAGCAAGCGTCTCGGTTGCGTATTGTTCCAAATTTAATGCAAAATTTTATTGCGCATCGCTGTTCCAGACTAGCTGCAGTTTAACTCGTAACGCGACGCTGAAACAACAGTCTATTTTGCAAACAATTTGTACTCTATAAAGGCTCAAAGACAAATGAGCTGGGTCGAATCGTTTATCTGACATCCCCCACTAACCATCAGGCCCGTAAATTTTATCCCTCAACTGAAGAGTCCAAGAAAGTCAGTCTCATTACTTTCTGGACGTACCTTACTCCTCAGTTTTGAAGAGAGTCTGTTTAAAGATGTGGTCGACACAAGAGGTTTCACTGTAGTTAGTTTGGTAGCAAAAAAATTGTTTTTTGATTGTTTTGGACAAAGAACATTTAAAGCAACTTGTAATAACAATTTCATAACGTTAACATTAGTTTGATGTCTTGAAAAAGAAAAGATACCAGAATTTTTGAACAACCAGGCCCTATAGTTAGTCATTAGTGTAGCTCTTTCTCATAATTTTTTTACCAATTACTGAAAAATAAATTAATAGGAAAACGAAGAAAAATAACAAGTTGGTTTAGATTCTTCAATCAAATTAAATTACAGCAAGCCTCAAATTAGTTGATATTCAATTTGTTCTACGAAATTACCGCTTCCGTAATATTTGTGCAATCGAAGGCATCCGTCCGAGGCGTCACTCTTAGACTGGACCCTAAAGGCCTAAGGGCATAAGTGGCGGTGACGTTCTTGTGGACTGTAGTATGAATTGACCCAAATGTTGCATTATTTGTTCTAAAATAAAAGAACCAGCAAGTGGCTGCGTAAAAATTTCTTTTTTTAATTATGGCTGGTAGTAATAAAATGATCTTGCCGGTTGTCATTTCTCAACTTTTTAATTAAAGGCATTAACAAAATTTGTATGTGTTTTAAATAGAGTTAACCGTTCAGTAATTAATAATGGATAATTCAGTGTTACACGTAGGCAAATAAAATACAAAACTGCTTCTAAGCATTGTCGATAGGAACGCCTGAAATATATTCTTTTTGTGAGTTACCTTTACTGTCGCTTCTTTAATCAGAACAAGACCCTTGTACGGGCAATGGATTATACTCGCGTCAGAGGGCGTAGAACCGTCCGAAATTTTGAGAAGGCTCAAATTGTAATTCGTAGACACTATTAAGAAGTCTCAGTGGCATAAATAATTTTCGCTAGGGCGAGAAGCAGTTGAAAATTAAGGTCAGCGGTGTCGTCCGAAGACTAACGTAACTGTAAACAACATTAGCATTGTTCACCTCCTTTTCTAGGATGATCGCCATGTTATGGTTAATGGAATTACTTCTGAGGTCTGAATAAAGCTGCAGCAGTACTTAGGTAATTTAATACGTCATCCTACTTTATGATAACACCCCATTCCTATTTAAACTCGAAAAAAGTGAGTTATTTTGTTTTAGAATGCACTAAAACACTTTCTCTGTAGTTCGTATTTATTATATATTTGTATCACTAAGAAAATCTCTCGTTTTATGTTTGATTTGCCCATCTACATAGGTGAATCAGGAAGCAAAGGCACTTTTTAAATTGTGGAGTAAAAATAAGAGAATGGCGCTGACGTACTAAACCACATATACGTAAGGGATGATGGGTAGTTAACCGTAGGCACTATTCAATAACTCAGTCGTAATCCAAAGAGCAACAAGAGTAGCAATATATACAAGTAGTAGGCAAAAAGTGTTAACGGAAACTCATAGCCTATGTTGGCACAGCTTGAAGCACGCACCATGCATCTACAAGCAGATAAAACGCTTTAAAAAGGATATGATCTAACGTCGTCTGATTACCACATCTTTAGTCCAAGGAAACACTGCGCGATTACAAGGTTCAAATCGGATGGTGAGATTCAGCAAGCGACGCAGACGTAGTTTGGTGAGCAACCGAATAGTTTATTTTTTGAAGGGGTGGAGAACTGCATCAATATGCAAGGGGACTATGCCGAAAAGTGACATGTGCGTTTGTTCCCTATCAGTGAAAATAAAGTCCTGGTATGTTTCTAATAACACCATACATGAAGATCTCAAAATACCATTTATAAAAGATATCATCAGCACTTACTCTAACAAGCATACACATCGCAGCATGAATCACAATAATTAGCTAATTAATGAGCTGTTCAGCCGATCACTTGAAAATAGAAGACTTGAAAGAAAAACCTAATTAGGTGAATTTAGAGAACTGTCAATTTTATTAAGAAGATTGCAAATATTGCATTAAATAAAAATATATATCAAAATTGCCTTTACTTTCTGATTCATGTAATATATTGCTGAAATTTTCTGAACCAAAAACACGTTTGTCTAATATTTCGGAAGCAACAATATCTTTCGTTAAAAGCTGTTTATGACAATGAATAGTAGAACAAATGCTGTCGATTGCAAAAGATATCATTTACTTTTGAATAATCAGTGTTTGATTAAGGTTTCTTGTTACATGCACAAAATTCAGTACAATGTTTACATATAGTTACACATCAATGGGGAAAAATAAAAACAAATGTCCGTTTAATCTAAATCCTCTTCTTCCCGTCGTATCTTCTTATCAGAAGTGTCGTGATCATCATGGTCTATTATTCATTATATTTTTGACGATGTTTTTCCATCTTGGGCGATTCTGGGCCTCGTGGTTAATTTGTTGAGTTGGATTCCCTAGTGCCGTTTTGACTTGATCTAGCTAACTCTTCGGAGCTCTTTATCGTAGTATGGTGCTTCCACCACTAGTTTTTCAATGATATCGTTGTCGCGTTTTGATATTAATCTAAATACTTTTACTTAAAAAACATTTTTTCCTGGCTTTAGAATTAGCAAACACCTCGACTGTACCATCAAAAAAAGACTGCAGAAACTCGCTTTTAATAAAGAAAAGTGTAAGGTTTGTTATTTTTTTTTTTCTTTTAATATTGATCTCAAAAAGTTTTTCACTCTCTGAAGAGCTAAGAAGAATCGTTCTCCATTAGTTAGTCCTCGTAGACCGCCGGTAGTATTGGAGAAAGTAGACTTAACGTTCAATGACTTCAATGATGCTAGGAGTTTTTAGAGTTCTGATTGTGTTTTTGGTTTGGTATTCTTATCTTCTTTATCAATATTTTTCTTAATTCTTAAAAATGCTGCTCAATACACATCTCCATAGAATGTTTTATCTAAATCAGAAACATGTTTTTTTTTATTTGAATGATTTCTCATTGTATATGTATTTTTGTACAGATTATTCTTTTTCGTAATAAATTGAACTTCAAAGAATGAATTGCAATCTTTGTTTTTACTAAAATGAACTTTTGGCTTCCTCCTTGTAATATTGGTTTTGTGTACGATAGTTTCACAAATAAATTTTGTTTTCTAGCCTTGAGAACTCATCTTTGTTTCGAAGAGAATTTATAAAAGCTTCTGAAGCACTATGTAGGGTAATGACCCTTGTCGTGTCTGTATCTTCTCCTTGAAGCCTTTTAATAAATTTTTTAAAGATAAGTTTCTTTTAAAGGGAGGTACTGTAATGTATCCCATATTTCGGTTAAAGAACTAAAAAGGTAATAGATTTGTTGTCCTAAAGAAAAAAATCAGCAAAGTACTGGCTGTTTTTTGTAACTGCAGAACCAACCAGTAAAGAGTGGTCTACGCTAGCGATGTATGTGGTCAAAAGATTTACTTTTTTTATTCTGGGCTGAAAACCTTTGTAGCACCCATAGATGTTACTGGCATTGTCATAGTTTTGTCCCTACAGTTAGAAGATTTGTAATTGACATTAGAACATTCGCCATTTCTTTACATTTATGGCCACAGTTAAGAATAAATATCAACAATTGTTCAACAGAAATCACGGCCTACTACAAAATCTAATTGGTTTGTGTGCCACTTATCTTAAACAATATCTGTCTTAAAGTGGTGCTCTTACTACATAACAAATTTATTGATAAGCATGAGGGAACACATTTTCCTTTATTTCCAAATTTTGCTATATATTCAATCATAAAAGGATCGGATCAATTCTACACAATCAAGAAAGTTGCTATTTTTTAGAAAAAAGTCTAATATGTCGTTATAACCATAAATTGGCAATTCATGGGAACAACATCAAATTCTAAAAAAAAAGTACAATACAAAGCTTGATATATATTAATTATTTTTGAAATGCACTTTTGTGTTCAGAATTTATTATTTATCTATACATTCGAATAGAAAGGCAGCTGATATCAAATGTGCCGTGGCTGAGCTTTGAGCGTACGTTTGGTTGCCTATCTTCAGGATCGTTTTGCATATCTTACTTTCGTAAAGTCACCGCACCGACTTATCCCACTGTTATCATTTGTAAATATATTGTTTCACGTTCCGACTTTGCAAAAATTTGTGGGAAGGCGGGTGAAAAATTGGCAGCTGGGACGCCAAAATACCTCGTATGATTACTTTTTCAATAATTAAATTCGTAGTTACTAGGAATGCTGTTCCTCTATAGAGTTTGCACGGCACACAAAATGCTCGCCCGGTTGATTTTGAATAAACAAATTTTTATAAAACAACTGATTGGTACCAAACCTTTCTTGAGTGACAAATGGTCATGTTAGGTGGTCATCGTTTTATTAGGCACCAACTTACGAAGTTCGTCATTTACGCACCGTAACACCGGATCATCGTATGATATAACTGGGTATACATCTTTAAGAGTATTTTCCGAAGACTATGAACTTGAAGATTCTTGCAGCTCTGCATTTGATGCACTACAGTTTGGGTTTTAAGTCACTAAAATCGAAGGCGACATTTGTGATTGCTACACAGCATATGAGAAAGAAGTGTCTAGTCTTATTATTTTTTTATTCGCAGCATCCTACCATTCAAGACGCTCTTTGAAACGTTTTCTGAATTTGCAAATTGAACAACGATTTAATTTAAAACTAAACTATTCAAAAAGGCTGCACTGCTGTAATACCATTAAGGCAACAGTCAACTATAACAATAATTTATTTGCTCTACTGTTGTTCTCTACATGACTTCTTCTATTCGAATGCCCATCTGCTTCGCCTTATACGCAAACGCACGGCTCTAGACCGAATTAAAAGGTTCTGGAATTCGAACACAAGGGCCTTGCTGGAAATGACCCAGAAGAATCATTCTGAAAAATTTCTAAATAGTTTCTTTGTGATATGTTGTTTCTGCTGCAATATAAACGTTTTTAAAAATAGATTTTACGTAGATGGACGAGGAATGTTTCTCTGATTGTGGTCACTTTTTCGTTCAAAATTTTCCGCCCCGTAAATCCTGACGCCATAGGCTTCAGCTTAAAGAGCCCTTAATGATCATTACAAAATCAATAGTGTTTGATATATACAGATTTTAATAAAGCTAGGCGACAGTGGCTGTAAATTTCTACCCTGCACACTAAAGTGAAGAAAAGTATGTCGAAGTAGCAGCTGACTAACCCGCAAGCAATCTCTTGAAACCAAACTCTTCAGAACCTTTTATCTTCCATTTCATGTTATTTTTCTTAATCAATTTTATTTTTTCTTTTCGTCCTTTTTATTAACTAGAATTTTTTGTCGCCACTAAAAATCAAAACTAACATATATACGAGGTTTGCTTCAAAAATTCTCGAACAACGATTTATTGTAAGTTTTTTAAATTGTAACTTAAGATAATTTCTTATGTTTCATATATGCACTAACAATAGTGAAGGGCAAATATAAATTAATTACTGTCAAAAGCACATCAAAATAATGTCCTTGTTATACTAGTGCCTACCACATTTTTGCTTACATATACCGCAAGGGGCCTCGCAATATTTAACGTTCCGCGCAGGCCATTCCGGGCATCTAAATGAACGTTTTTTGCGCCCAAAATTTGAATGCCGCCATCTTGCGGCCCGGCGTGCTCGGGAGTTCGTTACTCCTAAGAACACAATTTACGAGAAAATCGCAGCAGGAATTTTGGGAAATTACTTGCAAGTTTGGGAGACAACTTGTCCCAGCCGAGGTTTTGCTACTTTACACATAAAAAATAAATTACTTTTAAAGCTGCTCCGCGAACTTTTTGCCGCGATTACTATGCTATAAGGGCAATGGAGTTTTTGCCGGCAGCCCGCTATGAATTAATATGAAATTGAAATGGAGGCATAGGATTTCGGATGAAGGATTAATCGCGCGGCTATCCGAACGGCCCCATGTTAGTGAATAAAACACCGCTCTGGAATTAAGTAAAACGGATTAAATAGAACACTGTCGTAATGACAAAAAAAGCATTCAATAAAAAGAAAAAACTTAAGTGGCTCCCGGGCCTACCGAAAAATGTAAACCAACATTTTCCCGGTTTTAATTAAATTGCCATACATGGTAAATGTTAACTATAAAGACAAACTTAAGGAACTGCACAATGACCTTGACATAATATTACACTGCACGACAATATGCTATTTACTACAGAATAGCTGTTCGAAGTGCTCTCCATAGATCCGATGTCACATATTGTAATGACAATTGTTCAAGTGTTTGCACATAAAAACTGGCTTAGCATACACGACGCTTTTTAATCCCATGTAAAAAAATTAAGGAAGTTTAAGTTAGAAGAACCACTTCGTTTGATAATAATCTGTCGAAAAAGCTGTTGGGAAGCTGAAGAGAGCTGAAATTTTATCACGCATCGGCCTCCTGACCTGTAGTATTGACAATAGCACTTCTTCAAGCAGTAAAGTCAGAGTGTCTCTCAAGAATTGCAGGTTTATTGGTCTATTGAGGCATTGTGCAGGAACAACGATGTTATATCGTTGCTGATGTTAAGATTCAACCGTTTCATGGAGATTCCGCGTAGTCCACAGATTATATGTTGTGCAAGTTGAAGGTTCCATTGTTACCAAAGGAATAGCGGAAAATGTTCTTCTCACTGACAATGAGCCAATTCATGCATAGGCTATACTGCAAAGCTACCTTAGCAACTTCCAAACATGGGTACACAAAAAATTAAAAATAAATTCAAAAAATCTGCGTCCACATCTTTCACGCAAAACTCCAGCGTGGACCTACTGTACTGTAGCAAATGCGGAATGGTCCGTCTCAAACCAAACTCTCCACAAGGACCTCAAGACCCATCTATCAAGAACGAAATCAACAGGTTCACAACTAACTGTGTAAACAGAATTCATTTTCACTGAAATGTGTTAGCGCTTAACCTGTTAGACATTACAAATATCACCAAACGGTTAAATAGAAGTAAAATTTTGGACTATACTATTAAGTAATATGTAGGGTCCACCATTGGACGGTTTCTTCTTTTTCATACTAAATGTATTATTATCTAAGATCACATTTGCTTATTAGGCACTTGGCCAGTTGTAAATCTGCAGTTGTTAAATGAAAAAAATATTTTTCTTGCAAAAAATCCATTTTCGATAGTCGATTCTCATGTAGGATACTCAACACAATTGCGAGACATACACTACACTGGTGGACCATTTGCTTGGAGTTCGTATTGAGGTTAACCTCAATGTCTTGTAGAACGATGTTTTTCTAACTCAGGCGTATAAGTTAATAAACTATAAACTGCTGCAAATGTCTGCCTGTGCCAGTTTTTGATATTTCCATGCGACTGACCGACCATTTCCGTTGATTTCCATGCGTGCAAATCATCTCTGCTTGTTTTTGAAACTAATAATAGGTCATATTAACACCACCTTTGCAACACACCCACTTAGCTAAAAGAAACTTATAATTGAGGTGAGTGTTCTTACAAGGAATTAACGTCATGAAGACTAGTATTATCATTGATTACAGAACATAAGCATTTTCGAATATACGAAGTAAGCGTCAAAAATTTTCGACCAAATTATATTCCAGGGGTAATAGAAATGAAACAATGGGGTTGTTATCTATATACTTCCTCTCTGTGTATTTAAACTTACTTAGATCTCCCCTTTTGGATTATTTTGAATTCTCGTTTCATGGTTTGCAATAGTCACTCACATCCCGATGCTTCAAGGTCCTGTCCTGTCCTAGGAGAACTTGTTTTCTCTCCATCTTTATGTTTAATGCTGAATAGTTGCAGTCATATCCTCGCTGCTTTTTTCCATTCCTTGCGGTTCCTTACTTTTTTCCTCTATCTTGTGGCGCCTAACATTTTCACATCGTTCTGCATTTCCTCTATTTTCTTTTACTTTCTGTGTTAGATTTAGATTTTTTTAACTCCTTTGGGAGGCTCCATCTGTTTAATGTGTCCAAGCCAGCTTATCCGTTTGCTTCTGCTTTCAGTGGAAATACTTGCTTCCCATACCTTATTTTTAATTATTTTTTTTACTATATACCAAACTCCATTCTGGTTTACCGGCCATTTTTCTTTCCCACATATCTAGCTTCCTCGCATCGAACGTAGGAGGTAAACATTAAAAATTTTCTACCACTTATATTCCAGGGATAATAGAAATGAAACAATAGGGTTTTTTATCAGTATGGTATTTGTGTATTTCAACACATTTATTATCTCTTAAATTAACATTTTAATACTGTTGTAAAATATTCTGAAGTTTTATCTGCAATATCCTCTAAAGCAGCCTTCTGCAACTCTTTATTTTAGTTTTAAAATAAATAGTAGTCACTGGAGATTAGGTCTGATCTGTAGGGTGGCCAGGAAAACTCTTCAAAACTACAATTCTTCATAGCACCCTGATCAGTTGTGGCCCTATGAATAAGGGCATTATCGGGCATTTCAGCTCAGCATGCCACTTCTTTTCTTGATAACGTTGCGGAATTTATTTAATAAGCTGACGTAATACTGTCTATTTACTACCGTGTTCTTTTCCTTAAAATCTTTTAGCAAATCCCAAAAGATCGTTTGCCATGATGTTTTTCATCGATTGAGGTACCTTTACCACCCTTGGCTGTTTTAGTCCTGTCTGTGCAATTTCATTGACTCTTTTTTGCTAGGGGATCATAATCCAGAATGTTCGTTTCATCTCCTGTAATAATGAATTAAATAATTTTCCCCTGTGGTTGCGGCAGAGGCTCTTGGTGTTTCGTCTACAACTACGGCGGACATCACTAGAAAGATAATTAAAAATTAAGTTACTGTGACGTCCTTGGCTGACGAAATATCTGGATCTAGGCCTCTAACCTTTTTCTCTTGGAATTGTGTCCCACTTCAAGCGCTTCAAGAGTGGTAGAAGCTTAGATGATCTAGCTGTTTAGCGAGTCCTGAACATGCCAAGGACCACGGTGTGTCGTTCTTGCAAGACGATTAGTTCCACAACCACCTCAAGGAAGTTTGTGGCATTCTAGGTGACTGCCACGATATCATTGAAAGCTTCCAGAAACGCAGTAGGGTTCTGGCTGTAGCATGATATTCTGCTATGTTCACCGTGGAGCTGGTTGTGGTCGTGGGTCTGCAGGATCACCTCTCTGGTCGCTGCAACGTAACTAACTCCACCCAGCTACGGTCGTCGTCTGATAGGGTGTTGGCTTGGAGGAAGCAGAACATTACCGAAAGCTGGCTAGATGAAAATCTTGGCAGTTGGCACAAGTTGCGGGCTCGCTCCGGGGATTTTTGCACTCCCCGGAGTGATGGTTCTCACCGTACTTTGCTGCATGTGCCCGAAACGCTGGAATGGTGGCACTGGTTGAGCATCTTCATCTTATGTGTAGTTCCATTGTAACGTTACAGCGAAGATGCCTCTCTCATGGAAAATAGCATCATGAGGATGGGGATGTGTGGTCGAGGAGCTCCTGCTTTAGCTGCTCCCCGGCAAAATGTTCTGGGACGCTTTGCAGTACGACCCGGAAAAGCCTGTCTACCTTCAGTAGGTGAAAGTGGTGCTCGATTTTTGCTTCATCATAGTTTCGGATGTAGCGGTATGGATAGAGAGGTAGGAGAGCTGTTGTCGGATTAATTGACAACCGAGCTATCTGCTGGCGTAAGTCGGATTGTTTCAGGTAACTTCACTCGATTTTTTACTACATCACGGTTTGTTTTTTGCCCCTTAAGAGTAGTAAATCAAGGGGTAGGTAAATGGAATCAGTCGTTGGTGTTGTTTTATTCTTGTAGTAATCGTATGATCTGTAGTCACACGAAACAAGTAAGCAGTATACCTCTGGTGTATCCTTTGGTTTCTTGAATTCTTGGTTGATCGAAAAGAGTCTTGCCTTTTGGTTGTAGTAGTATAGACTGCCTTGTGTTTGTTCAGGACCGATTCTAGTTATGTTTCGCGTGCGCATCTGTTAGATTACATTGCTCCTTTTATCTCCACCCTCGACCGTTTCTTGTAAGACTTGTTTCAGAACTGGGGTTGAGATTTTCTCCGTGCTCGGTCTACCATTGTTTTCACAACCGCTCTCTTTTGACTTGGATTTGACTGTTTGAGAAGATACCATTCCGTGCACGTGAGTTTTATATGCAGTGCGTTGTATATTTTTTTTTTTTTGAAAATGTCTAACGCAGTTATGGACGAAACATCAGGAGTTCCCAAACCCTGACCGTGTCTCAACAACCTGAGAACAATACATCAAAACACTGGTCGTGAAAGCCTTCGTATTTATTTGAGACTGAAGAGTTCGTGTGCCATAAACAATTTTTAGTACAAGAAGAAATTGAAAATAAACATCTAAGGGGAATAATAGCATTATTCGCCGCCTTTTTCAAAGATAATTTGAATAGTTTCACCAAGATGGGGTGCTCATCCAGCTCCATACCACTGTCTCATTCGACGAAAATTGAGGATTTGTTTTGAACTGCACTGAAATACCCTCTCTATAGTCCGGACTCACCTTCCCGCGATTATCATTTGTTTGAGCTACCAAGACGATTATATGGAGGACAGAATTTTTATTACCATATATATGTCGAAACGTTCGCACATGATTAATTAAGCCGGGTGAGTTTAGACATTTTGATGAGAAGAATCAAAATTTTACCGAGTCACTTTTAATCATTTTACAAACTCTTCTTGTGTTCACGTGAAGTCTTGCTCCAATAATTACTAAGTATTTCGCCTATTTCTGAAGATGTGATCATCTTTGTTGTAGTATCGTGTAGATAATTTCTTTGGTATCCAAGTACCGAACTGATCATCAATTTAAATCATGTTTAATTATTTGTAGGACTAAGAATTTTTTATTAACCATCCAAATGAAGTACGAATATTTTTTAAGAAAGTCTGAAGAAACTAAATTAAAGAATACGGTAATAGAAAACAACATATTTATATTTATTCAATGTAATCAAAAAATATTTATAGTCCGACTTATAGTCCGTCTTATGGTATCAAGAGTTTATTTATCTGCGAACACTATAAAATGGTAGAAGATCCAGTATTGGCCATAATAGTGTTCAAAAAAAAGATGGAAAAAATCTTTGGTAACACTTAGAATTTTTGAGGGATGATAACTTTTTCAATTTTTAGTCATAAACAATTGATGCAATGCTTTACACCTTTTTGTATGTTGGTTTTAACACATTGCTCTTTCTGTTGCAGGTTACCAGTGCCTTGGTTAATATATGGCATTATTTACGGAGAGCCAGTTGAAGTAAACTCGGTTGGCATGGTGTGTTCAATCACGATTCTCTTCATGATGCTGATATTTGTCATAATCTCCATTGCCTGTTTCCGTTGGAAAATGAACAAAGGACTCGGTTTCACTATGTTTCTTCTGTACTTTGTCTTTGTAGCGGTATCGCTGATGTTCGAGTACGGAAAGTTAGTGTGTCCCTTTTAATAAGAACATTAGCATGTTAGTACTCAGAACTTAGCTAGGTACAGTGTAGCCAATTTAGGTTAACGCGTTTGTACAGACATCAGACTCATTTTCAGTGTATGGCTTCGGGTTTTTATTCAAAGCAATATCAGGTACTCGGGTTTTGTTATGTATTGATTAACAATAAAATACTTGCTATTCGGCGTCAACTTTCACTACTTTTGTTAGTTTTATTCCAGTAAATCCTGAAAGCCTAAGGAAACACAGACTGCGTTGTTAACCCACTGTTTGAGGGGCGGATATTCCGAGTTGAAGAGAACCCGAAGAAACGTTGCTAAATGCTATCGGTGTTCAGCAAGTAAAGAGCACAAAACAACATCAACTTCCATGCTAGTGTGTCGTTTCGTTTACCATTAGGTGTCATTACAGCGTTCAGTTTGTTAGAGTCTCCCAAGCCATGATAGCAATAATACATTAGATCTAGAAGTAGCAGTTTTTATAAGAGTCGTGTTATTGCGTGCACAATTTTTAAGCATGTAACTGAGAACGTGTTATTTATTAAGCGTTTTTATATACATTAGGACATTTGTTACTTATTTTAGCGATTTCATAACTTGACAAATAATAATTTAACTTTTTATTGACGAAAGTTAGCGACTGCACGGGGTGGTTGGCCGCCGCGGCGCACACCTGCAAGCACAAACGAATTTGAGGTGCGAAACGGGCGTGAGCCTACGGTGCTATTGATGACATAGACGATAATTAGGGAAGCTGCGTTCCGGCGCGCCAGGCACCCCGCGCAGTGTAGTCTTAGAGGTGTTTATAACATATCATAATGCTATGCAGTCAGTTACAACAACAAAGAAACATTTATCTTCCTGAAGTAAGCAGCACTGTAGTATGCCACAGTATCTAGTGATTTAACATAGGTTTAGGTACCTAGACTACTTAGTAATGCCATGTAAATATGATTGTTTGAGGCACTGAGACGTAGGTCTTTACTGGAAGTGCCTAGTGTTACCGTTTATTTCACCTGTTGTGATATAACAGAACGTTTTGAGTGTGTCGTACTCAACTTTAGAAGTTTTACATTCAACATAGGTGTATCCCGTCACTTGCAGTATTAGTTTGCATTTCGAGACACGGCTGCACAAGGTGTGAAAGCGGGGGTTGCGTTAGGATACATACAAACGCTTAAATAATTCAGTACTTCTATGGTAGTTTATAAATATACCTACAAGCTCTACCCCATCGAAACGAACGCAATGCCCGCTTGCACGGACCGGAAACCTCAAACTTCAGCAAGCAGAGGTGGTTCAGTGCGCCCTAACGGTTCGAAGTTTGGTTTCTTGCTTTAATGTGATACTTTGTACAGGAAGCAAAATTTATTACTGTGCAACATAGGGTACCCATATACTTGATGTGACTTGGATCAGTTAGCTCTATTCCAAAACAATAACTACTCTCTAGCGATGTTGATTGTTATTTGGATGGTTAAGTGCGTAACAATTAGTCTTCACATGTTCTTGGATAACGCCAAAGTTACGAGTATGGAGAATTTAGTCTAATTAATGTACTTAGGAAGCTTGTCGAATGCTTGCTTCTATTGGCGTGCTAATCGGCTGGGGAACAGACTTTGCAAGGTTAGGCCGTCACTTAATGATATTCTGACATGCTAATGGAAGTAATCGTTAGAAAGCGATAACAAACGTATATTCTAGAAGAAGTATGAGACAAACACAAAGCAATGAATTATATAAGACTAAATTAGAGGTTTTGTATGATTTCCAATTTGTGTGGCTTTCGTTTCTCGCTAGCGACTCCCGTGCATCAAAGCCGCATTCTGATTTGTTACTACATGCAAAGAAGACATCGATGCTTTCGGACTCATTCCTAGGAGATGTTTGTTTCATCAAAAGCAAAACCGGGCGTCTATTGCCTCTATTCCACGACAATGAATAGTGATTAAGCTACATTCTCGACCTTACTTTGGTTGCTTTGATACAGCTGTGTAATTGTTAATTGATTAATATATAATATTTAAATAAGGAGTTTTAGATAAATATATGAAACATTGTTGAGGGAATGATAACTTGCATCATACCAATATAGTCCAGTAGCATAGGCGTGAAACTATTTCAAGTTTTCTGCTTAATATTGTTATCCTTCAAATGCTATTATATACTATACTTCTTAGACTCTAGAGTTATATACATTTAGGCATTATGTACTACTTAATTGTTAAATCTATCCTGTATAATTTGTCGTTGTTAAAGGTTGAAGCATTGTTTTAGCGGAAAGAGAGTAAGCAATCAGAAGATGGATCGTTAAGATAGAGACTAATTTTATTACTGTTTATATAGAGCACAACACTTTAAGAGGGAAACGATTTTGTTACGAATATTACTCTCTTTTGTCACTCATCATTGAATGTTTACTAAAAAGGTTTTCTTCTGTCAACAATAATTTGCACCTTATGTTAAAGTATCTTCTCGGCCGGTGCAGTATGATTGTACTTAATTACTTTCATCAAAAATGTGTTGTTAGAAGCATTTTGTATAGTTTACGCGACACTATTGCAGGATTGTTTTCCTACCTACTAAAATCGATATATTACTCATAATACACGTTTAAAACGCTTCTTAAGTAAAAATGTGAAATTCAAAGAGTGATTATATAAACTTTTACCTTTAGATAGTAGATGATATTTTACGATCTCTAAGGCAAGACCACCGCCATTCCCATATTCATTGTACAATACAGATATATACTTTTTGTAGTTCTTTTATTGTACTCATAACGGACAACGCATTTTGTAAATTTACGGTTGGTGAAATTCCTTCTGCGCGCTGGTTTCAAACGAGCACGCCCAGAGCCCAGTTTGCAGTTTCGTCGGTTCCACGTGCTTGCATTCGGTTTGCCCAAAATAATTTCACCAACTCTAAAGGCAACATCTTGAACACTTGTTATTTTTTGTAAAGTAACTCATATCAAAGATTAATATTGTTAATTGTGTACCTAGTAAATTGTTATTGCTAGAAGATATTTTAGGAATATACCTACTATTATAAAGCCATTTCATGGTATGTTACTTTTTGCCGACAATATAATATGTACAAGTAACGTGTTCTGTTTCTTTCTTCCGCTCTTCCAGCAGATACTGGAAGTCAATGAAAATTATTCACAGTTTAACTTGAAGGTTTAGTTTTTTCTCAGCCAATGTTAAAAACCAGCACCTCCAAGTAACCAAGAATTTGTTGTGGAGCTTCTCTTGCAAAATGAGCAAAAGTAAAGCCTACAACCTCTCGTTGGCAGTCCTCCAATTGCCCATAGCCTATTACGGCTCCGCTGTGGAAGATCTACTATTAGATTTGGCGAAGATCTTTAAATGAACAATTTCGCCTATCTCTGTCTTGCCTTTACGTGCCATCTATTTAATGGAAATTAGAGGCATGACGAAAAGCTCAGGACCAACAACTCTCTTTTCAAAATCTTCTTGACTAACCCATCAACTTCTTATCTCTTTTCCCTGTATATCCCTTCACTCAGAGTAGTAACAGTTTGTTCTATTCTCTATAATATATAGTTTGTGAACACCTTAACTTCACTACAAGTGAAATGTTTGAGTACAGCCTAACTATCTTCGACCATGTCGATTTAGCCCCTTTATCTTTTTAGCACAATATTCTCTAGCTACAGTTTCTGCTTGGAATATCCAAGCATGTTTATTTATTCTTATCGGGCACGTAATAACGTGTTTGAAGTTTTAAGGTTATTCTAAGCATCAGAAGTATTCAGATTGTAAATCAACATCATCTGCGAGAAAGAGAAAAGTAAAATAATACATCAAGAAAGAGTAGATGGATCTAACTCAATGCTGAAAAATAGTAATATAAAATGAATGGACTAAGATCGCCTACAGAAGTAAAGATAAGTATATAAATCTAACAGAAGACGCGCCTAAATTCCAGTAACATAGATGACACATATTTTAAATAGTTTAGAAAGAGAGCCTATCTAGTAGACAATTAGAAACATTAAATGGTATTAATCAATTCAAAAAGATAAAAGCAATGGACTTCTAAAGAAACAAGTAGAAGGAAAAGCAATAAAAATATAGACACTGAAATGGAAATAGGAAAGTATATATATAATAATTCATGTCGTAAAAGAGGATAGCGATAAAAATAAAGAAAAATTAAGAAAAAGATTAGAAAAAGTGCTTAAAAGTGAAATTGAAGAAAGAAGTACTTTAAGGCAGTGGAATAATAAGTTTGGAAACACCTTAAGAGGAAAGAATAGACCAATAACCTTTAAAGCTGTAGAACATCTAAATCAAACGGAAATTTGATTATCTAAAGATTATCCAAAAGAAGTTTCATATATAGAAGTAAAAATAGGAATATAAAACCAATAGCAAAGGCCCCAACATTTCAGTGCGATAGGCAGCATATATTGCAAAATAGAAAGACAGCATATCTGAAAGAGTAAATATTGATGGTGTTAATCAATTCAAAATGATAAAAACATAACTGAAGATGAAAAACTCGCATAGTGAGACCTTTACATCAAAAAATGGATGACTAAAGAAGCAAGTAGGACAAGCAGCGAGAATAGAGACACCGAAAAGGAAAATAAGAAAAACCTTAAAAATAAAACAAAAAGTACTTCAAGGTAGTGAAATAATAAGGCTGGAAAGACCTTTAGGAGGAAATAAGAGGCCGATCAAGTAGAGTTGATAGCATGAAAAAATTGGAAATCCTCGAAACTACAAAATATCTAAAGGGAGCAAAAATCTGGTTATCTGAAGAATTCCAGATGAAAGTTGAAGAACAAAGGGAAATGATGTTAATCCTCAAAATAACTAATAACTTTATATCCTATAAAACACAAATTAGTGATAAATGAAAGGAATTGCAACTGGAAGAGTTAGAAAAAAATTAAGGAACAATTAGGAAAACAATAAACAGCAGAATCGAAGAGATGGGAAAGAATGAGAATACTAACAAAGATAGAATCGTAAGCAAAAAACAAATTAATCCAGGATCCTCGGTACAATTAAAAAAGAGGGGAACGGCGTAAGAAATACAAATAGAAAACAAAAGCAAAAGTATAAAAATTAAAACAGAACAGAAACACGGGATATAAAAACATTATTAAAGCATTCAAGGTAGATGTAATTTCAGTAACAAAGGTACTTACAATGGAAGGGAGAGAGAAAGATTTAAAAATAAATTTTTCAACATTACAGGGTTGTGTCCAGAAGTAGTAGGACTGTTTTTTTTCCGCGCGCGGAGCCATGGAGGGGGATCTGCAAGGCCGGATGTTATGAAGAGGAGCCTTGGGAACAGGTTCCGACCTGCGGCAGTCGCCTGCGTGCGTTAGTTGAGTGTGGACCACTGTTTTAGTGACCTACTGTTGTGACGCCTCGTCATCAGTTGCGATGGAGCGAAATTTGGAGCAGCGGTACGCCATCAAGTTTAGCTACAAATACGACCCGGAAACAAAACGTCAGAGCGAAGAGTGGCACACCGCACAATCACCCCGTAAAAAGAAGGCCAGAATGTCGAAATCGAAAGTGAAATCGATGTTGATTGCATTTTTTGATCGTCGTCGCATTGCCCATAAGGAGTTTGTACCTCCTGGACAGATTGTAAATGCAAGATTTTACGTGGAAGTGCTCACATGGCTTCGAAATCGGATTACACGCGTGCGATCAGACCTGGTGGGGAAGTGGAAGCTCCACCATGACAACGCGCTGTGCCACGGCGCGTGGATTGTGAGGGATCTCCTGGCCAAACAAAGAAAAACGGTACACCAATGAAGGATATGGAGTTATATAGAGGCGCTAATTCAGCTTCCGATCACTTTTTATCAATAGCAACAATAAAACACAAATTTAATAAAGGAAAGAAGCAAAAATGAGAAATTAGACGACTGAAAAATTTAAAGAGAAAGAAATCAAAATAAAATATATAAAAGTGAAAGATAAAGGAACAAATGATAATATAATAAATGACCATAAAATAAAAAAACAGAAATGGCTGATAAAAACTATGAAAAAACAATAAATAAAAAAAAATAAAATGAGAAAGTGATTAAAGACAAATGCACGTGAAGTTAATAAAATGTATATATACAAAAAATGCATGGATAGAAGGAATTAGATCACGAGAAAAACAATATAAAGAACTTTTATTAAAAAAAAAACAACAGAAAAGAGAAATAAAATAAGAAACAGAAGAATTAAGAATGAAAACAAAAAGCTACAGATCAATAGCAAAAAAGAAAACAGTAACGTCATTTCCAAAATGTGTTATGTACAATACACAGTAATAAGAATGAAAGTCAAGATCAACGAAAAAGCAATTAAGGAACAGAAACAAAAATAAAGTATGAAAACCGGCATATAATAAAGCTAAAAGGATAAAATAACAGGACAAAAAAAATAGAGAAGCTTCAACTAAAAATCAAATATGTGGAGAAATAATTAAATAATTAGAATGGGGTATTATTACATAAAAGGAAGAAGGAAGTGCGCAGTAATTACAGAGAAATAACGACGTTAAATTCAGTGTATAACATTTTCTCTAGAATGCTTCAAAGAAGAATATAGAACAATATAAAAATAGGGAAATACCAAAAGAAAAATTTACAATAGAAGCCTTACGTACTTTAGAGATAATTTTAAGCCAAATCTAAACTTGAATCTCAACTAATACATGTTAGAAAGGTAAGCAGATTTAATTATTTAAAAGTGTCGATAAGGAAAATTGCAAAGAAAAAACTTATGTACATAAAGCTTTATTTGAAAGAAAATAATCAAATCTATAAGACACTAATAGTGGTGGCATATGCTACAGAAATGATAAGCAAAAAGAGGAAGAAACAAGAAGAGCTGAGGAAGATGCTGCGGATTATTTTAGAACCAATTAAATCAATGAAGACAAAGAAATTATGAAACACTCGACGGAATTAACAGTGAGTAAATAATAAAATACATAAAAGTTAGAAGAATAGAACATCTTGGACACGTGATTAGAAGGAAAGAAGAGAATAGGCAGAAAAGAAATATTCAAACTAAAATGGCTAGATAAAAGTATATGTGATTTTAAGCCATAAATTGAAGAGAAAAAGTAAAGGAACAAGAAAAATGGAAATGTGTAGAGTAATAGCTATAGCTAAAATATAAAAAAATCCAAATTGTAAACCGCGTTGTTCCCATTGCTCCAATCATATTTAGACAAGCAAACTCTTGTATACCATAAAGGCTCTTCCCCGTAATGTGTGAATCCATCAAGCTAGTTATTTTTGAGGTTAGTTCTTTTCGCAGTTTCCTGCGCTTTTCCAGACCAACTATGACTCTGTGTATTATTTTTTCATGTGTGAGTATTTGCTCCAAAATAACTCGTACATACTGCATTTGTTGGAAAAAGAAATTGTCACCTTATTTGCTTTGGCCATACGTAAATAGTAAGCCTTTCATTTGTACTTTATATTTATAGCAAATTGAATTTTCAAACCAACTTTATGCGTACACAATAATAATATCTTTGGAAAAGCCCTAGATTTTTCAATATTAACAAAATTATAGCTAGTAACGTTGCTCTTGTTGATGGTTTTCAATTTTGAAGGTTGTTTTCAAGCGACAGAAGTATGAAAGATGTAAGTTAACGAAGCAATACATAAAATAAGAGAACAGGTAAACATTAATTGAGAGAAAAGAAATAGTACAATAATGTATAAAGGAAAAGAGGGTGGATTTTGCCAAGAGCTAAAATAATAATATTAATTGTGACCTAATATAACATAAAGAAGTGAAGATAAGAACATAAAGCCAATATAAAAGTCTCTAAATTTAAGTAGAATAGGCAACATATATAGCATATCTAGAAGAGTAAATAATCATGCATTATAATATGGAAGAAACATTCTAGAAATACTAAATGATGTAACTAAAAAGTACCAAAAGAGGTAACAATATAATATAGAGAAATATATAACACTAAACCTAGATAAGAACACTACTACAAAAACAAGTAGAAGGACAAGCTGTATGAATAGAGATACTAAAAACAGAGATAAAATAGAAAACTATAATAATTCATGATATAAAAGAGGAAATGAGTAAAAATGAAAATATTAAGGAAGTGCTCAAAAAATAACACTGAAGAGAAAGGGTACTTTAAGGTATTGATTTAATAAGATTCAAAAAGGAAAGATTAGGCCGATAATGGTGGAGCTGGGAACATGGAAAAAAATTGGATATCTTCAAAGTTACAAAAAATTTAAAGGGAAGATCTTCGTTTTGCTTTTTTCTTTAAGTCAGATTATAGATTTTATTTATATATATATATATATATATATATATATATATATATATATATACCCAACATATTTATTAAATTTGTTCGTAAATTGGCCTTCTGTTTGCGAATAGTGCCGATTGAGCCTCTCCCTGCCCAGGACGCTGCCGATCTCGCCTTCTAATTGCAACCATATGTCTAGAATAATTTACTGTAAATAGCGGTAATACAAAATTTTGGCCATTACGGTGCCTAGGATTAACATTATCTGCAAGATTACAGTTATGGAGTGTAGCGCCTCTTCTAAATGTAGTTTTGCTGAAGAAGGCGTGGGCCTGGACGCTGCCACTATCACGCTTTGTATAAATTTTGCGGACCAGTGTTTTCCCAGAACCAAAATCCTCATCAGCGCATTATTGCCACCACACCACACACCCCTAGCGCCAATTATTCAGGGAAGGACCTTGAGAGAATGTTAAGGAATATTTGTTGTGTGCCGCTTCTACAAAGGCAGGCCCGGAATAGTATGCTTGCTTTATGATGCAGGATTCTCTAAGGGTCCTTGGGCCCTCCCAATGGACTGCTATGTGCGTAACAATGACTTGGTTTTGCTTACAGAGGATCGGGTCCGGTTTGCGAGAGAGCCGTCGGGTAATCGAAAATGCGGCTCTTCTGTCACCTGACAACCTGCATCTTTAGCGGCTTTAGCAAGTAA
The DNA here is from genome assembly GCA_036346155.1 of Sinelater perroti. Taxonomy (NCBI): domain Eukaryota; kingdom Metazoa; phylum Arthropoda; class Insecta; order Coleoptera; family Elateridae; genus Sinelater; species Sinelater perroti. The sequence goes on along the minus strand of JARFIY010000254.1, from coordinate 18,970,810 downwards.
TAAGGCAAGGTAGTTGTGCCTCCTGATCCTCTATTCGTGAGTCACATACCAGCCCTGTAATATGTGGGGGAGCGATTCAGTTTTAGAGCATCCGGCGCAACAGCGACGTAGGTGTGGAGGGTTAGAAGGGATACCCATCGATGGAAGGAGGTTTTCTCGTAATTTTACAGCTTGTACATATGTAGACTGGTGCCATCCAAAGGGTGGGGTGGAAAGCCAGGAACTTGAGGGATTGGAGCCGTCTCTGCACTGATATAGCCCATTTCCCGAGTATGAAGCCTGGAGCTGTTGACTCTGTTGTCTGACAATATCTTGTGTGGAAGTTGCTCTAGGGGAAATCAGCTTTCATAGACGATCTCTCATACCCAGGGGCATGGCTCGCAATCCTTCAGGGAGGAGGGGCAAGGATCTGCTCAGTCTATTCAGCAGGATCACAGGGATCCTAGCTGAGAAACTGAACAGGACCAATCCCCCCTCCCTTCGAGGGCAGTGCAGGAAAGGCACTGGAGCAGGAAGGCGGAAGGTGAAGGATTTTGCGTAGGGTAACGCGGCATAAACGATCTGCCCCGTTCAGAACCTGCCTGGTAATGAATGCGTTCTGAAGGGCGGAGATCCATTGGGGAATAAGGTATTGAAGGAGAAGAGAGGATTTGTGGTGGGGTTTTAATGGGGCACTGCATATCCTGGTTAGTTGACTTTTTAAAATAGCTAAATTAGGAAGAGCCGGACTAACATAATTATAGCGCAGCCCAAGATACTTGTAATACTCTAAGCCCGTTTGATTGATTGAGAGTCCATTGACGAAGAATAGGGGCTTTGTAATAGGGTACAACTTTTTCTTGGACGGCATTACACACTTAGAGATGTTGAGGCGCAAATTTCGTTTCTGGAAAAAGTCAACGGTGTTACGTAATGGCCGCGTGGCGCCCTTGATAGTGCGGCTCACCAGGATTATATCGTCTGCATAGCCCAGGGAGGATAGGAATTCTCCATTAGCCAGCGGAACACCTAGGGAGGGATCCAAGGTGTCAAACAGCTCGTCGACAACCATATTTAAGAGCATGGAGGAGAGCGAATCGCCTTGCTTGACACCTTGGTAGACGGGAATGGGAGGGGTGCGAGATGGGCCACGTGTGATGGTTGTAAAGGAACCCTCGTATGAGCTACGTATGTAACGGAATAAATTGGAATGAATGTGGAAGCGTTGAAGTACGCGATGAATAGAGGAGTGGATAGGGAATCAAAAGCTTTATGTAAATCCAAGGAGAGGATATAGAGAGGTTTTGCCCCTTGCCGCGACGATTTGATGAGGCTTTGCAAGATGACATTATTAACAAAGCACCCATCATCGTGAAGGAAACCCCTCTGGAAAGGATTAAAGGGTAAATGTGAGAATCTGGTTGCAAGGATGCTATGAAGAATCCTTACAATCAGAGAAGAGACGGTGATTGGTCGCCAGGAACTGATGTTATGTCGGTCAATATCGCCCTTAGGGATAAGGATTGTTTTATTACCCTTGAGAGCTGTTGGAAATAAACCAGAAAAGGTGTTATAGTTAAGCAATAGAGTTACCTCCCAAGAATTTGTCTGTCGGATGGTTTTAAGGCTTATTTAAGCGATAATTCTGAATGGTGGTTGTGATTTCATCGGTGGTTATGGGATAATACAGAGGATAGCATTAATGCCTTCATTAGGAGTAAATGATTGGTAGTCTGGGTTGGAGGGGCAGGAAAATATAGAGAAATAGGATTTATGGATGACAGGAGCTTCGGGAAATACGGGCTCGTTTAGAAGGGATTGCCCAGAGAGAACTTTTGTGGCCAGTTCTTTACGGTTTTTGACGTACAGTTGCTGAACCACTTTGTACTCTTGGACTCTTGGTTTGAAAGTGTTAGAGGATTAACACTGAAAAGTACGAAATTCATTAGTGAGGTGGTGGAATTGGGGATCTGAGAAAGGGACGGGAAGATGAAATGACGTCCAATTCCTGAAGTGCATATTGGAGATGGCAACGAGGTGTAGAGGATTGGAGAAGTGAAGCGTTTGTCCTACGAGGTAGCCGACTATGGGGTCAAGCTCAGTCTGAGGAGTCTGGGAGTTTAAGGGATGGGGGGTTAATTTAGGATTGAGAAGATTGTGTACGGGAATCAAGAACAGGGGAATAAGAGGTAGGGCGGCATGCTGGAGTATTAGAGAGTAAAGGAGGAGAAGCGGAGTTGACAGGTGTGAGGAATTGAGGTGAGAAAGGAGCAGGTGTGACGGCGGCAGAAGTTGAGGCTACAGGGGAAGTTTGAGAGCGAATGTCAGGAGCTCATTGCATCAATGATGCATGAATTTGTCATGCCTCAGTAGGTTTGGAAATCAGATGTTTATTAATAAATTCAAGTATTAATTAAAGACCTCAACGGCGGACCAGGAAGGGATCTTAGCGGCTTCCCTTTCTAGCTCGTCGTTATAAAATATGGGATGGGCCTGTAGCAGGCCAGGGTATATCCTAAGAGAGTCATAGTTATGACCGAAACAGGAGAGTCGGGAGGGGGGGCTGTTGACTTGACGTATGGTCCTTTGTTGAATACTGAAAACGTTATTTCTCTATCTATCACAGATCAAAAATTATAGGCCTTGATAGATGTGAGAAATGACAGAAATAGAAACTTGTCTTCAGCTTGGAAGCTGCTTTGATCAAAAGATGAAAAATAAAAGGACAGGCAGACAGGTGACATTACTCTCTACATAAGGCTTCTTATTTGGTGTATAGAAGCCTAAAAACGGAACACATGGATAAGAGAGAAGACAAAAATTATAGATCAGAGAGAGAGAGCAACCAGTCTCAAGTGAAAATTCGCATGACACAACGCCCGCCAAACAGACACCAGGTGGAACATTATTTTAAATCATTTTAAATCACTTAATAGATAGCAAATTTACTATTTTGTGGCAAATAATCCTGAATATTTATTATACGTAATTCATTATTTGTTAATATATTTAGTTTTGCATAATAAGAATTGGGCACGACCGAATTTAGCTTAAAGTAATTCGTTAGAACTCGTGAAAATTTAGCATCAGCAAAACGCACCCAGGCAGTTTCCTAATGTTCCGGCAGTAAGTAAATGCGACCGCCGCCACCGTAAAAATGACCGACAACGTGGTTGAGGGTGTTCAAAATATTAACTTGTCCAATGACAAAAAGGCAGGCCCCCTTCATTAATTCTAATTGCGCGGAATGTTAAGGCTTTGTTACTCTCACAAACTCATAGTGCCTGTAATTCAGCAAACGTATGCAACCTTGGTTGGTAGTTTGGCTTACCTTTGCGTTTACCGGTAGTGCAGGTGCATGATGCAATTTATCGAATGATCGCCTTCACCCGAGGCGACACGCCTTGCGCCCGTTTCTGACGTATTGCGTGTGCTTTCAGGTGTCCAAGATGAAGGAAAAGAAGGGCGGATCTGCAGGCGAGAAGTCCTCGGTCAGCGAGCTGAAGCCCTGGCCGTCCTACATCCAGGAGAGGTTGGTGTTGTGGGACGAGCTGAAGGCCAAGTACAACGCAGAGCTGTCTGCGAAGCCGCAGGTTTCCATCAAGGTTACCCTGCCAGATGGGAAGGAAGTTGAGGCCGTCGCCTGGAAAACCACAGCTTATGATGTTGCTAAAGGCATCAGGTATGATAGCTGATTTTAGAAATTATGGTAAAAGTAGGTTTTCAAACTGTCATTAAAATCTATTGTGTTATAGGGTATGAGTGCATGTATTTGACAAAATTCTATAAAAACCTAATGAGCAGTGTGATCATAATAAACCAAACCAAGCCAGGATATCCTAGGCCTGCCCACACTCCACTTGCTATGTTGGACCCTATCGAATGCTTTTTTAAACTTCACAAAGTTCAAATAGATGTCGTGATTCATATCAAGGCACCTCTTAGCTAGCACATTTAAACCAAACAAAGTCTCCCTTGTGCTCATACCAGTCTTGAAAACAAATTGTGTCACCTTGTTTTCCAGAATTTTAACAATTTATTGTTAATAAAGTTATTGCATGAGGTTTTTTGGGGATCGCCACAAAGGTTGATTGAAACCTTTGTTTAGGAATTGTGCCGGTCTGATAGATTTGATTGAAAAGTTTAATAAATTCAGTTCTTATCAATGAATCTTATTAGTTCAATGGGAACTTCATCTGACCCTACACTTCATCATTTTTTGTATTTTTAATGGCATAAATTACCTTTTGCTGTAATATTGGTGGCCCTGTGTCTTGTTTTTTACTCTCCTCTTTCATCATTAAATAATTGTTGAAAGTAATTGGTCCATTGTGATAACTTCTCTTTTAGTTTGCTAATCACATTTCTCTTATCTTTTTACATACATTGAAGCTATCATATTTTTTATTCAGGTCTTTTATTTCTTTGCATCTCAGCAAAACAACTTTCCGAATTTTTCTGTGCATTTCTTTATGCTTGTTTTCGTCTCTTGATTTATGTTGTTTTCTTTCTTCCATGAGTTCCAGATTTTCTAGTGTTATCTGGGGCTTTCTTTTTTCTCTAAGTGGAGTTTTTCCTTTCTAGTTGGGACTATGACGTTCTATTATCTATTGATTACAGGTTTTCTTAAATCCATTTGAATCTTTTGCTTGAAGTTTTTCTCGCTTTATGCAATTTATTTGCAGTATAATTGTATGGATGTATGTTTCTTCATAGTTTTGGAGTAACAAAGGACAATTCCAAAACTCAGTATGGATAAGTACGATTTATGTTTCGACCAGGGATATACCAATACTTTTTTCCATTCAAAAAGGATTTAATATATTGGCAGCAAGAAGAAACATTAATGAAGTATGGGACAAAGATATATACAACAAATAAATAGTAAAGAGTGGTCTAAATTAAACACTACATTTAAACTTTGAATTGAAGTTCTCTTTAGCAAATATTAAAGACCTGCACCTTCTCGCATACAAAATTCAACTTATGCAAGAGCATAACCTTGCTTACATTCTCACCATCAACAATTCGTCAATTGGTTTTTAGACCATTATGAAGTGGATTCTCAGTTTCATCGAAAAATTATCTTTGGTAATGAGGCCCTTTTCGATTCGAAGAGTTCCTAAGCAAATAATTGTCACATTTTGGCTTGGAAAATTCCTACGTAACTTATGAAAAGCAAATGCACTCTCAACAAGTCACTGTTTGGTATGGATTATAGGCAGGTAATGTTATAGGCCCATCTTTTTTAAAGGCGGTAATAGAAACTCTGTAACTGACTGGCAATCATTAGTGTTACATAATAATTCAGTATTTTTGGCACTAGCTGGATGTGTGTCTGAAACAAATGTGATTCTAGCAAGACAGAGCCACCTGCCAAATTTCAAACAATAGTTCATTTGCTGTACCATCAACTGGCCATATGACTTCCTTTTGAGGAGTTACCTGAAATTCGAGGTCTATGCCAAAACCTGCAAGCAGTTGACGATCTTGAGAACTAAATTTGATGTATCATTGATGACATTGATCAGAATATGTGCGGGTATGTAAACGAAAATTTTGTAAAAAAACAAGAATTACACCCGAAGGTGACATAAGACATAATTTTCCTTATTTAATTAGATCGTTTTATTTAAAATTTAAATCTGGTTTAGTTTAGGTCACTCTTTAGAATGTTGGTATCTGTAATTCAGAGAACAAAATTCTCACTTACAGCTGTGATGAATTATGAGTAAAAGTGGAAGGAATTCTTAATATTCAGTACTTTGCAAAAAGCCTTAAATTTCCATCTCATAATTTTGGAAAAATTAAATAACTTGACAGATGGGTTCTGCATTAATCGACAGAATGCACCAAGATGCATAGACTGGCTAGAGTATATAGAAAATATATAAAATAATAATTTTAAACCAAAAGGACATTGATTGAAAGGCAAAGAAGCCTTCAGACAACATGCAAGAGCGAGTATTTGTCCTATAAAGGTCATAGTGACTGTATGGTGGTTTACTAAAGGCCATATACTGTTCCTTCTTGCATTCTAGTGAAATAGTCACAGCAACAACAACCATTTCTGGTCAATAGACGCAGGTGTTCAATGTAATAAGGCTAATGGTGGAACACAGTGGCTCAGATGGTTCAACCAGTTGGCTCTGTCCTCTAGCCAGCATGCGCGAGTTCGAGTCTCGCTCAACCCATGGGTGTGTGTGAGTGAATATCCTAGCATTTAAGTGCATGATAGTGGACACAATAAGCCCTTGAGGCTGTAGTGCCTGTAAGTGCGCCAAAAAAAGGCCAATGGTGCAATAATTAATGGAATTGGGCTACGAAATTTTTTTTGTTCATTTTATTTGCCTGATCTTTCAGCAACGTATTTACATTTTTTCAGAACCTGGAGAGCTGTAACAAAACTAGCACACATGAAGAGACTTATTTTGGCTTTCAAATATTTCTTTAGTGATAAAAATTCAGGTATTTGCGCTAACTGATTGTTGAGAACAAATAATTGATGTTAATGATGATTGTTTTGTAGAATTTTTACCATATGAAATTCGATTATGTGATATATTGTGACCTGACATTTTTACTAGAGTGAGTTAATGGTGATTTTGTTTGGTGAAAACAAACAGAAAGTACAAAGAGAAGCAGTTAAGGTCATTTTAAGTTGCAAGAGAAGGTATCTTTGCTATTGAAAGTCAAGGAACCATCACTGCAGAAGATAATGTAAAGAAATTCGAATCTTTCTTCAGTAGGTACTGATTCGATAGCTCATCAGGCCTTAACTATCTAACAAAGATTTGATTTGAATTTTATGATTGAAAGCATAGTATTTCTAGGTTCCTTTATTTCTATACTTTGGATGTCTGATTCTTTATACAATTACTTGGGGAATAAGTGTACAAACGATCCACTGAAAACTTGGAAGGCCACTTAAAATATATTTGAACTGCCTTGGGAATAGAAAAGTGATATTTAGAATTAATTTTAATACTTTTAATATTTTCATTGCCAGTGTGGTCCCATGGTTGAGAGGCGGGCTGTGGTATGGACAGACCTCGGGTTCATTTCCGGTGCTCTCTGATGCCTGTCGGGTGGCCTACTCAGTCACTAAAAATAATTGAGTACCTGCTTTCACTCGAACAAGGGGTAATAATAGTGGTCATCTAAGATGTGGTGCTTGTCACATCGCCTGCAACGACTGGGCGCAGTGGCAAGCATATGAGAGCCTTAACTTCTCAATTCACATGCTATGCTCTCACGTGAGGCGTTAGAGCCTTACCATTATTAATATTTTAATTATATATATAAAAAAAATTATGATGCTGCTGTCACACAGGTCAAAGGTCAAATTTTTCGTGCACTTTCAACCACAGCTCTCACAAAGGACTAGAATTTGCTTGGCATGTCAGGTCCTTTATTCTATACTGATAGAACTAATTTTACGTTTGAGCGGGTAAGTTACAAAGATCACTAATATTATAAAAATTATGAGTGCCTGTCACACAAGTCAAAGGTCAAAGTTTCTAAAGTTCAACTCAAGCTGGGTATAGGTAAATGCGTTGTCATGGCAACGGGTCATCGTTCAATTATGGTCAAACAATGAGCTGCTTTCAATCGGTATTAGTTCATTAATGTTTTAAAAACTATGCGCAAGGGGCGTCAAGCATGATCGAGAGCTTAACGTATCAAGCTCTCACGTGAGGCGTTGGCTGCCAGATCGTCATAATAAAGTTAAAATGATTTTAACTTTATAGATTTGTTACACACAATTAACAGTTAATTTCAGTTTTACACCAAAATATGTTGGCAGCAGTGGTAGCACTTGAAAATATTGCTTTTATTGGTAGAAATTTTTGTATCGTTAGTATTTTTTTTTAGACGTGCACTTTTATAATATGTAAATAAATTGATTATAATCATATCAGTTATTGCTGCAACACATTGTGGGGACAGTTTATATTTATGTAAATAAACTTATAGTTCAGCACCCATGACACAATTGAAACGAATGGTAAACGTTTATCTTATCCATGCATCTTTGAAAAGTGTAACTGCTGTTCAGTAATCCAAACCATACATACAGATTCAAAAAAATTCAATTACCTTGAGATGTTTTGAACGTAAACTGATATACGCAGATATGAAATAAAAGTCATTTGTAAACAATGTAAATAATAGATCTGTTTGGTTTTGATAGATGTTGAGGTATTGAAAGCCATGGAATGATGGGGCTGTGCTCTGGCATTAGATTTTGATGCTTTCTTGATTATCCTGGATTAGGAGTGCCATTGTACTTGTCTAGAAGTTTTAACATGACACGATCTATTACTTGTCTTTTAACACTTTATGTTGGAGATTTTATTTTCTTATTTAACTGAAATCTAAAAATATTAAAGAAAATCTAGTCTTAATAACATCCTATTCGTATCAGATGTAACTAAATCAAAAGAATAGTTTTTCTTAGATGAAATTGCGTTGAAGACGCGGAAGAAAGACTTGGTAAATTAAAAAAATACGATTTCACTGAACCAATGTGTTAATAATTGGACACTTTTTGTTCTAATAGTTTATAGTTATTAGTTTTGCCTGTAATTTGATTGAATTAAGATACTGGTGTTTCTTTATGGAGACACCAAGGGTAATTCTGTTGGAGCATGAAGTTTCTTTACAGAAATTTCCTGGTTGGTGCTCTCCCAATGTCGGAATTTTTATGTAAATGGATTGGTCAACATGGACTGATGTGTAGTCCATTTGTTCTGTTTATCAATCTAAGGCTAAGATCAAGTATAGTCTTGTTTTCAGATTTAAATTTGTATTATTTTTTTGTGTGGTATCAAATAAAACAATTTATGCTACTATCGTGAATACTATGAAGGAATTGTGCGTCAGGGTGGAAAGTGTTACCCATATCATTCGAGACATCCATGGACCTGCATATACAATGAAGCACATCATTTAGAACAGTTTTTGTGTTACCGAGTTAAGTAAGTTGTTAGATAAGTTGTGTTTACTGTGTTTATGAGAGCAATTATAATTTTTGTTCCAGTAATTATCAATTGGTTTGTAGTGGCTCAAATGTGTCAAGATTTTTTTTAAGTCTTCTTTAGACTGTATCTGTAGAGTGTGTAGTTTGACTATTTATCATACTTCAAAGATCATCCTGTATAGACAGCTGCTTAAAACAAATTATCAATTACCAGAATGTAAATGGGGCGCTTACAGGGTATTATGGTTTATTCACCGGTGGTTTTGTAATGTTGTGCAATGGATAAATGCTTAATATGAAACTATTACGTACGCATGCACGATAACACAAACCTTTTTATACTGACTGTTCTTTCCAGTTCGTATTTCCTGTTAGAGGGCTGTTTTGGATCTCCATAGTACTAATGGAGCATTTTGGTATTTTAAATCCAAATTCTGTACATTTTCTTTCTCCATAGTCATTGTTTCCTTTATAATATTTCACAATTAGAAAAATTAAATATTCTTGCTGGCATATATGGAATTTTTGTTCTCATGATTTTGACAAATATTCCCATTAACAAAAGAAGGCCTGGTAGTGTTGGACTTCGTCATAAGTTGTGTGATAGAGGAGGAAAATTGGATTTTGGTCAACCCTTAGTCGTTTGAACTAAACGCCTCTTAACAGAACGAATGTTTACATTAATTGTTAAAACCGTTTCAAATTTTTTAACCTGTTAAAAAAAATTACTATGAACTTACTAAATTGTCTTTTGATTCTACTTAGTCCTGTCTCTCTACTTTACCAATCTGTTCTAATATAATATTGTTTTGCTTACTTTTGTTTCAAATTTATTAAAATGTACAAAAATGGTATGCTAAAATTATATCTTTTTTTTCATTACTCATGGTAAGCAAAAAAGACATTAGCTACAAACATAGAAATGCTAAAATGGTTCTGACTTCAGTTATCAGGTCATTTATGGTGGGATGTGATGATTGTGAAAGTGATAAAATAATGGCAAGTAAATCTCTTAATGCTCATTATGCTCTGTGTAGCGGTTTTTAAGTTTTTACGCAAATGATTACTGTCTATAGTATGCTGTTAAGAGATGTGACAAATTTACCTTACAAACTTGTTTTGCAGGTAAATACTGCAGTTACTGTAAAACATTTAAAAAAAACATTGAAAATTGCTACTAAGAGTGACACAGTAATATAAAGAAATGCAGGACAATTTGAACAAGGAACCCATTACATGAAAACGGTAAAAACTGATGTATTCACAATAATCTGAATTTATGTATCAAAGTAATAGATTTTCTCTGATAATGAGCGTTTAGAATATCAAGACTTTCACAGTATTGTGGGTTTTATTCTTTATCATGCTATACATAATATAGATTGTGTTGAGACATTGTCGGCTGTATTAATTCTTCTTTTTTATTTCTCAATTATGCCTTACAGCATTTGATACTCTATTCATTTTCTGTAACTTTTTTGGTTCCTTGCCATTCTCCTAACCTCATTGATGTTTTTCCCCTTCTTCCTAGCCAGCTTTTTGATGTCATTCCATTGAACTTTCTGTTGTTCTGTTTCCCTCTTCTCTCATTTCATATATTATTTTGGGTTACCTATCAGCCTCCATCTGGATAAGGTGCCTATACCATTTTAGTTATTTTTTCTCTATTCTGTTTATCACTGGTTGTTGGTTTGGTTTGTCTCGTACACTGCTGTTCCTTATTCTATCGCTCTTTGTTTTTCCCAGTATTTTTGACAAGTACTTCATTTAATTACAAAACAAGATTTGCTCATTGTACCATCAGATAAATGTTAATTTTATGTTTTATGTAATAAAACTGTCTTATTATCTTACTTTATTATGAATATAAAATATTAGTTACGTTACCCTTATTCTCTTTTCTCTCATCCATACTGTTTTTCCCATCCCAATCTCCCGTTTTTATCTTTCCAATTATTGTGCGCTATTCCACTTATTAAATTAACAAACTGCTTGTCATTATGAATATGTATTTACATCTCTTATTAGCAACACGCATGTCGCAGATTTGCGCCTATAATTAATGACATGAATTTGTAGTAGAAAGCTGAAGAGCTTTCAGGTAACAGAAGCGTTCTAATCAGTACTACAGGAATGTAATCACTAAATAATTAAGTAAACGAAAAGCAAATTTGTATCAGTCAGCCCCTTGGACTGGCATACTAGAGATTTGCCAATAGAAATTTTTATTTTTAACAACTTGTATTACACTTCCATCTCTTGTGCCTTGGACGTTTGCATTAATTTATTCATTGATTAAATCATTTTTCCTTCAAATTCTGTGCTACGTTATTTCACTTTTCTATTAGATCTTCAAGTCAACCTTTACGGTTTAAGCTTATTATATAAAGTTGTGATCAGGGCTTTGTGCTGGTAATTTCATTTGTCAAATTTTAATGTCTGCTAAATCATTTTAAATAATCCAGGCACTATGCAACCTTCTATTATCATACATCCAACAAAATGGTGTAAAGTAAAATTTGATCTGTCAAAATAACATGAAGCTATCAGTTTTGTACAATATAAACCAAATCATTCATCAGTGCACTTTTGCTCTTCTATCCTCCATTGGTCCCTCGCTAAAACAGGGATCCATGGTGAGCGATGATTAATTATAGATCAATTGTAGGCTTGTGTCATATTAAATTCCTTACAATCTACATATTAGTCACCACTCATTGAGACATCAGTTATACAACAAAATATTTACAATGATTTAGTCATTATATTTTGTTGTTTGACTTGTCTTGGATAGCTATACCAATGCAGCTATCCCCTGCTAGTTTCATTAAATCCCTTACATCTCTATTGGCTTAGCCACATTTGCTGTCTTATGATCAATCCATATATGTATGCCTGTATACAATTATGGACAAAAATACATCAAATTTGATTTTTGGTTTTTTAACTGTAACTTTATTTGGGGCGCTTGTGGTGGTAGGTTTATACTAAGCAAAGTTTGAATTCAAAAATTCAATATGCGATTGTCTTGCACGGATAATAAAAAGAAACATTTGCTTTTGTATCTGCAGAGATAGCTTACGATCTGGTCAGCAGGTCCATTTGAAAAGTACTGAAATATCTCACAGAACATCTTGCAAATTTTATTCTGTCAGTTTCAAACTAGAAACTTACATTTGACACTTTAGATGCCTTTTCACTACTGTTTTAACCAGTATTAAGGGGCACACTCCCATACAATCTGAAATTGGGCCATTTCTCGATTATAAACAGCTTTATGCGTCAGTGGGCATGTAGAGAACTTCAAATAATGCACTTTTTTGAAGATTCTTACTGGTGTGTCACAGTCTAACATGAGTCTTCTCCAGGTTCCTTACCACTTTTTTCAAGACTCATTTACTATATTCTTGGAGATAGAGAACAAGTGTTCATTGTATCTATCAGTGGAATCTTAATATATGATTGCAGATCAATTTTTTCCTTTTTTCATTTCATGACTATTTCCTATTTCTTAAAAAGAATTGGGACAGCCAAAGAACAATCTTTAACTTAGCTTATTACTGATGCAAATAATTAAAAACAACATATAAATTAATTGAATTACCACTTTCAGCCAGGGCCTAGCAGACAATGCGGTCATATCAAAGGTCAACGGCGTCTTATGGGACTTGGACAGGCCTTTAGAAGGCGACTGCAAGCTTGAGTTGCTGAAGTTTGACGATTCCGAAGCACAGGCTGTGTTTTGGCATTCCTCTGCCCATGTTCTTGGAGAAGCAATGGAGAGGGTTTATGGAGGCTGCCTTTGTTATGGACCACCCATAGAATCAGGCTTCTACTATGACATGTACTTAAATGATAAGGGAGTAAGCTCTATTCTCTCACAATGTTCAACATTTTTATAGTTCCACATTTTCAGATATCAAATTTGGATTTTCCCTGCATTGAGAGTTTAATAAAAAGCATAGTCAAAGAAAAGCAGCCATTTGAGAGGTTGGAGATGTCCAAGGATGATCTGCTAAAGATGTTCAAATATAATCCATTTAAAGTGCGTATTTTAAATGAGAAAGTCGATACCCCTACCACTACAGTATATCGCTGCGGGCCTTTAATTGACTTGTGTAGAGGCCCTCATGTACGTCATACTGGAAAAATTAAAGCATTAAAAGTGACTAAGGTATATGGAATTTTTTTTATCTCAAGAGTTTTATAAGTTTTTATGTAGAATTCGTCCACTTATTGGGAGGGAAAGGCAGATGCAGAAACTTTACAAAGAGTTTATGGAATCAGTTTTCCTGATTCGAAGCAATTGAAGGAGTGGGAGAAATTGCAGGAAGAAGCTGCAAAGAGAGACCATCGAAAGCTTGGAAAAGTAAAAATATGGAAATTAGTTAATTAAAAGCGTGTATAACGGTTTTGAATTTCAGGAACAAGAATTATTTTTCTTTCATGAGTTATCTCCAGGGTCATGCTTTTTCCAGCCTCGTGGAGCTCATATATACAACACGTTGATAGACTTCATTAAAAAACAGTACCGGAAGCGAGGCTTCCAAGAGGTTGTGACTCCTAATGTTTACAATGCTAAGTTGTGGCAAACTTCAGGCCATTGGGCACATTATGCTGTGAGTTTTATATAGACATCAATTTCTATGTTATCAACATGATATTTGTAGGATAACATGTTTTCATTTGATGTGGAAAAAGACACTTTTGCTCTTAAACCAATGAATTGTCCTGGTCACTGGTAATATTTTTGAATATCCTATTCAGCAATACTCTTATTTAATTTTATTCAGCTTGATGTTTGATAATCGCATCCGATCCTGGCGAGAGCTGCCACTTCGGTTTGCTGATTTTGGTGTGCTTCACCGAAATGAACTGTCAGGTGCCCTCACTGGCCTCACTCGTGTTCGAAGGTTCCAGCAAGATGATGCCCATATTTTCTGTACTGTAGAGCAGATTAAGGAGGAAATGAAGGGCTGCCTCGATTTTCTTAAATGTGTTTATAAGATATTCGGATTCACCTTCAATCTAGTCCTTTCCACAAGGCCAGAAAAGTACCTGGGAGATATAGAAATGTGGAACCAAGCAGAGAAAGTAAGTCGACTTATTTCGATGCACCAGTTCAAATTTGAATGTCAACTTATACAGGCATTGGAAGAGAGCTTGAATGATTTTGGGGATTCCTGGAAGTTGAATCCAGAAGATGGAGCCTTTTATGGTCCAAAAATTGATATTACCATCATGGATGCTTTGAAGCGATCTCACCAGTGTGCAACCATTCAACTTGATTTCCAGTTGCCTATCAGATTCAATCTGTCTTACGTCAGGTAATAGTTAATTTTGTTTAACAATTGTATTATAAACTTATTGCAGTGAAAGTGGCGATAAGAAGAGGCCAGTCATAATACATCGTGCTGTGCTGGGTTCGGTTGAACGGATGATTGCTATTCTAACTGAATCCTATGCTGGAAAGTGGCCTTTCTGGTTATCACCTCGACAGGTAATGGTCATTCCAGTTGGTCCCTCCTTTGACGATTATGCACATGAAGTGCAGAAGGAGTTATTTGCTGCAGGCTTTATGTCTGAAGTGGATACCGATCCAGGTGACACTATGAATAAAAAGATTCGAAATGCTCAGTTGGCACAATTCAATTTTATTTTAGGTAGTTTCCAAATAATTCTTTTTATCATTTTGTGCTAATTTAATTAATTGCAGTGGTTGGAGAGAAGGAGCGCAGCAGTAAAACTGTCAATGTCCGCACAAGAGACAACGTTGTGCACGGTGAACTTTCTCTAGAAAACCTGATAGAGAAATTCAGCATTCTCAAGGAAAATCATATGATTGGAGAAGACACGTTCTAAGATTTAATGTTTCTGCACTTCATTCCTATCTACTCAAGAGATACTTGTAGTATTTAATAATTTATTTAAATTATTAAGATGTTTTTATTTGACTACGCTATTTGTTCCAGTACCACCTATTAATAAAATCTTGCAGAAACCTAAGTTTGTAACATAATGTTACACTGACCAGGTTTTTGAATTGGCTAATGGGAATTTAACTTCTTAGTAGTCATTTTTACAGGTTTTTTGAAAATGACAAAGGTTTTTCTTTACAGACACCCTACACATTGAAAAAATTTAAAAACGCTATTTTTCAAAACTGGGAAATGTTTGGAAGAGTTGTGGAGAATTTTAAAAGCAGTGACGTTCTACCAAATTGAAAACGAATAACAGTTAATCATGTGCTATATGGGTGAGAATACTAAAAGCCTTGAAGAAGTTAAGGATACCAAATAAATTGATTTATTTAATGAAAGTAATCCTTAGAAATGATACCAAACAAGTCCAAAGAAATGTGTTGAAAATGATTTTGATTTTCATTTTAAAGCTGATTCTGTAGGTCAAAGATGCTGTAGTTGAGAACTTTACTGTTTTGATCTACATTAAATTGTTGAAAACCTTAACTCGCTATTTAATTGAAATCCTGACTATTAAAAAATGTCTATGACAAACATCTGATGGATTTCACTCCTCTATTGTAACTAAAATAAGTTGCATTGTAATTTACTAATCTTCCAATGGCATCTCTCTTCTAGATGACATGATCTTTTTATTAGACCCTCAGTATTCAATAAGGTGTCGGGAAATGTTAGAGCAAAAATTTACAACACTATAATATAAATCAACATTATTAATACATATGAAATGTGAACACTAAAATTATTCAAAAAAAAATACAAAAATTGACCATTCTTAAATGTGATTTTACAACACGTATACTCATGACTAATTAAACGTTGCTCTCTGGAAGTGCTACCTACCAAGTATATACAGATTTTCCAAGATCCAGAAACGTGGCCTGTTGTTCTAGTCGAATTCTTGGACTTACTAATAGTTACATCCACGATTTCCACTTTATTTATGAACCAATTGCAGGAGAGGGATCTGATAGATAGTTTTGATGCAATATCATTATTTACCAAAGTTCCCATACAAGATACTTTGGGCCATTTTAAGTAGATGTTTCTTTTTGCAGTTCTTTTTAAAATGTCATACACCTAGCTGCTTTGTTTGACAAGGAGTATATTATGCACATAAAGGAGCTATAAGAATCTCTTCCCGTGTTTACGACAATCTATTAGCTCGTGATGAAGGTCCTGGTGTCCTTTGTGTAGTAAAACACTATAACGTGTATTGCCTCCTTTTGGAACTTGGTTGGGTCACCCTTGCCAGTAATGTCAAGGTTGAGTAAGAAAACTAAGGATGGCTTAAGCACTTGCACAAGTTTGTATAACAGGAACAAGTGATTTTGGGAACATCTGAACACCAGCCATTTTCTTAATACTGTGCTTCAATAGTCTTTGAAGTGTACATCAAAGATAGATTGTACATGGAGGGGGCC
Source organism: Sinelater perroti (assembly GCA_036346155.1). Lineage (NCBI taxonomy): Eukaryota > Metazoa > Arthropoda > Insecta > Coleoptera > Elateridae > Sinelater > Sinelater perroti. The sequence continues at coordinate 18,954,443 of JARFIY010000254.1, read as the reverse complement.
GACGTTTTAATTGTTTGGTTTTTGAGCAGAAAACCTTACAAAGTTATGGAACACTAAACGTATGCCATGGTATAAATGAAATGGACATTACATAGGATATAACTTTTCGTCCCTACAAAACAAATAAGACACCACACTAAATATATTGGATCAGTTAGAAAGGAGCAATTCGGTAGGATTTTCCAACAAAAGGAAAAATAATACAAGAAGCAATCAAAAAGGAGAATTTTATTTTTGTACTGTTAGAGGCCCTAGGTGCCATAGTAAAATATTCTTTTGGCCAAGACAGGAGAATTGAGAAACATTTAATACGAGATATTAAAGAAAATGTAGAAATACTCGTAATATTTACAGGGAGTGAATGGAGGAACGGAAAACAATCGAAACACCTAAATATGATACAGACACAAAATAAACAACAGCCTTTAAAGGGCGCGCCAAAAGTATGTTGTACAGGAACCTGTAGCTGGAAGAAGGAAGATTGCCTTAACTGATTGGTCTTTGAGGACAAAACTTTACAAACCTATGGAGCACTAGCTGTGCATCATGATATAAATGGATTCTTTCTGGACTAGGCCTTTTTTGATCCCAACAAAAAATAATCAAGGACACTACAGCAAATTGAGTGGAATTTCCCAACGAGAAAAAAGTAGGGAACATCTCTTTTGCTATGCAGGAAGCGATCAAAAAGAAAAAAATCCTAGGACGGCTTTCGTACGTTAGAAGTACTAGGCCCCATAATAAAATGACAATAGAAATACTAGAAAGGAATACCACCAGAGAGTGATTGGAAGAACATAAATGGAAAACAATTGGAATAGCTAAATGTGATATTAAGACTCAAAAAATGAATATGTTGCTTGAGCAACAGGCTGTCTATATTAAAAGACTTAGATATTTGAAAAATGGTAAAAGACAGGAATTGGAAGGAGAATATTTTCTACAACACCGAAGTAAAGGTAGAGAATCCCATAAGTAATAAAAACATGGTAGCTAGCCCAAAAAATGCAAAAGATATTCAGAAATTATATAGAAACAGATGCTCAAAAGTGATTTTGAAATACTAGAACAAATAATCGAGACTTAGTCCGCAAAGAAATGAATATTTAAATCGTATTTTAATAAAGATAAGTCACAATGCTGCTGACTAAAATCTGTGGAATGACCTAATGAGACTGGAAGAAGATTTAATGGGAAGGAGTAGGTTGTACTGCATCATGTGAAATATATATGAGTCGGAAAAGACTGCAAAAGATGGCGAAATGTATATTCTATGAGTTTGGAACAAATCATACATTACACAACAAGGCAGATTGGTAATATTAATGCCAAGTCAAAATCAATAATAATAAAACCTACGCCTTATAGTGGAAAGCAACATTATTGCAAAACCAGGCAGTACAATTATAACAATTTTGAAAAAAGATAGTAAACTGCTTTATTATAACAGAATAAGGCGAAGGTCCGCTAGAGAATACAAAAGCAAATTTTAGAAAATCTCAGTAGTATGATGAACATCGGGAAGTCTAAAAGTTAAGCATATTAGGGCCTGGACATAATGGCAACACGGATGGGGGGAGGGGTTATAAATTAGGAATTCTCAGAGCAAACGCCATACATTGATTTCTACTTTAACTATAAGTAAAGACCATGCAAATAAGAAGACTTCTTCTCAGTTAACTTCTCACGGCAAACAATATGAAGTTCACTGCATAGTTTGCTAGCAATCTTGCCACACCTATTTTTTACCGGGTCATTCTTGCTCCGTTCAGGATTTTAAGCGATCTTCTATAATTTGCAGGCGAATTTGTCACGTTTCTTACAATCAGATCACTTTCTGTTCGATAACCTTTGTTTGGTAATTACCTTTTTGTTAGCTTGTTGAATTAAACGTGTTGTCATAGAAATTATCGAAGTGTTTATTCCACATATTGTCAAAAGTCAGACCAAAGCAGTCTTTGAAGTGATGCAATGAGATATGAGATTAATAATTTTTGAGCGTGATGTGTTCAAAGCAGTTACTAATATCAATAATGCATGAGGTACACAAACTAAAAGATAAGGAATATAAATCAAAATACCAACACATTTAAAGGTATTTAGAAAATGGGAAGATAAGTGAAGACGAAAATGGTAGAGCATCTATGGGAAAAATTTAAGAACAGAGACAGATCGCTTGGTGGTCACAGGAATTTAAAAATGAGGTAGCAAAAGGAAACTATTAAAGAACTACACCAAGAAGATTTAGAATTATATAAAAATTTGATAAATAGCTAATATAAAGAAAAAAGTAATGAAAAACAACACGTGGAAAATTTGGAATTATTTGGAAGAAAACTATAGAAATAATCGAACGCTGTTTTATAGGATACTACAAAGCCAAAAAATCAAATGAAAAGACTATTAAGTCTAGTTGAAGATATAGACAGGATGAATTAAGAGAGAGAGAGTGAGTAATGATATTAAGGACACTTGAAGACGGTATTTTATGATATGACTTTACAGATAAAACAGAAGAAAACCAAAGCAATAGGCAATTAGAAGAACGGGAACAGTGCACTATAATGATAAAATTAACCCAAAAGTAATAGATAGCATAAACGAAGATATGGCGAAACTACTGCTCCAAATCAGAAATAATATATGGGAGGATTTTGAAATAACAGTAATACTGCCCATATTTAAAAAGAAAGACAGTTAATAGTATGGGAATTATATAAGAATACAGGGTCCATCCCAAAAGAAATGAGCCTTTTTCAAAAAAAAATAGTTTTATTGAGCAGATCGCTACAACACCCAAAATTCTTCAAAATAGGATCCTCCTGCATCAATGCACTTTGAGACGGGACTAAGTCCGAAGGCTTCCTGTTAGGCCTCTTAGGGATGTCCTTGAGGGCTGCTGTGACATTCTCTTGGATGTCCTCAACGAGTCCCAGTGTTGCCCTTTAGCACTCTGTCAACCGCGGAAACAAAAAGAAGTCCAGACAAGTCCGGGCATAGGAGGCTGGGGAACCACGCCAGTTGAATCGCCAGTTGGTCACGATGAACGCGGTGTGGCTCGGCGCGTTGTCGTGGTGCAAACTCCAGTCGTTTTGATCGCGCTCCGCTTACTATGTGACCTTTCTTTGAGTCTTTTGAGGACTTCCAGGTAGAAGGCGGCATTCACTGTGCGTCCGGTGTACGAACTCGAGTGCACAATCTGGCGTCGAAGAAGGCGACGAGCATTGTCTTGGTCCTGGATTTGCTCATCCGAGCTTCTTCGGCCGGGGTGACGCGGTGGTGTGCCACTCAGCGCTCTGCCTTTTGTCTCCGGATCGTACTGGAAACACCATGTTTCGTCTCCTGTTACCACTTTGTTTAAAACTCCGGGTCATCTTCGCACATTTGCAAGAGTTCTTCACACCGAACCACCCGGAGCTGTTTTTGTTCGTCAGTCAACACCCGCGGCACAAGTTTGGCGCACACCTTCCGCATCGATAAACCGGAAATGACTCGATGTACTGTCGATTTCGGAATGTTTAGGCATCTGCTACTTGATAAACACTGAACCGACGATCGGCGTTCAAAAATCGCGCACTCGCTGCACGTTCTCGTCGGTTCGGGAGGTTGACGGTCGTCCAGACCGAGGTTCGTCGGCCACCTCTTCCCGGCCCTCCTTAAATGCTTTGTGCCACTTTTAACTTGCGAGTACGATAAACAATCATCCTTGAAGGCCTCCTGAAGCATTCCAAACGTTTCGGTAGCATTCTTGCCGAGTTTGAAGCAGAATTTAATTGCGTAGCGTTGATCGATTTTTGAATCCATCGCGCCGTGTCGAAAATTGAAAATAGACATTCACGGAAACACCGTCCTGCGCCGAGAGCTCAGAGCCGACTTGCACCGACCGCGTATGGAAGCTAAGACCCCCCACCACCTGCCCCAAGCGTCAGAGCACGCCGGAATGTACACTCGCGTCCGAAAAAAAATAAGGCTCATTTCTTTTGGGATGGACCTTGTATTCTTACTCAATATTGTAGGAAAAATGTATGAACGAATTATAGAGAACAAATTGAGAAAATAATCGCAATGTGTCTCAAAAAGTTAGGGAACATAATCAGAAGTTGTTTTGCTGCTTCATAGACATAAAAAAGCCTTTGATTGTAGAATAAAAAATATAGAAGATGCGCAAAAAAATAAACGTACGCAGTGAGTTGAGTAGAACTATACAGAACTACATGAGCATAGGTAACGAGAAAATAAAACGCTTTAAGATCAGTATAAGTCAAATAGGGAAGAAAGATGAAGTGATAAATACAATGTAATATTGGTACCAGATGTGTGATCAAAATGTAAAAAACAAATTCAAAAATATTGTTTGGGATACTATAAAATAAAGCCGACCTACCTTTTGGAAATTGCACATACTAATGATTATTAAGAACAAAAAGAGCTTCAATCTAATCTGGAGCTGTGGGATGAAAATAATATAACATGAAAAGGTTGTAGAAAAATTAAGGGACAGGAAGCTTGGGGCTCTATCAAACCATAAGTTAACTCTGTGTGGGAACCAGGGCGCTACGGAATTGTAAGCAACGAAAAAGCTAATGAGCTAGTACAAGAACATCAACTTCATATATAACCTCAAACCGACTCTGAGAATATCTAAAGGAAACAACATAAAAAAACTGAGAAAATGTACCGGGATAAAAACCTTTATAAAAGGATTTTGTAAACGAATTGAAGAACTGATATTATATTATATATAGTATTATAGATCTCTTCACAAGACTATTTTCTCAGAAGACATCTTAACAAAATAGAACTGTTCAATTGAGACCTGAGTTGGAGACAATGCGGCAGCGAACCAAAAATAATCATTCATACCTTATGCGATTGTCAGATTTTAATTCATAGGAGACCAGCTATTTAGTCACATATTTGACCAGGTGGCTGATTCATTATCACTCATCCAAATTATTAAATGCAGAAACATCAAAAACAAATGACGCAGGCCACCACTAAGGCACAACTATTTGATTCCACCTCTAAGGAGGCGAAAGGAGGTAAAATCACTTGAAAATGGTTGATTACATGACTTCGTTCAAATTTATGGAACTCTTGGTGCACTATTTTTTGATTTTCTACCCCCAAGAAGGAAAAACTTTTTTTATGTCTCCAAAAGTCATTATTTGTTTGGATTTTAACTCTTCTTGAATGTTAACTAGATTTTTGGATTCTCAAAATGCATTTCGTAGAGAGGGAAGAAAGAATGGAGGTGCCATGATAAACCCAGAGAATATTAGACATGAGACACATCATTGAATGCGAAACAAGACGAGTTTCATTTCTGTATCTGGTAATTGTTAGGGTGATTGCATCAAAGGTAGGGGAATGAAGACCCCCTGAATTATAAAATCAGAAAACCTAGCATGTGTCATATCACTGGATGGGATAGTGAGAGTGAGATATTGCAATTCAGAACTTCAAGGCATATGGTACATCACCGTTATTGGATTGAAAATTAAATAATTTTTTAGTTTTTAGTATTCCCAATTTTATTTTTTTGTGTTTCTTGTACTTTTTATAGTCATGTGGTACTATAAGACATATTGGGCGCACCCTAAGCAGGTGGCTAGCCAAACATGTTAGTATACAAGAAGAAGAATGTACTTCATGACCGCCAAAGAGCGTTTACTGTTCACATTTGCTTTTCACCTAGGAGTGTGGCAGACGAGGCTTTTACCAATCTACCCTTCAAACCTAAATACACCCTCAAGAGAGAAAATAGAGGTGAGGTACTTAAATTTAACACGTAATGTTATGGATTTAACGAATTTGCAAGATGAATTGTTGGACACCATTTATGTAGTTTCTCTTTTCATTTGATGAAAGGTGATGCCGGATGGCAAACGAAAGGCTCTAACCTTTTTAAATAAGAATGAAGAGCATATGACAATAATGGATGAGAAAAAAGAAGATGGGGGGAGGAGAAAACGGGAAGTTGGAGACGGAAACTAAGAGAGAGAGAGAGAGAAGAAAGGCAAAATGAAGGAATAGAGAAAGGTATTTAGGTATTATTCAAGATATAATAGAACAAATTTGCAGAAAGGATGTATAATGATAGGGGGGGGGGGGTGACTCTTATAATGACTTGTCCTGTATATTGTAAATTTATAATAAGTGTATTATTTATTTAAGTAAGGCATATATTCTATAGGAAGAACTTATATAATAATAGTTTTGCTCTGGACGCATTTGATCTTGTTCTGCTTATTTTTCCCATTAGCATTATTTTACGTCGGGCAACATACACCAGCGTACCTACAAAAGAGAAAATGTCATTTTATCTGAAACATGTACTTTTTGTTAAATTATAAACTTACTGGTTCCTTAGGACGCACATGTGCCGAACAAAAACATCTGAGCTTGGGAGAAGCGAGTGGACTTGAGGGCAGGAATGGAGCAGAGAGCAGCGCCCGCTTGTATTGAGAGGCGTGTTGGAGCACCCGGCAGTATCGGTCACTGTTTCGTTTAACCCTAGTTTGTATTTGTTACCTACAACAACCATCATCATCTTTAGGTCACACAAAGCGAACAAGGCGTACCTGACGGTAAACGCAACGTTCCATCTTCGTTTAAAATATTTCTCAGCCACGGGAGAGCCCTTAACAAGCTTGGAAGGGTTGTAGTATGCAGAGTTGCTTCAGTGGTCATATGAATCTCTGGGAAATTGGCCATTGCGAAAGAACGATCGAGTGCAAGTGTTTGTATACCAACTCTTGGTGCTGAATTGATTCGAGAAACTTGTCGGAGACCAAAGTCAGGTGGTGACGCACGTAAAGCCGTTGTTGCATAAAGAGTTCTCTCTAAAAGAGACAGTGTATTCGAATGATTTAGTAACGAACATTTGAATGAGTGCTAATTACCTGGGGTTAAAGAAGGACCATTTAAACCTAAAGGCCCTCGTGCTGCAAAAATGAGGAAACATTATATAAGCAGTTTTTGTAGTTACTCTTAATAATAATAAAAGAAAAACGTTATATTTAAAATTACAAAGTATACGAAGGATGTTCGAAAGCTTGTGAATTGACATAAGTAGGTCCACAAAGTTGTAGAGTTGTATCTCGGCTAGTTTTTTATAAACAACAATGTGAAACCTTATCTACAACACGTCTGATTTTATTACTGAGGTCGTCAACTGTTTGCGGATTTCAATTCGTAAAATTATGCGACCAGAAAATGTTAGTATCGATTATTGCTCGAACTGCAGGTGGCACCGTCATGTTAGAACCACATTTATTTCAGGGGTATGTTGCCCAATTAGTGTCAAAAAAAGGAGTTTCTATTTAATAGTAACTATCGCTATGTACATCTTTTATTAAGTAACGACCTATCAAGCCATCTGCCCAAAATTTACACCATACAGTGACTCGTTCGGGATGCCTTTGCTTACCATGAGCCAAGTGAAGATTTTGTTTATTTTCAAATCCATCACGTTGAAAATGTGATTTTTCAATTAAATCGAAAATCCACTTCACCAAGCTCTAAAAATGGTTACCGAGTTTGAGCTTTTCAATTTTGTATGCATGAAGGTTCAGGTCTTTAGTAAGTATTCGCTAAAGTGAGCTTCTCGAGATGTCCAATTGTTGTGCACGATTCCGAGATATGAGAGGATCATATCATATATCACAGAACCTTACCCCAAGTTAATATAAGTTTTGCATCCATTACTAAATTCAGTTTCATTAATCAATCTTTGGACAGTTGATAAATTTGGTGACTTATTTTGGCTAAACACTCCACAGAGTTTTCGTACCGTCTCCGCAAAATGTTCACCAAATTTGCAGTTTATTAAATTTTTGTTTCACATTTTGCTACTGGTATGTTTAACAATAAAAAACATGTAATTAGAGTAAAAGAAAAATTTTATCTAGGGTGATGTTTGGGACCAGAAATAAATTTGAGATGAAAGTCAATGTCATTGACAAGTGAAAGAGCTTTACCAGGGTTTAAAAGTTTCTATGGGAAAAGAAATAAAAAGGTTATCCTAGTCAATAACAGACTTCTTAGATGCAGCCAATTTAGAAATAGTTCCTGGTTAAATCGAGATATAAAGGGGCCATTATATCAGAGCAAGTGAAGTCTCAAATAAGGACTTTTTCCCTCTATGGCGCAAGAGATATTCCACCGAGGCGTTTCCCATCATTTCGACGTAAGTGGTTAGGTTCCAAAACTGAAGGTATATCGATATTGAGCGTTTGATTACTTTGTTTATTTTGCAATGGCGGTAGTGACGTCTTACACTTTTCTTGCAATGTTTATACCACAAATGCATTGATAGGGTTCACAGACTTTAAGGTCTGTCGTTATCCAGAAAGTTATTTAATGTTGAAGAAGGGAGGACAGTTAGCCAAGCGGAAGACTTTTGATGCTTAAGAGCCTCAAATTGAATTCTGTCTAAATCCGTATCTAAAATGAAAAAATTCAACATTCCTAAAATGCTTATTTTATTCCACTCTTTTTGGACGATCCGGAAAAAATTTCCGTTTTTGCAAGTGTCAGTGACCTCTCGGTAAAATAGGTTCTCGCCCAAGTCTTGAGAAAAAGAAAAAAATGAGTTGACAAGGCTGCGAGTACTATTTAATGAGGCCAAAAGGCAAGGATTTAAATGTCCCGAATTCCTAGACCACCGAATCGCATTGGGAAGGAAGCTTGACACTCCATTGTGTTTTGTGGAGGGAAATATTGAGAACAAATTAAAGAGATGATTAATATATTCGAAATAGTCCAGAATCTGACTTGGTGGAGTTGTCGGAAAGAGGTAAATCAACTTAAGAATACAAATACAGTGCTAAAGAAGATAAATGACAAAGTCAGATTTGATCGATGGTAGTCTCGAAATAAGCCTCGTTATCTCAATTATCTTATCGTCAAAAGTGGGTTTTATTCCGTTGTCGTTAACTGGAGCTCTAAAAAGAGAAACCTTCTCTATAAGCTGGATTACAGGGAAAACTTTGAGAAACTCGAAAAGCTGATTCTTCACCATCAGCCTAAAAATATCTCGCATCTGTTGGGATTAATTTGTAGTCTGCGCGATGAAAGTAAATCACATAAGTTTTAAAATCTTGTAGGACTACATCAGGATCTCCTGCCAAAGCTCCATCGTCCAAATACCAAACATTCAGTTCAGAATGTAAGGACTCAATCATTGTGTGAACCGAAAGACCAAGTGGGTCGGCTTGTTGAGCTTATGAAGAAGAATTAGTTTTTATTTCCCTTTTTGATCAACTTTCAAATTTTGTTGGGCTCGGAATGATTATTTGGAAAATTCTTAACATAATGAACAACAGCTTCAGATCCTCCACGAGTAGCGAATCCTAAGTGGTAGGATCGAAAATAATTTTCCATGATACCATAAACGGACTTGCAGGCTAGTTTAGAAGTGAGTCTTCTGTAAAAGCTGTCACGTACACCACCATCTTTTTTGACAAGATGCAAAGTGAAGCTCCATAGAGAATTTGAAAAACTTCCTGGCAAACTGAACCAGTCAACATTAGATTGCATAGTCTAGTTAAAGATGAAATCAATTTTGAAGAATAATCCTCAGGTAAGGAGCACAAATCTATTATGTTTTGCGGCCGAATCCCATCCATACCTACCCCCCTCCCCCGTTTTAATAGCCAAGCAGATATCTTTATCATGGATAACAAGGAGTACTATGTTCAGAGAAGGGTGTGGACAGTTTGAAGTATCTTTATTTTATGAATGATCTTTTTCAACCAAATTAAAGTAGATTTATCTTCAGTTGTTAAAAATATCCTAAGAAAAAAGGCAAATAGCCCCGTTTCTTTCAACTCTTCTAGATAAGCTGAGATAACTATAGGAATAGCTATAAGGATGTACTATTCCCAATTGACACTTGAAAGCAACTGCTCCATATATAAGTATGTGGCAATAATTTGGACCTCTTTGGGAATTCTTAAAATTCTAATGCTTTTCTTAAGCTTGGTCAACTTTGAGATCAAATCCTCAGGACCAAACATAGTATCCAAATCGGAGACAAAAAAGGGATAATAAAACCTGTTCCTTGTGCTTTCGGGGGCAATGTATTTTTAATCCAGACTTTTTGAAGGTTTTGGTATAATATTGATATTGGGCTAGGTTTTGGAAGAGACATCAGACTGAGATGCAGCCACTTGTTAACAATCATAACATGGGGCAGAAGATTTTCCCAAAGCAATGGCCGCTTTACTAGACAAGGAAGCGCATTCTTAGTGGAACCAGCGACAGCAATTGTTACAAAATATAGAATGCTTAGTAGAGCTGGCGTTAAGGACAAAAAATATCATTCATTAGGGTAGTAAACTTCCGGAAGATTTCATTGAAAAGCACCGTAGATTCAGTTCACTTCCGAAGTGCGTTAGATAGAATGACACCACAGATTTAGTCCCAAAGGGGTCCCAAGAGTGGGTCTTTTTTGCAATGCATTTTGACAATAGTAATTCGCTGTTCTTTCGTATAACGTACCATATCTACTAAGTGGAAGAATCGTAGATGACATTTGTGAAACTATCAGGATTCCATCCGCAAAATAAAAAAGAACGAAATTTAAATCGGGTGTTCGATTTGGAGGATTTTTCTTTTAACTATTTTTCGGTCAGGTCCAAACTTTTCTATTATCCTTAGTATGTATAGAATAGAATCAACAAATGTAAATAATTAATGGGATAATAGAACAAGACTTACCTGGGTATGAACGGTGAACTTGATTATTTGAAGCACTGGCCGCTGTAAAAAAGCAGCATTTATAGTTTGAGTGAAAGATAATAAAATATGTCAGTTGTACAGGTGTTGTACGCGCTTACAACTCTATTGCAATATTATTCGTGTAGCTAAATAATTAATGAGGTGAAATATAGCAAAACTTACCGATGTATGAACGATGAACTTGATTATTTTTCCTGACTGCTGTAAAAAAAGCAGTAGTTATAGTTATAGTAGAGTGATACACAATAAAATAAATCAGTTGTACAGGTATTATACACGTTCACAACTTACAACTTTAATGACATTTAATATTATTTGTGTAGTTAAATAATTAATGAGAAGAAATATAACAAAACTTACCTTTGAATGAACGATAAACTTGATTATTTGAAGCACTGGTTCCTATAAAAACGCAACATTTATAGTTTGAGTGAAAAATAATAAAATATTTTAGTTGTACATGTAAAGTACAAGTAAAAATATATTGAAACTTACTGGAAGGTGGAAGTCTTGGTCGTTGTTCTGCAACAAAAGTTAAAATAAATTATAATGTAACGATAACATGTTTATTTGATGTTTTGTAGCGGTCTTATGGATGGTGCGAATTACTAACGCCAGCTTACCTTCGGTTGCTCTTTCGGCATCAACAGCACTGGCTTCGTTAGGTTTTACTACAACCATTGACGTTACGGGAGTAACAAAGGAGTACTTCAGTGCCAAATCAAGAGCTTTTTGATTCAACACCATTTTATCTTCATCGGAACTTTCCTTTTGCACAAGGAGCTGCTTGATGGTCATGTAAGCCCACAGTCGTTCAACATTTGATACTGATCGTTCCACCGAGGGCTTCAGACTTATCTGTCCATTTGTGCCCCAACCACTTACAGTCGGCAGCTCCCAATCGCTTTCTTTGGAACAAAATCATCTGTAGTTAGATGTGAGTGTACAAACTTTAGGATAACTCACCGCATCGCCCAGCAACTACAATCTCTGAGTTTTCAAAGTAAAACGGGAACTCCGTTGTGGTAAGGCTAGTGATTGAGGGGCATACTTGAATGTAACGCCGGCCAAAAGAGGCGAAGAAATCTGCCTGTAGAAGTCTTGGAGTTGCAGAGATGCGTCGGCTGCTTCATAGATGTGCTTTGAAAATCCGGAATTGCGAAGAGACAACTTTTGAAGAAACTTCTCGTCTGCGCCCAAACCAAAAGATAGGGAGAAAATTGGAGTCTTCCTTTCATTAGTGTTAAAGTTTGTAATCTTTAACAGATAGATAGGTTACTTAGGTAGATAGGATTTATTTTAACAGTTTTTACCTCGTCAACAATTTGTTCATTAGACATACGGGTCGGTTGTCCATCAGTTAAGAACACCATGAGTGGTTGGAGTGTTTGGGATTTCTGTTTCTTATTTAATTCGACTAATTTTAGGCCTACCCATAGAGCCGTGTATATATCCGTTGCACCGCCGGCGTTAAGTGATGAAACTGCGTTTTTAGCTTTCCTGATGTTGTCAGAATTTACACGATATGTTTTGAGAACAACGTTATCCTAAAAGTACAATACGTTTCTGTGTTCTAACAAAAAAGTTATTCGAATTTACTCTATAATTATAGGTCCTTCCGTCATTTGTGAAGGGGTTGTAAGAAGCAGTGTACCATCTGCTGTGACTTGGATTTTCCAAATCATGCACTTTCACGTTGCTGTTAAACTCAACCAAACTAAAGAAGTCTCCATCATGTAATTGTTCTAATATTTTGTTCATGGCTTCTTTCAGCTGCGCTATTTTCTGACCGGACATGCTTCCGCTTGTATCTAAAACAAACACCGCGTGCTTTGGGAGAGGAGTCAACTCTGCGGGTGCGAAGAAGTGCACGAAGTATCCATCTTGAACGAGGACTTCCCCGCCTTGAGGATCTCTTGCGACGTCATACTGCACCACAAATTGCCCCGCCAGACCTTCTTTCTCATCTGTGCCTAAGAGATGTGCCAACTGCTTTTGTCGCTCAATGTTTGGGGTAAATCTTACAACGGCTTTTTTATCGTCGATGACTTCAATGACGGCTCTAGGATCCAATTCGGCGTTTTCGCTCCCTATTTCATTCCCAGAACGTATGGGAGGCGCCTTTAAGTCAGTAATTCTTCTGCTTTCCGTTATAGTGACCTAAGTACGTGTTTAAAAATAAATTGGGATTTTAAATCATTTCCAGTTTGGAAAGTTTGATATCTACCTCTACACTGAGATCCTTAACAGGTTGACCGGGATGCAAGTTAATGACCTGCTCGTAACGACCATCCGCCCTGTTCAGTAGTTGCTCGTAGCTCAAATAAAACGCAGCCTTCGCCGCGGGCTCCACGTTAACCGAAACCGTAAAACAGTTCGAGTCTCGAGTGCTCGCCGCAACGTGTGCTGCTCCTAGACCTCTGGCCACTGCCTGATTGTAATCTCTTCTGGCTTCTTCCTTTTCTTTGACGTAGGCTGTGTAGTTCTTCCCGTCCACTTCCATGATGAAACCGGAAATGAAAGCCGTATCTGGCAGAACTACAGAAAAGTACGCCTCTTGGGCTTCGTCTGCCAGATTCCTCACTTTGCTGGTGATGGTGGTGTTAGAGAAACGATTGCTGATCTTGGAGGCAACATGCATTTGGTAGATTTCGAGAATTTTTGTGTAATATTCTGTAGCACCACCCTGTCACAAATATCCGCTAATCTATAGGATATACAATTTTAATATCATAATAACATACTTCTTTTCCTGTGTCTTTATCCGCATTATCTCTAGAGCTTACAACGAGCGATGGAATTGCCAGAATTGGTGAAATTATACACACACACAAAACAAGCGCGGCCAGTATCCTTCCCATGTTCCTAAAAGTAATTTAAATTCGCGAAGTTAACATATGGAACATGTATAAATTTAAGAAGTTTGCCAATTGTTACCTTAAAGTAGGCAGCAAATGTAACAACAGAAGCCGAGGAGTGTTGGGCATCGTAGCACTTGCGATACTAATATGTCTGATAATTCTCTTATCATATATATACAAGTTTATGTTAGGTCACATGCGTTTTCGGTATTCCCACAGCATATTTTGGGAAATTCGCTTTGCAAGTAATGATAAAGTGGTAAATAAAGTGAAATAATCACTGTTCAGATTAAAAATATGTGCTATACCAATCCATAGTCTGTTAGAACGGACAAAAAATTATAACAGTAGCCGATACATATGTTGAACTGTGACACTAAGAGATTTGATGATTCTGGTAATATGCAATCGCTTTCTTTTTTAGCAGAAAAGTTTATTATTGATAAATAAGTAAAAACTTTTTATATTTTAATGTTTACTGGAAAAACAGCCTTGACATTTATATAACAGCTGATATTGAGTGTTTCAGTTCCGGGGCGTATTATAAATAACTGAACGCGGGGTTAGAACATTATCCTAAGTTGTAATTTTATTCTAAATATTCGGATGTTCTTCTAATATGCAGAAAATGCTGCATATCATTTTGAAAAAGAATGCTTCAAGCTTTTCTTGTGTGCTGGTTTCAAATTGTGCTTGTGTTTTCCCCAGTCCGTGTTTATCGGGCTTTGGTACGTCGAAATTGGCTAGTCAAATTATTGATTTCATTTGGGTGTATTTATGATTGAAGAGAGGCAACTTTTTAAACGCATAGCGGCGAGTCATCTGGAGTTACGTTAATAACTTCTTTAGAGTCTTTCTGCTAAGGTTTTATTCCCGTTGTTTAGTATATCCAAATCACTGGAAATAATAAAATCAAAAAATACTCTACCCTTTTTTTGTTAGTTACTGCTCCTGCAGACTACATGATGAGCATTGGAGTTATAAAGCGGCAGGCTTGCAAGTCTGCTGTTTTACCAAATACATACTTACACGGGATATCTATAGCATTGTTTCGTATCATTCAGATAAACTTTAAAGGTCACCCATTTTTCTATCGCGGCTATCAGAGGTCAACACGTTCAAAGAACGATTAAGCTATTTTAAAGCATTTCATTTGTATACCTTTCTCAGGAGAATGTAAAACGTCTATCTTATCTTCAATTCAGTGTGTTCCTAAATTTTCATAACATGGCAAAAAGGCATGAATAATTTAAAAACCAATAAATATATTTTGAGCCACTTTTGGAAGTTATTAAACATTTTTAAGTGACAATGTTCATATTTTTTTATTAAATAGACAATTTGTAGCTTTATTAAACAATTTCAAAAAACATTAACATATCAAATAATGATAGTATGATGGAATTAAGAATAAACAAATTCCGTATTTCATTTGATGTAACAGAGAAATCTATGTTTTCTTCTTCCACACCACACTTGTTCTACTCCATGTTCTTTCTGGACTTGAAAATAATAGCCTTGTTGGCTGTTTTCTCCTGCTTGACTTAGTACGAGTGCTGCGCTGGATCCGACAGACTCGTGTGTAATTGCGACTTGTACTACATCCTCCAGTTTTATATCAAATCGTAGATAAACTGGCCACGGAGTCGCTCGTTGGGGTCCGTGAACTTGCAAGTAGTGGCCAGTTGTCGGCGGTTGGCGAATCGAAAACGTTCCGCGAAGGCCTTTGGTGTGGGCTTAAAATGCACCTTTGGGATTACGACGGGATACTTCAGGGGTTTGCAAATTAGGCCAACCGGTACTATCAAGTTGGACAACGTGGAGAAGGTGGCTATCCTGATAATAGAGAGGAAGATAACTCGGCACCAGTCTGCTTTTTTTATCAATCGCATTGGCCACCAGGAAACTGTCGAAAACTATGACCCAAGTTTCGAAGTCATTGGAAGCTGTCCGAAATTCCTTAATACTCCAGTAACTGCCATTTTGAACTATTGTGAACTGATACAAGAAAAGAAAGCTGCTAGTCGACCAGACACTTTAAATTTAAACTGTGATGAAAATCCCTATGGCTTTTGGACATCCAAAACGTGTGATGTATGCAAGTAATTCAGGTCCAACGCAGACGCCGGAATTCTTGTACCACACTGTACTTTTCTATTAACTACTTCAATTCAAGTTAACAAAGTATATCGGTTGCAAATTAGATTCCACTTTTGACAGTGACATGACTTTACACAAGTGTGCTCTGCACTTGGCTCACATTGAAAATAAGCTAATGAACGGATAAACGAAGGCGAGTTTTCTAAAACAAGAACAAACTATAAAGTTCTCAGTATCTTGGACTGGAATCTTTCGAGGATTTCTTTATTTGAAGTGCAGGGTGTTCTCTATAGCTCTACCCATATGTCCACGTTGGCTTTATGACCACCTTATATGTTAATAATTTATTTCGGCTGGATAGTTTTGATCTTCTCCCAATTAGCCAATAGTAATCCCGTAACTTAACAACCAATTGATAGCGCTTTTTCAAAATATGTGTTACCAAATAAGATCTTTATTCAGGTGCATGATTAAGTATTTAACATTTTATTATTGTGACCTGGGGGAGTTCCCATAGCTTTTAGTGAATGTAGAGTGCACCGATTTGCTGTGGTTTTCTTGTAGAAGACCAATTGGTTCAATTGGGTTTTGGTGCTTGGCAGTGATGGCCCTATCATCAGCAAAAGTTTCCGTGATGATGTTGTTCGTGGGTAAGTCAGCAGCAAATAATACATAGAGGATGGGGCACAACACACTCCCCTGAGGTACTCCCTTCTTGACAGTGTATAATGTAGTTACTTCATGATTGAGTTTCACTTGAAAGTATTTTTCATGGAGGTGCCACTTTAGTATTGCGTAACATGTAAGGGGTAGGACTCGTTTTAGTGTGCACCGTAGGCTTTTGTGCCAGACCTCATCGAACGCCTGGCTGACGTCAAGAAAGGCTGCTGCACAGTAACTTTTCTCCTCGGAGGTGGTGTTAATGACGTCAACCAGTCTATGTATCTGTTCTACTGTAGAATGGTAACATTTGAAGCTAAATTGGTATCCAGGGGTTAATTTACTTTTGTTTTTTTTTCCAAATAGTTTTGACAATAGTGGTAAAAGTCTGTATGATGCAACTTCTGTCTCTGATTTACCTGATTTAAGGATTAGCATTCTTGTGAGAATTTTTATTGAGCTGGGTAGTGACCTAGTCTTACAATTGCATTAAAGATGTACGTAATCATAAGCAACCCTTTCTTCGGTAGTTCTTTTATGATTCAGTGATGAGATCGCATCCAGGGGCTTTGTTTGGGCGAAGGTTTTTGTTTATGATGGCTTTTATTTCCCTTGGTGTGAACGGCTTTACTGATAGTATTACATGATAGGACGATTTAAGGAAGTTACCTATTTCCTTGTCTTCGGTTTCAGCTGGAAGCGGTTGGAAAACTGTTTTTAAATATCTGGTAAACGCTTTCTCTAGATATGTTCGTGTCCAAATACAATCTTTCTTTCTAAAAGGCCTAATTGGATTTCTCGGTCGATTCAGATTTTTCATGACTTTCCATAAAGAATATTCAGCATCTAGGGTTGGACTTAACTTTTTAAGATGATTTTGATTCATGTATTAATGTAAATATTAATCCTTTTAGGTCACGTATTGCTTGGTTTAATCTTAGTTTATCGACAGGATCTCTAGTTTGAAATTTCTTTTTATGCCAAAATGGGTTAGAATTTAACAAACAGATGGATAGGGTTGTATATCGATAGAATTTTTATCTTGATCTAATTTTATGTAGCTCAATCCATTGTAATTTAGGTCCCATTATGCATTTTAGAATTATTAAAAAAATCCGATATCCTGGAGATTTGAGCCGAGCATTTGCGGGCACAAAAATTAAAATTTACCTTTATAGGACAAAATGTATATTTCAAAATTTTTGTAAAGTAATTATTAAACATTTACATAGATTACAAATAAGCACTGCAAAAACAATTTGATTTTCCTGCTCTTTGATATGTCTAAATTGCTCTTCTTAAGGCTGATTTTTGTTAGGGACAGCACACGCCAGCGTACCTAAGAAAATAATTTATATTAAAATTAAAATAAAATACATATTAAACTTAGATCCACTGTTCTTAGTTCAGACAGTTTAATGACCATCATATTTAGAAATGAGGTATAAGAAAATTTATTCAAAATAATCACATCAAACAGATTTACCCTTAAAAAACTGCTGGGGCCAATAAATAACATTCAGTCATCAAATGTTTTTCACTTTAAATCGACTTCACTCATGGATGAAGTCATAATTACTTCAGTAATGATTTCAAATTACGTTCCTTTATCAAAATCAGGACGCTTTTGAAAGATAAGACTTATCCGTATAACAATGTGAAAAAATGGTTCCATGGTCAAAGAGGTGGTGTACACAACAGTTGGCGATTATGAGAGATTGGTCTCTAACATTTTTAACCACCAATGTCAATCTACTAATTTTTTTGCATAATCTACGAAGATCTATATTTCACCAAAAGACCTGAGAAATTGATATTCTTATAGTTTGCATAAAGAACAACAAGAAAGAAGAGTTTATGTCTGTTATAGTAATGATCTTTGGTGTAAGTGTCGCAAGAGAATATGGTCCTATATTAAACTTGGGTCAGATTTTACTCATCACCCAGTAGCAAATAGAGATTTTGATTAAAAACTGGAGAGCAAGCATCTAATACAGTAACAATTGAGTTAAGAAAAAGAAATTTTGCAATGGGTTTTATCTGTTTTTACGACGATGAAAAGACACCCTTTATATTCTCCTCATTTGCACCACAGTATTATTGACGCTTTCCATCTCTTTAAAGGTTAACTCAAGTGTGGATTTTCTAAGCTACTTGAAAGATGGTAAACTGATGTTGACAAGAAGGTCATTATATTTACTTATATCTTTAACTTTTCTACTTGCTACTTATATTCAATTTTTGTGATGATTATTTTGAATGAACCCTTCTAGTCGTAGACAAAAACACTTACTCGTTTTTCAAAACACACATATGCTGAACAAACACATCTGAGCTTGTAAGAAGAGAATGAACCTGAGGGCAGGAATGAAGCAGAGAACAGTGCCCGGTTGAATTAAGTGGCGTGTTGCTGCATTCTACAGCATCGTTGACTGTCTCGTTCAACCCCAGCTTAAATTGATCACCTACGGCAATAGACGTTATTAGAAGTCTAAACTACATATCGAAAGCGCACCTGTTGGCAAATGCAACGTCCCATCTTGGTTTAAAATATTTTTTAACCACGGAAGAACTGCTAGCAAATCTGGAGTACCAGTAGTCGCTTGCGTTGTTTCCGTGGGCACTGCAGTAGACGTGATGGTAGGCCAAGTTGCAGAAGGCGCTATAGGAAGTGCTTCTGCAGCAAACGTTTGTGGGAAACCCATTGAAGCGGCCATCGGAGAATTGTAATGAGATACATGTACTTGCTTGCGTGCTGAAATAATAATTATACATCACGCACAAGTAAAAGATAAAAAAAATTATATTACTAACGGAATAGTAAAGAATACTTACAATATGAGAAGGGCTGAATATGTGAGCGCCTCAAAGAGTTAACCGCTGTAAAATATACTAAAGGTATATACATGCCGTACACAACACAAAATATTAATTATAAGTAAGACTATTGCTGTAGTTATTAATAGATGGAAAAATTATGTAAGTACGTGGTCTATTCTAAAAGTATTGAACCAATGTTAACGTACAACAGTTTGCGCGGCTTGATATAAACCTAGAAGCCGACAAGGTTGGATTGTAATGCACATACGTGGATGAAGACAACTTCAATGGCCGGCTCAGGTGAAAGTTAATCACTGGTGAATGAGCAAATGTGATGTGTGATTGTCACATTTATAATGTACACTGTTTCTTGTATTTTCTATCATACATTTTTTGTTGTTTTTTGTATGGCATGGCTTAAAATTTTTTGGATAGACCACGTGTAATGTTTTAAACTTACTTGAATATGAACCTCCGGCGTGTTTATCTGTAAAACAGTAACTTAATAAATATCCACTAATAATTGTTGTTGAATATAGTAGTCAACTTACGTGTAGTAGCAGCTCTTTCAGAATCAACAGCACTAGTATCGTTGGGCTTTACAACTACCATCGATGTTATGGGTGTAACAAAAGAATATTTCAATGCCAAATCAAGAACTTTCTTATTCAACGCCGTTTTATCTTCATCGGAAGTTTCTTTCTGATCAAGAAGTTGTTTAACCGTCAGGTAAGCCCACAATCGTTCAATACTTGATACCGATCGTTCTACCGTAGGCTTGAGAATGATTGGTCCTGCCATGCTGCAGCCACTCACAATAGGCAATTCTGATTCAGAGTGTTCTGCAAGATAAAATTTGGTCACGATTTTTGCCACTCAACCCCCAATACTACTTACCATATCGGCCAGCAACTACAATTTCTGATCTTCCAAAGTAAAACGGAAACTCCGTTGTGGTGAGACTAGTGGTCGAGGGAGCATACTTGAACGTAACGTTAGCCAAAAGAGGCGAAGAAATCTGCCTGTAGAAGTCTTGCAATTGCAGAGAGGCATCAGAAGCTTCGTAGATGTGTTTCGAAAATCCGGAATTGCGAAGCGACAACTTTTGAAGGAATTTCTCGTCTGCGCCTAAACCGAAAGATAGGGAGAAAATTGGGGTTCTCCTTTCCTGTGTTGAACTTTGTAATCTTTAACATATAATTTAGTTACCACATAAAAAGAAATGTTTTTAGTAAACTTTACCTCAACAACGATTTCTTCAGTAGATCGGTAAGATGGTTGTCCATCAGTTAAGAATACCATTATCGGTTGGCGGTTGGTAGTATGAGATTTCTCTTTGTTTTCTAATTCTACCAATTTCAAACCTATCCAGAGTGCTTTATAAATACTTGTCCCACCACCAGCCCTAAGTAACGAAACAATATTTTTGGCCTTTTTAATATTATCGGCATTTACAGGATAAGCTTTGAGACTAACCCTGTCCTGAAAATAAATCTTTTTTATCTCTGGTTCATCGAAAGAAGGATTATTAACACTTACCTCATTATGTACGTCTTTTCGGTCTGAATAGTCTTGATAATAATTATAAGCAGGGTACGATGTGCTATTATCTGGGTTATCTAAATCCCACACCTTCACGATGCTACTAAACTCAACTAAACTAAACAAATCGCCGTCATGCAGTTGCTCTAATATTTTAATCATGGCCTCCTTTAACTGCTCTATCTTCTGACCAGACATGCTTCCGCTTGTGTCCAAAACAAACACAACGTGCTTTGAAAGTGGGGCCAACTCTGTGGGTGCGAAGAAGTGCACAAAATATCCATCTTGAACCAGAACTTCTCCGCCTTGAGGATCTCTTGCGACGTCGTACTGCACCACAAATTGCCCTGCCAGACCTTCTTTCTCATCTGTGCCTAAGAGATGCGCCAATTGCTTCTGCCGCTCGATGTTTGGGATGAATCTTACAGCGGCTTTTTTATCGTCGATAATTTCAATGGCGGCTCTAGGATCCAGTTCTGCCTTTTCGCTTCCTATTTCATTTCCCGAACGTAAGGGAGGCGCCTTTAAGTCAGTAATTTTTCTGCTTTCCGTTATAGTGACCTAAGTACGTGTTTAAAACGGGATTAGGATTTCATATCATTTCTAGTTTAGAAAGTTTGATATCTACCTCGACACTGAGATCCTTAACAGGTTGACCAGGATGCAAGTTAATGACCTGTTCGTAACGACCATCCGCCCTTTTCAATAGTTGCTCGTAGGTCAAATAAAATGCGGCTTTGGTGGCGGATTCCACGTTGACTGATACTGTAAAGCGATTCGAATCTCGAGCGCTCACCGCCACGTGTGCTGCTCCTAGTCCACTAGATACCGCCTAAAATTGATTTTTAGTTTGTTTTTAAGCAAACATTGCGCTTCGAACTAACCTGATCGTAATCTCTTTTGGCTTCTTCCTTTTCCTTGACATATGCGGTATAGTTCTTTCCGCCGACTTCCATAATGAAACCGGAAATAAAAGCCGAGTCTGGCAGCACCACCGAAAAGTACGCTTCTTGGGGTTTGTCTGCTAGATTCCTTACTTTGCTGATGATGGTGGTATTAGCGAAACGATTGCTGATTTCGGATTGAACATGCATCTGGTAGATCTCGAGGGTTTTTGCAGAATGTTCTGTGGTATCATCCTAAGGCGCAAACATTAAAAAAAAATTAACATGACTATAGTAAAATAAATTTTATGTTGCTCTGACTTACTTCTTTGTTTAACTCTTTCCCTGTGTTCTCCCCAGAATTTACAACAAGCGATGGTAGCGCCAGAATTGGTGAAATAATGCATAGTCCCAACAGAAGCGCAATATCACTTCGTCCCATGTTTCTAAAAATAAAATAATATAAAATTTGTATCGACAAATAAAAACAAATAATAACTATATTACCTAGTAACAACAGAAGCTGGAAGCGTGTTGTGCACTGTATCACTTCAACAGCAATGCTAAGGTCCGATAGTCGCCGTATCTTATATCGGGGTTCGTGGACGTCATACAAGATCCTCTGTGCTTTCCAAAAATATTTCAGCAAGCAGTTTTAAATTCCGAGTTAAATACGTAAGCGGTTTGTTTATACCAAGAATTACTCATTCTTATTAAATTACGGTCATTAATGTACCATAATCGAAAAACGTCAGCGGTATAACATTCCCCTGTTATTAAATAAATAATAGCGGGAATCGGGTGCTCATTCACAGAGTGGTATTTTTATCTAATTATTATTAATGCCCCACTTTAAAGCAAACAAATACTAATAGCTATTAATAGGTCCTGTTAATAACATTTATAATTTAATTACGTAAATTCAAAAAATATTTGTTTATTTGAAATTTTTGTTACAAAGCTGATAGCACACTCACTAGGCGTCATTTCTAATTAAATATAAATTGCTTGAAAGCAAAAGCGGCATTCTTAAGAAGACTTGAAATTTCCGTGATAAGATTGTCATTTCGTAAACATCGTGTACGAGATTTGTTTAAAAAGTAACCAAACTTTTTTGGTCTTACTCATGAATTATTGATCACCTATTAAATATTCCCTTCTCGACTGGTATACCTTACTCGGCAGTGTTTTCATTTTTAAAGCGGTCTCCACAGGCCATTTTGAAATGTCACACAGCCATGGTTTAAATTTGGGAAATACGAAGAAGTTCTTTGGTGAGAATAATCATTTGAGTTTTCGCATAGAATCGGGTCAAATACTGAGCGTATCATCGTAGGTTTGCTTTAACATAAGTTTCCATAAACGTTGTTCATGCTCTACGCAAAATTTCGCACATTACGAAAATGGCCAAACCACGCAGACTAGCTTTGACTAAAAAACCCAAGAACATAAGAACTTCTCAAAAGACCTTGTATTAGATTGACCTTTTTTATCAAGGCAAATACTTGCTGACCTTTATAAAAATTCCTAAAAAAGATGTTACTTAATATTATTTCTTGTAATTATTTCTCACGCCGTAATAATTCTCAGCACGATATATATTTTACAATTTTTAGTATTATTTTTAACTACAACTACTACAAAGTATTTAATATTTAGCCGAGCCTAACTTTTTAGTCATTTAGGATTTTGTTTTTTTTTCTTATAGAAATGAAACGAACATCGTTTTTGCGAAATAGAGTATTGAATGATTATTCTCAAACCCTAAAGTCTCATTGAAAACTTTCACTAATATATATTATTCGAAGACATTTATCCATATCTAGTTTTTCGGAAATGTTCCTGATAAGAACTACGCTACTGTTCAAATTAGAAATGAGCGAATACTAAACGCAAATACTCTAATACCTCAAATACTAGAATATTACATGAATTTAGAGAAATCAAGTACCTGGAATATTGTGCTGTACTGTTTGCCATCTTAAAGACGTTTGCACAGTATTTTAGCTCTCCGGATCATTAGGAAGTTATTGAAAATTGTTTAGTATTCTGGATCTGCTAATATTCGAATAAAAAAAAGCTATTGGATCTATAACTAAAACAAATGCATTATCTGATCAAATATGTCTAAATACATCTCTAACCGAGATTTAGACACTGCCATAATCTGACGAACAGGTATAAAAGGAACAGTACAAATAGGATGGGTAGCAGTGTAAGTCTCCATAAGTAGCTTGTTGAATATAGACATGCTATTGGCCGCGCTGTGTTTTTATATCGTGACGGACATTTTCCAGCCGGTACTTGTGCCCACTGACAAAAGATTCGTACTAAATGCTGAAATTCTGGCTATCTTTAACGTCCCATGGTTTCGCAGAAACCATGACCTTAATAGAGATGCTGAACTACTTAACCATCCAGGACTTTATCTCCCAGAGCATCCGAGAGCTCTACGGCTCAATACAAGATTACGGAAACTCCACCGTCCGTGACCTCTACAACTACCAAGTCGACGGAGGCGGTCTATACAGCCATCCACATTCTACGCCAGATTATTATGAGGGGTTAGGGGCTGATTTCAGGAATCCCAAGTCTTGTCAGTGAATTGAACGCAAACGTCAACTGAAATTATGGGCAGAAGATACCGAATTAATGGCGAGTCAGTGAAATGGCCGATCTCGATAGCGCCGACCCAAACCAGTACCGGCTATGCTGCAAATAAAATAGAGGTTCCGGGGAACGTCGAGATACTTCTCGAAGACTTCTTGGAGAAGTACACGGGCCACTTCTGCAAGCTGCTCCAGCAACCTCGACCAGTACTGCTGGCCCGCCGTCGCCTATATTGCTTTTGCCGGAGAGCAAGTCCCAGGCCAGTCCCGGCGAGGACTAGGAGTTTAAGTCTGCTCGTAAGCGCCACAGTGTCCACTACAGTGTTAGGGTATGGATGTTTCCGCCCTCTCCCTCGGCTCTTAAAACATTTATCACTACCACTACCAACACTTTCGAGGTTCTGAGCAATCTTGAAGAAGCTTAAATGCCAGTTTAGATTCCTGCCGTACTTACCCAATTAAATTAATAATCTGAATATGATATACACAAGGTGTTTAACAATACCATCAAGTTTCAAATCACGCTAAATAAAAAGATGTGGCCTTCACCACGCTACAGCGTATAACGCTTATAACACGCATAATACGTTAGTTTGTTAAAATACGTATCAGTTATTATATACAGAACAATATTTTATACAAATATGTGTTGAAAAAGTATTTTGTTTAACTTATCGCCTATGCGGACGGCGTGCGTAATGTAATAATTAAAATATAAAAGCATTAGGAAACCTTTTTACACTAGGCACGACAAGCCAAATTCAGTCTGTAGTGGAACCTTAGTGTAATTTGTACCTAATCGACAAAGAATAAATATACTTAAATAAAACTTTATTATTGAAAATACAAGAAAATATTAATGTCGGGATTAGCTGATTTCCACACAACCCTGGAGGTACAGCAATTTTGTGCGTTTTTTTTAAGTGCTATCCCCAGGAGGCCTAATGCACTTTGGAAAGGAAATAAGACCAACCGATCGGTTCTTTATAGCCACTAGGCAACCGTTTCAACACTGCTTATACCTAACCCCTTGAGAACATCGACCTCCTTTGTAGAGAGGGATTACAAATGTTCAGGGCTGGTACACTCCCACCTAAGTGGTACCTGTCGTGAGGCAACGGTCGACTGACCAATCAAAGTCTAAATTGGGGTGGATTACAGGAATCGGAGTACAGGTAGTAGGGTGGTTATGAAGCAGTTATAATATATATGTGTATGTGTATGATTTCAATCTAACTCTGTGTTCAAAACTCTTAATTACGGAGAATAGATTTACAAGACCGATCTAATGCCTATGAGACTATCTCTACCCTGTTTATTTTAATAATGACCGAATATAAACTTTCTTTGTAGACAGAAATTATAAACGTTTAGGACTGATACACTCCTAAGCGAGTGGTACCTGTCGAGATAAAATGACGGCTAGATGGGGGAATGTAAAAATACTTTTCAAAACCAAAAAGCATTTCGATAATGCTAGTATATATGAATTATTCGTGTATTAAAATTAGGTTGTAGGTCGGCCAGATCGGGCCGATTAAAATTTGAAGCTGGGAAACCTAAAAAATTATAAAAAAACCATAACGCGACCGAATAGTTGGTTTTTTAATATTAAGGGACAATTTCTCGACTACATATATATAATCCTTAGCTAGGCTCGACTCATTTTCACCGATACAGATTCAGAAGGGGGAATATGAAACAGCTTTTGGAATCCAAAAAAAGTTTTGTTAATACAGTGCACTCTGCGCGTTGTAGATAGGAAATCGGCCAGTTTGGGCCGACTGATCCGAACGAAGATGGAAGCTACTTATTACATAGAAAAAGATAACAGGACTGAACATTTCTGCACTGCTTATACTAACCCTTAACTAACATTAGCCTTCTTTGCAGGGAGTAATTAATAACGTTTAAGAACTAATTTGCTTCCACGCCAGTGGTACCTATTGTGGAGAGACGGTCTACCAATTCATAGAGATCCAGATGCGAGGAAACATTCGAATTTAAAAAGTGTTTTGCAAATGCAATGAATTATTCGCTTAGTAGAATTGCGTTGTATATATTAGATCGACCAGTTTAAGGAGATTGATTGGAATTTGGAGCTGAAAGCTCCTAGCCACGTAGAAAAAGATAACAGGACCAATCAGCCGGATCTTTAACGTCCACTAGGAGACCGTACTACTGCACTGCTTATACCTAACCCTTAGCGAACGCCGACCTCTTTTGTAGAGAGGGATTACGAACGTTCAGGGTTGATACACTCCCACCTAAGTGGTACCGGTCGTGCAGAGACGGTCGCCCGACTGACAAAGGTCCAGATGGGGGATGTGCAAGAAAACTTACAAAATTCAATAAGCGTTTAGATAACGCAGTGATTTATCTGTGTAGAACTGGATTGTAGATAATCGATTGGGCAGTTCGGGCCGATTAGTTTGAATTTGGAGTTAGGATATTCCCATTACACAGAAAATGATAACGGAACCGATTTGTTGGTTCTTTTACAGTCATTGGAAAAACATTTTCGCAGTGATTACACCTAACCTTTAACTAACTTTGACCTCCTTTGCAGGGAGGGTTTAGGGTTGATAAATACCCATAAGAGTGAAGAGACGGTCGACCAATTAATAGAGGTCCAGATGGAAGAATATAAAACTATTTTTGGTATCCAAAAAGCGTTTCATTAATGCAGTAAATTGTGCACGTAATGAAAATAATTTGCAGATAATAGATAGTTTATTTTGGACCGACTAATTCGTATATGGAGCTGAAAGCTACTTCTACATAAAAAAGATAATAGAACCGATTGATGGACTCTTTTACAGATACTATGGGGGGACCATTTCTGCTTTGCCTATACCTAATCCTCAGCATTGATTTATTTTGTAGAAAGGGCTTGCAAACGTTCGCGTTAATATACTACCACGCAAAAAATACGATAATTCAATGAATTGTAAATCAGTAAAATTCGGTTGCAAATAACGAAACAACTAGTCGAGCTATTGGGATATGGATTATAACCGCCTCACTGTAAGTACTACATTATAAGCTAAATTACTATTCCAATTAAAACATCATAAAGACTGTTGTATTTCTTCTTTAACTATCCACAACATTTTTGATGTCATATTTGATACCTGCAATTGTAAGTAACCCATGCGTACCACCAATTATGTGTAGCGCTACACAAATGCATATCTTTATTGCAAATCATTCCCAACAACCGACCATTTGAATATCCACGTTGATGAAATTTTTAAAAACTATTCTTTTTGAAAGTGTGGGAATAATTTGCGAGCGACATGTTCAGCCTTATTCCTTTATCATGCATCCCATTATTAGTAGAAAAATAAAAAACGACTTACCAATTGTTGAGTTGAGGGGCTCTGCATTCACCTAACCCACAGCAAACGTTAAATTTTCTATTAGGTCGGGGAAGGGGTGTTTACGCACCATTTCCATAACCGGGGCGCGCCTGAACTCACTCGGTCCGCTGGTGGTGGGAAGATTTCTTCCAAGCTGGGAATGGTATACAAGGAACGTCTCGGGCGAAACACCAAAACCGTTGTTCAAAAATTTTAATGAGAAATCTCGCGTCCGCTCGCGCGCGCTGCTATTAACAACTGACCGAATATCTGCTATGCAGCTAACTTGAAGTAAAAAGTTTGCTTTTTTGCAAACCGAACGAAGGATGCTATAACATAAGAACTACGCCGTTGTTATCGAGTAGGTAATGATTGAATAACAGTTTTGTTTTTGATAACATTATGTATGGTATTGATATAAGTAGATTGAACTTAATGCAAACATAAGCGTTTAATTACACTTTATCTCTATATGCTATTTACAAAATATTAATAATTAATAAAGGTTTCCGGTCATCTACAGGAGTAGTCAAGCCAAAATATTTTCTAGTAATATTTTAACGCGGCCTCTTTGGCTAGTCTAAAATAATGTTTATACTGTCAAGGTGATTGTCACATTTATCGTGATCTGATTAAATAATCTGTCAAACCGCATTACAGAATATTGCTGCTTTTAAAGCAAATTAAAAAATTTATAATAAAATTAAAATGCAAATATCTAAAAATATATATTTTAATACGTACTACATGTCTCATTCCCTAGAAAAATAAGCCCGATTTCTTTCTTTTTTTATCGGGACCATTATAGTTCTGCTGAAAGCAGGGTCGAATAGACCAACCCCATATTCTCACTCCATGCTCAAAAAAGCTCTAAATGTGTTTTTCGCTTTATGGTATGCCAAAAATCGATTGGCAAGTTACTGGAAATATTTTTGATCGGCTACCCTTGTAGATGTGTAGAAGCCTTTCTCTATTTTTGATATTTTGTGAATATCATGAGGTAAAGTGTTATTAAAAATCTATGTCTGCATTAGGCTCGTTTTGGACTCTAATGCAGAACCGATTTTTACATGTACAGATTTGAAACACCGCGAAATGTAAATCTGATAGATGGGGTTCAAAGTAAGCCACAAATAACCCGTGATCTGTTACCATTTGTTTATCTCCAGAATAGGGGTTGAAGTTGTAATATCAGGCAAATTTTCGATTTTTTATAACTTCCGAAGCGAAAGGGGTATATGAGAACTTCAATAGTTTGTTGCTAACGCAGGATGCTGCTTTCCAATTTCTATAGTCAAATCAATAATTAAAGCTTAAACAGTTAAGTAATCTACATATAATGCCAATACATAATGTTATCAAAGCAAAAACTATTACCCAATCGTTGCCCGCGCCATAACGCAGGTGTTAGTTTTTACTTTACAATATCCTTGATTTTGTCTACAAGAAAGCGAACTTCTTAATTCAAAGTTAGCTGCATAGCAGATTTTCCGTCAGTTCTCGACAGCAGCGCGCGCGAGCGGCGCGAATTGTTTTTAACAAAACTTGGTGCTTCTCACGTTAATTTTACGCCGTTACCAGCTCGGGAAAATCTTCTAACCACCAGCGGATCGAGTGATTTCATGCGCGCCCTGGTTATGGAGATGGTGTGTAAACAACCCCTCTTCCCCCGACGTATTAGAAAAATTAATGTTTGCCATATATTAGGTGAACCCAGTGGCCCTCAAGTCGACTTTAATTGGTAAGTCGATTTTTTATTTTTCTACTAATAATGGGGAGCATGATATAAATGAATAAGGCTGAACATGTCGCTAGAAAATCATTCCCTCACTTTGAAACGAACAATTTTTTCGTAGTTGACGCTATTGGAAAGAACGTTAAAATTTTATGCAACGTGATAATGAAGTATTTAGTTGTTGGGAATGATTTGCGATAAAGATGTGCATTTGTGTAGCGCTACACAAATTGGTGGAATGCATGGGTTACTTATTTAGAAATGGCAGTTATCAAATGTAATATAAAAATGTGGATAGATGAAAAAATATATAAAGGTTTTATAATGTTTTCATTGGAACAATAATATAGGCTTTTGCAGTGACGCGGTTAAAAACGGTACCTCAATAGCTTGATTAGTTTCGTTATTTGCAACCTAATTTTACTAATTCAAAATTTACTGCATTGTCGAAACGCTTTTTGGACTCTAAAGGTTTATTTGTATATATCCATAGGATCCTTTATTAATCAGTTGATCAATCCGTTAAGGCAAATATCAAACGTGCGAGAGTGTATCAACCCTGAAAGTTTATAATTCGTTTCTACAAAACGGATTAATGTTCATTAATGGTTAGGTAAAAGTAGCGCAACAATTATCTCGTAACGGTTTTAAAAGAAGCAATCAATCGGTTAAGTCATCTTTTCTTATGTAAATAGGAACAGTTTTTAGCTCAATTCGCCCAAAGTGACCAATTTATTATCTACAAATCAATTCAACTACGCACACAATTCACTGCATCAAAGAAACGCTTTTTGGATTCCAAATATTGTTTCATATCCTCCCAAATGCACTTGTATTAGTTGGTCAACCGTCTTTCTGCGACAAGTACCATCTTGTGGGTGTGCATTAACCCTAAACGTTTTTAGACCACTCTGCAAAAGAGATCAAAGGCAGCTAAGAGTTAGGTATAAGCAGAGTAGAAATGTTCTTCCAGTGATTATAAAAAACCAACCAAACGGTTACGTTATCTTTTTCTAGGTAATTGGAAGCTCCTAACTCCAAACTCAAATCAGTCTATCCGAACTGAGCGGTCTGTTATCCACAACCCAATTCTACTATGCGAATAGTTCACATTTGCCAAACACTTCTCAAGTTTACAAGTTTTTTCACATTTCCCCATTTGGACCTTTCTATCGGTTGGGCGACCGTCTCTGCACGACCGGTACCACTTCGGTGGGAGTGTATCAACCCTGAACGTTCATAATCCCTCCCTACAAAGGAGGTCGGCGTTCGCTAAGGGTTAGGTATAAGCAGTGCGGTAGTACGGTCTCCTAGTGGATATTAAAGAACCAACCGATTGGTGGTCCCGTTATCCTTTTTTTTAAGTAGTTAAGCGCCTTTAGCTCCAAATTCGAATCAATCTGCCAAAAATGTCCGATCTAATATCTGCAACTTATTTTTATCGTGCGATTAATTCATTCAATTTGCCAAACGCCCCGATTTTTCTTGCGTTCCCTCATGTGGACCCTTTATCGGTTGGGCGACCGTCTCTGCACGACAGGTACCACTTCGGTGGGAGTGTATCAACCCTGAACGTTCATAATCCCTCCCTACAAAGGAGGTCGGCGTTCGCTAAGGGTTAGGTATAAGCAGTGTAGTAGTACGGTCTCCTAGTGGATGTTAAAGAACCAACCGATTGATGGTCCCGTTATCCTTTTTCAAGGGGTTAAGCGCTTTTAGCTCCAAATTCGAATCAATCTGCCAAAAGTGTCCGATCTAATATCTGCAACTTATTTTTATCGTGCGATTAATTCATTCAATTTGCCAAACGCCCCGATTTTTCTTGCGTTCCCCCACGTGGACATTTTATCGGTTGGGCGACCGTCTCTGCACGACCGGTACCACTTCGGTGGGAGTGTATCAACCCTGAACGTTCATAATCCCTCCCTACAAAGGAGGTCGGCGTTCGCTAAGGGTTAGGTATAAGCAGTGCAGTAGTACGGTCTCCTGTGGATGTTAAAGAACCAACCGATTGGTGGCCCCGTTATCCTTTTCTACGTGATTGCCAAAAGTGGCTGGTCTAATATCGGTAGCCCAATTTTACTACGCAAATAATGTTTTGTATTTACCGAGCACTTTTTTAATTTCCAACCTTTCCTCGCATTCCACCATTTGGTTTAACAGTTGGTCGACCTGTGGAAGTGAATCACTTTCTGGCGTTATTTCTCCTCTGCAAAAGAGGTCAAAATCAGTTAAGGGTTGATGTAGACGGTGCAGAATGGCTTTCTAATGCTTGTAAAGGAACCAACCAATCGGTCCCGTTATCTTCTTCCACGCAATTGGGAGCTTCCAGTTTCAAATTTGAATCAGTCGGCCCAAAATAGCCCATCTCGTATCTACAACCCATTTCTACTACACACAGAATTCGCTACATTAATGAAACAATTTTTGGATTCCAAAAGCCTATTTCATATTTTCCGTCTGAACTTAGCAGACTTTTCTCGTCAAGAGAAGTGAGAGTGAATCAACCTAAGAATATTTATATTCCTCTCTCCAAAGTAGGTCAAAGTCAGTTAAGGGTTAGGTATAGGTAGTCTAAAAATGGTCAAAAAACCAATTAATCGGGCACGTTAAGTTTTTTTATGTAATTTAGAGTTTTTTAGTTTCAAATTTTAACTAATAGGTCCGAAGTGAGTAATTTACTGCATTATCAAAATGCTTTTTGAATTTCAAAAGTATTCTTACATTTCTATATCATTTTACCTTGACAGGTATCACTCGCGTTGTACTTTTATTTAACCCCAAACGTTTGTAATACCTCTTTGTAAAGAAAGTTTATATTCGTTAAGGATACACAGTACAGAAATAGTCTAGTGGTTGGATTAGTCTCGCCAACCCTTTTTCCGCAGATAAGGGTTCTTAAAGTCGAATTAGACTCGACTCATACGCTTACACTCATTTAATCATAATTACCTGATAATCAATCTGCTACCTGCACCCTGATTCCTGTAATCCACCAATTTTTTCGTATTGCTCGACTGAGACTTTGATTGGTCGATCGACCGTCTCTTCACGACCGGTACCACTTCGGTGGGAGTGTATCAACCCTGAACGTTTGTAATCCCTCTCTACAAAGGAGGTCGTCGTTCGCCAAGGGTTAGGTATAAGCAGTGCTGAAATGGTTGCCTAGTGGCTATAAAGAAACGACTGATTGGACTCGTTGAGTTGACTCCTCTTCTTGTTCCTTTCTAAAGTGCACTAGGCCTCCTGGGGATAGCACTTTAAAAAAAACGCACAACATAGCTGTACCTCCAGGGTTGTGTGGAAATCAGCTATTATTGCATCCCAATATTAATATTTTCTTGCATTTTTAATAATTTTTGCAAAGGCTTCATTTGAATATAGTTACCAATGTTTCTGTTTTTAAAGATTTCTTAAGATATCGCATTTCAAATGTACATTAAGGTTCCAGTGTAACCTGGATTTGGTGTGTCGTGTTAGTATAAAGGATTTGTAGTGCTTTTATCATTTAATTGTTTATATTACGCAAGCGATCGACATATTTACTGCATAAACAAAATATTTTTTTGAATATTAAAAAAGGTTAAAGCAGAAGCTTTGTTGTGCAAAGTCATACATCTTGGTTAGAACTTACCTGCTGTGTTTCTACAAAGTCTAAGCAACCATACTGAGAAAATATTTATATTTAATTTTTGCCAATTTAAAAATGTTGGTACTTCCGAACACTTTAACAGTGCGGCTAGCGGTTTTAATT
This sequence comes from Sinelater perroti, assembly GCA_036346155.1. Taxonomy (NCBI): domain Eukaryota; kingdom Metazoa; phylum Arthropoda; class Insecta; order Coleoptera; family Elateridae; genus Sinelater; species Sinelater perroti. The sequence goes on along the minus strand of JARFIY010000254.1, from coordinate 18,921,370 downwards.
GTGTAAACGTTTTAATTGTGTTATTAATTTTAGCAATTAATTTCAATCTTTATATTTAGAGAACTAATCCAATCCTCTTAAAAGGTTTCTTCGTATACAATATCTTGTGGAAAGACCACATCATTTGCATTTAATTATTTCTTTTATCAAGATACACAATTAAAAGAGGGCATAAGAAAAATCCCACTCAACTTAGAGATTGTTTACATATATTACATGTAAGTTCATTGTCATTGACTTCATTCAAAGTAGAGCTAACTGTAGTTTCGAAATAACCATTCCAGTTCAATATATTTTCTGTGTTATAAAACAAACTAAATGTTTACAACATACTACATGGTTTAAATTTTCTAAGTCAAACTACTAGTGCCCGTAACTAGTGAAGGCCCTGTAGGCGGAGCTACGGATGAGCTAATCTGCGCAACCATGGACTTAGTTGCAACAAGCAATGGCGTAACGTGTAAACCAGTGACGTACCGTTTGGGTTTAAAAATGCAAAATGCGTTAGCGACTTATCAAAGCAGCACAAGAAAAAATTGCAATGTTGTCTAAAAATACTTAGTTGCCGCATACTTCAAGCAGTATTTACGTGACAGGGCCTTCTCAAATTACAAGGGCTCTACCTAATACAAGAAAAACAGTTATGAAAACACTGGTAGATCAAATAAGACAAATATTTAAAACAGGAGACAGTTGGAGAATTAAAACATCTTGAACTAGAATAACGATGAGACAAAATAGAAGAATAATACATGAGTAAATAAGCAAATTTTTATTTATCAATAGAATTAAATGACAGTGTAATAATTAATTGCTAGAATCATTCAGCACTGGTTTCAAAATATTTTTTTTATTGGTAGAAATGCTAAACATTGCTAAAAATGCCCAGTGTTCGCGCCAATCCCCAAATACTTTTATTTGAATTTTAAATTAGGGCTGGCCGTATTTCGCTCCCTCCTGTATATTTTAGCGGCGGCCAATTCGCCCGCGTACGCGGATATGTAAGGCCGCGAGGCTCTCTCGCCTGCTGGCTCTTGGCTCTTTTCGCTCGCTTCGTTTTGAATTTAGTTGTGGTAGTTTGAAAAGCGAGCGACCGGCTTAAAATTTTCCGAAGTCGAGAGCGTTTTGACCGAGAGTTCGCCGGCGTGTTTGATTGGCGACAGAAGTTTCCATTTTCGTGAAGCCCTTTTGTCGAAGGCTACTTTTGTGGCAAAATTCGATATTTTGCCGACCAGATTAACGTCTTCCCGGAGGTCGTTTTGTTTCCCGATTGTATTTCGTGGTTGAAATTTTCCGGTTAGAAAAGCTCGGTCCGATTTCCTTTGCATCTGTCTCTGCGAGGAATCAAGACGGGACTTTTGCACCAGGAATGACTCTACCGATCGGCTTCGCTGTGAAGATTGGGGTAACTTTATTTGACAAATCAAAGTTTATAGAACAACATAATATGTATATTTAAAAGTCTCATACAGTAATTATGCATAACAAAAAAGGAAGCCAGAATTGTTTTTCATTTTCCTGATATTTGTCATGCTTAAATTGTTCTTCTTAAGGCTGATTTTTGCTAGGGGCAGCACACACCTGCGTACCTAAAAATACTTATATTAAAATTAAAATTCAACTTAAATTAAGTGTTTTTAACACTTTAGTTCAGACAGGAAAATTAGTGGAGTGGATAACCATCCAAGTCGAGTTTAATTGAGTATGAGAAGTATGCGGTTCAGTCATATAAGTGTGTCATATAAGTAGTCAAAAGTTTTTACCTTGGATGAGTCATCATTTTTTTTGTAATTGATTGGAAGGTGCAAAGCAAATCAGTCGGAGATATGGCTTGTCCATATAACAGTGTGAAAAGATGAGTGAATCAAATCAAAATGAAAAAAAACTAACCCAACAATCAAACTAGTGATGCACATAACTTTTGGAAATTACGTGAGTTTGGTTTCTAACAGATACAATCGCCAATTAATAAAAGCAACTGTTTTTTGCATGATCCACAGATATTTGAATTTGACCTAAAGGCTTGAGAAATAGATATACCTATAGTTTGAGTAAAGATTAAAGCGAACATTGGCTTTAGATAAAAATTGGTCCAGACTTTACTCATCGCCCAATAGTGAGCAGCAGAGGCTTTAATTAGGAACTGAACACCAAGCACCAAACCTGAGTTAAGAGAAATGAATCTTAACAGCTTTGTTTTCTAGCACCTATGCAACTGACGTTCTGGAGGTTTATGAAGACTTTATTCTTTTACGACGGTGCCAGACAAAATTTGCAAATATATGAGCAATATTTTATGGGACTTAAGTGTACCCTTCATATACTCCCGATATGCAACATAATGATTTTGACGTTTTCCACTCACTGAAAGTCGGCTCAAGTTTGGCTTTTCTAAACTATCTAAAATATGTTAAATTAATGTTGACAAGGAGGTTATTATACATAGCAAACTTTCTATTTCATTATTTTGTTATTTTTTATCAGGCAAAAATACTTACTCGTTTTCAAAATACACACATACTGGACAAATACATCAAAGCTTGCAAGAAGAGAATAAACTTGAGGGCAGGAATGAAGCAGAGCACAGTGCCCGGTTGCATTAAGTGGCATATTGGTGCATTCCACGCATCGTTGACTGTCTCATTTAATCCCAGCTTATATTGATCACCTAAGATAAAAGAGACGTTATTTAAAGGCTAATAAATATATCAGAAACGTACCTGATGGCAAATACAATATCCCATCTTCATTTAAAATATTTTTTAACCAAGGGAGAACTTGTAACAAACCTGGAGCAGTGGCAGTTGCTTGCGTTGTTTCCGTGGTCACTCCAGTAGACGTCGGCAGCAGACATAGATGCAGCATGGCCGACAGGATAGATTTCTCGATGAATTGTTGGTTGAAAATTGAGAGAAGCAGGCTCCAGAGTGCAATATGCATATATTTTCTTGAATACTAAAATAATAATTACACGTTAGGCACACGTAAAAAATATAAAATCTAAATTACTAACGGAATAATAAAAATGCTTACTTATGAGTGGGGGCTGGCCATCTGGGCTTCTTGAAGAATCAACTGCTGTAAAGAAAGTTATGTAGTAATTTACACATAAAACGTTAATCAAAAGTACAGTACTTCTTCAGTTATTCGCGGTTGGAAAAATTATGTAAGTACGTGGTCTGTTTTAAAAGTATCGAACCAATATTGATGTATAAAAACCGGGCAGTCGATGAGTAGACTGTAGTGCGCAGGCGCGGATGAGGACAACGAATAGTGAATATATATCGGTGTGATTGTTGCATCATATGTTATGAAGAGCTATTTATGGTTCTCGGGAGCTATTTATGTAAATCAAACGACAATTCAAAAAATGCAGCAATAATAAAGAAGATCTGCGGTTTTCAAAAACTCAAATGTAAAAACATTTGAGGGAAGTCGCACTATTATAAATTTCTACCGTCAGCTTACCTTCAATTGCCTTTTCTGTATCATCTTCGTCCGGTTTTACCACAACCATTGAAGTTACGGGTGTAACAAAGTTATATTTTAATGCTAAATCAAGAGCTTTCTTATTCAACGCCGTTTTATCTTCACCGGAAGTTTCCTTCTGCTCCAGAAGTTGTTTAACCGTCAAGTAAGCCCACAATCGTTCGATACTCGATACCGATCGTTCTACCGAAGGCTTAAGAATTATTGGCCCTTTTGCGCTCCAGCCACTTACAGTAGATAATTCTGATTCAGAGTGTTCTGCAAGATAAAATTTGGTCACAACTTTTGGCACTCGACTCCCAATACCGTTTACCGTATCGGCCAGCAACTACAATTTCTGATCTTCCAAAGTAAAACGGAAACTCCGTTGTGGTGAGACTAGTAGTCGAGGGAGCATAATTGAACGTAACATTAGCCAAAAGAGGCGAAGAAATCTGCCTGTAGAAGTCTTGTAATTGCAGAGAAGCATCAGAAGCTTCGTAGATGTGTCTCGAAAATCCGGAATTGCGAAAAGACAACTTTTGAATGAATTTCTCGTCTGCGTCAAAACCGAAAGACAAGGAGAAAATTGGCGTTCTCCTTTTTCCTGTGTTGAACTTTGTAATCTTCAACATAAATTCATTTACTTAACAAAATGAAAATCTCTTTTAATAATTTTCACCTCAACAACAAGTTCTTCAGTCGATCCAAAGGGTGGTAGTCCATCAGTTAAAAATACCATTATCGGTAGTCGGACGGTAGTATGAGACTTTCGTATGTTTTCTAATTCAACCAATTTTAAACCTACCCACAGAGCTGAATAAATACCTGCGCCACCATCGGCCTTAAGTAACGAAATAATAGTTTTGGCTTTCTTGATATTATCGGCATTTACAGGATAAGCCCTAAGACTGTAATTGTCCTGAAAGTAAATTTGTTTTTCTCTGGTTCGTCGACAAAAGGATTATTAAAACTTACTTCATCATTATGTATGTACATCCTGTATGAATAGGAACGATGATAATTGTAAGCAGTGTACATTGTGCTATTATCTGGATTATCCAAATCCCATACTTTCACATTTTTGTTAAACTCAACTAAACTAAACAAGTCGCCATCATGCAATTGCTCCAATATTTTGGTCATGGCCTCCTTTAACTGCTCTATCTTCTGACCATACATGCTTCCGCTTGTATCCAAAACAAACACTACGTGCTTTGGAAGTGGGGCCAAATCTGTGGGTGCGAAGAAATGGACGAAGTATCCATCTTGGACCAGAACCTCTCCGCCTTGAGGATCTCTTGCGACATCATACTGCACCACAAATTGCCCTGCCAGACCATCTTTCTCATCTGTGCCTAAGAGATGCGCCAATTGCTTCTGTCGTTCGATGTTTGGGGTGAATCTTACAACGGCTTTTTTATCGTCAATCATTTCAATAGCGGCTCTAGGATCCAATTCTGCCTTTTCGCTTCCTATTTCATTTCCCGAGCGTAAGGGAGGCGCCTTTAAGTCGGTAATTTTTCTGCTTTCAGTTATAGTGACCTAAGTACATGTTTAAAACGGGATTAGGATTTTATTTAATGTCTACTTTAGAAAATTTGATATCTACCTCGACACTGAGATCCTTAACAGGTTGACCGGGATGCAAGTTAATGACCTGTTCGTAACGACCATCCGCCCTTTTCAATAGTTGCTCGTAGGTCAAATAAAATGCAGCTTTGGTCGCGGATTCCACGTTGACTGATACCGTAAAGCGATTCGAATCTCGAGCGCTCACCGCCACGTGTGCTGCTCCTAGTCCACTAGATACCGCCTAAAATTGATTTTTAGTTTGTTTTTAAGCAAACATTGCGCTTCGAACTGACTTGATCGTAATCTCTTTTGGCTTCTTCCTTGTCCTTGACGTCCCTGTATAGTTCTTCCGCCAATTTCCATAATGAGGCCGGAAATAAAAGCCGAGTCTGGCAGAATTACCAAAAAGTATGCCTCTTGAGGCTTGTCTGCAAGATTCCTCACTTTGCTGATGATGGTGGTATTAGCGAAACGGTTGCTGATTTGGAGCTAACATGCATCTGGTAGATCTCGAGGGTTTTTGCAGAAGGTTCTGTAGCATCACCCTAAGGCATAAACATTAATTAGAGCGACTGTAGTGGTGCTGCTATAACGTACGTCTTTCTTTGACTCTTTGCCTGTGTTCTCTCCAAAACTTACAACAAGCGACGGTAACGCCAAAATTGGCGAAATAATGGATAACCCCAACAAAAGGACAATTATAGTTCCTCCCATGTTTCTGAAATTAAAATATATTAAATATATTTGTAGCAACAATTGGAAATCAAAACTATATTACCTAGTAGTAGTATTGAGTACTGTAGCACTTCATCCGAAATGCCAGGATTTTATAGTCACCGTATCTTATATCCTTGTTTGTGAGCGTCATATGCAGGCTGTTTTAAATCAAATATCTAAACGGTTCATTTCTATTAAGTGTTGTTTATTATTAGTAGTAATTCAAACGTCATAAATATGTCGCAGTGGACAAGTGTCATTAATATTTTTATAATAGAAAAAATTAAATAATTATTTAAAATTTTTATTTTTGGTTGCTTATTCAAGAGCTGTATTTTTATCTAATTATCATTAATGCTGTACATTGAAATTAAACAAACGAAGTACATAAATTTATTTAGTTTGCGATAATAGCAATTATCTTGTGTCTAAAACTACGTAACATTTATTCGAAATATCTGTTAGAGGCTGATAACTCAATTGTGATTAAATGTAATTACTTGAAAAACATTTTGGCCAGCGTAAAAAATTTGAAATTTTCGTGAGAAAGTTACGAGGTATATCCAAAAGGTAAGTGATCTTAACTATAGGCTATTGTCCTTGAAAACCTTCAAAATAATCGCCTTTACGACCGATACGCTTCACTCGATAGTGCTTTAATTTTTTAAGCAATCACAAGCTTTTTTTACTTCTATCAAATGTGTTAAAATGTCTTCCTTTGAACACTGATATTAGTTTGAGTAATATGAAAATGAACAGTCAATGGATTTTTTACACAAAACCGGTCACCCGTAACACTGGCATATCATAGACTTTTTTAACGTTTTCCAAAGTTTTACGCAACATTTTACTCATTGCAAAGGTCGACAAACACGGACTATCTTTAACTCGATAAATTTATAAGACAAGGGCTGAGCAAAGGAAGTTCGATTACTTTTTAACAAACCTTGTATTAGCTTGGCCTTCCTTGTTTCATTAGGACAAACACATGTTGACGTTATAAAAAGTTTTTTCCTAAAAAAGATGTTACTTAAGTTATTTGGGATAACAAGACCTTTGAATCTATTGGAAGAAAACTTATTGGCCGATATAATGTTACTTCATTACTATTTTTACCAGGCTAGGGCAGTATAATTATTTTAACAATCGTCCAGAAATATCCTTTAGAATTTACATAGTAAATTTATTCTTGAGATATTCAAATTCAAAAACATTGAAAGGAGTGTCTTTGTAAGCACCACTAAAGCGAGTTTGCTACGTCAAACAATACATGATTGTAGAAATGCAGGAAATCCAATGTTACGAGATTTATTAGATTTCTTTAACTGTAAGAACACCTTGTCACACATCGAGATCAGTGATGAAATCGTGACTGACTAATAGTGAATCCATATCAGTAGAAATCAACGACACACTGATTGAGAATGTTCCACTTGTTTTTAAAATTAAAAATAAGAGGATAGTCAGCTGCACCATATCAATCAAAGAGGTTTAAAGGAAATGACTAACCAAAAGAAAGAAATGGAAAATAAAACTAGAAATCTGAGCGATAAGACCTTTTAAAAAGATGGTCAGCTATGATCACTCAAGAAACCAACAAACCTCTATACAAAACTTTTTGAAAGAGCCTACTGACGACTTAATAGAAAAGACCACCAAGAGGATAAAAGGGACAATTACACAGATGCTACCAAGATGTAAAAAAACTTGGACAAAAAGCAGTCAGGAAGAAACTGATTTTTAGAAAACTAAAATTGACAAGTAGATTGAGAATAATAACTAGCAACAGGACATAGAAAACCTATGCAACCAGTGATCCTAAAGGAAGTGATGTAGGGAATTAAGACCAACATTAGTTCCAATAAAACTCCTGGTTTTGACCTACTCAAAGAAGCTACTTCAGAAAATAGGAACTCATTAATTGTGCTCTCAAAGTACGATAAACAAATTAATACTCAATAGACTTAAAACAATCATTGATAACAGACAACTTGTTCTGGAACATCAATTTTGTGTTCGGAAAAACAGGTGTAATCGAATGATCCCTTGAACAGAAAAACGTTTTACCGTGTTTGACATGATGGCCTGATCTTTGAGATAGACAAACTCCGACCGGTCAGATGCAGTCAGCTACTCGGGTCGTTCTTGTCTAAGAGGTTCTTTCGCTTCAAACAAGATGGCGCATATTCTAAACTTAGAATGATACAGAGGAAGTGTCACAAGATAGTGTGTTGGGGGCGGTGCTTTAACTATTATACGATAGTGACTGGGCCAAACCAGATGAGTCTTAGTAACTCTATTTGGGGACAATATTGCCGTTAAGACGACTAAAAGCTCTGAATAGTGTAAATGTTTGGGCTAAAAATGTAAAATCAAACTTACTGATTTTAACCAAGTGTCTGGGAGTGACATTGAATGGGTTTTACTACTTACGGCTTTGAGTAGCAGCAATAGCACAAGTGACGCTTGAAGACACACTGGGGAATTGAATAAAACGAAATTTATGGAACAACACACTATATATTTAAAAAAAGGAACTCGGGTAGTGGTAACTAACATAGCGATTAGGTAGGTGATAAATTCAAATCATATACGACAAATGCACAGTCAGGTTCATGTTCCCACGTTGTTTAAACCATGATTAATTTTTATTAGGGCAACATACTCCAACATACCTATAAAAACACAATAAGCATTAGAAGAATACAAAACAAAGTATTTGTCATTTGTCATTTTACATTAACTGGATTTCTAACCGTCAATCATAAAATTGGCATAGATGATGTAAAGTTTATAAGAACCGTATCAATTTATCAATTCGGTGTTGACAATTTTTGACACATAATATAGCAACTGAGCTTCGACCTATAAAAATACTTACTCCGTTTTCAATACACACATATGCTGTACAAAAACATCCAAACTTATAAGAAGCGAATGGACTTGAGGACAGGAATGTCCGGTCATATAGGGCGTGTTGCAGCATTTTGGAGTATCGCTTATTGTTTCGTTCAACTCCAGCTTGTATTCGTTACCTGAAAATTCGATTCATTTGAAGGTTAAACAATAATAATAGAACTATTACCAGATGTAAAGTCCAATGTTCTATCCTCATTTAGAACGTTTTTGAGCCAAGGAAGAACCGTTAATAAGTCTGGAATTGCAGTAGTTGTTGGAGTTGCTAGTGTGGTTGCGAAGGTGCAGGAATTGCCTACAGATGTTCTTTGATGGTGTGCAGACTTTCGCTTAGTACCATGATGGAAAGGTGCTTGAGGACCTCTACGAGAAAGTCCTACTGGAATTAATAACTGTTTACAAGAAATTATACAATAAAATGAATATCCTCATGGGATATATCAAATGACAAAAGAAAAACACTTTAGGTTACCTAGAGATGAACGACGAAGCACTAATAAATAGAAAAGTGTTAATTTGTTGCAGTTCTCTGAAAAAAAAATTAAATAATTTTTAGTGTTTATAATAATAGTAAACAAACACTATATTACCAGTAATAAAAGCAAACAAATTACAGTTACTAACTGACCTTCACTCACTTTTTCTGCTTCCACAGTCTTAGTATCATTGGGTTTTACCACAACCATTGAAGTTATGGGTGTAACAAAGGAATATTTCAATTCCAAATGAAGAGCTTTTTTATTCAACGCCGTTTTACCTTCATCGGAAGTCTCTTCCTGCTCCAGAAGTTGTTTAACCGTCAGGTAAGCCCACAATTGTTCAATACTTGATACCGATCGTTCTACCGAAGGCTTGAGAATGATTGGCCCTTTTACGCTCCAGCCACTCACAGTGGGTAATTCTGATTCAGAGTGTTCTGCAAGATAAAATTAGGTCACAATTTTTAGCACTCAACCCCCAATACTACTTACCGTATCGGCCAGCAACCACAATTTCTGATCTTCCAAAGTAAAACGGAAACTCCGTTGTGGTGAGACTAGTAGACGAGGGAGCGAACTCGAACGTGACATTAGCCAAAAGAGGCGAAGAAATCTGCGTGTAGAAATCTTGCAATTGCAAAGCAGCTTCGGCTGCTTCATAGATGTGTTTCGAAAATCCGAAATTGCAAAGAGACAACTTTTGAAGGAAGTCCTGGCCTGCGGTCAAACCGAAAAATAGGGAGAAAATTGGGGTTCTCCTTTCATCTGTGTTAAACTTTGTAAACCTGAACATATATTTCAATTATTTAACCTGAAAGACATACTTTTGGCGTTTTTTACCTCATCAGCAATAAATTCACTCGTCTGGTAGGACGGTTGTCCATCAGTTAAAAATACCATCATCGGTTGGCGGTTAGTAGTATCAGATTTCTCTTCGTTTTCTAACTCGACCAATTTTAAACGTGCCCATAGAGCAGTGTAAATATTAGTTGAACCATCAGCATGTAGTAAAGAAATAATATCTTTAGCTTTTCTAATATTGTCAGCATCTATGGAGTACGCATTGGGAATCATTCTGTTCTAAAATTTCTTATTTTGTTAAGTGTACTCTTAAAGTATTCTTAAAACTTACCTCATCATAAAGTATGTCTTTATTATCTAGGTTTTCATAATACTCTCTGGAACTATATAATCTACTATCATTTAAATTTTCCAAATCCCATACTTTCACATGTGTTAAACTCAACTAAACTAAACAAATCGCCGTCATGCAGTTGCTCTAATATTTTAATCATGGCTTCCTTTAACCGCTCTATCTTCTGACCAGATATGCTTCCGCTTGTGTCCAAAACAAACACCACGTGCTTTGGAAGTGGGGCCAACTCTGTGGGTGCGAAGAAGTGCATGAAGTATCCATCTTGGACCAGAATCTCTCCGCCTTGAGGATCTCTTGCGACGTCGTACTGCACCACAAATTAACTCGCAGACTGGAGCACTATTTTCCAGTGCGAGTTGATAGCCATCCGAGAGTGCCTAGCTTACATACAGAGGCACAGAGCAACGATCCCAAGATGCGCTGTAATATCTGATAGCAAGTCAGCGCTACTTGCTTTCAAGAGTACGAGGGCGCCGACGGATTTGCAAGTTGAGGTGTGGAGCCTTGCAAAGACGCTGTTGGCCGAGATTGATGTCCGGTTTCATTGGACCAAGGCGCACGTCGGGACTCCAGGCAAAGAGCGTGCGGACCAGTTGGCCAAGGAGGCAGCGGCAGGAGATGGACCGTTTATATTCGAGACGGTACCAATGGGGCTCGTAAAAAACCGACTACGAGCCAGGACGAGAGCAAGATGGGAGCAGAGATGGCAAGCAGCGGAGACGGGACGACATGCGCGGATATTCATTCCCACGGTCTACACGGCGCGACAAGCTGCGGAGTGCTTTAACCGGCACACCGTCCAGCTTATTACTGAGCATGGCAACTTCCGGTCATACCTAGTCCGAATCCGGAAGCTGGCGGAAGATCAAAACAGATGCGCGTGTGGGGAGGTCGACGACGCCATGCACGTCCTGCTGACCTGCAACGCAGAGGAGACCAGAGCCAGAGCGGAGAGGACCCTGATTACCAGCGGCTGGAGATGGCCACGAACGCAGGAGGAGCTTGAGGGACTTTCGAACGTGCGTGAATGGTGGACGGCTCTTGCGATTTTTGCGGAACGGTGCGCGAGATTACGTGTTGACGCGAACTTGTGATGGGCGCGCAGGGATTGGGAAAAACGAGTGTTGTGCGAGATGCGAACTCTTTGAACAATCTAACAGACACTAAGTGCGGCGAAAGTCAAGGTAGATTTTAGTCTGTTTCTTTGCGTAGTGATGTAATAGCTAGGAGGACTCGGAGTCATCAGCGGTTTCGAGTCGCCTGCCCTGACTCGGGTTTTTGTGATTTACCCGGGTCCTGCACTAAGGCGAATGCCGGGGCAGGTAAATTTGCGGCCACGATAATTTTAAGGAAATTGAGCATTGTAAAATACAGGATTGCGTAAAATTGTTAAATACGGTTGCGGTAGTGCTGGTGTAGTGCCGTAAGGCCGAGCACCAGCCAATTTTAAATTAACATTGCCTGTAACGTTTCTGTATAATAATCTATCAATAAATTGTATGTGCACCACAAATTGCCCTGCCAGACTTTATTTCTCATCTGTGCCTAAGAGATGCGCCAATTGCTTCTGCCGCTCGATGTTTGGGATGAATCTTACAGCGGCTTTTTTATCGTCGATAATTTCAGTAGCAGCTCTAGGGTCCAGTTCTGCCTTTTCGCTTCCTATTTCATTTCTCGAACGTAAGGGAGGCGCCTTTAAGTCGGTAATTGTTCTGCTTTCCGTTATAGTGACCTAAGTACGTGTTTAAAACGGGATTAGAATGTTATTTCATTTCTAGTTTAGAAAGTTTGATATCTACCTCGACACTGAGATCCTTAACAGGTTGACCGGGATGCAAGTTAATGACCTGTTCGTAACGACCATCCGCCCTTTTCAATAGTTGCTCGTAGGTCAAATAAAATGCAGCTTTGGTCGCGGATTCCACGTTGACTGATACCGTAAAGCGATTCGAATCTCGAGCGCTCACCGCCACGTGTGCTGCTCCTAGTCCACTAGATACCGCCTAAAATTGATTTTTAGTTTGTTTTTAAGCAAACATTGCGCTTCGAGCTGACCTGTTCATAATCTTTTTTGGTTTCTTCTTTTTCATTGACGTAAACCGTGTAGTTCTTCCCGTCCACTTCCATAATGAAACCGGAAATAAAAGCCGAGTCTGGCAGCACCACCGAAAAGTATGCTTCTTGGGGTTTGTCTGCCAGATTCCTCACTTTGCTGATGATGGTGGTGCTAGCAAAACGATTGCTGATTTCGCACTGAACATGCATCTGGTAGATCTCGATGATTTTTGCAAACTTTCTGTACTACCACTCTAAGTAACGAACATCAGTTATTTTTACTAGGATATATAATTTTTGCTATAATAACATAATTTTGTTCCATAGTCTCTTCTGAATTTAAGACGAGCATTGTCAAAATTGGAAAAATTATGCATGTGCTCATAACAAGCGCAAAGTTCGCCCGCTCCATGCTTAAACCTGTCAATAACAAATAAATATAATATAAAATGTTTAAATTATTATGTTACTGTTAAAGTAGGCAATAATAGAAGCAACGGAAGCCGGAAAGTGTGCAGAGGACTGTAACCCTCCAACTGCAATATTAAGATGTCTGGTAACCTTTGCATCTTATATTTAAGTTGTTGGTATTCCCCCACCGCGTTTTGGCAAATTACTTTTACAAGTGACGGTAATGAGTAGCAATTTATTTCTTCTATGAAGTATTTACTGTCAATTAAGGAGCGTAATTGGAATGTAATTGTAATTCTCGCTGGTCACAAAAAGGCTAAATAATAAATTTCAGATGACATTGTTTATAGTGATTATTTATAAATTTTAAATTTGCATATGTATCACATATAAATAAATAAAATATATAAATAATTGACTTTTAATTATAACAATAACTGTATTTCTTACCAAGTTAAGCTCTTCTAAAAAATATGAAAATTCCTGTGGTTTTTCACACTGTTGATTGTATAGAAGGCGTATGTATTTCGATGTTCTTAGATTGTTTATGTCAAGGTTTATGATTCAGGTAATTCAGGTAGGTTTCCGTTAAAATAAAAAATTACCGACAATACAAATAGTGCACTGTAAAAAAAAACTTGTTCCTGGTTTAATGCATATCTCATTATAAATACAAATGCAGCAAAGTTAATTGATGTAATTTACCTGTGGTTAACGACTGATACTCAAGTATCTTAGAAAGCAGATCCACACAAGCTTGAGAAACTTCACACGTGAATCATTTCAATAGATTTTTTAGCTCACAAGGTCACGCATGAGTGAAATCAGAATACTTAACTAGGTTTATTAATCTTGCAGAAGACTAACCATAGTATCAGCACTGCAGCAGTAATAGGTCAATTCGCTGTAGCAGATTAGCTCTGCAGCCCAGCGCGCTGGTAACTTACGGGTGTATGACGTCACAGTATTTAATATTGCGTGTTAGTAGGCGCAATAAACTTAAGATGTTATAAACAATCCACCCGTCCGCGCTGATCAGTGCTTTTGACCAGTTGATCACAGCAGTGGCCCAACGAGTTTTAGTTAAAATAAAATCTTTTATAAATAAATAAAATCATGAACCACTTAGAAAAGCTTTTAGGTAATTTTTTAGTGGTCATTTGACTTTCGAAGAATGAACAAGCTCGGTGTGCTCCAGTATCTTTAAAAGTTCTGAGTGCCATACACTAATAAAGTTAAAAATTATACACACTACATATCCCTCTATAAACTATAAGGATAGCACATTCCCTCGAAAAAACAAAAGGCACAGCCAATATTGACGTAGAATTCAAATCTACGATTAGAAATTCAAGAAAACCAGTATAATGCTAAAAAATAGCCCGTTTCACATTTATACGCCAGCGGCTATATTTAAGTGGGACAAAAAGTAGGGCTTGCAATTCTTGTGTGCCTCAACGCACACCGCTCGAAAGCAGTACCATCACATGCATAGAAGTATACTTAAACAAGGCCGCAAAGCGGCCTTTGCGTTATAATATAGTTTACAAAGCTATACATACGATAATATATTTTAATTTAAGTAAGTACGATAATCCAGATTCCCAACCGGAAGCAGTTATAGTCTTAGACTGCCCGGCTCCGGCCCATCAAAGGTAAGTAATCAAACCTCGCGGGAAAATTATGGGTATACATTTAAATTTCTTAATATTCAAAATTCCTATACGTACAAAAACAAAACCACTTCAACAATATCCAATCGTAAATAAATCGCAAACCAAATATCACAGGAGCTTGAAGAGATCGTCGAGGCACAAAAATATTTTAGCGTTCGTTGCTGTAAATTTTAGTTAAAATCCGCATTTGCTACCAGGATCACAGGAGCTTGAAGAGATCGTCGAAGCACAAAAATATTTTAGCGTTCGTTGCTGTAAATTTTAGTTAAAATCCGCATTTGCTACCAGGATCACAGGAGCTTGAAGAGATCGTCGAGGCACAAAGATATTTTAGCATTTGTTAATTTAAATTTTAGTTAAATTCCGCATTTGCTACCAGGATCACAGGAGCTTGAAGAGATCGTCGAGGCACAAAAATAATTTAGCGTTCGCTGCTGTAAATTTTGGTTAAGATCCGAATTTGGTATCAGGATCACAGGAGCTTGAAGAGATCGTCGAAGCGCAAAAATATTTTAGCGTTCGTTGCTGTAATTTTTAGTTAAATTCCGCATTTGCTACCAGGATCACAGGAGCTTGAAGAGATCGTTGAAGCGTAAATATATTTTAGCGTTATTTGGTTTAGATTTTAGTCAAAACCTCATTTGCTACCAGGATCACAGGAGCTTGAAGAGATCGTTCGAGGCACAAAAATATTTTAGCGTTCGTTACTGTAAATTTTAGTTAAAATCCGCATTTGCTACCAGGATCACAGGAGCTTGAAAATTTTAAGGAAAAAATTTTTTGGGTTTTTTAAAAAAAATTTTTTTTCGGAAAAAAAAATTTCCAAAAATTTTTTTGGGGGGTTTTTAAAAAAAATTTTTGCTTTTAAAAATTTTGGAAAATCCCCAAAAAAATTTAAGGGGGGAAATTTCTAAAAAAATTTTTTTTTAAATTTTAAAATTTTTCCAAAAATTTTGGGCTTAAAATTTTAAAAAAATTTTTTTTTAAATTTTAAAAATTAAAAAAATTTTAAGGGTTTTGGGAAATTTTTAAAAAAATTTTTTGGGTTAAATTTTGGAAAACCGCAAAATTTATTTTTTTTAAAAAAAAAAAAAACCCTTTTTAAAATTTTTAAAAAAATTTTTCTTTTTAAAAAAAAAAGGGGGAAAAAAAAAATTTTTTCGGGAAAAAATTTTTTTTAAAAAATTTTTAAAAAGGGGGGAAAAGGGGAAAAAAAATTTTTTTTTTTTTAAATTTAAAATTTTTCCAAAAAAAAGGGGAAAACCCCAAAAATTTTTAGCGTTTTTGGAAATTTTTAAAAAGGTTAAGGACCCTTTTAAAACCAAAAAAAATTTTTTTTTAATTTTAAAATTTTTTAAAAAAAGGAACCCCAAAAAAAATTTTTCCCTTTTTTTTTTTTTTTTTAAAAAAAAGGGGAAAAATTTTAAGGTTTTGGGAAAAAAAATTTTTTTTTTAAATTTAAGGGGGTTTGGGAAAAAAAAGGG
This sequence comes from Sinelater perroti, assembly GCA_036346155.1. NCBI lineage: Eukaryota > Metazoa > Arthropoda > Insecta > Coleoptera > Elateridae > Sinelater > Sinelater perroti. The sequence continues at coordinate 18,905,433 of JARFIY010000254.1, read as the reverse complement.
GGTTTTTTTTAAAAAAAATTTTTTCTTTTAAAAAGGAAAGGGTTTGGGCCAAAAAAAGCTTTTTTTTTAAAAAAAAAAAAATTTTTTAAAAATTTTAAAATTTTAAAAATTTTAAAGCTTTTTTTTTAAAAAAAAATTTTTGCTTCCCAAAAATTTTGGAAAATCCCTTTAAAAAAGGGGGGGTTTTTTGGGGAAAAAAACCCAAAAAAGGGGGAAAAAAAAAACCAAAAAAAATTTTTTGGTTTGGGGGGTTTTTTTTTTGGTTCCCAAAAAAGGGAAAAAAAAACCCCGGGGGTTTTTTTAAAAAAATTTTTTTCCGGAAAAAAAAATTTCCAAAAAAAAAGGGGGAAAATTTAAAAATTTTTTTTCAAAAGGGGAAAAATTTTAAAAAAATTTTAAATTTTGGGAAAAAAAAATTTTTTTTTTGAAAAAAAATTTTAAAAGGGAAAGGGGAAAAAAACGTTTTAAAAAATTTTTAAAATTTTTTAAAATTTTCAAAATTTTTTGGGGGAAAAAAAAGGGGGGAAAAAATTTTTTTTTTTTTTAAGGAAACCAAGGGCTTAAGGGGAAAAAAAATTTTCCGGGGAAAAAAATTTTTTTTGGAAATTTTAAAAACCAAGGGTTTAAAAGGGGAAAAAAATTTTTTTTTTAAATTTTTTTTTTTAAAAATTTTAAAGGTTAAAGGGCTTAAGGGAAAAAAAATTTTTTTTTTTTTGGTTAAAAATTTTTTCCAGGACCCTTTTAAAACCCAAAAAAAATTTTTTTTGGTTTTTTAAATTTAAAAATTTGCCAAATCAAACCGGAAAAGGGGGGAAAAAATTTTTGGGGTTTTTTTTTAAATTTTAAATCCCAAATTTTTTTTGGGGGGGGAAAAGGGGAAAAAAAAATTTTTTTTTTTAAATTTTAAATTTTAAAAATTTTTTAAAAAGGGGAAAATTCGTAAAAAAAATTTTTTTTGGTTTTTGGGTTAAATTTTTTAAAAAACCAAAGGTTAAAGGACTTAAGGGAAAAAAAATTTTTAAATTTTTTTAAATTTTTAAAAACCAAGGGAAGGGGGCCAAAAAATTTTTCCCCTTTTTTTTTTTTTTTTAGGAAAATTTTTAAAAGGGAAAAAATTAAAATTTTTTAAAAAAATTTTTTTCCTTTTAAATTTTAAAAGGAAATTTTGGGAAAAAAATTTTAAATTTTAAAAAATTTTTTTCCCGTTTTGGTTAAATTTAAAAAAACCCCAAGGAAAAAAAAGGGTTTAAAAAATTTTAACCGGGTTTAAAATTTTTAAAAACCCAAATTTTTAGGTTGGGGGAAAAATTTTTAAAAAATTTTTTAATTTTTTTAAAAAAAACCCAAAAAAGGGCCCCCCCAAAAAAAAAAAAATTTTTAAAAAATTTTAAAAAAATTTTTAAAAGGGGAAATTTTAAGGAAAAAAATTTTTTTTTTTTAAAAAAAAAAACCCTTTTTTGGGGAAATTTTAAGGAAAAACCAAAAAATTTGGGCAAAATTTTGGGAAAAAATTTTTACCTTTTTAAATTTTTTTAAAAAATTTTTTTGGGTTTAAATTTTTTTTTTTTCAAAAATTTTTTGGGGGGGGGGGAAAAAAAAAATTTTGGGTTTTTTTAAAAAAAAGGGTAAAAAAGGGGGGGCCCCAAAAAAATTTTTTTTTTTAAATTTTTTAAAAACCGCATTTTTGGGGGGTTAAAAAAAAAAATTTTTTTTTTTAAAATTTTAAAAATTTTTTTCCCAAGGGGGAAAGAAAAAAAATTTTTTTTTTTTTTAAAAAAATTTTTTCAAAAAGGGGAAAATTCGGGAAAAATATTTTAGCGTTCTTTTTTTTAAAAAATTTGGGGGGAAGGGGAAAAAAAATTTTTTTCCTTTTTTTTTTTTTTTTAAAAAAAAAACGGGGGGGTTTTCCCCAAAAAAAATTTTTTTTTTTAAAAATTTTCCCAAACTTTTTGGGGAAGGGGAAAAAAAATTTTTTTTTTTTTTTAAAATTTATTTTTGGATTTTTTGGGGGGGGAAGGAAAAAAAATTTTTTTTTTTTTTTTGGGTTAAAGGGCTTTTTGGGGGAAAAAATTTTTAAAGGGGGAAAATTTTTTTCCCTTTTAAATTTTAAAAAGGGGGAAGGAAAAAATTTTTTTTTTTAAAAAAAAATTTTTTTTTGGTTAAATTTAAAAATTGAAAAAAAAAATTTTGGGGGAAAAAAAATTTTTTAAACTTTTGGGAAAAGTTAAAAATTTTGGCCAAAAAAAAATTTTTTTTTTTTAAAAAAAATTTTTTCTTTTAAATTTTAAAACCCAAAGGTTGGAACCAAAATTTTTTTTAAAAATTTTTTTTCCTTTTAAAAAAAAAGGGGTGGAAAAAATTAAAATTTTTCGGAAAATTTTTTTTCCTTTTGAAAAAAAATTTTTTTGGGGGAAAAAATTTTAAAGGGGGAAAATTTTTTTTTTAAAAGGAAAAGGATTTTAAAAAGGGCCAAAAATTTTTGGGGGAAAAAATTTTTTTTTTTTTTGGAAAAGGGCTTTTTGGGGGGGAAAAAAAAACGTTTTAAAAAATTTTTTTTTAAAAAATTTTTTAAAGGTTTGGGGGAAAAGGGGAAAAAAATTTTAAAATTTTTTTTTGTTTTTTTTTCCCCAAAAAGGGGAAAGGAGTTGGAAAAAAAAAATTTTTTTTTTTTAAAATTTTTTTTTTTAAAAAAAGGGGAAAGGAGTTGGAAAAAAATTTTTTTTTTTTTTGGTTAAAATTTTTTTTTTCCCAAAAAGGGTTAAAAAAAAAAATTTTTTTTTTAAATTTTTGGTTAAAATTTTTTTCCGGTTCAAAGGGGAAAAGGGGGGAAAAAATTTTTTTTTGGTTTTTAAATTTTTTAAAAATTTTTAAAAAGGGGAAAATTCGGGGAAAAAAATTTTTTTCTTGGTTAAATTTTTTAAAAACCCTTTTTGGGGGTTAAAAAAAAAAAATTTTTTCCGTTTTTTAAATTTTTAAAAACCCTTTTTAAAAAAGGGGAAAATTCCCCTTTTTTTGGTTTTTTAAATTTTAAAAAATTTGCTTTTAATCAAACCGGAAAAGGGGGGAAAAAAAAAATTTTTTTTTGGTTTTTTAAAAATTTGGGGTTAAGGACCCTTTTAAAAAAAAAATTTTTTTTTTTTTAAAAAAACCCAACCGGGTTAAGGGGGAAAAGCCCTTTTATTTTTTCTTTTAAAATTTTTAAAAATTATTTGCTACGGGGGTTAAAAAAAAAAAATTTTTGGGGGAAATTTTTTAAAACCTTTTTAAAAAAAAGGGGAAAACCCCAAAAAAAATTTTTTTTGTTTTTAAAATTTTAAAAATTTTTCCCCGGGGGGGGAAAAGGGGGGAAAAAAATTTTAACCGTTTTGGGTTAAATTTTTTAAAAAATTTTTTCAGGATCACAGGAGCTTGAAGAAAAAAAAAATTTTTTTTTTTTAAATTTTTTAAAAACCTTTTTGGGGGGTTAAAAAAAAAATTTTTTTCCTTTTTTTTTTTTTTTCCCCAACCCGGGTTAAGGGGGGGAAAAAAAAAAAATTTTTGGGTTTTTTTAAAAATTTTAAAACCAAGGTCCAGGACCCTTTTTCCCCAAAAAAAATTTTTGGGTTTTTTTAAAAAAATTTGCTTTTAACCAAACCGGAAAAGGGGGGAAAAAAAATTTTTTTTTTTTTTAAAAATTTGGCCCAACCCGGGTTAAGGGGGGAAAAAAAAAAATTTTTGGGTTTTTTTAAAATTTTTTAAAAAGGGGGGAAAAGGGGGGAAAAAAATTTTTTGGGAAAAAATTTTTTTATTTTAAAATTTTTTAAACCGGATTTTTGGGGGGACTTAAAAAATTTTTTTTTTTTTTTTTAAAATTTTTCCCAAACCGGGGAAAGGAGTTGGAATTAAAAAAATTTTTTGGTTTTTTTTTAAAAAATTTTTTCCCCCAAGGGGGAAAGAAAAAAAAATTTTTTTTTTTTTAATTTAAATTTTTTAAAGGGGAAAACGGAAAACCCAAAAAATTTTTCCAAAATTTTTTTAAATTTTTTTAAAAATTTTGAAAAAGGGGGAAAAGGGGGAAAAAATTTTAGGGTTTTTTTTTTTTTAAAAATTTTTTAAAAATTTTTAAAGGTTAAAGGACTTAAAAAATTTTAAACCCTTTTTTTTTTCCGGAAATTTTTAAAACCGGATTTTAAAGGCCAAAAATTTTTTCCTTGCAAAAAATTTTTTTTTTTTTTGGTTAAAAGGGCTTAAAAAGGGGAAAAAATTTTTTTAAAAAATTTTTTTAAATTTTTTTTTAAAAGGGTTTGGGAAAATTCCAAAAAAAAATTTTGGGGAAAAAATTTTTTTTCCGGTTTTTAGGAAAATTTTAAAAAAGGGCCAAAAATTTGGCGGGTTTTTTTTTTTTTTTTTTAAAAACCCAATTTTAAAAAGGGCCAAAAAGGGGGAAAATTTAAATTTTTTTTTTTTTTTTAAAAGGATTTTAAAAAAAAAAAAAAAATTTTTTTTTTTTAAAAAAAATTTTTCAAAATCAAGGGGGAAAAAGGGGAAAAAATTTTAAAAAAATTTTTGGTTTTAAAAATTTTTTAAAAAGGGGTTTAAAAACCAAAAAATTTTTAAAAAAATTTTTTTAAATTTTTTAAAAATTTTTAAAAAGGGGGGAAAAGGGCCTTGAAAAAATTTTTGGGGTTTTTTTAAATTTTTTTTTTTAAAAATTTTTTGGGGGGGGAAAAAAATTTTTTTTTTTAAATTTTTTAAAAATTTTGTTAAAACAAGGGCTTAAGGGGGAAAAAAAAATTTTAAAAATTTTTTAAATTTTTTTTTTTTCAAAAAGGGGGGAAAAGGGGGAAAAAAATTTTCCCTTTTTTAAATTTTTTTTTTGAAAACCAAGGGCCGGAAAACCCAAAAAATTTTTAAAAATTTTTTTTTTTTAAAAATTTTAAAACCCCAAAAGGGGAAAGGAGTTGGAAAAAAAAAATTTTTGGTTTTTTTAAAAATTTTAAAATTTTTTAAAAAAAAGGGGAAAAGGGGCCAAAAAAATTTTTAATTTTTTTTAAAATTTTTTAAAACCCTTTTAAAAAAGGGGAAAAGGGGAAAAAAAAATTTTTTTTTTGGTTTGTAAATTTTAAAATTTGCCCCCAAGGGGGAAAGAAAGGGGAAAAAATATTTTATTTTTTTTTTTAAAAACCCTTTTTAAAAAAGGGGAAAATTCCAAAAAAATTTTTAATTTTTTTAAATTTTAGTTAAATCCCTTTTTTTGGGGGGGGGAAAAGGTTAAAAAAATTTTTGGGGTTTTTTTTTTAAAAAAAAAGGCCCGGGGAAGGGGAAAATTCCCCTTTTTTTTGCCAAATTTTTTAAAACCCTTTTTTCCCAAGGGGAAAATTCGGAAAAAAAAATTTTTTTTTTTGGTTAAAATTTTTTTCCCTTTCCCAAAAAGGGTTAAAAAAATTTAAAATTTTTGGTTTTTTAAAATTTTTTTCCCCCAACCGGGGTTAAGGGGGAAAAGCCAAAAAAATTTTTTTTGGTTTTTGGTTAAAATTTGGTTTTCCCTTTAAAGGTTAAAGGACTTAAAAAAAAACCTTTTTTTTTTTTTTTTTAAAAGGGAAAACCGGAAAACCAAAAAAATTTTAAACCCTTTTTTTTTTAAAAAATTTTTTAAACCCCGGGTTAAGGGGGGAAAAAAAATTTTTAAAATTTTTGGTTTTTAAATTTAAATAAATTTGGGCCCCAAAAAAAGGGGAAAAGGGGCCAAAAAATTTTTTTTTTTTTTTTTAAAAAAAATTTCCCGGTTCCAGGACCCTTTTAAAACGTAAAAATTTTTTTTTGGTTTTTTTAAAAAAAACCCAAGGCCCGGGGAAGGGGAAAAAAAATTTTTGGGTTTTTTGAAAATTTAATTTTCCCAAACCCAAAAAGGGTTGAAAAAAAAAAATTTTTAAATTTTAAAAAATTTTTTAAAATCCAAGGGCTTAAGGGCCCAAAAAAAATTTTTTTTTTTTTTCCCCAAAAATTTTAAAAACCCTTTTGGGATCCGGGGCCAAAAAATTTGGGGGAAAAATTTTTTTTGGGGAAATTTTAAAACCCAAAAAGGAACCCCAAAAAAAATTTTGGCCTTTTTTTTTTCCCTTTTTTGGAAACCGGGTTTGGGATCCGGAAAAAAAATTTTGGGAAAATTTTTGGGTTTTTTTTTAAAAACCCCAAAAAGGCCGGGGAAAAAATTTTGGGGGGAAAAAATTTTAGGGTTTTTTTTTAAAAACCCCAAAAAGGCCCGGGAAAAAAAAAAAAATTTTTTTTAAAAATTTTTTTAAAACCCAAGGGCTTAAGGGGGGCCAAAAAATTTTGGGGGTTTTTTTTTTTTTAAATTTTTTAAAACCCAAGGGCTTGGAACCCCAAAAAAAATTTTTTTAAAAAAAAAAAATTTTTTTTTTCAAAAGGGGAAAACCGGAAAATTAAAAAATTTTTTTTTTTTGTTTTTTTTGTTAAAAAATTTTTGGGATCCGGAAACAAAAAAAAAAAATTTTTTTTAAATTTTTCCCAAAAAAAGGAACCCAAAAAAATTTTGGCCTTTTTAAATTTTTTTTAAATTTTTTAAAAATCCCCCAAAAAGGAACCCTTTAAAAAATTTTTTTTTTAAATTTTTTTTTTTTAAACCCAAGGGCTTAAGGGGGGAAAAATTTTTTTTAAAAAATTTTTTTTTTTTTTAGGAAAAATTTTAAAAGGGAAAAAAAAACGTTTTAAAAAATTTTTTTCCCTTTGAAAAAAAAGGGCTTTTGGGGGGAAAAAAAAATTTTTCCCAAAAAATTTTTTTTTTTTTGGGAAAACCAAAGGTTGGAAAAAATTTTGGGGCCCAAAAAAAATTTAATTTTTAAATTTTTTAAAAATTTTCCCAAAAAAAGGGGGGGTTTTAAAAAAATTTTTTGGTTTGGAAAACCCAAAATTTCCAAAAAAAAGGGGGGGAAAAAAAAAATTTTCCCAAAAATTTTGGAAAATCCCCCCAAAAAATTTCCCTTTTGAAAATTTTTAAAAAAATTTTTTGGGGCCAAATTTTTAAAAACCCCTTTTTTAAGGTTTGGGGGGGGGTTTTTTTTTTTTTTTTTTCCCCCCCCAAAAAAAGGGCCCCAAAAAAAATTTTTTCCCCTTTTTTTTTTTCCCTTTTTTAAAAACCAGGATTTTAAAAAAAAAAAATTTTCCGGGTTTTTTTTTTTCCTTTTTTTGTTAAAACCGGGGGGAAAAAGGGAAAAAATTTTTTTAAAATTTTGTTTTTAAAAATTTTAAAAAACCAAGGGCTTAAGGGGAGGAAAAAATTTTTCCCAAAATTTTTTTTTAAAAATTAAATTTTTTAAAACCAAGGGCTTAAAAAGGGGAAAAAATTTTAAAAATTTTTTTTTTTTAAAAAAATTTTTTAAAAACCCCAAAAAGGCCCAAAAAAAATTTTGGGGGAAAAATTTTTTTTTGGGGCTTTTTTGGTTAAAATTTTAAAAGGGAAAAAATTTTAAAGGGGGAAAAATTTTTTTCCCTTTTAAAATTTTAAAAAGGGGGAATCCAAACAAAATTTTTTTCGGGAAAAAATTTTTTTTCCTTTTTTTAAAAAGGGGGAACCCAAACAAAATTTTTAAAGGGGGAAAAAATTTTTTTCCCTTTTAAATTTTTAAAAAGGGCTTTTAAAAGGCCAAAAAAAACGTTTTTAAAAATTTTTTTTTTTTAAAAAAAAAGGTTTAAAAAAAATTTTAAGGTTCGTTTTAAAAAATTTTTAAATTCTTTGAAAAAAAAAACCCCCGGCCAAAAATTTTTGGGGCCCAAAAATTTAATTTTTCGGCCCGGAAAAGTTAAAAGGGTTTTAACCAAAAAAAGCTTTTGGGGGAAAAAAAAAATTTTTTTTTAAAATTTTTAAAACTTTTAAAAATTTAGGGGGGGTTTTTTAAAAAAATTTTTTTTTAAATTTAAAAATTTTCCCCCAGGCCAAAAAATTTTAAGGTTCGTTGTGAAAAAATTTTTTTTTTAAATTTTCCAAAAATTTTCCCAAAAAAGCTTTTGGGTTTTTAAAAAAAAATTTGCTTTTCGGAAAATTTTTAAAACTTTTAAAAAAAAAGCTTTTGGGTTTTTAAAAAAAAATTTGTTTGTTTTAAAAAGGGGGAAAAATTTCCACCAAAAAGGGCTTTTAAAATTTTAAAAAAATTTTTGGCCCAAATTTAAAAAAAGGGAAAAAAATTTTAAGGGTTTGAAAATTTTTAAAACCCAAATTTTTACCCCGGGGGTTTTTTTTTTAAAAAAAAAAACCGGGGTTTAAAATTTGTCCAAAAAATTTTTAAAAAATTTTAAAACCCAAAAAAATTTTAAATTTTAAAAATTTTTAAAAAAATTTTTTTAAAAAAGTTTGGGCAAAATTTTTAGGTTTTGGGTTTAAAAAAACCAAAAATTTCCAATTTTTAAAATTTTAAAAAAATTTTTTGGGTTTAAATTTTAAAAAAACCAAAAATTTTAAGGGTTTTTTTTTTTGTTAAAAATTTTCCCGGGGAAACCGGAAAACCAAAAAAATTTTTGGTTTTTTTTTTGTTAAATTTTTTCCGGATTTTTGGGGGGGGAAAAAATTTTAAAAATTTTTTAAATTTTGTTTAAAAATTTTTTAAACCGGATTTTTGGGGGGGGAAAAAAATTTTTTTTTTAAATTTTTTTTTTTTTAAAAAAGGGGGGAAAACCCCAAAAAAATTTTTTTTTTTTTTTAAAAAGGCCAAGGCCCGGGGAAGGGGACTAAAAAAAATTTTTTTTTTTTAAAAATTTTTTTCCCTTTGGGGACCCTTTTAAAACCAAAAATTTTTTTGGTTTTTTTAAAAAAAATTTTCCCAAACCGGGGAAAGGGTTGAAAAAAAAGGGCCTTTTTTTTTTTTTTTAAAAAAATTTCCCGGTCCAGGACCCTTTTCCCCAAAAAAAATTTTTTTTTTTAAAAATTTTTTAAAAAGGGGCCCGGAAAAGGGGAAAAAAATTTTGGAAATTTTTTAAATTTTTTTTTTTTGAAAAAACCGGAAAAGGGGAAAAATTTTTTAAAAATTTTTTTTTTTAAAAATTTTTCCCAAAATCCAAACGGAAAACCGGGAAAAAAAACCCCTTTTTAAATTTTTTTTTTTTAAAAAAGGGGCCCGGAAAAGGGGGGAAAAAATTTTTGGGGGTTTTAAATTTTGGTTTTGGAAATTTTAAAATCCCCCAAAAAGGAACCCCAAAAAAAATTTTTTCCCCAAAATTAAATTTTGGTTTTTAAAAATTTTTCAAAACCCAAGGGCTTAAAGGGGGGAAAAAAAAAAAATTTTTTTTTGGTTAAATTTAAAAATTTTCCCCCCAAAAAAAAGGGGGGGGAAAAAAAAAATTTTTTTGGGAAAATTTTTAAAAAAAAAAAATTTTGGGCTTTTAAAATTTTGGGAAAAAAATTTTTTTAGGAAATTTTAAGGAAACCCCAAAAAAATTTTTTAAAAAAAAAATTTTTAAATTTTTTGGGTTAAAAAAACCCCAAAAAAGGGCCGGAAATTTTAAAGTTTTTTTAAAAAAAACCGGGTTTGAAAATTTTTCCCAAAATTTTTTTCCCTTTTAAAAAAAAATTTTTTGGGGGGTTAAAAAAAACAAAATTTTTTTTTTTTTAAAAATTTTTAAAAAAAACCCCCCCCCTTTTTTTTTTTTTAAAACCTTTTTTTTTAAAAAAAGGCCCCCTTTTCCCCCCCCCAAAAAAAAAATTTTTTTTTTTTCCCCCAAAACCCCAAAAAAACCCTTTAAATTTTTGGTTTTTAAAACCCCTTTCCCTTTTTTCCCTCCCTTTTTTTTTTAATTTAGGCTTTGGTTTTTGGGCCAAAATCTTTCCCAGGATTCACAATTGAAAACCGCTTTATTTTAACTTCTGGTTAAATTTTAAAATATTTTATCAGGTCCAAGTTGGGTGCCACTTTTTTTGTTTTGTAAATTTTAGAAAATCCCATTTGCTATCAGGATCACAGGAGCTTGAAGAGATCGTCGAACAAAAAATATTTAGGTTCTTGTGTAAAAGTTAAAATCCGCATTTGCTATCAGGATCACAGGAGCTTGAAGAGATCGTCGAAAAAAATATTTTACGTTTTTGGTGTAAATTTTAGTTAAAACCCATTTGCTACCAGGATCACAGGAGCTTGAAGAGATCGTCAGCAAAAATTTTGCGTTCTTTGGTGTAAATTTTAGTTAAAAATCCGCATTTGCTATCAGGATCACAGGAGCTTGAAGAGATCGTCGAACGCAAAATATTTTTAGCGTTCGTTGTGTAAATTTTAGTTAAAATCCGCATTTGCTATCAGGATCACAGGAGCTTGAAGAGATCGTCGGCGCAAATATTTTCGTTCTTGGTGTAAATTTTAGAAAATCAATTTGCTATCTGGATCATAGGAGCTGGAAGAGATCGTCGTAGCAGAAAAATATTTTTGCGTTCTCTGTTGTAAATTTTAGTCAAAAGCGGCATTTGCTATCAGAATCACAGGAGCTTGAAAAGATCGTCGAAACAGAAATATATTTTTGGTTCGTTGGTGTAAATTTTATTAAAATGCTTTATCAGGATCACAGGAGCTTGAAGAGATCGTCGAAAGCAAAAATATTTTTGCGCGTTTCTGTAAATTTTAGTTAAAAATCCGCATTTGCTATCAGGATCACAGGAGCTTGAAGAGATCGTCGAAACAAAAATATTTTTGCGTTCTCTGGTATAAATTTTAGTCTAAACCGGCATTTGCTATCAGGATCACAGGAGCTGGAAGAGATCGTCGGAAAAAAATATTTTAGCGTTCGTTCTGTAAATTTTAGTTAAAATCCATTTGCTATCCAGGATCACAGGAGCTTGAAGAGATCGTCAAGCACAAAAATATTTTGCGTTGGTGTAAATTTTAGTTAAAATCCGCATTTGCTACAGGATCACAGGAGCTTGAAGAATCGTCGCAAAAATATTTTAGCGTTCTTGGTGTAAATTTTAGTTTCCCATTTGCTATCAGGATCACAGGGCTTGAAGAGATCGTCGAAAAAAATATTTTTCTTTTGGTTTAAATTTTGTTAAAATCATTTTTCAGGATCACAGGAGCTTGAAGAGATCGTCGAAACAAAAATATTTTAGCGTTTGGTAAATTTTAGTCAAAATCCGCATTTGCTATCAGGATCCCTTGAAGAGATCGTCCAAAGCAAAAAATATTTTGCGTTCTTGCTGTAAATTTTAGTTAAACCCATTTATCAGGATCACAGGAGCTTGAAGAGATCGTCAAGCAAAAAATATTTTAGCGTTCTTTGGTGTAAATTTTGGTTAAAATCCCATTTTTCAGGATCACAGGAGCTTGAAGAGATCGTCGAAGCAAATATTTTTATTTTTGGTTGTAAATTTTAGTCTAAACCGGCATTTGCTATCAGGATCACAGGAGCTGGAAGAGATCGTCAAAGCAGAAAAATATTTTAGCGTTTTCTAGAGTAAAATTTAGTCTAAACCCGCATTTGCTATCAGGATCACAGGAGCTTGAAGAGATCGTGGCAAAATATTTTAGCGTTTTTGGGTTTTTAGTTTAAAAGCATTTGCTATCAGGATCACAGGAGCTGGAAGAGATCGTCGAAGCACAAATATATTTTATTGATCTCTGGTGTAAATTTTAGTGTAAACCCGCTTTTGCTATCAGGATCACAGGAGCTGGAAGAGATCGTCGAAGGAAAAATATTTTTGCGTTCGTTAGTGTAAATTTTAGTGTAAACCCGCTTTTGCTATCAGGATCACAGGAGCTGGAAGAGATCGTCAAAGCAGAAAAATATTTTTGCGTTCTCTGGTATAAATTTTATTCAAAAGCGGCATTTGCTATCAGGATCACAGGAGCTGGAAGAGATCGTCGAAAAAAAATATTTTCGTTCGTTGTAAATTTTAGTAAATCCGCATTTGCTACCAGGATCACAGGAGCTTGAAGAGATCGTCGAAAAAAAATATTTTAGCGTTCTTTGTAAATTTTAGTTAAAATCCGCATTTGCTACCAGGATCACAGGAGCTTGAAGAGATCGTCGAAAAAAATATTTTAGCGTTCTTTGTAAATTTTAGTAAAATCATTTGCTACCAGGATCAAAGGAGATCGTCGAAAAATTATTTTAGCGTTTGAAATTTTATTAAATTTTGCTATCAGGATCACAGGAGCTTGAAGAGATCGTCGACAAAAATATTTTAGCGTTCGTTTGTAAATTTTAGTTAAAATCCCATTTGCTACCAGGATCACAGGGCTTGAAGAGATCGTCGAGGCACAAAAAATATTTTGGTTCGTTCTGTAAATTTTAGTAAAATCCATTTGCTATCAGGATCACAGGAGCTTGAAGAGATCGTCGAGCACAAAATATTTTAGGTTCTTGTGTAAATTTTACAAAAATGCATTTGCTACCAGGATCACAGGAGCTTGAAGAGATCGTCGAGGCACAAAAATATTTTAGCGTTCGTTTGTAAATTTTAAAAAACCATTTGCTACCAGGATCAAGGAGCTTGAAGAGATCGTCGAAGCACAAAAATATTTTGCGTTCTTTGTAAATTTTAAAAAACGCATTTGCTATCAGGATCATAGGAGCTTGAAGAGATCGTCGAGGCACAAAAAAATATTTTAGCGTTCGTTGGTTGTAAATTTTTAAAAATGCATTTGCTATCAGGATCACAGGAGCTTGAAGAGATCGTCGAAACAGAAATATATTTTACGTTCTTGGTGTAAATTTTAGTCAAATCCCCATTTGCCAGGATCACAGGAGCTTGAAGAGGTCGTCAGCAAAAAATATTTTTGCGTTCTTTGTAAATTTTAGTGTAAACCCGCTTTTGCTATCAGGATCACAGGAGCTGGAAGAGATCGTCGAAGCAGAAAAATATTTTTGCGTTCTCTGGTGTAAATTTTAGTCTAAACCGGCATTTGCTATCAGGATCACAGGAGCTGGAAGAGATCGTCGAAGCAGAAAAATATTTTAGCGTTCGTTTTGTAAATTTTAGTTAAAATCCCATTTGCTTGGATCACAGGAGCTTGAAGAGATCGTCGGAAAAAAATATTTTGGTTCTTTGGTGTAAATTTTAGTTAAATGCATTTGCTATCAGGATCACAGGAGCTGGAAGAGATCGTCGAAACACAAATATATTTTAGCGTTCTTGGTTAAATTTTTTAAAAAATCCATTTGCTACCAGGATCACAGGAGCTTGAAGAGATCGTCAGGCACAAAATATTTTAGCGTTCTTGTGTAAATTTTATAAAATCCATTTGCTATCAGGATCACAGGAGCTTGAAGAGATCGTCGGCACAAATATATTTTTTCGGTGTAAATTTTAGTTAAATCCCATTTGCTACCAGGATCACAGGAGCTTGAAGAATCGTCGAAGGCACAAAAAATATTTTGCGTTCGTTGGTTAAATTTTAGTCTAAACCCGCATTTGCTATCAGGATCACAGGAGCTTGAAGAGATCGTCGAAGCAAATATTTTTAGTTTTTGGTGTTTTTAAAATCCATTTGCTAAGGATCACAGGAGCTTGAAGAGATCGTCGAAAAAAATATTTTAGCGTTCGTTGTAAATTTTAGTTAAAATCCGCATTTTATCAGGATCACAGGAGCTTGAAGAGATCGTCAGAAAAATATTTTTACGTTCTTTGTAAATTTTAAAATCCCATTTGCTACCAGGATCACAGGAGCTTGAAGAGATCGTCGAGCACAAAAATTTTTAGCGTTCTTTTGTAAATTTTAGTGTAAACTCGCTTTTGCTATCAGGATCACAGGAGCTGGAAGAGATCGTCGAAGCAGAAAAATATTTTTGCGTTCTCTGGTATAAATTTTAGTCTAAACCAGCATTTGCTATCAGGATCACAGGAGCTGGAAGAGATCGTCGAAGCAGAAAAATATTTTAGCGTTCGGTTGTAAATTTTGGTTAAAATCCGCATTTCTACCAGGATTACATATAAATTTTACGTTCTTTGGTTTTTTTAGTCAAAATCCATTTGCTATCAGGATCACAGGAGCTGGAAGAGATCGTCGAAGCACAAAAATTTTTTGGCGTTCTTGGTGTAAATTTTAGTTAAACCCGCATTTGCTTGGGATCACAGGAGCTGGAAGAGATCGTCGAAGCACAAATATATTTTGCGTTCTCTGGTGTAAATTTTAGTGTAAACCCGCTTTTGCTATCAGGATCACAGGAGCTGGAAGAGATCGTCGAAGCAGAAAAATATTTTGCGTTCTCTGGTATAAATTTTAAAACGCATTTGCTATCAGGATCACAGGAGCTGGAAGAGATCGTCGAAGCAAAATATTTTACGTTTTTGGTGTTTTTAGTCAAAATTCCATTTGCTATCAGGATCACAGGAGCTGGAAGAGATCGTCGAAGCAAAAATATTTTTGCGTTCTCTGGTGTAAATTTTAGTCTAAACCCGCATTTGCTATCAGGATCACAGGAGCTGGAAGAGATCGTCGAAGCAGAAAAATATTTTTGCGTTCTCTGGTATAAATTTTAGTCTAAACCGGCATTTGCTATCAGGATCACAGGAGCTGGAAGAGATCGTCGAAGCAGAAAAATATTTTTGCGTTCTCTGGTGTAAATTTTAGTCTAAACCCGCATTTGCTATCAGGATCACAGGAGCTGGAAGAGATCGTCGAAACAGAAATATATTTTATTGATCTCTGGTGTAAATTTTAGTGTAAACTCGCTTTTGCTATCAGGATCACAGGAGCTGGAAGAGATCGTCGAACGCAAAATATTTTAGCGTTCGTTTTTAGTTAAACCGCATTTGCTATCAGGATCACAGGAGCTTGAAGAGATCGTCGAAACAGAAATATATTTTATTGATCTCTGGTGTAAATTTTAGTGTAAACTCGCTTTTGCTATCAGGATCACAGGAGCTGGAAGAGATCGTCGAAGCAGAAAAATATTTTTGCGTTCTCTGGTGTAAATTTTAGTCAAACCCGCATTTGCTATCAGGATCACAGGAGCTGGAAGAGATCGTCGAAACATAAATATTTTAGCGTTCGGTGTAAATTTTAGTTAAAATCTTTTGCTTCAGGATCACAGGAGCTGGAAGAGATCGTCGAAGCGCAAAAATATTTTAGCGTTCTTTGTGTAAATTTTAGTTAAACCCATTTGCTACCAGGATCACAGGAGCTTGAAGAGATCGTCGGCGCAAATATATTTTAGCGTTCTTTGTAAATTTTAGTTAAAATCCATTTGCTACCAGGATCACAGGAGCTTGAAGAGATCGTCGCACAAATATATTTTGCGTTCTTTGGTTAAATTTTAGTCAAAATCGCATTTGCTATCAGGATCATAGGAGCTGGAAGAGATCGTCGAAGCACAAATATTTTAACGTTCGTTGCTGTAAATTTTAGTAAAATCGCATTTGCTACCAGGATCACAGGAGCTTGAAGAGATCGTCGAGGCACAAAAAATATTTTGCGTTCGTTCTGTAAATTTTAGTCAAAATCTGCATTTTACCAGGATCACAGGAGCTTGAAGAGATCGTCGAAGGCACAAAAATATTTTAGCGTTCGTTGGTGTAAATTTTAGTTAAAACCGCATTTGCTATCAGGATCCGGGAGCTTGAAGAGATCGTCGAACCAAAAAATATTTTGCGTTCGTTGGTGTAAATTTTAGTTAAAACCGCATTTGCTACCAGGATCACAGGAGCTTGAAGAGATCGTCGAAGCCAAAAATATTTTAGCGTTCGTTGTGTAAATTTTAGTTAAAATCGCATTTTGCTACCAGGATCACAGGAGCTTGAAGAGATCGTCGAACAAAAAAATTTTTAGCGTTCTTGGTGTAAATTTTTAGTTAAAATCTGCATTTGCTATCAGGATCACAGGAGCTTGAAGAGATCGTCCAACAAAAATTTTTAGCGTTCTTGGTGTAAATTTTTGTTAAAATCTGCATTTGCTATCAGGATCAAGGAGCTTGAAGAGATCGTCGAACAAAATATATTTTGCGTTCTTGGTGTAAATTTTAGTTAAAATGCATTTGCTTCAGGATCACAGGAGCTGGAAGAGATCGTCGAAGCAGAAAAATATTTTAGCGTTCTCTGGTGTAAATTTTTGTCTAAACCCGCATTTGCTATCAGGATCACAGGAGCTGGAAGAGATCGTCGAACAAAAAATTTTAGCGTTCTTGGTGTAAATTTTAGTCAAAATGCATTTGCTATCAGGATCACAGGAGCTTGAAGAGATCGTCGCAAAAATATTTTTAGCGTTCGTTGTGTAAATTTTAGTCTAAACCAGCATTTGCTATCAGGATCACAGGAGCTTGAAGAGATCGTCGAACAAAAATATTTTTGGTTCGTTGTGTAAATTTTAGTCAAAATGCATTTGCTATCAGGATCCAGGAGCTTGAAGAGATCGTCGAAAAAAATATTTTAACGTTCTTTGGTGTAAATTTTAGTTAAAATGCATTTGCTATCAGGATCACAGGAGCTTGAAGAGATCGTCGAACAAAAAATTTTTAGCGTTCGTTCTGTAAATTTTAGTCAAAATCTGCATTTGCTACAGGATCACAGGAGCTTGAAGAGATCGTCGAAAAAAAATATTTTAGCGTTCTTGCTGTAAATTTTAGTTAAAATGCATTTGCTTCAGGATCACAGGAGCTTGAAGAGATCGTCGAAGCGCAAAAAATATTTTAGCGTTCGTTGGTGTAAATTTTAGTTAAAATCATTTGCTATGGATCACAGGAGCTTGAAGAGATCGTCGAAGCGCAAAATATTTTACGTTCGTTGGTGTAAATTTTAGTTAAAATGCATTTGCTTCAGGATCACAGGAGCTTGAAGAGATCGTCGAAACAAAATATTTTTAGCGTTCTTGGTGTAAATTTTAGTTAAAATCCATTTGCTACCAGGATCACAGGAGCTTGAAGAGATCGTCGAAAAAATATTTTTAGCGTTCTTGCTGTAAATTTTAGTTAAAATGCATTTGCTACCAGGATCACAGGAGCTTGAAGAGATCGTCCAGCAAAAAATATTTTAGCGTTTGTTGGTGTAAATTTTAGTTAAAATCCCATTTGCTACCAGGATCACAGGAGCTTGAAGAGATCGTCGAAAAAAATATTTTAGCGTTCGTTGTGTAAATTTTAGTAAAACGCATTTGCTACCAGGATCACAGGAGCTTGAAGAGATCGTCGAAGCACAAAAATTTTACGTTCGTTGGTTAAATTTTAGTTAAAATCCGCATTTGCTACCAGGATCACAGGAGCTTGAAGAGATCGTCGAAACAAAAATATTTTAGCGTTCGTTGTTAAATTTTAGTTAAAATGCATTTTGCTACCAGGATCACAGGAGCTTGAAGAGATCGTCGAAGGCACAAAAATATTTTGGCATTTGTTAAAATTTTAGTTAAACCGCATTTGCTACCAGGATCAAGGAGCTTGAAGAGATCGTCGAAACAAATATTTTTAGCGTTCTTTTGTAAATTTTAGTTAAACCCATTTGCTACCAGGATCACAGGAGCTTGAAGAGATCGTCGAAGAAAATATATTTTGCGTTTTGGTTTAAATTTTAGTAAAATCATTTCTACCAGGATCACAGGAGCTTGAAGAGATCGGAGGCAAAATATTTTAGCTTTTTTTTTTTTAGTTAAACCCATTTGCTATCAGGATCACAGGAGCTTGAAGAGATCGTTGAAGCGTAAACATATTTTAGCGTTATTTGGTTTATATTTTAGTCAAAACCTCCATTTGCTACCAGGATCACAGGAGCTTGAAAAGATCGTCCAGCACAAAAATATTTTTTAGCGTTCTTTGTGTAAATTTTAGTTAAAATCGCATTTGCTACCAGGATCACAGGAGCTTGAAGAGATCGTCAAACAAAATATTTTTAGGTTCGCTGTAAATTTTAGTCAAAAGGCATTTGCTACCAGGATCACAGGAGCTTGAAGAATCGTCCATGCAAAAAAATATTTTAGCGTTCGTTGCTGTAAATTTCAGTTAAAATCCGCATTTTCTACCAGGATCCCAGGAGCTTGAAGAGATCGTCGAAGGCACAAAATATTTTGGTTTTTTAAAATTTTAGTTAAACCCGCATTTGCTATCAGGATCACAGGAGCTTGAAGAGATCGTCGAAACAGAAAAATATTTTTGCGTTCTCTGGTATAAATTTTAGTCTAAACCGGCATTTGCTATCAGGATCACAGGAGCTGGAAGAGATCGTCGAACAAAATATATTTTGGCGTTTTTGGTGTAAATTTTAGTCCCCATTTGCTACCAGGATCACAGGAGCTTGAAGAGATCGCCGAGGCACAAAGATATTTTAGCATTTGTTAATTTAAATTTTAGTTAAATTCCGCATTTGCTAGCAGGATCACAGGAGCTTGAAGAGATCGTTGAAGCGTAAACATATTTTAGCTTTATTTGGTTTATATTTTAGTCAAAAACTCCATTTGCTATCAGGATCACAGGAGCTGGAAGAGATCGTCGAAGCAGAAAAATATTTTTGCGTTCTCTGGTGTAAATTTTAGTCTAAACCCGCATTTGCTATCAGGATCACAGGAGCTTGAAGAGATCGTCGAAACAGAAATATATTTTAGAGTCTGTGTAAATTTTAGTCTAAACCCGCATTTGCTATCAGGATCACAGGAGCTGGAAGAGATCGTCGAAGCAGAAAAATATTTTGGTTCGTTGCTGTAAATTTTAGTAAAACCCATTTGCTATCAGGATCACAGGAGCTTGAAGAGATCGTCGAAACAAAATATTTTTAGGTTCGTTGCTGTAAATTTTAGTTAAAATCCATTTGCTACCAGGATCACAGGAGCTTGAAGAGATCGTCGAAGCAAAAATATTTTAGCGTTCGTTGCTGTAAATTTTAGTTAAAACGCATTTGCTACCAGGATCGCAGGAGCTTGAAGAGATCGTCGAGGCACAAAAATATTTTAGCGTTCGTTGCTGTAAATTTTAGTCAAAACCTGCATTAGCTACCAGGATCACAGGAGCTTGAAGAGATCGTCGAGGCACAAAAATATTTTAGCGTTCGTTGCTGTAAATTTTAGTTAAAATCCGCATTTGCTACCAGGATCACAGGAGCTTGAAGAGATCGTCGAAACAAAAATATTTTAGCGTTCGTTACTGTAAATTTTAGTTAAAATCCGCATTTGCTACCAGGATCACAGGAGCTTGAAGAGATCGTCGAGGCACAAAAATATTTTAGCTTTGTTTTGTAAAATTTTAGTTAAATGCATTTGCTCCAGGATCACAGGGCTTGAAGAGATCGTCGAAACAAAAATATTTTAGCGTTCTTTGGTTTTAGTTAAATCCGCATTTGCTACGAGGATTACAGGAGCTTGAAGATATCGTTGAAGCGTAAATATATTTTACCGATATTTCGTTTAAATTTTAGTCAAAACCCTCATTTGCTACCAGGATAGCAGGAGCTTGAAGAGATCGTCGAGTTACAAAAACATTTTAGCATTCATTGCTTTAAATTTTGGTTAAAATCCGCATTTGCTACCAGGATCACAGGAGCTTGAAGAGATCGTCGAAGCAAAATATTTTAGCGTTTTTGGTTTAAATTTTAGTCAAAAACTGCATTTGCTACCAGGATCACAGGAGCTTGAAGAGATCGTCCATGCACAAAAATATTTTAGCGTTCGTGTAAATTTTAGTTAAAATCCGCATTTGCTACCAGGATCGCAGGAGCTTGAAGAGATCGTCGAGGCACAAAAATATTTTAGCGTTCGTTGCTGTAAATTTCAGTTAAAATCCGCATTTGATACCAGGATCGCAGGAGCTTGAAGAGATTGTCCAAGCACAAATATATTTTAGCGTTACTTGGTGTAAATTTTAGTCAAATCCGCATTTGCTACCAGGATCACAGGAGCTTGAAGAGATCGTCGAGGCACAAAAATTTTTAGCGTTCGTTGCTGTAAATTTTAGTCAAAATCCATTTGCTACCAGGATAACAGGAGCTTAAAGAGATCGTCGAGACACAAATATTTTAGCGTTCGTTGCTGTAAATTTTAGTTAAAATGCATTTGCTACCAGGATCACAGGAGCTTGAAGAGATCGTCGAAACAAAATATTTTAGGTTCTGCTGTAAATTTTAGTCAAAATCCGGCTACCAGGATCACAGGAGCTTGAAGAGATCGTCCACAAAAATATTTTAGCGTTCTTGTTAAATTTTAGTTAAAATCCGGGTATCAGGATCCAGGAGCTTGAAGAGATCGTCGAGGCAAAAATATTTTAGCGTTTTTGTAAATTTTGGTTAAAATCCGCATTTGCTACAAGGATTACAGGAGCTTGAAGAGATCGTTGAAGCGTAAATATATTTTATCGTTGTTTGGTTTATATTTTAGCCAAAACCTCCATTTGCTACCAGGATCACAGGAGCTTAAAGAGATCGTCGAGACAAAAATGTTTTAGCGTACGTTGCTGTAAATTTTAGTGAATATCCGAATTTGCTACCAGGATCGCAGTAGCTTGAAGAGATCGTCGAGGCACAAAAATATTTTAGCATTCATTGCTTTAAATTTTGGTTAAAATCCGCATTTGCTACAAGGATTACAGGAGCTTGAAGAGATCGTTGAAGCGTAAATATATTTTATCGTTATTTGGTTTACATTTTAGTCAAAACCTCCATTTGCTACCAGGATCACAGGAGCTTGAAGAGATCGTCGAGGCACAAAAATATTTTAGCGTTCGTTGCTGTAAATTTTGGTAAAACCCGTATTTTCTACCAGGATTACAGGAGCTTGAAGAGATCGTCGAGGCACAAAAATATTTTAGCGTTCGTTGCTGTAAATTTTAGTGAATATCCGAATTTGCTACCAGGATCACAGGAGCTTAAAGAGATCGTCGAGACAAAAATATTTTAGCGTTCGTTGCTGTAAATTTTACTAAAATCCCATTTGCTACCAGGATCACAGGAGCTTGAAGAGATCGTCGAGGCACAAAAATATTTTAGCGTTCGTTACTGTAAATTTTAGTTAAAATCCGCATTTGCTACCAGGATCACAGGAGCTTGAAGAGATCGTCCAGCACAAAAATAATTTAGCGTTCGCTGCTAAATTTTGGTTTAAGGTCCGAATTTGGTATCAGGATCACAGGAGCTTGAAGAGATCGTCGAGGCACAAAAATATTTTGGCGTTCGTTGCTGTAAATTTTAGTTAAAATGCATTTGCTTCAGGATCACAGGAGCTTGAAGAGATCGTCGAACACAAAAATAAGCGTTTGTTTGGTAAATTTTAAAAAAGCATTTGCTACCAGGATCACAGGAGCTTGAAGAGATCGTCGAGGCACAAAAATATTTTAGTGTTCGTTAGTGTCAATTTTAATTAAAATATGCATTGCTAACAGGATCGCAGGAGCTTGAAGAGTTCGTCGAAACATAAATATTTTACGTTCTGTGTAAATTTTAGTCAAATCCGCATTTGCTACCAGGATCACAGGAGCTTGAAGAGATCGTCGGAACAAAATATTTTAGCGTTCGTTGTGTAAATTTTAGTTAAAATCCATTTTGCTACCAGGATCACAGGAGCTTGAAGAGATCGTCGAGACAAAAATATTTTAGCGTTCTTGTGTAAATTTTGGTTAAAATCCGCATTTGCTAACCAGGATCAAGGAGCTTGAAGAGATCGTCGAAAAATATTTTATCGTTTTTGGTTTTTTAGTCAAAACCCCATTTGCTACCAGGATCACAGGAGCTTGAAGAGATCGTCGAAACAAAAATATTTTAGCGTTCGTTGTTAAATTTTGAAAATCCGCATTTGCTACCAGGATCACAGGAGCTTGAAGAGATTGTCCAAGCACAAATATATGTTAGCGTTACTTGGTGTAAATTTTAGTCAAATCCCATTTGCTACCAGGATCACAGGAGCTTGAAGAGATCGTCGAGGCACAAAAATATTTTAGCGTTCGTTACTGTAAATTTTAGTGAAAATCCGAATTTGCTACCAGGATCGCAGGAGCTTGAAGAGATCGTCCAATCAAAAATATATTTTAGCGTTCGTTGCTGTAAATTTTAGTCAAAATCTGCATTTGCTACCAGGATCGCAGGAGCTTGAAGAGATCGTCCAAGCACAAATATATTTTAGCGTTCGTTGCTGTAAATTTTAGTTAAAATCCGCATTTGTTAACAGGATCACAGGAGCTTGAAGAGATCGTCGAAGCGCAAAAATATTTTAGCGTTCGTTGCTGTAATTTTTAGTTAAAATCCGCATTTGCTACCAGGATCGCAGGAGCTTGAAGAGATCGTCCAATCAAAAATATGTTTTAGCGTTCGTTGCTGTAAATTTTAGTCAAAATCTGCATTTGCTACCAGGATCGCAGGAGCTTGAAGAGATCGTCCAAGCACAAATATATTTTAGCGTTCGTTGCTGTAAATTTTAGTTAAAATCCGCATTTGCTACCAGGATCGCAGGAGCTTGAAGAGATCGTCCAATCAAAAATATGTTTTAGCGTTCGTTGCTGTAAATTTTAGTCAAAATCTGCATTTGCTACCAGGATCGCAGGAGCTTGAAGAGATCGTCCAAGCATCAGTATATTTTAACGTTCGTTGCTGTAAATTTTACATAAAATACGCATTTGCTACCAGGATCACAGGAGCTTGAAGAGATCGTCGAGGCACAAAAATATTTTGCGTTCGTTACTGTAAATTTTAGTCAAAATCTGCATTTGCTACCAAGATCGCAGGAGCTTGAAGAGACCGTTGAGGCACAAAAATATTTTAGCGTTCGTTGCTGTAAATTTTAGTTAAAATCCGCATTTGTTAACAGGATCACAGGAGCTTGAAGAGATCGTCGAAGCGCAAAAATATTTTAGCGTTCGTTGCTGTAATTTTTAGTTAAAATCCGCATTTGCTACCAGGATCGCAGGAGCTTGAAGAGATCGTCGAAGCGCAAATATATTTTAGCGTTCGTTGCTGTAAATTTTAGTTAAAATCCGCATTTGCTGCCAGGATCACAGGAGCTTGAAGAGATCGTCGAAACAAAATATTTTTAGCGTTGGCTGTAAATTTTAGTTAAAATCCATTTGCTACCAGGATCACAGGAGCTTGAAGAGATCGTCGAACCAAAATATTTTTAGCGTTCTTGTTAAATTTCAGTTAAAATCCGCATTTGCTACCAGGATCGCAGGAGCTTGAAGAGATCGTCCAGGCACAAAAATATTTTAGCGTTCGTTGCTGTAAATTTTAGTCAAAACCTGCATTAGCTACCAGGATCACAGGAGCTTGAAGAGATCGTCCATGCACAAAAATATTTTAGCGTTCGTTGCTGTAAATTTTAGTCAAAACCTGCATTAGCTACCAGGATCACAGGAGCTTGAAGAGATCGTCGGCACAAATATATTTTCGTTGGCTGTAAATTTTAGTTAAAATCCGCATTTGCTACCAGGATCACAGGAGCTTGAAGAGATCGTCGAGGCACAAAAATACCTTAGCGTTCGTTATGCAAATTTTAGTTAAAATATGCATTGCTACCAGGATCGCAGGAGATTGAAGAACTCGTCCATGCACATAAATATTTTAGCGTTTGTTGCTGTAAATTTTAGTTAAAATCCGCATTTGCTACCAGGATCACAGGAGCTTGAAGAGATCATCGAGGCACAAAAATACCTTAGCGTTCGTTGTTAAATTTTAGTAAAATCATTTGCTACCAGGATCAAGGAGCTTGAAAGATCGTCAAAAAAATATATTTTAGCGTTGGCTGTAAATTTTAGTTAAAATGCATTTTCCAGGATCACAGGAGCTTGAAGAGATCGTCGAAACATAAATATATTTTAGCGTTCGTTGCTGTAAATTTTAGTTAAAATATGCATTTGCTACCAGGATCACAGGAGCTTGAAGAGATCATCGAGGCACAAAGATATTTTAGCATTTGTTAATTTTAATTTTAGTTAAATTCCGCATTCGCTACCAGGATCACCGGAGCTTGAAGAGATCGTCGAAACAAATATATTTTAGCGTTCGATGTTGTAAATTTTAGTTCAAATCCGCATTTGCTACCAGGATCACAGGAGCTTGAAGAGATCGTTGAAGCGTAAATATATTTTAGCGTTATTTGGTTTAGATTTTAGTCAAAACCTCAATTTACTACCAGAATCACAGGAGCTTGAAGAGATCGCCGAGGCACAAAGATATTTTAGCATTTGTTAATTTAAATTTTAGTTAAATTCCGCATTTGCTAGCAGGATCACAGGAGCTTGAAGAGATCGTCGAAGGCAAAATATTTTAGCGTTTTTGGTTTAAATTTTAGTCAAAACCCATTTGCCCAGGATCACAGGAGCTTGAAGAGATCGCCGAAGCACAAAAATATTTCAGCGTTTGTGCTGTAAATTGTAGTCAAATCCCGCATTTGCTACCAGGATCAGGAGCTTGAAGGGATCGTCGAAACATAAATATATTTTAGAATTCCATGCTGTAAATTTTAGTCAAATCCAGCATTTGCTACCAGGATCACAGTAGCTTGAAGAGATCGTCCATGCACAAAAATATTTTAGCGTTGCTGTAAATTTTAGTTAAAATCCGCATTTGCTACCAGGATCACAGGAGCTTGAAGAGATCGTCGAAACATAAATATTTTAGCGTTCGTTGCTGTAAATTTTAGTTAAAATCCGCATTTGCTACCAGGATCACAGGAGCTTGAAGAGATCGTCCATGCACAAAAATATTTTAGCGTTCGTTGCTGTAAATTTTAGTCAAAACCGCATTTGCTACCAGGATCGCAGGAGCTTGAAGAGATCGTCGAGCAAAAAATATTTTAGCGTTCGTTTTAAATTTTAGTTAAAATCCATTTGCTATCAGGATCACAGGAGCTGGAAGAGATCGTCGAAGCACAAATATTTTTAGCGTTGGCTGTAAATTTTAGTTAAAATCCCATTTGCTGGGATCACAGGAGCTTGAAGAGATCGTCGAAACAAAATATTTTTAGCGTTCGTTTGTAAATTTTAGTTAAAATAATTTGCTACCAGGATCACAGGAGCTTGAAGAGATCGTCGAGGCACAAAAATTTTTTCTTTTAAATTTTAGTTAAATTCCGCATTAGCTACCAGGATCACAGGAGCTTGAAGAGATCGTCGAAACATAAATATATTTTAGCGTTCGTTGCTGTAAATTTTAGTTAAAATCCGCATTTGCTACCAGGATCACAGGAGCTTGAAGAGATCGTTGAAGCGTAAATATATTTTAGCGTTATTTGGTTTAGATTTTAGTCAAAACCTCCATTTGCTACCAGGATCACAGGAGCTTGAAGAGATCGTCGAGGCACAAAAATATTTTAGCGTTCGTTGATGTAAATTTTAGTTAAAACCCGCATTTTAACCAGGATCGCAGGAGCTTGAAGAGATCGTCGAGGCACAAAAATATTTTAGCGTTCGTTAGTGTAAATTTTAGTTAAAATCCGCATTTGCTAACAGGACCACAGGAGCTTGAAGAGATCGTCGTGGCACAAAAATATTTTAGCGTTCGTTACTGTAAATTTTAGTGAAAATCCGAATTTGCTACCAGGATCGCAGGAGCTTGAAGAGATCGTCGAGGCACAAAAATATTTTAGCGTTCGTTGTGTAAATTTTAGTTAAAATCCGCATTTGCTACCAGGATCACAGGAGCTTGAAGAGATCGTCCAAGCACAAATATATTTTAGCGTTACTTGGTGTAAATTTTAGTCAAAACCCGCATTTGCTACCAGGATCACAGGAGCTTGAAGAGATCGTCGAGGCACAAAAATATTATAGCGTTCGTTGTGTAAATTTTAGTTAAAAGTCTGCATTTGCTAACAGGATCAAGGAGCTTGAAGAGATCGTCGTGGCACAAAAAATATTTTAGCGGTTACTGTAAATTTTAGTCAAAACCCCCATTTGCTACCAGGATCACAGGAGCTTGAAGAGATCGTCGAGGCACAAAAATATTTTAGCGTTCGTTGCTGTAAATTTTAGTTAAAATCCGCATTTGCTACCAGGATCACAGGAGCTTGAAGAGATCGTCGAGGCACAAAAATATTTTACGTTCGTTACTGTAAATTTTTGTTAAAATCCGAATTTGCTACCAGGACCACAGGAGCTTGAAGGGATCGTCCAAGCACAAATATATTTTAGTGTTACTTGGTGTAAATTTTAATAAAAATCAGCAATTACTATCGTATTATTTATTCAGTAGAACTTTTATGTCAATCATTGCTCCGCTTTGTGGCACTACACCGACATTATCGCTATTTGTATGACAACCTCTTTGGGTTCAGTCAATCCTGATTACAAGCTGACCTAGCCGTGGTTAACCGCCCAGCCCCGGCGTTCGCCTTTGTACAGGACTCGGGAAAGCTACGTTAATCCCTAATCAGGACTGGTTATCTGGGCCGACAGAATCTTCCCAGATTCACAATATGAAACCGCTTTATTTAACTTACTGCTAGTTAATATTATATCTAGTCCTAGTGGTGCCACTTTATTTAGGAACCCCTCTCACTATCTTATTATCTTAAAACAATGTCTCCTGAATACCAGATAGTTCGCACCGTGCTTATACAAGTCCGCGATATAAACGCCTTCACCTAAGTCTGTGATACGCAAACGTTTCACCGCTGCTGCAAACTTGGAGAACGCCCTCCACCAGGTTCTCCGCCCTTCTCTAGCTAAGACCCCTGTGATAGCCGCTTGCTGCTTGTCGCCCCACCTTGCGTTCGTCAGTGCCCGAATCCTCGCCTTCACCAGTGACCTCAGGATTGTACCGAACTCCGGTGGGTCCTCCCGCTTGGCCGCGTCCTTTTCTAACTGGTCAGCCCGTTCGCTTCTTAGCGTGGCCGCCCACATGTGCCTTGGTCCAGTGGAACGTCAGTCTCATAGAATCTGAAACCTCCTTGGCGAGCATCCAAACCTTCAGCTGCAAGCGAGTCGGCGCTCTCATTTCTGCTGGCTCCCGTATGCCGCTCTACTGTCTGAAACAATTGAACGTGCACTGAAAATGTCTATTCTTATAAAATATGCTATGCATACTTGGTTTTGCCGCTAATTCGCACTGAAAACCGAGCACTCGGTCGCAACCCTGATCCGCCAATGGTGTATTTAGGCCCCATTGCAGAAGACGACATAGCCAGCTCCGGCGTCCTGTCTGTTTTTGAACCGAGTATTTTCTGTCAGGATTACAGGAAGTTGAAGAGGTCGTCAAAACTATATAATTAATAAATTACACCTAGTACGCATACATCTAGTCTCAATATTTATCTTCCATGTCGATACCTTCAGTTATTGATTTCGCGAGCTCATCTTAGGTGAGGGTCACTTCTTGTCGGCAAATTGGTATTTTCTTAAGGGCATAGTGCCGTTACTGTAGCTGGTTAACTTAACACATCCTTGTAGCCTAAAGATACATCTACAGATTAAAATGTTTGTCTTACATCAGCTAAGAAAATAAAAATTACCTCGCGATTAAAATATTGTTAATGTTTCGCCACTGTACGGAGATACCCTTGTTATGATTCAAATGTCTCTCTAAAGTCTTCTCATAACTTGGTTATAGAATCTTTTGTGGTTTTTCTCTTCCTGCACTTGTCGTACTTATGACCAAAACGTCTGCAAAATCTGCTCTTCAGTTTATCTCTTCTGCTGTGAGAGACTTCGTTGAAGCGATTTTCTCCAAAGTTGTCTTCCACTGCTCTGTTTTCGCACAATAAGTTCTGTCAATGTACACACAGATTTTCGCACGTCCACGTTATCTGATCCTAAGATATAAGAGACCAAACATCTAACTGATCTATCTCACTACAGTTATCTGGGATCTCCGCTAAAAGAGCCCGATTTTTTGACATGTAATTTTGGCTCTTTTGAGAGCGAGTGCTTCTCGGATCATATCAATAGCCTCAATTCAGATCTGAGGTTCTATTTTCACACTTTTAACGAACTAAACGCTAACCACCGCGCACTTCGTGCAAAAAAACAAAAAATATAAAGGGAGTACACATAAAACTCAGCTGTTTGACAAAAGATGGCCCCACCAGTAAGTTATGGTTGAAATTGTCAGATGTAAAACGTCATATCGTAAGGTTGGACATCTGGCAACACCATAACCTTAAAGTATTAGAGATTTTTTATCAGCATCACAATTTTTTTCGTGCGGAAATGTCGAGTTTTGAGCCGAACATGCATCTATTGCTTGTAGAAGCATATGGTAAGGCTGCTTTAAGTGAAGGAAGTTGTCGTGGGTGGTTTAAGAACTGTGAGTTTGACGTCGAAGACAAAGAACGTAGCGGAAGGCCGAAAGTATACGAAGACGCGGAACTGGAAGCATTATTGGAGGAAGATTCCTGCCAAACGCAAGAAGAACTTGCATTTACATTAAGAGTGACTGAACAAGCAATTTCACATCGTTTAAAATCGCTGGGAATGATTCAAAAGCAAGGAAATTGGGTTCCATATGAACTAAAACCAAGAAACATTAAATGCCGATTTTGCACATGTGAAATGCTGCTTGCCCAGCGTAAACAAAAGGGTTTTTTGCATAGTATAGTCACTGATGATGAAAAATGGATCCACTACGATAACCCAAAGAAGATGAAATCATGGGGACCACGTGGCCATGCTTCAACATCGACAGCCATGGAAAAAAACTCATGTTGTGTATTTGGTGAGATCAGCTTGGTGTCGTGTATTATGAGTCACTCAAACCGAGCGAAATTATTACTGGGGCTCTCTACCGAACACAATTGTTGAGATTGAGCCGAGCACTCAAGGAAAAACGCGCCCACTACTACTCAGACACGACAAAATTATTCTTCTGGATGATAATACTCCACATGTTGCGGCGCCGGTCAAAACCTACTTGGAAACACTCAATTGGGAAGTCCTACACCACCCGCCATATTCACCAAACATGGTCCCTTCCGATTATCACTTGTTCCGATCGATGGCACTTCACATCATATGAAGATATCAAAAATTGGGTCGATTAGTAGATAGCCTCAAAACATAAAGCGTTCTTCCGACGCTGCCAGAAAGATGGGAAAAAGTAGTGACTAACGATGGACAATACTTTGAATAAAACATAAGGTTCCGTTCTTTCACACTAAATGTCCAAATTTTGATAAAAACGGCGGAGACTTATTTGTACTCCCTTTATTTTATAAGATGGGCGTCAGTTATAGGGAGCAAGTAGAGTTTACACAGACAGTTCCCGAACGAGAAGAGGCGAAAGATAACGCAGCTTATGTACTTTCATACGTTTGCAAATTTTTCATTAACTGGAAGAATTCAACCGAACATTTATTTCCTCGGTACGCTAATATAATAACAGTACCCACAGACACTACTGCTCTAAGCTCTCGAATAAGAGCAGCTCCCACTGTGTATCGGGTCAAGCACTGGACTAGTGAGAAGCTGCCGCCAGGCCTGAGAAAAGCACTGGCTCGGTACTTTCGAAATGATATTTCTATTTCCGGTTGTATAAGAATACCAGGCAGGAAAGGTCTCATCATAGGTCGAGATTGGGCATTCTGACCAGTGTTTCCGGGAAAGAAAGCTTCCATTCAGGCCTGATGTGAATACCGACCAGTACAGGTGTTTCTGAATCCAACTTTATTACTCACTTGATTTTGAAGTACCTGGGCCCCAGCCTCTCACCTCACTCACTTTTGAAGGCCCTTTCATGGGTGGTGGCCTGAGCCGTATAGGCTGCTTCCGTTGTCATTTTTCGGATGGTTCTGCGTCGTATCTTCCAAGGCCTCCGATTGTTGGATTAGGGTGGTCAAGAACTGAAACCCGCTAATTACCGGATCCATAGTGCATTCCTTGATTAAGCTTTAGAACAACTAATAACACCACAATTTTCAGCAAAAATCTTTTTTGATCGAGAATCTTACGTTAGTAAACGAACTCAACACAAAGGTGATTTAAGAAAGAGCTTTCACTATCAAAAACTAAATTGATATTGTGATTTATAACACAGGTAAATTATTTGACCTTATTTTTTCAAAATGGCAAAGAAACCATTGTGAATGTCGAACATAATCGACGATAACCAATTTTTTGTGGGCACAGTTAGATAACATGAGATGTGGTTTGAATACGACTCACACTTATAGTTTTCTTTCAGTTCGGTGCGAGCGTTCCAGCTGAGCAGTCGTATGTGCAAACGGTGGCCTTAGTGAGAGCATGACCCGAGCCTCTTATCAGCCAAGAGCTATTTATACTTTCTATAATAATTCAATCGCTAACTCAGGTATTTATATATTTTTGAAATAATCAAACTTATATTTTCTGCCCCCACCAACCCTGTGGCGGTAGAACAATGTCAACTGCTAAGCGGAATGTTGATCGTTTATCACCTCCTATAAGTGAATTGCAAAAAAAGTATTTTACATCTTTATTAGAACAAAATAAATACTATCCACCACACATATTGACCCGTCTGCAGACAACTCAACAAAACAAATAATAACGCAACATCTGAAATTGAAAATGACGCGAACAAGTTAAAATACCTCTAATATTTCTACATGGGTCAGTTAATTAGAAGCATGTACTGATATCAAAAAGCTTATCTTGCCACAACGACTATCGAGCGTTAGCTAAATATTACCTATCGAATAAAATAGCATTCCACACTTTGCAAAATCCGAGCGAAAAACCGCTATCAGTAGTCATAAAAAACGTACCGCTTTCATTAACAGAGCAGGAAATTGAGAAAGAACTAGCTGCGTATAATCTACCAATAATTAGTGTTACAAGCTTAATAAAGTAAAAAATCCTACCCCCGTTTGTGTCGTACGTTTAACAGCCAACGAGAAAGCAAATTAAATTTTCAAAATTGACATCTGCCACTCTTTAGTCAAACCACGCAAAACAACAAGAGACACGCCCCAGTGCCACAGGTGTCAACGCTACGCACATACTAAGAACTATTGCCGCCTGCAGCCTAGATGAGTAAAGTGCTAGGCAATCACCTGTATAATGACTGCGATAAAAAATGCCAGTCCCGCCTGCGTAAACTGCGGAGCTGGCCATCCAGCCAACTATAGAGTCTGCAAACACTTTCAAGAATTAAAACTCTCTAAAAACAATCTAAAAACCCACAATAACCCCCCAACTAAAACAAACCAAGCATCACCAATATTTAACCTCAACAATTTCCCCTGCCTTACCCAAAATACCAATCACAACAATCAACCTCGGAAGCCAACAGCAGACACTGCAAATACTGAACCAATAGTCCGAACAATCCTAATTTGAATTCTTAACCTAATTACACCTTGCCTAGCTCAAATCAAAAATTCCTTATTGAATAATCTGTTACCTCTCCTTAATGGATAATAATCTTAACAAACCCCTTATTCATTTAAATATCCTAAACTGGAACGCCAATGGCATCAAATCCCAACAAATCTTATTTAGTGCCTTTCTTACAAGATACAACATAGATGTAGCTTGTATTATGGAAACACATTTAACCTCAACCTACAACTTCAAGACTTCAGGCTATCGTTGCTACCGAGCTGACAGAGTAGCAAGATTCCCCTCTGGAGGAGTAGCTATTTTCGTAAAGCAAAAAATTATACAACACGAAGTACCAAAAATTAATGTAACCAATCTCGAGACGGTAGCAGTTAAAATTAAAACACACGATGGTATCTACGTCAAAATTGTTGCTGCCTATTGACAACCAATTAAACAATTATTGGAAACTGACCGGTATGAAATTTTTAATAGCACAGAACCTACGCTACTGATAGGCGACCTTAACTCTAAAAATACCTTATGGGGCTGCAGAACTAACAATCCAGCTGGAGTCAAGCTTGATGTCATCGCAACAGCGCATGGCCCCGCCAGACCCAACTTATTTTCCCTACCGGACAGCCCACCAACCAGACATTCCGGATATAGTTGTTCAAAAAAATTTTACTCCAAATATCTCCCAAATAGTCTGCACTGAACTGACTCAGACCATCTACCAGTCATAATTTCATTCACTACAGCTCCTTCCTACAGACCAAATGAACCTAAATTAATCAATGGAATAGTTGACTGGATTAACTTCCAGAAAACCCTCGACAAAAATCTTAGTTATCCCAGTGATCTCCGAAACGCAAATGATATAGAAGAGACAACAACTGAAATTACATCATGCTTAAGGAAAAGTGTCCTAACAACTACTCTTCCAAGAATGAAAAGAGCATCCACGAACGCTAGAATTCCGCCTTCACATACAATCAATTTAATAAAACAAAAGAGTCGGCTTCGAAGGAAATGGCAGCGCACAAGAAACCCGGCAACTAAAAACTTGGTTAACAACTTTTCTCACAAATACAGAATTGAAAATTACTAAAAGTTTATTAACACCCTCGAGCCAGGGGATCCGGGATTATGGAAAACTCCGAGGAAAATCCTAAGACACACAAGAAATACCGTCCATAACATCACATGCTATAATTTATAACACAGATCAAGAAAAATGTGAGGCTTTCGCCGACCACCTCTTTTAGTCAAGATCCTTGCTTTGTACACATTGCGGTCAGACACAGAAGCCCACCAACCGATAGCTGGAGCTCATATGAAGCCAACCTCACCTAAAGAAATAGCCGCAATAATCAAGACACTTCCATTAAACAAATCGCCAGATGAAGATGAAATCACCAATATCATTCTCAAAAATCTGACACGCAAAGTCTTAGCATACCTAGCAACTATCTTTAACGTCTGTTTAAAGAATGGCCACTTCCCTAATAAATGGAAACATGCTCAAATACTACTTTTCCTAAACCTGGTAAAAACAAAAAAAATCACTAGCTATCGTCTTCTTAGCCTCCTAACTACTCGAAAAAGTTATTTACACTCGGCTCTACGATGAACACGAGACACTAGAGCTACTACCAAAGTTTCAATTGGATACAAAGAGGACATTCCCCATGTCATCAGCTCCAAAGAATCGTCGAGACAATTAAAACAGGATATGAAAACAAGCAGTACACAGTGACGCTTTTCGTAGACTTGGCACAGGCGTTCGACCGTGTGTGGACAGGTCTCAAATACAAGATCACTAAGCTGCAATTTCCGGATTACCTAAAAGCAATCTTGTTTTTATTTCTTGACAATAAAACTTCCGCAATTCAAATTCACGCCACAATATCGACAACCGGACATATTCGAGCTGGAGTGCCTCAGGGGTGCATCCTTTTTAGTGACATCACTGCGGATCTAGCGTTATATGCAGACGCATTGTTGGTCAGAAACGAAAATCTTCTAGTCGCGATCACCCACCTACAATTCGCTACAAACACTCTAGCCAGATGGATGAAACAATGGAACCTGACAATTAATTATGATAAATGTGGTGCAAAGATTCTTACACTTAAATGCTTCGTTGATCCTCCACCGCTCTCAATTAACAACAATCCTATTATCTGGAATCCCAAAACGGAAGCAGTGAAATACTTAGGTCTGTATTTGGACACCCGTCTAACGTGGATGTTTCACAAACTCGACTTAGTACTTCGACATTGTGGTCTTTTGTGCTTTTCCTAAATCCCCTAGTGAAATTTTGTTCGTTCTATGAATCTCAGTAAATTTTTTACGAGATTCTCATATGTACGTGTTGATCTACGGACAGTTTTCGCATCTCCTGCTATGTAGTGCTGAGTAGTCGAAAATTATGTATGAGACTGTTTTCTTTTCTTTATTACATAACGTATATAAAGTATCATATACTGTGTAGCTGTTTTCTCAGATGGCAGTGACCTATTGCAAGCAAAAATTTCACTTACGTCAAGAGACGAATTTTTAAAACTCCCTTGTATATACAGCCACCTAGTATTAGTTTCATAATGAGGACTGAAATAATTTATAAATATATAAATGATAAACTACCTATTTGTGTTAATTTCATTATAAAGTTCTTAAGCGTGAAAGATTAACAAAAACAGATCTGGAAATTTCTTATTGCTTGCGTCGAATTTAAAAATTTTGAAGTCTTGAAGTCAGCGGAATTGGACTGTAATCACACGTCTAATTGCATTAGAAAAAGGCACTAGAAAACTTGAACGACTTTATACAAAAAGGGTTCCACACTGAAGCAGATATTAATAATCATTTAGGGCTAAACGAATTAAACACCTGAAATTTAATCAGTTTGCAGTTCATCCATCATAATAATTAATAGTCTGAGCAGGCATCTTATAATATTATCCAACGTTTTACTACGCATTTCAACAATTAGGCTGACGTGCTAAATAGATGTAAAATAAGTTTATGCTTGCAGAAAAAATAAAATGTCTTCCTATTCGAAGAACATTAAAATTTAATTTAAAAAAAAATTAATTGTTAAATTTCTCTTAAGTGTGAGGTCTAAATTAAGTGAATAATAATATTTACGTTAAAAATATACGTATCTGCATATAGTTCTGTAGTCATCTATATAAAAGTAAGGTGGGTTGCCTAATTTAACCATTATTATTGCTATAGTAATATAATTGTTATATCGATTTCAATCAGCGGACTGATCATGTCAGTTTTACATGCTCAGATAATTAAATGACACCATATGTCAGTTCAAAATGTCAGCGAATGAGTCTCCTCCCAGCACAAGCCCGACAAGTGGAGAAGCCGACGAGGCTTCAGCGCACCCTCCACAAGAACCGTCATCGGGCGAAGATGCTGCAGAGGAAGAACTGGAAGGCTTCGAAGGGGAGCTGGCCAACGATGGGTATGTGGAAGAGGAGGAGGAGCCGTTCGTGTCCATTTTCGACATCCTGGACGCCCCGCGCGAGCTGCCCGATCCCATCGATCTGACCTCGGAGCACGTGAAGCAGATCCAGGACGAGCTGGGGATCATCACGCTGTGCTGGCCCGACATCGAGAACCCGCAGTTTGAAAAGCGCGCCCGCTTTCCGGAAGGCTACGTGCGGAACAGCGACAAGGAGAGGCTGCTGCTGCTGTACGCTGAGAATTTCCGGCGCCAGTTGAGCCGCGTCTGTCCGAACAGGAAGCCGCTTTTTCTGGCCAGCGATAACGAGGTTGGACTGAAAGTAAGTTCGCTCGAGTTGTAATTGATCAAGGTTCGCGGACTGTTCAAATGAATGGCATCCACCAGTTGTCTTCTCAATCGTCCTCTGTGTAATATGAAAAGCTACAAGTAACAACAATACTCACTTGGATAAAATCAGTGTTGGTGATGGGAGTTTTATAGACTTTGAAATAATCTCACAAAAATATCCAAAATGGTAATTTTAAAAAGTTTTTGAATTATTGAGTCGTCTAAGACGCGGTGCTTGCGGGACATCAGAAATGGTGCGCGACGACCGGGCAAAGAGAGCCTTAATCTCTCAGTTCTCAGGGCGTAACAACCTTACCATTTTTATTATTTATCTATCAAGAAGATTTGCCATATGGTTTAAAACCTTCCCATGGCTTTCAAACGTTTGGAAATCTCAGAATAAACTCAATGCTTCTTCAAGTTGTTCTTACGATGACATGAATCTTCATCCGATAAGTCCTTCAATTCTTTACCTTCGAATTTTTTCAGGTTCCCTGATCGGTAAAATTGCCACAATTGAATAGTCAAAAAATCACTCTTGCATATTTTCTCTGAAAGAACACGTTCACTAAGCATTAAATAAGATTTGGCAACAGTTTTTTTATATTGAAGTGTTGAAGTTTCCACAATTGAAGCAAAAGTATGTTGGTGTTACACATGCAAACCTTTATGTGCTTAATATTGGTATTAAGACATGAAAACGAAAAGTTATGGTGGATTCGGCTTTTATAAGCTACAACTATTTGTCTTCAGAGGGGGGAAACTTTTTGACTATCATTAATATAACGGACTTGCTCTCTAACCAAGCATTTTTAGCACTTTTTCAAATATATGATCTTATTTACATATTTGGCTAAAGGATAATACTAAAGAAATAGTACTCTATACATTTATTTCAACGTCCTGAACTTTAAAAACCTTTTTTTTTATTTTACCACATATATTTATACACAATTTTTATCCTCAATACTATGCAGATGGCGTTAATCAAAACAACACCTAAATATTTAATAAAGTATTCAATAAATTACCTAAATACAAAATATTTTAATAATTTTTTTACATTATTTACAACAAAGAATAGCACAATAAATTATGATAGAAATCTCTACCCTGTGTAATAATAAAAATCAGTTAATTTGTAGTACAGCTACTAGGTGGCACTTCTATGAGTGAAAGTGCATTTTTACATACCATAAATTTAAAAGTTGCATGTTATTGTTATATTTTAATAAATAATTTGTAAATATGATTAGAGTAAAACTTAATTTAGTTTTTATAAATTAATGTGAAACTAAGGTTTCTTTTCATTTTTTTGTTTTATTTAACATTACTCTTTATTTCTGCTTGTTACAATTTATTCAACACACTTTTAATATGTGTAATGTTACTTCTTTCTTTTTTATTTTGCACATTTCGCTTTTTCGTTATTATTACGAGAATCTCTAAATAAAAAAAGCATAGCAAGAACAAATTTTAACGCGCAGAATGTTATTAAACAAGTAGATTGGCTGTATAATACTGTGTGATTTTAAAATAATAAATAAACGGTTAAAATATTTTTCTTTTAAATTACAAAACACAGATTGCCAACTGTGAATGAAGTTGCCTAACATACAAGTATGATACGTGGGTAATTCGACAAGTGACTCGGTTTGTATACTCGTAAAAAACAGCACCAATACAGTTTCTGTTCTTACTCAAACTTGTTTGATAATTGTTTTTCTTGTGACCGTGCAAAATGGTTAAAATGGAATTTATGTTGTAATAGAGTTCTTTTTTCTAAGTGAAACATCAGAGAAAGTCTAAGAAGGAAAAGGGTAAGGCTAAAACATCGTTTTAGATAAACCACTGAAGTAGATGTGATGTGAGGTAAATATAACTAGTAAAAATTCATATTAAATTCAGACTGATAGCATTGACCACCAACTGTTTTATATATTTATATGTATATATGTATGTTTTTTTTTCGCCGTCAAGAGTAACACGCTACCCCTGAGTGGGCTCACAACACCGAGAACACTCGGGACTGCCTGGAGTGGTAGTACTTCGGGTGGTCTCGTTACTATCCCTCGATGATCCCTCGTCGGAGGCACTTCATTCCTATGTTACCCTTCCCTTTTTGGGATTAGGAATTCGGAACTCCTGTTTTGCAAGCGCCACTCATGTGCTGGGTGCCTTGCCAACTGTTAATTGCGAAGAGTCAGCGTAGCTCGGCTGCGCACGTTATAAGCCTCTTCTTTAGATTTCTTCTTCCTCTTCCTCTTCATCTTCTTCTTGCTGACGCTCTAGCACTTTTCGTTCTTTCTCTCTATTTCCGTTTAAAACAATTCTGTAGTAGCTGGCTATCTTGGCCCATCTTCATTCGTGTGTCAACATTTCTTTCACGATGTTTCTTGGAGTGAGAACAATCCTCAGTTTGGTTTCCAGCTGATTTTTGATCGACTGAAATGTTGGGCATTCGAAAAGTGCGTGCCTGGCGACGTCCCGTGCGAATCTGCAGCTTTGGCATTTTGCCTTCTTCCTATGCTTAAATTTCAACAAGTAGCTCCCGAAGCAACCGTGTCTGCTAAATGCCTGCGATAGATAATAATCTGGTGCGCCGTGCTTCCGTTCTACCCATTCTTTTATACTGGGGATCAGTTGGTGCGTCCATCTGCCTCTATGTGACTTGTCCCAATCGAGTTGCCATTCATTTAGTAGGTTGTCGCGTGCTTTCTTCTTCAGTTCCTCCTTCTCCGCTATTATGATCTCTCCTTGCTGTTGCCAGATTTTTCTTGCGCTGCCCATATTTTTGATCTCTCCTTTACTAGGAGGTGTATGGGTGGCATGCCAGCCAATGCGCACGCTGCTTGTTGGGATACAGTTCTGAATCTTTCTCTGCACTGGTCCCATTGCTCTATTCACGATACTTTCCATCACCAGCGGGCCCCAGCCGGCGCGCTGTATAGCAGAATAGAATGAACTACGCTGCTAAGGAGAATTCTGCAAACCGGCTTTGAACCACCTATCTTAGGTATCAGCCGTTGAAGTGCAGCCCCGACTCGGTCTACTTTCCTTGTTGCCTCAGCGACATGCACCTTAAAGGACCAGCTCTTGTCAATCCATATTCCCAGGTATGTGGTCTCTAAACGGGATCCTGAAATGGTTTAGCTCCAAGGAAGGCGTCACGAACTATCTACGTTTTGTGATCAACACAGCCTCCGTTTTTTGTTCGGCCAGCGTTGCTCTTCATCCATCGTCTGACTTTTTCCAGAATCTCGTTGCCGTTTGTCTCTAGCTCGATCAGGCTTTCAGCGACGGCATCGTCGGCGAAGGTTTCGATAGAAACTCTTATTGGCAGTCGTAGCCGCAGGAGCCCATCGTACTGCACGTTCCATAAAAAAGGTCCCATGACGGAGCCCTGTGGAACACCCATAGCCACACGGCCTTGCTTAGTGTTGAGGATGAGCTTCCTTTCTTGTAGATAAGAACCTACAACTTCCAACAAATACTCTGAAATTTTTCCGTAGAGAGCTTTAAGGATTCGTCTCCAGCTTGCCGAGTTAAAGACATTTTTAACATCGAGCGCAACGAGTGCGTAGTTCCCCCCTGGTTTTGCCCATATTCATCGCCGAGAGTCTCTTCTTCGGAAACTCTCCAATTTTTAATTTTTTAAACCAGAGAAGAGCTTGCCCACTTGAGATCCAGCACTGACTCTGATTTTCCCTTTGCGAAGGTGGCGATGCTAGGGTAGCGACGACATCAGTTCGACTAGTGTTTGGCCCCTTCTGTCTTCCACACCACTGGTCAACGAAGGACACTTCGAGTTGAAGTCGCCGGCCACCAGGCCTGGCCCACTTTGAGCCTTGATGTCTTGCTTGAGCCTAGCCAAATCTGCGGAGAACTCGTCGATTTCGGAATTTGGCGAGAAGTAACAGCTGTATACCATCACCTGATTTACTCTCAGTCTCATGTAACCGGATGCTTACAGGAGCGAATCGGTTACCGCGTCCTCCGGTCTGAATATCATTTATCTTATTGGAACTTGACGTTGTACTCTGAAATAAGCAATACGTCTATTCTTTCTTCTTCAGCGGTTTTTCGCAGCAGGTCGTGCACCCTGTAATTTCTGTTCAGGTTAACTTGCAGGAATCAGCCATTTTTCTTCTTTTCGTGGCCTTTTCCTTGGCTCTCCGCAGGGTTTGTATGTATGTATGTATATGCAACATCTGAGGACTAAACAAGACGAGGTAACGCTTCCTATTTTAAATCTTTAAGGTTTTGTTTGTGTATTGTTATGCTAATTATGCTTCTTCTATTTCAAACTGCAGAAGTTTTAGCTTCATTTAGGCGAGTCAGTTGTTTACCAGAAAGGTCTACAGTAACCCTCTGGCAAGAATTTAACAGTTCAAAGCACATAAAATCAAGTATATTCCACCTAACTTAAAAGAAATTTTTTTCTTCTGTGTAAATTTGGTTTTGGTATACCTCTTGATGATTTTTCAAAAGATAATCATTATTTCTTCTTACCGTATAGGAGCCATTTTTTTATTAGTAGTACGATCAGTGATTTTTATTATGCCTTGATATCAATGAACTACAGATGGAATTAGTTGACATTCTTATGTATGTGTCCATAAATGTGGAATTTTGCCAATTGCTTTTAAAGGTTCTTGTGTTGTTAACTAACACACCCTAATTGTTCGATTGTCTGGGGCCTACTTCGAAAACAGCTTTCAAGATGTCGTAATTAAAAATGCTCGGTCTAGATTTCGGTTTATCTTTTACATTAAAACTATCACTGCATTTAACAAATATTTTAATAACTTCTTGGTACACAGTGTTGATGTTCCTTAATGCATCCGTTGCCTTTGAACCACGACGAAATTGAAGTAAGTCACATATAATGACGTGTGACCTTCAGTTGATTTGAAGGCTGCTATTTTCTAGTGTATGGTAAAACATAATATAATTTTCAAAAATTTTCAAATATATATATATATATATCTATATATCCATATAATAATAATTCTAAGCCTTAATTAATACCCCTTAAAAGGTGTGGTGGTTTTTAAGCCAGTTATTTTTGCAAAATGTATGAGAAATTGTTTCTCAGAAGATTACTAAAAGACAACCAATTCAGCACACCAGCCTCTATTTCAGTTCAAGTTTGTTAAAAATAAATATAACAAATATAAAGAATTCTAAATCAGATATCAAAATGCTTGGAAGAAAAAAAATTTTACAGTTATCCTCCTAGACATAGTATAAACGTTTAATCAAGTATGGTACAGCTGACCTACCTGAAAATCAAAATACTGTTATTACCATTTTTGTTAATCCATAATTATCATATTGTTGCACCTGAAAAATTTAACTTCATCAATAAATATCTTGAGTGAAGAATTATAATCAACGTAGCTAAATCAACAGAGGTCATTTTTAGCATGAAAAGAAACGTCTATCCGCCAGTCACTATAAATAATGTTTCCATACTTGTCAAGACCAAAACTTAACTTACAGTTCCGACAAACGTTTTGGCTTTGTGGACAGAAATCTAAATTGTCCGTAAGTAACAAGCTTCTATTCTACAATACAATAATCAAACCAATCTGAACTGATAGCGTATGTATCTGGAGATCTGCCAAGCCAACAAGAATCAAAATCAGAAACCAGATCATTGACGAGTATCTTGATGTCTCTTTTTGATTATGACATTTTAATATTTGCCCAAAATTATTATGTTCATTATTATTCATTACCCAACCACCCAGGAGAAAATTAAATAAGGGCTGGCATTACTTTTAAAGTCAGTAGCAGTATATTGCCGTCCAAAATATAAGAACAAATAAGATGATTATAGAAAATTATTTATAACTTTTGGAAATAGATTTATAGCACGTGGGGATTACGATTCTAAAAACCCTTGTTAAAGATCAAGATTGACTACAATTAAAGGTCGAGACCTCTTAAAATACACAAAAGACCAGAGCAACCGATATATTGGCCTACAAACTCTAACAAAACTTCGGATCTACCGGATGTTTACGTCATAAAAGAGCCCAACAATAAAAAGACTACAGTCTTCTGATCGCCAGCAATAGTTTCATGCACTTTCACGTACAGTATATGACGCAAACATATTTTACACTAGAAATTATATTGAAAAAAAAAGTTTACATTTATAACAATGACATAACTTTTTGCTGCATCAAAAATCATTCACCGGAATTGTTTTATTGCCTTAATATGAAAACCATTCCTGCTAAATCTCATCGAATGCCTATAGAAACTCATGGTCAACGTTAATGTCCAAAGAATGATTTAGATACTTTCATTGTGGTGATTTTGACATTAAGATAAAAAAAAAAAACGTTTAGGATGCTCTACAAAGACTCGAAGACGAAGAAATTTAGGAGAAATTGGATGAAGATTCATGCCAGATGCGGAAGAAGCATAAGATATTGCTCAATCTAAAATTCTCAAACGTTTGAAAGTTCTACAAGGAAGAAAAGTAGCAACCACACGAATTGAAAGATAGAGGTATCGAAAGGGGTGAAATTGTGTGCGACATGCTGGTAAAAGAATTTTATTATTACTGAGGATAAAAATGATCTTCCCTTTTTTAATATATTGGTTAACGGTGCTCAAGCCGCACATCCTTGAATAGCAGAAGCCATTTTCGTGTTCATCCATGGCATGTTTGTGTTGGGGACTTATTTTAAAAAAGATGATTCTGAGATTCTATGATTTTGACGCAGCGGCCATTTCATAAGCATTTCTGATTGACCCATTAAACATCAAAACAGAAATCATCCGATAAACCTAGTAGCATTTGGACTCCTGAGAATATGACAGCAATGAGGCAATCTGTTGTCACAATGTCACAACGTTCCTCCGTTGAGCATTCTTTCGCCTTGGTAATATGAAACCGAAACCCGCAGATAATACTACTCATGTTCCATCCGTACAAACCAACGATGGTCCAGAAACAAAGAATGTGACTAGTACACCCGGCCGGCTACTTGAAAGGACATGTTGGCAAATGTTCCCACTGATACTTTTATGCTCAGTAGTAACGAAGCCCATTTTCATTTATAAATCTGTGTCAAAAAGCAAAATTTTATTCATTTAGAGCGTAGTCCCGAATATGGAACTTGGAAATTAGCAATGATGTGGCGACTGACCTGTGGCCATGCCTTATATTTTTGAATGAGTCGTCGGAGTCGCTTCAGTGACTCAGCAGAATTTTCGGTCGTGATTTTTTGGGACCAGGGCTTTCAACGTACTCCCATCCAGAGACTGTCGTAACTTTTCCATTGTCTCGTACCAAAACTATAATTTGTCCACTATGACCAGAAGCTCAAAGAACGTTTCGGTATCTGTACTGTACAGGTGCAGTAACTATTGACATACGAGGATATAGTGGTGACCAGATTCAGCTTCTGTTAATCGACGAGTATATGGGGAACCCATTGTGCGCAGAACTATCATCAAGTATCATTATCACTCTGTGTAATTTGTGACTTGTGCGCATTCACCAAACACCTTCTGTATGTACCTTTCTCAGCACAGCCTTTGTTGCCTTTTAACTGTGTTATATGGCGAACCACGGTTCTGCAAATTGTAGTATTAATTCACACTCACGGCTGCTAATCTCGTATGACTGACAATCACCTCCTCTCTCTGAATAAACCACTTCCTCCATAGCTGCACGAATAACTTATTACTTGTTTTTCGGCACGTTCCTCCGATATCATCAGGTGGCAGCATGTAGCAATGTAACATATTTTTACACACGTACAAGGCATCAGTAATATGTATTATGATTACGAGAATTAATTATAAATATAATACATGCATATTTTTTTTAAACAACAATTGCAAGTTGAAATATAATATTGGTAGTAAATTCAACCATTGTTGACATTGTTGTGGTAGTAAAAAGTATATAAATATAGGTACTTTCCTTTCACAATTATCCGCCATTAATTAGAAAGAAAATTATGTTATTTTTAGCAAACTTGAAAATTAGACATTGTATAACAAATCATATAAAAAGTGTGACAAAATGTTCAAAAATTATATTACCAAGATAACAGAATGTACTTATATTTTAGATAATAAATTAGTAAATACATGAAAGTTGTTTAAAAGCTAATAAACTAAATAATAGAAAGCAATATACTTAGACAGTCATGGGTGGTGTTTGGCGCCAATCCATAAACATTTTTTATTGGGTCAAATTTGTAGATTCCGAAACGGGAAGATATCGGTTGAAATCAAATCCCGAAAGTATAAAAGATGTTGAATTAATTTGAAAATAAATTCGTGCACTTTTGCAACCGTGCTTTTCAAATCGTGGGGTGGTTAGGAACGATGCAACAACTTATACAATAAATTCTTGATATTATTTTGCCCTTATTTAAGTAATCGATGAGGATTATTCATTGGTACATCGTGTGGTCGGAGTGCGGAAACTCGACGTTTCATCCACAACTGAGGCGAACACCTTCAGAAGAAAATCTTCCAAAAATTAACTGAATATCCCGTACGTTTTCGCTTTTATACTCGTGCGAGTGTGGTAGGGATGGTGTTGGTGGGCCGTTGTTGACGTCGCCGGCATGGTAGATACCGTAATAGGACTAACTGCTGACGTCAATCGTGTCGTTGCAGGTAACATTTCGGAATATTCTGACGTCACTGGCTCTTCCACTGTTTCGCGGTCTGTTTTTTGCCCCTTGAGAGCGATAAACCAAGATTTAGGTAGATTAAATCCGTCGCCCCTGTTAAAATTATTTTTATATTCATAAATCTACTGCCTCTCCATATAATTTCGGGTGATAATTCCTACTTAGGAAATATAATGGCATATTTATTAGAAAGACGTAATCTTTGGAATGATACCACCAATCTAAAAATGCATGGGATACAATAAAGAATTAATATTTGAAGCGTTGAAACTAAAAAAGAATCCCTGACAATGTCATAACGACAGCATCTACGTCGATTTTAAATAAGTCTACGATTCCATCAACAAACAGCTTCTCAAATTTGGAATCTATATTCGATACACTTACACAAAATGATATCATTTTTTAATTTAATGGCAGTAATAGACGAAAAACGTAACTCCCATAAATACAGTGTTACAAATGAAACCAAACCTGGAAAGTTTCGATCGTCAGCTCAGGGTATTCTTTCTTTCTTTCTTTCTTTAAGGCTGTACGCCCCGCGTTGGAGCACGGCCTGCGAACTAAAAGGTTAAGGCTCTCATACGTTCGCTTCTCTGCCCGGTCGTCGCGCACCATCTCTGATGCGGGGCGATGTGGCAAGCACCGCGCCTACTCAGGGTATTCTTGCATCCGATTATCCAAAAAGCGATCTGGATTTCACCAAAATTGGTTTCAGTATTCTATCACTTGATATTTCAATAAGTTTTTCTTTTGTATGTATTAAAATATGTTAAAAGGAATTACCTAAACATAGATTCAGTATTCATGTGTAACTGTCAAAACTATTTTGAATTACTTTGGAAAGATAGTCGCTGTTATAAGTTTTGCAGACTGATTAGCTTTTCTGTAAAAACGGGGTCAAAATTTATCACATTATATAGGGCAATTCAAAATAAACCTTAATT
The DNA here is from genome assembly GCA_036346155.1 of Sinelater perroti. Lineage (NCBI taxonomy): Eukaryota > Metazoa > Arthropoda > Insecta > Coleoptera > Elateridae > Sinelater > Sinelater perroti. Next base: position 18,860,905 of record JARFIY010000254.1, on the reverse strand, counting down.
TTGTCTACATTTTAAAATTAGGCCTTGAATTCTGTGACACAAGTTTCTTATGTCGTAAAAGTTGCCGATAAAAGTGCTACATATACTGCTTTTTACAAACCCTTACGAGAAAAAGTCGCAAGTTGTAAAATCAGGAGATCTCAGGACCAACACATAAGTGCTAAGTCTTTATTCCTTATGTCACCTATATGTTGTTAAGGTAAAGATTCATTCAGAAAACGTCATCCACCTCGGTGCCACCGAGGTGGAGCTCTATTCTATTGGAAAATGCAGTTTTCTAAATCATCGTTCATTTGAGAAAGAAACCAGTTTCGCAACAGTGCGAGATACGTTACCTCAATAACCGCATTACCATAAAAAAAGAAAGGCCTATAAACTCTTGTTCTCGATAAGACACAGAACACATTTACTTTCAAGAAGTTTATATCATATTCTATAGGGGTTTTGTAGCCTCCATATCTAAACGTTCTGTTAGTTCACGTTCCACTTAGATAAAACGTTGCCTCGTTACTAATAGTTAAATTCCGAAGAAAAAAATCATCGTTTATGTTTTGAACATATCATTAGAAAAATTTACACACTCTAGCTCGTCGTTTGCGCGGAGAGCCTATACCAGTTGTAGGCGGTATGGTTTGAACATTAAACGGCGCCTCAGCACACCCTGAACAGTGTGGCAGTCCAAGTTCGCACTACGGGTTGACTTCGATGGGCTGCGCTCTAAACTTCTAGAATTTGTCCTACATTCTCCCCCGATACACAAACAGCCAGTTTGATCAAATTGATAATTCCAACATCCTTATTTGAATTGCAATGTTGTTAATGACGACGAAATGCACTTTGCACCACAGGTCTTTGTTTTACTGAACTCACGAATCCAAAAAATCTTATGCTGCACTGTAGTTATCTCGCTTACAACTGACTCTCACAACTAACGCTGCTGCACGAATATTTTATCGGCAGTATTCAAAACTTTAGGACATTTTCTTTAATGTTATGTGAAACACTTACATACAATGTATAGTTCAAGAAATATATACGAAATTGAGTCCCTCATTTTGAATCAGCCTGTACTTGGCCAAATCTTCTATAAGATTGTGATTGCACTGGTCTGTATAAAACTTTTTTTTCAATTGAAGTTACCACAAACTTTTTTAGAAATCTATTAATTTTATTTGTGCTGATTAGTAAATTAACATCGCTATATTTTAAATAATATTCAAAATATTTGTGTGGGGAAAGCCAGTCTGAGAAGCTAAAAAAATTGAAAAATAGTCTGCAACTTTAATGGCACTTTTCATAACACAATCCACTTCCTAAGATAAGGATTTTGACACAAGTGCCTTTAGATGTAAAAATTTTTTATACTTTGACCTATGTTCTGTCATAGTCTTGACAACATCAAAGTGTCATATAAACATTTTCAGTCGTATTAGTCTCTAATAAAATGTCTTCTGAAATATCATCTTTCGTTTTCGTATCGTCTCTTACAAATACTATAAACTGGGCATAGTTAGAAATATATGTAAATTCGTTCATCTGTAGTAAGAAGTACGTGCATTTCCTAATATTTTCTACAATTTGCTTGTGAATATTTCCTGGCACATCACTTACTCTTCTTATTATTACTATTCTCATTTTCACCAACTATTAAAATCAGAATTTACCAATTATATGCGGCTTACTGCAACTCTATAACTTACTAGTAATTCCTTTTCACAAATAGTTGTTTCCAGAAGACTTCGATGCCATCTAGCGTTCTCCCGAATATGATAAAAAATTTCTGAAACATGAAGAAAGAAGTTACTTTACTTGCTAAGAGACTATGTAAATAAATAAATAAATTCAACTGCTTAATAAACGTTACGAGTCTTCTTCCAGTGACGAGTCCACTTGTTCAACATTTGAAGTTGGCTGGCCAGCATTTTTTGAATCTACCGATTTCTTATCGTATTAGTGGTGACACTAGGGGATTACTGTAAGATTCTATTCTAACATGATGCTTATTACTGCATTCTTGAATGACATATTTCACAATTGGGTTGCTGAAGTCAACTTGAAGCGTTTGGTTAAATATATACCAAGGTGCGTTGGCCATTGCACGGGGAATCTTGGACTGACATCTTTGGAAGATTACCATATTGAACTTATTTACATAACCCAATAGTTTGATTTGTAAGTCCATGTAGGTTTAATAACTGCCTTGTAGATCAGGATTTTATTTTTGAGGAACAATTTGGATCTTCTTCCAAACAACCAGTATAATTCGTTGAATCTATAGTGTATTTCTTTCTTCTTCTTAGACATGTTATTTCCTCTAGATACCACACTGCTGATGATCGTATTGTTGATAAAAACTAGAGGACAACGGTCCTTCTTAATGTAAAGGTTGTCCGAATTGATTTAATTTCGTTAATCTTAATTTTCACTTATTAATCCATAATTGTGAGAGGTTTAGGTAGTCTTGTACATATGAAGATGCATGTGTCGGATTTGTGTGGTTTGCAAGGATGCCTGTGTCATCGGCGAAGGTCCAAATTAGAATATCAGTTGTTAAATCAGATGTGTACAGTAATGTGCTTAATACACTCTCCTGAGGTACTCCTATCTTTAATACTAAAGGTGTTCTAGTATTCGTTGTTAACTTTGCTCTTGAAATGCCATGTCGTTTAAGTACAATTTAAAGAGGTTGAAATATGATAGAAGTGCTAGTTTAATTTTATAAAGCCATACCTTATCAAATGTCATGATGTTGACCAAAAATATAGAAGCACACTATTTATCTTGAAAAGATTTGTTTGTTACGTGAGGACGTTAAGTGGTGTTAACGGAATCCAAACTGATGCTCAGGGATTAAATCCAGGATAGAACTGATACGGTGAAGTATTAACCTTTCTAGAAGTTTAGATATAGGCTTACAGACCTGCAAGAGAATGCATGGTTTAATAATTATTATTACTTCTGTCGTCTTTAATTGTTGGGGCCAGTAAAAGAGCATTAAATAAATAAATTAACATTAAAATGCCTTTCCTTGAAAGTTCCTTCAGCATTTTTAGGCGATTATTGCACCTTTGATTTCTTTAGGAGTTACTAGTTTTATAGGATTAGTAGTAGCCGAAGCATTGTTTAGATATTTGAGTATTTCTTGGTCTCGCACGACCTGCCTGCGTAGAAAATTCAGTAAGATGTTCAGCAAAAATATTAGTCTTTTATTTATTGCTGCGTGGACCGGGTGTAGAAATTACCTTGCGAATTGTGGGATTAGTATGCACTGCTTTTAGCTTTGCTTTATTATCGTATCTGTTGAGATTAGAAATGTAGACTTGGAATGAATTGCTGCGAGCCTCCTTTAACTTAGACTTAAGTTTTTTGACTAGTAATAGTTCTGTTTGCTGGTGTGCCACTATAGTACTATAGCGCCTTGGCTTTCCTTTTTCAACAATAAATTTTTTGTATACTTTATTTTCCGATGCCTTCTTCTATCTGTTCGTGGATTTTGAGGTTTATAGTTTCGTTAACTTTATTTCTATATTCGTCCTAATCGATTTTTAAGTTACTCGGTTCAGGTTCGTTTTTAACGTTTGTTGTGCTTAATGTACTAATTATTGGAGTGTGGTCTAAAGAAAAACCATAATTTGCTATCCCACCCGCGACAAAGAAATCTAAAAGGTCTGGTGTATTTGCTGGAATCGTCGACCAATACGCAGGAGTACCCATGGACAAGAATGAATATTTCTTATCTCGTATTACTTTGGATAATACCCTACCGTTTTGTGGTACGAGGGTCATTCAATAATTAAAGAGACAAATTTGAGTGGGGAAAATACTGTTGGTAGTACAAGTTTGATACATTTAGGATTTTAAGTTGGCCTCACTGGGATGAGTTCTAATCAGCTAATTGATCAACATTGCTCTGCTTATAACCTTAAAATTAAGTTGAACGATGTCGGGTTTTCTTGAAAATTCCACATTGGTTGAACAAAGTTCTATGATTCGTTTTTTGATTGCTGAACGTGAAAAACCAGGTAATGTATACTCTAGAATGACTAAAATGAATGGTGAAAGTTGTATGAACCGTGGAAATTTTTACAAGTGGGTAGAACAGTTCAAAAATGGTCGAGAATCAGTGTCTGACGAACACCGTTCTGACCGGCCAATTGAAGTTTCAACTTCCTCACTTGAAACTCGAATTATTTCGAGGAACAGCGTACAATTAACAGCCAATACTACCCAGATATGCTTTTGAAGAAGGTGAAGCCAGCCATGAGAGAGAAACGTCGTGGATCTCAGAGGAGAGGTGTGATTCTCCAGTCCTCACGTTGCTCAATTAACCCGTGAAACCATTGATAAAATGGGCTGGGAGGTACTTTCTCATCCCCCTTATAGCCCCGATTTAGCACCCTCTGATTTCCATTTGTTTGGTCCACTGAAGGAGGCATTAACGAGGATGTCAAGAAATTTGTGGGAAATTGGCTCCGACACCAAGACAAAGAGTTCTTTGCAGCCGGTATAAAAAGCTAGCAATCCGTTGGGACAAGTGCATAAATGTTGATGGGGATTATGTTGAAAAGTAGGAAAAGTCTTATTTTGTAGAAATAAACAGTTTTTTCTCCAGGTCAGTTTGTCTCTTTAATTATTGAATGACCCTCGTAGTAAGCTTGAGCCCCAAGGGTTTTTAGTGTTATAGTTGCCTCCTGTTATAAACCTTGGTCCAAGTTTTAGAAATAAATCTTCGAAATTTTCATACAAGTATATCGAGAAGATTAAGTTATATAGTAAAGTTTTGACTATGTGGCATGCACTTCCGCCATAAACGGGGTTGTTTAGATCATTAATGTGGTAAATTTGTAATATAGTGCTTTGAAATGTGATCTTTCAACAAAGTGAGTTTTGCTGATTAATTAAATGTCAATTTTATGTTTTATGTTGATGGAGGGGGTTTTAATTTCTACCTTGAAAAATGAAATAATTCTTTCATACGGGAATGAGTTATTTTTGTTAATTATTCTTATATATTGCAACAATTTGTTTAATAGATTTCTTTAGATTTATTCCTAATAACGGCAATAACAGTAAATAGCAGATTAAATTGCAATTTTTGAAACAATTAGACACTGGCGAAGGTTGAAGCATAAGTTGTAAAAATGATATGATACAGGTTACTTATAATATTCAAGTTATTTGTTGGTGGGGGGGGTGTTAGTCATGTAATTTTTAATTCGAATACTTTTTCTTTCTTCGAAAACTACGGTATGATCCCTAATAAAGAGTAAATTACTAATTTCTTACGTGTAATCGTTTTTATTTGGTGTCTACACAGAAAATGGTGTGTACAACGCTACGACCTACCACGTTCCCCTATCCGGAAATTGAAACTTGGCAAGACTGCGCCAGCTTCGTCGGGGATCAACTCAAGTACGAGTCTTTGCCAATGCCTACTTTGCTGGTAAGTGAATTTTGAACTATTTTGCTTTAACATTTGCCCATTAAAACGCAATAATTGCAAATAAGTAGTTAAATAAAATAGTATACAAGGTTTGATCAATAAATATTAAGATTATGGAAGTCCCAATAATCTGCTAAAAACTATCATATGAAAACATTTAGTTTAATTTCAACTTCTACTTGTTATCTAAAAAATTTTAAAACTCACCATTACGCTTGAATTTTTTATCTGAGTACCGGTATAGTTGTATATTTATAAGTGATAATGACAACTAATAATATTTTTATTGTTTCTTTTTTATCTTCTTTATTGCATCCGTTTTAAGCCATTACATGATTTAGTCATATTTCTTAGTTACCTTTTAGTCTTTCTTATCTTCTTTCATATTTTAAATTTTTATTTGTACTGTATTTCTTATCCACGTGAGTTTTTGTTTTAAATCGCTTATTCTTCAAACATTTTTTTAATTTATTTTAAGAGACTAAAATATATCATACGGTCATATATTTAGTAAATCATATAACATTGAATATGTGCAAGCTGAAGGAAAGAGCTCAATAACAAATTCCTTATGTTACAACAAATAACTACACAATTACACAAGAGGGTTTGAGAGATCCTAAGGCTTGAATCTCTTAAGCCTGGGTTCATCTTTATAACTTTCTATAAGGCATCCAATAAGCGAATTAGCTCATTCATGGTAGCATACACTGTGTTTTAGTATTTCTTCATTAATTGTAGGGATATTAATATCGTATTGTATCACCCTACTGGAACATATTATATTGTTAATGTTAGTGTTACTGGCTGTTCTTTACAGTTGTATATTTTGATTTGGTGATAGATTTTAGAATAAGACTATGTTTTTAAAAGTCATCTGAGATTTGCGTCCAAGCAGGCAATACATTTTGCGATACACTTCTCCTAGTTGCTTCAGTCCAGGTTACTCTTCTGTCAAAATAAATTCTAAATTATATTCCCTGTCTCATTTGTTGATTTTGATTGTTCAGTGTGACGGAGGGACAAGTCTTTCTGTGAAGACTAAAAGTTACATGAACTAATTTAAAGCCATTTCTTAAACCATCGTTGCAGAATATGTAAGTGAAAATAAAGATTTGGCGATGTTTGCTCGTGAAAATAGGATGCTAAAATTAATGTATCATCAGTATGGGTTGTAATTACTGTAATTCTAAGGGTATAAAAATCTGTAGTGTACAGGATGCATAATATTGGCTCCAGAATACTACCTTAAGGGATACTAGAACTGATAGGAAATAGAATAGTTTGACTAGGAAATGTCTGTTAGCAAGATATGATTTGATAAGTAGATAGTAGTCTGAGAAAGGTAAGCTTTTGAGTTCGTAAAGCAAGCTTTAGTGTTACATCTTCGCAGTGTCTTTTTTAACCTTTGATAATCCTGTCAACGACTCCATGACTTTGTTGCCTGCAAAATTCAAACTGGTGATGAGGAATTAAATTGTTGTCCGGAAGGACAGGTGTAATTTTGTTCAGCAAAAGTTTTTCAAATTGTGTTAGATAGTATTAGCTACGAACTGATAACTTTATAAGATGCTACATTTTATACTACTCTTTCTCAGTTTAGGCATCATAATAATTGTAGTAACTTTCCATTGCATTCAATCGGTAGGTGGTGACCTAAACCTTTATTAGCAAGAACTTACCGTGACTACATCACAACTGGAATACCTTGATGGATTCAAGTTGCAAAGAATTAAGATTTAAGTGAATTGCTAAATAAATAAGGATATCTGTAAAGAGGTTTGCTAAATTTATTTCCTTCTTCATTTATGATTTCGGAAGGAAAGTGTTAGAATATCTCAGTTAAATTATTTGGAAAATTTATAACCTTTTTAAATTCTTTAAACCGTTAGATCCTCCCCAAATTGAATAGCCGTTAGTTTATGTTAGCGACAGAGATTTTAAATAGTTCTGTGTAAAAAAAAAGAGTTTTGAATTTATCTGATGCTTGATTCAAGTTTCGTCTGTCAGCTGGATGTCGCTTGTAACCTTGCACGTTCTACCAATTCTTTGAATTACTCTTAATTGATACGATCCTAAGCAAGTATAAGGTGGTTTAAATATGACTCGGGTTGACTTTTTACAAAACCCAAATTTCCAAATACATGTGAGTCTCAATGTACCCCCTCCGGAGTCAACACAACGTTCTAGAAGCATCCTGGTGCTCGTTTCAAAAAAGACTTTTGGTTGACAGTGTATCGTATCCACTCGTAAACCACATGCCTTGCAAGTCTGATCTGAGCCTTTCGATCGGGTAGAAATCACTTGGACTGTGCGGCAGAAGGGACTATTTTAATGTTTAGAGGGTTTTCATTATTGTTTTGGCCGAACGAGGGCGTGCATTATTTTGAAGAAAGGATACTCGCTTTCCAGCTGCCTTCCGCTTGGATCGGATCTTTTTTCTTCACGTCTGTTGCCAAGAAGTGCGAGTAATAAGCTGCATTGACTATTCTGGCATCCGTTAGTCCCAGAAGAACGTCGCCATCACTTTTTCTACCAAACGGCTCCTCCGTGCTCTCTCTGGAAGAACTGGTATGTCGCCACTCGCGTGACTGTTGGGACTTGGGAATGAAGTAGCCCACCTACATTTCACTGGTGGTCATTATAGACTTCAAAAATGCATCACCTTCGTCTTCAAACGGCTGTAGGAAGCAACTGGCAAGTTGCATACGCACTATTTTGTTTACGTCCGTCAAAATGCGTGGTACCTACTGTGCGTTCACCTTGTGATAATGCAGGTGGTTTTTCACGATGTCTTCTACACCACCAACAATGATAGATAGCATTGCTCCAAGTTTCTTTATAGTGCTGCTCCTATTCTCACGAATAAGCGCGTCTGCGAGTCTGCACGATCAATGTGTGGCTCGGTGACGGATGTTCGCGGCCGACGATTATGCGGTTCATTCTCCATGCGTTCTCTGCCCTCTCTGAAGCACTTACACCACTCAAACACACGGGTTCGTAAAAGACACTCTTCTCCATACTGTTGTTGGAGTTTGTGGTAAATTTTAGCGGGCGGTACGTTTTTCCAATAAGGAATTTGATTAGAATGCGTTGTTCCACGCTTTGCGGTACCTTTTCTCAACTATAGTTTAAGAGCAGAGAGTAAAAAAATCAAGTAGGACGTTATTTCATGGATTTTTTAAATCTGTAAGACATTATTTTTTTACAGATTTATTAGCAATCAAAACTTGCAATTCTATGAGCTAATTTGATAACTTAAGTACTAATACAGTACTGACCATGACGTGCCGAGGCCCCTTCCATCGAAGACGTCCTCTTCAACCATTTCTTAGGTCAGCTGGCCAGTATAGTTTTAAGCGTCTGTCATTGCATTCTTCCAGTAATGTGTGTAGAACTATGGTGTTGTGACTTTCCAGTTTTTCATGGTGGTTAGTAGCATTTCGTTCCCTAATATTGTCTTTAACATAAGGCACATTCAGGTTGTCGTGGAGGGTTTGATTTGTGACGTACCAAGGTGCATTTGTGATCATTTGTAATATTTTGGATTGGCATCTTTGGATTAAGGTTGTATTGGATTTACTTGTACAGCCCCAAACTTCTGCTCCGTAAGTCCAAATAGGTTTGATGACAGTCTTGTACAATAATAATTTGTTTCTAATGATAGGCTTGACTTTCTTTCAAACAACCAGTAAAAATCTTTTATTTTCAAGTCCATTTGTTTTCGCTTTTTGTTTATATGCCCTTTCCAGGTTAATTTGCTATGTAGGTGAAAGCCTAAATACTTAGCAGTGCTGGATTGTAGTATATCTACTCCATTAATGTGAACCAATGGACAATGATCTTTCCTCAATGTAAAGGTTACTTGCTGAGACTTAATTTCGTTGATTTTAATTTTCCACTTTTCTAACCAGATCTGCAATTCCTCTAGATGATTTTGTAATTTATTGATGGCTGTTATTGGGTTTTGGTCTCTGGGGAGTATCACTGTATCATCCGCAAACGTTCCTGTTGTAGTGTTGCCATTAGTTGGTAGATCGGATGTTTATAACACGTACAAAAGTGGTCCTATAACACTGCTCTAAAGAACTCCTGTTTTAATAACACATTTTTTAGACACTACTTGATTTACTCTTGTTCTAAACGCATGATCATTTAAATATGATTTGAGAAGTTTGAAGTAAGGCAGGGGTAAGTAATGTTTAATTTTTAATAATAAGCCTTCATGCCAAACCTTTTAAAGGCTTGGCTAACGTCTAGAAAGGTTGATGTGCAATATTCTTTGTTTTTAAGTGCTTCGTTGATACTATGAATAATCCGGTGAGTCTGTTGTACAGTAGAATTGCCATTTTTGAATCTAAATTGATAGAGGGTCATCCAGTCTTTTGGTACTAGATCTTGGTTTAGTCTTAAAAGTAATATTCGCTCCAAAACTTTTGTTATTATAGGCAGAAGGCTTATTGGTCGATATAAAGATGCAATTTGTGCATGTTTTCCTGGTTTCGGTATTAACATAATCTCAGCTGTTTTTAATTGTTAGAATTGCATTATGCACGTAAATTGAAAGTAAAATTCCTTTCTTTGGGAGTTCTCTTATCATTTTCGGTGTTAATTTATGTATACCTGGTGCTTTGGTATTTAAGAAGCTGATTTCTTGGTCGAACTTCTTTTGGAATAAATATTCGAATCAATTGGATGTTTTCTGGTTTTCTGTAAGACATTATAGAGACATTTATAAGTATTTCCAAACCTCACTGGACTAACTTCGGTTGGTCTTCGAGTAATGAGAGTATAGAGTTGAGACTTTTGAAAAAGTACTTTTCCCATCTGTTAAGTTATTCTTCAGGTGTTCTGTTTCTTATTTGTCGAATATGATACCTACGCCCCTCCCATGTATTTCATTTTCTGCTCTGCCAGAATAGATAAAAAGTTCATCGTATTTGGTATGGTGTTCGCCTGAGCCATTCCATCTGGCCTCATTTAGCTTTAGAAATTAAAAGTTATATTTCTGTATTTCTTTAGTTTTAATGTTCCAGTAACCCAGTGTCTTTTGCCAACAATCATTTCCGGTTACTTCTTGTGATACTTTCAGGAACCTACATATCTTTCGGATGAGCTAGTCATTGCATCCTACTCTGGTGCCAGGGTTGCTAACTATAGCATTCATAGCTATCTCAACCGAATGGATGGGTCAGTATTTCTTCTGATACGGTTCTTGAAGTTATACCGCTCATACTTGGTTGCCAGAGCCTGATTAGTTTTAAACAGGATCCACCACGTAAGGGTGAGGCTGACATTCGAGTTATTTTATTAAATCTATTATTTCTGAGATAAGTCAGTCCTTTATTCTTTTTTTCTTTACTAACGTCTTTTTGGGTTTATTTAAAATAAATGATTTAATTATACTTCAGCTCCTATTAATAAAGTTTGAAATGCTGTTATATTTATTCCATTCAATTCCTTATTTAATTCTTAAAAGACATTTGTTTTGATTTCCGTGTCTTTTATGAGTTCTGGGTGCATTTTCTGTCTATGGTTTCTTTGGGTATGTTAAAACTTTCCTATGAGGCGCTGAATAATAGTCGGTGAATTATGATTGTAATTACTCTTCATAAAGGCTAGAAGTCAGTGGTCCACAAGATTTACTTTCCAACTTAAAATTTTTTTATCTGACAATTTGACGCCAATGTTGTACTACTCATTCCTTGTAGATCTTTTTACTTAAGAATTACTTTTTATAAAAAGAAAAATATTCAAATATACTTTGCCGAAAACGCTCATTTAAGAGAGAAAGGGGCAAATATAAAAACATAACTGAAAGTTAGAAAAAATGATCAATCGACGGTCAAAAATTCAATGCAGATAAACACGTCTTCCTGCAAAAGCAACAATACTGTTAAAAAAATCTATCATTTCTTGATGCTTCCAGTTCAAAATCCAGTTTTGCAGATTACCATTAAAATGGTAATAGGACAACACATATCTTGTTATTTCTCTTTATGCATTTTACTGTTAAGTACTTTAAATGTTAAAGGACAACGCAATTAATGTAAATAAGAAATAAAAATTGCCACTCTCAGTCCCAGTATCTGCTGACCGAGCCCCGTACGCGCGCCTGAAAAAGCCGCAGTTTCGCAGTTTTGTTAATAAACCGACTGCCTCAACTTACACCACTCTAAACACGCCATCAATCAAATCTCCGTCAGGTCGAGATCTTTATTCGCGTAATCACGTTCATTGTGTCTGATCTCGACAAGGCCGGCTCTCGGCCATTGCCAGCCGCCCTTGGTTTAGCCCGAGCTCAGCCCTCGAGTTAAATGTTGAATTAGGGATATTCGCCCTAATTCGACCCGATTTTTTATTTGAAAAGGGCAGATTTCGTCGACCCGCGCGCATTGCTCATGAAGAATTAATTTCAGGCGCCGCGAAACCTTACGGGCGCCCGGCTTTCCCTTTGCGTTTCTTGTATTTACATTTCCGGCGGCGGCGTTTTTTACTCGCAACCTGTCTGTACGCGTCATGCTCTTTATATGTAAACTCAATTAGGAACTGATTTAAATCCGCCGCCTACAATCAAAAATAAATTATTTATCTTTAAAGCGCAGTATATCGAATACTATACCAGGTGATATCGTAAAATATTTAGACTAAGTTTAAATCCTTTTTCAAATAAGAGGAAAATGATAAATTTGAAAATGCGACAATCAAACATTGCTATAACTTTAACTACATCTATTATTGTAGTATTCAACATTACCTTATTACATAGTTTGTTTCTTCATTGTCTGAGTAATATGTGTATCCATTTTGTAATATTTTTTTCTTCCTTATTTCTTTGTTTCGCTAATGCCCACTATTTGGATTTTCTTGTTTTTTTCCTCCATAAACTCCTTTTCTTTTTTATTGTTTTTTTTAATATTCCACGTTCTTATTACCATTCTTTCATGTTTGTATCCTAATTCGTTGTTTTCAACAGGTTTGTCTTTGTCATTTGTTCTAGTTTATCTTTTGCTACTGCCGTTTTTAATTTTCCATCCGTTTTCTTGATTTGCTATTATTTTTGTGTGTTTTGGGTCTTTGCTCTTTGGTTTTACCTCTTTCATTTCTTATCTAAGCCACTAGTTGTTGAATTATTGCATGCTTTTTTTGTTGGGTCAAAGATCTAGAGATTTTCGTTGGTATTTTGTTTGACTTTAATTGATCTCCTTCCGAATTATCAGACCCCAGTTTTTTTCTTCTTCTTTTCTCATCTTTTACTTGTTTGCTTTAGCTTTCTCTTCATCTGATGTGATGATATTTTCTGGACCTTCGTAGCTTTCGTAACACGAAGCCAAAATTCTCCAACACTAATTCTTCTGATCCTATACAGCTATTTCAATCATATTTCAATCAAAATATTCTAATATTGTAGGAAAAGTTGTTATCATTTCTACCTCATACAAGTCGCCGACTCCAATCACCAGACTTAATACTTTTCGGTCCTCCAAAGACTGCTTATAACAAATAATGTTCTCGTGTCATAAAAATGAAAAGCACCTTCCTGGACAAAGCAACTAGGAAAATAACACAGGGCAATCTCTCTGGGCTATTGAACAGAACATACAATGAGATTAACAGGATAAAAATTTAGCTACAGATATTACACCGATTACCCTGGGATAATTTATAGAGGCTAATTTTCATCTTTCACCTGCCGATGTGGAATTTCAAGCTGAAGTAATTGGGAAAAAGACTGAGAGAGAAGCTGAACATGATTTCTGGAACAGTGACTAGCATTTCTCTAAAAGTTAGAGGAGCGGCTGCCTAACCAGGTTTGCTTTCAAATAAAAATGAAATAGGGGAAAATTCATAAAACAAAAATAGAGAATTTTAATAAGAACCTTAATAAAAGAAAACTTAGGGTGTTGATATTAAAAGAGAACAATAATAGAAATAAGAAACAAAAAGGGAACAAGAATGTGAGGGAAATGGATAAAGAGATGTCCCACAAACCACAATTAGATCTGTCAAAAAGCAACTCTGAGACTATGGAACTCAACAAAAAACTACTGTATGATGACGGCGATTTCAGTTACTTTGGTCCTATAAATTACGACGTCTGTTTGATTTGTGACAAGCTTAGAATAAATAATAAAATGTAGTGCAAGTGCGTTGGCTGTGAAGGTACGCAATATGTAGTAGTTAGGACTCGACAGAAGACTATTTGTGAGAAAAAGCATATTGTAAGTCAAAAATAAGAGTAGCATTTTCCCAGAACGATATGTTTGTCAACTATGTACTCATAAAAGATAGAAAGACACAATAATAAGAGACTACATCTTTATTAGTTAATAAAGTCGGCTGTATTGCCAAATTCATATTTTCCTTTCATTTAATAGGAATGGCGAAAACGTTGCCAACATTTTTTTCAAAGTATCATCATCTTCTTCTTTCGCGATTCCTTCTATCCTTTCAGGTGTCGGATTGTGGGTCCCGTCCTTCGTTCACCCAGTTCTTCTATGCTTTCCTGTGCCATGCTAGAATATTTAATCTCTGTTAATGATTTACCTTTTGATCTTCCTATGTTCTCTATCTGGTCCAACTATATTCTTCTTAGTCTACCCTCCTGCTCCTTATCGGTTTTTCCATTTTCATTATTCTTTTTAGTAATTTTTCACTGTCCATTTTTGTAATATGCCCGTACCAGTTTGACTGTTTTCTTTTTATTTTATGCAATACTGGTAGTTGTTGGAAAGTCTCCCTTATGTGCTCGTTCCTCACATGATCCCATTTGGTTATCCCCATGATCCACCTCAGATGTTTCATTTCCGTTGCGTTTTTTTTTTCCCTCTGTGAGGTCTAGTTCTCTGCTGCATTGGTGATTATGGGTAGCATTATTGTATTGTAGATCTCTAATTTAACATTCGTTAGATTCTCTCCTTGATTCTCGTTGATTTGTTTGCTCTGTTGGTTAGTTCTGCATCGATTTTACCATGACCGGATAGTATTGTCCCCGGATATTCAAAAGTTGCTACTCTTTCTAGTGGTGACTTATGGCATATATTCTTTCTGTTCCTGTTGATTCCTTGGATTTCATTTATTATCATCACTTTTGTTTGGTTTGTGTTAATTTCCAACTTTATGTTTTCTATTTCACTGGTCCAGTTATATAATACTTTCTGCATTGTTTTTCTAGAGTCGGCTACTAATGCCACATCGTCTGCGTTCACCAAGCGGCTTATTGATATGGGCTCTAGGTTTAATGCCTATTTCGGTCTTGATTAGCTTTGGCATTTTATCCATTATAATCACTAATAGCAGTGGCCTTAAACTGCCCCCTTGGTTTATGACTCTTTTCATCTCGAATTTCTCTGATCTTTGTCTGCTATTTGTACTTTACCCATCACTATATTAATCGTGCTTTTTATTATTCGTATAAGCTGGTTTGGTACCTCTAGTTCGGCTAGGGTCTTCCATAGTGCTTGTCTGTTCACCGTGTCGAATGCCGCTTTTAGGTCGATGGAGGTTGTATATAGCTCTTTTCTTTCTTCTATTACCTTATGTATTAGTGTTCTTAGTATAAAATGTTCGTTCGTTTTCTTTCTGGACTGAATGCTGTTTGCTCTTCCTCTACCTCGTGTTCTACGTAACCTCTTAGTCTTTTCTCTAGTATGCTTGTGTGTAGTTCAAGCAACGCAGATAGCTCTATAAGTCTCGTATTTTAATGTTTCACCTTTTTAGTGTATTGGGGTAATTAAATTCGTTTTCCAGTCTTTAGAAGTTTTTTTCTGGTTTCAGACTTTGTTGTATCATAAAATCTTTATTTTTTCACCAATTAAATTCGAACAAATGACACAACTAATAGCCAAAGTAGTCTCCTACTAAATCCATGACACCCAACCACTTATCATGAAACATAATGATTCACGATCATAAAAATTACGGAGCTTGGATTTAAAGAAATCCGAAAGCGCAATAGACATTTTGTAGACGTTGTTGAACTTTTTGCTGCGCAAAAAATGCTCCAATTATCGAAAAAGGTGGTAGGTACTTGGTGCCAGATCCGAGCTGTATGGCGAATGCTCCAGAATCTTCTTTGTCACTTTCGCAATGCCTAACTTTGCGTTGTCGTGGAAGAGAATGGCCAGAATTTGACGATTACGTAATTGTTGACGAACTCGACGCAGAATTTGGTCTTAATTGTTGAGTGGTAGTAGATGAAATCATCGGCAAGCATTCGAGTTGTCATCGATTGGTTCTCTTCAATTGCGTTGACGACGACTTAACGATCGATCGTCCCAATCCTGACTTGCCAGTCAGGTCGTCTTTTCCGGCGCAAAACTTTGCAGCCTATACTCTGACTGTCGATTCCCCAACTGTCTTGTCCCTGTACATGTCGCAAATTTTCGTAGACGCCTCAGGCGCTACAGGCCCAGGCCCAATTTCCATTGAAAGTGCAAGAGCAAACGTTTTTCCTCTCGAGTCAGCTCCATTCTATAATAAGTATAGAAAATTATATATCAAAATACTCTACAAAAAAAACGCGCTTTCAAACGATATCGAAATCATAAGTAATATAATTTCAAAAAGTTAATTCAATAAAAATTATAGTCTATGGTTTTATCTGTCACCTAAAAATATCTGTTACTTCACATAATTTATTAAGGCAATTGCAGGTGATCCAAGTTATGTACGTAGACTTCTCACGCTTTCCTTTAATAATTTTTTAAAATATTTTCAATGGCCCCCGACACCTAGCGGTAAACGGGGGAGTGAATAAGATAAGAAGATTTTCAATGGCATATTCATACTTCCCTTGTGCTTTATATGTTCACCCACTGTATGTGGTCTTCGCGCACAATATCTAATGCTGACCGATGTGGCAAGCACTGTGCCCTAGACGATCGCCATTATTACCCATTGTTCGAGTGAATACAGGTACTCAATTATTTTTACTTTCCTTATCCTATAATAAGGAATTTCACCTACCCAGTTTTTCACATTTCTGGACGAATTATAGCCTCAGGAGACCAAAAAAGTTGGTTTGGGCCATTGGTTCGTGTGTATGTGTGTGTGTCTGTCGGTCTGTCAGTAAACAGGATATCTCGAGAACAGTAAGAGCTAGAGACTTGAAATTTGGTATGCAAGTTACTTGTAGGTAGGGGACGCAGTGCGAAGCTTTTGGTAAAAATCGGGCTAGTAGCTTGGTCGCAAGGTCGCAAAATCGGTCACAAAGGGGTCGCGAATCTAAACGGTTGAAGATACAAAAAATTCATGAGAATAAAAATGATTTGTTATCACGAGATAAACATGAATTTAAAATAAAAGATGGTAAAATAGGAACTCGAAAAAGAATTTAAGCTGAGGATTTTTAATATACCGGGTGTTCATAAAATGTTTCGAGAAATTTATATTACCGGATAGATCAGACCGAGACGAACAAAAAATGACAATGAAATTTTTTTATCCGGGGTCAAATAAATAAGTTATAGCCGATTAAAAATTAATTAAACGAATCAATCACAGCGCGCTCGGAGAGATTCCTGGCCGACTGCGGTAGGACGGGGGAGGGGGGGAGCGCTTAGCCTCTAGGAGCGAGCACTCAGGCGATAATGGGGAAGACCGTGCGGCCGAGCTCGCACGGTTACCTTCAGTGACGTAGCAAAATTTTAAGTACGAGTCAGTTATTGTCTTGTATTGTTTATTTTAATCAGCTTTCGAGTGTTGGACTCGCGCCTCGTCCTTTTTTAAATTAACAAATTTTTAGACGAAAGCAGGGCAGGGCCGAGACGATGGACTCGCGCCTCGTCCTTTTTTAAAATAACAAGTTCCGGGACGAGAGCAGCGCAGGGCCGGGACGATGGACCCGGTATAATATATAATAATAGGATAAGGAAAGTCGTGTGATGTTCACTCCAGATTTTTAGTGACTGAGTAAGCCAGCCGCCCAACATCAGAGAGCACCAGAAGTGAACCCGGTCCGGCCGCACCGCAACCCGCGTAGCAACCACACGACCACGCTGGCGATACAAATCTCACATGTTCGTCAATTTTTTATGTATTTGTTTCTTTAAAAAATTATAATAAAAGGTAATCCAAATTAAAATTTAAGATGTTCTTGTTGGATAAAACACAAAATATTAAAACAATTCGAATTTTATTGCTGTTATTATAAAATACAGACTTGGGAGTTACGTATAAAGGATGATGTCGCCAATTGCCCTCCACGACCATTCTGACCATTTAACGTAGTAGTTTTCCACAAATGCGGTTGTATTTCAGCAATTACATGTCATATGTTCTCTTTTAGTCCTGAAATCGTAGCATATTTGTTGACATAAACTGTTTCCTTTAAGTAGCCCCAGAGGACACAGTCTAATAAAGTTACATGGCAAGATCGTGGTGGCCAATCTCACCCTATGTGAGATAACACGACCAAGAAATTTGGTTTGAAGTGTATTAAATGTTTCACGTGTTCTGTAACATGCGGCTCCATCTTGTTGAAACCACATCTGATTGAAATTTAAATCATTGATTTTATTGAAATAAAATGTTATTTAGCAACTCCCGATAGCGTACACCATTGACAATAGCAGCATTGCCAGCTTCGTCCTTAAAAAATTACGGGGCAATAACTTTGAGGATTCACAAAGCTATTTAACGAAAAATAAAGCTTCCTTCGCCTGTTTTCATAATAAACATGAATGATATAGATGCATTGCTGCTCAGCCTACGTTGCCACGATGGCTTGGTCATGTGGCTAGATACCAACTCTACAATTGCAAAATTCCAACGTTCACAGAACGCAAAAGACGTTTGGGTCTCCCTATACAAATACCACTTCATATACAAAAAGAATGTTTATTTGAATTGCACATATAAGTTACAAAAATAAAGATTGTACAGACTGAGGCCAATACACTTTGAACATTGGGGCACACGCTACTTGTGAACGAGCACTTCTTTCTGAACAACCCTTATAATTACCCAAAAAGGTAAATACTTCTTGGAAAACAAATTTTTATGAGTCCCTCAATACAAGTACATTATCTTGTGCAAATTAGAACAATTAAAAGCATTAAATAAAAGCGAAAGCAAACAACGACTTCTAAAGAAACTAAAAATCACGAACTCCCGTTACGCAATCCGGGCGTGATCAAAGGGCACGCTCACATAATCACTTTATTTTGATAACTTCGCCGCTGTTATCCTAAATATTTAACTGCCCTCTCGTTTTTCGATTAGATCATTTTAAGGGCGGGCCTATTATGTCCGAAGGCTGTTTTTATATCAATGGCGCTCTCGGCTTCCCCTAAAATTACTTCACCCTCTGCAAATTACTATCTAAATATGCCGCATTAAGTCCCTTTTCACTAGGTAGTCGTTTTAATGCAATAAGTGGCCAAGAAAACTAATACGGGGCGTAGTTATTAATTAATAGTGTTAGAGGCGCTGATCGGTTCCGGCAGGTCGATCAACGGACCCTATTCGTTACTAATGCGATCCATCGGTTCCATTTCATACTTTAAAGTAGGTAAATTATTCAGAAACCCATCCGATTGGTATATTTTTGTATATTTGCAATTATGCAAGTGAAAATCGCCAATAAGCAATCACAGCTTAACGGTCCTGCAGCCAACATTTATAAACCGGAAGCAGGCACTTAATTACTAACTTTATTTTAAGATAAATTAAAATTAATTTTAAACAAACAAACCAGCAGGTATTTAATGAGAAGGAAATAAAACCAAACTTAGAATTTTCGTAAGAAAATATTGTTAATTTTGATTAAAAAAAAATTTTTTCTATCGATCAACCTAAGGGCAATATATAACCGAATACAAAGATAACACTAAAGCTTAGTTGTGTCACATACAGGGCCTTCATTATGTCACGCAGAAGAGTTTGTTATCAAGGTCAAACTTTTCAGCCAATGTTTGACGTTAGTTATAGCTAGATCAATGTTTGGAGTTTTGTTTACTTTCTGGGTTAACATTGAATATGGCGTCGACTAAGACGAGCTATTCAATCGAATAACAAGCTCGGAAGCTTTATTAACAAGAGGCTACAACTTTGATCTCTAAAGACATAGCTCAACTCGGTGTTAGTGTGGGCTCTAGGCACACCATCTTCACCAAGAAATGGAGAAGATTCAATTGCAAACGCCTTTGACTGAGGTCAATATTGGCAAAAGTCTCGCTTTTACAAAAGTAATCATAGAGATGGTTCGAACCAAAAAATTGGACATAAAGCACGTCCATTTCACGGATGAAGCTTATTTTCAACTAGATGGCTATGTCAAAAATATTAAGCGAAGTTTGTTGATTGCACCCAGAAAAAGTTGTTTATGATGTGCAATTTTCTACTAGAGAATTGTTGGCTCATTCTTTCTTATAAAATATATGAATGGAAAAGTTTATCGCACAGAAGTTCTAGAGAAATTCATTCCAATTGTGAAATAAAAAAGACAAGTCGATCAAGACTGGTTTCAGCAAGATGGAGCCACCGCCTATCGAACTCGGAGTATCTTTGACGTCCTCAGAGAAGCCTTTGGAAAAAGGATCATAAGCCTTGACGCCCCCCGTAAGATAGAAGGTGGCATCAAGTGGCCCCCAAATTCGCCCGATTTAAATTATTACATAATGAAGGCCCTGTATGAAATAGTATTGTTTTGATGTGTGGTGACATGACTGATTACGTCGGCTGAAAGTTAAACGCCGGCAAGTGAATACATGTCAATAATTGTGGGCGTCACATTTCCAACGATTAAGCGAGTAAAACAGCAAATCTCCATCAAATTTTGTGAGAAGCAAGAACCATTCGGATAATTTAAAGACTTTCGAGAACAATATGATGAGTGCAGCACGAATAAAGGCATTGTACAAACGATTTAGAGATGGCTGAGTGTCTATTAGAAGTGATCCACTTTCTAAAGCACCAGTAACGAACAGATCGACGGTATTAAACGTTCATGGGCTGCAGTCTACAGGCGACAAAAGTTTCAAAATATTCCAGGGGTGATAGAAATAAAATATAATCTCCATTAAAAAAATCCAATAAAAATACTCTAAAGTTTTAAATATCAAATTCTCTAAAACAGCGTCCTGCATCTCTCCACCGTTGTTAAGTTTTCTACCTCAAAAGTCCTTATTTAGTTTTAAAATGATACTACTCATTGAACAGTAGGGGGTAGGTTTAGACTGTAGAGTGGGTAAGAAAGCTCCTCAAAGCCACAGTCCTCCGCAAGAATCTGGGCATTATCGGTTCGAAAACTCACTCCTCTTTTCAATGATAACTTCGTCCTATTTATCCATTAACCTGGCGTAATACTTTCCGCTTACCAATGTATTCCTCTTCTTAAAATAAATTGATAAAATTATCTTTGAACCTTTTTCATCAATTGAACCATCTTTTTATCACCTTAGCCATTGTTTGTCCAGTTAGCATCATTCCAATGACTCTCTTTTTTGTCAAGGGGATCATAGTACTATATAAGATTCAAGAACATCTTCTTTGTTGTTGCGAAAGAGGTTTAAAAATTGTTCACAATAGGTTACACGGTGCTGTTTTAGAACTGCTGTCAAAATCGCACAACTGTATAGGAAAGCTTTAACACTGCTGATAATTATTTTACTTTTAAATGGCTTGCAGCACCTTACGCTTCCGAAAGCACTTCAACTGGCCGACCTGTGTGTGATTCATGACCGATGGTTTTTCAAACCAAACGAAATTGTTTTACTCACACACAACATTTAACTATTGTTTAATATCACTGGCACTAAAACCTTCTTTGGTGAAAAATTTAATCATAGCTTGATATTCAATTATCTATGATGGGCAAAATGGCGCAACACTACCAACGCAAGTGATTGTTACTACGCGATAGAAACAAATATAAAAAAATCTGCTAAAACTTTTAGAAACGTTTAACCATCGCTATTTTGATT
Source organism: Sinelater perroti (assembly GCA_036346155.1). Classification (NCBI taxonomy): domain Eukaryota; kingdom Metazoa; phylum Arthropoda; class Insecta; order Coleoptera; family Elateridae; genus Sinelater; species Sinelater perroti. The sequence continues at coordinate 18,839,536 of JARFIY010000254.1, read as the reverse complement.
CCATTATTATTGGAACATAATTAGACCGAAAACTTTTAACGTTTGTCTCGCATGGTATTTATTCCAGGACAACTGTTTCCAGAGCAGAGGACATGCTACCATGCTACATGCCCTAATGCTTTGCTTCAAACTGCTACAAATAAACCAAATTTTGAAAAAGAAAATATTGAAATAACCTTCGAAAAAAATGAGGCCAATATGACGAGGTCCTTTTTGCAATTTAAACACAAAACCTTGTTTGAAACGGTGGAAATGACACTTTAAGGAGTATATGAGCACCCAAACTGCTTACTTTAAAGAGAACTGAAATATTTCATGGCAATCATATTTTATGATAAGAATTGGACCCTTGATGTTTTTAGTTCAAATAAACGGGTCAGAAATGACGATGTGAATTATAATGGTGTAAAAGTAGTCAATTACAATATTTACTACTTTTCTTACTGATAACACCTTGAATGTAAAGTGTTTTGAGGTTAGTGTGGATTATGTAAATAGACACAAACCAGGAGGCATCTATAATTATTCTCAGGATAAATTCTTTGGAGAAATGTCGTGCATCAATTTTCCCATAAATTCATGGAGAAGTGTGTTCAGGACTTTCTTTTCAACACCACAACGGACTATATTCCGTTTTCTGTTCCTGCAAAAGTTTTCAAAAATGTCGATATTTACGACCTCATGTTCGTACACTTTTCCCTCTCATTCCTTCCTTTTACTTGATCAGTACCTTCGACGTGGCACTCGGTGACACAGATCGATGTAGCAGTTTGCTCTCGTCACGGATCAGTTCATTGTCAGCGCGAATGCGGCTGTGATGGCTTTCACTATCAGCCGCATTCGGCAATATCTGTTACATTCAAAGCAACAATCGTGAGAAAAACGAAAAACCAACCAATCAATCGATATTTTGAAGAATGTGGCAGCCGATGTGGCGCGTACAGGAAAAGCCTTTCCTCCTCGAAAATGAGGTAGAACTTTCTGCACCCAAAAGAGCTCGAACCAGGATCAAAATATTGTCAGTTCTGCACCTTACCATTACACCACGCGCCTCGCTGACGGGTAAAGTTGAGTGGAGAATCAAAAGTGTGGAATGAGAGAAAAGAGATTTTGTGAGGTTTGTGAGTTGCAGAAGGGTCAGTAATGTTTGCCTTTTTGAAAATTTTTGCATGCACTGGGTATGGAATGCTACTCTACAATAGTTCTCTATTGAAATTTTAACTATCGCTTTGCTCGATTTTAGACACCAAAATATATAGATCCTTGTTGGTGGTGTAGTTTAATATCATAAATCCAGATGAGTCTTATTGTTGCCTTGTAAATGTTATTTTTCAGCAAAAACTTTGATCTTCTTTCTTTTAAGCAGATTAGTTATACTTTCAGATCTATAGTTTACGTTTTAAATACTATTTGACTATATTAACTTTTGGAATGTTTTTATTCTTAATTTGTAATGGTTGGCAAGATCCTTTTCGGAGTATGAATGCTATATGCTTATACTTTTGTTTATTTGCCTTTATGTGCCATTTCAGAAGTCATCGTAAGGTGGTTTTGACCATAGCTAGCAACACTAGATTTTCATGGTTACAAGAGGTTAGCTATGCTATGTTTGTGTTTTTGTTGAAAGAGCACTTTTTTCTTCTTCATTTGGGGTAGTTTTTTTTATAATTTTCTCCTTCAAATGGACCAATAACGCTATATAATATTCGCTATTGATGGTTCTTCCTTTCTCAAGGTAATCGATGAATAAAATACCGTGCGCATTGTAAAATACAAAAGCCAAAAGCTTACCAGCTGACATTAGCGTTTTTGGTCGCTTTGGGCGGCTCTCGCCCTTTGCTGTCCACTCAGTCGACTGCCGATTTGACTGTGTAGTGATACATTTATGTTTTATCCATTGTCACATACCGTATGAAAAAATCTTTCTTATTGCACTGAAATAGCCCCAAACAGCGCTCTATTGTTGTTTTTGAGCGACTGTGAGCAACCGCGGTACCCACTTCGAATAGAGCTTTCTTATGGACAAATGTTTATGCAAAATGGTAAATACACTACCTTCTGATATCTTTAGGGTATCAGCTATTTCACACAACTTCAATTTACGATCGCCCAAAACTATTTTGTGGATTTTTTACGTTTTCTGGAGCAACTGTCGAATTTGGGCGACCAGAGCGTTCAGCATCATCGGTGTTTTGTACGGTCGCGTTTAAAATGAGCAAACCACTTCTCTACCATTTACCTCGATAAAATGGAGTCCGAATAGCACTTGTCAATCCATCGCTTTGCTTGAACTAAAAGAATTACCAATGACAATAGCAGTTTTATCGGGAAAGTCAAGGGAAAATTAATATTTAAAGAAACTTAAATGTATTTTCCATAAATGCGGCTTTTTTGAGGGTTAGTAATATGTTGGATTGCGTTTCTATGGGCATACCTTTAGCCATTTTTTAATACATCATGATAGAAAATCGAATTTTTTATTATATACAACGAGGTACAACAAAACTATAATTCTATAGAATACAAAACGCGCCAAAATTTGAATTACAGCCAATGAAGGTATTGCTGCTTGTGGAGGGATCACATTAAAAAAGTACTGTGAAAAACTCACCACACACAATGTGAAAAAACATCATTTTACAACACGATAACGCTACGTCCCGTGTCTTCTAACTGATGGCGCATAGACTGAAAAAGTTACAGGGGAAAATCATCCAACGCCCACCGTTATCCACAGACTTGGCTCTTTCAAATTTTCATCTGTTCTGATCTCTGCAGAGTAATTTGAATATCAACAAGTTTTATTCTACGAAAACTCCATTTTTGAAAAAACTTATATGGTGTAAGAACGCCACGTCGTCAGAAATGGATTCATTATTAGCAAATTAAAAAAGGGTGTATTTCTTTAAAAGAAATTGACCGCAATAACAATATTATGGTACGAATACGCACCCAGTGGGTCGAAAAAATACTCATTTGGGAAGACCGTGACAGTATTCAGGACCACTAACTGGGTGATAGTTATCTTTAAAAACTTGCGATTAATATCGTTATATCACGAACATAAAAGATAAAACAAGGAGCTGCTCAAAGATTATCGCCTAGAAAAATCTGACAGAGATGTGCGTTGCTGCGACTCTTATTCAAACTCTATATACAAGATGCAATCAATAAAATCAGAAAATCGATAAACACAGGACTAAATATACAGGGGAAGAAAATAGATATCCTGCACTACACTGATGGTATAGCAATTATAACTGAAATCGAACAATGTTTACAACAGTCGTTGAATATAATGGACTTAGTTATGAAAGAATACAATATTAAAATAGACATCTTTAAAACAAAAACAGTCGTGTGCGGAGATGTGAGACACACACAAAGAGTTTGCTATCTAGGTAACATGATAACTAAGAAGGAAGAAGCATAAGAGAAATCGTGCATAGGTTACAACAATCGAAAGTAATGTTTCTCAAGAAAAAGCAATTATTAACATCCAGTAAAATATTTTTGGTCAACAGAAAAAACTTCTGTACACCTTTGTACCGTCTTAGTGTCGCGCGATACGGGACTGATACTTGAGCAATTTCAAATAGCAAACAGAAAAGAATATATGCATTCAAATTATGGTGTTACAAAAAAAGTTAAAGACAAGATAAACTGACTAGAATACCATATAATGTGTTATTAGGAAGAATAGAACAAAAAAAGGTTATTAAGAGAGATGACGAAAAGAAGACACATGTGGATAAAACATATTGGACAAAATAACAGAAGCACTTGTAAACATATTGTATTAATACGCAATATATAAAATAATATTAACACGCATCACTGCTTGAATTCTGGACGGAATAGGCCAATACCAGTCCTGAATAGTGGTGAGTGAAATTTGAAGCCATTCTTTATGCAGCACAACCTCCAGCTCTGGTAGAGACGAAGAAGATGGAAATCCACGCCAAACCCTGTTTTCCAAAACAGCCCACAGAGGTTCGATTATATTCAAGTCTGGGAACTGGACGGACCAGGAAACATGTTGAACACAATCAGCATGCTCTTATCATCCTGAAATATGGTATTCCCGTCTGGAAATAAAGTTTGTACTATTGGTTGGATATGGTTTCCAAGAGTTCTCTCTACACTGCTGCTGTAACCCAACCATGTAATGTGACAAGGGGCTGTCGAATACCATGATAAAAAGCCCCAGACTATAATATAGCCACCATGTTTTGCTGTCTCGGGCAAAGACAGTCCTTAACGTATACTTCAGACATTCACGCGTTCAGTGACGGGAAAGAGGGTAAAGGGTGACTCGTCCGACCTAACGACGCGTTCCTAGTCCTCCAACGCGCAGTTTTTGTGGGCATTGCACCATGTACATCTCCTTTAAGCCTTTGTGTCTGTTATTAGGGGCTTGGTAATAGCAATTGATACTCATTTTATGCAGTTCCCGCCTCACTGTTTTGGATGCTACTGAGGTGTTTAAGTGCTGATTAAGTTTTGTAGTCACTTTTTTGGCCATTGCTTTCTTCTGCGACGTCGCAATACGCTTCAGGGCCCGGCAATTCCTAACCTGCAGCTTCGTCTTTTGATCACGATTATGCTTCGCCGATTCTGTTTTATCGTGCACTGTATGTGGTCATGATTTTTGAGTCCGTGCCTTGTGTTGCACCGCATAACGTCGCTGTTTTTCTTCCAGATGATCCAGTTAGACAGACACCAACAATTAGACCTTTTGAAACTCTGTTAGGTCGTACATATTGGTCACTCATCAGACATGCACAACGTCCACAACCACACTGCCTCATTCTGTTATTAGTGCACAGTCCATACTACCTGCAACAAACAAGAAACATTTGATTTGCGCAGTACTCAGTGTTACCAGTCAAAGTGAAAATATGTCTCACTTTTGATAAGTGTTTCGACTATTTTGACCAATATATGTATATTATAGCATTTGGGTTTAGTACAAATAATAATAGGAGGTTTAACAAACGGGAAGAACAGGCAAAGAAGACCTAGATTATTATTTTTATATTTGCGAGTATTTTACGGCCTATGTGCTGCTTAATTCTTGCACAGTTTTCCTCCCATTGTTTATTTTTTGCTTCCTTAACTTTCTGATTTACTTGGTTTCTTTTTTGTTGATAAGTTCTTCGGTCATCAGTGTCATTCGTTACTAGCCATCTATTATAAGCATCTCTTTTCTCGGTTATTAGTTTGTCAACTTCATCGTTAAGCCAATCTTCTCCTTTTCGTTTTGAATGACGTTCTTGTTCTCCCAAGGCCTCGAATGCCGCGTTATGGATAGCATTTTTCAGTTTTTCGTATTCTTGTTGCGCAGTACCGGTGATGTTATTGTGTAGTTTTGCAGATAATCGTATTTTGTAAAAGAAATCTATAGATTCATCCTTCACGGACATTATGTTGTATTTTCTCTGTTTGAATTCACGCGTATTATCTTTGTCTTGATTAGTGTTTTGTTTAGCCGCTCTATGTGTCAGGTATGTTGTCATCTTAACTAAATAGTGGTCTGAGCCGCATTCTGCGCCTCGGAATACTCTGACATCTTTAATTTGCCATTTTGTTATTTGCCTAACGATGAAGTAATCTATGATTGATTTTATCCCTCTGGTAGATTGATACCACGTGCATTTGTGTATTTCTCTGTGTTGATAATGTCCGTTCAGTATTTTTTATACATAAGCCTCGCATATAGCTATTAGTCTGGGTTGTTTAACTTTCTCCCAGTCTGGCATTAAAATCTCCTAATAGTATTAATTCTTTTCTGCTACTTGTATTATTTACAAGATTTATTAACTTATTTTTAAACGCATCTTTTAATTCTATGTTGGAGTCGTCTGTAGGAGCATATACTGCTAGGGGAATTATTTCATGCCCCCATATATTGAATTCCATTTTCAACAGTCTCTCATCTATTTCCTCCCACGATCTTATATTTGGTTTTAATTTTTTGTTTATACTGATGGCTATGCCAGCTCTTGCTCTTTTGGGACCCATTGAAGAACAGTATGTGTTCTCCATAGTCTTCGCATTCTGACCCTTTCTTTTTGGTCTCTGTAAGTACAGTTATATCTGTTTTTATCTATTTAGTTGTTCACGGATTTCTGTTTTTCTAGTGGAGATACCTTGTACATTCCACGTTGCGTAGGTTAATTTCTTTTTTCTTACTTTGTGTTTGGGATTTTTAGCAACAAAAATGCCTCCCACGGGATTTGTCTTTATTTGACGTATTTTTCATTCTGTTTTGAGTTTTCTTCCTGTAATGGGTTGCAAGCTCATCGGCCAGTTTAATTCAGCCGCTCGCTCCGAGACAGACGCTGTTTGTAGCCGTTCGCTCTGAAGCAGACGCTACTTGCTAGTTTTGGTTCGCGCCAAGTATTTGATTTCCTTGGTACCACCCATATCTGGAAGGCATTCCCCTATCCACCACCCGGGGACGCGCCCGATGGGGGACTAGCAACCCCTCACGGGAGACTTAGATTATAATATATTACAATATATACTCTTGGATTACTCCAGTTACCGAAAAATAAAATAACTGTCCGAAAACAGAAAAATGCAGAAAAACAATACTGAGACAAACTAATCAACAAAATTGACTAATGAGAGAGGGGTTTGTATGTGTGAGAGAGATACATCCCTAATTTGTCTTATTTGTTTGAGATAGGAGGTGTGACTGCGGCTATACGAATATCGAAGTCTTATTTACAACTTTCTAAAAGGCATTTTAAAGTTATAGTCTGGTTTCAGTTTATTAACTTTATTTTTATTTGTCTTATACTATTAAATAAACCATCAAAGTTTCAGGTATCTTTTCTTGCTGCAATTTCAATAAACAGTAGTATACTTCCGTATTTGCAGACCACATATCTAGCAGGAGAAGCAACGATAGAATGTATTTTATTCGATCGTAATGTATGAACACCTTAGGAGACTAATTGGTTTCTCTGTACATTGTTCTCTTCTTCAAATACCTTGCGGATTTTCATTATACACATTCTCTTTTTTATTCTGAATCTGCAACCTTCTATCTATTTACAAATAAGTAAAATCACTATATAATTAAATTTAATGGAAACTTGAAGTTCGACCAAAATATTTTCGTTAAAAGCAAATAATTGTATAATTATGTGTACTTTGCAGACTGTTTTTACAAGTATTTTAATTAGTCCGGCTCGGCGCCGGAAGTTGTGACAGTTGCTTTAGTGCATGAATACTACAAGATATGACTGCACCGCCTGCTCTAAATAGCAATTACCGCGACTTCTATTATCAGCTGATAATTTGCAAAATCCAAGCTTGATGATAGCGAAAACAAATCCTTTTTATTCTTAAGCGTGGGAAAGCGGATAATCACGTTTCACTCGAACCGCTCTCAACAGCGACACGTAATTCGTCGTTATCTGTAATGGCTGGTGTTTGTGCAGCGACTTCCCGTGAATCATCGGTAGATGCGAATTCCTTAAACAATTCATCTATAGTCTGCTTGTTCGTTACGAATTAGCCCAATATAATCGCTGCTTGTCTGATATTTCTACTATCGTTGGAATGTACGCTGTCGGTCTGTCCCGAAAGGACCAAGCTACATAAAACCGAAAATTACAATTACAATGACAACAAAATATACGTAGGCATCCTGAAAAGTTTTGAGCTTAACATAGAAACAAGTACTGTTTCTGTAAAAATCAATTTTATTTTTCTACGTAGTTTCTATTTAAGCCGATACACTTTTTCCAGCGATGCTCCAATCTCTTTAACCCATCCAAATAGTAGTTGGTGTCTTGCTCTGCATAATAGGCTACGATTGCTATGACCTCCTCGTTTGATAAAAATCTCCGAGCCAAACTTTAAGCTTAGGAAACAGGAAATAGTCGCTGGGGGCTAGATTTGGTGAATAAGCTGGGTGGTCAATCAATTCAAATTGCATTCGAATGAATTTTTTGTTCAAATTAAGCAAGCGCGGGACCCAATGCGCGGACGTATTTCTCATACACAATCTTCAGTCAATATGTATATGACCAACGCGTTCTTTCGATATGCCCATATCATCTGCTATCTCTCTAACTTTGATTCGAAGGTCTTCCAGTACCATTTGGTTAACTTTTTCGATGTTACCGGTGGAGGTCGCAGTTGTCGGCTGTCTCAAACGCTCATCATCAGCCAAGCTGGTACGACCACGTTTAAATTGGGGTACAGTCCCCGTAAACGGGGTGTAACTCGGTTTTAATTTGGGTAGATATATTGCCTTTCAAATGCAAGTACTTAATTACGGCACGGTATTTGATTTCTTTTCCTTTTTACAAAAGTACTGACCTCGATTGATACAAACGACTATTAGACATCAACTAAGCGCCCAAAAAATCTGAAATTTTTACAGGAATCTTTCAAAGCGTGGACAACTGTAGTAGCAGAATGGTTTTGACGAGTAGGGCCACCTTCATGAAAATGTATCTAAATTAAAAGCAAACTTTTCCACTAGCTGATTTGCCCTCTGTCGTATTCTGTCGTTTTCCATTTGAGTGATTTCCAATATGAATCCGAAATCGGTATATAATAATTATGGAATAAAACTTGGCATTTACAATCTCTGGATAATTTCTGCCTTATTTTGAACCGCTAACTGAATTTATTGACAGTTGTACTTATATATAAGGGAACACCTCTTCCTTTATATCCAAATTTTGCTACATATTCAGCTATAAAAGAATCGAACTTTGAAATCAGTTCTACACAACCAAAAAGTTACCATTTTATTGGGGCTATGAATTGGCAGTCCACTAAAAGCTAAAAGCTTCTTCCTTATACTGTTCTTTTATTTTGCAACTCAACTTCTACTAATAAATTTTTAAATGCACTCTCTATGTTCAGAGTTGTTGTAAACATCATCAAACCTCTAAGTAGCTAGAAACGTTGTTCCGTCATACAGTTCGCACAAAATACTCATCCAGTTGATTTTGAATAAACCAATCAATTTCGATTAATACGCTCCCCTTTTCTTAACTTTTACAAAGTAACTGATGTACCAAGTCTTTTTGAGTGGTATACTGTCTTTTAAATTTTTTAAAGTCAAAGTTATTGTTTTGTTGGATGCCATTATCGACCACCAACTCATAAAATTTATCATTTACGCACGATATCTGGTAATATAATTGAATTTCCCTTGCAACTGTCCATCTCATGCAGTACAATTTAGGCTTGAAGTCATTGAAATCGATGACGATTATGGTGACGCTTGTGATTGATGTACACTACGTAAGAAAAACCTGTCTACTTTTGGTTCAAGACGCTCTTTTAAAAGTTTTCTGAATTGCCTCTTATTGTTCAACTTTTATGATAAATTATATCTGAATTGAACGCCGATTTAATTCAAAATTAAATTTTATTCACAAGGGCTGCATTGCTGCACAATAATTATAAATTATAATACTGTTAACGCAACAGAGAACGGTTATTATAACAATATTAAATCATTTGCACACTGTCTCTATGACTTCTATGTTTCACGCAGAGCATCTGCTGATGATTCAAACAGATTCTAGAACGAATCAAAAGGTTCTGTAAAAACTCAAGGGGCCAGAAAGTTCCCGAATGATTATTTATGTTACAATATGAATGTTTTTAACACTTTATTATATAAGGTACAATTCCCATTCAAGGTTTCTCTGATTGAGCTCACTTTTTCGTTTAGTCAACTAAAAATTTGACCTCCCTCAAATTCTAGCACCTTGAGTTTTATTGATTGCGGTCGTACATGCTCTACATTTTTTGATGTTCTGCTAGTTGGTCTGAAACGTGAACAGATTCCCAGCTATCTCTAAATAATTCGTGCTTTCATTGAAAATATAATATAAATTTGCCACTCTGTTCACTCATCAGCCCACTGACTCGGCTAGTTGTCGTCCTCATTCACGCTTGCGCAGTACATTTCACTCTCATTGGATGCCAGGTAACATCACTGTCGCGCAAGCTTTTCATTATAATAAAATTGGCTCTATATTTTCGAAACAGACCCTTGCTTCTTATAACCTTATATAACATTAGCTATAATACAAATTTGGTAGATAGAAAGTTTACAAAAATATTATATACAAATTGTAAGTTTTTAAAATTTAGCACAATTTTATTTATAATAAATCTTGAGTTTTTAAACACTGAAATTATGTTACTATGTATGGTATTCAGATTACCTTTTATGTAATTAACTGCATCTAGAATCCTTGTAGCACAAAACTTGCTTTATGTTTCTTTAAAAAAATAATTTAATTACGTGACTTATATGTTTGTTTATAAATGCACCATTTAATAATTCAATTTGAGGTAACACCACACATTTGCAATAGTATTAAGTGGTACTGGATAAGCAAAAACATTCTAGCCCGATTTAAAAATATCAAAAACATTTTAAAGAAAAGTTTTGTTATTCAACAATTTAATAAAATTCGTAAACTTCTTTTTGTAGAAACTAAATGACTTTTTAAAAAAGATGATTTTCGATAGCTTCTAGGTAATCAAACTTCTTGCCATTTAACTATTCTACAAAGACGAACAAAGAAAAAATAAAATATTAAAGTTTGCTGAATAGAATGGATCCTGGAGAATTTGCCTTTTTAATTCCTCTATTTCTTGCGGTGACGATTGTGATTACAATAGAAGATGTTGTGTTGTCAAGTGATCAAAACTAGATGTTTTTTTGTGAATATTTATAGACATTGTGTTTGCTATGGATAAGACGAAACTTAAAGAAAATTATTCCCTTGATTAAATCTCATCATCGTTAGATACAAGCCAGCTTTCGCCATAACTTTGCATTTTCACCTAGTTGTCTTCAGCCCCTTTGATGTCCACTACTGCTCATGAAAGTATGACTACTAAATAAAAATAAATTGCTACACTTTGATGTAAGAAATATAATTATTATTACATAATTTATTATTATATAACACGTAAAAAACAAATAAAAATCATCATAAACACTGGAAAAATTAACTTGATATTAAACATTTGTTTCATAAAAAAACGCCATTTGCATTTATATTGCTTTTGGGGTTCTAAGCAAATCTCTCCAAGCACCTTGAAAAAAACTTCAAAGTTACTGTTCTGTCCAGCTCATTCTGTAGCAACTATGTGGGGTTGAGGTCTGGACTTTGTGGTAGCCATGTCATCATGTTGAGTATTTTTTGTTTTTCCTGGTTTGCTAGATAGTCCTTATAAAGTTTCGTAGTATATTTAGGATCGCTGTCTTGCTTCATCACGAATCGCAACCCAGATGGTATGGAGTTTTCCGTTAAAAAAAAATTATAATGTTCTTTCTTCATAATGTCATCGACTTTTACTAAGTCTCCCACTCCAGCTAAAAAAAGCACCTTCACACTAAAACAAACCCGCTGCCGTGCTTAACAGTTGAAACAATACAGTCCTGGATCATATTTTCAGTCTTAGACCGGCGCATTAAGATTCTTCGTTTCTGAATGAAAATTTCAAATTTGGATTCGGCGGTCTGTAATACTTGTTGCCACTGTTTCATTATTCAGGAACGATACTTTGCGTCTACTAAAACCGTTTAGCATTATTACCACACCCGAACAACGATTATGGTCCCAATACAACCATGAAGATTATCCTCCTAAAGACGCCGTATTATTGTGCTGACTGATATTGCTGTATCACGTCCCTGGTTAAACATCGGACGCTACTCGTGATGGTTCAAGGCGATACCGATCCCTAAGACTTCTTGTCTCTCTGCAGCGTTATAGTGTAAGCATTACAAACTCTTAATGTTTTCACAATGTTACGTACTGCTAGTCTTTCTCTCAAGTGAGAATGGCTGAACGAATTCAAAAAAATTCAAAACGAGACGTGAAAAAACCGAAGTAAGCGCCACAAGGTTTGATGATGAACTGGCGAGCTTGAAAGTCAAAGCTTCCGACAGCACACAGATTTTTTTAATGTAAACAAACATCTAAAACAAGAGATAGAGACATAAAAAAAGATTAGAAATATTGAGTGACAGTCCAAGATCGTAAAAGCATTATGATTTTTTTATTCTAGTTTTCGACCCAACAAATGCTTATAAAAGAAATCTGCAAGTAACTAATTATTTTGATTTAGAAACAATATTGTTTAAAAAGATGGTAAAAGGTTAGACAAAATAAAATTTACTATGAATAATACAGTTAGTAACTGTATAATTGCCCATACTTCCATGAGCAGTAATATATTACCTCCCTCTGTTTTTAACGATATTTGGGTGGTGAGAGTTTGAGTGAGTGACTCCCTGAATTATTATCAATCCGTGTGTTGATTGTTGAGGGAAGGAGATTTTCTAGTTCCAATATCACAGTGCTTATGGTGACGATTATTGGAGTATGATCTGAAGATAAATCGAGACATAGCTCAGCTTTTCTGTAACCCCTGTGCTGTAATACAAAAATCTAGTAAGGCTGGAGTTTCGTTTCTGTTCATTGGCTAATAGGTGGTAATATGACCTAGATTGTGGTCTAACTTAGATTTGAAAAGTGCCCTTTTTTGACAATGATTTTAGAACCCCCAGGGTGGTATTTTGAGTTTATGTTTCCAACCACGATAAATTTGGGTGTGTTAAAGAATGCTGTGAATTATTCACTTGATATTTTGTGCTTGGGCGTGCAGCATATAGATAATGCCATAATTACACTTCTATTCAAAAAAAGAAAATTAAGAGAAATTAGACAATTCTCGTCCAATAAGCCTCCTTTCAGTATTATGCAAAGGCTTTACGAGAATCATAACCCAAAGAATAACAAATGAATTACACCAATATCAACCAAGAAAACAAGCTCAATGCCGAAAGGGTATAGTATACTTGACTATCACATGTCATAAAAATGTTAATAGAAAAAGCCAATGTGGATGGCGTTCATTGATTACGAAAAGCCTTTCGACTCCCTAGAAATATGGATAACTTTAAATGCATTAAGTTGTCAAATAGATAACAGACATGCAACGATAATAAATACACGTTTTATATTATGATGGTTGGGTGAGCCAACGTACTGGCCTTCAGATAGAAGACGCTTACCAGACCTCCTTGATTTGCTAACCCAGACTATTCAGGAGGCTGCTTGGTCAACAATCCCAGAATTAGATAACAAACCGTAGCAGAGACAATGTTCTGATACTGCCAAAGAAAAAATCTTAGAAACACGGAAACTAAGAAAACGATGGCAACAAACGAGATCACCTCAAGATAAAACAAAATACAATAAAGCAACAAAAGAATTAAAAAGATTTTTAGAAGAACCAAACGCGTTTATTCAAAACTACCTACAGGAACTCTCCCCAACTAAAGATACTAACTACTCTCTATGGAAAGCGACGAGAAACATCAAGCGCCCCAAACAGCATAATTCTCCAATTAAACTAGAAAATGGCAAATGGGCTAGATGTAATTTGGAAAAAGCAGAAACATTTGCAAAACATCTTGAAAACACGTTTAGCCCTTTTCCGAGAATAATTTCTGAAAATGAATACGAACATATTCTTACATTCCTAGATTCACCGCTACAAATGGAACTCCCACTAAAAAGATTCAAGATCCACGAAGTCCAGCAAATAATTGACAAGGATCTTAACAGCAAAAAAGCCCCGGAATGGGATCAAATCACCGGTAAATTACTCAAAGAACTTCCAGAAAATATAATTCGAGATATAACCGCAATCTATAACGCAGTATTAAGATTAAATTATTTTCCAGTCTCCTGAAAAGTGGCACAAATCATACCAATAGCAAAACCCGGCAAAGATCCTGAAAACGTAGAGTCATACAGGCCAATCAGCCTTCTACCAGTACTGTCTGAAGTACTTGAAAAGCTTTTGCTTAAAAGACTCAAACCGATACTTGAACAAAAGCACCTAATCCCTGATCATCAGTTTGACTTCAGAGAACAGCATGGAACAATCAAACAAGTACATCGTATAGTACAACATATAAACCTGATATCGAAGAAGGAAGATATTGCTCAGCTGTGTTTTTAGACGTATCCCAAGCCTTCGATAAGGTTTGGGACGCGGGATTACTCTTCAAGATCAAAAAACTACTACCTCATAATTTATATCTTTTATTAAAATCATATTTAGAAGAGAGGTAGCACTATGTCAGACATGATGATGAACAAACGAGCTTAAAACCAATCCAATCAGGAGTCCCCCAAGGAAGCATCCTAAGGCCAATCTTGTATCTAATTTTTACTGCCGACCTTCCAGTACTTCGTGGTACAACAGTAGCAACCTTCGCTGATGACGCTACGGTGATAGCATCACACAGAGATCCCGTAACTGCAACTAATCTTGTTCAAGAAAATGTAACCAATATTGAGAAATGACAAACTTGGAGAATTAGGGTAAATGAACAAAAATCTGTACACGTTACTTTCACTACAAAAAGATCTACTTGCCCAACAGTCTATCTCAACCAGCAACCTATACCTCAAGATACAAAAGCTAAATATTTAGGTATCACCCTAGACAGAAGGCTAATATGGAGACCCCACATAGAAAAAAAAAAAGCAACTGAACATCAAACTTAGGCAACTGTACTGGATAATAGGTAGAAAGTCGCAACTTACCCTCGAAAATAAAGTCCTAGTGTATAAGGGAATCTTAAAACCAATATGCTGCAAATTCTAATATAGAAATATTAGAAAGGTCCTACGCCTAGTTACCAACGCCCCATGGTTTGTGACCAATGCGACGCTAATAAGAGACCTACAAATTCCTACGGTTAAAGAAGTTGCCAAACAACTTAGAGTGACTTACAGTGAAAAGTTATCAGTGCATCCAAACCAACTAGCACGTAACCTTCTTGATGAAGCAAATGATACACGTAGACTCAAACGCTTCAAACCTTCGGATATTCCAAATAGATTCCAATAGCAGCAATCAAGATAGACTTCGTTAGTGGAAGTTAAAATAAGACTTTTTAAGATGTAACTTGTAGAGGCACGTATCACTGGATGCTCTGCCTACGCGATATGTTTATTGTTTCTATTGTTATAGTGTTACCGCATTTACTTATTGTCCTTTAGACAGATTGTAAATTACCTCGGAGTTAATAAAAAAAAAAGATTATGATGGAAGAAAAAATTAACAAAGTTAACAGATGAGTGAGACAAGGAGGTTCGATATCGCCCAGGCATTTCACCTTTGTATCAGAAGATCTGTTTAAACAATTAAAGTGGAACAAAATTGATATTTCGATAGATGGAAAAATGTTAAACCATCTGCGTTTTGCTGATTGTATCATAAGAGTTAGTTCTAGCAGAGTAGAAACACAAGATATGATAAATGAGTGACAAGAAAAGTCGAGGGAAATAGGTTTAAAAATTGACACAGCTAAAACAAAATACATGACGAACGATACAGCAGAAGTAAACAACTATACTAATCTTATAGTTGAAAATAAAAAAAATAGAAAGAGTGAAATCATATACACATTTATGTTAAAAGCTAGAAATTACTAAAAATAATCTAAAAGCAAATCTAAACAGAATGGTAACTCTAGTATGGGCTAGCTTTGATAAACTGCAAATTTTAAATCAAATTTACTGAATGCTATAATGGCAAAAACCTTCAAGCAACGTATCTTGCCTGTACCTGGGCATTGGGTAAAAGCATAAAAGAAAGATTACAGATTTCTCAGAAATCAATGGCACGACGAATACTGAATATCGCCCTAAAAGACTACATACGAAATACAGAAATACGGCTACGATTAAAAATAACTGGCGTGATCTACCAAATATGTAATCTGAGCTGGAATTGGATAGGCCATATTACAATTTAGGCCAGATTACAAGATTGTTGGATTATGGCTATCTCAATGGAGGTCATGTAAATACAAAAGACCAACGCAGAACATAAATGGATGCAAATAATTGCAAACAGACGAGAATAAGTTGAAGCGACTTGAAGAGGCCTACATCCAAGGATGGATGGAATAGTTTAAACGATGCTGATGATGATACTGCAGTCAGAATTCGTGGGCTGTTCTAGTCTTCTAGAACAACACTTGGGTCTTAAATATGTCTGACTCATAATGTTTATTGTATTCTTTATTATGACAGCCAAATTGGTGTTCCGTCAGGATAAGGAATGTAGTATATTTGTGATTTTGATATACAGTAGCTATTTGCATGAGGAACCCTCAAAATTTTGCAATCTCACTTTTTTAAGACCTGAATTTTTGCATAGAATATTACCAGCAAAGTTTTGAAGTCCAGCCTTCTCTCTGGTGATGGGGTTCCATATATCTATTTTCTTACGTATGAATGGTACTGGAGTTGATGAAAATTTTGAATTTCTCAAAACTAAGTAAATTTCGAGATTTTAAGAGTAGTTTAAGGAATGTTTGGGGAATATGCGACAAAACTTTGCCGGATTTACCCCTTATGTACTAGAAATGGTCTGAAAACAATAACATGATATTACATCCAATGATGAACAACATAGAGACAACTTAATATATTATGCTTGCTTCCCAACAAGTATGAAAACTGTATAAATAAGAACATTTACAATATATATGGCAAATCTAATGGATTCTGTCTTGTTTAGTCTTTCTATACAGCATTATTGTCTAGTGGATTTAGAACCAACGCATTCGAATGAGGCTCTAGTTTACTTAAATATATTGTACTGTATTTACTAAGCAAATCTTTCACTAATTCCATTTTTAGGTTACTAGTTCCTCACAAAATAGGAAGCATTACACATTACATGTAAGACTTTAGACTGAACTCTTTCAATTACCTGTATGTTGGAGTTTGCTTTTGTGTCGTATAGTTGAGTATCATACGACCAAATTGGTTTGAATACTGTGTTGTAGACGAAGTTCTGCAAAGTAGCCAATAATATGTTCTAAACAATTCTCTAGGATGTTTGCCCTTTTTTGAAATGTGGATCCTCCACATCAGGCACTGATCAAGGTGAATACCAAGGTATTTTATCTCCATTACTTGTGCCAATAAGATATCATCAATAAATACTGGTAGCGCATTGCTCTTCCGCATGGAAAAAGTTATGTGGAAAGACTTCGTTTCCTTTAACTTTTTGGTTCATTGCAAGACTGAGTTTAGACTCTGTTGGAGGCAATTTGCTACTAAAACCAGATCGTTGTATGTTACCATAAGAAGTTTATCATCAGCAAAAGTTGCAGTGAATGTTGATTGGTGGGCATATCAACTGTGTAGATTAGGTAGAGAAGCGGACTAAGAACGCTGCCTTGTGGTACTCCTGATTTAAATAAATAAAGTGCTGTCAAGTATTGACAAATTTTACTTGGAAACAGCGTTCTGACAGGTATGACTCAAGGATGATGAATGCACTATGGAGGAGATAACTCTTTGATTTGAAGAGCAGGCCTGTATATCACATTTTGTGAAACGCTCGACTTTTGCCGAGAAAAACGGCTTTACAGTATTTCTTTTACTCAAAAGCTTGGTTGATGGCATCTCCAACTCTATGAACTTGTTGTACATTAGAATGTTCGAAAGCTAAACTGATGGTCCGAAATAGTAGCTTTTTTCTTTATTAATGCCATTATTCGCTTAAGTAACAGTTTTTCTAACATTTTGTCTAATATAGGGAGTAAACTAATTGGCCTGTAGGAACTGACATTTTATGGGAATTTTCCAGGTTTAGAAACCATGATCACCTGCGCAACCTTTCATTGAGCTGGGAAAGAGCCCAAGCTCAGAACGGCATTATAAAACATAGTCAACCTTCACGTAGAAGTTCTTTAATTTGTTTGCCTGTAATTGCGTCATATCCAGGGGCTTTTTTGAGCTTAAATTGGATGGGACTGTATTTTTGACTTCTGACACGGAGAACAGATCTATAGGCAGAGTGAGCTAGCTGGTGTGGCACTTCCAGGGCTGTTGTATTTCAAGTATTTCATCACCAGAGATAAAACTGGACCAAAAATACAGGAACCTTAAAAAACTGAGACTACAAGAGGTCCCAAACGCAAATAGTTGCTCATAGTTTTTATTGTTGAAGTGAGTTTCTGAGATTAGTGAAATAGAACATCGATTTTTGGGCTGTTTGATGAATATTTTTAGCTCTTGCGCATTTTGGCACAGCCTATTGGCATTACATATAGCTAATTTTCACCATTAAGGGAGTTTGTTAACGATAGCAGCGAGTAAATCTAACATAGCACGGAAGTCTTTTGAGTTTTGTCTGCATTTCTGCTTGTTACAGAATAGATCACAGATTTCTCTGTAGTCAAATTCCCAATTAGTGCATGCAGTTATAAAGCTATTAGCGGCCCGATTAGCGGGCCTTTCGCCTCTTCGGCCGTGCCTCGGCCGAATTCCTTAAATTCGCACGGAACAAAAGGTCCCATTACGTTATCTCGTGGCCGCCTTCCACCCGATGCCTAAAGGTAATTCGACCTGCGCCCCTGCGCCGAAATACCTGTCCGCCGCGCTGCCGGCGAAACAATGCGGCCTCGCAATTAGCGGCCACCTCGCCACTCAAAAATCCCGGCAAGGAGGCGCACTGCCGCCGCAGCCCCCGTGCCGCCCAAGTCGCCGAGGAATTCTTTCGCACGAGCGGGCGCGATTAGTCATGACTCCGCGGCGGCGGCGCGCGGGCGCGCGGGGGGCGCCGCCAGATTCCCGATAAGGAGAAAATAGTTTATAAATAGCTGATAACAGACAGCGCACCTAATCTGCTCGGACCGCGGGCCCCCGCGCGGCGCGCCCAAGGACAGCGGCCGGTCCACCGCCCGGCCGCAATTTAGAAAGCGCGGTTCCAGGAACGGCAGATTAGTATTGTTGGTGCCCGGCGTCGTTATCGGCGCGGCCCGGCGGAGCGCACTTTCAATATTTGCTTTTGTTAAACGCTCATTATGTTGACAGACGGGTCATTTATTCCGTTAGGCCGCCTAATGCCATCGGCGATTATGATCTGGTCTTAAGACGCGGGGGAAATCGGCGCTTTTGTCCGGGCGCTGGAATTTTCCAGCCTCGTTCGGCGCGGGGCGATAAGACCATTGTCTGATAAGTCTGCCGAGACTGGGCCCGGAACAACATATCGCGACGGACTTAATTGCGACGAAACACGTTCGCCGGCAATTAATTTAAAGGAAATTCGAAGAAACACGCGGCCTTCTTTACATTCTCCATTAAATTAGTAAAATCATTGCTAATTAGCAAGTAAAAAATTCAATTTTAATTATGTTTGCTGATTTACTTACCAAATTCCTACAACCTAAAGCTCTATCAGACATTCCTTTGTCTTTCCATGTCAAACCATCCATTTTGTTATCATAGCACTCGTGTATCGAAATCAGTGTGACATCCATTAATTTTTTCTTAGAATTAAGGCTAAATATACATAAGCACATCAAGCGGCGTCCTCATTTTGAAGCTAATTGGTCCATGTACACTTAAACCACTCTTCTGCTTCTATATCATATGATCAATTAGTTCAAATGACTTGATCCTCTTCGACCTGCAGACGAAATAGTTGTCCAAAAGCTGAATATTTATATGCTGATGAAATCTCGTTTCGCCTTTCCTTGCAAATATCCTGATCTCATCCTTGACAAAGGAAACAACAAACCCACAATGAATATTCTTATAGTGTACCATGTCTCGTAGTACTCTGTTCTGAAACATTTGTATGGTCTTAATATTAGGCTAGGTGGTACAGCCCCGAAGTTGTATACCAAGCAGGCAAGGAGGAGAAAAGTCGAATTTCCTGGCCATATAGTTTTTAGACACCCAACATATTTGAATACAGGGTGTTTCAAAAGAAATTAAGCTAATTAAAATGTTTATATTACGAAAAATAATGGTCATAGACATACCAAATCATAGCTGCCCCATTGGGATGCACGGTAGCTAAATTCGTCCCAAACTTTTGGGAGCATATCTGAATCTACTACTGCCACAGATGCTAGTATGCGGTTCCGCAGTTCGACCATTGTAGTTTGAAAGAGAAGGCACACAAACGCAGCCTTTTATAAACCCCAACAAGAAAAAATCGCATACAGTAAGGTCCAGTGATCTTGAAAGCCAGTTGATGTAAAGCTGAATCGCGAGATCCCATACGGCCGATCCATTGTTGTGAAATTTGATTATTCAAAAATTCTGGCACTTTCAGACTCCAGTGTGGTGGTTCCCCGTCCTGCTAAAAATAAAGTCATCCGAATCGGTCTCTATCTCTGGAAAAAGCCAGTTTTCAAGCATATTTAGATATGTGATTGTAAACAAACACTAAGTCTCTCTCATGTTGTGCATTTTCATGTTGCTGCTTCGTGCCCCATATTCTAACATAATAGAGTTTTACCTTACCACTTAAATGAAAAGTAGCCTTGTCAGAAAACACTAATCGTGTTACAAAATTGCCATTTTCTGGCACCTTGTCGAGGACGAATTCACACAACCGCACACGTCATTCTTTGTTACCTGCATGAAGAGCTTTTATGAATTGAATCCTGCACGGTTTCATAATCAAACGTCGTCGCAAAATACGCCAGACAGACGTTGAGGAAATGTTTAGTTCTATACCTGCACGGTAAGTGGATATTAGGGAGCTAAGTGCGAAACTCGGATGCGCTCCACATCTTCGGCTGACTCACGGGGACGACTACTGGATTTCCCTTTATACAGACAATCCCTGCCTTGGTATTGTCTAGATCATCACCTAATTCCCTGAGCGGTAAGAGGATCAACACCATATTACAGCCGAACACGAAATGATTTCTGCTCAACCTCTTTCTAACAGTACATTGTTCGATCAAAACGGATTAAAAGCTGAACAATTATGTTTTTTAAATCAGATGATTCTTTTCAAAACACTCTGTATATTGCTCTTTTAATTGCTATTTTATGGAAATAGTGCGCCATGAACACACAATTCGAAAAGCTGGTATTTATAGCTTAATACACAGTTGCAACTTTTTGCTTTACATTTTGCGCAGAAAAATAGTTTAAAATTACTCTCGCGGACAGAGCCTGGTAACTTATAGGCTGAGGAAACTGCAGCCCGAGATTTGGAGGGGGGGGGTCGCACAAAATTTCGAATTGAATAAACGAAAAAGTAAGTTCAATCAAATTGAAATTGTGCGTCCATCGTCCATGGACATATAATCTTCCTTTGTTTCTTCTTAATCTTTTTATCCTTTTACTGGGAGTCGTATGTCGACTCCAACCATTTCTTCCATTCCTTCCTGTTTCCCACGCTTTCATTTCATCTATGGTTTTGCCTCTCTCCATCCCCAGTTCTTTAATTTTCCATGCAGTAGCCTTATTGCCCCCCCCCCTTTGCCGCAGCCTTTTTCTATTTTTAATATGCTAATTGCTCCGTAGACTTTCTCCCTAGTTATATTTGTACCTTCTGCCTCTTTCTCTCTGGGCTGTTCTAAATACTCCGTTTCTTCTATTCCTCCACCCTCTTAACGCTCTGCGTTCGTATTGAATGTTTCCTATAGTATTCTACCTATGCTTCTAGATTATCTTCGCCTGCTTTCGTTATTTCTCGATTTTTATTTTTAATGTTGCTGATTAATTTTTTTTCTTCTTCCTGAGATTCTTCTTAGACTATTGCAGAATTTCTTGCTCTGTAACTGGTCTTTCTTGATTCTTCACCAAATTCTTCCCAGTTTTTGGCCTTAGTCTCCTTTACTCCTTTTTGACTTTATCTCCTGTTGTTATATTCTTCTCTATCCTGTTCCGCTTTTCTTCTGACGTACCTTTTCCATGCTACTTTTTTCTTTTTACTAATTCTTTTACTTCTTCGTTCCGTCAACGCGTCTTCTTATGCTTTGTATCAATCACTTTACTTTCACATATATTTTCTGCTGTATATTTGATCATCTCTTTAACATTGTTTCACACTTCTAGGTTCCAGCTCTGTGGTTCGCCATATATTCTTCTAAGCTCTATTTCTAATTGTTTCTGGTGTTTCATTTTAATTTCGTCCCTAGTCAGCTTTTTCACGTTAATTTTACTGTGTTTTTTCTTTGCGTTCTTGTATGCTTTTCTTATGTTAGTTTTCATTATCACCAGTTCTACTTCTCGCTCTACTTTTACCTCCGTAATAAATTTTCTGGCTTCTTGTGTGTAAACCATAAAGTCGATTATACTTATTGCGTTCCTTCCCCTCGCTTCAAAAGTATACCACCTTTCTGTGGATTGGTAGAAGAACGTATTTCCCATATATTGTTTATTTTCTCTTCCTCCTGGGCATTTTCTACTGATGTGTGTAACTGTATGACGTCTATTTTTGCTTCTATTTCCAATTCGATTGCCATGAGTCTTGAATATAATTGGATTATTTTTCTACTTGTTTGTATACTTCTTGTGGTAATTTTGGTATTTAATTTCTTCTTTTGTTTCATTTCCCGATTAAATCAATGTGTGCCCTTTGGGTAGTTGTAATATCCCTGCTCCCATTTTTTAAATGTTGCTCACTCCCATAATGTGTATTTTGTTTCTTTCCATTTCCTCAATTAGTTCGTCTTTCTTCCCATTGATTGTTTGGACGAACCTAAATTTATTTCCACTCCTGTTACTTTACTGTACGCGTTCTTTTTGAATTTTTCATTTAGTAACTCATGTTCTTTCTCTTTGCTTTTCATTGTACTTGGATCTGCCCGTCATCTCTTTTCGAATCACTTCAATGCGGTAAAATTTCTCAACGACTGGCAAAGATGTGGTTGAAGTGTATGGCGGCGCTCCATCTTGTTGAAACCACGTTCACCGGTTACAAGCAAGTGTAAAAAAATCTTCAATCATCACCACCAAAAATTAATTTCTGTGCGGTTTCTGTTCTTCATCTAATTAGTTAAAAACTTTATTTCAACTTCCAAAAAATGCTCGTAATCCTTCTAGTTGGACTAATTTACTTTGTAGATAGATTTTGTTGCAGTCTATAATTAGTAATAAACATTTAAATATTCCCTACGTACACTGTCGTTTTACATTAACAAACGAACTGATCCGGAAATCAGAAATTGTACATGGGTAACTTGAGGATAATAGAAATTATTTGTTGCTCTTGTCGGTCCACCTGCATTTTTCTATGAGGTTTTTAAATTTTACTTTAATTTCAAAAACCCCACCATCACACCAAGCCTCAAGCTTATAGAGCAACCCTGACTAAGATCTAAAAGAGCCGAAAGTTTAAGATATGCCAGGTGAAGGATTTCCACAAACTTAAAAACTATGATGAAACTTCACTGCCAAATTAAAGCAGAGAACTTTGAAAGCGTTTGTTAGAGAAAACCACAAAGGTGAGTTTTCCTTTTCAGCCAAACGCGAACGCGGTCAAATCGAGAACTCCAAAAACATTACGCTAACATCGGCGAACGCTCGTCCGCTTTATATGGCATTTTCATTAATATGAGTGCATTACACCGACAGGCGTGCCGGAAAAATCATTTACTCTTCCCGGCCAAATTAAATTATGTGCTGTTAGAGCGGTAATAAGTGCATTCATACAGCGGGCATCTATCTAATTCATTAATTAAGCAGCAACAGGTAGAAACATATAAAGCAGTTTAATATATTTTGACGGGAACAACCACCGCTGAAAATACACCCACGTTATTCCAATTCCATTAGCTGTTTAATTACAGCCAATACACGCTGTGAAGTACTGCAACAACAAAACGTATTTACGAATATTCTGTTTGCAAGAGTCGCATCGCATGCTGTAGAAAATAGTTTAACTGTAATTTAGCAACGCGTGCTTAAAAGCAGAGCCGGCACGTTCAAAAATTAAAGCAAACGCTTTCAGTTTCCACAACAAGTAACAATGACGCAAAATTAAATTAATATGTAATTTTGAACATATAAACAAGAAATAAACAAATATATAATGAGTCAACTATATAGAAAGGTTTTAAAATGCTGACAAACCGTAAAAATATTTCCTTTAAGGATTATCTGTGCGAAGGTCCCTTCAAAAATTTGTGCTCACTATAAAAAATAACATTTTTGCGCATAAATTTATTTAAGAACCATAACAACTAATCTTCAAAATAAAAACTCGTATCCTCTACGATCTTTTGCCGAATTTGATCAAAACACCATTCTGGTTTCTTCGAATCAAAGAATTCTTGGTACGCGTCTTCAACTTCACTAAAAAATTCAAATCGGCGACCATGCAAGAAATGCTCCATTGATAGTTGGATGGAATAACTAGATGAGAAAGAACCTTAATGCTATGCGTCCTCAAACGCTTCCTTAATTGGGCAATTAACGGCAGATCTCAACTCGGCGAGTTCGTACAGAGATTATCGGAGCTTCAGTTAAAGTCAAGTTGAGCCAAATGGTCACGTACAGTTTAATGGGACGAAACTTCAAGAACCGATTCTAAATCACGACTGCTTGATAACGCTGCCAACAATTCTTCGTTGTTCATTTTGACGGCCAACCAGAACGAGGCTTATTTCCAAGATCAAAATCTTCTTCATCGAAACTCTTAAACCATTTAGTCACTATCCATTTGGAGGTTAAATCTTGCAGACAATTTAGGGCGATTGAGTTTTATCTCTTTCAAAAAAATCCATATCCATAGTCCATTTTCCAGAGTAAGTTATAATATTGCAGCACACCAAACTTTTAGCTATACAAGAGAAAGTTTAGCCAGAATCTGAGTTTTGGTCTTAAGTTAACGATGAGAATTAATATTTTATCCACCAATACACGTTATTTATTTTGTAACTTCTTTTTAAAAAATACTAAATATGTTTTTATTCGCTTCTGAATTTTTCTTAACTTTTTTGATACGACAAAAACTAAAACCTGATATATGATGACTGTGATTTGGATTTTAGTTAGTATTTATGATATAATACCTCATCTCTTATGGTATTTTGTTGATTTAACATATTATCATATATTTACAATAGATGATCTTTATTAATGAACTAACTTACTGTGAATAGTTCAACCAAAAGTAGGACAAGACGTCTAGTAGATCAATTTTCTATTTGTACTCTTTCGTAGTCAAAATAAAAGAAAAGTTACTAATCTCGGATACCGTGAGAGGGAGGAAAGCCTGTTTTTTCGTTGCGTAGATCTAGATGTATTGTATAGGAGGTAGTTTTTCTTCAGCTCCCACAGTTTCAATGCATCTACTGTTCGGTTTTTCTAAACATTTATTGAACACCTATGAATGCAAACTTACGAAATACCAGCCAGAAGGTTCATATTTTACTGCCTTGATTCCGACAGCCATCCCGGTATTATAAGATTAAATAATAAAGGGTATTCTATTTGAACGTTCTTGTATATTTATTTAGATAACATTCGATCTATTTTCAAGGCTCTTCTAGTACAAACAAAAATGTCTGCAATATATTACTGCGATTTGAATTTTAACAATAAAAAAGAACAAATGTTCTTCTATATCTTTCTGGTCTGGTCTATATCTTACAATTTTTTCAATTCGGGGGATGTATCTTTTATTTAAACATCAATTATTAGGAGGTTGAAATGTTCTTCCAATCGTTGTTATTATAATTTACTAATCAAGTTGTGGATCTAATTTCTCTGAAAAAAGAAAATTGCTTCATTCACTGACAGCAGTGGAAGCTTCTAGAGAGAAAGATATGCACATCTACACCATTAAAAAATTTCACTTTCGAACGTTCCTTGCGTACGTTAATTTCATCTTCGTCTTCTAATTTTGTGTCTTAGAGTAAAATAAAAATATTTTTATATTAAGTCCACACCTTAATCTCGTTTCTCAGTTAAGATGTTTATTGTAACGTATCTCTTGGTCTCCATGCCTTTAGTTTGCCAAACATACTTAGGGTGTATAAATAAGTGTATGCGTTTTCAGATTTTTGAATGTATTGTTAAATTGTGTTAATTGCAAGTTTTAGTGAGATTTATAGCTTCTCGTAAACTGACAGGCGTCTTGTTGCTCTTTTTAATACTTTAGTCTAAATAATTTATATTTTGTTCAAGTTTGTAAGTACTCTTACAGGTAAACGTTCGGGAGGTTTAGATTCTTCTCAACTGATCTATCTACTGCAAAATGTATTATCTAGATATATCCAGATGCAAAACCTAGACCCTGATCATACATAAACCATATGACCAATGGCACAATTTCAAAGCAGATAAGTAATGCATCGTGCAAAAAACATAGATATCGTGTACCACTGACGTGGTTTGGTCTAAGCTCCTAAGCAGGAGGTCACCAAGAATCCCAGTCCAAACATCAATACCAAATCGTCGTTGATGACGAACTAAGACAGTCTTACAAGTGACTTCCATAGAAGTTTATGATATTTCCACTACAGATTAATTCATCAGTGTAACCGTAACAGCTTGTTGCTCAATTCAATAATAAAACATTTTCCTAATAACTGCACGTTTTGCTGGTGGTAGAGGTAGCTAACACGATTTGATGACTTACACCATCCTAGCAGGCCATATCCCTGCAGTTCACATAGGGATTCTTCGTGTCGAACACGTTCAAGATCGGGCATACAAACATGATACGACTGCTTCCCACCTCTAACATTTTGACAAATCATCCTGTATAATACAGCTTATAAATCTTATGATATATTATTTTTGGTGGCCATCCGTACAAGACGTGGATTACATTTACATTTGTTCATCAATATGATGAGTACAAATCCACTTTAAGTAATAAGCTGTTATGTAGAAAATACTGAGAATAAAATTATGGCCATTTGTAAAGAACAATATGTATTTTAGAATATATTTTCGTTCGTATGACCTTTTTGATTCCTTATCTTACCAAAAATGAGCCGCATATTTTAGAAGCGAGTAGATGTATCGTTTTAAAAAATGAAATTTTTTGTAATTCACAACATATGGCAGCTGTAAATTTCCATCAATTATTTTGTCAATGAAAAAAGAGAAATTACGAATATATATTTAATAAATTGTAACAAATGCGCCCCATAGAAGCAATGTCACGCAGACATATGCGGCCGAACGCTCTGCGGCAGACACAATGTCTTCTAGAAATCCAACTGTCGCACACGTGCGCGGCGAACATTCTAGGCGTTTCCATGCCGGCATTTCGAGAAGTTTTTGAGTCCCTTCTAAGAAACGCCAAATAGGCATAAATACTAGTGCAAAGGGGCGGCAAAAACATTCGAAAAAGCGATAGCGAAGCAAATCTAAGTGCAGAAGCCATGCGCGTTGACAAATAGTGTGTAGTTTTACGTTATCTGTTTTATGTGTTGTATACATAGTGTTGTGATTTTGATAACAGCAGAACCGTTACAATATAAATTTAAAAATTAGTTATACAAAGAAATTATTAAAACAACGAATATATGCAGTTTCAACTATTTGGAGGAGTGAGAACGGCAGGATTGTGGCAATTTTCACGATGAAGTTAATCATTTCTTGTAAAACGAAGAGACGTCTATTATTCTCCTTAATACTTCATTCTACTATTTATTCAAGTTTGTTTTTACAGAGCTGTCCCGGTACATACACGAGTACATTACCGTAGATCGGATAAGTGATTTGTACAATAAGGTTTTAAGGTTGAATTTTCAATTTATATTAATATAATAATATCCTTTAATCTGGTATACTCTGCATTAAGTTTCTTCGGAATGTGGGTTTTGCAGGTTAATTTTGTGTAGAGGTAGACGTCGAGATGCTTTGCTGGCTCATTTATAAAACTCCACCGTACGGCAATTTCGTTGACAAGTATCGGCCAAGGATTATTTATCTTTCTCAGGCTAAATAATTATGCTACCCACTTAGTTTGATTTAATTTATGGAAAACGAATTGCATATCTTGTTATTTGCTAATAGACATTGTACTGAGGCTTGGTTCAAATTTTGTTTTGTGCTGTGTCGTCACTAAATAAAATTATGTCGTCTTAATTAGGTTGTGCGTATATCACGCATATAAATGTTGGATAAAATGGGTCTATAGGCACTAAGTTGTGGTACTCTGGTTTAGATTTGTTTGCATTCAGAAAGGCAATCATGAAGTTTTACAACAAATGCCTCCAAGAAAGGAGAAGCAGGCTGCTGTAAAGTATTATGCCATTTTTAAGTGTAAAGCTTTTATTTAGTCATTGTCTTAAACACGGTCAGGTTGACGCAAAATTTCCAAAAATAGAACTGCTGTTTCAATAGTATTAGCCAACCTCTAGAATGACCACGCCTGAAACTAAACTGAAATGTTGGTATGATGTTCAAAGCAGCAATTTGTTCATAATTCTGAGCTATAGCACTTTTTTTAGATAAAATTGAGAGGGACCCGATCAGCCTGTAGCTGGAGGAATTATTTTTATGTTATATACCATAGTGAAACATTACTAAGTAGACAAGTAAAGAGAAATGAGTGTTTAAGTATCAAAATTTAAATTTATTTCTTAGAAAAGTTTTAGTGGTGTTCGAAGTTTTTTTTAAATTAGTTAATTTGATGTTTATTTTTGGAATTGGTATAAGGGCTTCTACAAAGTTTTTTACTTCTGCGTGTTTTGCTATTCAGATCGGACCATACTTTTTTATTTCATTAACTTTATTATGTAATTTGTTTGATGCTTTCTTTCTCGGCATGGATGCTAGCTAACTTCAATAAACTCTGCCATTTCCCGGTTTTGATGCAGTTTAGTTTTCAAGTTTTGCTGCTTCAAAAGTGATGATTACAAGTTTAGAGTTTAATTCGGTAATAAAAGTTTGGTAAACGAATTTATTAAAATTTTTATAACAATCGCTAAGATGTCGCGCTAATGGTCACGTCTGTATGAGAGGTAGGTGTTTGGATATCAAGCGCGTAGTCAACTTACGGTTGGGTAATTTTCTTTTTGCTGAATTGAAAGATAAGATTAAGTAAGTTACCAGTTTGGAAGTTAAATTTGCACAGTTTCCAAGTTTATGCGATCCAGTTGTAGTAGTTCATTGTAACCCAGCCTTTTTAACCAAACTGTTGGTCCTCCAGCTACAAAAGTCATTTATATCTTCTCTGTATATTTTATATTCTATTATTGACAGTTGTTCGTTTGATGACAAGTGAGTTCTTGTAGTACAAGCTATGTCTATTCGGTGTCTATCTAAAAAGCTAATTAACAAGAAATGTCAGCTCTCGATTTGATAAGCATCTTGTTATGGGCCATGGTGAAGCTGAAATAAAAGGTTTTTGATAAGCAAGGTCTTAATTTGTTGAATATTGAGTTGAAATCTGATTGATAACGCTACTCAAGGAAGAGGTACTGTCGTTTGAGTTGACCAAGAGAAAGATTTTTTGCCGGAACGTTTGAATAAGTTTTTCTTCGAGATTCTGCTGTTTCATTTACAAGACTTTTAGTGATGAACATTCTCTGATTAGTACTTCCACCTCCTGCAATTTACGCACCGTGGATAGTCGCCCTTATATTTGTTCGGACTTCAATAGAAGTGTAACTTAGAGGTATGTCTATAATTGTTCCATGTTAGCTATTTTTTTTATTTTATAAATTTCGTTTCCTTCCTAAGGCTTTAACTGTCCATGCCGATATCAATAGTTTATCTTTGTTATAGAGCCTTGCTTAATTAATTATTGGAAGATTACCTTAATCTAGTTGTCTAGTCTCTCTCGTATTTTTGTTTCTGATATTTTTGATGATTAAAATTAGAGGATTTGAGTTTTGGTTGAGATAGGCATAGAATTAAATTTGATTGTTCATATAGTATTACAAAAAGCTTCTATAATCTGCTTTATTAGTTATTTTGATGTTTAGCTTATTGTAGAGAACACAGTTATGAACCCACTTGTAATTAACATTTATATTTATTTTATAATTTCTCGGTGCTTCAGAGAAATTGAGTAAAAGCGGCAGACTTTTTAACTTTATTTCGGAGTTCGTTTCTTTATCATGAGCTGTGCTTCATTGAGTTCGTCAGATTGACTTAAGACGCAGAAACGATTTTCTTAAATTTTTTTAAATATTTTCTCGTGCACCTAGGTGAAGGGCAGCGATTTGTGTTTGGTAAATTTAATAAGAATGGATTTATTTGATACCTAAAAGTAAATATAAGTATTGGTTGAGACGTTATGCGACTGCACCCTCTGAGTGCAAAAACTCTATGTTCGTCGCTCTTTGAAAGAAACTAAAGTAAAACAAAAAGATCTTATTCTTCAAAGTAAATACCATCAACTTCAATTACCATACCAGCTTTGAACAAATTGAGGTTTTGATGACGATACTAACTAAATAATTGACGAAGAACGAAGGAAAAAACAGACACAGAAGAAAACTAATCAGAAAATCAAAGGGAGGAAAATGATGTGTTTTAGGCATATTTTCAGGAACTACAGATATAAACGGTTACAAACTACTATTGAAGAAAGGATACAAAAAAAGTTACCACTGAGAAAGAAACCATTGTCATGGTTGCACAATATCCCTAATTGAACGGAATTGGCTACAAGCGAACTGTTTAGAATATCCAAAGACAAAGATTAGTTTAATTAGGTGATAGCAGCCTCTGGAAACGGAGAAAATACACAAGAAGAAGAACAATACAAAATGGTTATTCAAATCATGTCCCACTGAACGGAATAAACTATAATTTAATGGAACGATATAGGAGTTGCACGATAATACTAGTAAGACTTCAACATTATCTGAATTTTAGATTTTTTGCTTGGTCAAACGCGACCTATGTGCTGGTATATTAACTCTTAAAACAATACTCTTTTCACTAATAACGTATTTCTGTATTAAGGCATCATATATCCTATCCACTTACTAAATTAGCATCCTATCTTTTGGAATTAGATTATAATGCGTTATTCTTTTAAAATTCTACCACAAGCTTAACTTTTTAAGACTTTTTGTTGAATCAACTGATCGGATCGTCTCATCTTGTTAAGATTAATAAAAAAAATCTACTTCTCATTCGAATTCACAATCCGGCACCATTAATGGGGTTTTCAATCAATGGCCTACAGATCTTTACCTGCTGTTGACCATAATTTTTGATTAACTCTCATGAATGCTAGCAGGAATTTCTCGTCCAGTGCATGATGTAAAACTTCTTCACTTAAAGTTTGGATTTACAACTTGACAAATTTATGATTACAGTCATTTTCTATTGCCGTGTTAGGGCACCATTTGCTTGTTTTTGTCAAATATTATGCAAACTAATCCGTTATATGACAAGTGAGGCATATTTATTTAAAAGGTGGCAGGAATTTTTAATGCAACTTAGTATAACGACACCTTCTTACGGTTTAGAATCAATTTTGATAACGGCGAATTAATTTCATTGCAATTTAGGTTCTTCTCCAAATAAATTGAGTCTGTCGACAAATTTCTGACTTTCATTAATTGTCTATTAAGATTTTTTTAGCCCCCTTTGATTTTCTTTCCTGTTACAGTTTCCGTGCTGCGGATGTTTCGTTAAATCTAATGTGTGTTATCGTATGTCGTAATTTTAGGTATCTAAGGCAAGACTATTAAAACTACCTTAAAATGTACCTTCAATCGCATTTTAAGGTGTGCCATTAATAAAATTGTGATTCGAATATAATGAGCGGTTCCAGCTTGAATTTTCCCATTCAAAAATTATAAGCTACAGGAACCTTCAATCCGTTATCTGGGCCCGTTAGCATTTAAACTAAATTCTTGCCTTTTTATGAATATTAG
Organism: Sinelater perroti; assembly: GCA_036346155.1. Classification (NCBI taxonomy): domain Eukaryota; kingdom Metazoa; phylum Arthropoda; class Insecta; order Coleoptera; family Elateridae; genus Sinelater; species Sinelater perroti. Next base: position 18,807,870 of record JARFIY010000254.1, on the reverse strand, counting down.
GAGCACCACTGAAATTTTCTATTTATAGTCGCTCGCTATAAGTAACAGGTAATTGAAGTATTATCCACACTAGTAAGCTCAAAATAAGTAAAATTTTGGAAAGCTCCTAAAACAGAAGCAAATTCCAAAAATTAATCATCGAATCGTTTTAGTTATGGTAAAGATAATCTTACGAATAAGTCGGGATAACTTTTAATTGATCTGCTTCTGTTAGCACTATTCTAGTATTGTTTTTAAAATGTGGTAGGTCGCTGCTATAGATCACCGATACTTGTACCAATGGATATTTCAAACCAAATGAAAAGAACTTTTTGGCACAAACTGTTATATCTGAAGAAAATATTAGGCTTCTGACTTTGGTCTATTAGACCAAGTAATTGCAACGTTTTTCAACGGGAAAATTAACCATCAGATAAAAATATGTTGTTGGCAATGCCAGTAGACGATAATTTGTTGTGCTGTAATGCCGCACATTGGTCATGCAATTACACCACAAAAATTACAAAATTTTCATCCTTTCGTGTTTTTATATCCTTCTATCATATATTGTAGCTTCGTTTTTAGAGGGGGGGGGGGCAAAATCTATTTTTGCGCCAATAATAGAAGAGTATTATCTTATTGTTAGTTTAGTTCATACACTTAGAGCAAGATGTGCTGTCAGCGATGGTAGAACCAAGACACAATTTGTGACAGAGAAATATGAAGCCCTTCACTTAACCTCGCAGAGGAGATTTGCACAAAATCTGAATCAATATAGAAGAAGGTCTCTAAAACTATACTGCCGGGTCTTCTCATCAAAACACAATATGAATAAAAAATAAAGTTATTGCTGAAACAGTGAAAAACATAATTGATGAAAGGATTTGGATTGTTCATGACACGCTATTCTGAATTTTCCAAAAGCATGCTAAAGAGTTTAAACTTAACAAGCTACTACAGAGAATATATTTGGAAATTGAAAAAAAAACTCTACCTGTTGAGAAGTCGAAGGGTAAAGCAAATGGCTGATGTTTAGACGACCTCAAAAGAACTTAGAATTTCGAATAACCAGGCTTTACGTGTCCGAAACTGAGTACACTGTTGGGTCCATGGGATAAAAAGTTTTAAAAAATACATAACCATATTGGTGATATCAATGCTGCATGCAGGCGAGGTCTTACCATCAATGATTGTTTTACCTTACAAACTTATATTAAGAGGTATTGTAGGAATGGTTCAAACAAGCAAGGAACAAAAGAAGAAAATAAAATGCGAAAATAAGATAATAGTAGCAAAAATGCAGAAGTAGTTGGAACCTCTAAAATGTAATGGAAAAAAATTGGTAACCCCAAGGTTGCAACTTAATGAAAGTTAAATTTAAGATTGAAGTTAAAAACAAACCTGCTCTACGTAGGGAGCATACATAAGTGAAAAGTAATAAATAAAGCTTCTTAGTCATTGAGCTATTCTTTACGTTCTCAAGTTAAGTGTTATGAAGACAAAACCAATGTAACTTAAAAGTCTAGAATCTTAAAGATGTTGTTCCACTAATGTTAAATTTGACAAATTATTGTAAAATCAAATATATTTTTCTAAATTCTGAAAACGCAACAACTACTTTCTAAATCTACCGTCTTTTCTGTTCAGTGAGGTTGCGACAATAAAAGTATTTCTCATCTAATTCATATTTCGTGGCAACCGTGTGTGAAAACTTTTTCAGATTTGCTTGGACTGTTTCATTACTGATCCGTTTACCTCACCACAAATCAAAATGATTATAAGGGAAATGGATCGTGATATCCAATCTAATCTACTGATTCCATTTTTTCTTTCCAAATCGTACATAGTTGATTGCAACGTTTGGGTCATTACCTTCGTATAACAACAATCCTTTCTTATTAGCTGCATACTATTTTTGGGTAGACCGCAAAGACCAAAACAAACTAAACATGCAGCTCAAGGAGGTCTTCAAGAAAACGCTTAAGTAGTTTCTGTCCTTATACAGATCAAGCCCAAGTCCAAAATAACGCCTAGTCAGTAAGTATAACCTTGGTCTAGTTCTTCTCTAAATGTTTCTTTGCCCACAAACGTTGTTCTTCCAGGTAAATAACGGTTTATTAGCCATGGTTGTCTTAAGCCCTACTTTAATAGGCTTTTTGGCAAGTTTTTAGCGAATTTGCGTGTTAAGTTTGATTTTTTTTTTAATTAATTGTTCTTTGACGAAGTTGCTTGCCTTTTTCTTCAATTGGGCAACTAGTCTTGCTTTATCCACTTTCGCACACAATCAGGAGACTTGAGTAAGTAAATAGCTGCTACTACAATTTTCATTTGTGGATCTTTGGGATGGTGATACATAACATACCGCTTCAAATCTGTGGGAAAAAACAGCATTCTTTGACAAGCTTATTAGAATGCACTTTAAGGAATTCGTTTACTTACGATACACGTGTGCCCCAGCCCATTCGGACGCTCTTCTAAGATTAACTGCATTTATAGTTTGGTAACTGTTTCTAAACAATTCAAAAATCAAAAAAAAAATAATTTTTTTTAATGTTTTACCTTGTTCGTTATAGCTAAGTAACGCGTTGTTACAAACGTTTTAATTTTTATTATGTAGATTTAATTTTAAAATATTATAATTAAAATAATCTCCAAAATAAGCAGCTTTGCTTACAAATTTAAAATCAGTCTCTTTAGAAAGCCACTCAAAACTCTATTTTTCTCATAACAATCTTTTGCCCTAATGGAGCAATGGAACTTTTCAATTAGATTTTCCCCCACAAAATTTTAGTTTTACTTTTCTACTTACCCATATAGATTACGATGTATCTTTTGATCTCGTTAGTACCATACCCACCTTCTAAACTACCAATTTGAAGAATAATTTTATTCTGAACCCTATCGATTGCTATCACTTTGCCTTATTTCTTGTTTTATTTCACTTATTCCCTGTCTCTTTCTCTAGTCGTATACTTCACAGTTAAAGTGTCGTGATCCCATGGTTATAGTTTGGGCAATCTCCCTTCATTCGTCTCTGTCTAAAGCATACCTAATACTTTCTTGAAAAGTATTTCAAAATTCGTTGTTGACAATCCTTCCTGAATTTCCACTTCTAATATGGACACATTGGGTGTATATGCTGTCCAGGGTAGGATACGTAAGTTTTCCAAACTCCCTTGCCTTCTCGATGATTTGCCGTATGTTTCTGATCTGCTCTCTAGTGTTGTTCCCTCTTCTGAATCCAGCTGGTTCTTCTGGAATCTGCCACTCTAAGCAGTTTTTGAATAAAACCTTACTTAGGTGGGAAATCAGTGCGATGGTTCTGTAGTTATTACATTTTTGGCTTGACCCTTTTTTGCCTTTTGGAGTAAGTTGCTTTAACATTTCTGCACTCGCATTTCTTCAACTGTACTTTTATTATTTTTTAAATAACGATTAGCTTGCTCGACTTTTCTTAATATATAAAGTTTCTGTTCGATTTTCATGATGGAAGGGAAGGGTGCTGATTCTTGGTCGTTTGCTTCGTTTGTGTATAAGTTTTCACAGCATTTTCATCATACCTCCACTACGTCATATATCTCAGTAATGACTTTCCCCTCTTTGTCTTCTAATAGGTGTATAAATAAGTTCTCAGCTTTTTTCTGCAAAATTAAAGTTTTATTTAAAAACAAACAAGAAAAGCTTAAGTATCAAAGTATTCTCCGTTGGCATCGATGACCTTTAGCTATCTTTCGGGTAGCTTGCGAATTCCCTGGTGATAGAAGCTTACCGGCTTCGTGACGATAAAGTTATCGATGCCTTTTCGGGCTTCTTCTTCTGTTTTGAAGTGTGTATCAGCCAAGTGATGCTGTAACGACCGGAATAAATGATAATCGGAAGGGGCCATGTCTGGGCTATACGCCGCATGTGGGAGAAGTTCCCAGCCTAACGCGTCTGCAGCTCATCCGTGTCAAGTGTTTGAGGGCGTCCAGCGCGTGGTTGATCTTCAAGACCAAACTCTCCTCCGCGAAATCTTTGGTATCACTTTTTGCACTTTGCATGACTTACAGCATTCTCACCATATGCAGCACAAATCATTTCAGTGGCTTCAGCAGCGTTTTTCTTAAGATGAAACGCGAAGCGGATAGAAAATCGAATATGCTCTTTTGTGACTGCCATCGTGAACACAGCTGATTATTGAGGTTGTGACCAAATGTCATTGCTTTAAAACCACAAGAGGGCGGACTAATACGTTACATGTAAACGGTGATTTGCGTCCTGTGAAATCTAAAGCTGAGAACTTATTTATACACCTATTATTTTCCATGTTCTTGGTTTAAATTCTTTTGTGGTTTCTTTGACGCGCTGGAAGAGGCCTCGGGTTTCGTTGATATTGGCTTGTCTTTCGATTTCTTGTTACAAGTTTTGTATGTGATGATTTTGTCACGTCTACATAACCGGTTTATTTCTAGGCTCAGACTCCTATATTCGATGCTTCGTACTTCTGTGTTTATGTTTGTTTATCTGAGAGTCTTTCCTTTCTTTTACTACTTCTTTTGTAGTTGAGATCTTGTCACATTTCTTCTGGGCTCGTCTGACTTAAATTATCTGAATTGATTATTAAGTTTTGCCCAGTTTTTGTTTGAATTGTTCCATGATTTCAGGTTTCAAGGAAGCGTTATTTTTTCTCTTTCTTTGTTTTTATGCGAATTCTAACTTTAGCTAGTAAAACGTTTGATTTCCATCTTGTAACTATAAAGAAAAAAATCAATTTGATTCTTGTATTGCCCCCTTAATTCAATATATGAATTCTCTTAACCTTTTCTGGATGTAAAAATACAGGAATGCAGTTGACGCTGTTTAATGCTAATTAAAATAATACTCACAACCAAAATATAAAAATTAATTAAAATAAAGCGATAATGGCATAAAATCTGATAAAATTGTTTTTTAGCGGTTGCTGTTATTACTGCAAACAATGAAAGCGATTTGGCAACTGTAATTGAATAATACGTGTTTATTAGGAGCTTTCGCCTCTGCAGGGCAGAAGTTTGTCCCGTCGCATGAGCATTCTATTTATGAACGTAGAAACTTTGACCAGAGAAAGTTATCGCCAGTTCCTGGGAATTCATACGCCAAATTGCTGGAATTGCAAGTCTTGTTATCACAATGCGCGGTATTTACGCGCAAAAAGCCGACAGTTTCTTCGGCTGCGCGGTACCTGCGCGCTATTGTTTCGTTAATTTTCTGCGACATTGAACGTCCTTGAGGCATCTGGCAACGCAGCTAATTCCCCGCTTTAAAACTTACAGATGCGATAAGTTCTAAAGGGTGGCCCAAAGCTAAGCCGCATTTGAATTTTAAATAAAACGACTACGGCATTGATTTTGTGATTGGATTTTTATTGAGTATTAAGTAATCAATCTCCGTTTTAATGTGGGAGATTATATCTGACAAATGGCCATCTCGGCTTTGGCTCCGTATCTCGGTTCTTTTCACAAAATTTTCATTTACAATTTCGCACATGTTCCGGTCAACCTCATCGATAACCTGTCAGATTTTGTTCTTGAGCTTGTTAAAGTTTTAGAAATTGCTGGCGTAAACCTTGAACTTCAAGTAAACTACACAAAAGCGAATCGTGCAATATTAAATCACAAGATTATGGTGGCTAGTTGATGTCAGTATTTTGTGCTGTATGGAAAGTGACGCCATCAAGTTAAAACCACATTAGTTTCAAATACGTGTTACCAACTTTGAAAATTCTCTTTCTTTTAAAATTTGATGTTGGACAGACATACCAACGAACAGATACACGAATATAAAAAATCATATAGTGTACCAGTCTAGCAGTTTTAAATGTAATAAATATATAACATCCGCCAGTATAGAAGATCTATCTGAAACCTTTCTTCCAGAACTTGTGTCAACTATATAGTATTTTTTTTTGTTTGGCAATTTCTCAGCTGAATCATCCCTCTTCTAAATTTACAAAGCAGCAACTTATCTTTTAACTGTGACAGCCAGTAGACCAAATCATGTACACTATAGAAACTGATTTTTAATTTTAGTTGTGGCCAAGCCTTTATTTTTAATTACATTGCAAAACCAAATGTAACTAAAAGCTTTACTTTTAAAAAATACAATAATTTAGCAAAAATTTTAGTCATCACTATAACCCCTACATCCAGTCGACTACAACGGCGGCCCATTCTTTCGATTAGTAAATATGGAATGCTGTACAAAAAATAGAAAGTTATTATTGTTAAACCGCAATGCAAAAAATCATCTTTAGTGATAAGTCGCCAGTAAACGGGTTCTAAACAAGCAAAATTATAGCATTTGGAGTTTAAAAAATTTTCTCTTAACTTATATAAGCCAATGCACCCCAACGAGCCATTGTTTGGTATGGATTTTAAAACAGCCGACATGACAGGCTCATACTTCTTCAAAGATAATGCTGGAAATGTTATAACTGTAAATGGCTACCGTTACTTAATAACCCAGTTTTTTTCACATCAACTAGATAATATAAATCTAGAAAAAAAATGTGCTTTGAGCAACAATCTATATACTGTCCACCAAGATATTGCAACTTCTTTTCGTGGGGTTACCTAAATCCAAGGTCTACACCAGCAATCTACATAATATTGACGATCTCAAGAACAAAACCCGATGTGTTATCAATAAAATTCATCAGAACACGTGCGACGTTGTAAGAGAAATATTTTGTGGAAAGACCAAGGTTTGCAGTTGAAGCCGAGATGGCCATTTGTCCATTTTGCATAATCGGAGACTGTACTTTAATGCTCAAACAAAATCCAATCGTATGATCAATTCGAAAGTTGTTTTATTTAAAATTTAAATCCGGCGTTTAATTTAGACCACCCTTTATAACGGGCTAGACAAAATAAGTTTTATACCCAACCTTCAAAATTTCAAAGGCTAATAAACACCGCAATTGAAAATTCTTGAGCAGGTGCCTTAAGTTTGACCTTGACTAACAATCAGAACTGAAAGCTATACAACTTCTTCAGCAGATGAAAACTTTGCAGGTGTTGCAAGATGCAACTGTATTTCTTTTGTGCTTGAGCACTTATAATTGCGACTTATTTTCGTATTTCAATTTTATATAACCGTGGTATAACCGTGGGTGTTATTACACGACTTGGTATCATCTCGACAGATCATGTTTTTGGCAAACAGCAGATCTTCTATTGAGGAACTTCCAAATGTGAGATTTCGCAAAGAATAAATGAAAATAGTAATGTAATAAAGACAGTTTTTGGTAATTTTTTTACCTTTAATATGATTTTAGGCTTTGTTTGTCAAGGAAATACCTCCACTAAAGATTCAAATGTTTAGAATTGATAAAAGTGCCTTTGGTAGATTTATTTCTGTTTGAAAATCAAATTAACGTTGAGAAAAACTGGATATCATATCTAAGATATTAAAAGCATTGACCTTAAAAATTTTTGACTTGTTGATTAAGAATCTCCCCGATATCAAAGCGGATCCATATACCAGCCAATCCCTTGATGATTTAAACTTTGAAATTATATCTAAACTTTTTCATTTAAAAAAAGCGTAAAGGTTTTAAACTTTGAATGATCGGTCTTAAAAATAGGGCAAATCGAATATAAACCGGTATTTCTATTAACGCGCAAACGGAAAAGAATGCAGCTTTTGGGTGTTGTAGACAGAGATCTTTAAAGGAAACTTTCCCCATCGGGTAACTCACACTACCACATCTTTAAGCAGGATCATGATGTTATAGTAAGGGCTACTCTCGTCTGTTGCTCAACGATAGAAGGTATAAAGCCTTCCAAAATTTTGAGAAAACTTAAAGCATAGTTTGGGGACAACATCCTCAGGAAGACTCAAGTGTACAAGTGGTATAAACACTGTATTGTATGCGAAATAATTGATAAGCATGCCGTTAGTATCCTACAATTAAAATTTAACTACAACTAACTATCCTAAGGTTAATAAATTATTAACTCTACTGTTAACAGTTTTCTATTTCTAAAGGGTCACACCGTTTTGGGCGTTGTGTTCCTTGACTATTATCTGAAAGATTAGTTGCAAAAGAGTTTGGCTGAAGTTGGAGGCGACCTAAGTATTTAACATTCTCACATTTAGCTTCTTCCAGCACAAATAAAAAGTTTAGACCGTTGTGTTAAGATTACGTTACTCACAAACCATAGCATTTGTGTAATAGTTTTAAGTTTTAAGTTATTTTTCCTGGTTTAGCTTCGTTTGCTTTGATGGGCTATTTTTAGCCCTACTTGTAGTTGGTTCAATGCAATTTGTAACTTCTCTGGAGTAACTACAGGCTTCCTGTTATAGTTAGAATAGCTGTATCATCAACGAAAGCAGATATAAACTTGTTTTCAATTTGTGGAATATCGAAGATATAAGTTAAGTATAAAAGTGGCCCCAGAGCCCTACCCTGTGATACTTCCGATTGTATGAGGCGTGGTTTTGTGATTTCCTCTTAATATTTGATCATGCAGTACCTATTAATGAAGTATGAGTTTAGTATTTAGGAGAATGAAGCAGATAGCTTGAGTTTGTATAACAGCCCTTCATGGCGTGCAATATTCTTCTGTTTTAAATGTATTATTCATTATTTCAATAGCCCTATGTATTTTATCTACAGTGAAATGCAATATAAAGTTCGAGTTTTTAAAAATATATTCTAAAGTATCTCGGTTAAAATGTATAATAGACTTTCTTGGTCTACATGATCCACCTCTTTAGGCTTTCTGGCTTTTAGAATAAGAATAATTTGACTCACCTTCAACTCTGATGTGTAGTGATCAAATTATGTATATGTTAATGCAGTTCATACTTTTTATGAAAGTTGTTCATAACAATGCCTAGTATCAAGTCATAACTGGCCTTTTCGAGTTTAAATTGTCTTTAATTGCTGCTCTAACTTCGTGTATGTTTGTAGGTATCCATGGAAGTACGATTTGGTACGGAGATCTAGAAAAGTTTTGATTTCTTCTTTATGTCAAGAATCTTCTAATGCGCTGAATTAGATTACGTATTCGAAATTATCTGCAAATGCTACCGCTTTTTCTTTACGAATTAGTACTACATAACTTATCTGTAATCCCGATTTTCTTAATTTTTGATTTAATCTTTTAGGTGAAATATTCCGTGGCTTTCTTTGGAGAAAGTCCTGGTAGATATTCCTGGACTGTCCGCTATTTATTCAGTCATAGTTTTGCTCACTAGTTACATTTATACAAAGTCCAGCAGAATGATCTCCCAAAAAGATTTTTACCGGGCCCCCAAAATATTTTTTTAACTGAACGTGTTACTAATAGTGAGGTAATTGTTCAATCCCATTCTACTGAAAATTAAAGTTACTTTTTTCAAGTTTTGCAATTGATATAATAAACTAATTTAAATTGTTGCTACCTTAAACTAACATGTGAATGCACAGGTAATAAACATGCGAGGATTGTCCAGAAATAGCTAGCTAATGCTAATATAATAAAAACAGTTTTTGCAACCGTGATGTAACCTGGTAGTAGATGAGAGTAGACGACAACGCGCATGCGCGAATGGGGGCAACTAAAATCAGTATATCTGCATCAATTTATGTGTGGTTTCCGAACGATGCAATAAGTGCAGCGAAAGATAAACGAGAATCTATTATGTAATCCATGTTTTGAAAGAGCATTAACAATCTACAAAGATCAGCGAGTTAGAACCAAAAGATGAACTCAGAATTCCAAAATATACGCTTGTGAAATCTTGACATGAAGCATATAATATAATAATAATAGCAATAAATTTTTTGAATTCCCACAAAATCAAACTGCATGCTCACGGAGCATTTGAGAAAAATAAAAATTTTGTTATTATAAACAATAATATATAAGGAGCCCTTAGAACGGAAAATTCTACCTTCTTTCTTCCATTTTTTGAACCGGCCTGCGAACCGTACATCCTTGAACAACATAACGCATACCATTTTAGTTTCCATCATACTAAACACTGTGCGCTTGTGTTGGAGACTTATTTTTAAAAATGATGATTCTGTGATCGTGGCGCAGTGGCTAGTTCGTAAGCATTTCGGAGTAGGTGGTCACAGTCACGGACTGGTTCAGCATTAAAACGGAAATCACCCGGTAAATCTCATAGGGTTCGAACACTCGATAATATCGCAGCAGTAACTTAGGCTGAGATGAACATACAAACTGATAGCGGTTGTGCTAATGACGAAGCTGATTTTCATTTATAAGGTTACGTCAATAAACAGAATTGTCGACATTGGGCCCCACAAAATCCTCGACAACTCCATGAATGACCTCTCCATAGTCAGCGTATAACTGTTTAGTGTACTGTTACGTAATTTGGCATCATATGGGTGTACTTTTTCGAGGAAGCAGGGCACGCGATAACTGTCACATCTACCCGCTATGTTGCAGCCCAGACTTAAGACACATGGAAATGCACCGCTGTAGTTCCAACAAGATAATGTTAGCGCAAGCATGGCTAGAATTTGTCGAAAAAAATATGGGACAAATATTTCCAAGCTGTCTCTTGAGATGGCATGGCCAGTCAGGCCCCTAGACCTGCTCCTCCATCTTTTCCTCGATCTCCTCTTTCTTCGATTCCTTATTGATCTTCTACTTAGGACTAATCTTGCCAGCCTCTCTCCACTTAATCGTTCTGCATTCCCCAACCATTTATTCTTTGTACCTTGGAAGTTGCTATGATATTAGGATATTTAAACAGCTCTTTTAGTTTTTGGTATACTTTTCTCTTTCACGCTTCCTCGGTTCTTATTCCTCCACAGATAACTCGTAACATCCATCTTTCCCACCTTCTCATGTTTTCTTATTCCTCTTTGTTCAGTACCCACGGTTCACAGCCATAAGTGACTGTAGGCTTTATGACTATAGTGTAAATTCTCTCTTGTCTTTCTAAAAACGTACTACGACTTTATGAGTGTTTTCAAGTACCTATACTTTCGATTTCCCTTTGCATTTCACGTTCTTCTATTTTCTTCAATAGTTGCATCTAGATATAAGAATCTTTTTGTGCTTTCAAAATTGTATTCTTTGTTGTTTGTGATTAAATACAGGTTATGCCTTTCTTCTGATATTCTTTGCGTTCGTCCCGTTACCATATATTTTGTTTTGGCTTTGTTTATCCCCGGACCGTATTTTTTGCTGCTTGTTCTATTCTTCTTGAGACTCTCAGCCCATTTTTTGTTCTCGTTGTGATTGTTAAATCATCCGCGAAAGCCATGCGTTGATGTTTGATATTAAATATAGTTCTATCGGTTTTTATTTTACTGTTCTTCATTGACAAGGGGTTACATTCACACAGCTCCTTTCTTACCTTGAACTCCTGTGGTGTTTTCCCATTCCATATTATTTCATTTTTTGTGTTTTCTAGTGCCTAATGAGTTTTTCAGGAATTTCTAATTGCCGCATTCCTTCGTACAACTTCTATTAATGCTATCATAGACTTGCTTGAAGTCATTGAATAATATGTGTAGCTTCTAAAACAGACATTAGTATTAACTCTTAATAAATTTTCTAAATAATTCCCAATCAATATTTTTGTTGGTAAGGGTTAGCGATTGGAAAGACAAAAATTAAAGATTTACTCTGTACTACCCTCGAACATTTTCTCTACAGTTCTGACTTATCAATTCTTTGGATCACCAAAAAAAGCACTTGATATGCGGAGATTTTATGACACTGTTGCTCTCTAAGTCAAGAAATTAGAAAAATAACTTTGTGTCTGAACGGGGTTTTCCAAAAGTGACTTTATGATTTCAAATAATTATAACTACGCAGTTTTAGTTTGTGTTAGATGAAATATCATACACGTCAAATTGAGTCATATACAAATTTAACTTTTACGAGAACATCGTATCGAAATCATAAATGAAAATAGCCATTGCCTAAAAGAAACTTACAGAATTCGTGACTGATTCGAGGTTGTAAATTGTCCTTTTCAACAAGCAAGTGAAAAAATTTGAAGGAACGGAGTCTGTTCATGACGGACCAAAAACTGCACGATCTGCTGAAAACGTTGCTCTTATACGGGAAGGTATTGCAAATGACTCATCAACATCAGTTCTGCGGCGATCTCATGAATTACGCATTACTCAAACCAGTTTGTGGAGAATTTTACACAGACTTGCTTTTACATGCATAAAAAATCAACTACCTCAAGAGTTGAAGGAGGTTTTGGCCCTTAGAACAAAGAACAGCAAATCCACTTTTTGCACTTAGAATCATATTTAGAGAAGAGATAGTTAATAAACAAAATTGTCGAATTTGGGACGAAAAATGTACGGTTTGGTGAGGTTTACGGCAATGCTGTATTGTATGTTTACAAATTTTTTTATGGCCTCGACTAAATGGAATTGAGACTGATGATGTTTACTTTCAACAAGGCGGTGCTACATGCCGCACAACACGAAGAAACATAGCGCTACTGCGAACGAAATTCCCTGGACGCGTTATCCCATGCAATGATGATGTGAATTGGCTGCCAAGACCTTGGGATCTGACACCTTTAGACTTTTATCTATAGGATTATTTAAAAAGTAAAGTTTGTGCTAATAAACCAGCCCTGAAAGATAACATCCGAGTCGTCATAAGGGAAATTGAAGCTTCCGTGATTGAAAATATCCTATAAAATTTCAATTCTCGTATCAATGCCTGTCAACGTAGGCGTGGTGGACATTTAAACGATATAATCTTTCACGTTCAATTCTAATCGATGCTACTTTAATTTAAAATAAAGAAACCCGAAATATTCTGGACCTTTTCGTTTTTATACAAAAACAACATCCTAAAGTTATTTTTGAAAACCCCATTTTATATTATTTAAAATCCTTTAATCTTCTAACGTGAATTTTGCTATTTTATTATCAATCTTCTCCTATCAGTATTTATGAAAATTCATAACATCTTCATCTTTCTTCATATCAAAAAATTATTTTCTAATACCTGATTTATCATATATTACCTTTTATCTTCTTCAAGACTTTAAAAGGATCAAATTGGTAATATACAGAATTATGTCAGTTTTACCTTTACGTTATTTCTTTCTCATTCGTTGAGTTTTTTAATGCGACTCCTCCTCCCACCATTTCTCCTAAATTTCAGTTCAGTAAGACGTAATTTTTCAGATTCTGTCTTTCCGAATTCTTTATCGTCGTATTTGTTTTTGATTTTGACTTGCAGTGGAGTGCTCAAATACGGCACAAAAATAGCTCGATAAAACCTTATCGACCAGCCGTCAACTGCGGACCAGCCGCTGTTTGCGCCCGTTCACTTTGAATTAGACGCTGTCTAGTCATTAGTTCGTTTGCGAGGGATGTTTAATACTATCTCCCTAAAAATATATTTTCTCTAAGTAAAATGTATCCAATCAGTTTTTGCCTTTCTCGCATTTTAACCTTAAAGGTCACCGATTTCCTTTCAGCTCCCTCCTCGGGTTAATTACGTGGGCTGCTCGATATCTATTGCGAACTGGCAACCCTGCGGGTGCTAGGAGCAATCTCACGTTTGCATCGTACGGTTTGACATTTTTTATGGTGTACGTACTCGAACATTTTTTCATATATTAAATCAATATGCACTCGAATTATATTTCAACCTAAATTAACATCGTTTTTGTGTACTTCACTATACGACCTATACATAACCGTTTAACCATTTACACTAATCCTATGTTTACTAATTATATCTTGTGCTAATACTCCTACGTACGTAGTCCATAATCACTGTTTATTCGTTGATATTAAGTTTTAATCATTATAGTTGTGTACAAACTTTGCCCATTTCCTCCTATTTTGTGTTAGTGTCTCTTCCTCAGGATTTCCGCTATCGCCTCGTCCTATCTTGTCCTTGGTCTGCCTCTTAGTCTCTTTATGTTTGCTTTATTTTGCCATATTGTTTTGGTTTGCCTGTTGTCTTCTAGTCTACTCAGAGAGCCAAACCATCTCAGTTGTTGTCTTTCTATAGTGTTCTTTATCGACTCTTCCTTTAATGTTTTCCGTATTTCTTCGTTTATTAATCTGCCTCTTTTGGTTGCTCCCATGACCCCTCTTAGGAACTTCATTTCAGCTTATATTTTGCTCTCTTCTTGTTTAGTAAGCCAACTTGCACATCCATACGTTAATATTGCTTTATAAATCGTGCTACGTACAATTAGTTTTTTCTGTATTATGATTCTCAGGTATTTGTAACTGTCTGTTCATTAAGTTGTATCTTAGTTTGCATATCATTCTTTCCTATTACATTATTTTTAAATTTCATGTTTTGAGTGCCCAGTTCCATATTTCTGAGTTTTCCTCAGTTTGTTTCCAAATCCTCTTCTCTTCAGGCTGTTCCAGAGTATTTTGCACGGTATACTGTCGATGGCCTTCTCCAAGACAATAAATACTATTAAAGTGCTTTTTTATCAATTGCTTTTATCGTAACTATGTGGTCCTGTATTTCCCTCCCCTTCCTGAATCCGCTTCGCGACTCTGTCGTGGTTCTATTTTCAAGTAGTCGCTCATACACTTTAGGGACATTTTTTATACAGGTGCTATTTCTTTTGGTATCATCAAGTTGAAAATTTCCTCTCGCCCAAAAAATGGGAATTAACTCGTGAACATTTTCGTGCGATGTTTTTTTGCAACGTAAATTATCTCAAAAAGCAGTTCGTCGATCAACTCTCTTAGACATTTGATGATGAAGCCCCACAGAGCCATTGCACATAATTAGTTTAATGAATTTAATCGTAGTCGTAGTTCGCTAGCCGGTAATTTTAAAGAAGGCCGTCCAAAATCGGCTGTGGTGCCAGCAAACAGCGATGCCGTGCGCGAACTACAGGTATCCTTATCCTTATTATTATTATTATTATTGAATGAATATTTAACCGCTGTGTACGCGTTAGATTCTGCATAAGTCAAAAATTTCCCAAAAAAAGCTCGTGTCGATTGGTCGAAAGAAATGCTCAGGATTTATGCGTATGAGCCCGAAAGTAAACAGCACTCACTGTAGGGGTCTTCCAATATGAGCCAAACCCAACAAAAGTCGTTCGCGCTCGAAATGTTTCGAAGTAAATGGTCGCCTGTTTTTTTTTTCGGAAAAACTGGACATATAGCAACCATGGTTTTAGACGATTGTAAAACGGCCAATTCTGAATGGTAAACAACCATTTGTTTGCCAGAAATCTTCGGAGAATTTAGAAAAACCAATGCACAACGCCGGATCATTCTCCACCATGATAATGCGAGCTCACACATATCGATGCAAGCAATTAGCTTTTTAGACACTCATAACGTTGAATTGATGAGTCATTAGATTTCTAACGATTTCTTTTTGTTTCCACGCAATTTGCGTGGACACCAACCCATGTTTCGGAGATGCTTGATAAAAAAATTTCCAACATTAAGCATTTGTTTTTGTTAATTTTTAGCAATGGATATCATGCAGGAAAATTTGAGGGTGGGAGTTAAGATTTGGCTTTTTTAGAATTGATTAGTCCTGCTTAAGATATGGGTTTTTTTCCAGGAAAAGCGCATTCGCGCCGCGTGTTATCGAACGCTGCCGTAGAGAAACTACTCGAAAAATCTTGGCCTAGCTTTAGGCCGGGCAGAAACTAGATAGCGCTTCCGCAGCTTAAATTGATTTTCTCATTATCGAAAAGTATCGAAAGGTCAGCCGGACGGCGGCGGCTCCATTGGCGGTAATTATTTATCGCAGACCGTTCGCGAACGGCTGCCGGAGGATTTGTTTATATCAATACTTAACGAGGGCGAACAAAAAGGGGCGGCGGGCGGCGCCGGCCACCCGCCGCCGCGGACGAAATTTCATAAATTGAAACGAAAGCACGAGGTCAGTTTGAACCGGGGGGTGGCATGTACGCGTGCATTCATGTATATTCATTACGCTGGTACGCGCGGCGCCAAGGGCCCCGGCCCTTATCGCGGCCGTTGCCTCCGCTGCCTCCGTCGGCGCTGCTGCTGCCGCTGCCGCCGGCACGCAGCGCCGCGGCGCGCCGATTAGACGTTCGGCGAGTTTTCAAATACATATAAATTAGATTATCGAGCAGAGGCTGAAGTGGTATCGACTCGGGTTCGGCTGTTAATAATGAGCGTCGCATGGGACGAGCGGAAGGAACTGCAAACCGGGGGCGGCGGAGTAGCATCTCTTGTCGTTGCTCATTTAAACATCAGGCCCGACTAATGGCCCGGCCGATACATTCCCGGTAATTTCACACGGACCCCGGCTGCTGTTTACGTGCCGAGTAGAACGCGGGTAGGTAGTTCGCGAACCCCGCGCCCCCGCGCGCCCCCCCGCGCCGCGCGTCTATCCGGGGGGCCGCGGACCGCGACCTACAGCCCTGCCTGTCCACCCCAAACCAGCGCCGACCGTTCAGCCAGGTTCACACTGTGTAATGCACGAAAATCGGGCCAAATTAGCGGGCCTCTAATGGAGGGCCCGGCTGGGCGGAAACCGCGGGGGCGATTTCGCCAACTCGCCGGCGGAAGCGTGGCCGCCGCTGTGGTCCAGATGCCCGCATGCGAATTTGACGCATTGCGTTTCGTCCCGGCGGCGGTGCTTTTTTTGGCTGCGGCACTTTGTTCGCGCCCCCGTCTCCATGGTCAGCCCGCCGCCCAAAACTGATTTATTGGGCGCTCGATAAGCCGAACGGCCTCGCCGGCTTTCATTACCTCTTCCTTAATTTTCATTAAGGAGCGCAGTTGCGGCCCATAAGGATATGTCGAACTAATCGAATTAATTGGCCGATCTTTCGGGCACTCTTTCGACTCGAAACGCCGCCATACATCCAATCCCTAACGTCAGTAAGCCCGAACATCGGCTTAGACATTTCGGAAAGTTTTTATTTCGTTATTATTTTTTAAATTCAATATCGCGCAATAACAGAAGTCGAAAAGCTCAATAGTAAACCTCCAGGATTGTATTTAGCAAGTCCTCGGTTCAAATCTCTGAAACAGCAGACATTTTTCCAAAATTATAGGATCGACACTACATTTCTTACTATTCATAGTTGTAATGTTGATAGTGAGGACCGTAAACGGATCATCAGGACCACTTTTCCACTCAACAATTTGTACAGTTGGTCAAACAAACTTGACTTTTTTGGTTTGTGGCTAAGCTGGCCTGTATCAAAAAAGGCAAACAACTTTTTTTCTCTCCCATATACCACATGCTCATACTATTAGAAGTTTTAACCAATTAAATCGCAATATTCACATCCATTTTTTTAATGTAAATGCTTCATCTATACGTGGAAATTGGGTACTAAAAGGTCCAATGTAAAATAATATATTCTTCTTTTTCCAGATTTTTCTCATCATCCAATAGTGGATACAGTCCTCGCCTTTTTCCTTCCATCTTTCTTGATCTTTGACTAGCTTTCTTCATCATTTTCCTCCTATAGATTTTATGTCGTCTTCCCAACGTTTAAGCGGTCTACCTACATTTCTCTTCCCTAGTCTAAGGCTGCCAGTTTAAGAATCTATTCTTCCATCTCTCTTACTTCTTACTAAATTCCCCGCCCAGCTCCACTTCTGTTGTGCAACTTTCTTCACTTTATCTTTCACCTTTGCCCTTTCTCTTAACCATTCGTTTCTTTTTCTGTCATGCAGTGTTACTCCTAATATTCTTCTTTCCATCAATTTTTGTGTTGTTTGTAACTTCGTCATCACCTTGATGCTAAACGTCATAGTTTCGGCGCCGTATGTTAAAACTTGTAAAATATTTTTTCCCTATCTTTGATGGTTGCTCTAAATTTGTCATTACTTTTGTATTTTTTTTGGTCATAGTTAACCTACTTTAGTAGATTTCTCCTGCAATTTTTCCATCATAGTCTGCAGCTCTTGTTTTGACTTGCCGATTATAACTATGTTATCCACGTAACTTAATCGTATGAAATCTTTGCCGTCAAGATTTATGAGAATTAAGACCAATACAATTTTTGATGTATTCTATAGGGCTAGCGTAAATAGTTTTGGTGACAATGTGTCTCCTTATGTGATACCTCTTGTCTGATTCAAGTCTTAGTTTCATTCTGCTCGTTGCTTCGCCCAAAGCTTACAACGCTGTCATAGTCTCTAATACATCAAAAGCTTTTTCGTAGTCTATAAAAGCCAGTACTATCAGTATGTTCTATTCGTTGCTTTTCTCTATAAGTTGTTTCAATGCTTATAGTTAATTGTTAGTACCAAGTCCTCTTGAAGGGGTTGCTATATATTCAGTTTATGTTCTAATCTTGTGGCTATTATTTTTATGAACAATTTATAGAAATGGAAAAGAAAACTAACGAGACTGTAGTTTGCGATGTCTGTTTTATCTGCTTCATTCCAGTCTTTTGGTACATCATTTTCTATTAAACATTTATTTCATAGTACTTTCAAGACATGTAGCAGTTGTTGCCTTACATTTTTGATGTACCCATTGTTTATATAGAGATGCTTTCTGGTTTTGTGCTCCTTAGTGCGTTATATTGTTATATTCCAGAATTTCCTAGAATCCCCTATTTCTAATCAATCTTCGTTTCTCCTATTGTTCTGATTACTGGATTATTAATTTATGCAATGTCGTACGAGGTACCTCTTTTTGGTCTGAGGTTTCGTGTCCATCCTGTTTTTCAGTCCGTATGTTTCTTTGCGATTAAAAAAGTTCTTTTTATTGTTTTCATGTTTCTAAATTTTCACTGTAATTTCTCGTCTTCTCTTATTATGTTTTTAATTAATTTGTTTCTTTTAGTGTATTTAGCTGTACTCCATTTTCTTTCTTGTCTTAGCTGCCTTCTTCTCTGCAGCAATCGCTTTGTTCCACCCGATATCTTTTTATTTCTTTTCGTATATATTTTTTACCATTTTTATTGTTCGAATTACTTTATTGTTTGTCATTTGTGATAACTCGTTTAATGAAACTTTGTTTAGCTCTTTATTTACGTTTTCCCCGTAAGTGCCATTTCTTGTTTTAAAAATGTTTGCAGCCGATTCATTTGCGTACTTCTAATAACTCAGCTTTTTTAGGTTAATGTAAATTGCTATTCTTGCTAATCTGTGGTCACTGGTTATTGCAAAATTATTCATTACAAGTACGTCGTTAATTATTTTCTTGTTGTTAATTATTACCAAGTCAATTTAATTTTGACATAATAAATACTATCTCCAACTCTATTAGGTTTAAGTTTCAAGAATCTGCTCTCACGGTTTTTTTGTTTAACAAAATTTTTGCTATTTAAAAAATTAGGCAAACTCGATAAGGTTAAACGATTGCTCATTTGGGCGAAGCACGCAACCAATTTTGGACTGATAGTTCGACACATTTTCTCCAAGTTCCCCCTCAAATTTAAATCTTCTCTCTAATGCGTGGTGTTGAAGGTTGTTTATCAATCACAAAAACAGAACAATGTAAAAATTTTCTTTAACGCCACCAAAACACAATCCTTGTGTGGCAATTTGCAAATTAATTAATCATCGGGTGGCTAATTAAGTTCAATTACATGATGACTCGTTAAGTTGCCTGTAACAATTATTGAAATAAGCCAAGTTAGCGGAATTGTCGAAAACACATTAACTTGTCTGCTGTTTATGCAGCGGCGAAAGTCATTATTGTCGTATTAATAATTCCGCTAATGTTTTCTTGGGTGTTTTAAAATTATATTCGCTTTAATATCCGTGTGTGGATAAAGCTCGGCGGGACATAAAATACAAGGCTGGATCTGAAATTCAGCCCGTTTTTAGTTGCTCTTGTCTGTTTTCTATTCTGAAATTGGTAGTAATGTTATGGTAAAGCTCTAAGCCTCACGTCGGGACAAGGCCTGCTAACTGAGAGGTTAAGGCTCTCATATGTTACGTTAGTGGTCAAGATTGTTCTGCCTCCTTAGACATTTATTTATCTCTAGGAGAGCTAAATCCTGGCATCATTTCATTGATTTCCAAATACTGTAAGGGCGGAAGTAAGTAAACTTAACAAGCGTGAGTGTAGCACCAACTTTTGCTAAGTTTGTTTAACGAATTTAAATAATTTGGCTTCTACATATGCCGCGCCGTTCGGCGACGGGCCCGCCCGAAAAATCTCGGCGATAAAGGCACCCCAATTAAATTTGCATAATAAGCGCGCTTAAACAATTAGCAACAAAGGTAACGATCGCGTAAAAACGTCGTAAAATTGCCATCCGGGGAACGAGCGGCGCGGATTTTCCGCCTAATAAAAGGCGTTATTTCATATGAGGCGCATGCAATTATTCAGGCACGGACAACCTTTTTTATATGAGCATAATTAACTTTAATTCAGCGTAGTTGGTGTATGATTTATTCAGCGCGAGGCGCTGGCGGGCTCACTCGGGAGGCATCCGCCCGGCGCTGCTCATGATTTTTGACTTGGGCGGCCGGTGGCAGGAGGGCAACATAGAGGAAAAAATTAATTCCAGCCGTACTTACGGCAGAATCGAAATCTGCCCGTGAAGGACCAATAGGAGCTGGACGCTTTCTGGAGCGCTCTCGCCGCGTCGGGGATGAAATAAAGAGTGCGGTACATATCCCACTTAGATACAGACAAACTAGCCCACGCAGAGCTTTCATATGAATGAGTCGCGAGTTCGCGTTTAACCGCCGCATTCTCCTTTGCTCGTTTATAAAATGCCGCCTCCAAAGGCTGCTTCAGCTGCCCGGCTCCATTTTTTCCCGTGGCACACAGTGCGAAGGCGTCGCTCAATGGCTCAATTTTCCACTACTTGAGCAAATTAAAATATAGAAAGTGAACGAAAACAGAATTGGCCAAGTAATTAGCAAATTATTGAAATACATCACAGCCGCAAAATCTTGTCCCAATCAAAACCCAAACGCGATTTTGTAGAATAACAAGTTTTTCTTTATTTACTTTCCCTAATGAGATGGTTTGAGAATTGTTTACCTGTGACTAATAACGCTAAGCTATTATCCGCGTATGACATAATAGCGAACGGACGCTTTTACCTGCTCTGTAGTTTTCAAAACCTGCCCGCAGTCCTCGCAGAGGAAAATCTTCTTAAATTAAACTGATGCGTGGTACTTGTCACGTAGACAGCTAATTTGTAGCAAACGGATCATAAAGAAACTGTGAGATGTTTCGTTTTGATAAGAAAATCCACAGGAAATCCCATTCTTAACAGAAATTGAAAATCCTAAAAGAAATAAAAGTAAAAATATTTTTAAAAAATAGCAATTGTAACATTAATGTATGGTTCTTAGACATAGACCCTACCACAAAATACAGAAATGAGATATCTTAGAAGAACAGGACATAAAACAGGAAAAGACGAAAATAGAAACAACACATTTGGAGACTATGGACAAAGCCAGTAGAACAGGAACAATTAAAATGGTCCAGATGTATAGCGAGGATAGAACAATGAAGAAAGTATATGAAGCAAGGACAAGTGGAAAAAAATGAAAGAACGGCTAAGAAAGATATAGACAGAAGAAGTAAAGCAGTAGCAGAGAAAAAGCGAGAAGTGAAGAGAAGATCCGGGACAGAAAACAATGGAGGGATATATCGAAAAAACCTTACCAATAACGCAACCCCTACAAGCCTTATACTCGAAAGAGTTAAAAGGCTTTATGATTAAGTAAGCAAGTAAGTGAGTAAGTAAAAAAACCTACAAACATCACTTCTGATATAAAGAGAACTTAATTATAAAACTGACCCAAATTTAACTTCATATTTATGGTTTGCCCTTCTCTCGAGATCAGAAAGTCGCTTCCAACAGCAAACGAATAATTAAATCCTAAATTTAAAGTTTATAAAGAAGTTAACTACGGTATGAAGTGATTTCAAATTAATTAAATAATGCTGGTTCGCCCAGTTTGTTAATTGACCCATTTCCGCATGTTAAAATGGAACCCTTTTAAAAATACCTCGCAGTTTTTGCCTATTACTTTGAATCATTTTGCTGAAAAGTTGTCCTGACCTTAATTGCTTGAAAATTAGTGCAAAGCTTGATAGAAACAAAAGCAATTAAAAACGAAAATTCATGGCTTTCATACAAAACACAGTACTATGGGGCTTGGAAATATGAGCAAGTTTATAGGATAGCAGACCACTTCGGCACTGAAACGTTTAGCCCATCAACTCTCTTGGAGGTCTTAAAACTTCAACCTACTGATTTGGTTTTTTAAAAGAGTACGGTTCAGTTTTAATGTTACACATTAATGCATTTTGGTTCTCCATAAGCAGTACTAATCAACTTTTAAATGAAAAAGGAACTAAGTAGTACCAGGTTTTATAATCTTTACTGATTGCGTACAACTGGCAAAAAACAATTTGACCTTTTATTTACCACTGATCCATTCTTTTCAATCTTTCTTTTCTCTTAGAACAATTGCATCAAATAGTTCTTGGTCTTTTTTCTTGCACATTCCTGTTGTATGGCTTGTTTGTTGGCATTTTTGTCTCACTGTTCTACTAACAACATCCTGCGCATGTATTTCTTGTACCTCAGATTATTAAATGAAGAAAGAAAAAAGACTCAATCAGAAAAGCACACAACCTACAAAGAAACTAAACCAAAAATTAAAAACAAGATTAGAAAATGGAAAGTATCAATAAGAAAAAGTTAAAAAAAAATATCGATTGAGAAAATCAAACTTCAAACTATGAGATAACTGAGATTAATAGTCGAAACAGTACTAAAATGCATACAATAATTTCAAACATAAAAATGTAGACAAATAAGGTTATAAAAGGCTGAGTGTTATTACTTCCTTTCACATATTTTCTTTATCAGTGCTGAAATGAAATGCAGACCAATTATATCACACTATAAATGGTTGGAGATAACGATAGAATTGTATCGGATCTCTAAATGTGCTTAAAAGATAGTAAAGTCCTTCACTGGTTGACTATAGTCCAATTGTGTTAGAAATTATTAGATATTAAACCAACTACCATTGAAATCTTCCCTCTCCTTTTAATAAAATTAAATCTTATAAAAAAAGTACTAAAATGTCTTTGGTTTGCTTCTTTGTAATTTTGACTAGAACCTCGCTATTTAGTTACTCAAATATTCATTTGAATAGTTGGATGGTATTCGAATATTCGAACTATTTAAATATTAGAACTGTCCCTGAAAATGCAGGCCAGTTACATTTTTTTTAAAGTTGTACGTTTTTGATATGTTTGTTTGTCTATATATTAGAGCTGTGTACTTAATACCTACTGCAGCTCTTAGTCTTCTGTTTGAATATTCGAATGATTCCAATAATTGGAGAATTCCATCCTTATTTTTAGCCCTATATAGTATTCTTGCAATAGTACCATTAACTGTAAAGACCTTCAGTTTTGTGTATGAATGTTAGTCTCTAGACTTTGGATCCGTGAGAGAAAAGCGCACAATTATGAAATTCATTAGAACATTGTTGACCATATAAGTTCACAAAGCTTCTTAAACGTTGCCTATTTTTTGCCTTCTAGTTATCGCTTGGCTTGTTGATTTTAAATTTTTATTTATGCTAACACTCAATTTCATCACTTTAAAGGAAATTTTTTTCCTGGTTCCATAGATTATCAGATTTCAGATTTTTCTTTTTTATTTTACTTCCGTGTTTTTGATCCGTTTTTATTTTCCTTCATTTCTTTATTATGCATTACCCTGCGTGGTATTCTTGCAATAATGCGGTTGACCTTTAAAATCTTCGATTTCGTGTATGAGTGTTAGTCTCTACGCTTTCGATCCATAAAAGAAAGACGCAAAATTATAAAATTTTTGATATTATACAGTGATATTTAAGCATTTCCATTGTAGTCTTGACACTACAAGTTGCTATGTTATTATCATGCTCATTAGCTTCTTAAATGTTGTATATATTATTTGCCTTATCACTTGATTTGTGGCTTGAATGGTCATTATCGCCTTGCAGATTTTAAGTTTTTATTTTTTCCTCTGGTTCGAAATATTGGTAGTTAACAGATCTTTTCTTTTTTACTTTTATTTTTCTTCTTAGTTTTTATCTCATCTCTTTATCTATTATCCATTACTCTAAATGGTTACAGTTAACATTATCAACGACCTAATTGACTACTTTTTTATCATGGTCATTAGTTTCTTCCATGTTGTGCCTATTACTTGTCTTCTATTTTTCATTTGATTTGTAGCCTGAAAGGTTATTATTGCCTTTTCTGATTTTAAGTTTCTATTTATGCTAAAACTCATCTTGTACAGGATTTTTTTTTTTGTTACAAATTTCTTTTTTACTTTAGTTTTGGGGTTTCTATCGGATTTTATTGATTTTTCTTGTTTTTTCCTTTATATTTATTATGTATGTTAACACATGCGTGATATGCTTGCTTTAATACAGTCAACCTTAAAGAGCTTTAGTTTTGTGGAAAATTATAACATTCTTTAGAAAATCATTGGTTTAGCGTGTCCATACCGTATCTTCTTTTCTACTTTAGTACCTCCCATTGTAGTCTTGATACCTCAAGTTAGAGATTATTGCGTTTTTATCATACTCATTAACTTATTCTTTGTCTTTTATTTATCACCTGAATAGCGATTACAGCTTAATCAATTGTATTTATGTTAAAGCTGAATTTATACAACAATCTCTAGGAAGAACTTTTGTATTTTTCTTTTTCGCTTTTCCTTCTATTTTATTTAAGCTTGATTTTGCATAAATACGCAAGTTCATTTAAAATCCGTGTTGAAGAGTTAAGAAAACAGTAAATTCGAGTCCCAATCAAATGATGTTCTAAAACTATAGAAACACATATAGAATTTTAGAACATAAACTTGCAGATTTAAGAGTACCAGCAGAATTATCAGAGAAAAATGTTAATCTCTTAATGCGAGAGGAAAAGAAGATACGGTAGGCATGTCGAGGGTAGTCAATTTGACTTTTTGACGAAAGAAATAGAAGAAACAGAGTAAGGAGCAACAACTGTAACAAAGAAATCAATGGTCACTAATAAAGATATATAAGTAAAAACTTTTAATGAGCAAAAGGCCCCCCCAAATGGTTCAACACTTTTTTGAACGAGGTCCAATGTTCTCCCATCGCGAAGATGTTGAAAGAGAAGGAAGAGAGCTGCGGACGGAACTTGAAATTGGTCAATCGACTTGCTGGGGTCCACGTGGTTTGGGTGATCAGGGAGAGCAGACCAATGGTGGTCCGCGCCTCCTACCATCGTCTACCAACTTGGGCGCGATCGCGATCGCAATCGAAGCCCAGTCGAAGCGTACAGTTATTCATTCACGGCGGCTTTAATGTTCCGCTGCCGGCGATGACGTCACGCGGTCCACCTCCGGCGGCCGCGCCGCGTCCGAGGGGTGGCGGCCGCGTTTTTTTCCAAGTTTAAAAGCGCGTCAGCCAGCCATCAGCTGTTCATCCACGTGAGGAGCGTCTGGCGATTCGCGAATCGGAATTTGAGCTGCGTGAACGCGTCTTCGCGCAAGTGTGTGCTACCCGACCCTAAAGGGGGTGGGAGGGTGTCACGTCAAGCCATCACGCGGGACCCGCGAACCTCCCTGCCTGCCCTGCTGCTTGTGCTCAGTTCGCGCTCGTCCGTCGCACGTATTGATCGGCTGGACAAAGGAACTGACCACCAGTCTCCAGTTCCACAAGAACCACTCATCGCCGGTGTTCAACAGATAATTATCGCGCTGCTCGCGGCCCAGTGGATTCATAAGCGCGAAAAATGCAGCGCGCGCCTGCGTAAAAAACCCGCGCTGCGGCACTTCGTCAACGTGTTGCATTCGTCAAAAGTTGCGGAAGTTTTGTTTGTTTGTTTGAAGTTTCGAGTGTACGCGAAGTTTTTTCGGGCTGCGCACTGACGACTGTTTTCATTGGTGGAGCGGCGTATTGCATATAAACAGTAGCACGTGGCGCATCGGAGCCGGCTAGCGCGTGCACTTGCCGCTGCACCCGCCGACGGACCCGGCGCCGGTCCCCGTTTATGCTGCCCGCCGCGGCCCCGCGCGAGCCCCAGGAGATGTCGTCGAAGGCGGGCAAGCGCCCGTTGCGCTCGCTCACCGCCCACGAGAAGCTGGAGGCGATCCGGCGCGTCCACGACGGCGAGAGCAAGGCGTCGGTCGCCCGCGACATCGGCGTGCCCGAGTCGACGCTGCGTGGCTGGTGCAAGAACGAGGACAAGATCTCCTACCTGTCGCGGCAGTCCAGCCCCGACACCGACGAGTCGGCTTCCGGCGCCGAGCCCAAGGAGAAGCGGCACAAGCTGGAAGACGTGCTGCAGCCGTACAACCTGAGCAAGAAGGCGAACGGCGGCGCGCTCTCCCCCGGCTCGGAGTTCGCGAAGAGCGACTTCGACGTCGCCAAGCCGCTCAACTTGAACGTCAAAGCGGACGGCTTCAAATCCGGCACCCCCATGACGGAGAGGGAGCGAAATAGAGCGGAACTGGCGCGGCTAAGTGTGGAATTGGGGTTAAATCGACCCGAAATGTTCCTGCCGAACATGAACAGCGGCGGCAGCCTGTCGGACCTGGCCAGCAACATGGGCCTGCTCGCGCAGTGGAACAGCCTGCTGCTGCAGCACCAGCAGCAGCCCCAGCAGAAGCTGCAGCAGAACGTAAAGATCACGGCGCCCGCTGACACCAGCACCAGCATGGGCGGCTCCACGTACCCGGCCTCCTCGCGCGAGCCCGAGCACAAGCAGAAGGCGTGCAAGCTGCCGAAGTCGGAGGCCCAAATGTCCCTGGACGAATCGATATGGTACTGGCTGAAAAACCAGCCCGCCATGGCTGGGGGCCAAGCCCAAAACGGGCTTCCGCCAGCCACCGCGGTTTCCAGCAGTTCCTCCAACACCCCAGCAGTCACCAGTTCTTCCAACGTCAGCTTTAACGACCTACCCATCGAGTACAACAGCAATTGGTTTTGGACGTGGTACAAGCAATTCGCTAGTTCGTACGCCCTTCAGCAGCAGCAGCAACCCCAGCAATCGCAGCAACCGCAACAGCAGCAGAAGCAACAGCAACAGCAGCAGCAAAGCCCCGACAAGCCCATACTGTACCAGCAGCTGACGAAAACCAAAGAGGGCATCTGCGGAAACGCGGAGAACACGAGCGCGGAAGAGAAGCCGACGACCCCCAAGAACAACACGAAGGCGCGCTCGGTCCTGGACAACCTCCTGCTGAACAACAACAACAACGTGGCCTCCAGCCCGAAGAACGACGCGGAGGAGGCGCTGAGCATGTCGGAGGCGGTGGAGCACGGCGAGAAGTTTCTGGAATGGCTGGAGTGCTGCAGCGAGCCCTCCGTGACCGCGGTGCAGATAATGCAGTTCAGGTGCATGTTGAACAACATTAAGAACGGTGCGGGCAGGAAAAACAGTGACTCGAACAGCAGAGCCAAAGTGAAACGCAAGTGAGGCGCGCGCGACCCCTCGCCAGGCTGTTGAAAGCTGCAACCAAATCTATTGCATAAGTTATTGTAATTATTGTAGTTTATATTGGAGATTTTATGTGTGCACGGCCGCGATAAAAAGTTGCGAGTTTTTATCGGAGGCCGCACGTAGGTTTAAGGTTCGGAGTTACCTAATATCACCACTGTACATAATGTCGATGTATTTCTGTTTGTGATGTTTAAGTTTGTGTCCGAGCAAACAAAGCGTACGTTGCGGTACTGCAAGTACTTAGGTCGTTTTTGTCGGCCCGTTGTTAGCGAATGTGCCAAATACTCCCGATGACGCAACCTACATACAGTCCTGATTTGCTCAAAGATGTACCTATCCGACTCTCTGGATGATTAAGTATTGTAGCACTCGCGACGTGTCACGATGATTCCTATTTTGATCTCCAAAGGCTGTTTAGCGCGCGTTCAGTTTTTCCATGCGGACTGACAGGGTGGCCACCGATGTGGAAAAATTGGACCATCGGCGAACTCGTAGCGATCTCAATTTTATAAGCCACGCAATGAATAAAGCTCTTAGCCTCGTCTCGTAGTCGAATGTCTAGTACCATCTCCTACCTACCTACAGGGTGTCCGCTCCCGCCCTCCGCCAGGCTGCTATTTATTTGCTCTACCTGTCCTCATGTATATTGTTGTACAAAGTTAATGGATATTTTTGTACGAATATTGCAGTTCAAATAAATTTTTCTTTGCACCCTGCCGTTTCATTTGGCCGCAATCCGCGACGCGGACGGGGCACATCTGCGGGCCGCGAGACCAAATGTCGAAGGTGTGAAATATCGCCCGCGAGCCGGGCATTTGTAGATCGAATTGATTTACAACGCGCGCGATCGGCCGGGGCCGATTTCGCTTCCCACGGAATAAGTCGCCCCGCGCCCCACGCGCTCGCACCCCTGTTTTGTTTCGGGACGGCCGCGTGATTTACGCGCGCCCCTGTATGCTAAGCGCGCGTACGGGGGCCCGCCGGCAACTAGCGCGACGGCGCCCTCGAAGCCCACTTTTCAAGGAATTCCCGTCAAATTAAACTGCACTCCTGCCGGTTTAAAATTTCATAAAAACCAAATGAGTACATTTCCAGCATTCTGCGTCGCCCTTAATGTGGGGATATTAGAGTTGCCGCGCGGCCCCGAATTTCTGCAGCGGCGCCGCGCGGCCTTCCGGCGGCGGCCATTTTTCACCGAAATGAAGCTGCCTTGCATCGCGGGGATTTTTCGAATAGCGCCGCGTTATTAGTGGATTATCCGTTTCGGCCCCATTTAAAAGTCAGTTAGGGTGAAAGCTAACAAGTGGTTATTATTTAGGGCAGACGTGCCGCATTAGGCATTCATAAAAATTTAAGTCGTGCGGGGCCGGGCGGCGGCGCTTTTCGGGCGCGCCCTGTACGCGGGCGGCCGGACTCGGTTCAAGTTCGAAAAGCGCGCAATCTCCGCGGGCCGCGCGGACGCCGGCGACGCGACGGCGACGGCGGCGCCGACGTGCGGAGCGTCGCGGGCGTGACGGAGCCCATTTAATAGTAGCGAAACTTTAAACAAATTATCTTGATCCATTTAGCGGGATAATAAAGCCAAGTAGTTAAAGGGAGTAAAAAACAATAAGCGGTTTCATGAATGGGCGATATGAATGGCTCGTCGAGTAGTAGCAGCGCCGTAGTAAAACTACAAAACAAATAAAAAGCTCCGATGCATTCTATGTTTGTTGACCCTTCTACTCTCGTTTATTTACGGTTCGTTTTACAGCACATAACCGGATAAGGAATTCAATGGGCTTTTACGACTTCTCGACAACTTTGCTTCCTACATACTTTTCAGCAAGTGATCCTGGCACGGGGGCAAGGTCGCGGCCGTTTTTGCCGCCCTTCCCGCTGGATCTCCGATGACTGGGCTTTTTCGACAGCGCCGTCCGATTAATTATCGATTAATGATTTGTTTGGAATGCAAATAAAGGCGCGCGGATGTCCACTCGTGTGTACATAAATAGCCGTTGACGTGAAATGCGTTAAAATATATGATCTCTTCACGTCATGTGATACACAGCACGTAAATGTAGTTGTGTACCATTGACCGCATTGTTCTACCATTCTACATCACTTGTAACATCTCAATGAAAATGAATGAACTAATCCGGTGCTTTAACGTAATGGCGCCTACCAATCAAAACGATTAATAGAAATGATTATTTCTACATTATCAAAGGACGATCCAAGGACTACTGCCTATTATTTTATCTGTTAAAAAATTTTCAGTAAAATATTCATTATTTTTATTGAACTATCGTTGCTAATAACATCATAAGTTAAGAAAAACAAATTTATAAAATAAACATTTCGTCTAGATCAATAGTTTTAGGAAATGTTCCAATAATATGCTAGCTGCATCCACGTTGGATAAACTAATTCTTTGTCTTAGATATGATTTCGATCTGGACTCTCCAGTTAGTAGGTGAAGGTAGTTTCCAAGCTTTGCGATAAAATCCGTTGCTTCGTCACACCAAGGTCCCAAAGTCTCTACTGCAAAAGGAATGAAGATGTATCCTTGGTCGATAAGCTCTTTGTATTTCCTCCTCTTGTTATTGGCAGCATTGTTTGCGATAAGGCCAGCAGTTACACTAGATTGTTTGATGTACGATGGGGCTGGGTATCAGTACAGGTAGCATCCCAAATAAGGTTCATACAGTAGGACCACGAGGTTAAAGTTAAACCGACCACTCTTTTGCCATCATTACGGAAGAGTCCACATGGTGCCAGTTTAGATGGGATGTTAATGGATGATAAGGCTTGTTGAATGATGTTATTTAGTTCCTGGTGGCGAGAGTAACGACTACTGCTTTTTTTTACATGAGAGACCATGAGAGACCATGAGTTCCTGACTTGTCCACTTTATCTCCACAGATGCAGTTGCGGGGCTCGCAAATGTTACATCCCAATCTGAGAGCAACTGATATTCTGAAAGTGTTGTCACTCAGGAAAGTTCCAAGTTTCGTGCATGGAATTGCATTCAGCCAGGCACCGGATTCGGGTTTAGTGGAGGCAAGATATCTCGCCTGGTCTCTTTCAGAACTGAAATTAAAGGTTCGAATTATTCTGTTCATATTCAGGATGTCCCAACTTTTTTGACAGGAAGGAATGGTAGGTGTTTCATCTAATAAGCTGTTCCAGATTCTGATGTAGTCTAAGTATCCTGAAACATAGGCTAAGTTATTCTCGGGTAATAACATCATGGAATAAATTAGCTCTGATACAGAATTCACAGATGTCAAAAAGGCTGGGATGTAGATATCAGATAATTTTCTAATTCCGATGCCTCCTTGGGATACGGGAAGTGAAGAAACTCTTGATGTCTGAGCGTCAAGCTTAATATTGATTATTCCTTCAAGAGATTTTGCGATGTTCTCATCAATTCCATTCAGTAGTGTTGTAGAGTTGTAGAGGGGGCTTGTCGTGAGCAAGTACGTTAGTCTGGGTATCCCGACTTAATGTTTCAGAAGAAAATATGCTGTGTGAGAGCTTAGGCTGAGAGTACGTGAGAGCAGGAGATTGATTTCTTCTTCTTTTCTGAAAAACAAAATGGAACGGCTGAAGGAAGTAGTGGAGCACCAAGTAGAATCAGATTGTCAATAATAATTTGTAGTCCCGGTATAAGTTTTTAAAAGTTAGAGATCACTTTACTATCAGGGTCTGAACAGAAGTATAGCCCACACTTCGATGGATTCACCTCCAAACCAATTTTATGGCATTCTTTGATAAGAAATTCAAGGTCATCCAAAACAACTTCAGGTTTTCCACCACTTGTTCCATCGTCCAAGTAATATGAATTGAGCTCAGAAGAAAAACTACTAAATATTGATTGAATTGTTAAGCAGAATAGGAGGGGTCCACAAGGGTCACCTTGCTGTGCACCAACGGACGATAAATGCGATACTTTCCAAAGAACAGAAAGCTTGGATCCTGGTAGCATTGCGTAAGGAACTTATATATTTCAGGAGCATGTTGTAGTTTTCTCCAACATTACATCTCATTCTACCGAATTAAAAGCATTTCAAAAATCAATTTTTAGGATTACTTTGTTCGTGTTGCGATTTAGTTCGATGAAGGATCTTGTGGAATAGATAATGACCTCGCATCCACCTTGTGTTCCAAAACAAAGTTGAATTAGGAGTAATAATTTTCCAACTTTTTTTGTAGTAAATTCTACCTTTAAAAACTTTCATTAGAAGATGACTGGTCTTTTGTACTCCTTATTTTACTATTTAGAGTTTTAGAAGAAAAGTTTGGTAGGGATGCACGGGGTTGTGGAAAGTTGTTGGTTTGGAGAAGCTGCGTCATTTGAAGGATTTTTTTGTTATAAGAGTATTTGGGAAGAGAACGGACTTCTGTTCAGTTTCCATGCTAAATTTTATGTTGGCGTGGCTTTGATTAAGGCGGGAAGGGAACTAGGAAAACTCATCTTGTCTACGAGGTCAAAATTCATTAAGAAAGGGTTTGTTATGACAAGTGAAAGTGGGGAATCATGACGCCTTAGACGACCGCCGTTACAACCCCTTGTTAAAGTGAACGCAGGTACTCAATTATTTTCAATGACTGAGTAGGCCATCCGCCAGGCATCAGAGATCCAGGAATGGAATCTGGATCCGTCCGCATCGCAGTTATTTAGAAATACAACTTTTAATTAAGGATAAAGTATCATTTTCTAAGCTGTAAGTTGATTTAAATAATCGCAAGTTGTTAGCAATTGAGATGGTGAACAAAGTTACAGACTTAATATGTAAGTACTATGCCCATGGACCCTTCTTATAGCAAAAACCTGACCATTAAACTCCAAGTAAAATAACTGCATAATAGAAAGATTACAAGTTTGTTTGATGTCTTGAATGGTAAATGGTGACGTACAAATAACATATAAATGAAACATTTGATATTTAAAGTAGTATTTATTAAAATTATAGCTTTTGTCTTAAAATACAAAAACACATTATTTTTGTTTCAATAAAATGGGTGGACCTGATGGGATGATATGAGATTATTTATGTTCAGTTCTATGTTCGTGAGTAACATTCGTCTCCACGAGCACTAATTTTCAGTCGTTTTTTTTGTGATTAGACTCATAACTGGACTAAACCAACGTTTTGATAAATAGGAAGGTGGGAAAGCAATCAACAGCTTCTGTACATTAACCCATAATGTAAGATATAAAATTGGTATTTTTTTTTGTAACCACAATTTGTGGTGTCCTTATTGAAACATTGGTTTTAGCTCCTCATTTGTGGATAATTCAATATTCCTGTATGAGTTTGACCTACAAACTCATACTTGCAAAAGGCCCAACACCCAATCGGGGACAACCAAGTGAAGAATATCTTCAAATCTGTGGCTGAGGTCAGAATGAAGAACCGCTAAGTGTTGACAATAACCAAGCAAATTTTCATCTCGTTTTTGCAATTTTGAAAGATTTGGAAACTGAGAGCATTCTTCTTTCCCAAGTTTTGTTTTTATAGAAACAGTTTTGCAACAAACACAAATATTATATTTTTATTTTTGATTAAATTTGGAAAATGAGTCAGTCATACAAGCTCTGCCATTGTCTCTACTCAAGCAAATAGTGCATAAAATTGACCCAAGCATGCACTTTTAGATAATCAACGAAGTTCCGTCTTAATTAGTAAACGATTATAACCATGATAATTTTCCAAACAAAGTTGAGCAAATAATCTTTCATTTAATGCATGCCTTTTGATTTTATTAACTGCTCTAATTACCTAGTCTAGTAAGCCATGCAAGCGTTCACTAAAATTTTTGGTGATTAAATTTTGTCAATGTACAGGTAATACATTCGGTATAGATAGTTTTAAGTATGCCAAAAAGCCTCGGTGTCGTTCTCCCATTGCCAGAACATCGTCAATAGCAACCGGGAGGATATTACTCAAGAGTATAGCTTTTACATCAAAAAATCTTTTGTATTTACAGGTTCGTAATGTACAATATACTATCAGTTATAAATATAAGTGTATTACAATACAGCTAAATGCCGTCTGCCTGTTTCACGTCTCCAAACCTCTCTGTCCATTCCTAGATCTTTTTCTAAGTTTCTATTTTCCATAACCCTATCATATTCGACGTAGTCTTCCCTTCTTTATTTCGATTATTTCTATATTATCATTTTCTATTGTGATTATTTCGATTATTTTGTTGGATAGATCTTGGACATTGCATGTTCCAAAAGTCGTCTTAGTTGATCTTCATCCTTGGAAGACTTGGAAGACCAGAATTTTCTGTCAGGGTTTAACTTAGCCGAAAAGTATCGGTTTTTAGGCGCCAGAAGCTCGCCTTTCACTCCTTCTTGTTAGCTGCAGACTACTACGACTACACACAAAAAGCACAACGAAAACGTAGAAATTAGGATTTGCTAGCAGAGCTGCAAAGAAAACTCACACAGGCGTTTCTCGATATTTGTAAAGATGCTTATTCGGCATCTGCATTTCCATGGAGGCCATACTAGCTTTGCTCTCCTTTTTAATTCCTTAAATATTGTTTCACTTTTCGTATCAGTTTCCAATTTATATATATATATATTTTAAAAAATTCTCAACAACCAAAATGTTTTATTTATCTGTTTCTTCAAAACAAAGCGAAAACAATGAAAAAAAATTCGGCTAATAACTATAGCTGCCACAATTTGTAATCAACTGTGTGTTAGAAGAGTCAAATTGATTTAAGCAGTAGTCTTGCATTTTCTTTGTTAAAGTATTAATTGAGGTATTAGATGTGTATGTTTCTTTGAATCTTTGATGAGCGTTGAGAGTTGCCTTTTTTAGTGTTTCATATTTTTTGTAGCATTTAATTAGAAGGTGGAAGAGATTATTTCAATAATAAACTAATAGTTTATTTTTTTATTCTATTTTTGCTTACAACTCCATTACAGACATCAATGTTTTGCAAATACTTCTTCTAAGTCTATACATTGTTCAATCTTAAGATTTGTCAATTTCCTTCCTTCAAAAAATCTTGTTACTTTTCTTTCAAAAGTTTTTAGTTTTCCTTCATCTTTTCTTGTAAGCCATATATTTCTTACTCGCCTTTTCGTTACATATTATCATTTTATATTTATAGTCAGCCTTGCATCCAGATTGTATATTTTTTCATTTATAAAATTGTTCTTGTTGATTATTGTTTCTATAGTATTTACTCTAAAATAAGACCGCATTTTTTTATCAGATTTTTGTCTTTAAAATTGGGAGGGTCTTATATTCGCGTCGGGTCTTAAAATCGAGTATGAAAATGCAATTTGAGGAACTACTTGTGTTGTAACTAAGTAAATTTTAAAAACATTTAAAACTTTTTTACTTTTCCATTTTGTAGTTGTTTATTTCTGTGACTCTGGCGTTATTTCTTTTGTTGTTTTTTTTTTGTAATGTTCGTCTACTTGGACTTGTCTCGATTTATTTCTGATTCTACTTATTTTGTTTCTATGACTCTCTATTGCCTCTTCCGAAAAATATTTGTTGTTTGCTAGTAGAATAATGTCTTGAATGAACTTGAATGGACTTTTCTATTATTATTTTTTCTATTTATTATCCTTTCATAGCGTCGTCGATAATTAATCTCCTTGCCGTACCCCCTAATTATATTGTAACATTCCTGCTCTTCACAGTGCCAGTGACTCGTGCAAATTTACTAAAGCTACTTATTTATTTTACTTACAGGCGATCAGAATCAACACCATTTATGTATACAACAGCTACAATTAATAACAATAAATTACACTTTTTTTATTTGCGACACTATCATAATTATGCCGCATGCACGCATATTCCGCACTAACTTCTCCTTGCTGTTGCCACTCTGTTGTACAATATTTATGCCTATTTAGCGCCTACTAGAAGGAACTCGAAAACGTCTTGGAACGCCGGCATAAAAACGCCTACAATGTTCGGCAGCTGAATATCTAGAAGAGATTATGTTGGCCATCGTTTGTGACGGGGTACAACAAAAAGAATTCGTTACAATACCAGTTTTTCTTGTTAATAATTTATTTGTAAATACTATTATATTCCACTTTCTTTGAGTGGCACTGCGGCCTCAAGGGCTTATTGTGCTTACTAACATGCACTTATACGAGGACTTAAACATACACCCATGAGTTTCCAGTGAGACTCGAACCCGCCTGCGTCGGCTCGCGGACAGAGGAGCAATGGTCGTGTCTATGAGCCAAAGCGACTGCTCTATAACTTCCCATAATCAGTATCATCATTTTTATCATTTTTTCGAGTATACATACACTTTTTTAATCTTTTACAACTATAATTTTTTTAACATATGAAATTTCACACGCTAAAATCTGTAAATACCAGTTCTATTTCAATAACGTGTTCGTAATATTTCTTTACTATTTGCATCATTACATTAATTGCGTCTGTCATCGATCTTTTTTGTCTAAATTTATTTTATTGCTTTACTATGATTTCTTCTGTGATGTTTAAGTCATGATGATATATACTCCGTCAGTACATTAGCATTATGTACAGATTTATAAAAGAATAACTCAGCGTAACATATAAGATACGAATATCGCCAGAGTAAACTAAGCGGTTGAGGCGCGGACGGACCCGAGTTCCATTCCCAGAGCTCTCTGATACCTGGTGGGTGGCCTACTCAGTCACTGAAAATTATCGAGTGCCTGCGTTCACTCAAATAAAGTTTAATAATGGCGGTCGTCTAAGGAGCGGTGCTGCTACATCGCCCCGCATCAGACTTGGTGCGTGACGACCGGGCAGTAAAGTCGGACATATGAGAGCCTCAACCTCTCAGTTTGTGCTTCCACGCGGGGCGTTAGAGCCTTACCATTATTATAAGATAAAAATTCTTTGGTATTGGTATTATAATTCCAACTCTCCATTTTTTGGGGCTAGTTTCGTTACTTTATGTTGTTTCATTAGCTCATAAATTCTTTGTTTAACTTAATTTCCTTTATTTTTTATCAATATCCCCAAATACTGGTTCGGCCGCTACTAATGTGTTAAATTTTGAATAAGTTCGTTGATCTGATCTTCTAAAGGCTCCCTCATTACTTGTCTTCTTTCTTTGTTTCTTCCTTCACAAATTTTTTTATTTCCGTCGTTTATTTTACTCGACTTTCTCATTTTTTCTCATCTAAGTCAAGACGTTCTTTTCCTTATTTGTTTCTTAATTTACCGATATAACTTTGTATTATTCTTTCTATCACTTCCTCTCTCATTCTCATTTCGTCTAATCATCGCTGCTCTTTGTATTTTATTATTTTTGTTGCTTCTTTTTTTATTAGTTTAAACTTTTCATAGTCATCTACGTTACTAGATCGTAGCTATTTTAACCTCGCTTCTTTCTTTTTTTTGTAAAAATTTGCATTGATGGTCAAAGATACTTTTCTGTAGTGCTCTTGTTTCCTTCCTATTATCTGCTGTTTCCATCATATTCTTTTTTATATAATTTCATTTTTTTATATGTTGTTATTATTTTTTCTCCTTTCTTAGTCATACTTATAATTGTTTCTCGTATTCGCTTCTTCTCTCTTCATTTTTTAGATGTGCTGTTTTCCATTTTCTTTACACCTTTTGTCTCCTCAACTCTTCTCACATTGAATTTTGCTGTTATTATCTGTTATTAACATTTTTTGTATCTTTTTTTTATTAAGATGTGGTTGATCCGATTTCCCTCTTTTTTTCCTGGTATTAAACGATGTAGTGCTTGATATTATCATATTCATTTGTTACCGCATTACACAATCTCCTTCCATCATCTGTAGTATCGTGAAGAGTTAGATTCCTTGTTATATTATTTTTTATAAAACTTTTCTTTTTCATTATTCGCTGTTACACCTGTTGGTACATGTGCATTTATGACTGTAATATTTGGTGCCCCCTTTTTTTATTTTTAAGTAAATTATTCTGTCGTTTTTAAAGTCTATAATTCTTTTTCTAATCTTGTTATCTACTATAAATTATTTCTTCTCTTCTCTATACATTATTAAATATTTCTTTTTATCTATTCTTTCTTTTATAGATTATAGTCATAAATGCACATGTACCAACAGGTGTAACAGCGAATAATGAAAAAGAAAGAAAATTCCTTCCTATCTTTTTTCTTGCAATACAGTATTTATTGTTTTCACTATTTTTTCTTCACTTCTTTAATTTTCCCATTACCAACATGAACAATTGCGTTTTGTTAAATTTGCTTTTCACCACTTTCTTTATTTTATGTAATTTTTCCCTAATTGCTTCCATCTCCTTTATTTCTTTTTCTATTTTTGAATATTCTTGGGACATTATTCCCTCTTTTTCTCCCAGTTGCCTCTTATTTGCCTTTTCTATTCATAGCCGCTTCTCTTGGGTTTATGTCACTTAAATTCACTGCTACAACACCAGAATTTACTTTGTTTCACTTTACTTGACTTTTCTCTAAATCTTGAATTACATTATTAAGCTTGTCTCAACATTCTGTAGGTAATTTTGCCTCATAGTATCATATTGATTGTCCTATCATTTAACCAGTGTTTTTTTTTCATTTTTATGGATCTGCTCTTAATTTCAGCAAAATCTAGCTTTGAAAACACTGACAATTTTTTGAATCACTGTCACTACGTTTTCTTATTTTAAATGTTATTATTACTAACAAACAGTCACTATTTATTATTATTCCGTGGGCGTTTAATGATCCGAAAAATTGCTGGCAAATATTTTCTTTTAGCTTCTTCAGTAGTTTCCAAGAATATTTTTTTATGTTTTACAGATGACCTTTATTTTCATTTTTGAGAAAACAAACACGGCTCGCGTTAGCAAAAGCAAAAATCTCTTTAAAAATTGCCCCCGAAGCCACCCTAATTAATTATAGTCAAATTCCTTGTTCGCTGTTTATCAATCAGGAGTAATTTTTTTTATAAACAAGGTCAACGGCAAAAAACAAACTAAAGCTGACCTAATGTTGCTCTAAGCTTGACGAGCCTCTTCCGTTTTGGTTTTTGGCTCACACAAACTAAAAAACGAGGATCGTTTTCGTAAGGTCTAACATCTTGTTGTTCGGTTGTTAGCAGACAAACTTTGCCGCAATGCGGCTTATTAGAGCCCTTCCACCAAAATTTATTTGTAAGTTTCTCACGACACAGCAAAAGTGTCTTACTAACCGTAAATTGTTTTTTAACAAACTTAGCAGAATTTACATCGCAGGAGTTGGTTGAAGGTCACTCACAACTTTTTTATCGTCAGTGGTTAGATCTTTTGCCGCCTTTGGAACGCTTAAGCTACTCAAAGATGTGAGTTTAAGTTTTATTATCAAAATCTTGTTTTGCAGCTTTATGACGCCACTTGCTGAGTTGGAAACAAAATTTAACGCAAATGCTCCGGTTTTGCAAGCCATAGTCGCTAACAAACATAACTTACAAAACTCACTTGTGGCTTTATACGTGGATGAATCAAATATAAACCAAAACTGTTTTTTAATTTATTGAACAATCAGTACAAACATATAACGTTATATTTTTACATAATCGACTGAATTAGAAACATATTTTTCTACGCGGATAGGTAGTACAATCAAAGTGGGTGTAACACTTCTCAGTTGCGCACCAATGCTTCGACAGCAACACACTCAAATCTCTATTTTCAAGTGCTTCTGTAGCACTGTAGCAATGGTAGTCCAGTGTAATCTAACACAAATATTCTGACCTCAATTAATATTAAAGCAGCGAACCATGCGAATATTCTCTTTAGTCACGCTGGTCTTTAGACAACGTCAGTGATCTTTATTGTCAGCTGCTTGAGTCCTCCTAAGGTGTTATCCCCAAACCGTGGGTTATGTCTTCTGTTGTAAGAAACGCAAGAAGGTACACCTTATTGTGATAACTAAAGAAGCGTAGTTTTAGAGATTCTAGTGGAGGAGGGGATTAATCTACTTTAGGAGGCTTATAAGCCGTACTCTCTTCGTTCATCTCTCTAGTTTATATTTAATTCATCCTTGTATGATTACGGCAAAGTTTTTATTGGAAAAAAATTGTAAGTTTTAGATTTTTTTACTAAATATATTAATACATGCGCTCTCTAATTGATAAAAAATGTGCAGTTTATTGTTATTTTCTTTTTGCAGTTAGAAAATATAATTTACTCGCCTTATGGTTCGATATTTTGCCCCAAAAGTATCTGAAACTACAGTTTTGTTGTTACATTTAATTGAATTTAATTGCTTTTTAAGCTTCTGCTTCGGCATTCCACGATATTTGTAAGGTGGAACAATAGAGAAGCAAGTTAAAAAGAACCAAGCAGCACAAAGAAATGTTAATTAAAAGATTCGCACAAGAAACCGTTTTGTTCTGTACTTTCAGTAAAAAAGGAGGAGAGTATTATCCCAAGCAAAAATTATTTTTACAGCACAAAATGCTGTTGGGCCTGTTTGCTCGTTGCGTTATAATAACGCCAGTCTGCTGAAAAACTTTAATGTGCCGCATACGAGGTGGAATCATAAAACTGATTACTATATGCCATTTGAATTAAAAAGGCGCAGCGGGCGCTTCTTTGCGGGTCTTACCTCGGCGCCGCGGTCCATTTCGAAAATTCCGTAGCGCCGTAAGCCCTTCGGAAAGTCAATAAAATATCGTGACGTCACGGGCGCGGGCCGGATTAAGCGCGCCGCGAACGGGCGCGTCTGCTGCTCCTGGGTGCATAATGTATTCAAAAAGTAATTTTGACAGCAGAATGAAGTTCTCCGCTTTGGTGATAAATAATTATAACGGCGCGTTTTGAAGTCGGGCGCCGCTGCCGCGGTTTTTGGAATTGTCAATTACGCTGTTGCCATCGCGAGCCGGCTAGCAGCCAGGCCGGCGCCGGGGACGAAGCAAAGGTTTTTTGTTTATTAATTGGGCGATAAATGACAAAGAGGCAAGGCTTACCGCATTTAAAACGAGGCGGAGGGCGAGCTAATGAGAGTGAATTAGATGGGTGCCTCCGTCCATTTTTGAAGAGATCAATTTTGAGCAGCTTCGATTATAATCTTAACTCATGTAAAAGTGAAGATTTTGAATAAAGCAAACTTATATGTGAAGCACATGATAGATAAGATTAATGGAAACAAAGAAAGTCTTTTGGAGTCGAGGTTCCTTTAGTAATAGAATTGTCTTTCATGTAGTTTATTAATCCTGATCACCCCTATCTCTGAATATTAATCCTGGTTATTCTTTCGGTATCTATCCCATATACGTAATTTAACCATATCATTTATGTACAGATATAATAATTAAAAACTTTATTATGTTCTTTATCTTATTTCGCACTTTTCCTTCAATTTATCTTAAGAATCTTATTTCAGTGCTTTGTATCTATACTTATTTATTAATAACCATAGATCTCGTGAATACGTTAACGTAAGTATTACCACTACACTATGTACTATTGTTTTTGTGCATTGGATACTTTGTTGTTCTTTAGAAAATCCTTTCTTAAATTTTAGAGCAATTCTAACTCCTCATTTGTGTTAGTATCTAATATATTACACATTTAACCCTACTTTAACCCTTAGCGAGATCACAAAATTACAAAAGAGAGAAACAGCAGAGTCAAAAGTCCACAATAGGTTACTTTTTAGTAGGAAAGGTGTGCGTAGAAAAGTAAAAAACGTAAAAGTTATGAAGAGAGATAGGTAGCCATCACTTTCTATTAATAATAAACTAACAAGAAAAAATAACAAATATATAAATAAATAAGGTGCTATAAACTAAAAGAGATGTAGACTATAAATAGATATTAGGATTTCTAAATCAAAAATTGTCGGAGATAAAGATAAA
The DNA here is from genome assembly GCA_036346155.1 of Sinelater perroti. NCBI lineage: Eukaryota > Metazoa > Arthropoda > Insecta > Coleoptera > Elateridae > Sinelater > Sinelater perroti. Next base: position 18,766,692 of record JARFIY010000254.1, on the reverse strand, counting down.
AGAAACATCAGAGGAAATATAGATAATATCAATAAGTGTAAGAGGAAGACGTGGAACATTAAAAATTACAAATGTAGAAGGTCAAAGAACGCAATGGTAAATAGAAGAAATTAAAAAAGCTGTTAAAGAATTTTACATGTGAAAAAAGTATGTAAGAACAGAAAATCAAAGAGATTACGATGAATGTAATTCCGAAAAAGGACTAACTTATGCGAGAAAATGAAAATGGCTTATAAAAAAAACAAGATACAGTTTTTTGGAAGAATAAAAAGTGAGAAATAAATATTAAAGACAAATGAAGCAATAAAAAAAAGATTTATTGGAAGGCAGAAGAGACGGGAAAGGAAAAATCTAGAAGCCTTGTAAGGTTAATAAGAATTTGATAGTATAACTATAAGAGAAATCCAAGAAGTAATAGGTGTATAAATAAGTTCTATGCTTTTTTCTGCAAAATTAAAGTTTTATTTAAAAACAAACAAAAAAAGTTTAAGTATCAAAGTATTCTCCGTTGGCATCGATGACCTTTTGTCATCTTTCGGGTAGTTTGCGAATTCTCTGGTGATAGAAGCTCACCGGCTTCGAGACGATAAAGTTCTCGATGCATTTTCGGACTTCTTCTTCTGTTTTGAAGTGCGTATCAGCCAAGTGATGCTGTAACGACCGGAATAAATGATAATCGGAAGGGGTCATATCTGGGATATACGCCGCTTGTGGGAGAAGTTCCCAGCTTAACGCGTCTGCAGCTCATCCGTGTCAAAAGTTTGAGGTCGTTCAGCGCGTGGTTGATATTCAAGACTAAACTCTCCTCCGCGAAATCTTTTGTACCACTTTTTGCACGTTGCATGACTTACAGCATTCTCACCATATGCAGCACAAATCATTTCGGTGGCTTCAGCAGCGTTTTTCTTAAGATGAAACGCGAAGTGGATAGAAAATAGAATATGCTCTTTTGTGATTGCCATCGTGAACACAGCTGATTATTGAGGTTATGTGCATCAAACGCCAAATCGCATGATGTTTCAAAAGACCAAATGTCATTGCTTTAAAACCGCAAGAGGGTGGACTAATACGTTACATGTAAACGGTGATTTACGTCCTATGAAATCTAAATCGGAGAACTTATTTACACACCTATAATAATAAAAATAAAATCAGAAAACGCGCCAGGATATAATCAAATAACGGCCGATATGATTTCAGAAGGTAATGAGAAAATGATAGAGATATTAAAGATAATAACGAATAAGGTATTGAATACAAGAAGAGCTCCAGAAGATTAGCAATTAGAAATAATTATACCGATTTATAAAAAAAGATACATAAAGATCTGCAATAACTATTGGGGTAATAGCGTAATAGGTAAAGTTTACGCTAAAATGTTAAAAAAAAACTAAGGGTTTTGAAGGGATTTTTAGAATATACGCAATGTTAAATCTAATAGAAGAATAACAGACGCAATTTTCATTATCTACGAAATAAGTGAAAAAGCCATTATGACTTTCAGTAAAATTAATGAAAATAACAATAGATGAAAGTGAAAGAAGATGATGAATGACGTAAAATCTTTCTACACACAAATGAAAAACTTTGACAAGAATAACCATGAAAGGTGGGCAAGACTACACCTTGAGTTCATTAATGTTCGCAGTAGTTCTAAAAGAAAGAATGAAAAAAAGCAAAAAGAACCGCAAAACAATGCAAAATAAAACGCTGGATAACGAAGAACATAAATACTGTATTATAGAACTGAAAAATACAGATGATTTGGTATTGATCACTAACAGAGAAAGAACATTAAATGAAAACCTAATAATATAACATATAATAGCAGCTGAAAGCTTTAGTTATAAGAATAAATGCCAATCAGAAAAAACGACAAATAAAAATTAAGAAAAACAAATAAAATTAAAAAACACCTTAGAACAAATTAGTAAGTTTAAATAATTGGAAACGAAAATAACTCAAAAAAATTAGAGAATAGAAACATCAGAAAGACTTCTGAACAAAATGAAGAACTCATTTTTAAATAAAAAAAAGAAGTATAAAACTAAATAAACACGAAGATATTCAACAGAATGGTCACCTCATCCTGATATATGGATCTGAAATTTGGGTCTTAACACAAAACTAGGAAAATAAAATAAAAAGCACAGAAATGAGATTATTGCGGAAAACTGAGGACAAAATACGAATGTACAAATTAAAAAACTCTCACTAAAGATGAACTGGTAATTAAACCGATACTAAAGACGATAGAAGAGGGATGGCTAAGATGACCACGTAATGAAGATTGTAGGAAGAGTACTTGAAGCACAAATGTATAAGAATAAAACCAGAGGAAAACTGAGAAAATATGGAGTGAAAAAGTTAGAAATATACAGCCATTAACAGAGACGTAAGGTGCAAAAAAGGAAAATAATGGACAGAGGTACGAAGAGAGAAAATATAGAGACCACTTTAACGCATCGAAATATAAAGTATTTACTTCAATAAATGACAACAGCATCTAATGGTCAAAATTATATTTCATATAAAAATCAAGTAGTGGATATTACACAAACCTTACATGGATAAATTAAAATTGTTCTTGTGAAAGGAGAAAAAAAAAACAAAGAGCATCTAAAGGAAATCATTGAATGTCTCAGAAGTAACTGCTTAGATGTTATGAGTACGTTGTTTGAAAATTAGTCTTGGTAACTATCAAGCGTCTGAACGGGCAGTATAAGAATCAGAATTCATATATTTCAGCTTGGAACGGATAGAAAACATATATTACAGATGTGAAAGCACGCTAACTATAGATTAAATCTCAAATAATTGAGATCCAAACGTATAACTGGACTGCTAAATTTTTCATTTACCACAAAAACGGTTCAAAAACATCTGAATACTAAACTACACCATCTCTAAACTACAACTTTAAAACAAAGCGCCGGATGTCTGAAAAAGCTACTGTAGTCGAATAGAGAAGAAGAATCAAAAGATAACCAAGTGACTCTTATAAAAAGCAACTATGCATAAACCGCCCCAATAAAAAAAATTAAGTGAAAGAGACAAGAATAAGCAGATAAACGGCATATAGTCATAATTACAACACGTATGGAACCTAGAGAATTGTAAACAAAGTAAAGTAAATGTCGGAAGAATTCAACCTAAGAACCCAAATCATTAAGATTGTACAAAAAAATCAGTATCAACTAAGAAAATATCGTAAAGGCGGCTCCGAGTCCGAATAAACAGTAAATACTCTGAAAAAAGTTGACCATCATCTCCTGTATTGTTTTTACATACGAGAAAGGTATTTATAGAGTCATAAAGCCGTGTGATAAGAGGGTAAAAAAAAACAACTTGCAATATGGTGACGACACTGTGTTTTCGTCGCTCTCGGGAGAAGATTTAGAATGCGTCATGAACGAACTCAAAGCCACAAGTAAGAAGTACGGACTCAAGCTGAATCAGAATCAAACAAGCCATGCTAATCGACAGAGCTATTTTTTAATTTCACCTGCTATGATGCAATCGATGTGGTAGGTCTAAAGAATCATGTTGTTTCAGCTTCTTCTTTGGTTGTTCCGTCAGAAGTTCAGCAGTTAGAATATTGGAATTGCTTCTGATTTTGTATTGATATGTAATACTGTTTTAATGATCTCTTCAACGCTGTCGACTTGAAGATCTGGTGCGTTCGTTATTATTCTCAGCACTTTTGATTAGTATTGCTGTATTCTGACAAGATTATAGTCGCTAGCTACATTCAATATTTGGATTTCATACCTCCAAATTATAAACTGATAACTTACTTTCCAGGAACAGCTAAGAGTAACGTCGAATTAGCGTGTAGTATTTTATGAAGGTATGGCCCAACTGTCTTTCATACCATATGTGCGTAATCCAGGTTAAGCGCCGGTCGAGCTGTGTTTCTAGGTATTTGGTCTCGCCCTTTTATAGTAAAGTATTACCGTTATGTTGGACTGGAGAACACAACCCATTCCTGGTTGCAAAAGTTACGTGCATGGATTTTTGCACATTGGTTAGGATACGACATGTTTTTATCAATCTTATAATTTGATGTAAGTGCGGCTGTGAATATCTTGCAACTATTATTAGATCGTAATAAGGAGACCATGAATATTGTTTTGCATATTGTACTCCTAGTGGTCGGTAGATTAGCAGTGTATATCAAATACAGAACTGGTCCAATGACATTGCCTTGGGTAACCCCTATTGGATAGGTGATAAATTAGTAGTGGAAGTTTGATATCTAACTAGGAAATATTTATTTCTAAGGTATTATTCGAGTACAATACAGTAGATATTTAGCTTCTTCTTCTTAAAGTGCTATCTCCTATCGGAGGTTAGCAATCATCATAGCTATCCTAATTTTTGATGTAGCTGCTCTGAATAGATCTATTGATGAACATCCAAACCATTCCCGGAGGTTCCTCATCCACGACATCCTTCTTCTGCCTCTCGATCTTTGTCCTGAGATCTTGCCCTGTATGAGCAATTGCAGCAAGCAGTATCTTTCACCTCGCATGACATGTCCGAAATATTCCAATTTGCGTTTTTCAATGTCAGTAGTAACTCTCGCTCTTTGTTCATGCGATGGAGGACTTCTTCATTGGAAACGTGTTCTGTCCATGATATTTTAAGTATGCGTCTGTATATCCAGAGCTCAAAGGCTTCCAGTTTTTTCATTTGCTGTTGTTTAAGGGTCCAAGCCTCCATTCCGTACAACAGAATCGAGAAGACGTAGCATCGTACCATGCGCATTCTCAGATCTAGCGAGAGATTGTGATTAGAGAAGAATTGCTTCATTTTTACAAACGCTGCCCTCGCCATTTCGATTCTTCTATTGATTTCAGTAGCTTGGTCATTACAACTGTTTATTATGGTCCCTAAGTATTGGTATTTGTGCACTCTTTCGATTTCGGTGTTTTCGATTTTTATTTTTATATTGTTGATGTTATTATTTCCTATTTTCTTGATGACCATGAATTTAGTTTTCTTACAGTTTATTTTGAGACCATACTCTTTGCTAACTCTGTTGATATTTTCTAGCATGTTTTGTAGGTGGTCGGGATTGCAAGCTATTATTACAGTGTCGTCCGCATATCGTAGATTATTGATCACTTGCCCATTCACTTTTATCCCTCCTTGTTGGTCCTCTACAGCCTCCCGGAATATACACTCAGAGTACATGTTAAAGAGGGCAGGTGATAGTACACATCCCTGTCTAACGCCCCTAAGGATCTCAATATTTTCGGACAACTGGCCATTAACATTGATCGCCGCATGTTGTTTCCAATAAAGATTACGAATGATGCGGATATCACAAGGATCCAAGCCTTTTTGTCTCAAAATTGCTATTAACCTATCGTGTTTTACCTTATCAAAGGCTTTTTCATAATCTATGAATCCTATATACAAATCCACATTCATGTCGAGACATCGCTGTATTAGAACATTTATCCCAAAGAGTGCTTCTCTTGTCCCAATGTTGTTTCGGAATCCGAATTGTGTGTCGCTAATATCTGCCTCTAATTTTCTGTAGATCCTTTTATGTATGATTTTCAAAAACACCTTTAGAGTATGGCTCATAATGCTTATTGTTCTAAATTCTGAGCAGTCTTTGGGGTTGTTCTTTTTGGGTAGAGGTACAAACACCGATCGTAACCAATCGTTTGGAATACTCCCTTTTTTATATATGTTATTGTATAGATCTACAAGTAAGTGTAGATTTTCGTCCTCTATTAGCTTTAGAAATTCTACAGGTACGTTATCTGGGCCTACGGCTTTATTGTCTTTGGGGTTGTATATAGTATGTTTAACCTCCTCTAGCGTTATAGCCGGGCTATCCGAGCTGATTTGGTTATTTTCCATTTCTATTTCTGACGTCCTGTCGTCGTCAAAGAGTTCTTTTATGTATCCCTTCCATATTTCTATTTGCTTGGTTATGTCTATAATTATGTTGCCATTCTTGTCTTTCATAATACTTCTCTGTCTCTTCTTTGCTACTCCCGTCATCTCCTTAACTTTTTTATGCAAATTGAATGTATCATGTTTCGTCTAAAGCTCCTCTATTTCGTTACATCTGTCGGTCATATATTTTTCTTTGGCTTTTATAATTTCTTTTTTAATAATCTTATGTATTTCTTTATACTTGTTGTCATCTATGTTTTTATATTTCCTTCTCGTCTCCATTAATTTAAGGATTTCAGGTGTCATCCATTCCTGTTTTGCATATTGGGTTATATCTGAAGAATTTTAGTTGGCTGCGTCTATTATTGCTGTTTTGATATTTAGCCACTGCTTCTCGTTAGTTGTTTCTTTTGAATTCTTTAGTGTTTCTAATTTTATATTAATATCTTTCGTTATATCAGTTGTTACCGTAGCATTTTCTAAAATTCGGGCATTGACTTTTGGATCCAGACGTTTTCTTTTTATTATTTTCAATTTTAGTTTAAAAGTAGCCACCACTGGATTGTGGTCTGATCCCACGTCTGCACCAGGGTATGTTTTGGCGGACAGAAGCGCATTTCTATATCTTTTATTTATTAAAATGAAATCGATTTGGTTTCATATCACGTGGTCGTTGGTGTGTGCTGGTGAGGTCCAAGTATATAACCGTCTGTTAGGGAGCTTAAACCATGTGTTAGATATTACCATCTGTTTGTTCTGGCAGAATTCAATGAGTTTTTCTCCACGTTCGTTCCTCTGACCTAGTCCATGTGGGCCAACATAATCCTGTACACTTCCTTCTCCTATTTTTGCATTAAAATCACCAAGCACGATGGTCACGTCATTTTTAGAGATGGAGTTCATCAGATATTTAGCACAAATCGTTTAATTTTATGTAGTAGACCTATCAGCTATACTTTGTCAAAGCAATACAGCTGTACATAATCTTTTAATTTCCAGATCATGTAATTTTGGTGACAACTCTATGCCGACCTTTAGACATTAGTTGATTCTCTTGGGAAAATTGTAGCAATCTCTGTAGAAAAAGTTTTTCGAAACTACATCAGTTGAATTCTGGAATTGGGATAACTTGGGTAATCTTTCACGAGGCTAATAAATAAAAATAAACAACTTAAAACAAAAATGTTCCGGAACACAAAATATTAAATCAGTTCAATGTATAGAGGTCTGCGAAAAAGAAATCTGGATACATCTTACCATTAGAAAAGACCCAAACAGTCAAATGAAATAGAGTCAAAAAAGATAGCAACGTCACAAAAGAAAACTCGAACTATTACGCGTTAGTATGTAAGATGCCAGACGAATAGATGTTGCGAGTTTTCCAAAAATTGCGTCATATATCTTAGGCCACTCACTACATAAATATCTCCATCCTAGAGAAGCTAAAAATCAGAAAAACTAGGGAAATATTGTATGATGAGCAAAGGCCGTAAAAAACTAATTTTGGAGGTCAGTTTTGAAGGAAAAATATTAAAAAGGTTTTAAAAAGTTAAATTACAATTAATAAATGAATATACATACGTACAGACAAGATCACTAGCATAAATCCAAATAATCATTCAAGTATCATGATACATTTCAGTTCTATTTTGTTCGTTACTAACCACTTTGTCTTATCTTTATTTTTTGTGTTTCTTTCTTCTTCTTCGCCTGAATTACATGGTGTGCCATAAGTCTGTTACATCACTTTTCGTCGCGTAGACCGCTAAATAAAACTCTTCAAAATCACAAAAAGGTAAAGAGCAGGCGTGAGAAATCCACTAGACTACTTTTTAGTTGTAAAAGAAGGACGTAGATCAGTAAAAAAAATTTAAAATAGGTAGAGATCACTTCTTGTTTATAATAAAATAGAATAATAGCGATAAAGTAAATTTAGAACAAAGAAAAAGATAATAAACAAAAAGTAAGATGTTATAAACTGAGAGAGATAGAGACTTAATATAAATACCAGAAATATTTAAGCTGAAAATGGAGTTAAAGATGCAAGATACAACAAAGTAAATATAAAATAAACTTAAAGAAGTAATACTAAGGAGTAAAAAAAAACTAGAAAGATTTAAGTTACAAATGAACAAGGTAAAAGAATATATTAGTGGAAAAATTAGAAGAAACTGAAAAAACAGTTAAAGAAAGCATCTGAACACAAAAAAGATTACAATAAATATAAATCCGAAAGAAAAAAATAAAAAGTCTTAGACCAATTTCTAAGAGAGAATGTAGTAACCAGTTCAAAAGGGAAACCAGACATTTTTCCTTGTAACAATAAGAAAATAGAGAAAGAGTATTAAAACCAAAGACAATGAACATTTACTATATAAAATAAAGATAATGGAGAGATGAAAAAGTATTATAAAGACTTATTCTAAGGGACGAACCTAAAAGCGGAAAATATTAGAAAGAAAAGCCTAGAAACATAGAAAAATAACAATAAACGAATGATATAACACTGAAGAAAATCTATATTTTGTATTTATATTTTGTAAAATATCTTCGTCTAATAATAAATATTTTATTTCCGAAAGGATACAAATGATCTAATCTTGATATTGATGTGGCAGACCCCACTGAAACCGTTAAATTGTGGAAGAAAGGAGTGAACTGTCAATCATTATTAGATCGACGAATAATCATTTGGCAAGCCTTTAGTTCTAAAACATTACTAAGAAATTTCAATGATGCCAGTGAGAAATGCATCAAAAGAGCTCGGAATCAAAAGAACATTCTTCGCCAAATAGTCAGACAGAAATTAGAACTTTTGGCTTGAAAAAATTAAATTTATCTATCATTGAGTCATAAAGAAATTGAAAATCGATTCTGGTGGAACTAAAAAATATGGACGTCAACTCAAGGGCGCAGTGGCAAAACAGGAACCTTTTCCTCCGATTTGACCTCCTGGGATCTAACCAAAGATAATTTGTACCACCCAAGTCAACAATCTCGAACCCTTGAAAGAAAGATGCAGTGAATTCGATTTTCGAAAAAATCTGGCACAAAGTTAATCACCTTATAAAGAGATTGGCTCAGTTACTAAGAAAATAAGTGACGTTTTGAGAATATATTTATCAAGATCTATTTTTGTCACTTATTTGCAATTTGCGGAGTCGTTAAGTACTAACTTATTTACTAGGTCCTGTACACCAAACTATGCTAAGGTGGTATCTATTTTTCAAGACAAAATAGACCGAGTCTTCTCGACTTAAAGCTTTTGTACTCGTACCTTCGTTTGTTGCAAATGCGTAGGGCTTAGACGGCAAGCGTCAATTTTTTCGGAGTGGACTCAAAGATTGTCGGGTGCGATTGGTTTTTCTTTGATTTATCAGTGGACTTTTCGCCCATGCTAAGTCCGGTTTTCGAGAGTAAGAGCAGGTTTGAGCCGCCTCACTTTTTTTTTAAATCATTGGATGACTTTAGTCTTCTGTTACTCAGTTTTAATCCAGAGTTTAACAAATTTGGTACAGTATGTGTTAATTATTGGTTCATTGACTTTTTGAACTAAATCATTAAGTAACGACAGGCTCCTGATGAATAAATGTATTTTGCCTTCTTGAATGGGCGACCAAAAAGAAGAATGGCCATAAATTGAAACATAACAGCGTACTGCAGAAGGTCACGGGTTCGACAAGATGTAACCGCGTTTCTCCGCCGCTTCATCTAATGACTTTTCTATTTCTGGCGAATTAATAAATAAGGAATGCAGAAAGTGCGCTCGGACACAGGGGACAGGGCAGCTGGAATGAAGTAGATGGAAAACTCATCGTAAAGCAACGCGACTCTGACAGATAAAGATAAATGGAGTAGGTTCTTCTCCTTTGTGTTTGTCTTGTCGCATTCGTTTTATTCGATTCTGTGAATGACTTATTTTTCTCCAGTAAACGCACCGGCTTGACTTTTTCCGGAATTTAGTGCCGGCTCGTGGGAATTAAGGGATTGAAAATGCTAAAGAGGGCAAATTAATGGAGAACTAATCGCTCTCCTCCTCGCGCGGCGCGCACTCGAATGAATTTATATGGATTTTAGCGCCCGTATCAATCTAATTGGAAATTAGTGACAATCAAATTAACAAAGCTACCGAGCGCGGCGATTTCTCGCACCTCTCGCGCTGCTAAATGCAATAAAATTAAGGACGAGCCGAGCTAGAGGGAGAGCTTCGGCGAGCGCGCGAACATTCGGCGATGCCCCAGCAAGGACATGTGCGCAATACCGGCGATAACGAGGATTAAATTTTATATTCGTTTACGTCAAGAGTGGCGGCTGGCTTGAGTTCTGCTCGTTGCGAGTCGCGTAATTCGGCAAATCTGCGGCTTAAAAAGCCGCCGGACCCTCGCCCCTCGCGGCCGCCGCTGATCCTGCTCCTGCTCCTGCAGATTGATGGCGCTCACCTACAACTACCTGATTTATATTTCATCTTAGAATGAAAGCTTCCGGCAGCGTAATCCCACACCGCCTAATTTGCCCGGTGTTTATGTATGTACGCTTGCATCGTTTTTGGGAAGTCCTGGCGCGTGTTAAATATCTATGGATCAAGTTCGCCTCTGCAGATTTATTCATCAAACTGTTTGAAATAGACTGGAAGGTCCGTGGATTATTTTTGGATTATAAGCATCTCATATTGTTCGTTTTATACTGTTCTATAGTCATTTGATAATCATGCTTCTCTCTCTCACTCTCTTCCCCTTCTCTCCCTTTTTCTTCCCTCTCCTCCCTCTCCCCCAATCCCTCTCTCTTTCCACTCCTCCTTCTCCGTCAATCCCTCTCTCTTTCTACTCCTCCCTCTTCCCCTATCCCTCTCTTCTCTTCCCCTTCTCCCAGTCTTGTTACTCTAATAGGACATTGTTTCTCCCTGCTTCTCGGTTTAACGTCCTATAAGTGGTTTTATTACTTGAGCGGCTCAACGACTTGGAGATCTTCCCCTTGGACGCTTTCCATTTATTTTCAACTATTAGTTTCTCTGATTCGTTTCTTCTAGAAATGGAACCTATCGAAGGTATGTCTGGTTGATTTTGGTAGGGAGACGTGTTGTAATCTTAAGCTGATTCAAGATCGATGCATTAGTTCGATGTTGGGTCCAAGTTATCTTTAACATCCATCCACACACCCACATTTCACAAGCAATAATTTTTCTTCATGCGGCGATTTTCATCGTTCAGGTTTCGGCAGCTTGTGTGGCTATGGGAAACACCAGTGTTCTTATTAATTTGAGTTTGTTGTTGTGAGATATGGATGAGTCTCTCTCGGTTCTACTTAATTTCTAGCTATACTTCTTTGTCACGTTCTCCTTTATTTGTTATAAGTAATCCTAGATAAACGAATTCTTTTACCACTTAAATTCAGATACTTTGTTCCATTACCTTTGTTTTATTTCTGTTGAGCATAATCCATACTTTTTATTTTTAATAATTTTGTTATAACGCAATGAAATAATAAGAATGTCATCAGCGTATCTCAAATTGTTTCTGTTCCAATCACAAACAGAGACAACTCCATCCCAGTTATCCAAACCTCATCTTTTGATGTACTCTGAGAATTACCTCCACTAATGAGGATCAAGATGACATCGTTAACAAAGGATGGCAAGTGCAAAATGGAAGTAAATACATAAACAATAACAAAAACCTCAAGAAAAAACAATAGATTTTCTGTGCTATCAAATGAGAGAGAGACTTCAACAACAGTAAACATAAAAACAGTCAAGATCCAAAAAACCCTACATCATCCACCAAAATACCACTAAATTTATTTTTCACAGATCTTGACCCAGTAGACCATAACAAACTGTTTTACAAAACAAAATAGTAGGAATGGAACCGACTAGAGTAATAAAAAACAACATTGTTCAATGTATACGGTCAGCAATATGGGCACACTAAAATTTACTATAGAAAACCTTTTGTATGTGTCAAATGTGGAAGGACTTTGCACTACACTTGCAAAAAGATCGAAGAAACAGCACCAAAATGTGCTTTGTATACCACAAGTTACGAAGGCCCTGAACATTATTGCAATCTAATCATAATCTATAAGATTTTGATTTAAGGGCTTCATTTTTATGACTTTGCAAAACACTACATTCCAATAGGCTATCCTTAGAAACTTAGTCATTGCTACTTAAGTATTGTAATTAAGATAATTAGCGTGTTTAGGACAATATTATTCTATTGAAGTAGTTGGTTGAATAACTCTCTAAGAATTTGGTTAAAATGTTGTGTCTTCCACCGATTTGTATTTGTATGCATTTTGGTTACATCTTTACACATGTTGTGTAAAAGTCTAAGTATATTAGTGTTTATTGGTGCTACTGCTATAAGTTGTGCATTGAAGATTTTTCCTTTAATATACCATAATATAAACTATATTATACCAACCACCTTAATGGTATAGCACATGGCCATACTGATAAAAGAATCTTTTCAACATTACGAACTTATAAAACCCGAAGAATCTTCAATAGAATCTAATTCCATAAACGATAACCGTTACAGCAGTCTATTACTCATCTCATCACAACCTAAAGAGAAAACACTTCGCTACGTTTACACTAGTAAACACATACTATAGGAATCACGATTAAAAGCAACAAAAGCCAAAGAACTTGCCCAAGTTCTTCAAGGCAAACATGATTTGATTTTACCAACAGGCTCACCAACGTACTGACGCCAACAAAATTCAGGGCATTTTAGACTTTTTTATAACAAGCGGCATTTCCCCAACATACCAAGACATCACAGCTAACTTTGATCAAACATCGGATCACAGTCCTATAATAGCTTCAATGAGCACATCCGTAATAACCAGAAGGACCACGACACAACTGCACAATTCTAAAACAAATTGGAATACATACAGGGAAATAAATCTATCAGTGAGGCTTCAAGAAGTGCAAGACATAGATAAAGAAACTACCAATTTAATAAAACCACTGCAAGAGTTAGCCATAAAAGCTACTCCAAATAGAATGAATCAGACAACAAATAATGCACCACTAGAAATAAACAAGCTAATGACAGAAAAGAGAAGCGCAAGGTCAGTTTGGCAAAGAACCTATACACCTGACAGTAAAAGGATATACAATCAATTAACAAATTAATGAAAAATTAAGCTAAAAGTAATAATTACTCATTCTTTTGACAAATATGTTAGAAGCCTTAATATACCAAGTAATTTTATTTGAAGACCAATAAAAAATAATAGAAAGACAACAATAGTGTCACCGCTCATATGCAAATACACAACACTACCTAGACCTTGGGCAAAAATGCCAAGAAAAAAGCAAAGTATCACTCAGAAGTATTTATACCTTGTAGTAATGATCAAGATAGGGATATAGATCAAGAACTAGAAACGCCCATAGCGAAAGAACTCCTAAGATACTTTACACTAACTAAGATAAAACACGAAATTAAAATGTTAAACCCAAAGCGCCAGGATATGGTCTAATAACGGCTACAATGTTGGAGGAATTATCAAAGGAAAGTTTGAAACACAATAATAATAGCAAAACATTGGTCATTATCGCTTAAGTCTGTCCAAATTATAATAACACCAAAACCTGGTAAAGATTTTACAAATGTTACGTCATACCGTCCAATAAGTTTACTGTCAACAGTATCTAAGGTTTTGGGAAAACTGCTACATAGGAAATTAAACGAAGAATTCTACTCACAAGACTGGATGTATAAATTTGGCTCATTCCACAGTACAACAATGCCATCAGTTAGTAAACTTAATTAATAAAACTTTGGAAAACCTAGAATACCGTGCAGCTACATTCCTAGACAAGAGCCAAGCTTTTGATAATGTCTGGCATCCAGGCTTGCTAGTAAAAATCAAGAAAGTTCTTCTACCAGGCATTTTAAACTTATGCAGCCATAAGTTCGTCAAGGTGAGTTTGAGGTCAAAGTACAAAAAGAAGTTTTAAACTTTTCCAGTATATTCTGGGGTTATTCATGCATTCCTGGTCCTCTACTGTATGTTCTGTATACTTCCGACTTACGAACACCAAGGGTAACAACAGTAGGTACATTTGCAAACGATATCACTATCATAACTATACATGAAAATGTTATAACGGCTTCATCAAAACTGTAAAAACATTTAACACTACTTGAAGAATGGATAAATTAAAATTAACTAGACCAAATCATCACATATAATCTTCACTTTTAGAAAAGACCACTGTCCTCCTGTCAGTCTCAATCAGGTAGTTTCATATCTTAAACTCCATCTTCATAGTAAGCTACCGTAGAAAGGGCATAGCCGACTTGAAGCCTAAAGAAATTAATTGGTTTCTAGGACATTTGTTAACTGCAAACAAGTTATTAATATATAAAGCCATACTTATTCCAATATGGACCTACGGGATAGAACTTGGGGGTACGCTAGTAAGATCAACGTAAACATTTTACAGATATGCCAACCCAAAATAATCCGGGCAAATGTAAATACACCAGCATAAGTCATCCAAGACAAAGCCGTTAAGCACCATACAAAATTGTAAGCACATCCTAATCTATCTAACCATTTGAAGAGAAAGCAAACAAAGACAGCTGATATGAAATGTGGCGTGACTGAGCTCTGAGCGTATGTTTGATTGCCTATCTTCAGGATCGTTTTGTATATCTTATTTTCGTAAGGTCACCGCACCGACTTATAGCACTATTATCATTTGTAAGTGAATTGTTCCACGTTCCCACCTTGCCAAAATTTGTAGGAAGCCGAGTGAAAAATTATCAGCTTAGGACCCCTAGACAATTAACTCGTATTTTATTCTCTTTTATAAAGTTTCAAACAAGGCTTCCTCCAAACTTCCTATTTCGGTAATGATTTGGGCATTTTTATTTTTTATTGTTTGTGTGTCTGGTTTGAATTCTTTGGTGAGTTACTTAACCCTATCTTACAGCTTTCCAGTTGTTATTTGCATGACTTTCTATTATATTAATATACTGCCGATATGATCTTTTTTGTCCTTTCTGCAAGATTTCTTATATATTTTTTGTTCAAATTCTTCTGGGTCATCTGTGAAGTTTGGAGAACCAATGTTTCAAAGTTGACCGGTTGGTATTTCTCTTCCTGTTTGTTTATTTGTTTTGTATAGTTTTAACTATATTTCTGCTTTTAAGAATTCATAGTCAGAATAAAAAATTGTTCCAGGCATTGCTCTAACATTGGTAATTGAAGTTTTCATCTGGTCCTTATTGATATACAATAGATTTAGTTCTTATGTTCTCCAGATAGTAAAGTGTAAGTGGAGAGTCGTCGAAGATGATGTTTAAAACTTGTATTAATAATTAATAGATCATTATCAATTGCGAACTGCATAAATCTATCCCCTCCGAGTTAATCGTTTTCTTCAGTATTATCTAATTTGGCGTTAAAGCCACTCAATACTACAAACAAGTTTCTTCTTTATCGGGGGAATTTAAAGTAGACATGCAAACTTTAATGATACGGGAGTTTCACTGATTTGGAGGAAATTGTGATTCTCAATTAGTAGCTCGAGATGCGTATGGCGTGATCTACTGTATAAAACTGTCCTTAACCTTTTCAGTGTTTCGGAATTTATTCCACTTACTTCTATTGGATTTCTGGTCGAGTAGAAATAGAGGAAGATGGACAAGCGGACTCATAGGCCAAAAAGGGACAAATTTTCTATTGGTAAGACCTAAACTGAAAAATTCCAGATTTAGTTGCATGCAAGGTTGACTTCCCATGTGGTAGTTTAACTTGGTACGAGTGATCAGTAATGTACGATTTTAAAGATGAACAAAAGGTTAAGGCAGAGTCAATTTAACCTTATAATTTAGGATAATGTAATGTGTCTTTTTAGAGAAAACACATTAATGGGTTGTGCTAGCTGTAACGGCGCTTCTAGGACTTGTCCAATGGATTCTCAGAAGGATGTGGAGTAAAAAGTGTTTAACGAAAGTTACGGTCTGATTTGCGTATTGAGGGTATACTGGATTGAGGTTGCTTTATCACCTTTAACGATTTCCAAAGCGAGTAATCGTTATTTTTTCAGGCCAACAGATTCTATAGATAACTTTGAGTAAATGTCTTTTTCAGTTTGTATATTTATCTTTTCAGCTTTTATGCAGCATAATTAAATTTATTTTTTTATCTTGTTGATTGCCATGTTTTTTCTAAGATTTCTTTTCCCTGCTTTTCGTACATGACTATAAAAATGTAAGCGCCTCCTTCTTGGCTCAGTGGTATTTTTTGCTGCAAGTTGTATATTTCTATTTAAATATTCAAATCTAAGTATACATTTCTTTCAGTTGTTGAAGGAATCTGTGCAGTTAAAGTTGCTGTAAGTTGTTCTATGTGTGGTCAGTACATTGATTATAAAGAGATGGTAGTCTTTCTACTTCAAATATCGTTATGCTTATAATTATAAGTATTACAGTGTGATCTGACGATAAATTGAGGCATGCGTCTGCTCTACTGTAATCTTTTATTAATTCTTTTTTATAAAAATCAGAAATAAAATAAATCTTTTTTTTATTTTTCATCCCTTCCTCCTGCCCTCTCAGACGTTGTATTTGGGTTAATTGCCCTTTCCGCCAACTATTATCTTCAATTCCTCTAGCGTTTTTTCTTTTCCCGCGTCAATTATTTGTTGTATCCACTCTTTGTCTTCCTCTTCTTTTTTTTTGTGATTTCTTGCTCTCTTTGTTTTTTTCACTAACTTATTAGGGTTCATCCTTGCCAAGTGACCGTACCAATTTAGCGGTTTCCTTTTTATTTTATTCATTATTGTTTCTTGTTTGATCGTTTCCCTTATTAATTTATTTAATTCTAAATCTTTTCCTGTTAGTGACGTTACGTTCCGTGTAACTAATAATATTTCTCCGTTCACGTCATCATTCCTGTCATCCTTTTCTTCCTTCTTTAGTTTTTTGTTATAGTAGTTTTTGTTATTTTCCTCAGCTGCTTCCCAAAAAGTTTGATTCCGGTGAGGCTTTTGTTTACTTTCCTTTTATTATTCCTTTTCTTTATCTTGGCTGACTTCTCCTGGATGCCCTATTCCTGTTTCATGTACTTCGTTGTTTATTATTAATTTATTGTATCTTAGGTGTGCCTTTTAACCTTTTTCTCTTTTCGCTTTCTTTCGAAGAATCCTTAGCTATCCTTTTAGTTTTTCGTATTTTTCACTACTTCAATCTTCTTATTGTACTTCAATAGTTTTATTACTATTGGTCTTGCTCTTTCTTTATTGTATTCCTTTGTTGTTATTTCTTCTTTCTCATCTTCATTAACAACTTTTTATATTATCCAGTTCTTCATTCTAATTTGCTTTTCCAACAATTCCATTTTTTGCTCCTGTTTTGTTGTTATTTCTGGGGTTACTTGTTATTAATTTATTTTCTATTAGTTTTAATATCGCCTTTAATTTTTCCATATTGCCTTCTTTTCTAATGCCTTGCACGCGTTAACGGCCTTCACCCGGTTCAATCCTTTGGAGGTTCTACGCTTCTCGTGTCGGCTCGTTCGTAAATTTACTTTTCGCCCACTGTAGGTTTATTTCTTGGTTTACCATCTCTCCTTTATGAATGGTTTTATTTTCAGGTAAACAGTGATAATATTTTTATAAAAGGATAATTGAGATGGATACTATTTTAAAATTTCACCTTATAACGGCTCTGCTTGTTATTTGAATTTAGCGAGAATATTTATTTGGATTATCTTATTGCTGCAGACACAGCTGACCTCAGCTTATCAATATGGATGAGGTATGTTTGTATTTATTTTAATCTGAAACTAATCCTACCTTAATTGCCGTTGTAATATGGTGGTTAATTGCCCTTCTATTAATTTTATCACCGTTCCCTTTATTGGACACTATTTTTCCATTTCTAAGCGTATTTGTTTGAAAGAAATTTCAGTCTAGGCCAGGGCAAATACAATAAAAAATTTTATTTCTGTCAATTGGCTAGTGAGGTAATCACTTCCTTGTATTTATTAGTTTTGTAATACATTAAACGCCAGCGTGGTCCCGTGGTTAAGGAGCGGGCTGCGATACTGACGGACTCGGGTTCATTCCCGGTGCTCTCTGATGCCTGGCGAGTGGCCTACTCAGGCACTAAAAATAATTGAGTACCTGCGTTAACTTGAACAAAGAGTAATAATGGCGGTCGTCTAAGGCGCGGTGCTTGCCACATCGTCCCGTATTAGAGATGGTGCTCAACGACTGGGCAGAGAGAGCGAACGTATGAGAGCTGCCTCAATCTTCTCAGTTAGCAGGCCGTGCTCCCACGCAGGTCATTTAGACCCTTACCATTACCAATATTTTATTGAAATTCTAATTATTACTGCTGATCCGAAGATAGTTGTCCTATTTGGATATTTACAAATATCCATGTGTGGCAGATAATTGTAAATTGCGGCTAAGAGAGCTGCTTACACTGTTGTGAGTAATACATTGCATTCGAAGAATTAGTTTCTTCTATATGCAGTTGCTGAAGTTGATAATTTTATGGTAATGGAAGGTAAAGTTACTGTATAACGGTTAAGCACATTACAATTCACACTTATTTTTTGTTCCACTTTATTTCAATTGCGTTCGGATTCGACATAGATATAATCAGCACAATACGTCCACTCCGTGTAGATGCTCGAATCGAACTATGATATGGGTACACCACAGTAATTCCAAACCAAAAAGAATGTTTAAAGAAATAGCCAAAAGGAAAAAGTTATTAAAAATGTATTAAAACAGAATGTAGCCATCACGTTACCTTCACATAATTACATAATATAATGACCAGACTATTGTTTGAAGAAAATGCACTTGTAGATTCTTTATTTCTAAGAATATTAAAAAGACTTAAACATAAAGCTTTCAATATTTTGGGAATATATAAAGCAGTATGCTATAATTAAGTAAAACATTTTAACATCAATTAGTATGGGACTAGTGAGCGTTGATAGGATGTATTGTATCTAAACCAAATATGACGTATTTCTTGTTCTTATAATTGTATAGAATAACACAATTGGATAAAAAAAAATTAGTTTTAGTAAATCCAAACTTAATGATCTTTTCCCTTTGTGCCCAAAAAAGTTATTTTTATTAGGTACAACTGAAGAAAAACAATTATGTAAGCAAACTATTGCACAAATTTAGAGTCTAGGTACTGGAATAAACAGAAGAGGAGATATAAAGTTATAAAGGTTTTTATTAAACAATAATTTTCATTGAACCAAGATGTTAAGTTGTGAACAAGATTTAATTCCCATAGTGGTCGCAATACAAAAATTTACAA
Organism: Sinelater perroti; assembly: GCA_036346155.1. NCBI lineage: Eukaryota > Metazoa > Arthropoda > Insecta > Coleoptera > Elateridae > Sinelater > Sinelater perroti. Next base: position 18,747,454 of record JARFIY010000254.1, on the reverse strand, counting down.
AGAAAAATGTATTGAAGTTATAGTTGGTACTCTATTAAAATATATTCTGCCTAAAAGAACCAAGAATTGAATATGGTATAGTGTTTTAATCCCTTCTCTGTTTCTGTGATTCTTCTAAATTTTCTTTTGAAGAAGAAAACCCCATTTTTAATTTCAAAAAGTTTAAAACTATTACATTACAGTGTGTAATCAGTTCAAAACTGCGAATAGATCTGATAACAAACACTTTTGCGAAAGAGTATAAAAAACACATGTTCAGTTAATGAACACCGCACAGTACACTTGTAGATTTGTATTTTAGTGCCGCCCGAGTGCTTTTCTAAACTTTTGATATAAAGAAACTGATAATAATATGGAACCTTCTCGGATCTATCCAACTCATTCAAGAGGCGTGGTCACTCAACGACTGTTGAATTCAGCTTAGCGCATTCAAGAAAACAAAGTTGACGGAGGTAGATGAAGACGGCATTTAAGAGATTATAACGTAACATAAAAATGATCTAAAAACAGAAGAACTCCAACATCTCTTGAATAAAGAACACTAAGAAACTCGACGATATGTGCTTTCTGAAAAAGAAAAAGACAAAAGAGGCCAATATAGAGATCTGTTATTACAGATCTTTTGAAGAGGTGGAAGGTTGTTAGAACAACGGTCTTAAACAGAATTGAGGTCAATAGACTTGGAGATCTCTACAGCGACTATGCTATTAATCACCTCCGAAAGATCCTAAAGAAGAGAGAAAAGCAATCCACATTGGACAGATTGTTTAACGCTCTATAAACAGGAAAATCAAGACTGATAAAAATGCAAGGCCGTGCTTGTGTGTATTATTGTTGTGATAGAAATAAATACAGTAAGGAGTTATATACAAGTAGTGGACAAAATAATTGTCAAAAGGGGGATTAATTTTCACTGTGCCTGGTAACACCGAACATTACGTAAATCAACCGTCTCTTGTTTGTTGCAGATGGTAAGGACTATGGACTAATAGTAGAATAAGCCAGTGTGGTTGTGGGCGTTGTGCAGTGGAGAGTGGTCAGTATGTTCGACCTGGCGGAGTTTCAAAAAGGTCTAGTTGTCGGAGTCCGTCTAGCTAGAACATCTGTCAGCAAAAGAGCAATGTTATCCGGTGAATCGCGGTCTCAAAAGTCATGGTAAAACAGGATCGGAAAGCATAATAGTGGTCGAAAGATAAAGCTGCAGGATAGGGACCGTTAGGCTTTGAAGCGTATTGTGATGTAGAAGAAAACAACGGCCAATAAAGTGACTACAGAACTTAATCAGCTCCTCAACACCCCAGTGTCATCCAAAACAATGAATCAGGAACTGCAAAAATGGGTATTCATGGGCATGTCCCTAATAACGGACATGAACGCTCAAAGGCAATGTGCATGGTGCAGTTCTCACAAAAACTGGACGTTGGAAGGCTGACAAAGTGTTGTTTGGTTGGGCGAGTCACGCTTTACTCTTTCGTCACCACTAGACACGTATTTGCCTAGTGAACATCCTCTGAAAAATACGATATGGACTGTCAAACATGGTGGCAACTCTATTATGGTCTAAGGCGCTATATCATAGTATTCTGTAGTCTCCCTTGTCACATTACACGTTCGGATCACAGCAGATCTATAGAGGCTTAACACGTACGAAAATCCAATATTCAAATCTTTCTTCCGTTGCAAAAGTCGTCTCCGATTAGACCGTCCATCTTTCCGAGACTGTTGTTCAGTTTTCGTAACACTGCCTTTTTTACGGTATGTGGTCGTTGGCCAACATACTAACCCTCCTCCTTTATCTGGGCTTGGGACCAGCAGGACGCCGCAATTCAACCGGCGCGTCCTGGCGGAGTTAACCGATGACTCACTGTATTTTAAATAGTTGCTAAATATTGAATTTCTCATTAAGGCGCCAGAAACCCTTAAGACACAAACATTGTATAAGAGTTTATCTAAGTAGTCAAAAGTAGATGTAGATATAGATTATATCAATAGATTTATATCATTAAAAGATAACATCCCTCAAACTAAATAGTCGTAGAGAAAGGGCCGAACTTTGTGCATAGATAGCAATTCTCGTCACTTTATCACTTTAGAAGCGCACTTAATTCATTGGTGGAAAAATGACCGTCACCAATTGTTCTTGTGTCTTATTGAAGATTTGCTATACACCCAAATTAATTATTATGCTCTATAGATCAATGTCGTTCTTCGTTCTTGAGAAGGGAATCTACTATTGGTAATGGATAATTGTGGTTATAAATACCTACCAATTTTGTTTTTCAGTTTCTTTTCTGAATTTTCTTTTCCTCTGTAGTTCGCAAGTAAGTACAAATTAAGTTCAGTAAGTTTCCGCGGCTTCTCCAAGTTCCAAACTTTAAGGTTAACGTTGTCACTATTGATCAACATTTAGGGGCATTGTGTCACGTAAACATCATCTAAATGAATTTGCAATCAAAACCTGAACTTGGGCGAAAACTCGGCAGAGCCGAGGCCCTGCTCAGGGTCTTCAGCAACATTGCCTCAGCATAATGCACATTCTCATTGATTTAACAGCCAATCCTGCTGCGTCCAATATTACCTTGGTGCGCGCCGCTGTTAACACGGCGAACCGGCTGAAAAGAGACAGCACGAGACGAGTCGAAGCGGGATCGCTCCGGCTCAGCTGATGGACCCATTGGCGATTATGTCTTCATATCCAGCAACAGCTTAGTTATGAAAGCGGCGCATGAAGGGCCGTTTTAAATTTTAATTGCCGGGGACGGCCATATTTTACAAAATGTTCGCCGCCGGAGGACGCGAACGAGCCAGCAGCGGGAACATGCAACCTTATCTCATCTCCGTAACCTACATGAGATCGGCCTGCAATTTACATAAACTGTCTCGCTTTCTCTCGGCTCGCGGGCGAAACAAGGAAGGGCGGCGTGCTGCGGCAGCACCTTTGGGAGGGCCGGTGACCAAATGAGCATTACGTGCTGTTGGGCATTGACAGCGTGTAAAAGGAAACCGTGTATCCTGTAGTTCGGGGGATGCATTTCAAACAAGGCTCGTCACGGTCGCTGGGGCCGCCCGGCTCGCCGCTGGATGGACAGCGACCGCGCCAAGGTGGAGAGACAAAGAGCCCAAATAGCCCCATTAATGATCAATGCGACAGAAATGCGCCCGAGAGCCGGCGACGGGGACGGGGACGCCAAATATTTAGATTATTAAATTGTCCTGCTGCGACGCTACATGAACAATTCGGCAGCGAACGACTTCCAAGGGAGACAGCGCGGAGGACAGTAAAAACCTCCGGGGACTGTACTGTACATATTTCATGACGTTTTGATTAGTATTAGGATCCAATCGATCATGGGAAGTGGAACGCTCATATAGAGGATGGCTAGGAATTCCCCGCGCCGCCTTCCACATACAAAAATATGCCCCGGGCAGTAAGTGGTCTAATACAAGAGAAGAATGAATCAGATAATGGTCAGAACGCAGAACAGAAGCTGCCAGCGGTAGTTCGCTTCGAGACAAATCCAGATATTGATAACTAATTTGGATATATTGCAAATATTTAATAAATTTATGTAAATTCATATACAGGGTCCGACAGGGAGGTGAAAGGTTTTTGATATGGGTATAACATTGGTTCCAATACTCTGCAAATTGCATGAGGATCATGAAGAAGAAGATGTAGTAGTATAATATTGGTGGTAGGAGAACTAGCGCATGCGCAATAATTAATATACTCTCATTAGTTACCATTTCAGTAGCTATGGAGTCGTGGATGATTGAACAACGCGTTTTTGTTGCAACCGGCCACTCGGTCGTACAGACATAGCGAAGATTTCGAACTCACTGCATTGTTGGTCGATGCCATCCCATCTCGCTCAACTATACTGAAATAATTTAACAACTTCAGAGCGAGAGAAACTGTAAAAAATGGAACAGCTCGGGGAGCTGATCGGACCGTTAGCACACCAGAAAACATCGAAAGAGTTCGACAGGCTGTGGAGGCCAGCTTTCGGTGCGTTTTGCGCATATCAGGCAGGTTAGTTCGGTAAACTTTCATCCTCACAAAATCTTTGTCGTTCAAGAACTGAAGAAAGATAACTATGAACAGCGGTTTGCGTTTTCAAAAACGATGCTGAAAACCTTGGAAAATGATTGTATTTCAATAACAAGTGACGAAACTCATTTTCACTTATCAGGTGTTGTAAACAAACAAAATTGCCGGTATTCGTCGGAAAATAATCCAGAGGAAGTTCATCAAGGACCCTTATATAGTGAGAGAGTAACTGTGTGGTACAAAATAATTGAATCTTACATTTTCTGAGAAAACTGAGGTATTGTAACAGTCAACTCAAAGCGTTACCTTACGATGTTGCGAGAATTTCTGATGGTTGAATTCAGAGGGCATCGGATGGGTTTGGTTTCAACAAAACATGGGTTTTTAAGGAACCATTTTTCAGGGCGCTTTATTTAATTGCACGGATCCCCTCGATCGCAGGATATTTCATACTATGATTGTTTCTTAACTGAAAACTCAGGTTTACCTACACGAACTCTCGAAGTTCTTTCGGAAGCCATAACTCGAGAAATTTGAACAGTTCCACGCTCAATGCTCAAAAAGTGAATGAACAATTTTTTTAGTCCCCTGCAACAATACCTGAGCAAGAACGGTCACCACTTTGATAGCGTCATTTTTCACAATTGAATTATATTGTTTTTGTTTGTGTTTTATGTTCCTTAAATGGCATTACATATGTAATCTTTGGAAAAAATAAAAATTGAAATTTGTTTAAAAACATCTGTTAGATTGTTTTGAAAAACCCTATATGAAGCAAATATCATCCCTACCAACAGAAAAAAAAACAATAATTTAGAATAGACTATCATGATCGTCATTACGAAGAAAAATGTGACCTAAATCTAATAGAATACACGAAGAAATGACAAAACAGAATCCTACAACAGAGGCATAAGATTACAATAGCACAGATAGAAAACAAAAAATAATGGGCTTTAGAGAGACTACCAAAGAAAACTAAATAATTATAGCATTTTTAAAATATCTCAATTCGAGGTAAAAATACCATAATAGACATGAACATAGTAAAGCAATAAATAAAAATGCAGTAGTTGTTGACAGTATTGTGTGTTCATTAAAAGCGTTGCAAAACTAAACGAATATTTATGTGTACGACAAAAACATTGATCTTTTAAAACTTTGGCAAGTTTGTTACTTTCCAAATTTACAATAAAATATTACAGATTTTCACTTCATGATGCTGTAGCACTATGTGATTATAAATTAAAGAGTCCAGTACACATAAACAAAAAGTTTTTCTCAATTACGTACTCACCTGTGAACATAAAAAGAAAAAAATTACGTTTGTCTTACAAGGAAATGTTTATTATTTATTAGTAAAGCCTGCTCTGGGAAACCATTCGTCAATTTCTATAATTATTTTTCGAAAAACATAAAGGAGTGTTGATGTTCGTAAAGCAAGGAGACAAGAGAGATAAGAGAAAGGAAAGGATGCAGGAGACTGGAGACTGGGGACTGGAGTCTGGGGACTGGAGACTGGGGACTGCGGACTAGCAACTGGCGACAGAATATTTGAGACTGGGGACTGAGAACTAGAGATTGGAAACTGGAGACTAGAAACTGGAAATTAGGAAATAGAAATTGGTAATTGGAGACTGGGTACTGGGGGCTGGAAATTAAAAACACGAAAGAAAACGGGAAAAATTGACGCTTGCCAACTAACATTAAGCAAAGACGATTCAGCCTCTTTTGTCTTCAAGACCAGAAGCACTGCTACCAGCTACCGCCTACATTCCAATTTTAATGTATAAGTAGCTTTGCTGTATAGAATCCACTGAATAAAGTTAGCACCTGGAGATTCAGTTTTTGACTAGCGCAGGCAACATCACATCAGCTTGCTAACTCCAAAGTGGTGATTTACACCATAGGTTTACCTTCTTTGTATTCGAATATCTAAAAATACATTACGAACTTGTAAAACAATCAAAGGAACCCACAACATGGAACAAAGAGAACTTTTGTTCTTAAAGAACTCTTGACGCTACGGTGAAAAGACGTTGCACGCAGATTACTTCAACCACTATGCAAAGAGCTATAAAGAACTTATGAAATTAAGATTCATGAAAATAATATAAGGATTTCAATGAGCAGACTCGAGTTAGTGTTATCGGGAAAAGACGCGTTATGATTTAAGTTTATTTTTTCGAAAAAGAACGAAGATAAAGATCAGAATACTTAGGCATCTGTACAAAGCTTTCAAAACCGACAAGTAGCTACTAGGAAGGGAGGCGAACCTACTAATAAATTAAATAGGACTTGACCGCATCCGCCAATCTTTGGGCTCTTACCTGGAAAATTGACACCGGCCGACTAGGCCCTGAGTTTCTGCAGTAAACGGCGGTAAAAGTAAAAAAGCATTAAACCAAAAGGACTCAGCCTCTCTTCTCTCAAAGATCGTAAAATAAAAAGATCTGATGTATTGTATTGTATATTGGTCTCAAATTGGGACCATTTGATGATGTTATCCAAATTGTCCTTGATTATGAATGCGGCCATTGTGATGATACAAAATGAAAAGCACCGAATGTCATTTTCGTGATCTAAATCAACATTTACGTCACCATGTCGAGCTAACTTGGTGGTATTGAGTTGCGAAAGGTAAATAAAGCAGAGTACAGTTTATCAGTCTAAATTTTCCCAACCGACGCGAACATTACGCAAAAAAGGTTGTTGTTACCAACCAGAACTTGAGTATTAAGTAGACCATTGCCGCTAGGCACTACTAATAGTAGCTACAATTTGCCCCAATCTGCAAGTTCCCATTCCCTTTTCAAGTTGACTTAGAAATTTATTTTTTTCTAATCGAATATTTGCTTGCATACTACTTATTCCTCTTTGCAAAACACTGTAATGATTTTTGCCCCACTCTTAGATAATTCAGCGCGTTAAGCCTCTGCTAAGACGTATGCATTTCGCCCCTACTTTCACTTCTCTTATGACTTCTTAGAAAGGTTATTAGAAATCTACCTGCCATTGTAATAATTTACAGGGCTCTTTTGTGTCTGCATCCTCTTCTACTGTGCATGCTTTCTAAATGTTGCCCATTTTTAACGTTTTTCAGATTTAACTGCTGAACAATTATTTCTGAAATAAAACAGCCTTTTTTTATTAACTATTTAAGCTTGTAATTTTGTAGTCTACAAAAATAAATTGGCATTTTTAATACTTTTGTCTTTTGTATATTGCCATTAATGTTTTATTTACATTCATATCTTTCCGCCTAGAATTTATGTATCAAACGATCTAGCAAGATTTGATTGTTTTTGTTAGTTATCAAATGTTATTTCATTTGACTGTGTAGAGTTCGTTTATTATAATACAAATATTTTTTTATGATTAAAAGCGACCATTAGGCTAATCTCAAAAATTTTCATATAGGGTGGACGAAGTTATAATTCCAAATTTTTGAAATATGCTGGGAGAACACTAGTCGGCAAGTTCTAAGAACAAATTGTTATAGAATTAGTTGCGATTAATTAGCATTAAAAACCTACTTCAACACATCCTGCACGCAAACAATTTACAACCCAACACGTTGTATTGTCATGCTAATGATGATGTCATCATGACGTCAGGTAGTGGCATGCCTTAACATATATGATTTTCTGGCACTTTGGCCATTTTTGGTCATAATTCTAACCTACTGTCATTTATTCAATATTTTTGGATTAAATTATAATAACTACAACGTAAATTTATTGATATTTTATGGATACAATATTGCACACCAGTAAATTTTAACATTGCCAGAAAAAAATTGGCTGCTCTTTTAGAACAAGATGTTGTTTGGACATAGTTATATACGTGGGCGGTCTGAAAAGTTTTTAAGATAGCCTTACTCGTCAACAACATTCTGCTACTATAGTCATACATGCTTTGAAAGATACCTGTAAAAATTTCAGCCATTTTGGAGGCTTAGTTGTCGTGTGATAGTCGTTTATATCAGTCGATGCCAGTGCTTTTGTAAAAATGGAAAAAATCGAATACCTCGCCATAATTAGGTACTTGAATTTGGAAGGCAGTACGTCTACGCAAATTAAAGCTGAGTTAGACGCCGTTTACGGGGATTCTGCCTCATCACATGATGATCCGTGAAAAGATGGAATTAAACGTGTTTGTCATATATTAACCGAAGAATTGGGCATGTTCGCGCGTTCGGTCCCGCGTTTGCTCACTTTAAGCCAAAAATTCATTCGCATGGACATTTCCAAGGCCCTGCTTCAGCAGTTCCCGCAAAGCAAGTCGAACTTTTCGCGTCGATTTATCACTGTCGATAAAACTTGGATCCACTATTACACTCCTGAGACGAAGGATAAACCTGCCGCCCCCCAAAAAAAACCAAAGACGAACACGATTTCATCGGCCGGAAAAGTGATAGCGACTGTTTTTTTGGGATAGTCAGAGAATTCTGTTCATCGACTACTTAGAAAAGTAGTACCAGTACCAGTTAAAAGCAGTAATTGCTGAAAACGGCCCCCTTTGGAACAGAAAAAAGTGCTCTTCCATCGAGACAACGTAGCGGCTTAGACTTCAGTAGTCGCCATGGCCAAAATTCACGAACCGCAGTTTGAATTGATTGATAACCCAGCATATTTATTTGGCCCTCAGCAGCTATTTCCTGTTTCCTAAGCTCAAAGTTTGGCTCGGACAACAAAGCTTTTCATCAAACGAGGAGATTTTCGCAACCATAAACGCCTATTTTGCAGAGCAAAACGCCAACTTCTATTTGGACGAGTTAAAGAGGTTGGAGCATCGCTGAAAAGTTTATCGATTTAAAAGAAGACTATGTTGTAAAATTAAATTGAATTTGACAAGGAAAATACTTGTTTCTATGTTAGGCTCAAAGCTTTTCAGACTGCCCACGTAGAGTTGGTCAAAACTAGGGCTTCTACTATCTCTTTTAAATTTTTCCACCGTAACTTCCTTGTAAAGACTTTTCAGTTTGTCGAAATGGTTTTAGCATTATATTTTTGCATCAGATTTTCGGAAGTACTTTTCTATAGCATTTTTTATGGTAAGGCTAAAAAATGCTCAAATTATATTGTTCAAGTTTTGGTATACAAAAAAATGAGGAGTTGAGACTTTAAGGGCTTAGAAGACTTTTATTGTCATGACTTTGAAATGGAAGAATAAGACAAACATCGTAAGATCCTGTTTCTTTAGTTGTGCAGACTGCAGACAACGGCTGATTTAAAACAAGCCAACAATTTACTAAGTCAAATTTCTAAGAAAATAAAAAACACTACTGTCTGAAGCGAGTCCTACAAATTACAACAAGCAATTTCAGAAGGAACAACTCGCAGAATCTGCTTGTTTACCTTTTTGGAACATGGTTATTAACTGTTCCTGTTCTATTGATGTGGGCGAAGAAAGTTAAGGAAAACAATAAAAAAGAAACAACGCAGTACTTAGATATCAATACAAAAATTGAGAATGTAACAGCTGATGGCTGATCATTAACTGTTATTCATAGTTTCGACTTCGCGCCTTTCAATTTCTGAGCTATCAGCCAAGAATGCCAAAATTTTTATCACGAACTGTGAATACTTTATTTAAACAAGGTTATGCCAGAAGAGCCATCCGAACTCAATTAAAATCTGATAAAATTGATTTCGATTTGGGTGATCCACTATGAATGTGTACAGCGCCAACTCCAGGCTGAAAACATTCCTTCGCAGCCCTTGGAATGGAAACCTAGAAGAATAATTCTCAAAGACAAAAAGAAGACTTCAAGACTGCACGTAAAGTAAAGTAAACGGAGTCGATGTTAAGATTATTCTGATCATCTACAAAGAAAAAAAAGGTCAAAAAAGGTAAAGTTCACGTACTAAAACATAATACTTTGCAAACTACAAGATAAATGCAAGAAAGGCGCACAAGAAGTATTTTGTAATTGAACTATTAGAGTGTGTATGAATGAAGCTTGGTTCAGGGTAGACTGTTGTAATGGAAAAAGCAATATTTGTTACACCAAAGATGGTAAAATCGTGTCCAAAGCTTGGCTTTATAAAACGAAGGAAAGATTCGATGTCTAACTAATGGTGGTTAAAAATTAGTTCTCGATAAAACTGTAACAACACAAATATGGAACAAATGTGGTTCCAGCAGAATGGCGCCACCTGCCATACAGTTCGAGTAATGGTCGATTTACTGCACCAACAATTTTCTGGTCGCGTAATTTCCTAAAACGCTAACATAAAATGCCCAACAAGATCTTGCGTTTTTAACATCATATGACTTCTTTTTATGGGGTTCCCTAAAATCCAAAGTCCACACCAATAATTCCCAAATAGTTGCCGCCTCAAGAATGCGAATAAGTGAAGATTTTCAGCCTACTGTCAGGCATAATTATCCATATTTGATCGGAGATACTTTGATACTCTGGAAAAATGTGATAAAATAATTTTGAAAGTCGTTTTATTTTAAATTTAAATTCAGCTTTCAATTGGAGCCACCCTTTATAAAGGTCGCAATTAGATTATTAATTATTTAAATGCATTTATCATTATATTGGTTCTTTATTCTAATGTAATAAGTACGATGTCAAGACTACCCTTTTCTGGTATAAGCTTTGTATCTTTCAGTTTTGATTCCTTTTTATAATAGACTTCTGACATTATTATGGAATTTTAATTTGTTGAAGGTATTTATACCTTAACAAATTTTCTAACGATCTCAAAATACTACATCCAATGGTTCTTAGTTAAAAAGTTTTTCCAGGAAAACTTTCTAAATTCTACAATGATAAGCTGCCATTTTATGTTCAAATGGTCATATTTGAATTCATTTTTAGCTTCTTGCTTTATGCATCACCAAACAAAAGTTAACTGTTCTTTTATGATTTTGTAATTTGTCATATCAATATTATTGGAAGGTTTCTTTTCCATTTTTTACTACATAATTTGGGAACAAAATAATTTTTGATAGCTTCTATTGCAGGAGATAAGAGCCAATCACAAGTTTAATGATTATTCATTTACTCACGTTTTGTTGCACCAACAAAATTCATATATTAAAATGGCATGAAGGCCAAAAGAACTAAATAAAAAAGCTCTTTTTAGACTGGGTTAGTGTCACATTAAATGTACAAAATTTGCAATTTTTTATTTATTATATAGACTTAAGTACTAATGAAGTCACATAATAAAAATAGACAAAATATTTTTCAACTTTACTCTGCTCTCTAACATACACACTTTTCTGCTATTTCAATATTTCAGAATATAATCAGCCGGTAGTTAAAAGTGTTAATTATTTATTTATAAAGACAATTTACCGCAGTAATACTCACGCAGCACCTACACTAGAAACTCTAAAATATTTAAATATTATGAAAACTACACCTTGCGATACTTAACATGATTTTATGTATGTACACCGCGCGGGCGTGTATCAAACCCTTCAACAGGAGTGTAATTAACTCGGCCAACTTTAATTTCATGCAGCATATACATAAATCTCATCTAGAAGTGCACTTGTAACAGACCGGCAAATTACATTTAAACTGCTGTCTATAACCACAGCAAATATTTGTAAAAGTGGAGCAATTAGAGCTTTTACCTCAATTTAAGAAAATAATAATTTTTTTTAACTAACCGCCACTTTTTTAAGAATCGTACTGAAGACAGTTGTTTTGTTTTCTATATCTTTAGACTTTATGTTTTTTAAAGTGTATAATCTAAAATATGAATAATTATAAATATCTTAATTTTGTTTAGCTAAAAATTATTATAAGATGTAAGGGCACTTAAGAGGACAAATCTAAAGATCTTTGATAAAAAGTAGTCTATATAGGTAAAAGCAAACGATGCGATTTTTCTACTCTATTCGAAGAATTATACGCAGTTAAATTGCGTGGTTATCCTGACATAATCATACCCAACAAACAAGAAACAGTAGATAAGGTAAACAAAACAAACAGAATTGCAGAAGAAGAAGAAGTAAAAGAAGCTCGAGAAAAACTAAAAGTGGAAAATCGCCAGGAAAACATAATCTAGTTTCGAAGGAAGCAGACCTAATAGTAACAAAACGGAAATCTTCTAACAAGTACCATATGAAACCAGCAAGTAATACTAAGAAGTTAGGAAAACATCATTAGTTCCATATCTCAAAACACCAGCAGCGCTCAAAATGTACGCTAGAATATTAGGAAAATAATTAAGAACTAAAGTGGAGAACAAAATGCACGATGAACAAACAGCTTTTCGTTCGAGAAGACAAATATAGAGCAACATATATACATAGGGAAATTTATAAGTAAAAATAAAGATGTGTACCTAGCTTTTCTAAATCTAAAATTCGCCTTTGATCTGGTATTGCAACAGCATGTGTAGTATACACTTAGAGAACTTCAAGTAGCCCATAAGTTAAGGAAAGTAATACAAAGCTCACAGAAAAATATATGAGAGGGTAAGACTAAAAGGACAAAAATCAAAATACTTTCGAATAACTAGAGGGATCCAGCAAGAAAACCTTCGCTGTGCGTTTTATACCTTGATTGTATCTACAATAATTTTATAAACGAATTAAGAAAAACAGCTACAGAACATTATAACACAAGACCTACTGTACGCAAAATCTTCAATAAGTGCCGCCAAATATAGACACAGGAAAAAACCGTATTGAAGGAAAAGGAATGATTATGGATATAAAGAAAAGTAAAGTCATGTATATATGATAAATGAAGTACAAAGGGCAGGCAGAAATAAATATAAACAAAATTCTAAGGCAAGTAGATATCTGACCCAAATGCTTGCCATTACACTCATTCACGCCAAAAAAGAACTACATCGTCTAACATCCATTCCGTTATTGAACGCCATATGGTCGAATTTATTACCCACAAGAAATGGGATCTGTTCTTATTTATCCTACTCTTTTACTGACCTCCATATGAACCACTTGCTGAAAAAGTGAAAATTGAGTAAATTTTATGTCGATGTGGATGAGTTGATGGCCGACATTAAAACGTGGATTGCCTCGAAAAACTAACACTTTTCTACACCGCCAACAGAAGTTTAAAATTGTCTTTTCAGATAAATCTAGACGCAAGAATACTATTCGTACAAGGCATACAACGCCAACTATGGCTATTATGGTATGGGGGCGTTATAAACTTTCTGCTTATCTTCACTCTGCTTTTGGAGTTATTCATTGCCAAGAAAGTTAGTTTGGGATGTTAAAGTCCATCATGATGCTGTATAGTTTTTCGCTTGGCATAGTTTCTGATCTTCACATTTTGCTAATCAAGCTCGTCATGGCTGTCATAAACTTTGGCCTTCATGAATATATTGTTGCTTTCAATGTAATAGTTAAATATCTTTATAGCATTCACAACTTCTTCTCGTGTGGGTAGATCAAAAAATTTGCTTTCTTCCACTATTGTTAGACGGATTCTGGTTTTGAGTTTGGAGTTCAGCAGCTTCTGGAAGCTTCTTCTTTCCATTGCTTTTTCGCTGCTGACGAGTTGGCTTAGATTGTCTCGACATAGGTTAGTGCTTGGTTCACATCTGATTTTAAAGATGTTGATTTGCTTGTATACCTTTCTAAGATAGTTACTTTCAAAGTCTTTTTGTAAGCTTACCAGAATTTTATTGAAGGTGGCTGTTTTCTGTTATTCTGGCTTCTTCAAATTTAGTCTTCGAAGTTCTTATAGGACTTGTTATATATGTGTTGTATTTTATTTCTCTTTTATTTCTGTTTTACACTTTTCATAAAAACGAGTCACTACGGTGTGCATGTCCTATTATATCTGCTAGTTTTACATTGCTCACCTTTGATGTACTCCTACTCTGCTTTTCTGTTTCTGTTATTCGTCTTTGGATTAAAAATTTTTTTATTTCTCTGTGATACGTTACCATCTCATTTTCTGTTAGGATTTCTCTATTATATTTCTTTCTGGTCTGAGTTCTTTTGCCGTTCTGTTGCTAATGCGATTTCTACAGATTGTCTTCGTCATGTAGCGGTTAAAGTTTATATTAGCTGCACGAAATGATCTGACATCTTATCTTGATAGCTAGGTGACCGATATACTTGTGCATGTAGCGAACTCGATCAGTCTTTCCTCGTTATCGTTGAGCTCCCGGTGCAGTCTGTGCTGCCCCACAGATGGCCGGTAATTCCCCTCTTTTTCTAGCTTTGCGTTTATATCTTATGTCGTTTGAAAGGATTGTGTCCTAGGGTTTTCCAGCATTTTCCTTCTTTCACTTCAGCATGCACATTTATTATCAATAACCACAGAGCGCGAATTCTTTCATTGGTGGATTTGAAGTCGACGATGGCGTTCTTTACCGCCTTGCTCACTTGAAGGATGCACCTAGTTAATGTCGCCCATTTCCTTTAGACTGTATAGACTCGTCTGAGTTTTAATTTTTATAACGACTTTGCTTAGTCATCTTATTTCCTGGATTCTCGTGACTTACTTTTTGCACTTTTCTAGTATTGGTGCTAGTTGTTTAAGTGATTTGATTTTATTTAGGGTTTGTACGTTTCACGTGCCTATGCTCATGTCCATGTCTCGCGTAACTCGTCTTTCCGTGTTTTGTCTATTTCGAAGTTTCGTTTGAGGTTTCGTGATTAGGTTTGCTTTATGGAAGAGAAAGTTTTGACCTCCAGTGGTAGTCAACCCCTTGCACGACACATTTAGTCGTCTCTTACGATAAGTAGGGGATACTCAACCCAACTTACGAGAGAAGAGGGGGATAGGCACACAAAGTGAAATAAATTCACTCAAATTTTATTGCAATATCTTCATTGGTATTCAATTTATTAAAAAATATGTAGATTTTGGTAGCGAGTAGGGCTTATCTTAATAAGTAAATACAAGTAGTAAATATTCAAATATATATGTTGGATGATTTTACAAAAGCAACTTTTCTAGGCCTTTTTTACTGAATTGTGGCATTGATTTATAAAAAATTTACGACTTTCCTTATCATCAAAATAATGACCCTCGTTTTTCTATGCATTTGCACCTTTTGGGGGCTGTCCAACCCCAGTTTTGAAAAAGAGGGTGATTTGTACTTTTTTTGACATAAGTATCAGCCAACTAATGTATAGATTTTAAAAGGTGATAATCTGAGGGAAACTTTATCGAATACAGATGATTTGCCCTTCTCAATTGTACGTTCGTGGAGAATCCAGCAAATTTTCTTGTGGATCCTCCTTAGCTTACGCAAAAGCGTATAAATTGGTTCTTATAAATTCCCTTGTAAGTTTTGACTTTACGTGAGAGCAATACTTCTTCAAAAGTTGTTCTAGTTGGTCAGTTTTTATTTTCTTTGGGTGTTCATGGCTTTCAGCATAATGCAGGTCAAAATTTCTATAGTTAAACGATGTAACGAACTCTTGCAGATATGGTAAGAAAGCTGCACAAATTATTTCTAGGGAGTCATTGATATTTCTTCTTTTTTGGTTAAAATATGAAAAGAAGTGGTGTCGCGAATGTTGCTTATCACACAAAATTGCTTTCACCACTAATTTTTAAGCTGTTAGTAAAATAGGTACTTCTTGCAGTGTACTGTAAAGCTAATAGATGGCGTTTCATAATGATAGGTACCATATATAAATTGAAGTAAAAGGCTGAGAATTGTATATCCAACAAGAACTTTGTTTTTGTAAAGGAGAAAATGCTTTTCAAATTACAAATACTAATGCTATTTGTAGTGTTTATGTATCTGAGAATCGGATAACTATTGACATTAATAACAGTTTCAATTGCCACAAGAAAATGACAATAATTAAAAAGATGTTAGCCTTTTTATCATTATTAAAAATATTCTTTTACAAAATGCCATATACTTCATTTAAAGGCATTACAACTTGCATTATGTTTTAAAAATTCTTATTGTATACCAACGGACTTTCTTAAGTCATACTTTATACTTCATTTTCGACACCTGGATTGCTCTCTATAATGTGTTGAATTTATAAAAGGCATAAAACTAACTACATTTAAACTTAAAAACACGTTTTAACATTTTAATATTCTTTCGTCCTTTCTTTCACTAGTCCCCCCCTGGTGTCATACATTTGTTAGAACTTCGAAGGTTTCGGACTGTACGTTAGCTTGCTCTTGTGAACAGAAAGCAGATGGTGCTGTAATAGGATGACGTTCTTCCGCATATAATCTAAAGAATAAAGGTCAAAATTTCTTATCATTTTCAAAATCAGATTGCTACCTATTCAAATCACTTTGCAATTGGAAAACATCAAGGAAGTGAAAAATATGATAATATATGCTTCTCATAACCAACTATGGTATAAGAGCGGATACAAGAACTGGCCAAAAAATGGATACAGGCCATAGATCATGATGTATTTTGAGAAGTAATAATATTATTTTTTTGAATAAGTGCCAAATAGGACAACCTAACAAATGATATAAATGAAAAAAATTAAATAGGAAAGCTGATATGGATGAGCTGTGTGTCTTATACTTTAAAAATGATTATTTTAGGAAACAAATAACACTATTAATAACAGAAGGATAAAATATACAACATAAAAAACTCGTATTAAAGAAAAAGCTTTAATACTGTTAAAAAAGAAATTTTACATCTCCAGAGGGTCTATTATTTGTAGTAATTCAGAGACAAATAAGATGTGTATGGGAAAAAGAAACCAATAGCTCACTTCATAAAAAAGTGATGGAATTTCAAACTAAAATAAAAATAAAGGAAGAACCAAATTATTAGTGCGAAAGATGTATTATAGGATATAAAGGCAAAAAAATAATAAATTGAGGGAAATAAGAACAAAAGAAATATATTAGTATGTATGGGAGTGTCAAATAAATCAAAAAAATAGATTAGGGGTAACAGATACATAAGAAAAAACAATAAAAAGCTAAAAGCAAAAGGGTAAGACTACTAGGGTGGGCCAGCATATTATTTTTCCATTTTTGTTTATTAAAAAATGAAATATTAAAACTTTTAAATGCAACTTAGTTGAATAAAATATGTAAATCAACTGCCCTATCCAATTTTACAAAATTTAATTGTATCAGTTTGGCTTAGCGGGCAGCTTAGTAAATTTTCATAAACATTTTATTTTAAATCAATTGAAATACAACAGATACTGTTTATTCAAGCATCAAGAAAAAATGCAAATTAACTATCAGGACTATGCAGATTTATTTAAGAGTATAAGGCAAATAAATCATTAAATTTACAAAACTTTCACATTTATTTAATAATGTGTGTCCCCACCTTGGGCTCTTGCAAAGGTATCAATTCTTCTTGTCACAGAGTCAAACAATAAATGAACGGTGCCTCGATTACTGACACGCTTCCGTAATTCAGTCCTTGAAGGTCATGGTTATCGTTGTACCTTACGCGCAATGATGTTCCAAACATTTTCGATTTATTCGCGAAAGGTCAGGTGATCAGATCAGCTATGGGAGAGTTTCTACTCTGATTTGTTTAGCAAAGTGTGATGCGATTGACCGTTATCTTATTGAAAAATTGCTTTGGGCAACATTTGAAGGAAAAGAAGTACACGTCTGACTGGTAACTTCTAACTCAGATTAAAAGTAATGCGGTATTACAACTGACAGTTCTCTATATCATAATACCATAGCTGGCGTATGTCTCGTTCGAATGTAGTCTTCTTGTTCCCTTTCTTTGCGTCTACGACCTATTAATGTCCGACTATGGCTTTGGTTTAAACAAAATCTGTATTCACCAGAAAAGATAATTCTATGACAGAGGCGCCGGTCTGTTATTCATTTTAACCGTCATTGCCGGTGTAAAGAAAACAGTGGTAGTAGTACGAAGAACGTAGTTCTATTAGTCTCATTGTCCACCATTGTTGCTCTAGGGAAGTTGAAACCGCTCTACGATCCTCTGGGTTCGTTATCCTGACTCCAAAACTCCTGTATTCGCGAATCACTATCTTCTTGAATTCACTAGTTCCATATTCGCACCACAGTACTGCTATAGCAAACAAATCTTCGGCCTATTCCTTGTAAAGAAGTGTCTCCTTCTTAAAAGTCAATAATTCAAATTTGCTAATTTGCTGATAATGTACCCTTTGTCGACAACGAGGTTTTCTTACGCCGTATAAGTTGTGCGTGGCTAAGAACACTTTTATGATCATTTTACATGTTATATTACCATTTCCCCCAGACCTCATGTCTAAGAAACACTATAAGCAAATTTAGGACAAACATAAACATATGGTTCTCAAACTTTAATCTTTCTGATTACAACATGCCTAATTTAACATAAAAATATAGTTGATGATGATGATGGTTATCCATCCATAAGGTCATACATCCCTTTCGGGATTGAAACCGCTCCTTTATGAAGCCTTAATCACTCGGTAAGGGTGTAGTGAGTCAGTCTACATTTTCACAATTTTCTATGTTTTCGCCGTGTTTACAGTCTTGCTCCATTTTCCCTATCCCTTATGTCTGCCCTCCAACTTTGGTTTCCCATGATATGCAGGTCGTTTTCTACTTGGTCTTGCGACCTTCCTCTTGGTCTGCCTTGTGGTCTGGTTACTTTGGGTTTTCATTTATATAACTTTTCTTGTTTCAAATTGCATCAGCCGTCTGTATTCTCCTTCTTCTGTTTTCTTGGAGCCTATTATTTTGCTATTGTTCGAAAGCTCTTAAGTTTTCCTCATCTTTGTTAAGTTCATTGTTTCATTATTTATATTTTTTCGCTTCTGTCGCTATTTTCATTAATTCTTACTCCTAAATATTTGAATTTCTCTACTTTTTCCAACACGTGTCTCCCCACTGTGATATTTCTTGTACTTGTTTTTTGTCTGCTGCTTACCATGTATTTAGTTTTATTCTTGTTTATTGTTAAGCCTTTTTCTTTCGCTTCTTCTTCCAGCTTCAGTACTGTTAATCAAGCTCTTCTTACTTCTTGCTACGATCACTATGTCGTCGGCGTATGCAATTAAATGTCAGTTTGTTCGGAATAGTTCCTTTAACGTTTAGTTTTCTGATATTAAAGAGCGTTGTAGGTAGGACATTCTCCTGTCTGACTCTTCTGTGTCTGTCTGACGGGATTGTCACGTTTGTCTCTGATCCTATCATTTTCATTTCTGTCAAGTTGATAAGCTTTCCTGCTATATTTAAGTTACACGTTTCCTCTAAGTGTTTATGTCGGTTAAGGCTATCAAATGTTTGTTTAAAGTCTATGAATACCATTTGAGGGCCTATATTGTTTTTGTGACATTTTTACATTATCTGGGTTAAGATGTGGATAGCATCAAAGGTCCTTGTTACTAATTATCTACTTCTGTCTCTAAATATTGGTTCAGTCTATTACGGTTAATTGAGGTTAAAATTTTGTAAGTAGTATTTAGCAGCATGATTCTTCTACAGTTTTAAGTGTCTGATTTCTACTATTAAGGTGTATGTCCTTTCTAGAATGGTTTCGTATGCTTGTTTAATTAACTCCTAATTTATTTGATCTGGGCCGGTGGCCTTCCCTGTTTTTAGTTTGTTTATCGTTTTAAATTCTTCGTAAGTTGGTGCTTTATCTTTTCTTTTATCAGGTGTTTCTTCTAACTTATTGCTTTCTGTATTTACTTCTTTGTCTCTGTACAGTTCCCTAAAATATTCCTCCCATTTTTTATATCCAATCCTTTTAGTTCTGGTTATTTTTATAGGTCAATTTTCTGATGTAGTTAAATAGTTTTGTGTTGTTTCTGCTATTTGCTTCCATTTCGTTTATAAACTGTTGTAGCCAATATCGCCTTTTGTTTTTGCATACCTTTGTACTAAATATTTTTCTGCTATAAAGACACTATTGGTTTCTATTGTCAAGTAAAACAAATACAAATCGATAGTTTTCGCTTCTGGGTTCAGTTTTATTACTGAAGGCTAAGGAATATATCTCGAAGAAGTGTCAGATTTAGTTGATGCTAGAAAGTTGAGTAATTTTGCTAAAAGAGGCGTTGACCTTTTCAAAGAATTCGGTGCTCCAGTGAAAAGCCTTCCGAACTCAATCAAATCAAAGCAGTTAAAGTTCCTGAATGTTATCGCATTTGAGTGGTTTAATTTGGGATTTTTTATTTTTATACCTTGGCTTGGCGGCAGACCCACCCCCGGGAATAAGGCCTTCGTCAAGGTACCGGAATTTAAACGGAACGAAGTGCAGCAAGCAAACAGCCTGCTCCATCCGCTATTTGCCATATCCGTCGAGAGCGGCTTTCGAAGGCTGTCGTATCGATTGCCGGCGACCGCCGGCCACGGCATTATCTCGGCATCCTAGAAGACGGCGCGAACTCGGCCGTCGGTCCTAGGCCAGGAAATCCACCTGAAATTTCGTGGAAGGCCATTACGGCTAATAATCCCAGGAGCGGCGGCCCGGCCGGCGGGCGCGGGCCCGCGGGGCGGCGGGGTTCGGCGGGTCGACCGCCGAATTCGATGGCAACGCCGGCCTGACGGATGGGCTCCACCGTGCCGCCGGTGTTGCGGATAAGTGCGCAGTTAGGAGTAACGGACCCAGCAGGCAGGGATTGACCTTGCGAGAGCGGATGAGTGTTCGCGCCCCGTGTGCGTGACGGATGCGGGGTTGCAAGGGGCCCGCGGGGGGAGGGACGCCGCCTCGCGGGCCGCGGCATCTGCTTTCCACCGCGGCCGACCGTCGCCAGCCCGTGCTCAGGGGTGGCACCAGGATTACCAGCGACGTCTCTCTCGCACCCGGCGGCCCGCAGGCCCTCGGCCCGGATACGCAAACTGACCCCAGAGCCGGGGCTTCCGCTCGCAGCACTAAATTTCCATGTGTCTTAGATAGCATAAAACATAGATCGCCCTTAACCGTTTTAACGCGAACGAATTTCGAAGCTCTGCAGCCGAGCGCGCCGCCATAAATCTTCCTAGTTTACTTTGCTCGGGCCGCACTCTATTGCCGCCCCAAATTTTTATTCGATATCTCAATAAAAAGTTCAATTGGATGGCCGCATATCCAACCACAAACAGCCACGCATTCAATAACAGGCCGCAGATTCGAAAACCATAGTGCACATGTTGAGAGAAAACCAGTTAATTGGGGCACCGCCGCAAAAATCGTTCGATTGGTTAATCGAAACTGGCCATAACTCTCGAAAGACCACGCGGGCGGGAGCAAAAGATAATTCATTTGATTCAGAAGGACGAAGAGAGTCTACAGCTGAAATTTTATCTTTTATATTCGCGTTCCGTTCGTACTATCTGAACTATATAAACTGCTATAAAGTGAAAAATATGTATTTTACTAATTCTATAGAAATATTGAATAAAACTTGAATGGCACGCCATAAAGAAATGTTGAATGGTTGATGAGCATCGTTTAGATATAATGGCATAAAAACTCGTCTATGGAGTACTCAAAATCCACATGAATTTAAGGAAGTGTCACTCTCCGACTAGAGATCGGTAATTTACTTATCATTTCTTTCATTAATAACAAACAGTGCCTTACTTATGTTGTTCAAGTATTAATTTTTAAGATCTCCTGTAGAACAGGAACATTTGGAATTTTTTTACTATTGAATTATATAATGGAAAAAGGCTAAGTAAGCTACCTGCCACTTAGAGCACTAGGATTTAGGGGGGAGATACAATTTTAAGTCGAATAAATTAACCAGAAAAAGATCTACATTGCACCGAGGAGATATACAGTTCAACTGAACTTAAAAAAAGAAAAAGAAGCCCTAACGGAACAGGACATCTCGTTATGCAAGCAGATACGTTCAATTAAAAAATATATTTCTTAGATATACAGTAGGTTCCCTCTATTATGGGTAGTAGTCCCAGTACACAACTATCAATATGCCCCAAAACCTTTAAAGAGCTTAGATTCCATTTTCCCACTTCCGGATTAACAGAATGGAAAGAGAGTATACGTACATCTAAACAACATAAACAGCCAGAAGATACGGAGCGAGCTCTTCAAAGGTAAATAATTATATTACAAGAAAATTAACTAATAAAATACACATGGATACAACAAGGGAATTAGAATTCCAAGACGAAAATATACAAAACAAAAACAGTGGATGATGTAGTACATATAATAACAAAGAGGGAAACAGAACTACAAGCATACCTAACAAAAAACGTAAGCCCACCATGGACATACAAAAGCAACAATAAAACTAAACCATCTAGCCCAAGGCCGAGCACAAGCTTCGATACTAGAACGAATACACAAAAAACGAAACAAAAGCAATAACAACACAACAGAAAATGGAGAACAAAAATATTGAAGAAAATCTTCCAGCCAAAGAATTTATCGAACAAGAAACAACAAGAGGAAAACCAAAACAGTACTATACATTTATCATTCACAAAAACAACCAAGAAGAGACCTGCAGAAGAGAATCAGCAACACGAACAAAACAAATGCCATGCTTCATCACCTTCGATCATGGAGATCATTTCCACATAATCTTCACCTCGGGTAGTACAGGAGGAAATGCAGCAAGAGAAGGAACCCGTATCACCTAGTAAGCTTGGTTGCAAGATTGAAGGAGGCACAGAAAGCATTGCTACATTTTCCAAGATTAACATTCTCCGGAACTTCATTCTCTATTGCATCCGCAACGGCATCGAAACAATCAATCTCTATGGAGATAAAATCAATTCAGAATTAACAGAGGTCCAAGAAATATTTCTTGGACCAACCTTGGTCCAGCCTGGAGAACCAGCCCAGTTCTTTTTCACGGTGAGCATTTTATTTATTCACTACTATCTGACACTACTAAATTGTGGTGTCGGCAATCTTTTTCTAATTCCAATGGGAACACTACCGATGAAGATACCTGGATCCGTAAAATAGGCGTTTATTTAAATTTTTGAGTTACACAAAGATCAACAGATTTATTTGCACTAATTTCATTGACACGCAATGGTCAATTTATCTAAGAAATTTTTTTCGTAGTTTTTTGTTAAGCCAAAACAGATCCACGAAATAAAATTCGTATAGGTATCTTTCTAAAAAAAAATATGTTATATTAATTTTACTAAACTCGGATTATGATTTTGGATCAACGAAGACAGAACTGACCGTAGATCGTTCATTAGGCAGAAGTTGGAAGAATAACCAACATCACAGTTTGTTAAGTTTACTGTTTAACTTGATGTTTCAGCAACGATCGTTGCCAGCTATGGATAAGGTCAAAACTTTGGATATTTGGGTTCTACACAAAATAAACTCACCGAACCGCAGATATGGCGTCTAGTAGTATTCTTTAAAATTGTGATAACAGGAAGTGAACAACACAGTGGAACTATTAAAACAAATGCTTAAAATCCGAGTTGCGTCCACAGAAGGTTTTACTCTGTCTATGATGGTTTGCCAAGATTGTAGTGTATTATGTGTCCAGAATATATATAATACAACTATCGCTCGCCAATGGCTCGGCTTCTGTACTCCTTCAAAGTGGCGGAGTAGGTGACTATTGTAAGCATGCAAAAAGTCAACGCTTTGAGATACGAAACTCTCCCTCAATTGATTATTCACCAGACTTACATGTTTTTCCATGTGAACCACTTCTTGAGGTACAAATAGTCCGCTAACCAGGATGTTATGGGTTTGTCGTTAGCCATTTCATAAGTTACCGCTATGTCAGCGTGTTATTTTCACACTGAAAACATTCAATACGATGTACTGTTACCGAAGGCAATAAAACATATTTATTTGTCTGATACTGGTGTCGTTTTATTTGAAGAATAGGTTTCAAAGGGGTGGCGAAGTCTTTAGCGCGACGTATCAAACCTCTGACGATGTTACAAGGGCTGGTGGCTTAGAATAATTGTTGTAACTAGTTTTTCTATGTTCACCTTCTGGGGTAGGCTGCACGTTTTCTCCGAGCCCTGGAGGGGGTTATCGGGCTTGGCAGCAGTGGGGGCGACAACTTTTTTGTAGGCACTGCTGTTTTTCCTATCCTCGGACTACCCGAGCGCTCTTTTGTTGTTGGAATGGTGTAGAGCCTTGGGCGTGCAGATGTAGAGCCGGGAGTCGTCTCTCTGGAGCCAGGATTGCAGCTTTGCGTGTTAGAGGCTGCTTTGGGTAGGCAGGGAAATCTCGATAGGTGGCCGTGTGGGTGCCAGCATGTTGGCGCATACGGCAAGTGTGCGGTGCTCCTTAGGGCAGCCTACAGAATGGCGTTCGTTTGCGCATTTAATGCATCGCGGATCGACATGGCAGTAGCATTTTTATTACAAAAAAATGTACTATCAGTAATTTTATTAATAAATAATGCGCCATTATTTCTCTGGATTATATAATCCTTGAGCCAGCAAAGTAGTTACATTTAATATTTTAAGACAGATTTTTGCTATCACTCTAATAATAGTGAGAAATATTAAAATAAATAAACTAAAAAAGAATAAAACTAAAGCAAAGATATAATAGAGAAAGTAATACAGAAAGCTCAATTAATCATATAAGGAAAAACAAATATTATGAAGTATAAAAAACCACAAATAAGGAACTAATAGAATATCAAGATAAAATATCAAGAAAGAAAAAGATGTAACAGAAATTAATATACAAAATAAATAAATTAAAGAGTAAAAACAATTAATAATCCAAATATATAACGGTACCAGAAGAAGTGAGAGAAATAAAATTATCTTAATTTTAGTTAAAATCATAAAAACTGTATCAAAAAATTATAGAAATTGGTATGTATTGGAGGAAGGTTTGCGATAAAAAAATTATTAAAGTAAGAACTTTGATAATCACCAATAGCGTTCAATATTTTTCAGAAAAAATAATTGTCAGATGTGTAGGTGAATTAAATATATTCCGGAATTATTTTTTTAAATTTACTTAACCATCGTGAAAATACAAACATACAACATTTTTCTTCTACATAAATTATTGTTTTAAAAATACATTTTCCCAATGGATAGCTAGTTTTTGATTCCATTCTCGCAAAACGAAGATGATTGTAACATATGAGAATGCTTCGATAGCACAATCAGTACCAAATCTCGATTTCGTTTACTCTAAACAAATGATAATCACAGGGCGATGAGTTCAAACTGTAAGACGGGTGTTCGAGCATAATCCAGCACAACTTTTCAGTTTTAGTCGAATTTGGGCAGCTGTATGGGACCGAGCATTGTTATGAAGCACAATCACGCCTCAATTAGCCCGAGAAATTCCGTAGCTTATTTTAACCTCAGAAGAAACTTTAATAACCATTAATTAGTGGTCGTCTTTGAGAAAGCGGCGAATAGTTCAAATATTCTCTTTAATCATAACGACGTGTCGCTGATCTTCATTTTTAATTGCTTCTCGTCTTTCTAACAATTGTTTATACTACACGTACACTTAAGTCTTCTTAAGGATGTTGTTTCCACTGTCATCTCAATATTTCTGACACTTTGACGCCCTCTGTAGTAATGAACGAAGTTACCTCTTATTCTGATGTCGTAATACTGACTTAAAAAAATGGTATGGCGAAGTACCCTAAGGGGAGATTATCTTTAGGCATCCATACCTACAACACTCAGAAATCATTTGCCTCATGGTGTGCAAAGGAAAAATTTCTGCTTATATTTGAGCGTAATCCCAAACTGAGCCGAAAATGCAATTAAAAATTGCCAAACCGCCAGTGCCAAATGTTTTAGAAAATTGGTGTTGATACAAAAATAAAATGTTGGTTTTCACACATTTAAAAATCTCAATCTTCCTGTTTTTAATGTGGTAAGAAAGGTAAATATTTCAATGTTCCAAAAGTAAAAATACTAATCCAACTTTTAAGGCACAGAATTCTTCTAACCATAGTAGATTGAAATGCAACGGCTAAAACTAGCCCCGGGAAAAAGTTGTGGCCAAATTCTAAATATATGGTAATATAATATAGTAGTATCAAGGTAGAAACCTTACATAGCTAAAAGCAAGGAAGGTACACTAGAGAAATTTAAGAAAAAATTACTCCTAAATAAAGGATTAGTAGTAGTACCAAATTTAGTAACTTTACCAAACTGTCCAGAATGGTATCCTATGGAAACTTATTGGGCATTAGTGAAAATAACATTAATCTAACATAAAAGAACCTTCAAGATTTTAGGGAAAAGGCGGATTTCAATAGCAAAATCAGTTACTAACAGATTGTATCAGTAAAAAAGTGCGTCAGCTTATCCGTTTCATAACAATATATAAAGCATCCCTGCAAAATTAAAAAAATAATAATATAATATAAAAAATAATAATTACTGCAAATAAGGGCTAATAATATAATAGTCTAAGGTGTGGTACTTGCCACATCGCCCCGTATCAGAGATAGTGGGCGACGACTGGGCAGTGCTGACGAACATATGAGAGCCTTAACCTCTCAGTTCGCAGGCCGTGCTCCTACGCGAGGTCTCTGAGTCTCAAAATTCAATAACAAACGACAGAATTTAAAATGCTTCTTTTCTATAGTTGTTAAAGTGTGGGCAACGCCAAATTCACTTGTAATACAAGATGCGTTCAATTTCTAAGGTTTCCAATTTTTTTCTCTGCGGTGAGAATAAGTAGATAGATGCGGTTAATTTTAAAAGACGTAGGAAATATATCTGAAGTTTTGTAATATAAATGACAACACCATATAATGTACACAGGTCGAATTACAGTAATTGCAGTGAGTGTTGTTTTGTATACTTCAAATGGCGACGTTCATTGTTCAAGAACAACATGTACTCGTGTGTTTTCATCTCTTGCGTGGTAAAATGCTCATCGAAATTCGTTGCCAATTGAGTGAGATATGCGGTGTAGGTGTTATGGATGTTAAAAGTGTGCGTTCGTGGGTGCGAAAGTTTAAAGAAGACTAAAAGTTGTGTGACAACAAACAGGAGCAGCCTCGGCCATAAACCAGCCGGACCGAAACCATAATTGGGCGAGTGGAACATTAGGTGAGCGTGATGTCACTTCCAAAGATGGCATCTCCTTGGGAACTGCAGAATCTATTTTGCATAATGACCTGAAAATGAGGAAAAATTTCTTCAAGGTGGGTCCTACGAATGCTGACGACGAACACAAGGCTGCGCGAGTGGAAATGTCTCAGGACATGTTGGCACATGATGCTGCCATGAATTTCCTTGGCCGCTCATTTTCCAATCGAGCCGCTGTTGCATTGGCGATTTTCCAATGGGCAAAACACACTCCTAAAGAAGTGTTCTTAGCAGCAATATAAACATGGCGACGACGTTGTGAAAAATGCGTACGTTTAGACGGATATTACGTTGCAAAGTAACAAAAGTTGCAATTTTCTTGAGCAAATACTTTTTCAGAAAAAATTTGGAGACCTTAGAACTCGAACGCACCTAGTAAAGTTGCTGTTACTACTGTATTATTTGTAGTTTTTGAAATTATAGAGGGTGTTACAACAATGTACTTGCTCTTTAAATAACAATAAATATTACGTTTTTTGATCTAGAACCAATGATGGTTTAATGGTTTAATCTTAAAAATATCAAATGAAATTAGAAGCATGTTTACAAATATTCAAAATAACGTGTGTTTACAAACACAGTCTAAAATGCAAGCCCATAGTTGAAAAACAGCAGCACGAAACATTTCATTTGAAACTGAAAAACATTGACTCTCAAGGTCTTCTTTCAACTCATCGAATGTTGCTGGTTTTTGGGCATTAAATTTTAATTTTGCAATATTTCCATAAAAAAGTCCGATAGGACACGTATAATAAATTCAACACCACTTCTTTACCTAATCTATTTCTTTGAAAAAGATGGTCTTGGGTAAGTACTTCATCTTGCTGTAAATAAATTTCTTAGTTATCAAACAACATTTCTAAGACTCCACTTCAGTTGTCTCGTCTTACAGATATATCTTAAAAATAAGATCTACTACACAAAATAGCAACAATAGGTAAGTTGAAAGGGGCAATTCAAAGATCAAGTCTTGCAGTTTCACTAAAATAATTCGTAATGCTCTCGATTCATTGGTCCGCGTTATCATACGAAAGAAAGGTGTTGGCTTAATTATATTTAATTTAATTTACATTTTTTAATTTCTTTTTTGGGACACCATGTATTATTGAACAGTCTGATGTGTCTACTGAGCTTTAATACAGCGTTTAGCAAATATCCATGTAATTGTTCCCTTAATCCACTAGATTATACTATATTGATGAACAGCATATATCCAATTATGTCATTTTAGTCAGCATCCTACATAATTAGGAAAATTTTTGTTTTTTTACTATTTAGTCATTGTGACAATCTTCAATTGGTAAGTGCAAAACTTGTATATGAATATCATGAATATATAATCTACTGCAGACGGAATATATCAAACAAAATATTAGCCCAGTTATTTAATGGTTACACCTTGTAATCGCTAATTAAATAATATTTTGTATAAGAGCTATTTTTCAATGGCTATTTAGAAGCGGTCACTATATGACACATCGTTTGCGTTTGATAGTTATATTTACACATGTCCATCAATAAATATTTGCTTGGCTCTATGTTTACTCGCATTACAGATGTATCCAAAATTAATTCGTAAACACTTGGCATCTTTATCGGCGGATTAAAATATTCAACGCTATACAAGCTGCGTGGTAACGGTATGAATTTGCCAAAAACTAAAAATACTTTTTGCACTGCACTATAACTAAGCTTATCCCCACGAAAGCACCACGAACTAGGATTTGCATAGTCTCGTAAAAACGGTGGGGTAAAAATAGAATGAGATATTAAATATTAACATAATAAAGCATTTAGTAACAGTAATAACCTACTTCCGAAGCTCGCTTTGAATTACGCTGCTTTACTATTAATGCAGCCTACGTTGATATCGAAAAAAAAGTTTGTGTAAATCTATAAAGTGATGAAGTGTTTATGAATAGAGCATTTGTTAGAAAAAAACTATTTCATATTGCCTTTGCACAATTATATTTTTTATATACTTCTCATATGTTGCTCTACATAGGAACAAATAAGTAAAAAATCCCCTTCGAAAGAATTCGAATGTTAGCTCAAAAAGTTGGTTTTCGAAGAGAAGCCACTGGAAGCAAGATCAAAGAAATAAGGAAATTGTTTACAAGGGTGGATCAAATATAAACTAATTATTTTTCTTCTAACGGTTTTTCTTTATTCCACAATTGTACAATGAAAATGGTTGTAGCATCATCATATCACACACGAGTAGTCCAATAGCAACATTGTCGAAAATATATGCCGTATCGTAGGATAATGAGCCTGCTCTGAAAGAATAGTGACACAGGACAAATCCTCAATTTTTATCGAATTTGGGCAGCTCTATAAAACCGGATGTTGTCATGAAGCAGAATAACGTCTCGGAATAATCGGTGGCCATTTTTGAAAAGGGAGCGAATGCCAATATTTGCTTTTGTAACGATGGCCCTGGACATCAGTAATCTTCATTTTCAAATGCTTTTCTAATATTCAAAAATTGTTTGTCACGCGTCTAGTTAAGAGCGTTGCGTTTTTAGTTTTCTCAAAATTTCTCTCTGTTACGAGGAATTTGTTAATAATCTGTTCTGACATCGTGAGACTGATTATGAAACGCGATAGTGCAGAAAAGAACCTCCCTCAATCACTCCCCCTATGGTGTGAATTTGATTCGTTTACTTGGATTCTTTATCTTTTAAGCCATTATAGTATTTTGTGTAGAAATGCTTGAAGATACCTCAAGGCTGCTTCAGATTGTATATAGAAAGTCAACAAAAACTGCCGTTACCATTAATCTAAAGGTTGGCAAATCGACCGCATGCGACCAATATAGGAGAGGGTCTAGAGTACTACCCTGTGGGACTCCAGAGTGTATTGGGTAAAGATCTGTGATTTCGTTGTATTTACAAAAAAATGTCTGTCTGACAGGCATTAGCTCAACAAATTAGCTCATAGGTCGAGGTGTATTTGATGTTGATCTTCTTGTATGTTTCTTGTATTTTATTCATCGTTATCAGTTGGAGAGCTTATGTAGAATGAAAATTCTTGAAAATTGCGGTTTTCTTTACGTCTTCTAGATACTGAGAAGAGTGTGGTTTGATCTCTAGAAAAACGCACTGCATTTTATAGTGAGTAATTCGTTTGTTCCATTAGTAATCTTGCAGTTCTGAGTCATATTACAAGAGAGATTATTGAAACTCTGTTTAATGCCCTATTAACTAGATTTGAAATGATAAGTTGTAGCAAGCTCTGTTTTGTCGTTAAAATAGTTTAGTAGCTCTGGTATAACTTCGATGCAGTTTTTATCAATTCCGTAAATTGAATTATAGCTTGTACTATATCATATTCATAGTGTCACAATTTGGGGCGGTATCTCTTCTAAAGAAGCCATTTATATAAAAAGTTGAAGTGAAAAGCAAACGGCAGAAACATGTAGACACCTTTTTACAACAAAAAAATCAAAAAGATGTTATGGGGGATGCATCACTCATTGTTCAATACGATAACAGGTATTTATATAGCTAGAATTGCAAAGAGAACATGGAATGATGTTCTGCAATAGCCAAGTATTTCTCTGAACTTAAATATTGTACAGCGTCGTTGAAATAAATCTCGAAAACGAATAAACAAAAAAGCAACAAATACAAAAGAAATTAAATTTTCTTACTCAAAACCCAGCACACTTAAAGTAAATAGTATTGAGAATCGTACCTTCTCGAGCCGAGACCTAAATCTGCTGCAGGCCAACACAACTTCCCCTTCTTCATATGTGTTACTACCTCCTTTCTAGAGGCCCTTAAGCTATCCTTGGCGTTATAATGCCTTCCTTTGACCTTCGCCTTGACCACGACGTCCCATGTGTATTGGTCACGCGGATTGTAATTCGGACTGAATAATTGCCATAAATTAGGGACTAGTAGTAATACAAATTCCTTGTTTTATGAGCTAAAGCAGAGTCTTGCTGGAACATGTACTTCAACTCAATGGCCACCTCCTCTATCTAGAGCCTGACAATCGTCTCTAGTACGTTGATGTAGGCCTTTCTCAAATAAATGGGGCTTCACGCCATCCCCTTCGCTGCTCATGTGCGCCAACACCATTACATAAACGGGAAACGTCATTTTGGTGATTCACCTTCCTGTTCAGAAAGTCACCGCTGTTGTGTTTGATGTCGTTCAGCAGTGCTTGAACCTTAACTTCCTATCCATTTTATTTTTCTCAATCAACAATTGGCGGTTCCTGAGAATGAAAGACTTGTAGTTCAAGACCTGGTGCATTACTAGATTGACTTTCAACATAGTCACACCATTTCACACCCTCCTGTCCAGTGGAGGAGCTCTGTGATGGTATTCTCATTTTGTCGACAATTAGGGTTGTTGATTATGTAAAGTTAACATGTTATGTTTCATAATAGGGAATTGCACAAGCGCATAAGAAGGGCTTTTTAGCTGTTCCACAACGCAACCTACAAAAAATTCTGGATTTACCAAGACGACCTGTACAAAAGCTATAAAAAAAGACTGTTAAGGAATGTTTTTTGTGGACTGCAGAACGCTCTTTCTTTTACACTTAGAACGACGTGGAATGTAGTACTCCAAGAACTATTAAACTTTCTGTATAGTTTATTGCCAGAAAAGAAGTTTTGAATTTATACAGAAATATCTTCCTCTCTTAGTTATAAAAAAATCATTTAATTGACACAGAGACGTTTTTTGTAACGCTAGTAAGTCTAGAAAATAAAATATTTTTCAAGTTTTAAATTAAAAATCCTTGATTATTTTACAATATCCAAATGTTGGTTGTTTTAATAGAAAATTGCTAGGTATCGTCTTAAAAATGAAGTTTGACAAAAAAGTCTAAATATTATGGATGATGTTATCAAATGAAACAGATCGAATACCAGGATAAATTAAAATTTTTGAAATAACAGTGAAAATAAAATAAATGTGACTTAATGCAATTTACTTTTAGCCTCAAACTAGAAATCGTTTTTAATGTAACATTGTTCTAGTTTAACCATTTATAGCCTCAATAATCTCTTCGCTTGACTAAAATCTCTTTTTAGACAAAACTATTTTGTGTTTTAAAAATTAGTGGAAGTCAGAGATAGTTAAATCGGGCTAATAAGTTGGACACGAAATGTATAACAAACATTTTTCTTAATTATTTCAGGTCGTTTCTCTTCAATATCTATTTTTAACTTGTAAAAAGTCTTATGGAATGCTGCTCAGTAACTGTTTTTCTGTTTTTAGATAAAATTCTTTTGGCACCCCAAAATACTACTGCTAACACCTTTCCAACTGATTGCGAATAGACTTCGCTTTCTTCTGAACTAATTTACCGTATCTCATTAATCGTTTTAATTCTATTTTAATATCTTGCGTATAATGGTGAAGTCGTGATACATTTCTTAAAATTTCTTGATTTCTCTTACACACTGTCAAGTAACCGATTAAAGCTCATTTTTTGAGCTTATGCGACCACGTTTGAACTGACGGTGAAAAACAAAAGTGAGACTCACCATGAACAACATCCAACCTTGATTTCATTTTCCTTTTCCTTACAATTTTTTCTTCAAAATGAAAGAACAGACAGTTGTTTATTTAAATTTTTCTTAAAAACAAACCGTTTGGATCGATTTGACACCAACAATCAACTATATCAAGGTCATTCCAGCTACATACAAATATTTTAAAATAGCCCCTTTTAGGGCTTTTCAAAGCTTGTTAATCTATCCTTGCATTACAAATGTGACTAAATTAAAGCAAGGCGATCATTTAGTAATATTTAACCGAAATGCTCGGCCTCTTTGAGTGTATAATTTAATCCGAGGCTTATCAAATCGAGCGAAATTCCCATCGAGTTGCGCGGTGAAACATTAAGCAATAGTGAAAGGGATAGCGATAGAGGATATCAGTAAAAATCTTCAATTATTTAATTAATTCAAATCACACCTCAAAATAATACCTCGTAAAGTATAAGTGAATTTAAACGACGACTTCAAAGCTCCAACTAATAGAAAAAGGAAAAGAATTTAATCTATAGACACAGTTAGCTTTGATCGATCCAGAAGAAGTTTTTGATTATATAAATAAAAAAAGTATATAATATATTCAAAATAAAAGGATTTCAATGTCATAGTTACTACTGTAACACAAGCTTCAAAATACTAAACATAAAATGGCAAAAAGAAGATTACGACAAGAGTATTTAATCTAAACCAGTATTTTTTAACGTATATATAGACCAAATCATAAAAGATTGAAAGAAACAGCACTAAAAACAATAAAAATTTACGCGAACGACTCTCTTAACGCACTAATTGTCGCAGATAACCAAGTAACAATACATCCGACTGAAAACGATTTACAGAAACATATTTATTGAACAAGAGAATGAGTAAAAGATAAAAATCACGATTTACTGGAAACCACTAAAACAAGTGAAACACTGGGATGCAGTATAATTTATGATGATGATATCGATTATATGACCACAATTAACACATATCAGCTAGTATGTAGAACGAAACCCAAAACCTTCGAGAATAAAGTTATCCTGGATACTTAAGTTCGTTTATATAGCACTCTGGTAATTCCAGTTGTCTTATACTGAGGCAAAATATGGACACAAATAAAAAGAAAAATTTGAGCTCTAAAAACATCAGAAATAAAATTTTTAAAAGGGAGTAACAAAGGAAGAAACTAGAACCCCACGAATAATAAGAAAATAAAACCCTGAAGTCGACGAAATGTGGGATTACTTATAAAGTGTTGGTAAAAAAAACAGATCTAAGACTTAAATTTTAAAAAGGGTACGACAACTTCAAAGCTAAATAGAAGCAAAAAGACGATTCTAGAATAAAACATACAAATAAATATATATATATATATATATATATAAAATCAGATCTAAGAAAAGAAAAAATCATCGATTTACTCGAAATTTCATTCAAAATGAGTTTACCACTGAACCCCCTAACGGGAAATGAAACGCAAGAAGGGATAGACAAGATTAACATTACAAAAACCACCAGGGCATGAACCTAAATTGTTCTTTTATATAAATATATAACACTACTTTAAAGACATCATTTTCGAAGTCCATGGGAAGTAAGTCAAATAATCATGGTTCCGAAGCCAAAAAAATCTCTGTTACAGTAACATTACATTATGTCATGTTCCGAATCAAATTTATTTTAGACAAATAAGAGCTGATACTGAGCTACCAATTCGGTTTTAAAGATCATCATAGGACAATTGAACAAGAACACTGAGTGGTCAGCAACATATCTAAACGTTGAAGATAATAGGTATTTCTCCGCTGCAATTATCACAACTTTTAACGAGAGATTCAATTTAATTTAATTAGGGATTATGCTATAAACTAAAGAAGTTCCCACTACTTGAACGCAACGAAATCGTAGATCTTTAGCCTATATACTGTGAAGTTCCACAGGGTAGCACTCTAGGCTGGTTCTTCTATTCGTCGTATGCTGACTGCCAACTTCAAGACTAACCGCAACGTCAACGTTCGCATATACAATCTGAAACAGCTTCCGGATATCTCTAAGCACACTTCAACAAAATATGGCAATGGTTTAAAACATCTTATTTTTATCATAAAAAGAAGCAAAAGTTCGCCAGTGATTCTAGTAAGTTAAGCTTCTTCGGCTGGACTTGAACAATCCGCAACAAACGTAGCAATTGGAAATCGAGCTAAACAAATTTTATTGATTATTTGGAAAAAAATCAAAACTGCCCCATAATAATAAACTATTAGCCTATAAGGTCGCTTTTAAGCTTGCCTGAATTTATGACGAATATAGTGTAACTCCAAAGAAGCGATTCTGGAACAATTTTAAAATAAGGCACTAGATATGATTGTTAGCGTTCTATGCACGAGTCCAATAAAATAATATTGGCCGGCTTGAGTGTACCTCCCGTGAAACAAAAATACAAAATTATAGAAAAAATTACAAAGACGCATTGAGTGCTCACTCGACAAACTAGTTCACCACTTAATGGTTGAAATTGACTAACCAAAAAGGTTAAAAAGGTTCAAAACCTTAGAACTACCAAATAAATTCCAATAATTAAAATTTTTCCGTTATATATAGCATTTTTTTTGCCTATGCCCGGAATGAAGACAATTTTGTATGGAAAAGGCTTGCTGAAATCCTGCTTCACTATATTAGCTGTTGAGGCACTTTACACCGCCATTGGTTTCTTGCAAACATATATAATACTTATTGCTTTGTTGACAGGGCAGATTGGATTATAATTTTCTGCAAAAGTACAATTAATGCAGACAAGTTTTAAATATCTTATATAATCAGACCATAATTTTGTAAAAATAACTATAAGGATATTTATATTAAAACTACACAATCATCTAACTGTTAGGGACCGCTATCGGGAGATACTCGAAGAAAACATTTCTGTAAATATAAAACAAAAAAGAACAAAAGGACTCCTCGTGGAAGTACAGAATGCTGCCTGGAAATCAGCATTTATTCTACCAGATAAATTCTGGAAGAAAAGCTACCCAGAGGAAATTACTAATAAAATAGTAGAGAAGAGAAGATTACGAAACGAGTGGTAAAACGTTACAATGTTGAAGTAAGAGGACTAAAGAAAATACCGTGTAAATGCAGAGATCCAACTTTTAATGAATTTATAAAAGGTTTGTCGGCTACACAAGTTTAGAAAGTTAGCAAATGGCTAAAGCAACCACAAAAACTCGTTTCGTCAATTAACAAAGGAAACGTAACTTCAACAAAAAGCAATGTCGAAAAACTGATGCATTTTCTGAACATACCAGAAGAGTTTTCCAATAACTACCTCAAACCTTTGGAATTAATGAAGAAGAAATAGTCAATATTATAGATGCCCCGTTACAACTATCACCACCAATTAAAGTAAAGGAAGTGAAAGGCTCAATGAAAAAGCTGCCTACAAAAGTCCACCCGGGTGCAGTTTAATAGAGATCAAATTCCAAAAGAACTAACTGCTCACTTCCCAGCAAAGAAGACCTTACCAGCTTGATCCCCACAGGCTCTGGAGCACTCAAGCAGGGTGTTTTAGAACCAGAATTTATCTACTGTACAGGGAAAACCTATCAATTTGTGAGGAAGCTTCAATCAAACATTGACGCTGCACTATTGGCTACTGATGAACATCCAACAAGAGCCTCCACAAAATCGCAAACGCATCTCAATGTTATCCAAGCTTGGTTTAAAAAGTTAACAATTGAACTATCTGCAGATCGTCAAAGTTGGACAAAAGTCCCGGTTATGGATGGTTTAAAGTGTGTTTATGTGGGTTTTTGCGCCCCAGTCCTGAACTTCATGATAGGATACATGGTCGTCTTATATAACATCAGCTTGTTTCGGCTTGACAGTCGGGTGCCATTGTCACGCATATATTCGACTTTGAACAGTAATTGTCTGACAATAAAAATAAAAAATACCTTATATGTATAATGCATTATGCACGGACTTCTTTTATACAAATTATACAAAAGCTTTGAGATACTGATTGATTAGATAAACCTCTTTTCAAGTCGATATCTAATCAAAATTATACTTCTTTATCATATTCTTGAGGTTGAGGAACTGTGGAACACAATTATGATGACTTCAATAAAAATCGCCTGCAGAAGTATAACCAAGCCTCCAAAACTTGTACTTTGAGATTTAAAGAGAATATCTTTTGATGATGAGAAAGAAACCAGTTAAAGATTTGAAAACCAAAAGCTTAAAAGTTCTGTTTTATTTAAATGGCTGTAGCTTTCTAATCCTAAATTGCCCCATCTCATCTGGGCTGGTAAAGGTTAAAATTTATACCTTGCTACTTTTTTCTTCCATACTTTGATCCAGTTTACCATCAATATCAACTGTATAATACTTAAACAAAGTCACCCTCAATATTAACCATCAAAACACAATCGTCTTTTATTGGAGTTCTTTAAAGATTATACTTTGTTGCATCAGTAAAGTTAACCTTCTATAATTGAAACTATTGTAAAATTTATCATCAATAACAAAACATATCTTAAATTCCATCGAAAAGGCGATGTGTGGGGAAGATAAAGCCCATCAAGGTTGAATCGCAATAGTTTCTCACATTCAGTATTTTGGTTTTAGATTCTTTATCATTTATCAGCAGTGGCCAAAGAAAGATAAATCTATAAAAGGAAATAGTTTCCAATGATGAAACGACCGATAATCAGAAAATAGTGGTGGAAGTTTCATTTTTCTACCAGGGGTTCCGTTTCCAGTCTATACCAACTTTTCTGAAATGTTGGTACTTTTTCTATGGGATTAATGTGTCTTTTATGGCCCAAATTTTTCACAGCTCCAATAAAGGATTTGGATAAGTGTTCATTTTAGAAATCTTTCTCTATCGTGATTAAGTTAAACCAAGTTAATTTAGAAATAAAGATCTATTGTAGTTCCTCGTTTGTGTCTCGAAAACTTTATATAACTCTTCATAAACAGATGATACTATACAACGTTTAAGATCCAGTTTCTTTGGTGTTATTATCTTTCTCAATACTATGTTTTACCTATATTTGCACCAAGACAATTACTTTAGTCTTAAAGGACAAATGAATAATTTAGCAAACATAATACCGATCTGGGCGTCCTTTGGAATGGCAAAGCCAGCAAGAATAGAAACTATTATTCTCTAACTAGTCATCAAACAGCACATAGGTTACTTAAATACATTTATAGCTAATAATACCATTAGGGGCAATGGGTCTGTTCATTGTACCAGCAAGTGAAATTGGTGTGCCGAAGAAGTCTTCTGGTACCCTCATTATTGGATGGATTCAAAAGTTAACTGAACGCCACCTTAATTTCACAAACTAAAGAAGTCACATCAAAGCAAATAAATAGTTAATTGGGGGAGTATCATTCGTCGACTTTGCGTTCAGCCGAATTTCAAAGCTGGCGAAACTTTGCAAAATCCTGGAAACGAAGTATATCGCAATAGTTACAACCAAAATATGATCTACAGGTAACAGTAGGC
This sequence comes from Sinelater perroti, assembly GCA_036346155.1. NCBI lineage: Eukaryota > Metazoa > Arthropoda > Insecta > Coleoptera > Elateridae > Sinelater > Sinelater perroti. Next base: position 18,709,446 of record JARFIY010000254.1, on the reverse strand, counting down.
GAAGAGCAAGAATCTTTTAAGTTTAAAGAAGGAAAAAGATTACACTGATCCGTAGTTGTTTTGATGTAACTCTTACTGATGTTTCAGATGGTGTTCCATAGATCAATATAGCAGTTGTTTTGTTTTTTAATCGTACGGGTTAACCAAAAGCCATTTCTTATATATATGTAGCTTAGTGCATCTATAGATTTTGGTCTTTGAGTTTGGACAGATCAAAATTCTGAAAATCAATAGATTTCTCCATTGAAACACAAAGCAATACATATTCAAATCTCGCTCAAAACTATGGGGACCATATCCCCCATAGTTTTCGAAGAAAGCAACTAATCACTTTACGGGTTCTAACTTGAGTTAGAAAATTGATTATGAAAGCACATGCGAAGTTTCCCCAGATTAGTAGCTGAAGAATTAAAGATGAAGAGACTTTCCAGTGTCAGTTCGGTAAATTTTTAGGGTTTATGATGTTTGCCAAGTTGTGCGAGTTTGTCCCAAGTGACAAGTGATGTCACTTTCATGAAAGTACGTCATTATTAGCAAAGTCCCTTTCTCATGTTTGAGCAATTTGAAAGCAATTATTTGTAATTTCCTTCTAATATTTTTTTGAGTTAAAACAAGTCAACTAAATGTACCCCAACGGTTTTGCATAATTTATGGATTCCGGTAACCTCTCAAATAAAGACACAAGCGCAGCAAATGCAAATTGGGCGATCTTGCAATACACCACGAGCCGGCTTTCCACCACAAAGCTAACACACCCGGCAAGAAACTGAGGCGAGCAAAAAGAAAATCGCCGATCAATTTTTTATCCGGCCAGCGGCCGCAGCGCTGGGCGGCTTCATTTGCGTCCGCAGTTTTCCAAGGGCACGTCACTTAGTGGTCGCAGGACCCAGCGTAATCCCCAGTGAAATATTCAGGGCCCGCGCTGGCCTCCAAAAAATACTATCCAGCATTTAGCTGTACCCTACTATAATTGCTCGTAAACCCAGGTTATGACGAACCTTCCCCGATCCCATTTTATACGGTTCATGATTCCGCGCAATTTTCCCGGAACGCGCCGGAAAACGCCTTAGAAAGAGTGTAATTGGCCGAGCAGCTGATATTAAAAGGTTTGATAATTTCGGGCGCTCCCGGCCCTCCGCGGGAATTAAAGTGATTTTCTGTGCAAGCATATGTGTCCGAGCTTGCAATTTGGAATTGTGGGAAAACCAAACTGTTTCACTTTCATTATTGGAAAAATCTGCTTTTGTTGATTCGTCCCTGAATAAAAACCTTAAAATGTTGTCTTTAAAAGATAAATAAAGATCGCGCTATTAAAAGGGTTTAAAGGTTTTCATTTTCAAAGTAAAATTTGTTACAATGTTCGAATTAGTATTTTCTATTTTTGTTCTAAGAAAACTATTGTCGTTATTATACTGCCATATATATATATATAATCAAAAGCCATTTACCTTATTGGTGTTGGCTATACTGCCATATTTAGGTAGCAAAGTATTTAGACATTTCTGCATTGATTGACTATTCATACCATTCTGCTTAACCACAGTTAAGTGAAAAAAGTTTGTTCCTTTTGGCTAACCCCTACATTAATCGACGAATAGATAAAACAACACATTTCTTGATGTCGTAAGTACAATGTAAAAATGGAATATATCACTATGTTAATAGGTGACGAAACCTGACTTCATTTTTTATGACTAAAACCCAAAAAAGTTCTTCAACAACAAGATGGCGTGGAATGAGGAGTGCTTAGAGTGTAATAAAAAGTGATCTGCAAAGTTATAATAGTCAAAGGTGTCTTTTATAACTTTCTTAATACTCTCTACATGGTGTTCAGTAAATATAGCAAATTAGTCAGTAATATGAAAAAATGTATAGCTCATCATGTACACGAGTCAGTCTTCGAAATTTTATATAAATAGAGCTAATAAGGAAAATGAGCAAGGGGTAAAAGAGCAAGGTGAAGACCACAAAGAATGGCATAGAATAGGACAAGATAGAAACAACAAAGAGAAGCCTAGATCAGTAGATTGAAGAAGGCTAAAGAAGAAGGAAAACTCAGGAAAAAGCACTAACATCACATTTTCACACACAACAGCAGAAATTAAAGATTTACTAGGTCCATTTGTCGTAAAATTAATCACAAAGAGATTAGTTATTATAAAAAAAATAAAAAAACATTGATGTTGAGGATTGAAATTAATTTTAGCCTTATATTTGATGACGTAATATAATTTTTATTAGTAGTAGTTGAAATATGCGAAAGTAGAACTCGTATTTGGTTGGACTTGTCTTCAGATGTAACCGTTATCCCTCTTTGTACCTCTACAATCCTCTAGGGAAAATAAATGTCACCACTGTGTCATATATGAAAGCATCATCCAAATTTCAGATTTTCTAGATAATCTATGGAGTGATTAGAAAACATAGTCTCTTTCATCCAAATGTCAACTTTACTTTTAAGTCTATATAACCTACTTGCACAAACGAAGTTCTGACGACGGAGGGTTGGCGCTATATCCAGAAACACTCAATTGAAGGAAAAAGAAAATCCTATAAATGCTTAGTTTACAAGAATCTTATAAACTTCAATGAGGAAGGTAAAGGAAAACCATTGCATGCGAAGAAATAAAAAATGACATTACCAACAACAGAGTTCTCCCAAGTTAAAAATACAGAAAATAAATAGTAAGAATGTGATAAATATGAAAAGGTAGAATTTAAGAACGTTCTTAAAAATAGAAAAATTAAAACTGTAAATTTGGAGGCAAAAAATTAAAAATTTTTGGTTATAAGAGAATATAGATGATCACAAACAGATTACTGAGGCAATAATTAGAGGAGAATATGCAACTGTAGAAGAAAAATTAGCGTTGAAATAGTATTGAATAAAAAATTCGAAAAAGAATAAAGGGATACTTTCAACACAGCAAAGGAATTCTTATGGTCAAATTAAAAACAAAACTAACATACATTACTGACAATGATATATATCCTAACCTCGTGCCATAAAGAAAACGAACTAGAACAAATGTATGAGAAGATAAATGAAATTATAGAAAAAGTGGCAGAAAGCAAGAATTTGATTATATTAGAAGATTGGAACGCACAAATGAGAGAAATTTATGGATTAGAAAAAAATTAAGGAAATGAACGGTTCTAAGAATTCTGTGCAAGATAAAGTAGTAACAGCCAACACTCTGTTTGAACGTCATGTAAGAGGATCTACCTGGGCAATGCTAAGAGAAAAGGAAAATATTAGATTGACTATGTCATACCAAAACAAAGATTAAAAACTCTAAAAGTTATCTAGATGTTAATATTAATACTAACCATAATCTGGCCCTGATGAAAACTACAATTTAAAAAATTTAATTAGTAGAACACTCGTGGAGAATTATAAACCAAAGAGGTATAGAAAAGGAAGATATAGAAATAAATATAAAAGAAACGTAAAATGAAATAAAACGAAATATAACAACAAATGGTACCAAAGAACTAAGAACGAAACTTCAACAGAACTGAAAACCATAGATCACAAAAAAATAATAGGAACTAAAAAAGAAAGACGTAAATACATAAATGCGCGCAAGCAACAGACTAACAAAAATTTAGAGCATTAAAAAACAATATAAACCAAGAAGCAAAGGAGCTCAATAACTATTTATTTCAGAAAAATGCAAAGTAATAAACAGAGACTTGTAAACCAGAGAAATAGAAAGAAAAGAACAAAAAGATAATGAAGATATAACAGAGAATCAAATAATAAAATGAAATTGGAGAAATGGTAATATAAGAAAAAGCACAAAGACAGTGCGTGAAGAGGTAAATAATAAAGATTCCGCACTTAATGCACATAAGACCAGGAAACTCAATACAGAGAGTAGAATTAAACAACAGATGACATAAAAAAAATAAAACGCCAGGCGAAAATGAACAAATACTTCCGTAAACGTGCAATACGGGTTCTATATAAATATGTAAGAATTACGAGGTAGAAGTACATCCAGAATGGCATAAGGAGAAAAAGGCAACACGCACTATCAGCTTGATTTCGCAGTTCTCAGAAATAATTATAAGCATTATGCACAGAAGAACAGAGATTAAAAGAAAACCTTAATGAATATCAATTCTAGTTTAAGTAAAAATAAATGGACCGACATAATAACAAACAGAGACATCTTGAGAAAGATGAAACAAAAAAGCCTAGGTATACAAATAAGAAATAGAAGAGCTATAGCAATGACGTATTTTTAATGTTATAATGGAATATTAAAAATTACTTCATAATGGAGTATATCAAGCCACAATGCTAGAGAAAATACATAATAAATAATTGAAGGTTAGGACTGTAGTAGCAGCTATGCAGAATTAAAACGTCTAGTAACCGAAAAAGAGGAGTAAAAATATGCAACAAATAAGTTCACAAACTGATGATTAAAGAAGTGTGATATACGTGTACTTACATATATAAAGATCTTTTTTACCAATGTATTGCTAAATATATCGACAAGAAGAGGGGGACGATATTTTTTTAGACAAAAGTAATACCGTGGTACCTTGGCTTACGAAAAGTTTAACGTACAAACTTTTTCCATATCTCGTTTTGGCCTTTAGATACATATTTTTAATATCGTATTTATAAAATGTTTCCTACTAGTTTCGCATAAAAATACCCCATTTACTTTTTGAAATATGTATACATAACTGTTAATGAGATAAAGATTATTCTTGATAACATTAAAGATTTACATAATGATTACTAATTTATGGAATTTTTTGTTTACCAATTTTTAACTCGCCGCGAGAGTCTGACTCAAAGAAAATGCCGAAACCTGAATTCACAGTAGGTGGTCTATTTGCTAGCTTTGACCCCTCTCCCTGCAATATTGTGGAATCGGTCGTAGAAGCCTTCTTTAGTGTAACGATAATTATTACTTTACGTCCAATATGGGACGAATGCGTTACGTATTGTATTTTCATACAGTTTTTTTTGGAGGGGGGGTGTATCTATTAGGTGTACTATATGTACTTTTTATTAATGACAATCATAATAATAATTAAGACAAAGATTTTTAGATAAATTGATCTGTGCAAGCAATATAATTTGTCCAAATCCATTATAGATCCAATTGTTAAGAAAAATGGCTAAATGAGTATTTACTACTTCATCTCATAGAAATAAAGTTATATAAGAAATGGAAACTCTACCACTTGTCTGGATTAATAGAAAGGAGATAATATATTACGAAATATGAACTATTTAAAAGATCAAATTGTTTTCGAAGATCTCAAACAGAACTTACCATCCACTAGCAGATAGTTGACAAGAGTTTAAGCTAGCAAAGAATGGTTCGATAAATTTAAGAATAAAACCAAAATCCGCAATATTGTTACACATAGAGAAGGTGCTAAAGCTGACAAAGAACCCCCCGAAAAGAACGAAGGAATTTTAGAAACTGACAGTGTCAAAGATTATAAACCAGAATAAATTTTCAACTGCGATAAGCACTGTGGTTTTCTGTAAAAAATGTCTAAAAAAATGTTCATTACTAAGAACGAAATAACATTGCTAGAACACGAGCCAATGAAAGACAGTCTAATTTTACTTTGTTGTGTTAATGCCAGTGGTGACCTGAAGATAAAACCTTTGATAGTTTACTATTCTGAAAACTCATTAAAAAGCAGAATGGGTACAAAATTGATGTGATGTGGAGAGCTAACAAGAATTTTGGTAACCGGGCAATTCTTCCAGAATGGATGGTAGGGGTCTTTGCTCCCATCACCTACAAAAAATTATCTACCAGAAAAAGTTCTTATAATAGATAATGCTCCGGCTCATTCATCACAGTTAGAAGAAGATTTGGATAAAGAATTTAATTTTATCAAAAAAGTCTTTCCTGATAATGCCATAGCACTTCTGCAACTGATAGATCAATAAGTTGTTAACTTTAAACTTGACCGGCAGGAAATCCTGGAGGAGTCGTTTCATTATTCTTCATTGTTTGCCTTTCACTAATCAAGCTTGCAAATAATAAAATCAGCCTGGAAAACATATGGCTCGGTTGTGTCTAATAAACTGCTTTGGCAGGACTTGAAGCAAAATTGGACAAGACCATGTATTTAAAAATTAATAAAGCAAATATATAGCAGTTGGTAGAGCAACACAATGTTGAGCTGCCTACTAAAAAATTATAACAGTTAAGAAAGAGTGAAAAAAGAAAAGGATAAGGAAAAAATCAAATGTCTCCAAAAAACGAAAGCGGCAGCAACAAGAGGAAAGAAAACAAGAAATTTAAAAAACCGTTTAGTACTGAGATAGATCGATTAACATGTGGCATACGGAGTATTTTCAATGGCAATGTCATTATTTTTTTTGAAAAGAGCGTTTAAAAAGTCACAGACCCAATAATTGTTAGATAGGTTTTCAAATCTCTCTCGCCCAAGAGACAAAAAGAAACAATGGATGGCAATAAATTGAAAACCGAACGACAAAACTAAACTCAAAAAGCCAAAGATTTCAAAATAAAAAATTCCCGACGTTTTGGCATCCACTTTGATGTCATTTTCAAGGGGTTAGAGTGAATTCTTTATTTAAGGTCTCAATCTGCCCACTCCACAAGGAGAACTGTGAGTCAAAGACGACTGACCTTTGTTGTCCTTGACTTCGTTATTTATCGAATCAGAAGTGAAGCTTTGACAGGGACATATTTCTGAGTCAATGTAACTAGCCTCCACCAAACACATCAAATCCCAAACAGAATCCTCTGTTACCAATCTCTCACAACACATAGCCAACTGAAGTGCTGCGCGTTCCGAAATACAAGGTCTAAAAACTCTAAGGCAAGATAAAAGCGTTATAACCTTACCGGCAGACAAGAGCAATACTACATTTATTCTTAGTAGCTCGGATTGTGCCGGTAAGATGAAAGATTTACTAAAATCATCAAACTATCATCAAGTATAAAGCAATCCAACAACCTACCTCATTAGTTACTCAAACCTATTCCCTGATGCCAAAAAAACACTTCAGTCTAAAAAAATCGTCAAGAATTTCAAAATTATACGGCCTTCCAAACATTTCACAAGATAATACTCTTTTTTGGTTTTTCCACATAAAAGTTAGCTACATATCCGTTCAATACCATTCAACCTCTTATAGAAAAAGCCTCTTCATACGCCCGAAACGTTTATCATTCCTTAAAAATTCTCAAATCCTTTCCCATATGTAAAGACGACACAATGGTCTGTTTTGATGTTGTTCTGCTTCTTTCCCAATATTTCCATTCTTAAAATTTCCAATTACTGAAGTCTTCTCAATTAGTCATTATTTATCCTATACCAATTTATTTTTCGAAATAAATTTCACCCCTAAATTAATGACGCCTGCATGGGTTCTTCACTTTTATCTATCGCAGCAAATTTTTTTTACCGATTTCAAATGCAAGCCCTCACTTCTTTTCTTTTGAAACTTGACTGTTCGATAACATACATTGACGATATTTTTATTATCTAGTCTCACAGAGACAAGATAAGCGTTCTCAATTTCTTTCACACCAATATCAAGTTTACAATGGGACTTGGACAAAACACTTCCCTCTCCTTCTTGGACTTCTTACCACAAAAAATTTTTTCAATATCAGCTACTATCACATTGTCTACAGAAAATTTTTTCATGTTAAGCGGTATTTAAACGGAAGGTCCCATAATTATCCTGATCAAATCAATTCTTTGTTGTCAGGTTCCTCAAGCTTTCCGATTAACTGAAATTTTAAATAATCACCAAAACCCTAATACAAAGCAGATATTCAAAAAAATCCCTAGTCTATATCATTAACAATGTTAACTAAAATACAAATTTCAAAACTCACCACGTTCCCAAACAAAGTGAAAGTGTCTTTGCCATACGTTAAAGATATCATTTGGTCAGGGAAAGTTTGTTTGTTTGGAAGGGTTACGTAACTGATAATAGATTGTCTTTTTCTAATTTCAATTTCCTCAAGAATGATTCTGCTTGTAGGATAATATTTTTTTGTCGATATACCTCTATTTACAATTTTCTTAGTCAACAATGCGTTAATTTGTGTGGTTCGTGACAAGAGAAAGAAGTGTCCATTGACGTTTTTCAGCTTTAACTAGTTGCTATAGCATTTTGACTACTTAGGTAGTAGAATATTACAATGTTGTGTCATATTGTACTAATACAGATATATTATACACAATGTCATTGTCCAAAGTTAAATGCATATACATACTTACATACAACATGGCTTACGTTTATTTTACTTATAAGGTTAATTACAGAAAATCTGAATGCTAAGTCTAATATGCATCGTCTTTTGAATCAACAAATCTGAATACTACTATTTAATGGGTTGAGCACTGATATATTTGGGTGCTGTTGCCCCCCCCCCCCCCCGATATACTTTTATAAAATCATCAGACTACCGTCACTGCCAACTCAAACCAGTCTCTCCAAACCAAACGACATTTAATGTTCGAAAGAATCTTCACGAATTTTAGGATTACAGTGTGACCAAGCATTTTGGAGCATTGTATGGGCGTGCATCGTAGCGTTCAAGTTTATGTAGTACAGACAGAATCCAAAGGCATTTTTGCAGTAAAATTTAAAAGATTACAAATTCCTTTCACCAAGTTATTCCAGAATTAGGTAGACTGTGGATAACTTTTACATATCACAAAAATATAATAACATTTTGCAATATGTAAGAAAACAGATCTCCATTAAACACATTTTATTTGCAGCATCCTCAACTTGAACAAAATTTGTAAGGTTTGTTATAGATACATCGAAAATTATTTTCAAAATTTATTAAATTGAAGGAAAAATGAAGAAAAACACTATCATGACATATGTCAGCGCTTTTAGTTTCCCTACACACAACCAAATACTTGGCCAAAATCCTTTAGCCTCTTATAAAAAAAGATTCATCATCCGAATCTTTTAGTACTTTTTAGAAATTCTCAAATTCTTTCCCATACACAAAGACAACGTAATAGCTAGTTTTTATGTGTCTCTGGTTACTAATATCCCCATCTCTGAGACTTTGTCTATCCAGTATCCAATTACCTTTCAAAACAAAATTTTACCACCAAATAAATGGTGCGCCTATGTACCATAGGAAATCTTTTTATGGCCGATTTTAAAATAAAAGCCTTTGCTTCACACCAATATCAAGTCCATAATGAAAATAGAATTAAATAAGTTCTTCCTTTTCTTGGATACCTTCACATTGTTTAAGGAAAATCGATCCATACTCATTTATACCAACCGCTATTTAAATGCCAAATTTCCTTATCACCCTACTTAAATACACTCAGTTAGAAAATCCCTTATTACTAGGTCCGCCAAACTTGCCAACACTAAGATCTCATAAATTGAAATCAAAACCATTATCGAAAACCTAATAGAAAACGAATGCATCAAAAAATTCTTAATCCGAGTCATTAAGAATATCAACAAAAATACAAACTCCAAAACTTAGAACAATCCCAATCAAGTAAAAAATGTTTTACTTTATATTAGAAACACCACTAATAGAATATACAAACAATTTTCACAATTAATAATAAAATAGCTAGGCAACTACCCACATCCACGAATTCCAAGAAGCTTATGAAATACCTTGTGAGGATTTCGAAAGAACTTACGTGGGCCAAACGAACTAAAGGATGACACTAAAGGTCACAATATCCATGTTTCTAAATCAAAAACATTAGCTGTCATTTCCCATCCGGCCAGCAAAATAGTTTGCGGGGCAATTTAAGTAAAAGAAAAATACTTTAAATGCATAAATACTTGACTATTATTTGGAAACCCTTAATTATCCCCTATTACCTGTTATATAACTCTTCCAAACCTACAAACTTTCCCCAGGTTAATCTATTTCCCACGAAAGTATGTTTCCACCAAACTCTCACTTCCAGCTCTAGAAATAGTAAAACGGGGCATGCAAAAGGTCAATCATATTCAAAGACTCCTGGCTCTCTTTGAGGAGTAGAAAAAATGTAGACTCCGAGTAGTTGGTGTTAGAGAAATAAGTAGTAAATTACAATGGACCAAGAAAGTTTAACTATAAATCTGAACTACATTTTTTACTTCAGTTGTAATGTGAATATTTTTGCATTTTGCATTCATTACTTTCAAACGCAAAGTTATAATGACCTCAACTGTTCACATCAAAAGGAAAGCAGCATCCATCAACCCCATCTCACTTTTCTAAAGGAATAAGCATTGCGAAATATTCTAATGAACAACTGAAACATTTTTAGGATATGAGCTTGTGCCATATGCGTTATCCTTCTTCAATGAATGTGGAATGCGAAAGGTACAAAATATGCATTCTATATGGCATTTGAAACATCTGATCAACCTGTGGATTTGAAAGTGGTTGTTATGTGTGCTGCATCGAGTTATCTGGGTAAAAAGACTATTGTTTTCCTCTATCTGCGATATGTATCTTACTGTGTGGTTTCTAAGTACCACTCTACTGCAACAGTTGTAGTTTGATAGTTATCCAAAGGTGTCTAGTAGTGGAGGTACAAAGCAAGCTGAGCGGAATAGAAGATCTCGGCAGCACGATTCAACAAATTTATTAATCAGTGAAGATTTAGTACCAACTATTTCTTAAGAAAACTTCTTGGCAAATTCAACAAACAAGAAACGACTAATTCAAATGCTCATGGTCAAATTTGGGCCTGCCTTGTTAGCTGCAAACAGTCTAAAGAAGATGCGGACACACTGATAGTTCAAACCCAGTAGCTTTGACAACATAACATAATTCTGTTGTAGTAGTGGGTGCATCAACACCAAATCTTTTGGTGCCGATGACAGCCTTGCCTTCCCCCTTAAAACTTAGTTTCTTAAAACCAGAAAAATAAAAAGCCTCCCACCAGTTATATACATGTAGCAGTACCTTGGCTGATAGCAGGATTATAAAAAATACTCTCTTTATTCGCATTTTCAGTGGCTGCGATACGATTGAAAGAGATGGGATTTATTTCAACGTTTACCAAGAACCCGCACTTGGTTGATATGATGCAGGTCTTCAAAGGTCTAGACGCTACTCCTCAGATAAATGACGCTGTTGATGAACAGTTCTAGTTGACACTATATCATTATGAAGATATGTAAGCAAGCTAAATAAGTGGAGGTACAAACGCTTCATAAAATCTCCATTAACAACAAAATCAAATGCCGCTTCTTTACCTCCAACCAGAGAAACTGCAAAGCAATATTCTTATCGATCATACCATCAAATAAACCAGTCGCTTGTAATAATGAAAAAAGCTCACGACTGGTGATGGCAAAAAGACTTTCAGGACTCGTTCCAAATATCACGCTTCATCCACTAGCACCAAACTCGGTTACGAAATTAATTTCTTGCAAATGTAAAAAAGGGTGTCGAGGAACCTGTAGTTACCACAAGGTTAGCTTGGTTTGCTCCACAATATGTGCAAACTACAGTGTAATAATGATAGCCAACAAGATTGGCATGAGGATGATGAGGCTTTTGGCGAAGATGATATTCTTTAGCAGATGGTGGATGAGGGCTTGAACCAATCATCAACAATAATGGAATTCTTTAACAACTCACACGAGCCGGACTATTCCTTTCTTATGACTGCCGAAGAAGAATCTGAAATAGAGGAGCTCTCTGCCGAACGAGATGAAGAAGAAAAGCCTGAGGTACACAAGAATTATAAGACTCACACTACTTCAAAGCGTCGACGATTGTGTTAATAAAATATTCAATAGAATCCATTTCGTAGAAAATTTTCTCAAGTTTCATATTTCCAATCGCTGTTTTCGTAACTTCTACCGAAACATCGAAAAAACTGCGTAAAAGTCAAAAAATTTCATTATTTTCGTCAATAAATGTGTTCTCTAGTCAAAATTTTTTTTAGTGTTCAGCACGTCTTTTTCTGAATACATTTCTTTAACTTCATTGGCCTCTTTATTTTCAAATGATTAAGACTAAACCTGCCTATTGCTTAATATACAGTTGGAAGATGTTGGTGTCAGTTCCATATCTATAACACCAGTTTTCCGGCTCTTTCTACTAGCTTAGATATAGGAATATAGTCCAAAACACCACGCAATACATTTGGAATACTAGTAGGTTTACCCCTAGGATGTTTAACAGAAGTTGTTCTTTCATTTTCCCCAACATCTCATCTACTTGTGACTTCACAGAGACCTTAGAGGTTTTTTACATTTCTTTTTGATTTCTTATTGTTTCGTTAAATTGATTTTTTGGCCTGTTTGATTTATGTTTCGTTTGCGGGTATTGGTTTTGTGTAGATATATTTTCTCATTATTCACTGCCTCTATGGAAAATTCTGAATTATCAACTGCAGATTTATTATTGACATTTTGTCTGTCTCAATACATTTTAACGTATTTATTTTAGTAAAACTGAAAACTTGGGCCTCAAAAAAATTGTACTACGATGCCTGTTTTGTTTTCTTTTTCATTAGTCTTTTGCAAATTGGAAATATCAAAAATGTTTGTTTGATGTTGCGATTATTGGAAACAATATCTTTGCATTTCTTCGTCTTCTTAATCTTTTATTCTTGGGGTGCCTTGGGCGTCAACGGCCGTTGGCTTTCATGTTGGCTATCATGTTTACTATGGTGGCTTTATTGACTGCTGTTCGGAACAACTGAATGGTCGTCTTCCCATATTAATCTCGTAAATTCTTCTGTTACCTGGCCCACGTTTACCGACTATTTTTCCCTGTGTGATTAAATGGAGAATCTCATATTTTTAGGGGTGTCACATTATGTGACCGAAGTACTGCAGCTTTCGCTTTTTTACAGTTTTAACTATTTCCAATTCCTTATTCATTCGCATGAGTACCTCGTTATTACTTATTCTGTCTATCCAACTTATCTTGAATAACCTTCTGTACACCCACATTTCGAAGTATTGTAGTCATTTAAGTGTGCCTTTTGTTAGTGTCCACGCTTCGACACCATACAATAGAATACGGGAGACATAGCATCTCACCATCCTCATTCATAGATAAATTCTTAGGTCATGAGTATATAAAAACTTTTTCATCTTCTTGAATACCGCCCTTGCTTTTTCTATACGGACCTTAATTTCCACGAATGGGTTTCATTTTTCATTGATGGTACTTCCCAGATAAGTCAATTTTTTGACCTTCTCCAACCTTGTGCCGTTTACCGATAGCCCATTGTCTTCTACGTCCCCTTCTTTACCAATGACCATATATTTAGTCTTCTTGATGTTTAGTTTCAAGCCGAATTGTTCGCATTTATCTGTTGATCGATTCGTTAAATTTTGCAAACTCTTACTGCTGTTGGTTATTATTAACGTGTTATTCGCGTACCTAAAGTTATTAATTGTTAAACCGTTAATACTAATTCATTTTTCAACATTAGCAAGGATCTCATTAAATATCTCCTCTGAGTACAGGTTGAAGATGAATGGGGAGAGTATACAGCCCTGTCGGACTCCTTTTTTTTGTTAATTTCGTCCAACGGTTAATGTTCTATTCTTATTGTTGTTGTTTGGTATCAGTACAAGTTATTAATGATTCTAACGTCTTTATCATTTATGCCTGATCTTTTTAGAATCTCGATCATTTTATCATGTTTAACATTGTCGAAGGCTTTTTCGAAATCTATCGCGCATATAAATACATTTTGGTTAATATCACGACATTTTTTAATCAACACTTGGACGCCAAACACTGCTTCTCTTGTACCAAGACCGCTTCGGAAGCCGAAGTGAGTCATCCCAATTCCGTTTTCTACTTTTTTATATATTCTACCGTATTACACGTAGGATAACTTTTAAATCTTGGTTCATCAGGTTAATTGCTGTTTGTGGCATTTCGATGTCCTTCTTTTCTTGGGAATCATTATGAAAGTTGATTTTAGCCAATCCATCGGTATTTCTCCGGTCTCATATATGGTGGTTAAAGAGTTTAGTTAGAGTTTTGATTCAGTTTTCTTTTAGAAGTTTGAGTATTTCTGTGCTCATTAGATCTGGTCCGGTTGGTTTCTCGTTCCTTGCGATTTTTATTGCTCGTACGACTTCTTCTTTGGTAATTGTAGGTCCTGAAGTAGCTTCCATTTGTTCATAATTTGGCCTGTTGTCATCAAATAACTTTGATATATACTATTTCCATCCGAACAGTTGTTAATTTATATCTAGCAGTTTGTCTTCATTTCGGTCTTCTATAATTCGAGGGTGATGTGCTCTTTGGCACTATTTATTTCTTTTATTTTCTTGTGCAGATGGAAAAGATCGTGTATGTATTTCAGCACATTGTTGAGCATGCCGCTTTGATTTTGCTTGTCTTATATTTCGCCTTATCTCATTTTGTATCCTTTTATATTCCCTATTATTTATGTTTCTATATTTACTTCTTTGATCCATTAGTCTAAGAATGTCTTGTGTCATCCATTCTTATTTTTTCGTTCTTTTATTTTTCTGTAGCTTATCCTTCTGTACATTTATTAGTATTTTTTTGACTTTGTTTGTATCTACTTTGCCTTTTTTACTTGAAACATTGTCGTATAAATTGTTGTAAAATGTAAAACACAAATATGTATAGCCGTTGAATCATCTTTCCTTACCCTCAATTAAATGCGATTGGAACAGAATGATCTACAGCGAAGCTGCACCTTTCTGATAGAAACGGCATGGTTGTTTAGCTGTTTAAGGTGCATAATTTGAACAACCAGAACACATCATAAATCTACGGGACGTAAGTTTCAACTGATCCACGTCAAAATGGGGTCCCTTGAAATTTCGGCCGCCACGCTGACGTTGACAAATGCGAGACCCTTGACCCTTTGAGGAGTACGACTGTGCACTGACATCGGGATTTGCCTTACAAAGTGCCGAGTAAGTGACCAAAGACAAACGCCCGGGCCGGGAAATTAAAACTTTCAAACGAGCGCTAAGGTCGCCGCCTCCGGACGGCGCCAGGAGCCCCAAAAAGTGAGGCCCAACGCAGCAGTTTGCTCGGCTCCGACGTCACGCTCGGCGGCAGCAGATTAAACGCGGAGGAGCGCGGCCCGCAAAAAATCGGCGCAGTTGTTTTTTATACTTTTATATTTTAATCTGCGTTCGGCTCTACCAGCACAACAGGTGCCACATCCTTGTGGCTGGCCTTTTTGCCGGTGCCATAACCGCTAATCACATCCAGCGTTACGTAACTGCATGCGTCTCACAAAAAGCGCGTTTGATTTTAAATTAACTGGGCACAAGGCTGTCTACAGCGGTTGCAACACCAAACTTGTTTGAAGCTAATCGCCGGGCCGGCCGCATATTAATTGTTTCAAATGCGATTACCGAGCCTCTCATTCACCTGCGTGAAGCGCCACGGCTACAAAGTCGTTCGCCGTTAAACGCTTGTAATCCGAAAAGAACTGCGAAAGTTCCGGGAGAAACTATAACGCTTTCGAAAAGTTCTAAACGAACTTGTAAAGTTGGGCGATATACCTGTTGAATTGGATGATGGCCTTTCGGTGCTGCTGCAGCTTTCGCTTCGATACTGACAGACGAGTCGCCCGAGCTCCATAAGCACGCATAAATTTATACATTTTCTCTACTGTAGGTTGACAGCCACAATTTTAAGTGTAAACAAGTTAAACGATTATAATTGGCTGCACCTGTCGTAATTGTTACCAAAAATATAATTTGAGTCAATTAGTGTGTTGATTACATATATTGTAAGATAGATAGATGCGATAATGGAAAAGCCATATATCTACGGCAATTAAGCTTCATTTGGACTACTATCATCCATACCATTTGAGAAAAGTCAGACAACAAGCATATACAGAGAGATTCTAAAATGATGGACTCAATTTTGAAAGTTTACAATTCACAAATATAATGTAAATTACATTCGATTGCACTCACATTCAAGTTTCAGTTCCACGTGCGACTTTTGAGCTTCCTTCGTTCAAAGTGTGTAACTTAACAAATTATTAACTATTTTAAAATGTACTTCTCTTTAAAATAAGATTAATTCTAACAACAAATAAATGTGGGACAAAGAAACCCCATCAAACTTGTCCACGTGATGACGAAGTTGTTAAGATAATCTAGAGAAATGAGAAAAACTTACAGCAGTTAGACAAAATCACCATCAAAAAAGGCCCAGTATAAGATTATCACATGGAACGCAAATCGGTTGACATAACGTCGTTAGGATGTACAAGCATTTCTCAACATTAATCACATTGACATCCTAAGGCGCACTTTACTGAGCGCACCTTTTTCAAAATTCTAGACTACAAAAAACTACGACACACAACACTCGAAAGACAATGCTAGAGGTGGAACTGCAATTATCATTAGCTAACACTACAAACATGACGAAATAGAGAAGTTTGACAAAGAATATCTGCAAGGAACACCTTTAAGGGTAGAAGGTTGGAATGTATTGTCCCTAAGCTACTAAAAGATTACAAAAACCAGTCCCTCTAAACCGTAAAGCAGTTCGAACTTGGACGAAAAGTGATGAAAGAAAAGCTGAGGTATTTACCGTCATGTCAGGGAGGTCTTTCAACCACTACCAGGAGTACCTGGAAACGATGAAGAAGAAATAGATAGATTTCTAAATGCTTCGTTGCAATTATGATCACCAATCACAACCATTACAGTTAAAGAATTAAAAAATACAATAAAAAAGCTGCCTACTAAAAAAAATTACTCGGATACTAGTTAATAACAGGACAAATTCTAAAAGAACTTCCACATATTTAATTCTATATTAAGAACTGGTCACTTCCCAGCATAATAGAAAGTTGCAAAAGTAATCCTGATTCTAAAACTTGGCAAGCCACCTAACAGACCCATAAGTTTTCTGTCCATTATCACTAAAGTATTTGAGACCCCCCTACTTAAGAGACTAATACCTATACTTGAGGAACAATATGTACTAGAACACCAGAAAACAGCACTCTACTATAAAACAAGTCCACAAAGTAGTGGAAATTATTAATGCCACAATTGAAGCCAAACAGTACTGCACTGCTGTATTTTTCGACGTTAGCTAGGCTTTTGGTAGAGTCTAGCACAAAAAAGGGGGGCTAACCTGACAACATATACCTCACATTACGATCCTTTCTGCATAATAGACTTTCAAATTAAACACAAAGGAGTGATTACTAACCTAATCCCCATAGGCTCGGGAGTTTCCCAAAGGCAATGTATTGGGACCAATATTATACCTGTACACAGCAGACCTAACACCTTGTGAAGATGTTACATGTGCAAGCTTTGCAGACAACACTTTAGTATTGGCTACTAATGAAGATCTAGTAAGGGCACTTCAACACTATTCAAGAGTAGTTTAAGTGATGGTGAATTAAGATCAACAAATCCAAGTCAGTGCACGTCATCCTCGGTGAACGACGGGATACTTGTCCACCCACTTGTACCACAATCCAACAGTGCAAGATACACTTTGGTATCCATCTTGATCGAGGCCTAAACTGGAGGACACATATATAGACTAAACTTAAGCAACTTAACATAAAATTTAGTAAACACTATTGACTAGTGTTGGGCAAACGTTCTCAACTTTCCTCCCACAAATTGGTATGGCTCTGCGGAATTCAACTCTGGGGAACTGCGTCATCTACTATAGCCATAATTGAAAGATTTCAAAGGAGAACACTTCGGACCATCCTTAATGCACCCTGCTATATAATATTATAATGACCTCAAAATGCATACAGTGAAAGAAAAAATAGTGAAAGTTACATCGCCAAGCGCAAATACGTACTAGTTGTAGTTGAAGCGACGCTGATGAACGTCTACTTCCATTATAAATTTACATACATGTAAATAATTTACTTATTGTTTTACGGGCAGATTGTAAATAGAGATAATCTGACAATAAAGGGAACCTGAAGCACTGCAATCGTTATTCGATTGTAGTGTTGAACCAGTGTTGAAATCAATCACATTTTCAAAAGTCATCTTTCAACGATGTTAGTTGAAAACCAACTCCAATGGGGTGGAACTAAATGAATTCCCGATTAGAAGTTATGATAGCTGCTCCCAGCTACATACAGACGTAATCAACAACCATACATCTTGGATATCATATTGCATAAAAATCTTAACCTACAAATAACTCAAACTGTATTCACTAAATTGGATTCCAATCATCTTCCCGTTATACCCTCAACTCAGTGGATGTTTTATATATTTATTACATTTACTCAATATTTTAATTTTCATATATGGCTGGTGTTCTTTTTATCACCACGTTGTATGCTAAAGAACAAGCGGTGAATGTCAGATCAGATTTGGACATGGGAAGAATTTTAAGAATGCAAAACTGAAGTAACATTTACCCTATAGGACCTTCAAATAATTTGTACTCCTGCTTTCAGTTGAGCTGTACCATCATACCATTTTGGTTGTGGTCTTTTTGCGCTTCTTTGTTTACTTCCTCATCGTGATTTCTATACTAACTATTTGTTCCAGAAAAACATTAATGAACTTCTTCTATATTTTATCCATTTAGCCTTTTTTTTCTGTGAGATTATTCTTTTGATTTGTCATGCATTTGCATTTTACAACGTTCACTTTCACCTTAATTGTCTTGCTTTAATTTTCATTTCTATGATGTCTACCTATACGCGTCAATTGCGGTAGAAGTCAATCTGTCACGTATAGAGGTTGTCCTATCACCAGCAATTATACAAATAAAAAACTCTAAGACTAAATTCCAGACTAGTATCCAAACAATACAGCACATGCAGAGCCTAATAGCTAATTCTGCTACCCTAAACCACCAGCTATCTCAGTTTTCTTCTACTCTTAACTTCGATAAAATCCTACAACTCACCAAAGACTTAAATATTCCCCTCATACCTCATATTACGCCCTTTTGGTTGACACGTATCCTCCCAAATATTCCCAATGTTCAACCTATCCCAAAATTACCTCTCCTTAACTGAATGAACTGCAAATGAAATAAAAACACATATCAAGTCTTCAAGTCTTTTCTAATAAGATAGAACAAAGACTTTGAATGTATCACCGAAACACATTTATCAGAAAAAGAGCGAGTACAGGGTATTTTGTAAATATTGAATAACAAGATCAGCATAGAGAAGTGTTACTATTTTAATTAAGGCGTATCTAAGCCAGACTAGTTCAATTGACCTATCTGTCAACAACCTCGAAGTAGTATCAATTTCGATTAAAACAACAAAATATATATATATATATATATATATATATATATATATATATAATACAATACACTATATTACATAAATAAATAAAGAAAAATGTTAAATTTAAAAACAGTGCCCTAGGACGAAAATCCAAGCCTTAAAAAGACAAGTCAATATGCTGAGAGATCAAACTCGAGGAGAATAAGTTCATATGTAACTAAAATTTAGTAAATATTAAACCAAGAAAATTGAACTTCTTAAAAGCTACGAAAAATATAATTTGAAACCCCATCCATAATATAACCTAATGGTACATGGAGTTTTGAAGAAGACCAAAAAAGTTTATTCGCAAGTCGATTCAAAAATGTTTTGTATAGCAACTATTCCAGTAGATAACAGGTCAAATGATACGACATTCTTAACTATACAGACAACCACCAATGAACTACAACTGATTTTAGTAGACATCAAGGGATGGTATTAAACGTCGTCATTAACAGCTTTGCAAAAAAACAATAAAGTTGTTAATACCACTGCTCAATATCTATGATAAAGTGTGGATCAGAAAATTAAAATACAAATTACTCTAATTAGCAGTACCAGATTGTCTAACAGGTACCATCTCTTCTTTTTTGTATAGCAAAACCTCCTCGGTTTCCATCAACAGTATCATCAGAGACAAAAAAATGTATTCACATGGGAGTACCTCAAGGTACTAATAAATACATGTCCGACATAAACATTCTTCAACTATTATTGGTCAACACAAGATCTTAACTCAACAATTGACCATCATACTCTAGGTAAATGGTTTAATAAGTGGTGTATCACACTTAACACAACCAAGTATTCAGCAAAACTGTTGACTTTTAAATTCCCAAAATGCGTATGTCGACAACCCGTTGATTATATGGACTTCCAGTTTAAAACATTTAAATACATTAATAAAAATATCAACTTAAACTATAATAAACTACAAGTTCCTTATCCCACCTACTTTACAAAATATTCTTGCGGCTCGTTTTAACTAATGCCCTCCTCTCTTCGAATATAACTTCTAAAACCAACTTCAAAGAGCCGCAGGTCTTCCAAAATACGGTGGTACAAATATCCAATCAACGACTTGCATATCTCAACAAATTTATGTTAAAATAGAAAAAGAAAAAAACCTCTATAACCCCAACATCAGCGAGGTCACCTATCTTCACAATCTTGACCTGAAGAATTTACATTTTCTTTTAAAATTTAAATTGTTTTGAGATATGCCATTAAGTACCAGAGACAATGATAACGGCGAATACGCCCACGTCAGTGAACAATTGTTAAAATAATAGTGAGTGACAGTTTACTAACTTCACAATAACAGACATATCAAATCATACATTCTAAAATTAAAACTATGTATAACACCATATGACATTGATCTGGTTGGCCTTCAAGAAAACAAAGTTTTTCAATCATCCTCTTTATTTCTTTCCCTTGTTATGCAATTATTAAGTTGTCAACAAACATAAAGTTGTAAGTTTTTCATCCGCTATGCTTCTAAGACTAACGTAAACAATTTCAGAGATACTATATACTCTCGTTTTAGATCTCTGCTTTTCGACTGTGTTGGTCATGTCTTTATTTTCAAGAAACTTTAATATTGCTGTTATTACGGCTCAAATTTTGTTGAAGGATTTATTAAGTCTATGAATGTTAACCATAGTGATATACAGTACTCAGTGATTTTTTCGATTAATTGTCGAACTGTATGAAGATGTTCGATTGTATTATAATTTTTCTTTTTCCTTGCACTTCTTCTTTTTTCTGACCTATCTGGTATTAAACTCATAAATAGTCTGTGTATTTGAAAAGAAGACGTATTAGTCGGTAATTTTTTAAGTTGTCAGGGTTTCCTTCATTGTATATCAAAACTACTACTATTTTCTTTCACTTTTTGACATATTTTTTTCTATTAAGCATTGTTACATTTTGAGCAGTACAAGATATGTCCGAAAAGCAACGAGATTAATTCTAGTAAATTAGTTTAATTAAAGATACGTTTGTATACATTTAACAGTCTTTAAAATAACATCCTTGAGCATCAATATACAGTTGCCAGCGTTGTAGCTCACCTGGAAATCTAAACTGGAGTCTCTTTTAGAGCATTCGTCACAGCAGCCTACAAGATGGCGTCTTTTCAAGCTGAGTTTGAATTGAAAAAAATTGAACAAGGTCAGGTCAGAGCTGTAAGACAGTTGGGATGACATTGCCACGATTTGTTTCGTCAGAAAGCGTTAAACGTCACTCCAGGTAGTATAGACTTTTCATAGACACCTTTAAAGTCGAAAAAAACATTTAATATTGCTTTCGTATTTGATTCGAGCCTTTTTCGGTAGCTGAGAGTTGTGTTTTCGTCTTCGTACTCAAAAACCCACGTTTCATCGTCATTTATCATTTTCTCCAAAAATACAAGTTCATTTCCTACACGCTCTAAAAGCTCACGAAAAATCGACACAAGGTTTTCTTTCTGTTCAAAACTTTGGAAACCAGTTTAGCATAAACTTTCCGCATCTGCATTCCGCCATGAAGATTTTATGCTCAATGGATTTTGAAAGTCTCATTTCATCTGTTATTAATCTAATATTCAGATGTCAGTCAGAGTTTAAAACGCTTTTACTTCAGCCATATTGTGCGAAGTCTGAAACGTTGATGAGTATCCTATGCTTTACTCATCTTTGATGTCCTATTCTTCTTTTTTGAACGCTTTG
Organism: Sinelater perroti; assembly: GCA_036346155.1. Classification (NCBI taxonomy): domain Eukaryota; kingdom Metazoa; phylum Arthropoda; class Insecta; order Coleoptera; family Elateridae; genus Sinelater; species Sinelater perroti. The sequence continues at coordinate 18,687,487 of JARFIY010000254.1, read as the reverse complement.
TGTCACCTGAACAGCTTTCCTTGGGTATTTTGTGTTATGATAAGCATTGCAAATTTTTCGAGTTTGTCGCATATAAGCTGATCGACACTAATCTGTATTTTGACCCGTGACAAAACGCTAAAACAGCTGTCCACCTAGTAAGCGATCCGCACTATGTAAAGTTTCAAAGGTTAATGAGTTGGGTCGGATCGTTTATCTAACATCCCCCACCAAGGCGGAGTCTTCGGCCCTGACGATCTTCTTGATTGGACTAATAAAACCGTTCTCGTTACTTCTCGAACGTATCTTACATGTTACGCCCTTCTGTTGCTTTATGGCTTTCGTTTGTTCTTCCATTTCTGTTTTCGTCATTTCATTAAAATTGACATGTATTATTCGTGTTATTTTTTCGTAGTTCTTTTCGTGTTTCATATAAGTACTTCCACAAACTTTCAATTACTCTTAACGTAACATCCTCTACATCATTTTCCTACTTGTCTTTTAGTGTTGTGATATCCTTTTCACTATATTTCTATTTCTGAGCACTCAATCTTTTATTATTTTCAATGTTTTCTATTAGTTCGTCGCCGTTTTTCTTGGAGTTTTATTTAATTCCACAAATTTGGTTGTATTTCTTACACCTTTCTTTAAGAGTTTTCCCCTCTTTTCTAAATATTGCTTAGTTTTTTAAGTTTTGCATAATTTTCTTCTTTATTACATGTTATAGGTTTGTTAGTTCTCCAAAAAGTATTTTATTTTATTCATTTATAGAATGTTCTGCCAAAGTTAAATGTTAAAGTAGGAAATCTTTTAATGCCAACCTCATACTTCAGATTTTCCGCTTTCAGTTTGAATAGGAAAAAGTTTGATTTAATGAAAGCTGTTGAAGACTACCTTACGGCCCTTTTTGAAGAAAACCCACTCAGTTTCTACTAAGAATCCACAAGTTGTTAAACGTAGATATCTCTTAAAAACTCGTTTTATTGTCATTAGTTCTTTACAAAAAGAAAGGAAAACAAATAAAATCACTTATTTATCACTAATCTCTTGTTACGCAAATGTAAACGCTCACATAAAAGTTTCATGAATCGGCAGCGGCGGTTGAATGCGCTTTGACAGTCATCACTTTTTTCATTAAATGCGAATATAGATGTCACGGAACACTACTGCGAATTTCCTGCTTCTAAAGCTACCTGATTGACGAATTGCGTTCCAATAAAACTGACACGCAACTCAATTGCCGTGCGAAATAGATTCGTTGTGTGCTCTATAGATGCTTAGCAACCTTTTAAGCGCCCTAAACCACTTGAATTAAAAAGGTCAAAGATTTGACGGCCCAGCGTGCAGGCGGACAGCCTAATATTGGCGAACTATTAAAAATACGAAGTAGCCTACTGTAAAGCTGTCGTGGGGTCGCGCCATCAAAAATAAGCAACATTATCCACCCCGAAGCTCGCGGGATAAATTTAGTTCGAACTCCGAATGCTTGGCAGCGCGAAGCATAAACTGGGCATTGGAAAGCATTAAGCCGCGGGGTTGAAATGTAAAAATGGCTCGGCGAAAGGTGGCTCGGGATTTACAGCCCAAATGTTTTGCTTTTATGTTGTCGCTATCCTAAACAAAGGTAAACCTTTAAACGACTAGTGCGATATTCTTGTTTAGCAGTTTTACCTGTGATTTATTTTTGTGGCAGTTACCTACCACTTTTTAAGGCTCTAACGCCCCGCGTGGAAGCACAGCCTGCAAATTGAGAGATTAAGGCACCATTTCTGATGCGGGGCGATGTGACAAGCATAGCGCCTTAGACAACCGCCATTATTACCCCTTGCTCAAGCGGGGCATGTACTCAATTATTTTCATTAAATGAGTAGGCCACCCGCCAGATATCAGCGAGCACCGGGAATAGAACCCTGACCCGTCCGCATCTCAGTCCGCGTCTCAACTACTGGAGCACTCTGGCTACTTAGCACATACTTGATATTAAATACGTAAACAAAACTGAGTTCTTCCTTGTTTAAAATTTTAACATTCTTGTTGTAGCTTACCACCCAACAAAAAGTAATCAAAAGAATAAGTAAAGCAAATAGAAAAATAAATAAAAACGTTTTTACAAGTAAAACAGCCCTGACAATTCTTACATCTTGTCAAATTGATCTTTCTTAAAAGCAGACTCACACCTTAGTATACCTAGCGCTTCCTCAATTTTTCCTTTGATTCTGTTTCGTCTACCTACTAGTTGGAAGTGCATTTGAAACTTATTTACCAAAAAATACATCACAAATAAAAAAGGTATTTTAATACACTTGTGCTATTTAGGGCGTTAAAAAATTGACATTGCAATTTTTTCCTCAACAATTTTTTATTAAGGAGAAGTGAGTACACATGTTGTGAGAGGTGTTCCCCTTTAATATTTATGTAGTTTTCGTAAAACTGCTGCAAACCATTCTTTGAGTGTAACACAGCACCGTTTGTGGGCAACACATTGAAGCTCGTTTTTTAGGACCTTTTAGTGCGCACAGCTTCTTTTATTGCGCCAAACAAATCGAAATCGCTCGGTACAAAGTGGGTACCGTGTAGTGATCGACATATGGCTGCGTATTTTCGTATTAAAGCAACACGCCGCGACTCCAGTTCTTATGGTAATACTACTAAATACGTTGATGGAATAATTTCCACGACTCGCAGTACGACTCACTGATAATATTTTTGCGATCCACCACCAGATTCTCTCCTAAACAAACTCGGCTTCTCGGAACAAGGACTACCAATATGCTGAAGTTTTTGGCGTTTAGTATGCTGTAACCAGACACTTAAAGAACGTCTCCATATCCACACTGTACCAACGCAACATTTATGGATGTATCTCCATATGCTTATACTGAATGATGCAAGGCCAACCTGTTGTATCCTTCAGTGCATTGAACGAGACTTCATTGTTTATCATTATCAACGCTGGATGTATGTCTTGTATGAATTTGTCGGACGCTCGCTGCTTTTGTCTTTCTGAACACAGTTCTTGCCACCTTTGCCCTTTTATATCCAGTAAGACAGTTTTCTAACTCACTACTGTGCTCCTGCACGTGGTTACTAACCTTGTATGTATTTTTAAAGCAGTCGCCCCTCCCTTCTAAATAAACATCAGCCAATTCTCTCTATGATTGTATAGGTTTCACGTTGTCCACTACACTCAGAATACTGCGTAAATAAGTCTCTACCTTTTCTACCACGAGACACTGTAGTTTATCTTCACGCAGGAACTGGACGCGCATTTCAATTTAGAACACTTTAGTTTTGCCATGTATGTACCAAGAGCCACTATGACACAGTTGATTGAGATATTAGATTGCTGCTTCTGAGGTGAGACTAGCATTCGTTAAGAAAACAAAACTTTCAGGGAAAGAGAACGACCTAGTTATGTTAGACCTCGGCTAGTACTTAAACGGTGCAGTGTTAAGAAAATTTTACATAAGTTGTAAGGAATCAGTCCCCGGAGTGAGAACGGTAGCAACTTATACATACAATGATACATAATCAAATTTTGTCAAATATGTATTATTAAATGTACAATACAATATAGAAATATACCTCTTAGATAACGTTAAATGTATAAAGACAAAATGAAAAGTTCCACAGTCACCACTAAGAAGTTGCTCGTCTCCAAATTATGTGATTGGGTTAAATGTTGATTTGAAATCGATCTTCCAAACAACTTGTTCTTAAAAAGTATTCAAATAAAACAACTATAAGATTTTGAAAAGAGAAATTGCAAGAGAAATGAAATCCAAGTTAAAAGCTGTTGAGAATTTTTCCTCATCAGGACATCCAAAAACAACAATCACCTAGAAATTGGAGATAATGTCATTAACATGGTTCTGGCAGGTTTTACATAATAAATTATGTCTAAAAAACTTTCTCTAAAATTTTAAAGCACAATTAGTGAGAATGGATAAGATCTGAGCTTATCATTACGCGCCAGAAGCTAAAATGTAATAAACGCAGTGGATTGAACATGGGAGATTGCTTCCAAAAAAAGGAAAAGCTATTCACAAAACTGAAAAACTAAGATATTGGTAAGTTGGAGTATCATTGGATGAGGTATGTTAAAGTGAAATTAAAAAATAAAATGCAGTACGAGTCACATTTATTTGATTTAAATTTTTATTAAGAAATCAGGTAATCAATTGCCAAAAACTTTTCCCACTAGTTGTTTGATAAAGTTTCAAATATAATCTAAATTATTGTAATGGGCAACTCTATTTTACACCGTTATTATATAACAAACCAAAAAATGTAGTACAAATAAAAAATGAGGAGTCAAGTGCTTTCAAAACAATAATAGATCTAAGACAACGATGTATGTTGAGTCCAATATGATTCACAATAATCGTGAATAAAGTAGTGAAAGAAATTAGAAAAATAAAAAAAACAAAACGGGTGAAAAATGGAAACGGAGAAAATAACATAACCTAAGTATACACAATAAAAAATATAAATAAATAAACAGAAATTAGTACCGAAACAAGACAAAGACGATGGTTATAGCAACAAACGAGATAAGAATACATAAGAAGGAAAAAAATAGAACAAGTGAACAAATTAAATGTTTGAGAACACATATCAGTAACAAAGGGAAGATAGACGACGAAATCAGAAAAAGTACAGCCGCTGCAAGAAGAATTTTTAACATTGTAAAGATCGTGAAAAATCAGAGAAAAAACGGAGAATACAATATAAGCACACAACATACAGATACCAGTTAGAAGTAGACAGTAAAGGATGTGTTACAACAAAAGCAATTAGGATGTCTGGGACATGCACACAGAATGCAGGACGAGAAAATGGTGAAACAGACATTTGATACAGACTAGAGAAGAAGAATAAAGTAGAAAGTCTAAGGAAGATGTAGACAGAAGGGGCGTAGAATGAAATTTAGCGAGGCAAAAAACACAATGTTGCTCCATCTTGTTAAAACTACCTGTTCTCTAGGTCTAAGTTATTCTACTGAGACTACAAAAAATTAGTAATCATCCCGCGATTCCCACCTTTCTAGCCTTGTCTTCAAGAACATACGACCCTCTCACGCTATTGCACCAAACTCTGACTTTTAAGAGATGCATTTATTCTTTGTAAATGGCTTTGCCGTTTTCTGTTGTCCAGATATGGCAGGGTAAAATATACCTAGCCACTAATTTTTTTTAATGTTCTTTCAAGACTGTCTGTAATTTTACAAGATGTCGACATCAACTGGTCAGATCTTGCAATGTTATCAGAAATCCAACCCTTACGCCAGCAATCCATAAACAGTTGGCGTTCTCAAGAACGAAATTCGACGTGTTATTCACAAAATTAATTAGAACATGTGCGAAAATGCATTCGAAATTATATAAAATTTGTCGGATGTAATTTTTCAGTTTGTTGTACTTTAATAAGCAAAAGTGTGGTCGCGCGGTTAACGCGCTTGGTTGCAGTGCGAGCGGACTTGATTAAATCCTAAGTTCAGATTCCTAAATAATGCAGTCGTCTAAGGCGTGGTGCTTACGACGTCGCCCCACATCAGAAACGGGATGCGACGACCATATGGAAGCTTGTTCTCTCAGTTCTCAAGCCGTCCTCCAAGGCAGAGCATAAAGCCTCACTATATTTCAATAAGGATTTACGTACTATGATACCCACGGCATGTTAATGTTCACGCTTGGAATTACCTCAACAGTATACTCTATGTTTGTCGATGTCACAGTAATTAGCCCCCGGCCCACACGTTTCACTAATCCTCATTATCTCGATGTTCATCCTTTCCATTTCCTGTATAGCGTTATTTATTTTTCCTGATTGTGTCATAGTCTTGACGTTCTATGTGCATACTCTAATTTCCCTATACAACGATAGTTTGCTCGTAATTCTAGCCTCGTTCCTAAACGTCTCCCCCGAAGATACAACTGGAAGACTGGAAACTCCCGAATATTTTGTATGAAACGCAGCCGTGATGGTTTTATTATAGGACACCCCCAAGGATCTTTAATGCAGTGAGCCCTTAATTTCCTTCTGCATCCTTATGTCGTTGGCCATCTACTTTTATGGTCGCTTCGGTCACTAAGAAAAAAGTCCCTTGCTTTTCTATAAAACCTAAAAAGCAGTTTTGCCATTTACGCCTTTGCAGCCGATGTGATCTTTGTACTGCTGCTGCTGGTTTTGGTCCGCCCCGGGTATTTTATTTCCCCGGTACCCACCATATCTGGTGGGCGTTCCCCTATCCGCCACCTGGGGAGGCGCCCGATGGAGGGCCAGCAACCCCACACGGGTTCATCCGAATGAAATAAAAAATAGAGTTAAAAAGATAATAAAACCAAACAAAGAAAATAGGAAGGTCAAAGCAATCATGGCTAGACAGAATACAGGAAACAAGCAAGAGAGATATGAGATAAAAATAATGACACAGGACGGGAGCAAGTGAAAGAAATAGATATTGTATGGTATTGTTCAGCTGGCTCCCCAGATCTTCCTATGTTGCGATTTATTCTTTGAGTGTACACTCAAAATCTGATTTATGTGTAACCAATGCCAACAACATTGGATGAACTTCGAGATCACATTACTGCCACTGTGGAGAGACACTACATCAGGTGTGGAACAAATGGGACTACCGTTTAGATATGTGTCGTGTGACACAAGGAGCTCACATCGAATATTTGTGATAGTATGAATAGAAACTTGGAATAACCTATTATGTAAATTTCTGATCTTATAATTGTAATTTTTTATGTTATATGGCTTAATATTTTTAAGACAGACCACCTATATCATCTTACCATAGATGCGAAGGCTTTCACGACCGGTGTTATGGTGCATCGCGTGGTTGGTTCTCGGGTTATAAGGCCGTGGTCGGAGTTTGAAAACTCTTGACGTTTCGACCACAACTGCGCCGGACATATTCAGAAGAAAATCTTCTAAAATTTTTCAGAAACGTCAAGAGTTTCCGAACTCTTACCACGGCCTTATAATCCGATAATCAACAACACGATGCACTATATCATCTTGATTCAATAAAATTCGAAAGAACCATAATATACAGTCTCAATCAAAAGAATAGAGACAAATAGAAATGAAGAAATAAAATTTAGATTAAATTCTAATCGCAAAATACGGAGAACGAGCCTACATAAATGATGATTTGACGAGAGAGAAAGAAAGCCACAAGCAATAATTAGAAAATTCGCTAAAGAGGAACAAGTTAAAAGTATGCAGTCATAGTAAGCTGCAGAAAGCTGATAAGTGACGAAGAAATTTGGAACTGGAACAAGAAAATTCAACAACTGAAGATGCACAATAAGGAGCGAAATAAACCAATTCAAAGGCCACAAAAGAACAAATAACAGGAAAATGTAAAGAAGTGAAAAATAAAGATACGGCCTAAAAAAACTGGAAGGTAATAAAAAACTAAAAGACAAAAAGTCTAAGGAAGGAAGTAGCAGGTAAAATAGAAAAGGACAAGAGAAAACACAATAAAAAATATACTCAAAATGACAACATGAAACATTAAAAGCATGAAACAGCATGAAACATTAAAAGGGCAAAGAAAATGAATTATTGCAAAAATTTGAGAATCTTCGACTTAGACATACTAACAATTACAGAAACCAAAAAAAGACAGGCAAAATATTGAGCTAAATGGTGGACATTTAATGATACTGAGTGGAGTAAGAAAGGAGGAAGGAGCCAGAGGAGGAGTGGGTTGCTTAATTAAAACCAGTGGAGTAAATATGTAAATGGCTGGGAGTATATCTCACATATAATCTTAAGACTAAAATTCAAAATAGAAAACATGGAAACCAACCACATACTGATACTATATGGACCAAATAAAGATAAAATAGCGGCCAAGAAAGATCAACTTTGGAACGCACTTACAGAGATAGTAGATATAGTAGGTGTTCAGGTTTAAGCAGACTGTATCGTATTTTTAATTTCAAACAAAAGCAATTTAAATCAAAAAGCAAAAAGTCTGAAAGACACTCACCGTGGAAGCGGACGCTCTGCTGCAGGGGCTGTAATTAAGAGGAATCGGGGAAGAGGAGAGAAAGATATGGGCGGAAAAAAGACAAGTTACCCAATCTTCGCTGCGGAGCCGATCGAAAGCGTCTTTCCTGATGTGGTCCTCAGCTAGTCGTGTTCGAGGTTTACAATCGGGTTTTTCTAATTCCTCGCCGGCTCAAATACAAAGAAAACGGACCGAGCTTCTCCGTCGGCAAATATCGACTCCCGTACATACAATCGGCCTACAACAAACGACCTCCCGGATGTAGAAACTCCTGTCACTAATCAAACACGCCGGCGAACTCTCCGTTAAAACGGTTTCGTACACACGGAAAAATTAAAGCCGGTCTAACGGTTCCAAAACCATCATGACTACACCAAAACGGCCGTAGCAGCTCCGCTTTTATAGAGACGTCGCCGCGCAGGCAAATCAACCGTCGCGGATATTTCTAATCAAACAAAACGCTACCGAGAATGCCACAAGACGGCCGACTCTATTTTAAAAACCCAAATAAAGGAATTAGTAATGAGCCCGAAAAGTGGGGAAAACAACTATCTTGAAGATCCAAACGGCAGAGTGGGCCTGCAGGACGACAGCTCGAGAGATGCCATTGGAAAGTATGGAGAGGAGGCCCGAAACAATAATGGAAAGAGGATAATTGAGTTCTGTATACAAAATAACTTTCTGGTAACGAATAGGTTATTCCAATATACGGATGCCCACAAATATGAAAGATCAATCATCGTTATATATTAAGTTAAAAGAACTAATAGGAGAAAAGTAAAGGATATGAGAGTAAGAAGAGGGGTAAAGATCGTCAGTGACCACTACCTATTAGAAAGCAAAATAAGCATGATGCGATTTACACCAGAGAGTAATAAAGGAAACAGAACATGTATACAAAATAATACACAAGAAGTAACAAATTTGTATATTTTAACTGATAAAAAAGCAGCACAAAAATAAAAAGGAAAAGTATAAAAAGTGATGTCAGCAATTTAGATGTTAAACACAGGTGGGGTTGGTATAAAAAACTTCAGTTGATACAGCTAAGGAGGTATGTGGTGCAACCCGAATAAACAGAAACAAGCATACAAAGAGGACAGCGTGGTGGACCGATTAATTAAAAACAATGTAAAACTCAAAAAAAAATAGAAACAATACCTAAAAGAAGGAACAGAACAGATACAAAGAACAAAAAATAAAGTCAAAAACGCCATAAGCTTAGCTACGGAAAAGTATTAGGACGACTTTGGCACTAGAATGCAAAAGAATTCATGCATATCCAAAGCTCTCTTACAAATTTTTTAAAAACCCAAGAGCGGGAAGCCAACAAGCTGAGACTAAACAGCTGAAAGATAAAAATGAAATCGTACTTACAGAAGGAAACCAAATCACGTACAGATGAAAGCAATATTTCAAAGAACTACTATTCAGTAGAGAAGAAATTGAAAATGGGAAAGCCGACCAAATGGTGTAAGAAATGCAAGTAAATGACGTGATAAAACCCATAAGAGCGCTCAAAAGGGGAAAAGTAGCGGGACACGATCAAATAACAGGCAAAATGCTTGAAAATATGGGCCCTAAAGAAACAAAAATGTTAACTTCAACATACTACCAAGCTTGGATGGAAGAAAAAGTGCCATCTGACTATAAAACTGGCATCATAGTACCAATTTTTAACAAATGAGATAAGGGGGAGTGTAAAAACTATAGAGGGTTTAGTCTGCTAAGTAGACCAGCGAAGGTCTACGAACGGATTCTGGAAAAGAAACTAGTAAGACAAATCGACAAATTACTAGAGCAATCGCAGAGTAGCTTCAGAAAGGGGCGTAGTATAAATGACCATATTTTTAAACTAAAACAAATAGCAGAAAAGTCCCTAGAAAGGAATATTGAAACGTATCGAGCGTTTATAAACCTGGAAAAAGCCTTCGATCGAATCCAGAGATCCAAAGTCCGAACAATATTGAAAAAGAGGAAGATGGAGGACAACCTAATAGGTGATATAATGAGCCTGTACGAAGAAAATAGGAACTATATAAGATCGGATAATAAGCAATCCCAAGAATTCTCAGTCAACAGTAGTTTAAGTCAGGGATGAGTATTAACTCATTTGCTTTTTAATGACACGATGAAAGATACAAGAGAAAAAACGTCGGACACATGAAACCAGTGTACCAGAATGAATGTGTCTTGAATGAAACCTACCAAAGAACCAAGAAGCATAGAATACATCATTGGAATCTAACAACATGAAAATTAATGTAAAAAAAGTAAAAACAATGGTAACAGAGAGAGGAAGTGTCCACGCAAACATCAAGTAAAATGGGAAGACACTGGAGCAAGTCGAGACGTTTAAATACCTAAGGGTAAACATCGACAACAAAGGGTACCATGATGCAGAAATAAACTCGAGATTGGATAGTGCGTCTAGACTATTTCACAGCTTTCATTTTTGGATGCGAAACGTGGGTTCTCACACCAGCCATGGAGAGCAAAACACAAGCGATGGAAATGAAGTATATCCCCAAAGTAGCTGGCACCACCAACAGGGACAAAATAAGAAATATGGTAATAAGAAAACTATCAAAAATGGAAGTCATATAAAAATAATAAGGACAGAAAACTCAAATGGTTTGGACATCTAATCACGTTAGAAATGAAAGACCTGTGAAATAAACTTGGAAAGCAAGAAGACACGCGGAGAGTGTGAAAAAGATACTAACAGAGAGAGGGCTAAATCTGGCAAAGGGATAGAAGATGATGAATAATAAAAAAGAATGGAGAAAATTTACTCATAATATGAAAGATCAATAGGACATACTTACACACCCTACACCTTCGGGTGAACGGGATTTTATATATTAATATCGAAAAATGGATTATATGAAAGTTGATATGTAAACAATGTAAATTAAATGCAGCAATCGAATATTTTGAGACAGAATTTTTCAGAATCCCAATATTGAGATCTCGGCCGTAAAACAAAGGGGCAAGTCAACGAGTGGCTAAATGGCTTCGTGCAAGATGGTCCGAACGGTTCGGGTTCAGGTACGGCGGTCATCTCTCGCGCGCGAACGCGAGCAACGTCCGCTCTCTACCCACGAGCCGGGCGCCCCAAAAACCTCCAGGTGCGGCAATTAGGCCCGCGTCCGCGGCCATAACTCAAGGTGGCAATCGATCGCCGGCAAAGGGTTGCGTGTTCTTTTACGAGCGGCCGGGCCGCGTCCATCGGGTCGCCGACAAAGCGGCGGCGGCAGCGCAGGCGACGGCCGGGCTTTATTCCGGGCATTTCCGGCGACCTGAGTGCGGGCCTGGCGGCCGCGGCTGAGCGCGACAGCTGCGGGTAGATCACAGGAGACGCGGGTCGCGGACCGGCACTAACAACGGCGATCGCCGCGAGCGCCAGCGGCCATCGAACAAAGCCCATTGTGCGCCCTTGTGCGCGCTGCCGCTGCCGCTGCCGCCGCCGCTTCCCACCCGCTCGCACTCACCCTCATCTACCTACTGCCACATATCATACGTGTCAGCCTACATCCAGATGCTCGCGATAATCGGCCGCGGCTCTATCGCACGCCGGGATGCAGGTCGCCGCGTGTCCTCTGGCTGCGCCTGCATTCGCCGCCGATTAATTACCTGCAATTTGCTTGCAGCCGCCCGACCCCGGCCGCGCCGCCGCCCGCCCCCCGGGCGGCCCACGTAGCGTCGCAACGTCGCAACGCTCACGCGGGCGCCGGATTTGCGGATCTTACGATTTAGCCATTTACAGCCCTTTAAAGTATTAACGGAAAAACAAACAGAACGGAAAACTCTTTAGTCGGCGCCCCAAAGAAAGCACATGCAAGGCGCCAGCCCTCGCCCCACTCCCTTGCTTTACTCTTCTAGCTGCATATTTAATTCGCCGCGGATGCAAATGTGTACTGTATGCCCCTTAAATTACAGAACGACAACAACTAAAAAAATCAATTTGTTTACCATTTTGCCTTTAGCGAAATTGTAATATAGGGTGATCTTGAACTTTAGAATTTAAATTTAAAGTTGACATGTTCCAAGCTCTGAGTTGGTAATATACCAAGGACCATTCACTGAGGTTCTGAGAATTTTATTTTGCAAATGCTTGGATGTATTTCTCCAGCTTACACAACCGTATAGAACTAATGGCCGTATTAATGACTCCGTTTTTAGAAATGATTTCCTGTTGATAAGCGGGTGTAATGGTACTGATCTAGTGCCTTCATTTAGTTTCTTTATTACATGGAACCTCCAAGTAAGACGAATACCCAACAATAGACCTAAGTAATTCACTGTTTCCTTCCTTGGTGTTATTCCACGCGACATGATTATTGTTAATTATTATTGGTGGCGGCTCGTTAATTCGTCTAAGGGCGAATATCTTTGCAGTGCACTTGTCGTGATTCATCTTTAATTTCTATCGCTTAAACCATCTTGTCAGCACATGTCTAGCAATTTAGAGTTGCGTGATTGCTCTAGGAGCTTTTTGTTCCTAATAAGTAGTGCAGCAGCAAATAATGCTAAGTCTGTGTTTGTATTAGGAATATCATGGGTAAAGATGTTAAATACAACAGGGTTCCAGGATACTACCCTGAGGAACTTCCGCTCTGATATGTCTTGATGATACTGTTGCATGAATTTTAACTGCAAATGTTCTGTTATCAAGATATGAAAATAAGATAGCGTTGGTATATTCTGGAATTCCAAGATTAGTGATCTAGTATTTTAGATCTTCAGTCCATACACGATCAAAAGCTTGAGCTACAGTACTGGCCAAAAGTTTGTTGACCAGACATTTTTTGCGTTTTCTGAAGGTGAAGATAAAAAATGGCCTTAGAACCATTCGGTGGTGAAATTGCACGATAAATAGAGTTAGTCAATGGTTTCACTTCAACACTTTACCAACTATAAGGTTTTATAATTGAAACTATAACAGTAGCTCCAAAACACTGAATTCAACACAACCGGTTTCTTAGCGTTCACTGAACATGATCGTAAAGAAATCTATGTAACAACAACGAGTGCTTGGCATTTCTGAAGTACGGAATCCAGCAAAGTGTCGATAGTCGATTGGGGGATTCTCTCCCAAGCAGTCTTCAGCTAAGTGAACTTCTCCTCCGCGTTAGCAGCCTTCTGCCCCACCAAGCAATGCTTAAGCTCATCTCAAAGTTGTTCGATGTTGAGGTCCTGGCTCTGTCTAGGCCAGTCGAGCAAGTCGATCCGACGACTCTTAAACCAGTTCATGATCGTTTTACTTTTGTGTTTTGGTAAATGAATCCCCTTCCATATTTCTGGCGTGTCCATGGAAACATGTGGTCGCTGAGGATACTCTTGTATACGAATATGTCTATTATGCCTTGAATTCGGACAATAGGGCCCATTCCAGCAGAAGAGCAACACCCCCAGTTGAACACCGACCTCCGCGCCATACTTGTGGGTGGACAGCAATTTTTTAGGATCGAATCTGGACGTCAAACGATTTTGATTCTATCAGTCCCGAACATAGTGTACTTCGATTCATCTCCAAATAATCCTATCCTAATCCGCACTTTGGTCTGTCAGGAACATACCTCTTCTTTCTTCATTCTCCAGCGGCATAATATCTGGAATACGGCTTGCTTAGTAATGCTGAATTGCTTGGTGAGTTGTACGATAGTGAGTCCGTTTTGTCTGCCTCTCCATATGGTCTCCTGCTCTCATTCGGTCATGTTGTGGCTTTCTCGACAGCATGGCATGTTTTTGCAACAAATACAATAAAAAACAGTCATAAAAAGGAAAGAAAAAGCATAAAAAGCAAGAAAATTATGAAAGTTAAAATTGATCGGTTTGGAGATTTTTGGTATTTCTCATGCAGCTACGACGTTTCCTAACATACACTGCCCGTACACCAAATTGCGGCACTTCCCACCTGCAAACATAACTCAGACGCATAGAGCTCTCGGGCAAAGCATATTTGTTTTAGATAAATTTTCATGTGGTCAATAGAGTTTTGGCTAGTACTGTAAGTCCACAAAAACTGCCACTGTTGCATTTTTATCCCCTCTCCAAGGTTTCAACAATTCACTATAGCTGATAGCACGTAGAATGTCCGTTTCGAAATCCGAACTGAGAGACTGGTAGCAGTTGTAGTCCCGAACTTCATCTCTTAGCCTAAAGTAAATTATATTTTTAAACAGTTTCTACGTGATTGCTAATAGACTAATGGGTCAGTAGCTAAAAACAGCTTTTTTGTTTCCTGGTTTGGAAAGGAAAAAAATTAATGCATGTTTCCATTTCTTTAGAAAGCATGCATTAAAGGTGATAGCCAGGTGTGCTAGTGCTTTCTATGATAATTTTTAAGTATAATATTAGGTATTCGATCTTTACCGGGTACAATCTGAAAAGAACTTAAGAAAAGCAGTAGAACACTTTAACCAAATAATACAAGAAGCTGCTTTACTTGCAAAACGAAAAATTGCAAAAGAGAGAAGATTAAAAAAGGTGGCAGACTACCAGAGCCCCAACTGACAAGTTCAACTTCAATCGATCCACAAACAACTTTAAATCAAGTACAAGTTATCACCTACTAAAGTATTCTTCTGAAAGATTGATAAGACATATTCACCTCTTCGTAGAGATGATGGAACCTGAGCTAGAAACAACTTTAAAAAAACGCTAGAATTTGCTAATCATTGAACTATTGTGTCTATTATAACCTCTTCGCGGTCTATCCGATATAGGTAGTATGTCGGTTTTTCGAAGCTAGTCTCTGAAGAGCGTGTGCTGTTGCAAATGAATCGAGTTTTGCTCCAGCAGGATTGACTGCTTTGCATCCCCACATAATATATGTTTGTTAAGTCTTAAAACCATTATCATTCCGGTTCAGTATATTGAAATTGATAAGAGCTTTGTTACAGTTATGGCTCATTCAGGAGATTTGATAAAAGGTTTGTTTAACAGAAATTGTTTTATTTGACCAAGGTATGGTTGAAGTAGATTTAGAATTGATGTTATAATTGTTTTGATTAGAGATTCGGTATTAGAAAAGATATTGTCTTCCAAAGTTGATTCTGATTAATTGGGTTTGTGAGATTGTTGGTGAAATTGTTTTCTGGGACTGCTGATTGTAATTGGTGGTACATAGTGCAGTTTGGTATTCTACTCCCTCCAAAATACAAAACACATATATTAACCACACCACCAATTATCCTCTAAGTATCAGACTAAAGATAATTTAAAAAAGAAAAGCAAGACGTAAATGGCAGATTTCAGGGAGCCTCGCTGATAAAATCCAAGAGTACAAAAATAAAACATTCGACGACTACCTACAAAATTCATCACCTGACCAACACAATGAATACTCTTTATGGCATATAACCAGAAAAATGAAAAGATCCTGAGTTCCTGCCCCACCAATTCGTAGAACCAACAGGTCATGGGCGCGTAGTGGTAAAGAAAAATCAGAAATATTTGGGGTACACTTAACAAGCATCTTTCAACTACACGAGCCAACTAAAGCACTGCACACAGATGCAGAACTACTTGAATAGCTTAAATTCTCACTTCAATTTTGACCCACCAATAACACCCTGTGGGTACGAGGAAATAGTAAATGCAATTAAGTGCTCCAAACCCCAAAGCACCAAGTTATGATCAAATTACAATTACTTCCAGGAACATGTATCAATAATAACAGAAATATTCAATGCAATCTGAGAACCCAACATTTCCCAATACACTGGAAATTCACTTAAGTAATTCTTAAAAAAACAGACAAATCAGCACCTACCAAATTCCAGCCCTCTCCAAATTATTTGAACAAATAATATTAACAGGTATAACCACCATCACTTATTGTACTTTCTGAGCATCAAATCGGTTTCCGTCAAAAATTTTCGACAATAGAACAGATCTACACCATAGTAGACACAATCGAAAGATATTTTGGAGAAAAAAGAGTTTGTACAGCAGTATTTCTAATTATAAAATCAAAAAGCAATGCCCCACTAATAGTCTACTGTTAAAATCATACAGTAAAAGACATAATTTCCAAATCAAATTCAATGACAGCTTTTCGATTCACTCCGCTCTAGCAAGTGTACCACAAGGAAGCGGATTGGGCCCTACGCTTTAACAACTATTTAGGGCTGACTTACTTTATAACAAAAACCAGATTACTGCTATATTCTTGAGAGCCATTTGATTTGTCTAGCACTGCAACCTCATGAATTTATTATACTTTTTACATGTTTAATTTAAAAACATCAGCCGATGAAGCTTAAGGTGATAAGACTTTATCGTATCTCAACAGCAAATTTCAGTTTCAACGTTTTAAAAATGGCCATTTTGATGTGAATCACAAGACAGGCTTAGATCAGTCAAGAAAGTTCGAAAACGCTTAATTGTAGACATTATTAGATGAAAAACCGACTCAAACACTCAAGGAACTTGTAGGGCCATTAGATGTTGGTAAATCAACCAATAATACCGTTTATATGCGATGGAAAATATTCAGAAAGAAGAAAAATGGGTGCCACATAAATTGTCAGAAGGTACCATTGCAAATCGTTTGAACATCACAATTTCGTTGCAAGTTTTCTTAATTCGTATTGTAACGGGATGAAAAATGAACATATTTCGATAATTCCAACCGCAAAAATCATGAGTGAGTCTTCAACGCCAAAGCATTTATGACCACAAGATTATATTCTGTATCTGGTGAAATCGAGAGTGCATGGTCTATTACGAACTATTGAGACCAAACGAAACCCTTTTGAGGATCGCTACGAACTAAAACTTAAGTTAAATGAGAATTTGCACCAGAAGAGGCCTGCAACAGCTAGCGAATGCCGAAAAGTGATCATTTTGCTCGATAACACTCGGCTTCATGTTTTAACAGTAAAAATAATATTGGTAAGCCTCCAATGGAAAATCCCCCCACACCCTGAATACTCTCCAGATCTAATGTCATCAAATTGTCACCTTGTTCCGATCAATGCAACACACATTAGCAGACACGCACTTCTGTAACTTCAAAGAGTTTAAAAAATGGGTTGCCTCGAAAGATTTATCAGAAGTAACCGGGGTACCAATGGGTTGCCGTCTGTGAGTTAAAGCTTACATTTGTAAAAGATATGAATAGCTGTCTCATTGTCTCCAACTCAAGTCCCGATTGTACAGCCCTATTTTGTTGAGGTGTCCACTGAGAAACCAATGTCTTGTAAAGAGACATAACAATTCATAGCTGAACCCTACTTTGTACTAACAGTTCTTCAGTTCGTTTACGGTATGATCTTTTTATTTTCCCAGAATTTTTTAAGTTGTTTTCTGACCTATTTTCTCGCCCAACTTCGTATTGTATCATCAGGTACTCTTAGAGCCGGTTCAGCGTCTATACATGGAGTTGATAATTCTTCTTGCTTCTTCTTGCCGGCAATTTTGCAGTGCTCTGGTACCCACAACAGAGTTAACTTGTTGTGGTCCGCCAAAGCACTGAGTTTTTCGTGGCTTGAATGCTCGGGTTGTTTAATACCTTCAGGGATGGCTGACTGCCTGTGAATATATTGATTCGCTTATTTTGATAAACCTTCAAATTATTTTGCCTAACGTACAGTAATGTAGCAAATACCTCTGCTTAAAAAACAGACGTATATGTTTCTAGTAAGAAGCTTAATTGGAAGTTTCTCTTTTCGCAATATATGCCTGCTCCCGTTCCGGATTCGCTCTTTGATCCATTCGCATACCAGATAATTTTTTGGAGTCTGTTTCTGTTGCTTATTTGTATATGGTCTGTTCTTATACCCAGTATGCTTCCACCCATATGTTCAATTTTCAGAAGGCCACAATCCAAACAATCTTTGCGAATGGGTTCATTTCGCAGTCTATTACGAGACATTCTTGCCGTTCCTATAATTTCAAAATAAAGAGAGAAAAGATCTAGCAGTGTCTCCATCGCTGCTATTGGTGTTTTTTATGCCCTCCAGTATGGTTAATAAAAGTCAATGAACCTAAATCAATCGTTTTTATAACACAAAAAATAGATCCTCTCCAAGTAACATATAGTGGAGCTGTTATACCCCCAAAACATAGTGAAAGATACCTAGACGTACATCTAGATTGCTAACTAACGAGGAAGAAACACATCTTATCTGTATAAAAGTAAGAAGATACACTGGTTATTAGGGCGGAAATCAAAATTAACCCTTAACAATAAGAAATTGCTTTATAAAGCAATGATACTGCCGGTTACGACATATGGTATCCAATTCTGAAGTTGTGCTAAAACATTCATCTTTAAATTTTACAAATTTTTCAAATAAAAACTCTCCGTATGATAGCAAACGCAATTTTAGTACATCAACAACAAAATAAGTGTGGCATGTTGTCAAAAACTTTGCCAACAGATACAAGAATCGAATTCATAATCATCCTAGTGTACTAGAGACAATTAATTGACCAGTGGCAACATCATGATGTTTGAATTTAGTGATCTTACAGACAATAGATAGCAGAAGGTCACATTAAAGTGATACTCCTTACACGTCACATACCCTTATTATTATTAAATTGTCAATGGTGTACGCTATCGGGAGATACTATACAACATTTTTTTCAATAAAACCAAGGATTATAACTTGAATAATATATGGTTTCAACAAGATGGAGCCACATGTTATGCAGTAAGTAAAATATTCACTTTACTTTAAACCAAATTTTCTGGTCGTATTATCTCGCAGAAGGATTACATCGATTAGCTTTATACTGATAGCAGTAAAATTCAGATTTTTCCAGTTCAGGAAAAATAGTCCAAAGTTTAATTTGGATGACCCTATACAATTTGAAGTATCTTAGTTTGAACATACATAAAATTAGAAAAAAATCCATTAATTTACTATCCATTAATTTCAAAATAATTTTAAGAAACTCAAATTTAAATGCTGCTAGAATGTATTACTTTTTTTATAGCTCCAAAATTACGACCACAAAAATACAAAATACGATCATTTTTTAATGAGAAACGTCCAATATATTAAAAATCATTTAATTAGAATAACTTTTTCAAAAGCAGTTTGGAGGAAATTAAAATTAGTAGGAGGTCTCCAAACATGTAAGTGGTCCTTTTTAAACGAGCTTACTAAATAAAAAAGCACCTAAAAAAGTAATAGCATAAAAACACACAACAAGACTTGACGATCAGATCTTAAAAAAGTAAAAAGCTTTTACTGTCTGAAAAATAGGATAAAGAATTGAAAAGACAGATGAAAAA
Source organism: Sinelater perroti (assembly GCA_036346155.1). Taxonomy (NCBI): domain Eukaryota; kingdom Metazoa; phylum Arthropoda; class Insecta; order Coleoptera; family Elateridae; genus Sinelater; species Sinelater perroti. Next base: position 18,668,216 of record JARFIY010000254.1, on the reverse strand, counting down.
TGAAAGGTAGACTGCAATATAGCGAAGTAAAGCTAACAAAAAAATGCTAACATTTTACAAGCATTCATTTATATATCAACAAAGGGCTAGAATTTCTGTATAATGTTACATTTTAAATTGTTAAAATAAGCGCAACGCAGAAGACAGGAGGTAAATTCTAAAAAAAAGAAAATTTTTGAATGCGCCCAAACTTTATTTTATATTTTGCGCGCGATGTGTCTAAAAAATATAAACACAAGATACAAGGTGTTCTATAAGTCGGTCATCGATCATTTGTAAACCCTTTAATAAAGCTCTTCAATATTCACATATTTTATTAACATACTTTTAGTTAAAAAAAACGCATGTTTTAGATTTGGCTGAATAATAAATATTCGATTTCATTGGATGAATTTACAATTCAAATTTCAAAATTTAATATTCAATATTTTATTAAAAAAATATTTGAAATAATGTAGTTTAACCGCTGAGTATTGGAAATGTCCAGAATTATAAATAAGACAGAACTGGTAGACCACAAATAGTGATAACGAAACAAAACATCGAAAAAGTTCAAAAACCCAACATCAGTGAGAAATGCATTAAAAATGCTCGAAATTCGAATTTATCAAATCATCAGACATTAGTTATAATTTTTTCCTTATAAGTAAAAATTATCAATTTATCATCAGTTTCATTAGAGAACTTGGTCTAAAAAAGAAGAGTCAGTTGCAGATGGCAGAGAGCGAAAAAATATTCTCTACAGAACTACATACAATAGGCAACTTACGAGGCAATTAAAATTGGAATTACAAGGAATTAGAAACACTACCTCCTAAATTTATACAACCACGTTATCTAGAGAAAACCAGTCGTTATGGAAAGCTATCGAAAGTTTTAAAAGACCACCCCCGTGTGTAAGAAACCGTTTAGACCGAGAGCTCGATTGGTGGCAGGAGTTTCTACATCCCGGAGGTCGTTTGTTGTAGACCGATTGCATGTACCGGAGTCGATATTTTCTGACGGAGAAACTCGGTTCGTTTTCTTTGGTATTTGACCCGGCGAGGAAAAATAGAAAAATCCTGTTGTAAACCTCGGACATGACCAGCTGAAGGACCTACATCAGGAAAAACGCTTCCGATCGACCCCGCAGCGAAGATTGGGGTAACTTGTAATTTTTTCTGTCTACACCCTTCTCTTCTCTTCCTCGTTTCCCCCTAATTTTAGCCCCGAGGAGCCGATTCCTTCAGCAGAGTATACGCTTTCACGGTGAGTGTGTCTTCCAGCTTTTTGGCCTTTTAATTGAAATTTCTTTGTTTAAAATTAAAAATACGATACAATATTGACTAGTTATTTTCCTGACAGATCTTCTGTATCAAAAGAATCAACTAACAATACGTATAATAATAGTAAAAGATTTTTTCTTGGTTTGGCATGATCACTGTAAACTGAAGGTGTTTGCAGCTTCTTAATTCTTAAAAATCATAAAGCGGCAGTAGTTTTTTATGTTGTGAGCTGACCTTTTTCACGCCGATGTTTTAATTGAAGATGTATGTTTCAACATTAATCTAATAATATTTAATGGAAAAGACAGATCAGCATTTGAGATTCGGAAAAGCCATATACAAGTTGCACTCATTATCAACAAAGCAATACTGTCATAAAACTTTCTAAGCTGTTTTCAAATAGTACCTTAGTATTTTCTTCCACACGTTACAAAATGTTATGTTTAATCTTCTTGATCAAAAAAAAACTTCATTTCCTTTTACTTAATGTATTGGCTACTCATTAGACAGTTTTATACTCATATAGAAACAAACTTACAGTCATTACAAAATTCGATTTCAATTCCTGCTTAGTTTGACCCAAATATTTATTAAAATACATTTGTACTTTTTCCTTTCAGTCTTCATTAATGGTAAGGATAGTTTCTAAAGTCATTGCCCGCGTTAACTTAAGTGACAAGGCAAATACTTCTGGGTGCATTGTTTTCGGATGAGTAATATTTAATTTATAATGTGTGAAAAGATTTTGCCATTATAGTACATGATAATTGCAAAGTAATTTACTTCCTCTAACTACACTTTCAGTCAACAAAGAATATTCACATTTTTATCTAGCCGACAATGGCCCTTTCTTAACACGAATTGATTCAAACTTTCAGTTTGAATCTCAGTCTCCTACAACAAAGTTATAGTTCGCGTTTCTCATTGTAACTATAGACATATCATTCATAAAACACTAATAGTGCTTCTTGGATCTAGTCTATTTCTGATTGATGTAAACTGTTCTTTTATTGAAGAATAATGCGACTAATTACGTCATTGCAAGAGATATATGGAGCAATATAGCCTTTCTTGACAATTTTTTGTTGTCCCATTAATGGTTTTCACATACAATATGCAAATTAACCGAAATTGCTTGCCTCCAATAGTGTTGTGCTTCATTTTTAAAGTTTCTCGGCCATATTTTCTTTCGTATTTGTTCCAATTATTAGCAAAAAGAACAAGGAATAATAATATTAAGAGAAAGATGTCGCGTAATCAGCTTTCGTACTACAGAGATTACTTTACCGTTCTGTGCGAACAAACCTAAAAATTTGATTCGTGAAAAAGCTAATTATCTTACACACGCCCAGAAAGAATAATCGCACCAATCGTGTATTTGTACAACTTTCAATAAAACTGAATTAACGAATAAACCTGTAAACTGTAGAGGTAGGATAGTTCATGTCAGAGCTGTATGCAAAATTAATGTCATTCTAAAAACACTTAATTACTCTTAGTATGCAAAGTAGAAATATTAGTACTATTGGAAAAAAGTACTCCCTAGAAAGTTTGAATTACTAAGGGAGTAACGATGTTGAGATGAATTGTTCACGTGCATCTTCTAGCGAAGAGGAAAGTACTAAGTCTAGCAAAGCTTCTTCTAACTTGGATAAGAACTTTGCTAAAAGGCAAAATCCAGATCATCTTCAACATTCATGGCTCTTCTGCTCAACCGCTTTATAGACGTGGAAGCAAAATCCTGCAACGTGCAAATAAAGAGACTATCAAGAAAATCTTTCTATAAGAGTTTCCATTTTTACCATATTTTGGCACACGCAATTGATGGAGTTCATATGAGCTTTACAAAAGCTTATTACTTAAGCATCTAAATCCACACTATTGGTGATTTGTGAAAGATCATGCGATGGACAGAAATGGATAATATTTTCTACTGTACCTATCCACTACCCTCGAAACAGTCTTTCCTAATAATAACAAAAGAAGTATTGACCTAATTAAAGAAACTCATAACCCTGAGAGATATCAGTATCTTTTTATATTTCTGGAAATAATTTGGATTGACAAAGAAGGGTTTTACCTAACACATGTTATATATTAATCATACTACAACCTCATAAGACATATTATATTACCAGTGTTATAGTTTCTGAGACTTTCCATTTGTAGTAATGTTATTCGTAGGAGTGTTACGTTTTCCAGCTATTAATTCTTAAAAGTCTTAACAAATAGTCCTTCTAGCTACCTATCCATACTGCAAATGGATATAACTAAGACTTTTTTTAATTATTAATTAAGAATAGGTAGGATAAACACTAGAGTATGTATGCCTGCGGGGTTGAGATGTTTGGTTGTAATGCGGATAGACCTGGGTTCAATCTTGGGCTAAGATACTGGCGGGTGGCCTATTCGGCCACTAAAAATAGTTGAGTATCAACGTAACATGGGGTAATGACGCGGTTGTCTAAGGCGTGATGCTTGCCACATCTTCCCGTGTCTGAGATAGTGCGCGACAATCAGACAGAAAGGGAGAACGTGTGCGAGCCTTAACTCCCAACTCTTACGTAGGATGTACTATTATATTACTATAGTATAAACACTATTAAAAAAACAAATTAAGATTATTTATTTAAAAAATAAATGAATTATCTATGATTTGCATCTGAAAAGTTACCTATTGGTCATGTCTGCAAATTATATTAATAGAAAAAAGAAAAAATAAGAAATAAGAGAGCTTTTTATTTTTTAAAAATATAAACTTATGTCTTATGGAAGAAGTGATAGAAGATAAAGAAAAAAAATTAATGAAACAAAGAGGTTTATAATTTTCTTCTTTATTTTTTACTAATAATTATGTGACAGTAGTTCAAGAAAAACTTAAATACAATGCATTCAAAGAAATATCGCTCTCTAGGTACTTGCATTCCTGGCAACATTGTTTAATGCTTGCCTCAGACAGGGATATTTCCCAATAGCATGGAGACATGCTATAGTCGTTGTCTTTCCTAAACCGGGGAAAAACAGCAATAATCTCAACAACTATCGACCAATAAGTCTTCTAAATACTCTATCAAAAATACTTGAACGAATAATCTACTCCAGACTAAATACTCAACTGCAAGAACTAAATACCCTCCCACCATTCCAATTCGGATTCAAAAGCGGGCACTCAACCTGCCATCAGCTTCAACGAATTGTAGAAATAATCGAGACTGGATATGAGAACAAACAATGTACCACAGCCATTTTTTTGATAAAGTCTGGATAGAAGGCCTTAAATATAAAATACTCCACCTACCAATACCAGGCTGTCTTAAAGCGATACTTTACTCTTTCCTAGACAATAGAACCTTTGCCGTACGAATCAATTCAACTGTCTTTGACAGTAAGTCAATCAAATCCGTAGTCCCTCAAGGGAGCGTGCTGGAACCGCTACTATTTAACATATTTGTTAGAGATATCCCGCTCACACGAGAAAATCTTACTATGTACGCTGACGATACAGTGATCATATCGCAAAGCTGGAATCTAAACCAATTAATCTCTCATCTTCAATCAGCAATCGATGAAGTAAACAACTGGCTAATCAAATGGAACATAACCCTCAACACAGCAAAATGTGAAGCCAAAATATTCACCCTCAGGAAAATTAAGGATCCTGATAGTTTAGTAATAAACGGTACACACATTGAATGGAATCCCAACACTGAAGCGGTGAAATACTTGGGCGTTTATCTAGACACACGCTTATCGTGGAAATTTCATATTCATAAGAAGCTTAACTTATGCTACGCTAGACTAACAAAACTATACCCATTAGTTAACAGAAAATCATCACTAAAAACCAACTGCTCTCTACTTTTACATAAATCCCTAATTCGACCGCTAGCAACATATGCTTGTGCTATATGGAGCAATGCCTCTAAATCCAACATCAACAGAATACAAGTGTTCCAGAACAAAATCCTAAGAATATCAGTTGATGCCCCTTGGTATGTACGAACATCCAACTCCAAACCAAATTCCAACCATAGAGGAATATTTGAGGAAAACCACCAAAAAGTTCCAACTTACTATCACCAACTGCGAAGGCGCTGCGTACTATAAACTAGGACGCAAGAATCTGCATAGAAGATTAAAGCGTACACTCTCACAGGATCTGTATGTATAACAACGGATAACACAAAAACTGACTAATTAACCCGCCAACACCCAGACCCATTGTTAATCCTTTAGGACTACCTGATACGATAATTGTGTATCTTATGTTATGTATCCCAAATGACATGTATACCTTACTTTATCAATGCTATGAATAACAATGTACAATTGTTGAACTGGCAATAAACTTAATAAAAAAAGTTATTTTTAAAAAATAAGAAAAGTCTAACAAAATAGATAAGGATAACCTCAACATTAAAATTACATATAATATTACTTGTTTATTATTTTTTTACTTACTAGCTGGCTTGCTCAATACTAATTTTGTCTTTTTGTTCTATAAAATATTATGCATATTTTTTAGTTTTTTTTTTTTAATTAAGTTTAACTCATAAAACCAAACTCTTCATAATATTGTGTCCAAAAGATGTTCAACGATCAACAACATTAAATTTTATCTCAAAATAAAATAATATTAAGAACTGTTTCGCTCTAACTTCGTTACCTTCACTATATCTAAGGTCAACGTTTTAGCTCCCCCTTTTGTTACTGCAAAAACAGCCAATTATGTGTTTCCTGTTTTAACGTTTACATTCACAACCTTGATCCAGTATTAAAAGAATAAAATATATACAAACATTGTAATTTTAATAATTTACATACACATTTTTTGCAGCATTCGCTGGTTGCTGACTGTGAGATAATTATTATACTATCTCATGATTATAAAAAAAATACCAAATAAAATTATGTTTGTATGTCGTTTTGGATTAGTAGAATTGTACTGCTCTGTTTCGCTTTAATATTTTGTAGGTTTCTGTATACCATACAACCTTATGATACTCCGTAAAGTACACATGTGTCTGTTGTATTTTTCGTTCTTTATAGTCAGTTGATTTATGGTTTGCACCACATTCTATACATTTCAATGGTTTCGTGCAGTAGGATTTGGAATACCAATATAATTGACATCGAAGCCTTTCTTGTATGAAGGTTTAACAGTTATTTTATATTGCCTATGTCTTACCTTATACTAATCTATTATAGACTTAATAATTTATTAATTATAAATGTTACATCAATGATTTTTGGTGACAACCAAATATGGTCTTCTTTAGTTTTCTACCGCTCAGGTAGCATGCTAACTCCCTTAAAGAGATCGCTTTGCAAAACTCGCCTTATCGATTGCTTTAATAATTAAATGTTTGTAGCAAATTCCAGATACGCGAGCTTCCAAAGACGCAAAACGATTGAAGTCACAAAGATGTATATCGAGTAAATATGGGGGAAGGATAACCACAGGTTTTCCACTTTTTCTTCATCAAATACGAGCTTCGATTTGTGTGGTTTTTATTATCATAGGAGACTTCATTTCCTTATCGAAAAATAACTTATACATCTTTAACGGTGGTAGTCTTCTCTTCGTAAAGATGCCAAAAAGCGATTTCATCAAAAACCATTGCCATATTCAACATCCTCTTCCTCTCCCTGAACTCCTTCCTTAACTGTCGTTGAGCAATCTCACTCTCTTCCAGTCACTGAGCCAACTTGCTTGTAGGTAGGGGTTAGTAGAGGAGTACCCAACTTTCATCTATGACCGACTATTGTACCGAAGAAGATACAAGCTTGCTTTTGCTATTTTATCAAATTGCGAGGGATAATTTTTCAAATTTTTTGATCAGACACAAATCCTTAATCAAAATCTTCTAAAGACTAGTTTTGAGAACGTAAACGTGTATTGCAACTGACCACAATCTTGTTTCGGTTAAATACGCTTTGATTCGCTCCAATCTGTGGTCTTTATTGGAAGTCACAAAATAAGCCTTTATCCTAGTTTCTTCAATTATAGTACGGCGTTTGTTTATTTTGGTCACCCATTTCTTTAGAGTGTGGATAGAGGATACCTTTGCAGCTAATTACAAGTGTATCCTGTAGACCGTCCGATCATGCGCCCGATTTTGATCTTGGCCACTCGCCAAATATCAATAAATTTTTGTCAAAATTAGCAGACATTTTGATCACAAATGCGAGATCACAAACGCCAAGTTTCGCCCCACTAAGTTAAGTGGTTCATGAGCAAGGACGTAATTTGTGATTTTATTTTAGATTTGAATGCTGTAATATTTCATTGCTTAGTGAGGATTCGAGATCAATATAAAAAATCATTAGAAGGCACTTGCTTGTTTCATGCCTGATATTTAAGTAGTTGCAAATAGCATCTTTCCTTACAACTCTGTAGGCTTCATTTTCTTTCATTTAATAAGAATGATGTATGAGTTTTTCATATTTAAGATGATTTTGCCTTTCTGTACGCTTCTAGATTTTGCATGTTGATTTTTACTGTATTATTATGCAGTGCTTTACGCTGAGAGGGTTCTTTTTCTTGTTCCTTATCATTATTTACATTATCTTCATTATTTAAATTTACTAGAAATGCAAATTTATTTTTGTTGATTATTTAACTATTTTGTTTAAGGCTTTTTTGAGCCTACCAATCGCGACAATCAACCTGCTTGAGGTCATTGATTTTGGTGATTTCAGTTGATTTCATGACGGTTGAAAAATCGGGTATGGGGAAAAAGTTCTTATAATGTTGAACACTATTTGACATTTAAATATTAGGAGGAATTAGGACAATTGTTTTTGAAACACTGGTGGTTGAATAGGAGTTGCAAATGGTTGATATGACATTTGAAAATTTGGTGTCGTGGGTCGAATTTGCTTCAAGAATTCGTTGAAAGATTTATGACTGTTGATTTTGATAACGTTGGAAATGCATTTTAAATTTTATATGACGAAAGCCTGCTGATCTTTCATCAGAGTTGTTGTTCCACTTGGATTTGGTCTTGGGGCCACATTAAATCGCACTTCATTTTCACCTGGATAACCTATTCAGGTAAAATGAAGTGTGATTTAATCGTTACTTACAATACTCACTTATCAAAAACCAAATATAGTCAAACAGGCGCATGACAGGCGTATAGTATCAGTTTTAGAAAATTAAATTAGAAACCTGGCGCTTGAGGTCTAAGAAAAAACACGTTTGCCGTGTTTTAACTAAATGAGTTAATATTTATTAAAGTTGCTTGTAGAACATAAAACTAATGTATAAAGAAACAATTTTAAAAAATATTTCAGCTGACTTGCCGAAATAATATAAAAATGAAGAACAGCGTTTCAGAACGGTTGTGCAAACGCATGAGGTTTAATAAGCAATCTAAAATAAGTTATTATGTCATTAGCAGATAGTTTCAGCTGAAACTATCTACGGCAAGATGGTTGCAGTTAGGATATAATGCAAATCTTTTTACCAAGCAACAATACAAAAACTAACTTTTTGGTAGAAAGTTAGAAAAAGAGACGTTGTAACAACGCACAAAAAAATTTAGGGCTTATTTCCTACTTTGCTTCTTCTTTTTCACGGTCAATATACAAGATTTTGTTCCAAACATATGGAACCAGACTTAACATAATGATATAATCTGGCAACCAATGAAAGTGGACTGTAATGCGCATGCGTGAATAAGGACGATTTTACTGGTGGAGTCAGTTGTGTAATAATTGCATTTAAGTCAAATTTTATGCCCTCGTCCGCAGAAATAATTTGGGTGGAGTACAAACGAGGACATGCTGCAAACTATTTAGAAATGGCTGAGCGTTTCTTAAAGGTAAATTATAGAAAACCTGTAACGTGTAAAACATCGGAAAATATAAAACGTGTATCAACCACAATTAACAAGAATCAGTAACTGACACTCAGAGAACTAGAAGGTGGGCTGGAGATTGTAGAAATTAAAATGACTTTAGCATAAAATAAATCGCAGCAAAATTTGTTTTTTGGCTAACGACTTGCTTCGAGTTAAGCAGATTTCCTCAATAAAAAAAGATCATAACCAAACATAAAAGTGGATCCACGGCTACGATCCGGAAACAAAGAATTGTAGTCTCAATAGAAGTTTCCTAGTTTATCAAGTTCAACATTTATCTGATCCTTTAGTTTATTAAGTATCGTCATTAAACTTTTAATTTAAATATGTTAGTTCTTACCGTACGTACAGCATTTTTTAGTTTAAATCACTGTGTGGTGAAAGCAGCGAACAAATCTTTGGAAGGCCACATGAAAAATAAATGGATGACATAAATGCAATATAAGAAATATATGACATAATAGGACTAAAATATAGCAATGAACAAATTAATATAAAAACACAATAAAAGATACATTTAAATATGTGACAATTTGGGGAAAATAAACATTCTAAACAAAGTATTTGTTCCTTAAAATTGAAAACTGAAGAAACAATGTACTTTTGTTCCCACTGAACGTGATAGCACTGGTTGTACAGGAAACTTATGAATTTAAATCAGGTCTTTTCAAGCACATGGGATGCAGGTAGAAATTGGAACTACTTATTCCCAGGAACCTGTTGGTGGTGACTGGTGAGGGATACTCCAATCGCGACACCATCGTAACAAAAAAGGTAATGTAAAACTACTGTATTGTAGCTCCGATAGAATTACAACAGCAATACAAATTCGAAGTATCCAAAAAGCGCTAATCTAAAGAAAGACAAATTCTTCAGTTTTCTGCCAATTTTCATTCAAATGGCTTGGCACAGCAAATTTTTTGCAACGTAATCTGCATCTTAAATTCCTTTAAGCGCTTACATACACGAATTAAGATAATGTAGTCAAATCAACTCGGCGATAATTTGCATATTAGAGCAATGTAATGAACATGTTGATTACACATCTGTCAGTTACACGAGGTAGTAGCTGCAAGGCGACAGCATCGCTTCAGCCGCGCACTCACACTGCTGCTAGTTTAGCATTATCAATCGTGCATCGTGTTTTTGCGCGGAAGAAGTGGCGGAAGCCATAATCGAGATTGCGCTGAATAAGAGAAGGATTTCCTGGACGTCTTCCAAGTGCCCAGTCACCATGCAAGCGAGCGGCAATATCTTATGAAGGCTTGATAGGGCCAGTTAGTAGCGAATTCGCCATTTGGCTAGGCTGGAATTAGTGTTCGGTCGAGAAACAGTTATTTGAAAGAATAAGCGAACTTCAAGACTTCTGGGTTAGATGCGAGGGGTGGCAGGCTGTGTGCTTTAATGCTGATGCAATTTATGCATAGGCACACAGCAAATAAAGTGTGGATTGTCTTCCATTTATAATTAAGTCTATTTTGGGTTCTGGAATACCAAAAGGTCATTTTCTATAAGTAGGAATTTTGTGTGCAGCATACCACCTTTTTTGAAACTTTAGGCCTACTAACATGTACTCTGTCCTATCCACAGAGATAGTTTTTATAATACAAATTGATGTAATTGCTGCAAATTACTTGCAAACGTGTAAAGTAGCGCCCCATTAAATCACTATAAAAATTCACTAACCTATATTACAAGTGAGTGATCGAACAAGCAAATCCAAGGAATAGTTAAGAAATGGTTAGAAGTTCATTTGGTTGAAACCGTTTTAAACGTTTTAGTTTGCCAGTTTTGTCCGAAAGAGAGAGAGGGAGAAACTAGCGCACACATAATGGTTGATACATACTTGTTGTTAGTTGCCATTTCAGTAGCCGTAGACGATTGAACAACGCGTCTTTGTTTACGACGCCTTTATTACAACCAGTGGTACAGATACAGAGAAGATTTCGAACTAACTTCAATGTTGGTCCACGCGGTGCCGTCCCATCTCGCCCAACAATACTGAAATTGTTTAACAACTTCAGAACAAGAGAAACAGCTCGGAAAAGTAATCGTACGGTCAGAACATCAAAAAAGATCGGAAGAGTTCGACAGGCTATGCGATTCGCTCGCATTGACCGAATTTTGCACTTTGAGCTCTATTTTCATCTTTACAAAATCATCGTGGTTCAAGAATTGAAGGAAAATGCCTATGTATGGCAGTTTATGTTTGCAGGAACGATGGTGAAAACTGTGGAAGATTGCGGTATTTTGATAACAAGTGACAAAGCGCATTTTCACTTATCGAGTGCTGTAAATAAACGAAATTGTTGGTACTGGAAAATAATCTAGACGAAGTCTATCAAAAACCTTTACATAGTGAGAAAGTAGCCGTGTGGCGCGGAATAATACGATTTAGCATAATCGGACTATACTTTTTCCAAGAAAACAAACGCATCATGACGGTCAACTCACAGCTTTATTTTACGATGTGGCGGGAATTTTTAATGCCTGAATTGAGAAGACATCGGATTTCTCTCAATAGAGTTTGCTTTCAACAAGATGGGACTACTTGCCATACCTCAAAAGAACATTTTCCAGTGCCCACGATTATCGTATGATTATTTCTTATAGAACTGCCTGAAAGATGAGGTTTACATTGAAAAACCATGGACTCTTTCGAAAGCCGTAACTCGATAAATTCGAGCAATTCCACGCGACATGCTTAAAATGTGCATATACACTTGGATGGCATCACTTTTCGCACTTGAATTACGTTCTCTTTGTTTGCGCTTCATGTTACTTAAATGGTATTTATGTAATCTTTTGAAAAAATAATAATTAAAATTATATATAGATATAGGTAGATCGTTTGTAAATAGAAGATATAACACGAGCCTTAGTATATTACCTTGACGTACTCCAGATAGAATAAGTTGGAGATGTGTGATTTATTTTTGATAATTAAAAAAAATACGTATTCATCAGCTAAGACGAAAAATTCACATAGTTGGCATGGTAAGCCCTTTTTTAATTTATAGAATATGCCTACATGTTACACTTTATCAAATGTTTGGTTGCAGAACAAAATCTGATTTCATCTAGATCGTTATGTATTCGATGGATTTGTTCTACAGTTGCGTGTTGAGTTCGACATCCAAAATGGTGATCTGGAATTAGTTTTGACTTCCCAATATTGATTTTAGTCTTTTCAGAAGTGACTTTTATGAAATTGGTAATAAACTTAACAGATTCTCTTGGTTCATCCACCATTGTTATCTATATCGCTGTTTAAACACTTGGAAAATAGCTTTGTTGTAAGAATGGCATTTTATATTTGCCTAATGGCTTTGATTACATTTTTGGAGAGCTGTTAATATACTACATACAAATTAACTGACTGAATCAGTTATTCGATCTTCAAAAGAAAAATATGCACTGTTCAAATCAATAAATGTTACATTAAGGAAATGTACATTAAGGAAGTGTTTCGTTCGGTTAACGTCCGCTTGTTTCTCTAACTATATGTCTGTCTAAATGTAAATGTGAATGTGATGAACAAAATTTTTATCTTCAATTTGTTATTTAACTAAAGGTTGTTATTTTGCGGCAGCTATCTTTTTACTTTCTTTAAACATAGCTTCTTTAAGAGGATTCTTGGCCCATAGCATTTTCTTTAATTCTTTACCGGCAATTTATCTTCTTTGAATAAATTTGTTAAATTTTGGTTTTTGTTGTTCTTTAAATAACACATTGACTCTAGCATGTGCCTCCCCCTTCTCTTAGAGCAACTGTTACTTAGTAATGTACAGTAAAACTTTTTTGCCATGGCCATCATATTAATTTTGTTTGTTGTTGAGGTTTCAAAGGGAAGAAAGTATTTTAAAATCTTAACAGGTTTTGACCCTCATATAGGAAGGTCAATGCTGTTGGCTCGTAAAAGAACTACTGTTTCAACCCTTAACAGGAGGATTTCAATTTTAGTTACGATTTCAAAATTGCAACACGCGAAATAGAAGAACACATAAGTGAATATGCACAATCTTTTTTGCAGCCACAATAAAGATCTATTATTAAGTCACCAAGGAAAGGCCCAAAAAAGTTTACTTATTTATAGGAGTAATAACTCAATTACTTTAGTTGAAAATCTTATCTTTCCACATAATGTGTGGATTCGTATAGTGATCGTTCCCGCTGCAGTACCTGCTTCAGTAGAACCAAATGTACTTTATACCAAAGCAAGATCTTCATCTCTTCAAAGCCTTGTTGTGTGTATGATAACATGTGAAGAGTATAATTCAATTTAAAACATAAAATACTAATTGAACAATCAATCAATAATTAAATAAGAAAACATTAGAAGACCGCCTGGAAAGCTATATAGCACCTTCGATATCTCACCTTACTACTACCATTTATTTTGGAGCCTGCAAAATTATTTGGTCGAAAGAACTATGGATTTTGGTAATATAGACATCAATTGCGTACTCCAGGAATTTTTTAATTTTAAACCCAAAGGCTTTTTTCATATCGTATTTATAATTTACCATTGAAGTGTAAAATGTTTTAAAGAACATTGGAAATAATATTATCTATTAAATTTTAAACAGAAATTTGTTGCCTTGTTTAAGTTTTGGATTGCGGTATTCAATAATAAGGTATTATTATATGCGCATAGCCCCATTGAAGATAGTGAAGCAGAAACTAAAGAAACCTTCTATGCAAAAGTGTAGTCAGTATATGAACGTTATCTTAGGAGGCTGGAATCCAAAAGTCGGTAGAGAGAGATATACTAGGTAGTTATCAAAAAGCATTAGCCTACACACAGATAGTAATGATAACAGGATAACGGTAATAGATTTTTCAAGCAGGAATAATATGACGTTAGAAAGCACATAGTTCAAACATAAATCAGTGCACAAGAAAACATGGTTAGCGCCAGATGCTGAAATGAGGAACTAAGTAGACCACGTTTTAGTGGATACAAGACATAAAAGTAGGATTATACCTATAAAGAGCTATAGGAAGGCAGATTGAAGACAAACAAATATAACATGTAAAGAGAAAAAGAAAATGCAAGAAATGAAAGGAAGTAGAGCCAAAAATAACATTAGAAAGTTTTACAAAAAGGTATAACAGTAAAGAAAAGGTTTCCAGCCAAGAGCCCAGCTGTGTAGAGTTAAGAATGAAAATTAATAAAGAATAAGGTAGAAATTCTGGGAAAATGGCAAGAATTTTTAGTAAACTTAGTGAAGAAGAGATAAAACAATTATGAGAAGACCAAGAAACAAGTTAGGGTAAGCGGTATTAGAAACACAAAACATTATACACCCCCACAAAAAGACCAAATATCAATAGAATTGGTGAAATATGGAAGACCAAAGATATCGGGGGAGATACATAAACTCATCAAAGATATATGAGAAAATAGTTATGCCTACAAAATGGAGTATGGCAATAATATGCCCAATCCATAAAAGTGATGATAAGATGGTAAGTGGCAACTATAGGAAAATAATGCTACTTAATGTAATCCATAAAATATTGAGTAAATTAGTAGAATAAAAAATTAAATATGTGAATGGAAGAAACAGTTGAGAATTACCAATGCGGTTTCAGAAGAGATAAAGCATCAGAGTTAGATAGATGGAGGAAGTGCAGGACTATTTAAAAAAGCTGGACGTCAGGGAAAAATGCAACGAACTGCAGAGAATGGAAAAAATTATAAAGAAAGACAAATCTCTAGAGAAGAACTGAAAAGCAAACAGTAAAGGTACAACTGCTCAATACTAATCATAAAGATGGACATAAAACTAGTCCCCTTAGAACAGGACAGGCTTTTGGAGTTGGGACGCGAGTCAAAAAAACCCAAATGGGGAGGTCCGAGGCCTTTGCAGCCTTTTGTACCTTGGAGTAAGTAAGTAAGTATAATAACAACAATAATAAATTCAAATAACTACAATGGCGCTTTACATGTAAACGCCCATTGAAATCCTTCATAAATTTACATTGTAGTAAGATAGATTACTAACAATAATCTTCGACTTAAAAGTTCTAGTATTTCAATGTTTGGATGTGATGAGGTATCCCACTATTGGATAACGCTTTTATATACTAGCAATTTGTTAGAAAGAAACCCAACAAACAAAAATAATTTTTCAATTTATGAGTTATTACTTTTCTTTTCATGTCGCTATGGGTTCTCCAGATTAAGCCTTTATCGAGACACATACCTAAGTAGTTTACGCAGTCTGTTTGAGGTAGTGCATGGTAATCCACGCTAACTTCTGGAACGATACTTCTGTATTTAGTAAAATCGATTGTTAATTTGAAAGCACAAGTCATACACTTCGTTCAAATTCAAACGGCTGCAATAGTATCATGATTTATCGTGGGGGTTGCGATAATGGTACTGGGACTGATGTATAGAACACGTTCAGAACTGGTCCTAAAACTCTCTCTTGCGGGATTCCGAATTCAATAAGATGTAAATCTACTACTGCTTCTTCAAGCTTAACTCGAAAGTACCTTTCTTAGATGTATAACGTAATGATCAGATAGTAAGGATGTGGGACGATTTGATTTAACTTCTGTAATAGACCTAATAGACAGCAGAAGAATATCTCTTGTCTTCGAAGGCTACGTTGATGTTGTCTACTATTCTGTGCATTTGTTCTTTGTTGGAATGTTCAATCCAAAATCCAAATTGTTGATCAGGTATAAGCTTTCGTCTTCTAGGACGGGAGCAAGCTTTTTCAGTAACAGTCTTTCAAGAAGTTTGGAGAGCAGGGTAGCAGACTGATGGGTCTGTATGGCGCCGGAACATTGATCAATTTTCCGTTTTTGAATGAGGATCACTTGAACTACTTTTTACTGAATTGGAAAAGTTCCTCTTCGTAGAATGCTATTGAAAATTAGCATAATGATCCTTGTGGGCATGGGCAGCAGTTTATTTAGAATAAGCCCATTGATTATAATATATCCTTGAGATTGTTTGCTGGTTGTTTTTTTTTGCGATCATTGCCTCCACTTCTTTAAATGAAAAACGTTTGATACGAGCCAACAGCTCTAAGAGGCCGTTAAGTAATTTTCTATTTTATTATTTTTGTCTTCTGGTTTTCATTCTCACTTTGATTAAAAATGTTAAATATAAATAACATTGATTTGAACCACAGACAAAGATAAAAAGGCTCAAGTCGGCATTTTTTTTGGAGTGCCCATTTGTTCCGGACGTCGGCGGGCATTCAGGCTTTGTTTTCGGCCATGAATGTGATCAGTTTTGAATAACTACCTGTCTTTGTCTAGTTGCCAGCTTTGGTCTACCTCTGGTATTTCATTTCTCAAGTACTAACCATGTATGGCAGTCATTCCCGTATCTGCAACCTGGAAAAGCTCCTAATAGAAGACTAGTAACCCCAGACAGGAATAAAAACAAAAACATATTTTTCTGACTAAAAGAAATCCTGAAAATTATAATGGTGAAAATTAGAGAGATAAAGATTGGAGGTCACATTAAATTAAGTCAAGTAACACACCAAATAGTAGATGCTAATACCATTTTTGTGCTGTCCAAATTATATTACAATCACCACAGTACGGAAACGGATACTACATAACACAGTCACACAAAAAAATTTGTTCTGATCTGGGGGTCTGACCATGTTCACTATATGTTTTTGGGGTCGCTTAATCCAAATCCGGGGTCTATTTAACCCCATCAGATTAGAATTCTGCCATAACCTCAAAAAACCATAATTTAAGATATTAAAAGCACATAATTCTAAGAATAAATTTTTCTGATCTGGGGTCTAACCTTGTTTACTATATGTTTTTGGGGTCTCTGAATTTAATCTCATCACGTCAGGATTATGCCATAATCTCAAAAAATACATAATTTAAGATATTAAACTCTAAAATGAAGTTGAAATATAAAAATCCAAGCTCTTAAGCACTGAAACCCATAATCCACCTAACCGCATTGATACGAGCCAACAGCTCTAAGAGACCGTTAAGTAATTTTCTATTTTATTGTTTTTGTCTTCTAGTGGCAATAGCTGGAAAACTTTCTGGAGCCGAGTAACAAATACTTCTGCTTTGTTGATATCAATCTTTGTTATAAATTGAAAGTACATGCTGTTTTGGTCTACTGAGATGACTCGTGGTTTTAAAGAGGGAATATCCAATATTCTCTGATGCAGTCAGTCCTTTTCGATTCTTTAATCATATCTTTCATTTTTCGAGTTGCTGAGTTTAATCTACATCTTCAAAATAATCCCAGTTTATTTTACGATTGATTAGAATCGGACCTTTTGTTTTGAATATTATGGGGGTATCCATGGTTGCTATTATTTTTGATTAACTCGGCAACTTTAGTTGACCACTAATTGTAAGTAAACTGCTTTGTCGATGAATAAGTTAGATGATCTTATTGCATATTGTAAAATTTGTTCTTTTGGGGAGGAGATATGGAATTTCTAACGCGGTTCTTTGGCATTGAAAATCCCTCTAACAAGATATTCATCTTGCTAGCGATTTCAAGTATTCTCAGTCTTTTTTTATTGGATAAATTAAAGGGCCACCCCTGTATTTTACAGTCATACTGATTGCCTGACAAGCTGTTTCGTTATTACTGCCGATCCTCCTCTAGCAGTGTCATTAGAATAATTAGTTTTATAAATATCGTACCCACGTAGTTTAAAATAAGAATATCCTTGTCCCTCTCGGGACGGTAATTACTCACCTAATTAGCATTCCATTGAGCCATTATTTCTGGTTAGCTTAATGATTGTCTTACCAGATCCTTCAAACTTCGTATTTCTTCCATAGATTTGTTGGTCATAATTTTCTGAGATTCTATTATTTGTTGCATGAAGCAGATGGTATTGTTTAGCCACTTAGTGAGATTTCGAGTTTCTTGTTAATGTTTTGTTATTTTGCTTGCGTATGTATAAAAACCTTGAATGCGATTCCTTGTTTGTTTCTAGATTGTGGCATAATACTTGCAGTTGCTGCTTATTTATGGATCTGATTTATTATGATGCGTCTTTTTATAAGGGGAGAAAATTTGCTTTTGATTTGTTTATACACCGTGCATCTCCTGCAATTGGAGTGGTGTTTTCCCAAATATAGTACACATTTAGCTTTACTTCTCTTTTACTTCTTTTTAGGACATGTTTTATGATCATGATTTTTAGTACATTTTACACAACCATAGGGACATGTGAAACAATTTTGAGCACCGTAAGACTGACATTTCAGTTTTTTTCTTTTGATGAGGGGACTCAAATGATACGATGTTGTTTAGAGGAGTATCATTTTTATACACTTCTTTATTGTTTTATTGTTTTTTTGGGGCCAGTAAAAAATAAATTCAGTAGGGTTCGTTTAGTGCAGTGTTTAAGGATAATAACATCTTTTAATGAATGTGTGTTGGATGACTATGTTCATCTAGGATTCTCTTAGGTTCTCGCACCTCCTGAGGTAACTTGTTATTGATAATCATCCTTTTTTTAGAAGAGTGTCGGTGATTTTTGGTACTACAGTTATATTTTTTATTTACATAACGTATAAATGTTGAACGGGGTTTGGTTAAAGGTCCAACTTTCATCTACGCAAAAAATGAGAGCTGTTACCCTCCACGAAAATGTTTAGTAAGAAGCAAAATGTTTATTCGCTCTAGAGAAAAACCAGAGTAGCTTGTGTATATATATATAAAGAAAATTATAACTAAAATTTGTATTGAACTTACAAAAAAATACCTGATCGAACCCTATACATGTTTCAACCAATACTTCCTAACTTATAACAACACGTTATAACTAAGCTTAAGTCTAACCTTTTGCAACGCCACATATACCCATAAAGAAAAGTGGGACTTGAAGCCACTCGATTTTAGCCAGTTATCAAAGATCAAGCCCTGATACCGCTCGCCTATCGGTGGCTCACCCTATACATTGGTTTTGTTTAATTATTATTGGTTGTAATGCATTTTTTCCTCAATTCTCGTGATACAATAAGAAGTATTTCTAAAAAATTTCCAATATAGGCAAAAATTTTAGCCAGGTCAAATAAGAAAATTGTTTATTTTTCCAAAAGAAAATAATATAATTTTATAACTGAAATCCCATAATTTTGCAAAACTTTTACATCTGCTGTGTAGCTTCAAAAGTAGTTTTAATTTTTGAATGATTCTCCTAATTCTAGTATGATTTTCATTACTCAATAATTATAATTGACTTTATATTTCCTATGTAAGCCAGGTTTCTTCCTAAAAAGTTAGCATTTTGCCTATTATGGCATTCAGAAAGTTAATTGAAATATCAAATAAAATTTATCGGCACCATAGTACCGTTATATCAAAATTGGAAGCGCAGATGGAAGGCAAATTAGAAAATAAATTATTGCCCCTAAGGTGACGCCTTAAATGCAAAAACAGTCGTGGAAGATTTAGTGTTGATTACATAAATATATCTACAATTGTCCTTTTCTAATTTGTTAAACGACTATTTTACCAGTTAGACATTTATTGCATTCAGCTTTTGAATCTATAATTAACTGAATTTAAAATAATTATTTTAACTAAGCCTAGATAAGGGTTCAAAAGGTAATATTTATGTATAAGACAAATCACAACTGAAAGGCTGAAGTAAAAGTGATAAGCTAGTAGCCTTTGATAGATTTTTGTAGCTCACTCGCGCTTCTATAATAAATTTAAAAATAAAAAATAAGGTAAATTATATAAATATTTGGGGGGTGTTTAAAAATTATTGGTGCCATAATTCTTTATTCTTTACTAATCTTTTATAAGAAGTGAATACACACTTTATAAGAAATATTAATATTCAAATTCTACGCACTTTCGCTATCGCTTTCGTCGTAAACCATTCGTTGGGTGCAACACGACACCGCTTGTGGACAGTTGACTGAAGCTCTTCTTCTTTAATTGTATCGAACATAGTGTAGTCGTTTGGCGCAATGTTCGACGAATATTGAGGTGTCAGGTAGCACGGCGTATCGTACCCCTGCAATGCCTACACGACGCCTTCACTTCATTTTGCGGCGTCGCTGAATACGTCGGAGATTTCTCTTCAGTGGCTCGCAATGCCGTTCTCACAAAGAGACGGTCAATTGACCAGCATAATTTCCTCTTGATGCCCTATTTGTTTTGGAATAAACAAACCCGATCGTAGCCTCTTAAAATGAGGACTTCTAATATGCTGCTAAGTTGGCGTTTTTGTTTTGGTATTTCACACCAAAACCATGATTTATCTGCTGTGATCAGATACTCAAAGAATGTCTCCGGTTTCACGCTGTACATCTGCAGCAATTTTGGCAAATCATGAGAACTTATTGTGCACAGATCTTTCTCATCTTCAAGTCCTCATGGATAATGGTATGTAAAGTTCCGCAAGACAGACTGTTGTATCTGCTAATGCATCGAATGTGATTGGACTATTTATCTTTATCAAGTCGGGCAAGTGCTGCATAATTTGTGGCTTTGTACCGTTTTCTCAGCACAATCCTTACCGCCTTTAACATTCCAAATTCAGCGAAATAGTTCTGCGACTTAGTACTTTTCTACAAGTAGCTATTATATGGATACCAAAACAGTCACTTCCTCTTTCCAAAGAAACCATGCAGTCTATCGATGCCCACGATTATTTGATTCCATGGTTTTTCGCTTTGTCCACAACTGTATTCGTACATGCACATGCACATGCTGTTTTAAGAGTGATATCTGGTGGCATTACGTGATATTGCAGTCTATTGTTATATAGACGCTAAGCGAGTATTTCAATCTGCGATAGGAAGTACCAATCATTTTGATTAAAAATGTTAAATATAAATAACATTGATTTGAACCGCAGACAAAGATAAAAAGGCTCAAGCTGGCATTTTTTTTTGGAGTGCCCATTCGTTCCGGACGTCGGCGGTTATTCAGGCTTTGTTTTCGGCCATCAATGTGATCAGTTTTGAATAACCATCTGTCTTTGTCTAGTTGCCAGTTTTGGTCTACATCTGGTATTTCATTTCTCAAGTGCTAAAAATATATGGCAGTCATTCCCGTATCTACTACCTGGAAAAGCTCCTAATAGAAGACTAGTAACCCCAGACAGGAATAACAACAAAAAAAATATTTTTCTGACTAAAAGAAATCCTGAAAATTATAATGGTAAAAATTAGAGAGGTAAAGATTGGAGGTCACATTAAATTAACTCAAGTAACACACCAAATAGTAGATGCTAATACCATTTTTGTGCTGTCCAAATTATATTACAATCACCGCAGTACGGAAACGGATACTACATAACACAGTCACACAAAAAAATTTGTTCTGATCTGGGGGTCTGACCATGTTCACTATATGTTTTTGGGGTCCCTTAATCCAAATCCGGGGTCTATGTAACCCCATCAGATCAGAATTCTGCCATAACCTCAAAAAACCATAATTTAAGATATTAAAAGCACATAATTCTAAGAATGAATATTTCTGATCTGGGGTCTAACCTTGTTTACTATATGTTTTTTGGGGTCTCTGAATTTAACCTCATCACGTCAGGATTATGCCATAATCTCAAAAAAAAAACATAATTTAAGATAAACTCTAAAATGAAGTTGAAATATAAAAATCCAAGCTCTTAAGCTCTTAAGCTCAAAAGATTGGCCAACTAGAACTTCCTTCACACCTGGGTCGCATAATGTAACGCATGAATTCCTCTTAGATCCATCGAAGATCCTAATCCCTCCTCTTTATATAAAGCTAGGCCTAATGAAACAGTTTGTCAAAGCTCTTGATAAGACGGGTAAATGTTTCGTGTACCTACAAACAGTATTCCGTGAAGTTTCTGATGCCAAAATTAAAGAAAGGGTGTTTGATGGTCTTCAAATTCGGAAAATCTTTAGGGATAAAGTCTTTATCAGTAAGATGAATGATCGGCAGAAAGCAGCCTGGCTGAGTTTTCGAGAAGTGGCACGAAACTTCCTAGGAATCCGAAAAAGTCTACAGTACAAAGAAATAATTGCCAAGATGGTAAAGGAATACGAGAAACTAGGATGCATATTCTGCACTCTCATCTTAATGAATTTCCGGATAACCTGGGACATTTCGATGAAGAACAGGGTAAACGTTTTCATCAAAATATTAAAGTTGTTGAAACTCGCTATCGTTGATGGTGGGACGTTAATATGCTGGTAGATTTTTGCTGGATGCTCAAAAGAGAAGCACTTGGACAAAACAAGAACCGTAAAAGAAATCCTTTACATAGGCCATTTGAAGAGAAAAAAAAACTCGATACAATTACAACAAAATATGCCTTATATAAGCAGCTTTAACAAATAGCTCTTTTAAGGGCTATATGATGTACAAAACCCAATCGTGTAACCTCTCCGCGGTGTACATTGAGAAACGCTAATGCCGACGGCACAATGATTTATATATATAATATATATATATATATATATATATATATATATATATATATATATATATATATATAAACATATATACAATGACCAGAGTTATGCGGTTATTAAAATAGCGTACATATCAAGTTAAATGTCAAATATATGTGCTTATTAGACTTGTGTATTGAATAATGCGGTTAGGTGGATTATGGAGTTCAGTGGTTAAACGGTTAAACAAGTTATGGGGCTTAAAAGTTTGGATTTTCATATTTCAACTTCATTCTTAGGGTTATGTATGTTGAATATCTTAAATTATGGATTTTTTTGAGGTTATGGCAGAATCATGATCTGATGGGGTTAAATATATAGTAAAAAACATATAGTAAACAAGGTTAGACCTCCAGATCAGAACAAAACTCATAAATACTCCTTTAGTTTCATGCAAAGTTTCATACAAAAAGAATCAATATTACACAATTGGCTAAGATATTAAATCGATGTTATATATATCTTTAGGCGGTGAGCTTTGAATTTTCCTAAACGTAAGAGTATAAGCATTTCTAGTTCAGCTCAAGATCCGGCCAATATAACACTTATGACAATACGATATACCTAAAACGACTAAAGCGACTGAAAACAATTGTCGAAGAACTCTAACTGAATTTGGAGAGTTATTTTTGGTTCCGTTTGGGCCACTCCACTATGCTCCAGGTTATCAGGGTAGTAAAACTTATGACCAAGGACTACATCAGAAAACCAACTACTAGTGTAATCTTATTTGATGTGATCAAGGCTTTCTACAAAGTGTCGCATAACAGTCTGGTACACAAAATACTTAAATCTCACTGCTGATGGTCCAACTTATTCGATTTTTTCTCTCCATAAGGAAGTTCTACATCAATTTCAGTGGCGTGAGGTCACCGATGGAGCAGTTTTGAGCTGGTGTCCCTCTAGGTTTCGTCTTCTTCCCAATACTGTACAACATATACATTCTAAATATGTCGATAACGCCCTTCACTACACAGCAGTACTATTCAGCTCGCTGAAACCATTCCTAATTACCCGGCGATTCCAGAAAGAACTGGATTTCCTGAAAACTTGGTGCGAGCGACAAAGAAACCATTTTACTGACGAGATGTCCTGGTGAAATTTAGGACCTTTAGAAATGGTGTGCCCTAGAAGATAGAAACAACCTACTTCGGGGTGATTCTCGACAGAAAATTGATCTGGAGATTTCATATTTATAGGACTGTAACACGAGAAAAAGCAACAAGATAATCACTCGGCTGCTTCCTCCACTCCATGACTATCAACAAGCATAAAGCTGTTTTTGTGCAAAACCATTATTCACCCTATTATAACGTAAGCCGCTCCAGTTTAAGCCTAGACTGCAAAAACTTCAGGTTGTCTTCAGCGCCTTTTGGTTCGTGAGGAAGTTTGACCTACATCGTGACGCTAATGTGATAGAAGCAACTTCACCGTCTGTGGTCGACAGAGACGTCTATCATAAGCCCTCAAAGATCTCAATCTTTCATCGATGTGTCTAAGAGTATGACAAATAATCGCGCATTGTCATGTTGAAGTAACCTGGCGCGTTTCCATTCCCCGTGGCGGCAGACGACTTGTAGTACTGCTCACCAAAAATGTATCTCGTGAGGGCAACCGATCCATCAGCAGAATTCTAAAAGAGAATTGCCATTTGCTTTAAAATAAATTATTCCATTTAGATGGCATTAGAATCATGATTTATTTGTTCTCACCGGACGTCTTCGGATCCACGCTGTACAGCTGCTAAACGGTGAAAACATTGCAAAATTCTCCAAGACAGATTTTTCCATCTGCTAGTGTATGAAATACGATTATTATTATCAAGTCAGATACACGCTAGACAGTGTGTGAGTTGTGTTCATTTGCTGGAGGTCCACTGCTATTATTTTCCTCAGCGCAGCCTCCGCAACCTTTGAACTCCAATATCCAGCGAAATACAATTCTTCGACGTGGTGATGTATTTTTACATACGCCTACTAACCTCATATAGCTATCTGAAGCAGCCACTTTCTTTCTCCAAGAAAAAATGCGCCAAGCATCGCTGCCTATGATTGTCTGCTGCCATCGTTTTTCACTTTGTCCACAACTGCATACGCAGTACTACATAAAATACTCACTATCTTTTCTTCTGTTATTATAAGTGTCGAATTTATTGTATTATGCATGAAAGCTGCTTCATAGATTTCAACAGCTTAAAATCGATTACGACTAGGCCAATAGAGAGGGCCTGATCTTTGAGACGGTCTCCTAATTATTGAATGAATTGCTGCATAAATTTATGTTTCCAGCAGTAACATAATCTATATGAATCTTAAATCTGACTTAAATTTGCCCTCAACGCCCATCTGATTTCATTTTTTCAAACTTTGAAAAATCATGCAAATAATCATAATCATAAAATAACTGGAAATTTAAGAACAAAGCTGGTTTTGACATTTGATATAATTCTGTGTGTGTGTGTGATGCATCACTAGTATGGGCCATAGAACAAAACATCAGAAAGGTTCACATAAAGAAGTTAAAAAATACTGTCACTTTCTTTTTCGGTTTTATTTTCTCTCCCATTTTTTATTCAGCTCTACTCTCTTCTTCTTCTTCATATCTGATCACGTAATAATGTAAAATCTCTATGATGTAGAAGAGAGGCAGACTTGGATTCAGCAAATTTTTGGTTAGAGTTGAAATTCTTTCATAATTCTGAAATTGGAATCTGCTATAACGACCTCATCTATTCAGAAGCCAAAGCAACGAGACCCTACACAATAATTTTGTTCACAAATTATACACGTGATCGAGTCAGGGGATGAATGAATGCAACGACAAGCGATAAAATCAGCAGAAACATCAAAGCCACGATTACTTTCATTGAAATGGTGGTACCATTTGAATAAAAAAGAACCTCAGCACCGAGAGATTGGTTATATGATGAGATGGATAAAGATTAATTGAAATTTTGGCGACTACAGAAAAAAATAGGTCCTAAGTTAAATTGAATTGCATTAAATAGTCATTTTTATTAATATGCCCCCTAGCACGCAATTAACTAACAATTCTTTTTATTTATCACAATTCATAATATGAAATTAGGGATCTCAATACGTTTAAAATCCATAGAATATAAAATAAAGTAAAATCAATAACCATAAATTATCCCTACATAATTGAATGCTGAACTCATTATAGTTTTTATGCTTCAACCAATTTCCGGATATTACGTCAAACGGATGTAACGTATAACCTTCGTTGTATCAGTGCGACGCCCGAAGCGGCGCGACCCGAGCCCAAAAACAGAAATGTTTGCTCTAGCCACAAATGCCCTCCAAACTGCAGGAGACTGGCAATTATTAGCATGCTAATAGATTTTCAGTTAAACGCCGCATCTGCGAGCAACCAATAAATTTGCCACCTTGATCTGAGAACGGAGGGTCGAACGGACTTTCCTTTCGATCCGTTAATGATCAAAATTGGTGCGCGTCCCTGGTCGCGGCCCCGGCCAGGAGCTACGGCCCTTCTTGCATTTCGGCCCGACAATGGTCGCGCTCCACGGAGCGTCGGGTGGGAAACGCGAAATTCACGCTACCCCTTCGCCGGGGCCGCCGTCCCATGCATTGTGTGCACCTAGCCGCGCCGCGTCCACCGCGAGCTCCCTACGTTGCCCTCGCTTCAAAAGATTTATCCCCAAATAAAGGAATTATAAAGGGTTGCTCTAAATGGGAAAGGTGATCGATCACGGGATGAGTAGTTGGGGTAGGTCTGGTGATTTATTTGATGCGGCGCTATTTATTGGAATGCAGCGGAGGAATCGACTCAATTAGCTGCTTTAAAGGAGCCGGCAAAATCGTTGTTGTGGAGTTCTTTGGTTGAACTTGGGGCCGAAGTGGCTCTTCCATTTAGTCCGCAGAATAGAGAAATTAGGAAGCAAACGAGTGCTCGCGGATCAAACCGTGATGGATGGCACGTTTAGTTTAATGCGACTTTCATCGATCAGACAAACTTAAGCTACATTTACTATACTTTTGCTCTATTAAGTTTAGAAAATCATTTTTTAATGTTAATTAACAATGAAGACTTCAGTCGTACAACTCCTACAAAAGTATTTAACCATTAATCTTTTAAGGAAAGCTGCCGAATCGCCTATGATACTACAAAGTTACTATAAAAGAATCATTAAATTCTAAAAAGATACTTTTCATGAAAAGGATGCGAAACGCCCAAGTTTCATATTATCACAAATTTTTGATGTGAGTTTCTCGCGTCACACGATACACGTCTAAACGGTAGTCCAGTTCGATCAATTCTAGTGTGTCTCCATTGATGCACGTCACAGTATTAATAACACGATTTCAAAGTTCGCTCAATGTTTTTGGTATTAGTGGTACATAAATCAGATCTTTAATGTACCCCCCCCCCCACAAAAAATTGCATACTGTAAGATCGAGAAACTGGGGAGGAGAATCCGAACAATACCAAATCCGTTCTAGTATATTACTCAATCTAGCGGTAAGAGAATTTCTCATTTAGACAGTCACGCACTTCACCATATCAATGAGGTGGAGTTCCATCTTGATGGAATATGAAGTTGTTAGATTCTTCTATTAATTGCGAAAACAACCATAACTACAACATATTTAGGTATGTTTTCACTAAAGAAAAAGGTTTTGTACACTTTTGCTTTGGAGACTGCACAAAAGACACTAAGTTTTGGCGAATTCCTTTCAAATTACACAGCGGTCTCCCAAATTGCATTTAATATGCTAGCTCGGAGATATATGAATGTTAATCAACCAATATATGTGTGCTTCCTTGATAAATCCTTTGACAAAGTTCGCCATAACAACCTCAACTACTTAAAAACAAAAACAGATATGAAAAATATGCGAATAATACTTCATCTATATGTTAACCAAGCCGCTAATGTAAAAGTAGATAATGAGCAATCAGAAGAAATCCAGATACAAAGAGAGGCAAGGGTGCGTACTATTTAGAGAAAATAATCAGAAACGCTTTAGAAGAAACATTCGGCAAATGGGAAATGCATGAATAATATCAGATACGCAGACGACACTATACTCATTGCAAAGTCATTAAAAGATCTACAAAGAATATTAGATAAGGTAGTAGAAAGTACAGAAGTAAAAGGTCTGACACTAAATGTTAAAAAGACCAAATTTATGAGAATCACAAAATCGCAGCAACACCAAGAAAGTTTACTGATTTGAGGAGAACAAGTAGAGAAAGTACAAAAATATAAATAGGAACAATTGTCAATAAAAATATTGAATATACAGGGAAAATTAAGATAAGAATTGTTCAAATTAGAACACTATCTAATAAAATAAAGAATGTATTGTGCAGCAGAGACCTGGATCGACAACTTAGAATCAGATTGCTAAGATGCTATGTATTTTCGGTAGTATTTAACGGAATGGAGGCTTGGACGATGAAAAAAACATAACAGTGACAGACTTGAAGCATTTGAGACGTGGACTTACCGAAAAATGCTAAAAATAAGCTGGGTATAAAGAGTAACAAACGATGAAGTACTTAGAAGGTTAAGAAAAGAAAAAGAAATACTAAGCACAGTAAAATAAGAAAATTGCAATATCTGGGCCATATAATGCGAGGAGGGAGATATGAAGTTCTACAAAACATTATACCAGGGAAAATGTAAGAAAGAAGAAATAAAGGAAGAAGACGCATCTCCTGGTGAGGTGACCTGAGAAAATGATATAACTGTAGTTCCATTTAACTGTCAAAAATACGAATATCCGTGATAATAACCAACCTTCTTAGAGAAAATGGTACCTAAAGAAGAAGAAGACATTCGAAGATTGTGACAATTCACGTTTCCAGTTACATGTAATGTCACCTCGTCACTGAACTCCAGACGGTTAGTAAATTCGTCATCCTCCATAGCTTCCCATATTCAAAAATAGGTTCGTTTTATCTGGTCGTTAGGCCCTACACTTTGTACCATTTGTAAACGGTGCATTTTGAATCTGCTATGTTCACGCTTTGCTCTGCCAAGGGACTGTTATGGACTACGTAAGAACTTTAACTGTCTTCCGGTGCTTTCTCGTTTGTTTACAGAAACACCTCGCAGATTGCGAGAATACGAAAAGGTTTCTGCTGTACCATCGCCATTTTACAGATTGGGTCCATGCTACCACCTGGATGTATAAAACAAAGTTTGCCAACCCACATTTTAAAGGTGGGCGTTTTGCTATCCTCACATATCATTTAATATTATATCTGTAATGCTTTGTAATGATTATTTTGTAGTAATCTTGTACTTTCGGCACAAATAAAAACTGAAACTTAAAAAATAAATTACAATTGTTATAGGTTTGTTGTACTCCATAAAAATTAATAATTTAACATATTTAGAACTTTAACCACACAGTTCTATACCCAGTGAGTTTTTAACGATATTAAACCTGATTTTATGTTATGTTGGTGTAAAGTTCCAAACACCTAAAAAAGCAAAATCCAAAGAAATTAGGAGTACTGAGTAAATGCGATAGATGTATAAGGCATATAAGGAAAACATCCCCTTGGTATTCTCCTGATTTCCTTCGTTATAGTAGGTCTTGTGACTAAGTTCTGGGTCTTCTTGCAGAGGAACCATTGCTGTATCAAATTAGTTTCGTGGTTTGCCACTTGATTGGTGTTAGATAGCAATTTGCTAGACCTCGTCTTAAATAGTGGGGATTTTCAGTATGGGGCAACTTTTGATTGGATCTTTAGGTTTGTTGATTGGGCACATACCCATAATTGGAGTGCAGAGGTCTATATAGACTGAATAATAGTTTTATAAAGTAAGAGTTTGAATTTTTTGATTAACATATCTACACATCTTTAGATACGTTTTTTCCAAGTGAGCCTTTGCTCTAAGTTGAGTCCAAAATATTTTCTTTTTAATTTTGTAGATGCAATACCTACTTAATCGTTACAAGTGGATATGTAACGCTTGGGTTGATAAATCTAACATGAATTAATTTATCTTGATTTCCATCGTTTGTACAATTCAGTAACAATATCTAGCTGAGTTTGTAGCCACTATTAGATTTTCACTTTTGGATAGTACAGCTACGTCGTCATCAAACTAATAAATTGCACTATTGTTGGTTTTAATTATGTCAATGTATATATTGGGAAAAGGAGCGGTTCAAGAACACTACCTATGAAGACACTAGATTTAATAGACTATTTTGCTTTGGTTTGTATTATGTCGATCGGTTTCTTTAAGAAGAGATAGAAATTACTAGATAGTGTAATTTCGAACCTAAAGAGAAGATCTGCATGCCACATTTTATTGAATGTACGGGAAATTTCTAGAATTGCCCCCACATTTTCTAGACTTCTAGTAATCAGATTGATTGCTTGATGTATCTGTTGGATTGTTGAATGGCGCTGTCGAAATCCAAACAAACAATTAAGGATAAGTGCTAGAGAATAGTGTTCTTTGTGGATCCTTTTTTATAAAAGTTTATCAAACACTTTGCTTGTTATAGGCAGAAGTCTTGTTTTGCGTGGGGGTTTACCTAGTATATGAATCATGATCATTTTAGCATACAATTGTAGATGCTTGTTAAGGAAACCGCAGCTTTTTGAGGCAATTGTTTTAATATTGGTCCTGTAACTAGATGGTATCCTGAAGCTTTACTTATGTTAAGCTTATTTATATTCTTTATTGGAAGGTATTTTTTATTTCATTATTTTTCCTCTTGGCTCGGATTTAAACAATTCAGATAGGTGACTTGTGAAAGTACCGGTCCCATCCACCACTGAATTTTCAAATCAGTGACACAAATAACTGGTCTTTTTAGTCTTTTGTTGCCTTTCATGGGGTTTAATAGTTAGATGAGGTTGACGATATATTACCAGAAAGTGTTATTCTAAGCTTCTTTAGAAGTTGCTTGTAATTATAGAGAAAATCTATTATAGTGGCGTTGATCGATAATCTTAATCTTCAAGTTTTGTGCCTGTTGGTAATTAGTTGTCGAATATGTAGCAGTATAGTGACGACGTAATTTGGAAAGGTGAAACGCCAGGTTTCTGCACTCTTTTAGTTAAACAGTGTATTGCTTCGCCCAAGTCATCAGGAAATTTTAGCCGTACTTTAAGGTCTATGTTTGCTTCTAGTTTTGAAACAAAGTACAATTAGTATTTTCTAAAAATAGTTAGATTAAACAATACGTATTAGTATAACAATACTTATGCTCATCATAATCAGTATATGGTCAAATAGAAGTACAAAATTTGATTTTACTATACAATTTTTTTTTGTAAAATTCCACTTGTTATAGAAAAAATAGATCAGAAAACTAGGTGCTCTAATAATTGTTTTCACTCATAGTATAAAATAGATTTCGTCCTTTTGAGGTAATAAATATTTGTTGCCCCAGTTTAGCCCTACGATAACATTATTTTCAAGTATTCAGAGAAAATATTTATATTTATTCGATGATATTGTATGTCTTGGTGGGCTATAAATAGTATGTCATGATTCTCACAACTGATTTAGACACTCTTGAAGTTTTCTGACTTCTTATGATCGATTGGGAATTAAAAGGTGTTCCGTTTAAGTACTGTTGTATAGCAACGTTCAAATATAATTTCTCCATCCGAAAATGGAACTATTAACTCCGGAATATTTAGTGGTGAACTTTACCATAATAATTAAACTAAAGTTGTCCAATTTGAGATCTTTGATGAAGTGGACGGACATCCGTTGCCTTTCGTTGGTTACTTAATAAATCATCCACCTTTAGAGATTACTTTTCCTTCCAAAGACAAGAGAGTATTCTTAACTTTTGGCAGCCCTTTTATCCGAAGCTGTTAGCAAGCAAGAGGCAATCGGTTATACAGGTAATCACTCGATCAATAGAACTTGGTTGCAAGTAAATAGGTGAGTTTGTCATTTGCTGGAGCATTCTTGAGTTTGATACCTTCACTTGGTATAGATGCAGATTTGTAATTACTGTTCGGTGCATACTCTCTTCTTTGATCTAATACGTGTGATATATAGCGTTTTCCTTTTAGGTGCCTGACAAATTTTCTATACCGTTCAAGTACAATAACCTTGACGGTCTTGCTGTGATACATTTCCTCCCCTGTTGCTAGAGAAATATTTTCACATCACATATGAATATAAGAGATGATTTCAGGTTAGTTCAGTTCGTGGTTGTGTATAGCTGCTTTTAGTTTCAGCTGACTCATCTTTATTTGCGGCAGATAGTGGCCTTTAACGTTTTTTTATCGTATGCTTCTATGTGTTCTACAGGAGTATTGGTAGAGAAATTGTGACTGAAGTTGTGAATGGGAGCTCTAAATTATTGCCAACTACACCTTATTTAGAGTGTTAGGGGGTGGGTATCCTAAGCACTGCTATTGTTGTTGCAAATAAATACAGAAAACATGTGCTCTGTATTTATTTAACTCAAACCTAAGTGCTTACTTGGTATCATATCTTTGTTACAAGTATTTAAATAAATAAATATACTTACTTCAAGTGCATCACTCAATTTTCTTACTCTCAAAATGGCGCAAAACTTCGTACCTTAATGATTAGACTATGTCGCATACCGAAGAGTAAATGGTAGTCATCATCATCATCATAGCTATATCATCCATCGTCGGATGTAAGCTTACCCTTGCATTTTCCACTGTTTTCGATCTCTGACCTTTTGCATTCAATCTATACCTGCGAATTTCTTAACGTCGTCAGTCCACCTTGTTTGTGGCCTCCCTCTATTTCTCTTGTGACTTCGTGGCCTCCATTCAATTATTCGACGTGCCCATCTATTATCGTTCATCCTGGCTATGTGGCCTGCCCAATTCCGTGGTAGTATCACAAGTTAATATAGTTTTTAACGTCATTATACAAAAAAAAAATCATAAAGAAAATAATCTTGAAATCACAACAAAAACATTCAAAGCATTTATCCAAAATATGTTCCCGAGGATAGGTAGGGATATATAATGTAGGTAAAGAATTAGGCTAGGGCATGATTGCTCCCTGTTTCAGGAGATGGGAACAATCAAGAGCTCGCGTAGGCAGGATCGCTAGGTTCCTGAAGCAGGTCTATACTTTACCGTGATCGTATAGATATATATAATAATACTCAACATAAAAAGAACTGAAAACAAGCAGATAAAAGTGCGGGATCCATAACAAGAGTACACTTACATGTAATTTCTGTTTATTTTCAATTTCTGAGGGATCTTCAAGCTTCTTCCATCTGACGAACAATCACAGCCAACAGGTACTGCCCACAACTTCCCAAAGAAAAATATATAAAAATATTTGGTTTTAGCCATTGGCACATGCGCCATCTTTCATCATCGACGTTGGAAAAGTCAGAAGAGTTAAAATTGAAAATCTTTCAGCACCCCCACACATTCCCCAAACCTTGCTCCTTTCGATTTTAATCTGTTGGGGTCCCTACGAGAAAGTCTGAAAGGCAAAGGTTTGGTCTACTAGAAGCTATCAAAAACTAACTCATGGTCTTTTTTAAAGAGAAAGCACAGAGTTTTTACGAAAAAAAAGTTACAGTCTTGTTGGACCTTGAGAAACCATTGTAAAAAATTACAATGACTGTAATTAACCAACAAAACTTTTATATAAAATGCAAATGCTTGTATTTCTTATATTTTAAAGTGAATTGCAAATTTTTGTGACAATCAAAAATACAGTTATTCAAACAAATTAAAAGATAAAATATGTATAACGTAGTTTTACATTATATAGTGTAATTTTGTTCTGCGTTAATAATAAATAATGTTAAACTTCGGCTACCAGTAATGTTCATATATTTATCCCTTTCTCTCATAGAACAGAAGAATATTCGAATAATTTTCTTTTTTTAATTTAAAATTAAAATTAATGTATTGGCAATTATAACTAATTGAATGTTGGGCGAACATTTTTGTGACGAACAAAAGCTGCAACGTTAGTTTTTTGAGAAGAGAAATTTTGAATTAGCTAGTAAAGCTCTTGGTTGAGCCTTTCCCAGCATTGGTGATGATTTATGGGCATAAATTGAATAAAATACAACTACTGTTCAATAACTCGCAAAGTGCTGCTATGTATCCAAAGTGACCATAAGTTTTTATCTTTATAATGCTGAAAAAGTTAAAAAACTTAACAAATCGGTTTTGCATGACAACAGAACTAGATGTGAACTCTTTTTTGCTGTTTGATTGTAACCTGTAACGAAAGTAGATTCTGTATAATATTCGTAAACGAATCGGATAGTGGGTGGGCTGCAAAGAATCCCCTAGACAGCATGAAAGATTATGGCGACTAATCCTGATTTAAAGAATATATCATCAATTGTTCCTGCAAAAATGATTGGACTTGGGTTACAAAGTTACACAGTGTATTAAAATATCCATTTTTGGTTAATAGACGCGGGATCTCCGACAGTGTAAATAATAATGAAATTGGGCTACCAAGTTCTATATCTTATTAACCTAATCTTTTATAAACAGATTGTCATTTTAGTCTTTGACGATAGCACTTCTATGTTACCTAAACATTTTTATTTGGTAGAGTAGATGCTTTTCGGTTGAAAACTATAAAAAACTTTTATTTCGCCCTACGAAGTCTAATGTCCTTATAAAACTATTTTATAATTTTATTGTTATGTTTATGTTCCATAACATGCATGCGCCATTAAGGTGTCGAGAAACTCACAATACAAAATAAGTCACACAACAAGTATCACGAGAATGCTCATCATCCCGATAGATTTACAAACAATTCATTTTATAGCTTAGTTATACAATTTGAAGAGTTGAATATATGAAGAAACTTTTCTAATGTTTCAGGGAGAAATTTCATGATTTTTTAAATCTCCCCGTAATCCCTGTAAGTACATACTTATATTTTCAAATTATATATATAAAAAAAATTATGAGTGCTGCTGCTGCTGTCACACAGGTCAATGCTGTCAATAATGTAGTGATTTGAGGGAAGGGCTAATAAAATAAACAAATGAGTCAAAACGTAACGTTGTATAAATATTTAACGCATCGTACAGAAGAGCATATTTCGACATTGCTTGTATTTAGTACATAACCAAAGATTATGTGGAACTATCCATTGGTTGTCGACTTGTATTTTTTAAAATAAATAAGAAATAACAAAAGAACAAAACTTAACAGTCAATTATTTCATTTATAAGTGAACGTGTATGAGCAGAGAACTCACTGTGCGTGGCATTTCGCATCAATTATAAAGGGGGCTTTAAATCTTTCTGAGCCCACCCCTTTAAATAACCTATAGTAGGGTTTTAACTTTCCGAACCTCCAATTGTCAGCCTAATCTGCCATAACAAGTAAAATTTAATTTGTCCGAAATATTCCCATCCAATTGAAATGGAACATTTTCTTATTCTGACTATATGAAAGTCTTGGAAGGTTCGTGTAGGGAGGCAGAAAAAGAATATAGTTAAAGAAAACACTTAAAGCTTGATGTTGATGACTTTGAGCTTTATAATTCACTATTTAAATAGTGAACTAAAAATTATTATCATGTACCTCTGAAAATTATCTTTGGTTCCACTGGTATGACTTATGTTATGTACTTGCAGATTTTAACGCCTATTTTTACATTAATCAAGAGATTTTTAAACACAGCTCTCAATTTGAAAATTACAGAGTTTTTTTAACTAATGTAAATCTGCACCACAATAATACGTTTTTCCTAATCGATTGAGAAGAAAACGTTAGATAAATTTTTTTTAAAGAATTTGCAGAAATTAAATAAAAATAGGTCAAAAAAGATTCAAAATTTAAAGAAAAACCACAGAAAGGCTATCCTATACAAATGCATTTAATCAGTTTCTGGAACATGATAAAATAGTAGGAGCATTTATTAATTTTAAATAAAATGTTACTTGGGGCGTCCAAAAATACACGACACTGAAACTACTCTCTTTTCACTAATTTTTTATTATAAAAAAAGGAGTACATAGTATATTAGAGGTATTTTTCCTCAACGTATATGGATTTTTATCATCTATTCAGCAGTTTGCGTAAAATCACAAATCTAAAATCGGGTTTATGATTATATGTTAAAGATAACAGACATGTCCTACTATAGTTAAGACATTTCTAAAACAATGGAATAACCAGATAAATACGTTGGTCATTTGGTGTTACAGATGCTTCAGAGATGGTACAATGGGCTTTCTATACCCTCACCGCTAAATAGAATTAGAAGTACGTTGAGTATGCCAACAGTTGCTGTATATCGTAAATACAAAGACGTTCATTAAGTGGTATTTCATAACAGGCGAATTGTCATTTTGACACAAAACGTCGGAAAAAAACACCAGTCTCTTGAACGACAGCACACCAGAAACACTCATCCGAAGAGACCACGACCGGAATTACATATTTCAAAACAAACTGCGATCTTTTTTAAGTTCAGAAGGAAATCCTCTCTTGTGAGGAAATTTCCAGTTAACGGTGCCATGGGAAACGAAGGTTAGTTGCCAAACAACTACGCCTTGTTTGACGCAATAAAATAAGTAATGCTTTGGGTCGGCTGTCCACAAGCAGTTCTGTGCAATACCCAAAGAATGGCTTGCAGCAACTTTACGAAAACTGATGTCTTCCAAGTGCTCCCTTTAGTGGTCCAAACATATAATAATCTGGGCTGCAGGGACAATTTCTTTGTATAGTACAGAACAAATGCTCAATTTGCAAGATGATCAGAATTAATTAGGTAATCATAGTCGTAGCTTATTGATCAGAAACCATTAATCAGCGCTCATTTTGAAAAAGGTGGCGAACAATGCGAATATTATCCTTAATTTACGCTAATTCTCGAACGTCTCAAGTAATCCATTTGTACTGCTTGTAATCTGCGCTTATCACACAGATCTCACTTTCATGACAAAGAACTGATTCTACTATTGATTGGCCTATTTTTTTCTTTGTCCTTTTGGATATTTTTATCCTACCATAGCAAGTTGAGACCGCCTATTACTTTTTTGTTATTTTGAATTCTATGTTTTATTTCTCCTTCTCCTAGTCCTTTTCGATTTACAATGGCCCCAAGGTATTTAAATTCTTTAACTTGTTTTACAAGTGTATTGTCATTTAGGAGAACTTAAAATTGTGTCTCATTATTAACTACCAAGTGCTTCGTTTTCTGTAAGTTTACTTGTAGTCTCCACTTTTGGTATTCAGTGTAGTCCCTTCAGCATAAACTCCAGATCGAATGAATCTTGCGCCATAAATACTTGATTGCCCGCAAAATTTAGTGTAAAGAGATAGTTTCCATTTACCGGTATACCCATTCCTGTACACTTTCTGGGGGATCTGCACTAATCTAACACATTTATTCATTAACTTTGCAATTAGGCTTATAATTTTTTTCCCTCCATATTTCACTAGTTCTATAGGTATATTACCTGGTTCTGGTAAACTTGAATTTTTCATGTTTATAATATGTTTTTTAGTTTCTTATTCTGTTATTAGTAGGTTGTTGTCCTCTCTTTCCTCTATTGTATGTTGTATCTTCTTGTATTTTTTGCGGGTTTTTTTTTTTTGTCAGTAATATTTTCTAATGATTTTCTCATGCTCTCATACTTATTAATTGATCATTTGTCATCATCTCTTTGATCATTCTCCAAGCTTCTGTAGGCCGGAAAATATTGTGTTTTGTTGTAGATTTTAAAACTTATTCTTAAGGATGCGCCAGTAGTAGTTAAGTTACAAATTTTGGATAGTAGTAGTTACTGATTAAAGAAGGCCGTCCAAAATTGAAATTCAGGCATCCTTAGGCATTAGTATGGTTATTATATATCCGATATTGTATGAGCATTTAACCGCATAAATCAACAATCGCTCAAAAACAGTCTCGTATTGATTGGTCGAAAAAATGCTTAAGAAATACGATCACGGTGCTTCAAATAGCGTTTACAACATGGTCATAGGCGACAAATGATGTATTTATGCATAGGAGTCCGAAAGTGAACAGCAGTCGACTATATGGGTCTTCTAAAACGAGCTAAATCCAACAAAAGTCGTTCGAAGTACTCCGAAGCAAATGGCGGCCTGTTTTTTGAAAAACTAGATATGTTGCAACCGTGGTTTTAGAGTCAATTCTGAATGGTACATAACCATTTGTTTGCCAGAAGTCTGAGTCGGAGAAACCAACGCGCAACGCCGGATCATTTTTCACCATGGCAAGGTGAGGAGCTTACGCACATTGATGCATGACTTTTTGTGCACCCAAAACGTCATCTGCCGTACAGTTCTGATTTGACTCCTAACGATTGCGTTTTGTGCCCAAAGAATAAACTACGTGGACAACGATTTTCAGCGCCGGAAGAGTCGGTTAATGCGTTCAAAACTCGTGTTTCGGAGATACTCGATTCGCTATGAAAATTGGTTCCAGCGTTTGGTTTACTACTTTCTTGATTACCTCCAAATTAACAATGCCGCATTAGTTCGCAATGATCGTTTAAAAACTTATGTACTCTAACGTCTATCATGGATTAGGTCGTGGACCCGTTCCTGTTTCCTTCCATCTTTTTCTCGGCCTTTCTACGCCACTTTTTCCTCGTGGTTTGTACTTTAAGACTTGTTTTGGGGCCCTTTTTTCTCCATTCTTCCGAGGTGGTTTGTCCATTTCTCCCTTATACATATATACATTTATATCTTCTCTGATTTGATCGTTTCGCATTCTGTCCTTTACTCGTTGCCCCTCGTACATTTAGGAACTTTATTTCTGCTGTTTGGATTTCTTTCTTTTTTTTATGTTATTACCCAGGTTTAGCTTCCATATAGCATTGCAGGAGTAGCTATAGTTTTGTATAATTTAAGTTTTGTTTCTGTTCTTACTTTTTTTGTGTAGCTTTTATTGTTGCGCAGATGGTTTGGAACTTGTTTATTTTGTTTTTTGTGTCTTGGTCTTCATTAGAAGAGATTTCGCAGTCTAAATATTTGAAATACCAAACTTGCTCCGATATCGTTTGATTTATGACAATTTTTGATCTTATCGGAGTCTTTCCGTAGAATGCCATCCCCTTAGTTTTGGAGGATATTTTCATATCATGTTCTATAAATATTGTATTTAGTGTATATATTTCTCTTTGTAGGTCTTTTTTTGTTTCTGCTATGAGTACCTGATCGTCGGCGAGCAATAGGGTGTTTATCAATTGTTCTTGTCCAATTTTTATTGCTTGCGTGTTTTTATTTTTCATATTCTGATTATTTCGTCTATGTATATATTTAACATCGTTGGCAAAGGCTACATCTTTGTTTAACTCCTTGGTTAGTAGTCATATAATTTGTACCTCCAGCTATTTTTATTTGGGTGTTCCTATACAGTCTTTTTGTGACATTTATTAAGTGTTTGGGGAATCCCATCTACTCCATTATGGGCTACAGTATCTCTCTGTCTATTAAATCGAATGCTTTTTCGAGGTCTCTAAATGCTAGATGGGTTTCCGAGTTATACTCTTCTTTTCTCTATTATCTGCTGTAGTATAAATACTCCATCTACGCAGGAGCGTCCACTTCTGAACCCACTCTGTTCCTCTATTAGTATGGTTTCTGCTATGGTCTAAATTTGCATTTATTATCTTTGCTTATATTTTGTATCCGGTGTTTAATAAGCTTATCTCTCCATAGCTTTCACATTTGCTTCGGTCTCCCCTTTTGAAGAACCATGTTTTTCTGCCAGTTGTGCGGTATTTCTCTTGTTTGTCGGCACCCAAAGAAAAAAGACAAACAAAGATTTAAAAACCCAAAACCCCACCTACAGACAAAGTTAAAACATGCTCTAATGTAGTAGAATAAACTATCATGAGTTGTAATTAAGTATTTAAAAGAGTCTCATCCTCCCTACTGCCACATATTGGTTCTTTTTGCTCCGAATGCAACGTACTTTTAAACTTGTGTTCGAAGGTAGAGTTGGTTTAATGAATAAAGCGCGCGGCGGATTGAGTCGTATTTGCTATCAGTCGACGTCGATTCGGCGATGTAATGGCCATTTAAATGCACCGAACGTTCCGGCCTTGCTCGACCTCGGCTGACGTCACGGGCCGCCGCCGTTGTGTCGAATTTCTGTGTGAATTATGCCCGCGTCCCTTTTAATTCTTCCCGGCCGGCTCGTCACGGCCCCGGTGCCGTTCGCCGGCAAACAATGGCGCGGCACGGCTGCCCGCGCCGCGCCGCGCCAAATCCGGCGCGAGCGGATTTATGCGGGGCCCGGGGGCCCCCGCTGACAGAAAGCAATTGCGCCGCCGATCGGATCAGGTAATCCATAGGTAGCGGCAGGGCAGAGGCGCCCATGCCCAGCGCCCAAGGACGCAGGCCGCGCGAACGTGCGAGGGTTGCAAAGACGCGGTCGCCGCGAGCGGCGGCCGCCCTTCTGCCCATCCGCGCCGGTACAGCCGCGCCAAGCGGCTGCGGCACGCGAAATTTTCTAGGAATTACTCATAGTCCAATAACCATTAGCCGGCGGGCCGCGGAGGGAGCGAGCGCGGACGCGGACGCGAACGCGAGCGCGAGCGCGAGGGTGACCTCTGATAATGCGGCGGGCGCGCGCTTAATCGATGGAAATTAATTTTGGCGAAGTTGCGCGCTGGCTGCTCGCCGTTCGCCGTTCGCCGGTCGCCATTAACCATTGTTTACTACCTGCGACGGCTCCGAGGGAAACTTTGATCCGGGCCTCCATTCCGCGACGTCTTTTGCGTCTTGTTTTTTAAATAGCGCCCGCCAGCCCGTCACCGCTGAATCAATATTTTATCAGCAACGGCGCTCCTGGTCTTTTTGCAATACTCGGACCGAGCGCAATTCCGCCCCCCGAACTATGAAACAACGTGGCAGTTTGAATTTCGTTTTTCGAAACACAAATTCGCGACCTTGATTATCAAAAATCATTATGACCCTAAGTTATTAATAGCCGCCGAGGCGTTCGAAATATTTTTACCGCAGTTGCAATGAACTGATGATTAAAACCAAAAGGGTGGATACGCATATGGTACAGCTGCTGCCACCAATATGTTGCCTTGCATTTTCGCAGTGTATACTATGGCTGATAAAGACGACGAGAGTATCGAATTGTTCTATGAAGACTAACTAAAAATAACGACATAACAATGGCTATAGGAGATTTTAAAACTAAAGTCGACAAAAGAACTAAAGATGATGTCGGAGGTTTTGGGTTGAGCGAACGAAACCCGAGATTTGATCGGTTTGTCCAATTTTGCAGAGAAAAGAAATGAGTCTTCAGTAACACCTTATTTCAATCATCTGCACTAAGGTTGTATACTTGGATTTCTCCTGCAGATTCAAAGGACGATATAATCCTACGTCAAATTGACATAATGGCAATTTAATAAGAGACATCGCAACGCGATTAAATCTGCCAAGATAATTCCTGATAAGGACGTGGTCTTAGACCATAACCATATAGTATGTAAATTCAACTTAAACCTAAAAAAGATCACAAAAAGCATTCCAAAAGGATAGATATAAACAAACTGAGACAACAAACCATGAAAGAAAATGTACGAAGTATATATGTACATATATTCTCGGTTTTTCCGCGTTGTCTGATGACTGTTTTCCATTCTTGTCGGTTATTCCATTGTTCTTCTGTTAGATCTTTTACACTCATGGATTTTCATATTCCCCCCATCCATGTTTTTTGGCCTTCCTCTTTTCCGTCTACCTTGAGGTATTCATTTTAATATTTGTTTGAATATTCTGTGGTTTTCCTTACATGGTCATACCATATTAATTGTTTACGCAGAATATTATCCGTGATTGTACCTCCTATACTCATGCGTTGTCTAAGTTCCTCATTCCTTATTTTTTTCTACGTGAAATTCTTTTTTTTTCAGTGGCCTGCACTATCTTTTGCCACAAATTTTCATGTTACACAGCCGTACATTAGCATATTCAACGAACTTAAAAGGTTCGTTACTGAATTCTATGTCTGTCAGTCTTCGAATTTTCCCGAAATTCGAAATCGAAATCGAAAGGTTTTTTTAAGTTCGTTCTGGGATTGCTTACAGAGCAATCTCTTCGCCGGCCCCATGTTTTTAATAATTGTTTATATTTATATATATATATATATATATATATATATATATATATATATATATATATATATATATTTTAACTATAAATGTCTTGAGGAAATTTGGGTTTTAGCCGCATGTGGATTCCCTTTCGTCCTAGTTCGTAATAAGTTGCGCCCGCACTAGTATTAAAATTTAGGTGGAATGTTTTGGTCAGCTTTTTGATGTGTTCTTGAATGGTGTCCATGCCAAGTTCGAGGTGTAATTGTCTGTTTGTTATATAGCAGGGTGCATTAACTGCTGTTCTGAGTACTTTGTTTTGCAAAACTTGAATTCTCTTTATGTTTGCTTGGGAAGGTATTCCCCCACATGCTGCATCGATATAATACTAATGGCCGTACCAGTGATTTGTATAGTAAGGTGACGCATTCGGCTTGTAGGGACGATTTTTTATTAATCAGTGGGTAGAGTTGTACCAAGTGTGACCCTCTTTAAGTTTTTTGTTAATATGAAAATTCCATGTGAGGCAAATATCTTGATATATACCTAAGTATTTCACGGGGTCTGTATCATTATTCCATGGTATTAAGTGATTATTAATGTGCAGGGTTGGCGGGTTAGTGATTCATCTAAAAGTAAAGATTTTAGCGGCGCACTTGAAATGGTTAATGGTCAGGTTCCAGGACTTAAACCATCTTGCTAAGGTATTCATTGAGGTTTGGAGTTGTTCAATAGCCATTGTCAGGTTTTCATTTTTGGTCAGCAGCACGGTGTCATCTGCATATAATGCTAGGTTTGCAATAGTGTTGGGAATGTCATGAAGGTAGATGTTAAATAGGATAGGTCCTAGGATGCTTCCATGCGGAACACCTGTGTTGATAAGTCTGATAGAGGAGATGGTTGCGTCTATTTTTACTGAAAAAGATCTATTTTCAACATATGAGAATAAATAATTCTCTCGGTGTGTGTATTATATCCCATAATAGATTTTATGAAATATTTATGTATTATAAATTCAGTACCATTTATGCTGTTTGCGTTATTTCCAACAAATACTCTATTTCTACTGGTGTAATAAAATGACCGTTATTGCGCCAATGTGTTTCTGAGATTCCAAGTATCTTAATATTTAGTCTTATCATTTCCCTTTCTACTATGTTTAGTTTGCTCGTTTGCTCTCATGTCTTATGTTGCTATTTTTAGATTTTTTCTCATATGCACAGCTTCTCTCATTACCATACCCCCTGGGATACGAATAGGGTATTGCTTTTAACTCCGGAATAATTTGTACTGAGCGAAACCATCATGACTCTCATGGAAGAAAATCAAGGTGAGCCACCAGTTCCTTCCTTGGTTGGTGAAGCTGGGAGAGGGATGAATAGTGAGTGGGTAGGAACAAAAGGAATGGGACCTGATTCCTTCGGAAAAGGGAGATAAGAGAAATCAAGAGCTCGCGTGGGCAGAGTGCGCTAAAGCCCTGTAGTAGGTCTGGCCACCACCGGGATCGAGGTGGCGTACCTACCCGCTACCCTGGTCATCTTACAGAAACAATAAAAAAACTGGAGACGTGAAAAGCATGTATAGAGAAGATAATTAAAGAGATCTGTCCTAATATAGACCCATATATCTCTAAATAAGAAGTCGAAAGTGATAGTTACTCGTTGAAAATCAACAAATCACCAGATTCTGATAATATATACTTCCGCTCATGAAAGTATGGACACCTAATTAAAATTCAGTTATACAGCAAATAACTATACATTTCGTAATAAATATTGTTTTGTTTAACTGTTTACCATCTTCTTAGACAATATTGTTTTGAATGAAAATAGTTAGTCACTCTCTTTCTTTCTGTTCCTATCTCTTGTTTTAAATGGTAAATTAAAAAAGCTGTGCGCCGTCCGAAGCTCCGACTTCTAAGTTCGTCAGTTTATTATCGGACCTCGAGCTGCTTCCTTGGGTATTTTCACGGCTCGTTTTGTATTTGCATTCAATGGCCCGTGGTAAGCCTTTCTCCATATCCCTAAGTAACATCACGCAAACATTAAATGTTTGTGCCTCAACGGTGAATCTTACATTACAACACTACAGAGAAACAGGAAGTCTTAAGGATCGCTATCGCCCTGGACCATCACGAATAAGATCCGATGCAGAGGATCAGCTCATCAGACTGATCACTAAGTGAAATAGAAGATTAACTGCCCCAGATATTGCTATGGAGTTTAACCCGAGATGTAATAAAGTAATATCAATCAGCACGATAAAGCGGCGTCTATTATGCAAAAAAACCGGTGTTACGGCGTGGCAATAAGACTAAACGGCTTCAGTGAATGTAAAAGCATTGTTCCTGTACAATTGAATAGTAGATGTATTGTAGACCGACAAATCCAAATTTGAAATTTTCAGTTAGAAAAGGAGAATCTTCGTGCATCGGTCTAAAACTGAACAGATAATCCAGAACTGCATTGTTCCAACTGTCCTTGTAAATTTTGAA
Organism: Sinelater perroti; assembly: GCA_036346155.1. NCBI lineage: Eukaryota > Metazoa > Arthropoda > Insecta > Coleoptera > Elateridae > Sinelater > Sinelater perroti. The sequence continues at coordinate 18,624,103 of JARFIY010000254.1, read as the reverse complement.
ATAACCGATAATATTAAGATTTTCAAAGATTTTTTGGATTATAAGTTGGTTAGTATTGGGAGGTAGGTATGAGTTGGTAATGAGGATATTGGTTTATTTTTCATGGCAAGTTGTTATGTTGTTAGATGTTTCATGATAGACCGATTATCTTAGCAAATCGTTTATGTTATTAAGTTGTTAAGATTAACTGTAGCGTTACTCTTGACCAAAATAAGATTGAAGTATTATGCTTCCATACCTGTGCCTAGAATAGCTTGCATTGGTAACCATATTAGCAAATTGTTTGCCAAACGATTTTTTGCTGGGTTTATCCATACTAGTTGACGTTTCAGAGTCTGGAAGAACCTTATTTTGAACTGGGTCCATCTAGAAGTGGACCTGGAAGAACAAAACAGTTAGCTCTATATTCTTGTAGCTAAGACAATGCATAATGCATTTATTTCTTCAACTAAATTATAAATTTTTCAAGATCTGGTGTTTATTACCTGATGTTGCTTTTTAATAACTTGGCAATTTATTGCAATATGGCTTATCGACATGTTGCGATTCTCACTGATCACTTTAACTATTTTCTGGTCTAGTTCAGGAGTTTTGTTCCTCGACACAACTATCTGCGCATATAAACGATGTTTCAAATATGGCTTTAACATATTGTCTACTGTACAGGGTGTCCAGATTCGATGGAATTTATGGGTTACATCCATTTTCGTAGGAATTAGAAAAAAACTAGCTACGTATCATGGAGTCGTTTTTAAAAAGATATCGATTGGCGCAAACCCCATCCTGGTACCTCTAATCGTTTTGAGAATACAAGCCGAAAGTCATTTTTGGTCGATTTCCATAATGCCGTAACTTCGTTCTTTATGAATATTTTATAAAACTGTAAAAACATTTTTACGTAGATTCTTACCAGGATTCTGGTACTATTAAAATTATTTTTTTTACCTCTTAAGAGATTTGAAATATGAAACAAACTTGTATTTTTTTAATAGAAACCATAGCCGGCTACATCACCAAAAATTTGCTTATTTTTTGAGTTTTCCAAAAATATATAGTATATTACCTTCAACACTGTCACATTTACAGCCATTTCATTAATATTTTTAAATATTTATGGATCTCCTCCGTAATATAGCAGGTTTCGGTGATAACGTATGAAAATGAGTTAAAAAAAAAAACAAAAGTTTTCGAACATTCTACAAACTCTACTCGGGCTTGTCCTTGATGATATGGGAGATGTAATTTTCTCCGTATATTATAGGGGTTGAGAAAGGGTTGTTTATTAAGACTTAAACTACCCTTCATATCGAAGACCTCCGGCTTGTTACTCCAGACTCTTGCAATAACCGTTTTGGCTTCAATAGTGACTTCTTTGTCTTCTTGCTGGTTTGTTAGGATGTAAACATCGTTGTATGTTTCATCACATCCAATGATTTTCTTTAATTTCCTTTATTAATTCCAATTCCAACTCCTTTGCTACGTAGACAACATCGATATGAAATAAATGGTGCCTCCTCCAGTTCTTTGCCACAACAGCACAGTTTTCTAAACGGTGATCATTTGCAGGTGGCTCAATGTGATAACGGAATTGGGCATTCCAAAAGTTCTGATTGTGAAGATATTATTTGATTATTTTGTTGTGAGATTATTGTACAATAATAACAAATTGTATATTATGTAGCAGTTAAAATACTTTTTTGACTACAACAGTTATTGCTGCTCTTGAATTGGGAAGGTTTTTTAAACCAGGTTATCGGTAAAAATTATTAATCCTTCTTATATTACTACCCAAAGAACATTCCTGAAAACAGTGGATGAATGTGGTAGATGTTCTCTCTATCGCTTTATCAGTAAATTCACAATGGGTAAATAGAGGTATTGGCACTCATAATGACCAAAGTTTTAGCTCAGTATCCCTCGTTCTGGAAGATGATGGATGCACCCTCGTACAGATTGCTTCTGTCTAGTAATTTAAGTGCATATTACGATGATTCGTTTCTATTTATAAGCTTGAGAACTGGAAATGCCTTTATCTTTGTTCATTACTGACAGCAAAGTTTTCCTACAAATTGAAGTAGGCTACGGTATAATTTCTGAAATTTCTCTCGTGTTGAGAACACTGCGCGCTTGGACACACCCACAATCACATCCAAACAGGGAGACAATTTTTTCTTAGTAGCGATGATGCTTTTACTTTAAGTACTAAAGATACTTAAGCGTCACTCTAAGTGATTTCGTTTGCACAGTAGATATACACTTCTTAGTCTCTGGTATAAACATTTGGCTCGCACAAATTACACCTAAGAAGATAAAGAAGGTAAAATAATGAAACACAGCACGACCACGTAGCAGTGGCATCTTTTTTGTAAACTTTTAACTCATCAGTATGTTTAAAAGACTTTACAAATACAAATAATTGTAGGCGGGAGATATATTTTCCAATACATTCAAGGTTAGTGCATTTCTTGCAGCGATGTAGTTGGTCGCATGCATTTCCAAAAGGAAAGAAACTGTACCACGCGAAGGTAAACTAAGTAAGAGAAAGGGCTAATATTTTCATGAGTGACACTTAGACCAACGATCAGGGGCACAAAAATGCCGTTATACACCGATAACCTCACAGTTTCAAATCTGTTATAAAAGGCGATGACTTGAGAACTGATTTCGTAAGATTTGGAATAATTTAAATAATTCATTGTAAATAATTGAAGAATTGTCTGGATAATATAAATATTTTTGATGAACTGCTACTATGGATGATAAGAGGAAAAGTCGGTGCGCACTACACAGACATAATATAAAGTATTTTCCGAAAATATATGCATTAATGAGGACGACTTTGCTAGCGTAGTCGATTGGGAGGTAGACGACGATGGGCGAGTACATGTAGTGCATAATTGTCAAATTTACAATAACTGAGCTAAAGCATTCCTCTGCAAAAACTAATGAACTGTAACAAGAATAAAAGTAACGTACAAACGATTCAGAGATGGCTGCAGCACTGGTAACTTCATCACGACAAAGCGCCTGCCTATCCATTACATTTCGAATTTTTACCGAAACATCAAATCGCTCACTTGACTCAGCCTCCTTGAAGTACAAATTTGTTACGATTTCTGCGACTTCTGCTTGTTCCCAAAATTTAAATCGCCTTTAAAGACAGATTCCGGAGGCTCGTCGAGATTAATGCGCAAGTCCAACACAGAATTTTGCAGAACATTTTCAACAGTAAAAACGATGCTGGGAAAAATGTATGAGATTCTATAGTGCTTAATTATTAAGCTTTTATACAAATAAAAATAAAACCTATTGTGTACCGTCCGTCCGTCGCTTCGTGTATTTCCGCGTGACCCCGAAACAGCTCGAAGGATTGCCGCACCGGGCGATATCTGTAGTCGCAGCGCAGCGACCGACTGGCGGGATACGCAGCGGAAAAATTAACGCTTTATAATTGCACCTCAATATTGCCAATAATATGACTTTAACTTGGTAAATATTAAGGCAACGTTTACGATATACTATTTCAACACTTATGATTATGTGTCGGGTACCTAAATTCAAAATGACGTATGTGCTATCGAACTAATTTTTAAGACGTCATTATATGTATAAAAGTCCGTGATATCTGTGGAACATTGTTCTCCACGTTCCCACCTTGCTTGTTATTGTAATTTCAATGTTTTGTACAGGGTGTCTGGTGGCAGATTTATATTTTTAAATACGATTATTTCAAAAAGTAATAAACGGTGCGGGGTGAGGGTGGCGCCGTTGGAATCACCGATCGTGCGGATTTGTCAATCACGATGTCGCAGTGGTCGAGTGAGCATCGCGCGTTCGCTGTAGAGACATTTTTTAAGAGTAATGATTCTTACGTAATTGCCCGTCGACAATTTTGTTCAAAGTTCGGTATTCGGCGAATACGTGATGGACCGAGTGTAAATTTAATTCGTTCGTGGATGCAGAGATTCCGCGCAACTGCCTCGGCTATAAATGCCCCACGGCCAGGGCCCAGTCGATCTTCAAGGACTCCCGAAAACATTGAACTGGTTGAAAGCAGTTTACGTGAAAATCCGCGACTTTCAATACGGAAAAGAGCAGCCTTACTGGGACTTCCAAGAGCGATTATTCATGAAATTTCAAGAAAGGATCTGAAGTTCCATCCTTTTAAAATTCAAATCGTTCAAGAACTGAAAGAAAGTGACTTTGATTTACGCAAAAAATTTTGTGAAACGATGTTTCACATTTTCGCACCGTAAATGCCATTTTTTGGAGCGACGAGGCTCATTTTCACTTAAACGGCCACGTCAATAAGCAAAACTGCCGTTACTGGTCTCCAAGAACCCGCAACCCTCGATTGAAACATCAAAAACCATTGCATTGCTCCAGGGTAACTGTTTGGTGTGCCTTATCCACGCATGGACCATTTTTTTCCAAAATTCTCGAGATCAGGCGACGAATGTCAAAGGTGAAAATTATCGACGCATGATTACGGATTTCTTTTTGCCAAACCTGCGAGTTCATCCATCGTACTCTTCACACACGTGGTTTCAACAGGATGGGGCGACTGCACACACAGCCAGAGCTTCGATGAATTTTCTTCAGGAAAATTTCCCCCAAAACTGATCAGTCGCTTTGGGGACATCCCATGGCCACCGAGGTCGCCCGATCTAACTCCCATGGATTTTTTTTTATGGAGCTACCTCAAAGAGAGGGTTTATAATGACAATCCCCAATCTCTTGTGGCTTTAAAGGAAAATATTCGTCGAGAAATTAGCTCAATTGAACCAAGTTTACTGCAGCGTGTGGCGCAGAACACAAGGCTTCGTTTTGAACAGTGTGTGCAACTCGACGGAAGACATTTGGAAGACATACTCTTTAAAAAATGAAATCCGCATTTCTATTCTACCGTTCAATGCTCTTAATAAAAGTTTGTGTCAATTATTACGTTTTTTATTTAAGTTTGAAAATATAAATCTGCCACCAGACACCCTGTATTATGTGACGCGATATTTTGAGACAGACTCCGCATATCCAACATCCTCCACCAATTTTCAATTCAGGCTGACACCTTTACAATGTTTTAAATATTAATTTTAATTTCAATTTTTGTATTTCGGCATTTTAGGTGTGATACCGTTTTTATTTAGTAAATGTTATTTTTATATATAGTTCTGTCATAAAATCTATCAGAAATATTAGGATAAAGAAGGTTGAATGCAAAAAAGTGTAAGTTTACAGTCAGCTATTTTAAATTGTTTTAAATATTTCTAAATGCGGATAATCATCATCAAAGTTTTTTGAGCATATTTGGATCTTCAAAATCTTAAGAATATTTGTGGGTTAACAAATTTTCCTAATATATGTTTTAGAATACAATTAAAAATATTTTAAATTCTAGTTATGTCAAAAATTGCCAATCAGATTTGTTAGACAACAAAATTGGAAAAAATACAACTATATACACCAATACCAGCAAGTCAAGATAAAATTATGAAGATATATATATATATATATATATATATATATATATATATAACTGCAAGCAGTTATAGCTACTTATTTAAATAAGTTTTCCTAATCCTTTTTTTTGGGAGAGATTAGTTCCCATTAGTAGATTTAATAAGAGAGGATAATAATAACATTTTATTGGCAGGCGATTGGAACTCAAAAGTTGGTAATGATCACAACAAATGAGGGAGTTGTCTAAGGAGATATGGGGAAGTAACTATTATCATAAATGGAATGAAAATAATTAATTTCTGTCAGATGAATGATCTAATAATTGGAAATACCTTCTGGAAGCAAGAACTAAAGTAGAAACATACATAGAAATGACATATTGTATAGGCAATGTTTATACCGTAAATGATGCAGAATTAAATACTCAACACAGACTAGTAAAAGCAACATTGAAAATTGTAGCACCAAAAATGCAAGACACGGAGGAATATACCAGAATAAATATTCATAAATTGAAAAAACCTGATATAAGAAAAAGATACCAAGAGAAAACGGAAAAAAATGTAATGAGTTAAATAATACAATAGTAATAGGGGTGTAGAGGAGTTATGGAAAAATTTCAAGAAAACAATCTTAGGGAAAGCAAAGGATACAGGTCGTATTAATAAGGAGAGGCCCAAACAAAAGGGGACACGGTGGAATAGGAAAGTAAGAGATTTAGTAAAAGAAAAACAGCCTGACACACATACATACGAACAGAAAAGAGTAAGACAAAAAAATATATAAGAGTAGAGAATAGTGAAAAAGCCAATAAGGAAAGCTAAAAAAGGAAGTTGGGAGAATTTTAAGAGGATCTTAGTAGAGAATATAGTTTAAATAGAATAAGTTTCTAGAACAAAATGAGAAGAATGAAAGGAAGGAATAGGAAAATAATAAATGGCATAAGGGATAACAACAATAAGTTAAAAACGAAGAAAGAAGATGTTATTGAATATACTTTAGAGAAAAATTTCATGATTATAATCATCAAAATTCAGAGGAAAAGACTCAAGAGGAAAATGAGAAGGATAGAGAACATAACATACTGATGGAAGAGCTGGAAGACGCTCTAGCAAAATTGAAAATAGGTAAAGCAGGCGGTTTTGATAGGATATACCCAGAACTGATAAAATGGGTGGTAAATAGTGGAAAGAAATGGCTATTGGAAATTTTAAATATAACATGAAGAACGGAGAGAGTACCAATAGACTGGGAAAGGAATATTATTGTGCCTATTCACAAAAATTTACACAAGAATATTAGAAACAAAACTAAGAACACTGATAGAAAAGACAGACAAACAACGGACAATATCTTTGTTCTGAAAAAGGTTATTGAGGGAATGATTGAATTAAATAGAGGACTTTGGTTATGCTTTATAGATATAAAAGCAGCCTTTGATTCTATAGATAGGAATATAATATGGGAAGGCCTAAGAAAACTACAGATATCAGAAATTGTAATAAAAAAAGTTGATAGTGTATACAACCGCACATGTATTACCGCACACATAGGGATATATGGGGGTTCTTCAAAAGCATTTAAACTTCAAAGAGTTCTGCTTTCTCTAATACTGCATTTAGTGCATAGTGAAGTTTAGTTAATTTTCTCGCCCTTTTTGTTATTTCTACGTTTATGTGTTTCCATCAATCGTTACAAGGTTTCTTGGTATTCGTAAGTTGTTACTTCCTCAAGTGTTGTGTTTTTACATCTTATTTTTGTCTTATCTATTGCTTTTCATTTATTACCATTATTTTACTCCTCTGCTTATTTACTTCCATTTTTATCAATTTAATTTCTTCCGTCTACATGTTTACTTGTTTCTTCTTTTTTGAGTTCACTATTAGCACAATGTTGTCTGCGTACCCATTCTTATCGGCTCTAGACTTTGGTACCCTGTCATTGTTTGAAGGTTTTTCGTTGTCTTCCTAGTGTTTCGAACCAGTTTGTTCATTATTAGCTGGATTCCTTTTTTCCAAGAAAGCTCTTCTAATCTTGCTTCTGCTATCTGAACCTTTCCTTTCACTTCATTGTATTTGCTTCGTACTATTTGTATTGAGTGTTTTCAGAGTATTGATTTCTCTATACCATTGCTCGTTCTATTGAGTTAAAAGTTGCTTTGAAGTATATAAGCGCCAGAATACGTTTTTCGCCATTCTCTAAGCTTCTTTATAGTAGGTTTCTTATTATAAAAGTATCAACGAAGACGGTATCATAAATATCAGCAACTTGAAATAGACATGCAAAAAATCTCCAACAAAATAAATTATAAATGTTATACTAGACGCATGAACACAAAAATTGGTAACATCTAGGACAATCCCATACCACATATAGCAACAGGCTAATAAACTTCTGCATTAATACAAGTTTTGCTGGTCTAAATAGTCTAATTAATTATCATCCTAGCCGCCATTACACGTGGGTAGCACAGGAAGACAAATACAGGAACCAAACTGGTTGCATTCTACTGTAAAATGGATGAAAATCAAGTGTAATTAATGCAAAAATATATCCCGGGCTAGGCTGCAAGCTCTTAGTGACCAAAGTCAAAAAACAGCAAGAACAAAATGTACATCACTTCTAGAACAATACAAACAAGCTCTAGATACCAACATACAAAACACTTCTGAAGAAAGTATAGATATAAATGTTGAAGAACTGTGGCGAACTCTCAAGTATGTTATGCTAGACACCAGAAACTACGTAATAAAGCAATCTATAAAAAACAAGTCAACAAAACACAAAGAATAAATAAACTGCAGAAACCTAGAATATTGTAAAAAGTAAGAGACGCCTTAATAATGAAAAAAACAGAATATGAAAGACTAAATAGAAAAGTACAAAAGAAGCAAAAGCCAATATTTAAAACACAAGATGTTTTTTAAAAATAAAACAAATAACGAAGACAACCGTTGAAAAACTACTACTAATATAAACGACATAATTGTAAAAACCTTACTCAGACAGCAATAGCCGACTATCCAAACCAATCGAATATCAGATCAGAATTTTTATAGGCAATTGAAAAACTAAAAATTGGTCGGAGACGATGGAACATATGCAGGAATACCAAACACAATAGAAAAAGTATGGAAGTGTTAGCGCAATTTTGCAATAATATAGCAGAAGGACGATCAATTGAATTAGATCAGTAGTTATGCATATTTACAAAAAATCCTCGATATGAAACTGCAACAACTGCAACACCACCGCCCTTACTTGCATGCTAGAAAAGAATACTCACAATTTTAAGTGGCACATTTTGCAAGAACAGGCAGGAACCAAGAGTGGAAAGGGCATTAGAGAACAAATAATTCAAAAACCAAGATAGTTTAGAGTACACACATACATATGTTTCTGGATTACAAGAAGGTTTTTGCCGTATGGATTATCTAAAATTGTAAGTGCTAACAGACACGGGAATCTCACAACACCGTATTTTATCCATAAAACAAACGTACGAACGTTGTTCAGCATTAGTAAGGGCAGATACTCCAAAATTTAAAAAAGAGCATAGCAAGGTTGTATACTTTTTCCCATCCTATTTAACATCTGTGGAGAACACATACAAAATTTTTTTAACTGTCAAGGAGATGTGGAAGAAATAGAATAAATAATTTAAGTTTTGCTGATGATACTATGCTGTTTCCTAATGATGAAAATAAAATGACTGAACTGCTCTAAATAATTGTACAATAAGCCACAGAATCAACATATAAGATACACACATTGTAAATGACGTTATCTATTTGGGCTCAGAGACTGCAACTGCTCAATTGAGATACAAAAAATTGCTATTGCGGGACGGCAATGAGTAAGCTGAATAAGCCGTTAAAAAAAGAATATTTATATTAGTTTTACCAATAGCGCTATATGGAGCAAAAGCTGGGAGGTTATAGACAAATGACAGGAACAAATTGGACAGAACAAATTCGTTTATTCACAATAGCTGAAGTTCGTATTCTAAAATATCACCAGAAGAGATAACAGAAACCCGGAGAGGCTTGTTGTACATGAAGGACCACGAAGATGAGCTTCCAAAAGATAAATAAATCAAGTTAAAGTTTCACAGAAACCCTACTACACGAAAATATACGCATAGAAACAGAGAGTTAGAGAGAAATAAAGATATGGTGCATAGAATCGTGCAGTCAAGTCATTTTAGTCATAAAACATGACTAAAAAAGAGATCAGTACACTTAAATTTACTTTACCTTTGTTTTATACAAATTAAAACGTAAGTTGCTATAGTTGTATTTTACACTTCGTAATATTAACAATTACATCAAGCGTGATGATTTCAGACAAATTCGTTTCCTTTAATATACCTTTGCGCTACTGATTTATTTAACCTAAGGCAATGTGGTTGTTTTGTAAAATAATTACTAATGCTGAAACTTTGTCTACGCCCGACAATTAGAGTGCTCTACATAATAGCTGTTCTTTGTTTAATGGTAATTATAGTAGTGGTTTTGAGGATATACAGGGTGCTTTCAATTAGTTTAGGTTAACATTACAATGGGGACTCCTACTTTTGATTTACAATGTTGCATCTGCTAGTGCTGGTTCTAATTAGCATTAAATTAACAAGTCTACCGCAATTACATCACTATTTTGATATAAAAAACGGCATTGTTTTAAAAAACAATAAAATTATAGAATTGTTACTACAAGAAGTTTTTCGATTACTTTTTTTTAATATAATTTTTATTCAGTAATTGTGCTAAACCTATATACATTATTATTTGTATAAAGGTGACTAAAATGTTTCTATAATCAGGTGAATGCTAAATTGTAGAGGATTACGTCTACCTGTAGATAGATGCATTCCTATTATCACACCCCTAGATTTCTTTAGCGTCTATGGTCGAAAACTGGTGTTTAAATCAAGAATTTAATAAATAGCACCTAATAAGATATATTAGGGGTGCAACTTGATTCTCGGTTCCTAACTTAAATGGAAGATAGTGATTCCTCATATTTACACGTTACGCTCGCCATACAACATAACCCAAGAATCCTTAATGAAAGCAATATCGTGTTAAATAACATTTTGCTTTTTAATTGAAACAAAAGTGCAGGAAAAACAATTTTTGCTACTTTAGAAGGGGGTGATGTTTCCTACAGTACCTACAAGGATTGCTCTTAAAGTTTTGAGAATAGAAATTTTGATCTGCATGTTGTAAAACGTTCTGGACAGCCAAAAAAGTCGAAATGGGAGCTGAAATAACTTTTGGAAAAGGATTGGTGTCGCACGCAGCCAGAGATCGAAAATAAACTCAAAGTAGAGAGGAACACAAAAAAGCCACGAACTCACAGCTGAGCACAAGATTCGACACCATGATCATGATTTTTGTACCAGATTGTGATCTGCGATGATAAACGGATTCTCTATGAGACTGTATAGAGAAAAAATTGTTGATTTGTCTAGGACCAAATTTTCATCCCACAATGATGTTAGACACAAGAAATCCTTAAATCGGCATACTGCTTCAACGATTTTGGGAACGATCACCCACCTGGGTTGGAAGATCCTTGTATTGCCGTCTGAACGATACCCGCTCGCTTCTATTGAAAATGTCAAGACTAGTCTGGTTGAGTTGATCAACTCCGTACCACCCTCCTCTTTCCAAAATGGAATTTGAAAACTCCCTGAACGATGACACAAATGCATCGAAGGTAAGAGGAATTATTTAGGAGATTAGATAAGTAGTCGAGTTTTTAGAAATCAATATCATAACAAAGTGGATTAAGTTAAGCATCTGATAATTTTAATCACCGTAATCCATAGTTTTGCAATATGACACAAGCGATGGTCGCACATTGAGACAATTGGAATAACAATTGTACGTGTTTAAGTATTAATCAGTCTGTTATACTAAGAAATGCTTATATTGGAAATTATAAAGGAAAAATGTTAGTATGAAAGCGCCTTAAGCGATGTCCAAATTCGTCATGGAAGATGCTCAAGTTCGGCAGGCAAATGAACTATTGCAAGATATAAGAATATTTTGACACTCTTGCATCAAGAGTTTATATCATTCAATTCGACCACCTTCAAGTGCGAAAGGTTTGCTTCCTTTGAATATCCCATACCTCAATCGACGAGCAAATGATACGACGCATCTTATGATGCCGCGAAATGCTCAATAAGTTTGAAAATAAAACCATTTGCCGTGTTAACAGCATCGTAAAAGTTGTCAAAACCTGTGCGCACTAAAGTACAAAAGTTTTTCGATCACATGGACCTTCTAATAGTATGGGAAAGGAAGTGTGTCCATATCTCTGAGGACGTAGAAGAGTTGGTTTGACGATCAGTTTTAAATGTGCAGAAACATATAAAATGTGTGGTATAAATTATTTTGTTCTCTTGTATCTTACTAAGGATCGTCCGCCAAAAGATATTTTTGGCGTCCTAGGCTGACAATTTTTCACAATTTTGCAAGGTGGGGACGTATAATTTTACTTGGATCGGCAATTTCACTTAAAATCGAAGCTCCACTCGGCGGAAGGAAGCCAAATGGCCGTGGCAGACGCGCTTTCTACGTCTGGTAATGCAGCGGCCCGATAGCCGTGCCGCTCGGCCATTCGACAAGGAGGGAGAACAGCCCCAACGTCCGTGCACGAATGCACGGGCCTCCTCGTGTAAATTAAGCACTCAGAACACGGCACGACAAATTTCATATCAGCCGTCTTTGTTTAATTGCCGTTCAAATGTATAGGATGTCTTTGTTTACTACGCACGGACCTCTTTATGTAAATTAAGAGCCGAAACCCACGCCAGATTTCTTTTTTTACTTTCTGTTCAAATGTATAGATAGATGTAGAACCTTTACAAAAAAAATGTTAAAACCAAAATAAATATTATCCGTTTATTTTTTATATTTTGTCTCTAACATTTTTCATTTATCGGTCTTTTTTAAAGGTATATTAATTTATGTTTCCTTTCATTGCTCACTTGATGTGGCCTTCCTAATCTGTTTAATCCTTGACCTTTTTTATCACATCCATAGCTATTTCGATATTTCTCATTACTATAAGTTCTTTATCTTTTGCTGCTCCGTTTATCCCCCATAAAGTAATGGTTCCTTTTCTTATTTCCTTTTCCAGTGTCTCAATTCGTTCATCTTGTTCCATTAATTAAATTTTAAGTTTACCGTCTTTTTCTTTAAGTGTCTTTTTGCATGATATCCAATTCATTGTCTATGCTTTTTGTTCTTTTATTCAGATCTACTAGTATTTCTCACTTTGCATATAGGTTTCCATTTTAATTATTTTCTATTTATTTATAAGCAATTTTTAGAACAATATATTTTCTTTTCCTCATTATTTGTATTTTCTTATTTTTAATTGGTAAACAATGGAGACACTCGTTTCACGTGTCCGTTGTGCAGACACAAAAAGATATTGAAAATCTAAATATTATTCAATGATTTGCTATGCGAGAACTATGGTAAATGTTAATTGTGAACTAATTATTGAACAAATTTCAGAAAATGATAGAAAAAGAAACAAAAAAATTATATCAACATATGTTGTATATATTTTGTGGTAGATGACAGTACTGTTCTTCATGGCGTTAGATCTTATACGAAAACTCATTTCAGTTATGGCGGATTTATACTTTTTTTACGCATAGGGCTACACACATGGCCATCTATCAAGAAAGAAATGCATTATTGGACATATGTCCGTATAAATTCTTTTGTTCTTTTTCTTGTTAGGAATCAACTAAATTTGTTCCGATGGTTACTTCTATACATCTTGTATATATTTATGTCTCCGTCCTCCTACTACAGAAGAACCTTAATTTATCCCCCCTCAAAAAAAAAAAAAAGAAATTGACATGATACGGACAAACAGAAACAAATTTGTTAGTCAACTTCTTCTGTTTCTGTTCTTCTTCTTCTAGTGCACACACTTCCATTTGTTTCTAGTTTTTTCCCTTCAAAATAAATCTTTTTAGTTAGATATTTGCACTAAGATTAAAAATTAAAGACAGATATGTAAAACAGCAAAAGTAAAAAGTAAAAAACATGAAAATCATTTGCGCGAAAATGTGATTTCGTTTGATGTTGAACCTTGTACATTGCAGCTAATGTGTTTGATACCGCAAACTTCTTCGTGGCATTCTCTCCGCCCCCTCCGATACGCCACTGCTCTGGGGGTTTGGCGAGCTGCAAGAGCCGGCGGGCGACCTTGACGCACACGCGCTACTCGAAGCCGATGCCCCCGAGATTTTGGCGGCCGGGACCCGACCGTCATGGCCGGTGTGTTCTCTTTCTTATCTTCGGTATTTATGGGCTTTGTGCTTTCGGTTTAGCAGGGTATAAAGGTCGCACATGGGTTGATCTGAACTGAGCGAAACCGCCGCTTAATTGCTGTTCTGTACTCGGCGCGCCTTGCGACCCGTCCCTTCCTGCCTCCTCGCTATCGACCTCCGCTCTGCCCCCGACTCGAAAAAGGCCTCGCGAAAACAGAAAATGAAAAAACTGGCGACGAAAGTACAAAGATCTGCCCCGGGCGGCAGCGCCGTCACATCCGCCGTGTTCGGCGACCTTGCACTATCTAACCAAATTACCTATTACTCAGGCGGTCCTAAACCATAATACAAATATCAGCCGCACAAAACACATTCGCAAGAGCGATTATTGCAGCGCCGTCTGACGAGCCCCGAGGGTAGTCTGGATAAAACACATCTTTCCTTATTACGCGATCCGTCATACGAGCAGCACAGAGGATCTGATTATCTCTTTACGGCAGTACCCTCTACACAATCACCAAAAGTACAAAATTGTGATTGATGTTCCGGAATGTTAAAAGAAATTACGTCATCTGGACCTCGTTGAAGTTTCGAACTATAGAATCCACCCTTGTCCCATTTTATATACCCTCACAAATAGCGTCTACTATACATTTGAACAGAAAGTAAACAAAGACCGCTGATATAAAATGTGGCGTGACTGAGCTCTGAGCGTACATTTGGTTGCCTATATTCAGAATCATTTTGTATATCTTACCTTCGTAAGATTACTGCACCGACTTATGCCACTGTTATCATTTGTAAATAAATTGTTCCACGTTCTCATCTTGCAAAAATTTGAGGGAAGGCGTATGAAAAATTGTCAGCCCAGGACGCCAAAAATACTTTTTTTTGCGTACAACACCTCGTAGAATTACACCATAGAAACAAATAAGCTTACTACTAACTATGCCCGAAATCTTTGAAAAAACTTTGCTAGAAAGAACAACAGAATACGTTAAAGTAGATATAATAATTCCATCTCATTAATTTAGAACTAAGAAGGACGAAAACTATATACAGCTGTTTTTCTAGACATTGAACAAGCATTTAATCGGGTATGGCATGATGGCTTCCTATATAAACCTACACCATATCACTTTTTCCTGAAATCCTATCTAACTGATCGTTACTTCCAAACAAAATTCAGTAACGAAATATCACCTTATCATCAAACTAAGTCAGGGGTGCCCCAAGGCAGCGTCCTAGGTCCCTTCCTGTACCTAGTTTTCACTACAGACATTCCTTCAACAAATGTGGCAAAAGTTGCAACTTATGCCGACATCACTTCTATCACTGCAACCAGCGAAAATCCGTACGAGGCATCAGAAAACCTACAAAACCATATCGAGCAACCACATGTTTGACTAAATAACTAGACAGTTTAAATAAACAATTAATGGTACACAACTACCAGTGGTAAACCAAGTAAAATATCTAAGGAAAACGATAGATCAGAAACTCACTGATCTGGAAACAACATATTTAGAACATACTTAGGCCTATGGTGTTTAACTGTGGGGTTACGCTAAACCTTCAAATATAAAAATAATTTAAAGAATACAATCAGAAATATTAAAATCAATTTTTGATGCACCATGGCGTGTGAGCAATAAGACCATTTGCTTGAAGGCGAAGAAATTAAAAGATTAACCAGCAACAATTTTGATCAACTGCAAATAAATCTCTTCCCCAAATTAAAAGAAACAGTGACTATTCTTCAATGTTCTTTATTTCACGTCGTCTTCCAATGTTTCAGCTTCTTTCTCTGCCTAGTACTGGCTTTCCGATACTTTTCTTGAATATTTTTATGCTTGCTGTTTCTAGTGCTCGTTTTTTTTTTCATGTTAAATCTCAACAGTATAGGTCACGGTTGTGTGCTTTTATCTATTATAGATTAAGTGTTCATTTTACCAAATGTAAGTGTAATTTGGACAATCGAAAATCAGCTTCACTTATTGAATATCAATATTGATTTGATGATGTTCTAACTGATTTCCAAGTTACATTTAAAAGGTTCTTACGAAGTTGCTATACATTTAGATGTGATGTCATATTAGAGAAATAAAATATTTGACATTGCAATTACCTTATTCAAATTAATCTTTTATTAAGAAGAAGTGATTGCACCTTTTATTAGAAGTATTTAAATATTTTTGTTATTGCTCCGACAGTTTCCGCAAAGCTGCTGCAAATCATTCTTTCGGTACCATTTGTGGAAACTCGCCATTACAGAAATACTTCTTACTACACACTGCCTCTTACATTGCGTAAAATAGTTGCTTGGTGTAAGATCCGGTGATCCGATAAATATGAAGCACGGGGCAGCACGGTGTACCCAAGAGTCTGCAAAGTTGCTTCGGTGAAATATTCTCACAAAAGACCAGTCAATCCATCGATAAAATCTCCCCCATGATTCCAAAAAACAACAGCCAATTTTTTTGGAATAAACAATTTTGGCCTTGGCTTCTAGAAATAAGGGATTCCAATATACCCCATTCTATAAAGCCGAAACCAGGGGTTAGAATGTGATTCTTCTGTTTGTTAAGTCAAATGTGTCAAATCACTACTAACTTCATTTAGATATCCAGTCACTTATTTCCTTCAAAGAACCACGCCGTTCATTGCTGCTCCTGAAGCTTTGTTCGCAACAATACACCCAAGAACTCATTATTTTTCCTTCTGTGCGTTCCGACACTGCTCTTTGGTATGATCACGTAGGACTACAATTTATCTCCACACATAAACTGGGCGTTCATTCAATCTGTGACAAATAGACTTTTGAAAGAAAGTGTCAAAATACATTTCCACGATCGTCATTAAAGTTTCTAATTAAGACATCGAATTACTAATATTATATTTTCTATATATCTCACAAAGTGATAAAGTTCTTTTGATGATTTTCATTTCCTTATATTTAAAAAACAAATAGCAGATTATATGTTAAACGATAAACCGCTTGGTCACTAACATTTTAAATACACAGTGCAATGCATTGTTATGGTTAGATTGTCTATAAACGTTGTTTCTCTCTTAATCGCGTCCTAACTACTTATATATTACTTTAAATTTTTATTAAAAGTGTCTAAGTTTCATCAAAAAATTTTCTTATACAAGCTATGTTAGAACAATGTCAAAATTTTGTTCATGTAAGTAAAATCAATTAAATTTCAACCAATTAAAAAGCACTTATTTCCTAAATAAAAATTCATCTTAATTTACAACAACTAACTGCTAATCACAAACATGTTAAATTGAAGTGAGATACTCGAATACGACGTAGAAAAAATAATATTTAATAAGCTTCCATTTAAGAAAACGTTCAGCATTTGTATAAACATTCTGACTTTCTTCTTCTTGTTGTTCTTCTTCCTTTTCTTCTTGTTTTAATTACTTGAATTGCATAGTAACTACATTTTAGTTTGAATTTATAAAGAAGAATCTGTTATTGTAGGATTAACGACAATTAAAGGATTTTGTATAAATTGACCAGGAAATGAATTGAGAAGTTCTGGAATTACAAGCAAGCGACTTTTTGCTTTAATAATCTGTAATATAAATTTAATTTATAATCTTTGTACATTGCAATGTTGCTCTAATAATAAGAGCAACAAACCCTAACCACTCTTTCTGTAATCAAAAAATGTTCATGTACTTACATAGCTTTTTTGTCCTATGCAGATTATAAAATTCTTAAATTCCAAAATTGTTAACCTTTTTTAGGACAATATTCTCGGCAATGGAGATAAGTCTGGATATGGTATTGGTGGTAATAATTATTTTGAAGTGACTACTTTTAGATAATGCCACCGATCTATTTTTATGTACAAATGTATGATATTAAAGTTGTCAATATTATTAAATTTCTTATTGGACTTAGTAATTAAAGATTTAGATACTAGAAAGGTTTTAGCAAGAAAACGATCAGTTTGTAGTTAGATAATAATTAGTTCAACCAAGTTTATCAGGATACAAGATAACTGCTTTGTTTGTGAAGTTTATAGTCACCCACATAGACTAATGTATGAATAAAAAAGTACATTACATAAGTTACTGTTAAAAGAAAATTAGGAATTTCAAAATTGTTCAAATAACTTCCTTGGAACAGATACTGTTCCATCTAAATGGCCAAATATCTCATGCAGTTTAAATATTATCCAGACCATTAACATATATACCTTGAAAATAAAAAAAATTCTAACGAAACTAATCAGTAAGACACAAAATATTTATTTACTGATATTGAAAAACAAAAAAGAAAGTGCCGAGGATTAGGAGACTATCGTTCGTCACTTAAATTTATGTTGGTGGGAAGAAAGTTGCTGAAACAAGAGGTGATCAATTTCATATCTTAGAAAAAGGCATATAATGTTAGCGCTTGGTGTACTAACAGAATATAGAAAATCCTCAGTACTATTCTATTTAAATGAATAAAGTAAGGGAGAAGTTATAGTCTTTATTAATATGAAAGTTAATTAAATATAAATCAAAATATCTTTTTGTGCGATGAACGGAAGACATGCAGCTTTTGAGTGCTGTGGGTAGAGTTAACTGAAGGCGATTCCACTAAGAGTCCCTCGCACTACCACTTCTTTTAGTCTATATCACAATGTTAGAGTAAGAGATTATTTTCCGCAACTGTTCAAAGTTTTGAGAAGATTTAGGCACAACTCGAGCACAATATTCTTAAAAAGGCTCAAGTGTAGCGTAGCATAAACAATTTTATGAGGACGAGTAGCAGGTGAAAATAAAGGCCAACAACGTCGTTGGAGGACAACATTTGGCAAATTGCCAAATTAAATATTGAAACTCATTAACTATATCAGTTTTTCCCCTTCTCCCCCTTCTTTTTTTTTGGCTAATTCCTTATGTCTCTAGACAGAATCGGATAATCTAAGTTCAAAATCAATGATTAAATTAGGGATATAGAAATTAGTTAATTAAATTCGTAAGTATATTACGTAAATATTTGCCTCTATTTTTAGACAAATAATCACTATTCACCATATAAGTGTACCTTAGTAGACTAAGATATTTATAAATCTTAACGCATCTGCTTTGGACGGAGATGTCCTTATATAATAAACCCATATCGAGTGTATTTTTTATTTTTCTTGTGACTGGTGTTAAATATTTAAATAATTCATGTAAATATGCTAGTAAATTTATTTTCTTACTATGGAGTAATTTTCTTAGTCTATCAGTTTGTAGCCAACAAAACAATATTTTAACTGCATCTTTTTAAACATATTTATTTTACAGAATCCATAATTTGCTTTGTTTTGCAACTTTCTTTGTTAAATAGATATACTATAACATCTCAGTTGGGGGTGGATAAGGTCTGACTATTGTTTAACATTGCTTGGACGAAGAAACTTTAGGGATATAAAATTAACCAAACTTGATGATTTTTTGCCTATTGCCTATTGCCAACAATCGCGTTCTACTGTAAGCGGAGTATTTCCGACGGTTTCTAATTGTTGA
This sequence comes from Sinelater perroti, assembly GCA_036346155.1. NCBI lineage: Eukaryota > Metazoa > Arthropoda > Insecta > Coleoptera > Elateridae > Sinelater > Sinelater perroti. The sequence continues at coordinate 18,604,815 of JARFIY010000254.1, read as the reverse complement.
TAATTAACTATTGCTTGGCTTTAGTATAAGGCTAACAACAGTAGACCAATCCTATTGTGATTGATATAAAGCTGATGGTGGAGATTTAGTGGTACACTTTATAGGTGTGTGAGAGAGAGGGAGAGGGGTAAAGCTTACCATAGTTTAGAAATTCTAGAAACTAAAAATAGATGAAATATTAAAGGATGTAGCTATTTCTCATCTAGCATCAGATTCTGACACCTATCCTTGATATCGTATCTTCCGGTCCCCACATGACTGTTATATATTGCTGATACATGTATCTCGTTCACCAGATTTATAATCAAAGACACATAATTTTGATGAACATTCTCTATAAAAATCTAATACGTGAGCGGCCTGAAATGTTTTGAGCCTCAACATAAAGATGGCCATACTTGTCAAGACCATTCTGATACTACAATCGTACATGCTTTGAAAGATACCTGTAAAAAATTCAGGCATATTGAACGCTTAGTTGTTGTTTGACAGTCGTTTGTATCAGTCAATGTCAGTGCTTTTGTAAAATGGAATAAAATGGAATACCGTGTCGTAATTAAGTACTTGCATTTGAAAGGCAATTAAAGCAGAGTTAGATGCCGTTTACGAGTACTCTGTCCCATCACTTGAATTTAAAAGTGGTCATACTAGCTTGGCTGATGATAAGCGTTCCGACTTTTTGCATCGATTTATCACTGTCGATAAAACTTTGGTCCACCATTACACTCCTGACACGAAGAAATAGTTAAAATAGTAGACTGCGAAAGGCGAGTCTTCTCCAAAAAGATGAAGACGGTTTCATCGGCCGGGAAGGCAATGGCAACTCTTTTTTGGGATAGTCAGGGAATTCTGATCATTGACTACTTGGGAAAAGAAAAACAATAACAAGGTCGTTATGAACCAGTTGAAAGCAGCAATTGCTGAAAAAAGGCCCACATTTGGAACGGAAGAAAATGTTCTTCCATCGAGATAACGCACCGGCTCAGACTTCAGTGATCGTCGTGGAAAAATTTACGAACTGCAGTTTGAATTGAGTCACCATCCAGCATATTCACCAGACCTAGCCCTAGCGACTATTTTCTGTTTCCTAAGCTCAAAGTTTGGGTCGGGGACACAGATTTACGTCAAACGAGGAGGTCGTCGCAACCGTAGACGCCTATTTTGTAGAGCAAGACGCCAATTACTATAAGTCGAGTTGAAAAGGTTAGAGCGTCGCTGGTAAAAGTGTAAAAACGAGACTATGTTAAAAAATAAAATTGAATTTGACAGAAAAAATAGTTGTTTCTATTTTAGGCTTAAAACTTTTCAGCCCACGTACAGTAAAATGTATTGTTATTAACAACGTTTCAACACCCTAATCACTGTTGCGCGTGTTCACCTTTCTGTGACATCTGATATCTAGATTAATATTCTACTAGGACTACAATGTCTACGATAATCTAAACACCACAATAGACAAGCAACGTGCAGCAATACCCAAGAGTATACTAACTATGCAATTACATTATTATTTAAGAATTCACAGACTCACGCGTCGCAATTCTGAATTTTTTGACAACGTGATTGAACTTTGATACGAACTAAGCCACCTCTTTTTTTGTAAACAAAAACCTTATAAGATCTATGGTTTTAAAAACGCTCTTTATTTGATATCAACCAAGACTGATAAAATATCTTTTTGATAGAAGCGAGAAAAATTCGAAACTAAGATAGTTCATATTGCTACAGTAAAAGTTTTGTCCTTTAACATTTTTTATTGGGGTAATCAATGATAAACCATATTGAGTTTCTATTGTTCATACATTTTTTGATGCTTCATAGTGTTGGCAAACAAAGTTAGATAGTATGCATTTGGAATAGTATACTATTCCAATTACAGGAAGCAGGACAATTCTCTTTACTGTTCTTGATTCTAATTAAAGTAGTTAAACACTTTCCTGATCTTTTCGTAGCACTTTAGGAGCAAATTGATTCAACGTAATTGGAGATACTTTAAAACTCTTTATTATAAAGGTTGGTCAAAGAGTTCGTGCTCAATATCACAGATATTCTCCTGCTGAAGTAAAGTGTGCTTTCATAGCGGAGAAGTTCCTCAGCTTGTCGTAGACACGGTACAGCTGCTAGGAATAGAATTCAACATTAATAGCGCGATTTTTCAGCACAAGTTCAAAATGAAAAACTCCTTGATTGATTACGTAGAGCTATTTCTCATTAAATGTCACAATTCGTTTCCAGAAGAGACCGCTCATAGGATTGTTGAGCAACTGACGGAAGATCTTGACTTGTTTGATGGCCTGTGCTTTTTGTGAACAAAGTCACAAGTTGATTCAAGTGGTTAATATAATTTGATGGGACAAATCTCCAAAAACCAATGCCAGATTACGACTGTTTGATAAAGGTTTATCTTTCAAGAATGTCAACAAATCTTCGATATTCTACGAGACTTTGTCTCCAAGATCAAAATCTCCTTCGATGAAACCCTTGAGCCTTTTGATCTTTCACTCCGCAAATTTCCTCTAAAGCATCTCTTGTGGTTGGACCTTTCTTCCAAAATGTTGCAATAAAACTTGAATTTTACTGTTGTAGTCTCGAAATATTAGTCGGCCATTTAGAAAAGTGATGAAATATGTTGATTACAATTGTCAACACGAAATAACATCAAAGAACAAAAAAAAATCAAAATAAAAAATTATTTTTGATTTTAATCACGAACTTTTTGGCCAACTTTATAATAATATAATTACAAAGCTACGACTTTATGTTGTTGATCCAGTTATTATATTTTTGCAGTTATTCTGAGTATTTTTTATCGTCACTCAGATTCATGATTACGTTATTATGTTTTAATAGTTTTGGAATGCTATGTGCGAATTAAATATATTTAAAACAATCCACCAATAAAATAAAAAGTGGACCAAAACTCTTGGTGTGAATCTTGTTCCTTTATTCTCCCCTATAGCGACTACTGCATTTCTAAATGCTTTAGTCCTTCCTGTAGTCATAGGTTAATTAACAATAAACTTTATTTGTTATATTAGGTATGTTTGTAATATTAAATTTCCTTAGAAGTACGCCGTCGCCGTCCCAAAACCATTTATTCTAGGAAGAACAATTGTGTGAAAGAATGGTCGGAGTTAAAAGCTAACTATAGATAAAGTAGCATTTGCTCAAAAGCAATAGTCATTCTTCTTCTTCTTAAAGTGCTATCTCCTATCGGAGGTTAGCAATCATCATAGCTATTCTAATTTTTTGATGTAGCTGCTCTGAATAGATCTATTGATGAACATCCATAGTCATTAAGATTCTCTAATTCATGTCCATTTATCTTACTAATGATTAAGAAAATAGTAAAACCTGAGGCCCTAAAAATTTTTGTTATATTTGAGTTACGATATTTGTACATCCTTAGGGTTACACGGATCACATTATAACGTAATTAATTATTCAGTATTAAAAAGGTTTTCGAAAAGTAAAAACGTATACTTTGCATTTTTTATACAAATATTTTGTAGAAAAAAATAAAAAGCGGTTTCTCGCCTAAGTTAGGGTAATAACGAAAGGTCTGCAACCAATAATAGGTGTTCTTTTGTTACCACGTCACTAGCAAGATAAGCATAAGTAATACTAACTTTTCTGTTTGTTCACATCAATTTGCTATTACTTTAAAAAACTTTTGAGGCAACCTTATATGGTGATTTTTCATTATCTGTTTTAGTTTGAATTTCTTTTGAAGTAGACTGAAATTATTTGCTAAACTCTTAATAGAATAATACATCAATTCTGTAAAATACGAATTTATATTATTATGTAATTTTCAAACATTTTGTTTCTTTATTTTTTTTATTCTTTAGTTCCACTTCTTACTTTCTAATTACTCCACAATGGTTGAACTAAAACAATGATCACTATTATTTTATAGGTTTCTTCCTCGTTATCTCCTTTGCCAAGATACAGTTTCTTTTCATCTTATTAAACTCTAAAAAGTTCAATTGTTGCACAGATTGCGTGAGATGTGACTTTTTAAATGAGCGAAATTTCTGCTAATATTTTGTTGATTTATTGTCCATTCAAAAATGGAGACCAAAAATAAGTTTTTGAATACGAATGTATGTGGATGCTTTCTACCTATTTTACATTATATAAGTTAAAAATAGTCCAGTCTGAGAACTTAAACTCTACTGTTACCAAAGATTAGAAATTATTAATATGTATCACTCGCGTCGAATCCTTTGTTCTTTGGCATATCGCTTTGTTAACCTTCAAGCGTTTCTTCCTTGAAGTTTGAGTGGAAATGACGCACCCGTGGCGAGTTATTTGTTAGCAGTGAACACAGTGAACCCCAAACTAACACTGAGAACCACTACAGAGGAATAAACCAATCTTGTGTATACGCGGGTACAAGCTGCAATCTTATTGGAAGTCCTATTGTTTATTAACGAAAAAACACGAACCTTTCCATCTGTTTCCGATCTTGTCCCTTTAAATGAGAGTGGTATTTCATCTTCGTCTCTTTTGAGCTTCCATTTTCGGTGATCTATCTTATAGCTTCTAATCTTTGCTGTTACTTTAGCTATCACTAGTTACAGTTTTTGCTTTAAAGAAGCATTTACTCGGAGAATTGGTCAAATAGTTCGGCTATATTGTAAATAGTTTAATCAAGAACCATGCAAAATATGATACAGAAGTGAAAATCCACCGTAGTATGAAATAGGTAATTACCTAGTTTCTTCAATTTTGACATATATCATGAATGGTTTATCTCTTGAATCTTTCACAAAATTGTGTTTTCTTGGTATAGTCCTTGTCCCTGCATAAGGAAAATTATAATTATAAGGATAAAGTTTCCTGAGGAGTAATACTAACCATCAAAATAAAAAAAAAACTTTATATGGTACAGATTTGATGTTTTTATGTTTAGGAATAGAATTCTCTCAATAGCATTTCCTTGATGTTCTTATAAAATGCGCAATCTATAGTTTTTGAAAAATTAAAAATTAGTAAATATAATTAAATCACTGATAGTACCCACAACTGTCCTGCTATAGCTATTGATTGGTTTGATACCAATAAAGATGTTCTGTTCTGTTAGTTAAGATACAAATAGTTTTTTCATACTCGGGTGGTCACCGTTAATTTAATCATTTGCATGAACCACAGACAAAGAAATTTACAAATAGTTAAAGAAATTAGATTAGTTTGTGTTTTTCTATCAAATTGAAGTTTTAAATTGCATTTTGCGCTCCGTAAAAACGCACTTCAAAAGATAGATAAAGATGTGGTTATGTAAAGAGATCCCAAAGTGGTACAATAAAAGTAACCACGTTCTGTTAATACTAGAATAAAACAGAATAAAGTGCTGAGGATTAACAAAGAACAAGGCGATCGGTTATTACTTCAAAAATAGATAATTACTCAAACATCTACCTGCTTGCTTTGTTTGCATCTCAGATATCAGCAATGACAAAAGTTTAGCAGCCTGCTGCGTGCAGCTGAATCTTTTTGCAAACAAGCAGAGGGTATTACGTTTGCTGTGTAATATCGAGACCCTAATAAGACGCCATAAATAATACCCATTCCCTCGACAGTCATGTTTATTATCACAGCTTGCGGATTTCACCTATTAGCGGATTAGCGCCGAAAGACCCACCGCTTAACAACCTTCTTGGAAAGGTATCGCCGTCAAAGAGTGGTGCCCAGTCAATAGCGGCGCCTGGAATGCGCCGCGTGCCTTTTGCAGGGATTTTGATTTTATAGCAGTTTGCGAAAATTATCTTTCGATCCAGAATAGTGAGGAGTATTGGATATTTATCGACCACCTATGTGCAGAAGACAAAATTATTCGAAAACAAAAATAGAGAACGCTCAATAAGTGAAGCCAGAAAACAATATATAATTTGGAGGTGGTTAACAATATTTGCGACCAATAAATATTTAGATATGTGTGCAAAATTAGTCTAATTACTTTTCATACAACCCTTATATAGTTATTTCGAATTAATAGAGCACTCTAGATAATTAGTAATCAAATTCAAATTAATTAATTAACAAAAATACACAGGAACTTTCTATTCGACAAATAATAAATGAAATATAGGTGTTGCCGACGACCACAATTTTTTTAAGTATAAATAATGTCGGCATTTCACTTTTGGAAAGCCTCATCCGTATTTATATTGGGCCATAACAAGCATCTCATTTTTCTTTCTGAATGCCTTTAAATAGAGAAGTATGGGCTCGTGTACCCTCTGTTTTCTAGGGGTCGAAAAAATGGCAATTGAATGCTAAACAGCTTCATCAAGTGGAGGTTCGGGGGAGAAATTCTAAAATATGTTTGTGTTTGCCGCTCCCATTGTTAACTATTGTTAAAGACGCATTATGCGGTGGGGTGCTTGCGTATGCCTGCCTCTTTCCAAAACTGCACATCGTTAAAAAATACAAGCACCGAATGTAGTTTATTGAGCGATTCACTTAATTACACATTTCAGATTTTTAGATTTTTAGGAACACAAAATGATACACAAGCGACGGCAGACAATAAGAATAAATGTAAGTGCTGCTGAAAGTACTATAGATAAAAAAATTTCTTTCAAACAAGGCTACTTAAAAAACAATTAAATTATCAATTTTTTATGCGTTTTCTTCTTGTTTATTTTGGGTTTTGCTTTATTCTTAACGATACTGATCTTGATTTGCTATTTGTCAACTCAATTGGGTTTTATCTCTTAGTTTTTGTGCTTGTTGTTTTTACTTAGTAAAATTTGCATCCATACATACTTTATTCATTTTAATTCCATGTATTATAACTAAATCATTTAAGAAAGGAAAGTTTACTTAAGAAAAAAGAAAAGGAAATGCAGAAACAAACAAAGAAGGTGGAAAGGGAAAAGAAGAACACTAAACATACCATAAATCAAACTAATAATAGAAGAAATAAAATAGAAGTAGAATATAGATAAAGAGTCTCTCTAAAAAAGAGTCACAAAGAGGCTGATGCTACTAATAATATAAAATTAATCTCTGGTACACGAAAAGCAGGAACACAAAAATGGAAGACGTTTAACGTGAACAACATTCAGCAACAGTAAAAATGTTTTTTAAGGATTTAAGAAAAGCAACGAAACATAAACCGAAAAATTTGAAAATGCTGTAAATAAAAGAAATTAAGCAAAGATAAATATTGTAAAATAAGCACAAAAGAAAATAAAATTAACCGCGACAGAGTAAGAAAATTAATAAAACAAATATGCCAGAAAAACAAGACCGGATATATGAAGAAGAAACTATATAAAATAAAAGAATACTATATTAATAAAGATAAAAATAATATCAAGAAAGCAAAGAAAAATGAACAAAGCTATACAAAACAACACAAATATGTGAAGGACAAAATAGCACTATTGTTATAAGTTGGAGGGAAGAAAACCTAGACAGTGGAGTTTAGTACTGCAAAGAACTATTAGAAGGAAAAATAGAAGAATAACAAAACAAAGAACAGAAAGATGAAGAAAAAGAATACCAAACATAGACTACAGTCAAAGAGCCATCTAAAGAAAAAATTAATGTAATAAAAAATAAAAACGCAATAAAAACCTAACAACAAATAAAAACGTTGCAAATTTTCTATTTCATAATCCTTCCTCCCATTTTTTACAAATAATTTTCTCTTTATATTTATTCTTCTAAAAAATCGTTGGTGTTAGTCCGTTCTTCTACAACTTCTGCTATTCAATATATCTGTCATATGTCTTGCATCTATCGTTACATAATCAATTTGATTACTTATTTTTTTATCCATTGATACCCATGTTTCTTTGTGAACCTTTTTATGATCAAATTTTGCCCTGCCTGTTGTCTTATTCTTTTCTAACATTTGCCAAAAAAATAGTTGTATTGTAACTCCCTATTTTGTCTACTTACTTCTCCAGTATTGCACAAAATTAATTTTTTCTTTTCTCTCTTCAGTTGATAAATGGATATTGACTACTACATTAAAAAACTTAGCTCTCATTTTTATAGTACCATCTTTTCTTAATCGTTTTTAATTAGAAAAGTTCTTGAAGAACACGTAATACGAATAAAACAAAAATAACGCAAGCAAGCAGGAATCAAAGATGAATTACTTTTAATACAAATGACGTTGCTTTAGAAAATAGATAAGTACAAATACTTAAGTTGTTGATTAAATTAAAAAATAAATTCAATTAGAAACAAAAAATAAAATTAAAATGGTGAGGCAAGGGTTCATAAAATAAAAATATTTCTAATTGATAATAAAAGCATGATCCATAAGCTTTAGCACACTTGGTTTTATGTTAAGAAACTCGTATTGGATTTAGAGCTCAGTAGTCCATGAAAAAGAAAGCACTAGTGTGGGCTCCTCACAAAGAAGATATCTGGATCAGAGAAATCGGTCAAAAACTGCAACGTTTAAGTCAATGGTGGAACATACCATATGCTAGTTCACATATACTGACTAAAATCGTGATCATATAGGCGTGGAAGGCCAATAAAAACTTCTAAAATTAAAGATCACTTCTGTTAACTAAGTGAGCTCGGATCAAAACTGCTAATAATATCTAACAAGAAATGAATTTAAATAGTCCTGTTTCAATTTCATTCACTACTGTAAAGCGTTACTTATTAGATGCAGGTCTAAAAGAGAATGTTGCGGCAAGCACACCCCTTATAAAATTAAAAAACAAGACAAAGAAGCTGCAGTGGGTACGTGGACATTAAAATTCGGATCTTGCAAATTGGCAAAAAGTCTTTCGTTAGAAAATTCTCTAGTGAAAGGACGACTTAGAGATGGTGGGGGGAACTGCAGCCAACACTAACATTCAAATTATCGAAAGATATCAGTCAAAAGTCCTACGTGCTATGTGCGATGCTCCGTATTTTGTGAGGAATGCTGACATAATGAGTGATGTGAAAGTGGACACAGTTAAGGAAACTATTAGAAAGTTTAGTGCAAAATATCTAAATAAACTAGAACATCATAGCAACATCTTAGTGATCAACCTTTTGGACAATAGTGACAACGTCCAAAGACTAAACAGATTAAAGCTCTTTGACCTGCCAAATAGACTTTAGTTGTAGTTAATGTTTTTATTATTATTATAAATATAAGCAACAACTATATTTTAAGATAACGCTGAGTTAAGGTCACTGGACCCTAACTCACATGCATACTACTCAACCCACAATTCACACATTAAATTTGTTTATTGTAAGTCTTTATAGATTGCAAATAGTTAATAAATTAATTAAAAAAAAAGAGATGGTGGAGGATCCATCATTGTATGGGGTTGATTTGGTGGCGGGAAGAATGGATTAATTTTTTGCATGTTTGGAACGTTATCAAAAAATTCCAAAGAAGTCTATTGTTTGCACACAAAGCATTCATTAGATTTTTTCAATTTTTGTTACATACACACAAAAAAACATTTCTTTTCTTGGTTTTAGAATTAGTAAACCTCTGGACTATGTCATCAAAAGAAAGACACAGTATAATCTCACTTTCAATAAATAAAGATGCAAAGTCCGTCACTTCCTCTTTCTTAACATTGCTCTCAGAGTATTTAATTCTCTGAACAGCTGAAAAGAATAATTTTCCAGTGCAGTTGGTAACTCATATTTAGAAGACTTCTTAGGACGATGGCAGTATTTGGAAAAGTAGACTTCAATGACTTCAACAGTGTTAGGAGCCTTTGAGATTCTAATTGTACAGCATACTTTTTCAATAGCTGATTTGCTCTCTGTCATATTATGTCATCTTCCATTTGAGTGCTTCCATAGAAACCCGAAATCCTTATGTATTTATGTACAAATTGTTCTTTTTCGTGCTAAGTTGAGTTTCAGATAATTAATCGCAGCATAATATGTTTTATCAAGAAAGACTGTCGTCCAGAATGCTTTTAATTTGCGTTTTTGTTTTTAAAAGAAACTTTTGGTTTCCTCTTTTTTGTAATGTCTGCTTTGTAGACCTAAGTTTCATACATCTGTTTTGCTTTGTTTCTAGCCTTGAAAACTCATATTTTTTTCGAAGAGGTTCTATAAAAGCTTCTAAAGTACTATATAGAGTAATGACCTTTGTTGTATTTGTGCTTTCTTCTTGAAGCCTTTCAGTTACTTTTAGAAACCTCATAAGAACATTGTTCCAAAAACATACCATTAATATCATTTCACGGCTCTGAAGTTTTGCCATTATCTCATTTGCTTCTTACTGTGCGTCCTTAGTTTGATCACTAACATAAGTAATGTGTGCCAGAGCATCAAGAACCTTCTTCTGGTATGATTTGTGCAATGCTTAACTGATATCAGCATGGGAAGTCTATCGGGTTGTCGGTAAAGTCTAAGACAACCACTCCTTTTTAAGGTGATCCTGTAAGATGTCCTATCTTTTGGTTAAAGATATACATTTGTTGTTTCTGAAATATAAATTCAACAAAATACTCGTTGCTCTAGCAGCTGCAACTAGTTGTAAAGAGTGGCCCCTCGCAAGGGATTAATGTGGACAGATAATTTACTTCTTTATTCTAGTTCGAATATATTTGTAGCACCTAAACATTGTTACTGGCATTGTCCTAGATCTGTTATTTAGATCAAAACCTAAAAAATCTATGGTCGCCATTATAGCATTCACCATCGCTTACCCTTTGTGGTTACAGTTGAGAATAAACTTCAAAAATCGTTCGACAGTAGTTCCCGTAAGCAGAACATAGCATGCCACAAAAGCTAATTGGTCTCTGTGAGCTACGTCTGGGGTTGAGTACACAATTATGAAATAATACTTAGCCTTTACAATCCCTTGAATAATCTATCTATTTTAAATTGGCCCGCTAACTATATTATTCATTTATTAACAATTGTATTTAATAAATATGAGAAAAGACCTTTTTCTTTATCTCCAAATTTTGCTACATGTTCGGCCATAAGAGGATCGAATTTTAAAATCTGTTCTACACAACCAAGAAAGTTACCATTTCTTATAGCTATGAATTGTATTGTTCTGCTATTTTACAATTCACTCTATAATTCAAAGTTGTTGTTATAATCGTTTTTTCTATGTTTTTCTCAAATTATCAAACCCCTCAATTGCTCTGTAGGGTTTTCACGGAACGCAAAATACTTGTACGGTTTATTTTTAACAAAACAAACAATTTCGCTTGATGGGTTCTCCGTTCATTAACTTTCTATAAAACAACTGATTGCTGCAAAATAGTTTTTGAGTGACATACTGTTTTTTAGATTTTTTAAAATCAGAGCCCTCGTATTGTTGAATGTCACTGTAGGCTATCAATTCACAAAGTTCATTATTTACGCACCATAATACCGGGTTGTGGGTCTTTGAATTTTCAGAGCTTTGTGAACTCAAAGCCTCTTGTATCTGTACATTTGATGACCATAGTGGCTACTCGTTATTCAACCTTTATGATAAATGAAACTGAAAGACGATTTAATTCAAAACTAACTTTTACTCATAAGGACTGCACTGTTGCACGATAATTATAAATTATAATACCATCAAAGCAACGGTTAACGTTTACCTTAACAACACTAATTTATTTGCACCATTGTTGCGTGTTGTATGACTTCTCCTATTCGACTGGCGCGAATGCCCATCTGCTCCGCTTTATATTCAAACGCACAGTTCTAGAACAAATCAAAAGGTTCTGGAATTTGAACTCGAGAGCATCGCTAGAAATGGCGTGCAGCGTGAGCGATCACTCTGAAAAATTCCTAGATAATTTCTTTGTGATCGCTTATTTCTGTTACAATATAAATATGTTTAATAATTTCTTATACATCGATGAACGATGAATGTACGATTTCAAAGTTTAATAGTTATAACATATTCGATTCGTAGGGGAAGCTTTTGAATTCTAACAATATTTGGATTTTATTCCAAATTGAGCTGTAAATAATTTATTATAATAATGTATTAACATATCTAGAAAACATACGAGGTGCGTTTAAGTTTTAAGGTCTCCAATTTCTTTCTCAGCAGTGAGAGTAAGTAGAAAGATTCGGTTAATTTTAAAATACGCGGAAAATAATTCTGAATTTGTAGTATAGATGGCAGCACCATACAATGTACGCATGTCGAATTACCGTCACTGCAGTGAGTGTTGTTTTGTATACTTCAAATTGCGACGTTTAGTGTTCAAGAACAACGTGTAATCGTCCGTTTTCTCTTCTTCGCCAATTGAGTGACATATGCGGTGAAGGTGTTATGGATGTTACAAATGTGCGTTCAAATTGTGACAATGAACCGACGCAGTCTCGGCCACGAAATAGCCGGACCAAAACCATAATTGCGCGAGTGGGGCAAGTTCTTATGGAAGACCTTGGTATTTCTGTAGGATCTGCGTGGAGTCTATTTTGCATGATGACCTGAAAATGCGGAAAGTTTCTTTAAGGTGGTCTTACAAATGCTGAGCGACGAACATAAGGCTGCGCGGGTGGCAATGTCTCTGGACATGTTGACACGTGATACCGCCATCAATATTGTGGTCGCTCATTTTCGAGCCGCCGTTGCATCAACTATTTTCTAATGAGCTAAACACACCCCTAAAGAAGTGCTGTTAGCAGCCATGCAATAATGTCAACAACATTGTGAAAAATATGTATGTCTAAATGGAGATTACGTTGAGAAGTATCAAAAATTTCAACTTTCCTGGATAAATACTTTTTCAGCAAAGAATTTGGAGACCTTAGAACTGAATGATTCTAACAAGGTTTTGATGGTTATTATGGATGTTTTCTCTTAAAATTTTACGTAGTGCAATGCTTGATAGGCGAGTGCTAATAAAAGTTCCTCTATATAATTTCAGACAGCATTTATTGGGCATTCATTTTATTGATTGTACGTCGGTTTCTTTCATCTAATAACATTGGCAAACTTTACGATCTGGTATTATGCGGCGCCCTGATATGGGGTGCTCCAGAGCCGAATTGCGCGCGATTGATTTGCATATCGCGGCTGAGTTCGAGACGCGGCCGAAAGGGCCGCAAAAAGACAATGGGCAAGAATGAATGACGCGACACCCGCCCACGCGCGGCCAAAAAATAGGCGCGGTCGCCCATGGAGCAGCGCCCATTTTTTGCCCATTCGTTATGTGCTGCTCATCCGCTGGTCCTTTGTGAAGGCTTGTCAGGAGCACGCTCAAAGTACCTCGGCGCCTGCCTCCAAGCCGCGGCGGCCGGCGATGGCCCGAAGAATTTGGAAACAATTTCGGAAGGCCAGCCGTGCATGAGCTGTAAATGCGCCGTTTGCCCTGACGTGATTTATATCAGCGCGGGGCCGTTCCGAAGCCCCAAGACAAATCTAGCCGCGTTGCAGAAGCTCGTCTGTCCGCCGAACACATGGCCGGGTGACGCCGCCGCAGCCTCTGCCCCACATCGAAAAACCGGCATCCCACGGCGCTCTACCGGCCTTCGCCGTGCCGCATTCCGCCTTAAGACCGCGTCGAAGGGCGCATCTTGAAGATTTGGCCGCAGAAAACAATAAAATCCTAAATAGACTCTGACGGTCCAGGCCATAAATACGCCAATAATAAACGTACAAATCCATCATCTAGTTGAGAGTGGTACCAAATTCTTGTCTAAATATACGCAAAGAATATTTTCAATCAATTTGTAACAATAACGAAATGATTGCAGGTTTTTTTAAATTAATTTGTAGCATATTTACAATGCACCCGAGCTGTGAACAGCCCAATAAGTATTTTGTAGGATATTTAACTTTAAACCGATTAATGACAGGCTATGTTACCTAAGAATAGAAGGAAAACCACTAAATTTATCTATCATATGTGTATACGCACTCACAGAGGTCGATAAAGGAAAAAAAGATAAATGTTACAATGTTAGAATCAACATGCGAAAATACACCGAAAAATTATATTCTGGTAATATTAGGAGACATAAGTGCACAACTTGGAAAAGAAAACTAATCAAAAGAAATAGCAGGAAATAGAAAAGAATAAGAAGAAGATATGGATATCAAATGGAAGTCTATTAAAGAAATAATAGAAAGAAGTTCTAGAGGAACTATTGGATATAAAGAAAACAATACGAAGAAATAAGGGTATTTTTACAAAGGTCAAGAAATAGTAGATAGAAAGAACTGGAAAAGAAAAACACTTAAAAAGAGAAGCACAGAAGATCTGTAGGTAAAAGAAAAAATAGAGGTTAGATGGACCGATGAAGGAGGTGGAGCTTAGCTGGAAGAATAACAATACAAACATTTTTTATAAACAAATTAAAAACCAAAATAAAAAGAACCTACTAAAAACAAGAGGACTAAGAAACAAACATGGTAATATTGAATATGATGGAAATAACAAGAAATATGGAAAGAATACTTCCACAAACTACTATACGAGGCAATAGAAGATAATGAACAGAATCAAGAAAGAAGAAATGAACAAATAAAAAAAAACTAGAAGAGATAGAAAAACCAACTTACGAGGAAATGATAGACGTTATAAGAAAAATAAAAAACGGGAATTCACCGTTGACGGAATAAACGGATAGCTATTGAAATATGAAGGGGTGAAGCTACAAGAAAGGTTATATAATCTGATAAAATACGAAAAAACGATACCGACTGAATAAGAAATGGAAATAATTATAACGATATAAAAAAGTAGACCTACAGAAATATAACAACTATAGACGAATCACATTGTTAAATACAACCTATAAAGTGTTTGCATCACTACCGCAGAGAAAACTCATGAAATATACGGAAAGAGAAATTGATGATTATCAGATAGGATCTCGGCCAGGAAGGTAAGCATGTTGTTCCAATTACTAGTTCCAAGTACTAGAAAAAATAGAAACTCCAAAGGAACTGAAAATCCGCATCCAAATGACACTGAGAAACTCAAAGGCTGTTTTGAAAACAAAAGAAGAACAAACAGTTCCATTTACTATTAATAAAGGAGTTCGCCAAGGATTCCTAGAAGTCATGGAATGTAAAGATATTGTGAAAGTAATGAAAGCTCAAAAGATCTGATGGTTGAGGTACTTAATGAGAAAAGCAGTCTGAGACAAGTAGACCAAGAGAGAGGCCAAATATTAGATGGTATGATAAAGTAATGGAAAATTTAAGAAAAATAAACGTCAAAAACTGACAGGAAAAAACAATCAATAGAACAAAATTGGGAAGAATAGTAGAAGCAGCAAAAACTCACCAGCAACTCTTATTCTTTTTGTTTATTTGACGGTAAGTACTTTGTTTGATGTTAAACGTAATCTAACCGTTTTCCCATTGTTGATTTAAACTTTCCATCGTCTTAACCAGTTTTGTAAGAGACTTAGCTAATCTTATAATTTTTCGGATTTTTAGCAGGTAATAAAATTGCTGTTATCAGCTATAGAACGTTATAAGCAACTTTGCTAACCATATTAATTTAAAAAATGTAATAAAACATAACTTGTTAAGCGTAATTTAATAATCTGTCCTTTATTTGCGATCGTTCCATTCTTGTCAAGAGACTTCTCCCACAAACTTTGAAATAAAGTTAGAAAAATAAAGGCAATTCTAAGTATAATTATCCAAGTTATTTAAAATTATTGGTTATTGGAGGCACACTCCTAGGCTAAAGCTTCGGATAGAAGTTTAGAACTTTCACACATTAACATTCAGTCAAGTTAATCTTATGACAAAGATTGCCTCCTTTGATCAAAGTTATTGAAGAAGGAGTAGAAATTTCTAGATTCAAATTTAATAAAAATGGAACATCTAAAACGTAGCCGCCAAGTTACTGAAATTTTAGCAGAAAATTTGTTCCAAGAGATCCAAGAAGAATTAATGGAGAGTAAATCGCCTCAAAAGTTAATAAAGATGTCATAAATAAATTAGATGGGAAGATTACAGAATGTTGTTTGGACAACGTGAATGATGATCAAGCATTGGTTAAGGAACATGCAGAAGCCTAAAAATAATCAAATGGGGATGTAGACTCACCAAGAAGTATCCATAGCAACGCCTTATTGGTATAAATAAGCAAGAAATTCAAATTTCCAAAAATCAGAGTTGTAAAGTTCATTGAAAAATATACGACGTGGTTATCAGGTTCTCAAGATCCATGAAAATGAGAACTTGGCTATTCCTAAAAAGTTACAGCATTAATCCAAGCAATAGCGCTTAGAACCAGAACTCATACTTTAGTAACTAGCTGTCTAGTTAAAAATGCTATTACCATGAATGAAACCTATAGAAGAAGAATATTACTAAACATTCAGTTTTAAGAAAGATGAGGAAAGCTTACTTACGACAACAGAATTTTTCTCAAGAAGAGGGATTGATAAAAGAACATTTTTTTAATTAAATATTTAATTTTGTCTACCGCGGACATTATGAAATTGTATGTGAATAATAAAGTTATTCCCCAAGTTCACTAAACAGTCTTAATTGTGCCAAGAAAGTAATATTATAAATTCTGCAAGTCAAAGTGACGCACAACAATAAGACTTAGAAGACTTCAGCATTACTTGATAATTGATCACAAAGTACATACGTGTTGGACTGCAAATTGAATTTAACTTAAGTCTGACAATAAAGTAAAACAGCTTCGATAAGTCTTTCTGTCATACAGTGTAAGACTTTGGTTCGGTAAATTGTCACCTTTCATTTGATTGTTGTTTTTGTCTCATGCGTTTTGGGCCATTACATTTTATTTTATTGCTTCGGTTAATGTCTTCCTAAATCTTCCTAATTAATTCTGTCTTGCTTCAAACATCTGTTTTACCATGTCCTACACTCTGAAAGAAGGAATCTTGTAACATTTAGTTCACTATTTTCACTCATAACTGCACGTTGTCTTGTTAACCTTGTCTTATCTTGTTTTCCTTCAATTTTTCTCCAAAACTTCATTTTTGTACTTGTCAACTTGCCCTGTTATTTATCTGTGATCGACCACGATCACTTCCGTAAGTCATCTTTGGGCACATCACTTTTTTTTAACTTCCACTTTTATTGCTTTTGGTATTTCTGCTTTTTAAAGCATTAAAATATGTTTCCAAATATTTAAATTTGTTGACTTGAGTATTTATCGGCGATGGATTTAATTAGTAGTGATGTTCTTGATATTTGTATTGATTTTTAATTTTATATTACGTTAAATAGTTATACAAGGGGTAATTATACACATTAAGGTTTAAGCAGGACCTATTCCCAGTTGCCTATTATGTTATATTTCGTATTTTTTCAGATATTCACTGCTTGAGAAATAAATTAATGCCTCGTCACTTCAGTTAAATGCAGCAGTCTTGCGGACTTCAGTTGTGTTCATCACAACACTTGATATTTCAAACGTTCAGGCAAAATTTAACACTTCGCAACCCAAATGTGTAATGTTAATGTAGACTAAATAGTAGTTATTAGTATAATAGATGTGGAGAATAATGTGTTTTAGTAGAGTTAATTGATTCAATTGCACAATTATG
The DNA here is from genome assembly GCA_036346155.1 of Sinelater perroti. Lineage (NCBI taxonomy): Eukaryota > Metazoa > Arthropoda > Insecta > Coleoptera > Elateridae > Sinelater > Sinelater perroti. The sequence continues at coordinate 18,587,358 of JARFIY010000254.1, read as the reverse complement.
ATCAATAATGAATAGGTTATTTTATGTTATTTAAATATGACTGCTAGCAACACTTAAATTCATGAAATGTAAGTGAATAGAAAGTTTTTGTACTGATTTCTAGGATAAGTAAATGTAAACCGACTTTTTTTACGTTGTCGTCAGAGCAAGAGATACTCTAGTTGCACAATAAGTGATTTTTATTTTTCTCGGGCAGAACGTAAAGCTGTCAGAAATTTTGAGATCACTTAAGACACAGTTTGGGAGTTGGGAACCAGAGTTCCGAAGAGAATATTTGCATTGTTTTCCACCTTCTAGAAGATGACCACCGATTGACGATTGTTGGAATTGCTTCCTTATAACAACGCTCGGCCCTATATAGTTTTTCCAACCCAATAGAAAATTGAGAATCTGTTCTGGATTATTCTGAAACAGTCTAGCTATAGTCTGGACTTATCTTCCTGTGATTATCATTTGATTAGACTACTAAAAAAATTTGAAGACAAAGATTTCACAACAATGCTACTGACAAAACGTGCACGATCAACCGTCTCTTGTTTGTTGCACGTAGTATGGACTGTGCACTAATAGTAAAGTAAGGCAGCGCGGTTGTAGACGTTGTATAGGTGTGGGTAGTGACCAGCATGTCTAACCTGGTGGTGTTTCAAAGAGGTCTGATTGTTAATGCCCATCTAGCTGAAGCATATGTGAGCAAAATAACGATGTTATGCGGTGTAATACAAGGCATGGTCTCAAAAGTTATGACTACATACACAGTGCACGATAAAACAGCATAATAGTTGTTGAAAGACGAAGCTGCAGGTTAGGAACCGACGGACCTTGAAGTGTATTGTGACGTCGCAGAAGAAAATAGCGATCGAGAAACTACAGGACTTAATCAGCACTTAAACACCCCAGCGTCATCCAAAACAGTGAGGCGGAAACTGTATAAAATAGATATCCATAGTTGTATTGCTATTTCCAAGCCCCTAATGACACACGCGAATGCCCAAAGGAGATGTGCATTATGCAATGCTCATAAAAAATAGACGTTGGAGGACTGACAACGTGTATTTGGTCGGACGAGTCACCCTTTACCATCTTCTCTATCATGGGATGCGTGTTTATCTGGAGAATACCCTCGAAAGGATGGCGGATCTATTATCATCTGGGGTGCTATATCATAGTATTCGGCAGCTTCCCTTGTTACATTACACGGTCGGGTCACAGCAGCAGTGTATAGACAACTGTTGGGTAACCCAATAATGCAAAATTTATTTCCAAACGAGAATGCCACATTCCAGGATGATAATGTCCCTATTCACACTGCTGGTTCTGTTCAAGACTGGTTTCTAGAGCTTGCTGTAAAGATTCAACATCTTTCCTGGTTCCCCAAGTCCCCAAACCTGAATATAATCGACCCTCTGTGGGATGTTTTGGAAAACAGTATTCGGTGTCGATTTCCACTTACTTCGCCTCGTCCCGAACTGGAGGCTGTGCTATATGCATTCAGGACTTGTATCGGTCTATTCCACCCAGAAAGAAAAGTATTACGTGAATCAACACCGTATTAATACAAGATGTTTCGACTTCTACAAGTGTTTCCATTATTTTGTCCAATACCCGTATATCATGCTATGAATTAGTCCCTTTGCCTAGCCTTAGGAATAGGCAACTTTTCACAATCATAACTATAACTATTACAATTCATTTTTTGCAAATGCTCGAAGTTTCATGGCTTTAACAGCAAGTGGGTATAAACTGTGTCTTTCTACTATTATATACAAATTATGCCAATCTGCAATATTTATGGTGGATTCAATTTTTTTGAAATATATATTGACAATTTCTTTTATGCTGTTTAAACTGGAATACCTTTTTTATTAATGACATATTAAGCTCTAGACAAATTGATAGGAAACTAAGATCAGCAACAAATCTAAATATAAGTTATACTTGCTGTTGACCACCATTTATTTCAGTCTCTATAGAAACTTACGGTGTTTTGTAAACTTTTAACAATAGATTTTATAAAAATGTTAAGGCTTGGAAGTTATTGAACGAATTTCATCATTTCTTTTCTTATGTTGTGAGTTGAACGGAGAGGTAAATTTCTTCTATGTGGCTTCTTTAGTCATCATCATGACATCAGAGCAAAAGGTACCCCAATCCGTTGGGCAACGGATTATTATCGAGTTCCTCACATTAGAGCATGTAAAACCGTCCAAAACTTTGGGAACATTAAAGCGCAGTTTGGGGACAACAGCCTTGGGAAGACACAAGTGTACAAACGGTATAAGTAATTGTTAAGTCTCCTAAGGACTAGCGCGTTTAAGTAAAATATTCGCATTGTCCGGTGCTTTTTTGAGGATTACCGCCGAAATTACTTCTGACGTCGAAATAAGTGATAGCAGTGCTCAGGCTATCAAAGTCGTTGTTCTCATTTATGACAATTCCCGGCTCCATTAAAGATGTTCTAGATTACACTGAAACGCCCTCTTTGCAGTCATTTAATTGGGCCACTAAAAGAAGTAGTTGAAGGAAAAAGATGTGTGATTTACTCACGTAGTTCTTTGAGTTGCGTTTACCAATTACACTGGAAGAGTTGGAGAGTAACTTTTCTAGCTTCATCAGCATTGGTAGACATTGCTTGGATATTCTCTGATCTACCATTAGTGATAATTTGCGGTACTAGTTGAAAATTGCTTTTATTACAGAAAAACCCAGCATATCAAGAGATCCCTCTACTATAATGTAGTAATTCTTTTGTGTTTCGTGGTTCACATTATGAAACCTGGCCTAGACCCCTTTTTTAGTTTCAAATCTCAGCTACATGAAAAACTGTTGATTTCATTACTTCCCTTTAGCCAACTGCTTGCCTTATTCTAGTCCCTGATACTACAGCTCATGATACAAAGTAGTGTATTGCCTTATGAGACTTCATTGAAGTATGAATGGGACCCCAAAATATAAATAGTACTCTTGGTATTTTAATTTCACCCAATAAAGTCATTTGAGTTTTGTCGGCTACAAAAAGAAGTAACTGTAGTTTTAGTCAGTGTTAGTGGAATGCATTTAAACATGTCTATAATACAGTGGATGAATGGGATGAGGGAGTTAATCCTTTAAGTACTTCGTTTCGAACTTTACAAAATCTAATATTTCTGTAAAATTCTTTCAAAATTCATATCAAAGGTCATTCTAGGTGCACAAATAGATCTATAAAATGGATACATTATACATATTACATAATATACCACAAATTAAAAAAATTCACAAAGATGAAAATTTCACCGAGAAACGGCGTATTTCAAGAACATTTTTCATTTGTGTTAAACATGGTTCGATGTTTTGAAATCTTTTCTCTAGGTATATTAATATTAATATCAGCATTATCTACCACATAATTATAGAAGAGCATTAATTTATACATTTAGTAAGTGCACTTTTCAAAACATTCGATTCAATTCAATTCAAGTGCATCCAAAGACATCTTAACTATATCCACCACACTCTGATCCGACGTTCAGATGTTTGCAAACAATTAATTCAGTCTTCTATAGCTTCTGTTATACATTTTTATGACAATTGTTAATTTTATCATTGGAAAACCATCTTCAATAAAAGTATGAACATTCAGATAACCTGCTGCATTCTTCGTGTAAACTTAAACTCGTTACGGTATCTTTTTTTTTATTCTATCTGACTAATTTTCTTTCTATGCACTTAAATGCCTTTCTCAATCCTTCCCACCGTTCTTCCTTCTTATGTTTTTTTAATCCTTCCTTCTACCATCACTCCTGTCTACAATTTCTTATTTCCTCCTTTTCATCTCCTCCTTTCTCTTCTTCTTTTCCCATTCTCTTTCATCTAATTCGCTCTTCCTCATACCTGCCCCCTTTCTCTAGTGTTACGTTAAATACCCTCGAGCATCCTTGCGTCTTATCATCATATAAAAAAAGAAAGCTTCATAATTGACATCCAGCAATCCATTTCACAGCTCGTTAAATTATACAAAAAAATTACGTGTCGCACAATTTACGAATCTGCATTTCATTATTTCACACCGATTTTTGTCTCTTTAGAGATTAATTTTTGGAGGGTAGGCTAAGTAATAAAAGCAAAAAATTACTCAGTTTCTGACGATACGTCGTCTGGTGTTTTGATTTGCATATGATTAAGAGAGTACTTGTACCCTACGGTCATCTTAACCATGATACCTTGAAAACTTAGCTTGCAATACTCGCCCCTACTTTACCCCTTGAAGGATAATCCTCGTATTTAGTAGATTTTCAATAATCCACTAGGTTTTCACTAAACAAGACTACACTGCCACATATAAGATCTTCTAACTGGTATACATCGAACTATTTTTGATAACTTTCGAATTCATAGGGGGTACCACATTAAAGCTACACTTTCTATGCATATGCGGTTTATAGAGAAATAGAACGCTAGAAATATAAAGTAGTAAGTACAGACACGGTTTTATTCATAAAAATAATTTGAGAAATCACTATTTTCTTCACATGATTATTCGTTGGGTTTACATATGACATATTTCAAAACTCTCAAAACGATTGAGTAAAATAATTTTCCAATAAGAAATAGACTATTTCTTCTTATCTACACTTGATATCTATTAGCTATGGCTATTTTCATAAACTTGGCTAATCTCCTTTTGGTATATCTCTTTCTGTGTTTGGCCGTGCAATAATTTAATTTTGGCGTCAGCAAGTTTAGCACTCAACTATTTTTTTTTAACAAATAAAATTTGTGGAATAAACCACGAGTTGTTATAGAACCTAAAATGATGAGATATTTTGACAAATATGGTAATATACAATTAAGTAGGCGACGTGAAGAAAAGATAATGAAGAAGGTAATAAAATGGCAAGCAATCAAAGCAAGCAAGAAAGAAAAGCTAATAGGTAGTAAATGCGGTCAAATTTATAAAAGATTAAAATAGCCAGAAATAAGTAATTGACAGAAAAGCAAAAAGGAATACAATAACAAAACCCAAGACACGCACTTTAGAAAAAAGAAGCATAAAAGCAATAGACAAAAGAAAGAGAAATAAGTAAGAGCTACATTCTTACATTAAAAGTGAGAAAATCTATAAAGGAAAACTTACTTTACTTGGGTATAAGATTCTGAGCATGCAAACCAGACAAATTGCTTCCTAAGTGAGTACTAGCAAAGTTTTGCAATACATATATAATTTTCATATTCTTTTAAAATTTTACTGCATTTTTGAATCTTTGAAGAACAGTCGTTGAATCAGCTCTTTCACATTTCTCAGGGGTTACGACACATTCATCAATGAACACCATAAAAAGTCCTTGTCGTTGGAAATCCGTCTCCCTTTAAACGTGTCCTTCACTGAAGCTTTCTACACCAGTTACGATGCTGTTAATAAAGTGAGATGTTTTATTGTCATTCTTATTGAGCATCTTGCAATACTATAAAATCTATAATTCTCATCGGTTAAAACGTAAGGATACTCGGATTCGACTATGTATAGAAGCCATTTTCTTCAAACTTTGAAGTTGTAACACAAAATTTCTCGGTATTTTGATCGTGAGCTGGAATAATTCAAATTCCACTGATATTCAGGTCGTCTATCGGCTGCAGTACAAGTTTAAACTTGTCTTAACACCCTTGCACTAGATGCAGATTTGCGTCACTGGTACTAGCAGAATTCAGAGAAGAAAATAAAATTAAACGAAAAGGAAAACGCAATACAAAAACCGATAAAAAAGCATGTAAGAAAAAGATACATGATGGAAGAGAGAAACAGATACGAGATTTATGATAGCCAAGTTCATAAGGAAAGTAACTGCAATAATATTTAAAATAAGAAATAAGTAAAACTGCTGGGTCACTACCAAAAAGTAAAATGAAAAACTATTAAACATAATAATTTGATTAGGAATTTAAAGATTACAAAAAATAGAAAACAAAATGATAAGACAAAATCGTAGACAAAACGTAATATTAATTTAAATATATTCAAAAGTGATGAAGAAATTAAAATATCGCGAAACAATTATAATAAGATTTTGTTAGTAAAATAAGTAAGTTAATTAAAAGAAAATAAAAGACTAGCAACACTGTGAGCGAACCGACCGCGTTGTTACTTCCTTCATCACATGCCGATTAAAATAACCTTTACCGTACACAGTACAAATTTGAACATGAATACAGTTGCTATGCAAGTTTTGAGAGCTTTTAAAATAGACAGGTAAAAGTTTGAAAAGCCTTATGATATCAGATTTTATATATTATCAAAAATTTAAAATTTACAAAGGGCTTGTGGGGAACATTCTTTACCTAGGAAACAAGCGTTCAGATGGTACAAGAACATCAACCTCAAAAAACAGATGACAATATGAAAAGCATGAGGATTCTTGTAATATCAACTGCATATTAACCTTAAGAATAATCAGAATTGGGTTAAATTTGAACCGATTCACTGCCCGTTAGATTTTAGTATAAAAAATATTTACTGGATCTCTGCGATTTATTTTTATTTCTCCGACTAAAAAACCATCTTAAAAAAGGACATTTTAATAGTTTTGACAATACACAGAAGAATTGATGAGTTGAAAGGTACTTCAGCAAAAACGATCTATAACTGCTATAAACAACGAAAAAAATAACTCTATTAGTGTGTAGCTGCTCAAGAGAGTTACCTTAAAAGAAATAACCTTGATTTCTAAAAAGAATAAAATTCACGGTTAAAAGATATGTTTCTGCCAAACTTCGTAAGAATAGTACATACAAACCTATCTACATATTTGAACAAAAAGTGAACAAAGACGGCTGATATAAACAGTAAGATGGCCGAACTCTAAGATTTTGATTTACTCGAGAAGGTCCATCAGGGCTGCTCTCGCTCCTTGTCGAATGGCCGGGCGGTCGCGGGTGCCGAACGCAAAAAGTGCGTCTGCCACGACCATTTGGTTTTTCTGCTGAGCGGAGCTTCAATTGTAAGTTAAATTGTTCCACGTTCCCGATCCAGGGAAAAAGCCAATCCAGTTAAAAATTTACACGTTCCCACCTTGCAAAAATATGAGGAGAGCAAGTGAAAAATTATCAGGCTACGACGCCTAAGATACCTTTTGGCGGGCAACCCCTAGTATACAAAATAATAAAAAAAGACTCAATAATAAGTAAGAAGAGTACCAAATGTTATGGTAAACAATATAAAAGCAATTTTTAAAATATAAACAACACAAAAATGTAACTACGAATAACCACGACAAATAACTAATGTTCCTAAGAAAAGTGTGCGTATTAGCTAAAACTTCGATGTGATTTAAAGCAAATGCCTTTTAATCTTTGAAACTAATCACATAAATATATTTTGGCTTGTCGAAACCGCAATAGAGCATGTGCTGACGAAGAAAAAGGAACCAGTAGTGTATATATGTTTAAAAGTGAATAATGACAAAATTTTGGATAAAATAGACATACATAAGATGGTCTTTTCTCTCTATATGTACTTTAGTTAACTAAAGAAAAAGATATGTCAGGGTTGGGGTATGTGTAATGTCCCCAGAAATGGCTTTGACAATAAGGTTGTTACAACTTGTTAAATAGTAGAAGCACTTTTGATTCAGGAGACATTCAGAGAGAGACAAAGTATGGAGAGAGAAATAAAACTTTCTTGAAAGCAATATTTATAGATGGGCACTTTAAAGTTTTTGCAAACAGATATGAATAAGAATAGGAGTTGTTTCATTAGCAGTAACAACAACTTGAACAATTCAATAAATCCCTCTATGACTTTTTTCTAAGACAAGACAGAGTTTAAGATGTTTACATTACACAACTTTGTTCACTTGAATCCAAATTCTATATAAATGCAGGAATAACTAATCCATCTCTCTGCCCCTCCTACCTCTCGATGGTGTACATCACATAGAGAATAAAATTAAGCTTTACTTCTACTTTATTTTCATTATTGATCGATTGAAGTCACCTTCTTAATGCTAATATTAAACCCTCTCTTTCTTAGGAATCGCTAATAGCTCATGACTACAGTTTTATTTGTTTCTTTTCATAATACTTTGGTGTTTTAGGAGCTTGTTGTCTTCCTTCCAATTTTTTTCGGATTTTTTTTACATAAAGTAGCTTTCTATGAGGTCTTCTTTCTTTCACTTTGTATATTTTATCGCTGATCTTCTTTCTATTCCTTAACATCACAAAATTCAATTTCATAGCAAGAAAACGACTTAAAAAAATTCCGAGATACAATTTCATAATATTAATCTCGCCAGGAGATTTTTTGTAAGTGCTTTTAGCGGCTCTCTTAGAAATAGCCGCTGACTTTCTTTGAAGACGCATACTAAATTAAACCATTTTTAGTATTTAGTTTATAAACAGTTCGAATATTTGGCATTCAGTACCCTTTTAAGAATAATATGCGACAATATCAAAGAAGAAAATTATCAATAAAAATAAATAAAAAATCGATGAATTATCTTATTATACTAGATTAAGTTGCTTAGGAAGTGTTAAAAATATAAATGAATACTGTCACGCAAAGAAATGATTGAAAATTGGAAAGAAAGGACTAAGAAAGCAGCGTATGAAGCATATAGGGGATGTCTATAGAAGATTCTAAAACAGAAGGAAACTGACAAAGAATCAACAAGTATGGAATAAGCTTAGATTTAAGGTACTATAATTATTTATGATGCGGACGGATCCGGGTCCAATTCGGTGCTCTCTGAAGCCTGGCGGGTGGCCTACTCAGTTACTAAAAATAATTGAGTAGCTGCGTTCACTCGAACAAGGGATAATAATGGCGGTCGTCTAAGGCGCAGTGCTTGCCGCATCGCCCCGCATCAGAGATGGTGCGCGACGACCGGGCACATTGAGCGAACATGTGAGAGCCTTAACCTCTCAGTTTGCAGGCCGTGCTCCCACGCCATACCATTACCATTGCGCCATTTCCAGCAGTGCCCTTGAGTTCGAATTCTAGAATCTTTTGATGCGTTCTAGAATCCAACATTATAATATATGGCGGAGTAGATGGACATTCGCGACAGTCAAACAAGAGAGGCCGTGCAGTATTTATAGTAACCGTTAACCGTTGCGTTAGTAGTATTATCATTTATAATTATTGTGCAGCAATGCAGCCCTTGAGGATAAAGTTTTGAATTAAATCGTCGTTCAATTCATATTTCATTTAACATAAAAGCTGAACAACGAATGAAAAATATGGCTGAGACTTGTTTAAAACCCCAAATGAAGCAGAATCTTAAACGGCAGGATGCTAAGATCAAGAAAATATGAAAGCTAGACACTTTTTTTACGTTATGTATAATAATAACAATCGTCGCCACCTTCAGTGACATAAATTTCAAATTGTAGTACATTAAATGTACAACTGCAAAAGCTTCGAGCTTACAGGGGTCTGAAAATACTCTCAAAGATGTATACCCAATTATATCACTCGATAACCCTGCACTCCAGTATATAAATGATGAACTTCGTGAAATGGCCTACAATGGACAAACAATAGTCCACATTTAACAAAATGATTACTCCGACTCTAAAACATCCAAACGAAAGTATGCCACTCATGTTTCATCGGTTTTATAGAAAGTAAATAAATGTGAAACGCCTCAAACAAATTGGCTGGTTTAATGAAAATTAACGGGGTGAGCATTTTGTGCACCATGCAAACTGTATGAAGAAACGGTGTTCCTAGCAACTAAGGGATTTGATGATTGAAAAAAAACTTATAATAAACTATCATGACAACTCTAAAACCAAAATTTATTAGTAGAGTCGAGTTTCATAAAGAGGGGATTGTAAAACAGCAGAACATTACAAGAAAGAAACTTTGTATTGGCAAAATGTTCCCTAAAGTTCCCTTAAAGTTATAAGGTTTTTAGCTTCTCATGGACTGTCAATTAATAGCGATAGTAAAACATGACTATGTCAGAAAAACATGGTGTCTGACAAAAAAGGACGAGGAAGCTAAATACGTTGAAATCAGAGAAGTTAAAAAACCTTAAATCAAAATCTAGAAGTTGAAGAAGCAGAGAACGACCAATACATAGATGAAAAGTGCAGAACGATTTTAAAATGCACAAGATAGAGAAAAAAGGCAAAAAAACTGCAGAAAATGGAGAAGCCAAGTCGCTAGAAAAGGAGTAAGAAGCAAACAGGATGGGCATGAGTGTAACTGCTCAGTACTAGCCATAAATATAAATAAAATACGAGTCTTTCCAGGACAAAACAGGTCCCGGGAGACTGGAAACGCGAGTGTCTATTGTAAATCACAAAACGAGAAGTCAAGAAAACCTAAAAAAGTCCAGGACTCTTGCGGTATATTGCATAGTAGAGTAGTAGTAGTAAGACATGATAACTTTTTTGGTTGTGTAGAACTAGTTTCAAAATTTCGAAATAAAGAAAGAGATATCTGCTCATAGTTTTCAACTTCAACTATCAATAAATTTATTATACAGTTAGTGGACCAAATTAAGACAGAGACTGTCCAAGAAATTGTATATGCCAAGTAGTATTCTATAATTGTGTTGCACACAGGTCAACTAGCTTTTGTGTTACGCTATGTGCTACCTAGGGAAACTCCTGTTTTTTAATCTTTACCGTTTAGTGCTAACTGTCGTCATAAACGTAAAGAAATAGTGAATATTGTAATGTTAACCATAGTCTTTACAAGTCTTAATCTAAATAACTGTAAAGAACAAAGCTACGACAATACCAGCAACATGTCTGAGTGCTACAAAGTTCTTTAGGTTAGAATAAAAGAAGTAAATCCTCTGGCAACAAACACTCTTTACAATTACTCTATTGAATTGTTTTCTTTATAGCAACAAATCTACAACTTTTTTTAGTTCTTTAACCAAAATATAGCAGTACTCTTTATCTTCAAAAAATTTCTCGACAACCCTATAAAGTGCCCAAGCTGATGCCAGTCGAGCACTATACAAATCGCACCTGGAGGTCTTTCAACGATCATTACTAATATTAGTGATCAGACTAAAGACGCGTATGATGTTGAAAGAAATTAAGACTCTTGAAATGGCATTAATGGTATTTTTCTAAAACAATATTCATGTAAAGTCTCAAGAGGTAAGTGAAATCCTTCAAAAAGAAAGTACAGACACAACAAAGGTTATTACTCTACAGATTATTTTGAAAGCTTTCATAAACTCTCTTCGAAACGAATATGAGTTTTCAAGTCTAGAAGAGTTTTCTGGACGTCACATTTTCCTGATAGAAACATTTGCTGCAATTGATACTCTAAATCAAACCAAAAACACAAATGGAAATCATGAGACGTAGAGTCTACTTTTCGCAAACTGCTATCGTTCTAAAACATTTTCTCAGTGTGGTAATTTCTAACTGAACCTTTTTCAGACAATGGAAAAAAATAAGAAAAAAATAACGAACCTGGCTATTTTATTTATTGACAGTGAGTTTCTATAGTTTTTCTTTTGATAATATAGTCCAGAGGTTTGCTAAGTCTGAAGCCAGAAAAAGAAATGTTTTTTAAATCATAGTTTTTAGATGAAATGGACATTGATGTGTGAACGTATCTAAACATGGTATTGAACCGTATGAAGGCGAATGAAAAATTATCAGCTTAAGGGCGTCAAAAACCTTAATCAGGTCCTGGACGAAATTTATGGCAAAACTGTATAGATATTAGTCTCTTTTGTTAATTTCAATTGTCATTAGATGAGCAGAGCAATTACTTTTTACATTGTAATCAAGAAATCTTTAAAAATTTAATCAATCAGTAAACATAATGAATCAAATAATTAAAATAAATTACTTTCTTTCTCTATCGTCCTTTTACATTCACAGGTGTAGGATATTTATAGGTTCCGCCTTCTTGACCCATTCCTTCCGTTTTTTTTTTCTGTTTAACGCCATTTTGTTCATATCTTCTATCGTTTTCCTCTTTGCTTTTCCTATATCTGCAATTTACTTCATCCACGTTAGTCTTAGTCTCTTCCTCTTTTTCGTTTCTTCATTGTTTTCATTTGCAGTATCCTTGCTGTCCAATCTTTGTATGTGTCCGTAGCATTCCATTTCTTTTTTCTCAATTTTCTTTCTTGTTCTAGTTTCCCTGTAATTTCTTTATTACTGATATGGTCTAGCTTGATCTTCCCTGCCAAAGTATTTTATTTCTGCTGTAATCAGTTTTGGCTTGTGTTTTTAGTCCGTTGTCCACTTTTTGCTTCCATACAGGATCGTTAGGTTCACTATTGTATTGTCTTTTTTTTGGGCTTTATTTTCACTTATTACTCTTTTCCCAAATATTATCTTATTATTTGCTCTCGTAGTTCTGTTATCTATATTAATATCTATTCTCCCATCATTTTCTGTTACAGTTTCTAATTATTTCATTGTGGTCACTTCTTCCGGGAGTTGATCCTTATACATTATTTTGGTCTGTTTTTGCACGTCCTTTTTGTTTACTTATATAATTTTTCTTTTCTCTACATTTACTTCCACTTTTAGTTTTTCTATTACTTCTATCCATATCTGCTATGAGCACTAGATCGTCAGCATATAGTAAGCCACGTATTCTGATTAGTATCACATTCCTACATTGTAGCCTGTCCGTTCTTTGTCTCGTATTCTTGGGTAATCTATCCATTACTATTATAAATATACATGGGCTCAAATTATCTTGTTTTATTCCCTTTTATGATGTTAAGTGCTTCTGATCGATTTCCATTTACTTGCACTTTAGCTCGTGTGTCTACTTGTGTTAAATTTATAATTTTTTTAGCTTCTTTGGTGTGCCTATTAATTATAAATAGATTTCTATTATTTGTCTTTGAACTGAGGCAAAAACCTCCCTTAAATCTAGAAATGCGAGACTGAGTTCTTCCCCCGTCTGCATTTTCTTTTCTATGAGTTGCCTTATTATAGATATATTAGTTGTTGTTTGCTCACTTTCTAGCTTTTTTATGTTTATTTTTAGTTTGTTTTATATTATTTTTGTGTAAATTTTGTATGCTACCGGTAATAGGCATATTATTCTATAATTATCGCATCCTTTTTTGAATATAGGCATTTCCATTCCTGAGGTATAGTGTTCCTTTCCTATGCTTCAAACATGATTTTGTGTAGCCATGTTATTAGTTGTTTTCCTATATATTTCATCATTTCTGGGTCTATCTCGTCTTCAACACTTGGTTTACCTATTTTAATGATATTAATTTTCGTTTTTTTGTTGTTTTGGTATGTTTGGGTGTATTTTATCATCTTCATCTCGCTCAAATTTTTGTTTATAGTGGTATCTCCAGACTTCCATTTTTTCCGAGGTATTTGTTCTAATTTGTTATTTTCATCTCTCATGCCTGAGTCTATTTTTTTCTTTTTCCTCTTGGCCCTTTGACAGTGTTTCAAAATTTTCGGTTGTTGTCTTTGTATTCTTCATTTAATTCATTTTCGAAATCTTCCCATTTCTATTCTTTGGCTTTCTTCACTATTTTTTTCTTTTCGCTTTTATCATAGGTTTTCTTATCTTGTAACTCTTTGGTGTGTGTATTTTTTCCATGCTTGTTTGAAATAACTTAAGAAAACAAATTTATTTTTATTCAAAGTACATCGCGTGTTTATTTCGCTGTTTCCATTTAATGACCTTATTTGTATCTCAACGAAAATTATTTTTATGATTTGTTAGTGAAAGTGGTTTTCCCAACTTTTTTAAGCTCAAAAATGACATTGAAACCCCGTTATAAGGATTATCCCCGAATAACTCTCGCGTGGTCCAGTTTTGGCTGTTTAAAAGATCCCCCGTATTCACTGAGCGATTAGGGATTGAAGTTTGATGGCGATAAAAGGGAATGCGAATGAGATGGTTTTTTAGTGCGAGTGCTTTCGAGCATCTTGCGACGGTCCCCTCGGCGGGGTGCGAAAGCTTATGTCGTAATAGTTTCTATCAAATTGGGTAATTATTTAGTAGGGGTTATCGAAAGAACAGTGACCCATTCTCGGCCGGCGATCGATAATGTATTTTCCGTCCATCCAGATTCGCCCCGAAAGTGACGGTTTCCAGCAGGATAACAAGGTGGGAGCGGCGAGCGGTCAAAGGGCCTCTTTGAGAATATGAGAAACAATCGGAGGCACGGCCGTAAGCCCGGGCGCTCGGGCTCCGGGCGTCCGGCATCTTAGTCCGGCTGATTAAATTTAAACGTAGCCAATTAAACCGAAAACCGTTAAGGGTAGAGCGGGCCCGAAGAAGACGACGATTACTTATTCATCAGCGGTCCAATACAAACAGCGCCCGGCGAGGCCGGCGAGCTAATTCTTACTAATGGTGGAGGCGCAGCGGAACCGGCAGCCGGGGGCGCGCTATGATTTAGGGATGACGCGGCGCACCGTTCCCAGAATCGCGAGTTCAATAGCCCGCGACTGACCCTCAGGACGTCTCTCTCGCGCCGCCAACGGCCCCATGCCGCCGTCTCGGCCGCCCTCCGGTTCAGCCGTGTTACCAACCGGCTCGACATGCATAAGCCATCGGGGCCGCTGCCGGGACTTTCCACTGCATTGGCGATCGGAGATACGCTATCGCGGGGTGGCGGATATCCACCCCGCGCGGGCACCGGACCCCAGCCCGGCCCCGGCCCGGCGCGGCCCCCCGCCGCCCTAGCGCGGCCGCGCGCCCCGCGCCTCCCGGCTGCTTAAATTTTTGACGCTGATGAGGGTTGCTGCCAACGCCAAATCAAGCCGGCAGTTTCTTGCATGCCTCCTTCGCCGCTTCCGGCCGCGCAAACAAAGGATCCGCGCTTCCGCGTCGCCGTTTTTGTGCGCGAATTCGAAGATCGCCGCCTCGCGTTTTGTCGCAATTGCGGGTTTTAGGGGCTGCCGCGCGAGGCGCCGAAGGGTGGCCGGGCTTTCTTTGTCTCCGAGGCTTAATATTTCACTTGCCTCGTGGAGCGGCGGGTTCCCGGTCTTTAACGGCAAGTAGCGACGTATGTGCGCTGCTTATGAGGGAAAAAGTGAGCCCCATTTGTCATTTACGGTTTATGATGGAAACACTAGTTCGCATTTACTGCCCAAACACGATGTTACTCACGGACGAAATTACACTTAAGCATAAAATAACAGTCATTAAATAGACAAACGGTCTGATAACGTGCCCGGCCACTATTATATTGAATGCTGTTTTCTCTAAAATATAAAAAGAAAACACATGGGTGGTTAGAAGTAGCAAACAATTTATCTTACAAATCTTTATATCTAATACACTAATAATACACACAATTTATTTTATTTGCAAAAAGAAATATTAGAAGGTAGCAAATGATAAAAATAAAAATGAAGAAACATCGTACCCATAAATACCGTTACAAAATCAAACCTACCCTTAATGACATTAATGTACGTTTATAATTATCAAGTCTTAATATAGTAAGTTATATTGTATAGCTAAGTCAAGTTTGGTTATTTACTAATGGAGTGGGGTGACAAAAAAACGTATTATTGTAATAGCAATACATAAGTGTGGAACTGAAAAAAGTGTAATCTTTAAGACCTTCCAACTTCTCGACATTAGCCTATGCTTGTGGTTTAAGCTATAAAATGTTTAATGAGACTGGAAGTGCTCAAATATCGTCCAAGATCTGGAAGACCACGTTCAATTTGGATTGTTCGGCCAAGCAAAGTCGCAAGTGGCCAAATTAAAGGGAATCCTCTTTGCAATTAGAAAATTATCTTGAAAGATCTCTTGTATTATTAAACTGCTTACAAAAGACATAAAGGACATTTGCTGACAGATACTTATATTGTTCCTGAAACTTCCACAGTGGAGCACAGGGCCTCTACGTAGAACTTCCGTCTGGTTTGATTTTGAGCCATTTGCTTAACTACATTGCTCCTCTCCACACCGAATAATATATGGGAGAATTATCAAACTCCTGAAGAAAGGAGACCTCATGAAATGTCACAATTGGAGAGGCATAACACTTCTGAACATGACAAAATAGATAATAGCAAATATCCTCAATTGCAGATTAATGAAACAAATACAGACGAACATTCGCCCAGAACAAGCTGGATTTAGACCAAGTAGGTTCTGTATCCACCAAATAAACTGCTTGAAAATAATAATAGAACAAAGCAATGAGTAGCGTAGTCTGTTATACATTGTATTCATCGACTTTAAACAGAATTTGACTCACTTAATCACGAAGTGATCTAGAAGGTCCTATACCTAATAGGAATTCCGTTCAAAATTATAAACCTAATAAAAGCTCTACATAAAGAGGCTTGCTGTACAGTAGAACACATAAAAAAAACACCAACTACATCAGAATTATCAATGGAGTGAAACAGTGCTGTCCGTTATCCCCGCTTCTCTTTAGCCTGATAATAGACTGGATAATGAAGAATGTTAACCGGAAAAGTAGGAGAAATAACTTGGAAATCCAGAGCCAACTTCACGATTTAGACTATGCAGATGACTTTTGTCTTCTAACACATACTTTTACCGACATGCAGAATAAAAATGTTATACCAAATTAGCAGTACTGGAAGTAGGTGCAGCAAAAACAGAATCTATGAAAGCACAAATAATCATAAAATTTTCTCATAAATAACCAGTCCATTTAGAACGTGGAAGAGTTCTGCTGTCTGGGAAGTATAGTCTCAACAAACGGATGCACTGAAACAGACCTGCAGGTAAGGACAAGAAAAGCACTTATTGCATTTGGAGCACTCAAAGAAATTTGGCGCAGCCTGCACTTCACACAGCGACACAAATTAAGAATCTGCTGTTATATGGTTGCGAGACTTGTAAATCCACCATAAATCGGAGAACTCAATCTTTCCTCAGCAGAAGTCTGAAAAGAATTCTCATTGGACAAACTATGTATCAAACCAAGAACTATGGAGGAGAACAAAACAGACAGAGGTATCAGCAAAAAGTGGAATAGGATTTGACGTAGTCTGAGACGAAAACCAACAAACATAACAAAAATGGCATTGGAATGGAAACCATAAGGATCCAGAGCAAGAGAAAAGAGGCCCAGGCAACCTTGGAGAATCTACGGGTCAGACGTGGCTGGAAATCAAGCAAAAGAAAGGTATAAGAGAAAAATAAAAGATATTGTTCACTGAATAAGTGAAAGAAAGCAACAGAAACATTTTGTTTACAGTTGAAAAATTTTTAAAGTGGAGGAATCTTTCAACAAATAAAATGACAGCTAGCATCTCAGCTATTGCAACGAGTTCAGAGAGGCCATCATCCAACAGCTGTAATAGTTTCACGGAGAGTCTGCTATGATGGAGTAACTGAGATTTATATTTGTGAAAAGAGAGTCAAAATTTCGGCCGCTGTGTATCAACGGAATGTTTTGGAAGGTGTAGTAAAACCTCTGAATCACACGCTTTCTCGAGATGAGTCTTGAATCTTCTAGCAAGACTCAAGTTTGGCTGAGCAACAATGTGCTTTATTTTATAACAGTAGAAGATTGGCCTTCTGGTAATCCAGATCTCAATCCATGGGATTACAAATTATGGACAGTTTTACAGGGCTCAAAAAGGTCGATACATCAACATTCAAAAAATCTACCAATTCTTCAAGCGTGTAAAGCCTCGAATTCTGCCTCTTCGAATTTTTTCTGCTATCTCGGTGTTCCTGTCTTCCGTGTCAAAATGACCACTTTTTAATCGTCAACACCAATACTCACAAGTTGAAATCGATGAAGCATCTTCACCATAAGCTTGGCACAGTAAACGAAGATTTTCAGTTGCTGATCTCTTCAAATGGAAACAAAAAAGTAACGCTTCTCGCAAATTGTGTTTTGTTGGTACGAAAGTCGACATATTTAAAGTTAAAAAAATTATATGGCTTACACTTGATAAAATGACACAAACTCATAATTCAAGCCTATTGATGGTGCTTTGCCATGAAGTTGTACTGATCGCAAAAATACCAATAACACCATCCTTTAACATTAATTCCAAGCGCCATTACTTATTAATAGTCATTTTATAAATCCTGAAAATATTAAGCAAAAACAGTTAATCGTTTTATTTTACCGTTCTAATGAGCGTGTAACAGTACTTATGGGCATTCTATGTATGTATGGAATAATAATTTGCCAATTTTTTATATAAAAAGAAAAATCGAAGTAGAAAAGTACAAAACAAAATTAAAATTTGTTGCAGAGATAGTCGATTAAACAACAAATTCAAATTTTACAATGAGCTAAATAGAGACAACCTACAACCAAGTACATAATACCATAATGTCAGTAATCATAGATGAGAGTCGTATTACACGCCTCTATCCTTTTCCCAAACAACGGCAAAACTTGCCACTACTGACATAACATCTATCATATAACTTCAAGCTTCACTTACGACATTGTATACGTATAGTTATGTAAACATTTAGATATGCGTTAAGAGAATACAGTAAGGGTAGTACTGTTAGAAGTGAAAATAACGCATTATTTGTAATTTGTTGGTTGCTGTCTCGTATTCCTATTACAAATAAAATACGTAGGCGAGTCAAATTTAAACGAGACTTTGTGCTATCGTTCCATATAGTTTTATACGTAGAAATTGCTGTAAATAAACAGCCAATATCTACTGTCATTACATTACGCATTATAATGGAGTTGCTAATGGTACAAAATCTCAAAGCGGTGTTTGGTTCAGATTACGCCGACAGTTTGGTAGAAAAGTGAATGTTCGTTATAGGACGATGCGAGGTCAAAAATATAACGTACACGCACGAAGCAAATTTACGAGCTTACTGAAAACAACTGGTTACTAACATATGCGTCAAAGTGGATATTCTTTGTTGTAGTTTCTAGTCAATAATCAAAAACGTAGTTACATTCTAGTCCAAATGAGCAAGCATAGAATATATTTATCGATCACACTATATACAAATTAGCAACCAAAACAATATACTGTTCTGTTCACTAAATAAGATAACTTCTTAGTTTGAAACTCGCCCGACAGTCGTAGTTCAAAAAACTTTTTTTCTTATGTTGACATACCCTTCTTAATTCCATTTTGATATGTCAAATAATTTATAAGTTACAGCAGTTTGTTTATATAAACTTTTTTCCTTTTTTCGATTTTTAATATTGTTAAAAATCAAATTATATTGAGCTATGCATTCCCAAATAAATTCAAGTTGTTCTTGCGAACTCTTGAATCTTGCTATCGTAAAGGATTAATCCACATTGTCTTTTACTAATTCTTGTTCTTATAGGTCCGGGTGCATCTACTATTTTCCTCCATTCTTCCCTATTTTCTGTTACTTTTTCCAGTTCTTTATTTTCATTTTTTTAATATCTACTTCTACTAGTTCTTTAAATCTTAATTTGGGTTTTTCCTTTTTACACATGTACGTCCCTACCATCTAGTTCTTTGTGCCTTGTGTACTCTTACTATGTTTTCATTGTTTAATATTTTATCAATCTGGTGATTCATTATCTTATCTCATCTTCTTGTTCTCTTTTTGGTCCCACGGCTGTTCTAATAATTCGTCTTTTAAAATTGTTCTTATTTTCTTGTCAAACTTGCTGTTTCTGTCACATACATTACAATTGGTCTTCTCATTGTCTTATATGCTTGGATTCTCGTATTTCTGCTTAGTCTCTTAGCCTTCAGTATACTTTTGTTTGCATGTAGCGTCTTATCTCCCTACTGGATTCTATGTTTTGTGTTCATATTTTCATTTCTTCTATGTATCAAAAATCCTAAATATTTATATGTTTCGACTTCCTCAAACCTAAACTTCTCAATCCTTAATTCCTTCTACATTTTTTTGCTTTCTAGTACAATGCATACATTTTTTTCTGTTCGTTTATTTTTAGGCCTTTATCCGTTTTTTCTATTATGTTTAAAGTACTTTCTGGTTCGTATTTTCTTCTTGCTATTATTGCAATGTCGTCGGCGTAGGCTAATATTTGAACCGCTTTATTGGTGATTGTACAATTCTGTTTTGTTTTTTCACGCATACTGTCTAGAGAGCAGCGCTGATAAAACATCGCCTTTTTACTTCAAAATCCCCTGTTGGTCCTTGACTAAGGAGTACCGAAGCCCACAATTCCTTCGTCGTCATCTTAATTAGGTTTTCTGGTGTTTGTGTTGCTTTTAGTTCCTCTATAATTTTCGTGTTTATTAGACTATCGAAGACTTGTTAAAATAAAATTAGTACCACTGAAACATTTAAGATCACGCAAAAAGAATTTGATGATCGAGTTTTACCGAGAAAAATTGTGTTCCAGTGGCATAATCTGTTCAGAGAAGGTCGTGAATCCGTAGAAGGTCTTCCATCACATAAATAATTGAAGAAAATATCCAAACAATTAGAAAAAAAGTAATGAAAAATCGTCATTTGACTGTAAGAAGGGTTGCTAAAAATGTCAGCATATCAATAGGTAAACGCAATTTTAAGTAATGCTTTGGGTTTGAAACACCGTATTCTCTAAATATATCACCAAGCAACTTTTTCCTGTCCAGTCAATTACAAAACCACTTTGAGGAACCCGATTTGACTCAGTTAATCGATAAAACAAAAATCAAAGGAGATGTTGACACAAATTTCAAAAAGTGAATGTGAAAAGTGTTTTACATGTACTGCAATAAGAGGGAATTACTTTAAACGGATAAAATAAATTTGAATGAATAAATAAACAGTATGTGTTTTATTCAAACGGCCACCTTACTTTTTGAAGGGAGTAGTAAACATGATATAATGTAGATTGCAGTTCTATGAACTAATGTGATGAGGGGGCTGAGAAAAACAGAATCATTAACACATTCACAAAAATTTTAACTGTAGCATTAATACACCAACTTATTAGTTCATTAGAACTCTCGTTTTAATTTTTCGGGTACCACGTCTCCAAACAGGGATGTAATACACTGATTAATGAGCACTTTCTTGGTAGGAAAGGGTCTTTTAGTAATGTATTATTTTACGAACGGTGTTTTTGTTGTTTCCATATCGTGGTGTCTTGGCTAATATCCGTAACGTTTTGGATTCCAATCTTTGGATGCTGTTGATATTGGACATACTTGCACAATCTCTTTTTATACTACATGTCCATTTGAGTTTCATTGCAGCTTTATAATACCTCGTTCTCTTAAGTAACTAATACTTTTTTCTTCCATGTGTGTTTGGTGTTTAAATGTGGCCTCAGAAATCTTGCTTCTCCAGATTGATGAATCTATGTGCTATTGATATAAGCAGATGGATACTGCACCCCTTGAACGTAAATATCACAAATTTTGTTGACACAAAGTCTCTATTTATTTAGCTAATTTTGGAGAAGTGCTGGATGTATGGATGTATGTATGTATTAAATGCTCTGTTTTAATCAACACAGTTGTTAGTTGAATAGTTTGCTAAGTCTGCTGTGAAAAATACTATTTTCTTAGAGATCCTGACGATACCAATCTGTCAGTAAGAACTAGCATCAGAAGATAATGATACGATGCGAGGTAAAAAGTAGTGATTTGGAACTTATAATCTCACCTACATAAAATTCGAACTTACTTTCAAGTTTAAAGAAACGACGCCCTGACGAGCCAGTACTGGCAGCATAACTACATTCACAGTATAATAAAATAGTAAACGCTCTCATGTACTAATTAGTCCGAAAGAAATACAAATAGATACCATACGGAAGGCAAAAGGGATCCACCAAATAAAAGGAACAAAAGTATTTCCCAAGTGAATGCAGCACATATGATGGAATCTTTCTAAGTCAAATCATCCGGATCTCCGGGCAAGAACAACTAAAAAAGATTTATGTGCCAAAACAAGAAATAAACACCCTACAAGCATGAGAACATAGTATGTAAAAATATTTATTAAAATTGGAAATCTGAAAATCTAAATTAAAAATGAAGAAATTCAAAATAGAAATTTTAGGTGTTGTTGAAAACAAATGGCCACCAGAAAGTGACTTTTAGAGTGATATATATAGAATATACGTCTCAGTAGACGAAATGCATCAGTTGCCATACTTTTAAATGGAAAGTTTTTGGAACAGAGATAAAGGCTGTATCCTAGACAATGGAAAAATTATTTTGATTAAACTAGATACGAAACCAATAAATACTGTAATAATTCAAGTATATATTATGCCACAATCTGACCACAAAACATAACTTAGTTATGGCTCACACTCCCTTTCAAAACCAGGTACAAAAGCAGGTGTACTTGAACCACCCCAACAAATAGAGAAACATTATATTGTAACAAACCAATGGTTAAAAGTGAAATCCGGACTATAATATAATTACGATGAAAACTAACATTCAAATAACTAAGATGTAAAAAAGTATTAGAAAATATTGGAAAAAGTAGTGAAGAAGTAATTATATTAGAATAAACAGAAATAAGAAATAATGGAAAAATGGAACAGCTTAAAACAAACTGCAAATACACTGATAGGCCATGGACTACCGAGGAAACAGCAGAAGTGATAGAAGAACTTCGAAAATATAGAATGAGAAAATAAAATAAAGAATATTAAAAAATAAAACAAACCGATAAGAAAAAGGCTATAAAAGCATACAAATTTCTTCAACGAACGTAAGATAGTGGATTCTCGCAATGAAGAACGAACAAAAAGACATACTTACGGAGCAGAAAGGTATTATTGCTGCATACATAGATAACAATAATAAATGTACGAATCACCGAGCTGTTAGTCTAACGTCACATTCATCAAAGATACTCACACGTTCAGTACAGTCGAACAGAAAATAAAAAATTAGAGAACCTAAAAGAGGATCAGTTTCGTTTTAGGAAACGCCCGAAACCAGAGAAGCCAACTTAGCTTTGAGACTGACAGTAGAGAAAGAATTCAAAAAGGCAACTTACATTGCGTTTATAGATATCGATAAGGCTTATAATAATGCAGATTGGCATAAGCTGTTAGACGCTTTTAAATCGATTGGAGTAAAATACAGTGATACATTATTAATTCACAATCTGTACAAAAAACAAACAACAATAATTAGATGAGGAAAAAGTCGGTCAGAAGCTAACGTCCAAAGAGGAGCGAAGCAAGAATATGCACTATCAGTACGCTTATTTAATGTATACATAGACAATTCCCTTACCGAAGTGAAAAATAATATCAGTACAGGAGTGATAATACAAGGCAAGAAAGTCGAGGTGATTTTGCACTTCTGGCAGAAACTGAAGCATTAAAGGAGGTACATTGTAACTAAACCAAAGATATAATATAAAAATAAAAATAAACATAAACAAACAGAAATAAAAATGGAAACTGAAAAGATAAGCAAAGTCAGCGTTCTTTTTATAAGATAAAACACCTATTGGTACCAAACAACATCTCACTAAAACAAAGGAAAATGTTACTAGGACAAAGTCACGAACTAAGAAATCTTAAGAAAAATACAGGAGAATATGGAAATAAATAGTAAAAAGAAGATGTGACTCAATAAGACACAAATTGCGATACGATAGCCTGTTGAAAATTATATTTGAGGGAAGAGTAATAGAAAAAAAGAGAGAGAAATACAGAGAGAGGGGTGAGAAAGGACGGGTACAGAAAGAGTAAGAGAGAAAGAGAGATGCACCAATGCTTGCTTAATTTTGGAGAGATGACTTGCATGTCAGACTGCCAAATGCTTATTGCCCAATCTATTCAGGAGTACCTCAAGAAAACGTCTGGGGCCTTTGCTATATCTACTGTATACTTCTGACCTACCAATTATACCTACCATAACTATAAATACTTTTGCCAACGACAAAATCATACTGGCCAGTCATAACGACGCAAATATCGCATCACATCATATCCAAGACCAACCTTGATCAACTTGAAGATTGTCTTAAGTTATGGAAAATAATCCAAATCAAGACGTGACATTCACCTTGTGTGAAGAGCAGTGCCCTCCAATTTACTTAAACAACATTGAGATACCTGAATCCACCGTAATGAAGTACTTGGGACTGCATCTAGACAATAAACTCACCTGGCGGAAACGCATCAACAAGAAAAAAAAACACAGAATTAAGACTTAAAAATCTCTATTGGACACCAAACTAATCCATTTGATCATGTGGAGTGAAACTATAGGGCTGCGCCAGCAAGTCCAACCTTGTCATCATACAAAATCTTAAGAACAGTAACCAACGCACCATGCTACATAACTAACCACATGCCACAAGAAGACCTTAGTATTCCGCTAATAACAACAGTTATACATGACAGAATAACAATCGCCTGTTAAACGAGCTCCCACACCACACGGTTATCAGAAGACTCAAAAGACGTTGGCCCACTGATCTACACTAAAGAGATCTCATCAATAGAGCGGCCCTCATCACGACATTTTAAAACCATCACATTAGCTTATATATTGTTATATGTATTCTGATTGCTAATTTTCACCTTAACATAATCAATTATTAATCACCAACTGTATACTAATATATTTTGTTAATTTGCTATACGTTTATTTAATATTTAAACCCTTTTAGTCGGGTTGTTTGACTATTTTAAATTTGTCACTGTTTATTTCAACTTGACAACTTTATTTAACTTGACAGCTGCTGTACTTGTTTTGCTAAAAGTTTCGTTTCGTATTTGACTTATTTTGTGTATCACAAAAACAGTTGTGCGTTTTGTTTAGTACAGATATGAAACAGTGATATGACTAAGTTATAAAACTATCGTTATTAGTGTTATTATTTCTCTGAAAGGAGAAAAATCTGAACACATCTCTAGCTCAAGTTCTGGAAGTTAAGTACTCTGCAGTATTTGTTAATGTTATTCGGCCATTTGTAAAGTAAGTAAAACAGAAATTGCATAATGCGAGTCACTGTATAGGTATTGCGACTATACCATGCTCTTATAAACAGATATAGAATATTTACATACAAAAAATATCTGATAAATGACCAGCTGAGTGGCTGCAAATTTGTCCGTACGTTTAATTTTTTTTTAACAAAATTGTAGTTGCAGTTACTTGAGCTGTATGGCAGGTGACATCGTTCTGTTAAAACAACATTTTTTCCAAATTCATGTCGCCCATTTGATGCCAAAAAGTTGATTATCATGTAACGGTAACGATCATCATTCGCAGTTAAAGCATTTTCATTATCATCTTTGGAGGTATATATAAAACCACACCAAACAGTGACTCCTTCGGGACTTTTTATGAGTTACGCGAAAATTGTTCGAACCTCAAATACTATGATTTTGTTGTTTATAAATTATTTCAGTTGAAAATGGGCCTTATCTCTAATTATACTCTTCCTTATGCTCTAAAAACTAATTGACGAATTGCGGACGGTAAGAATGGTTAACAAGCCCAAGCTTTGGCATTAGTTAAATTTTATATGCATAAAGGTGCAAGCTTTAGTGAGTATTCGCTGAAGGGAGCTTCTCTAAATATCCAATTGTTATACTTGATAGCAAGTCAATATTTCCGAATTTGCAACAATACTTTGACTAACATGAGAATATTCTTATAAGACTTTACCTCACGCTGATACAAAGTCTTGTATCTAGTATTTATCTAGTTTCATTAAATTGATTATACATAGTTTTCGCACCGTCTCCACAAATTAATAATGTATTTTAACAATAACTCGCTGTTCCTTCATACATCGTTTCATATTTACTAATCGAAAGAATCGTAGATGTGACATCCGTAAAAAAAACATGCAAAATTTAAATCTAGCATTCAATTTTGTTCACCTCTATAACTGAGACTATAAAACATACTAAAAACATTATGGTCTAGTTAATTATCGTTATTAACAACGCAAGACATTGAAATAATAAAGCACAAATAATATCAAAAATTTTCAAAAAATGTTACCCCAGTTACAAGAACTTATTGAAATGAGCAATTTTTTGGAAGCTGTTTTAACACCTCTCCGGTATTTTCTTTTAATTGATGTTTTTTGTTAAATCTCAATAAATACTATTGGGTGAGATATATTAAATCTCTTCTTCTTGTTGTACTGCTTCTTCCTAAACTATTTATATTTCCTATCATTCGTTTGATTGGAATACTTTTTCCAAATAAACTGCAAATATTTCTATTTTATGAATGTTGTTTCTTACGCAACTTACATCTTTCTATCTTATGGATGCATTAATGGTCTTTTCAATCTTCTAATAGTTTTCCAAAGCGAGTAATAGGTGTCTTTGGTTAATCTTCTGAAATATGAACGAATTGAATCTTTTAAACCGCTGGCTGATATCATTCAGATTGGTTTGTATGTTATAACAGCAGTGTCTTTCTTCGGTACTCGTTAAATGTCATTTACAAACATCTCAATCTCTACACCTAGTTGTTGGTCGTTTTTAAGTAATACTGAAAGACTGATTTTTGCTTCGAGGGTTTGTCTAAAGTTTTCCCAGCCTATTTATTGGTCTATTCACCAAGGTTCTTCTGAAAACTTTGGTTATTAAATTTTATTTTGTTAGACGCGGATTTAAAGAACGTGACTGTTGTTGAAGATACTTCAGCCAGGATGTTGAATTCTTCCTAGGCTTTTTTATCGTCTGATTTTTGCTTCCATAATTTATGAATTCATATTTTGGGCCTCTGGCTTTATATCTAAAGTAGTTTTATTTTCTTTTTTGTTATATCTAGGAAGTTTTATTTTTACAAATGTTTGCAGTACTTCTGTGTTTATTATGTGTTTCGTCCCCAAGATCTTTCACATCTTTCTATGGCTACGCCTCAAAACTCTATTTTCTTGTATGTTAGCTCTGTAAACATCCATGGCTTGGAAGCATAGAATAATACTGAGAATATGTAACATCTTACACTCTACCTTGTATTGTTATGTTCTCATTCCATATCTCTTATATTTCGGACCTATCCCATGGACTAACAACTGCAGACCTTCCACATTATTGATAATTTGTCCATTTACTGCAACTGCTTTCCCAATAATTAGAGAGAGTCTTTGAAAAGATTTTCTGAGAACATATTAAAAAGGGTAAGTGACAAGACGCAGTCTTGCCGTACTCCTCGTTTAATATCTCCTTTGATTATTGATTCTATCTAGACGTATTATTTCTTGTTGTGCCTGATATAGATTAGCAATAATTCTGGCATATTTATAATCTATTTCAGTATTTTTGAGTATCTCTAACAAAGGACATATCTACATCACATCTGACATCTCTGTATCTTTTTATGAGAGTTATCAGGCTAAACAATGTTTTTCTGGTTTCGAAATTTTTTACGAAAACAAAGCTGGTTATTAAATATTCTATTGTCCAGCTTACCGCATATCCTTTCGTGTATTACTTATAATAGTATTTTTAGTATCTGATTAAGAGGCTCGTTGATGTATATTATTTTGCTTTCTTGGTATCGAAATATTTGAAAAGGTCTACTAGTAGACAAATATTTTTTTTGATATCAATTTAAGGATTTTTTGTAAATATTTTGTTGGGTTCCGCAATTCTGCCGCCTTCAATACGCCGAATTGCTTCTTTACTTGCCAATAATCCACTGTTTTAACTTTAAAGAGTTCCTCTATAAACTTTTTCCATCGGTGTATTTTGTCCTAGATGTCTATCTGTGCTTTTTGCGATTCCCAGATATTGTTATTGTGTCTAAATTTTCTTCAACTTCCAGTTATAATCTAGAGTAGGAGGTTATGGTTGAGTTACGAATTTGTTTATTTGTGATATGGGCGTTTTTACTAAGCTGAATTAACCTGTCTCTTCCCTCGTTCCGTGTTCCTCCTTTTTGTGCCTTGTCTAATTTGTAATATAGTACTTTTATTTATTCTTCTGAGCTGGTTGAGGTTGGTGTTTAAAACGGATAAATTTTATGTTGCATGGTCTAACACTGAATTGTAACACTGCTATTCTATCAGATACATTTAGAAATCCCTTAATACTTTTCATAATGTTAGCGACTCCATTTCTATTTTTAATTTAATTTAACTGTGTATAGGTATATCTATGTTAAGTGGTCTTATAGTCTGCCTCTGCAAGCAGAGGTTTTAGTGGTTGATGATCTGGAAGATCCCGCTGCCTAACAGTCTCTCCTGTCGAATCTTGAGCTCCAAGTATCATAATAAGTAAGAAATATTTCATCTTCATCGATCATTTTAATTGTATTAGAGATATCCATAAAGACCTTTAATGTAGTAGTTTGCCGTTGTCTTTTGCATAATGTTGACAGTTGCTGGTTCATTAATCATTAGAAAAGATTTTCTGTTCCAAAACATGAGAGTATCCTTACTCTTGCTAGCTTCTTCACTTGTTGGCCACTAAAGAATATCTCCTTGTTCCGGCCGATGTTCTATCGACACAGCCTTGTTAGTTGACTTTTATCTTATTGCCAACTCTCTTACACTACCACCACCCGATACTAAGAATTTATGTAATCAGAGAGTAATAGGAGTTTATCTCCCACCCTTCTTCTAGGTGCGGCTAGTTCATAAATTTACTTTTAACAATATAAAAGTCAATAGAGTCAGGAGTTTTATCTGGATAAGTTGGCCAGTACTTTAGTTAACCTGTTGATATCGTTTCACATTTATGTTCCCCAATTGCTTCCAAAAGCTCCCTTTTGTTATCAGCCTACATTCCCAGTGAGTGTTCTTAGTGTTTGAAAACTCCTATTATAAATTTTCTTCAAATCAAAGAATTTCTGAAGAGATCATAACAGATAATTGGTTAAAATAAATAAGTACAGGGAACAATAACGCTGTCTGATAACAGATGTTAACTAGATTTGAAAATATTTTATGACTTGAAATTCGAAAAGTTATTTAACTATTTATTGGAATAACTGAAATAAGTGTAATCATTATTTACATTTTAAACGTACTTTTTAAACAAATTTGACTGTGGGATAATAAATGAACAAAAAATGAATATTTAACTAACAATATAGTGCCAAAATAAAAAACTCAGTAAAAAATTGTTTAATTAGAGAGCTTTTAGAGTAAAATTTTACTTCTATTCACTGGTACATTTTAGGAACCGGCACTTTAATTAAATTTAAAAGCGACACACTGCTCTGGTTTGCACTAACATAATCACTGAACTAACTCAAGCTCAAGTCCTCTTGCATCTTCTTATTAGATTAGAGCTGGATATCCTTAACCTTCATGTGGAGGAGGAGCTCGTGACCCCTGACAAATTTATATTATATGCAACTTCAAGACGTATCGACGATGTTATCAAAAGGAAAATGAACAATATTTTTAGGTAGTACAAAAGAAATTTGACAAAATTGATAAGTAAATGATTCGTAGATAAGTATCTCGTTAAGCTCAAAACTTATATAACCGATATATTTACTCCCAATAGCAATTTATTTACTTAAATTTTAAATAAACCTGCAAATGTAGCTCAACACAACATTAGCCATTTTGGCGTCGGCGAATAATTCACAATCGATGCAGGCCGGATAAATTCGTAAACAGGGAGTACACAAATAGCCTGGCGATAATTAGCGACTCCGATGACAATCACGTTGGTAGCTAAAGAGTTGCTCTGGAGGTTATCAACCATACATGAGCAGCGTAAAAGCGCGAAGCGCTCATTCTAATGGGATTTTTAACACACCCGCGGTTTTGGAATTCAAGAAGCATCAAATCATGGTTTTGTTTACATTTAAGTCGAGGGACATTTCTCACGTCTTGAAACGGACAAAATTTTGAATTCAATATGCATAGCTCATTACGCGAACAACCTGTTTTTATATAAAAGTTGGAATTACGTTTTGGACGCTCACCACGTGGAATGTTTTGTTCGGATTTTGTTACACCATACAAGCAATTCGAAGAGTTTTATCACTAATATGCTTATATACATAATTTACTACGTCGCGAATGCGCGCTTGTGAAATATGAACTGGAAAGAATTAAATTAGTGTTCTGTCAATGTAGTATATTTTGAAACAACCTGTACAACAATTTTTTATTTTTAGTTTGGATTCTCCCAAAAGTTTGTGCTAATTTTTACTAGACGGTATTAAAATTGTCTGAATAAGTCACAGAAAATAGAGTTATAGAAAACATACTCTTAAGGTGACATCTCAACGCATCTTTAGAAAACAGTTCTTTATAATAATTTGATTTGTACGATTTTTGTACCCTTTTGAAGAAGAAAATAAAGTATAGTTTAGACACTTAATACTTTTCTATTACAGGAAAGCCAAAAATGCCACAGAAATATAAAAGAATATATGTGCTGTTTACGAAGAAAGTTCTTTAACAGAGAACTGTTCTAAAGTGGCTCGTGAGGGTTAGAGCTGGTTATTTCGACCTTAAAGACAAGCAACGCCCAGGAAGACTCCCCACCGCTGACACTGATCGAGAATTTAGCAGAGATACTAAAAATATCGAAAACCACCATCAGAGAACATTTCGTGGAGCTTGGTCATGTAGATTGCTACGATGTTTGGGTTTCGCACAATTTGAGCAAGAGAAATTTCATGGATCACATTTCTATCTGTGACTCGCTGTACAAACGCAACGAACCGTTTTTGAAGCAATTAGTGAAAGGAGGTGAAAAATAAATAATTTATAACAATTCTAAGCAAAGATAAACGAAATAAACCACCATTAGCTACCCTCACAGTTGATCTCCATCTGAAGAAAGTCATTCTTTGTATTTGGTGGGATTGGAAAGGAATCCTGTATTATGAGCTCCTACCAAACAACCAGTTGATAAAGTCAATTAAGAACTGTTCACAACTAAAATTAAAAATAGCAATGCAGAAAGAACGTCCAGAATTAGCTAATAGGAAGTGTGTCGTTTTCCATCAGGATAATACTATACCTCATGTCCCTCTGACTACCCGACAAAAATGTTGGAGCTTGGCTGGAATGTGTTGCTCCAACCACCATATTTTCATATATTTAGGTTTTTGTAAAAGACTTTTAACCGCAAGAGCTTTAACTATTTAGAAGCCATAAAAAAGTTTTAGTAAGATAGCATTTTTAAGTGGCGTGAGAAGGGTTGTTGAAGTGGTGAATTCATAGTTAAATAAATAAACACCAACACATACAAATTTTGTCTTTAAATTTTGCTTAGTAATCGACACGAACGTTTCGGATAAACCAATATCATATTTCGTGGGCACTTAACAATACCATTCAGTCTTATCATAATTTTAATAATTATTAAATTTACGGTCTTTCAATTCAATAGTAATGTCCACCCTTTCTATTGCTCTGTTTATTAGTTTTACTTTTATTACTTCTACTACTTTTGTTACTTTTTTTTATCTTCATTACATTTATTTCTAATTCATATTGTACTAGAAACGTTTCTTAATAGGACGCAAGCGATTATTGCACGTTGTGATAAGTTTAAGCGCGTTGAGATTCAAATTTTGCACTGCAGCTAGTAGGATAACCTTTGAGCATAAATTACTTTTGAACTGTGATAGCAAAAAAAACACGTATTGTCATCTTGTTCAAAAACGACATATAGGACAATTTTGTGCTATAACTTTGCATGTAGCTTGAGTATTGTTCAACATTTGGAAAAAATTATTTTCCTGGTAAGCGGTGATTGTTTTTATTATACCATTCTATTCAAATAGTATCGAGAGTTCTGAGAGAATACTCAAATGTTCAAGTCAGAAAGTCTGACTGTTACAGAAAACAACTATCTATCATCATATAAAAGAGCGTTTGGACATCCTGAACTTGGCAATTTATAAAATTCTGCACCATCGCCTAAAAGTGGAAAGAGAATATTTTTGAGATACCCCATGCCTTCAACATCGAACTGGTAGGACGACGTATTTTCTGAGGCATAATAAGTTTGACAATGTCATCTCCATCTTAACGAATGACAAAACCTCTGGTAAAAAATAAGGTGAAACACAACGAAATCTTCTAATGGTGTGGGGTAACAAGTGTGTTAAGATTCCCAAGAAAACGTTAAAAATTTAGTCAGACAAGTTTCAAAAGATACATAAGTAAATTTCGGATGATAAAAAATATTTTTAAAAATTATGAATATCAAAAATGGGACAAATAGCCAAAAAGTTCTATAAAGATGGAATTAGACTGCAAATTGTGTATATTGACCTTCAACAAGCATTTGATAATTTAAAACGAGAGCTAGTGAGATTGATACAAATGACCATAAAAAACTCTCAAGCAGCAGTTATGACAAGCAAAGGACAAACTGAAGATTTGAAATCAATCTCAAGCAAGGGGACGGGATATCAACGACATTGTTTATTCTAGCACTGGATGCAGTAGTTAAACAGTGCAATTTTAAGGGAACAATCACTGTTTTAGCTAGAGATAGGAGAAACCTAGAAGAAGCAATTGAAAAATCAAACAAAAAGCAAAAATAAACCTAAAAATAAACCACAAAAAAGCAAATACATGAAAATAAGCATAGAAATTAGGAAAGCAACAACTAAAGAAGTATAAATAGAAAATTTCGAGTTTTAAATAGAAGACAATTTTAAATACTTCAGAATAATAATCAACAGCAAAAGTGACAAAAACATGAAGATAGATTATAGATCTATTATAAATATAAAAACATTATAAAAAGTAAAAGTGTAAGCATAAATACAAAAATGAGGACACACTTATGGTGCAGAGACGGTTAACTCAACAAACCCGGAACAGGAAAAGCTAAGAATATTTGAAGGAAAAGTTGCAGATGGCGAATATAGAAGGCTAACGAACTTTGAAATAAAACCATTCTAAAAAGAGAAGCTATAGTAAAGATCATAGAAGTACAAGGATTCCGCTGGTACAGATATATAAGAAGAATGAGAGTAAAAAAAAATGACAAAGTGGAGACCAAACATCAACAGAGAACGAGGAAGATCGAAAAGCAGGTGGGAGATTAAGTACTAGAAGATATAAAGAAGTTGGAGATACAGGACCGAGATATGTGGAAGAAAATAACGGAAGAGACAAAGACAAACAACAGGCTAAAATAAAGCAAGAATGAAAGAATGTGGATCACCTCAAGAAACGAATTTTTAGAACTCAAAAGAGATGATCGACTACAATTCATAAAGGAATCCACAGCCACTTAAAAAGAAATGGCCTCAGTACCTGCTAACTAATAAAATTTTCCGGGATAATGCTATTGAATTGATCCCTCTATGTCACTTCATTATTATATTATCATATATTATATATTAAGTGTATATTGTATATATTTTTGATGGTTAATGTATATTACCAAAAAAAAAATATTTTACAATAAGACTAAGCGAGGTCGGAAATGTGACGCACGTGAGTTGCGTTTACACCAGTAATACCGAGACAAACTGCTTAAATTTTTAAGATTACTGAAGGCGTTCGGCATTAATTGTGGTAGTACCTAATGATAAAATATCTAAAGGTGTCTGCAAGATGAGTTACTACCACCTACTTTCAGAGGTCACGAAAAAAGGGAGACAGATTTTTATATCGCGTCATGACACTTTATTATTGTACCTTTGAGTCTAAATAATTATGTATGGAGTGGTGAACGATAGAAGGTCTATCAACGGAATCAATGTTTACCATTTCTGCAATTTGTTGGTGAAAATAAAAGCCGCCTATCACGTGAAAATGCAGCGTTTCAATCAGAAGTGTGCTTTTTCTTCAACACAACGCCTACCTGCATACCGTCCCCACAACCAATGCCAAATCAGGACAAACAAATTGAGCGACAACAGATGATTTCTGTTCTGACTTAAATTTGTTTCATCTGCTCATGCTCCTCAAAGTTAAGTTAAGAGAACAGCTATTTAAAAGCAACAGTGAAGTAGAGAAGTTTTTGAGTAAATGGCTCTGACACCAAAAATTTGATCGTTAAATACAATAAATCAAAAGAGGGAAGGAGTACAGAGAAAAGTAGCCTCCTATGTTGCCCTGTCATATTTCCTTCAAGTACTATAACAAAAGTCTTGTTTAAATTTGACTTACCCACGTATTACAGGATGACCTTACATGGTACACAACATATACCCAACCGATTTACTGCAAACGAAGTTTCATTTCTCACGATAATGATAGTAAGTGAGCGCTCAAACCGTGCGATCTAACACCACCGAACTAACTATTTTCTCGGGGGTGAAGTATACACTTTAACAATCCAAAACAAATTGAGAGGCTGAAAAAGGAAATTCGTGTCGCCGTAGCTAAAATAAAGACGCATTTGTTGAGAAATATGTTCGAGAATTCCGCCAGAAAAGTGTACGCATACCGACGTAGCAAAGGGGGCGATTTTGACTAATATATCGCGTTTTTACATGTTTCCACACGACACTGATATCAATAAATATATTTTCCGAGCAAACGTGTTTTTTAGCTACAAAGTATTCCGTAACGTCAAATTGTGACAGTATTTGCATATAGAAATAGTAAGAAAAAATAATTTTACTGCTGCATTAAATAATAATTTATAAAACTAGAATAAACATTGTAATACACAATAACTTTAAACATATAATAACATGATTTAAAATAGGTTAAAAATAACACTACAAGGGATAATTTGTTTGATAACGAAAGTAGGTCAAAAGCGTCCCATTGATTTTTTCTACATGCGTTTGTAGTAGACACTGAAGAAAACGCCAAATAAATTAAAAAAAAAAACGATTTTCGTGCAATGATAAAGCACATTTCTTTAAAGAAAGTGGAATTGGACAAAGTTTATAAGGACTACAGTTGACAAAACTCACAGTGTCGTTATGGGAGACTAATGAACAGAAGTACGCAATATTGCTGATTTGGTAGGCAGCTCAGCTAAACGCGTGAATAATATTCTGCATAAATGTACACAGTGTTGGGTAATATTGAAACACAAAACCAAACATGGATCTACCGTTACATACCAGAAATTAGCAGTAGTCAAAGCCAACTAGTCATCTTGATCAACTACTTAGAGAAGAAGAAAACAATAATGGAATCGCTTAAAAACAGAACTAAATCAAGAATAGCAACATAATCACGAAGACAAAGCGCTGTCCCACAACTTTATCCTTTCAATGGCAAAATTGAATGAGATAGGATTCAAACTAATTTTTCATCTCCCTTATTTTCTAAATTTAACTCCAAGTGACCCGTTTCTTCTCTCAAAATTAAAAACTTGAGTTAATAGAATAAAAATTTGTTGAGAGAGCATGTCAATACTGCCTACGATAAGTACGTTGCCATCTTTGGGAATTTTTTTTTCTAAAGTTATTTTTATTTCATAATTATCAAACCAACCTTGTAAAATAAGTGGGAAATTATACTGAAACTAACAAATATTAATAAGACAACAATTAATTTTCATTAGTAACAATAAACCGATAAATAGCAACAATTCGCCTCAAATTCTGCAACCTGAAAAGTAGAACTATTTTCATAGTTCATCTAACAAATTCTAGAGTTACAATTGTAATACCAAAAATTGCTGAACTCTTTTAATGCTACGTGGATTACTCAAATATAAATCGGAAATCAAGACAAAGTTATTTTTGTACATAATCTCAGAAACATATTTTAACCAAAGGATGGGTAGTTTCGTAATCCTGCTATCGTAAAATAGAGATGGTTTGGACACCAGATAATCGCGCA
This sequence comes from Sinelater perroti, assembly GCA_036346155.1. Taxonomy (NCBI): domain Eukaryota; kingdom Metazoa; phylum Arthropoda; class Insecta; order Coleoptera; family Elateridae; genus Sinelater; species Sinelater perroti. Next base: position 18,551,828 of record JARFIY010000254.1, on the reverse strand, counting down.
CGAACACTTCGACAGCAAAATCGTCGTCAAATATCCGTTCTCTGAGTGCTTCTTTTGGTGAGCCAAACAAATGGTAATCGCAAAGCGATTGTAGGGGGGAGATTGTCTCAGTGTACTTCAAAACGAACCTTTAACTTGTTATTGAATTTTGGCAACTGTGTGGGGTCGAGCATTGTCATGAAGCAGGATTGAAAATTTGCGTGTTTTCTGATAATACGTGAGTTTTGCTTCGTTCAAAAGTTCCAAGCAATTTCGGTAACCGTTAGTTGAGAGAGAGAGAGAGAGGGGCCATCTTCGATAAGGTGGCGAACAGTACAAATATTCTCTTTAGTCTTGCTGGTTCCCAGGTGACCTTGGCGACTTTCATTTTCAACTGCTTTTTGACCTTCCAAAAATTGTTTCTGTCACATGTACAATTGAGTCTTCTTAAAGGCGTTAACCCCAAACTGTGTTTCGTGTTTTCAAAATTTGGGAGATTGTATGCCTTCTGTTAGAATCTTAACAACGATCTGTTGCGCAAGTAATTAGAGCCTTACTCTAATATAATATTAAGTAACAAAAACTCTAAAAGCAAATGTGTATTAAAATTTTGGTACCTAACGGGCAGAAAACATGCGGTACCCCAAATCATCTGTGACTACCTTGTATAAAACAGCGCGTGGAAATTTATATTTAAGTTTTTGTTAGGATTTTATCATATATCTCAATTGCATGGGGTATTCACAGTGATTGGTATTACAGTTTTCCCCCAACTAACCTTTTATTAAGAAAAAGTATTCCCCTTCAATATCTAGGTTAGCTGCTGCAAACCATTCTTAAACTGTAACATGGCACCACTTGTGGACAATCAGTTAAATCTCGTTGTTAGAGGAGAAGTTCTTAGCGGGCACTGACTCCTTTATTGCACTAAAAAAGTGTAGTCGCTTAGCGCAAGTAGCAACAAATATGAGGTGTGAGGCAGCATAGTGTACTCAAGCACAATCAAGGTGGCAACACTGGCGGCTGACATGTAACTGTGCATTGCCATGTTAAAACAATACGTAAAGTTGTTGCTGAATACGTCGTCAAAGTCGCTTTGGTTTATCAACAAAATTTTTCCCAATCCAAAGGCAATGGTCATTTATTCTAGAATAAGCAATCCTAACCATAGCTTCTTGGGATGACGACATCTAATGTGTTGGCCTTCGGTAGACAAGTGTATAGTACCTGAACCATGACTCCTCTGTTATAACCAGACCCTCAAAGACTTTTTCCAGATCAACGCTGTTAGCAAACCCGCAAAATGTAAAAATGTTGAACTAATTCAAAATTCACTTCGTCCACGTTTTACGACTACACAGCGTGCATGTATTGTCAAACTAATTTATTAATTATTGATATTTTACAAAAATTAAAGCAAACTTTTGGTCGTAATAATGCTGCCAATGTTTTACAACTGGTGAAACTGTGAAGAAACAGGTGGTGATAAAGATACTCCAAGATTTGACCATGCTTGTATTGTTGGTATACCGGAGAAAATAGAAGAGCAAGAGTATACCAGCACCTTTACCGCGTCGCTATCACTAAAGGGACATTTTTACGAACAACATTAAATAAAATGCATTAAAGCCAAACAAGATCCAGTTGACTCGAAACAATAAAAAATGTGAGTACAGTAATACAATACACAACATTTTTTTTTGAGAAACTCATTTTCAAAAGAAAATCCTCATGTTACCCACGATCCATCGCTATTTTTAGTGCTAAATTTTTCTAAGGTATAATTGGACCTCATTTCAAGGATGAAGAACAAAATCTTCTTATCATTACTGAGGAGTAATACCATAACATAATAGAAAAATGTGTGGTCCTTAAAATTAAGGAATTTATCGTGAGAAACATATGATTCTAGAGCGAAAGAGGCTTGGACGTGCTAAATGTTTCCAGAACGTTTAATCTCTATTTTTGATGATATAATTTAGCCCTTCAGACTTTTTCTGTAAAAATAAAACGTTACGAAACCAAACACAATAAAGGAGCTCAAAGAAAACGCACGAAACTTTAAAAACATAGCCTTCCATGTCTATAAAAGGATAATTCAATGAGATTAAGTTTGTGAGGCCTTTGGAAATACACATTCATCTATTATACTATTATTAATAAACTAAGTGTTTTGTTTTAGGCAAAAATAACAAAAAATACATGAGACAGTGTCGTACACTGCCCGCTCCATACACTAAATATATAAATTTTACAGAAATGTGTCAAAGATAAAAATTCAAAAGAACGATGCATGTTATTATAATGTTGTACAATGAAGAATTAAGTTTATATTGCTAAAATTTAAAAAAATGCACGGCAAGCAAACCGAATTTTAACAAAAGAAAAAGAACGAAGAAAGCAAATCGAGATTAGTGTGTATGCTTAAGTTTCATGTAAGATGAGAACACGCACAGGGTACTAAAGAAATTTTCATAATCCTTCAAGATACTTTCCAGCACACTTTATATCGTTAAATTAACTCATACTAGTCATCCCACACCAATAGTTGTAAAACCAACTTTCTCTTAGCTAATCCTTCGTATAAAGTAATAAATAGCTCAATAGAGTCGCATAGAATAAGGTTTAGACCTTCAATATATATATACTTGCCAGGTACTCGCTGCAATCTTTGGATTAGTGAGCAAGGGCAGTGTCGAGTTTGTTTTTGAACGTAACAAACATTTTTAATATTTTAAATTCTTGGTGTTCTATTTTGCAATAACTATCTTCTGTGTTTCTATAATTCTTCTGACGATCAAAAAAAGCACTAGCTTTTTCCTCGCGGTTTTTATCTTAAAAGAACTGATTTCAACTTTTGTTGAAGTACACGATGTTACATTTAAAAATTGGAAATCTTGAGTCAGTACGAAATTAAATTGAATTTAGGCATAGAGTGGCCAAAGAGCACAATCTTCTCTCACTTGATGGTCGTGCAGAAGAGTATGAATAAGTCGATGTAGAAATGTTCAAGTGCTCTTCTATCTGTCAATAGAACACACACCTGGTGAGCTCGAGCATCTTCCTGTTAGCAGCGATGCTATCGTCCATGACAAACGGATAAGCGTCCTAATTTCGAAGACTTTTCTAGACCATTTCCTTTCTGAAATTCTGACGATAATGCAATAAGGAATAATTATTTCGCGGCACAAAAGTTGTTTTTATGTACGCTGATCAACACTTAAACGGCGCAAATTGCTCCAGTGTTCCGTTTTTGGCGAAGATGACACTACGAACTCTTTTTACTAACAGTTTAGGAGCAACTACCACCCACAGACAATCCTGCCGGTTTAAACAAGCTTGAGTTTGTTATACAACAATTAATAACACAACAAAATACATAGAAAAGAAAATCGTTGGGAGAAGAAGAATATCATGGCTGATAAATTTAAGAGAATGGTTCACCTGTAACTCTCTAGGACGTTTTAGATCAGCCACAAATAAAGTCAAAACAGCTATAATGATAGCCAATCTCCGTTAGAAGACGGCAATGAAAGAAAAATAAAAGCTTGTTATAACGCGCAACTATTAATTGCGACATTTTCAAAATCTTTCCTACTGCCCTATGTAATATAATTTATCTCGGGAAAGAAGTTTCTAAATATTATAATTTAAGATTATATCTAAGAATTATATTATATGTTTATTCACTGGAAGACATTTGTTAAATATATCAGAGTTTTCGCAAAACAAAAAAGGTATCAAGTCTAATCCGGCGTGCACTTAGATCGCCCTTTGTATACAAGGTACGGTAATCAATAATTTTTTAAATAATAGTAAAAAAGTAGAAAAGCAATTCAATTATTATATAAACATACCTCAGCTTCATACATACACCTTGCACTATTTGTCACACTTGAGTTGTATTTTTTAATTCTATCGCGAACATTAAAAATCCATCGCACTCTGCACAGAACCGCGGGCAAGTGGGTAACAACCGTTTTATCAAACAGATAAATAATGCAGGTGGTCTTACGTCTCTAATACAAGCATCTGCAGTCATATCGAAGCATTCTACCTGCATAAGCATTAATTGGCTGTTTAATATCGGGAAATCCAGCACCTGCAAAGCAACCATAGGCTTCGAGCGGGCGGAGTTTTAAATTTTTTACATTGGTAATGATTGAGGGCACTGCAAAAAACTGCTAGAAACATGAATAGTTAATTTGGAGCATATCCGCAGCCTATAGTTACTCCTAAGTTAAAATAATTATATGACGGTCACCTTATTTCAATTTTGCAACTTCCTAATGTTATAAGTAGCCTAAAGTCAATTTTGTGTTTTAATTGTTTTCATTTTAGATATTTATTTAGCTCCAAAAAACAATGTTGAAAACTAGAAGAAAAAGTTGACTAAATTTGAAGAAAAAACTTTAACATACAAAAGAAACAATATATTACTAAAACGTTCAGGTCTTTCACACTAATTGATATTTTTTTACGAAAACTAAATTAATGTGGCTAAAAATCGAACTTGACAAGATCAACTTTTTTTATTAACTCCAATTAATCATACGATCTATCCTTAGTACGGATAATAATTATTTTATTTGAATATTTGGTTATTTAAATGAACGCAACCCCGTAACATGCAAAGAGCCCTCCAATAAAGAATCTTTATAAAGGTTTATAAACTATAAGGTAATAACTGAAAGAAAATATAGTAAAGTTTTATTAAGCGAGATGCGCTGGTTTGGACCTCTTTAGTCGTATGTCTTCATCTTCGTCGTCTAACAGTGTAGTTACCAAATCGTTGGGGTGCACTGGAGTTTAGCACTGGAAGTCGTACTTAATCTAATTTCACCACGCACTAACGGAACTTTTAAGTAACTGCAAATTAGTACATTAGGGACATACCATGGCGCGTCAATTATAACTCGGAGCACTTTGTATATGTTTGGAACCTTTGAAAGATTTCCAAATTAAAGTTACTCACTATGCATCATTTAAGGGTGTCTTCCGAGTATTAATACATTGTTCCAAATTTGAACCAGAGTTGTTTGCGTTTACTAAATATGTGTATCCTCCACGTCATTCTTCTGTCTAGATGAAGACCAAGATATTTAGCTTCATTCGCTTGAGATATTTGCTGGCCTTTCAGTGTTACCTTTTCTCAGTATGAAGTTGACATATATTGATTTGTCTGTGTTCGTTTTGATTTTTCATTTTTGTAGCCAGGTTTTTATTTCATTTCGATGTGTTTGCAGTGTTTATGTAGGGAGTCAGGGTTGGTATGCGACGCTAAAGCAGCAGTATAGCCCACAAAAGTGGCTGTAATCGTTATTTCAGATACAGGTAAGTCTACGATGTATATCTGATAGAGTATTGGTCCTAGAACGTTCCCTTGAGAGGCTCCAGATAATAATGGAAACAAGTCAGTAAATGCATCCTAGTATTTTACATAAAATTGCTATGGGTTAAGAAGAACGTTGTGAGATTACGAAATTGACGTGAAAACATGCATTTGATGTTGTAGCTCAGACCTTTATGCCAAACTTTATCAAAAATTTGTTGTATATCTAAAAACACTGCCGAAAAGTATCGCTTGGTCTCCAAGTTTAATAATTCGTGAACTTGTTCTGCACATTTTACGAAACCCGAATTGAGGATTAGAATGAAGTTTTTCGTCTAGAATCGGTTCAGTCATTTCAACAAGAGCTTCTTGAAGACTTTGGATAAAAGAGGCAGGGGGCTTATAGGTCGATAGGATTCTAACAGCATAGGATTAAAAATCTTAAGATTCATAAAATTGCGTTGAAGATATACTTGATGGCTTTAATACATTTTTTAAAGATTCCCATGAGAATTTTGTTTGTGATTAGGTGGAACCCTGGAACTTTCTTTGGGATTTATTTCTTTGTGGAGAGTTGTCTTGATTTCTGCAGAGGTAATGTGGTTGACTGTGGGCACATTTGAAATGGCGTATTACGTATTTTTTGAATTGCGTTTTCAACTTTAGGATTGATTTCAACATCATACGGTTAAAATACCTGTGCAGTACTTCTTAGTTTGCAGTCGTCTTCCACAGCGAGTAATCCGTAGCCTGTATAGGGTCAAGTTTGCTTATTAGATTTATTCTTGAGTTTTTAAAGAGTGTGGTATAGTTCCTTAGTAATTTTATTTAGTTTTCGTTTGTCGTCATAAGAATGCGTTAGTTGCCATCTTGCTCTGACCTTCCCTTTCTTGGAAATTACATTTTTAACATTTATTTATATTACTTCTTAATGTGCATCTCGTTTTGGTCAGGTTGATTTCCAGGCTGCCATTTAAACAATTTTGGTTAATATTTGGAATGCTAATTCAATGTCTGTTTGAGTTTTTAAAGAAAGGTTTAGGTCAATATGTACGTACTAGAATACTAAAAAAAAAACGGTTCTTTTGCTGTAACAAATGGATCTTTTGATTTCACGAGTATTTGGGCGTACATAGTTAATATAAACGGTGAATGATCAGAGCTGAACTCTAAGCACGATTTTACTGAGAATTCTAGGAGATCTGGTAACCTATGTGGGTTACTTGGCCAATAAGTGGGTGTATTTGGTGAAAAATAGCCGAGATTATTGATTTTCGTGGCATCTAGAAACTGTTTTCCTTTTGTTGTTGTTATTTTGGAACGCCATAGTGTTTTTAGCACTGTAATCTTCTCTAATTAGGAACCGACTTCCAATTGTTTCCAATAGATGATCAAAGTGTTCAGATTTGTTGTTATGTTTTGGGGGACAATAAACTGCTGCAAGTGTAAGTTCGCCTATGTGATTATAAAGAGTAATGCTAGTGGCTTATATATTTTCGTATATGTATTCAACTTGTTCATAATGTTTTATAATTGAATATCTTTAGGTGACTTAAATCTGTGAAATGAGTTTCTGATATAAACATTACACCAATATTATGCATTTTTTAAGAATAGTTGGAGTTCTTAGGCTTGTTAGCACAACCCATTGTCGTTCCATATTTGAGACATGCTAATTTAGTAATTATCGTTGTTAATATGTTAAGTAGTGTCCCCATTTGCTCCATAAGTTTGTTCATCATGTTTTTTAATTCAAATAAATCACTGGATAGTTGTGCTGATGTCAATGGACTGATGGTCTGTGTGTTATTATTGGGTTGCCTGTTATGTTTAGTTAGTTGGGCATACGTTGTACCTGTGTAAATCAGTCTAGTAGTAATACGTCTCTTCCGTAATGTTGGGTTGTAGTTGTTTGTGTATTGCGCAACCTCGATAATTTGTCAGATGATTATTGTTGCAATTTGCGCAGACAACTTTGTCATCTCTGGTTTTTCTAGGGCATTCTTGGATTGTATGATAGTCTGTGCATTTAGACAGCTCTAAATGTTATTACAACAATTTTTTGTATGCCCGTACCTCTAGCACCGCATGCATTGAGGGATTTCCCTTCTGGTGTGTGGAGCTTCAAACTGTACGCATGTATTCAGAAGTAATTTAATTTTATAAATATCCTTGTTGTCTTTTGGTTTAAGATCAATCAAAAACAGAGGAAGCTCTGTTTTAGTTTATTACTTAATTACCTTGTTCTTGTTAGCTAAGTTTGATATCAGCTATATATATACACACACATTTTTAATACTATTAGAAAAAAATTTTCTACTTAAGTGTTTAGGTATGGAATTCAGTCTTATTGTTCATTAGTGCTTTAATAATGGTGGTATATAGTGCACTCTTCAAAGGTTGTACTTTTACTTGACCATTGCTTAGTGGTTTTATTGTATATTAGTTCTTCCTAGCTTGTCGAGTAGCTTTGAGGTGATTTTGGTTCTTTTGTCTCGTTTATTTTGATTGCTCAAATCCATTTCTTCTCCCTGAAGGGTGTCATATCGGATGCTGGTTAGCATTGGATTTCCTAACCAGTAGTTTTGGTTTTCTAATTCGGTTTGTGTTTCAGTGACTCTACTTTGTCTTCTGTTGTGTGTGGGCGTTTGCCATTGATTTCCGGAAATTCTTGTTGATAGCGGGTACGAGAATTAATTTGACACTTGTGTAGTAACATAAAGTTGTGTGTGGTATGTTGTATTTAACCGGATAAGTTTGTTGAGTTAGATGAACTTGCGTCATCTGTAGGTTGGCAGATGCGAGTACGAAAGGTGCCAACTAACTTTGGCCGTTATGTAGATTTAAGTTTGTTGCAGCAGTTGAATACCAGTAATTTTGAGCATGAGTCATTGCTAAAGTTTCGAACTATTGGTCCCTATTTTCTTCTTTTTTGAAAATTGTGCTAATGATATAGGCAACCATTTCTAAATAATAATTTATATTCCTTTGTACGGCATGTACTTTTGGTTAAATTTCATCCATACTTTCTGTAAACACTGCTTTTATGCATCTCCGACTTGTTGATTAACTGACGACCTCTTTTGTGAAGATGTTATTAACAGATTAAGAGATTAAGTTATCTTTCATAACTACAAAGTTCTCCAATTTTTAGCCTCAAAAATGCTTAGTTTATAAAATAAATTCTTAGAATATTTATTTTTGATATTTTTTGTAACAATATAAACGAAGAAAGTTTGTTGGAAACTTCTAATGAAAATCTTCTAGCATATCTCTTTGTTGCTACTTATACCAATATTTCTTAGAAATTTAGTATAAAATTAAGTATCTATGTAATAATAAACCTAAAAAATACAAATATTTGTTTCATTTTCACCCTCAACATATCTTTACAGTATTATTTTACAATTTAAGTTATATATTTCAGAGATTTTTAGTTTGCACTTAATCACTTTATGCACATTTAAGCTTTTTAAGTCTTATTATACTCGATGAGTTAAATTTATTACCAAGATGCTACTATACCGATGTGATTTAAGGTAACTCAAACACCCTCAACCCTTAACATAACTATTGTAGCTCAAAGTAACGATTATAAAAATCTATCATTGCAACTACTTTATTTAGCCATTTTTAATGTATGCCGTTGTTATATTTTGCTTTTTGTACTTTATCGTTTATTTATTATTTGAAGCAACTTCAAAAAGTGGAGTTTAAAAACCACTATTCAGAGGAATTACAGTATACTTGTCTCAAAGAAATGGATAAATCTTTGTTAGAAATTTAAATATGCATTTAAGGTAGCATGCCTTCAGATAATGATGGCCAAAGACTCTGGAACCTGTTGAAACAATAATAAATCCACAGAAAAATACATAAAAAATAAGGAAACTTAAAGGTACAGCTCTTCTTGCTTATGAATATTAGCTTAATCTCAAACATATTATTGTAGCGTCATCCGAAAAAATTGGAAAAATTATCATTTATAATAGTTGTCTCTGGTGAGATTATACTTATGCTTTTATAGCAAGAAGAAACTATTATTGTACCAAAGCATTATAGGCTTTTAAAAAGAAACCCAGAAAAGGATGCATTCCCTTAACTTAAAAGCGATTTAGAATAGTTTTTATTCCTAAACTTGGAAGAGTTTCCTCTCAGGAAATGGTATATTGGCTGATTAATAAATATATTAGAAAAAGCGTAAGGCTAACGGGCTTCAATCAAAAAAGACATGTAAGACCACCTTTCTTCACCAAAGCCATCTGAGTACAAACATTCCGTTGTTCTTTGTTCGTCTAACCATACTATTTTTATTATGCATAAAGACTTTCGTTTTCATCCAAATAAGATAATTGTTGTAAAGAAACTTTCCGAACGAAAGTGGTAAAATCTTTTTGCAATGTATAAAAATATCGTAGGAAAATAGCTTAGATTAGGAGCTATAATATAGGAACAACATACAAATCTTATAATCTTAGAAACTTTTAAAAAGGTTACTAATGGAGAAAAACTACCACGGCCTATATAATATCGATATTTAAAAAAGTTAATAAAAAATTTGCAGAAGCTGCCTAGACATCATTTTCATATCTGCAGTTATGAAAAATTAATCAGAAAAAAGTTAAAAGAGAATATAACAAATAAAATAGAATTGCTGGATTATATAAACACAGTATAGTAACTGAAAAGAAAATAGATAAGAATAGATCACTATATCTTGCATTTACTGATTAAAAAGCCATACGACTCAATACCACGAAAAAGCTTTAAAAATCTATGAAATAACAACATTCTAAACAAATTCATAGTAGCAAATAAAACTCATACCAAGAGAACATAGTCTATATTAAAATAAAAAAATCGGGTCAAATAAGCATTTCAGACATCAAAAGTATTACCCCAGGGTTGCTTGCCTAAGTTTTATCTTAAAGTAATGTTAACACCCTGAAGACATCATGAAGAGGTCACAGATTGGAAGTTAACAGAATGGTAAAATAAAAAAGAAAAAGCTTTCAATACCTAAGTTTTACAATCCCAAATAGAGGGACAACCATAGAAAACATGAAGAACAAATTAGATCAAGCTAACATAAAACAGTTAATTGAATCCTATGAAATACGCATAATACAAAAAAACGCAAATAGATTATATTATAATTCAAAGCGTCATAAGACACGGCGCAGAGAAAAAAGAGACCAGAGTAGATTTACAGCTACAGAAATATAATACTAGAGAAGATGTAACAGAGTAGCAAGACTGATAAGAACATCTAATGAAGAACTATAAATAGAAATGTCAGAAGAGAAGCGCCTGCGTTAGTATGGTCATGTTAGAAAAGCACCACCACATCTATGAATAACAAAAGTAACGGAATAAAGTCGAGCAAGAAAAATAATGTGAGGAAGGTCAAAAAATCCTTTACAGATGAGGTAGACAAAGCTATAGAATAGAGAAACTTCAGGAGAAGACTGGTGTAATAAGGAGGAAACAGTCAACAGAGGATAGACAGTGTGACCTACAAACAATTCTAGGTCATTGCTAATTTTTGGATTACGCGATGAACTTGTCCTACTGGGCCATGATTATCTTCCTGTCTTCTAATATCGGTTTAATTCGTTTCAGCAGGACTTTTTCAAAAACTTTGGAGAGTACTGGCAAGAGACATAGGTTTATATGAAGTTGTTCTACCTTTTTTCCAGATTTGGATAGCATGACTATTTGTGCTATATTCTAAAATATTGAAAAGAAACTTAATCTTATTACTGCATTGAACGTCTCCAGTATAGCCTTTATTCCTTTTTCATTTAGATATGGTAGTATTTTTCCCGCAACTCAGTCTGTGCCTTAAACCTTTTTAGGGTTAGTCTCGATTTTGACTATTTTATTATTCGGTTTTTTATATTTAATATTTTTTACTGGTAAATCCATTTCTAGGTACTGTTTTATCTCGTTTTCTTCTTCATCGATGACCCTGAGGGGAATGGCTGAAAACATCAGCAAACACATTTGCCTTTTCGTCGTTAATTCTGGCCCAAGTCTCATTCTTTAGCTTGATTAGAGGTCGTTTAATTCTTTTTGTTGTCTTTCATAGAGATTAGTTGTTTCTTATTGAAGTTAGATATTCTTGGACAGATTGTTTATTTAAGTTAAATGATAATTTTTTAAGGTAATTTGCAGCTTTGTAAGATTTAAGAGTACATATTTACGGCGGTTAAAAAATAGCCACAGGAAAGGTCAATACATGATTCAGTTTCATAGTATTTAGTCTTTTGTAATGCAAAAGTTTGCGATTCAGGTATTTTTCTTCTATCAGTGAATCAGTTTTTGGCTACTCTATCGATAATATTTTAGATTATTTTCATGCATTGTTTTGAAGTAGTTCTCAGATTTAACTGTTGTAACTCTGGACCCCCAATATATTCTTGGCGTTGTAGTTTCCACCGACAATAAATTTGTTACCAAGGCTGCCAAAGTATTGTTTGTAGTCTTGCTTTGTATTGTTGAATTTTGGTAGGCAATAAATTGCTGATAGTTTGATTACAGTTAGTTTTTCTTCTACTGCAATTCAGGTAGCTTAAAGGTGATTGTAACTATATGACCTCTGATCTTTCCAAGAGATAAGTGATTTAACGCAGCGTGAGGTTTTCTTGCAAAAATGACTGAAGATTTGACATCGCATACATTGAGAAAGTTCTCTCTTTGCACGAGGTGCCTCGAACTGTACAATGAATAATTTAAACTCATATATTTCTGGCCAGTTCAATTCAGTTTGAACAAGGGATAATAATGACGGCCGTTTAAGGCGCGGTGCTTGCTACATCACCTCGCATCAGAGATGGTGCGCGACGACAGGGCAGAAACAGCGAACATATGAGAGCCTTAACCTTCTTATTTCGCAGGCCGTGCTCCCACTTGGAGCGTTAAACCATTATTACTATATCCATTATTATTATATCTTTCTTTATTATTTTAATTTTGTTTTAAGTCAATAAAAAATATTGGGAGTGGGGTATTCGATCTTTTTTGTTTGATGTTATTTGTGATGATAATTACGTGACCTAGTTCTTCTATGTTTTTTTTTTAATTCCATCTGTATATGTAGTCGTAGGCATATTTTTAAAATAATTCAAAGATTTTTATCCTTCTTTAGTTGAATTTTATATAGAAATTATTTAGAAGTCCTAGAATAAATGAACATAAGGAAATAAAGAGGTAAACTTAAAAAAATCATAAAAAACAGAAACAAACGCAAATAGTAGTCGGGAAGATAATCAAAACCGCTACAATATTTAAAATACATGCAGCAAAACAGTTCTAAACGCGCAAAATTCATATTGCATTAGCCGCCACGCAAAATAAGCAATTATCGCCGCAACCCGCGCGCTAAAAAAATCCCCGCGCCTAAAAGAAACGCCATTTCTCACCTCTGATTAATTCGAGCAAAAAAGCCCGGGCAATATTTAAATTATATATTGCAATAAAGCGTGTCACACGAAAGAAAGCCCGTTTAATAGTGCTACGTCACTTTATGAACGGATTTTTTTCGTGCGCGCGCCAAGCGAGCGAAAACAAATTTTAAGCGCCGCTGCGCCGCAACCAGCCATATTTAAATTTGGCAGGCCAGATCAAAAGAATGGTAATGCACAAGAACATGCAAGATGAAGGGTTCGCGTGCATTTAGCCGGCGTAATCAATTGATCATGCACCACTTTTTGCCTGCTCGTCAGCACACTGCTTAAGCGAATTTAAGTTTGCAAAATGTTTGAGCTTAACTAATTAGGTGTTTGAGGTTTCATACAATCGCAAAGCTCTGATATTTCACGCGTGGTCGAATTGCATGAGTAATAAATTAAAATTTACATTTTTTTAAATAAAAAACTACATTTTTGTTGAAAAAAATTCATTTGACTTTTAGATTTTTAGTTATCACAACGTACGTAGCTCCAAAATTTAACAACTGAAAATAAATTTCAATTAAACTCAATAATAGAACAACTAACAAACAACAGACTGTTGAGTTTTATGTTATAACTATTTTAGATTCGATCAGAAATGAAACCAACATGTTTTTATTTAGTTTTTGCGCTTCTGGATTATAAAAATGCGGTACGGGAGCAGCAACGTAAGAAAGCAGTTTTCAAACCTGTACACTCGGAAAACGTGATTGAAAAATGGTGGATGAAATTTCGAAAAAATGCCACAAGCATTAAAAGACCAGGCATGACTATGTGTTGAGAAATAAGAGTATATGGGGATCACTTCACGAAATGCTAGTAGAATTGAAGAAGACCAGCGTCAGGAAAATTTTGACATTCGAAAGAATGTTCTTTATTCAGTGTTAAAAGATAATATTGCGTTAATTGAATGAATGAGGCATTCCAAGAACTAACACTGCATACATGCATGTCAAACTGCTCTTCAAGAATACAGAAAAAGAAAACAACGCTGGCAATTGAGGAACTTTAAGTTGGTTTTTATATGCAAATGATCATAGTTAAACTTTACCCCAGCTAAAAGCTAGCAAAAAAGCGCTTTCTACGCCAAAAAAACATATTGTGGTTGACCATAGACTTTTATGAAGTCGCTTTTTATCACTTCTGTGACAAAGGAGGGAGAAAGAAAGGATTGGGCACTACTAAAACATCCTGAATGTAAAAATGTCAAAACGGCTGTTTAGAAAGCCCTTTAAAATAATTATAGCCATATGTGATGAATGAGTTTTCTCACAAAATTCAGTTTCTTGGGGACTTTTTAAGAGATGGATATTAATCGGTAACTTTCCTCCTCATTCTCCAAATACTACAGGGTGGTATCCAAAAGTAGTAGGACTGATTTTTTTAAAAAAATTTTATTGAACATTTGGTACATCGACTTAATACTCTTCAAAATATGCCCCTTGAGCATCCACATACTTCTGGTAGTGAGCCTTCTAGGTTGCGAAGGCCTTCTGGAAGTCGTCCTCCGGGATGCTGTTCAGCGCCCTCGTCGTTGCCGCTTGAGCTGCCTTTGATCCGGGGAAACAGGAAGAAGTCTGGCGGTGCCACATCAGAGCTGTAGGGGGTGAGCAACGTGGAAACGCCGAATTTGGCCAGGAGATCCCTCACAATCCACGCGCCGTGGCACGGCGCGTTGTCATGGTGAAGCTTCCACTTCCCACCAGGTCTGATCGCACGCGTGTGATCCGATTTCGCAGCCGTGTGAGCACTTCCACGTAAAATCTTGCATTTACAGTCTATCCAGGAGGTACAAACTCCTTATGGACAATGCCACGACGGTCAAAAAATGCAGTCAACATCGATTTCATTTTCGATTTCGACATTCTGGCATTCTTTTTACGGAGCGATTGTGCGGTGTGCCACTCTTCGCTCTGACGTTTTGATTCCGGGTCGTATTGGAAGACCCAGGTTTCATCTCCGGTGATGACATTATCGAGAAAATGTTTGTCTTCTTCCAAACAGTTCAGTATTTCTTGGGAAATCTCAACACGCAGTTCTTTTTGCTCGTCACTCAACACTTTCGGCACCATTTTCGCGCACACTTTTCTCATCGACAAATCCTCTGTGATGATGCGTTGGACTGTCCCGTACGAAAGATTCAGCTCATCACTAATTAATTTAATGCCCAACCGTCGCTCAAAAGTTGCTTAACTTTCAGCACATTGTCGTCCGTTCGCGAGGAACGGCTCATGGTATCCTTCTTGAAGGCCTGCGTAAGCATGCCCTTGATTTCGATCACTGATTTTCCAAGTTTGTAGCAAAACTTGATGGCGTACCGCTGCTCCAAATTTCACTCAATCGCAACTGACAACGAGGCGTCGTAACAGGAGGTCACTAAAACAGTGGTCCACACTCAACTAACGCACGCAGGAGACTGCCGCAGGTCGAAACCTGTTCCCAAGGCTTCCTTCCATAACATCCGGCCTTGCAGACCCCCCCCTCCATCGCTCCGCGCGCGCGGAAAAAAAAACAGTCCTACTACTTCTGTATACAACCCTGTAGATTAGTTTGTCTCTCTAAAAAGAGGTTTTCGCATTTATTTACAGCGACTCAAAATAGCCAGAATTTTTGCGAGTTCAAGTTTGATCGATTAACAAGAAGCTACGATAAAGACGCTAATTATTAGAGGTAATTAGAGGTAATATATATAATTGAGTATAGTGATCAATTGTACAATTAGGTCGAAACTTCTGACCACCTTTTTTGAACTCCTCATTAAAAAGTAGAATAGGAATGTCTCATAAACCCGACCCATTGAAACACCCCTAAGGGGGGTTTTCCCGCTTTTTTTATTTTAAAGTGACATATCTCATGAACGATAATATATAGAGTGCTGAGACCTTCATAGTTGATTGGTTGGTCTAGAGTTTCCAAGGTATTTATGAGTTTCAACATTTGTATATATTACCGTTTCGCCCCCTGATCTTGTTATACTTAATTATTAGGGCGATGCGTATGTTTTATCTTTTTTGAGTTAGCTTTCATTCTAAATATATTGTTGAAACAATTGGACTACTTGACAAGTTATTATCAGATCGTAGTTATACTCTGTCGTACTGAATTTCATTTCTTAAATTTTGATCTTAAGAAAGTAGGCAGCATACCCAATCCAAATATTGAGATTTTAGCCGTTCTTTTGCGTAATTGGAAGATAACGAGAGGATACCAACCCTTCTACTCGGGC
This sequence comes from Sinelater perroti, assembly GCA_036346155.1. NCBI lineage: Eukaryota > Metazoa > Arthropoda > Insecta > Coleoptera > Elateridae > Sinelater > Sinelater perroti. The sequence goes on along the minus strand of JARFIY010000254.1, from coordinate 18,535,837 downwards.
TCTAAAATTTGGGAGAAGAAGGAGTAGGGGTAGTACTAAATGCCAGGTTAACCAAACAATTAATAAAATGGAAACCCATAAATCTAAGAATAATGTATTTTAACCTACACATAAATAAAAAAATAACCATAATACATATATACGCCACAACAGAAGGCTCAAATGTACAAGAACTGGATGAATTATACGATGAACTACAGAAACAATTAGACAGTGCAAGGGAAAGAAGTAAGTATGTGCTGATAAATGGAGATTGGAATGCACGACCAAAGAATCAGCAACAAGGCACTATTGGCAAATACGGAAGAGAAATCATTCTTAATACAAATGGAAGAAGGATGACAGAATTCTACGTCAGAAACCCACTATACATAGAAAACAGTTTCTTCAATCATAAGACAATACACGAGATCACATTTGAGAGTAGAGAAAGAAAGAGCATAATAGATTATGTAACTTACAATTCCAAAGGAAAATACGCTTTTATAGACGCCAAACTAATACTAGGGGTAGAATTACACACGGACCACAAGCTACTTATAGCTGACACTAGATTATACAGCAGAAAACCTAGAAAACCTAGGCAATACAAGAAAATCAAAACAAATGAACTAAGAAAGTCTAAATAGCTCAGGAATACAGAGAGAGTCTAGATACAGCCCTCCAAGAAAAAGAAAAAGAAAAGCTTTTGTAAAGAGAAAATGCTTGAAAAGCTTGGAAAATAAATAAACCAAGGGGTAATAGAAACAAGAAAAAAGGAAAATAAAATTGCACAGGCATGTAAGAAGCAATACGAATAAATTTTATAAAAGACAGCTCAGTAAGAGGAGATAAAAGAGACTAAGAATAAAAACGTTACAAAACGTAGAAGAACTAGAACATAAAATTAAAGCTGAAGAAAACAACATTGAGATAGAAGCAATAAACCAGATCAAACTGGACAAAGCTGCTGGGAGAGACGACATAACACCTAAAATGATCATATACGGAGGAGAATGGCTCTATAAATGGATAAAAGACTTATGCCACTTAGCTTAGGAAGGGAACAAAATACCAGATGATTTAGAAGTAAAGATTACAGTCCCAGTACACAAGAAAAGAGAATCAAATCATTGCAACAATTACTGGGCAATATGCCTTTCTTCAACCATACAGAAAATATATTCAAGGATTCTAGAAAGACGACTACGGGAAGAGATTGAAAAATTATATACAGCAATGCTATAATTAATTGAATTATTTTATTTTCCATTGATCATTATTCTGTTTGTCAATTTCAACTTTTTGAACAATGTTTGTCAAGCGTTGTCTATGGTTCTGGTCCGTACGTGAGTGTCTGTGTATATCGTTTTCTACAAGTGTATTTTGATTTTGTGCTTAATTCCTTTTTTCCTACTAGGGTGTTGTTGATCTGGTAGTATACTCTGGTCGCCTTGCTTATCCTGTTCCTCACTTCTTTTCTATCTTTTCGTTCGTGCTGATTATTGTTCCCAAATATTCATATCCGTCCACATATTCTAAATTTTGACCATTTATTTCTATGTTTGAATTTCCTACCCCCCCTTCTTCAGTGAAATGTAGAAATTTGCTCTTGTTGGTATTTATCTCCATTCCTTTTTCTTGTAGGCAGTTGTTCCAAATCTCTACTTTCTTTTGGGCATCATTTATGTCGCCTGCTACTAAGACAATGTTATCAACATATTGCTGTTGATGTCCCTGCGTCTATACTAGGTTTAGGTTGTAGTATACCAGTCTTGTGGCTGTTCTTTGTCTTTTTGCTTTCTTTCTTATTTAATCTATATAAATTATAAATAGTAATGGACTTAGGCTATAGCCTTGTTTTACTCCGTTCTTTATTTCGAGGCTCTCTAATGTCGTTCCATGTACTCTACTGTTCCTAGCACTTTGTGGTATACGCTTTTGATAGCTCTTTGTAACTTTGAGTCTGTTTGGAGTTTTTTTAGAGCGTCTCATATGTGTTTTCTGAGTACTTCGTCAAAAGTTGCTCTAAGATCTACGAAGACTACGTATATATTTTTTTGTTTCTTTCAGTTGCTTTCTCTATCATGGTTCTCAATGCATATATGCCGTTCTGTGTTTGCCTGTTTGGCCTAAAATCCGCTTGTTCTTCTTCTAGTTTGTTTTCGATCTATATTTTATATAAAGGGGGGCAGCGGCAGAGTGGGAGAGAGGGAGAGAGAGGGGGGAGGAGAGAGAAAGAGAAAGAGAGAGTTTGATTGTGGAAAATCTAAACGAAACATTTAAAAATAATGGTCACAAATAATTGTGAAAAAGGGGTAGAACTAAAGAAATAGCAAAGGGCAACAAAGCTGCATCAACACTCACAAATTACTCACTGTTAAAAGAGCAGCAAAACTAAAAATTTATGAGACAATAATAAGTCCAACAGTGCTGTATTTACATGAAATTTGGACGCTCAATAAGCAAATGGTGGCAAGACTGGACCTTTAAAAATAAAATTCTGCTAAGAATATTTGGAAAAATAAAAATAGGAAAATTAGGCTAGAGAAGAAAAACAAAACGGGAAATAAAGGAAGTATATTGAAATCCAAGTATTTTATATGTAGCCAAAGTACAATATTTAAGATGTCTAGGAGATGTCACAAGAATTCTAGAAAATAGACTCATAAAGAACACGACTGAAAAAGTGAGAAGTAAAAAACGAAGAAGATCGAATCAATGATGGCAGACTATAGTGAAAGAGAATCTGCAATAACTAGGTGTGAAGGAGTAATATAATTTTGTGATTGTACCACGTACAGTTGTTAAATAATATAAAAAGCACTTTTGTGGTATTGTATTTCGTAGTTCGGGTGTATCGTACATTTTTAATGAAGAGTAATTTAAGTTTCAAGCCTTTAGGTAACTTAAAAATTGAAATCTCGCTAAATCATCGACTTCAACACGCTGATTTTGTAATTATACGTAGTCGCGGTAGCATTTCGGCTCCAAAACTGCTTTTGCAAAACTGGAACAAAAAAGATGAAGGAACATTTTATAGCCCCAGTTTTTGTGAAGCAAAAAAGCTGTTTGTTTTGTTGTCTAGATTCAGATCAGTATCTCAAACTATTTTTAAATTAGCCGCTGTGGGCCAATGCTTATAATTCTATGAAAGGTGAAGGTTTTCCGCCAGCAGTATGGCAAGCATTCATGTGCAGCTGCGTTTTTTTTCTAAAATTCAAATGTGTGTTTTGAAAGATAATTTTAATTTATTTATATTATTAACGCTAATTTTATTTCTTTTCAAAAATATTTGATTTGTAGCTAATATTTGTAAAAATTACTACAAGGAAGAATCAAAAAGGAACTTACGCTTTCTAACACCAGGAGCGGAAGTAGTAGCCCTTTGCTCCTCAAGGTTTATAGATAAAAGAAAAAAATCAAGTTTTTCTCTTGTAGTACCAATTTTATTACACATTTCCTATAAACATTTACTCACTCGTGTATGGCCTACTTTTACTGCTTATTAAAAGGAAAGATTTATGTGCAAATCATATTATAATCTGTACCTTTTGGTTTTTCGTTGTGTCCTTAAGCACACAAAGAGAACTGATTTTAGCACATTTTCACATATAACCTCAATGTCTTATGGCAGAACTATCATACAAAATATTAAAATACTTTGCTAAGATTTTCAGAGAGTTAATAAATTTTGTGATAGATAAAATTAAGTTATTGATGTTGAAACACATCCGTCTTACTTTACTATTTTTCTTTGTACCTATATAAAATATTCATATCAGTAAGTTGAAGCTAAAAAATAAAAGTTGCAAGATAGGTTACAAGAGGAAAGCTTTCCCATATAAGATTTTACGCAAAATCTATTTTTCTATTCAACATCATTGCACTTCAGTTGAAAAATGGCATTATAATCGTGTTTTCCTCATCAATATTTTATTAAGAAAAAAATAAGTAAAGATTTTATTAGAGATATTCCCCTTAAAAGTCTATGCACTTCCGCAATCGTTCCTACAATTTACAAAACGTTGTAGCGTGCCATTCTTTTGGTGTAGCACAGCAGTGTTAAATGGAATATAGATGCTGTGCACAAGATCCAGTGAATATAAGCTATGTGCAGGAGAGCTTGCAAGGTAACTAAGCATTGTGGTCTCGTCTCCATTTCCCGTAGCGACATTTGGAATAAGCAACTCCGAAAGTGGCTTTATGGGACAAAGGCTTCTAATTTGTGGTTATTCCATAGATTCCTTTTCTAAGATGCACAAAATGTTGGTGCAAATGTACTTAAACAAAAAATGTGTTTATAACAAAAAAAAACGGAAAAAATTAGCAAGGATACGGTGTACATCTTCTCCCATGAAGATTTGAGTATGCGGAAGATCTGTTCTCGGCTTGAGCAATCCAAGAACGTGTGCTAATTTCTGCTAGTTCCAGAAGCTTTATTAACATTACAAAAATATGTTCTGAAAGATTGTAATTATTTAATTTTTGTTTATATCTTCTGTTTTCTTTCTTTTCTGATCCATTTACCAAAATTCTTAAACACACCACGTATACTTTTTTCCTTACATTTAAAGTCGAATTTAAAATAGATGGTTAATACCTGATTCCACCAGTGAACGCCATTTTGTATAAGACATATCATGATGGGAAAAAGCTGAGTTATCTTTAGTTTTACCCTACGTTTTAAAAGTAGTATTTATGCGTTTTTCCTTAAAATATTGTTAATATAAAAAATATATACACACGTAAGTATTACAAAATTTCGAAATAATACATAGTTGATCATAAGAGAGCATGCCAGGTGCCGTAGTAAAAATCTCTCAGGGACAAATGGAACATAAAAGAGCTTTCTCAATCAACACTGGAAGACAAAGTGAAAAAAGCTCGTCTTTTCGGATTTTTCCTTAATCAATGGCAGAAAAAACGTTAGGTGACCGGAAAATAATTTGAATAGACGCTTAATAAGCTGGTTAGTCACATCTTACTTTTGGAAGACTGGCTATTTGTTCTAACTTTAAACGGCATGTGAACGATAGCACTTTGACTAACGGAAATAATACATTTTCAAAAAAGACCAAAATGAATAGCAAATATTAACTTTTTCTAAGATGGCATCTTTAGGAGACATCATTAACTCCCGCTAAGAATTTTAACTGTGTAGTAGTGGAAAAATATTTGATCCACTGGATTCTAAGGACATATATTATTACGTCGATAAAACGGGTATTTTTACGGTTTGGCAGACCTTGCAAAATCTGAGCTGGTAGAGCTGAAAAGCAGAGAATTTTATGTTACCAATATTTATTTTATAGAGAACACAAAAATAGGCTTTTCTGCCATTCTGAATTTGTATTATCAGAAATTGTAATTTGAAAATTATGCAAAAACGCGTGGCAAATTAATCATAAAGCATTTTATGATTTAACAGTGTGTGTACTGTCAAAACGTTTTGTCAAAATTTTTGTTCGTAATAATAACTGTTAACACAGTTTGTCCGTTGATGTAACAGTTTGAAAGAACTGATGGAGTTAAAGATATTTCCAGTTCTAGCCATACTCGTACCGTTCAAACACCGAATGATATTGAAGGGTTTTAACAAAATGTGCAAGAGAATCTTAGCACCTCTAGCAAGTGTTGCTCTCAACAAACGAACATTTGTCGAACAACTTTAAGAACCATATTAAACAAAGCTTAGCATTTAAAACTGCATGAGATCCGCTTAACTCAAGATCTTCAGACTAAAGACTATCAAAACGTCGTGGATTAAGTCCATTTTGACTTAAGGATATGTTAATAAGCAAAACTGCCGCATATGTGTTGCTTATGAGCTACTGTTGACATCCACGTTGGATCACAGTTCAGCGCGGGTATAATGAGACTTGATTTTTTTGAGAGTACAGAAAGAAATTATTTTATCCTTATTGGGGAGTGTTATCATAACATGATAAAAAACTTTTTGCGTTCTCAAATTAAGGAACACAACTTGGTAGTTTCGGAGAATGAGGTGTGACGGTTGGACTGCGTGTGTCTTGGAAGGTCCGATGTTTAAAAGACCGTATTACGCCAAATCGAAATATCTAAAACACAAAAGATAGCAAAACAAAGAAAGTAAGATAAAAAGCAAAACCGTAGGGATTGGAAAAGTAGGACAACCAAAGGAACAGTGAGTAAAAGTGTTATATATAAGAGTTAGAGGTTAGAGGAATGCAAATAAGCCGAAACAACAACATAGCCTAGAGCCACGCTAAAATCTGAGAATAAGCAACACACTATACTCCGTAGTTTGCAAGTAATCTGCCATCAGAAGCTGAAATAGGAGGGTAAAATATACCAAGTCGGATCATCCTTTCGGGGTGTTGAACCGGGGTTGACTCCTTTCGCTGTGTAGGGCTGTAAGCGCTAATTACAAGAGTTAAAAATGGGAATAGAAAATACGGAGAACAGGGAGATGCGGAAAATAAAAAATATGTTCGAGGGTATAAACTAATCACTGATAATAATAAATAAAAAATTGGAACACATTAAAGGAAAATAAAAAGATGAAACAAGAAAACGACAAGCTAAAGAAGCAAGTAACGATACAAGAACGTAAAATTAAACCGCTGAAACATGAAAATAGAAGAAAAATCATTGTAATTCGAGGAGTAGCTGATAAGGAAGAAGAAAACGGGAAAGAAACAAAGAGCGCGGCGATAGCAGTAATACAAAAATTAGAAGTTCATATTAACGAAGAGGGAATTGATAAAGTGGAAAAAACTAGAGTTTACAAAATGGACAAACAGCGGCCCATATTAGTAAAACTAACTACTAGAAACAAATAAGCGGGAATACTTATCAACACCAGCAAGCTGAAGAGAACAAAGATTTGGCTGGAGAAAGATTATGCTAAAGAAACGATCAAAAAGGAAAAAGTCTGATACTAGCATTGAAAGAGGTCAGAAAAAGAGGGCATAGAGTCTACCTAAAACATAATAAGCTAGACAAAAGATTTAGAAGAAGACAAACTAGGAAAAGGAAGAGAATGTATGCAGCAGTAACGAAACATTGAGGTACAGTCAATAAAAAATTATAGAAAGACAACAACTGAGATGGTTTGGCCATGTAAGTAGAATGAAAGACAATAAGCAAACCAAAACAATATGGTAAACTAAAGCAAATATAAAGAGACCAAGAGGCAGAGCCGATAGCGGAGATCCTGAGGAAGAGAAACCAAAACACTAGCACAAAATGGAAGGGAATGGGCAAAGTTTATAAATAACTACAATGATTAGAACTTAATATGGACGAGCAAACAGTGATTATGGATTATGTATGTGAAAGTATTAGCACAATATATAATTAGTAAATATAGATTAGTGCAAATGATCAAATGGTAATGTACAGGTTGTATAGTAAAAGTGCACAAAAACGATGTTAATTTAAGTTGAAACATTATTAGTGTATATTGATTTAGTACATCAGCTTAGTTGTAACTGTATATTGTTAAGTAGGGAGCTAACACAATTGAAAAAATACACAAAGTTATTCAAAGCATTCATAGCTTTAGCATCTATAAAAAGGTTATGGAGAATGTAATTCAAAGAAGCTGATTATGTGCGACCCCCAGAGATAGATATTTATGAGATATTATATTCAAACCACAACCGCAGACTTTAAATAAACGATTATGCATAAAATAAGTCAGTCGATTATATATTGTCCGACACCAAATATCAATAACATATTTTCTTTGATTGATTTACATTAAACATACATTACATATTTTGTATTGAATTTCTTACTACAATACAATTTGAGTTTTCATTTTTGTGTGTAAAATGTTTCAAATTTTGACTGCTTTACACATATTCATGTGGGTACGCAATGGGTGTTAGAAGCAATTTGAAAATAAAAAAAAATATTTTTGACTGATCAGCTCTATTAATATGATTCCTAGACATATATTAAAAAGTAGATAATACATTTTTGTACAATTTTGTTTTTAAGCAAAAAGTATCTACGTTCGAAGTTCTAATATCCCGTTTTGTCCCACTTTTGCCTGCACAAATTGAACTAAAACATTACCCTTGCAAAAATTATGATTTATGCCACAGAAATATATTTGATAGTATATCCAATATAAAACTTTTTACAGGCATTTATTGATTGTAGCATTAACTCCTTAACTTATGGTGAATCATGTTTGGCACACTTTGACTTTTTTTAATTTTTAAGACTGTTAATTCTGGTAACCTTGCTATATATTCTGTTAAGTGGTTTATCTTTAAAAGCATATTCTGGAATTTTATCTAGAGATAATCTTGGAAAAATAAAGATCTATAAATTTAAAGTAGATATAACAATTACGTTAGTGTTTAGAAGTTTCATGCAATATTTTATAAGGAACCCTATGTTGGTATAAGAATTCCCGAATCATAGAGTGGAGAGAAGGAAGATCTAGATGATGTTCCTTTACAACAACAGCTAGATCTATTCAGACATAACAATCGTTAGCGTATTAGTCATGATGTAATAAGTTCAAAACTACAAAGAAACCAAAGTCAAAGCCTCCAATGAATTTTGGCATTTCAAATTTTTTGTGACAATATCAAAGTTAACTCCGTATCCCGTTCAGCATTATCCATCAAATAGATTACCCACTACTAGACATTATTGGAACGGTCAGGTAGACCACCCTATTGGTCTGATTTCGATAACAATACATATTTTGTGCTAGCTGGATAAAATGGACATGACAAAATCCACATAATTAGACTTCTTCTAGATGCGATTTAAAGAAAGTATTTAGCTGTGGTTAATTAAATTTACAGGTGTAATACCAAAAAGCCCATAAGTGGGGTACCAAAGCGTTCATTATCAGTGGATATTAGATTTTATCTATGACTTTAAAAATTTGCTGATGCACAGAATACTGTGTCCGATAAAGATGCAAATTAAAATCGCTGTATTTAAAGAAAGAAGTTTTGGCATTCTTCTTCTTAAAGTACCTTCTCTCTACGGAGGTTGGCGATCATCAAGGCTAAACGGATCTTAGATGTTGCCGCACTGAATAGATCTACTAAAGCGAATATAACGCGTCCACAACAGATACCAAATGAAAGCGAATCCCCCCACTTAGAAACCATATTCACAACATAAACAACGACACTACAAATTTCTTCCAAAATCAACTATCCTACTCACAAATAACAGCAGGAAGAAGTGACAACCTTCAAAATAACGATCAAGCATCTTCTATAAACCAAATCCTGGCTAACTTTCTTAATGAATTTAAATCAATGTTCTCCCAACTAATTTGTCAGAACAGCATGGTCTTAAACATGCTCTCAACAGTTATTAATAAATTAACATAAAAATGGCGACTTTGTTGCGCATCGCTGTCTGAAATGCTAATGGCATTTCTAACCACATCCCAGAATTAATCTCATTCTTGCAATTACAAAATATTGATATATTATTATCTTCAGAAACCCACGCAACAACAAGAACAGTAATAAAAATCCCGTTCTATACCACATACCTTACTAACCACCCCGATGGTGTGGCGCACGGTGGGACAGTAGTTGTAATCAAAAATACAATCAATCATCACGAATGGGTGTCTTATAAGACCCATAAAATTCAATGTACAAACGTAAAGGTGCATGCTCTCTCTTCTCCACTGATAGATAGCAGTTTACAGTCCTCCAAGACACTTTATCTCTACCGAAGAGTACGAGGAGTTTCTGCAAACATTCGATACAAAATTCATCATAGGAGGCGATTGGAATGCTCAAAAACACAGCGTGAGGTTCCAGGTTAAATAATCCAAAAAGCCCGCAATCTACTGCGAGCCATTGAAAACCTCAGATGCAGCTATCTTTCCACTGGCCAGCCTACCTACTTGCCTACCGATACAAACAGGCTACCAGACGTACTTAATTTTGCAGTAACACGTGGTATAACGAATACGTTCACACAAATAAAAGCAAATTTCGATCTCTCATCCGACCACTCCTCGGTCATAATTACCCTAAGCACTACAATTATCTACAAATACTCTACTCCAAAACTATGTACAAAACTCACCAACTGGGCCCACTTTAGGAATTTGTTAGAAGAAAACCTCAATCTCGCTGTGCGAATTAAAAGCGCTGAAGACCTTGACAAAGCAACAGAATACCTGACGACAATGATACAAGACGCTGCTTGGCAAGCCATGCCCAATCCAATGGTTCATCAACAAATACACAACATTCCTCGCCACATTCGAGACCTTGTTTCCCAGAAACGGAAAGCACGATAAAAGTGGCATAGAACCAGAGATAGGTACGACAAAACCTTACTCAACCGACTTACACATCAACTGCACAACGTGTTAATAGAATCAAAGAACAATACCTTCCAACATTATATTACTAATCTTTCACATGACGATCGCACGTTGTGGAAAGCAACCAAAAAATTCAAACGACCAATTGCTACTATACCTCCCATCAAGAAACCGGACGACACTTGGGCCAGATCAAAGGAAGACAAGGCCGAAACATTTGCTGAACATTTCGCTAACATTTTCACGACACCACAATCCCAACCGAATACCGACGATTCTGAAATTAATTCATTTCTGGAGGCTCCATGCCAATTATCGCTACCAATCAACCCATTCTCATCAAAGAAGTACGACAACAAATATTAGCCACCAATACCCGCAAATCCCCAGGATACGATCTGATAGTGGGAGAAGTCCTTCAAAATCTTCCTAGAAAAGCCGTAGTACTCCTCACCACAATCTTTAACAGCATCGAGAAACCTGGAAAACCTCCTTCACAACCCTCTTCCTGCCGTCCAATCAGTCTTTTACACCTGATATCCAAGGTTTTCGAACGGCTACTCCTCAAGAGAATCCATAGTGAGGTAGATCTAGAGCACATAATACCAAATTACCAGTTCAGATTCCGCCAACAACACTCAACGATTCATCAAACTCACCGAATCGTTATTAAAATAATGGAGAGCATCAAAACAAAACGAATTTGCTCAGCTTTATTTTTGGATATTCAGCATGCATTTGACAGGGTAAGACATGCAGGCAGGTCTACTATACAAAATTAAGCTCCACTTCCCAAGTCAATTATACTTGTTATTAAAGTCATACCTTAGCGACAGGACTTTTCAAGTCAAGATCAATAGCACTGTGTCGACTTATCACAAGATTACTTCTGGAGTCCCGCAAGGCAGCGTGTTGGGACCTCTGCTGTACTTACTGTATACCTCTGATAGTCCTCTCACAAATAACACATTAATTTCAACGTTTTCCGACGATACGGCTATTCTCTCAAGCAGTGAATATCCGGAAACAGCTATAGCATATCTACAAAATCACCTCAACATTCTTCAAGACTGGTTCGACAAATGGAGAATAACAGTGAACAGCGATAAATCTACTCATGTTACATTTACCAATAGACGCGTAGTGTGCCCACCTGTATTATTCAAAAACACCCCCATACCTCAGAAAACTAAAATAAAATGTCTTGGCTTACATCTAGACCAGAAATTACTTTGGAACACGTATATTAAGAAAAAAAGAAAATAAATAGACCTAAAAATAAAACAGATGAACTGGCTGATGAAGAGACGATCTCAGCTCACCTTACAAAATAAAATACTCCTCTATAAAATAATTTTAAAGCCCATCTGGTCATATAGAATCTAGCTGTGGGGTTATACCAAGGCATCACATACCAAGATCCTACAGAGATGCCAATCAAAAATTCTTAGAACCATAACCGATGCTCCGTGGTATATCTCAAATGAAACTCTCCACAATGACCTTGGAATTCCTCATGTAGCGGAAGAGATCAAAAGATTGGCTAAATCGTACACCAAAAAATTGGCAGAGCATACTAATCAACTCGTGGAACAACTGTCCGTCTAACCTACCGTCACCAGGAGGCTAAAAAGAAAATGGCCACAGGACCTACCTCCTCACGATAATTAATTAATACTAGTAAAAATAAATATGGAGTTAAACACTGGTCGAATCCCCCTCATCTCATGTAATTAAAATCATAACATTTACTTATTACTCCCATAAGTAGTAGATTGTAAAGTTGATAATAAAAAAAAATTGTATGCTGTGTTCGTTATCTTTATTTATTATCATACCCATATACTGACACTTATTTACGCGTTCAATCACAGTGTTGTTAATTACCAATTGTTCAGGATTAGTTGGTTATTTGTTTATAACGATATATTTTGTTTTCTTAAAGTTTATGTTGATCCCAAATTCATTACTGTAAGCACTAATTCGTTCCATGAGTTCTTGTAGGTCTTCTTTACTAGTTGTGATAGTTACTTCTCCTTCTACTCTAATTGTTGCTTATTGATTCTAGTATAATGTTTGAATGAGATTTATTATTTAACATAAAACGCTTCTCTGGTTCGCATTCCATTTCTGAATCCGAACTGGGTTTCTCCAATGTTTTCCTCGAGCTTTTTATATATTCTGTTGTATATTATTTTCAAGAACACCTTTAATGTGTGGCTCAATGTTCGGTCTTCTAAGCATTCCTTTGCTCTTCTTATTTTCTTTTTTTGGGATTTCTACAAAAGTTGAACAAAGCCATTCATTTGGTATGATACCTGTATCGTAAATAGTGATGTATAGATCCTCCAGTATGTTCAAGTTCTGTTTTTTATTATTATTATTAATTTTAACAATTCCAGCGGTATTTCGTCTGGTCCAACTGCTTTATTTCTTAATAGCATACTCAATTTCTTCAATCGTAATTTTTTGTCCGGGTGATAATGATTTTAGTTGGTAGGTGTCGTCTGTTTCATCCGAGAACAGTTCTTTGATATATTCTTCCCATCATCTTAGTGTTGATGGAATATCTAAGATTATATTTCCTTGTTGATCTTTAATAAACCGTTGATGTATTCTCTTGCTGGTTCCGGTGAATGCCTTGATCTTCTTATTGCATGCTTCCGATTTAATCCTTCTATTTCCTTGCTTGTTATTCCATTAGTTTTTCGTTTGCTTTTTTATTATACGAGGGTTATTTGTTTTTCAAAGTCCGATTGGTCGCTGAATGAAAATCACAGTCAGAATCAAGAAAATTGTATATGGAACAATGTGATACAACATTAAGCTACTTTTCGACGTAATCGCCGTTCCGATTTTCCAATATCTTCATCATAGAAAGCAGCCGCCTATGGTTTCAGCCAATTCTGTACGCTGGTCTGGAGCTCGTTGTCTGTGGCGAAAGTTTGTCCTCCTAGTCAGCGTTTCATGTGGGCAAAGAGATGAAAATCTAAAGGAGCCAAGTCAGGACTGTATTGTGGGTGATCAAAAACTTCCCATCCAAAACGCTGTAGGAGGATCGTTGTTGCAACTGCAGTGTGCGGCCGCGCATTGTCATGAAGAAGGCCAATGCCTGACGACAACATTCCTCTTCTCTTGTTCTGAATTGCCCTTCGAAGACGTTCAAGAGTCTTGCTGTACGAAGCTGCAGTGATGGTTGTGCCACGTGGCATGAATTCCACCAAGAGAACACCTTTACGGTTCCAAAGCACTGTAGCCATACACTTTTTGGTGGAGAACGTGCGCTTGAAATTCACTGGTTTACAACTCGGGGAGTGTGAATGAATCCACTGTTTGGATTGCTCTTTCGTTTCTTCAGTTTCGTAATAGACCCATGTCTCATCTTCTGTGGCCATTTTTGTCCAAAAACTCATCTCCGCTGGAGGAACGTTAATGCGGCGCCCATTCGCTGAGTTTTGTGATGGTCAGACAGCATCTTGGGAACTCATCTCGCGCAGAGTTTGCGGTACTCGAATCTTTCACTCACATTGGTATAGAGAGCTGACCTTGAAATTTCGGGAAACAAATCACTTAACCCAGAAATTGTGAACCGACGATTTCCGCGAATCGCCTGATCCACGCGCTGAACAAGATCATCGGTTGACACTGGCTTCCTTCCCTGGCTGCCTGCATCATGATCATCTGTACGTTCAGCATCAAAGTTCCTGCACCATTTCTGCACTTTGCTGTCACTCATGAACGTTTCTCCGTACACTTTACTCATTCGTCTATGAATTTCAGCTGCATTGCTTCCTTCAGCATGCAGAAATCGAATGACTGAACGCAATTTACATTTGACGGGAGACTCTATTTTTCTAACTTGTTTATGTGCTCCCTACGTACTCAGAAATAAAACCGCGAATCGACGCGTTCCCCGGGTCAACTACAGACATAGCACAAGACGTCTACGCACAGACCTAGCGGATTTTCCCCGAAGCTTTCCTTTAGCGACCAATCGAATCTTAAAAAAAATAGCCCTCCTATTTCTAATACTTTTATTTAACTTTATCTTTCCCTTTTTGTTATCTTCTCTCTTCCATGAGATTAAGAATTTCCTCAGTTATCCATTCTTTTTTGGAATTCCGCCTTCCATATTTTAGTTGTTTTGTCCTGGAATCAGTATTGCTTGTTTTATTCAATTTCTCACTGTCATCTACATTTTGTTTAGTGAATTTCTGTCACGTCTTCTACATTTTATTTAATACTCTTCTTGACTTCATTTCAGTTATCAATTTTCAACATTCTGGTGTCAATTTTTGTTTTGGGAACGCTTCGTTTGATCCTGTTAACTTTATATTAATACTTGCTACTAATGGGTTATGATCCGAGCATATATCGGTCCCGGGATGTCTTCACAGATATTACGTAGTTTCTGTACTTGTATAATCTATCCTGGTTCTTGATTATATTTTTATTAGTATTTCTAAGAGATGTCCTTGTATATAGTGTTCGTTTGGGCAGTCGGTACCAGGTGTTAGTAACAACTATATTCCTTTCTTGGCAAAATTCGATTAATCTATCGCCTCTTTCGTTTCTTACTCCTAATCCATATTTACCGACAAGTTACCAACTACACTCCATTTTTCCGGCACCTGCCCACTGAACATCACTTATGCCCAAGATACCTATATTTAATCTTCCATTTCTTTTATTGCGTTGTGCATCTTTCCCGCTTGGTATAAACTCTTGACGTTCCATGTTACAATTTTTGTTTGTATTAACCGACGTGTTGTTTTATTCTGATTGTAGTTTTTTTGCAAGGGTTTTGCTTGGTGATAACCGAGGAGGCCTTGCATTTTTGTGGTCGTGCTCCTCTGCCGGATCTTGGCATCCGAGCTCCATGCTTAGTAAGGTTTAAAGTTTGATTTTTGCTAGTCATAGTGATTTAAACTAGGGATGCTCTAGTAAGCCTTTAATGCAATGGTTTCCCATTGCCTTTTAAATCTTCATACCGATGACTTGTTGGTTCATCCGCCTTTTGGACCAATTTCTTAATCCAAGGACAAGAAGTTGCCTTACCTTCTATCAGCTCACCCACCCGAGACTGTTGGCTGATAGAAGGGGGGTTGCTTATACCGGCAATTATTCGGTTTGCTGCATGGTCGGGGACTGCTTATTTGTCTAGAACTAAGTGCTTTAGCTTACATCAGTGCTAACCTTTATATCTAAAGGTCGTTCACTAGCCGCCACCTGTGACCCCGCTAGTAGCCTGCAGCTTAAAAACTGTAAAAGCAAATATAATTTCTGGAGCCAACGAAAAAAGAAATTAAGAATTGCAGTTCAAATCAGTGTAGCTTTCAATTGTCTGCGTTATAGTAATTTCAATAAAGTTGTGAATACATTTCTACGTATGTTGAATCTCAGCCACAAGCGGAGAAATATTCACAACATAATTCCCTGCCAAAAGGCAGTAACTACTTACAATTACATAGGTGGTGCCGATCTACTAGATTCCATGTTAGGGTATTAGAAAATTTATATTAGGCCGAACATAAGGTACTACAAAATTATGTTTCGTACGTTTGACTGTTGGTGTCAATGCATTCTATGGAAAATCACAATGGCGATATGTGTATGCTCCTAGTAGACTTCAAAGTAGCAATTAATGCAAATAAAAGATAAAATTGCTCGTAAATTACAAAATTGTTGCTTAAAAACAAGTACTTATAAAGCAAATTACGGAAGCATTCATTTTCGAACAGCCCTGGTATGCAAGGCTTTTGTAAGAACAAACACTTAAAGTCCTTAAAATCGCCGTATCCGTTTTATTACAGAATTTTGCACCTGCTTACGAAACGGCATACAACAAGTAATTTAATTTTGTTTTTATTTCTCGCGCAAATTGCCGTAGAGCAAACAGAGAAAAAAGGAAAAGCGTTTATCTGCACCCGCCGCGGCGCGCGTCGCGAGCTTCAGAATTAAAAAATTCTTTTCAACAACCCTTATAGAAAATGAATGCCGTAAGAGGGGGAATAAATACAAAACGAGTTAGAAATTTGCCACTAAATTAACCGGAGAGTGGGACTCGGCATTTCCGAGGTACAATAAATAAACCAGCAAGCCCGACTTTCCTCGACAGAAAGTTCCGCCATCGCTAGAGCGAATTACGAACTTTAAAAGTGTTTATAAAAGCCCCACACCACTCTAAAAAGCAACAAGTGTCCATAAAAATCTGATATGGGAACGGAATTCCTAAAGAATGTTCACCCCTGTTTGTTTTATTACTTTTATTACGTCCTACAAACTGTTGCGAGTAACAGGTGGCACAACAAAATAACAACGAGATCGGTCGGAAACCGTAAAAAGTTCTTTAATCCGCTTAATGTTTCAATGTTACGCCCCTTTTGCACTTTATTATCGGCGATTATTTTATTGGCGACTTTCGCCGTTATTATTTTTTGCTTTCCAGCGGAAGAAATCGCTGGCGGATCGTTTTTCGGCGGTCGATGCGCGATCGAGCTTTTTTGGCCCTCGTTAAAGGCTAACGATGTTTCAGAACTATATACAAGATATTTAGTGCAACTACAACAGAAAAATAAAGATAAATAATTACTTTTAGTTCATAAAAGACTATTAACGATATAATCTTATTTGTCAAACAAAAACAATCACGACAATAAATAATTTAACAACCCCAAAATTTAAATACGAGAGTGAATCACAAATAATCTCTTTCCCCTTGGTGAATTTCACTGTTTCTTTTCTATTTTGTTACATAGATTACGTCGCTTTGCGAGCTTGCTTGTACAATATGTAAACTAAAGTAAAATAAAAACCTAAAGATAAATTCAAGAGAAAAAGTAAGATGCCAAAATAACTTTTCGTGTAAATGTTAGTGCTGCTATATATAAATATGCGTGGTCTGTCCTGGAAATATTAAAGCAATGTTTCCCGATTGCGGTGTAAGCTGGCAGCTGATAAAACTGAGCAGTAATGCGCATGTGTATAGAAACTGAGGTAGTTGAGTGAGCAAATGTAGTGCAATCGTCGCATTTCAAAAACTAAGCTAGTAAAGCAAGAAATCTGCATCAAAATTTAGGTATAAATGAAAAATTCGCCCGCAAAACAATTTTCTTGATTTAAAAGGTTTTCGAAAACAATGCAATAAGTATAACACCAATAAAGATATCGTTCAAACTATTTAAGGATGGTTAGACATTCATTAAACCTAATCCACCTAATCTTGAACGTGCAGAGCGTTACAATCAACAAGAAGATTTTGATAGTCCGAATACTTCTTCTTCTTCATCATCATCCTTTTGTCTTTTCAGGCGTCGGAGTTAGAATCCGTGTCCAGGATCCATTTCTTCCACATTTTTCTATTTCTTGTTAGTTTTCATTTTCTCCAATGTTCTACCTTTTTTTAGTTCTATTTCTTGTATTTGATTCAGCCATTTTCCTCTTGGTCTACCTCTCCGTTTTTACTTGGTTATCTTAGTTCCATTATTTGTTTTATAAGTATTTAATTTTTCTTTTTATTTTTTCAGTTATTTGTTGAATGGAAAAGATAGTTTGGGCCAAGTATTTATTTCTTTTCGGAAATGCCCTTAGTTTACTTTTTTTATTTGAAAATATTTCTGTCTCGTCATCTGTTGATCTCTCTCGCTTTTTATTCTTTTCCTAGATCTTATTTGTCGTTTCTTCTTCTAGGTCTGCATCTGTTTCTTCTAGTTCTTCATACATCCATTTTCTCCGTTAATAATTAACTTATCTTCCAATAATATTGCTCTATTTTCTCTCATATGGTGTATTAGCATTTTCCTTTTATCTCTTATTGTATTTTGAGTATTTTTGATTTTTTATTGTTTCTCTTTTCATTTTAATTGCCAGTCCTACTTTTACTGGTGTATTAAAGTTCCACTCTTTTTATAATATCAATTTCGTATTCTCTTATAATTATTCCTTTTTTCCCATTGATTACGATAAAATTATCTCTTAGTATTATACGGTTACGTTCTTTTCTTTTTTCATGCCAAAATCATTAAATTTTTCTTTCTTGATTCTTCCTCTAATATTTAAATTTTTATATCTTGCTGTTTTATAAATTATTTAAATTTTCTCTTTCCTCTTTTTGTTGTTTGTTACATTCAACTTATTTTCTATACTTATTAATTTTTTTATGATTTCTGTCCATTTCATGTTTAATAAAAATTTAGTTAAATCCGACTGCATTTTAGGCGTAACAAATAAAAAACTTAACTAATCTTACTTGTTCTTGGTTTATTTCCTCTTAAATAGTTTTAGTAATCTGATGCACCACCATTTTATTATTCTCTTGATTTCCTTAAAATATACATTTTATATCAGAGCCATCAAAGTCAAATGTTTATGAGGTACGCGACGAAGAAAACGAGTAAAGACATCGTGCAAACTATTTAAAGACATCCATTAAAGCTAATCCACCTAATCTTGAACGCGCACAGGGTTACAACCACAAGAAGAGTTTGAAATGTGTAAAATTTATTCTGTAGCTACTGTTATCAAAGCAGAAGAAACATTGTGCTGCGGTCAGCTTTCTTCAGACTCATACCAATGAACTAAATTTTCTCAAAAAGATCATAACCAAAAATGAAAAAAAAGCTTACGGCTACAAAAGCGTGTGGAATACCAAGGTACTTACTTTGAAGAGAACTGAGGCTTTACTTCTTATTCTTATCAGATATGTAGACCTACTTCCATTAAATTTAGCGGAAGTAACGACATCAGATATTCTTGGTGTCATTCGACTTCGGCACTAGTTTCAACTTTAGAAAACGTCGAGGGGAAAAATTACACAACTTTGTACCTTCCTATAGAAAAAACATTAACAATGTATTTCTATAGACTTGATAAAAAAGACAATGTAAAGTCTACGATCATGACTTAACATTAAAAAACATTCAACTTTTCTTTAATCTAACCGTTTAGTTTTAATTTTCGCTTGCCTAGTCCTTTGATAAAGGAGTCCTTCATTAAGGTCTTGTCCTTAAAAAGCGGTTTAAGTGTCAAAGCAGAGCTTAACGACTACGGCCTTTGTACTAACGGTCTTGCGACATTCGCGGTGCCAAAAATACTCCACCATGTAATCAGTGATTGTGACGTTTACTAAATCAATCTTGTACAGGACACCATGTCGCCTCCATTCACTAAGTGTACGTGCCAACTGGAGCTATGAAAAGAAATTGATTAAAAGTTGAAAATCGAATACGATTACGAAGAAGACCTATTTGCAAAGCTGCTGTGGTTGATCTTCCTATGCTTAGATGATTTTACCAGGACTGTCCGTTTTAAGTAGAATTTCTCTATCTTTCCCTCTCAAACACAACGTATAAAATACTTTCTTCCTGTCCAGTATTTCCTTACTTATCTTTTTAGAAGGCTCCGAAATATCTACCCTTCCATACTTACAAATGCATGATTAAGCTACTTTAAAATTATATAAAACATGTTCCTGTTGAAAACCCCTATCTACTGATTGCTTTTTGACTTTATAACATCATCTTTTAAAGTGTATGATATGCATGAAAGATTTGATTGGATTTGCCATCACAATTATTTTCTTACTTTCCCAAATGTATTGTTAATTTGAAATATCATAAAATTTTTAGTTCAGCATTGGATTTGTCTTCCGGATCGTTTTCCGTGTTAGTCTGTTTTACCTTTATTCTAGTTCTTTCTTGGTACCCCATCTTTAAACTTATTCTCTAAAGTTTTATTTTATAGAGCCCCTTTGACTTTTTCAGTACCCATTCTCTATGTAATAATTTCAGATGTAACTGTTCATTTTTGAGAAGGAGAAAGAAGATATAAGATTCAACGATTTTCTTATATTCTTTTTCTGCATCTATTCGATCTATTCTCTTTTCCCGTCGATCTTCACTAAGACATAGGCACCACAGCTACATAATACATTATATATGGTCTATTCCCAAACGTATCAGACCATACAACAAAAACAATTTCAATTATGACAATAAAAAGCATTTATATTTTTGGTAAAAATGATACAAAATCCAACAAATGTTATATAGATCCTCGGTTCCTTACAAAGTAAACACTTTTTCGGACAATGAAGGAGGAGCGTTCCATTAGGATAACTGAACCTTTGTTTCCGGATCGTAGTTTTGAATCCATGTTTGATCTCCAATTATAATCTTTTTGGGGAAATCTGATTTATTGATAGCAGTCTAAAACAAGTAAAAGCAAAATTAACTACGACATGTTTGTTACCAAGATCGGATTGTCAGTCGCCGATGCTTGTTAACTGTAGCCAGCCTGTAGATGTTCTAATTTTTCGATTCCGCTCGTTGCTGGTCTTCTACGACATGAATCACTTTCAACAGATTTCCAGACATTTCTAATTTGTTTGTACCGTGACTTTATTCGTGCCGCACTCATTATATTGTACTCGAAAGTTTTCTGAATCATCTAAACCTTTTCTGCTTCCTACAAAATTTGATGTAGGTTTGTTACTCTACCCGCTCAATAATTGTAAATGCAGCTAACTTCCAACAGGAGAACCGTTCTCGTTCACGCATGCGAATTTTAAAGCATAACATAATTTGATTCTGATGATGAATCTTATTGCAAAAACTATAAATTTCAAATTTTTAAGTATTCTATATTGAAATGATCATTTTTTTTAATTCGTAGACTTTGTATGAAGATCAAACCGGTTTGCGAAGTATCATTGAAAGAATCAAGTGATATTTTGCAAGATTTTCTTGCTATGGTTTACTTTCTTTTTTATCTAGCTGGATACTTTGTTAATTAATTTTCATTACATCAGTGTAAATGTTGACATACTCTGATAAAATTATCATTATTAGTATATCATCATCTTTCTTCAGAAAAAGACCTGGAGGTTGAAATTTCCAATTAATGTAAAAATATAAAAAACCAAATACACGTCTACGTCTGAATAAGGTAAGCCAGATGCAACATATTAAAAGTAACAGAAGTCTACCGTCCAGGATATAACAAAAAAACAATTATAACGCAATTAACAAACAAGAATAATAACACCAACATTTAAAAAAAGTATTGGCAACAATTTTTATTATTATTTATTGATGGCGAGACACGTTTTACAAAAAAAATCATAGTTTATAGTATATAACTATCAAATTTGTGATATCAATCAACCGCATAAAACTGGACATGCAAAAGCCTCTCTATTAATAAAAAAAAAGCATGAAAGACTGTGTTCTATTTGAAAATGGAAAAGAAATGTTTAAAGATACAGCCTTTAAGGTGCTCACATTTCCATATAAAATTACAGTTGCGTTTATGTACTGTTCTCGTAAGCACCAGATTAAAAAAATAATTTTTAAACACATTTTGAACCGAATTTATTACTGGAAGAAATTTCAACTGTAAACATACTAGTAAAGGTAGAGAGTTGTTCACAGCTATCTAAGAAAACAGGTACGATTTCCTATTAACCAATGGATCCCAATAAAATACTTGCCTTTCTCAACTTTTTTGTTATTAGTGGGACATCGGCAAACTGCACAGATATTTCATCAATCTTCAACTTAACATCAGACCATTCAACAATCATAGTAACAATTAGTACACGCATTATAGACAAAGAACTTTCTAACAACCTACATAATTCATAAACAGATTTGGAAATAAAGCTTAGGAGACTGGATATCAGAGTACCAATTTGGCTTCCGAAAGTCATACTCAACCAAGCAACAATGTCTTCTAATAAAGTCTGGTATAATAAGCTTTTCTATAACATCAAACAATTTCCTGTTCTCTTGTTCATCTCAGGCTTGTCAACAACGCCAAACAAAACTACAGACATTTCTGCTAATAACATGATTATTCTTGCAAATCATATAGATATAACTATCGCATCAGTTCACGTACAAAACTACCTTAACCAACTCAAAGAATGGCTAAAAGTAAAACACGAAAGTTAATGATACAAGTCAATTCAAGTAACATTCAGGATCCATCTTGACAAGCTCAACTGGTAGGAATACATTATCAAAGAAAAGAAAGAAATAGATCTAATCCCAAAAATTCTACAATGGCTAATTTTGGGCAAAAATCGCATCCATCCCTAGATAAAAGATACCAATTTATCATATAAAACCATCGTCAAACCCATATGGACTTATAAAAGTAAAACTGTGAGGCTGTAATAACAAATCAAACATTGCCATCAATCAAAGATATCAATCCAAAATCCTAAGATCAATAGTAGACGTCATACATGAACGAACATTAAAACATCTTGAAAAACAACTTAACATGTCTTCAAAAGACTGAAGAAATGTTGGTCTATTGATTTGTACTTAAGAGAACGCTTTAATGAAAGACTCTGAAGATCTCAAAACATTGAAGTATAAATCTATTCCGATTGCTGATTAAATAATGTAAAAAATCTGCAAAACTACTCACTACTTGTCTGTAACTTGTAACTGAACTTATAGCAGCACCGTGTATATTAGAATTACTAAATACAGAAAAAGGAAATCATGTAATTAGGCACCGCTTATTTATTACCCTGTATATAGATTTCAAATTTAATTTAATTAATAGCCGAGATTGAGCAATAATTTTCAATTAAGTTCACAGTTGCAATTTAAGGCATTACCTCAAAACACCGTCCATTAGTAATTACTAGATTGTTTGGTTTACAAATTTAGTTCTAAACCCCAGCTGTTAAACCTGTTCTGATGCAACCGAGCAGGAAGCCGTAAAATTTTCATCCGTTTGCTTTTGATCGCGTATTGGAACAAGTTCTGATGGGCGCCTGCAATATTGAATGGGTTAAATGGGCTGTGGCGGGATTTCAACACAACAGGAGCGTATTAAGACAGTTATGTTTTTAGAGTGCCGGTTTTCCCAAAGGTAGATTTAGTTATTTAATTAGATAATTACCAACTAACACAATGCGTGTGTCTCGCAGTTTAAAAAAAGATTTTTGATTTAATTTTATCTTTTGTAGCCTTGATATAAATATACACACGATAATTAATAACAAATATAAAAATGAGTTAAGAAGATTATATGCGAAGATTAGAATGATATTTCCGCTGCATAAAACTTGCAGTTTACGTATATTTCTTCTATTCAAATCTTCATTTCTTTTATAAAAAATATTTGACTAGAAACAAAGAGAGGTCTTATAATTTCCTTCGACCACTCAATAAAATGGTATATAAAAACCTAAAAAAAAATATCAATAGTAACACTAACCTGATTTGATTCTTTCAGGGGTGTATTAAGGTACGCTTAAAGCTGTTTTTTTGTCTTGGCACTTCCCTCTCTTTAGCTACTTCTACAACTTTTACCCAATACATATCTTATCGCACATGTTCATGTAGGTCTGAGCTAATACCTATTACTTGATTAAGGACGAAGTTCTGCTGCAGCTGTAAATTTGTTAATTTTTATGCAATATTTAATTAATGCTTTAAGTTTATAATGAGCTAAAGAAAAAATATTCATACTAAGCGAGTCCTATTTTAACACAATAATATAATATTTAACTTGAATTGTCAGTAAGAGACGTTGGTTGGTGTTGATTCGTCTAAGTTGAGGTGGTAATCCAAAATGCTCTCAATTATATATCGACAATAAGTCATCAAATACTTCAATACTTTTGTGGTACGTTAAATACCTAGGATTCAGAACCATCTGTATCAATAGGAAATACTAAAGACTTTATTAATATCTTTTTTGTTTGTGACGGTCTTCCATTTAGTTGGTATTTTGCTATCTCTAATTTTCTTGACTTCTACTTTATTTGTTCTTGATATCTTGTTAGGGTAAAGTGTTTGCTCTTATCTGGTACCAGAATGCAGCTCTTTGAACGATTTAGTTTAAGAATGACTTTTTTGCTGGACAATTTAATGCCTTGTAAAAGTTCCATCGTTCCTTGTTCTGAATTTGTCAAAATTGTACATTTGAGATCTTCTAGCTACCTGTCGTTATACCTCATTTTAATTCTTTGTCGCTTTCTGAATAAAGTATTTCCTGTAAATGTTGAATAAAAAGGGGGAGACAGCATGGCCCAATTATAATCCTTAATAAATAATAAATATCTTTTAAAGTTTTTTTTACATAAACTCCTTTCTTTAGAATTCCTTTTTATAGCTATTCATTGTTTATTTGGTTTACTACAGGATTCTTCTACGTATTTATGAGTGGTTTCTTCTAAGCTGACATTTGTCAGAGTTTGTATGACTTGAACTATGTATATAATGTTATTTTCAAAATCCTATATGTTTGCTCCATTCTTTTCTTTAATTGGTTTCCATAGATTGGAACATAAAATATTGTATAATAGTATACCACTACATGGTCATAGCTCATTTCATACTCACAATCCTTATTCTTTTGTACTTCTAAAGTTTTCTTGGGTTGTGAAATGTTTCACAACGAGAGATAAGGATATGAAGAAGACAGGGTGATTACTAGTAGGATGAAGGAAGGCAACGACATAAGTCTCTTCTGGTACTGGAATAGTATTGAGAAAAAACTACCATTGAGTTCATATTGAGCTTAGACAAAAGTGCTCCTTCAAACAAAATTTTTTACTTTGCAGGCATTGTAAAAGTCTTTTACCTTATACAAATGAAAAAACAGCAAGAAAGTAATTAAAACAAAACACAAGCCCTAATTTAATAAGAACTGTAGCCACTTAAAACTCTCTCTTTCCAGTCGTATATTTCATAGTTGAAGTGTCGTGATCTCATGGTTGTTTGAGAAACGTCCCTCCATTTATCTCTATCTGAGGCACTCCTAATATTTTCTTGAAACGGTGTACCGATAAATTTGGTGACTTCGTCAATCTAGTGTTTCGGGGCATGTCCTCATAGACGTTTCCTTTCTATTTTCACCTAAATATCCAGTTTTTCTAGGTTGTCGTCCTTCCTTCTGATGACGTCTTCAAAGTATTTCAAAATTCGTTGTTTTTTGCAATTGACAATCTTTCCTAAATTCCCCGTTCTTCTAATATAAACACATTAGTTCGATGTGCTGCCAGGGTATTCCCAAGAGTCTTCGCCAGACCCACATCTCAAAAACGTGCAGCTGATTAATGTCTATAGCCCTCAAGGTCCACGCTTCTGCTCCGTACATGGCAATGAGAAACAAAAGTGTTCTAACTAGTCTACATATTCTTGTCTTCGTGATGTGGCAATCTTTCTAAATTTTGGTTTAGTCATAACAGTTTTGGCAAGCGCTATTCTTCTTTTTATGTCTGTTGATGAGTTGCCATCATTATTTATATGGTAACGTAGATGAACTATTCCTTTAACATTTTCTACATCACGATGTTAGGTGCAGTTTCTATTTTATTGGTGCGCTCTACTATCATAAGTTTTGTTTTTTGTCGATTGACTTTTAGGCCGAAGCGTAAGCTCTCCCGTTCAACCGTATCAATCAGCTTTGACATCTCATGTTCCTTTTTAGCGATAAGTGTAGTGTCGTCCCCGTAGCGAAGATTGTTTATTGTCTTGCCGCCAATAACCAATAAAGAGATTTTCTTACTATTTATTCTCCATAAATGTTGAATAACAAATATTTATGGTGAATAATCTGGAAATGATAGGATTGTAGCCCACTACACTTGGTTGTATTTGTTTGGGAATGATCATCGCTAGTGCTTGTATCGAGCCTGTCTCGTGTTCAGAGAAGTATATGGTATTGTCGTTTTTGGTCCTTGACCTGTCCAATGCGTTTCACACAGACCAACTATTGTAATGTTTGAAATTTCTCGTTCGTTAATGCCCAATTTACCAGGTTGTAGAACAAGTCCCTGAACATTCCAAGTTGTAATTCATATGCTCTTACGCAGAAATAGTTTTGTTGACAAAGTCTATACATTTACATCATTAGATCTACTCATAACTTTCCCCTCCGAAGATCCAATAGGGGGAATGTTTAGGCTAAGGACTTTACTATCTGTGAGACAATTCATGAGATTCTCTTGGGAACATACTAGAGGTAGTTATCCCCTGGCTTTTCTTTAGGATTCAAATGTGAAAAAATATTTGACGAGGGTAGGATTGAAGGTGTAGACTTGATTTCTTCAAGAAAGAGCGTTGGAGAAAATCAAGGGCTTGCAAGGGCAGGGTCGCCACTCCCTGAAGAAGTCTGTTCTTCACCGGGGTCATGAAGAAGTGGCTCCTGCTACCCAGCTACTTGAAACAGACAACTGAAAATCTAAAGAATTTTTTCAGATGAGCCTGGACATGAAGCAGAGAAACATGTTCAAAGCTATGCTTTGTGAACTGAACGATGCGATAAAAAAATAAAAACTGGAGTTAGAAAATATGTGTATTAATACAAAATGGAACCCATCTTTTCGACATAAATGGCATGTGCAGATGACATGTCACTTTAAGCTGGAACTAAATAAGCTACGAGTTATAGAATCACCAAATTAAGAGAAAAAATATAGGAAGTGAGTCTACAAATTGTAGAAATAAAAAATATTAAAAATAGTTAGAAGAATACAAAAAATGAGAATATATCAGGTTCAACAAGGGGAAATAAAATCAGTACTATAGATAATGAAAAAATAACTCAAACTGTTGCAAATTTAATAATTCTTGTGTACAATTTTTTCATAGTAAATACAATAACTACTTCTCTAAATAAAATTAGCCATTATAAACCATGAACAAGCATCTAAATCTGATTTAAGTACGCCTGGCCGGTTTCAAATTAAAAAAAATAATCTGACATACTTTTTCAACTTCATCAAACAACTTAAGTTGATAACCGTATAAGTCTTGCATCGATCTAAAAATCTATAGTTAAATGCGACAGCACCCAGGCTGTAAGTTGAACGCGGCGAAACCTCGTTCAACTCTTCCAGTTTATTTCTAATCTTCTTGGCATACGAGCTGATACGCTTCTTCAGATATGTAACCACACAAGACAAAATGGAAAAACTGGACATATAAGGCAAAATTTATAGTCAAAGAAGAAAAGGTCAGTTGGCTATAAAATTCGCAGACCAACTAAAAAGTATTACTGATCTATCTATGACTGCAATAATGAGAAAAGTAGAAGAAAGAGAAGCATGGGGAGCTATCATCAATTCCAATAAAGTAAAGGAATCACAACCATCCAGATCAAGCTACGCTTGCGAAAAAAGTTTACTGATCTAAATCTTTTAAATATTATATTTATTTTCTCACGGTTTTCCAGTATTTTCTAATGCGTTTTCCCTGCTTCGTTGAATAAGGATTTTTCTGCAGTTTTCATATTTTCTATTTTGCCATTTTTTTAAATGATTGTAAGCATTATATTTAAACAAACGTTCTTCATCTTTCTTTATAAATTTTACCATAATTCTACTAAACCTGGCAAAACTTTATGGGAAAGTAAATGGCAGATAAAAAATTTCTTATATCTGACGTTTCAAATATAAACCAACATTTCTTTTTTACGTGCCATGGCCCGGGAGAAAGAAGCGTGGATTTTAATGTAGTAGGTGGAGATGTCTAAAAAATATTCTCCCCATAGCATACCCCGCACTACCGCTTCTTTGGTCACTACCACAATCTCAGAGCAAGAGATACCATCGCCTGGTACGCATTATCAAGTTTTTCACGATAAGAGACGTAAAATGCTCTGAGATTGTAAGAATACTTAAGATACAGTTCGGGGACAACACCTTTAAGAAGACTCCTAGAATATACGTGGCATAAACTATTTTTGGAAAAACTAGAAGCAGTTGAAAATAAGTTACCGGCGACGTGCGAAAATCAACTGAAGAAAATATTTGCATTATTTGCCGCCGATTAACGGTTGCTAAAATTGTATTCGGGTAATCATTACTGCTATATTTAAATTCGGCGATTAGAAAATTTTCTAGTTGGTAAACTTCACCACTTTCCACAAATTTTGTATTACGACTAGTGCCTTCTTAGAAGATTGTGTCTTGAAGCTAACGCTTCATCATCTATTCCAAATATACTAAAGCGAGTAATACCATTCCCTGGAACTCCTCCAAACTATCATGGGAAACGATAGTAGTCTTGTAAATATGTAAATGCATCAACGAGGGTTAATCATTTTCAAAAAATTACTGTATGATTAATTTAAATAATAAATGACCCAGTTAACTGTAAAATTTTACTTCTTCTATCCCAGGGTATGTAAATCATTTCTGTTCCTTGATTTTTCTACATAACATAACATAACACGTAATTCACATACTTGGAATAATATTGTCACTTGTTATTATAAAGAAAGTGTCAAAACTGCAATCCTTATATAACTTTCAGGCAGTTTAAGAAAAGATTCTATAACTTTCAAACATCTACTTAGCTAGACCCAAGAGTAGAATCCGTTAAACTCAGGAGTTCACGGAGATTCTAAGACTGTTTTCCTATTTACTCCCTTCAGTTAAATTATAAATTTGTTTTAATGTAAAAGCTTTCAAACTATAAAAAAGGTAAATTTTAAGGTCCATTTCTATATAAAATGTAAGTTTATTCATACAACTTTATGTTTCAGTTTTAGGGTTAGGCTGTGTAACTCATGGTTGGCATATCATTCTTCTCTATGATCACACTTCAAGATAGATTATCTTCTCTTTCTAGTATACATTTCGTTTTTCTTGAACTCCATGATCTTATATTGCAAATTCGTTCCTTTTTGATCTTTAAAGTGTACCTTTGTTTCGTTCCTGATTTGCTTAGCTTGCGGCAAACTTTAATAAGAGGTTGCAGTACTCTTCTTGTCTTTAATTACTATCTTCCATTATCACACCAATTTTCTAAGTTTTCAACTCACTCTAGGCTATCCACACTATTAAAAAGAGCTGTAAGAAGCTTGATACGACCTTTATGCTGTCTGCATATTAAACTATCCTGGCGGACAGACACAAGAACTTTAACATACACTGGACTAAAGTTTAACATACGTTAGACTAAGGAAGAAGAATGGCAATTCAAAGAATTTTCAGTAGTATGACAAAGCATTAAAATTATTTTATTTTAAGAACTTCAGACTTAAAAAAAAACTTAAATATATTTCATGGCGTTCCTTCTTTATACATCGTCCATCCTTTCATCCAGCTCAAATGGAAAAGTGTTTGTTCTATAATTCTCTGTTTCTGCCCAGGCTGCTATTATCTTGGTATTGCTTTGAATTCCGATTAGTATTTTATGAGCGTTGATATCTTTATATTGTTTATATATTCTAATTCTTTGATGATTTGAGTACTAACAAGTTTTACATTGTTTGGTTTTTAATCTAAATGGAGTTAGACTATTAAATATTCATGCCCGAAGCTCGGCCATTCTAAGGTTGTGTAACTTTGAAAATGACTAATTTCTAAACAAAGTAACTCATCACTTTTGCTTATAGCTTATCATTTTCAGATTCTACAACCCTTGTCAGCAAAAGTTTCAGGGCTGATTTCTTAGTACTTGTAATATTCAATTCATATCAATAAATATGATATTCATGTCCCTGACTAAGGTCGTGTCTTAACCCATACATCAAATTCATTAGGTTACAGGGCTGTCTTAACAACCCATTTAGTTCAAAAGTTGCATGTGACGTAATTGGATTCGTGTCTCAACATAGAAGTTACCAGATCGAAAACGCTAGTGGAGAATGAAATCATGAGCAAGCATATGGTGATTGAGCATTACTAGCGAATCGGTCTTAAATGGTTAAAGGCTTTTGTTTCTCCCTAAGGGAAACGATTTGGCCTATATCGACGTTTCCACTATTGAAAAGCCGTATCGACCATCTTTATATTGTTATATATTCTAATTCTTTGATGATTTGAGTACTAACAAGTTTTACATTGTTTGGTTTTTAATCTAAATGGTGTTATACTATTAATATATTTCCCGTAAGTAGATTCTAATGGTTGGTAATTTGAAAATGACTAATTTCTAACTCGTCACTTTTGCTTATTAAGCTTATCATTTTTACTTTCTACAACCTTTGTCAGAAAAGTTTCAGGGCTGATTTTTTTTAGTACTTGTAATATTCAAATATAATAAATAAGTGATACTCAGTCCCCTGATGTGTACTTCCAACTAAATTCATTAGGTTACAGGGCTGTCTTAACAACCCATTTAGTTAAAAGTTGCATGTGACGTAATGGATTCGAGTTAGCTAGGAGTTAAGCTAGGAAAAACGCTTAGTGGAGAATGAAATATGAGCAAGCATATGGTGATGAGGCATTACAGCAAAGCGGTGTCTTTAAATGGTATAAAAGCTTTTGTTTCTCACACACTAACAGAGAAACAGAAAGAAACCAGACGAACAGTTTTTGCTGAACTATTAGAAAAAGCCAGAATCAATCACACATTTGTTGCAAATATTATTAACGGAAAAGATATTTAGTGCTACCACTGTGACTCAAAAGAAGCGCCAAAAATGGCAAATGACCAGGTCATGATTCACCAACCTCTAAATAAGTGAAGAAACAACCTTCAAAACAAAGACAATGTTGGTCGCATTTTTTTATGTTAGAGGTTTGGTCAATCATGAATATCTGCTTGAAGGACAAACCATACACTAAAATTTTTACACTGTCGTGCTGAAATGTTTAGGTCAAGCAATTTAACTGCTCATTGGTTATTATTGTACGATAATGCAAACCCAGGAATATCTATCCAAACGTCATATACCTGCTTTCACATTCCCCATATCAATCCAACTAAGACATAGAACCAGTGGTAATCAAGTTGAATAAATTTTTCACAAGCCCAGTCCTGGAACTTTTTTACAAGGATTATATTATAATAAAATAAAATTGTAGCTAAATAAATAAAACTAAACATCAACTAAACTCTGACTCTCAAATTCTCTAATAGTGTGGGGGAGTTTATCTATACCACTCTCCGCTAATGTCACCCCATAGCTTTGCGCCCTGATGCAGCTGATTTATCGTTTATATATTATCTCCACCACAGCTAATATATTGGAAGGAAAAGAAATATGTGTAGTTAACAATAAAATGTATCTTATAACCGACTGTTTTATAGTTTAATAATCACACTTTGTACATTATACATATATTATTAAATTAAGATTTAAATAAAATATACCATTTTCTTATCATTTATTTGTGCTTAGGTCAAAGATGCCTTTTTGTGCATTAAATGCTTTAAAATCGACACAACACACCAATAGCAAATATTAATCAGTTTATTATTCATTACCGGCGCGGCTCAAATGTGATGTATTGGAAAGTCGCATGTCGCATTGAACACCGGATTGACATCAAAGAATTCCTCTAACTAAATCTGCTTGAAGTCAGAAACAATATTGACACATCGCTTGATCTAAAGGTAAGCTTATATGTAATTTAGAACATATACACGTTCGCACATATGATACATACAGTGTGAACAAAAAAATGTATTTACTTTATTTTGCACTTCTAGTTAGTTAGTGGAACAGTAAAAAATATGTTGAAATTAAAAATATTTAACAACAAAGCAAACAAGTTAAATTAAAAATATCATAATTAAACTTATCAAGGTACAAAGTCGAGGTATCAATGTATAAACTTTATTATTAAATGACATTGAACACAAAAAACTAAATATTCTTGCAACATGACCAACAAATATAATTACTCTAGCGAGTTTAAAAATGTCCCTCCTTGCTCTTACTGCGTAAGGCTAAATGATGTGAGAAATGAATTGGTTTTACATCACACCTCATCTACTGTCATAAACTTAGATGACCTCAAATTCAATGGAACGCTATAGTCCATAGAATTTAGGTCAGGCAAGTTCACCAGCGTTAATGCCAGAAAAGTTTGCCTGCATAAGGTTGTATGGTCTTGAACATTCATAAAACCACTTCCTATAATTTCGATTGTTGTGAACTTACTCAATTGTAAAAAATGTCACCTCTGCGAAAAAATATTCGTTCGTTCAGCACTGACAACCCTTTAGTAGCCAGCGTCTTTACAGCTGTATATGTTTGTTTATATCTGTGAGATACTATCCTCTTCGTAATTTGTATGGAGTCAATTGAAGCTCCTTTTTTGCGGACAGTTTCTCAATTGATACCAATTTGCAGTTTTGGCGTAAAAGTGTCTTTAAGTTTGGCACGAATACTGACACTGTCATTTCAAAATTATGAGTGACACCAAACCGGTCGAGTTGTTCAGTATTTTCATATTTGTCTTTAAACCTTAATTTCTTTTTTAATTTCTCTATGTAAGTTCCAGTATTCTACTTTGTTGTTGTTCTTCAAAATTCTTCGTTTCTCCATCATCTCCCGTATACTGTTTGTCATCCATGGCTTTA
This sequence comes from Sinelater perroti, assembly GCA_036346155.1. NCBI lineage: Eukaryota > Metazoa > Arthropoda > Insecta > Coleoptera > Elateridae > Sinelater > Sinelater perroti. Next base: position 18,503,254 of record JARFIY010000254.1, on the reverse strand, counting down.
ATATTTCCTTGCGTACACTTTCCGTAATCGATTTAATAACTATCTGTTGTATGGTCGTAATTTTCAATAATGCACATCCATATTTTTTTAATGTATTAAGATCCAACTTCTTCTTCTTGTTGGCTTTTCATGCTTTTTTTCATTCGTATGTTGCTCACTACAGTATTGTGGTAGGGGGCGATGTTATCACCTGGGTATGTTTCAGCTGAGTTAAAAGCATTACGAAGCTTTTTATTTATTGTAATGTGGTCAATATGATCTCGTATTGTTTGATCCGGACCTTGGCAGAAGAATCATTATGTTTCCTCTTTTATTTTGATCGCCTAGTCCGAATTTTCTCACTATATCTTAACAGTGTGCTTTGCCAACTTTGGCATTAAAACAGTCTAGAACTATATTTGCATGGTTTTTAGTTAATTTTAATACTTCTCCTAGATTGTTATAGAATGTCTCCACAACGTCTTCTAAGCCTTTTACCTGAATTATATTAATCTTGATTTTATTTAAGTACCTCAATTACACAATTACTATCCTATCTGAGTACGGAACATAACTTTCCACATATTGTTTATACTTTGGCTTACTCATTATAGCTATACCGTTATATTTTCCTTTAGTATTATATATATTGCTTCACCATCTTCGGTAGTTACTTGGCCATTATTCGGCCATCGCAGTTTACTAGCTTCTAATATGTCTATCTTCAATCTACTCATTTCTTTAATGACATTATGTAACTTGCCAGCTTGAAATATGTTTCGATGCTATCCTAGCAGACTGAATATTCTTAGCATCTTGTGGACATTTAAGTCTTGCCCAAAACTCATATCATTTGGGTTCTCATACGTAGTTCTATAACCATTAAAGTTTTTCTAACCATGCTTACAGATATGACTAGTAATACTGTACCAATCCACTCCATCTCCGCTATTGCTGGCTATTCTTAGCAAGCCTGCCACCGTTAGTTCACCATGTCTGACTACCCTCACCTAGTTTAGCCTGCAAGTCAATGTAGTTACTCGACATGTGGTCTCAATTACTGTAAGCAGTACTGCTAGTAGGAGGCATAGATGGGAGCTCGAGGACCAATCGCCAAAAACCACCTCCTGTCTTTGGCACTTGATGTGACCGTTTCTAGAGGGAAAGTATGGGATCCGTCAATTCAGGCACAGAAAAGTACACACTTACTGAAACTGCAGTAATGATTGTGTAATCAAGTAGGGTATTTTATTTTAAACATTCATGTATGCCATTTATGTATGAAAAATAATATCATTAAAAAGTTCATCACGATTGGCTTTACAGATGTCAATACCGATGGTCAAAATTCGCTTCAATAGCATTTATCTCGGCAATTATGTTGTTCTTGAGGTCTTGGATGGTGGGTGGTTTATCGACGTAGACTTTACTTTTCCCCATAAAGTCTAAATACGTCAACTCACATAAACGAGCAGACCTATTGACATTCCCATTTCTCGAATTAAACGTTCACCGAACGTCGACTGCAATAATTCTATATTCGCACGTGTTGCGTGGCATGCTGCACCGTCTTGTTGAAAATAAACGTCAGTTTGAAGTTTTGGGAAGAAATAGTCATTAACCATGCCGCGGTATTGCTCATTTACAGTAATCGCATTTCCAGCTTCATTTTCTACAAAAAAATGGTTCAATAATACCTTTTGACCAAAAAGCACATCAATCACTTTTTGAGGATGCATTGGTTGTTCTTGATATGTGACAGTTTTGCTTGTTTACCATCTCATTCAGTATGAAATGAGCCTCATCGCTGAAGATGACTTTCGAAAAAAAATTCGGATCAAGTGCATGATGGTGGAGGAGCCAATCAGAGAACACAGTTCTTGAGTCAATTGGATCTTGTAAGCGTGTAAATTCAAATTTTTGTGCATAATACGGCGTAAACTAAACTTCAAAATGCCCAGTTCTTACGATCGACAAATTATTGTGATTTTTGGGCCCTCTTTCACGCTCTCCGTCATCGCAGCCACATTTGCCGGCGTGCGAATACTTTTGGATCGTCAATTCTTTAACATATCAGCAACAGAACCAATGGCCTCAAATTTTCGCACCGATGATTGTCTAATTTAGAAGATTGTGACGATAGGTGTCATGTATTTTTCCATCGTTCTTTAATCACTTTAACGCGGTCTTCAATGGAATATGACTCCATAGCAAAAAATGGCAAACATTAAACTAAAAAAAATGATGCTAGGTTAACAGAAAAATTAGATTATTGGATAGCTAGACCTTGTAACTTTTGATCTTTCGATATAAAGTAAAGATTGTTGTTGTATTTTTAAAACAAATAATAAATAAATTCACAAGCTCAATTCAGTTTGATCAGATAAACTCCTCGATTAGCCTTTTAATTTTATAGAGTTGTTTAATCGAGACAGATTTTACCTCAGCTAATAAATTGTAATTAAAAACGCTTTCTATTTTTCAAATCTCAACATATCTTTGTCTCCCTAATGAAGTGGCAAAACAAGCATTCAATTAAAACTGAACGGGCACAAAACGGAAACACCCGTCGAACGAGTGCTACAATCGAGAGCATTGTTTTAGGCTCTTTACGCGAGGAGCGCACTTGGGGCCGCCCGAACACAGCGCCCGGGCAACTGATCCGCAACGTCACCTGCATTTTTCAACCAGACCCCGCCATTTTTTACTGTCCTCTAAGTGCTAACCGTGCGAACTCTGAACCTAATCAATCTGGGCGCACCACAATCTCAAGCGAGGATCAGCGAAATTGTTCACTGAAGCGAATTATAAGGCCGTTCGGACAGGAAATTCGCGCTAGGGGTTCCAGCTGACCCTTTGTCTATCCAAACATGGGTGGCGCCAGCCGAGCCGCCCTTGTTTATTGATAACTCCTCGGTTAAAATCCGCTGTTTTCTGCAGCGCCCGGCGCAAATCCTTTGCGGGTGCTCCTTTGAAGGGCCCTAAAAATAGCTGACTTCCGCTTCCATTAATTGAGTTGAGAAGTACATAAAACACGGGTAGGAACGGCGATAAAATGGCTTTTGAAGGAGAAATGACGTTATAGATACGTCGGGCCTGTTTTTATAAGGCGCTGATATCCTATATAAACATGGATCCAGATATGTTTTAGTGCAATTGACGGAGAACTTTGTTCATTATTTCTTTTGATTTGTTTGTATTTCCTAAAAAGGAACCAAAGTACTGTTCTAAAGTGTTTTCCGGAATATCCGAAGAAACTAATACATCAACTTTTAGCATCCAGCAGCCTCAAGAATTCGAATGCTTGTTGTAATATTGAAGATAATAATTAACTTTTCTAAGTATTCTATTTTTCAACAGAGTCTTCTCAAAGTTCCACGCACTTACTATATTCTTTCATGTATCTTTCCAAAGCCCTCAAAACATTCGTGTACGTTCTGTATCAGCTCTTCGTTTCACTTAAATTTTTGTCCCCCTAACAAGGTATTGAGTTTCAGGAAGAGATACAAGGTTGGCCAAAAATTCGTGCTCAAGATAAAAATGACTTTTCGTTTTTTGGTGTCTGGCCGCAAGAAGTTAAAGGCGAAGGACAGTTGCTCAACAAACAGTGGTCATATGGTTCACCGAAAGAAATTTTGATCTTAAAAACAAGCCTCGCTTTGGTCGGCCATCAAAGTTGAACAACGGAGATTGTTGACAGCGTTGAAGGATGAGCCTTCGTCAACCAGTCGTAATCTGTCACCAATTCTTGGAATTTCAATTGCTCAACTAAGAAAAAGATTACTAAGGATCTGGAAGTTTTCCTGCACCTCCTCAGTTCGACTCTTCCAATAAATTAAGCACTCCTTGCGTGATTGTCGATCAGATTTGACAACTTGCAGAAGATCATAGAGAACGATAAAACTTTTTGACCAATCTTTAATAGTTCGGCAAATAAGGTAAATACGGAAAATTTCAAATCAGTTCAACAATAGGGCATTCTCATGGTAGTTAATCAAAATTCCTTTTGCATCCTAAAAGCTAACAATAACATCTTGTAACTTGTAGTGTGTTGTAAGTTGCATCTTTGGAAGGTGTTTTCTATGTAATTCATACGTTTTATGACATGAGCCACCCGTTATAGGCAAAATACTCTTTTGGATTTGTTTGTCCAAATTACAGTTTTATCTGTTGTGCATTAAACTCAAAACCCGCTTTCTTAAGCAACTGTCAAACATGAAATTAACGACTTGTAACCAAATATTATTCATTTCTCAGAACAAAACTATACACAATTGTTGACGTCCTCTGTGCGCATATGAACCAAATAATTAACCAAGCTACCCACGTATTATTAACAAAATGGAGTGTCCCACTTAAAAAATAAAATTTCAGCATTAGGTAAGTTTTCAAAAAGAGAGGCGTATTCTTGCATTTTTAAAAGAAAAAATTTTCCCCGCCTAATGTGAGGTAATAGAATGAAGAGCTGTACGTCCTATAAATGAAAAAAGCAATCAATACTAATAAAAAGACAGGCAACCAATAATTCAAATTGTAAACTTGAATTAAATAAATATTATTAAGTTTTCCTCTGTCCAATTTATGTAAATTTACTTAATTACCCATCTATTTTCAAAAGCTGTTATTTCCAAAAAATTTTATTTTATAAGGAATAGTCCATTAAAGCAACAAAGAAAATCATACTTATTATATATTTTTTTAATTTTCAAAAACGTTAAATAACTTTTGCACCTTTTATAGAAAGATAAAAATTTCAACCAATGCACTTTATAGAGAGTGAGTATGTTAGAATTGACAAAAAAAAATTTTAATCAAGATTTTGAGCAGTGTAAGTTGTCTAAAATAGAAATTTTACTCACAAAACCATACTGAAGCCAACACAGAGTAGGAAATATATAAATCACGTTTATTTTTCTTAATATTGTCAGCTTAAAATAAAAAGCAATAACATTTTTATGATTATTATTATGTAGTATTTATTTTAATAATATATAAATCAGCATTTTTAATAACAATTCTTCTAGGCCGTGTCGAGTGAACAAATACATGAAGAAAGTATATGACCGAAAGCAGGATAAGCGAGCAATACGGATAGTAAGAAAAGGAATGTAAACTGGTGCAATAAACGGCGAGTGTTTTAATTATTAGTAAAATAGGAGGCTATAAAGTGCTAAAAATAAAGATGAAAATTGCATGAAAGCTAACTTGATAAGAATGACAAGTAAAAATCGGTCAAGCTTAAGGCACACCTACCATTTATTAATAGACAACACACTTTACAATTCAAAGTAAAATAAAGCATAACATCAGGCTGATATAAACAACGCGAAAGTAAATATTTAAAAAATTTTAATTTTAAGTTACATCCAAATGAGTACCAAAAGACAAGGAAAAATTAATTAATTGCATTTAGAAGAAATTACACATAGAAAAGTCTGATGGGTTGCCTGGCCGTGACTTCTTATTCAGTGTGATAAAACAAAACTAGACAGATAAGATTGCCTTTAATAATACTGGTAACAGAACAGAACAAGAATCAAATTATTAAAAAGCAATTAGTAAACTGTAACGGACAAAGGTAAAAGAAAAAAGTGTGGGAAATCTTGAGGAGGTGTTTAGAAAATCTACGAAAACAAAGTCACTCATAAAAAAACAAAAAAAACAACCAAAGGAAAATTTAACAAAATATTAGACATAATGGAGGAATGTGCAAGATTGAAAGGATATGAAGATAGAGCAAAAAGAAATTAAAAAGGAGTTAAAGAAATGAAAATGCAACAAAGAGAATTTAACGATGAAATCCTAAAACTAAGGAAAACCAGGAAATAACAAAAATTAAAAATAAGAGAAAATTACAAAAAGACGAAAAATACGATGGAAGTAATAGAAAAAGATCGATGGAAAAATAATGTCGTAATGTATGGCTTATTGTTAGTTATAGACAGCTGGAAATAGACCTTAAGCAGTAAAGAAAGAAGAAACTAGAACGTGCGTTATAGAATTAATTGAGCAGCGAAATGGAAAAGAACAAAATCATGGAAAACAAGTCAAAATTAAAAAATAGAAGAAGATAGCTTATATTTGTCAATGGTGATACAATACCAAAAGAAATAGAAAAACAATCTTAATTGAAAGCATTTGCCAAAACAGAAAAGGAAAAAGAAAAGATAACAAAAATTAGTTATACAACTAAGTGATGGTAAATAGAGAAAAATGAAGATGGAATAAAAAAAAACTAGGAAAGCCTAAACAGGATGAAAAAACGGAAAACAACATTGATAATGAAAAGAATGGTTCTGGAAAGAAATGAAGGCGCAAACAGAAAGAAAGCAAATATAAAAAATTAGGAAAGGCCGGATCAACAGAATCAATTAAACAACTAGACAAAGCTAATAAGATTGAAAAAGAATATAAAGACAGTGTAAGAAATAAGGAAAAATATATATTAGAAGAAAACAAAATAAAGGAGAAGGAAATTATGGAAATTGGAACATAAAATCTCAAAAGCTTTTTTTTTGACACACAGGCACTGCAGCCTCAAGGGCTTATTGTGCCCACTAACATGCACCTAATGCTAGGATATTCACACACACACCCATGGGTAGAGCAAGACTCGAAATCACGCGCGCCGGCTAGAGGACAGAGCCAACTGGTTGAACCATCTGCGCCACCGCGTCCCCATATCAGAAACTTAATAAATAAAGAGGAAAACTAACAGAGAAATTAAAAAAAATAAATGCTGATATTGTTGGCATCACCGAAACGGAAAAGAAAGTTAAAGGAGAAAAACTATTAAAGGGAGAACACATATTAAAACATAATGGAGTAATAAACGAAAATAAAGCTAATGAAGGGGTAGAATGTCACATTAAGAAAGTACAAAAATAGACCAAAGTATAAAAGTATCTTGAAACAGAAATAAAAATAGATGAAGGACTAAAAGTAGTAATCATAGTAATATATAAACCAAACGAGGATAAAAAAGCCAAAATAAAGAATAAATTTTGAGTACAACTAGCAAAAGTGGCAGAAGTGAAGAAAGATTATTAATACTGGGAGATCTAAACAGAAGTAGGCAGGAAAGATGTTGAAACACAAAATGCAACAGGTATACATGGAGAAAAAACAAAAACAATAATGACTGAAAAGTAATAAAATTTTGTATACTAAGCAATTTAATAGTAACAAACACCTTCTACAAACACAAAAACGTACATGAGCATACCAGAGAAGTAATAAGTAGATATGAAAGATCAATAACAAATTACGTTATAGTTAATAAGAATTATAGAGAAACAAAAGATACAAAAGTAAGAAGAGAATGTGAAATACATTCCTATCACTACCCAGTATTACCAAAATAGAAATAGAAAAGAAGGTTAAAAGAAAACATTGGGATAAATAGTAAATATAAAAGTAAACTAGTAAAAGAAGTAATCAGAACATATAAAATCAAAGATAAAGAGATATCCAATATATACAAAGATAAAATAGAGACAGAAATGAAGAAACTAAGAGCAAGCTTAAACAACGTAACATTAGAAGAATTAAGGAGAAAAATTAAAAATTTAATAATAAAAATAGCAAAACAAACATGCGGATATATCAAAACATACAAAACCAAAAAACAAACAAGATGTTGGAATGAGGAAATTGAAAAGAAATTGAAGTTTAAGAAGAAATATGAATAAAATATCTTAGTGAAAGTAATAAAAAAATTATAACAAATATAGAGAAAGAAAAGATTAAAAGTCAAAGAAATACTAAAAGAAACAAAACGACAAGCAACAGAAGATATTAAAGAAACCAAAGAAAACGAGAATGTAGAAAATGAAGAGATTAAGAAAGAGGATATAACAGAAGCCATTAAAATGTTAAAACGAGGTATAAGGCGGCAAGACACGACGGCATAACAACGAAAGTGATAAAAAATATAGCTAAAAAAGAAATATAACTTTTAAAAAACTTGTTTAATGAGATCTAGAATGAACAAAAAATAGCAAAGTACCGAGAGGTGGAACTACTATTACCCATATATAAAAAAGGAGACGACAGAGAGTGTTGGAACTATAGGAGAATTACTTTCCTCAGTACTATGTTAAAATACAGACTATAGAGATTATACGTTGACTGAAGTGTAATATCTTAATACCCACTGGGTAAATAAGATTACTGATTATAACAATAATAATATTTGTATGCTCAATATTTTATTTAAAGTCTAAAATTATGTTTTAAATATAAAATCTGATAAATTTCTATCTCGGGAGGCCACACAAACTCAGGTGGTTTTTTCTAGACGCTTTGAGTAGTTTCTAGTATCTCTTTGGGTTTCTTAATTGTGTTTGGTTTAGTAATCTAAACTTTGTTCTTAAAATATCTTGTAAAAAAGTTAAATCGTGTGATTTGGGGGCCAAATATTGAACGTCCTGGAAACATTATTATTACCACACCCATAGTCTTTTCCTCTGTTTGCCACGACATACAATCTTGTTGAACTCATAATGTTTCTTAAGATAAATTCTTAATTTGAGAAAGCAAAAGTTCCTCATCATGTGAAAATACTATTTCAGCAAAGTGGCATGATCTTAAACATGGTCACAACAATCATCTCAAACACTATACCACTAATTTATCAGCAGTTTGTTGTCCCCCAAAACATCAATTCCTGTTATTTCCACTATCATTACCGCAATTACCACTAAAACAACTAGATCTAGACTGAGTATTGGCAAAATTGACTGGAAAGTGTCTGTATCACGCCTATTATGACATATACCACAATTAACTCAGAGAATCTATTATTTAAAAAGAACATCATGTTACCATAACGTTCTCGAATAATGGTAAGAGAATTTTCCGCTTCATCCTAATAAATAAGGTCAAATTACATTGCCAAAGAAGGTCACACCAGACTGTGACCTGACGAAATGTTCGATATTAAGGCCCAGCTTCTTATTACTGGACTCAGCTGCAATTCTCGAATCAACTGAAACTTACATGGTTTTACGTAGAAGTCTTAGTTTAACATGGTCCTTTGCAGTATCTCTTAACAAAAGTTCCCGCTTCTAGCAACAGCGCATCAAAACTAAGAGTTCAATTTTGTCCAAAACCATGTGAAATCCGAATATGTAACCGTTACTGCAGGTGTTGCAAAACTTTCGAGACAACCTAGTATTACAATCAAAATATTGCCTTAACTTTCATGAAGGAGCTATAATTGACGAATCATTGTGGCGAAATATTTTGACAATGCGCCCAAGCTGTTAAATCGTAGAATATCCCAAGATTAATTTCCTCTGTGCTCTTTACATAATTTTCAAATCAGAACTTCCGAATATGAATGGAAATATCAGAAAATAAACAAAATCAAAGATACAACAAATTACTCTTCTTGGCGTTAAAAATAATTGTCATCCTACACAACACACTCTTGGCAACGTTTTGAAAATGGCTAACAAAGGCCTCTTTAGGAATCGACCGTAGAACAGCTGTCGCACGTTTTGGGTTGTTGCCACGTCCACAAAACGTGCGCTTTTCATAACGCTCTTAAGGAGGGAAATTAGAGGAGAAAGAATGGATCCTGGTCGCACATGGTAATGAAATCTCCAAAAATTTGCATCCGTTTTGCTTCCGTTCGCACGTCAGCGTGTGCGGCACAAACCAGGAAACATAGTCAGTCGTTTTCTTTATTGATGTTTTTATTTTTCAGTAATATTTTTTAAAATAATTTGCAGACAGAAGGGATCATCATCATCATCAACAGCAGCAACTTAAACAGTCCACCGTTGAACGTAAGCCTTCCTCAAGTTGTTCCGTTCTTCTCTAGTGTATGCTTTCCTCATCCAATCGTACCCTACCACTCTTTTTATGTCGTCTGTCCACCTGGTCTGCTGTCTTCTACTACTTCTTTTACTTTTCGGGGACTCCATTTTGTGATCCTACGCGTCCATCTATTATCTTGCATTCTTCCTACATGCACAATCCAGTTCCATCTTAGAGCACACAGTCTTTCTATTACATCAGTTACTTTGGATCTTCTTCGTATTTCGGTATTCTATATACGATCACGTAGCTTAACGTTCAGCATCTTTCCCTCCATGGACCTTTGTGCATTTTTTTTTTATTGAGGGCTCAAGTCTTTATGCCATGCATTAGAACTAACAACACGTACTGATCAAAAATATTTGCTTTCAGTATATTTGATATTTTCGACTGAAATACCTGTTGTAGTTTTCCGAACCAGGCCAATGATATTCTTATATGTAGGTCTGCTGTCAGATTGTTCTTTGAGAGTTGTATTTTTTGTCCTAGATATACAAATGCGTCCATTTTTTCTATTGTTTCTTTTTCTAGCCTGATACCTTGCTCGTCGATTTTATTTGTTAAATATTTTGTTTTCTTCACGTTTATTTTTAGTCCCACCTGTTTGGATGCTTCGTTTAGTTCTTCTAACAATTTTTGGAGTTCTATTTTGTCTTTTGCTATCAATATTATATCACCCGCAAATCTCAGATGATTAAGTTTCTCGCCATCGATATTTACTCCTTTTTCTACCCATTCTAGGGTCTTGAACATATCGTCCATTACCAATGTAAACAATTTAGGAGAGATTGAGTCACCTCATCATATGTCACGATGTGTCTTGAATTAGTTTGTTTGTATATACATCTTTATTTGTATTGTTGCGTTCTCATATATATTTAATAAGTATTGTATACCTGTCATCTATGCTACAGTTAGTTATTTCATTGGTTGCCCATAATTTTATGTTACATTCGTTTATCTTTTCTACTAGTATTCGCAGTTTTTGTAGATAGATATGCAGTTTTTTTGTTACTCTATGTGTTACTATTTTCGTAAACAACTTCTACAACGCTGAAAGGAGACTCATTGGTCTATAGTTGTCTAGTTTATATCTGGTTCCTTTTTTTGAAGATTAAGACTACCAGGAAGTTTAACCAGACATTTATTCGGGAGGCCATTAGGCACATATTGTAAATTCGATTTAGTTGTTTCAAAACAGGTTTACCTCCATACTTTATCATTTCTACAACTATTCTGTCTTCTCCTAGTGCTCGTTTGTTAGAAATATTCTGGCTTCGCCAGGTCCATCTTCCTTGTTTTTGTTTAAAAGGGATATAAATCTATAAAATAAAACTTTGTGATCTCTAAAACTTTCCACATTCTGTGGACGTACTACAGTCTAAATGAAGTATTTATAAGATGTGTGACTTTTACTATGGCATTTTTGGGGACTTTCTTTGAATTAATATTTTCTTTTACCTCGTCTGCTACTTATTTTAGAGAGATGGGTCTGACATCTAGTTCTTCACATAATATTCCCAAATTCATAAATCATTTTATTCACTCGGAAAGTACTTTTAAGGTGCTCGGCAAACCTTGTAGCTTTTCCTTCATTGTCTCTTACTCAAATACTATTTCTCCTATTTTTGATTAGAAAAATCTGTAGAAAAGACCCAATCAATAGCTTAGTCATCTTTCGTATGGAAAAGTCCGTGCTTCTATCATTGTCAGTTAACTAAGATAGGTAATAATTAAGTCATTCTTAATTTTTTTCACTTCTCTTCTCAGTTACTATTGAAAGTTGTTTAAGTTAATTTTATCTACTGGAGCTTTATTGTGATAAGACAGTCTCTTGATTTCTTTTTCTTTTTGTTCCTTGGTTAAAAGGCAGAGTGTTGTTCCAATCAGATCGCTGAATAGTTTTTATAAGTATCTCTACTTCTCCATCTAATTGTTCCTTTGTTCTTAAAAAAAAAACTAAAAGATTGATAGAGTTGTCAATATCAACTTTGTCAGTCAATCAGCTTATTAGTAGGTCTAAATATCTTATTCTTTTGAAGAAGAATTGGAGAATAATCCATATTCGTGAAGCATGCTTCTTCAACTTGAATATAACTTGTAACAATATTTCACATAACGTAAAACTATTAAGCCCGGTAATTTATTTGAATGAATGAGCTACTATATTGGTTTTCCCGTCAAGAGTGACCCTTAGACGTTATTAGTCTAGACCCTTAGTGGCTGTGCTTTACATAGAGTTGCCCCCAATTATAAATCTATTACCTTGACTATCTATAAATTCTTTTTTTCTAATGACCAAGCAAAAATTATATATATTTTCTTATGCTCTTTCTCTCTTTTTATGTTCTCGCTCTCCCAAATTATGTTAAATCGACAAACTGTTTACGAAAAGCAAAAGGTAATTAAAGCAATTATTAAAAATTTTACCAAAAGAAGTTTTACAAAGAATTTTAAAAGCATTTTATTAGGACCATTTTAAGAAACAGATCCAAATAAATATTAATCTTTTTCTCAAAAGGAACGTGTTCCATAAGGATTAAAACTAGATAAGCAAGGAACAATATACATGAAGGACATGAAGATATATCAAAAGCTTTAAGTGATGATAAATAAAAGATACGTGGGTGGTTTGATGAGTAACTGTCTAATGTTTGACAGTTGAGTAAACACAGAGATGTCAAGTGCCACTACAAAATTGTGAATTTTTAATTTGTGGTACAATTAAAAAATATTTTTCTTGAAAGAAGAAACAGCAAAGGATAGTTCTGAAAAGATTTTCCGACATTTCATATCCTTCCTATGAGACCTACAGACTTAGGTAAATACATTTAAATGCGGAGGACTAAACTTCAAAAACGTACGACGTCCTAAAGATTCTAAAACAGCTATTATATCTAAAATCGCGACAACATTCATAATATGGCTTTGATTGATAGACTAGTGAAAGTATACGAGTTATCAGAAACCATGAAAATCTCAACCGAGTAATATTTTTTATTTTACATAATAAATTATATACAAAGTGGTGCAAAACTACCCCCATAATTTCAAAGAAAGGTTATCAAGTGAATAGTGATCGGGGAATGGGAAAGTGATCTCATTAGACTCAGGTAATCGGGAAATTTTGTTCAGAGAGCAACATATCGTGGACAAACGAACAAATACCTTTTAGTATCGAAGCGTATATTCACAACAATGACCCTGATGTGATCGCACAACGTGGTTTTCGGGTGTGCTTTCAACTTGCATCTCGAGCCTCTATACCTGGTCAAAAATCAGTTATGTTGTGAGTAGTATGCTTCTAAAATATTGCTTCTAGTGCGATAAATGAAGAACAAAGGCCAGTGCAGAAACACAATGCAGTCTCCGAGATAATTTGCGCAAACATTCCATTGCTTTTCACTTGCCTATTCCTACTGTACAGCTATTTTGGGAACAAAATCTTCGTTTTCACCCATAGATGGATGTTGTACAAAAACTTTCTAAACCTGACTCGCAAAATTTCTATCCATGAAATACCCATGAAAGACCTTTCTACAGCATACGCATCACTGATGTGCAGTGAGTAAGGCTAGTTTCATTGGCTTTTTTTTGAAAAGAGTGTCCAATGTATTGTCATTTCAAATCAATTTTTCGTGCAGAATCTGCATTTCAACTGAAAAAAGTTTGATTCCAACAGGATGGATCCACAGGCTACACAGCAAGGTCTCCGCTCTAATGCTACATGCATACGTAGCTTGGCCAGTTCACTCACCTGATTTTACCACATGTGACTTCTTCCTATGGAAATATATGGATGGTGAGATTTACAAACATGTCTCAGGACACTTCAAACCATACAGAATACAATACGTCAAGAAACCAGGCGTATTACTTAAGAAAAAGTAATGAGAAACTTCAGAATACAGCTTAAACAATGCATCAAAAACGAGGAACATTAATTGTCCAATAGCCCCTGTAAAATACATTGAAATAAATCATTCAGTTCTGTATTTCTATCATATAGAAATAAATTTTGTAAACCTTCTGTCGTTTTTTCTTTATTCACTTCATAAAAAACTCGTCCTACACCAAATGTAAATTTATATAAAAGCATCAGTTGACTCTTTGCAAGTGTTTAAAAAGGATAATTAAGGGACAATTTGCGACGTTTTGTGATCATAGGCGAAAAGTTGTATTTGGCATACACCGAACATAAAGCAAAAAAAATAAACAGTGAACTGCACAAGGTTCGACTTAGAAAAAGGCAAACAGCATTCTTTGAGAAGATGACAGTGTCAGTTATTTTGGATAAAAAAGAATTCTCTAAACTGACTACCTCAAAAGGAAAACCATTGCTGATGTATATTACACGATGTTTTTGGGGAAATTGAAGGCAGAAATTGCGGAACACATCGTAAAACAAAAAGTGTATGAAGCTCTGTCGTTCATCAAAAGATAATTAAGCTAGGGTTTGACATTCAAAGACAATTACCATATTCTTCCGATCTAGCCATATTATCACCTGTTTCTAAAATTTAAAATTTTGCTAATTGAGCAAAATTTTTACTCAATTAGTAACATTTTAAATTTGTGATACAGAGTGCAAGCGTGTATTTGAAGACTTCAAAAAACTTTTTTCCCACAAAAAAATTATGTATATTTAAAAGTGCTCATTAAATTACCACATATAAGTAAAATAGCCGTACAAAAATTGGCAGTGGATTTTAAAAAGAAAGAAACGTGTTACTAAGAACTAAAAAAATAAAACTGAATAAGATAAAAAGAAAAATAGCCAGAAAAACTGGAAAAATTGTGATATTAAACATTAGTTAATGAGTATCCCGTAAATGAGAATCCGTTTTAATATGTTGACTTTCATGTATCATTTGTTATATTATTATTTAATCTTCAAGCACGTAATAAATAAAACTGGACACAGGAGTAAGTTGAATTTAAATTATTTTTGTTGCTCTTCTAAACTATAAATGAAAACAAATGTTAAATTATAGTAGAATAATTATGTTAAACAAATAAAAAAGCAAAATCAAGTTTTCCATTGCCCACAGCACCATCATTTTCATTCTTCTTCTTTAAATTTAATACACCTTTCGTTCTATTTCAGCCAACCCGCCTGTATTCCCCTCACACAGTATTCATCAGGCAATCTGGCCACTCTTTCGAAATTGCCACCGCGCTCTGCTCGCTCCTCTTAGGACTTGGCTACGATGCCTACGTGGTATCAGGCTACGCGACGCAGGACATATGCCTGAAGATCATGACCAGAGTCGACTCTCCTTATCCACCCGAAGAAGAAGAGGTCAAACCGAGTATTTCGTTTTTTTCCTCAAACTCCCAACGCAGTTTATTTTCAGGTGCACGAAGAAGAGAAGGTGGTGATTGATGCCAAATACATTCTGAAGCCCGCGAAAGACCTTCGCAGCAAATTCCTGCTCGCCATGGCGCAGAGAGAAATAGATGAAGCTAACGCCGCGAAGGAACGCGCAGCGGAAGCCGAAAGGGCAAGGTTGGCGGTGCGTGGTCCGCCATTTTCAGTATTCTGCTGTGCTAATAAAACAACCTCCAGGAATTAGAAAAACCGCCGTTCGACGAGCTGTACGGGCTGCGCGTGCACGCTTGGGTTCTGCTACTGGCGGGCGAGAGGGATTTAGAAGAATCGGTGTTTATAGAACCCAGCACTGGGCAGTCGTACCCTTTGAACAGTCGTGTATATTGCGGCATTGAAAGCGTTTGGAACACTAGTAACTATTGGGTGAGTTGCTTTTCTCACATTACACATTTAAACAAAATAGTTGTCATTCAGGTTAACCTTCAAGACTGCGCGGAAGGCTTGCACAACTTGCAGTACGATTTTTCGGACTCGCAAAACTGGGAGCACTTCCTAATAGGCGAACCACTAAAGTGGAGAGAGTCAAAAATTGCTGAGGATATGGAAGAAGAGGATATTAAGCTTCTCAAAATAATGGATGAGAAACATCTGGATATGCCTTCTCCATGGAGCCAGCGCATATCCATTCCCCATTCTGGTGCGCGTTTTAAGTTTGTAATATCTACAACAAAATGATTTAATAATTTAGTGTTGAAGCAACGTTTCCCGGACGGGATTAAAAAGACTTGGTTCAAGCGGACGCTAGTGGAACAGTACGCGTCCTATGTTCAGGACGATGGCTTGGTAGCCAGAGTCTCCCGGTATAACGATCTGGAATGCACACCTTCTGAACTGCATGCCATTGAAGAGCGCTATGAAAACAGGAACGATAATTTGACCAAGATTATAACGGACTGTAATAATGGTTTGATCACCGAGTATTACCAGCGAGGTAGAGAAGACGGCGCCAAAAGTATGTTAGATCTAATTTAGAAAAGAGTATGTCAAAAATTCGATCTCATTTAGAACACACCTACAAAATAGGCCAAGGCCTTTCTGTGGAGACCGAGAGAGTTATCGAATTGTACCATGAGGCGCGATACGACGGCTTAGCAAAGGTGGAATTGGATCCAATGTTTTTAACAGAACACTATATCGGTAGAGAAGATTTGTAAGGATTCTTTAATAATTTAATCATTTAAATAACGGCCCATTATTATTTGCAGCATATATTATAGACATGTAGATTTTGCTAAAAGAGGACAGCCACCTCCTGGAATTCTAGAAGGCAAGCGAAGAATTGTTGTGGTAGGTATAAATTGTCTAATAGTTCTTAAAGTAACAAAACTTAATTTTGATTACCAACAGCGACACAACATCTATTACTATCATTAGTTTTTTATGTTTATTTACGATAACACCTTTAAATTATATGTTTACAAGGTACTAGGAAAGTTTTGTAATAATACACAAGAGATGGATATACGTTCAAACAAGTTCCAAACGTGTTGGGTCAGGTTTAAACTTACAGTACACTTAAGAGAAGGCTTTCTAGATGTTTATTACTTTTCAACTATAGCAATGATAAAGCTCGCAATGTCATTTTGGGCTACAATATCGCACAAAGTTTGTGGTGTCCATTGTTTGAAGGAAATTGTTGCTGTGTTACGAGATGATTCTCACCATGAATGATAATATTCAAATAATATTGGGAATTCCAAGAAAAAATTTTAGTCTAGAAAACGTCCATCATCCTCTTTTGTTAAAGAGAACATCACTGCTGTCAAGATGATCTTCAGGTTCGTCAGTCTTGTGAACTATTAACAGATAAAAAAGACTTCAAATATTCCTGCATCAGTAATTTCTACCATTTAGCATTGCCGTCTTTAGTGGAAAAAATTCGTTTCATTTGGGTATCCCATATATTAGCCATAGTATCGTAATATGCTGAATAAGTCTAAAAATATACCTTCTCGCTATATCATCAGCATTATAACAGGTGGCGAAACCTAACTTTATTTTTATGGCACTAGAGCCGAAAAAACAATTTTCTAATGGCATAGGATGACAAGTGTACCCGCGAGGAAACGTGAAAGATGACCGATTTTCAAGAATGCAGAGGTGCACATAGTGTGATAAAGGAAACTTTCCTAATACCTTATGTATGTATATTTTAATAAATTTCTTGAGCTAGTCAAATTTAGATGACTTTGGTTAACTTTTCTTCCAATAGGCTTTCTGCAATAGTTTCTATAGTATTTTTTATGATAATGAAGTTACATTGGTATCACTGGTTAAAAGCTGAGAGATAGTTAGATACTTTAACTGTAAACGTTGAGGTTCGTCTTGACAACATTGTCACTTCAAAGAAAACCGACTTACGCTGGATGGTAAAATAGAAGAATTATGAAGATAGAATAAAGAGAAAATCCAATGTATGAACAGGTGGTCAAAAATCTTCAATAATTGATTTAGACAATGATAACACGGATGATGAATATTATGTGTATTACCCTGATTTAATAAGAGACTTACTATTAAAATCACAACACACAAGCTCAGAATGAGTAACTCGCTGAAGCAGCTTGCGTGTCTCCTTAGAAAATCATCAACGTTTCTAAAACCATTGCCACGCTCAATAGAGCCTCGAACAAAAACTTGACTACTTCAATGTCGCACGTGATCATATATAGTAACAAGATAGTAACACACTGCGAAACATTAAACTAATAACACTATGATTATATAAGGTATGCCCACGTGTAAATGTAAACTGTTTTAATCAAACTGTTAACATAAAAATATTATTCTAATTACAATGCTATTTTTTCTGCAATAATCGTAAATAGGTGCGTTTATCTATCTACGGATTATGTGTATTCTAGTGCATATTCATCCTTAAGATAGAAGCATCATGCGCATCTGTAACCTTCACATAATCATAAGCTACATAAACAATTACAACTCTTTACGCTTTACGCTAGGTAGTCGAAGTTAGTTAGTACTAATTAGTCGAAATTAAGTTATTTTGTCTGAAGTTAATAAGTTTCCCTAGTATTGTTATTAAAAGCTCTACAATAAACTCTACATAGCAGTGCAATCAGATAAGTGATCTAACCAAAGGCAATAAACAAACACAAAAGAGGAGCTAGCCCGTAACTTGAGTGAAGGCCTTTTTTAAAAAGAACACAGAGTTCCAAAAATCATTAAAAATAATTGAAAAATAGAAAAATTCGTATTATTTATTAAAAATGTCTTTTAATGTGCACAATTCAGTCGTTGATCTGAATACAAATTAAATATTTAATTAAATTAATAAGGGTTGAAATTTATTACGCCAGATTTCAAATACAAGAAGGTGATAGAATGATATTAGTGTGTTTATACATATTTTGCAGTCAGTCTTAAAGAAAACGTCACTGAAATAAAATATTTTTTATCACCACAACAATAAATTTTTGTTTCGTAATAACATGCGCAATTTAAAACAAAACTTGAATTTACCTTGAACATACCTTATAAAATCATAGTATCAACTTACCCAGTTGCAGCGTTAGTTTTCAACGAAAGCTGAAATCTTATAGACCCGATTGTGTACCTACTATGCTAATTAGAGCTAAATGCAACGACGTGTAAATGAAGAATCACACTGTCGAATATCTAGACTAGCTGTCAAGTAACCTGCCCAATGTTCAGTCTATCCTCCCCAATAAATAGTAGTAGAAGTTTTACCCTTTCGTCCCCCATAGATGCAAAAATATAATCTGGATATCTCTTAGTCCTTAACCATCACTCAACTTGGCATAAAAATACTAGAACAAACGACTGATAAAATACTAAAAATTCAGTTAACTAACTTTAATCTGCTATAAAAACTAATCCAAATAATTAAAAAGACCACTCCGGTAAAACCAAATAAACGAAATAATAATAATAATAAAGAAAAGAAGCAAATTCCCAAACAACTTAATAATATTTGTAGTACTAAAAGATACCTTCAAATGTATAATAAAAACTAAAAAGTATGCTGCCAGATGTCCATACAGCATCTAAATGTATTTATTTTAAAATAAATTTCAATAAAACAAATTACATGACGAACGTAACGAAAAGTGAAGAAAGCTAAACAAACAAACAGAAAGTCTAGAAGAATGTGTATTTCCAGTAAAGTTATGGAATAAGGAGGAAGTAGTAAAGAAAAATACCCATCTCATTAAAGCTATATAATCAATGTATATATTACTAGAAGTTACATGAGGCCTCCTTTAAAAGCAGCAAGCAATACAATAGAAAAAATTTAAATTAAGGCACTAGAGAACAAAACAATCGACTCACTAGCTGCACGCGCATTTTCGTCTCTTTCGTCTAAGGAAAATTAAAATAAAAATATTAACGTGTAAGGAGTATCTTTATCATTGAGCTTTAAAAAACTGTTGCTATTGGATGAATCGGATGACGCATTCAAAAAAATATGCATCACAAACGAGATTTTACAAATCTTGCTAATTGGAACATACGTGAGCGACGACTGTGATTGACCTACAGTACGGTTGCAATTCATCTGTCGCTTATACGAAATTGACGTAAGTGTTCGAGTGATTTACAAGAAAATGGATACCACAGCCGCCAACGTAGCCCAGGTCGTTGCATTTTTGAGAAAGGACCTCAATCAGAGGCCCGTGACAAATCGACTAAATCTGAGCCAATCAATTGTGTCGAGAGTGTGGCGTCGGTATCGGGAAACCGGTGGCTACGTCCGCCGAAAAAGAAGGAGTCGTAAGCGCATGACAACGGAGAGAGAGACGATTGATATCTCGTCTCAATATCCCTTAGAAATCGACATATACTGGCGTTGATCTCAAGCAAGAGTTCAGTTAGAAGTATGGTCGCCAGCGCTTGGACAGTGAGAAGACCGAAGGCAGCCAATCTGACCTCAAAAAAGGCAACTATGAATCCCAAGCTGACTTCAGTCCCATAAAGCATTGGCGACTGACCATTGGACTCAGATATTATTCACCGACGAGTCCAAGATTTGCCTGATATAGCAACGACAGGAGACGTCAGGTCTATAGAAGGCCAGAAGAGTAATTTGTTCATTGCCGCATTCAAGAAATTTTCGCATATGGTGGTGGCTCTTGCATGTTCTGGACGGGTATTTCCATGCACGAAAAAGTTGGTTTTCGTTCCTAGTGGAGGACGCGAAAGAAGTTTAACAGCGGACCGCTACATCAGGGACATTCTGGAGGAACATATTATTCCGTTTGTGGGATTTGTTGGCGAGGACTTCATACTAATGCACGACAACTTGCAATACCACATCTCACGATTGACCACTCACAACCTACCTGGCTGACGTCGGTATACCGAAAGCGGACTGGCCTCCGTGTAGCCCAAACTTGAACCAAATTGATCATGTTTGGGATGAGCTTAAGCGAAGAGTCTGGCCCAAAGAGCGTGATGGAACTGAGAGCGGCGTTGATTGGAGAGTAGGAAGCAATCCCTCAAGACACCATAGGAAAAGTCATCTGATCCATGCGTAATCGTTTGGAAAGTGCAATTAGGAGTAGAGGTGGCAACACCATGTATTAAAAAAATCTTTAAATTAATTTCAAATGAGGATTTTATTTATTTTTTTCATAACCACCTTTTCTCTTTCAACTCTTTTGTGTTACACATATTCTTAGGTCCATAACTTTGTCAGAACAGGCCCGATTTCAATCAATAGAAACCACAGCTTTTAATCTTTCAAACAGTACACTGAACTTTACTTGGAATGTTCTCAAAATTCGAGCATATTGCTGAATCGATTGCTTGTGCCCTCAAGTGTATAATAAAAATCTATATTTGATATATTTAGTACAAGATACGTGGATGA
This sequence comes from Sinelater perroti, assembly GCA_036346155.1. Classification (NCBI taxonomy): domain Eukaryota; kingdom Metazoa; phylum Arthropoda; class Insecta; order Coleoptera; family Elateridae; genus Sinelater; species Sinelater perroti. The sequence continues at coordinate 18,482,204 of JARFIY010000254.1, read as the reverse complement.
ATCAAATATACACCAGCTTGTTTTTTTTAAAGAAGCATTATAAAATGCACACAAAATTATCCTGGCTTAGGAACATATTTTACTAACGGATGGATAGTTTTTTTATCTCGTTATTGTAAAGTGAAGGTGACCGTGACACCAGCTAATCGCGCACGAACACTTCGACAGTAACATTGTCATAAAATATCTGTTCTGTTTTCGTGGTCCAAACAAATGATAACCATAATGAAACAAGTCCGTACTGTAGAAAGGGTGTGGTCCAGAACAAATTCTTAATTTTTTGTCGACATTCAAACGTTGTCGTAAATCAGAATAATGTTTTAGAGCACCGCCGTAGCTCATTTCGTCCCCAGGGAAGATTTAGCGACCGTTGCTCATCTTTGAAAAGATAATGAGCAATGCGAATGTTCTACGCAGCCACGCTGGTTCTCGAACGACATCGGCGATCTTCAATTTCAACGTCTTGTCCTTTCAAGAATTACTTATCTTATAAGTACACTTGAGTCTTCTTAAGGATGTTGCTCCCAAACTGTACCTTAAATCTTCTCAAAAATAAGGACAGTTTTACGTTCCCTTGACAATAATCCGCTGTGCAAAGACAAGGGTATCTCTTGTTCTGAAATCATGACACTGACTTGTGTCACAAACGCTTAGAAGGCGCGCTCCTCTCTACTCGCCGGTTAAAAAATCCCGTTTTGTATTTGATTGATCTTTGTACGAGATACATAGGTAGCTTCAGCCGATCTTGTTCAAAGTAAACACCTTGTGATTTTATACACGCCCTAAATCTCTTCGACTGTCTAAAATCTCTTCTGGTTCAAAATTAAATTGAGTTTTGGGAAAATCCAGACGCCAGGATAACAAATCTGGAGTTCAAGGTTGAATGATCTCCGCCTTTTAATTTTTCGACAAAAATTCTTTGAGGTGTGATAAATAGACAAGTGCATTGTTTGAAATTTCTAGCTCATCTTATCATTTTCGAATTATCAGCCCCCAATACTCGTTGTTGTAACCCGACGTGTTCAATGTATTTTGGCGTTCTGCTCATTTCTGGTTTTGCAGAATATGCAGTACTTTCAATAGATAGATCATATCTGAATTATTTGTATTAATCCCGTATTCAAATAGTTCAACCTTAACACAAAATTTGATGCAGATTTGCTGATCTACTCGCTAAGCTGTTGCAAAAGCGATAATCACAGACTATTTGTACTTACTCATCGGCGTCTAACTCCCAACTGCCCGGGTTATTCAAGTAATCCTTAAAGACTCATGCGCATTACACTCTACTGTCATCAGATCCAAGTGTACGTTACAATTGCAGAAATCGTTTTCATTATATTAAAAACGGCTGGATATTTTCGTGACAGATCTTATATGTGGACTACACTAACAACACAATAAACAAACATACGGATGAAACAAAGAACAAAAAATAAAGATACCTTTGAAATGAAGTTAGGCCGCACATGCGCCCAGAAACAAATATAACGGAAATTTAATTGAATGGAAGCTATGCGAACACAATGTAGAGAACCCCTAAAGGAGATAGAGTGATATGATATAATAAAAAGTCACACACGATTGAAGAGGATATGAAGAGGACAGAAAATGACTAATGGAAGAAAGGAAGAAAAAGACCTATATATAATTTTCACACTGAAATGTATCTTTATCTGTTACAAAATAATTCCATTTTTAACTAGACTTTTCAAAATTATGTAGATCAGTTACTTCATAATGTTGCGTACTCGAATCTTTTCTCCTTCAAGAACAATTTTATTTTTAAGATTAGTTAAAAATTTGAAAGTTCGTCAGCAGACAGATGATATGGATGAACTAAAGTGAGCGAGCATACAGTCCTAAAATTACTTTAATTCACTAAACCTCTTAAAATCCATTCCGATTTTGTAGGTTCTGACCACATAAAAAGTATTTGTGATGATCAAACAAAGCAGTGATCATTCCTTTAACATTAATTGTTGCTTCTCCACCCATATGCATATATGTCATATCATTGCACGATGTAGCATCAAAAGTAACTCTTTTAAAAATGTCGAAAGTTTTGTTAACTTTTTTGACAAATTTGGAAGTATTGTTACTTTGTTTGGAAATTTGTACTAAAATTTTGCTTTTCAATTTTCTCAAAGTACTGCTTCAGCGGCAGAAATGATTAAACGAAATGTCAGTAAATGTCGATATAATCATAAGTTAAGACAATAATACATTAATTACTATTGCACTTGACACTTCAAAAATTCTACATAATTGCTCAACACTGACTGATACCTACCTGGTCTATTGTAACAGAAAATAGTGGAAAGGTTCCACCGAAATGAAAAGAAACCAGCCTCGAAAGACATAGCCGTTAGGGAGTTCGCTCTGGTTGAAAGAGAAATCCACCTCAAGTACCACTATGAAGAAGGCAAAGTCACGGCCTCAACGCGCGACTTCATCAAGCCTCCGCTGGCAGAAATGGGAGACAAGTTAAAGTTCCACCCCGGCCTAACAGTCGGCTATCAAGCCGAAATAGGAGTCAAACCGCCCCGGCAGCTGCAGCTCTTCGTCCTATTCGAGCAGCAACTAGCTGAAGAAGAGCAGGCCCTGTATCACATCCGAGAAATGGAAGATCAAGTATTGCGTTTTATTAAAGTTTCTCAAAAAGCCCTTAACGTAATTTTACAGATCGGCGAGTTTTTGAAGCTGCGAAGCCTAGAGATGGCCTTGCCGAAGCTCTCGGTGTCTTTGTTTGATAGAGAACACAACCATGAACATAAAAAGGGACTCAGAGCGAAAGTATACCTGTGACTATTTCAGTAATCTTGGAATCTCCATTTAATAATTCCAGGAACAAAAAGAAAAGGAACATAAAGAACGGGAAGTGGAAGACGAAATGGACTATATAGCACCGTACATTTGCAGACTGGGGAACCCAGCCAAGCTAAGTAAAGCCCAAGCCATGGAAGTACATGACTGGTGCATTGCTGAATTTAAGCAGATGCTCGTAAACAGGGCAAATGATATTCAACAGCAATTCGACGAGGTTGGTATTGATTTTAAACGTGCAAATTTGCTGATACATGCTTTGCAGGAAACTGATCGCCTAGAAGAACTTCACTACTGGTACATATCGGTGCAAGACACTCTGAAGGCGGACGAAGAAACAAGGTACTTTGAGAAAGTCAACGAGTCCAAATTTTTCTTGCATACGTTAGAACTGCGTTTGGCAAGACACAAAGACTTGTGTCCTTACAGGTAATAGTAATCAAAATCTAGCACAAAAAGTGACGCCCATTTTCTACTAGATTTAGAGCTTTGGAAGAATATTTAGATGCAGATCCAAGATTGAGGAGTATACATGTCTAAGTATCATTATATTTATAAATTTTTAACTCTGTGCATCAAATTATTAACTAATGCTTTCACAAAATTACAGTTGAATAAAATTTGGTCTTCATTCGAGAACCTTGTCCCTACCAAATTACTTTTGTTCAAGTTCTTTATGTTGCTTTTCAGGTAAACTAGACTTTCTATCTCTACCAACACCATAAATTAATACAAATGGTGACAGTAGATTGTAGGTGGTTTTTAAATTAGCACACAAGGCGTATATAAAAAGTTCCGATATTTCAAAAATAACAGGTCAAATACGCACGCATGAACCAAAGATATTTCAAGAAGCTCCACCTACCGTGAAGTGGACGTAATCGTAAGGGTAGTAAATTTGCTGAGGGTAGTGGAACCCCGTAATTATGGAAGGTAGGGTCATAATACAATAGAACAAGTAAACATCAAGCCACTACAAATTGGGAAAAAACGACAACGGAGGCTAATAAAATGTTAGTGCAAGTGTACGGGATGGATTCAAGCGCTTTTCTAACGAAGACAAAACTATCGAAGAGTACCAGACATGATGGCACGAGTGAGAAAATGTTAGCATGAGACCAGTGACCGACTTTAGAATTGATGCCGGAAAAATTGGTACTAAAGGACATTTAGATAGGCGGAATATCTGTTCCCGGTTTGTGACAGAAACTGACAGACAAACATAAGGCAAAACGGATAAAAAGCTCTGGAGATTTCATTACCATGTATGAGTAATATCCATACTTTCTGCGAAACCACCATCACAGGAATAAAATTTGGTGCTACTAGTTCGACCTGGAAACGCAAGCAGCAATCCAAAAGCATGTAACTGCGGTTCTGTAATTGATTCTAAAAAGACCTCTATTGACAGTTTCCAGAAGCTTTATAACGTTGCCAAAAATGCGTTATGAAGAATGGCGACTATTTTAAAGACCAAAGAAGTCATTCACGATGTAACTTGAACATGAGCATCCTTTCACTATTTCGCATTATATCATAACAAATCTGCGCCAGTGTGATCGCACGTTTGGCTGCGATACGAACGGACGCAGATTCAATTCTGACCTCAGATTCCTGGTAGGTGACCTACTCAGTCACTAAAAATAATTGAGTACCTGCAAGCTATATTTGCAGGCTTTGGCACAATTGGTATGATTTTAGCTTTTAGCTAATTACACTTTTGGGCATAATAACACGATTTTTCACAAAATTGATATCTTTCGGTAGATATTTTAAATATATATATATATATATATATATATATATATATATATATATATATATATATATATATATATATATATATACACACACACACACACACACACAATATATACACACACATCTATGTTAACTGCTTCTCCTTTATGCGTTTGAATAGATAAGTTAGAAACATTTTGTACGGATATCGCGCACTATACCAAAACCTTTGGCTCAAACTTTGATTTATAGGCAAATTTACGTTGTCAAGTGACTTGTTCCACTTTTAGGGGATAGAAGCATTCCGGGGAGATTCTTAGAATCATCTGTCAAGACGACCATGCTCTACAGTGGCTAAAACAGGCAGTTGCCAACCTTCCATCCCCGTAGGATGAAGCCCGTCTGAACGTCGTGCAGGTGGATCGGCTGCCTATGTTGAGAAAGGCGGGTCTGTGTATTGCAGGGAAACGTGGCGCCACAGAAACCGTCAACTCTGGGTGGTGCATCTTCCACAATGCCGAAAAGGAGGAGCCTATAGGTAGACTCTTAGTGTTTGGTATAAGCGGGGAGGCAGTGACTGCCATTAATAACAAAAGAGAAGACTGTTTTATCAGATCTCGGTCTTAAATATTAAAATCAACGAAGAAAAATAACAGACAAAGAAGAATACCCCTCAAATGCAAGAACAACCACTGCAAGAACAGCACCCTCTGCAACATTACCAGCAGGACAAGACTGCAGCAGATGCCCTCCATGATGGAAATAACTCCTACCATCATGACAGAGATAACTCCACAAGAAGGACGAGACGGCAGAGCACGTCCTTTGAGAATATCCTGCGCTTGCTCCATAAAGGATCCATCAGCGCTGCCCCCTCTAACGGACACCGTCAAGTTCATCCAAGGATTGGTTGGCTTGACTGATGTGCGGCGGCGAAGATAGTACAATGAGCCCAACTGAAGTCTAAGTGCACGTGACTTTGTTACCCTCCACTTTATATCTAGAATCCAAAATACATTACATCATCCATAATGATCACCCTTTAGAAAACCTTAGCGTAATTCTCTACACTTTTTATGAATTTCTGCAAGCTACTTATCGATATATCAGGTTTTACATTATGCTGATATCGTATGGGACCGATTTTCTTTAGACTACGACTAGTTGTATCCTTAAAACCACCTGCATTTCCAAGTGCTCAGTTCACTTGGATTTTTGACTACTTTCTTCAGTTTCAGAAGCTTAAAAACACTCAGATTGAATTTTCTCCTTAATTTCGCTCCCTACAATATTATTTCCATATCCTTTAGAAATGTTACATATTGTCTTCTAGCCAAAGTCATATTTTGAAATTCTTCATTGCCCTTTCCACATGTATTGAGAATAAATACGCTTAATTTCTTGACATAGAGTTTGAAGGGTTTTAAAATGATGTTTGAGATATCGCAATAGAACAAAGTCAAAAGAAACACCCCACGCGACACTTGGAGCAAAGTTTTGCTGTATAGGTTGTGACTCGATCGTTTTGGAACCAAACATTTTCCAATTGAACTACATCGGAATTTGATACGAAAATTTGTCGAGCGATTTCCACATATCAATGCATACCCAACAGTGACACATTATTTGAGAAGAAGCCTTTCATGGGTATCTCGTAGATTATCACCCCTAATATCGGGCATTTTGTTTATTAACACACCTCCACAAGTAAAAATGCGCTTCATTGGTAGAAAACTAACCCTGTTATATGGCATGATTCCAAGAAGTTTCCGTTTACTTCCACTATTTTGTATGGATGAACACTATAGTTTTGGTGTCAAATTCACCGTGCAGTATGACAAGTGAACAGCAATGGGATGTGTGCGCTCAGATCGCCTTGAAAATTGCGCGCTCTAAAGTCTTTATCTTCTTCATTCTAAAAATCAGTACTTTTGGCGTTCCCTATCCCCAACAATATCAAGAAAGTCCGAGCCACAAGTCTAGGACAATTTTTTTGTTGTACTAAAATCGATTTGAACGAAAATGCCTTCTACTCGGTCATTTTCAACCAGTCTGGCAGTGGCCGCATAATACAAAAATTTTTTAGAATTTCCTGCAATTTGACCTGTATATAGTATTGCAGGATTGGATCATTAGTTTGCAGAAACTATCCAATGGGGTAAATTTTCCACTACTAAGGCAAGACAATATGTCTGGAAAAATCAAATGTTACATATGCTGATTGAAGCAAAAAGTGCTATTCAATTTAAAATGTTTTTGGACTAAAAATATTAAATATTTGGAACATTCAGTTTTCACTTATCATAATTAAATCTGAGGGCAGATTAGCCATATCATAAAAATTTAGGGGCAATAAACAGTTAACATTCAGAAATATATGCGCCTAAGCACCATTTTTTTCTTTATAAACATAGATTTCAATTTAGAAACGGGAAAAATCTATGGGAGTAAAATCTGGTGGGTATAGAGGTTTAACATTAAATGAAGCACAAACTTTGCTACTACACAATGTACACCACACCTAAGTTTTCAATAAAGATCGCGTTGACTTTTTCCAATAATTTTTGTTGCTTTGGTTAAGTTGTATCGCCGAATCAAGCATCATTTACTTTAATGTTCAAATATTTTTAAAACGATATATTTCCTTGAAAATTGCAAAAAACGTATAAAAATAGTTTCCCAAAAATATAAAGACATACCTTTATTGGGTGTACTCTACAAATTGGCTTTATGTATCAAAATCCATCTTAATGCAAAATTAGAGAAAATTAAAACATTTCTGCTAAAATACGTTCAGCCATAGACCAAACGTTTTTCTAAAAGAATTGAAAATTGAATATTAAAATCACAAGTTACAAACACGTGTTGTTCAGTAAAGAACGTAGTAAGTTAAAAAAAAACATTGGAGACAATAAAAGACTTAAAAATTAACAAGAAATTAGTCAAAGTGCCATAGAAATAAAAGACCAAAAAGTGCTGAGCCCAAAATGTTCATTTTTTGAGTACTTAAATATTTAGAGGAAGTATATTCCCAACAAGATATTTATTTAGTAAAGAAACACCAAAAGATACAAAATATTTTTCTTTAATGGATTCTCCTACTCATGCAAACAGCAATTAATTTACTCTAGCCACTTATATATAAAATATGAACGTGGAACTAGCATAGAAGGGATTTCTATAAACATAATAACAAATCTTTGACTGTGGACCTACACCAAAATGTAGTTTTCATCAATTTCTTTGGTATTAGTCTTTTTTGACCTTTTAACAGATTGTTCGTTTTCATTTCTCGGTATCCACGTACCAAAAAGTAATCATCATCATCATGGGTGAAATTAATCAAAGAACAAAGTTTTTTAAACTAATAAAAAAAACTTGATGAGTGCAATCTGTCTTTTGGTGCTAAATACACATTGTGGAAGCTTAAGAAGGATACAATTCAATAATAATATTCTAATTAAGTATTATTTAAAGCTTCTACAAAGTCGAATAGACGCCTTCAGATGTAATTGAGCTTCAGTGGATATAGGAGAAACAGCAAAGTCAAAAAACAGAGTGACCTCAAGAAAATGTGGAGCAGATTAGTCTCAGATTGGTGAAGCTGAAGGAAACAAAATATTAGTCCCTTTATAGAGCATTACCCATAAAAGTCAAAGATACTACAAGACAGAAGATATGGACGAAAAGGAGTTAGGAAAAGGAAAAGAAAAATAAGTTGTACATCAATTTTTGGAAGACGGAATTATTTGACCTTTTAGACCTAAAATCTCTTTTATGCAGTAAATAATAATAACCAGTAAGTATCTAGAGCTGCTCACCATCCAATCTATCAAACCTTGACATGAAAGCCTCATTGAAGTTCAACTTTTTGCAAAGATAATCAAACAGCTTAGTCATGTCGTCACAAATCAATTCAATCAAAGAATATGCTTTATTATAATAATCTACATAATCTGTTCTCTATTTTCTAGTTTGAGAAGATCAGTGCAGCAATTGGTCATCTTGTAGAATTGAAAAATAATTTTTAGAGGCACTTGACACAACTTGTTTTTTTGAGTCCCCAAGAAGCCTTTTGCATATCACTTCAAAGAAAACCACGAACGTTGATGGCAGACGATGATGACAGGATAAAGCTGAGAAGAAGGTCGAGACAATTTATCTAAGAAATAGCTAAAACCAAGAACCATTTACACTTAATGCCACTCTTTTGCTCTTGAAATATGGTTTAATAAAAAAAAGTAACTTACAGAACAAACAACTTGTGATGTATAAACGCCAAGAAAATCAATTCTTCCTCATCAAAAACTAGGAGACTGAAGAAATTTGGTTGTTGTAACATAAAAAAAGATGTTGCAAGCTACATTTGGTGAAGGGCTACAAAATGAAGTAAATTGAATTTTCGTAATACATGATGTATATAGTAAACAGTAAAAACATGCCGTTTGTTTCAAGATCACAAACCTTAGGGGTTTTTAAATGGTGGCGGGGAGAGGGGGACATTTGAGTTTTTCGAACATAAAAATCGGTATATGTTAAAAACAAAAGGAATTGAAGAATCAATGTTCATATACTTGGCTAACATAACTTTAATATTGATATACTTAGGTGTGGTCAAATGTCAAGGTCTACAGCCAAAAATGCACAATTTTGTCTATGAAAATTTCAGCTAAGGCCCTTCTACTTTCTGCACTAATGCCACCTATGTATGTTATATATCAGTGGATAGAGTAAATCAAGTATGCATTGGGTCTAAAGGAGTCACCAGACAAAAATTCTTCCTATATTTTAGCGCTTCTTATCCATGTCTATTAATGGCCAATTAAAAAAAGGTTTAAGCTTCTGGATAACTCCATTATTGCTGATGTTATTTAACATAGTAGTAAAAAAAAATACTATGCAAAAGCTACATAACCAGAACAGGACTAGGCTTCATAGGATTCATCAATTAGTATTTGCAGATGATATCCTAATTACAAGGAGTAATCATAACAAGACTTATAAAAGAACAAAATGCAAAAGAAAAAGTAGTGAGAATATGGAAGAGTGCTAAAAAATTTTAAGGGCAAAAATAAATGGGAAGATGGAACAAGCAGACAAATGAAGAAATACAGTAGTTGTTTAAGCAACCCAACTTAGCAAAAGTGATAAAAGCTAGTTGAGTAAGATGGATTGATCAAATGCTATAGAAAAAGGAAGAATGCCAAAGAAATCTTTCATTTGTGATATAAGTCGCAGAGAAAGAAATTTATTCAAAAAGGGATGGGCCTGTAAGATACTTCAGTATCTGAAACGTATTTATCAAGTTTCTTTCTTTTTTTTTAAGTACTTTTTTAGCACAAAAATGAACAAATTATGAGGAAACACTAAAAAACCTGCCTTCATATGTTCATAAAGCCAAAACATTGGATTGACATACTAGACAAATAAAAATATCAAGATGTCACAATAATGGTAAGATTAATCTACATATAACTTCTGTTGGTATTGCGTCTTCTCCGAAAATCCGAGGATATCAGCTTGTTAAAGAACCGTTTAGTTCTATGCAAAATTTGAACACTAAAGTGAATTAAAGTTACAACTGGATGGGGAACATTTTTCTGAAACAAAAAAATCGCTCTTAAAACTTTATGTATATGGTTATTTCAGTTTCTATCAAGTTAGTTTCCTTACACCAAAGATAAAACTGTGTAAGTGTATTAAGGTGTCTTCTAAAGGTATCTGCTATAATACGGCAGAATTCTTATACAAATAGGACAATGATAATAGTCATCAATTCGGAGATGGGCATCTCCAAATAACCACTCTTTCATGGCTTCTAATACAGATGCAATACTTCTTCACATTTTCCTACAAAATATTAGATATGTATACATAGAAAGTTATCATTACATGTAATTATGTGACTTACCAGTAATTAAACTATAATTTTGATATATTAGAATTAAACAAAAGTACATAAAATGTTTAGTAAACTATTTTTCCTATATTGTTACTTTTATTTTCCTTTTGATATTCCAGTTGATATTGTATCCACCTACTTCTGTTTTCTTCCCTTGATATTTTTTCATTTTCTTCTTTTTATCTGCCTCTTCCATTTATTATTTATTTCGAAGACATCCTAGAACATTGCAATACTTCTCAATAGTTCTTTGATAATCGTAAATGTATTTAGTAAAACAAAGAAGTTTTCTGTGCAAAACCTTTATTTACATAAAAAAAATTACAGGAAGAATTGAAATCATACATCTATTAAATATCAACAAAAATAAAGAATGTATTTAATATCACAGAAATAGTAAAAACATATTAAAAAAAATAACTTTGGTTAGAATTTGTATTACATTGTTTCCTCATTTATAGAAGATTCTTAAAAGTCATTGTGTGTCCAAAGGGATGTATACCAATGTTAAAGACAATTACAAACAAAAATAACATTTGAACATCAGTAATACTGTGCATAGACTGTTATTTGGTCAATTAGAGATCATTAGTTATAAGAGATTCTTAAGTACTTTTAAAGTAGAGTATTTGGAATGGTTTAGCATAGTATTTTAGTAACTAAAAGACCATGAGCCCATCTGCCCAATCAGATGCCCATCCTCATCAAACGTTACAAGTGTCAGCTTGCTCAGTTTGTTGTTGAGTGACGGCAAATTGCTTGAATTGTGTGTAAAAGCGGTTGAATTCAATGACGCATGAGTTTCTGCACATAAGCAAACACATTTAAACTAAACGCCATTCAACACAACAGATAATACTTACCATTATCGGTGCTCATCTGATCAAATGCACGGTCAGGTTCATCACCTGCCGATTTCCTCTTTAGCTGATGCACAAAATTTGATATAAGAGAGTCCATAAGCCCAGCCTGTCGAGAGAACACCTGCAAAATTTTGGAAACTCGCGCCCCGTTTTCAACCACAACAAACTGCAAGAAAAGACAAGGTAAGCAGTTAGGGTCGTCCTCCTTCGAGGGCCTAGCGTAGTCCCAACTCAGCTCCTCATAACGCAAGCCTAATAAAACAGTCTAAAAAAAGAATTTTGCTTTGTTATTTTCACCAATCATCTCTTACACATTGCACATCGTCAATAACATAAACGCTTTTTGAATTAATGGCAACCAATACAGGAATGTCTTGGTGAGTCATAAGACTAATTAGACCTCTAACCGGTTGTTCAATTTGGCCCTCAAAAAATGCAGCTCTAAACAATGTAGTGGACTAATAAAGTGTTTTCTCCATTTCTTTAAACTGCTCACCCGTAAAATGGCAAAGACCAGCAAAACTCCAAATATTTTCTGATCAATTTCCGATTTGTGGCGGAGTTTGGAACACGTTTGTACTGCTCGAGAAGCCTCACTTCGGCTGAATTTTTCGAGCTGATCGGTAGCCAAGTCCACGTTGGGCTTTTTCTCACATGGGCTGGCAGGTATTTCGATTGCTCTTCCCTGAAGTAGTGAATGGAATGTACTTGAGAATTATATGGTCCCAATTCTATGCGAGCCTGGATTCCCCCCAGCATTATATAGTGTGAAACTTCACAAGGATACCTCCCCTCCAGTATGTTGCGCTTAGCCTCTTCATACAACAGCTCCAAGATTTTCTGATCTCTACAAACATTACATCTTACAAGCGCAGTTAGAGGCTGATGTAAGGAATGCTACTTAATCTTTTCTTCTAAATGTTGTTGGAAGAATACATTCCTCTGGAACAAAATCACGGGCTCATCGCGCTGTTGCCGATTATACGAAGCATGACCATATTGCTCTATCAGATGCTTCCAGTTTTGTCGAATTTGGAATGGTTTGTGGGTTGGCTTCAGTTGCAACTCTTAAATTAAATTCAAATGGTTGCACACGGATAAAAAAATTAAAAAACTAACCTAACAGGGGACTACACATCCATAATGTGAATACTTGCGAAGCGATCTGCTTGTTGAAGTTGAACTCTTCGGAATTGACGATTGCTTGGCACAGCAACTCGCTGGTAGCAGTCGGCGTGTCCTCTATTTCCATCAAAATGGCCGTTCGGTTGTGTAAGTAAACGCATGTGGGTATGATGGGTCCTTGAATGGATTCGTTCCCGCTGGCGGACGCGGTGGAGCCGGCCACTGAACTGGGCGCGGAGATTGTTGTGTTGGTATCTACAAAGGGAGATGCGGCTAAAACAAGAACAAACTGTAACATTTGGCGGATCCACCAGATAAAGGGGTTACAGCAAAGCTTGTGCAAATATTCCTATAATTTAATATTATCGGGTGCCGCGCAGCAAATATGCCAAATGTATAGCCGTAATTCAATAAAAAACCGTTATCGTTGGTATGAAATCGGAGACAATACAGAAATAAAATTTCGTATACATAAACACATGTTATTCAATGTTTATGCTCCTTCTACTCTAATTTGTCCAAGAATTTATTCTTTCAATAATAAAATATTTGATTGATAAAATTCTCTACAGAGAGAAGGTTTATAAATTAGTAAGACATTTGAGAACTTATATAAGAAGCTGCCTCTTACCAGGTTACCAAAATCAAAAATAGTTCAGAAGTACCTATAAGATAACTAACTGTGGACTCGTTAAGTGCAACTATTCTATCAAAAGTGGAAGCTACCTTATTCAGACAGCAAGTGCATTCACTAGAACCGATGCACGTCACCTTGGGCAATATGATTCACAAAGACCGCATCATATTTGATTTTGCGGAAAAGATAATCGCTGCCACCAATCTTTTCATTGTCAGTTCTAGAAGAATAGTACCTCCATACAATTCTTTACAACACACTACAGCTAGAAAACCGTTACTGCCCTTAGTTCACGATATCGCCTATGTATAGATGCCAAATACAGCCTAATACTCCAAGAATAAACAATGTAATGTTCTAAGTGAATGATATTTAATCACTATTTATACTTAAATTATTTCCTTGCAAACCACTAATAGTTATTAGATGTACTTTACATGTGTTGAGAAATTTACCAGATTTACTGACGTACTAAATTTCATACCGCTTGAAGAGTACTAGGATGAGGTTTGTTAAGTTTCGACCTTGGAATATCCCTATAGGAAGAAGTCACATGGAACGAGATTCAGTGAAGCGCCTGACTAAGAGACGTCATTGCGTTACAAAAGTAGACGCTTAAAAAACATCTTAGGCCGCACTTGGAGCAAACTGTCCCATGCTGTTGGAACCAAATGCTTTCCATCGAGATTCAGTACGGAAAATTGTCGGATGATTTCCACATATCAATTGAAATACTGGTAATACATTGACCTCCGTTAGCAAAAACATAAGGGACAATGACCCCTATTTTAATTACAGTACACTAAACGGTGATGCGCTCGCCATGGAGAGGCCTTCCATGAACATCACTCTAATAAAGTTTTTGTTTATCAGCATATTCAAAAAAGTCAAAATGAGCTTCTTCTGCAAAGAAAACTACTGCGTCGTGTAATATACTTTTGACGGCGTTTCTTTCACATTTCCAAGAGATTTTGACAATCGCATTTAGAAAGTTCATGTATAACAACAATGAATGAAAACCAGTCTTGGTGCAACAGAATGTTTGGGCGCAAATCGCCTCGGAGACTGCAAAATGAAACGTCTTACTGTATCGACGTTTTCAGTGTTCCCACACTTCAAGGTCTTCCCTTTTACTGCACAACCAGTACCTCTAAAGTTCCCTACCCACAATAAAATCAATTTTCTATAGGAAACGGAAGTGCAAGTTAAAAGCGCGCCCGAAAAATACGTCATTCGGCCATAACAGAGCCATTGTTTTGAATATATGCTGCTGTAGCAAAATGTCTCTATTCGTTCATCCACATGTTAGCTACTAAGAACGCTTTAGTCCTAAGTACCTGTGCCTAAAATATTACTTCTCTCGTTTTCTGACCCCCTTCGCTTCATAACTTTCCTTTGAAATCAACAAGAAGTTTCGTCTCACCCTGCATTTCACCATCAATTATAATTTTTTTTTTCACTAACCAATATTATCCATGGATATTTAAATTATCTTTCTTAGACCAAGTAAAATGTGGTTTGTGTGTTCTTGAAATCTAAATTTAATTTTGGAATTAAAAGCTGAACATTTTCAGAATGCTGCAGATAAGAGTACAAAAATTATTTATAAACAGGCCTTAATGGTCTTCATTTGATGAGAATAAATGTAATAAACAAATACATTGGATTTTTAAAATTCGGATCTAACGAAATTTTTTAAAGTGAAATGTTCTTTCTTTCTCCCCCTCCATATTACCCTCTCGGGTGTCGAAGTAAAGTGAAATGTAAAATAAATAAATAATGGTACGGTTTTAACTCCCCGCGTGGGAGCAGGGCCTGCAAACTGAGAGGTTAAGATGCTCCGATGCGGAGCGATGTGGCAACCATCGCGCCTAAGACAACCGCCATTATTGCCCCTTGTTCGAGTGAACGCAGGTACTCAATTATTTTTAGTGACTGAGTAGGTCACCCGCCAGGCATTAGAGAGCTCCGGGAATAGAATCCGGGTCCGTCTTCCCAAAATTTTATTAAAATAATAAATGTTATAGTGATACTTAAGATAAAATATGTAGTATGTCAAAAGTAAACAATAATCAAATAATTAAAATGCATAATAAATTTTTTTATTAATGTGTTATGTTTGTGTTTATTCTTCAGGAAAGCTTTAATAAAGACATTAGACAAAGGCAACATGGAGCTACTAGAAATATAGTTGAATAATCAATAAAATATAATTCAAGCGTTTATTTTTGAATTTTATTATACTGCCAATGTTTTCTCTTTCTGCCTGCTATAAAATAATTGCCGATTTAGCTCAAACAAATTCCCAAAACCTTCACCCATTAAGTGATAGCGATATTCTTGATGAGCAACCTGATGTATATCACTTAGAATGGAAAATCGTAGGCATATACATATTGAGAGTTCTGGACTCCTCTCCACCTTGTTTCTTTTATAAAACAAAAGCATTGAAATATGTATGTAACGTCCAATAAATGGTAAACCTTTTTATGTTGCTCTAATTGCCTAGCTACCTGATAGTTATGCACATAGCTTTGATCTACTTCCAATGTTCTAGTTATAGTCTCCCACAAACAACTAGCTTTTGCACAATATTCACCTTTGCATCCCACTAACAATAAGTAGTTAAATTTATTCACTTTTTTCACGAAGTCAAAAAATTTCTTTCTGCTTGAACCACCAATTTGATATTCTGAAAACATAGTCTATTGACTACAAAATGGACTAACATATCTGACGTGGCGGCCTTTTCGCCCTTGAACCGCTTGTATATCGCGGCGGCATGCTGGTGGCTTTGATATCTGCCGCTACATTTTGCTATCGCACACAAAACGGCATATGGGCTTTTGCTCAGCCGGCAAGTCTGCATACGCCGTCGGCGGCACCCTTTGATATGAAAAGTGCTGTCAAGTTAAAAATTTCCCGCAAAGACCTACCGCTAAGCCAGGCGCGAAGCCCGACAATATACTCACACCGCAACGCGGCCAATTCGGTCGTGTTTTACCATCCCGCAATAAATACTCACACCGCATTGCGCCCAGTACGGCCGCATTTAATCAACCCGCAATATACTCGCACCGCATCGCAGCCAGTACGGTCGCATTTAACCAACCCGCAATATATACTCGCATCGCAACGCGGCCAGTGCGGTCGCATTTAACCAACCCACATATAACTACCCCGCAAGACATACTCGATCCGCATCGCATCTCGGCCAGTGCGGTCGTGTTCCGACACGAAGACATCGCAACAAGATGGCCACCGTGAAACCATAGCCGTCGAAGCCGAAGCCGATTCAGGTGAGCGATTTGGCTTTACTTATCGGTTGATATCGGTAGCCGCCCCCATCCGCTTTCGCGCTGGCCGTTTAATGGACGATTTGGGCATCAGCGTTTTACATTTCAAAACGGGCCGTACTTAGTTTCCCACACCGCACCACGAGGGCACGCTATTTACACGCCTGCCTCTACAATATCAATCATCGAAACAGATACAATAGTTTTTACTAACAAAAGGAAGTGCGAGCTCCAAGATTTTCTCTACAATGTACACAGAAGAATCCGTTAAAATGGCCGAATTGGTTAAGTTTTGTTAGTAAAAATTATGTTCAGTCAAAACCCATTTGCATGTAGTCGGCAGATGCTTTAGAGTTAAGTGAATTTTTAATAATTTTTGTTAACTATAGAAGACGAATCATTACTATTCTCAAAAAATGAATGTATACTGGCATTCTTTTCTATCTAAACATAATGGACGAGACTTTTGCTGCTTTTGGCTATTGAAACGTTTATGTTGGGAAAAAAACAGTTTTGTTACTACAAAATGTAAACAATTTGTCAAGTTTTGTCACACCAACAGAGAAAACTGAAGAAAACATAATGATTAATTTTTATAATAAATTGCAAAAGGTAGTAGATAGAAAAAGAGAATAAGAGAAACACATTATAATAAGAAGAAATTAGAGTGAAATGATAGGGTACAATAAAAATACAGGACAAGGATGTATAGAACCATATAGGGAGAACATTATAAACAGAAATGGTCAAAAAGTAATTAATTTTTAGGAGAAAATAATTTCTTATTGGGAACACCACATAAGAAATATATATAACTAATGTATTGTATTGTGTATTCGCAAGAATAAAAGGAATATAAAAAGATAGCAACATACAAATTAAAAAATTTAGAAATAAAAAAGATATATCGGGAACAGAACAGATAATAAATTTTTAGAAAACGAAGAAATGAAGCATATATAGTAATTAGAAGAAATATGTACTAAATTTAATGATAAATTCTATAATAAAGCAAAACAAATCTGAAGGGAATGAAGAACAAATATTTATATTAAGAGAAGCTAAATTGGCGTTAATAAAAAGATACAGGTATGTAAATATTTATAATTTCAAAAGACGAACAAGATAGAAAACGTTACATAAATATAACGAACCAAATTAAAATAGTCAAGAAGGCAAATCACAAGAGTTGGAAGGAGTTTGGGGAGGAACTAAATCAAAAATATAAAATAGACTACAAATTATTTTGAATCCGAACAAAAGCAATGAAAATGCAGAAAAAGAACATACTTAGGGGAATAAGAAATAAAAATAATCAAATAAAAACCACACCACACGGGATATTATAGAAATAGAGAAACTACTATAAAAATAAATTTAATGTGGAAAAATACATAAGTCATCAACAACTAAAAACAAATACAGTTAATAAATGGGAAGATTACAATTACATAAAACTAAAAACAGAAAGTGCAATATGGAAAAAATTGCAAAAATTAAAATAAAACAGGAAATGATAAAATGGGTGGGAAAAGAGGGAAAACGTGGTTTTGCAAAATATACAATGAAGCATTGGACAGAAATACTATACCAAACTACACAGGAGATCAAATAGATTACGGCAATTATAGAGTAATATGTCTCTCTATAGCTTAGAAAGTTTAAGTTAGAAAGCACCTTAATTTTGTTATCCTCTGACAGTTTGATTATATTTTTGAGAAAAACAGCATTACGTCTTCCATAAGTTTTTCATATGTCATTACTCTTTATTCTGTATAGGATTTCTACTGCTTTTATGGTATATAACAGTCTAAGTCTTATGTTCAAATGTAAATTTTAGTATCAATAAATAGCTGAATTTATAGTAAACAAATTACTAGAAAAGGAAGGTCTTTATGATCTCCATTGCTATTTTTTTCCAGCTTATGATGTGCTACAGCAGTCACCCAATTCATCTCATCTCTCTCTTATAATGTAATTGATGTTTACAATCACTTCTATTCCTCCTGTTTTTCTGTTACATTCTTATATATTCATAATAGTTCGGTTTTAGTGTATATTTGATTTTTGTAAGGTTTTCTACAAATTCCTTCATTATTCTTCACTACTGATATATTTGACAACTGAATATGAATCTTAATATTCTATAATTTTCGATGCTTTTTCAGATCTGGAGCGATGCGAAACCAAATCTGTCAGTTTGTTACTTTAGATCACAAATTCAATGTCTAAATTAATACATTCAACAAAAAAATTACACAAATAAATTCATCTGGAGCGCAACCTGTGGTCAAGTGTATATATAGCTAATAGAACTCCGGGAATTTCCCACCTTGAGCGACTAGAAAACGAAAACTGCATATCATCACGTTGCAATTCACGAGCAGTCAATGTTTTGAAAAAAGTTTGTTACATAACGTTCTGTTCATCGCTGTTTCCTTATTGCTTTGTGGCTAATAATTAAATAACACTGTCAAAAGATAGAATAAATTATTTCATGGGAAAGAATAATAATAATTTGAGTTAATATTTATGTCAGTAGCATAAATTTCCATTATAATATACTTGTGCAATGTTGTGAAAACGTCTGATGAAGCCCTAATACTGGCATGATTAGTTTATATTGTGTGTAGTAAAACTTCATCTTCATATTTTACCACAAAAGGCAAAACATTTGACAGTCCTATAGATATACTGAGTCCTAGAAAACGACTATTACAGATCAAGTGATGCTTCATAAAGATTAATTAATTATCAAAAATGTCGCAGATGAACCATTCCACGCTTACTACCATCCTTTTGAGGTGCACAAGGTAAGCGATAGATAAATTATAGACCTTTTCCGCTATTCAACATCAAAAAACGTTCACGTTCATTCATTTTTTAGAACTTATATAGTTATTTAAGTAGTTCAAACGAGGCGAAACAAAAGGAGACAAGACAAAACAAGACGATACGAAACAAAAGAAACCGAACACGACAAAACGAGACACAATAAGATTTCGGAAAAATATGCTTCAAAGTGTTGCCGCGCTAGTTTTACTCTTATGTTGCTTTTTAGGAGATGGTTCTAAGCTAGCGTGCAGAGACACGTGTGAATTTTGCTCCAAGTAAAATTATGCATTAACAGTTTAACTGGTTAAAAAAATAAAGCAAAACGAGCAATATAAGAAAATTAAACTTCCTACAGCGACCAAAACTGAGGTAGAATTAAAATTAAGGATGAAATAGAAAGTTAAATTCCAACGTATTGATACGCGGCTATCCTCGAGACGGACTGACCGGACCCACTGCAAACAATGCCGAACGTAAATAATTTACAGGACCGCACTAAAATAAATTTAAAACATGACCAATACTTAACTAAACCTTTGCTAAACAAAAACACCGCTACTGGATTGAGAATGAGCAATAATCATTAACAAGCGAAAAGCGATACGGAAAAGACAAGACGTAAAATATAGAGGAGATATTACATTGAATAGAAAGTAAGCTGACAGATATGGATGAAAAACTGGGATGCGTGACATCTGAAATGACTAAAATAAAGCAAAAAAATTAGGGGTTAAAAAAAGTAATAAAACGAGAGAATAGAATTTAAAAATCAAATTAGAGGGAACAATCTAATAATAAAAGGAATGGTTGATGAAAACACGGAAGATAAAACTATCTTAATCAACATGGGAATATAAATAAATACAGAACATGATGTAGAAGAAATAAGGCAAATCGGAAAACACAACGAAAAAAAGGGTATGATCAGTAATAATAATAATAAAGTTAACAAAATACAATAAGAAAATAGAAATAATAAAAAACACGAACAAAACAAGAGGAACAAAAGTATGGATAGACGACGATTACTCGATTGAAGTGTAAAAAGAGCGAAAACAATTAATTCCAATAATAAAAGAAGCAAGGGAAAGAGGGAAAAAGTACACCTAAGATACAACAAATTGATAACGAATAATGAAGTGTTCAAGATTGAATCCGAGAACACAGATGAAGAAATAAAAAAGATAATTATGAAGGAAAAGGTCGCATCGGTACAAACAAAAGAAAGGCTAATATAAGATCTCTAAAATTAAAATTGAGAAAAACAACTGTAAGCAGCCGTACCATTAACTAATAAAGAAAGATAAGGGTGAATGATGATGACTCAGGCACTGAAAATAGAATAAACAAAAATAAAAACTACATATAACTAACATCATTAACATTAAATAAAAGTTATAGTCTATACTACTCAGGAGTACTAAAAGGACACAGAACAAAAGAACGGGTAAGTCTAATAATAAAAAAATAAATAGAGAGTAATTAAATATGAACCAATATACTCCAGAATTATAGTAATGCACGTTGAATTAAAAAGAATGATAGCAATAATACAGATATACGGTCCAACAGAAAGAATATAGAAAGAGGAAGTAATAGAATTCTATACAGAACAATGTAATCGACGGAATAAGAGGAAAACAAGAAAAAAATCATAATAATAGACGATTGGAATACAAAGGTGGATAGAGATGTGAAGAAAGAACAAGAAAGTATAGGGCGTGGAGAAGAAACCTTAAACAAGTATGTTAAGAAGATGATAGAAATAAAATATAAATAGGCAATTATAAATGAGATCAGGAAATTGAAAAAATAAAGGACTGAAACTACAGGTAAACATTAAAACATTATAAGGGTATGGAAAGAATATTACGAAGACGAATTTAGCAAAACAATAGAACAGAGGCATAACAATGAACATGGGGGAAAGAGTCACAAATAGAGAACATAAGCAAAGAAGAAATAAAAGAAACGATAAAAAACATAAAAACAGGTAATCCGGGAAGAGATGACAAAATAAAAACATAAACAATTAAGTGTCCAGAACATTGGCTCTGTAATATCAAAGAACCGTGGGAATCAAGAATAATACCGACGGACTGGGGAAAAATCCAATAGTACATGTATACAAAAAAGGACAACAAGTAAATTGCGATAATTACAGAGCTATATACCTATCATCGATAAACGTTAAGATCTACAAGAAAATAAAGATAAAAGAGTAAGACATTTCTTAGAATACGACTTTGATTCAACAGAAAGACAGGTGGTGTGGATGTACCTAAAAAAACTAATACTACCACAATACTCGTACAAATAATACAAATTCAAATTCAAATAGCAGGAGCAACATCAGAAGAGTTTACCTAGAAGAAAGAAATCAAGTAGATGAATAGCCTCAGCCCCCTCATATTTAGAATAGTAATGAAGAAACTGATAAAAAACACTAGGAAAAGAATGAAAAACTTCAAACAATAATAGGATACCAAATGGAACACACTAATGTACGCACACCACATTGTGCTAATAGCGGACTTAAAAAAGAAGATGCACAAACAAGACATGTGGACGAAAAAAATTGAATTAATGAAAATAGAAAAGTAAAATAATGGTGATAAATGAGAAGCAACTAGATAAAACAAAAATAAAGGAAGTAACATGTGAATACCTATAAACTCCTATAACAAATTATAGGAACATAGACATAGAAATAACAAACAGAGCGAGAAATCAACTAAACTCTAGTAGAGTTATACTAAGGGAAAACGGAACTAAAACAAGAAACAAAATTAAGAATCCATAATGTCATTACTGTTATACGCAAGCGAAAACTGGACGTTACAGAAGAAACACGTAGGAAAGATCGATATAATAGAGATAAAACACTGAAGGAAAATTGCGGGAAAACAAAATGGAATAGAATTATTAACAAAACAATCCGAGCGATGACTAAACAAAAACCAATAATGAGCAAAATACAAAGAAGACAAACTGGTTCAGCGATGAACCCAAACATATTAATCAGAAGGGTTTGGGGAGAAAAAAAATCACAAGAAAAGAAAAAGAGAAAGGCAAAGGAAAATATGGTTACGATAAATAGTAGATGTGGGAAACGAAAGGGGCAAAACAATAGAAGAGATGAAGAAAATGGCATTAAATAGAAAGCATTAGAAGAAATTGATAGATGAATAAAAAGAACCTAACCACAATTCGACACCAGAAATAGTACAAGGAAGGGAAGAAAAAAGAAGAAGAAGAGTGTTGCTACTCAATCAGAGTAAAACCGCAATATTTGTTTATCGTCTACGAAAAACCAACAACATAATGCTCTATAAAAATATCTAATTATTTAGGTGAAGAAGAAAAACAATAAAAATAAAATATGTTGTTACCAAACAGATTTTAATTTATATATTATCGTTTATTAGCCTTAACTTTTAAAACACTCTTTGGGAATTTATGTAATTTAAAAAATATTTTTCTTCACTTCCGAACTTTCACTAGCATCCAACTGTCATCTCATTAATTTTATTTGACTTTTTAAATTATTGCATATACCCTGCAAACAGGATTAAGCAAAGTTACTATATTGTAACGTTTCTGCTCTCCACAGTGGTGAATAACACGCATAAATTTACTTAACTACTTATTTATTTTATTTGCAGGCAATCAAAATTACTTAATGCTATTCATATACACAACACAGAATTAATAACGTAAAATTACGCTGTATTTATCTCTTACACTATTTATGTCAAGTGTAACAGAACGTTTCGCTTCCTGCACTTAACTTCCCCTTGGCTGCCTCGTTGCGTGATATTTACGCAACTCAGAACCGGTTCCAGGGCCTACGCAAAGTTTCTAGTAATAGTAAACCTTTGGCAATTTCCCAATGTTAGGGTTATTACACGTGCGCAGCTGCAATCCTAAAAGGCATTATGTCCACCGCTCGACCATGACGGAATGGAAGCCGCTATGAGAGGCGTTCGAAAATTCGTTACATTATCTAACTTTCTGATAGTTATTCAAACATACATTTTCGTCGTAAACTGCGTGTCTCCTTGTGCTTGTATTAGCTGTATACGGCGAACTTGTTTAATAACCCGGCTTTCGTTTTCTTATGCTGGTATGCCTATGTTCTGACGTCAAGATTCAACTGTCAACAATTCGTCAATCGGTTTTTAGAGCATCACCAAATTTGTTTAAAAAATCATTGGTGTGGCGGCCTTTTCGCCCTTGAACCGCTTTATATCGCGGCGGCATGCGAGCCTTTGATATCGGCTACGTTTTGCCGTCGCACACACAAACGGCATGGGCTTTTGCCCCGCGAGCATTCATGCCCCGCAGCGCGGCCAGTTCGGTCGTGTCTTAGTCCGCATAAATTCATATTCGCATCCCCGCATACATTCACATTCATGCACCGCAGCGCGGCCAGTACGGTCGTGTCTTAACCCGCATACATCAGAAACATTTCGCATCCCCGCAAATATTCACGCATCGCAGCTCGGCCAATTTGGTCGCGTCCCAATATCCCGAAGATACCAGATCCGCAACGCAGAGGTGGCCACCTTGGAATCGCCGACGAAGCCGAAGCCGAAGCCGATTCAGGTGAGCGATTTGGCATTCATTGGTTGATATCGGTAGCCGCCCCATCCGCTAACGCGACGGCCGTTTAAGGGACGATTTGGCCTTATCGGCTGACCTTCCACTACGGGCCGTACTACGTTTCCACACCGCACCACGAGAGCGGCTATTTACACGCCTGCCTCTCCATTTTTTGGTCCTTACGAGCCGCATCGGTATCGTATCCCACACCGCATCCACGAGAGCGGCTATTTACACGCCTGCCTCTCCATTTTTGGTCCTTACGAGCCGGATTGGTTTCAGATACAATTTATTACGCTTTATTCAAGTAAAGTTCCCTTATTATGGATAAGCTTGAATTAAAATTAGTTCAGTTAACTGCCAAAAAAGAGGCGATTTTCGAACGATTTAATCGTTTATATAACATATCAAAAAATATTTCAAATTATGAATTACGCTCAAACGAATTATTTTTATCTCAAACTGAATCTATTAGTGAATTATACAGCAGGTTTGAAACAATAATTGAAGAAATTAACAATTTGCAGTTTGAAATTGATCAGACTCCTCCAGACTACTCATGTTTAAATTCTATTGAAGATTTATATTCGAGTATTAAATATAAACGCAACCTTATATTGTCAAACAGCAAAACATTTACATTAGATCAAAAGAGGTATCGTAAAATTACCGCCAATTGAACTGCCTTCTTTCGATGGCAAGACTGAGAGCTGGCCAATATTTTACGAAATATTTCGTAGCAATGTGCATTTAAATACAATTTGACTGACGCGCAGCGTGTGCAGTATTTGATTAGTAAATTAACTCATGACGCTTTAAAATTAACCGCAGGTATTATTCCTACAGGGATACTTATAATATTATATGGGATAGTCTTGTTAAAAGTATCAAGATAAACGTAGTTTAGGCAGTCATTATCTAAATAACATTCTGGACATCAAAGGATGCGTCGGTAATGCTGTTAGTTTGAATACATATATAGAAAAATATTCCGCGTCCATCGCCGCATTAAAACAGTTAGACATTCCCGACCTATTAGATTTTGTCTTGTTACATTGTGGTTTAAGAAAACTTGATCCCCAAACGCTTCAACAATTCGAAAATAGGGTGAGCGGAATAGAATTACCCTCCTGTAAACAATTTATTTCATTTACGCAAGATTATGTCAAAGTACTCGAGCGCTCGCATGTAATAATTCGCAGACCAAGCCGCGCGCAAATTTCAGTTTACCTTATCACAGCCTTGGCCGTGGCGCACAAGGTGCCTGCAAGTCGTTTGTTCGAGTGAACAGATTTTTAATACGCGTTGCCGCTATGCGACAGAGAACACCAGCTATTTCGCTGCATTGAATTTAAAAATATGAAATCACCGCAAGCGCGTTTCGAGTTAATTAAAGCGAAACGCGGCTGTATAAACTGTTTAAGTCTATCTCACTCGTTAACTAAATGTAAATCACGGAACGTTTGTAAAATTTGTAAAAACCGCATCATTCTTTACTGCATTTTTCCAACTTAAAGAATGATCGCCCTATTAAGCCGTCTGGCGGCTGGACCGCAAGCAGGTGACCGTGCGCCCATATCAACGCAATCAGTATCACAACTCACGACACGCTTCCGTATCGCTTAGTTCAGCAGTTTCTTCTAGTTCGGCTATATTGTTATCGACCGCACAGATCTATGCACATGGTAAAACGGAAATACGCTCGTCGTCAGGTGTTTAATAGACAACGGGTCGCAAAATAACTTAATTACTATGGATTGTTGTAAACGCTTGAACATTCCCATAATTAAATTACGCAATTCATCTTTACAAGGTGTTGGTATGACCTCGCGACCTGTACACGGTTTTATTAATTTCGCAATAGAATCACGAATTAATCCTAACAACAAATATTACATTCGTGCTTTAGTAGTTGACTGTATTACAGACAAACTTCCCGCAAATTTCATTACATTAAATGAAGATATGTCATATTTAAATAATTTACCGCTTGCCGATTTATCCTGGAATGTACCGGGAGAAATTGACGTTGTTCTTGGTGCTCAACTGTTTCCTTATATTTATTTGGGAGATAGGGTCGATTCTGGTAACCGCGCACCACCCGCTATATTAACCAGCTTTGGTTACGTCTTATGGGAGATATTGCATGTCATTATGATGCAACCTGCCTACATAGTACTACATCTTCGTTTACCGCGCTTGCTAACGTTGACATTGAGTCAAGTTTACGGAAGTTCTTTGAGTTAGAGGAAATTCCATCTCAACGTTTTATTAGTCCAGATGAATTAGATTGAGAAAATAACTTTAACTCTTCGATTTTATTTAAAGACGGCAGATATCTTGTTGATTTACCCTTTTCTCGAAACCCCTCGGAGTTGGGTAATTCACGCGGTCTGGCTCACCTCGTCTACTTGCGCTCGAGCGTAAATTCGATTGCGTGCCAACCCTACGGAAAATTATAATAAAACTATCGCCGATTATATAACGCAGGGGTATTTGTCCCAGGTGCCTGACTCTGAATTGACAGAGGAGGGTTACTACATACCGCATCACGCCGTTGTCAGACCAGATAAGGACAGCATCCGTATCGTTTTAGACGCTAGTGCTAAAACGCACTCAGGGCTGTCACTTAATGACATTTTGCATGTCGGACCTAATTTGCAGGCCGACTTGTTCTCGTTGTTACTCGACTTTCGTACATTCCCAATAGCAATGACCGCTGATATAAAACAAATGTTTTTGCGCCTCGGAGTAAACGAGCACCATCGTAAATACTTACGAATTTTATTTCGTTTCAGTAGGAACGAACCTATTCGCACTTACAATTTTGACCGCGTGCCCTTCGGGCTAAAGCCTAGCCCTTACCTAGCTATGCGTACGTTACGCAACTTAGCGTGCGAGCATAGTGACCGCTTCCTGAGGCTTCTAAACTGGTAGAAACTCAGTTTTACATGGATGATTATGTCGATTCGGTTCCCGATGAACAGACTGCCATGCGATTGTCTCGCGAATTAATCGATTTATTTATATTAGGCTCTTTCGACCTTGTCAAATGGGCCACTAATTCACCCGCTTTGTTGGAGGTTCTTCCCGAGTCTCACCGCTTACCAGTAAATTTTTCTGGCATGGGTAACGATATTTACAATTTTAAAATCCTTGGTTTAACCTGGGATCCTGCTGACGATTACTTTTCTTTAACAACAGTCGCTGTAGAAGACAAATGCACAAAGCGCACGATTCTATCGCTAGTTGCCCGCTTATTCGACGTACTTGGCGTTGTAGCTCCAGTTGTGCTGTACGCCAAAATTCTTATTAAGGAACTATGGCTAGCTAAAATAGACTGGGATGAGGTTCCTCCGGAATCCATCATCAGTCGCTTTTCAGCTTTTGCACGCAATTTTTCCGCACTCTCTTCTCTAAAAATTCCGCGCCATATTGGCATTGTGGGAAAAGCTGTAGTGAACATCGTAGCCTTTTGTGACGCGAGCTTCAGTGGTTACGGTTGTTGTGTTTATTTGCACATCACTGATCCTGAAGGTAATATCACCGTCCGGCTTTTACGTGCAAAGTCAAAGGTTTCTCCAGTTAAAATAACAACGCTAGCTCGATTAAAACTTGTCGCCGCTTTGCTGCTGTCCAAGCTTGTTCGTGTGGTCCGCGATAAACTTTCCGCTCGTCTACCTATTACAGGTGTTTACGCCTTCTCGGATTCTACAATAGCGCCTTCGTGGATCCACTCATCGCCACATAGGTGGTCAATTTTTGTCAGCAATCGTATTGCTAAAATACACGATAATTTACCTGTCGCTTATATACCTACTCGCCGTAGGGGTCAACGCTCTCAGAAAGTTTACATATGTTTGTTTGTCTGTATGGTTACTAAAGCCATACATATCGAACTTGTATCGGAACTTACATCCGATGCGTTTCTTTCCGCCTTCAAAGGTTTATTTCCGCCGCGGTCCAGTGTCTGTTATATACTCAGACAATGGCACCAATTTTGTCGGAGCTAAGGCACAGCTCGGCGAAATTTATTCTTTTGTTAAACTCCACTGTCCAATCTGATATTAAAAGGGAGCTTCTTAAAACACGCATTGAGTGGACAATGATTCCGCCACGCGCACCGGATGTGCTCACTCCGGCGCATTTCTTAATGTCCAGTCCCCTCAAGTATTTACCTTCTTCTGAATTGACAGAAGAAAGATTGAACTTAACAAACCGCAAAAGGCTTTTAGATCAGCTTGTATTGTCTTATTGGAAAAATGGCGAGTTGAATACTTGCACACGCTGCAAGTTCGGCAGAAGTGGGATCACCCGATCGCCCAATAGAGATCGGTACTGTTGTTCTCTTGGGTCAAGATAATGTACCTCCTTTAACTTGGCCACTAGGCGTTATAACAGAGACTTTTACCGGATCGGATGGTGTAATCCGCATAGCTTCAGTAAAAACCGGGTCAGGTACATACAAACGTCCTGTCACCAAGCTATATCCTTTGCCAACCCAATAAACAATATTTTAGCTGATTCATGTATATATAGATAGTGTATTAATAGGGCATTTATATATAGTTTGTTACGATATTAATCTAACCGCAATTTAACGCACCTGAAATATAATAGTTAATTTCAGGAATTTAATGACAATATTGTTTCAAACCGCCGTTAATAGCTCCTTGATAAAGTAGTAATTTTTTTGAAAGCTCAGGACCTTTCAAGGCGGGGAGTATGGTGTGGCGGCCTTTTCGCCCTTGAACCGCTTTATATCGCGGCGGCATGCGAGCCTTTGATATCAGCTACGTTTTGCCGTCGCACACATACGGCATGGGCTTTTGCCCCGCGAGCATTCATGCCCCGCAGCGCGGCCAGTTCGGTCGTGTCTTAGTCCGCATAAATTCATATTCGCATCCCCGCATACATTCATATTCATGCACCGCAGCGCGGCCAGTACGGTCGTGTCTTAACCCGCATACATCAGAAACATTTCGCATCCCCGCAAATATTCACGCATCGCAGCTCGGCCAATTTGGTCGTGTCTCAATATCCCGAAGATACCAGATCCGCAACGCAGAGGTGGCCACCTTGGAATCGCCGACGAAGCCGAA
The DNA here is from genome assembly GCA_036346155.1 of Sinelater perroti. Classification (NCBI taxonomy): domain Eukaryota; kingdom Metazoa; phylum Arthropoda; class Insecta; order Coleoptera; family Elateridae; genus Sinelater; species Sinelater perroti. The sequence continues at coordinate 18,453,273 of JARFIY010000254.1, read as the reverse complement.
GCCGAAGCCGATTCAGGTGAGCGATTTGGCAATTCATTGGTTGATATCGGTAGCCGCCCCCATCCGCTTGCGCGACGGCCGTTTAAAAGACAATTTTGGCCTTATCGGCTGACCTTCCACTACGGGCCGTACTACGTTTCCACACCGCACCACGAGAGCGGCTATTTACACGCCTGCCTCTCCATTTTTTGGTCCTTACGAGCCGCATCGGTATCGTATCCCACACCGCATCCACGAGAGCGGCTATTTACACGCCTGCCTCTCCAATCATCTTCAATTGAACGGGTTCAAAAACCAAAAAAATTATCACATTTGGGGTTTGGAAAATTCCTACGTATTTTTATTTGTTTACTTAATTCAAATCTTTTTGCCATTAGGTGCCAAGCTTGTTGGTGATCACTCTGGATGTTATACTGTTATGGGTCTGTTGGTTTCTTCTGGCAAATATTCCCCTATCCCCTTCGGTTATCCAGTTTCATTCCAGTCCATGCCTCTCTTCATTACTGCCGGCCATTTTTCTTTGGATTACCTACCCTGTTCCTGTCAATTTTCCTTATTTCCTACACTTTTCTTATTCTATCGACCTCCATGCGAAGTATATGATCCACCTAACCTAGTTGCCTCTCTTGGATTATTGTCACTGGTTTTATATTCAAACTATCTCTGAATATCTCTTGGTTTGTATAGTGTTGTAAATTTTCCTCGAAATTTATTATAATTACCTCGTCATCTGCGAACTGTTACTTTTTCCCTTTCCAATATCCAAAATTTAATTTATTAGTTCTCTTCTCGCTTCCTCGAATTATATCATCCATAACTAATATAGAGAAGTACACTCAACACGCATCCTTGGCGAAGTTCCATTTTCGACATAAATTCCTAGCTTCTTGTTCTGTTTTAGTTTCTTCTCTAGCTGTTCCTGGCTTATTTCCTTGTTTACTCTATTCTTAGCTCGTAGCTTCTAATTTTTGTCCTGTTTTTCAGCGTTAATTTTCGTTTCCATCTTTACTAAGTAGTAATCATTGCCTTGCTGACCATCACATCCCTTATCAAGCTCCACATTTCATCTTTCATTATGAAATAAGTCTATTAGCGACTTTTCCTGTTTACTCTATTTTACTCTCGTGTATTTGTGAATGTTTATTTTTATGCGCGAATTTTGTGTTATTATTAGATCACTTTCTTTGCATAGTTCTATTACTCTCCCTCTGTTATTATTTTTTGTCTGTTCTTCTTGTGTACCCACATTTTTTATCCCTGCATTTCCCACTCTTCCATTACGATCTCCCATCATTAATATATTATTTCTTCTATTATCTATTTCTATCTGTAGTTCCCCAAAAATAGTCTTTTGGTGTGTTATCATTTGGTTAATATATTACTATCAACGTATATGCCTCCCCTGCATTAAATTTTATTTAAATTGATAATATTCTTTCGTTTGTGAAATTTGTATTTTCGGCCGTTTCTATTTATTCTGGTTTAATTATTACACCTACGCCTTTTCTTAATCTGTCTGCTTCCTTTACTTCCGTCCAGAACATTCAGTTTTGTCAGATCTCTTCCTTTTCTTTTTGTTTTGTGATACCTAATTAATCTAACTGCAGTTTTCTCTTTATATTCCTTGTACAAAATTTAATTCTTCTTTGTCCTACTCTTTTGTTATGTTCGTCTCTTCGTCTCCTATCTGATATTCTTTACTTCTTTCTTTATCGTCATACATGTTCCCTGTTAGTTTCGTCTTCTTGATGATGTTTCGCGGCAATTTTACTCCTTTGACAACTATACTATATACCTATTTTGTCTTTTTCTATCGTTTCTAGTTTTGCTTTAATTTTTTTAATTCTACTTATTAATTGTCTTTTTCTCGATATCCTACTCTCTTTCTCTCCTTCTCATCTCCCTGTTTTCTTTTGTATTCTTTATTTCTTATCATTCTTTGTATTATGTTTTCATGTAATTCATGAGAAGTAAATGCACCCCACTCAGTTATTGTTTGATGTAGATTTTGGGTGTGTAGCATAATAAGCCCATGTTTCTTCCAAGATGATGTTGGAAACACTGCGACTGTGAATCGTGATCGTTACCGTTACATGATAACTTTATTTAGCATCGACTAGACAACATGGATCTGGAACGAATATGGTTCCAGCAGATCGGCGTCACCTGCCTTACAGTCAAGCAATTGTTAATTTACTATACAATAATTTGATGGCCGCGTAATTTCACGAAATGCCGACTGGCCAGCAAGATCTTGCGATTTAACATCGTGCTACCTCTTTTTCTGGGTTTCTTCAAATTCAAGCTCTACACCACTATTCCATAAACTTTTGACGACTTCAAAAACAATATCGTTAAGTGTTCAGAACACGTACGAAATTCTAATCGAGAATGATGTGAAAAGAACCAAAATCTATAATCAAAGCCGAGGTGGCCATGTGTTAGACATAGTTTTCCATATTTAATCAGTGATTGTATACTTTAATGCTCAATAAAAATCTAATCGTATAATCAATTCTAAACTCGTTTTATTTGAAGTTTAAATCTGGTTTTCAATTTGGAACACCATTTACCTTAATTGCACATATCTAAGTAATCTTGTATACCCTCATTCGAGATATCGTCAATAAGAGTGAAAACTTCGACCGAATGTTCTAAAAAGTCCATCTTTTCCCGATGACTCCTAGCTCATGATGGTGTTTTTGTATATATTGAGAAATTTGCTATTATGGGGTTTTCTTGAAGACTATGCTGGTAACCAAATTGTTAAATTTCATGAAGCACTCAACATTTGTACAACAGTATAAGTATATTTTTGACTTAAGTGCTTGGGGTATCCATTACAAACAGCAATACAAAAGCTACTTATCATTGTCATTTCAGTGGTTACTTCTGATAAGATACTTGTTAAATGCAAATAAAACCGCTCGAGCAACAAGAAGCGAAAACACCTTTGAGAGCAGAATCATCGTCACTTTTGGTCCGTCGAGTATAACACGCGTTATTTTTCCGAGGACAATTTTTCCGACAAGTTTTATTATTCCGGATTTGTTTTATTGTGCCGCCAATTAAATGAAACCAATGTAAACACTACTTTATCTGCGGGCAGAAATATTTGTATTGATAAAACGCTGCCAAAACCTGCATTTCGCCTTCATTATTAGAAATGAAGTGGCGAATAAAGTGGTGGCTCGGTGCTATCAGTCCCACGGTAAAATAGTCGTAAATCGCCTTTAGTCGCTAAAAGACCAATTTGCTTGCAAATACAGTTTAAGAATTCACTCCGAGTAGACGTGAGCATGCAAATAAGCAGCATACAGAAACAATGACGAATAAAAGGATGCGATGCGGTTAGCAACCTGCAAAATATGCTTCCTGAGATTCGGTCGCCGAAAAATAATTATTCCCGCTCAAGTCGCGGTTTGTATCACGAATTTACCGAACTAGCAGGAAGCGGCGCGATAACACAAGATAGAGAAAATCGGAAATGCAAATTCTGATACGTTCGAAATACCCAGATGAAATTTCAAAGGGAAGTGTTATCGCTAGTGGGACTTTAAATTTGTAGGACAGCCAGCAGGCCGCCAGTGCAGTTTTGCGTCCAGCTTAAGAATGCCCTTTCATACACTTACGGAGTGACACGTTCGTAAATATTTACTGAATCTATCGATAAATATTTAGTGTGCGTAAGTTTGCTCGAAACCCATCCATAAGCTAATCGCCAGTGTAAGTGCAAGATGGAAACCCCAGCGGACGGTGCGAACGTGACTGACCTTTCTGCCGGCGTGTACGACTTTTTTGACGCGCGGGAGTTTCTGCTCGGAAGCATAGATGGTTTAATTGAAGACCTTTCGAATGGTTCCAGGAAGGTAGTGAGCGAAGCGGAGACGCCCTCCAACTACAAGGGCCACTTGCTCCTGTATGACATTCTGATTCCCACCCTAGGGTCTGTCATGATTCTGCTGAATCTGCTCGTGGTCATTTCCAGTGGGCTGATTTTGAAGAAAGGTAATAAATTATATCACAACCCTTTTTGGTGATTTAATTCGAGTGCATGTTGATTAAAGAAGTGATTTTTTTCAAAAAATTTTAGAGTAATATAAGCAAATTATTCGAACGTAGTTTCATGTAATTTAAAGACATTTTTGGTGAAAAGTTAGTACCAAATTAATAGTAACTCCATAATCATCTCTGATGTCTACTGAAAGCTTACTGGTTGTTGGTATATATACAAATTATGTAAGATCATACACCACCTCATAAGACAATGTTGTCTTTCAGCAATTAATGGCACCTTTAAAAAGGACTTGTTGGTCATAGATACCCTAGTCACTACCCAAATGTTCTTATCTACTCGCGAAGTTTTGAAACCCATCCTATCAATCGTTAAAACGGTACAACAGTTATTTTGCAACTAAAGTAATAAAATACAATGTGAGATTTTTGTTGTATTATATGAACAACTTAATTATCAACCTTTTTCACTAAATTATTACGTCAATTTAACTAAGCTCTAGCTTTCTACTTCGCAAAAAGAGAGTGGTTAGCAATTAAGAAACTCAACCAAACTATTCTCGACATTTTCCACAGCCGCGATGTTGGTGTCAACCAAGTGATGTTACAAAAAACCAACGAGTTGCCAATCTGAAGAGGCGAAGTCTGGAAAATGTCGCTTCCAGTCGTTTTGGCGGTGTGTGATCGAGCATTGTCCTTTGCCAGTATAAGGCCTTTTTTGTCCTAATGTGTCACTAATATCAGTTATGGTAAGGCGCTACTGAACGATGTTGATCCCACCACATACACAGCAATATCTTGCCGACTTGGATATTCGGTTGTGCGGTAACGGTTGATGATTCAACTGGATACGCCTACAATTTTTACCTTTGCGAGTTCCCATAGAGAATCCATTTTTGCGTCACAAGTCACAAGAAATTATACTTCTCAGATTTGAAAAGCAGCAACATGGCAAAATAATAATGTCTACTCTTGTTTTCTTTGAGTTCATTGGAGACCCAATAGACTATCTGATAGCTCCTCTCCAACTCATATAAACGTTTAGAAATTGCTTGGCGTGTTACTTCGAGTGCCTTTGCAAGTTCTGACTGTAAACGACAGTAATCCTCCTTCCAAAGTTATTCAAATTTCTTATTTTCGATTTTCTTTACTGTTCGGGGTGTTTGGTATCATACAGGTCAAAAATTTCAATTTTAACTTGTCAGAATTACATCTTGCAAGTACTGTGAGAAACAGCATCCTCCACTAACGCCGCACAAATAAGTTTTCAGGCTTAACCGACACTTTTGTGTTGCAAATGTTGCTTTTCACAGCAGTGCCAGCCCAATACGCAGACAACACGGCGTTAGTAATCAGTTCGCTCTGGTTCTACCTGGCGGTTAAGAAACTACAAGACGGACTCGATGCCTTCGAAGAATAAATTCAGAAAAAAAACCATCGCAATGATGTTTACAAAAAAGTCGAGGAGAGAACACCTGGGTCGTCACTATCTTCGGACGCGCCATTCCCTGGAATGGAGCGAGGTCAAGTACCTCGATGTAGCCATGGGCGCTAAACTCACCTGAAAGGCCCACAACGACAACACAGGAAGATGATGACATGTTCATGTCCAATCTGTGAATATGCTGCTGAAATACACATAAATGAGCTGCAAGCCATCCAGAACTGAGTACTAAGGTCGACCTTTGGTGCTCCGTGGTTCGTCAGGAATACGATCCTCCCTAGAGATCCTGAAACACGAAGCCACGAAACTACACCAACATTTAAGGTCACCCCAACCCAAAAATCAGGAACTTGGAAACTACAATGCAGAAGAGCGTAACATCACAAACGTCCGAAAATAACAATTTTTCCACAAGAGGTTCTCTATCAGCGAGTTAAAGAGGTTATGGGTCGAAACCAAGGTTCATCAAAAAGCTAAACAAAGATTATACGAGGTGCGCGCTAAAACTTCCTGGCTCGACTATATGTCAAGGGTGATAAGAAAAAAATTTCATATATTTCAATATATTTATTACATTACAAAATGTTTGACGTTTTGTCTGCAAAATGCTCCAAAATAGCTTCCTGAAACTCTCCATCGTTGCCAAATTTTCTACCTTAAAGATCTTTCTTATTCTGAAAATAGAGAGTAGTCAATGGGACTAGATCTGAGTTGTAAAGTGAGTGGGAAAGATTCTCAAAGCCACAGTCCTTCGCAACAACCTGAACAATTACGGCATTATGAACAGTAGCGTCATTGTGCAGAATACGGGCCACTCCTTTCTTCCTTGATAATAACGCCACATAATTTATGCAATACGCTAGCAAAACACTCTTCGTTTACTATTGTATTCTTATGCTTAAAATTAATTAGTAGAATACCCTTTAAATACAAAAAAATCATTGTGATTCTTTTCGTTAATTGAACCACCTTTGCCTTCCTTGGATGTTTTTCATCCGGTCTGCACCGTCCCACTGATTTTCTTCTGGCTAGGAGATCATAGTACAGGATCATGGTTTCATCACCTGCAACAATAAATTGAAGAACCTCTTCCTTATTGTTGCGATAAAGGTTAAAAATTGTTCACAATAAGTTTCTGTTTTCAAACCACTAACAAAACTTAGAAGTACCAATCTGGTATTAACTTTATTCATTTGTATAAATGTGTTCACAAAGACCGTCGCACGACTGTATCGGAAAGGCTTAACCTTGCTGATAATTGAAAACAAAGTTGTTTTGTCCATTTCTTTGCAAGTGAAAAGGAAAGATTCACAAACACAAGGTACATACCTACCGAACAATGTTTAATATCATTGGGACTGAGACCTCCATTAGTGAGAAATTTAGTCACAGCTTGGTACCCGACATTCAACATTGTGCAAAATGACGCACACTATCAACTCAAGTGATTGTTGATACACGACCAAGACAAATAAGCTGTATGAACTACCAAACACAGATGACGCTATCAGACACTACCATTATTTTATTTATATTATTACTGGAACATGGTCATGGCGCTTACCTCGTATATAATAATATCAGCTAGTTAATTTTACAAAAACTTTGTAAGAAAAAATTTGCAATTCAATGTGACAATATTTGAAAAGTATCTTTGTTGCGGGGATCTCTGTAATGCTCTCATTCTTATTTTTTGTGATCTCATTCTAAAATAGAAATAGCAAAATACTTTGACTAAGCGGTAACAAATTATGATGCAAAGGTGGTTTATTATGTTGCTGACAGATTACTTACATGCAGTAAGTGTAGCTTACCGTTGCTGTTACAATAGCTTCAGCATAAAACCTTTTTGTCTTTTTAAATTTTAGGTCTTCACTAGATTTTTATTTTTCCACCTCTTGTAACCTCTCTTACGAGATCTATCCCGAAAATAGCGAACCAATCTGAATATAATTTTTGTATTATATAGATCCATCCTTTTGGCGGGACCACACATATGTTCTTTAGTTTTTGGACAAACTTAGTTTGTTTTTAAAACACTTTATATGACCATGTTTGTATTTCGTTCTATTTTAATATTTAGTAGCCAAAAGTTCTCGTCTGGGTTTTAATCTATTTCTTAGCAATGTTTCTTCTTCTAATAAAAATTTATTTTATTTTATTCAATTAGTTTGTATTAAATAAATTAATATTTATATTTCCTTGCTTAGCTATCGTAATATCCTGTGTTCTAATGTTATCTATTAATAACAGCTACTAATTTTGGCACAGAACTAGAAAATATTTGACTAAAATCTGGAAAAGTGACGAGCTGATTTTAATCACAGGAAAATTTCTTTTGCAGGGCAACAACCAAGGTCCACCTACATGTTCCTGGGGAACGTCGCCTTAACGGACCTGATTACCGGCGTAGCAGTGCTGTTCGGGCAGTTCTACCCAAAAAGGCTGCGCGACCATTACGTATGTGCCACTCAACTAGGTAATGCTACTTATATCAACTCACTGACGGCTGTGCTTGATGCTCTATTTCCCTTTCGTGTTTGCCTAACCTAATATTCTATGAACCACAACAAACTGGGTACTAATTCGCGCAATACAAGTACTGCTCTTTAGATAAAAAGCCCAATTACGGCGGTAATTCTGTCGCTTGTTTTTGTTAGTTTGTTTGTTTGATAGGAATAACGCAAAACACTAGTTCCGCTTTATTGGAGTCTGGAAAGCGACCTTGGTCTATAAATAAAATTATATAGGAGGATTAGTTCGTTTATAAATTGAAAAACTTCAGCTATCTACAAAACAACGTTAACAACTAAGCGGCCACTCCAGAAAACCGAAAATTTAACTAATAAAACTGAAGGATAAAATAGAGCACGTAATCTGAAAAGAAATTTTAACAAACAAAGAAAGAGAGCAGAATTTATACTTAGATTTACACTATCAAAAGTTAGAAAAATAAGAAACCAATGGACAACAATAAACGAGTGTTGTGAAAACTCTTACCTCCAAGTCAATAGCTCTAGTAATGTTTCGGCAACATATAATATTCACTCATCAAACTTCTATGCAATTTACAGATGAAGATAACTTAAACAATTTTTAACAATGCTCTTAACAATATGTCTTATATCAATCAACAACAAGAACCAATTTTGACTCATTCGTCTTAAATGAAACAAGGAATGAGTTTCAGTAAAAAAAAACCAGATAAAAACACATTTAGACGCTGGCCCAAAGCCTCCTCAATCTGAACGGTCTGTCGGAACATCCTCAACTGTAAGTACCCAACAGAACTTGGACCATAAGTCGCCATTTGCACAAGCTAAGTTGAATCAACAGACAGACGCCTCAGAGAAGTACCTCATGCAAGTTTATGTGCAGACAATTGATTGATAATTCTCAAGGTCTCCATTCTTTCGCCAAATTATTACCATTTGCAAAAGGCGGATCTATCTTAGGTGTCCTAAATAGATTAAACCAATAGTTAAACAGAGGCCAAGGTCGAGCCATCACAATCTAAATTGTCAAAAACTTGACAGAGTGTGTATATTGAATACCTTGGCATGATCAATTCAAAACGAGCGTTGCTGCAAACGATAACGCCAGACCCTCCACCTTCTAAAGAATCTGTCAGAAATCAGAGGAACTGAATAGAATCTGTTACTCCAATCCCGTGTGTAATCCGGGATTACGTCGTATTACCATCTGTTCTAATTTATGGCCCACTTATTGAGCGAACGCAACTTTGTCAACTGTAAGGCAGTATAAAGAGAGTATCATCAGTGCTTTGACTCCAAACCACAATAGTGGCCCAATAGAGCGTAAAAAATTTTTTAAATCTACCTTAAGAAACATAATACGGGCAATAAAGATAACAATTGTAGTTTTCATTAAGATAAATATACTTTTATGATCTTTGGTTTACAACTCAAGCATCTAATGAAATATATGTTCACCAGGAATGATAGTATCCAGTACGTTAGCTTCCATATATTCAGTAGGACTGATAGCCATTGATCGCTACCTATTCATCCTGCACGGACTACAGTACCAAATTTGGGTTTATCCTACGAGAGTACGAGCGTTCATACTTATTTCATGGATAATAGGTATATTGACTTTCAGATCCTTTAAAATTCTGGGTTCGTTAACGAACTATTCTTGCAGGGTGCATTATAGGATTTCTTCCCTTGATGGGTTGGTACGGCGATACCGACAACGGAAGAGTCTGCTGGTTCATTTTCCTGGCACCAAAGGAGCTGATTTTGCTCACGGTCATAGTTGGAGTCATACCGATTGTGGTCGTCATTGTCTTGTACTCCATAATTCTCTACCGGGCAATCAAAAAAATCATTCAGCTGCAAGACGTGGACGCGGGAAACTCGAACCAAGCAAACGAGAGCGGCCTTCGCATATTCCGCGGAGGGGCCAACGCTCAGAGCCCAGAGAGCGGCGAGGAAGCAAGCCGGCCGAAGCAATGTTCTTCCAGCACTCCGAGCAAGTGGAAAGCTGTGAAAGTGGTCATGTTCACGACGGGCAGCTTCGTCATTACCTGGTCGCCGTACTTCGTCGCAAGCTTGATGTATGGCTACTGCTACGACAAGCAGTCCAAGCGTTGCAACATGCTGCGCATCTTGATAGCCAGCCCCCTGGCCATCCTCGGCTTTGTTAACAGCTTAATCAACCCCATCATCTATGCGTGGTGGCACAAGGGCTTCCGCACGTTCATGAAGCAAAAGTTTGAAACGCTCAGGCTGAAGCGGAAGGTGGCCAGGGAGGTGACGGCTCCGGCAAGCAGCAGCAGCAGGAGCACGTCCCAAACTACTACTGGGAGCAAAACCTCGACGTCCACCAATTTCTCGGGTGCGGGAAATGAAAGTGTTAACTACAACACCGTTTGTAATTCAAAATTAGGTGCTGTTGGTACACCTAAGCTTTTACTGTGATATATATTTACAACAGTAAGAACTTTTTCATAAAGAAATATTAAATAAGAACTTTGATGTTATGAACGGTAGTGTGTACTGCTTATGAGAGATGCTTGACAAGTGATAAGCCTACCTCTAAAGGAGTTATCGCAAGTGACTTTCTACTTGGATATAATGTACTTTTCCCGATAATACTCCAGTGTTGCCAACATATGGATAAAAAATAAATCATTTTGGTTCTCACACTCCGCAGAAAACAATTTAGAGAGTAGCGTTACACATATCTATTATTTCAATTTAGGCTTGGTTGTTTCCTTCTTAGAAACAAAAAAAAAGAAATTCAGAAAACCTATTGGACCTAATGACTTGGTCATGTCAAAAATACTGCACATAGACAAACTTTCAGTGTAATGTGTTAACTCCTTCACCAATCAGCTCACCACTTATCAAATATTCTTGTTTAATTATATTGTTTATAATAAATGATAATCGTACTATTACGCAATTTAATGTCTAAATATTAAAAAAATACCTTTTAAAGGTGCAATGATAGTAGCTGTAATATATGTTTTATTTTATCAGTTTTATCATTCTATTTTTACTGCCTCAAGAAGCCTTTATTGGCAATATCTATCCGTAAGTTACTTTTCAAGAAAACGGGCAAAAGACAACTACATTCAATTTACGCAAGGTATAGTAACAAACTAGAAAGAGTTCCCGAAGACATTAAATACTTGGAACATGCACACCTCGTTTCAACTGGTAGTTTAAGCAAAATAACATTGGAGAATTTTAGTTCAAGAAAGTAAGATTGGTTTGGTAGCTATCAAGATATCATTCAACCATTGCTCGACCATAAATACGCAATAAAACTGAATTTAAATAAATGATAAAATCTCAATATCCGATCAGAGTTCTCTAAAATAAAAGTAGACTTACGTGAAAAATGCAGAACATAAAAAATCTGATGGTCTAATAAGAATCGCGGAATTTAAATATTCGCTAACCATAAACAGAAAACTTGCTTTGAGTTATTAAGCGAATACGCGATTCATCTCGAAAATATCTAGTCAGTTAATTTTTTTTTTTTTTAGTAAAAACCACCCTTAACGATATTTATTGAAATTACAATAATGGTACGGCTCTAATCCCCCCCCCGGCCTGTGAACTGAGAGGTTAAGGCTCTCATATGACAACTTTACTGCCCGGTCGTCGCGCACCACATCTGATGCGGGGTGATGTGGCAAGCACCATGTCTTAGACGACCGCCACTATTACCTCTTGCTCGAACTAAACGCAGGTACTCAATTATTTTTAGTGACAGAGTGGGCCACCCGCCAGACATCAGAAAGCACCTAGGGAATGAACCCGGGTCCGTCAACATTGCAGCTTGCCCCTCAACCACGGGACCACGCTAGCATATTGAAATTACAAAATGATCATTAAATCGATCAATAAGTAATTTTGTTGAAACTTCAATTACTAGTACAAAACTTAAATCTACGGACTTAGTCACTAGTATCCCTTAGTTTCTTACTTAATTAGCACTATGCTCTGTTTTACACTAGCACAATCAACTCTGTTGAGTCTTCTTGTGAGATTGGTCTTATCGAGGAGCTGGATAATAGCCTAGTCCACGGTGTCAATCTGAAGGTCTCGATGGAGCTCACTATTTATGATGTACCAAGGCGCATTAACAGTGTTCCTAAGAACTTTATTCTGGAATCTTTAGATTCTTAGAATATTACTCTTGCTAAGACGGCCCCATAGCTGAAGGCGGTATGTTCATATTGGTTGAGGATTTATTTATACCGTAGTATTTTGTTATATGTTGATAGACAGAAATATCTACCAAGTAACCAGTACATTTTCATGTAACTTATATCAAACTCTTCTCTTTTCTCTTCGACATAAACGAACTCTTGCGTCTAATGTGATGCTTAAATATTTTGCTAAATTGGCATAAGAGATCTGTGCATTATTTATGTTAATTGGAATTTATTCTCTTTATTTGTAAAATTAACATGCACCGATTTGGTCTCCTTCATTTCGCCATCTTTTGGCCCCACTACTAATGTAATTGATTGACGTTTGCAATTGATGTTCAGCCTACCGCTAGGATAGCAGTATTGTCTGCAAATGCAGCTACTGTATCTTGTTCTAAATGTGATACATCACTGGTGTAGATCAGGTACAAGATAGGTCCTGGAACGCTTGCTTGTGGCATTTCTGCTCTGATTTGCTTTAGTTCTGTTTGTTATTCATATTGTTTTACTCTCAAGAACCTGTCCGACTTGTTTGGTTCTAATAATTTTGCATACTTCTGTGAAAATAGCATGTTTAGTTTATATTTTAGCCCATCATGCCACACCTTATAGAAAGCCTGCGCAAGATCGAAAAAGATGGCTGAGCAGACTTATTTTCATTTTCCTTAGACTGAAACAGGGCGAAACTGCGCGTGCAACTAGTGAGTCGATTGTTTTTCTTTACTCTCATAGTCTAAAGATTCTCTGATCATTTATTTTTAAAGTTTCGGTAAGTGGCTCGTAAAACTGATTTTTTTTGTAAAAGTATGGAAGCTGATTTCCACCACAATTTTGGTATCTCTCCAATAGGACATATATTATTAAATACATCTGTTAATTGTTTAAGGCCCTCTTCTCCAAATAATTTAAGAAAATAAAAAATTTAAGAAATAAGTATAGGCCAAGAAATTTGGCGTCTTTAAGTTGAGATATTGGCTTCGTGATCTAATATATATTTATTAGATATAATAGACAGTTGAAATGTAGATAATATTCCGCAAAAAGGAAAGCTACGCATTCTTTCCAAATGTTCATTTTCTTTTTGTTGTCAATAGTCATATTATCATCTAGAGCATGTAATAATCCTAATATATTTGGTTTATATGTTCCAGTAGCTTCTATAATCTTTTTGTGTATATTAATCAGACCATATTTTTGCTATAATGCTACTATTTCCTCGCATTAATTTTTGAGGCAGTTTTCCTTCGCTACCCTTATGTCTCGCCTAACGTGTTCCTCAATATTTTTGAATCGCGTTTCGCAGTTTTCCGATTTCCTTCTTTTCCTTTGTAAGTTTTAGGTATAAAAAATATACCATCCAACATTTTCTTTTTTCATTTTTAGCGACCAAGTATTCGTTAAAAATAAATATCTCACATATTTTCTTTGGAATTATTTATTCTACACATTTACACTCCTTTGTCAGAAATTTTGTCACCTTTTCCGTCGTTTTCTTCTCTTTTAACTACCTTATGTCGCACCGTTCCCTAATGGATTTCCTCTCGACTTTCATGAGTTGGTTGTGAATCTTCCAACAAGAGTACAATGATGCAATAAGATGTCAGCACCAGCATAAATCTTTTTGAAATCGTTTCTTCACAAATATATAATCGATTTGATTTCTGACTGTATCATCTGGCAAAATTCAAATATACAGCCGAAACAACGGTGTTTTAAAAATAAGTGTATTCACATTAACGAAATTGCAAAAAAAGAACTGTAGAAGTATAAGACATATGTTCAAATATTCAAAAGCCGTTTAAAGACAAACCATGAGCTCTCTATATCAAATGATGTTGACAAAGAATACACAGCAAGTGGAAACCTTAAAGAACTATCACGACGTCCAATGCTGCCCTACATATTAACAACCCCGGATGCTTTACAATAAAAACTGGTCCAAGAATCTTTCAAATAATGTATATGAATTTGACTTATTATTTCAAGGCTCATGTTCTGTAAGAAAAGAGGTGCTAGTGGAAGAACAAAACATATTTAAAAAAACTATGAAAATAGGAAAGGAGAAAAAGGAACATGACTAGGAACCCTTAAAATGTTCTAAATCGGACAAATACAACCAAAATTAACAAAGGGTAAAATAGGTTTGAACCAGTTTGTGATATAGTCATATTCCAACCTGGGCTTCAGATGTCTGGCAGATAACATACTCAGTCACCAAAAATAATTGAGTACCTGCGTTCAATCCGAGCGTTAAATAAACCCCACATTAAAAAATAAAAATTAGCGAATAAATGGCAGATTTTTTATTTGTTTTAAAACATTTCATATGGCTAAATACCTTATGATACTTTTCTATTAGTATTAATAGTGTGAACAACAAATTATTCATAATAACATAAAAAAGAGTAAAATCTGTCATGACAAGGAAATGCAAAATCCTGTTTTGCTCTCAGTTCAATCACAGAACAGCTTTTTAGCATTCTACCCTAATATAATTATTCAATAACAACACATTTTGAACAATATAACACTCCAAATTTAAGCTAACAAAAACATATCAGTATAACATTTACCCAACATGGATTATAAGATAACGAAAATAAGATCGGCGCTTGTATAAATAAAAAGTCGAGTGTTCATTTACACCTACATACATATACCTTGTAGTTTTTAGATAGGAAATCTGAACAGAGCACTTGATAAATTATAAATAAATATACCAGTTCGGCATGCTGTCGACAAAGAGGTAATCTAACTTTAGATAACTCTTGTCGATAATTACAAATTTACTGCTAAAAAGTAGATCAGCTATCGATTTGAAGGAAATGTAAATACGATAAAATCTAGCAATACATAAATTAAATACAGAAAAAATACGTGTAGGTGGATTTTAATTTTATATACTTTAAAAAACATATTATTTAAATGGCAATAAATATTTCATAGTATGAACAGACAGGTGGACAGAATTTCATTCAGTACACAACCAACTTTACGCTACATATCAACATGAAGCATAATCTGTTTTCTTATACCACTCTATCTCCTTGTTTTTTGGATATACGCATTTGTCTGTTTATTTATAAATCCGGTACACATCAAATATTACCAAAATTCCTTGTATCTTCATTTTTCAATACGCAAAAAAGGAGTTGCATAGCAAAATCAATGGATGGAACTCTACTAACAACCAAATATTTTTAACAAATTGAAAAACAAAGCTGGCCATAGTAGAATCTACTGACTCGGAGATGACCAGAGATTATTGCCGGATCGGAAAAAATGGTTATTGCCACGTTAAAGGGGTGATTTTTTCATGTATATCACTCAAAGAATTAGCTGCCGAGCTACGACTCCGGCCATCTTGACAACTTCTCTGGAGGGAGCATCGGTCGATGGAGGGCCGAGTTGTTGGATAACCAAATGTAAAACGACGCCGGGATCAGAGGACATGACTGGCGGGGAAAATGGAAACGGGGACTTTTATATCCCGTGCAAGTGAAATCAATCTCACAGGTCAGAACATGTAAAAAAATTGAAAAACTACACTTGACCAAGCAAGAAAAAAAATGCAAAGTAAAATTGCACTAGATGGGAATCGAACCCTCGACCACCAGATTGCAAACACGACGCCTAACCGGCTGAGCCATTTGCTGACTTGTGCAAACGTCAGTGGAACATGCATAGTACATTTGGCATGAGGAGAAATCAAGAATAGAATACGGGTCGACTTTCCTGTGCATTCCTTACACTTATTTTAAGCTACCGTAGCTCCGAGTGGTTCGGAGCTCGGCAGCTAATTCTTTGAGGGATATACATGAAAAAATCCCCTCTTTAACGTGGCAATAACCGTTTATTCCAATCCGGCAATAATCTCTGGTCATCTCCGCGTAAATACAAGATATCTAGGCCCTAAACCCTGGGTTCTGAGTCCCACAGATATCATCAAATCTAGAAATATCGGAGTAATAAATGCAACTGAGAAAATTAATACTTCTAATAATATGTGAAGCCGTGGCTGTGTCATATTTGACATATTTTTAATTAGCTGTGATAAATAATAATGGTAAGGCACTAACGCCCCGCCTGTGAGCAGGGTCTGCGAACTGAGAAGATTGAGGCTCTCATATGACCGCCCACTGCGCCCGGTCATCGCGCACCATCTCTAATGCGGCGCTACGTGGCAAGCACCGCGCCTTAGACGACCGCCATTCGAGTAAATGCAAGTACTCAATTATTTTTAGTGACTGAATAGGCCACCTGCCAGGCATCGAAGAACTTCAAGAATAAACCTGGGTTCATCCTCACCGCATTGCGCGCTTCAGCCGCGCGACCATGCCGGCGTATGCTCTAATAAATAACGAAAGAAAATTACTGAAGTTTAATACTAAAATAACTATTCTGTTCGTCACAAAGAAAGTTTAATCCAAAAATTTGAGGCAAATGAGATATATATGTTACCATACATTCCAATAAAAACATCGCCGCCATTCGTCAAAACATACGCGAGAATTAATCCTAATTATTTATTGACAAATACAAAAAGTGGACCTTTTCCCATTTATAATATCGGACTTTTCATGCGTTTTTTTATTCTTATAAAAGCATTATAATTCAAGAATTCAAATCCGACAACCATAGACATTATATATTCGTTAACTGAGTCGCTTTTGACCAAAATATCATCTTGACTCCGATTTGTACAGACTACAAATATATGGTTTCAACAAGACGACGCTATGTACCACACAAACAAAACGATCGACTTGATTTGCGCTGCTGTTCCTTTAGTAATCGTTGAAGGTAAAAGCCGAGAAGTATTGTCATCTATAGTGTAGAAGATCAGTACGTTTCGGATGGCCAGTAGTGCCTGCAGGGTTTGTACGCAAAAATAAGAAACAGATGTAAGAATTACCATGTATTGCTTTTCTTTGCTATTTCTCCAGTCCATGTTTTCTCTTCTTTCTGGAAAGTGTGAAAATATTGTTGTAAATTTTCCTTTCTTCAATCGTCACTGGGATAAGGTCCGATTGGCTTCTGGGAAGGCGAATCGTTGAAGAGCAGATTCTAAATCTCACTTTTATTATAATTTCGATAACGTTGTCGCGGGTAATGAGAAAGCAGGTCGGTAAATATGAAAACAGTATATATCAGCACATAATTATTAAATTTATATAAACTACTTATTTAATTTGTTTACAATAATTAAATTATTTAATATTTATGTACACGAACACAGGTATTTACTAATATCAAATCAGACTCTATAACTCTATTACGATATTTCGCTTTTACTAACTTGACTTCCCCTGCTTCGCTTCTATTAATACATCCAGCATATGGTCTAAAGTAGTCTTGTAAGGCTCGTGTTCCTTCCGGAATATTCCGCGCTGTTCTAATCCTTGCACGTTTACGAGTACTACAAGGGTCTCAACGGCAGCGACTTCCACATTGAAGGCGGCGCATTAATGAATTTTTCGTCATCGGAACACAGTAAACTTACACTAATCAAATATTAAAAAAGGCTTCGTTGTCTTACAAGGTGCTGATGTTCACTGGCCGCTAAAATCATGTGATTTAACACCGTTTCTTTTGTATATTATGTTAACCCTCTGGTTTATGCCAATAACAAACAAACAATTTTAGATTTTAATATTATTAGCAACCCATATATACTAAATCTAATCTACTTGCCGTCATAATTACCGAAAAGCGGTAATAAAAGTTTAAAAGAACTGGTTTGTGGTTCGATCAGAAGATTAATAAATTGAAGAACCTGTCAAAATAAATTCCACAATTTGTGTGGCGGAGTTTCTATTAAAGTAGATTTATTTATAGCAAATGTAAAAACACAAACTCCGTAGAATATTGTGTTAGGATAAATAATATTCTAATTATTGCCTAGGTTGGATGTTTTTACTTTAGAGAGAAGATAAATGATGATTTCAACAAGCCAAATATTTTCTCTTTAAATATTGATTTACAAGGCGTGAAAAGCCAATAGACATAAAACACTTCCGACGAAATTCAAATTATTCTTCCCATCTGCAAAAAATATATTACGAGGACTACTTTAAAACTAATATGCATTTTTTTTAATTCTGCATTTTATGAATGCAAAAAGCATCTTCGCCCTTCTATTCAAATTTAATTCAAGCCTTCCTCTACATATCAGGATTGTATAAAAAATGGACGTTATTCTTGAAATCCGTTGCGTTATTATTAATATATAATATATAATAATTGCGTTATAATTAATAAAAAGTGGCAGACAACATAAACAATACAGTTATAGAAAAAGAACACATAACTCTAAACAAAGCACCATCAATTGCATATTACACAAGTAAATATAAGCAGAATATTTAATAAAGTTATTTGATCAATCTCTTTTCGAATGTTGAATGTTGTTATTAAACCGCTACTTGTTAGCTTGTGAGCATACATACATACCCTCCTTTAAGTAGCCCTACAGAAATAATCTGACAGTTAAATTAGAAGAACAAAGAGACCGACTGTCTTCAATGAACATTTAGAATTTACATGGTTATCCATGCTGTATATCTTTTAACTCTTTCTTGTTAAAACCACACGTACTGTACACATTCATAATCAATTTCAAGGAGGACTTAAGCATATTTTATTTCACATATTAAAAAAATGATCTAATAATAGTTTGTTAGATTATTGAAAGAGAATAAAAATATAATTGATCAATGACCCTTGCATATTCTAATCCACAATATCTCGTCGAAATTAGCATTGTTGCTCATCATTATCCGTAGCTTTTTTTATTATTATAATAAGTAACATTACCTCAAAACAAGTTAAACTAGGTTAGCAAACAAAAATATCAAAATAATCTTGACTTCCACTTGAAGTCAGAAGACTCCAAGTCGTCTCACCGTTCACACACTCACTGTAACTCTTTCAAACGGCAATATTTATATTACTGGAGCTTTAGCCGCCAAGCCAAAAAATATATGTCTGCATGTAGCGTTACATGTACCAAACAAGTACATTGAAGAATCATAGAATAACAGCTGCACTCTTCGTTGTAAACAGAACATCAAGCAATGCTTGGTAAACACAGGAGCAAATATCTTCTCTTTATCAGCCGTTCACTAACTTCATTGAAAATCTGATGAGTTTTCGTGTTTCTCAAAATTTAAAAGCCTGTCCTGGGAACAAACTCCCTTTTGTACTCCAATTTCCTCGTTGACATATGGCGCTTGTTTAAAGAACAACGATACCTTTAGACAGATATTAGCATCAACACAGGTACTAGAACTTTTTTAGACGCGAGATTGCTCGCTTTGATATTTGAGCTAATTAACCAAAGATTCCAGAAGCTAAACTCCTTGACACCTTCACCACAATCTACTAAATATATAATACCGATGAGTTTCACTGCACCTTGAAGACTGCTTTGAAGGGGAACTCAATTGTAGATTAAGACCTTACATAATACAACCTGCTCGACAGACAAGTTGCACCTGCCTAATCAACTCTTCATCACTAATGAACTTCTGTTGGAAACAAACTTCAAAAACTACACATCCTCTTTGCTACCTACTAAGCAAAACCTCGTCTAGTAACAGAAAGCATAGTATTCATCCAAAAACCAGCTAAGTGGTGTTCCTCATTTTAGATGCACTGTTGAAGTTCTTCATTACTCTTTCCAACAAGTGTAAAGAAATATACCTGATTCCTTGACGTATCGCACTGTAAACCTCAACCTTGAGTAATCCCCATAGGAAGAAGTCACATGAGACAAGATCCAGTGAACGGGCTGGCCAAGCGACGTCAGCTTTGAGAGATTAGGCACAGCATTTAGAGCAAAGCTCTTACTGTGTAGGCTGTGGTTCTATTCTGTTGAAGCTACAAGTTTTAGGATTCGCTGCAAATAATTGGTGAACTATTTCCACATACCAATTGGTTGTGGTTCTCAAAAAAGAGGATCAATGACCCCCAACTTTACTCACCACACACTAAATAGTGACAAGTTCTCTGTGAGAAAGCTTTTCCTGCATATCTCATGAATTTTTATCACTCTAATAACGAAAGTTTTGTTTATCAACACATCCTGACAAGTGGAAATGCACTTCATCCGTAAAAAAAAACAATTGTGTCATGCGGTATGCATTTGAAGATGTTTTCACAGTTTTAACAGCCATCATATATGAATGAAAACGAAAATCTTGGTATAAAATTCACCCTATACATGACTAGGCAAGTGGAAAACAATGGCATGTTTACGCGCAGATTAACTTGGTAATCTCAAAATGAATCATCTTATCCAAATAAAGGTGGTGATGTACAAAAAATATGAAAAAAACACAGAAAACACATTGGCTATTATGGCAATGAATGATTTAAACTATCGCTAAAATGTCTGTCACCTACAACAAGCGTTTTTATAAATTTTTGCGAAATTCATACAAGGCCTAAAGAGACTAGCATATGAAGAATACAATGCCACACAAAAGGCAGTTCTTTTAACAATTATGAAACACATATTCATTACTTCTACTAGCAGCATTATTGTCAAATGTTCTTACTAGAACTTGTTACAGATATCCTGTAGTTGAAATGTTGAAGTCTTCTTTAACATATGAACCAAATTAAGAGAATTTTGATCATATCATCTCATATCACTGCAATTAAATGTTAGTAAAGGTTTAACCAGCACTATTTCAATTCTACTACGACCTTGTCTGGCAGATACTAAAAACAATTTATACTTATTCCGTACTTTCAATCATTTAATGCCAGACTTTTCCATACTACTTTTAGATGCTTATGTTACATTAAACCATTAAATTTGGAAATGAGAAGTACAACCACTTCAATATTATCAAGAATTGGTTTTTTATAAGTCTGTGACACCAAATTCAACAATATATCATATGATTATATAGAATATCTGACATTTCTTAAATCAAAATAATACAGACTAATACTGACCACTTTAAGATAAAACACTAATGCTCAAATGCCACTAAATCTTCAATGTTTGTGGAACGTATTTGTAAACTGCTTTAATTCTTGATACACATAAACAATTTACACTTCAAAGTGATAACCACCATTTTTTTTAAATTCTTTGTTGTACATCCTAAACAGCTAGGCATTTCCTCGTCAATTTCTACTTAACTTTTATATACCAACAACTTGAGGTACCCCCATAAAAAAACAGCCGAGTTAGATACAGCAATGCTGTCAGCTAAAGAAGAAATGTTTTCTTCCCTTTTGATAATTATAGAAGATCTGGTAACCACACGCTTGCAAACATAAACATCCTTTTTAGGATAATGAAAACATATATCCAACAATTCTTAAATGAAGGATAGATAACGAGCCTCATTTAAATGGGATGACAAAGTGCTGTTAGATGATCTTGTACATTTTAACCCCACAAGTTGCGAAAGACTTAATTGTTGCTGTGACCATACATAAAAGTAGTAAACAAATTTGGCCTCATTCTTTGTACTCATATGAATGTATATACTATCCCTCAGGGAACATGAACAAGTTGAAAGACGTTTATTGGCGGTGTTTCTGGTGCACAATCTAATACTCTCTCCTCAACTTTTGGTATGTAAACAAGCCATCTCTATGTGCCTTGAATCACCCAGTCTCAGAACATAATAGAAACAAAATAGGTTACAAAAATATGAAAAGAGGAAGAAACACATTATAAAAAATTAAAACAAAAAGAAATAAAAAGTGAATATGAATAGTCGACACTACAAAAGCAACATAACAGATAATAATAAATAACAGAACATACAGCATTGCAACATGGAACATGAAGAGCCAAAATGAATATTTTAATATTGGCTGAAACCAAGAGAACATGAAAATAAAGTGTGGAATTGCAAGTCAGGGATATTTTAAAGAGTATGCATAGTTAACAAAGAAAATACAAAAAAAAAGAATGTAATGGAATAATCAATAAAATCTGAAGACTACTGATAATGTGTATGTACCAAAAGAAGGTGCCAGGAAACAAAACAAATGAGTTTTGGAATAACCTATAAGAAAACACAAAGAAAACAGACAGAAGAAAAACATTAATGATATTTAAGAACATAATAATGTATTCGTAATTTGATGAAAACACAAAAAACAATGTACAAAGAATTGTAAGTTTTTTCTTACTGAAGGAGACAATACATCGTTCCAACATAAAAAATTACAAAAATATAATATAACATCTAAAGAGAGAAAAATCAAATGAAAGAAATCAATCATATCAGAATAAGCAGAGGTCACAAGGTGGGAAATGGTCATTAATTAGTCCTAACAGATAAAAAAATATCATGAAAAAAAATAGAAATTAAGAATGTATAGCAGTAGAAAAAAAATTAGAGAATACAAATATCATGACCTACAAGTTGCACAAAGTGAAAGTACCAAAAAAGAATTTAGAAATATAAAAAAACAGCAGCAGAAATATAAAAAATAAGTAAAAGAACAAATAAAAAGAAACAGACAGCATGATAAAACAAATAATAAATAACTTTGTGGAGAGTTTATCTTGGAACAAAAATATGTAGAACAATTAGTGAAAGAAGCGTGGAAACTTAGGCAAGAAATTGAGAGGGATGCTATAGGAAAGAAAAAGGACTACAAAGAATTCACTCATGAACATATAAAAAAATCATAATGGAAATAGATGACATACTAGAAAAATAAAGTAAAATAAGTTAGAACACAAAGAAGAAGAAGAAGAAAAGTACAAGAAACATGTCAAAGACATTTAATAGAGACCTAAAAAAACATATACAACTACAAGAAGTAGAATAAGAGATTAAAAGACTAAAAATAGAAAGAATCCCAAAAATAGTTTTTTGCATAATAATCATTTAGTGATATAAACTTGCATATGTTTGTAAACAGAATAATACTTTAGATACATTTATAAATATTTTTAAATTGAATAATGAAAAGTGTTTGAGCACCTTATATTCTAATTATCAAATAAAAATAAAAACAAATGTCAGTTTTGAGAATTACAAGTATGATTTACATGAACCTGTTTATTAACTTTCTACAGCGGAGCTTATAGAAAGGTAATGAAATTATCATCCTGTCTGGCTGTCTGTCTGTATGTCTGAAGACACTAAACCTGCGTTCTATTCAACGAATTCACTTCAAACTTGGCATACACACATCATAGGTCAGTACCTTTCATGGGATTGATTTTCAGCCAAATCGGTTAACGGCAACCGGAAGTGACCGTTATGATTTCGAAAATTCATTATACTCACATATGTCATGCAGCATATCATTCGACAGCATCTTTGACGCTGATCATTATGGAGACATTAATCAACATCTTAATTCCTTTTAAAAGTTGTTATCCTAATTTTATCGCACTGCTGTAGAAAGTTTCCTTTACGGTATTACACCATTCTTGTTTATATAATTATTTTGTATTGATCTATTTGTGCTGTATTTCATCCTTCAGTTGAAATGTATTTATCGCTCTTGATGTTTCTGTGTTCTGACACAGCATACCACTTGTCCAGCTCCATGTTTATGTTATTAGAGTTTCTCTTTGCTCTTTATTTCTTAGATCTATAATCTCAGTTTTTCAACACTAAACCTTCCCTTCCTTCCTTTCAATAAATGACATGCTTAAAGATTTAGCAGAACATGAGAACGTCATCCTATTAGGCTAATAATCTTTGTGTCTTAAAACAAAATGTTTAATGTTTGAGTCTGATAGCCATACAATTTGCAGTATTAATACTTCTTGTTTTGATTTTATGTACACAATGTACATCCAGAGTTGGCTAAGCTTAGCGTCACTAGTCTCAGCTCTTTCTCCTTGTATACGTCGTACTTTGATAACTTTTTTCAGAAAAATTGAGCGCTTATATCACTTGCATAGTGAATCATTCGTGTTAACAAATAATTTAAAAACTACATTAGCAGCATATAAAATGAGAATTCTAAGAAAAGTGGTCAGAATAACAAATAAAGTAATAAAAAAGGTTAAAAGTGCAAAGTGCCTTAAATAAAATTTAGTCATAGTACCTAAGATGGTTCAGTCATATACTGAGAATGAACAAAGATAAACTTACAAAAACAATGTGAGTAATATAAGCCAACCGCAAAAGAAAAGGGGGGAAACTACAAAAAATTGAAACGACAAAAGAAGAAGTTAGTTCGGAGATAAGCATCTTCCAATTTGTTGCAAAATTCCTCTGTACATCCATTCGGCTTTCCAGGCACTGCTTCCTACTGCACCATACATGAAGTGCATATATGCAAGTTCTTATGCCGTGTAATATTTCATCTCCCATAAGTGGTAGGCATACTGTAAACAACAATGTTACCAGAAAAACATGGCAAGTGCTTGCTACTGCTAGCATCACAAAATACCAACACAGTCAAAGCAGTTTACAAAAATGTTCATCAAATGTATTTTTCATTCAAAATCTTGTGGCACCTGAAATAAACATTTCCGTCCACTCTTATATTATACTGGCCTAAAAATTGTCTTACACAATATATATTCTAAATATTTCATTTATTTGTAGAACAAATACAGTTACAGTTACAGGCATAACTTCAGACTGTAATTTGTTATGGTTGCACAGGAATCCAATTTGCATCTGCCTACAATTTAACCTAGTTCGCATCTGTTGATTAGTTCTCGAGTCACTAAATTATCCAATACACTCAGTTATGCATCGATAACTAAAAATAAACTTCAGGTGTTCGTCTGATTGAACTTATATTTTTAGATAACCCAACCAGGTTACTCAATGATCTTTGAGTAATCTGCCACATGCAATGTATAAATAAACAATAAAATATCAAGTCCCTTACCATTTGTTTGTTTGTCACTCAGGGCGTCCGAACTGCCGTCTTTAACCACGTCAGACCCCGAAATTGTGCGCTCCCGCTCCCATTCCGAGGGTAAGCTGGAGTAGCCTGCTTGCTCGGAGTTGTAGTCTGGCTCCGTCGGGCACAGATTGGCATATGTTGTGTTTACAGTAGGCACCCGCTGTGACACCGAATACAAAGCACCCTGGCTTGCCGACAGGTCCTCTGTTTGGATGTAGTCATCATGGGTCCTACAAACAGTATAACACAGTGGCTGCAACCGACTCTCCTAGCTGAACTCACCGGTACTGCTCCACCATAAACTCTGGAGCTTGCGGGTTGTAGCCGCGGGCGCGGCCGTACTCAACCGGGATGACGGTCACGTAGTTGCTCGACTGGCTGCTTAGCTGCTGATTCTCGTTTGTTTCGGACATAGTCTCTTGTTGATTACATTTTCTACAAGTACACAAATTAATTACCCCTTTATACAGAAAGGCGTTCATTTTATAATTATTCCATTAACGCAATTTTAAGATTTAAAATGTAAATCATTAAACTTACTTCAAATTACTCCTGTTTATTATTGTTTATGTTTTTTAAACGTCTACAAACATGCGACATTATGGGCGGATACAAAATCAATGTGCGACGTTGCCAGATCTATTTCCAGATTCAAGCTTCACTTAAATTTTATTCATATTTATTATAAATTATTAAAAATAACTTTTTTAATCATAAATTTTAATTAAAAAAATACCACACAATCAAGAGAAATATTGGCAGCATTGCAAGAGTATTTAAATACTTAAATTTTTTATAATATAATAAAAGTGCAAGTTTTAATTTTTTTAATAAATTTACAGACCTTATGGATACGAGTTTTTTAACAACAAAAAACGTACCAAAATCGTTACCACAGTATAATTGCATCATTATTATCACTCGCACAAATATTGGATTGCTACTAAACGTGTGTGCTTGCTTACAGTTTTAAGAACCAACCAACCAACAGGAGCAGACCATTATGTGACTGCTACTGTGAAAAATTTTCTTTTAACTTTTTATAGGTTTCTAGAACAAATCTTTGTATAAATCTGACAGTCACAGTGCATTATTGCATTAAAGAACTCGCTTTTCAGTGACTGAAGCTAAATTATTTCTTGTTTATCACAAAAAAAAGTAAACGGAAAGTTTCGTTTGCAATTAATTTTCATTATTTTTAAGAAAATCGTGCTAACAATAAAAAATCTTTAGGAAAAACATCTGAGTGTAGACTAGGCCGATGACATCAACCGATGAAAATAAGTCATTGAAGGAAAATAGAAAGTTAAATGTTCCTACGCATTTTTATAGGTCCTTTGAATTTCCAAAGAAACTAATCGAGATTATTACCATTGCAATTCTAAATCTGTTGTAAGTATCTTTAGGCATCTGAAAACACCTAACCACGTAAAGTGTTGTACAACATAATAAAACCATGTAAAGGTTAAAGATACTGCTGCAAAGAAAGTTGATTTTATTTTGAAAATTAATTCTGTTATGAAACCAAAATGCATGTATTGGGACACAACTCTGTATTCGTTACAGGAAGCTTTAACGCTGAAGTTATATTGCAAGAAAAAATTTAGAATCCATGAAGAGGGTTAAGTTAAATTGTTGGAGTTTGTGAATGAGAAAACTCAGTAGAAAATTCTGAAGTTTTAGTGACTTTACACAATCACCACCAATAGCTACAAACCGTCTATTTTTGTAATCATGATTAGTACTATAATAACGAAGGCACAGACTATTTCTTGTTGTTCCGATTGGTTGGTCGGCTCAGAATTACTTTTAAGTGTCATGGTTTTCATAACAACTATGGCTTTTTGAATAGTAACTACCTTTAATGACTTCTTGGATCATTTCTGACTGGAAAACCAATGGGCTATTAAGTGTTCCAAATATTTGATTGCCTCTATTAGCCATATATATGAAATTGTTATTATATTATTTTTTTTCCATTTAAAGATATAGAAACAGATATTGGGAGTATTGTGGGGGAGGTAAAAACTGTTCAATAGGCTATAAATATGAAACCCATGGAGAAGAAGCTCTACAAATCGTTTTTGCTACCTACAATCATAAAATAATTTGGAAAAATTAAAGACACCAGGCGATGAAGTCTTTGATATGATTAAAATGAAAAATTGATTTGTAAAGTTCTTTCCAAATACAAATATTACTACAGCATAACTAATTAACACTTAGGAATTTCTACAAGATGTAGACTGGCGTACAAAATTAGTTAGTATTTCAAAAACAATATAAAGAGAAATAAAATATTTGATAAATCAGTTGATAAATAAATAAATATATTTTAGCCACAACCAGTGCTATCACAGTATTTTCTAACTAAGGATTTGTAAATAGTCAGCGAGAAACAGAATACACCAACTCTAGTTTGTAAAAGTATTACTGAACAAGCAGAATAGAATAATCACTGCAATAAGTATGTCTAAGATTAAATTGAGGCACATAGAGGAAAACGTAAGACAAAAGCTCGGGAGAATCAATCTGTAGGTAAACTTTAATAAATACAACTTAATCAAAACTGATGTTTCTTGAATCAAGTGATAAAGTAATGACGCAACTCTAAAAACTCTTAGAGCTTTTGGGTATATTATCGATATAAATGAGGCGTTCAATAAATTTGTTTTTAACCTTTTTAATGTTTTTTACAGACCCGATAAAATGGAGCAAAATAGAGAGTTTTAAGTGTAGACCAGTTAATAAAATTCTATAAATTTCTCAGAACTAATCCCAATAATTTAACAACCCTGGGGTAAATGTTGTTAATGTGCCCAGGCAAGTTAAGATCATAATAAAAGACGACATCTAGATCCCAAAGAGATAATAATCTGTTTATTGGGACTCTACTTATTAAGTAGTCATTTTCCTACAAAGAAAATTACGGTGAAAGGTAATGACACAGTAAATTCTCATTGCTCCATTCGGCAAAACAAATGTACAGCATTTTGTAAAGTAAAGAAATAGATTTAAAGCGTCATTAGCAAAAAAAAGTATGGCACTTACATAACTCAAGTACAACTAGAGGTCCAAAGTGAGACCCTTGGGGAACACATGATAGAGAATAATTGGGGTGTATAAGGACGTAAAATTAACTTTGATTATCCTTTTGTGACCAAAAAGACAATTTTTGAACCATGAAAAAAGGGGATCGCCTAAATCAACAAAGAGGAGCTTTCTTAACAAGAAAAGTAATCCACGTTATTGGAGGTTTTTGATAGAAATTTGTAAACTATGCTTACGTGGAGGCCAATAGCAAACTGATGTAGTATGTAAGTCTTAAAGGTCAGCAACTTAAATAGAGTGGGGCGTTTATTTAAGAAACTGTGCTGCTCAGCAAAATTAAAAGCCTAGAAATATCAGAAGGGCTGTCTCATACAATGAACTCAAAGAGTTTAGACATAGATGACGGCAAACTAAAGGTCTATAAGTTTTGATATCACATTTATTGCCATTTTTGAACATTGCTTTAACAAAGCTAATCTTCCATTAGCCAGGAATAACTCCAGTACGTAATGGCATTGAATATGTGGCAAAGAAGGATGGAAATACCACCATCACGACACCTTAGCATAGAATTAAGGACACTACAGGAAATTGATGCTTTACAGGGGTTGAGGTCCAAGATTTTGTCTCCCACCTTATCATATGAAGGAAATAGTTACTGAGTTTTCACTAAAATAGACCACAAGTACGGTATTTGAAGGAGTATGAAAGACAATAATACAGTTTTCTGTTTCTTAGGATACATAAATCATTGCAATAATTAACCATTGATTAATTCATTGATTAATTAACTAATAACTTTACAAGTACAACTTAAAAAATCATATACAATTGTGTCGAAAGTGATTGTTACATTGGAGATATTGTTAAATTGCTTAAAGTTCAAAAAATTAAGCGGTGGGGAAATGATGAACAGAAGCTTAGTTTAAGTTCGAGGTCCAGATAAGTTTACTCAGATTAAAAGTCACTTTTCTGTCAGAAACTTGACAGAGTGCATCAGTATCAGAATGTGAAATTTACTCTTCAGTGGACGATGATGGACGGAAAACGAGTCAAGTTCAATGTCCATAAAAATATTTACAACAGAATTTACACAAAAGTTGGAAATTTCTTCTCAACAACGAGTAAAACAGCACCACCTTATATTTTAATGCTAGTATTGGTAGAACGATCTAACCCAAATCTGTTAAAATACTAAGTTCACCATCATCTACGCAATCGGACGATCTTTGAAGGGTTTCTTATGTAATGAATAGTATACTAGTCATCGTTGTCTTTGTTTTTCTCCTCAAGTTTGAGACGCAACTTTTTCAGAAATCAATATTTGCGAGATGTTTTATTACAGCTCAGCTTGAGCGTAGAAGGCAATTTGGATCTCAGGGTGCATCAGTGTTCTATAAAGCATCTTCAGAGGTCGGGGTCTAATATTATTTACATTTTTCCCTAAACAAAGTGTTTTTATAAGCGTCACATCAGACATTACACTAGAGAACAAAATTCAGTCATCTACAATCTTCCTATCGCGTGCGTTCCTATTTTCGGCCAGTTCTGCAAAAAAATATGAAACCCACACGGATGCTTAATAACTTTCAAAAGAATCCCCTCAAGCGTACTGTTTAAGACACATACTATAGGAACGGTACGATATTTTTTAATTTACCTTTAGTTCAAGATGTAAAGCCTTAAATAAGGATAGATTTTTTAAAGATAAGTTACAGCTAAGATACAAAAATGTAGCCAACGGCCTGTTTTTAACTCCATGAAACGCAACTCAGTGAATGAAAGCCCATGCAAACCTTGTCAAATGGTGAAAGGCTACTGTCGCGCTCAAAACGAGATTTTTGTCAAGGATTGAAGTTATAGGGATAATTAAAATTGTTAAATTAAGAACGGGTCCATCCACAATATAAAAGGGGTTTAAGTTAATACGCAAGTTAAAAAATAAATTATATGTTAAGAGGACGTCAAGCTCTGGGTTAGTAGGTACAGCAGTAAAAATGCAAATTCTAATAGATATATGGATAGAAAAAAAAATAGTCACAGTAAAAATAAATGAGAACAAAAAAAATCGATGTAGAAAAATAGAAACACCTGCTAAGAAACATTAACTAACAAATATATGTTACTATTTTAAACAAACAATCATCATCATCAACACACAGACATTAGAGTTCACTGCAGGACGTAGGCGTCCCTCGTTTCAAGGAAATTAAACGCCACGCTTGCCGGGCGGGTTGGCGAGTGGATAGGGTGTACGAAGGATAAGAGTATGTAGATTATGGGTAGGATTAAGGTCGGGACACGACTTTTCCCAGGTGTTAGGAGATGGAGAAGAGTCGAGGCTCGCGTGGGTAGGGTCGCTTCCCTGAAGTATATCTCTCCTCTATCGGGATCATAGAGAAGTATCTACCTGCTACCCTAATTAAACAAACAATACTAGAAGGAAATTACAATAAAAATCTCAACATTTCTGTATGTAACGAAGATAAAATCAGTGCTCTCACAACATAGACAAACTAGGAGCACTAGTAATGAGTTTTTAAAAATGATTCAGTGTGTAACTAAATTAGATAGTTGGAAAAATGAAACAATATACAAAAGATAAGAACCGGTCAAAATTCAGATAGAGAGGAAACAATTGTAGTATGTACATATTATTAAAATAAAATCGAATAAGCAAATCAGACAGTATTACAAACAAAGACCTTTGGGGAAGAAATACCAGGACGAGCAAAAATAATCGAAGAGTAAATAATATCACATGAAACAACAAATACAAGAGCAACGAACAGAAAAGACTAAAAACAATACCCAATGCCATAACAGCATTAAGATATACGGAAGATATAAGGAAGAAAAAAAGTTAACTGCATCTAAAGGAGAAGAAGAAATTTTGCAGAGAGCCGCCTAGTGTTATTTAGAATTTATGGTTTTAGGTAAAGGAAGACGAGAAACACCTAGTGAGGTCATTGCTGAGATTTGAAAGAAAATTCTCCAATTAAAGAACATGAGCTAGGTGATATAAAGATTCTGATGCTGAGATTGACACAAATAAGAAATTACCATAGGGGACGTTCATTGCAAGTTTATTGCTTAAGTTAGCGACAAACGGGGGAAAGATAATCAGAAACCAATCATTTCAAGCGGGGTTTGACAAGCATGTGTTTACTTAAAATACAAATACTTGTTCTTGGCTCTGCCCTTTATATTGTCAAAACAATGCAATCGCCTAACCGGAAAACACTACATACATATGAAATAAACTATGTAATTTGGACTTTGCGCCTTTTTGTTTTGTGGTCGCCATCTCTGATACTTTAACATATGTAATCTGCAGTTCTTCCAATTTATGACTATAGGACACTATACGACAGAACAGCGAGTTATTCAGTGAAAATTTTGATGAGTTGAAAGAAAATCTTACTGGAATTTTTGGGCTAAATAGTGCACTAACTGAATCAGCTGTCCAAAGATTGATTATAAGATTTGATAAACCTGGATCGGTAATGAATGCAAAACTTAATGGGTATCAGCGTGGGGTGAAGTTCCGTGAGCATATTGCCATAAGTAGTCAAAGTGTTGCTACAAACATCGACTTAATGCACAACAGTTGGTCATTTTGAGAAGCTCCCTTCACCAAACACTAAAGTCTTGCACCTTCGTACGTACCAAATTCAATTGACTCAAGGGCTAAAGCTTTCTGCCCATCCTCATCGTCGACAATTTGTCAATTGGTTTTTAAAGCATCAACTTGACGGGTTCATAAACAAACAAAATTGTCACATTTGGAATTCCGAAAATCCTCGTGTAACTCATGCAAAGCAAACATACCCCCAACAAGTTGGTGTGGATTTTGGGCAGGTGGCGTCTTCGAAGATGATACTGAAACTATGAATGATGTTACTGATGACCCAGTTTTCTATTGTTTGGAATGTTCGTACCATATATTAAGCAAAATCATATATTTACTATTTTGTTCAACAACCTTTCTCTATCTTCCATGCAACTTGAAGATTTAATTTTTTTTGTTTTTGTGAGTGAAAAATTTCTCAAGGCGGTTTTATATGGTTTCCAAAGAGTTGAAGTTCTTTGATAGGAGCTCATAATACCAAATTCCTTCCCAATCTCATCAGGTACAAAGTATCTTAGGATAAAGACCAACTTTGATGGTAGTTAACGATGGTTCATTTCGCTGACACCAGGCTTTAATTGCTTCAAAAACAACGCATTTTCGTTGCGTTTATACAGTGCGATAAAATGCAATCTATTAAATTTTTCTCAATCAAATTGAGTTCCGCACTAAAACATCGTAGCGATTTACGTAACCAAGAATCACTAAATGCTCTCAGACGTTGGTATTCGATATTTTTAGTGTCTTGTGTCGTGTATCGTGAATTATTCTCAGTGTTTTAATTTGCTCATCGTTACTGGTAGAAAGTCTCTTTAAGGTCAAAACTTAGCGAACCATTTTGGAACAGTTTTTTCAATTAAAAAACTTTTTCGATAAACACTACATTATGTTTCTTATTACTTGTGTGGCATTTTTGCTTTTTCAGTAATAGAAAAGCATTAATTGTCCAAAATGTACTTTGTTCTTTGCCATCTTCAAAACGGTACAAGAATGACATAAATAAATTTATTGCGAGAAACTTAATGCGTTGAAATGTCATGTTTAGTATGCATACATATCACGCGTTTTTTGTAATTGTAATGTATTCAGATTCCAATGCTACCTAGTGAAAATTGGCACGACAACCTACTACCAACCGTACACCATGGATCTGGAGCAAATTACTATTTTTTATTATATTCCAGCAACGAATCAAAATAAAGAAAATCGCATAATATCTATGGAAAGGAAATAGCAACTGTATAATCGTTTCGAGTAAATTGTGGCAGGTTGGGGTCAAAAACTTCCATTATCATATTGTGATAAGTTGGCTTTTCATTGTTGGTATCATTATTGAAATAATTACTTTGCTTGTTCAAAATGAGCACGGAACAGTATCTGATGGGACATTCCTTGATTTCTTATCAATCACTCGAGAAGCTCTTCACCATGAAGCAACATATGTGTGTATTGTATACAATTTGAAAATTGTTCCTAAGTGATTTGATCACCTTCGCAATTGTTTGTTCGTGTAGTACTTAGACGGCAAATGATTGATATGCTATCATTACGATGACATTATGAAAGGGTACTGAATAAAAGAGTAGAAAGATAACAGGAGCGCAACTAGAAGACTCCCCGTGTGGGTTTAGAAAGAGAAGAGGAGTAGAAGATCACATATTTGTGATAAAACAACTATCGAAAAGTGTTAAGAGAAAAGTAAAGGAACTAAAGGTGGGATACAATAATATGAAAACAGTATAATCATCAGACCTGGTGATCTACGCAAGATAGCCCTTAAATGTGGAGAAGCTCTGTGCTGACAAAAAGTAAGGGTAAATGTAAGAAAAACAAAAGTAATGGTAATAAAGTTAAATGATACGGATATAACAATACAATTAATGGGAGAAAAGCTTGAACAAGTAGAAACATACAAATATCTGGAAGTGAAGGTACAAAAAAATGACAAATTGCAAGCGGAAATAAATGATCGACTAGAAAGTGCATTAAAAATGTATTACTCATTAAGCAACTCCTTTGTAGGAAAGAAAGAAATAACCAAGAAAACAAAGCTTACAGTATACAAAACCATTTTTTTAAACCCATCTTAATATATGAAAGCGAAAGCTGGGTATTAACAAAACAAATGGAAAGAGAAGTGCAAGCAGTGGAAATGAGATATCTGAGGGGCATAACTGGGGATAACGAGAAAAGACCGAATAATAAATGGTATAACAGAAGAGTTAGGGGTGGGGGCGTTAGTACAAAACATTAAGCGACAGCAGTTAAAGTGGTTCGGGCACGTAGTAAGAAAGGAAAGAATGATCAATAAAGAGAATATGATAGGCAAGGTCTTAAAAGATGATATCGAGATGGAAACAGTCTAAGAAAAAAGAGATTTACATGGAATTAGGAAAAAAGATTGGCAAAGTACAAAAAAAATGAACCAAGATAATTTATATTAGAAGTCATACCTACATTGTAGTTTGTTAGAGGAGACACACTATATTGTACATTGTAATTTTTGCATGCAGTGTATCTATACATTAACACCTTAATTAGATAAAATAAAGTTAAAATTATATTATTATATAAGAACTCGCATTAAAAAAGTATTTTGTTTTATTTCTATTAATAAAAATATAATAAAAAGGAACCGACGAGGATGGGATTCGAACCCACGCGGGCAGAGCCCATTGGATTAGCAGTCCAACGCCTTAACCACTCGGCCACCTCGTCTGTGTATACATTCCTTATAATACCATTAGATGAACGTCATAATTGATATCGCCACCATTTTTAAAATTAAATTTATTATTCTAAAAAACTAGTTTTTTATTTACAAACATATATTCGAATCATATATATTTATCGCTTTACCGTACCAAACGAGGCGCCGCATCTGAATCGCAAACCGCGGCGTTGCCACGGCGACCATGCATTGCAACCTGAAAATTTCAGCATAAAGGCATTCCAGGCGCCCAGGTGTGTTCAGGTGGCGCCGGCACGCTGTGACTTGTGTTTGTTTGACGTCAAACTCCCCAGCTGATCGGTCGAGCAATGTGAGCGCCAGTCCAAGGTATTTAATTTTAAATTTTCTTCGACATGAAAATAGAATTTTGATTTTTCCCTTTAATCAAACAAATGAATGTTGTTTTGTATTTCGAACACTAATTAAAGTAAAAGAACATAAATAGAGAGAAATATCGATGTGCAGCATTTGATATTAATTTTTTAACGATACAGAACATTCTTGAATTAACCCTACAGGTGCGTAGTGCAAATTAAGAGCAAAATACCCCCACAATGAATAAAGCATAAGATGATTTTGTTTTTTGAAAATCCCCCACTTTTAACAATTGTTTTTTTTTCTGAACAAGTGAAAACCACCTGAACACAAAACTTTCTGACAAGTGAAACGCGTCTAGTTTACTTGAGGGAAGTTGAAACGTACTTTTTCTCCTTGTGAAAGTCCATAGGTCACTTCTACACTACTTGGGGTAAAAGTCAACGAGAATGGTTTTTGTCACGAACACTTTCGGTTTCATGGAAAGGCTTTGTGGAAGGCCGGCCGTCCTATTAATTATGAACGTTATTACGACGTTTATGAACTCAGCTTAAATCACAGAAATAGTGCATTGTTGTTCCATAGTACCATATTACCTTTTTTAGTCGACTTGCAGATAAAATTTGCCATAGCCGGTGTTTGACAACGCTGTTCATGGTTGTATTTTTTAAATTTAATAATGTAAGTCTTAAAAATTTACGAATTTGTCCAGGAATTTGGACCCATACGAGGGTGAATAGAATGTAAAGGCGGCGAACAATGCGAATATTCTCTTCAGTCACGATGCCCCCCGTGAAACGCTTATGACCTTTATTTTCAACTGCTTTTTGTCCTCCCAAAAATTGTTTATGCCGGGTGTACACTTGGGTCTTTTAAAGAGTGTTGTTCTCGAATTGTACCTTACGTAGTTGCAAAATTTTGGACGATTGTGCGTCTTCTGCCATGAAAAACGAAAATAATCCGTTGCGCAACAAACCTCATAGATAACCTGATACTTCCCCTTTGGGAGAAATTCCCTTCAGGCATCCCTATTTTTAATGCCCAGAAGCCGCATCCCTCTATCTATCAATATATCTATGTTAGCCTTTTTCCATCCAATGGCGGTCAAAGGCCTCCCCAAGTTGTCTCCAATTGTTTTGGTCTGCGTTTCTTTTATCTAATCAAGTCGGGCAATTTGTGGAGTTCTTTCTCTCCTTTGAAGTTTTTGGTCTCTATTGTTGTATTTCTTTGTTCCGCCTGTTATTCCTTTGTCGTTTAGTGTATCCAACTCATCTCCATTTTAGACATTCCACGATGTCTATTACTTTAGTTGTTGTCTAATTTCTTTAATTTTCTCTTAGCTTTATGTTCAACGTTTCTCTTTCTATACCTCTTTGTATTGTAGCTATCTTGCCCATGATACTTTTTGTCAAGATCCTTGTTTGTGCCGCATATGTCTGTATTGGATAATAATAATGTAACCGATAATAAGCATTTTTTTTAAATTGTGTTCTACATTTAACCATCTGTCCTAAGTATATATACACATATAATCATTTACATATTCTATTTTGTGATTCTGTATTTCTGTCTTTTTTCTTCTTCTTTATACTCTGATATGATATGATATGATGATATGATATGATATGATTCGTAAGACTTAGATGACTGAGCATTTTCTGATTCGCCTGAATACCTTCCTTGTCTTACCATTAGTTTAACATCTTAACTTTGTCCTCTAAAGTTGTTTGAGTAACTTTGGACTCATCAAGATTCCTTTTCACAATTCTCTTCTCATCGATATGGTTTGCATATTGTCATATAATTGTCCTAACATTTTCGCCTGCATATGTATGTTTTGCCTTTTCCACTGCCCACAATTCTAAGTTATCAAATACATTTTGGCCATCTACAAAGGCTAGGTACAGTGGTTATCTGTATTCATTCGGCTTTTCTATTGACGTCCTGAGGGATATTATGCTCACTCAATTGGTTAGTAACTCATATTTGTTGTTAAGCCTAACAAATATTATTTTAGTTATTAATTTGCATAATTGTGATAACAAAGATGTTAGACGGCAATATTCAAGTCTGTTATTATCGCCCTTCGGACATTTATTTGATAGTATTTTCAATGTGTTGACTAGTCATTTTTCTCATTATCAGAATAATTCTACCCCGTCTTCTCGTGTTGCCTTACTTTACTAAGGTTGTCCATATCTCTCCATCTTTTACTTTTGTAATTTTGTTTTTATTCATACTCTTCTAACTTTAGCAACTTCTTTTTCTCATTGATTTTGGTATTGTTGTTATCTTTAATATCATTTATTTGTTCGTATTATTATACTTTTCATGTCTTTGTTTACTTTTGTCGTTTTTAATACATTTTTTAGTTTTGTTAATATTCGTATAAGTTGGAGTTCTTTAATTGATTCTTTCCTTTCTTCTAATACCTTTTTTGTTTTCCTCTCCATTTTCCTCCTTATTTTTCTTTACTGTTGCTACCTTATAACTTATTTCAATATTTTGTTAACTTCATATATATATATATATATACTTTATTAGTTTGGTCATTACTCTTTTTTAAATCCTTTCTTTAATGTTTGTTGACACTCTTCTGTAATATTTCTGGTCTTGCATTAATTACTAATTTTGCATGCATTATTCTGTGGTCGCTACTAGTGTCGAATGTGATCCGTTCACTCACGGTGCGTAAAAGAGAAATTCCAGTTTATATTTGATTCGCACTTGTAGTAAGAGTGCATTGGTCGATTCTACTATGTATATACAGGGTAAATATATAATAAGCCAAGTAATAAGTATATATAAGTAATAAGCACACTTGAGTTTTTTTTTGAGTATTATATATTTCTAGTAAAATAAAATGAAAGGCCAACTTGCTACACTCTTGCCGAGTTCGAAAAACTCGTTTTCCATCGAGTTACATGTGTTTTGTAGTTTTGCCGAAAAAAACCTTCCATATTGGTTTACATAAATTGAAATGCACTACATTCCCAACAGTTGAGACTCAAATCGTTGAGGTGGTGGAGACATCAGAGTTATTTAAATTTCATTTACAGGAAAAACATTTAATGTATTAATGAAAGTTTTGCTCTTGGGATTAATTTTTTTGACACGGTTCATTTTACATTTTCGGTTTTTGTCGATATTGCTTTATTGTGTTGTTCTTTATCTAAATGAGGTGTGTTTAAAAAGTAAGAATGATAAAGATGGGGCTCGGAAATAAATAGTGGCGTAGATAAATTGTTAAGTTTTTAACTTGAAGAGTAATCACGCGTGATTTCTCAGCGTTACGTTCGCAAAACGGAAATGAGATAACACGCGAAGATGGAGAAACTTGTGGAAGACATTTTCTGGCAATGGAATAACAGTTTCCGCTTTAAAAAAGATAAGCCTTTCTTCCACAAGCAAAATAAATAACCACATCACTAGAAGCATTGGCCATAGTTAACTATTATTTTCTTCCATATTTTTGGCAATTTATTAATTTCGCTTCAAGAGAACTAGTGGTCTTTTGAGACGATTGATTGGAAGACCCAATTGTAGGCATCTTCATATAAACTGAAGTGTAGTCAGAAGAACAATGGTTAGTGAATACGGCCGATAGGATATTTCAACCAAATACATCTAATACGTTTTTGACTTGTTTCCTAACATGCGACCAAGCGTTGTCCTATTGAAGGATTAGTTTGTTACGGCTTTTGGCGTACACTTAACGTTTGATCTTTAATGTTCAGTTCAAATTGATTAATTGTTGTTGGAAGAAGTCTAGTAATTTAATAACTTGGTTTTAACAATTTGAAGTGCAATAGGCCTATAGAGCCTTTGCACCTCCAGTAGCAATACGATGCAAAACTCCCTTTTTTGTCTCAAGTTCAAGAAGAATTTCGCACATGGTTCTGTCTTTTGATTTCTCTTTTCTTCAATTTGTGTGGCAACCAATTTTCTTCTTCATAAATCTTTCCTTTAGCTTTCAAACATTTTAAAATCACAGATTGAACAACATTTAATGCTTTTATAAATTTTCTTGTCAAAATCAATCTTTACATGTTATTTCTGATGGTGCACGTTCTAATGAGCTTCTATAAACATGATGAGATTCGGGAGTAATTTTCTTTATATTGAAGCGATAAAGCAACACTGCGAAATTTGGAAACCCTTGAAATTTCTTCCACAACTGCGACAGACATTTTTAGAAGGAAATCTTCTACAATTAAGTTATTGTGGACGTGGACATCCTTGCCTGTCAAGATACCTAGATCTACCCCCCTAACTTTTCCTCTATGGGAAGCCCTGGCGTTGAAGTTTGTAGACCTTCAGGCGCTTTCAGAGTGGCAGAAGCCTAGGTGACCCAGGTGTTTAGGAAGTCCTGAATGTGCCAAAGATAGTGTTGATGTCATTGCTGCAGCTCATCAGATCTGCAACTGTCTCCGTCAAGTTCGTAGCGGTCTGTGTAGCCACCACAATCCGCCTGAAGAATCCCAGGAACCTGACGATGGTGGTCCAGACCTAGTCTTCGAACTGCAGCAGGCACCGCGAAGCATCCTACCTCGTTGCTGCGGCCTGTAGCGGTCGCCGTTTGTCGAGACGTTGGATTGGAGAAGACAGGGCATTCTCGGAAACTGTTTAGGTATGAGCCCTGGTTGTTAGCATAGGTAGCGGGCTCGTCTCGGGGCTTCTTGTAATACCCCACGCAGTGGTTGTCTCCGCACTTTACGCACTTCGGGTTGACGCGATAGCGTAACCGAAATGCTGGCAGCAGTAGCACTGGCTCACGATCTTTCTTTTATTGTAATGAAATGAAGGACACCGCACACGTGTAAGATAGCCTTGCCTTTGTCGCTCCGCTTAAATTCCAAGAACATGAACGGTCGTCGCTGGGGGTTCTTCTTCATCCTTCTCATTGTCACGATGAGGGTATCGCGATCGATAAGTTAGTGGTAGGGGACCACTGTTGACGTCTCTGGGTTAGTTGCTGACGCAAATAGGGTCGTTTAGGAAAGCAACATTATTGTTCGATTCCAGTTCCATGATAAACTGTATACTCAAGTGTATTCAATTTAAGTGTTTAAGAAATTGGAGCAGTGTCTCCTTCTCGTGTTTCTATATCACGAATGTGTCATCGACGTATCTTAGCCATATCACGAGTTATAATGTTACTATACGATCTCTCCAAATTCCTCCGTGTAGTAGTAGTACAAGGGTGAGTGGGCTTCCCATAACTATTCCGTCTTTTTGTTCGTAATATACATCTTGACAAACAAAGTAAATGGACCGACCTAAGACATTGTGAAAGAGCTGTAAGATATCATTAGAGAAATTTTCCTTCAGGTGGTCCAGGGCATCTTGGTTCCGAATTTTGGTAAACAGGGATGTTAGATCAAAACTGACCAACATATCTCTCTCCTATAACTCGATGTCTTGAAGGTGGTTGATAAAGTGTGCAAAGTCCTTGATGCAACTGCTAATAAGTCCAATGTGTGGTTGTAAGAGATTAGATAGGAATTTGACACAGACTCTAACAACAGTATGTGAAAGAGTGTCTTTCACGGATCTGTGCTTCAGAGAGGGCAGAGAGCATTTTGACGTACGTGAACAAAATGGTGCGCATGCAAGTTAATAGCCATCTTCTACAGCAGTTTGAAGATGAAGCTGATGTATTTCTAAAATCTATAGTAATCACCTATAAAACGTAGGTACACTACTTCGGCTTCTCCGCGTTCTCTTGGGTTTGTGAGAACTGATATGCCATAACTCGCGCGATAAGTAGTGTACCCACGTTTCATCGGTGGTCACTAGACTTCAAAAATTCATCACATTCGTCTTCGAACCGCTGTAGGAGACGACTGGCATTTTGCGTGCGCATCATTTTGTTCACGTCCATCAAAGTGCGTGGTACCCAGCGTGCATTCGTCTTGCAATAGTGCAGATGGTTTTTCACAATGACTTCACAGCTTTAAATTGGCTTTTAAGCGATATTTTACTCTTACATATTTTATTATTTATTTCATATTTTAGTGGACTTGTTCTAAGTCTTTATCGTTGTCTTTGGACATGGATATACACCAGCACTATAATTTGCCTTTCTTATTGCGTAATGTATAT
Organism: Sinelater perroti; assembly: GCA_036346155.1. Taxonomy (NCBI): domain Eukaryota; kingdom Metazoa; phylum Arthropoda; class Insecta; order Coleoptera; family Elateridae; genus Sinelater; species Sinelater perroti. The sequence goes on along the minus strand of JARFIY010000254.1, from coordinate 18,412,427 downwards.
TTTTTTACTTTTTGCTTTATCACCTTTTCATTATTATAGTTATGCTTGGATTGTTGTGTTGATGCACCACATATCCACTTTATTTGATCATTTGACCTCATTGAGTTCTGGTAGATCTAATTTATATTCTTCCATTTTTCATTTTGTTTTCTAATTTTTACATTTATATAGTACTTACGTTCCATGTTTCTAGTCCTTTAATTTGATTCTATTTATGTTCCGCTTACTGAATTATTATACATCCGCGGAATTTAACTTTTCAAGTTGTTATAGCCCTGACTTTTTGAATGTATTCCCTTCTGTGTAATATCCAGATCGTTTTGTATATACCCTACTTTTATCTAGTAGTGTGTATGTTTGAAGACATTTTTTCTCTCCAAGTAGAAATGTGTATATTATGATTACACTGCCCAGTCTTTAATATCTGAACGTCATGATATGCCCAGCTTTTTTGGCACAAACTAAGCAACATGGATTTGGAACAAATGTAGTCTCAGCAGGACGGCGCTACCTGCCATACAGCTCGAGCAAAGTCGAATAATTTGCTCTCCGCGCATGTTTACGAAATTTCTACATTAACTGACCAGCAAGATCTTATGACTTCTTTTTGTAAAGCTGCGTAAAATAAACAATGTACGCCATCCACAATCGGTTGACGATCCAAGAACAAAATTCAACATGTTGAAGATGAAATTGTGTGTCATTATCGAAAAATTTGTAACCAAAGTTTGCAGCCGAATCTAAAGTGGCCATTTGCCTGTTATAATTTTCAATATTTAATTTGAAAATTTCGTTCTGTAATGGCCAATAAAAATCCAATCATAAAATCACTCTAAAAGTAGTTTTATTTAAAATTTAAAGCCGATGTTCAATTTTGGCCAATCTTTATTTCAATAAGGGAGAGGGAGGTCAAATCCATATTGAAGACCTCTAGTTGAAGATTACTTTTCAGTTTAATAAATTCTTAAAATTTTTTTTTTTTATTAAAATTTCTACTAAAAGTTTTCCACGCTGCTCTCTTTTATAAACGTTTCTAGATCCGCCTTTATTAAAGTAACACATAAAAAAATAGATATAACATTAGAAGACAAGCTTAATAACTTCTTTAGTGCTTAAGTTTCAATGAGAAATATACCAAAATCAAGTCAGATTAAGAGTTTCTAACGTTCTGATAAAATTCAAAATTTTCAGAAAAAACCGACCATTCGCGTAAGTTTAGTAAAATTAGAACACTTTGGCCATTATATTGATATTCAACGTCAGATTCCAGACTGAAAACAAAGCTATTTAGAAGATGAAGTGTAAACAACAGCGAGAAAGCGCAAATGCGCTGTTTTATATCGCGTTTATACCTGGCGCGATGTTGGACCGGGTGCAAGTCTAATTCCTTAGCCCATTGATAACCCACCCCAATCGATTCCGCGTGTTGAACTCATCTTCCCACCAGCCCAGAATATTCGTTTCCAAGTACCCTTAACCCTGAAGCGCACTGTTCGTGATTCGATTAGACCTATTCCACACAAGTAGTGAAAAACCAGCGCGAACAGGCGCTTTCGCCCCAACGTCCCTGACCAGCAGGTGTCAGATGTTGACCTAGATTTCTTCAGCCCCTGAGCCCCCTGGCCGGCGTTTGCACCCTTAATGCACCACTTCTTGCGTGCAATATCAGCCAGCGCTCGCACACTCGCGCCTACTTTTACGTCGCCTCGATCTAGCACGAAACGTGTTTTTCAAGACTTGTGCGGCAAATTACAGAGGATGGATAAAATGGTATGAACTGGTTCGTGTATACATTTGCAGTGATATTTTTTAATATCCCAAGATTATGTTTAAGGTACTGTTTGTTGTTTTATGAAACGCGAAGAATATAGAGGAATAAAAGTTGCTATTTAAATTTAGTTATTTACTACGACTATATCTGTCCAAAGGAATGGACCAAAAGTAAAAAAAAAGTAGGAAGAGGTGGTAGAACGTAAACCCTTCTTCTACATATACTTTGAATTTGCTCTCAATTGTCACCCAATCCAGTAAGGTAGTTTTGGAGAATGTAGAAATAAGGATATTGGGAAGAGGATGGGAACATTTTGTCTGTAAGATGTAGAGATCGACAATCGGACCTGTTTGTCAGGTGCGGTATAAAACACTACTTGAAATGTTAAGTAACATACAAATTGAAAAAAAGACCTACTAGTAATAGAGAACATTTACTGACACATTAATGAAAAGCATAGCAGTCCCAAAAAAGACAACTGTATTTTATTGTTGTTGCTTTTTACTGTCTATTTGGAAATCATTTTTGTAGATAAATTAGTTGGCTCCTCAGAAGGAATAAAAATTAACGGGCAAATCGAACAAATCGGCATGAAAATCAACGCATGAGTTTCAAATTACGGAAAATATCTAAAAGACGAAACGTACCTGTACCACTACACATAGGATGTGAACAACTAGAGTACGTGGGAAAATATAAATATCTTGGATGTGGAATACATTCTTAGACAGGAAATTAAAGTTCTTTATAAATACGATCCTCTATGGTTTTACTTAACCAGAAAATTTCTAATGTAACAACAACTTAAATTTAAGACTTATATGTTGTCTGTTGTTCTATTTTATTTGGTTGATGCTTCTGTATGGAACAAAACTAGAAGCGTTTGAACTCTGGTTGTATCCAAGAATTTTAGGAATCTCGTGGGCAACACATGTCACTAAAAAGAAATACTTAATAGAATCGGTATTGATAGAGAACTACTAAATGCAAACAAAACCAGGAAAGTTGGTTACCTTGGTCACATAGTGAGAACGATAAAGTACCAGCTTGCACAAATTGGTTCTTCAGGGTAAGAGATGAAAGACGTTCCATAGGACAACGCCAAATTTTATGGCTCAAAAATATCAGACAATGAACTAGCCTTGACATACTATCATTCTTCAGTGTTTTAGTAGGTGAAAAGAGTTTGCTGATCTAATCATCAACCTCCGCTGATACCAAGAAAGCACCTGTATAAGAAGAAATAAGAGACCAAATATCGAAATCAATGGAAATGATATGTACTGAATTTCAACACTCAAATGTCAAAAATTTTAACAATAGCTAAATTCAATAATGCATACAAGAAATACTGAAATAAGAAAGCATTAAACCTATGCCATAGATTGCATAAGGTCAAATCATTTTGAAGAACCTAAAATTATCTAAAGTTAAAGAAAAAAATTACACTAAGGTTTACATTCTTTAGTCTTGTCTAATTCAAGGGTGGTTTTAGTTTTTAAAATGTTTATAATTTGCTTTCTTAAGGGCATTGAGAAACCAATAGTGATTGTACGTTTTATTTGCCACCCCATCAAAGTTATATATGATAAATTACATTTTTTGTGGATAAAGAAAACAGTTACTACTGATTTAAAGTTGTTTTTATTTTCGAAGTAAATTGATGATTTATGCGCGTTTTCTAAGAAATTAGAATTTTGTGCCAAGACCTTTTGATGTTTTGGAAGCGGATGTCAAGAGGATTAAGATTGAAAATGGACTAAAAAGGTGATAACTCTCGTTGGCAATGTTATAATATATTGCAACAAATAAAGAAACTTTGGATTGGGAGGAAGGAACGAAAGAGGAGACTGCTTTGTTCAGTTAACAAAAAAGAATCTTCTAACAAATGCATGGCTTAAATAAACCCCAAGTATAAACTAAAAAACATACACGGGAATCGACTAGGAAAAAAGATGGCGAAATAAAACAGACAATAAGAACAACAATAAATATATACATAACAGAACATCCGCAAATAAAGTCAACACCCCCGAAAACAGGATAAACTTACTCAAGTCATTCAAATAACACGCAAAAAAATTTACAAGAAACACCAAAAACGTAGAAACTGCATGATAAAAGAAACTCTGCAGTTGATGAACGCGAAAATATAAAAAATCATAATAAAATTAAACAAGAAATAAGGAAAGCGAAAGAAGACTGGATTGGTAGTAAATGTAAAGAAACCGAATACTACGAACAAAATCAAGAAAATAAAAAAATTATGTTTACAACTATAACGCGCAAGCTTGATACTTTGAACACATCATGAGAAACAGCAAAACCGTCTGTTACAACTGATCCTGTAGGGAAATCTTGAATCAAAAAGAGGTCTAGCAAAAAACGCCATTCCTGAATGAAGAACCTTAGAGACTCGTTCGGATTAACAACATTCGTCTGAATGTCAATAAAGTGACAATTGCCGTTGTTATACGTAATGTCCGGAAGGGACAAGGCATCCAAAAAAAGAAAGTAGATATTTAAGATATACAATGAATCAAAAAATGAATTGTTATAAGTGTCGCGAGAATGTTCTTCAGCAGAAGATTTCTTTTGAATGTTCACAAGCACTCCACAGGATTTTCATCTATTGAGTTGTATTGGATATATCCAAAAATAAATCCTTATCTGCGTTCTTGTGTCCTGGTTATAATTCATCTTTGAAAGATGTACCGTCAATCAAAGCTTTACTTCTCGAACTAAAGAGCAAACTAGCAGAATTAAAAAAGACTGTACTATTTCAAAACGATAGAGGAAGTTCTCCCAAAAGTTATTCAACGTCTGCTGCATGGGTCTCAATATTTTATATTGTTCAATGTGCCAGAAACCTTTGTACTGCTGGTCAAATATGGAATTGCAAGGTCGTAAATGACAAATCTCGTTCTCTGGTGCTGAATCTATATGATAATGATGAAGATACTTCGTTTAACCAGACCTTAACCACTGAATATAATTTGTTATGATGCACTTCACATATTCTTGGTGGGATAAAACAACTCTCTATAATGAACTTCTGAAGTTTGAAGACTGCGATGGCAAATACATTATTGGTCACACAAGAACCTTCTAAAGATCATATTTGGTGAAGCTTCTTCATTTAGAAGACTTGCTTAATGAAATATTTTTAAAAAGTAAAACTGCTTCCAGATATGAAGGAAACATTATAGTGTCTTTCACGCTACTTCAAATATTGTACTTATAGACTATCTTGATGAAAACTCCGTAGCTTATTCCTCAATGTACATTTCATGTGATGAGATGCGAAACTAAATCTTGGGTTCAACCTCCATAAACCACCAGGTCCTAACGGCGCCCCTAATTTTATTCTGATGGCAATTCTATCTCTTTTTATCACATATCTGGTATCTCTTTACGTACAGGAGCCTTGACCTGGCCAATGGAAGGCTAGCTTTGTTAACATAATCTTTAAAGAAGGTAATAAATATCCAAATTTATAGGCTTATATTCCGACGGTTATCGGTACCTAAATTCTTAGCATCCATTGTTTGCTGTTTAGGCCAACAAATATTCCTGATTAGCACAGCTTCTTAAATAAAAGCTTTACTTTATCTAACTTGCTCACTTTTGAGAGCTACGAGATCAGTTTGTTGTTGGCCTCCAGGTAGACTCAGACATTGATTTATTAAAAGCCTTCGACAAAGTTGGTCACTTAATCTTGCAAAAAATTCTTCCCTTTTGGTTCAGACAATCCTCTTCTCTCGCGGTTTAGAGATTATCTTCTTGGTTGCAAACAGTTATTCAATGGTAATTTTACTTATTCACGTCCCTTTGATTCCTTGTCAGGTGATCCTCAAGGATCTCGCCTTGGAAAACTATGTGTGCCTTACTTTCTAAAATGAGAGTTCGTTTACTTTTTATTGTCTATGACGCCAAGCTCTTTAAATCTACTTCATGTTTCAACAATTTTCGCACTATATTTACTATTCATAAAATCTTTAAATGCTCTCATTACTTTTCTCCATAATTGTCTTCCGTGGAAGCATGACCTAATAAGCTGTGTCGTAATTAATAAAGCATTGCCTGTATGGGATCTGGTAAGAAAAGATTTAGCAACAATTTCTCGTAAGTTTGCAAAATAACAAGCATGAACAAAAATGAAAAAAGATGTAAGGAATCGTACATATGATTAAACCATATACCAGAACGGTGATTGGCAACTATCGTTTTACATTAATCGATTTTAAACAGGTACACACAAAATCAAAAGAAGTAAACTCTACCAAGCAATGGAAAATTTAAGTGTTTCGACCAAGCTCTTAAAGTTGATAAAAATGACATCAGTGGAAATGTGTTGATGGATATATGTTAAAAAACTTTAATGTTAATTAAGGTCTCAAGCGAGATTCTTTGTCTTTGATCCTGTTCTAATTGATTGAAATTGATATTTAAAATAATATGGGAAAGCAAATTATATACTAGAGGTGCAGTTTACTATCACATACATCATAGGCACGATAGCCACACAGGCGCGCGGCGATGCTGGGTTTGACTCTCGGGTTAATAACAATCGCAAACATCAAATGTTCTCTGACCGTCATACAAAGCATCTTTCTTTCTAAATTCTACATTCTTCTAAATTAATGAATTAGATTAGCCACCTGCCCGGGGTACGATTGCATATACTGACCTTCATTGATAAAACGAAGGGAGAAATAAAAAATATTTTAAGATGTTTTGTAAAAACTGCAAAATTATGTGGACTACTTATTAATAGAGACAAAACCAAATCTACAGAGGTGTAGTGAAACAAAATGAGACCAAACCAAAGTTTAAAATTAACAATACAGACGAAAATGTAGAATGTATTTAAATATAATTATAACCAACAAAGACGGAGACGGTGCGGAAGTGAGTGTTCCTCTAGTCGAGAATATATATCTGAACCTACCTAAAGCGCAAGCTTATGAGACAATCAACCGATCTATAGCAACGTGAATTGACTGTAAATAAAAAAAACAAACAAATGAGAAAAAAGTATGCTAAGTCAGGAAATTAAAGCCCAAAGGTCCCAAAAATCGTGAAATGTAGATTACAAGCAAAGAAGCGAAAAGGAAGGCCCAATACCAAATTGCTAGAGCAGATGAAATCAGACTTAAGAACACAAGCGGCTATGAATAAAGAATAACCCAAGTCTTGGGCTTAGATTTCCTGTCGTAAGCTAATATGTATGTATTGATGTACGGAAGAAGCATCTTGTTTGATAAAAATAATGTGCAACTCGTCTGTAAGGCATTAACATATCTTCCATACCTCCTCACTCCAAGCGGTTTCTACTCTTTTGGATCTTTAAAAGAGTTTTTGGATGGCCAGTATTTCAGTATCAGTCCGAAAGAGCAAGGTGTAGGGTATTTTGCGGGATATAATCCGACTTAGTGCTTCCCATTAAGTAAATTTTGCATTAACAATTACTAACAAAAATACTTTAGTTAATTTTATATACATTTTGTATTTTTAATTCGTGTTTTGACTTGAATATATGCCCCCTGTCAGAGCAGTTTCTGTGGCTTCGTGGTTAAGAGCCTTGTTCCTCTGTCCGCGAGCCGGTACAAAGGCGAGTTCTAATCTCTCTCAACCCATGAGTGTAAGTGACATCCTAGTATTAATTAGTTAAGTGCATTTAGTAGGCAAAATAAATCCTTTAGGCTGCTGCAGTGCCTGTAACTGTGTTTCAACGAGATAAATATATCCAAGAAATAAATAAGAATCTTTAGATTATCTGATCTCCTATTTTTAAAAATACTTTTTGATCGACTTGTAACATTAAATGAAAACCCGTTTTATTTCGGCAATTTTATCGGCTTACCAGGCTTTATCAAGTAACAATTTGCTAACGCGTTCGCCTTCTCCTAACGACTTTCCCAGCTCGCGGCGCGTTAGCTCCGTTCGGGAAGAAAGCGGGTTGGACCTAATGACGGCGGGGTAATTCCAGGTAATATGGTGTCAGGGGCAACAAACGGCGGCGCGGTCATACAGAAGGGGGCCCGAGACGGACCATGAGCGATGCACCGCCGGTTGCCGCAGCGACGGACTCCCAACAAGCGCGGCCCGCCGCCTACGCCACCGCCGGCCACCCTCGCGGCATCTCGACGCTGCTCTACGCCTGCCAGCAGGGGGACGTCGAGAAAGTGCGCCGCATCTTGCGTGCTCAGGTCAGTGTGTTGCTCTAGTAAATAGCCGTAAATGCGCTGCTTTTCATGTATCTGGGGCGGCCGAGCCGTTTCACACTGCACACGACGCGGGTCGACGCCGAAAGCGCCGCGCTCGAGTTTTCACTCGCGGAAATCTGGAAGCGGAGCTTTATCGGGAAGCATGGGCGGGCCATTCACGATTTCCAACCAAAACGCGCTTTAGACTTGTAAGTAAATATTATATTGTCGCACATATACATGGAGCGGCCAATAAACTTTTTGTTGCTCACCTTTTTATCACATAAAAGAAAAACTGCAAAATTTAATATCTAATTTTTATAAAAAATTTTAGATTTAGTATTAGTATTAAGCTAGAGTCCTAACTTGGCAATATAATTTTTACTTTTCAACGAACTTAAAAAGTTCGTTACTGAATTCTATACGTCTGTCGGTCTGTCGGTCTGTCTGTCGCTGTCACAAAATTATGGATTTTTTAAAATTTTAAAATGGATTCTTATAGAAAATTTTACGCTGATTTCAAAATCGAAATCAAAAAGTTTCTATCTCGGATAGTTTTCGAGATATTCGACTTCGAATTTCGGGAAAATTTCGACATTGCGATTTTATGAGTAATTCTTAAAGAAAATTTTACGCTGATTTCAATAATGTAATCGAAAAAATGCTATGTCGAATAGTTTTCGAGATATTCGACTTCGAATTTCGGGAAAATTTTCGACATTACGATTTGAAATGAGATTCTTATAGGAAATTTTACGCTGAATTCGAAAATGAAGAAAAAATTCTATGTCGAATAATTTTCCAGATATTCGATTTCGAATTTTCCCGAAATTCGAAATCGAAATCGAAAGGTCTTTTTAAATTCGTTCTGGGATTGCTTACAAAGCAATCTCTTCGCCGGCCCCATGTTTTTTAATATTTTTCTTTCACTGTACTCATTTTGATGTATTTTTTGTAAATATCTGTGTTATTTATTGTGAATTAAGGGTAGTTTACAGTTTTAGACAGAAGTCTTTCTATTGTGGCTAGACATGGGGTTGACCTCAAAAAGGTATTTTTGGTGTCCTAGGCTGACAAATTTTTACCCGCCATTCCTGAAATTTTTGCAAGGTGGGAACGTGAAACAATTTATTTACAAATGACAACAATGGACTAAGGTGGCCTTACGAAAGTAAAAACGTTCCTGAAGATAGGCAACCAAACGTACGCTCAGATCTCAGCCACGCCACATTTTCTATCATCTATCTTTGTTTACTTTCTGATCAAATCTATAGACAGGTTAGTGGATCACTAAATCCCTCTGAGGTGAATTCCATAAAATCATACGGGTTTGAAGATTACTTTATAGATCAGGAGCTTGTTGCGGAAGGAACGTTGAGAATGTCTACCCAACGGCCAGTAAAGTTTGCTAAAGTTAAGGTTAAGTTGTTTGTGTTTGGCCCTTCAAACTAAGCCTTGACCAAGATGAATACTGAGGTACCCTGCATTATTGTAGTAGAATTTCATAGAGAATGATAGATGGACAAGTACCTCTTCATTTTGTAAAGATTATGTGGTTTGATTTATTTTAATTTGCCATTTCTTAAACCAATCTTGTATGACATTGAGTAGTAATTTTGTGGAGGTCCTTGTTGGGTCTTTATCAGTAGCAATAGTGCAGTGTCGTTTGTAAAGGTTGCGGTTGAAACTTTCTCACGGTTTTGTAAATCTGCCGAGTACAATAGGTATAATACTGGTCCTAAAAACACTTCCTTGGGATACTCTACATCTTATGGAGATCAGGTTGGTAAGTTCTTATTTGATTGGAAAGAATTTGTTAGGTAAAAAAGATCGTCATTTTAGATAAATGTTATAGGGTAGCTGCTATTTTAAATCATAAAATAGGCCTTTAGACTAGACTTTGTCATAAACCTGATTAATGTCTAGAAAGACAGTATTGCAGTATTTATAGTTTCAAAGGTGGTATTAATAATTTCCTACTAATGTTGTAGTCTTGTAAAACCGAATTGATGATCCGGTATAAGATGTTCTTCTTCTAGAATAGCCATTAGTCTCTTTAGTAATAGGTTTTCAAAAAACTCTGAAGTTATAAGTAATAAACTTATGGATCTTCATGACTTTTCTAATGTAAGTAAAGGATAGGAGTACTTTTAGCATTTGTCCGGTTATTAAGTCCTTCCCGGGTGATTTTCTATAGGCGGGCTTTTTATTGTGTCTTTTACCTCTTTTACTTTAATGGCTTGAGTTATTTGCAATAGTTTTAACGAAAAAACCTATTTATTTCTGAACATAGCAAGAATATGATAAAAAATCAAAAATAGAACGGTAGGTGAAAAATCACTATGTAATAAAGAGAAGAAAACTAACAACTCAAGAAAGCAGAACAAAGAACAAGAAAATCAATCGCAATAAAAAAGAAAAATTCAGAAAAATAAGATCAAAAGTTTGAACAGACTAGAAATAGAAGGAAAATGAAAAATGTTATAATCGAGGAACTGAATCATAAACACAAAATTCGTGTAAGATATTGAAATATTCAGAAAAACGAATAAATAAAAATAGGAACTGAGACGGAGAGTGAAATTGAAATAACTGTAATGAAGAGCAGTAATATTCAGATGTTAAACCTAGGCGAAACAAAGAAAAAAGGAAAAAATAATATACAACCAACAAATAATCACATATTATACTATTTTGGAATAAACATGGAACAAAATATAGAGTTCGAATAATAAAATAACAGCTGAATTAAACAAAAAGGTAATTAAATTTAATACTGTCAATTAAAGAATGATTTGATTTGTATACAACTATAAAAAAAGAAGTTAATATCACACAGGTTTATGGTCCCATAGAGGTAATAGCAGAAGAGAAAGTGATAGATTATATATAATACTATAAACAATATTTAATAAACAAGGGAAGAAAAAAACAATAATAGTAGGAGACTGAATCATCAGAATAGGTAGATATCACAGTCGAGAAATGAGCTGCATGAAAAACTATGTAGAAAAAATAAGAAATAGAAGTGAAGATGATTGACTTATGCCAAAGTAATAAATTACTATAAAATACAAAATGAGAACAAAATAGAAGCTAAATGTACGTCACATTCAAAAAGCGTCAGAAAAAATTCAATAAATTGAAATAAAGAAAAAACCAAAATCATCAATAGACCATATACTAGTATTAATAGTAGCGAAACCAATAAAGCAGGAAAGAACCAAGAATAGAATAGAGTCGCAACTTACAAATTAAAAAACAAAAGTAATATAAAAAAAACACCAAGAAAATACAAATGAGGAATCTCAAAAGATAAAAAATTTAAAAAGAAGCCATGTAGAAAAATGGACAGTTTTTAAAGAAACAATACAAAATATAGCTGAGAGATACATGGACGAAGAAAATTTAGAAGAAAAAAAATTATAAGGACAAAATGACGAAATAATAAATTAAAGGTGCTAGTAAAAGAAAAGATCACTACCAGGAAAAATATATTAAAACTAAAATACAGAGAATAACAGAATATTATAATAGAAAACATAATGAAGTTAGAGAGAAAATTGGAAAAATTTGGTAAGTGAAAAGATAAACGAAGCACACAAAGTAAATGATATAATTCTATAAAAAAGATTACAAATAAAAACGAAATAAATATAAGAAACCTGGAAAGAATTTTACTCCAAAAATAAATAAATAGAGAAGAAACAAGATAACACTTCCAAGAAATAAGAACAATAAAACAGTTCTTAAAAAATCATCTAGGCAACAGGAGATGATAAAATTATAGAATGTTATGGACATAAAGAATATCTAAAAAATAAAAAACAAACACGTTGTGAAAACTGCCAAACAATATGTTTAACTCAAACTACATTTAAATTATATACAAGAATATTAGAGAAGATTATAGAAGTATATAGAACCAAAAGTAGAAGAAGAATAAGAAGAAATAGATTTAAAAGCAGCACTTGATGCTGTAAATAAAAAAATATAGCGAAGTTTAAAATAAATAAATGTACTTAATACATTTATTAAAATAATTAAAAGTACATAGGAGACAGTTAGAAGCGAAATGCATATGCAAGATGAACAATTTAGAATGAATAAAGGAATAAAACAAAGTTAAGCTCACTACTATTTATAATTCTTACGGATAAGTTAATTAAACGCATTCAAGGTAAAGGAAGATAGTTCACTACTATAATTGGATGCAGGAATTTAAAACCAAATTAAATATATAAATAAGTGTTTATCACTAGAGATAAAACATTTGAGAAGGATAGCACAATAAACTAAATGAACCATTAGAATAATTAGAGAGGATAGTAGAAAAATAAGATAAAAACAAATAATTAAAGAAATTGAAATTAAACGATTAAACTGGTATGGTGAGATTACAAGAATAAAACGTGATAGAAAGAAAAGAAACAAAGAAGTAGATTAAAAAGAAAAGACCAAATAGAAGAAGTGTGAAGAAGAATTTGAAAATCAACTGATGATATAAAACTAAAAATAGATAGATTTGGAAGAGACTGATTATGTAGTTCATTTACTAGCTGAATTTTTATCGACAGTAATTAGTTCTTTGGATTTGTTGGCTAACAGAGCAATTACATCGTTTATGAAAGAGATTCGTATAAGAGTTTAATTAGGCACTTAATAGAGAGCATCTGCAATCACTGGAACGTCCTTGATTGAAAAACTTAGAGTATTTTGGTGTTGACTGGTTTGATGTAGTCCTAAAGCTCAGTCCAAATTGGTTTAACGATGACTTCATATTATTGATTTATTTTCTATAGATAATAGTCTTTCTGCCAATTAACCATTTGTTTCACTGGTGCATCGTGTAGTTGGTTCTCGGGTTATAAGGCCGTGGTCGGAGTTTAGAAACTATTGACGTTTCGTTCATCTTCATTGGGGATAGTGTTGTGGGGCGGTGGGGGGGGGGGGGTCGTTGTTGAGGTCACCGGGATGGTAGAAAATATAATCGAGTTAGCTGCTAATATCAATCGGGTCGTTGCAAATAATATTTTAGCGTATTCTGACGTCACTTACTCTTTCACCGTATTTTTCCTAATGATATCTTACAGCTATTTCAGCAGTGCCTTACATTCAGTTACTGTGTTTAGCAGGACACATATTATGAATAAAAAGACAAAGTAGCAATAAGTAGCTCACTTAGCCCTGTAATCGCCAATTACTACATGGAAAAATTTGAACAGATCGTCATCAATGCAGCACCATTAAAACCCGCGATATGGCTAAGATACTTACACGGAAAGGAGACCCTACCACAATTTCTTAAACACTTGAATTCTATACACCCAAGCATACAATTTACCATAGAAGTGAATCGAAATATAGGATTGCTTTCTTAGACGTGCAGGTGTTGAGATCGGAGAATGAACATTTACAACACACGTGTACAAAAAATCCACGCATACGGCCAGATCCTCCAGAAGCAGCCGAATAACCACCCAAGTCAAAAAAGAACGGTTGTGAAAACGTTGTTCAGATCGAGCACGACGTATATGTCAACCACAGTTTTTGGATAAAGAATTAAATCGTTTGGAAAAAGATTTACAAGGGAATTGGCTACTTGAGGACGGAGATAAATAGAACAACCAAACCTAACAAATACGCACGAGAAACTAGGGTTCAACTAGGGTAGACAAAGCTTTTTTACCTTATATCAACGGCGTAGCAGACCGGATAAGAAAAATTCTCAATAAACACAAGGTGGAAACCATCTATACTACCACCACCAAGATACGAGATTTGCTTGGACCAGCCAAAGATGCAATAAACCCACAGGATACACCGGGGGTATACTGTATACCTTCTTCATGTGAGTAGGTTTACATTGGGACACGGGCCGAACAATTACCACTAGGATAAAGAAACATAAACGTCATCTACATGCTTTGGAAAATAACCACGAGATAGAATTCGGACAAACACAAGTTTTATCCAATTGCCCGAGATTATACAGAGAAGTGATGGAGATTTATAAATATAAAAGTAATTTTAACAGGGACGACGGGTTAAATCTACCTAAATCTTGGTTTATCGCTCTCAAGGGGCAAAAAAACAGACCGCGATATGGTGAAAGAGCGAGTGACGTCAGAAAATGCCAAAATATTACCTGCAACGACCCGATTGACGTCAACCTACCCCCCACCCCCACCCCCAACACCATCCCTACCATACTCGCACGAGTATAAAAGCGTAAACACACGGGACCGTCATTTAATTTTTAGATTTTTTTCTGAAAATTTCCTTCGGAGTTGTGGACGAAACGACCTTATAACCCGAGAACCAATCACACGATTCACCATAACACCGACCGTGCAATCTATTTCATTCATTTCACTTTTAAGTACTTTTGAGCTTAATGTGTTTTTTGCAAATAAGCTTTGGCGTAGGTGAAACTGACATATTTTGCTACCGTTTTTTCTGAGATAAGTTTATTGTTTAAGTTGACACTGAGACAACTACATCGTTGATGAAGCAAATTTGTACCAAATTCTCATTATTCATTTTAATTTTCCATTGCGGTAGACAGTTCTGTAACACTTTTAGATAAATTTGGAACATTTTGGAGGCTCTGTTAAAGATGGTTGATGATAGGATTATTATGTCATCGAAAAATGTAGCCATTGTAGTTAGACAGAGGAGCTGTTCGATAATACTGATTTGAGGTATGCCAGATGTAATGAGATGGTATCTGGATAATGCATTATTGCCTTTAACTTAGAAGCAGCTTGTTTTGAAGTCGTTAAAAAATTCAACAACCGACCGCACTCAATATTAGTATCCCGCGGGTTTTAATATATATGATAATATCCCTGTTACCGTTTGGTGTAGGGTGTTACAAAATTAACTACTTAATTTGACGTAATAAAATAATAAATAAATTTGAATCACTATTTTACACTAATGGAGTTTTTATTGTTAGAAGTTTGTGTACTACTGGTTCTAACTCTCTGTTTACTTACTTACATTACACACTATGCATAAATTTTCGCTACTCTTTGTTCTCTCTTGTCAGCATCTTTGGTTCTTGCCAGGTTTTGCGTTTTGACTATATTATCTTCCCAATCACCTTGTTCCATGTCTCATATGGTCTTCCTCTGTTTCTTCTTTCTATGGTCTTGGCCTCCCATATTTGTTTTAGTGTCCTGTTTCTTCCATTCTCTGCAAGTGCCCCCACCAACTTAGTTGTCGATTGTCTACGAATTCTGTTACTGGAATTACTTCAATCTCTTTTCTGATACGTGCGCTTCTTACCCAGTCTCTCAGTGTTACTCTTTTGACTCTCTTCAAGAATATCATCTCCACAGTTTCCATTTTTCTCTTCATCCGTTTCGACATTACCCAAGATTTAGATCCGTATGTCATTAGTGGTCTAAATATTGTTTTTCGCGACACTTCCCTCTTGCTAATGAAGGACTTGTTCATCGCATAGAATAATTTGTCTTCTCTATTATTTCTGTTATGTCTATTTCGTGCTTGCTTTGTTCTTCGTTTGTCACTCCCATATAGTTATATTTTTGTGTTTGTTCTATGTGTCTTTCGTTTATTTTTATCTCTGTGCTGTGCCCTTCTTTGGCTACCACCAGTATTTTTGTTTTGTCCGTGTTTAGTTCCATCTTGTTTTCTATCAATATCTTATTCCATATATTTAGATTCCTCTGTAGATTTTCTTCACTTTCTATTATAATTACATCATCATCGAACGCACATTCTGGTGTATATATATATATATATATATATATATATATATATATATATATATATATATAGCGTTGTAGGTTTCGATATGCTATATGCATTCTCTTAGATTCTAATTGACATTTCCTTATTATTTTGTCCATAAAGAGAATGAATAACGTTGGACTCATCTCCCTTCCCCGTCTTAGCCTTTTCCTCGTTTTGAATTTCTTGGAACTATTCTTGTTGCTTATGACGATATTTCTAGTGTTTTTATTACTCTTCTCAGTTTTAGATTTACACCCCTGTTCTCTAAGCTTTCTCATACCTTTCTTCTTGGCACTTTGTCAAAAGCCTTTTTTAAATCCAGGAATGCTAAAAACGTCTTTTTATTGTAATGTCTTGTATTGTAATATTTTAGCAAGTTTCAATGGTGAATATGTGGTCTTGTGCTCCTCTTCTTTCACGAAAGCTACTCTGCGCCTCTTCCAAAGTCTATTGTGTTATGTTTCTCAGTTTCGATTCTATATTTTGAGTGGTATGCTTAATAATGTTATATCCCTGGAGTTGTCACATTGCTTTGTATTTTATTTTTTATGAATTTTTATGAATTTCCCAGTCTTGAGGTTTTTCTCCTCCTTCCATGCTTTGTTAAAGTTTTCCAACAGCCACAGCCATTTTTTCCTTCTTCGCCTAATTCTTTGATCAGTTCCGTTGTCACCTTATCAAAGCCCAGCGCTTTCCCGTTCTTAATCTTTTTTTAGTTTGAACACCATTTGTGCGTGTTTTCTTTTTTTTTTAGTTTGTATGTTCTTATTATTTCTTGCTTTCCAATTCGTTGTTCTTGATCTTGTGTTATCAACCCTCCGTCTTTTTGTTGTGCTTCTACTAGGAAGTGATGGCTGTATATTTTCTGCCCCTCTTTTAAGTCTTACGTCTTTGATATGCCTCTTGTTTTTCTGTTAACACGTAGTCTATTGTAGATTTCTCCCCGTCATTGGTGTTTGCCTAGTGTATTTGTGGATTTCTTTGTGTTCATAAAACGTGTTTGTCACTATTTAGTTGTATATTGTGCAAAAGTCTATTATCCTTTCTCCGTTGTTATTACATTTATTCTCTCCGTGTTAGCCTATATTTTTCGATGAAAACAACGATTTTAACGTAAATGTACATGTTGTTTCAACAAGATGGAACCCTACACTTACTTCGAACTAAATTTTTGCATTGCGGATCGGAGGAATAATTGGCCAGTGTATGCTATTGGAAAATGCTAAACAATTTTTCTAGTAAAATCAATTATTTGAATTTGAATAACATATGGTTTCAACAAGATAGAATCACATGTTACATAGCATGTGATTTCCTGGTTGTTTTATCTGACAGAGGGGGGGGGGGGTACGATTGATTGGCCGTTGTGGTCTTGCGATCTAACCCATTACACTTTTCCTTTGAAGCTATTTGAAGAAAAAGATTCATGTCAACATACCTACTGCGATTCCAGAGCTGAAAAAAATCAAACTTGTAACTGTTGAAAGAAATCATTATGGAAAACTTCGCTAACAGAATGGTCACATAGTAGTGGACTCGTAGGGAGTTTTTGGATATCATATTTCATACGTAACTGCTAAGTCTGTACTTTACACTGATAGGAAGAAAGGCTAATAGGCGGTTTTCTATACCCGGACATGTGACTTCTCGGGATTGTAAGATAAGGGTTGATCTTTACTAATTAAGACACGCTGAACACAATGGCACCAAGCATTTTAACCTACGATGTCGGGAACAGATCAAAAAGTGACCTCGTGACATTTACATAGAAATATGTTTATGCATATTATTTCATTGCATCATTTTCATAAGTACATGTTGGTGCTCATTAGCGTGTGGCGAGCAAAAATTGCACATTTAATACGCATCAATGCACATTGTAATTACGTAAAATTGCGTTAAAGCAATCTTTACAACGTTTTACAGCATATCTCTATGTAAATGTCACGAGGTCACTTTTTGACTTGTTCCCGAACTCGTAGGTTAAAATGCTTGACGCCATTGTGTTCAGCGTGTCCTAATTAGTACAGATCAACTCTTATCTTACCATCCCAAGAAGTCGCATGTTCGGGTATAGGAAACCACCTATTAGCCTTTGGATTGTTCCAATATTTTGTATTTTATGTAGGAAAAGTATCATAACGTTCATTTTGGGACACCCTTTCTAACACTAAAAGTAGTGACCTGATCTTACACAGCTCATGTAGTTCTGAGAGCTCTTGGTACGATATCTTAGTACACGCACATATCCTCTTGCTTTAAAATACGATATCATAAATTAAACATGGGGTTTATTGCTACTAGTCCAAAACAACAATTCGTGCGCCGCCGCTGACATACCGCAGTGGCGTTTCCCCTTCGATATCAAAAAATCTACGTAATGGCAGATATGCGGGCTTGCATAACGAAAACGAGCGCTAATCACGAAGTGATACACGTGAAATCAGACACAATTACCGCACATTTTTAAATAAATCTGCCGGCTTACACGCTGCCGATGTAAACTACATTCATAATGCGTAAAATATTCAGTTCTCATCAAACATTCACGCAAATTGCGGAGGTTGAACGTGCAGAGTATCTACATTCAAACGACCATTTTGTTCTGGCTTTATTTTGTTTATGCAATAATTTCTCTATTCCAATAACGAAATTCTGCTCAAAGTAGGACGTGTCCAATGCAACCGAGCGTAACTGAAGTAGAATGAAGTAAGTAAATTAATTTATTACGGAACGCCAGTCTTAGATGTATGATAAGCCTTAAAAGATAATTTGGTTTGATAATGCTGAGAAATAAAAAACTGATTTGCAAAAATCATTAAGGCATACAGCAATACTTAGTAATTTTGTTTTTAAAATTGTAGGTTTTTGGCGAAACATTTTTCTTAGCTACATTTTTTTAGATAGGACAAATCTGATATAGCGTTAAGGTATGCGGTTGCATGCTAATATCGATGGCGTTTTCCGGGTCACTTGCTTCTTTATAACTCTCACTACTTACTTTACTATGTACATTATCTTAATAAGGCTTTGTCTTTTTCGACCTACTTTAGTAGTAGTATGAACCTTTACATTTAAATTCAGTTTTATTAGTTTGATATACAGAGCGCCCAATAAGAAGGCTCCAAAACTTCCTTTTATAGATTCTTTGAAATATTGTAAGCAAAAAAGTTCCAATAAACATGGGTCGAATTCTCAACTGTTTTTGAGATATTGATAAGGCAAGTTAGGGGTCTTAGGGGGTGCTTGGTTGTTTTAACATTTTATTCTTCTTTCAAGTATTATCGTTGCAACTTTCCTTACTAAAGAAACTAGATGTAGACAAGGATGATATGTACTTAAAAGATTAGTTCTTAGTGACATTGCTATTACCGGTTTAAAAGAATAAATTTACGACAAAACAAATTCGCATTCATTGCAACTTACAAATGTTATATATATGGTTAGAAGCAAGCCTGATATAAGGGAAATACTTGTTGCAAGAATTCTGAAGCTTTCGACACGATTCGTAAATCGGTTGAAAACATCAACTGGCGAGTGGATCTACGACGTTGCATTGCATTATGTCCGGAAATTGGACGAGGCCATTTTGAACAGTTTTAGTTTATTCTAATTTTAATTTGTCGTCATTAATAATTTTTATGTTGTTTTAAACAATTTAATTGTTTGAAAATATTCTGATGCATCTGTAAAATCCTCCAAAACGGCCTCCTGCAACTCTTCATCGCCATTACATTTTTTACCTCTAAGTTTTTTCTTCGGTTTTTAGAATATGCAGTAGTCACTGGGGGCTAGGTCTGGGTTATAGAATGAGTGGAGAAGCCCCTTAAATCCACAGTTTTTTGCAGCAACGTGAGTAGTTGCGCCTTGGGGACAGGGGCGTTATCGTGCAGAAAGCGGACAGTTCAACTCAACATACTATTCGACTTTTTCTTGATAATGTCGCGTAAAATGTACAATAAGCTGACGCAATACTCTTCGTTTACATTGTGTTACTTTCTTTAAAGTGGTAAATATAGTTGCTACGATCTTTTTTATCGCCTGAGTCATCTTTGGCTTTATGGCCGTTTTTCATTCTTTTTTAATAGGGGATTACAGTACTGGATTTTGTAAGAATGCATTGAAGAACGTCTTCCTTGTTATTACGACAAAGGTTTAAAAATTGTTCACATCAGGCTTTTGAACCCCTCAAAAAAATCTAAGTTCCCATCTGCCACTAATTTTACTCATATAAAGATTCTTCTTTCTTAGAGTACTGTCTCCTATCGGAGAGTATTTTGTTGACAGCAGCTTTAAATAATTCTTTGGTATTATAGCCATACCACTCTCTTAAGTTCCCTAGCCAGGATGTTCTTCTTCGCCCTACGCTTCTTACACCTTTTATTTTTCCCTATATTATTAACCTCAGCAATGAGCAAATACTCCAATTTCCTCTTTTTAATTATATATATTACTTCCCAATTCTTTTTCGTTTTACATAATACTTCTGTATTGTTGTTTCTTCTGTCCATACTATTCTCAATATTCTTCTATAGTACCACATTTCAAAAGCCTGAAGGTTCTTAATAATTGTTTTCTTCAATGTCCACGACTCTGAACCTTACAGCGATGTGGGAAAAGTGTAACATCTTAACATAAGGTCTAAATTAATATCTCGACAACACAGAAATCTTTCCAACTTTATAAACGCTTGTCTTGCTATCTCTATTCTTGTTTTAATTTCTTTAGTTTGTTTGCTGGTTTCTATAATCCACAAATAGTCCCATCGACAAGCAAGCAGAAAAAGATTTACAGACGTTTGGATTGTTGCAATTTTTTTATGACGTTTTCTTTTAATAGAGTTTACACCCGGGGAAATAAAAAATCATTCGTCGATAAGTCAAGTGAATATAGGGATATGATGAGCAGTAAGGGTAACACATGCCTATTCATTTTCAGCTCTTCTAATATCACACGCATAGTAATACAACAGTCTTTTTGGAGTAGCTGGCTCACAAATTAGGTATGTGATGTAGACGAGTGGCCGATTCTGGGATTATCTTGCGCTAAATTTCTAGTCTTACAAAACCTATGCTTGTTATATCAATGTTAATTCTCTATTTGGAATCTTCCAACTAAATAAGAAAACAAGCCCAACAGTGGATTGTTCAATCCAATCCTGGCACATAGTGGATTGGTTTACATGGATACATTTCCAAGGTATGACAGATAAAGAATAAAAAAATCAGGCTTGGAATTTATTGACAACGGTTGTAGACAGCCAAATTGCAATAAAAGTCATAGCTAGTTACTAGATCAATTCTAAACTGGCCTGGCTTTTCCAAAACCTTATAATCTTTGAAAACTACTATAGACTTGATTATATATGAGCGTCAAGGCATAGAGATATACCAGCAAATAAAAAATCTGAAGCACTAGCAACAAATATATTAGAAAACTACCACCTTTACTACCTTTACTAGACTTGAATCAATGTTTGGTCACAGTTGGTCAATGATTGAATATGTAGATCTCACCGAAACTACTGAAACTAGGAAGAAAGCATCCAAGTAAAGAAATGCTTAAAACTCCATTTAATAAACTAACCGATGGCATAGTACGATTTAATAGACAAGCTAGACTTGTGACTGCGATTATTTCTGGCCATTGTAACCTACATAAGCATATGCACATAATAGAATGAAAGAACATATTCGTAGACTTTGCAATAAAGGGGATGAAACAGCCTCACACATTTGACTGTGAAGTTCTTGCTCGACAAAGATATTCATGTCTGGAATTTTCTCTTTCGAGGGGACATGGCAAAAGCTACTTAGTCTGATAAAGACTGCGAACGTTTTCCCTGAATGATTAAGGTTACAGCGCTAGTGATCTTCACTCACCGAGACAATTTGAGACCGTCGCACCTGTGTAACATTTGGCTTATTATTTTTAGTTCTACTTACTATTGTTATTTTTGTTATAATTGGTAGTCTAGTTTATATATTTTGTCTTTATATTCAATCTTATTAATCAATTTTGACTACTTTTCTTTACGAAGGCGGTGTCATTATAAATTATTTTTATACTCTCTTCCTATTTTTTTGTTTACTATTTAATCTTGTTCCATAAAACAATAAACATATATGTTACACTTACAAAATGACAGAAAGAGGTGTGTTCTAATAATAACACTCTTTATATCAAAATTATAAAGTAAATATTATCTACCGTTACAAAAAATTTGCAAGCTAGAAACAACAAAATTTTCCAATGTCTACGTAAATACCAATGCAAGTGGTGCCTTCCGTTTTGTGGGGTGATTATTGTATAATTAATTTATTACTAATACATTAAAATTCGTCCACGGGCGTTGAAGGTATTTTTCACTGTAATTCACAATCACTTTACTAATTTTGGGCACTTGGAAATCATTGTAAATATCGTTGTTTGTGATAAATCAGGGAACGTCAGTTGTAGAACGTAATACCTTGGACTGAAATCTTTCGAAGATTGCGATGTTGGTTTTCGATGTCGTACACCACAGCTGTTGTATTCCATATGCCCAAACTGGCTTAAATACGACACTGTACGCCAGAAATTTGTTGTGAGAGATAGCAGAGATTTTTATCCAAGCAGCCAGTAATGCTTTCTAAATTTCATATTTAATTACTTGAGTTTGTTCCATAAGTACGCTAGGTTAAGCTTTTATAAAGATTCATGCTTAAGTATTCAACGGTGTTTATGATAGGGATTATTCCATTGCTCTTTGTAACTATAAGTGACTCGTCTCGGCATTTGGTAAATACAGTGTGATTTGATTTAGACTTGTTTATTCCATTTTTGGCCCATTTCTCGACTTCACTAATAATGTTTTAAAGTAGATTTCTTGGCTTGATGGGATTTTGATATGCAGCTAAAATTGCAATATCATAGTCAAAAGTTATATATTTTTTGATAAGTCAACTATGAAAAGAAATATAGTATAGGCTGCAGCACACTTTCTTGTGGGACTACAGAAATTATTGGGTGTAGAGCTGTGACTTCTGATTGTATTCTGAATATAGCACATAAAGATACTGGAAGATTTTTCTTTAGTTTATACAGTACCTTTTGATGCCAAACCTTATCAAAGGCTTAACTGACATCAAGAAATACTACCGACCAAAAATTTTCTCCTCAAATGTTCTGTTTATGATGTCAGTTAATCGTTTTCGTTTATTGTAGAATGTTTACTCCCAAAATCGAACTGGCGATCAGAAATTGGTTTTCGTTCGGCAATGGTGCGTAGTAGTCTTTCTGCTAATATTTTTCCTAGCTCTACGTTTTGTGTCTAGGTGAGCAGCATAATGTGTCAACTTGAAGGTTGTATTGGATGTAAAATTGGTTTTATCTGTTAAAGGAATATCTACTTTGTTAAGATTCAAAAATAGTTCAATTTTGTGTTTATGATTTAAACACCGTTGGCTATCGATAGAACTATTTTGTTGAAATAAACTATCTTACTTTTTTAGGTGTTTGACTTGCTCTACATCTTTTTTCAGTTTGTTTCTGATTATTTAATTATACGTTATGTTATTGTAGGTGAGCGTTTTGTTATTGCAAAACAGTTATGAAGCCATTAATTAGATGAGATTAATATATTTGTGAAACTGCATTTTGCTCTTTATTTTATTGTCCTGCTTGGGTGCAGGACTTGTCTAATAGAAATTTGGAGATTTTATTATTTTTATTTGTTAATGCGGATGAAATTAAAGCCCTATTCTTTTATACGATTTTTTTGTGATAAAGCTGTTTCGTTACTTAGCGGAAAAACTTTATTGGCGATATTAAATTACACTTGGCATGCCTTACAGTTGTAGGGATGAACGTCTCTACAAAGGATGCACTTTACCGGTTTTCTGTCTGTTTTATTTTTACCACAATTTTGGTAATCATGCGGCCCTGAATATTTGACATACCAAAATTGTTGAGTACAAAAGACTTACGGGTAGCATAGAAACAAAAATGTGTTTCAATCAGACCTTCCAGAAGACAAACAACATAAAATTGAAAAAATACCTCCTTTTATATTATATGGGGTAAATAAAAATGTACCAACCCTGTTAGATAGGCTTGATAAAAATAGTCACAAATCAATTTACCTACCGACTCTTAACAGATAATAGGGTGAATATTAAACCAGATAGTAATAAAAATTACAAAACAACTAAAACTGTGCTCAATGTAAATAACATAGAAGAAAAATGTTACATGGTGCAGCATATCATATGCCGATATGAAAACAGCTTTCAAATATCACGGACATGACGTGAAACAAATTATGACTGTATTGAACAGAACAATAAAAGCACCTAAAAACTAATACTTTATTGATCTGGAAAATAAGAAGAATAATGGAGAAATACATGAACTTACTATTCTTTTAAATGCAATTGTGAGCTTCCAAAAGCTCAATAGAAAGCAATGCATAGTTCAGTCTACAAGACGTCAACAATATGGTCCAATGCATTTTCTCCCTAATATTCTAATATTCTTCTCACAAATGTAAAACATTGTATAAAGAATGCATTTCCATTCAGTTTATTTATTTTACGTACATTTTCCAAAGATAAAGGATAGACAGAATAAGAGTAAATTAAATTAAACAAATAAAGAAAACCAAATTCCATTTGAAAATCAATAATTTCCCTCTCCTTTTATGTACACTTCAGTTTATTTTTGTGTTACTTTGTGCTGTTTAAAAGCAAACCCACTTTTATTTTAGTAATTAACGTTTGCTTCAATAATTAGTTTTTTGGTAAATTTAAGTATGACGCGATCCTTGCATGATCGCCTCGCTGAATAATAAGGAACATATTTTGCAATGCTAATTTAATTACAAAAAATCAGTTTTCACCGAGACGCAATTATGTTGGCGTTTTTAGGATTCAGTTAACACATTACGAATCAGAATTCTTGCGTGCGATGCAAAATAACTGCAGCTTTGCAATTCATTCTGAAGGCAGGATTACTGACCACGTAACGATGCTCCAGTTAGAGTGCAGCAAATATTTCTGTAATCCATTATTCAATCATCTAATCACAACAATCTGATGATTGACCCAATTACCGCATGCTTTTTTAATGATGAATTCCAGAGCGGGCGTTGGGTGCATTAGTTATATTACGCCAAAATATCATTAGGATCCAATCGATAGCCCGGAAATGAAAATGATTAATGAATGGGGAACTACATACGAATAGGCCCATCGATTGGCGGGTGATTGTTTTGGCTGAGCGTGCGATAAAAAATTGATGCAAATTGCCTACAACTGCAATTTCGTTGTTTGCGGTACAATTTAAAATTGTTTGTTAACATGTTCCCTTATCTATCGGAGGAGCGTTTTCAAAAGCAAATTTTTTTTTTCAAATGGTGGCGGTGTTTGTCGGAGTAATTGCTGAAAGGGAAATTAAGGGGAAAGTTCCGTTATTTGAACGTTCCTCCAATCGGTTCACTAACATATCACAGTAGGTCAACGCTAAATTACAATTGCAAACAGACATTTTTTGTTTATTAAATTAGTAAAGTGAGTACATTTTGTTTTTTTGTGAAGAAGTAATTGCTCGGAGTACGGTAGCCATGTTATTTTATTAATTGGTAGAATGGTTTATTTGTGTCTGTTTATCCTAGAAGGCTGAATTTGATTCCTATAGTAGGGAGGAAAACAAAAAAGGACCATGTAATCTTTTTGTATATTTTCTGGTATTTAGGGCGATCAAAAATGATTGGTAGCCCCTCTAGAAACCCCGATTGTGTCGTAGATGAAATGCGCGCTTGTGCGTGTATGGAGATTATAATACTACGTAGTGCCACCAGACGCCATTGCTGAAACGCGCAGAAAGAAAGATAATGAGTCATTTGTGCAATGCGATGCACTGGAGGATGCAACTGGTCTTTATCGCGGAACTTTACATACCATATTTTCATGAAGACTTAAAGAAGCGTACGAAGGTATGCCAACAGTTGTTGCAGGTGTGTAATATAAACCCGGAGAAGGTTTTTGAATGGTTGGTCACAGCAAACAAATTATGGTTGTGTCATGGGATGCTAGAAAAGAAAGCCGTTATATGGGATGGTTGAAAACACTTCTCCTAAGAAGTAGCGGTCAGGTTGGGATCAATGGGGGATTTTGCTGATTAATTGGCTACCCTCTAATGAGAGCATTACCTGTGAGTGGTATTGCAAGTCATTAAAGCAACTCCACCAGCGAATTTAGCAACGTTTCTATCTAAACTGGAGGCGTAACGCGTTATTTCAACATGCCAACTTGAAGGCTCTCTGCCTCATATTCGCTGGAAATTAGGCCACTCCGACACAATAAAAGAGACATAGTGTCGCTAAAATGAAAAACCTTAGTTATAACGTATTGTTCTTTCTGCATGGCACTGGTTCCTTTTGCTTTTTGTTTTTTTAGTTAAACAGAGTTTTTATATCCTTTAATAGGTAAGTTAAGCTCAATTTTTTCCTCTTCCAGAGTCTTTTGCAAATCGGAAAAAACATTAGGGTAATCGGCTTAATAAAGAGCATGTTTTTGTCACTGGTCAGATGTTGCTGTCAGATTCTAAAATTCCCCAACCATTCTTCATTCAAGCATACTTAGTACATGTTGATTATGGATGTGTGCTTACAATAAAATAGATGTCTTTGATGTTAAGGGAATGACATGAGACTTTTTAAGAAATTTCTTTGTTGTTTGTCCAAATTACGAAAGCTCAAGGACCAGTACTAGTTTATAATAACTTAAAGGTACTGGTTTTAGTGGTTGGTACTAAAAGTTATGCTGAAATTTAAAATCTCAATTAATCCCAAATCAAAGTTGCTTTTGGTTTCTCTTGTTGACAGATGTGTGTTTCTGAATGTTATAAGAGTGAGTCAGTCATTTTACTCTGGATTTGATTTGTTTCAACAACACAGTCGTATACACTTTGATCTAAGTTTCAATCTCTTGATGTTGTATGTTCCAGTGGATATCAACAGCAGATTTAATTTTAAAATCTTGAGTTGTTTGGCAATAAAATATGTTTGTCACTTGCTTGAACTGATTTCAAGTTTCTTCTTGAAATCCATTAAATAATGATTTGATGTTTTGAATTGAGGTGAAGCAAGTTTTTACAATTGCATATCTTTAAAATGAATATATATATATATATATATATATATATATATATATATATATATATATATATTATATAATATATATTTACCAATGACTGTTTTACAAAGTTTTTAATGGGTCAGTACTTGTGAAGGTTTGATTTACTTTCTTTAACCTGCTGCTCTATTATTAAACATTGTGGGTAACTAAACTTGCATGTTTTATCTTTGGGGTGTTTTACAACTGTTAGACATCCTCCTCAATTGTAAGTATCAACAATATAGCTTTTCTTGCTATAACAAATTTTTGCAATAACTTTATCTGATGATGAAGGCAGACACCATTGTTTACTGTCAAACAGAACGAAGAATTGTCGATCAGTTATTGAACTGCTGCTATAAATAATAATTAACAAGGTCGTGTTGTTATCCTTTTGCCGGATCCACAAATCCAGGGATAACTATTAAATGTTTCTGCACAAATTTTTAAGAAATCTTTCTTCAATAAATTCCATTACAATCCTCAATATCCCCTATAGTCTCCTTATATGATCTGAGGAATCTCGTTGCCAATCTAGGGTCGGGAATACGAAGCTGTAAGCTATAGTCCAACTCCATTGGATTCTATGTTGGATTTTTCAAAAGTTAGAAAATATTTGCGGTTTCCCGATTTTAATAAAACGTAGTATATAAGGCTAGCTTACTATATACCCTTTTTGTGCCAAATATTATTGTGATAGTTTAACTTGGGACGAGTTATGTGGTCAAACGTTCGCGTATAACAGACTGAGCAAAAGAACACTCAGGTTGAACGTGGATGTACAAACATTAAAACCGGTGTATCAATCAAAACAATAACCATTTTTATACATTATATATACACGAGTTAATAATGATGATAAACAAAATAACCTACAATTTGGACGCTGTCCAAATATTAAAAATTAATATCGCTCAAACCAAACATTTTTGGTCGGAATTCTGATGCGGTTTTTGTTTATATCTTGTCGCACCCAATTCCAAAAACCTTTGTATTATTTTGGAACCTGTAAAACTTTTTTTATTCAATGGATTTAAGTCCCAGAATTTTTTAAGATAATTAGTTTAACGTTCTGTAACTTTTTTGAAAATTACTTTAAAAAAGACTTATTAAAGATCAATAATTTTATTTCTGTCTAGATTACCACATGCGAGGATGTCTATTAAAAGTACAACACATATTCCAGTCAAAAATGGACTTCTACATAACTTAAATCCTTAAAATATAAGGCTAAGTAGCATAACACTCATTTTCAGTTATTATTACAGATTTGAAATGTTATCTTTGAATAGATACAAAGCACAGTATTATAGATAATCACAACGTCTGCACAACAATTAAGGCCTCAATACACTCAAATAAAAAGTGTTTCTGGAATCCGCCAAACACAAACTTATTTTCATTGTTCGACAGTTAAATCGTGGTAAGCTTTGATTGCTAACTAACATTTGGTATTGATAGGCTTATATTGCGTTGGTGAGCGATCCCAAAACCGTGAAAACTGATCTTTTTTAGCTCCCGACAAACAATCCTAATATTAGCGATCCAGATATCCAATGTATCATCACTACTCTTTTCAGAGATCGACATCTATAATAATTAAGTTTCTGCGACTTATCACTTTATTTCGTGTGTGTTTTATATCTTACACTTTGCGCTTGATTTGGGCACATATAATAAGGTTGATAACACACAATGATCATTTTTATTAATTCTATGGCATTTCAATGCGCGTAATAGCGAGATCCACTTCTTCAGAGGCATGCCCGTATACTTTTGGCTATATAGTGTAATACCAAAGCGCTCTGTCTTGAGTGATAAAAAAGATAGTTTGAAAGATATTAACTTATTTAGTGTTTACCGCATTATGTATCTTAATCAATAAAGAAGAAAAAACGTCAATTATAAATGAAACAAAGATTTTTTTGGAATCACTATTTGTGAGTTGCCTAAAATATTGAACATCAATTAGAGGTAATGTCAAAATGCATACATTTAATACTCTCAAATCTATGGCCTTTAAAGGAATATCTGAGAGTAAATCCTTTTAGCAATGAGGATATAATACAGATTGTTTATGAGTGTTTACGTCAACCATTAAAACATTTTTTGAGAAATATTCATTAGCAACTTTAGTTTCAAACAGTAGATCAGTGATATAAACTGTAATTTATATTTACCTGACCCCGGTAATATTAAAGTATTATATACACGCTATGCATAATAAATTGAATTGGAATAAATTTGGGATATTTTTAAGCGACCACAGTCCAAAAGTCTTGCTGACATACTCTATGCTAATATTCCCTTATCACTGTTTGCAAACCTGTAAAAGTATTTGCAGCGATTACTCCACTAAATCGAGCGTAATGCAGCAGGGGCTTATACGAATTCACAATACAAACGCGCTAACCTTGACATTTATTTTTATAGCGGCGGTTTTTGCATCACCAGCTCATACATCACATTAGCACGAAGGGGTTGTGAAAGTATTGCAGACTTTAACGTCGCTATATGTGGCAGTTTGCATATTTATATCGCGCCACGCCAAAGAAATATTTTAAAATGGCTTTGTATATGTGCTGCGTTGCTGCATAACAATAGACGGCGTTGGCGCTAGCGCCTAGGCAATGAGCCGATGGCATCAGGGCGTAACACTCCGAGGCGGTATCGCCTACAATATCAAAATTGGCTGCAAAACCAGTGTTTATGCAAATAAAAAATTATCACAAATATTTTTTGGGTCGACCACAATTCCAAGATCACATCATTTGGGATGTACCATAGAGCATCACGATTTGTCATAGCACTTTAGACTGAAATATTTTAATTATATCCATGGCAGAGTTAGCTACTGAGCCCCGTGATTGCGGACCGTATGTCCTAGACGAAAAATTTCTTTTTTGTAAGGAAGAATTTTGTTGGCTACTGATAATTCTGAACTTGTAACCTAGCAACTAACACTTTTTTCTACCTACTTGCTTTCTTTTGAGCCAAACATGCCGTTTTCAGGTGAGACAATAGCCCAAATTCTAGGTGTCCAATTGCATCTTATTAAAGAAGTTGTTGACCATTCAGAATATTTTTATTCGTTGGCTTTAACCAATTTTATACTTTATTGAGATACATTTGCAAATGTATCTTGATGCGATGACAAGATAGCTATGTCATCAACGTATGTTGCAATGATCATTGGTCTTATTGTAGATAAATCCGCCTATAGAATAAGCATAGCGGTGGTCCAACGACGCTCTCTTGTGGCACTCCAAAATTAACTTTAAATTCTTAGTTAGAAAGTGTTTATCAGTTAAATACGACTTGGTTACTTAGTAAAGATCTAATGTAACGATACTTTAAAAATTCGTTTAAATCTTATTTGGTGAGCAAATTTTCAAGTCAATGAGTAAGTAACCGAACTCTTCTTGTTGCAGCCCTACGCCTACCTAGAACGGGATCGCACAGGAAAATCAGCCCTCCACTACTGTTGCACCAGCGATCACATATCTGCAGCCCAGGCTGCAGATGTCCTTGTGATGGCCGCCCCAGACTTGGTGGACAGCCGGGATGAGGATGGCTTTACCCCCCTCCACCTTGCCGTCATCGCGGGAAACATGCCCTTGGTGACTTTCCTTTTGGCCAACAACGCCGACATCAATGCCGTAGACAACGAAAAGCACACGGTGGTGCATTGGGCAACCGGTAAGTTTCATAAACAATTTTGAGTTGTTTATAACAGTCTGCAAAAATGCAGAGCTGTGTGTTGATCGTGCTCGTGGCCTCGTTTTCCGAATCAAGTATGAAAATGTTCGTAGCGTGTGCAGCTATGATTTCCATTAACATATATTTCTAAGTATCGGGCGTACCGCTGATATCGGGGTTTGTAGCACCAAATAATGGCTATTGTTTTGAACGCGATGACATTGATATTCAATTATAGCTATATTTGTTTTGTTTTCATTAGAATTTATGTGAGAGGCTCATTTATTATGTACGGTAATGATAAATATACTTTGAGATTGGATGATAAAATTCTACTAAAAATTGTTTTTATTTTCCACCTAAATATTTATTCTCCAACCTGCTTTAGCATTTAGGGCATACATTTTTTGTTGTCCCAGAACTCTTGAATTTTTTATATGAAATAAAATCAAAACACCCAAGGTGTCCTCCATTTTTCACAAGATTTATACTTCGATCAAAATTTAAAATGTCACTCTTGTTGAACTTTAAATAATTTTGAAGAGAATAACATAAATACTATTTCAAGTGTTCTGAGAATAAGACTGATGCATAAGACATCACAATCCATGCCGTGCAATTTTCTTAGAGTGACCAAAGATACCGGCTATCTATGACAGTGTATGCGGTACTCGTTCAGCAAATTTTTGACGTCTTCAAAGTTTCTACTGAAAGGCTGGACCCCATTATTACCATTATGAGATTATCATCTACTGCTTAAAGTTTTTCAGAGCGACCCCCATTACCTAAACTAAAATTGTCCGTTTTGAAATTGTAAGTCATTTCCAAACTATTAATCCACCAACAACATTCTCTCAATACATTTTACTTTTTTTTTTGTTCAGCTTTAGTGCTGCTCTGTGTGCATGTTTCTAATTAAAGAATTCTGCCTTTTAGGATGGTGCTTTCAAAAAATTTTAAGGGAAGTTTGCAACTGATTTTTTGTTTTAAAAATGGTGACTTGTCATAAACTGGCTATTCTTTGACGAACAAAAATAAGGAAAACTTCGAAAAAGTACAACAGACTATCTATCTATACATTTGAACGGAAAGTAAACAAAGACGGCTGATATGAAATTTGACGTGCCGCTCTCTGAGCGTTTAATTTCCACGAGGAGATCCGTGCACACACGTTGGGACAGCTCTCGCTTCTTGCCGAATGGCCGGACGGCCGCGGCTATCAGGCCGCTGCATTGCTGAACGCTAAAAGCGCGTCTGTCACGGTTATTTGGTTTGCTTCCGCCGAGCGTAGCTTCGATTGTAAGTTAAATTGTTCCACATTCTCGATTCAGTTAAAAATTTATACGTTCCCACCTTGCAAAAATTTGAGGGAAGGCTGGTGAAAAACTGTCAGCCTAGGACGCCAAAAATACCTTTTGACGGTCAACCTTTAGTTAACCACATTTCTGAAGAAACTACTTGACAAATTAACAGATAAACAGAAACACAATGCCCCGACTTGAACTAAGAAATTGACCCACACTTCCTTATCAAGCTCCTAGCTGTGATGCTATAGATACAACTCAAAAACGGAAGAGGCATCAATAATGGAAACATTCAGTTTTACTATGACTTCATGAATCACAAGAATTTTTTTAATGTACAGCATTAATTACGCTTTCACTTATAAAATTATAAATTTCTAAACTACACGGGCGAATCAAATATAAACAAGAATTTCTTTTTTACGCTCCATGAGATGAAAGGAAACTGGCGGGACGTTTAAACTTTGTAGATAGAAATGCCTGAAAGAAGACAACATCCCTAAGAAGACTCAAATGTAAGCGTAACATAAACAATTTTGAGAGGACGAGAACATTTGAAAAATGAACTACATTATTCGCTGCCTTCTCGAGGTCGGTCGCCAATTGCCACTGCTAAGGCAATCCAACGTTTTTTTCTGCTTTACGACAACGCTCAGCCTTATGCAGCTACCCATTAATGGTTTATTCCTGACTACATTGGAACCCTACCTACAATTCGAACTTATCGTTCTGCGAGTCGCGTCATTGACCTTGGCATGTAATATATCATCTCCCATAGCGCATCGAGCAAGGTCAGAGAACCTTCGAGAACAGTTCCAAAATTAAGCCAAAATCGTCTCCACACGAAAAAGTCCCTAAATGCAGCAAAACCACGGTACCGATGTTGCATTAAGACTGAGAATAGCCTATGGACCTTAACCGCATGGAGATCTTTATTGCAGCACTATGCATGCGCCTTGGACTAGTACTGCCCATACTCTCAAGATGCAGACAACGCGCATGCGTCTAAGTATGAGATTCATGTTGGTTGAAACATATGTAAATTAGTATTACATAAGTTCTCCATGGACGATTACTGTTGGTTAACTCATATGATTTATGATTTTATAACAGTTCATTTACTAAAAGATCTATGTGATTTTATTTAACTTAAACTTTATGATTTTATAACAGTTCATATTTTAAATTCTACTTGATTAATGATCGAAACATAAATTCAGGATTTTAATTCTGGTCAATTACATTAATGTTTCCGGAAACATTTAATATTCAGGCGTTTTATTTTTAGCAACAGAAGGCATGTTTAACATTTTCATCAAATATCAGTGCATATACTATGTCAGATCTTAACTGGCCAAGTATCTTCACCAGGTAAATCTTCTGTCAAGATATAGGTCAAAACATATAACTTTTTGATTAGCAAAGCTGTTGATTATTTATATAAAATAAAAGGCAAAATCCTTTTCATTTTGTCCTACGTCACATTGATAGACTTCTCTTGTTTGTTTTTATTTCTCATTTTTCCATGCTTAGATTTCAGTTAAATTGGTTTTCAACACTTGTGTAATAATTGTTAGGTCACTGTCAGGGGTGAAATTGTAATATCATCTATCAAGCTTACAATTGCAACATTTAGTATAGTAGGAAGATTTGCAGTAAATAATAGATATAGCAGTAATTTTAAAATGTTACTTGAGGGTGCTCCAACATTTAAGTACTAGAGTTCTGTAGTTTCCAGCTTGACCAGGAAGTGTCTGTTATATAAAGATAAGATTTAAAGATATCGAATTATTTTACGGGAAAAAGGATATGCTACACTCTGAGCAGTGTTGCCTGTTTTCATGACTTCCATTAACCTTTTGAATGACAACGGCATAATGACTTGTTCAATTGTAAAACGCATCTGTTCGAAACCTAATTGGTGATCAAGGCGTGATTTATTTTGTTCAATGATTGGCAAACACTTGAAACACTATAGCCAAAGGTTTATTGGCTGATCGGTTTTAAATCAATAGGGGAGGGGCCCTAGCTTTAAAATCAGAACAATTTGAGCCGAAAAGTATCAAATGTGCAGAAGAACATTAAAAATCTGTATAAGATACTTTATTTCGATGAAAGGCAGTTTCTTAAGGCCTTTTCCCGTAAATAAGCCGTATCTTGATATTTTTTTCTGTGTAAGATTGCGGTAACATCATTGACATTAGTTTTAAAATTTGCGCTGGTTCCAGTATGCGAATTAATTCATTCTTTTTCAAGATTTTTTTAAGAATGCAGTTAGAAAATTTCTCTTAGGTGTTTCGCTAACCGCAAACTTTTCTTTGTTTGCTTTTATCCTAAGTATCTTAGCGTGTTTTGATAAGTGGAGAAGCTTTTGTGAACTTTTGTAATTTTTCAGTAATTTTCTAAACAGAATGTTCGGTGGTATCAGTGGGCGCAAGGGCTTAAAAGAATGTTTGTATGTATTTATTTCTGTTGCTGCTTAAAAATGGTTTGAGCTCATTTGCTGCTGCATTATATAAGCGTTTGCATTTTGGTGCATTTTGCCGTTGTCTACTAAGTCTTATTTTTCCAGAATTATTCGCTTAACTAGTACAGGGCAATTGTAAGTTCTGATCATTGTTATTTGTTCCTGAATTACGTTTCAGCCCATTGTATTATGTCATTAAAGTACTTAACTGTTGATTCAATTTTTTTTCAAGTTTAATGACAACTCTTAGTTCACTAGTTGTCTGAATTCATTTTAGTCTGTACGTCTAGTGCTTAGGCTTGGTTTCTTTGGGCACTTCTCACTTCTGTTAATAATTTAACAATAGCTGGAGAATGATCTGAAGACATATCAAAACAAAAAGTAACTACAACATAGTCGTGTGAAATATCCTTTGTGATGCAGAAGTCAACTAAGTCGGGTAGTCGTATACATTTTTTGAAAAATGCTAATGTTATAAACATTTCTCGCCAGTCTTTTATTTGTTGTTTTTTTATTATAATTTTGCCATTTTCTTAAACATAGACTTGTATTATATATTTTTTATTTTCTAACAGAGACCATACAATACATAAAATAAAAGTGAAAAGAGCAATTTATACAGTTTAATTTTCCCATCACAAATGAATCATTAAATACAACGCCTGTGATTAATGTAAAAACATTTAATATATTTCCATACGCCACTAGTCAGGTTGGCCGAGCGGTCTAAGCGCCAGATTTAAGCTCTGGTTCTCGTAAGAGAGCGTGGATTCGAACCCCACACCTCCTGACAGCTGTGTTCTATTTTAGAAATTACGTAATAACCCTCACAAGGAATTTGTAAAATATAGATTAGAATCTATACAACAATTTAATCTATATTGGACAGCCTTTTTTCTATTCTTATATTTTTCAAAAAAAAATTTAATTCAGTTAGGACTTTTAATTATACTTTTATAAATAATAATATCTATAAAATTCTATAACTTTATAAAACAAATAAATAATGCTAAAAATATATTGCATAAACGTACATTAAATGTGTTAAAATGCAATCACTAATACGATATTCAGTATCCATTGTTGTCTATTATCTGACAACTTCTGACTAAACTTTATGTGATAACAGCAGCCATATTTATTATGTAGTGCAAAATTGTATTAGAACAGAATTAAGACTACTACAAAATTTCTCTTTCATAAACGTTGAAACATTTCATTTGTCAGATTAATATCCGATGAGAGAGAAGGCCATCCATTTCATTAACATTTCATGCATTGTAAAGTCGGCTTACACAGGTTTTGTCCTCTTGTAAAATTAATATCGAAAGATTCTAATTATCTTTGCATTGATGGTAACAATATTTTATTGTGCAAGCCGTACATTGAATGTAATGAGTGGTAAAGATGTAAACTATGGAAAGAATAAAGGGCATCTAAACGATGGATCCTCTTCTAGTGAGATAAGTAGTGATGAACAAAAAGGAAGTGACACTTTCAAGAACGAATCACCTGCTCATTCGAAATATTACACCTATTTCGAAGGGACGTTGACTTTAAAGTCCTTTATATGGAAATTGAGAAAGCTAAGCCAGCAGCAATTAGTGATCTTTGAAAACCGGCTGCCACAAATTTACCATCGATGACCAACTAGTTTCTTTTAAGAGTCGAGTATCTTTTCAAAATATCTATAAAGCAAGCCAAATTCGTAAGGATATAAAAATGTTTGGAAAATTAAGGTCCAAAAAGACCACGAACTTACTTAATGCAAAAATTGTTGAAGAGCTTTTGAAAATCCTTTTTGTAAAACTAACAGAAATGTTACGTTTGACAACTTCGTCGCCGCCTGTGAACTTACAATCCAAAAATCTAACGTTTAGAAAAAATAAAAGCTGCACACCACCTCAGTTTACGGATACCAAAACCGTTTGTTGGGTCTCCAAAGATATTGACTCTGATTTGCTGGCCTGTTGTGTCATATTGTTATCCAAAATTCTGCACTATCATTGAGAATTATTAAAACAAGTCGTAAATCAATACGTGCTGTAATTCCCCAAAAGAAGAGTCGACATTCTTGATCAAATGGTACACATATTCCGTAAAACGCAAAGCTAACAGCCTTTGGCCTTTTTTTTAATCTGAGTGATGTATGCGAGGTAGCTTTGTTAATCATTTCAAAAGTTCTATTCTAATTAGTGTCTATCAAAAAAAAAAAAGCCGAAGCCTTCACTTATAGGAAGTAACTACATAGTTAGGAACGGATCATTTTAGGTTATGTGGTTTGAGCGATCTGAGAAAAAATTACACTTTTTGAAATTTTTGTTATTCGACACATTGTAATAAAATCTTGATAGGTCTAGGGTTAAAAGTGGCATTAAAAAATTTATATGAAAGTGGAATCGCTAAAGGTTGCTGCTCATTTCAGTTCGGTATAAAGATTTAAAGACTTTGATGCTAAATATAGAGAAATATTTGTGACCGACAATGAATATTTTGACTCAGTTATTTTTAGTATACAAAGGTAAAAGTGATACGACACATGCATAGAACAAAACATGAATTTCAATATTTCTAAACGTTTGAACTCCAAAAAAATACAGACTTGTAGAGGAAGTGCTTAAATGGTACTACAAAATTAATTTTTATGTTTCAAATTACGTTCCACTAGATCCTATAGATTTCTGCGTCCTTTGCAATTAGTAGTCAAACTAGTTCTTTCATATTTTCTTGAGAAACTTTAAATTTTCGTACACGACTAACCGTATAGAAATATTTAAAGGTCTATTGCAAATCTGAAAACCATGGTGGCCAAGCGGCTTCATCACAATTAATCCACCGATTAGGAAAAATGCGGCCAAGATGACATTTTTCAAGTTTAATAATATGGGGATGGGCCCCGTCGTGCTAAAATATACATATTCTTCTAGGCAGCTAAAAAAGTATTTCAGTAGTTTACTTCGCGTGTTTTGTAAAAATTGGGAATATTTTTATTTAGCCAACTGAACATGTTACCGATCAAGAATAAAATATAGAATACTGTTCTTTTTGGGACGTTTTTGTCTTATCTGGACAATATTTCTACGTGTAAGAGCAATTATCAAAATTGGATGCTATCATCCTGATTTGCCCTCCACTGAGTTCTGATTATTTTCAAAACTGAAGAAAACAATTTGAAAGATAAAATTTATTTATGATAGCACAGTTACGACCATAATCAAGAAT
Organism: Sinelater perroti; assembly: GCA_036346155.1. NCBI lineage: Eukaryota > Metazoa > Arthropoda > Insecta > Coleoptera > Elateridae > Sinelater > Sinelater perroti. Next base: position 18,374,835 of record JARFIY010000254.1, on the reverse strand, counting down.
TCTTAAAGGAAGTTTTACTAGAACACAGATGATATAAATGTTTTGAAGTGTAATAAGATTATATGTAAAATTACTGGATATGTATATTATAAAAGAGACAATCATTTTTGTACACTCCTCGTACTTTTTAGTTACATTTTTCGTTATAGGTGAGTTTAAAAATGACAACAGAAAAAGACTAATATGGCACACTTTTTCCTGTTTTCCCGAGTGAAGACAGCCTTTAAAGGACACCGCCATGAGGTGAGGTCCAAGCGGCTTCGGCGTTGTGCTTGAAGGCATTCCAGAAAAGGACCTCTAAAACACCTCCCAAACGTGGAAAACTTGTTGGCAGAAGTCTGTTGGCTCCCAAGGGTCCTATTTTTAAAATTTTAGTTGTTTGTATCTATATATTCAATGTTTTTTCCCAATTTTGGTCTCATTACTTTTTATAGAAACCCTGTATATGTGTAAATTGTCCCAAATTAATTTATGTTTTATTTGTTTTTTAATATAGTTTTATATTTTATTTTTATTAGGCTTGCCTCAAAGGCACAAATTCGGAACAAATTTCGTATTGTTAACAGAATTAAGTATTGGTCACTTTCAGTTTCCTTTAATGGATATCTATCTTTGCTTAGCGCTTAATTGGAATTTGCTAGATATTTCAAAATTTTGTTTTGGTCTTTTTTCCTAATACAATACTTAAAATGTGTGACAAAGACAATATGTTCATAAGAAATGTTTGCGTAACATGCTAGCAATTTAGATAAAAAAAACATATTATATGCTATAATAATTTCTTTAGTTAAAAGACACGAGGAAAATAAGCTTCGATATATTTACAGCTTCACAAAATTAATTGAACAATGTTAACAATTTTAATACTAGAAGAGGTCACCATCTGGTGAAAGTAACGATTACAATAACGAATGTGAAAAGAAATAAAGGCAAACAAACACATAGAAAACGAATTAAATGTTAAAAATAATAAACTTAAAGAAAACATAAAAGTACATAGAACTGAATAAAGAAATAAGAAGCATTAAACACATTAAAAAATATATAAATAAGCTTTTCCAATATCTAATCGAGAACCAAAAAGTTGAAAACATAAACTAAACAGAAAATATAATAAAAAATAACGCAAAAAGTAAATACGGCAGAAAGAATACAAAGAAATCACTAATCACTATAGAAAATGTGAAATTTTAGTTATTAAACATGAATAGAGAAATTAGAATTAGAGGCGAAATACATTCTACGAACTGAAAGTTAAGGCTCTCATATGTTCGCCATCATTTCTGGTGTAGGGTGATGAAGCACCGCGCCTTGGACAACCGCCATTATTACATAAATTATTTTTAGTGAGTGAGTAGGCCACCCGCCAGGCATCAGAGAGCTCCAGAAATGAACCCGAATTAATCCGTCTCTTAACCACTGGACCACGCCAGCAGGAACAAGAAATAGAACAGTAATATGATACAACGAATGCAAAGAAAAAGCAGAAAACGGCCACCAACCAGATGCTATATAATGTCAAAAGAATAGCAGGATTTCAATGTGCTTAATGGGTTTAAGAGGAGAAAGAAAGGGGTGAGAGAAAGAGAGTAGAAGGTCGATAAATGAACAAACTATGAACTTTTTTATGCGTATTACGTCTTACTTCAATTTTTCATTAATTGATTATCAGCATAATTCTACGTAAACACAAAGAACTTAGCCATGCTAGATTCAGAGTTTCAAAGTATTCTTGAAACCTACCCTTTAGGGTTTGTTATCGATAATTGTACAGACTAAAGATGGTGCTTTTTAAAAAAAATTCTCCTGGCAAATTATCGATATGTAAAAGAAATAATAAACAATTTGTCAGGTGTGGGGTTCGAACAAATGCTATATTTCGAGAACTGGAGCTTAAATCTGGAGCCTTGGACCGCTCGGCCAACCTGGCTGCTGGTTATGTGCTAAAATCTCTTTAGAATGCAGGATTTTTACCGAATATTATTATACTAAACAGTTCGATTCTAACATTTTCTTAATGAGACTTTCAATATTCTAACTTGCTTAATTGAAACATATCTGATACCCTGAAACTCTAAAAAACGATTTTACAATTGAACAATCGACATACAATAAAAAAAGATACTAGCATCGCTTGAATTGCGTCAGTCAGGTTGGCCGAGCGGTCTAAGGCGCCAGATTTAAGCTCTGGTTCTCGAAAGAGAGCGTGGGTTCGAACCCCACACCTGACAGATGGTGTAGTTTTTTTTTTACGTATAATAACCTTTCAACTACCCTTTAATAAGTTAGTGTTTAATCTGTATAATTCATGATAACAATCTTTAAACCAAAATGTCGAAAGAGCCTAAGATTGAATCTACCATGATTAAAGTCCTATCTGCTTATGTAAAGTGACTCTAATCTTTTACCATTAATTAAATGAAAAATGAAAATAAGGCATCATGTTCATCCAAAATGTTCTCCAAAATTTTTTCAGTAAGCAACAAAAGCAATTTTTACAGAACTCGATAAAAATTTGAATACTCCTCGTAACGTTACTTTTTAAATATTAAAAGCTATATATCTGCAAAAGCAAATTCAATAAAACATTTTGGTTCGCAAACACATCGTAGTGTATTCTTTGTATTAGGTCTTATCGTACACATCTTTGTTACGAATACAACGTCCTACTACTAATTCTTTTTATGTTAACCCATTGTGTTAAAGAAGTAGGTCAAAACAAAACTACAATTAAGTGCAAAGAAAAAAGAGAAATCCATTAAAAAATAGAACTAAAATGAATAATAATTTAATTTATTTAACTTTCGAGGTATGTCTAAAAAGTATCAAGTCAGTATAGTTATAATTTTGTACATTATATTGCTCAATACTTTCGGGACAAACCTGGTATAAATACAAGGAGAGTTAGATGTTTAAACCCCCTGTCTTTGTAGACAATTTTATTTTAACATAGTTTCCACTAAGTTTTATATGCTTAATGCACCAAGTTTCCAATTTTCTCAAGTCTTTCTTGGGACTGTAATTATTTTAGCAGCGATGATAATATTCTCATTGATAAAGATTTTCCCAATAAACCAAGTTATTAGATTTGGGAACAAAAAAAGTTATTCAGAATTAAATCTGGCGAATAAGAAGATTGAACACTTATTTGCAAAATAGACCACCATTTTTGATCCAGTTTTCATTTCGAACGACCTCGCTATTGTTTTATCTTTCCTTTAATAACAGATCTCTTGGAAACCCTAAAAGCTTTGACCATCATGTTTTCACCCGATAAATTGCCTTTGCTTGCACCTCTTCTGGCTTTGCCTTTTGTTTTGACTGTAGTTTCATCGTTGGTATGCGCTTGTGGATCCTTGTTTTATCTATGGCAACAAACCATTTAATAAATCCTTCACATTACTGTTAAACCTTGCCAAACACTCCGTTCACGTAAGTACCTTTTTAGTCAATAGTTAAGAATCGCGACAGACATCTTGTACACATTTTTATGTACATGTTTTTATTTTTATTATACACTCATTCATCTAAGATATATATTATGTCAACAATCGCACGGACTTTTATTCGTCAATCTTCCATAATGATATCTGCCCAGAATAAGCTTTATCTTCGGTAAATATTCGACCATACTTCAATTAGTGATCCAAAAATAGTTTTCAAAAATGATGCAATCCCCATATATTTCGCCCAATTCTACCATAAAAGTGCCATTATAATCGCATGAAACTGGTTTTCCTTCATTTTTCTAGCATTTTTCACAATATTCTCTTGAAGAGACAGCAATTTATCAGCATAACATTTTCGAATTAACCGTGATGTTACCAAACAAATGATTTTTGATGCACAACTAAAAACTTGATATTATTGAACTTAACCGAGGTAAGTATTTTAATTGTCAATGTCTAAATTAAATTTTGCGACCTTGAAATATAGTGATTTATCTGCTCAACAGGTTTTATTTCTTTTAGAAACCGATGTGACTATTAGAAAAATATATGAATATCACATTAACCCTAATCCTATCAAGAAGTGCTTTCGAGCACATTTGATTTTGAAAACTCTCGCATTATTATACTAATAGGTAGTACTTCGTTATTTCAAAATGGAATGTAGGTGAATCCTTTTTAAATGTATAGCATTCCTATATCAGAGCTTTCTCTTTTTTGACAAATTTTCTGTGTTTATAAAGGGAATTTTCCTTTAAACATTTTACTAAAATAATGTACTTAAAAAAATATTGGAATCAGCAAATTTGTGAATATTCCTAACGAACATATTGAACATTCTTGATGTCTATTGTTTGATCTTAATTTTTTTCATTTAGTGCATATTATAAATGGTGGCCAAGTCGAACACCGAATATAAACTTTACACCTTTTTTGTTTTACAATCAGCATCTCCAATACTTTAATAGATGTCAAATGCCACAAAATTTACGTAAAAGGCTACATATTTGGTAATTACAAAGGTTGCTAAACGAGGAATAAATGTCAGAAGTTATACTACAACATTTTTTTTAATTAGAGAAAACGTAAGATCTGAACCTTTAAATTTCTTAAGTGTTTACAAAATTTATTTAAAAAGAATGCTACAGCATTTTACATGTTGCCTCGCCTCAGAAATGATTGAAATTTCTAATATTTGCACACAAATAAATTAGGCAAGTAAGAACTGAACAATAAAAATGTGGCAAAATTTATTCTTAGAAGCTCTCTTATATTCTCCGTCCCGCAATTTATTACTACTAAAGACTAAAATATTGAGATCGTTTTTCCCAGTCCATAAAATTTTTAGTGGAAAAATAATTTTCAAAATATGTGGAAGTGTCTAAAAATTTAGAATTTTCTTAGAAGTTACAAATTACTTTGATTCGTCTTAAAATAATTATTTCACAATGTATTTTTGACAAAGTTCATAAAGTTTCTGAAAACTGTCACCAAAAGCCTATTTAGGAATCGAATCCAGAACCCCTGTCACACGCCCGTAAAACATTTGTCTTTTAAGACGTATTTTCTGCGGAGAAACAAATAGAAGACAACAGATCAAGAAAAAAAGATGACTTTCTGTTTGTTTGTCAACTTAATCAGTACAAACCAGAAACTTACTCACATATTTGCGGACGATGATGCGCACCGTATTTTTTCTCCGCCACCAATCGTAGCATCAGTTGCCGATCTTAAGCCAGAAGACTTGAACATGGTTTATCCTCAATCGTTTTCTTTTCGTCGCAAAAGAGTTCGAACCAGTCGTAAACACATTTTCTTTTCACGGTTTCCGTCTAATAGACTTACCCTAACATTTCATACGTCTTAAATACTGTTTTTTTCCAATTTGAAGCAAAACTTAATGTTCACTCGTTGCTCCATTGTACTGTAATCTTGCTCTACACACTAACCACATTTGTCTGCCCGCAGAGAATTTACTCTGACGGTGTACCTCATGCTAGATGGCGCTCCTCAAAATGTCTGAATCATTCACTAAATCTGTTAGATGCTCCTTCTATACTTAAAAATGTAGAGCTAATGTTAATATATCGAACATAACAACTATGATGTAATCTAGCAGCCTACGAGAGTGGACTATAATTTGCATGCTTCATTGAGGACTACTTTACCAGCATACAAAAGATGCGATGGTTGCGAACCTGCTTCAAAGGACATCGGCCAGCAAAAATTATTTGGACAATATAGAAGATTTTTGGAAAAGTAGAGTAAAAACAGTTTGGAATCTAGTGAAAGTGATTCACGTCGTGGAAGACCACTAAAAAGCAGAACACCAGAACATGTTAAACGTGTAAGGCTACAATCAAGAGGGATTTGCGATTAACAGTTGAAGAACTAGATGATAGGTTGAGGACCTCAAAAAATAAAGCGTGTGAAATTGTGACGGAAGATCTTGACACAAAACTTGTCTCGGTTAAATTTCCAAATGAAAAGATTTTAGAATAACAAGGAGATGAGCCGCTAGACTATTTTGAACAGTGGTAACTACTCTGGAAGAAGTATGTGAGATCTTAAGGTACTTACTTTGAAGAGACAGAGGCCACACACAACTTTGCTTGTATCTCGTACCATTTTTACTGAATATATAAATTTTTGTTATTACCAGGTGTACCAGAAAGCCTTTACCGGGTTTATTTTTTTTTAAATGCATAATTTCCGATATAATGGAAAAATTTATTTATTTAAAATATAGACCACTTAATTCTGCACATCTTGTCCATCTTTCAGGCAATTTATGAATCCCATTCCAAAAAAATTGTTTTTCCTTTGAGCGAAACCATTTATCGATCTATTTTTTAACTTCTTCGAAATTGACGAAGTGCTGCTCTGCTAATACAGAGCCCACTGATGCGAAAAAGTGATAGTCGGACGAGGCAAGGTCTGGAGAGTACGGCGGGTGCAATAATATTTCCCACCCAAGCGCTTTCAATGCTTTCTTGACCGGTTTTCCTGTATGAGGCGGCGCGTTATCGTGCTGTAAAATCACCATTCTGGACGTTTTTCGATCAATGCATGGTTCAAGTTGATCATTTGTTGTCGGTAGCGATCACTATTAACTGTTTCACCAGGTTTCAACAGTTCATAATACACCACGCCACTCTGGTCCCACCAAACACAGAGCATCGTTTTCCTGCCAAAGCGATTCGGTCTCGCGGTTGATGGGCCAGCTTCTCCAGGTGATAACCATGATTTTTTGCGCTTAGGGTTTTCGAAATAAATCCACTTTTCATCACCCGTCACTATTCGATGCAGAAATGACTTTTGATCAAACCTTTGACGCAGCATTTCACAGACAATTATTCGATTTTCCTTTTGCCTGTCATTCAATTGATGTGGCACTCATCTTCCCATCTTTTGGATTTTTCCCATCGATCGTAATCTGTAGCTAATAGTTTCTTAGGCCACATTTAACGCTTCTGCCAATTGTTCTTGAGTTTGTGTTGTGTCTTCATCCAATAACTCCTGCAGTTTCGCATCTTCAAACCTTTCGGTCTGCCAGAACGTTCTTTGTCTTGCACATCGAAAACACCACTTTTGAATTGTCGAAACCACGCCTCACATGTTTTTATGGTTGGAGCATGCTCGCCGTATGTTTCAACTAGCAAACGATGACTTTCAGCGGCTTTTTTCTTTTGATTAAATAAAAAAAGTAATGCATGCCGCAAATGCACGTTTTCAGGCACATAACTTGACATTTTTGAAGAGGTATAAATATATGACGGTGATACTTTCACAAAATATAACCTACGACGTTGAAGCTTTATGTCTGTAGAATAAAATGAACACGTGTCAAATCATAATATTGTATATTAAGCCTAGCGACACCTATTGGAAAAAACCGGTAAAGACTTTCCGGTACACCTGGTATAATTATAATTTGGTGTAGTATATTCTTCGATATTGTCAAAACATACCACATATGTGTAACTGATCAGTTTCTTTAATTGGTTAGGACGATGTGGTCAGAACCAATATAAAGTAAGATATATAAGAAAGATCATAGCAAATATAGTATTTCATAGTTTGTATAAAATGTTAAGTATTTTGGTATACATAAGGGATAACAGACTTATATAATTCCAACACATATATTGAATAGATCAAAAAAGAGCACTGAACTACATTAAAAAAAAGTTTTGTGCATCGACAAATAAAATGTTCTAAGAATCCTTGAATTTAGGAACTCTCAAGATAAAAATGTCTAAAACTTGCTCAAAATGCTACTGAGCTTTGTTTTGTAGATGAAACCTATCTACTGTTTATTGTATGAGTCTTGCTCTAAAAAAAATGAACAAATTAGAATTGAACAACATAAGCCGAACAGTAAAATACCAGAACGAAGACCATGGTCGAAAAGAGAAACAGAGGACGACTACCAGCGAAATGGTAAAATATCGAAAAAATAGGATTTCAACCAATGCATAGAACACAGAAAGATAGAAATATTTAACGGTAACTTATGCCCTTCACTAGATGCAAGAGGAGAGGAAAGGGTGAAAAAGAAAGAACCGAACAACGAAAAATTTGCTCATTAGTGGTAGTTTAACGCTTGAATATATGGGAATAATTATTGTTGCAGAACTTATGGCTGGACTATCTATTTTAATTAAATTTATGAAATTATGTTATGTTGCTTCTATTCTTTTTTTCTTTAGTTCTGTTACTTTTGCAATATTCTATTTTCTATCTAAATAGTACTCTATTACAAATAATCTAGTGCCTTCTATATCTTCCTTTAAAATCTTTTACAAAAATTAAAATCTATTTTAAAACATTTTAAATCAGGTACACGATCGAAGCATGGGCAATTTTAAATATATCGACTGTCTGCTTAATGTTATTATTAGACGAGGGTTAACAAACAGATTATAATATACCTGCACATCTAGATGGAAACTATCGAATATCGTTTATATTAGTAAAATAACATACAACAGTGCACGAGCGAAGTCATCGTCCGTAAGAATAAATACGACACTTTCTTTAAAAATGCAGACGGCACTTAGACGGATAATGCCCTCAATCGTTTAGCCGGGAAAGAAACGGGGAAGTTCCTTGTAGTTGTAGTCATCAGCGAAACTTTAATTAAACTGTGATTAGAAAAACAAATTAATCGACCAGCCTCGGCAGTGCTGTGCCTTAGTTCCAGGGAAAGTTTGCGCTCGTGCGCGTCTTCCAAACTGACATTATCATTCGTGCCGAGATAAGACATCCAATCGATTGTCCTAACCTTGGCAGGCTTGACCGCAGTGACCAGCTACGTCATCAGCCCTATCGATCGTACCTGACCCTATTAGAGTAAATCTAGATCTAAGGAAATTTATAGACAAGTAGGCGCGTTTTGCGGAGCTGAAATAATTGAATATTCGCACAGCACTCATATTTTTTACATTAATCAGACTCAGTTTCTTCATATACAATTTAAAAACGCGATTCTTCGTTATTTATGTAAAATTCTAGAATAATTTAACACAGAGTACTGTATTTGTTTTGATTTCAACCTAATTATATACAGGGTCTGGCAGGGAGGTGTTAAGTTTTTCAAAACACTCTAATACAGATTTTGAGCGAATTTCAATTTATATTTTTTCCAAAGATTACGTATATAATAACATTTAAGAAACAAAGAGAATATAATTCAGGTGTAAAAAATGACGTAATTCAAGTAGCGACCGTTTTTGTTCAAGCATTATTGCAGGAGGGTAGAAAATTGTCCGTACAACTTTCAAGTATAGCGCGTGAAAATGCTCGAAGTTTTCGAGTTATGACCCGTGAAAGAGTTTCAAGAATCGGTGGTTTTTCAGTCTAAACCTGATCTTTTAGGTAGCTCCATAAGAAAGATCCGATAATCGAATGGGCCACTCCACATCCTCACACAATGAAATGAGGCGTCCGGAAAAAGGTTCCCTTAAAAAGCCATGAATTCTCTTGAGGTGTATAGCAACTAGCCCCATCCTGTTCAAACCAAACCCTATGAAGACCAATCTGTGTCTTCTCAATTCAGGAATCAAAAATTCTTGCAACGTTATACGGTAACGCTGTGAGTTGAGCATCACAGTGTGCCCGTTTTATCGGAAAAATTAGACTCCAATTATGCTAAATCGGTCTATTCTGCATCACATAATTATTCTCTCAATATGTAGAGACATTTGATGAATTTCCTATGAATTATTTTCCAACCAGTTCTGAGTCTCGTCGCTCGTTATCAGAATACAGTCATTTTGCAAGGTTTTCAGCATAGTTTCTGCAAACGTAATCCGTCCTAATAGTCATTTTCTTTCGGTCCTTGAAGCACCATGATTTTGTAAGTATGAAAGTGAAGATCAAGTGCAAAATTCGGGGAACTGACTGTCTGACATACGCAAAGCGCGAGCGTGTCGTACCGCTGAATGGCAAGGACTGGCTTCCAGAGCCTATCGAACTCTTTTGATGTTTTCTGATTTTCTAACGGTTTGATCACCTCTTAAACAGTTCCAGATCTTATAATTCCTCTTGTTTTGAAGTTGTTAAACTATTTAAGCATTATTAGGCAATATGGAAAGGCACCACGTTGACCAACATTGAAATGAGTTAAAAATATTCGCTGTGTCTGCACCACCGAATGACTGGTTTCAACAAAGATGTCAGACCCTGTAGTTCTCTAATAAAAATAACATTTCTTCTCCTTTACAGGTCTCTCCAGATTATCAGGTGTTGACTGTCATCGTATCGCTAATATTCGCTGATTTAGATCTCGTGCACTGTAAAATTACTGTTCATCCGTGTCCAGTTACTGGTGTAGCCATGTCTTTTTTTTACCTACTCACCTTTTTTCCTCAATTTTCCCATTTATGTTAACCATAACTTAAATGTTTCAAGCAATACGTAGTAACAAATCTTAGTGTCAAGGTTTCACAGCCGTATAATATCACAGACCAAACATAGCATTTGAGAAATTTGGTTCTAGTGAATAGTTCAAAGTGCTTCTGAACTTCATGAAAGAACTCCTAGCTATGTGAATGCGATATTTTATTTTTTTCATCTAGGTCCAAGCAACCTAATCATTTGAAATAGTCGACTTGAGCAATTTTATTTCAATAAGCTGTAAGTTCATTTGGACTGCATCAGTCTTACTCACTACTTGTTTTTATTTAACATTTATACTTAATTCCATTTGTATGCTTTGTTCGTACACTTTGTTTAACGTCGTCTAAAGATCTTCGATGCTTTCAACCAACATTGCCGTGTCATCTTATATTCGTAATACTTTCACCTCCAAATTCTGATTCTTTTTTTTTCCTATGGTGCTTTTTTAGAAATAATTATCTCGTCAGGTTCTCGCTCCTCATCAATTTTCACTGTTGCGTATTTTTTTTCGTTATGTTAATTCCCACATTGTATGAATAATTAACTCCAACAATTTCCCTCTGGGTGTACAAATTGAAAAGTAGAGAGGGCAAAGCACATCCCTGTATGACACCCTTTTTATATGTATTTCTTTTTCTTCGTCACTAATCGATATTATTCATTTTAAGTTGTATAGAGATTTTAAATAAAACGTATATCCTTATAGTCGATATCAGATTCTTTTAGAAATTAACTGTGTTCTATTTCACGTCATCAATGCATCAATGAAGGCGACATAAATTTCTTTCTTCTTTTCGATTATTTTTTAATAATTAGTTTTAATACTAAGATTGTTTCCCTGGTCCCTGCGTTTTTACGAAATACGAACTGATCTTCTATTAGTATATTGTCAATTTTTGCTTCAATTCTTCAATATACTATCTTCGTCAGTATTTTTAAATATAAGGCTTATCGTTCGATGCTTTTCGCATTTATGACTTCCAGGCATTTTTGGTATAGTAACTAAGTATTATACTTTTGGCAAAATTTTTAGGGATGTGACTAATTTTAATGTGTCAAATATTAAAAGTACAGGTTCTTGATTTAGGCATTTGATAACTTTCCCAAGTGCTTCGTTCAGTATTAGCTCTTCGAGCAGTTTATCTCTATATAGATCCTCTATATATTCTTTCCGTTTATCAACAATATCTTTATCTTATGTTAGAGCTACCCTATTTTCTATTCTAAGACATTTTGTCTTCCATATTCCAAACTGTTCTTTAATTTTTCCGTATTTTTTATCGTTATTTTCTACATAAAAATCTTCTTATACTTCTTTACAGATATTTATTATGTACACTTCTTTAGCTCTCCTATTTTCTTTGTTTACTTTATTTTGTAATCTCTTATTGTTCTTCCGTATTATTGTTTTTATTTTTATTTTTATTTCACTTACTCCTGATTTAATCTTGATGTAAAACTTAGTTTTATATTCATCCACATGTCGTTACTATTTCTGGAAAATTCTATTTTAATTTCATTTATTATTTTTCCTGAAAGTTTTGTAGCATCTTTTGTTTTCTTTCAGAATTTCTATTTTTCGTTTTTCTTTATATTTTTTAGCTTATTGGAGGTATTCCATCATTAGAATATTGTAGCCGCTGATTATGCTCGGTTCTGGGTAACTTCTACTGTATTTACTTTTGATTTTTATACTTTTGCTTAACTAATATATAGTCCATTTGATATCTTGCTATGTTTCCCGACATTTTCCAAGGGTAACGTCTTCAAGCATTGTGTTAAATATTGTTTTAATTGTAATTAATTTATATAGTATACAGAATTAAATTAGTCTCTCTCCTCTATCATTTCTCCTTCTTACACCGTACTTTACAACCACATTTTCTTCTTCTCCCTTTCCTAGTACAGCATTTCAGTCCCCAGTAATTAATAAATTTTTTTCGCCTGGTATTCCCTTTATTATTTTACTTAAGGTATCATATATATTTTCTATTTTATCAGTGCTGTTGTTTAGTGGTTTTGTTCTATCACTGTATTAACAAATCTTGTTTTAATCTTTACTAAAAAGATTCTTTCGTTGTGTTGTTTGTAATATGTTATTTTGTTTTCAATGTTTCTGTTTAAAATTACACAAACTCATGCTGTCCCTTCCGGTGTAGATGTAGATTTAACTATGTATTTTCTACTCCAGAAGTCTCCTTCCTGTGGATATCTCATTTTACTTATGCATATAATATCAATGTTCACATATTCCATTTATGTTTTTGCTTTTTCGAGTTCTCCATTTTTGAGTAATATTCTTACATTCTACTGGGCTGTTTTGTTAATATAATTATTTCTTCTCATGTTGTCCTTCCGGAGATCCGAATGAAAGACTGTTTTACCTCCAGACTAAAATTTAACAAGAGAAAGCACTCTACATGATTTAGTTAGTTAAAAAGTTTTGTTGAACTTTTTAAACAAACAATATAAGTATACAATGAATAATAAAAAAAATTGCTGTACCCTCCACCTTTTTTAGGAGTTCTACTGCGCGTAGACTCCGCCCTCTTCGCTTAGTTGAAGCCACACTGATCAGATATAGATGTAAAATTTAAATTTTTTTATGAAAACTTATCGACGGCTTTAACTAGCGAAGTGGTACCCGCCGCACGTTTAAAACTTCGCGTTCATTTCCGCCCTTAGCGTTGAAGCCGACAACTGCGGCGGGCCGGAATTGAAAAGCTCTAACTGGATAACTTTTATCACGCATACTTCATTGAGCCATTCTGAAAGCGATAACCTGCTGTTGTGGATTGCAGTTTGCGGCGAGACAGTGGCGTTGCGCGCGGTCTTGGCGGCGGGAGCCCCTGTATCGACGCCCGACGTGCACGGCGGCTTCCCCCTTCATTACGCAGCCCAAATGTGCGGAGGGGTAAGTGTAACGACCCTTTTCTATAATGCAGCAGCTATCGATTGCTTCCAGGAGACAGCAATTTGGCATTAAAAATTAATCCTAAAATCAAATTACAGTAAATAAGGAGAAAAAGTTAGGGTATGAGGAATTAATTACAAAATAATATTAAACTGAAAGTCTAGTTGGTGTATTCTCAAGCAGTTGACCTTGAAATATTTTTAAAATCTTTCAGTTTTCTCATTGAATTTTACATAACCTGGCCTAGTTTTTGGAATTTGGTTTTTAACAACATTGATGCAATTGTTTTATGTTGCTCCTAAAATGACAAAGTCACATATTCGCCATTTCTTTGATAAAGCCAATACATTTTTAGAAAGCACGAGAAAGTGGCGAAATTTTTTTAATCACACAATTCAAATTATTATTAAGAACGATCAGTCGGCCATTCCTGCAGTGACTGTCTCTTCAGAGCGCAACACTTTGGGGTGGCATCAATTTTAATTTGAAAATGGATGACAACTGTTGTATAAATAGTGTACACGTGTGGCGTTAACAAATAAATTGCCTAAAATGCACTCTAATACAACTTAAATAAGTGACAATGCTTTGCAAAGAGATGTGAAACGGCGTTCCTGTGGCACCATTTCAAAGATCCACAAATACAAGAAGTTTGTGCTCAATACCAATGACATTGTCCTACTGAAGCAGGGCATGCTTTTGTCGCTCCAACTGCTAACAGTAGAGTTCGGTACAAATCCAAATTTTAAAGCACCTTTAAAATTACACCAAACATAAAGCATGACCTTCTTGCCGAAACGGTTTTGACGCGGAACTGACGGCGGATTTTGACCTCGCAGAACCTACTTCTTTTGTTTGCCGTAAATGACCAGACAGGCCTGTTTCTCAACCGACGTTATAATCCACTTTCAGAGAAGATCTAACGAGTTATTGAGCAATTGACGATATATTTCAACTCGCTTGAAAGTCTTATCAACAAAGTCAAGTTGATGCAAGTGGTTGAGCCCAATTTCATGAGGTAAAGCTCCAAAAACCGATTCCAGATCACGACTGCTTGATGAAGGCTGTTTTCATGGTGAACCATAACGGGACTTGTCTACAAGATCAAAATCTCCTTCGTTCGCAAATTGTCTCTTGTGGTCAAAACTTTCTTTTATAATGTCGTGACCGAACCCGAAGTTCACTGTTTATAATATCTTAATCCGTGTCAGTCATTCTGAAAAGTGACTGAAATATTTTGATTGCAATTATCAATACAAAATAATACCAAAAAACAAAAAGTGTCACTTATTATTTTGACTGTATAATTATTACCGCGGCAGCGCATTTTTTTAACTACACAAGCCTCCTGATTTTGTGCGAAAGTGGATAAACCAATACCGGTAAACTGTAAATAAATTACTCATTCGAGAAAAAAGATAAGCAAATAATAATCAAGAAATAGAGAGAATACTTGAAACACTTTGCCAAGATCGTCTAAAACTCGCCAGAAAGGGTGTTAAGGTGGGGGTTCATGGAAATAAAACGACGTTTAGAAGTCCACTAGAAAATCCAGCCAGTTAGGCTTAGCTACTATAGAGAATGCAAGTGTTACGAACTTTCTGTAGCAATCGTTACTATTGCTGCCAGTCACGAATTCTGTCTCACTCTGGTGCATCGCCGTAATGGGCGGTGACGTTCTGTTGACATTGCGAAATATATAGCAACGATCGTTCGTGTATTTCCACGTGGCCCCGAATGCGTTATTCTGGCAACCAACCGGGGACCGGGGATCTCCGCATTGTGCTTTAAAGATATTTGATAACAATATAACTAGATACCACCGTAAAACTGTTGTTTACCGAACAACGCAAGAAAAACGTTTGTGGGCAAAGAAAATGTATAGAGGGACTGAAGCAATTTTATATTTAATGACTGAACGTTTTGCGGTCCTGATCTATATGTGGGAAAAAACTACTCAAACGCCCCTTCAAGCTGCATATTTGGAGTTGTTTCAGTGAATGCGACTTTAGAACATTATATACCTCTTGACTGAGTCAGTCAATACAGAATAGATATTTAAAGCATAAAAGAATTGTTTGTTACAGTCTCAAAAATGGACCGTGGTTTCTACAGAAATATAACAACTCTAAACATTACAGCGAATTATGTACGACTGGGAATGAAAAAAATGGAATCAATAGATTGGATTGGCTGTTACAATCTTCCGACGTTAATACAACTGAAAATGTTTGGTTCTGCATCAAGTACAGACTAAAGGACGAACGCATATTAACTATCAGACAATTATCTCAGGAGTTTTGAGAGATGCGTTCAGTTTCTTATCTTGTAAAACTAGTCGCTAATATTCGAAATTTGATACTAAATACTAATGGTGATTGAACACTTCAAGTTAGGCTCTAGCAATGTTTTATAAGTACTTTGCATTTCGTTTTATTTCCAAAAAAAAAATCTTTCTTAAAATTTATCGGACGCTCTTAGTCCAAAAATAGTTGTTCTTTTTAATCTAAATCTAACTGAATAATTTCACATACTCCAGTGCCGTAACGGTCAAAATTCTGGCTACGCCAAAACCATTCTACGTTAACTACAAGAGATGTCTACATCACAAAATTTCAACAGCAACAAGGCAAGCAATTCGCCCACCAGTTATAGTGTCAGGCTATTCATAAGTAAACAGTGCTGCATGAAGTAGTATTTCTACAAATCTATTTGAAAGGACTATTTCGATGGAGTGATGTACAGGTGTAAGACTAAAATAAGGATTGACTGATATCACCATTATATCAACGATTTTTTGTATGTATAAATTATTTGGACTGACTTCAAACATTTTAATCTAAAACCAAGCATCAAGTTAATTTATTGTTTTGTGCAATAGATTTATGATTAGCAAGGATATTTATGCAAGCTCTTACTTTCGTATTTTTGATTATCAGTTTGAGTAGACAGTCATGGATATATTTAAAGTACTAGGATATCCTTTCTCCTCTTTTGAAAAAAAATGTAATAAATTTTATGAGGCATATGAACTGCAAGATTAGAGCTTTCATATATGGAGCTTTCACTGCCCATTTGTTGCACACTATGTTTAATATGAAGAATTGAACCGAAGTATTCACATTTTTTTAGTAACTGAGTAAGTCACCAAATTACAGATATAAGATAGATATTTGTCTAGTGTGTATTGAGAAATATAGTCTAGCTATCGACACCTTCTTATTAACACCCTCTTCACTACTCATAATACCCAGAAATCTGTTAAAACTGCTATTATTGTATTATTCTATAATTCCTAATAGCTTCTGAAGCAAATTGCCTTTAGTAATCCTTTTCATTAGCAGCAAATTTCGATTAACTTACTCTCGCTAGTACGACAGAAAAGTTATGTGATTACAACAAAACAGTTCTACCGTTTTTCATAATATTTACTCTTGGCACTAGTGTGACACGTGTGTGTGTAATTTATGTAAATAATCCTGATACTTTAGTCTGAAACAAAGCCAAGACGGTTAACTGCCCTTAATACCCAAACTAACAGCATTGTTCTATTAGAAAAAGATCCTTTTTTAGGAAGCTCAATTCCTAGATAAGCAGTAGATATTCTCGTAGTAAAAAATTTACAGTGTATAAAGCATTATGTAGCTTGGAGAACAACGGCACCTCTGAGCCCTAAGGCTTTCCTCTACAATCAATTTTCAATAATAGAAACAAAGAATTACGATGTACAGTGATATATTGGGTACTGAAAACTCTTAATCATGATTGTTTATGAGTATATTTGTAAGTTATGTGTACAGAATCTGCGAAGAACACTCATCTACAAAAAGAACGCTATCGTCCATATTAATATGAGTAAACTGAAGACACATTATTTTGGAACAGCATCAGTCTTTACATTAAATTGGTGTAGACTGCTAGACGGAGGTGAAGATGGGAGACAAAACTAGTGTTTTCTTAAATAAAGTGATTTTTAAGCTCCTTCTTCTTGTCGTGGCTTCTCTTAATAGAGGTTGACGATTACATTGGCAAATGTTTCTCTTTCTGCAGCTGCTCTAAATATTTGTTGAACATTCATGCCTGTCCACTGCCTTATATTCTTAAGCCAACAAGTTTTCCTTCTACCCCTTCCGCGTTTGCCTTCAACCTTACCCTGTATGATAAGTTGGGGTAGGTTATATTTTTTATTTCTTAGTAGGTGTCCCAAGTAGGCGGTTTTTCTTCTTTTTATGGTAGTTATAATTTCTCTATTACAGTTCATTCTTTGTAATACCTCTTGGTTTGTAACCATGGCTGTCCATGGGATTTTAAGTATTCGTCTCATCAACCACATTTCAAAGGCTTGCAGTTTGTCTATCTCGTGTTTATTTAGTGTCCAGACTTCCGTTCCATATAACAATATTGACCATATATAACTCTTTACCATTCTCCATCTGATTTGTAAATTTAGATTTTTATTTGTCAGGAGTGTTTTCATTTTTATAAATCCTTGCCTAGCTATTTCTATTCTACTCCTTATTTCTATATTTGGGTTTAGATCTGAGTTTAACCAGCAACCTAAATATTTGAATTTTCCAACTTCTTCTAAAGCGTTGCCGTCAATTGTATAATTTATACCCCTAGGATTTTTACTCACTTGCATGATTTTTGTTTTCTTAGTATTGATTGTTAGGCCCATTTGTAAACTTGCTTCGTATACTTTGTTAATTAGCTGTTGTAATGCTCTAGGGTTGTCTGCAATTAGTACGCTGTCATCCGCGTATCTTATGTTATTTATCGTTTCCCGTTTATTTTATTCCTAAATTGCAGTTGTGTAAGGCGTTCTGAAAACTACTTCCGAATAGAGATTAAATAACATTGGGGACAGTATGCAGCCTTGACGTACCCGCGTTTAATTTCTACGTTGTTTGTTTCAGTGTCTTCTACCATTACTTTAGCACGTTGGTTCCAATAAAGATTTTGATTAGTTTTATGTCTCTTTCGTCTAAGCCAATGTTTTCCAAACATTCTATGAGTTTGATGTGTCTTACTTTATCAAATGCTTTCTCATAATCGAGAAAGCACAGATACACATCTTTTTCTGATCTCTACATTTCTGCATGATTACTTGTATGCAGAAGAGAGCTTCACGCGTTCCCATCCCATTTCTGAAGCCGAATTGGTTGTCACTCACTACTTCTTCACATTTTCTATATATTCGGTTTTGCATTATCTTCAAGAGTATTTTAAGGGCATGGCTCATGAGACTTATTAATCTGTACTCATTGCAAATTTTCGGATTTGCATTCTTAGGCAAAGTAATAAATGTTGATTCCAACCAATCATTTGGAATGTTACCCGTTTAAGCTCCGGTTCTGCTTTTTATAGTTTTTCCAGGTTACCATACTACAATAAACCAACGGAATCATTATTTTAATCAAAAAGTAACACCCATCCTGTTATAGTATTGAAACTGTACCTATATACATAATTCCCGGTCGCTTAAAACTATTGTAACCACCAAAAAAAAAAAAAGCAACTTCAGAAAATTCTTTTATGATCAAATCCCACGCTGAAGTTAAGCAATCTACTGGAGTTGTCAAGCAGACAATCCAAGTTTACTTAAATTACAAACTTACTTAACAATATCGCAACCAACCGACAGTTACAGATAATGTCTCCGTCTGAATACACACCTTTCCAAAATAGTTCATCAAGTGATTATTAAAATAGATTCAAACAACATGTTTTAATTACCTCAAACGACAGAAGCATAATCCCATCATTCCACCCGAGGCTAACAAATGGAATTGTAAATTAGAAAATCTTCCAAGGAAAATTGCACAACTTAATTGCAAATCCATGTACAATAGATAATTATAAAGAAATAGTCCGTCTTGAAACTAGAAGCACATCCAAAAAGTATCAAGTATTCCACCTATTTTCATTGTAGACCCTATTAGAGAGAAAATTAGATTATCTAAAGGGTAGAGACAAACAAAAGATTCTCGATTAAAAAAATCTTCTAAATAATATCACTCGCCTCATTAAAAAGAACTAGACAACAATAAAATTGATAACTATAGGAAATATATATGAAATCTAGAACCAAATGACCCACATATGTGGAAAGCCACCAAATGCATTATCAAAGAACAAGTAATCATACCAACATTAATAGTCAATAACAACCACTATTCTAGTGCGGTCGAGAAATGCAGACTTTTTGGTAAAAAGTTAAATGTCACGTTTACTCCTACTATTGAGAACAGTAATAAATAATTTTTCAGTAAACCCATCTTCCAAAAAGTAATGATTTCAACTTTTCAGTAACGATTGCAACTTGAAAATATCTGTCATTAAAAATAATCATATTGCAACCGTGATTAAAAAGCTATTAAAGAAAGTAGTCTCTTACCTAACTACTGAGACTAGGTGATTTCTATCGAAGTGGAAACATACTTTTATATTAATATTTTCTAAACAAAGTAAAAATGGTAAACCCTACAATAACTGTCACCCGATTAGCCTATTTACTACTCTTTTAACATTTTTACAGCAAGTAATCAAGAATCGGATAAAATGTCGTTAGAAGCTAGCGGTGTTATTGCTCCCACTCAATTTGGTTCCAGAAAAGACCATTTAACCTCTCGCCGATTACAACTAATCTCTAAAATTATTGTTAGAGGTTTTGAAGATAAGCATTTCACGTCCATAGTGGTCCTAGATATTATAAAAACTTTTGACAAGGCATGAATCAACGATCTCAAATACAAATTATTATATGTTAATATTTCAAGCTACATAAACACTAATTTTTCTTATTTTGGGAAAATGAAACTTTCGCAGTTAAAATTAACTGTTTAAAATCCTCTACTTTATCCTCTCTTTATTATCCGTCTTGGAGTTCCTCGAGGAAGCATATTTGGTGCGATGTTGTTTAATACGCGTATATACAATAATAACGTATCTCAACAAAATATCGCAAAGTTGATACCTATGCTTCAATTCATACCAAAAGCGTTCAACTTGGAGAACATTGGCAAAAATTTTTGTCCGTGGAATAAACTTGATATATTTTTCACATGTGGCTCAAGTATTTAGTGCGACGCTACAATGTCTGACTGGAAGATATAGACATTGAGTTCTAAAAGGGCAATAAAGGAAGTAAGTCGTATTTTGCTGCTTATCGCTAGCCAAACTACAACCTTCTTGGCAACTTAGCGCATCCTTTATGAATTACTTTAGAATTGACTCTAACATCTTTAATACCAGCAGAACTCATTACCACAAAAATATTATTTGACGGCTTCATACATCTTTTGCGCAGCAATAAACTTTCGTGTAAACGAAAGAAAACATAATTTGGCATTGCGACAACGCTAATATGATTTAAACCAGGCATGTCAAGTTTAGAAAGATGATCGAAACTGATAAAATGATGTTTTTGATAGTTAAAGATTTCGGAGATAAAACTGTTTCCCAATCCAATTGGATGTCCTAGCGAAGACAACTAATAAAAACAGAAATACGTCAAAGTCAAGAAGAATTAAAAGGTAGAATGCTAGAACATTGTGGAAAATGGGAAAACTAAAAAATATTAAACAATTGAGGCAAGATAACATGTATCTGCTCGTAATAAATGAAGTAATATGGTCACAAACAGATGCTTTGTAGAGTGACAAATACAGAATAATAAACACTGCTGCTGGACAAATTATACGAAAAGAAATAGACAAAAAGTGAAACGTTATATTCTCTAGAGAGGAAGAGCAATACTACTAAAGATAGCCGGCAACCCAAAAGACGCAATTATAAGTTGTATTATAATAATAACTTGTATTATAATTACAAGCCAACTACAGACTTTGATGGCGGTGATAGAATTCTGTGTAAAGCACAATTTGGTAATAAAGATAAAAACACTATTTGAGCATCACCCATAAAGAATATACACATTAAAAAATGCTTGGCGATATCAAAATGTATCCATCCATTTATCTTTCCAATGCTTTCTATTTAATGACATTTTTTCATCTTTTCTATTGTTTTGCTCCTTTCTTTTCCCACATCTGCTATTTGTTGTAGTCATGTTTCCTTGACCTTCCTCTTCTTCTTTTCTTGTAATTGTTTGCTCCCAAATCCTGCTTGTGAAACAAATATGCAAAAATCAGTTGAAAATAGCAAAGCACATCTAATAGTAATGATCATAAAACTTAAGATTTAAGAACTTAAGAAGATGGAAAGAGAAAAGTGGCTAATAGATAAATTGAAACAAGAAGATGCAAGGAAATTATTGTACAATGAAATTCTGAGAGATTTGGAAGAACAACACACATTACAAAGTAAGTTAGACATAGATAAGACGTGGAACACGATGAGATACTGCATATTTAACCCAGCGGATGTAATGTTGCAATATAAAGAAGCCCGGATTACGAAGGACGTTATCCATATGATTAAAGAAAAAGTAAAGTATAGAAACCTGCAAACAAATGATGGCCAAGAAGAGTACCGAGAATTGAGGAACAAAATTGATAGAAAACGTTGTAAAACAAAAAATTGTGAAGTAACCCTTTTAAAGAAGCAAAAGTTGACCAAACCCACAAAACAATACAAATTGTTTTTAAAGAACTAAAAAAAGGAGACGCAAGCGTAAAAGACTCACCAGAAAATAGGTTACTAGAACAAAGCGATATTGTGGAAAGATGGAAACGCTACATTAAAAAACTAGTAAATACAACACAGAAAAAATGTTCTAGAACACAGACCAGGTCGGCGAAAATATGAAAAAATATATGATATGAAACGAAATAAATTCCAGAAGACTCTACAAAAACAATACCTAAAAAGGACACAACTGCAAACTGCGAAAATCACCGCACAATAACTTTAGTAACACATATCTCAAAAATACGGGCCAAAATTATATTTCTCAAGAAGTTATGGGACAAATGTCTTCAACTCAGCTCATTTCATTACATAGTGACATCCCATGGTGTATATTGCAAAATTTAAAAAAAAACTATAGAACAAATCCTAACAGAAGATCAATTTCGGTGCAAGAGAAATAATAATAGCTCTTAGAGTAATTGTAGAAAAGAGTATGATGAAAGGAAAACCAAAATACCTAGAGCGACCAAAACTATGTATATTAATAAAAGATATTGGCGTAAATTTGGAAAATAGACGAATTATTCTAGTACTACATGAACAACAGATAGCCGTAATAAATGTCTGAAAAGTAAGTAAAGAGACGAGCATAAAAAAAGGGGTTAGACAAGATCGTGCGCTATTATCAACAATATTTAATTCATACATATATACAATTGGTGTTGAATAAATTGAGGGAAGAAGTCAAGACGGGTATAAAATACAAGGAGAGAAAATTATCATGATTACTATGATTACTGGCGGAAAATGAGCAGAGCTTTAAAAACACTTACGGAAATGAACAGCATTCTGCAAGCTCACAACAAGAAAGTAGACAAAAAAAATCCAAAATTATAGTCTGTAGAAAAACACCAATACAACAAAGAAGAACAACACTTGCCCATCACACCATAGAGGGAGTAGAAGAATTCTTATTCCTAGGAAGCAAAATAACAAAAGAAACAAGGAAATAACAAGCAGAATATTTCAAACTAAATTAACCTTTCTCAAGATGAAACTTTTAATATCGCAATTGAGATCAGAAAACAACTTTTGAAGATATTAGTCTAAAGCATAGTGCTCTATGGTAGAACATCAACCAATGAACAGAGTAGAATCTTTTAAAATGTGGTACTACAAATGGATACTGAAGATAACTTCTTCTTCTCCTTCTATATAGGCAATTTGCCTGTTTTTTGTTGATTTATGCCTTCTCTACGTAATGTTGTCACTCCATCTTTTGCGCGGTCGGCCAACGCTTCTTCTTCCTAGTGGTTTTTTGTCCCTTGCTATCTTCACTATTCTATCGTCTACCATTCTACTTATGTGATTATTCCATTCTTTTTTCCTGTTCAGTGTCCATTCATTTATCTCTTGCATGTTGCATCTTCCTCTAATTTCGGTATTTCTTATTCGATCTCTTAACGTGTTTCCT
Source organism: Sinelater perroti (assembly GCA_036346155.1). NCBI lineage: Eukaryota > Metazoa > Arthropoda > Insecta > Coleoptera > Elateridae > Sinelater > Sinelater perroti. The sequence goes on along the minus strand of JARFIY010000254.1, from coordinate 18,351,503 downwards.
GTTATTCTTCTCAATATCCTCATTTCGGTTGTTTCCAATAGTCGCTGCGTTTTAGTTGTGTCCGGTCTCGTTTCTGATGCGTATGTCATTATTGGTCTTATAGTTGCTTTGTATATTCGAGACTTTGTTTCTATATTAATGTGTTTATTTCGCCATATTGTACTATTGAGACATCCTGCGATTTTATTAGCTTTTTGTCTTTGATCTTTAACCTCTTTTTCTACATCTCCATAGCTAGTTATTTTGATACCCAGGTAATTTATTTCCATGACTTGTTCTATGCTTGCACCGTCGATTTCCAATTTGCATCTAATGGGTTCTTTGTTAATTATTATTGTTTTCGTTTTCTGTGCTGAGATGATCATGTTAAATCTTTTTGCTGTTATATTGAATTTGTGGACTAATCTTTGCAGATTGTCTTCGTTTTAGGCTATTGAAGATAACTTGGAACTATCAAATAAATTTACTCGGGAAAATTACTCTGACGACTAGCAAAGATGTGTTTGAAGTATGTAACGTTGCTCCATCCTATTGAAGCCACATTCTCTGATCGTAATTATCAAAATCTTACAAAACAAATACTTAAAAATTTCACGGGCCGATTATTCAGTGTGCCGTCATGAAGACCCAAACCGTCACGTTAAAATAGTGTAAGAGCTTTTAATATTTGTGTTGGAGGTTGCTGTTGCTCCAACAACAGCTTACATGTTGCTTACTGACATGAAGGTTGAGACGAAAATGTACCTCATCGGAGAAGAAAATGTTATCAAAAGTTGCAAATGTGTTAAACATTTCATAGCGGTGCAAACCTAAATCCTTACAAACAAGGTACTTTAATGAGCTCTGAACTTCATTTATCCAAACGATAATGTGCGCTAAATCTTCTTCGTACGATAGTCGCAGAATTATTGTTTCAACAAAACCTTTGCATCTTGAGTGCACGTTGCGCCCCGCTGGTTGCTCTATGACATCTAAATTTTTAATTGAACTTCTAGTAGCTTTAATTTGCCTTTCAATGTCGGCTTTGTGAAATTTTCTTACACAATGCACAATACCCAGCTAAATCATTTCGACCCTGACATTTTACTACTCTAGATTGCTATCGTTAAGAAACTTTTCCAATTTTACCTACGACTTTACATAAAAAGTTCCCATATTCTTTGACAGTTTTATAAATATCATAACAAATCATTATTATTTAGTGAACATTTTTACTAATTTTGAAAATTCTTTATCTTATTATTCAACTATTAAATTGTTTTAAGTTAAATAATAAAGGAATTATATGAATTATAAAATACATGAAGAAAATTGATCAAAATATTAACTATAAACAATTAACTATAATAATGTTCAAAACTCACTAAGGAATTAACTACAATTTTAGTAGTTATGTTATGATGACAATTATTTATTATTTAGTAACAATTGTGTTAAAAACTAAAACACAACTTCAAACAGGTAAATAAAAATTATTGGGAAATTCTTAAATATTTCACTACAGACATGGATTATACTGCCATTTAATGATTTTTTCATGAGTTTCTAATTATGTTTCATGTTATATTTACGTAATTTCTATTATGGGATTGTTGCAAAGGTAACTTTGAATTTCATGAATAGATGGCTCTAGTTCCCTTTTTGAATGACCTCTGTCAATATTATTTCTTCCTTTTGGCGTTAGTTAGCTGTCATTTTATCTTGTTTCATAAACAAACTGTGCATCATTTTATTTAACACTGTTAGCTCAACATGGAGTGGAAAAACGACAATTTTCAACGTGTTTTTTATTTTTATAAAGGCAAGAAAACTGCCGATGCTCACAAAGAGACATGTGAAGTTTATAGTGTTCATACCCTAACATAATTGGTTTATCAAATAGATTATTTACAATAACATCAAGCAAATGTGATAAAACATTACAAACCACATCTACAGCTGAATTGCATCGAAATAAGATCATACTGTCAATTTAGTAGGATTATAAAGGTGTCATGCATTTTGAGCTACTTTCTAGAATCCAACCGATTGATTGAGATATGCACTATCAATAACTAATGAAATTTGATGATTCGATCAAAAAATCATATACATCTTTAGTGACTCGATTCGGAAGTAATGTAACATCTACAATATAGCCTTGACCTTGCGCTTTACCATTTATTTCTATCTTTGCAAAATTTTAATGATAAAATTTCAAAGATAATAATGGTGTAAAATCAAACTTGGTTCAATTTTTTGTTGATAAGAACAAGAAGTTCTATGAGTGTACAAAAAAAATTAAAATACTTTTGCAGTAATTCATTAGACAGAAGTTTTTGTAGTAAAATACCAAAAATTGTATAATTTTAAAGTGAAACGAGCAACAAATGAAAAAATGACAACACTTTCACAAATGACGGCCACCTACCGTCTCGCGTTTTAACCAATCACAGTGAAGCGTAGAAGCTTTTCTACGTGTTTTATTTTATGTCTAGTTGTGTTCTTTCTTTAATGTCTTCAGTGTTCTGGTGTTCATCTTCCATTGTCTTCTAAGTCGCGTTTTCTGTCCGTGTCGGTTCACTGATACTTTGAATGTCCTTATATGTATTTGTATATGGCCTAAAAGTTACGGTAGTTATGATCTGAAGACTTGCAGACTTACATATTATTTCGAATTATTATGTTTTTTCTTTCATTTCCATTTGTAAAGATCAAGAGTGGGTCTCAGGTTGGTTTTTTGTACCTCATATTTTATAATAACTTCCTCGCAAACTTTGCTCGTGAAAACGTTTATTTTTTGCATTCCCGCAGTATTTAGTCTATCGCGTTTGTGAAACAGGGAACTCCTGAGCCGCCACAGCCATCTGATCCTTCAATGTCGTATCTTTATGTACTGTTGACGACTTTGAAAGTTATCTTCTGAGCTTATCGAAAGCGTGAGTATCAGTTAAATTAACCTGCATTTAACTATTTATACGTTATCTCTTTAAAAATTTCATTACTGTGTTTAAGTGTATGGGAGCGTAGTAAAGACCTTCGTTTATTGATTTTTGTTTTTGATATTATATTCGCTCGCATTTTCTCAATATTTTACCCAGTTTTAGGGCTGATAGTAAAATGGGAAATTTTCGAGTATTCATACTTCTTGATAAGATAACAAAGTTACCTCTTTTTAACCCTATAATTCATTGATACTTCATCTTTTTTGGGAGTTCCTCCTTTAATTTGTTTCACATATGAAATTGCATCTATCGCGATAAATAAAGTTATCGTTATATTTGATACTGTTATTTTTAGAAATCTAAAATGTCTCATATTAAAATGGAAGAGGGTTTTCTTTGCGGGTCTTTAAAATTTCTACTTTTGGGGTAGCTTCTTTAACGATATGCCGTCTATGGTGCTTCGTATAAAGGTGTCACCCAATTTTTGAGGGCAAAAACTACCGTCGGAAATGTTGTGATCCCTAACAATCTCTTTAATTGTAAAGCAAAAATGGCTTTATTCACTTATTCTGTTCACGTTAACGTGGTGTTCGTTATTCACGATGAATTTCACCCAGGTTTTAGTGTCCACGTTTTTGTCCATTTCTATGTTAAGAGACACCTCTATGCGACTCGCCATACTCATATAATGACTAATTATACACTAGACCAAGTACAGCACTGCTATTACAATCCCTATGAAACAATGATTCAAACAGCTTAATACCTTAGTGGTATGGGTAACCCATGCAAAAGCATAAACAATTGTTTCTACTATGTGCTTTGTAAACTTAATAAACAAATTTATAAGAAGTCCTTATGGCCCACGTTCATAGAAGTTTGTCCACGGCTGTCCTAATCTGCTAACTATCACGATGCCTATTTGAGGATTTTGCCCATATTTCTCTCTAACTGATCTTAACGATCATGCACACCTTTCTATTGTATCATCACCATATTCAAAACTGCGATTAAAGGCTAGTTGTAAGAAACAAATGACCTTTATTTTATTATATTTTAGTTTAATGATGAAGACGCGGTTAAAGAATTTAATAAGTTAGAGTTTCGAATTAACGAAATTTCTTTGGACTTAGATCCAAACTTTACTCCTAAATTTACGGCGATTGGAGATTTATTGGAGGTTATCGCGAGGGTTGCTCAACAAATTACGGAAAGCGTGACCACTTCAACAGCTCCTGCCCTCCCAAAGCCCGAAGCACTGAAAACATTGGTTGCTAGCGAGCCGGATTTGTGCCACTTTGTTGTTTGTTCCAAAGCCGGGTCAGTCGTATGGTGCGTAAGATTAGATAACGCCTAAACGTTGGAACGTTAGGCCCTAATCGCTTGGCACAAGCCTGTTTTAGAGATTGGTTATTTGCAAATTTTGTGAAAGCAAATTATCACGGTTGAATTAAATTGCTTGATTATTTAATTTGTTTAATTGTAAATTTGGTTGATTGTTAGCTATTAAAAATTGCTTATTGCGAAAATGACGGACAAAGGGAAGGCGGAAAATCTGTTGAAAATTTTAAATACAAAAAAAACGCTTTTCGCTCGTGTACAAAGATTGCACGACTTCACACAGAAAATCAATGACAGACAAAATCTCGCTTACTTCAAAACGGCCTGTACAACTCCATGCAACACCACTAGGAACTACCAACAAATGAAAGCGTGACCACTTCAACAGTTACAGTAGTATTGTCAAAATGAAAACCCATCCGAGAATCATGATATACACCGAATGTTTTCGGTTATACAGATGAAAATCAGTTAAGCAAAACTCAGTGAACTCAAAAATTTTTAAACGAGCCAATGGTGAATTTGTGTTGATGTGTGAGGAAGAGTGAGTTTGCCGAAGATGTTTTAAGAAGTGTCTTTCAAGAAGTTTTGCAAAATCTCCTTCATATACAAAAAACCGACTCTAACGCCATAGATTGTACAAATATAAATATTTTTCTTTAAAAATACAGCGACTGTACGACCAAATAGCTCTAAACATCTATTACCAAGTAGCCTAATTTCGTCTCTTTGTTTTTGCACCATATTTCATCAGGTAGCACATATTTTTTCTTCGTGTTTACTAAACTTTCTACCTTATTAGAAAGAGTGCTGGGTTGTACTGGAGCCTTCTGAAAATTTTAATATGACTTTATACAAGCAGCGAACTGTGACGAGGCATTATTTCTAACTTTTGCTCTGTTGACTACTAATTGCCATATTGAATAAATAACAATAAGTTATAAGTTATAGTCTGGATATATTTTTAAAAATATCATACGTCTGAAAGTGACAAAAATAAAAGATAAATTGAACGTCCAACGAATACTAAATGTGGTTTTATCGTCATTTACAATTATCAAAAGAAAATATGAAGTCATCAAATGTACCTTAATATTTAAGTGGCAAACATCCAAACAAAAAAAACATGGACGCGGAATTCTTTGAAAGAAAGCTAAATTTCCTGCATAAAAAGCAAACCACTTTTATACCAACAATCACCACTGTTTTATGAGTATCTCATTTATGACATCTTTCTCTTAGTAGATTTAATTCCACATGATTTTTTTCTTAAAGTGCGGTATCATAAATCTCTCTTGTAATCTTGATACGATATACTATATGTATTCTTATTGTAGTATCACAATGAACTTTGTTTTAGGAAAAGGATTCTACACTAGGGCTGCAAGTCCTCCACACCCTTCTCTCTCACCAAGACATCAGCGTGGCCATAGAGGACGGGGACGGCCGCCAGCCGCTGCTCTGGGCGGCAAGCGCGGGGTCCGCCAAAGCCGTCTTGGCGTTGATTCGAGCCGGCGCCGCCGTCGAATCTCACGACAAGGACGGCCTCACCGCGCTGCACTGCTCCGCCTCGCGCGGCCACACTGACTGCATAGACACCTTGCTCACCCTCTGCGGGGCGTCTCCTGACGTCATAGACAGCAACGGGTGCACCGCGCTGCACTACGCTGTAACCCTCGGCCATGCAGACGCCACCGCCTTGCTGCTTGCGCACGCCGCAGACCCCAACCGGCAGGACCGAAAGGGCCGGAGCCCCGCTCACTGCGGCTGCGCGAAGGGCCAGTTCGAAACGGTGAAGATGCTTGGAAGCCACGGGGCCAACTTGTGGTTGAGGAATGCCAGGGGGGACTTCCCGCTCCACGAAGCGGCCGCTTCTGGGAGGAGAGATCTGGTGAGGTGGCTGCTGGAGTCCAGACCTAGTCAGGTTAATGCGAGGAACAACGATGGCCGGTGTCCTCTACACTTAGCTGCACTGAACGATAATGCCGACATGTGTAAAGTGAGTATCTTGGGCAAGGTTTTATTATAATGACAACTTTATATGTGTCTAATATCTGGTTTGGCAAAAATAATATTATAATGAGTTATTCCTTTTAGAGTAGCTTCTTTGGGCTGTTGCACACCGATGGAGGTATTTTTTCTATTGTTCGTAGCACTCCTGAGAGTTTTGTCTTGGATTATGTTGCGCTCTTCTGAATATTTTCCGAATTACTAAAATGGTTGTTTTTCAAATGGTTTTTCTATTGAGAAAATAAAAAAAACTTTTAGATACAGAAATTCGGCAAATAGAAGGGTTAGGGGATCACAGAAATACTTATTCTGTAAAAAAATTGTTAAAGGAGACTATTAAGTGACAAGGGATGTTGTCGTGGTGCATAATCCAAGAATGTGTAACGCTTGGTCACACACGTGCCTGAGGCCTTTTCAATAAAATTTTTGATGGACAGTTTGTCCTAGCGGTCCTGGTTGCCATTGTCAACAATCTCACAACCTCCAAAAACTCTCGGGGTTGCACTCAAAAATCCATGATTTATCTAAAATTATCTAAAGATTTTTGACTCTCTCTCAAAACGGCACAAAAGATCAAAACACATATTCCTTTTATTGGCCTTCTACACAGTCATAAACTTCTTTGGAATCATCTTGGTGCACACTTTTCTCATACTCTAATATTGTGTTAAAATCTGATCGACAGTAAGCCAGTCAAATGTAACTCATTGCTCATTATTTCCAAAATCAGTCAGGAGTCTGAAATCACAATTGTTTTCATTCTCCCACTCCTTGTACCATCTAAATATTTGTGCCCTGGATAATCAATGTTTTTCATAAGTTTGTTATGACTTTCTTTAAATAACAGTAGTAGATTTGAGAAGTAGTACACAAACTTTGCTAGCACGTCATTGATTAAAATCATCATAATGCTTGTATCAAACATTATTTTGACTATTGATAGTGAAAGACATTAGAACAGTATCTGTATTCATACAATATGAGCCCATGCAACTAGTATTTATTTTATTTTCAAGACAAAAAGTCAATCAATGAAAACTTATCCAGACTAAATAAGATATTACTTCCAATACAGGATAGGACAAAACTGTGTTCCTCTTTTTTAGGTTGAACTTGTGAGATCTGGTAAATAGGCTGTCTAAGATCTAGTAAAGAGATTGCTTAAGTTTTGAATACTAGAATGATGTCCACGTTTCGTCATTAAAAAAAGCTTGGATTCGCTTCCAAACTGGATTCGTGGATGCTGCAACCTTCAACGGACAACAATAAATTGGATTAGATTTCTATAGATATTTTTCTGTTTGGACGCCATGAAACTAAGCCTTTTTAAAACCTGAAACAAAATCTACCTTATACTCAATGAAAATGGGATTGCAGGGGAATAATTTTCTTCGAGCTTCCCACACCTAACGGAACAATTAAGGCAAACAGATACTGTAAGCAACTCATCAAATCCAATGTGATTTTTTTGCAGGATAATTTAAATGAAAATCAGTTTAGATCCCTGCAAGTTGAAAAAAACCATGTTTCTCTGAAGGAATTCATATTTCGGATATATAAGGAGAAAACATTAATGGGATGATTGAAAACTAAAGATACATCTAGAAAAATTAAATGATCAGTTACTGCTTTTGAGAATTGACATGCAGATAATATCAAAGCTAAGCCCAAAATGACTTTAAACTCGTCGAAGTGCTTTTATCTATTGATTTGGCAGATAAAATTAGAACTTTTCCTTTCAAAAAAGACAACGGTCGTTATAATAACACTTAAAGTCCAAATGTATCATAAAAAACGTAAATTGCGGTGTAATTCCTGTGACGGAAAAAATTTTGAAAACGGAAAATAAATGTTTTTGATACAATAACCCATCCATGTTCTGAAAGGATGAAATTCTTGGAATTTTTATTGTTCAACGCAAATGAATTACTAATTTTTAATTTCTTTTTTAATCATTAAAACATTTTTGGGTAGTTGTAGTATATAACCTTAACATAACTCATGTTAATCCTACTTAAAACTTTCCGCCTTCTAAAGACATATTGCAGTTTGAAGAAACATAAATTGTAATTTCTGTGGCGGCGTTGGCTTTTTTTTTTTATTTTACATCGGCTACCAATGTTAATCAGATAAAAGTTTAGATATATAGCAATAATATAATTTTTGCTGTCCCAAAAATGTCAAAATTCTAACCAAATAAACGTCATTTACAGTAGGTATGCTGAAATTGTGGTAATTTTCACATAGAAGACAAGTGATGTGCAGGAATTACTGGACAAAAATGTATGTCAGACACAAAAACAACTTAAAATCGCATTTCTCTGAGATTTTTAATCGTTTGAAAGGCATGGACAGGGTTTACAAGGAAGGAAAATTACTACCATACGAATTGAAGGAAAGAAACATGAAAAAGCGAGAAACCATGTACGAAATCCCGCTCAACTAACAAGATTGGGAGAGATTTTGCATCATATTGTTAGTTGAAATGAAAATTTGATATATTTCGATAACTTAAAACCCCAAAAAATAAATTTTCGACCCAAACCAACGATCAACATTACAATGCTCCCTATTTGGTGGAAGCAGAAAGACCTACTGTATGTGGAACTCTTAAAACCAAGTCAAAAAATCACTAGTAACCTTTAACAAGAATAATTAATCAATTTTACCAAGCATTGAAAGTCAAAGAAGTTCTCTTCACCAAGACAATGCTTAAACACATGCTAGGAAGCAGGTCAAAAAAACATGTCGGAAGCGCTTGACTGGGATATTTTATCTCACCCGCCATATGCATCAGACATTACTCCTTACAACTAACACTTATATAGATCGATGGCACACGCGCTTGCAGAGCAGCACTTTAGCTCATAAGAAGATATCCCAAATTGGATTTCTCGATGGATTATCTCAAAAGACGAGTCGTATCTTGGAAACGGAATCCATAATTTACCAGAAAGATAAGAGAAAACCATGGATACTTATGACCAATAGTTTTATTAATGTATTTTTCTATTTTAATTGTTAAATAGAAAACTTTTTAATACTACAAGTAAACTTGGTTGGATACTTGCACAAGCTGTAAAAATTGGAGAAACACGAAAAGTCACATGTTTGTGATATTTTAGGGTTTATTTAAGCCATTTTGTAATGTTAATTTCACACGTACGACAAATAACAAATACCGATCTAATACTTCAATGAAGATTGATTATCATTTATGGAATTATTGACAAGCTTTTCATTTCATATGAATATAACTTCTTAATTTGTATTGACTTTAGGATAATAACTAACAATCACTTTTCATTTTTGTTGCGTTTCGAGTCACAGATGAGGCTGGAGCAGTGACAATGGCCAAAAATGGCTGTACCTCGATATAGGTCAGCAACTGTGTGCATGACAATGTACAGAGGTTCGGACAAACAAAACTATATCATAGCTACTAAGAGTGGCGACTGTAAAAGACATTCGACTTATTGAGTTGCAAAGTGATATATAATAGAAATCCATACGAAAAAACGCCTTAAGAAATATGCACCAGACACATGTAAATAAACCAACCATAAAGAGAAAATTCAGTGAAACTGCTTTATAGCCAAACGTTCCCAATTGAAGTAACAATGGGGTCAGTCGTTTTTACCTAAACAAAACTTCTATTCACACAACAATATTCACAATCTTATACAAAGGAATCTTTTTGATGTCTCGCTATAAGATAAATGAGTAGATCAAATGCAAACAGGATTTTTTACGCGCCGTGAGGTGAACTAAGAAAGGTACGAATTTTGAGCATTGCAAGGAAGGGTGTTTGAAGTGACTTCTCCCCGTAGACTACTCCACACTCCGTTGTTTTAGTCTGTATCACATTGTTAAAGCAAGAGGTACCGTGGTATGTTACGCAACGGATTATTATTAAGTTTCTTGAGAAAAAGGGCCTAAATCCACCCGACATTTTTAGAAGACAAGGTACAATTGGGGGACAACACCCTTAAGAAGACCCTAAGTGTACATGTACCATGAACAATAAAGATCACTCGCATCGCACGAGGACTAGCGTAATCGAGGAACGCCGATTTACGGTTGCTGAAATTGCGTCTGAAGTCTCAGATGTTATTTTACTTTAGACAAGGCCTCATACAGTTGACAAAGCTCGACAAAAAAATGAGAATATGTTATGGACTGCACGGAAACGTTCTCACTACAATCCGCACTAATCACCCTGATTATTATCATTTGTTAGGATCACAAGAAGAAGCACTCCAAGTGCAGATATTTGACAAAGATGTTGCTGTCAAAGCGTTCATATGCAATTAACTGGCATTACAACCTTCTTCATTTTAACTACCGTTAGAAAAAAAGTGTTTCTAAGTCGGAAGATTATATAGAAAAATAACTTCAATATTCTGTATTTTTATAGTTATTTATCAGTTAATTAAAAAAATGATTCACTCTTGGGTTCAATATTTTTTGTGATTGTAGGTAGATTTATTATAAATAATTTTTGAAACTTTTTAGATGACATCTAAATGTCCCCTTGAAACAATCTCACATGGTGTACTAGTTGCAACTCCAAAACCTTTAAAATGAATTTCCAGTTTGGAAGTCACATGCAAATTCTAGGACCTTTCGCTACATACTAAGCATTTATTCGTTATGTACACTAATTACAATTATAATAAAAAATCATTATTGTTCATCAAATGGATGAAATATTGTAGTGCTATTTTTTTAGATCAAAGTAAAAATGTAAATCAAAGTAAATGCGAAATCGCTGGTCTAGATATGAGTTCTAAATCCAACTCCAATTTTTTCTGTTCCTCTAATAGTGTCGTTCTAATATTACGGCTATATTGAGTCAGCTATCTACTTTCACACGCGAGCAGTTCGGCTGACAAAGTTGCAATGACGTGATCGCCGCCATTAACTTAACAGCCTTTATACATCTTCGCTCCAAACACCCCGCTGCCATTTCCAAGTAATTCCGAAAGAAACCATGACATCACCTGCCGTGTAGGTTTAATCCCGTCTAAATAAAAATGGCGCCCGATAAGATCGCGCCTGATTAAGGTTATCAATATTAAACAGCAAGTGCTCAAGAAGGTCAAGACACAATGGGCAAAGCGACCTTGACAGCTGAGCACGCAGACTACAATATATGTGTAGCACTCGCCGCTGCAGCGTTTTAAAAATGAAACCTCAACTTAATAGAATTTCTTGCGAGTCGTTTATTACTTCGCTTTCGGGCCGGTGACGCAAATGGCATAAGTTTGAAACTGAAATAAGTTTACACGTTTCGCCCGGACTTATTTATAGGTGCAACCGCATAAATTTTCGTGCGAAGAGAAATTCCATTAACATGTTCTGAGTGCAACTTCGTAATGTTTAGTTTTCAATTTCAGATTCTGCTCGATGCAGGGGCGCAAGTAAATCCGGTGCTGAGAACTTCCAAGAACGTCTTCATGACTCCATTAGACTGCGCCCTCCAGCGGGGCTTTCGGTCCACAGCAAAATACCTGCAGCTCCATGGGGGCGTGCCGGCCACCAGGCTTGCAGGGATACCCCAACCCCCTACCGTAGGGAGTGCTATCAGTTTGCAAATTCGTGACGATGTAACGCTTTGGGGAGGCTCAAGTTCGGAAAGCGAAAAGGAAGAGGTCGAGAAGCCGAAGTCTAAAAAGAAGACCTACAAAAGAAAGCTGACTTATAAATACGAGAAGAAGAAGGTTCCAGTTTCCGCAAGCGAGTATGAAAGTGAAAAAGCGACGAGCGGGAAGGTAGAATCGTCCGCTTCGACCACCAAGACTAAAGAAACGGACAACAAACAAAAAGTTGGGACCAATCATCACGCTGAATTTCCTTTTTTAGGAAATAACATACCCCCGGGGGAAATTTTCATTTATGCCAACGAGGTTAATATAAACGACAAATTCGTGTCCACGAAAATGGCACAAAACGGCGAAATAACCGTTAGCGATCCAGCCAAAACGGAAACAACCACACCGCAATTCAAATCAGCCGAAGTTCAAACGACTGACAGTATAAAAGGAAGCGCAAGCTCTACCAGCGACAAACAAGAAAAGCGACCAAAAAGCGCAAAGTATGGAAGACTAAAAAGCAAATCTGACAAACAAAGCGGGAACCGAAGCCAATCCAAACCCAAGCCTTCACCAGAATTATCTGAAAAAGAAAACGGGGATTCTAATAATAAAACCAACAATACCGCAGAAAGCATCGAAATTGTAAAGCAGGACAAAACAAGTGAGGAAGCGCATCTTAACCAAAAATCAACTAAAGATGAAGCAGCTGATTCCGATACCCTAAAAAAAAGAAATGTTCCACGCTCTTCAGAAAGGCCTCGTTTTATGCCTGACAGTCAACAATCTGCAAGGTCTAACACAAGTTATGAAGATGGAGAAGAGCATAAGGAAATAATAGTTGAAGCTTCAATACATCCGCCGCCCAGGCAAATTAGCGCGCATGCAGATCCTTCTAAGTCTGCCCTTGATGTTGAGGAATTAACCTATGAAAGAAGAAGTACGCCTATTGGTTCAGAAGTTGAAAACATACAGATACCACCTGAACAAACCTTAATTGCAAATGAACCGACAGGCGATTCTGGAGTAAAGAAACCTGTAGAAGCAACAGAACAAATAAAAATTGTAACAGAAGAACCTGAAACTGAACCAAAAGGTGAAGAATCAGAGAAACCAGAGGTAGAAGAAAAGAGTAAGGTTGCTTTAACTTCTACAACAAATGATGATTCAGATACAGCTAAAACTTTAGTCGAAAAAAAAGAAACAGAAGTTGCTCCAGAAAATGAAAATGTTGAAGCCACATCTCAAGTCAAAGATGAAGAAGACACAGCTACACCTAAAATGATTGAATTGGAACAACTAAAGGAGGGAGAAATAAAAATAACTGCAGATGATGTTGATAACAAAACAGCGGCAGAGCAAGAAGCAGAAAAAGATCAAGTGAGTACTACAAACAATCAACAAGAAGCCACAGAGCAAGAATCAAAAAATGAAAAATTGAGTACTATAGACAATCAACAAGAAGTGCCTAAGCAAGAAGCAGAAAAAGAAGTAATAGATAAAACAGACAATCAACAACAAGAAAATAAAGAAATTGATCAAATATCCCAAAAGATACTATGAAAGAGGGAAAAGAGCAAACTGCTTCACAATCTGATATAACTGTAAGTGAATCTGCTCTTCCTACTCACGAAGATATAGGAAAACATTCAGATAATGAAATTTTAAAAAAAGATATTTTACCTGAAACCAAATCTTCTCTTATGGCAAATCAACAATTAGAACCTGAAACACTTAATGAAAATTTAGGAATATCAAGAACAAGTACTGCAGATGATACAAAGCAAGAGAAAGAGAAAGAAGCAAACGATAAGCCAGCCAAAGAGCAAAAATATTTGAAAACATCCGACAAAGCTGCTGCAGAAGAAAAAGATAAAACAGAGGTAGATAAAACTCAGGTTTCAAACAAAGTAACAAGTCCACAAGAAAGCAGCATCGATGTGAAATCCTCTGAGGAATCGGGCGAAGAATCTCAACCCTCTTCGAGCCCGCACAGTGCTGTGAGCGTCGTAAAGAAAGAACACCGGAGTTTTAAGATCCTAGATGAAGAGGAATGTGAGAAGGCCGGCCAGAAGCCGCAAAAAAGATTTGTTCGTAAGAAGAGCTCTTCCAAAAAGCCGCGTTCTAAATCTGAAGACAACAGGAAGGTGGAAGCCGCCGACCAAATGCCTTATAGGGAGCACGAGCGCCTGCGCAGGAGCAAAATCCCGACTCCTGTTGCGAACCTAAAAACGCCGCTATCAAAAAGTGATAAATATTTGGAAAGACGGAGTGTGCATGCTCTTTCCAGCGTAGAGGCTAGAGTACCATCGCTGCCCAACATTCACGACTCAAAAGATGTGTACATAAGGCATCCCCGATCCATATCCAATCTGTCAGCTCCTCTAGCTGCCTCCATTTACAGTGATAACGACCACGAAACTGGGTCAGATGTGGAAGAGATAAGCAGCGCGGCCAGGAAGAAAAGGCTGAGGAAGCGGTCGAAAACGAGAAGCGCCAAGAGCGCGGGGAGTGATTACGAGAGCAGCAATTTGATCGATTCGGGATTTGAGCCGAGTCCGCGCAGCAGCAGGATTCCAAAGTGGAAGAACATGAGCGAAAGGGGGGTTAACATGACCTCTGTCACTCAAACTATTCAAACCAATATTAGACGGTATGATGAATTTTAAGCAAAATTTGGAAGTACATTCTCATTCATTTGTTCTAGGTATCATTTGGAGCGCAAGATCTTTCAACATCTGTTAGATTTGAAGAGACTACAAATAAGGTCTGGTCAACACAATGAGGCTGTGCTGGTGAAGAGAGCTATCGATGCTTATCACAGATCATGCGCGGCTACCGTAGGAGCAGGGCGATACGTGCCTCAAGACTACACTTTTAAAAGCTTCGAACACTTCCTTTACAACTCTTTAAGAAAGATACAGCAAACTGGAATTGAACATCTGCAAGGACTTCCGGAAACACCAAGGAATCCGTTGCATTGCACTCAAAGGACTCATAGATGTGATCATGCTACCCATGCATACACAGGAGTCCCATGTGCTGCTTATTGTAAGCAATATTTGTTAATGATCTTCTCGATAATTAGTACACTTCAATAATTTTTAAATTATCTAATTATTTGACTAACTTTTTCACCATTTATATAAACATTTTTGTTTCTGTTATCTTCATTGTTGTTTTATCACTTTTTCAACCGTCTTAAAGTTTTTCCAGCAAGTTTTCTACATGTAAGGTCAAAAGTCTTTGTTTTAAAGATAATTTCTTGAATAAATCAAAACAATAAGAAAACTGGTTAAAAAAATTTACTTTATTTTTGATATTGTTGACTTTGCAAAGTATTATACAAACTTTTATCTTCAAGATGAGCTTGATAACTGGTATTGTCTTCAAAAATGTTTTTGTTTTAATATAATTGTAATGGTAAATTATATCAAAAACATCTCTAGTCTATCTCTATAAATATTAAGAAACATATAATGATAAAAACTACTCCATCTTGTAAAAAATGTTAATCTTAATATATTCCTTAGACAAAAATTTAGTCTTCTTAAGGATTTCTGATTTTCCTTTCCTTTTTTATCTTGCTAAAAAGTAATTATTGAATTGTGTCTTAAGTATCATTTCAGTCCATCTTAAACACTTTTGTAGTGTGTTTGTATAATTTTTTTTAAAAAAAGAAGCGTGTGTATATGAAACACTATATTTCTTGGTATTCTATGCTTCGAATTATTTGTCAGGACCTTTTTAGCGAACCTTATAACTTTTGATCAAGGCAGCTTCAAAGCCGGAGATTACTTTCTATTTCTGTCATTTCTGACATCTGTCACGCCTTATAATTTTTGATCTGTGATAGATAGAGACAAGTCAAGTCTAGATGCCAAAAATCAACCTGATCGGAAAATCTCAAGTGGCCGCAAATTTTTCGGTTCCGGCCGCTAAATTGTTGCCGATATTCACTTTAATTTGGATATAATTCACTGTCATTCGTTTCAATAAAATTTCGTTAAAATTTATAATTTAATTTCATTCATAGGGTCCGCTCTGCTTTACCTGTAAAGCAAATTTTCGCTTGTTAATGTTACTCTTTTTGAAATTTACCATATGGTCTGCTCATTCTCTCATCTCAAGGTAATGAAGGCTAGTGCCAGGATAAACAACATTTAGAGTAGCTTTCGTCATTCATACCAACATTCGGTTGAAGGTGGACACCGCCCCAATATATTGCACCCTAAGGTGATCTTGTTGCACGGGTAGTAGCGTCACTTCCATCACAGCTCAGTAAAGACCTCAAGTTTGCCTATGGTAATGAACCGATGGAATTGATTTTATGTTGAAAATCGCCAACTTACTCTTTCAAAGGCATTTGAGTTTCCTCATCTAGTCTTTTGCACTTTAATGATAGTAGTCAAAAAATCAATACGAGAAATACTGCACTTGGTGTTTCCATCGAACCCTTTAAGCATAAGATAATGGACGTAGGGTCGATGATTTCATAAAAATGGATGATAAGGATGAGTTGAATAGATTTCCTTAAATAAATGATAAAATTCAATCCTCAGAATGATTTTCTAAGTAGTAATCACAAATTGACTTAAAATTATTCCTAGATGAAGTAAGTTTTCCTTAATTGAATCATCACTGCAAATCGCCAACAGTTGAGAGGGGAAAGGCTTCTCTAAATCTAAATGTATGGTGCAGAGTACTGTATAGTTAACAAATCTGAAATGAAAAATTGTATGTCTTCGAAATTTGGGTTTATCGTAGAATCCTAAAAATACCATGTATGGGCAGAATGCGAAATGATGAAGTTCTACAATATTAAACAAAGATGTGAAAATAGAACTTACTAATAAAAGGAGGAAATTAGAATACTTCGGACACTTGATGCGACAAGAACGATACAAAATTTTGCAAGAATTATACAAAGAAAAATAGAAGGAAAAAGGAGTGTGAGAAGAATGACTTTATGGGTGAAAAATTTAAAAGACTAGTACAAAGTCAGCACTATTGATCGCCAACCTTTGATAGAACAGACACTACAAGATGAAGAATGTCTGTGAGTTGTTTTGGTGTTGTGTGTCTAGGAAGATGAAAAACTGCAATTTTAATTTTTTTATTTTCCGACTTTCCAAAGTAGAGCTAATAACAGCGACACTTACGTTGATTACTAAGAGAGACTAAGTATTTTCCGGGCAATATCACGTGCATAACGCAGAAGCGTCATTACACATTTGAGATTATATTCATTACTTTCTTATTCAACCTTCCGCACACGTGATGAAAACTGTTATCCTTTTCGATTGTCAGAAGAGAGATTTTTGACAACGGTAATCTTTGATCCTTTTCAATGTCTATACGAATACTTACACAGATAAAGATCAAGAATACGATGATCTCGCCAGTCAAGTCTATTACATGGAATGATAAATTAACTTGAGGATTGACGAAGTTTATGTACCATCCTTCAACGATTTTAAATTAAAACTAATGATGCCGCAAAGGGTCATTCTAAAACGCCTGCTTCGTCGCCTAGATACTAGTAACGATATTGTTATAGTAATGTCGAAAATCGACCAAATGATGTCTTATTATTTTTCAAATGTTGCTTATGCTTTCATAATAGAGGCTTTTTAGGCAGTTTGTATAAATAGAGGAAGCCAGGGAAACTAAAATTAACTGAGTTGAGCAAAGAATTCTCATTTCAAATCAAAATTCTGAAGACATGCAAACTGGTTTTCATATTCTGTATCAGTTTCTGGTACTTTATTCTATGACTTGCAAAATTTTGATAAAATCTGATCAACATGCAACGCCACAATTGGTTATCCTGACAGGAAAAAGCATGTTACTTACTTATTGCTTCCAAATAAACCCTAACTGAAATGTTTGCCTCTCTCTCTCTCTTTCTCTCTCTCTCTCTCTCTCTCTCTCTCTCTATATATATATATATATCCTCATAGTTTCTTATGCAGATGTAATATCATCTGACCATTAATTGTTGGATAACTTATACTTAAACCAGTGTGATCAACCAGTTGAACTGCTTGGCTATGGTGCGGACAAACCTGGGTTCATTCCTAGGGCTCAGGTACCTGGCGGATGGCTTAATCAGTCACAAAAATAATTGAGTACCTGTGTTCACTTCAAACAAGGGGTAATGATGGTGGTCATCTAAAGTACTTGCCGCGGCACCTTTTATCAAAAATCGTGCGCGATGACCGGACAATAAAAACGAACTTATGATAGTCTTAACCTATACAAAAAGCTATGCCTTTATGTGGGGTGTTATAACCCTACCACCACCATTATACTTCTTTTTATCCTGGATCGCAGTAAAGTAATTTTTTGCTTTACCTTTTTTCTTGACATTTTTGAGGATATCAAACTTGTTTCCATTTCAATTTACAATTTGATTAGTTTTGAATAATTCACTATCAATACAGGGTTTTCAGCGGTTCTGCCACGCATAGTAGCGACCTGAAAGTCTTGAATTAAAATATTTTTCAGAGCACTTATCACGACAGTCTGCACATTTTTAATAGACCTAAAATTATGTCCTTTTAAGCTGAATTTGAGCAGAGGCAAAGTTAAATAAAAACAAGTCCAGGTTATAAGGTTGTTACGGATATTACAGCAGTATTGTCGTGGTAAAGAACCCAGATGTTGGCGATCTCTGGACGTAAAAAACAATCATCATCGTTTTCATATTTGATTTATTCACTTAAACGTTCTTTGGTCAAGAAGAATCGGTATGGTGTGCCACTCAGGGTTCTTTTTCTCACCAGATCATACTCAACAATCTACGCTTCATCTCAAATTATCACTTTTTTAAAAAATCAGGTTCACTTCACATACGGTGCAAAAATTTACCTTTTTTTTTCTATTCTCCACATCGGAAATTCCACCGTGACGATTTCCCACCTCATCTCCCATCAATTTAACACTCAGACATCAGTCAAAATCCAAAACCGCTTTCACTTTACCTGAATTGTCGGAAGTGTGAGACATTTATGGTCGCTCCGCGCGTTGCTCATCATCTTCGACGTTCTCACCTCCTCCTCTGGACACTTTATGCCATCTAAAAATGTCAGCTATTTTCACAGCATCCTTTCCGGTCACTTTGTATCATAGCAAGTCTCGTATAGCTGACAGACACTAAACTGTATTTGAATCCGTGACGCGACCCTCAAACACCTGTCCACTTCGCAAGCGATTACCGACATCCTCCACCAACCGTTAGGCCTGAAGACTCCCCCTTCTAATTTTCTGTTAGAACCAAGAAAATCAGCTTCATTAGTTTGCAGACGTACTTTACTGTATTTTTCAGCTCTTTCTAAAATTCTTCGTCTTACAGCAATCGAGTTTTGTTTTTGTATTAGGACATCATATCCAAGTTCTCTGCCTAGCAGTTTAAAGGCATCTAGGATATTTATACAGAGTTGTAGGTATATTTCGTCTGAATTATTATCAATATAAATAAGATTTGTGTTATTGAAGATTTTAACATACAAACTTTTAAGGTGTCAACGAAACTCCCAGTCCAAATTATTCCTATTAGCTACTAACTAGTGTTAAATATTATAAAAATATATGTAAGATTCGACAAGAACGTTCGGTCAGTTTTAAGAAAAATTTTTATTCGAGAAAAATAATGAAATATAATCCATAAGCTAGTTACAAAAGATTTAGTAGAGCGTCCAATTACCATTATTATCCTGTATCACATGTCCACAATTTCGCCTAAGAAACAGGAAGCGAGCTCTACATCTGTTCGGATTATTTTCTCACATTTAATATGCGTTTAGTCCTTAGCCTGTGCTTCATGGAAGACCAGTTATTTTCGACTGGATTAACATCCGGAGACTGTGACGACCCATCCAATCTATTGGTTCAATTTTCTTCCTTCCAAGTTGTACACAGTCGTTTACAGTGTTTGAAATTGATATCTTCTTTCAGCCACCACTCTTTATTAAAGGAATTTTTAAATCCTAAGGTACATTAGCTGTAAATACATCTTTTTAAAATTTTTTATTTAGATCCTATTTCTCTTATTGCTATTTTTGAGTAGCTTATCTTGATTTCAATTTTGATCATTTTAAAACATTACCTAATTAAAATGTATCATTATTAACTATATATTCCTAAATCATAAACTTATATATATAACAGTCGTGGAATTACAACACCAAGTTACATGTCAAAAAATGCAAACAGAAAAAGAGAAGAAGACAAATGAAAATGAACACGTGTGTGCTTAAACACACACGTGTAAATGGTTTATTATGAATTCTTTGCTTTCGTACTTTACTATCGTAGCAAACCTTTTTATAACCTTCTTTCACTTTAAACCTACTTGTTAGATACGATATATGATGATGCTTTTGTTATCTGACCCCATGGGTAAGAGACGTTTTCTCAGTGCCTTTCCTACCTACCCCAATTCCACACCATAATTAAATTAGCTATAAAACAAAACGAAACAATTCCCTCCTTTCATAGACACCCTCCTAACAAAAAATTCAACAGCTTTCATTACACTGTTGATGAAAAGACTATCCATACCAACAACTCCCTAAATACCAAATCATAACATTAACCTACTGAAATCCATTGAGTTGCAATGTTCTTTACCAGATCCATCAAACTTTCCAACATAACGAATATGAATTAAAGCTTTTGCCACAACCTTACTACAAAATTGTTATTCCAGCAAAACTATTAAATCTAAATCTATTAATTTACCAACATATGTTTTTAGACTAACTTATTAGACATGCCATAAATGGTGACGAAGGTTAATGCTGATCGAATTTAACTGAACATCTTTCAGTCTCGTTATTTGGCGTGAGTTAAAAGAGTTTCACGTAGTTAACATTCACTTTGTATAAATTAGCCAAAACACATTATCTCGTTCGCTGTCCGCTCTGAAAATGATGAAAAAGCGGAATGCCGTAAACTGGGGACACTTCATAAGCTTATACGAACTTTAACAGTGCAAGATCTCCGAACCGATTGGCATTTCCAACCGTATCCTACATGGTCCTACAAGACCATTACTGTCCTCCTTTCCTACTTTCCGGGCCCTTGAAACGTAGCGGACACCGTAATATTTCTCAATCTTGGAAAGTTATAAACTTTCTCGGGATTGGCTTTGATAAGCCTTCTGTCTTTAATGGAAAAGCTTGTGGATCTACAAGTGCGTAAGAGTAATCATTGAAAATCTCTTATTTTGGGGTCCTTTTTGGTTTCACTGGTAAAACGACCCAACAAAACAACGTATTTCAGAGTGGCGCTGGGCAAAAAACTGGTCTAGAAAGAACAAAACGATAAACAAGGCGAAAACAGCAAAAATGACACACAGCTAGCTGCCTTTTCTACTCCCAGAGCCGACTATCCGCATGATCTTGTACATTATAATTATCCGCTCTATCACAATGCACACTGGTCCAAGTTATTGAGAATCGGGTTCTGTAATCCGATTTTAGCGCTTTAGAGTTTATTTGAAAGCACGCTTTCTGTTATGACTTCGAAATTTCCATGATTAAGAGGTTTATTCCAAAACATTTGGGATCTCTATGCCTTCCGTGAAGTTCACAATTCTAAGATCGATAGACACGCCCTTCTCAAGCGCCTTAAAATTTTGATTCTTTGATTCTACCATAATCCTAGGGGCAGGTTCCTGTTATCGTTTCCCAGGTCATCGGTGTACATAAATACGCCCATTGTAATAATATAAATTCAAACAGAATTTGCCTGAAAACGTCGTCGAATGCCATTTTTATGGTCAAACTATGCAAAAAACGTTCTCAATAGTTAATAAGACGAGTTGGAGCAGAGTCTAGGTTTTGTGCAGTCTATTTTTGAATGGTCCACACACAATTAATAGTGATCTCATTCTGTTGTCATCTATGCGCAATATCACGAATCCCAATATGTTTCTCATATAGACCCCTACAGCCCGATCCTTTTCAAACTCGAAAGCTTAACTACATGCTCATATTTTCCCTTACTTTCTTACTTATCTTGTGACTTTTCTGAGAATCCACTTGTAGTTATAATCATCTACATATCTTTATGCAGGTACATGCCTGCTAGGTGTTTTGGCAACCATCATATGTACACCACGTGGTTTGTTGAGATTAAAGTAAAATTATGACTTTGGACGTACAATAGAAAAAGTATAAAAATCAATTAAAGTAAAGAATTTTGTAAAAAATATGACAAATTTTATGTGGTTCATTCAAAAAAATGTTGTTGCTACTTCTTGAATATTGGATTATTTTGCTTTCAGAATACTTTTACCTTCAGTGCTAAAATTGACTGTTGGAGTATAAGTAAGTTCTCCTAAACAATTGCTAATAAACTGCCATCATTTCCATTCATTCTTGTTTTTATTTAGTTAAACAAAATTGCTGTATTTCTGTTATTTGAGCATATTTCATATTGCCTCCTGCTTTAGTGCCAAAAATGGACCACCACACAATTCCGAAGGTAGGGTTCGATTGCAAGCCGTCGGGGTTCCTGCCCAAGATCAACCCCAAGAACACAGTGACGCTGGAGCTGTGCCACGGTAACGACAAACAGGTGATATCACTGCCAGCAGAACGGTTGGACCAAAACAAGAGGTACTACGTCACGTTCACCGTAAAGGGAATGACAGCAACTCCACCAGCGAGGAAGGCCACCCGAAGGGCAGCTCCGCTGGGCACAGGCATGCCAAGAGCGATTGAGTTATTTTTGAAATTTTTCCCTATTTAGCCACGGGTCTACTACAGGTGCCTCCATTGGTTGTAGAGATAGTGCAATAAAGGTCTATGTGCAAAGTTTGTCTGAATCTGCTGTTTGTATAGTATAAATGGATGATTTTAAATTTTAATAAAATGTTGTTTTATTACTCCTGAATCTTGTTTCTTTGAAATTCATTACTTTTTTAGGTTTATGGTAACCAGATGTGTTGCAGTAAATATTTTATAGCGATGATTGAATGAAAAGAAAAATTTAACCAAAAAATACAAAATATCTGTAATTTCTAATGGCTATGTCTATCACATTTTTTTAGTTTTAGAATCTTCCACAGATATTCAGTATATAAAGGTTTGCGTATGTAACAGTAACATGATTATTTGTTTTGTCAAGATCTCGGAATTCCAGCCAAATAAACATCATTATGGTGAATGTGCTTCATCAGAAGCAACATGCTAAAAATAGCTTTGACACTTCAATTATCGTGATTTTGACGACCAAAAAATTTCAAGGGCGAAGAATTAAGGGAATGGTAGGATGGAGATTCATGTCAAACGCAATAACAACCTGCAATAGAATTAGATGTTACTCAATCGAAGATTTTAAAACGTTTGAAAACCAATGGGGGAGGATTGCCAGAAAGGAAATTTTAAGCCATACAAATTAAGTCAGAGAGACATCGAATGGTGGAAAACCATAGGATGAAGTTGTATTAAATTAGCAAATTTTCATCATATTGTAATTGGGGATGAAAAATGGATATATTTGATAAATTCAAGTACAAAACATCAATTTACGACCCAAGTTAACCGACATGATTAACGCCAAAACAGAAAATTAATGGAAACAAACCTCTGTACTTGGTAATAAAAGAAAGGCATGCTTCACTTTGAACTGTTAAATTAGTTCAATCACTATCCCTCTCTGTCATCAACAATTAGCGGATCTGAACTGAGTACTGAAGACCGGTATACTCCAAAACGCATGACAAAGTGGTATTTCAACAGGACAATGCTGTGCTATATGTTGGGAACCAAGTCATAATAAACATTGAAAGTGCTTGACTGCGGGAATGGGGGGGGGGGATCCTCTCCCCGTAATATTCACCAGACATTGCTCATTCCGACTACCACTTGTTTAGATCGATGCAGAGCAGCACTTCCCCTCATATAAAGATGCCCAAAATTGGAGCTCTCAATGGATTACCTCAATAGTGAGTCGTTCTTTTAAAACATACATTCATAAAGTACTAATTATCAAGTTACAGACAAATTTTGCTCACTGTATATATAACGACGCTGACGGTAATGGTTGTGGGTGCATTAAATTCTTCGAGGAGACAAACTTCCTTTTAGTGCACTAACAAAATATCAGATCTTCTGTTGTATTTATTGAAATATTTACAGATTTACTGTTCCTACATTGAGATGCGTGATCCGTTCCTGAAGTTCAGAAGATCCGAGAATAACACTAAATGAAGCTGGTGGTATTAATCAGTGTTCAAAAAAAATGCTCCTTTGCTGGGAAATGATTGACCTTATTGTACGATGCTCTATAAATGGTATCAGGTATTTTATATTAAAAGGGAGGATCTTCAAATCTCTACGGATACTGAATCTGGGGCCTTTATCGATGAACCCTAGCCCAACTTATAGAGCATAGGTCAAACATTGTAGGTGGGCTGAGATACAGGTCTTATACTTGGATTTCGAACCAAAAAAAAATGTTTAGAACATTTTTCTTTACTTGTTTCAGATCTAATAACTAATAAAGTCGCTGAAAGCGTGCCTGTGTCACATAATCGCATGTTGACGAATAGAAAGTGACAACATTATTGGGAAGGGCTAGTAATTATTCGACCCATCCTATAGAAGAGGCCAAACTTTCAAACTGACGCACCATCGAGATACAGGGCAGACATCACTGTATTGGATTCTGTAAACAGCTTCCAAAGAACTGTTTAGCTTTAACCTTTAGTTATGTTAATACAGAGCCCCAACGTAGATGCTTCTAATTAGTTTGTAAATAACTCGCTTATAAAAGTATTATATAACTTACTAATAGATAAAATTAGTCATTAAGATTCTTCTGAAATGATTATGTTTAATTACTGTTAGCATAGGAAACATGGCTCAACCAGTAACTAGTAGAGAAGCGTTATGCTGTTCTCGCTGCAGGAAATTTTTAAGATCTAAGCAGAAGAAAGAGTTAAATGCCGATATTGGTCAAGCCATTTTGCAATAAAAGAGTATCCATCGCTATATGACAACAGTCAACTCTGTTACCCATGCTTTCTTTGAGCAAAGCCAAGACAGAAGGGGGTTGGTTGTATGTAGGTGATGTGTATCCAGCAATTAACTTTTTCTGGATAAGGACAGAATGCACAACATCATATGTATATTCAATTTGCAAACTTCACTTTTCGAAAGAGAAACGTTTGTAAATTCGGAAAAAAGGTACATATTCAAGTGATGAATGCAAATAATACTCTTCATAAGGTTACATGCTTGGTCTGCTTCGCGCATTCGAGATAACACCACAGCAACTACAAACATACTCTGTAGTGCTACAGGCAAGTATTAAACAGTGTGAAATGCAACTTACATTTATATTCACAAAAATGATAATCATGAATTCCAAAGAAAAACTTATGACTGCAAAGAAATCTATTTTTTAAAGCCAATAGTTGCCACAGCCGTTAATGTGTGCATAATAGATGTTTGAGGTCAATAATAGGAGACGATATTTTGAAGGCAAGGTGATGCAAAAGATTTTTTGTGCTAAAATTATTTTTGTCGATCGTGGGTTCTTAAGCAACATCACTAACATTAAAAAGCAAGGAATATCACAGAGCACATTAAAAACGGAGAGTATGAGATGCGGGTAACAACTAATAGAGTGGACATAAATTACTAGTTGTATTGCATCACTCGTGAGCTACCATTACTGATTCGTGCACAAATTCCGTAACAACATAAAAACAGGATACAGTATTACGTGTATATTCTCGTTGATACAGCCTTTCAGGATCCTGAATATCGTGTGGATTATTATAGCACCTATATTGCTGGTATTCGTATTGTTGCTGAGAATATACAGAACCCAACAATTCTCCTTATGTAATCAAATAAAATTGGATTGATGAGTAACTCCCAAACCTTACAATTAATTTTGTTTGAGTTTGGTATGGATTTGCGACCAATAATTTTCCAAATTATCACCCTCCAAATTGAAGGACTTATAGAAATAGTTTTTACATATGACATAATAATATCCTAATGCATAACGTCTTTTTTGACATAAAAAACAAGCAATTTTTAAACTACTTTTTTAATCTACACCAACTTACAAACCAACCAAACTTTGTTTAGTAGTATTCGTCTGGTTTCTTTATGTTTCTTTGTCAATGTGTAGAGCACCATTGTTGCATCGTTCCCTAAATTTTGGTGATACATATCCCTATTCAATCAATACCATCTTTTTGGGGTAACTGCTTTAGTCATTCCACATTTGCAGCGGTATGTGATGTTCTGGAATCGCTTTGCACTGAATCTCTGCTCTCCCAAGATCTTTGTGCCATTCAAAAATACAGATTCTCGATAATACTTCATCACTGTATGCTTACCTTATCATTCCATGTTTTGTCACTCGCGCAACTTCTAACTAAATGCGCTAACAAACTGAATACTGCTAAGTACAGCCCTGCCACTTAGTGAGTTTACATGGAAAGATTTACAAGACCATGTTTATTCAGAACGAACATCAGGTAACTGAATGACACTCAGTCCTTGTGTTTGAATATACAGCTAAAGAATTAAAAACTCGGTTCTGAAACCTTTTTTGACAGAGGTTGTGTTATGGCACCGTTCACTGTATTAAAACACTGTTATATAATACTAAACAAGCAATGAAACATAATTTTATCCCAAAATAATAATATATTATTAGTACAAAGGGGCTGTAGCTTAGTTTTCCTTTTCATAGCAGTAGTATACGCGTGTATGTATACATTTAAGAGGAAATTTGAAAATAATGAGCAACTTATCAGAGGAGTTACGTATGACATTAGTAAAACAACTTATAGCCACCCGAAAAACTAAACAGTTATCAAAGTACATCAAAATGAGTTAGAATGATTTTAAAAACGAAAGATGTAGAAGACTCTATTCAGCCCTTAATGGAACCAGGATCCACTACAAGTGGTTTGTGATAACTATATTGCTATGCTAACACTAACTGGCTTCAACTGAATGTTTTCTTCTGTTTTGCAAGCTATTTATTATTACAAAAATCTCTTCTAATGCATTAATAAATATGTATGTATGTTTAGAGATACTTTTGAGGTTTTACTTCATATGGTAAATTAACTAAGAACTTTACATGTAAAACCAATAAAAAAGTCACACATGGTCTTCTATGTTATAAAATGACACTTGGCCATCGGAAGGTTAATCTCGACAATATTCTTTAATAGAAATTTTATAACATTTCAGTAAATTTCCGTCGAAGTGTTTAGCGCATTTTCCCTAACAAAGCCGCGTGTTATTCATGTAAACCAAACAGTACCAAACAGGAAAAGGCGTTGAAAAATGAAAACTTTATTATTACAAATCGCCCCTCAGAACAGTGGTACAAAGATGCTCAAATAATACTTAAACCCTGTGTAAACCGTGTACTAGATTGAGCTTGCCATTCAGAACAGAATTTTTCGGAATCCCTTGTATAATAAGAAACATAAGAGACGTAATACTTATTATTATTATTTATTATTATAGATTGGAGAATTATATTGAAATTCTTTTTGACAAACCATTTGAAGGTGTATGTTGAATAACGACAAAATAAAACAAGGAAAAATATTCACAATTACTATAACTCTTATCAAGTGAAATAGCAGTAATAACAGAGTAATAAAAGCAAATATTCAGAAGATTCCGTTTGATAAGTAATTCAAATATACCACGTACACGTTATGATTAAATCGACATGTACATTTGTATTTATTTAGTAAACACAAAATACATACATCAAGATAAAAAAGTATAACCAATAACAATGATCTAAATAACTGAAATATAAATGTGTTAAAGTTGAAACTTTTTTTGATTACATCATGAATTTTTAACCTAGCATATCATAAAACTAAAACTAATGTTTATACATTGTTTATAGTCACAAGATCATACGAGGCCAAATTGTTTCGAAACGGAATTCATGTCGCATATATCCTGATATAATTTATATGGCAGTAGTGTAGAATCCCGTTTTTAGAATTTTATACATATAAAAAAGCCTATTAGGTACGATCTGTCCATTTGTCCGTCTGTTCGTTGCTTTTTTCGGTTTTTAGGTTCGATCGTGTTCGCGATAAAGTTTTTTTGCGCGTCACGAAATCCGTCTCACTCTGTTGTATTGCTCTAATGAGCTCTGCCGTTATGTTGACATACCGAAATATATAACAATCATTCGTGTATTTCCGCGTAGCCCCGAATATGCTCAAACGATCACCGCGCCGGACGATAGCCGCAGCGCAGCAGCCGGCTGGCGAGATATGCGGCAGAAAAATCTAACGCTTTGTAATTTTTACCTTTTTAATATTACCAATAATATGAATTTAACTTGATAAATATTAAGGCAACGTTTGGCGGTATACTATTTCAACATTTATGACTATGTGGTCGATAACTAAATTTTAAGACGTCAAAATGACGTTTGCTTTGTCACATCGTTTTAGGCTTTTATACATATTAAAAAAATCTATTAGGTACGGTCTGTCCGTTCGTCCATCTGTCCGTGGCTTTTTTCAGCTTTTTAATACTGTGACACGCGTTTATATTGTTGTTTAATTGATAGCAATAAATATGAATAGATTTACAATTCTTTAATAATTATTTACATTGTTCCACGTTCTCGATCTAGGGTAAAAGCCGATTCAGTTAAAAATGTATATGCATAAAAGCCCGGGATATCTGTAGAATATTGTTCCACGTTCCCACCTTGTTTAATATAAAAATTATTTGATATTTTAGAGGAGATGCAAAATTAAAGATCAAATATATGCAAGTATGTTGTATCCATCCATCTATGACTCAAGTTTTCTATGTTTTGTTGGTATGGCTCTCGTGATATGGATTCAAAAAAACTAATAATACTTTACTTCTACTCCTTGAAATTTGTCAATATGGCATCCGTTTACAAAGTTATTCATTCACTGATCGGAACAAATAAATGGCAATCCGATGGTATCAAATCAGTTTTGCAACAAATGCTGCTTTACAAAAAGATTTAAAATAGTATTCCTGTGATACTATCCCAAAGGCAGATAATTGAGTATTTAAGCAGCAATACGCTACATACACAAATTCTCTGATTTTGTGAGAAAGCGAATAAAGCGATACTAGGAAACAAAATCTGTAGATAAATTGTGTAATCGAAGACGATCAAACGATGTTTCGATTTTGGTTATTTGAAACAAATAGTTGCTTCTGAAAAATCACTTGAAAAAATAGAAAACTTAGATAAACTGAAGCAATGTTATTTTTACTGAGGAGGCGACCTTTTAGACTTGGCCTTCTTTGAAAAAGTCTTGGTTTGTACATGACTAGAAAATACTGCAGCGTTCTATTAAATTGTCTTTTATAGAAATTATGTTTCAAATATATTAGAAGTGTTTGCTATGGTCTACTCGAAAATGGTATAGAACTGGTAATAAATTGTGGTTGTTACAAGAAAGTAATAATTCCAGTGCAACTGATCATGTATAACTTGGAAATAAAAAAATAGAATCAACTAATTGGACCATCACAGTCTCCAGACTTCCAATCAATCAAAATGTCTGGTCCAATATCAAACACAAAC
Source organism: Sinelater perroti (assembly GCA_036346155.1). Taxonomy (NCBI): domain Eukaryota; kingdom Metazoa; phylum Arthropoda; class Insecta; order Coleoptera; family Elateridae; genus Sinelater; species Sinelater perroti. Next base: position 18,322,030 of record JARFIY010000254.1, on the reverse strand, counting down.
TAAGAGGTAAGCGTATATTAAGTATCTTAATAAATTCAAGCTTTATGCTTCTTATGTATGCTATAAACCTACGATGATAATGGTGATTGGATATTTGACTACGTCAGGATCGTAATAATATATATATATATATATATATAAATATATATATATCTCCAATAAAAATTTTCTTTTAAATAGCCCCAACGCTTTTGTAGAATTGACTGTACAGACATCAATCTTAATCGAAAATTGGAAGATGGTAGCTAAAGGAATGATATTAAAAATAGTGTTTGTATAACCAGAAATTTTTTAACGATGTGCTTGACTGTATATCCTTTGGAACAATAATCTGGAGATCAACTACACTGCTACTCTATAAAAACTGGCCAAATACATTGAGATGCGCCACATTCCTCTAACTTCTTTTATTAGTAAGAAAGCAAAGCTTTCCTATACCCGGACATGTGACTTCTCGGGATTATAAGATAAGGGTTTATCTTTACTAATTAGGACACGCTGAACACAATGGCACCAAGAATTTTGACGTACAAGGTCGGAAACAGGTCAAAAAGTAACCTCGTGACATTTACATAGAGATATGCTGTAAAACGTTGTAAAGCTTGTTTTAACGCACTTTTACGTAATTACATTGTACAGTGATGCGTATTAAATATGCAATTTTTGCTCGCCACGCGCTAATGAGCACTAACATGTAATTATGAAAATGATGCAATGAAATAATATGCATAAACAAGGTCACTTTTTGACCTGTTTACCTGCCATTGTGTTCAGTGTGTCCTAATTAGTAAAGATCAACCCTTATCTTACAATCCCGAGAAGTCACATGTCCGAGTATAGGAAACCGCCTATTAGCCTTTCACAGCTAGTGTTTTGATGCATCTCATTGTTCGTTCTTGTGCTATTAGACCGTGACCCAAGTTTGGAAGCTCTTGACATTTCTTCCACAACTGCGGCTAACAGTTTCATCTAACTATAGACACTATAATTTGAGACGCATACGAGTATAAAAGCCCTCACACTTACTGATATGCCCCTACGAGGAGAAGGTTTACAAGTCGGTAAAGCAATTCCATAATTTACACAAAAATAAATTCTAGCTGCTGTCGAGCTTTGCTTTCATACTGTGTTTCTAAGATTAGAAAATAGTTCCAAAGTATCTACAGGTCAAACACCATCTGCGTACTCCTCATACTCAACGGATTTTTCGAAAAACAGAAGCTGCCTTAGTCAGCTGCGTACTACAAGGTTTGCCGTCGCTCTGTGGTCACTAGAATTGATGCAAATGCTTTGCAGCCTGGCTAACAAAATTTGGAAAGACGACTGGAATACCATAGACTGCATTACATTCCAGTCTGCGGAAAAACACAAAAATAATAGACAATGTTCCAAGTTCCAGCCTTTACAAAAAGAGACTTCTACAAAACTATTAATAAACAAACTGTAATAAACTTAGACAAAAAGCTGTCGGTGTCCTTAACAAAAGAAAAGTTTGGCTGAGAACATCATAGCTAACATCAAGCATCTAGGCGAAACTGTCCAGTGAATGAAGCACAGGAAGTTCGTGTTCAGATATGACACATCTTGCGCCATGCTAAGCCGCCTAGAATCTACCCAGGACGAAATTAAATGCTTTTAGTGAAGAATGACACCATCATTATTTTACCAGTAGCTAAAAACAATGCTACAGCCATACCGTCTCAGGAGAACTACAAAAAGATCACCGAATTGCTTGATTCGAAAACTTAACAACATCAGAGGCGTTCTCCCAAAGAAAGTACTGGCTCCACAAAATACACTGCCACCCATTGTCAGCGGCATCGGTAATCTTACCTACAAACGAGTCAAATACTTATCCAGTCTATTACAACCATACATTGGACTTACCAATATTTACATCAAGGACTCCATACTTTGTAAATTACCTTCAAGACACCCAACTACAGAAAGGAGACTTAATAGTCAGTTTCGATATAACTTCCTTGTTTACGAAAGTTCAGGTCCTAGATCCCCATGACCACTAAACCAGATTCTTGCTAATGATAGCACTTTCGGCAGCTTTTTCATGTATTAATAGCAAAAAAAAACGGAGTAGCGATTATGAGCCTACTCAGCCCTATTAAAGGCCCAGCTTCCGGGGACGTACGGCCTTTCCCAAGCTAGCGCTCCGACTGATGGCGATCAGTTCATTCTACAGACACCGTTCAGCATAAACAGCGACCCCAGCCAGCCCTGTGACACCCGTCGCACAACCTTCCACCGTAGCCTGAACAGCAGGACTGAGACACCATCGGATGGTTCCAGGACGTGGACCCCTGAAATCTTTCCGACTAATGATGGCGGCAACGCAGACCGCTACCAACTTCGTAGAGATGACTGCAGTCTTCATGACGTACAGCAATGACATTAGAACCATCTTTGGCATATTCAACTCTACGTGAACACATAGACACTAACTAAGGTGAAAACCCTGCCCCGTCGCCTCCTGCAATTATCACCAAAATCGGTGGACAGGTAGAGCACATCAAGGTGTCCAACATATATGACTTTCATCGTCCACTCCAGTCTGATTCTCGAGTTATTTAACGAAATAAAAGTATTGGGTTCAATTGTATGTAATGGAAGTGGAATGATTTATAGCTGCATTACCACCCGTTTAATGTGTGCTACTGAATGAGCATTTAAAATTGAGGGAGAAACTCTCAAAAAAGTCTAAACGATATAAAAACAAATAAATCCCATATTTATATTTCGTTCAATAACTCAAAAACCATACCTGATAGGACAATGAAAATTATATATATTAGACACCTTGATGTGCTACATCTGTCCACTATTTTCGCGGCAATCGCAGGAGACGCCAAGGTGGGGTTTCCTGTTAAGTTTCCGCCACTTTGGAAGCGCCTGTAAGGCAACCAACTTAAAACCCTAGGGGTTCCCAGCGAAGAAAAGTTGGTGGATTTAGATTCCAAGTATCTCATATGCCAAAGATGTTCATATTCACAATATTATTTAAGGTAACCTCAGCATCCATCCCATTACCGATCATCATCGGTCCTTCTGGACTCGCAAAAAGTTGCGGATCAAAATCGGCAGCACGAGGTCATCGAAAAGACGTCACCGTGCAGAAGTTCCCCAAGGATCAGTGCTGTCCCAAACCTTCTTCAACGTCTACGCCAGGGACATACCTATCACGCCTTCAACGATGTCAAGAATAGCGAAAACAGCGGGAATAGGTCGCTGTTATACCAAGGTAGCAAACTAGCCTTAATAATATACAAAGCAATACTGCTACCGATGATAGCATATATAGGTCCAGTCTAAGGATACTTTGCTAAAACACACATAGAAAAGCTCCAATACAACCAGAATCGGATACTGAGGTCCACCTTTAGCGCTCTGTGATTCGTCAAGAACTAGATTCTGCCTAGGGATGCGGTAATCTTCATTAACAAGGAATAAGACGAAGTGAGGAAACTCCACACCAACATCCAAAGTCACCCCAACCAAAATATCAGAGGATTTAGAAACTACAATGCAGAAAAACGTAACCATCACAAATTCCGAAAATGGCGATTCTTTCATAAGGCGATAACAGAAGCAGCCAACACGATCTACCACGCCTTCTACAAGAGGTTCTTTATTAGTCAGCGAAGAGGCATAAAATAGAAATCACTTTTAACCATGACACAAAGACTGTTAGCGTAGAGTCTTGCAATATTGCCTAGAAGAGCAAAATTTTTATGTTTTTTCTTGTGCAGACACATTAATCTCAAAAGCCTACCTCTAGGTTCTGGAATTCACCATGAATACTAAAGATTCGCTACTGTCAGTGAGGTAAAGATCGTTGCTCCCAAACATTACAATCAGTTCTCACGTTAATTTGGGCATCAGTTTCAAGACAACCAGTCGTTCTGTCATGGACCATCTGACATTAATATCTGCAAAGGCCAATACGGGCAAGTACAAAAATAATCACCGCTAAAACAACCCTTCAATGAGTAATTACGTTTCGACATGAAACCCTTCGAACGGTTAAGATGGCGGCGCGTCGCCCCTAGTAACCTGGACTACACATACACGCGACCCAGCTGAGCAGTACATCACAGAAGAGTGAAATAGGCGGATGGAGAAATGGTTTAGCGGAAGTAAACTGTGGTTGTTCGGAAACCATCTGCACCTGCTGCCGAGAAGGTAGGTACGCCGTGTTTGACTGTCGCCGGGTATTCCCCCGATGCTTCCGCATCAGTTACGTCGTGACCACGCCGGTCGCGTGGACAATCGCAGGCCGATACTGCCGACTGCTGCGGCGCTAAAAATGAGGCACCGGCGCAGACAGCGGGAAGAGTCGCTATTAGAAAATTCAAATCAATAGGCGACATTAAAGTGTCATCAGACGACGAGCCGGTCGGCTTCAGCGAGACGTCGCGCTGCAGGAGGTAAGACTAACGCCCATCATGTTAGTTTTCGCGCAGTCCTCGACCTTTGGCATTTGGCGTTTCGTGCTGGCCGAAATGCAGATTAGATTCGACTCCCGATGCAAATTGCCTCCCTCATTTTCTTCAGGGCTCGAATTGGTAATGACTATCGATTTGGTATGTAAAAGCCGACATAGGTGAATTAATCTTTCCGGCTGTGGCGATACGTGATAAGTGAGAATTGTTTATTGAATGATTACCTTAACCTTATAGAGTTCAAGGACGTTATTGATCTGATTCTTAGCTTGGTATGCCCACAACAATACCCCATACATTCAGTAATTATCTGTAAATATTTTAGTATCTTCATATATTATTATTTGATGACGTCCTTGGCTAACGCAACATTCCTGCTAAATTAACCTTCTTATCAAGGTTTAGGACACAAAATATGCTAGGGATAAGGAAAAAGCATACTTTTATTTTCCCCAATCGGAATTAAAGAACCCGCAAATCAAGTGTTCCTTATTACTTATTTCTCTCCTAGGTTACTAATGAAATTCTTCTAGTTGACCTTAGAGCATTGTGATTTAGCTTTTGACATTTGCTTCACAGGTGAAAGTGTTCTAAAAGAATGTATAAGCGCTTTATTCCCAATTGCTAAATAATTCAAAAACAGAATTGGAAAGAATCTACTACTTTTCAATTGTTCTGGCATTCATCTTCATTATTTTTAAAGATGCTAAACTTAGTCTTAAGTGTCCAATTCATCAAAATTCATTCATGCAAATGCTGGAAAAAAGAAAAAAAATTGATGTCCAAAAATCAAAATGTTTTTTATATTGATGAAAGCGATATTTCAGAATTATGGTAATTGTATATTAATCAGACAATGGTTTTAGGCTTTTATACATATAAAAAAAGCCTATTGCGTAGGGTCTGTCCGTTCGTCCGTCTGTCTATCGCTTTCTTCAGCTTCATGTATTTCCGCGTGACCCCGAAAATGCTCGAAGGATAACCGCGCCGGGCGATAGCCGCAGCACAGCGGCCGGCTGGCGGGATACGCTGCGGAAAAACTAACGCTTTGTAATTATATCTCGATATTACCAATAATATGAGTTTAACTTGGTAAATATTAAAGCAACGTTTGGCGGTATACTATTTCTACTAAATTAACTACATTTAAAATGACGCCGGTGCTGTCAAGCTAACTTTAAAGACGTCAAAATGACGTTTGCTTTGTCACATCATCTTAGTATCGGAGAATTTGTCAAAACAAATTACACTGTGTTGCAATTTGGTGATATACAGGTCGTAATAAAATTAAACGGAAAAAATAATAATCTAATTAGTTAGTAATTGTGGTTGGTAACCAAAAATTAAAATGACATTTGTACCGACAGATTAACCTGTACGAGGTAAAAATGACGTTTTTCTTATTACAGTATAAAATGTACGGTGTATCCGTCCGTGCGTCTGCCCGTCGCTTTTTCAGCTTTTTAATAACACACACCTATATCGTTGTTTAATTGATAACAATAGATATAAATAGATTTACAATTCTTTAATAATCATCCAGTTAAAAATGCAATAGCATCGTCGACTTCTCCACAAATGGATCTTAGACACAAGACACGACAACTATGCTGTTGCGCGGATAGGCGACAGGAAAACGGGAGATGCGTTCATGATCATATAAAGAGAACAAGAAATCCACCGTGAACGAGTACCTGGTCGACGGCGAGCAATAGACGAAGACCAAATATGCCTTCTTGATATAGTCAAACGAACAAACTTCAAAATATCATTTGCTTAATTTCGGATGGTTCACACTCAAAACCTCTTCATCTAATCGTATTTTCTTTCATTTGTTCTAAGGCTTTATTGTCTTCCTTAAATTGATTTCTATCTAACGATTTCCACATTTTCTAAAGTAAAATGTTTCCTGACTAAATCCTCTAGTTTGTCTTTGAATTTTAACTGTAGAAGCTCCCTAAAAAGCATTTCTTTGTACCTCCACTATTTACACAAATATACCAATGTAATAATAATAGATAAACTGCAGATAAGTTATAATTGAAATTTTTAAAATTTTTCTGAAAGCAAATAATCTTGTTACTTTCCTGCCAACAGTAATTTGCGAAACTGATTCATTCTTAGATTTCACCACACATTTGTAAAGGTACATATATTCCCTTTTTAAGTCATCCACATAAAAGCAATATCAGATATTCACAAGGAACTTACAGTTTTTACTACAGTTAGCTTAAAAATAGTTGTTTATGAAGCTCCTACTAACTTCTAAATCTAGTAGCTGAGAGATTTGTTCTTCTCGAACAGCTTTACCATAGTGTGTAAAACTTAACGCTACGTTTTTTAATTCTTCAAATTTTCAAATCGTTAACCAAATGGACACTGGCTCACGTTTCCAATAAAGCATTAACTGTAATCGAACTATTGGTATTACTGATTCTAAAGATAATAATAGATAAAAAGCAGATGTAATTACTGATGCAACTATATTTAGTTTTTAATTGTGCTTTTAGTTTTAACTGTGTTAGTCGAGGATAAAAAAGGTTATTCTTATTTTTCTATATCAGTGATCTAATTTTGCTAGATGTAGAACACCACGATGGGTTTCTTTACATCTATTTTTTTCACGTGCTTTTTTAGTTCTACAATACTTCAAATTATGATTTAAAAGTAGACATCAAATACAGAGAAAGTTTTATTTCATAACCTTCCATCGTTTATTTGATAAGCAAGTAATACCTTTTCCCCCAGCATCTTGTTTCAATACACTCATTTCATTCTTCACTTGCTTGGGCGAACAATTTCCTAATTAAAGTCTACATGAGACTCTTACTATTCAATTAACCATTTTCATCAAGTAATTTGGTTCGTGACGCTAACTACTGAACTACAATTCCAGTTTGAATGAATGATTCAGCATTTCCAATCACTTGACGTTTTGACCTTCACAATAAAGTAATCATCAATTTATACAGGACGTTGGAAAATCTCTATATACAAGAAGGATACCATGAGCCGTTTCTTGATATTTGAGTGGCACAAGTTGTTTCAGGAGGGGAGGGAGCTCGTCGAGGACGACCAACGCGCTGGGCGTCCGTCAACCTCGCGAACGGACGACAATGTGCTGAAAGTTAAGCAACTTTTGAACTCTGACCGACGGTTGGGCATTAAATTAATTAGTGATGAGCTGAATCTTTCGTACGGGACAGTCCAACGCATCATCACAGAGGATTTGTCGATGAGAAAAGTGTGCGCGAAAATGGTGCGGAAAGTGTTGAATGACGAGCAAAAAGAACTGCGTGTTGAGATTTCCCAAGAAATACTGAACTGTTTGGAAACCTGGGTCTTCCAATACTACCCGGAAACAAAACGTCAGAGCGAAGAGTGGCACACCGCACAATCACCACGTAAAAAGAAGGCCAAAATGTCAAAATCGAAAGTGAAATCGATGTTGATTGCATTTTTTGACCGTCGTGGCATTGTCCATAAGGAGTTTGTACCTGCTGGACAGACTCTAAATGCAAGATTTTACTTGGAAGTGCTCACACGGCTGCGAAATCGGATCACAGGGGTGCGACCAGACCTGTTGGGGAAGTGGAAGCTCCACCATGACAACGCGCCGTGCCACGGCCCGTGGATTGTGACCTGGAAGGCTCGCTACCAAAAGTGTGTGGATGCCCAAGGGGCCTATTTTGAAGAGTATTAAGTCGATGTACCAAAATGTTCAATACATTTTTTTTTTAAATCAGTCCTACTATTTTAGGATAAGTGGTATGTATGTCTCGAAAATATCAAGCCTTATAACACAGAAACGTAGTAAGTACCTTAGGTTACCTTCAAATTACGTGCTTTGGGATTTTCTACGACTTTTATACACCTTCTAATGTAGCAAACTATGAGACTTACATTGAGCAAGAGCGTTTTAACCGAGTATAATCTAAAATGCGACAAATCGCGCTCTCTTTTTGAAACTGAATATTTTACTGCTAAAGCTGTCGAAGTATGAATTTTATTTCGATGTGTTTTAAAGAGAATATATCGGGGATATTCTCACTGAAAGAAATCTGGTGAGCAACATCACTGTTACTTATTCTGCGACAAAAATTTGGGTCACCCCTTATATCTCAATATACCATCCCTGCGTGGTAGATTTCCAGACTCAACTACCTGCAGCTATCGACAACAGATATTATAATTTGATAATCTCGAGTGGTCACCTTTGCTTTATTCGTTTTCTGAATTAGTTAATTGAATTTGAGTTTAAATGCACACACAAACAGTGACCTTCAATAATGGAGGTTTTACATCAAGATCATCTATTTAGGTTAAAGTATAGGTTTCATATTTTATGATTCATCAATTATTTTTATTAGTTACACAAATAAAACATAACAAACTAACAGTTCTCTAAGTTACATGTAGAACGTGTTCATCTTTTACTCCAGTTCCGATAGCTAACGATAAATAGGATTTTTAGATTTCCCAAACTTCTTAAATTCTTTACATAATCATTAAACAACTTTACATATTTTAACGCCTTTTTCCATCGAAAGAAAGCAAGTAATGGGTGAATCAAATATAAACCGGAGTTTAATTTGCGCGCTTATGAGGTGAACGGAAAGACTCGCGGTTTCTCAGCGTTGTAGGTAGGGATGTCTGGATGTATTTCCCCCCTAAAATACCGCACGCTTCTACTTCTTTAGTCAGTATCATAATGTCAGAGCAAGAGATACCCTTGTCTGTTGTGTGACGGATTACTATCACGATAAAGGGCGTAGAACCGTCCGATTCGAAAGAAACCCCTTAAGGAAGACTCATACCAGTAATATAAACAATTTTTTAGATACAGTAATCGACGTCACCAAGGATCAGAATGACTGAGGAGAATATTTCGGCATTGTTTGCCATATTCTCAAAGATGATCGTCGATTACCGAATAGTTGAAATTGCTACTAAGTACACTGAATCGCTATGGAAGAATTACTGGTCGAACTAGCTGAAGATTCTAATGATAAATTTGAATCATTCCATAGAGGTTTTGGTTAGCCCACATATGACTGTTGTGTAGATTGATGATGCGATTCGTGCCAAATAATGATTCGTTTATGAAAAGAATTAATAACAGAATCTCATAAACTATCGCAAAAACCAGTGAAAAGTCTTTTCCTTGGAAACAAATCCGCTACGGCAGTCCCTGCTCATTCAAGAGTTTGGTTTTTGTACAGGATTTGCATGTAGTTTCTACCAAGGTTCTCTTCAATGTCTTGTAGAATAAGTTCTTCCAAATCAAGCGTGCAAACATAACATGTCTATCCTCCGTATTTACTTCTACCATCAAACGATTCATTTAACACAAACGTTTTGTGATACCGTTACTGCTGACCATTTCCTTTTCCACGCATGTAATTGATCTTTGCTCGTTACTTATATAAACAATGGACTGTTTTGATAACATTTTACTATATGTTCGCTTACAAACAAATATACAAGTGAAAAGAAACATATAGAAGCACAGTAACTGAAGTAATGTTTTACAAGGGAATAATATTACGAATAATAGTTTTGCCATCTATCATGAAATCTTTTTTGTTCATATAGTTAAGATACATAGTTTCTATAGTTAACATTCACCCTGTACTTTAACTTATGAATCTTCTAAAGCTGCACGAGCTACACGATTTTACAATCGCTCCGTTTAATTATAACGACTGAATATAAACTTATCCAACAATAACGCGTTGAGAAAATTAGTTAGATCATGAAACCTACAACTAGACTGAAAACTTATCACTATATTTATGATAAAATTAAGGCATGATAATGAGTTGAATTAACACAGTTATGTTATTTATAAAGTCTTTTTGGCTGTTTATTTTAAAATAAATTATTTACTTACCATTGCCCAAGCTTCTATTATATATTTTTTGTATTTGAAGTTGCGCCATTATTGATTATTTTAATAGGAATGTAAATTTGAATGCAATAAATGCTTTATAAATTCAGCAGTTATTAAGCACATATAACTAACTTTAATAGGACGATGTGTGTAAATTACATACCGAAAATATTAAGTCGATAATTCATAGCTGACATTCCGCTTATTATTTATTTACAACTGCTAGACTAATACAACTGTTTGCAAGGTCAATATTATATCATCATTACTGTCAGAAGTATTATCCTCTAAAGTTACTAGTTTTACGTAAATTTATACACAAGGGGTTTATCCATACTTCCACGAATACAAATCCAGGAGAGCAACACGGGAATAATTATTAACGTTCTCAAGAATAAACGAGTACTAATAGATATATACGTCTACAGACATTAATCAATTGTAATTTTGCCGCTTAAATACAAATGGGTTTTTTAATTCTGAATAATACGTGAGTAAATCATATGTAAAACGTATTTTTTAATTTATCGAAGAGTCATAAAAACAAGCACACAAAGTTTAATTATTTCACTCCAACAACATCTTCATCAAATTTTGTCCTCAAGTACTTGTTTTAGTGGTCCAAATAAATGGTCATTGCAGAGTAATGAGTCAGCACTGTATGGAGGGTGTTCCAGTGTAGTCTTGAACAGATTCGCGATTTTTTATGCCATGCGTACACTTGAGTCTTTTTAAGGCTGTTTGTCCCTTGTGGGAAACTTAATAATAAACATTTGCTCAACGGACGAGCATACTTCTTACTCTGGCTATTGAAGCTGTAGTGAAATATACCTAAATTCCGGTCTATATTGGATAACGCTATATATTCAAAAATAGTTTTATTTCTTTCCATGGGAAGGAGTACCAACCTATGTTTTGTTTCCTTTAATTAAATGTTAATTTATAATCTACCCATTTGTACAGCAATAAATAAATGCAATACAACTGATGCACTTGTAGGGAAAACCATCTATTAAGGATCTTCGTATTTGAGTGAAAGTTTTAGTTTAATCTTTACTCTACATTGGGAAGGTTGGCTAGTTCAATGACATATACGTTCTCATGACCTAATAATCCTTAAGTCTGTGTGAAGCGTGTGATTCGAAACATACTAGAGTGCATTTATTAGTATTTGTAATATCCTCTGAAGTCACTGAACGATTTTAGAATTCATGAGTTTTGTAGATCTTGTATATACCACAAGTCCATATCGATTTAATAGTACATATGCAAATAAGGAGCAAGTAATAAAGTTGTTAAAATTTTAGATTAAGCTGTTAGCGTTCAGTATTTAAATATTGTTGCTATATAAGCTTCTAATAAAAGTGTGTACCAAAGTATTTATATTAGCTTTGGTTTCGGCTGGGATTATTCTGTTGTGGAGGCAAATTTGTGTTGATTTGTATTCTCATTTTGATAATCACTACCCAACAAGATTAGGATGGTGCTAACGATATTAAGATATTATTATAAGGTTCTTATTGATTGGTGTTATTGACAATTCCGCGATGAAGATGAGATACATCGGAAGATCCAAAACGCTTTTCTAAGGCACACCTGACACTTGATGGAGACTTAGGAGAGTGCTATTAAATTTAAACTAACAGTACTTGTCAGAAAAGTATAATTTTAACAGCAAATAGTATGGAGCATATAGTGCAATATTATTCTTGTACAAAAGCCTATCGTACCAAACCTTATCAAAAACTTGAGCCAAATCCAAAATTATTACCGTGAATAGTTTTTTTTTTATCGAAACTTATAATTTGGTTAAACAGTTCTATGAGTTTGTCCACTTAAGTGTAGCTCACGGAAACCAAATTGGTGATTTTAAATAGGATCCATCAAATCGCCGTCCACTCTGAATCTTTTTAATAATAACTTTTCACATACTTCTGTCATAAACTTATTGGGTCGACAAGAGGCAGCTTGGTTTATTAATTTTACAGGTTCAGAAATCAAATATGTGAACAAATTTTCACATTAATGAACAAAATGCTGCTATAATTGTTGTCAAAAGCAAGACTGCTTTCTGGCTATTTCATACTTTGTGTTGATTACCTGACTGATAGACTTATATTAGGACAATGGCTTTATAGGTAAGCATATTTAGTAGAATATATCTAGGAAAATTTTAATATTATTATCTTATTATTTGCATCTGGTTTAAAGGATGTGAAAACTTACAAAAGATACTCGACGAATACGTTTGATGTATCTGTCTTTGATTGGATCCAATTTCCGATCTGGTTTTTAATAGGTGGTACCAATGATTGTGGTCTTTTAAATTTTTTGTTACCCTCAACCTATTATAAATCAGTTTATAACTGTTACGTATTTACGCCATTTGTTTTTACCTTTGCTTTTCTTCATTATCTATTCTCGTACATTAAGGAAGATGTTGCTAATTTCTTTTTATTCTTGATTCAAAGAGGGTATAGACTGCTAAGCTGCTTCTTGTATTAGTGTTGTCAGATATTGTGTTATATCATCTAACTGATCGGTATGATTTATCCTAACGCTTAGGATATTTGATTTTTTATGTAAGCACGAAAGTTTTCCCAGTCTATTCTTTTAATAGAAAGGGTGGAAGTGGTTAGTTTACTTATTATATAAATACCTAGGGTACAATTTCTAGATTTGTCATCCGATGATAGATTCATAGTTGGGTTCTATTTTCGTATAGTTTGGGGCTACATAATGACGTATAAAAAAATCAAATCATCTGGTGTTTTGTTAGAGTCCGTAGCCTAGTGTGTCAGTTCTTCAATTAAAAAGTGTCTGCAGCTGTGGCTAGTTATGAACCTCTAGGAGGTTTCTTCCCTTTGTTGTGATGAAATGTCATTCTGGGTGTTTTAAATTATAATCTTCTTCCGCTATTTTATAATCCTATGAAGAAAGTTTTGAACTCAACAAAGAATATAGGATGCCTTAGATGACAGTATGTTGTAGATATACTAAAGAATCAAGAGAAGATATTAATTTGTCCGATAGTGAGGCCGTTCGTAATGCTAAATAGAATTGTTAATTATAATAGTTGCATTACCGTTTGTTGTTTTATCAGGATGACATAGCAGATTGTGTAATATGGTACTTGAAATGAGTTTAAGAGATTAATGCTACATCTATCTTATTTATTTATAAGAAATATGTTAATTTTACTTTATGGTTAGAAAGCCTGTTGGTATTCTAGGCCGCAATTTTTATTAAATTATCCATTATTAGTCAATTTTGCTTATAACTGTGCTCCGTATGTTCAGTAGCATGTTGTTTTGATTGATTAGTGAAATTTATTTAGGAAATTTATCAGTTGTTCTCGATATTTGTCGGTTCTGTCAAATGTTTTGTTATTAATATTTGCCGATGGAAAAAATGTCTTGCGTACTAAATGGTTATGTTCTCCTATCTTCTTTTCTATATCTTTAGTTGATATTGAGTGATGAAGACTGATTAGTTTCCCATATGCTCTGTCCTCCATCAGTTGATATGAATGGTGTATTATTCTTTTTATCTGTAATAACTTGGTCAATTTACAATAAGTTTAAATTGTTAAAGCACTGACTTTAACATCTCCGTTAGGCAAAGCTTTACAATAATATTGTTCTTATTCACCAACAACCGCAATACTATTGACCATTTGTTTATAATCGGTTACTCCATATATATGGGTTTCGATGGATTACGTATTTTTATTAGACATTTCTGCATGTCTATTTTGGACACACGGTGAACACATGTGAAATCGTTCAATAATTTTGTAAAGTATTTGACGAGTTTACAAAATCTAAAAATCCTATTTATCATTAGTTATCAGAACTAAATCCAAAATTGAACAAACTCCACATTTATCAACTTCAAGAGTTATTATCTTAGTAATAAATAACAATTGACTATAAACCGGAAAAAAGAAGTCAATGTGCAACCCGAAGCATAAGTTTACATTAGCCCTATATCTTAGTTTCCGGATATAATTACAACTTAACTCAATAAAAAAACGTTGCTTTGAAATAAAGCCAAAATCGAAGTTTTATTGCGACGAAAGTTAGGATCAACTCACAAAAACAAATGTGAACAAACGCTGGTTTATGCTAGAATAGAATTTATTATGCAAGTCTTGTAGGTTTCATTAGAATATCGCTGAATTGTTTTAATCAGGTTGGCTCTATTATTAATATTATTCTGACTAAAAGACTTGTAACATGCTCCAAATGCTCTAAATCATTTAAATATTAAGTACAGACCGACTAATCCCTTGTGCTAACTTGTTCTTCGTAAAACCAGTCGAATCATAATGCATTGTATTTAATTTTAAGGCTTTTGGTGTCACGTCTATTATTAACTTATTTTTCATCTACACAAAAAAAGTTTTACGAAGGTATAAAATGTAATCGGCAGTTTTATACTTCTTTGATGATTTTCAGAAATGTAATAAAAATAATAATAATAAATAATAATAATAATAATAATAATAATAATAATAATAATAATAATAACAATAATAATAATAACAGTAAGGCTCTAACGCCTTGCGTGGGAGTACGGCCTGCAAACTGAGAGATTAAGGCCTCTCATATACGTTTGCTCTCTCTACCCGGTCGTCGCGCACCATCTCTCATGCGGGGCGATGTGGCCAGCACGCGTCTTAGACGACCGCCATTATTACCCCTTGTTCGAAGTGAACGCAATTATTTTTAGTGTATGAATAGGCCACCTGCCAGACATCAGAGAGCTCCGGAAATGGAACCTGGGTCCGTTCGCATTGCAGTTCGCCCTTAACCACAGGATCATGTTGGCAGTCAAGAATGTAACAATTAGACCTTAATTTACTTTAGTATAGTCTAAAGCTCATCTTTATCAACAAATTGCCTTTGCCTAAATTCGTACTCTCAATCATAATGCTTCCATTTTAATCTGATGCTTGATTTGCTCCAACTGTAATTTTCAGCATTAAAAGAGTCAAAATTATCTGGTCCATATAAATTAGTTCTTACTACTAAAAATCTATGTTTTGAAGTTAATTTCAACAATGATGTCACAATTTGCAAAACTAAGTTACCGTTATGTTACTGCTCTTCAGTTCTCATTGAATTATTCTTTTTTTACGTCCAGCTTCGTATTAATCTTGATTATTCGTAATGTGACTTTTAGACTTTGGATACGTGACACTTAATTTGGCGTACGTTACATCCCAACAACTTATCCGTCTTTGTAGTCTTTGAAGTTATAATCCAACATACTGCACATACTCAAACCTTGCAACTTCTTTTTAAATTCATCATACATTTTTGATTTTCGCATCTTTTCTCATCGCCAGTCGTCTAAACGTATCAGAATTCAGCTATACAACTGTAAATATAACATATGTTGTTGATGTAGGAATCTCACTAGCTCAAAATACGATGCAAAACATTCATTCTCAAAGGTCGCTATTCAGCTTGTTTTATGATTTCTGGAAATAATACTCACGTAACATTATCTCTATATTAAACTCAAATTTAATTAATGTATAAGCTAATTTAGAAAAAGAATTAAAAAATGCAACCACTTGGAGTCCAGAAGCAAATCCGGCCAGGTGGGGCCCCAAATTCAGTTCTTGCTCTCCATTTAACGTAATTGAATAGATAATCATAATGCTAAATCTTGGTATTACACAGGCACACCGACCATTCTAGATAGAATGTATTTCGCAGGACGCTTTAAACAAATCGAACATTAGGAATTGTTTTTTTATAGGCTGTTCAACTATATTCCAGGGATAATAGGAACAGAAAAATAAGGCTATTTTTCACTGTAATCTCCATGTATCTTAACAAATTTCTTCCATCTAAAAATTAACATTTCTAATACCCTTGGAAAATATTCTGAAGTTATATCTAAAAATAATCCGATACAGGCTCCTATAACTCTTTAGTGTTGTTAAATTTCCTACCTCAAAAAGTTATTTTTAATTTTAAAAATATAATGATCACTGAGGTAGCTCTGGCCGTAGGATGGATGTGACAGCTCCTCAAAGCCACAGTCCATTGCATCAACCTGTAAAATTGCGTTATCATGGACAAGGGCATTATCATGCAGTATGCCGCTCGTTTTCTCCTTAATGGTGTAATACTTTCCTTAAAATCAATTAACAAAGCTCCTTTTACATCCCAAAAGATCGTTGCTATAGTCTCTTTCCTAAATTAAACCACATTTACCTTCCTTGGTCGTTTTTCGTCCGGTCTTCGCCATTCCGTTGCCCCCCACCCCTAACCAGAGTCTGCAGGATTACAATAATGATAAATTACACTTTTCTTTACCGTTACGACAAAGATTTAAAAATTACAAAACATCACACGGTGCTGTTTTTAAATGATTAACAAAAATCAGGCGTTCATGACTGTATCGGACGCTCCAACCTTGCTGATATTTTTTTGCAAGTATGGGGGCAAAATTTTCGTTTGAAAACAACAAGCTGATCTGCATATGGCTCATCGTCGATGTTTTTTTGGCCCAAAGAAAATTATCTTGCCATCCAAAGGCACATTAACTATAGAATTTTTTACAAACATTCCACTAAAGATGGTGCTACTTGACAATGCTGTTGTTTCTATTATTTCTGGAAATAATCAGTCCGGGAACTTTTCAGACTTCCCTCATACATTTTGCCGTAATAGAATTTAGATGTATGATTTTATTTCAGCGAAAGTCTTTTATTGGTTTTATTTACTATAAAGTCCCAATTAAATTAATAATACGCCATACTAAAGTATAGGGCTAATCCAAACTTTTCTCGCGGAGTAAGTCGTGACGTGTACCAAAAGAAAGATTTGTTCTTAATTCAAATAATGTTGGTGAATCACTTAAGGCAGTCACCAAAAAAGTCAATAAGCCGTCATCAAAAACCAATCTGAAAGTTGCACAACTGACTAGTACTACAATATAAGGCAATATTATTGCTCCTCAAATTAAAAAAAACAGATTCGTCTGCCTTTTTAATCTAATCTGACACCTAGCAGCAATTATCCGTTTTCAAAATTAATTTCTTTTAATGTAGGTTTAGGGTTTTATTTTTTACTGTAGATCAAAAGCTAGTTAAATAAAAATTTATAACTTCAAAAACATCCCACGGATATCGAGTGACATACTTTATAATTTTATTGTATATGCGAAATTTAGTCGCTATTTATTTTCAATGTTGCATCTCTCAATGCAACGTGTAGTTAATTTTAAATTTGTAACCCAATTCCGTGGCTTGCTACAAAGGGAACAAACATTAGTAGAATCTGTTTCATGTATAACATCTAATTGATTTCGCCATATATTATTTATTATAAAGTTTTGAAGACAACGCTGTCCTAGTCAATTACATAAATGTGTCAATAATTGATAAAGAAAACTTGCATGTTTAAATAATTGTGCTGTAATAACAGTCAATTTCTCTACGAAACTTAAATTACCTTTTCTACAGTTTTAAGGTCACTTCAACGTCAATAACCTGTCATTTAACGACTCTCATAAAGAAATTGCGTGTGCTTTTAATATCACTTTAAGGGTGTTTATTGCTATATTTTTTCGATTTATTGTTAATCAGAGCAAATTTCTATGAGACGGCGCTAAAATTTATTTAGTAATGTCACTATAGTGTCACTCTTCAAAACAAGAACAGGCCACTTTGAAGCCAAAAGCGGCACATTGCTGTCCAAATTACCGTAAAAAAAGAAGTAAATGAGGACTCAGTTTCATTTATTTCTAAATAAATTAAGCTAAACGCAGGCGAAGATAAAATGCATTATGAACATCCAATTGAAGTTAGTACAAAGTTCAAAAAGTTTACGGTATCCTTATGGAAAACCGACGAAGAAGAGAAGATTGCTGATACGGTACACATCTCAGCTGTACGAAAAATTGTGTGCAAGATGGGTTTTGCGACTCTTGACTATCAATCAAATACACAATTTTTAGCTGTGATTAACTGCAATCAGAAGAACTTCTTGCGGCGATCTGTTAGCGTAGAAAAAACACAAATTCATCACTACATACTAGAGACAGATCGGCAGTCAAATCAGTGAACAATAAATGATAAAAAAGTATTAAAGAAGGTTGAGAAGATAATTGTGGGTGTTTCTTGTGATTACTTGAAGAAGGAAAAAACAGTGATATGAACCTACTGTGCATCATTATTACACTGTTTCAAAGATAAAATCAATCGAAAAATGACGAACATTGGCGCACAAAAAGTGCTCTTCCTCCAAAACAACGCACTATCGCACAACTCTACCGTCACAATGGCAAATTAAATAAGTTTCAATTCGAACCATCTTATCACTATTATCTAGAATTTAGCTCTAAGTGACTTTTTCTTTCTAAACCTAAAAACTTGAGTTATTGAGAAATAAATGTTCTCAAATGATGATGCCATCGCTGCTGTCGGAGAGTTTTAAAGCTATTAAAAAAAAGTATTTTTCCGGCGGCTAGGTTACGGTTGTCTCATTTCCCCTGTTCTCCAGATTTAGTTCCAAATAACTTCTTTTTGATCTCAAATATAAAAATTTGGGTTTGTGATATTTTTTCTCAATAATAATGCCATTGTCGCCGTTGCAGTGTTTTGAAGCTATTGAGGAGAAGTATTTTTCTGACAGCTGAGCTAAATATGTAGTTCTCAGTGAAAACTATGTTGAAAATAAAACTAAGTTCCTCCAAAAAATGGTATTTAACTAGTTTTTCTTATAATTATTTGTCACTTCAAGGCAACCAGTTTTCTGTTGATGCGTTTTCTATGCGTGTATATTTGTTTTTAACGCCAAAATTGTAAGACGCATTCAACCTTGGTGAAGTATTTGAAGAATACAAGCAATTTGTTGATAAACAGATGAATCATGAAATGTATACAATTCATAAAACAACCGACCGTTTTTCTTCAACAATTTATTTTCGAAAATTGTATCTCATTTCCATCTTATCTTTAATTGTTCATTAATGTACTACTAAACCAATCATTGACACAAACTTGTTATTTTATATTTTAATGATTGTACGATACTTATGCTTTAAAGTGCATCTCTATTTCTACTGAAATCTTTTATTCATGTACACATTGTCTTACCTAAGTTTTGTTCTTAAATATGAATATTAGGCTTAAGATCAAATCAACACGCAAGATTTTTGGATCATCTATATTAATAAATATTATTCCTTATTGTATCTTTTTTAGGTGTAATGTTTTCTTTTCTAATTGTTATTTGTTTTATATTTCTGGTCTATAGCTACTGATATTATCTGCGTAAGTGAATCAAATGTCGATTTTTTATGCGCCGTAAGGACAACGTTAGGAGGACGTCAACTTATGAGAATTGTAAATAGGGTTGTCTGAATAGAATTTATCCGTACGCTTCGTTAGTCAGCATCACAATGTCAGAACAAGAGGTACCTTAGTCTATCGTGCAATTCTCTTTTGAATGGAGTAAAACATTTCAAAATTTTGAGAACACTTAAGGAATAGTTTGAAGATAATATTCTTGAGAAGACTGAAATGTACGTGTAGCATAAACAATTTTTAGAATGGCAAAAAGTAGTTGAAAATAAAAGTCGCCACCAACATGATTGAAGAAAATAATTGTATTGAAGCATTTAGAACAGATGTAACGACGAGTGATATGCTGGTGTCATAATCACCTTCATTTTGTGATAACGAGATCAAAAACCTATCTAACCATCTGAAATAACATATTGCTAAGTCAGAAGGTTACATAGAGAAATGACTCTATAGCTTTGTAATTTTACGATAATTCAACAAAACTTTAAAAAATTCCGACTTATTTTTTGTTAATTCCAAGTTTTTTTTTCTAGATTCTAAATTGAATTTCTCTTTGCATTATCTTAATTTTTTGAATACAATAATATTAGTCACCAAGGTGGGGAAATTAATATAAAATTTACATCAGGATTTTTGGTCCGCACTATATCATTCTTTTCTTTTTGCAGCGTTTTTTTATAATTTCTAATTATTTTATATTTCAAGTCTATAACAATATTTGCTCTTTTACAGTTTTCCAATGTTACGGCTGACTGCCGCTTCTGTTGCTTCTTGGCACTTTGTGTAAATTTATTATTACCTCATATTGGGATATTTCCCGTCTTGTTTGTTTGTCTTTTTATGATCTTCTTTGTTTATTGTCAACCTTTGAGAACGATCATTACGTCCGTGAATGCGATATCTTATTTGATTCTTGAATACATACATATGAAATCGGCAAATGTTCATCAAAACTTTTGTCACGTATATAACTATATATCAGGAAACCTGAAAATTGTGATTTATTATGAAAATACGTACAACTATCTGTAGTTATAAGGATAGACGATTTATAATCTCATAAATTTTATAATTTAGTATGCTGGTTCCTGGGAGCAATATAAAGCTACTACTTTAAACTCATTCCGCAGCTACCAGCAGTAATAGTCGAAATAACTTTGAGTAATTTTCAGGTAATGTAGTTATTTAGATATTAAATACAAAGTGACTGTAGAGCTTGTATAAGTACTTAAAGAAGATAGAAACAAAAGATTGCGTAATTTCTGATTTCAGATACGGAACTGCACGTAAAATGAAAAATAAAAAATGATAAACATTACACAAATCCTATAATTGTTTCTCCATATTATCTGAATTTTCGAAGGCTTATGCTGAGTGTCAGTGTTGCTCAGCAAGGAATAAATAAGAACCATTGATTCGATTTTTCTCACATAATGTATTAAGCGAGATTGTAGGACATTGTATCATACGTATGAAACTCCTACAGCAGTTTACAAAGTGGAGACAAACATCACTCCTAACAAAGACAAACTTCTTTTGAAAATCAACAAATATACACTGAATTTTCTTTCTTTCTCTATTACCGAATTTAAATTTACTTTTCAGGCATACTTCGCAAGCAATCACTGAATCCCTTAATTAAGTAAATTATGCAGGAATCTACAAAAAATCGACAAAACGCTTCTTCTCCGCTTTTTCCTTAATTTAATTTAAAATATCAAATTTTCTATTGGTTCTCTATTTTATTTATTACCACATGTCAAAAATGATATTGTATACGTAATCATTTTTAATCGGCCTGAATCACGTCAGCGGTTTAAAATTTCTTCCCTTTCAAAATCTGCTCCGTTGGTAGCAGGCTGGTCCAACTCATTAGCAATGTTCTCCTTGTTGCTGGTCTTTCAGAATGTTGACCATTTTCAACTCATCTTCAAGCATCTCTGAATAGTTTCTGCAGGTGCTCATTCACCGGCGTCTAATTTCCCTATTTCCCTGTTTATCTTACTCTTCAGTATATTTACTTATACCTGTTATACATATTTTGTTTTTATCTCCAACTTATTTTTCTAGTATATAGCAAAGTGCTAATAGCAAACTCTAAATATAATGACTTTTAAATCTTTTTTTAATTTACAAATCTATTATACATGATCTTTTTTACTCATTTTCACATGATCAACCAAAGTTGCTCTCGTCAAATTTTATTTTTTGAGGACGATATTCATCATTAAAAAAATTTTATGGTTTTCTATATTCGACAACACACCAGCGTAGTCCCGTGACTGAGAGGTGATGACAGATCCGGTTCATTTCCCAGAAGTCTCTGATGTCTGGCGGATGGCCTACTCAGTCACTAAAAATAATTGAGTACCTGCATTCGCTGTGAACAAGGGGTAATAATAGCGGTTGTTTAAGGCGCGGTGCTTGCCACGTCGCTCCGCACCAGAGATGGTGCGCGACGACCGAGCAGAGGAGGCGAACATATAAGAGCCTTAACCTCTCAGTTTGCAGACCGTGCCCTCACGCGAAGCGTTAAAGCCTTCACCATATATTCGACAAAATAATACGCTAATAATAACTTGTAGGCTATGTCTAGTTTATACAAATTTTTATTATTCATAGCGTATCTTCTAAAAAACAAGATTTGATGGTAGTATTTTTGATTGGCTATTTTCCGCGATCATATAAGAACAACTAATGATAAACGCACTATATAGATTTGCATAGTTTTCTATATCTATGATATGTTATTTTAGTGTTTGTTGGTTAAAGGTCAAAGTATTTTAGAGAAATATTTGATGTATATCGATCTTTTGTTAATATAATGGCTATAAAGCAGCAACTATTTTTTGTACGACTACCTCGCTTAACCTTCTATCCACCCAACAGAATAGGCCCCAAAATATTGTGCATATGAACGCAAGTTTTGGGGTATTTTATTATTTTATCCTCGCATTTCCACAAGACTCATGTTTTTAAAGCAATTTTTACCTAGCAAGCAGATTGGAGTGCTCCACATTTCGCGTGACCATTTTAGCATGAATAATCGTATTTATAGATCATCCGTTTGGTCTATAAAAGTACGCACTTTCATTTTCGACCCAATACGATCTCAATTAGATTAAAATAACGACTTAATGTCCTAGTGTCGAGTTGTAATTAAAAAAGTATGCCAGCAAGACAATAAGCGCATTAATAATAAAGAAGTGGATCATTAAAACATTTTATTACTTCACGGAATAGAAAATTAGAATCTATTAATTACTTACAACCAACTGCGTCTTTCATACAACTAAAATCAATACAGACAAATCCTAAATTGAAGTAAAATAGCTCTATGGCGTGTATACAGACCTTTAATTGCAAATCTTGTTTATATCAGCTAGAGCATCCTTTGCAAAAACTAAGGAAGTTTCATATTTAATATTAAAGCGACACTTTCGTTTAAAAATCAAAGAAAATAAAAAGTAAAAATATAAATACTCGAATAAATAAAAAAAAAAGATAGAAGCCGATACAAGAATTGATTAAAGAATACTTTGAAATTAATACAAACTGTTCACTGTGTAATAAAACATAAAGTAAATAATAGCAAAAGTATTATAAAATGAAATAAAGAAGAAAATATAATACTACACCTGTTGAAGGGCTTAGCAGTTCGCAAGAGAACACGGCCTACGAACTGAAAGGTAAAGGCAACGATATATCCTTTGTAACATTTTTGCTCTTAGCAGTGGTGAATAACACGCTTAAATTTACTTAAACTACTTGAATTTATTTAAAACAAGAACGGTGTAATAACGTAAAAGAAACTTTCTACAGCGGTGTGATGAAATGAGGATAAAAACTTTTAAAAGGAATTAAGATGTTGATTAATGTCTCCATAATGATCAGCGTTAAAAATGCTGTCGAATGATATGCTACATGACATATGTGAGTATAATGAATTTTCGAAGTAGTAACGGTCACTTCCGGTTGCCGTTAACCGATTTAGCTGAAAATCAATCCCATGAAAGGTACTGACCTAAGATGTGTGTATGCCAAGTTTGAAGTGAATCCGTTGAATAGAACGGAAGTTATAGTGTCTCCAGACACACAGACAGACAGACAGGATGATAATCTCATTAACTTTCTATAATCTCCGCTGTAGAAAGTTAATAAATTGAGTTATTTAATAATAGTTATGTACACTAACCCAAGAAATTACACTCTATAACACTATCTACAACACAATTTATGTTGCACTAGCACAGTTTACTTCGCTTTGGCTACTGCTTCGCTGCGTGCTATTTATACATCCAGCACCTTTTATAGAGGCTTTTTACAGCTCTAGAACCTTCTGGCACAATCTGAAAATTTCCGTATTGTTCTAGGCCTCGTATGTGTACAAGCATCGCAGGGGTCTTAACGACAGTTGTCCACACATTAAAGAAATTATATTTGCCGCTCGACCTTTACGGCTCGGCAGCAACCCCGATATTAACCATGGTAACCATATAGTGTCGTTCAGAAATCTGTTACACTTTCATAGAGTCTAATTGTTGTACACCATCTCTAATAATGACGGACTGTGTACCTTATGCGACCCCATTATTACCCCTTATTCGAATTTTTAGTGACTAAGTAGGAGGTCACTCTCGGGTATCTGGAGCTCAGGATCGAACTCAAATACGTCCACACTGCAGCCAAGCGCCCTTAACCACAACTACATACTAAAATGTATCTTTCTTATTAGTATTTGCATATGCATATTCACAATCTATTTTATTTACGAAAGTAGTAAATAAACTTTATTTGAATGTGAAAGAGACATCCAACAACGATACTTCCATTTCTTCATTTGCTATTAGCTATTTTAATCTGCATGGATTAAAAAATTCTAAAATTAAAAGGCTAGTTGTTTAGCTAGATGATTTTTGTTTGTAGTATCTTTTAACAAATTTAAAAAATCGCAATCTGGAGCGTTTGATTCGTTACATACCATAGAGTGTTAAATATGATTCTTTCAGCAAACAACGAAGCCTCGGTTTTGTACCATACATCCCCATTTGTTTCATTTTCGATGGAAGTTGTTTCCCTAAAAACTTTCTTGGTTTGATGTGGGTATTTTTACGTAATTTGCTTGTCCAAAGATATTCCTACGTTTTGTACCTCTCTTTCAAAGAAAATTAGATTGTTATGGATGTAATAAAAAAAGTTTGGATATTAATGGTATGGTACTGGGTGATTTATTTTTCTTAATAAAGTTTTAGACCTTTGGCCTATAGTAAGGTCATGTCCTAAAGATGTGTGGTTACTAATGAATTTCATTTCGGGTACATCTCTGAAGGAAAAGGCTTGTATTAACAATTTTTCACAAGGAATGTTCAAGAAATCTCCAATACTGCCGTCAGTATTGCCTAATTTCCAATTTACTTTTTAATTGGAAATGCTGCTGTTTTAGGTCTTTACATCTTTTCGTAACTTTTCCGATTGTATAAGTCTTTGACAAATTTTTAATATAAAATTCAAAATAAGGGTTTTGTTATAGGTTACAAATGTTATAGAGTTGGAGTATTAGCTTATTACATAAAGTTTCATTTTTACAGTTTCTGGAAAGTTGCCATCTTTTCTTATCCTTCTGATTTACCAAAAACTGATGACGTATATACCCAAGTACGTCACTAGTTTGATTTAAACTTTTCATGTTAGATGGGCCACACCATCTAGTTACAACCGCATTTTCAAATCTGTATTTCCTCTAAATATTGTTTATTTAACTCCTAATTCGATTTATTAAAACATTGTTGTGACATACTCGAATAGTTATTTTGAAGAAGTCCTAAGACT
The DNA here is from genome assembly GCA_036346155.1 of Sinelater perroti. Classification (NCBI taxonomy): domain Eukaryota; kingdom Metazoa; phylum Arthropoda; class Insecta; order Coleoptera; family Elateridae; genus Sinelater; species Sinelater perroti. The sequence continues at coordinate 18,296,523 of JARFIY010000254.1, read as the reverse complement.
TATCCATTATCTAGATTTGGACTGATTTTAGTACATAAATAAAGTCTAAAAGATCTGATCGATTCAATAAATTGGTTATTCTATTAAAGAGTAATTAAAACCAAACGAATGTAGGTTTTAGTAAATTTCTAGTTATTCTGTTCTACATCTCTCATTCATAGTTTTTTGGAAAAGCTTGATCATTTTATGTTTCGTTGATTACTATTATTAATAAGTCTACTATCGTGTTATCATGATTAACCAGTTGACTAAACACTGCTTTCATTTCGCCAAGAAAATTGGTTAGCACCTACCTTTTACTTCTCGCTGCTGTTTACTACAATTTTGTTTGTTATCAAGTGCTCAACTTAATTCTCCATCTTTGTCACTGAATCGTAATATTAATTTATAAAATATATATTTATAAAATATAATCTTCGAAATAATTTACCTCATCTTTGTGCATTTGTACAATTTTCCGGGAGCTTCCAAATTTTGCTTTAAAAAAAGAGGGTGGTTTGGCGCTGATAAACTCAACTAGACTTTTCTTGACAACTTCGATAGAAGTGAAAGGAGTATTAGCCAGCTAATATTCCAGGGATCTGAAGGATAATCATTTGAATAGACAAAGTCTGACAAACACAGCAGCTCAATGCCATAGCATCTACTTTTGTTCTCAGTTATGAGTTGGTGGGAAACTCAATAGTCTTCCTTGTAAATCTTTCGCAGCTCGTGTAGATACTTATAAATGGCTTGGCATGTTACTCCAAATTCCTTTGCCATCTTAAGCTCTTCCTGTTCTGAAAGTTGTTCCATTTCCTCAAGTTTGATTCTCTTTGGCTGTCTAGGACGTTTGGTATCATGCATTTTCACTCTTAATTCATTAGAATTCCTACAAATACCCTATAAAACAGCATTCCGTAAAGCTCTAATAATCATTTTCCGAGCTTTATCGACTTTTTGAAACACTAAAAGGAGACGATGTCGGCAAATGGTGCTAATCAAATCACATTTTTCAGGTTATATTAGTAGAACAGACACCTCTTACGATGCATTGTAAATCCTATAGATGGCGCTCCATTATCATTATACGATGGCCACTATACATGAATTTGAATACATACCATTATTAATTAAGGTTAGGAGCTGATAATGAATCAATAATATATTATTGTAGTCTGAAATATTCTGATTAGTTCTTATCTTTGCTGTTGCTACTTGTACGCGACTAACTGTTGCATTTAGTCGGGAATTTTATACGATTGGTTGGTTGTGACTTAAATTTATGGCAGATTAGAACCGAAGTATAGAAATTCTTGGTCTGCTTTATTCACGTTTTCAATTTTTATAAATAATACAACCTTCACAGTTTTTAGACGGTTTACCTTAAAAGCCGCACAAATGACAGAAATAACTTGTAAGATTTTTGACACATTTTTATGTCAAATATTAGAATAGCCTTCCTCGTAATAATTTAAAAATCACTTCAAAAAAATTACAGTTGTCTCTTTTTCTTTTATCATTTACAAAACCACGACATGATTACTTGACGTTTTCTTCCTCTCTTTGACTATATAGAATAAACGTAACAACCAGCATTTCCAAATCTAACAACAAAATTGCAAGATCGACGAAATCGAAATTTTCAACTACCACTAGGGTAACCCGGGCAACGTTTTTGTTATTGGCATGACCTGAAACAACCTTTACTTTTTAATCCATCAGTCCTGTGCTTAGTTTAACCGCGTCACTTCCAAATTGGGACATGATATTTGGCTTGAGGGAGGCGCTCTGGGCAAAATTCCTGAATATTTTAGCGATGACCTTAACGACGCTGCCCGAACACTTGGTCGATCTCACGGTTTCCGAAAAGCACGCGGGGGTTTGGCTGTTTTCCCATGCTCCAGAATGGTACGTACAAAACCCTACAAACTGCGCGGACTGACACGTGACAGCAGGGGAGGTGCTGCCAACCCACATTTTTTTCGGCGCCGACCAAACTGTTCCGGTAAAATGCGACGCACTATTAGGAGTAATCGTGATCTGACTTGTGCAGGTCGCGAACGCCGTCCAGGATCATGGAGCGCTACGAGAAGCTGTGCAAGCTGGAGAGGGCAGCTACGGCTTGGTGTACAAATGCAGGAACCGGGACACCGGGGAGATAGTGGCTATAAAAAAATTCGCCGAGAGTGAGGACGATCCACTGATTAGAAAAATTGCTCTGAGGGAAATAAGGCTGTTGAAGGTAAGCAAAGTTGCTCTTCCGAACAACCGGCTCGAATCTAATTGTCATTTCAGAATCTCAAGCATCCTAATCTAGTGAACCTTTTGGAAGTGTTTAGGAGAAAAAGGCGCTTGCATCTAGTGTTCGAGTTTTGCGAAAGGACAGTGCTCAACGAACTGGAGAGGTATCCGCGAGGCTGTCCCGATCTGGTCACTCAGCAAATAACTTGGCAGACTCTGCAAGCGGTGGCGTACTGCCACCAACATGGATGCATCCACAGAGACATCAAACCTGAGAATATTTTGCTCACTGCCAATGGAGTCGTTAAGCTATGCGACTTTGGCTTCGCCAGGATGCTAAGTGAGTTTAGTACTAAGTACAAACCGTACTCAAAAAATAAGTTATAATCATTAACATTTCTAATCAATCAGCCGATCAGGATTTTTTCATATATCTCACAAAATTAGATATTTGTCGACTTCACGTTCCATACATTCAAGAAATAGTGAACAAGTCGCTCGAATGTCTTTAACATTTTAAACACACACCAGTACACAATCAACATCCTTCTATAGGAGAACAACCATTTATTGGTAAACATTGATTGTATGAGTTCCTTTTTACCTGACGTACAGGCATCATATGATGTTTCAAAGATAGTAGACAACTTTATTTTGTGAGGTCAAAAGTTTGAAGAACCACTCAAGAAGATTTATGTTATCCCATATTTTCATAAGGCCTAATTGTATCGTAAACTACTATTATGATTGTGGTCTCCAACTCATCCTTTTTCTTCCTTAAACATTTAATTCAGACTTGAAGGTGGGTTTCTAAGCTACTTTGACTGGATATAATCATTCTATCTTCGGAATCTCCCGTTGCTTGCATATTCTTCCTGATTTTTACTTTTAGATACCCAAACAAGTTACAAATGAATTCCTTCCCCTCTTTTCTCAAGATAACCATCTCCATTCATATCTGTTTTTGCTTTCTGAATCTATTTTGCTGCAAAACGTGCTATAGACCTGTATTTATCATCTTTGGCATTATTTATTCTTTCAGTCGTAGTATGGCTATCAAGACCATCAAAACTAAATGAACTATTAGAAAACCATTATCTAAAAAAATGAGTGGGGACAGAACAATGTATGGTAAATTAGGCTAACCCAAAATCGTTGCAAGTTATTCTTCTGCTAAAAAAAATGCACATTCTTTACCTTGATATGTATCTACCGTATGGAATAATCTGATTGCTTAAAAATGGCGTATGTGGTTTTCGTAATAAAGGATATTGAAGGCATGTGTAGCCATATATACCAACCTCAATATACTAATAAAATAGGAGTATAACACTATCGTTAACGGTATGCTTAAAATAATTTTTTGATTGTATCACAATGGCAGTTCTTATTTTTCCTTTTACTTTTATAGTTTACTTTTCTAGTATAAAGTACTGAAGTAAAAAGGCATTTACAACGACTCGAACCATACTTCAAAATTTGTCTGACAAATCACTACACTACCATAGTATTGGAAATCCAAAAACAGCCATCAAGATAAAAATCTGTTGTTTATTTTCTGCACATCTTTTTTGCTTCCTACTGTAAGAAATATTGTATACTGCAAGATAAAACTGTTTTAGATGTTAATGCAACTCAGAGATCTAAATCTCTTCTAATCACCACTTCTTTGGTATCTTCCTCGGGAAAATTGAGTCTAATTTTTGCTGGTTTACGTAGCGGTATAAAATTAATATGTAAACAAAATAAAGATGAACCATAAAAGTTTTTAAAGTAGACAGTTGAAGACAAAAAAAGAAAAAATAAAATTGATGAAACACTCGACCTCTTCTATGCAATTAATTAGAAGGTTTAGTTCTAACGTGATTCAAAAGGGCAGCTGGATTGCTCCTTAACCTGCAAAGTCAGGTCGACCAAACATAAGCAAAATATACAACCTTGCCTTCTAAGTGATTGGTGATAATTATCAAGCTTGGTTTATTAAGCAGTGGCTACGTTTACAGACGAAAGCGACGAAGAATGCAAACATCTAGCGACACAATTTGAAGGCATAAGCTATCGTCAGCAATTGCATACTGTGGCGGTGGCAAATGCAAACCAATGTAGCAGACAATACAGATATTTTCAAAGCTTTAGACAAAAGCAACGGATGTGCAAGCACAAACGACGTAATTTCACTCTTTTGGAATACATGCGTCTTTAAAACTGAAACGCAACTGCTCGTAAAATGGGAAATCTAAAATGATAAATCATATTACAAACGCACGTGAAGCATAAATGTCTCTAATAAAGACTTTAACCGCAACACAATGCCTTCTCGACGAAGTTTCTCTTCTATAATGAAAGAATGCTTTGTGCCTTTCAGTTATTAAAACAACTCCAACTTATTAACAAGTCGGATAATTTTATTGGATTGTATAGAATGATGAGATAGATACAAAGAAGTAGACACACTATATTTAAAATAGTGTGAAATAACTACACATAATTTACTATTTGGATTTGCCCACAGTTAAGTTGGCTCTTCCCTTGAGGTAGAATCTAATCAACTGTGTTAGTGTAAGAACGATATTGAATAGAACAACAACGGCAACTGCTGCACAACTACAAAAGTGGAGAACTACTAGTCAAAAGCGACATTCATAAGGGTTCCGCTCATCATTCACCAAAAAACCTTTTTAGTGATTCCATAAAAGAAAAATATCTCATGGATTTCATGAAATACGGTTAAGGATTGAAAAATATCCTATCCCACCTATACAGTACTCACAGAAAATCTTCTAAAAACAGTGATATTTAAAGTATTATGACTTAAAGTAATAAATTTACAAAGAAAAACCTTCTTTACCTACAAAGTCAGAAGTATTAGTAATTTTCTTATGCAAAATATGCTAATACTCATGTTTTTTGGAATTAACTGGAGTGCTAAAGAAATGGTTCACCTGCTACGTACAATGCAAATTTTATCATAATGCAACAACTTTACTAAAGGAAAATAGTTAAATGATCAAAGTTTCTGTATTATAAAGGATTATCACTACTCCAGACATTGTGCTAAGAATTTACCTTCAGTGTTTACTTAAGCAAATCTATGTGACCATCATCCACTAGAGCTGCCACCTACTTCGTTACTAATTTCGTCCTCATTGGAAGAGAAAGAAATATTCTACCTCAAGAGTCAAAGAGATGATAAAAAGAATATAACAAAATGCACGGCAAAATCGCGACCACTCTTAGGAGAACGTGGAAGAGCAACTGTATTATCCACGAAGATATAAACCCAAATCCTTTGTTGAGTAACACGAGACTTCAGAGCGCAATATTTTACGGCGGTATCGGCCTTAACATAAAATTGGCGGAGTATTGTAATTAAAAATGGGAGTAGGCAGAAAAACTAGTGCTCTCCTATATTTGAACTAACAATGTAATCGGCTTTAACACCAGAAACAATAATGACGCCAGACTAAAAAAACCAAGAAAATTGAAATGCAATCGGTCTGGATCGATATTCAAAAAGCTACAGCAAAGGTTGGTGATTCCAAAAAACGTTTTCAACTAATCTCCTCTTCTGTTAATACATTCCGCCAAATATCGTGGCTAGATAAATCAGCATTTTCTTGGAATTGGAAAGATAATTCTTCCAGATATGAAGCCTAACTCGGATGATTGCTTCCAACGTTTAGTAAATACACAGTGGTGCTTTTCTATTTTCTTTGTGGATATGTAACAGACCGAAAATTTAGAAAATCTTCTTTCCGACTTTCGGTTCTAAAAAAAACGAAGCCACTGGGAGATAAAGACCTGTAGCCGGGTCTGTTGGAGAAACTATTGGCAATGCATCAATCTTCTCCCGTTTATAGCCAGATAAATATAATCGTGTTCACTTGTTCAAACCATTAATATAAGAAATTTCTGAATAATAGAGCATACATAACTAATGAGAAACGCAATGCACTATATTAGTAAAACTGATTTTGGAAGATTCCAGATTCAAAATTTTTCTATAGACTACGAACTCCACAAAACCAACCTACTTTACGTGTTTTGCAATTAAAATTGTGATTGGTGCAGTAATAATAATAAAATGTTGAAAAACATTTACCGAGAGCAAAATTGAAATCTCCACTAGTCTATCGTATTTTTCTTTAACCAATTAGACCCATATATTTATCATTACTGCATGAGCCTTTGCTTCTAATTTATCGCAAAGTGTCTTACTACATTTAAATTCAATAATTGCTCAATTTTATAGAAAATTATAGCACGCCCTTAAAAATTGGGTGATGATTCCGAAAGCAAGCTCATCCAAGACGAAGGCTTGGTGATTAAACAACACAATTGATTACAGATTTCAAATTGCTTAGAAAGGTAAACTACAGCCAATTTTTCTATTTGTGATTAACTAAGTTGCCGTTACTAAATAAAATTAATTAAATAATAATAAATTAATGTTTCTAACGCATGCAACTATTTGTTGACCAAAGTAATGTCAATTATTTTCAGCTAGACATTCAAAAACTGACGTATCAATTGTTCATTTCCTAGAATAATCCATCGAGTGTCTTTTTGGACAAAGACAGTAATGTCATTCGACAGAATGGAAGTTTCCTTTCAATTTCTATAGCGGCATCAAATTTTCAATTCCATGAGAAGCTTAAACTTCATTAATCAAATATGATCGTAAAAAACCCAAAATCATGATACTTTTAAGAATCAACTCTATTCCAACTTATTTTGTATTTAATTTTCTATTCCTCAAAACTTCCTTTTATCTAGAAATACTAGGTCATCTCGTCTTTAATCGTTTGTTTAGTTCAGTCCTTTATAGAAAAATAAAAAAGAAAAAGCATAATATAATAATTAAAAATTTGAATCTTACTACCCATATCTCAATTGGTCAAATTAACCGTTAATATACCATATCAAAATTTGGAAAACTTAAAAAAAAATAATGCATGACATGGAAGACCAAACCAAATGGTTTACCAAGTGACTGAATGTAATTGTGATATAGAAAAACTTACAGTCAGTTAAGTAAGAGCGTGTTCGGTATAATTAATAGTTGGTAAAAAGTATCGCCCTAATTCTTTCGTGAGTCGATAGAGGAAACCTTTGTCCTCGATACTTTGTCACAAAATATTCAGTTAGCATTGAATTCTTCTAGAGCGTAAAGTACCATAAGTGCCGCGTACGCGTCGGGCTATGAGGCTGTGTTCCTTTGTAGCCACCAGAAAGGTCCAAAAATGTCTCATGCAACGGCTGCTAAGTACATGAACAAGTCGAAAACGTCCGTCAGTAAGTGGGTGCAGCGATATAAAAACGATGACTTGCCGGAACATGGTTGAATACGCAAAGTGTCGCCTAAAGTCAAAAAACAGATCGTAACTTGTTTTCGCAGAATCCAGGCTTAACATTGCGTCAAAGAGCAGCAAAATTGGAACAGAAACGTGTAGATATATCGTACATAGCTATCTAAGCCCATCTCTATGTGTATGATATCAAATGCCGTAGTTCAGTGAAGAAACCTTTGTTAGGTGAAAATTATGTGACGAAGCGACTCGCTTGGGCAAAGGACAATATCGACCAAGATTGGAGCAATGCAACTTTTACGAACGAAGCTTTTGTTTAGGGATATATTATCGTCCCACGAGCCTGGTCAACCGCAACTAACAGATTGGTACAGCGGGCCGTTAAATACCCAGTAAAAGTGCATTTTTTGGGCTGTTTCTCAAAACTGGGTTTCTAAACATTGCATCTGTTTACGTACTACCTAAATGCTTCGAAAATGCTCGAGATTTACAAGAAATATATGTTACCGACTGCCAAACATTAATTCATCAAGAAAAACAAGGACTGGATCACTGCAGGAGAACAACGACCCTAAACACCGCAGCAAGCTTTGCATCGAGTGGAAAGGGCAGTCTGGCATCGTTATAGTTAATTGTCCGTCGCAGTCGCCCGATGCAAATCCGATTAAGAATGTGTTGGTATACATCAAGCACAAGCTTCGTGGAAGAAAAGTGTTCACTGTGAACCAGTTAACACAAGAAATTCGTCGCATTTTGGAGATCCTTGCCGGATGAATACGCTATCAGTTTGGTCGAAAGCATGCTTCGAATATGCCAAGCAATTATCGACACATTACTGATACAATAGCATCTTTGTTCTGATAGAGTACAACCCATATATTTAAAAATGTTTTTAAATAATATTTCCTCCACATTAACTCGAACACTCTCTTACTTAACTGACTCTTTTTTGTAGGTCCAGGAGAAAACTACACGGATTACGTAGCCACACGATGGTACCGCGCCCCGGAACTGCTGGTTGGAGACACGCAGTACGGAACTCCCGTTGACGTTTGGGCAATAGGTGGCGCATCAACAATACGATCTTCCGCTTCAAACGCCCCTACTTCTTTCAGGATGCGTCTTAGCCGAGCTGACGAAAGGCGAAGCCCTGTGGCCGGGGAAGTCGGACGTGGACCAATTGTATCTGATTCGATGCACCATCGGGGACCTACTGCCTAGGCACATGCACGTCTTCAAGACGAACGACTTCTTTCAGGGAATCACGCTGCCTGTGCCGCAGCAACTTTGCCCCCTAGAAGCGAAACTGCCCTTGTGCACACAGACCGTGCTGGACTTTTTAAAGGTGAGCCCTGCGGTGTCTAAACCACACTCAACACGGCGGTGCTGTTTCAGAAATGTCTAGACAAGGACCCGTCCAAGAGGTGGACCTGCGAGCAGCTGCTGGCTCACGAATACTTCGAGAACTTCAACTTCAAAGTGGACGAAACGGACGAGCAGAACTTCGAAAAACTCAGCCGCGACAAAACGAGAGTAAGTCCGCTCGCGCGAAGTAACACTGTAAGCTCTTTTTTAGAATTCCAGTAACGGAATGTCCTTGCCCCAACTGACGGACATCAAACAAATAAGTCCTTTCAAGCAGTCGCTGCAGCAGCAGCAGCGGACGAACAAGGTCGACCACCTGCCAACGATATGACAAAAGTTACCTCTACTGTCTAAATAGGATTTATATAAATTGTTCACTTACTACAAATAAGCAAATGTGCAACACTCGCTCACACAGTTCTCATTGCCGACAGTTCTTCATGCCTGAGAGTACATGTACCAGCAAATAGTCGCTGCTGGATAGAATTTAAGTTGTAACTAAAATATTTCCCAGTAAAGCTCTACAGTCGAATGTATTAATCTTTCTACATTTAGAAACGCTGCAGATGGAGTTGGTTAAAGATTAAATTTGCTTTCGGTAAAATGTTGTGCAGCCATTCTTAGTTTCCGTTCTATGATAGAACAAAGTCTGTAAGACAACGTTTTGCAATAAAATCTTATAAGTCGCCTACTAGCTGTTTCTTTAAAGATTAATTCTTCAAATAGCACGCCATATTCAGTCACAATAATTTAGACTTACCAGTCCAATCGAACATCCATCAATATCTGAGAAATCTTCCATTCCATCATCAGAATTTGGATGCAATTAACATCTGTTTAACAAGTATACCATCCCCTTATCTGTCCAAAATCAACATTCAACCAAAATCATCAATTTGATGACAGCATAAAAACCTATCTACATTTAAAAAATAAAATTTGAATTATCTATCTAACAATCAACATTTGATAACACCAACACATTCTTTTACTGAAGAGAATTTTGCCATAAATCTACTCAAATATTATCCAAAAAGTAATGTCCTACTACGATCAACAAATATTAAACCAAGTAATTTGTTCAGCTGTATGATATCATTCACAAGTATCTGTCCATTCAACGACCACCCGTTAGCACTCGATTCATTCAAAAATTCAATCCAAATCCATTCAACAATAACCATCTTCCAAGTTATTTGTTTAATGCAGATATTGCAAACAGAATATGAAAAACAATCATATAAACACCACTAGAACAAAAATGAAAGCAAGACAAAATATACATAAAAAATTTAATGGAAAAAGCTGAAAATGCTCCACACACAGCAAAGAAATAAAACTCTCTAAGACATATACGAGACAAAACAAATTAATAGGAAGAAATATAGATCTACATCAAAAGGGAGAATGATAAAATATATAAAAAAGACAGAAAAGTAATGGAAAATGGATTAAACAAACACAAGAAAGAGTTACAAAGAACTAAATAAAAATAAAAGGTGGAAAGGTATCAGGCACGGACAAAATCCCAATCGAATTGCTAAAAATAAGCAAGCAGGGTGTAACAGAAATGATGCACATATTAGTAAACAAGAATATATTCCAGCAAATAATACACGGGGAATTTAATCAAGATATCAAAGAAGGGAAAAGCAGAAACTTTAGACCCATAACGCTTCTATCAACATTAAATAAAATTATGACCAAAGTATTCTTGAAAATAATAAAATCTGACATAGACATCAAGCTAATGGAAAACCAAGTGGAATTTGGAGAAAGATGTTCATATATAGATCACATCTGTACACTAAGAATTACAATACAACAAACAACATAAAAGGAACAAGAATTATGTTAACTTTGTGAACTCATGATACTGCACTACTGGTAGTGGACTCAGATGAAGACTCAGCCACTGAAATACTACAAGAAACCAGCAACAGAATGCTTGACTGGACTAAAAGATGGAAAATAAAGCTTAATGAGCTAAAATCTACTCATATCAACTTCACGAACAGAAGAATGAATGATCCACCGTCTTTACATATAATTGGACCACTGTGCCATATGAGAACTATGCCAAGTACCTAGGCATGACGCTAGATGCCAAACTTAGGTGGAAAGTACATGTGAAGAAGAAAATAAGCGAACTAAGACTAAAATACGGACAACTCTATTGGCTTATTGGGAAAAATCCAGGCTGCCGATACATAGTAAGATCTTGATCTACAACCAGATATTAAAGTCAGTTCGGCTATATGGTATACAACTATGGGGTTGCACCAAAGATTGCAGTATCAAAACCATACAAACTTTCCAGAACAAGGTACTACGCAACATAGTAGAAGCACCTTGGTATGTACGCAATGCTGACTTACATCGAGACCTAGGCATCCCTAAAGTTATTGAAGAGATTAAGAGGTTCGCTGGGAAACATGAAGCCAGGCTACACCTTCACGAAAACGTAGAAGCCCTTCAGCTGCCGGATAGACAACATATAATCCGAAGACTGAAGAGAACCAAACCATTTGAGCTTGTGTAAAGTGACTGTGTAAAAGCAGAGCACAGTGCGCGAGTGAGAGTGCGTATAGTAGACAGAAATATCTACAGTACATTGATGGATAGACTATAGTTGTTTAGTATTTAGTTTTTAAGATGTATCAGAAACAAATTAGTGGTTGATCTAAAAGATCAGTTTTAATTGTCAGCACCATTGGTGTTATATTAAAAAAAAAACTTTGTGAACTAGAGAAAGACATTCGGCACAATCTCTAGAAAAAAAATGTGGAAAATACCAAAGTATTAAGCTCTACCTGACGAATACATCAAAACAATCGAACTAATGTATGGCAACTTCTCAAAAGAAACGCAGATTTTGGAAAACTATAGCAGAAAATCTACGTAAAATCAGGAATCCATCAAAGTAGCAATCCATAACTGAATTTTCAGTATCCCTCAGTATAACCAAACGCAAAATCTAAATCTTTCAGTTTGCAGATAACATCTACTGGCTCACACCAAACAACGATAACTTTCAAAAATCGAAACAGAGAAAGTTGAAAAATCATATAACATAGCAATACAAGTATTAGATTTTAATAAAGGGTAGACCAAAAGATACCTGGACGGAACCAAATACATAACACAAAACAAAGAAAAAGAAGAAAGGAACTCAACTCATAATGTGTATGGACTAGCAACTCTGTTATTTATTTTACTTTTAAAACGCCCGTTTAGGCTCCTCTTTGTTCTTAAAAAGCTACAAAAACTAAGAAGAGAAAAAGAACCCAAACAGAAACATCTATTCAAGTACTATAACTTGGACACCACTACCCATCCCATGGCATCTGTTAAGCGAAAAATTCTGAATCTAAATTACTCATCCAATAAACATTTTGCTAAAACCATTTCTCTGATGACAAAACATTATAATGAACAGTTTAGGAAATTCAGTAAAGAATATTACAAAATAAAAATAGAATCACATTACCTTTGGTAATTTTCGCATTATTAGCAGGACGCCGATAAGACAAGTACCAGAAGACGCTTAATCCTTGATACTCAAAGTACTTTACCGACCGTAGAAGGCATCGCTAGCCCTCAAGATCCTCCTGCATAAACGTTTTGCAGTCTTAACGAGACGGATGTAAAATCCGGAAAGGCAACTTTCGAAAGCGAAGCAAGTCATGCATATGGCCTTGTAACCCTCGTTCTCGAGTCAAATGAGAGTTACAGTTCTGTACCGAGGAAGATACCGACCTAAGGTATCTACTTACCAAATATGAAGCGAATCGGTCAAGTAGTTTCAAAGATATCGTATCGAAAGCAAACAGACAGTCAGACAGACAGGATTGTGATCGTATTGACTTTCGCCTGCGCCTTACAGACTGTCAAAAGTTCAGGAAGTCATATACGTAATTTACAAAAGCAAAACATCTCATAAACTTAATGAGTCTGAGTTACTGATTCAAGACATCACACTATAGATGGAAACGGGTAGTATATCCGGCAACATTTGGAAAAAACGTTCGTGCGTAGATCTGTACACTAAGAATAATAATAATAATAAAACAAACAACCGAAAAGGGACAAACTGTATGTGTTAACTTTGCTAACTTTAAAAAGGCAATTCCTAGAAAGAAAATATGGAAAATACCAACAGACTATGGTCTACCTAACCAATACATAAGAATAATCAAAGTAATGTACAAATTCTCCCAAACAAAATTGAACATAAAATATGGTAGTACAATTGGCTAGATTATAAGACATACAAAAAAAAAACAATAAATCTGCACACTGAATAATCTGGAGTTTAAATGTCCACGAGTGTTATCATTGTTCAGCATGGGCAAGTAAATATCATCCACAAACTGCAAGTCTTCCAGTTTGCAGATATCTTGTTACTCACGCCAAACAATGAGAACACTCAAAGACTTATACATAGAAAAAGTAGCAATACAAGCATTAGATTTTAACGCTAAAGGTAAACGAAAAATAGGTACACCAAAAAATGCCTCGAAGAGAAACGTCAAAAAATCTACAAATACAAATTAAGCCAAATACTTAATACAGGACAAAGAAAAATAACAAAAACCAGTTCAGATAGCAATAGAAGTGGACTTAATCCACCATGCATGGGACTAGCAAATTCCACTATCTATTTTGCTTTTAAAACGCCAACTTGGGCACCCTTTGCTTCTTACGCGGCTGCAAAACTTAAAAAAAACTTTTCAGAGAAAAAAATTTATTTAGGTATTCAAAAATCAGCATTAATTCTGGGTTAACATTGACACTGAATCCAAATTATGCATCCAACACCTAATCAACATTTCATTATCAATCATCTAAGGAGAATTCACCAACAAAATAATTCGTCAATGATAAAAATACGACCAAAATCATCCACTTTTTAAGCAACTTACAAATTATTTAAAGATGTGAAGTCTGATGACAGATTAAAAAAGATTTAGTGAAGAACACTACCATGGACGTATGTCATTAAAACTGCAAAAATTTGTTTAAAAAGTGCTGCTAGCACCTTTGTTGTTTCACGTCAACCATTGACTGAACCAATCAGTTAAAGATCCTAACAATGATTCTTGTTCATAGAAATTATTTAATTTGATTACAAACCTTCAAATATAAAGCCTCAAATTTATCTACCGCAATTATCAAAATCTTTTACATGCAAGCCCATTTTGATACCCCTGAACATTAATCTGAGTAAATCTGTCACAAAGGTACTGAGAAGGAATAACAGTAACCTTGACTATCATCTATCTATCTTAATGTCTATCTTTGTTTAATGTAAATCTGCAAAATTTCAATAATAATAACCTTGAATATATTCAAATATATAACCTCTACCAACAGCTTTTGATTTCTATCATTACACTTTCCAGTAGCCTTCCAAAGATACTTAAGTACGTTACCTATGATGATTTTTCGTATTACTAGCAAAAGGCTGATAAGATAATACTTCTTGTGATGCCTGCTGATGCGAGTGTAATGAAACAGTACAGTGTTTCATATTTTTTGCTCTTACCATAGCAACACTAGAATTTTGAAAAACTTTCAGAATAAAAACATAAATATAAACAGGGTGTCCCATTTTAAAAGTCGCAAGCAAATATCTCGCCAGAGAAGCCACCAATCGACAAATGATCTTAATAAAAATTGTTGAGTTCGAAGGAGGCCATCTAATTATGTAGTCCGGCACCCTGTGATGTCCAACTTTGTTTTTTTGAATAGAAACCCCTATTTTTTTGCAGAATCTGATTTTACGGAAAAAATACGCCCGAACATGTTTTTAAAAAAAATTTTAGAAATCCGGGCCTAATCCGAGCCCCATTTGAATGTTTTTTTCCTAATATCTCATTAGGGATCAACCAATCGACAAGTGATCTTTACAAAAGATGTCAGGTCGAAAAGTGCCATCTAATTATGTAGTCCGGCACCGGTTCCCGCACCCTGATAAGGCCTTAATTTTTCAGTACATTGTCTGTTTCTATGAAGAAAAATACGCCCTAATGTGATTTTCAATTTTTTTTGTCGTTTGAAGAGCTTTTACAATGATCAATGCGTTTATCAAGTGTTAGTTTATTTTTAAAAATTTACTACAATTATTTTGATTGAAATCGTCTTTATTTTGTTATAAAAAATTGTAGTATATTTTTAAAAATAAACAGAAAATTTGTAAGAAAATGTTCTTACATATCTATGCTATGAATGGAATACCAACAAAGCCCTTTAGCATCTATAAATTTGATTTACAATTTTTCATATGATGAAGGTCGAAAAAATACCAAAAAAAAAGTGCATCTTTCAACAAATTTTTTTATACAAGCAATCGATAAAAAATTCTGTAACTAGCCATTTCTTCATGATTTTTCCTGTAGAACCAAATGGTGCAATAAGATTTTGGAAAAAACAATAAACAAAAAAATTGTTTAAACAATTAAAAATTAAAAAAACACGCGAACCTTATTTTTTAGCTATGCTATGATTCCAATAGTTAGTTTGGCGCTATCTATGCTGTGTTAGCAATGACATTTAATGGGTTAAGGCAAACATGAAGGTTTAACACAATATAATTTACTTACATAAAAAAAATTTTAAGAACATGTTCGGACGTATTTTTCCCTTAGAATCAGATTCTGCAATAAAAAATAGAAGCTTCTATTATTTTTTTTATTATTATTTAAACTAAAAATCCTTATACCGTTAGATGTCGGATAATAACCCAGTTTACAGTACTTATAATATAATATCTAATATAACTTATAAAACTTATTAAACTTAATTAACATTTCTTAATTAATTTATTCCAAGCCTTTCTGTCTCTTGTCAGGTTCCTTACTTCTCTCCATTGTATGTTCCTATTTTCCGCTGCTAATTTTACCTGTTCCTCCCACTTCCTTCTTGGTCTACCTTCTGCGTTCTTCCCCTCTGTTCTTGCTTCGTATACTCTCTTCGCTATCCTATTATCATCCATTCGGAGCAGATGTCCCATCCAACCTAATTGAGAGGCTCCTATTTAAATAAACAAAGTTGGATATCACAGGGCCTTACCAGGGTGCCGGACCCGGTGTCAGACTACATAATTAAATGGCCCCCTTTGTACCCAACTTTTATTAAGATCACTTGTCGATTGGTGGTTCTCCTGACGAGATATTTGCGTGCGACTTTTAAAATGGGACACCCAGTATATATATAAAACTATAGCGGTAAGACAGCTGTCGTCACCTTTGCACTGTACGAACGATGTAACTCAGAGGACGCTTAATTGCCTTCGATACCCTATGTCACTGTACTAGTAAACTTTTCTTTTCCCAAAAAGCCTAACTTTCTACAAAAGCGGTGGTATTAAAATGGACTGATGAAATATGACCAGTGTATGCATATGTGTGGGTGGGCCCTTTAATTTAAAGGACAAAAGCAAGAGCAGTGCTGAGCGTAGATGAAAATTGGTAAGTTTTTTCAACACCTACTGGCAAAGCCTCTCCACACAATGACATAAGCAATACCAATAACTTTTACTGATGATTTGGGTAAAAAATATCTTAATCTAGAAATACCAATAATTCCCGTGCGCAAAACGTAGAATAACCCCAAGTTTTCGAAAATATAGGTTGATGCAATATAAATGCAGGTTTTTAGATTTTTGTATTTAGCTCAAGTTTAACCCAATAAATCGTTTCAACTTGCAGTGTTATATATCATTCAAAAGCTTATTTCATGCGCTTTCTAAATATCTGTTTGAAATTTATCGTAATTTTTTTTTTCTGTCAATAATTTCACTTTTAATTGCAGATGTGGAAACGCGATTTCCGCTACATTTTCTTCTATTAGTTCAAGCTAGGACGTAATGCAGCTCAAAGCGCTCAGAACATCAACGAAGTTTGGGGCGATGGAAGTGTCAACGAATGTACGGTGCAACGTTGGTATTAGAAGTTTCGTTCCGGCAATACCAGCCTAGATGATGAGCCTCATGCCAGACGTCCATCAGCCATTGACAACGAGCAATTGAAGCAGTTAATCGAAACCGATCCTCGTAAAACCACACGAGAGCTGGCTGAAGAGCTCAACGGTGACCAATCAACCGTCGTTCGCCATTTAAAGCAAACTGGAAAGACAAAAAAGCTCGATAAATGAGTGCCGCACGAATTGACCGAACAGCAAACAACTCGTCGTTTTGAAATGGCGTATTCGCTCATTCTGCGCAACAATGATCCTTTTCTCGATCAAATTGTAACGTGCGATGAAAAGTGGATTCTCCACGACAACCGGCGACGTTCGGCTCAGTGGTTGGACCCCGATCAAGCACCACAACACTTTCCGAAGCCGGCATTGCACCCAAAGTGACTGTTTGGTGGTCTGCGGCCGGTCTCATCCACCACAGCTTCCTGAATCCGAGTGAAACGATTACAGCAGAAGAGTACTGTCAGCAAATTGATGAAATGCACTGAACATTGCAACGCATGTGCCCGGCATTGGTCAACAGAAAAAAACCAATCCTTCTCCACGACAATGCACGGCCATACGTCGCACAACCGACCCTGCAGAAGTTGAACGAAAAGTGGGCTATGAAACTCTGCCTCATCCACCATACTCACCGGATCTCTCGCCTACTGATTGCCACTTTTTCAAGCATCTCGACAACTTCCTTCGCGAGAAATGCTTCAAAAATCACGACGCTGCCAAAAACGCCTTCGCCGACTTCATCGCCTCCAGAACTCCGGATTTCTATGCTACCGGCATAAATAAACTTGTTTCGCGTTGGCGAAAATGTGTTGATTCTAATTGTTTTTATTTCAATTAAAAAACTTGTTTTTGAGCTGAGTTATGATACATTAAAGATACAGGTTAAAAACCTGCATTTATATTGCATTAACCAAGTTCTTAATTAAAAATTTTAAAGTGCAGACAACTATAAGTTACTTTTGAGATATGCTACACATGTAAAGTGAAATACATCTGCAAATATTGTAGGACTCTTCAAACCCTGAGTTAAAAAATCCATACTTACTACAAAATCTTAGTTTAGTCAAGCTTCTTAATTAGAACATGTAACGAGAAAAGATATGCAACTGAAGTTCCACAATTATGTAAGAAGGTAGCACCAAAGATGGATAAGTCGATGTTAACAAGCATGCTGCCGCTACATAGGGCCCATCGAACATCAGTAGAGAACTGCTAAGAGCCACAACTTCAAATTTCTAGATGATTTAAAAAAATCCCATTAAATTACCATCGTTTACTGTAGATTTCCAATACAAACTACCAATAAATATTTACAAGAACTATTTACAGAGAATTTAAGTCCGAGGTTGGGGCATTCACTCACTTTCCTGTGCTACAGTTTCCGCTGAACTAGAGGTCGACATCAGACCAAATATCTTTCTCTGAAGGTACTTCGCAGCCTACAAAATAGATTTTAAAAAACACTCCTAATATTAATTCCTGCGTACTATGACTGGGGGTAAATCCTTTTTTTCCGAGTCCTTAACCAGATAGGGCACTTGCTGCAGCTGGTACCATCCCCAATGAATAGAAACTATTAAGCCTAGACCAACGATCAGCGGCAGGTTCTCGTTTACATAATTTGCAAATTTCCGCATCGACATTTTTAAAAACAATTTCTAGGTTAGTTTTCAGTTTCAGTGTTAGCACTCAAGGTCATTAAATGCACAACAACGCATCAACAGTGGCGGAACAAACGATATTTTCCAAAAGGCAACTTTACGCTGAACTACATAAAAACAGGCATGGTAAGAGTACGAAACAATTACCGAAGTGTTTGTTTGCGAATGGCATCCAATCATAAATGAGTACAGATAAAAGACGCAAGCTGTTCAACTCATGAGTTGATTATTACCAGTTGCATATTGATTATTCTCTTCTTTTGTAGGAAACTTCAGTGAATCATCTTATTTTGCTATATTTGATTTCTCCCAAATAACCAAATCACCAGGTTTTGTAGATAAAACCTTACTGATGAAAGTTGATTTTCAAACAACATCGATGATTTTGATGACTGCCCTACGTCGATTTGTCAATTCCACCAACAGACATGGTAAAGAAATTTGTCGAGATCCAGGTGGATGAAAAAATGGAGTTGTCATTGAGAGAGAAAAATCTCCACATCGCAAAAAATCTTCGAGGATAAGAATCTATCGATTTGTCAAGATAAGAACTTTTTGATCACCATTTTGCTATGTATGCCGTGATTCATGTGAACGTCAAACAAGTTCATGGAAATAATTTTGATGAAGTTTTAAGGTCGTTTAGAACACGGCTATATAAAACATTTAAAGAGCATCAGTATCTACTGAAAAGTAATAAATTAGATAGCGATGAGAAAGAAGTTAATGAGACATTTTCTAGTAAGAAATCACATAAATTTAAATGAACATGATAGGTTGGAATTTTTATCTTTATAAACATTTCAGTAACAAAAAGTATTTGTTTTAATAGATGAGTAGGATCCAACTAATAATACAATTTTTTAAAAAAATACTGACATCGATGAAATGAACAAGTTGCTGTGCTTTATATTCTCAAATACTTTAAAGGGAAACGAATATGTAAAAAGAGCTCTACTAACTGGGATTTCTTATTTTGCTTCAATTTGTATGTATGGTACTAATCTTCTTCTCCATCATGCTTTGGATATAATCCGTTGCGACATTACGATTCTGTATTTTTATAGCTGCTCCTTCCATATCTTTTTCAGTTTTCCTAAGCTTCGTCTTCCTTTTGCTCTATATCTATAGTATACTTTGGGTAGTCTGTTGTTTTCCATTCGTTCCAAATATTCTTTCCATTGCTGTCTATAGTCTTTTATTTTGTCCATAATGAATATTTCTAGTTCTTTTCTAATTTCTTCGTTTCTTTTTCTATCTCTGAGATTGTATCCGGCGGTTGGTCACAGGAATCGCATTTCTGATGTAGTTATTCATTATTTTTGGTAATGGTCCAGCATTCGCTACCGTATGTTAGGCTTGGCCCAGCTGCTACTTTATAGAACGTCATTATTGTTTCCTTCTGTACTTTGTTCTTGAGTGTTTTTCTTATTGTGCCATTGTAGCTGTTAAATTTTTTGATATCGGGCTGTATATCTATTTATGATGCTGGTTGCTCGAATGTCGTAGTTGGATCTGTAAACGTTTTTACATATCAGCTTGTTTCTTCTTCAAAAGAATTATAAAAAACGAGAAGGGAAACAAAAGCTCTTTAAAAAATCAAAGTACCAAAGGCATATGGAGAAGATTAAATAGTTTCCAAGATGATTCAATTGTTAGGAAAAAAGAAAAGAATTGTTATGGACTATGTCCAGTAAAGCACGGAATACACAGGAGAATGGAAAAATAGCTTGATAATACTTAAATGCAGGTAGGGAGAACAAACACTGTGAAAACTATAAAGCAATATGTTTATCTTAAACAAGTGTATATAAGAATATTAGAAGAACTAAACTAGAACAAGCAGTTTTCAGATCTAATATATATTTCCTACATTCAAATTTAAAAGTAGCATGGTACCAACAATGTAATAAAATACAAGTTCCATTTGCTCCATATTATGGTATAATAGAACATGAAGTTGGTGAACTTTTAACAAAGTTCAAAATAGATGATGACACAAGAGAGAAAGTTAAATTGCATTATGATGGATATACTACTTTAAAAGGTATAACACTGTTTTCTATTTGATCGATTTTACACTTTTTGAAGAAAAGAGAAATCGGAAATGTTTGAATAGAATCTGGTATAATAATTAATTCGAAAGAGGCTAATCCTAGGATAGTCCTGCTATTAGACTCAAAATAGAAAGTATTTGTGTGGGACATTCTGTTAGCACTACGATTTTAAGAAAGATAGAGATTTGTGACATCATTGAGCTCAAAAAATATGTGCACAAGAAAAGGACTTTGAAGAAATTCAATTGAAGGACCCAGATGTACATTTAAATTTCATGTTGCAACAAGGATATTTAACATTTAAATTTTACAGACTTAGAGCACCAAATGAAGAAATTATTAGTGAGCTTAAAGGCATATGCAAGAGCACTATGACGGCTGTATAAATTCATATGTAGAAAATTCCATTATCATTTTTGACAAAATATCTTTTAGCTGGGAAGATAAAGTTTTTAAGAATTTTATTGCCGAGTTTAATACAATGTTACTTAGATTAAATGAGAAATTTGTTAAAATTATTGAGGATACCTATCATTGTATCGTTTTATATTTTGTGTAAAAGTGAATTTACAGTTGGGACCGAATTGAATATTTCTTCTGGGGAAGACTTAATTTTATTTCATTTAAAGACAGTTTAGAAATTATTATTGAGCTAAAATAAGAAAAATCCTGAAATGAAGCTAAAACAAATTATAGATCAATATTTAACTGCCTTTAATAATTTTTATTTTATAAATTCTAAAAAAAAATGTAAGTGAAAATAACGTAGCTGATATAAATGTCCTTGTAAATTCTACAATGTAAGTGAAACTAGATATTTTGAATTTTTAAATGTAATATAATTTAGACACATTAAGTAGTTACTGTTCCATGTCCTATTGAGTTAGTGTACTGAAATAAAACTTTTGGACTAATGTTTTCAGATTTATTAAAATAACTGCACCGTAATCATCTTTGTCTTCTTAATGTGATATAAAATACCAGAGTAACATTTTGATTTCAATGGATCTTAAAAGCAGCAGAAATTATGAAACATTACTTGAAATAAAGCTGATTTTGTTATCTAAAGAAATTGATTTAAACAATTAGCTCAACAGTAGAACTGCTATTTACATACCTACTAATTATTTGCAATCAAATTGTTCATAAATATTGCCAATTAAAACTTGCTAATAAAATGTGAACAAATGTTTACATAATGTATTTAATAACTAATAAGTTAGTTAAAAACGGAAAGGAAGGTCTATCTGTTTGAGTCTATGCTCTTCTTCAATATCATCTAGTAAGTTTAGCCTACGTAGATATTTAACACTACATTTATCTAACATTTTCAGATCATCATGAATGTTTTTGCTTGGGACAAAATAGAATGCATTGGTTATTATTCGAAGACCCACGGATTGGAATCATTATTAACAAAAAGGACTTTACACTTAGAACCTATTAGAAAATAATTTTTTAACTTGAGGGTTGCGTTGTTTCTCTTTAATCCAGATATGGGTTCTCCAAGTTAAACTTTTAACAGGATGCAAGCCCAGGTGCTTTACGAAATCAACTTGAGGTAGTAGTTAACCATTCATACTGACTTGGAGAGCGGTGGCTCTGCATTCAATGAAATTGAAGAGAGATTTGGTTTAGTTAATTTTTTTAATTAATTCCAGACTTTGTGCTGCTTCGACTGGGTTTTTAAATGTTGCAAGAATTACCATTAGCATAAGCTGTCATGGATATATTAGGATTATTAGATATGATAGATGTATAGCCCTAAAATTTAATAGGCTGAATATTGGAGGTCGTTTTGCCAAACTTCACTTAAAAGAAACTTTTAATAAGATAGAGCTTGATAATCATAAAGTATAGATATGCAATAGACTTCTTTAAATTAAATGTTAAACCTTTATGACACACTTTGTCGGAGGTTTCGCTTACTTCAAGGAAGACTGTAGAGCAATAGCTTTTGTTTTTAAATTGATGTTACCTGCCAATGTAGCTTCCTTGGAAATAAACAAACACCAGAAAAGAGTGCAAATATACAAGAAGTAGCAGTACCCATAATAATATAACAATGGCAAAACAGTACAGAAATGAAAAAATAAAGGGCAATACGATTATGGGCAGGTTCAGAAATACAACATACAGAGAAAGCAATAGAGGAAGGACTAATAAGATGGTATGGACATATAATGCAAATGAGTGGAGAAAGAACAGTGAGACGAGTGTATGAAGCAGAATCCAGAAAAAGATATCCAAAGGCAGACCAAAGAAAACATAAAATAAAGAAATTCAGAAAGCGGTAGAAAAGAGAGGAATAAAACAGGAAGAATCAAGAGCATTAGCGCAAGACAGGAAAGAATGGTGAAAGACATGCAAAGCCTAACAAAAACTAGCCTCACACTCGAAATGGTGGAGGAGCTTTAGGATTAAGTAAGTACTTATAGCCTTATTTCATACTTAAATCCCATTCTCTTAATCGGGGTGCTTAGTGTTGTTAGCCTTCCACTATACGATAAACCAGATTCTTTTAATTTTCTCAAGAATACCTTTATGCATTGGTAATTTTCTTTCGGTAATACAAACAAGACATGATTGAACAGTAGTTACTTCACCATTAGGTAGTGTACTCTTGTGATGACATGGTCAATGCGAGGTGTTGACAATAAAGAACCAGCATCTACTTTAATGTGCTTAGTCTCTTTCAGTAAAGTCATAGAAACTTTGAGAAATTTTTGTAGCGGCTAAAACACGCTGTTTAACTTTTTGCAGTACAATTAAAAAGTAGGCACATTTTCAGCCTCTCCTCGCACAAATTGCATTACGTTTCCTATTACTTTCCCGAGCTTGCTTATGAAGCACCTTTTTTTGTAGGGCCAAAGGTTTTATTTTTTGGTTCCATAGCTCCAATGTTATGCAATTTTAACTAGCAAACAAAATAAAACAAGTACAGACTTAGAACTCCTTTCCCTACAATGTCCGGGGCTTCTATACATAAACAAAAATTTGCGCCCACTTCCGGTTAAACCGGTCTCGAGATTTTCCGATCAGGCTGATTTTTGACGTCTGGACTTTTATGGTCCTTAGTTGAATACTGAAAATGTTATTTCTCTATCTATCACAGATCAAAAATTATAAGGCATGACAGCTGTCAGAAATGACAGACATAGAAACTTGTCTCCAGCTTGGAAGGTAATCTTTTAGGTAACCAGAGATAGAATAATAAACTTAAAACAAAATACCGTATTTTAATTGTGAAAACATTTGTTTTTCAAATAAAATACAGAAAAACTATTATAGCAAGCACGAACGTCAATGCATAATTTTGCAGCATTTGACACATGCTAATAGTACTAGACAACTTATATATGGTCCTATTACCGAGTAGGATAAGAACGAAAATTGTTTGCTAGTGCTGTTTACCTCGAGTGCCTCTTCTCTTATTATGTTACCCTAACCAATAAAAATTAATGTTCAACTTTAGTTAAAGTTTTGTTGGTGGTCCTGTTATCACACTCGTGTATGTACAATATAAACATAACCTTTATAATTATCATAAATAATCACAAATAATGGATTCGGATAACGAATCGTCCGCAAGTGAAACCCCGACTGATACCAAATCGGATGACGAAACTGAAGCCACCTTAAAGGAGCGAGTAAGTCGTACAATCAGCACATTCTCGTCCATTAATCTTCACCTTTCCAGGAATCGTTCCGCCAGAAAATATCCACGATGAGCTTCGAAGACCTGCAGAAATTGAAACAAAAAATTGGTTCGAAGAAGTACAACAAGGTGGTGTTTGGGGCGAAGCCAAAAAAGGCTCCACAGAGCTTCAAGCGTGCTAACAAGAACAGGCCCAGAGAGATGAGCTCGAAGAGGCCAAGCCGCGTCGGAGATCAAATGCAAGTTAAGAAGAGCGTACCGCGAGATCCACGATTCGACCCTCTTTGTGGGACTTACGATGAAAAGGTGTTCAAATCAAACTACAAATTCTTGAAGGATTTGAAGAAAAAGGAGCGGATGCAGTTGGAAAAGGAATACAAGAAGGAAGAAGACCCTAACAGGCAGCACAAAATAAAATTATTGATGCAACGCGTGGTGTGTAATTCGTTTCTTAGAAATATTGCAGCGTATTATTTTTTTATATTGCAACATAATTGAACATTTTACAGGATAATCAAACCAGAGAAGAGGAAAAACGACACAAAGAACTATCCCATAAACAAGAAGAACAAAAAGATATCCGAACCAAGTTAATGAAAGGAGAAAAACCAACTTTCAAAAAGAAATGTAAGTTTATTTGTGTGACTATAGCAGTGTTGTTCATTTGTGACTTACAGCTGAAAAGCGAATTGAAGACTTGGTCAACAAATACGAGGAATTAAAGAAAACTAATAAATTACAAAAACACTTGGAGAGGAGATATAAAAAGGCAGCCAAGAAAGACCGCAAGAATATGAAAAATTTGGAAGTTTCCTAGTCATATTCAATAAACGAATAAATAAATTTTAACAATTTAATCTACTAACAATTATTTCTACATCCTTAAGCTGTACGTAACATTTTGGCTTCCTTCTTTTCCTGCAGCTCTTTCTTCTGCTGTTCTACAATAGCAGCTCGCTCTTTTAGGAACTCCCCATACTCTGATGGGTCCAATTCCTTAACAACTTGTATCCCAACCGATCTTGCCACACCACATAGCATGCAACATATCTCTTCGAGGGTTCTCACTTGCAGTGGGGGATCCTCGCTCTTAATTTTGGCAATTTCATATATGTGTTTTAAAGTTACTTTTCCTGCTACCTCTTGCCCTACGAGTCACAATTTATATATATTTGACCAATCTTATGTAATGGCATACCTGAATGCATAGCCCCTCTCTGAATACCAGCGGCCTGCTTCAAGAAATAGGTAGCGGGCGGCTTGTGTATGACCAACTCATAGCTGCGGTCAGGGTGGATCTTAACTCTCGTTGGGAGAGGAATGCCTTCCTTTATATCCTTGGTGCGCTCGTTGAAATCTTTACAGAAAGCCGCTATGTTCATTCCGCGCTGTTAAAAATCATTGAATGCAATTAGATGCTGTTGCTGCCGCATCGTGGGCTGCATACCTGCCCCAGCATGGGACCTAATGGAGGGCCTGCTGCAGCCATCCCTGCAGGTATATTCGTTTTTAACCCCGTATGCTGTATTTTCTCGACTACTACATTCTTCAACGACTTCAATTTGCCGCCTGCTTTCGACATTTTTAGAATCAAATTCGCAGATTACACATATGTGATCTGTGAACTGATCCAAACACGTGCTACCCGCAAAGAGCACAGTATAAGTATACACAGTGTTTTCAGGCGTACGGAATTTTATGATCCTGGACGTCCGTTGAACAGCCTACACAAATAACAACATTGCCAACTTTGTTTAACGAAAGCAAAAATTATCGGTGCAGCATTTCTGCGCTTGGCCTTAACTGATGTGCGGCGCTGTTGCCAAGTGCTCGAAAAACGGTTTTTGTTGTCAAAGGGTGAGATCGCGGGTTTTATGACCTCATTCGTTTTGTTTATGCATTTTTTTATGACCACAATATTGTGTGCGGTGAACGGACAGCCTTAGCATTTTGGAATGCTCACGAGCGAATTTTATAAGTTGCGGAGTAAGCAATTGCCCAATGAAAATAATTCAGGACCGGATCTAGAGCCTACGGGAACTATTTGAAAAACGCCTGGAAATTTCCGCATTGTTCGAGTCACGTGCCAGAGCGTATTTCTGAACGGTATCATTATATCCGTCGCTCGACCGTGACGGCTCAGCAGCCGCTAGGGGGACATTCCGAAATTCGTTACAATATGAACAATACTAACTCCCAAACTTTCGCTGGCGTACCCTACAAGCATCTTCACTTTGCACAACCGTGCGAGTTCAATTCGCAATTGCAGTAATTACACAAATCCTGAACATTTTATAAAAAGACAATTCTAAATCACGCGTTTGCATTTCTAAAATTTACGCCGATGCATTTATACCTACACTACTTGTGTTAAATAATTTGCAAGAGCTTGTAGCAACAATAGAAATTAACCTGAACTTAATAAACCGGTACGAGGGTTATACGTAAAATTATTATACATTATCAAGTGTACTGGGTATTCAATGACAAAAGATAATGCCTACTTTACTAAATTAATTACAGAAAATTTTGGAATACTTTTTAAATTGTCAACATTACCAAATTACACAAGTGATCATCCCTCCATATTATTTCATTAAGTTCATTTTTATACAGGACCAAAGGGTACGATTCTAGTTAGGCAGAGACACGTTATCAAGAAGGCAGCTGTCAAAATCTCATAAAATATTCGCTGCGGGACGAAGCGAGGTCGCAAATACCACACACGAACATTGAATGCGCACTAGCTCGGATTTTCAAGTTTATTGAGCCAATTGGCGATTGACATATGTTTCAACTCACGTTTTTTTCACTTTAATGTTGTAAAAAAGTCTCTCTTAAATTTGACTTCTTTTTTAAATAAAATCTTACTTAAAGACAACCAAATTTTTTAAACTTAAAAATGTAAAATTAGAAACTAAATCATTGTGGAGAAAACCTGAAATTTAGAAAATTGAACAAAACGTAAGAAGTTAATCAAACAAAATTACCATAATAATGCTTGTGGATTAAAATGTCCTTTTTTCTTCTTCTTTAGTCCGTTTAAATGATCTAACTTTGGACAACGACTCCACTCACATCCGCTCATTTGTTTTTGTCTTGTATGGCTGCAAAACTCTATTTTAATACAGCTACCTCCCCCTTTTCATCTTTCGTTTCAGTTATATGACTAGTCCAGGTATTTGTCTTTCTATCAGATAGTCTCGCACCTCTTACTGTTCTTTCCATAGATTTCTAGGTTTTTGCTGGTTTGTCTATGTTAGCTTTACCAAGTTATATATAGTATAGTTAATTTTTAAATATTGAGCTATCCAAGATAATCGCACTCTCTTTCTAATTTCGACTGATTTCTTCCCTTATTTTTTTATTTGTCCTATATAGATATATTCGATGACTATCTCTAAGTTATAACTTTTAAGATTTATCTTCCTTATATCTCCCGTGTTAGTCATAATTTAATTTTTAACATGTTCACTGTAAGGCCTACTAACTCTTGGGTTCTCGTTTGAAGTCCTTCATAGCTTGGGACAAGAAGTACTGCGTTACCTATAGATCTAAAATGATTTAATTCATTTCCATCTACGTTTATTTTTATTTTAAAACGGGGAGCTAAACAAGGCAAAACTCCAAAACTCTTACATTAGTGATGGAGGCTATCTTCAAAAATTAGAATGGTTAACTGTAGGTCAAACTAAAAAAAAATAAAACAAAAATAATAAGGGTAGTGCTAACATTTATCCATTCAGTAGACTTTTTACATCGACAAAACTGAAAACTTTTATTCGTTTTCTTTTAAAAATCTAATTTGGATTAAATCATGAGAAACATTGTGTACATATTTTACCTTTTAGCGAGTTTCCGAAGTTCTTGAAAAAAACTAAAGAACAATTGTGGAAATGCATTCAGAGCACATGAATAAAAAGAGTCAATCCTTGAAAAATTTAGAAGGGTAAGTCTCAATTTAACTTACAGTGGTTTCCAAAAAAAGAAAAATTTAAAACTGAAAAAGAGTAAGTGAATAATAAGCGAAATTCAGATATTCTGAAATACATCTCTGTAGATCGTCACTAAAATGGAAATGTGTAAATTAAGAAATTTAAAGACGAAAAATTAGAGAGCCCTTTTCACACTATACTCTTAGAAAGAATAATCACAGAGAAATTTAAAAATAAAATAAAACAAAAACGCAGTCGTTCTTTTTCGAAAGTAGCTCCAGCACTTTGTTTCCCGTTAATCTTTTTCATAGCCAGCTCTACCTAAATAAAAGACTTGCCCCACTACTATGCTGATCCACTTGTCAGATTTACTAGTAAAGCTTAAAAAATAGAATAAGCATATCTCATTTTTAAATTAAAGATGGATGATAATAATACATCACATTGGAACACATAACTCGTATAGCGTGAGCTAACATGACAATAAATAACATTTTACGATCAAACTAGGGCACTTCTGAGCAAATAATTTTATAACGTCTAAATAATCTAAAAATAAATTTTAACCTACCCAACTTAAACATGAAAAATTTAGAAAGAAAAATCTAGAGCCTCAAAATATGCGTTAGAATTGAACTAACACTCACCATTTTCCAGAACATCTACGCCGTCATCTCGAACTTACCTTTAAATGACTTCTTTACCACGGCTGCACTCGCTGCTTCCAACGTCGTCTCTAAAGTGCTCCATCACCGCCTTTCTCGCCACCCCAGCACGAAGTACATAGTCTGTCTTATTGCATAGCACTTAAAATGTCCACCAACGCGTCCACACGGAATACACTACTTTTGATAGCACTTCGCGATCACACCTCGACTGAACACTAATGACGTCTATTGAACTTGTCTTGATTGGTGAAGATTAATTCTTGCATGTCCACCCTTTCTTAGAACAAAACCCCATTATTTTTTAAGCTACAGTGCTTTGCTCTCTATTAATCTTTTACTGCCTAAATAAGAAACTTACAATACTACTGCTAAATTTCCAAAAAAGCAACAAGAGAAAAGTAAATCCTATTTTCAATTTTAATAATAAAGAAGAGGATTTGTAACAAGAAAATATGGATACGTAGAAAGAAATAACAGGGTACAAGTTTTAATAAATTTTGTCGTCAAAAACAAATTATATATAATAAATACTTTTTTCAAAGCGAGAAAAGCCAAAAATGGACATGGAAATCGCCAAATAGAACATAGAAATATGAAACTGATTTTGTACTAACTGCTAAATAGAAAAATAATAACAAAACTGAAGCTATAAACCTATTTGAATTTAGCACAGTTTGTTGAATTGTAGGGAGCACATTATTATTTGAAAAATTCGGTGATAGACTAAAAATAACAACAAGAAATAGAAAAGAAGAAAAAAGGCCAGATAAGAAAAAAATTAAGAAAGAAGTAACTACTAATATAAAAAGAATAAGAGTTTATGTCAACGATGAGTATCAAATGCAGAACCTATAGAACATGGTAGAAGAAGCAACAACAAAAGCAAAAAAGAAAGTAGAAAAAAATGAAACGAAAATCGTTGGAAAAATAACAATAGATAAAGGATAAAACAAAACCTTTAATAAAAAGAAAAATATTGAAAAAACAAATAGATAGTAGAAAATGTTTAGAATATATTGAGCTGGATAAGTTGACAAAAAGAAAAATTAGGAAAGATCTGATAGCACACGAAAAAAAATTGAACAAAGTATAAAAAATACGATTTCAATGCAGAGGTTGAATACATAACTAAACAAAGTGAGATATTGGATTAGACAACTCAAGGACGAAGAAGAATCATAAGACTATTTAAAAGTAACAGAGACAAAAATAAAAATACAGCTGAAGAATAGAAAAAAAAAGAAATAATGGAAGCTCTAAGTAAATTTAAATAGCTAAGCAATAATAAATGTACACTTAAAGAATTTACCAGAAGAAGGCTTAGGAATATTTAAAAAAAACTTTTTAACAAAGCAATTGAAGAAGAAGAAATTTCAAAGCAATGGAGGTGTGCTAAAATAATAAAAAGGTAAAGCATCAAAGTGGGATTATAAATCAAAGCTTCCAAAAATTACAACAGCGACGATGATTACCAATCCTCAACACAAAAATGGCATCTGAAAAAAAGAAGTGTAGTTTCTTGGTTGGGTGAATTATAAAACACCTGCAGATGAAAGGCAAACCTTGCATACAAACACAAATTTTTAAATAATAAGTAAAAAACTTACCCTACGAATTTAATGATCTGTTTATCGGTCTTACTGCTAAACTTCTAAAAGAAAAAGTAAGTTATATTTTCAAATTAAAGATTGTTAGTTTGTTAATTCCATTTTACTTACCTGGTAATATTATGTTTCAATCACTACATTACACTAGGACACATAACTTGTTTATTAATAGAAGAAATAAAATGACGAAAACGTCTGCAGTCGTATAATTTTGTAACGCGACCAAGTAATTTAAACATGCGTTTTAATGTACCTAATTCGAAGAGAGGACATTGACTAAGAATAATTCAGAACCTTAAAAAGAGAGTGAAAAACGCAACATTAAATAATATCTTAGAATCCCATTGAAGTGAATGTATCATTTTTCATAAAGAAAACATTGCCCATCACCGGGAACTTTAAAGAGACTCACCATTATCCGATCCGGAACATCTACGCCGTCATCTCGGACCTACCTTTAGACGACTTCTTTAAACCGGTGGATGTCGCTGGCTGCTTCCAACGACAGCTCTAATCCTACTCCATCGCCGCCCTTCTTGCCAGACCAGCACCAAGTAGTTAGTCTATTTTATTGCACACCACTCACGTTTACTATCGCGGTCACACGGAATACACTACTTTTACCAGCACTTCGCGATCACCCAACGATTGAGCATGCGCGCACTTCAATCACTAACGACGTCTTTTGTACTTGTTTCGGCCTAGCTAGTGTAGTCTCTTGATTGGTTGAGTAGTGACTAAGTGTCAACAGGGGAAGAACAAATATTTTATACATGCAAAGTTTCCTGATTTCATCAGATTGGAAATATGAATGCTACATAAAATGAGACAAACTACTGATTCAATTTTTTAGGGTTAATGAAAAAAATATAGTGACAAAGGCGTCTATGGGCGAATAATTTTTTAAGGCGTTCAAATAATCCAAAATAAATTTTTTTCTATCCAAATTAAACCGGCAAAATTTAGAAAGATAAATCTTGGGCCTTAAAATTTACATTAAAATTGAACTGACGCTTTTGTTGTTCGCAGAGAAAGCATTGCCTACCACCAGAAATTTTAAGGGTACTTGCCATTTCTGGAACATCTACGCCGTCATCTCGAGCTTACCTTTAGATGACTTCTTTGCCACGGCTGCTCTCACTGCTTCAAACGTCGTCTCCAACAGTGCTCCATCGTCGCCCTCTCACCGGCCCAACGCAAAGTACATAATCTGTCTTGTTACATAGCACTCGAACGTTCACCAACGCGTCCACACGATAATACACTACTTTTACTAGCATTTCGCGATCACACCACGACTGATCATAAAGCGCGCACTTCCATCACTAACGGCGTTTGTCGCACTCGTTTAGGTCTGGGTATTGTAGAAAGGAGATCAATTAGAGGAGAAAAACTAATACCTGATTAAATTACCAAGTAGTAGGTTATACACATGACGATCGCCTACAGACAAACCGAATGAAGTTATTCGAAATTAAATGGATTACATCATGGCCAATGAAAAATACTGAAATTAGATTAAATTAACAAAAACTTGCCGAGAGGCTAACATATCGTCAAACCATAATCCTCTAATTGTCAAACTGAAAGTTAAGTTTAAAAAATCAAAAACCGAAAATGAGTTCTAGATTAGACATAAGAGCTCTACAAACACCAATTATTAGAGAAACTGTAGAAAAACAAATGAAGACTTAGATCAGATGAGCAATGGCAATGACGATATTAACAAGATATTGGAAGCACTGACAGATGGAATACTTAATCCGTGCAAAAAGATATTGAGCAAACCTACAGTACAAAAGCATTAATAGATGAACATACGAATGATATACAAAAATATAAGGAAATTAAGAAAGATATTACCAAGATAAGGGTAAAGAAATTAAAAAGCTTGAAAAGAAATATGATTTATTCAATCTGCATATAAAGGTAACAGAATTAGCAAGCTTACAAAGAAAGAATCAGACCACTGCTTTTTTAGATAAAGATGGGAAGATCTTAATAAGTATAGAAGACAAACTTTGACAATAAGGGGAATACACCAAAGATATATTTGCAGATGATAGAACTGATCCAGAAGAAATATCTACAAACCAAGAGGAAATTAGTACGGATATCACCAAAGAAGTATTACACGTTCTTAAAAATGTGAAAGATGGAAAAAGTCCTAAACCTAACGAACTCTCAAGTGACATTCTGAAAATGATTGATATGGAACATATGCTTACATCGGTCAATTGATTCAATAAAATATACAGATCGGGAAATATTCCTAAAGAATGACTGGTATCGACTTTTATCTGATTATCCCAAAAAACAAACGCAATAAATATAGTAATCATTGTATCATTAGTTCAATGTCCCACATTTCAAAATTATTTCTTAAAGTTATCCACAACCGAATATATCGAAAGACATGAATATAAGTGACACTCAATGTGGATTTTAAAAGAAGCTGGAAACTCGAGAAGTCCTCTTCTCATTTAATGTATTGATTCAGAGATGCTTAAATGTGAAAAAATTCATGCTTTATCAATTATAATAAGGCATTCGATAAAGACCGTCGCGATCAAGTAAGTGTTCTTAAGACGAAACTATAGAGATCTTCGGATTATATCGAAATTGTATTTTGTATAGTCAAAAGGCTACAATACGCATAGACAATGAAACAGCAGAAGTAGAAAAAAAAAGTAATACAAAGATATGCGTTGTCACCAACCCTGTTCTGTGGACATTCTGAAGAGATACTTCTTTCTTGAAGGAGGGACAACTAGAATAAAAGTTGATGGAACACCAATTAATAACATTAAATATATCTAATGAACTGAATAACTACATATAGCGAAAACTGTGGACTAACACTTAATATTGGGAAGACCAAATTCACGATAATATCGAAAACTCACAGAAGAAGTGAAAGCCTTAGTATCAATAGAACAAGTCAATAGCCACACATATTTTTCTTAAAATGAAAGGAGTCTCGTGTAGCAAATATCTAAGATTAAAGTTAAGAACCAGATTAGCAAAACGCTATGCCTTTACTACTCTTCTCTACAGAATTGAACCTTAAACGTAACAATTCTCAAGATAAGCGAAGCATTTAAAATGTGAGTCTACAGTAAGATGGTTAAAATATCATAGATATATTGTATAACGAACGTGGAGGTCCTAAGAAGAAAGGAAAAAGATAAAGAGACTGGAATATTTTAGATATATCACAAGAGGAAGAAGAAATATGGAAAGGAAAAAAACCCCAGAGAGTAGTTCGGCTGCACCTCCAGAGAACTGTTCAGAGCAGCAGTTCAAAAATTACAATATCGATGAGGATTGCCAACCAGCAACACGGAGATGCCACCTAATGAAGAAATGTAGCATCTTGATTGGTTGAGTGATAAAATTCCTGCAAATAAATAACATTTTAGGGTCCCTCTTGTTCCTACAGAAAACATTGCCCACCACTAAGAACTTTAAAGATACTCACCACCTTTCGGAACAACTATGTTGTCATCTTAAACTTACCTTTATATGACTTATTTACCCCAGCAGATCTCGCAAACTCTAATTCAGTCTCCAACTCAGTACACACTACTTTTAGTTGCATTTCGCGATCTCACTACGACGCTTGCTGCAGTTGTTTTGGAGAAAAACAATTGAGCGGTACAAACATAATTAAAGCATGTACCAAGGGTTGCCCGCAGGGCTCAGTTCTCGGGCCGACGCTCTGAGATTCGGTTCCTGGCAGAAGAGCTGCCGATTAGTTCGGAGACAATTGCATACGCAGATGATCTGGCTATAGTGGTCAAAGCTGAAACCAGACAGGATTTTAGGACTAAAATCCAAAAATGCTTTAATCGCCTAACAGCTTGAGCTGAAAGGCATAAGCTTGTTATATCGAGCACTAAAACCAAGATAATGGTGAACAAGTCTCCACCGCGGGTCCATCACAGAGAGATCAGAATAAGGCTAGATGGAAACACAATTGGAATTGTAGACGAGATAAAATACCTGAGCCTCAATTTCAACGCCCATGTGAAATACGTTTGTAACAAAGCTAAAAAGATTACACTCGCACTAAGGAAGAAAATTTATGTAGCTTGGAATGTCTCCACTGGACAATCACTTCAAGTGATATATAAATGTGCGATTTTGCCAATTCTAACCTACGCCTCCGAAATATGGGCCCGTCGACTGCAAACTTTTAGAGCTCGACGGGAAATTCGATCACTGCAAGGAGCCATATGCAAGATAATCTGTCTGGGCTATAGACCCATAGCTAATGAGGCAGCGAGCGTCATAACAGATCTCCCCCCTCTAGATCTTGAGATAGCTAGGATAACATGCCAGAAAGTACTAAGGAGGGCTTCTTCGGTGGTCTTTCTTGATGAACTACTGCTGAGAAGAAATTTTGACACCTTTCAGCACCTCAAAGAGTACATGAACCTCAAGATTCTGGATGTCTGGCAGAGTAGGTGAGAGCACTCCGATAAGGCTCCTGCTGCCCATCGGTTCTTTCCGAGCGTCCCAGGAGAGCCTAGAATTTATTTTACTCGGGTCAGTACCCAAGTGCTATCTGGTCATGGTAATTTCGTATCTCATCTGTATAGAATAGGAAAATCTGAGACCGATAATTGCCCAAGTTGCGGTGTAAAGGGTGACTCTATACACAGGCTGCATGATTGTGTCCTATTCGCTGAGGAACGAGCATTATTAGAACAAGCCCTGAGTGGCCCAATTGTGATCGAGACGCTGCCTTCGTCCGGAACACCACTGCTCTACCCGCTGGCAACCAGTTGGCTTAAACGTATATGTGACGTGGCGAGTAACATGGCCTGCCAGTGTACCTAAATAAGCTTAGGTTATGCGGTTGCGTACGTACAGTTAAATATGACCCGTCAGTTTTTCTAACCGTCTGCTAATGTGTCATGGCAAACCTCAAGCTCCCTGTGGTGGGGGCGGGGGCCAAAATAACCTCTCGCACACCACAGATCCAACTAAAACATCATCTTATTTTCTTCACACATGTTCTCATTATGCTTTTGTGCCAAATTGTCCTACGAATCTATCGTTAATACGTGCTTGAAATAATTATAGTACATATTCATATCTGTCAATTTTTAATGGCCCCTAGTGGTTGCCATTATAGCACACATTATTGTATAATGTTAAACGTCTCAAGACCTTGTCAGTAAATAGCCGGATGAGCACACACATTGCCTAAATTCTTGTTATATACGATGTTGATAAACAGTTGTAGGGGCTTTGTGTGCTTTGTCGGTGCTGGGGAGATGTCAACCTGGCCTATGGTAGGGTGTGTTATAGCTGTAAAAACTGATGGAACTAATCTTCTACTAGTAAAGATTAATTATGCAAATGTTAAACCGTAGTTTTATGTCCTTGTGTACTCTACCTGTATATTTTCTTACATTGTTTCTGAAACCAATTTGTAACAATGCCCAATTTGGCGTTTTCTTACTCAATAAAGTGCCCTTGGGCACCTTTTTTTTAATTTAGCTTTTAATATAGCAGGAAATTTAAATTGATTGAAAAAAGAATTGTAAAAACCATCTGCGATTGCTTACATAAACTATTGCAAAATGAAGTACACCAAACAATTCTTAGTTATTATGCAAAAATTGTTATTACAGCTTTTATTACCAAATTTATGAATTTTGTTTTTTATTTACTTTAAGTTAAAAAAATTACAATACATTTAAATAATCCAATAGCAATTGATAGAAATAAACCGTGCCAAACAAGAAAAATTGAAGATCATAAAATGGCGTACAGCTTAAATTTTAATTAGCATTTCTTGGAATTAAAAAGCAAAAATTCAGCACAACCAGCACTTACCATTTTCTGGAACATCTACGCCGTCATCTCGGACCCACCTTTGATGACTTCTTCTCCCCGGCTGCTATCGCTGCTCCACGCCGCCTCCAACGCTACTTCGAGGCCCGCACAACACCAAGCAGTTAGTCTGTCTCATTACAAAGTACTCATGCTCACTGCATCACTTCTAATTACACCTCGCGAGCACATCACAACTGATCCCAACGATCGCACTTCCACTACTAACAGACGCGGCGTTTCCGGGATCCATGGCGTCTGCCGCACTTGTTTGGCGCGAAAACGCCTTATTCGCTGTTCTGGCGTAAAATGAACGTGGATGAACAATCGAAAAACGCTTGCAAGGGTAGACCAAACATTTCTTGTTTACAAATGAATATCAATATTCCACCAAAGCAATACAGTTTTACACTAAATGCAAAGTAACAAAAACAGAGTTTTGTACAAAAATTATTGTTACTACTTTCATGATTAAATATCTAAAATTATTATTTTCTTATTTAAATTTTTCCTACTTTCGATTTTCTGCTTTAATTAAAAAACACCACCAATTAATTTAACAGAAAAGAGAAATTCCGATCAGAAAATTTTATAATTAATTAAAGTTGAAATTGTAAACAAGAATAACTGAAGGTCACACAATGACATGCGGAAATGCCATCTTAGATTATGCCTAGCATTTTTTCAGACGGAGCTTCCGTTGGCCATAAAGCAAGCATTGATCGCCCCCAGAAGTCTTAAAGACACTTGCTATTTCCCGGAAGGAGCATCTTCAGCGGCATCTCGAACCTCCTTCAGGCGGGCCTTCCCGGCGCAGCCGTTGTTTCCAAAGCCAGCGCAGACTGCGCCGGCGCTTTCCCTTTACCGGCGCGGCACCAAATATTCAAAATAAATATTTTGCATCATCACACAGCGCTAAGAACACTCCCGCAGCACACAAATTGCACTCCCCTTGCACTTCGCGATCACATCACGACCGATCGCAACTAGCGATCTTCAACTGTTTACAAGCGCGGCTCTTGCGATGTTGCGGCGTCTGGCGCGCTCGTGTGGCGCGAAGATGTCAACAGTTCAGCAGTTATATATAGGGGTTAGCCAAATAAATTGCAATTTGCACCACGTTAATTATAATTTCTAATTTCGACATTGTTTTTACTGTAAAACTTTATTTATTGCGGGGGTGCTCGATACCTTTTTCATTAAAATTTTAAAATTCTGCTGTATTTTCCTACGTACATTATTTATTAAAGTCGTTAATGTTAACTACTCATAATTTTTTGTTGAAGCTAAGAAAGTTTGAGGGCCATTGGAGTGGATTTCTGAGAATTAATGCCTACCCCCCAAAATTCGCAGAATTTCTAGCAGCTGCAGGGGTTGCACGTGTGCAACTGGCCGAGTTGCCTCGCTCTTTCTATTACACAGGCGAGAAAAACCTTCACTTCGATTTAAATTATGATAAGGCTTTTCATTACTGGAAGTAACTTATTGTATACTGCAGATTTAGTGGTTACAAAAAAAGTTAATTTGAAAAGCTCACAAGATTTATACAAGTTATAAAGTAAATGTCCCTTTAAAAACTTTATTGATAAGAAAGGATAGGTCAAAACTACAACTGGAAAAAGTGCGCTTTTTTTGGTTGAAGGTGTTTTTTCTAAGCCTGTGGTCTGTACAGTCTTTGTGTTGGATGAGGATAAAGGCAAACTACCCACTTTGGACAACCTGGATTAAGGCTGCTGTGAAGAAGGAATGTACATAGGCCTTCTTTAGGGTTGTCGAATTTCTGGACATAAATCTGGAGGAGATGAGACACTCAAATTCCCCGGGAAGT
Organism: Sinelater perroti; assembly: GCA_036346155.1. Taxonomy (NCBI): domain Eukaryota; kingdom Metazoa; phylum Arthropoda; class Insecta; order Coleoptera; family Elateridae; genus Sinelater; species Sinelater perroti. Next base: position 18,258,379 of record JARFIY010000254.1, on the reverse strand, counting down.
CGTAGTCACTCCAAACCTTACTCTCTTTAGAATAATTAGAAAACCAAAGTAACAAAGAAGAGCATCATTTACTGGTTAGAAGTTATCTGGAACTAATTATCTCCAGGTCAAGCGCGATCTACCACGTTTTCATTTTGCTATGGATTCCATTCTGAAGTTATTCTCGCTATGTTGATGACAGGTTTTCTCAACGTACGATCATTTCACCCTTACTAACAAATTGCAATTTCTTTTCCTATTTGGCGCTAATTTGTACTTTAAAATAATTTATCGTTGCTTATTGCCACTGGTTAATAATGGAACCTTTCATATGATATTCTTCATTACTTTGCACGTTTCAGACCTGTATACAACCACATACTTTACACTAGTTATATATTCTTAGTTTCATTTGTTGATAGTTGTTATAAAGCCCAGATAGATTTCAGTTGTCCAAAGGCTTGTTGAACTTAATTCTTTATTTAAAATCAATGCTGGCTCTTCCATCTACGGTCATGACGCTCCTTGTATTTTGCTACATGCCTTTTAGAGAACTGTATGCAGTGAAGAAGTGATGACAAAAACAACCTTCCCCTACTCCCGTTTTGAAGTTTATGGGATCAGCAGTCATATCTTTGAAGGTTATTTGGCAAGTGGAACTTCTATTCGGTTCTTGAAATAATTTATTATTTTATTTGGCCCCTCTTTTATTTTCATATTGACGCATGTGTAACCCAGTTGAATGCTCTTTCACAACTTAGAAAAAATTTGTATAACGTTGATGATCACTCTACTGATTGTTCTGTGGGAATTCTCAGTATGTTTATGTAGTCTGGCCAAAAACCATCAGGATGTCTATTTCCCACATATGCAGAAAAAATGACAGATCAGCTCAGAACAGGCTATGATGTCGACTTTAAAAAGTTCACCGAGCCGGTTGTCAGGTTTTGTTGTATTTGAGTTCACATATTGTCTCTAGGACTTATTTTTTGTGAATGGGCTACTGTTAACTGGTAGATTCTCTATTTACAAGTGTATGCCATCCTTATTTTGTTCATGATTATCATTAGTATCCAGCATTTCTTCAAAATATTCTTTCCAACGTTTTATTTGGTGCTCTAGGGATGAAACTGATTTCCACAGTCTTGATCTTATTAACGTGGGTCTGTTTTGATTTATTTCTGAATTGTTTAGTTATATATAATTGTCTCTTATTATGGATTCTTGAAGCAGCTTCTGCTTGTGTGTTGATCCAGATTTAACAAGTTGTACAGCTGCATCTTTTCTCTTTTAACCTCTACATTATCAGTCGTGTTTACTTCTGGTTTAATCTTCTTTCTATCCTTTACGAGGTCTCATGTAACATCCGATATCTATTCTCACTTTTTCCTTTTTTTCCAGTGTTATTTCAGTTGTTTTCAAAAATTCTGCCACATATTTCCATTTTGGGTAATTATCTAGTCATGTTTTAAATTTTTCCGGTTTGTACTTCGTCTTTAGCAAAGTTTTGGAATTTTAAATTGATGTCAGTTTAATTTTAAGCACATTTGTTAGGAGGTGGTGATCTTCTATTAACAACATTCAACAGTAAGCTCTTGTTTTGAGATATTAAGCTGTGGTTAATTTAATTTTCTTTTTTTCTATTTGGTGAAACTCATGTAATTTTAAGGATCGTCTGTACAGGAAAATTGTGCCTCTGATCACTAAACTGTAAGTACTTGCAAAGTTTCATAGAATTTCGCCATTATTGATTTGTTCCAACCCATGTTCCTCTATTATGCTTTCTAGATTTGTTTTATTGACTTAGACCTTGGCATTTAGATATCCCCTGACAGCGGATATATAGTAACAGGTTTGTTTTCATCAGAGGCAGGTTCAGTTAGAGCATAACAACGGATGTAACTGAGCTTTCTATAGCAAGTATAGTAAAATAAAAATATGGTTATCCATAATATAAGACTTCCTTTCATTTCTACTAAGTAGTATGTCAAGACACATTTTATAAGATTTGCCCGGTTCCTTCACAGTAAATATCAGAAGTTCTCCATTGTGGATTCATGTTCCCTTTGTCCATTTCACCTTGTTTTCGCTAGCCCTAGAGTATCAATTCATTACATTCTTTGATGACTTGTGCTAATCTAGTTGTTTTCGAGTTGCTGAAGTCCATCACCCTTAAATTAGTTCTTGAAATTTCAGTAATCTTCTCAATTCAGCCATATATAGTGACCTAGACTGGTATTGAGGCTGCCAACTGTAGTATCCAGTCCTACCTAGACATTTCCTTCGTGCTTTTATGATGAGGTTATTTCCTGTATACTCGGTCGTCAGTTATAACAAAGTCTAGCGTAAGAGGATGAAGTTGGCAGTTGGAGAAGATAAGCTGTTTAGCATGCTGGACTACCCCATCATGAAAGATATAACTAACAAACATAAAATTGTATTAATGTGTTCTTTTTATATATACCCACAGGATTAGCCTTGCATTGATTTTGAAGCTGTTTTGGTGAATTTGTTACAACTATCCTAAGAGCTAGCACTAAAGTAGAATTAAAATCTGGATAATTTCTTCTATTTTTCCAAATAGTGATGCGAGTAGCAATCATCATCAGTACACCAAATTCATCATTAGTGAAGGTTTAAGAATGACCAGTAAAAGCTCGGAACCTACATTCGTCATCAGTTTTAAGAGGAGAGTTTTGTAATAACTTTATTTTTCGTTCAGATAAAGAACACAGCAATGAATTTTAAATACAATAGTTTTGACCTCAATAATCCTTTAGTTATAGCAAATTTTAAAAATCCAAAATAGAACAAGCATATCATGTCTCAACATTGAGTATACATTTAGTCCATATACTGGCATCAGATTGATCTGCTTAATTGTGTTTGTAGCGGCAGTGATGTTCCTTGGCCTAATATCGGTGCTGCAAATATCCATTATTTAAAGCACCATCATTAACACTTTACCAAAACTTACCCATCAACAAAAAGAACAGGTCTTTAGCAGCTCTTTGATGTATTTCCAGTTTTTGGTGGGAATTTCCAAGCTGTTCACGACATGTAAAACGTCCTGCGCCAATTTAACAGACAGTGAAAATGTGAAGCCCAGTATACGCATGTAAAATGGCAACATGTAGAAGTGCGGAGTCAGCGATCGAGGGCTATGCACCACACCCCGCCCCTGAAGAGGGGCTTCTTATTGATCCAGCCCGAGCTCTCACCAAACCTGCAGAAATTATCTCAATATACTCGTTAGTCGTGGTAATTTTGCAGCTATGGTTTCTAGCTGCCGCCTCGAACCTCTGATCGCACCTTCGTGTGTGCATAGCTGACGCATCTGTACATCCTGTGCCTCTGCCTGTCGCAGCAAACACATTGGGGTGTAAATCCAGCAGCCCGAGCATCTTTTCATCAATTGTGCCCAGGTTTTCCAGCCATACCTGCCGGGGCTTGTACCTAGGTAGAAATAGCAAGTGACGTGGTTCCACAGTTGTAGTGGTTGCTATTGCCGTTGAACACGGTCGTATAGTATCTTTGCAGATTTTAAAGCTTGGCAAAATATTTCTAAACATTCCATTTTTTTAAGGTTAGAATTTTAATCACAGACAGTAAAAAATTTTAAAATATTTTTCTGCCATTCTATGTGTATGATGCCATTAAAATTACTATAATTCTTCATCATTTTGAAATTACATTCAATAATAAAAGTTTCATTGAAATCGGAAGTGTTCCTTGTTAGCATATTCACAATCACAGATTCAGAAGTAACTACAGTTCCAAGATGTAAATTCTCATACTCTGCCACTGGGATGTTGCTAAGCAGCCGCAATAAAACAAATCTGAAGATGTCAGATATAGGGAGTTTATGCTATAGGTCTAATCACTCGACCCAACATTCACAGAAGCATGTTATCCAAATGAGTTCTTACAATGATGAAAGGTGCACTTCTGTAACGTGTCCATAAATGCATTGTTCAAATACATAAAAGATGCACTTATGAACAAGAATCACATTATAAGTATTTGCTCTTAATAGTGTGCTAGTAGTGAACTTGCATCACAGAGGGATGTTAAAATTCCGTTTGCACCAATGGCATATGTTATGCAGAAAAATTACAACTCTTGAAAACATCATAGATGATCCTGTGCTCTTACCTCTAGAACAGAAATGGCCTCTGTTATATAGCTGTAGTGGTTATCAGTATTAGATTTGAAACTTTTGAAATTTTTTGTACTGGGCTACATCAGAAGTTGCTATATGATTAATGTATGTCATTCCACGTGTCTGCTCAAAAAAAATATATTAGTAATGCTTTAACAGATTGTAAGCAACTATGTGGATTTCACAGCACTGAATTGTCCTCATCATACAGATATAGGCACCAAGACCTTGTCGTTATTAATTAAAACTATAATATATCCATGGATAAAACAGGTTAATCTGATCTGAAATGGGAAAAATAAGAAATTTCATTACTTTTTGAAAACAAAACCAAATCCACAATCTGTGGATCCCAGGAAAGTAAAGCAATGGTTTTATTGTTACTTCATCAAACACAACCACACAAAGACTATCATTCGGACCTTTTAATTTACTGACACTATCTTCTAAACTATTACATACTTTTTTATTAAGTCCAGAACCATATGAAATTTTGTTTAACAATAATGTTAGAGTTCGATATGATGGAAGACAAAATATAGATGACAACAGTTTGTATCCTTTAGGACTTGCTTTATATAACGATAACGATAATAATTTTTCATTTAAAGTAAAACAACGAGCATGTGGGTTCTGTTTTTGTGTTCGTACTTGTTGCAGAATAAACTCATACGTGGTTTCATTGACCAAATCCATAAGTTCATTAAATTCCTTGCGCATTGTTACTTTTTCTGCGTTCCTCAATCGATCTCGGAAATTTTTGATGGAATGTTGTAAATTAGCTATCCGTCGGCCCCACTTACCAACAATCTTGTAAGGTCACATAAATATTGTACTCCCACTTGTTCTAAAATCTCTTCTTTTTCCTACAAAACAATACATTTATATTACAAATACAATCTTGACAACTAATTACAATATATTATTTCAGTAGTTATGACACAAATTATAAATATTGATATGCTATTTAAATAAGAATATTTCACCTGATCCTTTCTTTTGGTTTACTGCTTCTTTTTGTAGTAAGACATTTAGATTGTAACAATCCACGTGATGTACTTGGAATATATCTTATATCTGCAAACAGTGCATATTAATATAGTTGAAATATTTATCTACGGACACGCTTATATAAATAATACATATGGCATTACTGATATTTTTTGTATAAACATTTGTCACACGCTTAATGTCTCGTTTATGAAGTTTAAAACTCATTCTTAATAATAACTTATTTGCATAACGGCACATTTATTCTTTTAACATATCCTATGCAATCTTATCTTACAAATAACATTAAATGAACGGCCAAATGTTAACAATCACAAGGTAACCTACAGATAATAAATTTGTGTTTAAAGCTAGGAACAATTTATGGTATTATATGAACAATTTAGTATGACTGTTACCATTACTTTCACTTTTAATTTTGCTGGCATCTTTGCTTTCTACTCTTTTAGTGGCATCTTTAACTTCATCATTTTCAGGTAATACTAAAAATATAACAGATCATTTTATTCATTATAATAATTCAATTGTCTTATAGCTTACACTCCAAATGCAATGTAGGAACAGCATCCCTCCTAAGTCCTCTCGCGGTACCTACTAATACAAAAAACCAAAACATTTAATTAAACTTAAAGTTGCATATTGATAAGATGGTAATAAAACCAAAATGTACAGAGATAAAATGTGGGTCATAATTAATAATCTACCAATGTAATGCACAAGCATCATTCGCAGTGATTATACAAAACTGCACGTCTTTGCTGAGGCACCATTCACGCTCCGAAATGCAAGAACAAGACTCTGAAATAACTTGTAAAGCTTTTGATCAAAATTTATAGATGATAATACACTTCACACAATATAACTGATAGTTTCACCACAGAAATCCAGTAATGTGATTAACAATAATTTCTAAATATCAAAAGTAATGAAGCATGTAAATGAAATGCCTTCACAATTAAGGGCAATTCCAAACTTTGTTAACAACTTTCTACAAGGACTAAGATTTATTAATCATAGAGATCCTCAATATCCTCATGATTAGAATAGAAATCGGTACGTCAGAAATAATTAAAAATTCCCATGTTATACTTACCTTTAAACACCAGTGCACTAAAGATGTGTCTTGAACAGAAAATTCCTTGTTTGCGCTAATTTTTCTATTCTTACAATTTACCATAGATCGCCAAATATTTAAAAGAATCACACGTGCTTAAAATGTTGCAATTCTAAAAAAAAAACTTGGGTTAAAACTTTTCTGAAGTTACTCTCAGACAAATGACACGTTTTAGTATATAATAAATATCTTTATTTCATGTTGGTCACATATATAAAATGCAGATACAAAAATAATCTCAACATAACATTTACATACAGGAAGAACTTTACAAAACTAATCAAAAATGTATAAACCACAGATTCGATTTCACATTAGTTAATCTACTAAGGCGCATTTTGGCAAAGCTTTCACTGCCATAGACAGATTAATTTATATACCTTAATAAAACTCAAACTTCATTCCCTTGATGAACTTTTCAGCTTCTCCAGCGTATTTTCTATTGCCATAAACTGCTTCACAAGGTACAACTGCAGATCAAACATGTGGCACCGCATATACCTGAATTCTTCGCAAATTCCACCCTTAGCTCCTTCTTGCAGGCCTCCATTTGGGCTTGCAGTTCTTCCTTCACCACATTCCTAAATTCCTCAAGAGAAATCTGGGGCTGCATTGTTGGTTGAACATGTGTCATCCCCTCTTTCATCCTTTCACTAAATGAACTACCAACTATTATTGGTGAAACAGTAGCAGCAGGCAAATCTTGATTTGCATCCAATTTTGGGGTGGATGACATCTGCTGCAGGCAGTTGATAGCACCCTTCATTGTGTTCCTCAGCTCCGCTGGTGAATCTTGTAAGCTCCCATGGCGAACAAGTGAATGACCTGAAATGCTAATTCGGTTCTTCTGTGCCTCCATACTTATCTCAGCTCGATTCGGCACAATTTCACAATTCGTCTGGGAAGAGTCATCTAAACTTAAAGCAGCAAGAAATGAATCTGCGCTCCCTTGAGACAGTTTTCGACTGGATTCTGCATCTCCACTGATATGTACAGAATCACCACATCCTAACATTAATGAATCAGTCGACTGATTTGGACCGACCTTCTGTTGCAACTGTGGAGTCTCTTCAGTAACTATATTGAGACTGCTGTTATCTTGTTTACCTTTAGTTGTTAAAATTTTTTGGAATGAAAGATGATGAATTTTTTTCTGGTGAGCTGCAAATGTAGATAGTGGTTTGGATAGGTTGCGAGTGTCATACAAAACAATTCCACCAGCTTGAGAACCCAATCCAAGATATGTTCCGCAGTGGCTGAAGTCCAGGGCCGTTACACAACTTGCGACTTCAATTTCCAAGATACGTTTCTTAGCTAAAATATCATAGAAAGTAAAACGGCGATCTAAACCTGCTGTAACTAGCATATCAGAGCGGATCGGAGAGTATGTTATAGCCGTTGTTGGAGCATAATGTGCCTGAATTTCAAACAAAGATGTATTTGTGTTGATGTCCCAAGAAACAGCAATGCCTTCGTCACTACCAGCACCTAACAAATTCCTTCGTGTGCGATGAAAAGTTAGAGCTGTTACATTCTGTGATTTCGGTATTTTAAATGATGAGGAAACATTCGTTGTCATGCTGTTGTACAGTACAATTTCACCATTTGAACATGACACAGCTAGGTGCGTGTCTTTGACATTGCATTGCAGCTGATTAATCGTGGAGTGCACCATAGGGTACTTTTTCGTGATGTTTCGTGATTTAATATCGTACACTAGCACATACCCAGACGCTGTGCCAATTGCTATGTTCTTTTTGGTGGTGTTTTGAAAAACTGCACATGTAGGATGGCAAACCGTTACGATAGTCTGGAGGCGTTTCACGTTATCCTTAATACTGACGATTTCTGGGGGACCATCATGCGGAACCAAAACAACCCAACTACCATCCTTGCTCCATGAGATACTTTTGATGTGGCCGTCTTTGTGCTTGGCGGGTACGTAGATTTGCTCGGGCTGTCCAGATGGCCACTGATGGAATTTCAGCTCGTTGGAGGCAGATGCAATCACAGACATGTTCCTGAAAAGCGGTCCTTAGATATCTTACAACAGTTATAACTGCATTTAAACGGTAACTTATTTGAATCAATGTTTAGGCGACATCTGCCAGTGTCCATCACTATACAGGACGGCGAAAGTATAAAATTATTTAGAAATTAAATTGGAATAAAGTACACTAGGTAATTTTAATTTTAAAACACTTAAAAATCCTGAATAAGCAATATTACCGCAATTTTCAACCAAATTATATTACTAATTACGTGAATAATCTAGTTTTCTGTTATCAGTCACACGCCGTCACTGCTTCGCGCTAGCGGCGTCGGTAAAAAAGGTTCCACGCACGCTATTTGCCGAGGACTACGTACAACCCACAGATTACGTATATGTAATCTGTGATTTTAATTTATAATGCACCGTTAGAGGACGCGTAATTAAATTCATAATCATTTCGTAAATCAAAATTGTATTTGTTTTTATTTATTTTTTTATTTTTTTATTAAAAACACCCATTGAGTGAATTTATTATATAGCAATCTAGTAGATACATACTAATGAGCTATTTGTTTTTAACTTAATTTACTACGGTTTAAAATTGCAAAGTACTTATCCTACGACAATCACTTTGGTTTTGACATTTATTGGGCACTATTTTTTATTGCGCACTGGATTATAATTATTGGCTCACTGCACTAAGTCAAGTGGTTTCACTCTTTTTAATCTTCTAGTTAAGTCAACATTATTATCAAGGAGCTGGAGAACCTCAATATTGATGTGCTGATGTAGACGTTGTTCATGTCTTTCGGCATACCTTCTGATAGCGTTGTCAACGGTTTCCACATCCAGGTCCTTATGGAGATTGTCATTGCGAATGTACCAGGGGGCATTAACGATACCCCGCAGCACCTTATTTTGGAACCTCTGTATGATATTTCGATTACTTTGACTGGTACAACCCCATAGCTGAATACCATAAGTCCACACTGGTTTCAGGACTTGTTGATAAAGCAAAAGCTTATTATATACTGTCAGGGCTGAATGTTCACCCAATAACCAGTACAGTTTTCTGTACTTCAGCTTGAGTTCTTCACATTTTTCTTAACATGTGGTTTCCATCTAAGTTTTGCGTCAAGGGTCATGCCCAGATATTTAGCTGTATTCTCATACGGTACTACTTGCTGGTTGATATATATTGGATTGTGCTCGATTCTTTTATTAGTGAAATCAATATGCACCGATTTGCTTTCATTTAATTTAATTCGCCATTTTGCTGTCCAGCTTTGTATTTCGGCAATAGCTGTTTGTAATTTTCAGTTGATTCTATATTGTTGTCCCCAGTAGCTAGAATTGCAGTATCATCTGCGAATGTGGCAACAACATTTTCATTGAATGTAGGCAAATCCCAAGTGTATAGAAGATAGAGGAGTGGCCCCAGTACACTTCCCTGCGGCACACCTGCTTGGATTTTCCTCAACTCTGAATAAGTATCTTCTTGTTTGACTCTGAAATAACGTTCAGATATGTAGGATTCTAAAATTTTTGAATATTGCACAGGGAGAAGCATTTTGAGCTTATGAATTAGGCCCTCGTGCCAAACCTTATCGAATGCCTGTGCAACATCCAAAAATATCGCCGAGCATACTTTCTTTTCTTCTAATGCTTTTTCAATCACATCTGTGATTCTGTGCACCTGATCAATCGTGCAGTGCTGGTTCCGGAAGCCAAATTGATGATCCGGGATAAGATGTTTTTCTTCGATGATTGGTTTTAGTCTCTTCAGTAGAAGTTTTTCAAACAATTTAGACATAATTGGTAAAAGCGATATTGGCCTGTATGATGCTGCTTCATGAGGTGGCTTTCCTGGTTTAGCAATCATGATTACTTCGGCTACTTTCCACAGCTGTGGTACATACTGTAGTCGGAATGAAGCATTGATCAAGTTGGTGATTTTAGTTAATGCCTTTTTCGGAAGTTCTTTTAAAATTTGACCAGTAATTAGATCGAAGCCAGGGGCTTTTTTCTGATTGATATTAGTTTTATTTCTTGTTTAATTTCAATTACAGTGACAGGTGGAATTTTATTTTTCTTTCTTGCTTGATGTCATAGGGCGGTGGTGTTTTGTCATCGTCAGTTAAATTGGGTTGAAATATCTTTTCGAGATTGTCGGCAAATCTTGCAGCTTTTTGTTCATTACTTCTGGCCCAGCTCCCGTCCTCATTTTTGATCGGAGGTATTTGCATAATAGGTCTTTTAGATTCTTAGTGGTTTTCCATAAAGAATATTCAGTACTAGAATCATTAGTAAGGCCACGCAGATGTTCACTGATGGTATCATTTTTTAACTGCTTAATTTCATTTCTTAGCTGAGATGTAAGATTATTCAATCTAGTTTTATCTTGCTGAGCTCTGGTCTGATGCCATCTCTTCCTCGCTTTCCTTTTTTCTGATATTAGTTCCAAAATTTCTTTAGGATAGTTATGACCTTTCAGTCTTCTTTTGATTTCTGGGGTGTTTTGCCACGCAGAGTACTGAATTTCTTTAACCAGCTTTTCCACCTCAAAGTCTAGCTGTTCTTCTGTTTGTAGTGGACTGCCAGATTAATTCTTTCTTCTAATGTTGCTCTAAAACTTTCCCAGTCAGTCTTTTTGTTAGCTAGTCCAGGATTGTTTGACTTTGAGATAATATGTTCGCTTAGCGTCAGTACAATCGATGAGTGATCCGAGCTCAATTCAAAGTTATCTTCTATTTGCATGTAATTGCTTGATATATTTTTGATGATATAGAAATCTAGCAGATCTGGAACCTTTTCTGGATCTGTTGGCCAGTATGTAGGTTTGCCTGTTGAGATAGTTTCACATCCATATGCTTGAACAGATTTTAGCAGTTCTCTTCCTCTAGTTGTAATCAGCCTCGATCCCCAGTGCGTGTGTTTTGCGTTGTAGTCACCGCCTATGATAAATCGATTTCCTATGGTTTTGAATAATTGTTCATATCTTTCAAATTTGATTTTGTGTTTTGGAGGGCTATATAAACTGACTACAGAGATACCGATATTCTTAGTTGTAACACTCACCGCTGTGGCCTGGATGTTCTCTGCTTCAAATTTAATTTCTTCAAAGTGTTGTATATTTTCTTTGATTATTACCGCACTTCCACCTTTGGCTTCGTTTCCTGGATGATTTGTGCAGTACACTTTATAACCTCTAAATTTAATAAATGATTGTTTGGTAAAGTGCGTTTCTGATATCAGACACACATCTATCTTATTTATATCAAGGATTGCTTGTAGCTCTTGTTGATGGTTACAATCCGTTTGCATTCCAACACATAATTTTAAGTGTGTTAGTCATTTTGGTTTCTTTCAGTTTTCGTGGAAGTTTTTTTATTACTTCCTTCAAGTTTTTAATTTTCTGTTCCATATTCAGGAATGAATTCTCCATTTGTGTAATTTTTTAAGTATAAGCTGTAATGTTTGGTCAGCATTATTTTCCTGAGGTTTTAGTTTTATTTGACTGTTTGTCCTGTTTGTAGCCATAGAGGCATAAGTTGGTTTCTCTTGATTAGTTATTTGTACATTTTTCGTTTGTACGTTTTGTATGTTCTTTTCTGGTTATCGATTTTTGGTGTAGCTTTATAATATAAATTTATTTAAGAGTTTTTGTAGTTCTTTTGCAACTACACAACCTCGATAGTTAGCAGGGTGTTCCTCCCCACAGTTCACACATTTTGGTTTCTGATTCTCCAATTTTTTACAATTAACTGTATTATGTTTGCCAGCACATTTAACGCATCTTGGTTCTTTTGCACAAAATTTCTGTGTGTGCCCAAATGCTTGGCACTTTTTGCATTGGGGAATTAATTTTGACCCTTTTACCGGAACTATTTCAACCTTACTACCTAAAATTCGCGTAATCTTATATATTTTTTCAATATCTTCGTTATTATCAAATGTTAACATAAACATATTAATTAAATTCTTGATGCTTTCTGTGTTGTAAGAACTATGCAGGTTTTTTGCTATAACCCTTATTGGCCTACTTTGCTTATTTTCGTAAGTGTGAAAGCTTATTTCCTCTTCACTCATTAGTTTTACCACTGCTCTGTAACAGTCTGAGTTGGTGCAATTAACTTTTGCACTCGTGTTGCCAGTGAGTTTAATTTGGAAATCATTTTCCTTTATTTTTGTTATCAGTAGCTCATATAATTTTTCATATGATTTTATTTCATGTATTATGATAGGTGGTGGAGATTTTTCTTTTTTAATTGTAGTTGTTTTTTCTTGCGTTTTTGGGGGGTTTCCTTGTCGGGTGTAGTATTTATCTTACGCTTCTTGTAGTTATGTTTTACCCTGATCCATTCCGTTTCTTTAGCAAGCTCTTCTTCGTCCGTGCCATATTCTTGCCGGGGTAATTGAGAAGTTGCTCTTGATGTCCCTGGTATCATTACTCGTATCTATTCCACCAGGTGTTGTAATTTGTCCCTGAATCACATTCTTTTGAGTTCATCAATTTGTTTTGCAAGTCTGCAATTAATATTTCAAGCTGATTATTTTATTATTAGCTTCTTGCAGCATACCGCCTACGGAATTCCATCCGTTAACCGCGTATTGCCATTGTGCATATAACTGTTGTTCTCTTTGACTTCTCTTATAATTTTCCTGAAACAGCGCTTCATTTTGTTGTTTGAGTAAATACTCATTTGGTGTGTTAGTAATAATATTTTCTAGATTCATGTCGAGTTTATGTTTATGCGTACGTAAATAAACGTTATCGGCTCGGACACCTGAATTCTTATCACGCGCGGCGCGGTCTTTCACCACAACCTTACGGTAAATTAAACGCGTACTATATAAGCTATACTGTTACCCGTAGAAGCACTACAGATGCCCTCGCTGGGTGAAGGCCCTGGTTGCTGGCCGGAGAGGCCCGGCCCGCTGGTGCCGCTGGCTCCGCTGAAGCCCTGATCGCCGCTGCTGGTTCTGCTGGCACCGTTGAAGCCCTGAAAAACCGCCGCAGAGTTCGCCCTCCATGCGGGCGCACTCCTGGAAGCACTTGAAGAAGTGTTCGCTTGGCCCTGTGACCCTGCGGTTATCGCTGTTTTGCAACGATAGCGGAGCGTACACCTAGTGTCCGCACCGCTTCACTGCTCGCACTCGAATGTATTTGTTTTTATGGATAAATAATAATTAATTATAAATAAAAATTTAATTAATCTGATCTATTTTAATGCATTTATTGGAAATTTATTAAGATAATACAGGAACCTAAAATGTTTTAAGAGAGCGGGAAAATTAATAATTATAACCTACAAATTTAAAGATGCTTTCTGAATAAAGATGTGCTTTGATTAGGAAATTAAGTGGTAAGTTTGGAATTTTACTTCCGTATAATATAAGCACAGTATTATTAAAAATATTAGTTAATTATTTAGATTTGTATTTCTATGCTGAATTCGTCAAGGAAGTTGCTAAGGAAATTGAAGAGCTAGTCGAAGAAAATCAAGCCGATGCGTATGTTTACATTACAACAGAGTGTGCAGCCTGTGTACTATACGTGTCTTCATGTTTTGGACAAGATAAAGAAGAAAATTGCATTGTTGTTGCTCAAGAATTAACTATAACACTTCTCAGCAAAGGAGAATTTTTACATAGAAATGTAATGGTAGGAGAGGAAAGTATATTGAACAAGATAACGGTTTTCAGGTTACAATGAGCTATGATTTTGGTACTGATTTAATAGCCACACCATATATGTGAACAAATACACTAACATCAGGTATTCTCGAATCTATATATGTAAAACTCCATCGCATGAATAGTATGAATATTAGATAGTTGCTGTAGAATTTGTTTTCTGTTGATCAAAATTGGGAATTTTGCCTCAACTTTTTGTTCTGCCACTTGTCTGGGGGTTCTATCATTCATTTTCTTCTTTTTCTAGTTACTATTTAACAGATGAGATGCTTCTTACAAGAATTTTGGGGCAGTTTCTGATATATATCAACATATGATGTTGGACAGTGGTCAGTTCATGCAGCACTTTATGCTACGCTTGTTGATCTTGCCAAGTGAGGAGATAATAGCTGGCTAATGCATTTGCTTTGACTACTTTACATAAAACTTCAGAATCCATCATAACTAAATAATCAGAGCAGGTCATTAAACTACTTTAGATTCTCTTCCTATCCTGCATCGTTTTGCTATGTCCTAAATTCTGGTCTTTTTCTGTCACACAGTTTACTTAGGTTACTTACTAAAAAAAAAATTGATGTGGACTCATCCAGATATTGGTTACCATATTCATATGATTGGTTCTTTTGGACTTTCACTGTTTTGGGATTAAAATATTTTGACTCTACGACGTAGATTTTTATTTTTGTTTGGAGGTGATACATTAACACTGCAAAACTGCTTTGCAAATTCCACAGGTAGCAATTGAGTATTCTACTAATGACATTTCATAGTTGGGTTTTTAAAATAATGATTAACCAGTGACGAATTTTTCGTCCAGTGAAACATTTCAATTTTACATTCTCGGGAAATGTTGGTTTAGTTAATGTTCGCGCATTTTGCGTATGAAGGCGGCGAAATTTGTTGATTTGAATCGAGCGTTTTTTGATCCATTTCGAATTTATCTCAACTTTGCGCATTCATGTAGCTCAGTGTGTATTGGGAGCTTATCAAAGTTTCAAAAAGATAAAATCCAAGATTATGGCCGTGTTTGCCTTCACCGTAACAATTGACACCATTTACGAACTCACTTGATGAGTATCCAGTCGAAACAAAGTCAATAAATATTTTGTCGCTACATATGATGCAATGAATTAGATAGTAATAGAGAAATGGATTAATGTGTGGTAAACATTTTACTCTAATCTTTTTATGTTTTATTTACCAAGATTTTTCCCATCAAAAATGGCCCGTACGTGTTCTGGCAAGACCAGAAATGGTTAAATGAAAGATCCAACGCATATCTTTGAACCATGTTAAATACATATCTGAAGAATATCGTGATGTATGTAGACTGGTTCTGAATTACATTGCTTTAGTCTTTCTTGTCGTGCGAGAAAACTGATAAGGAAATAATTTCACACCTTTATGGACTTATTTGCTATGACTTTTGACAAAGTCTGATCTTATTAATTTCCTAGTGAAAGAAAGCTTATTCTTTTTTCTCCTCCATTTCTTTTTCTTTCCCTTTAAGGAAACAAGAAGTTTGTGATGAGGCAGTCAAAGAGTACTGCTTTACAAGAGAAAATTGCCTGGTGCACAGTATAGGGTATGGCATCATCTTATTGATCTGAATATGTCTACGTTTACCATTAATAATCTTATTAATAAAGACGATTTTGTTCAAATTTTCTTTATTATTCTTCCCTTCTCGTTTCTGTTTCCTTCTTCCCTTTATCAAATGACGATGCTGTAACAAACATCACAGATGGCAACTGCAACACACCTTTTCTCTGGGCGTAGGCCTTTTGTTTGTTTCTTTGAGATTTTGAAGTATCTTTAATAGTTTTTAATCAAGAAAAGGAATAATCGTTCGATCTTTGAAGTAAAGATCATCTTCGTCGCGTCAGCTTAACTCACATTCTTAGCTTGTGCCGCTGTTGAATGGTGTATTTTTTTTTGAAATATCAATTTGGCTAACAATCTTCGTAATGGTGGGAGATATGAAACGTAGCAGTTTCAATCTTTGAGTAACTAAGGACTTCTCCCTCCTACTCTCTTCTTGTAATAAAGGAAAATTTCTATCACTGTTATTTGATACTTGACCTTGAACTTTTTTTAAATTATTTTGGTCGAGTGTGTAAACACTTTTGTGGTAGAAGATTAGAACTCTGATAGTTAAGAGTGCGGAATTTTTCTTGACTTGTATAATAAAGTAAAATTTATGCTTCTTGATGTTCTTCTGTTACCATGTTAAGTATGAAAAAGTTTTGATTTGGCTTAATGAAAGTGGACCTCTACCAGATTTGACAATCAATTTAATTTTTTTTTATCATGACCTTTGTGTTTTCTCCAAAAGAAAAGGTAAGGGTTTAGTACTTATACAGATGAAAGAAATATCAAATTGGGTGTTAAATAATAGGCTTCCCCACTTCTTTTCCATCAGACCTGACAGAAGGAAAACTTTACCATGTTTATTATAGACCGATTGTTACTCTTTAGAGTATTCAATTTAAAATTTTTATGGCTTTCTTTGGAAAATGAATTTTTTAAAGTAAGCAATTTTGTAATTTACTTAAGCACCTGAAGGGGTAAAACTTGGATTTTTTCTTTTGTGAAATGATTGAGGGTATTTCTAACAAGCTAATTTGGTTGTTTTTTTTTGGGGGGGGCAAGAGGGTGTATAAAGAGAAATGAATAGCTAGTGGTAAGACTTTGTGGTTTTAGGTAGCTAAGGGATGAAACTGCAATTGATATCTCAAATATTTCTCAAACTGTAAGCTGCCTCATCTATGAGTTGTATTAGAAAGCCTTTCTATCAGATTTGCTTTCATTGTACTATTAATACATCATTTGTTTATATTTACAACCCCCCCCTCCCTCCTTCTATTTAGTGATTTAGATAGTATTGGTAGCTTTTATAGAGAAGGATTTTCTTTTCCATGTCTATTTTGAAGTATTTGATTGTGTTATTTTGTTTATCATCTTGGTAACGTTTAAAAATTGATGGAAATTTTTGTGCAAATATAGAGAGGTGCGTAATATAAGTTTGGTACTTTAGGAAGCTGAACAACATAGAAGAGTTTTTTCTCTCACCTTCCTTGTTAGGTGATATTCTTTGAGTAAAATGGGGCTTCTACCGAAAATCAATATTAGGTCAGTGGATGAAATAATGGATAACATATATATTTGGGCTTAGTGAAGGAAGGGTTAATGATATTTTCTATTTCACTTTTGGCTCTATATAAGGAAAGGAATAAAAGAGGATCTTCTATATTGAGTTTGGTTTAGGGTGTTGGGATGTTAAGTCGTATGGTTAATACTATTTTATTGAATGATCTTGGGTAACAACCGAAAAATAAATTTGAATTATAATTTTATGATGGAATTAGAGGAGGGGCATAATTTTCAAGGAAGAGTTTAAAATGGAGAATAACCAGGGTACAGGACTATAATTTTTTTCAAAAAAAAGTCTATTTCTTTTTACTCTTTGCGGTGTGGAATTTATTTCTTTCTTCTATTTACCTAACTCTTCTGTGCCTTCCGGTCCCTTGCCGTTTTCTTCATTTTCCTCATCATTCTTCTCTTCGTTCTTTGCATCCCTTCTACTTGTTCCAACTACATCTTTCTGTGTTTTCATTTCTTACTCTTATATCCTCATTTTGCTTCCATTACCTTTTTCTTGTCTGTTCTGCTTCATTCTAGTTACATGCCCAAACCAGTTAATCCTTTTCTTGTTTACTTGAAGTAATATGAGTTTCAGTTTCAAAGAGTCCCTAATTTTCCTATTTCGTATTCAAAAGCAGTTACTTATTCCTGATCCCTTCCCCTGATCTTCTCAGACATTCTTTTTAACTACTTTATTTTGTCCTTTATTTGTAGCTCTTTTATTATTTCCCTTATTTTACTTCGTTTTAGTGTGTCAAAAGCTGCACTAAGGTCACAAGTATAATATATAATTATACTCTATTTTGTTCTTATTTTCAATTAAATTTCTTTATATGTAAGCTGTTGGTTCTTCTATTTTGCTTTAAGTAAGCTCGTATAAAGTTTAAAAATCACCTAAGCTAAGCAGATCGCTTTCTAATTTTAACATTCCGCTCATTTGGATTTTTTGGGTGTGTTTTAAGAATAGCAAAATCTAGGCGGATAGAAGCCATGAATTCTGTTAAAATTAATTTTCTTTTTACGAATTATAGCAGCGTTTGTATGACCCCGAATAATTAGTCGTTATTAGCAGTCGTGGTCAGAATCATCTAGAGCTGATTTTTTTGCCAGGTTAAGATTCAGATGTGGTTGATCTTCTATTTCTTTCTAATAGAAATTTACATCACTTTATTATCACAAGAATTGCATGAAACCGTAAAATTCCCGACGAAAGATGTCGAAACATTAAAAGAAATATACAAACTGACGTCTAGGATATTGTATACGTTGTGTGTTCCGTAAATATCGAATGTGAATAGGAATGTCTTCACTACCGGCTCAGTCGGCGTTAGACGCTAGTGGGTAGCACATGTAGTGTGTAAACATCGCACTTATAATGGCTCAGCTAGTAGAGCAGTGAATATGCGTCAAATTTTAAATGAAGCTGAAACATTTGTCGGCAAAAACTATTCGAATACTTCTAAACCCTTTTAGGGATGATACAATGAGTGCACTATGAGTAAGGGCATGTTGCAAACGATTTAGAAATGGCTGAGAATCTATTGAAAGTGAACCCCGATCTGGAGGGCCGACAACGAACAGAATACCGGAAAATATTAAACGAAAAGATCAACGACTAATGAAAGGGTGTTAAATTTTAACAAAAATCATTCTACAGCTACTGTTACCACAGCTTCAGATTGGTATGAATAAACTAAATTTTCTCAAAGAAAAAACGTAAACAAAGGTTAAGCCAGTTGAGAATAACTGAGTGAGTGGAGCCGGAATATTCGTTTGCAGCAACTATTCTGATAATTCAAAGGGGCTTTTTCTTGAACTATGAAACACTATGAACGTTGAACTAGTGAAACGACGTTGAGGAAGTGTGTGAAATTACTAAGGCTACATACAATCTCTTGTAACTTGTTCTAATTTTACTAAATATATAGATTTTTGATATTGTAATTGTAATTTTTGCATAGGGCACTAGAAAATTTTTTAATATGCCGCAAAAATGGTGGCATTCAGACAGTTTATGCGGAACCCATCTGCCTTCCTTTTGTATCTTACCCATTGCATGCAAACGTATGGAAATGGCTGGCTGAGTGACGCCAAGCTGTTCTGCAAGTTCTTTTTCAGTTTGCGCATTGTTTTGATCCAGCAATGTCTGCAGCTCATTCGTGTCAAATGTTTGAGGGGGTCCAGCGCGTGGTTGATCTTCAAGACTAAACTCTCCTCCGCGAAATCTTTGGTACCACTTTTTGCACGTTGCATGACTTACAGCATTCTCAACATATGCAGCACAAATCATTTCGGTGGCTTCAGCAGCGTTTTTCTTAGGATGAAACGCGAAGTGGATAGAAAATCGAATGTGCTGGTTTGTGATTGCCATCGTGAACACAGCTGATTATTGAGATTATGTGCATCAAACGCCGAATCGCATGATGTTTCGAAAGACCAAATGTCATTGCTTTAAAACCGCAAGAGGGTGGACTAATACGTTACATGTAGACGGTGATTTGCTTCCTGTGAAATCTAAAGCTGAGAACTTATATATACACCTAATAATAGGATAAGGAAAGTCGTGTGATGTTCACACCAGATTTTTTTGGTATGTTTGCGGATTTGGTTCTCAAGTCAAACAAATTACGTCTTGCCATCCAAACATTTAAGTTATGGTTAAAATCTCTATCAGAAATAGGGGACATTCACGATGCCCTCTTTCCAAATGCATCGAACAACTTTCTGCTCATTTGTGATTCAATAAAATTATTCAAGAATATCGAAATGATGGAGTCTGTCAAGCCTTTTATCAACATTTTTGTCAAAGAGGTCATTTCTTCTACGGACCTTTTAATCTCTTTTTCAATTGACAATTCAAGCATTTTGCGAGAATATTTCAAAATCGCAATTGAGTTGAACGAGTTGCTCTACGTTTCTCCGAGAGGTGCAACATAGTGAAATCTACCAATTGGCAATGCATCAATTTCAAGTAAAATGTTTTGTGAATAGAACTGTCAAAAGGACATCGAAGGCGAGCCGTGCAGTGCATTATAGTTCATCAGATGTACTCGTTATTAAAGGTATATTTGTTTCTTGATTGCGTTTACGTTTCAGATGTTTTCTTCATTGGATTTTTTTCTTCCTCCTTAGGGTATGTCTTCCTTGATGGATCTATGTTCACTGCAGCCTATGGCTTATTGTGATTACCCTAATACAGTAAACTCACAACCAATTTGTAATTGGTGTAATTGGATATTGAGTAAGAACAATTTTACAAGAATAACCAATATTCAAAAGAAATTTTCAGTCATAGTGAAAGTCTCTGAAATATTGCCTAACAGTAATTTTAGATATTAAATGATTGTCGTGGGCACTGAGGTTTTTACCATTTTCACAGATTTGTTTCTTCGACTTAGAAGCAGATCTTGTCCATTGCTGATACGAACAACAATTCTTAAATAGAGGCAGTAAGATGATGCGTCATCTCTAAGTTTATGCCAAGTACATGATAAAGATACAACCATCAGAACTACCTGTAGAGTAACTGATTGCGATACTTTTTGAATGAAAGTAACTTTTACACCAAAGTCACACTTATAACGTAATTTCTAAAAAGAAAGTAGAATTTTAAATGACTGTAATGTTTTGGTCTTATAATAACTATGCTTTCGTGACACATGCCAGCAAATCACCTCCAACTGTTTGGTCCTATTTTATTATAAAATACACTATTATTAAAGCTAAAACCATTAAGCACTTATACAAAGCGCTCCTTTCGCTCCCGTTGCACTCGCTTCCCTTGCATACGCATATAAGTTTGTCCACTTGCGTTCGTGTGGTCATACACCCAACGCGTATCCGATTTCCAACATCATCGGACGACTCACTGCAACCTCTCGTGGTGATTACGTGGTTCGAGAATGTCATTACTGTCTTTATGCAGTAATCCGTACGGCTACGCGGGCACTGGAAGAGCATTCTGTGCTTCTCTTCGGGGGACGTTAACTTGAAAAACGCGGTGTCGCACAGGGGCAGCACTTCTCTGCTGTCCGATTCGCACTGGTAACATGTGAGGCCATCCAGCTTGTCTAGATCTGGTCTTATAGGTGGAGGCAGCGGGGCAGAGTTCAGTAAGGCGATGGAGAGCAGGAACATGGTCGTACTCAGAAAAACCAGAATGGTTACATTCATCACTTGGTGCTACTGTCAGGTTGTCACTCATGACGTTTGGGTTTGCGATTCGTCTAATGCTGGTGACAAATAGGTGATTGAATTTGTTTCATTCATTATGTGTTCTAAATTTGATAGTAGAGATGGTAAGGACAAAGGTTATTAATAATTTTTTATGGCAACTGGTAAAAAATTGTTGTACATTAATACTTTTTATTTAATGTAAACATTTTGCAAAAAGACAATGCCTACAGATAATAATTCAATGTAAGTAAAATAGTTCATCCATGGGAATGGAAGGAGGGAGAATGCCCATAATACAAGCTACATTTCCTAGTCGAATTTCTAAACTTATGCGTTGAGTTATGTAAGAATGAGAACAGGAGTCACCAGAGATTAACTTCAAACGGAAACAGATATCATTAACCAGCGAAATGGCATGATTACACCAGAGTCCAAATGTTTCTACTGCAAAAGTAACGAAAGCATATCCTTAGAAATAGTTTTATATTTGTTGTTCTTTTTCGAAAGTGTTAATTCTGCCACAGAACCAATCTTCGGAATAGAGCGCTAAAAATAAGAAAGGGGTACTGTCACTGCATGTGACGTTCCATACCATCAGGTCATTTGCTATCATTACGACAAAGTTCAGTAGGCTCAAGGCAAGAAGAAACTTCGCTTAAAATGATAGTCCGCTTAATAACATCGTTAATCCTTCGACATCTAAATTGTCTGCCAGAATTTTTCTTGAAATGGAGACCATAATGGTTCATGCTATCAACTTTCGAACCGCAAAGACATAAGTGAGGTTTACACATCTCTAGGCCTAAACGAATGGAGTTATTGTCCAAAAAATTGTAGAGAACTGAAGAGGGCAACCATGCAGAAGATTCATACATTTTACACGATTCAAATTTAATACGGTCAACTTTTGAATTTAAATGGAAAGAGTATTAGTCTTAAATAATTATTGTGGTCCCAAAAATTTTGGACTTTAGTTATAGGGTTCGTTACTTTCCACAAATTCAAAGCCTCCTTACAATTCCAACGTTTACCAAATCTTGAATAAATGAGAGAATCAAATTGAGTAGAGCATCTGTGGAATGTGAAATGGATAAGAAAGCGGGAGGGCAATACGCAATTGTTTTCCTTCAACCTAACCGATTTGAAAGGCAAATTTAAAAGTTGATTTTGATTACGGGTTTCAGGAGGATGTTTTTAAAAGGTTTTTTCTGAACCAGACTTTAAAATGCGTTAGGCTTTCCAAAATTGTTTAAAGATAAATTTGAACAATTTTAATTCAGGAGGGTTGCAATTTTGAATAACCAAAAGGGAGTTGCATTTGGATTTTGGGAAGACGGGGAATTCCTTTTAGATTTCTAAGAAACGTTATGGCGCCAAATTGGGGTTCAAAAATAATCATTTAACAATTTTAATTTAGGAAATTGCAGTTTTGAATGACCAAAATATTAATTAAAGAAATTGGAACGGGGGAATTAAATTTTTAGAAAAGCGAAATGTTAAAAGTAAAGATGACCTTGAAAAAAAATGTCTAACAATGATTGATAATAAAAGTTTGAGGTTTTTAATCTTTTAAAAATTAAGAAATTTACCAGGCGAATGGCTTAGAACAACGGATAGTAAAGGGTAAGGATGGTATTTCTTTTGACTTAAAATTTTTTTCCAATTAGTGTTCTAAACCCTTTAATATTTTTTCAAATTCTTGTCCCAACTGAAAAAAATTGAAGCTCAGGATTTTTGCCAGAATTACCCAAATATAGGTATATAAATAAGTTCTCAACTTTTTTCTACAAAATTAAAGTTATTTTTAAAAACAAACAAAAAAAGCTTAAGTATCAAAGTATTCTCCGTTGGCATCGATGACCTTTTGCCATCTTTCGGGTTGCTTGCGAATTCCCTGATGATAGAAGCTCACCGGCTTCGAGACGATAAAGTTATCGCATTTTCGGACTTCTTCTGTTTTGAAGTGCATATCAGCTAAGTGATGCTGCAACGACCAGAATAAATGATAATCGAAAGGGGCCATGTCTGGGCTATACGCCGCATGTGGGAGAAGTTCTCAGCCTAACGTGAAGATGTGTTCTTGCGTCGCCTTCGCAACATGTGGTCGGGCATTATCATGGTACAGGATGACTTTGCGACTTCCTTGTCGAGTAAATGGCCTCTTTTCTTCGATTGCGTCGCTCAAATTGTTGAGTTGCTGTTGGTAGCGATCCGCCGTAACTGTTTCGCCTGGTTTCAAGAGTTCATAGTACAGCACACCTTTCCAATCCCACCAGATGCAGAGCAAATTCTTTTTGGCGTGGATATTGGGCTTTGGAGTCGATGTCGAAGGTTTGCCAGGGTCTACCCACGATTTTTTGCTCTTGGGATTGTCGTACAAGATCCATTTTTCATCGCCCGTAATAATTTTATGCAGAAAATACTTTTTTCGGTTCCTTGAAAACAAATGGAGTGCGTTGTCACGCCGTCGATTTTTGTTGTTTTCAGACAGTTTATGCGGAACCCATCTGCCTTCCTTTTGTATCTTAACCATTGCATGCAAACTATGGAAATGGCTGGTTGAGTGACGCCAAGCTGTTCTGCAAGCTCTTTTTCAGTTTGCCCATTGTTTTGATCCAGTAATGTCTGCAGCTCATCCGTGTCAAATGTTTGAGGGCGTCCAGCGCGTAGTTGATTTTCAAGACTAAACTCTCCTCCGCGAAATCTTTGGTACCACTTTTTGCACGTTGCATAACTTACAGCATTCTCACCATATGCAGCACATCATTTCGATGGCTTCAGCAGTGTTTTTCTTAAGATGAAACGCGAAGTGGATAGAAAATCGAACGTGTTCTTTTGTGATTGCCATCGTGAACACAGCTGATTATTGAGGTTATGTGCATCAAACGCCAAATCGCATGATGTTTCGAAGGACCAAATGTCATTGCTTTAAAACCGCAAGAGGGCGGACTAATACGTTACATGTAAACGGTGATTTGCGTCCTGTGAAATCTAAAGCTGAGAACTTATTTATACACTTAATAATAGGATAAGGAAAGTCGTGTGATGTTCACACCAGATTTGGTTCTCAAGTCAAACAAATTACGTCTCGCCATCCAAACATTTAAGTTATGGTTAAAATCTCTATCAGAAATAGGGCACTTTCACGATGTCCTCTTTCCAAATGCATCGAACAACTTTCTGCTCATTTGTGATTGAATAAAATTATTCAAGCATATCGAAATGATGGAGTCTTCAAGCCTTTCATCAACATTTTTGTCAAAGAGGTCATTTCTTCTACGGACCTTTTGAACTCTTTTTCAATTGACAATTCAAGCATTTTGCGAGAATATTTCAAAATCGCAATTGAGTTGAACGAGTTGCTCTACGTTTCTCCGAGAGGTGCAACATAGTGAACTCTACCAATTGGCAGTGCATCAATTTCAAATAAAATGTTTTGTAAATAGAACTGTGAAAAGGACATCGAAGGCGAGCCGTGCAGTGCATTATAGTTCATCAGATCTACTCGTTATTAAAGGTATATTTGTTTCTTAATTGCGTTTACGTTTCAGATGTTTTCTTCATGGATTTTTTTCTTCCTCCGTAGGGTATGTCTTCCTTGATCGATCCATGTTCACTGCAGCCTATGGCTTATTGTGATTACCCTAATACAGTAAACTCACAACCAATTTGTAATTGATGTCATTGGATATTGAGAAAGAACAATTTTACAAGAATAACCAATATTTAAAATAAATTTTCAGTCATAGTGAAAGTCTCTGAAATATTGCCTAACAGTAATTTTTCTTTATATCCTCCAGTCTAAGATATTAAATTATTGTCGTGGGCACTGAGGTTTTTACCATTTTTACAGATTTGTTTCTTCGACTTAGAAGCAGAAGATCTTGTCCATTGCTGATACGAACAACAATTCTTAAATAGAGGCAGTAAGATGATGCGTCACCTCTAAGTTTATGCCAAGTACATGATAAAGATACAACCATCAGAACTACCTGTAGAGTAACTGATTGCTATACTTTTTGAATGAAAGTAACTTTTACACCAAAGCCACACTTGTAACGTAATTTCTAAAAAGAAAGTAGAATTTTAAATGACTGTAATGTTTTGGTCTTATAATATCTATGCTTTCGTAACACATGCCAGCAAATCAGCTCCAACTGTTTGGTCCTATTTTATTATAAAATACACTATTATTAAAGCTAAAACCATTAAGCACTTATACAAAGCGCTCCTTTCGCTCCCGTTGCACTCGCTTCCCTTGCATACGCATATAAGTTTGTCCACTTGCGTTCGTGTGGTCATACACCCAACGCGTATCCGATTTCCAACATCATCGGACGACTCACTGCAACCTCTTGTGGTGATTACATGGTTCGAGAATGTCATTACTGTCTTTATGCAGTAGTCCGTACGGCTACGCGGGCACTGGAAGAGCATTCTGTGCTTCTCTTCGGGGGACGTTAACTTGAAAAACGCGGTGTCGCACAGGGGCAGCACTTCTCTGCTGTCCGATTCGCACTGGTAACATGTGAGGCCATCCAGCTTGTCTAGATCTGGTCTTATAGGTGGAGGCAGCGGGGCAGAGTTCAGTAAGGTGATGGAGAGCAGGAACATGGTCGTACTCAGAAAAACCAGAATGGTTACATTCATCACTTGGTGCTACTGTCAGGTTGTCATTCATGACGTTTGGGTTTGCGATTCGTCTAATGCTGGTGACAAATAGGTGATTGAATTTGTTTCATTCATTATGTGTTCTAAATTTGATAGTAGAGATGGTAAGGACAAAGGTTATTAATAATTTTTTATGGCAACTGGTAAACAATTGTTGTACATTAATACTTTTTATTTAATGTAAACATTTTGCAAAAAGACAATGGCTACAGATAATAATTCAATGTAAGTAAAATAGTTCATCTATGGGAATGGAAGGAGGGAGAATGCCCATAATACAAGCTACATTTTCTAGTCGAATTTCTAAACTTATGCGTTGAGTTATGTAAGAATGAGAACAGGAGTCACCACAGATTAACTTCAAACGGAAACAGATATCATTAACCAGCGAAATGGCATGATTACACCAGAGTCCAAATGTTTCTACTGCAAAAGTAACGAAAGCATATCCTTAGAAATAGTTTTATATTTGTTGTTCTTTTTCGAAAGTGTTAATTCTGCCACAGAACCAATCTTCTGAATAGAGCGCTAAAAAATAAGAAAGGGGTACTGTCACTGCATGTGACGTTCCATACCATCAGGTCATTTGCTATCATTACGACAAAGTTCAGTAGGCTCAAGGCAAGAAGAAACTTCGCTTAAAATGATAGTCCGCTTAATAACATCGTTAATCCTTCGACATCTAAATTGTCTGCCAGATTTTTTTTGCAATGGAGACCATAATGGTTCATGCTATCAACTTTCGAACCGCAAAGACATAAGTGAGGTTTACACATCTCTAGGCCTAAACGAATGGAGTTATTGTCCAAAAAATTGTTCAGAGCTGAAGAGGGCAACCATGCAGAAGATTCATACATTTTACACGATTCAAATTTAATACGGTCAACTTTTGAATTTAAATGGAAAGAGTATTAGTCTTAAATAATTATTGTGGTCCCAAAAATTTTGGACGGCTTTAGTTATAGGGTTCGTTACTTTCCACAAATTCAAAGCCTCCTTACAAATTCCAACGTTTACCAAATCTTGAATAAATGAGAGAATCAAATTGAGTAGAGCATCTGTGGAATGTGAAATGGATAAGAAAGCGGGGAGGGCAATACGCAATGCTTTCCTCACACCTATACCACCGAATTTGACAGGAAATAAAGCTTGACTCTGTTGATTATCGTTTCAGGAGATGTTTAAAGTCTCTTGAAATGCGACTTAGACATTTCCAAAATGTTAGATAATTTGATTACAGGTGTGGATCGACGGAGGTGCATTTTGATACAAGGGAGTGCTATTTGATTGGCGATAAACGGATAATTGCCTGTAGATTCTTCTCAAGAATAGCGTGTATGGCGTTCTCTATAATGGGTGCTTCTAGGAGAGATAACTCATCTTGAACAATTTTAATTCTAGGAGGGAACCTTGCAGATTTATCGAATAGACCAAAAAAAGTAGTTGACACTTAGAAGAGTTAATTGAGAGACGGGGAATTCAAATTTTTCAGATAAAGATCTGAAATCGTTAAAAACTGTCAAATGATCGCCACCAAATTAAGATACCAAAAGAATAGTACAGATAACAATGATTGCATAATAGCAAAAGTTCTGCAGGCCCTTCTTGATGAACTCTATTATAAAAATTAAGAAATTGTGATCCATGTGCAAGAATAGAAGTCTTGAGAACAAGCGGAGTAGATAAAGGGATAAGGTATGGTATCTTCTTCTTGTCAGATAATAATATGTCCTTTCTTTCTATAGTTGAGTGTATACTGAACATCCACTTTGAGGATATTTTTTTCTAAATCTGCGTAATGATCCACAGAACTTCTCACAGCGTGAATCGCTGCGTCATTGATACCACAGCAAAGTCTAATTGTAAGCATTTTCCCATATTTTTTCCCCTAAACATATTTACAGGTCAATTTAGAAGTAAGTCTTCTAAAGAAACTTTTCTAATATTTAGGCATATATACTGTGTCCTAAAAGTATCGAGCCATATAATACAAAAATACAAAAAAAAATAGATTCGCAAGAAACATTGTACGTCGCCTCACTTTCTTTCGCTGTTTTCTTACCGTTCAAAACATTCTGCAACGCTCTGTGTTACATCGTTTCCGAAATTCTTTTAAATAATTCTAATGGTTTCTGCGGACATCTAACTTTCAACTGACCCGGCCAATAAAGTTGTCCTTAATCACGCATTACAGTTCGTTCTCATTGGCTGCCAGGTTACATCGCGACTGCAGAAACTTACTATTGTATTAACATTTGTTCCATATTTTTGGGGCGGACCTTACATTTTTAGTTTTTTTTTCTGGATAACGATACATCCAAGTTTTGTTCAAAAAATGTTATGGGGCTGTTAGATTGGTGACAAATATATTAAGATATATATACTGTGTGGATTGAGTTTCCACATTTAATTCATTATGAAAGATATGAGATGTTAAAAGTATGTGTTGTGCGTTTTGGGATGATTCGTCTGTTATTCAAACTTTTAGGATCTGATTCTTCTAGGTTTCTTCTCATCTTCAACATTTCAGCAATTCGACATTTAATGGTTGAAGAGGATGAACATTGATATCCTAATTTTGGTACTCAATTTTGTCGAAGTTCAAATTTCTACCCACATATTTTTTCAAATCACAATATCTAAATCATATAATATTTTGATTTATATCTCTTGCACTTAAAAATTAATATTTACTTCTAAAGCAATGCGATGTCGTAATTTATTTTTGTCTGCTAAAAATATTCAAGATCCAAACCATAATCTAGAATAGAAAAAAGTGTTATATCAATTTTAATAATTCTTCTGGATTGACCCCATATTTAAGTAATATTGCTTTTCATTTAAAAAAATTCATTTAGTTCGCGCCATTTTTTTAGGTGTTTGTTCTCGTTGTTATGGTTTTTATTTGGTCTCTAACAAGACCACGTTTGGTGATGTGTACTCTTCTTACTTATTTGGATCATACTGATTGAGAACTAATTGAGTAGGTCTTTAAATGATGAATTAATCATCAAATTACTACTATTTTATATCTTTTATCATTCCTGGTTGTCAGAGATATTAGCTTTAATACAAATTAAAAATACCAGAGTATAAATAGGGCAGCGAAACGCAAATTATAGCCTCTTCTACTCAAATATTAAACTCACCTTTGCGATGGTATATCCTGTTACTACTGACGAGGCTCTGAATGTCAATTCTCTTCGCAGCTATAAAGGAGATGAAGAGACTGGACATTGATAAATTTGCTGTTGATAAAACAAGATGACCCATAAATGGAAGGTGCCAAAGGAGCGAAACTTATTCGAGATCCTACGAAGATGTCTATATATTTGGAGGTCACTCCAAGACGACCAATTTGAAATAGTGCGTAACCAAATAGACTTCTTGCTTGTAAATAATAGATTCCAAGCAGTATTGCAAGAGCAGCTACTCATCTTGTATAAGAAACTTGTCAGTGCCCAATTCACCAAGATCTGTGCTGTAGGTTATGACTAAAGATAATGTAACAAACATTTTGTAAAAAATTACGCGGAATAAAATTAAAATTTATTGTTTAGAAGGATGGGTTATGTCTAAAATGACAATGATGTCAACTTTGATGCTCATAAGAGCGATGATCCCCAATAAACTTTGACAACATAATATAGGAACAAGAAATGTTTTATCCGGGAAGTCGGAGCATGCTTACATTAGCAGTATAGCGAAAATAGGTATGAATAACATTGAGGATTGCATAAAATGAAGAGAAAATCAAATAGTTGCTCAAGAGAAAAACATTCACAAGTAGTTGGTCTTCCAAATGGAGATATTAAAAATGTGCCAGAGACTTCAAATTTCTACAAATGCTAAAAAAGTTTCCTTCATTGAAGAGACTATACCAAATGTGCCCGGATTCTCGAGGCCATGAAAACTCACGTGGTTTTAAAATGAAACAAAAAAAGATATGTTATTAGGCTATTCAGTGCATTCATTTTGGAATGAGACAAATTAAAGTTTCTTTGTATATACTTTTACATTGTTTTACAATTCTTGTATTTTTATACTAATAATAAAATAATATGTATGTATCTGGTAAGTAAAGTTGTTTTTTTACGTCATATTACATCAGAGAAAATAAGAATGAGGGTACCAGCAAAGAGATTCTGTAGTTATAAAATATAACAACCTCCAACCCAGAATGGTACGTATGTCTAATGCTCATGCTATTGAGTCGATGTTAGTATAATAAACACAGTTTGTACAGCTACGATGTCACCTAGTAGCCGACGAGAGTGGACTATAATGCGCATGCGTAAATGAGTACGATTTCATTAGCTAAGCCAGTTAGAAGTGTGTGATCGTGTCATTTGCAATGGCTGACCGAGTAGAGCAGTGAATTGAATCAAATTCTGTACGAAGTCATCAGAAACGATTCGGATAATTTACAAATCTTTCAATAGCAAAACAATAAGTGCAGTACGAATAAATGCATGGTGCATGTTGAAAGTGATCTATGGAAGAGAGGTAATGAGCAGAACACCTCAAAATTCTAAACTTGTATGGGTTACCATCAATAAAGATTAAATAATTAACGGATTAGTATATTTTGAAATATTTGACTTTGTTAGATTATCTTTGAGGGTGGTTTTTATAAAATAATGTATTGGAAGTTCAATGAAACAGCACCATTGTCATAGAAATATTACACCATGTTGTATAAACATTTTATAAATAGCAGACATCCTTAAAAGAAAATGACTAAAAGGAAGAAAATAGAAAAAGATCGTGAGCTCTTTATGTTTTAAGAATTTTCTTTTTGCTACTGTATAAATTAAATTTTTTATGGTCCATAAGCTTTAAGCTTCCAGAATCTAGATTTTAATGGAAGATTTTATACAATAATACATAGTTTAAGTGAATCGATTACAATACATTTCGTGATAGAAATACAGAGGCCCTCATTTCAACAGTTAGAAGATACTCATTTTACATTTATCTCTTTGTCAGCTACGCTACTTTCACCTTAAAGTTCTGAAACTTATCGGCACTACACACATGTTTCCCATTACTCTGATGCGGTCCAACTGGTTATCTAACTGGTTGTGGCCGGTAGGTCCCTAATGTTCACGATGGCTTCAATTTTTGTACATATCACACAGCACCTTCTCCATTGGAGTGTTGCCGATCGTCTTCTGGAAGAAGACGGCCTCGACTCTGGTTGCCGGCACGATCCTCAACAGCGGCAGCATCAGGAGAAGGCGGCCGAACCGCGCCACCTGCCCTGGCAGCTGGGTGCGGCAGTGCTGCCACAGCATCACCTGGGCCTGGTCCTGCAGGTTTTCTATCTGGCTGGGGTCCTTCAAGCCTCTTGTTTCTAAAATGGACAAGTCGGCAGTTCAATAAGCAGGAAGGGGGGAAGGTAGAGAGAAACGGTACCTGCACGAAACAGCACGATCGCTTTTAGGCAGGCGAACTCTGCGGGATCCACGTGGACCGCTTTGAAGCGCATCAGAGTGTCGGCAAGAACTCGTATGTCGGAAGCTGCCTGTCCAATCTTTGTGTGCTCGTTGGGGTTGAAAAGGGAGCTGGAGACCGTGTCCAAGGGCATGCACCACTGTATGGCGTTGAGGAGGAAGAGCTCGCTCCACGCTTCTTCCAGAAGTATCACCTAAAAGGCCAAAGCTCTTTGTTTTTTATAGTAGTCTTTACAACATTTTTAAAGTGTATCTTTATTGGTTCTTATTCTTTATTGATATTATTCCACCGTTTAAACATTTTCCTGCTTTGAAGAGAAGGACAGACCGAAGGGTGAGACAATGAAGTTGTCCAGTATGTGTATTTGCAGTGGCCAAACGGTTAAAGATAAATAAAAAAAAATTTGAACTCGGCAACATTCATATATAAGACTACGTGGTTATGGACGAATTTGGGTAAAGAATTTTTCTAACTTTTTCTAAAGATTTTTAATTCCATTTAATTTTTTTATACTAATATTTTATGTTTATCAAAATGATGCTAGAGACTATTGAATACCAAACAAACTCTCTCACCTGGTCTCGAAAAGGCAAACTAGCAAAACTGGGCAGGTTTTTCGCCCACTTCACTGCCATGAATAGCAGTCTCGCTGATGTCTCATACACAGTCTCATGACTGCTGGGATACAACCCTAGTGAGGGCAGCCCTGATGTGGCTTGGTGGGGTTCTGGGCGCAGAGGTCCGCTGCTGGATGACACTCCGCATCCCGACGACGGGGTGTCCTCTTCTTCGTTTGTCACGTCTATACTTTCCTCTGCAACGAAGCGAACGCGCTGTAAATGGCGAACCAGGACATGTCGGCGGGCTACTAATTTCCTCTTCTCATTAAAGCAACCCGTTACCCCATAGAGCAACCCGCTGCACCCGTCACTTCGCCAAATTGAATTCATTAATTGACAACCTTGTCCTGGGGCTCCCGCTCCTGCCGGCCCCGGCTGATGCATCGTGCCTCGGAGGGCATTTTAAATTTCACTCAGCAGATCGGCCGCCGTCCCCGAAGAGTAATTAGTGGCGGAGTTTAAGCAGCTGCCTCGCTAATCCCGGATCTGATGTGCCGTTCGCCCTCCTCCCGGCTCGTCGCGGAAATCGACCGAGTTGACCCTTTCGACGAGCTACTAACTGCCGGACTACTTACCGTCGTTGTCGCTGTTCTCCTGCTTGGGGCTGGGCTCCCGGTTGATGACGGGCGGCGGCGGCACTGGGGGCAGCAGGCTCGGGCCGTACCTAACAGGCGACAAAGCCATAGTCAGAGATACTGGCGGTCTAAAACAAGAGAAGGCTTCAAGTATCTGACTCTACTCATTCGGCATATTGGTTTTGAGCTGTCTATTGGGTCTGTATTTTTTTTATGTGTTTTGTTACGTTTTAAACAGACGCTTTTCAATGAAAGCACGGACATCTACCTTTTAATGTCACGCCGAAGCACAGCACGGCACATCGATCGCCGTCGCTGAACTACAAAGAGCGTTTTCCATGATGGTGCACATCGGCGCGTCAAAAGGAAGCTCTTCCGCAGCGACCTGCCGGCCCATCACCTGGCCTCAAAGGGTCGCGCTACCTGAGTTCCAACGTCAGCTTTTCAGCTTTGCCGTTGACAAAGGGCGCCTACCTTTTGATCGCCGTTGCGACGCCCAGAGGCGCTAGATCATGGGCCAACGGCAGCCTATTTTTAACCGCGAGGGACTGTTCAGCCCAAAATACGTATGCCAAACGCTATACGGTTCTCTTATGAAGTGACACACTTAGACTGTATTTTGGGATCATTTGGTCGATTCTGCATGAATGCTATGAGTGTTTTTGAAGGAATAACATACCCGAACACGCCAACGGCCACAGCTGCTTCTCTCAAGGCTCGCTCCTGTTCGGCGCTCATTTCCCTGAGGGACTCTGGTCGTATGGTGGCTGTATTACGAGGCTGCCTTTCGTTTTGTACAGCTGGAAGATCGTAAGAAGCAAGTATTACTGCAAAAGTTTAATACATTGTAGCAAATCCTGTTTAGTTGTGGTGTTGAGTAAATTAATATTATGAATCTTATATGAGTGG
This sequence comes from Sinelater perroti, assembly GCA_036346155.1. Lineage (NCBI taxonomy): Eukaryota > Metazoa > Arthropoda > Insecta > Coleoptera > Elateridae > Sinelater > Sinelater perroti. The sequence continues at coordinate 18,224,871 of JARFIY010000254.1, read as the reverse complement.
TATAGGTAAGAGCTAATCTAAACCTAATATACTTTTCTACATTCAAACCAAGAAAAAATTGATGAAGTACTGCTAAAGTACTCTCGAAGATGTTGCTTTGCTTTATTTTGCTGTAAGATTTTGTGTTTTTCTGAGTACCTAAAATTACAATAAAGCATTTTTCTGTAGTATTCTATTTTAAGGTTACATAGGTACTGAATTCTTAAAAGACCCATCAATTTCTCCATCACAACCAGAGCCGCTACACTAATTTTTTTTAGTTGAGCAAACACTGGATTTGCTGCCTGCTTTAACCTCTTTGTACTATACTCTATGCATTTTATTATATATTAAAGCCGGGTTCTAAAATATTTTAAGTACAGAGCTTTGTTCATGACGATACAAACGACTTTGAAGGACCAGTCTTTTGTACCCTTACTTATAAGACTACTTTTGGGTTTTCTCTTTTAAACCCAGAAAGTTCCTTTCTTTTCCAATTCCGAAGAGGTTGGTAGCAAAACGAATGATGAAGATGGGTTACATGAATTTGCTTAAGTTAACGGTGAAGGCGGATCTTTAACGTAGTCTTCCGAATGGTGCTCACTTCCGCACTCAATACACTTAAGTTAGTATGGCGATAGAATTGAGCGACACAAAGCTCTGATAAAGGTAACCCTATCCTACTGTTTTCTTTTTATGAAGTTATAAGGAGCTGAACAACATACAATAGATTTAAGAAAAACCTTTCTTAATCATAAATATTACATCCACAATAATCTTCTTGTTTTTGGAGATTAAATGGGTTGGTAAAGGAATCGTATGTTATACAGATTTCCACTACTATGCAACAACTTTATAGGAATAAAGCCCTTGCATACTCTCTGTAATTATATGGACCTGCAGTGTGTTAACTGTTTAAGTGATTACAATTCGGAATATTGCTAAAAGTTGTTTTTTACCTTCTACTTAAAAAAAAACATTTATATGACCCTTCTCATCAGCTAGCAGAGACACTATCCGCTTTGCCATCAGTCATGTCCATATTGAAAAAAGGAAACCTTTTGGTTTCCTGCCAAAATAACTCTTTGGCAAATTTATCTTGTAAAAATGTACCCTCTTGCGCAAAAAAGACTTTGTAATGTACTCTACTAAGAATTTTTGAATATTTGTAAATATTTTAGCAGTAAATTCTTTTTGCAAGGACGTGTTTTTCATTTTAACAAGTTTAAGCATATTGTATAACGCATTTTCAATGTAGTAGTACATACTGCTATTTCTGGGTACTATGTTTTAACTGCTAAATGTAGTACACAATGTGGTAGACAGTATATGACATCGCGAGCGACAGAGCCGTCACCCCCACCATAGAGGACTACATTCTGAAATAGTGCCAAAGCCCAAGCACACGCAAACATAGAGGCTTCGAAGCCTTTTTTAAACCAAGCAGCGCTAGTATCGTGGATATAGAAGGAGTGCAAGCAAAGCCGCTACCACATAGTCAAACCACTTGTCATACTACTACCAAATCCTACTTATCATCTTGCGGAACAGACAAGCAGTATTGGTAGACATTCTAAATGATCAACGGTTGAATTTATTAAGGCCAAAATCTTAGCGGAATCGTTTAGCACTACAAAAGAATCACCAGAGTTATGAAGGTGCGTAAAATACCATTCCATATCTACCCGGCTCCCAACGAAAAGTTCCTGATAGTAGTACTTTGTGAAGTTCTTAAATATCTCTCTAAAAAGTATATTAGGTGGATCTTATTTGTTAAAACTTGCCCATCCTTTCCATGTTTTAGATGGAGAAACTTTACAAGAAACATTCTATGTAATTTATGTTCGTGGAAAGAACAGTCATAATCTGTCTTCTACGGTACATTACTTAGCGCCTCGTACATACTCGTACAGTCGCCGTACCAGAGTGTAAATAAAGAATCAGGTAAAGAGTAGCTTCAGCCACCAATCACCAGCAATCCAGGTAAATTGCCACCTGCATCGAAGCCTCTGTTTACTTGTTGTAGTTCTCTATGGATAGGCAGCCCATCTGGCTTATCCATCTGCAAAGAGCCTTTTGAAATTATTGGAATTTGACTACAGGTGTAATTTTGATGCCATTCTGGGAAACCAAACCCACTTTAAGATGTGGTGGGCTTTCAAATTATAACTGTTAACGGACCGGCGGATAGCTGGCAGGCAAGGAAGAAACCAAAGTTTTAGTGAAGTCTTGCTTGGAGTACCATCTAGCTTTGCGTTCAACCACCAACCAGCTGGAACCAGAACGTTCACCTCTTAAGGGATCAGAGTCATTAGATCCATCGCCGTCTATAAACTCTCTATGCACCAGAGAATGCTGTTTTTGAAGAACTTGTACACTATTCTCGCTATCATCATATAGGGAATCCCAACGCAAAGCACCCCCCAAAAAACAATAGGGGTATTTCCAGCTAACGACTTTGTGGTGGCCAGCCCCTCGGAATTTACCTACTACGGAAGACGTCGTTAACATCGCTTTCTTCAAAAATATTTGTGGGCAGCATATAATTGAAAAGTTTTCTCGCTCTGGTGATATCTGAGGGATGAAATGATACCTGAAGGACGGATCCCATTATCTGCTCCGGCAAAGATGTGGAGCATTCCATACAACTCACAATCTTATCCAAGGGATGTCAGGAATTCTGTTCAGTTCACTTGCTTCCACAAGAGTTTAAATAACGTAGAAAGAACGGAAGCGACAGCATATACAATGCCTAGTTGAGCAAGGTAGAGGCCTTCGACATAGTCAACAACTCTCTTTAAAAAATTTTCTCTAATTTTACTCATCAAAGGGCAGAACAGTTTTACCCACACCGTCACTGATTAAGGCGAGCCCTTGACTGACTATCTGGAGTGTCAGTACGGTTTTTGATGCCGACCTTGACCTCATGGATATCATCGATCATTTCGTAAGACGGCTATGACGACAGCAGCCTCTCGACCACCTGGAACCAGCGTTTTACAAAGAAGTACTCCAGTTGATTCAAGAATTGAAGTCACTTAAGTTTCCCGCAACTCAAATCGCACATTCATAGCTCTCCTACAGAGAGTAATCATTCTCCTCTACCACTTTTTCATCAACGCCTGAGGGTTACTATTTTCAGTTCTGAATCTTTATTTGGTTCATGTTATTCATAAAATGATTAGTTGGCTTAATTTTTTTTTCTTCTTTAATCTTTATTTTTAATCTCGAAAGAGCTATACTACCTCATGTACATGGAAGTGAAAGAACACAATCTTATTTATATATCAGTCTCTTTATAAGCTCCTAAGTCTGACGGTTTTTGATCTTTATTATTTTTCCTCTTGTAGCTTTTATAATTAATCTTACAACGTAAATAATATTTGATATTTAAAGAAGGAAGGGTCTACTTCTTTATTTCAATTTTTATTTTTAAGTTGAGCTTGCAAGGCGGCGCTTCATCAAAAATGACGGACACAAAGGAGCCGCTTTGCAGCCTGACCAGCCTCCGCATAGGCGTAAACGCGGCACATCATTTAAATGTAACGCTCAATTATTTTGCATATGTTAAGCGGCGGGCGAAAGCGCGGCACGCGGGCGGACACGTGCCGCCGCCGCGCCAAAGGGGTAATTCCGCCCCCCGCGAGTAAATGTGACAGTTTGCGGCCGAGATTTGGCATTTTCGCGTGCGCCCAGCGCCCCGGTCGCTTGGCGCTCATTAAGCGACCAAGAAATGACCTCAAAAACGGAATGGGCGCGACTGCGATGCTTTCGTGACAATTAGGGGAATAACCTAATTTGCCGGTTTTGTAGGGGGCGTCGCTGTCGTCAGATATGACTATATAATTTTGAAGGAAAAATACTTTCCAGATGCTGTTCTAATCGAGCAAGAAAATATAGTTTTTCTTGGGTTCTAAGAACAGCAAGAGTCATTAGGTTGGAAAATAAGATTCAGCATAGGATAGTATCAACAAAAATGTAGAATTTGCTAATATCAAACCACCCAAGTGATCTGGGTTATTATTAAAATGTTTGACATACCTTGTGGACCAAATTATTGATAGTGACGTTTAAAAAACGACTCTAGGGTTTGATTGTCAAATTCATAAATCAATACGTACTCTATAGCTATAGTTCTATCTCCCTTCGTCTCTACAAATAAAAGTTTTTCTTTAATATTGTTATCAGTAAAAAAGAGGCATAGTTTTAGCAAATTTTTGTAAATAGACTAATTTTGAATAATAAAAAATATATCTAATAATGAAACAATATATGAACATGAGGTCTTTCTTCATAAGGTTTAAAAGAAAGGACCAGAGGTGGTTAAATCGGCCCATTCAGGACATTTATGCGCGACGGTCAAAACAAGATATTTTTCCTTCCTTATAGGGTATTCTCTGATCAAAGTTCTGAATGGTGTAAAAACGCCACGTTAAGGAAGTATATCTTGGTGGAAAATTGCGTTTCGTGCTTCCATTTTCCACCGATTTAGTGTTGTGTAGATGTTCTTTTAGCTTACAAAATGTCGTGGTGTCCTTTGCATACTGAGCCCTTACCGTCAACGTGTTTTGAACATAGATGTTAAATAGATTTGAATCTAAAATTTGCGGCCGAATAGAGTGGACCAAATTACTTGTACCTTCAGCAGCGGATGGGTGCAGAAGCTGTCTTGGATATAAGTTTGTTATGCCATACCTTATTGAAGGTCTTGGCCGCGCCAAAAAAAAAAATTGCGCCAATACCTCCCTTTGAAAAGTCTTCAGTGACTTTCTTCATTATGTGAAGGAGTCGGGTAGGCGGAAACCCAACTGATGACACGCTTCACAAGCTTTTTCATGATTGGCAGAAGGCTGATTGATCAATAGTTTTGGGAGAACGCGTCAGACTCTCCAAACTTGGAAAACTTGATCACATTCGTCATTTTTCAAAAGCTCGAGAAGTGGCAGGGGAGAAAAACGGCGTTATTTATAGCGTTGAAACAAAAGAATCATGAGTTCATGGTTTAGGATGCCATCGAGCCCCTCAGATTTGTGTGCCTTTAAAGTTTGGAGCAGCTGGAGGGCCTCTGTGTAAGGTGTTGGCTCCAAGTAACAGAGGGGTTGCTGATGTTAGAGCCAGTAAGGCCAGTATTCTTAGAAAATATGGTGACGTTCTAGATAGAGGTTGTAAGTTATCTTACGGCCTTATTTACTGAAGCGATTGATAGGGATAGGTCTCATGTTTTTTTTTAGGTGGGTAGTGAATGCTAGTCACGAGACCGACTTGTGAAAGAAGACTTTGTTTATGCATTTGGAGTTTCGACGGTGAGAAGAAGTGAATTGTAATAGCTGTCCAACTTATTGGCGTTTTTGATCGTGTGTCGTGTAAAGACTTCCTTGAGGATGTCATTGTCAGGAAGGTTTGGGTGACCGATGAGGCCGTAGTGGGTAGATTCCAAAGATCTCATTATCATAATGTCGAAAGGCTTGATATAACTATGCAGCATGCTGGTAATGGTATTGACTACTGGACTTTTCCATGAAAGATGTTTTGCGTTGAGAATCCTTGGGATGATGGTGGCTACTCTTTCTCGTACATGGAGGATTTATAAGAGATGCTGAGTCCAATAACTGTATGATCATTCATTTAGATACAAACGGTGATGCGCATCAAGTAGATAAATAGTAATTAACGAAACTAGATGACGCTCCAGGGAAGACTTTTCCCGTGGCCTTAGTAACCGGTCACATTTACACTCTTGAGATAAGTTTCGTTGACCAGAATAGCTTCCAAATTATACTTGAGGAAACATTCAAACACGGAGGCTGCTTGCATTCCAAAAGATCCATTGCAGATAGACAGCCGAATGGAGGATGAGAAGCAATTAGAAACGAAGGTTACGGGCGTCCTTTGAGGACCAGCGTGACAAAAAAAGATTCGCATTGTTTTTCACCTTCTTGAAAATGACCACTGATTAACGCTATTAAAATACTTCTAAGGTCAGAATAAGCTACAGAAGTGCTTAAGTAATCCGTTTTCCTGCTGTCCAAACTGTTCTGGACTACTCTGGAACACCTTTATTACAGTCTAGATTACCGCCCTATGATTATCATTTTTTTGGAACCATGCAAGAAACACTTGAAAAACATAGATTTGAAGACGATATTGCTGTCGAAGCGTGCGTGCGCAATTGGTTAGTGTCATAACCACAAATTCAGGCCAGGGAAGCCCATTTATTCCGTTTTAAAACCTTTCGAAGCGAAGAGGTCAGTATATTTATTGCTTTCCTTTTTTATTCATTTGTTTGATCTCTCTTTCAAACTATTTATTTATTACATCAAACTGTTGTTATAGTTTGGTTTTTATGCTATTTTTGACCAGTGCAATTTGAGTTATTAACCAATCCATTTAATGGGAAAGTTAAAGTATAAAAAAAGTAATCCAAAATCGGTCTAACAGAGTAAAAGATATTGCAAAAATGACTTTCGAAGAAGATTTAGCATAAACTAAAGGTGCCTTGCGTCTTTTATGTCGCCACATGGTTACTTCTGGTCTATGTCGGGTAATTTCAGTATAACATAAAAAGGTGTATTGTCACCAGTTTGACGCTTGATCAACATCTTTTACAATTTCAAAATGTTCTAATAATACATTGGCTACTATAATAGAAGATTTATTATGAAAGCAAATGTATATGTAGTTACAAGCTTAGAATAATATGGTACGGCTAGAAACTTTCGTCTAAAAGGAAGAAGAAAAAAATAATGTCAACATTACTATCTAGCATCAAAAAGTACTTCAATTCTAAGAATTTAAAAATGACAATATTTCAATTGCAAAAGTGTGACAGAAAAAATCATTTGCTACAGGAAGAGAGACTATTAAGACAACAAATAAAAAATTGTAGAGAATACTGCAATACAGAAGAGTTTCTTTAATAAGTATTTCGGAGAAGGTGTTTCCGAGAATTTTTAAACTAGGTTAAAATGCAACTCAATGGAAGATACACAGAGCGGGGAACAGAAGACTATATACGTATAACAAGGCAGATCTTTAAAGGATATTCATCTGTACTTTTTTGGCATAATCCCCAAACAAATGGTATAGCAGTGGCTAAAGTAGAACACTAAAAGTTAGCAGTCATCAAAAACTTTTGTGAAGACGATAACAAAAGAAACCCAAGCAGTCAAAAATTTAAGACTGGTATAGACCTACAACACTCTTGTTGTTTTGCCCATTATTCTTAAATTTGATATTCGATAAGACAATAAAAATACAAGAAAAAGGCAAGCAAATAGCAACCAGAAAGCTGAAATATGGAAAGTATTTACAATAAAATTACTACTGGCTATAGAGCTAAAAAGATTGAAGATTCAAAAAACGTATTGGTATGAAATCTGCTCAAAAGCAAAAGACAGGAAGGTTTGAAGTCTTATCAAAGTCAAAAAGGTTTGTACGAGGGTGAATCAAATATAAAATTTATTGAAGAATAAAAAATAGAAAACATAATTTTTTAATCCCGTTTCGACGGCGACATTGCCACCAAATCTTTCTCTTTTAGGTGCTTCCTTGAGTAGTCCAAATAAATAATAATCGCAGACCAATAAATCCGGACTGTAGAGAGAGTATAATCCAATAATACAATAAGTCTAAACTGTAGAAAAAATGTTCCAGCGCAATTCAAAACAAATTCTCAATTTTTGTCGAGTTTGGACAGCTGTATGGAGTTGGGTGGTGACCTTCCCAAAGAACACTTTTCGAAACGCAAGATAGTCAGCAATGATTGTCTAGGTTCTGTTATAGCTTATTCCGACCTCAGAAATAATTTGAATAACAACTAATCGGGGACCATTCTCAAGAAGGTGGCAAACAATGCGAATGTTCTTCTGAGTCACGCTGCTCTTTGGGAAACATTGGTGACCTTTATTTTCAACTGATTCTTGTCCCCCCAAAAATTATATATCACCCGTACACTTGAGTCTTCTTAAGGGCGTTGTCCTTAAGCTTTTCAAATAATGTTTTGTTGCGCAACTTTTTCAGACACCCCTACTTTCAAAGTTAAGAAGTTGTGCTTGTTAAAAAATAAATACGTTTTATATTTGATTCGCCCTTGTATTAAGTAGCCTTGCGTACACAATATTTATTTTTTATATTCTCCAGATACAAAGCTACTATATGCACATGTTGCTTCCATATTAGCAGCATGTAATAAAAAAGGTCGCCTTTCTCATTTTTGGCCGCTCGTTTTAGTCCGGCACCTTCCACTTTGCATCCAGCGTCTGCAAAAAGGAGCAGCGGAGAGGCGCCGCCGCGCTGCAATTTACACCACAAAGAAGCTCCTCACAAACAACTTTTCAGTTTTCCTTTGGTTATTACTCATTCAAATTTAGAGAATCCTTTGTGTCGCTCAAGTTACCCTTAAAAATAATTTCCGCGCCGTGTGGTCGGCACAAAGACGCAAAATAAAACAGTTAACGACAGTCACCGTGCGCCGCGCTCCGCGGCGCAGGGCGTCCTGCTCCGACGCGCGGCGCCGAGCGGGACGCGCGAGCTGCGGGCGCGCGTCGCGGCGCGGATCGCTCGGGGTGTAATTGGTAGAGTTACAGTGACAAAGGATGAGATGCAAATGTAGAGGGTGTCAGGGTGCCGGGTGACGCAGGCACGCTAAGCGTCGGCGGCGTCGCACGCCGCCCGCTCCAGCCCTGCTTTATACTCTGTTATTGGCTTCGTTTATTTGCGAATTTGCGCTCTGATAAAGCGCGTTTTCGTTTTGTCATTAGTGGGTTTTAGCCTGGCGCGGCGCCGCCTCCACCTGAGGCGATCCGGACTCGTTTCGGCGGGCGGCTCTCCAAGAAATTGCGGTCCCGACGTGATCACCACGCTTTTATTTAGTATTCGATACAAATTAAAATCCGCTCTAGGGCAAATAGACGCTAAGCTGCTGGTAGTCCAAAAATATCAAAAAATGTAATTTTTTAAGTTAAAAATGCAGATACAGAATAGAAATAATGATTATAGGACAGAGAAGATACATTTTTTAATCAAAGAACATTAACATTTAGAACACCCTGTACTATTGGTATGATAGTGGTTATGTATTCTTTCGTCTAATTAAACATAAACTATTCTTTGTTTTATATTTAAGTTTTTACTATTATGAGACATAATTAAAATATATTAATGTTTACATCATGTACTTTTGTGTATAAAATCTGCTTCTATATAGAGGGTGGCAATGATTTGCATATACAATTTTTGTTTGTTTTTAATTTAAATTAGTGATTTAACTGTTGTTGTGCCCACTTCTTCTTATTTATTTTTTATTTATCTGCACGCAGGCTCAGGTATCATCATTAGATCAACTATTAATCACCATATTCTGCAATCCTTCAAAACAGATAAAATCCAAGCGACACTACTGAAACTACAATCATTTTGTCAACCAATAACTATTGCAGCCACAACATGCTATTACGACGAAACTTTTTCAACTTTCTTGGACCACAATTCATAGCAACTGGGGACTGGAACTTCAAACACACAGCATGGGGTCTAGATTAACCACACCTAAAGGGCGAAAACAAGCTCACCTATATATCTACAGGAGAACCAACGTATTGGCTTACAGATTGGAACAAATTCTCAGCTCTCCTTGACTTCACTATCGCTAAAGGCATCTCAAACATTTATTTTGAAATTCGGTCAAGTCTAAATCTGTGCTATGATCATACCGCCGTCATACTAATCCTCAGTACCAACATCATATGCAGAGGACCAATGGCTCTACTGTCTACTAAAAATATTGATTGGCAACTGATGCAAGATTTAATAAATGAAGAAATCAGATTTGACCATCGTATAAAAGACCAGCTTGAAATCTAAGAAGTGGTACAACATCTAACGAACATAATATAGACCAGCATGGAAAGCTACACCCACATGAAACAAGCCTACTCAGGAAAATGATAATATTCCTTTGCATGTTAAAGAATTAATTATCTAAAAAAGAAGACTACGTAGGAAATAGCAAAGGACAAAAACCCCACGACAAAACCTATCTCAACAGGATAACACACCAACCTAACTCAACACTAAACCAGGCGCGCAATGATACCTTCAAACACCACACCACAACCTATCTCCTGGAGATCATTCGTTATGGAAAGCAACGACAAAATTCAAAAGGGCAATAATACCAATCCATCTAGAAGAAAACCTGATCGTAACTGGGCTCAGGCCAACCAATACATATGCAAAGCTTCTATCAACAATGTTTACGCCACTTTCATATAACGGCCATTAAGATGACGAAACCGAAAATTATATCAATGCTCCGTGCCTATTCCGCCCATTTCACCAGCTGAAGTTTCGTCAACAAATCAACAAGACCAATTGATATAAGGCTCCTGGATATGACTTTATAGTTGGAGAGGTGCTGAAACATTTCTCAAGAAAGCCACTTGTGCTATTAACAACAATATACTATAGCATCGTACGCCTGTGCTACTTTCCGATTCAGTGAAAATATGCACATAAAGCTATGACTGGAAAACCAGGCAAACCGTTCGCTGAACCTACATCCTATTGCCCGATAAGTCTGCTACCACTCGTGGCAAAGATATTTGAAAGATTTTTCCTCGACAGAATAAACCAACTAACATCCACAGATTACATAATCCCCGGACATCAATTTGGATTCAGACAAAAATATTCAACAACACAGCAATGCAACGAATTGTAAATAAAATCAGGGAAAGTATTCTTTGATGTACAGCAAGCCTTTGACAAAGTCTGGACCAACGGATTATTATACAAATTAAAAAAGCATCTCTCTAGTCCTGTATATCTAATATTAAAACCCTACCTCGGTAAACGATACTTCCAAGTCAAAGTTAATAACACATTCTCTGATTAATAAAAGTCGGTTTACAAAGTAGCGTCTTTGGACTATTCCTTTACCTCATCTACACTGCATATATTGGTTTCACAGAGAGCACTATGATTGCCACATTCACTGATGAGACGGCCATCTTGTCATCCGTTTAGAGCATCTGGAAAGCTACAAGGCCATCTATATAAATTACAAGATTGGCTAAAACAATGGAAAGTTCAAGTCAACGTTGAAAAATCTACACAGATCACGTTCACCACAAAAACTAAGTAATTACCTCAAAAGAAACGTAAATAACACCCCTATCCCAGTAAAAACTACATTTAAATATCTTGGCATGCATTTAGCTCACGTGGAAAGAGCGTATTAAAGCAAAAATGGTCTAACTAAATCTAAAAGTGACAAAAATACACTGGTTATTAGACAAAAAATCAAAACAAGCATTAGAAATCAAATTGACCATTTATAAAACTATACTACTACCAGTTTGGACCTAAGACATAGAACTGTGGGGTTGTAGTAAACCTTCCAACACAAAGATATTACAAACTTTCCAGACGTTTAGCATGATGGCTGACGCTCACTGGTACGTGACCAACCAAACCCCCCATAATGACAACAAATCCAAAGAACGTACTATCGAACACAATAACTAGCCGATAGAAGTTGATAGAAGACGTAAACGACAGTGGCCAGAAGACCTCCAAAATGAGGAAATTGATTATTTTAGAAGTATAATAGTTGTCCCTTTATAAGCCTTACCAAACACTAATCGTTTCTAAGTGATGGGATTTTTAATGGATCGCGTGTGAATTTTCAAATAAGGAAATTTTGATAATTAAGTGAAACCATGCTTTGTTCGAAAACCATATGTAGCTGAAAATAATAAGATTTTTCTGAAGAAGTTTGTGAGATCACCTTTTTTACACTTGGCCGGGCTCTTTTGGTTATTGGAAAACGTCAGTTCCTCCTCATTTCATATCGTTTATTTGGACACAGGTAGACGACCTATTTAACAAAATATAAAAAAGAAAACCAATTATTACGAACTGCGTAGAAGTCTCGAAATGTATTTTTTTGTGTCTTTTTGTTTGTTTTTTATAAGCACAATTTTTTTATAATGAACCTGACAGATTTTTAGACCAAGAGAAAGGATATTACCGATATTCATATATCAAGTCAACTGCGTTGATATAAATATTAGGCCTAACGGATTTCCCTTGCAGGGAGAAGGTTTCTCAGACCAAGATGAAGCAGCTCATCAATTCTTTGACCCCAAGATCAACCGAAGTCAAACGTGGTTTTTATAGTAGCGCCCTTGATAGTCTAAGTGAGTGATATTAGTTATCTTCTTCGTCTGAAATTACTTCTTGGGAAAACTTTCTCTTTAGTCTTTTATGGATTTACGCTGGCTTCGCATTTGTCAATATTTGTAATGAAGTTATTCGTGCTCGTGATATATGATCGTGTTTTTAAATCTTTGGAGCTTTAGGATATTTTTTTTTGTTGTATTACTTTAGACGGGGGGAGGGGGATTTAATAAAGATTTATACAGAAAGATATTGCATCCTGACCGAAACGGGGTTTTCCGGTTAATAATTAGAAAAAGTTGTCGTAGTCTATTGGGCATTGTGTTTTTTAATAATACGGAAGCTCCATTTACTTTAAGATAATACTTTAATGCAAAGTCTTTGGGATTCCAGGGCATCACGCTGCCATTGATGTTAATAGAGTATTTGGAGGAATTTATTTCGGTATTAAAGTTTTTCGACCACTTGCAGAACTTGTCCGTTGCAGTTTGCAATTTCTATTGCTGCTTCTAAGTTGCTAATGACGCTGATATTTTAGAAATATCGGCAGTATATATATTAAAGAGGAGTGGACCTAGCACATTGCCTTGAGGGACTCCTGCCCGTATAATTTTTGCTTTAAAGACATCAGCGTTGGCTTTCACAGCGAATGTTTGTTCTTCTAAGTAGGAGATGGTAATAGTTTAGAGATAACAGGGTATGTCATAATCTAAAAGTTTTTTTGAGACCTACCTAAACCTTGTCAAAGGCTTGGGCGACGTCTAGAAAGATTGCGATGGTGTAACATTTGTTTTAATGTTCTGTAGGCTAGTATAGATGACTTTTTAGATGAGCTTGAAAAGGATAGTTAATAACCTAATAGGTCGCTAGCTTGTCATATATATTTTGTTCTTTCCAGCCTTGGCAAACATGGGGAAACGTGCATGCTTCCAACTTTAAGGAAAATAACCTATTCTCAGTCATTCGTTTATGAAGGCAGCTAAGTATAAATGTTAGAGGACTAAGAATGATTTGCATTTAGGTAGTGTCATTTTAATTTCACCCAATTCTTTTGGAGATGTGCATGACGATGTTGTGTTTCAATCGAGTTAATTAAATGTACCGTTTGACTAGGGGTATAGGTGATTGTCGGTGTAAAGGTAAAAGTTCCAACTTTTTCGCTGTCGAACATAAAAGCTGAAATCTCTTGGGAGGGGTTTTTAAGATATTTTTGATGTTTTTGTACATTGTCCCAGTGTTGCCAAGACCAATGTCAGCGATGTATTTGCGGTAGGATTGGATTCTATACTCGCCTGTTTCCCGTTAGTTGATGCGTGAGGTAATTTAATAATCTTTTAGTTTCAAGACTTTTTTTAATTACCAGAGCCTTCTAGTTTGACTCGATGCTTAATCAGATCATGAAACGAAGGAAGAGGTTATAGTCGAGGTTGTGGTGTCTGGGATTGTTTAAGGTTATGGCTTTTGCAGCATTAACTGTTGATATAGTGATGTTGAAATTGTAATGTTAATGTCTTCTTGGTGTCTCTAAAAGCTTGTGGTTTAAAATTTCTTAGAAGAAATCCTAATTAACTGGTTTTTATTAGTCAGATAGGGGATGGTTTGGGTTTGAGGAAATTAAAAAAGAAGATAAAGAAGGTATGGGCAGATGGTCAAAGTTTAATTCTAAGATTATTTTTTGTGTGGTTGCCTTGTTGAAGTTTTTTGAGGGACAATATACAATATTTCCGTTTGAAGGTCGGTTCTATATGCTCGTCTGGTGTTAAAACTTGAAATTCTTGTGTTGTTGAGTATTGTTCAAGTGTTATGGCTGCGGGATTAATTGCTCTGCAACTTATGTTGTTTAGGTCTTTATTTCATTTTTTGTTAGTTACGTTACTTGTGTCATTATATTTAACTTTTTCTTAGTTGACGTTAGGAAAGTCTTTTGTTTGATTATTGAGTTTCTGTGATGTAGACTGTCAACTATGTGCCTGGCCAAGAAGGCTATAAACGTTGATCGATGGATGGCTATACTATTAGCATTCCAGTTAAGGATAGTTGAGTTTTCAAGATCTATGTAGGAATTGAAGTAGAGTTGTGTTGACTAGGAACGTTGTGATTTGGAGGTAGGGAGTTAATACATTTTGACTCCTGAAATCTTAAATCTAGGGGAAGGGGTTAAAACGTATCGCTCCTTCAGGTTCGCCGCCATATCGGCGTAAAGTTTCAAAAGATGAATGGAGTTTCTTTCAGCGGAAAGCTCGGCGCGAATTTATGCCGCTGCAGTCGCCGCTGAAAACCTGAAAGCGAGCGCCCGAGAAAGCGAGAGCGCGGAGAGAGAGCGCGCGAGCCTGCAACAAACAGCCATAGCCGGGATTTGGAAGACGCTGATTAATGCGATTCAAAGCCGGTTAATTCCCACCAAACGCTCTGCCAAAACTCCCGGGGACGCAGCGCCAGACTGTGACGGCGCCGGGCGCCGCGACGCCCCCCGCCGCCGCGCCCGCCGGCTGCGGCCCATTCTGGCGGCGGCGCCTTAAATCGCATGCGTACTGCGCGCCGTAATTTACAATCTTGAATAGATGGCTGCGAAACGGTCATGGAGCCGCGATTTGCTCGGCTGAAATTGTTTTTGATCCTCCGGCCTGTTTTTGCTGGATTAGGCGAATACTCTCCGGCGCTCGCTTTAAATACCGACGCCTGATTATCTCCGGCCGACTTTGATGGAGCGGGCCGTTTGTCATTGCAGCGGGCGCCGGCGAGAGACGAATGGAATCGACAGTTTGCAGGAAACGCCGGAGGGGAGGTTATAAATTAGTACGCTTTTTCCTTTATTCATCACAAAAAATGTATATCAGGCAGTGGAGGAAAATTATGTGGTGTGGGGACTTGGGAGAACGTTTTCTCAAATACTACACCATGGTAACGCTATTTTGCTTTAGCATTTTCTGGACTGAAAGTAGAATAAAAAATACCGTAGAAATCTATCTGTTGATCGTCCAATGTAAAAGAAAAGAGTTCTTCGTATCAGAAGTGAGTGAAACGATTGAAGGTCATTATAAGTTGTCATTTGACAATGATTCTCCATGACCTTCTCTTGTATTTCTCCTGTCTTGGCATACGAATGTTTATAGTCAATTTCTTTCATAGTCGAATAACCATTCATATTGATCTATCTTTAGAATAGATGTATTTTAATGTAAAGATTATTAAGGAACAAACACAATAGACCACAAAAATGAAGAAGGTGCTTATCATTATTTTAATACACTCGAGAGCAAAACATTCAACTGAGCAACAACATGCTCGAGTTTTGAGAGAATATGTATATATAGCATTTTAAGTAAAGTTCAGTGTACTGTTTGAAAACTTAAAAACTGTAGTTTCAAATGATATCACTTTGATTGGATTTGGACCTGTTCTGGCAGAGTTATGGACCTAAGAATATGTTGTAGAAGAGTTGAAAGAGAAAAAGGATTATGAAAGGGAAAAAATAAAATCTTTAGTTGAAATTAATTTAATGGTTTTTTTCAATACATCGTGTTGCCACCTCTACTCCCAATTGCACTTTCCAAGCGATTACGCATAGATCGGATGACCTTTTCCTATGTTGTCTTGAGGGATTGCTTCCCACTTTTCAATCAACACCGCTTTCAGTTCCATTACGCTCTCTAGCGCAAGATTTCTGCCCCGGACTCTTCGCTTAAGCTCATCTCAAATATGCTCAATTGGATTCACGTCTGGGTTACACTGGAGGCCAATCTATTTTTGGTATACCGATGTCGATTGCCGATTGTCGTGCCTTAGCATGAAGTCCTCACCAACAAATCCCACAAACGGAACAACATGTTCCTCCAGAATGTCTCTCATGTATCAGGCCGCTGTTAAACCTTCTCCGCGTCCTTCACTAGGTACGAAACCAACTCATTTTTTTGTGCATGAAAATGCTCGACCAGATCATGCAAGAGCCACCTCCATGTGCGACAGTTTCTTGAATACAGCAATGAGCAAATCGCAGTCCTGGCCTTCTATAGATCCGATGTTTACTGTCATATCCTAGACTCGTCAGGCGAATAATATCTGACTCCAATGGCTGAAGTTCCAATCGAAATCTTCACGACTGCTTTCTGGGACCCGTAGCTGCTTTTTTATGGCTGCCTTCAATTTCTCCTCACCGTCCAAACGCTGGCGACTACACCTTTGAGCGCATTCAGCTCTTGCTTGAGGTCAACGCCAATCATGTCAATTTCTAAGGGATATTGAGACGAGAAATCTATCATTTCTCCGTTGTTACGCGCCTACGGCCGCTTGCTTGTCGGCGGACGTAGCCACCAGTTTCCTGGTACCGACGATACACTCTTCACACAACTGATTGACTCAGATTTAGTCGATTTGCCACGACCCTCTCTCAACAATACAGTTACTTCGACTGCTTCGGCGTCCACTTTGGACAAGTGACTGAGATGAATTACCAAATTAAAAGCATACTGTAAGCCAACCACAGTCGTCGCGCACGTGCGTTCCAATTAGCAATATTCATAAAACCCCGTTCGTTATGCATATTTTATTGAATGCGAAATCGGATTAACGCAATAGCAACAGTTTTTTAAAGCTCAATAATAAAGACACTCCTTGCACGTTAATGTTTTTATTTTCATCTTCCTTAGACTGAAACAGGAGACGAAAATACGCGTGCAGCTTAATCGATTGTTTTGTTCTCAAGTGTAGTTATAGAAACTCTAGTTGACTAATCTTCTGTTTAGGGTTTTATAAACACTCAACTCCAGTTTTTAAAAATTATTACTGAGCCTCATATAGCGAGAAAGGAAAAATTTTTTATGATAGTTTCTGTTGGAATAAAAAGTTTGAATATGTAAGATTAAATTGAGGCACATAAAGAGAGACAAGAGACAAACCTCAAGGGAGTCGAACTGTCCATGTAAAATTTTATAACTACAAGTTAAATAAAAAATGACTCTTCTTGTTTCGGTCGATGAAATGCTTGTGTTGACGCAACTCTTTAGAACTTTTATAGCCTTTGAATATACAATAAATTTGTTTGGGCTGACGCTTTCGCTCATACGGACGCGACATTATTCCTCTGTCCGCGAGCCAGCGCAGGCGAGTTAAAGTCTCGCTGGAAACTCATGGGTGTATGTAATGTCCTAATGTTAGTAGGCACTATAAGCCCTTGAGCTTCTAGATCTAGAAGTTTTACCAATTGTACCATTACGTAATGGATAGTGTACTTGTAATCATTGTCTTTGTTTTTCTCTTTAAGTTTGAGGCATAATTTTCTTAGAAATCCAAGTTCGAGAGATGTTTGAGAGACACTTGAACTTGAAAGACAGTTTATGTTTCAGTAAAAACAAGTGGAGTGCATGAACCGGTGTTCTACAAATTATCTTGAGAAGTTGAGGTCTGGTGTTATTTATGTTCTTTCCTAAACTAGTGTCTTTAAAACCGTCACATTAGATGCAAAATCAGAGGACTACAATCTTGTTATTTTGTGTAGTTTTCTCTTAGTCAGCTTTGCATACGATTCTGGTACGATGTACAATATTAAAGTGTAAGACCTATGTTGACGTTTAATAACTTCTGAGAGAACTTCCACTTGTAACATTTCGTTTTTAACTTATTATGCAACTTAAATATTTATGTTTGTAATTATTGAATTAATTAACTAAAAAAGATTAACCATAGTAGTTGTTGGCATCATAACCACAAACTTTCCATCTTTTCCTATCGTTGGCTACCATCTTCCTGTTTTTCAATCCTCAATACCTCGTTTCAATATTAACTTTGTGATTCCATCCTCATCCATTCTTTCCACGAGTTCTAGCCACGGTATTCTATGAATTATAGTTAAATTTCTCTATGGTTACCCTTCCACCATTTGTTTTTAAAAACCCTCCTCAAAATCCTTTCTCACAGCTTTAATCTTTTTGGTGTCATACTTGTTTAAAAGCCATAATTCACACTGGTATGTCACCACTAGTGAGATAATCTTAACTTAATTCTCTGTAATATGTTATCCGACGGTTAAGTTAGCCGATATTCCTACTTTTTTATAGCCATATACAACTTATTATGAATCACTGAGTCACAAGCTTGCTTAAAGTCGACGAATCCACATTAATGCTCGCCAATGGCTTTTTTTTATTTTTAAATGTTTGATAAAGCTTTGTATGTTATATCGAGTAAGTCAATTTTTTCAAAATTTACTTTTCTTTTGTATATAATAAATATATCGGTTATATTATTGCTAACTCCGCCATTGCCGGTCCCAAGCCCGGATGAGAAAGGAGGAGGGCAAGGATTAATAACTTCGCAAAAAGAATTTTATCTGGCCCGAATGATTACACTGCCTATGACACAGGCGAAGATGTCTAGTCAATGATCTTGAAGAAAATAGACACAGGCTATCCAAATTCACCCAAAAGAGCGAGTGAACTAGGTATCTGCAGAAAAGATTGGTTTCCATGTCGCGGAAGATAACCAGTCTAGAGGAAAAAAACCTTGGGAAAAAATCACCTAGATCTCCAGGCTTTGGCGATATATTTTGGCCTGCATCCCGTTACTTGTAAAACTTTGCAAAATAGCAAAACCCCTCAGTTACATAACCTTGGAACCCAACGGATCTAATCGACATCACAAGTTGGCTAAGAAAAGACTCTTGAAAATAAGAACCAAATCAAATGGAGCATACAAAAAATTCCCGTGTGGGGTTGCTAGTCTTCCATCGGGCGCCTCCCCAGGTGGCGGATAGGGGAACGCTCACTAGATATGACGGGTACCGGGGAAATAAAATACCCGGGCTGGACCAAAACTAGCAAAAAGAAATTGATCCGAAAAACCGTCGGTATAAACGGACACCTCTTGTTGACCAACAGCTTTGGGTGGATGAGTCGATAAGAGAAGGGCACTTCTTTGCCCTGGGGCTAAGAAATTGACCCCAAAGGCGGATGAACCACATACAGTCAACGGCATAGGAATACGGAAGACAAGGAGAAATCACCGCATTAAAGATCCTAAGGATATTCTCTAGTATCACCATGAAAAGGCTATGTTCAAAACAAAATTGTCCGAGTTTCAAGTCCCCGATCGGATCTCCGGGGACGGTTATGAACGAAGTCGAGAAATCGAAAACAACCAGTCGGTAGAAATAAATATGAAAATAGGTACATGGAACGTAAAAACAATAGCGCAAACCTGAAAAATTAACAATGCTATCCAAGAAATGGAAAGATTGAAAATCAAAATCCTGGGAATAAGCGAAATGAGATGGCCTGGTGCAAGTTACTATGATATAAACAAACATCGGGTATATTACTCAGGTTCATCAAATGAGCAATATCAACATGGTGTAGGAATCATAGTTTGTAAATCAATCGCAGAAAGTGTAACAAACTTTATACCAATCTCAGAAAGAATCATGCTACTACAAATAAAAGCTAAACCTACAACATTAAACATTATTCAAATATATGCTCCAACGACAAATCACACAGACGAAGAAATGGAACAGTTCTACTTTCAAATCGCAGATATACTGAAAAACTTGCCAAAACAAGATCTAAATATACTAATGGGAGATTTCAATTCAAAAATCGGAAAAGGTCGGGAAGGTGATTTCATAGGACCGTACGGGTTAGGAGAAAGAAATGAGCGTGGAAACCAACTAAGCATATTTGCAGGGGAACAAGGCTTAGCAATAATGAATACATTTTTCACACTTCCACCAAGAAGTCTTTACACGTGGAAATCGCCTAAAGACTCACCGGAAAACGTTGTTAGAAATCAGATAGACTTTATCCTGATAAATAAAAGATACAGAAACAGTTGCACCTGTGTAAAAACATATCCAGGTGCAGATATACAGTCAGACCACATCCCATTAGTGGGCACCTTTAAAGTTAAATTAAAAAGAATAAGAAAGAAAGGTACTAATAAGTATGATGTAAGAAAACTAAAAGAACCACTAATAAAACATAAAGCAAAGATAAGGTTAAACGACGAGATTAGATTAAACACAAACATAAATAGACATATGGTCAATATATCAAATATAGAGAGGAGGTCAAAAAAGTAAAAGACACTGTGGAAAGTATCAAAAAGGAATTCTTAAAACCAGACACCGTAAAGAAAAAGACATGGATGACAAATGAAATCCTACAACTGATGGAGAAAAGAAGACTCGCAAAAAGCCATCCAGTAGAATATAATACCATTAATAGAAGAATAAAATTGAAAATAAGAGAAGCAAAAGAAAACGAGGTAAAAGAAAAATGTGCGGAAATAGAAACCTTACAAGCGAGACATGACAATTTTAATATATATAAGAAAATTAACGAGGTGACTGGGAAATATAAAAAGAGAACTGTGAACAAACTAGTGAATGAAGAAGGGAAAATTATTATCAATAAAAATGAAATCAGTGAAACATGGAAAAAATATACAGAACAGCTATTTCACGATAATAGACCAAAACCTCTCCAGATAAACAGCGAAACCGGACCAAAATACTAGTAGAAGAAGTACAAAATGCAATAAAAGTATGAAGGAAGGCAAAGCACCTGGCCCAGACAACATACAGACAGAGTTTTGAAACTCCTAGATGAAGAAAACGTGAAATGGCTGACAGATCTATTCAACTATATATATGACACTGGAAAAATACCTATAGAATGGCTTAAATCTGAATTCATTCTACTACCTAAAAGCCAGGAGCTAAGAACTGCAACGAGTATAGAACAATAAGCCTCATGAGCCACCTATTAAAATCATTTCTAAAAATAATTCATAAGAGAATATACAAACTATGCGAAGAACAAATAGCACCTACACAGTTTGGATTCAGGAACGCAGTCGGAACACGCGAAGCCCTATTTAGCATTCAAGTATTAATTCAACGTTGCAGGGATGTAAACTGCGATGTATATGCCTGCTTCATAGACTTTCAAAAGCTTTTGATAGAGTCCAACATCAAAAGATGATAGATATTTTAAGAAACATAGGACTAGACGAAAAAGATCTAAGAATTATTATAAATCTATATTGGAATCAGACGGCATCAATGAAATTAGAAGAAGAAAACATCGTAGATATAAAAATCCAGAGAAGGGTGAGACAGGGCTGTGTCTCCGCTATTGTTCAACCTTTATTCAGAATACATCTTCAGAGAAGCGTTAGAAAACACAAATATAGGGATTCTCTTAAATGGAGAAAGATTAAATAACATCAGGTACGCAGACGACACAGTCATTTTTGCTGAAAAGTTAGAGGACTTACAAGTACTATTAAACAGAGTAACAGAATGTAGTCAGAGACAGGGCATAGACATCAATATAAACAAAACGAAATTAATGATTATCAGTAAAAATAATATCCCCAGATGTCAACTCATGATAAACCATATACCTATAGAACAAGTAGAAAAGTATACTTACCTTGGTAGCACCATTAATGACCACTGGGATAACTCACAGGAAATAAAGATCCGCACTGAAAAGGCTAGAGCCGTGTTCAACAAAATGAGTACCATCTTCAAAAGCCACAATTTAACAATTAATTCAAAGATGAGATTTCTGAGATGCTACGTCTTCCTATCCTTCTTTATGGAGTAGAGTCATGGACCCTGACAAAACAACAGAAAAAAGGCTGGAGGCATTTGAAATGTGGCTCTATCGCAGAATGTTAAGAGTGTCATGGATAGAGAGAGTCAGGAATGACGAAATTCTGCAAAGAATGAAAAAGAAAAAGAAATACTGACTACAATAAAAACAAGAAAGCTCCAGTACCTAGGACACATTATGCGGAACGAAAACAGATTCCAACTACTTCAAGTTATACTGCAGGGAAAAGTACAAGGCAAAAGAGGTCCGGGTAGAAGAAGGATATCATGGCTTCAAAACCTGCGAACATGGTTTTCTATGACCACAACACAGTTATTCAAGACAGCAGTCAACAAAATTATAATAGCCCAAATGGTTGCCAACATCCGGAACGGATAGGAACTGCAAGAAGAAGAATACAAAAAATTGTAAAACTCAGTATGACATAGTCGCGTTAATGGAGATAAGGAGAAATGGAAGGAACATAGGAGAAGAACATCAGTGTATTCATATTTACAGTGGCTTGGCAAAAGAAAAGTAAGAGTTTAGTGGAGCAGCTTTAACAGTATAAAAAATACAACAAATCAAGCTTCAAGTTGGATTTGATTTCAAAAACCACAATGCCGTTTTCATAGCCGTATATGCCTCAAAAAATGACGCCTCGGTTGACAAAAAACAAACTTTTAGCTGAAGTGGCTAAATTGCTAGAAAGAGTAAGTAATTAAAAAGAAATCATTTTATTAGGAAACCTTAACGGAAGAATTGGGAAGCGATTGAATGACCGTGTGGAAACTACTGTCAATAATAATAGAAAAAGACTTGTAGAAGTACATATATCAGACAAATTCTTTGAAAAGAACAAACGGAAGTGTAAAGTACAAAGAACTCCATCATAGATTATATTACTATTAAGCAACAGACGCAGTTTAGATTTTAAATGTAAGGCTTAGAGATTTAGAATACAGCTCTGACTATCATATTCTCATGGCTAAGGTAAAATAGACCACTACAATCTTCAACAGTCTTAAAGGTGATGCCTAAATACCATTATATTTCGTTATTTAATGAAGAACATGCCAGTGTGGTCCCGTGGTTGAGGGACGTGTTGCGCTGCGGACAGACCCGGGTTCATTCCTGCAACATTCTGATGTTTGACGGGTAGCTTACTCAGCCATTAAAAATAATTAAGTAGCTTTGTTCACTGAAACAAAAGTAATAATGGTGGTCGTCTGAGGCGCTGTTCTTGCTACATCGCCCCGCATCAGAGATGGTGCGCGACGACCGGGCAGAGAGGACGAACATGAGAGAACCTTATCCTTTCAGTTCACAGGCAGTGCTACCACGCGGGGCGTTAGAGATTTACAATTATTATTATTATTAATGAAGAATACTAATAATGCAATAATTTGAAATTTATGAATTATTTCTAATTATATATAAAATTATATTTTATATATAATTATATATATAATAAATTAAATAAAATAATACGGGGTCGAATCATAAAATAACGGTACTCAATTTTTTAACCTAAACTAAATTTTATCTTCTTTTATTTCTAACTATTGTTTCCATTAATTATAGAATATCTCACAAAAATAAGCCGATAATATAATGGGTATTTTGATTCTTATTATCACTATCTTAAAATTATTTACAAACCAAATAAGCGAATATGTAGAATCTTGAAGCAGCTTCAAGCAAGATATGTACCGTAGAATTATTAATATATTGTAGTATGCAAGAAGTCGCGGAATATTTGTCCAAGACGGCAGAACACGCGTTGGTGCGTCCGCGCAGCGCGATACCTGCCCAAATCCCCGGGGTGCTTAGTATGCAGAAAGCGTGGGTGTTGAGGAACTTCTCGGCTCCGTAATGTTCATAGAGAGCTTCCTCACTTCTCCCAGGACCTCGCATCTCTAACCCCCATCCCGAGCCTCCCGTCCGTCATCCGCCGCGAGCGCTTCGGCGGGATCCGGCCGGAAGCAAAATTTAGGCGCAACCGCGTCTACACCGAAAGCGCCCTGACTCCACTCACCGTCTTTGTTCATCCCCATGGCGAGGCATTTCTTCAGCCTGCAGGCCTGGCACTGGTTGCGGTGGGCTTTGTCGACTATGCAGCGCCCGGTCCCGGCTTGGCACCTGAAAAATCATAGGGTATTTTGATTTTCCTTTATAATGAAATTTGGTAACTCCTTTTTCTCTTTAACAGGCCCAAACCTGCGTACCTGCAAAATTTGACGACTCTTTGATTAGAGCCGTTTAACAAATTATTGGTTCCTTGTAACTCCCTCTCTCTCTCAAATATTTTAATTTATTAGAATAAGAACATTTGAAATCACTTTCTATTTGTTTTTGAAGAACTGTGATTAACACGATGCGGATCTTGAAAAGAGATGATTTACAAAAACATCAAAGACAAGTAAAGTGGGTTTATTGCATGATAGAAGTTTCAGTGGTGTGTCGATAACTTAATATTACATACATTTATATTTAATAACAAAAGGAAATATTTAACAAACTTAAAAATAAGTTAAAAATTTCAAGAAAAGTTACAAGCCATATTGGCAAGCGGCTTTAACCATAACTACACGTCAGTATAATATATACAATCAACAAATCAATAAATACCAACGTGTGACTCAAATTCACCACCAGCTAATCCAGCCACTGCGATTGCTGCCACCCTTAATACATTACTATGCGCCTACACCACTACCGGACTATAGCCTCAATCAATTAAATTACAATGACATACCTCAACTAATGTAAGCATCTGATGAAAACGAAGAAAAAACATCACAAACGGGCAGACCTGACAAGTGGTAAAACGTAAAACCGCTCTTCAGATAAACTAAAATATGAATTCCATCTGAACGTCCAAATTTATTATGCGGAACTACTTAACTAAGACACACAACTATAACAAACTTCTAACAAAAAAACATACCTAAATAAACCATCAACTTCACAATTAATATACGAGGTTGGAGCAAAAGTTATGGCAACTGCTTTTTTCAAAAGTAAGGGATGATATCACAAAATGTCATATGTCTTAAGAAAACCGTGCATTCATAGTGTGTGTCTACAAGACAGGATGGCTCTGTAATTGCACAGAGAACAATGTTAAATCAGTTGTCAGTGAATCGTCGTGAAAGACGGATGTGAACCAAGTGGAAGAGCGTTCGTATGACTTATGTCCTAGCCCTTTATATATATATATATATATATATATATATATATATATATATATATATATATATATATATATATATATATATATATATATTGCAGAACGATATTATAGTAATGGCAGGAAGCGAAGAAGAACTACAACGAAACCTACTGATATGGAACGAAGAACTAACAAATAACGGTATGAAGATAAACGCCAATAAAACACAAGTGATGCTTATTGGGAAAGATCACCAGAAGATAAAGATGCAAATAAATGGAGAGGAAATTAAACAGATAAAACAGTTCAAGTATCTAGGGGTCACTATAGATAATAACGGAAGACAGGAAATAGACATATCCGAAAGGATAGAGAAATGTAATAAACTATATTACGCAATGAACGCAAATTTTATAAACAAAAGAGGTGACACAAAAACCAAACTTACGGTGTATAAAACAATCTTCAGGCCTATTATGACTTATGGATGCGAATCATGGGTATTGACACAAAAATGAAATTAAGATTAGAAGCCACAGAAATGAAATACTTAAGAAGAGTGAAAGGCGTCTCCTTGAGGGATAAAATCAGAAGCAGTCAGATTAGAGCAGAATTAGAAATTAACCCAGTAACAAGCTTCATTGAACAAAGACAATTAGCGTGGTGGGGCCATTTACAGCGGATGGATCAAGATAGACAAGTCAAACGAATATGGGAAACGAGAAAAGTAGGCAAAAGAAAAGGGGAAGACCACAGGAAACATGGGATAACACTATAGGAAAAATACTAACAAGGAAAGGAAAAACAGTGGAGGGGAAAGCAATGACAAACAACAGAAAAGAATGGAATAAATTTGTTCTAACACAGACAATCCAGTTTAATTCAGTTTAATTAAGTTAAGAATGTAGATAAGTATTGTATAATGTACATATAAGCCAACACCAATAAGGTAAATGGCTTTTGATTATATATATATATATATATATATATATATATATATATATATATATATATATATATATATATATATATATATATATATATCGAAGAAGAAGAACAGTATCACTATAAAACTCTGTCCAACAGGACTGTCAAAGTCAGTGATTTAACACTTAAAACTTGTTGTAAATTAATTAAATTATTTCTACAGGTAGACATAATAATACATCATATATATTAACTGAAAAAAGATAAAGTACATAACTTAGTAATCGCAAACCTTAATTAATAAAAAAGAACTAGAAGATATAAAGAAGAAGCACGCTGCTAGTTGATTAGGGTGTGTCGAGATTTTGTCTATGTATATGGCACTGAATTTTACTATTTCTTGTCATATTGTGGGCGTACTTAGAACAATATAATTTTCTAATGGGTACATACACATAACGGTAGTTTGACCATTAGTTTAAGTGCCTTATTTTGTTATCTCTGTATTATTTTTATTATTGATATGCTATCAGTGTCCCATCATATTCAATATGTCTAAATGGTTTTGTATAAGAAAAGTGTATTGTCGATCGACAATTTAGAGTTTATACCTAATACCCAATACATTTAGCTCAATTTTGTACTTAATTGTTTTTTTTTTATAATGTACATGTACTATGCGAATCTTCTATCTAAATGAAGGCCCATATAATTAAATGCCTCCTTTTGCAGTTTAGTATTACACTTAGGCAGTTTCCTCGCTTCAGTGATTTTCTTGAGTAGTATAGCTATCTGATGTGGAATATCTAGAAGTTTATTGATTTCTTCTTTTGTTGTGGGCAGTTGAGAAGAATTAAGGTGAAATACTGCTGTTAAATTCTTACCCATGTTTTTTTGAGGTTTTATTTGCTGTTGTGGCTACATAGTAGTGGTTTTTTGATTTTTCAAGTATAAGTGTTAATGTGTGAAATATTATCGGTGGAAGAAGTAAGATCAAGGGAAAATTCAACTAAGAAATTTCTTGAATTGAAACTGTGAAACAAGAATATATTACACATTAAATGAGAAATGCGGAAACAAAAAATAGAACTAAATTAACAGTGTATAAAACTATAACAATAACAGTATTACTATATGGTAGCGAGACAGAAGATGGAGTGTTATGGACACCTAACAAGAATGATCCCGAATAGGCTACCAACGAAAATACTAGAAATAAGAAGTGACAAAAAGCGAAGAAAGGGCAGATATGGGTCGAAGAAACAGTAGAGATAGAAAAACCAACGGGAAAAACAATGCAATAAACGAAAATACTAGCAAGAGATAGAGTGAGATGAAAGACGCTTGCAAGGGCACAAAGAAAGGGGAGAGAAGGAAAAAACTCCAACAGGGCTAGTATTTTATGATAATTAAACGGTTAATATATAGGGTTTTATTAGGTAGATACGTTTTTATTTTCAGTGGTATTAAGGAGTTCTTTTCTTTAGTTGTAGGTGGTTCTCGAGTTCTTCTCGAGTGTGCTAGCGTTGAAGTCTCCTCCAATCAAAAACTTGTTACTTATTTGCTTAATAATTATTAAGACTTATACCGTAATATCGTTTCTAAAGCAATAATTCGGTTTTTACATAATCTGCGCATATCATGGAGGCTTAGATCCAAAAATGATTTGCTTTATTTTTTGTTCTCTTATTCTTCCCATGCTTTCGAGTATTATAGGCAAAGTTTTATCTATCTGTATGTACACCAGCATAAAGATAATACAAGCCCGTTTTCTTTTTTTTGTTCATATATAATTTTAATTCTTCTATAGTACGTATAACTTTTGTTCGTTATTTTTTTGTACAAATGCTTTCCGACTTTGTTGCTTATTATTTATTATTTACAAACTACTAAGACCACACTTAATTTATCTCAAAAGCATTATTTCCAGTATTAGTCTGTTTAACTCATATTTCTGCTTTCTGCATTTGTAACTAGCTGTGCCCTTGGTTTTGCTCATAGGGTCGGTTTCTCTATGTACCAATGAAAATTTTTTAAATAATTAATTGTTTTTGAGATTCTAAGATTGGCACTATAAATTTTTCTCTTCACTAATTTTTTATTAGAAATAACTGAGTATACATTTTATTGGATATTTCCATTCAATATACATGCTTTGCCACCACTCTGGCAGTGTCCATAAAGTTGTTGCAAACCATTACTTGGGTGTAACACGGCACTACATATAGACAGCCGACTGAAGCTTACCGTTGGAAAAGAACTTTATTGCCCCTATTTTCCGTTGCTAAATATGCCAAAGTAGTCTCTTCAGTACCGCCCACTGATAATGCTCTCACAAAGGGGCATTCAATTTATCAGCAGAATATTCTCTTAGTCCAAAAGATAATCTTCATTTATTTTAGAATCCCTACCGTGGCTTTTCGGAACGACGTTTCAGTGTGCTGACATTCCATAGACTGGGGTTTCCCTTCCGACGTCTCGTGCCACATCCATGATTCGTCTACTGTGACGATAATATTGGCATACTTCCACACGTTTCTGCTTCAGCTGAACAATGAGAGTATGAGAAACTCAATGTGCGCAGACATTTGTCATATTTAAATTTTCATGGCTGATGGCATGCAAAGTTTTGCGTGACAGACCGCTATTCAGTGAGATGTTTTCACACGCGGCTAGTAACATCAAATGAATATTTTAAAGTAATCACTACCACCTTAAAAAAAGCATGCAGTCTAACACTTTATCCACAACTCACTACCGTTTCTTCTACGCTTCTCGGCAACGTTACCTAGTACCATCACGTAGCACTGTAGTTCAGCTTTACAGACGCACTTGGGTGCTTATTTTAATCTACAACACGACTGGTGCTTTAAAGATGGGTGCCAATCATTCTAAATATGATAACTAAACATAATTACTTTGGTTACTAATATCTCCATATCAAGGATAACATAGAATAGACCAAAGTATATCTTTATTCATTTTTTATTGATGAATAGAAATAAGAATT
This sequence comes from Sinelater perroti, assembly GCA_036346155.1. Lineage (NCBI taxonomy): Eukaryota > Metazoa > Arthropoda > Insecta > Coleoptera > Elateridae > Sinelater > Sinelater perroti. Next base: position 18,196,007 of record JARFIY010000254.1, on the reverse strand, counting down.
TTATATTGAATTACAGAAGGAGTGAAAAACAATTTTGGTTTATTCTAAAACCGTATTGACGTGATATTTAGTTTGCTGAAAGTATTGAGGAAGAACGTCAATTCATAAGGTTGGATTATAACAAAACAAAAGCCGAAAATCGAATAGACACAATTATGGAGGGACTAAAAACACTAATAATGCAACTAAGTGCGAAAGTGGATAAAGGTTTCGAAGATCTTAAAACAAATATGAAAAGAATAGAAGCATGCGATGATTTGGAAAACACAAGGACTAACACTAAAGTGTAATTTCTACAAAAACAAAACAGAAGAAACAATGTTCTAATTGCAGGGCTGAAAATAAAAGGAAAACGCAACATACAAAATAGGGAAAATCAAGAGAAACAACCAGTATTAGTGGAAATTGAAAATTGGGAAGAGAAAAGAGAAGTAATAAAAAATAAAAATAAGCTAAGGGGTTCGGGAATCTATTGGAAACGACTTAACTCAAAATAAAAGAGAGATACAATTTAAGCTGCGCGAAATGGCAAGGACAGAATAAAAACAAAAAAGTAAACATAAGGATTGCATATCAAAAGCTAACAGTAGACACGACTACCTACTTTTGGAACAAGGAAATCCAAAAATTGCAAGAGGAAAATGAGTGGGGCACAGCTGCAGGAACAAAAAACAAAAACGTAACTATTATACATTCAGCGAATACATATAGTAATAAATTATCATGACACTCATGAACCGCCCCTGAAACGCAGAAATATATGCGTCGAAGCCAGGTTTACAATGTAGCATTTATAATAATATTTTATGTTTATTCCTTTGTGTTAAACAGATGAATCAAAATTTAACAACTCACTTTTACAATACACACTATCATTAATAGTGAGATACAAATTAAATCACTTCTAACCGCAATAAGTTAGCAGTAGCACTAACACACGAGTACCCAAAAATGGGTCAGTGTGTACCTGACTACTGAAATACCAACTAATAACCGACAGTTACTTAAAATGAGCGGGAGTTTTTGACAGTTTTATTACTATATGTATTTTCTGAATGAATTATAGAGACTTTTATTCAAAAAACGGCTAGAGATGTTAAAAAGAATAGCCATATTACGGCATCGCGAAAACATGGACATATGAGGTTGGATAAAAAAGTAAGAAAAAACAAAAACATTTAAAAAGAACATGAGGGAAATAAAATCGAAATTAAAAAAAAATCAAGAAATAATTAACGGATGTTGAAACTTACAAGGTTTAAATAGAAATGCAAGAAGCCAACATCAAAAAAGAAGCAAACTCGAAAATTTAAGAATGCATATGAATTAATGGAGATGGAGAAGAAAATAGATACGGGGCAGGTTTCCTGATTTATGAAGGAATAAAAGGCCAAATTATAGTATAGAAATATAAACGGAAGAATAAGTACATTGCGCACAAGAGGCAAATGTAGGAAAACAACATCATTATCACCTGTGCACCCACAGAAAGAAAGCCGAAGAAGAACAAAGACTAATTTTATAAAGACTTGATGATAAAAATATGTAATTATAGAAGAAATAAATTGAAAAGTAAGCCTGCATGCAAAAATAAACAACGACGATGAACAGCTAATCAACCTAACAGTAAGGAATATTTAATTTTGTAACCAAAACGACGTTTGGTGTGTTCCAGATGGATAATATAGAAACCAGAGAGACTATGTATTGTAAGGTCATGAAGAGATACAGAAACCGGCTCTGATCATAATAAAGCAACGCAAGCCAACATACAAAATAAACCACAGTAATCCGAAAAAAACATAGCAGAAAAGAAAACAAAGGAAAAGATGCAGCAACGCACACGAGGAGTAGAGTTACAAACAAAACGGCGAGGAACAAAATCTAAACAATATGTAGGAGGAAGAAAAGAGAATCACCAACAAGCAGATTGAAATGCTGCAAGAATCATATAAGATCACAAATAATAAAATGTACTATAAAAACATAAAAAAGACAAAAAAAGGAATATCAATAAGAAACATTAGAACTAAAGACGAAAAGGGAAAGCAGTGTATGGGTGAAAAACAGCTCAAATAATTGAAAAAAAATTTAAGAACGACAAAGAAAGAAGAGTAGAACGAAGATGGAGTACAAAATCTGAACACAAATTTTTAATGTTTAATCCTAAAATAAGGGAAGATCAACAAAAGTTCGAAAACAGACAACATAACCATTGCATTAATAAAATACGCAAACAAAAAACTAAGAAAATTTTCGATTGAATAAATCGCATCTGGCTAACAAAAGGAATGCTGAAGAAATGGGCGATTGCAATGATCTGTCCAATATACAAGAAAAGAAACAAGGAACAACCAGAAAACTATAGGCTAATGTGGCTACTTAATACGACATACTTGTCATCCCTAATGACTGAAAGAATCAGAGACAAAGCAAAGTTTAAGGACAATATTAGGCCCGCTTTATACAGGAAAAATCAACCGTGGAACAAATATACAGAGAAAAAATATAAAAATCAACACTTTCCTAGTGCACGGCTTTCATTATGTCACTCAAAAGAATTTTTTATTACCATGATAAAAGTTTTCAGCCAATTTTATGTTTGACGTTAGTTATAGCTACGTCAATGTTTGGAGATTTGCTTACACTCTAAGTCAACACTGAATGTGGTGTCAGCTATTCAACCGAAGGAAGGGTCTTCATTGTGGCCGCCTTTTACGAGAGGGGACGAAGTGTTAGTGGAGATCTAACTACCTTTGAAGTCAAGTTTGACAAGCGTTCTATCTTGTCTGTCTCTACACAGCAAGGTAAAAAATCCCATGATAAAATTTGCTCTATAATTAAATTGTCTATTTTACCATGTTTTATAATAGGCTGATTGGAAAGTTTGAGAAGACAGGAAGAGTAGTAGATGACAATTTGTCAAGAACGGTCAGACCAGTCACTATGACCACTCCCGAAACCATAGAACAAGCTCGGGAACTTTAACAGCAAGACCCCCAAATTCGGTCTTTAAAGGCGCAGCTTGACTCGGTGTAAGTATAAGTTCTATGCACACCATCCTCACCAAGATATTGAATCTATTTCTGTATAAGATTCAATTGCAAACGCATGTGACTAAGGTCAATATTAGCAAAAGATTCACTTTTGCAAACGTGATCATGGAGGTGACTTGGGCCAGAAAGTTGGACATAAAGCACGTCTATTTCACAGATGAAACCTATTTTCAAGTAGATGGCTATGTCAACAAACAAAATTACCGATATTGGGGTACCGAAAACCCACATTGACCGAAGTTGGTCGATTGCACATAGAAAAAGTTAGAGTATGGTCTGCATTTTCCCAATATGGAATTGTCGGCCCACTGTTTCTCACAAACTACGTGAATGAAGTAGTTTATCGCACAGAAGTTCTCGAGAAATTCATTCCAATTGTGAGAGACAAAAGACAAGTCAAGCAACACTGGTATCAGCAAGATGGAGACACCCCCCATTGGACTCTTTAACATCCTCAAAGAAGTTTTGCGTAATTTTTTCATAATAAATTTTTTATTTTCACATAATGAAGTGCCTATAGATCTTAAACAAGTCTTCGGCAGAGTGATATGTATAAAAGTAACTAAGGCAATGGAAGAACTACAATAGAGACAAGAAACAGAATTAGTGGAAGTAACAGTAAACACAGATAGATTTAAAGGTCGCATGCCATCGAAATTTGAGAGCAATATGGATTTCAAACAAGATGATCCCACATCGCTACTTATTTTTTACATAATACTACAATATATCATAAGGAAATTAAAACTGAAAGCAAATAAAAATATTTTGAATAGCTCCTTTCAAATTCTGGTGTATACGGACGACTGAATAATTATGTGAAGAATTAAAGAGCAACTTAGATTTATAGTTAAAAATTTAGAAGATAAAACACAAAAGCTGTCTCTAATACAAAAAATTGCAATATATGATCCTGGGAAATAAAATCCAAGAAGAAAAATGTTACGCCGAATCTTTGGAGGAGTAAAGAAGAATAGATATATGGCACAAAGAACGGATAAAGAACTAGAACTATATCAATATATAGACATTGTTGTACAGATAAAGCAAAATAGGCTAAGGTGGCTGGATCACCCAACGAGAAAAGAAGAAAATGATCATAAAAAATGGTGCGACAGGAACCATGAGGTAGAAAAAAAGCTCAACCAAAGAAGATAATGTGGCCTCAAATAAGAGATCTGCAAGAAATTAATATTGTTAATCGAGGAATGGACACAAACAAATGGAGGAGAACTGAATTACAAAACGGTGTTTGACAATTGTCCTAAGAAATCCATACCACCATGTTGGATGGAAAATCCGGAACGAAAAAGACTAGCTTTATAATTTGGTCAATTGCATAATTACCTAGTAATTACAGACCAATAATGAATTGCGGTGCTTAGCGCAGCCGAGAGTAGTAGCGGGATCCAGCCTGGGAACTCGAGTAGTGCGCGTGCGTGGAGGCTCTCCATCTTTTTAAACGCACCACGAGCAGTAATTTATCATTGGCTGGCTTATTACCTGTAATTAACAGGTAATTTTGTTCCGGATTTTCCATCCAATATGATGGCATGGATTTTCTGAGACAATTGCCAAACACCATATATATATATACATAATAATAAAATTTAAAATATTTAAAAATTTAGTTTTATTAAATGTTGAATTTGTTAACATGTAAAAAATTAAATGAGGCGACTCCACCAAAACTAAACTTGTCGACGCCTGTTGCTAATGATGCGTAATATTTTCCCTACAACGCAACCATCATTCCAATTTACGTGCGTTCACGTTCCTCCACTCGTTAAACGAATAACGGAATGCATCCACGCACCTATCACTTTGTATTTTAACTTATTGGGGATTAGCGAGGTCGTTCCATTTCCTCCTCCTGTTCCATAAAAGCCAAAGTCAATTTCGGAAGTTATACCCCGGAGCGCTTTCTTCCATCGGGAAAGTTTTGCCGCGCGTAGGCTTTCAAAAAATTGATGTAATTTTGTAGCTTTGCCCCGGAATTGCTTTTCTTTCTGATAGGATTTTCATTTTGAGTCCTCTTTGATAGGTTTCGGGCCGGGGCGCGGCGCGGCAAACTTTTGCGCCGCGGCATTGTGCGGGCGGCTAAGAGGCCGGGAAATGGGGCGCGAGCCCCAGCGCGCAACTTTAATTGTATTTTTGAGCGGAGATTTATTTTTGCGTTTCTTCCCTAATGCCCCTGATCGCTGGCTGCGGAATTTGCATCCCTGCCGACGTCGCGCCCTTGCCGCGCACTTCGTGATTGAGCCGGCGGACGAGTGCGAACCGCAATCAATTAGGGGGCCCGTAATCCCGATTCGGTCCAGTTGACCCGTGCGCCCTTTGTGCTCTAATCTGGTTACAGGAATCGCGTCCGCCGTGACCGCCCGCTCCAATCGATACATCATCGCGGGAGACTCGGCCGACGCGCGCTCTATTTTCCTGGATCGTGGAAATTAATCACAACTAAATTTGGCTCGAAAGGCCCTTCTCTCGCCCCGCGTACGCCATAAATTGAAGCATTAAAATTAAATATATTGGGTATTTTATAGAGTTATCGGGATTTCTAAGACAATAAATGACATATACATTTAAAAATTGTTATTAATTTCGAGACACTATTAAAAACAAACGACAACTGCTCTAAAAGACATGGAAACATTTGAAAAACATTTGAGCACACCTATTTTTCGATTGCGATGGGAACGTAACTGACATTCAGCTTTTAGATAGAAGTTTGCTTTACACCTATAATCTTGTAATCTATAAAAGCTATCGGGTTAGTTAGTCCCTAGAGTTGTTTGCTTGTTTGGTTCATGACTAGTCCGTAGCTTGAAGTAAGCGCGCACTAACGCTCTACAAGTAGGTTATACTTATACTTAGCACTGTAATCGACTAGATTATTGATCAAACATAATAAATAAATATAAAAAAAATAATTGGAAATTCAGATGAGGACCTTTTTAAAAAAGTTACTAAATTTTGTTGTCATATGACTTCGACATTTGTATTAGATGCAGTTGCAAAGCTGGGGAAGGAAAAGGGGTTTGAATCTACTGTAGGACAGTGCAGTAAACATGAAAACTCCAAACAAATTTTTTCCAAAAAGGAAAACTTGAAAGATAAATCCAAATAGATCATATCCCAATCAAAAAAGATGAAGCAAGTTGTATAATAGACTTTCAAGTACATAGACGGCTGAATGCGGACACAGGCCGCTTGTTATGAAAATCAAGCAGCAAATACCAGTAGGAAGGAACAGGAGAAAAACGAGAAAAATCCAAGAAACACTAAGCAGAACAACAAAAAACGAAGATAAAAAGTTACACCAAGGATAATTAAGTAACAATCTAAAGTTAATCAAATAAATCAATGACATAGAGCAGTTGTGGCTGAAACGAAGCAAAGCAATGAAGAGGACCGCAGATAAATACGTAAGAATAACAAAAACATAATTGAAATGCTTAAAACAAGTTCAGATCAAACAAGAGACACTAAAACAAAACAAAGGAGGAAGTGCAAAAGAGAGAGAAAAAACAACATACAATACGTAAGTAATCGCCGGTATGGAAAATAATTAATAGAATATTAAAACAATAAATCTTTACCAACAACTGAAAGAAGAAGAGAAAGGATATCAACAAAAGTCAATATTTTGTAACAACAGTAATAGAGAACTAATAAGAGGAAAAGACGGATATGTAAAAACAGAGGACAAAGAAGGAACCGAAGAAGACTTTGGAATTGAAGATAACAGAAGTCTTATATATATGCAGAACTCCACAAGTATGGCAGCGTGTATTTACCTACTGATGGATACAAAAAAAATTGCTTCAGCAATGGGACGAGTCAACGTTCCTGCTATCAAAAAGATAAATCAGGTAAATGTAGCGTATAAATCCTGTTTATACATTTAAAGAATATTTTAAAACAAAAATAGATCAAGAGATGTTAAATACCAGGTCGATTTAGAAAAGCAAGATCGGTAATAGATCAAATATTCGTTTTAAGAAAATTAAAATCGAAAAGTTGTGAACATGGGAAAGAAACATGCATAGTCTTTATAGACTGTACGATTGAATGAACTTGGTGTAAACAAAATACTTATCAAACTAATAAAACTAACGTTGAAGCAAACAGACAATACTTTCAATTGTCCACTAGAGTATGTCATCACGGATTCAGTATATCACAATAAGCATTGATGCCTCACATTAGTAAAGAGCAAAACAAAACTACAAGCGACAATTTTGGAGAAGCAGCAAAATATAAACGGAAAAACAAACGGGAGGATCAGGAGTACAATGAATTAAACAAATTAAGCATCAAATCTAATAAAGAAAGAAGTACAACTTCGAAAAAATGGATATTTTGTAATGTAACGCATTTCCAAAAGTCCCTCATAGCGGCCGCCGCGGCGCCACGGTCGAGCGACGGACAAATGTCTTCTAGGAATGCAGTCGCACGTGTAACCACTCGACCAATGGGAAATTTCCAGATGTTTACCAGCTGCTTTTCGTAGGCCCTGAACCCGGTTCTGAGTTGCTTAAATATCACACAGCAGAGCATCCAGGGGTAGTCAAGTACCAGAAGTTTTAATAAATTCACGCGTGTTGTTCAACACTGTAGAGAACAAAAGTGTTACAATATATTTAACGCCGAATTTGGAGAACCACTGCATGTGTAAGCATTCATAGGATGTTTGTACAATAAGAATCTATCAAGAGACCCCAAAATTAAAACCAATAATGATTTATTCTAGTGAAGAGTGAGGAAGAGAAAATCTTAAAGATAGTCTATAGAGCAAATATAGTTGAAAAGAAGAATAAACAAAGAAATATAAAATTATACAATAAACCAGATGTCATAGCAACAGTGAAAGGTCAAAGACAGATGAATCTGACGTATAAGAAAATTTCCAAAAATAATATTGAAAAGTGATGTAAAAGATTAGGAAAACCAAGATTGAGATAAAACAAAGAAGTATTAAAAGATAACACACAGTACAACATTGACAATTGGCAAGAAAAGACTCGTGATGAAAAAATGAAGACATGAGCCTGCTAGGGCTTTAGAGCTCAAATATGTATCCATTTAAAAAAAATCCTTTGTACATTTGACATCAGGCAGTCAGCTAAAATTTTTTGAACATGACTCAGGCATATCTGTAACGGGAGGTGTAAAAAATTTGCTCTACTTCCGATCAAACTTTCTTTTTTCCACTCTATCTGGCTAACATTCCTTTTTACTACTATTTTAGCTAAAGATTTGTTCTCTTACTCTATCAATACAACTAAATCCGAGCCATCAGCAATCATGATTTTTATTCACGCTATTTTTGGAGTCAAGATTCTAAAGTCCAGTCGCAAAAATGGGCTCTTAATAACTTAAGTCAGATATATAACTTTTCTGTCTTCAATTTTTTTAAATGTGAAAAGTTTTAAAATTATGTCTGTACTCACAACTCTTATAAACTGTGGAATTCTCTATGAAAAGTATGTATCGTACTCCGCCTTGTTTTCTACGTTTTTGTCATACAGTTCCTAAATAAATCTCGTTTCTGGTTATAAACTTTTGCAATGGCTTAAGATTTTTCTTCAGTTGATACCTCAATGTCTAATAAAATCTCAGTTAGTGCAAAAACTAGAGGAGGGTAATTTTTTGCCCTTATTCACAGATAGTTTGAACTTTTTTATTACTTTTCTTCAAATAGAACAGTCTAATTGACTTCTGTCCTCTCTCTTCTAGAGTTAGCTCCTCAAAAATTTTCTAATTGGGCAAATTCTGGCTTTGTCATCCATCTTGTTTGTCTACCACATTCCAGAATACTGCAATGGTAGGCAATGGTTCCGAAGAATTTAAGATTGGTGTTGCATCTATAGTCGGGAACGGAAATGAGATTTGGATCAAATCATGCTAGAGACAGGAAGTTGGCAAAAGACGAAATCTAACTTCAGGAAACTCTACAAGAAGAATATTTTTTTTGTCATGGATGATGAGACTTACTAGTTATACTGGATTTCAGAATAATGGCTTTATGGAGCCAAACCAGAGTCGAATTTTTCTGCCGAAATGTTGGCCGGACAGATTTTCTTACAAGACGGTTATATTGCGTCACAAAATCTCGAAAAAGAGGTCCAAGTGGCCAAATCAATCGAAATCAGTCTCCAAAAAATTCTGATTTCTCGGATAAGGTCGCTTAACACGCGTAAAGGATTCTGTTTTGGCCCGATTAAGTTTCTGTCTACTGTATCCTGGAACTGCAATTAGCGTTCTTCGAGAGAACGAAACTGCGGACGTTAGCAAGATCAATAGTCCTGATGTACCTGTAGTCCAGTAGACTAGACTCACTGAATTTTCAATAAACCTTTACATTATTGTGTGAAATATTATAATTGAATTCTGCTTTATTGAAATAAGTGGTGCGATTAATACTATTAAACTATAAAAGTTGGCCAAAATGACCTTCCAGAAAGGTTCATCTGCGTAAGCAGACGGTTGAACGACTTGCACTGTTGCGAGTTGCTATTGGGATTCTCCAAAAGACGGAACCTAGCATAATGAGGGATGACGAACCCAAATAAGTTGGCCTTTGAGAGTTAGCACTGCTATATAAAGATCGATTTAACTGTTGCTATGCTTATTGTTTGCCCCCCTTCTCTTTTGCAAGAAGAACAAAAGAGTACTTTTAAGAAAAGAAACTTTATGGTGCAACCGATGCTTGAGCTCTCACTGCGGTCGATATTTGAGCCTATGATTATTTAGTAAATACAGTATGGATGATTTCTGGTTTTCTAACGAGTCTCACGTTTAAGTTTGTACTGTTTTTGATACGATCAGTACATACAATGATCTAAAGTTAGTATCAAAACAAATTTTGTCTATCTTTATTTTTAAATACTTTCTTAATGTTCTTTTATGATAAGTTTCAATGAGATAAAACGTACATATCTGGATGCAGCATCATTCAGTTTAGTCGGATTATGTTGTGGTATTTATAACAGCTTGAATGTGCTTTTAATTTTCCAGAAATAATGCCACAGGTAACAAATGTTGACTATAATCTACATAGACCCAAACTTCTTGGGAAGGTGTTATCAACAGTAATAATGGAGTTACATAATCAATAACAGTAACCTATCCAACTTGAATGAAATTTTAAAAGGCGTAAAGACTGTTATCGGGCTGTTTCAAGGCTTTCTTTTTGTAACACAATTATCATTGAGTACAACAATTATTTAAAATGAAAGCGCTACAGAAAATGTGAGACGGGGCAGATAAGATTCTTTTGGGGTCTCAAACTCCCTATTTTAGAGAACCCTAATTTTAATGTACCGCTGTTGAATTTAAAATAGACAACACACAACGCTATAGTCCAAATTACTCTTCGAAGAACCACAAACTTTAATAAATTCATTGTTAGTTATATTAAGTTAAAGACGCTTGTGCTTTTAATGTTAACTACAAATTTACGAAATACGCCTGGAAAGTAATGAAACGAATTGTCTTGGTCCAAGCCAAAGGATCCGAGGGCGAAGCCTTTGGGCCTGACGGTTGATTAGATAAAGGATTCTATCCAGTTCATTTGCCTTTGCGCCTTTACAAAGTGCGGATGGCTTACGGAATGGATAGCTGTTTGAGCCGCGTCACAGGTCAAAATGCAACGAACGCAATAGAATCGAAAAATTTGCAACCGAAACAGTTAATAAGATAGAGAGAGCCTACTAGAAGGACGATATCGAAATTACAAGTGTTAAGGTGGCACAAAGCGTTTACAGAAAAAAGTAGTTGAGGGCGAGCAAAGCGCAGAGCCTTCATCAAAGTTTAATACTTCGCACATTGCGGTCCAAATAGGTGTGGTTTTAGAAAAAGTGATAACTGGCGAAGAAACGAAGACAAAAAGATAGAGTTCCGAATCTCCTCAACCAAAGTAGGTTGGAATCAAAGATGAAAGCGATGCTGTTTGTATTTTTTTGGCTTTAAAAGTCGCCCAGCGCTGCATTTTATGTGGAGGTGTTCAAGCAGCTAAAGAGAAAAATCCACATCCCTTCTCAATATCGCGGAAACTAAGTTTTCCAACAGACAAAACGCCGAACCGTGCGTTGCTACTAGTGAGAAAGTTTTTGGCAACTCTACCCCAACTGTCCTTCAAAGCAGATCTGATTCCTCCCGATTTCTTTTTATTTCGCCAGCCCAAATCCAATTTGAAAGAACACCGTTTTCGGACTGTTAAAAATGTGCAGGATATTTAGACAAATTTTCTGAAAAATATCCAAGTGATGCTCAAGTATATTATTTTAAAGAATATTAAGTGTACATAAACTTATATTCAATTAAATAAATTTTTTTAAATCATTCTATTACTTTCTAGACGCATCTTAACGCCTTCTTTATGATTTAACTATTTACCAACCTGGGATATAATTTCGTTAGTTTTAATCTTCTAGACTGTCTAGATTTCTTGGAAGATAGGACTGAATTGAGTAACAATCTACAAAGAGCAAAGTTGCAAATAGGTCAGTATCCAATTATAGAGGTCTTATGTTTTTACAAAGATGTAGCTACCAATTTCCTATTGGAAATGATCATAATTAATAGAATTTGGAAGAAGAACAAAGATTAACGACGTAATGAAGGTTTCAGAACAGTTGAGCGAGATGTGTAGTGCAAAATAGGCGCACAGGGTGGCAACCTAGAGAAGAAAAAAGAAGCATTAGCAGATCACCCAATAGATAGGAAGATGAAATGCAAATGACAGCGGGAAGGAAATGAGAGCGATTAGTACACACAATAAAAAGAAAACTGGAAGCAAAAGAGAAAACTATATTTCATACGGGACAACAAAAATCTGAAAAGAAAACATGTCTTGTTATAGAAAATCAAAGAAATTATTTAACGACCTTATAGATATGGAGTTGAACACAGGTGTTTTCCTGTAAATAGCCGCAGCGATGGGCATCCATCTGCGGTTTTGCGAGTTTCGACGCGTTTAACTCGCACACTTGGTCAGTGCTTCGTCTATATCGTCTGCTATTAGTGAAATTGATTTTTTAAAATATTTTAAATAAGTGATAGTGCCGTTCCTGTAGTTTCTCTTCGTTCTTCAACTTTACAGAACAAGGCGTACGGAAGTGTAACAATAATTTACATTATAATAAGGAAATCTTTCAGGAGAATTAAATTCGGTAAGTCTTTTTAATATATCTTTTACCTTTATTTGGGGATTAAATATAGGTTTTTATATATATACATTTTATTTATCGTTTTAGCGTTTTGCATCTTGTGCGAAATAAGATTACATCAGGAGTTTAATTATTGTAATTGACAGGGTGTTTATACAAGAAATCCATATTTGATGCATTATAGATCTAAAGTCCAAGTTACTCTAAATTTATATATGGGGTGTGACAAAAAATATTAATAGAAACGAAATCTGGTCTAAACCTTTGTATCTTTCGAAGCATAATCGACAACTAATTCAAGGTTTCGCCATTTTATGATCCATAACACATAAATAAATGTAAAACTTTATCAAACTAATATATACAATCATGTTAAATAATGTTGTAACTTGTATCGATTTACAATTCGTTAAATTTTTGGAGAACAAACTATATAATGCAGGAAATTATTAATTTTGAGTGTTTTTATCAATTAAATGTTGTTTCTTTTAACTAAATGTTATTTTGAGTTTATATACAGGGTGATTTAAAATTTAAACTGTGTTTACATTGTTTTTATAGCTTAACTGTATGTGTTCGTTCTAAACAATTTAAAGCAAATATTTATATACAAATTGCAGATTTATATATATATATATATATATATATATATATATATATATATATATATATATACACATACATAATACTCAGTCTTTTTTACCATGCTTGGAGTCGGTAGGTTGTCACCCTTTATTTGGTTACTGTTTTTGATACCACTTTTTCCAGTTTTTCTGCTTTATTGTCGCACTAAATTCCGCTCTTTTCCTATCTGCTCCGGTATTTTTCTCACCTCTTCTGTCCACGTCTTCCTTGGTCCTCCTAGTCTATTCTTTTGCTTTGGTGTTACTTCAAATGGTTTTTTCACTATTTCGTCGCCTTGTATTCGCTGCGTTGCTAATCTTGTCTTGTCTTACTTACCCCTGAATTTTTCTCCAAAATCTCATTTCTGTACTTATCATCAACTTGCTCTGTTGTTTTTTCGTGATCGTCCATGAACTACTTCCGCAAGTCATCATCGAATACACTACTTTTCTCGCTTGTTTTATTACCTTAAAATTTCTTACAACCGCTTTTATTTCGTATCTATCATCTGAATGATACCAATAAATGTTCCCAAATACTTAAATTTGTTTATTTGCTCCACTTCTTTCTCTTCTATTGTGATTTTGTGCCTTATATCGTCTGCTGCTATAACTATTGTCTTTATCTTCTCTGTAGTAATTTCCATGTTTGTTTTTTCACTTCTTTATTGTATATATTTCTTCTATGTTTCTACTAAGTAATCTAGACATTTGAGCCATTTCCATTTTATTGTTTCTTTTGCTTGCTTTTACTACCTCGTTCAACATTAGTATGAACAGTATCGGATTTAACACACATCTCTATCTTAAACTTCTTGTTGTTTTTGAACCATCTGACTCATTATTTGTTATTCTTGCTATATTTGTTGTTTTGTTATATGGTACTTTAATAATCCCTCTCTCTGTTATATATGTAATATATCTCGAATACTCTCGAATACGCTCTTTTAACTCTATCGGAAACTTTTTTCAAGTCTATGTAGCAAAATTGCACTTATTTTCTCTTTCTTATTGTTTTTTGTTGCTGATTTGTCTCAGTATAAATTTATTACCTTGCTCATCTTGTCCTTTTGTGAAACCCCATTGACTATTCTCTTTTATATTTTTCAGTTTTTCTTTTAATACCGATTCCTATGTTTTTGCCCATTTCTTGTTTAATATGCGAACTAAGATTATTTTTTTATGATATAGACTCATCACTTTATTACTCCCGCCTGCTTAATTTATTTAGGTTTTTCGTTTTTCACAATGTTGTTAATTAATCTTAATATTTTATGGTTCTTGTTCCTTATATGTTTTTTAATCATTCCTGGCGTTATTCAATCTTTTCCTGCTGCTCCCCCCCCCCTCCAACATTACATTTTGTATAGACTTTTCTAGTTCCATTTTTGATATTGGCTGTGTTGCTTTGCTCACTTCTTTCTTTGTGGGTAGTTTTCTTTGTTTATTTTTGATGTTCTATAAGATACGGGACTTAAAAATTTACTGTTGACAAAACCAGACACCCCCGACAAAGACAAAATCTAAAAAATGTGTTATTAGATAACTTTCAAAATTCAAGTTATTTCGAAAATCCCAAGGCTACGCCTTGTACAAACAAATCAGTATGAATAACAGACGAACTGTTAAAAACGCAGCTGAAAAGCTGGAATAAAGAACTAAAGGGCTATGGTAAAGTATCTAAAAGGGCACTACAGGAAGAAATTGATCTTGCATATCACAAAGAAATAGAACACAAGTAACAAAGAGAACTATTTACTGGCAGTATTTTTTTATAAGGATCTTTAAACATTAAGATAATTTGCGATAAAGAATACCGCGTATCTCCAAGCGAATGAGTGAAATAACTCTTTTTTTAACCATTTCATAGGTGTTGATCTGAAAGATTAACAAAATATTGACAGTTTAGTGTATGCCTCTGAAATACTGAAAAGTGAAAAGATTTTGAAACTATTAAAAGGGGGAAAGTATGGGGAAAACAAGGAAATGCATTTAAATTTTTTCCTTGTTTAATATGCTGCTGTACTCAATATGTCATTGCAAATGGGACGATCGCACGTTACATGTGCTTACTTGCCGGCCTCTAACTTACATCTGATCCTACCAGCAAAAATATTGAAATTTTAAGGAATATAAAGAAGAATATTGCAGTAATTTGCTAAATGGGGTAGAGTTGCCCCAATTATCTGTCCAATATAGCTATAACGAAATTTGGTCGTAATGAGAACTTTAAAAACGATCATACAAGGTGTGCTTAAAAAACGAATAGCGCCAACCAGTAGAGTAAAAACATTCCAATCTAGTCGGATTAGTTAGCGGGAATTTTTGTAAATACAAAGCTGCATGCCTAGTTATGCTATCATTGAAATTTTTCGATTTTTTTAATCTGGCTACTCTCCAAAGAGAGTTATGAGTCTTTGGTGAAGACCGATCTTTTGTGTACTATTTATCAGACATGAAGTGAAAGTTTGACGGGAGAAGCACCGGACTAGAAAAAGTTTGTTAGTATGGAGGGGTTGCATAACTGATGATCCGGGCTAATAAGAGGTTTAAATATCACAAGTAAGCATTAGCTACCGCCTCTTATATTGAGGCAGTGAGGGCGTCTTTTATTTTAATTTTGCTGGTACGATGGGAAATGGGAGAAATGGTTTTTGTATAAAAGGAATTAACCATATGACTTTTTTATAATGTGTTATATTTCAGCTAGATATTTTTTGACCTATGCAAGTGTTTGAAGGTATTTCACATACTTCTTAAGTTTCATTAACCCTAAGTATGTATTTCTTCATTAATATGCGGCTCATTTTATGGATAATGTTTCTGATTAAAGAAAAAACGCATTTTATTGGTAGGGAATATCTTGGGATTGGGAGTTCTTATTTTTGTTAAAATTTCTAATTATTATGGGATAAAGATGTGTTGAAATATTCATTATGGTAATAGTTTTAGGTTCTATTTCTCTCCTTGTCCATTTTGACAAGGTATTTAGTTAGATTTTAGGTAGTAAAACGGAATTCATTAACTATAGGATATAAAGAAAACTTTTCTTTATAAATTTTTGAGACCATGTACTTTTTAAATTTTAGAGAATTTTTCTCGGGAGTTTTTTAATATCTGATAG
The DNA here is from genome assembly GCA_036346155.1 of Sinelater perroti. Lineage (NCBI taxonomy): Eukaryota > Metazoa > Arthropoda > Insecta > Coleoptera > Elateridae > Sinelater > Sinelater perroti. Next base: position 18,180,028 of record JARFIY010000254.1, on the reverse strand, counting down.
TAGGTTTTAGTCAGTAATAAGGATTTAGATTTTTTTGTCGAGTTATGTGGTGGGATTGTTCAATAAATATTTGGAAAACAGCAAAATTAAAACCCTTTGCAAGAGCCTAAATAGCCGAGTTACTTATAGGGCAGCTGAAAAATGTATGCACTGTGGTGTTGGTTGGATTTTGGGTAGTTGACTTTGGACAATTTAGAAAATATATGTTTTTGGTATTGTTTTTCTCTTTCAATGTATATGTCGCTTAATATTAACAAAAATACCGATTTCCAAACCCAAGATTTTTCAGAACAACAAGAAGCTTGTAGAGTAATGTAATAAAATAGTTGATTTTATTCGTTCAATGAAGGGCTGCCGCCATAATGAATTCCAAGGAGTATATGTATACTTTATAAAGACTACCAAAGAACCTACATAAATCAAACAATCGGAAAATGTTTAGCTAAATATATGGCCGTACAGAATGGTGACAACTGTTCAATAAATCATAAACTAATCACAAAATTAACTTCTCACACACCAAAACTATTTTTTTAATCATAACGGTAGAATTATTTGTAAGTTAATTCTAAAAAAAAATTACCCTCTCAATGTCTGTATGCAAGAAACAATAGCCAAAGCTTATTTGGCGTAGAGAAACGCCATCATCAGGTATGCAACATCTTAAAACTTTTCCCGACCCGAAACACCTCCGCCAAAAAACATTCTTTCAAAACCTTTACTTCTAATCCTATATATGATAAAGCAAAACACAGAAAAGATCAGACTTCTTCGAAGACTCGCAGCACTCTTTAAGGAGGCATGTAGGCCCTAGGTGAAGAGCTAAATTCTCTTGAAAATATCGCAATGATACTTCAGACATTTTTGATCGGTGAAATGGTCAGATGATCAGGCTGGCCATGGAAAAGGTTTCACTCTATTTCGTTGAAGAAAATTTAACGTGTTATGTGCCACATGTGGTTGAGTGTTATTTTGTTGAAAGGTTGCTTGGGTATCTTTTGAAAGAAAAAAGTATCATGGACTGTAAGATCGCGTCAATGTATGTCCGACTGGTAATGTGCCGTGTAATGGCTCACCATTGTTGCCCTAACATCTGAAGAAGATGATTCTCCCAATTGGTTGCTTAGCGTACTACCTCGGATTACGGTCTTCGTGAATGAGTAGCTTCTTTGATGCACTAGTCTTATAGTCACCTCACAGCACTGCTATGGTTGCATATTTTCCCTTTGTCAGATGAGGCATTATTACACTGTATAAGTTACACTTGCCAAATCTGAATGCCTGAGAACGCTTTTACGCCTATTTTACACGTGATATTACTATTTCTTCCAGACCGCAGTTTTAAGAAACAATACATCCAAGTCTTGGACATACAATCACATGGTTCTCAAAATTTAATCGTTTTCTGATTATGGTAGGCTTAATTTAATATAAAGGTTTCAGTGCAATAGAATTTGTTTTTAATGATGCTTTATTAATAATGTTCTTTCTCTCAGTTCTTCGCATTGCCAGTACTACTTTCGACTTTTTAAACCTTTTCTATTTCTTCCTTTTGGGGATTTTCGGAAAGGCATTTGGGGTTTCATTAATCTTCCAAATGCTAACCATCGTATATTAATTATTGATGGTTTTTGGTACAGCACGGACATAACTTTTGACATAGATCGGCATAAATACTCTTAGTAATTTATCGTTGAATTTTTGACAAAGTGAAAATTAAAGATCTTGAGAAACAGCGTGTTATTGTTAATTTTTTTCGCACGGACATTTAAAATGCTCCAAAAAACATTTGAAAGAGACTGTATAAACAGGACTTAGTGCTGCAAATGGATCAAATATTTTAAATGGGGCAGAACATCGATCAATAAAAATGCCAAGACCTAAACGACCCTCAACATAAACAAACAATGAAAACATTGATTTAATTTCTCCTATAGTTCGTGAAAATCGCTGTTTGATTTTTTGATAATGGGAATGAATTATACGTCAGATAAAGTAATTAAAAAAATTGTGCTGTATTTGCTGACTGATGATCTGAAAGAAACCGAAATAACGTTAGTGAAGACCTTAACAGCACCGATGTCCCAGGAGATATTTTTTTGTTTTTTAAATTAAGGATAACCTTGAAAAGACATCGTATGCAAACCATAAATGATATTGAGGAAAATTTCATACAACAGCAGCGTATCACCCCCTCCCTCCCAAAAAAAGAAGAAATTGAGGAAACGTCGATAGTTGCGTATACAGTTCTAAATACTTTAATAAAGTTTTTTATCAAAAAAAGCTGAACACACCTTATACTTACACATTTATGTAACTTTTTTTTGAAAAAACAAACGTAAATTCTAATTGCATTGGACCAAAGTGACGTCTTCATTACTTTTAACACTTAATTAGACTTGGATAATTAATTAACAATCCTGTAAGTACCTTATAGATCAGCATTTAGAAGACTTAACGGTCGCTTCAAGGTGTAATAACCGGGGTAGCTGAAAATTCGCATATTATAGAAGCATTTTGTGCAAACGAACCACAATATACTATGAATGATGAAGCGTGTGCACTATTTATATGATGCTTTATTTTTAACAAGTTGTGGTATCCATTTTTATATGAAAGAGTATCACTCATGTATGAGTGGATGGGTATAGGCCAACTATACTTGCCATATCACAGCGACGAAGCTGCCGCCTTGCTTATTTATTTATATAATTTTTAGACCTTGGTATTACGTTCTATAAAATATTCCACAATTTAATCTAATTTCGTTATATAGGCCACTTATAATTAAGTGTGGAATGGCCTATTATCATTTACACATTTTGCTATTCAAAACACATCTAAAACTTCAAATGTCGCATCTTATCAGCCCCAGTTCGTCTGTCATCGGCAACAAGTGCCTTCAGTATCACACAACGCAGAATGGAAAGCAGGTTGCAGTAAAAACGTGGCCGACATGAAAACACCGATAATAACCACACAACTCAAAACAAACTACTGGTTAAACCCTGAAAATCGTTTTAGTGTGCTTTACGATGCGAATTTACAGGAGCAAGATTCAATTTCCTCTAAAAAAGCTGATCTGAAACTCCCACCGATATTCGTTTCTTGAGTGAAATCCATCGAACCTTTCATCTAACTCTTAGAAGCATTAGATAAAGATAAGTATTTCTTGAATGCTTTACCAAAGGACGAAATCTAAATACTTCCGAAAACCATGAAAAATCATCATTAATTACCAAAGATTTTCCACACTTTTGACTTTAAGCAAAACTGCAATTTTTGAGTTTGCTAAGAAATCTACGTCCATCAGCAAGTACTAATAGAATTAAGAATGAAATACAAACAATTGAGCACACCTCATCTAATGTATGGAATATTAAGGAAAAGAAAGTTACCCCTTTTTGTCGTATATCCAAAATCCTTTGAGAACAATAAAATATATACAATACAAAAACACTTATGCTTTCTGTGGTCAAATTTAAAGTCCTACGAGCCAAGCCTCAATGTTGAAACACAAATGTACAAAACATTTCTGCAACAAAATTCCTCGATGTGTAAAAGCACATGTATTCACCCTATGTCACAATGTGAACATACAGTAATAATAATGATAACGCTCATACGCCCCGCGTGGGAGCAAGCCCTACTAACAGAGGTTAAGGTTCTCATCATCCCTGATGCGAAACTATGTGGCAAGCACCACGCCTTAGACGACCGCCATTATTATTTCTTGTTCGAGTGAACACAGCTACTCAATTGTTTTTAGTGGCTGAGTAGGCCACTCGCCAGGCATCAGAGAGCACCTGGAATGGACCACGCTGGCGATGAGAACATACAGTACAGTAAAAAACGTTACTTGCGTCAACTACAACGGGAATAATCCTGTAAGCTGTAGAGGATGTCCTATTTATAAGGACGAATGCTTCCACCCATACGGCAAAAGATTCTCCCAAGCACAAGACACTAACAACCAAGAATCTCCTTCACTCAGAGATAACCAAGACCACTCAACATTTCAACAATACTAATTCTCCAACTTAAACTTAAAACAGATACTAAAACAATTAATGGATGACGCCCATAGCGAACAGACACTTTAAAATAGCGGTATGGAAATAGCGGTATTATCACAACACAAACTACGGCATCGACATCGTTTCAATCTTAGAAGTGCACTTTACCAAGTGTTAGTTACTTCAAGATTCCCAGCTTTGTTGTTTGCACAATACAATTATCAGGGACACAATTAAGTAAAACTTCAAGCCATAGTTAATAGTAGTTGAAGACTGGCTAGGCCCACTCACACTATCAACGGTTTATTGCCCACCAAAGCATAATAATAAACAAGAAATATACGAACATCATTTCCTTACACTAGGTAACAGACGAAATACTATCAAAAGGCAGAGAAATGATTAAAGTGGTAAACAAATTGGGGCTACTAGCCTTTTTTACCAGCAACCTACATACTGGTCCACGGACCCCAGAAAACACTTGGATTTGCTCGATCTGTGCTTTGTAAATAAGATAAACATAAACCTTCTTAGTAGTGGTTTTCCCCTTGATCTTTCTGTTGATCACTTCCCAGTACTAGTAACATTGGGTACCAGTGTAATAATCAAGAGGAAAGTGCTATCGCTTACCAATAAATGTAACTGGGATCGCTTCCAGGAGTTGATTGTCCAATTTGTACAGATGGACATCCCATTAAAAAGAACTACAAATTTGGGCGTAGTTGCACAACACTTTAATCAATTTGTCCAGGACCACATTAGTCCTGTTTACAGTTCGCTTATATTTAAGCAAGAAACAGAAGAAAACACAAACTAAGAAGAGTGTAGTAGACAACACGACACCCAAACGACAAAAACCTAGGTTCTAGCATTAGAAATAAAATGTGTAAAGCTACTTAAAACATCTCTCTCCGCTGGAAGCTGATGACTACTCGCTTTGGTAAGCCACAAAACACTTAAAGCAACATCAGAAACACAAAGTGCTAATTCATACTGCCAACAATACCTGGGCTAACAGCGATCGTGAAAAGGTTTTTATCTTTCCAGGTCCAGGTTTCAAAGCATTCCCGCAATATACTAGACACTCCATATGAAATCAGGCTACCAATAAAAAACACAAGATTCACCATATAGAAGACACCATTCTCAAGCAAGTAATCACTGGTTATATTCTTTAAAATCTTCTTCAGAAAGGATAACAATTTATAACTTATCTATTCAATGCAGCTTTACGTCTTCACTACTTTCCTGCACAATGGAAAACTGCTGGAAAACCTAGTGGTCTATCAACCCAACCATAATAAAAAATCACCTTACACCAAATCATCAAGTTGGTTTCCGGAGAAATTACAGGATTGTGACTTTGAACAGATGCTGTGCTGCTATATTTCTTGATATCACACAATCTTTCGATAAGGTCTGGTTGCAAAATGAAGAAACTCTACCTGCGGACTATTTCGAACTGCTGAACTCATACTTAACCAACCAACATTTTCTTGTCCGATATGGCTACGAGTCAACACCTCTATACCCCAACAACTCTGGTGTACCTCGGGTAGCGTGTAGGGTCCTATTCTATACCTGCTATACACAGCGGATTCCTCCACGACACCTAAAAACATGGTCACTACTTTCGCGGATGGTACGGCTATTCTCTTAAGGCACACCGATCCCAATATAGCATTTCAACAGTTGCAAGTCTACGTAGACAAAACCAGCATTGGTGCAAAAAGTGGCGCGTTACCATAAACGAAAGCAAATCAGTCAAGCGACGTTGACGCTAAGAAAGGCATCTGCCCATCGCTAACATTTAACAAAACGTGAACATATAGGCCTACAACTACAAGAAATGTACTAACTACTAGACCACCGATAGTTTAGAGAACAAGTTACTCTTTTACAAAACTATGATCAAGCTCATATAGAAGTGCGAAATACAACTCTATCGAAATTCTCAGAAGATTCTAATCAAAATAAGACACAATATTGCAGTTACTACAGTTAACAAAGAGATACAAAGGTTGAATGTGATCACCCAAATAATCTAGTCCAATATTAACTGATGTAGTCCACATTTTTACGCATCCAATGTTTGACATCACCAACTTTGTAAAAATAGTCTCAAGTTGATTTAAAAATCCGCACTGAATCTCTGATAATCAGAAAGGCCACGTTTGATGATCGGCTAAAACTTGTCCTTCCCTTGCTGCGCCCTGCGCTGCAGATTCAGAGATGGGATCAATGGCGGGCGTTTAAAGGGCGGCAGGCGGCTGCACTCTAATCCCGGCCGGGTATCAGGTGTTGCAGCGGCGCTGGAGCGACAGTTGCTGTTCTGACTACAGGATAATGCCGTAATACATATGTAAATAAACTGCCGCACATCGCGCTTCTGCTAAATGTCTCTTTTTAAATTGGGGCTGGGGTGCTGCAGCAGCGCGGCCGATAAATTTTGGAAGGAAGCCGCTATCCAAGTCTATTGATCCGTGGCACCGGCTTCACTTTTTGCGCGAGCAGGACAATTGGCAAAAAAATGTTAACTCATTACGTTTCTCTGATTTCGCCGAAACGAATAGTTGGCGCAGTAAGGATAAATATGCCAAAGTTTTTTTTAACTGACTATTTTTGGAATTTCTTGCTCACTATTGTTAGACCGCATTAAGAGTAATAGTTGGAATTGATATTCAAAGATTTGAAAATTGTATTCGAAGTTTTATAAGTGGTAATCGAATGCATAGTAGGATTATTAGGTTGTTATTAGTTCTGACTATGGAAAGAGTGTCCAGTACAGTTTAGAGAGCCGACGAAAAATGCCAATATTCTTCTCTGTCACTCTGGTCTTCCGGGACGTCGGTGAGCTTCACTTTCAAATATTGTTTATGCTACACCTACATATCGGTTTTCTTGGGGATGTTATCTCCAAACGGTACCTTAAGTCTTCTCATCTGACGGCGTTCCAAAAATAAATTCTAATTTATATTTGATTCTACCTCGTACTTTTTTCTGTGTTTTACTTTTTGTACTCGCGAGTGTATGCTAAAGATAGCGGGCGTCAAAGAACTAGCTGTTAACATGTATCAGCTTTATCCTATAAAGCTTCTTAAAAGTGACAAACAAAAAAAGTTAATTTATTAAATTTCACTGCCTTTTTGTTTACTATTGAGGAACACAATTAGATACATCAGATATACATTTAACAACGGCTGATCTTTTGAGTTGGTTGAGGTGCAGCTGTCGTTGATATCTTTTATTTCTGGTGGTAATTTTTCGGTCCATGGCTTCAAAGTAAACCTAGTTGCATGAGCATAATAAGCAATATATTCTAAGTTTATCTTTTTTTATACTTCACTTGTAATGTTGCACTAAATGTTTTGATAAATCTAATGTATAGGTGTAATATGCCGGATAAGTAGCGAAATGACACTAATAATGGAATGTATTAGTATACCATAAAGCGGTTTAAGGCAGCTTAAATTGGAACTTTACCAAACAATGACGTCACATTAAAACTGACCATTAGGTCTCCTTCCTGTAGTTGGATGTTTTAAAAAAGGTTGACAACGTGTACGCTAAATGTGTGTCGATAAAAGATTAAACAAGTATTTGGTCAGATAGGGCCACTGATGGCATCGGTAATTGATCGTATTAGTATGCCATGAGATGGTCCAATGCGTCTTGAATTAGAACTTTCTCCAGCAGTGACCATTAGATATTTTTTCTTGTTGTGGGATGTCTTTCTGAAAAGTTTGGCAAAGTGTGCCCTAAGCGTGCCGGTAAATCCAATGTGTGGCTGCAATAAGTCGAATAAGTATTTGGTCAGATAGAGCTACCGATGCCATTGATAATGGATCGTATTAATAAACCATGGAATAGCCCAAGCCATCTTGAATTGGAACTTTAATAAGCAATGGCGTCACCTCAAAACTGGCCATTACGTCTCCTTTTTGTAGTTAAATGTCTTCAGAGAGGTTGACAAAGTGTGCACTGAGTGTGCTCGTGAGTCCAATATGTGGAGGTAGCAAGTTGAACAAGTATTTGATCAAATAGAACCCACCAATAGGATCGATAATAGATCATGTTAGCATGCCACAAAAACCACGGAACTTTTGACTATTAAGTATTTCTCTCTTGCACCTGAATGTTTTAAAAAAGATAGACAAAGTGTAAGCTGGCAAAATCCAATGTGTGGCAGTAATAGGTTGGACAAGTATTTGGTTAGATGGGACCACTGATGTACTGACAATTCTGTACATAACTTTGTTGTCTACCATAGTCGATTTTAATTGTGATGTGCGTGCTCGCTTGTTACTCTTCATTGCTTTTTTATTTTCGTCTTCGACTAGTCCAATGTTTTCAAATCAGTCCTTTTTTGACCTGAGTGGCGATTTAACTGCTTGTGCCTGTCTGAACTTGTGAGTCGATAAAAGTAATTCTATTGTTAGACTTTAATTTCACAGTAATCTGTATATATTATTTGAATATATTGAATTAAGATGTTTAATAAGCTGCAGTGGTTCCTTCTTTCCACTTCCATATTACAAAGTTGTCATCAAAGTATCTCAGCCACACTGTTGTGGCGTATTTTCTGGAGATCTGTTTAAATTCCTTAATATAGTTATTGACAATACAATCTTTATGTTTATAATACACACATAGTCAAACAGAATAACTGAATATAAAGAACTGTACAAAGAGATGCAATGTATAATTAAAGAACCTGCTTAAGGTGTCCAAAGCATCTTGGATTGGAACAATGAAACAAACAGCAACGTCACATCAAATGTAGTGTGCGAAACCCTTGATATAACTACTAGTAAGTCCAATGTGTGGCTGCAATAGGCTGGGAAGTGTTTGAACAGGCGGAGCCATTAATAGCACGATAATGGGTCATAATTGTGTACCATCCTTTTAGACTTTGAAAAGTTTGTATAGTCTTGGGGGCAGCGTCTCTGATGTTATCAACCTTTTGTTATTGGCGTCATCAAAACAAACTTTTGTACAGGTTGCTCGTGTTGCGCGATATCTGTGCTTAAAGTTTAGATCATCTTCGTGTAGTCCTCCTGTGGCAGTATCCGTTGGTAAGATAATGATACTATCGTCATTCTTCAGATCACAAACAGCCTTTGCTTCCACTCTACGAACTACCATAAGCTTTTTCCTTTCGTCAATGACACTGACGGCTTTCTGGATAAATTTACATTCTGAAAGGTTTATTGCAGTTTGCCTGCAATTCAGTTGTAAAAGTCCACTCTCCTTGTGTAGAATCTAAAACTCAGAAGACGAAGCCGCTGATACCAATAGACGTATTGATATTAGCGGCTTTGTCTTTTTTTGAAAAGTAGAATGTGAGGCTATCTATGATATCATCATATTTGTGAATTCTGTTACTTAGATACTTGTAATCGCTTCAGTTCTAGTAAATACACGGTGTGGGTGTGCACTTTTTCTCTAACCAATTTTTCGATAGATTCGTTGCGTTTTAAGGGCGTTTGCGTTGTAGATACTTTCGGACAATTTCTGATCTTGACAATGTAGTAAGAAGGGCTATACAGCAATTGAGATTTTTTCTCACACAAGTTTTTCAATTGTCTTTTATACTTGTAGAAGTCCTCTTTGTAGAAGCGTATTAAAGAAATTCGAAGGTGTTTTAATACATCGTGTTTGCTTTCGAACTGTTAGGCCGTGTTTGGAATTTGAAAACCTTTAATCTTTCATCTACAGTTAAAGCATACATCTTCGGGTACTTTAATAAATGTTAGAAATTTGCGAATCCTGGATTCAAAAAAGGAACATCTTATTAGAAATCTGCAAACAGCTCAAAAAATTGGTAAGTGTAGTTTTTTCTTTTTTCAGAACCGCTGTATACAGTTGGACTATTGCCATGCAGTCTATTCATTTTTTAAGTTTGCCTTTTTTAACTTCAAAATACATCGTCACTGTCACACAGAAAATTGTTTTACGGCATTATGCACTAATAGTTGACATTAAATCTAATTGTTTTAGCAATAGACGTAATTCATCAATGTATATTTTTTAACACAATGATGATCTACTGCTATCTTATTACTTGTCCGGTAATACCTTCTGGTTAGGTGTAGTGACAACGATTTATCCGAATTTATTCATTATTTAAACAATTGAAGTTTTTTATCCTGTAGTACTTTTATTGGCGTATCTTATTCTCACTACTTGTCTATGTCACTGTAATTGTTATATTTTAATGTACTTTTAAACTCCTTCGTGGTCTCTTTGATTTTGTTTTATTTGCCATGATACTATTTCTGTTTTCTTTACTATTTTTATCTTATGCACTTTTAGAATTTGAGAAAAACTTGCTTTAATATCCGAGTTTGTGTGACTACCAATTGTTTAAAGGCAGGTAAAGTCGGGAATTGTTTTTGGGGAGCCTCCCTAAGGACATTAGTCTTTTTCGTTTTTAAATTTTTTACATTATTCGGCCTATACGTCGTAAGAATGAAACCAAAAGATATAAAAAATATCTACAGATGTCACTTTAGCCATTGCATGATATGTTGTTTCTTATTTGTCTCTCCTACTTTCGAAAATCGGAAAAATACTGAAATTTCTGTGAATGCCATTTTGTTTCAAGATGACGGCCGAAATCAGAATCGTTTTTCGATTTTCATTAGTAGAGGAACATTTGAACGATACTAAGCGAGACAGACAAAGAAAATTAACACCCACTTTATTTTTTGAAGGTGGTAAGATTTAAATAAAATATCTACCGAAGGCTTTAGCTTTTAGTTTGTATCTGTAATCTTCAGCGTCAGCTGATAGAAACTTAATAGCAGTGCAATACTTTAACCAAATATCTCAAGTTAAGAAGGTTTTCTGCAATCGGATCACCAATGAAAATATTTAGTATTTTTCATATCACCGTTTGTAAAATGTATATTATCTTTTTCATTGATCGCATGATCTTTTGAAATTAGCAATCGTGCGGGAGTAGATTTCATAAAAATTATTTTATTTTTTGGAAACTTAAATGTCTCGCCTTAAACTTTATCAAAAGCTCTGGCTACTCCCAAATGTTCTAAAGGATAATGGGCTGGAAGTTGCTTTTGAGTGGTGGTTCTCCAATTTTATAGTTGTAAAGAGTTTGTATGGGAAGATCTTGGAGATCCACGGTGTATCGTTGATATACCAAAATTCAATATTTATTTAACACTACCACTGTCAAAGTCTTCCCTGTCTAGTGTGGACAGAAAAATATGTGGGGTTTTTTGACCAACTGATACTGTGACAGTGAAAGCTAAATATAATATAGTCATTACGTAATATATCCGCAAAGTTTATGCACCACCCTCTAGCAATTTTTAATTGCCAACCATTTAATCGCTTCTACATCTACCAATGTACCCAATGGCCTGGTTAACAAACAATTCATCTCACTTTTTTAGAAATAACGCTAACCTTACGTTAAGACAGTTTTTCCTCTTATGGTTGGCAAACCTTAATAAATAATTTGGTGATTAAAATTAAAATAGCAATGAATTTTAGAGATATTCAAAAACTACATAAAAAAGTTAAAAATTTAAATTATTTGCTCTATAAAACATCCAATTATTTTTTGACCATCTTATAGTTAGAAACATCGTTATTATTCTAACAAACACCTTACTGAAATATAAAAAATTTGTGTCACGTCATGTAAAGACATCTTCCATTCGAATGCGAACCTCATCTCCACGTCGGTATACTCTGTTTGCACAAATGAGGCTCTGATGATCGAATAATGGCGGATTATTCATACTGAATTGAACGAAGGGGAAATGGTTTCGTAGATGTATAGTTTACAGGGATCTTAAGAACATCCTGCGGAAGGTCAAAGAAAACCGTCGCAAAAAAAACTTTCCAGGAAAAAACGGCAGATGACGACAATGACGGAACCTTTCCTAGTTAAAAATGCCGGAGGTAAAACAGATCCCCCACTGAGAAATACTAGACAATTCAGCAGTATAAATGAAAAATAAATAATAAACAATAAAAAAGTAAAAGAACATAAAATACGAGAACAGTTTAGTAAAATGATAAATAAATAATCCATAAGAAACAAATACAGAAAAAAAACGGGGAACAGTATGAAACATAATATAGCGAAGACATTTAATAAAAAACTAGAAAGAAAACAAAAAAATTATAAAAATGATAAAAGAAAGGCGTAAGCATAAAATTCATGCAATATATAAGGTTAACAAACACCTACAAAATTAAGAGATAAGTTAAAAAGAGACGCAAAAATTTAAAGAAACTTTTTATTAAAAAAAATGCGAAGAAATAGATACTCAGAAACCGAAAAAGTGGAAAAAAAGAAAAGACTTCTTCAAACACCATATGACAAGGAATCAGACAATAAAAGGTAACAATAAAACACTACTAATAGAAGAAAAATATATAAACAATAAATACATAGAGAAACCACATGAAAAGGTAAATAATCAAGAAAACAGAATTTGGGAAGCGTTAGATGACATAAAAGGAAATAAAATACCAGGAGTACATGAAATACACCAATAATATAATAATACTAATACCAAAAACAAAACTCATACAAATAGCAAAATTATCTCTCGACTTCACACGCCTCACGAACTCTCACAGAAAAATAGAAAGGAAAATAATAGCAAACCCTAGTGAAATGCAGTCCTGGCTTAGAAGAGGAACAGAAACAAGAGCAGCAATATTGTATTTGAGACTAACAATAGAAATGAGACTAAAGAAAAACAAAAACACTTTTATCGCCTTCATAGACGTGTAAAAAGTTTTTGACTTTGTAAATTGAAACATGTTTAAAATACAAAAGATAAATATAGAAAAACAAAAATAATAGTCTATTGTAAACATAAATATACAAACATATAAATTAACATAGAACAAAGGATAATAGAAGTAAAGAAGTTACATTATTTAAGAAATCTTATCACAGCAACGAAAGATCAAATCGAGAAATAAAATACATAACTGACAAGTACAAGAAGCCTCCTATATAGTAAAACATCTGCTAGTATCAAATAAAATCATCATCAAAAGAAGATAAAACAAGATGAAGACATGCGCATAGAGCACTACCTTATGTTATGTATATATATATATATATATATATATATATATATATATATATATATATAATATATAAAAATAGAATAACAGACGAAGAACTTTTGAGAAAAGCGAAACAAAAGAGAAGCTACATTCAAAAGAGAGAGAAAAGCTAAGTCTTTGGAAAAAAGAAAATTTATATTTCATTAGTTAAAAACTTTTCCGCACTAAGCTAAATTTTTAACCCCAACTTTTCCTTCTTTAGCGCGTTTTCACCTCTTGTTGTCCACTGTTTTGACTACCGTTTTGTCTCTGGTTTGTAGTAGACGTGGGTCCACGGTAACAAATCGGAAAAGTCCTTTGCTTGCAGTTAAATATTGACAAACACTGCAGTTTTAGGCAATAGCCAAGAATCGCAGCATCCATCTACATCTACGCTTTTACGTGTTTTTACTCGTCTTCCATAACAATACCGCAGACTTCAATTGAGCGGCTATAGTAAGTTCGAGGAAGAGTTTCCATATACTTCATTTCTATCTCAATTGAGGCAGTGTTCCATTGTTTTAAATAAAAGTTTTTATCCCCAAACAACACTAGATTTTCTTTATTTTCTGACAACTTTTTTAGTGACCACTTCAAACATCTCCATAATAAAATTAATGTGTCGTTTTTGGTTCAAATGGGCTGCTTTTGTTTAAAGAATAATACCTACCTACCATGAAGTGGCGCTATCTCTTACAAATTTGCCCTAATTATCAAACGGTCCTCGTAATAAAAGTGAAGCCATAAATTTGCAAGAGTATCATAGTATCATACTAAGAAGTGATGCTTACGTAGTTAAGTTTCTCAGGTGAACCAAACAAAGTTTGCTTAAATAATTCCTTAACTTTGAACATTACTATCCACTTCCTAGAGAGATGAATCTGTAATTGATTTTTCTAGAAACACTTATTTTTAAGAATTTCATGCAATTACTTTCCATTCGCATCTCAACAGCAAATTTTAGTGTTGTTACTAAAAAATGGCGCAGGCACAGATTAGGATTAGCAATGAACAGAAAAAAATCTTAGCGACACAGCGTAAGTTCATTGCAGCGAATGGCGGAGGAAAAAAGTTTTCCCTCTATAAATGTCCTGGCGGATTATTTAGGTCGCGGCCGATAAGACAGCCGATTGACAGGGACGCGGCCATCGCAGGAGCGCCAAAGAAAAGCACGCGTCATCGTAAATTGATAAGACGTCCTTTAAATCCCGACAGGAAAGTGGAGGCGCATTTCCCATCTCTCCCATCTGGCCGCGGCATTCACTGTTCAGCCTCCTATATGCGGTATAGTGTGCGGATTAATTTTTCTGGCTCACTTATACTATTGTACTAGAATTTTATTGATAAGGCCAGAACTTGGCATTTCCTTTTGTTTATTTTTAATACAAACTATTTAAAAAATGGAGGAACGGACATAACGAGAGAAAAACTGCCAAGAAGAGAGCAGAGATTGGAATGTTAAAAAAATAAACATCAACAGATTTAAACTACAGGGTGTTCCAAAAATGTGCCCACTTTTTAAATGACAACAATTGCGGTGTTTTTTTTTGAATGATACACAGAAATAAACCACAAATGATTCAATTAAGCGACACATTTGTGCCTTATTGAACTTACCAAGGGTTACAATATGATGTAGGATATCACCATAGGGCATTATTTTTTTATATATTTTACCCTAAACATGCTGCAGGATTCAGTCAGTCTACGTGTCAAAAAGTTGTTTGATGACGAAGTAATTTACTTTCAACAAGATGGGGCACTTTCTCAGTATCATCGTGATGTAAGGGCCTATCTCAACGGGACTTTTTTGAACAAATAGATTGGATAAATCCCCTGCGTCTTTCCGAGACCTTACTCCAATAGACTTCTTTTATAGAGACACCTCAACAACAATTGATAAGCTGAAGGAGAAAATTAATGGACACTGTCTCTCCGACCCAGATAAAATACTCCGTAATGCTGTCAATCAAATGATTAGTTAAGTATGGTGATTTTTTTAAGTTTAACCATTAAATTATTCTTTCTAATTCAATAAATAATGCATTTATTGTCATCTAAAAAATAAGTGCACTTTTGGGACTCCCTGTATTTTATTAGTTATTTCTGTACAAGAAGGGAGATGCAAATAAATTATAAATAAGCCAAAATTGCCACATTTATTAAATTCAAGGTCATCGTCTGATCGGTACATACCAAACCCCAGGACGAGGGGCTTAGCAACGATCGCACTTTTTGCCGGCCCGCCCCTGCTTTCGATAGCTTTCCAATAGTTTAGTTGACGGCAAATCCGGGCTCGCCAAATGATTCCCAGCTCTCCCCCGGGACGCGAGGATGAGCCGGTATATATAAAGTGATTCCACTAGAACACATGTCTCAGCCCAGCGCGCACCATGCAGCGGCTGCTCGAAGTTCGCTCGTTACTAGTTCATGTGGGATTTGGATTTTACTCTGTTCGCGTATCCGCCGCCGTCGAGTTTAATTGAATTCCGGTTCAAATTTTGTAGTTTTGTTAGAGCCCATTTAAAGTTTGCGCTCGCGAAGTTAGGCACCCACAGGATATGAGCCGGGTGACAACCCTTTTTGCTCGTCGCCCGCGGCTGGCGCGCCCTCCTCCCCCGCGGCTCAGTTCGCTAATTGGACCGGAGCATATTTGTCTTCTAATTTTTATCCGACCTTGAACCACGAAAGACACCAATCCAAGTATTAAAATTTATTCCTGAATTTAACCCTCGAACAGAGTAACGGAGATCAATTGCTATAGAGTCATCAAAATTTTGTATTTCTTATTTTGTTTTTTTTAATTCTTCTCAGCTTTGGGATATTAACACAACGAAAGCCTATCCATGTATAACTCCTCCAATGCTTGTCTACCCAATCCGAGTACACTGTAAATTCATTTTCTTGTGCTATCGATAGTCAATTTGAACTTTTTTACAGACTTAGTAGGCCATGCACCTAAAAGTTTTAAATAAAACTTTAATGTATGTTCATAAGCGAGTTCTTATATCTCTATCTCAGCATAGCCACGCCTCCTAGCTCACAGTCGATGCCTCTAACTCATTAGCCACGCTCTTAAACCCACTACTACGCTTCTAGTGTGCTAACTCCGCCCCGCTTAGTTAATTATGTAAATAATCAACTAGAAGTTTTTTCTTAAACAATGGAGATATTATGGTATTATAAAAAAATGAAGAACGCAAATGTAGGCGTATTTGCTTTTTATTTTATAATTTATTTTGTTTTATACTTTTACAGTTTTGAAATTAACAAACAATAATATTAAAATTTGCAATCGATTGTGCATACATAGTACTAGCATTTTTTTATTGATCTTTCGGCTATAATTTTTTAATCTTCTTCTCACTACAGATTGAAGGTTGGTTTTTGTGAATGAGGATTCTTTCTCTGCCTTTCGTCACTTGACTTATGAGTGGTATATTTAGATCTTAATGGAGAGTTTTGTTTGACATGTACCATAGAACGTCTGCTATCATTCTGAGAGTTGTCGCCTGAAATGTTTGAACAATTTTTGTGTTTTTGGATTTGATACAAATCCAGAACGCAATGCCATATATATGGGTTTAAGTGTTGCCTTGTATATATTTAGTTTCTTTTAAAGCAGTTGATAGCTTTTGTTGATGGAATATTTATTGGTCTGGTTTTAATTGTTTAAGTGTTTTTTGGCTTTAACAAGATTTTTTTATTTAAGTTTTTGGTCAAGATGGAGAGCAAGACGTTTGACTTTATCTATTTCTCGGGATAGGTTCGTTGTTTAGTGTTACTTGACAAGTACAGTAAATTTTTATTGTTGCCTTTTATTTTCTATTTGGTCAGCTAGTCTTGTAAATAAACTGAGATGGTTTTGCTTTTTCCCAATCTCCATCAATTGATAGAAGTGTCGTGTCGTCTGTCAAAACAGCTGTGTAGATGTTAGTCAGAGATAAGTAAGGTCCCAAGACACTTACTTGGCAAACTTCAGATTGCATTAAGTGATATTTATTTGTGCTTCTGGCAGAGTTATTTTCAATTTGTGTAAGAGCTCCCAGTGTCATACTTTGTCAAATGCTTTTTGTACCTGATGCACACATTTTTTGACCCTTCAAGCTTTCTTTTATTAAGTTGACGATCCTGAGGCACCATTAAATCGTGGAGTGCTTTTCTCTAAAGCCAAATTAGTGTTGAAATGTAAGATTTTCTTGAGGGGTTACCTCTTTTATTTTCTTTAGTAGAAGTCTGTCAAACATTTTTGATATAATGCAAAATGAGGATTGGTTGATGTAATTGATATGATGTAACTTCAATTAGTGATTTTTCAGGTTTGGGGAACATAATAATTTCACTACACTGATTCGGATAATAGCATAAGCTTAACCTAATATTGTAGATGGTCTTTGGATATGCTTTAATATTTCAGCAACCCGTAGATCATATCTAGGGGTTTTGTAAAAATTTGTCGATTTTATATCTTTTGACCTTCTGATACGGAGAGGACTTTTACAAGTAGTGGCAGTAGGTAAAGGGCGTCGAGATAACTGTTTCTTTCTTCTTCTAAATTATTTGGTGAAATGAAAACTGTTTGAGATTCCAGGCAAAAGCTTGTGTTTTTTCATTTGATCCTACTTCGTTATTAGCTTTTTCCTGTTTTTTACTTTTATATAGGATAGTAACTTGTTTTTACCACACAATTATATCATATTGGAAGTGTCCCAAAGAGATGTTTGTGTGACGGCCGGAAAGCAATTGATGTTCGGCGTTGCTTTTGACTCAGAACCGCCGCTGTGTAGTAGGGCGAGACCTTTACCTCGCAGGTACCATGTTCTCATTGTCTTATTGTAGATTTCAATACTGAATTTTTTATTGACTTTCCACAATGCATGATCATTAGATGTCAAGTTTCTTAATATTCGAATGAACTGAAGTCGATGCCCGAGCCTATCGAGATTAATTTTGTCTAAGGAATTTATAGTTCTTTTCCATATTACCTGCAGCCTCTTTTTTTCTACTTGTTCTTTACTACAAAATGGTACATTTGTAGTTCTTTTTATGGATTTGTGAATATGTTGCTGTCAGGCATTTGGATTAACTGAAACTTCCTGAAATTAGTTCAAATTTGCTTTTTATTGTGTATAACCTTGAGCCAAGTTTCTTCCACATAATTTCGGCCCTTAAAATAATTATAACGGAACTATGGTTTGAACTGAAATCAAAGCAGGACTATATTGCAATGAGTACTTGGTATTCTTTTGCGATTGCAAAACCAAGCAGATAATTCGTTCCTGTTGGTCGACCAGTAGGTTAGTTTGCTGGTTGAATTTTATCTTAAATAATCTCAAAAAGATTTTATTTTATTTCCTATAACTGTAATAAGTCGTGAGCTCCAGATAGTCTTTTTTGTATTTCAGTCTCCTGCAACATTAAAGTGGAATCCAAATAAGGTTAAAAAAATGTATGTTCTTCAATAAAAATGACATGAGGTGGACTATAAACTACTGCTATAATAATTTGAGCTAACGAATAGTTTAGTTACAATATGATGCATTGTATTTTATTTGTGATAAATGGCTCAGATTATTTTGAAAATAATTGCTGCCCCGGGGTGAACTCTGCTGTCTCAATGGTTAGAGTAATAAACGGAAAAATTTGGGAATTTTAACAACGGTTCTCTCTATAACATAACTTTCTAATATTAAAATTATTGAATTTCAAAAAGACGAAAATCTTTTGTTTATGATTTTTTGCGCCTTCAGCAACCAAGGCTAAATTTTTAGTCATAGCTTTGTCGTCCATTAAATGTAGATTGAGAGTGGTTTAGCTGGTTTGTGCTGATTTTGAGGTATTAGTAGTTTCTTTTAGCACTTTATTTAATTTTCTTTTCTTGGTTATCACTTGGGTGTCTGTTATTGTCCATATTTTCATTTTGTCTTGACCTATTGTTGCTAGACATTAACAAAATCATCGAGTCTGTTGTGGATTGTTTTGTTTTGTTTCAATGGACTTTATGTTCGAATCCACTGTTATTGGTTGACAGTAGAACATTTAAGAGACTGGTATATTTGAATAGTGCTGATTTTAAAAGTTATGATAAATATACTGATTAATACTATTAATTTTAGAGTGTCCCTGTCGATTTAGTACATGTCGCATATTTGAAATTTATATTTATGTTTGGATGATACACGCTTGGCCCAGGACCGTTTTGAAATGTTTATTTCCTTTATCTATCACCGATACTTTTTACAATACGACACGGGTTCCTTATCATTTCGAAACTCAGCTGAAAAGATTAAATTAATATAAATAAATTTGTGTTAAACACATAGTTACATGTAAACATTATTTAAAGTAAAATAAGTCGGCTTGTGGATATATTCAAAACCCGGCTTATTAACAAAAATAAAACAGTTCTTTGTTATCAGTCTTGCACAATCTTTCAATAATTAAACAAACCTGACAGGAACATGTATATGACAATGGTATTGATATAGCTAATTTATTCAACCTGCATCGATACGAAACCTTTCTACCGGATTAATACATAAATAATGCAACGTTTTCACTGGAGCGAAACAAAGGAGGAGACAAAATTGTTTTACGTCCCTCGTTCGCCAAAATCTTTGTATATTTTGTTTGTACAAATTACAAGTTAAACAAAAAATTCAAATTTTTATAATAATTGGTTAATCAACGCAATTTACATAAAGAAATTTGACCACCGTGACCACTAAATTCATTTAGAGAAAAAGTGAGAGTTACTCATTAACATTCGTCTTCTTATGATGATACAAGGAGCGATTCGTAAAACGAAAGAAACAACGGTAAAGTCTTTGCAATTTTTACCAAAATGTATTTTTTTACCACAGAGCTAAACCAAGGACATAGCCCGCCCCGTATCGTGCAAAAAGGTAGAAAGGCCCGCGTTGGGGAAAGGCTATGCGAACTGAGAAATTGAGGCTAATATATTCGCTTAAACAACTGGACGCAGGTACTCTATTATTTTTAGTGGCTGAGTAGGCCACCCGCCAGGCATCTGAGCCCAGAATTCTACCCGAGTTTGACCACACTTCGTTCAAACGCCTCAATCGCGCCCACTGACGGTAGCAATGTGCTTAGAAAAGGAGTTATAATAAAGAGCGTAGGAATATCAACAAAAAAGTAACAGAAAAACGTTTTAAAAACATCAATCCAAAATCTCAATAAAATTCTCTTTCACAAACAACCTGGCAGTGATTGTATGGAAATGAAAGTGTCAGAATATACTTCGCGCTTCGATTGGTCACCTGAAAAGTTTTTACTTCAATCCATGATCTGCAAAAAAGTCTTAGAAACGTCTGTTTGAAACAAATCATTTGGACCAATTGAAGCTTCGTATTCCATTCTAGTTACAGCTTTGCGATGACATCAATCATAAGACTAGATGAAGCAAACCTGCGCTTGCATATTTCAATTCACAATAATACAAATGCGTCAAGTGTCCACCTACCTGTAGATGAGCTTCCTCCGAACAGATCGTTTGAAGAAGCCCGAGCAGCCGTTGCAGGCCAAAATCCCGTAGTGTTTGCCGGAGCTGGTGTCGCCGCAGACGACGCAGACAAGCCCCGGGGTCCCCTTCTTAGTGGGAAAGCTCCACGGCGGCGGCGGCGTGCGGGACGCTTGCACCAACGTCTGCGATCCCTGCAGGCTCAAGGACAGGGGGTGGTCATCGGGCGCAGAGTAACAGTCTACGCTTCCTGGAGAGTTTCTCACTTCTGAAAGGAGCTCACTTTTAAACCATACAACGTACTGATTTTCTGAAAATGGAACGACATTCATGTACACACTTGGCCACAATTCACTTAGATCATCTAATGCTAACCTTTAAGTTTTAATGTGCAATATCAAGTTCATTATTTTTTGTTCACAAAACTGACTCTTCTTTGGTTTCTTATCACATTATTTATATATGTTTGTTTGTCTCACAAATTTGTTTGTGTTTGTTTGTACAAAAGCTTTGTTTATAATCTACGCACTTAAAAGCATTGATTAAAAAAAGTTAGGGATCCAAAAACATTCCACGTATACTCTATATATAGCTTCTAGTATGCTTTTGACTGTCACTATAAACGAGCATGAGATAATTTTAATACCAAGAACACCGGGTGACCGATGAGAGTGGACTACAATACCCATGAATGCATGAGAACTATTTTACTAGATGAGTCAGTTGGAAGTTAGATATCGTCGCATTTACAATGCTTCAGCTGATATAGCAGGGAATTTCATCAAAATCAGAAGGCTTCCAGAAACGGTATAATGAATACAGTACGAATAAACGCAAACGATACAAAGATGGCTGGAAATCAGTTGAAAGCGATCCGTGTGTTGTATGAGACCAACAGGAAAATGTTGAACATGTAGGGGGCTACAATCTTCAAGCATCGGCAATTGACAGTCCTAGAATAAGAAGATATGGTTTGGAGATTTCAAAAACCAAATTATATGAAATTTGAAGGAAGATCTGTTATGATATCCAAACGTCGTATCACCCTCTAGTCTATACTTGTCGTACAACTTCTAGATATTTCCAAAACTTGAAAGAAAGAGATTCCGGACTGTCCACGCAATTAAATCATAAGATTTAGCAGAATGTTTGCAACAGTGAAAATTGTGCTGTAAAAAGCAATTGATATTCCAAAGTGTTTACTTTGAAGGGTACTGAAGTTACGCACAATGTTTTTTGTGTCTTGTACCATTTCCACTAATTCTCATCCTCTCCTTTTCCTCCTATCTTTCTTTGTCTTTCACTATCCTTCTCTATAGTTATTCTGCTGTGGTTTTTATGTCGTGTTCCCAACGTTTAAGTGGTCTACCTACATTTTTCTTCCTGGTTTAGGCTGTCAGTTTAAAAGTCTATTCATCTATCTCCTTCTATTCTTACTAAATGCCTCGCCCAGCTCCACTTGTTGTGCAACTTTTTCTACTAGGGCTTTGACCTTTGTTCTTTCTCTTAAACATTGGGTTTTTATATTTTATATATTTTACACAATATATAGATCTTTTTATTATTATAGTTATACTTTTTTCTATTGTTTGGAGAGATACTTTCATAGTAGATCTGGTATATTACAAAGTCTATTAGTGTTATACAAAATTAATCTGGGGTTACAAATGGGCAATTCTTAATAGTTACAAATGGCGAATCAAGTTATAAATTATCTGATTCTGTAAAAAGCTTGATCAAAGTTTTTTTCATTGCCCTGATTGTGACTGTGAAATTGAGACATTACGAAGGTTTGTCAAATTTATTTGCAACATTAGATAAACAATTTGTATGACGAGTCGTGGGGCTGCCGATACTAATTTTTAATTCGCCCGCCCCCTGCGGGACAAACAGCCCCAAATCCGCGCCAGAATTGCATTATTGTGGAGTGGCCCCCGACGCTAAAGAGTATCGAGTTTATGAAATCAATTCCGGCCAAATTGACGTTAGAGTATTAATCAAGTGCGCTTGATTATCATGTGAATAGGACAGGTCTGGTCCCATATGTCAGCCGGGGTGTGCGAGCTGCCCCATTTCCATGCAGCAAGGCTTAAGTGGGATACAATTAGCATTTGCCGAGCATTTAAATTCGTTTGGGCCGGCCTGGTGCACAGGGTGCGGCATCAGATTATAGGATGGTTTGTTTACCATTATGGGCAATTTTTTAAATAATTAGCGGAAAGCTGCAACTTATGTAGTTCTTTTTTATAATCTTCAAATTTTTCAGTTTTCAGTATTTATTAACAGTTTCTTTCTTATCACTTCCATTTTTACTTCACCCGCCTAAGGTTTTTATTATTTTTTTTTTTTCTATGTACACCATTTTAATTTTATTTTTATTTCTTTATTTTACCAAATACCTGTATTTTTTTATTAGTCTATTGACATTTTAAAATTGTTTTTTCTAAATTTTCTATTATTGTTCTTTTCTTTATTCTTCAAATTTGTTTACTCCTACCCCTTTCAATCCACACGCTCAACATTTATTTTACTTCTATCTTCACCGGCGGGCGCTCTAGTACAAGGTAGTTCAAATATGACCCGGACTGATTTGTGTGTAAACAGGCCGCACTGCGCAATAGCTGTGCGACCTTGAGAGAGTGGAGCCACAACCTCCACCCTCCCTCCTACTGAGGTTAGAACCAGTTCAGTTCTATTTGGGAGTTGCTAGAGTGATGAGCGAATAGAAGGTACTGCGGAGGGTGGAACAACGCATTGTGATCAAATTCCTCGTTCCGCTGTGGGGAAAAGTGTCTTTTACTGGCCCGTACGTTTAAGTAGCGTAAGTACTTCAGAGAGGTCAGAGCGCGTGTAGAGAATAAACCGCACGATCATGGGCCGCAAACATTCGTCACCAAGCCAAACATTCATCGTGAAAACGCGCTTATTTGTGAAAATAGGCGCAGCACTACCAAGAAACTTGGAGAAATGCTGTCTATTAGTGTTGATAGTGTAAAACATATCGTGAGAAACCACCGACACTATCGCAAGGTGAATGCACGGTGGGTACTACGCACTTTGACGGACGTGAACAAAATAGTACGCATGCAAGCTGCCAGTCGTCTGCTACAGCAGTTTGAAGACGAAGGTGATGCATTTTTGAAGTTTATAGCAGACGCGAAGAAAAAGATCCGATCCAAACGAAAGACAGGTGGAAAGCATGTAGCCTTTTTTCAAGACAATGCACGTCTCCATACGGTAAAAACAACTATGAAAACCCTCTCTAAATGGAACATTCTGCCACATTCGCCGTACAGTCCCAATTCGACTCTAAGTGATTTTTACCTGTTCGGAAGTCTCAAATCAGACTTGCAAGGCATGCAGTTTGCGAACAACGGCGCCGTAATCCAGACTGTTCGGGAGTTGGTACGCCGCCAACCAAAATCCTTCATGGAAAGGGGCATCCGGATGCTTCCAGAAAAAATGTGTTGACTCCGGAGGGGAGCACGTGAAGACTGATATATGCAAGTAAGTGTTTGGCAATTTAGTTTTTTTGTAAAAAAATCAGTCTCGGTCGTATTTGAACCACTTTGTGTAATGATTTCTTTTCTTGCATTTTATATCTTGAACTACTAGCCACAACTAATAGTTTAAAGATTAGGGTTACAATAGCCAAATAGTAAATCAGAAGACAAAATGAAGATTGGCAAAGTCATTTAAAAAAACTGTTAAATTGCTTAAATCAAATAATTTAATGTTAATTTGTTTTATTAATTTTTGACACTCTAACGATGTTATGACTATCATCACTTTTAAGTCTAGTATACTTCCTAGCTAAAAGCCAGCGTGGTCCAGTGGATGAGGCGCGGGCTACGGTGCGGACGGAGCTGGGTTCCATTCCGGAGCTCTCTGATGCCCAATTAAAAATAATTGAGTACTTGCGTTTACTCTAACAAAGGGTAATAATGGCAGTCGTATAAGACACGGTTTTCGCTACATCGCCCTGCATCAGAGATGATGTGCGACGACCCGGCAGAAGAGCGAACATATGAGAACCTTAACTTCTAGTTAGCAGGTCGTGCTCCATGCGCGGCGATCGAGTCTTACCATTATTGTTATTATACTTCCTAGATTTTATTTGGTTTGACGGGAAATTGTTTTTATTTGTCTTTATTTATATTATTTTTGAGTCTAATGATCTCTAAGTTGATCTACTTGTATGGTAGAGGCAATTTTAGCATCTATTAATTGGCGGCCATTTTGACAAAGCAGCAAATAATGCAAATATTCTCCCCAGTCATGCCCCTTTTGAGTGACATTTTTCTAAAATTTGTTTATGCTCCGTGCACATTTGAATATTCTTAAGGGTGTTGACTACAAATCACGCTATAAGTTTTCTCAATGTTTTGGGCGGTTTTACCTCTTCTATCCCGAGAAACTAAATAATCAGTTACGCATCGAATGAGGATACATCTCGTTCTGACATTACAATATTGACTACAGAAGTCATCTTCCTCTACGTTCACCTCATACTCATGAAGTCAAAGTTAAACTAAACTTTCAACCTCATTACTATGTCATATATAATTGTACTGAACTCAATCTAATTATATAACTACATATATAGTCCAAGATCTAGATATCACAACGATAAGATTGCACGACTAAGGGATCCAATAGATCACCAAGCAAATCTAAATTTTACAACCACAATCTAGTTGCACATTTAAATTAACTGGTAGAAGAGCAATCCTAAGGAGGCTGGACAGATTATAGTCGGATGACCTTGATATAGTAGCCATTTGGAACTATGGTTTACACTATACCTCTGCAGCAATGAGTGCAGATTAACGAAATACAAATAAATTAACAACAATGTACCATTCGACCATCAGCTACTCAAAGGGGTTGCCCAAGTCACAATTTGCTTTGTCGGCGGCGTTCCGTTCCGAATTACCAAATCCAATCTGCGGGCCTATGGCACCCTCGCGCCAATGCATCTGACGCCCGACTCGATCCCTACGCAGCAATTTTCCATCAGCAGCGGAAGAAGAAAGGGCACTCCGGCGCGCGGATTACCGGCGTCTCAATTTAATGGCAGTGTATTAATTTGTGTTATCCGGGATAAAGTGGTGGCATTATGCGCGGCCGGGGACGCGAATTGGCAGCCCCATTTGCCCAAAGGGGCGCTGCCAAATACTGGGACATGTGGCCGGGCGAATTAAAGATCTATTAGAACGCGATCGCACGCCGTTTTGATTTTGTTATGCAACATGTGCTCGCTGTGTAAACTGGCTGGTGGAGAGGGTGCCGTCATAATCCGGACTCGTATTGGTATTGGTGCCATGCAACAATGTCCAAGAAATTAGTTGCTGATACATGAAAGGGTGCCGCGATAATTACTGTTTGTCACGGGAAGTTATTTTTCAGTTCGAAAACATTTATTGATATCGCCATATTAAAGAAGTTTTATTGCTCAATTATATATTCAACGTCACTTTTATAATGATCTTTTAAACATAATATAAGCTTGTGAATTCCTTCTTTATAGAAACCGCGCGTCTACTTTTCAAAAAAGACCGCTAGGTAGTTTTCAAAAGTTTTCTCGGAACCAAACTTTAGAAACAGATAAAAACCAAAGTCTAGACAATATGGTGAGTGCAACATCTATTAGACTATCACTGTCGTGATGGAAGGTGACGTACATTTTCTAGATTCTTACTAAACAGATAACAACTTCACTTCACTTTCATCTGCTCGTTTCCAACTCCTCTTTTCCTATACGTTGTTGAACAGAACTTACTTTCCATCCTATTTGCTATGACTCAATTCAAAAATGCTTAGCTTTCATTATGAACATGAACAGATACTTGAATAGCTCTGTAAGACCAAGAATTATCATGAAGGAAGATGGTGTCTTGAATTGTAGCTTATTCCGATCTTGGAAGCAATTTTCGTAACCGTTAATCGGTGGTCATTCTCAAAAAAGGGGTGAATAACGCAAATATTTTCCTTGGTCATGCTGGTCCTGGGATGACGCCACGTGTACACTCAAATCTTCTTAAGAATGCTTAAATCTTCTAAAGATCCATTGTACAACGGACATGGGTACCTCTTGCTTCAACATTGTGATGCTGATTAAATACGCGGTAATGCGAGGTATTCTACGGAACAAATTTCTCTCATGCATTAGAACACCTAGAAGCCACATTCCTTTTTGTGGAAAAACTAAAAGATCTGATCCTGGACAAAGACATTGTCGTCTATGAAACAAACACTAATCCGAATACTAGAGACTACCAAGACAAGAAATTGGAAAAAGTAGATTAACAGATTTCAAATAATTTCCACTAAAATTTTAATATAAAACATCTCTCAGACTTTCTCATTAGCTTTTTATGATGCAGAAAAGTGTGTTTGATCTAGCATTTTAAGGTTCATGCCTTTTTTCAACATGCTAATAATTTGTTTCTCCATCACCATAATAACTTAATATGCAGACATGGTAATAATGTAGAACTTCTAGTATAGACTGAAAAATTAGAAGATTGTTTTTTGCCTCATTAGAATCTACTATCAAAATGACCTTTAAGTGTGGCTTCAGCCGCAGCCTGTGCAAACTGGACACGGAGAAGATCGTCGTAAAAAAAAAAATGTCAATTGAGGGAATACCAAGCCACGGTGCCCAAACTGATTTTAGAGAATTATATTAGTAGAAATAGTTTAGAAAGAAAGCTAACTTACCTTAGAGTTCACGGTAAGCAACGAGATTGATACTCTTCAAAAATAAACTTCCATTTTTTTATCTACTGAAGTATCAAGAAATACAAACATATAAAGAAATGTTTATATATAGTCTAAGCTAGAAACACGGTAAGGTAGTTTTTGATTCTGTTGTCTCAAGTCTCTGTTCTTTAAGTGCTTTTTTATTGGTCCAAACAAATGACTATTTGCAAGATAGTAGGTTTGGACTGTAATTAATATGTTGTAGTATAGTCTACAACTAAATCCTTAATTTTTCGAGTCCCAACAACTTTGTTAAACCTGGCGTTATCGCAAAGCAAAAATCGTTGAGCATTATCGTAGTTTACTCCGACCTCAAATAGAATATCAGCAATCATTAATCGGCGATTATCTTCGAGAAAGTGGCGTATATTCTATTCAGTCAAACTGCTCGGTGATCTTCATTTTCAACGGTTTTAGTTCTCCTAAAAATGTTTATGCTACGCATACATTTGGGCCTTTTTAAGAGTACTTTGAATCTTCTCACGGCTGTACAACGGACGTGAGTACCTTTAATCGACATTGTGATACCGACCACAGAAACACTAGTTTGGGATATCTTGTTCAGAAGCATTATCCCTCTTCATCATCTGAAGAAGTTAATCGTTCCTTCCTTGCTGACGTTTGACGAAGCAGAAAATGGACACTAAGTAATGTTTCAGTTATACCATTTAAAGAGCTTTGTCGTATTCTTCAAAAATTTACTTAGACAATCATTGTTTTATTAATCAAAATTTTTCGCAAATTCTTTTTCAAATCTAAACTCTTATGACTAATACTATGCTATTTAATACAGAAAGTATTCCTCTATTACCTACACCGTATATTCCAAACCTCTTTTAGTCATCAAAGTAGTCATATTTTGAAACAAGCTTTTTGATTACAATTATTTGTGTGTTTTTAATGCGCTTGAGTCTTAATCAATCCAAAAGAAGTATTTAGGTATCTGAATAATGTAGGATAATTATAAAATATCATTGTTGATGCTGTTATCAAATCTTTTATAATTGTTTACCTATATATAAAGTTTATAATACAATTTTCTTCAATAGTCTGCTATAGGTTGTTTTCTACAGTTACTAAACACCCCTAGTATTACTACAGCATCGTAACCGCTTTGATGATCATTTATTTTCAGCAACAACTTTTTTCGACGGATTATAAGACTTCCTAGAACAGTAAATAAATACTTAGAGGGAAAACTTTATTTACAGGCAAATCTACACTAGACAGAATGGATTATTTGGAGGGAGAACTACCTTCTACGCATTTGAGAGGGGTGCCAGTTTCTCTACACCTTCTACAAGATACAAGAAACACTGTACGCAGCCTCAGTCTCCTTCAAAGTAAGCGACTTGAAATCTGACACGATTTTTCCAGCGTCATTTCCAAAATTCAAAACATTTCTCAAAGTCCTATTTCGCGTATTGGCTTGAATTTTCCGAATAGTTTCTATTCTAGTCCATCTTCGCACAAAATGCAACAGCCACACACTACATGCGCTCAGGTATTGGTGTCTAACTCCTAATTGGTCCTAATTATCCTCGTTCAAGCATGCGCATAACAGTCCACCCTCATCGGTTACCAGGAGAGATCTCCTTAGAAGTGTATTCGCCTACAACTAGTTTACCTCCAGTACGCAGCTTGAAATAGCAAGTATTAAGCTGTACAACGAAAAGTACATACCAGTGTAACGGCTAAGAGTTTGTGTTTCCGCTGAAGTTTTCATATTCTATGTGTCCCTGCTGTCACATTGAAGATATGGAGTTGCCTGTGTAGGTCGTCTTTTTTATGAGCTTCCATTCTGTATCCTTCTCGTTTTTTTACATGTAGGTTTGTTGTATACGATGGACCTTTCTACTATTTATTGGATAATAAAAGTAGTGTCAATAGCGCTGCGGTTTTTTCTAAAACCTTGTTGTTCTTTCGCCATATCTGTTATTTCTTATCCTTTATTATTGCCGTTAATATTTTGAGCGTGCTATTTATTAAGCTGATGTTCCCTATTTGAGTATTGGTATTAGGAGACTTTCCTTCTATTCTTCTGGCACTTTTTTAGTGTTTATTATAATGTGTAATAGTTTTTTGGAGCCATATACCTAGAGTTGTTCCTCTATATTCTATGAGTTTGTTTTGTATTCCGTCTGGTTCTGGAAGCTTTCTGTTTTTCAATTCTTTTATTCGTATGTTTATTTCTTCTTCTGATACTTGCACTCTATCTCTGTTTTCCTCGTTGTTTATTACTTTGTCATCTTTTTCTGTTGTTCTATATAGTTTTTTGAAGTGTTCGATTCATTGTTCTTTTGTGATATCATTTATTCGTAAGAACTCGTTCATAAATACTAATAAGTTTTGCACAAAACTCAGGCTTCTATGCAACAAAAATTACACGAAACAACTATAATTGTCCTACTGAAGAAAGTTCTGATACTACTTACGTTGTCTAAAGAACATGCCATACAAATTGAATAAAATACAAGAAATCTTATAAAACATATGTAATAAATAATACCTTATAATAGAAAAATAGTCCACTAGTGAAAAATTTCCACCACATACATTTAGTATAGACTTCAACCAACATTTTTATATTGTATAAGCAGTTCAAGCAGTTTCTTTATGATTTTTATCACTTCTCTTTGAAGAGAAATATTCTTGCATTGACTTTAGTTAACGTTTTTATGAGACGACATATTTTTCAAAAATATTTAAATTGTGGCATTAGGCTTCTGAAAAACTAGAGCGTCTCTTTGTTCCAATAGCCCGAATTTTGCTATGTTTAGCTGCTTTTGTGT
This sequence comes from Sinelater perroti, assembly GCA_036346155.1. Classification (NCBI taxonomy): domain Eukaryota; kingdom Metazoa; phylum Arthropoda; class Insecta; order Coleoptera; family Elateridae; genus Sinelater; species Sinelater perroti. The sequence continues at coordinate 18,149,876 of JARFIY010000254.1, read as the reverse complement.
TATTTTAGGATCGCACTTCATCTTGTAAGAACGATTGGACGAGAAACTTTATTTGATGTGAGGGATAACAATTTGAGTTGATTTTTCAGCACAGTTTTCTCAAACTTCAAGAAAGTTTCTTTGCATCCCTTAAAATATCTGTTCACGCTCTTCGCCAGCACCTTTTCAGTGGATAGTACAGTTTGCACCTTTTTCGCGGCCGATTTCATCCATGGCCACAAAACTCTCTAAAAGACCCATTAGATTCTTCTTCTTTTTTGCTTCGGAGTAAGTAGACACGTCCCGAGTAGTGGAATAGTTTGACTGTCGTTCAAGACCTTCAAAACCTTGTCGAGAATTGCTGGCTTGACAGCTCTTTTTTTAACTTACAACATGTAGTGTATTTTGTGTACTTGTTCTGTTGAGCTTCAATTCGTTTACATAAATTTAATTCGTTGTTTTCTTTTGCCAAAAAATCTCATGAGAGAACAGCCAATCCAGCAGCAGAATTTCCTCCTAATATCAAACGGCAATCCCGATTTGTTTTGGTATACATAACTCCGGTCGTGGCTTCTTAGGATGACGGCCTTCATTGAAGTGCCATTCCATAGATTAACTTTTCTTTTCCGGTGTCTTATCTAGAATCTAGAATTTAGAATCAGGATTTGTCTGCTGTGACTCGAAAAACATCTCTTGATCCACGCTGTATAGATGCAGCAATGGTTGACATATCTTCACACGCGTTGCTTCTACTCATAGGTGAGAGTATGGTAAACCCATTGCGCGCAGACATTTGTCATCTTTTAGTCTAGATAGATAATGGTATGCAATGCCTTACAAGACGTCGAAGGGGTCACTTTAATGACTCACAGGACCATTTGTTGGTAATATTGTTATGTGGGGACAGCCAATCCAGCAACAAAATTTCCTTCTGATACCAAAAAATATTTGTTTTGAAATAAACAATCCTAGTTGTGGCGTAAACTTCGATATCTAGTAAAATATAGTTCCGCGACTCGGTGTTGAGTTCCCACACACGATTACTAGTCTTGAATGGATATCTGAAGCAATCACTCCTCCTCTCCAAAGATTGTCCACAACTGGACTTGCACCACTGCAACAATAATTCACCACCTTTCCTTCTATGCATTCAAACAAACTTTAAAATTATATTCACACCTAATCGATTCCTAAGGTAAAACACAACCAATACAGCTTACCTAATCATTTAAAAGAAATTACAAACCATAAAACCAAAGTTAAATGTACTACATCAAGTACTTATAGTTAGCCTTTAAAGAAAATTTAAATCAAATCCGTTAACAGAGCACTGTACTGCTCATAAAGTTAAGGAAGTCTCACATAATAAGTGCGTTGTTTTATCGTGGCTATAAAAATTGGAACACTTCTATGAGATAAACCAAGACTATTACTTCCACTGTGCTTCTACTATTATTTGTATAACCTTTTCAATATTTTTAGAGGTTCCGTTTATTACAGGGACAAAATCACTGAATTTGGATTCGTCGTATTTTATTCTTTTCACGTTTTGTATCTCTTACCTCTTTTTAAAAAATAATTTACAGTTAATCTTAAGGAAAAATTGTAAATAGACAAATAAAGCTTCTGAATGTTCTTAAATTGGTAGTTGGCTCCATAAAAGAAGTAAGCAAATGAATCGTGTAATCGTGTAATAAAAAAACTGTTTAAAATATAAATTACTTTAATGTATTTAACCCTTAAAAGTTTTAAATTTAAGCATCTGGTTTCTAGTTAGCTGTTTATAGTTCACACATCTTTTAGGCGCCCCAAAAATATTATTTTTTAATAGTAATAGTTAACTATTTGTAAAATAAATATTGATTAGACAAAGAGAAAAAATAAAGGTGCAGTAAACGTATTAGAAAAGGCCAAGAAGAGAAACGTAATGATTTATAGATATATTGAAAGATAGATCACAAACATAAATATGGCAAATACAGATGGAGAAGAATGTCGAAAATAATTTGAAAATCTATTGAAAAAAAATACTCAGCCTCAGAGTTAAAAAGTAAAAAAGTAGAAAATTATGGCTTAATTCAGCTCCAATCAACTCTGTAGAGTAGCAGTTTCAAAAGTGCAAATTGCTAGAATGATTTCCAAACTCCGTAGCGGAGATGGAACATAAAGAAGAAGAAGATGGCTTAATTATTACCAACACTAGGAGAGTTTGATACATTAATTATAATTATAATTAATTATAATTAATTAATTATTAAACAAAACAAGACAGGAGTATTAGAAATGATATGATTGAGTATGGAGGTAATGACTTAAAGCAAAAGCTATGCTTAGTAAATGAGAAATAGAATTACTAGTACGAAAATTAAAGAGTACCAGAGTATAAATACAAATTAGCTAAATACAACAAAAGATTGATAAACCATATATAACCAAAAATAGAAGAGTGTTAACATGGATTTAGGGTGGGTAGATCTAGGATAGATGGGATTCACATTGTCAATGAAACGGTCGGGAAGTCCTATTAATATCACATTGGACTTTCAATTCTCTAAATCAATTTCAAACAAACTTGAAGAGCTTAAAACTCGAAGTTATGATGAAACATATGAAGAAACGTGAAATATAATAATCAGCGGTACTTACGGAAGACGGACTACCAAAAGACTTTAAAATCAATTTAAATGTAAACAGAGGAATAGACTGTAAACCACCTTGTGTACTAGAAGTTAATGAACTCAAAAAGAGAAGATAATTTTAAGGTAACAGAGGTTCAAATGGTGCGATAATATAAACGCATAAAAAGAATGGAAAACAGTAAAGAGACTAAGAACATTACAAGTTAGGTAATAAAAAATATAACAATATTTTTAAATTTATTAATAACACATCTTTCTGAATTAAAAATCTTTCCAATAACCATTTTGGACGATTAGTTGTTGTTTGACAGGTGTTTGTATTAGTCGATGTTAGTGGTTTTGTAAAAAAAAATACCCCTACGTAAACTACACCATTTAAAGCCGAGTTAGACGCCGTTTACGCCCAATCAATTGCTACCGTGAAAAGATGGGCAGCTGAATTTAAACGTAGTCGTTGATGATGAGCGTTCGGGACTGCCAACAACTGTGACCTCCACCAATAAAATCGAAAAAGTTCATCAATTGGTACTGGAAGGCCGTCAAACCAAAGTTAAAAAGATAGCAGAGGCTGTGGACATATCGGAAGAACGCGTTTGCCATATACTGACTGAAGAATTGGGCATGAGAAAGCTGCCCGCGCGTTGGTTCCAGCGCTTGCTCACTTTGAACCAAAAATTCATTCGAGTGTGCATTTCCAAAACCCTGCTTAAGCAGTAAATCAAATCGGACTTTTTACGTCGATTTATTACTATCGATGAAACCTGGGTCTACCATTACACTCCCGAGTCGAAGAAACAGTCAAAACAGTGGACTACGAAGACGGTTGTTTTTTTGGGATAGTCAGGGAGTTCTGTTTATCGACTACTTAGAAAAAGTAAAAATAACAACGAGGTCGTACTACACATCGTTATTGGACCAATTGATGGCAGCAGTTCTGAAAAACATCCCTATTTGAAACGGAAGATAACGTTGGCTCACACTTTGGCGGTCGCCATAGTCAAAATTCATGAACTGCAGTTTGAATTGATTGACCATCCACCATATTCACCAGATCTGGTTCCCAGCGACTATTTCCTGTTCCGTAAGCTCAAAGTTTGACTCGGAGAACTAGATTTTCATCAAACGAGTGGGTCATCGCAACCGTAGACGCCTATTTTGCCGAGCAAGACGTCAACTACTATTTGGACCGGGTTAAAGAGGTTGGAGCATCGCTGAAAAAAGTACCTATATCGACTTAAAAGGAGACTATGTTGAAAAATTAAATTAAATTAGACAGAAAAAATACTTGTTCCTATATTAGGCTCAAAACTTTTTAGACTGTCTATATATAGTTGGTCGATCTTGATATTCTAACCACCTCAGAAGTGAATTTTACAATATAGCACTACAGCGATGAATAGATCAGGTTAACTGCAATTTACTTACTTAGGCAATACAATTTGCCTGTTACACTCCTAACGAAAGACAAATAAATTATCAACACAAATTTAATGCCGAAACAAACACACCTACTGAAATGGGTTACCCAAACTATAGTTTGCTTTGCCGACGGCGTTCCATTCCGTACTATCAAATCCCATCTGAGGACCTGTAGCACCTTCGCGCCTATGCACTCGCCTCAAGGCGCGTAAATAAGGAGTTCCAATTTATATTTGAGTCATCCACGTATAAGGCAGAGACGCTTGACCCCATAGACATTGTCATATTGTTAAAAATTTGGAAAATGTGAGAGTTTAACAAATTAGAAAATGAAAAAGACATTTCAACTTCATTATATCCGAAAGATTGTCGAATAATGGTAAAAAGTGAAGTTGGGCCAAAGAAATGCCTCGAAAGAGTAAAAGGCTGAATAATTAATCAACAAAAGTTTCTGTTATGGTCAAATAAATCAAAATTTGAAATTTTTAAAACCAAAAAACCTTCAACACTAGAGAAAAGAGTAACAATACGATCTGTGGTATCCACTATTGAAGTGTTTTGAACAGTAAACCATTAAAAATGTATTGATGTGTCTATAGAATCAAAAGATAAATAAATAAAAGAAATCTCGACACCTACGGGTATAAGAGGAAGAAGATAATGATGACAATGAATAAAACTACAGCGCTATATAATAATGACGATTAAATTTGCGCATTTTTTGAGATTATGAAAACCATATATGAAAAAAATGACTTAATTAGAGATATATATATATATTAACAAAATTTTTTTAGAGACTACCGTCATTTCTATAGTAAGGAGACTAAACAGACAACGGCTTTCATTGAGGGAAAAAATTTAAAAAAACAAAATGCAATAGAATATACAAGTTCCGATCGAATAGCGTAGCGACTGGCATAAAAACAATTTAAATCGTCTGCAGTTTAGCTTAAAAAATTTAATATCGTGAATATACAGGGGTCAGTCAAATAATACAATCTGATGATCACTTCAAATCTTTTCTTTTGTAAAGTTAGATAAATTTTTGCTCATAGTTTTCTTATTGGTAAATAATAGAAATTTTGTATACAATGAAAAATTTACAAAAATATTGGGGAGGCGGGTGCCATATTTGATCAAATCACATATCCATTATAGAGGGAAATTAGAAAAAAATCCAACTGGTGGCAAAGAAATTCTCTACAACTTATTAAGCAAGCACGCGGCTTACGATTTTTCTACAACCAAATAAGTCAAACTACCCCTTATGTAAAGCGTCTGAAGCTTACCATTGTGAAGATGGTGGTTTTCTGTCGGCGAGGAGCAAGACTGATGGAGCGATGGCAGGATCGCGGACGCCTGTTCCATGGCTGTCGTCGATAAATTCATTTCGTGGCCGGGTCGATCGGGGGCGGCGCAGGGTGTGCATTAATTGTCGCCGGCGAAGGAAGACTAACACATGACTCGGCTGCCTGGACCACTGGCCTCACTTTCGCCGCACACGCGGTGGAGGATTTACGTGCTTCTGCTTTTTACTAACGTGCGGCGATTAGTCAGCGGCGTGGAGCCCCGCGGCGGAGATTTGCTTAGCCGGTGGTTGGATTGCGAAGTGAGGGATTTCGGGCCGTACAGGGGTAGTGTATTACGGGATGTCATCCATGGGCGGGATCAGACTTTGCTACCCCGTGTTTAACTTCTGTCATAGCGCGCGACTGCGCGCGCCCCCGCCCGCCGCCCCCGCGCTCGGGCTACAGATCGCGCTAGAATGTTCCTCTCCCATTTTAAGCCCCGGCCGGACTCGCAGGTGGCGGCGCGGGGCGCGGCGCCGGGGCGCGCCGAAAGTCGAGGGGATTTGGCGCGCGCAAATTCGCCGGGCTTTTTGCGGCGGCGGCCGGCTGGAGCGGGTCGTCTCAAAAAAGTGGGAAAAGAGACATTCGTGCCCCTTCACAGGGCTGTCGAAATACGGAGAATCAGAAGACATTCAAAGATGTCTTACCCGGTAATAAAAGCTACAGTTTCTATTGTTTGATAGACTTTTTTCTCTAGCTTTTAAAATTTTTCTTTCGGTTCCATTCCAAACCATTTAAGGGACTACTTGGTAATTCTTTTATTTTTTTATTCTCTTTTTGGTAACTTTCCTTCTAAACTTAATAATTGTTTTAAACTGATCTTTACTTTCTTTCCTAATAGTTAATTGTTTTCTTCCGTATTTTCGTTTGCTTTGCACTAATTTTTCATTTTAGGAATTTATGTCTTGTTATTTAACGTTCCCCCACAATTATCTTTTCATTACGTATCTCAACTGCTTTGAAAATGTGTTTGCTTTTCCTGTAAATTGTTGCTATATACAGACAGGTCTCAGTTTAGTCATTTTATCATCATTTATATCTGAATTTTTGTTTTTCTATTGTTGTCTTAACACTTGAAGCTTTTAAATTTTATCTTTTTATTAATTTTTATTTAAATACCAACTGTAATTATTACAATTAAATAAATTGATTGTGTATATAATTTTAATTTATTAAAAAACAACTTTCAAGTACAACAGTGAGCAAAACGGTGTTAAAAATATAAAAAAATTATTAAAAACAAATTTATATGTCACTTTTACTTCCATCCAAAACAACCAATTTAAACGCATATTTTAAACACCAAACAAGTAACTCACCCCTAAAATTACAATTTTAATTTGAAAGTTCTCTACATATAGCTTTAGCATATTATTATTATTACTGCAAATCTTTTTGCTTCAATTCTAGCTGATACTATTTAAGTGATTCCTGAAGGGCGCTCGCCCAGTTTTTGTCGGCCAAACAACCCTGCCAGTGCCTTTGCCTTGCGGTAGCTTTTGGTAGCAAAGCCTCCGAGGAGCCGCAGCCAGCGCGCCCGACACCGGAGCGCCCGAGCCCGGAGCAACCGGAGCCGCGAGTGCAGGGTCACAGTCTAAATGGGTTTGATCTGTGAGTCGTGGTGGTTGCCGGAGCAGCGCCGCCATTGGCCGCCTCGCGCTAATCCCATTGGTCTGACGTGCTCTTTACCCACATTGGAGCCCCTCCCAGCGCGCGGTGACCTCTGCCCTGCTCCGGGGCTCCGGCGAGTGTGCGAGCGTGTGTGCCGCGCGCGGTCACGCCGCCGCCGCCGCCGGGCCCCGCCAGATTAAGATCGTTTCGCCCGGCGCCTTATTTAGTGCCCGATGGGGGGAATTAATTGGGAGCGGCGGTCGCCTGCTGAAGGGGTTGCAAGCCGGCAGCCGCCGGATTCGTTTAGCTTCCACATTCAATTTTTTTTCAATTTTACCAAAAATATTTTTAAATTACAATCTATTTTTATTGGAATATCATGGTAAATCTGACATATATGAGATGTCCAGCGACACGCTCCATTAGTACACCTGAAAAACTGCAATATTAAGCATAAGTCTACAAATTTATGGTTGATTACTAAGTCTGTCAGATAAGTCTAACGGGTGGTTTTCTTGAGTCAGAATATGATAACACTGTTGTCTAGTAGTTAATTGGACAGGTTGTTCGAGTGCTTCTTTAGGTTTTTTAAGTATTTGTAACTACTAGCGTGGATCAATTCTTTAATTTGACCATTGTTGAGGTCTCAGTAGATGACTTAGTTTCATACGTACCATTAATCGGAGTGCTTTATGTGATTTCTGTGTTTGAAGTGCTTGCATTACCCCGAAGTCCAAAACGACTTTAATGCTCTTTTGTATAGAAGTACTTTTTTATCCCTAAATGATTTGGAATGCCAATATAGTCGGATCATCGGTGAATCTAGCTGAAACTGTTTTTGCATTCGTTAACAAATATAGTGTACTGGTCCCAAAACGTTCCCTTAAGGCACTCCTCTTTCTAGTAGTTAGATCTGATTTCCAATCAGAAAAGTTAATTCGAAATATTTGATTAATCAGATATGACTTTAGTAGTAAGATAAGGTAACTGTTGTTTAATTTTTGTTTTAAGAGATCCAAAAACTACTACTAAATAGTATCTAAGTATTTACTTGTAGGCTTTATTCTATGGTGGCTGTAACTCTACAAATTTGTTAAATCGTAGAGTACTTTGGTTAAAATTTAAACTGGTGATGAGATATTATGATCGGTCTTAACCCTTTTAGTTGCTTTTCAAAGACTTTGAATAACATAGGGAGGATACTGTTGGTTTATACGATTCAACTTCACAGGAAGAGTTTACATATTTAGAAGCGAGGATTATTTGTGTCAATTTCCATTGAGCTGCATGACAGTCTAATCTTCAGATGCATTGAGAGTAGCCGGATTGGAAGGTTAAAACCAGATGTTATACTGGGAGCCAATTTTATGGATTATGTGCAGCACGTCTTTAGGAGAGAACGCAAGAATTGAAGATGATGCTTGGAAATGAATTTCCAGGAATTAGTAAAATCGATTTGCGCTGTCTAGTGTGTCTTCAGAGGTATGTGGTGTAAATGCTTTGGACAGATATTCAGCGTGTACTTGGGTCTTTTCGTCGTCGTTGTTTCTGGTTCAAGACTAGTTTTTCTTTGCCGATCAGAGATATGCTAACTTGAGCTTACTTATCACCGTTAATCCACTCCAAAAAGTATCGGTAATGTTACGAACATTTACCGAATCGCTTTTTTTATCAAGAATTCCATCATTTCACTGATATAGTAGATACATTTTTAAAATCGTTGCAAACAAACTTTTAATTTGCTGAATATTTCGGATGTTTTATGTTCAAGTGTGACGACGTTCAAAGGATTTATAAAATTCTTTTTAAATCGGAGAGTGTCCGGCATTAAAAGTAACAATAGAAATGAATTTCTTTCTAAAAGTACAGGTTGGGAGGGAGGTATGTGCCTGCTTCCCTTTATTTGCATTTTTTTTTCATTTAGTGTTGAACCATCGTAGTGGTAGTGTTATCGATCTACATTATGATGAAACTGTAGCCTACATGGTCATTGTAGAAAAGTGTGTGATTGCAGAGCGAACGGAATTTATATAGACAGTGCTGGCATTTGTATTAAGCTTTTATATTCACGGATATATCAAAAAACTACATTGGAGTAATTGTATTAAGTTAATGGTGCATGGTATGGTTGGTTTTCGGGTTATAAGGCCGTAGTTCAGAATCTCTTGACATTTCATCCACAACTGCGGCGGACATCTTCAGAAAAAAATCTTCTAAAATTAAGTGACTGTTCCGCTCGTTTTCGCTTTTATATTCGTGCGAGTATGTTAGAGATGGTGTTGGGGGGGCGTTGTTGACGTCACCGGGATGGTAGATAATGTAATCGGGCTAGCTGCTGACGTCAATCGGATCGTTGCAGGTAACATCTCGGTAGTTGTTGACGTCACTTGCTCTTTCACCGTATCGCGGACTGCTTTTTGCCCCTTGAGGGCGATAAACCAAGATTTAGATGGATTGCATCCGTCGTCCCTGTTAAAATTATTTTTATATTTGTAAATCTCCACCGCCTCTCTATATAATCTCGGGTAGTAATTCCTACAGTTAGATTGTTTGCCCGAATTCTATTTCGTGGTTAGAATTTTTGAAGGAATGTTCAGCAACTGTTGCTTTTCCAGGTTAATTACGGCGTAGATGACGTTTGTATTTCTTTATCCTAGTGGTAATCGTTCGTACCGTAGTCCCAATGTAGACTTTCTCACATGAACAAAGAATGCAGTATACCCCTGGTGTATCCTGTAGGTTTCTTGTATTTTTGGTTGGTCTAAGCAAATCTCGTATCTTGGTGGTAGTAGCATAGATGGTTTCCACCTTGTGTTTGTTGCGAATTTTCCCTATCCGGTCCGTAACCCTGTTGATGCAAGGTACCGTAGCCAATTTCGGTTGTGTTTTTCGTGAGTGTTTATTGGGTTTAGTTGCTCTATTTATGTCCGTCCTCGAGTAGCCATTCCCTTGTAAGGCTTGTTCCAAATGTTTTAATTCTTTATCCAAAAACTGTGGTTGACATACGTCGTGCTACCAATAAATTGGTAGATCTAACACGACGTAAGAGAATGGCTACTCCAGGATGAACAGAGCAACTAAACCCAACAAACGCGCACGAAAAAGTCCGTACTTTACACTGATAGCAATAACACATTCAGATATTTTTTGTTTTATTCAGGAAAATACCCTAAAGTCCTTACTATACTACAACATAAAGGTTTGTTGTCTTAAAAAATATTTTAATTGGGACCCCCTGCAAAAGTGCGCCTGCCTCATATCAAATAAACAATTATTTCCTTCCGCTAAATTACGCTGTCGATGCCCACACAAACAAACGGTCGGTTTTTCTCCCCACTGAGCCAACAAATCGCTGCGCCATTACCAGCGCGCCCTGTAATCGCAATTAGACATGTAAGTGATACGAGCAATTACGAGCGGGCCTGCCCTAACACCGTTTCAAGTGCGGCGCGCAGGCGATGCATCTGCTTGGCATATCAAAGCCAGAATGCAAATCGCGTTTGCCGAATTTTTGTCCTCCGTTCGTGCCCGCGTATCCATATCAAACACGCCGTGTGATTGCATTTCACACACCCGCTGAGTTTTAGCCGCGTTTCCGCCATCTACGTGCACGGGGCTGTTTAATTTGTACGGGCGAATCGGATGGAGGAGCAAATGCAATTAGATATGACGGATTAAATGCTGCTACTTTCCGGTACTCTCTGCACAGAGCAGCGAAGACGATACTCAATTAAAAAAATTCTTTATTTGATACACTAAAAGGGTGTTCCACCAAGAAGTCAGATTTGATTAAGTCAATAAATTAATTTGCATATTGCAACTTCATCTTCATCTTGAAAATTAAGGTCCTTTCATCAGCCTAATATCTGTACCAAACATTGACTGGTTGTGGCTGCATTACCTTTGAATTGGACTGGAGGGTTTTCTGTTCTCCAAATGTGCCAGCTTTGTTTGTTAGCGAAGCCGCTCAAGTGAAAGTGCGCTTCGTCACTAAAGATGATTTTCTTTGAAGAATTGTCGTTCGCATGGGGCCTCTCCAAAATAATCTGTTGGTTTCAGTTGGGGGCATGTATGTAGAGCTTCTCATAATACTCTTCCGTTACAAACGATGACAAATAGATTTTGTTGGACTTAACAATAACACTCTGGCTGAGTGTTTTAATGTTTATACTTGAGCTTGTTAATTCGAATTTTTTGATTAGCCTACGAACTGATATCACACTGAGTACATTATCACGGCCGCAGAATAATACGAAACTTCCTAACAGCCTCTGCGTAAGACTCATAATTTTTGGTAACATCTTTTGACAATCAAAACTCGTTATAGTTTCCATAACAACTTACAATAACCTACAGTAACAAATCTTAGGACTTCTAAGAACAGTACTGCTAACTCAACAACAAGATAATAGCGTCTCATCCAAATTTGGTGTTCTCGTTGAGAAACTGAAACAGTTGCACAACTCTTAAACATTTCCCAAAGTTAGAAGACCAATTCGTTAACATGATAAACATAATCTACAATTCTTCATATCTATAATTCTATAAAAAAGTTCACAGTAATTTGTTTACTTATATTAAAAAGCTCTTATTGAGCTCTTACTGACCAAATCACAAGTAAAAAAGAGAACAAGAAGTAACACCCTTTGAAATACTGAATTGTCACTAATTTTGAATTCGTTCTTCTACAAGTAATTTACTAATTATCCTTTAGTTTGATATTAGCTGACATTAACATTAATGAGAAAGAATAAATTTGGTTTTTATATGGCCTCAACCAATAGGTTAGGTTATTGCTTCGAAGCACATAACTAGCTATTATTGACTATAAAATGTCTCAGAGGTGTTTCCTCTTCAATATCAAATGGCTATACTATAGTAACCAAAATGATGATGAAAGTACTATACCAACGTCCATTTGGGTGCCATTGCTATCATATGGTGGGCAAGAAGTCTAAAAATAAAAATCCAATTAACAAATCTTCTCGATCAGGTGTGATGGCTCCTCGATAGCTACAGATGAACATCATCAAGCAAGGGTAAATGAACTGATTTGTACTAATCACCGCCTAAAGCAGAAGAATATCTTTAGAACTGCTGCATGATTTCCTTTCCAATGTAATGGAAAACTTGCTCGGCGTTGGCCTGTGTATGTGGACACTATGGTGTTGATGTTACAGTGAGAGGTAGTATATCGTCTTGATCATCGTTCTGGGTAAATCACTTTATAAAGCTATTAAAAAGGCTATTGCTGATAGTCCCCTCTAATTAACACAAAAGTTTTTTATTTTGAAAAAAATACAACCAACGGTGTCATTATAAGAAAGATTTAGGCTTTGAATATGTCGAGCAACATAATTTAAGCAAAAACTGTTTGTTTTGAATAATGTCTTAGTGATTCTCTGAAATCAAAAATCGAGCTTTTGGTTATTCAATTATTTAAATTGCTAGCAATTGTAAGCGACTGCAAGAGACACTAACTTTAGTAGGTTGTCCAAATGAACTCTTTTGATCTGTACCACAGTTTGACAGTTACTAACAACTTGCCAGTAGCTTAATTGCTAGCGATCGAGTTCATCGCCTGCTAGAACCTTTCGATGACCATTACCAACAAAAGATCTATAAACTAAGTTTTAGTAATGTGTAGGATATATTGCACAATGTTTCCTTAGCGGCACTAGTCTAGAGCATCCTGCTAAGTTGGATTGCCACCAAATTAGGTATGCTGCACAAAACTTTTAATACAAAAAAAAAGACTAATGCTTTGATGCCACTACATTCTGAGAGTGACTTTTGACCATCTCTCAAAGTAAAATGGTCGTACTTGTTAGGAAAAATCTTTTCTCTTAGAAAGAGACATTGTAGCGATACCTCCTTTAGTTTGAAGTAGAATTATTCAAAATGTGAATATTTTTACACAGTCGTGAAAACAACATTTTTTTTTATATGTTAATACGTATATTACAAATTAACTTCTTTTTCAAGAGTTTGTCCTGTCATCTGGAAAATAGTAGTGGCCAAAGGTTGTAATAAAGTTCATAGACAGGTATATAAACTTTAAATTTATGCATATGGACATGGTAAGTATCTATTTGGTGGATTTTCGATGATGACTTCTTAAGAAGGTTATTCTTGACCAAGTCATTATTGGTGAATTAACCCCAAAAGATTAGCAATTTTCATTCTCAAAATTAACGATATAATCCTCAGGTTTTTGTGAATGATTTGGACTGGTAGAAAAATATTTTACTTGCTACACGTTATGTAGGTTCACAATAATCTGAAAATTGTCGGATGCAGCTGTATAAGCTTTAAGTTATCTCTCAGTATCTTACAACAAGGAGTGACTTATGGATATCTATGTAACCCATATCTGTCATCATCTGTTTAAATTTTAATGTGTTACATTCATTCCCCTCCACATAAAAAAGGAACAACGTTTGGAGGTAAAAGCTAACATTTTAAGAAACATTTGGGCGCACCATGATAACCAGCGTGAGAACAAAGAAACTTATTGTCTAAGTCAAGACTATCTTTAGGAAAGTTAATTACTTACATTATATTCACTATTATTAACTTATGCTCTTAGGGCATTAAGCCTCTTTTTAAACCTTGTGCTTAAGCTACTGATATTTCGTATTTTAAGTAATTCTTTGTTTTTAGGGGACCGTCACGTATGTATTATTTTATGGTTCATCGCGAATACTTTATTTGCGCATTCAATTGGTTCATTTAAATAGTCACTCGTTTATATCACCTCAAGTGGTCCAAAGTCGAGTCTTTGGTCAACGATTGCTTATCTATCTATCTATACATTTTAACAGAAAGTAAACAAAGGAATATAGTGTGGTCCCCGGTCCTTGATTTACAAGAGAAAGTTCGTGCGTAGTAAACAGTCTATACATTTGAACGGAAAGTAAACAAAGACAGCTGATAAGAAATGTGGCGTCCTGAGCAATCCAGTTATAAATTTATATGTTCCCATTTTGCAAAAATTTGAGGTAAGGCCAAAAATATTTTTTGGCGAGCAACCCCTAGTTATGAATATTTGTAGCAATCCTGTCTCCAGAACTTTCTTCATACGCCTCCTGGAGGACGCTCCCTCTAGAAATGAAGTTTCCAATGGGTTTTAAAAAAAGCTGAAAATCTCCGTCGTAGTCATCATCTATCTAAAGATTAACCGAATTTTTCAATATTCAAGAAAGATTGACATCACTACTAGCAAATCTAAGACTTTTCACTAAGTATTTCCGACGCCATTACCTAGGTGGTCGTCTCAAAGCACAACATATTAAGATGACATTATTTGCAAACATATTTACATAAATATCGCTGATGTTTGACAACTGTAATATCTAAATTTTAATAGTTACTTAGAAGAAAAAACAGAATTTAATGGGGCATGTTCACTACAATGGAAGACCTAGAATTCGCAGACAACATCTGCTTACTCACAACAAATGAAATCTGAAGCAGAGGTCGGATTGAAAATAAGTGGGAAGGAAGCAAAAATACTTATAGCAAAGAACCAAGAAGAAACAAATATCACACTCGGTGAACTTAGTATAGAAAAAGTCAACGAATTCTGCTACCTAGGCAGCCTACTAGACGCTAACGGGGGTACACAGAAATACATTAATAGAAGAATAGCCTTAGCGCAATCATCATTCAATATGTTAAAGAGAATTTGGAATACGAAAAACACCAGAACAACATCTAAGCTATGTCTTTTTAATACAAATGTTAAAAGTATATTGCTATATGGTGCGGCAACGTGGTCGATTGCTAAACAAATGTTGAATAAACTACAAGTGTTTACAAATAAATGTTTTAGGTATATACATTGAATATTCTGGATAACAATCTAGCGACTATGGACAATCTCAGAAGAGAAAAAAATTGAAACAACAATTTAAAAAAGAAGGAGGGAATGGATAGGCTATACACTGAGAAAACCAAATTGTAAAATTACAAAACCAGCCCTGGATTTCAATATGCAAGGAAAACGGAAGAGGGGTAAACCGAGGGACACATTGAAAAGAACTGTTTTAAAAGACTTACAACTGTAGAACATGTCATGGGCACAAGCTAAATATATAGCACAGGACAAAAATAAATGGAAGAATTTGGTACAGATATACAGAATATCAACAACAACGGACCCAACCAATAATGCACAGGCCTAGCAGCCCCGCCAATCACTCTGTTTTAGAAACGTCTATTATATATTAAGAATTGTGTGAATTAATTTGTTGCTCAACTATATAAACTCATATAGTTGCTATTCGACTCTATTGGTGCTGCAAACAGTACATATTATATTATTACTGACTTTAAAGCAATAAAAAGGTGAAAACGAAAAGTGGGCTAAAAAATTATTAAGTTTTATCAGAAAGGTTTCTTTTATTTAAACTTTAATAGCGTAGTTGATAAAAGATTTATATATATATATATATATATATAGTATTACTGAAGCACACAAAGCGAAAGATATGTTATTCGTGTTATGCTGCAATTGTGGATAAAGTAGAAAATCATGAAAGCAGATAATCAATAATAGAAATGGACGGCGGGAGGAGCAACTGAAGAGAGTAACTCTTACCTTTTAGCAGAAATAGGTGCGAGTTGTGATATACCAACAATAACTGCATCTGTACAATTGAATCTGAAAACACCAATGGCACAAAAAAATCTTCTAACTGATTACGCAACTATGCATGCATCTCATTTTTCATCTCATCGTCAGCTGGCACTTCTTACCATCGAATGACTCTTGAAAGAAAGGAAATTGATAATCACTTGGTACTGGATTCGGTCCAAATGAAAATTAGATGTACTATTGGACACACTTTGTATGGCTTCGCATTATATTGCCGCAAAGGCAGACCAGAATTGAGCAAATCGCAATATTTTATTCTGATTACAGGTTTCAAGTAGCTCTAAAGCAAAACGCATTATGACTGAAGTGAACTGCGTCAGTAATAGTTGACAGTCCACTAAAGTAACACGTAAGAGTTGTTATACTGCCTTTTTAAACATCATTATTTTTATTTACTAATACTCTTCGTTTCAAGAAACTTCTTCTTTTGATCTTAATTTTATGACTTTTGTCTAGATTGGATAAGGTTGGTTTATCTGTTATGTACATAGTATACATTATTATCTTTGCATAGATATAAGTTAATAGGTCTACAACTTTCCAATAGACAGCTTTAGTGGTGGTGAAAATAAACAGATCTACACGTCATGCAATAAGCTTGGACATTTGTCGACATAACCCCATCGAAACATTAGTCGATTCTCGATTGAAAATGTCAGTTTACGATCCAAATTCTCGTCATTTGCGGGAGGTTTTAATTTTCTACTTTAATATGAAGAAATTTGCGGCTGAGGCTCATCGAATGCGATCAAATACTTTTGGCGAGACCACTATTAGTAAAAGAACGTGTCATGAGTCGTTTCAAGTATTCAAGAACGCTGATTGTGACATCGAAGACCGACATGGCGGTGGAAGAGAGAAGGTTTTTAAAGTTGCAGAATTGGAAGCATTATTTGAAGAAGACTCGTGTCAAACGCAAGAACAATTGGCAGGATCATTACGAGTGACTCGTCAAGCCATTTTAAAATGCCTCAAAGCCATGGGAATGATTCAGAAAGAAGGAAATTAAAGCTGAGAAATGTTGAACGGCGTTTTTTTTGCTTGTGAACGGCTGCTTGAAAGGCAAATACGGAAGGGATTTCTACATCGCACTGTGACGGAATAAAAAGGGGTTTATTACGATAACCCCAAGCGCAGAAAATCTTGGGGACTTCCCGGTCATGCTTCACGTCGACGGCCAAACCGAATATTCACAGCTCCAAGGTCATGCTCCCTATTTGGTGGGATCAGCTCGGCGTAGTGTATTATGAGCTGCTAAAATTGTCTGAAACAATTACAGGCAATCTGTATCGAAAGCAATTAATGCGTTAAGCCTCTAACGATCATTTGATTCGATCAATGGCACATGATCTGGTTGACCAGCACTTCTATGCCAATAAGGAGCAGGCTGGTTTTCTGAAAATAAATTATTTTTGTTTAAGTTTAACTGGAACCAATGACTTGCTAAGTATATAATAAACAAGTACGAGCGTGGAACTCCTTTTTCACCAATGTCCGGGGCTTCCATACATAAACAAAAATTTGCGGCCACTTCCGGTCAAACCGGTATCGAGATTTTCTGACCAGGCTAATTTTTGGCGTCTGGACTTGACTTATGGTCCTTAGTTGAATACTGAAAACGTTATGTCTCTTTCTAACACAAATCAAAAATTATAAGTTATAACAGATGTCAGAAATGACAGAAATAGAAGCTGGTCTCCAGCTTGATCAAAAGTTGAAAAATGAAAGGATGGACAGACAGACGACATTCCTCTCTACATAAGGCTTCTCATTTTAATGTATAGAAGCCTAAAATGACTTAATACATCAACACTATTTGGGTTTCCAACAGAAGCATGCAATGACGGAGCAAATTGACAAAGTCGTAGCTAGCATTGAACAACAGTAGAAATACTGTTCCTCCGCGTTAACTAATATTTGATAGCTCGACTTAAAATATAAGATTAATTTGACTCTACCTTATCCTTTTCTGGAAATTTTGCGTGATCGATCACTTATACCCAAGTAACACTACCACATGGAAAGTCAAACTTACATACATTAATAACTTACTAAAATTTTTCTAACAATTTTTGGATATAATATTGCTATTCTAGTCTCTCTAAATAGCACAAAAACTACAAGAACACTCGAACGACGGACGAGTTTAATGAAATGGAGTATCTAAGCCAATTAAAGCAAATCCACTCACTTAAGCTTTACTAATCGGAAAGATTATGACGCAGTGGCTATTTTGTAGGCATTTGGAAATAGATCAGCGCAAAAGAGTTCCGTTCAAGGAAACCATTATGTTGTGGATGTACAATGTCCGACAGACTGGTTTGGCATTAAAATGGATATCACCTGTTCGGACACCCGAGAATATTGCAACAGTGAGACAATGTCACATCGCCACAACATCTCGCCGCTAAATGTGCGGAAAATTCTACACTGCCATCTTATGTTCCATCCATACAAACTGATGATGGTCCAGAAACTTAAAGAATGTGACTGGTACGCCCGGTAAGTTGTTTGCGAGGACCATGTTGACAAATGTTCATTTTAATTTATCGGGCTGCATCAATAAGCAGAATTTTAAGTATTGAGCCTCACAAAATCTTCAACGGGTCTTTAAGCGACTTCTCCACAGCAGCGTGTAACTATCTCGTGTTCTGTTTCAAAATTTAACATCATAGGTCCGTACTGTAAAAAGCGGGACATGCAGTGACTATTACATCTATCCGTTATGTTACACAATTTCCTAGAACTTAGATTCAACGAAGATGGAAATACACCACTGCGGTTCCAACAAGATGGTGTTACCGCACGCACAGCGAGAATTTCTCGAGAAGCCCTGGGACAAACGTTTCCAAGCCACCTCATCTCATTACATGAAAGCATCCCATGGCCGACTAGGTCAGCAGATCTGTCCCCTTGCGATTTTTTTCTATGGAGGCACCTGACCGCTGAAGTCTTTCAACACAGGTTGCGGACTACTGAGGAATTAGGATCGCAACAGTACCTATAGAAATGACTCGGCAAGAAGTTCAGAAATTTAAGGTGAGTCTGAAGAAGTGTATCGCTCGTATGGGCAAACATTTGGGCGATAGCACCTTCAAAACTGGTTGATGAATAAATGTTCTGTGCGATGGTACAATAAAGCATTGAACAGAATCTATGTTGTTGTTTCAACCCTAAAGTCGTCACAATGTCTGTGCCAGTACATTCATAAATGTGTGTTGTACGAATCATCACTTAAAACTACTTTCTATTTTGTTGGTTAAGCTCTAATTAGAACATACGGGGTGGCCCAACGGATATGCTAGATGAAATTTTAATTTTAAATGTTTGTGCCCAACCTCCTGGCCACGAATCTAGTGACAAACATTTTTTCTCGACCAGCACAGTACATTTTCTCGCTTTGATGGTCAAAATTGCCAAATTTAAGATTTCGTTTTTTTGATCGGCCCTATGGGTACACTATATGACGGTATTGAGTGGGCACCCTACCCACCGCACCTAAATCCCTGTGTCTACTTCCTGTGGGGTGCCTAAAGAACAAGTGCACAGAAAACAAATTCAGTCAGCAGCGGATCTTAAAAAAGTAGGAAATTTTGAAGTCCGTTTCCATTTCCTCAGAAGGTACGCACTTTGAAAATTTAATTTATTAAATAAATGGTTAAATAAAGTTTTTTTTTTGCATGTCGTCTAGCGTACCCATTGGGCCAGTCAAATCACGGAATCAGGAAAAATTTCTTATCTGGATTATTATGGATTCGTCGTGAGGGGGTTAGGGACACTGATTTAAAATGAAAAATCTCATCTAGCGTATATTTTGGGCCAGGCTGTATCATAGTGTTAATTATAAGTAAACAATCTCTCAGATTATATCTTATTATCTATTATCATCCTGTACATTTCCATTCCGCAAAATCATCAGACGTTTCAGGAAAGTTTTCGCATTCGCTCTTCCATCGCTGCAATCCACTTTCCCGCGGACGAGGGCCTCGGCAACAAAACCACGTATTATTGCTCGCAGAAGCAATCACTCCGCGACCGATCGAGGGTTATTGGCGTGTCGGGCTGTGAGGGAAGTTAAGCCTTGATTGCCGCCAGGCCCTCAATCATGCGATTTGATTGCGTCGTAATCCGTGTTCGGGAATTATTATTAGATTTGATTGCGTGCCGCGCGGCGCGCTGCGCCCCGGCGCACCTGGGGCTCAAGGCGCCGCGGCTCACGTCTCCGGCTTCCAGAATTTACAACTGCTGCGTGAGCCTCGCAAAATGTAAAAGCAACTCTTGCGGTGCTTTTTAATCGCTTAATCAAAACCTAAAGTACGCGCCACATAATCTCCAATAGGAATGGCGACAGTTGTTATAGAAATGAAATGGAGATGATTATTTATATACAGGATACGGCGCTTAAAACCGAACAAATTAAACATTTTTTTAAAATAACCTTTGAAAAAATTAAAATTACAAAAATAGCCTTTGCATGTCCATGGCCCATCCAAAGTAAAATTATTCGATGTAACCCCCTCAGCCGCAATGATGACCTCCATCTTTGTCTTGGAGTACGTACGCTCTGGGTGTCTGGACTTCATAGTAACCCTTTCGACTACGCTCTAAATATAGCAGTCGAAGGGGTTTAAATCAGGGTTATTGAGTAGCAGAATTCTTTAGACCAGAACATGTCCACGTTACCCGACAACCAGTTTTGGACTAAATGGCTCGTATGTGCCGGTGCACCATCCTGCTGAAATACATATTGCCTTTCCGATGCCACAATTTTCATCTATGTTTTTACGACATTTGTCAGAATACTTACATGAACCTCTTTCCTGATAGTTTACTTCGAAATCAATGCTTGAATTTTTTCTACGGCGTCCGTGTGATGTGTTCTCTTGAATGACTCTTTTGCGGAACTCTCACCAGACTTCTCGGAAGCATTATATTTGACTACAATGTTGTACACATATGGATGTAATAGTGGCGACAAAGCCATCATAAAATATTATAATACTACAGGGTCTGGCAAGTAGTAAAACATTTTTCAGACGGATATAACGTTGGTGGTACAGCAACTATTGCATGTGCAATGGTTGATATGTTAGTTACCATTTGAGTAGCCATGGAGCCGTGGATTATTTACGACACTTTTTTTACAACCAGTCATTCGACGATGCAGACACGGCGAAGATTTCAAACTCACTTCAATGTTGATCGACGAGATGCCGTTCCATCTCGACCAACAATATTGAAATGGTTTAACAACTTCAGAACGAGAGAAACTGTGAGATCTGGAATAACAGAACATCAGAAAACATCGAAAGAGTGTCACAGGCTCTGGGGCCAGCCCTCGCTGTTCAGCGGTATGATGCGCTCACGCTTCACGCATGTCAAATAGGTCATTTCACCGAATTTTGTACTTTGACCCCTACTTTCATCCTTACAAAATCTTTGTGGTTTAAGAACTGACGGAAAATGACTATATTCAGCGATTTACGTTTGCAAAAACGATATCGGAAAAAGACTGTATTCTGATAAACAATGATGAGGTTTATTTTCACTTGTCGGGGCGTTAAACAAACAAAATTGTCGGTATTGGTTGGAAAATAATCCACGGAAAGTTCATCAAAGACCCCTACCTGATGAGTAACTGTATGATAACAGCGTTACCTTACGATGTTGTGATTGCCTGAATTGAGAAGGTACCGGATTGCCCTCCTTAGAGTTTGGTTTCAACGGGATGGGGGTACTTGCCATAGCTCAAAAGTATTCATGACTTTTTTAATGGAACATTTTTCAGGGCGTATTATTTTCTGTGATTATTTCGTATGGAGTTCCCTGAAAGCTCAAGTTTATATTGAAAAACCAAGGACTCGTGAAGCTCGTTCGGAAGCCATAACTCCAGAAATTTGGGCAATTGATGCGTTATACTTGAAAAGTGTATGGACAATTTTTCCACCTCCCTACAGCAATGCCTAGACAAGAACGTTTGCCACGTGGTTGGCGTCATGATTTATTACATTATTTTTATTTGTGCTTTATATTTCTTAAATATCATTACATACGTAATCTTTAGCGTAAATCAAAATTAAAATTTATTTAAAAACATGTGTTATAGTGTTTTAAAAAACGCAACACCCCCCTGTCGGACCCTATATTTCAGATACAAACATAAAACATTCTACTTTGGTGCCATGTTTACTGTACATCGTGTTATGCTTTGTGCATCCGATTTGTATCTTAATTTCGTAATAAATAAGGAGGTGCTAGTATGTAGTACGTTCCTAATTTAAAATTTTTAGATACAGGTAAAAAACCATTTACTCAAAATTCTACTATAGTGACGACATATCTTTCTAGTACAAACAATATTCCTTTAACATAAATATTTCATACTGCTGTTAAGTTTCTCACCACAGAAGGCGTAAAACCACCGTTATCGGACAGTGAGGACGAACATATCAAAGCCTCAATCTCTCAGTTCGTAGACCATACTCCCACGTGTAGCACTGGAGCCTCACCTTAAGGTACACTTCGGGTTAAAAGACTTAAGCATACACGTGGTATAAACAATTTTTAGAAGTACGAGAATCAGTTTATAATGAAGATGACCGACGTCACTCGTGCACCAATGTGACTGAAAAGAATATTGGCATTGTTCGCCGCCTTCTCAAAGATTAACGGTTGTTAAAATGGCCTCTGAAGTTGGAATAAAATACGACAGTTCTCAGGCAATCCGAGACGTTATCCTGGCTTTACAACAACAGTTCGGTCCCATAAAGCTGTCCAACTTGACAAAAAATTGAGTATTTTGTTTTGGACACTCTCCCTACAGTTTAGACTTTTCATTTTTTTGATCCTCTAAAAGAAGCCCTTAGAGGACAGATATTTGACAACGATGTTACTGTCCAAGCCTGGCTGATTTTACAACCACCTTTATTTTAAGATAGTGAGATCAAAAAACTCTCTTCTGTGGGAAAATGTTTTTTTACGTAAAAAGGTAACTTTGTATGTTTATATTTTTATTGCGTTCCAATAAATTGAAAAAAATCGGTTTGCATTATTTTGTACATCTTTTAGATCAAATATTGTGACTTGCAAAACCAATATGACGTGGTCAGATAAACACATTTTAAAAGTGAGGATTTGACAAACAACCATTTAGCAGACCATCAGTAGAGTAGAGGTACCGACTACGGCCAGTTTACCGCCAGAGGTGGCCATACGAGGCAAAATGTTCGCCTAAAGTGTACCTCCTACAACCACTGCGTTAGGAAATAATTGATTCTTTTAATTTCAGTCTGGTTACGGTACCAAGAGTTTTATATTCACGGATGAATGTGGAACAAGTACTGACATCTATACGAAATAGAATTCCGTCGCCAGAAGAGTATCGAGCCTTCCGAATATCCTGTACTACCTTACGGAACAAACTTTTAGGGAAATCACCTGCTATTTCTTGGGGCCACACTAGATTCTACAACATTCTGCACAATGAATTGGCGAAAGAAATAGCAAAACGGGTATGTATCGTTGTGTTCCCTACAGGCTATAGATATCATAAGTTTTTTTTTCTAAATGAATGGGTACCTATATTATTCAATTTTATAACCATGTCTGTATGTTATAGGTGGTATCTTTACAGATCAGAAATTTCTATCAATAAATAAGAAGGATCTTGTCACTGTTTAGAAAATCATTACAAATACTGAAATTTGAAAACCAAAAACCATCAAGAAAATAGTTTTACAATTGCCTCCATCATCATCCTAAAAGCGATAAAAAAGAACTTAATAATGGAACTGAGCGAGGGGTTCTGTAAGAAAAGAAAAAATTCATCTACGGTTTTTCTCTGTAAAATGAACTCTTGGCGAAGATTTTACTTCTTCACCATCTCAGATCTCCAACATGCATGAAACATATTTTGATCTCGCTTCCAGTAGCAGACCCGCGCTGGTCCCCAAAAGCAGTCACATTTACGTAGAATTAGCTAAGTTCGACAAAGAAAATGTCATTACTCTATTCACCATCAATGCAGATGGCGCTTTGGCGCCACCTATTACATTTTTAAATAAGAGAATATCTGTAGCGATTATCTTAAAGCTGCATCTGTCAAGCTTAGGGTCTTTGGCAAACCAGTAATTGGGTAAGATGGCTATAACCAATTTTTGTGAGCACTTCTTAAAGTGAGGTGGCTTGAATGTTCAATTTTTATGCTTCCAATAAATTGAAAAAATTATTGCTTTAATTTTTCACATTTTAATCAACATGGACTTCAACCAAAAATACTGTAATAACCATATAAAATATCAAATGGGAACATTAGCAGAATGCGAAAATAAAGAGAGACGAATACGGCATAAACGGAGGAGACTAAGAGGCAAATGTCAAGATGCACGCTGCAACCATATGGAAAGCTATGTCTTTTATCGTGAATGCTAAGATCTCCTTAAACCTAATGCTGAATATACATATGTACAAAGTGCTTCCAAATGAAAAACTAAAGCTGCAGCCATATAAAATATTGCAGAAAGTTCGTAAACTTTAGGAATACCGAATTCAGGACACACGAGATATACCTTCTAGTCGTAACACCGCCAAACAGCATTTTGTTTTGAATCTGTAGTTCAACCTAAATACAATTTTAACTTACTTTTAATCAATGGGCCTATATATAATTTAATATGCACTATTATAGTGGACAATTTGTCAAAATTTCTATCAGAAACTAAAGATTCACTTTCAATAATCAACAAAACGATTTGAACTAAGCCATCACAAAGAGAATCTTTAACAATACCCACACTCACATGCTCCTCCTAAAATCCACAAAGAAAGTATTCCTTTTTGATTTATTATTTTGGTTTCCTAACACAACTTAGTCAAATTCGTGTCTAAAATATTTCAGCATCTTAAACAAACCTCATCATACGTTAACATATTTACTATAGAAACAGAGCGAATCAATTTCCTTCTCTTCTTAGACACCTTCATAATAAAAAATTTCCAAACCGAAAACCTTTCTGAATCTAATAAATTTTTACTCAAATGTTCCTGCCAAACTTGTTTGCATTTAATTAATATTAAATCAAGAAAGACCAGTTTTCTATAACTCAGCTCTCCTTGAGTAACAGGCGAAATGAGACTCTGAATAAAGAGCTAATTCCAATCTCTCTTGATAATAGCAAGAAAGTGGATACTGGGATATCCAGAATTTTCTAATAGTTTGTAATAATCTCCTAAACCTTAATCATGTAAATACAGTACATACAGTTTCTTGGGTATAAGTCAACTCTTCATTCAATTTTCTTTCGTAATGCTATAATGCTCGTTTCAACATTTTCACGACCATTCTCTCTTATTGTTTGCTGATAATTTTCATCTAAATAAATATTTAGACCACCTTTCATCTTTGATTCTTGGTAAGTGGCTGAACCATTCTAAGCTCTTCCTCTTTACTCTCTGTATTGTAATTTTAGTCGCTAACATCCTGTTTCTTGTTTCTACATTCGTTGCTTTAACACTCCATAGCTTCTTTGTAAATAATTTTTGTTAAGTTGAGCGATAGTACTGAAAGGTGGCTGCCGGTTGGATAAAAACTAGTAACTAACGGTTAAAAGCTTTATTGGTTACACAAGACAACTTTTTCCGATGAATGACAAACTTGAAGTGTTGCATGAACTAAAAGTGCATACAAATGCTTCTGCATGTCCGACCAATGAAAGTGTAGCGAGCACTCTGTCGCTAAAAATAATTGCAGCACACTGTTGCCCGGTCGGCTCAAAGCGAATACTCAACATATATTTAACAGTTTCACTGTTTTTACTTCTTTATGATAATCCATATTCATTGTCTAGATCTTGCCCCATAACACAAAACTGTTTTCGACATAACTTGTCTTGTTCTTTTTTTGTTCTTCTTACTCACATTTTTGTTCGACCATAAATAATAAATAAATTAACTGTATCTGGCCTTCCTAATGTGTCCGCTTTGATTTTATTGTGATTTTTTGCAAAAATTTTCAAATAGCCTACTGATTGTACTGTTTATGACTATTTAGTTCTCTTATATCACCCTTTTTATACAGTTACAATTTATCATTCCGATGTTTAGTTATGCCTGCTAAAGCTGTTTCACCACATTTAATTAATTCCATAGATACATTTCCAGGTTCTGATGACCTTCCACTGTTTGTTTCTTTAAGTTGCAATCTTCCTTTCATAGAGCGTTCTTACACTTTTCTGTCGTAACAGATATGGTTTATACTATTTTGTTGTAAGTTGTCTTTATTTTTGTTCTCCCCCTTAAGTATTACTATAGTTACTCTTTTAGTTAGTAAGAGGTGCAATTAATATATGATAATCTATATCACAATTTGCACCTTTCTTTGCCTTGCAATTATATATTTTAAAAGACATGCTCAATGGTAAATCTTTATTTACAATTTAATTTTCCAAATACTGATGAATATCTTTATATGAGAAAAACATATGTTACTTTCAATCAGTATTGGATGAAGAATTTTATAAGCCTCTTGATTATTTTTCTTTTCTTTTCTACTACACCATCCCCTTCGTTGCTTTCATTTCCACAATGGAAAGTTTTTTCCAAAATAATCTCCAAGTTTTAACATTATTTAATCTACGTAGAAGATCGTCGTAGAATTATCTTTTCTGTTATGCATATACCGCTGTTGTTAATATTTTACGACTATATATTTTCAAAGTGCATCAACAACTACGTGCTCTAAAATCCATTTGACAAATTTGCGGCATTTTTGGTGGCCTCTGGTGGACTTTGATATATATTTAGATACCAACCGTACAACTTTAGTAGCAATCTTTCGAATACCTCTGATATTAGGAGTGAATGACTTATTAGTCTATAGGATGAGGATTGTTGGTTTTTCAAGTTTGATAATCATTGTGATCTGAGCATATGTCTATTGTATCGGAAAGTAATTTTAAAATACTGTGCATTACATAATAGTAAAGAGTACCAACACCTTTCTTAGAGGGTATGCCCATTTTTCTCCTACTTTCAGGTCACAACCAAAAGGTTTCGAGTCTTTTTTTTTGTCTTTTGAGGTACTGACAAACTTCAGCTGGAGAAAATGGTATGATTTGTAAATATAGTTGTCATGGGACATCCAGTTATTTTCTTGGTGCGCAAGTCTATTATAGGAAGTCTTGTTTTGTATGTTTCTTGTTCTTTGCCATTTTTCAAACTTTACGTTTCTCAACAATGAAGTCTCAGATATAATGGGGAATATTAATGACTTCAGGAGTGCTATTTTAGAGGAAGGGGGTTTTCTAAACAGCTCCTTAGGTTGAGTTTTTCTTCCAAGTAGTTTCCGAACTGATCTTAATCCGTATGTTCAGTACAAAGTCTGAAGAGCAGTTCTTTAGTAATGATAGTTGTGGTAATAGTGATGATAGCCGGAGAATGATCGGTGATTGTGCGTAAGACTGGTAATTTATTTGAATTACTAGACGAATAATTGTGTACTCTGATCAAGAAGTAACTGAAGTTATTCCCGTATTGCACTTTTGGCTTGACGAACCTTAAGCCTCAGGCTGTTTCTTTCATTTCAGTTAGCTTCTGTTATAAATTTAATGCCTAGAGATCTGAGAAACTCTTCGTGTTTGTTAACTGCTGCATTACAAGGGCGTATAGAAGAGTTTGAACTTGTATGCTTGCACTTTAGATTTTTTCTATTTGATAGTATTGTAATTCATGATGGGCAGTTGTATTTTTGACTAGTACAACTGCTCCATCTGAGTGATTGATATAGTAAATATTATGTCTTGCATGGGTTTCTGAAATGAACAATATGTCTATTTGTTACAGCTACAGAAAGGTTATTATTTCAGAAACGTGATTAGAAATACCGTTGGCGTTTGACAATACAATGCAAAATAAACTTATTTGTAACAGTGAAAACCATGTTTTACATCTGTTGGTCATAATTTTGACTTGATTCTGGAGAGGAAGAAAGTCATTTATATTGAGAAATACTTGTGGTGGGCAAGTTTCATTTGCTATTCCTCTAAAAGATTAATTTCTGGCTCCTTGAAGGTTTTGATATAAGTACTATACAACCTTTATAATTGACCAGGTGACTTTTACCACTTAGCTGCCTCTACATTTGACGAAAACAAAAGCTTTTTGCATGTTTATAGTATAGATATTGCAGCCATTAGGAAATAATATTTTTCTTTTTGGAAGGAAATATTATTTTGTTTTTTCTTTTGGTTTATGGCCTGCCATAAAGAAGAAGAGGCTCTTCGGTTATTTTGTACCCAATGATATTATAAACTGTATGATTTTGTTCGGCTAGGTCATTTTGATGATATTTACTAAAATAAAATGATGCCAGTTTTGGATGGTTACTCCATAAGCTCTTTCTTCTTTAAGGTGATAGGTATGGTGAATGGTGTTTTCATTTTAGAAATGTCGCTTTAATTTTCTATAGGAATCTACAGCTAGGGAATTGATTTTGATTATATCGGTAGATGTTCCTGATTGCTCTTTTTTGAGAATTTAAGTTTTATTACTTTTTCTTAATTATTGACATGAATGTAGATTGTGAAAGTTTTGAGATTCTATTGGTTGCAATTTCGTATCTGTTGGACATTCTTAGATGTTTTGGTTGGTTTGTGTCCTTTTTAACTGTTTGCTATTTGAGTTTCGTTGAACTTCCTTGGTCGGTATCATGGTCCATGTCATCTGAATGTATATCAGTTTTGACAATTCTCTATCTACTCACAAAACCTGTACGATTTTTGGTGTGTGCCTTTGGAAGTTTTTTATTGAAAATGAAAATTGAGTCGAGTTTGTTGTTGAGGAAAATAGCATTCTTGAGTACACATTTTCGATAGGAAACATTGTTTTTGGGGTGTTTACATTTAGTAAATAGAATAAATTATATATAAGTACGATTTCGTAAATGTATAAAAAATCTCTGCGAAATGGACTACACTTTCAGTATATTTGCTTTGAAAAAAATTCAAGAATTGCACCTTTGTTGAAAAAACGTTTTGTCACATTTGCTAGTTGCAACTCATCTCCCTAAAAATCTCACAATTTTTGAAATGTAAGAAACGCAGTTTTTGTTTCCCTTTTTTTACTTCCTATCTTGTCCCAACTACAGAAAAAGTCGAACTAGTAATCGCAGTAGCATTAGTCTGAAAGCGCTTTTCAACTCCAAACTCCCGGTATTTGAGCGCCTGTTTGGGGTTTGGGGTATCGATCGAGTCCTTGCCAAGAATTCACCTTCTCCTTCCTTGCTTCCTTGCATCTCCACATGAACTAAGCACAAAAAAGCTGCCTAACACAAAACGCAGTTTAAATAAAGCATCAGTTCCTCAGCCACGTACGCTTCAAAGCGCCTGATTTGTTTTGCAGCCGCGGCCGCCGTCCAATGGAAACGCCGCTGGGCCTGAAGGCGAAACAAGCGAAAGCTGCGTCGTGTCGAGCAAATTCCTAACGCTTGTCGCTGACGTCACGCCGCGGCCGGGACTCGCGAGAGCGCTGCTGGGAATCGGCCGCTGAAAAGGGAAATAGCGGAGCGGCGGAAAGCAGCGCTCGCAGCGGCGCGTTCCCGGCCGAGTCTATCGAATTAGCGGGTCAAATAAAATCACGCCCAAATCGAATCACCTCTAAAGAGATTGTCGCCCATTACCATCACATTCAATTCGCCTCCGCGCCATTCTCTTAATTTATTCGAGTTTCGTCTGCAGCGGGATGCTGGCTGCATGTGGGGCTGGCTGCCCTTTTGTTCCGACGCTCGCGGAATGGGAATGCAGCAGAGCAGTTGTTCTTGGTTATTTATTTGTTTGTTGTCGTGCCCATGTTACGTGAAATGTATCACAACTTATAAATTTTCGTTTTATAGGTAATGCGATCAATTCCTTTCGGGAAAAGCCTTCATGTAATTTCAGCAAGAAGTAGAACAACCAAGTCTTGGAGTTTTTGAACTGAAAATATTTTTATTATTTATACAGGGCATATCAAGATAAGTAGAACCCATAGAATTGACAGTTCTAATTGAGACTCTTCTAAAGATTACATTTCTTCACTGAGCAAGGAACTCCTCTAAAATCTCCATGAATAATCACTTTACAATCATAAAAGGAAAGGATTATGATGTGCAGATGGGCTACGAATCAGAACTTTGTTAACCTGTGGGGTATGAGACCAGAAATCCTTAGGAAGTTTGGAGAGAAACATGTAGTCTACAAAAGTAAAAACATCTCATAAACTTTATAAATATCTACATCCAAGCGCTGATTTACAACATTATGCGTTACTACAACTATCCGCTCCCTTTTCAGAAACCCTGAAGAGTAACATCAATGGATTCCAATGATAATTTGATTAAGAAAAACCTTCTCCGCTTAAGACTATCTATAATTTCTACGTGCGACATATTTCTTCTCTTTGTGAAGATGAACTGAACTGTTAAAATGGCATTCCATCTACTACATATTTTACAGGTTCTTATCCCTGTGGAACAACCTCAAAAAAAGGTCATCGGACAATATCACCGTTGTCAAAGCTGTGGGGCTCGCTTGATTCTGTTGCCACAGTATTCTATAACATGTCAAATGAGCAAAAAGGTGACCTAGCAAAGCCTCTACATTTCTTAAAAAAATCTTTGCTTTTGGAATTAAAAAAAAAATCTGTCACAAAAAGACTTTTTGAAAGACTATCTCGAAACACCGATTGTGGGACAAATTAAAATGCGCGCCTATATAATGCCATGTGATGCCACCAGATAATGTTGTTGGACCACACAAAAGACAAAGTCATTCATGCAGTGCTGGGAGTACAGTTGCATGCAGGCAATATAAACAGCGCTTGATGTCGTGGTGGCTCTGGACGTCCATATCAGATTAATAACCATTTGGATAAACGCTGCATATCGGAGTTCAAACATGTCAAGTACCATACTTGGAAAGGCAAAAGCAGCGGGCAACTAGCAAATGCACACAAGCCATACATTATCCAGCGTGTATCCGACTTGTTAATGACAAACAAGCGAATCACAAATAATGGCCTGCAACATTTGGATGCAGCAGGTCTGTCTCACAAAATTATGTACACCACCATCTACGATAACTTGAAAATGACGAAGGTCTATGCACAATGGATCCCCGATACTGTCACTCTTCAGCAAAAGTAGAAGCATGTAAAAGTATGTTAACAGTTGTTGTACCCATATAGCGTGGCTTTGGAGACGTCCTTTAAGTGTATAGTCGTAGTATAAGAATAATGATTTTAATACAAAACGCCGAAAAAAAGAACAATCTATGGAGTGACAGTACATCGTAAGTCCTTATTCCAAGAAGTCACAGCCGCAATTATTCCAAAACAAATGGAAATTGTCTTTGCTCATGGATTCGCTGAAGCAACTCTGCTGATGTCACTTCAACAGGACAATACATGGCCACATATCAGTCGTCGCATTATTGCCATTCTCAAGACTCTCGGGTACACATTGCGTCGAGCGACAATACTCTGCCACAATACACGGTATGAAGTTCAGTCTGGTGTCAAAAAATAGTATCGTGCCACATCTAAAGAATGATTTCTAGCAGGTTTACGGAATGCCAAAAGCGCTTAGACAATGAAAGAGAACAAATCTAATAAATGATTAGTGAGGACAAAACAATTGTAGTGCCAATTACTATGAAGGCCACAAATACTCTTGCATGACGTCAGAACAAAGCTTCATTATTTATCTTTTTATTTTTACTGTAGAGCTAAATACCATTTGTTGTATTTATCTAAGGTGTCCCAAAAATGCGTTCACTCTTTAAATAACAATAAAAACAGTGTTTCAGTGATCCAATGGATTCGACAGCGTTACAAAAAATTTCATTTGGAACTGCTAGACATTGTCTTTCAATTTCCTCTTCCAGCTTATCGAAAGTTTTGTACAATAAACCGTACCTTTGAGGTCCAAAAAGAAATCCATCGGAGTGGAGCCTGGAAAACTTATTCACTATGGTAGTAGAAACGTTTTTCATCTCTTTATCACCAAACAACTATTTCATCTAAGGACTAACGAATCGTTACCAATAACATTTTCGTCAAAATAGAACTGCCGATAACCCACACCACAATATAACACCTGATAAGTTCAAATAGTGTCATTTAACCCTCATCGTTCCAAATGTTTTTTTATGAAAATGTATGAATTACAAAATTATTTGCAGCTTAATCTACATCTATTGCCATTTAAAGAGCGAGTTGGTGTTTCAGGGGTGCACTGGAGTTATTCAAATGTTCAAAAATATTAAAAGGGAACAAAACAAATTGGAAAATGAGACTTTTATCAAAGTATGGTAAATTTGTCAAAACAAAATTTTTGGGTTTTCATCCTGATATAATTCTTTTCTAGGTATATAAGAAAAAATGAGGGCTTTATCCGTTCTATATAGTCGTGGTCATAATCTGATTGTACTTTTAGGTAGACTTGACTACTGTTCATCACTTGGATGCGATTTTTGCTTTTTGTTTCTTTTCTCTCCTTTTAATTCTTGGATATGCTCAATACCCTCCTCTAAAGAGAGGAAAACTATTGTCGCATTTTTTGAAAAGTTAATGGAGTTTGCTTAACATGCTTAAGAAGAGGCCCTACAAACTTTTTTCACCTGAAAATATCTTTGTTACTTCTTCCTCTGACCTTTCACTCATAACATGTTGCTTAATCTATTCACAATGTATTTTAATCTCCACCAACATGTGAAAATAAAAATTTACTGTTAAAATTTTATCACTAGTACAAGTTCAAATTTATCAAGTAAAATAATCGCTTTACTAGAAATCTTTGCCTAGTCCACTTCGGATTATATCTGGATTTAATTCTTTGTAAGCTTGAAAAACTATCGAAGCTTTGGTTACTTAACGTACAGTGCGTTCTTTGGCACACAGTTCTTCCTGCAACACTTTACAAGGAAATGGAATGAAAGGAATATCTGTTGTGGATAAGACCAACGGGTTGTTCTTTTGGAATGTTGAAAGCATTGGCATGCAAAAATAATTCTTACCAATCAGCCATTTTTCCTTTTTACATGTAATTTGGCTAGAGTACAAAAGCTTTCCTCATCTATGTTGTTCTTTTAAAAGCTTTGAAGAAAATTTTTTGAATAGCGTACTATAAGTGGAGTACTGACTCATAACTAAAAGAGTTTTTTTCTTGGAAAGACTATCGCGGCTTCAATATCGGGGGAAATAACCAGCGGCCTTCCTATCAATGAACAATGTTTCTCTAGAGCTATTATCTTGAGGCAATATAGCATAGTTCTTTTGCATTTTCTGAAGTTTGTATCTCTTAGTTCATTTCTCTCAATTGTAAAGACTATTATTGAGTTTAAAGACTTATTATATTACTTTTAAAGAGAAGAGAACTTAATACTCAAATCCTACAATGTCCTGCAGTATACCAAATTAGATTAACTAGGTGAAACTAAGTCAGGTTCTGTTTATGTTTAACGTGAAAATCACTTTCTCACTATTTTAGTGTACTCTATTAGCAAAAATTAGGCTCTGAAGACCAAAAGATGGTGTATATCCATAAAAATTGAATTGAATGAAAGAAGAAATTTATAGACATTAAATCTACAAGATTGTTATGCAGAAGATAAAAGAAAACTGTAGGATAAGAAGAAATTCAAAGAAAACGTAGAAAATGATAACAATAACAATATTCCCAAGTTAAAAATTCTGGAAGTGGAACAGTTCTCTATTCATATCTCTAGGTGAAGGGTACTACAATCAAAATTTCGTAAACTTGGAATTTAAGAACGCCCCTGAAAGCAGAACTATTGGGATATAAGTGACCACTGACGGCCACAATCCGGCGACCGCTAGAACAATAATTATAGATTAATATATACAACAGACGTCGAAGGAATGCCAGTGTTAGTCTAGTATTGAAAAAAATCACAGAAAAGATACCTCCCAACACAACTAAAGAATTCTTATCATTAAACTGTAAACAAAACTAATAGATACAACACTGATAATGGTGTATATGACAACTAGAAAATATCAAAAGCCTAGACTTTGCCATGCAAGAACATGAAATAATGGTAGATAACATACCGTTCCAATATTAGAAGGACGGAAAAGGTACTAAATCATCCTACACCAGACAAAAGAGTGCAAAAGCTATCCGATATTGATATTGGTAGCAACCAAAAATTGGTCCTAATAAAACTGAACTAAGGTTCAAAAAATTTACAAAAATGTAAACACCTAGGTGGAATACTAATATACTAAAAAAGTTTAGTAAAAGTACAGATCAAATAAGTATAACAAACGAAAAAATAGAAACAAATATTTAAGAAATGTGAAGCAGGTAACATATAGTACAAATGGGCTAATGAGCAATTAGAAAGCAAATAACAACAGAATCTAAAACCATGGATTACAAAAGAAATAATAGAAGACTAACAAAAATATGAAGAATCAATAAACAAAATAAAAAAACAAACAAAAATGTCAACAGCTCTGCATTTCGGAAAAATATGAACAATAAATAAAAACCTGAAAACTAAAGCAATCGAAAAAAGAACATAAATAAATTTCTCAAAGGTTATATTATAAACAATTAAACAAAGAATTAAAAGGATATAACAGATGGAAGATACCCATAGAAAAATTGTATGAGGAAGCAAATAATAATTCCCCACTTGAAACAGACAAAGACGTAGAGGACGAGAAAAAGGACACCCGATACTGAAAGCAGAATTTTACAAGGTTCTACATGACATAAAGGAAACAAAATATCAAACGCTAGCAAAAATTATTAAACGCGCCTAGATGAACGCATCACGGAGGAACTGCAATATATAAAATAAATTGTAAGATTTACAAGACAGGAGAACTATCAAAAGATTCTGCAAAGAACATAATAACAGCAATTCCGACAAAGGCAACTGGTATAAATGTAAGAACCACTGCATCATTTGCCCAAAATGATGTGTTATTGCCTTTATAGATATCCAGAGAGTTTTTGTCTTTGCTAATTGGATTATATTATTCAGAATACTAAAAACTATTGGCATAAAATACAGAGAGAGACAGAGAACATAAAAGATATTCAAAAGTCAAACAGTTGTAGTTAAAACTAACATGAGCATAAGTATAGTAGGGAAACGAGTGAGAACGAGGAAGGGTTAGAAGAAGCACTAAAAAACATTGAGAGAATTTTAAAAAACAACAATACGAAGATAAATATAGAAGAAATAAAATATTGGTCTATTTTAAACATGAGAGACCATAGTCTCATCATACAGATACTAACTATGGCCACGTCAAAAATGTCCAATTTGCTCTTTTATGATTCCGATAGTCTTTTGACGGACAATCTTTTTTATTTTGGTGATCATGGGAGTGCAAAATGGGTATTGTCGGAGATATTTTTTCTTTTAACTCTATAGACAGACTTTTTTTCAATGCGTACGAAGTTGCTACCGAATCTGATGATAGATAAGGATCTCGTACATTCAAATACAAGAGAGTTATTTCATCCGAGCATTTCGTACGGAGAAATTACTGATACTCCCGTTTTAAGAATGTTTTTCATGACTAAGACATCATTTAAAGCCAACTGTTTCTTTTTTTAAGTAACGTTAGTACTGAAGCCTTAGTCTTTATTAGACTAAGTAGCCTTCTTACCACATATTCAGTTAGAGTATCTCAAGAACTCTCTTCTCCCAGAATGTCTCCATCGAAAAAGAACCGTTTCATTCAGTTTATTACAAAGTCTATTAATTTCTTCTTCTCTGTGATGATCTATGGTGTGCATGTACTCATATCATTGTGAGGAAAGGCTCTACATCGGGTAATAGGTAGGCATAATAGGAAATAGTACTCGTTTTAGACTTTCGTTAGACACTTGAGTAACAGATCATCAGAGTTGTTGTAACAGGAAAGTAAGATCCAGCTGCCTCTACTTTTGTACATTATAACCCTGCAGTAACATAAAGTGAGAAACAAAGATAACGAAAACATAAGTAAAACAAAAAAATATGATATGGGAAAACGTGCAAAAACCTATTTCTGAATTTCTTGTCTTTTCTTTTTCTATGTTAAGTGAATGCAATAAACTCGCTTTGCAATCTTGAACAGGATCATAATTCAATTTGAGACACCTCAATCTATAACTCTCAAGGACATAACACTCGAGGATCCTTTAAATTGTCCTCTCACTGTTAAGCAAATCTTTTATATGATTATACAAGAAAACTTGATATCATTAGTATCTCTTTCCATATTTTTTAAACTGTTCTTCTTAGAATCACATATTTATCTTTTATTTGTTTCTTTAATTATTATTTTCTTAGTTACTTTTTGTATGACTTGTTCATATTGGCCTCATTCCGCCTTCTTTGTATCTTTCCTGCAATTATCTACAACGAAATAGTCATGAGACCTAAATTTTATTGGCCATCTCCCTGGTGATATAGAAAACAGAAGGAAACACACCAATAACGTGAAAGATCTTGAGACCATTCTAGTATGATACCAATCGCTGATCAGTACTACGTTATCTTCTCATAATAATAATTTTCAATTATGTACATGTATATTAATGACTGAAAAAATTGGCTTGCATTGCAAAACAGTTGTTTTGAAAATTGCGTTGAAAAAAAATTCTTTTGTTTTTTTAGATATTATCGTCTTGGTTGTGCACTAAATATAGTGTATTTAAAGTAAATATACTTTCAATGGCGGCTTGAATACTTCTAGGTTAACTTTTTAGATTTTACACAAATTTATGTAATCTATTTCTTACTGAGGATGTACTACCTAACAAGCGTGTCCCTCAGGTGACGAATAGAAAAATCAACAAAAAAATTTAGGAAAACAAAAAGAGTCGGACAGCTTCGTAACAAGCAAACCTTTAGAAGTAAAACACTAGGAAGAAAAAGCTCATCTAAAGATCCAGTTGCGAGTCTACCCGTAAACCGCCATGAGTAGGCAAGAATCCTTTACTCACTGCATTAAATTGGTGTAGATGGAAGTAGGACTAGCAAGAGCTATAAGGATCTGAGTTTAATGACCTGGTCCGTATAAATGAAGCTGTTACAAAATCTCTCAATTTTCAAAGTACTGCAGGCATTAATGAGATGCAAGAATGAGGAAAATTGTCCATTAGCAGCCTACTTAAGGGACCAGAGGATTTTTAGCATAGTAAAAGTTTTCTTCTTCCACACTCATCGGTTTCAAATTGAAGACGACAGAAATATAGAATAATTGAGAATTTTAGGAAAGAGTCGGAAACCAGAGGTTCCGTAGATGAAATGATAGTGTTTCCACATTTGTTTGAGGACGTCATCGTTACGACAGAGGTGCTACTATATCAGGGAGACTTAAAACTGTAAAACCAGACCTAGCGGCAATTCTAAGACGAGCTGTAGCCCAAACGATTTCCAAGGGTCAGGGGAAAAGATTCAAAAAACCGAGAAATAAAGTCTGTTACGTAGACCAGAGAAAATTCTTACCAAAAGATAAGGAAAGAAAAAATATTAAATAGGAGGAAAAGACAAAAACAGATTAGAATACAAAAGACCCCACTTAGACTCTCCACTTTTTCCTCTCAGTAACAAATATGAAGAGGTACAGAACATACAACTTTATGTTACTTACAGAACTAAAAAATCTATATTTTATACGACAGCCAGATAACTTTGAAGGCCCTTTCGACCACGTTTAGACTGATTTTGAAAATGAAGAGCTCAATGAGTAACAAAAAAGATAATTCACTGGAAAGGTAGGTACCAGCTAATGATTATTATTAACCAAAACCTACTTATTGGGAACTGTAATTGTATTTACCATAAACTTTCACTGGAACAGTATGATAACCTAAATTGTAGGCTGTGAAGCTAAGAAATTGCATATTGAACCAAATGACTTTGTTTTATACTCAGTGAAAAGCGTGTGCCTTTCAGAACAAGGAACGAAAATTAGGGATTGAGTGTAATTATCGGGGCAACTTATTCACTCTTGCAGTGTTTTTTTTTTGTTTAATAAAACATTTAATTATTATCTACGTCTGTTGTTTATGTATGTTCCTGACATCTCTCGTACCCAAAGTTTCGAGTGAAATTATAAACGTTGGCACTCAAGAGCCCGCGTCACCGAATGTACACGTATACGTTTGCGTGCCGCTTTTGACGTGGCAACTCTATCTCCCTCCCGTGTGCGCCAACCTCGACCGCGGACGGGGATGCCCCGCCGCGACGTGGCTCTGCCGCGCGCTCCAGGTGGCGCTGCATGCACTTGACGTCTTGTCTGTCGCCCGCCATTGTTGGTAGACGCTCGGTTTGATTTAGCCATTATCGGACACGTGTGGATGATTCCGTTTGGCAGGTTGCGACGTTTTCGCTCGTAGACGCCACTTCCAGGGCGTTTATTGTCTGTAAGGGCGGAGCGGAGCCTCCCGGTGCAGGTTATTGCTTTTTCGTTTTGTTGCTCGAAATAATAGCAGTCAGTTGCAAGGGAAAATGCGCGATTTGTTGGGAACTAACATGGAGAACCCAACATACAATTTAGACGAAACATAATAAAACAAAACGTTAATTCGTTTTAATCGTTACATAATCATACAAACGCTGGCACGGCAGACACGTCCTCGGGAAGGGAAATGTGGAACGGGGTTAAAGCGTATCGACATCCGTCGGTTGTCAGGGCGTAGCGGAGCGACCTCCTGGCAGAGCCCGTCAATGGCAATTATTGACTGGTGCCAGGAACAGCTCCAGAATGTAAATTAGGGGAACTTCAGTTTGTATCAAAGCAACAAGCCGAGAATCCGCCACTTCGCGCGCGTTGCTCCCTCACGCCTCCCGCCGCCGCCCTTTGTTAACTTGCTGTTCATTTTGATTTCAATTGACTTATTATTAAGTGAGAATTGGGATGATTTAGTTACGAACGGCGCGCTGCGCGCTCCCGCATCCAAACTAGTGGATTCGTTCGCATGAGTCAAAACTGGGCTCTACTTTTGCTCGTTCGTTTTGTTTTCAGAATATCGCTCTCTATTATTGACCTTGTTAAAACTGAATACAAAACATTTTTCAGTTAACTCTAATACATACACTAGAATACTTTATCTATTTCTTTTTTAATAATTAAAATAATAAATGAACGATTTGGAAATAATGTTATGGATAAGACATATTTTGACATTTTTTTTAAATAATACCTTAGAGTTTATGAATAAAGAAGAACCTGGTAAATCAACAAGCTATCAACTTATCAAAGACGAAGAAGAAGAAGTATAGAGTTCTAAAACAACTCTATTGAGTTTTTTCGATTAAGACAATTTTTTTCTTTTTCTCTTTTTTACCTGATTTGTAGAAATAGAGAGGAGAATGAATGTAGAAAAAGACACACTGACTTACATCGAGGAAAAGAAATTAATATGGTACGGCCATGTTAGAAGGACGGACAATAACCGATGGATAAAGAAAATAACAGAATGGAGTCCTCCAGGAAAACGAAAGAGAGGAAGACCCCGAAGATCTTTCAGAGATGAGGTGGACGAAGCCATGGAAAGAAGAGGGCTAGCAGACGGAGATTGGGAAGACAAGAAGGAGTGGAAGAAACGGTTGAGTGAAGGAAGACAGCGTCAGCTGTGAAGATCCTTTTGTATATATATATTGTACTATTGAATTACCAGAAAATACAACCAGGAGTTATCACTACTTTTGCTGATGTTACTGCCATTTTGTCCATTACTGTCCTCCAAAAATCTCCATTTTCATTTAAACATCTTAAATAACTGACTTTCTAAATGGCTCATCAAAGTCAACCCCAATAAGTCAGTACAAGTGATTTTTACCTTTCGATTTAACATGTGTTTTCCAGTCACCGTCTTCGTTAAAACGCAAACCAAGTACTTAAGTTTGCACTTAAATCACTGTCATCCAAATCATCAATATTCAACAAATTCCTACTTTATAAAACTGTTTCCAAACTAATATGAACGTATGGAATAGAACAATGGAGGTGTGCTAAACTTACTAAAATAGAAACCATATGACAAATTTAATCTGAAATGCCCAGTGCCATGATGAATGAACCACGGTATGTAACAGACTAAACTTTGCAAGAGGATCTTAACAATTCTTGTCAATGAAGAAATTCACCAATTTGTCCAAAATTCCCACGCTAGACTTCATGGCCATCTAGTCCACCAATCGGCTACCATTTTCTCCCATGAAAAAATTAAATAGAGCTTGAAAGTTCCATAAAGTTAAGTATCGCTTCTGAGTGATTTCTCCTAACACGGCCTATTTTTTTATCACATTTACTTAATTCTTGTTGCAATGTAAAGTAAAATATAAAGAAGAATTCTACTTAATATTTCTCTGTTACAATAAAGACCCACCATCATTAAAAAATGTAAAAAAATAAATTTATCTCTAAAGTTGTTCGCATTCAAAAATCTATGGCTACTGATTTCTTTTTCTTCTTCTTTCTTTTCTTCAAAAGGATTTACCGTTTTCTGTTTTCACGTATGTTAGTCCTCCCCGTCTACTTCCTGCAAACCTTATTCTCCCATAGCTGCTTATCAAGGTTTATCAAGAAACAGTTGATTTGATCTTTTTCTTCTTCCTCCTTAGAGATCACCGTGTATACCATTAAAGAGCTTCATTTCCTAACGTTTTCGTGATTAAGCAGATCAATTTTATTTTTCTCCAAACTTGGATCTCTAAATTGTAAATTTACAATAAAATAAAATAAAAAGTTTTGTTTATTGTTTCTTTGCTACCACAGAGACCCTCAACGTTGAAAAACAAAAAAATTAAATTTATCTTTTAAGTTATTGACATTCAAATAGCTATAGATACCGATTTCTTTTTATAGTCTTTTTCTTCTTCTTCTTCGATTTTATCCCATAGGATTTATTGTTTTCTATTTCCATGCTTATGTATATTCCCTCTTTGAACCGCTGCATCAACTTCTTTAGATATCTCTCATTTGATATTTATCTCACGTGTTTATACCATTGATCTGCCTTTTTTATCTTCTCCATTGGAAACCATTACTTCAATATCGATCGTCTCACATATCCATACCATTGTAGGGCTGTATTTTTTAACATTTGCATGTAGCATTCCCCCTCGGTTTTGAATTTGTTCCGTTTTATAACTTGTAAGCACAAGTAAATTATAGATTTATAATAAGATAAAATAAGTAAAAGTTTTGACCTACAACTTTAAAATCTAAAAGAAAACTTAAATTTATTCTTCGAGGTACTAGCATTTAAATAACTATAAATACTAATTTCTTTTTCTTCTTCCTCTTCGATTTTTACCTCATATAGCGTGTCATTTTCTATTTCGATATGTGTGTTCTCTATGTATGCTTTCTGCATATCTCTTTTGTCTATACCCATTTTTATATAGGTTTCTTAAGAAAGAGTCGGTCTACTTCTTTTTCGCTTTTGCTTTAGAGTCTATTGGGTCAATTTCTTTGGGCATCTGTCATCTGGTATCCGTTTTACAAATCCATACCATTGAAAATCTTTATTTTCTAACTTTTTTGTTATTGAGCATTTTTTCCAAACTCTTTTGTCTTGTTCTAATATTATTTATGTTATTCAAAATACTGTGTTTTCCACCAGACTATAGAATATTCTCAATGTGGTGTCCTGACTGATATTCTTATTCTATATTACTCTATGCAATACAATTGTTGCTTTTTTCCGATGATGATTCTTTCGTTGATGTATCGCTTTCATGTATCTACAAATATTTGAATCTTGTATAAGTTTTAATCTGTTTATCTTGTATTTTAATATCTTGAGCCTCTGCCTATCACATAAATTGCATTTTTAGTGATTAAGTATCAAATCCGACTTCTCAAATTCTCCATTCAATGTTTTTAACGTATATTCCATATCATCCTCATCTTATGTGAACACATTTGCAAATATTAGAGGGTATAAGGTTAAGTTATCTATTTTTTTTATTATTAACTCTGAGGTAATTTACAATCTGTCTATAGGACAGTAAGTAAATGCGGTAACACTATAACAATAGAAACAATAAACATATCGCGTAGGCAGGGCATCCAGTGATACGTGCCTCTACAAGTTACATCTTAAAAAGTCTCATTTTAATTTCCACTAACCAAGTCTATTTTGATTGCTGCTATTGGAATCTATTTGGAATATCCGAAGGTTTGAAGCGTTTGAGTCTACGTGTATCATTTGCTTCATCAAGAAGGTTACGTGCTAGTTGGTTTGGATGCACTGATAACTTTTCACTGTAAGTCACACGAAGTTGTTTGGCAACTTCTTTAACCGTAGGAATTTGTAGGTCTTTTCTTTGTGTCGGATTGGTCACAAACCATGGGGCGTTGGTAACTAGGCGTAGGACCTTAGACTGAAACCTTTCTAATATTTCTATATTAGAATTTGCAGCAGATCCCCAGAGCTGCACTCCATAGCTTCGTATTGGTTTTAATATTGCCTTATACACTAGGACTTTATTTTCGAGGGTAAGTTGCGACTTTCTACCTATTATCCAGTACAATTGCCTAAGTTTGATGTTCAGTTGGTTTTTTTTTGTTTCTATGTGGGGTCTCCATATTAGCCTTCTGTCTAGGGTGATACCTAAATATTTAGCTTTTGTATCTTGAGGCATAGGTTACTGGTTAAGATAGATTGTTGGGCAAGTAGATCTTTTTGTAGTGAAAGTAACGTGTACAGATTTTTGTTCGTTTATCCTAATTCTCCAAGTTTGTCAGCCATTTCTTAATATTGGTTATATTTTCTTGAACAAATTAGTTGCAGTTACGGGATCTCTGTGTGCCGCTATCACCGTAGTGTCATCAGCGAAGGTTGCTACCGTTGTACCACGAAGTACTGGAAGGTCGGCAGTAAAGATTAGATACAAGATTGGCCTTAAGATGGTTCCTTGGGGGACTCCTGATTGAATTGGTTTTAAGCTCGTTTGTTCATAATCATGTCTGA
The DNA here is from genome assembly GCA_036346155.1 of Sinelater perroti. Lineage (NCBI taxonomy): Eukaryota > Metazoa > Arthropoda > Insecta > Coleoptera > Elateridae > Sinelater > Sinelater perroti. Next base: position 18,107,228 of record JARFIY010000254.1, on the reverse strand, counting down.
CATAGTACTGCCTTTCTTCTAAATATGATTTTAATAAAAGCTATAAATTATGAGGTAGTAGTTTTTGATTTTGAACAGTAATCCCGCGTGCCAAACCTTAAGGCTTGGGATACGTCTAGAGTTTATATGTCGTATTATACGATGTACTTGTTCGATTGTTCCGTGCTGTTCTCTGAAGCTGAACTGATGCTCAGGAATTAGGTGCTTTTGTTCAAGTATCGGTTTAAGTCTTTTAAGCAAAAGCTTTACTTTACTTTAGACAGTACTGGTAAAAGGCTGATTGGCCTGTATGACTCTACGTTTTCAGGATCTTTGCCGGATTTTACTATTAGTATGGTTTGTGCCACTTTCCAGGAGGCTGGAAAATAATTTAATCTTAATACTGCCTTATAGATTGCGGTTATATCTCGAATTATATTTTCTGGAAGTTCTTTGAGTAATTTACCGGTGATTTGATCCTATCCCGGGGCTTTTTTGCTGGACTTCGTGGATCTTGAATCTTTTTAGTGGGAGTTCCATTTGTAGCAGCGAATCTAGGAATGTAAGAATGTGTTCTTCTTCATTTTCAGAAATTATTTTCGGAAAAGGGCTAAACGTGTTTTCAAGATGTTTTGCAAATGTTTCTGATTTTTCCAGATTAGATCTAGCCCATTTGCCATTTTCTAGTTTAATTGGAGAATTATGCTGTTTAGGGCGCTTGATGTTTCTCGTCGCTTTCCATAGAGAGTAGTTAGTCTCTTTAGTTGGGGAGAGTTCCTGTATGTAGTTTTGAATAAACGCGTTTCGTTCTTCTTCTAAAAATCTTTTTAATTCTTTCGTTGCTTTATTGTATCTTGTTTTATCATCGTTTTCTTAGTTTCCGTGTTTCTAAGATTTTTTCTTTGGCAGTATCAGAACGTTGTCTCCGCTGCGGTTTGTTATCTAATTCTGGGGTTGCTGACCAAGCAGCCTCCTGGATAGTCTGAGTTAGCAAATCAACGGCTAAATCTAGTTCTTCCTTGTTTTTGGGTGGGAATTCAAAGTGAGTATTACTTAGTATGTAGTTGAACATGGCCCAGTTTGTTTTATTGTTGTGCAGCATGACTGATCTGTTTTTATACACCGTATTAGCGTTAAATGTAATAATTACAGGAGGATGGTCGGACGACAGATCAAAACATGATTGTATGCTTAGGTAATGTTGGGGTATGTTTTTTGTTATACAGAAGTCAAGGAGGTCAGGTAAGCGTCTTCTGTCTGAAGGCCAGTACATTGGCTCACCCGTGGAACACGGCGTTAAATTGTTTTGCTGCAGCGCTAAGTATAGTTGTTTTCCTTTTGGCGTAGGCGTATTAGATCTGGATCCCCACCACGGGGTTTTGGCATTGAAATCGCCTCCGCTAATGAATCTATTACCGAGTGTATCAAAGTATTGCTTGTATTGTTCCTTTGTGATGTTATGTTTAGGCCGATAGCTTTATGGGTCCGAGGTGGTCGTAAACAGTGACGGTGGTTGCTTGTAAGAAGTCTTCAGTAAAGATTTCATTTTCATGGGGTTTTATGGAAGTTTTTATTATTATAGCAGAGCCCCCGTGGACAGTGTTATCTGGGTGTGGTATAGCATAGATGGAATAATCAGGAATACGTAGATAACTTTTGCTAGTAAAGTACGTCTCGGAGATAAACATTACGTCTATATTATGATGTATTAGGAAAATTTTTAGTTCTTGGCTTCTTTGGGCCAAGCCGTTGGCATTCCAGACGCCGATTTTTAGTGAATTAGCCATTGTTGGTTTTGTTAATTAGCGCTGCGATAATATTTAGAAGTGTGTCCATTCTTTCTGCTAGCTTTTGCACTATTTCTTCAAGCTTGGTTATACGATCATTATGTTGGGAGGAGGAAGGAGAAAGCTGTTGTTGAATAGTTGGTATTAAATTACTTTGTAGTTTTTGTGAATAAGGGTTAGGTACTTGAAATGTTGAGGGAGCAGAGAGACTATTGGTAACTTGCACATTCGGGGGGTTTTGTTGCGTATGTATTTGTCTTTCTTTTAAAACCTTTTCTCTGAGAGAGGGATACAACCTCTGTTGCAACTGCTTCCGTACGCTACATCCTTTATAGCTAGCACGCTGGTTTGGACCTTTACTTTCTAATTCTTTTTCGATATCCCGATATCGGCAGAAGAGTGTAATCCTTTTAGTACCTCTTTGAAGCTTCTCTTATCTTTCATCTGGTAAGTATAGCACTATGTACCCTTTTTGAACAGCCCATCCATAATTATGGGGTACTTTTCAGTTTTTGAGGCATGTATTTTGACTTGGTTGTTACTTAAAATTTTTAAAGTATAGTTATCAGCAGCTAATGTGTTCAATAAGTCTTGCAATTGAGCTATATTTTCAACCCCACTTACAAAAATTGGAGGTGCCTTAGTAACTTTTTCCTGTTGGTTATTAGACTCGCTGTCTATGCCTTGTTCTTTAGCCAATGTTTTGTATGAGTTTTTCGTGCTGACCGGCTTACTTAACCAGTAGTTTGGTGTAATTGCTTGCTTTTTTATGCTGTTATTTGCATCAGGATTGGCTCTCATTCTTTTTTTATACTCGACGGTTTTCCATTCTGGTTCAATTTGCATAGATTCTTGTAAGGGTATGATTGAATTTTGTATGTTAACAGGGTTCTGTATTTGAGTTATTGTGGGGTAGGTCGTGTAACTTGGGCCTTGAGGTGTGATAAAGCTTGGTTGCGGATAAAATGTTGTTTGCATTGGTGAAAGATGACTGCTTCGTTGAATTGTAGCTATGTTGGGTTGTTGTTGATATAAGTATTGTTGTGTATTTATATCTGTGCACTGACCTCCAGTGTTACTGTATGCTGATTGCGGAAACATGATAGCACCTGGCCCGAGGGCCACCAGTAATTTCCTTAAAATCTTGTGCAGTAGAAGCGTATGTAGATCTGTGATAGGAGCATAAGGCAATCTCGATCGCACTTGCACTTGAACTCGGAGCACGAAAACAACGATGTTTATGCCTCGAAATTCAAACGGATACCCGTTGGTCAACGCTTACGCTGACGGCTGAGGCAGGTTTTTGCTGGGGCTCCTTCGGGGGGCTTCCTCGTTGGACATCCTGAGGTGTTGGAGACCACGTTCCCGGGATAATTCTTACCGTGCAGGGTCGCATGCGGCTGTGCTCTCGCTGCAGACGCTTAATTAAGTCGTCAACGTCCGCCAGCGATAATTCTTCATATATATGGTGGATTTACGCCTCCATTGGGACGGCCATCGCGGAAAAATATTATTGTTGTCACTAGGGGCTGTTTTCACAGCCACAAAGCATTTCTCAAAAAAGCACAAAGTTGTGCAATATCTCTGAATCACAAACGCGGCACGGAGCACCTTCTAACACATCCGCTCGGTACCACTGTCACTGGCCGTCTATTATCTATTTTAATTCCCATTTCTGAATATTATCTATATCACATGTATAGTGCTTGTTCAACATATATATATTAAACAGTGATAGACTTGCACCTTTGTTTGAGACCTTTTATTGGTTTTTATAATCAAAGTTATTTTTACCTATTGTCATACATCCTTTGAACTATCTGTATAGACTCTTCGCGTGTATTCAATTCTAATAACTTTTCGTAATTCACGTCTGGATACGCTATCACTTACCTTTTCAAGATTTATAAAGGTGTGTGTCTATTTGTTTATCTCTTTTTTTCTATTAATTGCCTAACAATGTTAACATTTAAGTACACAAATTACTCTACAGCAGCCATTGTTTCAGATCTAAAAGTGTTCAATTTTTTGAGCATCTTAAAGCTACCCTTACCATGGCTTTATCGTAGATACCAACTGAAAGTTGAACTAACGGTCTATTTATGAAAACTCTTTAAAAATTTATTTATATTATTTACCTGCCCACTCAAACACTCTTCCTTCTATTGAACAATTAGGATGTTTGAAATATTTTTAATAAACGAACTCTTATAATTTAAAGTTATAAAATTGTAACTTCACTAAGCTATTTCATGTTAAGTGGTAAAAACGAATATGCAATTTTTAGAGAGAATCTGAAGCACATAAAGGGAATTTGACACTATACCTTTGAATATATTATGCAGTTCTAAATCTAATGCAGCTTTTATTACTTCTTTGGAATCATTATAGTAATAGCCTTAAGACTTCTCCTAATACTCAAATATTTATGTATTTTTCTTTGGTATTAGTCTTTTCATTAAGTCTTCTCTACTTATCAAGAGTTAGCTTATATCAAGTAATCTGGGAAGAGCTTCACAAAACATAATAAGTGAGGTAGTCTCATCCTCTTCATTACAGAGTTTACAGAGGGTTTTTCTTTTAAAGCTTTTATTGTGTTCCTATAAGTATGTAGGCTGGTGTCCAAACATCAATCCAGTTATTAGCCTAACGGGCTTAAATGTCATTTGTTATTTTTTTAGATAAAGTTTCTAAGCATCTGTTTACTGTACTTCAGTCTTTCCATTCGGTTCCAATGCATTTTACGGAATTTACTTATCCATTCATTTAACCAACTCCTGTTTGCGTTACTCCATACCTTGTTCAACCCCAAAAAGTTTTTATTCCTGTTTTGCAAGTTTATCAAGTTTTTTATTTTCTGGTATACCCTTGTACTCTGCCAATCGCATAAGAATAAGTACATTATAATTTTTAGAGTTTATACATTTTTGTATGCATTCCTGGATCAATTTGGAATTCATCTGATAGATCAAGGATATCTTTATCTTGATACGAGGTGGTTCAAATATGACCTGATTTCTTACAAAAAAAAAACAAGTTGCCAAACATTTACTTGTACGTGTCAGTCTTCAACGTACTTCCATCCAAAGTCAACACATTTTTCAACGTTCTAGAAGCATCCTTGTGCCCTTTTCCAAAAAGGCTTTTGCTGACGACGTATCCACTCCAGAACAGTTAAATCGCATACCTGATTTGAGCCCCCCGAACAGATAGAAATCGCTTGGGACCAAATCGGGGTTATCCGGCGGATTTGATTCTATTTTCGAAGAGTTTCCATTGTTGTTTTGGCCGCATGGGGGCGTGCAGTGTCTTGAAGAAAGGCTACCCGTTTTCCACCTGTCTTCCGTTTGGATCGGATCTTTTTCTTTACGTCTGTTACCTAGAGGTCTGAGTAATAAGCTGCATGGACTGTTCTGCCATGCGTCAGAACGTCTACATGGATAACTTCCTGCCACTTCTAGAAAAAGGTTACCATAACTTTTTCTGCCGAACGGCTCCTTCGCACTCATTGGGTTTGGGAGAATTAGTATGCTGCCACTCGCTTGATGAGTGCTGGGATTCGGGAATGAAGTAGTGCACACACGTTTCATCGGTGGTCACTATAGACTTCAAAAATGCATCACCTTTGTAGAAGACGACCGACAGCTTGCATGTGCACCATTTTGTTCGCGTCTGTCAAAGTGCGTTCACCATGAAGTAGTGAAATAGTGTAGGTGGTTTTTTATGATGTCGTTTATACTACCAACACTGACGGACAGCATTGCTCTGAATTCCTTAATAGTGCTGCACCTATTCTCACGAATAAGCTCGTCTGCACGATCAACGTTTGACTCGGTGACGGATGTTCGCGGCCAACGATCACTCAAGCACACGGGTCCGTGAGAGACACTCTTCCCCATACTGTTGTTGGAGTCTGCGATAAATTTTAGCGGACGGGACTTTTTCTCCGACGAGGAATGTGATCACAATGCGTTGTTATACGCTCATCACTCTAGCAACTTCCAAATAGGACTCAACAGGTTCTAACCCGAGCAGGAGAGAGGGTGGAGGTTGGGTCTCCACTCTTTCAAGGTCGCACAGCTACTGCGCAGTGCGGATTGTTTACAAATTAGTCTCGGTCATGTGTGAACCACCTGGTAGCTTCTATTTAAGCTCTCACACAGACGCATGGAATTTTTGCTTGAAATGCTGTAACATATTTCTTCAGAGATACAAATGCATTAAACTGAGAAAATCTCTAAATATTTCACTTTCAGTACCACCATCTATTTGAAATCGATCTTTATAATTGATTGGTTTTTCTGTTTGACAGTGTCTATATACACATATGTGAGTCTAATCGGGTTGGATTTTAAAAGGTGTATTAAACTTTTGCCTGGTATAATGGCACTACTCCTTTTCAGTATTTTCTCTTACTTTGGTATTATCAAAAACTGGTCTAGCTTGCCAATTTCCATTACATTTTAGACTGTAGAAATTTATTTCTTCCTTTACTTTGACTAAAATATCTGTAGAATACAAGCTTAGTAGCTTAGTAGAGCAAGCTAGTCTCTGGAGTTTAATTCAGTTAAACTTAGCTTGTCACTGTTTTACTTTAAAACATCATACTAACGATTAATAACATCTGAGACGGTATTGGAATATTTTTTCTCTTTTGGTATTTGCATATCTCCTCTATTATCTCCAATATTTTGTCCAATATTCTTCGGTTGCCTTCTATGTTGTTTTTTTTTGTAGGTTGCATTATTGTTTTTGTCATCTCCGCAAGATTTCCTACATTTTTTTCTTTTACCCACTTTCATTGTATATTCATCGCTATCGCGTCCTGCCATTATAGTTTACTTATTGGTTTTTAAAATTCGATTCCGATTCTGTTCTGTTATCAGTATTATTAAAGACAATCTTGTCTATCTATCCTTGTTTTATCACGCTGCGTAAAAAGTCACAGCCGGTCAACCCGCCGGACCCTTTCTTCTATCGTTTATGTAATTTCTTCTAAATGCAATTAATTAATTTTTTCTCTTCTTTTATTTATTTAAATTTAATTAAACATTGAAATTTTAATATTTACTATATGGTTGTTTATATCAGTCTGATTTTATGTTTTACTCTACTTTGTGTTGTAGAGTGTGTTGCCTATTTATAAATGGTGAATTTGTCTTATGCTTAACTATTTTGACTTGTCCTTATTAAGTTAGCTTTCATGTCCATTTTCATCCTTATTTTTAGCACCTCATAACCTTCTGTTTTACTAATAATTACAACACTCACCTTTTATTGCACCAATTTTCAATTCTTTTTTTATTCTGCTTTCGTTCACACACTTTCTTCTGGTATTTATTCACTCGACACGATCCAGAAGAACTTTTATTGTGCAAAATACTGATTTGTATATTTTTCAGAAATATCAATTTTCCTATAATTTCTCTATAAGATTAATTGATTAATTATATACTTTTGAGAATTGAAGAGAATGCGAACATAAAATTAAAATTTTTACATTTTGAAAAATCTTAAAGTTAGCTGAAACTAATTAAGGCATTAGAAAGCTCCTGCTGTGTCTTGTCAATCTTCTGCACAAAACAACGCCCCAGCGTACCCTCATTAATTTGCTTTGAAGATGCGAGACCCTTGCCGCCCTAACTTGCAATTAGCAAGAGAAGTCAAGTCGTGCGAGAGCGCAGCCATAGCATAGTCTGCGGCATCTGTTCTAAAATTTTTTGCCGCGCCTCCGTACGTCATCCTTCCATCCCTTACCTAATATCTAATCCATTACCAAACGGCGAAACATATCACTCCCGCATTATGCAGTCCCACGACAATGTTTACCAACTTTGTTCTATTTGCATACAGTCATCTACCTAAGAGATTTAGTATGTAAAGTCCGCATCAAAATGCACATAGAAATGAGGCGGCGGTTAACGGTTATACATCTGGGCGACGGCGGTGGCGCAATGCATCACGCGGGGGCGCGCTCGGAGCTAATCACGCTTAGTGCAGTTCGGTGTCTCGCTGACCAGCAGCCCACCGTTTGCTGGGCCTTAATGGTCTATAATTCTTAACATTGCATAACGGAGATTGGGGTACGCACCGTTCATCTGCGAGGACGCCATTGCGCAACTTTTCAGTGTTCGAAAGTGTAAGTAAAATGCGCCATTATGTTAGTTGCTTGAATGTTTTAGGTTGGTAGAACTGCTTGCTATTTTAATAAATGATGTAAAATTTTATATCTTTGTGCCTTAATGGGTTTTCTCAAACGAATTTATTTTTGTTGTTCTTTAATACATGGATTGGAAGCTTTCGTTGATAACCTGTAGCGTCTGTGCGACCTTAGCTACAATGACGCGAACTTTGATCATCTCGATCACGTCTTTAAGGGTAGCAGCCCCAGGACCACGTAGACACAGTAACCTAACAAGAAATCCTCAAGCTCATCCGAGCTCTCAAGCCACGCAAGGTATCTGGCCTGGATGGCATCTCGAACTGTACATTGCAAACTTTCCCCAGGAAGGCATTTGTCTATGTCATCACCATCACCAATACTGTTCCCCGCCTCTGCTACTTTTCGAGCTCTTGGAAGGTAGCGGACGTCATCATGCCCCCCAAGCCTGAGAAATCAGGAACTCAGCTATTGAGGCCTCTCCAGCCATTCCACTACTCTCCAACTTCTCAGGCTAGTAGAACGTATCACCAAGGGTTACAGCAAAAAGCAAACACAGGTATAGTCTTCCTTGACGTGACCAAAGCCTTTGATAAGGTACAGCATAGCAGTCTGGTGTACAATAGAGCCTCTACCTCAATCTCGCTATCAACAGGCTAGCTTGCTTGGTTTTTCTCTCAGGAAAGAGGTTTTGGATCAAGTTCGGTGGCGTGTGGTCATCGCAACCTCCCCAACATTAAACAATTTCTACGTTCTAGACATACCGCCCTTTACTACACTGATCCAGTACTCATACGCACACGGCGGTGCTATTCAGCTCGCTAAGAAGATCTTTTGTGACTCGACGGCTAAACGAAATTAGACCTCCTGGGAGACTGGTGCAACAAGTAAAGAATGAGCATCAAACTTAAGAAGAGCCTGGCGGACCTGTTCTCCACCAAAAAACTACGTCACTAACGAAGCGATCTGGCGAAACTTGAAATCTTCTACGGAAATACCCTAGAAGAAAGGAACTAATTTTCTTAAAGTGATTGAATCGCACACAGATAGGACGGTCACCAAAGCGAAGGCAGCGATATCAGCATTCGACTCCGCCCTATACTCTCTGAGCCGACTGTCAAACTAAAACAAGCTGATCTTATTTAAGACAATCATCCTATTATGAGGTACGCTCATCAAGTTGGGGACGTAAAATTTTACGTCGATAAAATCCAGGTCGACCAAAATCGTGCATTTTTTATTTGTAAGGAACCATGACTTCCATGGAAATGCCAAAGTTCCCACAATCCAAGAGTTTATCTTTCAGTATCCAAGAACTATACCAAACTATGCAGGGTCATGACAATTCTACCGTCCGTGGTCTTTACAACTACGAAGTTGACAAAGGCGTCCATCATAAGCACTCAAAGATCTTCGTTCCTCTGTAAGGCAGCACAGAGACGACTAATATGGTCATCCACCATCCACACCAGGTTATATCAAGAGGATTGAGGTTAGAGGCAAAACAACATTAATGAATACACTTTCTTTCTTTTCCCTCTCCGCTATATTGACTTTTTGTACATTTATCTGTTTTGATGACAGCTTTTTCCTGAAGGTATTTTAAAAATTTGATTCTGCATGCGTTGGTATGGCACCACGAATTCAGATCGTCAACGTAGTTCTCTGTTATCGTTTGGTTTCGTCCATTTCATGTTTGTTGTCAGAATCGGCCTTAACCTTTAGACCCCTTTCACTTAATTGTTTGGTCACGTCACAAATTAATACTCTATCTAAAAATCTGATAAAATCCACAGGCATGTTAGAAGTTTTATTTCTGGTCATCTTAAATAAATTTTCGACCAACTCAATTTAGGGTATACGCTCCAAATGACTTTTCAGTCATTATAACGAGTATGTGTTGTATTTTTCTATCGTCGTTCCGAATCTCGTGTTTCTGAATTTGTTTTTTTATATTTTTAGGGTGGGATATCTTATGTAACTCTGAGGTTGCTGAATTCTAAGACTAGTAAGTAAACATGCTATCGGGTTTTATATAACTCTTTTAACAATACGTAAAATACGAGTGACATTGGCGACATTGGCAACATTTACAGGCATCTAAATTTCGTATTATTTACCTTGCAAACTGACTTCGATTTAACAAAATGGTGACCTCTCGTTATCGATCTATTGAAGCACCAAAACACTTCTCCACCGACTGTAATTGACTAGAGGTCGATCATTTTTATACTTCAATACATTTAAGACAGTACTATGGCTACTAAAGCCAAAAAAAATTATAAATTTGGGTATTTATACTTATCACTTTTCCGTTTTCTCTAAGTAGGCAGTCATCACCTATCCAAGTTTTTATTGAATTTGAAGCATAGATCATCCTCTTTTCTTTTTTGCAAAGAATAAAGATACTTCCAGATATAATCAAAAAGTTTTTGGACAAATCTTCAATGTCGCTGCAGCTACAAATCATAAATCTTCTGCCAAAAAGAAGTGTTTAAGTATTAGTGCAAGTGGGTTATCAGGACCGACAGAAATATCTATTAAGAGTCGGCTGTTGACCATCACCATGACGTTCTTATTGGTTTTAACAAAACAAACCAATTGCTTCCAAACTCCTTCAAAATGCTGGAGGGTTACAATTAAATTTTATTCCGTGGTTTATTGCTTAGATTTTCACTTTCTCCTCTTTCAGAAACCGTGCTAGTTTTCACTATGCTTTACGGAAATTCGTATCGTTACTACAAAAAAAAAAAGATTTTTGTGTTTCTTTTCGAACAAACATTCGGCAGATTGCCATTATGTACGAATCTGTGGATAATCTCGCTTCTCAATATGGATAGCACGTGTAGTGGACCAAATAAACAATAATCCATATTTCTCTTAACGACATCCATTCCAAAAAATGTAAATAGACCAATTCATTATGTGATCTTCTAAACCGATATGTCCTTCATAATTATAATTTACAGCGTAGTCTTTTTGTTCTTACAAATTTGACAATGTAATGTACATTTTTTACATCTTCTCCTATAAGTGTTTTCCAAAATCTTCTCTTGGTCCAATTTATCACTGTTTTCTCATTCTAATATTTATAGGTTCTTTGAAAATGAAAAATAATCAATCGTCATAAAGGATGGTTCTTGTCCACTATGGCGATCGCATTTTCTGGCCTTCCTGTTACTCCTATGAGTCTATCTTTATCTAAGTATGGTGATAACTTCTAGATTTTACTACATTTCTTCCGGTTTCTGGATCTCCTAAATCATCGACTAAACATGTTGAGTTCCTGGCAACCAGAAAACCATCTAAACGATTCCGGAAAGGTTTCAAGAAATAAGAGTACATTTCAGATTTAATTACCCATGTATCTATGAGGTTAGCGTTGTAGTTTTTGAAAGTTCTTTCTTCCAGGTATGGATATTCGTTGACGAAATATTCAATAATATGCTTCCCAATTCTCAATCCATCAATGGTACATACTTTTTTTACAGTGAAAGTTTCTGAATTTGGCCAGACGAAACGATTGACAATTACTTTGTATTCACCTGGAATATTTCTCTGTTTCTCTATACATGAGAAAGTAATTCTATCTTCAAACGCAAGAAAGTCATCTACCCATTAATATATAGCTCAAAATACCAACGTTGCAAGTTTGTCATAACCAATAATAAATTCCTTTTTGTCAACTTTTTTCAATTTTTACTTCCTTGGTTTTTCTTTCTTTTGTTGTTTCGTCTTGACTTGACATTTCTTTCTTCTTGTGTAAAAGTAGATGAAATTTTTCACAGCCATCTACAATTTATGTATTTATACATATTTTTGAGAAATGACTGGGTGTCAAGCAACAAAAATAGAGTTTTTTATGGTTAACTTTATTTGCTACCATGTGGTAATTTTTTTAATTTTTTGCATTCATGAATTGAATTTCTTTTTATTTTGCAGTATCTACAAAACATTTTCTCTTTTTTTGCAGGGCAAAAACTGATTTTCCTTCTTTTGCTTTGATCAACTGTAAAAGCTGATGTGGACCCCAAAGATTTTTTGTTTTTTTAACTACGTTACCGATTTTGTCAGCGTAAAATTTTCTTTCTGTGTGCAGTATTTTCCCATCATATTTTAAGATGGTGAGCAACTTCTCAGCCAATTTCCGCAACAGCTGGAGATTTTGCAAATGAACTTCATACAAAAACTGTTCACACCTAGGACATAGCGTTTTAATATTTAAGTGTTCCGATGTTGTTTTCGGTCAGAGTCTATGTAAATAACGTTTGTGTCCAAAGTTAATTTTTACTACTATTAGCTTCTGACAGTTTGTCTGGAACAACAAAAAAACCTTCACACGCTTAAATTGGTTATTTTATTGTCTTTTGCAAGACTTTTGCCAGCCAAGCGAGAAATGTTGTCGTCAAATGTGCTGCTTCCGCTACTGCACAACTTCTTTCTATCCTTTGCAAGAAATATACTAAAAACTGGCCTCTCCCTAGCTCCTTCTTCTCACTTCAGTCTATGATTTTCTCTAACCTTTTTCCTTCACATCTTATTTTAAATATCTTTTTCAAATATCGTACATTATTCATTCAAAGCAGGTGCCCGTACCATTGCAGATGTTTTATTTTTATATCTTCTATTAAAGGTGTATGTTTTCCGGTATACTTCTATTTTTTACTTTGTCTCTCTTGCCTACTACTCTCTTTAAGTATTTAATTTCAGCTATGTTATCCTAAATGTTTGTTTATCTATAAGCGTCCATATCTCGACTGCGTATAATAGTGTTAAGGAATGTAGATATTTATTTGATAGCATGATTTCCTCTTCTTAGTTTCTTTTCAAGTTTTTGGCCTATTCTTCCATCTTTATTGATCAGTACTTTTAGATTTATATACGTATATTTTGTATTTGTTGTTCATATATTTCTATATCCTCTTCTTCCCAGTTTTTCTCTTTTGTGACATGTATTACCTTTGTTTTCTTTCTCTACGTGTTTTTCCATCTATTTATATTCCTCTGTAGTTGATTTTTATTTCTTACCATAACCAATATGTCGCCAGCCTTGACATATGCTTGTGTCGTCTTCTACATCTTTTATGTAAATATAATTCACATATATATAGTGGGGTTAGTCTGTCTAATTGTTTGATACCTCTTCCCATTTGAAATGTTTCTGATATTTGACCATTTAACCTTCCCAATTACCTTATTATTAATTTTCTTTATAATCTTGTACTTTTGAATTTATTTATATTTTATTAAGTGCTTTCGAAACGTATTTACGTTGAATTCGATGAAAGGCCAATTTTAAATCTAGTAAGAGTAAATATGTTCTTTTTCTTTTCTAATAGTTTTTCGATTATGGCTTTTACAGTATATATGATATAGTGTTTGCCTTTCTGATCCAAATGTCACTTATTGTTTTTATAATTTGTTTTCTATTTTGTTCCTTCTTTACTATTTTAGTGTATATTTTGAGTGCCAATTACCATAAGCGTTTTCTTTTTTATATATGGGTACTATGATGTTCTTTTTCTAATCTTCCGGTGTTTGCGTTGCATTCCACACCCGTTGTAGTGTCCTTTTCTTCTGTTTGATTATAATCTGTTTCTCTTTTTCAGAATTTCTGGGGCTATACTATCTTTTCATGCTGTCTTTCGATTTTTAATTATTTTATTTCCTCATTTGTTATTTCTGTATAGGTTTCTGGGTTTTTGTTCTCTTCCTGAGGCTGCTGTTCTTGCTCTCTCTATTTTTTCCCGTTATCTTTAAATTTTATTGCGTAGTACTTCTGTTCTCAGTATATGTGTTGTTGTTGCTTGTAGATCTCTTGTATGGTCTTTAATATTACTTATTTTTGGTGTTCGGTTTCTCCTTAGTCGTTTAAGTATGTTCCTGAACTTTTTGTTTTTTACGTAGTTATAGTCTATTTTCCTACCAACGTCTTACCTATCTTTCTATTCTTGTTTTACCGCTTTAATTCATTTTACATGTATTTTTTTGTTTTGTTTTATTTCATATGTTTCTTTCAAGCTTTCTGTTTTCTTTTAATTTTATTCTTGATCTCTTGATTTCACCGTTCAGTTGGGTCTTGTTTTATATATTTTTTATTGCATACTTCTCTTGGAGTTTTTATTAAAGCTTCTTTTTGTTTAGGCTCCACTGATTCTTTTCTTTGGCTTTATGTTCATTTCGTTTATTTGGGTTTTCTGTTAGTTTGTTACTCCTGTTCTTTTTTTTAGTATTTAGTTTGTGTTTCGTAATTAACTCCTCATCTCTTAATACCTTTACAATATAAACTGTATATATCTTGTTCTTTTGGTATACGTGATATGTATGTTTTGATGTCCTAATTCTTCAGCTTTATGTTATTTTGTGTATAAATCATACATTTCCTATCAACAGTTGCTTTGTCGTGCAGTTATCTAACGTCCTTTCGTCATTTATGCCTACCAGCACATACATGCATGTATCGAAACGAATTTCCAAAGGTCCCTTGTAGCGACCACCTTAATGCTTTCTAGAAATCCAGCGCTGTTTGTGAACGTGCGGAACTCGAACAACGCGAACATTCCAGACGTTCCGAAACGCTTTACGTATGTCCTGGAACCGGTCTGAAATTGTTTAAATATGACGCAGCAAAGCAGCCAAGAGAGTCAAGTGCCACAAGCCAAACGTTCTGTGCGAATGGAACATAGTGTTACAGATAAATACAAAATGAAAGAAAGGTAATTTCGGGTCTTTTTATCTTATTATTATGCCAACTTTTATAGAATCTGTCAAAGGGTCTTTCTTACATTTTCAGTTGACTACAAATTATTTTGTTTTGCTGCCATTATTCTAAATTAAAAAATAACTTCAAAATGGGGAAAATCTACACTGCGGCAGCTAACACATAAATAATTGACAGCTCTCGCTTAATGGGAAAACAAACAGCTGATCGCGATATTTTCCAGTTTCCACCGCCAGCCCGCATCGATCGCTCGTTGCATCTGACAGATGCCCGAGAGTGCACTGGCCAAAGACTGCAATATTTTAGAGCTGCGAACGCTGGCGCAAAAACTGGAGGAAGAATGGGGCTAGCAGAGAGCGCCGGGGCGCCTGCACCGGATGTGCGGGTAACCGACGTCACTAGCGTCCCCTGCAATCACGGTAATGTCGGAACCATGTAGCATCGCCGGCGACCTGTTTTAATCCCCTGCTGAGGCCGCGCAAAAACAGCCCGCTGATTAAGCCCCGTATATTTATTGGCGAGTTACATAATTTGGATTGGCGCGCCAAGCAACGCGACGCTCCGCGTCGAAGGAAATTGATGACAGAAAGTATTATTGCGGTACCTACAGAAGAAAACTGGGCATTTCAGGATTGAACATCAGAAAGTACTCCTTGGACTTTCATTTCCACAAGTACCAGGGATGTCTCGAAATTTTTGGAATATTATTTTATAGGTTTCTGTCTTGTGCGTCGTTTGCTACTATATCCTCCATGCTTTTCCATCAATAACTTTTGCTTTCTAGTTTTTTTATTATTAATCTTCCAGAACTTAGTCCCACTGTCTAACTTTTGGTCTTCCTGTCTTTCTGGTTTCTATTGGTTGCTATTTTGTTATCTTCTTCAAAATTCTTTTCTCGATTGTTCTAATTATCTGTACTTTAATATTCCTCGTGATGTCTTCTCCTTTCAAATCCTATAATAAAACGTGGTTCATTCTAGGTCTCATTAATTTTTCTTCCCTCCTGATTGATTTGAAGTTCTCTACTCTAATATATGTTGAAGAACATGATTAATTGTAAATCTTGGCCTTGAAATAACTTTCTATAAAAGAGTGATATGGGGCGAGATCCGATGAGCGTGTTGACAAAATGACATCACCGCCTTGAGAGATTAGGCACCCAAGAAGCTTTTGGTGTGTGGGCTATGGCTCCATCCTGTTGGAACCAGATGTTTTCCAGATAGAAAGTATCGAGATTTGGTGAAAAAAATTATCAAATCTTTTCTACATATTGACTTCTCTTTTCAAAAAAGCATACATTAATGGCCCGAACTATACTCATCGCACATCAAATGGTGACATGTTTATTATAAAGGAGGCTTTCATGAATATCTCATAAGTTGATATCACATCAATAACCAAGCATCCTGACAAGTAAAAAAGTGCTTCGTCGGCAAAGAAAACAATTGTGGCGCGCTTTCAATGTTGTTTCTGTACATTTCCAAGCGATATTTCCAATTACGATAGAAGAGTTTCTATACAATAACCATCTAGTATGGATGAAAACGAAAGCCTTGGTGCAAAATTTGCCGTATAGTATGGCTAAGCAAGTGAAGCTCGGCAGCATATTTGTTGGCAGATTGTCTTGGAAACTGCAAAATGAAACGTCTTACGTATCAATGTTTTCCCGTGTTTGCGTACTCTAAGATCTTTCTCCTTCTCTTCCCACTACAGAACCAGTAGTTTTGTAGTCTCTGCAAACGAAAAATCAATTTTTGGTCGGAATCGAAGCCCAAAGTGAAAATTGAAGGCACATCTGCACAACCTCTTTCTCCCACTTTCTCTTTCACCTCCTTCTCTTTACTCTTTATTCCTTTCTTGTCGACCCTGTTAATAACAATTTGGCGACTATGTTTCAACGGTGTGAATTATGAATCTCTATGCTTCTCGGTCGTGAGCTGCTTGGGGTGCTTCGTGCATTTTATGCTCTGTAAGTGGTTTTACTCGATCAGCCCAGAGACTTGGAGCTTTTCCTCTTGGGCGCCTACCCTTTATTTTGCCATCATTAGTTTTTTAATTCATTTCTTCTAGAAATGTGACAAAAGTATCAAAGTAACCTAGTTGATCTTAGTAGAGAAACGTATTGTGCCTTCTAGAAGACGTGGCAAAAAAACCAAAATATAAGTATCTAACTTACTGATTTCTGAGGGCTCACTCAATAGGTGGAAACCACACTTACTCGCTAATTTTCAAGTACCTTTTCAAACAGTGACATTAGAAGCACTAATGATTTTCAATGATGACTTTCGTTAAGAAAAATCTTCTTAAAACAGAAATATTAGTAATTTCCTGCGCAAAACTCGCATGCAAGTTCTCATCTCTGTGCAACAACTTCATGGGAAGAAAATCTTCAGACCCATCTCTAACTCTATTTTGGCAAACGTTTGGTAACAGTGCCAGTTTTTTATCACCAATTCTGCCCGCACTAAAATAGAGAGAAACATTTTGCCTCTGAAATTAAAAGAGACCTTCACACGGTTATAACCAACAAAAGTACGATAAAACTGTTTGTCAAAGTTAAAACCGTCGTCAAAATAGTTTAGAAGACTCAACTGAAAGCCCTCGACATTATTTTTAATTCCATCTGAAGACTAGTCAAGATTATAATAACTGTTTCTGGTATCGTCCATATTATCATGGGCAAACCTTTACTGCACAATATTTAATCAACAAAGGCAGTGTCTCGTGATGTAATTTTAAAGCAGCATCCATTCCAGTATAAAATTAGGTGAATCTCTGTTAGGTTTCACTGTCCCTTTTACTTCACTCTGAGTATTCACTTGCTTATAAAGCTTATTTTATATGTCTTATTCGTTCATATAAAAACCAATACTGGTATATTTGTCATGCTTGATCTACTAATGCTTTTGCCACCGAAATGGTGATTAGATTACTTGTGTGTAGGTTTTCCAATAGAGTCTGTTGTTGATGTCCACATTCTGGTTTTAGCACCTCTACGTCTAAAATTGCTGTTCCATTTCAATTCTAGGGTAAACTGACTAATTTACTGACTTCGTCTGTCTCTAATTAGGGTTTTTATTTGTTTCTAGGTCTTTCCGTTTCTTCTAGTGATGTCCTTGATATTCTCCTCCAATCCTATTTGAGGTCTTTTCTTTAATCTGTAACCTTCACCTCTCACTTTAAATAGCTTCTTTGGGTATCTGTCATTCCTAATACAGAATATGTGACCATACCATTCTTTCTAGGTTGCACTATAAGATTTTGTTGTAAGTCCTTTCTCATGTTTTTTATGTCGTATCCTATTTCTTCTTGTGTTCCCCACTAACCATCTTAAATATTTCATTTCAGTTATTTTACTTTAATTTGAATCTGTTTGTTTGTTGTTGCCCATGACTTTGTAGATGGTATTATATATGCAAATTTTTGTGTTCATGCTTAGTTTTTTGTTCCCTATTAGTATGTTGTCGTCATAGACCTTGGTGACCGTCTTTGTTATTTTTCTATTTATTTATTCATCTTTGCAGATTAAAGTTCCTAGATATTCATTGGTATGTACTCTAGAATATTTTCTACTTTTATATTTATATCTACCTGCCCTTCATTTCCCATTTTTAATATGTCCAATAATTTTACTTTTCTCTGTCTTTATGATCCTTCCTTTTTGTTTCAGGTGATTTTTCCAGCTTGCAGCTGTCCTGATTTCTTGATATTCTCATGTAAGTATAGGGTTGAGATTGCAATATCATATAGCTGTTTTCCTTAACTGATTTTGCAGTTCTTGTAGATATATTCTATGTATATTACGAATAATAGCCTGTCTCCTTCTTGATCCTTTTAGCTATTTGAAAATAATTAGTCTTACATTCTCTTTTATGTTTTTGTGTAAGCTTTTATTACTTTTCTCAATTTAGGAACCACCTGAAGTACTTTAAGTGCATCCTATATATGTTCTCAAGGCACTAGATCAAAGAAACTCTGGACATAGATTGCTATTGTTACTTATAAATTTCTTTATTATACCTCTTAATGTGTATATATTATCTCCTATTTGTTTTTTTAGGCTAAAGTCTTTTTATCGTGTATTTTGTTCGCATTTTTCTAATATTCTAGTGTACATTTTAACGTTGCTAGTGCTAGGCAGATTTTTTTATAATGTTCACAATTTGTAGGATCTCTTTTTTTAAATAGAGGGATAATGATGTTTTTCCAACTTCATGGTATTTCTTCCTAGTTTCATACCTTTTAGAAGATTTTTGTTAACCATTTTGTTACTATTGGTCTTTCTTTCTTAAAAAGTTCTGTAGCTAAATTGTCTTCCATGCAATTTTCCATTTTCTCAAAGATCCTTTGTTTCTCTTCTGTTCCATCTATTTCATCGGGTATGATTATATTAGCGTTTTCTTAGAATTTAGCTGTGTAGAATTCTTTTGATACTTTTGGAATTGTATTTGTATCTTTGCACTTCTCTTCTTGTTTTTTACATGCCATACTTTTTGTGCTGGTTTTCTTTTTAGCCTTAATTAATTCCAGAATTTTTTCTGATATCCTATGTAGTTTTCTACTATCCTTTTACCAAAATTTTCCCACATTTTTGTTGCTTTTACTTCTTCTTTAGTTTCATTTCATGTTATTATATAATTCATTTGATTTTACCTGCTCAATCCCTTATGTAAATGTGCCAAGCTTCTTTCTTGCCTAATATTTTGATTGTACCATTGTCTCTTGGAAGTAGATCTATTTATTTGTCTAGAGTCTATGGGTTTTCTTCTTCTTCTTCTTCTTCTTCTTCTTGTCTTTCTTCTTCCTCTTTAGAAAATAATCTATTTTTTAAGTATTTCCTTGTAAGTACTTATTTCTGGATCTCCTATTTTTTCTATCTTTATTCGTGTGTGGCTGCTTGACTGTTCTTGAACTGGTTTTTGTATGTTGGTATCCATAACCATCGATCTGCGTTTTGTATTTAATTGTTTTGATGTCATAGATAGCATATCTCATACATCTGGTGAACATTATATAGATTATCATATGTTATTTTGTCTATATTTTTGCGTGAGAACCAAGTGTTCCTTATTAACATCTAGTTTACTGTGCAAAAGTAAAATTTTCTCATTTCATTTACATTTATTTTTCCTTGTAACTCACGTGCTCCAATAATTTTATATTTAATTTCTTTGTTATTTCCTGTATGTGTTTTAGTCTTTTATTATTATTTCTTTGCTTTTATTCTGCATTTTTCAAGAGTCCTCTGTAATTCTTACAGAACGCTTTCTTGTAGATTGGCACTTTTTTATAGACCTTCTAGATTAATAGTCATGATTCTAGAATTTATATCTTGCTCTTTTATCTAGATAATTGTTAAGGATTATCCCTACTCCTTTCTTTGCTCAGTTTCCTATGAATATGCATGTATATCTAATAGTATAGTACAAGTAAGATGATGATTAGAAACTATAGCAATGTCTCCTCGCGTAGTTCTAACAAGAATCACATCATAATAGATTTATTTGTTGTTTTTGGGAAGTTTTTGGATTGAATATTTTAGATATGTCTATATATCTCTTGCACTGTTTTATTTACTTGTATGATAAGAGCCTTTATTTCTTCACTTCTGTTTTACTGACTTGGCACAAAGTAAAATGTATGAAGTTTCGACTTGGCCTTCTGGTGTGTTCACTGGAAGGAACATCAAGAGCTTCCGAACTTCAAATGCGGTTTAACAGCCCGAAAATACGATGTTCTAGGAAATTTGTGCCGAAAGCAAAGCTCCACCACAATGTTTACATATTTTGTGTTAAAAAGACTAACAAATATTAAATCACATTGAATATATGAGTAGAAGAACTAAATTCTTCATGTCAGTATCACATTTTTATCTTAAAACATAAAGATACCGGTTGGTAATTGGCCAACAGTTATATGACAAAGTTCATGATGTGGTACAAAGTCCCCAAAATGTGTAAAAACATCTAAGATTAATTAAAATATATTTGATAGTTCATCCAAATCAGTCGTCTTTAACATGATAAAGTTAAAAAATATCAACTTCTAAACTAACTTATCTTAATAAGATGTCTGGTCCGCACATATATAATAAAAAAATGTTTAACATATTTCAAAAAATAGTTATTAGAAATAAGCGAAGATGAAAACCAAATAGATTTACCCAAGCCCCAAACCGGCGAACTTTCGCTTTCTACGCACAGGTGATGTTCCACGAAACGGTAATGTTGAGCAATAAACACCGAATTAGTGGTGATTGATAAACAATAGCATTCGCGAATTATCAGTTGAGCATGTAACGCGATCGGGGGCCGTCTCGCGAAACGATGCTTTGATCAGTCCACTGTTGCGTAAATCCGAGCAGTAAAATGGTGGACGAGCACAGCAGCGATGACTCGGACAGCGAGAGCCTGGAGAGGCCCGAGCTGCAGGGCATCCTCCACAAGTGGACTAATTACATCCACGGCTGGCAGGACAGGTACATCGTGCTTAAAAACGGGACCCTGTCGTACTACAAGAGCGAGCAGGAGAGCGGCTACGGATGCCGCGGCGCGCTGTCTCTAGCCAAGGCAGTCATCAAGGTATGTCTCCGCGCTTTCCCTGCTTTCAACAGAAATTTGTCAGCACACACTTGTTTTGGACGGTGCCAACTTGTTAACCGCTGCTCATTTGTTTTAGCCGCACGAGTTTGACGAGTGTCGGTTCGATGTTTCTGTCAACGATTGCGTGTGGTACTTGCGGGCAACCAGTGTCGAGAGCCGACAGCAGTGGATTGACGCTTTAGAACTATACAAAGTAAATTTATTATTCAATAATCACTGGAGCGTGTATTTTTATATTGTGTTTATAGGCTGAATCGGGTTATGGTACAGGATCCGAGAACAGCCTGAAGCGACATGGCTCGACAGTCAGCTTGCAGTCAAACACCTACAGCACAGCTTCTGGCAGCAGCTTTAAGCGGTCCAGCCGCAACCTGCGCGAGAAGCTGGCGGAAATGGAGACCTTCAAAGATATTCTGTGCAGCCAGATGGACACGCTGCAGCACTACTTCGATGCATGCTGTGTGGAATCGTCGGCTAGCAATGGAGTGAACGTGGACAGTAATTCCATCATCACTAATGATGTTGGGCGAGGTAAGGTGATTCTGTGTCATTTATCTCACGTATAAAGTTACAAAACAATTGAAGGTCATGCAACTTAATCTAGCAGAGGATTGTATTTACTCAATTGTTTTTTGACCTGAAAAAGATCATTAACTGTTTTTTTGTTTGTTTGTTTGAGTATATTTCCATATGGTTTTTGATGGAAAGTATGTTTATTTAAATCAACAATTTGCATTCAGTGTCTAAATTAAAGAAAACCAGCACTTTGCAGAACAGATTAGTTGTACCTTGTGCGTTTTATGATTGTTAAAGCGATAATGTTAGTTTTATTAGTTTGTAAATAATTAAGGAAGAATGGTAGTCTGGTGATGTTTTGAAGTTTGAACTATATAATAAAAGTTATCTATTAAATTTCACAAGTCGCAAAAACAAATAAGCTAAATATAGGATACACCATATCATAACATTCTATATGATCATTTCAGAGTGAACCATATTTCAGCTTGTTAGGTATTCTGACTGGAGCAGTAATAGAGCAATTCCATCAATTAATAATTGTTAACTCATTATGGTTTTCAACCTTCTATCTGGTTCAATAAGAACAAATTAAATAATTTTTAAAATATTTTATATAGTAACAGATGTGTCACCAGTGAAGGTAATATCAACTTATTGAAAACAAATGTTTACTATCATTTGTTTTTTCTTTTGTTTAGTAAAATAGTGAGATGGTCTGGAGCCATACTTACATTATTAGCCAACTTGTTAAAAACTAAGTTCAAGTTTCCTGATTTGAATTCAGTATAGTCCAAAGGTATTGACGCTATAGAATATTTATATAAAGATGTGACAGCGTAGTTATATATGGTTTTTTTTAACTTCTCAGTTTCTAAGAATAATTTAATGTATGTATATTGTGAGGTAATGTTTTGAAGGTTTTATCCAACAGAACAGCTGACATTCAAAGCACCTCAGTGTTAAGTAGTTCTGTCTATTTATATGTAACAAGATATGTCACGTGCATTGCACAAGGTCACTTTATTTGTGTTAAAAGGGGAAAGAGGGGATGAAATAATGCTATCAAGTTGTGTGTATTTTATTGCAAACGACGTGCAATGACGTGGAACTTTCAAAGTTTGATATCTCAAAGTCAGTTAAAAATTGCATTTTTAGTGTTTTGCAACATATTAATTTACTATTACAAATTATAGGTGAATTTGAAAATGTGTGGATTGTTGGTACTTCATAAATGAGTGTTTTTTTTTTTTTGCTAGAACCAAGTTTAGTTTATATACATTTTGGTAATATTTTTGATTCTGTTTAAAATTACTTGTTCGTGTCTACATGAATACATTACTTGAATCTGTTATTAACAACAAACTTAGAAGTATTTCAAAATTAATTTTGTTTGCAATTTTTAAATGGTAAGAAAATAACTAACACCATCTATTATTTCACATTAATTTTATGCTCCAAAAAGTTCATCTCTTTGGCCATCTTTCTCTATTTTGGGATCGCTGTATTTGTATCTTCTTGGGTGAATTGGTATCTTCTTGAAGAAAAATGGTCCCTAACTTCACACATTATTTATGGTTATACACATTCACGTTGTAATTATACGTGGGTGAATCAAATATCACTTCTTTGGTCACTATCATGATGTAAGATCAAGAGGTACCTTTGTCCTTTGTACAACAGATTACCCATTTTCTCGCGACAGAAGAAGTATAACCGTCCGACATTTTCAAGAAACTTAAGACACAGTTTGAGGACAATACCCTTAAGAAAAATCACATGGTATAAACATTTTTGGAAGGACAAAAAGTAGTAGAAAATGACCGTTGATTAGCGGTTGCTCAAATTGCTCCTGAGCTTGGAATAAGTTGGCAGTGCTCAGGCAATCACAGATATGGGTTTTTAGGGCGTTCCTCATACTGTCAGTGTATAGGTTATAACATACGTAATTGGTGACAATGGTCTCATAAGTTGTAAGTTTATTCTCTGGAAATCTCTTGTTTTCAAGGTGAAATAGTTAACCAGGAACTGCTTTTTACTTTCCCAGCTACCTGTGCTTGTGACCTTGAAAAAAGTCTAGTCCATAGTTATATCCAGACATTGAATCTTGATATCAAAATTATTCTCTTATTGCTTACATATCTCATCGCTACATAGAACCAGAGGGAGCAAAGAGATTTTCAAGTTGTCTGTGTAATAATTAAAAAGTCTCTATCATCACTGATTCTTAGGACACACCTGCTCATTATCATCTCTTTATTGATCTTATACCACCTTGATTCAGAAATACCAGATACTGGAACATTTTATATGCTAACCTGTTGTGTTACACCCTATTGAACAGTTTTGTAACTTCAGCTTACTAAAGACCTTTATAATAATTTCGCCAGCAATAGGCGCTTTTTGGTGTTGGAAAGACCTAGCTGAAGTTCAACATCCTTGGCCACTGTTATCAAACGATTCTCTTTACTACTTCTTTCAAATAGGCAAAACTTGAAGGCCAACGACAAAATGAATATTTAAAGCGGTACGTCGTTGGCGTCTTCTGGAATTTCCCACGTGAAACAATCCAATTATAGCCTGAATTCAACTCGTTTAGTATAATACAAAGAATGTTGAAAATAGCTGCTACCTTTATTGAACAATTTTTATTTTGCTTGATAACCTTTCGCGATCTTTGAGAGAAATTAAAAATTCCATTCCAAAACTTTAGTTTTGAGCGAAAAATTGCTCAAAGTGCTTTTTACAGTTTCTGGAAATGGAATTTTTTTCAATGGAGAAATTTTGGAGTGAATGACGACGAGGCAAAAGTTCCAACCTAAACTATAATACTTTTACCAAAGGTATATGAGATGTAGCATTGTTTTGGTAGAATGGCATCACAGCATATAATGCTTCTCATTAACTGTTGCCTCCAATTGTGACCAATACTTGTTAAAATCAATTGTTTGGAAGCAGTTTGTAGTATATGATTCTTTACCAATTTCACTAAACACACACTATGACTTATTCACATGAATGTTTTGTGTTGGTGTGGCTTATGACTGTTCGTCTCGTTTTTCCGTAATTTCTTGTGCTCTACATTATTATACATATTATACTACTTTTTGTTTCCCATTACATTTTCATGGCGTTTGGGTAAAAAGTCGCAGATTCAATTTTTTTATGTAACTAAGTGCGTGCAAGTGATTTACTACGGTTTTTTGGGATACTTTGATCATCTCTATGATTTTTTTGTCATATTATGTGAGTTATTTTCAATACATTTCTTGATTTAGCTTCCTAAGCGCTCACTATTTTAGCATGTATCACTACAACGAAATTTTGCAAATTATTTTTACCACACGTTCGCTATGGCATCTTCTCTATAGACAACACATAGCTTTTGGCCTACGTTTTATTTCTCTCTCCATGGAAATATAAAAGCTTCAAACTCCGAAAGTACTGTTTGTTTTACTTCATGTCCCCAAATAAAAAGTTCCGATTAGATTTTGATACATAATAGCTTTAGATACACAGAAGAATGTATGTTGAGATGTAGCGAATGAATATTGCTCTAAGGGATGATCATCCAATCTCTCATGATAACTATGACAAGTAATATTCTGCCTCTTCATCATTGTTAATGATCTCGATGTTAACGTGGATAAATTATAGAGCAATACATACATGGTCTGTCTAATATATGGTCATTGTTAATAGGAAGTAATTTCATTCAAAGATGGATCTCTTTAAAAGCTGCAACTTTGATAATATAACAGATAAAAATCTGAAATATTTCAGAATTATAGTCGAACATAATTCGGTATAAACGAACTATTTTGTAAGCAATATGGACAGATAGGCGTTGACTTCTTCGATGACCGACAAAGATATTTGGATGGATGACTGACCACATTCATAAACAGTTCTGAGAAGATACTTAAAGTTCAGTTAGAAAGTGGGTCACCCAATTCGACCAAGGAAGAACCGACACTAGAAAAAACCGAGGGAGATCTCACAATGTCGCTCCCCACAAATATGAACGAATAGCTTTAGTGAAATTTTGCCTGCACGAAACAAGAGGTAGGACATTGGCCGAGTTGTCTCACAGGGTTGATATCCCAGGAGTCGCTCACTCTAGGCCCCCCAAAATCGACAGGAAACTTTGTGCCCCACTTATTTACCGAAGATCAGAAACAGGCCAGATGGAAAATAGGTCACGATAATTTGATCCAAGTGAAAAGTCATCCGAGATTATTACGAAAAACTTTGGAATTTGATGAAACTTGTGTCAAACTGTATTTGGAGAATGGCTGTGTGGACACCTAAAAATGTGCCTATAATGCCAGTGAATTACAATGGAATCGCTTTTTGCCATTTGTGTAATCAGGAACAGGCTGTCACTGCTGAGGTCTATAGAACTTTCTTCCAGCGCTATGTACCGATCTGCGTATCGGGAAATAGAGCGATTTACTTTTGGTATCACATGGTGAAAAATAGTTTTAACCCACGGAACCATCGTTGTTATTCGCCGGATTTACGTAGTGTAATTTCAACTGTTTTGGTTCACTGAGTTCTCGAATTGGTTGACAATCTCAAATTATTAATTCAACAACATTTACAAATGTGTCATTTCAGATGTTACCATAACGTTGGCTACTCGTTTGTGAACTTAAAGCAGATTATATTTAGTTGTGCAAAAATTTCATAGTTATATCTGTTATACTTTTGAACCAAATCAATTTCAAATAGTGCTACCTTTGACTAAAATAACTTATTATAATTTCGTGGCCGCGATGTGATCGTGTAGTCGATGAGAGTGGACTATAACGCGCATGCGTGAACGAGGACGACTTTACTACCTGGTTTAGTTGGGAGTTAGACGCCGGTGAATCAGCACATGTAGTGTGTGATTGTCGCAATCTCCATCTAATGTGCAACGTTAGAACATTTCTCCTTAAGAATTATTCGACTGATTGAGAAGGCTTTCGAGAATGATCTAATGCACCGCGAATAAAAGCTACTAGTGATTAGTAGATTTATCACCATAACACACCAGCCTGTCTCGGGTAGAATTTTTTGCCGAAACATTAAATTGCGTAAGTGACTCAGTCAGATTTGCCACCCTTTGACTTCAGAGCAATAAGACAACGCAGTTATTCCAACAGAGGACTTTGTAGTTTTTTTATGAAAACGCTGCTAAGTGAAGTGTGAGATCCCAAGGTGCTTGCTTTGAAATGGATTTATGGTCCGTACAAATATATGCCACTGTTAGTCATCAAATAATGAGTAATCGAGATTAAGGAATCAAATTTGTTTCTCTGTCGATAGCATTCGTTCCTTAAAATTGCCTAGATAGCTGAAAGTGCGTTTTAACTTTAAAATGCAGCCATTAGGAGTTGCAGTAACAGTCAAATCTAATTATACGAGGCGGATTGCGAGGCTGCAATAAATAATGGAACACCGGATTCACGCAGCGATTAACTCCTCTAGGTCGCCTTAAAAACTGAGTATCACGAAGAAAAAACAACTTGATGCGTGTTAATTAACCTCGCGTAATCGTCCGCTCTCGTTAGCTACAGTTATAAATATCTTAAATTGAGGCAGATGCTATTTGTAGTTGATAAGTTGATTGGGAAAAAAATGCGATAAAGGAGAACGACGCGGTTAGTTCCAGGAAAACTTACGCCGTTGAATGTTTAAAAATTTGTTTTCTTACTCTTCATCGTCATTATCTTCTTCTTCGGCTTTTCTCATTCCATTGTCGTTCTCAATCTACAAACTGTTTGTATGCCCAATTTTCTTCATTTAGTCTATCCTCTTTCATTATGTTTTGGGCATATGTTTTCCATTTTACTGCTGGTCGACCTCTTCTTTTACCTCTAGGTGACTAGTTTACAACTACTTTGGAAGTGAACATTTGACTTATACGTCGTTTTTTTAATCGCCATGTCTCTTCTGTTTGTTTTCTATTCCTGCATGTGTATTGTAAATTTCTTACCATCAAATCCATTTTTATTGTTCTCAATTTATCTCTTATCTTGTTAGTTATCGGCCTCAGTTCTTCTCTACATGTCGTAACGCTCTCCACAATAGTGTTAAATATCATTTTCTTTGTTTTGTAAAGTTTTGATTCTATATGAACTCGTGGAATGCTTTTGTTGCATCTACTTTATCCGATATAAGTGAGCCTAAGTACTTACATTTAGCACAAGTTTGTATTTTCTTCTGTGTTTCTTCTCCGATACACACTTGTCGTTTTGTTAAAGTTTAGAATAAATTCTTTCAGCTTTAACATCATGTATAACATAATTAGTTAGCAAACAACTCTTATAGGTATTCCTATAACTCTGCATTTTCTATACTATTGTTCGCTTGTTCGGCGTATGTTGATTGTGCAGCCTTATTTTAACCCTTTGAACATTTCTATTTCGATTATTTATTTCCAAGCATTTTTCTCTAATTCTCATTCTCGCCATTAAATCTTGGAACATTGTCGTATTACGCCTTCTCTAGATCTACAAATGTTATATGAATGTCAGTATTCTTGCTCGATTTTTTTTTCATGTGCTTCACTATGTACACATAATCTTCCAGATTCAAATCCACTTTGGTCCTCTTATAATCTTCAATCCTTTCGTCCATTTTGCTTTTATAACTCGCCCTAATAGTTTTAAAATTTTAGCATACGGTTTTACTCTCTTATTTACAAGCACACTGTATGACTTTCTCCATTTTTCTGGTATAGTTCTTTCTTTTATTTTTTGAAACATTTTCGTTATCATTTCCAGCAGTTTTTTCGTTTATATTTTATTAGTTCTATTCTAATATTACTCGACCCTGCAGATTTATTATTGTTGCTTTTTTTATTTGTTGTTTTGGAATGTAAACAAAGGTTTCTATTACCATATGGCGGTCCAAACTGCGGTTGTCAATGCACCCTTAAATCTTTTATTTTTGTCTTTAAGCACTTTCTAACAATTATTAAGTCAATTGATTTGAGCTCACGTGTTGGATGTATCCATGTATGCTTGTGAATATCTTTAAGCTTGAAGAAAGTATGGGCTATTATTAACCTACGTTCTCCGTATAGGGAGAGCAGTTGCCTTTCATTGTGTGGTGGGTTTCGCCAACAACTACGGGCGACATATTCACAAAAATCTCAAGTATGGTAGGAATGGTGTTGGGGGGGGGGGGGGGTTGTTGCCGTCACCGGGATTGTAAATAACGTGATCGGGCTAGTTGGTGACGTCAATCGGGTCGTTGCACGTATTATTTTGGTATTTTCTGACGTCACTCGCTCTTTCACCGTATCGCGGTCTGTTTTTTGTCCCTTAAGAGCGATAAACCAAGATTTAGGTAGATTGAATCCGTCGTCCCTGTTAAAATTATTTTTATATTTATAAATCTAATTATATTGCCTCCAACGACCCGATTGGCGTCACCAGCTAGCCCGATTACGTTATCTACTATCCCGATGACGTCAACAACAGCCCCCCAACACCATCCCTACCATACTCGCACGAGTATAAAAGCGAAAACGCACAGGATAGTCGGGAGATCCAAATGATGTAAGAGTCTAAAGAAATAATCGGAAAGGGCGAAGTCTATTGAATATAAACCTGTTATTTTGAAGGGTTGATGGTGCATTATTCTTAAAAAATGTTTTTGATAACGCGCAGCGATTAGCATTTCAGCAGATCGAAGTAACGTCTCACTAATCCCAACATATGTACATACAGCCATATATTCCTGACGTGGCTAAACCGACGATTTTCTGGGGAAAACGACGTAGCAATATTCTGAATTGTGAGTTCATGAAGAATCCAACGACTTTCGTTGTAAATCCTTCTCAGTTAGTGTAGACGCTTGGGAATGTTCGACAGCGATTTTTTTATCTCGGTTATTCATTTTCGATTAGCTGTCTAACGCATTCCGCATGATGGAAATTAAATTAACACTCTAAAACCGTTGCGACTACGTCTTGCAGGTACTAAACATCATTCTCCATTGCACCATATTGTTTTCACCACTGATTTTTAGATTACATTGGTAAAACAGGCACTTTTTAAAGTCCGTTGCACAGCTGAAGGATGGCGCTTTACAATTACTACACAGCAAATACGATATATGGATCTGAATAGGCACTATTCATAGATTAAAGTTAGGGGCCAAGATGTAAGTTGCGTAATTAATAGATAAAAATAATTAACAATCATTATTTTAACTAATTTGGTTAGTTCTACATAGTACACAGTACCTTTTTTGGAAACAGACGATTTATTATTACTAAGAGTTAGGAGATGCACAAGAACTAATCAACCAGCATAGCAGTAGCTAAACAAATATATATATATATATATATATATATATATATATATATATATATATATATATATATATATATAATATTAGAAAATAAAATGACCGATAATAAAAAATGGTTAATCCATTCCGAAATACGGTACTGTCAAATTTACTTATCTTATTTTTTCGGTATAGCTAAATTGATTGTAGTGTTTGGGGGTATTAATAAATCTAGTTATTAATTAGACAGCAGCTTTACTGTATCAAATAGTCACTCTTTAATTTGAAAATCATCTGAGACTAACTGGTTCATACACGTTTGGTTGGAAATATTTGAAGAACTCTAACACTCTTGGGTATCTCTTGTAAACCCTATAAATTTAAAGCAAATAATTACTTTTTTAAAATTAGATAGTCATTAAGCAACTTTTTACATATTTGTTCAAATCCTAGATAACATTTTCTTTGAAAATACTTTTGTCAAGACTAACTACTACCTTCTTAGTAAAGTGCAATTGAATTCCACCATCGCCTAGCTAACAATAAGTCGTGATTATTAATAGACATATTGATTAAGCTAAAAGACTTTTTAAAAATGAAATATATCTCCTACTGAGGTTGAAGTTTTCTTATATTTTTCCACTTTCTAAGAGGGGAGGGGGGCATGAATTTGTTTCCTACTACACATATCAATAAATTAAGAATCAACAAGAATTGGAAGAAAAACGCTTAATAGTAATATGTCTGCATGCAAACCATAATAAATATCAGACGCACGTGGTATCTTCTGGTAACGCGTGGTGCCAGTACTGTGGTATCAATAACGAAGTAAAAACGCTGTCTCTACAAGCAGATTATGTCGCACGTTATGGCGTTTTGCACTTATATTGATGATGTTTTACGAGACCTTATCATTGACCGACTTCAACTTGGTCGCTCAAGGAGCAGTGGCCTAAGCACTTTAAATCCCACAATTTCAAGGCTGTAGCAGAAGTTCTAAAAGAATTAAAATATTACCATTCAATACAATATCGGGCGTCCACGAAATTTAATACCTATACAATCTCGCTGTTAGAATTAAGTGCCAGAAGACAATCTTGTAGTACAAGGAACTTTAACAGAGATGTAGCAACTACTAGGGTAAAAATTCGCAAGGAAACCATTGTTCTGTGACTGGTCTATGTGCTCGCAGGGTTATAAGATGCATTTCATTTACCTCGGCACGCAATGCAACTTTAATTCTGGACGGAGTAGACCGATGCAAGTCCTGAATAGTGATAGTGGAATTTGAAACCATTCTTCATGCAGCACAGCTTCCAGCCCGAGTAGAGACGTAGGAGGTGGAAATGGACGCCGATTCCAAAGCTCACAGAGGCTTCGATGATATTCAAGTCTGGAGACTGGACGCTTGAAATCATTCTTCACCAGCACCAATGGTGTAAATGGGGGTATTATTAATCTGAAATAAAGTTTTACACTATTGGGTGGACCTGGTTACGCAAGAATTCTCTATATATCTGCCAAATATCACGCTACAGCGCCCCAGACCATAATAGAGCCACCATGTTTGATAGTTGGTCGGAGACGGTCCATATCGTATGCCACAACGTCCAATTTTGTGTGTTATTAGGGGCTTGGCAATAGCAACATGCCCATGGTTACCCATTTTACGCAGTTCCCGCCTCGTTGTTTTAGATGATGCTGGGGTGTTTAAGTGCTGATTAAGTTATGTAGTCACCTTCTGGGCCGTTGTTTTCTTCTATGAAGTCACAATACGCTTCAAGGTCCGGCGGTCTATATCTTGCATTTTCGTTTTTCGACCACTATTATGCTTCGCTGACTGCTTTACGATGCATTGTGTATGGGGTCATGAGTTTCGAGACCGTGCCTGGTGTTGTATCGCATAACGTCCCTGTTTTGCTCACAGATGTTTGTACGTCTCTTTAGGGAGGCAATAATACTTGCTTTTCTGATTGTGATTAATCTCATCGACCGGATGTTATTAACCAATCTCTTAGAAAAAGGGACAATTGGAGCATAGAGTTGCTGCTTAGGTCTCACATTAAATAGCTATGGGTCTCAATTGATTTGATATTCCATTCAAGTGTAAATATAAGCCAACTTAATATCCACTTATATGAAGATAAAATTTTAATTTTAGAAAGTGGTTTATCTCCTAAGATCATATTCATGAAAGCAGAAAACTGGAATGTAGATCGGAGCTAGCCGAAGCTTTGTTGTAAGGTGTCTGATCGATACTGATGATACTGATGTTTCAGAGAAATTTCGCGTGAAGCTTTTAAACTTCCATCTGATAATGGCTTTCTCCCGATTTGTAAATAATAGCAATACTTGTTGATTTTAGCATTTTGGGTCGGTGAGATTGAGACGAGCAGCGGAGGCCAATAACCATAGCAGGTGATCGTTACCCGC
This sequence comes from Sinelater perroti, assembly GCA_036346155.1. Taxonomy (NCBI): domain Eukaryota; kingdom Metazoa; phylum Arthropoda; class Insecta; order Coleoptera; family Elateridae; genus Sinelater; species Sinelater perroti. The sequence continues at coordinate 18,074,741 of JARFIY010000254.1, read as the reverse complement.
ATGTGGACGAAAGCTTTTTGATGTTTGCACTTCAGCAAATGCGCTTGGAATATCAACACCTTGTGTTTCTAGCAAAGCGGAACAATAGCATTTGCTGCTTGAATAAATACGTTTTGTGAATATCTCGCTGCCCCTCTTCTCAAACTTTCGTAGAAACTAAAGAAAATAATTGAACAATAAACGAGTGCAATCTTCTGTGATGATAATAGATAAAGTGTCAATAACAGCTGTTTTGCATTATTTGCATTTATTTTGGTTTCTTCTTCAACATTTAGTGCGCCCAGAATTGAGCATAGGTCCCCCTTAGTTCTCTCTATTTTGTTCGCTTTAGAATAATAAGCATTAAACCCATCAATACCTTTAGTGTCATTCATGAAATGATGTTAAACTCACTTTCATCTTAATCTGATAATTGCAACACTTATAGATATATAAATGTAAACCCGTCAATACCAATTTGTTTAGATTTTGTAACCTTAAAAGAGCTACCTCCAGAATGCTGTTTATACGCCGTAAATAAGATTACAACCTCCCTTTGGTTTTATTTTCTTTTTTAGATTGACTACTTACAACACTCAGCCTGGCCTTATAAATTTTCAAAACATTCAATTACATTCTCATTTCTGCTCTTTATATGTATCGATTCACTTTATTTATAGATTGTGGGATATACAGAATAAGGATATTAGCCAAATCATCAACAAAATAATTCAATTCTCTTTATTTTCGGGAACGCACGTGTGCAACAAGTGAAGTCTTTTGCTCTTCAAAGAATTTATTACGAATTTATTCATCATTTCGTTCACCGTTGCTAATTTCGTTCACTTTATGTGTCTTTTTTCAACAACTTAAGTGGTACAGCACTTGATAAAAGGCCATCATTCATTTTAGCACCATGTCGCGTTTCAATGTAAAAGTTCCTATCTCGGCGGTTTAGGTCTCTCTAGGAGATTTTGAATTCGAAATTGGTCGAGGATTAGTAAGATCTTTTTATAAAGATCATTGTGGTTTAGCTCCACAACGTTCAAAGAGCTTGGACTGATCTATAGACCGCAGATTTAATTTGTTTCTCCAAGAACTATATTTAGAATTCTTTTTGGACCCACTCGAAATTTTTTTTGTTTTTCTTTATTGTTTACGATCCGTTTCCTCTTTCTCCCTCTCTCCTTTTTCAACTTGTCCCATTTTATCTTCTTACGAAAAAATTCTTTACAGCAGAGAATATCGTATTTTCACTGATGTTATCTTTCAACTTCCTTGGGCTTCATCTGCTTCTGCCTTGCACAGATATTTGCGCTGTACTGCACGTTTGTACACTTCTTTGGTCATTTTTTATAAATAATTTTTTTTTGCATAATTTTCTTATAAAGCGTCATTCTTTACCAATCACTGGTAAGTTCAACATGTTATTTAATAGCTTTGTTAAGGCGTTTCTTCTTTTGTTGTTTTTAGAAGATTTTATCTTCTAATTGACGTTAGTTCGAAATAACTAATATCTTCCGTTAAAATTTTAGTTTGGTTTGAAGATGGCGATGTGTCTCTTCTGTGGTTTCTCTATTTATTTGGCTACAATTTAGTATGTATCCACTTTCATATTGTTATCATGCCTTTCTCAATATATTCAACAGAGAATGATTTACTATAAATTAAAATTGTCAACAATTTGCACTGGTTCCATGAAAGCAAAATAGAATATTTGGAATACTCCCCCACTTGAGGACATTTGTCTATCGGTAGTGTTTTTTGCAAAGGCTGCTAGATTATTTCTAAACCTGTAAATGTGAATCCATCAAAACAAGCAATTGATTGTTACATCTTAAGCAAATAATAATTGGCAGACGTATTCAACGGTAGTTCTTTCTGCGGCAAGTGGTGGTCATGGTGGTGCAGTCAAGAAAGACCGTAAAAATTGAAATAATAACGATAGAGATTGCAAGCATAAACCGAACAATTGCAGTTAGTAAACTTGCAATCTAAGGCACAAAATTCTTGTTGAAACTATGAGTTACACGGCGGAAGCGAATCTCTAGGACACATGCGGTGTACAGTCTTCAATCTTTGAATACAGAATATTTTCGAACGTTAAATTGAAAAGGAGTGGAACATTGTGGTTCAATTAATCATTATTGTTAATCCATTTGACCAACATATGCTTCAGCTCAAATTTTTTTTTTTTCATTAATTTCATCCACCACATCTTCCATTTTACATTCTCAAAATTACTATAATCTTAACGCTTTTTTGTAAATTTATTTTATTGAAGGTTTTTCAGATTTGTTTTGTACTTTATAATTTACACTGCCTCGTTACCACCTGGTTTTTGGAAATGGGCCTTAGTCCGTTCTTGGGTCTATGTTTTGGTAGTGACGATCTACTAAGACGGAAACGCGCATACACGTTTTTTCATATTTAAATACCCTTATTTTTCAATACGCAAATTATATAGGATTTTTGTAATTGTTTTCAATTTGCACCAACATCCAGAAAGTGGTGTTAAAGTGACCAACAGTTTGCTTTGATGAATAGTCCACCATATAGCATTTTTTATTTTGTAAACCCAATCAGATGAGTCTTAACACCTTCAGTCGCCAAAAAGATCATTGAGAATAACTCTCACAAATTGCCTGCCTTTCCATTTGTTGCTGGCTCTAAGACGGCAATCGAGATCGAATTTTGTGGCTGGGACTTGGGTTCTGACTCATGCGAATTAGATCTTGACTTGCTAATAATATGACGGAAAGGACTAATAATTACAGTTAAAAAAATTTGCAACAATGAAAATATGCGCCTTAATTAACTAATCTTTAATACCAATGTAGGTAACATTGACGAAATTCCAAAATTTATTCTCCCGTTCATGCGTGCCAAAATACACCTTGTAATTGTAGGAATAAATCGTAAAACATAAGGCAAATAAATCGAGGCTAGTCTTAGAACACGATAAATCCTTCCTAAACGTGTTAGACGTAAATCATATGTAAAATATTTTCCTTGAATAAAAGTTAAATGACTTCTACTCATGACGTGAAAGACCTAAAGAGCACTGTGACGAAAATATTGAGCCAGTGGTAATATAACGAAAACAATTTGTGCTACCGTGATGTAACCTGGCAACCGATGAGAGTGAACTGTAATGCGTATTCGTGAATTGAGGCGCTTTTACTGGTCCACTCGAACTGGAATATTGCAAAAACGATTCGGATAAGGTACAATTATTGCATCACGAATAAATGCATGGTTCAGAAATGGCCTGAAATTTGTTGATCCACGTTCTGGAAGACCAGCAACACGTCAAACACCGGAAAATGTTGAACTGTGTGAGCTACAACTAAGAAGGATGGGATACTGACAATCTGAGAACTAGAAGTTGAGTTGGGGATTCTTGGCATGAATAAATCGTGGCTCATTTTACTTTGAAGAGGATGTTTTTTATATCTTGTTATTTTTACTGAATACATATATTTTTTATAATTGTAATTATAATTTTTTGTATATCCCAACACGGTAAAATATTTGGTAGAAACTAACGAGGAAAATTGTGTGGGTATTTTAAATTTTTAATGTTTCTCTTTGCAAATGTTATCGAATAAAGTAATCTATTAACAAAGCTATTTATTATCTTTACATACAATCTCAATTTTTGATCGTCAATTGTTAAGAAATCCCGTAAGGACCCAAAATTTTCTCACCAAGAATTCTGGAAAAGCAATGCAGTCTCGCCTTTTATTTTTATGTTTAACTTTCGCCATACTTCTTGAAATTAGTCTCGTTACATAGTCCCCTTCGCGCTCACATTCCAATATTACTAGTCAGAGTGATAAAATGCTTATACTTATTTTGAAAGAAAACGTTACTAAAAAAAGAAAACAACGCGTTTGTAGCAGCTTTCAAATAAACAATTTTCTGCGCACTTTACAATGAATGATGAACAGCCCTTGGAGTGTTTTATCAGCATTTGCTTTATCGCATAGTTTATGACAAACCTCTCATGTGCGCATTAGTAATAGCTGTTATTTCCATTCCAACAATTATATTTTTATCAAAATTATAAATAAGTCCAGACGATAAATTGAAAATTAGTCACATCCCGTTTTCATGGGTTATAATACGAGGTCTGTCCCGTAAACATAGAGCCAATATTAATACAACAGCTGGCGTAGTCACGATGTTATCTAGCAGCCGATGCACGTGCGTGAATGAGGACGATTTCACTAACTATGTTAACTGGGAATTAGACGCCGGCCAGTGAACACTTGTAGTGTGCGATCGTCACATTTGCAATAACTCAGCGAGTAGAGCAGCGAATCCACAGAAAATATTCGGATGATTTAAACGAGTTTCAGTAACGATTTAGAGATGGTCAGCGATCTGTTAAAAGTGATTCATATATAGTACAATCAACAGGGATTGGTAACTAACATTCCGAAAACTAGAATGAGCTGTCGAAATGGCTTGACAGTGCTGGGTGGGGATACCTGTGACGAACCAACGTTGATGTCAAAAGTTTAAGGAAGGTCAATTTTAAGTTGAAAAATAAAACTCGTGAAAGACCAAATTCGAGTATTAATGAAGAAAAATTGCGGACAGAAATTAAACGAAATCAATCGATTATTGTTCAGTGCCCTACGATGAATTTCAACGTATTCAAACCGATCCTAGTCGTCATCATAATATTGGAAAAGTTTAAAAACTTGATAGGTGTGTTCTGCATGAATTGCAAGAACGCAAGATGCACAAACTTGAGGTGGTCTCTTTTTTGGTGCTCTGCAAAACAAATTTTTTTCTGCGGATTGTAACCAACACCGGATTCTGTACAATAATCATAAACGAATTAGATAGTTGTTGCTTCTTCAAAGTTCTCAAACAACATAAAAAAGGGAGTCTTTATCTCATAAATATGATAGTCGTTACAGCAGGGTCTTACTACAGAGAATTGGATATTAAACATGAGAAATCGCGTTTAAAGCGACCATTAATAGACAACGCGAGACCTCGCGAAGACTAATACAGTTGGCTTGTAAAGTTCTTCCTTACCGACCTTTTGCACCTGATATCTCATAAATAGATTTTCATCTTTTTCGAAGTTTGAGGCAAGCATATAAAACCAGCAACTTTGAAGACTTCCTTGGTAATAAAAAAACAGGTCTTCAAAATTGAATGATTAAATGACTATTATTCGTAGTATACGAAATCCAAAATTTTATGTGAAACTACTAGTAGATATTTATCACTTTCACTGTTTAATATTTTCTGTAAGCATTCATCACTAATTGGCCTAGGAATTTCAGTTTAATTTTTTTTTATATTTAAAGTACATTAAATTTCGAGTCTTAGAGACTTTTTGCCCTTTTTTCACCTTTTATGTTTAGCAAGGATGAAGAACTGAAAGAAAAATAAAAAAGAAACTAAAATTGAATTGGTGGGTTTATCTGATTTTCTATCGCATAACACTTTTAGTTCATGACAAGCGTTTTATCTTGTGTATCAGTATATTTTGGTACAATCGCTTTATTAAGAGATACCATCTATTATGCGGCTGTTAGTATAATATGCAAGATGAATCAACGCCAGTTTCTTTCCAGTGAGCGTCCCAGCAGTGGACTTCCGGGGAGAGGCGCTCACATTCAGAGCCACCACGGCCGGGGTGCTGGACACGCTGGCCCACTGCATAGAGCTGGTGATCCAAAGGGAGGAAACGTGGCGAAAACGTCTTGAAAAGGAGATCGAGAGGCGCAGGCGCTCCGAATGTCTCGCCAAAACGTACTTCGAGCAGCTGCAGAAGGTCCGCAGCGTCCACCCGGGACCAGACCTGGAGGTGAGTCGTTTTTTATAAGCTTTCTATTTTTGATATTTCATTCTGAAATAACTCATCATAATAAAGAATTTAATTCTATTTACTTCACTCTGTGATGATTTTACATGTGTAGCCTCATTCTCTCATGGAAGCTAATAAATTTGACATGCCCAGATACATATTTTTAAAGTTGAAAATAATTATACTTGTGCTCTGGGAGATATCTCAAAGCGCGTAGTATTTTTTCTTTTGCACATATTTTCTCAGTGTGCTGATGTGAGTGTAACACATTTGAGTTGTATTTTTGACCTTGTTTCGTCCCGTAACCAACTTATTATGCAGTTTGAACACTTGGCTTCTCAACAACGTATTTCTACCGAAATGTCCGCGTAGTCTGGACAGGATTGCATTTTCCCCGTTTAAACATTTAATAATACTTTATGCGTTGTACATTTGTAGAACCTAATTCTTATCAACTTCTTTAATTTAATCCACAGGAACGAAATTGAAATGCTCAGTCGTTTGGTAAGAGCTAGGCAAATGTGGGTTTTGAAATGGGCGGGGGGGGGGGGTTGAACCCAGAATACCTAGCATAGTTGCGCAAACTAATAAACAAATTAAACATAAAGTGAATAGCCGGCTACTTTGTTTAATGTCTAGAATGATTGTGAAATATGCACTTTACGTTATTCAAGTATATATTTAAATAATTTTCTTAAGGGTGCTGTCTCCAAACTGTGTCTTAAATCATCTCAACATTTCGGGCGATTTTACGCCCTCTTATAATGAGTAACGTAACAAAGCAAGTACTTCTTGCTCTGACATTGTGATACTGACTGACTGAATATAGAGGTAGTACAAGTACCATACCCTATGGTGATAATCTCCTTCAGGCATCCCCACCTACAAGTAGCCGCGCCTCACGGCGCGCAAAAGAGAAATATTCAGTTCGTATTCGATTTATTTTCGTACTTTACACTGCAAAATAGATTTTGACTGTCTAAAAAGTAAAGTGAATTCTTGGTTGAGTTTTCACTGAAAAATTTATATCTATAGAAAGTTGAGAAACTCAATTGTTGAGTAAGGTTAGACGGATGGGCTTTGAAATCAGGAATGGGAAAGGTGGAGCAAATAGGTCAAAACTTGGCAGAAACGATTTCAACAACGGTCAGCGATCACCCTCGAGAATGCGGGGAACAATGGAAATACTGTTAGTCACCTTGGTTCTCAGGAGGCGTCAAAACATTCATTTTCAGCTGCTTATCGTATTCTCTAAAGTTGCGTATACCATACATACACATGAGTCATTTTAAAAATGTTGTAAACTGCACCTTAAATTTTCTGAAAATTTCGAATAGTTTTACACCCTCTATCGTGCAAAAAATGTTATGCAATTCTGATCTACACTTGATTCATCCTCGTTCTTATTGAATTCCTTGAACAATTGTAACAAACTGAAGTGTAGCTATTCTTTAATAAATAAATATAGTTTTTGGTTAGCTTTCCTTGGTCCTTTATTATGTGCTTTTTACCGTAGATCTCTCTGAACTAAATTAATTAGCAATTTAAACTTCAACAAAAATAATTTATTTACAATAAACTAGCCTGCTCCTCACTGATATAGAAGTGGTCATAATTTTACACAGATCTTTTGAATCTTTTTACTAGAAAGGCCTCGACGAATCTCAAGCATTTGATTGACATATTACAACCATTCTGCCTGACATGGGATAGGGTCGCTGTTTTATTCATTCGGTTCGAATTTACAATTCCATTTTCCACCATTTTCAAATGGCGCATTTTGAAAACGAAATTGAGAATGTGTTAGATGCATATGCCATATCACTAATAGAAAGATATTTCGAAGTGTTAGATAAAAATGAGTAAGGGATTCTAAAAGATTTAAAGTGAATGGACAAAATGGCAAAAATTTAGGATGGCTTCGACTTTAATCAAAATCAATCCCCTGTAAATGAAAAACTGATATCCGATCATTCTTAACAAAAAAATCTTCTGAAAGTTCACTCAATTCTAAAAACCTACAACTCTAACCACAGAACGTTCTCCCGAGTCTAAAACGAATTGATTCAATTTCACCTACACCTCGACAAAATTGGTGCTACAGTCATGAGTCGGAAACGAGTTTAATGGTTACCTTCAGTAGACCTTACAAAAAAAGGTTTGTTTGCTTTTTTCAAAATTGTATTCACTGAAACGCCATAATGTAACTCGATTTTCACTTTAGACTCTCCACAAAAACAAAAATAAGCGATCAGACAGAACGTGACCCTAAGATTAACGTGAAAGCGACGATTACAAAACCTTATTTGATATTTAAGTACTTGGCGTATCGAAAGGCTCCAAATATTTGTTTCAACATCGCAGTAGTAAATTCGGTGCAGTTTAAGCGAAGCAAACATATGTTCTGTATTCTTCAACCTTCCACCCACCCTACAGTCTTCCAGAAACATAGTCTGTGAACCTCCAAACAGCAAAATGATTTTGCAACGGTAGTTCTAAATCATTTTAACAGAAAGCACAGTAGGTGAACCATAATACACAACTTAAGAAGCTGAGGTTTATAATGTTTTACAATCGAATTAAAAGGACTTTTAGATTATTCTGCAGATACTTTTAGAGAATAAATGTGAACAACATTGCTCCACCTTGAATAATTAAGACGAACCTTTCCACTAATGATTAACATACACTAAACTGTAGTCCGCTGGATTCTTAGTTTATACGTTTATACGCCAACAAAGAACAATATTCAAATCGAAAAGTAACTCAATGGTCTGATAAATCAATTTTAAAATGTTTTACCTTGTATTGGCAAAACTTAAAATTACTACAGATCCTTTCAACGCTGGCTTTTACATATTTACGTTCTACCTGTCCATAAAGGATAATAATGTGCATATACATCTGAAACCTGATTTGAAACTTTATTCTTAAGACCAACATCATAGAACGAAAGACTCGATATCACTCCGCTTCCTCTTGTCATAAAAATAATAAGCTTTTTGTGAAAACCCAAAAGTAGGATGTGTTTGGCCAAGATTTCTAAATTTCCCAACCAAATCTACCGCTTAGTTATATGAATTCAAAAACATTAGCTATCCATTTGTTAGTTTGAATCCTATTGCGAAAATTTCTTGAGCTTTCGTTTTTAATCTCTTTAATGAAAAGAAAATCAATAAAACGTGGTTTATATATTTACAAGACGAAAACTAAATAGAATAGTGGAAAAACGCACGCATCATCAGGCATAAACGATGTCAATTCAACTATGTACTACATTTTAGCTATTTTACTAGAACTCGGTGAGAAAGAGAACTCATAAGTCACTTACAATAGCTGTTTTAACTTCAAGTAGTGATTGTGATAAGGATGAGAACAGAAGACCATATAAACAATTTGAATAATTAACAGCTAATGGTTCATTAGGATGTATTTTTCTAGCTTGGTAATGAAATTGAAAGAATTTTGACCGTTGTTATTTCTCTAAGAGGACAACTTATGTCGAATATAAGATTAGATATTAAACTAGTGAATCAAAGAGAATTAAAGTTCTCAAGTCAACCTTTTATGTTGTACTATAATTTTCCCGCCTGAAAATTTCTTCTACATGGTCGGTCACCTTTGACGAGATTAGAAAGGTCCACTGCACCTTTGGGCCATTCACATTCGAAAGGATATTTGCTGGTTTTGGATTACAGAATTAATGCTCGTTCGATCTAAAACTTCTTAGTCCAACAAACATCATAACTCAGACTTCGTGAAAGGAGATCTACTAAATAATTCCGCTTTTCTAGTTGCCCATTTATTATTTTGATAGATCAATATTTTTTTCTTCGAGAAATCAATAAAATGCACCGAAAAGAAAAGCTGCACTTTCAATTTTGATTAATAAACAAAGTGTTTTATTTTGAGCGGCTACTCAACGTAATATGTATTGACGTACTGACGAAAAAAATAGAGCGTTAACTCACTTTTAATGTTATCGTCTTATCACAACACCATGGTAACTTTTCAGTTTTTTCTGTTAGTGGCTTTTTGAAGCACTGTAGTTGGTACTGCACCTTAAAAGACTTGCCCTAATACTTACGTACGAAAATTCATCTTTTAGTCAGATTTTGGAAAACGTGACAAATCTGAAAAAATTAGAGAGTAATAGCTGTTATAGATTTTTTATGGGAAAACGTCAAAACAATATTTATTATCCAAAACTGACAAGAATTAATGAACGCCTCACAACTCAATTAAAATCATACCTGACGATTGCAATCCTATTGTTTTGTTATCAGAAAGATTACACATAACAATTGTTCTCATCTCGCTTTTCATTTGAGAATATATAATATAATCAGTTATAAAAAAAGTAGACTTAGTGTGCAACATTAAAATGTATACATGATCTCAATTACATTAAATTTTTTCAAAGGCATTTGAGCGAAATATTAATATATAGTTCATTTATGTAATTACAGGCGTGCAAATTGAATTTAAGCCTAACATTTCTTGTGAATTATTTTCAGCTTGTGTAGGAGCTTAGGAATGGCTCTTCCAAAAGTTATCATAGTTCCTCATCTTCAACTTTTTTTGGCTATCCAAGATGGCATTATGCATATCAACATTCCCACTATTAAACCACTTCTTAGGGATATTGTAGGAAACAACTTTCTTCTCTAAAACCATAGAAATCATTTTGTAGGTTTCATTTTAAGTTTAAACTCAAAAGAGGGAGGCTAGTAGGTTAAGTTGGTAGAATAAGCTCGTCTTTAGTGCGTTGTAAAGCTGACAGATGGCGCTTTATTATCACCCATTGAAGTTAGAAGCTCAGAATTAAGTTGCGCATCTAATACTCGGTACAAAAATAGTTTTTCGGCAAATTTTTTGTAATATTAATAGCGACTGTTGCGTAGTAGTAAACTGTTAAGTTAGAGGGTAGAGATTAATTAACAACAATAACTGAACCCTTCATGCCTAGTGCACAGAAAAATTACGCAGTACAAACCTCATAATAACAGTTCCGATATACATGAAGAAGCCCAAAATCAAGAAAGCTCAACAGTTAGCAGCAAATTTAGAGCTTTTAAGGTACATCTTATTACATTAAAATCATGTGAGGACCCTCCTGTCGATCTATCCGAGGATTTTTTTTAAGTTCGTGAAAACAGTAACACAATCATTGGCATGAAAGGAAAATATATCTGCATAAAGATGTTTTAGATTACTAATTTATCGTTTATCGTTCAGGATGAAGCAAACGGCTCTAACATATCAGCCAGACGATGTTTTCAAGGTTATTTTGGCGGTGTGTAGGTTGTAAGTTGTTCATAAACTTTTTTCCTACAAATATAAGTCCTTTTCGGTCGTACGGTACCGGTCAACGATTCATCTGGATAAACCCACAATTTTCGGTTCTTCTAAAAAATATATTTATTTTTAAATCGCAATTTGGTGAAAGAAATATTTTATTGAATTCTTCTTTGTAGATTTTCTCCGACTTGTGCAGACGCTTAGAAATTCTTGGGAGCTTTGACTCTACAACAACAATGCTCTTCCAAAGGTATTTTTAATGTCGTTCCTCATCTTCGACTTTCTCTAGCTGTCCATGATATGCGTCATAATGCATGTTAAAATTTGTACTTTTAAATGGTTGGTTGAGAATCCAAACTGGTCAAACTGGCCAAGAAATATTTCTTCTTGAATCTGGAGAGCCAGAACATAGCGTCTACTCTTCCTTGTAAATACTCCCCGTTTTGTGTAGACGCGTGGCTTGACGCATTACTAAAGTTTTCTTGCAAGTTCTGACTGTGTATCACAGCAATCCTCTCCCAAAAGTATTTCGGTTTCTCAACTTCGACTGTTTGGGATGATGCAGATCAAAATTTCCATTCTTTAACCGTTGCAACCACTTCTTTATTGTAAAAAACAGTATCCTCTAAATCCGCACAAACCATTCCCGGGCTTCACCGCTACTTTTTTTCAATTGAAACACGAAACGGAGATAGTGTCGCAAATGCTGATTTCGTCCAATATTAATTTTACTACTGATTTTTAAGATATCTCGCCATGCACTGTGTAACTGACAGAGGGTACTTCACTTAACTATACGGCGGATACGATACATGTATTTAAATACATAATATCATCGATTGAAATTAGTGACCGAGAATATAGTTGATATTAACAAAGGTTTGCGGTTATTTTTTACAGTTTCTACACTTTACCAAAAAGAAAACCTTTAGTTACCTTTAAACTCTTCAAATGAAAAATGAAAACATATTTCTTAACAGATGATCTTGCTGTGCATATGATCTTATTCTTCTTATTGTTTGAACATTGATCACTTTCGAGCTCTTTTGTCGTCTCAATTGAGGTTACAGAAGTTTTTTCCATTACTTATGGAGCTTTCTCAAACTACCCCCACGTATTCTTTTAGTTGATGTCGACTCTGATACTTAGGTGATGAGAAAGTCTCTTCAAGGCACAACACTTTGGGGCGGCATTAACCTTAATTCAATATTAGTGAAGAATAGAATTTTAACAGACCGTTGTCTCGTCAACAACGAATTATTTGAAAAAATGTTCAAACGCCAAACCAATCTTCAAGGCGATTCACCTCTTTTGTGTCAAGTTTACGATTAGTATGACATCATTTTTGTACTCCTGAAAGTCATAAGTGAATTACTCTTAAAGATGCTAAATAGGACTAGGGACTCCTATTGTCAGTAGCCTTCTCTACAGATTGGCTATCCCTGATATAAAAGCTTCTCTTGAGAAAAAAATGCGACAAACTGCGTAATTGTAAGACGGTCACAGACCTTGAAACTATCAAGATATATAGCCTTTATCAACAAATTTTGGTTAAGTTCTTTAATAACGGTTTTCAGTGTTCACCCCACCCACAAAGTAGTCAAAATTTGTTATCTTCAATATTGTACTTTTTAATGGCTTTTTAAAACTTCTTAGGCAGACTATCTTCCGATATTTTACCTATTACCAAGCAGCTGATTGGACAACAATTCTATAGAAAGAATTAAGATGGCGCAGAGTATAGCGAAGCTGTGTGGTCGTGTTTTTCTTTATTCTTACCGGTACTTTCCCGTCTTGTTTGTGTAATCGGTACAAGCAATAATGAAAACTTGTGTTTCTGCAAATCCAAGAGTGTTATACGCGGTTAAAAGTAATAACCACGTCCATTGTATAAGTACAGAATTTGCAATAAGCATATCCATATACAGCACTGGCAGAAGATAGCGCCTTTAGTTATCAAAATAAAAGTTTTATCGTTGTTAGCAAAAATTTCTTTTTCCTAGAAAATCCAAATTTCCTTAGAAGTAGCTGCATGGAGGTGAACCGTTCGAGTGTGGCTCTCAGCGAGAAAGATAAATCCCACTTTACGATCGTGAATATGTAAACAGATCATCAGCTAGGAGCAAACTCTGTAAGAGTCCCCACCACTACTATATTTTCTTCCAAGTAACGCGATACTAAAGTTTTTGATCTTCAGATAAGACATTTAACTTCACAAAAATAAAACAGCTTATGAATTTCATAAATATCTGCCTTTGCACGGTTGCGAATTTTTGGGAGATTACATGATGGATAAAAATGGGTAGTATTTGAATATCCTCCTTATTTATTTTGACCGTTTTGGAAAGAGGAGATACTTTATACCAAAAGAGAAGATCTCATATAAACACAGTGTCATAGAAGGTAATTGTTATTTTCGCCCTCATAATCAACAGAACACAAAGTTTGAATGACAAAATTGTTGTCTAGATAATCTGGAAAAGCAAATTGGAAATCCCTGATATAGCCATTAATTTCATTTGGAAACTTGTAGAGGTTTAACTAATAGTCCTTCCCCGATTCCGCAATGGATAAACCTGAGGCTTTCGTTAATACGAGGCGCATTCATAAAGTAAGGGCCGTTTGCATGTATATAAATAGTGGCGCTTCGAAGCACAGTTTTACCACTGCAGCGCCATCTACTGACTCATTGCGAAGCTACAGCGTCATTTGTTTTGATTCTGAAATTGTATTGTTGTCAGTGAATGCAAAGAACAATGGCCGCGAAAATCGTTGATCCCGCCAAGTGTGAAGTGCGTTCTGTGATTCGTTTCTTATGTGCAAAAGGATCGTCGGCTGCTGAAATTCATCGGGAGTTATGCCTGGTTTACGGACCTACAGTTATGAGTGAAGGAAAGGTTAGACAATAGTGCCGTTATTTTACAAATGGCCGAACAAATGTCCATGACGAAGAGCGGAGTGGCAGGCCCAGTATCCAGACTGATGAAATCGTTTCACAAGTGGACCAAGCACTGCGATCTGATCGTCGATTGACGATTAGTGGCCTGGCTGACAAATTTCCTCAACTTGGACGCACTACTGTTTACAATATTGTCACAGAAAACCTCGCATACAGCAAATTGTGTGCAAGGTGGGTACCAAAATGCTCACCGACCACCACAAAGAGCAAAGAATGTCTAGTGGACGAAAGTTTTTGGCCGTTATCAACAAAATGGAGATGATTTGTTTTCTCACATTGTTACTGGGGACGAGACGTGGGTATCCTACGCCAACCCAGAAACAAAACTGCAATCGATGCAGTGGCGACACTCATCCTCACCAAAACCGAAAAGTTTAAACAAACTCAATACACAAGTCGAAAATTGATGGCTACAGTTTTTGGGACAAAGACGGTGTTCTTTTGGTTGATTTCATGGAACGTGGGACAACAATTACAGCTGACGTGTACTGCGAAACGCTCAAACACTTGAGACGTGCGATCAAAACAAACGCCGCGGAAACTGTCATCTGGCATAATCCTCCTCCACGATAACGCGCGTCCTCACACTGCTGCCAAAACCATTGAGAAAATTCAAGATTTTCGTTGGGAACTTTTTGACCACCCACCGTACAGTCCCGACCTTGCACCTAGCGACTACTTCCTCTTCTTGCATTTTAAACGGTGGCTGGGTGGACAACGTTTTGAAACCGAAGACGGACTCAAAAACGCCGTTGTCAACTGGTTCAACTCTCAGGCGGCAAGCTTCTATGCAGAGGGGTTAAAGAAGCTGGTGCAGCGGTACGAAAAATGCTTAGAAGTGAACGGCGATTATGTAGAGAAGTAAAGTAAGATTGTACCTAACTAAATATGACAATAAAATTTGTTTCTTATGAGTACATTTTTTTCTGTGACCAAACGGCCCTTACTTTATGAATGCGCCTCGTATAAGCACTTTCACCGCTAGAAGGGATGGTCTCAGGTTGCAATATTTTGGAGCAGCTTCAATTTTAATACAAAATTGGTGTAGAGAAAGTGGAATAGTCGAGACGTCTTTATTATCCACACATAATTAGCTCACAATAAGGTAGGTACACAGGAGAAACATGCAACAGAAGACTTAAAGAGACTTAGAATGCTTTCATTATGTCAAAATAACTCGTGGTTGACTACAAATATAATTAAAAAAACAAAATTGATGTGAATTTGAATGACAATACAGAACTTTATAATCCGTGACTTCTACTCTAAAGCTGTTATCTGGTGAGCAATTTCCAATCTGCAGATCTCTGCCATTATATCCAGTTATTTACTTCTTCTGAATGAAACCTTGATTGTTCAAAAGACCAGGACGTGCTGTACATCATCAGTGATATGATTTTCATTAGCTTTTATTTATGAATGCGATGACCAATTCGATATAATTTGATAACTTATTTTTGCTTATTGTTTGTTATTGGTCGCCATTTTTGCATGGGCATGTAAAGTCGTGTAATTTCGAAACTGTAAGGTTTTAAATATTGCTTTTTGTTTTGGGAGGAAGGGAGAGAGTACGTGTGACAGAAGGATGATATACACAAATCCTAAACTGGAGGCAACCGTGGTTTGGAAAGAGAACCACGAAACGTGGATGAACGATGTGAAGCGACATATCAGTCTGCCGTAGAAGAGAATAGCCCGAGCTAGAAAGAGAGAGATTGAAGGTTATAAGGAGGCCTACATTAATTAACAGTTTAATTATATTTTTTCTGATTTTTTATTTCATAATTGTTTTATTATTTTTGGTTGAACAAGTATCCAAAGATTTTGACAATAGGAGTATTAAAATGTACAAAAAAGTCCACACAGATAATTGGATGTTTTTATTGCTTATAAACCTATACGTGCCTTTTTATATTAAAGCCGGGTACTTTACATTATCTTTAACGAAATTAAACTTCGAAAATGGACTACAAAAACTCTGTTTTTGAAATCGACTCTTACGTCACATGTTGTTACTGTAGCTCGCTTGGTACGTGCAACACACAACAAAAAGGACACGTGTATAGATGCTCTAGTTGTCGGAATTAATCAATATACCTAAATAAGCGATATGGCGCATTAAACGATTTTTGAAGTAAGTAATTACATTTAGTTTCAATTATTAAGTTTCCCACCTGTGGCCTAGTTGACTTCACGTTGATGTTATTATGCGGCATTGAAATAGTTGCGTTAATTGGGAAAAATAGCTTCCGACGGATTCGTTAAATAAAGAGGAATCTATTAATTTGCTTTTGATGACCAATTTCATCAAAAACGATGACTGGATGCAATAAAATTTAGATATGTCAGTGCACCGTAATTATTACTTAATTCCAATAAATTACATCGTTCTGCAACGGGACGCAGATACTAATATGGTTCGTATCAATTTTTGCCATTAACTTGAACTAATGAAGAAAAGTGTTTAGGCAAGTACACATAACCTCACATTTTGAAAATTAATGAACCCACTTACACATTGCATGCCATGATGTAAAGAATATGCTGACTATTAAGTAAACAATGTGATAGAATAGACCTAAAGCTAGAATTTTATTGAATAGTTAAATCATAACTAATGACGTCAGACCAAAATGCTAAATTTGAACTTCGGCCTCATTTATATTGAAAATACTAATTGTAAGGGTCTTTACACTTGATGTACGTGCTACTAATCGAGAAAAAATGTTAAACTCGCTAAGTCGTAATTCAATCGGTGTAACAAAAAAAAACGGTATTTTACAAAACTAGTTTTTTCTTAAACCAAGTTTTTATAATTGCAAACATTTAAAATCTCAACCTAACATGGACCCAAATATACATACATATAAATGGCTGCAATCCAGAGACACTTCGAAAAGTGTTACCTAATGTGGAGTACATATAACCATTAGGGTAAACTAACTGCGGGATAGTCGAACATTGTCATGAGATCGGCCACTGTCTGCGCATTATTGCCCCTAAAGGGAAAATATCTACAGTTATGCT
This sequence comes from Sinelater perroti, assembly GCA_036346155.1. Lineage (NCBI taxonomy): Eukaryota > Metazoa > Arthropoda > Insecta > Coleoptera > Elateridae > Sinelater > Sinelater perroti. The sequence goes on along the minus strand of JARFIY010000254.1, from coordinate 18,057,639 downwards.
ACTACACCAGCACTACCGCAATTATGTTGAATTTCATAACTTTATAATATGTCGTATTTTAATACTTCGTTTCTGAAATACTATCATTGCAGCAAATTTAGCTGGCCTGGCATTCGCCTTAGTCCGCGGCTATGCACATTCTGCAGTCCCTCGATATCTTTTCAATTTTGTGGCATATCCACCCGCTTGTAATAAGATGTCTTTTTCTCTAGCCCTGGTCTCATTCGTGTTGCAAGTCAACAAGACGTACATGGCGTCGTCGAGCTCCTCACTTTTGCATCTGTTTTAGTGCTTTGCCAGCTTCCGAATTCTGACGAGGTAGAATCGCAAGTTATCCATATGGACATGATATCTTCTTCTCTCGTGACCACAAATGAGGCTCCTACTTTTTCGTCGTATGTCCACGATCTTCTCCATAGACTGCTTTCGCTAGATCTCTCTTGGCCGCAGCCCTCGTGAAGTTGCTGCTCTGATCCAGTTATCAGTCGCTCCTTACAAAATAAAATGCAAAAGTGGTAACTGACTCAATACTAACGCTTTTTGTAACTACGATATTATAAGCACCTAACGCGAATATCCTTTATACGGTAAGCAAGTTCTTAGCCTCTCTAACCTTGCATCCTTTCGCTCATATTTTGACTACGTACAACATACCCGGCTATACCGCTTCCTCAAAAACACGTGCCTCCGCTACAATTAAAATCCCACGTGAATCGTGCAGCTAATTCGATCCGATGAGATATTTGTTTCCTCTTGTCATAAACCGCACGTATGTAACTTTTCCACGAGAATCGATTTCTACTCCAGGGTACCGAATGTGATCCTTACTGAAAGTCGGCTTTTCTTTCCTTTGTTACATTCTTAACAATATCGCCTCGGTCTTTTTTGCTTTGAATTTACAACTTTCTCGCTATTTGCTTACGTTTAGAGTGCCTCGTTTTCAAATGCTTTTAACGTTTTAAGTTGCATTGCCCGAACTATGAAAAAGATTGCATCTACGGAACCTACGATCCGGCACCCTTGCGACATACCTGAATATACTTTCATGTTAGCTTCCATTATACCCGTCCGGAGCACGAACCTTGAGAGCACTCCATCGCCTCCCGTTTAGACCTGCGCTATTTTCTTGATAAAGTGGTATTTTACTAGCGAAATTATCCCTCTCAACTTCGTTGATAGGTCCATAGATTCTTTAGTATTTTTTTTTCAAACACTTCCAGTTCTTTCTTCGAGCTTTCATCGCACATTATTGGCCTAATGATGGTTTAGTAAACTCTCATTTTGGATTTTCTATGTATGCATATTGTTATCATCGTTGAGTTTATTGTTGTCTTTATTAATCTAATGCATTTAGGAAGGATGCTGAGACTATCTAGAATCTGTTTTAATAGGTCTGTTGATGGAATCATAGGGTTGTTTAAAATCGATGTGGATGCTGTACATGTCAATGTCATTCCAGACTTTGCTTTATCGTAAAGGCTGACCAATTGCGGAGAGCTCCCACCTAATATTGATATTTGTCGCTAATGCGTTCACTGATAGATTGGAGTCGTTTGTTAAGAGTGTTATGTCGCGATAATTCCGAATTTCTAATTTCTAAGGCTACTTTCTTCATTCCATATCTTGTTCATCAGTGCATGTAGTTATGCTTTTAGATGTTTGCCTCCTAATTTGTATTTTTCTAATGGTAATTTGTCCTGGCCCTTCATTGTTTCCTTGCGCTCTAATTGCATGTTGAACCTTCCTACTCTCCCTCCAGATGTTGCACGCCTATAAGCTGCTCGCCTTCGTGCATTCCTAACAGTGCTTGGAAATAATTTTTCCAGGTTGATTTTATTTATTTTGTATCGCTCGTTATCTGCCCTTCTGCGTTCCTGCACAAAGTTTGTGATTTGTATCTGTCTCTTAAATTACGGACATGTTTGTACGCTTCCCTCACAATCTTCATCGAACTTTTCTGGCCTTTTCTTTTTCTTTTTGTTGATGATTCTTGTTGCTACATCTAGTTCTTTAGTTTTCCCAATGTTCTTCACCGTTTAGGTTATATTTTTCTTTCGTATTTATGTTTGATCTCTTGTTATTCCAACTTTTTTATGTCCCGTTGTTCTATAATCTGTTATTGCTTGTTACTGTTCCTTGAAAATATGCATCTGAATTTTATTTATATTAGTATGTGGTCGGATCCGCCACATACTTCACTTTGCCTTTTCACATCCAAAATGCTCGTTGCTGCTCTTTTATTTATCAGGACATGGTTAATTTGGTTCGAGATTGTTCCACCAGACATTTTCTATATCGCCTTGTGGATATTCTTGTGTGAAACAAATGTTGAACTGATGATCATATCTTTTCTGCTGTTAAAGTTTATTAGGTATTCTCCCTTTTTTTCTTGTTTCTATATAGCGTTCGTATTTGTACATTTATATCCCCATTACGAGAGTTGTCATACACTTCTTCTAATGGTTCGTGAAAACTTCTTTCTTTTCCTTGTCTTGTGCTTCTGAACTAACATTCATCGATCGACTCGGTTTGACGGGCTGAGTCTAAAACGCAAAGAATTTATTGTGGGAGGCGAGGGACAAAAAGGTTACGCTACTTTCAATTTCCCATGCCGTCTATGGAAAAAAAATTATTACTGAAATCAAGGTTAGGTTGAAATTTTTTTTTCGACGATTTCAATGTGAACATTTTTTTCCATAGATTTCACATAGTGGTGGTATAACTTTTTTGCCCTTTGTTTCCCGCAAAAAAAATTTAATTTGGACTATTGATGCCCTCCATTGCCCTCTACACCATTTCCGAAGAATAAACCGAATTGTTATCAATTGCCATTAAGCAGCGATGCTTGGGCCCCAGGTTTGTTTAATGTACGAACATTTCACGTATCAAATATATATTCCATGTTTCAGGGATATCTGTCCTTTGTTCCGAGGCTGTTTAATTGATTTATGGTAGGATTTTTTAAGGGGTATGGTTATCAGCTCAAGCCCAATCCTTTTAATTGCCTCTTACAATAAGCAGGGATATTGTAGGTCTATTCTTACCCCAACCCACAAGGATATGAGAGAGCACATCCTATCTCTTATTGGCGATGGATTCGACCACAGGGTGTTCGATATGGGGACGGATGTTGTCGTAGCGAAAAAACTGATTTTTGGCTTGAATGACAGTATAAAAACGATCAAGCTGGGCCAGATTAACATCGCTTTTAATGTTGAACTGCCTTCCGTCATATATTTCAGAGATTATCTTAAAAACGTTAAGAATATGCAGATTTCAATCGCCACAACTTATATTGGTGCTGCACTAGAATTTTCCAGATTTGTGGTTAGTCATATCTAGCAATTTTTGAAATTCCCATTACATTATCAAAGGAAGTAATGATAAATGAGACAGTGATGATCGAAATGCTGAATTTGGTGGCCGGCATTCGAAATTGTTTTAGAAAATGCCACGAGTGTCAAACTCTGACAGTCCCTCACCGAAGTTTCTTATCACCGGCAAATTTCCGTACAAATGCCATTTGGTTATGTGGCGGGCCATGCATCCTCTTTTATCAAACGGAAATGGATGGCGAAGGTAATTAATCCCCTGTCCAGCGTTCCCATCTGATAGCGTTGCTCAAGAAGTGCGCTGCAACAGGAACGTCGCCAACCCAACTGGAACACTTTTCCTTTCGTGCGAGGGCCGATTCTGCACGCGCGTTGTGTCCGCCAAAGTGGATCGCGGTGTAATTAAATTAACATTCAGCTAATTGCGGGGCTATCGATTTTTTATGCCCGCGCGATCTGCCCGTGATGCAACGTCACGTCACCGGCTGCATGCGCCTGTGAATAATAAGCATTAGTCATATTTCAAAACTTTAATTTCACGCATTCATGCAAGTGGGCCACATTTGGTGCGCCTTTTGCAGGACGTTGTGCTTACGACGCTCTTATTAAATTTTTGCTCCGGTTCCGGCGCCCGCGCGCGTGTGCGTGTGTCTCGTGCGTTCCGCCATCCGGCAGATAACAATGCGCGATAAGGTGATACAAGGGAAGAGCGGCCGCTATCTGCGAATTGTATGTATCAATTCTTATTTTCCTTCTATAGCTTTGACTTTATCGCTTGAGCTGTTTACACCTTTATTCTAGTTGTTTACCAAATGCTTCATAACTTTATAGTTTTATCTGAACTTAATATACCCCTGGAATGTTCAAATCATTTTTGCGTTTAGGCAACCAATCGTACGGCACGAATCAGAAATTGCGAAGCATTGGTGGAATGACAACCAAGAAATGCTAGTTATGTCATGATTTTGCTTTCACTGAGTTTCAATAACATCTGCAATTTTTAATTGACAAATTAGATGATAAAAATTTTATTTAACTTATGCACCCTCAGAAATTGTTAAGATTAAAAAATGTTGTATTAAACAGCAAGGAACTGTCCAGCTGAATTTTAACGTATAATCTTCCAGACCAAGAATGGAGAGGGTTACTATTCAATATAAACAGATAAATGCAGGTACAATCAAGATGCCAAAAAAGTGTTTAAAGCAATAAACAGGGTTTTGCCTTTGCGCATTATAGCTTAAACTAAAGTTGGTGGGTTTTAGTATCCACATAGTGATGTCCAAAAAATGCAAGGATGTTAAAAATGTCAATAAGTGTACAAGATATGATTTAGACATTTGGACATCATAAATGAAAGTTTTTGGTACGCTGATTTTGCCACATTTTCTGGGATTGTTTGATTAGTTTGGGAGGAGAAAGCGAAGTAATTCCTTGGTGGTAAACAATTTTTGTTCATCATCTAGTGTCTATAATGAACACATATTTTAAAGAACTACCTCGGTGTCTTAAATCTCTATAGATCTATGGATATTGATTTTGAACTCGTTTGATGTCCTTCTGATGTCTTATCTCAACAACTTATTCCGAGCAATATTTCACGGTCTTCTTTGTTAGAAATTGCATGGGGACATAATCATCTCCTTTTTGTTTCCACAACTTTCGATTATTTGCAGTTTCTTCCCAGTTTCTTACTCATGTACACTTCAGATCTTCTGCCACGCTGCCCTATCACCTCCTTCTTGGTCTGCCTCTTCTGTTTTTATCATTCCGCTTTGCCTTGTACACTTTTTTCACAATATCATCGTGTCCCATTATAATACACCGTAGCCACCTTAGTCTACTTAATAATTATTTTTTTTTCTTTAAATCATTCTCCTATTTCTGTATTTGTTTTACTCCCTAGTCCGTCCATATATTTTCCTCAACACCTTCCTCTCCCACACTTCCAGTTTTTTTTTACTTTCTATATTAGTTACCCAAATTTTTGCCGCAAAGCTACTGTGAGCCTGAGCATTGCTTTATAGTTACAGGCTTTAACTTTCCTCGATATCTTTTTATCACTAAGATTTTTGTTATAAGCCACTACATACTTTAACCCTGCTATTAATCTCCCAATTTTTCCGCTTTATTCGCCTTCTCAAATCTGTACTCCCAAATGAACTACCGTATCTCGTTTCTTGCAACACAATTTTTGATATTCTGATTTTATTTTTAATATTTTTTATTGTTTTTTAGTTCTTCTGTAGTTGCATGTAGAAAAGCTACATTATCCTCATAAGCAAGACCTTAATATGAATTTTTTGGCAGCTAGTATTCAGTTTCTATTTTACTTCTGTTTATAGCTTCTAATCATTACATTATTACTTATATTTAAGACGACTGTTTATATTCATATATCAAGTGTTACGCAATTCATACGTGTGTTTTCCTAGTACTATATTATTTCTCTACTTCACTTATTTCTTGTGCTACCAACACATTTTTTTCAATATCCTTCCCACACCTTCATGAATGTCCTTGCGAAACTCTTATTCCAATACTGTGGCATCTACAATGTATACTTCGTTGATTTTTGAGGCTCTTGTAAATTGTTCTCGTGTCTTTATGATTAAAATTTTCTTGTAAATCTTCCATTTCTTTGTCCATTATCTCCCATTTCTTTTCTCTACATATATAATTTTCTTATTTTTAGCGTTCTTTTTTTAATTTCTTGTTTCTTGGCTGTCGATTGCTAAAAGCTTTTCTCTTGATTACCTGTTTGCACTCTTCGTTAAATCAGTCCTTTTCTTTTTTCTTACTTTTCTATTCTCTTTTTATATATTCCCGGTTTGGTTTTACCTCTTCCAATATTTTTGATTTTTCTTTGAATTTTTCTAATACATTCTCATCTTTAAGTAGCTTGAGCTGTCATTTATATTCTTTTGTTCTCTTTTTCTTGATTTGAAGCTTAGCTTGTTTTATTATCGCTTTTTACCAGATACTGGTCCTAGTCTATGTCTGCTCCCCTGTTCTTACTTTTATGACACAATTCTTGTTTGCCTTTGTTATTAACATGTGATTAATTTGATTCTTTGTTTGATTATCAGGATGCAAGCAAGTTGTCTCTTCTAGGTAGATACATTAATAAAGTTATTCTTTGCGGCATGATTTACCAATATGCTCGTACTCTTTTTCTCTTCCCACATTTTCATTTAGATCTGCTATTTTAATATCAAAGTTAAGGACTTTTTTCAATATTTGTTCTAACTCTTCATAGAATTGTTCCTTTTCTTCCATCGTTTGATTTATTACTTGGATTAATAATATGTCTATATTATTTTCAGTTGCTACTTCAATTAATTGTTCTATTTTCCCCGACTTATTTAATCAACACTTGTGCGTTCGAAGAACTCAGTATTAATTTGATTTTTTCTACCCGTATAACCTTATCTTTTGCCTTGTCGTTATCCTTAAGGCGGTACTCCTTCTCTATTAGTTTTTTTAAAAATCTCGTTTATTGCTTTTCTTGTCACATTTGTATATTGCATTGTTAATTGCAAGTTTTTGGTGTCCTGCTTTAATCTTTTTCCCATCTCTTTCTTGTAGCGTCAAATCATTCTCAATTCTGATATTCGTTCATTTAAGACTACTATTCCTTCTCGTTACTTCCATCTTGTTCTCCCAATTTTCTATTTTAACCACGGTTACTTTATAATCTTTATTTTTGCTTTTAATTACTACGTTTTTCTTTGTTCTCTAGTTTTCTTGTAATTTTATAACTCGGCTTGTTAATTCCTCTTTCTCATTAAACTTTTCTCCAGTATTTCTTCTCGTAAGTTTATTAATTTCTTGCTTTTTCTAATTTCAGATTTTAATTCTTTGTATCTTTGGAATTCCTTTTTTGGCTGTGCTCCTCATTCCTCTATTATTTTTTTTGTGACCATTTTTTTATTTTGTTTCCTACCATATCTTTTATTTGTGGTCCTCCTCCTTTATATTGTAAAAATTCAGTAGTACTTTCCTTAGAGGTTTAGAGTATTTTATAGCTAAGAGCTCCGTTTCCCATTTTTCAAAATTTTTCGGGGATTCAAAAACTTTTTCTCTTATGATACTGTTTTACCGTTGTCAGGCTATTTATTCTTAGTCCCCCTTTTCCGACGTTCTTACCCATAAATTTGAATTGCGCACGCAATTTTCATTCTCGCTAACTATAAAACGGCTGGGATTTTCGTCCTTATGGTATCACTCGAGCACAGTCTTTTTCATTTCATCTTCTGTCCATTGCCTTCCTTAAGTTTTCAGTTCTGCAAACAAAGCCTTTTTTCTTGGGTTATGCTTAGGGGCCTTTTTTTTTCTGTCGTGTATTGTAGCTTTTATCGTTTCTATTGCTTGCTCTTTTCTTCCCTATCTTAAGCAAGAACCAATAATCTCCCAATAAAAGTAGCTTCTTGTCCAAAGGCACAGCTTTAAAACTGGAGAACAGTTTTTTGCGTTATATAGCCCAGCTTCAAAACAAGACTTTTAAATATTGAAAGTTCTGTTGATCACAGTTGACGCCTTAAAGATTTGTTTGAGAACACAAAACGGAATATTTATTGAAACTAAAAATAGTATTTTCAATGAATGGTTGCTGATCTGGATGATATGGCTTAGAAGGTTTTTAATCTAGTCTTGAAGATAGTATTATACATCCTTTATATTTAGAGTTAAAACTTATGGAGACTAACGAGGTACAAATTAGAATATATGAGTGACACTTTAGTATTACCCCTCTTCCCCTAATTTTTTTTCCCCATAATCTACGATGGTTTTTGGCCTCTCTGCTATTAACATGCTGGTTTTTATAAAATCTTTTATCCAATCTACTATGTCAGCTTGAAAAGTGTCTAATTTCTTGCCATACTCCAACATAAATGAATACGCTAGTCGGTATATCAAATCAAATGGATATTTGCAAATTTTAAAAAAGTAGCTACAAAGTATATACTTCTTCTTGTTCGATAAAAACTTCTTTCTTCGATTCTTCTTATCAGGTTTAGCACTACTTCCAGCACTGTTGCTCTTAGATGCCCAAACCCTCTACTATATAGTGCTTATGTCCCATTTTTTATTTTTCTTGTTTATTGCATACACTAAAAGGCCCTCTAAAACACCAAAACCCATCGCCATTATTTTTATTTGCAATTATCGTCATAAACCAGTTTCTCTGGTTCACCATTTCGTGAAATTTAAAGATCCCTACTCCAGTTGAATTTACTTTGGCCATGTTAAGCTACGGAAGCTGTGGCGCATCCACTATTATGACATCAAATCAAAATGGGATTGATTGAGGGAATTACATACCCACTCTATTAATTTTTGTCAGCCCGAAACGTTGTTTTGGGTTATTAGAATTTTTTTAACGAGTTGCAAAGCATATGGGGTGAAAATACTTCTTATATAGTTTATACAGCTTGTACAGCTGAAAATATGGCGAGAACTGAAGCATCGTGTCGCTGTTGGTCAACTAACAAATGCTCTCATCACAGGCAAAAAAGTTTTTGCAATTGAGCAGGTTCATAATAACCAAAATGATAGAAAGTGGTCTCGTGAAGGTCTGAGACTATCTGATACGACTACCTATCCTCAAGATGTATTATCTGGTATGATATGGAACAGAATCTGTTGAACAAGTAAAACTCACTTTATTGTCGCACTCAAAGGGTCCAAGGTAAATCAAGATTTGTACGGTAATAATATTTTGGAAACTGTTGTGTTTTCTTGGGCCCACAAACAATAACCGCCAATTTTGGACATTATCCTACTCAGAAAGCAAGATTTACCCAAACATGGTACAGAAAAAGCTTTCCTCATTTTATTAGCTCTGAAAACTTTCCTGATCCATACACTATGAACCTTAGCGTCTGGTCAATTTTGGAGGTCCGAACTGTATGGAAGTTTGGAATCACTCTATCAGAGTGAAAGTTACAATTAAAAATCCTTGTCTACATCCTGTAGACAGTGAACAAAGATGTCAGCAGGAAAACTTATTTATTTTTCTTCTTTGTTTTATTCGTGTAATTAAATCTCCAGGCGTACTGTTTTCTTGCTTCCGTTAATTATTATAACTAAGAAATTACTCAATGACTTATCATATTGAAAATTTATTTTACATTTATTTACTCTGATCCCAATATCTTCATTGGTTTCAACAATAACCAGTCTTCAAGAAAGAGAAAACTCGTTACCTTAGTTACGCTCAACATTTTATAGGAAAAGAAAAATACTTTTTTGTTAAGAAAATGCTGAATCTATTGTTCTGATGATGGGTCTTTCATAAAGAAGAAACAAGAGAGCGAATTTGAAAAACTAGAACAGGTTAAACTACTTAAAATGAGATAATGTTACTACATGGAATAAAAAGGGTTATTCTTTTATAGATTTGTGTCTTTTTTGCATTTCTGATTTCCCTGTGAACATTTACAATTTCTTACTTAACGAATTATCAGAGGTCTTTTGTAGATCGATCTACAAATCCCCCAAACCTAAATATGATTCCGGGTGTTTAAACCTCTGAAGCAATAGATTTGAATTTGACTACCAAACAAAACCACGGATCTTTTTAGAATCTTCTTCCATTCAATCCACCTCGGTGTATCATTGAAAGAGGTAATGAAAAATAATGTGAACTACAATTCGAGGTTGATCAAGTGCAAAGAATAAAACAGATTATTGTTGATTTTGCAATTTATTAAATAACAGAATATAGCCCCACTTTTTCTATCACACCTCGTATACTTTTTTAAAGATTTATTTACGTTAATTTCGATTTACATTTATGAGACTTGAATTAGTGAATTTTTTACAAAATGTCTCTACTTGCTTGTGCTCCAATTTGGGTTAATTTTTCGCTTCTGCTGGAATAATTAGGCTGCCCTTCCTTTAATCTTTTAATTAAGTGCCCAACCCTGGTCCATTACTATTAAGTTGTTTTTCCACGCCTGTCTGCTCTCACTTATAAGCAGCTCATTTATTAATTGTAGTTTGTCACAGTTGATATTAATTTTTTGTTGAAAATTATTCTTTATATCTGTTATAATGATATTACATTTGTAGTTTTAGAGAAAGATAGGGGGAGAAGCTTAGTATGTATGTAAATGTGGACAATATTGTTACGTGATACCACCAGATGGCTTTAGTGAAATGCATAAAATAGAAGGGCAGCGATGAACGATGTGTTATTTTTTAAGGAGGGGGTAACACATTCACTACACTGACTAACTGACAAACTTTGTACGCGATGATCTATGAGGAAATGATGAAAGCTGGTGCACAGTAGGTTGCCAATATTATCACCGCTCAATCGGGTCAAACGCAAGTATGGGTGTGCCAACAGTTGCTTTTTTGAGTGTTTAGTGACAGCAGATGAATCATGATTCTGTCATGAGACGCTGGAAATGAGTGCCAATACATTAAAAGCTCTCGTTTCAAGGATTGTTTATTCCAAAACAAATGGCGATTCTGCTAATGGATTGGCTGCCGTCTCGTAAGAGCATTACCTGAGAATCACTAAAGCAACTCCACAGACGTACTCAGCAACACTGCCACGTGAAATGCAGGCACGTCACATTCCTTTAACACTACAAGCTGTCGAGTATACCGTGCTACCCCACTTCCTATATTCGCCTGATATTGCGCCAAACAACCACACCCTGTTTATTACAATGAAAAAGGAATGTATAATATCAGCTGAGCTTCAGTCGGCTGTCTACAAGTGGTGATGTGCTACATTCAAAGAATGGTTTGCAACAGTTTTACGAAAACTGCCGAAGCAACGGCCAAAGTGCATAGGCATTAAAGGGGAGTACCTCCAACGAAATGTGTACTCACTTCTTCTAGATTAGTGAGGGAAAAACAATTATGGTGCCAATCACTTTTTAATACTCCGAGTAATAAACAAAAACTGCAGTTTAATAAGTCATAATAACTGAATGAATCCGCAACTTTAGCACTTTTATAATTAGAAGTTTAATAAATTTGTATACAGTATATATTCTTTTTGACTATGAAAAGATATGAGACTTTTAGAGACGCATCAGATTTGAATTCGACTTAAATAATCCTACTCATCTAAAGCACTGGTCCACTCCCACCAGTGCTTTAGATTTCGTATTTCACCTGAAAAGACCCGTTCATGTATACAATAGAACCAGCAGGAAGGCTCTTTGAGAATTTTAGTACTGCTTTGTCATCTATCTATATATGAATGATGACAGATTTCCTTCTTCCAAAACTGCGCTCTCTATACCTTAATGTAGAAATAAAACAAAACTTTTTAGTCTTCTGCATTCAATTTTTACTTGACCTATAATCACAGAAAAATGCTCATTAATGTTCATCAATGAAATGTGGGTTTTCAAAACAGGCTTGATGGATATTTTGAAAAAAGGCTTCACTTTGCAATATATACCTATACTTTATTCTTTAGGTGTAAGCTTAGTATCGTCTCTAAACTTTATAGTTTCTCGTGTCGAGTCATTTTATCTACTTCTTAAGCGACATGTATCTTTTGATCCACCTAATTCTGTTTTTGGTAACACTTAAATTACTTAAAAAATTTTATCTTTACCTTAGTAGTTTCAAGAATTTTTTCAGCTTTTTCAAATACTTTTCTTTGGGAATTTCCAATTTATCAACTAAAACATATTTCACTTTTGAATGTTGGATATTATCCAAATTACTTCTATTTCTTTTACTTCTTCATCTTCTTCACTTTCAAGTTGTTCTGATCAAACACTTTTTGATTACTAGTAATCGCAGACTGATGGATGGTACAGTCTCATCATATGTTTCTAAATCTTTATTTAGTAATTGTGCTACATTTGAGGAAATCAAGCTGAAAAGCAAAAAAAACGAAAGAAATATCAAAAATAATTTGTTAACGTAAATGTACATTAAAACTGATATCCAGTGATATACAGGTTATTTAATAAAATAAGACATTCTCAAATAGCAATATCTAAGGAAAATTTGCATATTAACAATTTGTAAAATATTTACTTTTTACCTTTACCGAAACGATATAGTGTTGCAAATTGGGTAGACGTCATTATTTTATATTCTTGTAATGTCAGCTGTTTGCACAAATCCAGTGAATGTGGAAAACACTTGACGCCATCTCTAGGCTGATTCAGAAACTACTAGCAACGGGCTGCAGTTCTTGGTTCATTAGTAAAAAAATTAATGCAACCTATAGGTTAGAAAAATATAAATTGACAAATAAAAATTCACCCGATTTGGGTCCAGCGAGTGTGATGTCCAAAACGGTAATTACTTTTTGCTTATCAATTAACTAAAAAAACTTCGTTTAATGGAACTATGATTGCATGCCATAGGTTAATTGAAGCTTTAAGATCTGTTTCTATAGGTACTAGGCAATTATTATTATAAATTATATTGTTTCAACAGAACCGGTTATTGCCACGTTAAAGAGGGGATTTTTTTCAAGTATATCCCTCAAAGAATTAGTTGCCGAGCTCCGAAAAAAAATTGCACTAGATAGGAATCGAACCCTCGACCACCGGATTACAAGCACGACGCCTAACCGGCTGATCCATTTGCTGACTTGTGCAAACGTCAGTGGAGCATGCATAGAACATTTGGCATGAGGGTAAATCAAGAATAGAATACGGGTCGACTTTCCTGTGCATTCCTTGCACTTATTTTAAGCTACCGTAGCTCCGAGGACTTCGGAGCTCGGCAGCTAGTTCTTTGAGGAATATACATGAAAAAATCCCCTCTTTAACGTGGCAATAACCGTTTCTTCCGATCCGGCAATAATCTATGGTCATCTCCGAGTAAGTGATTCAGTAAGATCTTTTCAAATGTGAAATTTTCTATTTGCCACCTTCATGGTTTGTATGAGAAACTTTGTAGTGTATTTTTCAAATCATTCGCTCCAAATTGTCTGCAACATACCAGACGACTTCAATAAAATTTAATTACCACGTTCCTAGATAAACTCTCAGCAGGTCATAAATACAATGTCGCCCTATATCACATGGGAGAGTTATACAATTGGTATATGGATCAACATTGGTTTTTGATAAGCTTGTACTTTTAGCAGATAATATTCCAGATTTACAGAGACTTATTGAACGGACAAATGACATCAGGAAAATATGGTCTCCGAATGAATTTAAATAAAACTAAATACATGGCAATCACAAAAACACCAGTGAACATTCCTGACATTAGAATAGATAATGTGAGTATAGAGAGAGTAAACAAATATAAATACCTGGGAACATGGGTGAATGATAATTGGGAATACACAAATGAAATAAGGACACGTATTGAAATGGCTAAAGCCACATTTGTAAAGATGAAACAAATTCTAACCAACAGGGATTTAAGCTTGGAAATACGGACGAGGACAGCCAGATGCTATGTTTTCAGTGTTCTCTTATATAGAATGGAGACATGGACCCTAAATAAAGAAATTAGCAGAAAAATAGAAGCATTCGAACTCTGGATATACCGGCGAATATTGAAAATATCATGGATGGATAGAGTGACAAACGAGGAGGTGCTACGACGAATGAACAAGAACAAAGAACTCCTGTATACAATAAAGAAAAGAAAGCTGGAATATTTAGGCCACGTAATGAGAGGGAACAAATACCAAATTCTACAACTGGTAATACAAGGAAAGATACATGGAAAACGAGGCGTGGGAAGAAGAAGAATATCCTGGCTTCAAAACCTACGCCAGTGGTACGACTGGACGTCAAGAGAATTGTTTAGAGCAGCAATGTCCAAAGTTAGAATAGCAATGATGATTGCCAACATCCGATAGGATACGGCACCTAAAGAAGAAGAAGAAGATAAGCTTATTAGTATTTCTAAAACTGTCTTCTGTGAATTTGATTAAGGAAGTGGTTTTCTATTAGATCATGATTTTCTTACTAGGCACTGTAAGTGATATTTGGTTACTTAAATTACTAGTAAATATTTCAGCATATTGATCATGCTGAAATTAAAATGCGATGTTGGTTACATTTTAAGAAAATTCTAGTCAGGTTTTTACATTTTATTGATTATTAAAAATAGTTGTCCAAATATTTGCCTCAAGCATCCATTATTAACTGCGGCATAAACATTTTTGTTTCTCCAGATATTTATAGTCGTTTTAAATATTATAATTAGATGTTGCGCACGTAAGTTACAACTATAAAAATGTAACCTTTATACATATTTTGTGATTATTAATTTATTTATTATGCAGGAAGGCCCACATAGTATCATAGCTGACGATGAATTCTACGACGCTGTCGAGTCAGGCCTGGACAAGATCGAGGAAGAGCAGGAGTTGAGGGAACGAATCAAGAGTGGAACAGCAGTGCCGGTAACGCCTCCCCCCACATCTCCAGCCTCGCAACATCGGCTATGGCCTGAGGTGTGTTCAGACCTGCTTTTTGTAACCATAAATGCTCAAGTAATGTTCTACAGATTGACAATGTGGTGAAGCAACAAGTTGCATGGGCTCGCTTAGGCGTCGGCGAATCAGGCACTGGCTGGCAGTTGTTCGCCGAAGATGGAGAAATGCGCATGTACCGGCGCGAAGAGGAAGTTGATGGCATGGTGGTGGACCCCCTCAAGGCTGTGCACATTGTCAAGGGTATCACCGGTCATGAAGTCTGCCACTACTTCTTCAGCCCCCAATACCGGTACGATTGGGAAAGTGAGTACTTCTTAGTTGTAGCAGCAGCCCATTACTTTTATGTCTGTTGCAGCTACCTTGGAGCAGATGACGGTTCTGGAAACAGTCGCTGAAGATACCTGTATATTCCTGCAAACACACAAACGGATATGGCCTGCGAGTCAGCGGGACGTCATTTTTTGGTCTCACATTCGCCACTTGCCTAATGACCAAGACCGAGATGGACCCGACATTTGGACTGTTGTCAATCATTCAACAGAGCACAAGGAACATCCTGTAAGTCACCGTTTTAGTTAAATGTATAGTAATAAATCAAATATCTACTGATTACCCAATGAATTATCTTTTAATAGGAACATTAAGAAAATTCATCACATCAATTTTTTATAAATATAAATATAATGAGGTCTATTTTAAACTATTTGGTAATAGAAATAAACCAAATTTCAGATAATTGAACAAAAAAACTTATTCTAGACACATTGAAAGCTGTTGGTAATAATTATGTGATAAATCAATAAGTAAAGATGCTTAAGATAAATACACAGTATCACGTTTTTGGACTAACTAATGCAATTTTAGATTTGAATTTAGTACCCTAAACTTTTTAGAGAAACAACTGAAGTCAATATTCTTAATTATTGAATAGCTAGCATTACACATGAAACTTTTTACTTGTCGTTTTGCCTCATGTACTTACTACTTACTATCAACTAGGGTGTTACATAAAATAACCAATACCTACAATATCTGATTTGTCTTGTAGTATAGTGAAATGCACTAATGCACTCTGATCAGAGCCTGTTTTACTTCTTTAAAATCATCTGAAGAATCGAAGTGCATCGTTCTTCTCTTCATTAATCCCAATCATAAAAGTAACAATCCTGCTACTATTTTTCAGAAATTTAGCTAATCCCTTTGAAGCATAATTTCTCACTGACGAACTTTCCATAATCTGGTTTAGCATTTTCCCACCTCATCAATAATAGTAGATATTATTGGAATTTATATGGGTAAAAGTATTCCTCTGGAAAAGTGGATATCGTTATGCATACTGAAATGTCATAAAACAAGATAAAAGTATAGATAGAAGCATATGTAGGTCATACGCACAGTAAATCGGCAGTGTTGCATAATTTTGAATGTTAACCTTGTTAGAGGTAATATATACAATTGAGTATAGTGATCAATTGTACAATTAGGTCGAAACTTCTAACCACCTTTTTTGAACTCCTCATTACAAAGTAGAATAGGAATGTCTCATAAACCCGACCCATTGAAACACCCCTAAGGGGGACATATCTCATGAACGATAATATATAGAGTGCTGAGACCTTCATAGTTGATTGGTTGGTCTAAGTTTGAGTTTCCAAGGTGTTTGAGTTTCAACATTTGTATATATTACCGTTTCGCCCCCTGATCTTGTTACAAATTCTAAGATGTGAAACAGCTGGGGGTAGATCGCATAAACTTAATGATTGTAGACTATGAACTTCAAAAAGGGTAGTGATGAAAAGCACTATTCATAGAAAGCTTGAAAACATGGGTTTTCACGAGTATATGGCGCACACAAACCCAACATAAGCATACATGATCAATGTCAACAGTCGCTTACAGTGGTGCAAAGCTCACTGCCATTGGACATAATGGAAACAAATTGTCTTTTTGTTTGGCGGATGCCAGGATGGTATTTCTCATCCAGATATATTATGCCAACAGTCATGTTTGGTGGCATTATGGTTTGAGGCCTTTTTTAAATACTTCAACCTGAATACCTAACTCTTAGATGTAATCTTGATATTCTTGTAAACCCTTCAAACTCTGGCAACAGTTTAGGGAAGAACCTTTGCTATACTAACCAGATAACTGTTCTGTCGACACAAAGATTATTCTGTTATGGTTTGAAGAAATTGATGTTGAAAAACTAGACTGGCCTTCACAAAGCCCCAATTTCGCACCCATCAAACTTCTGTGGGAATAATTGAAACGCGCCTGGACAAATTGCCCATTTTCAGTGATTGAACTCACTATAGCTCTCATAGAGAACATACCAAAAGCTGTGCTTGATGCTAAAGGTAGACTGGTATCCTATTAATGCAACATAAGCTTCTGATTCTACAACAGTGGGTGTCCAGATACTTTTGGCCATATAGTTTATTTTAGGGTTTCACTATAAAAAAATCCATATAAATAACAAAAAGTGTCTAATTTATTTTTCACAGTTGGGTCAATTTTATCACTATATTGTATTCCGTTTATATCACTTAATGAAAAGGATTAAAGCACTGGTTTCTAACTGGTAACTATTGATTTCATTTACATTGACTCGTTTTCACTTTTTATTAACATGTGTAAGCAATATAAATTATTATTGGTATTTTTATGATTTTGACTGGACTTACAGAGTTTTCAGTAAATTGAACTGTAACATGTCAAATTATGTTTTAGCATATTAGAAGAAATAATGAAAAACAACACGTAAGGTCTCACAAAATGGAGTGAAACATTTAATGCATTACAAAACACCATTGTGAAAACATACTTTTGTTTATTACAGGCAAATGCAGGAAAATGCGTCAGAATATACCTAACAGTATGTATGCTATGCCAAACTCGCGTGAATCCTCCAAAAGACGGAACTCCAATATCAAGAGATGACATCTCTTGCAAAATAACGTACTGTTCTGTTGGTAAGTGCCATGAACTGATTTTTGAGGTATAACCCCAAGATAATATTGCATTTGTTGTAGTAAACCCAGGTGGTTGGGCTCCAGCATCTGTCCTGCGGGCCGTCTACAAGCGGGAGTACCCCAAGTTTCTGAAGCGATTCACAGCATACGTCACAAACCAAACTAAAGATAAACCAATTATGTTTTAGCACTATTATTGTTGTAGCTGAGGTCAGGGATAATTTTAATTTTTTAATGTAACAATAGATGTTTTTATTTTATATTATTTATCTCCTACGGTGAATGCCAGGTATTACATAAGTTTTATAGCACATTGTTGTACATTTTTTTCACACAAGAAGAAACGTTTCTGTTGCGAGTGCGAAGTGGATTCGAATCTGAGTTCAGACATTTAAAAGTGCCGTCCTGCAGTAGTTGAGAATATGGCAGAGTATAATCGAACTTCCTTTTTTACTGTGAGCATTTATCTATTTTACATACACTAAAATGGGCCAGGGAATTTTAACTGCTTTAGTGGTATTTTTCCAGGTGTAAACTCTACTGTATTGCTTTTGACTAAATACAATTTAGGACTTTTTTATCATGTGAAAGACTGCTTGACAAAGAAACGATGCCTTGACTTTTTGTGTAGATTTCATTATAGATATTGTAGTTCCTGTCAAACAAATAGCACATTGTTTCAGAGGGCCTTTCCCATCTACTTGTAGCAGTGCTAGGACAGTCTTCACATTTCATAACGGTAAACAAGCTATGGAAAAATGAAGACTGTGGAGACTGCAATAGCCACGTTGTACAGTGACGTCATTATGGGGGCCCCATGTTATAAATTTTATCTGTCTTTGTGTCCAAAGATTGTTTTACGATGACGTACCTATTGTTTATTTGGAGCTTTATTGTAATCACAGACCTGTGAGCGAACGAAGCAGACAAAAACGTAACAATAAGCATCTATGTCGTGTGCTTCGGGCTGTAACGTGAAAGTACAAAGTGCGCTGTTTGAAATGGTTGCATTCTTCCTCACGGCTAGAATGATATTGTCGGACAAGTGTGGCGCTTGCTGCCATGCCACTGATAATCTCACACGTTTGTATCTCTTCTGCGATATACTAACTTTTGTTAGAATGTCATAGTCGATAGACTTTGATATTGATTTGTTATAATTGTAGTTATTTTTTAAATGTAATAAATTTTTGTAAACGGTGTTTTGATTATTCCAGCATAATAATGAACTTATTTTCAGCATCTTCAGTTATAACACCAACTAGAATGTACCGCCTTTGTCTTAAACATTTCAAACTGAGTCTGTATGTTGCAGTTCCGTTATGTGGAATTTGAGCAGCAAATGAACAAGTTTTATGTAATGTTGAGAAAGCAGCTGATGAGATGTGAAACAATAGCACTATGTATTGCTGACACCTAATAATCCGCGGTGTCAATAGGATTTATCTGCATCATTATAGCAAAAGAAAAAATATTAATTTTCTTTGGATTCCTAGGGAAGCCTAAATCGATAAATCCATTTTTTGTCTTTTTGCGTATCATTCAAAGAACGAATACCATACACAGTAGCATTATGTTTGGAGAAGCTGTGTATGGTTCTCCATCTCCGTTCCTTATTGAAATATTTGTAGCGTGTTCGTCAATTTATTAGAATAAAAATTTATAGTTTACGTTCGATAGAATGAAATTTTCTAATAAAAAAGAGAAACCTTAAAACCACATGTACTGTGCATAATTATGTCATATTTAATTAGTTCTTTCCTCATATGAGGATGTATAGTTGATTCTAGATGCAACTCTTTTCTGCAGATGGAAGTGAATTCGTCTCTCCAAGACCCATTTGTCGTGACATCTGCTTTGGAACTGAATACTCTATGTGACTAGGTAATAGAATAACTGTCAATAAAGTCTTTTCTGTTTTTAATAGATGACAAGCATGACGCTATACTGAAGCCACTTTCAACAACTATAAAGTCGGTAGTTGAAAATAGGGATAAACTTTCATTAAGTTTTCTGTTATAACAAAGTGCAACAACAAAACAATGTTTCAACAGCGTTTGTTATTAATGTGTCTGTTGCCGCTTTGCATAGGACATTGAAATATATTTGTTTTATTTAGTATAATTTTTTTCAGCCATTTCCAGCCACTCTTGTGGTTTGGAAATCTGATTATATTAATAAAATGCAATAATAATGAAGTTTTGTTTTATTTTCAGCTGGCGAAGAAAAAGAATAACCCGAACAAAAGTGAAAGGATAAGGAATCCAGCGTCTTCCTGGGGACATTATCAAAAGAAACTTTCAAGATGAACCCAAACATATCTGTAGCTTTCTAGACAACAAATACCTATTACGTCATCCAAAAAGAAAACATTGTAGGCGCCTGAAAAGCAACGCCTTGATAAGGCTTTTGATATACAGTATACCACAAATATAATAGACGATTCTCAATTTTCAATTCCAAAATCCAATCCTAATACTCACGTCACCATCAACGTACAAGCCAATCACCCTTATATAGCTCCCAATTCCCAAATGAGTACACTGGAGCAATTCATAATGTTCAAAATCGAACAATTGTACAAAAGTAATCTTTAAATAAAAAAACAACTAAAGGCGCATTATAGTTCAATGTTTTCACAGCAGCTCCACACTTGGGGTGATCTTATTGATCATTTGCTTTGAAATTTTAAGGAACACAAAGCTATAGCATATAAATAGTTAGTAGCTGCTATTATTTGTTTATAGATAAAAAGAAACTGTAACATCAGAAATAATAGCAATATATTGATTATGATAGGAATCATCATTAGTCCTTTAACTTCATAGAAGTAGTTGCCATCTCTGTACCTATTTACTGCGCGTCTTTTACTATTTTTATTTATTTAGAGTCCTTTATGTTTGATTGTCACTAACACTGTCTCTGGTTACTTTCACAAACATTTTTCCATTCTTTTGGGTGTTTTGATTTATTTCCAGTCTAGTTCATATTGATAAATTCGCTTTGCATATGCTTTTTTCAATGTGTCTTTTGTCCTTCCTTTTATTTTCCTTTAACATTGTATTCTAACGCTTGTTTTGTTATGTCAGTGGTTCATTTTCTGAATGTGTGGCATGTAATTTCATTTTATATCGAATCTTGGTTTTTCCCCATAATTCTTCATTTGTGGTTGTTTCTGGCCAATATATTTTCAGGATTTTTCTTTGACACTTTTTCTTGAATGTCTGTAATCTCTTTATATAAATGTATTTGCGTATATCAGTTTTTAGTGTACCGGTCCGAAGCACCAACCCTAAGAACGACCCCATCTTCCTTTTCGAGCTACACTATCCTCTCGGTGAAGTGAGGTTTTACTAGCGAGAGTAGATTTCATGGATAATTCATTTTCTCCCGATTAGTTCCCTAATGATTACGGACTACCACGCGTTATCAAACACCGTCGCCATATCTAAAGCTATTAACACGCTGTATTGCTTCAAGTTTTTGATCTCGGAGATCACATCCGTTGCAGATTTACCCACACGAAAACCGACGTTTTATCGAATTCAACGCACTTTATGATTTGAACAGTTTTCCAAGTATCAGTAGCAAATTTTATTGACTGGAAGCTGCCCGAATCGATCGCGTCCTCTTTCCGCGGTTTTGGAACCGCACTGTTTTAACCTTTAACATTTCGGAAGCTTCAAACTTGCGTTAAATATGCTTTTAAAAGATACAGGCGCCTCTTTTTTTGTCGTTTATTCTCACTGATTGTATAAATAAAAGTATAAATCTGTGAACACAATAATTTAAAATAATGACACGGTCAATGCAGAGTGAACACTTTAAATCTTCCTGGGGTCCTCAAACGCAGGTTTCTTTTCAAGGTGGAAATACCAATAATGTTATTGTGGAACCTCAACCCTCTTAAGCTCTCCAATAGCACCATAGTTTGAGTAAAGGCCTATAAGAATGTGATTGAAGCTACATTTTTACTGTTTCATTGTGACCCCCGCTAACATCTGCAATAAATTATTATATTGAGACGGAAGTCTAAATGACAAAAAAGTATTATAAATTAAAAAGATAATTACACCTAAAAAAATCAAACACTAATTTGACAAGGAGATTACGGATCGGCTGTACATAAATGAAGGATAAATACTACCAACGCACACAATAAGAGCTTTCCTGATACTTAATAGATAATTTCAAGCACTACATACTCCTAAATATCTTATAATAGAAGCTTTTGAAATCTTTTGGAAACTAATCTGGTACAAAGATGCTCATGCATCTCTAAGGAAATATGCTACATGAACTATCAACAAAAGTGAAGATATCGTTCTTCTAATAGATGACCAGACCGCAATAAAAACCCTAGTTAGTTACTGCATCATTTCTAAATTGGTTTGGAAATGTCTGCAAAATCTTATAACCCCTGCAAACCACTCTTATATAGGCCTTGGCTCACGGTGGTATATCATAAAATAAAAAAATTGATTCACTAGCAAGTAAGAGATGAAAAACGATTTTTACTGGACCCGAAATACTGTTTTGATTAATTAGTAGTTTAGTTTGCAGTTGGCTAAATGATTGAATATGTAATTTCCACCAAAACCCATTCACATATTTTATGATAAAAAACATTTTTAAATGTGGTAGCGGGTAGGCACTTCTTCACGATCCCGGTGAAGAACAGGCCTACTTCAGGGAAGCGACCCTGCCCACGCGAGCCTTGACTTACTCCCATATCCTATAGCCGGGGGTAAATCATGTCCAATTACCCCATTCCTAACCCTACATATCCTTACCCACATTCAACCCAGCTCGCCAACATGCAGGACGAACGTGGCGTTCTAAGGTCAAATATCCCCAAGAATGATTTCAACGAACTAAGCACAAGTCTGGACAAGAGGAAGAATCTTGAGAAGACGTATGTCCAAAACTGGATGAAATCTGTGATTATAATGCCGATGAACAACCTCACGTATTATATTCGACTGTAAAGCTCCTGTCTGATGGAAACATTCTTGGAGAAGCTACCTCTTGAGAGGCTCTAATTAAAGAGAAAAGATTACTATTAGATGCTACTAACCTTTTCTCTGAATAAATGAACAGATGAATACAATAAGCCACCTACAGTGCCAGTGGTTTTTAATCCCTTCTTATTCACTCTAAAAAAAATTCTCATGTATTAAATCTCTAATTTCTTTTATGTAAATGCATAGTAGTCGACTGTGATTATTGTAATTAAGTATTTTGTTTAGGGTGTGATTCTTTTTTAAAAAGTAACGTTAACCTTGAAGCAATTTTTTGTTTGTATGACACGTTACTTTATAATACATCTTCAAAATTGAGGTATTCCGGAGAAAAATTACTCTTCAGAGTGGTCGGCATTGAACATCATTATAAACTTTCACAAAATTGTCTCAAGAAACAACTCTAAACGGAAAGCCTGAACATGATGTGAAATCTGGAACCCGGGAGGGGCGGATTAGTAAGGTCACCATTCAATTTGATGAATTAATTTTAGGAATTCCGGGAGAAACAGACTATTACATCCAAAAGTCTGTACTGATTTTTGCCGCTCCCCCTCATGACAATGTTACAACTTTTATAACTAAGGATGTAATAAAAGAAATCTATTTTGAATGTAAAATGTTTTATTTCGTTAACCTTACACAGGATTGAAGTCTAATTAAAACCATTAAATATTTCGAGTCGTTGGGGGGTATCAACTCTAAAATAAAGTGTGCACAATAATAAAAATACAAAAAGAAGTTAACTATGACTACTTAGTCTAAACTTCTCAAGGGTTATAATGACGGCAACTATTTTGACTGAGATAAGAGAATAACGTAGATAATAGCGGTGGCAGTTCTCTTGAGGGAACCGTTAGAATTCAAGATCTGTTATAACTTTGTGTATTTTTGCTCCAAAAATCTTTGAGAAGTTTATTTTTTATTTTTTAGCTCCATCTTTAACAGACTCTTTAAATTTTTCAAGGCATAGTCCAATGTGAAATACAATTTACTTCCGATAATATATGTCATGAGTTATGTATAGGGAAATTTTACCGCTCTCTTATATATAATAGGATAGTTTTTTAGAAAACGGCAATTAACATTCCACTGCGTCAAAACAGGTGAAATTAATAAACCATGCTAATTGGCGACTATTTTTGTGGCGAAATTTAAATGTAAAACAGGTTATGGGTTTTAATGTATCACGTACGCAAGTATAGCAAAAAAAATTCTAACGAACCATTTCACCAGCAAGGTAAACTTCTCGATGCAAGGTTATCGACATAAACAACAACGTTATCCTAATGGAAATCTTGTAAATGAATGTTTTGTAAACAGTTTAATTTTTTTAATTAAAAAACTTTCTTCCAGTTGAGATAACATATTTCGGTACATTTTGAACTAAAAGTACTAAATGCCTAGAAATGATTTAAAGAAGGTACAAAAAAGTGAGTGTATTATACTCTAAAAATGTTTTTTTATGTAAGCCTAGGTTTAACTATAAAAAAAATTTAAAATGTGAACTACAAATAAGAAAACGATAATTTTTTATTGCCTTGACGCACTCCAAACAGTAATTTTGTAGGAACGGTTGTTATTACTCAGGAAACGCATCTGAGACTGTAACTCGTCTACAACCCCTGTACCTCTTATTCAACCCTTCGAAATGCGACTTTATTGGGTGTTTTAATACGCTCTTCTGGTGTAAATGTACTCGTAATAATCTTCTGTGACTCTTCTAGCTCTTTTTACAACCGCTTGCTAGATTGTTGTCTGTCAAGATATAAATATAAATATATATATATATATATATATATATATATATACAAAGTTATAACAAGAGGGCTGGGAGGGTTTTTAATGCGCTCTACGTAGATTGCATTCCTATAAAATAATTTGCAGGTTTTCTGAGGGCATTAAAAACGCTGAAATTTAAAGAGTTTTAATAAGGGTTGTAGACGAACATTTTCATGCTCAAGTGCGTCAAGATATGAAACAATTATCAAGGTATGAATTGTCATAAATCACGTCAAAATTTTCTAGCTCTTAGCTTTAGCATCATTGTTATAAATATCTTAAAACGTATACTGTTACTTAGTAGTAACTTATAGAAAAGGTGATCTTCGAAGGAATACTAGGTTCTCTTTAAATAAAGGGCAAAGTTTGTGAACCTGAAATATTAACCCACTCTTCACATCGGTTGACACATCTTTAAAACGCTTACTTATGATATCGTATGATAAAGAGAATTTTTAGGCAACGTTTTATGTGTTTTGAATTTCATGGCATTGGTAATTGCAGTTGTGTACGTTTCTTCTGAAAATTAGACCCAATATCTGCATCCTTTGGAACCAGTCGTTGAACCATCTCTTTCGCATTTCTTTGAAGATCAAGGCATGTTCGTCACTTCAATCTATTAAAATATCCTCCATGTTGAAGAACCATATTGTTTAGTCTGTTCTTCATGTTGACATAAGATGTTCCATGTTCAAACTTCATAAGCATCTCATGTTACCACGAAACACTTCGTGCCATCCCCTCCTTGGTTAAGCATAGGGTACTCGAAGGAAAGAGATTCTTCTTAAGCGAAGGTGGTCGTGTAGAATGGTATGAATTTCTGAAGCAGGAATGTTCAAGCATTCTTCTATCTGGTGATAGGTTACGAACATTCTCCTCCGTTATGGACGAGGGTGAACATTTTCCAATTTTCAATGAGATTTCCTCTTTAAAATCTTATCACTACCTAAATACAGTTATACAATGAAAACAATCATCTCCCAACACGGGAGTCATTTACTTCAAACGCTTATGGTGTCCTAATACCCTATGCATTGATCAGGAGTTAAAATTGTCTCCTTGCAATTTAGTGTATCTTCCAACTTCCATGACTTCAGTTTAACAATTCTATCGTTTGGCTAACAAAAAGAATCTGTTTATCGAAGCTTCTTGGGTGGTTTATACACAAACAATGATGGCTGTGCATTTGAAGATCACATGGATGGATATTTCCTCTTCCTTAAATATTGGAAAGCCCCACTATACATAGAAATTATTTTTTTTTATAAAAGCGCATTGGTTTCTTCTTTTTATTTGTTAGCCATTAGTCTGTAGGCTGGTTCATTTCAGACTTCCATTCTTCTCTATCGTTGAAATAAGTATACTTACTTCAACTCATATCTTCAATTATTTGCTTATATATTGCATTTTCGGTCTTTCTCTAGTATTGTCGTCTGGTATTCTTCCTTTTATAATAGTTTTTAATATTTCCTTATGGCGAAAGATTTGTCCCGTTAAGATAGCTCTTCTTTTCCTGATTTGCATCGGTAGGCTTCTCTTTTGTTTAAACCTTCTCAAGACTTCGTTTGTTATTCTTTTTTTTATTTTAGTATTTCCAATATCACAACCATATAATGCACAAATGTAATCAGGCACCAACAAAGATAGTTCTGTTACTTTAAGTTTCAGTACTTTCTTCAGCATCCAAATCAGTAGAAACGTTGTAGATATCTTACTATTAACTTTACAGCCAATTTTACCTTTGAATCTTGTATAGCTATTCATTCTTTTAATATATCACACTTACCACTGACTTCTTGAAAGCAAAAGTGCCATCTTTTCAAATCTTCTGTAGCTGATCAAATGGATTGAATGAGATAGAAACAAGTTGCAAATGCTCCATTTATTTTTGTAACTATTACTAGAGAAGGTTTTTATTATGTGCTTTCAGTAATTTATTTTATAATTAATTTTACATTGTTTCCATTTGAATAAATACCAGTTTGTAAGATTTGAAATGATGTCAACGTTATGTTCTAACATGTTCATAATGTATTGTGATACGTACCAATATATCACACCATGATGTCTATTCAAGTGAGCGTGGTCCCGTGATTGAGGCGCGGGCTGCGGTGCGGACGTGGTAATTCCCGGAGCTCTCCGATGTCTGGCGAGTGGCCAGATCACTAAAAATGGCGGTCGTCTAAGGCGCGGTGCTTGCCACATCGCCCAAAGATGGGGCGCGATGACCGGGCATACAGAGCGAGCATATGAGAACCTTAACCTATCAGTTCGCAGACCGTGAACCCACGCGGGGAATTAGAGCCGTACCATTATTATCATGTCTATTCCTCTAACATGCCAGAACTACTCTCGACAGATGGAGATTTTACTGAAAGACTTTCGAATACGGCATTTAACGTTATATGTTTGCTTTTGTATCTTTTTATTTGATGGACAACTACTTAAAGTTAAAAAAAATCTGCACCTAAGACCATGCAATTTTTGAGCATGTTATTATATCAAAGATCTCTTCTACAACAATCTATATGACTACATACTACGCAAAAAAAATCTTCCTATAGATTTTATCCCTATACGCTCTTGCGTATCACGCTGAAATTTAAGTTTTTATTCTATTCTGGGACCCTCAGTGTTTTGGCTTTATTATTTTTAAAATATGGTATCGCATATTAGTCACCGTCTTTTATGAAAACGATAGCTAATAATTCTAGGCGTTTTGGACTATGTACTTTTGTTTTGCTTATGCATTCATCCGATTATATCTTCTTCAAGTACATCGATTGTCCCCAATGGGTTATGGCTTTCAGCACATTCAATTACATACCAGTATTATCCTATAGTGTAGCATTACCATCTAGAGAGAATCTATATGACCCATCATCATTATTTATTTGGGCAAAGACCTGATAAAAGCGTTACTTTCTCTACCACTAACCCCATCTTTATTGGAAAAGAAAGAGACGTTTGTTTCTGGAATTAAATAAAAGGATAAACCGCGAGAAGCACTGAATATGATCACTTACTTTTCATCTTCATAACCATCAAAAATACAATATACTGGTTTCAAAATCAAGATATGAGAAACCTAGGAAAATAAGCTGGAAATCCTCAACAAGTTTGTCAATTCCATCCGAAGGCTAATTGAAGTTTTAACAAAGCTTCTCCTTGATGTTGCTCATCTACGGAGAGAACGACATCATTCATACAGCCATGAATTTACTTGAACAGCACCAAAGCTACTTTATAAGCAATAAGGCATTTATCTTAAAGCATAATATTTTGCGATGACATCAGTCAATATAAAATTGATGGAGTATAGTGAATATAGGTGGTTATTCACAAATTGTAACAGATGCTGAAGATAGGCAACCAAACGTACGCTCAGAGCTCCGCCACGCCACATTTCATATCAGTCTTAAAACAGAGACGATTAATTGCACAATAAAGTATGAGAATGACAGAGCAGCCTTTGATTTTTTCAACCGATAATTCATTTCCGACCCCTATTTTTTCTTAGTATAAATGGCGTTTGTAAATTATTTTTTGGAGATTTCAGGAACTGTTATAGAATTGGCAACAAATCTAAGAGGTGTTACCGTTCCAAACAGCAAAATATCTAGGGTGCATTAAAATTTTATTTTTGGAAAAACTGATGAGTAAATAAAAAGCATAGTCGTGCTATATGTTTTATCACAAAAAAAATTCTTCATAAAAACCAACAAACTATAGCATGGTATTGTTTTGGGAGGTTGTCTTTGGGCATCGGAGATATGGTCCTAGTCAAAACATTCCCTGACAATATTGCCTCCTTTTTTATTGAATTTTTGATGGAATTTGGTATCCTGGTGGTCTTTTACTGTCTAAATCTAATTTTATCAAAAGTATTTATTATAATGTTGTGACTAAACTATTACTGCTGGACAATCTACTTACAAATTTTTTACGAAACTGGTCCATTTTTATTTGATCGACAATACATGAATCATAGTTCTAGTTGTTTTTCACCACATAGCCATAGTTCTTCAAAATTTTAGTAAACTCTTCGATGTCAGCCCTGTGCTCGCTTCGCTCCACTTGTAGCCTGGTCTCCAACGCTTTCACCGTTTCTTCCGCCAACTGCAAGCGGTCTTCAAATCTATTCTCCAACTCCTTCGTCCTCATGCTTTGGATGCTGTAGGTGCTCCCGCCGTCTCCTCTTTGGTCTAGTTGCAGCCGGGCTACTCTAGCCTCCAGCTTCGCAGCCTTCTGCCTCTCCCCTCTGAGCTTCACTTGCGTCGCCGTGTGCGCCGCTCTTTCCGTCTCCAGTCGTTGATTTGCCAATTTAGTCAGCTCCAAAAGGCGGAAGCGCTCGGCTTCTAACTGATTAATCATCTTCGTATCTATCTGCAATGATAAAATGTAAAGATAGCTAGAGATGGTGCGATGATGAATGTTACTGATCCAGTCGGACTAGGCGGGTGTTGCTTCCGAATCTTGTCTTTCAGGTTTTCGATTTCGCGCTTCTGTTCCTCCACCTGAGCTTGCATGTTGTCCTGCTTGCACTTTTGCTTGGCGAGATCCAGCTGCAAGCTCTTGTTTTCCTGCTCCATCTTCTGGATCGTGACCAACTTCTGGTGCATAGTCTCGTTCTGGATGTTTTGGGCTTGAGCGACTTTAGCCTAAATGGTGAGCACGTAAGTTTCGATAAAAAGCAGATGCGTTTCCTTCTCAAACCGTCAGGGACGCGATTAATTCGTGGTCCCGTTCGCTCTGCTCGGCTATCGTGGATATCTTCCCCTTCAAAGCCGGCACCTCCGACTCTAAAACCTTGTTTCTAGCCTTAGCCGCGTCCAGTTTCTTTTTAGCGTCCTGAAGAGCCGCTTTCAGTTCAGCAGATTCTTTAGTTAGATTTTCGACGCGTTTGTCGTGCCTCGTTTGTAATGGGCTTTCGGAAACGGCTCGATCTATATCAGCAAAGAATTTAAATTAATTCTCAGTCCTTAACTTCAATAGACTATAATACTTATTCAAATTCATAAATATACCATATAGTCATAGTGAAGCGCCATCCGTCACCTTTACAGGGCACTACAAAAGGTGCCTATTCTACTAACATAACCTAAAAATCAGTGGTAAAAACAACTTCATACGGAAAAAAGTGCCTATATAGCGTGGGAAATGATTTGTGTGACTTTAGGAGAGGATGT
Organism: Sinelater perroti; assembly: GCA_036346155.1. Lineage (NCBI taxonomy): Eukaryota > Metazoa > Arthropoda > Insecta > Coleoptera > Elateridae > Sinelater > Sinelater perroti. Next base: position 18,027,942 of record JARFIY010000254.1, on the reverse strand, counting down.
TGTTTCCTATAACAAGTCATTGTTAGATTGCAAGAAGTGACCACTTGGGCTACGAAAAAAGATGGAGAACTAGAACAAATTTTGAAAGAAGAGCTATCGCACACCATGCTAGGTCGCAGAAGAACTTTTAAGTTGGAAAAAATGTATACAATCACAAAATTACAGCTGAAGACAAAAGTGGGCATTATGGTATTGCTATATGGTTGCTTTCCAGATTTAAAGATTACTTGCACCAAATTATCACCTGAGACAAAAAATGGATGCTTCAAGAGGCGAGCATCCTGAGTTCATCCAGGTGAATCGTCAACCAGTAACGTAGAATCGAATATTCATGTTATGAAGGTATTGTTGAGTATATAGTGAGGTCAGCGTGGCGTCGTATACTATAAGTTGCTCCCAAATGGTGAAACGGTAACCGACATGGTTTCAAAGACTATACCAGCAAGGAAAAAACTCATTTTGCTGTAGAAGTGCGTTTGACCACCAAAACACCTTTGGAAACTACCACTAACTTGAGTTAGGCGATTTTATTACACCCGCATATTGGCCAAATCTTACCACCTTGCTGATGTCCGCTTCACTTCTATCAAAGATGTCAAGAGAAGCCCTATTGAATACATGACCACTAAATCACCTTCTCTTCTGAAATAGAATTTACTAACTTCTTGGACGATGGCACAAGGGGATCACAGTTCAGTGAAAAGGTTGTATTCAGAAAATTAAAAAATAAAAATTTCTTAAGTCAAAGATTACCTTTTCCACTGTCTTGTTGGTACGTCTTCAGTTTTTCTTTCAATTCACTGTTTTTCTGTTGCAAGTCGCAAATTATCTGCGCTCGCCCCCGCCAGGTCGGTGGGTTGGTGTTGGCCATCATTTGAAGGCTCTCAAAATTTTCCCCGACCTCCTGATGCAGGAGCCTATTAGCCATCTTCAGCTCATTCTTCAACCTCGTGTTCAAGTTGCGAGCCTCATACAGCTTGCTGTTGGTGATGGACAATTTATCCTGCATAATCTTAAGCTGCTCTTCTGCTTCCCCATTAGGCCTTTGAACCTCTGGAACTGCTGCTAAATGGGAGATCAAAAATTTAGCACAAAATGAGTCGTTTCACCTTTGTCGCCATTGTCGTTGTTTTGGCATTTTTCTTTTTTCTCTAGATCAACAATGGCCTGCTCCAGCTTCGAGCACTTGGTTTTGTAAACCTCCAGCTCCGAGTTGCGCTCCCTCAACTTTTTGCTCAGCTCCACGATCTTACCGGTGGCTACGTTGGCTGCGGATCCGGCGTGGGTACCTTTTGGGCAAGCCGTACGGTATTCATCCAGTTGGGAGCTTAAGCTCTTGATCTCTGTGTCGCTTCGCTTAATCTGCATCTCCGCGTCCGACAGATTCTTGTAGAGCATGCCGTTTTCGTGAGTCAGATGCTGCCATTAATGTTACTTGACGGTTTTAAACTCATTTGACATCATTCTTTACCTGCACTTGGTTACGCAGATAGCGATTCAGCTCATCCGGGAAGAGAATGTCTTCTGGGATATTGGGGGCAGCAGCTTGAGTCAGCTCCAAATCGTCCGGTCCTGCTAAGGTGTTATTAATGAATTTCACGTTTTGCATCTTTTAGTTTTCTTCAACCTTTAGATTGCGAAAGCAGCAATAGCTATAGGGAATTTCGTTTTCTTATCATAAGAGAAAATTTTATAAACTTAAATGACATCGTAAGATTTGTTACCACTGACAATTTTCGACACGCTGAAAAAACTGAATACCGATCGAGTTTTGTTTTGTGATTGAAGCTTTCATGACCGCGCCTCTTACAAAATCAAATTAAAACAACTGTCACCCTGACATTTAGTTTCTTATAGCACAGGTAAAACCTCCAATCTTAGTGTTTCATTAAACACAAACCAATCTTCTCTATTCCTTTAGAAATGAAAAGATGGTAAGAGGTCTACCAAAATTATTTTTGCAAAATGAGAAGAAGTATATAAATTCAGCTCAGCTAACGATACGCTTTAGGGGATTACAGTTGGTGAGTACTAGAATTGGAGATTCCGGAGTGCCAGAGCTGGGCCTTGCTTTTGTTTAAACTTATCTAACGAGCAAACTCTTCATTTTTGTTCTTTCTTGTTTGGTCTCTCTCGGCCAACTTTCAATATCTTTATATCCCAAAATTACTGAATTAATCCGAGACTAGGGGATCTTTCTTTTTATTTTCTTATTATTAAAGGAAGACTAGAAATTTCGTATAGGATATTGAAACATCACATAAAGGAATTGGTTGGTCATGAGGATCTTCTCAGACCATAGCGGACTAACCTGTTTTGTGGAGAGGGGCAAAGACAGAAATACAAAACTTTCACCTCTTCATTATCACCATGCCATGGCAATCAATGGTTATCTTTGTATTCTGTTTGTCAAAAATGTCAGGAATTCACGACGAACCAACCATCTTCGCGTTCTTCAAAAGTGTTTTAAATTCAAAAAATGGGCATCAAATTATCCTCCATTATTTAGGTATTGTGGAATCATATATTGTTCTATCTTCGGTGAGACCGACTAAAACTCTTAGGCCTGCATTAGTATTCTTATCACCACATTAAGGGCGAACTACTCAAATATACAATTTTTGGGTTGATTATTATCAGTCATAATTTTTCTCGCACACAATCAGAAATAGGAAAACATTCATAGAGAAATTAACTACCTTTCTATGTCTTCTATGTCTTCTGGAGCCAGTAAATTCTAAATTTCAACGTCATGTGGCGATGCTTTTGCAAATAGCTTATTATCAGCGAAAAACACCGTCCTTTAGCATTACAGTGCAACATGGTGACTTGCGTGAGATAAGAACTGTAAGGTCTAGGGCGTGACTTTACCACTCGAAAGCATCCTGGACTGTGAAGGAACAACAATTACCTACTTCCCCAAGATAATACTTCTGTGCACCGCTCAATTCTTATGCAATATGAGCTTGCACAATATGAAACGGCAGTTCCGCCTCATCCTCCCACAGAAGGCCAGGTCGTTTTCTATCCGTCCATTGGACACTGCAGATGGGGAGAAACGCTTGAAATTTTTCTAATTAAACCAACACTGGTTTCGGCGTCCATCTCTACCTGTATCTATCTTCTGACCCGAGACGACCGCCACATTATATAGACACTGACATTGGCAGTGACGGCAAATTAACTGGAAAGAAAAGCAAGGACAATAAATAACCAATGGTCTATAACTCAATGAAAATGGAAAAAGAGCCACAAACGCTAGATCTATACCAAAGTATGTATACAAATCCGGTAAAAGTTTTCAGACTAAAAATATTAGAGACCAATAATGAGAATATCAAATAGAAATCTATCCTTAAGAAGTTTATACAAAATGATAACTATAGAGAAAGTGAAAAGGATCAATTAATACTGATTCGCACCCCACCCTTTTCTCTCATCGTCAAAATTTGTACTGCAAATTTTCTGTAGAGCTCTCGTCATTTTCTTTAAGTTCCTTGTAGAGATTATTTTTAAACTTACAATTTTCAATGAGAAAGTAGTTTATTTCAAGGCTACCTATTGTCACTACCTTCTTCCACATCGGCCGCTTTCTGAACTTCAACTATTGATATATTTATGAAGTCTTGAGAGTCGTTATCAAGTTGCTACCTTTAGGATCACAAGAATAGCGTAGTATCCCATTTTAAATAATCTACAGAACAGCATCGACATATTAAATTTGAATACCACCTTAACTAGTTCGACATGATCACTGTATTTTGATTGGTGTCAGTGGACTGTATTACGACGACGAAAATCGCAACTAAATGTATATAAACAATTATGTGACGCTACTCACCGATCCGACGACCGGATCACTCTTCGCCGACACCACCGTCCCCAAAGCTATAAGAGAAGGATCAGGAAAGGGTGCAAAAGAACGTATGGTAATTCCTTATAGGCGATTACTCCAAAGAACAACATATGAAATAAAGTGACCTTTTTACCATATCATTACTTGTACTTGTATTTGATTTATTCTATAAGAATTACGTATTTCCTAACATTCTTTTTCAGAACCAAGATATCCGTTGAACAACAAAATTGGCATATTTTTTTCTCGTTTTAGTCTTAGAACTCATTGACGTTAATACCATAAGTATCTATACATCTTATGAGAGCAACGTTAACTTTCAGCAGACTGAAGATACAAAATATTTGTTGAAGGTGATTTCAAAGATGCAGATTCCCCTGTTATTCATCACTGGTTGCTCTCATTTTTGAGCTGTCACTCTCTTGCATCCAGCAAACGATTTCAATCTCTTCCACATCTTCATTGAAACTCCACATGTCACAGCAAAAAAGTCACTTTAAAGATTGCACAACTTGTAAGCTCAAAACATAAATCGCCTTTCTTTCCCACTGCATACCAGACATTTCAACTTAGGAGCATTCCAAACTCTTCTGACCAAGTTAAAACCATTTTGATTGTTCTAAACATTTCTTCATCTTCCCCCCCATAAAGTCATGATTTGGTCGCCTATAAGTATCTCTATACTTAAAATGAAATGCTGAACACATATGGATATTCTGCATTATAATTGTTGACTTATAATTCACTATAACAAAACAACTACAGTTCAATACAGTGCACAACTTTCCTACTAGACTAATGAAGTGGTGTTTTACAACCACATACAGTGCTTGCTTCCTTTTTCACTATATATGTACAGCAGGCCATTCGACTTGGAAACATTCCAAATTCCACTGGTCAAATTATAACAATGGTGAGCTTCTGAATTCTAGGTACCTCAACATTTCTTCACTCCACCCCTCTTTTATAAAGCCACTGATTGATCTAGTCACCGACAACAAGCATCTTTGGACTTAAAAGTAGGAAGATGCTGAACGCACAAGAATTTTCTGCATTATAAGTATGGATTTATTATTCACTAGAATAAAAATACTGCCATTCAATATAATCCACAACTTTCCCAGCAGACTAATAGAATGTTTGCTTCCCTGGTTCACCCTCCATGACACAACTTTCAATTTGGAACTTTTCAAACTTCACTCAAGCCAAAGTAATTCTGAACTCTCCAATTCATGGAACCTCAACATTTCTTTATCTTCCCCCTTCCCTTGTGAAAGCACCATTTGATCCAGTCACTAAGCAACAGATATCTCTACTAAAAATGGATTCTATACTGTAACTATCATTTTAACACTGACTAGAACTACTATTGGTCAATATTGTGCACAGCAATTTTTCAAATAAAATAATGAAGCGGTATGTTCTTGCACCCACATAAAATGTTTGCCTTGTTCTTTCACTATATATAACGTACCTTTCGGCTTAGGAATATTCCAAACTCTCTAAACTCTTCAATTCCTAGCACCTTAACATTTCTTCATTCTCTCCACTTCCTCATGAAGCTTCCATTTGATCCACTCTTTCATTATAATTATTGATTTATCATTTCAATACAACAAAAATACAACTGTTCAATCCAGTACACAACATTCCCAAAAAATTAAGAGAATAATGTGTCCTTTGCTTCCCTCTATCATTCGACATAACAAACCTTTAACTTAGAAAGATTCCAAACTCTACTGGCCAGGTCAAAGCAGTTCTGGACTTTTAAGTGTGTGGCATCTCGACAGTTCTTCCACTTCTCCCTTTTTTTGAAGCCTCTATTTGATCCAGTCACCAATAAATAAGCATCTCTACACTTGAAATAGAAAGATGCTGAACACTTACAGATATTTTGCATAATTATTAATTTATTATTCAACAGAACAAAAATGCTACTGTTCAATACCAATAGAGTGCCCTTCTTCACAAAGCCATAGTAGCTCTGTTATAGTTTATTGTGTAACGAATAATACAGAAAGCATATAAAAATCTTTTGGGCATAGTAACTTTACAATTGTTAAGTGTCAAAAATTCAGTTAAATGTCACTGCATTATATTTCTGGAAAATTTGACAATATTAGCATCAAGTAGATCTTACAAGTGTATTTCACAACATAACCTAATAATAGTCATTTACATAGTCTAACAATGTCTTCAAACTCAAATTAGTCTATTGTACATTAATTTAGTCTTTTCGAAGATCAAAAAAGCATAATACGCGCATTACACTTTTCAATACAAAAACTGCTTCAGGCAAATTATGCAACATGCAGTTTCCAAAACCTGATCTTACAAGTGCATCAAAATTCTCAGTTAAGAAACTTAATTATTTAAAATAGGTGGAGATAGTAGCAGACGTATTGATGGCGTTGTAATGGTTACACCAAAGTAAACAAAATCGAATAACATTGTTCATCATCCAATTTCATCCTTGGATGTCAAGTACGAGCTAATCCACTCCAGCTTTAAAAAATAAAAGGCACGAGAGAGAAAACTTCTTGGCAAAACTTACTACTCCTCAAACAAATGACTCTCTTGAAAATATACCATGCCAAAAATAGGTTAATGATAAGACCACCAACTTAAAAATCAAAAACCTCGATATTCTTTTCTCTAGATAAAGACAGTGGCAGGAATTACAAATCAACATCATGTTCTCTGCATATAGGCTAAATCTTTCTACTTCTATGTTCTGCAGATACTCAAAAGTCTAAATCCTATACTAATAATAAATCAAAAACAGTCCTATTAACTGATTTTATTGTCGTTCTCATTCGTGTCAAGCAGCAAAGTAAACTTTCCAGAATGATTTTGCCGGGTATGTCTGTGGAGCGTGTAGCGAAACTTAAACGTTTTGTAACAGTACACACACTGGTGTTCTTCGACATCTGCATGCAACTGTCGGTGCATTTTAAAACTCTGCACCGACTTGAACGACATGCCACAACTCTCGCACACTTTATCAAAGTGCATTTTGTCTTTGTGCTTCTGCAACGCCTCCCGGTTAACAAAAATCTTTCCGCAGTTATAACAAATCACAGGCACATTGTGCTTGTCTTTCACGTGCTGGTGAAGGAGTTTTTCACTAAAAAACACTTCTTTGCAATCAGCTTCAAGGCACATAAGCTGGATAATAGAATGCCCTTTTCTATCTGCAATTACTATTATTATTATAAAATATAATTTTTTAAATGTACAACCATACCTTGTAGTGGTTTGTGGATCCTTTTTGCTGCCTCATTAGTATCTTCTGCAACATCTTTACTGGGCAAACAACTGTTTTTGCAATGTTGTTCGCCAATTTGGTTACACTTGCTATCTTCTGCTTCGAGTTCGCTCAAGTCCGCTCCAAAAATTTCCTTGATGACAACGTTGGTGACGTCGCCAACTTTATAATCAGGAGGGTTCGCGAGCCTCTGCCGGATGGTCTTGTCGGCATTCACCACCTGGCACACAAAATCATAGAAAATGTTCAAGTTGATCTCGCAGTTCTTGCAAATGTACTCTGGCAGCCCGTCGCCCAGGGCCGTCGAAATGGGCAGCACGTGGTTTATCTTCTGCTCCAAGCTGCTGTTGTCGGCGTAGAGGAAGATTTCGCTGCCCCGGATGGCTGCGCGCACAGCCGGCAGATCTGCTTCTCCCCGGCCTTGTCGGCGTCCCTGTCCAGCCGCGCGATCTTGCACTCGCGCAGCGGGCTGGCCCCCTTCGGGTAGTCCGCGTTGAGGATCGCCTCGAGCTGGCTCTCGATCTGGTCCCCCGCGTCCTGGCTCGTGTCCTCGAACTTCACCTGCAGGAACGTGCCGGAGATGGGGCACGGCTCCGGCACGCCGTCCAGCTCGCTGTCGGCTTCCTGCTTTATATTGCGGTGCACGAACTCTTTCTTGAGGTCCATTTCTAGGTTATGTCGCGACTCTGCTGCATTTACGGCCAGAAGCTCGTCTGAAGCGCCTTTTGGTGCAGGGCGCCGATTTGGGTGTGTTTAAATCCCAGGGGCTGCGTACAACCAAGTATTTCTTTGAATATCAGACAGCAGTATCCGACCGTTAGGAAGATAGATTTGATTTAAATTCGACTTTACCAGATCAGTTTTCAATGCCCTAAATTTTAATGCTGTGCTGTTTGTTAGGAGCGATATGTGTTTTAAAGGCGTTATTTTAATTATTCTGCTCGTAGAATTATATAGATCAAATTTTGCTTAAAAATATTGTGGTAAAAGATTTGTGTGGTTGGCAGCCCTGTTCAGGATGGCATCGGTGATTCCCAATATATTATCTCTAACACGTTTGAAGATTAATATAATTAATGTTAATTTACTTATATATGTACATCGCGAACAGTTTATACCTTGACTTATATGGCTTAAAATCGGCTACGATTACATATGATTTAATTAACGAAATAATACGTTATATTCCGCATTAATTTATTAAGAATGATCGGTTAGGGTAAAGATAACTTTTTCTAAATAAATATATACTTAATGTTTGCATTAAACACTGATGTGTCTAATATCTTATTAGTAATAAACAGGTGTGAGATTTGTAGAAGTAACTAAAAACCACAAAAAAACTTTAGATGTAACACTAGATTTTTTAACATCTTGTGATGCAAAATGGTTCCTTGCACGTTTGAAATGTTGAAAAAGTTAGGATAAAAGGACCAAATAAAATAAAATGCGGAATGTGAAATAGCAAAAATACAGAACTGATTGGATGAAGACGTGAGGTATTGTAGTTTGAAGTCCATCAAGGATTTGGTCAGTATAACATCTTCAAAACTAAGAAAACCAGCAAAAATTCTGCCTAATCTGCAGTGGTTACAAAATTGTGTAGAGTAGATGAAGTTTTGAAAACGCAAACATTGTAGTGTCTGTTTTTGTAGAAATCTTATTTGGATAAGAATGAACCTAATAACAGTTGTCCAAAAAATAATTATCCATGGCATCCTTTAGTTCCTTCACCTATGACCAATTGACTTATTAAGATTTCAAAACCAAAACGGAGTGATGTACCCATAAAATACTTTACCATCAAGCATCATGTCAAATAAGGATAAATAGCGATGAAAGTTATTATCCCTTTCTTTCAATGTATTTTTTCATTTTAGATGCTTGTTAGCTCAGTAGAACAATATCAAATTTGATTTATCTAATCTAGTACAATGAAGTTAGAAGTCTTTCTAGACTATTTGTGTAATATAAAGTTGGCCATTTTTCTGTTTGGAAAAGTAAGATTACCCAACCTACAACATTTAAATAAAAAAATGCTACAAAGCTTTCTTACGGTTTATTTTCGAACCAAAGTGCATGCAAATAATTCGCGGCGCTCGGTACGTCGCGTCGTCATGACAACGGCTTACGTCATACATATGTAGAAGTATTTTTGTGAATGTATATTTAATGCTTTAGCAAATTAAAATCCATCCCGCTTAACTAAAACAATTTGTACTTTTGTGCGACTAAACTACGTATTATTCCTTAAGAAAACTACGTACCGGTATCTTGACTGACGATCTCTATTTTCTCAATCATTTCCAGCGTTTTAAACATTTTTCAGAAGTGATCGATTATACTCAAATCAGCATATTTTCAAGATGGCGACTGGATTCTAACCACTTAACGTTGTACCAATTTGCCAATGTTGCTTATTAATGCGTTATTCTATAATGTAATCAGTTAATTTACTATGAAAAACGAACTAGGCGAAAAGATTGTGCTTTCAGATTTTTGCAGTTCCCAAATTACTATAAAATATTTGCAAAACAGACTTCCTGCTATTTTAAAGTTTTATAATTCTGTTTAGTTTACCTAGTACACAAAATAATTATATTATTGAATAATAACACATAACTTCTATTATTATGTAAGCGATTAGGCAACCAGTTATACTCAGGTTAATTAAAAATTGCATAATAACAGACAATGACGATCAAGTCTTTAATTTATCTTTATTCTACTATCTGCTAAATATAATAAAACTGACTAATTTAAAGGTAATTTGTAACAAATCCTCATACTATCACACTATATACAACGCAATAAATAGCAAACTTCCTGGTTGTCTCGTTAGGACTCCTCTGTAAAAGTTATGGTAAATGGCACTTCTTGCCGATCTAAAACATAATAAACCTATAAATAATTAACTTGTAGAGTTGCGTTTAACAAAGTTTATGTTGCAGCAAACAAAGGAAACTTTATGACTCCACTAAAGGTCAGATGTCACCCGTTAAGAAACTGTTAATTAAAATTATTATGATGTTTATGAGTGTTTTATTGCAAAGGCGACATTGTAAAGGTACGACAAAAAATTCTAATTGATTGTCCTCCAAATAGTTAAATATTCAAGTTCAAACTGAATTTTGGGATCTATACCAGCTACGGTGAGATTATTGATAAGTGGGCTGGAATTAATCGTAAGATTCTATATAGAAAACTGGTCTATTGGAGGGTTATCGCGACTTTATACATTGTTGTCTTGTCTCTAACACTGTCGTGTTTCAAAACGATGAACTTCAAACTTAGTCCAAAACACAGGTCTAACGTAACAATATAAACATCTATTTTTGTACTTCTGTTTATATATATATATATATATATATATATATATATATATATATATATATAGGGCAGCCAAACATCTGTTTTTATATAGTGTAGGAAAATAAGAAAGTTTCTATGAGGAGAAACTAGCAAATGATGGGGGTTGAACCAACTGATAAAAATCAATAAAAGATGTAAAGCCAAAAGAAGGGAAAAATTGTACAAAATGTAAAAATTCAAAAATCCTGATAATAGCGTTATACTTTGGTGCTCTTACCTTAGGAACATAAACATCTGACAACAGAATTACTGAAAAATGAAACAAACGATTGTATGATTTACAACTAGCCACAGAAAACACTTAACGAGAAAGTAATCAAAAAAGGGTTGATCAAATCATTTGTACAACAATCATTTTTGTGGTAAAAAGGTCATTTAAAAATCCAATTGATTTTTGAAATAAAATATATGATTTAGCATATAAACCGAAGTTACAGCTACCAAAACCATCACTTTCCAAACTTGTTCAACTTTTACAAACCTTCAAGGATCTATCAAATCGTCCAGTCCCCCCAAATGCCCCTGGTCCCTAATTTTCTGCCAGGCAAGCCGCTCCTGGTCATTCCCGTCGATGCCCAGTCCCAGACGCTCTATGGCTTTTTCCCCGTGGACCCCGTTGATCTCCTGGTAGAGGCGAGCGCGCTTGATGCCCACATCCGGGTCAAAAGGCCAGTCCGTCCTCTTGTGCAGCACCGGGTGGCCTGCCACATTGAACTGCAGCAGGTCCTTTATCAGGGTCACTAGGCCGCGCGACGAGCTCACCATCAGGAGGACCATGAGCACCTGCCCGACAAAAAAGGTGAACAATCCTGCTACTTACACGCTACGTGTCGGTTACGTTCAGAACTATCCAGCGCGGCCTGCCCATGGTGCTGCCGTTTTGGCTACCAATTCATTACTGATTCCGCCCGGTCACTCCAGCGGTTCTAGAGTGTGTCAACCCATATAGCGCTTGTTTACAGTTGTGCAATTGCGCGAAAGTGAAAGCCAACCTTGCTTCGGCTTTTTTGCTAAAATGTCGAGCTGGGCAGGCCATTTACTTGAAAATGCAGCCGGCCGGGGGTGACATGGGGAAAGAGCCTCGCGTTTGTCGAAGTTGCGCCATCCTCGAGTGTGAAAATCGAAACCGACATCCGGTCGAATCTCTCAATCGATCAACGAGCGGTGCGATGCTCAATTGGAGACGCGCCGCGATGTCAACGAGTGGGGCGGCGACTTTCGCGCGCTTACTTTCCAGCGTTTCACCTTGAGAGCAGTCACTGCACTGTGGTCAGTGAAAGTGAGATCGTCCGGCATGATGCGAGCTAGGGTTTTTTTGGTAAGAGTGCGTGCCTTCTGGTGTTGTCTCCAACTAACGCGAGTCGTTGCAGGTTCTTTTTGCATGCTTCGCCCTCGCGTCCGCGAGCCTGACGCCCAGGGCCCCCAATTTCCAGTACTTTGAAAGGTATGTTGGTCTGCGTTCTCTCGCCGTTTCTTGGTGCTTTAGATCGCTCGAAGCGGGCAGTAATTTGAATGTCACTATGAGCTTTCTAAATTCTTCTTGGGCTATTGAAGAATGAGCATTTGGCGAAATAATTTTTAAATATTGTTTTGTCTTTGTAAAAAGAGTATAAAATGGGGGTATTAGTAAAAAAAACTTACAGGGATAAATATAGAGTTTATGTAATGTTTTTTTTTGAGATCTCTCAAGAGGCTTTCCAAAAATGTTCTATTGAGGCGTATATTCAAACTTTTGATATATAGTACTGAACATGGTCTTTTTTCTTTTCTCTCTGATTTTCTCTTTATTTAGCTGATCGCCTCCATTTTGTTCCCACTATCATTCTCACGTAGTCTGAGTGGTCTGCTAATACTTCCTTGCCCTACACTATGTTGCATCACTCCTATTCTGCAACCTTCTCCGTTATATTTTAAACCTTTCTTCTTTCTTTTACGCATTCATTCTCTTTTCTATGTTTTAGTCTTATTCTGACCATTGCTTCTTATATACTCTTCATTTAACCATACTGCAATCAAGTCATGTAAATTCAAATAATGAAAATAAACAACTGCTTTAGTAGCACTTTGTGGTTAGCAAAAAATTTATCTGAAACGATAGAGGAACCACCAAGTTTTAGCTGACAGTTTGATTGCATAAAACCAATTTTTTGACTAACAAGAATGCAGTAACATCAAAGTTGGATACCTCATCTAATGAGGAGAAACCAGATCGGATGAATTTTAGTACTCCGTAGACGGCAAAATGAATCAAAAGAGAGTTAATTTTTTCTATTGACTTTGATTTGACATATCAGTCGAAGACTACAGTTAATTAACCTAAAAAGGAGTGCCTTTGTCTGGGCCACATCGGTTCCTATTAACATCTGTGACATTTTTTATTAATTACGTTCAAAACAGTCTCCTTTTATGCTTCTTTTAAAACTGTGACGTGTAATTTGAGGAACAAGAGTATAAAAGAAAACCCTATGGTCTATAAATACAGATGAGAAGGTGTAAATTACATGATATAGGAACAACTCGGATAGTAATACAGGATTGGAGTTTAAAAAATGTAAAAGGTTTTGCCCTGTTTTGATTTTTAAAATGGAAGAACAACCCAATAACAGCAATAGAACGCTGCGATATGGAAACCGACAAATAAATAATAAATTAGCAATGTACTCGCTCTTTAAATGCAGTGTTAATTGACTGTCGAATTTATTGGTCACCCTGTCAGCTATGTTTGGCATCATTTAAAGACTGAGAATATTTTTGGAACGCCTTGTAGTGATAAATCATGAAAAATTGTATTACGGCAAATCCAAACTTTAAAGAATGGGGAAAAAGTGTTAATACTACACGTAGACTTTTGTATTAATTTCAACAAAAACAATGCAGTAAATCGAAGAGAAGCTTAGAAACACATATATGAAGATGTAAAAATATTAAAGAACGATCTTATTCAATGATATTACTTTTGGAAAAGGAAAGATAATAATAGACCAAAAAAAGAAGCAAAATATATAATCAACAACCATATTCTTATGAAAATAGAAATAATAAGAAAAGAACAAGAAAAAAGTAGGAAAGAATTAATGAAATATAAAGGTCAAAATGAGTAGAAAAGGAAACAACTCTAAAAAGTTCAGTAAAAAAGATCTACACTGATTTTTTCCAAATGCAAGAACCATAGACTTTTCAGAACGTGTATAATTGTATCCAAAGGACTGTTTTTGGAACTCGATACTATTGAGAAATCAAAGAGATAAAATAGAACAAAATAACACAAAAGGTTGTCTGCTCATTAAAGGTTTTGATATCTAGGTAACATCAGTTTAATAATCTGCAAAGAGAGGGCGTAAGGAATTCGAGGTAAATCAAATTAAATGAGACGGGAAAAACGAGTAAGATGATAGAAGCTGTGCAAATAAAATTATAAAAGCCGACCCACATAAAAAAATAGTTCGAGGTAAACGTATAGAGAAAGGAAATAAAAAAGGTAAATTGAATTATTTCGGTCATATTACGCGAAGAGAGAAGTACAGATTATTACAATTAATTATTGTAGGTAAAATAGAAGGAAAGAGGTGTGCTGGAAGAAGAAGGTTTTCGTAGTGTAGAAGCTGGACAGAATTAGGGGTTGAAAAAATGTATCAGTTAGTTAGATGTAGAAAAAAGTATGGTGAATTAGTGATCAAATGTCAAAGGACAGTGCTATAAGAAAAAGAAGAAAAGTTAAACATGACAAGAGACACAAAGAAAAAAAGAAAACAAACACTAGCAAATTTTTTTGCTTTATGTTAAATTTTTATTTTTATTTTTAACAAACAATTTAGGCTTATCATATAAAATAAATAAAACAGAAATATTGAAGGCTTGTGCCTGCTATAGGGTATTGCAAATGAACCCTATATAACTTTTGCCTTCTGCGCATTATTTGTTCCTTTATACAATCAAATTTACTAGTCATGTGGATGTTTATAAAAAATTATTATTTCAATCCCAATGCAGAACGTTGCAAAATAATGACGGCTTTCTAACTGGCGGTCGACCAAACAAAATTGGGACGCAACTCGACCGTCGCCTCAGAAGCGGCAGCGAGCAGCCAATTTGATGCAGTTCGGCACAATTAAGCGTGATCTGTATGTAATTAATCAATTAAAATAATTTAGGTGCATAATCTTTCGTTCGTGATAGTGCTAGTTGCTCAAATTCCACGCTTTCCGCGCTTGCCGTCGAATTATCCAATTAATTCAGGCGAAAACGGCTGGAAAGCGCAGTTTGAATGCATGCTGTCCTTTCACGGCGCGCTCATGTATACAAAGTGAGCCATGAAAGTGCTAGAATTGCAACATCGTTGAATTGTGCGCGTCTTTTACATGAATTAGCACTGCAACCAGTGGTTACGTAGCTTCTGTTTACCTCCATTACGAAGACAAACAACGTTACCTCAAAGTAAATAAACAAAAGTAACGAAATTCTTGTTACAATTCTGGCTCGCCCTATATTTAGCATATTTTGCCTAGTATTTTTAAAAACCCATATAGATTATGCACGATAAAAATCATTTTTTGAAGATTCTAAAAGAACTAAACCTAAAATTAACTCCCCCTCCCATATCATTAAAAAAATTCGCCCATAGATTTAGTAAGACATTTTATATATTCTGGTGACAAGGAAGAATATGTGTACATAAAAAAATGATTTCATCTATGTAATTTGAGCAAATAGACTAAACAAAAGAATAAAAAATCTTCAGCTAAGGAACCTTAACTTCACAAAAATTCTTTTTGTTTTTTTGACAAGAAGTAAAACTTTTACTTTTGGATAGTTTGTTGTGTTGTATGCAAAGAGATAATGTTCTTATGCACTGCTTTCAGGCCAAAATACCGGTACCCCTACTACGACGAGAATGGAGTGGGGAGGCTCTTGTATGGCTATGGAGATGATAAGCTGTACCAATACAAAACCTTTACTCCGTTGGAGGGGATCCATTAACCTTCAACTGTTGTCGCTACTTCATTAGTTCACCTGTTTAATCTCTGCACTTACAACATACTGTGTTGCTAGGTATATTTGTTATTTTAAAAAAATAGTTTGTACCTAATGTTAATAAAATATCAAACATTCAGGCATAATTATTTATACATTATTCTGTACATACATTTTTTCTTGATCTGTTGAGACTTTTTTCCTGAGGAACCTATTAACCAATGTTAATATAAGGATTGTGCTGTCGGAATGTAACCTAGCAGCCAATGAGAGCGGACTGTAATGCGCATGCGTGAATGAAGATTACTACTGGCCAGGTCAGTTGGAAATTAGACAACGCATTCGGGCACAAGCTTTAGAGTTATTTTGCTCCAAACCTGTTATTGCTAAAGAAGTTGGACACATTTAATGGGATAATGGGTTAATCTTTGGGTCCCGAGGGTTGAGCATTCACATAAAACGTGTTGTGTTGTCTCTTTCCCTTTGCACAGTCTACAAGTTGGATCATTATGAATAAGCAGTATATGAAGCTGCTTTATAATGGTGTAGGTTTGCCTGAAGAACTTTCATAACGATGATTTTTTACACTTTTAGCATCTCTATGATGTTTGTTCCTCACTTAAGCTTGGTTTGGATTGTTTACCGTTCTCAGTCTTTCGACAAATGTTGAGATGTTCAAACACGACCTGCTATCCAGCTTAGTCCAGAATTTTTCATCTAAAAGGATGGTTATTTTTGGCTTTTTGGATCAGACTTTCTATCTGTTACTAAACTTTGAGCTTTAAGTTTATTAAGGATTTTTTAGACTCTTCAATGGATTGCAGAATCCATATTGTAACGTTTTTCCTCTCAACAGCGGTGAATAACACGTTTACATTTATTTATTTACATTTAACATACAGGAAATTGAATTATTTAGTAATATTTATGTACAGTACACAGATATTTACTAATATAAAATCACAATATAACTCTATTTATTTACAACACAATTTATTGTGCACTAGAATAGTTCGCTTCGCTTCCGGTACGTGGCTGCTTCGCTGAGTGCTATTTATATCCTTTAGATCTTTCTAATAACATTGGAACCATCTGGTACAAGCTGGAATTTTTCCCATTGTTCTAGTCTCTGCACGTTTACAAGCATCGCGGGGGTCTCAACGGCAGCTGTCCGCACATTGAAAACATTACGTTAGCCGCCAGATCGTGATAGCTCGGCGGAGAGCCCGATATTAATCGCGCACTTTTCAAGGCGACGGTGCCTTTGTGACGGCGTTCGGAAATTTGTTACATTGTTATGGTTCTAATTAGTTTAAATCGTCCTTGGCGTCAATGGCATTAAGTTTCACACCCTACCAAATGGTGCTTTCTCACCCAGTCTGCAGTGGACTGGTCAAAGCATGATTCCATTTTAGAGATCAAAACTAGTAACTAGTTTTGTTGATCTTCATTTATGAAAGTCTCAGGGAAAATTTCTATTGGGATGACTAGCCCCATATCAGTCATGAGGCTTTTATAAGAGATAGAACTATCTACCTCCCCGCTTTTCTTAACAGTACCCATGCCTTTTGGAGTCCTGACATCAGATCGGTTTTTCTTCTGAGGCTCTGTATTTTGGCTAGTCCCGGATGTTTTGGGAGAAGAGGAGATTTTGCTAAGACCAGTGGTCCTTGTGGCCCTGCCAGAATTTGTATTTTTTGCCTCTCTTTTGTGTGGCAGGTGGACTTTGCTGTGGGTTGGAGTGTTGTTATACTGTGTTTTTCCACAAAAGTCCCACGAGTACAAGAAAAGAGAGATCACTACACTCAGAGCTCCTTGTAGGCTCAGAAGGCTGTATACAAGGGGTACGCCTAGTGATTGCTTGTCCTTCAGCTGTACTTCTATAGCGGTACCCTTTCCACACAGATTCCTTCCTCTCATACCATCTTGTTTGCGAGGTATGTATGTCTACTGTTACCAGGAGATGGTGTAGGATTTGATAGATTTGCTCACCGCTTTGTTGCAGGTTTTAAGTTTTTCGAGCCCTTGGTTCATTGCAGCGGTAGACTTATCATCCTATCTCTTACAATTGGATAGAACCAGCTATTCAAATACACAACGCGTCCGATAGGTACCACCTACGGGAATCTAAAGATTTACTTCTCAAACGGTCTTCCTTAATTCATTTGTTTAAGTTTGTAAAGTTATAACAAACATTAGCCAAATAATATTAACCGTTAGTTTCGTTTTAATCCGCTCTTCGCTTAAGCTCTATAGAATATTTATTATTTAAGGTCATTGGGCAATGCTTGTTCTTCATTTGAAAATTGTGCCTGTTTTTCTTCTACTCTTTTTGTTGTTTGCATCTACAATAACTCTTTTTTTCACTCGATATCTTTATTTCAGTAATTCTTGATCTGAAGTTTTTGTTTTGCCTTGGCTATTTTTATTATAATTCTACAATTGAGTTTATACTATACTATACTCTACTTTTTTATCTATTATTTTGTTGCCCTCATTGCTCTCATTGATTACATGGCGGAGACTATAATTTTTAATTAGGGTTTCAATTTTTTCTTTGCTTTAGAAATATTCTATATTTCTAAGTGGGTTTTTTGACATTTGTACCACTTATTTTTATTTGGAGCTTCACTATTTTCTAATGACGCACTAACACTTATTAGAGGTATCTTTCTAAATATCTAAATCGATTTTATCGTGCATTAGGGTACTTTCTCGCAGTCATCGGTTTTACTTTTATCCATCTTATTTTTTTATATAGACCTTTTTCTTCTATATCCAATTACAATTACTTTGCCGCATTCTATGCATATTATTGCGACGCGTTCTATTTATTCTGCAGAACAGCCCCGACAACTTTATCGCCCGATAACAAAATCCCCCAATGCCTGTCATGTAACGTTAACAAAACTGGCGTTGGCCCATGCAGTTTGAATATTTGCGCGAGGAATCGCGAGCAACTCAGATTTCGTGACTCAAGGTGCTACTGAACAGCCATGGTGGACCTCAGCGGCGGCCAGGACGGCCCCATCGAGCACGGCTTTTCCAACTCTGTGTTCATCGTGCCCGCTATCGTCTTTATAACGCTTTCAGGTAATGCTCAGCATATTTGACTTGTTTTTGCCCGTCTTCTACGTGCGGAGGCACGACCGTCTCGCTTAATCGAAATGTTGAGACGTACAGGCATGTAGGGGAGTCGAGGCGGCGTTATTGGGATTTCCTTTGGGTGAACCGTTTGAAGGATCGGTGAAGGTTGCAGCTTTCCACCATGAGTATCAGCAATTGTATTAGATAATACTAACAAATTTTTTACTAGAAAGTATGACTTTCTATTTATTTGAATTGATATATTGACGAAACAAAGTGAGAGGTTGAATTTTTTCGTATTTTAATGCTGTCTGAATTTTCTATTGAACTTTACAATCTTTTTAGCTCGACTGGCTGCAATTTCATAAAGAGAAACCTTAATTTAGACACTTGGTAACTGGAAGCTTAATTTAGTGGCAAAGAGAAGTTGCAGAAACAAATTCCAGATGGTAACCACCACAGAACAGTTTCCTCTTATGTCTGTTTGGTAATTTAAACCTGATCTAATCTAAACTGTACTGTGCTTATAATAGACTTTCCAATTAAAATGTTTGCTCACAGGACCAATAAATAATTCTTCCATTGATTTTTGGTAGAAGGGCATATTAAAATACTGTTTTGTTTCAATATGTTGCATAATGCTAACACTAAATTGACAATTTGTTGTTTAAAATTTAATTATTACTTAATGTAACGCCAGTAAGGAGGAATTTAATGGTTGGTTTGACAATTAACTTGGTTTGCATACTTATAGAGGACGATCAACCTCTGTTCAGGCATGGCAGAACAAGCATTGAAGATGCACAAATCCTGGAGGTTCTATCACGATAGAAATCATCGATAAAGCCCATCGTATGGTTTTGGTCATCAAACCAGTAAAGCAGAGACTACAGCCATTTTAACCAGTTTAATTTAATTTTGTAGAACAAATTACTTATGAAAAATTTTGCACAGGTGGGCAACACATTTGACTACAGAACAAAAAAAAACAAATTTGTGTGCAAACATCATACTTGGACTTATTTGAATATGCTGCATATTATCGAAACTGAATTAGCAATTATTTTATTATTTAAAATTTAATTACGACTTAATATGGGTAATGAGGAATTTAAGAAATTAATTACGAGGATTTTCTCCACTGTTTATTTGCTTTTACTTCGATGGTTTGTTAAATAAGTTTGCATATTTTTAGAGAGCGACATCTACAATTGTTCAGACACAGCAGGACAAGGGTTAAAGATTTGCCAAGTCTCAAAGGCTTAGAAATCATCAAAGCAAATCCATAACAGGAGTTTTGATAAACCTAGTTAAAATGCATGTATGAGCAGAGACTACGGATATCTCAATTAAACAGGTTTACTTTATTTTTCAGAACAAATTAAATATGAATTACGAGCGAAAGCGATTTTGTATGTGAACATCAGTCGACTGTTTGCAAGAGTTCAAGAAAAATTCACCAGGTCATTTTTGATTCACCACTATATGTTGAAAATGATGCAGTAATCCAAATAGGTGGTTTGGCTCCAAAGAAGGAAAAACCATTATTCTCAAATGCTTTGTGGTAATTTTGGGGAGATTGAATACAGTCATCACAGAAAGCCATTCTGGAAAGATGGAAAAGACAATCATTTGAAATTAAGAATTGGCATAAATTTGAAATCACCGATGAGGTGGAAGACTTACAAATTCTTTGTCTTTGTACTCCGAGGAATAAGAAATACATTGTCATTACTATGATGAGTAATGTCAACCTATATCATCTCTCTTTGAGTTTACCGTGAGCTCTCTAGTGATAATAAAATTAAACTTGTCTCTGTTTGAGCTTTAATAAATACATTTATATTTTTAGTCTTATATTTGTTCCTTTTATTGCATATAAATTTGTGATCATTACCACGTTTTTTTTTTATTGTTTAATACCTTGACGCACTTGAAGCAGTTATTTTATGAGAAATAATTGTAACACTAATATGTTTGTTATTACTCGGGGAATACATTCCGCCCTTATTAGTTCGTCTACAACTCCTGCATCTCTTGTTGCAATCCTTTTTTGGATTTGCTGGATTTGTTTGTACCTGCTATAATTTTGTATAATTCTCCCTAACAGTTGCCAAACTTCAAAGGATTGTAATAAGGGGGGTAGAGATTGCAGGTGAGCTATGCATTTTCTGAGTGTTAGCAAATATTTTTGTAGTATAATAATTTCTATAAATGACTAATTTAAGTGTGTCAAACTACTAAACATTGATAATGTCTATTGAGACTATTAAAACTTCCTCAAGGCCTTCTACTTGTGCCGATAGTACAATGACTCATTAAAATTTTTGTAAAAAAAACCAAAGAACTATTTTTAGTTGAACATACCTTGTTTGTATTTCAGAACAGTATTGAAGACCTTTTTAGTTTTTTGTTTGTTTAAATAAATTTTTATATATCTTATCAGGATGTTTTGAAAATAAATAAAAGGAATTTGATTTAGGGTTATTATAATTGTTTTAATACTTTAGGATTGTGGATTACTGATTGCTTATTTCTTACTTTTTTGATACATTATTTTGACTTAAATTTGCTTTGATATCTTTTTCGTTGTATGTATAAGGAGTGTGGGAAAAAAATTAAAGTTATGAAAGCTAAAAAAATTTTGACTGATATTTTAATCATTGCTGTTTTCATTCTTGGTAGTGGCTATTACTAATTCTAACGAAGGCTAGTTGGGTGTGTAGGTGATATGCATAGGCGCTGTGACCAATCAAGAAATTGCAGGTTTGCTCAAAAGAGCAATTATCTCGCTTATGGTAGCTATGTGGCGATGAATTGGAATGCTGTTACACCGTTTTCAGTAGTTTTATTTCCAGCTGGTGATATCACATATTTAGTGCTTCACGCCCGATTATCCTACTTTTGAATAGCTTTTTACTTCATTATGAGGTTTTGTCAAAGCTCCTCCTCTTCAGATTTTCTAACGAAACCTGCAACAAGTTGGTCTAAATAATGAACTAAACATCTTTGACTTTTCTGTCTGTTTATATTAATTAAATTACCTAGGAAATATAATTTTTTGATTAAATATATATGAAGAGAAGAGTAAAACAGCAGGAATTTGAGAGATTAGGAAAGATCTTTTGCATTCTAAAAGGGCGAGGATGAGATGGAGGGTGACCAAAAGCCTGTACCATATCAAATTACAAAATGATGATTATATTAAGATCAATAAAAGATTTGATGAGAAGAGGCCAGAAGAAACTTTTATAAAACGTAATAACACTGTTCATTTAGTGTTGAGACTGATGAATAGTGTCCAACTTTAACATGAAAAGCAAATTGAAAAAAAATTACAAAATGTTAACATCGACAACTTGATGGGTTGATGTTATCCACTGCTATTTTTGAAAATTGTCCGTTTGGTCCAATCACTCTATATAAAGAATAGATGAAATATTGCAGTTGAACCAAAAATTCCATTTTATAATTGGATGGGGGAAAGGCTTAAAGAATCTTAACATCCAGTTGTCAACTAGTATTCTATTTCTCGACATTTTCAAAAAAGGGTATCCTTTTTAAGATTTTGTTGTTTTTGCGATCTATGTGTTGTTTATTCACCTACGACTGATCGTTTTCGAGTTATTGAGCAGGAAAGACAAAAGTGGGGTTGGAGGGAGGGGGTGAAAGACAGTTTTTGCTTTTTTTCGTTTCCCATTGTAATGATTGAGAAAATGATACATTTGTGGCATGGAATATAAATAATTTAATGACTATTATAACTTTTAATGCGGCAAAGTAATCAATTTGTAGCGAAACTTCGAAAACATCAAGCCAATGTAGCTGACTTGTGCTAATGTATATACCATATCATCAACAATATAACAAAACTCCTGCCGTACTAGTATATAAATAGTTTCAGACACACTTTAGAATCCTAAATATTTTATTTTTCTCTTTGATAGTTCTGAAAGATATTCAAATCCTCCTACGCTGTATTAAACATCGGCTTTGTACTCAAATTAATAAAGGAGGGTCGTGAATATTCGATTATTTTTTCTTACATCGTTGTTGTATTGTGTACATTCTCAATCTTGTGTACTTTTGTTACATTGTCAGTTGTTTGTGTGCTGCAATTTATACAAATAATCGAACATTTTTTCTTGCTCTTCTGCATTTACAAGCTGACCCTCATTTTGCATATTAATTTAAAAAGCTCAGCATTTGCGGGCTTAGTTATTACTAATCAGTTCCAGTCAGAATTTAGTGGTACGTTTGGAAAATATGTTGCCGTTTTGCTGTTTGCGTTGGTAGAAGGAATATGATTTAACCATTGGTTTGCCAACAACGCTCAATTTAATTCTCGATCCCTAATTTTAATCGATCACATATCGTGTCGCATAGTCGTATTAAAGAGTCGTCTATCCGCTGTACAAGGTGCTACAAGAGGGACATGTTTTATTTTTCTCATTTTAACTGAGAAAACTAGCTGAAGCCCAAAAAATCATCTGTGTCAATTGAAAAGAGAATGTTTCCTTACGGCATCTTCAAAAGTGGTTTTGGCGATTTAACGGTGGAAATTTTGATCTACATGATGGAAGAAAGCTTACAAATGAACCCCAAGTAACACGTCAAGCCATTTCTAAGCATATGCACAATTCGAAAAGATTCACAAGAGCAGACGTTCGTCCATTAATAGTTTCTCGTTGGCTCTGTTTCCCAAGATATCTCTAAAATCCAAAGCAAGTCTCAATTTAGCAGTACGTGCGGAAAATATGTTGCCGTTTTGCTCTTTGTGTTAGTAGAGGGAATAAGATTACACCTTTAGTTTGCTAACGATATCCTGATTATATTATATATATGTACTTAATTTAATTTTTGATTCCCAATTTCAATCGTGTGATGAGGAATATTTGCAATACTTTCTCTGAAAAAACTGTTTCTTGACGGTGTCTGCAATAAATGGTTTTGACGGTTTACCAGTAGAAATTTTGACCTGCATAGAACCTGATAGAATCTGAAATAACCCATCAAAACCATTTCTAAGCGTCTACAAAAGTCATGAAGGCTTTACAAGGAAAAGTAGACGCCGGGCAGAAAATAACTGAATCCTCAACAACGGTTTCAAAGCAGAAATTTTGACCCACATGATCCTGAAGGTCCTAAGAAAAGTCAAATATAAGGGAATAAGACTGATCATCTTTTAAATTATTGCTGTGGCACACAATTAGAGCTTGCCAAGGAACTAGAAGTAACAATTCAAGCCATTTCTAAGCGCCTACACAATCCGGAAGAATTTACAAGAAAGAGTAGACGCTATGACATTATGTTATTGCTCTCCAGATTCAAAACGAAAGATTTCTAACAACAGATTGTGACTTGCGATAAAAATGATTTTGGGCTCCAATGAACGGCAAGAGTAAAAATTTTGACCACGATGCCAACTGTCTCGACAACTAGAAAGAGTCGACGATGAAGAACTGGAACAATTTTTGGAAGAGGATTGCTCAAAGTAACGTATCAAGTTATTTTTAAGCGTCTACACAAGCGGGGGAGGCTTTACAAGGAAAAGTAGATTCTATAATATTGCTGTTGTTACTATCCAAATTTAAGAAGAAAATTTTTCCGAAAATTATGACTAAAATTTTGGTTTTAACAAGGTTAGATTAAAATATTGCTTGTGATTAACGTTCAACTAAAAAAGTGATTAAGAATTGAAAATTTTGACTTCCAAAATTCATGAGTGAAGTTGTCTCATTGAACCCAAAAGGCAATTTGAGAAAGAAGTTCGAATTAATGGAATATCCATAGCAGAAAAATATTGTCGTGTATATGGTGGATTCATTGTAACACTATATCTGCTTAAATGTTAATACCGTGCAGCACCATTTAATGCGTTAGTGAACGCAAGATAACCTTATGCTGGTAAAGAAAGGAAAAAAGTCATGCTTCAAGCCAAAGATGAAAATCATGACCATCACCCTACATGTATGATTATGTCAAGGACTACACATACTTAGAACAAATAATTAAGATAAATAAGGGAAATCAGACAACAGAAATTGGTCAACGCATTAAGAATAAGAAAAAGTTTCGTGTGCTGAAAAACTAACAACATTTTCTAACGACCATCTCACATATAGAGCGTAAACATAGACGTTTACTAAAAAAAACAAGAAGCTGCCTTGGAGGAAACACCAGCTCCAAAACCGAAACAACAAACGTTGGGGGGATGGGGATAGTAGGAAAAAAACACAACCGAGCTGCAAAACCATTAAAAGAATTACTAACAAAACTTAAAAATGACTCATTTCAAGAATACATTGAAAGTGTAACGCCATCAGTGACAGCACTCTTTACGAAAGGCTACACGAAGAACACATACACCGTCCATAAACCTATTGGTGACCGGCCCAAAACTGATGCAGAAAAGGCTGAACTTTTTGCTGAAAATGTCTTCAAACTGCTTTCAGCTGTTGAAGAGGATAAAGGCAATGAAATTTTTGGAAGAACCTGGACAAACATGTCAGTCTTGAACGAACTCCTCTCCGGAGTCGACACATTTTTTCCGAGGTTCTGGAAGTACCCTGATGCCCTTTTCAAAAAAGCCTTTAGTAGTGTTTCATTGGTAGTCACTTTAGACTTCAAAAATGCATCATCTTTGTCTTCAAACTGCTGTAGGAGACGACTAGCAGCTTGCATGGGCACCATTTTGTTCACGTCCGTCAGTGCATGGTACCCACCGTGCATTCACCTTACGATAGTGTAGGTGGTTTTTCACGATGTCTTCTACACTACCAACACTGATGGATAGCATTGCTCCAAGTTCCTTGATAATGCTGCGCCTATTCTCACCGTCTGCACGGTTATTGTTTCGCTCGGTGACGGATGTTTGTGGCCGACGATCATGCGGTTCATTCTCAACGCGCTATCTGCCCTCTCACTTACACCACTCAAGCACACGGGTCCGTGAGACTCACTCTTTCCTATACTGTTGTTAGAGTCTGTGGTGAATATCAGCGGACGGAACGTTTTCTCCAACAAGGAATTTGATCACAATGCGTTGTTTCGCGCTCCCCAGTTCTTTCTGTTCGCTCATCACTCTAGAAACTTAAACAGGTTTTAACTGGAGCAGGAGGGAGGGTGGAGGTTGTGGCTCTACCCTCTCAAGGTCGCACAGCTGCTGTGCAGTGCGATTTGTTTACACGCAATTCATCCCGCTCATATTTAAACTACCTTGTATATTTCAAATTATTTTATTACCGAGATATTGAAAGTGAAAGATATATATCTAAAAGTCTTAAAATTAATCAAATGGACGTAGATAACAATTGTATATCGTTTATTTGTTTGACAGGTGATTAAACATATGTTATTAAATGTGTTGATTAGTAACAAACACTGTTTGTGTAAGTAAGTAACTTGTTTTACTAGTTCTGCGCGTTTTCGTGTGAGTTGATACTTTGAAAACTTCACTTTTTTATTATCATGGGAGACAATACAAATTTGTTCACTTATGCAGAACAAACGGACATGCTTTTAATTTATGGTGAGGTAGATATCGAAGATACTAGAAGGACACCAAATCGTAAAACATTTGAAACCATTGCAAGACGTCTTAAGAAAACTGGCACTCTAATACCTCGACGACTAAACGCTAGTCGACAAAGATTTCAACAAACTGCTAACGTTGAGGGGCTCTCCATATTGTTGATTATCTCTTAGTACTAGCATCAGAAGATTGTCACTTTGTTTTATTGTTGTGCGCGCAACAATTATATCCATTTCACGTTACACGTGAGCAAGATTTGTTACCAGATTATAACCAGCGCAGATATTTCTGGCTAATTCGACAATGCAGATGAAGTCTAACTTACTGAGCTGCCTGCTGGTTATCGATGAATCTTGCTTTACCAGAAATCGGATTACTAATTTTCGAAACTCCCATAATTGGAACAAAGAAAACCCTCATACGACTATAGTAGCATTACCAACATACCTTTTCATTACATATCTGGTGTTGTTTTCTTGGTGCCAATCTCATCAGCCCCTTCTTTTTACCAATAGGGCATTCAGGAATATCTTACTTGCATTTTTTGCAAAATAATCTGTATGACCTACTAGAAGACATTCCGAATCCCAATAGACAGGGATGTGGTTTATGTATCATGGAGCTTCTGCTCGCTTTTCTCATATTATCACTGATTATTTAAACACAGCATATGGTTAAATAGACATCATGATCTTCTCATCTAACGACATTAGATTATTTTGTGTGGGCTGCATGAAGTATGTGGTTTATTTTACGTCTATTGGTACGTAAGAAAAGATAAGAAATCGAAATGTGAAAGCTGCAGTAACCATTAAGGGTCGTCCTGATGCTATAAGACTTGCCAGAGAAGCTGCATTCAACAAAACGGAGAGCACTTTGAACATTTACTCTGAATGTTCTATTGTTAAATTAATATTTTTTATGTTCAGTATCTCAGTAATAAATTAATTTGAAACATGTTTATATGAACTTTTTGTTTATTTTGTAGTAGAGAACACATCCCTAAAATAGTGTCGTCCAATTCCAAAACGTTTTATATAATTGCCGGTACTAGTCGGAAAATAATCCATGGGAAGTCTATCAAAGGCCTCGCATAGTGAGAAAGTAAGTTTTTTCGAGAAAATGGTCACACTGTGACAGTCAACTCTCAGCGTTATCTTGCCATGTTGCAAGAATTTTTGATGCCTAAATTGAGAAGACATCGGATTGTCTTCGATGGGGTTTGGTTTCAACAGGATGGGGTTTCTCGTCATACCGCAAAAGAATCTATGGCTTTTTAAAGGAAGAATGTGGAGTGACCCTCTCGATCACTAGATCTTTTACCGTGTGATTACTTCTGATAGGGCTACCATAAAGCTTAGGATTGCATTGAGAAGCTCTTGAAGCTTTTCCGAAGCTATAATTCGAGCAATTCCACGCGCTATGCTTGAAAGGTGTTTGGGCAATTTATCCACCCGCCTGACAACACGAACGGTTGCCACTTGGATGGCATCATTTTTCACATCTGAATTGCGTTCTTTTTGTTTATGCTGTATGTCTCTTAAAAACCATTCTATGTGTAATCTTTGGGGGAAAATGAAATTTGTTCAAAAACATCCGTGTTGGTGTTTTGAAAAGCCTAACACTTCCCTGCCGGACCTTGTAATTTCAGATATCTGTACCACTGTTGATCGAAAGAGTGTGTTAGCAAGAAATTGATTCCAATAGTCACAAAAAATGGGGAACACCTGAAAGAACCTAGAGAAACGAGCGGAGCGAGGTAATGATTTCGAGGAAAGAAACTTCAGTTAAAATATTTATTAATTCTGACCTTAAAGGATCGGCAGATGTGAATCACCATTTGAAAGTTCATAATTTTATTCCGAAACCTTTAATGGTATGTACTATCTATGTTGGAAGCAGTTCAGTATTTGCGCGCATAAATTTAATGCTCCCATTATAAACTGGAAATCCTCAAATTGCAGAACAGCAGTGATTCGCGGTATAAACGAGATATGACGTAATGCCATTGGCGTACCCTCACTCCCTACAAATAAGCCTAAAATAATGTTATTCAGATCGTATAATCAGTTTGATTATTTATTACCGAATAAAAATCTAAATTGAAATACAGTAAGATGCCAACACCGTAGAAAACAAAGCGAACGATTTTGTCTGCAGATCAGCAGGTTACGCGCCTCTGATTTTCTGTCGTGCAGCTGTAAGATAAATTCGGAATTTCGTTCTGCTACATATATTTCTTTATTTGAGTTTTCAGCGGTTGGTTCGCATTTGTGCGAGTTTTTATTAAACAACAATGGCGAAACCTGTAAGTACTTTTTTGTTTTTACTATAATTATCTAAAAGAGGCCAGTACAATTTATCTTCCATTAATAATATACGAAAAGTGAGACCAAAAATCGTTGGCCAAAATTTATTGCTAGTTTTGTCATATTAGACTGACATTGGAATCATCTTTTCAGCAAGTGTTAACGAAATGGGCAATGTTTTTTTTTTTATTTTGAAATAGGGCACACTGCATATTTCAAATATAAGGTGCCTTTAAATGGCAGATACACTATTTGTCGAGTTAAAAGCACTTTTGTGAATGGTGCCTGTGCAAGTGCAATATTATCATCCAAAATTGTTGATTAATCGACACAATCGCAACTACTAGAATACTAAAAATCCGTGTAGTACTGTAAAACACCTTTTGAACTTACCAGGAGTTATCCTATTGACAGGGCCATTTTTACCATGCCGTTTTTATTTTTTGTTCTAAATAGAATTTCTTGTTCCTACGTAAATATAGAATCAAATTATGACTTGTCTTTGATCATACTTCAGTGATAACAATAGTTAGCACGTGTCCTATCATTATACCGTCCACTCTTAAGTTCCATAACTTAAAAGCTGATTGAGATCAGAAGCTAAATGAAGATATTAATCTACAAGTAAAACTTGGAATGAAGAATCATTTAAAAGTTTAAGTCGCTACAATAACTATTTAGAAACCTATTAAATCCTTCCTTAAACGAACAATAGCGACAAATCTGATACATCGAGAAACAGCAACTCGGGGATAAAGGGCCAAGAGCGATCACTAAGTAATGTTCCAGGCAAAGAAATTCTCGACTATCTACAAATGCCTAAACCAAAAACTGGATTAGCAGCACTTGTTACTCCGGAGGAACTGGAGAAAGAGATACAATACCTAAATGTTAGAAAGGACCTGAAATGGATCTCATTACTGTGAAGATGCTGAAATAATTACCCAGAAAAGGTATAGTGCTGCCTATATATCTATTCAAAGCAATATTTCGAATACATTATTGACCAGACAAACTAAAAATAGCAGAAACAATTTGAAGGGATCCTAAGAACGTTACACCTTACCGACCCATTAGTGTGCTTTCATCAATTCCTAAGCTTTTAGTAAAAGTATTACTTTAAAGCCTTTGACAAGACCTTTGACAAGGTTTTGGAATATATAAAATAAGAAGATTCACTTACGTTCTTTAAACTGTTCGAATCATACCTGACTAATTGCAAATTCCGTACATCACATTAATTCAGCTGTCCTTTAAGGCAGCGGGTCTGCACCTAATCACAGACTAAATTGGAAGCAATACCTTACCAAGAAAAGCAAACAAATGAATATGAAACAAAAAGAAGAAATATATGGATTATAAGAACGGAAGTTCTATTTATCATTGGAAAATAAGCTTCTGCTTTATAAAACCATAGTCATTTCCACATGGTCTTATGGAATTTAATTATGGGAATGTGGCAGTAAGTACAAAATTATTAAGAACTCCCTGGTATGTCATAAATGAGTTGATCCACAACGACTTAAAAATCCCGACTCCAAGGGACGTTATTCATGAAAAAGTAATAGTCACCACCAAAACTTGAAATTCATACAAATCCTCTGTTAGAAAATGGTGTTATAAGACTGAAAGGGAAATGGTCAGCAAACCTGTGATTTGGTTTTTGGAGTTTTCTTCACTGGAGGGGACCTCATTAAATCATATGCAAAATCTGTAACTAATATATTTTAAGTCTCCATATTAGCTTAAAGATTACAATGTACTCTGTTTCTGATGTTCGCCTAAATATACTGTAATAATCAGTCGGTTTGCCCCTCAAAGAGTTGTTTGATAACGAAGATATTTACTTTCAATAACATCTAGTGTTTTTTCACCGATATCGTGCTGTAAGGATCTATCTAGTTGCTGTTTTAAATTATCTGCGAATTTCCAAGGCCTTACTCCAATAAAATTTTATGGAAATGCTTCAAAGATAAGGTTTACTACAAAATCATAAGCAATCGATGAGCTAAAAAAGGAAATTGAAAGCCAATGCTTTGAAATTTTGTATTGTTTTGGTTTAAACTATTGAATTATTATATTTGAGTCAATAAAGACTGCTAGTATTTATATAAAATGTATATAACAAACATTAATTATAACTGAGCTTTTGTTCTATGCGGAAGTTGAATTGTATCAAAATAAGCTCACCCTCTTCTTCCTTTATTTTTGCCCCATAAAGTTTTTTGTTTCTATGTTTGTCTGTTCTCCTGATTTGGTTCCCGTAAACCTCTCTCCTCCATAGCCGTCTTTATATAGGTTTCCCCAGAAGAGCTGGCCTGTCTCTTTTTCTCTTCCCTCTTGGAGACTATCGCATCAATTTCTTTGGCCATCTATCATCTGGCATCTGTCTCACATGTCCATACTAATGAAAAGCTCTATTTTTGTAATTCATCAGGTGACATTCGTTATTTTCCAAGCTTCCTCGGAGTTTTTCCGTCTTGAAACTTCTAGACACCTTCTCATAAAATAATTCTACTGCTCATATTTTTTTACGGCCATCACACAATGAAATATTCTCTTTATTCCATATTACTTAGCGCAATGTTTTTGTTTTTTTTTTTGTCTGACGATGTTTCTTTCTTTGATGTCTCTTCCATACGTAGCTGCTGAACTTAGGAGCGAGTCCAAATATTTTTAATTTTATACAGGTTTTGATGTGTTTATCATCTATTCTAATGTATTTACCTCTTGGTCTACATACATATAATACTACATTTTTTGGTAATCAAGTTTCAAACCCCACTTCTCAAATTTTGCATTTAATATTTTTAGCATATATTCCACATCTTTCTCTTCTTGCACAAACAATCTGATCGTCCACGAATACTAGAGAGTGTAAAGTTGAGATGCCTATTTTAATTCACATGCCTGGGCTTTTTTTGTTCAACATATAACAGAAGGGACAGTCAAACTGCACGTTTATAAGAAGCTTGTATGGAGGGGGGGGGGATGAAAGGGCAAGTCTACAGTGACCTTCACATTCCACACAGTTAAAAATTTAGTACCTATCCAGCGGTGAACCACGATATTTTGTTGCTACAGCGTATTTAGAAAATGATCGAAGTTACAAGCACAACGCGCGTTCCGCCTATATATACTCTTGTTTCAAGTAAGAAAATCATTTCTGTTTTGGCTAACAACAAGGGGCCAAACAATAAAAAGAAGAGGTGGTAGTGCAAGAACTGTTAGGACCCCCGAAAACGTGGAGCCTGTACGAGTAGCGATTATAAAAAGCCCTCGAAGATCTGCCAAGTGCCACAGCGTTGCTCTTGGACTTTCGACTTGAACAATAAGGATAATTTTGCATGATGACATACACCTACACCCGTGTTAAATGCAAAGAGTCCATGCTTTGAACCCCGGAGATTATCCTATCCGCGTTGGCTTTTGTGAGCACAGGTTGTAGCTGCTTGAAGACGACCCACAGCTCATTGATAATCTATGAATGAGCGATAAAGCTCATTTTCACCTCGATGGATACGTCAATAAACACAATTTTCGCTATTGGGCTATTGCCAACCTTAAACCACTTTACGAACGGCCTCTCCATTCGGCCATAGTTATAGTCTGGTGTGCAATATCTTCGAATGAAATAATTAACCCGTATTTTTTCGAACATGATGCCCATGCAGTTATTGTAACATCAGCGCGTTATGTTCAAATGCTGGAAACCTTCCTTATTCAAGAACTTCAACGATTTGCTGTGAATGAGAACACTCATCTCCAACAAGATCGAGCAACTAGTCACACAGTCAGGGTGTCGATGAACTTTCTGAAAGACCTTTTCCCGAACTGCCGCATCAGTAGAAATGGGGATGTTTAGTGACTTTCAAGATCGATAGACCTGAGCTCCTGTGATTATTTTTATGAGGATATTTCAAGTTGAAGGTTTTTGAGACTCTCTCAGCAACTACGCTGGACTTAAAAGTGCGGATTGAAGAAGTTCGTCTAATAACACCTGCGGTACTGCGACGTGTCGGTGAGAATTTCCGTATGAGGCTCAGACAATGTGTACAAAATGATCGTCGCTATCTTCCTAGAGTGATGAAACTTTTTTGCTTTTATCAATTTCCATTTGTTACAATAAATTAAAAAGAAAAAAAATTAATACTTACAAATAGTGCATTTTGATTGCCTCACTCTGTATATTAAAAAGTTATGGTGATAGACCGCACCTCTGTTTTTATTATTTTTAAAATCTTAGTTATTTTATTGCGTATTTTTGAACTATCTATATCTACGTATATTTACTCTCCTTGTAGATTTTTATAGTTCACATTTGGGTACGCTATCATATGCCATTTTAAGAACTCTAAAGGTCATATGTGTTTCTATTCTTTTTTTATTAACTGCCTAACAATATATGTTGGCTAAACATGATCTTCCTTTTCTAACCACTTTGTTCTCTACTTAGATTTACGCGCTCTTCTTGTATATTACTTTTTATGACACTGCAAACATCCGACGCTCGAAAGGGCATAAAGGATTAGAGAAGAAGAAAATGACACTGGAAAATGTTCTTGCCATAGTTAGAGCAGGATTTCTAGTCTCCTTTTTCATAAATTGACCATATATAGGCTTTATTCCATTCCTGTGGAATATTTTTCCTTTTTTTTCTTCGCCTATACCTTTCTTTTTGGTCTAGAATTACTATGTCTAACTTTACTTCTTTCTGTTTGGTACGTATATCTTGCATATTCTAAATATCTATAGCTATGGTTTTTTCCGTCGCCATATTCTCTTTTTGTTAATTTTTGGTTTTTTGATATCATGTCGGTTCTTTACATGTGAATGAGCAGTGCTAGATTCTGAGTGTCTGCCTACTCCTGGGGTAGTGTTGTATTATCATTTAGAAACATATTGGACTAAAGTTTTTTTCGTGTGTTGGGGAACCCTACAACTCCTCTTAGTAAGTTAGATATTTCAGGCTCGCTTTCTATCAATTTTCAAATTTTCAAAATTCTGTTCTTGGTTTTAACAAAGTCGAATCCCATTAGTTGAGCACTTTCATTTATTTCTTACAACAGCATAAGGAATTGTGGTGGCTCTTGGGGAATGTTGCGAACTTTTCGAACAACCCCCTGTATACTAAGGATTTCCACGTATCAAAACTGCCGTTTCAATTGTGAAGTTTTGTGCTTGTGCCAAGCAAATCTATTCGCTGATACGATCATTGCGATTTACTGGAAGTTCCAAGTCTGACGACTGTATAATTAATGTTATTATGGCAGCCCCTGAATTTATGAGGTGTAAGAATTATTCCAACAGCAACGAAACTAGTTTTGCTCAATTAATTGTAGTTTTCCATGGAAAACTGGGCCTAAATTTACAGCTGACACGATGAATGCTCAGAGCGGGTTTTTCTATTGTTTGACCGAAATACAAGTTTTTCAGTGTTTTTTGCAAGCGAATTTTGTCTATCAAATAAATATGTCCAACTCAGTTTTATATATAGTCATTTCAATGGAATTGACACATTATTACTCCGGATCCTATGCTCATTTTGTTAATAGTTAATATAGGTCAAAATATAGTCTGTCGTGATAACTTGCAAAATTTGGTTTTGTCTAACGAGGAATCTCATAAAGTTGCACTGATCACCATGAAATTTTCAATTAGTGAATGATGAATATCAGTATAAGCTATGGCAACGATTTTTTTTACAAGAATAAGGGATATTATCAAGGAAGCATTCATAGTGTGTCTCCACAACACAAGATGGCTCCGTGATGATTTGCAGTTGCACAAAGACCAATGTTAAATCAGTTGTCAGTAAACCGCCATGCAGGATGGATTTGACCTGAATGTAACAACGTTCGTATCTCAAAATAGCTATTCTCCGTGGCAGAAATGCCAGATATGCAACGGAGAATTAATAGAAGCAGTCAGAAATATTGCTCTTCCATACCGAACAGTCGCGAGGTGGGTAGCAGAGAGGACGCTAAGCAACCAGCGACGCATCACGTGCAATAATCGATCACTTGACGGAGACGGACAGACGATGGACACTGCTCGAGTTAGAGAGAATATGTGGCATTGAGGAAAGCACCATCCACGGGATTTGCAATGTCCGTTTGCTGCACTTGACAAAACAGTAACAGCAGCTTACTATAGGAACGTCCTGATCTTCTGGTTAGTTCAACTATTCTTCACTACATCGGAAAGCCACATACAATAGAGTGGGTGGGCTACTGCGGCGCTAGAGATGGGAATTATTGGAGCTCTACCATACTCTCAGGACTTTTTTCCATGTGATTTTGACCTGATACGAAAAGTAAAAGAAACATTACGTGGTAGACGGTTTGAGACACAGCTATTTTGATATTCGGACGCTGTTGTATTCGATTCACATCCATCCTGCACGACAGTTGACTGACAACTGGTTTAACCTTGCTCTCTGTGCTGTGGACGCACACTATGAATACACGGCTTCTTTGATACAATCCCTTAACTTTGAAAAAAAATAGTTGCCAGGACTTATGCCTCAACCCTCGCACATGCCGTGGCTTTTTGCATATTTGTCTGCATTAAAATAGGTCATTTAAATGGCCATGAATAAGCAGGATGATTCAATGTGTCGAGCTATTCGTTCATCTCCCTCAGTTGTCTCCAGTGTCGATACTTCTTTGGTTGAATTGGGTCAACAACAATATCTGTCATTATAAGTGTCTTGATAAATGTTTATAAATTTGGTCAGCCGTCCATCCAAATGTCTTGGTGATCTTTGTGTCCACTGCCACAAAAAATTATATATATCATTGGTTATTTACCCTGAGATATGTATGTTCTGCCATAATCGTACAAAATTGTAGATTTTTATGTGTTATATTATCAAAGGTTTTTAAGAAGCTCCACCTTTGAATGAAATAACATATTAGCTGTGTGGGTCTGCCTGATCTGCCTTGATCTTTTGATCATAAACATGAGTGTAAATACGATGGTAGTGTAAAAGTGTTTTGTTTGTTTGATATGAAAATATGCTTTCTATGCTTGTTGGTACTCCTTTTATGTTTTAGAACCACAGAACTTCTATTTTTTAATATTGGCAAAATGGCGTCCGGCCATGTATCGAAATAGACAGTAATCCGATGATGCCAAATTTGATTCCACCGAGTTCCTCCAATTTCTGCCGGATTCTTTGGGCCGTGTGTGGTCTGGCGTTGTTTTTCTGTAACAACACTCGTTTTTAATTGACCATACGAAAGTAAATAACACCGTAATTTGACCAGACTTTAGTTTGATTTGTAGGGTGTCCCACGAGGATGTTCCAAGACTTTGCGTACAAGTTCTTTGATACCCTCAAAGATCCCTAACTCACTTCATCGATATATCAAAAAAGGTTGAGAATTCGATCTTGGAAATTTTTGCTTGAAATGTTTTCAAGAACCTATTCACAAAGTATTGGAACATTCTTGTGGGACACCCTGTATATAGATTTCGTCACTGATAACATTTTAGCGAAATAATCGAAGATCCTGCGCATTATCAAGCAATTGTGTGTATACAATCCTGTGTTTAGCTTGTTCTTACATTAAAATGTGAGACACTTCTCTGCTTTGTGTGTACAAGTGACGGCTCTTATAATAACTGTAGAGTTCTCTTCTGAATTGGAATAGTTTTGGAGTTTTGCATAAAATTTGATGCATATTCGTTGCTGTGCTCACCCAGTCATTTCAAATGTGACGATCACACACTACATGTACTCACTCGCCGGCGTCTAACTCCCAACCGACTAGAGCAGTGAAGTTGTCCTCATTCACGCATGCGCAGTACAGTACACTCAGTTGCGCTCTCTTAATAAATAGTTCACAAATAGTGTTAAAGTAAGTTTTTGACTTCCTTTTTCACTGATCTCTTTATTTTAAAATTTAACTGAGCTGCCAAAACATGTTATCTGTGGGCTACGCTTGAAAACAATTAATTTCAAGTAGCACACACGATTATTTTTAAGTGTGCTATTTACCAAGACGTTCAGATATGATTATCTGAGTTTTTTTGTTTGTGATGTCGAACAAAAGTAATTTTGATAGAAGATGTACATTGTATAAAGGTCAAGGATTGGAAATTACATAAAATTAACAGCGGAAACCTTGAAAATATCATGCGGACAACATCAGCATTGGACTTTTTTCTTTCTTTTCCAAGGTACCCCCTATAATAATTCAAAAATTGTTTGGACCTTCAGCAAACAGAAAACGTGCCGTAACATATAATCATTTAGCGATTGTTATTATCAGGCTGGCCTATAGGAACATCGATGCGTGTGGTAAGCTCGCTACCTGCCTTTGCGATGCAAACAATCCACTTGTGCAACAATTGATAACCCCGTCGTTAGGCGCTTGGGAGGGGCAACCTTCGCCTCTTCGGCGTGATAACCCGATCGCTCCACATCACGGCGTGGGCAAAACGATCCGCTATCACCGAATGCACTGGCCTTCCACGTCTTTCTGTCCGAGAGATTGCGCGAGTCGCACGTGAGTTGGAATTCGGCCGGCCATGGACGGCATGGACTTGCTGCAGGGCATCAGGGAAGCCGAGGGCGACATCCCGGCTCCCCCCGGCGGGGAAAATTTCGTGCCGCCGAGCTTGGAGCAGATGCTGGCGGCTCTGGAAAACATGGACCTCGGTGACGAGGAGAAGGAAAATCTGAAAAACATTCTGACGTCCCGCGCCCACGAGGCGGACAAGACCATGGAGGACCTTTTCAGCCCGGCCATGGAAATTCTGCCTTTACATAACCCGCTGATGAGCTACGTGCTGCTCGTGGCGATCGTGCTGGTGCTTTCCATGTTCGGTATGATACTTTAATTCATACAGCATCTCGATTACAGAGCTTACGTTGCTTACCATGTGCGTCTTACATGTGGTCAGCGTTTTTAGACGACCATTAATTAACATTCCCTCCGAACGCATTCCTTAATATAATTTAGATGTGAACGTAATTATCATCTGGCTCTCACTTGCACTTCTCGAGCAAATGTTCCGCGGCAAAGTTGATAGTTCGCTGCAGTGTCAAACCGCAATCGCTCGTTTACAGCTGCTTTCGAGAATGGTTAACGTCGATCTGTCCCGCATCCCCCTGGACAACATCGACGGCATCAGCGACGACGAGTTCCGCAGGAGGTACCTCTATTACGCAGACCGCATAGAGGAGCTGGCCGAAAAGTTTCGGACGTTGCCGAAGGAGAAGCAGTCGCAGTACCTCCAGAAGCTCGGCCTCCAGCCGGCCGACAGCGGCCACGATGTGTTTCTAAAGGATGTCCTCGGTCATCTTCCAATTCTGGTTTGCTTTGTGCTTGTTTCGTGGGTCTTCGGTACGGCTTTTGTTTTACTCCATCTTTTGGTTGCGGGAACGCCAAAACACGCCACGCTTAGACTATGTTCTAGTATTTTGTTCTTGTCGGCCTATACTTACTCTTGCTTTTTCTTTTAGTGTTCTTCGGATACAAATTGTTTAAGTCGCTAAAAGACAAGGAGCGAAAAAGGGGCGAAAAGAGGAAGCAGAAGAAGGAGAAGAAGAAGAAGTGATGACGCAGCTCAGTTCAGTTTCCATCCAATAACCTCCATCTGTACTGCATTGGGAAACGTGAAGGTGGGAGACCGCCTTGCGTCGAGCACTAGCTTTCATGTTCATTCCATTCATGGTTGGTGGAAACTCGAGAAATCTCATTTTATCGTTGACTACTCTACATTCTGTAGTTTGTTTTACATTCCATGTACATGCTCTATTTTTAAGTGACTGTTACTACGAACAATAAATTTTAATCACGTTGAAATGGTTGTTTTGTAATTCTTATTCCGATGTTTAATTTTCAGGTATTACATTTTTACTTTCCTTATCCTATAATAAGGAAAGTAATGTAATCGGCGGAAATTTGACCTACCCAGTTTTTCACATTTCTGGACGAATTATAGCACCAAAAAAGTTGGTTTGGGCCATTGGTTCGTGTGTGTGTCGGTCTGTCAGTAAACAGGATATCTCGAGAACCGTAAGAGCTAGAAACTTGAAATTTAGTATGCAAGTTACTTGTAGGTAGGGCAAAACTTTTGGTAAAAATTGGCCGAGCCGTTTGGTCGCAAGGTCGCAAAATCTGTCAGAAAGCGGTCGCGAATCTAAACGGTTGAAGATACAAAACATTCATGAGAATAAAAATGATTTGTTATAACGAGATAAACGTGAATTTAAAATAAAAGTTGGTAAAACAGGAACTCAAAAAAAATTGAAGCTCACTATTTTTAATATACCGGGTGTTCGTAAAATGTTTCGGGAAATTTATATTACCGGATAGATCAAACCGAGACGAACAAAAAATTACAATGAAATTTTTTGATCCGAGGTCAAATAAATAAGTTATAGCCGGTTAAAAATTAATTAAACGGACCAATCACAGCGCACTCTGAGAGCTTACTGGCCGACTGCGGGAGGACTCAGGATAATATATAATAATAGGATAAGGAAAGTCGTCACACCAGATTTTTTTTAATATCGGAATATGTTTATATTATTGAACGGTAGCACATAAAAAATAGTAAGGCGTCTGCTCTCCACGTGACTTCACTAAATTCGTCCCGTAGGATGTGAAGTGTGACATTAATGCACTTCTAATTCAATAAATTCTATAAAAAAAACGAAATAATTTGAGATTTACAAGAACATCACAAAATCGAAAAGATCTATAATGAAGAAAGGACTTCTGTCTTAACTATTTTACTCCTGTAATAAGACACATAGAGATTTTCTGCTGCACTTATGGTGATGGAATGTAGGAAAGTCATCTGTTGTTACATCTGTCTTTTATAATTATTATTTACTTAATCTTATGCCTTTATATCATTAGGTATAAGGCAGGTGAAGAGTCCCCAATTTTACACAGGTTCAATATGTAAGTCTTTATTTGCCATTTTTATATTTCCTTTGTAGTTTTATTTTTTACCCGTTTTAGAAACCTCATTTCCACTCCTTTTAATTGTGTTTTATATATTTTTTGTTAGGGTCTATTGTTTCATTGCCATATATTATTGTTGGTCTATTGTTTTTATTTTTCTATAAATTTCTTCTCTTCATAATGATATATATTGTTGTTTTTCCCATCCTATTGTTATTTTATTGTTTCCCTTATATTTGTATATTTTTTATTCTCCCTCGGTATTAGCATATTTTTTGTTCTTTCTCCGTTTATTTTATGTAATTCTCTTTCTAACCCCCATTGGTCTACAATATGTAGATTTTTTCCGGGTCTATCACTATAGCTATAGCTGGGAACATAATATTGTTTATTTCTGCTCGATTTGCCAGTATCCCAATATTAACGCCTCCATCTTTTTCTTTGAATCTATTGCTCCTTCATCTAATACTATGGAAAACAGAAGCCTTTGTTTCAAATCCTCTTGACTTTTTATTATTTGTCCTTACTGTTTTTATTGATTTTAATATTTCGATAGATTTTTCATCTCTCTCTAGTATTTTCCGTACGTATCCTCTCTTTTTATCTAGTTAAATGTTTTCTTAAGTTTTATAAAACACGGATGTACTTCTCTGTCTTTGCCAATAAGTTTTTTGCTGGCCTGTTTAACAGTATTAAATATTAAGTCTTATATGTTTCCCATCTCTAAAGCTCTGGATTTATGTGTTGAATTTTCTTTTCTATTTTCTATTATTTTCTCAATTATTCTAGCAAATACATTCCCAGACACGCTTATTAATGTTATTTTTCTATAATTATCACGGACTCTTTTATCTCCTTTTGCATTTATAAGACGAGTGTGAGTCATTTTCGTTGTATTTCAGTGGTCTTTATTATCTCGTTTAGTAATTCTGTAAATTTGGTTATTCCTAATTTTAGTTTCCATATGACTTTCTTAACCTCTTTCTCTTGTATTTTTCAATTTCGTTTCTCTCCCTCTCTCTCTACCTCCCTCCCTCCCTACCTCTCTTTCCCCCTTCCTTCTTTCCTTCTCCCCATACCTCCCTCCCTCCCGCAGGTGGGGTAAAGGGCGGAATATGCGCAGTCTAAGTTTCGCGCCTTGAGAAAACGAAGGGAGATGATTTTTTTTTGAAAAGCATTATCAAGATGGGATTGGAAAGGTTTGTAGCCGACCTTCGCAAAAGGCAATTACTACTATAGGATTTTGAACTATCCTTTGGTAAATATAGTATTGTCAACTTTATACAAAAGCCATATGTGGCCTAAGCAGAACCACCATGGAATGCTTAAACTTTATCGTCGGCTACTCTTTAGCATCAATATTTGAGTTAATATTATTAGTGATTCTAAAATACGCGGTGTATCTGCAATTCCTGAGAGGCACTCTCTCATCGCATGATACATCTCACTTTAGTATAGGTTTGCCATTATCTCAATAACAGATCATTTGTAAAAGATGGTCTTATTATATAACCTCCCCTGTATATGCTGAGCTAATTTCTAAAGGACAAATCTTGAGCAACGTGTAATTGAAATCTGTAACACTATTCTGAAGATTTGAATGGGTACATCAGCCCATTGAGGGAGGGGGGAGAAGGCTTCGCTTCCAGCACCTACTCATAGTAAATGGCATAGTGTGCAATCTAATGTGGTGTAATGGTGCATTACTGCGGACTTTCTATACATTTCCGAACATATATTTACTTTTGCCGCTATAGTTAATCTTCATCCTATATAAATGATATTTTAGCAAAGATATTAAACAAAATACTACCAATATTTTCTAGTTTACTTATTAATTTATTGGAGCATGATTGCATCTGAACAATGTACTACTACAGAACCAGATCAATTAAAGAAACAAAGAAATAAAGTGAATTATATATTTTATCATTCCTTCAACCTCTACTTAATGTATCTTGAATGAGATTGCTGAAAGCATCTTTGCACTTGCATGTTCTACAGGAAGCAACTGAAACATTTTACATCCCATTATATATCAACAATTGTAAATTCAACCTACTCAAATGTTTTACAGATTCTATGAGTTGCAGGGGTTTGCTGAACTGTATGGCAAGGCTTTTTCCCTCAACCTTACTAGCCATATCTACCAGTTGACTTATGACGGTTTGCCTAGTTGGTTCCTAGAGCAAACAGTTTGGCCTGCACGTTTAATTCATTTGCCTTCTGTTTGAACTTTCCCTTCTGATTATGACCATGTGTCACAAACACTAAATCAATGAAATGTTATGACCATTAACTACTTGGGAATTTGATGGTTATACCAATATGCACCCTATCAAGTGGAAAATCGCCCAGAGCTTCCTTAATTTTGCTTAAACCTTCTCCGTAATCTCTCACACCTATTTCATGTTGGAACTGCTTAATGATGTGCTGCTTAATCTCATCGCAATTGTCTGACGGTTTAAATTTTTTTACCGTAATGGCAGCGGTACCTGTAGGAATAAATACCAAGTACACGATGAGGTTTTCCAGTTTCATCCTGTAAGTTCTACGTTTAAT
The DNA here is from genome assembly GCA_036346155.1 of Sinelater perroti. Classification (NCBI taxonomy): domain Eukaryota; kingdom Metazoa; phylum Arthropoda; class Insecta; order Coleoptera; family Elateridae; genus Sinelater; species Sinelater perroti. The sequence goes on along the minus strand of JARFIY010000254.1, from coordinate 17,986,055 downwards.
ACAGTCGAGCAAATTAAAGAGCTAAATTAGCGTATGCCTGTAATAATCCACTAGGTGGCTTAAAAAGAATTTCGTGGCGTCATTGTCAGATGTAGAATCGACTATGAATGCCAAAACGGAAGTTCCTTGCGGCACATCTTTGAAAACATCGAGGCCGTTCTTTACATTATTGCAGGAGCTGGTATTTACAGAATAATTGGGGGTTTTAACAGTTGCTTCGCTAGTTTTGGTGCAGAAATATTGGTCAGGACCTTGAGAAACGTGAGTTAGAGGGCAGCGATGATTGCAGGCGATTCCGGTAATTCTGTGATCCAAGAAACTGGAAGGCACTGCGTTACAAATCCATTTGGAACTGTCATTTAGACCAGATGCCTCAGTTGTGTAGCATTGTGGTTTACATATTGCCTGTAACGAAAAATACTGGTAATTTGAGTTTTGCTCTTATATCAGAACATTTTACCTGAGCATAATTTTGGTCAAGGCATTTTACTGGAAGCCAGGCCCACTCAGAAGTTACGTTTCTTCCCCCAGCTAAACAATCATCGTTCGCCTTCCATCCTCTCATTATATTTATATTCTTTTTATTAAAAGCCCAGACGTGTCGGTTATTACCCATGTACGTTCTGCCATTTTGATTTACATTGTGTTCTAACTTTAACAATGTAAAAAAATCGTCAGCTGTCTCTATACTATCAAAAACATTAAATTTCGGCTGTGAGGAATTATAGATTTCTGTCGAGCAAGCTTCGCTTGCTTGATTCCAAATAGCGGAATCGGAGGGTTCTTCTTCTTCGTCGTATTCTCTCCTAGTGACATGCTCAACGTTATCTTTATCTGCGACTTTACGAAACATTAATTGCTATACAAAGCTTACGTAGTCCAATTCGTACCCTCAACGCACGCTACTGGCTGAGTGGAATTGCATTCCAAACCGTAGATGAGCGGAGTCAAACGGTTTTGCCTGTCTAAAACTAAACAAGGTAAGTTAAGGTCGATTTCGCTGTCGCACCAAGGCGGAAAGTCCGCTTCGTCTGGTGTGGTTAGGATCTTCAGGGTTTCTATATCCGACTCTTTTCCGATCCACACCCATTCCCCCCCTTCAATCTTTCCGCCCAGCCACAGATGATCGATTGGCCTTTCGGCGTTAGCCATCGCTTTCATGATGAATTTAGTTTCATCTACGTCGCTCAAAGTCAGCATCGCGGTGCTTGCGCTTTCTTCTTCGCATATTTGCTTTGCTTCGTCCCACGTTGCTAATACAGGGAAGAAAATGTAGCGCTTGCTGTTTCGTTCTATTACAAATATAGCATCAAGTTCTTCTTCATTCTTACTTCCTATTAAATTGCTGAATTAGGCTACACACATAAAATCCAATCTGACTTACTATCAATGCAAATAAAATCTCTTCGCCTGCTGCATGAAAGTGCAATAAACTTTGGTTGGCTATAAAAGTGCCTGTCTAAAACTACACATTCTTGCTCTTTCCCTTGTATCGAAGAAAACATTTCGGGCATGCTTTTGATCTCTTCCCCCGATTCCACCCATAGCCACTTGCCGTTCTTAAAATAAGCCCCAATCCACGCGTTTTCAAACTCTGGCCGTGATTTCAACATAGTCGTAGTCAGTTTCGTAATTGCTGTCGCATCTTTGATGGTTGCCAAAGCGTAACCCTGCTGCTTGCAGAAGCTAACCGCAGCTTGCCAGCTGAGGGATCCATGATAGATCAGTAGTTTAAAATCGGATAAAGCTACTATGTTGCCTATCCGGGGGTTTCCATCAGCTGATTTGTTGTTTGCTCGCACATAAACGGCCTGGGCTGTTTGCAATCCGAGTCTACAAAGTGCACCCCATTGTGCGCGTTCTTGCTGAGCATCAAGCACTGCTTTCCGCTGTTTGACGGTGCATGTTCATTCAACCAGGGGGGAAACATAAAGCTGCCGTTAAAGATTTGTGACCTTTTTGGAATTGCCTGCTTCGTCCACACCCAACTCCACTCGTGTGCTGTAACGAAACTCTTATTTGGAAGTGTCACTTACGCGATCATTGACTTAGCCGCACCTGAATTGTTTTGCTTTGCGCCTATCCATACGTCCTCGAACATCAGCCAAGCCCTCGTCACAAATTTGGCCACAAACTGCGCCTTTGTCGGTTCGTCCAGATTAATCAGATGCATGCCCTCCGCTTCGCATATGGCGCTGGCTTCAGAGAAGGAGGCCATATCCGAAAACAAGTAGATCCGTTTGTCGCCGTATAAGAAAAATTCTCTAATTTGAGAAGATGGTCCATGATCAACTACTGCAAACAGATCGGAAGAGTTATAGTTATTGCAAGGTGGGGCGCCTTACATTTTTCTGTTTTAATTTGAAGCATACTGAAAATGAGAAGACTGCAGGTTCTCGAAAAGTGTGACGTATTGCACATTTTACCGCGGACTGGTTTTGTTGAAAGTTGTGTATCGTATGTGTTGTGCAATGATCTAACTGGTACTTAATTAATTTATTAAAGCAACGGCTTTATTTCATATTTTGAGGTCGTTAGTGCAAACATTTACAAATTCTACGGAGTGGCACTGAAAAACTAGACGTGTACAATACAAGAAGTTAGATCGATCTATTGGTTAATACGCATGTAGTTCATCTAAAAGATTTTGGATCCATAATCCTCTGAATCTTAATCACATAAAATGTTCAGTTAGCCGAACCCATGTGTATTACCTTTTCTAAAGTTTGAAATATTGTAACAACCATTGTCAAGACAATCAGGAACGGTAGATTATGATAGAGGTGACTTTGTATAGGTGTATATTTTCACTGATATTTATCATTAGTCTTCTGGCAATAGCTTGAACCACAAAAGCCGAACTCAAGTTCTTTCACTAATTTTGGTTACGGATTTCCAAGGATCTATTACGGATTATATAGTGCTCTCTAGAATCGGAGACATCGCTCAGACATATGACCTTTCTACTGAGTCATCTCAGCCAACATGAGCTGTGGGAAGCTCGTAGAATTGGCTAAAGATTTATCGATACCTCAAATTTACAAATACAAAAGAAATAGCCAAATTCTAGACATAAATCTGCATAGATGCTTACAGACATTAAATTAACAAACTGGAAATTGAAAAATGAAAGTAGATGTGACTGGATTGACTGAAATGAGATGATAGGAGAAAGAGATTTCTGAAGTGACTACTACGGAGTGATACATGCAAACTCTAGATGGTAGGTTTCGCTTTGATGGGGTTGAGCTTGTAGGAAGAGCAAAAAGAGGTAGAGTTGAGGGATATGTGCAAGTCAGCGAAAAGACTATTCAATCAAGCACATCAAACCATTTGATGCTATGGTAATACAAAATGTTTGATCAATATAGATCTGCATGGTTTTAATATTATATATGGAGGTGACACAAAATTAATATTCCTCCGCCGTAGAGAGATGGGTAAACTCCTGCCACGTCAGCAGAAATCTTAAAAATGCATTATAAGATAGTCATGAAAAAAAGAAGAAAGAAAAAGAATCAGAACAAATGTGAAAAGACATGTGAGACGGCGAAGAACAAAGGAGTGCAGAATGCACCCAAACCAGTGGATAATGAAAATAAGATTGAGATTATTTACCTCTAAAGTTGCAGCTATGTAAGCAAAAACGATTTGCTAAGGCATAAGACTACTGTCTACTATCTAGTTGAACTACTGGTAAGGAGTGAAAGAAAATTGAAAAGTCTTGAGGAATCTTAAAAGAAGCTGAAGAATTGAAGAGACTGGATAGAAGGATGTGAGAAGACAGAAAAGTTCAGAAACTAGCCCAGATTAGGTTACGTTGCGGAAGATGATGTAACTCATACGAGAATATAAAGCCGACACGGAACCGGGAAGGAAGGAGAACACTGCTAAGTATCACGGTTTGACAATTTTGGAAGATTTCTGCTAGTAGATTATCAAGGTTTAGAATGTTGTTGTTTTTAGAGATCTCTTATCCTTTTCTTTTGGTTCTCATAATTACTTTTTGAAACTTTCTTTATTTTTTTTTTTCTAAATTATTCATCAGCTCTCTGGTCTTCACTTCTCTCCAAACATGCCTTTAGTTTCTTCTTCCACCTCCTGAAAGACGTCTACTATGACTAGCTTTCTTGTAGTTAAATTATGGTTCTTTTCTCATTCTTCAATGGTTGTCATAGAAACTGCGATTTTTAGTTTTTTATGATTTGAAAATTGGAATCCTCTAGAATGATTTTCGTATCGATTTTTGTCTGGTTCACTATTTCATTTGTTTGACTTATTCATTTTTTGCTATAACTTCTTTCTTGTTTTTATTCTGAAAATGTCTCTGTTCTATCTAAACAACATTTGACCTAATAATACTGAACCCTTCTTTTCAACTATTGACTCAATCTTCCAACATGATCGCTGTCGCAGTCACTATCTTTTTTGAAACCACCCATCCAGTGTTGAGACCCCACACAGTTTATCTAACAGGAGGCAGTCGGTCAGTTTTAAATTGTTACACTGAGATCAGCTTCTTCATAGATGCTTTTCTGAGAAAGAGAACGTAGTTTTTGTCGCCTTTTCTTGTAGTTAAATATAGTTCTTTTATTGTTCTCCAATGATTGTATTGTAAAATTTGTAATTTCCAGTTGTTCTTTTCTCATTTGAAGATTAGAATCTTCTATAATTATATTTATATCTCTTTCCGTAATTTTTATCTTATTCCCTATTTAATTAATTTGGTTTATTATCCATTTTCTAATATAACTTATTCCGGATTGTTTCTATTTTGAAGGTTCCTCTATACTATCGAAATGGCTCTTTGCCCTCGTAATAACTAAATCTATTTTTTGAACTATTAACTGAATCTTCCCAGTACCAACATATGATTGTTGTGGCAGTCACCATCTTTTTTAGATACACACATGCAGTTTACATGTCAGAAGACAGTCGGTGTGAATATCAAATTGTTAATCCGAGGGGATCTAAGTTTCTTCATTGAGTTCTTCTGGTAGAAAGAAAGTAAATAGTGCGGTTTACTATCATTTGTTTTTTGTAATTAAATATATCGTAGCACCAATCTAGTCTTACAACTGAGGCGCTTGGTTAAGGTGCAGATCCGCCTGGGTTCAATCCTCTGCCTTAAATATCTGTCGGGTAACCTGCTCGATTACAAATAATTGAGTACCTGGGGTGACTTCGAGCAAGGGCTAATAATGTGATCACCTAAAAACGTAACATATGAAAACCTTAACCTCTCAGTTCGCAGGCCTTAGAGCCTCACCATTATTATTATAAATATATAGTTCTCTTCCCATTCACCATTGATTGTATCATAAAGTGTGATGTCCAGTTCTTCTTTTCCGATTTGAAAATTGAAATTCTCTAGAATATTTTTCATATCTCGTGCCACAATTTTTTATCTTATTCACTAGGCATTTAATTTGTTTTGTTTATTATTTGGCCTAATAATACCGATAATAAATAAACCCTTCTTTTGAATTGCCCTAATCTTCCTAGTGTCACTATATGATCGCTGTCACAGTTACTATTTTTTTTAACACCGCCAGTCTAGTGCTAAGACCCCGTATAATTTATCAGGTAGAAGACAGTTAGTTTGAATTTTAAATTGTTAATATGATGAGAACCATGTTTCTACGTGGATGTTTTTCTGAAAGAGGATAAATAGTGTCGTCTATTATTATTTACTAGAAAAGTCCAGCCAGCTACGTTTGCCTACTATAGAGAATGCAAGTATTACGAACTTTCTGTAGCAATCGTTACTATTGTTGCCCTCCAACGAATGTGTCAGTTACGAATTCCGTCTCACTCTGGTGCATCGGCGTAATGGGCGTTGACGTTATGTTGACATTACGAAATATACAGCAACGATCGTTCATATATTTCCGCGTGGCCCCGAACGCGTTACTCTGGCAACCAATGCTTCTCACACGGCCAGGGACCGGGGACTTCCGCATTGTGCTTTGAAGATATTTGATGATTTGATGATTTCTTTCTAGTTAAATATACAGTTCTCTCCTCCTTCTCTATTGGTTGAATTATAGAAACTGCGGTTTTCAGTTCTTTTTTTTTCTGGCCTACTTACCACTTGATTTATTTGGTTTATTTTCTACTACGACTTCTTTCTGGTTTTTTATATTTTGGAGATGTGTCTGTTCTATCAGATCAAGTGTGTAGTCTAATAATACTGGATTCTTCTTTTACACTATTGTCTTAATCTTTCCAATATCAACATATGATTATTGTCACAGTCATTATCTTTTTATCTTTTTTAAAACCGCCAGTCCATTGCTGAGACCCCATATTGTTTATCTAATAGAAGAAGGTTGGTTTGAGTTTTAAATTGTTGATCTGAGACCCAAGTTTCTTCATGTATGTTATTCTGAGAGGGAGTAAATAATACCGTCTGCTATTATTTATATTTTTACATTTTGAATCAGAGTTTGGGCTGAGATTATTAGTGATCGCCTAGTTGGACCAGACGCTCTTCTCTAACGCCTCGTTGGTCTATTGTATTTGCAATTCTTTAAGAAGTCTTTGAAAATGTGCTATTAGTAATACAACAGATGTATTGAGCGAAGCGCATGCCCAGTCAGAGAAATTATAATAAGCTGGAAACAGTACTTAGATAACCCAATATTAGTATTACAAAGACCCCTTTATATATTATTTTGTCCAACCCCTATATACATTGGGATGACTAAAAAATTGATCATACAAGTAGTTCAATCTGCTAGGATATAATGGACGTGTTGCTCAATTATATTATTATTAACTGTTCGATTGTATTGAAAAGTAAAAGAACACAAACAACATTTCATAATGGCACCATCACTTGTAATACTAGGTAACAAGTTTTCCTTGTAACCATTACCAACAATGCAACTAGCACATTTATTTGTGTTTGTGTTTGTTACCTGTGTGTTTCATATACCTGCAAAAAAATTACCACCTGCAGATTTCAATATAAAAACGAGATTTGATACATTTTTAGGTAACCTCACATTTTCGTACATTTGCAAACCAACTTACTTATGCTGATTTTAGAGCCTGAAGAAGTTTCTAGCTACGAAGATATCTTTACAAGAAACAACACAGAGTACCTCTTCATCAACTTTCATCTAAATTATATGGCCGCCAGTTCCGTGTGCGTCGCCATGTATGGCGCACGTTTAGCGCACGTTACCACAGTGAAGCTGGCGAGCTTCCTAGCAGTGGCGCTCTCCGAAACAAACCTCATCTTTGACGCTCTATGGGTAGGCTCCAAGAAAGGGCCCGACAAGGTCTGGTATTGGTACGAAGGCGACACTCAAAAGGAACCCCTGAGCAGGGACATTATCAGCCTTTTTGTGAATTACTCTCAATCTGTCTTTTCGAGCGACAGAGACTGTCTAGCGATAGCTAGGAAGAACCACGAAACACCTCATTTTCCGGCTTTCAAATGCCAGGTGAACAGACCTTTTGTGTGTGAACGCCCCGGTTTGTACAATACGCATCCGTCTTCTTCGTAACCTAAACATCTGTTTCAGTTCGAGACCGGCCCAACAATGGTTCAACTCACCCCGGCTGGATTCGTATTAAAAAAAGACTTTACAAGATATTCCAAGAGCGAGTCACATGGGAAGATGCGATGGGTAAATGCATCGTCTTCGATAGGAATTCGCGCCTTGCCGTCGTAGCAAACTTCCCAGACTCTCAGGCTTTGGGGAGGTATCTTCTAATTGGCAGGCCGAGCCTTGAAAATGCGTGGATTGGGGCGAGATACTATAACGACTACTATGCTTTTTCTCACGAGAATATAATTTTAGCTAATAGAACTAATATTCATCGGTATCCTCCATGGAGGCGGAATGTGATAAGCAAAGTGGGGGGCTGCATTCTTCTTGACAGGCATATATCCAACATAACGTATTTCGTAGAAGCTCGCTGCAAACGCCTCCGGCCTTATGTATGTTACAAGCCAGTGGAGGATGGCCAAGACCACTTCATAGATATAATCATAGAGGAGTTTGGCTACCGCATCTATGTCAACAAGCTACCTTGGGTGGGGGCAAAAGCGAAGTGCGATTACTACAAGGCCACCTACCAGGCCAAGCTGGCCGAAATACGCGAGCGGAGGATAGTCTCTCATTTAATATATGTCATGGGCGAAAACAAGACCGCGTTTCAGCACATATGGCTCGGGGCGTGTACGATACCAAAGTGGAGCAGTGGAAATGGGACAGCGACAGGGCGGCCGTAAAAATTGGCAATCTGGATTGGCTGGTTAACACCACTTACTTCGAGAACGTCGAGAGCGAAAACACGTGCCTGAATATGGATAGGGAAAACCACCTCAAAGCAATACACTATGGCACTGTCTGCGACTATGAACAGAGCTTTGTTTGCTCTTTTCGTAAGTATCTTTGAATATGTTAGCTCCTATATTAATCAAGACGTTTGCAGCAAAGGACAAACTGATACAACTGGAGAAAGATGAATCTTCTCTGGCAGAGCAAACGTTTGGAAGAGAAATTAAATGATGATGTCTTTTAAATTATACAAATAAATATTTATTTACTTATTTATAATGTCCTTAGAGTTATATTTGTCAGTGATTTAATTGGTGGAGAAATTCATTATAATACTGGTAATAGAATACAACAAAGATTATTTTTGTAAGAGAATGGAAATTTCGTTCTTCGAGCCGAATTGCAATTTATTAAATATAGTATTTCAAAATAGAACTGATATATTTCACAGTGAAAGCTCTTGGTGTTTAACCGCAATTTCAACGGACCAATGTGAAAGTACTTATAGATGATAGTGGATGGTGTCTCCATCCACATCACTACAGCCTAAGACTATAGGTGTTTGACTTTCATGTGCTCAAAAGAGACAATCCTCTCCGAGTCGTGATGAGAGGCGTCCCAAAGTACGTAACCGAGGAGGAGCCGAAATAACAACATTCTCATCCTCACGGCGCCAAGGATGAGGAAAGTCCCCACCACCCGTCTATATTCTTCTTCTTCTTCTACTCTTATATAGGCTATTAGCCTGTTTCTAACTACACATTTCGTGTAGTACTATGAGCCATGTTGGGCGTACCCCGGGCAGTTGGCTAGTCCGACCCGTTTAGAAAAAGGAGAATGTACTTTACGACCGCCAAAGGTGTTTGTATGATGGCCGGAGAGCACTCGATGTGTGCCGTTATTTTTGACCTGGGAGTCGAACCCAGGGCCCGTCGCGCGTTAGTCTGGCAGGCCGAGGCCTTTACGTCGCGGCTGTCGTGCTCTCCGTCTATATTGAAGTACTATATTTGTCTCCGTTGTGGAAGAAGAGGATGTACTACTAAGTTATATAACATATTTAGAGAACATTCTTGCTAGCAAAATGAGGCTTGCGTTTATGAGGAGCATGCAATTTTTCAGCTATATGGAATCCGCATATTAAACATTTTCTTATGTCTCTCTTCTTGGAAAGTTCTTTATAGCTAACCAAGAACTTTCAGCTTGGTAGTTTCTAATATTAACAAAGTTAAATACAACCCTCTGCTATGCAGTTTGTCAGAATTCGTTTTCTTAGACTATAATTGGTACGAATTGATTGGATATTATTTCTTCTGATTGGGCATGATGGTAGTACCCATGTTGACAACCTAAGATATTAATTTATATAAAGACAAAAGCAACTTTAGTTGTTTATCGTATCAAGTACCTTGGCACAAAAACCAAAGTCTAGAAATTAGGTCATCTTAGATTAGTGGGGGAAATTTCGAAGGTGAAGTATTCTCATGAAGCATCACCAAAGCGTCCTTAGAAATCGTCTGAAAAATTAAATGTTTGTGTCTATCTTAAAGCATACATCAACTTAATTGAGAGTGATTTGATATCCTATCTGTTATATATCTAACTCCACCTCTTTTTCACGAGTTGCTGCGTTTTATGGTCATTACCCTTTTAGACGTTGGATCCACCTCGCAGGTCCACCGTGCACTTTTATCATTCGTAATTCGTACAGTAGCGAAGACTAATGAAAGTGTTCAAGGATCTTGTGCGGTGTTCTTTGCTTTACGACTTTAAAATGGGCTTATCAGCAGCTGCATCAAGCCGCCGAATATGTCAAGCGTTTGGGGGTAGTGCTGTGAGTGAACGTACTGCAAGGCATTGGCTTCAAAAATTCAGGTCGGAAGGTTTATCCCTCTGTGATGAACCTCGCAGTGGACGACCATAGGCCATTGAGGAGGACAGTAGTCTAACGTGTGGTGAACTTGCAAGTTCAGTTAAACTCCATCTGCACCGCTTAGGTAAGACGTACAGGCTGAGCAAGTGATTTCCACACACGCTGTTGGAAGTCCACAAGAGACAACGAGTGGCAGCTTGCATATCGTTGTTTTCTCGCCACTGTACCGCATCCATATTCAATCGAGTGCTTACCAGTGACGAAAAGTGGATCCTGTATGACACTCCCAATCGTTCTAAACATTGATTGTCACTCCAGGATACTGTTCCTCACACTGCAAGAACATCTATACACCCTCGCAAGATTATGCTTTGTGTCTGGTGGATATGTCGTCAAATAGTTGCTAGCAACGGGCCAAACGGTCATTGCGTACCTGTACTCGCAGCAATTGGAACGTGTGCAACAGGCATTGCAACAGAAGGAGTCAGCACTGGTGAATCACCAAGGTATACTCTTCTTCATGATAACGCCAGACCGCATATCGCGCGTGTGGTCAGGGATACCATACAGCGACTTGGTTGGGAAACTTTGTGCCATCTTTCTTACTCACCTGACCTTGTACCATCCGATTACCACCTCTTCCACTCCCTGGACAATCATCTACGTAGAAAATCCTTCACCAATGAAGCAGACTTGCGCCAAGCACTCACGGACTTCTTTGCGTCCAAACCCCCCGAGTTTTACCGCAAGGGGATTGCACAGCTGGAGACACGTTGGCAGAAGGTATTGGATGCCGATGGCGATTACTTCGAGGACAATAAGCTACACTTTCTTTAAATCATTTTCTTTTTGGTCATTAAAAACGGCAAGAACTTTATTGGTTACCTTGAAGTATAAAATAGTTTTGTTAAAAAGCCACCGAAGGTACAATCAGTGACCCCACTCTACAAGAAGTTTTATATCAAAAGGGATTAGTCCTCGTTCTCAAAACAACATTGAAAGGAAAGTGTCTCTCCATTAGGATAGTCTTGTCAGTTCAAAAGGTCCTTTACTTTTTGTTAATAAGATGGTGATCCTTATTTCAGTCCAAGGTTTTGTGTCGCTAAGCTTGTTTTGACCTATTCCTCTTATACCTTTGGCCCAGGCAAGAAGACTAGCACCCCATGCTTCTTTGGAAGGTCCTTGGACTTGTCCACAGTTAAATCCGCGCCCTCCCATAGTCGATCCTGTCACCTACCGTCCTTGCTGTCCGTATTAACGCGTCTCCACAAGACCCCTCCGCTAAACGTTGTGCTCTTTAATTGCAGTGGACTATCTATTGCTTGGATAAGTTGTTTTTTTTAAATTAGATTGGCTTGTTCTTGATTCACGGTTGTCTCAGGAGGAGACTGCCATCTTAATTTTAATAGTCTGCACCTGGGTGCTGCTGGGTTTTTTAGTTGTTCGTGGCGAAGTCTTGGGGTCCGATCAAGTTCTTTCGGACCCTTTCCTCTCCTCTGCTTTGCCCGCCTTTGTGTCTTTCTTTTGTGGTTTCTTATCGACCCATGTTCCTGTCACAATATTTCTAGCTTTGACAAGTTTCTTTCACTGTAAACCCTCCGTGTGGAATTCATCCTCCAGCAAGGGTGGCATGACACTTTGGATTAGGTTTGGAAACAGCCTTTTTCTTGTGCAATCCTCTGGGCGTTATTAACTCATTGGAGGAGTATTTATTGACTCTCCAGCTAAATTTGGAGTAGAGATCTGTACCAGTCTTGGACCTAGCGGAACTGTAGTGTAATGCTCCCCTACAATTCCTAGCTGCTCCGCGGAGTGGGTTTCACCTTAATCATGTTGCTGTTTTAAAGCCGCTCGGTCCTCTCTGGGTCATTGCAAGTGGTGGATTCATAGTTACTATTCCTAGAATTGTTAACTTTGTCAAGAATTCCCTACATTCTTTATTGTTGCACATTGACCATGTTGAAACTACTACTAACGTCACCCGAGGGTCAGTGTAACTGAGAAGAATGTTGTTATCGCTCGCCGCCTGCTCGAGGATAATTGCTAATTAACAATTGTTAATATTAGCTCCTAAATCAGACTTAACTATGATAGTATTTAGGCAATCCGAGATGTTATCCTAGTCCAGTACAACTATCTAAACTTAACAAATAATTGAGGTTTTGTTCTGGACTGCACTGGAACGCCCTCCGTAAAATCAGAAATTATCACTTTGTGATTATCGTCTGTTTGGGCCACTAAAAGAAGAACTTGCGTATTAGAGCTTACGTGCGCGATTGGCTAAAGTCACAAGCACCTGTAGTTTATGTTAACAGGATCAATATGTTGGCTATCTGTTGAGAAAAATAACTTCGTATGCTTGTATTTACAAGTAAAAGTCAAAGGAGTTTAAATCCGGTAGAGGGGGGGGCAATATAGGAGGACCACCGCAGCTGCTATTAAAATACTAGCCAACGTCAACGTTGGAGTGAGCTGGGGCTTTATCATGCATCAGAGACGTGATCTGTCATACTGCCAATGGCAGATTTACTGGACAATTGAGGTTTTGTAGTAGAACCGTTACTAATAATGAATTTCAACCGTTCAACAGATGACTTTGTGTAGATTAATGATGACATCTCTGCCAAACGTAGTTTCATCTTTTAAGAGTGCCAACAGAAATCCCATCCCGTTAGTGGTCCGTTTTTCTCTTTGAAGAAAATACGCTTGCGATAGTCGTTACACACATTGCAAGCGAGAAGGATTGTCCTTAATGTTTTTCTAACGAATACGATGCACCCATCCTCCGAGTTTACCCCTACCATCAAATAACCCTCGCGCAAACAACGAAGCGCTGCTTCAATTTTTTTATGATTCGATTGCTATTTGCCAGGATAGGTTTCTTGGTAAATCCGTGTGACCTCTCAATCATTTTCTTTTTTTTATTTGTTTCTAATATAAATAACAAATCATTTTAACAGCACTTTACAGCATACATTTGCTTAGGGGCAGATTTGCTAATGAAAAAACATAAAAGATGATTGATCTTACAAGGGACTGAGTCATATAGAACAGTACTGCCATCTGTTATGGAATTCCTTCTCTCACCAAAATCACTTTCTGAAATTTGCCTCTATAAGTAACATTTCCTCTAGGTGCAATTAAGATCGAGTAATTCAGGATCTTTGTTCCAGCATCTTTTTGTTAGAAGACAATCTTCCACTCAATTCTTAATTGACATCAAGGTTATATTTTAAACATAAAATAAAGTAGTTTTCTAGTTATTTGTCCCATAATTAAACATCTAGACTATCTTTGACTATAATGATCATTTATACATTGAATGTTTTGTTTTTAACTTCTCAGTTCGTATAAATTAATTAAATCCTTTAAGTAGTTATAATATATAAAGAACCAGCATTAAAATTGGTTTGCAGACTTAGTTTAGAACATGTATGTAAGTAAAGAAGCTGAGTCCATTGGGCTGACTTTTGGAGGATCATTAATTATATTCCAGCCACTTGGAACACAGAGCTGGACAGTTTTTGCGACTCCCCACCAGCACATTACATCATTGCTCCTATTGGTCAATCAGTCGACTTCAGTTGTTTTGATGCTTACTTCTTTTAAGTGTATTATTGCCTTTTGCAAGTTACTCATCGTAGAGTCAGATTTAAAAAATAGTTTTAAAGTATGTCTGTCAAAAATGTCTCCAAAGAGTTAATGACATATAATAAGTTATTTTTAAATAATTGTAAAATTAAAGTTCGAATATTTTTTGCGTTATAAAAACTGTAGCTAATTGGACTAATATTTTGCAAATATACAAATTTATTTTTGCAATATACAATTGCACTTGCAGTACCATAGGTGCCAGCCGTTTTAATACTGTAAAAACAGAAAAGCCAGCAGAAAACTATTGGTGATAAATAACTTAATGTAAATCATATTATTTGCACAAGAAAAACAGTGCGGTGCAAGGCTCCAAACAAACAAAACTGTTGTTTGAAGTTTTTGAATAAGTACGATAGTTGATCCGTACAATAGGTACCAAGCCGTAATTTGCTCTAGTTTGTCCTTGATAACGATCGGATAGTAGGGGTGATATAAAATCTTATTTAAAACTTCTAAACTGTAGTTGAAAACATGGCTTTCGAAAGATGTCTGTTTTTGCTACTTACAATAGTAATTCCGCCATCATTAATGCAAGGCACAACCAAGAATCCTGGCAAAGACCCTGTTTCTCCAAAGAACGTTTTCATAGGTAGGTGGTTCAAGTCGATTCTTGAAGCTCTTCATGCAAAAATCTGTTTCAGACTTCAGGGAAGATGATAATAGAGTAGACATTTTCGTAAAGGGCTCTATGGAGTACGTGGTCATAAACCAACCGCTGGGTTTTCGCAGCGCCGAAATGAATTGTATTGAGAACTACCAGGGGTACTTGGCCCTTCTAATGAATTACAACCTGTCCAAGTTCGTCGCGGAAGCGCTCTCTGAAACGCGACTGGCTCTGGACACCGTGTGGGTGGGCGGCAAAAAAGAAGGCAACAACTCGCTTTGGCAGTGGCAGAAGTTCGGCACCACTACGCGCTACAACATAACCCAAGAGATTTTGAATCTCATGGTAATCAACAAGGACATCCAGGCGGACAACCGCAACTGTCTGGGCTTCGGAAGGCTGGATCACGACGATCCCCAGTTCAGGCCCATCGCCTGCAATGTCCTGCGACCCCATATCTGCGAAAGGCCACGTAAGACTTTTTTATTTTCCACTGCAGGATTGTAAGATTGCCGTGGTATTATAGGGGGTATTATACCGGACGGAAATTCCACACATAAGGGGTGGATTAAACTTGGAAAGAGGCTCTACAAAATATTTAACGAGATGGTAACCTACGAGGAAGCTGCAAACAGATGCTTCAGCCATGATCCTGAAGCCGCGCTAGCCGTCGTAACGAATTTTAACCATTGTCAACAGCTGGGGCGCTATTTGCTGATCGGAAGGCCGAGTCTGGAGAACGCCTGGATCGGCGCTAAATGGAAAAGCAACAGCTACGTGTTCGAACAGGAAGCGCAAGTGCTGCCCAATAAGACCAACGCTACAACCCACTTTCCCCCATGGAGAAAGCAGCAAGTTCAGAAGCCGTACGGTTGCTTACTGCTCGATCGGCATTTGGAGAACATCACCTTGTTCGTTGAAGCTTCATGCTCGCGCGAACGTGCCATCATTTGCTACAAGATGTTCGCAAACAAGAGCGCCCTGATATACGACGACATGATAATTGGCCAGTGGGGGTACCGCCTCACTTGACCAAGAAGAATTGGGAAGACGCCAGAGACTTCTGCAAAATCCGTTACAAAAAGTACGGGGCGAAATTGGTGGAAATAGATGTAAAGCTGCATTCTTACAATTTGTTGTACGTCATGGGGGAGAACCGCACCGCTGTCCAGCACATCTGGATAGGCGGGAAAATGATAAAGGATGCGTCTGGCGCTATTTGGATATGGGACAGCACCGAGGCAGAGATTCCGAAAGGCTCCTCCTTGCTGAACTGGGTGAAAAATTACACGTACACCCCTTCGGTGGAAGAGGTCAATACTTGTCTGAACATGGACAGAGAAAATCATGTGACGCCTTTGCATTACGGAGCCAGATGCAGCTACAAGCAAGCATTTGTTTGTTTGTTTAGTAAGTTATAACATGGCATCATAAATTCAGTAATTTGGTTTATTTTTTGTAGAAGCCGAAGAACTTATCAAGTTGGAGCAAAGTGAGAGAACTGCCTCAGCAGACCAGTAGCGTGACGCTGAATAAGTAACTTGTATACATTGAAGGTGAAGAATTAATAAATCAACTTACATTTGGACACCGTGATCGTTTTTGTCACAAAACTAATATAACAAACAACAAAGAAACTAAAAGAAATTATGATTGCTCTTTGTATACGTCAGTTAGGCAAGTAGTAAGTGGAATGGCAGCGATAACGTTAAATGAATTTGTTTAATTACCAATTATAAATAAGCATTACTGAACATTATTGAGATTAAACAGAATATAATAAATGTATTCATCTCCAACTCACACTATTAAATGTATGAGTTGGGCCTTTTTGGCTGATAAGCTAAATTCACTATTTTTAAGGACTTTATTATTCATGTTCACGATAAACCACTTTTGACAATACCTACAAGTCAATTTTGTAAATACTTTCAACAGGCTAAATCTTCACCAAATTAAGTTTTTGCAAAAACACATCTTGTTTGCTTGTTTGCCTAAGCCGTGCCTTCATTCGGTTGAGCACAAAGAGGCAATACGTTAACTCGTTAAAGTGGCTGAAAAGCAAAAGCTCCACTCACTTTCTATCTTTTAAGTACAGTCAAGACATTCGGATGAGATGAAGGAAAATATTTAATAGGGCAGAAAGCTTTAGGAAATTGGAAGGAATACAAAAAATCCCCAATTGAATATAACAAATTACTAGGAACCGCTCTAAGAGTACCATAGAGTGACACTGAGGATATCAGAAGATCTTTACATAGGACAGACTCTAAGTTATTCCCCGAGGTGCTCAATGAGCATTCCAGTAACTAGAACTTGAGAGCACATAAATAGACACAATGACGGAACTAATTCAGATCAAAATCCTCTTATCTAAATTCAGATGAGTAAACCCATTTGATTCATTTAAAATCACATTAAGAGAATGATATCTTTACAACTATGATACTTAAAAGAACCTGTTCGGTTCTCAGAGCAAGCACGCTCCTTAACTGAGATTATGGAGGACGATATAGGGCGGCATTTATACCAAAGACTGGTAAGTGAGGCTATTCTTAAGAAAACAGTTATCGACACATCAGGAACGAGATAATGGTAAACAATCCTTTGGACTGTAACCAGTATGTCTATAAAGCAAGCTCATTAACTGAAATATCACTGATTGAAGGAAACGTTGGAGAATAAGCGTTTTTAGGTGTCTTTTTGAACATACAAGTACGCTTTGATAATACATCGTTTAACTCAATCACTTCAGCTGAAAGAAGCTTGACTGTATGCTCATGTACATCGCTACTGAATAAGACACTAGCAGTCCGGTTGGCAGGAGGATGTCTTTAGAGATAAGTCCTTTTACCTCTTCTGTGAAAACTTGCCATAGAGGCTCCCCGCCTCTAACATACACGGATAACTTACTCATCCTTGTAGAAGAAAATTCATAAACACATTGAGGAAGATATACAGAGGAATATGGTAACTAAGTAAACTGAAGAAGACAGTTTTACGGTCAACCCCTAAAAGACCACCATAGTAGTATATACGCGAAAAAATAATATAAGGGATTTAATACCGAGGCATAATCTTAACAAAAGAACCTAGCAGAACTACTATCCTTGAGTAGGAGGCATCTTAGCTAAAGTGGTAAAGACGATAGCGCCACATATATGACAAAATTGAAAATCTGAAAAGTAAAAAATGTATAGTTGTGATGGACCTAGCTGAAACCAAATGGTATGAGATACTTAAAAAGATTAATATTGGAATATTAGATGGTAAGGCTTGATTCAAATTAAATCTGAGAAATATTAAGACAAAAAAGGACAATACGATACTAAGACATCTGACTAAGAAAGTTTTCTCTCATAATTCTACATAGGCAACTAATGATTGTAGCAAAAATATGTTTTGGATTCATTACCAAAAAAATTATATAAAGTCTTGGACACAGAAACTAGTATTCTGGTCGCGGCGGGAGGGGAGGTTTATAAAAACCAAGTTACAAATTGTAGAGGTATATTTACTACTCTAACCATAATTATTAAAAAAAGCTTAAACATGAAGAAAACCACAAGTTAAACAAAAAATACTTAACAAAAGAAATAAGGGGAGCATGAAGATTAAATCGCAGTTTTACAGGATCAAAAGGCTGTTCCTCGCTTTCGGAAGATCTTGGACAGGAAGATAGAGAATCTGTAACAGGAACCAAAAAGAATTATGGTATAAATTCTGAAAGGCAAAAGGAGAGTGTTTGTACTAAAGAAGCATGACACTGAAGTAAATCTGTCTCAAGAACATTAACGAGGTCACGCAAGATCCGAATGAAGAAATAATATAAATTTTGTAGACTCGAACACACTGCAAGAAAAGGAAGTTTTCATATCCAACAACAATAATTTGGAGTTAAGGAAACTTTTTTAGAACTACATGTAGAACTTGTTCTTATGCAGAATCGAATTGTAATTACCCAAGAAGAGGAAATGAAAAAGAATCAAGACGCTCAAGATGTGATGAATATGTTACAAAAGAAGAGAAGATTAGAGAAGGAATTTCAGTATTTTGTACATCGTAAGCTAGCTAACATAAAGGTTCCCTCTGTAGAGGGAAAGAATTGGCACGAGATTAGCCCACAAACAAAAGAAAACTCAATTTCTAAATGTTGGAAGGGATTAAGCAGAAGTCCTTACCTTATGAGTTATGTAAAGTTTAACGATTAGATTCTGTTGAAGATGAAGATGAAAAAAGAGCCGTGCTATTTTTCTAAAAAAAATTATTTGTTAGGTCCTAATTTAGATTTCTATTTCCGCAACAGTTTCTTAGGGTATGGATTCTACGTAGTCTAAATGTGAGCGGTGGACCCTTTGGGCGACTACGTGGCCAGACTACTACTACGTGACAAGAAAAGAACGATAGGGCACTAGTAACTTTTTTGGCAATTGCACTAAAAGTGCTCGTGTTTAATTTGTTAGCTAGGGAAAAAGGTGGACCATTAGATCGTCCAAAAAGTTAAAAGTAGGCGAAACATTCTCTTAGATTTAAATTTAGCTATCCTCAAATTTGGGACAGCGGTCGCTTTGACTAACTAAGCGGTCAAAACTCATGCTAGAGACACAAAAGTCGGAACTTTTACGCTCAGCCTGTCCGACGATGGCTTACTGCATGCGCATTTGCAGATTATATGGCAGAGAACGGCCGACAAGCAGGAAATTCCGCGTTGTTTTGCTACTTTATTCTAACCTGATCACTTAGCTATGGCCACAAACACCATTTCCTGTACAACTTGTTCTACAGTGCTCTTCAAAGATACTTCCCAAAGCTAACCCAAACTCTCTGGCGTCTCTTTTCCAGTTTTAGCACACTTGTAGTGTACTTTGCTGGGAGGAGATTTTGATATCTTTTTTTCATAAATGTAAATTAATATTTTTTAACAGAATTATACCATTTCCTCCTAAAAATATACTTTTCGGCACCCTAAGTATCTTCAGCAAAAACGGTGCAGAGTTATAGATTGGCAAGAAGTCATCATCTGGGAATAAGAAGAGTCCTACAATCCAGTCCAAACGCCGATTATGATTACTATAACTAAGAACTTCCACTATATACATGGGCTTTCCCTAATTGTGTAAGAGAGGTATTTGGACCATTTTTGGAAAAGTATGAGTGATCTATTGTTCCAAAGGCTATTTGTAGTCTGCTTTGATAATTTTTTAGTTGTGCGTCAGCTTTGCGATTCATCTGAGGTAATTTTAGTCTTTTAGGTCCAACTTGGGAGAAGAGAAAACGCTACATATTTCTCTTTGTCTGACTATTTGGTTTTAGATAAGCTTGCACCAAACAGTTTGCTGAAGGACCAGAATCCTTTTGCTCACATAACACGCTTGTACAATAGGGCGTGGCCTGTTATTTGATTTTCGTCACTAATGGTAGGTCAGATAAACAGTAACAGCAATGTCCTTTTTTTGCTATTAACGGCACATACCATAGACAGATGATAATTGTTGTGTTTTAATACATATGACCTTTTAGGTTGTACTTAAAGCGTGAATTATACACACACCCCTTGTCAAATGTTTTAGCGCCTGAGACAGTGTTTTTAGTTTCCAGGTGAAAGAGTCTTAAACATTTCTATAATTTCCCACCGGGATTTTCCTAATTTGGAAAATCAATTATATATACTAACTTGCAGACTGCGTTACTCAATGGGGATTGGAGAAAGGATGGCCTTACACTCCCAAACTTTGCAAGAATTGTACATTATGTAGCGGCATAAACGTGCCCGTCCCCAATCGCGGATTTATCATTAGCGGGAAGCATACTAGTAAAACAAATGAGGCTAACGCAACCATTCCGGGAAAATCAGCGCCGGTTAATTAGGTCTTGTCTTTTTTTGCGGGTAGAGTGCAATTATTTGATAAATTTTGCACACACCCAAACAGACAGATTGGGAAAGTAAAGAAATTTCTGTTTAGCAAAATTTAATTTTCTGCAGCACCTCGGATAATAAACAAAGCTTAGAACGCTTTATCGTTCTCAAACATAAATACTGTACAAAGCTCACGTTTGTACGAAACCATTCAAACTAGCATTGAATTCATGTAGCATAAAAATACCACTCGTGATAACTCAGCTTACACTTCTACAGTTTGAAGGAAAATACCAGAAATGTATGTACCTACAGCTGTGCTCATTGCGAGCTTGTTCCTTACCGCTTCTTCTCAGTTTTATGGTAAGTCAAATCATCTCAGCTACGCAATGCTAACGCCCCTACCTTAAAATGCAGCACCATCCAACGAGTCTTCTATGGTAAAGGTGTTTCGCTACAACGACAGTTACGAGTTTTCGTTCAACATCCTCGAGGTAGAGTGGAACCAAGCAGCTTCCATTTGCCACAGACAGTTCCACGGCCAGTTGGCTTCGTTGGAGACGGATGACGTAACAACATTTATACGAAATATTGTTTACAAGTATTCCATCAACTTTGGTAAATTGTGGATCGGCTTAAAGAAACCCGATGGTACAACTAGTAAGCAGCTGTTACGATGTCACCCCGAACATAGCCTCGACTCGAACTGCAGTGCTATAGTGAAAAACATTTACGGCCAGCCGTGCGGACTAGAGTTGCTCTGCAACCAAAAGATAGGATTCATCTGCAAGATACGTAAGTTTCTCCCAATTGAGCTAATTAGGTACTGGTACTCCCTTTACAATTGTTTATTCCATGCGTCTAGCTATCAACAACAAAAACTCAACGCATCCTGGCTGGATAAAAATTCGAAACAGAATTTACAAAATCTTTTACAATAAGCTGACGTACGATGCAGCCGACCAAGTATGCGTGGCCCGATTCCAAGCTAAGCTGGCCGTTATAGAGAAGTATGAGGACGCTCAAATTTTAGGCAGGTATATGATGGTGGGGCGTCCGAACATGGAGCAGGTGTGGGTGGGCGCTCGGTGGGACTCGTTAAACGGGTACCGATTTGAAGCGGAACCCATTCCCCTCTCCAACAAAACCGAATTGTCCAAGTTCCCCCCTTGGAGGAGCGGCAAGATGATCAACCCATACCAGTGCGTTCTCCTAGACAGGCGCAAAAGCAGGGTCGCGTATTTTATGGAAGGCAGCTGCGTTCAAACCTATGGCTACATATGCTACAAGATACCCGAGAGCCATGAGCATGAAACTGTGTGCAACGTGGGCGATTATGACTGGAGGATCTACTACAACAAAAAGGATTGGTTTCACGCAAGCGAAGTGTGCAAGAAGAGCGCTCGTACCGGGAGGCTTCCCCTCATAAAGCGGAACGATCTAGCCGATTTCATTTATTTAATGAAGAACAACAAATGTAAGTAACACTTTTAGTATTTATGAAGTATTAAGTATTTTGCATGCTTCAGTTTTAACGCACGTTTGGTTGGGAGCGTATTACCTAAAGGGCTGGACATGGTCTTATACCAACGAGAGTCTTCCCGAACTGCAGGAACATGGCTACCCTCCGTGGGTGATGAACATGACGTACCAAGAAGATATTGATAAGTTTAACCAATGCTTAAACTTAGACTGGGAAGACGGGCTTGAACCTATATTTTACGGTACCTTATGCCATCAACCACAATATTTTATTTGCCAATATGGTAAAATTGGTGCGTTTAACTTATTTATTAATTTTAAAGCGAGTTTTCAGATAAGGACATTTTATGTGGACCTACCACCACCACCACTACCACTACTACTACCACCACCACTACTACTCCTAAAACTACTACTACTACTGCTTTTACAGGTTCTACAGAAACAACTGAAGGTAGATTGATTACCACATCAACTACTGCTTGGCCTTCATAGAAACTATACAGTGTTTCGCGAATGATCTTTTTTACAAGAATAAAGATTCTTACAGTTTTGCAACTCACTTTTTTTCGTAAAAGTTGAAACAACTACTACGGCCTCCATTAGCTCGCAAATACCAAAAACCTTCTTCCTGAGGGAATTACTTAACTGGATTTGTTTGTAACAAATTACCTTGTTTAAAGAATGTGCGATGTGGCTAATCGGAAGATAATTTGAACCAAAAAGTGAGGCTAGAACCATGAATACTACAACTAGGACGTGGTACTGTTTAACATTACTCCCGTGTAAGTCAGAAAGCAAGATTCATTTGTCGCACCAAAATCTCTAGGCCCACCAAAGTCAAATAGAATAAACAATGAGACGAGCGTTTCTTTTCTTGGAGCACACCATTTGTTGATCATGGTATCATTCATTTCAAGTTCTTTGACCAAACACTCTTTACACTTGGTTTTTATAATTACACCTCAAGCAAAAAAGTACATATTTGACAAATATAAAAGACAAACCTTTATACCTATTAGATACTTCAATATCCTGAACCTTTCCAAAATACTCCTATTAGATCTGGGGAAGGTTCTTATGGTTATATAAAGAAAAGAACTATTTCTTTCTCCTAACAATTTTATATTTTAGGTTTGCTAACCCATGCGGTTTCTTTTATCTTTCAACTTTCTTCTTGTAAAATTGTTTCCTATTACTGTAGTTTGTCTGATGAAGGAGGTGATAGTACAAAATACAAATCCAAATACTTTCTTCTTCTTAAGTTCTTAAATCAACAAAATTCTTGGAGATCAACTATTTAAATAAAGGTCTACTCGAATTACCTTCGACATCATTGGAATTGTAAGATTTCTCCAAGGTCCTGAAACTTATCTGAGTCAAACCTAACCAGCCTTTAAAACCTGTCTTGGTTAGTTTCCCAAATGATTTCTAGTCAATCTCCAGATCCAAACCAAAGTTTTTTGATGGTCTATTGTCATTCAATGATCTGGCAAAGCTGATATTTATGTCCACTAGCGTCCAGTCATTATAATTTTTCTAAATCTGGGAAGTCGAATCTACCGGAAAAGTTACAAGGTGCACAAGAAAATGATTTAAAAATGATTTTATTATTATAGATTACAACAGTTTGTAGGTGTATAGCACAACATTGAGATTTATACATAACTTACATTCCTATATATCATTTCATGATATGATGTAAAGACCAAGAACTGATAACCAAGAACCAAAAACCGAAAATTAAAATCAAAGGTAAAAACTACTACTGTGGCTTATTACATCGACTACTGCTTGGCCTCAATCAAACCGTACAGTGCCACACGAATTATATGTAAACTTTTATATAATAAAGTAAGATTCTTACGGTTTCATAACTCACTTTCTTTCGTGAAAGTTGAAACAACCAGAGCGGGCTCCGTTAGCTTACAGATATCAGAAATACAAGAAAATAAATATTTTTTATGCCATTTTTCTTCTTTCTGATGGCACTACTTCATTTGAACCAAAAAATGAAAGTAGAACGAAGAACACTGCAACTGGGACGAGGCAACCCTGAAAGCTATACTCTTTTGTTGCACCAAAATATCTGGAGCCACCAAGGTCACAAAGAATAGACAATGAGACGCACGGCTTTTTTTGCTGCTGCAAATACATATCAAAAAGCCAAATTAATTTTCTCTGCCGTTTTCATGAAGTACTAATTTGTGAATCTTGGCATCACTCCAAGTTTTTTGATCAAGTTGTTAGCCTATATAAAGAAAAGAAGTGCAAATATATTTCTTTATCTCTTCTTTATTTTTATACTTTAGATGTAATAGTTCCTTCAGCTTCTTCAATTTTTCAACTTTGGTCAATTTCAGACTATCAAGAGAGAATTTTGCAATTGGAACTTTACTGAAATGGTAATTGTTTGTTCACCAACTGTCTTATACTAACATAGATATTGTAAATCATTCTCTTTTGTCCCTTGTTAGCAGAAACAAACTATAGAAATATCCGAATACCACTTTTGAAGAGTAAAATATAAGAAGAGAACGAAAATCACTAGTATTACAGCCTTACGGCTGATTCAAAGTGAAGGTTTTCAAACTTTATCTCAAGAATTGATTCCTTCTAGGAGTTAAGCAAATTATTTGCAATTTATGTGACGCCTTATTCTCTTTATTATAAAGTCTATAAATGGGTTCTTCCCTGTAAACATTTATGCTTCTGTAGGTTACAGTGACCGCAAATTAACTCGCCTCTAAGCATTTCTTTGATGTAATAATTCTTCAACCCTGTTCCATTGACTGTGATGAAATTTTACATATCAAATTATTTAACCAACTGTGATCTGCGGTTTTATTACTCCAAAAACTGAAAATGAAAGTAGTTTTTTATTCCGTTTTTGGTAGTACATCAAAATTTTTATTTCCAGATAAAACTCAGTATCTACACAAGAGTAAGTCTGTTGTGTTTGCAAGGGTTGTGAGTTACGATTTATTAAAGTTTTTTTTAGCTATCCTTGTGTCACTAATCATATCAACTAATAGGTTTGTAACAAGATGGATTGGTTTGTCAGTTTCATTACATTTCAATCTATAGACAGTCATCGTAGCCATTTCTATGGTTAGTGTACTTCTCTTTTCACTTATAATACCTAAGTAGACAAGTATTTAGAGTTTTAGATGACTATAACAGAGTACACCAATATACCATGCAGTCACTTTAATGTTATAAGTGTTATTTTTCTTTATTTGCAACTTCTTTGTATATGTGAGTTTCAGCTTAGTTTTGCATCCGAAATCACTCCAAGTTACTTGTTTTCTTGGCTCACTTCTAGATCCTTGAAGAGACAATCTTCTCATAAACGGTAGCAATAGGATTTTCTGAGGATTTATAGCAGGGTACTTTAGTAATCTTCATTGTTTTACTGGATAGGGTTAACTGTATCTTTCCATTGTGCAACATTTTACTTATCCCTTTGCAACTGGTGTCTTCTAGGACTTTGGTCAAGAATTGCTAAAGTGTCAAAAAGAACTGTCAGTATTATTTCCTGACAAGAAATAATTCCCCAATTGTTCACTAGCAAGTTCTTTTTTTTTTGAGCTTTTAGTAGAGGAAGCTTTTTTAACCTGCAGTAAATCGGTGGAGATCCGTAAGACCACTCTGACATGAACGTTTGTACTGCAACCTTTGCTGCTCCAATCTGGAATTTACCCCCCGAATCCAACCTTAAAGTAGGGTCATATTACTGCTTCTCCAAGCTGCATGATGAGCATTCGAAACAATATTAGCTATAATGTACAGGTTTGCACGATTTCAATACTTCTACTGCAGTTCGTCTAATTAAGGTGGATATACTGAGAGGTATATAATTTCCTTCAGATGTATTTTAACGAGGGCTGACCCGCAAAAAGGTGTTTTTTTTTTGTGTCCTAGGTGTACAGTTTTTCACCCGCCTTCCCTCAAATTTTTGTAAGATGGGAACGTATATTTAACTGGATCAGGAACGTGGAACAATTTCACTTACAATCAACGCTCCGCTCGGTGGAAGCGAATCAAATGGCCGTGGCAGACGCGCTTTTTGCGTTCGGCAATGCGATAGCCGACCATCGGCACGTCTAAATCAAGGGCCGAGAACCACGTCACATTTCTTTGTTTACTTTCTATTCAAATATATAGAAAGAGATTATAATTATAGCTTAATCTCTGTAATAGAAATATGTCAGTTTTAAATCCTGAAGTTCTTTCCCGATAATAATGCAGGATCTAACATTATCAAGATTTCTATTACATATTAACTTAACCTTGACAGTCTCAAAGCCAAATATTTCAATTCGAATAACTAAAGTTTTTAAATCGTCAAAATCCTTGAAGGCCAAGTATTTAAATAAAGCGGCATTTACCTCCTTACTTGGACGATCTTTAGGCTTATCTGGTTTGTCAAGTTCCTTCGAGGTCCTGAAGGTTATCTGACATAAATTTAGATAACTTGTCCAATTTTCTCAATGTTTCGCCAACCGTCAGAACCAAACCATTATCAACAAACTATCTGGTAAACAGGCTCTTTATTTCCACCAATTTATAGTCGAAATAGCAGCCGGATATTTATTTTTTTCAAATGCTACCTGCAATAAATACGGGGTGTGCTAAAAACCAACCAGAAAATTATTTTATTATTATAAAAATTTGCCAATGTATAGTACAAACATTAATATTTATCCTGGACTCATATTCCTACATAAACATTATTTTATTACATGCCCAAATAAAAAATAAGGCCAAAACCCAAAAACTAAATATTAAAGGTTGGTGGCCAAGAATCAAAATCAAAGACTAGAAACCCAAATAGTTAAAGGAGAAATGTAGACAGATGTTAAATGCGCATGTAGTTCTTATTACCATTTGCTAGCAATAGTAAAATCAAAGATAACCAACAAAGATACTAATTAAAGTTAATTACTGAATTTTGCTGGAAGCTTTGGGTAAAGTAGCGTAACTTTTCCGATACACTGATACCTTGATTACCTTGTAAGCCCCACGATATCTAACCTTCATCTCCAAAAGCGTCAAATTTAATGTCTTCTCTCTGTTCATGATCTCGGACTACGCTTCGATTCTGACACTAACAAGAATATGACAGTCTTTGCTTGCAGTCAATTTCAAAAAGAGTAATACACCTCTTACAAACCGGAAGAAACAAAAATTTTGTATGTCTGTTCCCCTAAACGAACTGATAGATCAATTTGAACAGGCCTACACAATTTGTCGCTTAATGCAGTTTGATCATCATAACAACAAACTTTTTCGGCCCTGCTGTCGTAAAGAGGGAAAACTGCGACCATGATGCTGCTGCGTTTCGTACTCTAGCAGCGTAAACGCAAGGATTTTGACAAAAAGAAAGTTCAGATAGGGGAGATCTAATTTGGCAACTTCTGTTTTTGTTTTCAGTCTATGGTCTAATAAAAAATGAAGGGAATGTTACGTCCAAAACCATAAAGGACCCTAACCACCTACTATATTTTACTTTGACCAATTGATTCTTGTGTTATCTCATAGATATAGTCAACTATGAGCAAAATGGAAAAACCAAAACCACAGTCAAAAAGATGAAGAAGAAAACAACATTTTCTCCCTTAAGATTCTTCCAATTAATCAGCTACACTTTATTAGTGACATCTTCGTCATCATGGTAACATTAGGAGAAACTTTAGATGAACATAAAACACTCCAAAATATCTTACAATTACGACTTCTTTGTTGTTTTTCAAACAATGCAAAACTTCAAAAAAAAAAACAATCGCAGAAAATACAATACGGTGCAAAGCTCGCGTTTGCACAATAAATATCGTTCACCAAATATTTACAATACCCGAACCAATACATATGTGCAGCCACATCGACCTTAGCACTTCCAGTCCACATAATGTATGCACTTGCATTGATGCTCTTCATGAGCGCATTTCTTCCCGCTTCGCCTCAATTTCTCGGTAAAGCAAATGGTCTTATTTACGCACCCTACACTGTTACGCTCTGAACTGCAGTACCAACAGAAAAAAATTCTGCGGAAGAAGTATTTCGATACAACGACCTCTATGAGTACTCTTTCAATAACTACGAGGTGGAGTGGGGCCAGGCTGTTTCTATTTGCCGGGACCAATTTCAAGGCCACCTGGCTACGCTGCAGACGGAGGCGTTGGAGCGGTTCATGACGGAAGCCATGTCCGAGTCTCAAATAAGCTTTGACAGCTTATGGATCGGGTTGAAGAGAACCAACGGCACTTTCAAGTGGTTAAACCTGAGCGTTACGGTTCCCACTCGTGAATTTTCCAGATGCGGTCGGAGTCCTATCAGCAGCGATGGCATGAACTGCGGCGCTCTAGTGAGAGCCAACCACACCAGGCCGTGCTTCGTGAATCTGCGTTGTGATGCGTACAGAGGATTTATCTGCAAGCGGCGTAAGTTTCTGGCATCCGATTTATTTATTGTGACTATTTAATCTTCCAGCTGTTACCGGCAACAATTCTACACATCGTGGGTGGATCAAAGTTAGGCACAGATTATATAAAATTTTCACAGATGAATTAGCTTACGATGACGCTGACAGAGCGTGCATGGGAAATAAATATAGGGCAAGATTAGCTGTTGTAGACACATACAAAGATGCCCAAGTATTGGGAAGATATTTGCTGGTGGGGCGCCCAAGCCTAGAAAGGGTATGGATAGGAGCTAGATGGGAAGATGGATCTTATCAATATGAATTTGATACTGAACCAATTGTTCTTTCAAACAAAACTCAGCCTTCGAAGTATCCTCCTTGGAGAAGAGGCAAGATGACCAAACCATACGGGTGCATTCTTCTAGACAGACACAGAAGCAATATCACATATTTTGTAGAAGCCAGTTGCAGTCGATTGTATGGTTACATGTGCTACAAAATAGCAGACGATGAGGAGCACGAAACCGTGTGTAACGTGGGAAATTACGATTGGAGGGTTTATTACAACAAAAAAGATTGGTTTCAAGCAAACCACGTATGCAGAAAAAGTGCCCTGACTGGACGACTTGCCGTGGTGAAGCGAGAAGACCTCAAAAGTTTTATTTACCTAATGGAAGCTAGACGCAGATGTAAACCTCTTATACCTACTAGTTTTCAGCAACTGTTAATCGTTATGTACTTCAGATTTGTTGCATGTGTGGTTGGGGGCTTACTATTTAGAAAAATGGATTTGGTCTTATACCAACGAGACTCTTCCAAAGCTGGAAGAAAACGGCTACCCTCCGTGGGTGGTAAACAAGACGTACGAAGAGGACGTCGAAAAGTTCAACCTGTGCTTGAACATAGATCGAGAGAACGCTCTTCGGCCTATGTTTTACGGCACCTTGTGTGATCATCCCCAACATTTTATTTGCCAATATGGTACAACATCTGCAATTATATAACTCGTTGCTCTGAACTTTATTTTCAGATAAAAACAGTTTGTGTTCAGGTCATAGTACTCCTGCTCCTGTTACTACTACAACAAGCGAACAACCGACAATGAAAACAACTACCACTACAACCACTCAACCTAACATTACGACTACCACTACCACCACTACCACCACTACTACCACAACTACCACGACTACTACTACTACCGTCCTACTACAACTGAAGGTAGATTAATTACTACGTCAACAACTGCATGGCCTCGATTTGAATTGAATGCTAGAAGTAATTCATCAACTACAGCAGTTGTAAAAACAACTATAAAATAGCTACATATGTAATAATTTAGGAAGTATATGAGCACTGTGAGACAATAAAATGAATCTGGTTGGTAATGTTATGTATTGCTCTTTTCGGCTTTTCAACGGCAACTACGTGTAGTCATATGTCTGAGTCACTCTGTACAGTGTCTTTTTCCGCACGGTAGAAACATTCAGTGTCACTTCAAATTTAAATCAATGTAAGATGCCCAAAAACACTGTAGTAACTCACTTCTCCATGGCTTCTCTCAGCCGATATCCTAACATCCACAACGCTTTTCACTGTATATATCTAGATTTCTGCTGCAGTTTTTCTAGTGCTGTACTATCCAATCACACGTGAAGTTGATCTTTTCAAACATTTTCCGAACTAGTAAAAAGGTTCGTCCCAAGACGGGCGGTCCAAGCTAAATATTTCGTTCAGTTTCGTCGACAATTGAAAAAATGAGCCAATAATCGTTTTATCAACCATATGTAAGCACGATGACTTTCGTTCGGCTATATTCGGTTTCACATAAATCAAAGTTGTGCCGCGTGCGCCTACTAACGGCAATAATTGGTCATATAATGTATGAAACACAGGTAGATGGCGCAAGCTATCCATAACAGGTCGACCGTCGCTAAATCGAAAATCTAAAACCTTCATGCGAGGTTTGGCAACAAACCGGTCGAATAAGGTATTGACCTTTGAAGTCGGTTTATAACTGTAGGAGGAGTTGCAATATTAGTTACAAACACAGATAGTAAAATGTTGGTAGTTTTATAGATTAGATATAACCATTTTTATGCAGAAAAAATTATTACATTTTTTTTTATTACCCAAAATATGTTCAATTATCTCTACTACTTATAATTAAAATGCAAGTTTTTTTTAAGGTAAAATTAGTAAAATAATTTGTTGCTTCCCTTTGCCGCCCTGTTGTAACATCAATTTATAGCTCCTGATTCTCCCCTCTATTTTCATGACTCTGGAACGGACTAACTTTCAACTTGTTCGCGCCATTCGGCAATGCTCGAGTTAATTCAGGTGCTCCCGCCTTTTGGGTATATTCGATTATGGTTATCAAACATCTATAATTCAGTTTGTAATAATTATAACCAGCATCTTATGGATGATTGCAAATTTGCATTGGTAAATACTAATTTGCGTGTACTCTGTGAAGTAACTAAATATAATTTTAGGATCTCACCTAACCTTAATTTTTGATTCTGTTGCCTTTGGAAGTTCCAAGTAGCATAGACACTCATTGATGGAATCGAAGAATTTGAAAAATCCGTTTAACGACGACTTCGCGTCCATCTTCGACGATACCGACATGGAAATCGATGATGTAGAGGACAGTCAGCAGGCAATGTCCGAGCTTGTTATATCCTTTACTGCAGCTCTACCTTCATAACGTTTTGTTTAATTTTTTACCTTAACGTGGCACACAAGCTTTTAGAAGACGAAACCAGCCCGCAAAAGAAGCTAGAGACTATACAGCACTTAACGACGAAGTTCTTGTCGAAGATTTCTTTCTTCAAGCTGGAAGACGAATTGCTGCGGCCTCTCATTTCAGCGATAAGAACTGTTCTTGATGATGTTAGCAGTTCATCTTAATAAACTGCAGATGTATTTCTTCAATATTCTTTTAGGTATTCAAGGAAATTCATCAAAATTTATCATTTGCTGATACTGGAGTGCAAAAATCAAAAGACATGCTGAATATTTTGCAGGACTACCTACAAGTACGTCAATTTAAAAGTGAAAGCAGTCGCTCATTTTTGTGGTTTTAGATGTGCATTGCTGTACACGAAGCGCTCGATTACGTTTTGGAATATATCATGCGAAATAAGGACTTTGATTTCTTTGCGATGCGCAGTCTCCCCCTAAACGTAGCCGACATTCTGCTGCTTACATTTCAACACTGCAAAGAAAGGTAAAACCATAGTATTATGCATATACATAATAATCTATGAACTTGTAGCGATAAAATCTACAAAATTTACTTCGATGACTTAAAGGAAATATTGGCTCTGTTTAAAACTTCCCAGGATGTTCATATCAAGTTTTTAAAAATACTGGAGTTGACAAGATGTGAGCTGCAGTCTGGGGAGCAGATTGAGCTTTTGAAAAGTGGTAAGCTTTTTACTTTGAAGAGTTTTAATACTGAAAAGGTTGTATTAGATTATCTTTTATTGAACTTAACATATATATGAGGATTTGCAACTGCATGAGAGAATTGTTGCATCATCTGTGACATGGACTGATACAGCAAGCATATTATGTCTTAAACAATTGCATTATTGCCCCTTTGAGTCAATTGCAGATATTAGTGACTAAGTGGACAACGGTTAAAGATCTGGAACCCAGGTTTGAACCTGGATCTGCCCGCATTGCAGCCACCATCATAACCAAATGAATTTACAACAGATCTCTACTTTTGTATTGCTATGACTTGGCTTGGTGACATAGTGGCCAGTATAATAAATAATTGTCATTTTACTGTATTATCCAAGTTATAAACTAACTATATTCTACTTGTATGTGGGCATAATGATAAAGCATATACCTGTATTTCACCACAACTAGGGGTAATAATGGGGTCGTCTAAGGCATGGTGCTTGTCACATCGCCCCGTATCAGAGATGGGCAAAAGAAAGCGAACATATGAGAGCCTTAACCTCTCAGTTTGCAGGCTATGGTCCGATGGGCCTAAAGTTTGCCATTATTATTATTATCTCTAGTATTAACTTTCTGAAGATATTTACATTTTTCCATAACCAAAATGCGTTTGTAACATATATTACTTAGAGAAACTGATCCTTAAGTTAATTTGTTGCTTTCTGTAATATCCCAAATCCCAGAAGACCAGCTTCATTGAAATGAACTGTTTAGGAGTGAGTAGGATCATATAAACATGTCCTCCAGCAAAGAAAAAACTTGTAATGATTGTGGTGAAGCCTCCAATAGTTTGAAGAATTACCAAAAACAAGGCATCATTATCTATCTCCATCCTCTGGGTGTGGCGTGCACATGGTATTAACCACAGATACGTGGTATTAACCAAGTGAAGAAACATCTAAACTATACAAAAATAAAGCATTTATGTACAGGGTGGGGTAAAATTAATTTTTTTTCAGACTGAATAAAAATAATAGAAGTCATCCAAAATTTATTTTTACAGGACAAACTACAGTAGTGAAAGTTTTATTTAAAGGTGTTTTAAAGAGGATAATGGGCAAGTGATTTCTCTCATTTTCGATTTACTGTTGGTTGTATTCATCTGATTTCTAGACGTATTGCACATAGTAGAGCTTGGCGGGTCCTAGAGTGTATTGGCCTTGAAATATACCCATAGAAATAAACCACATGAACCGAGATCTAGTGAGCAGGTTGACCAAGTAAAATCACCATCTTATGCAGCACTTGGAACAAACTTCATATGTGGACTATGACTCCACTTGGAACTAAACGTTTTTTAGTTGGAATAGATTGAGATTCTGGTATTTGTGTACCCTCCTCTTTTGACTAGGTACAGAACTAATATTTCTGAAGTTACCTATCCACAACAAAAACGATTTTCAATCGGGAAAGGAGTGTCAAGGCACAATTTGAAAGCATACATACAGCTACAACAGAGTCGGACAACAAAAGCTCTCTGTTTGTCCACAATGTTGGCTACTAAGGGCTCATCTAGGGACTACCTGTGTTTAATTAAATCACTTCCTTCACTCTCAGATCTTTCCTGACTTCATAACCTTCTTTTGAAATTAAAGAGAGAGTTTTCCTTACTTTGCACTTTTACATCTTTGCTGGTTTCTGAGAGATAATACAATAGATATAAACTGGTAGTATTTTTTACCACAGAAACCTACTACTCTCAGAAGTCTGATATTATCTAGTTTGGAAAAACCTTCTTAATCCAAGAACATCACTAACTTTGAAGCACAGAATGACTGGAATAATTCTCATGTTCCTTAAAGCTAACTGGGCTGGTAAAGAAGTGTTCCATATGCAAATTTTTGTTATGACAAAAAAAAAACATTGAGCAGTGATACTGTTCTCAAAGCTTCGACATATTCATGTCATGGTCAATTGCACAGGTGATCATCATTTGAAAGACCTTTGTTGTTTGCTTGAGAAAATTTGTGACACATCTTTGTGAAAACTTGGTAAGAATGCTATTCACTTTGCGGCCAATCGCATTTAAAGTTGAAAGAGAGGATTGGAATAAAGCACCAAATGTGCATCCTGGTAAACGAAGAAGTATACAAAAGACTAGCTGGTGAAATGAAAACTGGCACTGAAGATCCTTGGTAAGACTATCAATTCTGCTTGAATGCTAGGATCTTAACAAACAGCCTCTTTCTAACTGGATTCATCCATGTCCATACCTCTGTGGATGAACCTGAGAGCTTCTATAAGCAGTGATGGTGTTATTGTTATACCTTAATATACACTATTCTTTCATTAGTTTAATTTAGTTTTTAAAGCTTAAACATTGAAGACAGTGCAACTTCTCTTGTTTAACGTTTTTAGGCGCTTTTTTTGTCATTCCTAATACCTATATTATTGCTGAAGCTCCAAATTTTGAGAGGAAGAATACTCTTACTTTGTCGGCGTCCTGCCCTGGACTCCGATCTCTTTTGTTATGGCCGTTGCTAACCTACTAAGTTGTTTCAGAAGGTCTGCATTCTCACTTCTGCTTCCATAGTATTGTAAATGAATTGTTGCATACCTCCACATGTTTGGACCATTCAACTCCCAAACGTAAACGATTGATCACCTATCCGTGGATTAATATTTGAGAATAGCGACGAAGTTTTCTGAGAACTCGTGGATTGCAGTTTTGCCAAAAGACTGTGACATGGAAAGACTCCAAAACACAGCACGTCCGCCAAAACCAAGGACAGGAGTGAATGACGTGGATGTGGTCGTTATGCTGTAAGATGATGACAAACCTTGTGGCTTTAATTTTATTTGGCATACGATTAACGCTTTCTTATACGTCTGCACCATTACGAACGGCAATGACTCCAGAATGATAAACTCGGTCAAGTCTGAATCCATGTATTTATTTTTTTTACTTTTTTGTTTGACTTGCCATTCTTCCAATGCTTGAAGGCCCTGACATCACCATGACTCATAGATGTACCACATTATTGTTTCCTATGCCTTAGCTATTTATCTCATAACTTTTCTATTGCATCCGGATCTTGGGTTAGTATTTAATTCTGCTAATCCAATATTTTCTTCAAGTTCTCTTGTTCTAAAATAAATACCATTTTGCTCATCTTCTGTAATACTTTCAGATAATAAACGCCTTAGTAAAGCACACTCATCACACATTGAACTTTACTATTTGTGCATACCACTTATCTACTGTTCAACACGGCATGCCTTAGCACCCTGTAACGTCATCACTTTTATTGATGTCTTCACCACACATCATTTCCCTTTGTACGAATTGATCATTAGTATTCAACTGTTTTGTGTAACTGGGTAGGCCACTCGCCAGGCATCTAGAGCCCAAGTCCCTCTGCACTATAACCATGTTTTTTTAATAAAATCATCAAAATTTCTCCCAGTAATAACAGTTCTATGGAAAACATGGAGAAATTCCTCTTTTAACTCTTGTATTAAAGCTTTGAAGGTTCTAATTGAGTAGAGGAGAAAATATTTTTTATTCCACTTTGGCATATATACCTCCTATGTGAGGAATTTTTCCATCCAGGTTGTTTTTGTTTATTTAGTAAGGGAACCTGTAGGTCTCCCAGGCATAAGCTTACATTATTTAGAAATCTTTGCTCAGAGATTGCCTAATACCTGGTATTTGCATACTAACATTTAAGCATTGCTTCGGGGCTTACATACAGTAAACAAAATTGGTTGTCCTTTATTGTAACATGCAGTAGTCCTATAACAGTTCTGCTCTAGTCTATAGAAGTGATGGTGTGTTGATACAATGACAAGTGTACGGAAGAGCTTATTGACGAATTTCAAAAGTCCTCAGCACTTTTACAAGAAACACTTCTGATAACATCCGCATTCACGTGTAGAGTGATGAAATGGATTTTGCCAATTGATAGTATCGCAGAAAAATTGAGGGTAGTCATCCGAAATCTTTGATAGTGTATCTGGTTATCATGTCATTGTTGTTTATAATTTAATACGTTTGGTAAAAATGACAGGACCTTAACCAACATATACAATTTGATCTTGACTTAAAGAGAATTGACATCTAGAAAATTTTATTTGAAGGATGGATAAAATAAGGAGCAAAATAATGCTTTTAACATACTTCTTTTCCCATCAGATGTCTAGACATAAGCATCTCATATCTAAGAGGTGGAAGAAAAAGAAAAAAATGTATTTTAGGGTTACTAAAGGATGCAGTGTTGGTTGTTATATATAAAAAAGTCATTATCTTATGATATTTAAAAAAGGGACATCGTATTAGCAACAATTTTACTTTTTTGTATAATGTGAATTCTAAGAATGTAATTAAACGACATCTCTGCACAACTTTGAGAGAATTTGCATGTTTTGTTTCAGTGCTTACAGTAATTGGTAGAATTGGAGAAGTACTAATAGACATGAACATCAAAGCATGGGCAGACACCTGGAAGGGTTACATGGCCACAACTCAAAAGTTCAGCAAAACACTCAACAGCAGTTCCTTTGACATCTCCCAAAGTATCAAATTTCTCTCCGCCGAGATCGCAAGAAACGTCAAGACCGTTTTGGAGATGGTATGCCTTTAACAACTCCGCCACACGTTTTCAGCGAATTTTTAACCTCCAGAAATTTGGCGAGCACAAGGGAGCCATCCAAACTTTGAAGATCTGCAACTTCTCTATCCGGGTCATTTGCAAACTGTGCGACACGTTCTGGCCAACTTTGCAAGCAGCTTATGCAAGTGTGGCTTCATTTTTTATCACCATATACAAGTAACTGCTGCACCGAAACTGTGACTTCTCATATCATTGCTTGATTTCAGTTTTTATGTTCCGCTTCTGCGTTTTAAAGGCTGCGACGAAGTTATTGTCCATCATATGCAATCCTTAATATTTGACTGCTCTGATGTTCTCCTAAAGAAACTAATAGAAGAATCGCATTTTTTGCAATCATTTTCTAGATTGAAAGCTAAAGAAGATATTGGATATTTATTTTTTATAACAATCATTTTTCAAAAGATTGCAAGAGCTGATCGACAAGCCAAGTTGGATGGTGTGAGAATTCTAATAGAATTATATTTCCATCTTTTTGGTACATGTATGAGTGCATTCGTAACTATGTTAGATGACAAATTTGAAATTTGTGTTTTGCAGGTTATTCCGAGTTGTTTTGGAAGGTACAAGTTGTTAACGATAATGATACAGATATTACTTATTTATATGATGTAAGCGTAACTAATATTGCTGTAATTATTTTGCTGCTCGGTGAAAAAGAATATGGAGACATACAAAAGATTTTACTCGAAAACGTCCTTCAGGATCGCATCTGGAATGCTCTTCTAGCCACAGACGTCTGGTGTTTGGTTCTTAAGTAGACATTCACCAACCATCTCTTATTAGACTGCTTCAATACGTTTAAATTTCCAGGAAGAAGCCTTCTAGATTTGGTTTCGAAACTCTTTGCCACATTTTAAACTGCACAGAGTCGCTGTTACTACACACTTTTTCAAGCAGACCTGAAGCAGTTTTCTTACAGAACTTTCTGCGGAGGCTCTGTGCAAATGTACCAGAAGAACATAAGATTTTGTTGACCAACAAGTTTCCATTGGCTACAAAGCTGCATATTTGGAAAGCGTTGGGTATCGCAAACTTTCCCAAATCACAGTTGTTTATGTTGGAGTCTTTGATCAACAATATGATAGAAAAGATAGATAAATTTCAATTAGGGAAATCTAATTCAACAGACTTTGAACAAATGGTAAAGTGTTTAGAGGTATAAGTTATAAATAGAACAATTTTAATTAATTTTTTATATGCAGTGCATTACTTTTGAAATTGTTTCCTGTTTATCAGAAGAGCAAATCAATAAATTCAACTTGAAGCAGTTATTAGATGGGGTTATGAAGCTGTGGCACTTCAGTATAGATGGCAGTTCTTGTGGTAACGACTTACTCAAACATTTTATATCAAAATTGTGTCTCGTTACAAGTAATCTCATGGTTTATATAGAAAATGAGCAGCTTCTTACAGTAAGAAGAGATGGAGAATAAAAGCGTTACGTTATTTTAAAACACATCATTACAGATGCTTTGGAATTTAAAACAGATGCTAACTGCTGGATATGACCTGAAATTACAAACGTCACGAATGCTAATTAGGCTGTCGAACAAGATCATTCCTCATACACCCGAGCAACCGCAAATCCTCGAATTGCTGGTTGACATCATAAATATCATTTTTCAGGACAAGAATCCTATTATTGAATGGTACCTGGTGGAAGTCTGTTCAAATTTTTTGAAAGTGATGCCACACAAGACGGTGCTTCATAGCTTTCTTAAAAGTGAAGCCGAATTTCAGTACACTGTGTCCAATTTCAAGTTCCAGAAAGCTGGTGCCGTTGAAGTAGATATGGACGACTATTTTGCAAGGCAAGGTTCATTCCAATTTCAGCACAGATGCCCCAATTTACAATTAAAATCAGCCAGAAGCTTCAATAATGGCCATGGGCAAAGAAGAGCTGCCCTGTGTGATGAGGTTGATTCAATTGTGAAGAGAATCAAGTGTGATGTAGAGTTGTTGCACACTATGTGTGGAAAGGAAGATGTGCTGGCAAGGAACGTTTCCGAAATTGTTGATATTTTAAAAAGGCAAATAAATTATTAAAGAAGACAACTTAAGACTGAAATAGTAATTGTTAAATGTTAGAGAAAATTATTTTTAAGTTTTTACAAAGTGAAAATAAATAATATTGTGATAATCTGTTTTTATTTTTTAATTGTAGAAAAGGGTTGGGGAATAATCAAGAGAACTAATTAGTGTTTGTAATGCTTTAATTGTGCTACATTGTTTATTTATTGTTATACCAATTATCTATAAATAATTAATGAGGAAACCGGAACACCCATGTTAGTATATATGGGTAAGTTGTAAAAAGATTAATAAATTTAAGTTTAATTAATTTTTTTTTAGATTTTCTAATAAAATTGTTTAATTTCATGATGATGGGAAAAGCGACATTTAATCTAGAGAAACAAAAATCATAACCAGCAGAAGAGAGTATTCAAAAAGAATAAGGAATGCTGAGCTGAAGATTTTCTGGCCGGTTAGGGATGTCTTGGAACTTTATTGTAGTTTATTTTGAAGGATTAACTTATGCTCTAAAAGCAATGGGTGCAAGAGTTAGAACCAACAGATAATCTGAAAGATCAAAATTTTTCATTTTGCTTTTAAAAGTTGGTCAAAGATACAGGTAACTCTACT
Source organism: Sinelater perroti (assembly GCA_036346155.1). Classification (NCBI taxonomy): domain Eukaryota; kingdom Metazoa; phylum Arthropoda; class Insecta; order Coleoptera; family Elateridae; genus Sinelater; species Sinelater perroti. The sequence continues at coordinate 17,947,134 of JARFIY010000254.1, read as the reverse complement.
GGCCATCAGATCGGATACATCTTTAGGATGTCGAGATATACAAGGAACCATCTATGAGACATCTAGGTATAGATCATGTACTCAACACAGCTACATCAATATCCTACCCATATACTAATAACAAGATCCACCCGCTTTAACTATAAGTATTACATATTGATAACAATATTTGTTGATCTTTTACTTTTAGATAAATACCCAAAGCAAGTGTAATTGATACTACTCTTCAAACAATAAAAACCGCATTGTGAAGCATTTTTTCATAAAGTGAATAGTTTTCAAGACGACCCTAATCAAAGTCGTTTAATTTTTTCTGAAAATATCATTTTTACCAAATACAGCTATCATCTTTATACTTAATGTGACTATGATATGGCTGTCTTGACTGTATACCAATAACAAGACACACCATTTAGGTAATTACGATTAAAATTTTTTGGAGTTTATAAAAACTGTGCTTGGCGCATATATGGTATATCAATATATACCAACACCAGTCGCCTCCTCTCCTCTATAACTCGGGGTATTATTTGGACAACTCACATTTATTATTTTTTCTATAATTGCTATATACTTTGAGTTATGTACTTCATATTCGTTGTGATTAAAATATATATTGCTATTTTTTTTAGAGGGAAAGTTATGGACACCAATGCAGCCCTGCCTCTGGTGTCAAATTTTACAGCACCCGAAAACCGTCTTCACAGACATTTGCATCAGAACTGAGGTGTTTTAGATATACGAATCTATACTGGTGCTTGTCGTATGTTTTTCAGTTGTCTTCCTTCTGTTTCTTTAATGCTTACAATCATTTTATTTATATATATATTTGATTAGTAATAATTTTCCTCATTTAGGTTTACTTATATGGTCATTTGTAGCCCAGTACGTTTTTTCCCATCTCAAGCAATGGAAGATGGTATGTACAGGGCTATCTTACCCCATCACGATATATTCATTGATCGTTTGTCGTTTTGCCAATCTTATCAGTATATGTTCTAGATTGCTAGAGAGAAATTACGTAAGAAAATATCTCATAGTCCTTAAAATGTATTCTTTCTAACCATAGCCTTATTTGCAGGATCAATGTCTTGGTTCACTTTCTTTTTTTAGTATGTACTTATCTCATTTTTTATTAACTTGCTATACTACTGACACTTAACTGCATATAAATTGAGATAACTCTCATATATAAGTTTTCTCTCTTCCACTAAAACCGATAAGAATTACGGCGGTTATTACTTGAATAGCTTCAGTTGATGCTGTTTTGTACGTTACCACCACTCTAAGCAGTATTCTCTGGATAACATGCATTTTTTAGTCTAAACTAATATATTGGTGCATTATACAGTATAGTTGAGTTTACCACCCCATATAACACATCCTTTTCAGTACTGTTCAGGGGTGCTATTTTGTTTGGCAGCTTTTTAAACTGTTTTTTTTTATTGTGGTAACCATGACTTCCTCGTTTATCAAGCTTTAAACCTTTTTAGAGTATTTCAATATTATCCAAGTTAAAACTAATATTTTTGCATTTGCCTTTTTCTTTTAATATTTAGCTTCAGTTTTATCTGGCGCTAGCCTTGGTTCTTCCATCCAAATTTTAATTTTAAAAGCGGGGATTAGCAGATTTTACTAAAGTTTGCTCATTCTCAACTTTCACCATCAGAGCTAAGTCTATAAGGGCTATGGTGATAGCATTTGTATGTAGATAAAGACGTAAAACTTTCCATTAAGTTAGTTCTAATACAGAGCCTTGTGGGTTCCCCACGCCGGATAGTATATTTTTCCGTTTTTTCTACCACACGTATTTTTCCTTCAGGTAACTAAGCACTATATCTATCTTCTTTTAATTTCCCTCTATGTTAAACGCGTTAGCTACATACAGCATGATAAAAATTATTTTTTATGACTGCTTCCAAAGCTTGTATAGTAGACTACCCTTATGGGAAATTAAACTATGTTGATGAAGCTCCTCTCTACTATCAATCGCACTTTCAAACTTTTCGTAATCATTCATTGCCTTAAACAATTTACTAATAGAGTTAAGAAAATTCAAAGACCTATAGAACATCTCTTGCTCTGATGGCTTTCCCTCTTTGAGTATCGGTACCAGTCTGATCATTTTTCATACTATTGGCAATACTTTCTACACTACTTTTATCGATTTTAGCTTTCATCTGCCGTATTAAGCTAATATGACCTAACAATCTAAATAAAAGTATTGGCAATTTCGTTTTTTTTACAGATAAAGCTCATACAACGCCAATACTTTCAAACTTTTAGTTGCTATCTGGTATTCATCCCCGCACATATTACTTAGTTGAATATATGGATTCTAGTCGTTTGAATTAATCGATTAATTTTCTTGATTCTCTTTTAATAGCCTTATAAGCTCTTAAAGTTTTCAATTTTTTTGCTCTACTGGGGAGCTTTCTATTTTTGGTACGTACCTCTCTTTACAACTATTCTTGCACAAAAATGGTTGCTTTACATTTCTAGACATTTTTAATCACTTTCACTTAAATGATTTTATTCATAAGGAAATATCAAGAATTTGAAGTACTGAAAATGTGAAGGCTATTCGCCATTAGCTGCGTTCCCTCATATGTAGAGTGTGGCATCGTCTGTATTAGCACCAACACCTAAGTGATCACATGGTTGCTCAACGATGCAGATACAATATTCTGGGGTATTAGCCTTACCAAAACTTGATAGAGGAAGACGGGAAGCAAGGCTGATGGATAACAAAGCCAGTTTTGGATGTATCATTACATTTAGGAAGATTATCAGAATTTGAAAGTTAAATTAGTAACACAGCAACTATAAGATCGAAAATTCCATTTCTCATAAAGGACATCCCTTAGATATACTTTCAACAAAGATAAATCTTTGGAAGACGATAATCCATCAGCTCAAGTACAATATTCATGCAAAAACAAGTGCTACAATCAGCAACATTCACAGCTGTTATGAAAAATGCTGCGACTAAAATGTCACTGGAAGATATTACATGACGCTATTTCATCCTGGTTTCAAGAAACTAGAGTTTGTAAATTTTATTAAAAAATTATAAACTAAAATACTGCACTCTGCATAGGAGTATAGACTGCGAACTAAAAGATCAAAGCTTCCAAATGTCCTCCATCGAAAAATTAACGCAGCTACTCAATTGTACATACGTGTTAATGTGGCAGATTCCTTAAAAATTATAGTTTTATGCACCTCCAATTTGCGTGTGATCAATCTTTTCTCCTTATAATCCCTTTTAATATATTTGGATATAGATATAGAAAACAGTTGAAACATTGTAACAGATCCACTATAAAGAATAACACTGGTAAGGAAATGTACATTTGAAAACAGATTACATAAGCAAAAAAGGTCCATATAGCAAAGATAGTCTGAAAGGATTAATTATTGGTTTATGTAGGTTTATGGTCCTACTATATGAATCTAAAAGCGCCACCAAAACAAAAACTGTTGACTATTATTGAGAATTATATCTGAAAAAGGGCTTCAAGTAAGGATCAATGATGAAGGTGGAGATAATATAAAGAAATCTATTGATTGCACTATGTATAGAAGTTTGGAAACTAGTAACAAATGAATGATAACAAACTGTAACACTTATAATGGAAGTTGGTTTTGTTATTTTAATTTCAAATAAGTGTTGAGGCTTAGCTTCGGTCATCAAGTGCTAGTTTTCTATCACTTGATGCATCTTCCCTCAAACTGAAGTGTATCCCTATTACCTAAGAACGGCTAAGTTTACTTCCTTAAGATGCAAGGACCCGTTAGAAAATACTATTTAAGTTAGTTGGGGATGATTGTAAAAAGAGATCTCGAAACTGGATAAATTACGCTAAGTTCGTAATGTAGCTGATACTGATAGCAAACTATACAAACCCAGATAGTATAGAACGGACCATCACTTCAGAACTAAAAGAGTATATATGATAACTATGCTTGGACTGCTCAGAAACTTCAGCTGCACCTCATTGTGCTCTAGAAAATTCTCTAAGTTGAATAGTATCAATAGTAGACCTTTTACTAGTGCTTCTCCAACACTTGTACGAGTATGAAAGCAAATGCGTGTGAAACGGTAGTTAATATTAAAAATCCTCATTATAAAGACGTGGGCTTGTGCATGATAAGGTAGTCGATTCGAAAGATAAAAGAAATCTAAACTTCTTGACGAGGAAGTCATAAAAATTATGTTTACACATATAACAAATAAGGAAGTAACAAAAACAAGACATTCGGAAACTTAAATAACTAAAAGATTAAAATGAGAAACAAAACACTCATAAATACAACGCTAATACAATACAATGCTTGTATAAGATTACGACCAATCTTCGCACTCTTTATGTTAATGTCTTCAAGTTAACTCTGAACTGTAAAAAGGACAACGCATGACCAAAAAAAAAATTAAGCGTAACTACTTACTCTCCCAGTTAACTAATCAAAAATATAATAATAAATCGTCAGAGATAGCACAGATTTTTATAACAAAAAGCAGTTGGCTTTATATTGTTTTTTATTTTTAATGTACTGTAAAATGCTTTACGTTGATAGACAACCTATTTTACAGTCATGCACGCGCTAATTTTTAATATGTTACAATTTTATTAGAAATGTAACCGAGCGAAAGTAAACATAACCAGTTAAATCTTTAATTTAGAAACCTATAACTTATAGCTTTATTGCAAGTACGGCACTTACACCTAGTAACATTGGCGAAGGTCGTTCGGATCCTGCTATTGCAAATGAATTATGGATTGCATCTGTTGCAAAGCAGATCTGTAATTCAATACTAAACGCCCAATCGATTTGTATTATATTTACGCAGAACGAATAGAAAGCCATACATAATCGTACTTTTAGTATGGCTTTCTAACATTTTCCCCATTTTCAATGCAAACTCCTATTTTTATAAGATTTGCTTTTTTGCCTTTAGCTTCTTTAACACTGTTTCTTCTGCTTAGACTCTTTAACAACTCTTTTTTTAATTTTGTAATTTGGTGTTCTTCAAATAACGTTTCGTCTAAAACTGAGGGGTTTTCAGGAGAAAAATCATTATGTTAGAAACGCGCATTACCCTTCATATGTGTATAGAAGAATATAGGAGAGAATGTACAGCTCACATTTGGCTTCAAATCGTTTCTGGGTAATTAATGCACAGATATCGCTGATGCTCTTTTGATTCTATGATTATTTGCTACCAATCTAATTAGATGTAGCCATACTTTAGATATACTGTCAGTCCCATTAAGGACTTTTGCACAATTTGTTCTAAACACAAATCTCGAGAAACAAAAAGAAAGAAGGTTAATCATCTTTCAGATCTTTAATTACTATATAGATGACCATGACTAAAACCATTGGTACAGTTGAGATAACGATGATACTTTTACACTATTGAGACTCCTGATATGGTTCATGTATAAATTCAATTTAATACTTCCTAATATTTCTTTTTGAGAGTTTAAAGTACTTACTCTTTATAACTCTGACTTATTTATCTTCTTGAATATTAGACTAACCCTGTCATAAAAGACAGTTAACATGAGACAAATTAACGAAGACCAGTATATAGTGATGAGAACCCGATCTAAAATCCGATTATCTGATTCTTGTCGAATCTTCTTTTCCCGAATTGACGCAAAGTACTCGAATGGTCCAACATGAAAAATGCACTTGTGCAATAATGTTACTGGAATTGTTTGCTTTGTTAACATTTTCATTTTTTACACTACTTTTCCCCCTTTCTCCCTGTCCCTCCCCTCTCTGATCAGTTTGACCGGTTTAGACCAAGTGGACGCCGTGAATACTAAAATACAAAGCGAGAAGTGTATTAAATTGGCGTGTACTTTTATCTTCTATGTGCTGAACGAGAAACTTATTTTCAAAACATCTGAAATACAACTGGTATCATCATGACTTTCAGGATGAAGTGGATGAGAACCTCGCCTTCTCCGTTTAATTTGGAAAGGAACAGATTTATAATTCTTTGATAATCGAAGCAGAAAATAATGATGGTCATATTTTAAAACAAGAAAGACGATGTTCCATTAGCCCCATCTTCAGGAACAAGACAATTATGACTGATATATACAATTTCTTCCCTCAAAAAAATTTTAGTTCCTCTTCTTCAATAGCCTTTTTGAATGACTTTTAAGTGATATCTTGTGCTCTCCTTCCCCACCAGATTTTGTACTAAAAAACTTTTGCCTTATTATTATTAGAAGAAGAAGAAATGCTTTTTATGACTGCTAGTTGTTTGGTCGTTTGGTCATAATATGGAGATTTTCAAAAGTAATCATGAGTTAGCTCCCTCCACAAAACGTGCAAAATAGACGGTGATGATATTTAGATTATCATTTAGAGGAAAGTATGTAAACCTGAGATTTAACCAACGTTGTAACCTGACAACTGTGATGGATACAGTACCTAACATCAGTTGATGTGCATAGAACTCGAGAGCTACGTAAACGGGGCTCAATAATAAAATTTTGACGGTAAATTCGCATGTTAGTGCAAACACTTCTTAGTGGCAATTAGGAGACCAGAAAAAGTACACACTAGGATGTAACAGAAGTTTTCCCATATTTTTCTTGATTGTGTTTAATAAATTACGTGTAACATCTTTTAGTTTTATTGAGGTACTACCTAGGGCTCTCAAAAAGTTGTGCAATATAATGCAAGCGATGATCGCAAAGTTCAGGCGTAAAAAGAGCTCGCATTGGTCAAAAGGCAATGACGGACAATTTACATGTAGTTTGAGTATTGATTCATGGAGGAAACGGCCCCTGAGCTAGGAGGTGATTGAATTTTGGATTGGAAGTTTCCCGGAGGAGATTTCAATTTAGCAGACATTTTGAGGTCGGAACGTTCACCCTCGTCTGTCACAGAGGAGAACATCCTGTTCTCAGGATGATGCTTCAATCGAACAGGCATGTGACCTATCGACAGGTACGCCACCAATTCATCCAATTCTGCACGACCACCTACAAGTGAAAAAAGCTTCTTATAGATACCTAATACCTTAACTGATGAATACATGACATGACGCGTTTCATGGTGAACATCAATAGCACTACAACAGGTGATGAAACCTGGCTTTATTTTTATAACGCGCCCACTAAAGCCTGAAACAAAGTTTTATAACAATGAGGTTCTCCTAACGTGATAGGATGACGAGTGTGCTCATATTCATGAGGAAACTTGAAAGAGTTATTAGACGATTGGTTTCAAAGAATGTAGAAGTGTATAGAGTACGCCGGGAGTACTGCAGTATTAAATTAGTCATTATAAATGTTGCTGAATTGCATACTTGTACAGGGAAAATTTTTTTTTTATTATTATGGTCAACCTTTTCAACCAATTTTATGTTTGACGTTTGTTATAGCTAGGTCAATGTTTGAAGTTTTGTTTCCACTCATGTCAATACTGAATATGACGCCAGCTAAGACTACCTATTTAATCGAAGAAAGACTTCATTGTGGCCCTCTTTTATTAAATTGTATTTTACCATGTTATAATAGCCTGATCGGAAAGTTTGAGAAGACAGGAAGTGTACTGGATAACAATTTGCTAAGAACGGGTAGATCGGTAACTGTGACCACTCCCGAGACCGTAAAACAAGCTCAGGAGCTTTATGAACAAAAGCTCACAACTTCTGCCTTTAAAGGCGCAGCTCAACCCAACGTGAATGTGGGGTCTATGCACACCACCCTCACCAAAAAATGGAATCCGTTTCTGTTTTTTTATTAGCAAAAGATTCACTTTTGCAAAAGAGATCATTTGGACCTAAAGGTTGAACATAAAGCACGTCTATTTCACAGATGAGGCCTATTTTCAACTAGATAGCCATGTCAACAAACAAAATATATGGACATTGCAGTACCGAAAACCCACATTTGACCGAAGTTCGTCGATTGCGCCCAGAAGAAGTTAGTGTATGGTGTGTAATTTTCCACTATGGAATTGTCGGGCCATTGTTTCTCATAAAATATGTGAGTGAAGAAGTTTATCGCACAGAAAATTTTGAGAGATTTATTCCAATTGTGAGAGAAAAAAGATAAGTCAACCAATATTGGTGTTAGCAAGATGGAGCCACCGCCCATCGAACTCAAGGCATCTTTGACATCCTCACAGAAGTCTTGGGAAAGAGTCGTAAGTCTGGACGCCCCCCGTAAGACGGAAGATGGCATCGAGTGACCCCCAAATTCTCCCAATTCTTCTTATGGGGCTATCTTAAGGATAGGGTTTGCCGGAACAAACCCCATTCCATCGACGAACTTAAGAATCGCATCACAGAAGAGGTTCTGCCCATTTCACAATTGAGAGTTTCGTGAAGAGTTGAATTGACCATCTCTACTGAAGGCAGTAATTTTGAAAACATAATGCACTAAAATCCATTTATTCATCATCATAATAAATTTTATCTTGCGTAGTTTTTTTATAATGCATTTTTTATCGTTTCCGTCGCATAAAAAAGACCGTCTACTTCTATAATAATTGCTATTTTTAAGTATTTTTCCTTTCACATTTGTTGCGTTATCATTCGCGAGTTTCAAACACACAAATTCTTGTAATTACTGATTAGCTGCAATTATGCCCAAGGCTGCCAAGCGTATAACGTTTTTTGCACGGCTAGCAGTAACTTTTTTACTGTATGCAAATAGCGCATGTTACGTCAGGATTTGGTTGTAAAAAAATTTATGCGTTGCTCTTATGTAACTTTTCCGCAAGAAATTAATAATGACTCTGGCAGTATTAATACTTTTTGCGACTTAGAGCGATAGAATAAAAAGAAGTTTTCGCCTAACTAATCTTGGTTGTCGTTCTACCATTGTTAATTTTCCACTTACATTGCTGATTAGCTTATCTTTCTATATGGTAGCACGGAACTATTGTTGATTGAAAAGTATTTAAAACAAAAACAAAAAAGCTAAAAGAGACCTTTTTATCGGGAAAGAGGGATTGGAGCTCCACCCCTACAGTCTCGGTTTTGATTAGATTCCACCCCTTTTGTGCGATTGGAGTATGCTCGACGTCTTCACGGCTGATAAAATAATTTATTTAGTAGCAACTGACACATATTCAAAAAATTAAAATAAAAGGGCTGTTTAAGCGAAATCGTATTTTGAACCCAACAATTATTACAGTAATAATGGTAAGGCTCTGACACCCCGGGTGGGAGCACACCCTGCGAACTGAGAGGTTAAGGCTCTCATATGTTCCCCTTCATCTCTAATATGGGCGATGTGACAAGCATCGCGCCTTTAAATCACCGTCACTATTACCCCTTATTCGAAGTGAATACAGGTACTCATTTATTTTTAGAGACTGAGTGGACCACCCGCCAGGCATCAAAGAGCTCCGGTAATGAACCTGAGTCCGTCCGCACTGCAGGCCGCCTCACAACCACAGGCGATTAATTATTACAATAGATATCGATTATAAGTACAAAAATTGCAAATGTGTACTAGTGACCTAAATTCGAATGAAATTCAAAAATTAACAATAAGGACGAGTAGCAAAATTAGTATAAGTACAAATTTTCATCAGCTTAACATTCTAGGAGAAAAAACTGACTTATTGGACAATTCCTCGGAATGTAATATAAGTTTTGTCAAATTAATGATAGGATTCAATTTACTGCTAGTTAAACATTATATCAATCCGCCTAATGTGCAACTTCATCCAAACGTTTGCTGAATTTACCACAAAATTTTTGTCATTTCCATTTCTATCTTCATCATGAATATATCGAAATCAGAATCTTATATTTTGGTGTTTTCTGAACTTCTATGATGTCACTTTAACAAAAATTAGAATAGGCCAGTGAAAATTAAAATACAGAGATGGTAGTCTCTAAATGTACATCTTGGTTTTTCCCCAACGCGACGTTTAGATCCAGAGGAAAAACAATAGCAAAATTGTTCAATGTGACAGAGTTTACTCTTCATTGATCTGGTACGCAATACTCCTTAGCAGAAGATCGTTTTGATAGTTAGAGTCACCCATGGACCATTTTAAAGATATACTGCACTCGTAGTTGATCCTTATTTGAAGTGAATACTCCAAAACCAAATCTTCATGTCGCATTCTTTCACCATTTTCTATATTATGGAATTTCCCGCAAAAGTTAACTCTCTTGTTGGGATAAAGACAGGAAGAATTTTATAATTGAACCGTAAGAAGAAACTGGATACACCAACTCCTCAATCAAGAAAGAAACGATTTGTTGGAGACCAAAGAAGGTCCAGAACTGCTGAAGCTACTACAGTGGGGATATTTAGACCAAAACTAAATACTCTACTTCTGTAGATAGTCCCCAGTTGAAACACTAAGGGACAACATCAGTAAAGAATTTATATTTAAAACTATTTCTCCTTTCAACTGAACCATAAGACCAAACCCCCAACCAAAAAAGAAATAATCTGTTTGTATGCCGACGGATTCAGGATAAGAATATTTAGACCAAGGTACTAAATACTCCATTTCTAGAGATATATCCTACTAGGGAGATGTTCAGATCAGAATTAAATATTCTGTTTTAATGGATATCCTTTGTTCGCAAGAAACAACATGAGTACTAAATTTATGTTTAAAACCGCAAGAACAAATAGTGTAAAACGAATTCGTCAATCAAGAACGGAACGATCAATTGAAGAACAGAGGGGATCCAGAACTGCTGAAGCTATTTTGATGGAGATATTTAAACTTTGCTGTTATGGATATTCTGTACTCGGAACACCAGACGAGTAATCAATTCGTGTCCAAACCACGTCTTCTTTTAATTGTGCATTAAGAAAAAGTTGGGTGACACTAAACCCCCAACCAAAAATAAAACGATCTTTTAGTAAACAGTCAGACTGCTGGAGCTACTATTGATGTAGATACATACTCCGTTTCTGTATATATCCCCTAATCGGATCACCAAACAGTAACTTAAGTAATAAATCATGTTTAAAATCATTTCTTCTTTCAATTGGGCGGTAAAAAGAAAGTGGGTGAAATTCAATCCTCAACTAAGAACGAAACGATTTGTTGGCGAACAGGCGGATTCAAAACTGCTGAAGTCACTAGAGGTGGGGATATTCCGCTCTTGTAGATATCCACTACTCGGAAAACAAAGAACAAATGAGTGATAAATTCATGTTTAAAACAATTTATTTCATTTGGGCCGTAATTGAGTGAAAAATACCAAACCTGCAACCAAGAAAAAAACATCTGTTGGTGTATAGACAAATCTAGAACTGTTGAAGCTGCTAGGGTAGAGATAATTAGACCAAGACTAAATGGTCCCCTTCGTGTAAGTATCTTCTACTCGGAACTCCAAGGAACAACATGAGTAATAAAGACATGTTTAGAACCACCTCTCTTTCAATTGGGCCGTATAAAGAAATTAGGTAAAGCAGAAACCCCAACCAAGAAGGAAAGGATTTGTTGAAGTGCAGACAGACCAACCGTTGAAACTGCCCGGGTAAGATATTTAAACCAAGACTAAGTACTCCGTTGCTATGGATACCCTCAACTCGGATCACCAATGGATAAATCAGTTCAAACGATGTCTCTTTTTACAATAATTGTGCCTTAAGGAGAAATTGAGTGAAATCAACTCCTCGACCAAGAACGAAACGATGTTTTAGTGAACAGACGGACCAAAACTGCTAAAGTTACTATTAGTGTAGATACTTGAGTAATAAATCCATGTTGAACCCATTTCTTCTTTCAGTTAGACCATAAAAAGAAATTGGGTGACATCGAACTCCTAACCAAGAAATAAGCAATCTGTTGGTGAGCAGACAGATCCGTAACTGCTGGATGCTTTTTAAAGTCACATTAATTTTAATTAGGTCCTAAGAAGAAACGAGTAAAAGAAATATCAAACTCCCAACTAAGAACAAAGTTATTTGTTAATGAATAGATAAATTCGGGGAGTGTGAGGCTATTAGGATGGGGATATTTGGACCTAGACTGAGTACTTTGCTTTTATGACACCAATATCTTTCAGGATTGACAGAGTCCATACTGAGAAGGATATTATTCTCGTCTCAAATAAATAGACAGCAATCAAGGCGCTGAGTTTATGCACTCAGCTCCAAGCGTTAAACATACTAGAAATACAGAGAAGAGTTACCTTCTGTTGGGTTTTTGGTCATACCGAAATAAAAGAACCAAATTCCTCACTAGGATTAGAACCTTTCTGTGGAATTGTTCAACGCACATTCTTATGGCAAAAATAGAGTTAAATACAAAAATTTTGGAAAGAGTGTTAAGAAACTCCATAGTTCTGCCTAGCAAATTCAGCAAAAAAAAGAAATGGCAGGAATAACTTTGCATCCTGACAGGATAACAAGAAATCAGATAGACCACGTAATAATAGATGCGAGACATGTTGTGGATGTGATACTGGCCAGTTTATGGTCCGCGTTACGTACAGACAACGGGTAGCAATTAATAAAGAACAACGAGGGGAAGTAAAAAAAGTACAACACAGGTAAGTTAAACGGGAAGAAATAACAGCATACAAAAATATAAAAAAGAAGGATAAAAAGAAAGAAAGCGAAGGGGGATGGAGAATAGGAGAAGAGTGGGAGCAGGTAAAAGAGATAATAATTAAAACGTCATCGGCAGTATTAAGAAAAGTAAAAACAGGGGACAAAAGAAAGGAAATAGTACGACGAGGACTGCAGACAAGCAACTAAGGAAAAACATGTTACGCGGTTAAAAATGATAAACATAGTAAATGGAGAAACTAAAGAAGTATATAAAAAGATTAGGGAGAAAACAAAAAAAAATTGGCGAAGAAAAAAGAAAGAATATGAGCTCAGAACGAGGCAAATGAAGAAGAAATAAAGTTACCAGGAGAAGAAGCAGTCCAAGAAATAATCCATAAGCAAAAAAAAACAAAGCACCTTACATATAGACCAGGTAACAGGGAAAATAATAAAATACAGCGGAAAAGATCTGGAAAAGGAAATATACTTACTTATGAAATGGATATGGCAAGATGTTGCGTTAATCTGCTCCCTACATAAAAAGAAGACAAAAGTATACTACAGAACTACAAAGAAACAGCACTGTTAAATGTAGGGTATAAGATGTTAAGTGCAACAATAGGGCAGAAATTATAATTAATAATGGAAAGGGGAGTAGGCCAGTATCAGTGTGGTTTTAGAAGAGGCAAGTCAACCCTGGAACATATTTTTACTCCGAGGCAGATAGCTATGAGCAAAACATCACCCTTAATAACCTTTTTAGCGACTTTAGCAGAGCATACGCCACTATTATAAGAAAGGAGATGTATGTAGTGTTAGAAGAGTTAAATGTGGCGCGCAAAATAATAATAATGGTAAAGATGTGCCTAACAGATACAAAACCAGTTATCGGAAGAATTTGCGATTAATAAAGGTTTAAGGTAGGATGACCTCTTAACTGGTGTTAGCCTGCATTAATATAGGAGGTACAATTATAAACAGAAGGGTACAAATCCTCGCTTATACAAATAATGTGGTCATAATATCAAGAACAGTAAAGGATTTAAAAGAAGTTATCGGATAAACAGAACGAAGTTAAGGTTGGACTTAGAGTTAACAAAATAAAACCCATGTACATGATCACATCAATGGATGTGTACAGAGGCAGACTCTTGAGGTAAACCAAAGCAAATTCAAACAAGTTACAGATTTTAACTACAATAGAGTGATACTAATCGCAACAAATGATATAGCCAAAGATATAGCATCGAGATTAGCAGCAGCAAATAGAGGTTACTATGCACTAAGACATGTTTTTAATCCTAAAGATATATCCGAGTATAAAACTATCCTAACACCTATCGCGACATATGCAGCAGAGGCGTGGACGCTCAACAGAAGACAACCAGAGGTATTAAACAGGTGGGAACGGAAATTACCGAGACATCTTCGGGCAAGTGGAAGAAATTTTGGAATGGCGTAGGAGATATAATTACGAGTTAAATAATAGGCTGGGCTGGTCGGAACACTTTTAGAAGATGAAGGAAGAAAGAAGTGTCACAAGAGTATCCATAGGGAGACTTGAAGAAAGGCAATCGAGAGCAAGACCGCAAGCATATTGGGTGGATATGGTGAAAAAAGACCGAAATGAAGTAGCAGTTAGCAATTGGAGGACGGCAGCAACAACCGGACCGAGTGAAAAAGTATAAGAGAAAAAATAAAGGTAATGCAAGATCAGGCGCGGGCCTAACTAGCCCGTCCCCGTAAACCCAAAGTTGGGAAGCTCGTAAGAAAGAAGCCATGGCCTTTGATGGACTGTTGTACCTTTGGAATCTTAACTGTATGGTTAATTTTAAAAGAAGTGGGGCACAAGCTAGCCAATTGTTGAAAAAACATCCACCATGGATGAAAAATCTCCAGGAAAATCAACGACCCCTAAAAGATTTAATGTCGCTGAAACCGAACAATGGTCTAACCTTCTTTGGAAGACATGGACTTGATTGAGGTACTTTAATGTAATTTATATGACCTTCATCACTGTTGTGTGGATTTATCCAACAATTTACTTGTTCTAATATTTGTTCCGCGCATCCATATTCCTCATTTTTTTAACCAAAAGTTTAAAGACTATTTTTATTGACAATTCTTTTTTCATTATATTCTCATCTGAAAAGCAGTTGGTCTTAACTGACTTGACAGATAAGAGTTAGTATCTCTGAAGGTGGATGAACATATGAGAGCCTTAACCTCTCAGTTCGCAGGCCGTGCTCCTACGCGGGACGTTAGAACCTTACCATGTTATCTCCAGATGTTTGAAATCGTAATAAAAAATTATGACCATTTTGTTCTAACCTATCACGTTTTTGTAAATAGAAAGACCTTTAATTTTCATGATTTTGAAGGCGCCATGAAATGCAAACAGATCTCTTCCATGTTGGACTGCATTAAACTGAAGCCACTACTTGGAAGACATTCGAAACAGAAATAGCATCTTCGATAAACTCGCACTACAAGCGGCGCAGCTCTAAATTTAAGCCATTTTACGACCCATTGAGCGCCGGATCTGGCTTTTCGAATGTTCTGGGCGCAATCGGAAATTTCTACCACAGGGCCGCGAATTTGGCGCTAAACAATCGGAATTAATCCGCGGGCGCAATTTTCCATGCCGTTGGCCCGCAATTAAGCCCGCCAGTAATTGCGTGTGTTTCCGAGTCGCCCGCACGTCCTTCGAATTCTGCCCTTATCGCCGCCGCTGCAATGCTAATGGCGCGCTCCTTTTAACGGCCGCTTTGAATTTTTCCGCGGCTTATCGCGCGCCGATAGGAGCGCGAGTCACCTTCGCCAGAGATAAGGAAGACACGCCGACCGCTACCGGCCGAGGTCGCGGGGCGTCGCGGACGTGCTGCATGCCAAATATGTGGGTTAATTAGGCGGCAGCGCGGCTAGAGGCGGCACTTCCTGCAAGGAAGCGGCCGGCGGGGCCGAGGAAGAATTCGGAGCAGAGCGCTTGGGAAATGGCAGAAGCAACAGCGGAGGCGATCAATCAGACTCGTTTGCGTTAGGAAGTCATTGTTAACAGAATTGGCGGCGTGCGGGCTTGATTGTGAAATGGCGATGGGAGCCGACTGCATACAGCGATATGGTGATCAAACGGCTCTTAGACTTCGTTGATGCGATTAGGATAGTCATTGTTAACAGAATTGGCGGCGTGCGGGCTTGATTGTGAAATGGCGATGGGAGCCGACTGCTTTGCATACCGATATGGTGTGAAACGGCTCTTATTGCTTGCTCCTTTTCGTTGCACTCCCACGATTTAAAATTAGTCCATGAAACTTCCAATGAAGAAAATTTGAAATCTAAAACTTCTTGTAAAAGGCAGCCCTAAGAGTACTGATTTAAATGTTAAGATAACAGCGCATGGAACAATATCCAAGTGCGTTCCAGGAAAATCGTCGCCGGCTAATTGGCCTCATTGTTTTTCTAGTTGGCTCCTTTCTTTTTCAAGATAGAAACTTGAATATGTGGGACAAAGGTACGCATTCCTAGGAGAGCGAAGTGTGGGCAGGCCTAAGTTATCTTGACTTAAAAATCTAAGAGTGTTTGGGTGCAGCAGTGAAGAATTGTTTAGAGCGGCTGTCAATAAAGTCCAAATAGCCATGATGGTTTCCAACCTTCAATATGAGAGGTACTAAAAGAAGAAAAAGACAACAAACTGGTTAGTGACAACTCATAACAGATTGTTTCATTAGACACCCTACCTCGTGCTTTACCAAATGAAAATGAAAAACAGGATATGTTCTACTGGTAGAACAAGAATGAGTCTGTTCTTATAGCAAGCTCTTGCATTTTTATAATGGTGATTTACAGCAAAATCATCTAAAAAGCTCTAATGATCTAGTCGTGTATATCTACAAACGTAATATTTAAAGCAAAATACTAGCCAAAGGTGATACCAGCTAAGAGTCAGTCGAGTACGTTTTCAAATGACGAGCAAAGAAACCTCCTTGATATGTGATTACTATTTGATTTACTTATTTTGGAAAATCGTCGCTGCATACCAATTTAAGACACAATGTCATCTCCATAGAGTTATCTGAGTCAATTTGGAATTATTTGGTAGAATTACTAATAGAACAGAGTTTTTAATTTAATTATTCGGATCATGTGGATGAAGTTTTAGGGATAATACGCGTCAGTAAATGCGAACAAGATGTGGTTATAAGGGAAGAGGATACTCGGTTGTAGAACGTGAGTCTGCCTGCAACTGAAGAGCCATGCAAAGAGAAATTTATATTCCATTTATATTTTCATTTCCTCAATTGTCTAAACAAAGAAAGCATTAACAACTAAAACTACTATGGCGTGCTCTTACCGCCACAACCCGGACTTAGCATAAGCGGCGAGACCACTAATAAGTCAAATAAAACTCGCCCGCCCCCAGCAATCTCTAAGCTTGTTCCGAAAACAATGATGCCGGCCGACTAGGTTCTACTTTCCTGCGGAAAGAGGGTATGAGTATGAAAGCATTGAGTCAAGGGACTTAATGTTTAATTGTGTAATGATTTTAGAATAATTACTAAATTAAATCGGAACAACTGAACATAACATCATTAACTAGAAACTAAATATGAATAAAGAAATGGAAAGAAGAATAATTAAATATGAACCAATATCCTCCAGAATTATAGTAATGCATATTAAACTAAAAGCGTGATAGCAATAATGCAAATATACGGACCAACAGAAGGAACAGAAGAAGAGAAAATAATAGAATTTTACACAGAACTACAGAATGTAATAGAGAGTAAGAGCAAAATATGGAAAAATTATAATAATAGGAAACTGGAAAGCAAGGGTGTGAAGTACAGGAAGAGGTGGAGAAGAAACTTTAAACCAGAATGATGCTGTATTATCAAACAAGTGAACTATTAATATACAGGATCGGAAGATTGAAGAAAAATATACTTTCATAGCCGAGGAAAGGAATGCAAGGAACTTAATGACTATATAGTATACACAGTAACTCTGGAACATAAAAACAGAAAAAGAACTAGAATTATCAACACAGTACAGCATGGTAACAGCTATATTAAAGGACAAAATAACAAAAATAAAGGAAAAAAAGAAATACGATAAAATAAATGTAAATAAATTTAAGAGAAAATATATCCAATAATAATTTAGCAAAACAATAGTAGAATACGTGGAGAAAGAATAACAAATAGAAAGCATAAACAGAGGAGAAATGAAAGAAGCGATAAAAACTTAAAAAGCAGACAGACCAGGAGAAGAAGATGAAATAGAACCAGAACTGATTGAATACCTAGGAGAAGAAAACATAGACTGTCCCTGGAAAATATACAAAAAACCGTGGAAAACTAGAGTAATATCAACGGACTGTGAAATAATCTAGTAGTACCTATATACAAGAAAGAGAATAAGTAAAATGTGGTAACTACAGAGCTACATGCCTGTCATCGGGAAGCTTTAAGATTTATACAAAATAATAGAAAAAAGAATAAGACAATTCGTAGAAGAAGAGATTTAGAAAGAACAAACAACATTCGTACCGGGAAGACAGACGAACGATAATTTTTTTACAATAAGAAACCTAATGGAACGAAGCTTAGGGAATGGTGAAGAAGTTATTTTGGCCTTTATAGACTTCAAGGCAGCGACATTTGACTCAATAGAAAAATAAATGGTGTAGAAGAGCCTGAAAGAACCTAATATCACAAAAACACTCATACAAATAATACGAAGCACTTACAATAAAGTGAAAGGAAAGGTTCAGATTGCAGGAGCAACATCAGAAGAGTTTGCTTGGAAGAAATGAATCAAGCAGGAAGATAGCTTCAGTTCCCTCTTATTTATAATAGTAATGAACAAACTGAAAAACACTAAGAGAAGAATGACAAATATTCCGACAACAATAGGACACCAAAGACTAGAGCCGATAAGAATAGTGGACTCAAAAAAGAATATGCAGAAACAAATGGAAGCAACAACATAAAACAAAAATAAATATAAGGACACAACACTTGAAGAAGCAACAACCTATGAATACGTAACAAGCCTCATAAGGAGTGATGAGAACATAAACGTAGAAATAACAAAAGGCGCGAGAAAATCAATTAAACTCTCTATGCAATACTAGGAAAAACGGAACTAAAACGAGAAACAAAACTAAGGATTTATATTATAACCATCTCACTATTGTTATACGTAAGCGAAAACTGGACTTTGCATAAGAAACATATTAGGAAAGATGGCTACAATAGAGATGAAACACTCAAGGAAAAATGGAGGGGAAACAAAATGGGATAGAATTACTAACAAAGCAATCAGAAAGATGATTAAACAAGAACCAATAATGAGCAAAATGCAAAGACAAATAAACTGATTCTATCACATGACTAGGATAAACCTAACAGATTGACCAGTATGGTATAGGGAGCAAAAAGTCACAAGAAAAGGAGAGAAGGAAGGCCAAGGAA
This sequence comes from Sinelater perroti, assembly GCA_036346155.1. Lineage (NCBI taxonomy): Eukaryota > Metazoa > Arthropoda > Insecta > Coleoptera > Elateridae > Sinelater > Sinelater perroti. Next base: position 17,928,140 of record JARFIY010000254.1, on the reverse strand, counting down.
AACATGGTTACAAGAAATAGGAAACGAAAGGAGCAAAAGAAAGAAAAATAGCATTAAACAGAAAGCTCTTGAAGAAATAAGTGGACAGATAAAAAGAACCTAACCCAAATCCGACACCTGAAAGAGTACAAAGAAGGGGTGAAAGAAAAATCAGAACATCTGAAACAAATGTTTTTAGTAAAATACTTATAACAATGAATTATTTTATTGTTCGCTCTGGAAATGATTCTCACCCTTTGATGTAAAAATTGGAGATTAATTTTGGTAGGGAATCACTAAATTTAATTTGAAAACTCACCAGTGAATAGATCTGTTGCCGAGAAGCTGAACACTTTAGCGCGCAATAGAACTGCATCAGTTCAAATGTATCAGTTCTCTTCAATTATAACACTGATGCTATTAGAGTGATGAATCACCCTCAATTCCTAAAAAGAACTAAACATACAATTGAACGAAGGATAGGCTGCAATGACACGTTGTAGAGAGAACTAGCTCAGCCCATGCTACGATTCTTAAGTGCCCCACAGATAAAAATGAGTGAATTTACATCTAATGACCGGACAGGTTGTTAAATCTGTTGAAAAAGTAAGTCAAAGCTCGCTCCATCATGCATTACCCACATAACGTGTTGTACTATCATTAGCATGTCTTCAAGCAATAATGATGACCACCAATAATTCCAGCCCAAACATTAATGCTAAACCGTTGTTGATGATGAACTTTAAGCATTCGATAGGAATTTTCCCTGATAACCCACATATGTTATACAGGAGTTAATGACACTATCTTTACCAAAGGTTGTTTCATCTGCGAAGAAGATTTATGATAGATATCTCATTATGATACAAAACTCAGCACACAAACTTTCATTTCAAAATAAAATCCTCTCGTGATGATAGTTACAAATGATGCAACACGGTCGCTCAGAATACACCACGCTATTGGGCTACTTACCTGAAGCTTGCATTAGGGTTACCTTCAATTTCTTGTAGAACATGTTCTTCTAACTTAACTGTACGAACATGACGCGCTCATCTTTCGTGTATATGTATATAATCTCTGCTTATTTCTGATAAGAAAAAGATTAATTTAAGAGCTGTGTAAGCACACCATAACAGAAGTGAGCGTTATTACGAAGAAATAACGTCATAAAATACAATATTACGATCTATCATTTTCAGATAGTTCATATGAACATAAATTGCTTCCTGAAGTTTGTACGTATAATTAATGTTTGTTCTGTATATTCCTCAAATATGTCAATCATTTTTTCTCGATGTTTGCTATCTTGGTTCGGATAAGTTGAGCTTAAGCAGTCTTCTTTATCAACAACTGAATGTTAATTCAGAGTTTTGGTCACTCTCTTGCATCCTTTCTGCAAACTTTTTATTCATTCTATCTTGGCGAGTTCTCTTTTATTCATCCAAATACCTCTCTCTATTTTTCCATCTCCGATTTTCCGTTTTTCTTTTCTGTCTTCTCCTTTTCCCACCCCTTCCCTACCTCTTTCTCTCCTTCTATGTCATATGCTCTTCATTATTTTTGCAAAAGTTGGTCTCGTCTATTTGCCATTCGTTGTCTTCGAGGTTCCTTACATCCCACCATCATATAAAAAAACTTCGTCCATCAATCCTTCTCAGCTTGTTAAATTATCTGTAAAATCGTGTGTCACACAAATTATGTATCTGCATTTCAATATCTCACGCCAATTTTTATCTGTTTGGAAATCTATTTAATTTTAAAAGGTTTTTTAAATACCGAAACCCATAAAATTGTTGAATTTAAATTCAATGATATACAGCATGCTGGGGTTTTCAGTTTTCTTATGATTAAAGAAATTTTTATATCCTACGCTTACCCCTCTCCCCAATCAATCTCTAAATATACATAGAAGGAACGTTTTACATCCCATACAATGATGTGCCGCTTCACCCTTTCAGGAGATGAATCGAGTGAAGAAAGCTTGAGCAACGAAACAAACATGCTGTTCCATTTCCTATCCTAAGCTATTTCGCACGCTAGATTTTTCCAGTTTCAAGGATTTTTTCATTCTTTTGTCCTAATAATCGCCATTCTCATAAGTAAAAAGCTTTAAAGATCAAAAATATTTAATTTTCTATTTAAGAAGAGCTCCAATCAAAGTCGTTGAGGAAAAAATTTAACGTTTAGCCTTCCAATGTTATTTTAATAAATTCCACCCTCTTAAGGATTTGAAAATCTAAAAATGGTGTAACACAAAATCTATCCATCTTTGGGAAGAGTCTATATACCAAAATTTAGTCGCTCAAAAAAGGCTCACCTCTTTTCACTCCCTTAGGAGTGAAATTTCAAAAATTTCCACAAATTTTGATTATTCTGCATTTGGTGGTCTGGAGTGGGTCATATTAAGTCAGTTACTCAGAATATCAAGATTTGTATATCAAAATATGCAGCTTTAGACATTCTTTCTTTCCTTCCTCGTCATAATCGTACGTCTTTCGGCATAAGATTGTGAGCTACCACCCATTTTCTTGAATTTTTATTTCTACTTCTTCTTTAAATTGTTTTTCCAAACCTTTCTAATCAAAAGTTTCCTGTTTTCTTTATCTCTTCATTTCTTCTTTAAAAAAATCTCATTTCTTCGTAATACCAGCAAATTAATTTGAGGTTGTTTTTCAGTTAAAACAATCATTTTCAATATTTTGGAATTTTTTTTGATAGACGGATAATTAATTCACCTTTTATTTAGAATAATACTACCAGTTAAGAGCCAAGACGATGTATTTCTATTGTACTTAATAGCAGAAAAGCCACAACTCGTTTGATAGTCATTTCTCGTACATATTCTATGGACGTTATCAAAAAGAACTAAACTCTACATGTATGGTGCTCTCCAAGATCACCACTACAAATTAACCCATTCAAAAAATTATAAAGTTGGAAAGTAAAATGCTTCTAGGATGATCTGAGGCGACCCAAAAACTTTGGATTTAATAGTCTAAAACGATATGGTTACTATAAAATCTTAGAGAAATGTAACTTCAGATGACGACTGAGATAGACATCTTCCATTTCTCCCTATTAGTAAAATGCATATGAAGCTACAGACAATAACCACAAATAAAAAAAATCAAATGGAAGGAAGCTGTTCAGGAAAAATGATCAAATTGAACAAGTTTAATTATACAACAATGCTGTCAATAATTTATTTTTCATTTGTGATATAAATTCATGTTCGGGGCTGATTCTTGACCATTTTTCTAATTGAACAAGTACCGCTTGAGCAAGCACCGGCATTGAATGCAATTTAAATAAAAAAAGTTGCTGCTAGAAGCACGGAGAGCGTTATCTAAACTGTCCCGACAGAATATTGCTATCATAAACATACCCAACCTCTTTGATAACTGAAAAAATCCGCAAGCCTTTCTTTGCAGAGCGCTAGACATCAGCTTCTGCAAATGGAAAATTACCAAGGTTTTCTTAGAAAGGTACATGCCTACGGGGCAATGGAAGAAAGAAAGAGGCAAGTTCAGATTACCTCGCAGATAGGTGCAACCAAAATATTAATAATCAATGATCTTTTAATCGTCTCTGTTTAGTCATCATACAGCTACAGGAACTCTATAATGATACTACAGAATTTTTTTCGAAACGTTTTTTCCGCTATTATTTCGGATTTTAAAGGGAGATGTCAAATCCTAAATGTCTTGCCAAGACTGATTTATCAAGAGTTGGTGCTGTTTAATTTTTGAAATTTGTAAATTTGATGTTTTATTAATGATTAGCATTTGTTCTGACACAGGAAAGCGTGTACGCCTACAAGTAAAGAAGAAAAATACTATTCTTTATTACCAATGCCCAACTAGTCCTGATCTAATACAACTTCATGCGACAGTAGATAGGGTCTACATTAAAACCGAATAGTACAAGATCCTCGAAGTGTACCTCGAGTGCTGGTTAGGGATACTTCAATATTCATTGAGAAAGCAAAGACGCGTCCATTAGTTCTTGTCCTATTCTTAAGTAGGAATGGACCGTGATGCCCTTACAGTTATTCCTTCTTATTTACTTTTGCCTTGCTAACGCACAAGCACAAAAGCCTTCCTTTTGAGTATCTTGAACTTTACAAAGTTCTCTTCTCTTTCAGCCGAAGAATAATCATCAAAGAAAGCAAGTCCAAAGAACACTCAGATTAATCTGCCATCGAAATAAATTTAAAAAATTTCTTCTTTAGATTCGGTTGGTTTTTCCTTATTTTCTTTTTTCTCTTTATTTGCTCGGTATCTTTTTCTTTCCTGAAATTTTTATAGACTACATTGCATAAAAAACAGACTTAGGCTAAGTTTGTAGGAGTTGTTGTGTGTGTTAAAGCCATACCTACTGACATGAAGCTTCTTTCTTTGGTCTCTTGGTTTCCACTTTTTCTTTCCCAAGTTTATGCAGTTAAGTTCTTTTTAGGTTCAATAACCTTCTTCAGCATGTATTACACAAGGAACCCAGTAGGTTTAAACAGTTGCCTGTTTTTAGTGCGTAGTACATGTACTTAAAGTAATCAATGACATTTGCATCAAAGAGATGCAAACCATACTTTTTGAATGTCTTTTTTATAAACAATTGTTTTAGAGAAGATTGCTGCAAGAAACTAATTAGCGCTTTAGTTACAATTCTGTTACCACTTTTCCTTTCCCACGATGTAACGATTTCCTTTTACTTTTGTCTTAATGATCTTAATAAAACGGGAAGCATCAGCCGATTGTAAAATGTGCGTTGTGTTAGGATATAGTAAGTGCAAGGAATAGTTATTTGTTAAGTAAGATTAAGATACAACACAAGGAAGATGTCCCAAATACGTTTCAAATAAGGCACAAAGAAATCGTCCAGTCATCTAACTCTTTCAAACGGCGGTCCGTCCAACCAGGATTTAAATTTTCTACATCTTTCGGTATGCGTTTATATGTCACAAACATAATTATTTTCTCTTTATCATCTTGTGAATCCAGAACCGTATCCAGTTTTGGAGATGTTGCAAAGTCTCGTTAAAGTTTAAAATTCTTTTAAGATTATCGAAAATATCAGATACTCATTTGTGTTTCAAGCTCTTGCTTAGTTTTGTATGTTATTATTTTGTCCAATGACGTTGGTTCATGTAAGGCTGATTCTTTTAGAACTGTTTTGCGACCTTCAAATAGCGCTTTATGTGGACGCGAACCACTTGTTTTCTGACAAGCTTTCAGTGAAAGGTGTTTCTCTCCCATAGTAGTCAAGCATGCCGTTTGCTGTTTCGACAACCGTTTCCTTTATTAATGGTATCCTTTTTAACATTTGACAAGGATGTTCTCCTCTTCTCTTGTATCATCTTGAAATCAATTTTCATTTAATATTTACATTCTTGGTAACAGAGCGCATACTTTTGATTTGGTCAGTTCTTACAAGGGATCTATGCGTGACATCCCCTTTTTTTGGATGAATCTTTAAAGAATTGAAAGAACAAGCTTAGCTGGTCATAGAGTAAGAAGAATCAACCTTTAATTTGAACTATGCTATGTAAAAGATAAACTTTTTCTTCCTGAAGAAATGTTAGCAACTAGAAAAACAATCATTTCTCTTTGAATGTAATAAATGTGGAATGGTAACCAATATTTTAATTGAACAATCAGACAGTTTTTTCTTTTATCACTAATGAATCTTTAAACAACTTACTCATCTTACATACTATCAATTAAAATATGATACCTTTGCCTTTAGTCAACAAAACGTTAATTAGAAATTTACAAGAGCTTCCACCACTTCAAGGAAGATTATTTACGTCGCAGAAGATAATCTACATCAAATCCAAGTTGAATCACATAAGAACAGACAATTGGCTATTACACGCTCTCTTACGAAAATAATTAACGCTGGCCCAGTTTACAGCTTCGCGCGTGGTGCCATAAAGTAACGCCAGGCTGCTAATAAAATTTTAATCGCAGCAAGTGGTGTAACTTTGTCTTTCGTGCATTGACGAAAAAAATTGACATGTAGATTTAAATGAAGATTTAAACGTTTCAACAGTTCAAATAGGTTAAAAAAATTAGAAGGATTGATAGATTGATTGTGAAAAACGAAATGCAACCAAAGCGCTAAATTGCCAGTAGATCTTCTTTACAAATCTTCAAATTAAAAAAAAATACAGAGGTTTGTTACCAACAGCAATTTGAACATGACTCTCTTTAAAAATTGACTTCTTACTTAATTTTCGTTGAAACATTTGAACGGACTGGAAGTGTCCTTGAGGATAAAGTCACAAACAGGTCGACCACAACCTGGGATCACCCCGAAGAACATTGAAATGGCCAGCGACATCTATCGTCAGAATTCTACAACTTTGGAGTGTCAGAATCACGTGTTAGACGAATTTGGATAAATTGTATGTTTTCCTATAGAATCCAAATCCAACGGCCCTTGACCCAAAGATATTTCTATTAAAGATTCGATTTTGGAGAAGACCAAATATGAGCAAGTAAATTTTACGAACCAAGTCTATTTTCTCCTGGATGAATACACAAACATGCAAAACTTTTGCATTTGGGGTAGCAAAAACTCCCAGCTGTCTGTCGTATGCCTACCGCATCCTCATAAACTCAACGTATGGGATTATAAATCTAATATTTTTGACGAAGACCGTCAAGGATCAAGTTTTGAAGAAATTCATTTCTGTCGCGAGATAAGCGTAAAGTTCTCTTGGTTCCAGCAACGCACATCAAATTTAAGAAAACCTAGATCTCATCTCTAATATGTTCACAAAAAGAGAATTGGCATCAGATTCAAAGGAAAAAACCGGAAGAGTTGGTTGGCCAAGGTGTTCATCAAGATTCTGGTGCATAAAAGTCATCGCAAGGCTGTCGATCATTTGAATTCGAACATCGAAATAGAACTCAATGCCGTTTCTATTTTTTTTTAACCGAAGTTTTCCATCCTTTATATATTTTAGGCGGGCCCTATATAAGTACAGTCTTAAATATCGTAAAATAAACTTTTTCATTTATGAAATGTGGATATTTGTGAGGAATAAGGCTAATTTAATTGTTTTATTTAAAATTATGCAATAAAACACTAAAATATATAAACAAGGACGAGTAAGAAAATAACTAAGCAAATAGTCAATTCTATTTTCAGCTAACAAACAACGACGGTACTTACAAAAAATTGCTAGCACTACCATTGCTATTGTTTATTTAACTTCTTTTATACAATATAAATCCTATTTTAATTTTTCTCTTTAGTGTAAAGCGATAAAAGTTTAATATAGGGTGTTCCAAAAATATGTGCACTTTTAAGTGACACTATTTCGACCGCGTTTTAGGTTTATAAAACACTGTTTTTTAATTTTCTCTTTCACTTTATTGATTGTTGTTGATTTTGCGCATAAAACCTTATTTCTAAGGTATCTCCATAGAAAAAAGGGAATAAGGTTTGGGGGACGCACAGGAAACTCAGCACCACCTCTTTTCCCAATGTATTTGTTTAAAAAATCGCATGAAGATATGCTCTTACATCACGATGATAGTGGAGAGGTGATCCATCTTGCTGAAAGTCACTATACTACTCTCTCCTACAAAATGTTTAAATAAACACTACCCTGAGTGTTTCATCAAAAGAGAATAACCCTGGGATGCCAAATGTTGATATTCTAATCTACACTGTAACCCCTGGTAAATTCAAATGGTGTCTATAGCAACATATAGATTCTTAGAAGCCCAGCAAATTTGTCGATTAATTGATCCATTTAACCCAAAAAAATCGATCCACAGTATGCTGTTCGTTTCTTTTTCCATTTTCTTTTCTATTGGAGGTGAATTGATTGAACAGCAGACTGCACGAAGAATGGACTAGTATCTCAACTTTACTTTTCGAATTGCAAACTTTAACTTATCGACAAACAATGACTATCGTTGAGTAGGCCTTTTGTCAATATTTTTATACTAGTTTTGGTTATTTCAAAAAAGGCAAATTAATTTGAAACTTTTTCTTGGTGGAAGATTGTTCCTAATTGGTTATAACCCCACCAGAAAGTCTATGTTTTGCCAAACTATAAAGACGTGATGTTCAAACACAAGTGCACTTAAGATTATGGCATATTTTTACATATTCCCGTGGTTCGCTTAAATTATTTGACAGGTTTGGCCACTAATACTCTTTTACTTCTCAGAAAAAAGATCGCCACTCGTAAATGACGTTATTACAACTTATGCATTTTTGTGAATGGATTTGTATATGTAATAATAGGTTTTCTTGTTTGGAAATGAACTCAATGAAAGAATTTTCTTTTCTGAGAACAAAAAAGGCTTCTGAGAAGATCACCCCAATTCAATTGAAGTGTAGCTTACACATGCGATCATTTTGGTTGCTTATGGATACCAAAATAATTAAATTTAAATGCTAGCACACCAATTTTACTTATTCCGCAGGTACCTTTGCCTAAAAATTGAAACAAACAATATACAAAAAAAAAATAAAAAACCATTCTGATGATCTATAAACTTTTTACAAAGTGAGCCAAGACAGCCAATATCTTATAAATGACTTAAATGCGCCATCAACTAGTCGTCAAAACCACGTTGAGATCGACGACTCCTCCTCTCTCTCCTCTCTTGGTGCACACATTCCAAGTTATAAGCCAGTTTTTTGAACTGATTACTTCCCCAATGAACCCGAAGTGGTCAGTGCTGAATGTCTGGGGTAACGGGAAACCAATCAAAGTTGTAAAACATCTAAAACCTGAAAAGTTCTAAAAAAAGCTCCGAATGCGCGTGATCTGTGAGGGTCAGTTCGCGCGAGAAATGTCCTAATGCACTTGACTTTATTAAAATTCACCTTGTAGTTGCCGACTTTTATCTAAGGCAGTACTAACCAATCAGCGTTGAATTTTGCGTCCCTTAGGGGGCAACTTCTGTGGTCAGTGTATTTGGAAGAGAGAGTAAATTCTATTTTTCCAAAATTTGGAGGTGAGGATCTTCATGTTGAACTCCGACGTCCTATATCGCTAGATTGTAGTACAAACACATGTCATTACAAATCTTTGATCGAAGCGTGCTCATCGCTAATTGGCCGATTCTCTTTCGGCAATATCTCAAGATACGTCGTGTCAATTTTGGCCGACTTCAGGATTGGGTTGGGACCAGTACCAGTTTAATGCATGCACCATGCAATTTCTGGATTTGGAAATTTAACCTTTAGCTTAACTTTAAAGAAAGGTTTAAAGAAAGGTAAAATGTAATCGAACAATATAAACACCAAACTTTGGAAAAATATTTTTAAAAATCTTTTACTTGATCTAAACAAATTTAGATGTACCTACTATATATGTATCACATCTTACGTATCTATATTAATTTGTTCTATTTAATGATGCTCCTGACGGCAGACATTTTTACTGATAGGCAATGGGGCCCACTCACAAGATCCTAAATGGAGTACAGTAGACATGCGCCTTTAAATAAGTATTTTTTCTAGATTTTTGGAGTCAGATGGTGTTCTATAAATGACTGAAGATATTTTGGTTACTTCTATATGATGATCTTAAACAGACTGGATCTGATTTCAGTGAATAGCCCAATGAGAGCTAATAATGCCTGGAGGTGGTCACCACCTCAATTGATTTGATGTGCTATGGAAGTCTTACAACGACAATGATCAACACGGAATCATCATTGCATTCATAATGCACTACCTTACCTAATATCTGAGTATCATTCCAAACCACAAAAATTAATAATAGCGGATTGAGTTTCTTCCGCATACATTACTACATTTTTGTATCCCATAAATTGTAGTTCTTTGTGAGTGTTATTTCAATCCTGGCATGTTCACCGGGGATTGCTTTGGTTCTGTATCAGCTGCTATAAGATGTAATGGGATTAATTTAAAACCTAATTAGTTTTATGTGCGGTGCGCCTTATTAGATAGAGAGCTAATTAAATTTATAATTGTTTGTTGACGCCTTGGGGATTTGCCGCGGCCGTTTTTATTTCACGTGTTTGTTTGTCGGTTGCAACACTGTTCTTTGAGGTGTTAAGAAATGATTTCGGATTACGTGGGGCGACCGTGTTGTAATATGCCGATTTGGAATATTATTCTAAGAATGCCTTTTTCGTTGTTTGTTTGTGGCAAATGCTTTTCTAAGTTTGAAGTTTGCATGGAAAATAAGAATTAAAGGCAATCGAAATTTCTTTTCCCTTCAACGAGCTGCTCTCTGAATGATATACCACAGTTACAATCCCTATCTCCAAGAGGAAAAGTTTGTCATCAAATTGTGCAAGCGCCTTATTGATTTCGATTTCATTTGTTTCAAATTTCCCTAAAAAATCTGGTTTTGTCGCAGATTAAAATGCAAACCCAGTGAGTTTGTGAAGATTGACTATAATATCACATGTTTTCCACTAGATGGTGTTGTTAAAGCGCACAAAAAGACGGATCATTCGTGCACCGCTGCGAGTGCAGAGAAAAACCACAGAATCATACTATATCTCTCGGATCTTGCCCGAACAACTGAATTTTATTAACTCGGTAAAAAAAGCGGTGGGAGATAAGAAGTTGTCTTCCATTGACGAGTTTCAGTCGGCTGTCGACAAATGGTGTCATATTTTACCTAAAGATTTGTTTGTAGGAGCTCCACAAAAGTTGCCAAGAGGGTCACAAAGTGCATAGACATTGAAGGGCAATACCTCTAATGAAATTCATACTCATTTCTTCCTAATCAAATATTAGTGATCAGAATAGACTTTTAGCACCAATCATTTATGAACGCCCCGAGTAGAAAAGCTACATTTTGATTGTATTAACAGTCTTTTCTAGAAGATTTGAACTCCTTTAACAAACCTAAAATAGCTATAATGCTACAGTGAGAAAACTACCACCCAGTCAAGCTTAAGTACCATACATGCACAATGCCATATCATGAACATTTATATTATCAGCATCTCTCCACAATAATGTGGAAATTCGACGACAAGTAAAATTAATAGAGAACGGAATCCTAAAGCAAGCATGACATTGTTATTGTGATGTCCCTACTTCTGTTTTCGTCAAAATATTTTATCCTTGCTTCCTATTAGGGGGGTGAGACTTAATCAAGTAGCAACGATTTCTCTTGGGCGGAGCCGGAGATAGCTCGATGTGTTAAAATGTTGTTTGGTTCATTAGTAGACCTGTTGAGAATTCTAAATCTGGGATTTGATACGACAGTGAAAAAATAGAACGAGGAACATTGACTACAAATTAAATGTGAGAGAGACCAATAGCGCCAGGTGAGCAACTAGACTATTGCTGCAATTAAAATCAACTGGAAGGACATACCAAATATGACAGTCTTGAGAAATTTTTGTTTTTGTGATCCATCCCATTCTTACGCTTAGAAGACTGTACCAACCTTAACCAAAAATAGGACTTGCCATTCTCATTAGTATTCGCGTCTTTATAGATGACCAATTTAAACTGAAAACTATTCTACGTATTTTAATAGCTTCCTTTTATACTGTTTTATTGTTTATATTTTTACTCATTATTTTTTCAACACTCGACTTTGTTATACTCCTCCTTAGTCATTTTTTTTGGTAATTTAGAAGTTTTTCCAAATTTAATACTTTACTGAACCTCTTTAAAACTTTTTAACCTTTTAGGCCAACCTTCTGTCACCATTACCATTATCTCATCTTTGTTACAAGGTTTTTTCTGATCCCTTGACCATATTTTATTGGATAATGTACCATAGATTTTTAATCGGCTTCATGTCCGAAGACTGCCCTGGTTATGGCAAAAGTCGAGTTTTTCCCTAACGAGAACGTTATTGAAGACAATCAAAATTTCAAGATTAAACATCACACAAGATTAAACGTAATCTACCACTATACCAAAGGCTCCTCCCCAATATTTTACAAGTCGGTGAAATAAATTATCATCTAAATGATTGGACGAACCTAGATTTGACCACTATCACTAAATTGGCAATATTGCCTTTTGTCATATAAAAGTCATCCGTAAATGTACCTCTGTTGCCCAATTGTGTCTAGGCTTTTTTTGAAAGGGTATAAATTAGTGTCTCTTCTTGGCGACGCAATTGTACAGAATCGCATTTCGCAACTAACGTTGATTGGTATACCTGTTTTTTCTGAGACCGGCGGTTTTTTAAATATTTTGAACGAAAATAACAAATAATTATTTACCTCCTAGCAACTTATTGTCTTGGAGTTCAACTACATAAAACAAAAATGTGAAACGCAAACCAAATAGAATAGCCTTACAACGATTATTTATAGCAGTTTTTTATAACTTTGCCGTTCTCATTATTGTTTCAGTTTAATTGGAGTCTATTGTTTGTTGTTTACGCACGATAATGCAAAGTTGCTCCTACGATGTTTACCAAAATTTAACAAAAGCGTTAAATAACAACAAGCTTTTCCTATGGAGACTAAAGCCGAATAAACAAAAGACCAAATATAATACGCGCATGTCAATTAATAAAGGATCGGACCAATTCAGCTCCAGTTATTTAGTATGGACCGAACAAACAAGTGTTATAACAGAGAAATTAACAATTGTGACTAAAAAAAGGTTAGACTTGAAATGACTTGTCTCAAGAAAAGTTCTATACTCTACAGAAATGTTCATATGTTCTTTGACATAAATCAGAGTATCGAGGTTTCCCACATTTTGAAAACAAGAGTATTCAATAGAGTTAAATAGAAGGACTTCGTCCCTTAAGAGCAGGTGCCATTACTATTAAAGAGAAGGCTAATGATAAAAACATGAAAAGGTGTAAATGAGCCATTTACCAGAATACCAGCATCTCCAAAACTTCGTTCCCAGAGGTTCTTCTGGTTATATTGACTTTCCCATGTCTGCCAAATATGTGCAAAGAAAACTTGGAATCTTCCTTAAACAATAAGTAGGACAAATGGTCATGTTACCTACACCATACCAGGCGAACTCTTTTGTGCCCTGGCGTCAATGGAGTGCATCTTGTAGGCCTAAGAACCTACACATCTCTGCTAAGGTCACCTGATGGACCACATGGTTCTCTGACATATAATTCCAAATATCTTGTGTTGGCGTTGTATTGCGTATACAGTTACCACCGTATCATAGGATAATAAAATACACTTTGTGAAACTTAAGCTTCTGGTCCGCTTATCGTTGGGTGCGTAAATATGTTTTTAAAAATAGGTACGCATTATTGAGGTGCCTCGCTAAATGTCTAAAGAAACGAGATACAATATAATATGTTACAAGCTATTTAAATGTTTTTCTGGTGGACACAGAAACGGGCAGATCTCAAATTCTAAAATCCAATTTTGTTCGCTGCTACACTCTACCTAAATGGGTGGAAAACGCCGATCCGACTTCTTGATTGGCTGGAAAACCGCTTCTTGCTTCGAGGCCACTTGTTTGTTGTTTGCTTCAAATGTCCAATGCTGGCGGTTCGCTTTGGTTGTCTAGTGTTCGAGACTCATAGCTTGTGTAGCTTATTTCTATTCAAATTTTCACTTGTACCATCCCGAACGGAGATTATAAGAGACAGAAATGTATCTCGACGACTTCTATCTCAAAGGTAAAAGAGAATCCATTTATGGCTTGTCTCTTCTTTATTTTTTCTCTGATTTCCTTCATAAAGTTTACTTGATAGAAATCGACTAAAACAAGAAAAAAATGTGAGTTCAGAAGTAGCCAGATAATCATTAATCAACAATAGTACGTGTCGCTGGTAATTCTTTCTCTGAATCAAAGTTTGGAACACATTGTACCATTTAGAAGAACCTGAAGCAAAACTCCAACAGGTTAGAAAATTGCGCTAAATCTGCTCTTACAAACAAAAGGTTGTAAATACAGCAAGAGTATAACAAGTATTAACATAACACTATTTGGTTCTGGGTTCTAGATGTTTAGTGGTGGCCTACTCAGGGTAGCGGGTAGGTACGTCACCTCGGTCCCAAGTGACCAGACCTACTACAGGGCCCTAGCGCACCCTGCCCACGCGAGCTCTTGATTTCGCCTCTCTTTCCTGAGGGATCAGGTCCCACCCTTTGTTCCTACCCATTCATCACTCGCCTCTCCCACCCCACCAATCCAAGGAAGGAAGTGGGAGCCTACCTTGGTTTTCACTACAAATTATTCCAGAGTTAAAACAATACCCACTCGGATCTTTAGGGGTATGGTAATGAGAGAAGCTGTGCATATAAGAAAAAATAAAAATAGCAACATGGAATACGAGAGGCCTATTACTACGGGCAAACTAAACATATAGAAAGGGACATGATGAGACTAAACATTAAGATTCTTGGAATCTCAGAAACACATTGGTATAACAACGGCCATTTTACTACCACCAGTGGAAATAGAATATACTTTGCTGGAAATGACGCAAACAGCACAAATGGCACTGGATTCATAAACATAAAGGTTTCATTCTACTATGGGATATAATACACACCCGACAGAATTATTTCTATAAAGATACGTGCAAAACCATGCAACTTAAACATATGCCCACAGCACAATCTACAGATGAAGATCTAGCCTTTACCATTTACTACAAGATGTAATAGATTGATTTCCTAGCAGAGAAATAAGCATGGTGATTGACGACTTCAACGCCAAAATTAGAAACAACACAGGATGATCACTGCAGAAACATACTTGGTAAATTTGGACTAGCTAAAAGAACATAAGAGGTAACGCCTCATACGGTTCTGTTTAGAAGACCATTTAACAATACTAATACCCTCTTCCAACACCACCCCAGATGATTTTATACCTGGAAGCACCCTGATGGTATTTGTAAAATCAGATTAACTTTATTTTGATTAAGTCAAGATGGCAAACAACTATAAGAAATGTCAAAATCTATCTCAGTGCAAACTGCGGCACAGACCACCAACTTTTAGTAGCAAAAATATTCGTTAAACTCAAGTGCAGTCAAAACGAAAAAGTAACCAGAAGAATGACAATTAATAACGAAGAGGCATTTCAAACAGCATTAACACACATTGTTAAAAGAACAACTGAACAATGAAGATATAAACAAAATGTGGCAAAACCTGAGAAATGGCATAATCAAAGCCGTAAAAACAGAAAACAGAACAACTCGAAAGCCAACAATTCGTAAACAACCATGAATGTCATTAAATACATTAGGACTGATAGAAGGAAGAAGAAAAATTAAGAACACTGGACTACACAAGACCCAGGAATAAGAGCTGTATCAGCAGATAAATAGAGACATTCAACGCTCGTGCAGAATCGATAAAAATAATTACTACAAGGAACTATGCCAAGATCTCCAACACTATACTGACTAAAAAACACCAAACAACTCTTCCAAGCAGTCAAACATATCACAAGAGAATTCAAGACGCAAAATTGGAATCTTTTAAATGAACAAGACGAGAAAATTACTAACGTCACAGAGATTCTAGATTATTTAACGACCACGAGCAACCTGAAAATACGCTGCAGTCAAGGATAGAGGAGAAAGAAACTTTTACATCATGCTAGAAGAAATTGATGCTGCTATAAAAAACTAAAGACAGCAATTAGTGCAGAAGTGAATAGACTTTTAGCACCAATCATTTATGAACGCCCCGAGTAGAAAAGCTACATTTGATTGTATTAACAGTCTTTTCTAGAAGATTTGAACTCCTTTAACAAACCTAAAATAGCTATAATGCTACAGTGAGAAAACTACCACCCAGTCAAGCTTAAGTACCATACATGCACAATGCCATATCATGAACATTTATATTATCAGCATCTCTCCACAATAATGTGAAAATTCGACGACAAGTAAAATTAATAGAGAACGGAATCCTAAAGCAAGCATGACATTGTTATTGTGATGTCCCTACTTCTGTTTTCGTCAAAATATTTTATCCTTGCTTCCTATTAGGGGGGTGAGACTTAATCAAGTAGCAACGATTTCTCTTGGGCGGAGCCGGAGATAGCTCGATGTGTTAAAATGTTGTTTGGTTCATTAGTAGACCTGTTGAGAATTCTAAATCTGGGATTTGATACGACAGTGAAAAAATAGAACGAGGAACATTGACTACAAATTAAATGTGAGAGAGACCAATAGCGCCAGGTGAGCAACTAGACTATTGCTGCAATTAAAATCAACTGGAAGGACATACCAAATATGACAGTCTTGAGAAATTTTTGTTTTTGTGATCCATCCCATTCTTACGCTTAGAAGACTGTACCAACCTTAACCAAAAATAGGACTTGCCATTCTCATTAGTATTCGCGTCTTTATAGATGACCAATTTAAACTGAAAACTATTCTACGTATTTTAATAGCTTCCTTTTATACTGTTTTATTGTTTATATTTTTACTCATTATTTTTTCAACACTCGACTTTGTTATACTCCTCCTTAGTCATTTTTTTTGGTAATTTAGAAGTTTTTCCAAATTTAATACTTTACTGAACCTCTTTAAAACTTTTTAACCTTTTAGGCCAACCTTCTGTCACCATTACCATTATCTCATCTTTGTTACAAGGTTTTTTCTGATCCCTTGACCATATTTTATTGGATAATGTACCATAGATTTTTAATCGGCTTCATGTCCGAAGACTGCCCTGGTTATGGCAAAAGTCGAGTTTTTCCCTAACGAGAACGTTATTGAAGACAATCAAAATTTCAAGATTAAACATCACACAAGATTAAACGTAATCTACCACTATACCAAAGGCTCCTCCCCAATATTTTACAAGTCGGTGAAATAAATTATCATCTAAATGATTGGACGAACCTAGATTTGACCACTATCACTAAATTGGCAAAATTGCCTTTTGTCATAGAAAAGTCATCCGTAAATGTACCTCTGTTGCCCAATTGTGTCTAGGCTTTTTTTGAAAGGGTGTAAATTAGTGTCTCTTCTTGGCGACGCAATTGTACAGAATCACATTTCGCAACTAACGTTGATTGGTATACCTGTTTTTTTCTGAGACCGGCGCTTTTTTAAATATTTTGAACGAAAATAACAAATAATTATTTACCTCCTAGTAACTTATTGTCTTGGAGTTCAACTACATAAAACAAAAATGTGAAACGCAAACCAAATAGAATAGCCTTACAACGATTATTTATAGCAGTTTTTTATAACTTTGCCGTTCTCATTATTGTTTCAGTTTAATTGGAGTCTATTGTTTGTTGTTTACGCACGATAATGCAAAGTTGCTCCTACGATGTTTACCAAAATTTAACAAAAGCGTTAAATAACAACAAGCTTTTCCTATGGAGACTAAAGCCGAATAAACAAAAGACCAAATATAATACGCGCATGTCAATTAATAAAGGATCGGACCAATTCAGCTCCAGTTATTTAGTATGGACCGAACAAACAAGTGTTATAACAGAGAAATTAACAATTGTGACTAAAAAAAGGTTAGACTTGAAATGACTTGTCTCAAGAAAAGTTCTATACTCTACAGAAATGTTCATATGTTCTTTGACATAAATCAGAGTATCGAGGTTTCCCACATTTTGAAAACAAGAGTATTCAATAGAGTTAAATAGAAGGACTTCGTCCCTTAAGAGCAGGTGCCATTGCTATTAAAGAGAAGGCTAATGATAAAAACATGAAAAGGTGTAAATGAGCCATTTACCAGAATACCAGCATCTCCAAAACTTCGTTCCCAGAGGTTCTCCTCGTTATATTGACTTTCACATGTCTGCCAAATGTGTGCAAAGAATACTTGGAGTCTTCCTTAAACAATAAGTAGGACAAATGGTCATGTTACCTGCACCATACCAGGCGAACTCTTTTGTGCCCTGGCGTCAATGGAGTGCATCTTGTAGGCCTAAGAACCTACAAATCTCTGCTAAGGTCACCTGAGGGACCACATGGTTCTCTGACATATAATTCCAAATATCTTGTGTTGGCGTTGTATTGCGTATACAGTTACCACCGTATCATAGGATAATAAATTACACTTTGTGAAACTTAAGCTTCTGGTGCGCTTATTGTTGGGTGCATTAATATTTTTTTAACAATAGGTACGTATTATTGAGGTGCCTCGCTAAATGTCTAAAGAAACGAGATACAATATAATATGTTACAAGCTATTTAAATGTTTTTCTGGTGAACACAGAAACGGGCAGATCTCAAATTCTAAAATCCAATTTTGTTCGCTGCTACACTCCACCTGAATGGGTGGAAAACGCCGATCCGACTTCTTGATTGGCTGGAAAACCGCCTCTTGCTTCGAGGCCACTTGTTCGTTGTTTGCTTCAAATGTCCAATGCTGACGGTTCGCTTTGGTGGTCTAGTGTTCGAGTCTCAGTTTTGTTTCATTTAATTCACGATTTGTTGCCACTCATAGCTTGTGTAGCTTATTTCTATTCAAATTTTCACTTGTACCATCCCAAACGGAGATTATAAGGGACAGAAATGTATCTCGACGACTTCTATTGCGGATCCCAAAAGTAAAAGAGAATCCATTTATGTCTTGTCTCTTCTTTATTTTTTCCCTGATTTCCTTCATAAAGATAAAGTTTACTTGATAGAAACCGACTAAAACAAGAAAAAAATGTGAGTTCAGAAGTAGCCAGATAATCATTAATCAACAATAGTACGTGCCGCTGGTAATTCTTTTTCTGAATCGAAGTTTGGAACACATTTTACCATTTAGAAGAACCTGAAGCAACAGGTTAGAAAATTGCGCTAAATCTGCTCTTACAAAACAAAAGGTTGGAAATACAGCAAGAGTATAACAAGTATTAACATAACACTATTTGGTTCTGGGTTCTAGATGTTTAGTGGTGGCCTACTCAGGGTAGCGGGTAGGTACGTCACCTCGGTCCCGGAAGTGACCAGACCTACTACAGGGCCCTAGCGCACCCTGCCCACGCGAGCTCTTGATTTCCCTCGCCTCTCTTTCCTGAGGGGATCAGGTCCCACCCCTTTTGTTCCTACCCATTCATCACTCGCCTCTCTCCCACCCCCACCAATCCAAGGAAGGAAGTGGGAGCCTACCTTGGTTTTCACTACAAATTATTCCAGAGTTAAAAACAATACCCCACTCGGATCTTTAGGGGGTATGGTAATGAGAGAAGCTGTGCATATAAGAAAAAAATAAAAAATAGCAACATGGAATACGAGAGGCCTATTACTAACGGGCAAACTAAACATAGTAGAAAGGGACATGATGAGACTAAACATTAAGATTCTTGGAATCTCAGAAACACATTGGTATAACAACGGCCATTTTACTACCACCAGTGGAAATAGAATATACTTTGCTGGAAATGACGCAAACAGCACAAATGGCACTGGATTCATAACACATAAAGGTTTCATTCTACTATGGGATATAATACACACACCGACAGAATTATTTCTATAAAGATACGTGCAAAACCATGCAACTTAAACATATGCACCCACAGCACAATCTACAGATGAAGATCTAGCCTTTACCATTTACTACAAGATGTAATAGATTGATTTCCTAGCAGAGAAATAAGCATGGTGATTGACGACTTCAACGCCAAAATTAGAGAAGCAACACAGGATGATCACTGCAGAAACATACTTGGTAAATTTGGACTAGCTAAAAGAACATAAGAGGTAACGCCTCATACGGTTCTGTTTAGAAGACCATTTAACAATACCTAATACCCTCTTCCAACACCACCCCAGATGATTTTATACCTGGAAGCACCCTGATGGTATTTGTAAAAATCAGATTAACTTTATTTTGATTAAGTCAAGATGGCAAACAACTATAAGAAATGTCAAAATCTATCTCAGTGCAAACTGCGGCACAGACCACCAACTTTTAGTAGCAAAAATATTCGTTAAACTCAAGTGCAGTCAAAACGAAAAAGTAACCAGAAGAATGACAATTAATAACGAAGAGGCATTTCAAACAGCATTAACACACATTGTTAAAAGAACAACTGAACAATGAAGATATAAACAAAATGTGGCAAAACCTGAAAATGAAAACAGAAAACAGAACAACTCCAAAGCCAACATTTTCTAAACAACCATAGAAGTCATTAAATACATTAGGACTGATAGAAGCAAGAAAAAAAGAAGAACACTGGAATACACAAGACCCAGGAACAAAAGCTGTATCAGCAGATAAATAGAGGCATTCAACGCCCATGCAAAATCGATAAAAATAATTACTGCAAGAAACTATGCCAAGATCTCCAACACTAACTGACTAAAACCAAACATACTCTTCCAAGCAGTCAAACATATCACAAGAGAATTCAAGCGCAAAACGTGGTAAGTCTTTAAACGAACAAAGAGAAAATTACTAACGTCACAGAGATTGCTAGATTGCATTTAACGATCTCACGTTAGCAATCCATGAACATAGCTGCAGTCAAGGATAGAGATCGAAAGAACTTACATCATGTAGAAGGAAATTGGCATGACTGCTATAAAATAACTAAAGACAGCAATTAGTGCAGAAGTGATTAAAGCTATGGTGCAACCTGGGAGTTGATGTACATATATGCCAAGCCATCTGTGACAGGATCTGCCAAAAGATTGGTGTAACTTCAGTCTTTCTACCCATACATTTCAAATGAAGGCCAAGACAAATGTAACAACTACATAGATAATTGCCGCTGATATCGCATATCGAAAGATCTTACTACATAAGATAGAATGTACGATTAAAAGCGCATCTAGTTACAGCAGATCTAATGAATAGCTGGCTTCGTAATAGGCAAGTGCACATACGAAACTCATATAGATCAAGTACAGGAGAAGTACAACCTATAGCTGTTTGTTGGTTTTGTGACTATCCATCAAGGCTTTTGATACGTAAACTGAGAAGCTTGGACATTCTCAAGGAATGGGGTACCAACACATATGTCACTTATGATAACTACAGAACAATGGACTCATGTAATAAAATCTGACAGACCTGCAGTTAAAGGAATTTACATAAGAAAGGGTGTTCGACAGGGATCGCATCCTGTACTCGCAACTCTTTAATATATACTGCGAATATGATGAGAGAAGTACTACAAACATCCTATCTGAAGGATTCAAGATCTATGACAGTCGAAACGATAACCAACCTCCGATATGCGATGACATGTATCTCTTGCCGATGAGATAACAGAACTTTTGAAATTACAACGGACAGTGCAAAAATGGCTTAAACTTAAATAAAACAAAAACAAAAGTCTCATAGACGATCAGAGCAAACAATAACAGGCCTGATTTAACAAGAAATTGGCGGTTTTGAAGTGGTCAACCACTTACATATACTATGAGAAACTTATCAATAACATGGGACTGCTCAGCAGAAATAATCAGAAATATGCAAAATGCTATGACTAAGTTCAAAAACTATGGAAAGATCGTAGGCAACAGATCAACGACAAAGTATTCACCGTAAGAACCATATTATTATATGGAGCCGAATTGTGGACAGTAAAAGATAAAAACGCATAAAGAATTGACGCTTTTGAGATGTGGTGCTGAAGACACATACAAGGATATGGATCAGACATGAACTCATATAAATGATCCCTTCTGCTACTATAATGAACGAGACAAATCCTAAAATACTACGGGGCACTATCAAGATGTGACAACAATACCTTGAAAAAACTAGTGAGTGGAATGGACGCACTGAGGCACGATCTACGATACGAAGAGCACCATAAGATGCTAGATCAATTTTCAAACGCAATAAGCCAGTATAACAAATTAACCACGAGAACCGACCAAGATGAAAAAATATGTCAAAAATATAATGAATAATAGACCATGACGATCAAAACTCTTCTGATAAAAAAATACGACGACTCAAATCACTAAAAATGGTGGGGCACTTGCGTCCACTTCAAACAAGTGATGATAATGAGGTTGTCTAAGGCACAGAGCTTACTACTTTACCCGGTACGAAAGCCCATAACAAGCGTAAATTCGCATCATTATTCTACGTTTTAACAAGATTTTTTGGTTTTACAATTACACGGGCGTTCAAAAATAGTTGTCACCACAATTTCACCACATTTCCCTTTAATGTCTTTGCACTTTTACCATCACTCCAGCAATTTCTGTAAAATTGCTGCAATAAATTCTTTGGATATGGCAACGGCACCACTTGTGGATAGCCGACTGCAGCTAGTCATTGAAGAACTTGCGGCGTACTGCCTCTTTCAGTAGTCGATCCGGCAAATATAAAGTGTACTCGAGAGTTCACAAGGAGGCAATTGATATGTGGAAAATTGTCGTTGAGGCCACTTCAGTGATTCGAAAGGGGGCAGTCAATCCATCAGCAAATTCCCCTCCACGCGCTTCTGCTTCTACCCAGATGTGAGAGTATGAAGAACTTATTATATACAGACTTTTGTCGCCTTTAAAACCTTATAACGGTATGCAGTGTTCTTCAGAACTAACTTGTTGCATGCCAGTTTATCGAATGTGATTCGTCTATTTGCTATTATCAAGTCGGACATACACTGGATAATGTACGGCTTCGTACATTTGCCAGATGGCGCCGCTGTTGCTTTTCTCTGCATAATCCTTAATTCAGCGAAACACAGCTTTGCAACTCAGCTATTGACCTCGTATAGATGTCCAAAGCAGTCACTTCCTTATTCCAAAGGAACCACGTCGTCTATTGTTTTCGATTATTGTCTGCTTCCATATTTTTCTGCTTTGACCACGACTGTACTCGCAGCACTGCGCGAACAACTCACTACTTTTTCTTCTGTGCGTTTCAGCCACGCTATCTGATGGGTTCACGTGGCACTATAGTCTATCTTCACACACGCACCGGACGCGTATTTAAATTTGAAAAAAACCCGAATATCGCGAGGGAGTGTCAATCATCTTTAAACGCCATAAATAATTTTTTAATTACAATAAATGTTTCCATTTAAATATAATTACAGAAAACAATAAAAACAAATAGATTGCGATATCTAAATAAAATTAAATACAATGATGCGGAAACTACAACGACTGATAAGGAAGAAAGAGAACATAGAAGTTAAAAAGTGAAGAAACCAATATCAAGCACTAAATTTAGGTTATACAATCATAGCCTATAGAGTGTTAAATTGAAATAAAAGTTTAAAAAACATTACTAAATGGAAAAAGTACCTATAAAACATCCTATTAAGAAATCTACATAAAAAGAGAAAACAAATGATGAAGAAGTTTACATCCCAATAGGAAAATATATAAAAGGGAAATACTATAACATCCATGGATATTGAACCCAAAAATAAGGTAAACAAACTTACTAAAAGGAAAGCAGCAGCAACGTTTGCTTCCTTCCATTAATTCTTTCGGCTTTGTTTCTTTATCTCGTCTTCTTTTCTATTTGCATTTTTTTAGTTCTTATTTCAGTTCCTATTGTACTGCTGCTTTTAGTAATACTAAGCAAAAATATATAAAGTCAATAGAGAAGTTAGTGGAAATGTGGATGCTTGGAACCACAACTTTTCAACCCGACCTCACCAAGGAGTGGTCAAAGATACTTTACACATTACACAACCATGTGCTTTGCAAACGTGTAGTTTTAGCACCCAAGCATAGCTCTTCGCGTAGCTTTGTAATCTGCACTTTTAACTGTTTTGTTAAATCCATTAACATAGCCTTCAAATAATCTGATCATTAATTTTGAATTCTTATTGAATGTGAATTTTGGTTCATGATCTGTTCTCATAACCAATATACCTCCACCAATATGTCTAATTTTCACATGTACACTTCCATATGTTCTCTGTGAATGGTTGCGCAAAGAGTTTCTTCTACCTCTCCCATAATTTCAGAATGAAGGAGATAAAGGTCTAGCGGTGTCTACATTGCCGCTGTTGGGTGTTGTTTTTATAGCATCCGTTATTCCCAGACAGATAGATTTTCGTATTTTACTCAATACAGTTATAGTAATTCTTTGATATCTTTGTCCACCATACCAAAGTGCCACCATACAAAGCTGCATATATTATCATGGGTTATTCAGGAGAGGTCAATCTTTTACTCTTAGTTCAGAGTTCCAAGCAAGAAGACCAACACCTTGGGTCTCTTTGAAAGGTCCTTGGACTCAATCACAATAAAATCTGCGCCCTCCCAGAGTCAGCCCGTCCCCAATCGTCCTCTTAATCCACTCTTTAGTATCTACATTAGCGTAGGTCACCCTACTCCTACTCTAAACGTTGTCTTATTGAATTGAAACGAACTGCTACTCCCAGTAGGAACATTGTCCGTTGCCTCGATAAGTTTTTATGGAAGCAGGTTTTTCGATCCTGGTTTAGTTGTCTCAGGACAACGCCTGTCAATTAATGCTTTTAAGTCCACTAGCCACCTCACTCTATATGCTAGTCTCCACTTGGGTACTCCTGAGTTTTTTAGTTATTTGTGGCGGAATTTTAGAGTCCAATTGGGCTTTTCTAAACCATTTCCTTCTCTACTTTGCCATCTTTAGCCTCTTTCTTTTGCGGCTTTTTACAGACCCATGCTGAAATCTAGCTTTGACAAACTTGTTTCGCTGGGCCCAGAAAATCTCTTCTTTTGCATTTCTCCCAGCTACTGCTTGTCATCAAAATTCTTTTTTCCTTATCCGATATTTCCATGTTTTGGTCGACCAAGGGCTGCAGATTATTGGCCTGGACTCCCATGGCCTTTAAAACTTGTTTCTGAATCGGAAGCTTTCTTGGATATTCTGTTTTGACCAGTATGTTCTTTTTCGTCACCCATACTGTTCCCACGAGTACGACGGGGGGGGGGGGGGTAGTTCACACCTGTGGAGCTCTCTGCGGAACCCCTTGTACAGATGTAAGGCTAACTATCTTCTATAAGCTCCGTTAGCGATATTGTATACCTCTACTGTGATTTGATTAGGTTCAAAACAGACTCTCTAGTCTACATTCAAGGCAGAGATCTGTGCAGATTGGCCTCCAGTCTTATACCTAGGAGGCTGTAGTGCAAGATTCCGCGGAGCGGTTTTCACCTAAACCATGTTGCGGTTTTTAAACCGCTCAAGCATGACCACTTGCTCTCCGCCATTTACAGGATCGACATTGCCTAAATGCTTGCTGCGACCATTAATGTGAGAGACTCTGTGAAGCTGGGGACTCGGGTGTTTTGCACCCGAGTATCCCCCCTGAAAAGAATCTTGAGAGTGAATGTACGTGAGGGCTTTAACATCCGTCAATACTGAAATTCCCCATTATAATGCATAAATGCAATTTTCCTAAGCAATTGTGTGTAAAATGTCTTTGACAACCGACCCCTTCGAATTTCAATTTCCGCACCTTCCAAAAACGCCATAATGTTCACCTCGACCCTCTTCCAAAATAGTGTCGCTTGGCCAAATCGCGTCGGCAAGTTCTATTTGTCCTAGAGATTTTGTACATTTAGCAGCATTGACTAACCGCCCATAAAAGGAACGAAAATAACATACGGGGGAGTCTCATCAAGTAATTACATGTCTCAGATGGCAATGAATTCACGTTACAACAGCATGGCCAGCTCAGGTTGTAATACGATTATTGACTTATTGACAGAGTAATTAATTTGTAAAAAACAAAAACATATTTTTAATTAGAGCCCCACTACACAACTTCTGCATTCCAAGTAAATGAATCGTAAATTCCTGGCTTTGGACTTAATAAGCTCATTAGAGGGTAGTTTTAATGGTAATTTATTTTTATACGCTGCTGTAAATTACGGCTTTGGGCGGCCGTCCTAATTTTATAATTACATTTTTGTGTAGACCGGTCACTGTACGAGCGCACTAGGATATATGGAGGGTTAAATTTGTTTTTAAATTTCATCAGAAATTATTTCGCTTAATTATACTTTCCACCCAAAAACTGATGAAAAAAAATTATTTCCTAAACAGTTTGATGGTTTATGCTATTAGTACAAGGTTTAGACATAGAAAATCTATATAACATATACAGAGGTCAATCAAAAATATTTACAGTCAAGAATTCAGAAAACTTGAATTCAGTGCGGACAGAAGTAATAATTGAGAAATGTAAGTTTAAATCTACTTAAAAGCACGGAACTAAAATAGAGCGAGACTTGATACGACGTAGTGCGCAAGGCCAGGCCGGTCGTTATGGGGCTGCGATAAGCGCACTGGCAAAGTTATCAAACAGCTGGGGACACGAAATATTTTAAAATTAATGTGCTTTTGGGAATTCTAGAAATGGTGTATAGGAACAAAACAGATAGGAATTTGGACATAGCGGAGAAATGGGTGCATTTAAGAAAAGTAAGAAAGTAATCAGAATTTCACAAAAAGAAGTAAAAGTATATATTCCCAATGAAACTAATAGGAATGTTTTGTAGGAGATCAAGATAACAAAAATGGAAGGGAGAACAGACGATAACAAGAAACTACGAGAAAAAATGATATAGAAGAAAGAAAAATGGATAATAGAGAGAAAAGAACCTTAGGAAGAATCAAACAACTTGAAAATAATTGAAAGAAATAAAAAAATAGAGAAGAAAAAGGAAAATGCAATAATCTGATCAAATTAATGAAACAGCAAACAATTTTTTCTAGATAAACTGGAGTGAAAATGGATGTGAAGAAAGTGATCTTCAAAAACAACAAAAAACGGATCACCGTAAATAGTCTCGACATGAAAACAGGGAAAAGAAGCAAGAAATAATGTCACATAAACATCAGTTAAAAGAATCCAAAATTTACATTCAGAACGATATGATCCTCAAAAAGGGATATACAGACCGAAATCAGAAAAATTGTCAAAGAAGCGATAAGAAAAGAAAGTAAAATAAAATTTTACTTTTAAAGATTAAAATCAATGGAGCAAAATAAATATGGAGTAAAATTTAAAAAAAAACAGAACAATAAAAAAGCTAACTACAACAAAACCAAAGACAAAATAAAGTCCCTGGTTCAAACAAGGACGATAAGTAAAGAAAATGAACTAGACGAAAGTAAATGTAATGTTATCTAAATAAAAGACTTAAATGAAAGAGTGAGAAAAAATCTGTTCTCTCCGAAAATCCCAAACCAAGCCTTCAATGCGACTATTGGCTATGTATAGAGAAGTCTCCTTCATTGGAGAAGACCCTTATAGTCATCAAAAGACAAATACAAGAATACCGCCGACCATTAAGGTTTATCTGTCCAAAATCTCTGTGTTCCATGCAGACGAACCACTATAACCCCATCATCCTTCAGAAGATGGGGTGATGTTAAAACTTTTGATGAAATTTGGGACACATCTAAACTCTACAAAAAAATAACATTTTACAGATTCGATAAATATCTACCCCTATAGGGTTCCTAGTCTAGAGAAATAACGGAATAGATGCGTATCGAAAGTATTAGCCCACCCGATAAAGGAAAACATTCTTCATCTACTATGTAGCAATCTTACAAAAAGTAGTCCTTTAAATGAATCATCCCTATCAAAACTCTGGGAATACTTAACTGTCATGTTGTCTTATGTCATGCAAAGTGTGGGGGTGATCACCATTACAAAAATAAAACTGTAATATAAGTCAACCCTCATTATTTACTTGAGGGAAATCTATTACTCCTCCCTCTCCTATTAACCATTTTTGCAAAGACCTGATAAAGCCACAAATTTAGTCCTCTTCAGGAAAGGAAAAAACCTTCTATTTGCGAAAGTAAAAAAGAAGTTTAAAAAGAAGCACCGTGTTGACGTGTCCAGAGGTTTTTGCACCCCCATGACGAGTAAGAATAACAGTCGCAGTCTAGATAAAAAAAATTCATTTGCCTACTAGTCAATTCCACTTATTCAAGGAGAAAATAGGGTTGCCCATACCGTTATCAACAAATTTATGACCTTTGATAATTAGTGTCAGAACTAGTATCTAGACGATCGAACGGTCGTCCCCGAGTTCAATATTTTGGATTACCTTAATATAAAACTGATGGATTATAGTAGACAAAGACAGAGCTAAGTAGACGGCAATGGCCAGCAATTTTCATCACCGAAAAAATAACAAATGTCAACAGAAATCATGTATAAATCCATGTTATGGTTTTGTCAGGCTGTTGACACTTAGTTTTTCGCAAACGTTATATTTTTTATTTTTCTCCGATGCGTAACATTGCATGGTGGTGGCTTTTATTTTTAAGGTTACTGTCAGTTATATCGAACTTTCCTTAACATCTATACTCAGAATTATTTCTTCTTCTTCTTTTTTCCCATTATATCAACTCTTTCCGATTTTACGTCAGGCCTTATCCAACATTATCATTTTCCCGTGCCTCTCCAATGTTGGAAGACATACAACACGATTTTTTTGTTTCGTTTGTTTGTCCACTGTGGTGTCAAAATTAGTCCGGCGCTTTTCCACTTGCAGTACGGACTTTAGCCAACAAACAGACCAGATTGTGCTCTTTTTGTTTCTTGATAGGTCATGTGGTTTGATGTGAATAGGTTGTGCTTGTAGGGAAATGGCAGGGATAAAGCGTATAAGTGACAATAATATTGCAAGGTGAATTTTTAAAGACAATGAGGTTGAAGGAAAATGTAGCAATGAAAAAGAATATGAAGAAACTCTTCATATTAGTATCAGTGAATTTGAATCTAATAATGAAGCCATAATAATACATAACCTGTAGCAAGAAACTAAAAGGTTTATCATAATGGTGATGGTAACCTTATGAAGTTGCCATACTCTGTTACATAACCAACTGAATTTCATTATTTCCAGCTTTTTCAGATTATTTGATAAAATTGTAACCTCAAAAACTGAATCAATTAGGTCTTTGATATTGATTGTGTAAAAGGTATAAAACCCGCTGGGCTTTTAAAATAGTGGACAACAATGACTACTCTATGAATGAAGAGAGAAAGAAAACGAAAACAATAAGAGCAACATACCAGAAGAAGACACAAAGAACGCTGCAGAAAGTGCAGATGAGAAGAAAATGTAAACATGATGAAGAAAAAATGTTAAAATAAAGAAATGTTATCAAAAAACAAAAACGGAAAAAGAACATGATATTGAGTGGTCCCAAGAATGAATATCTTCCAAAAAACGACGGGAAAGAAATTTATTAGATAACTTTCAATATTACAATCAAAGATGTTGAAAAATGAGGAAATGCGTGATATAAATAGACAACGAACATTATGAGTTGAATGTTTTGCAGAACCAATCAAAATTAAGATATCACTAAAATTGAAAAAGAGAAACAGAAACAAATAAGTGCCATGGCACGAGAAAGAATAGGAAAAGGAAAAAATATCCAAGATAGATTATAAGGTATTTTTAAAATAAACAGAGAATAAGGAGCTATGCAAACAGACATAGTGCAAAATATCAAATGCAGAGGGCTGTTGACCTACTTATTTTAAATAGAAACATTGATGAAATAGAAACGAAGACGAGAACTCTAGAAAACATAATGAATAAAAATAGACAAAAGCGGGAAATGTTCAGACAATAACGTACACTTCCAAATGTCTTAAATATTGAAAGGTGATGGGGAAGTGAAGAAAAATCAACAATAATGACACTGAGTTAATCCTTTCTAATCCAATTTCTCTACTACCCCCATACTCTCCAGCTCTTGTTTATATTAAAAAAAAAACTTATAGATAATTTTGCCTGATGATTTTATTATTTATTTTAGGTTACATAAAATAATTAAAGTATTTTTGTTTATCTTGGTTTATATTTTTTTGAATATGATGATCTTCAGGCTTCTTCTTCCATGTCTCACAGTATAACTAGTGACCAACTGTATTTGAGGACTAAGGAATTTGCTAACTATTGGCACTAACTTCTTATCATGGAATGAACGAGCCAATATTTTCATATCACATTAATCATATTCCTGAAATTTCCTCTTTTTCAGATCACTTAAAAATCTTGCCTAAAAAGTTGAAGGCTTGTACAGAATCTGTCATTGTAGATATATTAGCCTAAACCATTGTTACGGGCTTGCAAGACTTTTGGAGACTAAATGGCAGATAAGAACGAATAAGACTTTCTCTTGTTGTCTTGCCATTATAGGAAATTTTAGGAAATCCATGGCCATTTTCTGTATCACACGTACAAATAAATCATGGGCCTCATTTTAAAAGCTACTGTGCTCTCATCTATAACCATATAGAGTGCAAGTCAGTATACTAACTAACATTTTCACTTGCTCTCTTGGATATGTACACTTTATTGAGGTGTACCAAGAGGAACTAAATGCAGAAATCAAAATATATGAAGAAAACGGAAACAAAAAATGGCGCTCAGCGGAGTCAGTCTTCGGTCAAATAACCAACTAATTGACCCTTCAAATTTAGAGTCATATTTAGTTATGTTCATCATGTTAAAAAAATCATCTTTTCGTCATCTATACACTAGTCCTCACACTGACTACTCAGCAGAAGCCTCAAAATTTTTCATAGTGGTATGGGCGAATGCTGTTCTCTTCTTGAATAAGTGAAGTTGACTAGTTTGCAGATGGAATTGATGACCATGTCGAGGCTTTTTTTTATATACACTTTAACTGCCGCTCTTGCTCGTCATAAGAGTGCAAAAATCGCTGCACTTACTAACTCGGTGTTTCTTTCGAATCTTCTCTTTCCTCCAAAAATAGAATCCTTTCTTAATGAGAATTAAATTTGTGGAAAACCGTTAGTGTTTCTGTTAGATCTTTGCGAAAATTATTGATGGGGAGCGAGTGGTGGAGTTCCCCAAGTAAACAATGAGTGTCGATCTGTATTAGTCTCCATGAATAAGTAGAAACGACTAATTTCCAAATGGAATCGATGCGCATATGGAGACTTGCGTTCCCGGACTCCCCCGATAGCTGTCTAAACTTCGAGTTGTGCTCTTGCTGGTCATTAGAGTTCAAAAACCGCTGTTAATGTGGACTTTTTTTTATTTTCTTGTTCAATTCTGAAGAGAAAAGATCTTTTCTTTTTTCAATGAGAACTAAATTTATGCAAAGCCGGTAGTGCTTCTATTAGCTTGATGAGAGCGATTATTGTACTTCCCCAAATAAACAATGAAGGTCAATCCATATGACGGCATTTCTAGCAGTGCAGCAGAATGAAGTGACTTATTTAAGAGTCTCCTTTTTGTAAGATTGTTGTACAACCATACAGAGATGGATACTTATTAAATCTGTGAGATGTTATGTTTTTGTAGAGTTCCTAAATTTTACTAATAGTCCTGCAGAATGATGGACCAGACCTTAGAAGAAGAATGTAGTACACCTGCACAAACCACAGAGCGGTTTTGAGGGCAAGCGGTATACTCGTTTTTGTCCGTTCGGGCTTCTCAATGCTTACTTCAATTTTTTTCCTAAGAGCTGTGTCCACAAATTGGGTTTCGGATTCCCCGTGAGAAGCGATTTTAAATAGTTGCGAAGGGTAGTTAAAGACCCTCTAAGCGGTACCATTTAGTATACTGCTGCTTCAATTTAGTCTCTTAAGGCCTAAGGCGCGTAAGCGCACGAGTAATAAAACGTAGATAAGATACAGGCATAGCACACATTTCAGAAAATTTGTAATAACTCGTTGGCATTCTATTGCTATCACTATCTAAGATTACTCATCACTGCACCGAACAGTCGAGGCAAATCGTGAATCATTTGGACTAATAACCCTCCAATGAAATTACACATTCCTGGTTGCAGAGTATTTAATAAATGAACTATTTATTGTTTCATATTTTTAATCCAGTCGCATTTTTGACATATATTAATAATATGTAAACAAACCCTTGTTGGAAGTTTAGCTTCCTTTTGCCAATGGGAGAAATCACTAAAGATAATTATGAAAATCTGCAGTGCACGATAAAAAAAAATACAAGAGGAAAACAGACATATTGTGATAATAGGAAACTGGAATGCTCCCATAAAAAACAAACAAGAGGTAGGACATGGATCTATGGGAAAATATGGGAGAGAACAAATCAGAAATAACAATGCTGAGAGGATGATAGACGTCTGCATTAATAACCAATTATTAATAGCAAACACATTCTGTT
Source organism: Sinelater perroti (assembly GCA_036346155.1). Classification (NCBI taxonomy): domain Eukaryota; kingdom Metazoa; phylum Arthropoda; class Insecta; order Coleoptera; family Elateridae; genus Sinelater; species Sinelater perroti. The sequence continues at coordinate 17,896,189 of JARFIY010000254.1, read as the reverse complement.
AACATAAACATATACATTCAATAAGATATGAAGCAGAAGAACGAGGACAAAAAAGTATAATAGACTATATTTAAAACATACACAAAAACGCTAATATTTGGAATACAAGATGTCAAAGTTGTAAGGGGAGCAGAACTGAATACAGACCATAGGATGGGCGATAACAAACGCAAAGATAAAAAGACTTACAAGAATAACAATTAAAAAGTACGAGAAGATCAAAATAGAAGTACTAGAAGATAATGTAATAAAAGAAAAATATGAAAGACAACCACAAATAGGAAAACAGAAATTAAGTAGAACACACCAATACTAACTTATGCAGCTAAATCGTGGATAAGGTTGGACAAACACAGAGCTAAAATGAAAGCAACACAGGACAGTGGACAGTGGACAAAACGAGAAGAAATAGAATCCGAAATAGATGTATTGAGAATAGTTAGAAATAGGCCCTCCTAGTGAGCAAAATCGAAACAAAAAATAGACAACAACATAAGATCGCCAAAAGATGATGAATTTAAAAACGAAAGAACAAGATCACGAAAAAGGGCAAGGAAGTTATGGGAAAAAGACATAAATGAGAAAAACAACCGTAGAAGTACAGAAAATGGCAAAAGACAGGAAGTGTCTAGAGAATCCAGAGTAGTGAGGACCAAAAAAATTCCAACACCGAAAGGTATAACTGGGCAAAGAGAAAAAAAGAAGAAAAAGAGAACCAGCTTAATGGTGATTCGAAAAACTATTTGATAGTCGAAATAATAAACTAGATTTTATCGTTTTCCTATATAACTGAAATTTTCCAAAAATATCAGATCATATAATACAAAAAATGGTACAAGACAAAAGGAACGTTTTATTACATAGACTTCAGAATTTTTTCAGAAATCCCACGGTAGTTTTCGCATTCATATCCCATTTCTTAAAGCGTGTTAAAATAATTGCTGGTTCCCAGTCTTCCGGTATCTTATTATCTTTATATATTTTATTCATTAATTCTAACAGCACTTCTTTCCCCGTTTGTTTTAGGGTTATTTAGTTTATATGCCTGGGAATTTCTCTATTTTGGTAATGGTAAGGCTCAATGCCCCGCGTGGGAGCATAGCCTGCAAACTGAAAGGTAGAAGCTCTCATATGTCCGACTTTACTGCCCGGCATCGCGCATTATCTCTGATGCGCGCCGATGTGGCAAGCACCGCGCCTTAGACGATCGTCATTATTACCCCTTGTTCGAAGTGAACACAGATACTCAATTATTTTTAGTGAGCGAGTAGGCCACCTGCCAGACATCGGAGAGCTCCAAGATTGAACCCGGGTCCGTCCGCACCGCAGTCCGCGCCTTAACCGTTAGACCACGATGGCGTTTACCCTATTCTACTTTTTCTTGTGGCTTTTTCTAGCTCTGCTATTGTTATAAGTTCGATCAGTTCTTCTATATTATACGTTTCTTCGTGTGACTCTTCTATCATACTCTTGGACTCTTTATTACCATCTAGTAATTTTTTGTAATATTTTTCGTTGTCTTTCGTTAGTAATTCTTTATTTTTATTTCTAATGTAACTAATTTCGCTCTTACTCTCCCTGTAACTTTTTAAAGTTTTATAAAATAATTTTTCACGGTCTATGAAATTCTGCTCCAATTTTTGCCAAAACTTCTCCCATTATTCTTTCTTAGTCTTAAAAAAGTTTTGTTTCACTATTTTTCTTATAGTCTTCAAAGATATCTGTCGTTCTTGCGCTCAAGTATTTTTCTAGGCTTGTTTTTTGTTTTAATCTTTGAATAACGAAGACAATGTAATACAAGGGAGAAAAATCAAAACTAATAAAGGAAAACCGGGGGAGAGGGAATGATATGGTATCAAAAACTAAGTATTCACTAGAAGTACAATTGAACAAAAATGAAAAATATCTTATGAAGATAACTACTCAAACCAAGACCCAAAAGAACTAACAATAAGAAGGAAAAACTAGGATAAGAAAGTAGTTCTACAGATTGTATTAACAAGGCGAATAAAAATAGAAATAACGATACCCCCAAATAAGAAAAATAATGGGAACATGAAATGTACAAACTCTGATGTTAATTGCAATTACAAAAACAAAAATAAAAGTTGAAAGAGTAAAGTTAGTGAAAGAGAATATGTTAATCCACTGCGGCGTAAAGGCAAGTGAGAGCTAAAGAGAAAGTGGCAGTAACATGAAATGTACAAACTCTGATTGGAAAAGAAGAAGAATTGATAAAAGAATTTGAGAAATCAAAATATTAAGCATTAAAAACTAAAATAAATTGAAAGAGTAAAGTTAGTGAAAGAGAATATGTTAATCCACTGCGGCGTAAAGGTAAGTGAGAGCTAAAGAGGGAGTGGCAGTACTCCTATATAAAAATTATTAGGATAAAATAATAAATTGGGAGTGTATAAGCTCTAAAATACTTAAAATGAAATTAGAGATAAGTACGAATGACAAACTGGATTGTATTGCACGGTCCGAACGAAGGAAAAAAATTACTTTAAGATTTTTATAGGTCGCTCTGTAACATAGTGGAAAAAACAAGAAATAAAATCGTAATATTGGGAAATTTGAATGTAAGGGTCAATAAAGAAGTATATGGAAATTATCCAATAATAAAGTATGGAGAAGAGGTATGCAATAGCAATGGGAGAAAACTTTTAAAATTTTGTATGGATAATGATCTAGTAATTACCAACACCAAGTTCAAACATAGAGACATCCACAAGAAATGTGAAGTGAGCATCATTTGGTAGAAACTAAAATAACACTACCATCATAAACAAAAATGATAAAGAAAACGAGTACATTACAACACATAAGAAAAGAAGAATATATAAATTAAAAAAAAAACGAAGCGCACAAAACATACAGAGTGAACTTAGAACAAAAGCTACTAATTAATATGGAAGGATATGATGCACAAACATGAAAAAGATTCAAAAAATATTATAGAAAGTGCAGGAGAGACATGTGGAGCAATGATATAGAAGGAGAATATTAAGCAAACAGCATGGTGGTCAAAAGTCATTGCAAATGCTACGATCATACACTACATGTGCTCGCTCATCGGCGTCTAACTCCTAATTCACGCATGCGCATTATATTCTACTCTCATCCACTGCCAGTTTTTATTTCGTGACAAACCTCGTACACTTAAAGATTACTCCAAGTTTAACATAACACCCAGGAAATTAAAAGCCATCTTTCACCAAAGCTTCAAAAATGGCGTAAATACAATCAGTGCTTTTTTATTTTAACTAGCTTATGTATTTGTTTGCTTATAATATTATTACTAATTCGCAGCAAAAGCTAAACCAAATTTGGTTATGCAACTGCCAATTACGGTGCCCCATTTTTCCGTTCCGTATCTCCTTAACATTTGCGTTAGCTTTGTTTATCTACGTAAATGACTTCCCTATTTGAGTTTATCAAAAGGAGGTCAGTACCTAGCGGCCCACAGCAAGTGTACTCGCGCTGAGAGCCTCTCCTGAAGCTCTGCCGTCATTCGAAACACTTTCTATGCGTTCGCCTAACCCGAAACCGTATCAGATGAAGCAGGCCGGCGACTGCATTTTGATGCTTAATAAAGCAGAATCCTGTGAATTTTACGTTTAGGTTTTTGGAACGAGCTCATAAGTCCTGTCGGAGCTTTCGTTATAATTGGTTGCCAATTTCTCCATTTAAGTCCCCGTTTACTGCATTTATCAGAAAGGTTAAAAACGTTATGATAATACATTCAGTAATGAGTATGCAGGTAATTATTTTTCCATTCATTTATGCATTACTAATGACCCAGTTAGCGGTAATTGTAACTAAGGATGACTAATCTTCTATTGAATATACATAAATTCAATATCAAGATATAATGGTGAGGATCTAACGACCTGCATGGGGCATAGCCCCCGTATGTTCGCTCTCACTACCCCATCGTCGCGCACCATATCTGATATGGTGCGATATGACAAGCACCGAATCAATGCTTTTCACTAACTTAACTCAAGAATTTATATACAGGGAAAAAGAACGCATGTTCGAAAATGCAAGTATTCTATGATAGATGGCGGTACTGTTCTTTATGAGATTAATCCCCAGTAAGAACACTCGTCTCAGTTACTGTATGTTTATACGTTTTTGTTACTCCCATATATGTCCTAAAGTGGACATATGTCAGAAACAGACATGGTTTATATGTATGGGTAAGCGAATGAAAATGGTCGGGAGACCGCTTGGATCAATCTTAAACCTTTTGAAAGGCAGAATAATTCGGAGAACTGCTCGTTATCTTCGTACACCTGAATTGGAAGAACCTGCTCTACAAGACATTAAGGATAACATCAATATAATATTCAGGTAAATGGTGTATTATAAGCAATTGTGTCGAGCATCCAGCACGAAAACTGCTACCATCCCTATCACCAGAGCATTTTTCGATTGGATTTTCTTTTAAGAGAAAAGTTTTGTCGCTGGACCACTATCATTGCAGGATTTCTGTTATCAATCTTCTTCATAGGTTAAACAACCCTTAGGTATGATAACATCATCAATCTACCCAACAATCATCTGTGAGTTAGGCAAAATCCCATAGAATAATTGATGTTCACCGTCAGCAACGGTGTAACATCATCATGTTTGAGTTAAAGATTATTTGGGACCACCTAACTGGACTAGTCATTGTTCCACATTGTAAATTCAATGCTTGAGAACACTCTGTTTTTATTGCTTAAAGATGTGCTATTAACAATACCATCGATTGGTGGTAGCCCGATCACTGGACATAAACCCGTTTAAATTTTATCTACGGGGTTACTTGAAAAATGTTGTGCTTGCCAGGCCAGTTCCAGACAACGCGTTATTATAGCCTGTGAGGTAATTTGAACGGGTGCATGAACCCAAGATGCTATGCGTTCGAACTTGCATTGAAGCATGTGGAGGACATGGTGTCGTGCGATGCTCCATTATTGGGATCTTGTTGTACATTTCCGAACATACCTTCATATGAACTTTTTTTTTCTTTTCCTATAAAGAATCACTTCTTGAAATTTGTCCCTATCAGCATTCACCACATATAACAAGATTTATATTTATCCTAAAAACTTGTATATAATAATAGTTCCTCGTAATAGGCCACAAAAGCCCTTTGGAGTCGTAACAGGATAGGTCTGCTACAATCTAGAGCCTACGGTACACAAGGATAGTAACGTAGCCTTGTAAATAATTAAACTAAATAAACCATTTAAAGAGGAAAACAAACGATCATATACAACCTCATCAAGTACAATAGAGTTCATATGAAAGTCTAATGTTGGCTTAAACTTCCTGGAGAAAACCCCAAATTTACAATAACAAATTAAAAGTTAAAATCGTCTGAAAGCACAGATGATCTGTTTCTATTAGCTAAATGAGTCACTTAAACTAAAACCAGGCTTGAGGATAACATAGGAGTCAAGGCAGTTCAGAACCAACGCTCTGAAATCGCTACCGCGACCAATTAATAGAACAAATCGTAAAATGCATACTGAAACAACTACTCTACTATCTACATCAACCTAAAAGTCTTAGAATGAAGAACGGTACTATAAGACCTCTTATTGGGTGTAGTACACATAAGGCAATGTAAGGTTTAAAAAATTCAGCATATTCAACATATATATATATATCATTTTTATCAGCAATCCGTAATACAATGAAGGATTAGAAATTAAGTAACCTGGCGCCTTCTAAGCAAAAACAAAATTAAAGGAAAAGAAGAAATAAATGAAATATTACATAGATGCTTTAGTGTTTGAATCATGTCACAATACCACAGAGTATATATAAGAATCCCATCACACTTAAAGAAATTACAACTAAAGGTAAATGTGGAAACACACATAGAAATTAGAATGTACGAGAAAGACATACATAAAGTAGGTCATAAAGAGCAAAAACCCCAAGTGAACGAGAGTGTGGAAACTCCAACGAGGTTAAATGTGTCATTCCATCAAAAGTGCATTATTACAGTGGATCAACTGAAATAGTGTACCCTAGTCTAACTTAGATAGACAGGGTTAATATGGTATTACAAAAACAAATTCTTTCATGTATCAAATGAGGCAATATGAGATGGATAAAAGAAAGCCTACAAAGAAGAAAGAAGAGCGTATATAAGGTTTAAATGTACCTTACATTCTGTTAGGAAACGAATGCAGATGTGCCACTAACTCGTCCAAGACCTTTAGAAACCTCTCTTTAGAAAGACATTGCACCGATACCTAAACAGCTTTTGGAGGTATACCATTATCTAAAAAATGACGTTCTTCTTAGACATTCTTATGACCCCAATTAGATGATAACCAATTGATGAACGCTTTAGAAGAAACATCAGTCGGGATAAGGGGAAATGGGAAACGCATGAATGATACCAATTACGCAGACGACACTATAGTCATTACAGATTAGAAGACCTACAAAGAATATTAGATAAGGTAGTGGAAAGCAGTGAGAAAAAAGGTCTGATACTCAATATTAAAAAGACCAAATATATGACGATCACAAAATTGCAGCAACTTTAAGAAAATTTATGGATTGGAGGTGACAAGTGGAGAAAGTACAAAAATATAAATATTTAGGAACAATTGTCAATGAAAATAATGAGTACACGGAGGAAATTAAGACGAGGATTGGACAAGGCAGGACAATATTTAATAAAATGAAGAATGTATTATGCAGCAGAAACCTGGATCTACAATTTAGAATCAGAATGCTGAGATGTTATGCATTTTCGGTAGTATTTTATGGAATGAAAGCTTGGACATTGAAAAAACATCAGTGACAGACTAGAAGCATTCAGATGTGGAATGCTGAAAATAAGCTGGGTAAAAAGAGTAACAAACGATAAAGTATTTAGAATAATGAGGAAAAAATACTAAACATAGTTAAAATAAGAAAATTCCAATATCTGGGCCATATAATGCGAAGAAGGAAACATGAAATTCTAAAAAATACACAAAGAAAAAAACTAGAGGAAGAAGACGTATCGCCTAGTTAAGTAACCTGAGGAAGTGGTATAACTGTAGTTCCATTGAACTGTTCAGATCTGCAACGTCAAAAATGCGAATAGCCGTGACGACAACCAACCTTCATAGAGGAGATGGTATCTAAAGAAGAATAGTTGGGGAATTATAACCTATTTCTCTGACCTTCCTATTTTGAATAGCTTAGCGTAATTTATGCAGAATTGTACTCCGTGGGGCATTGTTAATACGTCTAAAAACGCAATAACCATGTAAAAAGTACCCATCTATTTTTAATCCACTAATCGTGTCTGGATTTCCGATTCCCTGTAATAGATTCACAGCTTGTCATCAGTCACAAATGTGGCTTAAAATCTACCAAAGCCAGAGTCTTATTTTTGCGCTCCACTCAATAATTTTGGGATCCAGGTCACAGAAACCTTCTCTAACTAAACATTCTTTACACCAGAAATTACAAGATATTTCCAAGCATTTCCGGATAAGTACTTCTACTCAAGCACTTTGTTGCCTAAACTGATACCCTTGATCGTTAAAGTGAAATCATTTATTTAGGTAGTCTTCCAGTACTATCTAAAGTCGTAAGTGAATGAATAGTTTTAGGGCAAATGAAGAATTTAGTAAAATATTTGGCTTACATCAATTAGACATGGAAAACTTTTTCTTTAAAATTTTAAGTGTCAAAGAGTTAACGAGAGGAACGATAAAACAGATCTGCCATCAAGATGGAAAAACATGGAGACAATGCCGGCTCGAACCTGATTTTATAGCCACAGATAATATTGTTTTAGGCAAACTTGATAAAAAATGTCGACAATGCTGTCTGAAAATTGTTGGTGAATACCTAACCTGACTATACAACGTTGAACCGAACCTTACATTGTCGAAGACGAGAAAAAACTAACCTAACTTTATCTAAAGGGAACATAACCTAACCTAACCTTGAATTCGCGAGGTTTTAACGTCCTTTAATTGACATGGCAGAATACAATGCAAACTAATAGAAAAGAAATATTAATTGATGAAAATAATTAATGTTCACCATTTAGTTGCTATTTAATGTTTCTAGAGGGTCAACTTAGGACCGCGCCCTAAAAATGACGATCTGAGTACCAAGGTACAAAGTTGGTGTGAACAAAGGATCGAATAAGATTCGAACAAACGGTCTCTCCATTAGTAGTGCTACTCCTATCCACTCGACTATTGTTATTCTCGCCGTTAACTGAATACTGTTCACTCTTTTGTACTAGAATACCACTTGTCGCGTGCTAATAGTAATAGATGGAAAAGAAAAATCAAGGAAATATCCAACATGTAAGTAGAACAGAAATGAGGAATACTAAAAACAAAAATATAGCAAGAGGACAAGTAACAATAAAAAATAATCCGCCGATGAAATGAAAAATATAAAAATTATAGATCAAAGCAAAAGAACAGAGAAGAAGAAAGTGACCAAATAAAGGCAATGTGATAAGCAACATCACATAATTGAAAGAAATAAAGCCAACTCAATTCCTTAATGGACAAAATGGTAAAAATAACAGAACTAAAAAGAATCTTAAACATATGGAAAAACTCAGTACAGAAGTCTAATAGTGCTATAGTATAGTACAATATAAGAAACGCGACACAAATTATGATAACATCAATATGCAGTTTATAGCAGTTAATAAAATAAGTAAAGACCCTACATTTGTACTGAGAATAGCCATAAAAAAATAAAAATGATACCCACTATACCTACAATTTTTAGATTACATGACGTGTGTGGAATAAAAAATAATATAGAAAACTAACAGGGAGAATAAAACAGGGCGAGTATTAAACATAAGTAGATAATAATGATAAGGCTCTAACTCCCCACGTGGGAGTATAGCCTGCGAACTGAGAGGTTAAGGCTCTCATATATTCGCTCTCTCTCTGCCCGGTCGTTGCGCACCATCTCTGATACGGGGCGATGTGACAAGGACCACGCCTTAGACGACCGCCATTATTACCTCGTTGTTGTTGAGCCCGCCCCTCAACCACGTTTACTATAAACACAAGTAAATGCAAAGCTAAAAAATAGAAAAGGAATAAAGCAATTCACAGATCTCACCTTTATAACTTACAGTGACAAATCGGATCACACACGAATAAAAAAATATATAAAATGACCCAAAAGTGCAACCAACATCGGGCGGCTAGTAGCAAATTCTGGAGCGAAAATCAAAAATCTAGAAAAATTATTCATGAACAAAAACTATAAGGAATGAACAAACATAAATGATAGAGCAAACCAAATATACCATGCAGTAATAACGACAGAACAAATGAAACAAACTAAACGCTAAGATATGGTACAGAAACTTGGACGATTCAAAATAAAAACAGAAGTAAAACAACTGACAGAAAGATGATGCAGGTACTTAAGAAGGTTGGGTGGCAAAATGGAATTCAAGGTTAAGTTAGATTAGGTTCCCTTTAGGCAAGGTTAGGTTAGGTTTTTGTCGCTTTAGACAATGTAAAGTAAGCGATATTTTTTTCGTAATGTATTTTCTAAAACTACAGACAGTATTGTTGACCTTTAGCGAAAACAATGTTGTCTATGGTTATAGAAAACACATTAAGAAATTCAAATGGAAACTTTAAATGGGCGTAACTTTTGCCCTCGAAGTTTCCTAAAGTTAAAATACGATAAGAATCGATCGACAGCAAAATCGACCAATTTGGTTTAGTTTAGTTATATTTCAAAAAAGTTCCTCTTCCTTTTCCCGGGTTTTATATATAACGGAAAAATACACCACAGAACACAAAACACTCGCTGTTCTGATGTACCATGTTAACCAGTCCCAGACTGAAACGGTTCATCAGTCCAAGAAGTTTGATACCATTTTTTGGCACACTTCTCAACAGCAAAGCCCTTACCTTCGAAGCGGGTAACCGTTTGGTATGCGATTTGCGCAAACATGCTTAGGATTTATTTTTCTAGACGAAAACAACTGGCGATTGCGATTGCTGCCTTGAAATGTTCAAGAAGTTTCTCCGTTCTTAATGGCCTTAGGAGTATCCATCGCAGAACCTTAAATTTTGCAATTTTTATTTCTAGCGTACCCATTGGGTAACCCTGTTATGCATAATGTACGTATTCACTTGTTCAACAATGCATATGCACTCGGTTAAACAAGTGAAGTCACATGCATAGTTACCTTCACCATAATCAATTTAGCCGCGTTGTTAGACCACTTAACAGCCATAACAAAATTGTTATCGTCAATTTGCAGCTTTCGTTATTACCAAACTATTGCACCACGCTCGCTATTGACACAGCACATTTTCATTCTATTTACCCGACCTTCGGCCATGTCCCAATAGTTCCTATGCAAACTTTATTGCGATTTCTCCTAGTTAGGCTAGAAAGCGCCCAAAAAAAACCCTCTGGTCCAGTCCAAATATAATTTATTAACTAATATGTAAGTACAATCACAAATTTAATGTATCTCTACTTCAAAGTAATACTTATGAGCACTCTTCAGAGGCACTTCTATACGAGCTAACGTTTAAATTAACCTAATTAGGTAACGAATTTTCGTTGAGCGTGTCCAAATTTTGAACTTGCCACCCATCAACTGTTCGTCAACGAGTAAAACCGAGGACCTACTCGCGCTCTTATACAGGAGTTAACATAAGACGCTATCCTAAAGCGCAATACAAAATATTAATAACAGTAATGCGTTAAATCTAGTTATAAACAATTCGAATAGGTGGGGGATCGCTTAACGAGTCTCGAGACGAGACCAATCCTGGAACAAACTTAAATTTACCTCTGCTAACCAAATTTACGTTTACAACACCAACAGCAAAGAATGGAAAAAGACTTCTGGCGACAAAGCATGAATTTTTCATAAAGGCGAAGTTGCAAGTGTGCAGATAAAGGAGGAGATATGTATGTACACGGAACGGAATTTCAATTGGCCCCATTCAACGCGAAGAAAGAAACTAACCTAGCCGCTGTAAGTACACATCACAATCTTGGGTCTGCTGGACAGCAAACGTGGGTAGGTAGCGCTAATGAAACAGGTGAAGAGCGGCCCCGCCGGCCAGCACCAGCGCCACGTTACCGCAGAAGAAGCCGGCGCCGTCCTTCTGGTCGTTCTTGGGCTGGTCGAGCGGCGCTGCGGTCGTCCCTTCGAGCTTGGGCGCGCCGGTGGCGGCGATGCTGCTGGCGTCCTGGTGGTTGAGCGGCGGGAACGTGGAAGTGCCGCGCTGGGTCGGCCGGGGGGCGCGTGGGGGGCACACTCTCTTGCTGCGGCGCCTGGTCGGCCGGCTGCGCCGCGAGGTGGTCCTCGTTCATGCTGAAGGAGTGCTCGGGGGGCTCCTCCGACGCGGAGAAGTTGGCCGCCTCCTCGGCCATCGCGCTCTGGTTGGCGAGCGACGCGTTGAACGGCGCCCCGGGCTCCATCCCCTGCGCGAGCACCCACGCGGCGAGCAGCACCGTGCCCAAGACCGGGTTCGCGAGCATGGTGAGAACAGCGAAGAGCGAGAGGGTTCTAGGGTCGCGCGCGTCCTCCGCACTTTCCGCTCCGCTAGCGACTGGTAACAAAAGAGCAACGTAGCCTCGCGTGTCGCGCGCACCTGGCCGAGCGCTAGCGCAAAACAAACGACGACCGGTACGATCAACAATGAAGCCAAGAATGCGCGGCGATTTTTCGGCTCGCGACAGTTATGACTCACTCGCGGCCCGCTCGCTCGCCAAATGGTCCAGCCGGCACGTTCTGCAACGCGGCGCGCCACGTACGCTGCATTGGGTTTCGTGGGCGGCCGGTGTCGACTTTCCCCCAATAGGTCGTTCCGCCGCTACATATGCCGCGGGTCACGAACCGCGCTGCACGCCGATCGGCGCTCTTTTTTTCGTTGCTGTTTTGTCTTGCGACCCACGACGAAACTGCCGCCAGGCAGCGCTTGTTGCTAATCGGAAGAACAATTGCCGTCGCCGCGGAAGCGGCCCGCAGAAAGTCCCGTAACGGTCGGCCGCAGCTGCACTCTAATCTGCAAGATTTCGCAACGTCGCCAACAGCTCTTCCCTTCGAGCGGCCAAATCATGATTTTGAGTTAAATATCTGGAGCTGGTCTGGGAATCCCATTGTTCTTGGCGCGCTTTGTTCGCCTAACAACTTTATAATTTGATGGCCGACTCCATTAATGTGATTTTTCTAAAAAAAAATTCTAATTGCATATTTAGCTTCGCTGCTTTGAAATGTTGACCTTGAGAATAGTTATGTTCATTTCCAAGCCTACCCGTAAGATAAATCTGATCCATTACGATTTATTGCGGGTCTTTCCGTATATCGAGCTTTTAACTATTCTTTTGTTTTAAGTTTAAAAGGGTGGTGCAAAAGTTTTTTCGTTTTTTGAATTATTTCATTTTCGACAGGAATGAAACCCGATGGAATCGAACTATTAGCATCTCAACTTAAAAACATAAAACTTCTAGAAAATAACTGAACATAAACTTCGAAATCAGTCTCTCAAAAATACTTAGTAATTAACAAGCATCCAAATTGCATACTTTGGTGTGGTGCTCATTGCACACAAAAATTTGTTGCATTTATCGCGCTTGCTTTTAGTTTTCCTGTCCTTAGATCTCGGACATGGGTGACAAAGGCCTTTGGAAGCACTTGATTCAGTCTCAGAAGTCGAAGGCTCGGAGTTATCTATGAGTCGACGTTTCAGAGAACGTGGCAATGTGGGAAATTCAGCTCTCTTTTGGTTTATAATTTTCTGCAAGGCCCGTTGATAGTTTTTTCAGAAATTCTCTTCGAGTGATTGAAAAGATGGAAAAATTACCATAGGCTATCTCTTGGTACGACGAGCAACGTTGTAAGTTTCACACAGTTTATCGTTGGTGTCAACGCTGTTCTTGGTCCTATTATAAAACTTATTTCTGACTTTTTTCGTTATTTTCACATTTAGCATCATCATGGTGCATTGTAGACAGTAAAATAACAGCCTTGGATTTTTTGGCACAAATGAAACAAGAGTTAGTTCGATACAAAAACCAAACTTTGATTAATTCACTTCAGCTGTCTTTTGAGGTAAAGACTGAACAGGAATTTCCTTTTTGTTTTTTCCCAGAATACCGACCAAAGTGAGCTTTTGGTCTAACAAGTATTCAACTAGAGGAACACTTGTGTACCAGTTGTCAAGCATAATATTACGCCCCGTACCTTTGATTGGATCGACAAGTCGTTTCACGATGCTTATTGTGTCGTTTGGTTTTTTATGAACTATCTGGTTGAGAATCTACGTATATTTGAAATGTTTGTAGATAAGCTGTTTTGGCGTCAACCATAGCATGGAATTTAATCCGATATTTATTCGGTTTTCTTGGCATGTAGACTAAACCAGAGAATCTGCCTCTAAATACTGGACGCTGTTCGTCTATAAATTAAATTAATTAAAATAAAATCAACGTAAATTACAAATATTTAAGAACCTTTTTTTATTACTGTTGAGTAGCATCTTCAGCAAAACCACATAGACATAACTAACTACTTGACGCAAAAGTTCTGCAAATTAGGTACTCCAAGGTAACAAACTTCTGGGGCTTTTTAAGCAAAGTACTTTCAGAAAGTTTTCCAAGAACGGTGATTCTGCAAAGATAACACTAACATAATAGAGCAGCAGTTCTGCACTCTTCCGAGGAGTATGTTCCACGAACTGCCAAGTCAAGGCTTGCGTATGTCCGCTCTTACTGACAGTTAATGTAATCTTAAAAATATGAAAATTTGGGTTGCCACAAAGCTATTTGTTTTAGGCCATCGATAAGCTCCTAGATAAGTGTGTACGGGCAAAAAATTTAAAAAAAGACTAATTAACATGCGTAGTACCCAGCCTGTAAGGGTAAGGCCTCCAGATATCTCGGCAAGTTTGCAAGCCATATCTAATTTTGCGGCTATTGAAGAGCATAAACCATTCGACCTTTAGATTCCCCTGCGTGACTACAATCATAAAAGCTAAAAGCTGCGATGAACAAATAAACATAGCACTGGCTAGAGCTTCTGGTGAAGTTTAGAGGGAAACATTTGACCTCCACACTATAAATAGAAACAAACTGCATTTCCTACCACGTTTACTCGCTACCTTCGAAATAAGCCTTCGAACAGTTACAGTTTTGGCGACTTACCTTGATAACCTAGTTAAGGACTAATCCTCATGTGCGTTGGAGATTAAAGTGAGTAATAAGTGTCCCATTTGTCATATACAGGAATAAACTTCCTTCCTATTTTTAAGGTTAGTAAAGAAAAAAACTTTCTTTAAATATATTTTAAATAGGATATTGTCCATGTGATGTCCTTCATTTTCGATGCGTTGTTAAGTTCTTCATTACTCTTTCCAACATGAATTGAGGAAGACGTTTGATTTCTTGATGTATTGCATTTCATGAGACGGGAGCATTGTAGGTTGATGTTTGTAAACCTCAGTCTTACGATATTTCTATGAGTAGAAATCATACGGGGCGAGACAGACCAAATGACCCTACCACGTTGAGAGCCCAGGAAACATCTCACTTAATGCTTGTTGTGTGAGTTGAAGCTCTATCCTGTTGGAAACAAACGTTTCTAGTTAAAGTGCATTGAAATTTAGTACAAAAAATGGTCAAGTCATTTCCACATATTGATTGGAAGTATTGTAAGATTGAAAGTAAGGACCAACGACCCCAATTTTACTCATCATACACCAAATAGAGACACGTTCTCTGTGGAGAGACTCTTCATCGATATCTTGTGGGTTTTTATGTCTAAAAAAATGAAAGTGTTGCTATGGCAAGTAGAAATGCACTTCGTCGATAAACAAAACAAATGTGTCGTTTGACAAGTTCTCCAAAATGTTTCCACATATTTTTATGCTGCACAACATTCATTTTGTATGGATAAAAACGAAGGTTTTGGTAGAAAATTCTCCGTACAGTCAAAACGAAAAATCTTACTGAACCGATATTTTCACGCATCGGGTTTGTTTGTCAACTACATATTGGTTATTCTCTTGGCAAAACTTCCCAAAGTACTTACGTCTAATGAAATCACTTTCCCTACCCTTGAACCCTTCATAACGTTCTATTGAAATTAGGGAGGGAGTTTTTCCCATCCTATCATACGCAGGTTTTCAACAATGTGCAATAATTTTACAAGAACAAGATAATTGGACAGCATCGCCGTTCTTAGAGTTTTGAAAATCCTTGATGGTATGTTAAAGAAACTGGAGACTATGAAATATGTAGTCCATTTCCATTATATGTTTTAGTAAAACCACCAGCCTTGTCCACATGAGAGAGGAAAGACACTTCTACCTAGTTATGAGACTACCCTCATAAACATTATGGGCATAAAATTAGGAATCTTTAAGGTCTTAACAAAGAGTTTCTTTCCTATCTCACTTATATACAGAGAGAACGACATTATTCTTTGAGCAGTTCTGTCTCAAGCAGCTAGACAACTAGGATATCATAAGGGTACAATATTTCGGAAAGACATTAGCCCTAATATGCTTATAAAATTGGTGGAGGATATTAGACGGAAGTGGAGGTAGATTTAATTAGAAAAATTTTCAAACGACAGTTTGATCTAGACAACGTCTAATGAAAGGTGACTTAAGAGATTGTATGATGTCTATGATTTGTTGAATCTTTCATCTTTTTCTTTTATTAATTCAATTAATTGTAAGTATTGAAATAAATGTAATCAGGGTTTTCACTTATTCGCATTACCATTTTTTTGGAGTGGGGGGAGCTTATTAAACAACTGTTGCAGAAGCAAGGAAAATCGTGGCTATTTAGAAATTACAGACTAAAATAGAACCTCGATTTTCAATTGCTCCCAAAATCTTTCGATATTTTTATGATTTAACGAAGGGTAGGCTATTGAAGTTGTCCAGTAATGGTTTGGTGTACTTGCAGCTGCCAAACAGTGAAAGACTATTTCATCAGATTTGAACCCAGCAACCCCCAAATACGAACTTTGGGTAAAAGACCAATCAACGTGTCTGAACTTGCTGATGAAGATTCTTGTGAGACACTTTCTAATTTAACCAATAACACTTCCATGAAGAAATGAAGAAATAACGACAAACAAGAAAAAAAATTCTGAGCTTTTTAGGCGCGCAATATTTACGTCTTTTACTATTATTTTGTTTTCTTCTTTCTCAATTCTTCTCTGTGACGTACTCATACTGTCTTCTCTTTTAATTTTCACATTTCATTGATTTTTAAATCTACATGTTCATATTTCGTTTTACTTGGTAAGATAAAACCATTGAGGTTGGTTTTTTGTTTAAAAAACCTAGCGGAAAATAACAAGAAACGATAGAATAAACGAAAATGGGCTAAATTGAGTTATATGGGAAGGGTTATTAAGAATATTACACATATATCTGATAATTGCAAAAGTTTGTGTCCGATTTCCGTAGGTGATTTTACGACCATTCTGTATACCAAAGGGCAAGTGATAGAGAAGAACAGAAAATTACTTTTCATCCTATACAAGTTTCCATAAAGATAAAAAACATTCGGGCCGTTTATTTGAACTGTCCTCTCACTTTCAGAATGGTGAAAAAGCAGTTTAACAAATTTCGAATTGCAACTATATTTTGGTCGGCCTTGATGTGTATTTTGGGGGAAAATTTTAACTATACATCTGCTTGAATGTCATAAAAAGCTTTTTTTAATCCAGTCTTAGCACTGTAAATAATAACTCATAAAAGAAAAAAAATTAGAAACGTAAGGTGGAAGTACAGATCTCGTTTCTTCGAGCTTTCATCACCTGATGAAACAAGGGATCATCCCCCATCATGTCAACGGCAGACCGCATGTTGCCCAACCGTCGCGACGCTACAAAATCTGAACGAGTCAAAATGAAAAATATTTGAAGTAACACATTCTCCACACCGTGTCCTTTGAAATTTGCGCCTGTTTCGCTCTGTCTACGATAGTTTGAACATCAAGAAATTTGGTTTCGTGGAAACTGTCAAAAAGTTTATTACAACCTTTCTGAAGAAGAAAAAAACACAAATTACACAAAGAAGAAATCCAGAATGTGTCAAACTGTGGGAGTTCATGGTCCTTAACTCTATTTTTATGGGAATTTTGGCGATGTTGCAGTTAGATATACAGTATTATTAGAAGAACCAAAACACATGCAAGTAGTTCGGTTGGTATCTTCTTTAGATGTGTTATCCATCAAAAGGTTTCTAAGATATACCAAGCGTTATAATTTACAATTTCTATTAGTCCCGATTACCTTTCGTGTGGGGGGGGGGGGGAGGTAAGGGCTGGTGACGCGCAAGACCCAACCAAATGCCAACCTCAACCTTTACGTGGTGCTCCCTATTAACACTGACCAGGAAATGGCGACCGAGAAAAGGAAAAGGCGTTTGACCTTATAAACTCAAAATTTTTAAAAGAAATGTAAAATCCGTCCTATTTTATGGCAGTGAAACATGGAAAACCACGAAGAGTATCACAAGCCTCCAGATTTTTATAAACAAATGTCTCGAGAAGATATATGAAATTTACTGGCCAAACACCATCACAAATGGTGACCTTTGGGAAAGAGCACAAAAAATACCTATAAATGCTCAAATAGAGAAACGAAAATGGAACTGGATCGGGCACACGCTAAGAAAAGATCCAACAGCAATTGAAGGACAAGCACTGAATTGAAATCCGCGGGGCAAACGCCAAAGAAGAAAGCCCAAAACGAACTGGAGAAGAACGATAGAGGTAGAGATCAGAAAAACTGGAAAAACGTAGTCAGTCAGTCAGATGGCGCTGCTTCACAGAAGCCTTATGTTCCGAAGCGGAATGAAAATAAATAAGTCAAATAAGTCACCTTTTGTTCATTTCCTCTCTGAATTTGTTCTACTTTCAAGGACCTTTTCTAAACTTTTTTTACTGTAATTTTGTATATGTATCTTCCAATTATTTAAACTTTCTTATTGTGGCCTTTTGGGTGTCTAAATTTCATACTTTTAAAGTAAAAGAAAATGAAGAATTCAAAAGACGAAACCAAATTGATAGTAACATGAATTTTTTGCTTGCTTCAAAAATATCAAAAACTGTTTGCGCGGCCGCGTTGTCACGTGGCAGCCGATGAGAGTGGACTATAATACGGATGCGCGAATAACAACGATTTTATTGGCTAGGTCATTAGTCACATATAATGTGTATTTAGATGACTCAGATGGCTCTTAGAAACAAAACAAAGAATACAGCACGAATAAAAACATGGTACAAACGATTCCGAAATGGCCCGAAACATTTTGGGTGTGATCTACTTTTTGGAAAACCAGCAAAGTTCATTTCACAGCTACTGTTACCCGAGTAGAAGGAATACGGTGCTGCATTTGCTAATGTTTTGCTCCAGACTGCTACCAATGTACCAGATCTCCTTAAAAAGGTCATAATCAGAAATGAAACGTGGGTTTACGGCTACGATCCTGAAACTAAGACTCATTCAGAAGTGTGTAAGACCTGAGAACGCTTATTTTAAAGGAAACTGAGGCTACGTACAATGTTTTTTATCTTGTTTTTTACAACCCTTTGGTGCCCGCGCATCCTAGCCGCCTGCCAAGTTGTCGACTATCAAACCTCAAAGCGTGTAAAAAGGTGCTAAAAAAGTTTTAAACGAGTTGCAAGCGGGGTTGCAAGAGTAAGTATAACTGATGGTGTCATATCTTGAAGGTCATGCTGACTAAAAAAAGAAGATCCTATACCTTTTCAGACTAGTCCGAAAACTATCTTAAAATATTGTCGCTCCCAAGACATATTATTTTTGTTTATTCAAGAATGTGAGAAATGTTGATCATTTAGAGGAAACCATCAAATGCAAATGTTAATAAAGCAACCAATAAAGGAAGCGGAAGGCGTTTAATTTGTGTCTGGAATGTACACTTTTTTCGAAAATTGAGTATGCTTTAATTTGTGTTAGTGGGCCAAGCTGGCTTTAACAACCTATAGGATGCTTCAAAAGTTTTCGGGTGGGAATTCAATTTTTCTTGACACGTTGGAAATAAAAAAATTCTTGGTTGAACTTGTTAGGCAATGAACACGCAGTTTTTTAATGGTTCCACAGGTGTTTCCCGGTGGACTATTTATGACCGCGTTGTCAATATCGCGACACTGGATACGGATGCGACCTAAATAGCTAAACCATCTTTGTGGTAAATTAGTTGCCGGAATCTTATTGATTTACGATGACGCCTCGGCGCGACTTGGAAGTCGCAATTGTCGCCGTGTGAATGCAGCCTTCAAGGCCCCTACGCCTACCACATAACCCTGACCTAGACCCTGGCTCGTTTCAATTTTAATTCTAGGCTACATTTTCAAATTCAAGAATTTGTAATGCAAATGACAACTTAACATAAATAAGATCTAACTTGTAAAGCAATAACTTCAAAGCTTAATGGCTTTAAATACTTTTTTGAAGAATCTACACGGTGCGTCATATGTATATTACGATTTTTTTTGAAAAAACAATGAAACAAGATGTCAGGAGATAATATGGTGATAGTAACAACTTATTTGCCTGTAATAAACCAAAAAAAAAAACCGCCAAACTTGGTATTATATCTTGGAACGCAACTATTGTCAGTGCCATAATAGACATAGATCCAGAAAACAGTTAACGAAAATAGTTAATAGAATGTCTAAAATAACAAAAAGCTGAACAAACAAAAAATGAAACTCAACTAGGGCTGATGATGGAGTCGACTATATCAAAACGAAAAAACAGTACCTGAATAATCTGTACACCAACTTAAGAGGAGCGTAATTTAATCACCAAGCGAACAGTTCTTCCCGGGTAAACTCCTTGAAACATTTTTTCCCATTTTCTTTTGTAAAGTAAACAAAACAGTGAAATTCAACTATTTAAACACTTGATTTTCTTTTGCTTGGTCCAAATTCTTCTCTTCGGCTTCTTCTGCTTTTTCTACTTCCGGTACATCATCTCTAACTATTGCTTCAAGAAGATGCAGATCATTATCACTTCTTGGTATTATCTCAATGACCATTCGTAATGTTTCTTATTAATTGCACCCTCTTGAGTTTTTTGGTTTCTTTTCCTCGCTTTATTTTGTTTTCTATAAATTTTGCTGACTTTCTAAATCTTTCCTTCAGGTAGTTAGCCCTAGTATGTGCAATGCAAGAACGCAGTAGGGTTCAAAGGGATGATATCATCACCATCTCCATAATTGCACTGAAAAACCAGTTCTCTTGATTTTTCCAACATACTTTCAGTTGTTCTTCTACTCACAACGTGCGTGAACATAGCAAGGACCAAGTTAGTCACTATCTTTATAATTGCGCTTAAGCGTCTTTTGTTGGCAGTTAAGATTTAGGCACACAGTCCATCTAGGGTCACTCTTGCTTTTTTCAACATCACCTTTAGCTGATCCCTATTGTCCTGATAATTCACTTTCTCCATCTGCAACATACACAAAATTACTTAAGGTAATGAGTTCGTCTCCATTTCTATAATTGCAAGAGCATTCATACCAGTTAAGACGTAGGTACGTAGTTAATCCAGGGTCACGCATGAATATCCCAATGTAATTTTCATTTGATCCTCTACTGTCTCGATAATACGCTATCACCATTCAAAACGTGTATAAACATAGGGAGGGTTAAAGTGGTAAGTTCGTCACCGTCTCAGTAATTGCATCTAAAGACCTTTCGTTTACAAGGACTATCGCAGTTGAAATGCAGGTACGCAGCTTATCCACAGTCATTCTTACTTGTCTCAACGTCATTTCCAGTTGTCTTCATAATGCACATTAGACATTTACCACGTGCATGAACGTAACAGGGTCAAGGGGATAAGGCAAGCATCCAAGGCCCGTTATGATTTTTCCGACGTTGTTTTCATCTCTCTGATAATGAACTATAACAGCCCACAACGTGCACGAAAGAACATTTGGCTAAAGCGATGAGTTCGTCACTTTCTCTATAATTGCACTCAAATGGCTTTTGTTCACACTGGGTATCACAGTTAAGAAGTAAGTAGCCCCTTTTATCTAGGGTTACTCTTGATTTTCTTAACATCTTTTTCATTTGATTATCTATTGTCCTTATAATACACTCGTTTCTACCACAAAATGCGTGACGTAACAAGAGTCAAGGGATACGTTTGTAATTATGGTGCATCGTGTGGTTGGTTCTCGGGTTATAGGGCCTTCGTCGAAGTTCAGAAACTCTTGACGTTTCGTCCACAACTGCGGCGGACATCTTCAGAAGAAAATCTTCTAAAAATTAAGTGACTGTCCCGTGCGTTTTAACTTTTATACTCGTACGAGTATGGTAGGGATGGTGTTGCCACCGGGATGGTAGGTAACGTAATCGGGCTAGCTGCTGACGTCAATCGGGTCGTTGCAGGTAATATTTTGGCATTTTCTGACTTCACTCGCTAGCTCCCGTAAGGCAGCGACCACTTTTGACCGAACATACGCCGTGGCTACTCGTGGGGACACCAGCGACCCGCAGACCCACCTCCAGCAGCCCGAACATTGGGGTTGGATCGTCATAGCGATCTGGTTCAAGGACGTGGACCTCACCACGTTTCTGGGATTCAAGACCATATTTGGCACCAACACTCCAACGCCAGGTCTTCTTAGAGAAAAAGGGTTAGAAAATCATCTCATAAAATTTGACGCATTTAACCGGTTCATCTATAAGGTTCTGTTCTTTCGTATTTCTTTTTTGGTTAATTGTCTTTTGGAAGATTTCAACTATTTGAATCTTTTAGGGATCTTTTTCCCAAAGAGTGCATTTTTCTATAGATTTTTTTGTTCTTCTTCGCCCTTGCTCTCAACATATTTTATCATGTCTGCCCTCTACTTTGTTTCTTTTGATCTAATTTCTTTATTTGGTTGTTTTGTCTTTTTTTCTCTGATTTGATTAAAATGTACAATAAAATCTATTTCTAAACTCACCTAACTGAATAGCCAAGCATTGGTTAGAATCAGCGATACCCATACTTGATAATTTTTTTCTTTCTACATTTCTCTACAAATCACTTTTTACTACACATGTAGCCCTTCTCTGAAACGTAATCAAATCAAATATAAACCAGAAACCCAACCATTTAGTTGGATTAGTCCTTCTTTGACAATGTCTAAATTCATTTCTAAATGACGAGTTTTCGAAAATGTCAGAATTGTATAGCGAAGTGCTAAGGATAACTTTAACGTCCTGTTAAGAATTCTTGAATTTTAAATTTGAAATGCTTTGCAATATCTTGGCATTTTCAATAAAAGATTACTAAAGATAAATAGAAATTTGAAGAAATAACAACCAATTTATCTTTATCTCCTTTTACTTTTTAGTCAAAATGGTACAAACCTTAGCATTTAGATTACTTTTGGTCAATTTGGTTCATTATGGTATCTATTTCTTGTTTTCTATTTGTACATATTGATCTTTATAAAATCTCAAGACTTTATATAATAAGAATCCAATTATTTATAATGCCCTTCAAAGAAGTTTAGAACCAAATCAAAGGAAATCAAGAGGGAACACATCTGGTAAGCATTTCTATTGACTAAGTTCTTTTCTCCAACAATTGGGTCTTTTTACAGATGTTTCTTCAATCTTGTGACAAATTATATCGTGTCTGCACTCTGCGTCTGTTTCATTCGATTTAATTTCTTTATTTAGTTATTTTGTCTCTTTTCTCTGGTTTGGCTAGAATGTATAACAAAATCTCTTTCTAAACTCGCTCTGTCTGCCCGGTCGTCGCGCACCATCTCTGATGCGGGGCGCCTTAGACGTCTGCCATTATTACCCCTTGTTTGCAATGAACGCAGGTACTCAATTATTTTTAGTGACTGAGTAGGCCACTCAACAGGCATCAAAGAGCTACAGAAATGAACCCGGGCGTTCAATCGTGATTTTACCTTTCTTATTTCCTGCTTATGTCTTTTAAACTCTAGCAGATTTTGTCGTATACCTTATCGATTCAGTTGAATCGACGGCGTTTTTGTCATTTCATTCAGAGGTGACTGTTTGTCGATCGTGTTAGATTAGCATCTCTGTTAAAGAGGGCCATATTAATTTTCTTTAAAGTAATGGCTTAATTGACCCTCGATGAGTCAAACTTCGTACGAAGTACCCTAAACCCCCTGTAAATCATCTGCTTCATTGCTCGTCAACATGCGTTTTAATCTTTTAGCGTTTACATGTTCCTAATTTCTAATTTATTCATTACAGCCGCCTGCTATTACGTTACAGCAATTTTCCTGAAATGAATTGTGATTAATGCACGAATAAAAGCAACGAAGGATACTTGAATAAATTAGACTGTCAATTTTTTAATTTATATTACCTGTCGGATCGCACTGAAGTCTATTTTCTTGATTCGATGTACGTCAACGCGGCGAAAGCGTGTCGAACACCGATTTTTATATTACAAAGCAATGTATATGGAATATATACATCATTTCAATTGATTTGAAAATAAATTTTATAATCTCACTTTGTAACTTTACTATACAGAGCTTCTCCTGGAAATATTGAAAACAGCAGGGATGCGATGTATCTTGGTAACCGATGGTACAAGACCGAGGACCATTTCACTGACCAGGTTTATTGAGAATTACACGACAGTAAGTGAACACATGCAGTGTGTCATCTTCCCATTTGTAGTGACTGAGTGAGTAGAGTAGCGGATTTTTTCAAATTTCGAATTATTTGGAAGGCTTTGGGAACGACGTAATAAGCAGAATACCGGAAAATCTTGAACGCGTATGGACTACAAACGACAAAGATTAGCGACAACGAGATTTCAGCAACTAATGTATGTAAGATTTTTACTGATCTTGGAATGAAGAGTCATGATAAAGTTCGTTCTGCGGCTACTGTTACCAGAGCAGAAGGAAGATCTTGCTGCAGCTGTTAATGACTTTCTCCAGGCTGCTACCAATTAATCAGATTTACTCAAAAAAGTCACGATTGGAGCTACGCTCAGGAAACGAAGAGTATAATACTGTAACGAATTTCCAAATACTCCCGTATGAGCACCGTCGTCCGCGGCCGCTGTTTTTGTAGTATCCAGCCCTCATGGTCGGGCGGTTGACATAATACCTTCCAGCCACGCTGCTTGTGCACGTGCAGGACTCGAGCAATGCGAACATTCAGACGTTTCCAAGCCCTTCTGGCAGACCCCAAATAAGCATAAATATCACACACCGGAAATGAAGAAAAGAGTACCGCCATGTAAAAACGGTCTGAACCAGTGCAACATAAGTAATCCTCCTATTAAGTAATTGTGATCGCTTGTAAGTAATATAAATAAGTAGTTTAAGTAAATTTGCACCTGTTATGCATTATCAAGAGCGAAAACGTAAATTTGGACGATTTTATTGGCCGAGTTAGTTGGGAGTTAGACGTCGGTGAGTGAACACATGTGATGTCTGATCGTCATAGTTTCAATGACTGAGTGAATAGATTAACAAACGTGTATTACATTTTGTAAGACGCTGGGACATTTGTATGCAGAATAAATATATTATTATAAGTAATTAAAACATTAATCTAACATAGCAACCGATGAGAGCTGTGATGGGTACTCGTGAATGAAGAAAACCTTACTGACCAAGTCATTTTGGAGTCGGACGTCAATGAGTGGGCATACGATTAAGCACGTAAACCGTAAAATCTGCATCAAATTTTACGTGAAACTGCAACATTTGTCCGCAGATACTATTTTGATCATTCAGAAGGATCTTAGGAAGGATGCAATAGGTGTAAAATACATATAGTCATGCTATAAATAATTCAGAAATCAACAGGAACCTGTTAAAAGTGAGCTACATTCTGGAAGACCGGCAGCAGGTAGAGTATTGACAGTCCGAAAACTAGAAGATGAGTGAAGGTACCAAAAACTAGAGTTTGTCAAAGGTCCCAGCATGGAATATGTCTAGGCAAAATTAGTTCCGTGGCTACTGTTACCAAAGCAGAAGGAACATCGTACTACATTTGCTAATGACTTGATTCAAACTGTCACTTATTCAAAAAGCGTAAAATGAAAGTCTTTTGATTTTCCACGTCCAGAGAAGATGCCTAAAAGTTCCAGCAAGGACAAGACCAGTGAAGTCGTGTTTCTTCTCATTGGAAAAGCGTTGTCCACGATGAGTAAGCTCCTCCATACCAAATTATTACCAAGGACTACTACCTCAATATTCTTCTTATAAAAGGACCGCAGCTCTGAGAAACTAATGGTCGGCATCACATCTCGTACCTAATTTTTGCCTAAACAGCAAGTCAAGCAGGTGACTCAGCCAAGCTCTAATCCAGATTTGTCTTCTCTGGCTATTTACAAAATGAAATCGCCCTTGAAAAGGAAGAGGTTTCGGACCATGTACGGGATTCAGGCCAATACGTCGCGATTGCAACACAGGACTTGGCAAAATGTTTTGAACATTAGAAATGATTCTGAGGGAAGGGTGTGAGATCCCCGCTGCTTACTTTGTAGAGGAGGTAGGCTTTGCATAATTTTTCTTGTATCTTGTACTATTTCTGGAAAATTCTACAGTCAAATAGTTTTGTTTATTTATTTATTATTATTACTCTCTTACTTCTTGAACATTTCTATTTTTTCTACGGATCAGTTCTAAAACATTTGCCTTTCCTATTTCCTTCTTTTTTTTATTTAGTTCTGTTTGCTTATTTTCTTTTATCCTGTATTAACAGATTTTGTTGCCTTGCACATTTCTGTTTAATGGCCATATCTCGTGTATATAGAATTTACTTTATCCGAGCACAATTGATTATGCCCTCGTCTAGTTTAAAAAACGAAATTGAAAAGAAACAAATTGCTCGCTGCAAATTGCTCTGTAGCGAAAACGCGTTCTAAATCGATCTTTGTGCGCGTTTCTCCGGTCGAATTTGTATTTACGATTTTTGTGGAGCGAAATGTTTGTCGCGACGTGTGAAATCGGACGTTAGCACACACGATAAGTTGGCTCTGGCCGTTAGAAGTGTGGAAGATAAGCTTATTTCAACAAAGCAGGGCTCTGTGTTTTTGTGTACGAAGGGGTATTGCAGAAATTGAGATAAAGCGATCGAAATGCGCAGAGCGCACAATTTGACAATTCCACCCCCACAAGGTCGTTCATAAATTTCCGGAGATAAAAGAGCAATTTCACTGTCATCCAATTATGCCCTGTCATCGTAAAAACTGCACTTGGATAAACATGAACATTATAAAGCTAGAGGATAATATCGAATGGTCGGAAAAAAACTTTGAAGAAATTGAATACGATCCAAAGAAAATTAAGGACAGAGCTACGTACCCTGTGGTAGTTATGACTGGACTTTTGAAAATCTTCTGCCTGTAGGTCTCTTTTAAAAACACTTTTTATACAAGCATCCCCCCCGCGCTTTTCAACATTTATTTGGCGGTGCTGACCAACTTACTGAGACCACATCTGGTAGCGCAGGGACTTGAGGAGCACCTAGTATTAGAACACTGATTCCACAGTTGGACTTTACGTTTCAACGCCGAAAAGGTTCCAGTAGTCCTATTCTCCGTAGGATGAAACTTCGTTGACGCTTAGGCTCTTCAACCGGGAGCCTGGCAAGCAGAAGCCAAGTACATTGGAGTGACCTTGAACTCTAATTTTTATAATTTTTATGGAACCCGTTTCTGACATTGAGCAAATATCGGACTGTACTGATTGAATATTTATGAATTAGTATGACTTTTCGTGAGGAATTATTCACACTGCAATCGTATGACAGCACAAAATAAAAGTAAATCGCCACTTGCAATCTGGATCGCTGAATATTTGATCATATGCTGATCAAAACAAAAAGTTGCAGTACGAATCAAAATGCTCGTTCAGTTGAGTCACCATTTTCTAAACATTGGAATAATTTGAAATAATAAACCAAAATAAGCAAGCATCTCTCTAAATGAGTCTCTATAGACAGAGAAAAGAAAGAATCTAAGATTTCAAAACCGCAATCCATATAAAGATTAATACAAAATTATGTATAATGGGGATAGATACAATAAAACGAACGAGAATATTTTAAAACATAAGAATGCTGATAAAAATAAAAATTGGTGACATCAAAAATTATGGTAAGATAAAAGATTTCGTGCAGAATGATTAGAGAAAAATGCAAAACTGATATAAACGCAGAAAGGCACGCAAAAAAAGAGGCAACGTTCCGAGGTAAGATAGTTACCTTAATCTTCAAAGTTACTGAAGAACAAAGATGAACAGATCTATATCTTCTATCATCTTTTGATCGGTCCATAACAACAATTTTCTTGTCGTCCCTTCTCAAAATGTTTTTGGGAAGTAGCAATACTAAAATATACAAGGTGAAGGTTAACTATAGCGACAAATTTCAGAAGCGATTCTTGAAAAGAAAAGGAACAAATAGTTTATATGAACGTGTCTAACAATACATGCGTTTTCTGTCAGAGGCTAATACTGTTCTTTATGACTTACAGGACGCTATCAAGTAGACATGTATTGTGAAATTGTAGTTCGTTGTTCACATCAAGAATAAGCGAATGAAAACGGGCGCGGGGGGGGGATTAGGATTTACTAGAAAACTTAACCTTACAGAAAATAATCAAATCTCACAATATTTGCAGCGGTGTTTCATTATTTGTATGAGATGGGGTCGTCTGATGGGAGGGGCAAACAAGGAAATTGAGTGCGTTATGTTCGTACATTTAAATTGGAAGAAGGTGTCGTAACAAATCTTGAACATAACTCCAGTACAAGCTTCAAGCAAGATTGCGCTGAGTATCCCCCATGAGAACCACTAATATCCTTATCACTTGCAACACGTGCGAGGATTTTCTTCCTCTAGGAAAGTTTTGTTGCTGGTTTTGCAACAGCCCATTACCATTATAGGATTTCTATCGTCAGTTCTGTTCAAAATGGTGTAACTAACTACAGAACAGTCATCTATGGACTATGAATCGTCATAAAACGGTTGAAGATTATCATCAGCAATGGTTTAGCATTAAAAATTATTGGTGGTCAGCACAGTGTGTGGTAAACCAAACCGCGATGTGCAAACATTTGAACAGCATCCCGTTGCAATCTGTAATACTATTTTGATAGAGTCCAAATGACTTGAGTAGGTACAATGCGTTCGTGCTTGCATTTGGGCCCACGGAGTCAAGCATTGATTACAATCTAACTACCTAATTGGATTAGGCCTTCTTCTACAATTTCTCAATGTCCTACTGTATTTGCAATTCCAGCGCTTTTACTTGTTGAAGATATGCTAATGGCAGTACGATAGGTTGTGTGGTTGAGGCATGAGCAATGTTAATCTTCATCGACATCTCAATAATTC
Organism: Sinelater perroti; assembly: GCA_036346155.1. Classification (NCBI taxonomy): domain Eukaryota; kingdom Metazoa; phylum Arthropoda; class Insecta; order Coleoptera; family Elateridae; genus Sinelater; species Sinelater perroti. Next base: position 17,867,812 of record JARFIY010000254.1, on the reverse strand, counting down.
AATTCTCCGATAGGTGGTTTGGAAGGGGTGGTCCTTTGCATGTTGAATCTGTCCAATTAATGGACTTAATCCCTCTTAACTTCTACTTACTCCAATGTCTACTCTAAAGTTGTCAGAAATTGGATTGTATTGAAGGCTCACTGTGCGTTTATAGACATATGTTCATATAAACTCTGCTGTTATGGATCGCCAACTGAAATTTATCTTTATAATCAACTTCACCCTTTATAAGTAAGGTGCAAAGTCTTTTTTGTACGAATTTCCGAATGCCACCCGTAGCGCAGCCGCCAGACATCTGCGTTGCGTCACGCTCGGCATCCGACACTTCTAGGAATCCAGGTGGCGCGCACATATTTGTCGAGGTTTTCTAGAAGGTTTGAGTGCAGCGCTCTGAAGGTTCACGACTATTCGGGTATAGCGCCGAATAGACATAAATATCGCCCGCCGAATTCAGACTCCGATTCCGGTTTTTAAGTAGCGCAAACCAACGAATCCAAACGTGAGCTGTGTTTACATAAATAATGTGCCGTTATTGTATGTAGTGCGTGTACATAGTGTTATAAATTTGCATAATTGTAAGTACAATAGATAAGTAGTTTTAAGTAAATGTGCATGTTTTATTCACCACTTAAAGAGCAGAAACGTTACAATACAAAGTTATTTTTCTACGCCATCTTCACTGTCATTTCAGAACAAAAACGTCTAGATTTTAATCTTCTGCAACACAGTTTTTCCAATAGATAGGCCGTTTTTGATCTTGTTCATAAAGGAGATGGTCATGACAATAGCCAACCACGCATCAACGCTTTGACAGCAATATCGTCGTCAAGTGCTTCCTTTAATAGTCCAACAAATAATAATCACAGACTGACGTAGTTCAGAACAAATCCTCAATTTTTGTCAAGTTTGGGCAGCTGCATGGAGTTCTGGATATTCTAAGCTCATTTCGATTTCAGAAGCAATTTTAACAACCAATATCAATGGTCATCCTGAAGAAGATGAGGAAAATGTAAATATTCTCCTCAGTCTTACTAGTCCTCTTAAAACTAAATACTTAACAACTAGAATCCATCCAACGATGTCCTTTAGATTTTTCTAATTAACATCTACACTTTCACCCGTGAATTATGCTCTGCTCTTATGCACAACACTACACAAGCTCGAACGGTTTGACTCTCTTTAGTCTTCGGCAAGATGTTGGTTGTCCAGCAGCTGAAGAGCCTCTGCATTCTCGTGAAGGTGAAGTCTGGCTTTATGTTTGTCAACAAACTTTTTTATCTCATCTTTAACCATTGGAATGCCAAGATCTTAATGTAACTCATAGTTTCTTACGTACCATAAAGCGTTTACTATTTACACTTGTTCTGAAAAGTCTGTATGGATTTGATGTTATCTCTGTTACAGTTCCAAAGTTGAATATCATATACTTACGCCGGTTTTATATTAAGATCTTACTGTGTATTAACACCTTGGAGTTTTTTTCAAGGTACCAATAATACTGTTTATATTTAAATCCAAATTCGGTTCTTTTCTTCTTCTTTCTTTCCACCGGAGGTTGGCATCCAATCATGCCTAGATATTTGGCATTATTCCCATAGGGTACGATGGTATCACTGATATCCAAAAACGAAAGGTTAACCATCTTTTCGTTGGTGAAGTTAACATAAATAGATTTGAACTCTTTTAGCTTAATCTTCCATTGTTTGGTCCAATCAAGAATTATGCAACTGCTTGTAGTCTAATAGATATTTCTTGATCTTTATCTATTACATGTACTGTCGTCTGCGAATGTGCCTACAGTGATCTCTTTTAATGCTGTTATATCACTGGTATACAAAAATATAGGATAGTGCCAAAGACACTCTAAGGCACATCCACCCTCATTTCTTTCAGTGCTGCTCATTGGAGCACACCTCTGCATGTCACTTGTACAAATTCAGAAAATATGCTCATTGTTTGTAAAAAACAGATTGCATTGTAAACCTACAATATAAAAAAATTTCTTTCAGGTCCAAATATTCATCCTCCTATTTAATTCTGCAAGTCTGTCTGAGATGTATGATGTTAGTACCTCAACATAGTAATTTAGGAACATTTTGTTTAATTTTTCTTCAACAGCACACTATAGTATATCAGTAATATGTTGTACTTGATCAATGGTAGAGTGTTTATGCCTAAACCCAGTTTAAGAATCCGGAATCGGTTATCGCTCTCTTAAGTAATTTATCAAATAATTTTTAAACGATTGTTAGCAGGGAGATTGGCATATAGCATCATTAGGCGGCTTACCTGGTTTAAGCTACACAACAGCTCCGCGGCTTTCCAGTTGGTAGAAACTTGAAAAGGTAGATGAGCACGACTATGCCTTTCCTAAGCAATTCGATATTCGGAAGCTCAATGCAGTTTTGACGTGTAGTTCTAAGGTCCTCGCTGGCGTTGCCAAAGGTAGGGGGCACGCTAATGAAATTGTAAATTTGTTGGTAAAAGTCCCAGTTGCTGTCTAGATAGGACTTGGCTCCGCCATACTACCCCAATGCCTTCGGCGCGCGCTCAGGGGCCAGTGAGCGCCACAGATCAAAACGACAGCCAAGTGATCAAATACAAATCAAAATTTTCTTTAACCTCCATAGAATTTTGTGATATTTTCCTTGCAATGTAAAAGCCTAGAAAATCAAGAATTTTATTAACACCAGAAGGCTGGTAAGTAGACCAACTTGTAAAGTAATAGTTGCAACTAATTGGATAGCTTTCCTCAGTTCATTCTCCTTGGTCGTGGTTAGTTTTGATCCCCAATCAAAATGCTTGGCAGTAAAATCGCCACCGATTATGAATCTTTAAAAGGATGTTGAAGGAGGATTTTATAGTGGTCTTTCTTAAGTGGACAGTAAACTGCTCCAACCATCAACTTTTGCTTGGAGACTTAATATCCATAATGATGTTCTTTTAAGTGATTAATAGATTCCTTAATAATAATCGCACTGCTACCCTTTGTTTAAGTATGATAAATTTTGTAGCCTCTTATTTTAAGACAAGATTGTGTTCTCATCTGTGTTTCTAAAATGAGACACGCACTATATGTTGCGAATTTGACATTCCACGGAACAATATGTAAATCACGTTAATTCATAATTTTATTTCTTCTTGCTGATAATATCAGTGTTACTGGACACTAATTTATCAAGTCTATCATTGACTCGATCAAGTGTCTTTCTCAAATTCTCCAGCATCTGCATTATAGATGGTTTAGATTTGGATGTAGAAGAGGTAGGTTCTGCTGGTTTATTTTGGATTGTTTGTGCAAAATAAACGCCAGTTTTAACTTTATTGAGGAATGTTTTTGATTGAGAGATATCTTTTGTTGTTTTTGTAGTAGCTCTTTGGTTTCTTGTCTTTTCTGTAGTTGGCGAGATGTAGCTCAGTATAGTTAACGCATTCTGTTGTCAAATGATTGCCAGCACACTACACGATTAGGGGTGCGCTTCCAAAATTTATGAGTGTGGGCATGCCTTTGGCATTTTTGCATTGCGAAATGAGCTTCCCACTGCTAATCAGTACAATTGATAATAATCTGCAACGCTGCTTTAATTAATGGAAACTCAAAACTGCGACGCCGTAGCAAAATATTGAACGGAAAATGTGCTGCAGAAATTGTCCAGCCGCAACGAGAAGAGTCGACCATTGCAAACTTGTCACCTCTATCGCCCCACGGCGCGATGACCTAGCTCAACGAAATTGAGACAAAAAGCCAGTTTTGTGCATTCACATCATGGAGCGATGATGTCAGTTCTTATTCTGCGTAGCTTCGGTTTGCGAACCTGTTGTTGCAGCTTCGTCGATAAAACGTGACGAAGTGCTAGTCCGGAAACCGATCCGACTAGCCGACCACAGGGAATGAACCCATAAAAAGCAGTTTTGACTCATTTTTGGAAGTCTCGCAAAACAGCGCGTCTTATATTTGCTGGGACACTCGTTAAGCGATTGCTATGCCGAATATGGCATATAGGCAGTTTTTTAGAAAATACGAAGACTGAAAGATAAAAATACTAATTTGGGATACTGAAATGACGATAAGGATGAAAAGCAATAGAAAGAGAAAATAATATGTTGGGAACGCTAGACAGTAAGAGATAAAAATAAAAACAAACAACAGAAATCGAATTAAAAAAATTAAAATGACTATTCAGGAAAAATAGCAACTGTAGTTCATAAAGGACTCGCCTAAACCATGTTTTGGTCTATCGTCCATTCCTACCACTTCAGTAAACCTTTCCAAATTTCTGTAGTATAGTGATACTATTAATGATTTCTCAGTGATTTTGGTATAACTCTTTAATAGATATTTTTCCTTCAAAAAGAGAGGGTTTTAAAGAAAAATAGTAATCGTATACCAATTTCTGTCGGTTTTGGGTATAAAAAACCTGTACTTTGGATGTTAAAACCAGAACAAATTGCTTCGCAATCTGATACACAGAGTCGGATTTTTTATTATGCGTCTTTTGGTTGTGAAAATTGAATTACGTCTACAATATCAATAAATTATTTAGTTGTTGTCCTGTTGGCAATATAACTCAAAGTAATGATTGGTCTATTTTAATTACAAAAGTTTACTTATCAAGTGCTGGGCCTATGATAATTATTAAGACTGAGGTGAAGCTAGTGTTTGTTTTCGAATTAAAAAAATAGGTTTAAGCAGTGCTTGGGAAGTCTTTCCATGGATTGTTCAATTGTCCACTGCATTCAAAGATTATTTAGGAACTACGAAAAAATTTGGAAAATCCAAAAATAATTTTTAGGGGAACGAAGTTCCAAACAAAAGTCATAAGATTTACTTGAGAAATGTTTCATATAATTTTATTATTTCCCATTTCATTCATAAGTGTATAGGAAGAACAGAAAAATAATTAGAACAATAGAAAAGAGAAATTTATAAAGGAATATAATTAAAGAAAAAATTTTTATGATTAACTGGAATAATGGAAAAGGTTTCCATAGGCTGTTCAGTTCTTCACCGCATTCAAAGCAACAAAAAAAAATAATAAAGGGAAATTCAAAGGCAAACTTTGTTTGTAGGATTATGTAATTTCCCACTGCATCAAAAACTGTTTGAGAGAGAAAGAGAAACTAAAATAAAAACTACAAAAAGGTTAAAAAAAATGTTAAAGAAACGAAATTCAAAAAAAATCTTAATATCTACTTGAAATGTTTTTCCATATATAATTAAACCCCATGATATTCGAAAGTGATGTAGAATGAATAAAATAATATTGCAGTAACAGAAAAAATTATGGGAGGTAGGGGGTGGCGCTAACATCTAGTCACCCAAATGTCAACCTCACCTGCACGTGGTGCTCCCTGCTGGATAACTAATGAGGCTCTGGCGACCCAGTGTCCGGGGGTATAACCGGACCCCAGTTGTCCCGAAGTAACGGGGCCTTCCACGCCAGGATAATCACCCACTGGAAGTACGCTGATTCAAAGAAGTTGAACTGGGCGGATTGAAGGAAAACGACTGGAGCGGAGGAAATTGAGATTTGGAACATGGAATATTAAAACGATTAACGAAAAGGAAGTGGAACTAATACAGCCAATAGAAAAATACAAAATGCACATACTGGGAATTAGCAACAAAAAGAAAGGACAAGGAACAATGAACTTGGAAAATGGCTGTTTTAAGATACTCAGGGGTTACAACGGGTAGAGCAAAGGAAGGAGTGACAATAATAGTAAGCAAAAATTAAGAGACGAATTACAAATTGGGAAGCGATCAGCCCAAGAATAATAGTAATAGACATTTAGCTGGAAGAAACAATAACAATGATACAAATAAATGCTCCGACAGAAAATACCGTTATAAACGAAAAGGAGGCTTTTTTATTAGGAACTGCAGAGAGTAGTAGAATAGGGTAGAGAAGGTAGTAAACATACAGTAATAATGAGAACAACGAAAATAGGGGCATGGGAACGCTTGGAAAACATTGTGGAGAAACATTAATAGATATAAATAATAATAAAGAACACATGATAAAAAAGCAAAAGCAAGGACATGGGAAGATTTCGGAATAAAAATAGAAGAAAGCTATAAAGAAAATAAATATTTTTTTCTGGAGCACAATAAAAAACCTAAGAACGCACAAAGGGAAACAAATACAGACAAAAAACAGCCTAAAAACAGAAACATCAGAAATCATGAGTACATGGAGAAAGTATTTCGAAGAAAAATTTAAAAAGGAAGAAGAGATAGAAATCAAAGAAACCCCATACAAGATGGAGAACGGAGACTTTGAAGACAACGGAACATGAAATATAACAGAGGAAGAAGTAAAAGTGGCAAGCAAAGAGATGCGAAACTGAAAAGCAGCCGGGTATGACCAAATACCACTAGAGCTAATCAAATATGGAAGGGCTAGTATGGTAGAATGGGTGACCAAGATATGCAGACAAACATGGGAGTCCGAAAAGATACTGGAAAAATAACCGAATATAACAACTGTAGAGCCGTCTTCCGCTTTAATGATATACTAAAGAAATTTGGAAAGAAGGCCGATAGAAGAAAAAGAAGGACAGCTAGAAGAAGAACAAGCAGCACATAGAAAGGGACGACAGACACAGGACCATATTTTCACATTAAGAATGACTATGGAAAAGATGCTACAGAGGAAGGGATTTATACCTGGCCTTTATCCACCAAAGCCTCTTTCGATACCGTGCCTAGAAAACAGATATGGAAAGTACTAGAAGAACTAAAAGTAAATGAAAAGCTGCGAAGAGTAATAGAGAGTGTATAACGGGTCCGCCATCTAACGTTTTTTTTTGAACTAGCGATTATTCGGTGAATGGCAACACTTAGCTCGTGACATTTTTGACAGAAAATTAGTTTTATCCTTCCGCTGAAAGAAAATGGTTGTGAATATGCTTGAAGAACGCTGGGAAATATTGCGACATTACTTTGAAAATCATGGTAATCTTGCAGAATGTGTGCGAAAATTACGACAGAAATGGGAAGAAAACAGGCACCGTCAGCTCCGTATATGCGTTATCTTGTTAAAAAAGTGAGAGAAACTGGCATGCTTACTGACAAACCAACGCGTGAAAAACCAAAAACAGTGCGTACACCCGAGAATATCGCTGCTGTTGCCGAGAGTGTGCGTGAATCGCCAGGAACATGAGTTCACCGTCGTTCTCAACAATTGGACATTTCGGAGACATCATTGAGACGAATTTTGCGTGAAGACCTTGGTATGACGCCGTACAAAGTCCAATTGGTTCAGCAAGTGAAGCCAACTGACCATTCAATGCGTTTTCGCTTCGCTTCATGGGCTTGGGATCAACTTGAAGAAAATGCCGATTTTAGGCGAAAAATCATCTTTTCAGATGAAGCTCATTTCCATCCCGGCGGGTATGTCAACAAGCAAAATTGTCGCATTTGGGGCACAGAAAACCCGCACGCAATCGAAGAAAAGCTGATGCACCCACAACGAGTCACTGTTTGGTGCGGATTTTAGTCCAGAGGCATCATTGGGCCATTTTTCTTCGACAATGAGCAAATAGCGGCTGTTACAGTCAATGGTGAGCGTTATCGGGCCATGTTGAACGAATTTTTGTTCACAGAAATTGAAGAGGAATATATTGGCGACATTTGGTTTCAACAGGACGGCGCTCCGTGCCACACAGCCAACGTTACAATCAATCTTTTGCGCACTGTCTTCGAAAATCGCATTATCAGTCGAAATTCTGATGTCGTTTGGCCGTCTCGGAGCTGCGATTTGACACCCTTGGACTATTATTTGTGGGGAGCCGTCAAAGATAAGTGTTACGCCGACAAACCAAAGACAATTGAGGCTTTGAAGGACAACATTCGCGCAGCCATAGCTGAAATAGAGCTGCATACAATCGAAAATGTACTCAAAAATTGAACCGATCGTATAGGCTACTGCATGGCTAGCCAAGGCAGCCATATGAATGAAGTTATATTCTATTCCATTATTAACCGGAAGGATTGTACTTTCAAATAAAAAAAAATGGAAAAATATGCAGTAGTTTTTTATTTATATAATTTAAAAAAAAGGTATACGGCGGACCCTATATAAGGAAGTAAAAGGAATAGTGAGACTAGGAGAACAGACGGAAAAATTCAGTATGGAGTAAGGGATTAAGCAAGGAAATAGTCTCAGTCCACTGCTATTCATCCTAGTTCTGAACCCAGTGATCAAAAATAGCTGCGAATTCATTAAGTTTTGAGCAATCATTCCATTTCCCATTGCATTCAGAAATTCTCCAAGAAGAATAAGAAATATTTGATAAAACAGGAGCAAAAAGAATGTCAAGAAATGAAGAACATCTTAAGATCTACTAAGGAATGTCTTGGGAAAGTTTTTAATTTTTCATTATATTCGAAAATGATTCAAGAAGAACAAAAATTAAAAGTAAAATTTCTTAGGATATGCTGGGTTTCAGAAATTATTATTTTGATACTGGATTGAGAAATTATTTAGGAAGAATGAGAGACATTTAAAAAATCAAAACAAAAAGAAATTAGAAAATCAAATTTGGAAGACAAATTTTTGAAAGTTTTACTGTAGTATTATTCCGTTACCGGCTTCATTCAAAATGATTTAGGAAAAAGAGAATCGTTTGAAAGTTACAAAATTTAAAAGAATACTTTAAAGATATACCAAAAAAGCATTATTTAAAAATATTTTGTAATTTTTAACTGTTGGAACAATAAAAAAATTAAAGGAAATAGAATTGAAAAGCAAAATTCTTAGTCTCCTCTGAGTTTTGGAAATCTCGTCTATAAAATTGCATAATTTCCCACTATATTTGAAAATGTTTGAAAGAAAATGTTTGGAAGGAATTAAATTAGAAAATAAATCTTAAGAAAAAACTTACTTTATGTATTTTTCCATATTAATTTATTTTCCATTGTATTCGAAAAGGTCGAAGCAAAATGAAGAAACTTAAAAAAACATAAAGAAAACAAGAAATGGGATTCAAATAAACGAATCTTAAAATCTACCGCAACAGATCTCCCTGAGAAATTTTTTTTAAATTTCGTTGATTTGTCACTGTATTGGAAAATGTTTTGGGAGGACGGGAAAAATTTGAAAAACAAAGCGAAAAATCTAAAAACAAATCAGTAAAGAAATATTTTCAGCCTGATCTTGTAAATTTTTTATAATACAGCATTTTGTTTAGAAAATGTTATCAAAAAATAAACTAAATGAAAGTCAAAAGAAAAATTTTTGAAACCGTTTGAATGTTTTTTTTCTGTGAAGTTTAGCTTTCCCAACTGCATTTAAAAATGATTGAAATGAATGGAAAGTTTTAGTCTAACATAATTGAGAAATTTTCCAGCGTTAAAGAAAGTTAATTAGAGAAAATAAAATCATTGATATTGTAATTTTCACTGTATTTACAGGAAATTAAAAAAAAACTCGGAAAATTTTTCTATAGCTTTTAATTCTTCGTTGTACGACAACGTAATATGACAATGAATAATTTTGAAAAAATAGAAATCAAATTAAATTTATCTCAAAAGCAAAATTCCCGAGATCCATCGAATTTGAGAAATTTGTTTTACAAAATTATCAATTTTTCGAAATATGGGAAAATAGTAATGTTAAATGAAACTTAAAAGACGAAAATGTAAGGTTCGCCGGAAATTTTTTTAATAAATTTCTTTAATATCCCACTGCTTTCAAAGGCGTTATAGGTAGAATAACAAAAAATTTGAAAAATAATACGGAAATTTTTTAGAGGAAATTCAAAAAAATCTTAATTTCGTTGATCTTGGAAAATTTCTTTGGAAGATTTCGTAATTTTCTACTTTACTAAAAAAATTGGGAGAATGAAGAAATCGAAGAAATAGAAATTTAATCAATTGGTTTTGAGAAATTTTCATTCATTTTTTAATTCTACATTCTATCCGAAAAGAAGAAAATTTTGAAAAAGAAAAATGTCGAAAAAAGAAATTCAACTAAACATTTTAGTCTTGGGAAATCTTTTGGTAAAATAAGAAAGAAACTAAGGAAAATGAAAAGTTTGTTGTCAACAATTGGTCACGAAAATTTTACGAAGCAGGGAAATTAGGGCACGTTCTTTAATTTCCCACACGCGGTGCCGACAGCAAATGAGTTTTTAATTTGCTGGTTAGTGAAAATCAGCGATTCCAATTATTGCCGGTGTCGCTGCACGTCGCCGCGTAACGCATAGATTACCTGCAAGCGGATCTGTGACTCAAAATCCGTTCGTCACACCTCCAAATACGTAAAAAATTAATTAAAAAAGAATTCTTAGATAAAGGCTGCCGCCGTGGGCGTCCTCAGTATTGATTGCCGCTGTAATTGGTATTTCCCGACGGAAACGTAAAAACCAAATTTTATTCATGTCTAGCAAAATGGGGCAATGACAGAAACGAAGCATTGCATCGCAGAAGTGACATTAATTTGTTCCTGTTGAACTACATAGAGAAGGTTTTTCTAGTTTAAAATTCAGTAGATTCCATTTTTTGATGCCATATTATGGAGACTCAAGAATGATTGATATTTTCCCTCGAAACTTCGATTGTGTCGCAACTTGAACTACGAGCTAAGAGCATGTGTAAAAATAGACTAAAGTGTCACGTTTCGCCACTAGATGGCGTTGCTAGAATCCACAGTGTGTTGCGAGTGCAGTTGTGGATAAAGCGGAAAAATAATGGACGTAGAGAGGGATGATTTTTTCAGATATCCATACAGGGTTAATAGTCGTGTGCGGGAGCAAAGAGTCAATTGCAGAACTGCTTTGCTGAATCTTGTAGTTCAAAGGAGGCAAGGGTTCTGCTGAGAAAGTCAAAAGCAACGTGCATCTGACGAGTGCGCTAATAACACACATTGTCCATTGGACTTGAAAATGTCAAAAAAAAACAAATCTCACTTGATGCACTAGTAGGTACAACGGGTCTGTCTCATGCCAGTTAGGTGATGGAATGGCAGCATATAGAAACCCTTGTCCTAAGAAGTCACATAGAACATTATTTATTTCAAAATTAATGGCAATTGTCTTTTGAATTCGGGAGGGGATTCTGCTGATGGATTGGCTGCCCTTCGCCGAAGCATTACCACTGAACGGTACTACAAGTTATTGAAACAACTTCGCCGGCGTATTCTGCAAGACCACCACTTCGACAAATCAATCGCCATACTGTTGCCTTGTAAGCTCACACTATTAGTCCTCATATATGTTGTCCCAACGTAGACGTTTACAAAAAAATAATAAAAAAATATAATGTAACGTTAAACTTTAGCAGAAAATATAAAGACACAAGTTGGTGACCTTTTCAAAATGTAGGAATGCTAAAAAAAGATGATAGGAATTCTTTAATGACGAAGAACAAATGGACAGCAGAGAATCAACAGCTTTTATCATTTGATGTATGTTAGTCACTTTTGCAAAACCTTTATCTTCAACAAAAAATTACTAAAGTGCTTTAAGGTGACTTAAGAATAAATGAAGATCTCGAGGAATTACATAACGGTTTAGATTAAGAGCATGTGTAAAAATAGACTAAAGTGTCACGTTTCGCCACTAGATCGTTGCTAGAATCCACAGTGTGTTGCGAGTACAGTTGTGGATAAAGCGGAAAAATAATGGACGTAGAGAGGGATGATTTTTTTAGATATCCATACAGGGTTAATAGTCGTATGGGGGAGCAAAGATTCAATTGCAGAATTGTGTTTTGCTGAATCTTGTGCGCTAATAACACACATTATCCATTGGACTTGAAAATGTCAAAAAAAAACAAATCTCACTTGATGCACTGGCAGGTACAACGGGTCTGTCTCATGCCAATTAGGTGATGGAATGGCAGCATATAGAAACCCTTGTCCTAAGAAGTCACATAGAACATTATTTATTTCAAAATTAATGGCAATTGTCTTTTGAATTCGGGAGGGGATTCTGCTGATGGATTGGCTGCCCTTCGCCGAAGCATTACCACTGAACGGTACTACAAGTTATTGAAACAACTTCGCCGGCGTATTCTGCAAGACCACCACTTCGACAAATCAATCGCCATACTGTTGCCTTGTAAGCTCACACTATTAGTCCTCATACATGTTGTCCCAACGTAGACGTTTACAAAAAAATAATAAAAAAATATAATGTAACGTTAAACTTTAGCAGAAAATATAAAGACACAAGTTGGTGACCTTTTCAAAATGTAGGAATGCTAAAAAAGATGATAGGAATTCTTTAATGACGAAGAACAAATGGACAGCAGAGAATCAACAGCTTTTATCATTTGATGTATGTTAGTCACCTTTGCAAACCTTTATCTTCAACAAAAAATTACTAAAGTGCTTTAAGGTGATTTAAGAATAAATGAAGATCTTGAGGAATTACATAACGGATTAGATTAACCAATTTGTTTTTATCTCTCTTTACTTTTTAACCAAAATGGCACGTAGCTTAGTATTTTAATTTTGACCAGTTCACTATGATATCTATTTTTGTTTTCTATTTGTACATATTGATCTGTATGAAACTTTGGGGCTTTATACCATAAGAAACCAATAATGTTTTATGTCTTTCAAAGAGATTTTGAAGCAAACAAAATAAAAAAATTGTTCACTAAGTTAGGTTGTTTTGACTGCGTTTAAAATGAAAATAATGATGTATTGCGTTTTTGAGTAAAGACTAAAAATAATTTTCAGAATGAAACAGTCATAAAGTCGGGCTAGTGGAACCAAGTTATGTTTCTTACTATTCTATTGTAATTGATGTTCTTTACTATATTGTTCTTTCAGTTGAATGTTCTTTGGAAGATTTTTAACTCTGTTTTAGTCTTCTAGGGATCTTTTTCCCAATAATTGAATATTTTACAGATTTTTGTTCTTCATCAGTCTTGCTATAACAAATTTTATCATATCTTCACTCTACATATTTTTTTATTGTATTGGTTTATTAATTCATATTGTCTTCTTTTTCTCTGATTTGTTACGAATATAGAACAATATTCATTTCATACTCGCCCAACTAATTGAAGTCAAGCGTTGGTTACAGTCAAAGATAAATGGTTACCCATACCTTAATTTTTTCTTCTGTATCTTTTTGTAAATTACTTTTTATTACAAAAATAACTCGCCTTTGCTATTTAGGTCAATAAAATATAAACTGAAATTATTATTTTTTCTATTGGTGATTACTCAGTTGGAGCAGTTCTTTTTCCAAAATATCTCAATGGTCCAACGTATCTGCAGCTTCTGAAGGACATTATATCTTCATTTCTTGAAGATGTGCTAATGGCATGTGGCTGATGCATAACGCAATGTTAATGTTCGCCCCCCATTAACCCAATTCTTCGACAGTTGAATTGGGTGAGATGGATTTGTCCGGTCTTTTGAGATTAGGAGGGGTATGATTGGCTGTCCCTTTATCAGAGTATTGCTACTATAAGCCACTTTCCCAACGTGTTTAGCAAAACCACGTCAGTCGCCATACCGTTGGCACTCTGTAGGCTCTAAAATACATCTTGCACCAAGCAACTACGTTCTTTCGCGAAATGTAATAGTTTCCTTCAACGACAAGCTTCAGTCAGCTGTCCACAACTGATGCTGTGCTATATCCAATGAATGATTTGCAGCATCTTTACGGAAAATGCCAGGGCGACGGCAAAAGAGCACATACATTGAAGTGAAACGTTAGGGTTTTATACAATAAGATCAATAATCTTGATGTCAAAAATTTAGAACCAAACAGAATGAAGTTAATGAGGAAATATAAGATTTTTCATTGCTTTGATACAATGCGTCGTTTTTTTTCTATTGCTTAAGTTAAGATGTTTTGGTATTGTTTCTGTTCTGTTTCTGATCAAAGACTAGAAGAAGACATCCATTGTTACGTAAAAAAGATTACAAAATGAAATAGTTATCAATTATTTGTTTTATTAGTAGTCCTTTTTTCCACAACGCTTCAGTGTTCCAGCGTATCTGCAATTGCTAAGAAATACTCTGTCTTTATTGCTTAAAGATATGCCATTGTTCTTTTCTTTCTTTCTCTGCTACCCAGTGATGCCTCACATTGTTGGGGTTTTGAAGTTCTTTCTATATCTTGCTTCTGTGATGATTCTTCCTTTCTCTTTGCTATTTCTCTGATGTTTTCTTCCCACTGGATCCTTAGTCTGCCTCTTGTTCTTTTGCCTTTGGGTCGCATTTCTATAATCTTCTTGGGAATTCTTTCATTTTCCATACGCACTGTGTATCCATACCAATTAAATTGTTTCTTTTCTATTTTTTCTACCAGTGGTTTTAGAATTAGGTCGTCTCTTATGCTTTTATTCCTCGCGCTGTCTCTCTTTGTTTTCCCCTATACTTTTCTAAGATAGTTAATCTCTCCTGCTGTTGTGATGGACTTATGTTTGTCAAGCTTTGTCCATGATTTTGTTCCGTATGTGAGTGTCGATGTATACATCGTTTTGTACAAGTGTATTTTGGTTTTTGTGCTTAATTCTTTCTTTCCTACTAAGGTGTTGATCTAGTAGTATACTCTGCTCGCCTTGCTTATCCTGTTTCTCACTTCTTGTTCGTGCTGATTATTGTTTCCAGATATTCATATCTGTCCACATATTCTAATTTATCCTTATGTTTGGGTGTTACACCCTGCCTTCTTTAGTGACATGTGAGATTTTGGTCTTATTGGTATTTATCTTCTATCCTTTTTCTTGTAGGCAGTTGTTCCAGATCTCTAGGTTCCTTTGGGCACCCTTTATGGTCCCTGTTACTAGGACAATGTCATCAGCATGTACAAATCCCTGCATGTATACTGGGTGTATGTTGTAATACCCCAGCCTTTTTACCTTCTTTATTGTTTGATCTATATAAGTGACAAACAATAGTAGACTTAGGCTATCGCCTCGTTTTACTGGGGTTCTTTATTTCGAAGCTCTCCGATGTCGTTCTATTCACTCCAACACTAACACTGTGTGATATAAGCTTTTGGTAGCTCTTTGTAACTTTAGGTCTGTTTGGAGTCTTTTCAGAGCGTTCCATATGTGTTTTCTGGGTACTTTGTCAAAAACTGCTCCAAGAAAGACTAGGTATATATTTTTGTTTCTTTTATTTTCTGTGCCATGGTTCTCGATGTATATGTGTGATCCTGTGTTTGTCTGTTTGACCTAAAACCCGTTTGTTCTTCTTTTACTTTGTTTTCGACGTGTGTTCTTAGGCGTTTTTCTAATATTATGGAGCAGTTTTTCAGTGTAACATGTGCTAAATAGATGGCCTTGTAGTTATCGCAATTCGTGAGTCTCCCTTCTTACGTATTAGTACTATAATATTTCTTTCCCAATTTTGTATTGCTTCCGTATCCCATGCCTGTTGAATAAGTTTTTTCGGCCATTTTGTGATTGTTGGCCCTCCGTATTTTAGGAGCCCTGGTGGTATTCCATCCTCGCCGAGTGGTTTTCCGTTTCGTGTTCCTCTCAGAGCGCTTTTGATTTCTTCTTCGCTAATTTGACCTTCTGCTCTTTCTCCTCTATTTTTTTATTGTTCGGTTCTTTTCTCTGAGCATCTCAATTTTTTCATTGTCAAATTTGACTGCAAAGTACTCCTTCCATATTTTTATTATTTTGTCATATTCTCTTTGCAGTTGCTATTTTGACCTCTTTCTTCAGTTTCATATATGATCTTATGTATCGTTTTATGTTTAAACCATAAGTTTCCTATCAATATTTGGTTGTTAATGCAGAAATCTATCATTCATTATTTACAATTATTTCCTATTTCCTCCCCTACATGGTCTCCTATTGTTCCATATCCCTGCTGTTTGTTGTTTTCTATCAAGGCATTTCCAATCTCCGATAATCATGACCTGTTTGTTTTTAGACTGTAATTTATCCGTTGTTCTTTGTAACCCTTCATTGAAATAGTTGGTGCATAAATTTGTATTATTCCTATCTTCTCTTCTAGTTCTAAGCTGATTATTATAATTCGCGAGTTTATAGGTTTCCAGGTTAAAACATTTGCTTTATCACTCTATTGGTTACTATTCATACTCCTTCCTTAGCTCTATTTACGAATGGCATTCCGATGAATTTTAGTGTGAATCCTCTGTCTAGTGTTTCGATACCTTGCCCTTTTTTCCTTAGTTCACTGATTCCTAACATATGTTTTTTCTATTTGTCCATTTACTCTGTTTGTTCATCTTCTTTTCCTGTCAGTGTTTTAATATTTCAGTATCCTATTCTTTTCCGTTTTCTCGCCGGCTGTTTCCGTTGCTCCTATTTCTGCTCTGAATCATCTTACCTAGTGTGGGTGATTGGGCCAACGACGAGGGCTCCGTTACCTCGCGACAACTGGTATTGGGGTATACCCCCTAATGCTGGGTCGCCAAAGCCTTGTTTGTAATTCAGCAGATAGTACTACGTGCAGGTGAGGTTGACATTTAAGTGACAAGATGTTGACGCCACCCGTACCCCCGATGTTCCATTGGCAATACGATAAGTCATGAGACTGATGCATGTCGCAATGCTAACATTCACTAGCATCCTAATAAGTCAATTCTTCAATAGATGAATTGAATATGTCCATTGATCGGAAGTCCGATCAAACTCCCTTAACTTTTATTTGTTCGAATACGTACTATAATGTTGTCAAACGCAGTGATCCAGTATTACACTGTGCATTTCTATTACCTGCATGAAAAAGACGGGGAGAATTAATACTGTAGCATCCAGGAAAAATATTTGAGGGTCTTAATTTTGATTGCAAATATAATTGCAATTTCTCAACAACAAAACTTAAAAATAAAATTTTGCTTTTACTGGACCAAAAAGGAAAACATGCTACATTGAATTTTAATACTAAAATGATGTATGTTGTCATTGGATGGCGTTCGTGGAACGCATAGAAGGAATGGACTCTCTCTGGAAATCTTTATCTGTAGTTCAAAGGTGACAAAGGGTATGCTAAACAAAGCAAATGACATTCGATGCACTGGCAGATGCAATAAATTAGTCTATCGAAACTTTGCCTAGATAACGAAGATCCATATACAATGGGGTTCCTATACTTTCACTGCTCAGCAGAAGCATAAGCAGGTGAAGGTATATCAACAGTTGCTACAATTGTACACGGTGGATCCGCAAACGTTCTTTAAGTATCTGATCACAACAGACAAATCATGGTTCTACCACAAGATGTCACTCGAAAAACGCCAATCTATGAAATGGCGACAGGTTCTAAGAAGTAACAGTTGACATTGTTTATTCTAAAATAAATAGCGATTTTCATTCAGGGATCAAGGGGAGATTCTGCTGATAAATTAGTTGTTTCCTGGTGAGAGTATTATAGTGAGTATTCCTACAAATGTGTACAATGTTTATAATTGCATGAGAGAGAGGGAGAGAAGATAAAGATATAAACAGATCGACATTTACAGCCGATAAAGGCGGGGGGAGGAAGGAGTTGGGCTTTTATCTATGTACGTGGATGAATTTAAATAAAAGTCGGAATTAATATTTTTATATTTATTTACGCATCATAAAAGTACAAATTTATAAAGCTGTTTTTGAGTGCACTATTGTAAAATGAAAATGGTTATGACACAAGTCAATCGTACATAAGAGCCTCTCTGTCTCTCAAGTGATTCAAACAAATGATAATCGGCGATGAGTCCGGATTGTAGAGAGGATATTCCAGTGTATCGGCTAGCTGTATGGGATCAGACGTGGTCGTGAAGCAGGACAACGCCTTTTCCAACGATATGCAAAAGTTGGCAAACCTAATTTCAACCGGTAATTGGCAGTTATTCTTGAGAGAGCGGAGAACAATGCCATTATTCTTCTCAGTTATGCTGGTTCTTGGGCGACATCGGTGACTTTTATTTTTAACAACTTCTCGCCCTTTCAAAATTTGTTTACACCACGCGTACACTTCCCGCATTGTGTTTTAAGTCTTCTCAAAATATTATGCCCTTTGTTGTAACATATTTAATTCAGCCTTCTAGATCAGTTGAGAAGGTCGTGAATAAATATGCATTCTTTTTTTTTAACTGTGTGCCCCTCGACAGAGTATAATTTCATGTAGCCGCCATTTGGAATTGGCGGAATAGTACTTTTCCATCAATCTAATCCCTTGTTGACTGTGTCATCTTCAATCATAGAAAAACATATGGTGGTTTTGCTTGTACGTTACCGTTCGGTTGAGCGGCCTGGACTTTCCGAACAGACTGTGTCATGCGGTTTTGAAAGTCAGCTTGCAAAGGTGGACTGCGTTCCTGACCTCTCCGCGTTCTAATTATAGCACGGCAATGGTATACAGTTTACCTGCATATTGTACATGCCTTTTAAAACGTCATCTAATGGGGACAGCCAGT
Source organism: Sinelater perroti (assembly GCA_036346155.1). Taxonomy (NCBI): domain Eukaryota; kingdom Metazoa; phylum Arthropoda; class Insecta; order Coleoptera; family Elateridae; genus Sinelater; species Sinelater perroti. The sequence goes on along the minus strand of JARFIY010000254.1, from coordinate 17,849,461 downwards.
TGTGTCATCATCTAAAGAAAAAAAGACGATGTACTGGTGGACCAATTTATTTAATGAATTAAATAATTAGAATTCGCAGTTTAACAATAAAAATCTTTTGTAATGCATTTGTTTAAAAATGCAAAGTGTGTTGCCTATTTTAGAATTCTGCAAATAACAGAATAACAAAAACACCCTGTAGGTAAAACGAAAAAAACTTGTCTAGAAGTTTTTTCTAATTTAAACTGGTTTTTGCGGGTTTTTTATTTTAGGATTCATTTGGGGCATTAAAAATGTTTTTGAAGTAAAATCATCTACAACTCTTCCAATACAATTATGTGATGGTTAGAAGTACAGAATTTTAGTTTTTTCTAAATTAAAATACTTTCTTCATTGCTAAAATAGATGCGAAGGCTTTCACGGCCGGTGTTATGGTGCATCGTGTAGTTGGTTCTCGGGTTATAAGGCCGTGGTCGGAGTTCAGAAACTCTTGACGTTTCGTCCACAACTGCGGCAGACATCTTCAGAAGAAAATCTTTTAAAAATTAAGTGACTGTCCCGTGCGTTTTCGCTTTTATACTCATGGGAGTATGGTAGGGATGGTGTTGGGGAAATTTATAAATATGAAAATAATTTTAACAGAGACGACGGATTCAATCTACCTAGGTCTTGGTTTACCGCTCTCAAGGGGCAAAAAACAGACCGCGATACGGCGAAAGAGCGAGTGACGTCAGAAATATTACCTGCAACGTCCCGATTGACGTCAGCAGCTAGCCCGATCACGTCATCTACCATCCCAGTGACGTCAACCACGCCCCCCAACACCATCCCTACCATACTCGCACGAGTATAAAAGCGAAAACGCACGGGATAGTCACTTAATTTTTAGAAGATTTTCTTTTGAATATATCTGCCGCAGTTATGGATGAAACGTTAAGAGTTTCTGAACTCCGACCACGGCCTTATAACCCGAGAACCAACCACACGATAAGTAAAATTTTTTCTCCAGGGTTAGCAAAGAGACTGAGTAGGTTTTGAAGAAAAATCGCGTAAAGATCGATGCTTCGCTTACTTCTTCAAAAATTTTATTTGACAATTTAAGAAAAGGAACAATCTAAAACTAAAAAGGACTAACATTTCTTCCCCTAATTTTGGATTGAATAGACATGATGAAGATGTCAATAAAATCTTTGAAATAACAGATATAAAAATATTCGTGTACAGATCCAACCTTTCGGAAAATCCAAATTGATCTCTCAGTGTATAAGATGACGAAGTTTTGGGCATACACAAAAATATACTAAAGAACTAGGATCATCGCAAGCGTGGTCGCGCGATTGATTCATTCCCGGACCTTTCTGATGCCTGGTGGGTGCACGACGACCGAGCAGAGAGAGCGAACATATGAGAGCTTTAATTTCCCAGTTCACAGGCCATGCTCCCACGCGGGGCATTAGAGCCTTACCATTATTATAAAGAACTAGAATGTAAAGGGAAACTTTACTGCAAATTACCATAAAACTATAGATGCATTGTGTAAATGCGTGAGTTTGGGAAAATTATTTCGTTTTTGGACAGTAGCAAAAAAGATGTAAAAGATGAAAAACAAACAATTGAGAAACCTAATTTATTTCAACATTCTCAAGAGCTGTTTAACAGAATCTGATTGTAAATGAATGAATCAAATATAAACCGAATTCTTTTATGCACCATGAAGTGAATGGAGAAAGGCGCGGCTTCTGAATCTGCATCGAACCATCCTCATCTTTTTTACACTTAGCGAAAGTGTCATTTGAATCAACTTGGTCAAAACATAAGGACAAACGATAATAACTACCTAAAAAAGATTAGGATCAAATTTCAAAAAAAAAGATAAGAAGAAAAGAGCACTAGACCAAGGCTTCTTACAATTTAAAAACGCGTATAGATAATAATTTCGACTGTCAAACTAAGATAAACCTATTCAGGAGGATCAACCTTATCATCAACCCTAGAGGGCAGACGGCTGTGATCGTAGAGAAGTATGTGGATAGAAGAAGTGAAAAGTATAGCGGAAAATGCTAAGATTAAACAAAAGGCACGAGACAGAAAAGAAAGGAGAGAGATATGTAGTCGAAAAACAGTGACGTAACTCCTTACACCCAAAAGGGTAGAAAGGTCTTCCACTCTCTGTAGATCATCTGCAACTTGAATGGCCTTAATAAGCACGTATTTTCTAATTTTACTTTCCAAATTTGAAGCTGCGTATTTTCCAGCTTAGTTTGACAAACGACAATCTGGTGAGCGGCTGGGGTGTGCACGTGGGCATTTTTTCCTGTTGAGAAATACCCCAACTGTCTGCCAGATTGTCATATGTAAAATACCTTACAAAACGTACAGCACCAAAGGGTTGTAAGGGGAATCATCGCTATGAAATAATTCGTAAGCATATGAAAACATTTAATGGTCACACTTCAAAGTCTTATAATTAGGAGTACACGGGTTGTAGACGATCCTTGGGTGGTAGAATGCGTTCTCTGAGTGATAAAGAACCATTTGGACTTCAATCATTTTCTTCTCGCTAATCTTCTGTTAAGAAGCGAGTACACATTTCATTAGAGGTATTTCCTTCAATATTTATATACTTCCGCTATCATTCAAGAAGTTTCTATAAGACTGCTACAAACCATTTTTTAGGTATAGCCCGACACCACTTGGGGAGAAAACTTCGTACTGTGTACCTCTTTTATTGCAATAAGCAGAACGTAAGGTGTACACGAGAGTTTGCAGGATGACAAGGGTGTGGCGATTAACATTTGGTCGCACATTTTTGTGCTGAAACAACTTCAGTGACTTACAGTATCGTCTCAACGTGGTACCTTTTTATAGACTGGCATTTATTTTCCTGCATTTGTCTGCTAAGATCAGACATTTAAAAAATATCTCCAAATCCACGCTGTACAACTACAGCAACTGTTGTCATACACTTTGTGCTTTTGCGGAGTGGTGAGAGCATAAGAAACCCACTGTGCACAAACCTTAGTCCTCTTCAAGTTCTGTATCAAATGTGATTTGCCTGTTACTGTTATTAAGATAAACAATTCTGGATAAAGCTTTTACTGTTTTACAGCAAAACACAGTTCTGCGAGTTGCTATCGGATTCGCACTCTCTTTCCTCCAAAGCAATAGTCCATCGCTGCCCATTTTTTGCTTGATTCACAACTTCACTCGCAGCCTTGCATGAATGACTCCTTTGGTTTTGTGCGTCCAAACAGCGCCATCTAGTAGCAGAAAACATTGGTTTCTCTTGATACTTCCTTAAAAGGTTTTATAATAAAAAAATCTGATCCTTTCCGCGAATTACTGGGTGTTGTTAATGAAGTGGGCAAATAATCATCGACCGAATGTCACACCATCATATCGCAGCTGCAGTAACTCAATCAGACGTTTATGCTCTTGCAATAAACCGCAAGGACGCGCAGGTTGCTTTAAGTGCGCGGTAAACAGTTTTTGCTTCTAAAAAACAAACGCGCGATAAAACTGTTCCGTCATAATTTATTTATGCTAGATGGAATATCATCCCCGCAGGAATGCATATAAACATATTCGTCACGACCGATCAAGAGTGGACATTCATTGTGTTGTCCAATTCCTTTGTGTTTTTGTAGCGAGATGTGGTGCCTTTCAGGATGGCGATGTGACGCAACAACAGACAATAGCGGGCCACGTAATAATTTATAAGACGCGCTATTGATTGAGACAAATGAAGGCGTATCTATTGGCTGACCTGATTTCTAATGTCAATGTCGGGGTAATTATCTGCAGACGGAAGGATACGTGGATTTGAATAGAGCGGTGGGACAACTTTTTCAAACATCGAGTGTCTCTCTTTCGGTTACCGTTAAGTGTGATCTGAGGAAGAAGAAAGCCATTTCTTACATACAATTAAAATTCTGTTACATGGTTTCATTCTCAACGACCAGGTCTAGCAAGTCGGGGCTTTTTACGATTCTCTAAGCGGAAACGCCGCCCCAAACATTTAACATCGCCTGGCGGTAAACCGCCTGCTCAAAAGATCAGTTACACCTAGGCGTAAATAATACCTTTACCACACTTTGTGTCAGTTGTTTTGCGCAACATTGTGATAGAAATATGATGTGGCCACTACAATTGTGTGTGCTGAAGCCGCTGTTGTGCAGTTCTTGGACGGTTGGATTGAATTTAGAATTCTATATATGTACAGGGTAGCCCAATGGGCACGCTAGATGAGATTTTCATTTTAAATCGTCCCTAACTCCCTGACTACGAATCTACTAATTTTGAGTTTACTGTTAGTGCAGTCTACATAGATTTCAAAAAATTACTCTTCCTAGATTTTATGCATAATGGAAAAATACAAAATAGAACATTAAACCTTCATTGTTCTGGCGTACCATGTTGTTAACCAGTCCCATACTAAAGAAGTTAGAGGAGAAGTTTGGTAACCACCATTTTTTGGACAATATGACTGTTAAAAGGTAAGGTAAAACTGTCAAATACGTCCACATTGTTCTCATGAATATCTCTAACAGGACGAACGAAAAATGTTTGAGGACTGGAAGTCTTCTGGATGATATTGAAGAAACGAAGACAAAGGAAATGGCAGTTAGAATCAACGAAAACATCCAAAGAGTTGAAGAGTTCCCAAAAGAAAAGAAAAGAATGGTAGCGACCCGAAAGACTTGCCAAGAATTGGGCATTAACAGATCATCGGAACACTTACGAGTGAAACCGTGCAAGATACAGATAAACCAGCTAATTAGCGAAAATGCCCAGAGAAGTTTTTATTCGCGAATTTAATAATCAAAAAAACATTTGGTTTAGGAACAAAGTCCACTTTTACCTTGAAGGTTATGTGAACATACAGAACTGGAAGATATGGGGAAGCGAAAATCCTTATATTCGAAGCAGGTAACCGTTTGATGTGCGATTTGCGCAGACATGGTAGGACCTATTTTTATAGACAAAAACATAACTGGTGATCGCTACCTTGAAATGCTCAAGGAAGACGTTTTTCGTGCTTAATGGGCTTGGGAAAAGTTAACGCTAACTGGTTCATGCAGGATAGTGCGCGACCACATCACACTGAAAAAAATTTTGATTAGAAGGAGTACTTTGGTGAAAGTGTCATCGCATTTAATTTGGAGGAGTACAACAGACATGGTATTGAATGGACACCCTTGTCACCGAATCTAAATCCCTGAGACTACTTCTTGTGGGGATACCTAAAGGACAACGTGTACAGAAAACAAATTCGGTCAGTAGTGGACCTTAAAGAAGCAAATTGGATCAATAGTACCAAAAATACTATCAAGAGTAGTAGCAAGTTTTGAAGTCCGTTTAAGGCATGTCATTGCATTTTGAAAATTTGGTTTACCAAATAAATACTTAAATAAAGTTTTTCTTATTTGCCTGTCACCTAGCGTACCCATTGGGCCAGCCAAATCACGGAATCTTAAATTTCGCAGTTTTGACCCTCGAAGTAGGAAAAGGTGCCGCGCTAGATGAGGAAAATTTTTATCGAAGGGTTCGTGGTCAGGGGGTTAAGCACAACCATTTAAAATGAAAAACTCATTGGGCCATCCTGTACGTGCGGTACTTTGAGTAGCTATGGTCAATTACAGTTACCACTGTAATTAAAGTTGATTGTTGTCGCAGGTCTTTACTGAATAATTTAAAAATGCAAAACCATGCATTAGAAACAACCGATTAAATTAAATCCACAAGGGTCAAACGAAATAATAATAATGCAACTAGAACAAGTGTCTGTGAAGCGATAGTTCTCTAGCATATCGGTCGACACAAAAAATATTTTGGACACTCTTAGGTCATACAAATTTTAAGAATTGGCATTAAAAACATCAAAATTGTTGGTAAAAAATGGATGAACCTCTCCCTCTTTTTCAGGTTGAGTAAAGTACAAATGATAGGAAGTATACAAAATTGATTTTTACAGAGCAACACTATAGAACTGGGAGTTTTATTATTTCTTGACGTATTGCATTTTGTAAGGGCTAAAAAGTCTTAGGACGATGTTTGTAAATTTCAACTTTGAGATATCCTAACAGGAAAAAATGACAAGGAGGCACGACCCAGTAAGAGGGCTGGCTAAGCGATGTCACCGCTTTGAGAGATTAGGCGTCCAGGAGCACTTAGAGTTGAGTTCTTGCTGTGTGGACTGTGGATTCATTATGTTAGAACCAAACGTTTTCCACTTGGGGTGCATTGAGATTCGGTGCGAAAAATTGTCGGATCATTTCCGCATACCGATTGGAAGTGACAGTAACATGTCGGCCGCACACGTTTGCTGTGAAGAAACTTTTCACGGATATTTCGTGGGTTGTTATTATTCCAACAACGAAAGTTTTGTCGGCAATGAAAACAACTGCGTCATGTTGCCACACGTTTTCAGGTGATTTTTCCTGTACAACAATCATCTTGTACTCATGAAAACGAAGTTCTTGGTGCAAAATTTGTGTAGAGTTTGTCTAAACAAGGGAATAAACATTTTAGGAATCTTTAGGTCTTCCCGTTTCCCTTCTAACTACAGAACCAGTACTCTAAAGTTTTTTACCCAGAACACTCATTTTTTGACCGAGAACGGAGACTAAAAAAATACCTTAAAACACGTCCAATAAATATGTTGTGCAGCCACAAAAGAATCATTGTACTAAATGTATTTCGACAGCAAAAACTTTGTTCGTTCGTCCACGAATAAGGCTAATGATATCACTTTCCCCACCCTTAGACCACATTTCACTTTATAACCTTCCTTTAAAATTCGGGAGAAAGTTTTGTCCCACTTTGTACGGTGGCCAAAAAAAGGTCAATCAGCTTTTTAAAATGGCAATGGCCAGGCTATGTAGCCAGACATACAGAAAAATAGAGACCATGGGAGAACGAAGAAGTGCTGGAAGACCCCAACAGTGCTGTTATGATGAGATAAAGAAAGTTGTGGGACTAAACTAATATCAAGTTGCACAAAACACAGGGTCAAATGTGAGAGAGGCCTATATCCAATGGATAGAAAACAGCTGAAGAAGAAGAAGTACAATGGTCAATATCACACTTACTTTTAAACCACAGTTAGTCTTCTTCCAAACTAGATAAGTGTTTTACGTTTGATATTTCATTTTCAACTAGTGATTAATAGACAAAGTGTGAGGAGCAAAATTAAGTGTCGGAGAAATTTGAATTATACTAGTGAGGGACTATTAGATTTTAAAACGAGAAAAATTATTATGTGTTCTTATGCATAGGTTAACTTTTACAGTGTTCTATGTAATGATTTTTTTTTATCTTTATAGTGCTTATTCAGTTTAATACTACATATACAACCATCTAAGGCGTCACATATAGATTTTTTACTCCTTTTATCTTCCAGGTTTTCTCCCACTTTCTCTTCTTGCTATTTATTGAAATTACCTTCTCTCTTTAACTGCGAATCCGGTTGCGTCCTTTAAAGCTGTCAATTACCATGGCATCGTTTTCACATCAAACCCCCCAATTTAAGTGAGGGTTATCTTTTATTTTCTGGTCCTAAACTGTACTTATATTCTCAGACTTTGATATTTCTCTTATTCAGTGTTACAACTCCCTTTTCAATACCTCCAATAACTTTAGCCTACTCTCTTATGTTAACTTTTGTTGGAAAACAGCACATGACAGGAAGGTTCCTAAGATCCACTTCTTTTGAACACCATCATGGTCAAAATAATAAGGAAAATGTACAACCTAAAGGGATACAATTATTGTTTACGCCGAGAATGTACTATTAATGGCAAAAATGGAGCTCCCGAAGTATTTATTTAACTGCATCAGTTATGTTATTCTCTCTGGGAGACTACGAATAAGAAACAAACATGCAGGAATTGAAACCAAAACAACAATGTATAAATCAACAAAAAGACTTACACTTACAGCAGAAACTAGTCCAAAGACTATTAGAAACAAGTGAGGTAAAAATGTCAAAGGAAACATACTTAAAGTAGAAAACATCAATCGGAAAGCATTAATAGGATGAATGAAGAAAAAATCATCATTAACAAAAACCACGAAAGAGATCACTGTAAACAGAACAGACATAAAAGACCCAAAAAATTAAGAACAGAAGCAAAAAGCATTTTGGTTTTTAGTTCCAATTTGTGTCCCTACCTTTAAATGCCTTTCAGAATAATCTTCTAACATAGGGTGTAAAATTTACCTTTTAAGTCAACCTTACTTAAGGTCTCTTGATACCTTTGATCCTAGTGAAGCCCGGGTGTAATTGGTATAATTGCTGTTTTCGCTCCTCGCTCAGACATACGACCTTTTCGAAGAGTTAACAAAGAAGGTGCGCATGGTTCTCCACAGAGTCTTAGTAGGACACCTTTGGTTTGACTAGACGAAATTTTTTTACTGATCATTGCCAGATTGTACACAAATATGCCCAGTAGTTCTCATCGGTAATCTTCTTACCACACTAAGTTTAGAAGAATCGATAACAGCGTGTCTTCTTGTTTCATCCTAGAGTTTTATATTCTGGGGACAACTTTTCCAAGTTGGAGAGTTTGTTAGGTACCTCCGATTCTTTCGAGGCAATTGCAATTGCGATGTATAATATCGCGGACTTCTTTAAAAATTACACAAAGTTGGTGTTATATGACATTCAGTTTGAAACTTTTTTTGAGTCCTTTTCGGAAGATTTTCACAATCTTTTGGCTCTTTTAGGTTCGCCATCCATAATTATAGGAGAAACTGTTTTGTGTCCGCTAATTTTCACAGGACTTCGTAATGCTTCTTCTGGTTTGGAATGGTATGTGCCATATTTCAGCCATTACTCTTTTTCTGCCCCACCTCTTCACTTTGTTGGTTTGTTGTTCTCGTTGGGATTTTATTATACTTTTAACCTTTCTTTAGTAATCTTTACATCTCCCCCTTTTCAGATTTTCTTTTCTTAGTCTTTATTTGCCTCATTATTTGGTCAAAATTTACTTGGTATTTTATAAATTCTCCTGTTTAATTTTTTATCTTCTTCCCGTTACATCGTTCAGACCAAATCTTATCTAAAATGTTTGTTCCTTCTTCCAATGAATTTTTAGCTGGTTTCTCAACTTTGAGGAACGCATACATGTGCAAATGGACTACTACTACTACGATAAGCATTTTTTCATTTTGGATATACGAGATGTTCTATATTCATTTCAAATAGGTGATGCAATTTAAGAGAAGCCTATTCCCTTAAACAGGTAGAAGAAAGTTTATAAATAAGAAGAAGATGATGATGATGGAGATTATAAAAAAACGGAGCCAGTAGCTATGGGGAAGATAAAATAGAAAATATAGAAAAATGAAAAAAAGAAATACTCATTTGTTTGCTTTTGAAGATAGATAATTTTCTGAAAGTATGCGCCTTTTTTCTTCATCTTCTTCCTTTCTTCACAGCATCTATGCTTTTTGGTAACTTCTAGAGTAATGTTTTTGATGTACTGTATCTGTCCAAGGTTTTGTATATTTATGAATATTTTATAGACTTGAAATTCTTGTTTTTCACGTTCAACTTCGAGACACTATATAATTTACTACGGTTTTATAAAATGAGTACTGCTAACCAAACAATAAATTCAATTCAGATCCTCACTAAGCAGATTGGGCTGTCATTAGACATGCCTGTTATGTGAAATATACCCTATAAACTTATATATCCAATAAATTTATTATATTCAGTAAATATAAAGAATAATCAATTTGGATGAGAAGAAACTCAATAGCAACCGACACCTCAATTTTAGTTTCACCCCAACTTATCATTTGTAGAGAAAAGAAAGGAAGTATGATCTTTCTTCTTAAGGCAAAGCAAACTCTCTCAATAACGGCTTCTAAAGAAGTTTTAAAGGGGTGAGGGATAAAATTTGTTTTATCGTGCGCGGTAGCACCATTAGCAGACAAATTTTGGCCACTATGAGCGATTATTTAGAACCGTTAATCTGAATAAACTTGCATTTATAAAAGCAATGCAAGGGGAACCTCATAAAACCAATATTCACGGCGTTAAATCTGTAATTGCTGGAAATAATGCTCAGGTGCACAAACAATGAAGTCATAATCATAAAATCCAAACAATAGATAAATGAATGTGCGTGGTCAGGTGGTCTGACCTTTGCGGAGGATTTTTCATCCGAACAACACATGACTAAATTTTTTTTTTGTTCCACGCACTATGTATTATAGTTTGCTTTGGAAAACAAAATTTGCCCGAATTAGAACGAATTTTCTTCGCTAGCTGCTGTTTTGCGGCAAATTGAGTTCTGAAAACTTTTAGGTGAGGGTTTAAGACCTAATGAGACCTTTCTTGGCAATGTTTTTCCAAGGCATTTTTAATCGTTTACCTTTGCTAGAGATTCATTGGGATTTTGAGAAGAGAGTGGTTTGTACTATTAATTTTGGTTAGTAGAAAAACTTTTATTATTGACACCACCTAGTAGAGTAAAATTAAGCGAGAATCGAGCACCATGTTCTCAATGACAGAAAATCATTGTCCATCTTTAGGGGACATTGGTGTGCTCTCTTAGGAGTATACTTCAACTCAATGGGTTTTACCATGCCGGTGCGACCCTAATTAGGAATTTTCTTGTTTCGCCAGTGACGTACAAAAACTCTATAAGCAATAACAGAATCTTCATACCTTCGGACGATAGTAGAATACTCTGCAATAGTTCCAACAGTAGTTCGGACAATATTGTTATAAAGAGCTGACAAGTTTTCCTTCCACATCATAAAAGTGGTGTTTATTGAGAACCTTCTCCAATAATTCTGCATTGTTGTAAACAATTTGGCGACTATGGCTATATTGGCGCTTTTAAGGAATCTGGGCGCTTAAGAGAGAGTTTAAATTTTCACACAATTTTTAGAATGTTTTGGTATTAATATATTATGATACTTTTCTATTTTCTTTAGATAACGTCTACATTTTTTGGCTTTTGGTGTCCTTCGTTTTTATTTTTCATTGATATTATAATAAAGATCTAAAATAATTTTGTAAAACACCAACTAGAGTAAAAAAAAATAAATGAAAGCCAAAACAGAATATGGAAAATAATGGTAAATCTGAAGATAATAAATATGATATACAATTAGTCGTACTTTCAATAAACGATTGTATAGTGTGGAGCAATGAATATTAAGCTCTATCATCAATACTTTCTACTTTAATAAATAAATTTTTCTGCAATAAATGATCTTCATCATCTTCATTCGCCAAACCAATTGAAAGCAGACAGTAATAAAGGTTTGCATATCAAGATTATACCCAAGAGTTTTTTTTATTTCATCATTGCTACCACCCATGACGAACTATGATTAAGGGATCATTGCTAAGTCCAAAACCAAAGTTCTCATAAGGGCTCTTCAGATAGTTACTTACATTTCCACAACCGGCTGAATTGGTATTTGTTTTGTTTTGCCATTCATTGTTTGGGTAGACTTAAAAGATAATAATGGTGAGTAGTAGCTAGAGAAATTATACAGTTTTACTGTTGATTTGCAGCACAGTCTTCTGAGTGATGATTGCTTAACACACTGCGGAAGAGCATAACTATACAACTGAATTCTTGTTAGATTATGATACAGTTACGAGTCTTAAATAACATGTAGCATTTTTTAGCATCGTAGTTTATCCTTAGAGACATCAAAAATATTTTTTGACCAATACGGAAAATCACCAGCATCCTTCGTATCACGTAAGTTATAGGCTACCTCTTTTATGACTAAAGCTGTCTAAAAAAGCTTTGGGGTTGGTGGTGCCTTTTATTCTGCCCCTCAACTTTTCTGTTCTCCAAATTAGAGGAAATCTGAACTTTCTAAAGAAAAATAATGTTTGCTAATAGTAGTGACGCTCTTACTTCAAGTTCTAGAGGTGGTTAAGCGTACTTTTAGAGCTATCGTTTGGGTAGTGGAGCGGTAATGTCAACTGTTTGTAAATATAGGTATGCATTAGTCCCTTTTATTAAAAATTATATTTACATACAATAGATACGATTGATCCTTTTGATTGCCCAATTTTTCGTATACATTGCTAACACCAGACTGTAAAATACAGCTCTGCTGAGGTCAAAAACTATGAAACGTAACCACGGTACTTCGGTGTGATTACACGACATCTCTGTCGTACTACCTAGAATTGGGCAAGCTGTATCTTTCCCATAAAATTATCATCCTATGAGTTTTCTGCTGGTAATGAGCTTAAAAGGCTATCCAGGGCAATACTGTTAAAAGCATAATATAATTTTTCAAAACTTCATTCAAAACTTGCAAATAAATTTGAAGGAATATGTCAATCTGTTTCTAAGCGTCTTCACAAGCTGGAAGGATTCACAGAGAGACCGTTGGGTTTCTCATAAACTCACAGCTAAGACGCTATTATATTACTAACATCGATCCGGGTTGGGAGATTTTATCATCCTCGGCAAATTATCACTCCTTCAAGCCTCTGCAACATCTTAACTGTCGAAATGATGAGAAAAATCTGGCTGAATTTATCAACCCCAAGTTATCATTTTTCCCTAAATAGAATTTGGCAACTCCCTGATGAGGAGCATGTTACGCGCTTGATACTTTACACATATGAATGGCGACGATCACTACTGAGGGCTTCAACAAGACCAAGTTGATATTCCTTTTGCACCAATTCTAAAGTAAAGACAGCATTGCGTTTAACAAAGCCAGAGAGGAGCTGTTAGCAACAGTTAATCCAAAATGATATGGATATGTATATGAGTGTAAGTGCGGCTATGGGTGTAGATATGGATATCGATGTGGAAGTGGATTTAGTTACGGATACGGATATGGGCATAGACAATGAAACATTTTTTGAATCAAACAAAGAAAAGCGGCTTATAGTAGTTAATCCAAACTTACAACCAGATGCACGAACATAGCGCCATATATCAAAAATGTCACAAGTTGTAAACCTGTTGTAGTAGGGGATGAATTAATTTAAGGATTGGTTTCATAATTGAATTTAAAATTAGATAAATTCATCGGATAAAAATGTTTCGCTTAGGCAAAGATGTGGATACATATGTGAGCGTACGTGTAGTTATGGCTGTGGGCATGGGTATGGATATGGACATTAAAATATTTTTAAATTAAATTAAAGATAATAGAGAAGCTGCTTATAGTTAATCCAAACTTACAACCAGATGCACAAACACGGCTCCATATACCAAAAATGTCATAAATTGTAAACTTGTTACAGTAGGCGATATATTCATTTAAGGATTGGTTTCCTAATTGAATTTAAAAGTGGATATGGATACTCATATGTGTATAGGTATGGCTATGACTGTGGGTATGGATATGACAGATGTGGACATGAACATGAACAGACATAGAAATGGAGATGGACAGGGAAAAAAGATTTGAGTTAAACAAAGATAGAGGAGAGGTTGCTTACAGACTGACAATTAAAATGTTACAAGTAGGCGATGGATTAATTTAAGGATTGGTTTCGTAATTGAAAATTTAAACTCTAATAAATTTATAATGATAAAAACTCGTCGCTCAAAGGAGGATATGGATATAGATATACATAGATACGGATATGTATGTGGGTGTAGGTGTGGTTGTAGGTACGAGTATAGGTATGGATATAATATGGGCATAGGAATAGAGGTGGAGATGAACATGAAAAAATTCTTTGTTTAAACAAAGATAGAAGAGAAGCTACTAACAGTAATTGATCCAAACTGACAACCAGGCGTACGAACATGGCGCCTTGTACCAAAAAGGTCACAATTTCTAAACCTAGTGCAGTAATCGATGGATTAATTTAAGGATTGCTTTAGCAATTGAAAATTTAAAGTCGAATAAATTTATACTGATAAAATTCATTACCGCTTAGGCAAGCACATGGATATAGATATGGATATGGATATGGATAAGGGTGTAGGTGTGGATATGGCTGTAAGTATGAATATAAGTATGGATTACGGGGATCAGCATGGGTATGTCCAGATTTATATACATTATGGATATGGGCATGGGAATAGAGATGGACATGGATACTTAGATGAGCATATGGATATAGATTTAGATATAGATATGTATGTAAGTGTGGCTGTAGGATATGGCTATGGTTGTGGGTATGTGTATGAGTACGGGGATAGGTATGGATATAGATATAAACATGGATTTGGAGATACAGATGGAAATGGACATTAAAAAATGCGCTGCAAAGGGAGGAATATCACAAGTTGTAAATATGATACAGTAAGAGGTGGATTAATTTAAGGATTGGTTTCATAATTGAAAACTTGAAATCGAATCAATTCATACTGAAAAAATTCGTTATCACTTAGACACGCGCATGGATATAAATATAGATATGGACGCAGGTGTGGGTGTAGGTGCAGATGTGGATGTGGATGTAGCTGTGGGTATAAATGTGACTATGGAAACAGGGATGGCTATGGATAGAGATGGATATAGACATGAAAAGAATTTTTACGCTGTTCATCCAAACTGACAAACAGGAGCACGAACATGGCATCATGTACCAAAAATGTCACAAATTGTAAACCCACTACAGTAGGCGATGGATTATTCATAAAAATGCGTCGCTTAAACAAGGATACTGATATAAATATAGGTATGGATATGTGTGTGGGTGTGAATGTGGCTGTGAGTTATGGATGTGAAGATGGGTAGGGACATTGAGTTAAGCTTAATATGGACAAGGACGTGGGGATAGAGATGGACATGGACATAAAAAACATGTTTGCAAAAGAAGGAAGAGCTATTTATAGCTTATACCTGGTGCCACATACTAAAAATGTTTCAAGTTGTAAACCTATTGCTGTGGGCGATAGGTTAATTTAAGTATTGTATTTATAATTTAAAATTTAAAATTGAATAAGTCAATATTCATAGAAAACGTGTCGTTTAGACAAAAATATAGATTTAGATGGCATGGGTGCGGATGTAGACGTGGGTGTGGCTGTGTGTATGGGTATGAATATCAATATGGACATGCAAATGGAAATGAACATGGACATAAAAGAATTTTTGCCTTACAGAAAGATAGAGGAGAGGCTAATAACTAGCAGGTGTTATTTTGAACTGACAATAATAGCATGATTATGGCACTGTACACCAAAAATATTGCCTTAGGATAATGGATAATTTAAAATCATTTCGAATAAATTCATGTTAATAAAAATTTTTATCTAGACAAGAATCTGTATATAGATATAGTTATACATATGGATGTAGATAAGCTATGGGTATGGATATGGACATAGGCAAGGATGTGGATACCATAGATGGTAGAAACGAAGTATCTTCGAGCAGTTACGTACTGCAACTAAAAAATACAAGCAGGATAATGGCTTGGATTTTTCTAGATCGGTAAATACTGGTTTTGACGTCCACTTTTACATTTATCTACCATCCTATACCAATTATAAGTCAAAGTTGATGTCGCTTTAGCGACGAATCTGAGAAATGTCACATTAAAAACTCATTTGTAGATCAAATGATGAAAAATGATCTTGAAATAGTTTACATGATGTAATGATTATGTAGTACAGAAAATGAAGATTTAGAACATTTATAAGATTTATGCAGACAAAAAAAAAGAACGTAAATATCTCTTCCGGGATACAAATAATTAATGAGAAGATGAAATTACCGTACTCCATTTATATTATGACTGGACTGCAATTAAAATACTTTTTATATTGGCCTTGAAGAACATCCCATAGATATAGGAGATGGAATGTTAGCATTTTTACTAGTTGAAGGATCATCATAGATGAGATACTCCATAGTTTGAGTGTATATTGAGAATAATAAAACAAATGATTATTATAGTTGCATTTGTTTTCATTTGATGTTGTTGGATTATCCGAAAAACTGGAACGTTCGCCTTTGGAACTGCTTCCCACACTCGTCAAAGAAGCTAAACGGGCCTCAATGGCTCTTTTTCTCTTCGCGCCGTTAAATCTGCCCCTAACCTCGCCAACAGCGAGAGGGGGCGCGCGCCGCGCTGCAAAATCGCACGCAATCTAGACAAAAGTGCACGCTCCGGCGCCCATAAAGTGGGAATAGGAAATATCTCTATCACAGCCTCTGGTCTTGCTGGTAGTTCTGCACAGTTCTGCAGAGGATAGTCGTGCGGGCGCGAGCGGCTCGAACGCGCGAAAGTTCAAACCGGCACGGGGCCCGGCATGCGACGGGCTCGAAACCTGCAGCTCGACAACGCAGTGCGAACACCACCGACGGCGACGGCTCCCGTCCTCTGCTCCCGCGGCCAGCCCGACTTCGCCGCCACGGACTGATGTGCCGCTCGGGAGTGCTCCCGCGCCACCCCGGAGTCCCCAGCTGCAGCGCGGGCCGGCCCGGGGACTTCCCCGGCCGTTGGTAGATGGGGCAGGGAAGCGCCTGCCGAGGGAATGCGGCGCGCCGAGGGGCGCTGGCTCGCGGCCGCCTGCTGCGTTTTCGGCGCCGTGGCGAGCCTGCAGGTGAGCTTTTGCTGGCCCACTTCTTTGGCATTCCATTAGCGCCCGGCCGCTTTTTCCGTTACCGCCGTGCTCCGGTTTGATTTATAGGCACGGAGGCGCCCAATTAAGACCGCGGAGGCGCAGTCTCACTCTCTGCAAAAACGCGGATCGCCGCATCCGGTTGTGACGGTAAAGCTCCGGTCTGTTCTTATTTTTAGTGGCTGACGAATGATCAACTAAATTAAATGGTTCCATGTAGTGCATACGCACCTTCCCGTGGAAAATCAAAACAAAGAAGATTAAAAAAAGAGTGTGGCACCAGTTAACGAGACCCTGAGTTTAAATTTGCGTGGGAGGATGGATTTGCTGCACTATTTGTATATTTCATTTTTGTTCCAAATGAATTTTTTTAAATTAAATTTCGAGTTTTTCAAAAATTTTTGATTTCGATTGTCCAGCATACTGCGATCACAATAGTGAAACGAGTTTTTGTTTTCTTTGAAATTTTCGGTTGCTTCAATTTCGAAATCGAAATTTCTCGTTTTTGTTTAAAATTCAAATACTCGACCTACTTAAATGAAAAAGGTGATCACAAAAAACAGTGAAAACCGCGTGGTTTTTTTTTGTTATTTCTGATCTGTTCTAAAGGGTTTCCCACGGTGTAATTGAAGCATGGCATGGCGCACCGTCTTGTCGAAACCACATGTCCACCACATCCATCATTTTCATGCAATAGAAAGTTGGTAATCATCTCACGATATCGAATTCCATTGACGGGAACAGCATTTCCATTTTAATTTTCGAAGGAGTAAGGTCCAATCAATCCCCCAGTTCAAAATTCGCGCCAAACCAAGACCTGTTAAGGATACATAGGAGCTTAAAATTCGACAACTATTGTTCATTTTTCAAAACCCAGTTTGTGAACACGCGACGGTTTACATGATCTTGTGTCAACTGAACTTTGTAAGCGTACAAATGCAAATATCTTGTCAAAATTCGTCGAAAAGACCTTTTCCCAGTCTTTTTTATTATATGCCAACTTACATACTTCTTATTTAATAACTTTCCAATTACACAATATCCCGCGTTTCAGTTGGTCTGCCCCTGCTTCTTTTGTCTATTGTCTTTGCTTCTCATATTCTTTTCACCTGACTATTGTTTGGTAGCATTTGTAAACGTCCCCACCATCCCAAATGTCTCCACCACGGCCTTAACTTCAAGTTCTTCTCTCACCTCCTGATTCCTTATTCGGTCTCTTTTTGTTATTCCTTTGACTGCACGTAGATACAGTATTTCTACCGCCTGCACTCTACTCTTTATAGTTTTAGATAATACCCAATTTTCACAATCGAATAGCCAGGGATGGGTTAAAAACATTTTTGTTCTTGTTGATATTTCTTCTTTTTCACTATAGTTTTGCAAATTCTATGTTTCGGTTACTTTCTCTATCAATTTCTGTATTGTCAATTATTAAACCCAGATATTTAAATGTCTTCACTTGTTCTATCAGCGCTTCTTCTACTGTTATGTTCATTTTATTGTCTATGTTCTTTATCATGACCATTACTTTTGTCTTATTAATATTTACTTTGAGCTTGTGCGATTTGAGAGGTTCTTCCAAACATTTAAGTTATTTTGTTGCAAATGCGCATTCCTGTATTCTGACGCTTTAGGTTCCTATATCCGATCTCAAGTTTCTTCGGTTTTTTTGGTTGTTTGTTTAATTATATCGTCCACTAATATAATAAAGAGTATCGGATTTGATGCACCACCTTGTCGTAGTTCACCATGCGTGTTGAACGTTTCTGACTGCATGTTATGTATTCTTACATAATTGCTATTTTGTTTGTGCATACTCTTGATTGCCTCGGTTGGTTTTCTATTCACTCTCTATTATATTATTATATATTTTATTATTTTTTTTATTATATATTAGTTTTTTAGGTGCCCAGTCAAATGCCTTCCCAAGATCAATAAATGCAAAATTTGCCTATTTTTTGTCTCATAGTTTTTTCTATAATTTGCTTCACGGTAAAAATGTGACCTTGGATGCTATGTCCTCTTCTAAACCTGCACAGCGATTTATTTAATTGTAGTCCTATAATTTCTCGTAATCTGCTGGCTAAAATTCTTTTATAAACTTTAGCTATCGTGATCGATAACAGGATCCCTCTGTAATTCTCACAATTTTTCTTGTCGCCTTTTTGTGACGCATATTTCCTAGTCTTTTGGTATACTACCTTCCATCGAGGCTTTGTTGGAGATCTGATGAAAAAGATTAATTCCTTTATTCCCCATATGTTTAAACATATCAGGAGATACTGCAACGTAACCTGGTGCTTTTCCGCTTTTAAATTTCACCTAGGGTAAGTCGCTTTCTATTTTGGCATTGTCCTTCTCCTCCTATTTGTGGTCTGTTACATCTTCTACGTCGTTCATGTTAAGCAATTCAGAGAAGTACTCCTTCCATCTGTCTATAGTTATGAGTGTACCCTCTTTATTTTTTACAGTCATCGGTCGGTATTCCTTCCCTTTCCTAATAGTTTTATTTTCTTTATAAAACAGTTTTCGATCACTTTGATTTGTTTCTTCTTGTCTTCTACCAGACTCTTCCCATGACTTCTGTTTTGCTTATTTTTTTTTGTTTTCTGTTCCTTACATAGTTTGTATTTCTTTTCGTTTTTGTTCTTTAAATACTCTTTCCACCTTTGGTTCTTTATTTTAACTTTCTTTATTTCTTCATTCCACTAAGATGTTTGCTTCTTACAGTTGTTTGTTATTATATCACAAGTTTGTTAGGCTTCGATTACTATTCGTTTGAAGATTTGTAATGTTTTTTCGATATTTTTCTGTTCTATGATGTTTTCTATTTTCCTATTTCTTTGCTATTACCTCTTCTCACACTTTATACGATATGATGAGCTTCTTGAATGGTTTGTTGTCTTCATTATTTAAATATTCGAATGATTGTAGGATGGATTCAGTAAATAATTATTTTAATTAAATTTCCAACGAATTCATGTTTCTGTAGTGTTAGATTTACATTTTGTTCTATAAGAAATAAAGCTCCTTTACTCTTCTCATTTTGTTTTCGAAGTTTTTCAGAATTTTTAAATCGTTGATTGACGATGTGGCCACAATTTTATAATTTACATTAAATAAGCAAAGAATTGTAGGGGGGCTGATTCTGATCAAATTTTAAGTGAAAATACAGTGATTTATAGTCGAACTTTTAGTAGACTTACATTGAGTTGACTAAAAAATAGTGTCTTTTTCATGGGCGAATTTTCACATTTTTAATTTGTTGCTTGACTTTATGATATATAATTTTGATTTGTATTAAATAATCATATGATTGTCGGGTGGAGGGGGGTATATTTATCATTATTTTAATGATTGTTGTTATTATAAAGACACTTTTAATAGGCTGACATATTGTTCACTAAAAACCGTTAGAAAAGCTTTTTATTTTCTAATTTTTTTCAAAATTTTAAATTTTGGTTTGATTGTCACACATTTACGGTTTGTATTAAATAATTAAATGACTGTAGATGAGATCATTTTTTTTTCATAAAACTTTTTGATTTTCCAAATTATTTAAAATTTTGAAATTACTGTTTAACCGTGTAATAAAAAAGTTCTAGTTAATTTTCAATCATAATTTTTGTTAATGAAACTTGCAAATGATTTATGTTTCTGTAGTAGTATTTGTAGGAGGCTAATGTTCAATCACCTAAACAAAGCAAAAATAACTCGTATTCTCTTTTTATTTTTTATTTTCAAAATTTTTGATTATCTGAATTTTAAAATATATAACAAAAAATCAAGTGGTTGCAGAGGAAACTGCGCTGATATTTTTAAATGAAACTTGCATCTAACTTGGTTTCTGTTCGCTTTCTTCATTTTGAAATATTTTTAATTTTTTTTATTGGCGGCTGCAGTGACAATCAAAATTTTATGTTTTATATTAAATAGTCACCGGACTGTATACTACACTGATTTTTTCTAAATGAAACTTAGCTTAGGTATGTTTCTGTAGTCGTTTTATTTTTGTTTTTGTCAGATTTCTTTTTTCAAAATTTTGAATATGGTACTCTATTATATGATCAGAATTTTGTGATACAAATATTAAATTCTGTTGCACTTCACTTGTGTTTCTGTAGTCACAATTTGCAATATAGGGAAATTGTGCAAATTTTTTGTAATGATATTGCAACCAATTTATGTTTCTGTAGTAGCCTTCTAGTAGATTGGCATTAGTCAACTAAAAAATGGAAAAAGGCCTCCTTATCTCTTATTATAATTTCAAATTTTTTGATTTTATATGACTACAATGAATATTTTATCATTTATAATAAAACAAGTTGTTTGGGGGGGGAGGTTGGTTATTTTTTTTTAATAAAACTTGCAACCAACTTATGGTTCTGTTGTAGCACTTGCAGGCCAAAAAAAGTTGGAAAGGGCACTTTTCTTTCTCCTGTTTAGTGATTTTTTTATCAAAATTATTGTTTTGCTGTATATATTTTTTATTTGCATTAATCAGATGATTGTAAAGGTTATATTGATAATTTTTTGAATAAAACTTGCCACTGACTTATGTTTTTGTAGTTACAGTTGTAGTAGACTGACTATATGTCTATTAAAATTGTTAAGATGCTTGCTTACTTTATCTTTTTTTTAATTTATTCAAAATTTGGAAACTGAAAGATTTATGTTGACGAGTTGATTTATGTTTCTGCAGTCTACACGAACTAAACTAACATTTTTTTTTTTTTTCATTTGTGATTTTATATAATGAAATTGTTATTTAATTAGAGTATATAATATAAAACTTTTAGTTATTTTATTGTATAATCAAAATTTTATAATTTAATTTAAATAATCAACCCATGGGGAGGGGATTGTACACAATTTCTCCTTTTTGTAATGGCCAATTTTTTAAATTTAAATTTTACTTTAAACTTGAAATTGTGTTCATTAAAAAAACCGGTTGCGTGCTTTCCTCTTTTTTAATTTTAACATTTTTCAACATTTTTAAATTGTTTCTTAATCGTGCAATCAAAACGTTAAGATTTATATTGGAAGTAAAATGATTTAGAGGGAATTGTGCTGATTGTTTATTTTTTTTATGAAAATTGCAACTGACTTATGTTTCTGTAGTCACATTTGTTGTAGACAGATATTAAGTGCATTAAAAAACTGTAAATGTTTTGATTTTTTTCTTTGTCAGATTCTATTTTTTTCAAATTGTGCTGTGTTTTTAGTGATACATACAACTGACATACTTTTGCAATAGCACATGTAGTAGAGTGGCTTTATATCACCAAAAAATAAGAAACAGGTTCGTTTTCTCTCTTTAAATTATTGGTTGATTGTATAATCAAAATTTTATTAAAGAATCAAATGATCGGTAGAGGGGATTATGCTGATCGTGACTAGATAATCAAATTATTATAAGGGGTATTTACTGATCATTGCTTTGGAAGAAATTTGCATCTAGTTATGTAGTGAACTGATATTGTGTTCACAAAAAGGATTTTTTATTATTCCCAAAATTTTTAAGTTGCCACTTTACAAGTAGAATTTTTTATTTACTTGCCTTAATGAAATGATTGTAGGGGGGACGGTATGATCATTTCATTTATAACTGACCTACTTTTCTGTATATCGATATTAGGTTAGATAAAAATAGTAAAATGATAGTCACTTTATACCTTTTCATGATTTATTGTTTAATATTTTTAAATTGTTACTGGATTATGTAATTCATTTGTTTTGTTTGTTTTAAAATAACCAAATGATTGTTGGGGGAGTCGTTCTGATTACTTACTTAATGAATGTTGTCGTTATTTTATGTTTTTATAGTCACATTTGTAGAAGACCGACTTGTGTTTACCAAAAAACTGTAAAAATGGCTTGTTTCTTATTATCTTCTTTCCAAGTTTTTAAAAAATTTTATTGAATAATTAAATACCTTTGATTTATAGGAAATAATCAAGTGCTTTCATAGCAGATTGTGCTAATTAATTTTTAAATATGGTGCCAGCATGGCTGCGCGGTTGAGTCGCATTGCTACAGTTCAGACTAATCCGGGTTCACTCCTGGAGCTAACCGATGCCTGGCGGGTGGCCTACTCAGTCACTAAATATAATTGAGTATCTGCGTTTATTTCAGACAAAGGGAGGGTAATAATGCGGTCGTCTAAGGCGCGGTGCTTGCCACATCACCCCGCATCAAAGATGGAGCGCGACGACCGGACAAGTCAAACATATGAAAGCCTTAACCTGTCAGTTTGCAAGACGTACTCACACACGGAAAGTTTGAACCTAGCCATTTTTTAAACAAGATACTTGCAGTCACGCGTGTAGCAGGTTGGCACTATGTTCACTAAAAAATAATAGAAAGGCTTGTCTCCTTTTCTGTTTATTTAATTTACAAGCTCTCTCAAGTTTTTTAAATTATTATTGTTGTAAATTTTATAATTTACTTGAAATAATCAAATTTATCTAGAGGTGATTTTTCAGATTATTTTTTATTTAAAAATTGCACGTAACTTATGTTTCTATAGCCGCATTTGTAGTGGATTGATATTGTGGATAAAAAATAGAAAAAAAATTGATTTATATTAAAGAGTCAAATTGTGTCAATTCCTTTTTATTAATGAAGTTTGCAACTATTTTATATTTGGTAATAAAAAAAGGTTCTATTATTTCTCTTTTTGTTTATTTTCAAAATTCTCCCGCTTATAGTAGAATCTCATTATATAAATTAACAAAACAGAAGAGAAGGCTCATTTTTGTTTTTCTGTTTTCATTGGCCAATTTTTATAATTTTTAAATTGTTTGCTAATTGGATAATGTTTTATTTTAAATAACTAAACAATTGAAAGAGGGAATTGCTGATCATTGCTTTAAACGAAACCTTCCACAAATTTACGTTTCTGTAGTCACACTTTTAGCAAACTAAGATTATGTTAATTAATGATAGTAAAACGACTCATTCATTTATTTTTGTATTGGGAAGGGGGGATACTTATATAACCAAATTTTTTTGTTTTGTTTGGCAACTTAATGATTTGCTGAAGATTGCGGTTGGTATATATTTTAAGGCTTTAATATTTTTAAAAATTCAGTTGCGAATATTAAGATACATAAGAACTACATAACAAGGTAATGAAACAACCATGTTGTTTTAAAAATTAATTTTAAATTGTTTTATTATCTTTGTTTTCTTATATTTAGTTTGTTCCTTAAGGGTTCTGTACTTTTGTTTTCTAGTCGGCTTGACTTTTTTTTGTTAAGCACTGCAGCCCCAAGGGCTTATATCACATACATTCATGAGTTTCCAACGAGACTCGAACTCGCCCGCGCGTTGGTTTCCCAGGCAGAAGAGTATTTGCCTTTGACTACTCGGCTACAGCGAACGGCGACTCTCGAACTGATTTACTTGAATATGTATAATTTGATGCGCTTTATTACAGGATTATTGGATTTTAGATGTCGTTTGCTGATTGTCCTGTTGGATAATGTTTTTGTACTCCTTTTAAATTTTTGATTCACTACCTAATCTCCATAAAACATTTTATTATTTTTTGTTCAGGAATTTGGGCAAAGGTAGTGAAAAACACATTTAAATCTTATGAATTTAAGTGAAGAGAATTTTAGTAGTAAATTATTCATTTTATAAAAAGGTCAGGTTTTACATCTTTTTCGATTTTCTCCTTTCAACTTTTTTAAATTGTGCCTTTTTATTTATTTTGTTTCTTATTCCCTGCTGCTTCTGATAACATAGCGCCGTTATTTTTTCTTGTCTTGTAAACTGTGTTTTAGTTCTTGGTTTTGTTTTCAATAGATTAGTGTCGATCTTGGTTTGGGGCGGGAGATTTTGAAACTCTGTAAGTATTTTTAACTATAGTACAGTATATTCCTCATAATTACCCAATTTTCAGTTGGTTACCAATGACCAGGGTAGAAATAACGTTTTCTTAGATAAATTTTTGCTTGTACTATCATAGAAAGGTTCCATTTCTTGATCTTGGTGGTGTTGCATTAATTAGAAGTTTTGAAGATATTTCATTGTTACCGAGACTCTTGACTTTCACTCTTCGATTCTCTACAATAAATAACAAGTATAGCTCAACTATACTCCATATTATTTTACTAAGTTTGCCCTTTAATCTTCTATTTACTGGCCGCTGCCTTGGCCAAGCAAAAGCACAAGGTGGACGATTCGGGATTTGAGAAGGGACGAATTCGACATTGCCAAAGGACAGTTGGCAATTGGATAGGATATAGGGGAAAGTAGAGAAGAAAACTATTAAGAAAAGTCCTGTAAAAATTCTATGAAAAGGAAAAATAAATTAAATAAAATAAGAGCCTGAAAAGCTTAAGATGCAATGCAAGCAGACGGTATCCATAAAGGATGAAGGAAGTCAAGAAATCAAATATAGCGCTTTCGAAAATCTCTACAAGAAAACTAGAAGCACTCCCGAGTACAAATCAACGTCTTTAATGTTGGTTCAGAAGAGATGGCTGAAATTATTAATGAAGTGATGGCCCTCTAAGAAGCATGAAAAAATAGGCGAGAGTCCATTTTAGCAAAAATTCTGAAAGAAGAGTGGTCAAAATTATTGAGAAAACTTTGCGATCATAAAGTAGGAAAAATTACAAGTAACTGGAACAACATATTGTAGCATACTGTTCATGGAATGAGATAAGATAAACCTTCAGAACTATGGACCAATTAATTTGCTCTTACAAGTCTATACTTTACTTACAAAAATGATAATTAAGAAATAGGACGAATAGGAAGCCATTGAAGAACCCATTAGAAGGGACTATAGCACGTGTGAGTATCTATCGTCTTTGAGAATAGATTTTTATATAGCTTTTGATACCATGGATCATTGGGCCATACAAAACTCAAACAGCTCTGGGAGATGTTTTTAAACAAATGCACTGGGACAACAAGGGTATCCTATTAAACGCTAAGAGACTACATATCACCGATATACCGAAGACACTGTTCTTAGGCAGCCCTAAAGAACTGCAAGTAGTGCTGCCTTCTATAGTAAGGGAAGTATTAAAAGTAACTCTGAACATTAACCTTCAAAAAAATTTAATATAATAGTAAACGTCACAGAATGTGAGTGATAAGTTAATATTTGGACGAAAAAACTGGGTGTCCAAAATCAACAAGAGAAAAAACGAAAGCATCTTTATTCATTTGAAGACTTGACTTCTTAACTAGTGCATCCTACCATTTTTAACGAATGGCACTCAGATCTGGGCTTGTAAGACATTCAGCAAACCACCTAGGGGTAACACAACGTACTATGAAGCAACAAATGCTCATCATACCGATAAAGATAGAAAAGAAAGTGTTCACATCAGAGTTATCGCGAAAGTTAAAGATGCAGAAAATACAGTTGCTAAACCGAAATATTTTGAACAAAGACAGACCAAGGCTAATCCAAGATTAAGACTAGATTTAAAAAAAGGTCGCGGGGGCGCCCACCCATGCGTTCTCAAGAGAACTGCAGGAATAGTGCAGTAAGAGAAGAAGTATGAAGGACGCCGAAGAGGGCTGAGGAATATTTGGACAGAAACCATAATTCCAGCGGTTTAAAAATGTCACCTAATGACATTTCGTTTCCAAAAGTGTTTCACGTGCGCGCTTTGCGGCTCTGCAGCATTGACATAAATGCATTAAAATATATTTGTCTCTCAATTTGCAAACGCAACTTTCATCAGAGGCGAGGATAATGCGTTTTAATTGACTAGCATAGTTGTAATTGCGCAAAGAACGTTGCGAGTACGGATTTTAATTAGTGAGCCTAACCGGGCTGGAATTATCTTAACCTGATCCCTATTGTCTTTTTTATACGGGGGCTGATTGACCTGATTGAAACCAGTTTACGAACTTTTTGTTTTGTTGTAGTTGACCAGTTTAAACCCACATCTAGAAACATCAGTTTCATGAACAACTACTGGGGTATTGACTTTAAACGCATAGAAATCAAGAGTATTAACCTATCGCGTTACAGGAGTGCGATAATCGCATGCGATTGCCTTGAACGGTTCGTTGCCTCCGAAGCTATGGGTCCGGCCGCGTTGTATCACATCCCGCTGATCTTGTGACCGTCATGTTGGTTACCTTTTCAAAGTGGAGTGCTAGCTCCGAATTACGCTGTTAAGCCCACTTAACGCGAAACCGACCGTTCTCGCAGTTTCTCTTCGTAATTTTTTCCACATAATTTTTAATTAAGTTTTTACAACGCGGGCGGCGCGGTGCCTAGCAGATTATACCTCCCGAATTAACATTTATGGCAATCTGAGTAATGATCGTAAAATTAATTTGTTCTGCACCAAAAGTGTTATCCAGTCGTTTGATAGAATGCTGTTTTCACAACATTTAAGTTTATAAGCCCGTAAGTTGTAGCGCTCAGTTTGAAAACCCCACCTTCACCCCAAAGAACAGTATTTTGCGCTTTTGTTTTGTGTTAGGTATCAAAAAATCCAAGAATGTTTTTATGCTTTCGAATGCTTGAAATGCACGGTTATGCTTCAGCAAAATGCATCTATGCTCTATGTTCAAAAATTAAACAAAACAGTGACTTTGGGGGTACAATGATGTTATGCTACTAAAATTGTCTATTCGTTATTATCTGCGTCTTTTTAAGACCAGTGGGGGTATGCTCGTGAGAAATTGGAGAATACTGTTGATAGATTTCAAACAGCATTTATGCTCTACCAGGTCGAGAAAATGAAAGTGTCCTACTTTTGAGAGCGTTCGTTTGCATTTCTGAAATTAAAAAATTGCACTTTCAGTTCAAAAGATCCTGATTACACTTTGAACAAAAAAATGCGGTTATGCTTTCTATAATTCATAGAGTAAAATAGCATATTACTATTTTTTGTAACTTTTGAAGAATTATACCATAATGCTGTTTTGTTGTGTAACTCTACATTTGTATTACAATAGATGCTAAAAGAATGACTACACTATGCTTTTAGTTACTGTAAAATGCGTTTATGCTTATAAAAAAAATCGTGCACTTAGACGAGCACAATGTAATATACTGTTAAAGAGTAGCATGTGAAAGAATAAGGCTGATGTGCATTTGGTAACTTTTAGTTCACCTGAAAGTCGATTGTATTTTTTATTTCAAATGTTTTATTCACAGGTTTGATTAGAACAAAATAGAAGATTGTTATGCTCTCAATGAGCTTAAATGTAATTTAAGAATTGAAAGAAACCATTTACGCTCTAAAGAAAAGTACTTTCAAAGATTTTTCCTTCTTTATGAAAAGAATCAATATTAGTCCCTCCATAATTTGAAACGCAACACTACTATGCTTTTTAAGGTTTGATTACTCGTGGAAGAGTAGAAAGTGACCCACCCGTGAGCCTAGAAGAATGAATTGGCATGCTTTCGAAGATCTACATTTGTATCTCCAAATGCTATGCTGTAGAATGCTTCCATCAGATTCATAAACATGTTTAGACTTCTCAAAGCTGAAGATTTTAAAACTAAAAGAATGCAGTTATACCTTTTATGGTTGCGATGGTACATCAAAGGAAAAGTCTTAATGCTAAAACAGAAAGACAGCTCCGATAGTCGGATCTTTTGGACAAAAGGAGCATTTATGGTGAGAGTGTTGAGAGGAAACACTTTGTAGATTAAAACATTGCCTTTATGTTTTTGAAAATCGTTATTACTTTGAAATTTATGTTTTTAAAGATCTCTGTTTTTTAATAGATTGATATGGTTTAAAAGATTTTTAATTATATGCGGAAGTGTGATGATTTCACTAGTCCAGCACCTATGTTTTATTATTTCAAAAGCTCAAACTCTTGAAACCAAAAAAAGAATGCGGTCATGCTTTTCGTGGTCAATAGTATATCAAAAGAAAACTCTTATGTTCTTGGAAAGTAGAAAGGCGGCGCTTCTATGCTTCCAGAACGGTCTAATCGTATTTTTCTGCCAAAAGAGCATTTATGCTTTTAAAAAGTAAAGAGGTAATACTTTGAAAAACAGAACAATGTCGTTATGTTTTTGAAATTCTTCATTGATTTGAAGGATGTGGCGAAATTTTAAAGATTTCCATTCCTGTCTAATAATTTTGATATGCTTACGATCTACAGTCCTTTAAATGTATTTTTCTATTCCCAAATCTGTATGCTCTTCGAAAATAGAAAGATAGTGCAGTTGTGCTTCCACAATGGTCTAATCGGAGTTTTCTGTCAAAAGCAGCATTTATGCTTTAAAGGGCAGAGAGGTTTCTTTGTCGTTATATTTTCAAATATCCTCATTAGTTTAAAGAGTGGAAAGAAACTTGTCTTAAAGATTTTTATTCGTATGTAGTAAATTTAACGTGCTTGTGAAGATCTGCAGTTATACGTCAAAATGTATGTTCCGATCAAAGAAAAATCTTTGTTTTTTGAAAAGTAGATGCTTTTGGAATGATTTAATCATAGCTTTCTGCCAAAAAGAGCATTTTGGTGACTTTTTCTTCACTTGAACATCGAGCAATACGTTGGTACTTAGGAAGTATTGATTGTACTCTAGATGATAGAAGATTCTGTGATTTAAAATGATTCATTCATAAGTTTGATTAGAACAAAACATACCACGCTTATGCTTTCAATGACCTCGAGTGTAATTTAAGGATTTAAAGAAAGCACTTAGGCTTTATAAAAAAAATACTTTGCTTACTTTTGAAAAAGATTAGTATTAGCCTCTTGATAAGTTAAAATGCGCTATTGCTATGCTTCCCAAGATTTGATTACACATAGAAGGGTAAAAAATGATTAAGTTCACATTTAAAAGACTAAATTGATGAAATGCCTTTGAAAATGTATATTTATATCTTAGAAAATTATGCATACAACCATATTTTAAAGTTATCAAAGTTCAAGCTCTTAAAACTAAAAGGATAATTCTATTATACTTTTGAGGACATCAAAGGAAAAATCTTTATGCTTTTAGAAAATTATGCTGTTATGTTTCCAGATTAGTCATAATCACATTTTTCTATCAAGAAAGACATTTATGCTTTTAAAAAGTAGAGAAGTAACTCTTTAGATTATTAAGTTTTTGAACATTTTTATTTCTGTATATAAAATTGGTGTGCTTTCAAAAGATCTGAGGTTATATCTTGAAACTTTATAATTGAGAATGCTTTCACCGGTGTCACAAGGGTTTTCATTTTCTCAAAACTGACGCTCTTAAAACTAAAAGAATAATTCTATTACGCTTTTTATCGTTTCGATCTATATCAAAGGAAAAACTTTTATGCTCTGGGAAAGTAAAAAAATAGTGTGGCTATACTTTCAGAGTGGTCTGATCATGTATCTCAGCCAAAACTGGCATTTGAGCTTTTTTAAGGAGTAAAGAGGTAACGTTTGAAGATTAGAACAATGTCGTTGTGTTTCAGAAAATCCTTAGTACTTTGAAGAGTTTTTTTTAAAGATCTTTATATCTAATAGATTTTATATGCTTCTGAAGATCTGTAGTTCTATCTCAAAAGGTTAAAAGCACAATTTTTACTCTTTTAATGGTTTCAATAGTACATCAAAGGAAAATTCTTTATGCTTTTGGAAAGAAGAAAGATAGTTCTATCATGCTTTCAGGGTGGTATAATCGTATCTTACTGCCAAAAAGAGCATTTATGCTTTTAAAGAACAGAGAGGTAACATTTTGTAGATTAGAATAGTGCCGCTATATTTTTAAAGATTCTCACTGAAAAGTGCGACGAAATTGATGTTTTTAAAGATCTTCATTTTTTAATATATTTGATGTTCTTTGAAAGATTTGTAGTAATATCGGAAGTGTGATGATTCACCAGTCCAGCACATGTTTTAGCTCAAACTCTTCAAAATAAAAAAGAATGCAGTTATGTTTTTAATTGTTTCGATCGCATATCAAAGAAAAATCTTCATGCTCTTGGAAAGTAAAAAGATACTGCTGTTATGCTTCCAGTACAGTCTAATAATACCTCTCTGTCAAAAAGAACATTTATGCTTTTAAAGAGTAGAGGTAACACTTTGAAGAACCCAAGAATGTCATGTTTTTTGAAAGTTTTGATTACTTTGAAGGGTGTGGCAATAAATTTGATATTCTCACGAAGACCAAAATTTCAAAATTTTATACTTTAGAATGCTTTCACCAGTCCAAAAAATGTATTTTTCTATTCCAAAATATTTATGCTCTTGGAAAATAGAAAGATAGTGCTGTTATGCTGCTCAAATGAACGAATCATATTTTTCTGTCAAAAGGAGCATTTATGCTTTAAAGGCCAAAGAGGTGACTCTTTAAAGCATAGAACATTCTCGTTATGTTTTTAAAGGTTATTATTCTGAAGAGTGTGACGAAATTTATCTTTTAAAAACTTTCATTCATATCTAACTAGATTTGACGTGCTTTCCAATATCTCGAAATGTTACCAGTTCCACAAATGTATTTTTTTGTTTCATAGCTTAAGCTTTTAAAATTGAAACAATAATGCTATTATACTTTTCATGATTTTGAAAAGTAGAAAGATAGTGCTATTGTGCTCCCAAAATGGTGTAATCATAGCTTTCAATGCCATTATATTTTTGAAGATCTCCATTCTCCTAAGGGAATGTGAACATTTTCATGTTTTGAAAGACTTTGCATCTCAAAAATTTGATGAATGCTAAAGCTGTAAAGAGTAAAAAGATAATACTTGGATGTATTTTAAGATCTTTAAGAAGTTTAAGAATGCGCTTAAGTTTACAAATCACTTGCTGTACATTACACTAAAGGATGTGGTGAAAATTCTCCCAGATACTTCAGACGCTTTCGTTTAGGCTAAAAACTCAATTACGCTCTGGTAGAGTAATGTAGAATAAAAACGTTGTATTCCTTGTGGGAAAAACAAGATGGTGAGGTTTTTGAAGAACAGAAAAACAATAGTGTTGTGACTTGAGGGAGTATCTTTGCGTAACTGAAAAAAAATATTATTAGATGCTTAATAGTTCCCCGTAACAGGCCTTGAAGGCCCTTTTGGGGTCGTAACAGGATAGATCTGCTACAATCTAGAGCCTACGGTACACAAGGGTAGTAACGTGGCTAGCGCTACGTACCGACCGCCTATTGTTACCCCAGAGTTTGACCTCCAGGTACTCATTTATTGCAGCCTGAGTCGAGCTGGGTCGTAAAAATGCCAGTGATCGAATTGGCGAGAGCGAGATTTGAACCCGCAACTCTTGGTTTCGTAGTCTAGCGATCTATCCACTAAGCCACCACGGCTCTATTAGATGCTTAAACTGACCGAATTTCATATTATTTCGAATAGAGCTGGAACTCTTACTTGACTCTTCCTACTGAGTCTATCATTGAAGAAACCAACCGAATTTGCTTTATTCATGCCAGACCGGTCGAAAAATTTATAAACTGTACTGTTTGGTACACTAGATTGTAGCAATATAAATAAAATCCAGTCGTGTCTATTTCTAAAAAAGCGACCGACTTTTATGCTCTTCTCTATCACCTAAAAGCATAACATTTGACTGAGACATTTCTTGAGACCTGAGGTCGACGGGAAAAGTCTGCCAAATCCAATTGGAAGGCCCACCAATATGGCGACTTCAAAACAGGCCAGCCTTTTGCTCTTTCCAAAAGACGTAGAATACTATTGGTAAGTAGTTTAAAGGAGGCCCTTCCACTTAATGACAACCTGTTTGAACAGTGAATCAGCTGAAAATTTAGGGTTAAAATCAAACCTAGAGAATGTCGCGGGGTAGATTTTCAAGATGCGACACTCATAAGTAGATGGTTATGCGAAACCTTTGGATATGATTAACAAGATGGTTTGGAAGAAGCTCAATTTTGCATGAATTAAACTGAACGAGTTGATGAACGGTGTCAATGCAAACACCTGAAGCATAACTGCACTTCTGAGAGTACCATGTGTTTTTCCTCTTGAATACTGTTATGCTTTTGGCGTTTTTCAATTGAAACAACAAAAGTATACATGCATTTCCAAAGATGCTGATTAAATTTCCAAAAATAAAGTGCATTTATGCTTTCTTCTTCTTCTTTTAAGTAGGCTACCAGCCTGTTTCTGACTGCTGGTTAGGCCAGCCTAACCCGTTAATTTAGAAGAAGGAGAGAATGTACTTCACGGCAGCTAAAAGTGTTTGTATGACGGCCGGAAAGCATTTAATGTTTTCAATCTTATTGACCCCGGGAGCATTTATGCTTTTAAATTATAAAAATTTTTGTTGTACTTTAAGTTGCGGAAAATACATTTATGCTTTCTTAATTAATAAAATGCTCCCTAACATCAAAATTCCTGTTGATAATAACGGTAATAAATATCAGGGAGTATGGTCTGTGGACAGGAAGGTCAAGGAAGTTTCTGCATATTAATGAGAACAATTGGGTCACTAAATTAGCAGTTGACAAATACATTTATTTGTTTCAACATTTTGACCATTTCTTTGAACGTGATAAACTTCTGTTGATAATAACAACGAGGCTTTGCGTATCGTCAGAGAGGCCTGTGGACTGGAAGGTCCAGGTCTCTATATGTTTACCCTTACTGCAATGTGCCTTAGAATATGACATGATGCCTTGTTTGAAGTGAATGCATGTACTCGATTATCTTTAGTGACTGAGTAGGCTACCTGCTGGTCATTTGAGGTTGCAATTGAACACAGGTTAGCTGTTTCTAATATATTTCCTTTTTTTTTATTTGCGCTGTGAACCATTAAGTAATAGGAAGAATAATAATGTTAGGTTCTTGAGTATCTTTATTTTATTTCTAAAAATCTATGTATGACCTGAAAGTTTAAAATGCATTCTATAAAGCAATATGTTTTTGAATAACAGAAAATACTGCCGTTGGGTTTGAAAATCTTCATTTACTTCATACTAATGGTCCAAATTACGTGGAAGAATTATCGGACTTCTTTTTGTTGTTTATTCTTTAGATCTTTTTTAATTAGATCGAAATTTTCAAATTAAGGAACTCAACAAGATTGCATAGTACAGGTCCAAATTTCGGTAATTTATTACCAAAAACATCAGTAATCTTCCCTCTGAATCATAAGTTGAGACCTTGACGTCAATCTCTACATTTCCGTGCAGTAAAAAGCAACGGATGTTGTTCTTGAAAAGGTTCTTCCCAGCAGTCTGTTTTGTTGTTGTTTATTCGAGTAGCTCCAATAATTAAATGAATATGATATCTACCGTATACATTTTCTTCCAAAACAGCAGCATGAATAAATTACAATTTAATTTTCTCTCTGGTTAAATACTGCAAGGTAATCCGACAGATGTTGATTTTTGCAGAGCACAGCGCCATGACGGACGTAGTTATAATTTCAGCTCTCTAGGTCAATGCATAAATGCTAATGCATGTTTGTTTGTTCTCTTTTCGTATTTGGTAAGGTGTTAGGTTGACCTTATTAGGCAATAAAGTATTTTTTGAGAAGCTAATTGGTTTTTCCCACCTTTGAGAAACAAAATGTCGAAAGGCTATGGTCAGCTCTGGAATACCAAGCAACGGTGAACTCACTCTCTGTAATTAAAAGTAGAGGAAGAGGAATCGGCCACTTACGTGCGCGGCGTCCAGCTGAAGCCCCAGATAAATTCCCCAGATAACGCCTTTTAATAGCCCATTGTCTTAAACTCGCCGTTCAGCTGTGTGCAATTCGCTGGGCGGTCATTTTTTTAAATTCCGTGATTGATTGCCGCTCCAAGGTTGCGGAGCTGCTCGTAATGAACTTGGCGGTCGCCACCGTTAGGGAAGAGAGATTTCCTGTTCTCTATGAGTGCTGCAACACGCAACCTGATTTGTAGGACATTGCGCCATGAGCTGTTAGTGCGTCATCTATTTATGTTGCAATGATCTTCAAGCGGAATGTCACTGTCATTCGATGATTTCACCCACATTGTGATTAGATACGTTAACTTCTCGCACCCTTCTTGCGAAGCAATTAAATCCTACAGAATGGCCCAATTTAAGGAAAGACAATTACTATACTTTTGGAAAATTTCACCATGGGGTTGATTACTGAATAGTGATGTAAAGAAGAACTCTAATAATAACAGATAGAGAAAATAAAGTTGTAAAACCAAGCTTTTTATAGATACATAGGGTATTAGGATAATGTTGCGATACACTTTGTTTATGTAATCTTTCAAAATACATTTAGTACTTTGAATTTTTCGAAACCAGTCTTCTAACCAACTCTTTCGCCTATTCTCAAGTATATGAGTGCACTCGTCATTCCACGTCATTAGGTCTTCGTCGTTGAACGGCCGTTTTCCTTTTAGTCCGTTCTTAATGTAAGGTTTCGTCATCTGTTACGATGCGGATTTAGTGATTCGTTGATTATAGTATGGAGTACCCACAAGGAACAAACTTTTGCCACTTGAAGGTGGTTGTGTAGAAATATATAATTTGCTAGCGTGGGAATGTCCCACCTCTCTTCTTTCTGGTGATAGTTTATAGGCTTGTCAAACACGAACATCTTCTTTACAGTAGTGATGCCTTTCTTCTTTGTTGATGAAGATGGGCGTCCTGATCTTGGACTACCTCCCACCATGGGAGCCATTTCTTTCAAAACCTGCTCAATGTTCAATGCTACATCGTGAATTCTACCGCAGTTAGGCAAATACTAAACTAAACCCACTATCAAAAGAAATTTCTAAATTGTTTCGTCCCCTTCACACGTCGATTTGTAAAATTCATTACTTTAATGTCAATGGGTTCATTTTTTTGGGCCATCTTTCGATATGAAAGAGAAAAACGATAAGAAATGCTGGAATATTTTTTATTTGACGTTTACAACTTTCTCGTGGATTTTTAAAAATAAGACGTTAATGGTATGACAAAATTCCTAATTTATACGAATAACTATACCAATTCTGGATGAACTATTGCTATTGTCTCTTTATTTGTGGATACATATTTTTTTGTAGAAGAAAAAAACCAAGAAATGAAAAACAAATGTTTGTATAGTCTTTATCTCATATTCCATAGAATTCTTAGGTACATCAATGAACAATCCAATGATCGAAAGTTAAATTCGGAAACTACGGACTTTTTGATGTACTATATAATATATAAAAAAATGGAGAAGGTTTTTATTCAGGGTAAATGTTAACTATAGAGGCACACTTCAGAATTTGAAATACTGGATCATTTTATATTGCATTGACAAATTTAGAATGGACGTTTGAAGTTCCTCCATGGACCGTTCAAGCTTATATCAAATTGCATCCGTTCAAATAATTTGGACTGTATCGAAATAGCAACCAGACGTTATTCAAGTGTCTGCATATTAAGGATTGGATCAGTATACACTATGCTTTTCAAATGGCCCTACAGGTAAAAGTCGCTTCGTCCGATGATAGACTAAGATATTGATGAATGTTAACACTGCATCAGCATCATGCATCAGCCACGTGCCTTGCCGTGCTGCCAGTAGCACATTTTCAAGCAATAAAAGCAGTTTCTTAGAAATTGCATATACTTTTGGCCATGGAGGTGACTGGTCCAATTATCCTAAACCGCAAAATGGTGCTATATCGCCCTTGATGATGAACTTCAACCCTTTCATGGGGATTCTGCTTAGCCTACAGGTGCCTGCCTTCTAGGTTGATGATGGCATTCCTATCAAAGTTTGTGCAAAAAGCACAACGAGCCGAAAGAATTATTGTAAAAATTCATTAATCAATATGGAGAAGCAAAGCTCCTGTAGTCGCCTTCAATAACACAACTTTAAATATCGATGCTGATGTCAATGGTTTAATTGTACCTATCTAATACTACTACACATCTAGAGATAATAAATCATCACATCCAGATATACCAAACAAAGATATGCCTTCAGACATCCACAGGTGATATTATAAATAGATATCATCAATGTGGTCAGCAGTATTGCAAAAATGAATCGTGGGTCAAAAAATGATATTGGCTGCTATATCAAATGTTTTTTTCTCGAGAATAGATCTTCTAAAGAAGCTTGAAGAAACGTCTACTGAATTCCACAAGTTTTAAGAAGGAGCCACTCTTATAGTCATAACTGAGGACATTGTTTTAGCAGCTCAGAGTGAGACAACAATATTGCCAAACTTGGAAGAACATAACAAGAAAGGTTATACTCAATGGCTTCCAACTCAGATGTATGAACATGTTTATACCTACTACCGAACCATCGCTTCTCATAACTCTTCGAGTTGGAAGAGTTACTGCGTTGGTTGATATGAAGGGGCCATTGCCGATTTGAGGGAACAAAATGTTTTGTATCACATCATTAAATAGTAATGTGACAATATTAATGGTTTATTTCTATTAGTCTAAAATCACTGCACACCCGGAGGCGACACAGAACGACATCCTTACGTAACCAACAACAACACGCCTTCAAACTGCTACGGGCGATATTATAAATCGGCACAGAAGGACTATGGGATCTTCAGAATTGGTAAATACACCTTAAACCACCAAGTGATATTGACCCATAGATAATACAAAACGACAGGAAGACTATAGTGAGCAATGGTAAACACATCCTGAATTATCACGTGATATTGGCTGCCATCGCAGATGTTTTTTTTTAGGGGGGGAATGGATCTTTTAAAGAAGCTTCAGGCTATGATAAACATAAAGACTGGCTTACTGAATACCGCAAATTTATTTATAGTCATATCAGAAGACGTTGTTCTAACAGCCCATGATGAAGCAACTGTACAGTCATACTTGGAACGACAGAACAGAAAAAATTATAGTCAGTGTCTTGCAACTTAGGTGTATGAACACATTTGCCCTTACTATCAAGTTACCTGTTACTACATAACTGCAGAAGGCTATTCTAGCCGGAACACGATATAGAAGGGCTTTATCTGACTTAGGAATCAAAGCCCATGTAGTCACTATCAATAGTATATCTTTAAATATTGGTGATAATGTCAATCGCTCTAACACTACCGCACATCCCGAAACAATACAGGTTGATATCCAGACATACCCAACAACAATATGACTTCGAACAGCCACAGGTAATCTTATAAATACGTACCGAAAGACTATGGTGGCCATCAGCATTAATAAATACATCCTGAACTACCAAGTGATATTGGCTTGCATTTCAGATGGGTTGTTCTTGTGAATGGACCTTTTGAAGAAGCTTGTCGCTACCAAAAACGAAAAAATACTGAATTCCATAAATTTCAAGATGTTAGCCACTCATACTCACAGCCGAGAATGTTGTTCTAGTAACTCAGACAAAGACAACAATAGTGACACACTTAAAACGACACAAAAGGATATATTACACTCAATGTCTTGCAACTTAGGTATTTAAACATGTTCACTATCAAACCACCTCTTCTGACAATAAAGTTATGGAATATGGAGGGGCCATCTCTATATCGACAGGAAGATTATGGTGAATATACTTGCTAAATACACCCAGAACCACCAAGTGATACTGGCTGATAGTCTACTGAATTCTATATATTCAAGAAGAAGCCATTCTTAGTCACAACCAAGAACGTTGTTTTAGCAACCCAAGATGAAACAGTACAACCGGCATGCTTGGAAAGACAAGGAAAAATTATACAATGCCTTCTAAATCAAGCATATGAACATGTTCATTCCTACTACCGAACCATCCGTTATTAAGTAACTGCAGAAGGTTCATCGAGCGGACTAGTTATTGGAAAGCTACCTGGTCGATATGGAGGGACCTTTTTTTGGGAATGGATCTTTTGAGGAATCTCAAAGCTACGACAAATATAAAAAAAGACTGAATTTTAAGAAGAAACCACAACCGAGAACGTTGCTCTAGCAGCCTAGACTGAGATAACACTACTGAGATACGTGGAGGGATATAGGAGGAAAGATTATGTTCATAGTCTTCCAACTCAGGTCTATGAACTGATTTACCCTTATTCTCAAACATCCTGTTACTACGTAACTGCAAAAGGCTCAACAACCCGAAAGAATTATTAGAAAACTACGCTCACTTTGAATATTGATGATAATTATATCAATGGTTTAACTGTACTTAGCTAAAACTGTTACACACCTAAAGATAACACAAAACAACATCTAAGTATACCCAACAGTACATATTCCAACAAGCGATATTACAAATATGTACGGGTAAACTATGGTGACTATCGACATACACCCTGAACCACCAAGTGATATGACCGCCACCTTTTTTGGGAATAGATCTTTAGAAGAAACTTGAATCTACCACATATATAAAGAAAAGCTTAATTGCAAAAACTACAATAAAAGTACTTCTTATATGTAGTTATAGTTGAGGATGTATTTAATACGATATTTAAGCCGTGCAGTTATCAAAATTACTAAACTGACTGACTGTGACCGAACCAACAAATCTATAGACCAATTAAAAGTTATAACAGAGAGACCAAGCCCAAAATAATTAAGAAAGTTGCCCCAGCCGATTGTATAACCAAACCGGTGCGTTCTTGGGGAGCTGTTTTAGGACAATAGATATGGAAGGACCACAAGTACTTCCTTTGCACAGCCGCTTCCTCCGTTTTTGCGTGTTCCGAGGAAACAGCAGCGACGAGGTCAATAAATCATTCGTCACAGACAGCGACAAGCGCTCATGCCGAATTTCCTTCGGTGGCGAGTACGGCGGATGTGTTAACGTGTGTTTGACCCGGCCTCTCGCAGTTGGCTGGGCACGGATAATGCGATCGTGTGCCGAAATCACTTCGCTAATTAGCCGCCGCCATGATCACCAAGGTCGGCGCGCCCATGCGGCCGGTGCCGCGGGCGCGGAGAAAGCGCAAAGAAAGTAAAAAAGCCGCGGATTAAGGCGCGCTGACATAACAGCCATGTGAACGAACCCCGAGCGGCGCGGCGCTGGAGTGGTCACGCGAAGGAACAGTTACTCGCTGTATAAGCCGGCCCGTTACTCATCCCGCCATAGGTCGCGGAATTAGAGAATGGCGCGACATTCGGAGAAGCCGCTGACCATCTTAGGCGCCAGCGGATCGCGGCTTTGTCATAACCGGGTTAAGTTGGCTCGAGAGCTCTCCATGAAATATTCATCGAGATCAAGAGCAATCGGGCTTCCCGCTCCGGTTGCAATATAGCGCCTCAAGATTTGCTCGAGTTCCTTAACCCTTTCGTGAATGGTAATCGCGCTGGGGTAGTGCTCGTACGCCCGCAATGCGAAAACCTCACAGATAAGACTGAAGAGATAACCCCGTGCGTAGTTGCGTGTTGATTTTATGTAAATGTCCAAATATTGATTCAATTTTGGGAAACTTGAATGAATCATGCATCGAACAATAGCGGACAATGGGGAGTTAATGAACTATTGCTGTTTTTGCCAGTACAAATGTCTTACCAAATCCCATGATCATGTTATATATGTGTAGTGTCACTAAACTTTTTTGATTTTTCGATATCATACTTTGAAAAAAAATTGGATCTAATCAGAAGAACTTTGAAGGTACTTGAAGATACTCAAACAGTGAAGCGCCCAAATAATTATCATTCTGGAGGGTAGCAATTTTAGAGAAAAAATGAAGAAACAAAGCATTTAGGGTCTCTTTTTAAGTACACAAATACTGAAGCAACTTTTTTCTAAGAAATGTTGTTCATTTACTTTTTTCCCTTCTTAACTTTCATCTTAACTTGAACATTTTTACACGTCTACATCGTGAAACATTTTCCAATTTTTCGCTTTGCCCAAAAAGTATGACGAACTCTATATGAACATAGACAGATAACCTTCTCTTTTATTTTTTGATTGCACACCCAACCCTTCCAGTTGTAATTATTCTGGACGGTAGACATTTGAGTATAAGAAGGTTGATACTCAAAGAGATACATATACTAGATAAACCGGACAACAATATAGAAAAGAAGAAAGCGGGCAAACATTCCACATCGGAGCTGTAAAATAACAGTCACTAAGAACTAGTGTCTTTGTGGTTTCAATATTTAGAAACATGTGACAAAAGTAAATCAAAAACCATTTTGACCAAGTTTTGCACAAGATTGACAATAAAATACTTCGGTACTTCATTGCATGAAATGCTATGAACAAGACAGAGGTAAAAATATTTTTCATAAATTACAAACAGGTATTCAACACGGTTAAAAGAGGATCGATCTTAAGAGATGCGAGGAAAATGGGTATACCTAAGGAATTGATGAAAATAATACATATGACCATGCAAGGATTAAAAGCAGCAGTGCTAACCCACCAAGGACTAGCAAATTAAATAGATATTTAACATTGCAATAGAAGAAATAATGAAAGATTATCATGTTGAAGGAACAATAAAAGATAAATAAATACAAGCTAATGGTATATGCACATGATATAGCATTGAGAGCAAAAGAGATGAAAAGCTTATAAGAACCAATGGAGATGATCATTAGAAAAGCAAAGGAGAGGCCTAGAAGTAAATCAGGAGAAAACTAAATATATGAAAATCACAAGAAAAGAGGAAAGAGGCAACAATAGAGTAATAGAATTAGAAATTATAATATAGCGGAAGTAAAAAATTTTAAACACTTGGGCCCGATAATAAATAAAAGGAATAACGGAAGGGAGGAACTAGATCAGAAGATACAGACGGGATACAAAGCGTACTTTTGACGGAAAATAATAATGACTAACAAAAAGACGAAATTAAGACTATATAGAACAGTAGTAAGACCAGCGGTGATGCCTCACAAAAAAAAAGTTGAAGAGAAATTAAAGGTTTTCGAGGGTAAAATCATAAGGAAGATATACGGAGGAAAGAAGTTAAATGAAGGTTAGTGGAAGAAGTCCTAGATAATGAAAACATAGGTATGGTAATAAAATCCAGAAGAATAAGATGGTGCGGACACATAAACCGAATGAGCAAGCAAGTGGTAGTTAAAAGGATGACAAATTGGAAACCGCAGATACGACCAAAAGGAAGACCTAAAGTACGTTGGGAATAACAAGTGATAAAAGACATAAAAAGAATGAGGATAACAAGTTGGTGAGAGGAAACCTAGGTCAGGAGGGAATGGAGAAAAATTGTGAAAGAAACAGCAAGGCATAACAACGTATAAAGAAGGAAAGGAAGTTTAAAGTGGAGAATAGTTCAGTGTAGTGTAGAGGCGTAGCGGAGCGGAGTAGTGTAATAGAGTGTTGTGGAGTGATACACCACCAACACGTACACAATCAAGGGACTCCCATTTGGGGCAGCTTTAATTCCTACAGGAGTATACATCCTTCAATAACTTCATTGCTTAATCTCTTATTTGCACCATCCAAGGCAGCCTTGGAAGTGGTGTTTCATTACTATTTTATCCAATCCAAATGTGTTTCTGCTGACACTTCTTGTATTTTTGAAATTAATTTACGGGAGAGGGGGGGTCGAAAATTATCTTCAAAGTTGTATCCAAAAAGTTTTTGTCGTCTTTGTATAACATTTTCAGATCTGATCAGTGGTAATTTTTTTAAATCAAACTTTATCAATTCAAATTTATTATCAAACCTCGTATAACTATAGTTATGTTGTTTTTCTTTTATTATAATTGGGTAGGTACTCTATTATTTGTCTGTGCACATTATAAGAGAATGATTTGACCCTTCTCCCCATCTACTTCCTCCATAGCATTGACTATAATGACAGAGGGTAATAAATATTCAAAGAGATGCATGATGTTATTTCGCCACTTTTGGACAAGTTTGCGAAGTTAAACTGTTAGATAATTCTAGTGCTTTGGTTTATTTTGAATTGTTTTATCCACCAAAAGGGTAGTGGCTAGAGCTTGGTTCCTGTACTTAATGCCCTCTTGGAAAGCAACGACAAATTTACTTCTAATATAGACCTTTCCATTCTTCTTCATGCAACCCCTAGTTCTTCAATGATTGTTTCGGTAAGTGGCCAGGTTGCTGCTATTTATGAGTGTAGAGTTGGTTTAAAGCCTTCAAGAATAATCCACTTTTGTATTAGTAGCGCAAAGTGCGACAGCAATACTGGCATACTTGGGAGGACACAACAGGAAAGAAAATCTGTAATTGATAGGAGTCTATCAAAAGCTAGGCAACCAAAAAAGGAAAAGCCTTCGCCAAGACTGGAAATGTAATCCCAATTAGATGGATGAATGTTATCTCATAGTTGTCTTTATAGTTAAGTTCATCCTAGTACTGGAAACATACAATTGAATAATCAGATGTTTTCGATGAATGTTATCTCATACCGATGATCAATGTTTTAATAAAATTTAGAAATAGTTCTAGATTTCATGTATAAACAAAACTATACAATTGAATAATCAGTTGAATTAATAGATTCTACGTACCTGATACCGTATTATGATTCAATGTTTAGTATAAAATTTAGAACAAATAAGTTCTACGATTTCATCTGGTAAAACATGTAACCTTATAATAAAAACTTGAAGGTTAAATGAAAATTCCGGACCA
Organism: Sinelater perroti; assembly: GCA_036346155.1. Classification (NCBI taxonomy): domain Eukaryota; kingdom Metazoa; phylum Arthropoda; class Insecta; order Coleoptera; family Elateridae; genus Sinelater; species Sinelater perroti. The sequence goes on along the minus strand of JARFIY010000254.1, from coordinate 17,806,532 downwards.
TGAAACTACACCTATTTCTATGGAAAGTTTCTAGTGTGAGTAGTAAAGAAGAAGGAAGATAATTTTAATCTGAAATTTGTCTTTTTCTTTTACTGCTTTTCTGGTTAGATCGTTAGATTTGGAAAAGCTTCAAGGTCTGGATTAAAAGAAAAATTGGTAGGCTACATAAAACTCAAATACACATCTATTGCTTTGGCTATCAAAAGTTTCATAGTGTGACGAAGAAGCAAAAGAAGGAGATAATTTTAATCTGCAATGTTTAATGCTAATAATCAATGTAAATTAGGGAGAGTTATCACTGTACAGAAAGACTTAATACTGTCATCATTTTGGATGTATACACATCTTTAAGGTGTTATAGAGTTGCAGGATCATTTCTTTTAGCTGATTCATAACATTTGTTGGAACAACAATGTCATCACCAAGTCTAAGGTTATCAAGTATTCTTCGTTTACATTTATAGTTTTCTCGAGTATTTCAAAAACGTTTTCGAGAAAATTTGTGAATAATTTGATGATAAAAGGTTACCCTTTCTTGGGTATGTTCCCTGTCATTGTTTATTATTATGTCATATTTTTGTGATTGACCTTGTATTTTGTAGAGCTCTCACTAGTGGTAATACCCTAGTGTATCAAACAGGGTTGATCGTACTCGTATGATTTTTCCAAAATTTGCTTAATGATACGGATACAGTCTATGGTGTCCCACCTTTGTTTAAAACATCTAGGCTAGAATGAATTGTGTTTTGTTGTTGTTTGATTAATGATTACTTTGGAGATGAGTTTGTTGAGATGTGAGTTTTTAACTTATTGTTTTACCATGTGATGGATATCGTAAACTTGTGCTATTTCCCATTTTAATCATTTCTATAGTTACAGCGCTTGGTTACGATACTCCCTAATAAAGAGAGTTGAATACTTGGCCCTAAAATCTTGCTACCAAATTGAAATGGAATAAACATGGTGAAAAGTAATCAGAGGAATTAAAGCTGAAATATAAAAGTATGGTAGGGAGTACTCTCAGGTTTCTACTAAAAATAAAGTGCTGGTCTACAATCTAGTTTTCTAACGAATATGGACTGAAGAAAGTAATCATGGTTGCTCCCAAAAATTCCAAAACCAACTACTAAGGGATGTAATAAGTGCTCAGTGGGGGTACAGAATAGTAATCTATACTGGGAATCCAGATAGAGACGCTTAAGAAAGAAATGAAGATCACTGCTCTAATATCTAGACAGTGAAAATCTATAGCACTACGTCAAGATGGTTAAACCCTTTAGACTTGTGTGCCAGTGAAGGTATTAGTAAAAGGCCGAATGTAGAGCAGTGTAGTCGCACTAGTGTAGTAAACAAGGATGAGACAGAAACTAAGAGAGACCAATTGCAAAATTCACACTCAAAAGTAACGTACTAATTTGTCAAGTTCAAAATCTTGAGATTTCAAAAAAAAATTTCCAGGCTTGTTTAGATATGGGGTTCTCTCATTTAGTGAGCTGCGACCTGGTTCTGTCGGTTATGAGTATATTACAATACTTTTCTTTTTAGAATTTTTAAGGTTTCCAATCACTTGTTCTGGTTTATCAAAAAGATGTATAATTGATCTTTTCTTTGTTTCTAATTTCTTACTTCTTGTCTCATTTCTTTCATTCTCTTCTTGGTTTCGTTTCTCAGTTAGGATATTAGTTTCTTGCTACAATTTTAAGTCTGGAAGTTTTTCTTCAGTTAGTGATTTTTGAGGAAGTGTGCAAGTGTTCTGCCTTTCTTCGTTTAGAGCTACATTGATAGCCCTGATAAATTATTCAGGGTGAAGGATGTTGGGACATACATCAGAATTGTCTTTAAAGAGACTTGAATGTGATGTACAATACTTTGAATGTTTTCACAACAGAATTAACATCTTTTTCTCATCTGCGATCAATAAGCATTCCCACTCCCAATTTACAGCTCACTAATACCTCTCCACTCCCCCTGTCTTCCCCAAGAGCTATGATATTCCAGTTAATAATTGTGATTTCTTCTTCTAGTTTAGTTTACTTTCGAGAGTAGTGGTTTGGTATTATAGGTAATGAGGATTGGAAAAACGTACTTCTGCACTTCTCCACTACCCCCCTCGTCACCATCGGCGTACGATTGTAAGTGATGCGCACTATCTACTTGGTGTAGTTCTAAAGATCTTTTCCGTTACTAGGGTAATTAGCTATAATTTGATATGCTGACCTAGCCTAGGCCAATAGATAAGATAATTGGAAAAATGCGTTAAGATGAGTAGAGTTTGGGGTTGGGTAAGACATGGTGCTCCCACCACAGGTTCGCATACCTGAAGTAGATTTGTCCATTCCCGGAATGATTACGCGCTACCCTACATATACAGAAATATGTAGACAGGAAATAATTGAATAGTCTTCATTATGTTCGATTTCCTCACCGTCTGAACTACAACTGTCTCCATACAAACTTCTGGATGGCCAACCTTTGTATGTGGGGACTTCTTAAAGATGAAATTCTCTTCTCTTCACTTGAGTGTCCAGCAAAATATGTCGATGATCAATACTTTTTAATGTATTCGACATAGAGGAACCACATTTTTAAGGATGGAGGAGGAGCATAGCTTTGTGTTAAAATAAGATATTCAAAGTTTAACTTTCTTAAAACGTCAGGTGCATTGATCAAGACTAGTAAGTCTATTATGGTCGTTCAAATCCGCTCACTCGTTAGGGAAAAATTGTACTATTTAGAAATAATACTGGGACTGTACGGCTAATTAACATCTTAAATTAATTAATAAATTATTAATGCTTGCATTAACATAACGGCTACAGTTTTTATTACCGCTACTTAATTACGATCACCACTCCTTTCAATTATATCGCTTAAAAGCATGTGAATGTCATTTACTGAGAATTGCCTCCGTTTTATATATATCTGGTAATCACCTCGTGACTCATCTCGGACGCTTCAGTTTTTTACGTAGAATTATGTGCTGTTACTTCAGATAATCGAAGTTGTGGTCAAGCTTCTTTGGAACCTGATTGTACAGAATATTTTGACAATTTTGCAATTTATTTTGTTGTTTATTGTATAGAAATCAATGCAATCGCACGGAAAATGTTAAAATCCGCATGACCGTCTCTTTCTTACAACGCGAGCTATAAAGATCGGTGTTAAAGTTAGCATGACAGATTCCTGTTGTAGTTAAAACCAATGACCTTCAAATATTGCATTTCTGCTCTTTATTTGAACGATTTAAGGCCACAAAAGTCATTCTTCACGTATGTCAATCCAACTTGTGCGATGCATTTTTGATATCGCACCATTGTCAGCTAAAATGAGTTATAAGGGTTCGTTTACAACAATCATTACATATTTGCTGGCATTTGTGCTTTATATAGGTCGCAGAATATGTGCACAAGCCCTTAGCCTTGCTTACAAAAGTCTGACACAAATAAGGGTCTTCGTTGGCGTTTCATCCATTGTTAACATTGCATAAATGGCAATGGCTCATTGCAGATTTGCTGGCACGTGCCTTATCTGTTCCTTATCTGCAACGGATTATATGCGCAATATGTGTACAAGTCCTTAGGGATTATTTACAGCCCGTGTCAATTGCGATTTTCTTTAAATTATTCAGTGCGGTTAACAGTAATGAGCAATAGTAATAAAATTGCCAGTCTTCTGTTATTAAATCTGCATAAACGCCAATTCATCATTATAAATTTGCTGATGTGTGCTTTATTCGTGTTTTATCTACGCCATATTACCCAATGAATATGTAAACAACGCCTTAGGGCTTATTTATAGAAACGCAAAGCAATAAAAAGCTATTAAAGCAAAGATAAAAGTTTGTTTACATATTTTGCTGATTATAAGCGACAAATATTGCAACATGCAACAATTACAAGCGGAGCAATAATGAATTTGTTTAGGTATTACGATCATATAATTTAAACTCTTTTACTTAAGTCGCTTTGTGAAATAATAAGTAATAATGGAAATGATACTAATAGAAGGCAACAAGTGTTTTTGTACATACGGCAATGAATCATTATAAAATCGCATGTGTGCTTTATCTACGTCGGTTTACATGCGAAATATGTAAGTAAGCCCTTTGAGCTTATTAACAAGACCGCGCACGTAATAATACGCAGATAAGACACGGAACTATTTGTTTACGCATTTCCCGAATAATGAGTGACAGATAATGTAATATGTATTAAGAGTGGGTTGAATTTAAAGTGAAGCGATCATTAATTTGTTGTTTAATAATCTGTGACTTATCAGCTCGCATGGATCACGAAGTAGTCTTAGCAGTGACAACTATGGATTGTCCAGTGTTTTTTCTAGCTTCCTTTGCATTACTTCCATTATTAACACTGCATAAATTCCAATGAGTGGTTACATATTAGTTTGCATCTGCGCTGGTTAATCGCTGATTATGTACACAAGGCCTTAGAGATTGTTTATAAAGGCGCATCGGTAATAAGGCACAGATAAGGGTTTGTTTACGCATTCTGTGGGGTAGTAATATGTATCAAAAGTGCGCTGAAATAATACTAGAGCAATATTGAGACTGTGTAATATAATGTGGGGCTTATCAGTTTGTATGATGAGTAATCGTATAATTGACAACGTTAGAATGCACTGAATATTTTTTCTTCCTTTATTTCCTTTCTTTCATTATTGGTACTGCATTGATGCCAATCAGCCATTACAAATTCTCTCGTATATGAGCTTTATTTGTATTTTATCTCTATCGTATTATCCGCATAATAAGTAAATAAGCTCTTAGGATTTGTTTACAAGGACGCGCCGATAGTAAGACGCAGATCAATAGAGATAAGGGTCTTCTCATATAATCCGCGATTAATAATAAATGCGGCTGAATTTAAGGCATAATAATGATACGTTCATTGTTTAACCACTAGATATCAGGATTGTATAATTTGAGTTTCATTAACGAGAATCACGCTTTTACTTTAAGCTGTTCAGCGCGATTATAAATTATTTTAGGAGCAATAACAGTAAAATGAACTGTGTTTTCTATGCCTTTGTTTACGTTTCTTTTATTGTTAACACAGCATAAATATCAATGAGTGATTTCAGATTGGGTCGCAAGTGTGTTTTACGTATTTGTATCTGCTTGCGTCATGTTATCCCTAGCATATGTGAACAAGGCTTTACAGCTTTTTTGCAAAAATTCACAAATATCACATATTCTGTGATTAGCTTGAATGTGACTGAATTAAAAGTGGGGTAATAATTAATTTATTGTTTACTCACTGGTCGTTATCACGATTGTGCAATTTAATCTGAGACTTATAAGTCCTTAAGATGTTTGGTAATATTATGAACAATTTTAGAAACGATAGTTGTGTTTCTTCCTTTATTGACACTATATAAATTATTATACAATGAATAATCACAAGTTTACTTGCACGAGCGCTTTTTGTGTACCTTTTCTGTAACAAGTTTTAGAGCTTATTTACGGGAACACGTGAGGAGTAAAACGCAATTAAAGTACAAATAAGGATTTGTTCACATATTCTGTGGCTAATAAGCAACAGATAATTTTTGTATGTATTAGAAGTGTGGCCGAATTAAAAGTGGATCAATAATGGATTAATTGTTTAACTGTTGTCAGGATTGTATAATTTAATCCAAATGTTCGTTTACAGAGATGCGCCAATAATAAAACGCAGATCAGCACAGATAAAGGCCTGCTTACATAATCTGTGATTAATAAATGACAAACATTACAAGATGTATCATGAATATGGCTGAATTAAAAGCATGAATGCACTCATTGTTTAACCACCAACTATCGGAATTGCGTAATTCGAGACTTGTCCGTCTATGGGGATCACGACTTTCTTCAAGTTGTTTAGTGCGATTATAAATTATCTTAGGATCAATAGCAATAAACTGCTCTGTGTTTTTATGCCTTCGTTTATGTGTCTTCCAATGTTAATATCAACGAGTCTCTACAGATTAGCTGTCATGTGTGCTTATGCATCTGTGTCATCTTATCCCTGGAATATGTAAACAAGGTCTTACTGAGACTGGCTACACCTTGATCAAAGTTTGAGCTGTATAAATTTTTGTCAAACGAGAGCTAATATTGACAAGGATTAACTAGGTACCAAATTTTCTTGAAATCGATAGATATTTGAAAATAAACTTTTTCTGAAATGTTAAAAATCGTTTTATTTTGGCAGTTTAGAAAAAAACGTTTTTGAGTTATACTCGTCCCTGAAAAGTTGTCAACATTAGCTTTGGATTGATGTCAAATTCATATAGATCAGACTTTGATCAAGATGTCGCCAGTCCTAGTTAGAGCTTGTTTACAGGAACACACCGACAATAAGACGCAGATTTGGCACAGATAAGGGTTTGTTCACATATTCTGTGATGAATAGGCCACAAATAATGTAATGTGCATCATAGGTGTGTCTGAGTTGTTAGGTTATATGATCCGAAGCTAATTCTCGAGCTGCTTAGTGCAGTAATGAGTAATACTGGAAATAATAGCGATAAAATACCTAGTATTTCCTCTGTTTTCTTTTCTTTTCTTCTTCCAATGTTAACACTAAAATTCCAATCAATCTTTACACGTATGCCTTTATCTGTGATTTAGCTGCATTTTGTTACTTGCACACATGCAAGCGATTTTGTAATCATTTATTGGCCTTTCTGCATTATTATTAACAAATGTGAAAGAAATGACGCTTCTTAGCATTTTAATTAATTCATTATTGCTCCGTTTACAGTTTACCACTCGAGAAATATCTGCGCCTGTAAATAATTCTAAGGGTTTGTGTACATATTTAGCAGATCAGTGATAGGTAAATATGATTGCATATTTTATTTATTATTGTATTATCTTTGTCTTATTACCCACGTGCCAATGTGTCTCAGACCTCACTCCTGCGCCTATGCACCTCGGAATTTATGAAAACCACAATAATTCTCTTTTGGTTTTGTCTTAATTTCTACGTATGTTTACTTCTTTTATTTTTGGTGTCACCCAATTCTTTAGGCTTATGGAATTTTCCTATTTTTATAGTTTTAATATTATGAATTTACATTTTAATATATGCTCAGTTTAAGTATGCGGTATTTTCTTCTTTTTGATGAACTTCAAAGTCATCTTTAAATTAGTCCTGATGGTTGTCACAATTTTAGTATAAATGAAGAAGAAGAAAGAGTACTTCGGTGCGTAATGTAATTCTTCTTGCCACCAAATCCCCCAACGAAGGTCAATGGTCCAACCGATTGCGTTAGGTCTTTTTAAGTTTGGTCTTCACTCAAGAATCGGTCCTTTTAAGTTAATCTGAGTTTGACTTTCTGAAATTATTTGTTCGTTCTAGTATGGGTATCGGAAATGCAACTTCTGGGAAGTATGGTGGCATGGCCCTAATTGCAAGAACACGCAAGTAGAAACGGAATTAGCGTATAGCGATGATAATTGCTGGTGTTGCAAGACTTCTGCAATAGTTGGGCCGCATTAGACATCACGTATCTGATGTGTGGTGAAAAAAATCTTGAAACCCCTAAACCTTAAATTGTGTTTGGTGTATCTAGGTACTGACAGAAAAATTATTCTGGGCTGGTAAAAGTTTCCTGCTGACACAAATAATCCAGCCACGTTCATAGTCTCATCACTTTGAGCGATTAACTGCGGCGATGCCATAAATAGGTTACAATATAACATACATAAGTGAGTACGCTATTACCAACCATAAAAGGTCAAAATAGCGTCTGCTATAATCACTACTTTCTAACTCAAATTGCATTACGTTAAGCAACAATTAGCTGTAACTACATGTGAGGACGCGGCGTAATATTAAGCCATTGAAACGCCGTGTAATCCTATGCTGTAGTTACCGCGTAGGCTGTCATTGTATTGACTTATCCGAAAAGCTTATATCACTTTTGTTGATAATAAGGTTCGAAAGCAACAATTTTTGTTAATTTTTGCCAGGAGGATTTTCTGGAAAACTAAGGAAGATGAAGTTGCACATTATTAATCGTCTACTCGTTAAATACCGTGCAGCCCCTACAGAAACTTCCCACCCCTCACTTTCATGTTGACACCAATTATGTTTACTTCCTAGCTGTTGGCATAGTGATGATGTTTCCATTTTAATTTGTGGCATAATCACTAGACGAATTGTATAATCGCTGTTTTAAAAAAACTACAAATGGGGTACCTCGTCTGGCCCGAGCCAGACTTTCTCGAACCGAGTGAAAACTGCTCGCTTTTCTCGCATTTGCATCTAGCGTGCCAAACCAGCCTCGTGCTAATTAATCCTCCGGTACTGCACGGCGCTCGCGGAGAAATTCCCGCTAATTACGTTTTGAGAAAAGCAGCGCGTGAAATTGGAAACAATTAGTCGAAAGGACGCAGCCATTACCCAGCACCCATGGGTCGTAAACTGTTATTGGTTCGAGATAAGGCGCGGCCTTGGCTCACATTATTTCTTTTGTTTCTCTGATCTTGAAGAATGCGATTCGTCACGCAGGCGGTTTAACGACGCCGTCGAGGTTAGTCGGCGCCCAAAGAAGCCAGGCGATTATTTCCATCGTTGTTTTCTTCAGCTTTTGCTACACTTTGTCCTTTTCACCCTAAAACTGCTCAAAATCACCTTTTCTTCATTATGAAAATATGCTTCTTTCCACTGGGCTGCGTTTTCTTGCTCAAAAAATCATCGTGGAGGAACACCACCTTGTTGAATCAATATGAAGTTTTTGTTTGCCTTGCTTGAAACTTACAAAATTTGATTAAAAAATGCAATACTGTAAGGGTATGAGTATTTCGAAATGCATTGGAAAGTAGAAAAAAGGTTGGAATTTAGCTACCCGACCATTGTTTCTCTGATTATTGTTGTAAATTTGCTCAAAATTGTGGTTGGGATTCTTTTGCAATAGTTGTTAGATATTACCATATTTTAGACAGATATAATCAAAAAGATCTTCCATCAATTTCAAGTTTAAAGAATTTTGACCCATAGAAGAAACATTAAATTTGGAACCCTGATATATTTTCTGCCTTCAACTTGGCGTAATCCAAATCTCTTACCTTTTTGGGCTACATTTTGTACATACAGTGCTTTGTATTTTTCCTTATCTGGTTATGTAGTTTATTTTTAGTCCAGAAATGCCTTTTCAATTAATTAAGATTACATTTTCATAATACTCTGAATGTTTACAAAAAAAATATTTTGAACACTAGTTAGGCAACCCATTGTACCTCTTGGAAACTAAAGTTGCATAATAGTCGCAGAATGACAACTGGGACTTCCTTATTATCCCTAGATCAAGATCCAATTCTATTATGTCAAACTTTTTACGTACAATGCTTAGTAAAACCGCTAGATCAAGATCGCAAACCCTTATACCTTTTCCTTAAGGTTTTTTAATCAAACTTTTCACATAGAGTAAAAAAAATTTGTTATCTGATTATATAGTTTACTTTTGAACCAGAAGCGTTTTTTCAATTTCATAAGGCTACTCCTTTATTATTCTCTGAAGTTTCTTGGAAAAATGTTTTAAACATTGGTTAAGGAACCCGTTGCAACTCTTGGAAGCGAAAATTGCATAATAGTTGTGGAATGACATTTAGGACACTGGAGCTAGAAATTTTAGAGCTAATAAAAATTCTGAATGTATTTTGATTGGCGTAGTACAAAATCATAGATTAGATTTTTTGATAGGTTTAACGGAATTTTTTGCTGTCACATTGTTTCGGTGCAGAGTACGTTTGCGGAAGACCATCACGGGGAGTTTTAACGATATTTAACGGGAACCGCGCTAATGAGGCCAACTCTAAAATTAGACCAGCACTATTTAACGTGGAGGTGTGCGCATGGTGCGCGCAAGGTCTGATTATGAATTAAACATTGCGCTTGTGTGATAATTAGGTGCAGCTGTGGGATTGTTAGCATTCTGCAATATGCTGTGGGTTGAATCTCCGTGGGGGAGAACCAAGAGGCTGATTTGAATTTTTGAAGGTTTCAAATTTATTTTCTTGAATTCAGACCTGGTCGGTTGCATTTAGTTTAAAATGTTGTTGGAGGAGGGTGCAAAGGAACTAAAAATCTCAAAATTGCTATAAATGGATTAGTTCATTTCGTTCAAATAAAATGAGTAAAGTAACACCTTGAAAGAGGTTTTCAAATTGTCTGTCCTTTGCCATGGTTAGTATTAGGGAGCTCTTGCTGGTTACTATCGAAGCAGTATTTTATGAGAAAATACAATCTGTAGCTACTATTAGCAGACACTTTTATCTATCATATTTAAGTACCCTTTTAGCTGCAAACTTTGGCAAATTCATCTGAGGCTCATCCATGCGAAGGTTCTCCTGACCAATCGCTTATTACGCTTGTAGCGAAAGAGATTATTTCTTGATTAAATGTGGTATCTGCTTCATCGTCTTCTTGTTGATTCTATGACTTTCGAACATAAGACTGTGAATAGTAATTTGAAGATATCTGTTCCTAGTTGAGCTGCAAACAGGCTCCTGCTTCTATATTGCCTTAGCTTTTCCACGACGTTCTCTATTCGCTCTTTCTTTTTATGTTGGATACCCCACTTCGATGTTTTTGTCTCTATCGTTCTCTTTCTACTCCACTTGGTCTATTGTTAAACAGATGATTAAGACGTTGTACATGATTTTTTTACCAACTTTGCCCAAATATATTTTTGGGTGGATGAATAAATTTATCTAAAGCTAATCGATAGCCAATGTTCACTTGAGTAATCAGTCATCACTTTATCATCTTCTTGGTGAGTCATTGACTTTCGATCATAACTCTGTAGAGTACTCTTGAGGAGATCTCTATTTATCTGTTCTTTGTGTTTGTTGGATCTTCACCTTGATGGTCTTGATTGTCTGTTTTGATCTTTCTAATTCATTTGGTCTATAGTTAAACAATCAAATAAGATGTGATACGTGATAATTCTTCGCTGGTTGCGAACTTTACTATATCTGCTTTTGATTGGATATACAAATTTTTCTAAGGCTAATCGATGGCCAAAGTTTACCTGAGCAACCGCTTAGTATGTTTTTAGCGAAATACATTGGTTCTTGCGGAATCATTTCTTTAATGAATCCCCAATTTTCGATCATAACTCTATGGAGACTAGTTTTGAAGATATCTGTTTCTAGTACGAGCTGTAACAGGCTTCGGTCTCTAGATTTTTGTTTTGCTACGATCTTCTCTTTTTGTTCTTTATGTATAAATATGGTACGCCACCTTGATGTTCTTTTGCGTCTGTCATGGGCTCCCTAATCCAATTAATCTTTTTTTAAACAATCCCGCAACTTATCGTACACGGTAGCTTTAGCTAGTCGCTAATATTGCCCATATGACCTTTTGGTTAGAAATGTATTTAAGATTCATGGATGTCTAAGGTTCACTTGGGTAATCACTTATTATACTTGTAGCGAAAGAGATTAGTTTTTGATGAAATGCAGCGTTCACTTCATCGTCTTCTTCGTGAATTCCTTACTTTCGACCACAACTCTACAGAGAGTTGTTTTGAGGATGTCTGTTTCAGTCCCAGTTAACAGTTTTTTGTCTCTTTTGTTCTTGATGTATGTTTAGCACCCCACTTCGATGTTCTTTGGTATCTGTTCTGTTTCTTCTAATTTGCTTGGTTTATTGTTGAATGGTTGAGTGAGACATCGTACATTATTTTTCGCTGATCTCCAACTTTGCCGATATGTCTTTTGTTCAGATGTGTAAATTCACTTATTGATAGTCAAAGTATAGTTGAGTAATCGTTTATTAAGCTTGTAGAGAAAGGGATTGGTTCTTGTTGAAATACAGTATCTACTTCATCGTCTTGGTAAATACTGACTTTTGATCATAACTCTATGAAAAGTAGTCTTGTGGACATATTTTTTCTTTGTTCTCTCTTTCTGCTCTTTATGTATGTTGAGTACCCCAGTTTGATGTTTTTCGATGTCTGTTCAGCTCTTTCTAATCCACTTTGGTAAGGGCCGACTAAAATGTTATACATGATGATTTTTCTTTGGTCGTTAACTAACCACGTTTTTCTTCAAATTTAGATAAAGCTAAGCGATTACCAAAAAGATTAGTTTTTGATCATATTCCATCCACTGTATCATATTCTTAGTTTCTGATTAATGAAAATAATTCTATAGAGAGTGGTCTGTCCTAGATGCGAGCTAGAACAGACTTCGTTTTCTAAGTTCCTTCAGATTTCTACGCCCTCTTTGTGTTCTCTTTTCATTCTTTAAGTTTAACTCAAGGTTCTTTGGTGTCTGTTTTGCTCTTTTTAATCTAGTTAATCTACTATTGAACGGCTGGGTGAAACGTCGTACATGATGATATTTTGCTGATAGCTAACTCTGCTAATGTGTCTTATTAATTAGATGTAAGGCTCATCGATGGCTATGGTCCACTTGAATAATTGCTTATCGTGCTTGTAGCGAAAGAGATTACTATCCATTTCATAGTCTTATTGGTGAATTGCTAAATTTCGACTTTAACTCTGTGGAGAGTAGTCTTGAAGAAGTTTGCCTCTACTACGAGATGGGACAAACTCCGACCTCCCTGGTCCTTCAGTTTTACTACAAACTTTTCTGTTTTCTCTTTCTTCGTTTTTTTAATATTCTGTGCTCAGTATCCTACCTCAGTGTGCTTCGGTTTCTGTTTGTTTTGTTCTTTTTAATTTACTTGGTTTATTATTCGAACGACCTGGTGAGACATCACGTTGAAATTACTTTCTTTTGAAAGTTTATTAGGTATACTCTAGCTGTAAATAACAACGCGGGGCAAATTCAGCGGCCGGGCTGCTAAATAGAACGAACAAATATAAATATATTTGTGTACAAGAAATTTTGGGGCCATGGTTTACTCAGTGGTTGTATTTGATAATCATCAGGGCATATATTAACATCTATAGACCTAATGTAATATAGTGACCAAGAGCGATACAACTCAACAGTGTCAAACGAAAACAGAAAACATCAAAGATCTCATTTAGAATAAGACGAATCCGAAGTTGATAGAGGCATTGCAAGTTTGTATGATATGTTTTTGAAAAGCCAAAGAATAACGAGACAAAATTGGTGAATTGGCCAAAATGCTTACAGATTACCATTGAAGAAGGAAGAAATGTCCAAGACATCCCAAAAGTGTTGTCATGATGATGTAGTAGAAACGAGTTTATGGTGCAATAGTAAGAATGATATATGAACATAGTATGGTGGACAATAGAAATATAATGAAGAAACAATACACAGTACACATTTTCAAGGAAAATCGCGTGGAAGTTACATATATGCGAGTCTTCCGATACTAAAGATCAATAGATCGTGTTTTTGCTGAATCTCCAACCGATTAGTCAGATTGCAGACCTGGCTATCAAATCATGAACATACAAAGAACAATCAACTCTGGCAAAATTTCACTAAAATTATTCTATGACTAATGATGGCGTGAATAATCTATGTCAAGAATGATCTATTGACGATCGATGCTAGATCAGTAGTGTACTACATGGTAAATCAAATTGCTCTTTAACTTAACACAACCTCGTTGTATGTCATAACGTAAACCAGTCATAACTTATTCATTCCCTGTATACAAGTAGGTCAGCATACAACTTGTACAGGGTGCTTCCTAAAAGTAGACGACCCATGGTTCTAGTTACGTGCAACTTCCAGCGCCGTTTAAGGAAGCGATTTGCAACCTTCTCGGGCAACTCATCGCCAAATATGCATCAGCATGCAGCGGAACTGCATCTTCTCCGCTCGGCGTGGCCCCGATACCGCGACAAACCCTGCCTTGGCGCGACTTTCTCCGCTCTAAAATCGATTACACGGCAGTTGCCCAAGTTCCCCGTTTTGAGCGCGAATATGAAAACGCAATTAGGCAACGCAATTAAAAATAGTCGCGCGTAAGTTATGAAACGGCGTGCAACCGGCGGGCCAAGAAGCGCGCAACAATCCACAATGCCCATATGACAAAACGATTTCAGCAGCCACCGTGAAGGCTTCGGATTACACAGCAGCTGCACGCTTCGCTTCAGCCTTGGTGATTTCGGCTGGCGTGCGCTGGGAGGTTATGGGAAGATGCGACAACGTGTCCGTCATTGGCGAGCATTTGTAATCTGCTGGAGAGAAAAATCCTTTTGTTTTTAGACTTTAGTGGATTTTCTCTTCTGCTCGAAACACAATAACCATAAGCCAAAATGAGTTCCAAAACGTCCACCATATCACCCACTATTGTTAGAAAATCATTCACAAGTTTAAACAATACCATCATCGTTTTGCATTTGTTTTCACAACTGATAATGTCCTCCTGCGTTTTACGGTGAAATTTTGACTGCAAAAATTTTAATTGGTATTTTTTGGTCTTTGCAATTTTTAGGTTTTCAAATTGATTCAATAATGGTGATCGCCACGTTGCATTTAGTTTGCCAACTGATGTTTTTTTATGATTACGATATTTTGACCAGAAAAATCTCAAATGGTATTTTATTGGTCTTTGCAATTTTTCGTAAAGTTACTATATCTTCAGATTGTTTCAACAAATGAAGATCACGAAGATGCCCCTTTTGGTTTCACTGATATTTTGACTGAAAAAAATCTCAGTTGGTTTATTTGACTTTTTTAATTTTTTGTGCAGTTTTCTATCTCTCCAGAGTGATTCAATAGAGGAAGGATTATCATACTGCATTTGTTTTTATATTATAATTTTATACTGAAATTTTGATAAAAGAAAATAGAATTTTTATTTTTTTTTATCTTTGCAATTTTTGTTAAAGTTTTTTCGGTTTCTAGATCGATTTAATAGAAGGGAAATCACCATTTTGCCTTGGTTGTCCAACGAATAATGCTCCTTATGATTTTACAATGAAATTTTGATTGAAAAATTATTGATTACTATTTGTATCTCCGAAAATTTTTGAAAAGTTTTCTGTCTCTAGATTAATTCAATACGGGCAGATTACTATTTTGTGTTTGATTAGGCAACTGATACTATTCCTTCTGCTTTTACATTGATTTTTTTGATTTATGAAATTTTTTGTTAAGATTTTTAGGTCTTTAGATTTATTCAATAGTGGTGAGATCGTCATTTTCCATTTAATTTAGCAACTGATGATGCTCCTTGTGGATTGACGATGAAATTCTAACTAAAGAAATCCCAGTTCGCATTTCTTTGGTTTTTGTAATTTTTTACACAGGTTTTCTGTCTTTAGATTGACTTAATAGAGAGAGATTGCCATTTCACTCAATGGGTATTTTTTGATTTTTGCAATTTTTTCTAAATTTTCTGTATCCAAATTGATTCAATAGAGGGGAAAACCATTTTGCGTTTGTTTTACTAACTTATAATGCTCCTTCAATTGGTATTACTTTGAAATTTGTATTCTTGTGTAAATTTTTTTTTGTCCAAATTAATTAAAAGGGGAGAACGGGGGTTAAAACTTTTCCTGTGTGTTAATTTGTTTAAAAATTATGGCTTAAAGAATACATTTGTAACTATCGGTTGGATTGAGACACTAAAGTCACAAGTCCAAATGCTCCAGGTAGTATTTAGGCTTATCCAAAAATAGAAGTGTGATATTGGCTTTCTTAGGCGATCTCAAGATTTTTTATAACTTAAACATCAGATGTTAGTAAATTAAGCATCCTACAAAAATGAAAATATCTAGGTCCTCTAACCTTCTTTCACGGTGAATTTACTAAAGAAGAAAAAGACCGAAATACAAGAGAAACTTCTTTTTTGTGATTATCATGTTTTTTGTGTTAGCACATTCCTAGACAGAAAAATTACTTACACTATTTCAATCAAATAAGAAAGACGAAAAATAAGTAAAATAAAATGATAAAAGTACTACCCCCATATAATATTCAATGCAAAAATAGTTATTTGGACAACAAATCTGACTTTGGAGGGTTAGATGCATTAAACGACATTTAAAATTACACAGTTGTCAATTGCACAGAAATTACTTTTAAATAATGTAACGTATAAAACATGACAAATATGAATAATAACAATTCATCTAATTTGTTATGAAAATATGTATGGTTTATCCATGAAGGTACTATATGAGGAAATATTCTGAATGTTTTTGTTTATTTCAATTTTCTAACTGGAAAAACAAAAACAAATGAGACGATATTATCTATCATTTTTTCTAGTACATTTTACCTAATTAGACTTGATGTTGGAGGTTATAGATTCCCTTTGAGCGAATTTCGTTCTCTTTGTTCAAATTTCGAAGATCCGTTGAAATGAGTTTTTTGTTTATGCATAAATAATATGTTTGTTTTGTTTTCGCTTCATTGAATAAAATATCTGAACTGATAAATTCTTCTTTAGCCAATTTTGTCTGACGATGTTGAGCCAAATAGATGTGTTTATTACAAATTAATTTCCATTACAAAGTGAATTTTGTTTAAATGACCAGAATATTGAAACGAATAGAATATTTTTTGGTTTATTGTATCATATCTTATCATTAATACATAGTACTGCTATATATTTCATTACTTTAAATCATTTCTTGCCCTGGTGTCATTAACGAATTCATTTTTTGTTGTGTTAAAAATTCAATTCCATTGGAAAGTGAATTTCGTTCAAATGCCCCAGATATAAAAAGCAATGAGATGTATTTTGGTTAATTGGGCTAATTTTTCTCATCTCAATATATGACATTGCTATAAACACTCTTGCATCAATCAATTTCTTTTTTAGTCAATTTCGCAATGTTGCCATTAATGAATTAATTTTTGAATACTTTTGCTTCACCTGACCCTAGTAAATATTCCTAGGGCTTTTGTTTTAATATACCAAATGCAATGAAAGTAGATGTGTTTGTTACAAATTCAAATCAATTAGAAAGTAAATTTCGTTCAAATGGGCCAAATATTGGAAACGATAGATTTTCGATCAAATATTCTTTTTATCACTATTATTATTACTATAAATATCTAAACATTAAAGTGAATTCTTCTTTAAAGGATTTTGTTTCACGTAATCCCAATAAATATTTTCTGGTGAATTTACTTTCAACAAACCAAACGTTGCGGAAAGTAGATATGTTTGTCACAAATTCTATTCTATTCTATTAGAAAGCGCATTTTCTTCAAATAGTACAAATATTAAAATGTTGCTATAAACACTCTCTCTTACATTACAGTAAATTCTTCAGTGAATTTAACAATGTTGTCGTTAGTGAATGTTAATTTTCTTCACATGAGCCTAAAATATTCTCTGATGAATTTTATTCCGGTTAATCAAATGCAGTGACAAATACATATATCTATTACAAATTTACTTCAATTACGAAGTGAATTTCCTTCAAATTGCTTAAATATTGAAACCAACGCGATATGGTATTGATATAAATTCCATTATGTCAAAGTAAGCTCTTATTCGATGAACTTTGCATTGTTCCTATTAGTGAATTCGCTTTTAATTTCTTGCTCTACATCAACCCGAAAGATATTGCATGTTAAATTCTGTCCGAATAGACCAAATGCAGTGTAATATTAAATAAATGACAAAAGTATTATAAATCCAATCGTATACGAGCTTTACATGTGTACACAAGCTCTAAAGCGCAGACATAGTAACTAAGAAAAGATTTGTTGAGCAGTAAATTGAAGTTGAAGAGCTTTTTATTCTTTTCCATCACTATGGTATTCTCTTTTCAAGGGGAATTTAATCCTCCGCCTATTTTTAATGGGAAGAGGGTCAAACCACCCCATACAATAAATAATTATCTTGTTGTAGGCATTGGGGGGGGGGCAGACTACAAAAATAAAATAGTCAACTGAAATAAATAAACCTTAGTTATTATTAATAGATCAGGTAGGTCGGAAAACTTTTTTTGAGATGGCCCTATGAATGTTAGACTTTAAGAGCATTTAAGTAACAAATTAGGCAATGATGGATTGATAGAGAAGATAAAGGTCTATTAACAACAGATATGCATATTCAGTATTGAATTAGCGAACAAACACTGAGACCAGAGGGAGATCAAAGGCCCATACATGAACTAGAGTGAACATTTTTTCACTATCAGAAGAATTGAAATGTAAAAAGGTGGGAACCGTAGGGAAAAGAGGAAGGAGAGTGGTATAAGGAAAACCACCAAGAGAAATGGCATAGTATATTAATCTGGTGGGGGTCACTTGAGTTTGGAAAGGAAGTATTTATTGGATGGTCAGACACAAAAAGATGTCTTTAGTTTCTATTTTTATCTGGATTATCTAACCTTAAATATGGCGAAAATCTTGATCAAAAACGGAATAACCCGCATTTGGTTATTGTTTAATACATTGGCGCAACTGAGATAGTTATTTTATAGAAATGGTTGTAGTATGAAAATATTTGTTGTCACTCAAGATATATATTCGGTCCCCCGCAGCTCGCCTGCTGTTCTTACACATCGTGTTACAAACATTTGAAGTTTGCTGTTTTTGAATACCTTTAGCGAACTGAAGTTCTCCCATTTACTTCAACAACCTATGCATCTACAGAGCGTTTAAAACTTTTCTGGCTACCTTTTTGAAATCTTTTGAAACCGCGCACGTACCCCAACCATCTGTCAAATTATCGTATGTTAAAATACGTTACAAAATGTGCAGCATCAAAGGGCAAAGAATTAATTAGAGGAGTCGTAGACGAGTGGTATAAACAAAATAGGACGTATTGCATAAATTTACACCAGAATAGCTAGAGAATGTACAAAAACATCCAACAAAGTTGTAACAAGGGGTACAAAAGATACAAACGAGTTATGGGGGAAAAGATGCAACGAGACCTTGAGTTACAATAGAACATTTTAGTACTGCAACTATTCTGGTCATCAAGGTACTCAAAAATTACCGGACAATTTTACGTTAAAACTTTGTCCACATTTTTGAGTGTTGATCAGTATTTGGGGGAAATGGTTCTTTCTGGAAGATGACGGTCTTCATCACACGATCATATTTAAGTTGTATCGGAAGTTTTGGAGAGAAAATTTTAATCTTGAGATCAGTCTGTTACGGAAGAGAATATCGGGGAGATGTTTGAGACGGAAAGAGGACCTTCTAATGAGGTAATGAGGTATGTTCGACTACCGGTTTCGAAGTATTTTGAATGAGTACGAAAATTAAAGGTATATTACAAAACTTCCTCAGTACCCTAAGTGTAATCACCATAGTTCATTGTACTTTGATTATCGTTGTCCAATTCCTCTAGTTCTACGTTCATTAGACTAAAATCTTAATGCCTGCGTCTCCATTGTACGAGGTACTCTCAAAAAGTAATCTTCAAACCTAGGCCTTTTCACGCACTTAACAAACAATGGCTAACAACATAGCGCCAGCTTCGCAGCTTGTCGGCCGCGGTGCTCGCTCTTCAGTCGCGTCAGTCCGGCCGTTGCGCAAACCTGAAAACCACACAAAGGCCCAAATAATGACACGACGCGGAGCAATGTGCTAAAATAATGAGCGGCTTTTAAAGCGGGAGAGGAACGGCCACGCTCCGCTTCCTCCGAATGTGCGGCTATCGCGCTCGTTCTCTGGCCGCCCGATCCGACGTCGCGCTTTCCCCGCATTTCGATTTTTCGAAGGGAAACCTGTGGTTAAGGCGGAGACGCGGTTTCAGGCGGGTGCCAGGCGAAGACAGCTGAAGAAGTTGGAATGCGGTTGGTTCCGGTTGTTTGGCCAGAGAGGCTGCTTGGCCAGCCCGAAAGTTTTAAAAAAGGAACTAAGGCAACAAGAAGTGCCTAGCACTGACACTTTTACTTTAACAGAATTGGCCGATTGTTCATTTTTGACAGTATTTTGTTTTGTGTCTGGATAATGCAAGGTGGTTGGTGCAATGAAAAGGAGTTTAAACAGAATGAACAAAGTTTTTTGACGTTGTTCTTTTATTTGAATTTTTTAAATAAAATATTAAGTAGCCTGTGGTTTACTCACACACACAGACCTTTTTCTATGGGCAACCTTATAACAAGAAGTCAAAAGTAGTAGATTTTCAAATAATGACAAAACAAAATCGTCGAGAAGATTATAGAATTAATGCTATCGAATTATATTTTAACGGAACCCAGTAATTTTTTAAAAAAGGGGCTCGTCCTATCGTCCGGTTTACGAGTTGCTCCTTTTAGTTTTTATTAAATAATTGGAATAAACCTGCAGTTGCGTAGAATAACAAAACAATTACTCCGTACAGAAGTACAACTTAATTATTCATCGGAGACTAACATAATCATACACCTAACCATATAGAACTAACGTGGAGACTAAGGTAACACTACAAGAGACTAACTATACAATACAATGGATTGTAGGGACTAGGAAATTAACCAGGGGGGGTTAGGTCAGTGCTTTTTCATCTTGCATTGTAGACTTTAGTTGTTTTTTTTTATCTCTTTATCATCATACTAAAAATAGTCTAACGACTTCTTTTAATAATAATGTAGGCTCTAACGTCCCGCGCGGGAGCACGGCTGCGAACTGAGAGGTTAAGGCTCTCATACGTTTGCTCTCTCTGCCCGGTCGTCGCGCACCATCTCTGGTGCAGGGTGTGCAAGCACCGCACTTTAGACGACCGATATTTTTACCCCTTGCTCGACCGAGCGGAGGTACTCAATTATTTTCAGTGACTGAGTAGGCCACCCGCCAGGCATCAGAGAGCTCCGGAAATGGAACCCGGGTCCGTCCGCATCGCAGTCCGCGCCTCAACCGATTAGACCACTTCTTTTACATAAGCAAAATTTCTCTCCGTTTTAAAACAATCGTTTCAACAAATTTCTTGCTAATTCTATCACTTTTTTCTTTTTAGTTCGCTTTTGGGATGGATCGTAAAATATTTTTATACTCGAGATGAACTGTCTCGTTCCGTCATTTCACTTATTTATCTCCTGGGCTTCGGCCCACTCTTCATGTTTTTTCTATTTATTTTGTTTAGTACCTAAAGGCAATCGAATCAGTTATTTTATAGAAATTATTGCACCACGAAAATATTTATTAGTAGCTAGGGAACGCAGTCCATCTCTTGTTACAACTTTTTGAAGTTTGTTGTGTTTGAAGGCCTTTAGTAAGCTTGAATTTTTTTGTTGTAGGGGTAAACTTTTTCTACTTACTCTAATAATTTATACGTCCGTCTTCAACGCTTTAAAACTTCTTGCACCCTCTCTTTATCTTGCTGCACTCCAGCCGCCTGCCAAATTGTCGTATGTCAAAATACGTCGCAAAAGGTACAACACCAAAAAGCTGTAGAAGGGTTGTAGATGAATGTTATAATTAAATTAGGGTGCAATAACTATAAAGTAACAAAAAGGAGGTCGCACTTCAAAAGTTGTAACAAATGGTAGAAGAGGGTTACAAACTAGATATGGGGGAGGGAATTCTGAGTGATAATGAATATTTTCATACTACAACTATTTCTGTTTCGAATGCGACAAGATATTAAACAATAACCAAAATAAGCCAAAAACTGGCGTAAAAGCGAGGACCCCAACTCCAGGTGGCTAAATGTGAGAAAATGGGGGCAAACGAAATGACGAAACGAACCAATCGATTCGAATATAAAAAATTATCGTAAGATTCAACATTCATTCTACTTTTTAGTTATTTTTGTTTAATTGTGCTTTGATCCGTTAGTTTTGATCTTGATTATGTTCTTCATAACTTTATAAAGTAATACATTTGCTCCTTTTTTACTTTGTCGTCTAATATTATTATAGCTTTTGTTAATTTTCCTTGCATTTTATATATCGAATCTTAAAGAAAGACAAATGTTTCATTTGTATTTTTTTTTGTAATTTGTGCAATTAGGTAATTTACTTGCCTTTCCCATTTTTGCTAATTCACTCATATAGTACTGTTTTCTTTTTTTTCTATTATCTTGCTATTCTTTGTAGTTTTTTTGGTTTCTTTCATTTAATGTGTCGAACACTTCGAGCATAATTTTTGATCTTCCAAACCCTCTTCAAATGCTTCAACTCTTGATTTGATCCCCATTTATTATCTATGTGCGTTTGCTATCGCCTGGAATTACTTATTGTTAGACTGACAATTTCTTTTCCAGTGTTTTATATCAGATGCATGATTCCTCTGTTGTGATTAGACACTTAAAGACAGCTGCAGGAACTATTGACTTGTCTCCACACGCTTTCGTTGAGCGCACAGACATTTGTCATCTTCATGTTCTCGTGGATGAGGGTGTGTAGAGTTTTATGATACCGACATTTTAATCTGTCATTCAATGTGATTTGGTTGTTCACTTTTATCAAGTCGGATATGCGCGTATTTTCCGGGCGTTCCTTGCTTTTGTGTTTCTCAGCCTAGTCTTTACCATCTTCGAATTTCCATACAAACCGAAACACAGTTCTCGACTCGATGTTGCATTCACAAGACCATTAATGTTTCCTCCAAACGAACCATGTAGTCTATTGTCATTATTTTTCGCCTTGTTCAGAACACTCTGTTACAAGCGGAGTTTTGAGAAAAATGGCAATTATTCTTAAACACTCTTTCTTCCTCTTTTTTTAGCTTGAATAAAGAAAAAGCGATTGGAGCTGCACAAAATTTTTATATGGTAAAACTACAGAATTGGAAGTCCAATGTGTTTTAAGGAGGATATCAGCAAAGTAATGCCCCCAATCACCCCAATTGGGGGCACTTGAAACGAAGCCTTTGCTGCGTGACTTATGACTCCATCTTTTTGAACCACAACTTTACTCATCACAATTTGATGTTCACTATGGAGAGGCTTTTAATGGATATTTCGTAGGTTGTTAACAAGTAAAAAGAAAACAACTGCGTCATGTGTGAATTCGAAGATTGCCATGTCTTACTGCACCAATGTTTTCCGATGCTTGCACAATCTAAGGTCCTTCACTTCTCATTATGGAACAGTACTTCTAAAATTTCCTACCCACAACAAAATCTATTTTTAATTGAGAACGGAGGCCCGAAACGTAAGTTGAAAGATCGACCGACCTGCGGACAGAACAGTCCAATGCTCGGAATGTATACTTTGACTTCAAAAACTTTCTTCGTTCGCCCACCACATGTTGGCAACCAAAGCCCTCTCTAGGCACAACTTTTTACTATCTCCATCATGAAATGACTTCTTCCATCTTTGTACTACCTTTTGCTTTATAACCTTCATTTGAAATTAAGGAAGGAGTTTTGTCCCGCCCTGTATAAAAGATTTTGATTAACCAACGGAAATATCCTAATTAAAATATACTTGACGAGTAGCCGTGCGAGTCTTTCCTTAATCGGTTACTGTCTAGCGGCATCCGTTACTCACGAGTGTGGGATTGGGTAGGTCCAAAAGCAGTTTTACAGAGCGAAGCGCAGAATCCACTTGTGTGGGTAAAATTTTCTTTATTACGTTTGGTGAGTAACCGTCAAGGTCACTTGCATGAGTCTCTACTTTACATCATTTAATGCTTCCTGCGCCCGTTGCCCACACTCTTGTGGAATTTAATAGCTTAGAAGCGTCTGTACGGGTCTACACAGTGCTCTTCCTGTGAGTGAAATTTCCTCCACTACGTTAACTAGTCGCCGTCAAGCTCAATCGCATAATCTTCTTCCCACATCATTTCTAGGTTTGACATCTGTTAAGGCGGCTTTACACGACGCTAGTAACTCGTACAAGTCACTAAAACCGAGTACTTACTTTTAGTACTCTCTTTGTGTAAATTGGTGTTTTGTATTCTAGTAGACCAATTTACACAAGTGAGTACTTGGTTTTAGTGACTCGTACGAGTTACTAGCGTCGTGTAAAGCCGCCTTTACCCAGGGATGTGGGATAAGGTAGTTCTACTCGTAAGAGTAAACAGTGTGGAGTCTCCCGTTTACTACCAACTTTCTATAAAAGTCAGAAAAAGCCATAAATGGGCCACAAGATCCGTCTATTTGTATATAATGCATTACTATATGGTTAAAATAAATTTGGGCTACGATGATGGCATTGTTGCAGTTGAAAGGATTTACTTTGTTTGATTAAAATAGTCTAGGGAAGATGTTTGGTCTACGGGAATGTAGTTAAGCCGACTATAAGTCGGCTTGAGTCAGTAATGTTTGATGACTAAGCAAAGATTTTTTGCAGTTTCTAGCTTTAATAGCAAGCATGCTAATAACCCTACGTATTGCAATTGAGATAGTGACTATGTTAGGTTTGTTTTTCTCCCTAATCAAATCACTTAATACGAAAGTAATATCCGTTTCCCTATGCTAATGGAATGCAGGAAAGCCTAAGGAAAAGGATTATCATATCTACCTTTGGCGAAGCAACTATTGAAGTGAGAACAACCAGAGGCTGCCTCCAAGGAGGAATTCTTTCCCCAGTGTTGTGGGTAGTCCTTATAAATACACTCTTTAACCTTCGCGGCCTTCAAAGGCATGTTTGCTTTAGCATCACAAGAGCTGTAAAAATTGCGCTATCTGCTATCCTAGAAGTGTTATTAAACTTGCCACTACTTTACATATTTATCCAAGGAAAAGCACGAGCATCTGTCCACAGACTCATGCAAGCACAAGCTCCAGTCATCCCCATCCATGAAGGAGAGCATCAAAAACTGAGGGAGGATTTGGAGGCGAAGGACACACTGGGAATGCCCACCGACAATATGGTTCCCAGTTACTTTAAATTTGGAAAAAACTTCAAAATTATAATGCCAGATAGAAAAGACTGGGACGAAGGACTTCCAGTCTATAAATTTTATCTAGTATACTGATGAGCAGAGATCTATAGTCCAAAAAGGAACATTAATATTCCAATAGCGCTTAGAAAATTTCCTACAGTTCTTCAGGCGGAAACCATAGCTATAGAACATTGTGCGAAGGAGATCAAAAAGATTAACATTAGGTGTGTCTTTGCGGACAACCAACATTTAAAGCTCTAGCCACACCTGTGGTGAAGTCAAAGGTTTGTTTGGGACTGCATAGGTGCTCTGACATAGATAAGAACAGACAATTGTCTGATCTTTCCTGGGTAACAAAAGGGCAGATTTTTTGGCCAAGGAAGGATCGTCGGACCCGAACCCCACTTTGGCGTTTGAAATAGCCTCAAAAGAGCATCCATTAATGAATGGATACTAAATAAAACTTAAGAGAGGTGGAACAATACCAGCCACTTAAAGCAATCGAAGAAGAAAAAAATTACAAAAAATTACAGAAGGCCTGCTACAACTAAACAGACCTAAACTTAGGGTCATAGTTAGCGTGATGAGAGGAAATTTATAAGGCATTTAAATCTCCTGTAATAGATAGCAGTCTATAGAAATTTTACCAGGAAAATGAGGAGACTGCAGACCACATTTTGTACTATTACGAATACCTTGCGAGGCTAAGATTCCTACAACTAGGTGAAGAAAAGCCAAAGCCAGGGAGCTATACAAAAGAGCATCTTTCTAGGAGGCTAGTCAAAAAGCTAGGCCTAGGGAGGGAACTCTAACAAATTAGAGGGGTTCACAATAGACCCTAAGCGTCGCAGCGCAGAAGACCGTTGAACCCACCCCATCCTATATCAGTTTATCTAGGTTTGTTTTTATAATCATAATAAAACAACGACTGCCAATCAATCAAAAGAGGTGGAGTCAACTTGCTGTAGGGTCCCTGAATGGGCGAAGCGTATTACCAATCATATGAGAGGATTTATTTTGGACTATAAAAGGTTTCTCAAGACTGGTTATTTAATCAGATCCTAGTGTTATTAGTGCCCATTCGGTCCATGTCTAGTCTGTAGCTTGAAGCAAGCGTGCATTAGTACTACACTTAAGTGTAATCGGCTAGGGTAATCGAAAGGAAGCATGTAACCTGGTGAGAGCCTTTTTTAAAAAGGCCATCGGGTCCGTAGTATGTAGTTTTTGTTGTAGAAATTTAATAACAATCATAGTTGGTTACTTGGCTTTTATAATAATTGAGTTCAGTTATAATTGTAGATTATAATTAAATAGAGCAAATTCTGCATAGTATTTTTCTAATTGGTATGCTTTGTGTTATTTAGCTACACAGAAGGGTTCTTCAGAACAGATAAAGGACCTATCGGCTTTTTATCACAATTTCGGAAATCAGCAATAGCTTTTTAACGCAGCGTTGCCGTCTTTGAAATGCTAAATGACGAACAATTACGGGCCGATCCTCGAGGAATGTTCGAATGCCGCCGAGCCTCGCCAAGTTGAGGTTGTTGCACAACAATTGCATATTTATAGCATTCAAATGCTAGTCAGTCACCACCGCACTTGCATTTAGAAGCGAGGTAATGCCCGGTGGAGCCGCACATAATACTCTTTATGGCGTACTTGGTTTTTATTAGCACTTCCTACAGGGTGCCGTGCTCGCTAGCGAACCTGACATTTCTTTGATAATTTTAAACTTAACGAAGATATTACAGTGAAATGGAAGCCTTATTTTTGGAAAATTAGTGACGTCATAACATGTAGAGAATGACCGCCATATGCGTTTAGACAGGGTTTAATCCGATGGCCCATATTTCGAAAAACGCTAGCCAGTAGGTGATGTTTTCTTGTAAGACTTCTATAGTTTATTGTGGTGAACTCTCCCATGGAAAAAAAACAGGCGAATGTGGTGAACTAATGTGTGTGATCATCTAATTCATTTACAAAAGTGTTGAAGATTACAGTCCACTCTCATTGGCTGCCAGGTCACATTACATCCATACAAACCGTTTTTGGTTGAATATTTTCGAAATAGGCCACGTATATGTGATAGTTTAAAACCACTGAGCTTCATATATAATTGTTATATAGGAAATGACAACATCCTGAGAATGCAGTTGTCGACGCTACGGCAATAAACGCGAGGAATTTTAATAATGAAGCATTAAGCGAAAGGTCAGGCAATGCTATGCATATCAATTAATTATTCGTCTTGGTAATTATATCAATAAAAAAGTGAAGGCGAAATTTATCGTAGAATTATTTCGCGTTAAGACAATGCTCCGATGTGCCACAGTTCCCAATCTATAATTTAATTTTTCAGTGGGTGATTTTGTATTATTCAATTCTCATAATAGATTTTTACCAGTAAAAAATATTAGGACTTTTTAGTGCAAAGAATGTAATAAAACACGTAATCAATGGAATTTTAGTAACAAAGAATATTAAAGTAAGTGCAAACTACAGCAAAAATGCTTGTAGATCACTCTTGACACATCAAAAGGATTTTCTGCCAATCGAAAGACTGCGCTGCGTAAGCTCCACTCCTCTGTTATGATAGCCCTTGAGCAACACCCTACCCTGCCTTGTAGTCTCCGCCCCTTTATCAGAGGAACAACGTAATTGTTAAAAAAATGTGGGTTACTTTTTGATATCGAAGTATTGAACAGAAATACAACTAAAAAATTCCAACAAACAAAACTTGGACCACACTACAAAACATGCAAAAGAGATGGAAACTAAGGGCATGGAACAGGGTTTGACGTAAGAGAAATAAAAGCAATTCTGGATAGACAAAAAAGAAACACAAAAGGGAAACATAAAAAAGGTCATTAAGCTCGTACGAAAAATAATTAATTCGATTGATTTGGAAAAGTTTTTTAAGCATTGATGAAGTAAGAGTTAAGAAAAGTCAAAAAGGCTAATAACTCAAATGAATTAAATTACTATTGATGTGATTGTATCGTGCATGCAAGTCGAAACTCTCCAAGTACTTTATTTATTCACCGGGATTAATATACAGTTATTACGTATACTTCAGAGCTGGCATGGGGTCAGGAATGTTGAAGAAAGAATTTTCCTTGAACAAGCCCAGAGATTGCCAGATGTGTTACGGTTTGATTTAATTTTTGGGTAGTCCTGTCGCAAATTTTAAATCCGAAATTTGACGGTAAGAGCACGTTTGCGCCGCTATACTATATTTCATTAAACTACCGCACATTAGCTGATAAATTGAACAGAAACGTCCCAAAATTAAAACTATAGCGTTTAAATTCCTGATATTCTTTGATTTGTCTTTTTTTCAATCTAACACAAAATATAGTAAACGCTCGATTGAATCTGTGTGTGGCTAGGAGACCTCAATCGATTTGAAATTTGATAGGAACTGAATTAAGAAAATTGAAATTCCTTTGTCATGGTTATTCACCAAATAAGCTATTAAGTCAAAGCGGTGAAAGACCACTCGTTCCTAGATAACTTATCAACAATCTGCGTAACCTTGTGATAGAAAAAGTTAGAGGGAAAAATGTGTTATTGTAAATTTCCAAAAGATAAATTGGTATTTTGGGGGTCTTAGGTCATAATTGGAACTTCTGGTGTTTTGTCCAAACTGTCGTGAAAATTTTCAAAAGAGAAATTTTCTAAAATTGAGCTGCTGTAATCATAACGTGCGCCATTCTCTGCACTCGGGCGTGTATGTGAAAGAATTACTGACGTCACTCTCTTCTGTTGCTGACGTCATCTGACCAGCTTTTTCTGTGCGACCTCAATATTTTGATTTCAATTAAACTTGTTTTTCTCTTTATTAATAAAATCATTTCGGAATTATCCAATTAACTTTTTAAATTAGCAACAATCGCTTTGAAAGTTAAATTGAATCTTGCAAGAGAAGACATTTGATAAACTTATCAAAAATAAGTTACTGTAGTAAATGGAATATTATATGAACACATGGGACGTAATAAAATTGTTTATTATTGCAAAATCAGATATTTTTCCAGAAAACTCATTATCTGCCCAAAAAGATCTTTATGTGATCTAACTTTTGTTACTTTAATGGATGGCTGCTGATTCGAATGTAATGTGTGATACCCAAACACTCTATCCTGCACACCACAATTTCTGTTTAACCCCAAATAAAAGTTTCTAATCTATTTCTTATACAATGGTGTAACCTCTAAATATTTCAGTTTTCCTTTTAATATCCAGCAGTTCCACTTTGTGGTTTTATGAAACAAACGATGGGTTGCTGATTTGCCTTGAAGAGTTTAAACCAAGGAAATATAATGATCTCACATGTTTATCTTAAAGTGATATATGTGGTTTGGAAATGGATGAGGAAAGTCAGTGGATAGCATAGTCGTCCCGAAGTCTGGAAAGTCCGGAAGCCATCAATTTCTTGTTATTCATGGAGCAAGTAATAGAAAAGGCATTCTACCTTACATCACTCAATTCAATAATCACCAAAAAGCAAACCGCTACCTAGCACATGAAGCGGCACGGAGGTAGTGTTTATGGTTCTCTATAGTGGTTTTCCCCACCAGATGACTTCAAGAGAATTGAGCCCAGAAGTTAGAATCGTACATTTTTTAGCCTTCACATTCACCATATCTCACTTCGCTCATTTATCATTTTTGGGATTATGTGAAGAACATCGATCAGTCCTAAAATTATGGTCAGTAACTGACAGCATTTCCAATAACAGCAATACACAGATAATCCAAAAGTGACACTCAGTTTTTAAATCTTTGGACTACTCAGGAATTATTTGTGTTGATGAAGATCTTAGGTCGTTGTTTTAAGAGTTACAAACGAAGCCCAATCTTCTTTTCTTATCTTGTAAACTAAAATATTTAAGTGTTAATGTAGTTTCTCCTCCATATCTCTTTTTTCTGTCTATAGACTTTCTTATTCTTCTCTATTTCTTCTTTTTTTGTCACTTCACTTAATTAATGAAAAATGAAACTCAATGATACTGTCATAAGTTATTATCTCCCTCAATACCAAACGATGTTTTTTGAGGAACAAAATGTCTTTAGATTTCTATGACTCCAGTATGAGGAAGTGACTCATATTATTTATAAGCTTATATAAGGTAAATATTAACTATAGAAGCAAACTTCAGAAGGTGGATTATTAAAGTACATTTCATCTACGGAAACTATGCCATTTCTTCCTGACCACCTTAGAGTAAATATATGAAGTTACATCCATGGGTCTTAATGCAAGTGCAAACCCGTTGCATTATGGATCGCCGCACTGTTTAAATCTTAGAGCTGCAATGACACGTTGTTCGAGTGTTTGTATTTCAAAAGGTAACTCAGTATACACGACACTATTTAAATGATCTCGTAGGTAAAGTTTAAGTCTAATATATAATAAAGTAATAAAAGCAGAATGCTTCTTAGGAATTGCAGATGCAGTGGGCCATTAGGCATTGTCGAAAACAACTGATCCAACTAAGTTAACAAACGATTGTTGTGTGGGTTGGTGATAACATTCCTACCAAAGGTTGCTTCGTCTATGAAGAGGTCTGATGACAGAATTCCAATAATGGTGGCATATTGCAAAAACTAGTTTCACAAGTTTTGTTCCTCGCGATAGTTCTTGTACACGTTGCAAGTAATAGGAATAATACCGGATTTCATGTAGTTCTTTTGGCATACACCATGCTGGTTGACCACTTGCTATTTAGAGCGTTCTAAAATGATTGGCACTCTTCTTTGAAGATCTAGTTGTGTCGCAGATTGAAATGGACTATGGTACTAAGTGATGCCAATAGAAGGAAAGGTACTGAATAATTCCTCAGTTGTAAAAAAGCGGAAGACCATGGCAATAGATAATTATGGGCCACGATAGACGATGTGGTTACTTCGGAGGGAGGAAGCAGCATCCAGTTGGTAGTCGCAAAATTGTGTTTCACTGAATTTCATAGTTCCAAGGTAGCAAGGAAAAAAGAAAAATCAGTGGGCCTCTGGCTTAAGCCACACGTGAATGGCTAACAGGCAAATCACTGGGAATGCGACAGATCTGTTTTGCGAAACTTCGCTCATTCAAATGGTTCAAGTCTTGGCCATCATTGATTATTATTGATAAACTCCACGACATTTGAACTCGGCCAATCTTATGCAAGATTTTGTTCTTGGTTTTTCTGGAAGCATCTTAAAATTCGTTAGGTAACCAATCAACATTGCATTTACCATTGAAAATTTTAGTTCATTCAAAGAGAAAGAACAAACACCTAAGGGGAAAGTAAAAGAAAAAAATTTCACCGAGACTTGGTCCACTTTTGCACTTCTGCAAGGGCTAAAAATTTCGGGCATTGATTTGGACCCGGAATCGAAAGCAAAATTGAATTTAGACGTGGCAAAAGTGTAAAAAAATTTAATTCATCTTACTTAGTCTCTCCGTGAAATCTCTACCTGGATCCTAAAACAAAAATAACTAACGACCACAAAATGACCCTTGAAGTTAAGGACAGTTTGGATGGTGAACAGATGTAATGGTCGATGAAAACTGGTCCGGGATTAGATTTGCATTCATAACCAGATATGACAAAATACTCAAACGCCTCATTGCAAAAGACAAAAAATAATTCACAACCAATTCCGCAGATGATATGGTAAAAAGAATTAGAGCAAAATTTTTATCTGGTGTTTTCTTAATTCCACATCTTGACCTAAACAAAATTTAGTTTTTGGAAAAGGTTGAATACTTCTTTAGAGTGTTCAAAAATGATTAGCACTTTCCTCGAAACTCAGGTTATGGCCGACATTGCAATACGCGGCCGGTGTATATGTGAAACTAAATTATAGTACTACATGATGCCACCATATGACTTTATTGAATCACACAGAAAAATAGTGAGCCATTCGTGCAGTTCTAGGCAAAGTGGAAAAACATGGAAGCAGACAATATTGAACAGCGATAGACGACGTGGTTTCTTTAAAGAAAGAGAATGGATACTTCAGATAACTATACGAGTATGGAGCTTTGACAACGGTGAATCTATACACGTTCTTTGAGTGTCTGTTCTGCCTCGAGCTTCCGGGAAAAATGTCAGGTTGTGGAATACCAACGCGTTCTAAGAAGTCACAGGCAAGATTGTTTTTGTGGTCAGATGAAGATGCTGATCATGGATTGGTTGTCCTTGTCCATCGACGAGCTTCAATCGGCTGCCCACATGTGGCACCAGATTATATACCCAAAGAACTGTTTGCAGAAGTTTCACAGAAAGCTTAAATGGCAACAAAAGTGTAGACATTGAAGGAGAATACCTCTATTGAAGTGTGTACTCACTTCTTTGTAATAAAAGAGTAATGAGTACCAATCATTGAGTTACAAGGTCAAACCTTAACATTTTTTCTGTATAAGCAAGCACTAGTGTTATCGCCCATATCAATTTTTATATCCTCCACCCCTTTGTCTTAACCATTCCGAAGTATTATTGAACCTTGAGGCTGCTTTTTGCTAAGAGAGAATTGAGAGAAATATGTAAGAATTGCGAAATTGGAGAAATTTGCATTTTCAATCATCATTAAAGAACTCATCACTTTCTTGACTTACTGAGGATGGACGGTGTACTTCAACGTTTCAAAAAAATTGTAAAGTGCAATGTACATCACTAGACGAGGTTCGTCGTGAGTGTTATCTGAAGCTGAATTTTTAATGGACTGGAAGTCGTTGAAGGCCCGACATCCCACAGCACTTTGTAATCCGCTTTAAGACGCTTACTGCTTGATTTATTCTTCCGCGCAACTACTAATTTTCTCGCAGGCTAGCTGTCAGCGGTCCCCTACTTGCGCCAACCTTAATGATTAGAGCAGCGATGGCAATAAATAAACTGGCGGTATCACCGCAAACGTAATGGCCGGCGCATCGGCCGTAAATCGCGATTTTCTGCTCGGCGAGGATGGAGCGTCGGTTTTAAAAACGCGATGAATTATTCACGAGAGCAGAGAAAGGAACGTCGGTGTCATCTGGGGCACATCGCCGTCCAGCCGGGAGCGACGCGGGTCAGAAATGGCCGCAGTTTCCGTGACACTTGCGTGCTTCCTGGAGCGACCAGGTTGCAGGGGTGAAATTTGGGCCAAATCGGTTCAAGATTTCCTCAACCTCTGGTCTACTTGATAGTGAAGGGAAGCATATGAACCAAAAAAGGTCAACGGCTGCATACGCCGTCTCTCCACAACACTGACTTGACCCCAGGCAAACCTCTGTTCGACTAATTGGAAATTTGATGAGTGGTTTGAGAATTATGCAGACAGGACTGCAGAATTACGTAGGCGGAATAGAGTAGATAGGACATCTACACTGGCATGTTTCGTGCTATTCTTGCGTTGAGATTCTTTACAAATCAAATGGCATGTACAATCGGAGAGAGCTGAGGTGAACATAAATGTCACGTGCAGCATGCAAATTATACCAGACGTTTTTCATTACGTAAGGAACTTTCCTTAAATAAACTAACAATATATAACACCAATATGACTAATAAACAACGAACTTACTTTCTCTTAAAGTTTTGTTGATTTTTTGTGCCATAATACATCAAAACGAGTTACTCTTATGAGGAACGTTCAAAAAACATCTTAAAATTGCCTTCAATCGACCATGTTCATTTAGGGCATTGATTGCGCACTAACCTTCTCCTTGAGATATCCTCTTAAAGAATCAACTTGTTCGAAGATGTCGCATCAAGATAGGCTCTTACAATACGACGGTAGTAAGAATGTACTCCATACTGCTGAAAGCAAATGTCTTTGTCGCCAAGTAACCCTTTAAGGATTGGACCGACAGATTCCTGCGGCATGTTCAGGTAAACATCATCAGGAATAGTTTGATCAAAAAAGAATAACCTCAGGATGTCTAATTTCGATATCGTGCACTATACTCTAACTTCTGCTAAGTTTAAATGGTGTCCAATGGCAATTGTTGTATCTAAGTTAATGAACACCGTATTTATTTTAAAGAGTGGAACACCCTGTATATAGGTATTGAATAAAGCTTTGTAGCTGATGTATACCAACCACAGAAAACACATCGATTGGTAAAGTCATTGCTTTAATGCTCTTCGGTATTTTCTAGCTTTTTTTATTGTAATTTTGCCTTTTTTCAATTCTTCTTTGACTAAGGACTACATGTTACTTCTTGCGATCATCTTGTCCATCACTTTTTTCCTTGATTTCCTAACCAAGAAATCGTAATTTTCCCATAGTGTTGTTTTGACTATCTACTCATTTGTATTCAGGATAAGATCTTGTTCTTCTACCTGTTTTATTCATTGAAACTTTTGACTTTCGCATTATTAAACGCTGCTTTCATGATTAGGGGAGCAACCTCACCTTCCCTACTATGCCAAGGCGACGAATTATTTGAAATAACTGTTCAATCTATTTTTTAAGTGTAAGTTATTGGACAGCAATCAAAAAGTATACTTAGTTACTTTCTATGGTTCCTAGAAAGATTAGAAGAGATCCTCCTCAAATAATTTTTCATATTTATACCAACTGATGCGGTTTGGTTGATTATTACCATTTTTTATAAGTTGAAAACCGCACCATAGCAGAAATGTCACTGTTCAATCGGCACTACTGTAGAGATTGTCGTTGTAATCATAACTTTTGTACCGCAGCCAGAAGACGATTGCTTTCAGTGGTCTAAAAGTATTTATATTTATATGATTAATGCTGATGGACAAGAATGGGTTTATTATGGTCAATGGATTATGGTTTTGTAGTTTTGTAATTTCTTGCTTTTTTCTCTCACAGTATACTACTTTTTTTCTACCCTTTCACGAAAAACTATCATCACTCAATCGATTGAGCCACTTTGGGTTTTCACCATTGGTATTTTTCTCCTTTATAGTGACCTTCAGATAACAATTCCTTGGAGATAACTATTACAAAAGTTTCTTTAATTTCTATATTTGCATATATAGACATTGGTTCTTTACTGTTAACCTAGAATTGTTTTCAAATTACGATCGTTGATCCATTTAACCATTTTTCACTATATTCTAGAATTGTATTGAAACGAAAATTTAATTCCCAAGAACTGAGTGAGTCTTTGCCGATTCAACAATCTTCTTCCGCTTCATTGTGTCTGAATGTTTTCTCTAATTCTCTACATTTATTCTTTGGAAATCTTAAAAGCATCATCTATTCATCTTTTGCGTGGCCTTTCTTTTGGTGGTATTGTTGTTGTTAAATTGTTAAATTCAGTTTATTATAAAGCTTTCTTCTGCATGGTATCTTTGTCTTCATTCTGTTTTGTGCTGAACCAAAAATCCTTTCAGAAACCTTTAGTTATTCTTCCTTTTTATTCCTGAACAGGTAGTTATCATCTTTTAGTTTCCGTGGTACTCTAAACATTTCTAGAGTTTGTTTTACAGCTATCTGTCTCACGCTGTCTTAGGCTAATTTGTAATACTAGGTAGGTTAATTTGTTACTCTTTTGATTTTTTTAATATTTGACTATACTGAAAATTTGGTCAACTATGGACCTTCTTTTCCTGTAACCAGCTTGTACTTCTCTAATCTTTGTATTTCGCGCAGCACATGTGATACAACCTTGTATTTTGTATTGAATAGGCGAGTTTCCCTCTTGTTTTTCTTTGTGTATAGGGTATAGTATTCCTATGCTTTATTCTTGTAGATTCTCTTTGTTCTTTCATATTATTTGCATTAGCCAATGTATCCTGCCTCAACCTGACCTCTAGCTTTTAGCAGTTCTGCTGACATGTTATTCTTACCTGCGCTTTTTCTCTTCATTTTATCAATACTGGCTTTAAACTTCTTCGTATGTGATTTTATTGTGATTCCGGTTCCGATTTCTCTTCATTTCTATTGGTGTTTTGGTTTTATTGTTCTGTAGCTTGGTTTTTCGCATTCAGTAAGTTTATAAAATATTTTTCTCTCTCTCAACTATATTATTATCATTTACAATTGTCTTTTGTTTCATTGATATATGTGTTCTTTTTGTTTTGTTTTCTCCTATTCTCGCTTCTATTTTTGGTAGTTTGCGTTCAATTGTTTTTGGACTTTTTCGAAGTTTATTTTGGCTTGTCAATGTCTTTGAGGTTCTCTTCTTCTTTCTATTTCTAGTTCTAACCTTCTAGATAATACTGGCTAATATATTTCTTCTGTTTGGAAATATTTTAGTTTATCTATTGTATTTCTTCATTTGATTATCTGTTTTTGAGCCTCGGTGCTTTACACCAGGAAATGATTAGTATCGGAGTCCACACCTCTTGTCCTTACGCTGTCGTAGTGGCGAGGTTTAATAAATTGATTAGGACGTGACCTTTTTGGTTAATCGGAACTCCGTCTTTCCTTCATATTTGCACATTAAAGTCACTAAATGCTATACTGATGTCAATCTTGGGCACGTTATCTATAGTTTCTTTTAGGGGTTTGTTGAAATATTGTTTTTCTTGTCTTGTTCATTCTATGGGGGCATATACATCTATGATTATGCCTCTTCAGTACCGCTTTAATTTCCTGAATTTGATTATATACTCAAGTCCGTTCCAACTTGATGTCTATTTTCTTTTATAATGTCTTTTTTTTACAACTGAAGTCGTTTACTACTATCCAAAGCTTCTGTTGAGTTTTTTCTGGGATGCCATTTCTCCATGGGGTATGCCCAACCATCTCTCTGAGCACCATTTCTCTCGTTCTTATTAGCTTCTAACCTTCTTATCTACCAGGGGTTGTTACCAGATATCTGATAGTGTTAGTCAAGTTGACAGGGTTCACATCGAATAAATATATTGTGTTTTCCCTTTTAAACCCTGGTGACGATCCTTGTCAATTACTTAGCTCCTCACTCAGGTTCGATGCAGGACATTGTTCTTTTTTTGTTTCAGACAGAACGACCTCAACTAACGTTGTAAAAGTGGCATTCCCTTATAGAGGTCATTTACTGTGGATTAATAATAATTATTACTATCGACTAGCAATGAACTTGTCCAATTTTATTATAAATCAAAACACTTAACCATCTGCAGAGAACATACTTCTGACTTTTTGTAGGACAGACGTGTCAACTTTCTAAGGACCCATCAGGACCCCATCATCGTCATCAGAAATCAGTAAAAATCATGCATTTACTGTATTAGAGAAAATGCAAAGCCCACGGGGGTTCTCGTTTTTCATTTGAAGAGCCCCCATAGAAAATGATAGCATTGATGCGGGCAAAATTTATAAGTTGCGTAAGTAAATGCCTAACACATACATGAAATGATGTGTATTGTTCGCTGTTACAAGTTGCGTGTGGCTCCTTGATATATTCGTCCATTAATTATCCGAGGGGAAATATTTATTGAACGTAAAATCTCAATAACTCGCGGCCATACATACCGGGAACTCATAATATAAATCGTTTAATACAACAAATTAATAGAAGCGGCCTTCTGCTTTTTGCAGGTGTTTCGATTTATTGATTATTGCCTTACAAAACGTATATTTTATGTATGCGCACTATTGCGCAGAAATACGAGGGGTTGTCGAAAAGCTTCTGTAGTATTTTCAAATCGAATGGGCCACCTTGAGGAGCATTTTTATTATTTTAGTCTTTGAAGGAAAAATAGCAATTTGGAAGAGCAAATGCGCCCTCAAAGAGTCACTGTTTGGTGTGGTTTTTGGGCAGGTAGCGTAGTAGGCCCATACTTCGTCAAAAATGATGCTGGGAATACTATAGATGTGAATGGCGATTGTTATCTTTATATGATAACCCAGTTTCTTTGGCAACTGGGCAATACGGATCTGAAATAAATGTGGTTCCAGCAGGACGGCGCCACGATTTACAGCTCGAGCAACATTTACTGCACCGATATTTTCTGGTCGCGTGATCCCTTCAAAAGCACGTTTCTTATGGATCTACCTCGAGCATGATACGCTCTAATAATAAAGCAAACCATCTCATTTTCCGCCATTTTAACAGGAATTAGGTGCACTAATGTGTGATAACGAGAACCTCTCCGAATTGCATGAAAAATCGACCCGTCGCGTTTCCTGTTGGAGGCATAATGGCCCCATCTTACTTGCAAGTTTGTTGTTACGCAATAGAGCCCATATAAATGTTAATTAAAAGAATCGCCTGCGAGTTGGTTTGCGGCATAAATTACAGGGCATGGCGAATGTGCTGACAACTCTCTCTAAACACGCCGATCTCATACTAATGTTGCAACCGGTTTAATTAAGAACTTAAGTGGAAAGTGTGTGTCAATTTGGTTTTCTCTAATCACTCCCAAATTTGTTTATATTGGCTACTTGTAGCTTTGATTCCGGCGTCGTAATTAATGAGGTGCAGCAAAAACAAGCGGACTTTTTATGGTTACTATTATTATTAATTTAATTTAATTTAATAATTTGTTGATGTGTTAAATAACTCGCTTGGTTGTTTACATTTTATCTGTCTAACTCATTTGAAATCTACCTACTCGTAAGCATATCTCTTATATAAGT
The DNA here is from genome assembly GCA_036346155.1 of Sinelater perroti. Classification (NCBI taxonomy): domain Eukaryota; kingdom Metazoa; phylum Arthropoda; class Insecta; order Coleoptera; family Elateridae; genus Sinelater; species Sinelater perroti. The sequence goes on along the minus strand of JARFIY010000254.1, from coordinate 17,768,389 downwards.
TTCAAGGTTTTTGAGCACTAGATAAAGTGTAACGATGCAGTTTTGGAGTTACGTGGTCTTTCCTAAAAGTATCAAGCCATGTAATGCAACAAATATTAAATTACAATAATAGAAAGTCTATATCAGAACATTTGATCTCGCTGGCTTGGAAAACCAGGAGACTATTATAAGGACGGCTTTGATTCCGGATTGTAGCTCCACGATCCACGTTTTGTATCTAATTACAGAGAGTTATAGATACAATAAGTGGGCGAATTTAAACTTTAATAGCTTTTTAATTTTAATAATTATTTACAAAATACTACTCGATATGAGATCCCCTATTCTTGTAGATTTTATAGACACGCTTTGGCCAAGTCTGAAGTGCTTTGTTCTTGAGGCAATTCCTTCCAAGTCCATTTAAGGCCAGCGGTGTCATGAGTTTTGACATTTCAAAGACGTCTTTTAAGGTACCCCCAAACGAAATAATCCATCGGATCAGCATCCGGACTCTTGGGCATCCGCTTATCAGGCGTGATGAACTTCATCCGAAGCCTCATCCATCCTATTTAGATGTGTGACTCGAATCCGAATCCTGATGGTAAATGAAGTCACCATTTCGATAGTCGCCGAGCATTTCTGGCCAAGAACTTCTTCAAAATGGAGTCACAGTAGTATTTACTATTGACTTTAGAATTCGGTTGAACAAAATGAAGAGCAGTTTACCGGTGTAAGACCCCCAGACCATGAATCCTTTCGCGAACCTTGCAAGTTTCAAATTCTTTTCGCTGCTCTTGACGTATTGAATTCTTCTTTGACCTTTGACTTTAGCCAACCCAAACCAAGCCTCTTCCATTGTGATGACTTTCTTCCACTTTGGGTTGTTCAGAATCTTGTAAAGACTATATGACCTGGCCTTTCTTGTCGCATTATTGGCGGTCGTCAAAACATGAACTTTTGGCGTGATTCTCTTCTTCTTGTTGAGGGTTTTGTTGATATGGTAGCTGATAGTCGGTTGTCTGGTCTTCAGAATGTTGGTCATGTATTCTTTTGTCGGTAGATTCTCTCTATTCGTACAATTATCCAACTTTTTAAGGTCTTTTCAGTCTTAAAAATCTTTCTTTTTTGGCATATTCTTGTCTCGATTCTTGATGTTATAGGTGAGTCCTACACTTACCTTGATGTCTTGAGTCTTAAAGTGATGAATTATCCTCGATTCTGACCACTTGAGCTCCAAAAACTGCCGAACGCGCCTCTTAAGTTTGGAATCAACTTGCGACCTCCCATTGTTTTGATTTCAATAAATTTCAATTAATAACCAAAGGGGGCATTGTTTTGGACAGTTTAATACCTTTTTTGTGAGACAATTTATACATAAATAATTAAAGTTTGAATTCGCCCACTTATCTGGCCATAGACACTTCATTCAAAACTGGAGTCACGTAGTATTTACTATCTGACTCTTAGACAGTGGCTAACAAAATGAAGAGCAGTTTACCGGTGTAAGATCTTCCCAGACCATGAATCCTTTCGATACACTCTGCGTTAGTTGTCGAATTATTGTTCGCTGCTAAACTAGGACCGAATCGGTGTTCTACTTGGTACCAGTTTTTCAAAATGTGAATTACTTTAGCCAATCCCAAACGTCTCTGAATTGCCATCTTCCATTCGTGCTGCACCCATTGTCTTGCCACTTTGGGTTATCCAGAATATTGTAAAGATTTACATATGACCTGGCCTTTCTTGCCTCGCATCTGATCTGGCGGTCGTCAAAACATGAACTTATTTACGCTGATTCCTTTCTTGTTGAGCGGTTTACATGTTGCAGCTCAATATTGATAAGCTGCATAGTAAAATTGTTTCTTGGTCTTCAAGAAATGTTGGCTATACCAATGTAAGGTTCTTTAAACAAAAATAAAGTACGGAATAGATTCTCTCTATTCGTTACAATTAATCCAACTTTAAGGTCTTTTCAGTCGATTAAAGATTTCTGTTGATATGCCTCAATCGCAGTATTTTATTTATTTCTGGTATTTATAAGGAAGAAATTACTTGACGCTGTTTCAATTGTTTCGAAGACTGACGTGTTCCCGATGCACGTGTGAGAATAGACTGTGATTCCACGTGATGCCACCAGATGAGGTTGCTGGAATGCATAGAAGGAATGAGAAACAATAGAAGCAAGTAATCGTAGACATCGTTAATCGGTGTACTTCCTTTGGAGAGAATGAATGACTGCTTTGGATATCCATACGAGGCTGATCGCCCTATGTGATAACACAACGCCGAGTTGCAAAGCTGTGTTTTATTGAATATCTAAGTTCAAGGACGGCAAGGACTATGCTGAGAAAGGCACAAGTAACTGTCGTTCAGCAAATCTTCTCAAGCCACACATTACTCAGCACGTATACCACTTGATCATAAACATGTGAATCTCATTCGCTTTACTTCACTATCATCCATGAGGACTAAAGATGACAAAGATTTATGCGCTCAACTATTTATATACAACACTTCTCTTCTTGTAGCTTGAAACCCTGTATTGCTTCGCTACGTGCCATTTATACCGCCAGCACCTGTTCTAGAGCCTTTTCGTTGCACCGGAACCTTCAGGAGCATTCTCCCTCGTTTTAGGCCTCATACGTGTGCAAGCACAGGGGGTATCTCAGCAGCAGCTGCCTGCACATGAAGAATTATGTTCGTCGCTCAACCGTGACGGCACGACAACAAAAACGGCAATCCCGATATTAACTACGAATGTTGCAAAGTGATCGCGCCTCCACGGTGCCAAATTCGTTACAACAGTTTTTCTCTGTTGACATTATCGCATGTTTGTTTAAAATCCATGTACAGTTGGTACACGTTTATGTTGAACCTCTGGTAACTCTCTAATACTCATTTTACTGCAAACAGCTGATCCGTCGTTGATAATTTTTGCCTGAAACCTGTCTGGTATTCACCGAATGTATTTTCGGATAGCGGCTGTAATTTGTTCCTCAATATGGCGGTGAATGTCTAGAAGACCGTGTTTAACACCTCTGGAGTTTTTGCAGTTAATTGTGTCCCACTTTTTGTGTATTGGTCATAGGCATATTTCTGCTTCTCTATTCGCTTGTTTTTAAAGTTCATATTTTTTCGATTCCAGATGCTCTATTATCTGTTAACGCCTTTATTGCATGCACAGCTTCTTCTTGTGTGGGTGGGTCAAAACATTCTTTGTTGTAGGTTATGTTATTTTTCATCCTTGTGCCATCCCATGTGCATCTATAGAAGTTAAAATGTGAAAAATATGTTGAACTGATAGACATACTCTTGGTTATAGAGAACTTGATCAGCCTTTTCCCTTTATTGTTGAGCTCTTAGTACAGACTGTGTTGCCCTATGGTTTGTCGGTATGTATGCGTTTAGGTCTCCAATAATGACCTTCGTGTCCTTTCATTGATGGGTTTGAAGTCGATGATAGTTTTTTACAGCTTACTATCAAAGCTATACCTGGTTCATAATTGGCTGTTTTATTTTCGCCTTTATATAGCCATTTTGTTTTTCTTTTGTGTAAGCTATGGGCCTGTTTCTAACTGCGCAGTCATGCGGTGCTATAAGCCACATTGAGCGTACCCTGGGGAGGTGGCTAGCCTAACCCGTTAATTTAGAAGAAGGAAAATATAGTTCACGACCGCCAAAGGCATATGACCTTTGCTTTGGTGTTTGTCGTTGTTATTGACCTGAGAGTCGCACCCAGGACCGTCGCGCGCCAGTGTGTCAGGTCGAAGCCTCTACCTCACGGCTACCGCACTCTGTTTCCTGTATTGCCATGACTTGCATTTTGTATTTTTCTAATATTGGTAGTAGTTCCTTAATTGATTCTATTCTATTCCACCTGCCCATTCTCACCTAGGTCGTCTTCCTGTATTCCACCCATTCCGCGGCTTGGTTTGAGCTTTCATGACTGGGTCCTCTTTATGAGAGAGGGAGTTTTGACTCTTCAGGGGTAGTGAACCCTTTGTCCCGCCATTTTTAATCGTTTCTTATGACAAGCAGCGAATCTATTCTTACCCAAAGCCACAAGAGCACTCAAAGATTATTACGCGTTAGATTTCTTTGGGTGGCTCTTAACATTATAATGAGTTTTTTGAGTGAAAATGGAAGTTTCCCCACCCCCACACACCAAATAATGAGATTATGACTTTTCTACAATCATACACCTCCAACATTTTTTACCATTGCTTCCCTAGATTTTTTATCAGTTCTATGCTACTTGTCTTTTACCTGCTAACAGAAGTTAGTTGATAGATAGGTGATTAACCATTTCTAAATCATCCCCAATGTCGAGAGATATGGTTCTTATTAAAAATATTTTCTTGTTCTCTTCATTGAAGTTTCAACTTATGTCCTACTTTTAATAATTTGACACTAACATAGTTGTCTGTCTTAAATCATACAATCACGACGTTTTGTTGATCGAAATACAAATTGATGTTTTTGAAGTGATCTTCAAGAGTGTATTAAAATAACACGGAAACACAATACTGGAAAACATTGGTTTGTTACTGTTCAAGATATTCTATCTATTCTTGTGACCTTTATAAATATGCAATATACAATACATCAAAGGCTTCTATTATTCATAACCTTGAGAATTCGCATGTATGGTATCACTTTAGCAAAGGAAGTCGGGAAACATCCAATTATATTTGTCGCGTTCAAATGGGACGGAGGTTGTTATTTTTTGCGTTTACAGTTACAGTGACACTGCATAATAGAAAAAAAATTCAATTACGTTCAAGTTCAAATGGTTTGTAGCTGTAAGGCTGTTTAATGCATATTACCGTTTAGCGAGGCCTTCAAGGCGTGAAATAACGAGCAGCTGCAATTGAAGTGTAATTTGCTGTTTCTTAACAGATCCTTAGCACTTCCTGCCTGTTGTTATTGCCGCGGAATGCATTTCAATGATGACTGATACATCTAGTTCATAAATCCCTAATGCTCTCTGTGCTACATTGTAGGTGACGGAAAGGAACCTTAAGCAGCTCCTGAGCGACGCAGAATGGCTCGCGGTTGTGGGAACCTCCAGCTCAGGTAAGCAGTTTATTACACATAGCCTTCCTTATCAGGGCGACTCGGCAGAAAACTCGGCATTGAGAGTAGCCTTTGTTGCATGTGCCCTGCCCGGCCCTTGCGAAAAATGTGGGCTCGTCAATGATTTCTCCGGCCATTCTATTCACGGGCGCTTTTCCAGGAAGGGGCAATTAGCATGGCTCGGCGAGCGGGCGCGGAAAAATCGGCGGCCTGGTACGTGCCTTTATGCTCTATCGCTCCATTGCGCCCCCGCAGCACGCCAACTCTCTCCGTTCTCGCCGTTCCCGCCGTCTGGGCCGCCAAACGTGATCGCTGCGGCGTGTCTCGCACGTTAACCGCGCGTACGACGCACGTGGCCGCCATAACGCCGCGTAATTCTAGATTCCAGCCGCTCGTAGCCTGTGCCAGTCGTAACAAAGTAGCAAATGCATTGTCGTAACTGTACAGGCCAATGAAGAGCGCTCGAAGATGGTTGGATTGAGGAGGCTTCAAACTGCTGACGTCACTCGGATTTTTATGAATAACGACTGCTGATTGGTTCTGACGTCATTTGTCGGACCGATGATAGATGGCACCGAACTTGTTAGCCTTTGAGGCTTCGAACTAATGGTTCGGATAAAACTCGAGTTGTGCATATTGAAAAACTTTTTTGTTTTGTTAAACCCGATAAGTTTATATAGGCACGGTACAAAGCATCTTTCTACTAGGCTATGTGGTTGTCTTTAGTGATTCATCTATTCGATGTGGCTTTCTGCAGGCACTCTTACAAAATTGAACAAACAGAGTAACACAAAGGTTTCAAGTCGCACGTTATCGATAAATTCCGAGACATTTCGTCCAAGCCAGTCTTGTGTGCCAATTTATTCCATTTGAAGAAAAACTTTCATAAAGAGGAGCGTTATTCTACAAATTAAATCTCCTTGAAGTAACTTGTATCGTAATCTCTATCTTCTTGAAGCACCAACGAAGGGGAGGGGTCAAAGGAAAAGATTTGTGCCAAGACTGAAATAAAAATGCCCAACCTCTAAGGATTACCCCAAAAATGGCCCTTGAACTAAAGCGATAGTCTGTATGGCGAGCAGATGTGATGGTCGATGAAAACTGACCGTCTGGATTTAGATTTAAATTTCTAACATTTCTTTGGTGTAATTTGGACAATGCTGTGCATAGTTTGGAAGAAGATATCAGTGTGTGGCTATTTTATTGTCTAATGCCATCAGACAACGTTGGTGAACCGAACAGAAAAAAATGAATTGTTCAGTTGTGGACAAAACGGAAAACCGTTGAGGGAGGAAGTGATCACTTTAGACATCCATACGAAGTCAGCAGCCGTGTATGGAAACAAAGCACCAAGTCACTTAAATGTGCTTCGCTGGATATCAGAGTTCAAAAGTCGAAATGATAGAGCTGAAAAGGATAAAAGCAACGGGCGTCTAACAAAGTGGAATAATGGCAAACAGACAAATTACACTCGATGCTCTGGTGGATGCGATAGGTCTGTCCGCAAAATCATCATCCATGAAGACTTGAATATGACAAAGGGCTGTGTACAGTGGGTTACCCATAATCACGCCGCTCAGCAGAAGCGCGTGTGGAGATGTGCTAAAAATTGCTGTAGCTGTACAGCGAGGATTCGGAAGCGTCCTTTGAGTGTCCGGTCCCAGCAGACGAATCTTGGTTTTGCTAAGAGATGTCGGAAAAGAAATACCGATCTCTGGAAGTTGCCATCCCAGGAAGTGCGGTTGAGATTGTTTTAACCAAAACAAAAAATGGCGATTGTCTTTTGGAATCAGGATGAGATTTCACTAATGAATTTGTTGTCTTCTCGTGAGAGAATTTATCAATAAACAGAACTGTGCGACAACACCACGGGAAATAGAAATGTGTCCACGTGTCAGTTGTCACACCGTTGCCACCCTGCAGGCTGCCTGATACATCATATAGTGCTTCGAGCAATTATACTATGTGTGATGTAATAAAAAAGGCAATTTGTGGCAAGAAATTCTTTTCCAAGGACGAACTTCAGTCGGTTGTCCACAAGTAGTGCCGAGCCACACCAAGAAGTTAGTTTACAGCAGCTTTATGGAAACTGCTGAAGCGATGGACAAAGCACAGATAATGAAGGAGAATACTTCTGATGAAATTGGTTCGTTTCTTCATAAAAGAGTAATGAGCAGAAAACAAATGTAAAACAAGAAGTACTAACCAATTGTTTCCATGTTGAAATAAACACGTAAAGCAGAAGTCAGAAGTAATTGAAAGTGGTGAAGGAAAATTTTGATCAATGGAATAGTACAATTATCAATTCAAACCATTCCAGTGAGGAATAGTTTTTGTAATTTAATACAACTACTCCATACTTTAGTACATAAGCAAAGAGTCTAGACAAAAACAAAAAAGTTTTGGATTTTCGTTTTTACCTTTGCTTTTCAGGGTTTTTTGTCATATATTTGTGTCTTAATTCTAATTCACTTTGTATTATTCATTGTAACGTATCCGCAGTATGTTTTTTAATACTACTGACATTGCTAATTTACAATATTCAGTACCTATAGAGTGATAAGTAAATGGTGTGGTATGATTAGTAGATGACCTGAGTTGGGCACCATCCAGAATTTCTCCAGAATTTGCTTAGTAAGATCTTCAGTCTATTGTCTCTTTAATCTTCGGTTTATCAACGTTTGGTTGTAAAAGTTAGCAATAAATTGATTTCGCTGTAGTTTTGATCACCATTCTTGACAAGGTCTAGGAAAAGAAATTATATTAAAGAAGAACAAGAACTCAAAGTCGGATGAAATTTATACCAAGCAACATACTGCCTATGAGGCATGGGGCAGTTTCTTAATAAAGGTTTCAAGTAGAGTACTTGGAAATTTTCGTCTAGATTCGCTTGAATTGAGTCATATTCTTCATTCAGCAGGTTTTGAGCGATCGCCTTCCTCTTTACAAAAATCAGTTTGTCCTTCGTGAAGTACCAAATCTTAGCTTCTAGAAAGGATGTTGTTGGTCTTGTCAGGCCGGAACAGGATAGATTTCGTGATATTCAAAGATGAAATTTACTACAAGATAATGTTCAAAGCACATCTGACCATCTATATTAGCACTTATCACAAGAATTAGTGACACATATCATCATCCTTGAAAATTTTGACTTAAATCATGTCACAATGGAAACTTACTAATAGGCATTCATCTCTGAGGCAGGCCCTCTTTTCCTATTTCCTGCCATCTTTTATTTTTTTAGTGACCGGTTTCAATCAACAATTTAGCGTGGCCCTCATTTGGCATGCTGAGCGGGGTTATGATTCAGATTTCTTGCCGTATCTCACATCACAGATCTTCAGAGAACGCTCAATTACTCTATTGACGTATAGTACGCACACTGCGATAGTTCCCGCTGATCTGTTAGGACAATAAACCTGGTCCGCACTTTATATGGCCATCGTTACGTAGAGCATGATTACTGATAAACCACTGATCATTAGCTAGAGTACGCAGCATCTTCGATTAGAAGGCTGGTAGGATTTTGCTACTTGAAGATTTATTACAACCCCACAGTTTGATTTCGGAAGTCCATACAGACCTTAAAATAATTTTATTGTAGTAACAGATTGTTCTTTGTAGACAACTATGATCTCCTGATTAGACTTTCCAAGTCAAGTTTTGATTCAAGCGAAGTGTTAGATATTTAACCTTGTTTTTCAACGGTACATACATATTATTGATGGTAAATTGTAGATAGACGTTACGTTTTGCAGTAAATTCTGTTTGAATGGATTTACCCCAATTTACTGTTATTCTTCAATGATCTAGCCAAATTTCAAGCAGATTTAGGTATTTTTTTCATTTTTCAGATACTCTGCGAGGCAGAAAGGGTACCGAAGGGTACAATGATACTGTCTGGAAAACTCCGGAATGAATGGACTGGTAATTTGACTTAAAAGTACTTTGCAGTGCCATACCTTATCGAAGAGTTGGTGTAGATCTAAAAACAACACATTCTTCTTTCGAGATTTTTGCAAATGCTGTTCTTGAATGGTAGAATGACTTTCTTGGAAACCAAATTTATACAATGGGATTAATTAGTCATTGGGGATTATTTTCTATCCTGTTCAGTAAGAATCTTTTAAATAATTTGTCGGTCTGTGCAAATTAGTGTCATGCGTAGGTTTTTCGGGCTTTGCGACCATGACTACTTAGGAATGTCTCCATTGTGTAGGGAAGTGATAGATAGAAATCATAAAATTGAATATAGTGTTATTTTCAGAATGATGAAGCTTGGTGTAGGTGATTTTATTTTGTCTCTATCATTTTCTTTTGTTGTAAATGAATTCAGAGGTGCAGACAATAGACCATGTCAGTTGAAATGTTCTATTTCCTACTCAAAATTTAAGTTATAGATGATAGTGACGTAATGATTTGGGCAAGATGTTCTCCAAAGGTGTTTTTTCTTAATCAAGCCCAGCTTCAATCTGATTATCTTAAAGATGGTTCAGACATAACTGAACTTTACATTATTTGGTAGCTTTCTCCAAGTTGTAATTGGAGGCGTAGTAATTAAATTTGGAGTCTGTGAATCAATCTTGTTTGGGATTATTTTCTCTTGAAGGCTTGTGGATTTCTATAGTGTCTCGATTTCAATGGTGTGGCCTAAATCATTCAAGATTATTATCAGTGGACTGTGACTTGAGGTAAGTTCTAGGGCGTAAAAGATCTGATGTAGTAATGGAACAGTTAAAAGAACATATTCGCCAGAATTGTTAGAAATGAAAAAATATTTTAGATTTTAACTCAAGAAACTACAAAAACTTTTTGTTAACATATGTCGCACTTGATTTGAATCTGAAAGTAACTGGAATTTCTTTACAGTTCCCTTTTTAAGACTTTGCTCCTTTCCAAATCTACTATGACATTCTACCTTTTCTATATTTTCAGTTAAATAAGACTTTTATTGTAACTTCAAATTTTCTGACGCGAGATTTACAATATGGTGATTAACATATAAATATTTGCACATTTTTGTAAATTTTACCAAGTAAAAATATAAATAGGATGAGGTAGGAGCGTCCAAAAGATTTTGCGGAGCACGTGCGATGGAACTGAGTTATTCAGAATATTCTTCGGAACACTTCTTATGTTAGGGTCAAAGTATATAAGAATCTCTTTGGAGCACGCAAAACACTAGAACACCAGATACAATAACTTGGATTTTTGTTCACAAGATTTTTTTTGGAGAACACGTACTCTTTGGAGCATTTACACGATATTATAAACTAAACCAGGGCTGTTGCACTATTCAAACTATTCATCGAAGTATATATGTGACGTAGATGGAATGTCTAACACATTCTTCGGGCACTCATGAGTGGGCCGAAGCATTCAAAAAAGTCTTTGGGGCATTTACGACGGGAATGCCGAGGATACTATATAATAATACAACATTCTTTAGAACATGCACAAAGAAGTTCGAATCTCCAAAATACTTACCGGAGCATTCAAGAAACACTGCGACACTAGCTCTGATGACCGGAACCGTTGCTATGTCTAGGAAAAAAAAAAATATATATATATATATATATATATATATATATATATATATATATATAGATATATCGGAATACACATGACAATGCTAGAGTGTCCAAAATACCTTCCAGAGCACTAATGGCAGTCTTGGGTGTGTAAAATACTCTTTTGAGCTCTTTCGACTTTGTAGAAATATCAGTTCACAGTTTCTCCATTTAAAATTTCACTTTTTCCGAATCTGGTAAGGAATTCTATCTTTTTCAATTAAATAAGACTTCTATTGTAACCCCAAATCTAAAATTGAAATTCTTTGACGCAAGCTTTACAAAATGGCTATTAGCGTATAAATATTTGTACATTTCTGTTAAATTTAACAAGTGAAATCTTGTGGGTAGACAATTGACAATAGAAATATAAATTTGACGGGGTAAGAGTATCCAAGATACTTTTTAGAACACTACAACACTGGATATGATAACCCGAACTGCAGTAATACCTAAATTCGGAGCTCATATAACGGAGCTAGGGTGTCCAAAATATTATTTAGAAGACTTACGATAGGGTTGAAGTATCCAAGATTCTCTTTAAAAGCACTAGATCACAATAACCTCGACTGTTGTGGTGTCCAAACGATTTATCGAAGTATATATGGCGTAGCTGGAATCTTCAATATTTCTTCCGAAAACTCATGACGGGGTTGCTCTTCAGAGGTTTTACAATTTTGAGGATACTCTTTGGGATACTCACGATATATTAAAATACTGAATATGATAACTCAAATTGATGTGGGGTCTACAATATTCTTCAGAGCACACACAAAGAAGTTCGAGTGTCCAGAACATTTCCTGGAGCATTTGAGGAACGCTACGACTACCTGGACTATTTGTGGTGTCTAGAAAATTTGTCGAAGCACACATGACGGTGCTAGAGTGTCCAAAATACCCCCATAGCAGTTTTTAATGTCTAAAATGCTCTTCGGAACTCTTATTACGGAGTAATGTCACTAGACAGTTCCTTTATATGGAATTTCACTTTTCTCCAATTCTACTAAGGAATTCTATCTTTCCCACATTTCTAACTAAATAAGACTTTTATGTAACCTCAAATTTAGCATTACAATATGGTATTAACGTACAAATATGTACAATTTTGCTAAGTTTAGCAAGTAAAAGGTTGTGGGTAGACAACTGACAATTGGAATATAAATTTATAGGACAATAGTCAAGGCTCTTTTGCAATTATATGATAGGCGCAATTGTGCCCTTGCTATTTGACCTCGTTTTTTAACCGGGTAACTGTCGACTAGCTGGGTGTATTTACTAAATGATTTATTTTTAGCGATATGTAACACTACATGTACAGAGTAATGGAAATACTTTTGAGCACTCACACTTAGTAGATCAGGGTTTGATCCAATCCTAACAGAATCGACTTAAAATAGTGCGTGATAATCGAGAATGTACTTGAGTGTTTTCTTAAGTGAGCGGCAGCTCCGTTTCGCTGTAACCAAACTGTGCGAAAACGCAACAAAGGAGATAATTTTTGCAATTGTTGCCGAACTCTGCATTAACTCGTTTGGAGCGTTTAATTGCTGCTTTCTTTCGACCTTCCGCGAGCGATATGGTGGCCTAGAGCTCCTTTGTATGTTAACACGGGAGAGCATTATTTGCCCGACTTCTGATTATCTCGCTCTCCCTAGAACTAAAAAAGCCGGCTCCAGCCGCCTTTCTTTGCATTGAATGGCAAGGCGAATTGAATGCTAATTTTGCAGAAATGATGATGCACTTTCGTTTCCAGGAGTTTGGTTCTGGGAAGGCGCCTTATTACGTTTTTATAAAGGCGGGCGTGTTTGTTTGCTTATTTGTAAGAGGGCTTCACGGCAGGTGATTCGATTGGAATAGTCCTGTAAGAGCAAGGCATTTTTCATTTTAATACAATGCACTCTCTTATATTTTACTATGCAAAATTATTTACTAGTACGTAAAATTACCGCGTGTTACATTCTATGGCTTGTCCAAAAGTTTCCATATGTGACTTTGATGCCTTTACACATGTGACAAATTTTTACCTTTTCCCTTTTAAAGGTTAATTTTATAATTATGGAAGATTGAGCTGGTACTTTTATTTGATAGCTTTTCTCGTATAAAATTACCAACCTAACCAAAATACATGATGGAATAAATATGCATTTTTTAAAAACGCCTTGATAACTTATGTAATCTACTTTATTTCACAACGGAAATAAAGTTGGTTGGTTGTGTACTAAAGTTATGTCGGAAAATAGAGTGCACCAAGATACAGTTGTTACGACCCAAACCAAGGAAGAGTCACCAGAGTGGTGATGGTACGGTGTCCTAAGAATTTGGAGTGTTCAAGATGCTGTTCGAAATCCTTGCGGAACACAATGCTAGTTACGATAGTTTGGGTTCAAACGGTGTCTAAATGGTTTTTCGGAAAACACACGACTGAGTTGGAGTGCCTAAATACTCTTCTGAGTACTTATGGTGTAGTTGAAATGTCTACAATAATCTTGTGGTGTTTAAAAGATTTGTCGAAGCTGGAGTTCCCAAAATATTCTACAGTTTACTCACGATAGGATTGAAGAATCTGAAAGCTCTCTATGACAAAATAGTAGTATCCAAGATTCTAAGTAGTCGCTGATCATTATGACATTGGATATTATAACCAAAATTGAAATAAATATGATAAGATTTATCAAAACTGGAATAACTAAAATATTCTTCTGTGTACTCATGATAAGAGTTGAAGTGTCTAAAGTACTTTCCGGAACACTTACGATGGGGTAATAGTGTTCAAAATACTTTTAGAAGCACCCTCGGGACACTGTAACACTAGATACTATAATTCGAACTGAAGTGGTGTTCAACGTATTTTTCGAAAAACATACGACGTAGCTGAGGTATCCAAAATACTCTTCAGTTTACTCGCGATGGGATTAAAAATCCAGAATCTTTCTTTGGAAAAATGGGAGTGTCTCAGATACTCTCTTAAGTACTTCCTGAACATACTATAGATAAGATTGGAATGTCCAAAATACCATCCGGGCCACTTACGATTGGGTAATAGTGTTCAAAACATTCTTAAGGATACTATCGGAAACATAATACTAGAAACGAACTCAAGTGGCGTTTAAAATATTTTTCGAAGAACATACGACGGAGCCGGAGTGTCTAAATTACTTTTTAGTATCCAAGATTCCCTTCACAAAACCTAGTCCTTTGGGATATGCAAAAGATTGGAATGTCCAATGTATTCCTCAGAGGAATCACATGGTTAGAATTTTTCAAATACCCTTCGGGGTACTTATGTCAATATAGAAGTATCCAAGATATTTTTCGGAACACTTGCGGTATATTACAACACTGAACTAATTCTAACTAAAGAGGTGCCATAAAGGTTGTTCACAGTATTTGCAATACTACGATCACATTGGATATCATAATACGATAACTGGATCGTTGTGATGCCCACAAGATTTTTTGGAGCACCCACGAAGGACTTGGAGTGTCCAAAATTATTTTCGGGTGCTCATGGCGGAATTTGGGAGGATTTGCGGAATACTACGATACTAGATAGGATAATCTGGACTGTTTTTGTGTTCAAAAGGTTCGTCGAAGCATTACGACGAAACTAAAATGTCCATTGCTCCTCTCAGAGCACTCAAGATAATATTCCAATTGTTTTTGAAACATTTACTACAGAGTGGGAGTTTTGTCCCAGAAACGCTCGCAGTACATTACAACACTGGATACAATAACTAAAATCCAAATAGCATCTACAAAATTCTTTAAAGCACACATAAAGTGGTTGGAGTTCCCAAAAATTCACAGAACAATGTAACGATAATCTAGACCCTCGGTGACCAAAAGATTTGTCGAAGCACATACAATAAAGTTGAAGTGCCCAAAGTGGTCTTTCAGGCACTCAGGCACACATGGGGTAGGAATGTTCAAGATACTCTTCGAAACACTTGAGGTACATTACAGGATACGATAACTTGATTTGAAGTGGTGTCCAAAAGATTCTTCAGAAATCGAGAACTGTTACGGTGTCCAAAAGATTTGTCGAAGCACATACGATGAAATTGAAATATCTAAGATTCTCTTCGGAGTACTTACGATGAGATAGGAATGTCCAAAATACCCTTCAGAATAATCGTGGTGCATTACGATACTAGATACGATTACCCGAACTGGAAACTGTGCCCAAAAGATTGTTCAAGGCGCGAGGGTCCGAGGTATTATTTAGAGTATTCGCGAAACGTTACGACACTAAGTTCGATAATGTGGACAGTTGCAGTATCCAAAAAAAATTCGGAGCTAAATTATTCGAAATCGAAATCGAATCGGTTTATCCGAAATTATATTTAAAGCACTTGCGGAATACTACGGCATTGAATGTGATAACCCAGACTGAAGTGGTATCCACAAGATTCTTCGGACCATACATGAAGAAGTGTGAATGTCCAAAATAATTTTCGGGGAACTCATGGGGGGATTGGAGTCATCAAAATACTCTTCGTAGTACTCGCGGAATATAGCACACTTGATAACCCCAACCGAAGCGTTGTCCAAAAGCACGCACGACGAAGCTTGAGTATTCAAAATACTATCCGGATCATTCACAACAGGTTTGAAGTGGTGATGGGTACGACAACCCTGACTAAAGCGGTGTCCAAAAAATTCTTTAGAGCTGGAGTGTCTAATACATTCTTTGTAGCATTTACAGCGTGATTGGAGTGTCCAAACTATTCTTAGTAGGTTTAGCAAAACACTATAATACTGGATACGATAACTCACACTCAAGCGATGTCCAAAAGATTCTTCAGACTGTTTCAAAATTACCATCGGAGCACTCAGAACGGGGTTGTTTAAAATCTAAGTCAAAGTTTCATATATAAATTGATATAATTAGAGATGTGTGAAATATAACATCTGATTCCTGAAATGAAATTTATCACTACCTTTACATTTTGTAGTCCTGTTCTAGAGCTCGGGCTACAGCTTTGCTGAAAACATTAAAACCAGAACTTTCAAATGACCAATAAGATGGAAAAATGAAGTCTGAAAGGCTGTATGAACCGAGGTTGAACTTTTAGTCCTAACCATGGTTATCCTCCCAGAAACCTTTGCTTTTTCCTCATAATAATTGAACTTAATGTTGTTCTAATAACTCACCTATGTTCTATAATACTACTACACATAAACTTCTGAGAGTTCGTCGTATTATATTGCATGTTCCAATGCGTAGTGTAAGCCCTGACATGTAATTCCCCTACCAAGCCCATAGATCAGACAGCATCATACGATAAACGAAAATAATTTAGTTGCTTGTAATGACATTTTGTTTATATGTCGTGTTCGAAATCCTAATTCTCATCAATTTTATATTAAAGCTGGTGGAATTTTATAGTTTTACTCAAGATTTTAAGAACGGTGTTCATACTGTCTTGGTCATACTAATTTTTTTGTTGTCAACTATAAAGATGCAGGAATTGGACATTCTCAGTAACGTCGAGCACTCCGTCTGAATTTCCGAAAAGATTTTCCAAGCTGCATAAACGTCATTTTTAAAAGCTTGCGCAGTAGGTTCTTCTAAAGAAGACTATCGTCTGCAGTACTGTCACCACCGGCATTATCTTCCTACTCTTTCGCTTTTGGAACTTTTCAAAAATACTGACTATCAACACACTTCTAAGTCGGGAAGATTCGAAAGCTTTCCTTAAGGGCTAATGACCTATTAGTCTCTTGCCAACCGTAAGAAAGCTTATAGAGCAGGTGATACAAACGCACATAAAGATAGCAGTTCAGGATTTTGGTTATTTCACCATTTATTAACACCTATGGATAGTGGAATAAATGACAGAAAATATCAATCACCAAGTCATCCTCAGGCATACTCTTCCTTGACGTAACCAATACCTTCAACGGCACACCGTAACCTCAACTCCAATTTCGTTACTGATGATTCTATTGGAGAATCCATGTAGATGGAGTTATCAACAAACCGAAAGTGGCAACGTCGGAAAGATCGGTAGACATCTTTATTTCCCCTCTGATTTTCAGAGATGCGGCTCAAGATCTGTACGATAACATTTAAAGCTACGGAACGTATCTATTGCTGCAACCCTTACAATGATGAAATCTATCGAGTAGCTTTTTTCGAGCTTACAAAGGTTTTTTTTCTTATACTTAACCGCCTCCGCCAAATTCACGTCAAGTGAATTTACGTTAGGGGCAAATACCACATATTCACTATTGAAGTTGAGGTATTGAGGCCTAAGGGAGTGTCTCGTCTCATAAATACAGCGTTGACATATTGGACATAGTGGATATCTCTAGTAGAGTAGTAGAGGATGTTTAATGTACTAAAAATAAAACAAGTTATCTGCCTACCTATAGACAGTTCTTTGTTAGTATCAAACCCCAATAGATTCTATATCAAAGCTTTCTTTTCGACACACACCTATATAGACGCATAATGCTTTCTTACTCTTAATCACTACATATATGGTCTAATAGATGCGAAGGCTTTCACGGTCGGTGTTATGGTGAATCGTATGGTTGATTTTCGGATTGTAAGGCTGTGGTCGAAGTTCAGAAACTCTTGACGTTTCGTCCACAACTGCGGCGGACAACCTCAGAAGAAAATCTCCTGAAAATTAAGTGACTATCCCGTGCGTTTTCGCTTTTATACTCGTGCGAGTATGGTACTACCACCACCAAGATACGAGGTTTGCTGAGACCAGCCAAAGAAACCCATAGAATATATCATACTGCATACCTTGTCCACATGAGCAAGTCTACATTGAGACTACGGACCAAACGATTACCACCAGGATAAAGGAACACAAACGTCATCTACGCCTTAATGAACCCGATAAATCAGCAGTTGCTGAACATGCTTTGGGAAATCCTGACCACGAGATAGAATTCGGGCAAACACAAGTTTTATCTAATTGTAGGAATTAGTAGCCGAAATTATACAGAGGCAATGGAGATTTATAAATATAAAAATAATTTTTACACGTACGGGATGATAACTTAATTTTTAGGAGATTTTCTTCTGAAAATGTCCGCCGCAATTGTGGACGAAACGTCGAGAATTTTTGAACTCCGACCACACGATGCAACTTATATGGTCTATTGCAAGTCATTATTTAATCTTTCTATTTTTACACAATACTAAAAGTATATGTTAAAAAGAGTTAAACTTTATTAAATATACGGGTATTTTGGTTTTCTTGTTGTTTTTATTTTCTATTTACATTTATCTCTTAAGATTACCTCTTCTTTATTCCAGTAATTTTTTTCGTTTCAGGTATCTTTTTATTTGGTAGTTCCACTGTTCTTGGACTTTATGTTTTTTTTTCATTTTTTATATTTTTCTGATCGTCTTAGTGTTTTCATTTTATCTTATTGTGTTACTTCTAACTTTGTCTAATAAGTTTAAGACTACACTTTTCTTATAATATAATTTCACTTGTATGTTTCTTTTGAGTTTTGTTCCAAGATTACAGTTCAGAATTATCTATTAGTACTTCAATGAACGGAGAAATGAAAAAAAGTCTTACTTTGTTTCTGTTATCTAATTCTTACATATCTTCTTGTACTGTCATCGTTCATTTGTCATCTCCCATGATTGTACATAGATATTTAAGCTGTTCCATTTGGTCTTGTTTTACCTTGCGTTTATACTTTCTGTATTTTTCAACACTATCGTTACTTTTTGCTTTTATGTTGTTTTCTATTAAAACTAAATAATTAACAAATGCCGAATGATTTGTTGCAACTCTTTCTACACTGAACTGTTCCTGTATTGTCTTCTTTATTTTGTTTCTTTTTACTTTTTTTTACTTAGTTTCATGTATGTTTATAATATACGTTTGTTCGATGTATCAAGTGATCTTGATATGTTTATGGACCTACGATACAACGCTCCGTTGCTTTTAATTAATACCATAATGTTTACTTGTTTGAAAACTCGATATACTCAAAACTTGTTATTTTGATATTTGAGTGTTGCTTATTTTTGGTTACTTATTACAACTTGGGTAGACCCCCCCCCCCCCAAAAAAAAATTAAATGTTTTTGAGCATGATATTTGAATATTTCACTTTTTATTAAGACCTTGAAGGCAAAATTTGCTCTTCGCAATTTTTATCAGCCAAAAATCGTAGATCAACACTCTTCTGGAATTCAAAACCGGTATCATCAATTTGGTCAAAAGTTAAGTTCAGACCAATTTTGAGCTTCTTCTTGGTATTTCATGATTATGGTCGGAAATCAAAAATCAAAGATTGTCTATATGGTCTTATCTTAATTTTTTTTGGAAACTTCTAGGGATTTTGTTTTTATTTGGAAAATTGAATCTTCATATTTTCTCTGTCCTATGACTTTTGAACATGTTTTTGACAAATTTCTAAATCTTCCTAAGATCATTTGTACTTATCTACAAGCTCAAAAAGTTCTGATAAATGTCCGCATGATGACTTTGTGACGATTGTTAAAGAAATGTTAAACTTATAAAAGCCTTTTAATCAAAATGGTGGGTTGATGGCTGTTATTAAATAATCAGAGATTCACGTCTCGTAGGCAGTCTTGGATATTATTGCACCCTTGGCAAACCGAGTCGGCAGGCGCATGACGCTTCCTGTCGAGCGAAATCCACCGGATTCAAATTAGGCAGTTCAGCGAACGCTTTGCATCGGCGGAAATTGCCGGAAGCTGGAGCGTATCGCGAAAATCTGCGCTTCCGACTGCCGAGGACGCGGCTCCACTCTGAGCCATTTCCAGCGCGGGTCACGGACGCTCCGCCGATGTCAAAAGCCGATCTACGGGCGCACTGCATTAGGCTAAATGGAGTTGCAATTACTGGAACGCGGCCGACCTCGAATACGTTCGAAGTGTTATGGTGACAATGGCGGCGCTGCGGCACCGCTTCCCACATTGTGCATATGCTAATCAGCCAAAATGCTAATTTCGTATCTCTTTCTCTGCTTTCTCTGCGTAACTTCCTGTGTGCCGGCATAAAATGATGGTAAATCAAGTGTAAGTTTTCCGCATTCCTCAAAAAGGAACAACGAACTTGTGAATTGCAAAGTTTTGCGAATCATGGCATCCTAATCAGTCATTTGTTGAAGAAATGCGTTAAGAGGAACATAAGAAAAGTAAGAACAAGGACGAAAACAGATGAAACAAAAAACAAGACTTCAAAAAAGACTTCTAAACCTGTCATGTAGATTTTGGTTAGATTTTATAGAAAATAGAAATTGAAAATTTTGTCGACAGTCTGGAACATTAAAGGTCTGGGATATACTTTTCACGAAGAAATCTCCCAAGATGTATAGATGGTTTTTTCAACTGTATCGCCTGTATTTTTGTTAGTGCACTGTCCTCATTCTTCTCCAATTTTATAGATCTTGGAAGAATCTGGGAATACCGACCCAATAGTCTCGTCAACCTTGAGGAAGCTTGTGACGCAAATAACATAAAAGCGCATGAAGATAGCAGTTCAACATCTAAAGCCTAAGCTTCCATTTTAATGATTTGGGAAGACTATCAACCAATTAATCTTTTGTCAATTGTAAGGGAGCTTGTAGAGCAAGCTTTGTAAAAGCACATGAACTCAGCAGTTTTGATTCTAAAGCCAAAGCTTCTATTTTGATGATCTGAAAAGACTATTGACCTTTTAGTTAACCATAAGGAAGCCTATATGGTAAATGATAGAAAAGCGAGTGAAGATAACAGTTCAGAATCTTAAGAAACAGCTTTCATTTTAATTATCTGAGAAGACTTTTAACCTATTAGTCGAAGAAACTTGTGGAGCAGGCGATACAAAAGCGCATGAAGATAGCAGTCGAGGATCTCAAGTCAAAGTTTCCATTTTGATCTTTCGAGAAGATTATTGACCAATAAGTCTGTTGTTAAACATAAGGAAGCTTGTGAAACAGGTGGTATATAAGAGCATGAAGTTAGCATTTAAGCATCTCAAAGCTAAGCTTCCATTTTAATGATTTGAGAAGACTACCGAATGATTAGGCTTCTATCAGCTATAAGGAAGCTTATGCCTTAGATGATAGCAGTCAAGGATATCAAGTCAAAGCTGCTATTTTGATGTTATAAGAAGACTACCGACCTATTAGGCTTTTGTTTACTATAAGGAAGTTTGGGAAGCGGGTGATACAAAAGTACATCAAGATAGCAGTCTTGAATTTTAAACCAAAGCTTCCATTTTGATAATCTGAGAAGATTAGCAACCAACCAGAAGCTCATGAAGATAGCAGTTTTGATTCTAAATCCAAAACTTCCATTTTGATAATCTGAAAAGATTATAGACCGGTTAGTCCTTTGTCAACCATGAGGAAGCTTGTGGACTACATGATGCAAAAGCGCATGAAGATAACAATTGCGGACCTAAAGCTAAAGCTTCCATTATGATGATCTGAGAAGACGATCTATTGATTAATCTTACGTCAATTATAAGGAAGTTTAAGGAGCATGCGATACAAAACCGTATGAAGATACCGGTTGAGAATTTCAAATCAAAGCTTCTATTTTAATAATTTGAGAAGACTGTCGATCTATTAGACTTTTGTCAACCACGAGGAAACTTGTGGACCAGATGATACAAAAGCCGATGAAGATAACAGCAGATGACCACAGCCAAAGCTTCCATTGTCATGGTCTGAAAAGACTGCCGACCATGTGCAAGCTTGTGAAGTAAGTGATATAAAAGCGTATAAAGATACCAGTTGAAGACCCAAATCCAAAACTTCCTTTTTGATGAGCGACTAAGAGGAAGAAGTCACGCGCAGGTATAGTCAGTCTTGACGTAGTTAAAGTTTTCACGTTGATATGCAACATAGCCTCAACTCCCACTGCGTTACTGACGATCCCGTGAAAAAATCGGCCAACAAAGCGAAAGCGTAGAGGACGGCAAGGTCGGCGCATGGCTCCATATTGCTCTCGTGACGTATGCATCTGAAATGTATCGCAACATTTGCATTCAAAATCGGTTTCTCAAATTTTTATCCCTGGTTTAATTGACACCAATAATGGAATGTTACTAGCATTACCTCTTAAGTATAACATGACCATGATGGTTTTATTAACATTGAAAAAGATTCGGGTTTTCCCAAAATTGGTAAGACTAATGAAGACTATTGTTTATAGTTTCATTTTCCTGCACCAGAATTGAGTGTTAAAGAGAAAATAGTAAACAGATATTTTATTGAACAATGTGAAGAACAAAGTTCTTCTAAGTTATCAATGGCAAAACATTTTTACTACAGACTTTAGCATTGAGATAATTTGCTTATGTAAGACAAGGTGAATGTTATTCGGATTCATCCTCTTCAAGAATGTGCCCCAATCAAGTAGACGATGTCACACATGATTGGAAGTAAGAAGTCCATGCAAAAATGGCAGTTTTTTCTATAATCCGATTTCTAAGTGATGGTTTTTCATTGTATTTCACATTGGTTATTTCCAGCTGTGTTATTCATATATAAAGAAAAAGAATGTTCCTGAATACCAAAATGTGATCGTGATTGTTCATCTCCACTTTTCTGATGATTTGAATGAACTATACGTTTCGCTATTTAATTTTCATGTTGTTAGTTTTTGTTTTGGTTTCCTTTCCTGTTATAGCCATATACATTTTTAATTAGGCCACTGATTTTTTCCAGGTTAGAAAAATTCAATTTATTTGTTTGTTTTTCTCCCTTTTTATTTCTTATTTTTACAATTCATCTCACTAACCTATTTTAAGTGTCAATGAAATGCACTCTCTTTGGATAGTCATGAGTGACAATGTTCCCATACTGTATAAATCCAAAGTTTTGTATCCCCATCTGAATAATGTCCTTCTGGTTCCTTTCTTCTAGTCTTCTTGAACTTCCTTTAGGTCCCAGGATGTCTTTTCGTCTTTTGAGGTTGTCGATTCACATGCAAGTCACTTCTTACCCAAACATTCAACATAATAAAAATATTCAATATCGAAATTCTGTCCCAACTCAAAACAACTTTCGTTCTTAGGGAAATGGAGTAGTGAGTACGTTTCAGAAAGAAAATGGTCGAATTTTATTAAAAGCAGTTTTTAAAACTAATCAACAATTAAAATTAAAGTTTTAGAAATAATGATAGGTAAATGTTTATTATTAGTGTTAAGCCCTAACCAACAGACAGCCGAAATAGCTCAGTTGGGAGAGCGTTAGACTGAAGATCTAAAGGTCCCCGGTTCAATCCCGGGTTTCGGCAGTTAAAGTTTTTTCTTACTGGATAGTTAAATCAATATTTTAATATACTTTTATTTCTACTAATCGGTTCCTCCAGGAATCTTAAAATGAGTATCTTTATTTCATATATTCGCCAAAGTGGTCCAGCGGTTGAGGCGCGGACTGCAGTGTGGACGGACCCGGGTTACCTTCCTGGAGCTCTCTGGTGCCTGGCCGATGGTCTACTCAGTCACTAAAAATAATTGAGTACCTGCGTTCACTCGAGCAAGGGGTAATAATGGCGATCGTCTAAGGCGTGGTGCTTGTCACATCGCCCCGCATTCGAGATGGTGCGCGACGACCGGGTACAGTGAACGAACATCTGAGAGCCTTAACTTCTCAGTTTGCAAACCATGGTTTCACGGGGGTTACAGCCGTACCATCATATTATTCATCAAATTATAATACAAATGAGCAAAAACTTCTGATTGCTGTTCATAAACCCTTCATTTCCATTTCTAGATAACACAGCGAACTGTTTCTTTTCATGATGGCGTTAACACTTTTCACAGTAGTTTTCTTCTTTTTCTTGTTGTTCTGTCCCCCCTTCATTAAACTCATCAAAGTATCCCAGGACGTTTCGTAGATCGAATTGAATATTGAACTTATTACCTTTACTTAATTAATTTAATTCAGAAATTTGTAGAATGGTACTGGCGGAAGATGGAAGTGAAAAAAGGTTGAACACAATCAATCTTATGATGAAGATTAATTCCCATGATTTGCCCTTTAATATACAAGTTTCAAAAATGATAAGAGTTTGTAACCTTCTTCATCCCCTTCTTTTTCTTCTTGTTCTGCTTCTCTTTTATCATTTTCCGCATTTAAAATTGCCTCTGCAGCATAAAGCATCATAGAACGTTTCGCAATCTAAATTTAATACTAAATTTTCCCCCTTTAATAGTTTAGTGCTTATGGAGGAGGAGACAAGAAAAAAGTTAAACAAGGACAATCCTAAAATGAAGATAAATCGTTTTGATTTATAATTTAGTACACCAGCTTTAAAGATGATAGAGGTAGTTCTTCTCGTCTTCGTTTTCTTTTTTATCATCATCATCTTCGGTACACAAGCTACTTTCTTAGCAGAAAATGTCATGGAACATTTCATGGACTAAATATAATGTTAAACTTGTCACCTCTACTTCAATAGTTCGATTCAGAATTCTATAGAATGGTAATGATGGAGGATGGAAGTCAAAGGACAATTCTAAGATGAAGAAGGGTGTCGGATTTGGGTTAGATTCTTTTTATCCATCCACCCATTTCTTCCAGAGCTTTCTGTGTAATGCCATTTTCTTCATCTCTTCTATTGCTTTGTCTCTTTCCATATCTACCATTTGTTGAAGATTTTGCAGTCTTTTCCTATTGTTTTTAATGAGTTTGTTCATTCCTATTATAAATAGAAGTGGGCTCTCCCTAACTTCTGCTATCTGAACCTTTCCTTCCACTTTATTATTTTTACGAGTGTTTTCGAAATATTAATTTCTTTCTATTGAATCGAATGAGATTTATAAACGTTCTTCATCATTTTCTAAGCTTCTTTCTATTAGGTTTCTTATACCGTTCGTCTTCCCGACATGAATGATACGTATTCTTCTTCAATCTCCTCTTCTACGAATTGTCTTACTCTTTTTCCATTATTTTTGTATAGATCTTAAAGCTTGTCGATGACGGGCATATAGCTCTGTAATTATCGCATCACTTACTACTTTTTTCCTAGTTGATTGATATTACTCTAGTTTCCCAAGCTGTTTTGCATATTCCCCAGAGCTAATTTATGCTTTCTTCTCCTTACTTAATCATTTCTGGTTCTATTTCGCCTTCTTCACCTGGTCTGCCTGTTTTTATGATTTTTATCGCTTTTTTATTCTTTTTCTACTAATGTTTTCTATATATGATTTTGTTGTCCTCCTTTTTATTGTTTCTTCATGTTTTTGTATTGTTTTGCTAAAGGCGTCTTCGTAATATTCTTTCCATATCCTTACAATGCTATTAATTTTATTATCTTTGTCCTTTATTCTCATAGTTTCTTTTTCTTTAATCCCTTTAATCCCTTTCATTGCTCAAGAACTTCTATAATTAGTTATTTAACTTTCCTACATTTCCTTTCTATAATCCTATGTTTCTCTTTTTGCATTCTTGACAACTATTTTTACTTATGATTTCGTTTTGTTATAATCCTCTTTATGATGTACGTTTCTGGTTTTGAGATATTTTTCCCATGTTTGTTTCTTCTCCTTTACTTCTTCGTTCTACCATCTTGTTCTTTTGCACTTGCATTTGATTCCAAACTTTTTTTCTTCTTTTACTAAATGTAGCTTAGTTTTCTTCTAATGACCACTCTTCTTTCAGCTCCTCAAGTCTTGTCATTTTTTTTATCGGTGTTCCTTTTGTACTTTTCTTGAGTATCTTGTTCCTTGTATTTTTTTCTTTCCTTTATTCTCGTTATTTTAGCATTTAATATTACCGTGGCCATCTTGTGCTGTGCTTGTGATTTGTATATACTGTATAGTCAATTAAGCTCCTTGCGTTCCTTTCTTCGGCTATGAAAGTAAATTTTTTCTCAATTTCCTGATGCTAGAATGTATTGCCTATTAGTAGTTCATCGATTTGTCAAAACTCCATCATCTTCATTCTATGTGCACATTTCTACTCACCTTTGCATTACAGTCTCCTATTATTACGATATTTCCTTATTCTTCTCTTACTCCGTCTTTTATATTCTAAGATAAAGGTCGATTTCCAAAAGTTTTAAAAATGATTTGATTTTATTCTTCCCTTCTTCTTGTTGTTGTTGTTCACTTCTCCTTTCATCATCATTATCTTCCATACATCGCGTTTTTAATATCCAAATGACAATTCAGATAGCGTATGAATACGACTTTTCCAAAATGGACAAGTCTGTTGAGAAATTACATTGTATGCGAGCAATATGCCGCTTTAAGTGACCCACACCGACATAAAGCTGAAACAAGCGGAGTTGCAGAATGGCGTTTGTTTTTTGCATAGTTAACACACAGCCAGGTGTCATAACTTCTATAGTAAATGCCCGTGGCACCCAACTGGTGCAAACTTCACCTAAAATTCGTTAAACGGCGTGAAATGAGTTGCACAATGCAATTAACATTTCGCTTTTGAAATGAGGTGCGAGCTGCGAGGCTGGGAATGCAATTAGGCCGCGGTCACGAAGCGCTGCGTCTACGACGAGGAAGAGCCAGAACCGCCAGATGCAAATTGGGGCAGCAATTTGCGGCGGCGGCCCCGTTACGTGCCGCAATTTTTCTCGGCCGCGGAGGAGCTAACGGGCTTTTTGTGATTACAGATTACGCCATAACGTACCCGTCGTTCACGCCATCGCGAGCAAAGCGGTCCAGCGGAGATGCTCCACGGGCGCCCCACTTGGTGCTGAAGGCGCCAGCCCTGGGTCGCACGTTCGATCTGCGGCTCTCGCCGAGCCCGGACTTGCTGGCACCCGGATTTACCGTCCTGGAGACCTTTGCCAACAGGTCCCAGGTCATCCCCCACCACCGGGAGGACCTCAACTGCTATTACAGGTCCGACAGGGCAGCCCTCAGCTTGTGTGGGAATGTGGTAAGAATCTCTTTATAACCATTGAGCGATTTTTTCTTCCGCACAGTTTGGATCTTCTCAAGGAAGACCCTCAGCTTGAACATGTTGATCGCCAAAATCGGCACAGATGGTTTTATTAATCAATACTCTAAGGAAGAGTTCAATAGAATACCACCATATGATGTTGTGATATTTTGTAACCATACCATATGATTTTAGTATGTAAATATTTTGGGCGGATGATATTCCTATCAGTGTCTGTTCTGTAACTTTTATTCTCCATTAATGTTTGTCTGTTATTTTGACATATCTATTCATTTCAATAGTAACCTGAAGTACCTGAAACAGTTTATCATGGTATCACTTATCTGACATTTGTATTTTTGAGGTCTTTCCCCAACATAGTTGATGTTAAAAACATACAAATTTGTATCTTGGTCCACATCCTTAATTTTACTCCAGTCGGAATGTCTTTCATTTGTATACCGGGCCAATTTTGCCATTTTTTTCACTGTTAGGGTTAAGGTTCTTTCCATTCAGGGATCGTGATACGCTATACTTTGTACAGGACCTTTATTATATGACGCAAACTATAAAAAATGCATTACGAAAAAACTAAGCGAGGTAAAATTCCAATTCTTTTTTATTATGATGATGAATAAATGGAATTCAGTGCATTATGTTTTCAAAATGACTGCCTTCACTGGAGATGATCATTTCAACCCTTTTTCCGAAACTCTCAATTGCGCCTTTTCTGATGTTCGCAGAAATGACTAGAACCTCTTCTATGGTGCGATTCTTGAGTTCGTCGATAGACTGGGGTTTCTTCCGATAAACCCTGCCTCAAGATAACCCCACAAGAAGAAATCACATGGGTTTAAGTCGGGGGGATTTGGGGGCTATTTGATGCCACCCTCTATCTATGGGGGGCGTCCAGACTTCTGATCCTCTTTTCAACGACTTCTTTGGGGATGTGAAAGATGCCCTTATTCCGATGGGTGGTGGCTCCATCTTGCCGAAGCCAACATGAGTTGACTTGTCTTTTGTCTCTCACAATTGGAACGAATTTCTCGAGAACTTCTGTCCGATAAACTTCTTCATTCGCATATTTTGTGAGAAACAGTGGGCCGACAATTCCATTGTGGGAAATTGCACCCTATACACCAACTTTTTCTGGGTGCAATTGACGAAGTTAGGTCAAATATGAGTTTTTGGTACCCCAATGTCGGTAATTTTGTTTGTCGACATGGCCAGCTAGTTGAAAATGTAGTCCTCATCCGTGAAATGGACGTGCTTCATGTTCAACTTTTTGGTCCGAACCATCTCTAGGATCACTTTTGCAAATGTGAATCTTTTGCTATCATTGACCTCGGTCAGAAGCTTTTACAATTGAATCTTATATAAAAATATATTCAATTTTTTGATGATGATGGTGTGCATAAAGTCCACCCTCACACCGAGTTGAGCCACGCCTTTAGAAAGTTGTGGGCTCTTGTTCATAAAGCTCCCGAGCTTGTTCTACGGTCTTGGGAGTGGTCACAGTAAGTAGTCTGTCCGTTCTTGATAAACTGTCATCCAGTACACTTCCTGTTTTCTGAAACTTTCCAACCGACCTATTATAACATAGTAAAATAGACAATTTAATTATAAAGCAGATTTTATCATGGTATTTTTATCTTGTTATTGTAGAGACAAACAAGGTAGTGTGCTTGTCAAACTTAATCTTGAAGGCAGTTAGTGCTCTACTGACACTTCGGCACCTCTAAAGGCGGCCACAATGAAGACCCTTTCTTCGGTTGAATATCTGACCTTAGCTTTGCCATTGATAAGCTACAGTTAACTCCAACCCATATGCGAATGGTCAGAATTACAAAAAACCCTAGTGGTGAATGAACCTTTCTAGTATGACACCATATAACTGATTAGATCTCTATTAATTATGTCAGGATAATTTGCCCTTGTTTGTCTTTCCCATTTCTTGGTCTTTTTTTTGTCATTCAATTGGTCTTTTAAAAACTATTTTCGCAAAGTGTCCAAACTCTATAGATTTCGGTGATTCACAGTAGTCATTTAGTTTTTGTTCAATTAACATTTTTTTTAATTCGCGTTTAGTAGTATACATTCCTGTTCAACAGTTTATCCCTTTTGTAAAATGTATTTTTTATCTTATATTTATTCTTCCTTTAATTGATTAAGTACTTTTTGTTCCTTTTTAAAGTCTTCTTGTCGTTTAATATCGATTTCCTGTAATTGTCTTTCTTTTTTTTTTTTCTGTAGTCTACTTCAAGACGTTTGCTTTTATTCGAAACTTTCCCTAGATTGTTTTTATATGGGCTTCTCTAATTGTTTCTGTATGGGATCTGCGGTCTAACCTAACTTCTAAGCATTTTTGTTTTTAAACCTCCCTAAATTTTTAATTTTTTCTGAAGAGTGATCTTTGTCAGCTTCTCAGGTATTACTTCAGATTTATTGGATGTAGGTTTTTGTTTAGATCCTTAACCTTGAAAGGAAACATTGGGATTCATAGCTTTCATGGAGAACTCATAATGTTAATACATCAATCTTTGTAAGATGACGAGTACCAGAATTAGAGATGACACGTGGAAAAAGTTCTCAACTTGTATGGGAACGTGGTAAGCGTCTCATCACAACTAGCGACCTTTTTCCGCATACTGTGGATAATCCACAAGAAAGACATTCGCTTGAAGTTGTTGGTAACCAAAAGTTCCAAAATCTTTACAGATGATGTTATCATTC
The DNA here is from genome assembly GCA_036346155.1 of Sinelater perroti. NCBI lineage: Eukaryota > Metazoa > Arthropoda > Insecta > Coleoptera > Elateridae > Sinelater > Sinelater perroti. Next base: position 17,739,183 of record JARFIY010000254.1, on the reverse strand, counting down.
TTTACTCTAGGAATAAATTTAATAAAACAGCATCATATGATTGCATAATGTTATGTTGGATGGTGTTACAAAACTCTACATCTTCCGGCCTTTCCAAAAATTTTCCAGGGAATGACATCTTTTTGGTTTTACTCCATGTTCAGATTGTCTTCCATTTTCATATCATATCAACCTTCCCTTTTTTCTTTTGAGGTAAAGGTTCTTTTCATTCAAAGATAGCGGTGGTTCTGACAAGTGTGCACGCTACGCTTCATTTATCTTACTGTCACACTGATTTACTCTTTCACTCACTCTTTAGTGTAGTTTCTAAGTAATGGTGTTGTATGGTCTTACTATTGAGAAACTATAGTTAACCTCAGTCCATATGCAAATAATCAGAACTATAAAATTTTGAGATACTGAAACACGTGACTGAATGCAACTTGGTTAATATTTACTGCGTTAAGATAACTTGTATTTGTTACTGATCTTTTCCCCCGGATTTCTTAGTCTCTTTTCCGAATTATTGTTCTTCAGTTGTCCTTTCGTAAGCTCCATTTAGACTAGGTGATTCACACAGTTCATTAAGTTTTTGATCCACTGTTGGTCCTTTTTGGTATTTGGCCTAGTACATTAAGATTTTGAATTTGGTCGTATAGTCCCTTTAGTCTCTTCTTGTAAGGTGTGGTCTTTAGCTTCTGCATTTATTGTTCCTTAAGCTGACTAATTAATCAATGAAGTATCTAAAGACATACGCAGTCAGTGGATATGGTAGCCATTTTTCTTCCCAATTGATTTATTGCTTTCTGTTATTTGTTTTTATTCGAGGCCTTTTCTTAAAGTGTATCTATGTGGACTTCTCTAATTTTTCTCTATCAAAGTCCAGCACATAATAAATTTGATCTCCAAGGGATCTAGCGTTTGACGAACTTCTAAACATTTTGTTTCTAAAACTCCTAAAATACCATATTTGTCAAATTTTGAAGAATAGAAGGCCCCTTTTTGTAATTTGTTATACAATTTTGTTTGTCTGACTTTTTATATTTTTCTGAAAGAAAACATTGATATTTCAAATGTTTTTGGTTAGGCAGTGATTCTTTTTTTAGCTTTCTTAGAGGACTCACCATGTTAATACAACAATTTTTGGAAGAAGTGAATTCAGCAAAAGCTATCACATGTTGTAAGATGAGGAGTACCAAAATTGGATATGAAAGGTCTCGTTATGATCATTCTTCCTCATAGTTTGGATACTTCTCAAGGAAGACCCTCAGCTTGAAGTTGCTTATCACCAAAATTTACAAAAAGTTACAAAATGATTTTACCACTCATTACTCTAAGAATAGAACACCATGATACAATCCCATAAGGATTTCTTTGTGTAACCATACCATGCATGTAGAATATTTTGGGCTGATGTTATTCGTACTAGTGCCTGCTGTGACATTTTTATTCTACAATAGCTTTGATTTGCTGGTTTGGGATAGAGTATTTTTAAAAATAGTTTATCATCGTTTGACTTTCCAAACATTTGTATATTTGATGTCTCTTTTTGGTTAATCTTAAAGAAAACTTTTCAATTTAATGCTTCAAAACCAGCATACTACAATGTTTATCTTGGTTTTTTCCAAAATCTTCAAAGTGATGAAACATTGAGGTTGCTTCTCATTTTATTGTGGCCCTTTTTATATCATGCCAACTTTTTATGATACTGTCACAGTTATTCTTACGCTTTCATTTAGTGTAATTTGTGGATAAAGATGTATGATCTTGCCATTGATAGGCTATAGTTAACACCAACCCATATAAGATGATTAGAATAAAAAAAAATCAAGGATGAACCTAATCTTCCTTACAACTGTTTGCTTTGTTATTAGATCTTTAGTTATTATCTCAAGGTCATTTTTATTTGTTGCTGATCATTTTTTCTTCATTTCTTGGTCTCATTTTCCAACTTTTTGTTATGCAATGGTTAAAAGCGTAACCCTATAGATTTCCAGGATTTCACACTATTCCTTCAGTCTCTGGTTCTTTGTTGGTCCTTTTTGAAATCTGGCTTTGAAACATGCTTTTTTCAAAATTTACGTTTAGTGTAGTATTTTTGTTTAATGTTTCATCCACTTCTATGATCTTCTCCTTGTAAGGTGAAGGTTTATTTTTTGAATCTATTGTTTCTTTAAGGGGTAAGTACTCAATGAAATGTCTAAAATATAATTATGTCATTGTCGTGGTTCTTCTTGTTAAGTCTGGCTTAAGATTTTTGGGATTTAAGTTGAGCAGATTCTTCTTTAGTGTTTGGGAGAAGTAGATACAGTAAAGATTGTCATCTGTTGTAAGCTGATGTAAGACAAGCGGAAAAAATTCTTTTTGAGGAAAATAGAGCCAGGTGGCTCGAATGCACGACTAGAGAGCGTGTTGTGTGTAAAAGCGAATTTGTCTTCTGCATTATTCACCGCGCGCGCGATTTGTCGAGGTACGTGGCGAAACTTTTAAATAATTGGCCCGCTCAAAACGCCGCTGTTTACTGCACAAACACCGCGTGCATTACGAACTTCTCTCCCAGGCGGCTGGTTAAAAATTCATAATTATCGAACGGCTACCCGATTAGGGTTATCAGAACTAGTAGGAGGGTGTATCTGCGGATCTTGCACGCGCGGGCGTTGCATAATTGAACGCCGACCGAAACTGAGTCGGATAAATGGGGCGACAATTGCGGTGTCTTGTGGGCTGGCTTGTCGACCCGCATCGTGGCGAACCGGCGCGAATGTGGGCTCAATCGATGCCGATTAAAAAAGTATGGACTATCAGTTATGTACCGGCAAATCTTCTTTATAAACCTTAACAACGAAACCTCAAACTTGACCTTGAAACTCGGAGAGTTATCTTGGTGGAAGTTTTCTAACTTTTTGATGAAGACTTAAAAGATAAATTGTGCCCCTTAAAAGATCTAATGTAAATAATTGCACATGAATTTCTAAAGACATTTGAATGCCAGCAAGTTCTAGATATTACGGATAGATTCAAACTTTGCCTTAATGCTCCAATATTTATGTGTGAATTCACATCTGAAAACTATGGAAGCACATTGATTGTGTCGCGATGACGTATTCTTCTAATGTCTTCCAGTACATGAGCCCAACTTATCCGTCATTTGAAAACCCACGTGAGTCAATTGAATTTCCGCAAACCCCCATAGGAACCAAAGCATCAATAAAAATTTACTGAATTTTTCCAGCGTGGTATCGTGCACATCGACGACAATAACTATTACCTCATCAATCCACTGCCGTCCAGGTTTTCCAACGAAGGAAGCCACCCTCATATTGTGATACGTAAACCTAATCAGCTCCCCGGCTCGTTTGGGAAGAACGGGGAACACTGTCCGCACGACGGCGTGTTCCGTGATGCCGACTCGTACAAACCGACAAACCGTAGCAAGCGCAAAAGCTACCAATCGCTGCCGAACTTCGTCTCAAAACGCTCCGGCCAGACTGGCAGGGTCCGCAGGAAGAGGGAGGCCTTCCAGCCCGACGGCCCCATCTTCGTCGAGACGGCCGTCTTTGTGGACCGCGACCTCTTCGACCACATGAAGACGAACTTCCCCGTCGACACGGAGCGCGAGCTGATTCGCTTCGTGCTGGCCATGATAAACGCGGTAAGCAGCCCCGAGGCCCAAGTCGCCGCGTAAATCACGCCCTGACGCAGGTTCAGCTGCTGTACCACGACTCCAGCTTGGGGCGGCCCGTAAATTTCGTCCTGAAGCGCCTGGAGATACTCAAAGAGGAATCGCCGGGCCTCTCGCGGCCGCCCGACATTGATAGATTCCTGTCCAGCTTCTGCAACTGGCAACGGACGCGCAATCCCGCGGGGGACCGGGAGCCCCAGCACTGGGACCACGCGCTGATTCTCACCGGGCTCGATTTGTACGTCCGCAGCAAGCACGGGAAGATTTCCAGCCAGGTCGTTGGTGAGTGAGTTCTAGATACGCCAAATAGATAGACAGGAAAACTATTTTGAACAATTTTGTTCTTAAATATGTATAGGATGCCCCAAAAGTGACCTTAGAACCTACTTTGTACGCATTTATAGGACTACAAAATATTGAGCTAACTGTGTTCGGAGTGTTGGGTTTTGTTTAGAGTTTTAGGACTGCTAAAGTCTAGATCTATTCAGAAAATAGTCTTCCAATCTTGAACATTACCATTGGTTTTAAATTTAGGTAGTGGCCCCTGATGAGCATATCATTTTGTATTTGGAAATTAAAAAGTTGAGAAGGGAGGCTCATACAAAGTAGTAGTTTAAATATTTTTCTTAAAAACATCTGCAAATATGATAAGAGATTCTGTTCATTTCCAATATTAATGCAAATTGCGCCTTCACCGAAGGTGAAGGACGTAAGTATTCCAATCATACAACCATTTTTTCTTCATTTGAAATAGTCAATCGTATGATGTTAATACCTATCCGATTTGATAATATCAAAAATTTGTATGATAGGTTTGGCTCCAGTTGCCGGCATGTGCACAGCTACAAGCAGTTGTACAGTGAACGAAGGAAGACACTTCGAAAGCGTGTATGTAGTAGCACATGAGATTGGACACAAGTAAGTTGAATATCATACTTCCTCCCGAGCCGGGTAATTAATGGCTCACTTGTAGTTTGGGCATGCGCCATGACGGACCTCTCGCCGACAATGACTGTGATCCTAGTAGCTACATAATGTCACCCACTTTGGGGAGTGGGAAAATCACGTGGTCAGCGTGCAGCCGCCGCTATTTGCAGCAGTTCTTAGAGTAAGGCCACTTTGGAGTCTCTCCAACCGGTTCATTATTGCACATTTTAGGTCGCCCCAGTCTAGGTGTCTGTTGGACCATGGCAGCTCTGCTGGTCAGTTAGACCACAGTGCCGAAGGTGCTCTTCCGGGCGAAAGATTCGATGCAGACCAACAATGTAACTACCAATAAACTATATTCCTACAGTTTTATAATTATCGTTTTCTAGGTATGTTAAAGTATGGTAGAGGCAGTCGACATTCCTCGCAGCAACCTCTAGATGACGTTTGCAGAGATTTGCACTGTGAGCGCGAGAGGTATACCTGGACATCTCATCCAGCCTTAGAAGGAACAATGTGTGGACACAATTTGGTATACATAGAGTCATGCGTAACTTTACATATAAAGTTTCGTGTAATTTTAGTGGTGTAGAGGAGGAAAATGTGTAATTAAAGGCATGAGCGCGAGTGCTGCTTACATTATGACTGCCGGTTCTCCGGCTAGAATAGAGATGGTGAATGGGGATGGGGTCTGTGGAGGTCGTTCAGCGATTGCGCTTCTGGATGCCTGTTTGGCGAGGAAGGACGCCTCCGCACTGGTAGTACGGGAATTATGATGGCTACTAGAAGTTGTAACAATCCCCGGTAGATTATTTTAATTCTCCAGCTTCAGACCAACAAAGAAATTTGATTACGTTTCAGTCCTCAAGGCGGTGGCTCAAAATGTGAAGGACCCGACAAGAAGTACCAAGCATGTAATGCCCAGCAGTGTCTTAATGTGCCCCGGTTAACAGTTAGGGAGTTTGCTGAACAGATCTGTGGTCGAGCTAAGGACGTCGATAAGGACCTTACAGGTTCTGGATTCCAACGGCTTAGCTCTGATCGTAAGTTTTATCAGAACCAAACATATTTTTGTTTTAACCTCTTCAATGCTTAGCTGAGGAAGCTTGCACTGTTTGGTGTCAGAAACGAAATGGGGGCACTAAAAGTAGAGGCTGGACATTTCCAGACGGTACTGCTTGCCAGACTCGGAGAGGTCGTTATACTAAACCAAGTTACTGCATTAATGGACGTTGTGAGGTATCATTTCAATTAATTGAGTCGGTCCAGGATCATTTTAATTTTTCAGGAGTTTGCCTGTGATCATTTCGATCAAACGGCTTTTGTACAGTTACCTAATTTGTGCCCCATCGATAGGGAAGATAACGAAATCGCATGGACGACAGACATGAAGCGCCGCGACAGTAGAGTGCACTGGAGTAGCGCCAGCGGGTGCCACTTCAACTGCATTTCGCCAGGTTCCGGAATAAGGCTGGTTGTTAATAAGGCGAAGCATTCTCGTTCCAGCATACAGCTATGTCAACCTGATCAATACGTTAGTAGTTCTATTATTGATAAATGGAACTTTCTGATAAGTCACTTTGATTATAGGGTTGCGGACGCATAAAGACTCCGTATCAGCATGCATCAACGGTGTGTAATAAATACAAAGAGCGAGTGCGGCGACTCTCTGGTTTTGGAATGCAAATATCAGCAGCTCTAGGTAAATTTGAGACGCATAATAATGTAAACTACTAGTATTCGATCACTGACCATAATGGTGATTATCAACATTTTTCAAAATTATCACCTATAGGAAACAGGGATGAAAGTATCAGGCATAATAATTTCAACATTGGCAGAATTATCTTCTAGGAAATAAATGGACAGTATGAAAGATATATACACCAAATCTTGTCCAGTTCTTTTATAATCCAGCATTGGGGGTATTTTTCATTTAAATGGTGCACTTGCACCAAAGGATTTGAAATGAAAATAAAAAAATAAATAGATATAAAAGTTAATCTACAGGCAGTGATGGATCTGCTGTTTTTAATGTCTGTATTTCTGAATACAGGAGGGTATAGCCTGTTTTCCAAATCAATCCCAGTATCCAAACATCTATCGGATGTGTTTAAAATAACTTACAAGAATTGCTCTTGCCTGAATTTTGACTTACATTGCCACTTTTTCTGCTTTATCGTATTATCCCATATCTCTCTGCTATAGTAGATATGTAAGGAACTTACAGAAGTCCAATGAAGACATTAGAGCCAGTAAGATATGTTAAGCACTAAGGATACTTTTTTCATTCAAAATTAAATTGAATGGAGTATAAAGCAAGTATAACTGGCCTTGATTGAAAACTTCATGAAAGTATTTAATAAAATGCCCAAACCATTTAGTGAATAAGCAAAAGCAAACTCAATCTGATGGTCAATATTTTTCTACAGCTTCAAGAAGTGTGTAGTTCTTTTATCAATGTTCTAATGTAGTCGATGCAAAAAATTATAATTGATAGCACTTAACACTAAATATAGCACATACTCTCTCCCTCTGCAGTAGGTTACTTCCTTTTTTTTATTAAATGATTCTTCAATATTGATTATCATGATCACTAGGAGTAATAATGTTATCACATGAAGAATATCCTGTTAAACTTCGCTAAATTATACATTGTAGAAAGATTATTTCAATTCTCATTGTTTGGTAAAACTCATTTTCATATTGATTAAACATGTAATAAGTATAAGAAGTAGTAATACAAAAGAAAATTCTATTGTTTGTATGATAACAGTAGCTATCAGTTGTTCAAATTGAAAAGTAGATCACATCAATCACGATGTTTCATTGAGTCGTCAGAGTTGTAAAACCATTGCCCCTGACGAAATTAAAGGAAAACCCAATTACATCAATGTTTTGGTTAAGAAGTGACAGACAGGTTATGTTTTTGATGGTTTTATGATATTCGTTGAGTTAGCTGTAGGACGGGTGATGTCTTCTTGGATAGTTTAACCAGAATGGACCAGTTGCATCTGCAGATCAGGTCTGACATAGGCCCAGAGCCTTTCTGATCCTATGATTCAAAATTCATATGCTAGCAATGCCTTGTTCCATCGGAGTCTTCATCATTTTCCTAATTTGTGTTCTCTTATGTCATATATGTTTTGCAGTCATTACATTATCATATTATTTTTATTAATATTTCCAGTTGAATACATTCCTACATAGAACTTGATTTCGTAATGAATTTCGGTGGAAAACCTACTACCTGACTAAGAATCAAATGGTGAGCAAAATGCTCATGCGCGACAAACCTCGTTATAACCCAGGTAGCGACAAACGACGCTGGATGCTGTTCTATAGTCTGATTGATTATAAATCTCTTAGATTCTAGAAAGAAGAAAAGAATTACAATGCATATACTTTCTTGTATGCTTGCTTTTAGTCACATGCTGTTACTGATAGGGGTCGTTGTCAGTCTTATAGTTTTGAAAAAAAAGTTCAGCATAGAAAGCTCAATACAGTGGGAGGTGCCTAGTTGCTTCCTAAAGAATAAAAAGTTTTACAGTAACCTTAACAATGCTGCAAATACCTTACATAGATGATGTACAAACTTGGAAGTAGTACACAGAATCGTTAAAAGATAATTCCAATAATTTAAAAAATGGATGAAGTTATCTAGTGGCAGTGTGATTACTAGAATTGGCATTCATTTCTAGATCAGAGATGTGTAAGAGAGACTCTCTTAAAACAAGAAGGGGACTAGTGAGTGTTCCATCAGATGAAATGATGATCTAACGTGGATAATGTTATTCATACTTTTGACTTGCTCTAGTTGGCATTAAGTTATGTTTGACTGGAGTTCCAAATATGAAAGAAAGGGACAATGTTTTTCTGAATTGAATTAATAACAAATGCGACCATAAAATAAATATGAAGAACTTGCATACTTGGTGAGGTTATTTAAGCATCTATCTTACGCCTTGAATCTTTCCAAACCAATTTATAAAGCTTTGCATACAGCTCGTGCTTAAGGATTACAGGTCAACTATTTGGACTTGATGGAACTTCTCACTGACGTGCTCAGAGTTTAAACATTCGATTGGTTCAACAATCTTTCAGGTCTAATATTTTCGTATATAAATTTGTACGATACAGTCCAACAATTATAGTGCAAACCACAATATATATTTCTAGTAATTCTGAATATTGGCCTGCAAAAATTGGACCATACTATATATATCCAATACTACCAGTTTTTTCACTTTAGAATCATTGAATTATTTGATATAGTATGACATTTTGCATGATAGACTTTTGTCAAATGGAATTAGTAAATTTATGGGTTTTTGTCTCAAAGATAGAAGTCTTTTGCCTATATAGTCTATTCTGTAATCTTTTTACATGTGGTCTGAACTCTTATGCTACCCCCACCCCTTCCACATATCTAAGGGATCCCACTTAGTTTTTTAAACTAATTTTTATATAAGAGTTACATGGACATTCCTGGTAATGAATACTATAATTGTAATATTTTCTGGATCATATTAATAAAAAATAGAACACTTCTTGAAACTAACCATAATATGGGTTACCTATAACGAAGCTAAATTATAGATAGGTAGCTTGATTAGAACACCTTTGTTTTAAATACAAGATAATAACTACAGCATGGATTTTTGCGTTTATTTCTATGCAGAAGATCCAGACCGACCCTGCCGAGTAGCATGCCAGGATGAAAATATCCCACACCGCTTTTATTTGGTCAATGGCGAGGACGGTTGGTTTCCCTTTGGAACTGACTGTTCAAAAGGAATGTCAGACAAGAAAGCATACTGCATTAGTGGCAAATGCTTGGTACAGTTAACCTCTGGAATATACCTTGGTAGTGATGTTGTGTTTGCAGGAATTTGGGACAGACGATACTCCTGTGTCCGAGAGTGAGTTCACCCTTCCCCTTTTGTCGCGCACTCGGCGCTCACTTCATAGCAATGGCACGAAAGTGACAGCTATTCTCAATGACAGTCAGCTAGAAGACATTATTCAACGACTCAATAGAACACTTGCAGGTATCAATGTGTAGCCTTCCATAGCTGCTAATTACATGAGGGTTATTTGTTATAGGACGCATCAGCGTGGAAGAATTCCCCTACCATCCTGCCAGTAGCTATGACATAGACTTAAGCAATCCAATACATGTGAATATGGACATGATGTCCGCAGATGAATCTGTTCCTCATTACTATTACGTAAACAAAAAAGACAATCCGTATGATTATGCATAATTATAATTTATGTAGAATAGAATAATAGTAATTTTATTAAACTTAAGACAAATTTACTGCTGCTGTTTCATGCCTTTTTTGCTTAACCTCAGCTTCGATCTGCTCGATGGCGTTAAGCAGTCGTTTGGGTTCCAAGAGGAACCACATCCACAGTTGCCTTTTAATGCAAAACCACTTGTCTTCTTCTAACTTATTCTAAAAAAAAAAATTTAATTAATTTACATTAATTCCTCTTGATGCAACTTACTTTTGCCTGATTGAAAATCTGCATGGCAGCCTTCATTTGACCTTCTTGCGTTTCTCGTAGCCGATCGAGCTCCTCAAAAGTGTCGAGCAGTTGCCGAGGAATGATGGTTATTTGGTGAGTGGGGCCGGAAATCAGGAACTTTTGCATGACTGCAATGTCATGTTCACTAAAACGCGCAAATTGGTCAAAATGACTAAATAGACATAAAAGCTCATGTTTCAATACATTTCTTGTGAGTTGCGGCGGTGTTCTATGTAATCGTTGAAAAACACCTGCTGCTCTAGCTGACTGCACTCGTTTTTGAAATTGCTAATTATATCCACGATTTTCGCATCTGTGCGTTGCGGCTGATCTGTTATCAAGGTTCTGATAATCTCCGCTAACTTGAGTCGCTCTTCTAATGGTAAACTGCTGTGGCTTCTGTAGCGATCGATTACTTCCGTCATGCCTTCCTGGAAATTTATGTTTTATAGGTGTATGACTATGAAAATTGAAGTTTATAATAACAATGATGAGGCTCTGTACTCTGCCAGGAAGTATGTTTTGCAAAAAATGAGGTTTAGAAACTTGCACATTTAAATATATGCATTAGTTCTTTTATGTTCAGCCTTTTTTTGAGTTTGGTTTGTGAATTGCAAATTTTGTTGTTAGTAACGCCATCTGTTACAGGGTGACTTTCACTGTTCGTCTTTTGCAATTTATAATATTTTATAAAGTTCATTGCTAATTATTTTTTAATCATGAAAATTATTAACAGAGATAATTTAATACAATGATAAATTGCCAGTTTTATAGTTTTGAAAAAATATCAGTTTGATAAGAATTTTCTATCTGCTATAGAAGGTTTAATACAATGAGAGGTGCGTAGTTACTTCCTGAAGAAGTATGACTATCCAGCAGTGGATATGAGAGCCTTTAACTTTTAGTTTGAAAGGCCCCCATGGGGTTTTTTAGAGCGTCACCATTATTATTTCTAATTATTTTAGAATTAAATGTTCAATATATTAATGTCGTTTTGTGTGTTCAAACTTCATGCTTGTTATATCTGTTATATCAACAAAATGATTTGCAAGCACATGCTTTTGAATTCACATTTAGTAAATACCAATATTTGAACCATGCAGTTTTCCATCAATGCATTCATGTCAAGTATTACTAGCCCACAATATAGGCAGCCTAATAAAAAAATGGCAATTTACTCATTAACTTCACAAATACTGCCATCATCTGAGAGCATGCAATAACTTTAACAAAATTAATATTATTGTTACTTTATTATAATACTTGACGTCATCTAATTTCTTTAATTCCAGAAGTTAAATGGCAAAAGGGCTTCGAAACAAACAAAGCTTCAAGATTACTGGTTATCTTTATCAATAATAAACATAATATTCATTAACAAAAACCTTTATTCCACACTAAAATGAAGTAAGAGCTCCAACAATAAGAATGAATAAAATGTCTGAGATATAGACATAACTAAAAATTTTGCCACAAGAAGTTTAGAAGCTTGTTAACAAGAATGACTAAGATGCTGAATTTTGGTATGCCAATGGCTACTTAATTTAAAAGAGTAAAATTAGTAGAACAAGCAAAACCCTGTGGCACCAGAAGAGACCTGAAATGAATGAAAACAGACTTAAACACTTACCGTTCTGGAATGGCAACTGTACAAATTATCTATAATATAGCGATGGACATCTCTAAAAAATTTATCAGTGCTCTTGATGTCATCGCTTTCCTTCTTCAAAAAAGAATGCAGCAACATATGCTTTGCTAGTACTTTGACAACCTTGGCACCGACTTGCGTTAAAGCCTCCAACCTGGTTTGGTTGCTGTTCAGCGTTGTTTTCGTCAAGCTTAGTCGTAACTCCTCAAGGTATGCATCTGTTTGGTGCCTGGTGACGCTTTGCAGTTCTTCGAGATAAACCCTGAGCAACTCCTCCTTTTGCAAAATTGCAGCTTTTAATGTGAAACAAGAACTGGAAGTGTTACAAATAATCATACATTTATGCAATTGCATTGCATTATCTACCTATCAGCAAATGATCTTGAACTTTCATCTACAGAAAGCTCTTTCATGAATTGTAATTTTGCACGCAGCTTCTCTTCTTCCAACTGCTTGTTGAAATAAAGCAACATGCTTTTGGAAATCCTTGAAATTAATTATTTAAATAAACTAAAGTTGAGGATGGAAACAAACTACCTTTGTTGTAAAATATCTAATTCATTTGATAAATCTAGAGAGTCCTTTTTAATGCTGCTGTTTGTGACTGATAATTCATGTTGTATATGTAAAAACGGTTCCAAGAACGAGTTAACACTTAGGTAGTGTTGGTCGTACATTTTTGTACACATATTTGAGATGAACATTGGTTTCTCAAACTGCAAGTTGCTTAGTGTTAGATGATATAATTTTATAAATTCAAACATACGTTTTCAAATTCATTCAAATGTTTAGCATAGCGATTAATCTGCTGCTGCAATTTTTCATGGATGCCATCCAACCGGTAGCTCGATTCCATGCATTTCTTTTTAGCAACGTCCTTCTGCACCGACAACTTTATTTCCTCATCACTAGCAATTTTCATCTCTTTGGACAACTTTGCGTTCAAAATCCTATCAACAAAAAAATCTACACTATCCGCAACACAATAAATTTATTTTGATTACTCATTTATCTTTATTACATGCTCCAAATGCCTTTCCTCTTCCAGCAGAATCTCTAATTCATCCTGCAGACAATCGGCCTCAAATAAATTCTCTTCATAATCCAAGATCCCCGGGAACTTAGACTGCAGCTCCAACAAGTTGTTTTCATACAGCTTGCCGGTAACGAGCAACCCCTTTTCAAGCTGTTGATATCTGCAGCACAATAATATAATTGTGACATTAGCCCGCCAAACGACTTACTCTTCGATCTGGTGGGCCGTCAGTACGTTTTCTTCGCTCAAGTATGTGAGCAGCCACTGAAGGAGTTCTTTGGTGGCATTGCAGTCCGTGTTAAACCAAGCATCAATGGTCAGCTGGCTTATACTGCCTATACTTGTTCCCAAGATGTTGAATGTATTTGATAGATCCGAGCCGCAAAAATCCATCATAAACGTTCTAACACTCTGCAATAAAGATGACAACTTTGAGGTTAAAAAGGCGACAGTTCAAATTTAAAATTTCAATTTTAGGGATTTTTCATTTTCACTATTATAAACAAAAATCCTAAACTAGCATTTAAAAAATATTTTGTCTTCTTTTTTGTCTTGTGTCAAACGTAAAAATCCGAATATCGTTACATATATTTAAGACGACTGTTTGTATTCATTTATACCGGTCATAATCGAAGGTCAATGCCTTTAAACGTTTTCAATTCGTATTTAAGGTTTCATATCTAAGTGTTACGCAACGCATAAGGGTTTTTTCCTAGTTGAATGATAAAAAAGGTAGAACTTTTTACTTAATTACAAATAAATGGAGTATAAAATACATGCAATAATGTGAATCTAGAAACGAATAAGTTTATGTAAAAATAGTAACATTCTAGAATAAATAAGCATCACATAATTAAACACAAAACAACAGTGAAGGTAGTGACAACTGTTTACATTTACATTCCGAAAGAACGGTAGTTCGGTGGCATTGTGGTAGATCTAATCGCTCGCTTTAAATGCCCTTCCGATTTCCTCACGATTTAAGAGTGATCCTAGCAAGGCGATTGGCTGTGCATTACGTCACCCCCAAGTGCTATTTTTAGTAAGGCGCACGCGTCGGTTGCCTCTAATTCCGCCATTTTTAGAATTTATTGTTGTCCGTTTGAAAGGCGTTCGTTATGAACGCGGGGCAGGTGCGGTACTAGGTGGCTTTCTGGCAATCTTCGGGTAGGTATCGCAGCGGGCGCGTGCTCCGCGGCCGCTGGTCGTTTTTTTGTTTGACAACGGCATGTCAAAAGCCCGTGAGTTGCTGCATGCCCCCTGCAACGGCGACAGCCCGTGTTGACATCATTTTTATTTACAGCAATGCGCGGTTTGTAGTAAAAATGGCCCGCCGCTGACGGACAGTCCAAGCACGTCGAGCTCGCAGAATGGGAGCATTTCTGGACAAGCCCAAGACTGATAAGTTCCAGGAGCATGGGGAGGGCAACGGGCTGCGCTTCGGGGTCGCCAGCATGCAGGGCTGGCGCGTCGAGATGGAGGACGCCCACATGGCCAAGACGGACCTGGGGGGCGCACTCAAGGACTGGTCGTACTTCGCTGTCTTCGACGGACATGCTGGGACGCGCGTGTCGGCACACTGCGCGGAGCACCTCCTCGACGCGATCATGCAGACGGAGGAGTTTCAGGAAGACGTGATGAAAGGCATCCACAACGGGTTCTTAGAGTTAGACAACAGAATGCGCACGTTACCTGAGATGACGTCCGCCGAGGACAAAAGCGGGTCCACGGCCGTGTGCGCGTTTGTTTCGCCTCGGCTGATCTACGTGGCCAACTGCGGGGACTCTAGAGCTGTGCTGTGCCGCGACGGAACCCCTGTGTTTACGACACAGGATCACAAGCCAGGGCTGCCATCAGAACGGGAGCGCATCATCAAGGCAGGCGGCTCCGTCATGATCCAGCGGGTGAACGGCAGCTTGGCCGTGAGTAGAGCGCTGGGCGACTACGAGTACAAGAATGTCAAGGGCCGCGGCCCTTGCGAGCAACTCGTGTCTCCTGAGCCAGAGATTTTTGTCAGGGATCGCGATGACAACTTAGATGAGTTCCTAGTCTTAGCTTGTGATGGGATCTGGGATGTGATGAGTAATGAAGATCTATGCCGGTATGTGCATTCTCGGCTCCTCATTACCAGTGATCTTGAAGAAGTTACCAGTCAAGTTATTGATACCTGTTTGTACAAGGTATGTAATTGATTGTATACAGGTTAATTCACAAATAATCTTTCAATAAGTTGTCAAAAAAAAATTGACCTAATATACTGGGCGAGTGAAAAATGTCTACACAATTAAAAATGCATGCAACCAGACCCACTGAAATTTAACATGGTGATTAGAATTGGTAAAATGTATAAAAAATTGAATTTAAATTTACCTATGCGGAGTGAAAATTTGAAAATCAACTTACCTTATATAGCAAAGGAAAGGTTGGCCTAAATCAAGTAAACAACTGAGATGAATCATTAATGTTGTTGTGATTACATTCAATAAACAAAATTTTTCTTTGATTTTGGTAAGAAGGTAAAAATCTGAACTGAAAAGCTCCATTTGGTGCTTTTCATTGTTGCCTGTAGGTGATAAACGGCATTATATTGACGTTAAATCAGGTAATACAGTTATTTACATATAGGTTACTTTAAAAGTACTCTTAATATATAAATTTCTTTTCAGAAGTTGGAAATTTTTAGTTATCAATGACTACCAAAATCGGTTGGAAATGCAAGTAGCAAAGGCCTGAAAAGTTTTGAATGTTAAAATCTCTAGTTTTACTTGCAGACTTGACTTTTGATAGGAGAGAGCAAACAAGTTATAAGAGAGGATTTAGAAGTTCAGGCATTTATCTGCTAGTATCTCGCAGTGACTCCAATGTTGTCATCTAAAATTTCCCCATTTTCTTTATAACCTTTGACTCTTTGGCTTTTTTTTAATATTTCCACAGAGGCGCTATAGTTTTTACTATGAATAATTCTAACAAATAATTAATATATTTTATTTAAAAAAACTTTTATTCCTCTCGATAGTCAATGTTGTGCTTTTTTTTTTGTTTGAAGGGTAGGTACATGTATATTCGTGAATTTATTGGATGTTTAAGTGGAACATTTCATTAAAATTTATTTTTGAAATTGCAACAAAATAAATGAGATCCCATCAAACGTGCTAAATACTGCATACCGTTGTAATAACATTTTTATTATTAATTATGATTAAATGGACGGATAATTAGAAGTATTCAATTAAAAAGTGGATAGCCACTTAAATGAGATAAGTTTGCTGCTAAATATCCATGCATTCGGATCCGAGTGTCCTAAGGATGAGCAGTAACTGTTTCAGATAAGTAATTGGAGCATGACCACACGTTTTATGACTGCAGTTTTTGAATGGAAAATGAAATACCTCCATATATTTTTTCCAAGCTGCTATATTTGTTCTTTGTTATAGCACAAGTGGTTGGTACGCAGAATATATGTGTATCACCTTATCGCTGAATCAACACCCATTCTGAATAACCCATGATGTGAACCAAGACAAACCAACCAACAATTTAAATTTTGACCTAAGACAGTCTTGAATGCTGTTTAAAATAAATATGTGACTTGATTTTCCTTGCAGTTGTGAATGTAATATCAAGTTCGGAACAATCAAAAAACTAATTCTTGTTACTTGTGACAGGAGCTAATCATCGTTTTAAACAGGTGGTATTCATCAATCTATCGAATGAAGAAAATTAAAACTCTAGACTTTGTAACAATATTGAACAGTCAGATTTCACCAAAATTTATCCCAAATTACCATTTGTTTATTGGCGTTGCAAACTGTCGATTTCACTTAGTAAACATGTTTTAGTAGGCATATTTTAACTGTTAAATAGGATAGGGCATTTGAAGAAGCATGAATGAATCCAAATAAAGGATTTAAAAGGAAGAATTATGTCTAGCGAATCACCGACGGTGGGGTATAGGTTCTTCAAGGAGATGCTGACCATTAGGTCAAAGTCAAAGTGGGGATTTCATAAATTGATGAGTAGCAATTTCAATGAACTGTCCTGACTATCAATGAGAATTGGATAAGGTTATATGCAGTATGGGCAAAGCCAAAATTGGTAAAAAGTGACTATTTGTGGTTAAATAAGATTTTTGGATAAAGTGAAGTGCATAACTGATTCAGAGTCACCTTAGTGAGTAGTTGGCTAAATGTTGTTGCATTAGTAAATGTATGCATTGATCCAATACGTGTAGTATGCTTTAAATCATTTTGTTAGCTTTACAACTACATGCTAGTATTGTGCCCAAACAGCCCCGATGCGTAATTGTTTATTATACCACTTTAAATTGCGACTAAAAACAATAGAATCAAGTCATCATATTGATGCTGAAGGTACAATGCAAGTGTTAATTGTTCCTACAATTATGACTGATATCAACAGTCATCATTAATTGGGACCAGGCGTAACAGTTAGCCAAAGCTAATAAACATATAACTGAGGGTGATATCGTGAACATTAGGTTATAAATCAAAGCTAAACTCGGCTCTTTTGATCGGTGCCTGCCAGTGATGTATGGAAGCTGTTGCTTGCTGATGAAAAGCAGTGCTTTTGTGTTGCCAAGAAGCATAACGGTTCTACACAAAAAGACGCGTAATCATAGTTCAGGCCAATACAAGAACTGCACCTACGGAAACTGTAAGCAACTTCCATGCGTTATATTTATATAGTTTTGCTTGAACTTAGCAAAGACAAGAGTTTAACGTTGAAGCAGAACCTTATCAAGGAACGGACAATTTCTTCACTGAGAGGTTTTGTAAAAGTAATATCATTGAATTACCTGAATGTTGATAGGTGCTTATCAGTGTTGAAGGGTCATCTTCATGGAAAATACAAGTAAACTGTCAAAATAAATAACCAAAGTACTTTTGCAGCAATCTATATAATTATGTACAATGAAGTGAAGCTGTCCTATTCTCCCATTTTATAACTATGTAACTATGTAACAGGCAGTTGGGAATAGGGTTTCTTCAAAATTAAATAATTTGTGTTTAATTGAAGCTTTAGCAGGCTACTAATTCATGGTATTTGCAGGGAAGTCGAGACAACATGAGCATCGTGCTCGTAGTGTTTCCCGGCGCCCCCACCCCATCCCAAGAAGCGATCCAAGCGGAGCAAGAGCTTGATGCCATCATCGGGAGGCGTATCAAAGGTTGTTTAAATTTTTTCACTTGTCACAACATATAACTGCAGTATTCTGTTCACAGTATTTTACAGTTAGCGAAATCATTTTAACTTCCACACTCATTAACGTTAGATTGCTCCCAATCACTTTTAATGCAGCAACTAAGACCAAAGCGAGGAATTGTTTTTCCTCTATAATAGTAGTAATAGGTAATTTGCAAAGAAACACGAGCAATATTTTGTGTCTGTACTAGATAGCTAGCATTGGTAGTACCTGCGTATACTCTTTCGACAATCGTACACATAGTGGTGATGGCCGCTGAAAGTCTTATGTTGAAACGACCTGAAGTTTTAGCTTAATATAAGAAACTAAAACGATTTTAAATAAAGGCGACACTTAAACTCATACGCTTAAAAATGGTGCAGCACTTTCACCTTCAAAGGGTAAATTTAAATGAAATTTATAAATCTATTGACTCCACGACAATATTAAATATTGTGATTTTGAAATACTAACAGATTAAATGTTGCCGGTCGATGGCATTAAATCTGCAGAGCTTTCTACGGTTGTATTCGGTTATTTTATGATTAGAAATTTATAATTAGGAATGCAAATTGGAATAATTATTTAATGCTAATTGAGCGTAAGCTGGTTTTCTGATTAATTACCCTCTATAGCAGGCGTTAAGTATCAAGTAGCTGTGCCAAATACATAATTTGCATTCCTACGTGTTTGTTGCTTGCTAATGCTTTTTGATGTGCCCGTTTTCTTTGGTGATGTTTATTTTGTGTTGAATTGCTTTTTATTTTGCCGATAGGTAGTTTACAAGTTGTAGTTAATAGTGGTGTAGATAATGGAATTCGTTTTCTAAATTTTGAACTGTGATCAACATTTATTGGTGGTAATGTATTAATTTAAAGTTATTTTAGAAATTCCGATTATTATATATAATTTGTTTTTTATCATGATTAATCAGTTCATTGATTATTTCTTTTGTTTTTACCCAACTAGTTGTTTGTTATTTAGTTCTACTGTTATTTTTTACTTTTGAAAATATACTTGATGTTTTTGGGAAGAATCAAGTCTGATTTTCAGAAGTTTTAGATGTTCTGAAGTTTTTCCACAATTTATTGATTTTTTGACCATAGTTACAACATTTTATAAATAAACAATTTCTGAAACGACCGAACAATGTCAAGATATCTTGATTATTACATTCTGAACACAATACAAGTAGTACTAATTATAACAAATCATAGTATAAAACTAACTACCTCAATGTCTGTATCTTCATCACCTATCTTCACACTGCCAACATTGTCCATGTACCATCTAAGCAATGTATACAACACAAAACGATCCTAGTACTAATTTTGTAATTATAATACCAGGCTATTGTGTCTTCTTCAGAATATCTACCTCAGCCGCACATTACATAACATAGATATTTTTTCTTTGAGTCTGTCTTGATTGTACCTTGAAACGGATCAATCGACTTTCTAGTTCGAGTCCTTCTACAATAAATAAATTAATAGTTACTGTTGTGACTTTTTGAAAGAAGATGCCTTCAGAAATCTTTTGCGAGTTATATGTCTGAACCAAGCACTTGATAGACTGTTTCTGAGAAATTTGGAAGTAGCCTTGTTATTAAGGCTCTGCCTGATCAAATCTTGTAAATCATTGTGCGTATGTTAGCTTCAATTGATTGCAGATCATTGTTTTTTTTTTTTTTGTATATATCACTCTCCATTCTTACATGGTACATAAGTTTTCTATGATAGCTTTCTTCAGCCCTTTTTTACATGCTGAAAAAAGCGTTTGAACGAGTTCTTAAAATGGCTATGAAAAGCTGAGTTTTGTTTGCTTCTGTTGTCTGTTGTTGTATTTTGTCTGACTAGCAAGAAGACTACAATTTGTTGATTTTCAAGATATCATTTGACATCTCAAAAACTCAGTTTAAACACATCACCTTTTTTGAAGATAAGCAAGCAAGCTGGTTCTGTGTAGAAAATAATATTGCCATCAGTAGTAGTTACATTCCTTCCCGATCACTGTACACTTAAGGGGGAAATACAATTAGACAGGTCAAAAAAAAGCATTTTTAAATTTTTTTGTCCACCAAGAAATCTTTAATTAATCATCATGAAACTTTTTACACATAATAATAGAACCTTTAAGTATATCAAACGATTTTTTTTGTTTTTGAAACAATGGCGACTGCATGATGGCGCAAAGTAGACCCACAAAAAAACTGGGACTACTCTACACGTCGTAATTTTCATCTGTAACAGCCCAGAAAGAAAATTTAGGTTAAAAATAGTTATAATTTGTCGGTATACCTAAAAAAAATTAAAAAATTCAACAATTTGCAAACGTTTTTCGGAAAATAGCGAAGTTTTTAGTCATATTTGCATAAATAAATCAATTTTGCAACATGAAATTTAAAAACAATTAGGTATACCGACAACCTGTAAGTATAAAGAAGATACCATCAAAATTTCAGCAAGATCGGCCGAGTAGTTTTTGAGTAATCGTGGTCGCAAATTTTGAAAATGTTGTTTTGAGAAAAACGCGTTTTAAGTTTCGAATACTGAAAAACGATACTTACGACTCAATCAGCGACTCCAGGAGCGTACAGGAGGCTTTCAGCTTCTTCTTACTTGCTGTTGTTCATCAGCTGAAGCTCTTTTCGAGCCTTACGAGCTTCCTTACTGGCTTCAGAGGTCCGTACGTCTCGTTTTTTGATCCGCTCCGAATCTTTCAATTGCGAGTATTCTAAGCTCTGCTTGCCAACGATGATTTCCATAGCATTCATAATTCTCAAAATTGATGATTGGCCTTCTTTGAATACTCCAGCAGATATGTAGGCTGAAATTTCTTCAATTTTGACTTCGGAATGCAGATGTTTTGGCGCCAAGCGCCATATAAGGCTATTATAACTCTCGTTAGCATTTTGAGTATGGCCACCCAAACAGCGATGTAGCAACTCGTCTTTTGACAGGTCTTCATAGATTGGTAGTAAATGTTTTTGCACATCTGGGTGCAGTGCATCTGGATGTTTTATAAGCCGCACATCTGCTCCTTTAGCTTCTGCTTTTTTTCCACTCGCACCAACTATCTGCTCCGTTCTGACAATACGAGTGCTGTGAAATCTTGTCAGTCGAGCACAAGTGGTAGTATGTTGCAAGAATCGCTCTTTTCATTTCAGTAACACTGTTAATATTGCGCCGGATGGCCAGACCGTAATAAAGAGTGAGTTTTTTTATTAATGAATCGGTAAGTTTTCCTTTACCACCAATTTTTTGTGGCTTCTTTACACTCCTCAGACGGCTACCCATTCTTTTCTGCACGTGACCGATGCACTCGCCCTTAGTCACGATGAGATCCTCGCCATACGGTTCAGCATCTAGTAAGGCCTTAAAAGTTTTTGAGTCGCCGTCCCCTATGTAGTTGAAATATTTCACTCCGTTTTTTTCCTCAGATCTTTGAAACATTTCAATTACAGAGTCAACTTCCATTTTGCCGGCAGATCCATCGTGATTTTTAGCGCAATCTTCTTCGTGCTCTTCGTACCACATAAGAAAGTTTCGGTATTTAGCACGGTTTTTTTTAAGAAAACATTGTTTACACAAACTACATTTAACTATCAAATCTACTAGTTTGCTAGAATAATATCCTGTTAACGTTGTCACGCCAAATAAATATTTTTTTCCAGTTTCCATCACCGGACACTTTTAAGTTTTAAAAGAGGTAATTCTCGTTTTTTATTCTCTAACTGTTCTTCTTCTACGGCTTTTTTACAACAATAATTGAACACAGACGAGCTAGCCGCATACAAACATTCAACTATACGATCATACGATGATTGAGAGATACCCTTGCAAATGTCCATGAAATTACAAAACAAATTGATACCGTCTCTTCTCTTCCCACGCCAAGCAAACGCATCACTAGCACTACACGACGATTTATTTCATAACCTGTATGTATAAGAGGTCCTGAATCCACGGATTGCCTGCCACACCGACAAACAACTACAAGCTTGAAGCCCAAGCCTCGAAATTGTTTCTTCGAACCTTACATTTTGCTTACATCTGACATTAAAATATTAGACAGGAAACTAAAAACTGTAAAAAACTCGATTATACGGTATGCAAGCAAAGGGCTGCTTGATACTTCATCATCATGGATATTAGTAAGTTTTTTAGCACTTGCACTTGAACTCGAGGAATCTAAATCAGAGCTACTGTTATTCTCACTACTAAACTGGTTGCCTTGAAATTTCTTTCTTTTAGGACGACATGAGCGACTATTAAAATCTCTACTACCTTTTGGATAAGAAGACATTTTTATTTACTTTTACTTTTATTTACTACTAAAACACGTTGTTGTTTTGATGAGCAGAGTAGTTACACTAACCTTTACATATGAATTTTGGCGTCGGTGTGCTCGCGCACTATGTAGGCTGGTACTAATAGATACATATATATATATATATATTATATATATATATATATATATATATATATATATATATATATATACACACACGAACACATGCATATACATTCACAAAGTGTATAGTACACTCAGGTATATAAATCCAGCTCAAAATAAAGTACAATAGACGCAAGGGACCAACCGCTCCAGTATACCTGCTGCGCTTTCGAAAAACGACGTATAAGACTAAAAGGAGCTCGAATTTCATTTTGAGACTTTCACGAGCGTATTCTACGGGAAATTTTCTAACTTTTAAAGGAAAAAATCGATTTTTTGGCCGATCTAATTGTATTTTTCCCCCTTAATACTTACTGTCAATTAGACAATCACTTGAAATAAGGTACCATTTATGCTTCTTGGGATCGATTTTGTCATGCAACGGCTCGAGCTTCCAGCGTGTTTGACAATAGTAGATTTTAAGTGTGAATTTGTGGGCTAAATTTTAATTCATTCTGCCGTTCACATTCTTAGAAAGATATGAATCTTATTCTAAAACACACTTGAGGTATATTTGAGTTTACGGATTCAATAAATTGTGGAAATAATTCAATTCGGTATTCTTGATCTTAAGTCTTATATATCGTTAGAATCGGCACTTAACACCATCACTTAATCGACCAAAACCTCCAAAAATGGGACTTTGCCAGTTATCTACTGGCATTATTTTGGATTTATCAGAAGCTTTATAAGACGTGGGTAATCATTCTCTTTGATTTTTTTTATGATTGTAATTCGATAAAGTAGGTTGCGAGTAGAAGTGCTATGATCATCTGACATTTTTGTTTCAGTATTCTGGCAGTTGTAGTGGAGACAAAAATTAAGTGAATTGAGAGACCATCTCTGTGTGAGGTTGTCCAGTGTGTTATAAATTGTTTTCAATTGGTTATACGTTTCAAACTAAAGTTGATTTTGTAGAAATAGAATCATAAAGAGAAATGTCTCTACGTGACATTGTCATCAGGTAGTAGGAGTAGGGTTATGTGTGGCAGAAGTAGTGGCCAAGAAACAAAACAAAACGATAGCATAGAAAATACATACAGAACTGTAGGAACGCCTCTTTGTCTCTTTGTAAGTCCACAGGCTATCAGCATCCTCCTTGTAAAACAGAGGGAGTTAGGTGATCACCGGGTTTTCATCAAATATTCTAGTCAAATGACATGCTTGACTGACAGACAACTGCGAATGAGTAACTGAAGTTGTCTCCAAGTTTGTTCTACAAGCCAAAACCATGCCTGCAACGTTTTTAATAAAGTTCTTCCTTGAGTTGAAAGGGAAACACACTTAATTGTGAATTAAAGACCTTCCGGCTTGCTAAGTTTCCTAATCTGACTATCCACGCAGCAATAGTTTTCCTTTATCTTGAATTATACAGAAATGGACTTCTTGAAAGGTTTTGACGTCATTTTGATAGGGTCATCCTGTCTCCTTGCAGCGACTTTGATCTAAACGAAGTTTATCTAATACTCTTTGAATTCCTACATAAAAGACCGATCGGTCTTGCTCTCGTGCCTTATATGCCTTACAAAAAGAGCAATTTTATAATAATGTTTTGTGTCTTGGAGTGTTGAACTCATGAAAATGGCGCCTTGAAAGGATGTTTCTGTTGACATTTTGCTTGCGTTGCAAAGCAATTGTGAAGGATGGCATTGCTTTCATTAAGCTCCATAAAAGTTGCAAGGGTGCAAGGCTGCCTTGGTTCCTCTATTTTCATATTGCAACAACTTGTTGCTGGTGCGAAACACTAAGCTCTATGAAGTTTCTAGATAGGAAATGCATTTATTTAGTCAAACCATTTTAGTGAAGATTCAAACTTTTATTTTTATGACCGCTCACATAAGCCTCCTAGCCCTATATTGATGCCACTGTTACGTAAAAACAGTTTTCTTGTTAGATCTTCCCAGTATTTTGTATTCTTTGCTCAGTTATTTGTGCTGCTATTGTTTTTGTTTCCTTTAAATACATTTAGCAATTTTGTTTTGAAATATTTTTTTTCAATTGGAGTGATACGAATTGGAAAGAGATGAACTGGTGGGTCAGTATGAGATGGTCTTCTTCCTCGGAATGATGTATTTTCAATGGTGCATTTCTCAATAAGCCCATGAATAACTTTTTAGCAATATTCCAGCGGCGAGATTTTCTATATTTTTGATATATACTATATATGCAAACGTCAGTGTGGCCGCGTGTTGAGGCACGTGTGGATGGACCGGGTTTCATTCCCGGAGCTCTCTGATGCCTGGCGGGTAGCCTACTCGGTCACTAAAAATAATTGAGAACCTGCGTTCACTCGAACAAGGGGTAATGGCGGTCTTTATGCTGCCTTTATTTTCATAGTCCATCTATTTTGCTTCACAATTTTCAATCAAATCTTGTGAATGTATGTGATTGTATAGGTTATATTTGTCATTGTAGTTGATTACTGCTAACATTTCCACAACTGTCGTCTTTATCATCGTAGTTTTTAGTATCAAATTCATATCCAATTTCATTTTTAGCTGCTACGTTTGTTGTTGGGTTTGTTGCTACCATGGAAATATGTTCTGGACTAATTAACAAAAACATTGCAATATCATAAGGTCAGTGAAATGAGGTTTCGTTCAATAGATCTATTGTTAGTCTCATGATTCATAGGCACTTTTGGGACAATAGTCACATAAAATAGGGTATATTAACTGATTTTTGGTGGTTTTTATTTTGTAAAGAAACTCAAATGCGTTTCTACAGGACTATTCCTAATTATTGTTAAATAAGATTTTAGTTATCACTTGTGCCTGATGGCATTTTTGAAACGAAGAATAATTTGCCTGATCTTCAGGCGTATTATTGTGTAATGGAATAATAAATAAGAACAAAGATGTCAGCGACTGAAATGTTAGCGTACAATGATTCATTTTCCATTGTTTCTCCAATAGATTAGGTTCTTTTACTTAAAACTTTAAATGTTAGCAGCGTTTGGGTGCACTTGGTCTTGATACATTGGTCATCACTCAAGTCGCTCAAGGCATGCATCTTATGTGCTTTCCAGGTCTATTTAGTGTAAGGCACACAGGGCGGCATCCTTAATTTTCCTTGTAGGTATATGGCAATCAAAAACTTGGGCTACTAGCCCTCTGTGCGAGAAGGAATTTGAGAATTACCAGTTGTGAGTGCCTTTAAGAGTAGCTAGATGTGGGCCATCTAATTGGGCAGATATTGTAAGTTGACTATGAGAAGTCAGTGGCTTGATATAGAATTGTTCCTTTGGGAGCCGTCACACTCCACAACCCTCGGGGTCGAAACTAGTCCAGTTTTGTTAAACTTAAACTTTGTTATTGTGCAATGTAATCATAGAATTTTAAATTTCTAGGTTCAGTGGTGTTTAAATGAATGGTAGCAAGTTCGTTTATATCTGGCTAAATATTTAATGGTATGAACAATTCTGTTGCCTGATTTTTCTCAGGATTAGTTTGATAATACCGGTAAGATCTTCCAGAAATCTTAGTTTCATGTGTTTACCCTTCTCCATCTGTGATTGTAGATCCTGAGAGGTTAATTTTGCATATCCAAAACTCTAAGTCATTGCTAAGTTTACTGGTGAAACCTCAGGTTGCCACATTCCATTCTGTGCATCTATTTATCTGTTTTTTTAGTTTTCTCTCCAAAGGGTTATTGAAATTAGCATGTTTTAGATTATGTGAAGTTAAAAGCAAAATAAAATAAATAAATGCAATAGTAAAGAACAATCCAGGAAATTTGTATATAGACCACCATATTGGTTATAAGTCCACTATGATTTTGGTAAGTAAATACGGTTCTTGGATAAAAGAAACGATTCCAGATTTCACTATTAATACCTCATATTGCATACGTATTTTTTGCTGTTAAAATACCTAATTAACTCCATTATTATCAATAAATAAATGACTGCTTCAAAAATATTACCATTTACATGTGAATTCCACACCACTATCGATTACTCGATATTTTACACAACTATTAATGATGACCTACAGTACAAACTCTTAATCTGTGGTTCTATTTTATTAGAAGTTGAGCTGGGAAAGTTGCAGTATTTACTTTTCCCTTTATCGGAAAAAGGCACGATGTTAAAGTTTTCCTGTGTAGCATTTAAAGATGTGTTGCCTGCACTTTTCTGACTAATCCCGTGTAGTTATGGGGCATATTAGCAATACCAAACCAGTGCCTAGTTAACGTTAGTTACTTTTAGTCGGAAACCAATGTTTCGAGCAGTAGCGAGGTGAAGTCAGAAAACAGCAATAACTTGTCTAGTCTTCCATTCTTATGTGATCTTTAATTGTCTAGTCCTTGTTTGACTGTATGACTGCCGACCCTCTACTTAGTAGCTTAGTTGGTTACATGTTGTACATCCTCTCGTTTGTTTTGTTTTAATGGGGGTCATTTGTAAAGTAATCACAATTTCCATTCTACATTAGATAGATATACTTCTACTCTATTTAAAATTTCCCACCGGTTTCCTACTAATCCCCATTTTGAAATTTTACAATTAAGGAGTATTTTTTACAAATGTAAGATACAATTCACACACATTCCCAATTAATGAATTCAGGCAGACGAGCTTATTTTACAAATGGCCTCCTAGATGTTTTTAGCAACATGGTCAGTATTAATGTTACGTGCAATAGCTGTTGTTCCTTTTAGTCTGTTACCTGTGTTAACAATTGCGGTGTGTTGTAACTTGTTGACGAAATAAATGATTGAATGCAAATACAGTGTTTTATTGAAATCTCTTTTTCTTGCAGAGGTGATCAGGCAAGAAGGAGAAGTTGAATTCTCACAGGTGCTCCAGAGGCTTCTAGATCTCGAGGGGTTGCCTCCAGGCGGTGGATTAGCAGCTAAGTGAGTTTACTTTGTAGTAGTACAGTTTTTTAATTGCTTAACTTACATGTATTAAAGTACAGGTTTTTGAAGTGGAAAATAGTTGAAGATGGATGAAGTAATCTCACAGTGGTGATGGTTGTTCTCTTGTATTCTCATTTAAGATATGATTTGTACCATACAATTCACTTTTCACTACTCTACTAAATGAAGAATCAGACTTTCATTTAAAAAAAATGGAGATATTTTATAGTATGTTATCTCATGGATATGCCTATAAATAGCTACTAATGTCGATACATTAGCTTGTAGAGTTTGAATCATATTTATATAAGGTCAGATTTGATTGGTTGTAAACGTTAAAGTTTCTTAGTATTTTTTTTTTTATATCTCTAGTTTCCTATCTGCAGCTCGGACAATTAATTCTATAAATATTTCATATTTGTTTTTGGGCTTGTGACATATTGTTCGCAGTTGTCAGAGACATCTCCAGAAGAAAAATTTTCTAAAATTGAAAGCTTCAGCTTTTGTGTTACTGTGTACATGGTAAGAATTGTGATGAAGGGCTACTTGTGATGTTAATTGTTTTACTGAGAGAGGGGTAACTACACTCGCTCTTATTGCAGGGCGGACTTTTATCTTTAACAGAAGTGGTTGCCTATAATTAGCCAAATGACGTTAGTAGTTCGTCTATTGACGTCAGTAGATGTCTAACATCATCATCTCTACCATACATACGCGAATATAAGAGCTAAGGGCGTATGAGATAGTTGCTGTGGAGATTCCAATCTTTAAATTTGGCCAAATAACATGGGAACAGAAAATATGATATATTGATTCCTTTAAATGGATAGTTGGATGTAAGCTAATTTTCCATGATAAAGTAAACTCTCAAGTGATGTCCGCATAGAACCGATCTAATAAGTGATATTTGAAAACAATCATGTGTTTTCACTATCTCTCTAGATGCTATGAGTGCTTTTTCTTAGTTCTTCTTTAATTTCTTAATTGTTATCACCCGGGTGTTTTTTCTTTGAATGTTACTTCAACGTGCCTTGACAAGGTTTTCAATGTCAATACCGACTTTGTATGTTGTTGAACCTGATGATTTAGGGGTTTTTAATGTCCTATGACATGGCACATGGCATCTTTACATTTGGGAGTTTTTCTATTTGGTTGAGATCAGGTTAGTCAGGAATAGAATTTATATCTGTTCTACGAACTACTTTAATCAACAAGTTATTGAGTTCTATAGAACACATACCTTGAAATGGTCGTTATGATATCAAAGGGCAATAAAAATAGAGGTTGAACTCTCATACAAAAAATGACATAATCTGTAGAAGAACCTCAAACTGGCGTAATTGAAAATGTTTTATCCAAATTAAAGAGTGATGAACTAACACTTCCTATTAGTAGGAAGTTAGTAAAAGTGTAGTACTTCATTTGAGTATAGGTCACATACAATAACTATTCATACCTAGAATTTAACAGAATGCAAAAAACTTTTACTGTCAGAATGATAAGTGACCTTAAACAGTAAAATTGAGATTACCAGAAAACATATATGAAAGCCAAAATCTTTGTATATTGATTTTAGGAGCTCAATAAGACTTGCCTCTCAACATTACATTACTCCAGTTTTGGTCTATTCATTGCTGATTTTATTGTAGTGCTTTTATATTATATTTTGTTTTTCTACAATTTTTTTGGAACCATAGTATTAACATCTTTTTTAATTGTCAGTTGCTGTCCTGGACCTAAGTTTAACTTTATTATATATGCTTGGTTGGGTCTGACGAAATGACACCAGTTCAGTGTTTGAATTAAGCATACTTTTTTAAGTTTCTTTCTACATATGTTGGAAACTTTATATGGGTATAAGTTTCCTGGGCATCTTTTATTTGGATAATGGCGTGGTAGATGATCATTTTGTTTCTGTGTGATGAAATAATCATTGATGAATGAAAGTCATTTTTTTAAAAATCTCTTTCTTTGCAGGCATATCTAGATTGTTTGGCGTATAAATTGACATATCGTTGATACCAGTCATATTTAGCATTGAAAAGATTTCTTGGTGCATTATATGTTCTGTTTAGTTTATACATTTACACTTCCTTTTGTTTTATTATAAAAGGTGATAAATGATTGTTTCTGTCGACTTCATGTTTTGGATCTATTTTAGTAGCGTTAAAACATAAAAACATTCTTTGTCGGTTTGGAACAGATATTAGTCCTTTTGGAAACCAAACATTGAAGTCGAAATATTAGGCCAATTTTTGAATTCTGACACAGATTTTGATAGCTTTTAAGTTTGCCTTTGGCAGTTACTTTTGTTTTTTTTTAATATGTGATCAAATAATTCTAAGTTGGTAAGCCAATTGTCAATTGTGATATTTTGAGATAATCCGAAAATTGGTTTTAATATATATGATCAATGATGTCATGGTTTACTGTTCATTTTTAATGGTTCATCTGTTTGTTCTCTAGCATAAATCTTAAACTTCTGTGTATAGCTTGTTCTTTACTAAAGCACATTTTGTTGTACTATGTTTGGCCCGTTTATTTGCAATGTATTGTTTAAAAGATCAGAGATCAATAGATCCATTATTCATATCAGTACTCTAAAATCTGCATTTGATTCAGTTTGTTTATTTCTCTATGTGGTATATATACGATTCTTGATTAGTTTTTGTAACTTTTTGGTTTGATGTATGTGGGTAGTACTCTTGCTGCGAGTTAATTTATTAAGTTGATTAGACTTCCTGTCCCATGTGTAGTTTACATTTTTTTAATCTTAATTTTTACTTACTTCCGATCTATCATCATTCTATTCACTGTGTACCAGCCTGAACTTAAACATGCACTTCCTGTTAACAGCGTTGGGTTTTGACAGAGGTGATGTAGGAAACGCACGCTCAAGTTGTGACCTTTAGCTAGCTGTAATGCCTCAGTTTGCTAATATTTTTAATTCCAGAATAATTACGCACACATACATATTTTTAGGTGGCACATACTAGACTAGGCGTATGGAAAGTTAACTTTGAAAACTTTTTTTATTGTGGTTGACTGTGAAATCCTGTTGTGGCAAGTTCATTTTTCACTTCTCTCTATATTACTTTGCCTATTATTTAGCAAATTTTTCTAAACGCTCCTTATGTTTTGTTGTTGCTGCAACACCACAATACTTAAGAGGTAGTAACGATTTACTCACCCCCTAGGTTCAAGGTACTTTTATATTAGCATAGTTCTGTAGAGAGAGAGCAAGACAGTCGCTAGGTAAGGCCTCAGCCTGTCGCAATAGCACGCGGCGAGCCCTGGGTTTGACTCCTAGGTCAAATGCTCTCCGCCCATCATACAAACACCTTTGGCGGTCGTAAAGTATATTCTTCTTCCTCTAACTGATTAGGCTAGTCATTTGCTTGGGGTACACCCAACATGTGTGGTTAAAAACAGTCTTAATAGCCTATATATAAGAGTAGTAGAAGAAGAAGAAGTTTGTGGTGATGTTTTATTGAAACTAGCAGTCTATTTCTTTTTTCCCATTCTCTGATCTATTAAATCATTGATTTCTTTATTTTTTCTTTGCATTTTCTAAAAATATCTTTAATAGTTTAATCAATTTTGTTGTTACGATTCATTTAAAACTGCGTTTGAATTTGCTGTTGAATTTTGAGAGGATTTTTCCCAAAATTTAGTAGGCTTTAGTATGCTTGGAGGTTTCATTTGGACACAGTTAAGCTATCAAACGCTTCTAGCATAATAGAAGAATAAGTTTTTGAAGATTTTGGTTTGGTTCTTTCCTCGTTCACGATCTTGTTAAAAATTTTATTTGACTCCTATAATGAATCTATTGGGGTTTGAAGGTTTTGACTGATTTTAGGGTTTTTGAGCATTTCTGAAGGTGTCCTCTTAAGGAGAGATAACCAAATCTTTCCCTCTTCCTTGAATTCTCATTTTAATCCTATATTTGGACATCTAATTCGTTGAAGATGCTTGGTTGGGGTAGAGATGCTTGGTATGTAGTCTACTCGGTCACCAGAAATAATTTAGTATTTTTATTTAATTCCAATTAGGGGTGGGTAACAACAATGTGGTTGTTTAAGGCGTGGTACTTACCACATCTCTCCATATCATAGGGAAGCCTTGATCTTCCCCTTGACAGGATTTACTCCCATGCAGGGTATAGAGCCTCACTACTTTGCTCATCTAACTTTACAACTATTTACTCTATTTTCCTATTCTACTATCAGATAACAGAAGTTATTTGAGTAATGGTACGATTAATCTTACTAAGTGTAGATTTCCACTTTTTGTCTCATCTAGCACTAAAAGAGTGAGTTTATGCTATGTAAGGAGATACTTTGGCCTCCAAGTGGACATTAGATGCTAATCAAGTTAGCTAGCTCACTGGCGCAACTGATGAAATGATGAGATATTGCATGCTTTCATGTTATCATTTCCATATTATTAAGTAGCGAAGCGAAGCGGAATCACTTACTGACTTCATGTTGTTCGTCCGTCCGAACAAAAACTCGAGAACGGCTGGGAATTTCCAAATTCTGTTTTCACCAATCGACAGGTGGCCAAAAAGGCTTGTTTGCTAGAATTTTGAAACTGATTGGTCAAAGGTCAGCGTTAGTGACCTGAGACTGCTTCGCCACTTCGCTATGTGTTGCAAGCTTTGCAGGTTTATTTTCATTAATTTTTAACATATGCTACAGATACCACTAGAATTTGTGAATAGGTAAAAGCCAGAAAATTTGTTCCTTAAAAGAAGTTTCCTTTATTTCAGCTGGTTTTTTTTCGTGTTCTCAATTTAACCCTTTGCACTCCGTTGTCGCCGTATATGCGACATTTAAAATATGAACTTTAAATCCACTGTCGCCGCTACGGCGACACGCTTTATTTGCTTATTCGGCACTTTTGTAAAAAAACACTTGAGTAAGGGAAACAGTCTGTGTTTATATTATGTGTTTATATTATCTGTAACTATGTTTATATTACAATATGCGTTGCTTTTTGATTCTTTTCAAAACGTTGGAGTCCCTTGCGTGGTAAAGATGGAAAGTGAAACTTTTGAACAAAACTGTGAAATAAGCGATGTGGAAGATAAACTCGATTTTGTGTTGCACGGAGATAATTTGAGTGAAATATTAGTAGACGATATTGGGAATAATTCAGGAACAGATAGTGACGATAGTGACATAATATTAGTGAGAAAAAAACGAAGAATTCAAATTATTGAATCGGATTCCGAAGATGAAGTTGTACCTGTAGACAACAGTGGATGGACCGATATTACAGAAAGTGATATTCCCTTACAAAATATAAACTTTGCAACGGGAAATAAAGTTCCAGGGCCGCAATTTTTCAATATCGACGAATCGATACAATTTTTCAAATTGTATTTCACGGATGATCTCATAGACGAAATTATAACTGAAACGAACAGTTACGCCAAAAACAAATTGAGGAATAAAACTCTTAGCAAGAATTCCATATAGCACACGTGGCGCGATACAAATAAAGAAGAATTCTGGGCCTTTCTTGGAGTCATCAATATGGGCACGATGCCTTTGCCAAATATGCAGGACTATTGGTCAACCAACAATAACACTAAAATACCATGTTTTTCAAATGTATTCACAAGAAGACGATTCAACCAAATATTTTGGATGTTACATTTGAAAACAATAGATCCTCAGAGGATACACATTTGAACACGTATTCAACGGGTCAGTAATTTTTTAGAATACATCAATTCCAAGTTTTCCGGGTATTTTATACCGGGTAAAAATATAGTGTAGACGAATCGGTTATCAAGTTCAAAGGTAAAATAAGTTTTATAACTTATAATCCTAATAAGCCTACGAAGTGGGACATAAGAATATACGTTTGGGCTGATTCTGAAACAGGGTATGTATACAATATTCTTCCATATTATGGCAGTATCACCTCCGAAAGTCTTATAAAACAGGAATTATCCGTCAGCGCTAGGATTGCGTTGCATTTATATGATAGATTATTGACCAACGTACCAGATGCACAAGGTTATCATATGTTTACGGACAGATACCAGTATACCGTTGGCAGAAGAATTGTTGAAAGTGAAATGTCATCTGACAGGGACATTGAAAATGAACAAAGGGAATACCTGATTCGATAAAGGGAATACCTGATTCGATAAAGAAAACCAAAATTTCTGAAAATAAATCTGTTGCTAATAAAAGGGGGAACACGATGTTATTGTGTTGGAAAGACAAAAGAATAGTAACGCTATTGAGTACCAGTGATAGCGCTGGATTTATGACAAAAACAAGATTTTTAAGAGGAGGCGAACAACAAGATGTGAATAAGCCAAAAGTTGTAGTGAATTATACAAATTCGATGGGCGGTGTTGATCGCGCTGATCAATACGCCTCCATTTACTGTTTTTAAGAAAATCCCTTAAATGGTGGCGGAAAATGTTTTTGGGGCATGGCGATGTCTAGTATAAATTCATACATATTATACAAAAGTGTGAAAAAGAATAGAAACGAAAAGCCACTATCGCATTTGAAGTTCGTAAAGCGATTAGTTGATCAACTGGTAGGCGACTTCCGAGAATATCGCACAAGACCGTCAACTTCAATAGAGAGAGCAAGACAGTCGCTAGGTAAGGCCTCAGCCTGTCGCAATAGCACGCGGCGAGCCCTGGGTTTGACTCCTAGGTCAAATGCTCTCCGGCCATCATACAAACACCTTTGGCGGTCGTAAAGTATATTCTTCTTCCTCTAACTGATTAGGCTAGTCATTTGCTTGGGGTACACCCAACATGTGTGGTTAAAAACAGTCTTAATAGCCTATATATAAGAGTAGTAGAAGAAAAAGAAGTTTGTGGTGATGTTTTATTGAAACTAGCAGTCTATTTCTTTTTTCCCATTCTCTGATCTATTAAATCATTAATTTCTTTATTTTTTCTTTGCATTTTCTAAAAATATCTTTAATAGTTTAATCAATTTTGTTGTTACGATTCATTTAAAACTGCGTTTGAATTTCCTGTTGAATTTTGAGAGGATTTTTCCCAAAATTTAGTAGGTGGCATGCTTGGAGGTTTCATTTGGACACAGTTAAGCTATCAAACGCTTCTAGCGTAATAGAAGAATAAGTTTTTGAAGATTTTGGTTTGGTTCTTTCCTCGTTCACGATCTTGTTAAAAATTTTATTTGACTCCTATAATGAATCTATTGGGGTTTGAAGGTTTTGACTGATTTTAGGATGTCCTCTTATGGAGAGATAACCAAAACTTTTCCTCTTCCTTGAATTCTCATTTTAATCCTATATTTGGACATCTAATTCGTTGAAGATGCTTGGTTAGGGTAGAGATGCTTGGTATGTAGTCTACTCGGTCACCAGAAATAATTTAGTATTTTTATTTAATTCCAATTAGGGGTGGGTAACAACAATATGGTTGTTTAAGGCGTGGTACTTAACACATCTCTCCATATCATAGGGAAGCCTTGATCTTCCCCTTGACAGGATTTACTCCCATGCAGGGTATAGAGCGTCACTACTTTGCTCATCTAACTTTACAACTATTTACTCTATTTTCCTATTCTACTATCAGATAACAGAAGTTATTTGAGTAATGGTACAATTAATCTTACTAAGTGTAGATTTCCACTTTTTGTCTTATCTAGCACTAAAAGAGTGAGTTTATGCTATGTAAGGAGATATTTTGGCCTCCAAGTGGACATTAGATGCTAATCAAATTAGCTAGCTCACTGGCGCAACTGATGAAATGATGAGATATTGGATGCTTTCATGTTATCATTTCCATATTATTAAGTAGCGAAGCGAAGCGGAATCACTTACTGACTTCATGTTGTTCGTCCGTCCGAACAAAAATTCGAGAACGGCTGGGAATTTCCAAATTCTGTTTTCACCAATCGACAGGTGGCCAAAAAGGCTTGTTTGCTAGAATTTTGAAACTGATTGGTCAAAGGTCAGCGTTAGTGACCTGAGACTGCTTCGCCACTTCGCTATGCGTTGCAAGCTTTGCAGGTTTATTTTCATTAATTTTTAACATATGCTACAGATACCACTAGAATTTGTGAATAGGTAAAAGCCAGAAAATTTGTTCCTTAAAAGAAGTTTCCTTTATTTCAGCTGGTTTTTTCGTGTTCTCAATTTAACCCTTTGCACTCCGTTGTCGCCGTATATGCGACATTTAAAATATGAACTTTAAACCACTGTCGCCGCTACGGCGAATTTTATATGAACTTAGTTCGGCACTTTGTAAAAACTTGATGTAAGGGAAACAGTCTGTGTTTAATATTTATATAATGTAACTATGTTTATATTACAATATGCGTTGCTTTTGATTCTTTTCAAAACGTTAGGTCCTTGCGTGGTAAAGATGGAAAGTGAAACTTTTGAACAAAACTGTGAAATAAGCGATGTGGAAGATAAACTCGATTTTGTGTTGCACGGAGATAATTTGAGTGAAATATTAGTAGACGATATTGGGAATAATTCAGGAACAGATAGTGACGATAGTGACATAATAGTAGTGAGAAAAAACGAAGAATTCAAATTATTGAATCGGATTCCGAAGATGAAGTTGTACCTGTAGACAACAGTGGATGGACCGATATTACAGAAGTGATATTCCTTACAAAATATAAACTTTGCAACGGGAAATAAAGTTCCAGGGCCGCAATTTTTCAATATCGACGAACCGATACAATTTTCAAATTGTATTTCACGGATGATCTCAAGACGAAATTATAACTGAAACGAACAGTTACGCCTAAAACAAATTGAGGAATAAAACTCTTAGCAAGAATTCCATATAGCACACGTGGCGCGATACAAATAAAGAAGAATTCTGGGCCTTTCTTGAGTCATCAATATGGGCACGATGCCTTTGCCAAATATGCAGGACTATTGGTCAACCAACAATAACACTAAAATACCATTTTTTCAAATGTATTCACAAGAAGACGATTCAACCAAATATTTTGGATGTTACATTTGAAAACAATAGATCCTCAGAGGATAGACATTCGAACACGTATTCAACGGGTCAGTAATTTTTAGAATACATCAATTCCAAGTTTTCCGAGTATTTTATACCGGGTAAAAATATGTGTAGACGAATCGGTTATCAAGTTCAAAGGTAAAATAAGTTTTATAACTTATAATCCTAATAAGCCTACGAAGTGGGACATAAGAATATACGTTTGGCTGATTCTGAAACAGGGTATGTATACAATATTCTTCCATATTATGGCAGTATCACCTCCGAAAGTCTTATAAAACAGGAATTATCCGTCAGCGCTAGGATTGCGTTGCATTTATATGATAGATTATTGAACAACGTACCAGATGCACAAGGTTATCATATGTTTACGGACAGATACCAGTATACCGTTGGCAGAAGAATTGTTGAAAGTGAAATGTCATCTGACAGGGACATTGAAAATGAACAAAGTACCTGATTCGATAAAATACCTGATTCGATAAAGAAAACATATTTTCTGAAAATAAATCTGTTGCTAATAAAAGGGGGAACACCATGTTATTGTGTTGGAAAGACAAAAGAATAGTAACTCTATTGAGTACCAGTGATAGCGCTGGATTTATGACAAAAACAAGATTTTTAAGAGGAGGCGAACAACAAGATGTGAATAAGCCAAAAGTTGTAGTGAGTTATACAAATTCGATGGGCGGTGTTGATCGCGCTGATCAATACGCCTCCACTTTCTGTTTTTTAAGAAAATCCCTTAAATGGTGGCGAAAAATGTTTTTTTGGGGCATGGCGATGTCTAGTATAAATTCATACATATTATACAAAAGTGTGAAAAAGAATAGAAACGAAAAGTCACTATCGCATTTGAAGTTCGTAAAGCGATTAGTTGATCAACTGGTAGGCGACTTCCGAGAATATCGCACAAGACCGTCAACTTCAACGTCTGAAACCAGGTTGGACAAAAAGCTTCACATAATGCGAAAAGGCAACAAAAGAGACTATGAGAGTGTTCCAACAGTCAAGAAAAAGGCCAAAGACGCGAAACAAGCGAGTATTGTACTACTTGTCCCGGAAACCCCCGCATGCACATGGGGGATTGCTTTGAAAGATACTATACCATGCGTAATTTCAAAACATAAAATTTTTATTTTGTTAAAAGAAAAAAATTTAGGAATTATTTTACATGTTATTTAGAAATAAATATTTTTTTTTATTGCAGCAACCGTATTTTTCTGTTATATTATGTATTTACATTTATAACTAATATAGCGGTGGAGTTGCTGGTATCCCTATATGAGTCAATAGGCTGGAGTGCAAAGGGTTAATATTGGTAAGTCTAAATTCAAAGACTGCAACAATTGCGAAAAGGCGATATTTTAAGTCAATAGAAATTTTGAGGTTCCCAACTCTACATGATTGAACAATCGGGTTCAGATTCTAAGGAACACGTTATTACATGATTTCAATAATAATAGAAGCGTCAGGATCTTAAATAACTAATGCCAATTGTATTGAGAGTTTTAGTTAGGTACCTCTGATGTGGACGATAATCTTATATTTATCACTTGTGCAACTTCAATTTTGGCGTTTTTACTCAATTGTCATATTGATGTATAAAAAGTTACTTACCTAATTTTTTCAGACTTGTCAAATTCCACTTTGGAGAAATAGTGTGGTTTGGAGTTCATGAACTTAACCAGTTGTCTTAACATTTTCAAAAGTAGTAGATGGGGTATCAACCAGATGATGTAGGGGTCTGAAATGGTGATAATTTGAAGGTCAAAATCTGACGAATATGCTTGGCTGAAAGAATTTCTCATTCCAAGTCTATCGTCTTTTCCAAAGTCGTTTAGGTGTGTTGTCGTTCTGAGATGAAATGACTTTATCCAGTGCATCACCAAGACTTAATAATTGCTCCCAGTAACACGTTGCGCTTGGTGGAAGCAACTCATAGTGTACATCGTTCCATTGATCCTACTATATACAGAGCAATATTCCTGGCATGGATATTATATTGAGTTGTACTGGTCAACCGTTCACTTGAATGAAACTACAACTTCATCTTTTTGGATTCTTAGAGAAAATTTATTTTTCGTCACAGATCACAATCTTATGCAAGAAATATTTCTTCTGGAATCTGGAGAGCAACGGCATAGTAATATCATGGCGTCTGTTATTTTGACCTGTAAGTTTGTGAGGAACCCAAACGACTATTGTGAATCTTCTCCAGCTTAAAAATGGCTTGATGACTGTTAAACATTAATCAATTCCAAAGTTGTTCCAATTCTTTATCTTAGGTTGTTCAAGACGTTAGCATTATGAATTTCTGCTATTACATTGTTGGAACCAATTCTTACAGGTACCGAGAGAAGAGCATCCTCCTTTGAAGTTGCACAAATTATTTCCTAGGCTTTACTGGTACTTTTTTTAAATTGAAGTACGAAAAGGAGGCAATGTTGAAACATTGTCAGAAGACATTGGTTTCACCATCGATTTTGATAGAACAGACACCTCTCGTTGTGTCTTGTAAATATAACAGATGGCACTTTAATATGACTTCACGATGGGGGCGATATATGAATTTATGAAGGTGCTATTAAAATTAATTTTCCCATTTCTGTTGCAGGCGATCACTAGTTGAAGATATATTCAAGAAGTTGTGTCCACAGCAAGCGAACACAGTAAGTTTGGGTTATGACATTATCTACTAACGTTTATTTCACCCTCGCATTTGCTGGTTTCCCTTACATGTTAAAAGTAATTAGGCGGAGACGCAGAGACTTGATTTGCGATTTGTTTTGTACGCGAGGCCGAGTGCCCTCTGTTTTAATTGACATTATTGGTAAATAAAATTATCCAACTTTGAAAGCGCTTGTTTCTCTTAGTTCTGTACGCTTTGTTTCTCTGGTCGCTCGTTACAGGCTAAGCTCCGCCTACTTTGCACGCAAAAGCTGAGCTTGGGCCAACCAGAGCATGCGTAAGCTTCTGTGCATTGTGGGAGTGGCTTTGCTGCTAGCAGTTGTTTTGTAATGTTTGGTGCTTAACTCGGTTTTTTAAGGCATGTTTGCTTTATAACTGCAATAAATCGTATTGTGATGTGCATATATGGTGGATTTAGGGGGCCGGCTGGAATTATTATGGAACTGACTATTATATATATCACTCTGTGTTTATGTATGCATATTGTGTTTTGGTTATTAGTTGGTGGATGTATTATTTTAAGACATGCTGTTGTACAATCATATGGTATGATTTGTGTAAAATATTGGTGACGATAATGGTAGCAAATTTGTCTGTTTCTGCACAAATGCACTAAGCGAGTATTTATTTGATATAAATTTTTTCTTGAAGATAATTTGCTCAGTGTTGCAAGTGATGCAGACAGTACACTGTATAAAATAAGTGTCATATTTGCATATGCTAGAGTTTCTTTTTATGTGGAATATTGTAATTCATTTGTTTTTTTATTTGAAAAATGATTATTGTAATCATAATTGATTTGGTCTTGAAAGAATTAACGATTTAACTGTGTGGTTGAATGGCGTGACTGGAAAATGAAAATTGTTATAGAATTATAGAATCTGTTTGCATAAATCAAGAATGGATTATTTAAAAAAAAATTGAAACTTCAGGTCTTATCTTCCAGTTATTTCTTTACATATTTGTCTTCTAGCCTTCTTCCTCAATTTTTCCTCTTTGCAATTATATCGGATGATTGTCTGTCTTTTTTGTCTCTTATCTACAAAACTTAATGAGTAATGCAACAAGGTTCAATTTAAAGAGTATTGGGAGCAACTAACTAGCTGTTTTTGGTCAGTATTGTTTCAGTGATCTTTACTTGAGCCTCACTCGATGCGAACACATTCTTTAAAATATCTATTTTACGTTTCTTATTCTTCCTTACTCATTTAATCTCGCTATTATGCTGTATTGTTTTGGCATCGATGTGATCACACCTTGTGGATGTTCATGTTATTTGATACAGTTTGATATAGATGTGCGTTTTGGTCATAGATGAGAAATTATCAAACAACTGTATATAAATTTTATTAGAGCCGTGGTGGCTTAGTGGATAGATCACTAGACTACGAAACCAAGAGTTGCGGGTTCGAATCCCGTTTTCGCCAATTCGATCACTGGCATTTTTGGCGGCCCAACTCGACTCAAGCTGCAATAAAATGAGTACCTGGAGGTCAAACTCTGGGGTAATAATAGGCGGTCGGTACGTAACGCTAGCCACGTTACTACCCTTGTGTACTGTAGGCTCTAGATTGTAGCAGATCTATCCTGTTACGACCCCCATAGGGCTTCGGGCCTGCTACGGGGAACTATTATTATTATTATATAAGTTTTATTACATTTTTGACTTATACAGGGAATACCAGAAACATATTGGTTCCTAAGATGTTTTATCTAATTCTAATCCAACTGAAGATGTCAAGAGTTAAAATTCAAATGTGGCAGAATATGAGATTGTTCACAATAATGAAGAACTCGTTTGCTACAGATTGATTTTATTTGATCTAAGCGGCTGAAAAAAAGTTTTTTATGATGGAGTACTTCAGTTTCCTCTTCAGCACCTCTGAAATTTTATATTTCTTTAAAAATCTACGTGGTTGTTAAATAAAACTGTTTTTAAGAAAGAAAGGTTTTGGGTTAAGTACAAAACACTTAGAAGTTGAGTATGTAGATTGATAACAGCAAGTTTCCAAATGGAGGAAGTAAGTTTTGTGCTAGGTTGGAAGTAGGGTATAAGAAGGGATAGAGGACATGCTGCAAATTAAAAAGGGGGGTTTAGTCTGGCTCTAATGGGAAAACAGTTAAATTTTACGTGTGGCAAAATTGAGAGGGACCTAAAAAAAGTGAATGTCATAGGCGGTATAACAAAGATCGGACAATAACAAAAACAAATGACTGATGAGGGGAGAAGAAAAATTGATATAAAAATCAGTCAAGAAGAGTTTCAAAAGAATCTGAACGAGGAACTTTCTCATTTTTTACGTTGTGAAATCGTTTAAAAGGTATTGTTTTCAGTTTTTACAACGAATATGTTTCAAAGATATTAGCAAAGTACAAATGAAACAATACGCACAATATTGTTTTGAA
Source organism: Sinelater perroti (assembly GCA_036346155.1). Taxonomy (NCBI): domain Eukaryota; kingdom Metazoa; phylum Arthropoda; class Insecta; order Coleoptera; family Elateridae; genus Sinelater; species Sinelater perroti. The sequence goes on along the minus strand of JARFIY010000254.1, from coordinate 17,697,757 downwards.
AAACTATAGTTGAAATGTCAATCGTTTGTGTATTCATAAATATCAGTCATATTAATATGGAGTGGTTACTAGTTCTTCCAGATTTTCATTTGGTTCAAAAAAAAAAACTTGTTTTCTTCATCCTATATAATTCTGAGAGCTATAGAACAGGATTTTATCCAAAAATGAGTTTCATAACCTCCAATTTGCACTGGCTCCTATTTTTAGAGAGAAGACATGTTTCACTGTAGCTGTAGAGTAAGGGGTCCAAGTCGGTCCAATAGAAAAGTTGTACAGATGGGTGGGCTAAAATGGCCAAACCATCTACTTTTATTAATTGCAATGCAAAAGCCACAGTTGTAAATAAGGGAAAGTATCGAGAGAAAGTCGGGTTCTTGCTTTAAGTAATAGAAAACTTATGGAACCGATTTTGCCAAATTTTTTGGTGTTCTATAACATTCTGTGTTCACTTACGGATCTCCTGAAACATCTGTTCTAGATTTACCAAGAAATATGTTTTCTTGGGCAAGTTGATCTTCTTGAAAGAGTGTTTTAGTGTATTGTAGTTGAAATTGGTTTCTTGTAACATTCCACTGGGTTTCCTCTAAACCTGAAGTTATTCTAATCTCGAGGATTTATAGTATCTCAAACATTGCATTTATATATGGGCGTTGTATTTTTACTTCCTACCTGAGGAGACCATATTTGATTTGAATTGAATTAAATTTTCCTGCAAACCATTTTTGGTTGGTACCACTTGGCTTTACTTTTTTCGTTTGGCTTGTACGTTACTATGACTTTTTATATGCTGTAAGTCAAATAAGTGATTGTACAACATGTAAAAATGCTTTTGGGTGGATTAGATAGATGCAAGCGACATTGGGTTTTGTGCTTTAATTTCTTGAATGCTTAAACTGGGTTGTACAGCAGGTCTTTGTTACTCTATAATTCTCTGATTTTGAAACTATTAATCTAACATTAGTTTTTTAATTTCGCATGAGTTTTAAGCTTGGAAGCAGTTTAACCTTCCATTTTGGCATGAACACTAACACTGTCTCCACACATGTTTTGCACAACGACACTAAAATTCGAGTTGTTTCCAGGATTCCGATGGCTTATATCCGTAAAATCTGCAGTTTCACACGCAAAGGTATCTGAATAGTTATATCCGTTTGTAGTTTTCAGCCGTATGTGATTATTCCTTGTTACTTACCGACTCGCGCTGCATGCAGATTGATTTCCGTACTTTAAGGTTCTCGCTCCTCCCATCTTGTCACTCGTAGGAAACAGCTGTGGTACCGCCAACCTTGAAGACGTTTTACTAATAAATGCGGATTTTAAGATTTGAAAATTACCGAAATTTTGTTTTGTGCGTCACTATCTGGTTGTTTTGTTTGTAGCCATTTTATTAGAGCTCGCTCGTCTGTTATTGACGTTAAACACAAGTCTTCATTTGTTATTAGCAATGCCTTTGCCTTAAAAATGCTGCTTTTACAGGAGGCAAAGCACAGGGATGCGTACAAACATGCAGCTCTCTCTTGTAACGATTACCCCCGCCAATTTGTGATGTACAATAAGGGGGCACTGTTAATTATAATTAATGTATAGTTGTTCTCTAAGATTGCTGTTTAATATTTCATGCTACAAACCTGTGCTTGAACGTCCAAAGTAGAAGTGGCTTGTTGTACTTGTAAATTTTACTGTAACGGTGTTGTGTTGTGTTAAAGATTGTTTTTGTACTATTTTGTTTAATTAGATTACTTTGTACAGATGAGCCAGTTTTCGAGGTCAGCCGCTTGGTCTGTTTTAATCTCTTACATCACATTTTAAAGCATTGATCCACCAGCGAACGTTTGAGGCAAATCTAACGTAGCGACCTTGAAAACTGCCCGGTTATTTTTAACAATGTTCAGATCAAATACACTTAACTTATACCTCTCCTATAAATAAAGCGATGATAAAGTTTAGCTTTTACTTATAATAGGTGATTTAAATACGAGTATAAATGAGAAATGCCAGTATCTCAGAATGTACAATATAAAGTAATGTGTAATAGCGTACGTAACCAAAAACCTACCGACTAACTGTAACTTAAAATAGTCATGTGAACGCTGACCAGGACAGGTTTCATTTCTATTCTCAAGTACTTATTTCTCTTATGCAAACGCTAGGAATTGAAATTTGTTGCTCTAGAGACTACCTGCCAAAGCATATTTTGCAGTTTTCCGTTGCAGTGCTTCTAGTTCTGTGAGTAGTGCAAATTGGTTATTTTGGTTTGGCCACTCTCATTTAGGGAATTGTACGATATAGGTAAGGGAGCGCCAGAGGTGGGCGGCATGATGATCGTCACTAAGTCGTCATCTCATATCATAATTTGTCGTTGCGTGGCTTCTAGCCATTCATTTACTGTAATAAGGACTAAGATATGTCTTAGAGATTGTAAAACTATATTTTTCAACAGCTAGTGACATGTAAAAAGTGTGGTATAAATAAGTGAGGCTAGTGTAAAAATAAATAATATTTAAGTAGCTTTCGTTTGCCTGACCCCTTTTAGTTTTGGTTCCTCAGCTCGTCGCTAGATGGAACAGTGCTGTATTAACTTCACTGATTTTTATTTATATTTGTGGTTCATAAACATCTAGATATTTATGCATTTGTGCACTACAGGCCAGGCATCACTTAGTATTTGGTATTTTTTGTTCAGGCTTTGCTATAGTCTTAAAACAGGAACACACTTGATTATGACTTGATAGAAAACCATGTGTTGTGACTTTTATAACTTGATAGTAAGGTCAGATAGTTGAATGATGAGCAGAGATATTACATAAACTCACTAAATTTCACCCACTTTGATAAGTAGCTGCCAAGAGAAGAGCCATACCCTTGCACAAGTTTACCGTTTTGTGTTTTGTTTGTCGCCATATTGCGATAGAGACCTATTGTGACTTTAACTTCAATCGGTCTGTAATACTAACAAAATTATAAAAGAAAGAAATGCTCATTGTAGTTTGGTACTTTCAAGTCAACCTAAAAGCGTCTAAATGTGCCCTTGGTGTTGAAAGAGGGGCAAAATGGATGAGTTGTTAAAAAGTGACTGGTACAATTATTCTAAAGCAAATGATATTTATAATGACTAAGAGACCAGAAGCTCTTTTAGTGCACTTATTGGTTTTGATGGATAAGATCCTCATTAGAGGGTCTAATTTTTGTTTTTTTTTTTTTATACCTTAAACTTCAATTGCTAAAAGCAGAGAGGCACATGATGCACTAGTAGAATAGACAAACAACCGAGAGGGTAAAGTTGAAGCCCAGTTTGTAAAATATGTAAGGAAGCTATATCTACTGAATCTTAGAACTTGGAACTGTTAACAATGAAAAGGTATATATGTGGATTTGAAACATCTGAAATATTGCGTGTTGGGAAAATAAAATTAACAACTGAAAAGGGGGTTTACAAGATGATAGAGAGGTTGAAAATCTATATTAGTCTCATAAAGATATTCCATGAAGAGAAATTGGATTTAGTAAAAATAAAAGTTGAGAGTTGATGGGCAAAAAATGTTAGGGTAAAATCAAAATAATGCAAGATAAGATTGACGTCAAGGAGAGGGTGGTTAGTGGTGGGGTAACCAAAACAAAAGTGAATAGATTTGAAATGATAACAGTTTAGGGCATATGGTGTTTCTGACCATATCATCTAAAAAATACGTGTTGGGACTTTTTTGTCTCTTTCTTGTCTTGGTGGTTCTAAGTTTTCTTTCTGGTTTTTGTCGAGATGTCCATACCATCTTGATCTTTTTCTTCTATACTTTTATATAATAATGAGGCTCTAACTCCCCTCGTTGGAGTATGGTCTGCAAACTTGAAGGTTGAGAGCTTTCATATTGGTCGGTTTGTTAGAAATGAACGCACGTGCTCAATTATTTTTAGTGACTGAGTAGGCCATCCGCCAGGCATCGGAGCCCAGAATTGAACCTGCGTCCGTCTGCACCGCAGCCAAACGCTTCAACCGGTTAGCTACACTGGCGCTATCTCTTATAATTACCTCATTTTAAAAATTTTAAATACCCAATTGTTATGTACTGCTTCTTTATCACACATTATGCCAAAAAGTACTACTAATATAGCTGTTTATTCAAAAACGTGAAAAATCTGGGAGCTTCTTTGGATGTTTTTTCCCAACATTGATGTCGCATACTAAGTCATATTACGGTGTAGAAGAATTTACTTTTGAGGTTAGAGTGGACCACACTAGATCGTTTTTGTAAATGAATTTTCTGGTCTTGAATGTAGCTCTGAAATGCAAATCAAATTTGGGTCGCAACATAAGAGTGTGCTTTGCACAAATCAAAACCAAATAAATCTGTGAGATTTTGCATGGTTTTGTTATTTTATGGTGTAGGAGCAGAACTTGCTTTTGAGAAACAGCCACCAGGTAGAAATATGGGGTTCAAGATAATCTGACTGTATGAGATATGAGTTTCCAGATCAGCATTGGGTTCTTGGTCATTCTAAGGCACTCTAACTCTTTCTTTCAGATTAAAAGGACTTTTGACCATTTGCTAGAGCAGTTCTCCGAATGGTTCGTCTTTTTCTAGAGTTGTTGGGAAGGGACGAATGGAGTTTATCGTCACCATCGTCTTGTTTGAGAATTGGATCTTGAAGACTATTGTCATATCAGTTTAAAACGGATAAGTTGTGAATATACTTTTTTTGCTTAACATATTTATCACATTGAACGGACACTGATAGGGGAGAGAACTAAATTTTAGATTTAAGGAACGACAATGTCCGTTATTTTGCAATAGTACAAAAAGTGGAAAGATGGATAACTACGTTGGTGATAGCAACGACACAAAATGTAGAATGACGAAAGTGATGCACTCTAAATTAGACTAGAACTTTAGATACTGAACGTTTGCAAATGAGCAAGAAAGTAGTAAGACCTTCAGTTGATTTTTAGACCAACGACAGTCATTGTTCTTCAACTAAAGATTACTAAAATATCAAAAAACCAAAAAACGTAAAAATTAATACATAACAAGTACCTGCATGAGAGTAGTGCTTAAAGCAACGGATAAATTCAAACAAATTACTTTGTAAACAAACTTATCTTGAGGTTTACCTTGGAAAGTTTGTTTAGGTATTTGTGCTGTTTGTGTTTAACGAGGATTTCCTTCAGCGAAAGACAGTTAAACTGATATTATCACCAAAAACTCGTATTTTCAGTACAATTTTCCATTGATTTCTCATTTAATGTTTTATAGTACGTGTAATACCTACGGCGGCATTACTAACTTCTAATTAATTAAAACGAAGGTTATAGCAGCGTATTAGCATTTTTAATGTTTACATTGGAGCGGAAATTTTCCAGATTTCAATTTCGTTCTATATATTTTATCAAATTGTCTAGCATTAGTCGTCAGTGATGGCCGTTCGGAAGTATCATCGAGAGATAAGAAGTAATTTGTGTCTTTATTTTTCGAATTATGAAATTCAGAAATGCAGTAGACCAAGAAAATATATGCTGCTCTTGTAGTACCTTTACTACTTTCAGATGGCGTCATGAACGTGCTTTTACTCGCAAATTTCAGGTTTTAGAATTGGTGGTGGGTGTATTAAATAAAATGAGGCCCTAATGCACCAGGCGACCTCCGGGTCCGTTCTGGGAAAATTGTCGCCGTTTGATTAAACCCTGCCGTCTAAGGGAGGCAAGGGTAAGAATTAAAAAGTGTTAGGCTGAAAATACACAGTCCCTCTATCTTCAAGACCAGTAGCCGTTACTGAGCTTGATTGATTTTAAAACAGTATTTTGAGTCCAGTGATTAAATAGATATCTTGGAGACTATTTTGATCTCAAAACCACTGGCAGATTTCACATCAGATTTTTACATGCTGAAATGGGCCTTAAAGATTACGAGAACGAAGTTTTTGGACTGTCGTTTTCAAATTATAGAAGACTCAATATTTTAGGGCTTAAAAAACCAACAGCGTAGCTATTTCAAACTTTGAAATCTCTCCTTTCTGAAGAATTTGGAAATTTTACCATCAGAGGTCTATACCTCGAGATGTAGAAACGCATTTCAGTTCAAACATTAGACCACTTAAACCATAAGATCTAAAAAGCTCTAGAGATAGAACTTGATGATAGTCTTTGCAACCTGGAAGATTTTGCTGATAGTTTGAACACTAGACTGTTAATTAAAAATAATCGAAAATGTGGCATATAAAAGTAAGTTTGTGACTATAATCTTTCCAAGAAACTTCATCTAACGAGGAATAGCAAGGAACGTCGAACTGGGGGGTCACTTGATTTTTAATATTCCTAGAGACAGAAGGCAGAGAGCGAAATAGTGAAGCTACCACTCAAATGTCTACCAAAAACTTCTACGTTTCCAAACTAAGGATTAGACTCGCAAACTTTTTTACAATTTTGCGCCAATCTTGTCATAATTGCAAAACCTAAGTGTCCCCACACTTTATACATGAAACAGAAGAGGTACAATAGAGAAAAACGCACAAAAACAATTACTCTTTTAGCACTCTTTCAGCAAATAATTTCTTAAATTCCTTCACTTCCAAAAGACGAAGTTTTGCAGTAATTTGATCAGTTTTCTTTTGTCCACTAAAACAATATGGGAAAGAGTTTTTATAGTGATCAAATTGCGTTAAAAACAAATGAGCGTAGTTCCGTTGTTTTCTTAGATTTATTCCGTCCTTCGGTGTACTTATTTTCAATTGTTTTTAAATCGATTATGGCAGTGATTAGGGGGGCAGTCTGAGTGGCGCTAATTAGATTCCAAAACGAAAATGTAGTAAGTAAACATGTGTAACTGTTTTGGGCATTGAAATTATATGTTGTCGTCCTGCATAGTGACTGTTTCTATTACACTAGTGGTTTACAATTTGCCAAGAGTCGTCTTTCAAAGAATATAAAGACACAAATGCATTCGGTGGTAGTAAAGATTATTTGATTCACTGCTTCAACTGGAATCAGACGTGTTGATAGAAAAAAAAGGGAAACGACGAGAACCATGTAATGTTACCCAAATCAGATAAAAGGTAAGATGCATTTATTTGTATTTTCTATCCGTTCCTCATCACTTTTTTACCATGAACAGATAATACATGACAAATAGAGGTCTAACTCTAAAAGAAAATTGTTGAATAGAGGAATTTGTCCTGCTCACTCCCACCCCGGAATTTTTTAAACAACTTTAAGACCAATTAGAAGCAAATTTACGGTAATATGTAGAAATGAAATGACGTAACAACTATTTTGAAAATCATTGCCAATATGTCGGCTGTCATATAGTTCCTGATTGGTTGTGGCAGACTTCTTTTCAGATGTCATAGAAAATAGTCGTCAGCTTCGGCCAGCATGATGGCTGAAAACATTTCGAAATGACACAGTAGTTAAATGATGAGTATGGAATGTCGCTCCATCTTGTTGAAATATTCAGTACAGACTTCTGGATTCATTTGAAGATGTACTTTGCACAGGTGAAGCTGCGCCTCGTTCGAGCACCACGTAAAGAACTTTTAGATTTCTCGAAGAAAGCGAAAAGTGGCCTAGGAGTAGAGGAGAGGGGGTGTTTGTTTTGCCTAGAAAAACCTTTAGCAAACATGCCGTGGACGAACGAACAGAAACGTTTTGTTATCAAAGCGTGTATTTGGAACCATGATTGATATAGTCCGACAACGTGCTTTTCGAACGCGCGTATCTGATCGAAAATTTATTTCGTTTAGGTAGGGAACTTTAGAAGTACTGGTTTTATAATGAGAAGGGGAAGAGAAAGATAATTGAGTGCACGAACATCGAAAACCATCTATGCAGGAAGATGTTCTGAGGTGATTTGCGCGCAAGCATAGTTTGCTCTTTATTTTTCCGGTTGTACTATACGGGAATTTTTGTACCAAGACCTTTCTTTTTATCGAACGCAACTGGCAAAATCTTTTGGAACTACGTAGAAACATCTTTTCTCTACTCACGAAGCGCATTTCCGTTTGTCAGGATGCATTAATATATACTTTTATTATTGGAGTGATAACAACCCACGAAATATCCCTAAAAGGCTTTTCCACAATGGGGATGTCACTGGTGTATGGTGAGTAAAGTTGAGCTCATTAACCCTTACTTTTTGAGAAAAGTGGATATGTGGAAATAATTTGACATATTTTCGCACTTAATTTTTATGCATTCCAACTAGAAAACATTTGGTTCTAACAGGGCGGAGCCACAGTCCACACAGCAAGAGCTTTACTTGGGGTCTCTCAGCTAGGTGACGTTACTTAGTCAGCTTTTGTCCAAGAGGATATCTTGAGGCTGAGGTTTACAAACATTTTTTGGCATTTCTAAGTTCTACAAAATGTAAAATACGTCAAGGAATTGGGCAATTTAGAACTTCAGAATACGACTTCAACAGTCCATTGAAAATTGGGAGCGCCACTTGGGTTTTTTAAAAGACATTGAAATAAAACTTTCAGTTCTGTAGTTTTAGCCTACAACAACAAATTTTGTATGCCTCCTTTCGTTTATTCTTTATTTGAAAAAGAGAAGGAGTTTTGCCCCATCGTTTTACTTTATCAGACTCTTAATTCGTGGACTACCAAGATAAGGTGATTTGAAACTCATTTTTTGATATCAAGTTGCCAAGTGCTCCTGAACAACTATGATTCCTGTGAAAGTCAACGTAGTGACTTTTGATAGAGGTTAATAGTCGGTCCTCGCATTCTGAATCGTTTCCTCGGTCATTTGTGGACGAATGTTAACAATGCACAAATGGTGGAGTTGCTGGGTGGATGTCGGACTCCAAACTCCTTCAAGGATTGCTGTCGACATGGTGCGAACAATAAACCAACCCTTCAGAGTATACTGGCACATTTTCACACGTACACGAAGACTCAAATGACAGAACAAAATTGTTAAGAGGTGTGCTAGGCAGGATCACTACTCTGTGTCCTATCAATTATTGACCATACTACAGAGGCATTCCTTTTCATTTTCCTCACAACAAACCCAATCTTGTATGAGCCGGAAAATTTAAAAACTGGAGTTTAGGGCATTAGCTTTTGATTTTGTAATATGTCAACTTTTAAACCAAGAGACCCACCCACATAGAGTAGCTTCAAACGACATTTATGTAAAAGTTGATATACTTCTTGCAATGTTTTGGAATAGGCATCGTCATTTTCATTCTTCTTGTAGGCCATTAGTTGGTACGTTATCAATTACTCTTAGCAGCTACTTGATCTAATCTGCAAAACTGACCAAGAAGGTTTTCTGTTAGAAATCACGACCATATCCATTGTTAACCAATCCGTATATAAGAAATTTCGTTATACGGGCAAAACTTCCTTCAGATGTGGATTTATAAGGCCACGTTCTTTCTGTTTGAAGGTGACCGCGTAGAAACCGTTCCGGTTGGGAAAACTTTAGTGCAACATTCTTTTATCTTAGTTGATTTGTTAACTTTCATCTCGTGCTCCTGCGATTCTGACACAAATCTTCAGTTTTGTCCGAAAGTCGCCCTTACAGACAACCAAAATTTGCTAGCGAATTAGAACGGGATTTCTACCAGGATCACAGGAGCGCGAAGAGATCGTTATCCGAAGCGGCGCATAATTCAAAATTTACAGATGAGAGCTGGGATTTTCTGCAGCGCCTGCTAAAAAACCTCCTTGCGCTTATGTGAACCTGATACGAAACTGCACTTTTGGCCGAAATCGGCGTAAGTTTGCTTCAAAACTGCGCCCGGGCACGATTGTATCAGGATCACAGGAGCGCGAGGGGGTTTTCCGTTTCGAATGTTGCGGGAATTTCAAATATTTGAGTCGCTCTTTCTATTTTGCTGCAGCTTGTCCTAATTTTAACAGTCCTGTATATGGGAGGAATGGGGGAGGGGAATCTTCTAAGCCTTCTGTGCCCCTGATAGCTAAGCTATGATTGTCATCAATGATAAAAAATCAAATTATATTGATTTTTTGTCTTACTACGTGAAAATTAATCTGAAATTTGATCTACATAAAAAAGTCAAATTAAATGAACATTATTTTTTATATAATATTAAAATATTGCTATAAACAATTACTCAAACTGAGAAAAATCATATTGCCAGCACGGAGAGTTGAACGGCAGAAATTGAAATAGCAAACAGTTAATATAACCACTACACCAAATCGTCATATAACATTTGACTTTCAGATCATTAACATTTTCGTAACATTTATTATTTTAATAATAAAATCTATTTTATAATTTATATTAATAACTTATTATTAATTTTAATATTTTATAAATAACTTTAAACGTTACGCTACTGCAAATTAAATATATTTACTATTGTAATATACATACCCAATTTTAATTAATCAAACTTACTTTAAAAATTACTAAAGTTATACTTACTTACCACGCCTGTAAATTTTTTTGTAGTAATTTTTTTTTAATGGAAATGGTGAATACCGCTTATAAAAGCACAGATCCACCTGCGGAAAAGTGTCGCAGTCGGAAAAACGGGGAAAATTAAAGAAAATGTTCGACGGCTTATTGTGCGTTTTAGAACATACAAAAAAGCCCTCTGAATGTTTCAAAATGCTAAGGCAAGCACAGAGAGGCAGTCCGTTTGCGGCACACACAAAATATTGGGGCTACAATAGCAAAAAAGTGCATAAACAATGAAAATAAAAGTGAGTTTACCTAACTCATGATCGCACCGTTTGGGTAACAAAAATTGTTCTCCGGCCACTTGGCAGCGAGTCACAAGAACCAAAAGAAGTTTTGGAGAAGCTACAACTATAGATCAAAACAGAGTGAGCTTTTAATTAATAAAATACGCACTGTATTGTGCGCTAGAAACAGGGACAATAATAAAGGAATCCACGTTTTATCTAATTTAAAGATTTTATCAAGTGCAAAAATATCCCATTGATTGTTGTAGGAGTCTCATACAACTTTGTAACCTAACAAAATACTGTCAAATTACTACAGCAAGTTCGAAAAAAAATGAGCTTGTAGTTAGATTATTAATATAAATATGTAATTTTTGGGTGAAATTTAAATTGCCGCGTAACTTAAAGTATTTTGTAACTGGCAACCATCATATCTCCTATTACAATGGTGGTTGCATTATCGCAGTGTTTCCAGGCGTCAAGAATTTTATTACCCTAGTCTCTTGTGCGCATGCTTGCTTCTACGCTAAATACGCCATATATAATCTGCGATGCGGTTATGGTCGCCATTTATTTAGTGGTTGTCCCTGTATAATTTTAAGAATTTTAATTTACAATAAGTGTTTTTTTATGAAAATGACAAGTCATAATTCTGCATTAATGATGGACGAAGGGTGAGTGGCTAAATGTGTAATTAGTTTTAGTTACCGTATAGGATGTTTGTAGTACGAAAGTATCGGTTAGCAATGAGTTAGAATCCCGAACCCCGGCTTGGCGGCAATTTGTTACGTGTTTTTTTAAGCCCGATTGAACTTGAAATTGTATAAAATAACCCATAAAATTAAATTTTAATCAAAAAAATTTTTTATTCAAAAGATCGATACATTAACATTCGAAAATGATTTCGGGCATATGGCCGAAGCGCATTCTGGAGTTCAATTTTGGGCCTTTTTTCGAGCATTGCTGGCCGTATGTCACGAATAGCGCGAACAATGTTGGCCTCCAAGGCGCCAATTGTTGCTGGTTTATCAGCATAAACTAGTGACTTCACGTGGCCCCACAGGAAATGATCGAGAGGTGTCGAATCGCACGACCTTGGAGGCCTAAACACAATTTTGCGATAAAACATCGGGTCAGTTTCCAACCGCTCTAGAGCCCAGTCGACGAAAGAACGACGCATATGATGGTCTCGTGGCTTTAATTCCTGCACCAGCTGGATCTTATAGGGGTGTAGGCCAAGATCTTTGCGCACAATTTTCCACGTAGTGGACGAACGGAGCCCCAGTTCCTGCGACCGACGACGAATCGGTAAATTTGGATCTTCTTCCACACTTTCGTTTACAGCGGCGATATTCTCTTCAGTACGCACATTCCTTAGACGTGTTGATGTTATTGCATCATTTAGAGAATATGTCGTATGAAATCTATCCACAGTTCGACGGATGGCTTGCTCAGATGGACGATTATGTGCGCCATAAAAATCACGGTCGTCTATAAATTGCGCGAATCGATGACTGATTTTCAAAGTAAATCTGGATAATTTGGTAGCGTTGTTCAAGCGTCAATCTATTCATGATGATTTGCCAGAGTATACTGAACATAAATGTCGAAAAGTGAGCGCAGTATGACAGTTCGTTTGACAGTTAACCCTTTCGTAAGTTCTATCGGGCTTTAAAAAATACCTTTTTACGTAATTATCGAGCCAATGTTGATATAAGGTCTCCTTAAATAACAATAAATACAAAATGTTAATGATACCTGAACAAAAGTGTGGAAGATGTAGCAAATTAGAACCAAAATTGTTTGGAGCAGTGCGACTGCATTTAAGTTAAATGGCCCAATTAATTGATACATCGTATGTTACCATAGAATACCATTTGGACTAATTATATCACTGGCGATGCTTACCTAAACATGCATCCATGAATTGTTTGGTGACGAAGTTTCTTTTGACAAGCTGGAGTACATTTCCACTATCATTATGATGTAAGGGTTTATCTACTCCAGACCTCACTGCAGTGGACTTCTTTTATGGCACTGCACTGAAGATAAGGGTTACTGCATAAAAGCAGCAATAATTGACGAGTGGAAAGAGGAAATTGAAAAACAATGTCGTGGAGTTCCAAATGAAATGCTTTGTAATGTCGACAAATCCACTGGTCTACATAATAGGCTGTGTTTGCAAAGAGGTGGTCATCAGTTTGAATATTTGTAAACTAATTTGATTATATTTTTTTTAATCTTCATTAAAATAGAGTAATTTTTTTCAGGCAATCTATGTAATGACGTCTCGTTCTTTATTATATTATCTGCAGCATTTTAAACATAGACAATTTTATTAGAGATAAGTTTGCCTCGATGTACAGATAGTACCTTCTATAAAAACCTTATTCTAAAATTTATTTTTTTTCAACTTTCAAGTAAATTATCTTGTAAAATCTTTAGATATATTTTTGCATTCATGATAACGGCGAGGCTACCGTATGGTAGCACGGCTTGTGAACTGGGAAGTTTAGGCTTTTACTCTGTCTCTGATTTAGGACAATATGGTAGCGCCTCACTCGCTTGGCCATACTGGCGCTATATCCAAATACCGTCAATAAACTGCAAGTTCTCCATTCTAGAGTATGACGTAACTCCAGACGGACTCACTGTCATCTTCGTAATTTATCATGGGGATTATTTATCTATCTTCTGATAAAAATAAATAGAATTTAGTCTCCTAAAAAAATATTACACTTCTAGAGTTCAATGAACTTGATTATATATGATTTGGCATACACTAACCATTTAATTGTATTTTATTTGTTTAAGAGAGCTTTTTGCAAGCAATTCTTCCATGATAGCCTATTATTCTGATTACTTTTCTTCAATTCCTGTGTCTACCTCATTCAGACTGATTTGTTCTTCATGTTTGTTTAAAGTTTTTGGTGCATATGACCAATGAAAACTTTCGTGATAAGAATTTTAAAATTTGTTAATATTTGAAGGTTTCATTGATTTTAATAATATTTAATTTCCTTGGAACGGAGACAATTCCGTGGTTTTTTAACTCGCTTTAGTAATTAAATGAATGCTTAAGTTTCAACTTGTCAGACACGCGATTGTTTTTTAATTTGAAGCTTAAGCAATACATATGTAATCAAATGTGCAAATTCTTTGTTGGAATAATTTATGCCTAAATTGGAAATGTTATGGTTTGGATAACTTTCTATTCAAATAACAAACGCTTCATTGATCCTCTATACGATTTGCAGCATTTCCTCTCAGAATACCTGGCCCGAAGAAGTCATGGCAACTGTCATGGAAATAACCAAAGAGAACGTGAATATTGAGCACTATATTTTTGTCGGGATATGAAATATGCCAGTATAATGTTAGTCCGCTATCAGCAACCCTTTTCACACTCAGCACCTTATTAATTCTTAGCCATTGTCTATCATACCTGAGAAACATTATGCCAATATGTAACCATCATCTCAACATTCTTCTATCAGGAAGCTGGATATCGTACCAATGTTATGATTAATAATTAAAAAAAAAGTCAATAACCTCAACTTTGTTGCTTTTCAGCAATTAAATTCCAATTCCAATCTTTTACTTTTGTAACCGAAATTTGCCAGCTTTATAATAACGTAAATAAGAACACGAAAAAAAAATTCTCAATATCAACATTTGTGGTAAAGGACCCCTTAAATAAAAGTACAACTTCTACATTATGTCCAAGCACCAGAGATGTTTATAATCTAGTGCACTTTGAGCGATTAATCCTAAATTTAGCTCCATCATGGGACATTTTCGTGGTAGGCAAAATCAGACTGAAGTAAGAATTTTGCTCAACAGGTGACTTGTATTTTTTTAGGCTTTGAAAAGTCTATTTTGATGGTTTATTATTGCTTTGCAGTTCGCCCATCATTGTAGTCACCACCGCCTCTTAATTACTTTCTAGTTTATTATTATTTATTAATTTATTTTCTGAATATAGCTTAACAAACCAACAAACGCCACATCTTAGTATTTTCACACAGAATGCTTTATTATTTTTATTATCTATTTTATAGTAATAATGCATAACAACTTTGGTTATACTAAATATTTGTTATTACAAAATAATTAAAAGAATGTGGTCTGTTTATAGTGAAGAGGCTGTTTTTCTACTTCCACCCATTATTCTATAAATTCAATTTTTTTTAATATAAGAATGAGTTTTAAACGTTAGAATTATTTTTATTATATGAATAAAAAAAGTTACACTATTGTTATTATTGCAGATATGAAAAGGAAATAAAGAAAAGAAAAGAAAAACTACACAAAATCGAGGAGCTGAACAAACGGCAGAAACAACTCTGCTATTTGTTGGGCAAGCCCCTGAAGCCCATTCCAACTTAGCCCCTGCCTACACCGAAGTTCATTAGCGAATTCAGGGGTATTTGGAGAATTTGCAATCCGAAACATTTGAAAGAGATTAAAAATTCCTGTCCATAAAATGTTCCATTATAGATATCGTTAACCAGCTGAATTTCAAACCATCCCTGGAGTTTGAAAAGGCCGTCATTTCGGTAGACGACTCTTTGTTCCTCGTTACAGACAGTAATATGAGGCAGCTGAGTGCCTTCCACGACAAGTTAAAGCAACTCTTGGAAGATACCAACGAAGAAATCGTCGGTCTGCGCGAGAAGATCAAGAATTTGTGGGAATTGCTGGCAGAGGATGTAAGAGAATGCGACAAATTCCTGAAAAAACATTCTGGTTCTAGCTTGGACGCTCTCGAAGCTCTCAGGAAAGAGGCGCATCGATGTGAGACTTTAAAAAAAGCAAACATTAAGATGAGTAGCGTTGATTTTATGTAAATAAGAAATTAAGAACTGTTGTTAGGCGTTTGTCAAACGTTTACGCCAAGAGCTAGTGGAATTGTGGCACAAATGCCACATATCTGAAAATGAAAGGAATTTTATGTTCTTGAGCACAGACACTTATACAGAAGATCTTCTGACCTTGCATGAAATGGCAATAGATAAATTAAAACAATACTACGAAGAAAACAGGTAGGTGACGTTTAGAGTTCACATTTAGGATTTGATCTAATTTTTAATTGTTTTTAGGAATTATTTGCTTTATTAGAAAAACGTGAGGAATTGTGGACAACATAATACACACCGCTCATGCCAAACATGAGGAGGTACTGTTTTGGAAAATTATTTTTAAATGAAGCCATTATATGAATTTTTTACAGGAGAAAAAAATAAGGTCAACTATTCGGAAACAAATGCGCAGTACACCAGGCAAATCCATGATGGAACTAACTCCATGCAAAAGCATTAAAAACCTGGCTCGGCCAATTTCAACTGCTAGCTCAGCGAAGCGGAAGCTGATTACCTTCGAAGCCCACTTTCATATTGGGAAAATTCGTAGTGTATTTATCTATATTATGCAGGGTTAAAAGGTCTTCTGTATAAACGTCTGAGCCAAAGAACTTTTCTTTTCATTTTCAGATATGTGGCATTTATGCCACAATTCTACTAGCTCTTGGCATAAACGTTTGACAAACACCTAACAACAGCTCTTAATTTCTTATTTACATAAAATCAACGCTGCTCACCTCAATTTTGCTTTCTTTAAGGTCTCTCATCGGTGCACTTCTTTCCAGAGACCTTCGAGAGTGTCCAGGCTGGAACCAGGATGTTTTTGCAGGAATTTCTCACATTCTCTTACATCCTCTGCCAGCAATTCCCACAAATTCTTTATCTTTTCGCGCAGACCGACAATTTCTTCGTTGGCGTCTTCCAAGAGTTGCTTTAACTCATCGTGGAAGACATTCAGTTGCCTCATATTACTCTCTGTAAGGAGGAACAAAGAGTCGTCGGCAGAAATGACAGCTTCCTCAAAGTCCAGGGAGGGTTTAAAATTCAACTGGTTAACGATACCTATAATGGAACATTTTTCGTCTCTTTCAAATGTTTCCGATTCAAAATCCTCCAAATACCCCCTGAATTCGCTAATATATATTTATTGCAAAATTACAATTAATACTATTGTTTTTATAAGTAAATACAAGGTCAGCTCTATTTTGCTGTCTATTCGAATCTTGATAAATTAATTCATTCAAGTCTAAAAACTGTTATAAAAACGATATAAATTTACAACAAATTAATATTAAATTATTTTATCATTGTAATTTTTATATAAATTAAAATAAGTTATTGTAATTTTGTAATTGGTGTCGCTTATGTAGAGTTTATTTAACAACTGTGTTTTAGATCCTTGTAATATAACTTATTTATAGTTGTTACAGGTATCTTTATTTTATTCACACATAGTTATTAATAAAACATGGGGCCGGCGAAGAGATTGCTCTGTAAGCAATCCCAGAACGAACTTAAAAAAACCTTTCGATTTCGATTTCGAATTTCGGGAAAATTCGAAATCGAATATCTCGAAAATTATTCGACATAGAATTTTTTCGATTTCATTATTGAAATCAGCGTAAAATTTTCTTTAAGAATTACTCATAAAATCGCAATGTCGAAATTTTCCCGAAATTCGAAGTCGAATATCTCGAAAACTATTCGAGATAGAAACTTTTTGATTTCGATTTTGAAATCAGCATAAAATTTCCTATAAGAATCCATTTTAAAATTTTAAAAAAATCATAATTTTGTGACAGCGACAGACAGACAGACCGACAGACATATAGAATTCAGTAACGAACTTTTTAAGTTCGTTGAATATAATTAAGATTAGCTTTTAAAAATATGTCGGATACATTTATTAAATACAGTCAACGTTATTAATAATAACACATAAACAAATTGTTTTTATTCCTTCATGTAATCGCATTTCAAAAACTTAAGCTCGAAGTCGGAGTATTCCGTTCCATGAAATTATTTTAAATTACCCTCTTATCCTTGGTATATTTAATCATAATGTACAAGCATTGTGACTAATCTCAACGAATTTTGGTACTTTTTGAGTATTGTATGTGAGTGTTCTTTGTACATGTGTGAAGATTATATAGCATGACATCACAACCGGTAATAAAAATAAAGTAGCGCAATTTTCTATAATTCAAAAGTCCAGGAGGACTGCTATTGTGTACCGATTCTCAGTATATATCCTGTAACTACTACAAGCAATTGGTAAATTTACTGGTTGATGTGAACGGAGTATAGAATAGATGCTCAGATTGTCAATTTATGCAACTTACAGACTTGCAAAATGTCTTTTCATCATATTGAAATAATAAGGTAATCAGTGAGCTGTGTAACCCTGCATGTAGACAGTTCTGATCATATCATTTAACTCTGATAGGAACAGCAGAATTGGAGAAGGCAATCACACAGTTGATGAGCTCCAAATGGACCGGATAGGTATGTGTGGATGCTACAGCAGCCTAATCCCATTATATAAAAACACATGTAAGGATTGTTATGTGCTGATGTACCATTTTCAAATGCCTTACGGGAGGAAATCTTTGATCTGAGCATACTTTGTATGTGCCACTTTTAACACTTAAACAACAGTAGCTTTGTGTCTAGGTGTGGAGGTCCTCTTGTTTAAGGTAGGAATGAGTTAATTGCCTACTTTATTTTATTTACATCTATTACTTTCTCCGAGATCTGCCAATTCTCCCTAAAAACACACTTTGGGGGTCATTCGATTTGTAGAGCTTGGTATATATGCAAAATGCGTATTTTTGTATGTTTCCTTATTTTGATAGTTTCTTTATAAATGCATATGCAAAATGTTATTTTGCGTATTTAAGGATGCTCATGTTCATTTTAATTTTATTGACTACAAAAAATTCTTAAAAACCCATGTTCTGTATTCTTAAATTTCTAGGGTGCTTTAATCAGTTTTATTCTCAGTAAATACCTATAGGGGGTAATTGATATACCTTTATAATAGCTTCCAAGAAGGTTCATTCGATATCTGTTTATTATTCGCCCTATTGTTAAGGGATTAGTAATATCTTAAGGTGATCCCGGATTATTTTTCGGCAAGTACACATTTCAAAATACATGTAAAAGCTTTTTTACCTTTTTTCTCTAGTGTAAAAACTTGGTCTTATTTAGACAAGCTGATCACTAGCATTCAACAGCTTTTGCTGACTGAAAGTCGATACAGATTTTGAGTTTGAGGAATACGTGAATGATCGATGATCATGATATAATGAACTTTGAGATATTTAGTGATATATAAGTTTAAAAAAAAATTAATCCGTGGAACTGAGTGCACCATTTTTATTATTTAATGGCTCTTATTTTTACGTGTTCCGTTGACGCTGATTTCCCTCTCCTAAAATATTCGATTATAAATCACCATCATATTTGTGCTGTGAACAGTTTCCTACGCTCAGACTAAGATGACAATTCGTCTTTTACCCACGGAACTCCAAAGGAGAGCTGCAGATGAGCTGAATGAAGACCTGGACAGAATAAGAGAAAACTTGAACCATACCAAGAAGTGGGCTGCGAAGCAGTCCCATTTAAAGATTCAAACGGGTAATTGTTGCTGCTCTTTAGAGCATCTTTCAATTATCTCGATTTAAGATGACCAGTGGCTCCTAAGCATGCGGCTCAGCTGCAAATTCAGCTTGAAGCAAACCAAACAAAAACTGGATCTCCTGTAGACCATAAGAACAATTACGCCGGAGTTTTTCGCTAATCAAGACCCAGGACATTTTGAAGTTGGGGTACTACTAAGCTAAATTTAAACTACAAGCACTCCATTTGCAGCCTCTGCCTACTTTTACCGAAAACGGCAGACCCGTCAGCACCCAGAATAGTGCTGTTCCGTGTAAATAACATCGACCAGGCTAGGATTCGTGCAGAGGATGGAATGAAAACGGTGCTGATGATCCTAGAAATCCTTCTAGATGAAGGTGACAACTTTGTAGTCAGTGAGGGGTCAATCTCAATCATATCCTGCTGGTCCCTCCAACCCTGATCAACAAAATTAACGCGTGCTTGGTGGATGCTTACACTTTGAGGCCCAAAGAGTTCCATGTCATCAATATCCCCCCCTTCGCAGAAGCAGTTTATGACATGCTAAAGTCGTGTTTAAGCAACAATGTTTTGTAAATGGTCGTGATCCTTGCTTAAAATGCTCCTAATTACAATCACAGATTACGTATTCTAAAATAGTTATTCTAAGTAGGATTTAATTACATGCAATTTACAAACATACTCATTTGAATAGGAGCTCTAACATCAGTTAAATGTATAACTATAATGTACAATAATGTAATAAGTATTACAAATAATAAATTTTAAAACAGCTAACAGTGCATATTAGAAATATTTATCTATGGACACGCTTATATAAATAATACATATTACTGATATTTTCTGCATAAACTTTGTCACACGCTTAGTGTCTCTTTCATGAAGTTTAAAATTCATTCTAAAATCATAACGCTTATTTGCATAATGGCACATTTATTCTTTTAACATACTGTAAACTGTGGTATATTGGCCCAAAATTCCCCGTTTTTTCACCTATTCAGTATAATTTTTGTATTAGTACATCTAGTATTTTTTTACATGTAAACCATGAATGGAGAAACAGTTTGACAGAAAATATAAGCTTTCTCGACTATCCAAAACGCCCTTACAAATTTTTAAAAATTACAGTCAAAGTTATATGGCGTTGGCGTGTAAAACGTGTCCTATGCCAATCACACCCCAAAATATGTACTGGGAAATTGAAAACGAGTAGAATTTCCCTCAAAATTAGTAAATTTGCTATAATTTTGGTGTTTGAGATTAGAATAGCCTAATAAAGTACTAATATGATAAACAATATTCTTTTATTCATAATCTTACAAAGAGAAATAAGTAGGTAAGTATATTTTATACAGAATTGTTGATCTCATGCACAGAAAATTAATTCCGTTTAAGCAGTTTGTGAGGATTTATCTTGCACAATCATAAGGAATCGAATCCTTCCTTTTAGGTCATTTCCAAAATTTACGACCTATTCCCATGCAGTCAACAGTGGGTCCTGTCTCCTAGATGCTGATAATTCTTCCCGGGTACTTTCCGCCATTGAACATAGCGACAACAAAAACATCGACCACATAATTAAAAGTTTGCAGTTCTTGTGGTGGTTGTAATGATACAATGGGGGTAGCTTCAGTAGTTTATTCTAAATTAGAAACGCTTTCAGCTTCCTGGTTAGACTCTAATGGCATATCAACATCTTCTTTGTCAGACTTTGTTTGAAGAAAGAGATGGAAGCCTTTGCTTTTTGATAGAGACTGGCGTTTTGAAAACTTCGACATTCTGACCATTAATGCTTTTACCAGCTGCTATCTGCAATTTCTTCCTCCTCTGCATAGAATCTTAGTAATCTGACTTTTTTCTCCAACTGCTCCAAAAAGGTTTTTCCTACCAAACTTTTATTTGACTCATTTAGATTTTGAGGCAAATGTTCTATTAATCGGATAAATTGCGCAGTTTGTAAAACCAGATTTTAAATTTTCCAACTGCTTTATTAATTCCTTTAACAGCGTAGGAAAGACATTCTTAGGAATTGTTGCGAATTATGAACCACTCTGACTTCTTCCACTTTGTCAGGATTCCACGCTATATTCTCTTTATGGGGGTAAAAAAGGCCACGTCCAAAGGTTGTGTAAGATGTGTAGTGTTAAGGGGTAAACAGACAAACCTTATGTTATGCTGCTCACATAGTTATAAGACTCGGATGTTAATATGTGATGGTAAGTTGTCCCCAATCAATACCACTGGTCCTTACTCATTTTTGTGTGTCAAACCAGTCTTCAAAAGTTATTGCATCAAACTATCCACTTTTAATGCAGTTGCAACAAGCATCGTTTGGGCCGTTTTCAGGCCACACCATCCACATATGATTGGCCTTATAGACAACGTATGGTGGAAGACACTTGCCATCAGCGGTTCTGCAAAACATCAATGAAATAGAGCTCTTACTGAAGTTGCAAATTTACCCGTCGTGCTTTGTGCCTCGCTTACAAATTAATTTCCAAATGCCAGGGTCATCGCTAAAATTGGTTTTATCATACAGGAAGTTACATCATACGTTAGAACTCAAATTATTCATTTGCTCTTTAAGTTGAGCTTCACTATATTAGCACTGGTTCTGATTGAAAGGACCGGATGCCTTTTCACAAAACCCTGCGGCCACTTGTATCCAGGATAATTTTCCTTAAATTTGACAATTGTAGCTCCTCTTTTGTCGAGATACTGCTTAATCATCATTCGAAAATTTGAAGCAACAACTGGAAATCTATAGTTCTTCTTCGAGACTGAAAACGCGAGAGCCACACACCGGCTTGTTGTGCAGACCTTTCAAATTGTTCTTAATTGTTGATCTCGCAATTTTGTATTTTATTTCAGCAGCTGGTTGAGTTAGTTGCCCAGACCTAATACTTTCCAGGCATTCTTGCAATACCTGCGGATTGTAGTTCTTGTAGGAACGCAAGCCCAACTTTTTTTATGGGTCCGTTGCATGACTGCAAAGGAATCACACAAACTTTTGCTAGAATTTTCAAAAAAGAGCATTTGAAAACGCGATGAGCATTATTATGAAAGGAACAAAGAAAGTGATGTTGGGCCATTGTTACTCCAAATCGTGGGCTAGTGATACCAACTCATGAAACGTCCGTCAGATCAAACAAGGTGGAAGAATTTCAACTTTCCACATTATTTACATGTTCTATAGGCATGTAAGTACAGAAAAATTCGCTTATCTTGAATTAAAAAAATTCAAGACCATCTGTGCACATGAAAGTTGGCATAGTACGTGTTTCACGTCAAAAATAAAAGTTTGCTTAACCTATGCGACACAAAAACACTGAAATTCCACACACAAAAGTAACTGATACAAAATTATAATTATAAATGGCACAGATTACGTATATGTAATCTGTGATAAATGGAGAACAACAATGCGGTAACGATTATGCTCACATTAGGTAAGCATATATCTTTCCTTGTTTAAGCAAGTGTGTTCGCATAGTACGTAAAGTCAACATTCAATGAATTTTTCAAGTACAGCGCCCTACGAACCCCGCAGGAGAAAGTTTTAGCCAAGTTTCTCACTAAATGATTTATTGCTAATCCTCCCATTTAAGTAATTTATCTAGTATATGTAATCTGTGATTACAAATTGTAATTTACAATGTTTTACTTTAGGTGCACTTCTACGTTGAGAACGACACTGATGAATTATATAAAGTCGTCCTGCTTTGCGTGCTACCTGAAGAATATGAAGGAAGCAGAGGCTCTGTACAAAAATTAACTGGTGAAAGTAATTTTCCTTAGAGCTATGGAAGAGAAAAGTAGAGAATTACAGAATCTGGTTTCTGGAGGACGCACAGTACATGTCTGGCGAGGCGAAACGACCTGATAAGCCACAAACTCCACAAGAGCTATATGATATGGAGGGATCGTTCAGAAAATTGGAATCGTTAAAAATTATTCTTTTAATGTCTTAGGATTATTTAACGCATCATTGCAATTACTAATAGTAACTGAATTGTGATTTATGTTATGAACACTGCTATCGCAAGTCCGAATCTGTCGCCATTGTTCAATGTTAATGATAAAGAAATGTTTCTTATATAACTTAATAGCAGTTAGCTAGTTGACTTACGTAAATTTGGGATTAGATTATTTTAATTTTACCTTTTTCCTCAGATTCGGAGTCATGACATACCATAACACATAAATGCTTGTTAAATTAGTATTAAGTGTGATACAGTTGTTCTTTATGGGGAAATGAGTTATAAAAAAATTTTCTGTATTTTTATCCGTTGTATTAATTGTATATTTATTATGAATGTTAAAAATGGATTTTGTAATTAAAAATTAAAAATGACAAAGAAATTGCTTTATTAGTTTTTGACAGTTGTATTTGACAGACGTAGAATCAAACTGTAAGTTGTATTATATATGTATACAAGGGTTTTAGTATAATTTTATACAAATAACAATAATCATAAGGAAACAAAAGACTGTCAAAGTCAGTGGAGGTGGAAGTCGGTATAAGACGCAAAGTGTATATTTGGTCCTAGCAATTTTGAGCTCTTGGTTTTGAACCGCGCGCTCAGCTGCTCGCCCGTCATTCCAACTGCCTTTTCCCATGCTCGTGTAGCAACGCTTTTTCTTTTGTTTCGACCGACAACTTCCGCGCGAATCTACCGTGGGCTGCCTCAGTTATCGCGCAAATTTCGGGGTCGCCTCGTCCGCTGGCCTGCAGCGCAGCTCGCGCGGGCCCCACTCACTAACAGGGGCTTAACCTCACTTCGCAGGCGCGCCTCCGCAAGCGAGTTCGGACGGGCACGGGCCCAAACAGATTTGTTATGGCGGCTAGCAGTTCGGACGAGAGCATCACTGCCCCTAAGGATTTTCACTTGTCTTCCTCCCTGGACAGTGGCAGCCGCAACAGCCCGAGCCGCCTGAAGTGCCCGCTGTGCAGCAAGTGCAGGAAGAACTTCTATTGCAAGGAATGCGTCCGCAACGGCAGTTTCTGCCGTTCGGGCTCGAGCTCTGCTGAAAGGTAAGCCCGCAGCGATGGTTGCGCCAGATTTCGCATTTGTCCATCCGCAGCTACGCCGAGAAGCAGGACCGGCTGCGGGAGCTGCGGGCGGCCAGCGCGGTCTACGCGGGCCGATGCCACGAGCTGCTCGAGAGGAAGCAGAGGGTCGACAGGCTGGCGAGTATCTTTGTTTTCCCACCTGTCAAAGGTTTGTTCACCTCTTGTTTACCGTCGTTTTCGCTGCAGCGCTCCGAGATCAGGCGCTCCAAGGACTGTATCTTCACGCTCACGATCGCCCTGTCCGAGAAGAGGGACAAGCTGGTGGTCAACAAGCGGGAGCTGGCCGAGCTGACCGCCAGCAACGAGAAGCTCTCGCTGAACCTGCCCAAGTACGAGGACAAGGTGGCCGAGATCGAGCGCTACGTCTATGGCAAGGAGGAGCGCATCCAGCGGTCTAAGCGGAGGCTGGAAGAGAAGCAGGGCGAACTGAAGCAGCTCACCAAGACGAGGATTCGTGAGCTCATCAAGTATATTTTTCCCATCAGTGTGGTGCAGCCGAAGAGGTAGATCTTTTGCATTCGTTTTTGCAATGTACACTACTTTGATACAAAGTGAATGTTTAACTGTTTGCCAAGCCCAATTTTTTATCTGATAAAAATGAAAGCTATTTACAAGATGCTTTCATTGGGAGTAATTTATAAAGACGCTTGTCCTAACTCACTTTTGTAATTTTGCCATTTGTTTTGTCATGCAGTAACTTTGTTTTGAATTGAGAGAAATTGGGTAACTGTCATTATATCTTGTTAGTCTATTGATAAAAAAATTTAAGATAAACATTGGGAAAAAGATGAATGGTTACATATAATAACTGAATGTAAGTAAAATAGTTGATCTATGGGGATAGAAGAGGGAAAAGTGCCCGTAACACAAGCTATATTTTCTTGTTGGAGTTCTAAACTTATGTTAAGAGCGAGAACCAGAGATTAACTTTAAATGGAAACCGCTATCATTAACTAGCAAAACAGCATCATCACATCAGGGTCCAAATCTTTTTACTGCGGAACGAACGAAAGCTTATTCTTGTTCAGAAATAGTTTATACATTTGTTTTTCTTCTTTGAAGCTACTAATCCTGCCAAAAAACTAATGTTCTGAACAGAGTGCTTAAAATAGAAGGGGGCTATTATATGATTGTATAAAGTCCCATATGCTAGGGCACCAAGGTCATACCGTCAGATCATTTGCCATCATCATGGCAAAGCCCAGTAGGCTCAAGTTTGAAATGGTAGTTTGTTTAAGAACATCGTTAATCTTTAAACTTTTCTTGCAATAGAGACCATGATGGCTCAAACTCAACTTTCGAACTGTAAAAACTGAAGTTTGCAGATGTCTAGGTCTAAGCAAAGCTAGGGATGGTAATGCAGATAATCATGCGGAAGATTCATACTTTTTACACAATTCAAATCTAATAGTCAACTTCTGAGTTAAAATGGAAAGTTTATTAGGCATGAATAATTAATATATTCCCAAGAACATTGGATGGTTTTAACTGCAGGAAATTTTTGTTACTTTCAAAAAATTCAAAGCCTCATAAATTCCGTTTACAAGGTCTTCGGTAAATGTGAGAATCGAATTTTAAACTAAATGAGAAAGTGGGAAGAGCAATATCTAATGTTTTCCTTTATATTGAGACCACCAAACTTGACAGGAAATAAAGCTTGTCTCTATTGATTATAATTATAGGATATGTTTAAAAATTTCTAAACAAACTTTAAAACGTGAATCAAACTTTACCAAAATGTTAGGTCATTTGAGTAGTGGGTGGTGTAGACTAAAGGAGGTACATCAATTTTGGTGTAACAATACAGTATTGAAGTAAATATAAGGCAAAGTCTTCTCAAAAATAGGCTATATAGCGCTCTTGATAATGAGTGCTCATAGGAAGGATAAATCATCTTGAACAAATGTAATTCCAAGAAAGAACCTTGCAGAAACATCAGCAGCATATTGATTGAATATACCCAAAAAAATGATTTACGGAAGAATTGATCGAAAGGCCAAGTGATTCAAAAATTTGTTAAAGGATCGCCAGCAAATGTTTCTTCATTAAGATACCAAACGTTTAGTCCAGATGACAATGGTCAAGTGGCTAAAGAGCAAAGGTCCTGCAGAATCTGCTTGCTGGACTCCATTAGAAGAATTAAGAAATTGTAATCTATGTGCAAGAATAGAACTTTTACAATAAGCTTGGTAAACAAAGGGGCAAAGGTGTAGTATCCTCTCTATGACATTTAATAATTTTTAATGTCTTTCCTTTCAAGAGTTGAATGCATTCTTAACATCCACTTTGAGCAGAACTTTCTTACTCCACATAATGATCCACAAAGCTTCTCACAGCATAAACTGCTGCCTCACAGCTGTCACGAGTGCCAAAGTCCAATTGTAAGGGATATAAATATTCTCTCTTATCAGAGCGAACAAATGTACAGGCTAATTTAGAAATAAATCTTCTAAAGAAACTTCCATCAGCAATAGGTCTGATTCCTCCATTCTTCTTAGAAAGAGCAAATCTCTATATAGTGGACCTATGCTTTCTTTACGTCATTTCCATATTTTCCTGTTTATTGTTGCACTTTTCCAATGGTGTAGGTTATAATGCTTGATATCATGCTGCACATTTTGCCACTTTATTTTTCTTGGTCTGCCCCAGCCATCTCATTCTGTTTTGTGTTAGTTGTATTTATTCTTATGACATTTTAAATCTCTTTCAGCTTGTTATTGGTCTTCTCTACACATCGACTTCCCGCTTATCCTTGTTCGTTGGCTTAGTCGTCGTAATTTGGGATTCTGGGTGTTTAATTTCCATTTTTTTGTTTGTTGTGCTTGTTTCTTCTCCTCTACTCTCGAGTTTTTCTTCCATTCTTGCCCTTTAGTAATTGTTTCTTTCATTCTTTGTGATATCGCAGTCAATATATACATCGTTTCCATCCCTTGGATGCTGCAACCTATATTTCTTTTTCAGGATTCCCATTTTTATTACACAACGTTGTTCATCTATTTGGTATGCTCTTTGTATTGTGCTTTTTGTTTCCATTTTGTCATTTTTAATGTTTTCTACCCTAATCTTTAATTCTTCATTTGCTGCATGGATGTTTAGTCCAGTTACTACAAGGTTTTTTCTTTGCTTTTCTTTCTCGATACATTTGCAAGTATTCTTCCACTTCTTTTTTGAGTTTTCCTTTCGTAGCTGGGTCACCTCATCGCGGTATTCCTTTTACTTAACCTTTACTTCTTCGAGACCTTTAATAATCTTTTGCATTTCTCTTTGCTGACAATCTTGGCCATTCTGCAGTTCTCTTATGTCTTCTATTATTATTTTCAACATGTTTTTCAATTCTTTCTAATCTTTGATCTCTTGGCCTTTACCTTTTGGTGGCATTCTACCTGTTTTCCTGCTTTTATTAAATAGCTGCACCTCTTCTGCTTTTTCTTTTACCATCATCTGCTGACGATCCTTCACTCTCGTAATCATCGTGTCATTCTGTAGACCATTTTTTTATGGGTTTACTGCTTTGGTTTGATAGCTGTATAATGTATTGTGTAAGTTTCGGGGTGGACCTTTATTTTTGCAGCTTATTCTATTATCACCCGTTATCAATGTTTGTAATTTTACTATTTTTAGGTTAGACTATAAATTTATATTTTTCCTTCTGACCTTATGCAGCTTTGTATTCTTTCACTCCTACACTGCTGTTGTTTCCGCTCTATTTAGTTTTTGACTTTGGTGCAATAAATCACCGCATACCCTTCAAATATGAAGATAGTTTGGCAATGATAAAATCACACCAAAAGCTGCATATAGAATAGATATAATCTCTTAATAAACTTTTCCCACAAGAAGTTGTTTAGTCTTGTTCAGGCAAGTATTAACTTATCTTTGGGATCACCAGGGTGGGATTATAGATCAGTAGTATATTGGGGTCTGATTCTATCCAGACCTCCAGTGGAGCCTTTCTTAAAAGATATGATTGCTAACAATATCCCGTTAGTGCTTCAACATCTGAGTCTGGGAGTGGTATTTATCTAGGAACTTCTCAAAAGCGGACGAATTTTCAACACCAGATATATCACCATTTTGATATTTTGCTTTAAATTCGTCTAGAAAGGTTAGTACTACAATTCTTGAATGATGAAGCTTCAGGGAAGGACTTGGATTTAATATTTTTTGACAGGTCCAGATTAAAACTGTTTTAATTAGAAGGTGAAAGTTGAGCTTCTCTACTTTAAGGAAGTATTCTAGCTGGGAAGTCAAATATTTATACTAATTTTGAGATTTTTTCAAGTATAAGGTTATTTTTCCTACATGTTATATTTAGTTGAAGTATGTTTCAATTTTTGTGCAAAAATAACTATAGACAAATAATGCATAGTTACATTAGTGAATGAGGTCATAAAAAAATGTGTTTATGAGTGTTCTACTCATTTGAAACAAAGAATCTTAATTAGTGTAGATTTTAATGGGTATTAGGTAAGTGGCCTTGCTTCTTATTAGTGTAGATTTTTTAAAATTCCTCTTTAATTAACAATGAGAATACATATTGTATGAGTTTATCATACATCTATGAATCACTTGTTATGGAAACCTCCACAGATGTTATTATATGGCCATTTATATTTGAAGATCCCTGGTTATCGTGTAGAGTTTGGTTCGATTCATTCCAAGGAAGAATGATTGTCCTAAGCATCTGGAATCTCTTAATAATATTGTCATTAGACTTGCATAAACATGCGCACAATTCTATGCCCTAAGTTCAGATTAGCTAAAGTGTAACTTTATTTTCTAACGTTAATAGGGACTTCCTTCCTAAAACCCAATGCATCTTTAAGTAATATTTTTCTTATCTCCCTAACTTTCTAAACTTATAATTCTATCTCCTCCTAGACGCTTCAACCGATTTCCTTGAAACTTGCACACCACATTCACAACTATATTTGCAAATTCGGCGCAAAAAATCAGCCTTCTAACTTTAATCGTTTTTGAATTATTTAAATATTTTGATTACAAGGGAAATTCTTTCCAATGTTTC
Organism: Sinelater perroti; assembly: GCA_036346155.1. NCBI lineage: Eukaryota > Metazoa > Arthropoda > Insecta > Coleoptera > Elateridae > Sinelater > Sinelater perroti. The sequence goes on along the minus strand of JARFIY010000254.1, from coordinate 17,668,503 downwards.
TATTGTTTGTAGTGTTAAATGCACGCAAAACATGTGAAATGTTCTACACGACTGCCTGGCGTCTAGATCAGGCTTCGTCGACGAAGCCTGCAGGGTTCTCTTGTATTTTATATTTTCAATTCCATTTTTCGTTTTTTCTGATGTGTATTTTATACATTTGTGTAGAGTCTAAAAGCATAGCCAACTATTTAACTTTATTTGCTTGGCATATATGTTTACTATTGACTGAGACCTCAGATGTGGAGTGTTTTAATGTAAAAGTTATATGACTAATTTTTTGTTCATTGACTCTGATTCTCGATTCTTTAAGGCATTTTCCCATCATATCTAAGTGAATTTGTAGAAAAAATTTGCAGATAGTGGATTTGCGTCAGTGTTTAAGGCTATTGTGTTGTTAGCAAAAGTTCTGGGTTTGGTTGGTTACTTGGAAAGTCAGATATAAAAAGTAAGAATAATATGGGGCCTAATATACTCCCTTGTGATGTTCCAGATGTGGGGTAAATTATTAATTTTATTATACTTGCCTTGGAAATAAGGACCTGATAGGTATGCTTGAATTAATTGGTAGTACTAGTGTGGTAGGTTCACTTTAATCTTATAAATCTCAAGTAAAGTGTTTGTTAAGGGGGAGGATAGTTTGTCTTTTTTTACTCTGGCAAGCACTTAAATACAAAATACCTTTTTGAAGAATTTAATTTTCTAGTTATGTAGTAGGTAATTTTTAATGTTTTTGTGGGGAGAATTTTGTGATTTTTGTATTATTAAATATTAGTAGTCCAAGATTATATTTTATTATTTCATCAGTGGATCAGTGTAAAGGATTGAAGTACCTTGGAATCAATTCTGCTAGCCAGATTCTGAACAAATTTGTTATTCTATAATATAGCTATGGATATCAATGGCCTGATAAAAGGTAGTGTACCTTTTTTTTTCTACAAGTTCTAGTAATTGACATTAATAAGGAGCAAGTTCTCTTTGCTTTGATATGATACCCTTTTAACGTGGAGAGGTAGGTAGATATAGTCGGAACATTTTGTGGTGTAGGTCATTGAGGTGTGAGGTTGATATTTTAATTTATCCCAAAGGTGTTCCATGAGGTCGTCAAGGCTCTGAACTAGTCAATCGCAGGTCTTTCTTTATAACAATAATATAGGCAACTTTTATCACCAAATTGTTCCATCATAATCGAGGCAAAACTGGTCAAAATGTACCATTTCATATTTAGATTTTTATTCAGTTTTATGAAAGGCCCCCATTCCATTTTATAAAAAACAACCCTAACACTGTAACTATTGGTGCTATATATATATTTCACCACACTCAAACTTTTCTGTCAACTGCCACATGCTAAAACCTGATTCGTTACGTTTGCAAATGTAGTCCCGTGGTTCATTCTCTATACTACCATGGTGATAATCAATAACATTGTGAATCTTCCGAGTGATTTTTTACATGATCACGATGTCGATATTGTGAGTTACGATTTTCAATACAAGGCAATCCTTTTTTAGAACTATACATTCATTTAGACCTGTTGGTTAAATCAACCTCTAGACGTCATGTTAACAAATTTGGCTTGACTTGTTTCTGTATTATTGGATGTACTCAGTTTGCCTTTTTTTATGCAATCACAGTGGTGGCACAACGTTATTTTTAGTACTTTTATACTTATAGTCTTGATTTGTTTTCTTCATTCTAGATGAATTTGCACAAGTGAAAATTACTGTTTGCTTTTAATTTTAAGGATTTTCTTAAAACAACAATATCTTCCATTAAAAAAATGCCTTCATCTTTAAACTATTATTGGTTTCCTTTTTATAATTTTTTAAGCACGCTAGATTGTAACATTTTTTTTGAATTGTTTATTATAAGCAATAAAAAATATGTCAAATACAAAACTTGAAATTTGTCTTTATTCATTCCAGTTTATTCATTTTACTAGAGAATATTACTTTTAAAATTAAGAAAATATACCGCACATACAATTTCCCTATATGAGCCATATAGGCACTCACCTAAGTTGTGGACTGGTTCCCCTTTTGTCTTTTTTATTACCTTCCTGTTTAAATTATCGCAATTACTTTTTAGAAATTTCCTGTCACTTGAATTTGTAGTCAAAAGTCAACATGCCAAAGATGATCATGATTTAGTTATAATAATGTATACACGGATACCTATTTCTTTAATCATTCTTTGAATAGTAACATTCTGTCCTCCAAAATTATCTTTTTGACATGTTCAATGTTTTCTTTACTAATTCATGGAAATTGATGATGCAAAAACTTATTCTGGGCTTTTTTCGACTTTTACCATCAGCACACTTGCAACGCTGAGAAGCATCTTTCTCTAATGTAATTATGCATAAATTGTTTTCATCCGACTAAAAACTTGATAAGAATGCACCAATCATTTACTGGCACTTCTTTCTCTGAAATAACTGCAAAACTGTTTAAACATAACTGTAGTAACTATGGCAATTGGTACTTAGTAATATTAGATCAGTACACAATTTGGTAAAACCATAACGACCAGATCCTATTCCTTCTTTGAATATTTTAAGAAAAAATAATTTCTCATCTTTTGCAGTGAAGTGGAATCTAGTTCCTTTGACATGGTGACTGCTTTGGCAGAGGCTACGCACACTACCTACATTTGCGATCGCTGGGTTTACACAGACAACTCAGGGGAACTGCAGCACTGCATCGTTGCGCCCACTTTACCTAGCTCAGGAAACTACTCTGCATATAACGTTTGGGGTAAAATTGTGCGAAGCACTGACTGCTATATTTTTAACCAACTCTCTTTCAGTGGCTCAAAACAGAGACGCGCCCGCGCCCAGCGACAACTACAAGCTGCCAGCTGCTCACAACCCAGCATACACTATCAGTGCAGCCTTAACTTACACTGCTCAGCTGGTCAATGTTCTCGCTTTCTATTTAGATGTGCGGCTGCCATACAAAATGTCATATAGGTAAGCCCTGGCACGTGGCTTTTGAAGAGTTTTGATATGTGGTTTGGTTGCAGCGACTTCTGCAGCAGTAGCATGAGCGAGCAACAGTTTACGCGCAGGGTAGCTCGGTTGAATGCCAACATACTCCATTTGTGCTTCACTCAGAACACCAATGTTGAAACCCTGTACCCTTTGCGAACTTTGCATAACATTTTGCAGTTACTCGACACGAGTGTTAGTGATTTAGGCAGGTAAGGTTGTTTTGTACATTATGGAATAAGCAACGTTTGAACAAATACAAATGATGTTATTTTAAGTAAAATTTGAGTATATTGCTTCGTTTTTTAATATCTTAATTTTTAAATTTGAAGATTTGAATGACAAATCAAAAAAAAAGATAATATGAAGAGATGTAGAATAGTATTTTGCCAGTAGAAAATGACAGATGAAGATAATTAAGATGAATTAGTTTTGGAATAGCAACATTTTATTTGGGAGCTTAGAGAGGGGAGGGGCTGGACAAATTTAAATAATGTTGTGGGATTAAGTAATGAGAAGATTACGGGGAACCTGATATATGAGCAAAGAAATCAATATGTGCCTCAAGCTCAGGAATGCTACATACATCCCACCATATAACATCTAAGGATGACACAAAATAAAATATTTGCCAAAGGAAGAAAATTAGAATCTTTGAAAGCTCTCTAACAGTTGGCTAACAAAGACCTTGTTAAGATAATGCAATAAATGTCCACATTGAAAGAGGGTTATACTTTACTACTTTATGGTCATAAAAAGAATTTCTAAGTTTTAGTAATTATAATTTGTAAATGCAATAAAAACATTAATTTGTTATCCTGCTACTTTATAATGTACAGATTGTACCATAAAATTTTATTGTCTAAAAGAAAAGGAGAATAACCAAAGAAAATTTAGAATTATTTTTTTACTATATAATGGTTACTTCTATCACTTGGTGGTCCAATTGAAATTTATATAGTTAGTTTTTTTAAATCAGTTTAATTTGTTTTTCCATTTTTAAGACTTGGAATGAATGAGCAACAAAGCATTTGACCAAAACTGTCAAATTATTGCAAAATGTGTTTTTTTAAGTGTCATAGGAAGTGTGATCAATTTAGTGTAGCAAAACTAAAAATGAGAATGACGGAAGATTTGTGAACACTTCACTCTCATTAATGTAAAATTTTTCAGGCAAGGACCGATAGAGGTGGACGCACAGATTGCCAATGGTTTGGAGGAGCAGCTATCGGGCGATCTCCAAACAAGCGAAGATTCTGACTCGGAGGAAGGAGATGCCTTACCTTGTGAATGGGAAGCCGTAAGTATAAATTGCGGCTTGAAAATCATGAACCTATTCATCAGGTATCTGACCAATTAGCATTGTAGGGGATTTTGATTGTAGTACAAGTGTTCAGCATATTTTATCATTTGAAATGCTGGCTTTATGGTTTGGAGTGACATATGTAGACGTTTATTATGATTTATATTGTTATAACTAGGCATGAGTAAAAGTAAACTTACCACTATAGTTAATTTGGAAAATAGTAAAAATGTTGATTTGGAGTTAAAAAGAATTGTTTAAAAATTTATAAATTTCTTCTAGATTCTGCATGAAAACAGAATAAAGTATTCTATTATTGAGTTGGAATTAATAATATATATATATAATGTTGGGGTAAATTCAAACTTTACACTGCAGCTGGCAGAACGGACCTCTGACTGTCGGTTGTTCCTGAACTGTGGCAATGCCATCAACAACTTTGCATGCAGGTTAATTGTTGTGCTAGAAGATAATTTACTCATTGTGTATTTAGGGGGTATTAAGGGTTCAGTCTAGAAGACCCTCCATGGCCAGGACGTCCCTTTTGGAGACGTTTTTGTTGCTGGAGTCTGACAGGCATACTGTTTGTTCTGCACGACTACTTTCAACTAAGGAGAGTTTCTTCACTTTCCATAATCAATGAACAGATGGGATGATGCATTTAAAAATGGAGCATTATCTTTACAGTTCAGACCTAGCTCATGCAACTTTGTACTATTCCCCTAAATGACGAATATGCTAAAAGAGTTTTCCAATGATAATCTAACAATGTGAGATAACAAGTCTACCCAGATTCCTAAGAAAATGGGCTGGGTAAATTTTGAAGTATGTAGAAGCATAGTGTGGTGAAAAAACATTTTGAAAGACTTTGCAAAGCTGTCCTAGTTCCCTATATAATATTGTAAATTATCTTTCATTCCTTACCCTCTTTTGATTTGTTCTTAATATTTCATTTCATTTTTTTAAAACTTAAATTTATATATGCTACACTATACATATCATAACATAGTTGTTTTTCTTTTTGTTGTATAGTGTTCCATATTATTGATTACAATGATAGCTGATATCATAAAATTTGGGTCCTATTTGTAAGTTGAAAGTAGTGTTAAAGTTTTATACCATGTGAATATAAGTTGGTCTACCTTCTCTTAACAATGGAGTATGTTACTCAAAAACATGTGTATCATTTTTGTAAAAAGCATCCCCCACCTCTGCTATAACTGGCCATACGGTAGATACTGGCTGTTTGTGAAAATGAATTTTGATATACAAATAAAAAAAAGGGTTTAATTTATTTTGACTTTTTTCAGATTATTTTTATCAGTTAAATAGTATCAAACCTGGGCGATATGCTGTTTTCTCTCTATTTGATTACCAGAATGTCTTTTGTTTTACCGAATTGCTGCTCATTACTTCTTCATTGCTTCATTTCTGTCATCTCCTTCACTGATACAAGTAGGCTCTTGAAGTTTATTATCCTTTATAGTTCTGGTAGCTTTGTCTCACTATGTTTAAAGTAAAATATTAAAAATAAATATGATCATTTGGCTGTTCTACTGATTATAGCAAAGAAAGCACAACCTTAATCCAAGTATATTTTGTTTTTTCTTCAGCCATGTGTCGATAAATATCATGAAATACTATCAATCCCAACATTCTCATGTAAGCTTTCAGTAAAATCTTTTCTAGGTAGGCTATGACATCCAAACATTGGAAATAATCGTATAAATACATGAAATCCATCAGATAAAACAAAAAATCGTGCCATTGTTCTGTGTAGAATAGCTGTAACTAGAATTTTTACAATGTTAGATACAATTGGACAATGCTAGACACAACGGATGGAAATTATGTTCATTATAAGCTTAATCACAGTGTTAATAGTAGTGTTTATTAATTTTCTTGAACTCGTATATGATTGTATTTAAATAAAAATGGAATATCAAAAATTCGGATGGTCTAATTTTAGTGTTTAAAGATAGTCAGTCCCCATCAGCTCTGTTGACAGTTTTCCATGGCTAAGAGAAGGCACATACACCATGGTAGAAGTCCCTTCTGCGCAACTATCTGTACTGCTTAACAAAACTCTTATCAGTTGCTGTACCAAAATTTCAGAAGGCCAATATAGTTGTAGTCGCTGTATAGACTGTAGGTTAGGGAATATGGTGACCAGCCCTAAATGTCTATCTTTGTTTGGTCAAATACTCCTTAAGCAATTGAGAGATATGAGGGCGAACATTATCACCCCATGATGTCTCTTAGCACCTTCCGTTCTCACCTGTTCACTTGATAGATTAAAGAATAATATTCTTCATCTTCCAGTGCTTTATGTACATTTGTTTATAGGTTGCGTACTTTCTTACAAAAGTATAAATTGGTGTCTACATAACATTTAATCTAGCATCTCTGTTAACAATTTAACAAAACTCTTGATATTATAAGTAGCAGGCTGATTGACAAGTTTACAAGGAAATTAGTTTGTTTTTAGAATAGTATTGCATATTTGAAAAAAAACAATATGCAATAACATAAAATTGAAGAGATTTTTAAGATTAAAATTCTTTGAGCTTTCAGTGTTGTTCCTATTATTTAATGTTTGTAAAGATAGCAAAGTTACGTTGATGTCCATGTTAAAGGGCGCAACATTCTTAATTCTCTTAATTTATAAAAAAATTGGCTTTGGAAAAACGAGGGTATTTTGGAGTTAATAAACTCAACCAGGCTTTTGTGGACATTTGACGGGAGTAAATTGGGTATCAGTCAGGTGGTGTTGTAGGGATCTGAAGGGGTGAAGTCTGGTGAATGTACTAGTTATGCTAAAAACTTCCAACTAAGATTGGTGATCATTAGCAATATTGTAGCACCTATTCTTGTTCTCAGCTGTGAGTTTATGGGGAACCTAACAGCATTTCTTGTCAATCCTTCATAGTTTGTGTAGACGCTTAGACATGACTTGACTTGTTACTTCAAGTGTGATAGCAGCCCCCTTCAAAAGTTGTTCCAGTTCTTCATTCTCCATTAAAGTTGTGCAAATAATTTTCCAGGGATTCACTGCTGCTTTTTTCAGTTGAAATGTGTAAAAGTAGTGTGCAGATGTTGCTTGTCATAAAACATTACTTTCACCACCGATCTGTTGCAGTGCATTATATAGGTGCCAGATAGCGTTTCACTATCATACTATCTATTATTTCAATTAGGGACTGAGAATTATGTTGTGCACCTAATAAACAAATTTGAAAATTAGCTTTATTTTATAATTTCTTCTAATTTGTTTCTGCTTGAATTCTCAACTTTTTTATCACTAAGATAAGATTGACATCCGACGCTCGAAAGGGCATAAAGGATTAGAGAAGAAGAAGATAAGATTGTACATAACTAAATATGAACGAATCCAAATGGTCTAGTAAAAACACTAACATTTTAATTAAAATAATATAATAATTAAGAACAATAATGACTGTAAGTGGCAAGCCCTACTTTTATCCTGCAATTAAAATGTAGCTCAATATGGGAAAATAATTTTCAATTTCATTAGTTAAGAAATACGTGCATTTACTACATATCTAGATGTAATACAAAAATTAATTATTGTTTACCTTAGCATAAGAATCATGTTACCTTAATAACAATTGCTTTGGAACGTCTTTGTATTTTTTATTGTGAGGTACCGCACAGTTCCATTTCCTCCCTGCATCCCCACATGCTTTTTATTTTTCCCCTTGCTTGTAAATAATGCTGCTTAGTTAGCTTAAACAAAAACGTCCTGGCGGGCACGCATTGTAATTTTCTGTGCAACCAAGGTGCCGCACGTGCAGTGCCCTGAGGTGCCAGCGGGTCCCGTCATCACGCACACGTCGCAAAGCTTCAGCAACCAGCAGGCCAGCAGCATGGCGGGCGGGTTGGTGACCAGCGCGGCAGCCAGCATTGTCTCACTATGGAAAGGCTGGACGGGTAGGTAGTCGTCCAATTCTCCCCTAGTTTCAAATTCTTTTGTGTAAATTAATTTAATTTGGAGTAATGGTAAGCACGATAGGATGTTTAGTTTAAGCGCTAGTCTGCGTGCGGACAGGTGTCTTAGTTTTGTAAGTTTTACGAAGTACTTGTGCTGACTTGCCTGTTATCCATGCAGACAGTAGGGTAAGTTTGATGATTGATGGTGGGGTTATTTCTTTGAAATTTAATCTATAAGTCTTCGTAATACAGACGAAGCAGCAGCACAGGGTGCGCTCACTTTGATGGATTTTAACTTTTCTCCAAAACGAACAAAAAAAGGTATATATTTTTGCAGATATAAATATTTAAAGGTCAATATATTGCAATTAGTATGTAACAGGCTTCACTTTGCAATACTTCCTATAATTTGATCGTAACTTGCGGTGAATATATACCTTAGCGGTGGATATAACAAAATATGGAAATTAAAAAAAAGAAAATTGACATTGTACATGGCGGCAAAATTGTAGTATTTATTAAGCAGTCGGCATCTATAGCTGGCATGGAAATAGCAGTTCATGTAAACTTTTTATGAGAAAAAGTGCAAGGTTCTTGCTAGTGACAAAGGATTAATTACTTTTCTTTAACGTAACACTGAATGTTCATTAATTAGGTGAGGAAAGGGAAAACTAAATTACATTTTAAAACTAGGAAGTAGGAATTTTTAGAATTATAAAATAAAAGAAAATCGCATTTGTTTTGATATATGACTTACTGCAGCAAGTTGTTTCTGTGCTTTCTTTTTAACTCTCAATTTTAATTTCATCTTCATTTCGTTTAGAGTATGAAGGATAAGGAACAAATAGCTTTAATTGGATTATACTTTGTATATTTTCCCGAAAGTAATGTGTCTCCACTCTTGTACAAAACAATGAACACTTCATATTTGAGAAAGTCTGTCTAAAATGAGTATGACTGGCATAACATTCTGACAAGTTTATTTAGGAAAATGAAACTTATGTATCATAATACTTTAATGTAATAAAGATCATGTATTCTGAATACTGTCAGTCGCCTCTGTTAATGGCAACACATCTAAACAGTTTTATCATATATACCTTTTTGTCTTTAAACTTAAACTTTAGATAAGGGCAAACGTTTTCTATAGTATTAGTGCCTAGTAACTGGAGAAGCCAACTGAACACCTCATTGTCGTTTTTGGTTTTCTAGTAGCCATGGAGACGGCTTCTGTTTTGAACCCAATGATCATTTCTTCATGAATACATCATTTTAATAGATGGTAATAAAGTCGACCGTCGAGATACAATTTTTCAAATCCGGTTTTGGAGAAGCATCCCCATAGTTCCATCCACTTCATACAATAAATCTAATTTTGATGGTAAACTAAGTTTGATGACCACTGATGCCAGTTCAAACCAATGGCTTGTTGGTGAACATTGCATCATATCAATTGAGTAAAAAAAAATTTTTCATACGTTTTTGAGCTACATCCAGTGTTAAGTGATTGTTTGGTGATGATGCTTCATTCGAAATCATCAACCATGTTTGATTTTTAAAACCTATTTGTTTACAGATTCTTTTGATTTTTGCATGTATTCAGAGGCCTAAGCACGAGATATTGGCCCTTTTATGAGGGCCTTAAACCGACTGGCATTTCACACTCATTGTTACAACTGAGAAAACTAAAGCTTGTTTTATATATTATAAGAAACACTTGGTCTTACAGATGCACAAATATTTTATTTCTGAGACAAGTACGTTTTTAAAAAGAGCAGACAGCCACAATACAAAAGAGAATGTTTATGAAAAACGAAGATTTCTTACACCAGCCCCTGTGCATTGAAGGGTGAAATCAATACACAAAGCAAGAAATATTAATGATTTCAAGTGTGGCAATGGGAAAAGTCTGGATTACCACATTTGATCGCACTTACTTGATAAACACGAATTATTTTTAGATCGTTTGTGTGCATCTTTTAAGTGCCCTCTAGGTCACTCAGTCCAAGTACTTTGCTTTCCTAGCATATCACTGGATGCAATTTCAATTTTCAGTCTAGACAGATGGCTTGATACTTTAGAAGTCTTTGGTGGAGGGTCAAAACACTTTCATGTTTGAAGTTTAGACTCAATACATACAAATTCAAGACTGTGAGGGTGAAAACATATAGCAGTCTTAACCTTTCAATTCGTAGACCATGCTCCTAGACAGAGCGTTAGAGCCTCACCATTATTATATTTTATATAAATATCTATTTTTATAGTCTTAATAGTCGAGTTGTAGCAGTAGATGAAGTATTTTTGGTTGTATTTTTGCTTCTTGTTCCTTTTTGCTCACAACTGTTTATTTTAAAAACATTAACTCAGCTTTAAAAAATAACAGTAAGTAGAGGTAGATCACAAGCGCAACTGCCTTGAGAATAGTTAGCTATTGTTTCCATGAAGTTCTCGGTTGTATATTTGAATAAATTGTACAATAACACTGTGCATTCCTTGATAAGGTGGAAACGTTATGTATACTCTAACTACTGCAGATTTCTGTAATCAGACATTTTCCTTGCTAATCACATTTTATTACAAATAGAGGAGGAAGGTCGGATAGTTCTGGACACTAAGTTTATTTGGAATGGTCACTTTTCATTTGGATAAAAATAAATTACTAGGTCATTTTTAGAACTTTCATAAACAAGAATAATGAAATATGCACATATAAATGAAGAATAGTATCAGGCAAGTACAATACAAATACAATACAAACCTCTTTTCTTGATTATTAGTCTATACACTCCCCTTCAAGGATGTTTCTTCTGCCTTTTTCGTCATGTTTAATCTTTTTTTAATTACTTTCAGGTTTGAAGTTTAATTTTGATTTGGCCCCTATGTTGCTTTCAAACGTTTAACTTTTCAGTTGTGGTTCTAGCAAATGGAGATATTTTTTGTGGAAGACTCAAGGATCAAGTAGGTCTATTAAAATATTCAGGTGTTGGTGTGTGTACATGCCACAGATGCGGATAGCTTGTTTTGAAACTGATAGTTCAGCCTTTCATGTGGTACCAAATATGTTCCGGGGGTTTGATATCAATTCTGTCAAGGAAGAATGAAAATTAAGTTAAAATAAAATGTTTTCGTATATTGGACATGCATACAGTCGATTCTTCTACTGCACATCTTCACACGTTTAAGTCTCTTTTCTCAATGATTAGTCTTTTCATGACGTTTAATTATTTTTTCTTCCAAGATCTTTTTGTTTGGGCTTGGAAGTAATATTTTGATTTGGCTTCCACGTCGTTTTGGGACGTTTAACTTTACAATTTCAGTTCTATCATGTTGAGAATTTTTCTATTGAAAATTGAAGGGTTAAGTCAAACTACTGAAATCTTCAAGAGCCGATGATGTTGATGCCACGAGTTTTGATATCTGTTTTAAAGTTGGTAGTTGAAATTTGACTGTATAGAAGTGGTGTCAAACATGTACCAAGGGTTTGATATTAATTCTGTCAATGAAGAGTAGAAATCCAAGTCAGAAGAAAGGTTTCGCTTTAATAGATACAGTCAATTCAGCTAATTTCATTGGGCATGTTTTGATCAATGCATAACCTATTAAATTAGCAAAAAATAGGCTTTGTTATAGGCATTCTTGAAAGGTTTCATCCAATGGTTGTGGGGACTCGGTATGCAAATGTTGTGAAATTGAACAAAGAAAATTACTTTTGTGACTATCATGCATCATTAATTAACATTACTGGGTCTTCTTTGCTTAGATTCATTTCTTATAAGGGTTGCGTCGAAATAAAAGGTTTTTTGGGCGGCGGTTCATAATACTTCATTTACGAGCAGCTGATGAGGACACGGGCTTCCAGCCGAGGTGCACGCAATCACGCCAGGGCTAAGATTGACCCCTTGTTCCCAACAATGATACCTTGGTATGCCTCTAAATTATTTCCAACCCCAGACGGCCCTTCATGCACGTGCAAGCGACAGCCGTCGGAACTGATAGGCTCGAGCGGCGGGATCGACGAGGTGGGTCGTCGATCCCGCCACTCCTTCAAACAACCACTAAAAATATCTACAATATGAAAGCTTTCAGCAATTTTTAAAAACCATTCTTCGTGATCCACTCGATTCTAAAACAGTGAGTATCTTTGTAGATTCATTACCCATTCTCACCTTTTGAAATAAAATAATGGTGAAATAAACTGACCTCTACAGGTCTTAATGATTACAACAACAATGTATATTACTTCTAAGTGACAAAGCACATAATCTTACCCAGCTTTACTTACCATACTTTGTTTTTAACTAGACCAAACTTAGCTTTCTGTAGGTGATAAAAGAGAAAATCTCGTGGAGAAGGAAAAAGCGACAAGAACGTTAGAATGAAGCTATTGGTATTTTACAACAGAAAGTGAGGTTATAAATGAAATTAGCGAGGAAACGCTCCTTGCTTTTGTTTTATTGGAAAATGTGTATGTTAATATATAATTGAGACTTTTATGATGTTGAGCACTGCAAAGGAAAAGTTGATGTTGAAAATCATAATTTTAATCTGCTACCCCCCCTCTAAATAAATTGAATACCATTAGATACCAAATGTTACAGTTAACATTATGGTTGGAGTGTGGGAAATTATACATATCTTTTATCATAACTGTGTGGGGCAAAACATTTGACATCGGGCTAATCTTCTTTTTGAAGACTTGTTTTAAATAAATAACAAACTTTATATTTATATTGTAGGGTATGGCAGAAATTTTGCGAAAATACAGTAAAAATGTCTATCTTTTTTTTTAAATTTCTCAATGTGAACTGTCATCTATTTTATCCCTCCTTTTACCATATTGACCAGCTATTGTTTGGTGTTCCATTGATTAGCTTTTTTAGCCCAAAATCTTTTCCTCATCTCTATTTTATTTGATTTTTATTTTTATTTTTTACCTTATATCCATCAATTCCGAGATAATTTTGAAATTGTTGATGGTCCTATTTCATCGAATTAAATTCTTGTTTACAGGTCTACAGTGAAGTTGGTTACTGAGTGGGTATCGAGACATCAAGTTGAATAATGCATATATCAGCCAACAGTTGACTGTGGATTATTTCTAGTTTATTCCTGTTGCAGCAGAAACCCTTATATCGTTTACTATACACTGATATAATAGTCAGATTTGCTTTTAGATTAGGGAATAGGTTAAAGTTACTCAGAGCGAAGCCCACTAACAATAAGTACCTATTAAGACAGTTAGACAATGACAAATACCATGCGACATTCCATCTAATTTGTGTTCAACTGCCTCGGAACAAACTTTGCATTGCCACTTCTCAATTTCAAATTGTCAGATAGAATTACATCAATTTGGATATACTCTATGCTCTTCACATGTTTGATCTTCGACATTATGCCAAATGATTAATAATTCAGATGGAACTGTAACGATTTTGCACTTTGAAGCCTGTCTAGAACTGTTGCAACTATGAATACCACCATGATGCGCACATTCTCTCTTACCTTCCAGGAACTGTTTTACTGTTGGTGTATGTTACAAAAATAGTAGGAGACCTGTTGCATCAATGTATTGGTCTCCATGTATTTTAATGTTTATTTCCTGTCCTGAATCACCTCTTGAGGTTCCTTTATTCCTTTTGAGGTTCATTTTCATTCTGGGAAGCAAAAGAAGAGTGTAGAATTGAAGATGACAGTAGTATTCATAAAGATAAAAAACGATACACATTGACTGATGATAGCGGATGAACACAAGGTCTTACAATAAAATTTGTCGAAAACCGAAAATTTCAATTGCTTTGCAGATTTTTTTGTCAACGAACATTGATTTCCACGTTCAAAACGTTCATTTATCTTCAGTTTGAAACAAAATTTTCTGTGAAATTCGACAAATATAATAAACGCACAATCCAAGCCCTTGATAAGTTTCTTAGTGATACTGGACGAGGCACACGGCAACAGTTCCATAGCATGTCTTTGGAGAGAGGAGGGGGAGGTATATTTTTGTGTACAATAATAATCTTAATGTGGTAAAGAACTTTAGTATTTAACAAAATTATTTGTCCAAATAGTTGTTTTGGGTTCTGTAACCACCATCATGGTCAATTTAATCAATGTCCGGATTTGGCCGTCTAGATTAAAGATTCTCATTTATAATATGTAGTAGTCTTTGCACAAAATTCTTCCCAGTAAGGTTTTTGCTTTAATGATCTTGAAGTCTTATCTCCCTAACTTCTAAACTTATAATTCTATCTCCTCCTAGACGCTTCAACCGATTTCCTTGAAACTTGCACACCACATTCACAACTATATTTGCTAATTCGACGCAAAAAATCAGCCCTCTAACTTTAACCGTTTTTGAATTATTTAAATATTTTGATTATTGTCGCAGAAACATGTGGAATGTTCTACACAACTGCCTGGTGTCTAGATCAGGCTTCGTCGACGAAGCCTGTGGGGTTCTCTTGTATTATATATAATACTCATCTTCCCGATCTATTTACTAAAATTCTGTTAATATCCTGCCATTTCTTTGCATCCCTAGGTATTTTATAATCTTATTTTAGAAGAAAGTTATGTTAATAATATCGACATCTGGGTTGTATAACAGTTGGGGGGTGACATAAGGTAAAATAAATAAAAATGCAGACCAAATTTTTCAATATTAGGTAGAGCTCGAAACTTGCATGACGTTATTTATCGGTGATTGTACTTTTGGGCGAAAACGTTACTTTCTTTTTCTAGTTGCACTTACTTATTTCTCACACTTACGTTGATCTGATGAGGGGGCTTCTTTCATGGCCAATTTCAATTTTAGGAAAAGCCAGGGGCTGCAAGATTCCAAAGCGACCGGTTAAGGTGAATAGGTACTTTATAGTTCACAAGACCTAGCAAGTGGGGCGAGGCGTGAGGCAGAGCATCATCATAATCATAACATTTCAGCTAACACCTTACCTCAATACATGATTAACATTCTGGTTAGTTCGTAGAAATAGCTTTCATTTACATTTATAGTCATTATTGTAATCTTGCACTTGCCTATAGTTGTCGGTAGGCACTCGTCTCTTTGACTGTATTTAACATGTATTTTTTATTTCTGATCAATAATAATTGTACAAACTTATCGTTTTTAATTAAAAGCAACCTTAAATTAGCAGGAACCTTGTACTTGATAAACCCAGAATGCAAAACCAGCCGGTTCTGCTGGCAGGTGCGTCCATTTCGAGCAGCGGCAGGACCACCAGGCTTTGTGGGCTTTCCAAAAGCGCTATAACTTGTTATGTTAAGACATTGTTGCAGTTATTGTTATCATTGAGCACATTGCATCGTTGATTTGTTTCATGTGCTGTAAGTGCCATTACTGTAGAAGTAACCAGATGTTGCGCCAACTTGCGGCATTAACTGTTTCATATTTGTAACTCGCTGTACCGTCGGTTCATTTCATCGAAGCCAAATTATGTATGTAGCATGTCATGCCGTTGATAAAACTAAGATGCATCAACATCACAGCCCAGTGGCTGCTGTGACTAGGACTAAGCTACGTCATTGTGCGTGACCAAACTTACCATTTGTGAATTAGTTGTAGGTGATCGAATTAGTTATTTCTCCAGTTGAGCCGAGGAGGCTCACTAGGCAGCTCCGCAGCCACAGTAATTCTACGGAACACGAACACTGACAGATAAATAGAAATATTTTTGTTATCTACTAATTATAGGCTAAATACACTAGAATCATAATTTATTGTGATATTTAAGAAAACAAGGATGTTTTTTGTACATGTACATTATATTTTAAATAAACGTAACAAAGGATATTGTAATAATATAGGCGTGATTGATTAACTGAAGCTTTTCACCAAACCAAGCAACCACAGACATGTCGAGAATGGAAAACGTTTTCTGTTTAAAAACAGCAATTTTGAATCGCATCCTTTTCTATGCTTCAGTATATTAAAAATTCGCCCATTATTGATGGCAATTAAATAATACATCTCAAGTTATAATAACATACAAACTAATAATTCCAAAACATAAAAAATTTAATCGACAATAATATACAACTAAAAATGGATATGCCGCATTAATTGTAAGTCGGGAGTTTTTGATAATTACACTATAAAAAAATAAAGTAACCTATGATTTACCAATCATACAAGGACAATTTAAATAAACTCAGAATTGTGTCCTTGATGTTTACCCAAAGGGATTCACCGAATTGGTCATGCTGCCTATACCGAAACTTACACTACTACCAAAGCTACTTTGATCACTCTCGAGGGCATCTGCACTTTCCTGCTCTATGATTGCTTCATTAGCGGGGTCAGACTCCTCTACGATGGTCTCGAACGCTGTTATTCCGTGCAGCGGGCATTCCACCGGGCATCTGCCGTTGTTCTGCAATTCAAGCTAGCAGCGCACTCAAATCACTTCATTAGCAACGGCTTACGTGGTACAACCTGTGTTTGCGCTGCGTCGCCAAGCTCTTGCGGATTTTCTGCACCAGGTGATACTGCAGGTCCAGCTTCTCGATGCATTCTTGGCAGATTGTTTTGGGCAGGTTATCGTATTTTTCTACCTACGGCACGAGAGAGCGTAACACCGGAACGGCTGCTTGGAGGGTGAAAGACTTACGGTGATCGGGAGGAGAGTCAGTTTTTTCAGGAGCTCCAGCTCCTGGGCCTTCGCGCTGTAGAAGTGGATGACGCACTTCTTGTGCTCCGAGCAGAGGCGGCATATGAAACCCGTCATAGTGGCTTGGGCGTAGCTGCCCATTTTTGCGAGTTATGCAGCAGCGACGTTTTCGACAATCGAATTACCAACTCTTCGGTCCGTAGAACTTTCTCGCAATCGCCATCGATGTTGTGACAAGAACTTGTCAAAGTTCCGTGTCTGTTGTACAATGCAGTGCTGCCAGCCGCGGTCGTGCACAGGGTGATCCAACATTCGAAGATTAGGCTTTATACAGGGAGTTTCAATAAAATGTTGTGAGTACATATTTATGCCTTACGCAGGGCTACAATAGTATTTTTATGAGAATAACTTTAATATATAACAAAAAATTATTACAATTGAATATTGAATTAATTTTTCTTCTTTTAAGGACAGTAGAACGCTTAATAAGACTTTTCCAGGTCTTGCCAATTACTTTCCCATTAATATATAGCGAGAAATAAGTATTTATTTTTTGCAGTTTTCGATTATGTAATTATAAGGCATTTGAAAAATTCTACAGATTGATTAATTATTTGGGGACAAAAAAGTCAAAATATGAATAGTTAAGATCGATAAGCAAAGAAAGATAGCGTGAGTTATACAAAAAAAAAATCTGGTGTGAACATCACACGACTTTCCTTATCCTATCTTATAATATAATTGTCTTATCTCCCTAACTTTCTTTCTTTTTTTCTTTCTAAACTTATGATTCTATCTCCCCCTAAACGCTTCAACCGATTTCCTTGAAACTTGCACACCACATTCACAACTATATTTGCTAATTTGGCGTAAAAAATCAGCCTTCTAACTTTAACCGTTTTTGAATTATTTAAATATTTTGATTATTGTATTGTATAGATATGACAGATAAAAACATGTATTTTTGAAAAACAGCGCCATGTTGGGCGTAAAAGCAAACCCACAACAATGCGGGGCCGGGTACAGCTATTTTAGAATAAAAACAAACATTCTGTTACTGTAGCCAACATTAATCTAGAGAAAAATTAAAAATTACTGCAAATGAACGTAAACATAAAAATTACGGGAATGCATTATGAACGAGCGCATAAGCTTTGCATTAATTCAACTTTACGTATTACGTATTTTCTATGGGCGGCTTATGCTTACGTCCACCATGAATGAGCGTTAAATTGTTCCATGTTTCTGATCCAGAGAAAAAGCCGGTCTAATTAAAAATTTATACGTTCGCGCCTTGCAAAAATTTGAGGGAAGGCGGGTGAAAAATTGTTAGTCTAGGACGCCAAAAATATCTTTTGGCGGGCAACTCCTAGTTATTATATATTATACCGGGTCCATCGTCTCGGCCTTGCGCTGCTCTCGTCCCGGAACTTGTTATTTTAAAAAAGGACGAGGCGCGAGTCCAACACTCGAAAGCTGATTAAAATAAACAGTACAAGACAATAATTGACTCGTACTTAAAATTTTGTTACGTCACTGAAGGTAACCGTGCGAGCTCGGCGGCACAGCCTTCCCCATTGTCGCCTGCGTGCTCCCTCCTAGCGGCCAAGCGCTCCCCCCCCCCGTCCTCTCGCAGTCGGCCCGGTAGCTCTCCGAGCGTGCTGTGATTACTCCATTTAATTAATTTTTAATCGGCTATAACTTTTTTATTTGACCTCGGATAAAAAAAATTTATTGTAATTTTTTGTTCGTCTCGGTCTGATCTATCCGGTAATATAAATTTCCCGAAACATTTTATGAACACCCGGTATATTAAAAATTGAGATTCAATTTTTATTCGAGTTCCTATTTTACCAACTTTTATTTTAAATTCATGTTTATCTCATCATGATAACAAATCATTTTTATTCTCATGGATTTTGTATCTTTAACCGTTTAGATTCGCGACCGATTTTGCGACCCTGCGACCAAACGGCTCTGCCGATTTTTACCAAAAGCTTCGCACTGCGTCCCCTAGCTACAATAACTTGCATACCAAATTTCAAGTCTCTAGCTCTTACAGTTCTCGAGATATCTTTTTTACTGACAGACAGACAGATACATACACACACACACACACACACTAGAACCAATGGCTTAAACTAACTTTTTTGGTGTCCTGAGACTATATTTCGTCCAGAAATGTGAAAAACTGGATATGTATTTGCGACCAAACAGCTCGGCCGATTTTTTCTAAAAGTCCCCTACTACAAGTAACTTGCGTACCAAATTTCAAGTCTCTAGCTCTTACGGTTCTCGAGATACCCTGTTTACTGACAGACAGACACACATACATACGAACCAATGGCTCAAACAAATTTTTGGTGTCCTGAGGCTATAATTCGTCCAGTTTGAAAATTTGAATTATCCGTTATATAAATTTTGACGCGTCTTATATCAAAGCTCAGCTGTAATGTTGGCAGCGTTGTCGCATTTAATTGTGTAACAGCCGCGAATGATTGTTGTGGCTATTAACGCGTTTGAACACGAAAACGCCTAGCCGTGTTTAAGATTCACAAACTTGAGTGGAATGTGAGCGGTCATGTTGTCCAATTGAGCGAGATTGGTTTAGAACAAAAGCTGGCGCCACGGTATGCTTATTTGTGGACTAATAAAGTGAGGTTATGAGGCTGTTAGGAAGCCCACAATGAAACTTCGCAACAGCCGGGGGGTCAAAACCCGAGCGGCGAGGCCCCCCTTCGTCGACAAGACCAACACGCCGGTATCTGCGTTGCGTCGGAAAAAACTGCGTCCGACCGGCGGCGTCAAGCCCAAACTCAAGCTGCAGACTCCTCCAAAAGCTCCCAGCGGTCCTGTAGCAGCCAGCGAACCTGTTGGGGCTGCGCCGAAGCACGTGGAAGCTTCACAGCAGAACTTAGAACAACCTGCAGGTGAGCATGGATAAGATTTTTCTACCAGTTAAATGCATATAAATTGTTAAAATTTACTGTCTTAAATAAGAAGAATATAAGAAACAGCAAATTATGCATTATATGTATTATGGTTTAATAGAATGTAGTATTAAGCTGTGTGGCGGAGGGGGGTGAAATAGAGGTTAGTATTATTATATTAGTTGTTTGTTAGGCTAATTGTAATATCTATTTGGAATTATCTTTAGTATTAAAGAAGCTTTCTAAATTGTAGATAACTAGTAAAACCAAGCGAGTGAAAAACAAATTAATTTGAGAAATCTTTGGTGCGCAGACAGGTCAACATTCATTTGTTTACAAATCTGCACAGGGAGTGAGTCGGTGACTGATACTATCGTATAACTATACTGAGAAGAGGAACCTTCTCACCCCCTTTGTGGAAGCCTCCACCATCTTGTTTTCCACATACAGTAAATGTGGCAACCAAAATATTTATCATCCTATATATTAGATTGCTTTTTCATCACAAATTTTGTAAAAAACGTATACGGTCCCCTTTTTTATTCTGAGAGCGGTTTTAGGGAATTTTTAGGTAAATATGATAAAATACAATCTATACCGATTTAAGGAGTGAAACAAGAAGACTCCATTAGACCACTACTTCACTACTTTATAGGATGTAAAGTTATTGATATAAACAAAAGGTTAAAGCTAAAGGGCAATAAAAAATGGCGATATCATACAAAGAATGGAGATAGTTGATACTATAGGATATACATCATCACTGAAATGAAGATGAGTTGGTTATGCCACGACACAGAAACAATAGAATAAAAAAATGAAATGTAGAAACTAGCGACAGCGATAAGTGTTTTGGTTCAAGAAAATAGAAATAGAGTAAATTGATGTGATTTTTCATCTTTTAATTGATTATATCTGATTTTCTTCTAGGGTGGTGCTTAAGGGTCTGTGTAACAAGTTTGTCTGCTTCTTTATTGCAATATGTAACCTGGTGCCCTGGTGGTTAATACTGCGTGACTTGCCACTTGATTGCGAAGTACTCTTCCTCCTAATGAACATGCTGGCTTGTAGAGAACTTGAATGATGATATTTGTTATTATAAAATAAACAAACCATCGAACTAACATTGCTATTTTGTTAGTAAATTACAGATGGCGTGAATACGAAAAATTTCAGAGGTATCTTTTAAATCGATAGGATTGTAGAGATAAATTAATAAAATTTAAGTTTTGAGGTTAAAGGGTTATAATAATAGTTCCCCGTAACAGGCCTTGAAGGTCCTTTGGGGGTCGTAACAGGATAGGCCTGCTACAGTCTAGAGCCTATCGTACACAAGGGTAGTAACGTGGCTAGCGCTACGTACCGGCCACCAATTATTACCCCAGTTTCCAGGTACTCATTTATTGCAGCCTGAGTCGAGCTGGGAGGTTAAAGGGTTATATTAATTAATTATCCTGCAGCTCCTTGACTGAGCAAAGGCAGGGTGGCTAACCCTTTACACTATCTTCCACTTTTTCTACAAATTCTTTCCATCTCTTCCTATCTTCTGCTTTTTACTTCGTTCCACGTTACTCCAACAAGCTCTTTTTGTACTGTTCTCTTCCACGAGTGTTTTGGACGACCCACTTTTCTCTTTCCCATATTGAAGGTGAACGCTTGCTTTATTATACTTTGGCTTGACTTTCGAAGTATGTGTCCTATTTAGATCAATTTGTTTTTTTTTTATAGTTATATCAATTGGTTCTTCATTTGTATTCTTCCATAATTCTTCATTCGAGTTTCTATTTGGCCAATGTATTTTACATATCCTCTGTAGACGATTGTTAACAAATGCTTGGTTCCACGTTTATGATCCATATAGTAACACTGGTTTTACGTTTGTTCTAAATAATCTAAGCTTCGTTTTCCCTTTTAATATTAGTTGTCGTCCATTCTCGATTTAACATAGTGGAAGGCATTACGTGCTGCCTTTATTCTTGCATCTATATCTAGTTCTGCTCCATTTTTTACACTTACCATACTTCCCATATATCTAAATTCGTTCACATTTTCAACATTTCTACCATTAATATTTATTTTAGTTCGTACATTCATTTTTTTTGCTAGTAGCTTGGTTTTCCTGGGGTTGATTTTTAGCCCCATTTTCTTGGCGTATGTTTCCAGTCTTGTAGTTTTCTTTTGCATGTGTCTTTTGCTTGATGTTAGGAGGCACATATCAACAAAAAATTGTAGGTGTTCTAGTTTTTGGAGCACTCGCCAGTTAATACCAGTAGTCTTGTCTTCCATGTTCTTCATCATTCATTTTATAACTGATAAACAGGGTCATTGGCAGTATAGTCCTTATCTTACTTCCCTTTCTGTCTTGAACGCATGGGATAGCAGTTTTTCGTGTTCTATTTGTGTTTCTGATTTTACATAGATTATTTTTTAAGTGGTATGCCAAATTGTTCTAATATCTTCCACATTGCACTTCTATTGATAAAGTCAAAGGCTTTTTCGAAATCGATGAAATTTGTATATGTATGTATCTCCCCTTCTACTTTGGCTGTTTGTTCTAGAATAATTTTCAGGGTTCCTATCTGATCTATGCAGGCTCTATTAGGTCCAAAGCCAGCTTGACTCTCCTGCAGTTTGTCGTTAATTGGCATTGCCATCCTCTTCCACATCATTCTTGTCATGATTTTGCGGCCAAATTTAGTAATGTTATTGGTCGCCAATTCTCAGATTTAGTTAGATTACCATTTTTGGGTAGTTTGATTATTATATCACTTTCCCTTTTTAGTAGTCGCTCCTCTGTCCAAATTTTATTTATTAGTACATACAGCATTTCCACTGCTAGATCTGTATGACCCTTTAATAATTCGGTTGTTATTCCATCAGTTCCGGCAGCTTTATTGTTCTTCAGATTTTTTACTGCGTTTTTTATTTTTTTCTTGGTAAATGTATTTTTCCTTGTATTCAGTCCCACATAATCGTTTTGTTTCAATCTCTAGTCATATACCCCTACAAAATACAATGCCTATCTTTCTCTTATTTCTTCCTGTGTGCTCCATATTTAGTCTTGGTTTCCCCTTATTTTGATTGTTTATATATTTTTTTCTATCTATGGTTTTTGGTAGGTCATATAATGTTTTTATGTCTTGTTTCATTGCTGCTCCTTCAGCTCCCTTCGCTATCTTTTTCATGTATAATTTCTTGTCTTTCCTCGCACTTTTCTTTATTTTTTTTTATTTTTTTTTTTTTGGTTATACTGATTTATAAGTTTGCCTTTTTGTTCTTAGGTTGTGTTTTCTCCTTCTTCTTTAAGTGCCTTGACCGTTATCGATCGTTGGCGATCGTGTAGGCTGTCAACTGCAACTCTGAAAAGCTGTACTGTGGATTGTCTGTATCACTATCTCAATTTTTTTAACCACGAGACTTCGTCTATCTGGTCCTCTTCTGCTATATATCTTCCCTTGTATTATAAGATGCAATATGTCATATTTTTCTTGATGTCTCATAATGTGATCGAAATATTCTGACTTCTTTCTCATCACAATTTTAACGACTTCCATTTTTCTATTTATTCTTCTTACTTTGTGCTTTCTCCAGATATGTTTAATATTTTGAGTTACCAAATTTTCTAATTCTCCTATTTTTACCTTTAACGCATTTTGGTATTCTTGCAGGGTATCTTGGCCTTAATACTAATCTTCATCTTGACTCGTAATAGTTGATGGTCCGATGCAATATTAGCACCTCACATGGCTCTCGCATCTAAAAGGGAATTTCTCAACGATTTTTCCATAAGGATGTGATCGATTTGGTTTCGCGTCCGATCACCTAGGGATATCCAGGTTGTTTTGTGTGTATCCTTGTGTGCAAAAAGTGTTTCTCTTATCATCAGGTTCTTTAGAGTACAATATTCTATTAATCGTCTTCCGTTATCATTGATTTCTTCTATGATGCTTTTTGCTGGTGTTACTCTGTGTCTCTTTATAGAAATCTTCCTTTTCTTCATATATGTGATTATTTTTTGGAGCATATATATTTATTACCAATATGTTTTTGAATTTGCATTTGAATCTTGCCCAAATTACTCTCTCTGAAATTCCACCCCAGTTCATTAGCAGCGCTTTCTCTGCTTCCTTAGAGACCACCATCTCAAAAAATACATCTTTGGGCTTTCAATGTCATCCTCATCAAAATGAAGTGTAAAACAACTTTGTTTCAGCTCTTCAACCGGGTTCTCACCTTCATCTTTTCCTTCAATTAACCCTTTGTAGTAATTTGGAATTAAGTATAGAAATCTTGATTGAAATTAGTCGCCATTGGTAGTTAACCTGCATAGTAGTCTGTGAGACTAAACCATTGCAACTGAGAAATAAGGTGATTAACATGTGATGGCTGTACCATGTTCTTTCTCAATCGCACACACGAGTTATTGCACACCATACCGTGACTTTGACACTATCATGTGTCATGTAAGTCTTAAGAGTTTTTTTAGGTCCAATAACTGGATAAATGAAAATGAGTTTCACCTGACATGATCAAATATTGCACAAAATCCTCTCTCTTGTACTTGTTGACAAACCATTATCTGCCGGGAGTAATTTTCGCACCAAATGTTTTCCTGCACATTGGTCTTCTCTATATTTTTGACAGCCCTTTGCCTGCAGACTTGCATGGTCTGATGCCACTCTCTTCGTATTTTCTTTTTGATGTCGTCTGCCAGGCGACGTCTCCATTGCATAATGTCATAATCATCTAGAATCATTTTGTCGAGTAACATGCCCCGCCCAACTTCACTTTGACCAATCTATGCGTGTTATATCTGCAACTTTAGATTTCTCTCTAATGTCTTTAAGATTCATCCCTAACATCATCCGCTTGATGCTTGGTGCCTTTACATCCCAATTCAACGTTTTGAAAACATCTTTCAATGTAAGAATGAATGACTGGAGATGGCATCTTCTTGGCTGTTTCCTTTTCTTACTGGAATTTTGTTTGTTTTAATGTCTTCTATGATTTTAATTGTAATTGTTGCGTTGGTATGTACATGTTCAAGTATATCTAGAATTAACTGTTGAATTTGTATGGCGTTGTGAAATAGTCCACATTTCTTCTAAATTAAATGTAGGTGTAATGATTTATTGTACTCGTATTTTTCTATCAGTGTGAGGTCAGACCATATAGTGTTATAACCTTTATGAAAACCGGCAGGCTCTGGAAACTGATAGGCGTCTACTTTGTTTGTAAGTCTATTTGTTATAATCTCTATTAGAAATTTGTATGGATGGGGAACCAAACTTATGGGTCCGTAATTGTCATTTTTCGTTTAAATTATTACCTTTTTTGTGCAATAAGGCAAACTTGCCATCTTGTCATGCTTGTGGTACTGTACCTTCCATTAAACAATTATTGATTCCACAAAATTTTATCATTTTGGTATTCTTCAGATTCTCCACTGTTTTTCATTTTTCTACTTCTTGAATGTCTTGATGTCAGGTCCTTTAGATCGTTTTCTTTGCTGCATTGCTTTGTTCCTCATCTATTTCTTGTGTATTATGTATTGTAGAGTTGTTCAGCAATTTTTATCGTCTTTTGATCTTTGATGTTTTTGTCTGTGTCATTTAATTAATGAATTTGAAGGCAACCAATGTTATTAAATGTCTTGAGACTCTTCTTATTTTTATTGTTTTCAGTTGTTGATTTTTCTATATTCTTGTTTAGTTTGTTATATTCTGGAGTCTTTTGATCTAAGTTTATTCTCTATATTATGAGTTCTCTAATCCCTTTTCTTATTTTTGAATGTTTTTTCTAGTAGTTCTGCATATCTTTTCGATTTTAATATTAATTTCTACGAGGATTGGGCCATAAGTCACAGCAACTTTTTTTTTCAAAGGAAAGCGATGGTATTACAAAATGCACAGAGCAATGTTAAATCACTTGTATTGGAGCACTCACAAGTCTTTCTACCTATTGCTGGTCGCTGGTTGCCTCGCATCCCCGCGGAAACTCTGCTATTCACTTCGCGACTGTTTTGTATGGAAGAGCATTATTCTCGGCAGCTTCTACTAACTCTGTGTCATTCTCTGGCATTTCTGCCACGGATAACGGCTACTTTGATATGCGAACACTGTTCTACTTGAGTCACATCCTGATTTAATGTTGCTCTCTATGCAATTACAGAATATCACAGACTCATTTTGTGTTATGGACACACATTATGAATGAATGGGTTTCTTGATACAAACGACATTTTGCGATAACATCCCATACCTTTAAAGAAAAAATAGTTCCCATGACATATCCGAGCCCTCGTATTCATGTCATTCATTTTATCTTGATTTTTTATTTACTAACTACTAACTAGTTGCTATATGCTTACCCTTAAAGTCTCTACAAGCAATAAATTTGGAACCCAGCGCCTTAAAGAGGTTGTTGAAGTCTTCTGACGCGCCTATTGATATGACATCAACTTAACTTTTTTAGCAAAAACTTGCAAGTGATCAATATTATATTTGGGTAATTCCTGATGCTAAATTTTATTATGATTGCGGCTCCATCATTAACGGTGGTGTCTGGATGATTGGTATAGTGAGTAATGTAGTATGGTATGTTGAAATATAATCTATCTGTGGAATTAGTTTTACTTACTAGTAGGTAGGATGTTTTTGCAATTGTGATGTAAAAATAATTCATCTCGTTTTTGTGTTGTGGAACCCCATTGGCATTCTATTCTGCAATTTTCACGAAATGTTTGAATTTTACTTATAAGCGTGGTGGGTTTGAAACCATGCTGTTTTACTGGATTTGTTCTTGGAACATAGTTTTGAATTCTAGAAATATGTTCAAAACAATACTTACGTCTGTTGATTTAGTTATGTCTGCATAGCTCTGAGTTTTTTGCTGTTGGGGAAATTGTGAATAATTTGCTTGAGTTATTGCAGCTTTTGTGGGGTTATTTGTTAGTAAACATATCTGGCAGGTGTGTCTACTTTTTTTTGCAAGTTACTGCATTATGTGATCTACCATGTTTAACACAGATGTATAGTCTATTACAATGTGTCCTTGAATGTCCGTATTATCGTACATTATATAGTTTCCTTGACTTTCGTGGTTCTATTTATATTCCCTGTTATGGTATGTGAGCACGACAGCCGCGACGGAAAGGCTTCGGCCTGCCAGACTAACGCGCGGCGGGCCCTGGGTTCGACTCCCAGGTCAAAAATAACGGCAAACATCGAGTGCTCTCCGGCCATCATACAAACACCTTTGGCGGTCGTAAAGTACATTCTCCTTCTTCTAACGGGTCAGACTAGCCACCTGCCCGGGGTACGCCCAACATGGCTCATAGTACTACACGAAATGTGTAGTTAGAAACAGGCTAATAGCCTATATATAAGAGTAGAAGAAGAAGAAGTTATGGTATGTATTTTTAAATATCTTTGTTTCCTGGTTTCTTGGTTACTCCTTGTCTGCCATTTCTAAAGATTTATCCATTTTTACACAGTTCTTGCTTAATTTCTTTGATTTCTGTTGAGCGGTGTAGGTATTTAATGACACATTTATAAGTATGTTCTTCTTTGGATTGATAAGTATGTTTGCCATTTTTTACGCATATAGTTTATTATTTTTCAACGTGCTTTACTTCATCTTCGACTCACCCTTCACTTCATAATTTTTCTTTGAAACTAGAGGGAGGTTTTGCCAATCCTATATTTCTGATTTTATCGTTGAGTCCAACTTCTCCAAGTTTATCGTTGCTTTGCTGATTACTGGAAGAAAGAGTTCATATAGTACATTTTTCTTTCTTTGGAGATAATTCATGTTTCTCAATAGAACCAACATTCGTTTGGAGTATCGCACTTTACGGATGTTAATCTTGGACTATAGCTGCTAACGAACAGAAAAACTAGAGGCCTTTGAGATGTGGTGCTACAGCCAAATGCTGAAGATAAGATGGGTGGACAGAGTGAGCCGAAGGGTGCCAGAAAGAATTCAAGACAGAAGAACATGTCACTGTTTAAAACTATTATAGAAAGAAAAGTAAATGGAAGAAATGATAGATCAATATAGCAATAATCTCATAATTATACAGAATAGATTGAAGAAATACTATATGGAATTAAACTAATCGCTAAGATTGATAACTATAAGAACAAAAATAGAACCAAATCCAAATTTTCTGACGTATTGGCTTGTATTATTTGTTGGATCTTCTAACTTATTAAAGTATAAAATATGATAAATTTGCATTATGTTTTTTCTATCATTAATGCTTTGTGAAAATTTTCTATATATATATATATATATATATATATATATATATATATATATATAATAAAAAATTCTCTGCCGTGACCAGGATTCGAACCTGGGTTACTACGGCCACAACGTAGGGTCCTAACCACTAGACGATCACGGCTACAGAGTCGCTGCTCGTGAAAGAATTGTTTATAATACCGGTTCAGCAAATTGCTTTTCGTGCTCCGCTTACTCGATTGCTTCGGGCGATTCTGGCCGAAAGAAATTGGGTGCGCACTACGACGTTCTAGGTTTCAAGTTTGATATTAAAGGCGGCGATTTGTATTTTTATTTCTTAACACGATCCCCTCGCACTTCGACGTCTCTTGGAGATCGCGATTCCTTCGCGGACCTCAGGATATTCTCCTAAGCTCCTCTGTTGGTCATTTTTTGTTATAAGTTTTATAAACGGACGACAATCCGAGAATAGAGTGAACGCCGAAGAATTTCAAAGCTTAATTTTTTAGCGCAGTGACATGGTTTGAATGCTTCTATCCGTTGTCGCGATGAAACGTATTTTTTGGCCA
Organism: Sinelater perroti; assembly: GCA_036346155.1. Lineage (NCBI taxonomy): Eukaryota > Metazoa > Arthropoda > Insecta > Coleoptera > Elateridae > Sinelater > Sinelater perroti. Next base: position 17,639,884 of record JARFIY010000254.1, on the reverse strand, counting down.
TTTCAGGATATATTTCATAATCGCTGCCTTCAGTCTCTGCAAAAGTTTGTCCGCTAAAACCAAGTCATAGATTCCATATAGATTCTGCAAATCATTACTAGTTGTGAACAGCCGACTGAAGCTCGTTGGTGAAGGAGAACTTCTTATCGCATACTGCCTTTTTTATTCGTGCCAAACAGGGCATAGTTGCTCGTTGAGAGGGCAAATATGGGGCGTGAAGTAACGTGGTGTAGTGGAGAGCGTATAAGGCGGCAACGATGTAGCGACTAATATAACCACTTATTGTCATGTTAATATAACATGTAGCTTCTCTATTTCTTAAATATACATCGGTTGAGTTGCTTCAGCGACTTGCAATATCGCTCATTCGTAATGGTGTCACGAATGGGCAGTCATTTTCTTCCGATCTTAAGTAGCAGTCGCCATTTATTTTAGAACTATAATCCGAACCGTGGCTTGTAACGAGCCATCTGCTGTGACTAGACTTTTAATCTGTAGCAACTGTTAGTATACCACCACTCGGAACTCATTGTGCACAGGCCTTCATCTTTATGCCAAGTTTAGTTACCTTCTCCAGTTTTGAAAACATTAACGATTTCTCTCTTTTGCTGTAGCAAAGTTTTCTTTTTCAGTGAATCCATTTGATTTATTAGAACAACAACTTGCACCCCTAATATACAATTGAGTCTAGTCAAAGAAAGAAAACGTTGACCACGCAGGAGTTTTGATCAAGGATCGTCGATTATATAACTGTTCGTAAAATCTCTTCAAACAGTGATATGAGATATACTAGTGACTTTCAGTGATGACGTTCTAGTTAAGGATAAACTTGTAAGTAAAATCCACGACATATACCTCTCATATTTCTGAAAATAAACTGAATTGGCTAAGTGCTATATATTATGCAAGTTCTCATTGCTACCGAACACCGTTACCGCTGTCAATTTTGGAAGGCTCCATTTTGTAGTTATGCCGTCGCATAGTGTATTGAGTGCGCGGATGGTTACCGCTCAGAAAACTGTTAAAGGTCGACTTTCATTGTTTATTTGAGGAAATTAATGTGATTTATTTCCATCATCCGTTTGAAAAAGAAAAGAAGGTATTTTTTCTTCGAAGAGAAGGAGGTACAAAAGGGTGGTTACTGAAGTCATGATCATTCTCAGAAGAGTGTGGGAGTACAAGCTAAAAATTCGTGGCGCAGCCAGTATTTTGCGCATTCCGCTATGAGACTATTGTTTATTTTATTTTTTGCAAAATTCTTTGAGCGGAAAATATTTGGTGATATCATTGATGTCAAAAGGTACCTAAATGTCTTTTGCTTTCAAGGTGACAAGATAAGGAATATAGTTCTGATATTGCCTAAAAGGCGGACCATGAAAGTCCTGTGCTTTAAGGAATAAATTTGTTCCTGAAAAAATTGTTTTATTTGCGCCCAGAACTTTTTAAAAACTGAGTGCAAATATAGCCGTGACTGTATGGAGCTAAGACCTTTCGTTATGGTTGTAATAACCCAGCTTCGATTATTAGTTACAGCAAGGGCTGTTTGTTCTTAAATTGTAATTTTACGCAAAAATATTATAAAGTGTTTGCCCCCAAAGATGGTTTAATAACACGCGTAAATTTATTAACACTCCTTATTTAATTTAGTTACAGGAAAATTAATTATTCATGTACACTACACAAAGAATTACTAACGTAAATTACACTCTATAACTGTATTTATGTATAACACAATTTATATCACACTAGCACTGTTCACTTCGCTTCTAGTACTTGACTATCCCTGGTTGCGTGATATTTAAGCAATCAGGGCCTGTTATGGAGCCCACGAGAAACATCTGGAAATTTTCACATTGTTCGAGTCCCCTAACACGTGCACAAGCACCCCAGATCCTTCGGCAGCCGCTCGCATTAAAGGTGATATGTTCACCGCTCGACTATGACGGCTCGGCGACCACTACAGGGGGGCGTTCGGAAACTTGTTACAATATTAATGAAGTACCGCTACATGACTATAATTAAATATATTGCAGATTTCAGAGAATTTCCCTAAACAAATAAAGGTTGCTTAAATTTAAATCTTCTGTGAGGGCTTAGTGAATTAGGAGTCAGCGAATGGTGATTGATTCTTAAATACACGAAGAGAAGAAGTGGAACATCTTATAAGTTGATGAATATAAATAGAAATTTACTGAAACGAATTTATCAATGATGCGTCTACAGGTACGGTCGTAGTAACCCAGGTTTGAATTCTGGTTACGAATAATAAATCAGCAAAAATCACTAACATAGTAATAAAAAAGTCCGATAAAGAAGCAACGAAGAAATCAAGAGAAGAAGTGATGTGGGTGGTATGGGTATAGCTAAAGAACAAATATAAGATAATCGACAAGGATAATAAACCCTTGTAAAGCATTTATGATTATTACAATCTGAAGTGTGGCGAAGGGTACAGTTGCCATATTTATATTAATTGTAACTTAAATTAATCCAACTAATACTTCTACTTTCTTGTGCACGTTAGCCTTTGTCCCTGTATGTGTGTGGTAAAAATAGTAGTAGGGGTGCTGTTAACGTCATTCAGCTTGCTGCAGGTAACAACTCCATAACAATTAGTCATTAGTTTTTGTAATGGCGGTGCTCCAATAACACTCGAACAGTCAAGCTAGGTATAATCCATTCCCATTTTTTACTTATGTGAGATGCAACATTTTTTTTTTGACATTTAGAGCGTTTTTTTAAATATATCAAATAATACGATTTCTGTTCAGGGCTGCCAAAATCTCAAGCCGACAAGATGGTGTACTTCTCAAACGCCACGAAGGCGGAGTCGGCACTCAAAAAGGCGCTGCGAAGGCTGCAGACGAGGAATTACAGGGAGGAGTCCGTGAACGACAGCGCGAGCGACGAAAACAACGAAAACGCCGACACCGACGACACCGAGCAGCCCAAGAAACGCTTACCGGTGTACCTTCAGCACAACGTATTCGAGGAGAAGCCCAAGAAGGCCGACCCGTTCGAGTTCGTCGTCGAGTCGCCGAGGAAGAAGCGCAACGAAGGATCGCTAGATTCGGATTGCAATCTGTACGATAGATCCATGCACGAGATTCTAAGGACCATCGAGCAGAACTTTGCGAAGAAAGAGAAGCTCATGAAGAAGCTCAAGAGCAGCAAGAAGTTGAACACCAGCGTGGAGGAAATAAGGCGGCGCGTGTTGTTGCAGAACAAAGCGACCGGGGGATTGATGACTAAAATTCCTGCCCCACGCAGTCAAGTGAATGGAAAGTTGGTCGGAGCGGTTGATCCAAAAGATATGCAAAAGCCTGTAAATACGGCTAAACGTGAATTAACAAAAGAAACATCCAATCAAAACAAACTGCAATTACTAACAAAGGAGATCCAAAGAGTGTGCAAAAACATTTCGGAGGTGTCAAGACGTTCAAGTGTTCCTGTAGAAGAAAAGGTAGATGAACGTAACCGGTTGTTTGGGTTTCAAAATGATTTTGCTCAAAATAAAGCCCCCACAGTTGTTCCAAAAGTACCAGGTAAGAATTATATATAATTATTTGAACAATATATTTTTACAACTAATTTATTTTAGAACAAAACAACAAAAAATTACCTGTCAAAACTAGTACACCTGATAAACCAAATGCTCAAGCTGTAGATGATGATCATTGCGATGATGATGCTGACGAATGTGACAGATTCTTTGGATTTGATGACGATTTTGATAGTGATGATAGTGCTGTCGAGGCTCCATCAAAAGAGCAAGGTAAAAAGTAGAGATTTATTTATATAAATTAATAGATTTATTAAATTCTACTTTACCTGCATCACTCTTTTGTCCAATATCTTGATTTACAGCATTACGCAATGTGTCTGCTCTAGCCTTGCATATTGTTTTTTGTTACTTCTATTATAATTCTCATTTTAAGTAGCTTTTGTTTTTTACGAAGGTTATTTTCTCTTTATTGCAGATGTTTTTTGATTTGTATATTGTAAGTTAAAAATTTATTTTCTAAACAACCAATATCAGCAACATCTGAATGAGATTCAATATCCTTGATCAACTGTACAATATCACACAAAAGTGTGAGATTTTCTTAATTCAGCAAAAATTTATTTGAAAAAGAAAACATCAAGGACATTTGTAGTTGCACAAAGAGCCCAAAGTGCGTTTGGGGTTGAACAAGACTTCTGTGCGTTAAATCGTTGCAAAACCAAGAGTCTTTTGTTGCAATTTGTCATTAAATTCGTTAAAGAATAAAGCTGCGGAGTCCTTCAGTTTTTTCTCTGACGAGAAGATTTTTATTATCGATACCAAAATGAATTGGTGAGATTGTTGACTTGCCTGTGAACCTTAAGATGGATGTCCCTATAATAGTCAGGTCAAAGTTTCCGCCACATGTCCTAACAATAAACTTTATCTGCAATGTTTCTGCATTTCTTCAATCACAAAGGAAGTTGCTTATGAATTCTGAATATGGTAGTGACCACATAGTCTCCAAGAAGTTATATATTTTTTCAACAGAGAAGTGATTATATATAGTATTTTTGAAAGGTCCTCCAATTATGCCTTATGACACGCAGGAACTGAGGGTTATCACTCTTAAGCCTCTCCAGTTAGCCTACTATTTGATGCCATAGTATCTTGGTTTATTCTTTTTACATGCATAATTTTCTAGTATTAGAAAACTATTCCATGATTTTTAAGAATAATAAGTTTTTTGTGGAATTAGACCAAAATGCAGAAAGTGCTTTTTGTTAGAAGTCACATTGGGGTATTCTTCTGTATTTTTGATTTCTGGTTCTCAAGATACAATCAGACGTTGATTGTTGCCTGACTACATAGAAAAGGAGCAATGGATAAAACTATATATCAATAAAAAGAACAAGAAAGCATAGATTTAGTAGGCAGGAGAGCATCTTAACTGGATATGAGTTTAATGGAGGACAGAATAATTTGAAGTTACTAACCTTGTGTACCGTAGGCTCTAAATTGTAGCAGACCTACCCTGTTACGACCCCAAAGGGCCTTCGGGCCTATTACGGGAACTATTATTATATTATTCAATAGTGGTATTATCAAGTTTATCCTTTATTAATACAATAAAGTTTGGCTTTTAAATATTTTCCTTGATTTTTTGCATCTATCCCACTATTCCCGTGAATATAAAATTATGATAGATAAATTACATAGACGAATATAGCATATTTTTATTTTGTAATAACTAAGTAACTTCTAATTAATTATAATATAGATGTGTTGGCTCACATGTAAATCGGATAAAACTTACACCGTTTCTTACTTCAAATGCTTTTTGATGTATTTTTTTCTCCCTATTTTGAACCTCTTGGGAATTTTGTTTTTTAGATTCTGAAGTATTTTTGTACTCCCCCTATTTTTACTACAGACATTTATGTGAGCAGCCATCAACTAGCATTCTCAAAAATATACAACCATATCTGTCGCATTCGTTCCACCTTTAGTCATACATACTATAAAGACATAATAATCTTGGATTTTAGTTACTCGCCACTATCCTTGACTGCACCACATAAACTTAAAAAGAGAATTACATTCCTATTTTTTCAAGACATGTAAGAAACTATTATATCTTTTTGAAATCCAAAAATGTTTTATTTTTTAATTTTTAAATTTGAACGAAATCTTATTCTCTTTGTTGTTCCTATGAAAGATAATTTGTTGACAAGATCATAACTGGAAAACAAATTGTCAGCCGCTAAATTTTTTCCAGTTCCACGAATTGATAAGACAAACGTTTTGACAACTTCTGAAGGGCTGTTGCTTTCTCTAAAAGTTCCATCAGGTTGTTTTTTTAAGTTTCTATATTCTGGGTTTAAGGTACTTAAGGTTCTGTGGGAGGATATATTTTTATTTTGTACTTGTCCTATTTGGAAACCTTCCAGTTTTTATCTTTTGTTATGTTCTGACCAAGAGAGAATTTCTGGTAATTGATACTACTCTCATCCCACAGATCTCTTTATTATCAAATTATACAGCTGAAAAATAAGAATCTTGTTATGCCTATCACAACTTGGAACTACTCTGTAATTACTTTGAGAACTACGCCTAGGTACAAAAGTACATTAATCTTTCACTCATATATGGTTTGTTAATTGCGCATTCTGGACAGATATAGTGAGTTTATTCGTGTATTAAACAATACTCACTATTTTATCATTTCACCAAGGCAACTCTAGTTAATAGTCTTTATAATAATTTACAATTATCAAAGAATATACAATTGCAGTGACCCTGTAGTAGGAGTAGACTGTTCAGTTCTCTTTATTATGGTTAATTGGTTGACGACATGAGGTAATACTGACAGCTAATTTGGGTATAAGTTGATGAAAAACATAAACAATATCTTTATGAGATATGACAATTGTTGAGTATTTTTCCAGGTGGTTCTTTGTAAATAGGATTTTAAGAGAACCCATATGTTTCCAATGGGGTTCAATATAATTATTTAGTAGATGGGAGATAGATAACAAATATCAATAATTATCCATCATGAACTGCTTCACATAGTGATACTTTCAAGGTCAAATGGTAGAAGAGTAGGTAAAAGTGAGGACTTGGTCTCCCCATACTTTCCAAAATAAATTGTCACATATCTACTGTGTGCCTAAGGGAAGGTTTACTAAACGCCTCCTAAGCAATGAGTGTTAGCCACAATTAAGGTGATAACAGTGCACTGTGAAATGGTATGAGGGTGTTCTCTGGACATTATATGATATTTCTGCATGAGATAAATGATATACAGAAAACGTGTGTGGTTGTGGTTGTATTTTTTAGCATGATAATAATGCGAAACATTTCAAGATATTATTGACCATGGTAAGATGTCTGTCATAACAACACTGGGAAAAGCTATCAGAGGAAAAAACGTAGAATACGAATTTTCTAATTAACTACCGACAATCACATTAGTTTCCTCTTTACTAGCACTAGGAAGTTAATAGGTTGAAATTGCAATTTGGTTTTTTATTTGCGACAATTTTTTATCATGCAATGCTACTCATAAAACATTTCATCCAATCATTTAAATAACTTGCGTGAAAAATCAAAAGGTTATATAATTTTAGGTTTTCTTTTAATGCTGTAAACTTATTTTTGAATCACCTTGTATTTCTAACTGAAATAAATTAACTATTCGCTCTTGTTTATATTAACCTAACTTTTGTTTTACGTTTACATTTATTTTATAATTTTCATAAAGACCACTAAAACAATTTTGTTAAATAAGCAAGTGTAAGAGAACTGCAGATTTCTTAACAGCAGGATTATTATGATTTTGTAGATCAAGATGTTATGAGGCCACCGCCGCCTCTGCCTCCATCAGTAGCGCCTAAGCGAAGAATTCTCAAAGAGTTGCCTATACAAAGCAACACCATGCAACCACAAACAAATGAAGAAAGCAGGTACTTTGGTTTTGATGATGACGACAAAGGTGGAGCTGAAATATCCGTTGTTTTGCCATCAAATTCAAGTGAGTATTATTTGTTAGTGTTCCAATTTATTATGTGCATTAGGACATTTTGTTATATTTTAATAAATTTATTATGCAATTACTCCACCTACCCTCTCGAGGTGGTATTACCTTAAAACCTTCTGAATGAGTTGAATTTGCTGTCATTATCACACATGCAAAGAGTGTACTGTTGATCTCATCTCCCCTTCTTTTCTCATTACTTTAATCAAATATAATTCTCAGTAAAAAACATTTATACTTACTTGGAATCTCTAACTATTTGTATAAAGATACAGATATGGTACTTCTCTATCTTTTTCTGTCATCAATCCTTTATATGCTCTCTAAAATTTCACTTACTCCTTTATTCTGAGTTTTTCAATCTTCTGTAAGTGTCTTCCATTTTCCATATTTCTCTTACAACTTTATCTTTGCTCATTCTCACTATATGGTCAAAACCGTCCTAACTGCCATACCTTAATTTTGTTTAATGCGCTTTTTATTTTTAGTAGAGTTCTTATTACCTTACTTCTTATTCTGTTCATTTTTGTTATCTCCCACTTTCTTTAAACTATCTGTTAATACCCACAATTTATTTCTGAATAAGAATATCAATTATAATGCTGTTATCCTGGTCATTTTTGCAGAAAAATGCCTTGTGCAGTGCTCCATATAGGGACATTATGTTGTTAACTCTGTTTTTTCTATTGTGACTCCAAGATATTTTAATTGCTTCATTTGTTTTATATTCTATCTTTCTTTTTTGGGTTTATTTTTAAACCATCATTCCATCTTCTATTCTGGTTTGGAGTTCAGTTTTATTATTTGCAAGAAGATTGGCTGTAGATTTTTAAAACCTAAGTGTACACAATTCTGCCTATTTTTTATCTTCGTTGTAAACTTGTTCATTATCATAGTGAACATAAGTGGGTTTAGTATACTGCCTTATTTGACTTTCTTTGCATATTTCTACTCTGTGTATGTTATCAAGGACTCTATGGGCCTTCCACGTGTTTTTTTGCACATTTGGTATTCTTCATGTTCTTCTGCTATTTTTTCGTATTTTCCATCAATTCACTTTCCATCTCTTTATTTTCTTAATGATTTTTCCTCCTATATCATAAATGCTTTTTAGTGAATTTTTCATATTCTTCAATAAATTCAATCACCAACATATTTAGTTACACCTTTTCTCATGGAAGAACCTTTTACATCAAACAGAGATGGACAGAGTTCTAGGAAAGATTGCTAACAGTGAGCTTCTCAGTCCTTTACATCTTCATAAGTGACTGGTGATCAAGACCACAAATATGACATCATACACCAATGATCTCGTTAATTGTAACCTATTACAAAGGATAGATAATTTGGGAATTGATTTTGTGTTCAAGACCGTCATTTGAGCAATGTTATAATATGTGGTTGCAGTGTCATCGGCAGAAGTAACCCAAGAAAAATCTATTCCCCATTGGCTGTAAATAATTTTTAAATCTATAGCTGTGATATAATTGCAGTAAAGAAATAAGAAATACCACATATTTTTCTCAATAATAAATCCACAATTTCTGTAATTTGGCAAACAATAATTGTTTGTCATGCACTAACTAAACTTTGACTTATTCCCCAACAACTGCACTTGCAAAATCAAAAGAGGTTTCTATCTATCTATTGGACTTAGACCATACAAGCAGAGCCAGCCCTTTACAGTTTTTTTTAGTTAGACAAATTGGTTTTGCCACTACCTAGCATCTAAAGCTAATTTTAAAGCCACTCTCAGGCGATCACATCATTGGTTAAGTGCTAGCGCTAGCACTAGTCCAATAGCATACAGACGCAATAGAGGTTCAGTATGTACAATCTGAACATGAAAATTAACTTCAGATTATTTGAGGTAATTAGAACTTATACGCTATTTAGATCTTTATAATCGGACACCAACATTCCATGTGCAAAATAAAAAATGGCGTTGACCTTGCAGAAGTACTGTAAAAATTAAAAGTGATCATATTTATAAGGAGGTTCTAATACATAAATTTATTTGATGATGAAACTGTCAATATTTTTGAAATTTATAGACTCCTCTTACTATGTTTACCAAGTTATCTGTTGTGAAAGTATGTTTCAATTAATTCAACAATCTGCTTCAAAAAATATTTTTTATCATTATTTTATAGTAAGTAGGTGTATTTTTATTAATTTTTGTTCTTATAAATTGTTGCTTAAAACGAAAACAATTTTAGAAATAAAAACCACCACAAAGGAAGCTCTGAATAAAATTCAACCACTGGCACGAGATTCGGCAAGGTTTACATTGTTAACCTCTACCCCTCTCCCTAAATTACAAAAATCCGGCACGAAGAAGTCTAAACAGAAAAACAAAGAGAACATAAACATAATTTCGAATATTATCATTTCACCACCACGTAAAGCACAGCACAAGTTTGTGCCTCCACAAACACCGATCTCCAAACCTCCGCCTGCAAGTAATGATTCCATTAAGCCATCTGCATCACCAGCGCTGACTCTCCAATCCCCGCTGAACGAAACAATGATGAACTCTCTGAAAGATGCTCAGTTTTCGGAAACAGCCGGACTGCTCAGCTTCATTCACAAATCTGTAGCTACTCCAAGCAAATCGGTCGAAGAGGGTTTTCGTGGTTTTGCTCCTCAAAAGACTATTCCAAATCTGTCGCCCAAGCGCAAAAGCGCTAGCCAACTATCTGGCCCGTGGCGTGGAGATTGCTTGAGCGTACGTCGCAACCCGCACTTTCTCAACATGAAGGACACCTCTTTGCCTTCTTACAACCAAGATATGATTCTTGAGCCTCAACTAATTGAGAAATCTGCAGTATCTCAGTCAAGGAAAGTACCTGAGGCAGACAAAACGTTGCAGACTAGCATTTTAGATTTTGTGAACACTAGTGCAGCTCATCTGGCGAGCACGCCGTCTAAAAACCTTCATAAGAGTACTTTCTTTGATGAAGGTGAATTCAGCCCGATAAAAACCAGGAAGAAGGATGTGCAAACAATTAAAGATAAAGAAAATAAAGTTGTTTCGTCGAAGTTAAGGAGCAGGAAGAATGTTTTTGCGAAAGGGCAGCCAGTTGCATCGCCTGAAAAGCCTAATGAGCAGAACAAGCAAAAGTTTGGTCTAGAAAACTACTTTGGGTTTGATTCTCTCAATGATAGCAAGGAACAGGGCAAAAGAATCACAAGAAGTAGAGCAGCTGCTGTCTGTAAGGGTGACAAAAATGAAAATGCCTTGCCTATGAGGGTTCCCATAAAGCACCTGAAGAAGATACGAAAAAAAGCTGCTGAGGAACTGCTCGACAAGGCAGAACCACTAGATAATGTGGGAGAAGCTGAAAAGAGCTTAGAAGACCAACTTGATATGGAATCTCAAAGCAATGATGTGCCTGTAGTAGGGCTCTTTGAAGATTTACAGGACGTTAGAGTAAGAGTTTAATAAGGAATAGTGGCAAAGTTTTATTTTTATCGCTTTTGATTTTTAGCAGCAGCCCGAGCGTGTGTACAAGCGCAAGCGCACGAAAAGAGTGCGCCTCATGTCTGTTGACTCGGATGCAGCTGAAGATGAAAAACCGAAAGCAAAGAAGAAAGACGTCTTCACTCCAGCTGAGGTAAATGAAGTTGTAAAAGTGTTCCGTCAGATAAAAACACCCTGGTTTTAGGAAGAAGAATTCAACAAATGGGCGGCAGCCTTCAATGCCATGTGTGAAGAAATTGAAAAGCATGACCTTGAAAAAGATTGAATGCCATAGCATGTGCCTTTATATTTTATCAGTTATAGTTTTACTTTTAAAACTTATTTTAATTTATTTGAAGATAATTTGCCCAAGACTGTTGTCATGAAAAGTTTATTTTAGTAAAATACTCTCAAGAAGTCCATTTCAGTTTCATATATAACATATGTCTGTGAATTGATAGAATTTTTTGCATGATTTTATGTTAGCTATCTATGCTGTAGTGGATAGGCTTAAACAAAAGTATTTTGGTATTTTTGTCTACTGTAAGCGTATCTTACTTAACTAGATTTAGATGTGATGTTTTGCCATTATTTATTGTATTTCTGCATGTGCCTTGTATATTAATTTTTTTTAACTGTACATATAAAATAAATTTCATTCTTAATAAAAGTCTCTTATTCGAGTGACCAATGTAACTTTTTGTAGGAGTTTAATAAGCAGATTGAATGACATTCTCTCCGTTTTGTTCTATTAAATGTCATACTACCTTTACTGAAGTTGTGAAGAGGCAACCTAAAGGTATACTGCAAACCAGGGTATCAGCATGTTGTCCACAAACAATGTAACACCTCTGTACAGTAGAGTTGAGATCCTGGGTAACAACTAGACCCCTTTTTATTCGTATCCCTCCATTAACAAAGTTTAGAGCTCTAGCAATAAGTGTGTCATTCATTCACCAAGAGTTATTCACTACAAACATTTATTAAATTTCTCTACCTTTGTGAAAATACTCAAGGTAAGCAATATTGGCTCGATTTTTTTTGTTTGTTCTAAGATTTTTTATTTTAACATTGCTCTTAGGTGGTTCTTCAAATACAAGAAGAGGAATCTATCAGAACAACTTCCTACAATTCCCCAGGAAGACATTTGAGTGTCTGAGTCACTTTCTTCAGGTGATGAAATTGACTAATCTAAGCTGCCCGAGGAAGTGTTATATTAGATCTTCCTGCAAAAAAGCAGCACAAAATATTTAGTGGGAAGTAGTAAATAAAGTTGCCATAAAGAATATTCAAAATACAATACAACATACACCACCATGCTGGCCATCACCTACCTGGAGATTATACTGGGGTAATTCTCAATGTCTTGTAGGACACGTTCTTCTAACTCTGTACAAACATAACGAGCCTTTTTTTATGTTTACTTCCACCATCAATGACACTGTCTCACACAAAACAATTATAATTAGATTGCTGTTTATGCAAGGATTGATTGTAGGAGGAAAAATTTTAAATTCTCAAAGTCAACTCTAAAAGATATTTGAACGAGCTTTTTTTGAAATTCCTTTTCAGATTCTAAGAAGTACTTTGATATTGTCAGACGAAAATCACAATCATACTGTTTAACTTCTCTAAAATGATTGGTGTTCTTGGGTTTACAGTCAACAGATGAATTTGTTGTCGCAAGAAAGTCGGTTGATAAGAAATGCAAAATGTCTGCTGGCTGGTGGCAATTGTTCCATTGTATATGAACTGCTTCGTATAATAATGCTGGATTAAGCAGCACAAAAATGACAAAATCATTAAACAATTCACAATATGCCCCCAAAAACAGGCTGAACAGGTTCTCTTATCTTCGATACCAAAACTCTACTTGGTTGTACTTCAACAAATACCAAGTGAATGTTAACTATTGGAACAAACTTCAGGAGCTGATTTCTTACAGGAAACTAAAAAATTTTATATGAACGTATATCTAGAAATGTATAGTGAGTCTGCAACCATTAGAACACATTATGTTGTACGACACTATGCAATTTATTTCTGACAAGTTAACACTGAAACGCCGTGCCATTGGTCCAACTGGGTGGTCACTTATAATCCCAGTCCAAACATGAGTTAAACCTTGTTGATGGCAAATTTTAAGGACTCCTCGTGGATTCTGCTTAACCTACAGTTTATTGTTGTATAGATTGATAATATCATATTATTAAAATTTGCCCCATCTGTGGAGAGAATTGACGACAGAAATTCGAAAATGGTAATGGTCTGTTACAAAAACCGGCGACAAAATCATTTTCTTGGAAGAAAATCTACTTGCGATAGTCTGCACACCTTACAAATGATAGGAATGATATTGGTTCTTATACAGGATACTCAAGTACTGGAATTATTCTCAATGTATAATAGAATGTTCTTCCAACTTGGGTATGTGAACATAACACACTTATCTTTTGTATTCACTCCTATCATTAAATAACTCTTTCTCACGCAAACGACGAAACACAGCTGCCAAAGTATTGTGATTTGGTTAAAATCTGTGGGCTATATGTAAATCATCTCTGCTTGTTCCTAATATGAATAACAGTCAATTTTAACAGCACTTCACGATACATGTCCTCTTAGAAGCAGATCTGCAAGTGGGAAAAAATTACAAATACACCGTAGCTGAAATGAGTATTCCTATATGAAGAACAGTATTGCCATCTTTCATAGAAAAACTGCATTTTCGGATATAAGTTCATATGAATTTTTTGCCTTTAGGTGTTTATTCTTACAATTAACATTCTCTTTTTTGGGGTGTAGGGAAATCATTTAGGGATGGTCCCTTTATACTCAGAACTGTCGGACTTTAGAGTCGTTCTGAGATACTGGTTCCCAAATGACTCCCAACTCTCACTTATGGCTCCAAGAAGCTATGCACACAAGAGTATAGCGGCCACACCCTGGTAAACTGTGTCGACACACAGGCAAAACTAAGTGAGGGGCCACTAGAGGCAACCTTCCAGTGGAATTTAATGGCTCTAGTGGTAAACTGCAAGGGGGCAGCAGCTTTTGCAGTGTCAATTGCAGGTGGAGATGGATACATTGATACAGCTGCAGATTAAATATCAGTAGGCGAAGATGGCATCCATCCAACTGGTTACTGAATTATGATGTGGAAGGAAATAAGAAGCCACTACATTATCCTCTCATAGCAGCTTAATATGTATGCAAAAAATCTACCTGCAACAAAGTAAAATGGAAAGCTGCCGACTAATCCAAGTATTGAAGAGTAGAAGAAGAACATTCTCTTTGTATGTAATAGAGATGAAGTCATTGGTATTTTGTCAAAGCATAGAGGTTACTTCTGGCTGGAGTGTCACAGTAGCTCTTGAAGTGGTTATCGTTTTAATTCTTTTTTAACTGGAGGCTTGAGAAACTGTTCTGGCTTGTGGCGATTGATGAAGAATTTTTGAAAAAAATTAGCTATGAAATTGTGTAGACTGCAGTTGTTAAGCTTAGTGTCTGGCATTATTTAAAGAGTTTTGAATTGAAACTTACAAGTTAAATTAATTAAATAAAATTTTAATATTTGATAGTTTTGCACAGCTCCAAAGTGTACCCCATAAGACCATATAGGTCTTAGTACAGCTTTGTCTCCTTCTAATGGTAAGTTTTGGGCAGAATGTACAAGATACTGAATCTTTGTTATTGTTTATTGTAGTTGAGAGATATGTAGCATCATTGTTAATAGAAGTTATTTTCACTACTACCCTCCATTTAGTAAATCCCTCTTGGAATTTAAATGAATTTGAAGATCGGTAGTTGCATCTAAGGTAATAGTTAACAATATATATCATATAATAAATATAATATTGATCCCAGTATAGTTCCTTGGGACACTCCAGAGTAATTTAGTAACGAATTTTTTAATTAGATGAATTAAATAAACATTGAGTTTTTTGTGCCAGAATTTGTCAAAAACTTGTTTAACATCCAAAAATAATACCGCGTGATCATAGATTCATTGATTGTGATAATTAGGGTTTGGTGTGCTATCACTATGATGTTGGTCCTCTCTCTACCGCTGTTATAGTAATAGTCTTCGAAAAATTTTATTTTCCCCTTTAATATAATGAAAAATTATGGTCTTTATGGGTTTGATTTGACACTTGCTCGGCGCTCTTATTTGTCCCAGATGTTAGGAGTTTGGGTTTAGGCACTCTCATACCCTCGTTGCTAAAAATTCTAAATTGTTACACTAGTGACAACAGCGCTAAATTGCCTAAAATATATAGATCTTGAAATTTATGGATACAGCCACTAAAGCCAGTGATCTAAAGTCGCACTACAATAACAAAACCGTGCTTTGTAATGTGAATAATACAGTTTTGTGAGTAAAGCTTACCTTGGTCTATTTGTACACTGGTAGCCTGACTCATTGCATAAGATTCTTTTTTTATTGATCACAGCATTATAAACAAGAGCGCCATCCCATGCACTAATTTGAAGCTTATTGAATTAAGTAAGTACTTATATCAATCTTACTTTATTTCTGTTTGCTGAATATTGTTTTATCAAATCTGAATTATCGGTGCTGGAATTTTCTTAACATCTAGTTATCAACTATTGGAACTATAACGGGTACTGGCATGAGACCCACAGCTTTATGGTCGCCAGTGTCTAGCAGGTGCTGCCCCCTACCAGCCTAGGTACAAAATGACAACTTTTAACTGCTACGAAGTTAAAAATGGATGTCATAGCTATGGAAGCGGAGAGAAGCTGAAGAACTTTGATGTTGGTAATCTAGCATATTACAGCCACGAAAGCTACTTCTTACCTGGGGAGGATATCAAATACAGATACTTTGATTACTTCTATTTTGGAAACGCGTTTAACACGGTAAATATTGAGTTGCAAATGATAGCTTACTGCATGGAGAAAAACATTTCCAACGCTTTGTGGGATACAGAGAGTACTATACCGAGACCTTCTATTTGCTGAAGAAACAGGTGTGGTAAATATGTCAGAGAAGAGTCTTCAAAAGTATAAAGAGCTGCTAGATCAAGTGTTCGATGTGTAGGCCTGTGTTTTTCATTATTAATTTGTTGGGGAAGGCAAAGAAAATCTAGAATAGAACAAATGTTTTCTGTGAAACAATTGATAACCTTTAATAAAGATAACTAGTATGACTGTGAATTTGTTATGATCAGATAAAAAAAATTGGTACCACATTGCGAGTTGTTCGGAAATCATCCTGGGTACTTTCTCCAGAATGCACTGGAGACACCAGACCATGAGGAAGAGCACTGAAGAGATTGGTAGATCAAGTCAAAACGGCAATATGGAAGCCAGCACAAGAAATTAACCATGAGGTCCTTCTTTTATTGCGAAAGTCTCTGGAGATTTTTAATTTTCATTGAAGCAAGTTCAAATCTAAGTCTAGTTTGTTCGGTTCAATCTCCCAATTATATCTGTATGGTGTGTTGCAGACGTCATATAATTCTTTGAAATTTAAATGTTTCTTGCAGCAGTCCTTTTTCCCGATGTAAACGCCTATATATTCTAATAACAATGAATATTTTAAAGCTCATTATGAAAATAACAAATGCTTTTCTATAACGAGCTACTACGAATCAGCTGTTTGAATCTAACCTGTTTCAAGGAGAAGCAGACACTGACCAGACGTCATAACAGTTATTTGTACTTCTGCTACAGTGACGCGTAAGTTTCGCTTTTGGAAACCAATTATCAGTAACTTATTACCATTTCATATCCTCTTCAGCTGCTACTTTGGAAGTTTTATTTGATGGAGCAAGGAGTGGTCTTTCTTTTTGATGATGTTCCTGTCATTATTTAGAACTTCCAAAGGCCCTATACATGGCGATAACTACACTAATGCTTTACAAAGTAGGTCATTTAACCTAGTAATTTGTTTAATATTTTTACATTCTCTATTTACGGATGTTGTAACAATTGTTCTACTGGTAAAGAACGTTGGTACACTCATATTAATTTACTTGATGTTTTTATTGTTCACTTGTTAAAACTGTTACCATATGTGTTCTATTTAAGCAAACCTTCTCAACTTTTTTTGTTTGTTATGAGATTACTGATGTAGCTTTTATTTCAAATAACTTTGAAGAATGAAACACTAATGGTTGCAAGGTCACATACTTAGAGTAAAGAGTGTATGTTTAAGTTGAGATTTATTTTTCATAGTTGTGGGTAATCTATTTTATGCTATTTGTTGCTATTTACTTCTTAATATTTAGAACTGTTTACTCTTCTTTGATAACAGTGCACAAAATCTACCACAAACATTCACAGTGATCTCCTCTTAATGTGTCGGATGATGTATGTCGAGATCATCTCAAGGTGGGTCTTCAAATTTTATCAGTTTAATCTTTATATCTTTGCAGACTTGATTGCATAGTTAGTTGTAGTCTATAATTAAATTGTAAAAACTAACTTGTAATCATTTAAAGTGAAACAGATGTGACACAGAGGCATATGATGATATAGTTAAATAATTTAAGTTTGGTCATGATACTTATGAAGATTATAAATGTCAGCTGAAATTTTTCTAATCTTTAAAGAACGATGCAACTAAATTTACTATAGTATTTAAATTGCACTTAATATCTTTATTTTCATATTTGATGAAAACAAGTTACTTTCCCCCAATTAAATGGTAAAAGTCAAAGGACATGGTGGT
This sequence comes from Sinelater perroti, assembly GCA_036346155.1. Lineage (NCBI taxonomy): Eukaryota > Metazoa > Arthropoda > Insecta > Coleoptera > Elateridae > Sinelater > Sinelater perroti. The sequence goes on along the minus strand of JARFIY010000254.1, from coordinate 17,622,198 downwards.
AGTAACCATTTTAATTGAAACAGGTATGACTATTAAAGACATATGAAAATAATGTGACTAAAATATGGATGAAGCAGAGGTTGTAGATGGTTGTGCCATTCCTCTTGTATATTGTGCTACATAAGTCTGCATCTTCATTTTTTCATGTAGTCTCACGGAGAATTTTATTTCTTCATTTTGCATATAAACATCGTTCTTTATCATGGTAGCTCCCAGTATCGTTTCTGTCATTCTTATGGCTAGAGTTTTCTGTTTTTGTCGAGTCTTCTTTCTGCATTGTACCTATACGTGGAAATTCTTTATCTTACCAACACTCCAAATCTCTTTTACTTTGTTAACACCTAGAAAATTTTTCTATTATACCAATATCTAGAATTGTTTCCTTTTTCTCATATACCCTCATCTTATAATCAAAACTGCATTTCAGATATATTATCACATCCATAAACAGGAACCTTTATTTTACGCTCATTTAGGAATCTTTACCTTTATCTACAAATCATCCTCTTTTGCACTTATATCTACCTTTTTTTCTTATTTTACCAGTAACCAGGATCTTTTACCTTTATCTTGCTAACACCTAAGATATTTTTATTCATACAACGTCGAAGGTCTTATTACATCACGCCCTTTGCGACGCTTTCATCCAAAATCTGCCCTCTCAAATGCATCTTTTTCGTCTCGCTAGTACATTGAATCTTTTTTGCTTTTATACTAATACCTAGAATTATTTTTCTTTACTGTATTCACACTCATCATTCCTTTTTTGTTATCATACCAGTATCCAGAGTATTTTTTATACATCACACTTCCTTTTAAGAACCTTCTGCTCTCATGCGTTTTTATAAATCTTTTAACATCGACGACTTTCCTTTTTCTAATGTACCCTTGTCTGGTAAACATCTTTCTTATTGGATCTGCATTTAAGATCTGTCGTCGTCATGGCCACATTTAGGAATTTTCTTCCTTCATTGCGTCTTTCCTCACCATTGCACCTGTATCTACAATTCTTTTTTCCTTTTCTTATCAGTAATTAGCATTTCTTTCTTATTCTATCAATACTTAAAATCATGTTGCTTTACTATGGTAATCTTCCAAGGCCTTCTATTAACTTCACACTCTTTGGGATGCTCTCATCCAAGAATATTCTTCGTTCGTCGCATCTGCATCTACAAATGGCAGTTTTCATGACGTCCATATCTAGAAATATTCCTTCTCAAATACTTTAGCATCTAGAAATCTCCTTTCTGCAATGCGCCCTTGTAATCATGTTTCTTTTTGAACTTGTGCTCAAGAACTTCTGCTATCACGTACATAGGCAGGAATCTTCTTCTCCTAGTCCAGGAATATTTATACCTTCGGATGCCTGTAGTCAAGAACATTCTTTATTTCGCCCCTACTCGGGTATTTTTTATAATCATCATTTCCATATCTGGAAATCTACCTTTGTCACGTCTCTTCTCACTTATGAACCTTTCTTCATCGCATCTATATCTACAAATCTATTTTTCTTATCCTACCAATAATCAAGAGGTTTTTTCTTCATCCTATCAACACCCTAGTATTTTGCTGTTTTATCTCTTTTATTCTGCAGCATGCTTTCTGCACTATACAGAAATCTGGTGTCAATTTTTTTTATTATACCAACGTCTGGAATAATTTCTTTTTATCGTGTCTGCACTCGTGGGTCTTATTTCGTATTAATGCCAGCATCCAGGATTTTTTTCTACATCAGGCCTGCAACCAGGAATTTCTCTTTACATGTACCCCAGCATTCAAGATCTTGTCATCATGTCCATAACTAGGAAATTTTCTTATATTCTAAAAATATTTATACTTTCTGATGTCTTTGGCCAAAAGCTTTCTTTATTTCGCCCCTACTTGGATATCCTCTATCATTATCATATCTATATCAGGGAATCTTTACCATGTAGGAATTTTATTTTTCTAATGTACCCTTATCTTTATTACCATTGAAGCTGCATTTGAGATCTATCGTTCAGTAAACTTCTATCATCATCGAATCTACTCTGCACCTATATCTACAAAACTTTTTCTTATTCTACCAGTAGCCAAGATCTTTTTTCTTCGTCTTAGTAACACCTAGAATGTTATTGCTTCATCATACTAACGTCGAAAATCTTCTTTCTACATCACGCTCTTTGCGACGCTTTTATTCAAAAATGTTTTCCTCTCAACGCGTCTGCACCTACAAATCGTAATTTCAATCGCGCCTGTATCTAGAAATTTTCCTTCTTAAATGCTTCAGAATCTAGAAATTTCTTTAGTGCACTCTTATTTTGTAACCGTCTTTTTTATTGAAGCTACATTAAACCAGCCTTTTTCCTTTTCTTACCAGTAATTAGCATTTTTTCTTATTCTACCAATACTTAAAATCATATTACTTTATCATGATAATCTTCCAAGGTTTTCTTTTTACATCACAATTTTTGGGACGCTCTCATCAAAGAATGTTCTTCCTTGATTGGATCTGCACCTACAAATTGTCGTTTTCATCGCGTCCACATCTAGGAATCTTCTGAAATACTTCAACATTTAGAAATCTCCTTTGTTCAATCCACCGTTGTTTCATTTTATTAAACCTGCATTTAAGATTTATCATAATTTCCATAAGCAGTAACCTTCTTCACTAAGTCCTTATTCAGGCATCTTTTACTTTGTAATGCTTGCATTCAAGAACTTTATTTCGCCCTCATGTGGATATGTCATCGTCATGCACACATCCAAGAAATTTCTTTCTTTGTCACTCCTCTCTTCACCTACAAATGTTTCTTCATTATATTTATACCTCCTAAACTTTTTTTTTCTTATCCTAACAGTAACCAGGATTTTTTTCCTTCATCTTACCAACACGTTATTGTTTGATTATACCAATACCCAAGATTTTTCTACATCATGTTTTTTGTACACTTTAGCACTTACTAAATAATTTTTTTCTTTATTGCATCTTTACCCTCACCTGCATTATACAGGAATCTTCTCTAAATGTATTTAAAAAAAGTCCGCACCCAGAAATATTTTTCGTTATACCTTACTTAGAAATCAGGATTATTTTACTCATCGTGTCTATATCTGTCAATCTTCTTCCTTCATTGTATCTACATTAACTTATAAAGTTTTTTAATCTGCCTGCACTCGGGAATCTTTTTGCTTCGTTTCTTGTTTTATTTGAGTTAGAGATTTTGTACCATGAATTTTTTCCGTAGTTTTCTGCAGTTAGTGCCCAAGCTATTTAATTGTATTGCTATCTTTGAAGACATTGTCTCATTTCTTAGTAATAGATGAAGTCTTTTGAATTAACGAAATGCAGAATGATGCATTTGAGATGAATCTGAAAGCACTCCAGTCGTAAAGGCTTATTGTGTTTATTCTGATACTCACATCCAATCCGTGGCCTTCGTTCACTATATTAAAAGGTACGGGTTTCTCAGTGAACAAAGTTCTTTGGTTCAGTATTTGATTTTCTGAATATGCATTATCGTTTATGATGATATCAGGTAAGTTTTGAGTCTAAAGTGTTTCCGTTTTGCTAATGCAAAAAAGTTCTTTAACTTCTTCCTTCACGTAAACAGTATTGTTAATCTTCTCTAGTCCACTTATATAGTATGCTACGGGCCTTCTGCGTACGTTTCCCGGTCGTGTTAATGAGCTTTTCTTCTACAAGGATCACTAAGTCATCCGCTTAACCTAACCCATATATCACAAGGTTTTACAGGAAAGGTGACAGAAGTTTTTCCTGAGGACGTTCTGCTATCACCCAGGCGTCATTATCTTGTCCAATAACGATGTACATACCATTCTTGTCAAATATCTTTTATGAATCTAAAAATGCATCTAAAAGAATCTCTTTATTGTTTAGCGCTTCCCTAAGTAAGATGGTGAGGTACTATTTCTGTTGATAACTTTGCTCTATAGGCATACTAGTTTACTAGTGAAAATAGTCTGATTTACCATTCTTTGGTACAAACCCCATTCTAGTTGGCTGTCATATTCTTGATAAGTAGATAAGAGTCTTTGTTGCTCCTAGACTTTAACAAATTCTTCTAAGTAGAAGATCCAATCCCTTCTGTAGCGGGGTTGGAAGGATCTCATACGTTCCCAATTATTTAAATGACTCGAATGTACTTCCCATTTGCTCGAGTTACTACGTTCTTGTCTTTGCCAATCTGCCCTTGTTGGCATGCATCTAATTACTTTAGAAACTTAATTTTGTCAGTCAAAAGGTGAACCTTCTGTGATATTTGATTCGGGAAATAATTTGGTCGTTGTGTCTATTTCTGTTTTTGTGTTTACTAAAGTACTTATTGAGCTTCTTGAATCTTTAAGGAGTATGGCATATGCTGGAGGTCTTTTAATATCCTCACAGAACCACCTTCATGATACTCTCCAAGCTCGTAAGCCATTCTCAGCGCATTCTTATATTTAGTTAATGATCTTTTGTATTGCTCCCAGTTTCCTGAAGCTTTTGCACTATTAAATAATTTTCCTACTTTTCCCCTAATCCCAGTCCTTTACTCTAACAGAGAACCTTCCTGTTGGACATCTTCACAAAAACAATAGCGCCCTTCAACTATTTTTTGATCTAATTGCTGTCTCAACTTTAGTTTTCGCTAAGTTACAATCTAGGTGTTCTTCAAACACATGCCAATTTTGAAAAAACTAAGTATGTTACTGCATCATCAGTGTGGTTGAAGGACGGGTTGCGGAGCGGACCGGTCCCGCTGCTCTCTGATGTCTGGCGAGTGGCCTACTCAGTCACTAAAAATAATTGAGTACCTGCATTCATTCGAACAAGGGGTAATAATGGCGGTCGTCTAAGGCGCGGTGCTTGCCACGTCGCCCCACATCAGAGATGGTGCGAACATACGAGAGCTTTAACCTTTCAGTTCGCTGGCTATGCTCCCACGCGGGGCGTTAGAACCTTACCATTATTATTATAAGTATGGTAATGCTATCTTTAATTTTTAAGACACCTGCTGCGTTATTCAGTTTTGCTTGGTGGATTACTCGTAAATGAAGCATTTATTAAACTGCTTGTTTGCTAACTGCTTATTGCAAGTTTTCTCTAGCGAAGTTCTTAATGGTTTCTTACTTTTTAGTGTTGAATTATCACGCGCGCAATGGGTCTAGAGGTCGCAATTTTCATGGACGCTGAGACCTACACTTGCCCGTGTCTAAAGAAACGCAGGGAGATCGTTGGTTATTGGCACCAGGATCACACCTGCATGGTCTCAAACCTCGACGAAGTGGACTCTTCCAGCATCTCCAAGTACAAGAAGACAACCTTCGATTATTACGACGCGCACGACTGCGAAAACGAGTGCAACAGCCGCGGCGAGGGAGAGAACCTGAAGACCATCGCCATCGAAGGAGTGTCGCATTATAGCCACGACGCTGCTTCTTGCCTGGCCAGGTCATCAAGTACAGAGGCAGCGAGAGTTTTTACTTTGGAGGCGTGGGCACGACAATGAGGGTGTGGTTGCAGGTGAAGAATTACTGCATGAAGAACGACTTGCCCAATCCCATGGCTGACATGGACTGCAGTGCCGGGTACTATAGCGGCACGTTTTTGTATTGGCTGAAGAAGCAGCTGGGGGGAATATATCATTTGGACGAGAAGCTGAAGCAGTATAAGGACCTTTTAGATGAAGTGCCTGATAAAGACTGTTTGATGGCAAACACTGTGGTGGTCCATTATTAAAAAAAATTATATCTGTCTAATATTTTTTTTATTTGCAAACTGCCGAGCTATCCAGCATTGAGGCTTTTTTATTACCTAAAGACTAGTTATAACTAGGAAACAATGGTATTCTATCGCTTATTGGCCGTCCAGATATTTTTAAATGAATTAGAGTGTATACAGTTCCAACAGCTCTTATTGGTAGGCATCAAGGAAGATAGACGTCTATTGCAGTATCATATCTTCTTTTATCAACTTCAGAGTTTGTACTTTATGATCGCTTTTCTAACAAACTAACGTCATATTTAAAGTACCATGTAATAATAACCCATATAGATTAAACAATCATACTGCTATATTCCATACAAAGTTAAGAATTTTGTACTATCAAAAAATATTTTCTTTAACATTATATTAGGTTAAGTTGGTGTAGCTTTGTTCTTAAGTTAGTCTAGGCATACATTCTGGAAATAATGCATATGTCTGTGTATGGTAGTGGGGAGATGAAAGCTCGCATATATTTCCAAACTGTTATCGATGTGTAATTTTATGGCGACTTAATAAATCACTAAGCCGTAAAAGATCGGCGAGCTTAGTTTTGACGGCCATGTCAACCGTTGAACTAGAATAACCTCTAGAGTCCAAATTTAGACGCGCCACTTGTAGGCTGCTGCATCCCAAACAGATCCCACAGATGTTACAGCATGTTTAGCTGACGCGGCAACAACCAGAACCTTGATATTTCAGGAAAACTGGCCGCGGTTATTGAATCTGCGGGATAATGGCGCTAAATTGGAGAAGGCGGGAATTGCGGCAGCGCTGCTGGGAGGCTGCTAAATTTATACGTGCGGATTAATTAGGAAATTGCGCGCTTCGCGAGCAGGAAAGCGTCTCGGTGAAGAGATTGCGCCCACTGCAGTGATGGCAAGGGTAACGCGACAGGATGGGCAGGGTGTTAGGAGGAGGGTGCTTGGACGAAATTTTTTGAAACTTCGTTTCTTCTTTTTTAGAATCCTCTATAGTCATGCTGTTTAACTTCTCTAATGATTCTTAGATTTGTAGTCAATATCTGAAGTTTTCGTTATTACGTTACTGACTGGTAGCAATTGTTCAATTGTGTTTGAACTGCATCATATAATAATTTTGGATTAACTAGCTCATTACATGTCTACAGCTGGAGTAAATTTTTTATAGTGAATACCAAAATTCGACTTGTTTATACTCCCATATATACAGGATGAACGTTAACTAATAGGACAAACTTTAGGGGCTGATTTCTAATAGAAAACGGAACAAAAAGTTTATATACATAGTGAATCAATAATATTGGAACACATTATATTGCACAAGTAATTTATTTTTGCCAACTTAAAAACAGATATTTAAGGTGCCCTCTAGAGGTTTCTATACAAACACAAACGACACACTCATCATATCTTCGGATCTGTGTCGAAACGGCGTTTTAGGCTGCATTCAAGTCGTTCGCCATATGAGGCGCTAGTCAAGTAACCCCATAGGTGAAAATGGCAAGACAGCAACCGGACAGGTCATGCACCATGACCACTTCATCCAGTTCAGCTACGGGGGAAGTTTTTGAACTTCTGGTGAACGTTAATACTGAAGTAAACTGAATCTCTATCATGCATCAGCCATATGATCTATGGTACTGAGTTTTTTCAGATATTTCAAATATACTAAACCATTGAGTCATTACAGAAGAACGACTCGTCCAACTAAGTGATCACTATAACTTGATGACCAACTGCAACAATTCCATAAGGATTCTGTTTAGCCCATGGATGATTGTTGTATAGATTGATGATACTGTCTCTCCCAAACGCTATTTTATCTGTAAGAAGAGTTCATGACAGAAATTTCACAATGGTAATGGCTTGTTTACAAAAATCAACGAGAAAACCCTTTTCTTGTAAGAAAATCCGTGCACACGTTGCAAATGGTAGGAATAATAGCAGTTCTTATATAGCATATTCAATATAGTTTAGAGGTTGTATTACCTTCAATGTTTTGAAGAATACGTTCTTCCAAACAACATTACGCACTTGTTCTTTGTGTCGTCATTGTGTAGGATACTAACGTTATGAAGAAGAATATTTTTATTTATCCTAAAACGCATTCTAAGAAACTGGTTATGGTTAAAGAAGGAAGAGTTTATATATAAACCACGAGGTAAATCGATAATAGATAATAATTACCAATCTCCAAAAATGAAGAAACGTGCATTTTTAGATATATGTTTATATGAACTTTTTTGTTCCTTTTTTCTTAGGAATCATCCCTGACGTTTTTTCTATATAATTAATATTTAGCTTATATAGTTCAAAACATCAGTACAACTCCTTTAAACCTATACTGTTAAGTATAGTTAACCTAAGTAAGCAAAAGAATCTGCTGTTTTAAATAGCCAGTGCTTTTTTGTTGCAGTATGGTGCTAGGCTATGGCATGGTTTTTTTAATATAAGCAAGAACCTTTATTTTTCAGATCCTGCCATGGTGCTCAAAATTTTGTAAAGCCAAACAATCTTCATCTGAAGAATATTGTCAGCATTTAAGCAATTTTTCTTCATTTTGATTTTGTAAATCTGAGATGTCTCAGATTTGGTTTAATTTATTTCATTTCCATAAACGAGCTGCTTAATTGTTTTATTTCTGATCTATTACCTTCTTCACTTTTCAGGCTCCTTTCAAGCCGTCTAACATCACACCGCTATCCTTTTTCTAACAACATTTTCTTTAAAAATAGTTTTATCACATCTGGCTCGTTCTGACCTTGTGAAATCCATCCAAATATCTGCTTCTATTTCCATTGCAAGCAAATGTACATCTCCAAATTATCTGCACCCAAACATTTATGACCATCTCATTTGGAACTGAAGGACATTGTAAATTTTCTCTATAAGCTCATCGACCGTACGTGGTTTGTGTAGTAAACCTATCTTTGAGGTTTCTCAATAAAAGGATGTCCGTAGAGAAGCGCAGGAAGTTCAATACGATCCTTCGCTCAATCCATTACGTCACGATAGTAATGGGGATAACGTTTTGTAGTGCTCCAAGTCTCTTCGTCACCAACTCTTCGACGCGTAGACCAACAGGTTTAGGTAAACGCACCAGTAACAGAGAATGATTCCAGGATGTAACGCATGGCAAGTTCAAATGATGTTCCATATGGATTATGAGGAGCAATTATGTCGATTAAATGACCTATTGAACTTAAAGGTAGTCTCATCGTTCTAGACATTGGTTATGTCGCACATAAAAATGTGCATCCAGTATATGGATGAAGATAGGCTATAATGTAATGTGATGGTGACCATGATGATGTTGCTGGAACGCGTAGAAGGAAAAGTAATGACTCATTTGTGCGGTGCTGCGAATACAGTTGTGGTTAAAGCGGAAACCATAGAAATAAACAATCATGGATTGCGATGGATTTTTTTTTTTGAAGAGGGGGGCAACCACTTACATCCATGCCATCATTAAGTTTTGCTAGACAATCGAGGAGTGGTCGGAGAAACAGTGCTTAATTTGAGTTTCAAAGCAACATGCAGAACACAATTGAGTTCGCTATTATGAAGGAATGAGCACAACACCATATCCGATTATATATAGAAATATTCAAGATGATCCACTTAAGATTCACCGGCTGACTGGAGCATTGTGTTTTAGTACGAATCAATCGTAACCAAGGCGTGTCCGGCTTATATAAAGTGAATGTTAACTACAGGGTAATACTAAAATTATTTCTGATAGAAAATGGAACAAAATTCATCTGAACATACATACATATATACGAGGTAAAGTTAATATAACTTTTTGTATTATATAACTCGATACTCTCGGGGCAGGCTACGCATCTGTTCCATGATAGAGGGCTCTTCACGACATGTTTGTTTTTTTTTCATTTGCAGATCTGTTACTTGTGTCTTGATAAATACTCAGTCATTGATATCAGTAACAGAGATGATTTACATGTATGGAGAAGTGAATGGAAAACGTCCTGCCCTCACGGAGACCAACAAAATTACAAACGTTTTGCAGCAACGTTCTATTATTTGCGTGAGATGGGGTCGTGAATATGGAGGGTAGCGGGTCATGTTCAAGACATCCTGAAAAACCTTAAAGTGACACTTCAGTATGGTATGCCAAGTGATAGCATTTCTTACAAGAGAAAGGCTTTGTGATTGGTTTCTGCAACAAACCACTACTCTTTATAGAAAAAAGCAATGGTAGGAATGACATCATCAACTTACACAAATCATCTGTAGTTGAAGTTAATAATCAGCAACGGTTGAGGATCAATTTTTGGGTTGAGATCAATCATTCTACAACTGAATGGTCCAGTATATCTCCAATTAACAAGAGATGCTCTACATTTATTGCTTGAAGATATGCTAGCGGTAGTACGACAAGCCGTGCGACTGCTCCAGCTTTACTGACAGATAAATTGGACGAGGTGGTCCTCTGGTATGGCCCGCTTGATCACCCGACTTAAACCTCCCTACCTTTCACTAAAAAAAACATTTGTATGCATAATTAGTTTATGATACTTAAATAGTAGAACACTGCAACTTGTGATACTCCCCGGAAGATTTAAATAGGTGAGATTTTTGGTAACCAGATGATAGATAACCCTTGATATTGAAAATGTTCCTTGGTCTCTGTATCAGATGATCCGCAGTGATCGACACTTCTGGTGGTAGCTCCAGAGTCCTTTAAGTTTCATCTACAAATCCATGAACAAAACGTTGGACTCCACTTAAAGAACATCTTAAATATTTCAGTCTACGTCGTTATTTTCTGTGCGTTACTACTGCAGCTGTTTCAGTAAGGCGACCCCACAACATGACCATAAAAATGTAAAGAGTCTTTAAGTTTCATCTCTAAATCCATGAACAAAACGTTGAATCTTTTTAGAAGAACACCTTACATATTTCAGTCTGCGTCTCTATTTTCTGAGCGTTGCGATTGCAGCTTTTTCAGTAAGATGACTGCACAACATTAGAATAAAGAAGTTGGAGTCTTCTCAATAATATTATGGCAGATCAATGGATAGCGATTGTTGGTTAAATCTTTCATCATAATCAGAAATATCTAAGCGATCATGGTGAACATTTCTTTGGTCCCCCTGCACGAATAATTTACTCGTTTCAGTGCATTCAAAATTTTGGCTTCAAATGCATAAAGCATCGGCCACTCTCAAATGAACACACTGTACACTCCATTCTGCGTCGCTATTTTCTGCTCGTTGTTATTGCAGCTCCTGATCCTTTTATTGGAGCCTCCCGATGTTCTTGTTTGCGCGCTGTTTGCTGGTCAAGGAACAACCTCCAGAGCGAATCGGCCCTATTTTCGGCCCGGGAGCTCGGAACAAAGAGGGCAGCCTAAGACACTATCTGCGGTGACAGCGCTCCGGTTTTGCTCTATTTCGACCATTAAAGCGCACGTGTTCGGGCCGTTGCGTGCGCTCGCATGCGATAGAATTTTCTTTGTGCGGATTGCGAAAGGCGGCGAAATTTATTGTGCTCCCGTGCCAACTATTTAAGCGTTATGCGGCCGCAACATTTTAGTAAATATTTATTACGTGCGAAAAGTTCAACGGACGGCTCGCGCGCTTTTATTGCTCGTCTTTCGCGCCCGAATTAAAGCACTCCAATGTCGAGTTGTCACATTTGTAAAAACCGAAAAGATTGGCCCATTGAGATGGGACTTGCAGCCCCACATCTTTAGGTATACACGGTGTTTGACAGTTGTCCCAGGAAACCCAAACTACCATGTTGGATGGAAAATCCGAAACAAAAAAGGCAATTGCATATAATTACTTAGTACTCACAGATAATAAGCCGGTCAATAATGAATTACTGCTCGCGGTGCGTTCGAAAAGGGGTGGAGCGTTTGATGAAGCTAAGCTTTCTCCTTCTCCTCTTTACTCGCGTCTACCGCGTGAACCCCCACCATCTAACATGGTGGTATGAGTTTCCTAGGACAATTATCAAACACCATGTACATGGGGGGGGGATTGGTCTGAATCCTCATCATTCTTTTTCTGTAATTCAGCGATTAAGCTTGATGAAACTTCGTTAAAATGATCTGCCTGACAATGATTTAATGACAGGTGGTAAAATCAGCAAGAGAATTAATACCAAAAAATTATCATAACAAAAGGTGGAAGCCAAGAAAATTAAAAGGATGAATAAAATAATACATAATTGCGATCAGTGACATCTATGATGAAGTATTTAACTGATAATTTGAAACATTTTTTTTTATCTGCTTTGATGCTCTTAGTTTTGTGGTCATATTTTGGCGAGCATCAGAAATTCGGAAAATTTAAATGATATTAAGATGAATTAGAGTTAGTGTTCTCTCAATAATCAAAAGACATGTGGAAACTACAATAAAGTAGTGGGCAACTAGGGGTTATACTACTGATTGTCCACGAATATATTCAGCAGTCCTTTTGTTAGTAGTTTTTAATTTTTTTGCTGGGGTATTCAACTAATGATCACAAGTCACATAGTCGTCTTTTCCATAGTTTTTAAGACTACAACTTCTTGAATTATCTTCAATGAAGAACTACATCTAATGTTGGCATGACTCTTTGTATGTTCTTGACGTGCAACAAAAAATTTTACACCGCCACTTTTTTAAGCCCTTCATCCGTATGTTCATTTTTTCTTATTCTGGTATGACGTCTTGGTTTAGTATAACCTGGATGTTTTAATAGCTTAATTGTTTTTAGCTCCCCGAAAACTGACATGGAGTCAGTGTCTATACTGTGCAAACGTTAACTAAAGAGATAAATTTCATGAGGTGATCCCCAGTAGGAAAAACAACAAAAAATAATCTTTCTATACATCTGAACAGCAAGTAAACAAAGAAATGTGGCGTGATTCTCGGCCCTTGATTTACACGAGAAGATCCGTGCGTAATAAACAAAGACAGCCTATACATTTGAACGGAAAGTAAATAAAAACGGCTGACATAAAATTAATTTCATGTCAGGGCCGCTCTCGCTCCTTGCCGAATAGCCGGGTGGCGATTAGCATTGCCGAACACAAAAAGCCCATCTGCCACAGCAATTTGATTTGCTTCCGCCGACCTGAGCTGCGATTGTAAATGAAGTATATGCCGCTCATAAAAAATAAGTATAACGCAGGTACGCCTTATGTAAACATTTGAAAGTTGCGCATGTTCAATCAAAGTAGCGGCAGCAATGTCCTTCCAGGCATTTTGCATAATTATGTTGCTTTTATTATTTTATTATTTATTATGGTAACGTTATGGTGAGCTATATTAGTGTAAGAGCTGTAGTAGGAACTTATATGCAGGGTGTTCATTTAAGAGGAACAACGTTTAATTTATGAATTTGGAGATAAAACTTAAAGAACACTACAGCTAGTGAGTTGGCTTGTACATGGAGACTAAGGAAATGTTAGCTACGATTACTCAGATATTTCCGATTTTGATTAAATATTCAACAAATAATCGCTTCGCCATAATTATTAATTTGTAAGCATGTTATAGAGATGGATCATTACGTTATTATGGTAATATCGTGGGGAGCCATCATCTCATTGAAAGAGCTGTAATAACAACGCGCAGAAAATAGCAATCTAGACTAGAATATACGGAATATTCATATAACAGGGGTCAAAGTTTTGTTTCTGGATTTGGAGATAAAACTTAAAGAGTATTAAAATCACTCGGCTTGTACAAAGATACTAAAAATATGCTCAACATGGTTACTCGGATATTTCTGATTTTGATGAAATATTTAACAAACAATGGCTTCGCCCTATCTATTGATCTGCGATAATGTTATTGAGATGTCTATAGATTTGGAGATAAAATTTAAAGAGTTCTGAGGCTAGTCAGCTTGTACAGGAATACTAAAAGAATGCTCAACATAATTACTCAGATGTTTCTGGTGTGGATGAAATGTTCAAAAAAGCAATGGCTTCACTCTGTCTCCTGATCTGTGAGAATGTTATTGAGATGAACGTTCACGTCGTTGTGGTAATGATGTGAGGAGTCATCTTAGAGTAAGTGTTGTAATAGTAACTTACAGAAATTAGAAACTCACAATGGACTATGCAGAGTATTTTTGTTTATGGATTTTAATATAAAACTTTAAGAGTGCTGAAGCTAGTGAGTCAGCTTATAAAGGAAGACTACAAAAATTCCTGTTATGATCTTTCTCATTTTGATAAAAGATTCAACAAATAATCGCTTCATCTCATCTGTTGATCTGCCAGAATCTTATTGAGGTAGACCTTAACGTCTTTATGGTTATTTTGGAGAGTTACCTTACTGAAACAGCTGCACTAACAACGCAAAGAAGCAACGCAGAATGGAATATTCGAGTTATTCATTTAAGAGGAACAACGTTTTGTCTATGGATTTGGGGATAAAACTTAAAGAGCACTGAAGCTAGTGAGTCGGCTTGCACATGGAGGCTAAAGGAATGTTTTCTATGAGAGCTTAGATATTTCTGATTTTGATGAAAGATTCAACAAACAGTCGCTTCGTCCTATCCAGTGATAGTTCTTTAGATGACCCCTCACGAGTTTGTTGTAATGTTAAGAGGAGCATTGTCTTCTTATAAGGTAACCATGTAATATTGGATCGACTGTCTTATTCTCATACACACGTGGATCTTCTAGTCCCTAATTAGGCATATTGAGCGTTTAGTTTAAATTATTTGTTGTTGTTCAAAGCGATTTTATTTTATTTTTAAATAATTTATAATGTCAAATTCTTCTATTAGTTATTTTTATTTAATATACGTCACACCAAGTATCATATGACCCCAATTTATCACCTTCTTCTTTTGCAGTAAAGTGCGCGAAGTACTTACATCCTTCTTAAAAATGTTATTACTATTGCTTTATTAGGTGGATGGTCTACGAAAATCTTCAGAAAATAAGACACCATCCAATTGGTTGAGATTAAGATGATACGCTGAAAATCAAACTGTCATGGATGGAGTCTGAAACATTGCTAAGGTAAAGCAGAATCCAGCGAACTGAACCGGTGGGCCAAAAATGTTAAGTAGAAGCGGAACGATTGATGACAGAAGTCAACAATTAGTGTGGTATTTAAATTTCTACTGGTACTAAATTTCTATTCGTTTTCCCATGAACGGGTTAAGTCGTGGTCAAAATCAAACCAACGCATCTTTAGTTGAAGCCTGAATTGAGACCAAAAATGGCTGCTCACACCTCAGGAACCATTTTGACCAATTTCATGAAGAAACCTCTGGAGGGTGTGATTCTTAAGTTACGTAGAATTTGACCCCTATAATCTAGTAAGCAGTCCAAGCTTCATTTTGATTTGTGACTATGTTCAACTGAACGTTAGATATTCGAAGGACCAACATTCTAAAACAAAATTTGCCTTCAACGACAGCCGCATTAAGTGAGGAAATAAACAGACCATTTGTAGATTTTATCTTAAATTCAAAAACATTATAATGTCAAAAGGTTTTTAAAGAAAATGAAAAAACATCGGTGTACGAATAGCCGTGATACTATTGAGACTAATAAACTCAAAAAGAGGTGGGACTCGAATACATGATTAGAAAGGTTGCAAAGAGGTATTTTTGGAAAGTGTTCCGAGTAATAGTTGCCATTGTTTTGGTGTGGGAAGTGTAGCGATCTCGTAACTGTAAGATGTTAAATGTAGATCTGCAGCATTAGGAACTGACTGTATAGAAGGAAGATTTTACTGATTTTACAGAAGTGACTTTTGGTGAGCTTGTTGTAAATAATACAAGTTTGAGTCATTTGTAAGAACTCAACATTACATTTTAAACAAGGAATAAAACCAGTCGAATTTGCCCCAAAAAAATATATGGGCAAGAAAACTGTTCTTATTTATATACCCGGTAAGCTGACTGGTACAAATAATAGAAGAAGAACATAGCAGAAGTAGAATTGTTGATTTTGAACCTTTAAATGTGGTGTGCTTACCACTTTTTTGCTGATTTGGTTTAAAACTTAATTTGATTTTAACTAAAACCCACTTAATGAGGATATTTCCGTTATACTACGATGCTAAAAATTCTAATAATTTCTTCCAATTGATCTCTAGACTCCTCACAAACGGTGAGAACTAAAAGTCGTTGCGATTCCAACTGGGCGCTTTTTTAAAGCGCGAACTTTTGATTACGGCTTGTGAAAAATTAGATTCATATTCATGTTGGCATTGGGTGGAGGAGAAATAAAAATTCAAATATGCTATTATGCATAAAGCAAATTTGCATACATATTTTAATGCTTAGTATGCAGCAGACCCTTGCGGTTTTATATGCCCTTGAACATTGTTTTGGATGTAAACGAATTCATAAATATTGTCGCGTGCTAATGGCCTAAAGTGTACAGGGATCGGGCGAATTACTGAACATTTATCGTGTAGCTTTGTCTTGTTAGCTAGATTTCAATACCTCCCTCCACTTACCAAATCTTTTAATACTTTAAAACATAGATGTATGCAAAGCCATGTCATCACTACCTTTCGGTACAGAAAATCCTTGCATTCAGCTGATATTGGTACCAAAACTTTTTTTACTGAAAGAAGAGGAAAATGAGATAACGAAAGAAAAAGTAAGGATGGCTGTAACAAGTTCCAAGGGAACTACTCAAGAGAGGAGGAGAAGTAATAAACAGATTGTTGAAAAGAATCTTTCAACAAGCATGGGAGAGCGAACAAATATCAGAAGACGAGAAATATAATAGTTTCAATACATAAAAAAGGAGAAACAACTAATTATGACGATTACCGGGCAATATGCCCGTAGTACTACAAATGTGTTCGAAAATTGTAGAGAAAATACTACGAAATGAAATAGAAAGCAAACTGGACGAAGAACAAGCTGTACTTCGATCAGGAAAACTAGCATAAAATCACATAAGTACGATTAGAATAATAGAGAGATATACTTGGCATTTATAGACCTCAAAGTAACATTTGACAATGTACCAAGACTAGCTAAGCATCAAAGCAAATATTCACCTCTTTAAGACTATATACGTCTCCATACTCTATGGATCGAAGGCTCCATCTAAAAAGTACCTGCGAAAAGTACTGGGAAAAACGAAGAGATATAGAATAAGGAACAGCAGTATAAAAGATGATCTAAACCAACAACCAGTGACAAAATAAATAGAGAAAAAACAATTTAAATGGTACAAGAACCTTATCCGCATGGAATCTGATAGATACCTCAAAATAATACAATGCAACGACTATATTAAAAAGCTGCCTAAAAAGAAGGAAAAAATATCAATGGGGTTAGGAGAATGGCAAGGGACCGAAAAAGT
The DNA here is from genome assembly GCA_036346155.1 of Sinelater perroti. NCBI lineage: Eukaryota > Metazoa > Arthropoda > Insecta > Coleoptera > Elateridae > Sinelater > Sinelater perroti. The sequence continues at coordinate 17,605,158 of JARFIY010000254.1, read as the reverse complement.
TACAAAAAATGGATAGAGGACTTAACTCTGCAAGGCATAATTGGGATACGAGAAAGAAGAGGAAGAAAAAGATTTGAACTTTTGATACATTCTTTTATCTTACTCGTATAATTTGCACATAAGGGTGTCGTGTTTGGTCTTTTTCTGGATCCAAATAATTTTGCTTTAGTTTTTACGTTTTCCCATTTGGCGACTTTAACATGATTTGTTAATAAAGTATTGCGATTTTGATCTTAAAAGTATTTTTACACCTCCAAATTATAAACATCCTGTGTGTTATTTCTGCATCAATCCAAACTAAGTAACCTTTTTATCACGTCTTTTCTTTTTAGAACTATTTCTAGAAGTGAATGTTTCCATCGAGCAAGAACTTTGCAGTCGGATACAATACAAGAATCTGTTTCATACTGTTTATTACAAAATTGGATTCTTCTTGGTAAACATCTCTTGATCTTGATATCCTTGGCATTCAAGGTATCCGAGTCTAAGCCTTTAACCTTTTTTATCTACGAAGCCCTGGCGTTAGATGTTGGTTGCCTCTTAGGAGCTCCCACAATGGTGGCATAAACATGTCAGGGATGGCTGTGATATCTTCCTTACAGGACATCAGCCCAGCAACCACATGTAGGAAGTTGGTGGCATTCTCAGTGGCCGCTACGATATTATTAAAGGACTCCAGAAACGCAAAGGGGTCCACGTTTTGGAGGACACCTGTAATGGTGCCCAGCCTTGGTCTGGCTGTGGTGGTTTATGAATTCCGTGAAACTGACTGTGGCATCCCCTCTGGTCGCTGCAGCGTAGCTTCGCTCTGGTGTGATCGCCGTTTGGCGAGGTGCTGGCTGTTGGGCAGGCCATTGGGAAGCTGCGCGTGCCCCAAATGCTGATATAGGTGGCACTGGCTAATTATTTTCTTCTTATGTGATTATTCCACTAAAACAACTACATCGAAGATGCCACTAATATTGAAAATCTTGCCCTTATCGTTCCGCTCAAGTCTTAAGAAAATAAGCGGCGGCGGTGGGAGGCTTCGCTCATTCTCCCTACCGTGAGGATGTTCTCTTGGAGTTGCTGCTTTAGCTGCTCTTCGGCCACGTACTCTAGAGTCGCCTGTCTGCTTTCAGCACGTAGAAGTCGTGCTCGATCTTCGCTTTGTTAAAGCGAGTCAAGCACTTGTAGTTTTAGACTGTGGCAGCATGGATGGAGAATTCATACACTGCATTTTTGGTCTTGATGAAGCAAATACAACGATATTGAATAGCTTCCCTCACAGAAAACCAGGTCTCTTTCACCCGTACTATAGCGGGAAGGATCCGTTTCCAAGGAGGAGCACTCACCGGGCATCTGGAGGAGGACTAGAAACGACAGGCATCTCGATTGGCATTTCGGCTTCTTCGAGCTCTATTTGATATCGGGCGGAGAGGGCAGAACTATCGACAGCCTAGCTCGCTTACGCGGTAGTCCGGATTACCGGCGAAAATTGCTTCCACCCATACATCCGGACCGTCACTGTCGGACTCGATCGTCTCACTGACTCACTAGTAATTCTGTTGTTATCGCGCACAACGTCAGAACTTAACACGGCTCTTTTGACAGGCGGTACAAGTACCGACTGGAAAATGTCCGTGACGTCACAAAAACAGAACATGGCCAACAACACATCTATACTCGACTGTACTGTAAACATCTAACGTTTGCATATGCTTATATACGTTATACTGAAATCAACTCAACTACTGACGTATGTTCCTATCTATTTAGTCACAGAATATCATCTCTTATTTTTTTAGATAGACTTCAAAACCACTCCTTACTATGCTTTAGTTCTTCCGCTCGATCTCAGTATTTGTGACAGGATTTACTTATCCAATCATTTAACCAATTCAGAACACTGGTTCTGGTTTAGTAAAAGTGGTCTCCAATGCCTTTTTTGTTATCAGATTTTGCATTTTGTCACAATAATTAAGAGCAAGTTTTTTTAAGCCATTTCTTTCTTTCTGACTGGATGTTCCCGACCAAACTCGACGGCGTGAAGTCACCAAAGCGCCCCTGGCGACCCAGCAAGTCCAAGAGAAGCTAAACATGCTCAAAGACTGGTACAGCACATGCAGAATAAGAGTGAACGCCGAGAAGAGTTCAGCTGGACTTTTAAGTAACTATTAAACATTGCAATAGGTGAGAAGAGAGTAAATCAAACCTCGCGGTCATTAAATAGTGAAGAGTCGTTACTTGTGGAAAAATGAGAACAAGTGAGTAAGAGGGAAATAAACGCTTTAAACCTCTCATATTGTACAAAGTATTTCTGATCAAAAGTGATCATATAAAGGCCCATTTACCTTATTTTTCGCTGTTTTGTCTGTACAGTCGCAACAAAGGATGAGATTGAATATGTCTTCCCAATTATGGCTTGGTTAATAAGCAGATCAAAAGATTTCGTATTGTATTAAATTTGTAGAGATACTATCTTCTGCGGTCATAATGCCTCCCAGGAATGCAGCTGCCGCTGGAACACGTGAGCGGTTTCAAAGAAAGTGAACCTTTCAGAAGGTTCCAGTCCGACGCTCCAGGTGTTTTGCGACCCTTTTGGTAGATCTAAAATAGGCATAAATATTGCACAGCGGAATTTGAAGTGGACATAAATAGTATTAAATGATTTTAATTGCCCGTAAGTAAAATAAATAAGCAGTTTTAGTAAATTTGCTCGAGTTATTCACCACTGTAAAGAATAGAAACATTCCAAAATCATTGTATTGAAATACCATATCCTCTACCCTAATTTTGATTAATACTAAATAAACTGTTTTTTTTCGCTTATTATTTGATGGTTTTTCTCTATTTCCAAGATTAGTTATATTTTTGTCATCTTTTTATTTTGCCATGATCAATCACTTGCATTTTAGCTACTATAGTAGTAATGGTTTTGATGAGACTCTAACACCCCACTTGGAGGCAAGGTTAAGGCCCCATTGCTCAATCATCATTGCGCACCATCTCCGATACGGAGCAGATACTTAATTATTTTCAGTGACTGAGTAGGCCACCCGCCAGGCATCAGAGAGCTCCTCGCCACAGCCAAAAGCATCAACCGCTTGGCCTACTGGCAGCTGTAATAATTCGTAATTTTTTTTAGCTTCCCTTTTTAAACGTTTTCCGATAAATGCTATTAGAATTTCTAATTTTTTTTCATATACTCATTTCTAATATTTCTTTCCTATCGAATATCAATTTCCCCCCTAACTTTATCTCCACTATTTTTAGAAATTTCTCTAATTAGGCAAAAACTGGTTTAACTCCCACTACCACTTTTGCCTACTGTCCCCAGCTAATTTTATACTAAGACTAGTGTTGGAACTGCTCAGGTGTACATAGAGGTAAGGATGGGTGACGTCTAAGACATCGGTAAGTTTTCGAATGGAGTTGGTGTATATTAAAGATTCCAGTTTGCTCTCCCAGACTCTCTCTACAATAGTGTTGGCTTTGGCAGTCAGTCAGTTGTGCTCTTGTTAGTCGTCAGGGTGAAAACATCATTACTATCAAAGTCTATGTTTCTTAAGAGTCTTTTTTTTATTTTAAAGTCATCGTTTTTCTAATATAACGGGGTTGATGGCGAAGCGGGTGGCACCTCTATTAAGTCTTCGCCAGAACGGATGATATGATGCTTAACATGTCATGGGTAAAAACTTCTGTATCAACCCAAATCAATTCCAGATAATCTTAGATGAAGAAGGTACTCTTTAACCAGGTCGTCGCCTAAAGTCACCAATAATCCTCAATTCACTAGGGTGCTAGAGAGGTGAAGTAGCAAATATTATACGTTTCCATCGTTAAAGTGGTTTCTTAAATATCAATAACCATGCAGAGGTTGATTAATAACATTTGTAAAATTCAAATGTCTACCTGAACTTTAGAAGCTCTGACCGGTACTGCGAATCATGAGAGATGATATGGGTGGAGGAAAAATCCTTGCAGAGGTTAGACCTGATTGAAGATCTGTTTGTACTTCTTCATTTTTGTTTCCGCTTTCGTGACTGCAAAGCAGTTGTGGTTGGGGATCTTTAACAAGCCAATACTGTACATCTTTGAAGAAGAAGTATCGGTAATTGTTTAATACTTTGACGCACGGGAAAATTTGTTATTACTAAAAAACTTCGAACTTCACAGGTTGTAGACGAACATTTCGCACTACAACCATTTCTATAAAATAACCGCTTCTAGTGCGTCAAGGTACTAAATAATTACCGTGATCTGTCTCGGTGCGCCTGGTACCGATCCCACAATTATAAAAAAAATTCGGCCTTCTGGAGGTTGCAACTACCGATTTGTTTATTTAGCGTGGCTCTTTAACTACTACGCCACGCTTTTTATTGTTAGTCTAATATAGTGAACGATGACTAGCGTGAAAAGCATCATATAATTATGGTGTGACTGTTCTTTGCCGTAAATGACGGAATACGTTTTAAATTGTTTATAAATTACAGCTGCGGGCCGTTAACAAATTACATTACCATTAATTTTGGTTGCGTGCGTTCGTCAACGTACTCGTTTACCATATTAAACAAATTACTGACGCTAAGATTTTGAAGGTGGAAATGATAAACGTAAACTACACAGGTGGGTCAAATTTGCCAATATGGCAAGTTTGTAGATTAGTGGCTGGTAGATTTTCCATATCGTTTCCTCACTAGTAACAACTATGACTAAACAGCCAATCTACATGCACAACACAAGACGAAGCGAGGTCGAAAATGCAACACATGTGCATTGGACGACATTCTCCTTAGAGCATCACCGTAAGAGGACAGCAGTTTAAAATCAACAATCAATTAGAGAAATTCTGCCACAAATAGTGTCAATGAATAAAAGAAAAATGAAAACGTTAAACGGGTAATTGTGGTTTTCTGATAAGCCATTTTGTTTCTATACAGTAGTTCCACTTCTGAGTAGTATAAGCTCCTGCATTCATATTAAAGTGTCGAGGATCAGTACTACATTATTTCTGCCTGCTATTGTTATGTTATTTTTTCGATAACTTCAAAATGCGTTTCATATAATAGACGAAATATGTGTACGTGACAAACCGCATTTCTAAAATATTCAATGACAAACTTAACTTCATCGGATTCAAAATTCCTCAAATACCAAATTACGCGTCTCCACAATATTCTGAATTCCCCTCAATCGTCCTCCATACGTTGGCATGTACAAAATGGTTTGTAGTCTTTCTTTTGTTCGTCAGATCGAATTTTAAAGTTATCTCCTTATTAAATATCTTGAACGCTCAGTTATTCTACCCGAATGGAGAAAGTCTTCTAATGCTTGGTCTAAAGAAAAGGTACGATTATAAGCTTTATCTAGACCCGAACAAACTTTTTGTTATATACTAGCATCTCTTTTGGAGGGGGGGATATTCACGGATGATCACAAAAAAATTGTGGGACCACTTCCCATTTTAGCTTTTCTAATTCAATTCGTACGATTTGATAATATTTGTTTTTGTACCTTTGGACAACCTCGTCGTGAGTCGAACTTTTTTAATCTCTTTAACCTCTTCTTTCAATCTCTTTATTTCATTTTTCAATTCGATGTACTTCTCACCAACCATTTAATATCTGTTCGAGACTACAGGTTATATTTTCGATTCACCTACCTATATGAGTAATTCATAAAGAACCACTATAACCATTGAATTTAGTATCGATTGATGACTTAATGGATTCTAATGTTTGTTGTTGCTTTCTTAACAGTTATAGGTCGATAGTGAGTTCCGGTGCTTTTGTACCGTTGAAGAATCTCGTCACAAGTCGTATCCTTTTAACTTCCTCAATATCTTCTTTCAATTTCTTTATTTAAAATTTAATTTAATTCGATGTCTTTCTCACGTTTTAGAGGTTATGTTGAAGGTTTTCTAGATTGTTTGTACTCTGCAACCATTTCACATTTCTTCGAAACTATAAATTATGTTTTCGATTTACCTATATGAGTAATCGACACAAAAAGGAATCATTGAAACTATTGGATTTATCCCCGATTGATGATTTAATGGTTTCTTGTTGCTTTTTTTAATGGTTATAGGTCGATAGTGAGTTCCAGTTCAATGGAAAATTAAAAATAAAAGTCGATTGAAGAGGTTCAAGAACAAAAGTTTATATGATAAACAAGAAAAAAGGTCGCAAAACAGTTAAGAAACTTTTCTACGTCAATAACTTTTTGAAAAACAAAATAGTTTTTTACGTCGATTGTTTAGCTATGTAATAGCGAAACGCTGTATTTGATTAGAAAATTTCAAAGTGTCTCGTTGGTTCTTCATTCATACAGACTCGAAAAAACTGTACTCAACTTCAGGCGCCATCTTGAAAAAAATGATCACAGAGAGTTAGAGAAGCAAGGGTAAAACGGTATAGTGGACCGTAGTAAAAGTACTTTTCGAAAATATTCCTTCAACACCTATGCCTTTTAAAAAATGGCGACTAACTTTCTTCGTTCGCCTGTCAAGCCATGTATAAAGCAAACTTTGTAAACGATTAAAAAACGAAATTCATCATTTTGATTCTTTATGGAGACTTTGAAAATCGATACAGACTTTGACCGCCATTCAAAATCTGAGAAAACAAATAAGAGCAATACGAAGAACAGTACGTTGTATCTTGGTAAAAGCACTTTTTGAAGATATTTTTTCAAAATAAATGGCTTTCAAAAAATAAAATGGCGACTGCCTATCAGGCTAGGTATCAAGAAAACATTGTAGCCAAATTAAAAATGGAAAACGTCCTTTTGATCTTTTATTCGTATAGATTCGGAAAAGCTATACCCGATCTTAAAACAAAATGGCGACCAGACAAGGTTGGAGAAACAAACGAAAAACAGTATGTTATACCTTGGCAAAAGACTTTTTCGAGAACATTTTTTCAGCACCAATAACTTGCGAAAAACAAAATCACGACTGATTATCTTCGTTTAGTTGTTTGTCAAACTATGTATCAACGAAACGTAGTTAATTTAAAACGCCAATTTGGTTGCATCGTGTGATTGGTTCTCGGGTTATAAGGTCATGGTCGTTTGACGTTTCGTCCACCACTGCGGCGAACATCTTCAGAAGAAAATCTAAAAATTTAAAAACCGGCCATGAAAGCTTTCGCATCTATTAGCCAATTTAGTTTTCTATTCATGGGGACTCGGAAAAACCGTATCCAACTGTGGCCTCCAACTTGAAAGAAAATGGTGACCACACAAAATCGGAAAACAAACAAAGAACGGTGTATTAGTGCTTGACAAAAGGGCACGAACACTAAGAAACTTAAGACATCTGATCACAAGTTTGGGTCGCATTTTGCATCTTACGTTATTTGGGTATTTTGATTGCCCCAGTATTGCTTCTTCTTCCTCCTTTTTCTAATCCTTATGCCCTTGCGAGCGTCGGAACTTGGTATTACTTAAACAGTCAAAGGTTCTGCTCAAGTCTTAACCAGAATAACGCCAAGGATGAGAGATGACTTAAGATGGTCAAAATCTTAGGAGCTGTAGCAAAGGCTTATCTAGATACAATCTCAATATGTGTACAAGAATTTTTTTATTTGTGCTAGAGGGGTGGGGGTGAGCTTTCTGGTATACTGTTGCTTCTTATACATCTTTAGCATAGAAGTAGACCTGATTACGACTCGACCAAGAAGAGAATATGTGCTAAATTCGTACAATGCGAGAGAACCGCTTACAAGCTTCAATAAAAAAGAGATGATTCTCAAATACCTCCGGTTAGTGTACAGTTGTCTTTCTGCTCGCGCTTTCTTCTCGCCTTCTTTAATTTCACATTTTTATTAATTATTCTTTTCAATAGTTTACCTATCAAAATTTTGTGCAAATCCATCAATTTTTGCTTTCGCGTGGAGAAAATAGTTCATTCTATCGTTTGAAGGCATCAGCTACCCTTTTTTGATTCACTTCAAGGTTTGAGTAACAAACATCGTTGAGTGTGCTGAACCTCCATAAAACAGTCGGATTAAGATGCATTTTGAAAGTGTCGGATACACTTTTGGCACACTCCGTGTGTTCGCCATATTAATTTTGCTCGCCATTTAGTAATTGTCTAGTACCTTGAATCAGAAATGGTTGTACTACGAAAATGTTGGTTATCATGACTTTGAAATGCGACTTCATTAATGATGCACCACTCGTCTACAACCCTTATCAACCCTTTGATTCTGCACATGGAGGGTAAGGAGTGGCGCCAACATCCAGCTACTCAAATGTCAACCCCACCTGCACGTGGTACCCTCTGCTAGAAAACGAACGGGGCTCTGACGACCCAGCATCGGGGGGTATATCCTGATACCAGTTGTCCCGAGGTAACGGGCCCTCGTCGTCGGGCTAATCACCCATACGAGGTAACTAGATTCAGAGAACAATCAATAGCCTCGGATATGGACGGATGCATGGAAAGCGACCAAAGCGAGAACAACGGACTAGATTAGGAATATGGAATATAAGGGGGTTAAATGGAAAGGAGGTGGAGCTGATAGAGGAAATGATAAGATATAGGGTCAAAATACTAGGACTACCAGAAGTAAAGAAAAAAGGAAGTAAAGAAATAATAATGGACAAAGGATACAAACTTATATACTCAGGTGTACCATTAGGAGCGAGAGCAAAAGAAGGGGTAGGTTTCCTAATAAGTAATGAACTAACTAACCAAATGACGGGCTGGGAAGGCATTAACTCACGAATAATCACGCTGGACATAACTTTGAATGAAGAAGTAACACTAATACAAATCTAACACCTACAGAGGACGCAGATATACTAGAGAAAGAGATGTTCTACACAAGTTTACAACAAACATACGAGAAAGCTAAGGAAAGATCAAGACACGTTATCGTCATGGGGGATTGGAACGGTAGAGTTGGGAACGACCCTAGAAGAGGAAATGGAGTATTGGGGAACTTCTGTACAGACAGGATAATAAACGACAACGGCAACAGAATGATAGACTTTTCTATCACTAATAGGATGTTAATCGGAAATAGTTGGTTCAACCACAAGGGCATACATAAGATCACTTTCACAGCAGACAATCGAAATGCCAGGAGTACAATAGACTACTACACCTACACCCCAGAAACTAAATATGCTATATTAGATGTAAAAGCTATAAGAGGAGCGGAAATAAATTCCGACCACAAATTAGTCACAGTAGATACAAGATTCTATGAGAGTACCGAAACCACCAGAAAAGGAGTACCAGAGGATAAAGACGGAAGAACTAAGGACAGAACAGAAAAATAGAATACCAGCATAAAATCAACGAATTGTTAAGACAACATGAAAGAGAGGAAGAGCAAAGAGATCAATGGACGATAGACGAAAATGGGAGAGACTCAAAACCACAATAATAAAAGCAGCCATAGAGGTATGGGGAAAAGAGAATTAGCCCAAAACAAAAAGAACAAAATGGTGGAATGAAGAGATAAAACAGAAAGTCAAAGAAAAGAAGAGGGCATGGAAGAAATATCTGCAGACGAAAAGAGAAGAAGACAGGCAAAGCTATATAACATTGAGGAACGAAACAAAGGAAATAGTTAAGGAAGCAAAGAATATAGCATGGGAGGACTTTGGAAAGGAAATTGAGGAGAAATTCCGAGATAACACTAATAACAAGAAAGAGTTTTGCACGACAGTTAAACAACTAAGGGGAAAATATGGCAAAACAACATGGTGTATAAAAGATAAAAACAGAGTCATGGCCACAGAAGAAAGCAAAATCCTAGATACATGGAGTGAATATTACAAAGATAAATTTAAGGCAGAAGGAATAGAAAGGAAGGAGAAACATAAAGCAAGCCCCAGCAGAAATGGAGGGTGAACAAATAATAACCACAGAAGAAGTAATAGAAGCAATTAACGGACTGAAATTAGGAAAATCGGCCGGAAAAGACGAAATCATCCCCGAGATGGTCAAATACGGAGGTGAAAAATTGGGAGAGTGGATTCAAAGAATATGCCAACAAGCCTGGGATGAAGAAGTCATACCTAAAGAATGGGAGGAGAATATAATCGTCCCAATACACAAAAAGGGAAATACTAATGATTGTGATAACTACCGAGCCATTTGCCTGTCACATTGTATACAGAAGATATTCTCGAGAATAATTGAGACACGGATCAGAAGTTACGTGGACAATGAATTACAAGAGGAACAAGCGGCATTTCGAAAAAATAGACAAACACAAGATCACATATACACTATAAGAGCGGCGACGGAAAATAGATTAGAAGAAGGAAAACCATTATACCTGGCATTTTTAGACATAAGTGCAGCCTTCGACAGTATACCAAAGAGGATTATATGGAAGGCCATGGAAGAGACAGGAGTACCCGACAAACTGACCAAAGTCACAAAAGCGTTATACAAAAAGTAATAGGAACAGTCAGAATAAAGGGAAGGAGTCGAAGAGCTTCAACACAGAAAAAGGAATCAAACAAGGAGACTCCTTAGTCTCTCCTATTTATTATAGTTATGGACCAAATTCTAAAGAAGAGTAAACAGAGATCACTAAATTTAAAATTGGGGCACTGGAGAATGGAAGAAGTAAACCTCCAAAGCCTGGTGTATGCAGACGATATTGTGCTACTGGCGGACACAGCCAGGAAATTACAAGCCGCAGTCAATAAGTGGAACAACAGTATACAAAATGCAGGAATGAAAATTAATGCAAAAAAAAAGCAAAATCATGAAAATTAGCAAACAAACAGGCAATGAGGATGAAGACATGAATATTAGATGCGGACAGAACACCCTAGAAGTAGTAAAACAATATGAGTACCTGGGAGTAATATTAAGCAATGATGGGACATTAGAACAGGAAATAAGAAACAGAACATCAAAAGCAGCAAAAGTATACTACCAGATAAACACAACACTGATAAATAAAAAAGAATTGAGAAAAGAAACAAAGTTACACCTATACAAAACAGTGTATGTACCAACACTGATATACGGAGCGGAAACTTGGCCCATGCAAGACAAACACAAAAGCAAAATCACTGCCGCAGAAATGAGGTATTTAAGGCGAATAATGGACAGGACCAGAAGAGATAGAGTGAGAAACATAATTACAAGAGAAGAGTTAAGTGTAGATCCGCTGATAGAAACCATACAAAATAGACAGCTGCAGTGGTATGGACATGTAGTACGTATGGACAGCAAGAAGCTCCCAAGGAGGATCATGGAAGCAAGAGGAGATGGGAAGAGAGGAAGGGGCAGACCCAGAATGAAATGGATAGACAGTATTAAAACTGTGGTACAGCAGAGGGGAAGGAACATCGAGGAAGTAAAGAGGATGGCGCTCAACAGAAAGGAGTACCAAAAATGGATCGAGGACCCGACACCGTACGGTACAAGGGAAAGGACAAAGAAGAAGAAGAAGATTCTGCACATTGTGCAACGTATGTTGACAACCGCCTGCCAGATTGTCTTCCGTTAAAAATAAGTTACAAAACGCATGCTTTTAAAGAATATAAAAAGGGGGCTAAAATTGCTGCAGAATAATTGCTGTAAGCATCCAACGGGGTCGCTCTTCTAAGGGTTGTAACAAGGGATAACGAAAATTTTCGTGCTACAACCGTCTTTATAAAATAACTGCTTGAAGTGCGTCAAAAAACTAAACAATTACTCCCTATTTTAACTAAACCAAATTAGGGATACGTGGTGGGTTTATCAGACATCCTTACTTCACTTTTCTTCAAATGATCCAATTGTGATCCTGTCAAAAATAATTTCTTGGCTTTCAGGCAAGATAAATAATCGTTACTAATTGCACTAAAATCCATATTCATCGCCAACTGATGATTACAAATGTTTTACAACCCTACAATCACGAAATGCAAGGTTAGGAATAATAAACTTCTTTTGTTTTTACCAATTGTTTTCAAAGTAGGTCCAACACAAGTTTTTGGCCCACTTTGTATATTTCAAAACTTGGATATCGATTTAATCACAAAATAACGGCTTTGGCCTTATCTATTTACATTCTAAATTTTATACGGTTTTAATTGCGCGTTAGAAGCTTTTCTTGGAACTTATAAAGTATTTTTGAGCTAATTACATATTGTGCTCTTTAATTGCCTAAATTTACTATTTAAAAGTTTTCCTTGTCTTAATTTGAATTTAGAAAGTCACATCACCAGATGAAGGCGAATTTATTTTAAATATGAAAAAATATTTAAATTATATCTATTTAGAAGGTGATTTTAGATCGTCGTAGCGGATGACCTTGATGTTTCTAAGTTGCCGTACAACCTTCGTATATCATACATTCGTGATTATTCCAATGTTTCCCAATAGAAGTGTAGCCTACTCCTATAAGTGGCTTTTCCAGAAGGAATTAGAAAGCAGCACGTGCGGCGTTAGATAAGTCGGGAGATACTGTGTTTGCCTCCGTTATTAGGAAGCAATTCGGCGATAACGAGTAGGCCTACAAGCCTAAAACGTTTCGTGGTCCTAAGTCGGCCTGGCCACTTTCTAGGGTAATGAAGCTCCTAATCGACGATAGCCAAGAAGTTCGTAAGCTTAAGTGATCGTTAATGAGCCACCCATTACTCACGTTACGGCGATGGGAATGTCTCCCGCGTGTCTGCCGCCGCTTCGGGTTAAACGGGGCCATTTGACCTTAAAATGGGCTCAGGACACTTTGTTTTGCAGATTTATTAATTTGGGCAAAACTTCTTTTAGGTTCAAAGATAATTGGAGGTTGTAATTTGAGTACTTATCAAGGTAGAAGGTAAATCTAAAAGATTTTTACACTGAAATAACAGTGTGAATGATGAAATGAATTGTAAAAGAGTACCATACTATATCCGAGAATGAATCAAATGTAAACCGAAAATATTTTATTAATTTATTGAAGCATCGTACAAACACAGTTATCTTTCTATATAATCTCCTGAATTAGAAACGGATAGGCAATTTTATCAACGAACTTAAAAAGTTCGTTACTGAATTCTATATGTTTGTCTGTCGGTCCGTCACAAAATTTGAGATTTTTTAAAATTTGAAAATTTGAAAATGGATTCTTATTGGAAATTTTGCGCTGATTTCGAATTCGAAATTAAAAAATTTCTATCTCGAATAGTTTTCGAGATATTAGACTTCGAATTTCGGGAAAATTTTCGACATTACGATTTTAAATGTGATTCTTATAGGAAATTTTACGCTGAATTCGAAAATGAAGTCGAAAAAATACTATGTCGAATAATTTTCGAGATATTCGATTTCGAATTTTTAAGTTCGTTCTGGGATTGCTTACAGAGCAATCTGTGCGCCGGCCCCATGTTATTATTTTGTTATCGTAATATAAAGCTTCTTCTCAGTTACTTCAGTAACTTCAGTGACCTTCATTTTTACCCCAAAAATTTTTTTATGCCACAAGTACCTTTATGTCTTCCTAAGAGTGTTGTCCCTAAACTGTACCTTAAGTCGTGTAACAGACGAGGATTTCGGCATTTTCATACTAATTAAAGAAGCGATAATGTGGAATATCTTCAGGTGTCCCCATCTGCAACACTCAAATTCTGCCCCCTTCTCCGTTTATCTCACGGCACATAAAAAGAAATTTAGGGTTATATTGGATTCACCAAGGTAGAACCAAACACCATAAAAAACTGGACCAGAATATGATTTTTTAAATTTTTTTAAATTACAGAAAAATTATATTTTCTTCTGGAAAAATTTTCATTCACCTCTTGTATCCATGTGGACCTTGGTCTCCCCTTTCTTCTCTTACTGCCTGGATTCCATTCTTACATTAAGAAAATGGTTTTGTCTGCTCCAACTTTCCATCGTGACCCATGCATCTCACTCTTTGTTGTTTTATTTTCTTGACTATATCTTTTTCCATTTCTTGTTCTAACTCAAGGTTCATCCCACTCCCATATTTATTTTTTGCTACTCTTACATGCTCTAGTGGTTATTTTTGCCTTGATTTCAGCATTTCTATTTCCATCACTTGATAACATTACTACAAGCATTTGAATTTATTCACCATTTTGAATTCGTATTCCTCCATCCTAATATTTTGTTTTCCTGTTCGTAATTATCTGCCTATTTTCATTATTTTTCTTTTCTTTTCCTTGATTCTTAATTCCATTTTTTCTCCTTCCTGTACTACTTCTTTTAGCATCTCTTTCATCACTGTACGGCTTTTCGCCACTAATACTACGTCATCTGCATAGGCTATAATTTGGGTAGCACCTGTCCGTACTGTACCCTTATGTATTTCAACGCTAAGTTAACTAGCGTTGTGGCTGAAGAATTTCTTCTCACCCCTTTCTTTATTTCTAATTCTTCCGTTTCTCCTTTTAGTTTACACACTTGTTGTTCTTCTCATTGTCACCATATTATTAGTTTAGTAGTTTTTCATTTCTTTTAATGCAATCATCAATTTTTATACTCAAAGAAATATATCTTGCAATGTTTGCTGAAACTTTGAATTAAAGATGAAGCAGGAAATCGAAATTTCGATACTTAAAAAAATAATAAAATAGACTTGTGTCATCTCATATCCACCTATTGATAGAAACATTTTATAAATTAAAATTATAATTTTGATTACTTCTTCAACATCAAAGACAAGACTGACTTTCATCCCAAAATGTTACAATGATTGTCGTTAATCGGCGACTATTCTCTTCAGTCACGTTGGTCTTCGGTGACTTCGGTGACCTTGAATTCACCAAAGTAGAACCGAATAAACTGTTTTTAAAATGTTTTTGAATTTATTTTTAAATCTAAGAAGGACAGTATTTTCTTCTTGCGGAATTTTGATCCTAATTTTCCAGTGATTGTTGGAACTTTAAATTAGAAAGAAAAAACATTTTTGATTTATTCTTTATTTCCAACGACAAGACTCGATTTCACCCCAGCATTTTTACAACGATTGTCGTTAACCGGCCGTCATCGTTGAGAAGGTGGAGAACACTGTGAAAATTCTCTTCAATCACTCTGGTTCTTGGCTGACATCAGTGACATCTTTGAGTCTTCCTCCGGGCATTATTCCCGAACTGTGCCTAAAGTTTTCTCAAAATTTCGGACACTTTTACGCAAGAAACTTGGTAATAATACTTCTTGCGCTGGCATCGTGATATTAACTTAAAAAGCGATAGCACAACATATACTACGGGTGTCGTAGTATAAGTGAAAGAAAAATTCTAAAATTTTTCTTTTGTAGCCACAGACTTCCATATTAGGAGAAAATCGAGTCTTACTGTAATAAATTAACATAATGTACACGTTTGAAGAGCTAAAAATCCCCACGCCGTTATTAAACATTTCAACTTTCACAAAATTGTTTTTTGGCCAATATACGATTTTTTCAGCAAATGCGCGTTAGCTTTCCTCAATTAAAGGAGCACAAACAGAACGCTGTGTTTCAGCAAAATGAGCTCTCACTTTTTGAAGTCAAACGAACACGCTACATAACATGAAGGGCGTAAAAAAGTACAAACCGGTTGTGCATTTGTATTTTTTCTATTAATTTTATTTTCTTTGTCTTTTTTGGCTATAGTAGTGTGCTAACTGTGATTTCTATTTATCACAAAAACGTTATTTATCGTTTCATGATCATTAAAGACTATGGATCGTCCCAGTGTAGATGTGAAGAAAATAGAAATGAAAATAGCAAATATGGCTAAAGATCTGTACAATAAGGAAAAACCAGATAAACCATGGGAAGAGCCAAGTAATAGAATAACCATGTACTCTTCTACATGAAGAAAACTCCTAGGAGCAATCCACATTTGTAGTGATGACAAATATTTCCTAATTTTCATTGATTTTTAAGTCGAAAAGAAAGCTCCGCTGAAAATTTCTTTAAAAAAGAGAATGGCCAAAGCTCAAGAAGCCAATAAGAAACCAATACTACATTAGAAAGATTTCTCCACAATACACAAGCGCAAATTGGACTTGACTAAAAAAGCTACGATAGTGCAGTTAGTTACGCTTATATAATATTTTCTTGTGGGTATCCATCATAGTTTTTTACATCTGGACTACACATTTCGTAGAAAGCATATGATGGAGTTGTTCTTTGAAAAATAATTTTTAAAGAAAGAACAGCATTTATGAGAACAAGACAATAGCAACTGTATTATGTTTGCAGTTATTTACGTGTGTAATGCGTGACGTAAGGGCAGTTAAACTTTCTATGTAAAAATTAGGTCTATAGGGAAAAGCCAAACTTAAGTCAGTGCTTGGCAAAGCAGGAGCTACTAAAAAGTAGTAACAAGAAAGTAAAAAAATGTTGGCCAAAGTATTCCCGACCAAAAGTGGCTTAGTGATCATATCTTTTGACCACATCCAAAGAATCTTTGCTTTATTTTCTGCCATTTGGTCTAAATAAACGCCACGAAAGATGTGATAGCTTTCGCCGTTATATGACGGTTTGGTTACGAGAAATTTTGTATCATTGTACTAATAAACTATGTTTTTCCGTCCGTCTCTACCTTTCCTTACTATTCTCCATCAGTTTTATATTGATTCCACCTCAAAATATTGCATCGCTTTGTCTACTAGCGTCGTCACTGTTCAGTGAAAACCTTAGGTTTAACTACATCAAGGATTTAAATTTTGCGCCTTCAGACTCCTCTGCGGTGGTTTTGACTTTGACAGCCAGTTAGTTATCTGTCCTCCTGTTGGTTTATTATGGTGAACAGACCGAAACCTTTTTACTTCTGGGATCTTCCCTTTTAAAATTTTAGATTTTTCTACAAATTATGTAAATACTAGCGCCTAGGCAACGAGATAATCGCTTCAGAGTGTGGTGACGATGTTGGTCCAAATAGAAACCTTTCCAAGATATTTCGGTAATTGTTTAGTACTTTAACGCACTTGAAATTATTATTTTATAGAAATGTTTTTTTTTTATATAAAAATGTTTAATGTATTAAACAATTATTGGAAATCTGAGCTCCAAAAGACAATAAAAGAAGAAGAATGAGCAAATTTTTTCGTTTCTGTTAAATTGTCTACAGTTATTGCAGTTCGTGCCACTAAACTAAACAAAATTCTAATTGAAGAACGAGTTGAAAGAATAAAAGAATAAAAAGCCACCATCAGAAAGCCTACAATAGAAGACCATATCAAAGGAAAAAATAAGTAAAGCCAAAGATTTTGTTAGTTGTATAATAAACCTTAGTCTTGGGGAATAAGTATGACTTCGATACTTCACCTTGAGGAAGAAGACGTCAGTAGTGATTAGGCGTCTTGATGCACTTATTAGAACTCTTTGAAGTGTAGCTTCGCGAGAAAACACTTGCGTGCGCCCAGTAGTAAAGAGGCGTAAGCTAGCTAAGGGAATTCAAAAACGTCACACTTCAAAGAGTTGTAAAAAGGGATACAAGGCTTTCAAACGACCTACACGGAATGGTATGATAGTCAACATTCTCGTGCTATATGCATTTTTAAAAAATAATTGCGTCAAAGTACTAAACTATAACTGAGAACGTCTTTGGCGAAGACAAACTCAGGTGTTGAGTTGTAATGGAAGATCAATTGAGTAAGGTTTCGCGGAAGTACCTTGTCTAAAGGAAACCTAACATTAATTGATATGCCAAAATACAGTACAAACAAATCTAAAAGCTATATTTCTTGATAAAAACAATGTTGATCATTTTGTGATATCTTAACGTTTTCAAGGAGTACCGCGTGGGGGCGGTCAGCTTTTATCCCTTTGATCCTTCAGTAAACCTCTGGTAGGATCACGGCCTAAAAAGGGGGATCTAAGTGCCAAGGCACAATTTAATGACGATGGTCGTCAGTTGGTGACGCACAGCGTCGAAGAGAATCTCCATTAGTCTTTGGCTGGGGACCAGGTTGCCTCAATCCGTTGGATTGATATTACAAACAAATAAAAAAAGTGGCGTCAACTAAACACAATAAATGTTCATCATTTACTGACGTTGATGTAGACATCCTTACCTGTACAAGGTACCTAGGTCTAAAGCTTCTTCTCTGGGAATCCCTGACGTTGAAAGTTGGTATCAACAAAGAGTCCAGCAAGATTTAAACTAACGATTTCTCTATTGGTAGCGCTGCTCCTATTCACTCGACTACTAGAACTCTCACTGTTGATGATGTGGTAATAGTAACAGATGGAAAAGAAAAAGTCCAGGAAATGTCAAATATGTAAGAAGAAAAGAAATGGACATTACTAAAAACAGAAATATTACAAGAGGAATAAACAATAAAAAAATAATCCGCTGATAAAACGAAAATGTAAAAAGTGAATCATAACAAAATTAGACTTGCAAAAGCACTTGACAAGAATAATCAGATGCAAAGAAGAAATAATATTAAACTTGCCAATAAAAATCCCAAAACACCCTCACAAAGGTTGAATAATGCTATTGTATAGAACAATATAAGAAATGCGACACGAATTGTGATAACATTAATATGCGTCTCGTTCATAGCATAGACATATGAAAAGGCTAATAGTAGAAGTAAAAGAAAATCTATATAACAACCATATCTTTGTACTGAGAATAGTAATAGAAAAGAAATAAAAAAAAATATTCACTATATCTAAAATGTATTCAAATAAAGTGTATGCAATGAAGAAAATACATCAACTATAGTAGGTTATAAAAATAATATAGAAAAATAAAAAGGGAAATAAAATGGGATTAGTATCAAACACAAGTAATTGCAAAGCTTCAAAATAAAAAAGGAATAAAGCAATTTATGGATCTCACCTTTGTTAAAGTGATAAATCAGGAATAAAAAAATATTTGAACAAGAAAATATGAGATGCCCCATAAGTACAGTTGACATCGGGCTAGTAGCAAATTCTGCTGAAAACTACTGCAAAAAGTTGAAAAAATAAAATTAAAATGAAAAATCTGGAAAAGCTCTACATAAACAGAAACTAAAAAGACCGCAAGAGTCACTATAGTGAACATACATAAAAATAGAACAAGCAAAGCATACCGTGCAATAAACTGTAGAAAAATAAAATAAATAAAAAATGCATGGAATTAGCTACCAACTAACGTTAAGATATGGCACAGAAAGTTGGACGATTTAAAATAAAAGCAGAAGTAAAATAACTGACAGAGAGATGATGTATGTGCTTGAAAAAGTTAGGTAGCAAAATTAAATTAAAGGTTAAGTTAGGTTAGGTTTCTTAAGGCAAGGTCAGGTTAAGTTTTGGTCGTCTCCGACAATGAAAGGTTCTATTGTTTGTAGTGTTAAATGTAGGCAAAACATGTGGAATGTTCTACACGACTGCCTGGAGTCTAGATCAGGCTTCGTCGAAGAAGCCTGCGGGGTTCTCTGGCATATAATAATAGGATAAGGAAAGTCGTGTGATGTTCACACCAGATTTTTTTTTCGAAATACCCTTAGCAAGCTCGCAAAGTATTTTATAGGTATGATTTTGGTGTTGAGCTTCTATTTATTCTAACAACCTGTGCATTTCATCTATAACGCGTTTAAAACGCTTTTAGGTTCATTTTATATCCTTCGAAGTTATGCATTTTTAGCATATTTTGGCAGACAACCCTAGATATTGCAAAACATGCAGAACCAAAGGATTGTAAAAGAAAATAGAAAGATCGCGGTGAACAATTTAGGGTGCATTGCACAAATTTACACCAAAATCGTCACTATAAATAACGAGGTGTACAGAAACATCCAACGAAGTCGCACTTCAAAGGGTTATAATAAGGGTTGCAAAAGATGAATGATAAGAAACAGTTTCATATTAGAGCTGTTTCTACAAAGCGTCAATTTACTAAACAATTATTAGAAATCTGAGCTCCAAAAGACAATAAAAGAAGAAGAATGAGCAAATTTTTTCGTTTCTGTTAAATTGTCTACTAAACTAAACAAAATTCTAATTGAAGAACGAGTTGAAAGAATAACAGAATAAAAAGCCACCATCAGAAAGCCTACAATAGAAGACTATATCAAAGAAAAAAATAAGTAAAGCAAAAGATTTTGTTAATAGTACAATAAACCTTAGTCTTGGGGAATGAGTATGACTTCGATACTTCACCTTGAGGAAGAAGACGTCAGTAGTGATTAGGCGTCTTGATGCACTTATTAGAACTCTTTGAAGTGTAGCTTCGCGAGAAAACACTTGCGTGCGCCCAATAGTAAAGAGGCGTAAGCTAGCTAAGGGAATTCAAAAACGTCACATTTCAAAGAGTTGTAAAAAGGGATACAAGGCTTTCAAACGACCTACACGGAATGGTATGATAGTCAACATTCTCGTGCTACATGCGTTTTTATAAAATAATTGCGTCAAAGTACTAAACTATAACTGAGAACGTCTTTGGCGAAGACAAACTCAGGTGTTGAATGTTGAATTGTAATGGAAGATCAATTGAGTAAGGTTTCGCGGAAGTGCCTTGTCTAAAGGGAACCTAACATTAATTGATATGCCAAAATACAGTACAAACAAATCTAAAAGCTATATTTCTTGATAAAAACAATGTTTATCATTTTGTGATTTCTTAACGTTTTCAAGGAGTACCGCGTGGGGGCGGTCAGATTTTATTCCTTTGATCCTTCAGTAAACCTCTGGTAGGATCACGGCCTAAAAAGGGGGATCTAAGTGCCAAGGCACAATTTAATGACGATGGTCATCAGTTGGTGGCGCACAGCGTCGAAGAGAATCTCCATTAGTCTTTGGCTGGAGACCAGGTTGCCTCAATCCGTTGGATTGATATTACAAACAAATAAAAATAGTGGCGTCAACTAAACACAATGAATGTTCATCATTGACTGACGTTGATGTAGACATCCTTACCTGTACAAGGTACCTAGGTCTAAAGCTTCTTCTCTAGGAATCCCTGACGTTGAAAGTTGGTATCAACAAAGAGTCCAGTAAGATTTAAACTAACGATTTCTCCATTGGTGGCGCTGCTCCTATTCACTCGACTACTAGAACTCTCACTGTTGATGATGTGGTAATAGTAACAGATGGAAATGTCAAATATGTAAGAAGAAAAGAAATGAACATTACTAAAAACAGAAATATTACAAGAGGAATAAACAATAAAAAAATAATCCGCTGATAAAACGAAAATATAAAAAGTGAATCATAACAAAATTAGACTTGCAAAAGCACTTGACAAGAATAATCAGATGCAAAGAAGAAATAATATTAAACTTGCCAATAAAAATCCCAAAACGCCCTCACAAAGGTTGAATAATGCTATTGTATAGAACAACATAAGAAATGCGACACGAATTGTGATAACATTAATATGCGTCTCGTTCATAGCACAGACATATGAAAAGGGTAGTAGTAGAAGTAAAAGAAAATCTATATAACAACCATATCTTTGTACTGAGAATAGTAATAGAAAAGAAATAAAAAAAAATATTCACTATATCTAAAATGTATTCAAATAAAGTGTATGCAATGAAGAAAATACATTAACTATAGTAGGTTATAAAAATAAAAAGGGAAATAAAATGGGATTAGTATCAAACACAAGTAATTGCAAAGCTTCAAAATAAAAAAGGAATAAAGCAATATATGGATCTCACCTTTGTTATAGTGATAAATCAGGAATAAAAAAATATTTGAACAAGAAAATATGAGATGCCCCATAAGTACAGTTGACATCGGGCTAGTAGCAAATTCTGCTGAAAACTACTGCAAAAAGTTGAAAAAATAAAATTAAAATGAAAAATCTGGAAAAGTTCTACATAAACAGAAACTAAAAAGACCGCAAGAGTCACTATAGTGAACATACATAAAAATAGAACAAACAAAGCATACCGTGCAATAAACTGTAGAAAAATAAAATAAATAAAAAATGCATGGAATTAGCTACCAACTAACGTTAAGATATGGCACAGAAAGTTGGACGATTTAAAATAAAAGCAGAAGTAAAATAACTGACAGAGAGATGATGTATGTGCTTGAAAAAGTTAGGCAGCAAAATTAAATTAAAGGTTAAGTTAGGTTAGGTTTCTTAAGACAAGGTTAGGTTAAGTTTTGGTCGTCTCCGACAATGAAAGGTTAGTTTTAACGTTGTATGGTAAAGTTAGGTTCAGCGCAAATTTTTTGTAATGTATTTTCTGTGGCGATAGACAGCATTATCAACCATTTTTTCGTTGAACTTACCGAAAACAATGCTGCCTATGGTCATAGAAAACATTAGCAATGTATTTCTAATGGAAACTTTAAGTGGGCTAACTTTTGCTTCTAAAGTTGGGAGGTCTTTTTAGCTTGTTAATACGAATCGACCCACACTAAAATTGACTGATTTTGTTACTTTCGCTAAAGCGAAAATTAGCCTTTAATTATACTATACAGATAAAGTAGTGGAGATTGAGGTTTCCTTTACTTATAAATATTGATCATGAAAACTCTTCTATATGTTGTTTTACGTTTACATCCGCCGTTGTGGCTTTTGCATCTTTATAGAAGATCCAAACAGGAGCAATTTCCACGTTCACACTTCAGATTGAGTTGCATAGTTAAATTTCTAAAGTTTACGTTCTCGTTCTTGGTCCTTGTGAAAATGTTCTGTATTTCATTGTTTTATTTTTGCTAATAATTTTATTGCGTTCCTTTACAAACATACCAATTTTTATGAAAAAAATCTATAAAAACAAATGAATGCTGTGCTTTGTTACATATAGTGCGTAAATGAACTATTTATAAAAATCAAACCAAAAGTTAGTACAGTGTCTCAGGGGTGTATCGATTGCTGACGTCTATACAACAAAAAAAACTTCAGAAATGCCCACTGATTTATGACAAAGGAGTCGGAAATTTGAGAAATCGAATTCAGCTCTGTCAACAAATCCTACTTTTACGTCCTAGAAGACTTTGGTTGCGTGGCCACTGGACTATGCATGGCACATCCTATAGCTAACTGTAACATATCAGCTAAGAGTAGAAGTCTCCGACAGAAATCTTCCTGGTCCTACATGTTGGTGGTTGTGGCAATGGGTCTGCTCCTCATTTCATAGAAAAACTGTTTAAAATGCAAAAAACTTCGGAAGTAAAACGTATGATTATTTTTGGAACTTTAAATACGCAGAGTGACAGTGGCAAATTAAATGAAATTATCTACGAATTAAATAAACATAATTTCAAAATAATTACACTAACAGAAAGAAAAAAGAAAAGATAAAAGTATTGAATTAATTGTTAACTACCGTCATATCTGCAGTGGTACACTTAAAGACTACCGTGCACAAAAAGGGATACCATATTGATAGGTAAAAGTTTAAACAGAAGAATAACAGATTGGGAAGCAATAGATGAAAATATAAGAATTAATTTAAATATTTTACAACACGAACTCGCCATATTTGGAATCTATGGAATATCAAATGATGCCAACATTAACGGAAAGGAGCAATTTTTGAAAAACTAAGTCAAGAAGTAATTAAAGTGAGAAGCAATAAAGAAGTAATAATACTGAGCGATCTAAATTGTAGAACGGGAAAATGGGAAATAATAATGTGTTAGGGCTCTTTGGAAAAAACATAGTAAATTAAAATTGAGAGGAACTTACAGATCTGTGTGAACAACAATTGAGAATCACTAATAGATTGCGCAATAATTAAGCATCACGCTTCACAGAGACTATCTAATGTAGCGGACCAACATCTATTAAAAGTAAAAATAATTTTCCCAGTTTGACATAAATCTACGAACAAAATACAGGACACAAAATATTGAATCAAAAATATTTTAGAAAAAACATATAACATATAGTTTAGAACAGGACAGTACCAAATACTTTAGACAGTTATTTACAAAGAACTGGTAACTTAACACAATCTTCTCTATACCACCAAGAAAGATGCAAAAGAAGGCTTAGGTACTAAACAGATAACAAAAAGTAATAAAAATCGGTGAAATTTTGAAACTGAGGGCTTGGTCAACGAGAGAAAGAAATTATACCAGAAATGGTGAAACACAAAGCATAAAAAAGATTACAACCTTATAAAGAGAAGAGACGAAAACAAAACAAAAAATTATGGAGAACAAGATACAAACTGTAGACAGATAGATGCCTATAGGAGTGGCAGAAAATGTAGCGAATCGCGGAAAACAAATAGAGTTAAAGCTAGACAGAAAACCAGTAGGGCATTACAATTAATACCAATACAAGACTGGATTCAACACTATGAGTCTTACTAACAGAACTTAGACCAGAATACATAACACAAATTCAGACGGATATACACGTAGAAGGGGAATAAATAAATATAGATAAAGCAACGGTCAAGAATGCAATAAAACAACTTAAAATGGAAATTTTCCAGGGCCCGAAGGAATTCATGCTGAATAAATGAAAAATGAAACGATGGAGTTATATGGACCTCTAGCATGTACATTTACTAAATGTAAAAAACACAGTATCTATGTATTGGTGAAGAAACAACAGATCTAACTCTAGAAAACAATAAAACCATAAAAAAGTGAAACCTATAAATACTTACGAATAAATTTTAATATTGAAAACCTGTGATATGGAAATATCAGCGAGAGCAAAGAAAGCACGAAGAACAATTAAATGTCTGAACGCAATACTAGGGAGTGCAAAGATAGAAACAGAATAGAAGATAAGAATATGACAGTCTGATAAAGATTCCCATGTGGTTCGCACCATGGCTATATATTCCGTATATGGTTGTTAAAATAGACGCCATAGCAGCTAGATCATCAAAAATTGAGAGAATCCGAAATGACAATTAAAGAACGTATGGGCATAACTAGACCAAGGAAAAACATTTGATCTGATATGGTCATATACAAAGGATGGGAATACCGACAGAACATCGAAAGAAATCATGGATTGGAAGTGTAATAAAATCACTGAGTATAAGAGGAAAACATGAAGAAGGCTGCAACAATCGAGACGATTGGCGAGTAAGCATTGGACGTCTGAGGATATTTTAAAAGCGAAAATTAAAAAATATATAAATCAAAAGACGAAATGAGATAATAATTTTTTTTTGTCAAATTCTGTATAAAAGAATATTAAAAATTAAATTTTAGTTATCCATATAGCTAATAGATGTCATTGTTACGAATATTTTGAGCAGATTAATATCGATCGATCAACAATTGCCGCCCAAAATTTAATTGCGGGCAGCTTTCAACAGCGTCAGTTTGAATGTCGGGTCATTTTGTCCGACACCTATACATGTGTGGTGACAGCTTTTGTTTAGCTGGCGTCTAATTGCCGGAAGCGCCAGCGCGTGCCGTCATTTGTTTTTGAGTCCGAATCGGTTTCGTAACAGTCCGATTTACGATCGACGAAATGGCAGTGAGTCAGGCCCCTGCCTATCATTAGCGCATCGTAGTGAATAATTAGCGGCGCGGCCACAGCTTCTGATTTCCGGCGAGCCCACAGGTCGCCGCCGTCGCCGCCAACGACCGCGGCCGTCCTGCATCTTTCCGAGCACAAAGCGATCCGGCAACCTACGCGCGATGACTCATCTTTTCCGCGAAAACATTGAACCGCCGGAGCACGGCGCGAGCGACTCGCTCGGGGTGAGGCGCGAGTGCTCGGGCGCGCCCGCTGCGCGCCGCCCGCCATTGGCCGGCCGCCCTTAGTCACGGGTGTATTTTTGGTCGTGACATCAGAGCGGTCGGTGGTTCTGGGAAGGGTTTCCCTTAGTGACTCATCCGCAGGTTTTCGCTGGAACGCGCGTTTTCTTGTTGAGTGCCGCCTCGCCGCCGCTGCCACAAGTGGCCGCCGATATCGGGCCTGCTCTCGCCATTTCCGCACCGCGACACCGCAGCTGTTGCGAGCCGCGCGCTATCTCCGTCGTAGTAAACATCACCGCGTGTTCTCCGCCGTCCAAGATGAAGCTGGACTACAGCGACGGCCTGTCCACCAACTCGGACTTCTCCAGCGACAGCCAGAACTCGCAGATGTCCGGGACGGACTTCCTGTCCGTCGCCGGGAACGGCTTCCACATAATGCCCACCTCCGTAAGTACCTGCCTGTACCTCGCCTGGGCCGCCGGCCGACGTAATTTTTCCTTATACGGCCGGTTACGCCTCGCCGCGACTGGATCGCGAAGGAGAAACTGGGATTTTCGTAATGGGGCCTTTCGCAACGCCGAAATCCCATTAGCCGCGCCGGGTTTCGCTTCTAATCGCCGCTATGAAGTCTCTAGATACGATTTGCAGTGTGTAGCGCTGCCCCAGAAAACAGTTGCGAAACAATCGCCGCCGCAGACAAGCGACATAGGCCGAGCACGCTTCAATTGTTTGATCGGACGCGCCGTGACTATATTTACAATAGGACCCGCGCCATAAGTCGACAGCGCAAATGCTCCCATGTCTCTTAATAAACACATAATTAGCTGCTGCCTAATTAAAGATTCAGCTGCACACTCGAGTGTCCGGCAGGAATTTTAATTAACACAAAAACATGTAGGTAAAAGTACAAAAACAGCGTTTCTAAAATTGCAATGACGGAACGTCCCACGACTCAGGTTTCGTATCAGCTGTAGATAGGAAGGCTTATTAAACTGCCCGTTATCAGTACTCTCCCACGTCGTCTTGATTGTATAATTTTAGATTAGATTACCGGTGCTAATCGGGCACATTCCGTTCGCACGATCTACAGTTCACTAATTCAAAATTCAAATTCAGCGGAGCCCGGTTTGTTTAGTCCGCATTTAAACAAGTAAACAAATTTTCCCATTGTCGTTGAACTCGGTTTACAATTAGTCGGTGTTTTCACCAACTATTGCTGGCGCAGCTGACCTTGGAAGACAACGGAACTACTCAGAATACATGTTCAACTGTTTGAAGGGAAACGACCGAATCGAATGAAGCAAATGATGGTGTGATCTTGCGTTGCCTGCAGGTAAAGGGAGCAAAATGCCTCCCCTATAGCTTGGTGACTAGACCCACATATAGCTGCTGTGTGGTTCATGCGAGTAAATGTTCGGTTTATTTTCGAATATCAATCCTTGAGAATGAAGGGGTAATACAGCGCAATTTAATTCACCGCAGAAAATGAATATTAAATTTATTAATGTCGAGGTGGTTGGAGGAAGGGGGAAGTTAATCGATCTATATACCCCTTTCCCAATTTAGATACCCCCAATCCATCATACGTCCCAGTTAACCTAACTGCATTTGTTTCAGTAAGTGAAGATATGACAAGGTTAAACTATTCTGCTACTTGGGCGAGAGGAGAGCAGACCTAGTAAAAGGGTTTTGTTATTTCAGCCCTTTTAGTGGATAACTCTTAACTCCATAGTCACATATAAATTTTTGCTCCCAATAGTCCAATAACAAGAGAAGTTCGCACTATATTTTTTGACATTGATTATCAAGAATAATCCAACCTCCCCTATCACGATAAATAAGGTAGTAAAGTGACATGGTCCGGGAATAAGACTGATGAAACTACATTTATAAGGCACCATGCATGTCTTGAACATTAAATGATGCGATATAGAATAACAAATACCTACAAAAGGAGTCGGAAGCTAAAATATACAAGTGTGGTGAGGTCTATATTGTCTTGTCATATGATACCACAAATACATTACAAAGAATAGAAGATACAGAAATATCAACAATAAGAAAAATTGTAGACCATATTAGAAACGACGAGATAAAAGAACAATTCAATAGAGGATATTGGATCAAGAGAAGAACACAAGAATGGGATAACCATGTAACAAGAACCTAGTCAGACTAGCGAAAAATCATATATAAGAAGAAAAAACAGGATGCCCCCCTAAACGCTGGAAAGATAATCTGGATAGAATAGGTTAATGATTTAATAATAAGACGAAGGATAAAATAATCGGCTACTTTGTTCCTATAACTTTTCTTATAGAGGTCCAGCTGGAGTCGAACCCACCAAATCAGTGTATAAGTTCCGTTTTTATGATTATGCCTCTTCATTGGTTACATCTACCTTTTCTGCAAGCTACTGAGTCTCTTTTATTATCTATTCGTCAATTTTGCGCGCAACCCAATTTTGTTTTATCAATATTGTCTCTTTGTACTGTCCTCTATGTTAGGTTTGTCAGACATATTTGGATTTGGTTTTGAGCGTAAAATGTTCATTCCAAGGTTCTTACCCATTTTGGCCGCAAAATAATAAACAGCTTGAGAAAATACCTCCATTTATTTTAGGACAGGGGCACTTTTCGGGAATTCTCTTTGTTTGGAGTGTCGAATTAAAGAAAAAGTGATACTTACTTCAAAATATAAGCGATAGATGTCGCCGGGGCGATACCATAGCAAAATAGGCTTCACCTTGAACCTGCCCGTTTGTCAGAAGTTCTTCCTTTGTTCCCCAACAGTACTAAGCACCTCTTGGTGACGTTGGGTGCTTTTGTGAAAGTAACTTTTTTAAATGCGCAACCAAAATTTGCAAGTAATTGGAAGGTGGTTTCATGAACACCATTCTATCCTTCCCAAATCCGAGAGGATGTCACCCGGTGTATTTGTTTTTTTGAATACCACGCGACTAATAAGTTTATTTTTATTTTTTTTTATCTACTCTAATTTTAACTTCTTTTTTATTCCCCCCACCTGATGGCATGATTCTTTCTTGCTTTTTGCAACTATTTGTAAATTACAAAGTGTTTTATTCGAGATCCTGTTCTAGAGTAACCTTTCTGTACATGTACCGGGGATAACTTACACTGATTTTCTAATATATATAATAAAACAATCTCCCCTACCACGATCAATGGAATGGTAAATGATATGGTCCGCTAAGATAAGAGATTGGGACTCTGTTCCTATAACTTTCCTTGTTTTGTTTTCCAATTTAACCGTGGACTCAACTGGATTTGAACCCACCTAATCGGCGTATAAATTGTGTTTTGTGATCTCTCCATTTATCCTTTCTACCTTTCATGCAAGCTCTTGAATCTCTTTCGTTATCTCTTCGTTAGTTTTGCTTATTACCTATTTTTACAAGCACATCTGGACTTGGTCTTTCCAATTGACCAACTAGCAGTCACTTTTTGTCTTTAGACTACCCTGTTGAGTGGTTTGAACTTTTATCTAAAACCGAGCAAAACCATTAGATCTACTTTTATTCCCTATAGGTGAACTAATGGAGAACATTGCAAAATCTAAGTCATTTAAAACCTTCATTCTAAGTTTCTTACCTCTGAAAACTGTTTTTATGAATCTTTTATGTGTATTTTCCTTGTTTAGAGTGTCGAATTAAAAAACAAAAGTGGTGCCTTCTTCAGAATCGGAACGGTAAATGTCGCTGGTGCGGTATCATAGCAACATAGGGTTTACTTTGAACCTGTCCACTTGTTAGAAGTTCTTCCTTTATTTCCTCAATAGTACTGAACACCTCTTGGTGAGATTTGGTGCTTTTGTGAAAGCAACTTTTTAATTGCGCAACCGAAATTTGCAAATAGAATTGGAAGATGTTTTCAACTTTTGCTTTAGCGGAAGTGATGAAATCAATCGATTTTGGTGTCAACTGAAAGTCTATTGGAAATACATTGTAAATCTATGGCCATAGACGTTGTTACAGACCTGGCTCTAGACAATCATTTTTAAGCTCTATTACCTTACAACCCCACAACTTTAGCTCCCCTTCTCTGCCCTCATACTGACTTTGACCCATTACGAACTAATTAATGTTTCTCTCCCACTCCTCTTTATTAAAACCCCCATTTTGTCCCCCCTCTCGATGTTTCTTTTCTCCTAAATTACGCTTAGTAAGAGCTAAATGGTTAGCATTAATTGTTTTTATCAATAAATATTGTTTTTTATTTGTTTGTATTTTATTTCGTTAAACGGCGTTAAACCCCCGTGCATTCAAAATTAAGTTGGGTTAGTTTCCTTTATACAAGATTAGATCAAGTTTTTGCCACTTTCTACAATGTAAGGTTAGGTTAGATTAGATTTTTGTCGTATTCGACAATGTAAGGTTAGTTTCAATGTAGTTTAGTTTGGTTAGGTTTAAGCAAAAATTATTTCATACGTTTTCTATAGCCAAACCGAAAACAATATTGCCTATGACCATAGCAATAGTAATTTATTTGCAATAGAAACTTTCAACGGGAGTAACCTTTGACCCCAAAGTAACCCAAAGTTGGAAAAGGTGCCAATCAACTCAGTTCGTGGATACAAATCGGTAAAACAACCGATTTCGTCAGTTCCGATAAAGCGAAACCTTACCAGTAATCAAAATCCTTGCTTGCATCTTGTATGGTTACGGAGATTTTATTTTTATTTAAAATTTAGATACATAGGCCACTTTTTAATCTACTCTGTATATAAATTCACAAACGCCCCTTTCTATCTTTTTCAGTCTCAGAAGAGATACGCTGTTGTGAATATCCTGTATATTAAATGGATTCACTTTAAATTTCTTTACAAACTGCGAGAAGTCTTAACTCCTATTGTGTTTTGAAAAGATATAAATTATTACGAGAGTGACATTTTTCTATTTCGTTTTTGAGAAAGCCTTGTGTAAATATAAATTTGAAATCCAACCACACCTTACACTAGTTATCAAACATTGAAAGTTCTGTCTTCGTATCACTTTTGGTAAGGACATATAGTCAAAGAACTAAAAATTTGCTTCCTTTTTGACTTCACCACAATTTTGAGGGACAAGAAGTAGTGGCAGATTATGGCTCATTCTGAATTTTTTAAATTTTATTAGCAATTTAACATTTCGGTCCTTGCGTGGAATTTGTACCTGCGAAAAACTGTCAAAATTTTTAAGACAAAAATCTGAAGAGACTCTCGCACATCTATTGGAGCAAGAGAGGAGGTAGCTAAGTTAAAAAGTTTTTTGGAAACTTTCGGATCAATTTCTGGCGCACCCTGTATTTTGTTGGTCGAACCGGTAACATCGCTCAGTTACATCTGAATCGAGCTTTCTAACCCTTGACGGTTTCCAAGACCAAAAAAAAATAATTAATTCTTGTGCGCCATTTTGACTAAATAAGTGAGAATAAGGAGATTAAACCTCCCATCCTACTATACAGAATGGTGGGGGAGGCTCTGTAAGGGAAATAAAAATAAGATGTAGATTTTGTTTACGTTTGTATTTTTTTCTATGCCTCAAGAATTTCGTAATATTCGAAGCAGTTGGATGAGGGAACTTAAATATGGAGCTTTTCAAGCCGGACGGAGACGGCCTGGAACCGAAAATTCACAAAAATGTTAATTCCGACCGCGCCGCGTCTATCGACGATTTAGTATGCACCCTCGCCCTATCGATCTAATAAAAGTATGCGAAAGGGGCGCGAACAGACGTGGGGGTGGTCAGTCAGCGGAACCGTCGGGTTTGGCGCCTGCCGGTCTGCGAGATGAGCGGGCAGTGGGGGCGGGCGGAAATCCAGATATCGGCGATAGGGGACAGCGCCAGAAGGGGATACGGCAGGGTGCGACCTCGTGCCAGGGTCACGACGTGTGCATTGTGATTCCAGCGGAACGCCTCGCACCACCTTCGATTGCCCTGAAATCTCCGTGCTGCAGGTTGTCGCAGATAATGGGTCAGGAGTGGGGGAAGAGGCAATTGTACACCCCTTAATTACATTGGAATATGAGGTTCGCTATTTGAGCCATGTCATCAGATTTCATTGTACAGTGATAATTGAGAAGAGTTGAAACGTCTTAATGTTTTGGTCTATTGTCTATTTGATTTTTTTGTTTTACTTGCTATAACTTGCACTCTTCTTTTATGTTTTTATTTATGTTTTGTTTATAGTTGTACTTATCCTCATGATCCATCTAACTTTTCTGTCATAGATCTTTTAATACTTTTTTTTTGTTTTGAATGTATAGGATCTACCACTTCTGTTTAGTACCCATAGATTAATGTATTATATTTTCTTTGCAAAATAGTTGCAATCACAACGACAAATTGCTATATCCTCTCTTTATCGTGGGTTGCTCCTGGAATCGATTGGTCTACTTGATTATTGTTCTTAAAGACATCGTTGAGCGACCCGAACAGATAGTTGCAAAGACTCAATTCAGGATTGCAAGGACGATGGTCTTCTGCCTTCCAATACATTTGCCCCATTTTGAAGAAGAAACATGCGGTTTATTAGAACGTCGTGATTTTGTGCGTGATAGGCGGTTTTCATTTTCGTTACCAGATGGATTGCTATTGCACACTGATTGTGTTTCGTTCGGTTCTGATCTCAAAACCCATAGATAGCTTCGTTTTGGTATTGGAAGGTGCACTCCATACTTGCTTTGATAGTTGTGTGAATTTTTCTTCAGCACTAAATAGGCTATGGAGTTATTTTGAGAACATCTCTTTAAATTTCAACGTTTTTGATTATTGGCTGCGTACTAACATGATTAATTTACGCTTTGTGACGTTCCAGTGGTTATCGGCTGTCAAATGACCCTAATAAGCTCCCAAATTCGAACTGCATTTGTTTTGGTGCTGTTGGTGAGAGCCCGATGCCTGTGCGTTAAATTTTTGACCTGTTTTCGTCCCCTAGTGACGTTTTATGACGTTGGTCCACTTGACTTCTCAATATTTATCGAACTGTCTTCATAGTTTGGACAAAATATTGCTTACTTTAATATTTTTTCGCATTGCATAATCATGCTAGGTGTAAAGATCAAAAGTCTTGTTTAAATTTGACTTGCCCTTGTATGTTATCAGTTCTAGACCATTGTAGGCGTTCACGCAAAAATAACAATTTGATTATTATTTTCTCAAATTAAGGCATCATTGAGGGGTCGATATGCATAATAGGCGCAAAGATTCGACTCGAGGCTATAACGAAGGTTTACTCTCGTCCAATGCATTTGCTATACATTTAGCTCTAGTTACAATGACGGTTTAGGTAATTGCTTGATAGGTGTCTTTCACTTTCAACAGATCGAAGTAACATTGAGAATCGAGTGTACTTTGCTTGAATAAAGATCAGTAAAGCTAAGCCTTCGTAATCTCAAAACACAGTTACAAATACTTTACCTCTAGATAGCTTTGTTTTGGTCTTAGTTGGTAGACGTTGTTTTTTGTTCTCAACTTCACACCTGATTATATGGACTTAGAAATATAATTAGAAATTTAGCGTTTGTATCTACTAGTACGAGCGCGACGTTTGTCTCGTAGTGACATCTTGTGTCGTTACCATATACTAGTTGCTTGATCCTCAATCTTCTTCAAATAGTACAAAAGAAGAAAAAACTCTATAATGAACGACTGCGCTCAAAAAACCAAGATGACCTAGAAGAATATAAGCAAAAAAATAGAGAACTAAAAAAACAGATAGCAAAGGAAAAATGACGAATGGGCCAGAACATGCTCACACATAGACCAATACATTGGAAGGACAAGAAGCTCGTAATTATGGTGATTAATTAACTCGAAACAAATTCAAAAGAAAAAGCACGTATACAGTATATATAAGAGAAACAATGGGAAAAACACTACCGGAACCTACTGACTGCAAAAAGATCTAAATTTATAGAGGAAACAGAACGAGAAGAAATATCAACATCTGAAAAAGAAATAATCAAAGTAACAAAAAAAATGAAGAATAACAATTCGGTAAACCACGGAGGAATTGTTCCGGAACTAGTGAAATACGGGTACAAAAATTGTTTCGACTGATGGACAATATATTCAAAAAAGCAGTTAACATCATCTCCATATTCAAAAAGGGCAATCATAGATTGGGCAAAAACTATAGAGACATAAATCTGATAGCCAAATTAGGCAGAATGTATGAAAAAATCATAAAAATAAAATAGAAACGGAAATACAAGGAAAAATGGGAGAGGGCCAAGCATGATTTACTGCGCGAAGGTTCTGTATAGATAACGCAACAACTCAGTACCAAGAAGAAAACTATACAAAAGTAACAAAGCAGAAGTAAAGATGGAACAAAATACTAATAACTAATTTAGGACATCAGAAGGACGCTTACAAGAGTGCTCAGCATCATCAAACTTATTCAAGAATCACTTAGAACATGCAGAAGGAACTGTCAAGGTATGGAAATTCCAATTCGTCAGGAATCAAGTTTTTAAATTAAGACACTCTTGAGGAAGTAACTCGGAATTGTAGTCTACTCCATTTGCTCTATTTGGCTTAAGTTGCGATGGTTTTCTAAGAAAGGGTGTTGTCTTGAATCAGAAGTATAGTTTTTTCCGCGATAGGTGATTTTTGCATTTAACTTGTCGCGGTAATATTAATCATTGATTGTGTTTCATTCCATTAAGGGGTACTGAAATTTACGACGTACTGCGGATACTTTTCAACTTTTTTTCAATTTTTTGATTATATTTTGGACAGTATCACAATTAATATCCACTTTTGAGCAGATTTTGTCAATTGTCAACTCTCGGTAAAGAAATTGGGGCAGTTTTTGTTTGCGTATTACTGAAGTGAGTACAACGCACGAACGTTATCTTTTAGACCTCGCTTCGTCCCGTAGCCAATGCTTTATGTCATTTGAATATCCAACATCACGATGTATTTCTATGGAGTGCGAGATAATAAATCCATTTTTGAAAAATTTGTTATAAAAAAATATTAGACACCTAAGTTTTATTTTTGGCTTTTATGATAATCGACATTTAATGAAGAAGGTTTTCGAAACGGACACCTTCATTGGTAAACACGTGCTGCAGCCGAGTTTCACATGGTCTGGGATGCCTTAGATTTCACATATAATTTTTAAGTTCCTCGAGGTGATAGCTTCTTAAGGAATCTCTTTATCTCATTAACAAAAGTCGATCTTTGGTCGAAATTGACTTGGATGAGTGGCTGTTCCAGTTGGATCTTTTAAGAAAACATTTCCAAATCCACTTTCAGGATCCTACTGACTTACAACCGCTCACATTGAGATGAGTTGCTTCTCTTCTAGAACTTGTGGATATTTACAGTTGAACTGTTGATTCATTTAATGTGCTCTTCTTATTGAATTTGCCTTTGAATTTCCTCACCGTTGCCGCAAAAGATTCGCCATTTTAATAGTAAGCCTTCAGGATAAACACACATTCTTCAATGGTGTAGGATAGCGAGGGCGCCATTTTGATTCATGAAAACAAACTGTCCTACGCTCGTTAATCAAAACAAACAAAAGAAAAAAACTATCGATAATCCTACAGATCAACCAAAATTAAATTTTGCGTTTATTCTGTCGCACCCAGTACATGTACTGTACATAGTCTGGACATAATATCGTTACTTACTTCTCATGCTTCCAGACAATATGCATAAAATTCGGACAATTTCCACCTTCCTACAATGTTGCAGAGACGTGTACAATATATCGCAGCATTACAGAAACTGCAGCCTGCCATAAAACACCGGATCGTAAAAGAAGCATGCAGCCAAGACGTGACCCTTTTTAGCTCTTAAAGTTTAGAGTTGTCGGGAGAACAACGCTCGCTCAGGAGATTGAACCCAATTTGCCGCTCTTAATGCCGAAATTGGATTTGGGCTACCTCAGAAACTGCATCTTGAGCAGCTGGTGTTACAAAATCACTGCCAGCTCCTTCACCAATAACAGGCCCAGCTGATGCCATGCGAGAATCTTGCTCTATTTAGACGGTGAAGGTTTTTCTGCTTCCCTTATAAATACAACCCGAGCTCGAACGCTCCAAAGTGATTAACGCGCGCATGATGTGGAAAATCATTTCGAGCAGCCCCGTGGAAATGTAATAGCATTGTGAATAAATTAGGGAGAATGGCGGCGACGCCAGAGAGGCCAGACGGCGCCGCCGCTCGCGCTCGCCATTTAAAATGCAGACTGTTATCACGAGGCAATTTCAAGTACAGCGAGTCATTTTCGGCGCGCTGTGTATTTTATGGAGCTGTGCCCAGTTGTGCCGACCTCGTTTCCCCCGCAACCGGTAATGACATGGCCCGAGTAATTAGCCAAATTATGCCCGGCCTTCTGGAGGCGCACCAGAGTGGATTACCTTTAAAGAACACTTGCATCGAGTCTTGAAGATTTTTCAACTTTTAAAAAGTGACATTTCCCTCTATTTCTTCTTATACCTAATGATGAAATCCATAATAATAATGAGTGAAAAACACTGACGATTGTAATCAATTGGAAGTTTCTGATGTGGACCAATAGATACGATCTTTTGCTTATTCGTAATGAAAGAAAAAATGGTGTCTTCCAAACTAGAAAGTATCTTGGAGTTGTTTTCGACTCAAAACTCACTTGGAATCAATACATTCAAAAAATTAAAAAGAAGACTGAGGCGACACTAGTGTTAGCCAGACGAGCTCATGGAAAAACTTGGGATCTAAAACCAAATGTGATGTATTGGAAGTATACCGTGGCGAAGAACCACTGTAACCGTACTAAATAAGATACAAAGACTTCCTTGTTTGAGAATAACGCCATAAAAACAACACCTAACAGCGGCAACGGAGACTCCTCTTTAGTTTGAAATGGGCGAGACAGGGGTGGCTCGAATAAACTGCGCAACGCACCCGTCAAAGATTGTATGGAAGTGGGGCATCTGAAAATTAGACATGCGGGTGAAGGCACACTGGATCTGAGAAGAGACCAAATGACGCCAAAAATTCGCATTCAACATAAATTTTGAAGTTAATATTATGAATCGAAAAAAAAAACGAAATGAACAACAGAACAAACCCAAAAAAATTATCTGGTATACAGACGGATCAAAGACCATATCCACGAACAGTCGGGCATCCCTGAAGACATTAAAGAATCCGAAAGTATAATTCAAGCTGATATGGGAATGCCGCGAAAACTCGATGTTTTAGCAGACCACAAAAAATTAATGCTATTGTGGGTAGCAGGGCACTATGAAGTTTCAGGAAACGAGAAAGCTGATGAGCTGACACAAAACATCAACATCAACTCCATATAAAGGCCCCGAACGGCTCTGGGAGTACAATACGAAGCAGGGTGAGAGAATGGCTTAAGAAACAACATGTAAAATACTGGGGAAGTATATCGAGACAAGGACATTGAAAAGATTAATATTAATAAGGGCCGAAGCTAAAAAAGAAATGGTTAAAGGCAAAAGTGTCGCAGTACAATACATTTCCGGGGATGGACAAACTTGAACAGGAAAGCTCCATAAATTAGAGCACAATCCGGAAGATTAAAAAGAATACTACACAAATAATAAACATCACACTACAGAGCCAGAAGACAGGCTAAATAAAGAACAAATAGAACACCAACAAGAAATTAAGAGGGAAAAAATTTAAGATGCAATAAAAACAATAAAAATCGGCAAGGCAAGTGGAGAAGACGGCATAACACTGGAGATGATTAAGCGGATGGACCAAAAAGGAACAGACTATGGTATATTTGTATACAAGCATGGGAAAAACAAGAAGTGCCGCGGGAATAACACAAGAGTGAAAATTACAGACCAATATGCCTAACCCAAATTATACACAAGAATTCTAGAAAAAAGATCAAGAGAATAAATCGAAGCAAAACTAGGAGAAGAGCAAGCAGTATTTACACCAAATGGACAGAAAAATGATAACATATATAATTAGATATATTGGAAAGAAAAATAGAAGAGGAACTGTACTTAACATTTATTGACTTAAAAGTAGCCTTCGCTACCGTAGACAAAGGGAAAATATGAAAGACGTTCAGAGAATTGGAAGTATAAAGTAACTTAATAAACGTAATCAGGCGCAAATACAAAACAGTATGAGCAAAAGTGCTGATGCTTAAAAGAATGAATCAAGCCCTTTACTATTTATTATCATAAAGAAAAGCAAATGGGATAGACTAGAAACGAGAAGAGTAAAGTAGTAGTAAAACAAGAACCACTAAGGAAGACGCAATTAAACTGGTACGCGCACATAGTGAGAATGGAACCAAACAGAATCACAAGGAAAGTGGTGGAAGTTGAAGAATCGACCAAAAAACGTGTAAGGCTAAGAAGAAGTGGATGGACCAAATTCGAGAAATAGGATTAGAAAGAGGAA
The DNA here is from genome assembly GCA_036346155.1 of Sinelater perroti. Lineage (NCBI taxonomy): Eukaryota > Metazoa > Arthropoda > Insecta > Coleoptera > Elateridae > Sinelater > Sinelater perroti. The sequence continues at coordinate 17,567,244 of JARFIY010000254.1, read as the reverse complement.
GAAACCACTAGTGAGGGATGGGAAGAAATGGAAAAATTAGCTGTAGGACCAGGAACCAATATCTAACTCACGAAAGGGCAAAATGATTAGAGAAGAATATGAATTTGGACTATTTGTACTTCTTTCGATTAAATCACGATCATTTGCTACATTACATGAACTTAATTTATTCCATTTCTTGAACGTTTCTCTTTTCTCTTTCAATTATACTTGAACAGTCTTTCCTTTAAATCAGTCAATGTTTATTTTTTATCTTTTTCTTATTTTCTTCCTTTTTGTTCTATTTCTTTCTTGACTATTTCTATTTTTTTCAAAATTTTCCTTAATTCCACTATTATTGAGAGTGATCTTTTTATAATCCATTTCTTGTTTTACTATTTTTTTATTTTCTCATTTTCTGCACTCGTCGCTGAATCGTAGTGTTGTTCGGTGTGTTGCCTACCTACAATTTGTAATGTGCACATATGTACGATTAAAAAAAAAGTGATATCTATAAATGAGGAAAATCAAAAGAATTCAAGGGGTAATTGTTTAGTACCTTGACGCATTTGAAATAATTGTAATAGAAAAATGTTCATCACTCACATTTCACATCGCGTATTTGGTCTACAATTCCTGCATCCCTTGTTATAACCCTTTGAAGTATGAATAGGCCTCATTTGTATGACGTCTTAGCAGAAACGTGTGCATTTCAACTTTATCTCCTAATTCCCATTAGTAAACTTCATTTTCACGTCCTGTCAGCAGGCATTTTATCTCCGTTGTTATTCTTTTATTCGGTTGCAAATATTCCAGTTATCCTTATCGACTGTACGATTATTTATAACAAGTTCCGATAAGAGCGCTATGCATGTAATTAGCAGGTATTTTATCACCAGCAATTAGTAACGCGCCAGATAAGATATCGAAGTCTCCGCTACGTGGGAAGCACAATCGTCATGTTTTGGCTGCCGTCCTTCGGCCTTTTGCCCCGGCTGTACCCCGAGGAGCAAATCGCGGGGCAGCACGTGCGGCGATAATTTTCCGTGTCATTACGCCGGGTGCAATCGCGGGCCTTCCGGCTCACCCTCGCCGCCTTGAGCGGGCACGCCGCCAGTGACCTTGGCGCGCAAATCAATAGGAGCGGCGGGGTCGTTGCCTAACGGCGGTGAAAGTGCGCGGCGCCCCTTCATTCATCCCCGATCTGGAATAGTAGACCAGGATCAGGCCACGGGGTTCCCCGGATCGTTACGGGGCGGCCGCTGTTGCGCAACTGGGCGCCGCGAGAAGGAGCTCTGTTTGGTTTAATTAAAAAAGCTTCAGACGGTTAACCCTGACATGGTATTTAATGCAATGTGTAACAGCTGTTCGTACGGCAGCTGCAATGGCATTAATTATTCCGAGCGTTCGGCTCAGTTAGGTAAATTCGGGCCTCGCCTGCGGGGTCGGCCCGAATGTCGAAATTGGATGAGCGTGGCGCTGTACCAACGGTGAAAGGTCAGAATGAATGCCAGAGTGGTATTAAAACGAAATGCGTTCTTGGAACGAAAGTCAAATCGCTACCCTCCTCCCTCCAATAAAACTTCGGTACACCCTTCAATTCGTTTGAATAAAATACAAAAAAGAACTCATGGTTATATGGCAAGAAACAAATGAATGCCACATTTTGGTAAACTCAAGTCTATATATGTCATAGTGTCTGGCTTTATATCCTCTATTTTCGCATTTGGAGTATCTTAACCATTGTTTTATTATATCATCTGTTCAGTAGTGTGCCCAACAAAATTTTTCTCATCGGACGCCATATTTTTGGTTTTATGGTAAAAACAATGACCGGGTAAAGAGGAGAGAGAGTATGTTGTTTAATTCTTCTATAGCTTTGAGGATAATGGACTGTTTAAAGGGTATTTGCCTTCAAAACGAAAGTCGATGTCTAGCAAACAAAGTGAATGAGCTAGAATTTTTCCTCCGTGATGGTGATTGGAAGCATTTTTTTGCAATTATAAGCACCCAAATGCTTGGCAATATTTCTCACCATTTGTTTTTCAATATAAATTTACTGATTTTTGACTTTGGTCATTTAGGCACATGACGTCCCGAAGTTTATTGAATAGTCTAAAATTCGAAGCGGCGCCTATTTCGATTATAAAACCTGGGCTAATTAACTACATCGATTTAAGGCAAAGATTTAATTATAGGAATTAAGAGGCTTTTCCTAGAAAAGGTTGGAGGAGAAAGGTCTCTCTATAAGTCATTTTTACATGTTTCTTAATCAACAAAGTCTGCAAATTTGAGCAAAATTTTGACCTCAATAATGGTATGTGTCTTCTTTATTGATCTTTTCTAAAAAAGGTTCTTTGATATACAATTTTTAATCAGATTTGTTAATTTAGTTTAAATGGTCGAGTATTTTTCAATCAACTGTACGTGCATCCTTAAATGATGTTAGAGTAAGGCAGTCTTTTGTGGAAGGGGGTCGTGCAGTTTTAAGGTTATGGTACAACTCATCTTTTTATTGTGCTTTACTTCTCGTCCAATAAAGGTGCAGTAGCTCTATATCGTGGCATTCACATACGAGTAAATCTATTGTATTCTTCAATGGTTACGGGATTTTGTAGATATTGTCAGGCCAGTCAACTAGGATAAGGATATTTTCTCTTTGACACTTCATACTTTGGTTCTCATTCAGTCCAGGAAATCTGGATCTTAAAATGTTTATTTTAAAGTTTTGTCCAGCTGGCAGATGGATGATTTTTTTAGTCAGCTCTGTATAGCCCCATAAAGAAGAAATTACATCCAAAAATAATGTTAACAAAGATAAAGTCTGATACACAAATTAAGCAATATATAGATATACTAATATGGTATGCCTCAGACTTTTCAGAATTAAATAGGAAGATGAATATTCTGACCTGAGATAAATAAGGGTGGTATACCTATTATGTACCAGTGATGTACCAGCATTTGAAGGGATTACTGTAACTATATTCGCAGGCGACACTGCACTTTTTATTCATATTAAAGTTTTATCCAGCCGGCAAAATTGATAATTTAGTTTAAACAGGTGATCTTTTTTGACTAGAGAACAAATATTCAAAAATGATGTTAACGAAGACATAATCTTTGAGGTTGGAGGGGGAGTCGAAAAATGAAACGGAATTGAGTACTACTAGAACTGCAGCTATTGCGGTTATGGTATCACTTTTTTGTCCACTTGATCGCGGAAAAGGTTTGCTGCCTTTACCAAACTAAGTAACCTTTTCATCACGTCTTCTTTTTGTCTATTCGAGTTCCAGATTGGTTTTGCATGCAAGGTACTTAGGTTCTTGGTTCACTTGTAGTCGTTCATTGAATATGTGGTAGTTTTGACTTGTCAAATAACCTCCTTTTGTGAATTGGGTTTTCTTTGATATACCATCTTTCCGCAATGCTCAGGGCCTTCTGAATAAGTTCTGAGCGTGCATTGGGAAATACTGCCGGAATGAATATTACCAGATACATATTCTTGAATGGAACAGCTCTGCTTATTTCATTCAACGAGAACCTTGTGCACTGTCATATTCTACACCAAGAGTATCCTTTGGCAGTGTTGACTATCTTTATGTGGTACATCATATTACCTATTTATCTATAGATTACAATTGGCTTGTAGGATGTGTGGTTAAAAGCTCCTACAATATCGAGAACTGTCAATTTAGGAAATTTATAATTTTTGTCGCCCACTGGTGAAGACCAATCTTACGTGACTTTTCTGATTGATAAACAACTCACTCCCCTCGCGATGAACTGTTTTTATATCTATAAATCAGTTTTTGCTACCAATTTTATCGTGAACGAAAATAATTGATTTGTATACCTTCTATGTAGGTCTAAGATTAAAGACTATTCTAGATCTCTTCCAAGCAGAAAGAATGTATTATCCTGCTACTAGGCTTGCTCTTAAAAGTCTGGAAAATTTTGACATACTGGTTGGTTTTTCCTTCCTGCAGTAGCACAGGTGCTTTGTATGATTTGATGGATCTGTTTTTCATATATTAATTAATTTAGAAGGTGCTTGAAGTAAAACCTTCAAAGTTTCCATGCTTATTGTTCCAATGGGTACACTGAATCTTTTATCAAAATCTTCTGGGAGAGTGCTGATTTGGAGACGTTTTCAGCTTCTTGACAAACCAGCGGGAGGGTTTTAGGTTTGGTTCCTTCAGATTTGTTTATCGTGGTGTCAAAACTTGTATCAAATCTAAACAATTAATATCATTCTTTAGTCAAATTTAAATTTCCAAATGTTTGAATGTTCCTACTTGGTTTGGTAATAGAAAATTCGTAGAAAGCTACAATCATAAAGAATTGACAAATAAAAGAAATACATTTCCTTAATTGCTTGATTTCTCAGTTCTATTGTGCACCGAAGCCTTGGTTATCGTTTCTTGCTTATGCAACCCGTCTAATTTTAACGAGTACATTTGGTTGCTTAATCGCCCTATCCGCTTAAAATGAATTTCAATTACTTTAAATCCCTACAAAAACGATTATGTAAAAAATCACTGCTTGCGCTACCATATAGAGCGCTTGCCAAGGCTTAGCTAACATTTCAAATGACTTGTCCGACAGAATGGTAATTTCAAATCATAAACCATAAAGTACGAAAGAATGAATAAGGAATACGCCTTCTTAAGAATTAGTAGCCTTTTACTACCTCTCCAACAATCCGTCACTTTAATTATTTTTTATAAAAAATACGACTCCACGGTTGCGACGAGGTTGCATGGGCTTTCGCGAAAAGTGAAGGTAGGTCTTCACTATTCTTTAGTATGATGACATCAGACGATAGGCAGGTTGACAGTAGAAGGTTGTAAAGTTATCGCAATGTATAGAAGACATAGAGGAGATGTCCTCTAAAGTCGAAGAAAAATTTCTTCTTTCACTATAGAAAGGATAATTGGTCAGTACCTTGACGCATTTATTTTATAGTGCGAAAAACACCATCTATTGTTGCGACTTTTTGGAAGTATGATTGGATGATGAGCTAATATCTAAAAAGTATTATCAAAATTTTGTAGCAATTGTAAGAAAAAGTGTATGTTAGGGGGAGTAGGAGATTTATAGATAGACCCAAAATAATCTATGGTGACCTACGCTCAGTTTTATGAGCTTTCTCTCCATTTGCCCGTTTTTGCATGATCTGCCATCTAGAAAGTTCCAAATGTATGGCTCTCATGAAACTTGGAACAATCGATGCCGCCCAGACGACAGTTTTGCCGAGCGGCTTACCCTTGGCCTATAACCCCACTTTCTCTCGAACTCGCGGCCGGTTTTTGTTGGCGCCGCGGAGCGCGCTGCGAGGGTGGATTTGCATATCACGATCTGGAGGCGTGGGGCTGAACGCGACCACACACCCGTGGAAATTCTCCGAGCCGCGTTCTGCGCAACCTTCGCTAATAAACGCCGTTAAAATCGGCAATTAGCGCCGTGACGCGGATTGGTTCTGAGAAGAGAAAATCGGTTGTGCAACCGCGTGCACTGTCGCGCGCCGCAACGAGGCGAAGAAATTGAGATGGTGCGATTTTTACTAGTCATCCTGTAAATAGTTTTTTTTTTTTTTCTCTTCGAGTTTAAAAATCATTTGCTTGATTTTAAATTGTTGGATAATGGATTTGATAATTTCCCAAGAGAATAATATCGAAAATATACAGGGTTACCCAAAATAATAGAAAGTGTTATCTTTATGGTTATTATAAGTGCCACATTTAAAGCTCAGGATACTCCCATATGGGAAGAAATAGGAATATTTGCAATGATTTTGTTCAATATTTCCACTCTTTTTTAAAAAATGTTTATGTCCTTCAGTATCATGACATTAATTTATTAATGCCGATCAGGATGCTCATTTGCGGTGGGAAATTCTACGTGATTACGATTTTTATTGTTTGACCAACAGCAGTAATTGGGTGGCTACGATTTCCTATTACTTTCAGCCAACTAATAATTTCACAACTGGCTGGATAATTTGTCAAGGATGTTGCACCACGGCACCGCTTGCTTTTGTTTGAGCAGCAGAGCACCCGCGGCGAGGCGTTGCAACACCGCAATTTCCAAACAGAGCGGATTTGAATTTTAAATTTTTCTTGCACTTTGCCCGTTTTAAGAAAATTTAGGGACAATTGGCGTGTTCTTGCCGTAATTAAGCTTCAATTTGACATGAACATGCTGGTCGCATCTTGTTGAGATTAATTTAGTGCATCTGAAAGCTGGAGTGCACGCAGCAGATCTTGCATCCTCTTTTCGCTTCCGTTTTTCATCTTGGCGTTTCTGCCGCTAATGAGCGCTATCGCGGCCAATTAGAATATCTTCCCTATGCACTGATAATTATATTAAAATAGCAGCGCAAATGCAGGAAATTAGCAGCATTAGTGGGATTGTTCAAATTCCAACAAATCGGAGAAGTGTTGGAGTACAACTCAATCAGGACATCACTGGTGTAACTATGATTTAAATAGTAGACTGATCAAAAGGTGGCGCTTATACTTATAGTAACTGGAGTGAGGTTTGCATTTGTTTAACCCCACATCGGGAATCGAACTTGGATTCAGGCGCTTGCAAAGTAGACTTCATCTGTAGATCGCTATTATTAAAACTCAATGGAGAAATGAGTAATAAATCTTTCTTTTGTACTTTTTTTTGTATATTCTGATAGTATCGTTCTAAAATTGCGCACTTTAGATGTTACCCTCACCATCTTCGCTTTCGCTTTTAGAACAGATCATATTGCAGTTAATTTTTTTTGTATAATCTGTAGAATTCCAAGCAAATACAGGGTGTGCGCCTATGGGTTTGGTGATTTTTGATAGAAAAGTATGGAATCTGTATTTTTCAGAACATTAATTACATTTTTCCAAACAGATAGACAATTTTTTTACCCTCCCTATCGTATAACAACAAATCTTCGCCCTTTCAAGTGCTTCTTTAGTTGTCCAAAAAATTGCGCGATGATAACTTCGACCTGTAGCTGGGTGTTCCAGTATAGCCCAAAACTAATTCTCAATTTTTTTAACAGTTGTGTGGGGCCGTCAGTAGCGTTGTCATGAGACAGGACAACGTCTCGGATTACCTGAACATCCGCAAACTAGCTGTAATCTTCCAAAAGACAGAGAACAATGCGAATATTCTCCTCAGTCACGCTAGTCCTTGACAGTGTCGGAAACCTTCATTTTCAACCGCTTCTCGTCGTTCTAAAAATTATTTATTGCCCGCTTCCGCTTGAATCTTCTTAAGGGTGTTTTCCCCAAACTATGCTTTAAGTTTTCTCAAAATTTCGGACGGTTTTACACCATCTACCGCCAGAAACTTGATAATAATCCCCAAGATACCTCTTGCTCTAACATCGTTATATTGAGTAAAGAAGCTGTTGTGTTGTAGGGAAAAAATCTATCCACAATGTATAGAAATCTCTTTTCGTCATGATGCGTAAGAAAGAAATTTCGGTTTATATTTGATTTTCTCTTGTATAAGTAGACACAAACTTTCATATTAAAGTTCTTCCTGTCCTACATGAAGAACTAAAAATCCTGATGTTGTTATTAAATGTTTCAATTTTCCCACAATTAATATCTTTTTGGCTATTTTTTGAAGAACGGTGTGCAGCCTCTGTTACAAATACGCATTATATTGACAGCAATTGTTTCCTCAATTAAGGATCTGTGAGAAAACACTATATTTTAGCAAATGGAGCTTTCACTTTATTTTCAGAGTACGAAAACACATCTTGGTTTATTATGCTTCATAATATAATACGGGGCTTCTATTTTTGGTGGTATATACAGGGTGTGAAGAAAGTTCTATCTGCTTTCTTCACTCTATAGTGTTTTGATTCCGCTAGCGTAAAACGAAGCTTGTGACACTAGTCAATCGCATACGAACGCTTCGACAGCAACATCATCCGCGATCTCGGTTCTTTAAATAAATGATAATCACAAGTCGGTTAGTTAGAAGTGTAGAAAGAATATTCCAGTATAGTTTAGAACAAATCTCCAAATTTTTATCGAGTTTGGGCAGCTGTACAGGACCGGTCACTATCAGAACAATTGGAAAACCCGAAATGGTCAGCAATGATTGCTTATTCCGACCTTAGAAGGAATTTTAGCAACCGTTAATTGGTGGTTACCCTCGAGAAGGCTGTAAACATTGCAAACATTCTCCTCAGTCAGGCTGATCTTCAGGCGATATCGCTGACCATTTTCAACTGCTGTTTATGCTAGTCTTGAGTTGTCTTAAGTGTGTTGTCACCCAAGATATTTACATAGAAGGGTGACCAAATTCACCAAGGAAGAAGCGATACTGGAGACAACCGAGGGGAATCCCACAATGTCGCCTTAAATAAAGATGAAAAAATAGCCTGCAAGAGGTTGGACAGTGGCTGAGTTGTTCCATATAAGTCAGTCTATGGCGTATTCTGACCGATGATGCAGATTTCCAAAGACAGATGGGAAAGTTGTTTCTTATTTATGCACCGAAGCACAGAAACGATTTGTTTGGGGCATATGTCCCGGTCATTTGATCCGAGCGTACCGTCATCCAATATTATTATAAAAGACTTTAGCGATTGACAAATGAGATTTTGGACGACAATGGATTAGAATCGCTTTCTGTCATTTGTGCGGTCAGGAAAAGACTGCTAAGGTCTATAGAATTAATTTCCAGCACTATGTGCCGACATGGATGTTGCAAAATAGTGTCAATAGATCAGTAATAGTTACACGATGATGCTCGAATAGTAAAGGATGTTATGGTAGGAAACTCATAGAATCATCCTAACGTGATTTTAACTTGTTTTGGTCCACATAAAGATAAAGCAACCAGCATTTCCGAATTAGGATGAAGTAGTTGACAAATTCAAATTAGTTGGTCAAAGTAAGGTTTTTGAATGATTTGATGATGCGTTTTCATAGTTGGTTTCAACCGTTGCAAATGAATAGTCGTTAGTACAGCCTCCAAATTTCTTCCTCTGCTCAGTATCTTCGAGTATTTAAAATAATATTTGTAACATTTGTCTTATATTGTCTTCTGAAACTTGTAGTTCTGAACTATTGCTATTAGAGATCATTTTCAGAATCACTTAACATGTGGGAAACAAAATGACAAGATATCAGTGTTTTAAATCAAGCTAAACACTACCTTTCGGCTTCGTATTGCAAAGCATTTATTCCGTCAGATTGTGCTTCGTTTGGTGAGAAGTTGGGTGCACTTTATTTATTTATTTATTTTTTTTTTAGAACATTCGCACTTTTATTATAGGGATTTTTGGGTTAAGATTTTTATGGTAATTGCGTTATAGGTGTTGCTTACTGATATTTTATAGGATCAAAAATTTGGGGTTAGTCCAAATTAGAAGATTTAAAACACATGAGTAAGTAAAGTTCTAATGCCATACTTTGATAAATTGGGCAGTTGCAAAATAAGTCTCGTAGGAAAATCGTATTGGAACTATAGTTCAAAATTCTTCACTCTCAATCATCTCAAATGAGAAAATAAAATATTTCAGAACATTGTAATATAACATTTCAAAATTGCTCATTATGATATGGTCCACAGAGTTTGATAATTAAAAATAAGGAAAACCCACACTAAATAGAAACTTTGGAACTATACAAAGGTATCTCTTAAAATTTTACATATATAACTACATTATATAAAATATTTGAATGTTTATTAATGACTATTAAAAACTTTTCTTACGAAAAATTGACGTAAGTACAGTGGGGTGATCTATGTCATAACATGTGGCCGATTAAAATTAGGTTAGGCAACCAGTTATACTTTCTATCGCAACAATGAACAAAACTTCTCTGGTAACTTAAAATATTTGTCCGTATTTCCCTATACAAAGGAAGCTATTCTGATACCTAAAAAATAAAAATCAAAAATTTGCATTCTATAACTCTGTTTTATAAGTCAAAAATTTTTGCAAAATAGGAACTTCTAGTATCTTCAGGGATTACAATCACAACAACTTGAAATTCCTCTAGCTTTAGCATTTACTTGGTGATATTGAATCGTTCTTCTTTTTCCTTGGTTTGGTTCTAGAAAAGTGTTAATTATAGTCTTTTTTCTGAAAGTTTTTCAATTGTAATATCCACTTTCATAAATAAATATGGGCTAGTCCGGAAACTAGTTGGACACAATTCCTCTATTTGAGTGTTGTCCTCGGGACGCCGTATCCTTCTGAAAAGTTGAGGCTGTATAAGGGCAGTCTACCGCTATCCAATGCATTGTTGTAGCGACCTTTAACTGTAGCGGGTGCACGTTTGCCTTTCGTTTACCATTTCATACTTGCTAGTTTGGATTCGGGACTCTTAACGATTGACCTATGTCTCATCATATGTCATTATTTGGTCCTCCCCTTGGTAGCAAGAAGGAAGCATCCCAGAGGTCTCTATTTTCTTTTTATTTAGTATCACAGTCAAAATTTTAAAACATTTTGATTATTGGCTAGTCACTAACCACGTTAGCGTATATTTTATTAAGTGTCAGCTCCTAATTATTCCTTAAAGTTCTAAAATTCGATTAATGTTCGACTTGGTGTTGGTGATGCGAGCACAATACACGTGAGCTACATGTTCGACTTCAGTGTATTAAATAAAGAAAAACATAGAATTTGAACATCTGCGTTTTCTAGTCTGAAAAGAATATTAGTAGCTTTTACTTTCATACTTTTAAAGACTTTATCATAACGTGTGATGTAATGACTATTTAATTATCGTGATTGCTAATAAAGAAACTATCCTAATACGCACACGTGCTAAGAACCTTCAATTAAATGTAAAATCTAGTTTAAATTAGACTTATCTACGATATGTCGTATTTTTCATGACTCTTTACATTCTTCAGGCTTTAGTTCTGCGTAATGATTTGTTTACAAAAAAATCTGCACCATTATCTCCTATAGTGAGATGTGTATTTGGTTTGATATTTTGTTGGTTTATTTCCATCGTCTTCCACGAAATGTTGTTTTACACGAGTCCACAATTTTTCCTTTGAAGACGAGTTGGAATAGCGTTAACCTTTTTTCTGCTTTTCTCTGATGTGTGGCTTGGTGGTCCCCGATCTTTTTTTGGTCTACCGAAGCATCTGTAAGATCATCGTTTCCCTAGTAACACATTTATATTTATTTAAAAACCGAACTTCTATTCATGTGGAGGAAACCTAAAAGACCATTAGCTCATCCTCGAATTGCCCCCCCCCCCAAAAAAAAATCAAAATGTTGAGATGGTTTTGAGTTGTGATATCTATGTACCGATTTGTTAGCTCAAAATTGAAAGTGTCTCAAAGAGAAGGCTACATAGCGTTCTAACTATAAATATTCTCTGTAATGTGTCTTATGTCTTAATATTAAATTAAGGATATTTAAGCTTTTTCACGTATTAACCGACTATAAGAAATATTCCTTTAACTATGAATGTTTATCTTGTTCGCAAGATTTTGCGTCACACGTCTTTGACCTTTGAAGTCGAATACCGTAACTAATGGACGTATCGAACTACGCAACGAACCAAAGATGTCACTCATTTCGCTACTATGTAATTAAATTATTTAATCACTCAAGTGAGTTCTCACATGATTGTTTTTTTCTCTTACAAACTATATGACACCGTATATTGACCCTTAAAATTCTTTTGATTCTTGTTGAAAATCTTATATTTTTTATTGGAATTTCCCGGGTTAGAGTTAAGTGGTGGTTTGTTTAGGTGTGCCTACACTCATCTACACAAAAATTCGAGTCGATTATAACAATAATACGAAAATTATCCAAGACTTGGAGATTTCTGACTACCGCCGCAATGAATAAATGCATCGATTGTTATTATTTTTTGCATTTATATAAACAATACAACAACTCCTATCGATCTCTTAAATCTCTAGACTCTTATGAACGTCTCTTGGAGACGGGGTCTATGCATACCCCACTGGAAATTCCCTAGTTAGAATAATAAACGATAACTTAAAAAAGAAGCGTACAAGAAACAAATATATAAAAGTTGTGATTATGCGCGTTCAATATTCAATAATTAATCAATATTAATAGGCCAATAAAATTCTACACGATTTAGAGGTTTTTGAGATCTTTTAACAGTCCAAAGATCAACTTCTTAAATTCTATTGCCCCTAGCTAAACTCCAATTTCTCGTCGTGGGAATATATAGACAGACCCCATTGAGAACCCCAGATTTAGAATAAATGTTGGCTTAGTTTAATTGTACCTAAACTACTAATATTTGGATACATTCTAAGAATACCAAGCAGACAACCCCAAAGCATGTCTTCTGGAGAAGGTCAATTTTGTCTATTACCGTAATGAACAGATATGCCGGAGTAAGCAACGAACCGAAGATGTTATTCATTTCGTTACTACGTTGTTAAATTATTAAGTTTCATTTGATTCATCAAAATTTTAATCTTGGGGTTGCAGAGACCCCATTAGAAATTCCTGATTTACAATAATAAATCATAACTTAGTTTAGTTATACCTAAATTCTATTGCTTAAAGATATGAATTGACTTTAAGAACAGTAAACAGAGTCCCAAGATATGACTCCTGGAGAATATTGATTTGGCAAACCTCCATAACGACAAATAAGTCGGAGTAAGCAACGAACCAAAGGTGTTGTTTATTTTCATACTATATAATAAATCTGTGAAAAGGAGTTCTTGCACGATTATGATTTTTAGCTTTTTATAAACAATACACAATCCTTTAAATCCCATTAACCCATGCCAAAATTTCAAAGTGTCTTGTGGGGTTTACACAGACCAGACACCATTTGGAATTCCTGAACTAATAAATATAAACGATAACTTAGCTTAATTGTATATAGATACTACTTCACAAAGATTTGAGTCTGTTCTAAAAAAAAGCCAAAGGTATAACTAGTGGGAGTTATAAATTTTGTCAACCACTGCAACGAACCAAAACATCGGTGTAAGCATCAAATCGAAGACGTCGTTTATTTTTTACGAAGTATTTGAACACGACATATGGTTTTTTGAGGATATGAATTTTGTTGATCAGAGTAAAGAACATATGTTTTATTTCGTTACTATGTCGTTAAATTATTAGTAATAACTATTTTTTTCATTGTTATACAGACACAACGACTTATGTCGATCTCTTAGATTCCATTGGCCCTTGCCAAAATTCCGTCCTATCTTAGGGGGTCTATATTGACCCCAACTGGAATCTCTAATAGAGGAAAATAAATGGTGGTCGTTACGTACGGTTAAATTGTTGACAACGGTTATTTTTTGCATTGCTATAAAGGATATAGGCTCGTATCGACCTCTTAAAATAAATTGATCCTCGCTGAAATTCTCTCGTTTCTTGAGGGGTCTCTGCAGACCCTATTGGTATTCTCACGTTTTATAATTATTATATTTTGCATTTTTCTAATCATACAATGACCCCTATCGACTTCTTAAATTCCTTCAAGTATCCAACATCTGTCAGTATCTATATGGACTCCAACAGGGAAAAATAAAAGACGGTCGTTTCTATATTGTTAAATTATTGATAACGATTATTTTTTGCATTACTATAAACTATAACGACTCGTATCGACTTCTTAAAGTCCATTGATCTTTGCCGAAATTTCATCGTTTCTTGAGGGGTCTATGGGGACCCCATATGGTATTTCCGGGTTGTGTAGCTACATTTGTTTGCATTTTTATAAACTATACAGTAACTCTTATAACTTCTTCGGTTCCATCAAGTTTCCAACGCCTTTCGAGTTACATATGGACCCCCAATGGAAATCTCGAAGTAAGGAAAATAAATACTGGCTTAATTGCAGGTAGACCTCACTATATAAAAATTCTATCGATTCTAATAACGCCACGGTTTGAAGTTAAGAAACCAATAAATTCTGACATATTTCTTTCTAACTGTTCTAACTGTCTCTTGTTGAAGTCCATCAATCTTCATGGGGTCAACATCCATCTCAATGGAAGTTCTTATGTTATGGAGTTACGAGATGTGGCTCGTGTACGCCCAACTTTAGTAGCTTATAATTATAGAATAACATTATGATTTTTATTTAATTACCTGCTTAATGTGGGGATATCTCTTTGGGGGTTAAATCTGCTTGCTTAGTCATCTACCACAAACTAGTTGCTGGGTTCAAATTAAGAGAAGCTATCAAATATTCCATTTCAAGCAGTAATGAGCCTTGAACGACCATTAAGCGCTCTCTAATTACTCGAATGCTAACTGCTAAAGAAACTAAATCTGGAATTTGGTTATGTGAGATAGCACCTCATAACAGTTGTTTTAGTATTAGTTAATAAAAAGTACAAAAGTCAGTCGCAATGTTTAAGCTTTTCTTCTGTGCGGTAAGTCCCTGTGACTAAAAAGCGCTTAAATTATATGAAAACAATCTCTACTTTGAAAGCAATTTTGAATTTTGAGCCTTTTCTCATACTTGAAGAGTTGTGAGTGGTTGTCTCCCGAGTCTCCTATTAGCTAACCCGCACTACTTGGGTGGTACATTAGAGCAATTGACATAGAAACGAAACTAACGAACTGCGCGCAGATAAGCAAATGCAACCGCGGGCCCGCCAAGGCCAGGCCTGTTAAATAACCGGAATTTTATGGCAGCCACAGAAATGGAATAAATGCAAGGCAGCCGTAAAGCGGGGCATTAATATTCTAATTGGGTCAGCTGGTGCTGCCGCTTTTGACGTCGCTGGTCTAGCGAACACGTTTGCGCCATAAAGCGAGGCAGCCAAGGCGAGATAACCGATCGCGATTAGATATCGCACGGTTATTGTTCTAATGGGCGCTGTGTGACAGACGACCGGCACCGAGTCGGAAGATTGGGTTTGGCTGGGATGAAGAGTCGACAGAGCCAACGGCTTGGTTGGTATTAGGATTGGGCAGAAGGCCGATCCATGAACTATTGGCAAACTTGAACCAAATACATGTTAAGCAACCGGACAACTGTCTTAATGGCTGCTGGGGGATATGTTAATTAAAACATTTAATTTGTGGTTAATATAAAGGGTGACCCAAACTGAACTCTGGATTTAAACTTCGCACCTTTTTGTTTGGCGGTTGGCAACTCTGATACTTTGACAGATGTCATCTTCGATTAGTAACTATAGAATTGTATACGAAAGAATAGTTAGTTATTAATTATTAAAACATATTGCAGATTCGGTGAAAATTTTGTAGAATTTTTGGTCAAAATAGTGCACCAAATTATGAAACTGAATGGGTGATGGGTGCAAGATCTTGCGAGAGTAAGATTCCGTGAGAATATTGCCATAGTTAAGGTGACGCTGCAATTGAACAACAGTTAGACGCTCCTTGCAGCGAATACTCACTGAAGAAACCTTGGTTAATACAAACAAGAGCTTAAACTTGCTATTTTTTGTATGAAGTGAATTCTTAGTTTAGTCAAAACCTTCATCTTGAACGATGAAGCGCATTTTCAATTTGGTGGGTTCATAAACAGACAAAATTGTCGCACTTGAGTATGGGAAAATCCTCACGTATATCAAAAGGAAATTTACACTGGACAAGTCACTATTTGGTGTGGATTTTGGGTAGGTGGCAAGATAGGTCCATACTTGTTAGAAGTGCTGAAGATGCTGTAACTATGAATGGCGTTCGTTACTTCTACATGGTACCGACTGGAGAACATGGAACAAATGTGGTTACAGCATAGCGGCATCAGTTGCTATACAACTCGAACAATTGCACCAACAAATCTTAATTTAACACCATGCGCTTCTTTATGTGGGGTCATCTGAAATCCAAGGTTTCCGCCGACAATCCGCAAAAGTTAACGACCTCAGAAACTAAATCTAACATGTTACGATGAATTTGATCAGAATATGTGTGAATTTATAACCACACATGTTGTGAAAAACATTGTCAGTGAAAAACAAATAAAAAAATCAGTTCAAAGATTGTTGTATTTAAAATTGAAATTCTGCTTTCGATTTTTGGGCCGCTCTTTATTACCAGCACTCTGGGGAAGAGGGGAGTATTTAATCTACATTATAGATTACGGTTATAAAAGTTCAGATAGGACACGAAATTGATTACATTGAAGTACTTCAAAGTTAGATGTTTTTATATTATTTGGCAAATGTTATCGTTACAACAAACAAATGTGAAGTACTCGTTACTCTAAATTATATAACAAACATCCCACTTGGGTTTTTTAGCGATATAAAAATTAACGGTTGTGTGAATGTAGGCAACACATCAGCACTGAACGGTATAAGTAATGTATAGATTGATGCAGACGAAGCAAAACAATTGAAACCACTACGTTTATCATTCATGGTTCATGTAAATGTTGAACATTTTCGGTTCCCACTTCAACCATCTTCCATGTTGTTTGACGACAGTATGACGTTATTAAACTCCATAGACTGACGAAAACACTCATCAACCAGATTGCAAAACCGTTCGTTCTTTAGGAATTTTTTCGTTTATAGTCGTTTTTACTTTTAGTGTGCATTATGCACAATCACAACATATCAATATGCAAAACTTGGGGAAGCCAGGCGAACAGCAAGGCCAATTTCTGATTCTAATGAATAATTTTGCAATAGCAAGCGTGAATTGCAAATTTCGTAAAACTGGTTCTGTTCCATATACAAGGATGGCCCAAGCGTCCGAACAGCCGACTAATTTCTATTTCTGTCAAATCTTTGGAGAAGCTATTATAGAGATGTACACTTCCTTAAACTGTTGAACCTCAGTGCGCCGTGGATGTGGCGTGTCTAGCACTTAATTATTAATTAATGTTACGAGCTGCTACACGCGTGATCAAAATGTTAGTTGTAGCTAACGGTTTTGTTGTCATTCCGGGAGTGTACATTAAGGTGGCGACTAATTTGTTTGTCGGTGATTTTACTTCGAGACAATTTTTCACGGAATCCATTCGTTGTTGATCGTAAATCCTCAAAATGTAAGAAATACTATCTGGACATTTGCAAACTTGTGGCGTTCGGGGAAAACGTAACCCGGCGTTCCCCAAAAAAAATATAACCGCAAGATTGTTGTAATGACCAAGGAAAGTAGTTCTGGGTAAAATCTGCAGGACCAGAAGAATTAGACCACGAATTTTATAAGTGCTCATGTGAGGCCACCGAAATATTTCCAGTTTTCTGCCTAGAAAGTTATGTCTACTTATGAGCTAGAATTTACTGAATTTCAGGGTATTATTGTAACCTTGCGGAGTTTGCTGTATGGATGGTCGCTCCGTGTTGTTGGAACTATATATGGCGAGTGTTAGGATCAGAAACCTACCAGCCTCCTAGCTCATTTCAAATTGACAAACATAAAAATTTGCTTCGTCATTCGTGAAAACAACCAACTCATTGTCAAAATTTCCATCTCGTTTTTTGTGAAGAATTTCTGTGTTTTCCCAATCGGGTTAATTTATTGAACCTTACACCTAAAGGTAGAAAGACTTTGGACGTAAAGTAAGTAATTTATTAACAATTGCTACTGCACAGACAAATGAAATACAACTGAGATTATTCCACCAATTGGTATAGTCGTATAGATGACTTGGCATACTCGCATCCAATTATAAAAATGGAGAAAGAGTATAAGAATGGCAGTATTGATCATTTTGATTTTACTACTTTGTGTACGAACCATCATTTACTAAATATTATCTACCCCTCCTCATCCAAATTAGCAGAACCACAACATTTTGAACAAATAAATTTGTGAAGGTCCCATTGACGTATTTCCCCTTCTTGAAAGTTGCAACCTCTCGAATTTGAAGAAAGTCTAATTAACCATCAAATAATTAAAAAGCTACTGAGAAAAATCAGTGATTATATGCAAGGTACTGACGTAATTTGCAGAAAATTGCATAACACATGAAAATTAGAGAAGTAAGGTTAGAAAGAGTTCTGGAGAAGTTGCGTAATTGTGGTTAAGAGAGCTACCAAGCGAAGAACGTCGACAGAAAAATATACGCCAATAATCACCAAAAGAAAAATTCGATTAAGGAAGCTCTAAAGAGTATGAAAAAAGCGAAGTAAACCTTGTTAGTGATTTAGAGACAGTCAGTTTTAATAGAAGAAATAATAATCCTAACGATCACATTGACCAAGAGGTCGAATTAAATATCGGAAAGCAGTTTTAATTATATTTTGCTTATTTCATCTGATATGAAATAGTAGCGAGTAGACACTCCTCTATGATCCAGTAGAAGGCAGGTCTGCTTAAGAAATATGATCTTGGTATTTTTTTACTTGCTATGGCTAAGAGGGCTTTGATAAGGGAGGGCATTATCAACCCGTACTGACCGACCTAATAGGATATAGGCTAATAACCTTTTAAAAGATTTATTATCGTTTAAATGAGTTCTATGTACAACAATGGATAATTGGGGCCGTTCGATGATGCTGATCTTTTCATCTTTAGCTCATGGTGTCGGTTAATCTCCATAAACCCTTTTTATGCAGCTCGTAAAAATCTTGGCTAGTTGATTAAGGCCGAGCAAATATTTAGCACGGACCCGAAACAAAAGACAGTCGAGGGAAACCCGAGCAAGTGCCGCCCGCTAGCACGTGTGGCTCACCCACGCCTTGTCACCCAACACCGCTGGCGGTTGCAGCTGTCGTTTGCTGCGTCACTTACATGCACGCAGGGTCAACGGTCATTGCGGTATTTGAACCCTCGCCACTTGACGGTTCTAGTCCACGGTTACTTAAAATTCTGGCGTCGCTAATGACCGCCGGGATATTAATTTTATTGTCATAATCACTTCGGCTATCGCACGGGCGCCGAGCGGCCGCCGGCGGACCGATCGATACTGGGCTTGTCCATCCAGATTTTAGGGTCACGTGCCTCGCCAACTTGCATTTCGATCAGTCGTTGCAGCCGCGCCGAGGGAAGATTCGCGTGGATATTTAGATGGCCAAAAGCGAACATTATTCGGTTAGTATCTTCGTCCTCACGATGACTGTCCACTATTTAGTCGGGTCACGTAAGTCGTTATATCGCATCGGCTTTATTTATCTCATTTATGTTTGATTTTTTCTATCGTTCACTTATATATTGCTTCTCATTCTGTCCTTTGATATCATTTGATACCTTTGTTATTATCGCTTTTATCTATATCTAAACGATATCTCAATTAGATTAGATATCCGGCACAACTTCTTAGGGGTTTGTTATATGGGACCACGATGGTTGACTAAGATTAATGTTTTTTCAACTTTTATTTTCTCCACGTTTATGTTTCGTCTTTGTGAGAAATTAGAAAAGGCTGAAAATATTCTGTTATTGACCAAGTGGATCTAGTGTATGATCAAAATTTGTCCAATAGTTAATTAGTACTAGTGCTGAAAGGGAACCAACAAGTATGTATAGCCTTCAATATAAAGGTAAGTACTTGGAATTGCAAAGAATGCTTACGATAAGTTCATTGCTAGGGAATGGAGCGAAAATGTCATAGCAAGGAAGTTCAAACTATCACAGACCCGATTTCTATAGTGAAAACATACACTCTTTTTCTATCCCCAATTTAAGGGTTGGAAGTCTCACCAACCATAGTACAAAGCATTTTTTTAATTTTTCCTTGTCTCATCAGCCCTACATATTGAAGCTCTTATACCACGCAAAGATATTTGTATTTGGTGGTGTATCATGGACCATGGATACATATATTCATCACTGGGGGATGGGAGTGTGATTTCTCTCTTAGGTCGGGGGCCGCCTATTCGTCCCTTATTCCTCACAATCTGCTGCTTCCCAGGGGAAGGTGTACTGTAGTGTCTTTGTATTGGTGTTTTTTCTTCAACATATCTGTTAGAGTTTGATAAGTCTTTCCAATATGTTATTACTGTTATTACTTTCAAACAGATCTTCACTGCTCTTCCTAGATCCTAGATCGTTTTGTTTTCTCGTTTTTAGTAGTATATATTTTCTTTTCACAATACGGTTTACTCATTTCCTCTTGATTTCGTTTGGAATGTTCTCAACTGTCTTTCTCTTTTGTTTGTTTTAAAAGACAATTGATAAAATAAAGCCTAGTGATGATGAAGCCTAGTGTTGTCTTGTATTTGCTATCCAATCCCAAGTGAGTACACTCAACTCTTGGTAAGCCCTCGTACAAAATTAAATTTGCTTTCCTGTTCTGTTCTAACGAGCATCATAAACTCCATAAAGATAGAAACGCGGCTGAATGGCGTTCGCCGTTGCCAAAACTGCGATAATTATTTTTAAGGCCAATAGATTGCAGGTCGACCTCAATGGAACCGTTCTGCCGTGAAAGAACTGTTTTTACGTTCCAGCTGTGCGTGTCCTTTTTCAACAGAAAATCAGCAAATTCGGCTACAGAGGAAATAACTTAAAAGGTGCTTAAACATGCCATAGTAAAAAGTTTAATTCGGACAAAATGGCGAAGGTGTGCGAAGTTGAATCTTTTTATACCAGAAGGTTTTTGCAGTGCCAAAAGAAGATGCACAACCTTCAATTAATTTGATCCAACCCCAAAGATTAGCATAACTAGAAAGACGCCCACGCTTCAATATCGTTGCTGGGGTCATGGTTCTTGTTTGTACACAGATGCCCCAAACAACACTCGTATCGCCACGGCCCTTTTGGGCTCTTTAATGAATGTGGGCGCGCAGCGGTCGCGATTGCCTTATCACGGCGAACTTGAACCCACGTTACTGCTCAACAGGATTAATCAGAGGCGCAAGGTCGCTCGTTATCTATTAGCATAGCAAGCTGCGCTTACGTGCTTATTTAACATCTCGGTGGCACTGGCCTGGAACATTATATCAAGCGTTAGATTAAATCTCGCCGCAATTGAGTCGTGAAGCTGCCGAAAGTCGATCTTTCCGGGAAATGGACATTAACACTGCTGTTCGCGAAGGTTGTTCGGGTTTTAGTACTTCACATGCCTCCGTTAGGTTTTACGTGAAATACTGCCTCGAGCCCCTTATAGCCCTGAATGATCTTTTCACTTCCATTTTGTGTAGTCTGTAGTTACGCAATAAGCAGAGGTCATTGCTGTCGATAGCATTGGTCATCATGATGGAAGCGGCGGTCATCCATTCCTTGTCAGGTTTCTTCTTCAATGCTTATACGGAATAGTCTTTTCTACTCGACTGTTTCATAATACCTTATAAGAGTACATAATGATGAATGGTATGATGAAAGTCAGCGTGTAATAGTTTTTAACTATCTCCATGTGCGCAAATACGAGGCGCGTTCAATTTTGAACAGTTGCAAGTTTCTGACATTGAGTGGAGTTATTTCATTAATGATCGATAGATCAGAAGTCACCATAGATGTCGATTATCTAATTGTTCCCGATGAGTAAGTACGCGAGGAACGTTTTTCGCCAGGGGAAATCTACAATAGTTGCTTCATTAAGAGGAGTGCCGCGAGCGGTAGTTGCTTTTGTAATATGATAATCTCAGTGTTGCGGTTGTGGTCACATGCCTTCACGGGAACAGGAAGGGGGGTTCCTGTGTACGCAAACAAAACGCTGCTACCTTCGAGCTGCTAAACTGTCTTTCGTCGCTCGCAAAGGCGATAGCACCTTTTTACGTAATTTAATTTTTTACAACCTCCAATACTGCGTGACCTTTGCACGATAATCTTGCAGCTATTTTCGTGGAAGATACACATCCAAGGTTCACACCAAATAATTAAAAAAATAAATTCAATTTGGGGGATTTAGAAGATGGTTTTGATATCGAAACTTCAGGTACTTAATTATTTTTAAGGCTGTTGGAACAAAATATGCATTTTGATGTTGAAAGCTCAAGCAGTTAAATGTTGTGACGTTTTAGTGCACAACTACAATGCATTTTGCTGTCACTATCTCTAGGATGTTTGAATATGAATGACTATGGTATCAAAACGTTCATTGTCGCTTCAGGAAAATATTTCGCCCCAGGGTCTCAGTTTGGTTGCATCCCTTTAATGTTTGACGTCCTTCCCCCTCTTATTTATGTGGCAGATTCAAAAGCGGGAAGAACATTCATCCGCGGACGCCTTGGTGCATTGGTTTTTATCCTACATGTAGTGAACCGATTGCGTCCAGTTGTTTAGGGGGGCAAGTGGGAATTTGGGATTTGAGTGGAGGCAGCGAGGTATGGACTGCTGAAATCCAAACAGTTACAGCGTCGGTAGCGTTTCGCCCAAGGCACAGCGCTCCAAGCGTGCCACAACTTACAATACAAAAGAATGGGTTCGTTATGTGGCGTTTGAGCCATCAACTTGTAATAGGAAAAGCCAAAGGAATAGCAGATGGGAGAAGGTTCGGGTTGGTCATTAGTCAAAAGCGTTGAGATAGCGGAAATAAAATAACAATATAATTGCTTATGAGCCCAAATTGCATTCTTGTACAGCCTTCAACTACAATTACTAACAGTGGCAGGGTTCTTTTATAAACAGTTCTTAAACAAGAACGCAGAACCGTCGCTTGATATTTAATTTAGTTCACGTGTATGAATTAGTGATGCTCGATAGCTCCAACTACGATGGATCGTACAAATTCAATGGAAGTCGAACATCAAACCGCATGCACCCAAACGCCAGTATTTTACTGGCGATAGTGCTTGATCCAAGAATATCCATCAGAAGGATCGCCAGCACGTTACTTTAATCATTAGCTCCTCAGAAAGACCTTCCCGATTTTACACTATACCAATAAGTAACGCAGCAGTTACTTCAACTTAAATATACCAAGTGCCATCAGAAGTGTCGTTACGCGGTTGCTTTATTATACGAACTACACTTGGAGTTTAAACGAGCACCGATACTCCTGATGAACCATCTGATAGTTCATCCTCAAAACCATTCAAGATGCGCATGAAGTGCTCTTAAGGCGGCGGTCCACTAATTCCACTTTTTTGGAAAGCTCCTCTGAATCAGAGTCTCAGAGGCTAGAACGTAATGAGATTAACATTTCTGGTCCAAACACATCATCTATGCAGCCCTCCGGTTTGGCAAGTAATGTTAGAGGACTATTTCAATCTGGAGCTTTAACTAAGCCTACTGATCAGCTACTTCCGTCTTAAGATGTATCCCAAGCTGCATCTTCAATATTACCACCTTCTGCAGAAAGAACATATTATTCTCTATGATCTCAACCCATAACTTAAACGACATCATCTGTCTCCATATTGACCCCATTTACAGATTCAAATGAACGTTGGTGTCTGCCAGTGAAGCGGATGTACGCTGGATTCAAAAAGAAAATTCAAAACTATGTGCGAAAGATAGTTGTTGAGACTTCTGAAAACAGTAGTTTCAAGGATGAAGACGTTGTTGGAAAGAGACAGTACACCCCCTTGTTATTCAACCTTTCAATGTTGCTTTAAGTGATGCTCAGGGAGACGACTTGATCAGCCAAATGGTGGTGCCCAAAGTGGTACACACGTTTTTAACACTCATACTGCAGTTACATTAGCTAGCAGTAATAGTTCGGATCTTTGTTTTAAAACTCAATTTAGGCACTGTAATGACAATAGGAGAGAACCACACAAAGAGAATCTTTAACTAACAACTAACAAGTAGTACCGAAACGGTTATTACTACTAGTTTCAGAAGCACAAACACTCAATTTGATTTTTGCATAGATCTGCTGCCATCTACAAGCACTTCTAATAATAGTGAGAATGAAAATATGGCTGTGGGAGAGCCACAGAAGTGCACTTGTCACGACAAATTCTACTGTATATACCCCCATCTAGTGGACCACAACGCAGATTTTTTTCGCGTGCTTTTCTTCTAACACATGTGATGCGACAAATCCGTTCTAGAAGATCCAACAGTTATGTGCATCCTCTACTGCTAGTCTTCTCGATACAATTATTAGAGGCAACAATAGGCTTTCCGTAGATTTAGTGCCTGTTGAGGTAATCAATTTTGCAGAAAGGAACGATTATGAACAGCCGTCTACGCTTAACGAATTTTATCCATTTGATCTTCCGCTAGAGTTTTCTTCTATAGACCCAAGAAACATCGGTGTTGGTAACATGTGTTCTAACATAGTACAAGACCTGAAGTAATTAGAACAAGTAATTCAGGAGCGATCTTAGACATTCTTAGTAACTTTTCAGAAAGGCTTGAAAGCATCATGCATCAGTCAGATTTAGTACTGAGAAATTTACAGTACGTTGTGGACATGTTGTCCTTGACACTAAAACAATAAATAAAAAAAACTGCGAAAGGCTTTGTCCTCACTGCAATTGCCTTCCCTAAGGAATGTTGAAAGTGCAAATCCACGTTTTTATTTTAATAATTCCAATTTTTACCAAAATTTACCCATTCGTGACCAAAGCCAGAGCAAAGTGATAATGTTGGATTCTTTTAACGCATCTAACCCACATGAAGGTATTGACAACAATCGCAATGCAGTTGCCTCCGACCATACCTATCCACGTAATCTATAAAATCCCAGGATACTCCCCCCCATCTTCAGATAACTTAACGTCATTGAAGAGACCTCCTTACATCTCACAATTTATCACATGCAACGTCAGGCGTCCTTATTGAGACGTCAAGTGGAGAGTATCGAACGGATAGGTAGGGTCATACTAGAAGCCGCAGTGATAATGTCAGATTTCCTTTGTCTAATGGAAGAATTCACTCTCAAGTTACACAAGTTAATAATGATTCTTTGTCCATAATGACACGTTGCCTAGAATCTTTACTCAACGTGCATATTAGGCATATTAGGTCGTCCCGAGCCGTACTCTAGGGATCCAAGTGTCAATATAACCGAGAGATGGAAAGATGCCATTGTTGAAAGACTGAATACATACCGAGAAAGTCTAAATAGGCTGTCTAAGCTTATAAGTAATGATGCTATGAATCAGGATGAGCGGATCGAGTTGAGAATAGGATTCTTATATAAATTCAACAAGTACTTCACTTAGCTATGGTGCCAATAGCAGTAGTAGCAACACTACAAACCAATGCTTTTTACTATGTTAGAGTAAGGTTATTTTCTCATTATAATGATGGCTACGAACGAGACGGTATAACAATCTTTCTAATGATTGCAGATTACCTTTGCATGGAACCAGTGACATAAAGTTGTTAAACAAAGAAGAATCTGTACCAATCGATCGTGGAATGTCCCTAATGTACAAATCAATAATGTTTCTATATATCGGATTTGGAATCCAATTCGTCATACAGTCTATTCAGGTCCAGACAACCGGGACGATCGATCCTCAGGAAGAATAGATATATGATAGAGATATGATTTTGACTGTTACGCCAAATTACATGATCTAAGTTTGAGCCATTTTTTTCTCATTATCTTTCGTCTTCAACCCTATCGGTCAAGGGCTACTCTTTTCCAGGTTCTAACGCCTATTAGATTTTTGCGTCATATACCATTTCATCTTCCTACCGTTTTCGTGGTCTCCCCTTTTGGTCTGGTGGTGAGCGCTCTTTTTGACAGTCTGTGATCTTCCATTCTCATTACCAGTCCATCGTAATCTCTGTAACTTAAGAATATGCCTCTTGAAGCAATTGGTAGCATTCGTGGTTGTATCTTGTTCTCCATATACCGTTTCTGTTGACAGGGCCGTAGTTTCTTTCAATCACCTCTAGTTTTTTCTTTGTCATGACCAGTGTCTTCCACCCATAACACACTATTGACCTAATGGTTTGGATTTGGCAGATAATTCCGGTTTTCAAATCGCTCTCTTCATTTCCTATTTTGTCAATAAGTACTATTAGATGTTAGTACTTTCTGATTTGTATAGTTCTGAAGGTGATGTGTTGACTTCTGGCGCTTTGTTGTTTTTTTGCACTCTAATTGCTTGTTGAACCTCTTCAAGCGTTGGAGGTACTATCTTTTTCTCCTCTTCCTCCAGATGCATGCCCATAAGCTACTCGTCTTCATGTGTTCTTGGCAGTGCTTAGAAATGATTTGCGTACGTTAATTCTATCTCCTTTGGGTCGCTTGATATCTGTCCTGCATTCTACACAAAGCTGTTCAAGGTTTACATCATTTTCTTAAATTGCGGATTCTGTCAGATCATTACTTTGGAGGTTACTTTCCATTTTTTTGTATTTTGTCATTTCCAGTTGCGACATATTCCATTTTTCTTCTAAAGTTTCCATCTTTCTTTAGTTCTTCTTTCCATATATTTCTTGTGCCTTTCTTTTATTTTTTTCTATAGCCTTTTTACATTTTTCATCGAATCGTTTTGCCTTTTTATTTTTCTTGCTGATGATTCTTGTACTACTTCTATACATTTGTCTTGCATTTTCTCAATGTTCTTCGTCGTTCAGTTTGCCTGTGTTTCCTGAGTGATAACGAATATTTTCCTACCGTAATGACTTCTATACAACAATTATAGAGATACCGATAGTAATCTGTAGGGTTACCTCATATTATTTTCAATTATCATAATAAAGGAAAACTTCTACGAACTAAACGCTCGAGGTGTCGTGAGAACTTAATATTATCAAATTGAAAGAGAAGTTGCTAGCGACTCATATGGTGAAAATGGAGTACAATCGAGTGAAAATAAAAGATACTGTAACTTATTTATTTTACTTATCAAAATTATTTAACATTATTTATGTATACAACATATACAATTAATAACGTAAAATTGCACTGTATTTATCTATAACACTATTTATGGTACACTCGCATAGCTTTTGGCATTTAATTTCTCCGTGGCTGTCTCGCTGCGTAATATATATATATGCGTATTTGGGATGTACCAGAAGGGCCTGGAAATGGCTGAAATGTTCGCATTGTTCAAGTCCCGCACTGCGGCCGCGGATATCCACGCAATGGTGTGGCTAGGGGGGGGGCGTTCGGAAATTCTCTACAATACTCGCTGATCGTGAAAAAAGTAAAAGTACGCCTGTACTGCTTTTCATTTTAGCTTAGGGGAAAATAGATAGATCAGTCGGGTTTTGTTGAATTTACCTGGGGTTGAAACTAAAAATGCGTCACCAACGACTAAAATATTCGCACTATCAGTGCAGTCTGCGATTTATCACGCCAACATCCTGTTGCTCTTTTAAATGCCTGATTAAGCAGCTATTCCATCTGAAATAGTAGTGTTCTCACACGGCCGGCGGCCGTTAGTCACCCACTAGCGTGCGCCTCATGGTACGATATTCCAATTAGTGATAAGGCGCTCCGAAAATACCTGCTTATCGTCGGGAGTCCCAATCGCTGTGATTGCCGTTCTGATCGGCTCCCTCACTCTGGCATAAAAATATCTGAACTCCGTCAAAAATAGATTGGCACACCCTGCCAGAGATATGGATTATGTATCCCTGCTTCTTGCAAAAAACGCGTTCTGTTTTGATTACCGGACTACAGATATCCCAAAATTGTAACCTTCGGCTTTAAACTAAATTTACGACATTCGCGTTCGGGTTTCTTTTGTTGCACATTGCATAGGGAGAAGAAATAAAGTTCAAGATAACAAAAAGGGCAATAAATGGAAAAGCGTAAAACCAATTCAAAGAAAACAATCATGATGGTGATGATGTAAAGAACAGAGCTGTGCACGTAATTCCTATCTTGAAGTCAAAAAAAAGGAAAGTAGGAATTATAGAACTACTAGACGAATACAATATAACCAATACAAAATTTTTAAGTAAACTCGCTGAAGCGACTAAAAATAGCTCATCCAGTCAGCAGTTTATGTAATATGCTAATGTTGAATGCTGATGAGATAAAGATTCTCTAAACAAACTGGTCACAAGCGATGCTAGCGAGGAAAACACAGCTATGACGGTTGGTATATTCTGGAAGAGTTCGTGACATTTTCCGTTCGGCTAAACTCGCGGCTTTTCTGAAAACTGGAGTTTGCAGTACATTCGGAGCCTTTCGCGCTGATGCCTCTCTCTTTCTTGGAACTGGATCGACGATGCACAACAGATTCTTTATATTTCAGTATACCTCACAATCTCCAAGTAATGAATTATTTTTATGGATTCGAGTTTAGGGTATAGCAAAGCTTAATTTGACAAGATTGGAGAGAATGGAAAATTATAGTGGAGTTCATGGACTAAAAAGGAAAAACCTATTGATGCTTTTTCCATAGTTTAAAAATCTTTCTAAGCAGAAGAGCGTCTTTTGAACAAAATACTGTTCTATCAGATTTTCGAACTGTTCACAAGTCATTCTGTATGTTTAACCGGCAATAAACTTTTTTCCCAACCGTTGACCGGATACATTTTGGGATATTGATCTTTTTCTCTCTTGGGCTGGTCCAAATTTGACTAAATTGCTTCCTCCGAGGACCTTTCAAGACAGCTTGCGCCAAGGCTTAAATCAATTGTAATACAGTCTGACTAAAACGACTGATGAGTTCTGATCAAATTTTTCATGTCAATTAGAGAATATTAATTTTTTTACTACTAAAGTCTTGCGTAGTAGTGAGCTCGGCTAATCATTTGTTAAAACATTCTGTGTCGACCACATAGACAGTCTCATCTTCTATGCTGGTCTTGCATTATTCCCTATATGTGATAATAGATGGTGTGGTGTCATTACGACTTTACAATTTTTTCGTTACTTTAATCAAGATATTAGTTGGTCATCCGTTTTCATCAGATATTCATCATTGTTGGACGAACTTCTTTTAATAAACAGTTCTGGGTTGCTATCCACGCCACTTCGTTTTTATGAAGAAGAGCTCATGAAATCAATAGGTGCCTTTCTGTTAGTTTTTGACATATTTCTATCTGTTAAACTTTTTTTTGTTTTTTCGATGTTTTGTTCCATTTTTGATTGCTTATTTTCTTGGTCGAATCGCCCATTACTTTGGCTTAATTCTATTTTTTCGTCCATTGTATTAATCTTTAACATGCTGTAACATAAGACAGTTTTAGAAACTATATTTTAGCTCAACTTACCTTAAAGACTTTTGAATTTTTGGTTTTGTAATTTTGAAATGGCTCAAATAGCGTGTGGCAGCTATTCGTTGCAATTTTAATAGTTGACCAACGCATATATTCGGTTATTCTCACTTTATTGTTTTCTTCAATTATTCCTACCTTGCTAACTTTATTTCTGTTTTTTGATGTTTTGATCTACTATTGATTGCTTTTTTGTCAATATCTTTGTCTTCATTGTCAAAGTTGCATTCCATTTTCTTATCCCATGATTTAATCGCTTTTATCTGCTATTTCTCCTTTTGGACTTTTTGATATAACTCACGAACTGTTAATTTCTTTAAATTGTTGTGACCTTTCGCATGTTAGGTCTAAGGTTGGCCTCTCGATTAAATTTCAATTTCAGGTGATCTTCAAGACTTTTGGAACTTTCGTTTTCGTGTTTTGAAATGACATGAATTGCATTAGGTTAACATTTCCCCTGGACGTCTTGGTCTAAATGAAAAACCGTTAATTTATTCGAACTCCTATAGTTTTTGAAATGTTATGATTGAAGCTAATTTTATGATATCAAACTTCAGCTGCAGGTGCAATCAAGATTTATTAAGTTTTGATGGACCCAGTTCTCTGTATTACCTTCTTCAATTTTTTTCTTCGATGTTTTGTTCTACTCTTGGTTCCTCATTTTCTTGGTTTAATCGTCTATTTCTTTGACTTCATTGTCAATGCTTAATTACAATTGTTGATGCGGTCAGATTTAAAACATTCTTTACAGTTGGGCATCTTGGCGTAAATGACAAGCGGTTAATTTATTCGAGATGTTTCAGTGTCTGATGTATTATGATTGAAATTAGTCTTATGGGACCAAATTTCAGTTTTAGGTGATCTTTAAGACTTTTGAAACTTCAATTTTCTTGTTTTAAAATGCCATGGATTGCGTTCAGAAATTTCCTTGCAATTTTCCCAGTTGGATATCTTAGTCTAAATGACAAACCGCTAGTTTACTCGCAAATGTTTCAGTTTTCGACATGTCATGGTTGAAGGTCAAATTTCAGCTTGAGATGTGATGTTCAAGATTGATTAAGCTTTGGTGGGCACATTTTTTTGTATTACCAATTTAATTTTGTTTCTGTTTCTTTGAGATTTTGTTCTTCTTTGTTTGATGTTTGATGGCAATCTGTGATCAGTTGGTCATCTATGTATAAATGATAAGCGGTAAATTTATTGGAAATGTATCAGTGTTTGACATGTTATAACTGAAATTAATCTTATTAGGCCAAATTTCATTTTAAGGTGATTTTCAAAACTGGAAGCTTTGTTTTTAAATGTTTTTTCTTTGAATTCTCTGGAGGTCAAACTCTGGGGTAATGATAGGTGGTCGGTACGTAGCGCTAGCCACGTTACTATCCTTGTGTACCGTAGGCTCTAGATTGTAGCAGACCTATCCTGTTACGACCCCAAAGGGCCTTCAAGGCCTATAACGGGGAACTATTATTATTATTAGCCATTGTGTTCGCTTTTCTTCTGGATAATGTTTTTGGTATTATTTTCCTCTCTCCAATTATTTTTTCTTTCCTTCATTTTGTTCACGATGAGCTCCAATTTGTTAGCACAACTTTGTGCAGCATTGTCTTTTTGTCTGCAAGGACAATACTGGATTGAGAATAGCTGACTGGGAGGTGGTATAACAAAGAACAGAATTGGATGAACAGTATGTTCGTTGTAAGAACAGTAATAGAGCGGAAACTACCCTAGGCATAAGTGATAGGGATGGAGACGTTATCATCATCACCTATATTCATCCATTTTGGACGTAGGCCTCCCCCAATGAACACCATTCTTGTCTATTTGTACCTTCTATATTCAGCTAAAGTTGGCTACTCCTTTAATGTCACATGACCACCTCATGGGGGTCTCCCCCTAAATTTTTTTCCTTGTCTAAGTCTCCACTGCACTACCTTTTTTGTCCATCTATCGTACCTTTGGTGCTGATCTTAATTTATTTTTTGATCTCCTATCGTGTTGGCCTTTCCTTGACAACAAATTGGTTTTTAATTTTTATTGGAGATATCGGTTAGAGCTAAAAGATCAAAAAAGAAAGAGCACGAAGAACATGATATATATGATAGTATTTTACAGTACAAAATGTTTGTCATCAATCAGGGAACGTATCTAAATCGACATTCGGTATTTTGAAAATCGATAGCAAGGTTGAGAATTGTTTTATAGGAATGATTGTGGGGTGCAGTGCGCTTCTCCTTTTAACTCTAATAATATATGCACTCCGCTTACAATGAGTTCGCGTGCACATCTCAGCCGTCTGCCAGATTGGTGTCTATCAAAACTCACAGCTCTAAAGGACTCTAAAAGGAGTTAGAAAGGCTGTTATAAGCAAATTAGGGCGCATTACGCAAATTGCGTCAAGGTATCTAATAATTACCAAGAGTAGTTTAAGTATTCTAGAAGAGAGAAAGAGGAAGTGTTGGATGTAAAATCTTAACGAAGTATCGAGTGATTGATGCATTTGTTGGTATGGTCATCGAGTGCTCGAACAATGCAGTTGCCAGTTTCACTCCTAATTTATCTCTCCTTTCAGCAGCGCTCCGTGTAGCAGCTTGCAAACAACGTCCACGTGTTGACGCGTACGAATTGCACTTAAGATAGCGCTGCAAAGCGTTCCTTGTTTACACTCTTTGGTCTTTATCTCATCTTTCCCAAATTATGAAACAGATTGCGAGCTGAAGCCGAAAGGTCGAGTCATCTCGATATTTTAGCGCGGCGCGGGCGACTGTTTTCAGCACTTGCAGGTCATTAGGTTCGCGCGCCTGAGTCATCGGCACTTGCTGGTTGCAGGCGCAAACCCGCACCGTTATGTCATGAATGTACAAGAGCGCTGTTTTGTAAATACTCGTGGGCCATTGTTGCTGATAACGGCGATCGCGCTATTAATGGCTTGCTGTTTACTACTTCGGTTGTTTTGGCTCGGCGGTCGCTCTCAATCGTATTATTGATACGTCCTCCGTACAGCCCCGCGCGTATCGTGAGGATATGGTAGTGCCCGTGCCCCACATTGCGTGGGCCAGGTATCTGGAAAACCCGACGTTTCCGTTCAGTTCCGAGTTGCACTTCCTCGAAGTTCTGGAAAGAATTTCGACGCGCAGCCAACCGGTTTCTGAAAAGTCGAAAAATCGCTTCTAGGAACTGGCGCTTTCACGCGCCCCTCCTCGGCATTACGTACGTCACCGCGATATACCAATCGCGCGGTGCGACTGCGACGCACGGAGCTGCAAGCGCGCGCGCGCGAGCGAGACGGAGCGCCGGCGGCCTTGCAAGATTATAAAGCAAGTATTCGCGATCGCAAGACAACAGTTGTTCGTTCGCCGTTCAGTGATTAACATCGAGCGCCTTGCACGTCCGCCTTTGCACACACATCGGGAGACACGGCCAACTTATGTCGCAGCTTGTGCCCTACCTGAACTTCGGGTTTGACGATTCCCAGGATACCGACTTCTTGTACGGCTACGATTCACTGGACAGCGCCAAAATGGTAAGTTGCTTGTTTCGAATTGCCCAATCGGCGGGCGCCCGGGCGGCAGGTGGTTCGCGAGCTGGTGCGCGCGTTCAAAATAGCACGGGTTTCGCAAATTTAGGTGCCAGTCATTGGCGGCCCGCTGGCCGCTGATCGCTTCGGGAAACCGTGACGGCGCGTTTTGTGATATGCAAATAACCGCAACTTGTCGGCTGCTTTGATTTCGCGTCGTCATGAGCCGTCATTTGCGTCACGGCCATAACTGGATTCGTTTCCGAGTACGATTCGATTTTGTTTTGGTCGATCCCTAACTTGGTCGATTAGTGACAGGAGAAACAATTGAAAGATCGGTTACTTCATTTGTTTTGGAAAACGATGTTATTCTTCTGGGTCAATGGTTTTATTTTCATATCGCTGCTGCTCTAATTATACTTTGCGTATCGTTGAATGACTAATAGGTCATTTAGCTTGAGGAACTGTTTATATAGTCCAAAAAACAACATCCAAACCAAAACTTCCCCATTGTCAAAGATGCTTGGATGAAAACGCAGCAGATGGCTCTGATAGTTTTTTTCGCGGGTTCCTTTTGAGACCCGAACCTGACCAAGAGGCCGCGGCCGATCCAAAAGTCCAATCGTTACGCAAACTGGCAAAAAGTTGTAAAGCGATGATTCATCGACGAAAGTGTGGCCTGCAATTGCTTAATGGCCGATGGTAAAAACACCATGCATATTCATGTATCAGCAGTTGATCCAGTTTCAGAAATAGATGCAAGGCCGCTGGTCTCTTGGGCTTGGTGGTGATAGCGCGGCTTCACCAAAAGATGCAGAACTGGCAAGGCGGCAATTGTAGCAATGATAATTACAAGGCTCGAATCGCTCGGACCGGCGAATGCAAATGAGCGCGTTGAGTGAGTCAGCCGTGTTTAGTTGAGAACACGTGCTGGGCGCGTTGTTTCAGCCAGGTGGCTGCTGATTGGAGGAACAATAGAGGAAGGAAGCCGTCTCTTGTTTTGTTCGCGCTATCATCCACGTACACCGCCAAGGCGGCCGATCTGTTTTCGTTTGACTCACGTTCGGATAAGATTAATAATCGACCGGGTTAATTGTGGAGCGGAAACGTGCGCCAAACAATTGGAACAATGGGAGCAAAGGTGGTCTAGTCGCCGGGCTTTCCTTCGATAGGCACCGCGCAATTGACGCTGCTCTTGTTAAAACGCCACTTAACGGCTTCATTAGCCTCAATCTTTTTTGCACAGGAAATAGCTAATAAATGTCGGGCCGTGGCACTCTCGCTTCTGGGAATACGTCGTGGCGATGCCGCTTACACCCAGATAAGAGACGTAATGCGGCTGAATTTGCGTGGGCGCCGGCCAAATTGAGTGGTGGCGGCGCGGAGCAGCACCTGGGCCGTAATGGTTATTTTTAGCGTTGTCAGTTTTTCTTGATTAATCATTGGGCATCAAGAGCCAAGGCAATTAGCGGACTGCGCGCTGGGGGCTTGGATCGGGCTCTGGTGAAAGCCGCTCTCCTGCAAGCAATGAGGAAGTAAAATTTTCTTGGTAATATGTTATGTGGAGATTTCGAATCGTGCCTTTATACTCGTATGCAGATGAGATACTTCATCCTTAAATTCAAGATAATGGTATTGATTTTGAAAGAGGTAACAAGACGTTTTCAAATACCATGAAATAGATGTTTCTGTTAATCTTTTTCATCATCATCATCATAGTCCAGTCCAGCATATTGGCAAAATTTTACCTAGTTTTCGGAATAGGTTTTTTTAGATAAATTGAAATATGGAATGAATTACTATACCTCAGGAAGAAAAAGGAACATTGGGGATGAATCACTAATTTGTCTCTCCATGCCGAGAAAATTTGGTATGCGAAGAACAAGAAAAACCTTTGAACCAAGAAATGTGTATTGGGTTCTAGAACGCTCTTCACACCACAGCTTGCAGTTCTAAACGTGACAATTCCTTATTGGTCGAAAGAACTCGTTACCAAACCTCTTAAAACTTTTAGGTCCAATAAAATCAAAATACCCATGTGAAAAAAGAGACGATTGGCGTTCTCTTGTTCAAAAGGTTCAAACTTGTGTAAGAATCGGAAGAGTTGCCAGTAATTCTTGTAGTCAAACTGAATGAAACAGCAAATAAAAACTATATACTCTAAACTGAAATTTGCAAAACCATCGCTATCAAGCCTCGAAATAATTTTTGATCAAACATTCGTTTATTCCCCCGATTATTGGACTTCGAATCGATTTTGTTGATTTTGTAAGAGATAGCATAACGTTTCTAAATATCGTAAAGTAGATGCTTCTGTTGATCTTGAGATACTTAAACATACCATCCTGATAAAATGAAAGATATAATTTCAAACGATGATCTTAGTGCAGCTAAACCATCGTGGTTTGTCGAAAACATTGGCAAAATTTGATATATGGAATGAAAAAGGAACATTGGGGATGAACAAAAAAACGTTTAACGCAAAAAGACGTATATCTAGAACTCTTTTGCAGATATAAATAACACCGTATTTGTAGAAAAATCCATTACCAAATAAATCTCTTGAAACTTTTTTGGGCCGTTACAATCAAAATATCCATGAAAATTATCGTGGAAAAAAGCAACTACTAGCTTTTTTATCCAAATTAGCCC
Source organism: Sinelater perroti (assembly GCA_036346155.1). Lineage (NCBI taxonomy): Eukaryota > Metazoa > Arthropoda > Insecta > Coleoptera > Elateridae > Sinelater > Sinelater perroti. The sequence continues at coordinate 17,532,196 of JARFIY010000254.1, read as the reverse complement.
AAATGGTACTTTACCATGAAGAGAGTGAATTGAAATGTTTTAAAACCTGAAGTTTCAGTTAATTGGCGCTAGAAGTACTGAATTCCATCGAAGCAATTTTTAATCAAACATTCGGTTTCAAGACTCTTGGATTTCCTTTGAAGGCGTTTCCAAGTACTGCAAAATAGTAGATGTTTCTATTAATCCTTATAGCTGCAAGAAAAAAATTTGGATGAGAAGACCAAGATGAGAGATAGAACCAATAATGGACCTTGGTATAACTAAACCAAGCTGATTTGTCGAAAATATTACCAAGATTTCCCCCAGTTTTCGAGAATCGTTTTTCGGAAACATAGAAGTTTGTGGAATGAAAAAGGAACCTTAAAAAATTGGTATGCCAAGAACGAGAAAAACATTTGAACCGAGAAATAATATATATAAAATTCTCTTTGTAATTCTAAATTCTTCAGAATACCCACGTTAAAATTAGCGTGGAAAAATAGAAACTACTAACTTTTTGTCCGAAGTATTTGAGCCCCTGGTGAGAAACTGAAATCATATTTGTAGTCAACTGGTACTTTACGTTGCACATGTAAAAGATAAACTGGAATTTTCCAAAATCTGAATTTCCAGTTAAATGTTGCTAGAAGTACTGAAGAGTCAAAACAATTTTGGGTCAAACATTTGTTTTGATTCCAAGATTCTTCGATTTTGGAAGAGATGGTAATAGTTCATAAATATCATAAAATAGATGTTTTTGTTGATCTTGATATGCTTAAACATAAAATGAGAGATTGAACTTTATTGGTCAATCTTGGTATAAGTAATCCATCCATGCGTTCAAAATGTTGACAAATTTTCCGTCGCCCGTTTTCGAGAAAGTTTTTTTGGGGGAAGATTGAAGATTGGATATGTAGTGCAACGTAACATTCTTCTAGAAGGAATAATGTGGATGAAACGCTAACGCGCTTGTCCGTACTGGACAAATTTGGTATGTGAAGAACGAAAAAAGTTTGAACCAAGAAATATGTGTTGGTTTCTAGAACTACTCTTACGTTTTTAAACATGACACTTCCTTATTGGCAAAAAAAGTCATTACCAAATCTCTTAAATTCCTATCGGCCATTATAATCAAATACCCACGTCTAAATTAACGTGGAAAAAGAGAAACGACCGACGTTCTCTTGATCAAAAAATTGAACCCTGTGTAAGAATTGGAAGTGTTGCCAATAATTTTTGTAGTCAACCTAGGTCAAACTGAACGAAATTTCAAACACAACGGTACTCTCTCAATTGACATTCTGCAAAAGTTGAGTTTTCAGTTAAACGGCACTAGAAATACCGATTTCTATCACCACCAAGTGTTGAAACAATTTTTGATCAAACGTTCGTTCGGTTTCAAGATCCTTCAACTTTTGCAATATCATACGAGATAGTTGCCGCATACGTGTGCTATGTTCACTAGAATTATTATTACTTTCAATCTAAATTGCCGGTGCTAGTTTGAGAACGTGGCTTTTGAAGAAAGGAAAAGTCGAGTTTTTGTCTTCTTAACTTCGTTTCCCCCAAGATGATAGGGTTCAATCAGCCGACCACGGTTTTCCTGTCTGCTGAGTTAGGGCTTTGGATGATGGAATCCTAGCCATTTAGCTGACCAGAACCTGCTGCGTGTCGTGGATTGGCCTCGATTAAAACCGTTTGCCTACAGGCAATGAGGAAGTAAAAATTTCTTGATAACATATTATGTGTTCATTTTAACTTCATCCATATTATGTTGATTTTAGAAGAGGTGGTGGCGAAAGTTTCCAAATCCTTTTAAAATAGATGTTTTCTATTGATCTCGATATATTTAAACATGATATCCTTTATCATTGCGAGAAAAAAATTGAATAAGAAAGTCCAAATGAGAGCTAGAGGTTCAATAATGACCTTGGTGTAGCTAGCTAAACCCATCTAGGTCTAGATTTTCCCCCACCAGATTTCGAGAAAAGTTTTTTTAGTAAATTGAAATATGGAATGAAGTGCAACGCCTAGGATGAAGAAACATCGGGGATGAATTACTAACGAGCTTACCAAACCTCTTGGAACTTTTTTGGACCATTACAATTAAAATACCCATATCCAAATTAGTGCGGAAAAAGAGAAACGACGGAAATTCTATTGCCCAAAAAGTTGAGCCCTGTGTAAGATTCGTAAATGGTGCAAATAATCTGCAGAAGGTAAACTGAAATTTTGCAAATATTGAATTACATCACTACCAAGTGTCAATTTTTGATTAAACATTTATTCGATTTCAAGATTCTTCGACTGGATGTGGACATCGAAATGTGTGTCCAAGCATTATATTCAGGTGTCAGTCTTGAAGAAAAGGCCGAGTAGTTTGCTTTCTGCAAAGGCGACGGGGCCTAATCAACCAACGACGATTTTCGCCGTCCGCTTATAGCTTCGTTTCATCTTTTAGTCATTGGGTGTCAGGCGCAAAGGGAATTGACGGACCTCGAGCTACCGTGCACTGTGAGGCTTGGATTTCGTTGGGTCGCTAAAGATAAAGAAGAAAAATTTCTCTTTGAGGTTTCGAATCGTGTATTCATACTCTCATGCAGATGAGAGATAGATCTATTGATATACCACAAAGTAGATGTCTCTATTAAACGTGGTACATTTCACCATGTCAAAATTCGTATAGTAAACCAAGATATGAAATAAAACTTACAAGTCTAACTAAACCATTTCGATTTATTGAAAATATTGATAAAATTCTCTAGTTTTTGAGAAATGTTTTTCGATAGAGTTTGAAATGTAGATATCGAGCTTAACGAGCCATTCTATTATGGTCCTCTGGTCGCTCTGTCTGTCCATGCTGGGAAAATTCAGTATGCGGAGAACGAAAAGAACATTTGAATAAAAAATATGTTTTGGTTTCTTGAACTCCCCTTAAACAATAGCCAGCAGTTCTAAATATGATACTTCCTTGTTGACCAGGAAAATCCATTAGCAAATCCCTTGAAGCTTGCTCCATGACCAAATTAGTGTGAAAAGGAAAAACGGCTGACGTTCCAGGGCCCAAAAGCTGGAATCTGTGTAAGAACGTTGGAAATAATTTTGTGGTCGCACCAAACGCTACTTCACTTTGCCCTCGACATGCAGAGGCCAAACTGAAACCCAAAAAAAAAATGACGTCAGAAATATCAATTTCTATTAGCACCGAGTATCAAAATAATTTTTGATCAAACATTTGTTCGTTTCAAGATTCTTTGATGTAGGTGGTAACGATCTTTCCTACACTGTGAGTTGGAGTCTCATTTTATTTTATTAGTAGACCTGTCGCAAATTATAAATTCGAAATTTGGGGGGTAAGAAGAGGACGAGCGTTTTCGCACTAAAATCCAGAATTTTGGATTCGGTATTTTCGAGCGCTGATGGTCATCTTAAAATCGATATAAGACTACTTCTGGAGGCTTCAACTAGTCAGAAACACTATTTTAATTAAACGTTTTGGTGAGGAGGGGGAAAGTCGAGTCTGATATTGCCGCCACCCTTGCTGATTCAATTCTTTAATGTTATTTTTGTAAATCCACTCGTGGGTAGCGTCCTCAAAAGATTCATCATTGGACTTCTCTTGTTTTTCGCGTACGAAGTAAACACGCCCTATAAAGCTCTTCAAGTTTTCGCAGTGGCATCCTCCGCCTTGAACTTCTCGGAAGCGTTTTGGCGGCGGGCGGCGCCGCGTCCCGCCAATAAATCCGAATTTACGCAGCAAACTACCTGTCATGGAAACGTACGGCCGCGCGCCCATTACCCCAGGAATTTTTACGGCCGCGAGCGGCGGCGCGGATTCATAAAAATGGCCGTATAATTTGACAAATAGGCGACATGGATTCCTCAGCTCTTGTCCGGGCAGGAATTCCAGCGCTGGGGATAAGGTGATTGGGGATCTTGCGATAGTCGTTCTAGGCTGTCGGACGGAAGTTGACTGAATGTTCGATCGAATGGACCAGATGAACGGAAGGTGCGGCTTGATCTTATCATCCTTTCGAGCTAACTATATGGGGTGAAGTAAATCACGCGATTAACTGTCTGCCCACACGTGCAGGAATTCCAATTACCCACAGTTGTGTTGGCGATAATCAACATTTACATAAGATAGTAAAGAAGGATTTTTGGGACTCGTTGGGTATATTCGTCCAACATCCTTGAATTGTTATGGTAAGAGATTTTTTCAACCTTAGAATTTTCTTGGTATTTAGGGATTGATACCGAGTTACTTCCACGACCCTATTATAGCTGATCTGGTTGTCGGTTCCTTGTTGACCTCTACCTCAGATTTGGATTTCCATTCACCATCGTACTGTTCAATGTTCCCCAGATTTTCAAGAACTAGAGGTAAAGTGCTAATGAGTTCCATTATTTCGTGGAACACTCGAGAAAGAGCAAAAACCGCACCTTGGGCGCCGAGGTCGAAGAAAACGGAAAGGTGAAACTTGGATGGAAAGGAAAGCCGGCACGCCGGCACGCCGGACACTTTTTCGTTGCCTCGACACTCCTCGAACTCCCACTCACGTGCGCTGCCCCAAAACCAATCGATGGCGTTTTGTTTTAGCGGCGCAATTAGCGCCGCGAAGGTGCGGCCGCAACCGCGAGCATCGCCTCCAAGTGGATCGTTATGGATCCTCTGCCGGGTGGTAATCGCGCCGCATTCTTCCCAAACAAAGCCCACTGGAAGGCAACCGGATGGAGCGCGGCCGCTCGTCTCAGCGCCCAGTTCCGTCTCGTGTCTTTCACTCGCCCCACCCGTCAGGTAGGCGGCTTGGAATGCCCGTGACGTCAGCATGCGTCATCGCGCGTGCGGTGCGTGAGCTGACTCACGCGCGGCCTCTTTGATGGCCGTGGTAGAACACGGCGGCCAGTTTGTCATTAACTTTCCAAGCATCCCCTGTATCATTCCTATAAGGTGCGATACAAAAGTTCTGGAATATAAAGCTCGACTGGAAAGATTTCCCTAATTCTATCGTTGGGAATTAATGATAGTCTTTACAATTCTCTACAAAAAATGTAAATTTTGATATTAAACAATTTTTTGTTGTGTAGAGACTTCAACATTTTTTATTATGGTTGGGGAAAGTTTCAGTTTTAATTTGGTTGATTCGTGGACAGTCTTGGATAATATAATATTTTATAGAAGTGGTTGGATATATATATATCCGGCAGTACATTCCTATGTGGAATTGTTGCCGCTCATTCGAGCTCTTCTGACTTTTACATTTGTGGAGTGGTTCGTCACTCCTCTCCACAGAAATGGTTGGATATACCTTTGATAATATACCAAGACATCAAAAATGGTGGACATCAGAGGAAACCGAACAAAAATATAATAGGCAAAAATCACATGAATTTAGATTAGGGGACCGCCTTAGTTTATTGCTATTCGTAGCGCATATGAACAGTATAATACAAAATATCTAATCTTCACAGACGATAATTATAATCGCAGGAAATACCGATCAATTACAGCATAATTTAAACGTATGGAAACACAACTTGGAGGAAAAGGGAATGATAATAAACGTCAATAATAGCAAAACATATCAAAAGAGACCTTAGAAGGTCAAAAGTAACAATTACTATAGAAAAAGAACCGGTAGAAAATGTGGCTAAATACGAATATCTTGGAATAATAATGAACAAAGATGGGCGGATAGAAGAAGAAACTAAAACCGAATAAGTAAAGTAAACAGACTATTATCACATAAACAACAATAATAAGAAGAGAAGAGCTAAGCATCAAAGCAAAGGTAGGTGCACCTCTTTAAGACTATTACGCTCTTACACCACTCTATGGATCGGAGACGTGGACAATGTTTGAAAAACATAAATAAAATATAAAAACACCTGAAATGCAAGAAGTTCTGGAAAATGAAGAGATATAGAATATGGAGCAGCAGTATAAGAGACGAGCTGTTAAACCAACAACCAGTGATAAACGAAATAGAGAAAAACAACTAAAATGGTATGGGCACCCTATCTGCGTAGAAACTGATAGACACCCCAAAATATGAGTGAAGGGGGAGACGCAACATCGAAAAACTGGTTAGGAAGAGGGGATAAAATTCTTGAGATTAGGAAAATGGGAAGGGTTCAAAACAATTACAGAAAATGTATAGAGAACAATTAGGAAACTAGAAAGAAGAAGAAGAAATGATTGGAGACTCAGGGAACGTATTCAACTCCTTGTAGCTCGTCTGCAACCTCTGCATCTTTGTTACAACCCTTCTAACCCTCTTTGAAGCTTATTTTGACGGGCGACGTACTAAGACTGTCTATCAAAACAAGCTGTAACAATGAGCTGCATGGGTGGAATACGTTTCTTGAATGATAACTGATATTGTGATGCCACAATCATTTCTACAGAAGAATTGCTTTGAGTGCGTCAATGTATTAGATAATTACCCTAATCAAGAATACAAAGCATCTCTTTGTTTTTAAAGAACAATTACCTCGAGACAAAGTCATAAAACAAAACGGATAAGGTAACTGAGCTTTATTTGTAGGTCATGGGGAGTACGTCACGTTTTGATCGATAGCGGCGGTTTCCATTTCCTTCGTGCGCTCAGCGGCCGTACGAGGAGGCGCATTCATGGATTTAAACGAATGTAATTGCCCACCAAAACAGATTAACCTCACCAAATCATGGGGTCACGGAGCGCCGTTAACATTCTCAGAGGCGGGGATGGCGTGAGGGCGGCATCTTCATCCCGCTGGGTTCACGACCCAGCCCAAAATCAACAAGTCAAAAACCCTATCTTGGTTTACTTAGTGATAAGGTAAAAACGCCGAGAAAACATTGATTTTTGATAGTGGCGACCTTCGGTCGCTCGTTCACTTCGATGATGCGTATTATTGAAGAAAAAACTGGGAAGCTTTGTATGTTAATCGCCTCGGTATGATTTCGCTCAGATCATCTTTGTTGATTTTGTTTTTGCCCAAGTTGTTTGGTTGTTTCTATCCTTGAGCCAATTCTTGTTGGGACGAGTTTTTGCTCCTCGCGAATCTTTGTTTGACTCTCATTATTTTGCGCATGTTTGTTGTCCTGTGGTGTCGCAAGGTTGTGCAATTTGCCGCGGTTCGGCACACAATGACGGCTCATCGGGCAGCAGCGCTGCAGCGTCGCGATTGTCAGTGAAATACTTCGGAAGGCCGGTGACGTCATTGGTCATGTGAATTATCACTAACTGACACGAGAAACAATTCCAACTATTCCCGCCGATAACTTAGTGCGCGGACAACTTCGGACCAGTGAACGTCACGACGCCGATTGTTCCCCGTGCGCTTCCTTTGTTTTGCGGAGGGCGCAAAGTTCGCCGCGTCCCGCGTTTCCGCCTCTGGTGCGGCTGTGGAGCACGCCGAAGGTGAGTTTTCCGGAGCTTTCCGCGCCCGCATTGTTGCGCCGTCGTCTGCGCGACCGCGTAGGCGCTCTTGATTGTTCTTTTGTTCGGGTGGGAGGGCACTCGATGCTGTTTTGTTTCGGCGCGGCCGGAGCACGTGCGCTCGATTGTTCCATCAGAGTTTCTCTGATTTTCAATTTCAGTTGGTATCTCTTTAAATTGCACGATTTTCAGTTTGCGTACATTCCGGAAACACGGGAATTTAAACAATTCAACCGCAGTTTCCGCTTAGCAGAGCGCTTCAAGGCTACGAGGATTTCTCCTCGTCTAAAACGCCTGTCCGGTAGGCCCGGGGATTTTTTGCACGACCAATCAGGGCCTCTGGCGCCGGATCTGTGGACGTGAATTCGGAAAATCCGAATCGGACAAGATAGCTGCGTGGGGGCGGAATGTGTATTTGAATTGTTGAGAATTACACGGAGGAATTTACGAGTTGCTGATTTTGAAAGATATTCCCGCGCCGACTCTTCCGGCTTTTCTAATTGGCTGGCGCGCGCTTGTTCTATTAGCTGATGCGTCGCACTGTGCACTTGTTTTGCTCATGCAGGGGAATCCCTTACCGTTCCATCGCGCTTTTCTTCGATGAAATCCAAAAGAGGTCAGGAAGAATGCATCCTTGAATGGCGACGTGTTGCAGCGCGCGTTTTCCCACGCCGGGAAATTTATTTATCTAGCGTTTATCGCAGCCTTGGTCATCCCGCAATGGAATGATCCTAGCGACGAACAAAGCGAATTCTTCGCGACAAATTAGAATAATGGGACTGTTACGGAGGAATACCAACCGGTGTCTCGCCGCTTTCCTTAATTAAGCCCCGTGTTCCCAGGCTCGTTAAAATTCAAGGTTTCCTTTGTGCACTCGTTGCTCAATTGCCGCTTATCTCATTTTCTTCTTTGTTATGCAAGTGCACCTTCGCGATCGATGGATCGTGCCCCAGCCGCTGTTGCCCAATCGCGAGGCGCGAAAGGGCATGTCGGAGTTTTCTTTTTGTTGTGGTATGGTGTGGCACATCCTGTGCGCGTCGGAAGGCTTATCGGCGCACTTATCTGTCCGCGTACTTTCCACTGTGCCTCTTAGTGACGCAAACGCTTCAGATAACAGAATTAAAGGTAGTCATAAATGGATAGCTTTGGGCGGTTCGGTGCGATCGGTTTCCTGGAAGAAGCCATTTCGCCATCGAGAAAATGTGGTCTATAGCGTGTTCTGGAAACTTATCACTTTGGTTTTTGTGATGGATGGATGGCTGGCTGGTTGTCCGGATTTTGTTGGTGTTGAATCTATGGAACCGGTTTCCAGTAGCGACCTGCTCAAATCACCGTGGTGGTCTGTAAACAACCGGAAATGTCCAATTTTCGCAGCTTGGTAAACAAAGCGGCCGCTTGGACTTTTCCGAAAGAGAGCGCGAATCCCTAAAACTACAGCTCGGTGATGCCATCTGCCGTGACCTACGTGACCTTTGCATTTTAAAGAGATCTTCCTGACGGTCGCATAAATCATCGCTTCGTTACGCCTCCTCTCCGCCGGCTTAACCTTTAAGTCTAGGTGTTCGACGAAGGAATGCAGAGCATTTCCGATCCGCGGCTGACTCACCAGGCGGCCCCCGACTTCTTGTTACGCCCAGAGCGCTGCCAAAACTCTGTTCTATTTTCCCGGCGTCCCCTCGCCCCCCGAAGGACGCCGCTCTGCGAACCTGGACCGGAGCGGCCCCGTCGGTTTCGGCGATGACCTAACCGGGCCGTAACGGCGTTGGCGCTGCTGGGATAAACACGGCCAGATGGAGAGGAGCCGGCCGCGTGTTTGTTTTTCCACGCGCGGTGCGCTGCTACCAGAAAAGCGCTCTGCTTCTGCCGCGTCCGCGGCCCATGGGAAGGTCATCTTCAAGGCCGCCTGGTAGGAGTCTTCGGAAAAGTCTTCGTCATGCCTTGCGTCACCGTTCGCGCGCGGATACTTTCAGCGTGAGGTGTTTGCTTCCTTATTTGTTCCGATTTTTTGCCGAAGCTCTAAAACTGGTTCTGCGCTCATGAATGAGAGCCCGGGGTTCCTTCTTCTCCGTGTCGTGTCGTGCTGTGCTGTGCTGTACCGAGAGAAGACCGCAGTGAAATTCCTTCGGTTGGGAAAAATAACGGAATCTCACTGGAGAGGTGGTTCAACTTCGGAAAAGTTTCATGGCCGTCGGAATTGTATTTCTTCACTCACCACAGTTGAAGTAAACGAACGGCATCAAAAATCAACCATGTAATGGACTATTCCACTGAAAAAATGAAAAACAATTATCATTTTTTAAGAAGAATATTAAGTAGTGGTTTCCCGCCTAAAGTGACGTAATAGAATAAAGAGTTATACAACTCATAAGTGGAAAAAGGAAAACAGTACTAAACAAAAGATAGGCAACCAATAATACATGCTTTTATTCTATTACGTCATTAGTTAAATTCGAATAATGAACTTAATTAAATAATACCGACTTTTTTTTACTTCATTAACTGTATTTTTTGTGGAATGGCTCTCAAAATCGATCAAAATTTTTTTCTTCGGAACAAATCACGAACATAAATGAAATTGTTCGTAGGTGGGATGTTCTAGGAAAGTCTACTAGACAAACAACGTTTAGTGCAAATAGCAATAGCATCGACTTGTAATGTTTCTCGGAAATGAACTCATTCAACCGTCACCTGTTTGATTCATCTTCATCTTCAATGAATTGAATGTCCCATTATCAAAACAGGCAAAACATTTGTGTGTAGTATTGTAATCTTTCAGGGATGTGTCACTTTAATTTTATACATCTCTAGCAAAGGCGACTTTTTCACTTGTGATTCGATACTCAAGGTACATGGTGGACTTGAAAAGTTGCCCCTCGATAGGTCTTGTCATACTTTTTTTTTGGCAACTTTTAACTATAACAATAATAGGATAGTGAGTATTGAAACGAATAAGTTCAGTTCAAAAATAGGGAAAACTTTCTTTGCACCAGTGAAAAAACTTTTCTTTCTATTGGTTGCTCAAAATGCATTGCTGGACGAAACAGAAGATAATGAAATCGCAACTGTATCTTCAGTATCTTCGTATGGATTTTTGAGTTAGCACTATTATTTTATTTCTGTTCTGTTTGCCTTGTGCCCTAAAGGAAACACAATGGATCAAAGGCAAGAGGATAATGCTGCCCAAATAAATCACTGATGTACAAGGTGTTCTCTAACTGCATAACCCCCTCCAATCTCTTCGCTGTCACTTCATCATGAACACGAAATAAATTATAAATATTTGGCTTCTTCTGTTGTGTATGTGTCATTGTTAAAGGGAACACAATGCTGCCCAAATAAATCACTAGTGTTCAAGATGTTGCTTAAGCGTTCGTTTGAGGTTAGGGTTTAAGTTCGCCATTTTGCGACGCGCACAAGATGCGCGCAGCGCTGCCACATCCATCTAGAATTGATCCACAGAACCTTTCCGTGCCGATTTATTTCCATCCAGGAAAAACTATTGAGTAACTGAAAGCCGAACTGAACGGCTTTGCTAACATATTTATCAACGTCGACGGCGCTGTTGGCCGCGCGCCAAGCCGCCCATAACCTTGGCGGACCGCGGCTTGTTAGCCCGGGTAGACGCAAATCCCCCCCGTCGCGTGCTGTTGGACACGGCAGCTCTGCGACGCCGAAATTCGGGGGCGGCGGCCAGCCGTCGCCGCGCTTCTGGGAAAACCGCGGATAGCGCGCCGCGATAAACAGCGCGTTCCGGGAATCGCGGCTCCCGCGGTTGCGACCCGAAAAACGGTCGCCACCTCTTTTGCATGCAGCAGGCGGCGGCGCCGCCTTAATTGCCGCGACTTCCGCCACAGACTCTCAAGCATGCAGTCAACCGGCTGATTGCGGGTTGCTGGAAAAGCGCCATCTAGGCGCGCCGAGCGGAGCGACGGCGAAGCTCGAGCGACGCGGGCCTTTTCTTTTTCCGCCAAAACACCTTGCCAGGCGCAATTGCGTGCCGGAAAATTTCGTTTTAAGGCGCTGTTGCATTTAAAAAATTGCTACTACGCAAAACAAGTTTTTAGTTTTCCTAAATTTTTTTTTGTTGTTTCTGTATCTAAAGAGTGTTCTGTTTGTAAGGCTCCTGGTACTGTTTATATTAATATAGAAAGTAGACCAAAAGTTGCTAATGGTATGATGCTATGTAAAGTATTTTTTCTGGTTTCCTTCCTTAGAAGATTTCATCTGCAATGGACCAACCAATTAAATTTGAATGGATTTTCTTGTGCAGTTTAAAAGGAGGGAAATTTGAGAAGCTGCAATCGGCAATACTGTGAATAAAGTGAATAATTTTAAAATATTGGATCCACATTAAAGGCTGGAGACATTTTAATGTTAAGGGTTCGTTGCGGGCGATTCCGCAATAGTTTTTCCTGGCTGGCAAAAGGCGTGGTATCAAAATCCCAAGTCTGGTGGGCGATTGGAAAGCTACCAAGCAACGAAGGTGGTGTATAGTTCAGAGCAATTAATAGGCGGAAGAGATTACAATGACGTGAAGTCTAAATGGACCTATAAAATGAACTTTGGACGCATTGAGGATAAGTAGCCGATAATCTAGAGTTCTTCTTTGGGAGCAGGGGCAACGCGATATTCAACGCTGTGATGTTTTTAAAATAAAAAATGATACTAGGGGCAGTTGATGGCCTCGTCCCATCCAACATCTGTCGTTGCTTAATTTTATGGCTATTAAGCGAACCTATAAAATTAAACGGACGTGAATTGCCAGTCCCGAAAGGCAATGTGCCTTTACCAGAAATAAACCAACGGAGACGACAAATCGGAAACTTTATGTGACATACAAGTGTCCCAAACTTTCTCGGAGGTTCCTAAAATATCCGCACAGGTGCTCTGCGATTTCCAAAAACCAGCCAACACGATCTGTCAGCGAGTACAAACAAGTATCTGTAACTTTCCACTTCGTCGTGTGGATGGATTTCCTCGCGGCCTGGTGTCGCCCGATTTTCCTTGAACTGATACGGTGGAGCCGGTCCCGGGTCCCGGGTCCCCTGCGACGGTCCGCGCGGCTTTGCCGCAGCGCGGGCCGCACAATGGCATAGGGGCGCGCGTAAAAACAAAATGCGCCCGATATAAATAAATATACAGCGGATTGTGCGAACTGTAGGTTACCTCGAGCTAAAAACAGCAGCAGTGGGCGACAAACCAAAATTCCCTCTTGGCGAAATCATTCTTAGACGCGCTGTGCTGTGCCTCGGTGGAAAGTCGCACGGCGACGTCGCCACGAACGAACGACCGATAACGATATTCGAATATCATTGTCGAAGACGCCGATCTCTTCGATTCACTCATTTTTGACGCACCGACTGTTGTTGTGCTGCCCGTTGTTGGTGTGGCGCGGCGGAATGGCGCTCATGGATCAAAAGGAAATCGCGAATTTCCTCGCCCAGGAGTTGTTCTACCAGCAGGTACGAGCTTCGGCGCGCGCCCTTGCCCAAATTCGGAGGCCCAGCTATTGCGTCGCGGTGCCTGCGCTCTTGGGAACCATCGCCGCAGCCTTCTCTCCCGTCGTATGGATGGTTTTTGATCTAACCGCATGCTTGGCTTGATTTGATATAGTCGCCGGTCCCTAACACATTGTCCAGATCTGAAAGACACTTCGTAGGAATTTGTTGAACAATCACGGTGGTGTCCACTTCGTTCGCTTGGCGATGATCTGCGCGAATGTTTGTGCAAATTATTTTCCTCTAGCAGCTTCCTGGTTGGACATTTGCGGCTATTTTTAGCCGTGATGCTTGGCATTAACATGCAACATATTCACAACAAACGCTATCGAAAAGGCCGCAGGTGCTGGCGTATCGGGGCCGATTGGGACAATCTCGGCGGCGCTGATGGATTGTGATGCAAGCGCGGCGTCCTCAAATAACCTGACCTACCTAAACGCGCGCAATTTATTGCATTATTTAATTTGCCGCCGAATCACCATCGGCGGCTGGCACCACTTTCCCTCGAAGGCACCGTTAAAAAACCGCTCGCGCGATACACGGGCGGATATCCCGATAATCTTCTCTAGAGCAAATTTACTTAGCGATAAGACAAGATTCCTGTCGTTCGCCGTCGATAAACCGATTTCGGTTCCGTACGTCTGTCCGGTCGATTTTGTAGTAGTTAAAGTGTGAAGCGAACTAAGCGAGCTTTCTTTATTGCAGTTCATAACTCTAGAAGGGCTGAATTCAGGGGTACCAACGAGGACGACGCCTACACTCACTCCCACAACACTACGAAACATTGAACAGACTTTCATCGAGCTTCAGAGCAAGCCTGAAAGCCACGAAAACGAGGCTGGTTTCGTTCCCCCTTTAGTGCATTCAATAGGTAAATATTCAAGATCCTCTATCCCCCACCCCCCATATAATATTGAATGGTAGTTGCAATATTCGATCGTATTTCAGGCAATAACCAGTATATTCCGGCTTCTGAGGTAGACATTTATTCAAAGAACAGCGCGCTGTGGAGCACGACGCCGCCACAGCCCACCTTGGACTTGGACTCGCGGCCGACGACGCCGGCGACGCCGAAGAACGGGGGCACTACGACCGAGCACACCCGGCGCAACATGGGCGGCCGCAAGCCCGTCAAGGACCTCAACCTCACCCCCGAAGAGGAGGAGCGTCGCAGGGTACGGCGCGAGCGCAATAAGATGGCCGCCGCGAGGTGTCGCAAGCGCCGCGTGGACCACACGAACGCCTTGCTCACGGTAAGCCAGCTCGCACCGCCTCCAAGCGCCGGCGATTCTAACTAGCCTTGTCCAATGCAGGAAACCGAAGGCCTGGAGCAGAAGAAGCAGGCGCTGCAGAACGAGCTGCAGGAGCTGCAGAGCATGAAGGACGACTTGGAGTTCCTCCTGGAGTCGCACCGCACCTCGCACTGCTGCAGGATGCAGAACGGGCGCGCTCGGAGCCCCCCCGACGTGAAGCCATACCTCCTACCTCAGTTCAACGGCCACAAGTCTTTGGAGCGCGTGAAAACGGAGATGATGGACGAGCCAATAGTGGACGTGGACAATGACATGTTCCCCCTGCCTCCGGCGAAAAAGATAATGCTCAGCTCGACGGTGCCCATCACGAAGCCCAGCAGGCCGAGTTCGCTGAACGTGTCCTCCACAGTGCCGCCATGTTTGGGTGCTAAAAGTAACGTGTCGGAACTTGCTGGTATTGCCATCAGCACGCCATCCACAGGGATTCAGTTCAATTTCGATTCGCTTATGGTCGGCGGGACTGGTCTGACGCCCGTCTCTGCACCTCTTGTCCCTTCCTGCAGTACCCAGCAACGTAACATACCTACCATCAATGTTGACATTAGCTCGCCCGACACCTGCGGTCCTCCTAAGCTAGTTAGTTTATAAAACAACCGAACTGCAGCTTGTTTGATGTAGCGAATTTGTTTATTTGGCTGTCTTTTATAAAGGCACTCAAATCGAAGGTAACGGCAGTATTATTTTCCAAGGGAATATTAACAAGAAGCGTTTTCTATTCTGCATGCTGCATGGATTAGTTGCTATTATTCGGATTCGGCGCAGACGGACGCAGTTTTTGTATGATTTCGCTTTGTTTGATTGCCTTTATGATCAGCGAGCGCATTGAACGAGCTGCAGACGAACAGACACCAACAATAAGATGGTCAGGGTCGGATAGAAGGACAAGCTCGCGTTCGGCGTCAAAATTTTGATCACTGACTGGCCAGTCAGACCTCGTATTTGCATATGTTGATTGTACATAAACTGTTTGAGATGTATATGTTTGAAGTAACGATGTATCCAACCCTGCACACGGTTGCTGCGATACCAATCACCATGTTTAGTGTACTAAACAATCAACCAAATATGATTTTTGTAAGTACGTTTAACGCGTAAACGTGATAAGTGTCATATTTTACTGATATTTTAATTTTAATAGGTGTAGCGCGTCATTTTAACGTTACGGAGATTGTTGCTAAACATGGACCAAAAATAAGTGCTCAAAATGGAATTGCTATTTTTGCTATGCTACTTGCGGATTTATTTTTTGCTACCAGGAAAATGCCTTTTGTAAAATATTTACCGTTTTTTCACTTATACAAAATATTCCCTCCAAATTAGGGTAAGTTTAAATATATTTTTATAATAGGAGGACTCCTATTATTAAGTCAACATAAGCGATTTGTGTTATTACTCTTAAGTAACATAGTTAATATATTGTTTAGACGAAAGATGACGAGCAATATTAGATTTACATTATTTATATATAGATTTTGTCAATTTTATATATAGTAGTTTGTCAAAAGTTTTTGTATTTATTTTATGCATTATATGCTCATAAAGAAAATAAATGAATCTTTTTGAACGCTTCCATTCATTTGCGTTATTTTTTTTGTTGTCTTGCCTCTTTTGCTTCAAATCCCGACAAAAAAGTGCAGTTGTTGGATACTGCATATTTTTGCACCACAAACCATGTTGTTCGCATGAATCCAAAAGGAAAACAAACTATAGGATGCGTCGACTGATGTTTTTGCGCTCCAATTTCTTCCATTTTCTATAGTAGCGATGTTGTAGGCCCGCTTGAATCATCAGCAAATACTGTTCTCATTTAATACTTAAATAGTGGATGTGTACTGCGCTAATCATAACATGCATAGTAATAATCACCCAACAACCCATAAATGCGCTTTGTCCCTTTTTAAACTTGTAGCATCCTAGGTACTAACAGCATATTATCATTAAAATTCGTCATTATTTTTCGAACGTGCTGTATTTTTCCTGTTTAACATCTTGAGTGATGGACTGTCATTTTTGTGGAAGAAAAAATTGAAGTAAATAAAGATACAAAAAAGTCCTAGGGAGAAAAGTACAATAGCAGAGATGAAGTTTTTTATGGAATATACATCTTGTCACTTTATGTTCACATGCTTCTGGTCTTGCCTGTATAGATGATGCTGGCAGGATGTACTCTACCCCTGAGCTGGGTCTGTTCTCGTTCACACCTGTACATAATACAAGTTTGTATTATTGCATACTGTATCGCCCAAAAAACCCATCATTTGTTTTCGGAAACCCTGTAACCTCTGTTGCAGATGTTCGAATCTAAACTGATGGATAGTCAGTTTTTGTTTTTTTGGAAAAACTAATGTAAAGATACCATAAAATCATGCGGAACAAGACGTAGTTGCAAAAATAAAGTTGTCTATGGAGGAACATATGAGAGAATTTCTACTGCTACCTTATTCTCCACACGCCTTTGGCGTTATTTCATATCAAAATCTACGCGTCATGCATATGTTGCTAGTAGATGTCTTCTACCCTTATTCCAAGTTTGCTCAAAACTATTGCTGTACATAGTAAAATCCATTTTGCTGCATACTGTCTAACATATTGCCCAAAAAATCTTGTCAAAACTTCATTTTTACCTCTCTAACATCTCAGTCTTGCAGACAGGGTTGGAACTTGCAAAATTGCAAAGAAAAAACATCCTGTAAAGATACTACAAAATCATGTAGAACAAATTAAAATTAAGAGGTCGACATGTTTGTAGGACACTGAAACCCTCAGCATAAGGATGTCCGCTTAGAATCAACTATTCAACTGTTTAACCTTCGACCGTAACTAGAGCGTATATGTAACAGCAGTGTTGATTGGACATCCTTGTTTCGGTGGATAACTGTTTCATCAGTTTATTGATTTTATTGGTAGCTGAATACCAACTTATTAGTATCAAGAGACTATCGTCGTTATTCAGAAGTGATGCTAATAACAAACACAAGTAATAGTTGGTATTAACTTGGACCATTTTTGGATAACTATACACTATTGTATTGTTTTGGTGTTATTGTTCCACGTGTATACTTTCTTCACAAGGAAACTTGTATTTGAGCTTGGAGGTTTTAAAGATTGCTGTGAGTTTAACAGTCAAATTGATTTTAAAGAAGCTTGATGCACTTTAAGGTATTTGAAATGATGTTCAATTTAGTTGAATGATGCGGTAGTTTTCCAGTGATAAATTAAAAAAAACAAGCAACAACTTTCTAAGGCAATCCCTTAAGTTTTATTGGTTTTATCCAGACACTGTTTTGTAAGAGAACAAAAGAATAATAGTAATGGCGAGGTTAAACATTCAGCTAGGGAATGCGATCTTCAAAATGGAAGGTCAAGGCTTTCATATGTTCGTCCTTACTATGTGGTTGTTGAGCATCATTTTTCTGTTCCCCCTTATTTCAAGTGAATACATATGAAACTAAGCGACTCGATCATGAACTGGTTACGAATTTCCACGAAAGTGTTGTACGAGTTTTCGCTACGAAATGATTTCCGGGCAGACCTTGAAAACACGTGGAGCAACTGGCGTCAATGAATGGTTCCAAAGTTCGGATTTATGCGATCATTATTCACTTGCTATGAATCATTTGCTTGGCTCGTAGGATGGTGGTGCATATTATTTAGTTTACCACCTTATATGAATCATATTAAAATATTCCATAGCTAGGCATTGAACAATCACATTATCAAACGAAATGGTGACAAAGATGTAATTGTGTTCTTTCGTTGATTGTATCATACACATAGTGAAATTTCTCCGCCAGCAGTTGTCTGTATTGCAACTACAATCTTCCATTAGCATCTTATTAAAGTGTTGAGTTTCTTTATCATCCTTCGGTGGACAAGATTTGGTTTGGTAAAGTTAAGGAATTGTATTTGGAGACAAATTGCTTTTATATTCGCTTCTCAAATGAAGTATTGTCTTAAATTGATTAACTGATCAAAAGTGTTTCATATATATTATATTATCGTTTTCATGGAAAACAACTGTAATTGTCGATTGTTTAAAATATGATCGTAGCGATGCTATGAGAGTTCAGCAAGAGAGGTGATTATTTGAAATTAAGTTGACTGTAACTGCTGCAATAGTAGAATTTGAACTTTTTCCGAAAGTCCCATGTATAAGAGCTTTAATTACTCTTATCTCTTCACAGTTCGGTAAGTTTTAAAAGCCCTTGGCCATAGCTTTGCTCTATTCTGTTCTGCTCATTGTTATATCTTAATTGACAGTCTTCCTCTTCTATTTCTTCTTCCAGGATCGACCTCAGAAAATTTCTTTGGCTTTCTATTTTGTTCTGCAGGTGTCTTGACTTCCTTTCTTAATAATCATCTTCGGTATTTTTCTGTTCCCGCTTCGACAGCTTATTTTCTCTTATTATATTATATATTTCATTATTATGAGTGACCACAGGTTTTACAATGATATTTGTTACTGTCCTAGCCACCGCTTTTTTTAATTTACACTGAGTTTATAATAACACTTCCACATTCCTGCTATCATTCTTCTTTGAATACTAAAAAGTGCTCACACTTTCAAATTTATATAGTTCTTGTTCTTTGGTTCTAATACATAATGAACTGTACTTCATATTTTCGAGTTAAAAATCATATATGTAGTCTTTTGCTCATAAATTTTGAGTCCAAATCTTTTGCTACAGGTTACAGCTTTCAGAATATATTAAGTTCTTTTTTGTCTCTCTCTCTCTTTCTACCTCCCTCCCACCCTCTCCTCACCCTGTTCCTCTCTACTTCTTCCTTTTTCTTTCTCTCTCTCTCTCCTTCCCCTCTCTACCTCCTCCCTTCCTCTTTCCCCCCCTCTATATGTTTCTCTCTCATAGGCTTTCCTTTCTTAACGCCTCTGACACTCTCATTAGTAAACTATCAATAATGTTCGACACAAACCAGTGATCAGTTACTGATCTTTGCATCTTGAAGCCAGCCTGGTATTCCTCTATCTGTCTTCCTTCTATCATTTTCAATCTTTTGTTATTCAATAATACCATGATTTTATGTCTACATTTAGTCAGTCTACAGTTGAAACATTCCTCTGCCTTCTTTCATATATGTTGGGGTTGTAAGAGCTGTTTTCCACGGTTTTCATACTCTTCTCTTATTAGTCTTCTTTTTCAATTTTGCACTACCCCTGCTACTATTTCTTTTTTATCTTCTAACGCCATCTTACATTCCTTATCAAACCAGACTTGTTGTACTGCCGATTTAATCGTTTACCAGCCTTTGTCTACATTATCTGAGGCTGTTGATGTTGATAATACATCCCGTATTCCAGTGGTTCCCAACCTTTTTCAGTCATGTCTAAAATCCTGATTGTACCCTGTGACATAATTCTTATTATTCGAAAGTGAACTCCTATTTACGTGGAGGAAATCTAAATGGCCATTAACTGTTAATAATTTATTCCCGAATTTTTCCCCTTTTTCTACTTTTAAATAGACTACTAAGTCTATTTCTAACTACAGTCATGTGATACTAATTATGAGCCATGTTGGACATGTCCCAACCAGGTGGACTTTAGAAGGAGACTGTACTTCACGACCAACAAAAGCGTTTGTAAGACTGTCGAAGAGCATTTGGTGTTTGTCGTTGCTTTTGACCCTGGGAGTGGAACCCAGGACCGACACTACTTACTGGTAGCAGGCCAAAGTCTTTATCTCACGACTATCGTGCTCTGAAATTGCGTCTCTTAAAAATCAAATTGCCTCCCCCCTCCGTGTGGGGCGTGTTTTCCAAGTTGGGAACCACGGCTCTATTCTTTTTCGTATCCATTTTGTATTTCCTCATTCTTCAAAAGTTCTATTTGTACTATTTTTCTTACTCTCTTATTGTTTCTTGGTTTATGTCCTTTGCTTTTATTATCATTTTGCCTAAAACGTGGTTTGTATTTCTACCCTTCTCTCCCCTGTGTTTTTGACGTTTTGCCTCTAGCTAAGTGGTTAATCTGATTGATTAACGGTTCTTCCCTAGGGGTGTTGTCATGTATCCTTATAAATCTTTTTTTCAGTCTATTTTGGCGTTGAAGTCTCCAATTATCATCTTTACATCGTAATTTACCATACATTTTCTCCATTTCTTCATGAAATTTGTCTTTTTATCTCTTTTAGTTTCTTCTGTGGAGGCGTGAATTTTAATTATACGAAACTAGTCTGTACTGTCGTGTACCCTATTCAGAAAAATATAACCTTCTAAGTGTCTACGACTTTTTTAATTTTTTTTTTGCATTGCTAGAAAATTAATTCGGTATATTTTATATTTTTTCCAGTTATCTTAATGCACATTCGTGATTTAAAACTGACATTCTATTTTTCTGCTATTTGTTTCTCGTGCTTTTCTGTTTCCTTTTAATTCCATATCTCTTGCCTTTTTGATTTGTGCTTTTGCTGTTGCATTGGTTGCAACTCTTTTTTTTTTGTTTATTTATGGAGGGTTTTTCCAATTGGGATACGTGTTCTTTCTTTTCCTTCCTCTACAATTCCCTTTGTTGCACTCTGTATTTCCAATGTTCTCCTTATGTTGTCGTTCTCTGCAAGTTCCCATGGTTACCATGATTTTCTTTTTATCATCTCATCTCATTATCGTTATTATTATTGCTTGCTTCTTCTCATTTTTCCCCAACTTAAACCCATTTTGTATTTTTCGTTTTACTCCTAGCTTATTTCATAACCACCTTCTTTAACGTACAGTCATTTTATTATTATGTTTAGCTTCTTCCTTTAATATTCTTAGTGTTCGCTCTATATTTTAACTCTTCAATTCTTCTCTCATTTTAGCTCCAATTTTGCTTTGACCTTTATTCTTCATTTCTTCTATTTTCCTTAGAATTAATTTTTAATTTCCTAAACGCAGAATCTTCTTGTTGATTTCTTCCCCTTATGCTATTTTCGCTCTTGGTGAGACCCCTGTTTCCCAATTTCCAAACTCCAAAGGAGTTTGAACTCTTCACCTACCTCTTTCTTTTAATGACACTATTTGTCTTGTCTTTCTTGGTTTTCGATCACTGCTTTTGGTCATTAACGTTGACAATAGCGTCGCAATTTTTTTCAAGTCGCTTTTTGCTATACGTTTTCTTAATGTAAGTTCTTTTAGCGCCAAAGCATGAATTTTATTTATTCTCCATTTAGTTATCTCCAACAATATACATAAATATATAATAAAAGCCGCCTTGCGGCCTTGTTAAAGTATACTTCTATGCATGAGATGGTAAAGCTTTCGAGCGGTGTGGGTTGAGGCGCTTCGTGCCTTGTAAAAAGTGCAAGCCCTACCTTCTCTCCCATTTAAATGTATCGAATGTTGCAAAAGACTGCAAAAAGACGGTAACCACAAAAGAGATTAAACTCACAAATCTCGCATCTCAACGCAAACCCGCTACCAATACGACCAATTGGGCACTACGGGAAAGTGCGCTTTGTGCGCTGGTTCGTTCGGTCAATTTTTCTGTTATTTCTGACATCAGTCAAGCCTTTTAATTTTTAAAGGAGCAATTTTTTAGGCCACGCACTAATTTTCTTGAATTTCTGATCGCGGATTCGGATTCTACGTTAAATTTGGCTTTCCCTTTTGTGTTTTACCAGAGGGAACCGGCGGCCAGGGTATTTTATGAGTTATCCTTAAAGTTTATAGAAAGATGGCTTTATTTCATCCAATATGGGTTAAAAATTTAACTTTCTTATTGGAGCAAACTATGATATCAATAAGCCTTGCCTTCTCCATATTATATATAAAAGATCTAAACTGTACAATTATTATTATTATATCAAGCTTCAATCTAATTCTTTGGAAAACTTCATACTTTTGTTCAAGTGGAGATATGCTCTATCCTGTACCGTAACAAACCTATCATCAAGAAGGTTCACATGTTCTTCTTTAGCCTTTTTTTTCTATTTGGTTGTCGTTTTGACTATCTGGAGTTTTCCTCATCCTTCACTTTTTTCTTACAGGCACCAATTTCAGATATTTTTTCCATTTTCCATTTTGTATGAGCTCGTTGTGTCCGGTCTTTTTTCATGTACCCTTTGGTAACTTGTTCTGCCACAGTAATTAGTTCTGCTTTATATCTATCTGTTTCTTTTGTGGTGTCTCAGGTTGATACTCAAAATATACAGTCGTTATATATATTCACTGGGTATACTTATATGTTCTTATGCTGAAGACATTTTTTGGAAAGCAAGCCCGAATTACTAAAACTCTTAATGTTGCTAGAATCTTAGTTCTTTACATAATCGGTTCGGATTTTATTGCACTTTATCTCTGTCAAAATAAAAGATTGCTGGTGTAAACCAGCACTTGTGTGCTATAAGATCAGGGAAAATAGTTATTTGTTGTTAGACATGGGATTTCTTCTTTTGTTTGTTCCTATCGTAATATTTTTTACTCAACTTTACTTAGTCTGGTATAAATCGTGTTGTGTAGAATGTTTTTAAGGTGACCACTTAGCGTTGTTAGTACTATTAGGCGTGATAAAATATTTTATGATTTTAAGAATTCTATTATTTGGGTGATATCTGTTCTCACTTAATTTGGACTAATGTAAAAGTCCACATATGCAAAGAATTCGAATTATTTATTTTATTTTATTTATACTATTAATAATGCAGCATCGAGAATTTCTGATCCTCCAATTGCATTTTCATTTTGAAAGGATGATAATGGAAGTGGTAGTTATAAAGACTACAATTGTTGATGGCTTAGTTTACTGTACCAAGTTTTTAAACGATGAAAAACCAACAAGTCCTTCAAACTTACACAATATGAGTGAATTTAGTTGTATTAGTTTTTTCCTCTTTTTTCAGTGTCACCATCAGTTCTTTAAAATCTCTCCTAATTTTCAGTGTTTTTTTTTACATTTTAATCTATACATGCTGGATATTCTCATATTGAAATCATTTACATTCATTTCTCAAATTTCACTATTCTAAGCCTTGTTCCTTGATTATTATAGTGACCTGACATGGGAGGGTCGACTTTTATGTACCTGTAGTCTTTCTATATGGTCAAGAGCTGCCCATCTTCACATAGGGTTACAGTTTAAAGGAGAAACGCAGACCTTGATTTAATTAGGTGAAGATTCATATTATCAAATTTGGTCAACATAACTAATATTAGAGAAGAATGAGTTGGTAAGATTAAGTTAAGGATTACATGCTCCAATGAGCTTTTTTATGATACGTACTAAATCCTTCTTTTCTAAACTTTGAAAGCGCTGTCCTCAGGTAATGATGGATATATTATTTATTTATTTAGACATACTGTAGATGATTAGATCTATGGATTCGGGTTTTAGCAATATAAGGATTAATTTGATGATAATTAAATAGTTTTTCTTGTGAGATTAACACTTTAAAGTATAAAATTATAGATTAGGCTTATTACACCATATTGACTAGGGATATTGAAATTTCATTGTTTAGAGCCACATATAAAATTATAGGATAGTTAATTTATGGCCCAATAGCTTGGCTTCAGTGTGAAGAGTTTTGGGTTCGATTCTTGGTTCCAGAAGCCTAACAGAAGGCTTACTCAATCACTACACATAATTAAGTACCTTTGTGCATTTTGAGCAAGGGGCAATAATACGGTTGTCTAAGGCACAGTGCTTATCACATCATTTCATATTAGAGATAGTAAGTGACGACAAACATATGGCAGTCTCAACTCAACAGTTTCGTGGCTATATTATCAACTATCAAGGGTTGTAGAGACTTTATTTGGACTATAATTAATAGTTTAATTTGGTATTATAAATTTTAAAACAAGGCATCACCAAGTTTTTTCTTCATCTTCCTTTGTAGAACACACTGCACAATTTCTATATAGAAGAGAGGCAAAAAATATCGTTATTTTTTATTATATACATATATATACATACAAAAATATCTAGTCAAGTTCATAATTAAAGAACAAGGAAAATTGTAGGGGCAATTGCCCCTATAGTGAAGGAACATTGCACTTGTACCGATAACCAGTACTTCATTATTCATCGACAAGTATAAATTCAGACTGATTATTCATTAATATGTCTTAAAAGTGCAATATGTTGCGCTTTTTATTATATCAATGATAACATTGTCTCCATCAGTCTTATGAATGCGACCACGAAAATAAAAGATCTCTGGCATGTAGACTAGTTGCCGAAGTTTCCCAATCTTATTAGGATATGTAAAACAAGATGGCACCTTCTTCCTCGTTTCTTTTAAGATCCGTGTACAGTATAGTTCCAGGAATTGATCTCTGTTCCTTAGAAACAACTCAACACTTTTCTACAGTATGCCACACTATTGCCATGTCATCTTCATTGTTAACATTTCTGTAGAACACAAATTTTTTTTCATACAAACACAATAAGAACTGTAAGACTAAACATGCTTTTCTCCATGTCCATACTTTTTCAGCTACAATTGTTGGTTTCTTATCGTTTTTGGTTGTATCACTTTGTATACTAATTTGGTCTGCTTTGGTATTCTTGGACACGAGTGCATTTGAAGAAATGAAATTTAATATTGACTGTGGCACAGTGTAAGCAGAAAACATTGCTGCTACTAATATATGCAAAATTATACAATTCTGATAGTGACACTCTTGACATACAAGATTCCTAGGACTAAACCCCTACCTTTTCTTGTGTCATTTAGGCGCCTATAGCATAGCAGTTGTTTCTGAACATGATAAGGTGATGGTGTGAGATCCATGCAGAACTATAAGCCCTGCGATGATTTCCAGGAAGTTGGCGACATTCTATCCTATATCTTAAAAGCTGCCGAAAACGGCTTGTCGCTCTGTTCAATTTCTATGAACATGAGTGGCATTGGCGTTGTTGGGATCCTTCCTTATACGTCTCACTGTCAGGATGAGGACGGAATTCTCCAGGAGCTTGTTTTTTACCTCCTCCTCCTCTAGAACATACACGACAATTCAAAATGGCTTATCTATTTTCAACAGATGGAAGTAATGTTGTATCTTTGGCTCCAACAAGAAGTCAACCAGCTACTAATGATCTTGTGCATTAGCAGGATAAATTGAGATTAAATCCCCTACATTTTTAGCTGCGAGGAAGCCCATGTTTCAAACAGTGGGTCAAGCATGTTTCTCCTGGTGGATTACAGGAAGAATCCTTTCCTTTGGGGGAGCGCAACACAGTTGCTAAGGACCTTGAAGGTGTCATTACTATTACTTTGGTAAGACGATAGACATGGCAGCACTTGTGGGCAGGTTTGAAGCCCTTCTGTTCACTGGAGCTGGCCTCTCATTCTTCAAGTCGCTCTTTAGAAAGGGAAGTGGAATTGACCACTAAGCGCCAGTGTTGACTGAGGTGGCTATAGGACTGGTGGGGAAAGCTGCCCTAAACTCTTGTAGATTTCGATGAGGGGAGTGGTCATGGACTGGGGCTCCTCTTTGCTCAGACTGCTGAAATCCAGGAAATGCAACAGGAGCTGTAGGTATTATGTAAAGAGCTCTTACATTACCACCTTATTGCCGTCACATTTTCTTCATGTCTGCACAAATTACATATGGACTGCGGTTAACGTGGACCCGTGTAATAAAAAATAATTTCTCGCACTAAACGGATGCCTTGCAAAAAAATTGTTGTGCAATTCATTAAATGGTTAAACAAAATCAATTCGCCTCATTTCATTTTTTTTTCAATTCGCATAAAATTTTCAGGATTGAAAAACAGATATATGAGAATTAAAAAAAATGATGTATTGATAATTTTGAGGTTGAAAACTGCTGCTAGATAATCAACATCTTTCAAGTCTCTACCATTTAAGCAACTCTTGGAGATACCCTATCCTAAACCTCAACGAAAATTGAAACTCATTGGCACATGCAAAGAAAACTAAAAATAAATCAGGTAAACGTCCATGTTAGTTAAATTATATTGGGTATGGAAGAAGTAGTAAATTAACAGTTAATAATTTGTTAATATTTTTTAGATTTTCAGGATCTTACAATAATGTTATTTAAATTTTTCTCAGAAAAGCGAGTGGATTATAGTGGTAAAACTACTAACAATAAGTAGAAAAGTTATTTTCTTCTCTGGCCAGATAGATTAAAGTTGAAATCCGAGTTGTTAAAGATTATATAATATACTATATACGGATATAATCGGACTGTTGATGATATTGTTTGTTAGTGACAATAAATTTCCATGCCTGATGCTAATACAACAATTTTCGCTTTATTATCCGCCACATAAATATAATTAATGAGTCTTCAAAAAGTCATCTTCTGCAAAAAACTCATCAGTGTATTGAAACGCTCTTTAATTTGCAGAACAGAACGAGTGACCAGCGTTTCAGCAATCCGAATAAAGGCCTCCTCCTTGTCACCCTCTTTCTGCAAAGTTTCGAGGATAATCTTGTCTCATCACGTGTCCAGGACACTTCTTCGGAGGTGTTACTGTTACTGTTTTCACTGTGCACAGGTGAGTTGCTCAAACTTTCCATGTCTTCTGTCGATTCGTCCGTCTCTGTGTTGATGTTGTCCTGAGATGACTCCTCGCAGAACTCGGATTCTGACTCTGCGCTGTGATCAGGACTGTGGCGCACCTCTACCGACTCGATTGATGTGTTGCAGTCCCACTCGGCAATTTCTTCGGCTGCAGCAAATTTATTTTGTTCGGCAAAATCATAGTCATCTGCTATTTTTAGATTATCTTCAAGCAGCTGTTCATTTGTTTTTAATCTTCAGGACAACTAGGCTGGTGATCCTGACTGGTAGTGGCAGCATGTTCAGAAGCTACATCGCAAGGCTCAACAATCGTTTTAGTGTAAGCAACCGATTTTTGATCTAATTTATCGTCAAATTTTATCTTCTTCTTTCGCGGCGACCTGGTTAGACGCACACGTTTCCGATTGCATTCGGTATCATCTTCGCTGTCATTTGCCGTTCGTAACTGTAACATATAAAATTATTCCAAGCAAGGGGCAAGCCAAACAATTTACATCCTCTTGACACTCCTTTAAAGGGGACGTAATCTGCTTGGATGGACTTATATCTGACCTCCGTTTTTTGCGATCTGCTAACGAACAATTCAGTCTAGCATTATGATCAATGTTAGAACTTCCTGGAAATGAAACGTTTGCTAACCGCAAGCCTTTTCCTGTTTGAATGTAGATACGCCCTTGTAGGAACTGAAAGATAATAATTATACTACTCAAACTGTTCATTTATTTACTATGTATACCTTAATTCCACAGGGTATGCAATGTTGTGATCGCGTTTTGAACTTGAAATCTTCTACTTGATGGCATTTACAAGTACAGTTTGGTCCACCATATGGATCGTCATCTTCAGGTACTGTAATGGTCTCATAAATATCTTCATGTTCACTACCCTCTTTCCGTATATCTACATTTTCCCAGGAACCGTTCAAAAGACTGTAACATTGAATAAATTAAGTACATTTTGATTTGGTCACTAGTTTTATACTTGCCTTCGAGGAGGTGGCTCATTCGGAAAGATCTGTAGAAACCAATCTGTTAGTAATGTGTTGCCTTTCAGCAGTGGCAAAATCATGGTTTTCACTTTCTCCATAGTCACGCCTTCGCATACTGATAAATCGGTCAAACTGCGATATATTTTACGCAGATGCGCAGGCTGCTCCTTGAAGTAAATCTCTAGCTTGCGCAAGAACAATAGCATGTTGTTGTGCTTGTAATATGGGATGAGCTTGCCGATAATCTTGGCCTGCGCAGGTGTTAAGAAAGTTATAAACTCTTCCAGAAGGTCCTGATGCTTGCTAGAGAGGATCGATTCTATCTGCTTGTAAAGTTCTGATATTTTGGCGGTCTTCTCCCCGAAATCGTTAAGAATAGCCATAAATTTCTGGTAATCCTCCCAATCTAGGCGCTCGCAAACCTTGTCAAAATATGCTTGGGCATAGCCTACAAAATAAAAGGAGTCATTTAAGATTGATTTACCCCAACCGAGTTGCCTACTATGGGTCTTCTCGTGCGCTACCAACGGGTCTTCAGGACTTAACATGGCCAAGGTGGCATTATACTCCCTTCGCAGCTTTTCTTTCTTCTTTTCGGCTCTAGTAGGGCCTTTTCGGCTCAAATTCGTAATAGTAGAGCTTGCTATCATTAGAGCGTTAATGTCATCCTCATTGTCCTGCAACATATTGTGTTGTACCGCTATTTAGAAGTCGACTCTATTACCTTTTCAACGGCCTCTTCATCATCCGCATCTGCAGTTGTCGGTGCCTCAACATGATTAAGTTCTGCGCTGCTTTGGTTGAACGATGCCTGCAGCTCTACGTAGCTGGTTTCGTTATCGCCATTACTAAACTGAGCGCCTAGGAAAGGCATACTGGGTAACATGTTGGACATTATTTTTTCCTATTAGGTTTAGTATTATTTTTGAGTGTAGTGAATTATTTGTTTACAATTGAATCAAAATGACATAACCATAACAACAATAAACATTTTGTATGAATATTGTACTGCACTAGGCAAGTATTATACTGGTCAAAACAGACACAATGTGTATTATCTATAGTGGTTAAATCTGTGATCTGATTATGGTCTGCTAGTAACATAACCAAAACTAGTACTGTCTGCGCAGTCACATTACCCACGGAGCAGCGACGATATCACCATTGTGAATATATTATTTACATACTTTATTGTGAGATGATTTAACTATTTTATAGTGTGTAATAATAAAATTAATAATTGTGTTTACAAATAAAGTAATTATGCCGGGATGTGCCATGTTTGGCTGCAAGAGCTACTCTTGCAGTACAAAAGGAACGGATATTCGTTATTTCAGTTTTTCAAATGCAAAAGAATTGAGAGACAAATGGGTGATTGCCTGTCGCCGAGAAGATAAATTTAATATAAAAAATGGTAAAAAAACAAATTTACATTTTATTGTGTTTATTAATTGTAGGTTATGTACGTTCTATGTATTTTGACAAGAAATGCTTAGAAACCTCATTCAAACATCAACTTTTAAATTATTTACCCAAGAATATTCGAAACCTGAAGCCACATGCCACACCAAACTCAGCATTGGCAGCAGCACAACAAGAAGAGAAAATTGTTGATATGCGAAACAAAAGAAACGAAAGATAGGAAAACAGTATATTATTATGTAAATCTCACTCAGGTTTAAAAAACAAAAGATGGATTTCATTAATGTAGACACAGAACCTGTACTTTTAGAGCAGTGTCAAACTTTGTCATAAACGTAAGACTAGTTGTGCTTTTTATTTATTTGCAAAATAATTTTAATTGATTTGCTCAGTAGCAGTTCTCATGAAAAAGAGATTTCTGCCCTAAGAAATAAAATAACTTTATTGAAAAACCAGAATGAAGAGCTTTTGTATGAAATTTACAAATCATAAAATGTGATTCATTTTTCTTGTTTATTTATTGTATTTGTATACAATTTGGGCACAATTTTTAGATTTACAGGTTTCTAAGAATACAACTTATATGAAAATCTGTTAATGTAATTACCTATATAATTTGTAAATTATTTTTAGTAATAAAATGTTTTTGTTTCAATTGTTCGACTATATTACAATGAAGTCTAATTCATATATTTACAGTAAAACATTAGTATAACGTAATTCATAAGTTTTATTTTATTTAAAAAAAATTTGTGACCAGAGTATCAAAATTGTTGCTATTATGGTAGAACTATACATGCGCCCTGACAGATTATTATAATCAGATCACGGTTAAATGTATTAGAGCGATATTCTAATTTACTTACATACTTTTTACCCTGTCTAACTATCAATCCAGAGCCGTGGTGGTTTAGTGGATAGGTTGCTAGACTACGAAACCAAGAGTTGCAGGTTTGAATCTCGCTCAAATTCTGGGGTAATAATAGGCAGTCAGTACGTAGTGCTAGCAACGTTACTACCCTTCTGTACCGTAGGCTCTAGATTGTAGCAGACCTATCCTGTTACGACCCCAAAGGGTCTTCTAAGGTCTGTTACAGGGAACTATTATTATTTAACTATCAATCCACTTTTGAATTACTTAGTATGTTTATATTTCTCATAAAATGAAGAGTTGTTTGCATATAAAACTTTTGATTGGAACCTTTCAACTACTTGAATATTGGAGTTTGCTGCGGTACCCCACAGCTGAATGCCATATGTGCATGTAAGCCTGAACAGCATCACAGACCAATGTAGTACTTTTTTTTAATATTTCACTAAATGGTGTATATTTTTTTGCTGTTTAGATTTTATATATCTGAAAGGAAAGCCTAATGAAATCGGTGGGTATGTCTGTTTGTCGCGACTTTCAACTGGAAAACTACTGAACCTAAAGACATAAGGGGGTATCATTCGAAAACCTATGGCCTACCGAGTTCACATCCGCGAACCGGCATAGGTAGAATGCCCTACAACAATGCAACAAGGGTTTTTAGCGGACCCAACTTCCAATATGTCATTCCTTATAACTTTTGATCGAGGCAGCTTCCGAGCTGGAGACCAGCTTCTATTTCTGTCATTTCTGACATCTGTCATGCTTTATAATTTTTGATCTGTGATAGAGGCATGACGTTTTCAGTATTCAACTAAGGACCATAAGTCAAGTCCAGACGCCAAATATCAGCCTGATTGGAAAATCTCGAGACTGGTTTGCCCGGAAATGGCTGCAAATTTTTGTTTATGTATAGAAGCCCAGACATTGGTGGAAAAGGAGTTCCACGTTCGTACTTATTAATAAGCAAAAAGGTACATTTTCTGTTTGCACCAGGACAGTTAAATTTTTTCAATTTTGTCAATTACAAAGTCACTATCGCAAAGCTGTAATAACTATACAAATAGTCTTGCATTGCATGCCGAGATGTATAATAAAATACGCCTCTCTGTAAAGAATATTAAAACAAGAAATTTGTATATTATACAAGATTAAAAACTACATCTGGGTTGTCGCACGGGTAGGGGCTGGCTCATAATTTTTTTGATAACTTTACATTATTATTATTACACTACAATTTGCAGCAGTTTTAATTTTTCCATTGGGGTATGCTTATTGGCACTGCAACATCCAGGTCCTTATTATGCCTACTGACATGCAGCCTTACATACTACGTCACATACACCCATAGGTATCAAGCGAGACTCGAACTCGTCGGCGCTCTGGTTCCCTGGACAGAGGAGCACTACTCTTGACAACTGGACTACCTACAATTGTTTTATATTGCAACACAACTAAAGCGTAGAGTAAGCTGCATGTGCCTAGAAATAGTAAAAGTTTTGGTGTCTCATTTTCCCTCTAAACAAAACCACTCACAAGTAGACTAACCCTAAAGGGCTCCAGGTACACTTGGTTACAGGAAAAATGCTACAAGAGCTAACGGGAAAACGAATAAAGGCTATAATGCAGATATTCAACGCAGTAATAAGACTAAGTTACTTTCCACTATTTTGGAAAATACCATAAATAATCATTCTACTCAAATCTAGAAAAAAGATAAAAGAATCAACTTCGCACAGACCTATAAGTCTGTTACCAGTGCTCTCCAAAGTCTTTGAAAAGGTTCTGTTGAAACGAATTAAACCAATAATAGAAGATAAGAAAGGAATCTCCAATCACTGATTTGGTTTCAGAAACAATCATGGCACAGTAGAATAATGTTATCGCGTAGCCAAAAGAATCAGCAATGACCTAGAAGCGCATAGGCATTGTTCAGCTACCTTGCTTGGTATTCGACCAAGTTAAATAAGGAATTAAAAAATTTATTGTAAATTATGCTGACCAAATGGAATGTGATTGTGACTTCTTCAATGAAACTTTTTCAAACAGGTGGATCGGCAGAGACAGTCCAACACTATGGCCAGTGAACACAATCCCTTTAGATTTTTTCTAGGGACGTACAATGCAGTTTGCCGTTTCCCGATGTCAAAACTAGAGAGATGATAGCTAACGAACGTGTGTTGAAGTGCATACATAGAAACTTTGTAAGTTGAGGCATTAAAGTTTTTAGTTTATAATCGGGGACAGATTTATGTTTATCTTCTGTTTCCACCACTAATTCTAACATTACAGAAAAACCGTTTTTGTGCACAGTTTCGAAATTAGAACGGAGAACATATTGTGTGAAGATTTAAGAAAATCTAGATAAGCTGTTTGGTTTATTAGAGAAATATCGAGTGGTTAGACTATTAGTTGTTTCTCCCTTCATTCATTCATTCGTTCCATGTAACTCCTTAGTGGAGCGTATGGCGCCATTGGCGTTTCAATTTGCGATGGTAAAAGATGGCAGATTGCTAGTCCTGTGTATCTGGAGTTGAGTGGTCCACAATCTTCTTCACAAATTTTTTCCACTCTTGTTTGTTTTGTGCAAGCCTTTTAACCTGCGTCCAATTGATGTTTTGGGCTTCCAGTTCTTTATTCACATTTCTTTTCTATGTTTCTCTGGGTCTTCCCCTCGCTCTCTTGCCTGTCGAGTTTCTCCCTTAATATTTACCAAAAAAGGAAAACTACATTATCATCTTATCCTTACCGAGATAACAGATTAGTTAACTAGAATTTTCAATTTTTAGAAGAAAACCGTTAAACGCCTTGAAGTGATACTCAAGAGTATGAAAGAAGATAACGAAGAAAAGTGCTCATAGCTATATTTATTTTCTTAGATCATGATGGCAATAAAATTTTTACTTTAGGCTACTTTTATACAACAAAAGTAGTCTATTCAATATTATTTCAAATACATAAATTGCAGAGCGTTAATGCCATAAGCTTTATTATCCTTTATTTGCGTATGCATTGGGGGGAAGTTGTATGGTCTTTTCAAAGACCAAAGTACGTTCAATTAATCAAGTTAACGGCGTTACGGTTTATGGTGTTTCATGTCTTTCATTATCTATTAACTTATTTGGGTCGTACTGAAAATCTCCATTGGGATCGCCAAATTACCTGGAATTGAGTGTGAATGGGTTAGTATCTCTTAAGATCACATTTACAGCTTTGCAAGTTTGATGAGGCTCAAAATGGCCCTAAATTGTATTTTGGTTTTCTAAAATGTTTCTCATACAGAATGATTTTTAGGTATCATGCAGAAAAATTGATGTAAGATTGGTCTTTTGGTAATTTCATCCAAGATGATGATTTTCCACCAAAAAGAAGAAATTTTGCATTTTCTGTAAACTGTGAGTCAGACCAAGAGTACAATATGGCTGTGGATTGATTGTGCAACACCACAGTGGCTAGATTAACAAGGATTCAAAAGCTTGCTTGTTTGGGGAAAACAGAGGTAACGAGGATGACATCTACAGCACTGCTGCATATTCTGTTAGGGCTGTTACACATTGTTTGTATCTACATACTACAAAATCGAAGTACACGTCGAACTGGACTTAGATAATAGTTGTTGCTTTATGATCTTTACATGAAAAATCTTCCAAAGATTCATTTGTCTGTTGTACCAATAGTTTTTGCCTAATTAATATTGTTTTAAAAAACTCAGACCTACCACAAGGTTTGGGTACATTTGAGTCAGTTCATAGCAATTTTCTATATCTGATCATATGATACAGCTATGGATCTATGTACACACAGCAGTAGTAGTAGCCAGCAGGAGAGATCGTACAATCAGGTTGACTTTGATAGTGCCAGGGTGCTGTAGCTAATTGAGTCTTCCTTAGATTCTTCAGAGAGAAATGGAAATTGTCGAATATCGCAACATTCATTAAAAGGTTATATGAGAAAAGTGATCAGAAAAATAATAGCAAACTTAATGTTAGAATCCAAAGTTTCAATATCTTATAATATTTACTGTGTAAAGCAAAAGGGGATAAAAGCCATTAACTGGAGTTCTTTGATATCGTGAAATTCACCAATCTAGCCTCAAGCCTAATGAGTTGTTCAGCTTTCTCGTTGCACGAGACCCAGTTAAGTGTAACTTCTTTCGTCAAAGTTAACAATTCTAGAACACCCATGCATTTTTAAACAAATGCGAACCCACCTCTAAATGAAGTTAAGTACAGTAACTTGACTATTTGAAGATATACATAGATATATTCAAACTTTGATCTTAACTCTTCCATGGTGACTACTATAAGAATTTCATATATCTCATGAAAAACTGACATGACCTTACTTAAAGAAAAAACAGGCGCAATCTCTAGCTTTTTCAAGATCATACCTAGCCCAGAACTCTGCATAGTTCAGAACTATTGATATAACAAATGAATAAATTTTCAAGAGTTTTATTTTATTTTCGCCTTGATAATGAACTATCGAAACATTATAAGCATTAATTATGAAAGGCTTGCTTGTCTGAGGACAGCAGAGGTAATAAGGATGACACCTATGGCAATGGTGGAGATTCCTCTAGGGTTGATATACCTTATTATTTAACTGAGGTAGGAGAGACTGGAACATAACCGAGTATTTAAGTGACTGCACGTCATATGATGATTGCTCAAATATCAAAGAGGAATTTTATTTATATAGAATGAATCAAAGCAAAATTATTCTCTTATAATAGTGAATTCTTTAAAGATTTATTTGTTTATTAGAATGATGGTTCTTGCCTGACTGAGAGACAGTAAAGAAAAATCAGGAGCTAGAACAATGTTAATTTACGGCAGTTCTTTATGCAGAAGTATGTGTAATTGTTAAAGCAACCATCGTGGAACTGAAGGTAGATACTCAAAGTACACTTAAAATGGTATGCTCATCTAGAGCCAGATTCGCACCTGTTCAAAAATTATACAGGTCTAGATGTTGGGACATATAGGTTATGAGAAAGAAGAGTAACTCGCTAAGCATGAGAACTGCTATATAAATGACTTGTAATACTTATTGTGTGAAGCAATTTATTGTAGTTTTTTGACATCGTGCAATCCAGCAATCAACCTAGTAAAGCATAGCAATTCCTAATTATCCTCTATCACTTCGCAGAACCTTGAGGTTGAGATATTTAACAACTGGTGTCTTCATTTCCTTCCTGTAAAGTACATATTGCATTTGTTTAAGAAATGAAATGTCTTTTTTCTCTTTCTAGATCTCAAACAATTAAGATCGTTCTCAACAGCTGCCAGTTGAGATGCCTTTTCAGTCTGCAATAGACTATACCCAGAAAATATTTATATAAAAATCTTTGGCTCCCAGCGTAGAGATCAGCAACTTTTTTCGTTAACTTTTCTGAATAAATATGAGCCCGGCTCTAGATGAGTGTCATATTAGTGCAATTCAACTATGCCACATTTAAACTTAGTACTTATTTTTTTCATAGTGGCTGTAGTATGACTTTTATATATCTCTTCTTGGAAGATATGATAGCCAAGACCAAATTAAGTGTTTAGAACCTTCTGGCTTTTCCCCACTGTTGCAGTTGATTATATGGTCAAACTTCCATTGATGCTTTTCCAACTTCCCTTGTACGTCGCATTGTGATGCGTAGAAGAAATTTGGATCTATATGAGTCCTTGGCTTCTAGCTTAGCGATTGCTCTGTTATTTCATTGCCTTAAGACACATATACATTCTGGCAGCTAGACCAACATAACTTCTTTCGTTAGTCAACTTTTCTAGAACGTGCATTTCTGAACGAATAAGAACATATATGCAACTCGACAATTTGAGAATACAAAACACAATTTTCCTTGGGTTGTGATGCCCTAAGATCCTAAATCTATATAGGAGTCCTCAACTCCCAGCTTAGCAAGTTGCTCTGCTTTCTCATTGACCAAGACATCTGTACATTCTGTCACCCAGACCAATAAAACTTCCTTAACTAGAGCCAACTCATAAAATGTCTGCATTTGTACAAAAATGTAAAGGCTCTAGATTGGATTTGACTGTCTAATACATATATTCTCTTTAGACTTCAGCCCAAACCTTTCTACGACGGTTGCTCTCTGAAAGACTGATGCGAGCTTATTAAAAGGTATAAGCGCCATCTTTTGGTTTCCTAGCAAAATATCTGCTCACAAACTATAATTAATAAATGTATTTTTGCCACATCCCACCTTCACTTGCTTTCATTTTTTCTTGACAATAAAGTATAACTACCAAGACTATAACAATTCAGAGCAAGAAAGGAAGGTATAAAATATAATGACCAAAAAGAGATAACATTTTTCTCCTTTGGTAATTTTTAAGGGATGGAAGGTGATTATTATTAACAATTAATAAAGAAAAAAGCAATATATCAAAAATCTATAGAACTTTTTATATCAATAGTGATAACTGATGTGTGTTGAATGAGATTCCAGCTGATAAACTTGGCTCTACGGAGCTTCTAATAAAATATTCGGCCATATTAACCGAACAGCTGTGCAAAAACGGAAATCATGTTTAATAAAACAACGGCTATGTTTTACATCATTTTATTTAACATATGTAAACTGTATACATAACTAACTATAAATTTACATAATTAAAGCAATATAAATTGTTAAAAACTTAGAAAATTTCGATAAACATGATCAGATCCTATATAAGTAATTAAAATGCAGCGATTGGTCCCGTAAGTTTCCAGTGATGTAAAAGCAAAAATTACGCAGAACCATGAAAATGAGAATAAACGGAAATAAATTTTGTGCTCACGCGGCTCTCCCACCTCTTTCAGGAATTTGGAATGACAACTTTCTATAAAATCTACTTCGAAGGCACTCCTCACCTGTGTAAACTCTTATAAAAATCGCTATGTACATATAAGTGTAGTAAAAATATTTTGATTGTAGGAAAGGCATACAGTTCAGTGTAAAATAGGTACATGATTTACGAAGGCAGCCGATTCGCAGTCCTTTTGGATAATTGACCATTTAGGCAAACAAACGTTGCAACAAATGGGTAGTGGTAGGACGAAAGGCTTGCCGCAAGATTGACATGCATTGGTTTTGTTAATTTACATCAAATGTTAGCATATTATATACAAAGGTTAATTTTTGGAGACTCCGTAAGAGGACAAGTCGCCGCCTCTTTGAGGTTTACAGTTGCTTAAAGCAAAAAGAGCGAAACAAACTGTAGTTTCAAAATAAATTTGGAAGTTTATTCTTAATATGGTATTCGATAATTTTCTAATGTCCTCTTTCAAATGCCTCGGTTATAACATAAATTGTTCCCAA
This sequence comes from Sinelater perroti, assembly GCA_036346155.1. NCBI lineage: Eukaryota > Metazoa > Arthropoda > Insecta > Coleoptera > Elateridae > Sinelater > Sinelater perroti. The sequence goes on along the minus strand of JARFIY010000254.1, from coordinate 17,494,888 downwards.
GATATATAAAGGCAAGTATGACAAAATTGCAGCAGCACAACCTCAAGTTAAATATTGGCAACTTCAACGTAATTTGCCGGCAGCATGCCAACCTGGCCAGTGCGCTGCACCTCACCGGTCATCCAGCCGCCATCAATGCTACTAACATTTATAATCAGATCACCATCCAGGAAACTCACTTCATCATCATCTTGTGCCTCGTAATCATACATTGCTCTGTAGACTCGGCCAAGCGACCCATAGTTGTGGTTCAGCGGATCTATGTCATGCACAGACCCTATATGCCGCTGGGGCGGATTGTTGACAGGCCCCCTGTCGGAGGTGTAAATTCAGCGTCTGCGTGTTCCGGCTGGCTGAGTAGGGGCTCACTCCAATTTGAGGGTCATAGTCGGCGATCTTGCCAATGCTGTTGGGGTTCCCGATGGGCGGAGGAGGTACCGGAACATTAACATTAACGGGAGGTGGTGGCACCACCAAATTCGCGTTGGCCTGGTCTCCAGTTCCCTTGTAGCCATTCTCATTGATGGTGCGCCGCTGCTCCATCTCTGCCTTTTTCTGAAGTTCCCCATGGTATGCCACGTTGCTGATGATTTTGCTGTTCTGCTTGATACGTAGCGTCTCCGGATCGTCAGCCACCTGCGTGAACTTGCCCTTGCTTTTCTCAAAGTCCTCATGGTACTTAACGTTCGACTGCAGCTTTGTGTTTTCGGCAATTCGTCGCAGCTCCGGCGTCTCTGCCATCGTGGTTGCTTTCGCTTTGGGTATGTGTCTGCAAATTAACCAAAATTAATGCAGTCACAGAAATATGAGCTTTCACTACTTACGCCTCGCAGTATGGTTCCTTGTTGAACCCTTTGTAGTTCCGCATATTCAAGGCCATTCCGCACTCTTTGCATTTGAAGCAAGGCTTGTGCCATGTCTGCGTAAAAAATATGTCATCAACAACCAGCGCCTATCAATTAGAGCATTATCTTGCTGACTTGCATTAGAGCAAACCAAGCAGAATAAGTGCTAGCTTCGATATTTTGCAATCACAGTTTTTTAAAGAGAACTTTATCATCCAATTTGTATATTAAATAAATGAAGAACAAAAGAAAAGCAGGGGCCAAGCTGTAACTCATTAGAGAAAGAATAGTAAAAACAAGTCGGAACATGCATCAAGTTGGAATTTAAAGATGGGCTAATTGTAGAGATTGCCAAAATGAGAATTTATAATATGACAGTATGCAGTATGAGAGTTAACAGAGCAGAAATGCAAGAAATAGTAGATCAAGAGATGGACAGTGAATGTTATGCTTCAATGAAGAGCTAATTTGAAATGGAACATGTAAGAATTTGAATAAATTCAAGGTGAGGGAAGCCCTTAAATGTGCATGCTGTCTGTCATCCCTCACAAGTATGCCTAAAGAAAGAATTGACATATGATGACAATATCTTAGAAACCTTGAACAGAACAAAATAGACGAGGTGAAGGAAAGTTGAGGTCTTACGGTCGAAAACAATGGTACAGAGGAGTTGTCACAGGCTTGAACTGAAAAGGTCATGCTTTAATGTGAAGAAACAAATACTTTGGCAATAAGAAGTATATCGAAAGGCCCGTTCCGGCAGCAAGCTTTCCAGAGATCTGCACCGCCCCAGCACTGCTAAAATAGCCAGAACCTAATTAAACGGCGGTTCAATAACCGGCGCGTCTAGTAAATTTCTAGCAATTTAAGCTAATTAATGTGACGTGCTCCACGCAACTTTTTTTTGAAGGCGGCAGCAGCTTAGTCACTGTCGCCCGGGCAGGCGGCGGCGGCCGCTTCCCTGGAAACGCCGCATCGGGGGCATGTGTGCGTCTAATTACGTGAGTCACCGTTTCCAAACCGCGGCCGCCGAATTGGACCGCAACCTTGGCTTAGAAACACTTTCCTGCGCCGACATTTGCAGGAAGGTTAGTACTTTCTGCGGCTGCTGGCGCCGCGTTCCGCGGAAAGGCCGGCCGCCGCGGAATAGCTCCCCTCCGCGCGCGCTTACCTTGTCGAGGCACTTGAGCTCCTCCGTGGGGTACACGGTCTTCTCGCACCTCGCGCACTTTTTGTTCATCTTCGGCGGTCTGTCGACAGAACTGTACCTTCTGTATTGAATCAGCGTTTCATTAAAGCACTCGGCTGCGTCTTAATGCGGGCTGATAACTAGGAATCGAACCATTCACCCGTGTTAACCGTACACGGACCACAAAAATGCAATATGCACACCCTTGGTTCATTACAGCTGTGATGCGCGTGCGCACCGCCACCGGGTCGTTGCTGCTCCGCCCAAGCAAATGTTAAAAGAAGAATTCTCATCAGGACTAAAAGTACTTTAAAGTTAAAACTCATGCAAATGATGAAGTGTTCTATGTACACCATCTAAGATTCGGTAGGGCCCATTGCACAGTGTACTATGGCATTCATACATAGCACAATTAAATACAATTCGTTAGTGACGTCTGTTATGACGTATGCGCCGTTTAATATGCAAAATTTAATTTCAATTTGAAGTGTTTTTAAGTGTAATCTACCTCAATCATATTATTTTTTTTTAAATTTTTTGACCAGAAAGTTATTGAAGACCTATCTTTTACCAGTTCTTCAGCCTCTTTTTATTTGAACCTTTTTTTTGAAAATAAGTACCTATTTGATCGTTCCACTTCTTTTATGTTTTTGTTTTTTTCTATTTTCTTCTATCATCATCCCTAAATATTTGCACTGTTTAACTTCCTCTACCTTCTCAATTCCTATATTTATATCTGTATTCTCGGGTTTTCTTGCTACTACCGTCATTTTGGTTTTATTGCTATTTATCTGTGGCTGTTGTTTTTGTAATTCCTTTATATTACATATTTAGATTGCATTAGATCTTTTTTATTCATCAACAGTACAATATCATCTGTAAAGGCTAAATGATTTATTTCTTTTCTTTCGAAATTGTAGAGATCCCATGTCGTTTTTATTTTGTCATTACATTCCTTGATTAGGTCATCCATTACTATACTAAACAAGTATAGACTGAAGGTTTCTCCCTATCTCGCCCCATGTGGTTATGAATCCTTGTGACGTCCTATTTCTCATTCTTACATAGTTTGCTTTTTGTGTATATAGGATTTTCATGCTTGTGATCATTTGATTGTTTATCTTTCTTTTGTTTAATATCTTTTATATATCGCTTCTATTCACCAAATCAAATGCTTTTGATACACCTATCAAGCATAGGACTATTTATATATTTGTTCCTATTGTTCTCTCAATCACTGTTTTACTAGAAATATTGCATCTACTCTATATCCATTTTGTATGTCATCTAAATTTTTCCACTAGGGCTTTTAATCTTTCTGTTAATGATGCTCTAATATATATTTTCAAGAATGCTTAATAGACACAGACTTCCGGTATCTCATTGCCTTTGTATATTTTATTTATTAATTCTAACAGCATTTCCCCCCTTCTTTCTGGGGTTATTTGTTGAGGACCTTATTTTATTTTCCTTTATAGTTTTTCTAGCTATAGTTCGATTAGTTCTTTTACATTATTGATTCTTTTGTCATATTCCTGGTCTCTTCTTTATTATTGTCCAGTAATTCTTTATAATATTCGCGCCATCTCTCCATTATTTTATTCTTTCTTTAGTAGGTCTTTATTTTTATTTTCGCTTAATTTACTTTCCTTCAGCTTTTCAAAACCCTATAAAATAATTTATAGTGGCCCGTGAAATTTTTTTGTCAAAACTTCTTCCATTCTTCTTTCCTAGCCTTAAGTTTCACCAAAAGTCTGTTTGTGTTTAAGTATTTTTACAGGCTTGTCTTTTGTTTTTTATCGCTAGTTTAACTTTTTTGATCTCCGTGCTGTTTTTTTTTAATATTCTTCTTCCAGATCTGTTATTCTGCATGTTTCTCCTGCACTTTCTATACCTTCTTTGAATCGTTCCCATTGTACATCATATTCTTTCATATTAATTATATGTTGTAGTTTTTGTTTTAAGTTCACTCTGTATTTTTCTTTTACGTCCTTTTACCTTAATTTGTATGTTCTTCTTTACTTGTTTTCGTTATCATTTTTGCTTGTAACGATAGTCTTATTTTAGTTTTTACCAAATTATGGTTACTTTCTATTTCATAGCTACGTTTAACTCTGGTATCTTTTATTTTTCTCAAAAATGTCCTCTACACATAATCAATTATGGACCTTACATTTCCGGATGGTAACACTTTGTGTCACAAAATCTTTTACCTATGCTATGTATAACAAATAATTGTTGCTCTAGCAATAAATGTATATTAAAAAAAATTGTGTATGTCTTTATGTTTGAACTTGGTGTTGGTAATTACTAGATCATTGCTTTTTCCCATTTCTATTGCATAGCTCTTCTCTATACTTTCCTGTCATTGGATAATTTCTGTCTACTTGTTTACCGACCTTTCCCAATACCTTCACTACGTTCTCAAGCTCTCTCAAGTTCCTTCTTATGCCAGTTTTTCATTCTTGTTTTTTCGGGTCTTGCTTTATGTAACTGTCCTCATAAGACGATTTTCATTACTATCCCGTTTCCACTTCTCTTCGCTATAACCTTAATATTTGAAAACCCATCTTCACTGTTTTTCTTTCCGTTTTTTCTTCATTAGCTTTGATTCTTATCTTTCGTTGTATTACCCTTTCTTTTTCCTGATATCTTTATTTAAGAATATTTTTATTTTTTTAAAGGTTTTTTATCTTTTTTTGTTTTTCATTAAATTCACCTCGTCAGCTATGTATTTTAATTCTATTAAGCGTACTTTCTTACTTATGTTCTTTATCTCTTTTATTTCTATTTTCATTTGTAAGGTATTTTTTATAGTTCTCCAACATGTCTAGTTTGTTATGATCATGCTCTCCAAATCCTGGGTAACCACATTATTTCTTCTCTTCTTTCTCGATCGTATCTATGTTTTTCTACTTTTTTCTTAGATTATTTCTGTGCCTCCCTCAATTCTTTCAGTTTTCTTTAATTTTTTTCACTTTACCCTTTTGGTTTTTGTTTTTATTTTTTTGCTTCTTTTTAAAATCCCTTCTGTATCTTCTAAGTTTCCTTTTTTCCTCGCCTTTTCCTTGTCTGACATCATTCTTGACTTACCTTTCTAGACGAACGACCCCTCTGACTGCGTTCCTTGTTTTGCTGTTTATTACTAGGCGTAGTAACATCGCTTTTAGAACGTGCAGTATCTTCCTTGACTCTAACCTCACACCTTTTATATTTTATTAGTTATTAAGTCTCCTAAAGAAACAATCAAAGTCCTTTGTCTATATATAGTAATGGTGAATAGTTTTATCAGAATGCCAAAAAGTTACAATAAGAAAGAAAATAAGAGGATGTGTCAAATGAGCAGGTGAAACTATTCTTACTGTATGCTTGTGTCCCTAACCTCACTAACAGTAGACTAATTTCTTGGGTTTATTTGCTGGAATCTGATTTATAGATGCATTTGCTCGAAACTATTGGAGAGAGAATCATCTTGGTGGATGCAATTATTGGTGTTATTTGATTTCTCGTGGTTTCTTTGTCTTGATATTTTGTTGATAGCCAACTTAATCTCTTGATTTATACAATCACTATCTCGGCGATTGTTGATAACTGAGCGAATCTCTTGAACCCCCTGTTTGATAAGCAGTTGCCTTTGTTATTCAGATATAATCTAGAAGATAAATTAAAATAGAGATTTTCTTTTATTTTTTGTATTGTGTTTCGGTTGTGGGTTTTCAATTCTGTTTCCTACACCCCGGTGATTAGACACCGATTTCTTCAACTCGTCCAGCGCTGCGTGATTTTGCCTTTTTCTTTTTTTATCGTTTGCTTTAATATTCTGAACACAATAGAGTGTTGATTACCCGGACTAACGGGGGATAAAGGTAATCTAGACAATATTATCACATAAAATAAGTTTACCAAAAAAAATTGATTAAAAGACTTTCCATATCCCACTTTTTATTTCCATTACTTATTTCTACGTTTAAAAATTGAATGAACCCTAGATAGTCGCTGCATTTAGATGGTCAATATTTTGTGAGTGAATTCGCAGTAAATCATTTCAGCGACTGTCAAGGACAACTTGGCCCGGATAACCGGCCATCCGAATAACCGGAGTCTGAATAATGGACGGTGTATTGTTTGTGGGATAACTGCTATGTTGCCGTTCTTGGAATTTTTCAGCCCCAATTATTTTAAGTTGAGAGTACAGGTTTTTCTTAAAATATAAAAGTCTGGAACTGGTGGTGTAACGGGTGGATTTTTTGTGGGAGGTTTTACAGGCTCATCAGTTTTTGGAATAATTAGGTCTATATAAAGTGGCAATTGGCAATCATTTACCTATAGTCTGACATTAACATTACTGTTTTATTGTAGTAAATAGATTCAATATACTTTGACCTTGAACACGGCAATGTGGTAATTGTTTCAAGTTGATTTTCGTTACCAAGATAGCGACAATCAAAACATATTTTAGTTGAATGAAAACTTTTATTGTGTTCTGAAAAAGTCTTGTTTTATTTATATTTTAAATTTAGCCAGTACTATGATGGCCTTCTTAATAGATTACCAGCAGTCGTCTCTCTTTAAAAATTTTCTTGATGTTTTCGTTTTTTCCTAGTCGCACCCCAGTTCTTCTTGTACTTCCTAGTATCTTTCTACTCTTCTAGTGTCTTTTGGCCCTTATTTAATTTGTCCTTGATATAGTTTCTTCTATTTTTTCTCTTATTGTTGTTATTTATCTCTCTTTTTCTTGACTTGGTTTATTTTTGTAGATTTTGTTGATTCTACCCTTTACCTATTTTGCATGATTATAGCGTAGCTCATTTTTATACCTCTATACCCTTAAGCAATGATGTGCAAAGTCCTTTTAATTTGTCAAAAATTTTCCCAACTATATGAAGACTTTGAATTGCCATAATATTGTAACGTTGCTTCTCTCCACAGTTGTAATTAAATCGCTATTTACTAAAACTACTTATTTATTTTACTTGCAGGCAATCAAACACTATTTATGTGCACAACACATACAAATAATAACGTAAAAGTTATTTATCTGCAATGCTTATGTATGTTCCACTCGTTTCGCTTCCGGCACGTGAATTGATCTTTCGAACTGCCTTGTTGCGTGATATTTAATCAGTTCAAAACGTGTGCCAGAATGTACGCGAAGTTTTTCGTAAATTTCTAACAATTTCGTATTGTTCGAGCCCCTCAGGTGCGTCCGCAGCGCGTTTGGATCCTTGGAAGGCATTATGAGCGTCGCTAATGCGAGACGTCTGGACAGCGCTACGGGGAGTGTTCGGAAATCTATTACAATATGCCCAAGAGCGAGAAAGTGAAATCAAATGGTCATTTATTGCTCTGACGTTGAAAAGATAAACACATACATAACATTTCTTTATTATATAACAAATGTACATCGAATCGCTACTACTATAATGCCGTCGTAAGACAAATAATAGATTGCATGGTTATGATACTAATGCACACAATAATTTTTTGTTTGTTACTTAGGTGATTTTGAATTTGGTGAATCTGCTGTTTTGCGAAAGAGTTATAACGTAACACAAACTCAGATAACCAAAAATAGGACTTGAAAACAATCGCATGTCATATCACAAAGTTACATTATAATTGGTGTCAGAAATTTGATTTCATCACTGAAAAGTGATGTGACTCTACCATTAGCTGGAAGGTGGTTGTGGTTTGATTCACTGATCAAATTGCAGCCCTCACATGCTAGGTCACGACTAGGGCAATAGAATTTATGAGAACACTCAGGTGAGTTTCGTAGTATTCTATTGCTTTGTCTCTATCGCCCAATTCTTAGGGAATTTGCTATACTAATAATGATAAATGTGATTGCTACAAATAGATCAGCCGACCGTGTTGATATTATTAGTGTTCAGGAAGAGTGTACGTCACGGCCGGATACAAATCTGCCTATCCGTGTTAAAAAGCCACAGGACCAAGTAAAGGTAATGCTGTGGTGTGGTGTCATGTCTTTTGCAGTCCTGTTTTTCTTTTTGTAGAAACAATATAGCGTGTCCAGTAATTTTCTTTTCAAGTTAGGGTGACAAATGAATTCGTCAGACATATTTGTTGGCAGTGTATTTCCTTCGGAAACTCCGAACATTATTACTCATCTAAAACATTATTTAGTGGTTACACGTTGTTTGATATACTTCTAAATGTCCCTTCTTAGTAAGTTGTGTTTAAAAAGGATAAATACACACACACAAAAATGTTTTCCCTCGATATGATATTAGGTTTGTGATACCGAGACGCAATGACGCCCTGAGTTGGTCAACCAGTTGGTTATTGCACTACACATTTTTTTCTGTGATTATTTGAACCCATTCTCCCACCTCGTGCGTTGGTCTGCTAGAAATATGCAAATGTGTTTTTCGCCTTCCCTTGTTTTGAATTTTCTTTGTGTTAAATTAAAAGGCAGTGAAATTTTTTGCATCTTCTCTAAAACTTTCCTCTATTACTGTTTAATATTTCTGCGAACATATTTTTTCATATTTGTTAATGAACGAAGCGCCCTCTAGAGATTACATGCTTGTTCGGGGAATTACCAGTTTTAAAGTAACAGAATCAATCGCTTTAGATTAGTCGATTATCGTTGGTCCAGCAGCATCTTGGTCTAATAAAAATTGCAACTGGTAACGAAAATGTGACTGGTTTTATAAAGCGGAGCCCACGTACCAGGCCACAGAAATTTTTGGTTATCAAAATTGTCGGGTTTAAGTAGGCTCAGTAGGTGATGCCCGTCCAGTAAGTCGAATGCGCATCCGAATTTCGCCGCGGCAAACCTCATGAATATGCATTAGACCCGGTACGACTTCACAGTTCTATGTGGATTTATCTGTAAATGACTTGGTTTTTTTCTAGGTTATGTTCCGGGAAAGTTAATTTCCGCCGCCTCGTTAAGACCTTCCTTGCTAGTATTATCACTTCATTTTATCTGAATAACGAAATGGGCATAGTCGTAGGGAAGTTGTGGGTAAGCCTTTCTGCATTGCGGACTGACTCTTGTTCACTGGTGATCTTTAGAGGAAGAAAACCACAGTGGAAGTCCTCGAAAAGATCGACAAGGAGATCAGAAGCATTGAGGAGTACCGGATGAGCACTCAGCAGAGGCACAAGCGCATCGTGAGGCGCTTCATTGTCATATCCCTGGGGATCTCTCTGATCACAGCATTCTTGTGTTACTTCTACTTCTGCCATGCTACATTATATGACGAATTATTCTGTATTATACCTTTGATCTGTGCACTTGTTATGATACTCATGTTAAAACGTGTATTGACAGTGCACTACAGATGGAAGATTTCTCCAAAGCATAACAAGTTGGTTTTGCTGCATGATGAAAGAAAGAAAATTCTCGACAAAGTCATGGAAATTGAAACGTATAAAGTTGCAAAAACTATCTTAGAAAAGTTTGCCCTTGAGCCAACCCTGAAGAAAAATTCAGGCTTGCTAACACCCCCATCAGAATTCTCAACCCTTGTTGAGCAAGTGTGATCTACCTCGATCATATTATTTTTCTTGAAATTCTCTTGACCAGGGAGTTCTTGAAGTGATAATAGTTTTCCTTGGATTTGGCATTATATATATATATGACCAAATCATCTCGGGGTGTTTTCTCTGATTTTCTGGTCTACGGATTCAGTCTTTTATTTCGTCTGTATTTCTACATTTGTCAGTTTTTCAATTAATTTTAGTCCTGCTATTCTTAATGGTTTTATTTCACTTGCTTGTATTCTTCTTCTTGTCGTTTATTTAGTGCCCATAGTCACAATTCTTTCTTATTAAAGGCTGTCTTATGTTATTTTCTTTATTTTACCATTGCATTCGTTAATTACGTTAGCCATTACTATAAAAATAATAGTACCCCGGAATAGGCCACAAAGGCCTATGGAGTCGTAACAGGATAGGTCTGCTACAATCTAGAGTCTACGGTACACAAGGGTAGTAACGTGGCTAGCGTTACACACCGACCCCCTATTATTACCCCAGAGTTTGACCTCCAGGTACTCATTTATTACAGCCTGAGTCGAGCTGGGCCGTAAAAATGCAAGAGCCTTTACTATGTTAAACAAATATGGGCTTAAGGTTCCTTCCTGTTCTCATTCCAGCTGTAGATGTGATTCTTTGTGATGATTATCTTCCGTTTGTTCCATATCTTCCATTATCACTTCTATTCACCAAATCAAATGCTTCTAATACATCTATAAAGCATAGGAATAGTTTGTTTTTATTATTCTCTTAATCAGTTGTTTTACAATAAAGATTGCATCTTTCCACTAGGGCTTCTGGTCTTTCTGTTATGATGCTCTCATATTTTTTCAGAAACGATCAACAGGGAAATGCCACCATAGTTTTTGCATTCTTTTGCATCTCTTTTCTTAAAGAATGGTACAATCATTGCTAGTTCAAGTCCTCCGGTATCTCATTGCCTTTGGATATTTTATTTATTAATTTTAACATTTCTTTCCTTTTTCTTTGTTTGGTTATTTAATCACGACCTGAGGTTTTCCCAGTTTTACGTTCCCATATAATTTTTTCTAGATTTTTTATTGCTATAAGTTTGATTAGTCCTTCTATATTATAGACTCTTCCATCATATCCCTGGTCTTCTGTATTAATGTTTAGTAATTCTTTGTAATATTCGCGCTGTCTCTCCATTATTTTTGTTTTTCATTAGTAGTTCTTTATGTTTACTTAAATGTAACTGATTTTGGGTAGTTTACTTTCCCTGCAGCTTTTCAAGATATAAAATAATTTTGGTGACTCCATGAGATTTTGTTCCGGTTTTTGCACATACTTTTCCCATTTTTCTTTGTTAGCCTTAAGTACTTTTTGTCTCATTATAAAATCTGTTTTTCTTATACTCTTTACAGGTATCTAATGTTTTTGTGCTTAAGTATTTTTCCCAAGCTTCTCATTTGTTTTTTATCACTAGATTAAGTTTTTTGACCACCATGCTGTTTATTTGACCTTCTCCTACACCATCTACATTTTATTTGAATCTTTCCCTTAACGTTTGTACATCATATTAATTCATATTAATTATATGTAGTTGTAGCTTTTGTTTTAAGTTCATTCACTGAATTTTTCTTGCACGCTCTTTTCCCTTAATTTATATGTGCTTATTTTCTTATCTATGTTAGTGGTTCTGCGGTGAGAGATCAGAAAAGCCGCTGATCTCGAGGATAGCCGACAGTGCTGATATTATGAAAGAGTGTTTAGGAAGAGTGTAAGTGATGACCGGATACAAATCTGCTCATCTGTCTTAAAAAACCACAGGAACAACTAAAGGTAATGCTGTGATGTGATATTGTGTCTTTTGCAGTTGTCTGTTCTTTCTTTTTTTTTAGAAACAATATGGCATTGGCCAGTAATTTTCTTCTTAAGTTATGGTATAACATGAATGAATTTGTCAGACACATTCGCACCAAATATTTACTCATCTAAAACATCATTTAGTGATTACACGTTGTTTAATATACTTCGAAATGTACGTTTTTGTTAAGTTCTGTTTAGAAAGGATAAATACACGCACAATAATGTTTTTCATTATTAGATTAGAATTGTGACAACTCAAGTTCGTTGACCAGTTGGTTATTGCATTACATATTTTTTCGTGTGATTATTTGAACCCATTCTCGCACCCCATGCGTTAAAGTATGCTAGAAATTTGCTGTGTTTTAGCCTTCCCTTATTTTGATTCTTCTTTGTGTTGAATTAAAAGGCAGTAAAATTTTTTGTAGCGTCTCTAAAACTTTTCCCTAGTACTGTTTAATATTTCTACAAACATATTATTTTTTCATATTTGTTAATGAACGAAGCGCCCTCTAGAGATTACTAGTTTGTTCGGGGAATTACCGGTTTTAAAGTAACAACTGGCTATAAGATCTTAATACGTATATAACAATTTTTATTGTTATCACAGAACCAACAGCTTTAGATTAGTCGATTATGGTTGGTCCAGCAGCACCTTGGTCCAATAAAAATTGACAACTAGTAACCAAAATGTGGCTGGCTTTTCAAGGCCAAGCCCCCGAACCAGCCCACAGAAATTTGACAATCGTCAAAAAATCTTTGGTTATCAAAATTGTCGGGATGAAGTAGGCTCAGCAGGTGATGCTCGTGCAGTAAGCCGAATGCGCATCCGAATTTCGCCGCGACAAACCTCATGAATATTCATTAGACCCGGTATGACTTCACAGTTCTACGTGGATTCACCTATAACCGATCTGCCTTTTCTAGGTTATGTTCCGTGAAAGTTAATTTCCGCCGCCTCGTTAGGACCTTCCGTATTAGTATTATCACTTCATTTTATCTAAGTAACGAAATGGGCATAATTATAGGGAAGTTGCGGGTAAGCTTTTCTGCATGGTTGACTGACTCTTTCTAAATGGTGACCTTTAGAGGAAGAAAACCACAGTGGAAGTCCTCGAAAAGATCGACAAGGAGATCAAAAGCATTGAGGAGTACCGCAGGAGCACCGAGCAGACGCACAAACGGATCGTAGGGCGCTTCATTGTCATATCCGTGGGAATCTATCTGATCACAGCGTTCTTGTTTTACTTCTACTTCTTCCCCGCTACGTTCTATGACAGGTTGTTCTACATAATACCCTTGATCTTTGCGCCTGTTATAATACTCACGGTAAAACGCGGATTGACATGGTACTATAAATGGAAGATCTCTCGGAAACAGAACAAACTTGTGTCATTGCGCGATGAAAAGAAGAAAATTCTCGACAAAGTCATGGAGACTGAAACGTATAAAGTTGCAAAAACCATCTTGGAAAAGTTTGCCCTTGAGCCAACCATAAGGAAAAGTTCAGGCTTGTCAACATCTCCATCAGAATTCTCAACCCCTGTCAAGCAAATGTCGATACCTGCTCAACCAGGCACAGCGGTTACAGGTGGCCTTCGGCAACGTGCTTTGCCGCCTGCCAGTCAGCAAATAGTTCCAGCTTCGGCAATTTCCAAACCAGCCTTAACTACAATATCTCGCACCACTTTAAAACCTGACCCCACTCGAACTCCAATGGTCCAATCATCCACCGCATTGTCGGTAGTGGGCACTCCGTTACCCATGCCCAGAGCAATATTGCCCAGGGAACGGTCAGTATTCGATAAAATGGTGGACTATCTCGTTGGTGACGGGCCTGCAAATCGTTACGCACTGATTTGCAAGAATTGCTCCAGTCATAATGGTAATGCTTGCAATAGCAGTTGACTTCTTAAACTTCACTTACATTTTCAGGCATGGCCGTCCGTGAAGAGTTTGAATATATCTCTTTCCGATGTTGCTACTGTTTTAGTTTTAATCCGGCTCGCAAGAAGCGACCGGTGGCTCCAAAGCTCGAATTTGAAATGAAACCTCTAGAAGCTAGTAATGCTTCTGATACATCAGGTTCAGAGAAAAATTCTTCCAGTGATACAGATAGTGAATCTGATGCGCTGCTTGCACTCAAACCTGTTGTTGCTGCAGAGGGGGAACCTTCAAATGAAGCCAATTCCGCTGCAGACGTCAAAGAATGTGACGAACCTCCACAGGAAACAGCAACAGAAGCAGCAGAACAGCAAGAAGAGCTGAATGACAGTAAAGTTGCTGCCGAAAATGTAGACGAATCAGTCAGCAACGACGATACCTCAAAAGACTGATTAAAAACTTATTTATTCGAAATCCTGCTTCATCGCCTGAATTTACCAGCAAATTTGAGCAGATGGGCAGCACTATTTATTCCTCTAAGTACAAACGACCTCTTTTAATTGCATTAAAATGACGGTTTGTTTAACGCTTGTGCCAACGGTTTCATTGATGCTTTGCCGGAGCGGTGGTTGCTAGTTACAGCTATAAGCTTAGGGTTGCAGATGTATCTATACTTACCTATGTTCGGAAGTTTATTGCCGCCTGTATTGCTCGGAACTCTGTGACAGTAAATCGAAGCTCAATTTTTATGTGGTAGGAACGATTCTAGCGAGCTGCTAGGAAAAATTGAGGAAGGAGGTAGGATCTTGGTCATCGCATTTATTATGCCGAGCTGGTATTTTAATTGTGTTATTTATTCTTATTAGCGAACGGGTTGTTTTGTAATTGCTCTTAATTTTGCTGTAAATGGTATCAGTTTGTGCAAAGCATTCGAATTGTAAATAAAATGAGAACTGCCTTCGTCAGCTTGCAATGTTGACTACACGAAACTGTTCATTCTGCAGATGAAATTGATTACTATTTGTGATAACAGATTAATATGGATAACTCTTCCTCTTTATTTATTGCTGTAGGTGCCTTTATGTGTTTTGATACGATTGTTAATAAATAATTAACTCCAGTTTTGGGTTTGCTTTACAGCCGAGTAGCGGGTTCACTTGGTTATGACGAACATAATTGTTTACTGCTTCTTGAACAGGCATTCATTATTAATAATTGGACAGCTAAAATTTTATGCAGCTAAGTGTGTCACGGTAGCAACATTTTGCGCCTATGGGAATTGGCAGGAATTATGGAAATTGATATTTAGGCTTTGGTTTGCTGCGTTCACTGGCCCCTACAGCCCATTAAACATGACCTTGATTCTTGGAATGACAAATTTGTATTGTCAATTATGGAAATTATTTTATGGTAGGTTTATTTGGAGATGGATGTAAATGACAAATATGTTTATGTACATTTTTCGTTTACGACTTTACTAAACGCTGCTGTTTTGTGAGACAGTTGTAATACAAGTTAAATCTAGTAAACCAAAAATAGAATTTGAAATCTTTCGCGTCATACCACAAGTTTGCATTACAAATGGTAGCCAGAGATTTGATTTCATAATTGAAAAATGATGCAAGATAGTTTGACTCAAAGGTCAAACTGCAAAGTCTAATATCGCTGTACATTATTTACAATGGTGCAAAGCACTATTGAATTTTAAGACAATGGAAGAGCATCTTATAGAATAACATCATGTGGCAATACAACGGATATGTGTGGGTGTAGCAAACGCTTGACAAGCTAAGCTTAAAGTTCATATAATTCATAACACAATACAAGCTTATTCATCATGTCCAAGGGAGAATGGGACTGTATTTCGATGATCAAAATGGTTTCTTGAAGGTCAGATCAATACATTACTAAAAATGTCTAAGGACTACTCACCAGATGGTATAGCAACATGTTGGGGGTTTGAAATTCAATTGACATCAGATTCAAATATCATCTTAAGTTAATAATACAATTAACTTTGGTGGAAGTTGTATAATGTACTAACAATATACTGTACCACTCTGATAGCAGCCAACTAACACATCGGTAACAATTCTCAACTGGAATTCAAACGGAATCGCTAACCAAAAATCAGTATTCGTAGCTTTCTTGGTACTACAGTATTTATCACCATAAAAGAAATCGCTTTGCAGCATGCTCATCTAACTATAACTACCTTGTATAATGCTCATATAGTGTTCTTCAAGTTACAGAACTTGCAGCCATCCTGTGCTGCTGGAGGTCATAGCTGGCATGCCAAAACTTGCAAGAATTTCCATGTTATTAGCTGGGTATTCTATGTTGCTCTGCCCTTGTGGCTTAATTTTTTAGGGTTTTTACTACAGTACTGTTGTAAATGGATTTAAAAGGCCGTCAAACTTAAAGATAGCCGACGGTATTCTCATTGTTCATGAAAAGTTCACACGAAAGTATCTCTTTTAAATCACAAAATATTTTTAAATGATGGTAGCTGGAGGGTGTAATTTTTGAAAGTTGGTCGGAACCATTGTAATTCCATTAACAGCTGCTGTTATCAGATGGAGGGGGTACAAATTTTAAATCTGTATTGAAAATGTACAGGAACGGTTGAAGGTAATGCTGTGGTGTGGTATGTCTTCCGCAGTTGTCAGTTCTTTTTTTTTTTTTTTTAGTAACAATATGGCGTATCTAGTAATTTCATGAAGAAATAGCGTTGCACAACTTTGGCTACATGACTTTTTCGATATGATGCTGAAGGTAGCATTGAACGATATCCTTGAATTTATGGAAATAATTACAGAATCACAAAAGAGACTGAAGCTTGGAGTTAAAAAGAGGGAGGGAGAGAAAACAATTGCTGGATTTTAGGAAGCTGAAGTGTAGAATAACCAAGACATAGTCTGTCCGCAGCCGAAATCTAACCGTGCGTTTTTCCAAAGGGCATAGCTGTAACTTTAATCCCAAATAAGGGCGATAATATCTCACCTAACTTTTACAGTTAGCACTAACAGATTTACTACTTCATCTAATGAAAACAATAATCCTGAAGCTTACATATTACTATTAGTAATTTAACATTAAGAGTGGCTTAGTAGGTATTCCTACAAGTTTAAGTGAATTTAGAATTTCGATAGAAACAATACTATGTTAGGATGTGATGAAAACATCTTATACTTTTCTTGTGGCTCAAAACTGCAATACTTCAGTCACTGACATTTTTCCCACATAAAGCTGTCAGATTGTGTATCCAAAATAGGATTGCTTTAGATTAGGATCTAATTTGGAAGACTTTAAAATGAACCAGATACCAAGATGCTTTTTGGATAGTGTTTAAGTTCAATGTTTAAAAATTGTCTGCATAAGATTTGCAGACTAAGTGATGAGAGCAGGTCATATCAAGAAGTTTTATTGCAGCTTCTAAATGATGGTCTTCATATATTAATCATAGTTTTTTTCTCCATCTTGAAGAAATGCGAACCAATAAGTAGGTTGATCGATCAGAAGCAGTTCTTTTCTCTCAATTCTAGTCAATTTAGTCTTCATCTTTATGTATGATTGGTAGTTTACTATTTCACTGTCTATTGTGTGTTGTTAGTTTTCCTCTATAGTTTTTCTCTACTCAGGATATTCTGAGGCCCTCTAGGTAGCAGTTGATAACCCTCTTGTTCTATACTATCTATTTACCATACATAGATAATCCTGTTAACCACACACTGCAATATGGTTGGCGTAGTAGAAAAGTCATATAGCAGAGAGGTTGGTTAAGGTAAGGTTTCGAGGATTCGATAAGAGAACTGGAACCCTACTTTGCTTTAAAGCATAGAAACTTTATTTTTAGTTGGTATGGTGATACTAATTTTTCTCAACTCTTTGTTACTGGCTGTTACTTGGAGCCGTCAAGTGATTTCTAAGTAGTTATGCAAAGGGATTTCACAAGGAAGACTGTTGGATAGGCAATTATTGATCTGTGTTGGGAGATATAATAACATCCTGTGTATTCACCAGATTTTATCTTTCTGCCACTTTTTTTTTTTAATAGAGGGAGGATTAGGAATATTCATATATACCCGGGTCTAGGTGTCGAGCAATCCGGGCATGTTAAATTCAGACCTAATGAGTTCGCCTACCAACTAAACTCGTCTACCTCCCTCTCTTCGTCCTTGTGCCCCACCCGGGACCACGCGAGAATTACTTCAGGTGAGGGGCTGTATCTCATTCTAAATCTTTGTGTCTATTTCATGTTCCTCAGTCCAATTCACATGTTATTTGCCCTTGTCTATCATGTCGCTCAGTATCTTAGTACACTTGCTCTTGATCGCATCTCAGTTGTCTCGTTTTGGACTATTATTTTGCATATGTTGTCGGGGGTAATTTCGGTCTGCACATGTGTTTCTGTGTTCTGTTTAGTGTTAGCCAATGTCTGCATTAAAAAAAAAAAACGTGTTCCACATCTTCCACTTCGCCGCAGAATCTGCAGCGCCCATGTTGTCGTTTTTCAAATCGCTTTAAGTAGGCTTTAAATTCGCCATGGCCACTTAGCATTTGTGTCAAGTAATAATTCAATTGATCAAACTTCCTGTCAGCGTTTTATGTCGGGTATTAGCTTACTTGTCCATCTGCGTTCGACCTCTCCACCACTTGGCTGATACTTGCTTCACTTCTCTCAGAGATGCCAAAAAAGGTCGGGTTGAGTTTATGAATTCCATACCATTCTCTTTTTTCTGAAATGGAATTCGGCAACTCTGTAAAAGATGGCGCATTTACATAGAAAACGAAGAACGGCTAGTAGGAGAAATTAAGTTGCGCACTTGGCCAACCTACAATAAACCAGAATTTGGAATTAAAATGATTTACAATTGGTATAGTTGGCAATCCTGCTAGAAAGTAATGCACAATTTGGTTGGCGCAGTAGAAAGGATAGAGGATAGAGTGATTCGTGAAGAGAGCTGTAATTATACTTAATTGGATATTTCTGTTTTAAAGTATAAATATTCTTTCTTTCTATTTTTCAGTTGGCTCTTCTTTGTTCTCTTTCTAGATTTAAGTCTCATTTCCATATAGGAGCAAATTCCAACATTTTTCAAATTTTAAGACTAATTCTCTTTGAGACCTAGTATCTAATCTAACATTCACATGTTGATGTGCTATCAGAACAAAACTGTATTTTAGTTACAAGTAAAGTATTGAATGGATTTAGGACTTAAAGTCAAGCAAGGGATATTCCTGTGGTAAATAATTCACTTTTGTTTTGATTTGATCAACTTCAATTGGTCAAGAAATGATCTAAACAAAATGTAGGACGTTTAGAGAGGGGGAGTATGGTTCCTATTTAGATACTGCTTAACTAAAATAGAGTGTTTTTTCAATAAAGTTGTTATCAAAGGTTGTTGTTATAAGCGCTTCAGTAGGTTTTTCCTTTATCAGAAAGATTCCAGGATTGTGTATGAATCATTTCATTAGTGATCTGGTTAAATAGAGTGGTCGAGTTGGTCTCACAAGCTGATAATAGGACGCGCTTAGCATTAATATCAAATATTCTTGATTTTGTTCCAGATCAAATCTCGCTTGACTTCCAGATGGGTTGAAACTGCAAGGTTTTCACCGCTTTTTGTATTTCAAGTTCTCAAGTACTCATCTGTTCTACCATTTAGTCCTACATATAAAGAGTTTCTACATTACAGTTATTAGTTGAAGTTTTGGTTTTTTGGGGTGGGGGGGGGGAGTAGGTTCACCTCAATGTTTATTTTTGCAGCTGCTGTCTATTAGCCTTTTTACGTATCTCCGAGCCAAAAACATGCAATGCAAAGTCCAAGTCTTTAAGTCTCTCAGTAAGAATAAGAGAAAGTATACATCCATACACTACTTTGGTATGAACTCATTACATGGCAAACGTGGTCTTTCGACAGTGATTTGATAAATTAGCGGTCTTCCTTCGCGTTGCTGGCCAAACTTCTTTCTGATTAAGGCTTAAAGCCTATAAACGTAAGATATAGGCAGTTGTTTCGCAATTACACAGCATGGTGATTTGATTAATTCATGACTTGTTCCTTTTAACAATTTTTCTTGCATTAGTTTATACCATTTATGTTAATATGATCAGGATATGTTAGGATAATACTTTACTCCAATCATCTAGCACCTTCTCTCCCATCTATCATCAAAATGGAATAATAAAGATGGTAAAAATCTGTTTTTTAAAACTTGTTCCAGAGCATTGTCCTATTTCAGGAACTTTATTACACACTACCTCTTATAGTATTACCTATTTCTATTAGGATTAGGAAGAAGGTGGCTGCAATGATTAAAATGTTGAACATCAAAGTTTTATTCTTTGCTGACTACCAACTTGTTATATGTTCTCATATATATTAGTTTCTGTTGAGCCATGACAAAGTTGTATTTTAGATGTTATATCACTTCATTTTCCTTCTATACCTTAAATTATACATGTTTGGTAATATATATGTCGATATAGCCATTTTTGGAATTTGGAAAGAAAAATGAACCATCCAAAATAAGATATTTTAAGAATATAGATTATAGAAACCTAAAGTGACATTAATATTAGTTAATGTGAACTGTGATAGATGGCACTGTTTTTAATTTCTTACTTGAATTATTGAATGTTCCTTGTATTATGGTGTGTATTTCGAGTTATCAAACCACGCGTTCGTTCGTTATTTCAAAGTTGGCGCCACTTTGACGCGCAAGCGCGCATTCCGCATGCTCACATGTCGACGAATGTATGTCAACTTTGACGTGAACACAGCACTGTTATGATAATCCGATAGTCGATGCAAACTCCCAATGAGGTACGTTGTATCTAAGGCCAACTTACCAGCACTCCCCTAATTTCGCCCAATTCCAGTTCGGAAGCAAGCCCTGGCTCTGAGAAGATGGACATATCAGACACTTCCAACTCCACCTCCAGTCAAGGTTATGACGGCACCAGCGAAGTGCTGCGGCTCTCTAACCCGGCGAACACCGAGAAGCTGGACAACGAGATGCTGAACAACGACACCGGCACCGCGCACATCAAGAGCCTGTCGCTCACGCAGAATGCCACGAACTCGCACCCCCTGATGTACTCGCCTACTTCTCCCGTGTCGCCAGACTACCCCGACTTGATCCCCGAGAAGTCCAAGAACAAGAATAGCTATGTGAACTACGACAAGGGCGCCTTCAGCGTGGAGGCGCACGGGTCCGTCGATGACCTGACGGAGAAGTGCCTGGACCCAGATCTACCAATTCTAGATGAATACAACGAAAAGTTACCTGGTAAGCTATTTCTCTTGCACCCCGCCGGTAGCTGACAATTTCACTGTTCAGATTTCCCCGAGAGTCCTTCTGCCATGAGGAAGCTGATTGTGTACGACGTGTCGCTGGATTATTCTCAGACAGAGCTGAGCGATAACGAGAATGATAAGTCCATATATGAGGCTCATTTGAGTTCCAATCTGCAGAATGTGTCGCTGACAATGAATGAAAAAGAAGGTGAGTGACGGTTATAAATTAGAGTGGAATTAGTTAAATTACTACTCTTTTTCTGTTTGATGATTTATGGATGAACTGCACAACTTTTTAGGTCATCCCAGTGGTGCGTTAATTAATTGAGTAAAAATGTGGCATTATGTAGAAAGTGATTTCAAGATTGCTGCTTTCAAATGAATTAACGGGCTAATTACGTATAGCACATCTATTGGTTACATGTTTTCACATAACGAAACTTAATTCATTAAAATGTTCTTTAGTTGCTATAATGAGTTCTATCACTTCTCAGAATGCCTGAAATAATTAAAATTTATTTTTAATGTTGAACACCAGCATAGGTGTGGATATGAGCTTTTCATCTTCTCCTGTTGGGTCTAGAAAATCTGATTTTTTATTTGTAGTCTTTGTATTGTCAAGGAACTGATACAATTACGTATTAATAGTGTGGTATAATTATCAGTTAATGTTCTGTCTGTTTGATTCCTTTATACTGAATGAGACGAGTGATAGATTAAGGGCTGCCAGGTTTCTTCCTGAAGTTTTATTGTTTCATCAGCCAGTCATTCGTAAATTATTCAGTTATAATGTTTTTCATTGCTCGATTTGAAAGGCTCACACTCAATTCCTTTCTAATTTTGACCAAAAACGTAATGGCAGATATGTACATTGCTTATTTTCACTTTTATACCAATTAAAAGCGAGTTATGTAGAAAGTAGGGGCAAACCATGCATGTCTGAACCAATAAATTGAGAAACTATGGAACCATAAAGTGTGTGGATTACGAAAATTTTACCAGCTCCAGGCTAAAGACCAAGAGAGCTATATGTTACAGCTGTCATACATAAGGAAAGTTGGCAGAACAGCTCGGTTGATTTCAGTAAGCCGGCTATAGTTATAGAGACTAATGCTTGATTATGAGTCATGGTTTGAGCGAGTTTGAATTCCACGAAAACTTATGGATATTTGTTGTTATTAATATTAAATGATATGATATGATGGCTGCAATGTTGTTAGCTCAATAAAAAAAGTAACTCTCAGATGAGACTTTTATATCTCAATTATTGAGCTTCAAATGCTATGCTATAGTAATCTTCTCATGACCACTTGAGATCTTGTATGAGGAAGTTCTATGAGTGGTCTTGTTCCCTTTAAAAAAAACCAAAAAATCAAAGTTTTAAATATCCCCTGAAGCATACGCAATTTTTTTGATTAAAAAATAGCTGAAGATATAAAATTCACTACTATACAAAGTTAAGATAGATGGTGTTACTGGTTTTGGTATTATCAATGTACATCACTCATAGCAAAAACGGTCTTCAATCAATGTACTTTAGAGCATTTGCTTACATGATAAAGTTTGATCCCAGCATTTGGAAAAATTAATAGTAAAAGCCACATAACTAACCATAATCTTTTGGAGGCTATAATAAAATGATAAAATAAGTTTTTTTTTGAGGAAGACCATAGAAAGTTCTCTGTTTGTTGGCTGTGGACATTCATTATCAGGCCCTAATTTCAATTGATGATAGTATTTGTTACTACTGCAATGTAACCTAAAAATTAGTGGTGAACTCTGCCTTTTTTTTGCGTTTCAGCCGAAAGAAACTTCCAGTGAAGCTTGAGAAATGATTTGTGTGGCTTTAGGGAGTTTGCTGTTTCCTCCAGTACATGCAAGAAGTGGTTTTAAAGATTTAAGAGTGGATAATTTGATGTGTATTGTGTTGAGCGTCCTGGCTAGATAAGTAAAGTTGATAATAACGAACTGAAACAACTTGGAGTAACAGGTCAAGTCACTTCCAAGTCGGGGTGGATTCATGAGGAAAGCTGTTGCATTCACTTTGAATTCACAGATGAGAATAAGAGCATGTGCTTATTGATTTGGATTGGGAGGTTTTTGCCCTTTTGTATTGTCAACGCTTCAGCTCCCTGTTTCATTGTTGTTAGAGATCTTGCCAAAAGACTAGTCGAGTTTATCAATTCCGAACCCCCGTCTTTTATTTGAAGTGGAATTTGGCAGCTCTCTGTGCTGGACAAAACTATTAAAGACACACAAATGCCAACAACAAGAACAATATATAACCAAAGAACTCAAATTATGGCATATGCATATGATGTGGTATTTTTAGCAAGAAACAAAAGAAATTTAATGGAAGCAATAACAAGAATCGAAAAGAGAGCAAAAGAACAAGGGCTGCAGATAAACGAGACGAAAACAAAGTACATGGTAGTGGAAGAGGAGCGAAGAAGAGCACAAGATAGAAATTTAGAAATAATAGTGGAGGATGGAACAAAATATAATTTTGAAAAGGTGGAAATATTTAGCTACCTGGGCATTACTATAACAAATGCAGATGAGGAGAAAACAGGAATACAAAAAAGAATCGCCAAAGGAATAAAATGCATTAGGATATGTAATGAGGACCAAGAATATCTCTAGAAAAGTGTAATTATCCATTTACAAGACTATAATAAGACCAGTAATGCGTTATGGTAGTGAGATATGGAAAATGAATAAAAAAGAAAAAGAAGCCCTAGAAATTTTGAAGAGGAAGATGCTGAGAAGAATATTCGGTGGAATAAAAGAAGCAGAGGAATGGAGGAGAACAAATGAAGAATTGATACAACTGTACCAACAACCATCAATAACTACAGTGATAAAGTCATAACAGATGAAATGGCTGGGACATGTTTGAAGACTTCCAGATACAAGACCAACAAAACAAGTTCTGAAGGGAGGAATTACAGGAAGATAAAGAAGAGGTAGACCGGGCTCGCAGTTGATGAAAAAGGATCTAAGAGAATTAAGAATTGAAAATTGGGAACAAAAAGCAAAGAATAAGAAGGAATGCAGAAAAATTTGTAACAAAACCATAGGCTCAAGTGACCTTCAGAGCTGATATATAAAAAAAAATGTAATTTTATTGTCTTAACTACTAATTTATTAAATTGTAAAATGTGATATGAATGAAACAAGTTTAGATATTTCCATTGGTAGTTGGTGATCTTCCATCTTTTCAGAGTAGTTTCAGTTTGTATAAAAAATAAATTAAAGGTTACGAAAAAACACTAAAACTTTTGTGTCTATAATTGATTGAAGAGATTAGCTTTCAAAGTTTGTTTTTGGATAAATAGCAAGTGAAGGGTCTTTTGCACATTTTTTATCTCTCCGTTTCTTTAACAAACGCATTGTCATTTTGTTTACGCCTATTCTGCAATTTGAATACGATAGGCATTGTGTAGTAGACTCTTGTGAATTATAGAGTTGAAGAGATGATGGAAGAAGCAGCAATTTTTTTGCTACACAATTGGAAGCTGTGGTGGAGGCAGAAAGTTGGAGACGTTTTTGAACATAGTTCTTAGTAGAAGGCGTGATTCAAATTTTTTTGATTGCTATTTAGGAAATAATTGGAAAGTAATGAAGCAAAACAAATTTCCCCATAAACCTACACCTTGAAGTTTTATTTATCTGAACATCATTTCCATGCTCTTTTGTCTCTCTTGTTGTCAATAAAAATGGAGAGGAAGGAAACACGTTAAAGGCGTGATTCCATTTTTTAACAAACTTGATATTGTTATTTATTTTAAAATATATTAAGGATTAAATCTCGTGCTAATCATCTCGCTAACATCTTGCGGGGGAGCACAGCCTGTGAACTAAAAAGTTGAGGCTCTCATATGTTCCTCTTCTTTGATTGATCGTTGCGCACCATCTCTAATATGGAGTGATGTGACAAGCACATTATCTCGTTCGAATGAACGCAGGTACTTAATTATTTTTAGTGATAGGCATCAGAGAGCTCCAGGAATGAACTTGAGTCCGTCTGCACCACAGCCCAGGGTCTTGACCATACGGCCACGCTGGCGTCCACCAGTGATATAATACATTTATTTATTCAGGGGCTGTTAGACCATGTTTTGACCCATGACCCATGTTTTGAAACACTAAAAGTACATAATGGCACTTATTTGATCGTTGTTGATGTACATCATAAAGAAAATGGCATTTGACAATTAGAACATTCTCCCACATGATGAAGTTTGATTCCAGCGTTTGGCAAGATTACTGATACAGCTGGCTGTAATCTTTTGGAGATTATAACAAGATGATAACCAAAGTTTTTTTTTCATCATCTGAAAGATAGCAGTGATTATTCCATTTATTAGGTGTGTAACTTAATTCTTAATTTAGTTCCTAACTTCAACCTATGGTAGTATCTATTACTACTGCAAGATGTTCTTGTTCTACCAGTATAACCTAAAATTCAGCAGTCCCATGCAAGTAACATTTGCGATGACTGCTTTTTGGGAAATTATTTGTATGAAATTAGGGGAGTACATAGTTTCTTAAAGTACCTACAAGAAATAGTTCCAATGGTTTATTATTGGAAGTTTTTCAGCATGGTGCTGAACGTCCTGGCCATCCAAAGAAAGTTGAAGATGAGGAACTGGAACAATTTCAGTAACGCGTCAAGCCATTTCTAAACGTCTCCACAAACTGGGAAAGATTTATGAGGAAGGCTGTTGGGTTTTCCAAGAACTCGCCAGATTTTGCCCAATTAGATTATCATATTTTTTGATCTCTACCATACTTCATCTGGCTGATATCCACTTCACTTTTGTTAAAGGTGAAAAGAAAGGTCTGATTGAGTTTTTTATCAACTCCAAACGACTCTTTTCTCTGAAGTGGAATTCGGCAGTTCTTTGCAGGGGGGAAGCTGAGAAACTAAGTTGCAAACCTGACAAATCCTCAACCAATTTGGGACTGAGAAAGTAATAGATATATGCAAAGCTTCCAAATACCTGCTTTTTAGCTACATTTTAGACGATTTGGAAGCGCTCCTGAATAATAATCCTGCCCAGTTATAAGAGGAACTTGCAAAACAGCTCTGAGTTGATCAAGTGATCATTTCTGAACTGTTGGGAGTATCAAAAACTGAGAAAATGAGTGCTGTATGAATTTAGGAGAAAGAATTATTACTTGTCAGAAGAATGTGTTGCATGTTGTTGCTTTTGAAAGTGCATAAAAAATACTTTGTGAAAGATTGTCATGTGACGAAAAATGAATTACGAGCATTCATGGAAGCAAGACTGAATATTCGTAGACAAAATGTGTTTCTTCGCATCTGATGGGGTGAGAGGTTCCATTCATTATGAGCTCTTTCAGACAAATGAAACTCTTATCGTAGAATAATGCAATTTCTAGTTACACATATGCATTGACTGACAGAATCAAGGAAGCTAATTAATTTATACCTTTTCTCAGACAAGTATGACAGTGTTAGAAATGATTCTCCAGTAGGGCTTGAATGTGCTCCCTTGCTCAGCTTACGCTCCAAATCTGGCGCCTTCAGATTATCACCTGTGTGGTTTGATGAATTAATTCTTAGGATACAAGAATGTTTTGAAACATCCTTTTTTCTAAGCATATGTAATTTTATTGTTTAGAATTTGTCAATTGTTGGAAAAATCGTTTATATATTTTCGTTCTTGATATGCTGTTCTTCTGTTTTTTCTTCCACCCATAGTGTAGGCCACTGAATCTGTTCCGGTTCATCTGTTGCCATCTTTTTCTTGGTCTATCCATGCTACTTTTTTCACTAGAGAGATATTTGTATATCATACTTGGTAGTTGGTGATCTTCCACACTTTGTGTGTAGTTTTCAGTTTTTTCTTGTATGAAAATAAATTAAACGTAACAAAAACGACCAAAACTGTTGTGTTTAGCGTTGGTTAAAGAGATTAACTATCCCATCAAAGTTTGATTTTTGGATAAATAGGGACGAAAGAATTTTTTGTCTTTTGTTTGATTGTCTTCTTTTCCTTCTGACACCTTAGAGGGTAAGAGGAGATAACGACAGGAAGATTGCCTTCTTTTTGTTGGTAAACGTATTTCTGGAATTTTTGCACCTAGTCTTTAGTTGAAAGGTTTGATTTAAACTTTCCTTCCATCATTATTTTGGATATAATCGGGAAGTACTGAGGTAAAACAAATTTTCTCGTAAACCTACACATTGAAGTTCTTATCCATGTGAATATGACTTCCATATCTCCCTTGATTTTCTCATTGTCAATAGAAAGGGAGAGGAAGAAAACACGCTAAAAGTATGATTTTATTTTTTAACAAACTTGACTCTCACGGGCGATTATTTGTTAGCTTCTGGTAGCAATGCCTCTGTAGATTAACTTCTTATTGGAACTCTTAGCATCAGCCCATCTGACGGCGACAAAACGCTGGCCATTCTTCTTCATATACCTTGGAAAATCGTATCATGGGTGATGTTAGCTCAGTTCTTTATTTTTAATATACTTTCTAAACTTGAAAGTTTTGTTTTTTCATAGAAAATGTACTAATTACAATTAGATACTCATATTAATTAATTAATTTTTTACCGTCTGAATCTATATGAAATAGACATATTACATTATATGTTTGATATGGTCCCTTTGCAAAGCTATGTTGTCTTGCCATTGACTATGAATAAGTGACAACACATTTGTTGCTACCTGATTGTGAAGCTTTGTGATTCTGTTCAAATGCACGAGGATATTCAGATGTTTCCATTGAACCATACCAGATAATTTGGTAATTGGAAATTGTCGTGAGCTGATAATCTTGTCATGTTGTAATCTGTACCATACTATGACTTTTTAATAGTGGATTTGGTCTGTTAACTTTCTTTTAACATAATGGTTGTTTAATCTTGTGTTCAGTATGATCTTTTGCAATATAATTCAGCATCTGCATTTTGTATGGGCGCTACTTATTAGTTTCCCTTCGAGCCATTGCTGTCATTTGCTGCTATTATTGACAAATTTACATTTTTTGTACTTTTTGGCTACCTTGAATTAGCTTGGAACTCGTCTTCCTGAATTTTTGAATGAATTTAAATGTAGTGTTATTGGTAATTTGCATTTTGTGCTTTTTATTGAAATGCTGAAATACATGAAGGGTGTAGACCCTGGTCTACTTAATTTCCATATTCTCTTACTGTAAAGCAAACCAATAGATTTAATTATTGAATTTGTGATTATGGAAGAATTCTTTTCTAATTTATAATGTAAACGCAGTTATTCTGGTTAGGTAACCTGAATTTCCTGGCCCATGGACAACGCAGCCATAAGCTTAGACGGATTAAAGTGATACCGATTGAGGCAAGCCCCGATAGCGACGTTTCTAGTCTGGACAGCATTTCAGAAAGTTTAAAATCGGAGGATGTCTTTGCAGGTACTAATGGTTATCTGGAGGAGCAGAAAGACGCAAGTCCTGGTAAGTCTCTTAAACATTTTGCGGATATTTAAAGGTAATCAAGTGACATAACCATAGAGAGTGAATCTCCCGTTGAGCCAATAGAACCCCTCAGTGCAGATGAAGAGCGGCGGCACGCCAGGCACTGGCAGCGCATGGTATTGCCCGGTGGGGAGCAGCGCACCATCGACATGAGGGTGATCGAGCCCTACAAGCGCGTGCTGTCGCATGGAGGCTACCTGAGGGCAGGCGGGCACACAGCTATTGTTGTCTTCTCGGCCTGCTTTCTGCCAGATCGCTCGCGGGTTGATTACAGCTATGTCATGGATAATCTGTTTTTGTAAGTCTGTTAGTATCTGTTGGGTGCTTATTTTGATTTTAATTTTGAGTCAGGTACGTTTTGTGGACATTAGAGCGATTGGTCACGGATGATTACGTACTCGTATACCTGCACGGAGGCGCCACTAGGTTGCCATCTTTTGGATGGCTCAAACGTTGCTACCATATGGTAGGCAGGCGTCTGCGCAAGAATCTTGTCCACTTATATCTGGTGCATCCAACGTTATGGATTAAAACCATGTTGTTTATGGCGAAGCCTTTCATCAGGTACCCCTTTTATTTATTATTAAAGCCTTGAAAAAGTTTTGCAAGCTGTTTTCGCTGTTTATTCTTGATTTGTTTCTTCTTTATATAAATGTATGCCAAGTAAGCAACTCATTTTTTCAGTACAAAATTCTATCGAAAGATCACATATGTGAGCAGTTTGAAAGAGTTGTACTGCCGAGTTCCACTCGAGACAAACGCTATACCAGATAAGGTGAAAGTGTACGACAGCTTCCATCACGGCTTGTAGGAAGGCCTACATTCCTCACCCACTAGGACCATGGACAAATAACATTTCTCCTTAGTTGCCGTCACCGTATTTACAATTAGCAGTATTCGCATTTACTATGCACCAGAACACATTCCCTTCATTTAGGTGGATGTATCATTCAACATTTTTGTACTGTGTGTTTGCGGTTGTTTTGTAGCTAGTATTTATTATTAGGCTGTGGGGTAAATGTGCTTAACAGTGTTGTATTGCAGCAAATCAGTCTTTTAGTTTTAGTAATATCAATACAATGTTACTTTACTGCAAGTGTATTGTAATGTAAATGTATCGCATGTGAATATGTACAGTGAAAGATGTGGATCGCCCAAAGGTATTATTTCTTGAAAATGAGTGAGAACGCCATTTTAAGGTCTAGACGGACGGAAAGAGTTGCACTTGTTATTGGAATTACTCGAATGTACTATTAGGATGCATGTCTTTGTTTGGTTTAAGGCATATAAAGTTTTGTATGAATTCAGATTTTCATGTACATTGTCTATTTTTTTTATAGAGTAAACTCACTTTGTACCAAAGATTGCAGTAATCTCGAATTGTAATGATTTATAACGATGTGTTATTACGCTTTAAATACATTTTGAAAGAACGCTTGAATGGGCAATCATTATCTGTGAATTCACACTCTTCTTTCTTTAGTTAAAATGGAAAATGTCAAATTTTAAGAGCAGTGATCAAATTAAATCAGTTCCTTAAAGAGGCTTTTTAATAGTGTGTCCCAGGATATATGAGAAGAAGGTTCTCAGAGGAATGTTGAATTATGCATTGTAAGATGTACCACTAGATTGAGACTTGGTGAGCATGTTGGCGACTATCTGGTCATACCTATCAGAATCTATAAAGATTTGTAAACGTCAAAATCAACATCTATATGAATATATGTTGTGAGCTTAGTGATTTTTAACAGGCCACAAGTGAGTATTGTTAGTTACAGATTTGATTTTTCTGTTTATCAAACTTCTGGCCAGTTCTAGATGCATACCCTACGTAATAGTGACAAATACACTGGTGAAAAGAGAATGTAAGATTTATAACATGCGAACTCAAACTAAATAATCCAATAATGTGTAGTGATATCATGGTGGAAGGTTTCATTACAAACTTTCAATCGCCACAAAAAAAATTGTACTGTTTATGGAAAGGTGTTTGATGTTTTGATTTGATGGCTGAACAGCAGAAAATAAGCTTAAAATTGCTGTTCTTCACTTATAGTCGTGCAAACTATATTGTAATTGGACTGTAGAATAGTGTGAGGCCATCCTTGGAGGGATGAATCGGATACCAGTTCTGGTGATTTGTCTGTAGGTTTCTCTAGTGTTGTCTTACTGGCACCAAATATAATATCAAGAACCTTAGGATTCAAGCCATTAGACAAATGTTACTCCAGTATTTATTGAATTGGAAAATATCTGTGCCACAACTATTCACACTGGTAAGACCTGTAGCCTTCTTTCATTCACTTCTAAATTGTACTGGGATTTTTGCATTGGCTTAGAATTTTTTTCCGCGTTGGATCCAGGTTGGTATTTCCCACCTTGTTAATAACTCCTGCACAGAAGAACTACTAGATATATTTCTCCCCGAACAAATCTTCAAAAATCAATGCTTGTGAGTTTGAACATCTCTCTGGTATGATTTCCAACAAATTATCCCCAGAAATGATTTTCTTAATCCTGTAAAGTGCAGTGCTGGAGTCTGACAAACAATAGAAATTTGTGGAACTCTAGCATTATGTACTAGTCTGATTCCAAGAGTACACCCTAAAAGAAACTCTAGATTTTGTTTGAATTAGTTAAAACTTCTAACTGGTTTTTGAAAACATATAATTGTGGACCTTAGTTCTTATTGTTAGGCAACATGAAATCTGGACTTTTTGAATTCATCTAGTGAAGATCGAAAAAAAATTATTTCGGAAATGGTCACAGCCAGCGAGATGCGGTTTTCGTCATTCGACAACCTAAAGTGTTGCTAGAAACACTCTGTTATGGGTGCGACGGGAAAAACACGGGGTGCGCCAGAAACGACTTTGAACAAAACTCTAAATTTCATTCGCTCGGCTACCCCCCTTCTCGGGCGGGTACCCTTACGGATTTTTGATATTTTGTAGGTATCTCGAAGGGGGTTTTCCTTGTAAAGTTTAATTACAAAAATATGAAAGAGCGATTCAATCGGGGCTCGAATGTGAAACAGATTTTTGTACGTATCAATTTCCGCTTGAGACCAAATTGTAGATCCATGTGTTGGGAGTAAAAAATGCTTAATAACCTATACTTTATTCCACCCCTTACTATCTGAAAGCGGCTGTAGTGATATTTAATTTTTCTTTGTATATCGTTTTAGGCTTCTACTATACACTATACTATACACAAAAATGAGAAGCCTTATGTAGAGAGTAATGTCGTCTGTCTCTCCGTCCTGTTATTTTTAAACTTTTGATCAAGGCAGCTTCCAAGCTGGAGACAAGTTTCTACTTGTCGTTTCTGACATCTGTCAAGCCTTATAATTTTTAATCTGTGATAGACAGAGACATAACGTTTACAGTATTCAACTAACAATAAGGACCATAAGTCAAGTCTAGACGCCATATATTAGTCTGATCGGAAAATCTGGAGATCGGTTTGACCGGAAGTGGCCGCAAATTTTTGTTTATGTATAGAAGCCCCAGACATCTGTAGAACCGGAATTCCACGTCCGTACTTGTTTAGGTTAGAGAATCTGTCAGAACTAATTACAATGTGTTGCAAATTTGTAATATATAGGGTAGACCAATATGTAGTATACATGTTGTTTGAATAATAATAAATATAAAATTGAATTTTGTTAGTGATTTGTAGTGGATAATTCATTGAGAGTTTAAAAAATTTTTTAATGCACATCTATGTGTATTAGTAAATATATAAAGTAAAAATAAATGTGGGAATTAAAATAAATTAAGAAAATTTAACTATATTCCTATATTTACTCTTCGATGTCGACCGCTTGATAAATTATAAGGAGAAATAGCTTACGTCAGATTACTATTCTAAAAAAGGTAATTGTGGGTAGAATGTTTTAAATTTCACAAACATTTGACTAGCTAATTGTGAGTACGGAAAATAGTGACTTTGTAGAGCTATAAAGAAAGCCATCTTGGTCTTGCTGATGCCAACTAAAGACTTGAATAACCCCTGTTATGATTTTGTAAGAAAAAAAAACGCCAACAGACCTTAAATGATTATGTATAACCACTGATAAACTTTATGATTGTCTGGAATATTATAGTAAAAGTGATTTGAAATATACACCAACATCTATTTTGTAAACGTGCAAGAGGGTTTCTCAAAACAACAGGGGATTAGAGAAGAAAGCTGCTCAACAAATCAGACACAGCTTGAGAGACCTAACAGAAATGTTTCGAAATCAGTAGTAATGGATTTGTTCACTGCATAATAAAGTCATAAAACTCTGTAGATTTTAAAGAACTGTAACAAATATAACAACAAATATATGAGAAGTATGTTCCGGTTAGCATGCAGCAGTGTGGTTGTTTACCCTTTCACTGCACACTCAATCAAAGGTTGCATAGAATAATCATTGTTACTAAAGCACATCATTGTTACAGCACTAGGTTGATCTAAACGACCCTTACCTGGTGATGAACACCCAACGCTTGGAGGAGGGCCACAGCGACTATTTGGCAATGCTGAGCCCGCCCATCTTCGAGCACCTCTTCTCACCGCACGAGTACGTGAACTACGAAATTCACGTCAGGGCAAGTCCAAACCCCACGAACACCCTTGGCTACATGTGCATAAAGTGTTCGCACATGTTCAGCCTGCGCTTGGCCGAAGACCCCGTTTTCAGCTTTAACGTCGACTCCGACAGGAACAACAACGGGGAGGCAGCCTCGGGGACGGAACTACTGCCGATGTTGTACATGAAGAGCGAGTCAGAGTGCGAAGCGCCCAATTAAACGGGCTCCCCTTCCAGCTACTCCAATTCGACCTACTACGTTTCACCCAGCATCAAGAAGACCAGCGTTGACATAGTGAAGCCTGCAGACAACTTCTCAACATGGCGCAGAGCAAAAGTGCCATAAAGAATGAGAGTAGTGTGAACAACAATGCGAGTTCCAATATAGCGTCCAACTATTACGTCATCAGTAGTGGTAGGAATTGTGAACGAATAAAGGTGTAAGAGGTAATGTCTGTCATTATTTCATTGCGGTGATATACACAAATATAGAATTAGACAGTACGGAAGTATAAAAAGGGTGAAATTATATATAGACCTAGGTTGTAGATATGAACAAAGGATAACATGAACTGTTTGTAGTGTAATAAGAGAGTCTTCACAAACATGTAGAGAGTAAGATATTAAAATAAACTTAAGCCAAAGTTTAATGTAAAATATGGTGTTGATATCTTCGAATTTTTTGTTTTCGAAGCTCGAGACCTTGTTCAGATTTTTAAAAATCAATTCTAAAATAAGCTTCTGTATATGATTCCGTTATTAATTTAATGTCGTTAAGTGACCTATATGCTTGCTTTGACAAATCAAGTACTTTCAAGTTTTTCAATGAAAATGTTCAATGATACTCAATTTGTGTATGTAAACCTGTGTTACGTGTAAGGAAAATTGATACCATCTCTTGTGATGTACTTAATAAGGATTTATCTCTTACGTTTGGTGTTTAGTTTTTATGTATAAATAATTGTAGTATAAATGAAAGAATTACCAAATAAAATGCTGTTCATAACTGCTCTTGTTTTTTTTTCTAGTATAAAATAATAAATCCTATTGTTACCTCAAAGAAAGTTAATATAAAACAGGTAAGCATAAATCACTTTAGCAGATTAAATTAAAAAAAGATTATGGACAATATTGAAATAATTTTAACTATTATCATATAAATGGAGCCTATTTTTTATGTAAATATATCAGTAAGATTTCAATAAATCCTGAGGTAGTACTTTAGCTCAGTGAGGTGAGAACTTGCTACTATCGCGCCAGACGAGAGTTCTATTCTGCACATCTCCAACGTGCTTTTTTTTAAAACTCTTCAAATTGCAAATTAAACAGTAAAATAATAATATAACAAAATTAAGAAATAAATAAATTATATAACACAGAACTATTAGCAAAAGTAATAATTGTTTAAAGAAAATTATTTTAATAATGGTTTTTAAGATGTGCAAGAGATGGCGTCCCAACTTAAAATCAATAAATTGCAAATTTATAAATTACAACAAAGGCATAAAAATTATTAACAGCACATAATCTATATATCAAAATCTATATATGTATTTTTATACTACATAATAAGAAACAATAAATTAATCGTATTCAAATAATTCATTTTAATTTTTTTCATAAAATACAGATCCCTGTAATAAAGCTATAATGGCATCTTCTTACGGTCCTGCGATACTGATACAAATCTTCAGTTTTGTCCGAAAATCGCCCTTATAGACGCCCAAAATTTGCTAGAGAATCAGAACGATATTTCTATCAGGATCACAGGAGCGCGAAGAGATCGTTATGCCAAACGGCGCATAATTCAAAATTTACAGATGAGAGCTCGGATTTTCTGCGGCGTCTGATAAAAAGCCTCCTCGCTCTTCTGTGATCCTGGTAGAAATCCCGGTCTGATTCTCTAGCAAATTTTGGGTGTACATAAGGGCGATTTTCGCTATAATTGCCATCCTCTCGCTCCTTCGATCCTGATACAAATCTTCAGTTTTGCCCGAAAGTCGCCCTTATTAACAACCAAAATTTGCTAGAAAATCAGAACGAGATTTCTATCAGGATCACAGAGGTGCGAGGAGATCGTTATGCGAAGCGGCGCATAATTCAAAATTTACAGATGCGAGCTCGGATTTTCTGCGGTGTCTGATAAAAAGCCTCCTCGCTCTTCTGTGATCCTGGTAGAAATCCCGGTCTGATTCTCTAGCAAATTTTGGGTGTACATAAGGGCGATTTTCGCTATAATTGCCATCTCCTCGCTCCTTCGATCCTGATACAAATCTTCACTTTTGTCCGAAAGTCGCCCTTATTAACAACCAAAATGTGCTAGAAAATCAGAACGAGATTTCTATCAGGATCACAGGAGCGCGAGGAGATCGTTTGCAAATGCGCATAATTCAAAATTTAGATCAGCTCGGATTTTCTGCAGCTGTCTGATAAAAGCCTCTCGCTCTTCTGTGATCCTGGAGAAATCGGTCTGATTCTCTAGCAAATTTTGGGTGTACATAAGGGCGATTTTTCATGATAATGCAATTTTCTTGCTCCTTCGATCCTGATACAAATCTTCAGTTTGGAAAATCGCCCTTATTAAAACCAAAATTTGCTAGAAAATAGAACGAGATTTCTATCAGGATGACAGAGTGGAGGAGATCGTTATGCAAGATAATTATCAAATTTTACAGATGCGAGCTCGGATTTTCTGCGGTCTGAAAAGCTCTCGCCTTCTGTGATCCTGGTAGAAATCGGTCTGATTCTCTAGCAAATTTTGTGTACATAAGGGCGATTCGCAAATGCATCTGTCCATCCTGATACAAATCTTCAGTTTTGCGAAATCGCCCTTATTAAAACCAAAATTTGCTAGAAAATAGAACGAGATTTCTATAGGATCACAAGTAGAGAGATCGTTATAGCGGCGCATAATTAAAATTTAAAGACTCGGATTTTCTGCGTCTGATAAATCTGCTTCTGTGATCCTGTGAAATCGGTCTGATTCTAGCAAATTTTGTAATAGGGCGATTTTCGCTATAATTGATTCCTTGCTTTCGATCCTGATACAAATCTTCAGTTTTGCTGAAATCGCCCTTATTAACAACCAAAATTTGCTAGAAAATAGAACGAGATTTCTATCAGGATCACAGAGGTGAGGATCGTTATGCGAAGCGGCACAATTCAAAATTTACAGATGCAGCTCGGATTTTCTGCGGTGTCTGATAAGCTCCTCGCTCTTCTGATCCTGGTAGAAATCGGTCTGATTCTCTAGCAAATTTTGGGTGTACATAAGGGCGATTTTCGCTATAATTGCCATCTCCTTCGCTCCTTCGATCCTGATACAAATCTTCAGTTTTGAAAGTCGCCCTTATTAAAACCAAATTATGTAGAAAATCAGAACGAGATTTCTATCAGGATCACAGGGTGCGAGGAGATCGTTATGAAGGTGGCATAATTAAAATTCATAGATGCGAGCTCGGATTTTCTGCGGCGTCTGATAAAAAGCCTCCTCGCTCTTCTGTGATCCTGGTAGAAATCCGGTCTGATTCTCTAGCAAATTTTGGGTACATAAGGGCGATTTTCAAATTCATTTCTCCTTGATCCTGATACAAATCTTCAGTTTTGCCTGAAAGTCGCCCTTATTAAAACAAAATTTGCTAGAAATTAGAACGAGATTTCTATCAGGATCACAGAGCGAGATTTTCAAATTTGGCAGTAATTCCAAATATTTTTGTCGCTTTTTATGTTTTGTTGCAGCTTGTCCTAATTTTAAGCCTAATATATATATATATATATAATATATATATATATATATATATATATATATATATGGAAGGAGATCTTCTAAGCCTTCGGTGTCTCTGATAGCTAAGCTACGATTGTCTTCAATGATAAACAGTCAAATTTTATTGATTTTTTTGTCTTACTACGTGAAAATTATTCTGTAGTCTGATGTAATGTACATGAAAAGCCAAATTAAAAAACAGTATTTTTTATTAAATGTTGAAATTTTGCTATAGATAATTACTCAAATTGTTTTATACAAGAAAAATTAAAATTCCAGAACGGGGAATTGAACTGCAGAGTTCCTGGCCTGAAGTAATCGATACAAGCACGACACCAAACTGTCACATATAATGTATTTTCATATTATTAATATTTTCGTAAATGTAATATTTTAAAAATAAAATATATTTTATAATTAAAATTAATAATTTATTATTGATTGTAACATTTTATAAATAGTTTTAAAGACTTTCGTACAGCAAATTAAATATATTAGCTATTGTAATATACATACCTTATTTTAATTATTCACTTGCTTTAAAAATCATTAAAGTTATACTAAAATTTTAGTTTTTTTAAATTAATAAAAATATGTGCGAAATGTTTGTTATTAAAGTATTATTTAGAATACTTTTCTAATTATTAATTATTTTTGATGTCCACTTTGTGCTGCTATTTACGCCTATATTAATTTAATTCACTAAAAGTCATTTTCTAAATAAATTTATAATTGCAATAAACTATTATTCAGTAATTCATCGTCATGTTTATTTAAGTTTTGTTATATTTAAAACTCAAATTAATTATATTTATAGAAATCTATATGCGTTATTCTGCCATTTTTAAAGAGTTGGTATTTGAAATATCTGTAGTACAACTTATTTTCAGACATTTATATTTACAAAATTGCAGATTTTATTATATAGTCAACATTAACATCACGTTAGTAATTTTATAACGGTATAAGCATTTTTAAATATGAAAAAATTAATTTATCTTAATTTAGTTGTGATACTCTAATACAGTAATATAATAATTTCTTTTTGTATTATTTATAAACATTATTGTATTCAAATTTAATACGTTTAAGTTGATGGTGATATAAAAATAAACAGACTTATTACATAAATACAATTTAGTTGTTTTCGTGTCCTAATCTTAAGAACTTCTTTGTGCTGCCATATATGAGTTTTAATTAAATATTTATATTTGATGATACATATTTATTGTTACAATAAATTAGTAATTTTTTTGACATTAATAATATAATTATTTAAATCGTATAAATTGTGATCAAAATATTGTTTAACTCTAAATAGTGTGTTAAATAAATTTAATACAACTCATTTGGGTATTGTAATAATAAAACACAAAATTGAAAATAAACCACTTTATTTCACAATTGACGTTAACAGCATAGTAAGCTTTGGCTGTACAGTATTTTAAAATATAAAAATAAACTAAAAATTTACATTATAACTATTGTACAGATAGCGCAACAATATTTATACAATAATATATATATATATATATATATATATATATATATATATATATATATATATATATATATACAATAAATTTTCTAATGCTAAACGTAAATATAATAATATTAAAATTTTGATAGGCTTAAATTAGGGAAAGATAAAAATATATTTATTGCAAAAGTACATCTGATGCTGTTTTTTTATAAACAAATTATAAGATCAGCTTTGTGTTGCCGTCTATTCGAGTCTTAATAAAATTAATACACTCAAGTCTAAAAAACGGTTTAGATATAAATTTACAATAAATTAATATTAAACAATTTTATTGTTGCAAACTTATCGGTATGTCGGTATCTGAAAACAAATTGTTATAGTTTGTTACTTCCATTTATAAACAGTTTGGCCAACTTTCTATAGTGTTTTAGATTCCTGTAATATGCGTTATTTACAGTTGTTACAGGTATCTTTATTTTATAAAAAATATGTAATTTTTTAATAAAATATAATTAAGATTAGCCTTTAAAAATGTATCACATACATTTATTAAATACAATCAACATTAATAATGATGCATAAACAAAATGTTTTTATTTCTTCATGTAATTGGAATTCAAAAAACTTAAGATCGAAGTTGGAGTATTTTGTTACATGAAATTATCTTACATTATCCTCTTCTCCTGGACATATTTAACCAGAATGTACAAGCACCGTGACTAATCTTAACGAATTTTGGTATTTTTTGTGTGTTGTATGCGAGTGTTTTTTTACATGTGTGAAGATTATTGATTTCTATGTATAGTAGGGATCAGAAAAACATCCATAGCATGACTGACATCACAACCGACAATAAAAATAAAGTAGCGCAATTTTCTGTAGTTCATAAGTCGAGGAGGACTGCTACTATGTACCAATTCTCAGTACATACCCTGCAACTATTACAAGCAATTGGTACGCCTGGTATCAGTACGTTTGTGGCGAGGAAGTCCTAGAAAGTTACCTTCATATGTTTTCTGGTGTCAGAAGTGCCAGATGATTCTCTTGCCATTGTTCTCTTAAGTTTAAGTCAACTTTTGGAATATTAACAAGAATTAACTGACACCTAATTATCACTTTGGATTTACAAAGCATAATTCAACTATACAATAGAAGAGATAGAATATAATATTTGTTGTTATCCACATACATGTGATTTTACAAAATTTGGCCTAAATGAAAAACATGGTTCAAGTTCTCAAGCAACATTTTATCAAGATTTAGTTCTTGTTTTTTTTCTTTAAAGAAACTAGTGCTAAAACAATGAATCTAATCTGATCAAAAAACTTGCGAACTAGGTTTTAGTTAACTTCTCTGCTAAGTATTTAACTTTGTAGTCACAAGCAAGACTGTCTAATTCCATATCTCGAAGTAATCCCAAGGCTTCAGCCTTCGACTTCACAAGTACAAGCATTTCAATCCGCAAGTACTATATATTACGACGGAGTTCGAAGAATTTCAAAGAGCTGGAATTTCACCTTTGGTGCTCTTTATAACTAGAGACTGAAGTTTGCACATTGTCCACATAAAGAAATTTTTTCACTTTCTCAGCAATTTATCGGTACTTCTTTGACCTTACTTAGGTGATAATTTAAAGCTCCAAGCAGAAATGGATACAGTTGATATAAAATAAATTTCTTCTATGGTGGAATAGTATATTTCATTACAAAAATTGTTACTAATCTATTATTTGAAAGACTTTTCTTATACAGCTTATGACGCCAATATTCTACTTTCTGAATTGTGGGGGACAAGTTCAATCAAGTTGGGTGTAATGAATCCTTCCCACAGAACTAATTCTCAGTTTAACTGCTGCGCTATGAGGCAAATGGCAATCTTTAGGCCTTGAAGTATCTTTTATTGGATCTATTATTTCTCCTTGCAAAATCTTATGCGTTGTGGTTAATAATCTTCATTTAGACATAAATTTCTTACTTAGCAGCTTAGCTAACTCGAAGTTCCATGGCAGTGCAACATAGCATTTTTCTTTTGATCCTTCATTTCGAGCTCCTCACTCTTCGTTTTAAGTTCGGTTGGATCTTCCATATCACAAAACTTCGAGATTCCAGTAAGCTGAAACTGTTAGCATTCTCCATATTATTTGATTGTTTAAGTTCTTTTCAACTGCTAACAATCGAGTAGGAATTATCAATATTTCTGTCACCAACCAGCCAGGCCCAATATTGAAAATCCAAATATTCTTCTGCTTTCATTCGTTAATACATAAGCCATTATTTATCCTGGGAACAGGTGAGCGAATTTTCTTGCTCAACAGTACATCTAAGAAGTTTGTATAGCTGAATCCAAATTGTTTTGCAACCGAATCAATCAGTCTCAAGAAATTTTCGAACTTTACTTGACTTTCAAGGTTTGTAAGATCACTTAAGGAATCACTTCAGCGTTTGGATTTGACAGTTTCATTTCTTCACACAGAACTGCCTAATTTATGATTTACAGTTATGAGCAGTGATTTTTTCAAACATCGAAAACTTATCTATCTTTTAGTAGGTAACTAATTTTTTGAGGTTCTGCGACTTTGGATTCAATACTTTCCATTACAGAATATGAAGGTTGAAGACTTAGGCTTAAATTTAGTCTTGTCATAAGATGAGTGCTGCTGCCATAGGTAAGGTAATTTTCTTCTTGTAATCCATCAATTCCCCTTTTTAACAAAGATGTTTGGACCTTTCAAATTTTTTCCTAAAAACTTTATTCCGATGTGTCTTTAATTAATGCACCATCAAAGTATTTGGAAAATGTAGTCTCATAGTTCTTGATGTCCAAAAGTGTGATTCTAACTGATCATACAATTGATTTAAGTTCTTTTTATCCTTCGCCTGTGCTGACTATACAACCAAAGTCGGTAATTTCGCCACATAAATCTCGACTACTATTATTTTATTGCCTAAATCTGTTCTATGAGACCTAAATTAGCATCTGTTATTAGACATTACAGCATTAGCTGTAGTTGCAGGTTTCATTAAATACTGGAACTTTTCAGAAGCTTACATTCTTACTTATCAACCAATGAGCCGTTGCTATGGATACTTCTTGATGTCTACTTATCCATCTAATAATTTTTAAGAGCATTTGAAGATTCTTTTTCAAATTCAATACACTTAAGGTTGTTTGAACTCTTGGGCTTTTGTCTGTTCTTCAATCAATGCTTGATCACCACTCACGTTGTCCAAATAATATTTTGTAATGCTCTCATGCGATTCATCAATGACTTTCACTTTAATTTGTTGTTTCAAAGCGATGTCCATCTTTTCGTAGGATGGTTCATCCTTTTCTTATTCTTCTAGGATCTCTCATTTCCTTAACCTCAAATATGGAAATTTCTAGTCCTTCTTTGAGAATTTTGAGCAAAGAAGGAAATCTTGATACTGGCACTGAACTGATAAGCCCTACCATGGAGTGCATAATTGTACGAAACTCTAAACTTCTATTAATTAATAACCTAAAGTAACTTGGTTAATTAAATTCTTCTTTCACTTTATTTCTAGGTTTTTCTCAATGATGGTTAAATGATGATTAACAAAGGACAGATTATTAATTTATACTTAGTTGGTCAAGTTTGTTACTATATTAACAATAAACATGGTTACTAAGGTTACTTATAATATTCTCACTGTTTGTCTTTTGTTCGTCCAATCAGAGGCTGTCAATTTTAAGGTAACCAAGTCAACGCAACCAAGGATAAAAATTGAATCATTGCATGTGTCCTACTCCAATGTAAAACTTGTGGAGCAAGAGAGATACTTCACGAAATCTTTGTTTTAATTAAACTTATTTCGGTCAGTAGTATTATCTCACTTGATGTAACTTGTAATGAACTTTGACCTACAGATATAACGGAACTTTTTCTTCTAATTTGCTCTCATATGGTATGGTGAAAGAGTGCACCATCGCATAAATGTAATTATGTTTAGTTACTGAAAAGGCGACATATCAATGTACTTTCGATTGTAGCTTATCTGCAGTCATTAATTTGTTTAGAGATATGAAAGACCTTTGTACTTCCAGTAACCGGTTTATTCTCTTAACAGTAAAATACAGAGGAAAATCATTTTGGACTGTACCCCTGCAGGAATTTGTAGACGGCGCCGAAGTCCTTGTTTCCGTACCCGAAAGCCGCCATGGTGCGGAACATCTGATGCGCGGCCGACCCGAGGGGAATGGGCGCCCCGCAGCTCACGGCGACGTTCTGGGCTAACGCGAGGTCCTTCGCGATCAGCTTGGTCTGGAAGCCGCCCTCGTAGTCGTTCTCGGCAGGCACGTTCGACATGATTCCGGGCACGGGGTTGTAGGTGTCCGACGACCAGCATCGCCCCGTCGAAGTGTTCACGACGTTGGCCAGGGTTTTCAGGTCCAGGCCCATCTTGGCGCCCAGGTTCATCCCTTCGGCGATGCCGATCATGCTGATGCCCAGGATCAGGTTGTTGCACAGCTTGGCTATCTGGCCGGCGCCGGGGCCGCCGCAGTGCATGATCCTAGCGCCCATTTGCTTCAGGTAGGGCTCGGCCTGCTTGCCGATCTCCTCGCTGCCGCCGATCATGAACGTGAGCGTGGCGGCCTGCGCCCCGGTGACGCCCCCGGAGACGGGGGCGTCGATGAACTTTATGCCGGCCTCGCCCGCGATCTTGTGCAGCTCTTGCGCCTGGAGGGGGTCTATGGTGGAGCTGTCGACCAGCAGGGCGCTCTTGTCGATGCCCTTGAGGATGCCGTCGCTGGCGGTGAGCACGCTGCGCACCGTCGCGCCTTCGGGCAGCATCGTGATGACGAAAGGCACGTCGGCCGCGGCTTCCTGGGGCGACGAGCACACTTGCGCCCCGGCCACACTCTGGGCAGCCGCCTTGGAGGTGTCGTAGACCTTCAGCTTGCGCCCCTTCTTGATCAGGTTGGCCGCCATTCGCGCGCCCATGTTCCCGATTCCTATGAAGCCGACGTCCGCGCTGAAGTTACGTTCTGCAATTTTTCAGGGGGATAAAAGTGGTTTTGGGGGTCTCATTAGGCGACTTACGCTGGACGGCATTGTTGCAGGTTTTGAGCAGCAGAATAAACCGCTTTTGGAACATCTCGGGGCAGCAACGCTCGCGGCACCGTCGACAGGCTGGCACTGCCGCTGATAGCAGATAGATGGGGAACAACAATCATGGTTTACAATTCCGATGCAATAGGTTGTTTGGACGGGCGGCAACGGCTATTTTTAGCCACACACGTGCGTTGTAACCTCGGGATTAATTTTGCTCGATATGTTGCCTACGTGACTCGCATCTATTGGAAATAATTATTCCTCGATGGTCTTGATATGAACGTAACGCGTTGGTAATTGTGCGCGGTTCCGAGAATGAGAAAATGGCGCAGTTATTTTGGCGGGAAATAAATCATAACGCGTGTGCTCTCGCCTACGGTATAGCGGGTCGTAAACAGGGAGCTCTAAAAATGCAGCTAAAAATAGTTGCCATGCAATTTTTAGATATTGCTGCAAATGTGTGCCTTCAAGGTCGCGCGATCAGCCTTGACATTTCGTCTTGTGCTGATAGTAGTTACATAATTTGAATCGGTAGCTGTTAACAGAACATTGAACTCGAAGTTCCAATTGAGGTTATTATGGAAGCCATTTTTATGTAAATTACTCATTGTCAGCTTTGAAAGACAACAAATCCAAAATCCAAACAAATTCCAAATGTTGCAATTGCACATTAAATATTTACGAAAGAAATATAATAAAATATGGAATTAAAAAAAAAATCGATCATTCTAAAGCTTGGTTTAGACATAAAATTTTAATGTGGACAGACTTTAATAGCTGAAGGTCAAATGAACTTGTGAGTCAGTGTACCGCTTTTCGTTTGTATGTCCCGAGGAAGAAAACACAGTGTAATAAAATATGCATGTAAGGTGTTCAAGTCTCTCCTTAACGAAGTTTTTAACGGTAATGAATTAAGGATTTTAATATAAATATAGTTTTCCTATTTTCATTGTTTCTGATCAATATGGTAATATATGGGGCGTTCAAAAATAATTGGCATTCTCCCTTGTAACTCCGGTTGTGTCACAGATTAAAATGCGCGTCTATTGTGTGTGAGCAGATAATAATGCTTCGTAATGACACTAGATGGCGTTGCTAGAACACATAGTGCAGTTGCGGACAACGAGGAAAATCATGGACAGTAATAGACAGTGTGGTTTCTTTGAAAGGGAGGAGTAACTGCTTCGGAAATCTATACAAGGTTAGTAGCTGTGTGTGAGAATATATCATCGAGTTGCAGAACTGTTACTTTAGATATGGCAGTTCAAAAGTGAAGAAAGGGCTGTGCTGAGAAAGACAAAATCAGCGGGCGTCCGGCAAACGCGCAAATTTTACAATATCCAGTGTGTGGCAAACAGGCGAATCACTTTTGATGTACTGGTGGATGCGACAAGTACACCTCGCGGAATTTTGCGCACCATTATCCATGATTTGAAAATGATAAAGGCACAATGGGTTGCCCATACTCGTAGTGCTCAGCAGAGCAGAAGCATGTGGTGTGCCAACAGTTGTTGTAATAAAGCCATGCATGGGATTGTTTGTTCTCAAAAAAAAATGGCGACTGTCTTATGGGATTAAGCTGGAATTTTGCTGTTGGTTTGGCACATGATGTTTCCAGATGGCGCTGCTCGAGTGTAATTGTGGTCAAAGCAAGAAACCATAGCAGCAGACATTTATAGTCTTTGAACGGAGAAAGTGACTAGTTTGGACATCTATACAAGGCTAATAACCATGTGTGGGAACGTAGCATCGAGTTTCAAAGCTTAAAAGTGGTAAAGACTGTAATAAGAAAAATAAAAGTAACGGGCGTTCGGAAAATGCGCGCAAGTTTCACATTATGTGTGATGGTATGATGGTAAATGGGCAATTTGGGAATTTGAAAATGGCGACGATCTG
This sequence comes from Sinelater perroti, assembly GCA_036346155.1. Taxonomy (NCBI): domain Eukaryota; kingdom Metazoa; phylum Arthropoda; class Insecta; order Coleoptera; family Elateridae; genus Sinelater; species Sinelater perroti. Next base: position 17,450,041 of record JARFIY010000254.1, on the reverse strand, counting down.
TGTACAATGGGGTTTCCATACTCTCACCACTTAGTAGAAGCATGTGGAGGTATGCCAACAGTTGTTGCAATTCAACCACGGTTAATAGCGACTGCCTTTTGGAATTAAGATGTGATGTTGATTATTTGGCTCCCTTTGTGAGAACATTTCCAGTGAGCGGTACTGTGAGTCACTGAAGCGAGTGTGTTAAGATAGATGCCGCCAGGTGGCGTTGCCGTTAGTGAAGTACAGTTGTGGACTAAGGGGGAAGTTGATGGGAAACAGGCGAATCACATTATTTATAAGAACTTAAAAACAATAATTGGCTGTGCACAATGAGTTTTTTATACTCTCACCGTACAGCATAAGCTCGTAGAGGTATGCCAATAGTTGCAGCAGTGAAGCCACAGCCAGGATTTTTTATTCTAAAAGAATTAATGAGTGTCTTTTGGGATCAGGCTGACCCCTTGCATGAGCATTACCAGAGAGGGGTACTGTACGTCATTGAAGTGACTGCGCAGCTTCAACATAACAATGCGCGGCTACATGTCGATCTCTATACTGTTGCCATCCTACAGGCTCTCGAGTAGATTATGCTATCTCGGATATTAAACCTCTGTTTGACACAACTAACGACCAACTTTAGCAGGCCAAAAGTAGTAGTGTGGTACATTCAAAGAATTATTTGCAGCCGAAGTATGGCAGAAGTCCATTATACATAGAAAGAAAACTCCTATAGTGAACGGTGTACTTCTGTTTTTCCTAGTTAGAAGAAAACAATTGTGGTAACAATCATTTATAAACCTCAAAGTAAATATTAATTTTTACAGTACCATTTATGTTTTTTCTAAAGCCAATTATAGGTTACATTTGCACATTTTTGAACCAGTGGAAGAAACAGCTGATAACAGCTGAAAACGATTGGTAGAACGCTGGTTGGGATCATAGAAAGTAGATCTGTTTTACAACATACGAGACAAACATTTTCTTAGATTATGATTCTGAAGAACATTGTTCAAGGATGTTCACCCCTTGATGGTCAAACCATATCATTTGCATTGTTTTTATAGCAGAAAGTTCTCGATCTCCCCTTTCTTTACACGTGAAAAATTATATAATTCTCCTACCAAAACATTCTATTGCAGATAAGACCAAGACATAAAATTGTTTGATGCCACCCATTTCTATTATCGATTGGAAGATGGTGATATATACTGCTATGTTGTATTACATATAAGCCAAAAAAAACATCCATATATTATTCATGTCGTCAATGTTTCCTCCAAATGCACAGTGAAAAAGAAACAAGATTTTATCTTCCGTCTAGGCCTGTTGCCTACAGGGAGAAGACCACCGGTTAGACCGAGAAAGAAATGGGAGGATGCACTGGAATAAAACAAGCTTTAAGCTTATAAAGAAGTAGAAGAAGAAGAAGATCTGTCTGTTATTTTTGATGAAACAAATAAAACTAAATATATCTAGTTACCAAAAAAAAGTTAAGAGTGCGATCCAATCATCTAGGGTACAGTACTAGGATCTAATAGATCTCTGACCCAGAACAACACAACGTAAATGACTTACACGGAACAAAGAAAGCAGACAAATGATTTTAATAATAGACTAGTCGTTGTCAGGGCTAAAGGCTAGACAACAGAACACTTGAATTAGGAGCGGCCAGAGTTTTTATTGGTTCACTTAGAAATATTCAAATTTCTATAAACAACATATCCTGTAAACTTTATGAGTATTTGAATTTTTGATTTCTAAGGGGTTGTACAATAGATGGAAACGAGAGGTATTTCTACTATACCTATCCACTACCCGCAGAAAAGCCCCTGCAAACAGTGATATTAGAAGTAGTACTAACTTTCAGTGATAACTTGGTTAAGGAAAACCATCACTGTACAATTTCTTAGGAAGAAGATCGACAGATCCACATCCATCATTTATTTTGAAGGGTAAATTGGAAGTCCTCGACGTGCCTGTCAATTCCATCTGGAAACTACTAAATGTTTTAGTAAACACCCTGACCCCACTAATCTATAGAGAGCATGACATGGCCCATACCGCCAAGAGTAGTATTAGTGCTAGTGTCTTGTATTTTGGTATGGTGCTAGATTAAATATGAAATTAGTGGAGAATGGCAGAGGTGAGCGCCAAAACTGTTATTTGCCTAACTAGCGTTTCGCTATCATAGACATCATCAAAAGAAATGAGGTCAGGAAAGGCTTTCAGCAGAGGGTGTGTAAACAAAGTACTATAAATATAAGAAGTTTAGAAATTAGAAGTAAAACAAAATTCAAAACTAAACGCAAAGGATTGGTATGGTGGTGAATTCAAAAGCTAATTGGAGCAATAAAATAAGGCAAAGAAGCGACAACTATAGATTAAGATAAGGCTAGACAACCAAAAATAATTAAAATAGAGAAAGTTAGGAAACTTCACGGGTGCTTCTAGTATAGATGCACAAAATTACGATAAAACAACCTTCGTTGGAGGCAAAACTGGTGTATGTAACTACTGATCTGCTAAACCAAACAGACTAAAGGTTAGTTATAGTTCCTCAAGTGTAACAAAAGTCTCAAACACTCTATCAGCGAGGATTTAGAAATTATGAGAATTTCTAGATCATTATAATATTAAATGTAGCTTTTGAGGTAGTTACTTTGGTTCTAAAACATAGAATTTAGACAGGGTTCAGAGAAGGACAGTCTACAACTGATTTTGAAGACGTGCGCAATACATATAACAAATGTTATGAGTAGAATATCACCTTTAACTATCTTTCGTAAATAAAAATATCTGAAAACCTCATCAATCTGACAAGGATAATCACCAAAAAGAAGTAGAATAGTAGAGGGAGACAAACAGGCCTTCTGTTGTCGATTCTTTTTAACTTTATGAAGCTCAAGAAACATGGCTTCAGATTAATCTAAAGATGACAGTGCTGATGGGTAAAAGAAGCTAAAGAACCTGTATGGCAAGCCTCTTGTGATGGTCACAACTAAAATTAACAGACTGGGATATGTTCGAAAGAAGAAAAAACAATAATTAACATAAATTTTCAAGGTATCACGTTTTTATCGCCGTAACGAAATATTGTTTTGCTAAAAGTTAGTTATGCCAGTATTGATGTTTTATTTAAAGGTGATTACCTATCAGCTTTGTTTTGTAATTAAGCATCGTTTAGAATTTAGCAGTTTTTACAAACTGAAATTAGGCATGATATATTTTTATCGTACGATAAGAAAGCCTCGCGTAAGTTGTAACCTTCGTTAACTGGATAAGCTGACGGTTTTTTCATTTAATTGGTAACTTAGTGAGAAGAGAGGACTTCTGTGGCGCTGAATAATTGTTAGCTAAGTAGGAAAGATGGAAACTCTTCAGAGTAGGGATAGACTCTACATCCGTCCTGTAATTGTCACAACGATGTAACGGGAGGCATACGATCGTAGCCGAACATGAGCGATTTAAAGATCAGTTTTTTTACAAAACGCGATCGGTCAATGTCGGTGTAGAAATTGAGAAATGATAATAGGTGTATAAATAAGATCTTAGCTCTAGATTTAACAGGACGCAAATCACCGTTTACATGTAACGTATTAGTCCGCCCTCTTGCGATTTTAAACCAATGACATTTGGTCTTTCGAAACATCATGCGATTTGGCAATTGATGCACATAATCTCAATAATCAGCTGTGTTCACGATGGCAATCACAAAAGAGCTATCACTTCACGTTTCATCTTCAGAAAAACACTGCTGAAGCCACCGAAATGATTTGTGCTGCATATGGTGAGAATGCTGTAAGTCATGCAACGTGCAAAAAGTGGTACCAAAGATTTCGCGGAGGAGAGTTTAGTCTTGAAGATCAACTACGCGCTGAACGCCCTCAAACATTTGACATGGATGAGCTGCAGACGCGTTAGGCTGGGAACTTCTCCCACATGCGGCGTATAGCCCAGACATGGCCCCTTCCGATTATCATTTATTCCGGTCATTACAGCATCACTTGGCTGATACTTCAAAACAGAAGAAGAAGTCCGAAAATGCATCGATAACTTTATCGTCTCGAAGCCGGTGAGCTTCTATTACCAGGGAATTCGCAAGCTACCCGAAAGATGGCAAAAGGTCATCGATGCCAACGGAGAATACTTTGATACTTAAGCTTTTTTTTGTTTGTTTTTAAATAAAACTTTTGCAGAAAAAGCTGGGAACTTATTTATACACCTATTAAGTTGGGCTGTAATTTAATAAATTATATGATACAAAATTTAAGGTACATAACATACAGGATCTGGAAACTCTCCAGTATAGAAGATCTCAAATTGAATAGACTGTCACTTGTTTTACAGATCATCAATGAGTATATAGATGTTCTGTATTTAAACAAAATTTAAAACATTGCTATTGTTTTTATCAAAGATTTTTGTGAAAGATGAAGTATATGGGATAGATGAGTAAAATGAAACGGATAGAATAGATGGGTTAGATAAGAGAGATGGAAGAAAACTCTATTGTTTGCGTTTTTATTATATGAAGAACATCTATGATTAGTTATATTTAGAGTTTTCTTTAGATTAGCAGGTTTCAATAAATATTTTACACCAGACGTCTCTAAATTTAAAAAAATTGATGGATCAAAAGGTATGTGGTAGATGGAGAGATGAGTAAGAAGAGACAGGTAAAGCAGATGGGATAGATGGAATAGATAATATAGTTAAGAAAGATAGAAACAGATAAAGCATGGGACAGATAAGATAATTCACACATATGAGAAAAATGCGATGATTGGAACAGATAGAATAGATGAGGCAAATGGGACAGATGAAATAGTGAGATAGACGTGGCAGATATGTCAGACAAGATATATGGGACAGATGAAATAGATAACAAACTTGATTTGACAAAATAATTTGTATGGCAGCATACCAATGAAAAAATGAAAAAACAGTGTTCGTGTTATTACCATGTGCATGACTTCTGTGATAAGCTATATCTACATTATTTAAAAAACATGAATAAACAGTAAACGTTTACACAGATACAGAGACGAGTCAAATGAAACAGATGGCATAAGATAGTTCAGTTGAGATAGGTAGGATAAATAAGACAAAGAGAAAAATGATAGGAATGAGTCAGATGGCATAAATGAAATATGCGAGACAGATGAAACAAATGAGAAAAAAGGTAGATGGGAGAAATGGGACAAATGAAACATACAAAGCAGATGGGACAGATGGAATAAATGAGACAGATAAAAAATGGATCAGATGAGGCATATTAAATAAACAAGCGAGATAGGACAAAGGATAAATGAAAGAAATGAGATAAGCGAGACAAATGAAACAGATGGACAACTGTGGAGATTGGTATTAACGGGACAGATGAGATAAATGGAACGCGGATGAGACGAAAAAGATAGATGTGGGTGATATATACGAGACGAATGAGACATATGCACTAAATGAGACAGAGAGGCCAAATGAGAAAGATGGAATAAATGAGACAAATGTGACATCATGCATATGAGACATTTGGAACAGATTAGATAAGTGAGATAAATGAGACAGATAAGACAAAAACAAATGAGACATAAGAAACATATAAAATAGATAGATGGGATACATAAGACAGATAGGACAGATGTAGCAGATGAGGTAGATGAAACGTATTGCTAGTAAAAATGAATTGCATAGCAGCATAACAATAAAAAAAATAGAAAAGTATCGTACAACATCCCTGATAAGCTATATCTAGAGTTAGTAGATAAATGAAAAGAAAGTCTTAGATTGTTGAAATAAGAGAACTAAGAAACAAAATTGAAAAAAGGGGGATGTAACAAAAACAAAAAATAATCAAAAACAAATGACGATAGAAAGAAGAAACATAAGAGCATGAAGATGATCTAAAAAAGCAAATAAAAAAATCCAAGAACAGAACACAAACAGCTGTGTAAGATGAAGGAAATTGATGAAAAAAAAACTACAAAACAGACATAGAACCTTATAACATCGATGGTGTTAGCTGATAACGAAAGAAAAAATCCAAACAAGTCGACGGCGCATCTAACGTTGGATGTATAGGATCGTTTCAATTTGGTACTGTGGGAAGACACAACATAATTAGAATCAGACAAATTGCTGCGTACTTGACCACAGTGTATGTCGCTGTTTCTGAAACAGAAGGAAGTGATCGTCGGAATTCCTTATATATTTTGACGATAGAAATTACAATCATAGAATACACAGATTTGATTGTACGATTGAACAAAGAAAATATTTGGTAATATAAAAAAAGTTATAAAGTAAAAATAAAAGATAAGGAAATATAATACTAACTAATCTAGAAAACGCCACTACTCAAAAAACAGGTAAGAATATTAGTATATGTTTCAAATGGTTGCAGATACCATACCATAACCATATATTTACAAATAATGGGAAGGAACAAAAAACGGAACAGAAAAAAGAACGATATCAAGGTGAAAGCAAGAAAAAGACTTGAATACACAAACATAGGAGTGCAAAAACCGGAATGCGATATATAAAAACTTGTCAAGGACATTGAAGAAGAGGGGTGGTTGAAGAAAAAAGAGACACGGCGAAGGGAAAGTTAAGTGACGAAACGCAGTGAGGCGATGCTATTGCGTTTAATGGAAAACTAGATAAGGTTTTCTTCGAAACGAGTTTGACCTCCTCTCCACTCCCTGAAAACCAGTGATGAACCGATAGAAACTCAAATATTCATATACTCTTTTGGACTATTTTGAGTACTTCATACGGCCGCTCAAAAATGATCCGGTGCGCAACACGGTGATAAAGGGAGACCTGGTGTGCGCAGTTATAAAGCATTGATAGCAAGTGTAACAATTCCGCCGCATTATCTTTAGGCGAAGCTATAAATAGTACCAACTCATATTTACATACATAAATGTGTCACCTACCAAATCCACCCGAGCGTGCAGATAATCCACCGCTGATGTAATTACGATTATTTGGTTAGCAAGATGGCAATGCTGCCGGTTATTTGGCATGTACACAGGCGAGACCGATTGCATTGTGCGACAGCTTCCGCGAATTCAACTTTTTAATCCCCCCGATCATGAATCGAGCTTAATTAGAGAATTAAAGGAAAGGGTCTCAATTGTATCTGCATGACATAATTATTTTAATAGCTAAAGATGATAAAAAAAAAAAAAACGAAAAAATAGGGTAATAGGGGGAGGATCTAATCTCTACGATTTGGGTTGGGTTACTTCTAAAGAATGAGATTTCAGGTATACTATATAAGTGAAAAAGTAAATATTTTCTCTTTTCGAAAAGTCAGTTTTTTCCATGTCTTAAAGGCGAGAACTGGTTTTGTGGGTGATTTTAACTTGACCTACTTATTACGATAAGTTTCAAATGGTATAAATTTGTTCTTTGATTAAGTCTAAAATAACTTCAACTTCTTGGTGTAGCTGTCACTTAAAGAGAAAAAATTGGAAATCTATAGAGTTCTGTTCAAAAAGGAACACCTAGATATACTTGAACAGAGTGTGTCAACTCTTAAAAAGAAACCACCATAGATAGTTCTGGCTCGCTAAGAATCATAAACTATAGTATACATAAATCAGTGATAATCACTCCAAATAGTTGTATCATCGTTAATATTCCTGGATGTGATGATTTGAGGCTATATGTAGGAATCATGGAAATGATTATTAAACACTATGTGTTTTAGAAAGTTCTTATAGTATTTGGGATAGAAGAAAACTTCACAAGCAATGCGGTAATAAAGACTTCAGGTGTAATTACTATACATTGTAAACTTTAAAAAGATCGAAATTGGGAAACAAAAATTAAAAAAAAGGTGAAGTATCTTTGTTTTCTGTGAAGACAATTGCTGCCGAACTCTTGCTTTAGCGGAAAAAGATCTTGGGAGCTACCTTCTGATGTCTTCACTATTCCTTAATACTTTTACAACAAAAGACACGCCAATCTGCCTTTGACAATACTTTTGAGTTGTTCTCCAAACATCTAGCTAGAATACAACATAGTGTTCTTGAATTAAAAATAAACGAACACTATTATGATGATGATCAATAATAAAAGTGTCCAAAGCCTACAGCAGCTGCTTTACCACCAATAAAGAGTGTCTAAAAGTTACCCTCTTCCTTAAAGTTCTCTAAGGAACACCAAGGAGAGGTTAAGCTAACATCCTGTGAGGATTTGAGTAAAGAAGTTGGTCTTTTTCAAAAAGTGAGAGATGTGCTAGAGAATGGTGACAAAAATGATCTTTAACTTGAAGAGGAGTTTCGTATTGCATAATGCATCCTGCACGAACTTCTTTTATACAAATCATATAAGAGCGTTGAGATACTAATTGATTAGATGAACCTCTTTTGAGTCGATATCTAATCAAAGTTATGCTTATTTATATCTTGAGGTTAAGAAACTGAGAAACACAATTTTGATGACTCCGATAAAAAGTGCCTGCAGAAGTGAGCAGGACTAATTATAGCTGTCTAAAAATCTAAAAGAGACTCTAGATACTTCTTTGTTCATTAAAATTCCTCGAGGACCATCAAGGAGAGGTTGGTCCAACATCCTTTGAGAGTTTTAGTGAAGAAGTTGATTTTTATCAACAGGCAGAAATGGTAGAGATTGGCTGCAGAGATAAACTTGAAGTTGAGGAGGAGCTACATATTATATGATGATTTGTTATGAACTATATATGAGCTTTGAGAGGCTTTGAGCCGATATTTTTGATCAAAGTCATGCTTATTAATCATATTTTTAAGGGTGAGAAACCGAGAAAATCAACTGGTTGATATAATTACTAAAAGAACAGGTTTTCAGTAATTCTTAATGCTGTTGTAGCTCAGATTAGTATTAATTTCCATATAATCAAGTCTTCAGAACTTGCACTTGAGATTTAAAGAGGCCAGTTAAGGATTTGAAAACTAAAAGGTTAAACGTTTGGTTTGATTGAAATTGTTTCTTCCATACTTTGATCCAGTTCATCATCAATATAAACTGTGTAACATCTTAAACAAAGTCACCCTTAATATTAATCATCAAAACATCATCGTCCCTTATTGGAGTTCTTGAAAGATTACCCAAAGCACAGTTGATGTATCAGTTAAGTTATCCTTAATAAAATTTATCATCAATAATAAGACAGACCTTCAATTCCATTGAAAAGGCGATGTGTAGACGAAGATAAAGTTCATCAAAGTTGAATCGTAGTAGTTTCTCACGGTCAAAATTTGGTCAGTCACTAAAAGAAGATGAATCTATGAAAAAATTGGTTTCCCATGATGAAACGATAGACAATCATAAAGTAGTAGTGAAAGCTTAATTTTTCTACCAAGACTTCCGTTTGCAAGTCTTTACCAACTTTTCTGAAATGTTGATACCTTTTCTATGGGTCAATGTATCTTTTATGAGTCGACTTTTTCACAGCTCCAAAAGAATTTAGATAAGTGTGGTTTCATTTTAGAAATCTTTCTCGATTATCATTAAGTTAAACCAAGTAAATTTTGAAAGAAAGGTCTGCTGTAGTTCCTCGTTCGTGCCCTGAAATCTTTATATAACTCTTCATAAACAGATGATTTTACACAACATTTAAGATCCTGTTTTTTAATGTCATTATCTGTCTCAGTACAATGTTTCATATAAGTTTGCACCAAGACAATTACTTTAGTCTTAAAGGACAAATGAATGATTTGGCAAATATAATACCGGTCTGGACGTCCTTTGGAATAGTAAGGCCAGTAAGAATGGAAACTGTTACTTATCGAACAGTACATAGATTACTTAATACATTTACATTAGGGGCAATGGGTCTATTCATTGTACCAATAAGTAAAATTTGTTGAAAAATTGGTGGTCAAAGAAGTCTTTTGGTACTCTTATTTTTGGAAGCAATCAAAAGTTAATTTAACGCGACCTTAGTTTTGGTTTTCTGTTCAGTTGAATTTAAGTTTGTAAACATGTCACAAACCAATAACCTCACATTAAACCGAACAAATAGTTAATTGGGAAAGTATCATCCGTCTACTTTGCCCTGTCAAATTTCAAAGAAAAATGAAATATACAAAATCCTGGAAACGAAGTATATCGAGATAGTTACAACCAAAATATTATCTACAAGTAACAGTAGATGAAGAGCAAGAATCTCTTATAGTTGAAGAAGAAAAGATTATATCATTCGGTAATTCTTTTGATGTAACTCTTACTGATGTTCCAGATGGTGTTCCATAGATTAATACGGTGGTTCTTTTGTTTTTAATCATATGGGTTAACCAAAAACTTTACTAGAAGATCCCTTATATATTTTTGTACATGCCATAGCTTGGTGCGTCTATGGATTTTGGTTTTTAAAGTATAGTTTGGATAGGTCAAAATTCTGAAAATCAACAAACCCAGATTCCGTTCCAGAACAACTGCTAAGAGTATTTATGGGTAAGAGTCACATAATTGTTTAAGGAAAAAGTGCCCCAACACATTAAGGGCTTTTCCTTGAAATAAAAAATTGAATACAAAGGTGTGTGTGAAGTTCCTCCAAATTAGTACCTTAAGGTTGAGATTCTTCTGATATTAAGAGTTAAGGTTGAAAAGATTTTTTTAGTGCCGGTTCGGTGGTGTCTGCTGAATTGCGCGAATTTTTCCCATACGTCACTTTTATCGAAAGTGACAAGTCATTTTCAATGAAGTACGTCGTTATCAGTAATAAAGAAGTTGCTCTTAGAGACTTTGAACAAAGAACATCCCTATATCGACTAGGTCGAGGCTGTATGGCGGCTGATGCAAACCGGTGACCCAAAATTGGTCATCGAAGGAAGCTCATCTTGTGTACCAGCCGTAAGTGGGGCACCAGCCTGATACCAAATAATTTATAGCGCCGTTGCGCGCCTCCTTACAAAATAGTGTCGAAATCGGGCAAACAGCGCACTCTCACGTCCCGCTATCAGCAGACGAGGAAATTTTAACGCCGCGCCCTGCACAAACAGCAGAAGTTTCCAGCTTTTCTCGGGCGCTCGTCTGGAAATCCTGCGACGATAAGGCGGCTTACGGCGGCCCGTTTAGCGGCGTTATCTACGTGCGGCAACCGCTGCGCAAACATGTTGTGGCTTTGTTTTCGGCCGGATGAGACGTCCAAGGTGTGCGCTCTCGCAACTGGCACCGACGGCTCGGCGCTTCGAAAATATTTGCGAGGATGTGGGGAAAACACGAAGTTTGCGTCGGAGATGCATGCAGGAGATGGGGATTTGGTCCAAACTTTTTTTGGGACCTCATACTTAAGCACGCTCTAGGGTGGGGATGGGTACGTGGGTCTTTTTTGACCCACAATCACGCGCAGTCGCAAAATTGTTATGATTTGAGGATTAAATAAACAGATACACAAAAGGGAGATTTGGCCCAAACTTTTTTTGGAGCTTCAGGACATTTTGCGGCAACTTCGAGACTTCGAACTTTTAGTATGCTCTATGCTATAGATGAAATGATGGATTATTTTTACCCACAATTATGAACACTAAAAATTGCTATGGTTCGACGATAAAATAAACGGGCTCGTTGGAGGTGCGTGCAAAAATGGAGATGTGGTTCAAACTTTTTTGACACTTTAGGAATTCTTTGCGGCAACTTTGGGGCATCCGACTTTTAGTATGCTCTAGGTTAGAGATGGCGCATCGGCCATTTTTGACACAATCATATACAAGATTGCTATAGTTCGCGGCTGAAACGGGCAGTCGCGTTGGAAATGTATGCAGAAGAGGAAGATTTGGCCAAACTTTTTTCGAAATTTCAAGAATTTTTTTGACGACTTTGGGGCTTTATACTAGTATACTTTAGGTTGAATAGAGGCATATAAATGATGTTTGATCCTCAGTTGTATACACTCACAAAATTGACATGACTAACGGATGAAATAAACAGGCCTTGGTCCAAACTTTTTGAAACTTCAGGGATCTTTAGGTGACTTTGGGGCATTTCATTTTTGATACATTCTAGGCTAAAGATGGCTAGTAGGCCATTCTTGTCATTTTTCATTCACAAAATTGCTATGACTCCCAGATGAAGTAAACGGTCGTGCTGGAGATTCATGCAAAAGGTCAAGATTTGGTCAAAACCTTTTTTACATCTTACAGATTTTTCCGACAACTTCGGGGCATCACACTTTTCATACCCTTTAGCTTAAGATGGGGCCGTGGATTGTCTTGACCACAATTAAACACACCTATAAAATTGCTATGACTCACGGATAAGATGAGCGTTCGCATTAGAGAAGCATGCGGAAAATCGAAATTTGGTCCTCAGGGATTTTTTGTGACAATTTCGAGGCATCCCACTTTTAATATGCTTTTAGGCTGAGGATGCGCACGCAGGTCATTTTTGACCAATAATTGCAAACAAGATTGCTATAATTGATGATAAAATGAATATTTGCTACAAACTTTTTTTGAAACTTCAAGGAATCTTTGCAGTGACTGCTGGGTATCCCACTTTTAATACCTTCTAGACTAGAGATGGGCTCGTGAGCCATTTTTGAGCCACAATTACGCACACTCATAAATTTTCTGTGACTGGCAGATGAAATGACAGTTCCAGTTGAGATGCACGCAGATGGATATTTGGTCCAAACCCTTTTTTAAAATTAGAGAGAGGCATCCCGCATGTAGCATAATTTAGGCTAGAGATGGGCAAGTGATCAATTTTTGACCTACAATCGAGAGTACTACGGCTTGCGAATGAAATGTTCAGTCGCTGAGAATGGAGATTTAGTTCAATTTTTTTTGTATTTATGGGGATTTTTGCGGCATTCCATTTTTAGTATATTTTAGGCTGGAGATGGGTGCGTAGGTCATTTTATCCCACAATTACGCACATTTTCAAACTTACTATGACTCACAGACGCATTAGCATGCAGAACACGAAGATAAGGTCCGAACTTTTTTGAATTTTTTGCGGCAACTTTGGGATATCCCACTTGCAGTATGCTCCAGATTAGAGATGAAAGCGTGGATCATTTTTGACTCATCCCATTCACAAGGATTGCTTGTGACTTGCGGATGTCAGCATGCCTGGTCATATCGACCTAAAAACAACTTAAATTTTGAAATTGACTTTTAAAAATCTAATTCTTCGAAAATCCATTTTGATTAAGAGACTACAAGCTACCTAAATCTCTTCTCTGTACTTATGTCTCGCCCACTGTTGTTCTACATCTTTGCCATTTAAAGCACTTCATACCTTTTCTGTCATTTAGCTTCGCTAAAACAACTTTTTGATTTTTTTTGCATTTTCCATAGTCTTTAGCCTCTATAATTTTACTTTACTTAACTCATTGTTTGGATAGTTTTTAACTAAGTAATTTCGATGTAAAATTTGTTTGTTCATAATTATATAACTTAATGAGGTCTTATTTCTTCTTGATATCAACTCTATCAGAAGTTAGAATAACTAGTAACGATTTACGTAGCCTCGCGGTTAAGAGTTTGTCCGCAACCCAGCGGAGCCGAGTTCGACTCTCGCTTAGCCCATGGGTGTATGTGACGTTTTAGTATTAAGTTAAGTGCATGTTAGTAGCCACAATAAGCCCTTGAGGCTGCTGTGTGCGTATGTGCGTCCCAACGAAAAGAGGAGAAATTTTTCTGTTTTCTCCTCGTTTGGTTTTTTTATAAGCCCATAGATGCCCTTTATATCAACTTTTCTCGTAAAAAGTATTTAGTTGCCTCGTAGCTGAACAGGATCGTCTCTACGTTTTTAAAAATTTGGGGGCCTAAGTACTTTTTTATTTGGTTGAAGAGCACGTCAAGATGAGAGCAATTTTAAATCACAGTCCGGGTGCAATTAAAAAAAAGGAAATCTCGGTACCTGCTATTTTTATTACAAAATCAGATATGCACGAGCAGCTCTTACGCGCAAGCAAACAATTCGTTGCGATGTTATATTTCGCAAATTTATTGAAGCTTCATATATAAGTACATTTACAATTTATTTCAATAAACTTTTTATGGCGGTAGGAATTGATTGTTGTTTTTTTATTGTTTTTTTGGTCTTTTATATTACCAGTACAAACATACAACTTCTATTACTGTAACGAGATAAATGTTTCTTTATGTTGAGTACACAGGATGCCCCCCCAAAAAAATTTGTAGTGTCCGTTCAAAATGGTATCTTGTATGGGAAATATATATGGATATCAATTGGTATTTTATATGGGTCTATATGTCTGGCAAACTGCGAGTACCACAATGAACAAAAGAAACTCCTGTTTTTTAAAATCTTTACGACCTTCTGGTCATTAGGCATTGCTATGGTCAAAAGAAAAAAACATTTTCGAGAAAGTCGTACAAAGCTTTCCGAATATTAGTTATGGATGGTTAACATGGTTGAAGATGTGTGTTTCTTAACATACAAAAATAATTGGTATCCTCCTCTCCTGAAACTCAGGTTGCATCTCAAATGAAATGCGCGGTTAAAGCTACTACTAGGCGTGCTATCTGATAACGTACGCACAAAAATGAATCATTCGTGTAGTGCCGTGAGTGCAGTTATAGACAAAGTGGAATACTATGGAAACAGATAAGCATAGGCAGTGATAGATGACGTAGTTTCTTTGGAAGGAGGGAATTGCTTCGAATATCTATAAGAGGTCAGTAGCTAGATGTGAAAACGCAGCACTGAGTTTAAAGGACTGCGTTGAGAAAGGCAAAACCAGCGGTCGTACGACAAATGCGCGCAAGCCATACATTATCCAACGTGTGTCCGACTTGATAAACAGGCGAATCATACACAATACACTGGAGGATGCAACAAACATGGCTCGTGGAACTTTACATACACCATCATCCATGAGGACCTGAAAACGACAAAAGTCGAACAATGGGTTCTCCAAACAGTAGAAACAGGAACACGTAGAGGTATGAAAACAATCGCTACCAATATACTGAATGGATCTGGAAATGTTCTTTGAATGTCTGGTCACAGCAGACAAACTATGACTCTGGTACGAGGAACCAGAAAAGAAATATCTATAGAAGCTTTTATCCCAAAAGTCTGGTTATTTGGTTATTTCAATACAAACGACAATTGTCTTTTGGGATTAGGATTCTACTGATGAATTGGTTACACTCTCGTAAGAGCATTATCACTTTGAGGTACTGATAATCACTGAAGTCACTTCCTGTACGGGAAACGTAGATGTAACGCATTGTGCGCCCATATGTTACTCTGCAGGCTTTCTGGTACTTGCTGGATTTTACGACAAAGACTATGTTCCTTTTAACGCAATGAAAAACGTTTTTCTCTAATGATGAACTTCACTCGATTGTCCACAAGTGGCGCGTACACAAAAAAAACATTCGCATCAGTTCTAGAAAACTTTCAAAGCAATGACAAAAGTGCGCTGATATAATATTTACTTCTCCCTAATAAAAGATTAGCGAAGAGAAAATATTTGTATTACCTATGATTTCTGAGCACTTCAATTAATATGAACAGTAACTCCATCCTGTTGGACCACTTGGATTCATGATGGATTATTCATTTGTATTAATAATAAAAGGATACACAGCGAATCTCCAGATTCAGGACGATGGAACCGATTAAGAGGGTCTAAAACAAGAAAAGGTCTTCTGTGGAATGTTTCTAGACATAGATAGGACCTTCAATATCGATGTAACTATGAATCATTTTCTAAATAAAAAAATTCAAATAAATTGGGAGTGGGGGGCTGCTAGAACAAACACACCAAAAATAAATGTGGTTTCTAACATTTCAAAACCGTGCTCTCTACCATCTTAACAGACAGTTTAAGGGCCATATTTTGCTTTTTCGTATCTTATTTGGTGATAAGATCGATGCAAAACAAATTAGACAACTTAAGAGAGCGCTTTGATCGCTAGCGCACCTATATCAACTTGCAAGTAAATAATAGCTCGGCGGTCTTTGTGAAAAAAAATAAGAACCGATATCCAATGTGAATTATATCGTCTTGTTTTTCCATTTTATAGATTTCTTAAGGGAGAAGGCTTTCACGCTAAAACATTGATAGAACTGACTTGATTCTAGGGGCATGCTAAAACAGCATGAAAAGCGAATTCTTTTCGGTAATGTTGGTCCTCGGAAGACGTCAGTGACCTTCATTTTCAACTGCACTCGCTTCAAAAGTTATTTATACCACGCGTATGCTTAAGCTGTACTTTAAGTCTTCTAAACTTGCGTAACGGACGAGGTAGCGCTTGGTCTGTTACCATAATACGACTAAAGAAGCGGCAGTGCGAGGTACACCACAAGGAGATAATCCTCAGAAAGTTTTACTTATAACGCTGAGAAGCCGTACTTCTATAAGTTCACCTCATGGTAAGAAGAAAATTTTGGTTTATATTGGTTTTGGCCTTGTACCTATGGTATTGCCGCTTAAAGATCTCTACATTTTTGTTTTTATTTGGATTCAGTTTAATAGTCAAGTTAGTTTACCGTCTTCTGTAATATATTTACTATTTGCAAAATTGTTGATGTATGTCACCATTTTCTTATTCTTGACAGTTAATGAGTTAGCAGCTTGGTCCAAAATTTAGTCTATTTTTGCTTTGTCGTAAAGTTTTTTTTGAGAATGGTTTCCACTACACATGATGGTTTTCTAAAGGTTTCAATACTTCACGAACTGTTTCCATCGCCAATAGGAAGCTGATGGGAAGAAGGAAAAAATATCAATTAACCTCAACGGCACGTATAGTGCCGTCGTATTGTGTTGCATTTTACAATTCTTGTTCTTAGCGAAACCAAACTTTACCTTTTTGTATTTGTAATTTCTGGGGTCAGTTCTGAACGTTTGTATTACTACAAAACTAAGTGTGTTAAGCGCTATCAAAAGAAACAATTGCCTCAATTGTGTGCAAGCAGAGCTTTCGATAACATGACTAATGAACATATCCTTCTTCTTTTATCTGAGGATTCTTAAGTCTGATACTCACTGGTTTTACTCTTGCCCCTGATCTTGCTTCAGCAAGAGTCCAAGAAAATACTTTAACCTGCATTCTTTTACCTTCAATGGAATTCGGCTCGATGGTTCCAAAGGACAAAATTGGCAATATTGTTCAAACAGTTGAGTAAGAGCGGAGCACAGTGTGGATCGGGCCTTAACCATTCACAAAATTCAAACTAAGATTGTCGCTGCAAAATCTCTGGTTCTATGTTGAAGAACATTCAAATGAATTGTTCGGGTACGATTCCTAACAAAGAAGAAAATTCCATTCAGTCTCTTTTGGAGAAGCGTTAACAAAAATAGCCGTTTTATAGGCACTAAAGCGGAGGGTTACAACCTGCGAAAGTTAATCTTCTAACCTGGAAGTGCCAATAATTTCCATCGGGCGGTATAACCTTTTCTGAAGATAAATTCAGTTCGTTCATTAACAAGCAACCATTAAGCTGTTAGTCATCAAGCTGAAATAACTTCTGATACAGTTATTAGCTAACAGACCAACTTGGATTTTAGCCAGGACGCTCTGCTAATCTCCAGTTCCAAGATGATGAAACACGTTAGCCAGGACTTAAGCAAGAAAAGATCAAACTTGGAAGAACAAGGACACTAAAAGCAAATGTTGTTACAAACGTTTCCGACTATCCAGGTCAACAAATTAATCATCCCCTCTGTTATACTAACAGACAACACGAAGACCATATTTTGCTTCTTTTTATCCCAGCTGGTGATAAGACAGCTACAATAATTCCACAGTTAAAAGAGGGGATATGAGAAAAGTACAGGACAGCACACACAATGGTCTTTTTACTTTGATAAAAAAAGCTAACTACAGAAGCAAAGATCAGTGTTAGAATAATCGGAACAAGAGAGGGAAGAGAAAAAGGAAAGAAATGAAAAAGAGAAGAGAAACGAGTCGCCAAATTCATTTGGAGTCTAGTCCAAGCACTAATAAATAATCCTTCATCGATTTTATTAGTCCACGAAAAAATAACATGGTCTAAACCGCTTGGATCAAACTTGAGATCTCCAGTGAGCAGTGCTGGCGCTAGTGTCTGGATGATGAAGCTGTCATCTCATAGTGCAATAATTTAGGACGATATCAGCCGATACAAAATTAGCGGAGGGTGATAATAACAATTAGAAATGGGTCTAAAACCAGTGTTTGCCTAATGCTGTTAATAAAACCTCTAGATGTACTTACAAATCTTTCAGACAGAGCCGGTGAGATTAGATCTGGGTGTACTCCAACTTGCTTGCAATTACATTGCTATTTCCTTGGTGGCCATTCAGGATTATACCTCCACTTCTTTCACGCCTTTGTTGTTTTGCTTTCTTCATTTTTATCTGACATTTTTCTTTTCTTGCACTAAATTCTCTTCTTCGAACCATGCTATTACAATTAACAAACCATTAGACTGTTATTAGACTCGTTAACTCAAAGTTAAAACTTATTTTTATTTGCCAGTGGGTAATTAATAAAACAAAGTCAACAATTGAAAAATAATTTGGTCAAATGCACTATTACCTGGTAATCATAGGTAATAAGCCGGCTAATGATAAATTACTGCCTGCAGTGTGTTCAAAAAGGGGCGGAGCCCTCACGCTCGCGCGCTACGCGAGTCCCCACGCTGAATCTCCTACCGCTCTCGCTGCGCTATGCTCCGCCCCTTTTCAAACGCACCGCGAGCAGTAATTTATCTTTAGCCGGCTTATTAGCTGCGATTACCAGATAATTGTGCATTTGGCCAAATTATAGCACTAATTTTTTTTGTTCCGGATTTTCCATCCAACATGGTGGTGTGGATTTCCTGGGACAATTATCAAAATTTTCTGGCCTCTAATATTTAGAAACTTCTCATCTTTTTTATTCATTACCCATACCTGTCCGTGCTTTGCTTTTTTAAGACTGATGTTTTTTTGAAGGGAGAGGAATTAAGGGATTGCTCTCATTCAAGAGGAAAACTGCAAGGTGCAATATATAAACCGCCAAGGTTGCAAGTGGAAGGCTGGGAAATTGGCTGGTGCAAGCAGATTTTGAAAATTTTAAAACATTCAAAAGTTACAGGAAGATTGGCAAAATTCTGCTAGACGCGCTGTTGTAATTTAGTAGCTCGGAAATTTCGGAAAGTTTCTAATACCTTAAATTAATTTCGAAGTAGTGCGTTATAGATAATAATTATGTTAGTGTAGTTACTAATAAGGTAAGACTAGTAATAGAGTCGATATTAACAGGAATTTAACCGAAGAAAAGCTAACCTCTGAGGAGTCGATCCGGATAAAGGCTTTCCACGCCGTGTTACGCGATAAGGCTATCTACATACAAACAAATTTAAATGACCAAGTGGCATTCAGGGCCGTGCTTAAGTAAATTTAAAGGGGGGAAGAAAATAAAAAAGAAAAGTGACGAATACACAACGGATGAAGGTTACATAAAATTAACTGGGATGAGGAGGAGATTTTTAAGAGGAGCAAGATGACTGCGTTTTCCCGAGAAATTAAGAACAGGAGCCAATGAAGATAAGTTAGATAAAATACTAAAAATGATGGATGTTCTAACTGTCGATGTAAAAGAATTAAGGAAAGCGCAGACAAAATTTAGAGACGAGATGAGGAAATTAAAAACGAAAAACAAAAACACAAAGGAGGAAAATAAAGAGCTCAAAAATTAAGATAATCAACAAGAAATTAGAAGTAATGGAAAGAGAAAAAGAAGAAATAACATCATAATACAAGAGTTAACGCTAGAAGAGCAAAAGCCAATGATAAAGGTGGTAATGTTGAAGGTGGTAATAAAATTAGAGTAGAAAGGAAGGCTATAAAAAAACTATTTTAAGATACAATTAAAAAGGAGAAAGTTATGAAAAATAAAGGTAAATTAAGAAAAAAATGTACTTCAATGACGATATGACGAAAGAAGAAAGAGAAAACAGGAAAAATTAGAAAAACAGCCTAAGAGGGAAGGAAAAAGGAGACAAACGTGAAGGTGGGGTATTAGAAAATAATAGCGAATAGACAAGAATGGAAATTGAATAAGAAAAAAGTAGAACTAATTAAAACGTGTAATAAAATACAGAAAGAACAAAAACCCAGCCCTACAAAAAACCAACTAAAAATATCAATGATAAAAAAACTATAGCAAATCATGAAATGGAATATACAACGCTTAAATAAAAAGGAAAGGGAGCTAGTAAAGAAATTTTACTTGGTGGGATCAAAATATATTAGAACAAGTGATGTAATTAGTTTGCATGGTGAAGGAGCCAGAAATAGTAATGGACAGAGAATCATAGACTTTTTTGTACAGAAGTCCTGAGATACAGGGTGGCCAACTTACAGGCATACAACTTATTTGTGCCGCCATTTTGTTTTGCCGCTAATTTTGATAGGTATTGCTTTACAACTCATTGGTGCAGACGTAGGAAATTCATTATAAAGCATTTTCTGTTTGGGCAGCGTGTTTTAATTATCAAAACGTTCTATGCAAATCTATCTACGGTTGCGGAAACACTTGCTCCTACTTTCTATAGAAACCACACATCTTCGCGACTAACAATAACTCGTTTAGCGGATAAATTTAAAAAACATAACTTTGTAACAGACCAACGAGATTCCCATTGTACCAGAAGTGCTTATTCGGAGGAGAATATTTAAAGTGTACGTGAAAGTCCAAAATTGTCTGCCAGAAGACGTTGTAACCAATTGGAAATTAAGAGGACCTCTCTACAGAATATTCTAAGAAAATATTTGACTCTACACCTCATAGAATTTAGTTAACTCAAAAACTTGAATCACGTGACCGTGAACGCCGTTGTAACTTCAATAATTTGATCCTCCGCAGATTGGATGATAATGCAGAAAAATCATTATGAGTGTCAAAGTCCATTTTGACCTCAGTGTATTAGTTAACAAACAAAATTCCTGCTAATGGGGTGATAAACAACCTTTCTCATCGACAGTGTGGTGTGTAATTTGGTTAGCAGGAGTAATTGGGCCCCATTCCTTTAAAGACGCTGTAGGTGATGCTGTAAATGTGGTTCCAACAAGATGGGGCCACATGTCATACGGCACGAGACACTGTCGAAATATTGAAATAGTTGTTTCGAGGTCAATTAATTTCGTGAGATGGCGACACTGATTGGTCGCCAAGATCTCCAGATCTCATGACTTCTGACTTTTTGTGGGGCTATCTAAAGGAAGGAGTCTATGCCAAAAAGCCAACGAACATTGAACACCTAAAGCAGAACATTCGAGACGCTGTAAGTGGAATATCGGCGGAAATATGCGAAAATATAATGAAAAGAGCTCGAATTATGAAGTTTAAATAAAGAATTTATGTAATAATATCTGTTATTTTTTATTTTATCTAAAAGTACATGGCGATCACTATCTATTAAAACCAAAAATGAAAAATACAGGGAATATAGGGAAAAGTACTAAAGTTAAAATGGCAAATTAAGGAAGCAATAAAGTCATATACAGGAACGGAGTAGAAGAAATGTTAGACAGAGTAGGAAACATGAAGAATTGCAATATTGAAGAAATATGGATCTTACCTAATGCAGAAAGAGAAACATGTGGAATAACAAAAGTTAATATGAATGGAAATAAGAGACAAACGACATGGTGGAACAAAGTATTTAAACCATAGAAATAACGATAGATATTAAGGATACAAAAGTTAATAAAACAGTGGTGGAAGCTAAAGAAGATGATGTGGAAGGAGTTCGGTGGAAAATAGAATCATATTTCCATATGAACCAAAAACTATTCTATAAGACACTAAAGAATCTAAGATCAGAAAATAAACAAGAAGTAATAAAAGAAAATAGAGACAAAATGGAATAATTTTAACAAAGGAATATGGAGTACGTATTTCAAGGATCTATTGAGTCGCCAGATTAATAAAGGAGATCATGGTGTAGACTACAGAGCTACAAAGAAACTATATTAAGATTAAAGATATTAAAGGTGCTACAAAAAGACCCAAAAAAAAGAAAAGCTGCAGGGTATGATAATACAACAGAAGAAATGGTTAAAAATTTGCGTGAGAAGAGAATCCAGACATTGAAAGAAATTTGTAAGTAGGCATCGGATGAAGGAAAAGTACCGCAAGACTGAAGAACTAGTGTTATTGTTGCACTGTTCAAAAAGGGAGATAGAAGAGTATAACAATTATAGAGAAATTACCCTGCTCAGCAAACCATCAAAGTTATATGAAAGAATTTTGGAAATAAAACTGACGCAAGAACTAGATTTGCAACTCGACCAATCAAAAAGTGGGTTGGAAAAGGGTAGGAGCATACAAGATCATCGCCTTTTACGATTAAGCAGATCACAGAAAAATTAAGGATCACAAATGCACCAAAGTATCAGGCTTTCCTGATTTAGAAAGCGTTTGATAAAGTATTAAGAGCAGTTGTCGAGAAGGGGGAAGATAGGAACAAAATTGATTAGGGCTATGAAGAGTATGTTTATAATATGCAATCACTTGACTTTCCAGTGAATGAAGGTACAGAGCAAGGTGGAGTACTAAGTTCAATATTGTTCAACCTGGTTATGGGAGACGTAATAAAAGAAACGAAAAGAATTCATCAAAAGTACCCGTCGGCTACAAAAACTAGGAATCCAGTTTAGATAAGAGAGAGCGAATTTGCCGATAATATAGAGATAAATTGGAGGAAGCTAGAACAAGTTGTGTCCTTCAAAAATTTAAGAGTACTAGATAGCAAGGGGAGTCATGAAATTGAAATAAGTGCCTCCGAGGTATACCACAGCCTAAAAAACAACTGTCTGGGATAGAGGAAAGTCTCAAGAAAAGCAAAAATAAGCTTATTTGAATGTGAGGCGTGAGAGCTGGGGCCCACACAAGAAACTAAAGAGTAATATTCAAAGTATGGAGATAAAATATCCGAGGAAAGTGTTGGAGTTACTAAAAGAGACCAGAGAGCAGCTGAACGTACCGCCAATAAAATGGATAGAAAACTGCCAACTGATGTGGTGTGGGCATCTTAGGCAGATGAACCAGAACTAACCTGTCAAAAAAGTGCGCGAAGCTGAAACACATAAAGAAAGAGCAGAGGAAGGTCAAAAACCGTTGAGACAAAGATGTTGAGATGTTGTTCTAAACAACAGAGCACTTAACAAAGACCTTGAGAATAAAAAGGCATGGGAGTAGGAAATTCGCCATAAAAAATTCTAAAAGAATTAGAGATTAGAGTCTTCGTATAAAGGTTTGAATCGGCATGGTCGCCCATGATTTTGAAATTTACATTTGATGCCCTCCCTTCTATTTTTTTGTGGTTGGGGAGATTTTAAATTAGTCCAGAGCACTAGCCCCCTCCCTCCATGGCTTAACGGTTCACTTTGGAAACAAGAGCTTCGCATTGCATTTCTGATCGATAAAAACATTGTTAGAGTTAAAAATAAAGTCGGCCCCCTTCTTCCCGCATTCTGCCTGTGCACTCGCTGGATCTAAATCTTATCTGAAAAACAATTCGAAAGATAACTCTGGAAAGCTGAAGGCAAGAGCGAAGATGTAGTACCGCATCAATAACGACAGCCAATATTTCAGGCGGTGTCTGTAATGACGAGTTAAACCTGTAAACGAGGTGGAAACGCAAACAAAGCCGTTGCCAATATTTGCCTGCTTGCAAATATGGAAGCTGGAAGCGGTGTCAATATAAACAACGCTCCGAGACGATTTGGCGGGAGCTCGCCGCTTAGCCCGCGCGATTTTATTGCTCCGCTAAACCCTAAGGACGCCGGCCGATTTTTCGCGTCCCCCCGCAGCGCCGCCACGAAAAAACGGGCCGCAGCTCGGGCGCCCGGTCCCCACTATATAGGTGTTAATGATAAGAAATGACGTCATACATAGTACTTATGTTAGCGCGGGCGACGTGTCAGGTGCAAGTGCGACGCCCACATCGCAGGTGTACCGCGGTGCTTCCTGGCCCGGAGGACCCCGGCGCAGCGCCACCCTAGGTAACGCACCACGCTTTAGATTCACGCGCGGCGCCCCGGTCAATCGGCAGTTCGAAAGCGGGTCCCGACTGTGTTCGCGCAAATGGGGCGCGCGTGCCGGTAGCGCGCCGCCCCGATAAAATATGACTCAAGCTGCTACGCGGTGCTCGCAACGCTTCGTCGCTAGAAAGCGCGCGCGGGCATTGTTTGCGTTTTGCGGCCGATTGCGGCGACTTTATGGTCCATAATTTGCGGCCGCAAGGATAAGAGCGCATTAGCGAGCACGATCTGCGCGAATTCTCGAAACCGCCACAAAAACATTTTTTGCAGCCGCGTAAAGTGTCTCCTCCACCCCAAATGTAGTTTCAAGCAATAAAACCGAGCAGATTTCTCGGAAGAAGCGTGATTAACGCTCGTTGTCAAGTAAATCCCCCGAATTATAATAGAAACAACGAAACGGCGCTTAATTAGAACTATTTCTGTAGTACACTGTATAATAAGCAGGAGATGAACTGTTAATTACATCTGAGCTCCTTAAAAATGAAAAAACGCCTAAGCGTTTAGTTCATTTAAATTTGGCGACGTTGCCTATTTGTAGACCAACAAAATTTTGTATATTAAATTCGACCCAGCTTTGCTGAGCCCCTTTATTCGAATGAAATAATTATTTTATTGTTTGCAGTACACTTTATCTAAAGGCATTGGAATGCTTATCTTCGACCACGTACGACTCGTCGATTGATAACCCGTTTATTAGCGGGCTTATCTGTTCGAAGGAAATTCAGTGCGCTTTCATCAGGTCTGAGCGCACAACAATTGTTATTTTTTGTTTGCGCAAACGTGATAACGAATTATTTTTAGTTAAATTAGCCGCCCGACGCGGCAACAGCGCGTGGGAGCCGAGGCCGGCCGAGCGCGCACGATCCGCGCACCGGCCGCCGGCTTTCATTTGAAGATTTGCGCCAATTTTTATGCATAAGGGCGATAAGGCCGCCGAGCTTTCTCCACGCCAACAGTCTGCTGCAGATAAGGCGCCCGTGGCGCGCAGCGTGTTTGCCGTGCCGGCCAGAAAAACAAAGCGCTCCATTCGTTACGGTAAATATTAATTGTGGACGGTGCAATAAAAATCCGCACACAATTATGCGCGATAAGCCCTATCTCCGGCCGTATTTGCTCGCGATAACGCTCGCACACACGCGGCTCGCCGCTCGCGCTCCTCTCGGGCCGCGCGCGATTGGCGCGAGCGGCGCTGTTGCCAGCTTGCCCGAAGTAGTGAGTATTGCATTGCGCGAAATGGTCTCTTCTTAAAGTTGCGCCCTGTTTTTGTTACTTTTCGACTCCAGAATTTTCCTTAGCTCTTCTTACGCACGTACTAAGTATAGAAAGTCCTACAAATCGAAAAATTCGATTCCAAAAATGCTAGCATAATAATTTTGAATGATTGTGACACTAATTAACGCCACCTAAAGAGTAGTAAACATACAATTCATTCTATAAAAATTCAAAATGCTGTAGCTCTTAACTCATAATGTGTGGATTTTCTGTACTCCACAACTGTATGTTTTAGAAGCCATCAAATATTTTTCTATCATCATCAGAGTCAGAGTAGTCGTAATTTTTACATTCGTAGAGATGATCAAACTCATAGTTTCTGTTGCAGGGTGGATTTTCACCAAATCACAAACAATACGAGGGGCGCACCGGAACCACTTCGAAACGGCCGCGATGTTTTCGCGGCCTTTCTGGCCAGAGCTCCTTAATTGATCCTCGTTACCGCCCGAAGGTAAGCAAAGCGCCTCTGTGATAACGAGACCTCCAATTTGGGACCCAAGCGGGCGAGTCGCCCAAATTGCGGCGATTAGGCGCAGCCGAATTAGGCGCCTCGTCTCATTATCTCGCTTGCCGTAATCTCGGTGCGCGCCTTCGTAAGCCCTAATTGTTTAATTGCTGTTTGTCCGCCGGGCTCTAAATCTCGGTGAGCGATTATGTTTGAGCAGCCGAGATAGCGCGGCCCGCAAACAGCGGCCGCTAATCCGGGAGATCTCGCGCCGTAATGCGTTCAGCCTTCGGCGAGTTAGCGCCGCGCTGGCCCTCGTTTCTAGAAATCGGATGCAGGCCTAACGAATAGAGCAAACAGCTCTGAAGCGGGTGAAATCGGTGATAATTGTACAGGTGCAGCTGGGACGGCGGCAGCCTCCAAGCAAATGGAGCTCGGGCTCGACCTACAAAGGAGCCACCTGGGAGGAGAGTAACTCGAAAATAAAGAGAGCTATCCGTCGACAGTACAGCATTTTCACACTGTCATGGAGTTGCTCTCTTTATGGACGAGTTGAATGTCGCCGTGACAGCAAGATGGACTCAACCTTGCCGGTGACGAACGAAGCGCAATCAATCAACGGAAACACTGATTGCTTCTGTACTCCAACATCTTTATTGTCTCTGTATGAATTATTGTAATGCTTTACACAGTTGAAATAAAGATTTTACTATCTAAAATAATTTACTTCAAAAAGCGTCATTATAAGATTCATAACTTTTTGTATCACGTATCATAAAATTAATCGTCAAATTTATTACATCACAGGTTTCCTAACAATAAATCTCATTCCACTGCTGCTAAAACGAGAGAGCTTTGTTATTAAAAATTTCCTCACAGTATAAAATTTAATTTGGTACATCCTATATGCAACAGTATGTAAACATTTGTTCTTATTGTTAATTCGTTGTATCATGTGATCATTAGGCACGATAATAATTGTCAAATAGAAGTTTTCTAACCTAACCTCAATTTTAAACGTCAAGTAGGCTTTAAAAATGATTTCGAGAAATTCGTGAGTAATTACTTTATGTATGGCTCAGTTGATTTGATTAATTTTCTAAATCGCAGCATTAAGATACTGCCCGGTTCTATTGTGTGCGAGGAGTCAAAGCTGCGCGGCGACATAACGGTGGGCGCGAACTGCATCATCCACCCGAGCGCCGCCGTCATCGCGGAAGCGGGCCCCGTGATCATCGGCGACTGCTGCCTCATCGAGGAGCAGGCGAAAATCATCCACCGGTGCATGTCTAGCTGCAGTCCTGTCGCCGACTTCATTGCGTTGCGTTTCAGGTTGCCGTTCGACCAGTTGGATAAGGAAAACACGCCGGTGCTGATTATCGGCTCGCACAACGTGTTCGAGGTGGATTGCACGGTTGAAGCGTCCAAGATCGGCGACAACAACATCTTCGAATCGAAGTGCTTTGTGGGCAATAAGGTGACGGTTACGAACGGCTGCATCATTGGTGCCGGTTGTCGCCTCATAGAGGAGCAGACTTTGAAGGAGAAGATGATTATGTATGGGAGAGATTGTCACCAACGGGAGGGGCTCGATCGCCCTGTGGTGAGTACGTGCGCTGGTTGATTTCTCTGTTACGAGTGCTTTGTTTTTCAGCCCCAAACGCTACAAATGGATACGCTGTCCAAAATGCTGCCTAATTATCATCATTTAAGAAAGCCTAACAAGAAAATATAGTTATTACGAGTAAATGCCTTAATTGGATGTATTTATTTTAAATAGCTAACTGTAAAGTGTGATTACAGGTTTAATTAGCTTAATTGCACCAACTTTACTGAGTATTATTTTGTGCATTTGTTATTGGTATTGGTCAAGTTTCTATGAAAATTTTGTATCATTTAATTGTAACATAATTCTGTGTAATATATAATGGTTCTGAATTGGGGCTTCTTAAAACTTTGTTCATTGTGATTTTTTCAATGATAGGGTGAAAATAGTTGGTTCTGTGAGTATTCTACCATCCTGTAATTTTGTCTGACTATTGGATTTTGCAAATTGTTCTAGTTGACACAGCTTAACTAAGTTCAATCTGTTGTTATGTACACTGTGCTCTGTTCAAGGTCCATTGTTGCTCCAAAAGGATTGTCAAAGTCAATATTTTGATTGAAGCATTAGTTCGCTTCAATAGTGAATGTTTTATTCAAAAGAGGTTTTAAAAAGAGCCCCAAAAGACAAATTTAAGAAGTATTTTACTAGTGCATGTGCTTTGCGTTCAATGTAGTTGAATTAATATGAACATGATGCAAAATGAGCGGAGTGAGCGTAAGTGGAGTGTAGGGTGTATCAAACCTCGGTAATGGTTTTTGAACATTGCACACCATAGCTATAATGTATCTATAAAGTGATCGTTTTTCATTTTTCAATGGCTTATTTGTTCTTGTCATCTATCTTGAGAGAACAGAAAAATGAACAGTTCTTTGTTATACATGGTTTGGGATAAGCAACAAACTATTAGTCATCTAGGTGTGTCCGTAACCTTCCTTAGGTTGCTGAAAATGTGCATCATACTGGCAAAATAAATAATTTTCAGCTGGTTGACTAGGGTTCATTAATACTTGTTAGAAAGGAATGTGAGTAAAATTTTTTACAATTTCTTTAAATCAAATCTTATTTGCACTTTATATCTCAACAGTCTAAAGCATTACAGTGGCATGTCCTGCAACAGCTAGCATCTACCTAAATCACTGTCGATCATCGATAAACACCTGATGATCCAAATAATGTGATCCATCACTAAGGTCCACAGCTGCATTACAGACAACTAGTTAACAAAGCCAAAAGAAGAAAGGAACCCAAGGTTTTACTACTTTGCATTATATCACTGACCACATGAGAACAAATAATTTTTATTCCTGTGGATCGTTTCACCTTCACCAATGTTCTGTTTTGCCGACAAACTTCTAAATTCATATTTTCATTAAAAAAAAAACGGACTTTAGTTAGAGTTATGTAAGACAGGTTTACTGCATGTTCAGTCACATATGTAAGGCGGGGCTCTGCATTCTACTGGGGAATATGGGGTGTAAACTGGAAAGTCAAGGCTTTAATGTTTACGTTCACTTCCAGTTGTCGTACATTACCTTATAACGTGCTGCAGCAAACATACTATTTATTTTTAGTGACTGAGTACTAGCCCAGAATCAAACCCCCCGAGTTCGTTCGTATCACAGTTAAGCACCTTAACTGCTAGACCACAAGCAGACATTCAGATTGAGACCGAAAGAGAAGAGAAAAAAGTAACTAAAAACTGCTCCATTATTTCATCATCTTTGTGCCTTTTTTATCATTTTTTTCTTCTCCTTTCAGCAACAGGAATGGGATCCTGATCTCCAAATATAGCTGGAATTGATTTTCAAGCTGTCATTCTCTTAATGTGCGAAACAGGTCCCTTGACATTGCACCCATTTTGCTCCAGACCTACTCTCTTAGGCTTCTAGACAAACAAGACAGTAAAAATCTTCTTCTGATTGAAGGTGGTGATGTGTCAGCTTTCCTTTTTTTTGCTTCACATTTATCTTTGCTTTTCTTCTCAATAGATGGTTCTAGTAACTTTTCCTTTGTTTGTTTATCATTTTTAGTCGTTTCTGTCTGTGCTCAGATTCTTCTCTAATAGCTTTCTTTTCAGGCCTATCTGTAAATTGCAGACTCTGGTTCCCGGAGCTTTTGGGTAGGGCCATATTTCCTCAGGTAAGAACACAGATTGGGTGCTCGTTGACGGATTAGGCTCACTTTCTGTGTGATGTATCACTAGGAGGAATGTTTGGTTCCAAGTTCGCTGTTATGATTGATGATGATGACACTGGAAGAGCATCCGTATTTGCTATTTCTTCAAGGTTTTGTGGAATATGGACCTCAGCGTTGATGCTGGAGATTGCGGCAAGATTTCTTGTTCAATAGATGTCACATTTTAAAGCTCAGCTGGATATACTGCTTTGGTTGAAGTTGAATCCTTACTCAACAATAAAGGTGATAGCGGTGCTGTTTCGTCATTGGGTACAAGTTTCAGATTATTCTGATTCGGAGCAGCTAGCTCTTGAGCTGCGCGTACAGATAATTCAGGATTCCTCTTCATGAATGAACGTAATCGCTACTTTACAGCCATTTCGTTTTCAATCCAAGTAGGAGGTTTCTTCAAATTATATTTGACAGTAAGCTTAAATACTAACTTTCTTACCTCTTTCGTACGGTCCAAAGTATATGTCTGCACAACGAATAAGCTATTTTGCGAGTTGACATTCTTGATCTTCGGTAAAAAATCTGTTATGAGCTACATATTCCATACTAACATTTTCTACCTCATCACCTCCATTCGTTGTATCGTTATGGTACCAGCGAATAAAAACAAGATTCCTGACCCTACAATGCTCCGAAACGAACGCGTTGTTGTACGCCCTTCTTTTTAGAAGTATCGACACTCTCCTAGATAACAACTGTTTTTTTTTATTGTGGTGTTTAGATTTGGAAGTGGATTGTGTGTCCAATACCAATGCATTTGCGACCAGGAGAAGTTATAGAAAATCACTCCCATAGACTGTCAAGTGCTGGGAGCATTGGAAGATTCTCTCAACATACTCGCTTTCTCGATTCGATAAATGCTCCATGTTACTAACAGACTTTAATCACTCTGAGAATCGAGGAAATGAAATGACCGGTTCTATGGACCAATGGCAAAATACTTGTCTAGGATGCTACCTACACTGACACTAGCTTTGTCACGTCTCTTATGTTAGACTCCAATATTTCCTTTATTTGTTTAGCTTATGAGACTCTTTCGATATATTTATCGTTCAACTGTTTGATGTGGTTGTTCGTTGTTTTTCGAGGTTTTCTGTTCCAAAATATTTAATGGTACAGACAGGAGGGGTTTTCAGTTATATTTTTTGTTCTCCTGTTGCAGCACATGCTTAAACACAAGAGTCGCTGGATAATTAGGCTACATTTCTATGAGCTGAGGTTACAATTTGTTTGGTTATGTCACGACAAGTAGGTGTTTCATCAAACAAAAGCAAGCTAGGTTTGAGCCAAAAGTGACTCACTAATCTTATGGAGAAAATTTTTATTTAAATAGTGGACGACTTTAGATTAAGGCGAAATTGGAGAAAGTACATGGAAATTGTGCACCATCGTTGAAGGCTATTTATTTCTAGATAAATTATCTTATAAGTGCACTAAAGATAAAGCCTACTCTAGATGTCAAGTTGGGGATAATTGACAAATGGTATGGAAATATCCCAGAAAAAAGTATACAAGAAAACACCGTATGCAAGATTTGGTCTTTGGCTATGTTTACGGACAATACAATCCACGATGACATACCAGAAACGAAGCTACAGTCAAGACAGTGAAAAATGAGAGCTAGAATCGTACCGAAGAAGGCAAAAGTCAATTAATCGGCTCTAAAGGTTATGGTTACATTTTTTTAAGACTCCCAAGAGGTCATTCTAATCAGCTAGTTGAAGAAGAAAAAACAATGACATTTGACTATTTGAAAGAAGGACTGCTAAAATGTTTTTCCACCAAGACAACGCGCTATTACACAAGTCTACCGTTCCACCCGCAAAATTAAGCATTCGGATCTGAGTTGGAATCTACGGTTGATCAGTGGATACAATATGACGTCTAGTACGGAATTCGTTAAGTGTTCTCTTTAGGTGATATCCCCCAGTTGAGTCTTGCATCCAGGTAGATTCCCAGCTACTTCACAGCGAAATCTCTTGTTCATCTGATGGATGGCAGTTCAGTGCAACGCTTAAGTGTGAGAATCTTCGCTTGGAATTTGGTTAAGTTTATTTGTATTCCCCATATCTGGAACCAGCCACAAGTGAAGTTTATTGGAGGTATTCTATTGCTATCTCTGTAAACATCGCTAGTGGTGCTAGAAGCGGGGAGATCGTGGAGATGCAGATTAAACAAGGTTGGTCCCAGAATGCTCCCTTTATTGTTTTCACATTATATAGAGTAGTATTGATTGTTATTCTAAATGTTCTGGTGTTTAATAAGGGGTCTATGAGTCGAAGGCTCTTTCTATATCCAGAAATATTGCTGCGGTGTATGCCTTTTTTTTCATACGCCTTCTCAATTAGTTCCGTTATTCCCAGAAGTTGGTGGGCGGTTGAGAGTGACTATCTAAATCTGAACTGGTTTGGCGGGATGACTTCGTTTTCTAAAAAAAATCTTGTAGACGAGTGAACAACAAGCTATCAGGGTTTTGCTTATCCTTCTCCGTTTTGTAGATTGGGATTACGTTTGCAGCCCGTTAGGATAACGGTAAGTATCCAAGTCTCATATAGCCGTTGAAAACTGATTTTTTTGGATAGGTGTTTTAATATTTTGTTGTTTATAAAGTCATATCGAGGACATTTACGCTTAAAAGACATATAGACAGCTTAAATTCTTGAGCAGACGCAGGGGCTACTTCTGCGGTCACTTGCATCTGGAAGCTACCCATAGCATTTTCTATTTGGATCGTGGGGATGGCGCGAAAACTTTCTCTAGGTGCGTGGTTAGAATTTCTGTTTTTTTTTCTTCGGAGGTATAGATTGCATTGTTTGCAACTAATGAACAAATGGCACTAGACTGTCTTAAAAGCTTTTTAGTGGCCAGTCACATGGTGGAGTTTCCGGGATGTATTCCTTCAAGGTAACCATTGTATCTTGTTATTGTAAGGTTATCTAGCTCTTGTTTGACTAGACGGTATAATTTGTTTTATAGCAAGGTAGTAGAATTCTTTGCCATTTTCTTCTGTATTTATTTTTTGATTTGATTAGTTTCATCATATAATCAGGTGTCAAATCGTACCAAGCAGTACTCTTGTATTTATTTGGATTAGAGCGGACCAGTCCATCTAAGTCTTTGGTTTATGATATTTTGGAAGGTTGTCCAGTCAGTTCAACAGCAAATTTAAGAATAGGTGACTTTATCTGTGATAACTCATAAAAAGACGTGATTACTGGAGTTCATTTCATCTGTCACCATTAGTTGCATTGGTTTTTGAAGGTTCGTATGTAGTATAGTGTCTAATACGCCAGACAGATAATCCATTCTATGGTGGTGGGTAAACCGGTTTGGGGCTGAAATAAATACACCATGGTTCACAGTGATGTGTAGTCTTGAGTGGTCCGGGTTTATTACTCGCCATCCCCATATTGTACTTTTCTTAATGTAGGTCTCCTGGCAGCAACGTAGTCTCCATGCATGTGGAACAATTGCTGTCATTTTCAAGCAGTTTTTTATTAGGGTGTTTGTAGGCACTGATCAGTTTCAGGGGACGATTGTTTTCAGTATGTATTTGCGTAGCAGAGTTAGTGTGGTCCCGTGGTTGAAGGGTGGGCTGCAGTGCGAACGGACCCAGGTTCATTCCCGAAGCTCTCTGACGTCTGGCGGGTGGCCTACTCAGTCACTAAAAATACTTAAGTATCTGCGTTAACTTCGAACGACGGCTTATAAAGGCGGTCGTTTAAGACTCGGTGCTTTCCACCGGGCCCAGCGGCGAACATTTGAGAGCCTTAACCTCTTAATTCGCAGGCCATGCTCCCATGCGGAGCGTTAGTCTTACCATTACCACCATTTGTATAGTTATAGCTTCAATGTTTGTTATATCGCTAAGATGAAGTAAGTGGTACTTTAGTTTGTTTTTAAATATAATAACGACCCCCTAGACCTTATCAGCTGCTCTGTCCTTTCCCTAAACTTAATATCATCGCAGATAAAACATTTCAGTTTTGATACAAGGTGGTTCAAATGTGATCTGAACTGAACTTGCCAAGCATTCACGTGCACGTGTCAGTCTTCAACGTACTCTCCTCCGGAGCAAACTTCTGGAAGCACCCCGATGCCCTTTTTATAAAAGGCTTTTGGTTGGCGATGTATCCACTCCCGAACAATCTGGACGACGGTGTCGTTGTCCGCAAACCGCATGTCTTGCAAGTCTGATTTGAGCCTTCCGAACAGATAGAAATCACTTGGGGTCAAATCGGGAATGTACGGCGGATGTGGCAGAAGGTTCCATTTTAATTTCCGGGGGTTTCTATTGTTGTTTTGGCCGTATTGAAGCGTGCATTGTCTTGAAGAAAACTACTTGTCTTCCGTTTGAATCGATCTTTTCCTTCAAGTCTGTTGCCAGGAGGTCTGAGTAATAAGTTGCATTGACTGTTCTGGCATCCGTCAGAAAATCTACATGAATAATTCCCTGCCAGTCCCAGAAGAACTTTACCATCACTTTTCCTGCTGAACAGCTCCTCTGCGCTCTCTTTGTTTGGGAGAACTTGTATGCCGCCACTCGCGTAATGACTATTGGGACACACGTTTCATCGGTGGTCACTATAGACTTCAAAAATGCATCAACTTCGTCTTCAAACTGCCGTAGGAGACGACGGACAGCTTGCATGTGTACCACTTTATTCACGTCCGCCAAAGTGCGTGGTATCCACCATGCATTCACCTTGCAGATAGTGCAGGTGGCTCTTCACGATGTCTTTTACACTACCAACACTGATGGACATCATTGTTTCAAGTTTTTTAATAGTGCTGCGCCTATTCTCACGAATAATCGCTTCTGCTCAGTGACGGATGTTCGCGGCCGACGATCATGCGATTCATTCTTCACGCGCTAGCTGCCCTCTCTTAAATACACGGGTCTATGAGAGACACTCTTCCCCATAGTATTGTTGAAGTTGTGGTGAATTTCAGCGGACGGGTCGTTTTCTCCAACGAGGAATTTGATCACAATGAGTTGTTCCCCATGTTCCGCGATACCTTTTGTTAGTTCATCACTCTAGCAGCTCCCAAACAGGACTGAACAGGTTCTAACCCGAGCAGGACAGAGGGTTGAGGTTGTGGCTTCACTAATTTGCTTTTGTATTTTAATTATCAAGTCACCCTTGTATAAGTTGTATGAGTGAATAAGTAAAGGCTAAATAATGGTCCCCTTTTTCCTATGGGCAGTAAAATCAAGAATGCTGATACACAGCCTGAGTGGAAAATAATGTCGACATTGCGCTGCGGTAGGGCAAACGGAGATTTGAGAAAAACAGAGAGCAAGAAAAATCCGGCTGGTGGTCGATGACGGCTGCTGTCACACTCTTGCCGAGTCCCACGCAGGCCCAGCGCGGGGCGGCGCGCCATAATTCGGCCGCGCTTAATGACGGGCATTATTTTATTAGCGCTGCTTACGCGTTCTGCGGCGTGCACCGCCGTCATGCCCCACGAGCCGATAAAACATTCAAGGCGTACCAACATGGGGGAGCAAACTGTAATTTGAAATCGCGCACTCGATCAATTTACAT
Source organism: Sinelater perroti (assembly GCA_036346155.1). Taxonomy (NCBI): domain Eukaryota; kingdom Metazoa; phylum Arthropoda; class Insecta; order Coleoptera; family Elateridae; genus Sinelater; species Sinelater perroti. The sequence continues at coordinate 17,415,008 of JARFIY010000254.1, read as the reverse complement.
CGGGAATTAGCGTAATGACATGTCATTACGCCATGAGAACTCCGGAAATGCAGCGCGGCAATTACGCGGCTTCCCTCGTGCGGCAAGTGCCGCCCGCCGCCCCGGGTGCTCGGAAGTGCTTCTGGAGAGCAACAACAAGCAGAGGATGGGTCCAAACATTCCCTTGCTTTCTAGAAGGGCAAATTGGGCACCTTAGATCGTCATCTGTCCGTCTGTCCATCATATTTTAAGAATTACCGCCCTCAACCACCTCATAGGCCCGACTTAACCTGCGCTTTTATGTTCGGTCGATTTAAGCGGAAAAGCCCCGTCGATCCCGTCCTGCAGAAGGTAAAATTAGAACGCAATCCCAACTATGCCCCGCAATCAATCGGGGCCGTCAATTTCGGCAGAAAAACGCGCTCTGGCTTCCTGTGCAGCCATGAGCCGGCGGCCGGGCAATTTGTCGGAGGCAGTCTGGCGAGAGCGGCGCGGCGCTGGAAAAAACGTTAATGGTTTAACGCCCTTTATTTTTATGGGCGCATAAAAATTTGTCAGTTTTTCGCGTGAGTTGACACAAGCAGCCGCTCAAAGTGAGCGGCGCTCATCCGCGACGCGGGCGCTCACATGTGCTCTAACCATCCTGATTTATAAGTCTGCGCCGCTGGCGCGTCCGTCAAACGGCACGAATTTGCTTATGAATAGCGCGGCCCGAAATACGCCGCCGCAGCAGGAAAACCGAGGAGCCCGGCGGTCGCCGTTCAAATTTTTAAGTGTTCCGCAGGGTGATGTTCTTGGTCCTGTTCTATACTTCTCCTATATTATAGATTTCAATGATGACCAATTTATTGGTAGCTTACTTTATTATCTTGGAAGTTGGATCTCAGGTTTTCTAATATGAAAAAGCACGGTGTCCCTTTTCCCATTACCATTTTTCTCATGGTTGTTACTTTCTTGAAATCAAATCAGAGGACACGGTGAAAAAACCTTATTCTACTTTAACATAATTGGTATTTGCTACAGATAACCTTAACCAAGTGACATATTGAAAAGTTCTAGTGATGTGGTTAAGTTTTTTTGGCTTGTCCTTATTAATTGACTTTAAGTCAGATATCATTATAAGAAACAATATTAAATACTACTAATCAATACACTATCAAGAACACATTCAAGCCCTCAATGTAGTTGAAGACTGGTCCAGACCAATAACTTCCTCGTCTACAAAAGAAACCCAGTTTACAACAATTTTCGATTCACCCGGATATGAATTTGCCTGTGGTGGAGACTATAATTCTAAACATCAGTTTCAGACTTGATAATACCAAAGGTGGTAAACTGCAGAAGGTGATCAATCCTCAGTGACTATTTGAATGTAGTCTTCATAAAAAAAGCCAACGTATTGGCCTATAGACTCCGCAAAAATACTGGATGTTTTCGATTTTGCTATAGTTGGGACAATAAATGACAACTATCTTAAATCAGAATCAGCAAGCAAATAACGATAAAAGAAAAACACCAACTAAGCAGCAGTAGAGCTAATTGGAACTACTTTAGACATAAAACAGATAGCACATTGAATTTGAAAATAGACGAGCAAATAGAACTAGCAGGCTGGAATTCAACTCTTCTAATGTCAAATAAATCTAATAGCATACTTCCCAATTCTTCCCAAGAGAAGGCTCAAAAAATAAAATTTCCTAAAACAAAAGCACTTCTGAATAGAATACAAAAAGAATTAAAATAAAGACAGAACTAAACACAAGAGTACTTGTAATACTTGTATGCAACGATAAATACCAAATATTCAATATGGAAGGCTACAAAGACAATAACCACTCAATACCACTGCTTAGAACAGAATCTAGGAAATGGGTTAAAAGTGTCAAGGAAAAAGCAAAGACTCGGTGCAGGCATATACTGCTTTTGACTCAATACATTCAAGATGAATATGTAAGGTGTCAGATAACGGTGATACCAATAAAACTACAAAGTGACTACAACCTGGCGAATTCACACACGGAACATATTGATGTATCTCTAAAAATAGGCAACATTTCTAAAACTTGCCAATAATGGAAGCGATGTTTCACCATTTGAAGAAACTTAATTGTTAGAGAAACTGATACTGTTGGACATCAGAAGAGTTCTGCTCGTTGAAGTCAAAAGGTTTGAAACGAATTACAGAGGACCAGTATCCAAATTTGGTTACCACAGAATTAAATCAAAGCTAAAGCGGAGAAATGTTTTTATTAGTCTGCCATGGCATCCTTTGTACAAACATGGTAAAGTCTTAATCAATTTAAAACTATTCCAGTGACGTTTTAATCTAAAACCAGAATCATCTTAATTGAAAACTAAATTTTGGGGAAGTCCGCTCACCATAGAAATCTGTTAGGATTTATTGCAAGACATTTCTTGAATGGTCATTTTTGCCGAATCGTACTTGTTTAGAAGGTTGTTACCTGCAGCAAACTAAACTTCATATTAGAGAAATGAAAACATTTTGGTGGAAAATCTAGTTATAAAAAAATAAAAAATTGATTGACTTTGTTTTGAAGAATAAATTGGCCCAACCGATGAAATTGTAATTTTTCTTATGTAAGAAAAACGAGCAGAGACGAGCAACACGAGCAAAAACGCACAGAGATGAGCAAAATAAGATGTTTCAAAATTATTGAAGCAAACACATGCACTTTCGAGTCTCATCATTGTTACTATTTTTTAGTGGGGAATTTTTACAGTTCTGATTGATTGACTCTATATTAATAATGGCAAGGCTTTAACTCCTCGCGTGGGAGCACGGCCTGCGAACTGAGAGGTTAAGACTGTCATGTGTTTGCTCTCTCTGTCCGGTCGACGCGCACCATCTCTGATGCGGAGCGATGTGGTAAGCACCTCAACCCTTGTTCTAGAGAACGCAGATACTCAATTATTTTTAGCGCCAGGTATCAGAGAGCTCCGGGACTGAAACCCGGGTCCGTCCACACCGCACCCCACACCTTAACCATTGGACCACACTGGCTTTTTATTCTATATTGTATATCCTAAAAGTCGGAAGGGTAAAAATTTGAAGTAATAAGTGTTTTTGTTGCCTCTAATATGAATGCAATAGTCACGAACGTGCTATAAGTGCTTTTGGTGTGGCGGCCTTTTCGCCCTTGAACCGCCTGTGTGTCGTGGCGGCGCATGCTGGTAGCTTTGATATCTGCCGCTACGTTTTGCTATCGCACACAAAACGACATATGGGCTTTTGCTCAGCCGGCAAGTCTGCATACGCCGTCGGCGGCACCTTTTGAGACGAAAAGTGCTGTCGAGTTAAAAATTTCCCGCAAAGACCTACCGCTAAGCCAGGCGTGAAGCCCGGCAACAGACACATACCGCATCGCGTCCAGTACGGCCGCATTTAACCAACCCGCAAAATACTCACACCGCATCGCGTCCAGTACGGCCGCATTTAATCAACCCGCAATATACGCGCATCGCAACGCGGCCAGTGCGGTCGCATTTAATCAACCCGCAGATAACTACCCCGCAAGACATACTCGATCCGCATCGCATCTCGGCCAATGCGGTCGTGTTCCCGCTACGAAGACATCGCAACAAGGTGGCCACCGTGAAACCATCGCCGCCGAAGCCGAAGCCGATTCAGGTGAACGATTTGGCAATTACTTATCGGTTGATATCGGTAGCCGCCCCCATCCGCTTTCGCGCTGGCCGTTTAAGGGACGATTTGGGCCTTAGCGTTTTACATTTCAAAACGGGCCGTACTTAGTTTCTCACCCAAGAACCAAATTAGTTCCTTACGAATTAGAAAATTTAAGTATCTAATTCATAAAGATTAGAAAAATAAGATCAAATAAATTATCTGAGTAATCAATATATCTTACGTACCTTTGATGTTATCTGCACCTGAAGGCAAAGAATTAATTATTATTTGCCGTGGACTCACAGTTGTCTGCACACAATCATTGTGAAACATTGATAACAAGGTTTTGCTTTTGTTTTAGGTCCATTACAAGTTTGTTTTAATTTTGACGGGCTGCATCCAATGTTTTCGGGCATCCATATAGGAGAATAACTTGTGGAAGAAGAATCGGACTGTATCACTTCATCATATAAGCATAAAGCCAGTTAAAGGGTAATAAGTGGACTATTTCAATGAAGTGAATTGATTGATCAATGATTTTGCTGGTTTATAACTAGTCGGAATGTTAGAGTAAGAGATTCATCTTCACTACCAAGTTTGTTGAAGACACCACTGTTTCTAGGGATAAAACCTAGTGGTTTACGTCTTAAGAATAATATCAAACATGGCGCTAGTGTTTTTCATTAGATTTATAGATATGGTATAATGAAGATTTGGGAACGACAGTTAATCATAATTTTTTAACCCTGAAGAAATTGGTGTACTCAAGCAGCAAATCTTTTAGATAACTTCTTAAAGACTTATGATCCATTATCAAGCTCTTCTTTAATAAATGTTACTTAAAATAAAGTATTTTATCTTTGTAAGGTAATGATAGTTCAAAAGAGAAAGTAACTTTAAGGTTGTTTGATGATTTTTTTTTGACCTTACTATTTAATCTACAGTTATTTCACTAACATTACGTTCTCAATGGAGATTGAAGAGTGAAAATTTTGGAGTTACTGATCTTTGTTGTCTTAATAACGGACATGAAATAATATACCATTTAATTGTTTCACAATACACTCGTTGCCAAGAAAATTTTTTGGTCTCATCTGTTCCTTGAATGTGACAATTTACAGATTGGTTTTTAAAGCTGTACTTCGAAGGATTGCTCCGATATCCTAAAATATGATAGGCAGGATAGGGCAAACCCTTGAAAAAACTGAAATGTTTAATTCTGGTAGAGATCATTTTCTTGTAGTTTTTAATCAGCTTCCATCGTCCATTTTCCGTTGTGTACTTATTTCTGGGTTTGTAATCCTTTTGACGCCGTCAATCAATAGCCTCTTTTTATTTTATGTCTAACGTTTGGTAAACGTCTTCTCATGGTTTCCGTTAATCATCTTTTTGATCTACTTTTCTTCAACAATTTCAGTGGCACATCTTGTCCAGTTCTACTATGTTACTCTCTGAACTACAACGTCCTTCCGTTGGCTTTATTCATGAATTTCTTTTCTTATTGCGTAATATATACTTTGGAGAATTCCAATTTTGTTTACTACTGCTTTTGTTAATGTGTTGTTTCTATGGTATTCAACAATGGTATCAGCACTTATTGTAAACTCAGACTTTTTAATATTTTTTAAACTCTTCTCTAAACACATAACTTTCCAAAAGTACTTATCCTTGTTTTATTCTCCTATTTAATTTAGGTGACTGATAGCGGCTTCGGCGTGCCGCAAAAATGGCTGCGCGTGCAGTCTAGTCTTTTGCCAGATTATGTAGCTCCAAAAGGTGTCTCAAGGGGGCTCTCTTCGACAATTACTGTTTCGTCCAACAGTTTGTTCCAGATGTATCAAGAACACTCTAGACATATATATGTAGAGCCATATTTTCCGGTAGATCTTAAATTTTGCAGATACCTTAAACTTTATTTATAAGTTCGTAAGTCTGTTGAACTATGACAAATTATTTACTTATACTCAACTAGTTAGGTTTGTTTATATTTAACAATTAATATGTTCACCAAGGTTACTTATAACCTTCTACTTACTCCTACCTGAACTGTTTCAGTAAATCCACTCCAGTTCCAGAATACTTCGTAAAGTGAAGAAGCGAACTCGATCTATTCAACGAATCTTGACCTTCTAACTTGTAGAGACCTATCAATTGCAATTCGGATCTAGGCAGCTTTGTTTCGTCCAAAAACCAATTGTTTAATTTTGGCTAATGGCCCTTCAATTTTCTTCTTGTTAGCAATAGCTCAACTTGTGCTCTTCTGTTTTGTTAGTTTTTTAAATTTTGGATTAAGAACCCAATCACTTCTAAATCAACCTCTTAATTCCTCATGTACTTTTAAACACTCTTAAGCTTCTATTGGAAACATAGTTTCCATAAGTTCCAATTCGAGAAATAGGCATAAGTTCTCAATCTAGAGTTACGAGGATTAAATCCTCAGGGTCTTCAAAAACACAGGTTAAGAAACGAGAGTTAACTGCAGCTTTAGTCTTGAGACAGGTTTACATTTGGACGTAGCTCAACTTTTTGTTCTTTAGCGTCCTTCAAAGTGTTAATTATCCGCTCTCACAATCCACAACTTTTGTTATTCCTTTTTAGTTGATTTATTTGAACAGATTGTCTCAATAAAGTTGAATCTATTATCACCGTATACTACGTATACTACAGATGGGTGGCTTCTTCTTTAGTTGTCAATGTTTTCACTAGTTCTAAGTGAAATGCTCGAAAATTCGCACAAGTAAAGATAACAACCCATACTATACTTCTACTCTGGTGACATTAAATATTTTTGTTTTGAACTCAATCTTCTGGTTGTGTTGGTGTCAAGAAGAATCTGTAACTCTTAACAAAAGACCTTAGCAGCTTCCTAATAGTCTGTCTTCCTCTTAAGACCCAAAAATGTCATTTAGACATTATGAATCCAACTCCATCATGACTATTGCCATGTATATGCCGAACTAATTTGTGATTTTCAAGAAGCACAACCGGTAATTTAGTCTTTGGAGTCTTCAAGGTTTAAGGGTTTAATTTTACAGTGGCGTTTCTTCTTACTTTAAAAATTAACATTTCTGGACCATTTCTAAAACTTTGTTTCTTAGCATATTTAAGTTCTTCAAACTGTAGGTTTACAATTTCTGTTAAATTTCTGTTTTTCCAATTAATCTTATAATCTATACCATTAGACAAATATTGCTGCAATATTTTTTAAGTCTGGAAACATCTATGCTACAAATATTAGCACTAGTAAAACTTTCAGCTTTCTTTTGGTCACTTTTAAATTGCATTGAGGTTTTTGCATTGGTCAAAAAATTTTTTCTTTGTGAAACCAAATTGGTACCTCCCAACGTTTGTTAACCATTTCTTTACTACATCCACGGAATAGGAGATCTGATGAGTTCATTTCTCCTGGAATAAGTCTCCAAAAATCATTGTTTGAGGGGTTGGAAGACCTCTCTGGTGCGATTTCTAACAAATGTTCCTGAGAAACAATTTTTCTTAACTTAATAAAATGCCTATTGTAGACCTTCCAACAATAAGCAGACATTTTCGAAACTTTAATGATTGTTTTGATATTATATACCAGTTGGGTTCTTATAGTACATCCTGATAGTCTTAGAACAACTCTAGATTTTGCTTGAATTAGTTCTACATTGACTTCATACTTAGTACTGGTACAGACAAATACTATTGCAACGTGACTTTTCCGGCTAGCGTCTAAAAACATATGCAATTGTAAATTTTCTGTAGTTACCATTGCCACAGAGAATCTTAACTTTTTGAATTAATCCATAGTCTTCAATATTTTTGTTTTTTACGTTACCATATATGTTCAGGAACTTCGTATTGTATCCTATTTTCTGATTCCATAAATCTTATATAAGGATTCTTAAAGGAATTGTCTTTTGGTTAACTTCTCCAGTAGGTACTTAATTTCGTACAAAGTATTCTTCGGACTTCAATTTTTGACTCTTCACCAAGTACAGACATTTCAATTCGCAACTACTATATAGATTTATTCAGGGATAAAGGTTGTGATTCCGCTGACGGAGTTCCAATGATCTTAAGGACCTGGGATTTGAACCTTTAGCACTCTTCGTAATCGGTTGCTATATTGTTTTAATTTTTTAGCAATTTCTTGGTGCTGTTCCTTGATCTTATTTAAATGGTAATTTAAAATAGTGGCAAGCAGAAACGTATTACACCAAAGGAAATATTTGTATCGCATCACAAAAACTGTAACTAATCTCTGTCTTCTTCATTTGGAAGACTTTCCGGATGTTACTTACAACACCAATCCCCCTCTCTTTGAATTGTAGTAATACGTTGGGGATAAGTTCAATCAAGTTAGGTCTTTTATATGAATCATTTAAAGCTTCGGATAGAACTGAGGCTCTTAGATCCCTTCCACTGGTTCTATTAATCCTTTCTTGGTCCAGTGTTTAAAATCTTGTTTATAATGATCGTATATATTTGCTTGTCTTAATTTCTGCATTATGGTTAATAGTCTTCGCTTAACCACAACAGAATATCTTCCTTTTTTAGTAACTTTTGAATTATTTAGGAAATCGTACTGAGTTTCAAGCTCGTCTGCATTCTTTGTTTTAATTTCTACTAGAAAATCCAGCCAGCTACGCTTGGCTACTATAGAGAATGCAAGTGTTACGAACTTTCTGTAATCGTTACGATTGCTGCCCTCCAACGATTGTGCCAGTAATGGGCGTTGACGTTATACTGACATTACGTGTATTTCCGCGTGGTCCCGAACACATTACTCTGGCAACCAATGCTTCTCACACGGCCGGGGACCGGAGACCTCCGCATTGTGCTTTAAAAATATTTGATTTGATTGGATCTTTAATATCATCGATTTTGGCTCAACAAACGGTAAGATTAAACTATTTGCGTTTTTCTTATTATTATCTGATTGTAGTTTACCTATCACTATCCAATTATCAACAACCAGTTTTGTAGTATGTAGGAATTGTCCAGTGCAATTTCTGGAAGCCAATCAGTTCCGATCAACATTTTTATCTCTGAACAGCCTTGTCCAATTTCCGAAATCCAAATATTTCTTCCTCTTTAATTCATTAAGCAAATTTTCTTAGCCGTCCCGAGAAGAGGTGAGAAGAACCGAGCGGAGTCGAGCAGAGTCAAGTGGAGACGAGCAGAACCGAGCAGATAGTAATTATAACCTCTAAATAAGCATCCGGTAGGTTAGGTTTGTAATTTCTTCCAGTTACGGTCACATACCGTTGACCAACCAAATGCTGCCAACTGAAGATGCATAAAAACGTCAAAGAACCCTTGCGCGCGTAATAGAATAAAAGCTGTTTTCGGCGTCCAAATAAATTCGCCAAAGCCAAGTATCACCCTCCGATGTTGCCGTCACGCTCGTTGTGCGCTAATCGCAGATTAGCGCATGGCTGCGCTTTTTTGCCGCTTTTGTAGCCACATAATCGGTCCCGGGAGCGCGCCGCTCCTGATTGACAGCGCAACAATGGCCTGACAGAATGACAGGCCAACAATGCGCGCGCTAATGTCGCCATCAGACCGGCAGTTATTGCGTTACGTGGGCGCCTCCGTTGCACACGGCGCCCGCGGCGCGTCCGCTTTTTATCATGCTAATACGAGACGGATCGGCTTTATTAGTTAATTCGGCTGGACTTTACGATCCTGCGCGTCGGCCCCGCCCGGTGACGCGCGTCAATCACCGCCGGCCGAATTAGAGTGCGACAAATTGCAATCAGCGGCGGCGTAACGAGAGCGGCGCCGCCCCGCGCTGTGAATAACTGCCCCGCTCGCTAATGGGCCATCGGCCGCCTTCTCCCATCCAAGATGTGCTCGGCAATAAACGCGGCTTCAGATGCACGCCGAGATGCGCCGCTGGAGATGACGGCGGCGTTAAAAGATCAAGGAGGAACGCCGATGAACAACAGCTTGCACGTTCACTAACGTTCTGGTTTCAAAATACACGGAAAACAAAGTAATTTTGAACGGTCTCTTCAATTCTTGATGATGAACACAAACTTGTTGCCGTTGTGCTTCCAGAACCTACCAATGAAGCAAGGAGGTGGAGCTTATGCAGAAGGGCGGAGTCTATGTGCAATATAGTCCTCGCCTACTTCAAATAACACTGTTTTTTGTTTTTGTACATTCGTAGATAAACCAATAGCGATAAGTGTTTTAACCATATTTTTGGTAAGTTAATGCTATCGCAAAGGAAAAAAACGACTATCCACATGATGATAATACACCGTTTCTTCTTTGGTCAACCAAAAGCACATTTGTACTCCATATACCTATATGGAGTACTAATGTTCGAACTAAATATTTTCGTAACGTTTTCCTTCATCTTGAGCAAGAAAAAAATTGTTAAATAATTTTAGGAGAACAAGTCAGGTTTCATTTGGTTGGGCTACCTTTAAATTAAGAGAGAAATGGCATACAAACGTTTTCTTTTATTCCTCCTATTGAAGAAACTGGAGAAATGGAGTAACAAATAAAATATCCAGGGAGATACCTAACTTGTAATTTGTAAAAGAAACTCTAACCTCCATTCAACTGTGCTAATAGTAACAGAAACCTCATTTTCCTAAACATGATGCATATGAGAGTAATCGTTAGCATTGAAGGAAAGAAGAAGTTCTATACTGTTCTCTTTGACAATAGGGTAAAGTGGACCTAGTGGGCCAGCTGGTTGAAAAGTCTCTCATCAAGTTGACCTGAGGAATATGATCAACATGCCAAATTAATAATATACAACAGAGACAAAGTTGAATAGAAAGTATTTCGTTTCATAGTTTGCAAAAAAAACTTTGAAATAGAGAAGCTAATAAAGTATAGCGGCACGAACGCGCTCTTACTCTCGAAAATCGGATTTGGTGTGGATGGCAACCCAAATAAAACCCGACCAAAAGCTGCCACTATCAGCTACCGCGCGCGCTTCAATGTTGGTGTTTTAAAGTTAGTGCTTGACAATTCAGCGTTTGATTGCACGTACAGCACCTCCAGACAAATAACATAAAGAAGACAAACCGAGATTTAGATCAAATAAGAAGACAAAATCTGCAGATTTTTTGGAAGATTTATATCAGAATTTTTAAAAGGATTAAGAGTTTTAGATTTAAGTTGTTTGTAAACCATAAAATATTTTTTTCTAGATTGATATGTCCCTGAAACAAATGAGAAAGTTTAGCAGTGATGGTGTGCCATGATCAAACTTCTAAATAGATGCTACCATATGGTAGTTGTAATGAAATTTTAGATCCTCATGACAAAGAATTTTAGACTACCCACACTTAAAGTTCTCTGAAGGTAGGTTGCTTCATGACTGATATATTTGAGTGTATCAATCTATACCGATACTTTTTGGTGCACATTTATACTGTCTCTGCTGTACTCTTTGTCATTCTTGTCGTTGAAGTCAAAAAAATGTAACCTACATCAAGTTATTGGCCTTTTTGTCTTAGTGTCCTAGTTTTCTTTTGTTCCAGATGAAATTTGAGTTTAGAATGTAGTGATTAGAAGAGTTAATAAACCAAGGTGTGAATAGAATGTATGAGAGGGGGGATTGTGGAGAATAGAACGGTAAAGATTTTCCCAAGGAGTTGTTTGCAGATCCTTAGATTTTCTCATCTCCAAAGGAAGATTTTACAACTTTTTCCGATATTCTCGGTGAAGGTCTTATGGTAGATCTTCCAATCTCACCAACAGAAAATAAATTATAAGTTTTTATCGTTTCCTATAGGAATTCGGATTTTTTAAAGATATAGCAGTATATGGAGTATATTTTAAGACACGCAACGTTAGATACGTGCAATCAAACGGTGAGTCGTGACTTTATTGACTTAGTCGTTGTACAGGAAACTACAGACCAAGATTAACCGCAGGTAGTCGCTGCTAGCGTGGTTTCTAGCCTTCGAGACAAAAGAGGTCGAGCCCTCTCAGTTTTTATATTCTTACCCTCAATGCATATTTTCTCAGCACGAGCCTGGAGATCGCCTGGTGCAGTCGAATTTTGTTTGACTTATTAGCGGACTCTTCATTCGCATTAAATCTGGGCTTCGTGAGTAAGAGCACGTTTGTGCCGCCGCAGTTTGATTCAAGTAATCGTGGTGTTTTGACTTTTGTAAGGAACTGGCTGTACTACTAATGTAGCACATTGTCGTGAACACGGAATTGCTCTATTACAGGAAGAAATATTAAAGTGATAAAGCTTGGGGCTACTGGTTTGGTGTGATGCAGTGCCATTTTTCTACAATTTTTTTCCACAATTGTTGTATGGGCTTCAGAATTTTTTTTGGAAAAAATTCGCGTTGACTCAATTTAAATGACAACCTGCCAAAAATAATCATCCAGTCACGGCTTCTTTTTTTACGATATTGTAACTACGATTGAGTATCTGGACACGCTGCAAATGTAACTTTACACTAGGGAGACGTTTCTGCTTCAACAAAACGGTGCCTCGCTCCATGATGTACTACGGGTAGGCGTGTGGCTCGATGAGACATCACTTAGTCGTTCAATAATGCTATAGAATGGTCCTCGTGGAGTCCGGACCCCATACTCTTAAAGGTGAAATATATAGTATATAGGCAAAAATTGGTGAAACGACTGCGAAAGAGTTCGGATTTATTGATGTTGACATGGGCCATACACGGTGTGTCGTACGATAAATGCGCATGCATCGATCGCGTCGTAACTGTTATTAAAATTAAAATAAACGATGCTTCTTGCATTTAAAATGTTGTACACCTTGTATAATATCTGATAAAAATATGAAGACTATTTGTTACTGACATTATGTGTACATACATATACAAACTGAATAAGTGGGAATTTTTTCGAAATTTTGATAAAACCAGTAGAGGGCGCCAGCCTTCCTCAAGAATTTTAAGAAGGATACCAAAACAACGGAGCGAAAGATTAAATTGTTAAATAAGTTGGCGACTTCGCACACTAATTCATTTTAAATTTAGTAATTAAACTCCTATAGCGCCATCTATTGATGTAAAAAATTTCATTTACAATGGACGACAGATGTTGGAAAAATTTTGCGTACGGATAGACAGGTGGATTCAAATAAACGATCAATTCGTCCCTTACGAGTTAATTTCCAAAATCCGATACTCCTCTTTCGGGTTTGATACTTTTAAGTCCCATCAAGTGCACACGAAAAGCCATTACACCCATTATTTGCTTCGAACGGCTAAGCTGCCGGGAGCAATAGGCGAGAGTGTAGACCACGCGTCGGCCTTTGTGTGGCTCTGGAGTTGGCTTTGAAGTCGATGGCGCGGGACGCCTCGTTAGCCGTTGGCGTGAAAACGAAATTCCGAATTATTAAGTGGTATGTCTGCTGGCGGCTCTCCAACGTCATTTAGGCGCAGATTAATTGGCCGTCCGCAGGCGTACGCGTGGTTTTTCGAAGCGGCTGCTAATGGCCGACAAATCGACGAGCGCGGCGCGAGAGTTTTAATTAGATAAATTGGAAGCTATTTCGAATACGCTCGGGCGTTTTCAGGCGCATATTTTAATTATTACGTCCAGTCTTATCTCAACAGGTTAAGCATTTCTTCAATTGATATGTATACGGAAAGAGAGATAGAGGAAAAACGGATATGCTTGTGGTGTTTCATGATTGCTGATATCGCTGACCTGAAAGAGATCGGGGAAATTATGGTGGACATACATCAAGTACAAAAACTGCAACAATTGGAGACGTTTGTGAGTTAAACATAAATTGGAATTTTTTCTTTGTCTAACGTGAGGTGAACGGAGAGGGGCGTTGCTTTTGAGCCTTGTAGGTCAGACGCCCAAAGGCTTTATTACTAAAGCGTGAAACCGACCGAAATTTCTAGAACTTTTAAGACACAGTTCGGAGACAATACCGTTAAGAATACTCAAGTGTATTTGTAGTGTAAACAATATTTGGGAGGACGAGAAGCAGTTGAAAATAAAGATCATCAACATCGTTCGAAGACCAGTGTGACTGAGGAGAAAATTCGTATTGTTCGCCGCCTTCTCGAGATGGCAATATGTGATTGGAATGTAATTGAGGCGGTACCCTACTTGAACGACAATAGCCAGTCCCATACAGCCAACCTCCACAAAAATAAGAAATTTGTTCTGGATTATACTGGAACATTCTTCTTTCAGCCAGGATTTATTGCTCTACAATTATCATTTGTTTAGATTCGTAAAAGAGGTACTTGGAGGACAGAGATTTGACAACACTGTTGCTGTCGAAGAGTTCGTACGCGATTGGCTGGTGACAAAACTACGTTCACTTTACGATAGCGGAATTACAAAACTCCCTAAGATTTTATAAGTTAGGAGATTATGTAGCAAAATAACTTTGTATGTTTCATATAATCATAAATTAAAAAAATATATTTTCGACTTATATTTGATTTACCCTCGTAAATATGAAGGTATTTTTTAGTTTGTTACACTTTCTTATTTTCTAAACTAAATGATTTCATGTAATACAGCACTCATAAAGTCAAATGCTCGCTTAGTCCATAACTCATAATCAACACCTCGTATGTGTAGTTTTCTTCAAAAATCTTATTATGCAAACTTACACTACAGAACAACTATCAAGATTACCCTAAGAAAACCACAGGGTTATTTTTGTTTCGCAGTGTTTGCCATTGAAATTAACGAGTGGAGAGCAGAAAACAAACCTTTGATGTATGAAGACTGACCGTTTTATGCGTTAAAATACTGTATTGTAACTAATATCTGAACACCCCTCATAGAGATATTCGTCTTCAGCTCGACATAACGCCTTCTGGAAGTCTAGCTGCCGCTGAAATACGCGTGCGGATTCAAAGGAGGCGAACCTTCCAGTCCGGCACCTCCAGATGTTTCGCGACCCTTCTGGTAGATCCGAAATAGTCATAAATGAATATCGCCAACGGCATTCGATGTGGGGACATCGAAGAGAAGCGAATCCAAGTGTGGAAGCTGTGCGCGTCGACTTAAAAATGTAATTTTATGTTATCTTTTGTACATATGTGTTGTATATATAAATAGTATGTCATCAATATAAGTGAAAACCACGCCTTTGTGATCCTAAAAGTACGGTTGAAAGAACATTCCCTATAGAAAACTGTGACGATAGGTATGTCTCTTCACACAGTAGTACATAAAATCTACCTCTCTTCTCTTCGTAACGGTTGAGAGGCTTTTGAAAATATCAAATTGTCGACGTAGTATAGATAAAATAAAGGTAGTTTTAACGGTTTTTGTTCCTTCACTATATTATAAGCGTTGTTCAATGACATATGTTTTCAAGGATTGTAAGTAGTAGTTTACTGTTATTAAGAGACATATAAATTCTTGGTTTGACCTTCAGATTTTTAGACACAATGCAGACTTAAAAAACTCCAAAACATTAAAAAGCATCGTAAACGTATTGTAACGTAAAAGAAAAAAGTACACGTAAATGTCAAAGTAAGGCAAGCGCAAACGTCTAAATTTGAAACTCGGAAATAAATAAATTTTCTTGTAAGGAAATTTCCTCATAGGGAAATCTATATAGTGTAGACTCCACCTTATTTACACGATTAGCAGTTCAAATTTATTGCCGCACGTAAGCTCCGCCCCTTCAAGAGTCTTGGCCCACACAAGCCCCGCCCTTCTTGATTTATTGGTGGGCTTTCGAGCGCTGTACTGATAACACCTCCAATTTTTTCCATTTTCTTTAATTTAGTTCCGACTTTTTTACACGAATTTTTTGTACAAGTAGAATAATTTGTAGTTATTTTTGTAAGCCAAACATCTTGATTTTTTTAAATCTCTATTACTATATCTGCATTACATTCCTATTTTGTTTTGTTACTTTTGTGGAGCAAAATTTTATTACAGGACCTTCATTTGTTCTTCTTTATTTTATCTTTATGACGTCTTCTTTTCTTGTCACTCTTTTTAACATTGCATTTTTATTGTTTCCCTTTTGTTTCTCCCATTTTTCGTTGTTCACAATTGTCTACCGACCTTTTCCTTGTTTCTTTTTTTGTTTACAATATACTATTTGGTTTATTAATTTACTCACTTTTCTGCTTTTTTGCGCTATTTCATGTGATGACTACGTTGGCGTGGTTGTTGTGATATTTTGAATTATAATTCTTTTTCTGTTATAATTCGTTTGGACTTTAAAGGCCGTTGTAAATTGCACCGCAAATTTGTTTTATTATCTTATTTGTAGCTGCAAATTTAAAAGCACGACAATCTGAATTACATTTTTATAGGCTACGCCTCTTTTAACTAGTTGTATGTAAACTCCACCTCACCATTGTTCCGTATGAGCTCCACCCTTCTTGATTAATCGGTGGTTCCTCAGCACCCCAACTATTCGATTACGTTGGATATATTTTTTTCGATTTACTTGATCTGCTTCTGACGAGTTCTTACAATCAGCATCGCACCTCAAATAAATATGTCTGGAGAAGATCGGTTTTTTAGTTCCTTAATTATTATTAATTAAAGAGTCGCCTCCACAACGTTTAGTTTACTTTAACCATAATAGTGACACGCACTAATGATAACTCTCAAGAGTTGTTTCTAGGATCAGCTTTATTGATGGTAGTACAGACAATGTTATTTTCCTTGAGTTTTTGAATCTTCAAAGAGAAGTTACATCAAAATAATTTCTTGGGTTTTTTTTTATGAACGTCCAGATTCATTTTTATCGATGACGTGCAAACATCATTATTGTCATGGATGTATAAACTTAGACAAAGCAATTTTTGTTAGTCTTTATAGAGCAACAACATTGTTAGGACTTTCGACTTTTCATTTAAAGTGGGATCGCCATGTTTTAGAGCGTTGTTGAAAGCTTCAATTTTATTGGTGATATTGCTGGCAGTGCTGTTGCATCCTCCACTACCACCACCTCACCGATGGATCAACTTGAGCAGAGAAAGTAAAGTGAGAAGTTTACTTCAGTAGCAACTAATTTGTATTTATCTTGGATTTTAGGTAGTCCAATTTAGAAAGTCTAATTCATATTTTTAACAAGTCTCTGTAGAAGAATTTTAGTTTTCTCTTTCAGAAAGTAGTGTTTCCGCTGTTTTTAAAGAAGTTTTTAATACAGATATGTCATATAACCAATTCCTTTATGTTTTTTCTGATTTTTAGAAGTGAAGAAAAAGCTGTGAAAGATCACTTTCTATAAAGAAGCAACGTTACAGACTTCTATCTTACTTTCCCAGACTTTGCATCATTCAAATGGCAGCTGTTTAGTGTTTATGCGACTTTTAGAGTTCAGAAATAAGTGACTGGAATTTTCTTTAGGCTTTTATGCATATCAAAATAAAAACCTAGTGCGTACGGTCTATCCGCCCGTCGGTCTGTCTGTTCATCTGTCTGTCCGTTTGTCTGTCGCTTTTTCAGCTTTTTAATAATGCGCTTATATTGTTGTTAATTTATAGCAATATATATGAATGGATTTACAATTCTTTAGTATGATTGACATGGTTCCACGTTCCCGATCCGGAGAAAAAAACCCATCCAGTTACAAATTTATATGTATAAAAGCCCGGGATATCTACGGATCAATGTTCCACGTTTCCACCTTGTTACGTTTTGATTATAACTTTACCTTATTAATTTTTTTAATGCATCTAGTTTACTCTTCATTTTTAATTTTTTTTTAATTTTTTTATTTCACCTCATGTTTTTCTTTCTTGTGGCATATGGAAATTTGTTATTGATAAATTTACTTTGATTTTAGTCCGTAATTGGGTTTTATTGTTAAAGACACAGTAAGGAAGGATGGAATATCTACCAAATATTTCAGTTGTACCAAGTTTCGGTATAGACTTCATTTTGTTACCTACTAACTTTAGGATCTCATGCAATTGGACATTAATAGATGACTTCGGTAAGGTTATCCCTTCTTTCACAAATCTTCAATATTGAAATAAAAAAATTGAATAACCGAATTGGGACAACTAGAATAGCGAAACAATGAACTGATCTACAAAAATAAAAGGTTTCTGGAGGTAAAATAGGCAAGTAACCAAGTAAACTGGCATAAATCGAACAAAAAATGTGAGCATCACTTATGTAATTTGTGTTTATAATTTTAATTTTGTTACAAATGCTTGTTGCTTTTGTATATATTGAAATAATAGAAACAATTAAAATAATTGGATTGATGGGATGATTAGGATAATTGGAATGATAAGAATGGTCGATCTGCTTGAAATAATTGGAAAAATTGGATACGTTGGTTAATTGGATAATTTAGACAAAAAATTTGAAGTACCTGAAATTGTTGGAGTAATTGAAATAATTTGGAATTCATGAAAATATTGATATAATTTATTATTTAATTGTTTGGAACAACTGAAACAATGAATTATTCCACAAAAAAATGAAAAGTACAAATACATAGACAGTGATCATTGATAATAATAAAATAACTAGAATAATTAAAATGATTTAAATGACTGACAATTGTGAAATAATTGAAACAATTTAAATAATTACGTTGATTTAGATGATTTAAATAATTGAGATTATTGCAATTATTGATTGTAATGAGGACAATGTTTGAAGTGATTTGAATAATTGGATAAGTTAGAATAAGTTACACAAAAATTCAAGTAATTAAAATGTGTAGTATTGTTATAATTTAAATGATTCGAAAAATTAGGACGATTTGGTTGATTGGAGTGATTAAAACAATGTATTGAAATATTTGGTATGATTGCTATAATCGGAATGATTAGAATTACCAAAATATTCAAATGATAGTATGCTTGGTATTACAAGAACAATTTGAATGACCAAAAAAATTGGAATAATTGGCAATAGGGAAATAATAGTTGGAATCATTGAAATGATTGCAATTAGTGAAGTGATTCGAATGATGGGACTGATTGGAATGTTTAGAACTGATTAGAATAATTGACAATAGTGAAATAATGGGAACAGTTGAAACGATAGGAACGATTGAGATGATTTTGATGAATAAATGAAATTATTACAATGATAGTTTTGATTGGAATAATTGAAATAATAAAAAATATTGAACTAATTGAAATGGCTGGAATTATTGCAATACTCGGAATAATTTAATGATTGGCAATATGCAAATTATAGGATGATTGGTATTACAGGAACAATTGGAATGATAAGAAATAATTAAAATTATTGTTAATAGAGAAATAATTTAAACAACCGAAATAATTGGAATGATTGCAACGATTTGAATGATAGGGATAATTAGAATATTCAGAATTGATTGAGATGGTTAGAATAAGTGAAATGATCGAAATGATGATTAAAATAATTGGAATAACAGAAATGATTCCAATGATCAGAATGATAGAATTGAATTATAGGAACGATTGGAATGATCCGAATGGTTGGAATAACTGGAATAATCGAAATTATCATTATGATCAGAAATGATATTAATTGATAATAGTAAAATACTTCTAATTCGAATAATTGAAGATGAATGGAGTGACCGGAATAATTAAAATTATCGGAATGATTGCAACAATCAAAGAAGAAACAATTGAAACTATAATAATGAGTGAAACAATTAAAATATTGAAATTTTTGAACGTTCGAATAAATCAATTACTTATTCGAATATTTTAGAATTGACATGTAGCTTAAATCGAATTAGTGGGAATGGTGAAAATTTACTCGAAAAAGAAGTTATATATAGTTCTTCTTCTTCTTCTTCTTCTACTCTTATATATAGGCTATAAGCCTGTTTCTAACTACCATTTCGTGTAGTACTATGAGCCATGTTGGGCGTCCTCCGGGCAGGTGACTAGTCTGACCCGTTAGAAGAAGGAGAATGTACTTTACGACCGTCAAAGGCGTTTGTATGATGGCCGGAGAGCACTCGATGTTTGCCGTTACTTTTGACCTGGGAGTCGAACCCAGGGCCCGCCGCGCGTTAGTCTGGCAGGCCGAAGCCTTTGCGTCGCGGCTGTCGTGCTATATATGTTGAAGCTATATATAGTTGAAGTGTAATATGTTTTTGGTTTTGTTTTCGAATCAACGATACTCAAATTAATTCGAATACCACTTTTAAATATTCCAATTATTCAAATAAATATTCAAATGACTATTCGAATTGAAAAGCTTAAAAAAATCACAGACCTAATTGTTCCAGGATAGCGAATGGTTTTTAAATTGAAAGAAATTTAAAATATTCAATCGTTTATGTTTACATTAATCTAATTGTTCATTTTTGCTTATAACTTGGCTGCATCTTGTAGGAATTTAAAGTCTTTTGTTTTCATGTTATAGTCTCTTGATATAAATCCAAGTTGAAATAACCCACTCTTTGTTTTCTCATTCTTCTACAAATCGTAAAACCCATCCTTTGCGAGACTCTGGAGGAAGTGTTGCGGATTTTCGGAATTCAAGATACTACGCATTGCCTTCTAATTTTTTCCATCATTGACTGATTTGTAGTATAACAATGTTGTTATCTGTTGTTTTTGTAGGTTTGTATATTCCTTGTACAAGGTGGTTCAAATATGATCAGGGATAATTTGTATATAAACACGACCTCCACCCTCCCTCCTATTAGGGTAAGAACCTGTTTAGTCCTGTTTAGAAGTATCTAGTGTGAAGAGCGAACAGAAGAGCACGGAACAACGCATTATGGTCAAATTCATTGTTGGAGAAAACGTTCCGTCTGTTGAAATTTGCCACATATTTCAAAAACAGTATGGAAAGGTTGTCTCTCGCGGACCCGTGTGTTTGAGTGGTGTAAACCGCATGATCGTCGGCCGCGAACATTCTTCACTGAGCCAAACATTAATCATATAGAAGCGCTTTTTCGTGAGAATAGGCGCAGCACTCTCAAGGTACTTGGAGCAATAATCTTCACCATTGTTGATAGTGTAAAAGACTCTAAAAAATCACACTATCGCAAGGTGAACAAAATGGCGCGCATGCAAGCTGCCAGTTGTCTCCTGCAGCAGTTTGAAGACAAAGGCGATGAAACGTGGGTACACTTTTTCATTCCCGAGTCCCAACAGTCATTACACGAATGGCGGCATACCAATTCTCCCAAACCCAAGAAAGCACAAAGGAGTCAATGAAGCTTATTACTCAGGCCTCCTAGTAACACAGACGTAAAGGAAAAGATCTGATTCAAGCGGAAACAGGTGAAAAGCGGGTACCCTTCTTTCAAGACAATGCATGCCCCCATACGACCCCGTCATCCAGACTGTTTAGGAGTGGATACGCCGCCAACCAAAAGCCTTTTTTGATAAGAGCATCAGAATGCTTCCAGAACGTTGGAAAAAATGTTTTGACTCCAGGGGTAGTACGTTGAAAACTGACATATGCAAGGAAGCGTTTGATAATTTTTTTTTAATAAATCAGTCCCGGTCATATTTAAAACACCTTGTCTTATCACTTATGTTCCTTGTACTTATTGTCTTAATTTTGATCCTCTTAAGGTTAAGACCTAAGAAAGACAAAGACAAACATAAACCTTAATAGATCTTTTCTTCTTCTTTCTAATAAAGGTGTCGATTTTCAGTTTGAAGTCTTGGGTATGGCTTTAACAAGTTGTTAAAATCTTCTAAGAGAGGTTTCTTTGCTTGCCGAATTCAGTTTTTTTTTTTAGTAGTTTAGGAGATTGAAAGTAATAATTTTCTGTAGGGCCAAGTTCTCTTGCCGTACTGAGTGAAATTACCATTTGATCTTTTAAATTAAAATGCTGGGGACGTCATTTCAGCTCGACAACACTTTCCGTCAATGACCCGGATCTCCCGAAATACCGCGCGGCCTCAATTAAAGGACAGATTTGCGGAAAACCAGCTTTCCCGGGCTGTCAGCGCGGGCGCTTAATGCAGGGGGGCGGCCGCCCGGGCATACATTTAAGGGGTAAGCGAATAAGTTCGGGCTATGCAGCCGCTAATTGCGGGCACAATGGATGTTGACGAGTACACAGAAAAGCGCTTAGCCTCGAACACTCGCCGCCCAAGGCCGCCCCAGATGTGCTTTATGCAGAAACTAAAAACCGCGGCTCCGTTTACATAACAAAGAGCCGGGTCCTCTTAATGAGCGATCGAAGCGCCCCTGCAATGACAGCGCCGCTTCGACTCGCGGCTGCCGGGAACAAAGGCGCGAAATCGAGCTGGGTTTGTGGACTAATAAGCGCTAGATTCATCAAATTAGGGCTCCAAAAGCCCCCAGAATGTAGTTTTCTAAAAGACGATTTGGCTTCTAATACATTATGTGGTTATAGTCATGGTGCTTCTATGGTATTTCGATGGTATCAACATCCATAAATTAGGCGTTGGACCGTACAGATGCACGTCAATATCGATCCATTTTAGATAAGAAGGTATACATCTATGACTCTAGACATGTCATTACAAAGTCATTGGAAACCCTATATTTCCATATCAAGTACTACAAAAGATGGTCACATCGAAAAGTTGTTGCATTTTATGGTTATAGTACATCGATAGCGGCGCTATTAAAATACCTAGATCAGGTGTTGGACGACCCTATAGTATGGGTACATGTCAAGATCAACCTATTTCAGAGACAACCTTAAAAGAATGTTTACATCTATAGTTCCAGGACTTTTAGCTTAGCTTTCTCTTCAACCACAACTTGTGATGTGTCAATAACAGAATAGTGTTCTGTTGTGTTCTTTGATGAGGACAGATAAGCAAAACTCACGGTCTAACAGAATTGGGTGTAAGTTGAAATTTTTGCCCCTCTTTGGTGTTCATGAGGCAAATATGGTTTGGTATCGGTTCATTCTGTTCAACGTATGCTTTATAGTTTCCCACATTCGTTGGGTAGCATCCCATATGGGATGATGATTTTCATGATGGAAAGACCAGCTACTACATATCTATAACTCAGATACAAGTGCAAGAGCCTTAAAACTAGGTGAACATTGCAAATAATTGTCAAGTCTTAACAGATTGACCAGCCGCAGTCAGGAGAGTGTGGGAGATGGGCCAAGCCCCTTAAACCACATTCAGAAACTTCATTGTAGACCCACCAGCGCCGGAGACGAAGCAATTACGTGTTTGTGGAGGAAACGAGCGCTCAATTAATGAAATAATTAGAGGTTTACATTCACGGAATTGATGACATGCCGTGCGGCCGGCGCGCGCTGAATTATTCAGGCTAATCATTGTGTACCTTATCGAATTAGGGCTCGCGGCGCAGCACCGGCAATTACGGGCCCATCCATTTCGTTTGGCGATTGCCCCAAGCAAATTAATAAACAATTAAGTGTTTAATGTCTCCGCGCTTCGCGGCTCATGAATTAGTCAGCGGGCTGATGCGCCTAATTCATCCTTACGTATAAATTTTAGAACGGCCCGGCCATCAGGGGGCGGCTGGGTTTTCGCTCGTCACTAATTCATCGCCAGGATGTTCGGAAACCACATGGTTTCGATCTGGGAGCTTGAAGATGTGTTTACGATCTTTTCTGTTCTCGATGAGTTTGGTTATCTACTTAAATATCTTAGTTGTCATTCCGCTACTGTTACACTGCAGCTTAATTGGATGCCTAACCGTGTCGTCTAAAAAGCATTACAAACATGGCAAAACAGACATAGTAGTAAACGTAATGAATATTACATTAGACTATTTAACCAAAATAATGGGAAGTGTTATCAGACATATGATAGAACAAACGTATGTTATAGAGGTATGCATAGAGGACCTGTGGGCGGAGCTGCGGCTGAGTTAATCTGCGCGACCATGAATTTAGTTGCAACGGGCAGTGTCGTAACGTGTAAACCAGTGACGTACCATTTGGGTTGGAAATTATAAATAAAACTGATGAAATACAGAAATTGTTGATTCTGCAAGTAATCTGATGTTGTTTTTTATGTTTTTTTTGTTGGCAACACGCAGTTACCAATGCCAGCCGAGCCTGTTTAGCTAAATACGCACAATAACATTATCTGATATTAAGGTTAGAAATTAACTTTAGCAAAAACACATTACTGACTTACAAAAAAAAACAAGAAAAATATGCAATGTAGTCTGTAATAAAACAGATTTTTGCATTGGTTGATTTCTTTTAAGTAATTGAAAACTAAAATACATAATCCAAAAATGTTGGGGAGCGACTTCTTTCGTCCAAAATAATTTTCGACAACGCGCATTTCCGCGTATTTCAAGCAGCTCACGCGGCAGGTCCTTTACAAATTACGACCACTTTAAAATCAACACACATAAAAATATAATGTCTAAGAATTAGGTACATAACAGGTGGTATAATCTAAGTGGTTGATCTTCAAGTGCATTCTCATAACAGAAAGGTCTGCAAAGACTCATAAAAACGTAGTCTTACAACAGTATTCTGTTGGTCCTATCATTCTTCTTTGTTGCGAGATGAAAATTTTTCATAATGAATCATTATAATCAGTACTATTGAGATATAGTTTGTAGACTATAAAAGAAATGAATTAACCGTTTTGGAAATTTTTTAATTCTACTATTCTCAATGAGTTATACAAGTCCATTCCGGTAACCCCAAAATAGTTAAAATACATAAATGAAGAATGTTTATAGATATATGGAGTAGTTAGGACAAAAAAAACACAAATACATAAAACTTAATTTAAGGAAAAAACAAAAGAACATACACTAAGTTAATGTCGGAAGTTTTTTACTGCTATCTTTTATTCTCTATACGCAAAAGACTTTTTGGTAAAATTAACATACTCTTGGACTCTCAAAACATAAAGGTTAGAGAAAAATCTAAACCAATAGGAACTGCTTGCGCAGTTTATAGTAGACCAGCAAAGGAATAGTTTAATGAACGTGGCTGGATTGAAGGGAATTACCTCAGGTGGTAATCCAAAACTATGAGAAGACTTGAGGCATTGTTTAGAAATCACACCCTCAAGAAGACTCAGTTGTATATGTAGCACAAACAATTTTTAGAACGATGAGAAAGAGTTGAATGTAAAGGTCACCGGTGTTGTCTGAAAACATGCACGTTGTTCGCTGCTGTCTTAAGGATCACCTCCAGTTAACGCTTGCTCAAAGTGCATTTGAGATCAGAAAAAGTTACAGCAGGGTAGGTAATACTACACGTTATTCTACTTCAGGACAACGCCTCAGATCATAAAACACCGAAACTTGATAATAAGTTCGAAATTTGTTCTGGACTACAGTAGAACATACTCTGCACTTGGAGTACAGAGATTTGTCGATAATGTTGCTGTCAAAAGGTTCCCGCACGATTTCTTGGTTTTACAACTACATCCTTTATGCTAAACATGATCAGATAACTATCTCTGTTGAGAAAGCCAGAGAATTTTATAGGACAATAACTTGTGTTTGTATTTTCACGATACTCCAATAAATTAAAAATTCTGTTTATACAACATGGGGCAAAGTTCTCTCTTTAATTTTAAAGGAATGTTATGTTGTGAAAGATAGTCTAAAGATACCGAACAGTCGCCATCTAACTGTCCAAAAATTGCTGAGTAAAATTTTAGAGTTCGCTGGTCCAAAGGATAACCATTTAACGGGAACATGTTTATGTGGTTCTTGGGTTTTGGACATCCTGAAGTATTTATAAGTTTGTAAAAAACTTTTTCACAGTCTCTCAGACTTTATTTCACAACTTTTATAGAATGGATACTAAAATAGTAATAGCAGTTAACTGTAACTTGAGGTGTGGTACTTCAAGATTTAAAATAAATCCGGATAATTTGTGCCGATAAAGAGTCGTTGTTAGGTAAACAATAGTTTAGGGTTTTAGACCGATTAATTTTAAATTAAGACTGACGCCGTTCTAAAGCGTAGCGTCCTAAAGCAATTTTCTCTAGCATCGGTATTGTACAAGGCAAAACTTACTCCCTAGTTTCAAAGAAGGCTATAAAACGAAGAGTCGTTTGGGGGTTAGAAAGTTGATTTCATGCAAGTAGACGAGAAGTTTTGTCTGCGCTTTTCTAAGAACAATAACTCTTTCAACTTGCGTTCCCGATTGAAAATAGATTTTATTGTCGGTAAAAAACTTCAAAAGTACTAGTTCTGTAGTGAGAAGGTGAAGAGGAGTACCTCAAAGTGCCCAAACGCCAAAAAATATCCGAGGAAAACTGCGCGCAAACACGACGTTGCTTTTTCTTGTCTAGTTGTACTATACGGCAAATTTTGTACGAAGATCTTGATTTTCATCTGTACAAGGTGGTTGTTGTACAGGAACTTTCCAAATGTCATTAGCAAAATTGCCTGAAGTATGGCGATATCTAGGAAAGTGTGCCATATGATGTAGTTGTCTTCTTCATCGACAAAACGCAGTTTCACTTCTCGGAATGAGTTAATAAGTAAAACCTTGTTATTAATGAGATAAAAATTCACGACAAGCATACCACTATTTGGTCCAAAGTAATAGTTTCTAACCTTTGTTTAGCCATGCTTTATCTAAACATCTCTAAATACCCCCCCCCCCTCATGACAAATAATTTTTATTATTCAAATAGCGAATCTATAATCTTGTTGAGAAAGCCTAAAAGGCCATTAACTGTTAATAACTGACCCTCAAATTGCTTCCTTTAAAAACCAAATTATCCCCCTGTGAGGCGTGTTCGCCATGTCGGGAACCGCTGGTGTAAAATATAAAGTTGCGGTCATTGGTCCTTGTTTTTCTGAGAAGTAAAGCCTATGTGTTACTGTCGCTTCTAATTATATGAAAATAAATAAAATTTTTCTCGCTAGAACTGGAAAACGTTCGGTTTTCAACAGGATGGAGCTACGCTCCAAGTGCTGCGTAAAACATTTCCTGGGTGCTTAATTTTTCAAACCGGTGGTCGCTTGCGACTTCTCCCTACGGGGATACTTCAAGGCCCTAGACACCCTAGGACTCTCCAAACTTTACGTAGCAGTATGTCAAAAAACAAGAATCATCTAAATGATTTATTAAATCTGAAGGAGTATAGAGTTTTGTTCCATCTTGAACTTCCAGAATCCATGCTTCAAAATCCTCCAAGCTTTGTCCTGTATACCACCTCCTTTGCGTAGCCTCATGTGTAAAAGTCACATGGAGTAAGTGTGGGCTATTAGTGAGGGCCGCTCGTTATCTTAGTCGGATACTGTGAGCCACACGTAATCTTTAAACATTTCTGGCGGTTTGAATTAATGCTCTCGCGCATAAGATATGGACTGGTGAGTCTTGTTGCCATTTTGGGATCACTATCCTCGGCCTCCAGGGAATGTTTTCAAACAATTGAGGTCAATATTCATGGCCACAATGGAGTTTCCACGGGCGGAAATTCAATTCTTTATGCAACACTATGGTTACTGGGTGTTTTGTTAGGTCACTTTCACGAGTTCCCTAACTTGTTAATTTTTGAGGATAAACATATCAGTTCTGGATGGGCGGTCACATTTACATTGCTTACCGAGCTTACCAGACGTAGTGTTACATTCCCCTCTTTCCCTGTACATCATCTTCGCACAAGAACTATGGAATTGCACACTTTATAACGTGCTGCGATTTTAGCTCGCTCCTAAACGGTCAAGTGGTCGGCCATATTTATTTACAGTGCATGAACTGCTTCTGGTGGCTGATGCCGTACTATTGATGCGGGAAATATAAAATCCTATTTACTATCGCCTATTTAGGGACTATAAGATACTATAAGTTCTAGAGCAAAATTTTTTAAAAATGTCAATTTTGAAGTTGAGTTTATCTAATGTTTATTCTTTGAGCGACACTGACCAAACAATAATTTTCTCACCAAGTGACGTCAGTATATAATCTTCATCGCAAGTTTTTGGGATAACAAAAAAAAATTACAATCAACAAATTCGCTCTAGAGTTTCCTTCTGAAAATGTGGACAAGTGGCAAAAACTAACAAGGCAAATATATCTGGGAATTATGTCAAAAATTTAGAAAGATCAATATTTCCTTCTATAGGATGGTTAAGAATTTTGTTGTGACATTTAAGGCAACGAACTTCTTGTCTGGCTTATTTCGAGATGGTCCTTAACAATTTTATTGGGACATATACCTCTCCCTTATCAAGGCAACATCCAGTAATAATAATATATCTTATTCATGATTAGCAACAAAAAGGACTACATGAAAGCCATTCCTCTACCTTAACCAAGAGCGTGTGTTCAAAGAGGCATCGTACATGTGGTTTAAACACGGAACTCTACATAGAGAGACAGGTGGGTTCAGATTGGTTATAAAAGACGGAGTGATCCATAGCAAAAACTAAAGAAAATATATTATCAAAGAAAGCATCGAAGAGCAGGAGATGTAATAAAGAAAAATAAACAACCCAAAACATTATAATATCGTCCATCGATAGCCTTTTGAGCTGCGAGGTTAAGGCTCTGATATGTTCGACCTCACTAGCCGGTCGTCACATCATCTCTGATAGAGGACGATGTGGCAATTACCGCGTGTCAGACGACCGCATTATTACCCTTAGTTCGAAGCGAACCCGCAGTCAAATTTATCAACCGATTGGCTACATATGTAGAATATATTTTGAAATGGTCACCACGTTAAGATTCCATTGTCTTGGCCAAAAAGATCTTTGCTTCAAATTTTTAGAACACATGGTAATAAACAGGATAAGTTTTGGTTACGCCAAAATGTCTAATTAAATAAAGTTACCGTTACATAATAGCCAAGTTTATTTTTGGCAATGTAGGTTTGGAACAAATGTGGTTTAAACAGGACGGCGTCACTTGCCATAGAGTTTAAGTTACAATTGTTTTCCTAGTTGCAAAATCAGCTAGCAAGACCTTGTGAATGAATACTGTGTGGGGTTACTTAAAAACCAAGGTTTCCGCCAGCAATCCATAAACAGTTGACGACCCAACAATAAAATTCGATGTGTTGTCGATGAAAAACGCGCAGAACATGTACGAAATTATAATTGAAAATTTTGTAAAAGGAACCAAGATTTGCACTCAAACCAAGGTGACCATTTGTCAGGTAAAATTTTCCACATTTAATAGGAGAATGTGTTTTTAAATACTCAATGCAAATCCATTAATAACATATAAGATACTATGGGTAGACATTTTTATTTTTTGTTTTTAAAAGACGATGGTACTCTTTGATGAAGACGAAAGGAAAAATGTTAAAACCAGGAAATCTTTAATGTTTTCCAGCATTCTGGTTATGTCAATAGTCAGTATTTAAAAAATTCAATAAATTTTGAGCAGCAGTTACAGAAAATAATCACAGTTAATTATCAAAAAAAATTTTGGAAGTATAGAAGAAAAACAAAAATTTTGCAAGAGTCAAAAATGTTTCTTCATGCGCAGAATTGTAAAAAAAAAACTAACCAAGACGCACTTTACCAATCAATAAAATAGAAAATCAAAATAAAAGACACTGGTCCTTCGAACCGGATCCTTCCTATAACATAGTAGTGTGTTGATCCTTAAGTTGCGCCAATATTTGCCGTTTCAATATACGATTTTTATGTACAAATGTATCAAAATTTCATTACGGATGTGCGCGGCACTCATCCCCATTTAACCTTAAAACAAAATTTATGAATTGCACTTAATGCGACTTGCATTCCCGAGTTCAGAACAGACAGAAAAACGAGAATTCCCGCTGCATCCGCTGTTTCTGCGAGGCGCGCGATCCGCACCCCTCGCCGCGCAAATTACATCAATCCGCTCCTACAATTTATCGCATGTAAACCCAGCCGCCGGCCACATTCCTAATTAATATTAGGAGCAAGCCTCGCTGCGATTGAGCGCTGCGCGCCCATTGGGCGGCGTGCAGCCAACGGCCTCCGAGGGGCGTCCGGGCGCCAGATCCCGCCCCGCCCGCTTCGCTTGGCGCGGGGTCGCTGCATACACGTCCTCTCACCAGGGCCGGGTGCCGCTTCGCCGCTAGTTCGGCGGCAACTTTGTGCGGTTATGGACATCCTCGCGGGCTCCTCCAGGTGATAGGGTGTCGGCGGAAGGCGCGTGACGAGCTCGGCGCTGTGCGTGTCGAAGTGAGCGACTGCAATGTGAACCGCGGCTCCTCGCGTTCTGGGACTCACGCGCTGCCTTAACATGCCAGACGGACTCTAACTGCCGCCATGGAAGTGCCATCTAGCGAAGCCGTGATACGGCAAATGCCGTCTAGCGAGGCCCTTATCAAACCCGTGCCGAAGCCGTTCTCCATCGAGGCGCTGATTAGCGACGCGGTGCCCAGGAAGCCGCCGATCGTGTCGCCTTGGTGCGGGGCGCAAGGCTTCGTCAGCCAGCAGCCGCATCTTCCGGTCTCGAGGACACCGACTCGGAGGGCAGCGTCGACTTGGACTTGGCGCAGGACTTGTCTCGACATAGCCAAAGAGATGGTAAGTGAATGTACCAAAGACAGTTTGAGTGTTTACCACGGAAGAATATCTATGAGCCTCATTTTGAAATTGGAAATATCTTTCACCAAGTCTGGTTCCGTTTTTCAAATTCATTTTTATTTTGCTCAGATCTCATATTCACCCAAAGGACCATAAAGAACAAAAGAACGCAAACTTGTCTATCCTAAAAATGTCTACTTGTATGTATTTTCTTATCATTTAACATATAATTGTCATGGTTTTCTTCAGTAGGAGAGTTAACTGCAATTCTATAAATTTTAACAACAAAACTCTTGTTACATTACCAGATTATTTTACCACCAATATCGTTCTTCTTTGTGTGTACAAATAAATTCGCCAGCTCCAACTCTGATAAAGTTAACCTTGATAATAGAATTTGTTCAAAGTTTAAGGGCAGTATCCTCAATTTTTCAGGTTCATATCATGCCTATAGCATGCGAACTTTATGCAGTGATCTGACTAGACTTTTTGATGCCCCAAACTTTTCTGTTTATTTTATCCAACAGTAGACAATAGGCGGGGTCCAAAAACTCAGTTATCATTTAGACAAATTCAATTTTTTATTTTTTCCGTAAACTTTATGTTTACGACGATGAACTATTTAAATTTCTTATTGGTTTGGTTTACTATATCAGAGATGATCTACTAAGTTGGACTTCAATATCACTATTGATAGATGTTTTCCAGTTTGGTAGAAATCAGCCTTTTCTTCAAACAGTATGGCAAATCGCCCCAACTGATATGACTTTAGAAACTGCTGAACCCGAAAATGATGTCGTTAATATTTAGCGAGATCAGTGTAAAGCTTCATTTGTTGTTTTTAACCGTAGCACCATTGTGGGTCTGGTTAAATCAAAACATCTCCAGGTTTCAAAATCAACAGAAAAATCTATAACTTGACTATGACAAGGTTATGTTATGTCTTCTATAGGTTAGATTTTGTTGCCGAAACGGGTAGTTCTTGTTGACAAGGTTTCTGTTACATCAGCCATAATTTTCCCAACGAATCTGATAATGAGCGGGTCAGTTTGATCTATTCATATTTTTGGTCTCCTGCCTCCTCCACCGCGTATTTTTTGCTCAATATCTGTAATGTGGACGATTCTAGGTAAGACTGCAGATATTAAGTAAAAAGGCCAAGAGTGAAGGTTGATAGATAAAGAAATTTTTGACTAAAAAGTCTGTTTAAAACTAATTGAAGTAAACGAAATTTAAGTCGCTAGATTTTAGACGCAATTGAAGAAGACTACTTTTAATGGGTTAAGGACAAGTTTATCTTCACAAGGATTCTATTATATCAGCCACAATTTACCCGACGGAGCTGATAATGAACGGAACAATTTGATCTTTTCATATTTTTAGTCTCCACCTTCCATAGTGCTTTTTTGCTCATAATATCTATACTGTAGACGAATCTAGGTAAGACTCTAGATAGAAAATAAAAAGATTAAGAGCCATGGTTAATAGATAAAAAATATTGAACTAATGAGTTGTGTAAAGTTAATTAAAGTAGGTGAAAGTTAAAATCACTAGATTTTCGACGCAACTGAAGGAGGCCGCTTTTGGTTGTGGTCATTTTCAGATACCAAAAACCTAGGTGCTGGCACTATAGACTCCAGAAAAATGTTATGTCATATTCCTTCAAATTTGTTCCAGGAAGTATCATTGACGTTCCTTACTGTGGAGTTCCCTTAGGGACTGCTTTAAAAATTGTTCAAATTTTCAAATTGATTTGCTTCGCTATACCAGAGATGGTGTTCCTGGGTTAAAAACATCTTCTATATTACAATTTTTAGAAATTTTCCTTTTCTGGTATAGCAAGTCACCCCAAATTCGTATAACTTTAAAAACATTTGGATTCCAAAATGATGCCGCTAATATTTTAGCTAGGTTAGTATGAAGCTTCAATTGTTTTTTTACCATAGCATTACCGGGGTCTTATTTAAGCAAAACATTTTTAGGTTCCACAAAAACAATAGAAAAAGTAATAACTTGACCATGACAAGATTATCTTATGCCTTCTATGAGTTAAGGATAAGCTTCCGTATATTCACTGATATTGCTGAATCCGGTAGTGCCTCTTCACAAAGTTTTGTTACATCAGCCTTAATTTGCCCGACGAAGCTGATAATGAGGGAGACAATTTGGTCCTTTTATATTTTTTGATCTTCTCTCTCCCTAGCGTCTTTTTTGCTTAATATCTATAATGGGGACAATTCTAGATAGACTATAGATAGAAATAAAAAGACTAAAAGCAATGATTAATAGATAAAGAATTTTGGACTAAAGAGTCTTATGAAGTTAACTAAAGTAAGTGAAATTTAAAATTCATTAAATTTTTGACGCAACTAAAGGAAATTACTTTAATTGTCATTTTCAGATGCTATAGGCTTCAGAAAAATATGTCATTTCTCTACAAATTTAATTTTTCTAAAAAGTGTCATTGGAATTTTTTACGGTCCAGTAGCTTTAGTGAATAATCCCAAAATTTATATTTGAATTTATTACTCTTGAACATTTTTTACTGTATGTAATGTGGTTAAAATCGCTTACGATGAAAATGACAATGTATGTTTCCCGTTTTATATAATCTCTAGATATAGATCATACAAAAATCATTCCTGAAGAACATTTATAGATAAGGTAACTCAAGGGAAAGGTTGAGAAAGAAAATGTCGACAAGATATAATAAGAAACCAATGTTTTATCATCTATAATATATCCTGAAAAGTCGTCCAAAAAGAAGTCTTTGGTTAGACTACAGGCTTCACCTTCATCAAAACCACTCTCATGGAAAGACTTGTCGAAAAGCTTATTTCAGGTTATTCACCAAATTCTACCAAAGAGTTCGATTTATATTTAGAAAATATGTAAAGTTGTACTTCTGCTACTTTGGTCAATGCATATTTTGAAAAACCTTTAACTTGATTGGAAGATGGTATAAACATTTTTCAATTCATAGCATTCCATACAGCACAAATTTCCGCGCAAAGATCTTTCCAGTTATAAAATAATATTAGAGGCTTGCCTTTACCTCAACGGAAAATGATTACTCTCTAGAAAAAAAATTTTTTTAACTATTTGTCTCAATATTGTGATTATAGAACACAAAATTCTTACATACATACAAACGAAAAAGAACTCGCACAAACAATTGTGGTAATCATAAAATTAGATTATGATCAAACTTCAGTAACTTTTTGTCTCAATATTGTGATTATAGAACACAAAATTCTTACATACATACAAACGAAAAAGAACTCGCACAAACAATTGTGGTAATCATAAAATTAGATTATGATCAAACTTCAGTGCCGAATACTTTGTCTTCACTGGAAGAGTATCTAAAGCAGGAGTCTATTTGTTGACAATTGCGTTTTAGCACCTCAACATCAAGTTTCCTTCGTGGTTCTTAAAAACAACTTTTTGAGAACTGATCCATGGTCTTAGTCTAACTAAGGAGTCCGTAGGTCAATAAGACTAAGAGGCTTTGATCTCGAAGCTGAGTTCTATTAGGGTGTTGTCCATACAATTCTCCAAATCACAAACACTTAAATACATTTGCTACCACTGTTATTGACACCTTTTTGATTTAGTTTTTGTGTTTACCATCAAAAACCTTTGAAAAATAAAATCTATGCTACCTCAGTATTGAAGGAAAGAATAGAAGACCGTCTTATTATATTCTTTCTCTATATGCCATTAGTTTTTCTGTGATAACGAGCCATATCAAACATTTTGACAGATGTTCTATTGATCTAAACGCGTATTCCTAAAGTAGTATTTTGCTCTAATTTTATTTCTTCTGATTTACGTGACAGTAGAATGCAGAGTATTTATAAGTTATCATCATTGATTGAAGGAAGCCAAAACTCGTCATGTCAGTTGAGATGATCAAAAGACCTTCTTTTAATTGTGTTTTATTGTGACCTATCGACAATCAGCAAGTCGTCAGTTACCAGATACGGTTTTGCCCTCCTTTTAAGATATTGCATTATATGAAGTCCCCCATGTATCTCACTCCAATTTTTGTAGATTTTATTGTCTCTTCTTATATTTTGTGATTCTCCTGACTGAATTCGAAGGATCGAATTTCCGCGTTCGACGAGTTCCACCGCTTCGGAGCGAGGGAGGAGCAGCAACTAGGCCATTAATATTCACGAGCGTCCACCGTCAATTGTTTCGACAATTGCCGAAGAGATACACTAACGAACGCCGTAATAATAAATTCAGCGCCCTTCGGGCGTAAATTACGGCCGCTTAAGCATTCAAAGCGTATATTAGCATCGGAAGCGGTTATTTATTGCCCGCTCGAACGGACCGTTAGTCCGGCAGAGACGTCGGCGTGGGCGCGCGTCTTTTGTCTCGCGGATTCCTCCGCGCTCTTCGATTGCCGGCTGCTACATATGTCGCGGCTCAAATGGCCTCTTAATCCCTGTTGACATAGGCCGCGCGTCGGCGCTCCTGGCACTGGAATCGCGAGTTCGGAGCTCATTTTTCCGCGACAACAACGGCTGGCCGCGGTCCAATATGTCTGAGCAAACAATCGTTAAAACAGGCCGAGTTTGTTTTTCCCGTTTTCATTTGTTTAGATTAAAAGCTAACAATGCATTGTGAAGCGACGATAGTCTTACTGATGAATGATATCATACGTTGCTACAGCAGAAGTAATTTCAACAGGACGGTGCTACATTGCATACAGCTCACGTCATACGCTCATTATGCGCAACGCATTTGTTAGCTACAACATAGCGATATATTGGTCACCTGGTTCTATGGGACTACTGAAAGAGAAGGATTTTCGAAGGATGGGGTATAAGTCAAGACAACTATTTGTTTGTCAAAGGTAAGGGATGGTATCACCAAATTTCGGATGGCGCTGTAATTGCACAGAGAGCTATGTTAAATCAACTGTCGAGTAGAACAGGGCTGTATATCAAAATAGCCGTTCGCCATGGCAGAAATGTCAGAGAATGCCACAAAGAGTTGGTAGAAGCTGTCCATACCGAACAGTCTTAGAACTTCCTGAGGACGCGAAGCAACCAGAGACTAGCAACGGGAAGGATGATTCTGTAACGTAAAACCTGTAGTATTATGTCAACTACCTTAATAAAAATTGTCCTTTTATGGTGGTTGACTGACAACTGATTTAACATTGCTGTCTGTGCAATCACAGCACATTTTCTGTTGTGGACACCCGCCACAATAGCACGATTTCCTTGAGATATTCGATGTTTTGTGATACCATTCTTTACCTTTGAAAAAACAAATAGTTGCCATGACTTATGCCCCAACCCTCGTATGTTGACACTCTAACAGCTATTGTATAGTTTAAAGCCAACATTCATTACATAATTGAGCAAGTTACCCAAAACATCCAATCTTAACTCAAAATTTACCATTTAACACTTTCATTATGAGTTAGAAAAGTGATTTTGTTGAGTAAGGCAGGTAAAGGTGCGATTATCTAAACCACAACTTCAAAATTTTTAGTCGTTTAAGAGATAGAGACGGATTGATGGAAGAATAAACTTTTAGAGTGTTCTGATAACCATATTAAAGATTTTCGACTTTTTGATGTGGAGAAAAATGTTTATCGGTAATTGTTTAGCACTTTGACGCATTTGAAGCTGTCTGTCAACATAAGCTGCAAAATATGCAGGGTTTTAAAGAATCTAAAAAAGATCCTAATTTGTTTTAAACTCAAATTTGCGTTCCTTGAGTGATAATAATCATTTTTGTATTATAACCGTTTCTACAGGGCAACTGCTGTAAGTGCGCTAAGGTACTAAACAATTACCGATTAAGCTTCTTACGGAAATGTCGATAATGTCTAAATTAACAAGAAAGGGCTTTTGAAATTGGTTGAATAGTGGAAGAGAAAATTTTGGCGAAGTCTTTCGTACATAGAAAATGGTTGTATTTTGTTATTTTGAAGGTCTCAGTTCACTTATAACAACAAAGAGATCTATTTTCTCTCAAGTGTAACAAAGTTCAAAGTTATTAAAAATCAAGTGCAGATTGTTACTACATCATCTTAGTTTACCATCGTCGATTTCTCATGGACTATTTGCTAATTTCCTGTCTTAAATTTTACGGGTCAGATTCTGATCTTTCATGACGGTTCTGGTATTGACCAAGATTATAAAATAACCCCTCCACCATTCAACGTTGCAAAACGTCAGACCACAGAATCTAAACAACAAAATTCTAGCCGTTACTGATATCAAAAGAAAGAAGACTGTTAGCAGCACTATTTGCAAAGAAAGAAACGCAAAGGTATATACGCGTTTGTAGTCAGAAGAAATCCATTATTTGGTCCAATTCAACTGGTGAAGGGCACCAAAACAGCAACGAAAGATTTTCTCTAACCACTTCCCTTCAGTTCCGCTTGGGAAAACATGTAGCGATTAATAGAGGATGGAATGGAGAAGGAATTTTCATTGAATATGTTGACTGACTCGAGACGAGAAAAGAAAGAACAGACTTTTGTGTTCGAATGATGTTCATCCTTTATGAAATCAACTAGGGCGCGATTTTTCTTTAGATGATAAAATCTTGACATCGTATAAGTAGTCTTCTTAATGTCTAACTCCCAAAAACTCAATCAGTTGGTGTCACTTTTGACTATTTTATCAATATAATATTGTTAGTATCATTTGGTAGGAAGAAGAAGTTGTCATACGAATAGAATGACGAAAACTAGTCTGTGCACATCCGTCACTTCGAGGTGCACAGCTTCAGTGAGACGACTAACATGAACTGTTTCTACTCTTATTGACAATCTCTGAATAGTTCTATAATTAAGTGGTAGTAAGTCTTTATAAGTCACGTATTCGTATAATTTGGACGGTGAGGTATTTTCAGCACAAGATTGAAGAGACCATTTAAGAGATAGTCGATATCGCTTACATCGATTTAGATTAGCTTTGAACATTTGCTCTTCAGTTAGTCTTCTGGAGGATGTGAAGTGGTAAGAACACTTTTGTATCCTACAGTCAACGGTGTCTTGAGAAATAGCGGCTCTTATGCAGAGGAATCGGAAGATCCACGGTAACTAAAGCCATTGTACCTTGCACAAGTATTTGAAACGAATCCACGCTTCATTTTGGAAATTTGAAAGATAAAATTCATCGTAAGCATCAACTAGCTTCCGTATATTCATAAAAATCAGTTCAAAGAAAATAAGGCTGACTTTTTCCCTCAACTCCTTTATTTATCATAATGACTGTTGATGAACAAAAAGACACAAAAAGAAATTATGGAAGCGCACGAAAAATTATTCTTCAAATGTTATAAATGGTCGGTTGAGGGGCAGCAAAAGTTAAGCAATAGTAGAACCCAGAAAAAATTTAAAAACCAACAAAATGGCGGTCGGTAGCTGAATAATGGAATACTCGGGATTGGTGCAAACAACAGTAGTCTCAATTAACATGGAAAATAAAAAGTAAAGATAAATTTACAATTTAAACCAGTTAACCAATTGAGTAGATTCTGGAAGATGAGCCACTCTACTACCTTAGCCTAGCCGACATTGTTATCAAAGATGTAATCGTCTTATAATAAATTAAGTATTGTTTGTAGTAACAACGTATTGTTTACTTATAATATAGTAAGCTGCTTTATATTTCCGTGGTGTTTATCTGTTCAAATGTCTGTTAGATGTCTTAAAAGGAATTGAAGGAATCTTTAGAATTTGGTGCAAGTTTTATTAAAAGCTTACAAAAATAATACCCTCAAACATTAAAATTCTGCTTTTGTGATTTCGGACCCTCCAAACAAAGTCAATATCCTTCGTAAATTTGCAACGCATCTAAATAAACATCGTCCTGTTTTATTAATTATTTACGATTGCATAACAAAATTATTTTTACAAAGATTTCCAGTTCGAGACTTTTCCATTTAAATAAGAAAATATAGTCTCAAACAGCTTCTCGGAAAGTTTTAATGCCAAAAAACATCTTTGGGTGCATTTATCTATACATTTTCGACAGACAAAAGCTCGCCTTTCAATTCGAACGGGTCGTTTTGGTTCAGTTCGGTTTTGTACAATTCGGTAATATTCGGTTTGTTCGGTTTACTTCGCAATTGGGTACAAAAGTTTCTCTTTTGATTCGATCAGGACGGCTCGGTTCAGTTTCGTTTGGCACAGTTGGGTATTATTCGGTCTTGTTCGGCTCGGTTAAATTCGGATAAACTCGACTTAGCTTGCCTTGACTTGTTACACGTCGTTTTTTCCACGCACAACTAGGAAAAAATAAAATTCTAAAGGCTTCTAAAGAGCATATTTATCTGTGCATTTTCGACGAATAAAAGTTCATCTTTTAATTCCACATGGTTCGGTTCGTTACAGTTCGGTACAATTCGGTTCTATTCGGCTCGACTCGGTTGGGTTTAGTTTATCTAGGCTTGATTGCACTTTATTTCTTTTT
The DNA here is from genome assembly GCA_036346155.1 of Sinelater perroti. Lineage (NCBI taxonomy): Eukaryota > Metazoa > Arthropoda > Insecta > Coleoptera > Elateridae > Sinelater > Sinelater perroti. The sequence continues at coordinate 17,376,617 of JARFIY010000254.1, read as the reverse complement.
CACTCGAATAAGAAAAAAATAAAATCTCAAATAACTTCCAGAAAACCTAAATATTCTCCGGGTGCATTTATCTATATATCTACTTGGTTCGGTGAAGGTCAACCTAGCTAAATTAAGCTCAGCTTGGCTTAATTTGACTTGGATTGATTATGCATCTTTTTTCATCCAAATAAAAATAACAAAGCCCCCAAAAATTCATGGAAATTTTGGTGCCAAAGGGTACCTTTGGTTGCATTTACCTGTATATTTTTAACTAAAAAAGGTTTTTTTTAATTCTGTTGAAGTGGCTCGGTTCGGTTCGATTCAGTTCGGTACGATTCGATTCTATTTGGCTCGCCTCTGCCTGGTTCCGGTAAACTCAACTAAGCTAAACACAGCTCAAGTTCGCTTGATTGCACTTGTTTTTTATTTATTTTTTTAATTCAAATAAGAAAAAATAAAACGCTAATTAAACCCAGGCAAGTTGCATTGAACTGAGTCCAGTTTATCCGTGCTGAGCCGAGCCAATCGAAACAGAAACAAATAAAAAAAAACAACTACTAGGAATCTTTGAATGCCAAAGAGTACTTTTAGATTCAATTATTTATATATATTTGACGGGCAAAATTTGTCTTTTAATTCGATCGGATTGGCTTGGTTTGATTCGGTTCACTTCGGTATAATATGGCACGATTTGGTTTTATTTGACTCGGATAAACTTAGCTAAGCTCAGCTCGGTTCAGTTTGTCTCAGCTTAATTGCACATCGTTTTTTCCCCACTGAAATAAGAATAATAAAGAAATGCGCAATCAAGCCAAGTTGAGCTATACTAAGTTCTGTTAAGTCGAGTTGAGCTAAGCCGACCAAAACTAAGTCGTACTGTAGAACCAGACTAATCCGATTCGAACGAATTCAAATATGAACTATTGTTCGTTGAAAATATACAAATAAGGGCATTTAAAGTTTCTTGGAAGTTGTTTAGTTCGGTTCGGCCCCGTTCGGTTTGACTCGGCTCAGCTCGGTTCGGTTAAGCTCATCTAAGCTAAACTCAGATCAGCTTGATTCAGTTTGGCTTAGCTTGATTGCAAGCTTTTTTTTTCTCATATTTAAAAATGTGAAATGATGAAGAAACGTGCAAATAAGCTGAGTCAACTAGAGATGAGTCAAGCCGAGTCGAACCAAAGAGAATCGAACCGTATCCAACCAAACCAAACTATTTATTGTTCATTGAATATGTGCAGATAAATGCATGCAAAGAATTTTAAACTTGATCACCTACAGGAACGTAGTCTAAACTAACACAATAAATTATGGATCAAAATTTTAATAATACATAAGCGCAACTTCAAGATAACTGTTCTGAAAAAAGCAAATTTTTGAAACCACCTAAGTTTGTAAAACACAGTGTCTTCTATTTTTGTACAGGTAACTGATTCGCTGAAACCAACACAAATAGATTATCTTTGGATAGCCGTAGTGAGAACAGAAATGTGTGGTTTAAACTACTCAGAAGGTGTACCTTATACAAAATCCGGGGGGATGTTTTCGGGAGCGTTATAACATCTGCTGAGCGTAGCCTATCACCATAGCAACTGTTTCGTAATACTTGTCAGTTGATGACATCTCATAGTAATAATGGAGCGTTGAGGTGTCTTTTAAAGGTGGTAACCTGGAGAGTCTTATTTAGTGAAAGTTTTTACTTCATTTGAATGTTGGATGTTATGGTAGTATTCTAGGTCTGAACACTATTGTTAAGAGGATGAATAACCTAATGGAGACGAATGCATCATTGACCAGTAAGACAACGGTGAACTTACAACGTTATGTTGTAATATTAGGTGAATTCTAATTTTAACAAACCACAAGATAACTTGGTGTTCAAAACCATTTACATAAAGGAAAAAGAAATAAAACTTTAATTATAAATACCTAACTTGAGTTTGTATTATACAACTATTACAATATTCTCTTTTACTCTTTGTTATAGCTTTATGAAGTCATCGAAGCCCATAGATAAGTAGACAATTCATAATTCGGTCAGATTTTACTAGAATCTAACAACAGATTTGCGCTACCTCGTTGATGCAGTATTTTTTACTCCAGTATATTTTGTATGTTCTTTGGGCATGTCTGACACCATTTTAAAGTCTAAGGAAAAAATGAAAATTTTTTTCAAATACTTAAGAAAATAATGGATGTGAGAATAGCTATAGATGAATAGACTCATCGGCAGAGAATATTGAGGTGAAGAAGTTGAACGACAAAAAAATCAGAAGACAAGAGATGCCATTTAACGCAACATGATAAAAAATAACGAAGCTTTGAGACGTGACACTATTCAGAAAAATATTTTATTTATCAGCCCAAATACATGGACTTATTATAAATGACCCTCGTGTAGTCACGGAAGTCAGACAACTAAAGTTACCAGCATCAAATTTGGCATTCTGGGAAGAATTCTCTACACCTTTTTTAATAAAATTTAAAATGAGGAAGACAAACGTTTTTGATCGGTTTGGTCTGATGTGTGGGTTTTCTTCACACTTCAAAAGAATGTTTGACAATTTGGCCAAAAATTTTGAAGAAGAAGTACGAGTGTACCAATATCATTTCCCAAGTTGTCCATGAAGGTAAAATTTGAGTGTACTTTTTTAAATTTTGTCCTGATTTTGATAAACAAAAGAAAAAAAGTTTCGTTGAGAAAGAAAAACAAATTTGTTATAAATCAATACAAACATCGATAAATAGTTAAACATTATCAAAGAAGACATGCAGAATTTACAGACTTTCATTTCTGTTTATCTTTTTTAAAGGTTGTCTTCTTCAAGATTTGTAGTCTAAAGAACAAAAACAATTGAAATCGAAAATTTTCCTGTTGCAGCATATCTTTTCAGTATGCTTTTCCATTTGTTTGACAATTTTTGTAGATAAATGTAGCTAACTTTATGCTGTATCCTTCATCAAAAGGTGGTTTTTTGATTATTTAGTATAGTTACGCTACTCCTAAAACTGTTCTGTAGGAACAATTGTGGTACGAAATTTTTGGTTAAGACGACGGAAATGTGTAAGGACCTCTTCAGCTCGGCTACAACCCTTTATCAAAATTCTTGATTTTAGAAATGAATTTGGAAAGGGTTTGCGCTTCTTACTTTAATCTGCATATACAACTCACCTATAACTCGTTTACAACCCTCCTAACCCACTTTTCACAGCCGTTTTATTTGACCCATAGCTACGGCGCGGTATATTTCTGGCACCAACGTAGAATTGATATGCTATCTTTCCTTTAGAAAAAAGTGATATTAAATTATTAGTTTCTCACCAATAGAAGGAATATCATGACAATGCAGCGGTGCTCCTTTAGCAGAAAGATGTCATTGGCGATGGTTACCAAAATGATTCCTCTTATTTTTGCAAACTGTAGTCCACCTTCAACTCGTTTACAAACCTTTTAGCCTCCCTCCCTTTTGCAACTCTTCCATTTGATCTATAGCTACGGTGCGTGTGCAGATATTTTTTCGGTGCACACTAGGGGTGAGGTAGAATGTATTTTAGAGTGACAACGAAGAATAATATGTTATTTTTTTCTATAAAATAATTTTAGAAGTGGCGTAGTGGCACTAAACTGTCATCTCGTCATTAATGGAAGGGACATCATGATGATGTCATGCCGTTCCTTTAGTTGAAAAATGTCATTGGGGTGCGGTTGATCTTAGAGATGTCGATATGTTCGATATGACCGTTCTAATGACGCATGGCATTGACCACAAGATTAGATAACTTTTTCATTTTAGATAATTTTAGTTTTTGAAGAGTTAAAGATGTTTTGAAAAAATAAGTGCAAATACGACTTAATTTGTTAATTGGTTTAAGAGTCAATTCAAACAAATTTATACTAATACAAAGGTTAACAGATAAAGTGATGGTAAACAGGACACAATTTAAGTGTGTGGTTGAAGAACAACAGATACGTACAAGGTAGTCGAAAGGTCTTGGTGCAACTTTTTTCCTTTACTCCACCTTTGGTAGTTGTTCTATCTCTTTGAATTAACTCATATTTTTAACTCGTTTGATGGAAAATTTATTTTGATTGCATTGGCCACATTCTACGGATGAGCTTAGCTAGTTGTCCTTTAAACTGTACAACTTATTACGTTTCGATAGTTGCCAAAAATCAATAGCTTCCTTGTCCTTCTGTTTCACATAAACCAAATTTGAGCAGAGTTATTTCTTATTTATTGCGACATCATTAACATGTGGTAAAACAATTGTTAAAAGTCAATTGTTTCACAAAGTGAAAAACGATCACCAAAAGAGGAAGTAAAAGAAAAAATGCACCAAGACTTTTAGCCTATTCTGTAATTTACGAGGAACGTATTGGAAATCACACTATATAAAATAACCAAAGAGATAAATTAGAATAATATAAATGGCTATTTATTTAGGAAAGGGTGGAGGATGTACTGTTTTGAAGAGAAGAGTTTTGGAAGAAGATAGAAAGTAACGTATCATTTTACCACATCTTACAAACGCAATAACCCCATACATAGTCACTTATGGGTTATTTAAATCTTTGACTGACAATATGCCAAATTGTTTTTATAATTAAGAGACATGCCGTCTAGTAGAAAAAGTATAAGTTTTTTCTCACTGTACAATGTATGATATATTGTACACATTCCCCAAGAAACCTTGTAGCATGAAGTTTAAGTGTAAGATAAAGATCACTAAATTGGATTCAAACATATATATGATAGAATGGACCAGAATTAATATATGCAAATGACTTTAAAGTTAAGAAAAGTGTGGTCAAAACATTTATTGGTACTGCACAAATATGGTAATGTAGTAACATGGAACTATGGTAACAGTAATATTATAAAATAATAATATGTAGACCACCAATTTTTTTATGATAGAAAACGAATGAAATTGGAAAATAATTAAAGAACGTCGAAATATCATATGGTTTTCGCAGTGTTCTGAGACGTGTTTTTGGAAAGAAAGTGCTACCAAATCTCTTCTTGGATAATTTTTACAATTCGGAAAAAATTGTTTAAAAGTGGTTAGCTAAGTCGATCTTTTTCAAGAAGGAAAACCTCTTTAATGGTTTGTCTAACTCTACAAGTTTCGTTTGAACAAATCGGATGATACTAACAAACTTTAATCAGTTCCATTTTGTTCCCCAGGGTCAGATATCGAAGAAGACGTCGACGACGCGCACCCCTCGGAGGGCGCCTGCGACGGCGCCGGCTCCACGAAGACGCGCCGGCGGCGCACGGCCTTCACCAGCGAGCAGCTGCTGGAGCTGGAGCGCGAGTTCCACGCCAAGAAGTACCTCTCCCTCACCGAGCGCAGCCAGATCGCCTCGGCCCTCCGGCTCAGCGAGGTCCAGGTGAAGATCTGGTTCCAGAACCGGCGCGCCAAGTGGAAGCGGGTCAAGGCGGGCCTGGCCGCCGGCCCCCACCAGTCCAAGGGAGGGCAGCAGAACAAGAGCAAACTGGTGGTGCCCATCCCGGTGCACGTGAACCGCTTCGCGGTGCGCAGCCAGCACCAGCAGCTCGAAAGGGCCCTCGGGACCTCGCCGGGAGGGTCTTCGCCAGCCAGGCCGCGCTGCGGGCAGGGCTCGACATGGCGCCGTTCTCTTCCCACTCGCCTCATTGACCAAGCCCAAGGACGAACTAGGTAGGGCGGGAGGAATCGGTGGTGTGTGATGTCGAAAACTGACGTGGTGATACTAGGGCGGACTAATGTGATTTGAATATATGTTTATATGTGAATAAACTCCTTAGGTGTACAGACCATGGATATGGGGGTTTTGTCCTAAAACACTTATTTGTAATAAACCATAAGCGAAGCACTTATCATATGACGTCATAGTGTATGTTCCAAATTTTCAAATCTTGCATTTTTGGTGAAGATCTTGACTCGTGGACGATGATGTCATAATGGAGGTGCTTGCCAAACACGTTTTAATCAGTTGGTAGCTAACGAGACTTGGTGCAAGTTAGTGTACGTTTATGTAATAATTGCCATACTGTCAGACTACAGCTGCGTTATCATTGTGTTATAGATGCCATACTTTGCAACGATCTGTGCAATGAAACTTTAATTTAGAGAAACTTATTTTAGACGCAGTAGCAGAGACTATCGGATAACTATCGTTTACTGCAATAATAAAGTCACTATGCATACTGGTGCGTTGTTATTTCTCGAAACCTTGAAAGGTAGGTTTTTCCAGCATAAACAAGGTCATTTTGTACAGGCAGACCAAGTCTTTCTGACTTATAACCATGACAAAATATGATCTTTTGGTGCTCATTTGTTTTAGCGCCATTTTGTTTGTATCTGCTAAGGAACATCACAAAGGTCCTGTGCTGCAACGTGACACCCTACGGATTTGGGGAAGAGCGCCAATTGGAGCGGCGCATCCTCGTGCATCCTGTAGCACTTTGCTTCACATGTTGACACCGGCACCGAGGCCGCCTTTGAAGCCGTCTCTTCACAGTCGGAGGTTTTACTGGCGATAAATTACTTCGCCGCTACTTTTCCGCGCGGCATTTTATCCGTCGCCTGTCTGCGTTAAATTTATAACGGGACATTGCAATGCCTGCTACTTACAATGGAATTTGAATATGCAGCTGCGCTGCTAATAATTCCGCGTAATTATTGCCTCTGTTAGAATGGCCATGTTTTGTGGGCGGTGCTGGCGATAAATTGATGCCTACGCCAGGCTTCGACGTTTATTTTGCCTCTTTGAGCATCGTTCGCGCTAAATTACGGCAAGTGCCCGAGGTTTGCTTGCAACATGTCAGTTAGTCGACAGGCGACACTCGCGTAAGGTGAGGAAATTAATTCTGTGTTTACTCACAAAAGGAGTATTTACTACCTATTCCATAGCAGTCTTAGCCTCCAACTAATGACATAGACTGGAAGGTCATAAGACAATAGAAGAAAAGGAAACAAATCCATGTATAATAATGCACGACCACATATAGCACTTTTAAATAAAGTTTTTTGTTGGAAGCTTCTTCCTTTTATTATACATTTTTAATATCTGCACGATCTATAATACATTGGTGATCTATTCTTCTTCTTCGGTGCCACCTCAAACGAGTTCGGCAACTATCTGGCGAAATCATATCTGCTTTGGGTAGTATAAAACAACGTTTGAGTGTTTTGACCAGTACATTCCTTTATATTATTGAACCACACAATTCTGTCAATCCCAATATTTAAAATATTTGTTGCTACATTCATCGCCTGTCACTGCTATATTCTACAGTCGTAGTCATTCTTACCATTCTTAGTTTAAAACTTCTGACCTTACACTGTATGATGAAGTCCTTTAGTATATCTAGTCCCTAGTCAACATTTCTCACATCAATCCTTCTATGGTAGTTATTTCCCATGTCCAACACTATCTCATTTCTTTCGTTACCTCTTGATGTTTAATCCTGGCTGTCCATAACGTTTTGTCATTTTCATCACTATTTCAAAGGCTGCGTTGTAGATCCGTTATCCTAATTTGCTTGCAGTCCTTCCATATAGAATATTCATATCTAACTCATTACCATTCTCCTCTGATTTGCTAAATCCTAGATGTTTTTGGTGTTCATTTTATAAATGGTATGCCTAGCTACCTTTCTGTTGTTTCTTCCTTATTTCCATCCATAAGAGTTTAGATCTGATTTAACGTCCGTAATTTGAATTTTTTTAGCTCCATCAATTGTAAATCTTATGGCCTAGAGTTACTCACTTATATTCTGTTTCTTTATTGAAAGTTAACCCAGGTTCTTGAAACTTTTATACTTTTTAACTTAGCTTGCTTGTAATGCTTCATGTCTCATTGTACACGTGCAGTTCAGTTTAGTTATTTTCGTTTCTTTTTATTCCAAATTGCAGTTGTGTATGCTTCTGTAATCACTTATTTTGGATTAATAACATTGCGTATGTTTTTGACCAGTACATTCCTTTATATTATTGAACCACACAATTCTGTCTATCCCAATATTTAAAATATTTTGCTGCTACATCATCGTCGCCTGCAGCTTTTCCAGTCGTAGTCATTTTAATTTTATTTAAAACTTCTGATTTAACTGTATATGAAACTTTAGTATATCTAGACTATCAACATTTCTCACATCAATCCTTCTACGTATTTTTCCCATGTCCAACACTATCTCATTTCTTTCATTTCTTATGTTTATTGGCTTTTTATAACGTTTTGTCATTTTCTTTATTTTCTGGTGTAGATCCCGTTCATCCTAATTTGTGTGCAGTCCTTCAATAGAATTTCTTCTAACCATTTTTCCTTTGCTTCCTAAGTTTTTGCTGTTATTATGCCACATAAATGGTATCTGTACCTTTTTGTTGTTTCTTTCTTCTTTTTCCATCCATAAGATTTGTTATTTCGTCAGTAATTTATTTTTTTTGCTCCCGATTTTCTTTGGCCTAGAGTACCTTAATCTGTTTCTTTAAAAGAACCCAGGTTCTTGAAATTTTATCTTCTACTGTTGCTTGTTCTTCATTCTCTTGTACACGTGCAGGTTTCAGTTTAGTTATTTCCGCTTTCATTTCTTATACACATTTGTCTCTAATATCTTTGTACGTTAGTTTTCTCAATCAATTTATTTATTTTCGGTTTTATTATTTTTTAAAACGTGTCTTCTTCTTTATTACGACTGGGTTGTGGTTTGATCTAATGTTAGCATCAGGACTTGTCTTTGCACTCAAAATAGTGTTTTTGAAACGTTTCTTTGCAAGAATATAATCAATTTGGTTCCTAACAATATGCCCTTTTGTGTCTTGTTGGGATATCCAGGTACAGAGTCTTCTTTTCATGTTCTCCACAGAGTCTTGTGCCTCTATGGTTTTCTTGTCCAGCCAAAACTACCCACAATATTTAGTTCTCTTCCTTCTTCTAGATTGGCATTGAAGTCTGCATATGCCCGCTATGGTTTTATAACTCTACTTCTTCATGAGACTCTTCCTTTGTAGGAGTTTAAGCTTATAAGTTGTTTATATTAGCCAGTTAACCTTTTAATTATATCATGATTATCAAAATAGATGTGAAATTTGTTTCAGAACATCTTTTTATTTATTAGAATAGCTACTCCGTATTGTCTCTTTCCAATGTCTTCTAAACCCGCTTATTTAATTTTTTATCTATTTCAAATATATCGTTGCTCATTATTTTTATTACATTAGTTAGATTGCTTTCATTCTCCAGGTTTTAGTACTTCTCACCTTCCATGTACAAAACCTATTAATTGAATTTAGATTCAGCTTACATCGGGGGATTCTTCGCACCCTCTGATTACCTGAAACCTACCGGGGGGATCTTGGGACTCAATTACTCGAGAAATGATGTGGTGCCTTCCACATCGCGGTGTTGAAATAATTTATTCTAGATCTCCTACAAATTTTGATCCGTAGCTGTTTAGGTCTCTATGACCACCACCTACGTCCAGTACTGTTAAAGCCACTGCACCTTGGCAGGTTGGTTTTGGTCAGCCTCAAGTATTTAATTTTCTTGGTACCCACCACATGTTGGTGCAGTATTGGCGTTGTAGCAGTGCTTCACCAGAAAATCTTATTTTCATTAGCAAGAGAACATGGAAGAGTAAGTTTGATGTCTCCTCGGATTATTCCCACACAGGTATTGTTTGAGACGATGATTCTTTTAGACTAATAAGAGTCGATAAAAATCTTCAAAATATTCATAATTTGTATGGCAGCAACTGATACTTATCGCCATCTATTCTTTTCTTTAGTAACATCATCAACATTACCACTACATGATACTTGAGGTAACTGCAAGCTTCTCCACTAGAAGAAATGAAACTAACGTTAACAGATTTGTTCTCACCTTTATCAGCAAAATTAAGAACACACTGGTTTCATATTGATCTTTGTCAAATTCCTCACATAGTTGTATAACAAAGTATCTAGAAGAAAAGTCTGTTCCTGAATATTAATGAAATTGATTACTACCGTTTACTTTTAGGAATATTTCGTTTTAAAAATTATGCCAATTAAAAGAAACTGACGGATATTCATGATCATGAGCATCGTCATTAAATAAAAATGTACTTGAAGACACAGACAATATAAATCATCTTTAGCATGATATTGGATTGTCTAACCTTGTAAGGTGTTGTAACACTCATCTGTTTAAAGATCTCATTTGACCTTGGATACTTTTTGATCGCGATTTTTTCTTGGCTATTAACAACGCTATGTTAAATCGTACTTATTTTAGAGCTTTTTTATTACACAAACTCTCAAGATCAATTTATACTTAAACCATTACCTCCTGGTTTTGTTATGACAAAGATTTTTTGCTTAGTTAATTTCGCCTTTTTGTCTTTTGATTAACTCTTATTTGATCCATAGCTAGAGTGCGTGCGCGGTCATTTTTGCAGTGTGCATCGATTCAGCAGCTACCTTACACCTTTAGAAACGTTTTCAAAAATTACATAAACTAAAAAGAACAAACAGTTATTCATTATCACGATCTTCACTGTTGTATAATAACATACCTGTAGGCAACAGCCAGCTAAATCATTTTCAACATGGTTTTGGATTGTCTAATTTTGTAAGATCAAGCAAATTTACACTTTGTCATCACTCCTTTTCAAATAAGTGAAGTGTCTTACGCTAAGCTCTTCAAAGAGCTCGTTTGACCTTAAATTATTTTTGATTGAGCCAGCATGGTCCAGTGGTTGAGGCGCGGGCTGCGATGCGGACGGACCTGAGTTTACTCTTGGAGCTCTCTGATGCCTGGCGGATGGTCTAAATAGTTGAGTACTGTGTTCACTCGAACAAGGGGCAAACGGCGGTCGTCCAAGACACAGTGCTTGCCACATCGTCCCGAATTGGAGATGGTGCGCAACGACAGGGCAGACAAAGCGAAGATATGAGAGCCTTAACCTCTCAGTTCGCAGATCGTCCTCCTTCCTTATTATCAATTTTGATTTTAGTTAATTTTGCCCTTTTGTTTTTGATTAACTCTGGTTGGTTGCAACTTATTTTTGTTTATGGTAAAATCTGTAATTTCGATGTGATAGTCCCTTTTTTAACTGTAAGAAAGTATATAAGACCAAAAAGGACAGACTCATTCTAATAATTCTTTTTTGACAGAAGCATATCCAGTTTCTGTCACCTTTTTCCATTGATCTTAGTTTTTGAACCTCTTTTTCGTACTAGTGTGCAGTGTAAGAGATAGACTATTACCCAGCAGTGTCATCATAAAGACATTATGATCACTAGATTTACAACGTTCATGTTTACGACAATTTTTTATGAATTAATTGCAATTAAGTACTACATTTTGCAAGAGTTGTTTTTACATTAATAATACACACAAAAACGTTGTTACTAGGTTTTAGTGATCAATAATGTCCAGTAGTGCCGATTTGTTACAATCAATAAAAGCAAAGTTTTATTTCTTAGTTTTGTTGCTACATGAATGTTATGTATTGTAAATAGATCTTTTATCCGTTAAACATGTCTTTGTTAAGAGTCAGAAAGGAATCTTCAATCGTAATTAATAGCCACATCTTTTTTTTTAAAAACACTCAGAAGATTATGCAGTAAGATTTGCAGCAGATCAAATTAAGAGAGTGGTGAATATGGAGAAGGTTACACTGATGAACATTATCTAGAAATTATGCGTTAACGTTATTATTTAGAAAATAAGTGGCTTCCTTTTATTTTAACTCTCTTCGATTTCGGCTTCTATCTTTTGCAATATATTATTAAGAACATTTGCTATATAATAATGGAATGTCCGTAGACCGACTATCGAATTTGGAAAGGAAAAGTGTTTGGGCACGATAGCGCAATGAAACCATTGCTATGTTGATAAGACGTGAAGACTACATCACCTTTCTTCAAACAAGTCCTTGGGGTATATACTACAACGTATTTCGGTGTGATACTGCCGAGCAAATGGCACGAAACATACATTCAAACACTGGAGACTATAAAAATTCTTCGCCTAACCCTTGACGCATAGAACATAATGACGAATCAAATAAATATGTGAATGACCTTGAACTACTATTTTAATCTAAGCTTACAGCTTTTTCCGTTAATCTTAGTTTTTTATCTTCTTTTGCCAACTACTGTGCGTATGTAAAAGATCATCAGAAGACGTCATGACTACTGTCTTTAAAACGACCATAGGTATTTACAACTCTTTTTGTGAGGGCCGTCTTTACGACAACTTTCTTTACGACGATTGCCTATATGACTACCGTCTATACGACGATCATCCTTACTACAACTATAACTATAACTTTTTACGACGACCGTCTTTATGACAGTCTTCTTTACGACGACCATTTTCCTACGGTTCTTTTTACGATGATCGTCTTTAAGGTGATCATAATTACAATGACTACATTTTGCAAACACTGTCTTCACGACGATTAATAGTAACATAAAAACGATAATAGGTTTTAGTGATTGGCAATGACCAATCGATAAAATTTTTTCATTTTTAGTCAAAAACAAAAATTCTAATTATAATTAAGACAACTTAAAAAATCAGATTATCGATGGCAGCCCAAAATAAGAGAGTGGTGACGAGTATAAGACAGATGACATCAGTTATTTTTCAGAAAACGGAACAACGCGTTAACGGTACCTTGTGATCTCCCCAAGCAGACCAAATATTGATTTTGAAAAGGACAAGGGTTTGATCACGATAGCACAATGCAACCATTGGTGTGCTGATGGGACGTTTGAGACTACACGTCCTCTCTTTGAACAAATCTTTAGAGACCATGTCGCAAAGTACCATAATTACCACTATTTAAACGTTAAAGGCACTAAAAAATTTCCGCCAACCTCTGCCCTGCAGAGCGTGATGGTGACCTTTAAAAGGGATCAAAAAATGCCTTTGTAACTGCATTCTCTGATGTTCAGAGTCATGAAAACAACTAGCCTAACTTCGCGCTTAAAATGCCGAATTGGCCAGCCTTGTACTTATTCCTAAAACTAAGATAAAGAAATTGTAGGACCTCTTGTAAGTAAACTTTTTTGAGTATTGAAGAACTGTTAAAGCATCTCATCAAATACTTCTCAAATTGGACGACTTCTCCAATTAGAACTGTCTTGAGGTAACTTTATTGGATCTTCCAAAGATTGCTACATGAAAATTTATTGGAGGTCTAAAAAATGAATAACGATTAATAACATCAAAAGGATTTTCGAAACATATGGTGACAAAGACAATTACCTACAAATGAACACTGAAAGTTTCAATAGATGAGGAGTTGTTACGGAGAGATGATGTGCTATGGAATTTACCAATCGCGCCACGTATATGGGGCGCTCTATAGCCGCAGAAGCACTGCGAGAAATCCAGATCCTCACCGCGAATTTAATTAGAACCTTAGGGTCAGGAAAAGCCCGCTTGAGAAACGCCGTGTTAGATTATGTAATAATAGTAAATTGTTGTTGTATATATGTGGCTATACCCAAGTTTTTAATACATGATAATGTTGAATCTGTTCAACATGATCTTTGTTTATCACACAATTTATACTGCTCTACAAAAACCTGATTAATCAATGAAATAGTTGATTCAATTCAACATGTACTGTGAGCTTTTGGTTGTTTTTAAGACTTCTAAATTTGAGCCGTAAAGAAGATTGTTGTAAAAATTAGTCATTGGATGGAAGTGAAACCGTATATAAATCAAAACCAACTGTAGCTGACCATGCAACTATTTAATAGTCATCATCATAATGGTAATTTTTTATCAAATATATTGATAAGAGCCATTCTACTCTATAAGTATTTTGATGTCCACAATCTTCAAAACATCCCCATTATCCTCTTTTACTTCCAGTTTGGATAACCAATACCAGATAGAATTTGAATGTGACTAATAATTCTTTCCGCATTTTTACGGCCCAGCTTGACTCAGGCTGCAGTAAATGAGTACAGGAGGTCAAACTCTAGAGTAATAATAGGCGGTCGGTACGTAGTGCTAGCCACGTTACTACCCTTGTGCACCGTAGGCTCCAGATTGTAGCAGACATATCCTGTTACGATCCCAAAAGACCTTCGTCGCCTCTTACAGGGAACTATTATTATTATAATTTTTCTGGAAACAGAAATTAGCCTCAAATGGGAAATGGTGTCACGTTGACCTTTTTGAATTTAACCGTCATTACTTTCCTTCAAGCTGTTGATGTTTTTAACGAATTACCCAGGAAAGGTCTCACCATGCACATCTGTTCTGCTGAATTTATTTACTACATTATATATTATTAGATACTATATATATATATACTATATATATATATATAGTCCATATATATATACATATATATATATATATATAATATAATAAGGAAGGATGTGTGTCTGTCACGCTCTGTACATGGTGTGTTGCAATTGTCCCAGAAAACCCATATCACCATATTGATTGGAAAGTCCGGATCAAAAAGGCTAGTGCTGTAATTTGGCCAAATGCACAATTACCTGGTAATCACAGATCATAAGACGGCCAATGATATATTAGTGGTGTTATAAACTTGAGTATTGCGGAACAGTTCGTCCGCGTGTTACGCGAGTCGACGATGGGTTCCATTACTACTCTTAACTGCGCTAAGCCCCGCCCTTGTTCAAACGCACCGTGAGCAGTAATTCTTCGTTATTTGGCTTATTACCTGTGATTAACAGATAATTATGCAGTTGACCAAATTATAACGCTGGCCTTTTTGTTACACTCCGTGTATAAACCAAACAATGTAAACTTAGGATCACCATTTTGTTCTTGAAGTCAAAGATGCAACTGAAAAATGGCACGAAATACCTTGGCTTTTGTAGATATTTTTGAACCACGTTAGATTTCAAAAACAAAATGGTATCTGTTTTGCTTTTAATTTTCGACTTTATATGATAGCTATTTTCTTTTAGAAAGGCTCTGAAATAGAGAATATTTTTTCCAGAAGTCCTTATTTGTAGAGGAACAAAGCGAAGACCACACAAATACAGAAATTCAGGTAATTTTTTCTTAGATCATTAAACAAATGAGAAACGACATATCGTGCTTTGGGCAAAGCGCTTTTCTTATCTTTTTTCAAAAACAAAATGGCAGCTGATTTTCTTTATTTGATATCACGCTCTGTAACAGACAAACGACGCGACAAATATAAAAACAAAAAACGCCAATGGTGGTTACATTTCTTCTTCTTAGCAAATCCTGTTTGCCTTTTCATTTGTAGAAGGGGAATTCATATCCTGCATCCTTTTCTTCCACTCCCATCTCTTTTTTTTCAAAGGTGTTCTTTCTTATTGGTGGTTATACAAATCCCAAATTAAAATAATTCACAGTTCAAAAACAAAGTGACGACTGAATTTCTCCTGTATTAAAAGATTGATGTTTTGTCACTCTTCTAATTAATTTGAGATGAACTCAACAGTTTAACAAATTTTATATTCTAATTTGGAATGTTCTTTCCTACCATAAACTTCTATTATATTGCAAAAACAAAATCCCCTGTGACGGTTGTCTACAGAAAGGATGGATTTTGGTATGTTCGTCTGTTACCTTGTGCCGACACAAACCGGGATAAATTCCCACCTGCACAAATCTTCGGGGATGATGCCTACTATGTCCTTGCTAACGCCACATTCCTTCACAATCGATCATAGAGTCATTTGTTGAACTCACTCAATTATATCTGCGGTTCTGCTCGTCAAGGGTCAACCCGAATGTGGGTCATCCCCAGTCGTTTCCTTTTGGTCGTGAAAGTATTTGAACCAGTCGTAAATACATTTCTTGCTCACGGCTTCGAACCTCTACACTTGACACTTTTTATGCGTCTTAGTCCCCGTTTTCTCTAATTTGTAGCAGAACTTGGTGTACACTGACAGGAAGCACGTTCGACCGCCCGCAGTGAGTTTACCCTGACGATCACATCTATTCTACACTGGGTGGCGCTGGTCGAAGTATCTGACCCACATTACTGATGAGATATCGGCCCATTCACCGAACTTTTTAGACACACCAAGAAAAAATTATATATAAAACATAAAAGACAACTCGGACAAATATTTTAAGTAATATATCCGTCTTTCTTTCGAAACAAATTATTGTTGGTGAAACGGTACCAAATTCAATATGAACGGACTGTATCCAGCTGTGAAACCAGATACAAAAATGCTTCCAATCTAAAATAGTAAGTCTCTTAGTATGTAGACTATATAAAACACTACACAAGCCAGTGTCTCCTATTTATATAAGAAAAAAATACAAATATACAGGGTTATTCAAAAATAATGATTGCAATTGTGTGTATGTTTTATAATTAAAACTAACGGCAAATATTACGTAAACTACACTTGATTATGCTCAATGCTCTCTTCCACCTGCGAAAAGACGGTACCTGAATTTATTCGACGCCCTAAAGAAAATGTCTTGCGTCACTGAGATGTTACTCCATTGTGATAGCGTTTTCTAGAAAGTCTGAACTACTTCTTTAATCAATCCTATGAAAAAAGTTATAAGGTGTAAGATAAAAAAAATCTGGAGAAGAGGGGAGGGTAGGCATCGTTGACGTAAAGATTGATTCAGGAAAAATCAAACTAATAGAGTGAAGCTATGCATTCTAAGTTCTCTGCTCATTCTATATGTTGAGCTACACTTAAACTCTTCAGATTAGTCCGAGTTGTGCTCTTCCTCGTTCAAAAGATGAGGTTATCTGCGTTTTAGTGGATTCACAAAAACCTTGTGTTGTACATTAGCTATTTCGCTGTAGTAATTTGGAACTTTAAGGCCTTCTCTTTTAAATTTTCTACAGATCCTTCAGATATAATTTAGCAGAACAAAATTGCCAGTTTATAAGGATGCATTAATTGTGTGTACACTCAACTGCTGAACTGTACGAATTCAGAAAATTGAAAATAATTAGGTGTAATCCGTTCCGATCAAAGTGGTCTCCCAAGGTGTACCGGCAAAAACTGTCAATAAATTGTTCTTCCAAACTCAAACTAAATCTTAAATTTATTTAATACTTTGTTGTGCGATTAAGTACATCTATTGTAAATACCAAATGGAAACAATAACTGAAAAAAATATAAGTTGTCGCCATGAGGTGACACCCTTAACGCCTAGGCGGTAGTGTCGTTACTGGTCCTTCTTTTAATTCCATGTATGGTAAAAACAAAACAAATAAATATTCTTAAGGATTTTGCCTAAAGCAGTATGTAAACTAAAATCAATTTGGTTTTTCATAAAATTTCTGTGTCGTACCTTCACTTTCAAGTCCATATTTTTTGAAAAAATAATTGACGAAAATACTTATAGTGGTCTAAAATACAGCGCCTTCAAACAAAATTTGTCTTCCTCTAAAATCATTTAAACGAAGTTCTCATTGAATGACTTAAAGAACAAGAACAGATCGCTTAGAACCTTAAAAATAAATATAAGAGTGTGCCTTTTTACAACTCGAGTTTGATGAACGAGAACTCAATTATAATATCTTAAATCGGAGATAAATAAATAACCGTAATTTGTTTAGTACCTTCACACATGCATGTTCGTTATTTTATAAAAATGGTTGACTCTGGTGTACATCTGTCTCATACGCCTTAATTTGCACGTAACACTCATTTACAACATTTCTAACTTCCTATAGAGCTCTTTGGTGCTGCACGTTTTGTAATGTATTTTGACAAACTGCAATATGGCAAGCGGCTAGTGAGCGCGCGCGAGCGTTTTCGCGGCACGCAAATAATTAAAACAATTTATGTAAAAAAATGTTTCTAAACCTATAGATTAAGGAAATAGGTCATGTTCATAATCATCAGAGAATTTTATAACTTCTCTAATACAAAAAATCCCCTGAAGTAAAACCCTCAAAAGGCAAGTAGATGTAATCATCCAAATCTAGAAAGAAGCGTAGAAGTTAAAAAAAATTCACACTCATTTGACCAACATTGCCTATTAATAACACCTAGCGAGGGATTGACCCAATAATATGCGCGCAAAATTTTATTTCAGTCCAATAAGAATTACGGCTGTTATCGTGACCTTAAATTCTGTTATATTGCCCCCCCCACATACAATTTTTTCATTTCGTATGGTCCATTTTGGTTAATTTTTTTTAATTCATAAAAAGAATTCAATCGCTAACACAAAGCAAGCTCACAAATTTAATGCAAGCTTTGCTTATCATAAACCAGGACAAATCAAGGGCTGCAAGAAGTAACATCTCTCAAAAAAAAAACAGGGTTGTCTGGAGGCAACAGACCCTTGTCATAAGAGGTAATATGATTCAGATACAAGATGGTAGCTTCAGAAATAGATGGATCACTGGTAGACAAAAATGACTGGAATAAAAATTTAAATGGGAAAGATAGAAATAGTAGAAAGATGGAAAAACACAGAATAGAAGTTCTGTGCCTTTGCGAAACAAAAAAAAAAGAAAGAAAACCAGAGAATATCAACTATTCCACTTGGACTGGTGAGAATTGAACTCGAGCAATAAAAACCGGCAGCTTCGATGGTATAGCACCATTGAAAATATGGGGGAGAAGTCACGCTTAGTACAAACAGAAGAAGAGTAATAAATTTTGCTGAAGAAATCATACACAAATAGAAAATAGCTCCTTCAACAAGAAAAAGGCGAGGTAAAACAAAATAGATTACAAAACATATAATATTGGAGTAATATAATGGTCTTGGGTATAAAGTTAATGCGAGTAAAATACTTAGACTGTATCATAATGACGAGATTCTAAGAATAATAGTACGAAAACAAAAAGGTAAAAAAAATTCGTAATAGACAAAGTAAGAAAAACCATAAACTAGGTGGTGAGATCACATAAAACAGAAATAAATGAGACTAATCGAAGAGGTTCTAGAAAAACAAGATAAAAATGGAAACATTATGAGGAAAATATAGGTCAGAACAATTGGAGAGTTCTAAAATATAAAAATTGGGATAAAGATATAAAAAAGCTAAGAGCACAAAGAAAATCCTATAGGAAGCACCATAAACAAAAATTTAAAAAGTTCAACAAAATACAAAGAGATGAGACCAAAACCTTAAAAAATAAATCTGATCAAACTAACAAAGACAGTAGTTAGAGACAGGATTACACCAGAAACGGTAAGCTACATGGACCAATTACTTATTTGGATAAAATATTTATATGACCATGCTCCGACTGGGTTGAGAACATATTGTTCTAACATCATTGCCATATGTTTATCTTTTATGGTACAGAAAACACAATCATTTTAAAAAAGGTAGGAAGAAAATAGGAGAATTACTGCAAAGACAGCCCCAAGAGTACATACATGTGCTAAAGAAGGCGATAGAAAAAAAATAGAGTTAGATAAGAGAAATATTTGGCGTTTGCAGACATAAAAGAATAGCATGGAGAAAAATGTAAAAAGAAATTTAAAAAACTTGGAAAAATAGTTCAAAATTTGACAACTGATTACGTCTAATATCATATATCAAAAAATCCCGCATAATGGCAAATAAAAATCTAAAAAGAGAAATAAGAACCAATCAATCAATAAATTGGAAAATTTGATGTATCTAAATCATTATTTTGATTACCGTCACTTGTTAAAAACTAATATAAATTGTATTCAGTTCATTGCTTTGTATTAGTAGTTAATTTTATTAGCACCACAAGAACCTTATCCAATGGAAGACTAACTTTACCAAAATAAACCAAACATCTATAACTTTCTTCATCTCTTGTTATGGAAAGTTCTGATAAAAAACCTTTACCACTTTTACTATCCTTCTACGCAGATCTTTACAGATCTAAAAAAATATGTAAAAATTACTCACTCGACTTTGGCGAAATTTCTGTCTCTGTAGAGGCGTTGGCAGGTTCAATCTGTAACAGATGTGGAAATTAGAATGTGACAAAAGTATAAAAACCGAACCTCCCTTATATCATTTCTTTCAAATCAGAAAGCAAGAATTCGTTCTTTAAAGAACGAAAATGTTATTCTCTTCGGAAGTATGGTACTGTAATATCCATGACTACTCTATAAGTATCCAAATTATTTTTTAGTTTTGGTCTTACAAAAACTTACTTACAACAAACATATCTAGCTTAACAAAGCAATAGATAACTAATTGAAGAACATCCCTCAAATCTAGACATATTTCACTTTTTCATATTGATCTAATGCTCTGGTTACCATGGCTTTCCAAACGTCTTCAGTATCGTATAGCCAGGGTCAATTTTTAATTAAATTATTGATGCTATTTACAGTTGCAAATTATTTAGACGTTTGTTTTTTCCTGTTTGAACAATTGGCATCATAAAACACGACATCGCATTACTATCATACGCCCCAACAAATTGGCAATTTTATTGTTGTATAATATCCCTATACAACGTGCCATACTCATATGATGACTACCCCAACATCATGCTAGCTATAGTGCTGCTACTTAGAAAATGGGGAAATAACATTACAGATAATATGACCACCATAGAAATTAACGTACTTTTTATCCATATTCATCCAAAACAGATTCCTTATGGAAAAGTAATAGAAAGTTTCCGAATTAGGTTTTTGCTGAATGTGTAGTATGGTATAATCGAAAACATGTTTATAGACTCCATTATTTGAGAAGATCAGTTGACAAGGCAATGTTTGTAAAATACATATAGTAAATTATTGGAAAATGTCTCTTTGGCTATACATAGAGATACTTTGGAGGCAATGGTACTATTGTTTTTGTCCTTCAACGAAGATAAATTTTTTCTCTAAACTTCCTTCATCGTTGGGTCATTTTTCGGGGAATTAGAGCTTTCCAGAGAAAGAACAATTTGCTAATATGTAACAGTAACAGTAGTAATTTGTGTGTTAGAGACAGCTGTCCTGTAAGTGAAATCACACAGTTCTGCTGTGGCAATCTTGCGCATGTATCCATTCATCATAGATTAGGCCTGATCTTCATACTTCGGATCACCATACTGAGATGCAAAATTACGAATTTTTGTGAAGACAGCAATTTTTACCTCTTCTCATGATTTTTCGTTTTCTCGATTATGTCGACCCCATTTCATAGGTGAAGTGTCCAAATTACTAATTTTGAAATTAAACAAGATCAAGTATGATCTCTAAACCGATCTTCAACTACCAAACAAAACAATGCCACTTTGTCATTTTCCTTTTACATCAAGAAAACGGACCTAAGAATTATTGCGTCATAGACCAAGAGTAAATTTCGCTTATATTTTTTAACAATTAGGAAACACACCCTAAAGTTAAATATAAGACATTTTAGACAAAGGCGCAATTGTGTTTCCACACAAATAGATCAAAATGGATCATAACGTAACGTGAATTTCCCCAGATAATTCCACGGAAGACGAAATAGACCACGTCACAATAAACACAAAGTAGAGAAACTCTCTTCTAGATACAAGAAGCTTCAGAGGAGCAGACGTGGCTACCGACCACTACTTGGAAATTGGGAAAATAAGACCAACCTCGCAAAATACATAATAGAAGTAACAAGAGAAAATTCAACAATGAATGCCTAGAAGACATTTTGTGTAAAAGATTATGACAAAACTAATTCGAGATCCTACACAAAATGACAACTGTGTCCTTATAGAAGCCAAAAAAGCCTCCAAAAAGAGTGGATATCTGAAAACTTTTGGCTACAAATTAAAAAAAAAATCAAATGAGGAAGAAAGTCAAAGACTGCGTGAAGAATATTGCCGTCAAAAGGAGTATAAGGCGAGATTAAAGAAACTGCTGGAGAGAATAATAACTAACGGATATTTAAAGAATAATGAAACAGCTCGCCGGGTAAAACAACTTTAAACAAACCTCCAAAATAAGAGAAAGAAGTGGTAAAATCTTAGCAATACCTGAAAAGATAGGAAGAGTACTTTAGCCATATAGTCCTATCACTCGAAAACCATCCGGATCCACCTCACCGAGATTTGAGAATATCTGCAAATGTTCCCACAATAGCTGAGATTAAAACATCCATGAAATATTTCAATGTGGCAAAGCCACTGGACCAGATAACATCTCATCTGAATTTTTCACTCTGGCCTCAAACTATAGTTGAGATACTACACCCAGTTATTAAATCAGTATGAGGAAATGACAAAACTGGCGAGGAATAATGCTATTAAACGCTGCTAGGGAAACATTAACTATAATTCTTAACAACAGAACAATGTACGTAGTGGAACCTCTCAAGCATGAACAAGTTGGATTGAAAAAATCGATTCTGTTTATTAACACTCTACGCATAGTAATAGAGAACTCAAACTCTACTATAACTAACCTTTATTGATTGCAAGTGTGCGTTTGGCCCCTTAAACCATGCATCAATCTGGAATAGTCTTAGAGAGCAAGGCAGATAAAATAATTAGGATGATCAGAAGTCTCTACAAAAATTCCAGTTGTAAGGCACTACATAAAGGAAGAGCGAGTGCCGATATCCCAACAAACAGTGAAGTCAAGCAAAGCTGCGCCCTTCCTCCCACTGGGGATAAACACTGTACCAAGAGGAATAAGGTGGGGTCTGAACGGACACCTAGAAGACTTAGCTTACGCCGACTCATTTGCTTACTGACCCATTCTAGGGCCGAAATGAGAGAAAAGGTTGAGACGTTTATCCTAGTATAATAATAGTTTAAACATCGCCTCACGGTACTGCTACTGGTCCAGTTGCTTGATGTAGCCCAAAACAGTTCATAAATCTAGGTTTCATCTCCGGTAATAATGCTTTCAATAAAAGAATCATTCGATTGGTTTTTTTCGGCGCTTAGCGAGCGAAACTTTGCTTAAGTTTAGGTCGCAGTTTCACGAACTTCAATGCGACGATCTTCCCTAATTAAACGTTCGACAGTTGTACAGATGCTATCCGTGCATGAGGCCCTTGGTCTGCCTCTTTTCTTCTCCCGATCATCCTTCAGTTTCGTCCGTCCATCTTTAAATTTTGCACCAAACACCGCCTTCTTTTCGGTTTAAAACGTTCGAACCATAAACGCTCTCTAACCTGCGATGAATTTCGCCCTGATTAACTCTTTCAGATTGCAAAAATCTGATAACCCTACGCACCTCACTCTTCGTACAAAACATCGAACCCATCCACATAGACAACCAGCCAGTAGAAACCGTTACGGAATTCGTCTAGCTGGGCTCCATCATAGATAATATCGGAGGCACTAAACGCAAAACTCAGAAACCCTATAGAATACTAAAAAATATTTGGAAATCAAAATATACCCCAATAAAATTAAAATTCATATCTACAACTCCAAAGTCTAACTTGTCCTCGTAACGGCTGCAAATCTTGGAAAGTCAAAGATTGGGTAAAAGTTCGTGCCGATGTGCTCATAAAATTTTTACTTTTTATCATTATTGATGATTTTGGCGTCTTTTGAGAGCGCCTTTTCTTGCAATTATTTTGGCGCGTGACTTGTCCATATCTGTTTCAGAATGAAGCTGTCGAACGAGGAAATTCGTTTGCTATTGCACTTTCAATGGAAGCTGGGCTTGAATGCATCCGAAGCTGCCAGAAAGATTTGCGAGGCACAATTAGAGATCGTGGGGCGGGCATTGAAGCAATTGAAGCCAGTCCGTCTATGACGACTTGAATGTTGGCTGAGGATTTCGATTGCCATCACTCAACCATTGAGGCCGGAGAAGTCTGGAAGGAGCCCAAATGGGTTCCCCACGAACTGACCGAAACTCAAAAGCAACGACGGCTTGAAGTGGCGACTGCACTGTTGGAACGCAACGACCGCGAGCCTTTCTTGGAGAACATCGTCACCGGCGACGAAAAGTGGGCCCTGTTCAGGAATCCGGACCATCACAACCACTGGTCAACCAGGTCAAGCTTCAAGTTCGACGCCAAAAAAGGACTTTTGACAAGAAAAGCGACTGGTTTGTGTCTTTTGGGACCTTTGACTTGTGATTCATTGGGAGCTATTGGGGAAGGATTGGACCGTGAGCAACTGGGCCGATATCGCTAAAAGATGCGAAATCGTCCAGGGCAAGGCCTCACATTGCTCGATTGACAAAGAACACGATTGCCAAGTTCGGATGGGAAGTGATTATAATCTTTTTCAAGCTCTGAAGCACTTTTTGCATGGAAAACGGTTTGAAACGTTCGAGGAAATGGAGGAATCACTTAATGAATTCTTTGGTTCGAAGATTCGGGAGTTTTACCGCATTGGCATCTATTTTTGCTGGGGAAGTGGCAGCAAGTGATTGATACGAGTAGAAGATATTTTGATTAAGTTGTTTGTCTTTGAATCGGATGTGTTTCGCCCACTCAATAAAAAAGTTGATCTTTTCCAATAACCTTATTATACCAGAGCAGTTACCAGAAAACTCCAGATCTTCATAAACAAATGCCTACGGAGAATACTATAGGTCTTCTGGAGAAGAACTAAATAAAAGCCAATAGACAAAAATTCAAAGAAAAACATGGGAATAGCTGGGATATACCCTCCAGAACCCAACATAAGACATCGCACTGTATTCCATCGACTGGAATCCCTAAGGAAAGCAAAGGGCGTCCAATAATCACCTAGAAGAGAACCATCCTCGAAAAGATAAAATAGATAAAAACATTTTAAAGAGAAGCCAAGCAAATTATCAACAACAGACAAATTGTTAATATTTGTCTGATATGTTGTACCCCACTCTCCATACTCTCTAGATATTTTCTTGGTAGTAAAAGATTTAGTTCAATAAATGACAAAAAAATGCGCCTACAATTGTATTTTGTTAGCAGACCACAAAGGTTTTAGAAAGAGAGCATTATGTAGCTTCTGGAGAGATGAAGGAAGCTACGAGGATAAATTAAAGCCATCACTTATCGTGTACTTTTTCTTTTCAAAAAAGCAACGTTAGTACTTATCTTTTTCGGAATTTTCCAACGTCCTAGCAATTAGCTAAACGAGTCCGGCCGATTTCCAGACAAAAAGCGACTCGAATCACTTTGGGGGCCCCGGCAAAGCCCCTAATCGTCCGCGGCCGCAATTCTGCTGCGTAATCGTCAGTTGCGAGGGCAGTTTTCTTACCCGCCGCTCCCTGCGCGGCCTTTCCAGCATCTAAGCGGGTTTTTTCTGAGCGAGGACCACAATGACACCATTAAGTCCGTCTATAATGTTGGCAAATTGTTCGGTAGGAGGTCCGGCTCGTATATCACCGCATTGTGTTGCGATTCCGCACTGTGCCGATGCCATTATGCGCGCATATCCGTGCGTGCTGCCTCTAGATGTGGCACCGCCAAAATTTTCGGGAAATGCCGCGGGAAAGCGGCGGCCGCCGCTTTGTTTGCGCCCGACCATCCCTTTGTCGCTGGAGAGCCGAACCAGCCGTAAGCGGATTACGGGGTTGCTAGCATTAATTGCCGCAGGCCTCCCGTGCGCCGAGGGGAATTAGCTAAATGGGCCGTTGTATTTGCACACACATCGCTAAATCCGACACGACTTGAAAAGTCACGGCGTGAAGAATCAAGTGGGCGTGGAGCACGGATTTGTCACCCCTGAACGGCCAGGTGCTGCTCCCTGCGCGCTACAGCTGCCGCCCTAATTGTCACCGACACCGCTGCGAACGGCCGACTGAAACAGAGGCCGCTTTTCATAAAAATGGGCCGATTGTCATAACTGATGTATGACTGGGTTTAAGGGTGTCTTCGGGAAAATGCACAATTTTTGTTGAAACCCAATTATCAATGGCAAAATTTGCGCATCAAAAATAAAAGGTATAGCAGCTATCCTGTTACGTAGGGTCTATATGTTTTTTATTTCTTTAAAAAACTACACCCTACAATACCCGTAAAATTTCAAAATAAGAGCCTAACCCCCATGTCCTACTTTCCAATTCCTAAACCAACCAGCACATCCTTACCTATCCTAAACCACTCGCCAATCCAACTGGCCAGCTTGGTGAGAAAGGGCCAAATTTACACTGCGATTTAAAATGATGATACAACCAAAGATAAGACCTTTAGTTCCCGTTAGATCCAAGGCGCCGCACCAAGATGGCAGTAAACTTGACCAATGTAGTGAGAATCTCCGGCTTGGACACGGTCACAAAAAATTTTAACCATAGCTACATACAATGTAAAAACGTTTAGAACCAATGATAGTATTGAAAGAAGAAGAATGAGGAACAAGAAGTCAGAAGAATGAACGAAACATGTAGAAAGTTGGAAACAAAATACACAGATGCAACAGATGAGGGTTTTAATCCACAAAAAAATGGAAAAGACATAATAAAACAACATGTAGTCTCACCCAAACTCAAAATTACTTAAGTATATGCCCTTACTTCAAAATATGACGAAGAGGAAACGGAGAACTTCTATAAAGATGTTTCCACTGCAATAGAAAAACACAAAACACACCACTAAATTATACAGAAAGGCAAAGCTTATATATGACCAATATAATCTTTCAAAAGAAGCCTGACTGGTAAAAATAAAAATAAAACGGATTTTGTTATGTCATTACCAAAACACATAATTACTGACATGACTCTTATTAACAGAGTTTTATCATAAAATGACCAAAGGCTTGTGAGAGCAAAGTTACATTAAATTAACGGTGAAAAATAAAGATTAAAAAGAAGCAAAATAGATAAAGAAATCCTTGCAGAACACATGAGACCAAGAAAACTTAAAAATAAATTTATAAACATAAAAAAACAAGACATAAAAAATAACAAAAGCAATCATTCAGTTCAGAATGACAATAAAGAAGCTTAGAAAATTAGCCAGAAAGAAAACAAGGTATAGTAAAGTACGCGGAAATAAAGAAATTAGACATTACAAAACTTGATTAAGAAAACAACTGACGAAAACAAGGGTTTAAAAGTTTTAAAAAGAAAATTTGGCGACAAAACAAGTATAATCAGCAAACTACATGGAGAAAATGGTGAAAATTACTATATAAATCTAAACAACTCAAAAAAAAAGAAACTACTAGAAAAGGAAAACAATAACGAACGTAAAATTAGAAAAAATAGTGAAGAGAAAAATAGTAGAAAGAAAAAGCGATAAAAGACGAGATGGGTTAATCCAGAATTAATCTTAACATTTCATTTAATAAGTACCTGGAAGAACAAAAAAAATATCGTCGGGTGGAATAATATACATAGCAGCTTAAATAGACCATTTAGATCTTGAACTGTGTAATCTCTTTCAACTTTTTCCTGCCTTTTGCCAGTTTTCTCTAATTTCTAATCTTTTTTTCCACCAGGTCTTGTTCCACTGTTTGTATCCATCTTTTCCCCGGTCTTCCTTTTCTTCCTTTTTCCTTTTGGTAGCCTCCGGGCCACATTTTTAACATTTCTTCTTTCCGAATGACCTAGCCATTGTAATCTTCTACTTTTAATAAATTCCCCTACTGACTTTTCTCCTTTTCAAATAATTCTGTGATCTTTTTCTTTCTCATCCTGGTATTGTATTTTTTCCGCAAAGAATTTTTCTTAATATTTTCCTCACCCATGTTTCTATCTTCAATTGGTTTTTGTTTGTAACATTTTGTGTCCAAATATTTTATTTAACTTTAGTTCTTCTTCACATTCTTTGTCTAACCATTTTTCTTCTTCTTCGTTTTTTGTTTTGAGATGTGTTGGGTGTTTTATTGTTGATCCCAACCTCCCCCATCTCTCTTCAACGACATTTATCGCTTCTTCCTCTTTGTTGAGTATGTGTTCTACATTCCTCTTATATTTTCGTGTTACCTCCTCATTTTAGAGGACACTTATAGTATATTTTTTTTTTGTTATTTTTCTTTTAGTCTTTCTGTCCCTTTCATTTTTATTTGTACTCATGTAAGGAAATGGTCTGAATCTGTTTCGGCTCCTCCATATGATCTAACTATTGTTATTATTTTTTCATGCTTAGCTTGGATGGTTTATTTGGTTTGATTTATTTCTTCCCGATATAATTCACGTCCCTTCATAAATTTCTTTTCTTTGGAAACGTGTAGTCATTATTATTAGATTTTTCTCTATTGCTAATCTTACACCATTACCATTGCTATCTGTGTCTCTCTTTCTCCTCCTGTTAGCTTCTAATGATGTCTTCTTTTCCGACCTTGACATTTGCATCGCCAATTACTATTATAATGTTTTCGTTTTGGATGTTATCTATTTTACCCTCTAGTACCTCATAGTACATATCTTTTATCTCTCCCTCTTTTTCTTCATTGGTTGCATAGATATTTATTATAAATGGTCTTTCTATGCTTCATGGTTAAAATACACATGCGGTCCAATATTTCTTCAAAATTCTTTATTTCTTTTTTTTTGAGTTTATCAGAAAACCCACACGAAACTGTTTACTTTTGAGCAAGGTGTAATTTTCTATGTTTTGTATGCCATTTCCTTTTAAGTGTGTTTCTTGTAATGGTACTATTTCCACCTCATATATTTTTATTTCCTTTCCAAGTTTTTTTAATGCTCCTTCTTTATTAATGCCCCTGAAGTTCTAAGTACCTATTTTTATTATTTGTCATTCCTACCTTATATTGTTTCTTTTGTTTCTATTTATTTTATTAATTAATACTTTTCGGTCATAGTTCTGTCTATTGCTATTCCCGTTGTCTTTATTCCTTTCTTTATCTGTAGCTATAAGTTTTTTTGCCTTGTTGTTTTCGTTATCTTTCTTATTTGGTCCGTAAAAACAGTACCTTCCGGCGATCCTTCTTTCACCGTTCTTTTTCCATTTGACCTTCCATGTTTCTTGTGTTTTTTTGCCCTTGTCTTATTCGCGTTCAATACCTTATATGCTTTATTATTCACCATTAATTTATTGTATCTTATCTGCGCTGTATTAGTCACATTAGTGCAGTAAAATATGTTAAAAAATCGCCTGAGTCGATGGGAAAATCCAGACGAAATAATGTAGTAACATAAGTCAAACTAAAAATGTTTATTAATCTTTGGATTAGGTGCATTGTATATTTTCAAAAAAATTCTAAACTATAGATCAAATTTAAAGGTAATTACTTAGTACCTTCACGCACTTTTAGCAGCCATTTTATAAAAATGATTGAAATAAAAAATATTTGTTTTTTACCCAGGGAACGCGTTCTAGCCCCCGCATCTCATCTGCAATTATTGCACCTCTTGTTACAATGCTTTGAAGTGAGACATCGTTACATGTTCTTGTACGCTAGCCACTTATTTTATAGTGACGACTCTTCCAGCACCTTTTACGTCCTTTTGACCTTACATGTTTTGCAACGTATTTTAAGACCACAATTTGGCTTACGCGCGCACCCTAAATTGTCATCTATCAAAATAAACTACAAAATGCGCGACTTCAAAAGGTTTAAAAAGAGATTAGAAGAGTTACATATTGAGTGCATAGATTACTAGAGTAAGTAGGAGAAAGGTACTAAATAATTACCAAATTAAAAATATAATTTTAGTCCTTTTTCAACTTATCTTTTGGATACGAATAACGGAAAGAAATTAAGAACAATTAGTACTGTAACTTTAGGGCTTATTGTAATACTAATTTATCTAGTTAGAACATGCCGACAGCTGAAATAAACGTGTCTACTGATCGAGAGTTTTGAAGTCAAATATAATGTATGATATTGTTTCACCTTCTTCATAACATAGTCTAAATGGACCTTTTACTAAAAATACCGATAGTATGTATACACTTACGTGCCTAAAGTACCAAAGGATCAATGCAGTCACTAGTCGAATTTGCTGTACAATGATTTTTGTGTGATTTACATATTCAATCATTTACCCTTTTAAGCCTTCGGTGTATCCATATTTTGCTATAAGTAATATTATATAAATTATGTATTGCCAGTGTGGTCCCGTGGATGAGGCGCGAACTGCGGTGCGGATGGACCCAGGCTCCATTCCCGGAGCTCCCTGATGCCTGGCGGGTGGCCTACTCAGTTACTATAAATAATTGAGTACCTGTATTCACTTCGAGTAAGGGGTAATAATGTCGGTCATCTAAGGTGCGGTGCTTGCCACATCGCCTCGCATCAGAGATGGTGCGCGACGACCGTGCAGAGAAAGCCGAGCTCCCACGCGGAGACACCATATAAATTCTGACATATTTTCATGTTCATGTTGCTCAAATTGAATTTATTTAGGCCTTTAAAAAATTCCAGGTAATTTCTTGTCGTTCACTGAGAAAAGAAGTGTTTTCACCGAGATTTCTCGAACATAAATTGTTTTCTCTTTTTTTTGGATAAAAAAATTGGTTACATTTTTTTATAGAGCCAGTTACATCCGGAGTTTTACCAAAAGACAACCCTGTTCTTGCTCAAGAATAAAGAATTTCTATTAGTTACTGTACTAAACCTTTTACATTTTAAGAAAGTGTGATTCCAATGTACCTAATGATATGGAATCTTCTACCGACACCTTCTTATGTTCTTTTTACCAGAAAACTAATAAAATAACTGGTCTTTGAGGCAAATCAACATGGGATCGTTTTCGTCCTGCAACCTTCAATAAAACGAAATCATTTATTGGCAAAACTAGAGCTTAGAAATCCATTTATTTCATCCGCAATGTCACGATATCGTTTTACATGTCTCTTGGTCCATATGCACGTAAATGACAGTTTCGTCCAATTCAAAAAATGCAAACCTAGATGACAAGCTTTATAAAATCGACCGATAGGGAAAAATATTTTCCTCTTTTTTAGGTTAATTAAAGAAAAACAACAGAAGGTAAAAAAATGTTACAGGTAAAACTATAAAACTTGAGTTTTATTGCAATGTACTTTAAGAAGTATAACGGCAAAGCCTCATTTTCGTAGTCGTATTCTGAAGTTCTGACATCTGTTGAAGAACGTACCATATACGGTTTGTAGAGTTCTAGAATGATGTTTGCAAATCTCAGTTTTGAAATATACTTATAGGAAGAAGTCACACGAGGCGAGAGCATTTGATTTAGGGCACGGTTCTATTATGTTGGAACTAAACGTTTTCTTGTTAGAGTTCACCAAGATTGGGTGCAAAAAATTGTCGAATCACTGGCTTGCTTTTGCAAAAAGTGAAAACCAATGACCCCAGTTTTATTTATCGCATGTCAAACAGTGGCACGTTCGCTGTAGAGAGGCATTTCATAAAATATCTCGTAAGCTGTTATCACTCCAATAAGTTTTGTTTATTAACAGATCCGGAGAAGTGGAAATGCAGTTCTTTAGTAAACAAAACAGCTACGTCATGTAGCACCTCTTCCAAGTTCCTGTACGGATGAAAACGAAGAAGTATAGAGTAACGGCATGTTTGCGTGCAGATCACTTCGGATTCTACTGCATAGATGTATTCCGTTGTTCCTGCACTCTAGGGTCTTCTTTCTTCCCTTCTTATTACAGAAGCAGTACTTTTAACAACAAAATAGAAGATACTACCTAGTAAAACGAAACGACGCAAAGGAAGCGGTAAAACAAGCAAAGAAAGACACATGGGAGGAATTCGGTAGAAAGATAGAAGACAACTATATAGAAAACCTGAGACAGTTTTGGAATATACTTAAGCGCCTAAAGGGAAACAGAGCACCAAAAGTGCGGAATATTAAGGATGAGACAGGAATACTACAAACAAGAACGGAAGAAATACTGAAAACACAGATAGATCACTACACAAAAAGATTTAAAGAAGGAGAAACAGAAATACAGAGAGAAAAACAACCTCAAGAAGAAAATTATAATCAAGACACCGAATAAGATATAGCAGAAGAAAAAATAATAGAAGCCCTGAAGAAAACAAAAAATGGTAAGGCAGCAGGAGAACATAACATAGCTCCAGAAATGCTGAAAAAAGGCGGCCCGACCGTAATTAAATGGATGAAAGAGATAGTACAACAAGCATGGAACGCAGAACAGATTCCGAAGGACTGGGAAAATAACATAATAATACCCATTCATAAAAAGGGAGACACCACAAATACAGACAACTATAGGGCTATATGCTTATCCTCAGTAGCGCTAAAAATATACACAAGAATAGTTGAAAAGAGACTAAGAAATGAAACAGAAAACAAATTAGAAGAAGAACAAACTGCGTTTAGACCAGGAAGACAAACGCAAGACTATATATACACAGTAAGAACCATAATTGAAAAGCTATTAGAGAAGAAAAAACACATCTACCTACTCTTCCTAGACCTAAAAGGAGCCTTTGACCAGGTACTACACAGATACATCTGGAAAGCATTTGAAGAACTAGAAGTAAGCCCAAAACTGCGGAGAATAAGAAGGAACATGAATAGTAAAGTAATTGGAAAAACAAGATTAAAAAAACAAGTATTGGAAGAATTTAAAATGGAAGGGGTATCAAACAAGGTGACAGCCTAAGCCCGCTCCTATTCGTGATATACATGGACTACATAAACAAAAAATGCAAATTAGAAACAAGAAACACTTACATAGGATACCATAACCTAAACCCAGTAACGACACAAGACCTAATATATGCCGACGACATATTACTCATAGCAAGGAACAAAAATCAACTACAACAAAACATAAAAACACCTAGAAGAAAGTGGGATGACCATTAATATAGAAAAAACAAAAGTAATGCATGTCACAAAACAGGAAAACGAAGAAGAAATAGATATACAAATAGACAGGAAACAGATACAAACAGTACAAACATATGAATACCTAGCAGTACTAATCAGTAAGGATGGAAAAATAGACCAAGAAATAAAACACAGAATAAACAAAGAAAATAGGATATACTATCAAGTAAACAACACATTGATAGGGAAAAAAGAAATAGGTATAAAAGCAAAAATGCACTTATATAAAACAATATATACACTTCTATACGCTTCCGAGACATGGGCGATAACAGACAAACATAAATACAAAATAAGAACCGCAGAGATGAGGTATCTAAGGCGGTAGTGGGCAAAACAAGAGATAAGGTCCGTAACAGATCCATACGAGTTGAACTAGAAATCACACCGTTGATAGAAGAAATAAAAACCAAACAGCTACAATGGTATGGACACCTGGTCAGAATGAGCAATGAACGATACCCAAAAACCGTTTTTGAAATGAGATGTGATGGAAGGAGAGATAGAGAAAGACCCAGGGAAAGTGGGAAGACAACATCAACGAATCAGCAAGAGAAAGAGGACAGACCCTAACACAAATTCGAACCCTTGCAAGGGATAGACACTCATTTAAGCAATGGCTCAAAACCCCGACACCGTGAGGTACAATGGGAGGAGAGGAAGTAAGTAAGTAAGTAAGTAAGTACTTTTAAAGTTCTCAACCCAAAACAATATGTCCTGACTGTACGTGTCTAATTAAATCTCTTCCCTCATTCTCCGATCTCCCTTCGATTTATAACCTTCATTTAAAATTAGAAAAAAAGTTTTGACCCACTTTGTTCACCAAAAGCCTTTTAGCGTGCTAAAAACCGAATGGAAACTAAAACATCAACAAATCAATAGTCAAATTTAAATAACAAAAAAGTAGTGACAATAAGCAAGGAGGTTTAAAATCAATATATTAACTGAAGAAAAACTGGACAAATGCCGATACTTGTTTTAAGTCATACAAAGACCTAATACAAACTACTCAAGTTGTTTTGCTCAATTATAAATAAAATGTATGGTGGTGAAATTTTTATAGACAAAAATTGCGAATTTTTAGTCGTAAACCTTGACCTTTGACTTTACCTATGTCAAGGACTAATCTAATTATATAAATATTGCCCCCCCCCAAATTCTCTCGTTTTCAAGTAATGTTCACTTTTATATTCAAAGAGCTCAAATTAACTGGTCCCACATCATTGAAAGAGTTTTAAGACACAAAATATTAAAAGCAGTAGCATGTTTAAAATCAGCACATTCTTCTTAGTATATGCGCGATGTTTTAAATATACAAGGTGGTTCAAATATGACCGCAACAGATTTGTGAGTAAACAAGACGCACTGAGCAACAGCTGTGCGATGTTGGGAAAGTAGAACCACAATTTCTATCCTACCTCCTGCTCGGATTAGAACCTGTTAGTCCTGTTTGAGAGTTGCTAAAGTGATGAGCGAACAGAAAGTACT
Source organism: Sinelater perroti (assembly GCA_036346155.1). Classification (NCBI taxonomy): domain Eukaryota; kingdom Metazoa; phylum Arthropoda; class Insecta; order Coleoptera; family Elateridae; genus Sinelater; species Sinelater perroti. The sequence goes on along the minus strand of JARFIY010000254.1, from coordinate 17,342,578 downwards.
GCGTAACGCGAAACAACGCGTTGTGATCAAATTTCTAGTTGGAAAAAATGTCCTGTCCAGTGAAATTCACCACAGGCTCCAACAACAGTATGGGGAAGAAAATGAACATCCGTCACCGAGCCAAATATTGATCGTGTAGATCAAATCGTTTATTCGTGAGAATAGGCGCAGCACTATTAAGGAATTTGGAGCAATGTTGTTCATCAGTGTTGGTAGTGTAGAAGAAATTGTGAAAAACCACCTGCACATTATAAGGTGAATGCATGGTGGGTACCACAACATGTAGAACAAAATAGTGCGCATGCAAGCTGTCAATTGTCTCCTACAGCAATTTGATGACGAAAGAGATGAAGCATGAGTGCACTACTTCATTCCCAAGTCCCAACAGCCATCACACAAGTGGCGACATATCAGTTTCCCCAAACCCAAGAGAGCGTGGAGGAACCGTTCGGCAAAAAAAGTGATGGCAACGTTTTTCTGGGTCTGGCAGCTTATTACTCAGACAACCTGGCAGCAGACGTGAAGAAAAAGATTCGATTCAAGCGGAAGACAGCTGGAAAGCGGGTAGCCTTTCTTTAAAACAATGAACCCCCAAAAACAACAATAGAAACCCTTCAGAAATTGAAATGGGTCCTTCTGCCACATCCGCCCGATTTAGCCTTATATATTATTGGAAACGCTCACATCAGACTTGCAAGGCATGCGATTTGCGGACAACGATGCCGTCCCGGTCATATTTGGACCACTTTGTAGTTCATTTTCAACCATATAAAAGGGCTATTCACCAAATAGCAGATTTCTGCAGCAATCAGATTTCTTCACCCCCCCCCTCCAACTTCTCGGCGAAGAAATGTGGCTCGTTTTCCTTTCATAGCGTCGACACACTGAGAAGTGATCATCATTATCATCATTATCATCATCTTGTTAATCAATGATATCTGAAGTCAATTAAAAACTGATGTTTCTCAAACCAATAAAGAGAACTGATGGGAGCTTGATCTATTCTGGCTTTGACCAATTTGCTCTTAAAGCGACGTCTATCATCCAGTATTATTACAGCAATTTCTGGGATCTGAGGACTAATAATAGCCTTTTTCAGCCTCCAGATGTATTTAATGGCGTCATTGTTGGACACATCAATTGTTATTTCTTGTTAACAGTTGTGGGTGTCTATAGTTTGGAAATATTTTTATTGTGGATCATTTGATCCACATACTTGAAATCAGTTACGCCTCGCGTCTCGACAATCCATTTATGATACATGGCCTAGTGTACTGGAGATTTATTTTTTCTTAATTAAGAACATAATTAAATTAGAAATATCTATCATTCTGTGTGGAGATTATTTGGCTTGTTTGGGCGTTAAAAACTACGCGAAGTCCTGCAGTTATATGTTCATTGATGAGATTGTAATGCATGCATGTGGAAAAATGATTCATCAAAAAGTTTTCCAAAAAACTAACTTCAGTCGTCTTAATTGTGTGACTAACTGCAGGCTAGCTCATGGACAGATCCTCTTTTGGAACCACCTCTCTTAAGGAACTCTAAAAATATTCCTAAAAGGTTATCAAACTTACTGATGATTTGATATCAACACGTTCCGAAGTATCAGGAACTGACGATGATCTAGTCTCTCGAACATATGAGATTTTCAAAAACATGACTTCTGTACTAAATATCCTCTTTGTTTTAAAATTGCACTCCTTAGATCACATTAAAGAGAACAGAGGGTGCATTTGAGCTAGTTGCATATATTAAAATCAGCGTATGTCAAAATCAATATGGAATTGAGGGGTCAAGGTTTATATCACTGAATAGCGCGACATCTAGTATTTGACACAGGTAAAGGCAAAGGTCAATGCCCATGGCAAAAGTCTATAACTTTTGTCTAGGAAAGTTTCACTTTACGCGTGTTATATAACATAGGATAAAAAGATTAGGTATAGCTTGTATCAAAACTCTATTTTTGGCCCTCTTAAGTTTTTAATCAACCCCACATTACGTAATAATCTTGCAAAGGTGGCAAGGCATATAAAAATTGGTCAATTTTCAATTATTTTTTGTTGTATACATACACGTGGAGTAAGAGGAACACCAACATCTAGCTAACTTTATTTGCATGCTGTATCCTCTCCTAGATGACTGATAAGGTTCTCGCGATCCAGCACGAGGAGAAGGATATAGCCCGGTACCAATTATCCCGAGGTAACGGGATTCATTGGGCTAATTATCGTTGAGATGGTAAAGAAGATTAATAGTGAAAACACAAGAACAACGAAAAAGAAATAAGAAGAATGATTTCGGATAGAGAAAGTTGCCGAAAATAGGCCGAGAACTTTAAATCATAGAGCAAGGGATCAAAATGAGAAAAAAGAAAAAGTGTATATACATTAAATAAGGTAAAAATTTGTTTTCATTAAAATTTCTAGGACAATTTTTTTGAACTAAAATCCAGTGGTTCTATTTGGTACCACAAATTTATCTTAATACTAATTTTCCTTGTAGTACCTTTTACATACGAAGCTCATTGAAAAGACAAAACTAAGAAGCTCAGAAGTCTGACGTTACTTCCACCGTGGTGCTTAAAAAGAACACATCGGAATTAAGATGATGTTGCAAAAGATGTTGAGTGAAATATAAGGAAGACATAAACAAATGGTGCTGGAAATGCAAATTGTGTGCGTCTTGGAAAGAGAAAAGTACCTAGGAGGTAACCCACTTATGAAATCCTTAAGAGGATTTCTACATCCCCAGAGATAAATGATGGAACAAAGATACCCTCGTTGTTGAGTTTTTTTACCGTTGTCCCTGCAACAATGCAATACCATATTAAGAATCATCCACAATTCATTGTTTTACGACTCGTGCTGTATATCAAAGAAAATTTTGATTTTGGCACACTTAAGAAGGAGGCACTATAGCAACTGATTCCGAGAAATTAAGTGCTGTGGCGGAACAACGCGTAGACATCCAGGAAATTCTAGGCGCGTCGCAAAGAAAGCTTCCAGACATAGTTATGGGACAATTTATGTTAGACGCTAATATTCTTATTATTTATTTAACTTTGTTTTGCGGAGGATTTCTTGAGGTTATTATATTATTATATTATTGCTTTATACCCTACGTTTTATTATTTGGTAATTAAAGAAAACTCCTATGAGATGGGGTTATGATTTGTTTGATGATGTTACTGCAGCCGAGGGTTACGCTTTAAACAAGAACCACTGTTAAAGACTATTGTGGGTAAACACTCACCGAAATGAAGCCCGCTTTAGACACCCAGTTGAAATCACCACAACGGATGTAGTCAAGAAAGTCTGTGGTATCGTTATCGAAGATCGTGCACGAGATTGCTGACATGGTAAGCATCTCAGTTGAACGAGCGCTACTTAACAAATACATAGAAAAATTGCACCAAAAAAGCAAAGACAGTTATTTTAACGTGGTGTTTGGCAACCTGAAAGATTTCTTGAGATGATTCCTTACCGTAAAAGAATCATAAATCGACCATTGTCAAAGACGAAGCAGTAGTCAAAACAGTGGACAAGGAAAGGTAAAATACGCCAAATAAGATAAAGTGTGCCTAATTAGTTGGAACAATAGCTACAGTTTTTCAGGATTTTGAAGAAGTCATTATAATCAACCATGTTAGAAATGAAAACACACACGTATATTTTAAACTCGTATATTGTTTTCGTTATTACACTACACATATTAAAGAAGACGCCCTCAACAAAATTGCAGATTGCCTAGCGCTAACGCGCGTCAAATATGCACAGCGCCTTCGGTATTGCATTTACTACATTAAACTTAGCATTTTCTTCATTCCGCTCACCAAGGACTTGTCCTTTACAAAGTATTAAAATTTCTAGTAAAACTCTAAACAATGTTAGGTATAAACAATGTAATGTGCCGTCCACCGTGAATAATGTGTGTTAAATTAATTTTATTTTGTTAAGGCACACAGTTTACTAACGGGGCGTTTAAAAAAGCCTCCTTTAAAATTGATCGTTACAACTCGCGTCACATTGTCAGATCCAGCATGCTTATCAACTATTTTTCCTAGAACCTACTTGGCAGGTGGAATGTTATCATTCTTAACTACTACCACATCTCCAACATCAACATCAGGTTTTTTAGTACACCATTTGTTTCTATGATTTTAATTACTCAAAAATTCTTTAGACCATCTTTTCCAAAAAGAATTTAACAATTTCTGTAATAATTTCCATCTTTCTAGACAAGTTACATTGTTATCTACGTAATTTACATCACTAATTGTTACCAAGGGCTCTCCTACCAAAAAATGACCAGGTGTCAAGGGGAGAGAATCATCTGGTCTATCACTAAAAACGGACAGAGGCCTAGAATTTAAACATGCCTCTATTTGTGCTAGCAGTGTAGAAACCTCCTCGTAAGTCAAAGTACTATCCCCCCTATGACTCGTTTTAAATGAGCTTTAACACAACGAACACCTGCCATTTGGTCGACTCTAAGGTTAATAATTCAGCTATCTCGTGAGGCAGTTCAGATTTTGCACTATTGAACACATTGCGTAACATAACATCTGCTCCAATAAAATTAGTGCCATTATCACTGTAGAGATTTAGACACGCACCTCTACGTGAAACAAATCGTCTAAATGCGGCAATAAAACCTTTTGCGGTCAGATCAGTCACAGCTTCTAAGTGGATTGCGCGAGTCACCATGCCAACAAACAAACATATGTATCCTTTATAGGATTTAGCTCCTCGTCTTGACGAAAACTTTATATTAATGGGACCTGCGTAGTCCACTCCTGAGGTCTTGAATGGTCTGTGGCTTTAGTCTAGCTCTGGAATTGACCCATCAATTGTAAGTTCTGCTTTGGAGTATCTCAAACAAATTGTACAACTTCTGTAATATTTTTTAACCATATCTCGTGCTTTCATATCCAAAATTGACTTCTCAAAAACTTATCCTTGACCTGAGGTCCGCCATGGAGTGTCTTTAAGAGCATTGTCAACATGCAGGCTAAGGTGAATTTTAGCGGCCATAATAATTGGATGCTTTTGGTCGTAACTGCACATTAGCCTGATGTATACGCTCCTACTCTCAAAATGCCATTTTGGTCTATAAATGGATAAAGAGTGTATAAGGCTCCGTTTTGTCACGTAACCTTTTACTTTTAATGATGTAATTTCTTCACTAAATGCACTTTCTTGAACCTGCTTAATACAAAGTTGTAAAGTTTTATCTATCTCTTCAATCGTAACAAATTTTGGATATGGTTTTCTCTCATTTAGCGATAATTTTATTTTTAGAAATCTCCGACATAACGAAATTACTTTCAGCATTTTAGTCAAATCAGAAAATTTAATCCAAATGAAATCACAATCCTTGTGCATCGTTGCAAAGGATCTCATCCGTTCTTCTTCATGTGTTTCAGCTACATCAACACTCTCTACGTTGATTACTGTTTCAGACAGCCATTTCGGGCCGTTCCACCAAAGTTCCTCGCTCTTCAATTCAGTTGGTTGTAGGCCTGTTGATGCGCAATCATCCATTATTGTGTGAATCTGTGATACACGATTACTAACGTAAATAACCCATCTATTTATAGGACCACGTAACCAAGCTAACACGACGGTTGAGTCAATCCAAGCGTAAATATCTTGCTTAGGCATGTCCATTACTTGTGATAATTCACTAATTAGTTTTGCAGCTAAAACTGCTCCACAAAGTTCTAATCTAGGAATTGACACCTCTTTTTCAATCGGCGCAACTTTAGTCTTGGCAGTGACTAGCTTCACGTGTACTTGCTCATTCTCGTCCACAACTCTTAGATAAACTGCAGCTGCATAAGCTACACTCGACGCGTCTGAGAACGCGTGTAGTTCAAGTTTAGATTCTTTAGTTGAGCAGAGCCACCGTGGAATCATAATATTCTGAATATGTCGTAACTCGTTTCTAAATTTTAACCACTCAGTCATTAACTCTGGTGGTAATTCACTATCCCAATCAAGATTTGCCTTCCACAACTTTTGAATAAAAAAGTTGGCAGTAATTACTACCGGCGTAATCCACGCAATAGCAATGTCTGAAAGAACTTTTCATTTTGTGATAGGTTCTTCAGGCTCAGATAAGTTTACTATATACTCGAAGTTATCTGTATTTTTGTTCCAACAAATACCTAGTACCTTCATGATGTTGTCAACCTTGATTGTTACTGATTGCTCTGTATTTAACTTGTTCTTCTCGATATGATCCAGAAAATGTCGGTTGTTGCTACTCCACTTTTGTAATTGAAACCCACCATGGTCCATTAGTTTACTCATTATCTCTTATGTCTGTAGGGCTTCTGTCTCTGTCTCACAACCTGCCATTAGGTCATCTACGTAATAATCTCTTTTAGTTGTCTCTGCTGCTAATGGATATGTATCTCTCTCTAGTTCTGCTAATGTTTGTAATGTTTTCACAGCAAGATAGGGAGCACAAGCAGTGCCAAACGTCAAAGTTAATAGTTTGTAGTGTTGCATCGGCATCTCAGGACTAATTCTCCACAGAATTCTTTGAAAATTGGTGTCTTTCTCATTCAAATAAACCTGTCTATACATTTTTACTAGGTCAGCTATAATGCAGATAGGATGTCTACGCCACCGAGGCAAAAGATGTCGTAAATCCTGTTGAAGTTAAATACAACACGAACTTTCGTTGTATCCTTATCCTCTCGAACGACTGCGTGGTGAGGCAAATACACGGCAGTAGGATTTTCGATATCGTTGCTGTCTACTAGCTTCATGTGATTTAGCGTCGTATACTCTTCTAAAACTTTGTTGTATTCATTTAAAAGCACAGGATTTTTACTCAGTCTTTTCTCTGGCTCAAGTAGTTTTTGTGTAGCAATGTTACGTGATTTACCATACTGGCATTGTGGATCAGCTGTCCTAAAAGGTAATCTCACAATAAATCTCCCGTCCTCACGTCTTGTTGTAGTTTCTTCATAAAACTGTTCACAAAGTTGCTCTTCTCTCGTTAGTTCCATCTCCCAAAATGTTTTTAGTAACTCGTCGTCTTTTATTTGAACATGCAAAGTTTTAATGTTTTGACTACTAGATTCTTGTGATACTTTTCCAGACAAGATCCATCCAAATAAAGTATTTTGTGCTATTAAATTTCCGTACTGACTTTTTTATACCATCTAGCAATATTTCTCCATAAACGTCGGCTCCGAGCAACAAGTCTACTTTTCCAGGAGCTGCAAATCCTGGATCAGAAAGAGGTAAGTTTTTCAGCTCTAACCAATCAGGGATGTGTACTTCGCGTGACGGCAACAAAGAGGTAAGTGATTTTAATACATACGCATTAACCCGTATAATTTTTTCAGGTTCCAGATGTGATTCAACTTCAATACTAACCACGTGTTTAACCATCATTTGACCATGTCCCAAACTTGACACCTTACCATTTACATTTATTCGTTTTAAACCTAATAATTGGACTGTATCTTCAGAAACAAAAGAAGCTTGCGAGCCTTGGTCAAGTAACGCCCGAATAACAAAAGATGAACCGTTTCTACAATTAGTTTTTACAACAGCCGTCGCTAACAATACATTATAAGTTTTTAAATCTCCTCTCGAAAAATTGGCTATCACAGTTGTCTCGTTCATTGATGAATTCACTTCCCTCTTAACTTGTTGTATTTCTACCTTAGGTCTCTCGTTTTGTCTTGAGTTATATTTTTGTTTATCGTCATTCTCAAAATGAAGCAATGTGTGATGTTTTTTCCCACATTTGTGACACGATGTATTTTGGTGACACTTGAACACTGGATGCGTAGGTGCAAGACAATTGAAGCAGAGCCTTTTTGTTTGTGCGATATAGTGTCTCTCAAGTACTGGCTGCTTCTTAAATTGAACACAATAATATATGTAATGTGGCCCGTCACACATGGCGCATAACTGTTCAGATGTACTCGGCTTCACACTTACTGCGGAATGAAATGCTTTAGCGTCTTTAGCCTTAAACAACTGGTTTGAATTCTTGTGTTGTATGTTTGATTTAGCGCTTGTTGTTTGTTTACTAGCATCTAGCATCTCCAGACTTCTACAGCGAATCTCTAAAAACTTTTCCAATTAAACCCATTTAGGTAGATCATCTTCTGATCCACTCACATAATTTTCCCACTGTCTGTGTGACTCCACGTCTAATTTAGACACAATCAAGTAAATTATTATTGCATCCCACTCTTGTGTTACAATGTTCAGGTTATTTAGTGCTTTTAGACACGAAGTAGTCGTATCCAGTAACTCTCTAATTGACCTTGCAGACTCGTGATGTAAACTTTTTTGTCCAAATAGATTCTTTAGAATTGCGTTGCAACTGTATCTCTTGTTGTTATATCTCTTCGTTAATTATTCCCATGCCTCCTAGTAATTCGCTGATGTAGTAGGGAAATTTCTCAAAAGCATTTCAGGTTCACCAGATAAACTTGTCTTTAAATAATGTAGTTTTTGTACCAGCGAAAGTTTATTGTTTCCATGTATTAATGAAACAAACATGTCATAGAAAGACTGCCACTCGGTATATTTTCCTGAAAAACTGGTAGTTGTATTCGTGGTAACTGCACATCAGAACTGCTTTCTTTAGTGATGCACGTAGTATCACTTATATTTGCCCTTGTGACACTTGAATTACTTATTTCAAGGTGCTCTTTAAGAAGGGATTTGTAGTTAATCACACTTTCTTGAAACGAATCTTGCACAGAATTTATGAAATATGGTATCTCATCCCTTTGCTCATCTGTTACTTCTGATACTATTTCTAAATGGTTTTGGTCAAACGCTTCTTCCAATTTATTCAATAAATCAATTCTTGTTGTTAAATAACTGGTTTTTCCTCGGGTCTCATAAATTGACTTTTTAAAATTACGTTCAGCCTTTCTCACCTGCTCAAAAAACCCCATTTGAGCTTTTATTAAATTCTCCATTTTGATAGTGTAATAATAAAATGTCGTTAAATGGTTCAAAAAAATCTTCACTGTTCGCAAGGTTATTCACAATTTCGAATCAAAAAATAATGTTCAGTTGTAATAAACCAAAGTTCATATGTCAGTAAAAGTGTAAATCATATTTTGTAAGTCGATTAAGTTAAACTGCCTAATTCCAAAATCTAAAATTTTCAAAGTTCATTTGTATAGTATCACTTCCAAAATTTTTACAAGTCCATAACGGCAGATTTTTGTAAGTCTATAGAATTAAATCACAAAAATTTTATCCATAGTATTAGTTCACAAAAATTTTACAAGTCCATAGTATTAGTTTACAACAGTTTTATAAGTGTTTATTTACTCACGGTTTTAAGGTTCAGTTTTCTATCACAACACTTGTCACTTTTCATCCCGAGTTTCGGCACCAATGTTAGAAATGAAGACACACACGTATATTTAAACTCGTTATTACTACACATATTAAAGCAGACGCCCTCAACAAAATTGCAGATTGCCTAGCGCTAGCGCGCGAAATATTCACAGCGCCATCGGTATTCCACTTACTACACTAAATGTAGAGTTTTCTTCAAACCACCTGAAGAAGAAAAAAATGACTATTTGGAAGAACTGTATCAAAAAGAACGAAAATTGTTCTTCCACAAAGACAATATGCTCTTGCAGAAGCCTATCATTTCAATAGCAAAATTAAACATATTTGAGCTAATTAATCACCCCCTCCTTTTCTTATCCTCCAACTTAGTTCCAAATAACTTATTTTTGTTGTCAAAGCTTAGTTTACCGGGAAAAATGACTGAAAAATCCATTTTTGCAATAGCTCATTCATTACCATAACCAGACTTTCTGCCTTAATTTTTTTGTCTAACTGCCAACCTTTAAATAGCAAAAATAAAATTAGCTGGGTATAGATGTACGTTGCCAAGACTGTGTTTATGTGCAAATTTCATACAAATTTAGATGTGTCCAAACTCTTCGCATTGGATAAAAAGCCAAACCTCGAGGCCCTTCTGACTCAATTAAGCAAATTATACAAACAGTTCCATGATCACTCCTCAGATATTCATGAGCACATCCAACGAACATTGTTGTAATGACTCGGTGCGATGCTCACACGGTCTTTGAGGCACAGCATGCCGAACGCCATAAATCGACCGCTTACTATTCCATAATGATATTTCGCGTCGACTTCACTTACAGTCTAATAAATATTAAATAAATAACCCGGCGGGCGTGCTCTGGGTGCGGGATTTCTTAATTTTATCAGCCGTTTCGCGGTATCGGCGTTAACTACGGGACATTTCGGCATGTTTAGAGCTGTGTTTTTCTGTCGAGACGCATTAAACGAGACGTGCAGCGCCTCGGCAATCACCTCACTTTTAATGGACTGCCGAATTAGTTGGAAATTGCTGGAATCGCGCGATTGGATCTCCCGGCCGGCTGATGCGTGGCGTTTGCTTTTTTTGCGCAGATGGCGACACCGCTGGATGGCATCGCAATGCGCCGTTTCGAACTCGGCCATGGTGAGAAATTTCAGACAATCGCTTCTTTCAATTCTCTCGTGTGACTGTCTATCCGTACGCAAAATAAATAAAAAAAGTTGAAATATTAACATAATTTTAGTATATGAAGAGTTGATCATTTTATCGAATAGGGTGCCTAATGTTTCACTTAAATGTGACATAACACAAAACTAATAGCAGGGCTATATACAGTGTAATATTAACATCGTTAAAGTGACAATCATTAATTATAACTTTCGATGATATCTTTAGTAGCCCTGATACGCTGTGAGCTTCCATTTTATTTCACATTTTACGAGCAGCACCATTTTCGTATCCAAAGCCGCAGCTGCCACCGCTAAACAAATCCATCAATTATAACTATCCCTTTATATTTAAATTTTGGTTTTTCGCTCAGGGGTAAGGCTTCTCCTTTGACTAGTTTTGATGGATCCACCCTTTCAGGTTGAGGAGCAGTTCTATCGTTCCACACGAAGTCTTATAATCTGGACTACAAACTACATCTAAGAGATGGGTGCCTCATTAGTCTTCACTGCTCCTATTTCTTTTTTGTGTTTATCCGTCTGCTCCCAAATAACCAAACAGGTTTGCCGAACCAACTCGTTGGAATAAAAATTATCAAGCAGCAGTAACTTTGGACCAGTAAATGTCGAACATTTGTGATGCAGTATGAATAATGGTGAAAAAATATGAGGGATCAATTTATTCTCTTTTGAGTTTTAAAGATTTATTGGGGTAACTCTCTCTTACCTTTTCTATCAGCTATTGACCACAGATAAAATTGCCGTCTGTCCTCTTCTCAAACTTGTAAGCAATATGTTTATAGAATCAACTTTAAAATTACGATCGACGTTATTTGAACATCACAAATGCTGTTCTATCGAATTTTTGAAAAAAAAACTATAAACAGACATCATACAAATTTGGAGGTGGTATCTAACATAATTGCTCTAAACACATACAGTATGAAGCATCGTCCATTAGTGCTTTTAAATATATCATCGAACTCATTAATAAGTATTGCAAACATAAGCCGCTTCGAATGTAGCCTCTCTATAGAAGCTATAGATGTTTAGATAACCTTATATGAGAATAGAATCTTTAGTAATTATTAAAGTTATATTTGAATGGATGAATTACCATAGGATGGAACATTGAATGATTAAATAATTTTAGTCAAAGATAGTCTTCAGAATACATTTTTCGAAGCTTCAACACAATAGAGTCTGTACGTAGATAATAACTAGACAGATACATCACGCCACTTTCTTCGTGTCAACTTTGTAGATTATTTTAAAGTATCTTGCATTTCAGATCGTCTCATAAACTATGTTCATCGTCTTCTGGAGGATAAAAGAATCGCCATACTCTTCTTCGGATTGATATCTCTCCTAAAATGATTTCTTTAGTTTTTTATTTTGAGCAATCCTTCAAGCATCACCCTATTATCGCTGGAAATGTATCTCATCACTATGTTGTCTATAAAATAAAGACGCCGTTGTAAAAGATATTGTCAACGTGTATCGGAATCTTGAGGAATGCTACCTAGCTCGACAAACAAGGAAAATCAGACAAGTTTTCAAAAATGCGGTGCGTATGACAGCATTTTTAACCCTCTTATCGCGTTTCCTGCTTTTTTATCAATTTTCTGGTAAAATGTCTTCTGACGTAACATGTGTGCTGGCAAGTCTCCACTGACTCGAAGCAATTACCTTTCGACAACCCGCCGGATCTTGTCATCTGTTTAAGCGGAAGGGTTGTATTCTTCACTTGTGTAAGGCGGATCCGCTTTTGCAGGTTTAGAGGCAGACGACTTAATTTTTCCGTTGGTGTTCACTGTAGTGAACCGTCTATTTTGCGAGTTGCTTGATCTTAATTTCAAGATGTCTCCATTGAACTAAAAAAGACTTTTGCCAAATTAACTGTAACATTCGTCAATAATTCCACTTATTTGATGTTAGACAACTTTCAACCAAATATGTCCCATTGGTATCAATGATTTTGTGCCAAGTAATTCGTTGATTTTGATTTTGTAAAATGTTGACGGCTTCGATGTGAAGAATTTTGGCGCTCAAGATGTTGGATGAAACAGACAAATTTGCTGACTGCCTCGAGTAACGTGTGGTCACTCTATATCTCGCAGGAACCAACTTTGATAGAATTGGAGCAGAGAACTCGTAATTTTTGGCTGTCTTGCTACGAACCAAAAGCGGATAATGCCTAGCAAATACCATATAATTGCAAGTACAGTTCTCGTTTTAGTTAGAACTGCGGCTTTCAACTCTATTTTGTTCATGATTTTTGCTAGGCGTTGATGCGAAGATCCAAGGTAGAGTAGATAGACATAATTTTTTCCTAAGTATACTTTTATCAATGGTTTAGTCGAAAGAAGATAATAAAGAAAGCGAAAAAAGCTGCACTTTAAAGAAACCCAAAAATTTTTAAGAGTAAATCTTGAAAACCTGTAAGAAGTTAGAAAAGTCGATTATGAGGAAAATATATATTAAACGAATAAAATTTCTAGTACAAAATCTGAATGTGAAAAGAGAGAGCAGCCAGGAAGAATCAGAAAAAGGAAATATATCCATACTTCAACAACACTTGCTAGTCCATAATTTAGATGAGCTAATTCCAACCTTTATCGTCAACAAAACAATGAGATAAAAGAATAAGAGAAATGGTGCAGAGAAGAAAAAACAAAAATGTTAAAAGAGGAAACAAATAATTTTAAACTACAAAGAAAGATATAAGAAAAATTACAAGCTGAAAAAGTTCCACTGGATCTACCTCAGAATGTACAAAAAATATTAAAAGCAGAGGAAGTTCAAGGAAAATTAAAACTAAGCTCTATAAAATCGCAATTAACTTTTAGATACAAAAAAAAATTAAAAGAAAACAGCTCTAATTCATTGAAAGAAAAAGAGAGCGGGGCAGAATGAATGAGGGGGAGGAGAAGAGGGAAATAGAGAGGAACAGAAAGAGGGAGAGAAAGTAAGCAACAGGGGAGGTAAGAAGGGAAAAGAGAGAGGGAAGAGATGGAAGAAAAGAAATAGGGGAGAAAGAAGTAGGGGAAAGAGAAAAAGGGGCGAGAGAGAGAAGGGGAGAAAGGGAGAGCTCTCTTTCTCTCTCTCACCTAATATTTTTACTTACTCCCTTTATCTAATGTTTCCACCTCCTTCTCTCTCTCCATCCCTCTGGAAGTAGGTGAAAACATTAGCTGGAATAATAAAAAATATAAACATTTGAAGTTTTTCGTAAAATGAAAAAAACCCCTCATAGAAGAAAGAAGAAAAGGCGAGACAAGATGGTGCTTAGTTTCTGGAGAGGGGTATTTGTAATACCACAACGAAAAAGAAAATAAAAAAGAATATTTTGTAACTGTTTGAAAAATTTTGTATAGGACTTCTTGAGTTGTGTCACAAAATTACCTTATGCGACAAAAATTTATACTGATGCTCAGAAATAGTTCATATTATTCAAATTGTTGTAGAAACTATTATAACAGCCATTTTGAAGACTGACGTATAATGACAAAAATTAAATTCACTGTTCAGAAAGCTTATATCTACAAATTGAGATTGATCTCAATATTGATCTTAACAGTAGATAAATAAGAAAATGTAGATCTCCAATTTGGAGAGAGAAAGTTTTCTAAAAGAAGTTTAAACAGTACCTCGAGAAACTGATACCACATTATAAAAATTTTGCCACAAACACAGAATCACCATTGAAATAAAAAAGTGTTAAAAATTCATGTGTCTTCATTGATTGTAGCTTTTCAGAGACCTACAAATATAAATAATTGTCAAAAATCAATATAAAATTACTAAATGTACGATACAATGAATGCAAACATGGAAAGAGCGTTGAGGTTGATCTAGAAAGTAGTATAAAACAAATAGGTAATCAAAGACTTGCTCACCGCAAAAGTACTTTAAGTTTGTCAAAATTTCTTCCAAAACAAAACGTAAGTACACGAATAACTTTAAGATGCCAATAAAAAAACATACGTAGTCTGGAAAATCAGGGCAAAATTCCCACATTGACAGTACAGTGAAGCCGAATATATAAAAAAGGTCGAGAATGGCATCGTGATCTGTATTTAAAAAATGCGCGGTCTAAAATTTGCTCACCGCAAAAACATTTTTAGTTTATCACCCCTTCAAAGAAAAATACTATAAAGTTGTCCTGGAATCTAAATTTAATCGATTAAGAAACTATACCAAATGTCTTGAGATACTTGAATAAGAATATCTTTGGGACGTAAGTAAAATAACATATGTGGTCCGAGAAATCAGTGTAAAATTTATAAATTGGCAGTACTCAAAAGCAGGACATAGAAAGAAGGCCGATGACGGTAATGAGAATTGTACAAAATAAATTCACGACTAAAGATTTACCATCACAAAGATATTCAAAATTTATTATCGTTTGACAAGAAGATGCTAAAAGATACCCAGGAATCAAAATTTCATCCGCTGAAGAGACTGTACCAAATTTTTCTAAATTCCCCACGACTATAGAAGTCCACGAATAGTTGTAAGACGTCAAAAAGAAAACAACATACGTAGCCTGGAAATTAGAACTGCAGTAAATTGAATATGGAAAAGAGCCAATAATAACATCGGGGACTATATAAAAGAAAAGGATAATCAAAGAGTTGCTTACCCCAAAGACATTCATAGTTTGTCAACCCTTCAAAATTTCTTCAATTAAAAAGATTATATCAAATGTTTCGAGTTTCTTTAAAACCTTGGAAGTTCACAAATAGGTTTAAGACGCCAAAAAAAAGCAACATACGTAGACCGGGAAGTTAGTACAAAATTTCGAAATTGACAGCACAGTGAAACCAAACATGGAAAAGGAGCCAAGGGAAGCATCAGGATTTGTACAAAAACAAATCACCAATCAAAATTGTCTACCGCAATCCCTTCAATAGAAGGTAAAAAAAATATCCGAAAATCAAAATTTCAACAATTAAACAAACTGTATGAAACGTGCTAACATTCTCTAAGGTCATAGAAGTTCATGAATAGCTTTAAAACCCTCTAAAAAATAACATACGTGGCTCGGAATGTCAATAAATTGGTAGTACAGTAAAGCCTATCATGAAAAAAGGATCAGAAATGACACCAGGAACTGTATAAATAAAGAGCAATCAAAATACATTCAAAATTTGTCAGCCCTTCGCGGGAAAATATGAAAAAATATTTGATAATTCAAATTTCCTAAATTGAGAAACAGCACCAATGTTTTGAGATTTTCTAGGGCTATAGAAGCTTATGAATAGCTGTAAGACGTCAATAAGTCAACATACCGAGAAATCAATAGGAAATACCTAAATTGGCACTACAACGAAGCCAAACTTTAAAAGGGAGACTAGGATGTAATCAGAAATTGCATAAAGCAAATGGGCAATCGAAGAGATGCCTTCCGCAAAGACATTCAAAATTTTTTATTCCTTAAAAAAGTTGCCAAAAAATGCTTGACAATCAAAATTAAGTCCATTAAAAATATGCTACTAAATATGCCAAGATTATTTAGGACTATGGAAGTCTACGAATGGCGATCATGCATGATATCAGGACTTATATGAAACAAATGGGCGTTCAAGGAATTTTCCACCGCAAAGACATTTAAAAATTGTCATCTGCTCATAAGAAGGTATACTTTATGTGTCTTTTTCTATTTCTATAGATTATGATTATGCGTATGTGCTATAGAACTTATGGAAGATAACGTCAAGAATAATGGAATAAAACTAGACACATTCAAATGTTAAATTTTAAATTACTCTCATCTTTGGTTTATAATTGCAATTTTCATTTTCCATTCCTCTTATTAAGCCACCAAAAGTCAAATGAAGACCACCACTTTATTAGAAGAACATATTAAGATTCAAATATCCACACTGGTGATAAAAAAAATACGTTTTTGCAACGGGGAGTAGGTAAGATTGAAGAAATAGTAATTGTATTTTCAATGAACGGATTTTGTCTGAGCTGTAGACTCGCTTCACTTCCATGTCTCAAAAAGTGAGAAGCGGAGGAGAAAGGTGCTCTGATCTTTGTAGCCTATCAGACCCTTTTTGGAAAACCCCACATCCTGCTGTCGTAATATTTGGATTTCATATATTTACTTAAAAAGTAAAATTCCGTTACAATTATGGCTAAATGTAAAATAATAGATTTAATCAAACAAAAGACTGCCAGACTTACAAATCTATCTGATATCACTCTTCCTTCTCTCCTCTCTCTAAACTACCTCTAAAACCATCCCACCCTTCAGAATCTTTCTACCATGTTGCACGTTGATACTTCAAGAATCATCACAAATAGCTCATAAAATGTCTACAACAAAGAGAATCTAACATTATTAGTTGATTTGTGAAACATGTACCTAGAATTCTTGTAATTCAACGTCAAAAAAATCGTAGTGTCATTTAAATTGTAGTACCAAAACTTAAGACTCAAGACTAAAGTAGATATCTTCAGATTTATCAGTGTACATCCAATCTCATATCACTTCTTTTTCTTAGGGACGTTAAAACATGGTGACCTTGTATGTAACTTGTTCATTCTGACATTGAATTTCATTGTAAACGAGGTCTGACAATTAAGTTTGTAACTCATCTTGAAGAAGGCGCTTCATAGTCGACACAAAAAGTAAGTAAAATCTTTTTCCATACAAAATTCAGTTGGTCCAAGCTCTTAAACCTGAAAATCGACAAGCATTTTCTTTATATGTCCAGATGTTTCTAAATATTTTAGAAAATAATGCAAATTTTGTGCAAAACTTAATAATGAATGACGAAACACATTTTCTCTTAAGTAAAATTGTTAATAAAAAAAAACGTTTTAGGGTAGGGTAAACTCTAGATTAACACAAACTTGGTGTGCCATTATTAAGCCATATTTTTTCGAGAATGAACAGGGCGCTATTCAGACGATCAGTAAGAACTGCTATCAGGCAATGCTGGAAAAAATTTTACCGCAGTTATCTGATGACTACAACTTGTGGTTTCAGCAAGACACTACAACCCACACCACTAAAGTCACGATAAATCTTCTAAGGCAGCGCTTTTCCAATCGCTTCATCTAAAAAATTGGTGGTGTAAGATGGCTTTCAGGCTATCTGAAAGACAGAGTTTACATTAACACTTCCTAAATAATTGAGACTCTAAAAGAGAACATCCGTCAAGAAATATCTCTAAGAATTGCTTTTGAAAATATGGTTAGAAGAGCATCTCTTTGCATTCAAAAAGGGAAAGCATTTGTTGGATATAATACATGCATGCAATTTTCAATTTATGTATGTTTTGTTCATTTTCCCACTTTGTTGGAAAGCTAAAATAATCAAGAAATTCTTTGTCATCCTGTGCCAACCGAACATGTCGCTTCAATGGAGTTGAAAAATCAAATAGCCGACTATAACAAGCACAAATTTATATTGCTCCGATGTGTTATGTACTTTGAGTTAGTTTGAATAAATAAAAAAAAAGCTTTCAACATATAAGATATCCAGCACCACGCGGATAGCTCCAGAACTTCTAATTGCCTTGAATTCTCATTTTTAGGTATTGGAACAAAACAATGGAAAAACGTTGTATGTAGACCTATCAAACAACTACATGGATACAGATAGGAACATACCAATAGCGTCAAACAGCACAAACATGAACGTAAAACAAACTCCCAGGTCATCTGTCAATAAGAACACCAACGCATGTGTGGCTATCGCCTATCACCCAGCCGTTTGCGTACACTGCTGGACATAGGCCTCCCGTCAATATAAGACCTAACATCTCATTTGGTATGTAGGGGTAATTGGCAATAAAACGCCACGTTTGCCAGACCAGTTGAAGAGTGTATAATCACCCGCCCCTCACATGGGGAACAGTCGCTGTTTGGAGTCACCCAAATCTGGGCCAGACACTGCTTTTGCCTGTTGATTTCCTACCTAGTATATCTACCGGTCATTCCCCGATCCGCCACTTAGGGACGCGCTCTCTAGGGGTTACAGGCTCCCACGAGGGATCTGTTGCTATACAAAACCAAAATAATAACAAGTAATCGAAAATGATATGATAGCATTGCCAAAAACAAGAAGTACTACAAAACAACATAATAACAGACAATATCTTCAAAAGTACGGAATCATAAAACAGTTTAATAAGACCAAGTAGAAGAATTTACAAAAAAAGAAACAATCTCAAAAGAGACTAGAAATAAAACGCTACAACGAGCCCCAAGCAAGCACCATCATTCATCACATTCGACCATGTAGACTGTATCTACACACTCTCCTGTAATAGCAACAAGTCATATTAATATATTATAATGCATTTCTGGACATCCATCCATATGCGCGATGTCGTGTTGGACGTTTGTGAATCACCTCGTGATGCTACCGAGCCGTCACGGTCAAGCGGCAGATATAATGCAAGAGCTAAAACAATGCGGAAAAAAATACTGAAAGTTAAGTAACTGTACCAGTTCAACATAAATAGTTTTATATATAATATATATATATATATATATATATATATATATATATATATATATAATATTGAGTAATTTTATTCCATCTAAGTAAAATAAATAAATAGTTCAAGTAAATTTAGGCGTATTATTCATCACTGTTGAGAGCAATAACTTTACAGTATGTAATAGGTGTATAAATAAGTTCTCAGCTTTAGATTTCACAGGACGCAAATCACCGTTTACATGTAACGTATTAGTCCGCCCTCTTGCGGTTTTAAAGCAATGACATTCGGTCTTTCGAAACATCATGCGATTTGGCGTTTGATGCACATAACCTCAATAATCAGGTGTGTTCACGATGGCAATCACAAAAGAGCATATTCGATTTTTTATCCACTTCGCGTTTCTTCTTAAGAAAAACGCTGCTGAAGCCACCGAAATGATTTGTGCTGCATATGGTGAGAATGCTGTAAGTCATGCAACGTGCAAAAAGTGGTACCAAAGATTTCGCGGTGGAGAGTTTAATCTTGAAGATCAACCACGCGCTGGACGCCCTCAAACATTTGACACGGATGAGCTGCAGACGCGTTAGGCTGGGAACTTCTTCCACATGCGGCGTATAGCCCAGATATGGCCCCTTCTGATTATCATTTATTCCGGTCGTTACAGCATCACTTGGCTGATACGCACTTCAAAACAGAAGAATAAGTCCGAAAATGCATCGATAACTTTATCGTCTCGAAGCCGGCAGATGGCAAAAAAACCCGAAAGATGGCAAAAGGTCATCGATGCCAACGGAGAATACTTTGATACTTAAGCTTTTTTTGTTTGTTTTTAAATAAAACTTTAATTTAGCAGAAAAAAGCTGAGAACTTATTTATACACCTATTATAAAGATTATAAAACCTCACCAAGTAGTTTGTGCAGTATTGCCAAAGTCAGCACACAGAAGCAAGTGGTGCAAATAAATTGGAGTTGTTAAACTAACCGTTGAGCGCTGCGTTAATATTGTAATATTATGTATAATTTATAATTACTGTGCAGCAGTGCATATTTATTAATAAAGTTTAGGTTTGAATTAAATCGTGGTTTAATTCACATTTCATTTATCATAAATTCTAAACAATTAGTGGCAAAGATAGTTGAGGTTAGTTAAAAGACCAAGTGGGGCAGAACTCGGAAAGCATTCCAAAGAGTGCAGATCAAGAAAATACCAAAACTTGATACTTCTTTTACATAGTATGCAGCAATCACAATTGTCGCCATCGACTTCAGTGATTTCAAGTCCAAATTTTAGCACATCAAATGTACAGCTACGAGAAGCTTCTTCCTCACATAGCTCTAAAAAACTTTCAAATAGGTAGACCTAATTATATCACTCGATGATAAATTTCGTGAGTTAAGGATCTACAGTGGCATTCAACAAAAGGATGACTGATTTGAAAAAATGTGAAAAACAGTACTCGTCCAAAGTATTATGCTACTACAACGGTACGTGTTTTGAAAGATACCTGTAAAAATTTCAGCCATTTTGGGTGCTTAGTTATTGTTTGAAAGTCACTTGTATCAGTCAGTGTTAATGCTTTTGTAAAAAAGGGAAAATCAAATACCGTGCCGCAATTAAGCACTTGCATTTGAAAGGAAATACGTCTACGCAAATTAAAGTCGAGTTAGACGTCTTTTACGGGGACTCTGACCCATCATTTGCCACCGTGAAAAGATGAACAGCTGAATTTAAACGTGGTCGTACCAGTTTGGCTGATGATGAACAACTGCGACCCCCATTGATAATATTGAAAAAGTTCACTAAATGGTACTAGACGACCGTCGCATTAAACAGAGGCTATGGGCATATCGAAAGAACGCGTTTGCCGTATATTGACTGAAAAATTGGGTATGAGAACTGTCCGCGCGTCTGGTCCCGCGTTTGCTCACTTTAAACCAAAAATTCTATCGAATGAGCGGTTGCAGCGAAACGGGTCGGACTTTTTGCGTCGATTTATCACTGTCCGTGAAACTTGGCTCCACCATGACACTCTTGAAACAAAGAAACAGTCAAAACAGTGGATTGCATAGGGTGAACCTGCTCCAAAAAAAGTGAAGATGGTTTCATCAGCTGGGAAGGTGATAGCGACTGTTTTTTGGGATAGTTAGGGAATTCTGTTTATAGACTGCTTAGAATAAGGGAAAACCATAACTACGCATCGTTATTAGACCAGTTGAAGGCAACAATTGCTGAAAAGCGGCCCCATTTAGAACAGAAAAAAGTGCTTTTCCATCAAGACAAAGCACACATAGCCAAAACTCACGAATTACGGTTTGAATTGATTGACTATCCAACATACTCACCAAATCTGGTCCCCAGCGACTATTTCCTGTTTCCCAAGTTCAAAATTTGGCTCGGAGGACAGAGATTTTTATCAAACGAGGAGGTTATTGCAATCGTAGACGTCTATTTTCGATTCTTTCATGACCAAATACGGAATACGTAGCAGAATTTGGAAATAAAGAAAAAATTCATTTTACAGTTAACAAACCATGTTAAATTAGAAATTGTCCAAAAAATTGTAAATGCTAAGTATTATTCTATAATTGTGGACTCAATGCCATATGTGTTGCAACTAGCTTTTGTAGTACGCTATGTGCTACCTACGGAATCTTCTGTTGAACGATTTTTGACGTTTATTCCTAAAGATAAAGATAAAAAGGGACATGAAAGGTCTATCTAAGAGAAAGAACAGATCAAAGTAGAAAAACATATACATTTAAAGAAATGAAGTAAAAGAATCAGTGAAAGAATCCAAGAAAGCGACATGGAAAGACTTTGGTAAGAAAATTAAAGAAAACTACGTCAAAAAACAAAAACAATCTGGAATGCAGTAAAAAAACTAAAGGAAGACGGTTCATCAAAAATTCGTAACATCAGAAACGAATACAAAAGAAATACTACAAACTTGGAAGAAATACTACGCAAAGAAGTTTAGAGAAAAAGATACAGAGAAATATACAAAAACAGAAACATTTAATAAAGAAGAAGGAACAAACAACGAAAAAAATAAAGACGTAACGGAAGAAGAATTTGAAGAAGCCCTAGAGAAATCAAAAACCGGTAAATCACCAGGAAAAGACAACCTACATTCAGAACGAAGAAAAGGAAAACAGCAGTGATCGAATGGTTGAGATGCATATTCCAAAAAGTGTAGAAAGAGGAACAAATCCCAGAAAAATGGACGAAGAATATTATAATACCCCTCGACAAAAAAGGCGATTCCACCAATTGTGATAATTGTAAGGAAATATGTCTGTCTCATGTAACATAGAAACTCTATACCAAGATGATAGAGAAAAGACTCAGAAGAGAATTAGAAGATAAGATAAAATAAAAGAAGAGCAAACGGCTTCCCTACCAGGACGACAAACACAAGACCACATATATAATCTAATATATAGCCATAATTGAAAAGACTAGATAAAAACAAAGAACTATACATAGCATTCCTCGATCTGAAGGCAACATTTAATCTAGTCCTACAAAAATACATTTGGAAAGCCATTAAAGAACTGCAAATAAGCAAAGAACTTAAAAGAAATGTCAAAGCACTACATAGGACAGTAACCGGAAAAATAAAATTAAACAGTAAAGTTTCAGATGAGTTCCATATTGAAAAGGGTTTTAAAAAAGGGGACAGCTTAACACCTCTGCTTCATACTATGTATGAATAACACACACAAAACATCTAAGAGAAAACAGGAAATATGGTACATTGTGTAGTTGGTTCTCGGATTATAAGGTGGTGATCGAAGTTCAGAAACTCTTGACGTTTCGTCCACAACTACGGAGGACATCTTCAGACGAAAATCTAAAAATTTAGTGGCTGTCCCGTGCGTTTTCGCTTTTATACTCGTGCGAGTATGGTAGTGATAGTGTTGGGGGGGGGCGTTGTTGACGTCACTGGGTTGGTAGATAACGTAATCGGGGTAGCTGCTGACGCCAATCTAGTCGTTGCAGGTAACATTTCGGCATTTTCTGACGTCACTCGCTTTTTCACCGTATCGCGGTCAGACATACCGGGTAAACTGGAAGAAGAACCATAAATGTAATGTTTATCATAGATTTTGTAGGATTTGATCTAAAAGTTTTCAGGTTAGAATAAAAGTTGTAAATCTTTGGCCACATACATTTCTTGTCCAGGTTAGTCTTTACAATTGGTTGGTTCTGTAGAGAGCACTAAGTACTTTCCTGGATTTTTCTCTTTAAAACAGGAGATCTACAACTTTTTGAATTTTCGGTCAAAATATGGGATATCTCATAGTTTTACCTTATAAAGGTCTACTAATTTCTAAAAACTTTGTCGACAACTTGATGATGTGCCCGTTCCGATGCCAGTCAAGCATTATACACATCGTATCAGAAGGTTCTTGATACTCTGACACACATAACAGTAGTCAAGACGTACATTATGAAGCAAATGTGATATTGGAAAAACTTAAGTCTTGAAATGCCAAAAGCGGTGTGCTTCTAGAACAATGTTCTTGTAAAATCACAAGGAGTAAGTGAAAGGCTTCTAGAAGAAAATGCAGACACAACTCTATGCAGTACTTCAAAACGCTCTTCTTAGAAAACAAAGCAAAATTGATGTGTGAAACTGACGTCTACTAACCAGACATAATAAAGAGGAAGCCAAAACTGCTGGTGAAATATTCGTTTCTTTTAACTTCTTCAAAACGCATTTAGCAACATTATTTTGGTTGACATGGTAGGTAAAATCCCTAAACGTCATCTACTCCCATTCCAACTATCAAGCCCCTATCAAATTCACTAATTTGCACATTTAAAAGATAATAACAATTGCAAGCTAACCACTCGACCAATTGTTTTTACATCTTAATTATCTACATAAGTAGCATTTTGATTACATTGCGCATTGCATATAAACGAAGGGATTTTACAAAAAGATAATCCTGTAGACTACAGTAAAAAAAAACAGCGGAGCTTTTTGGAATCTTGCTACAGCCGTTCCGGCGTTCCCAGGCGAAAGAACTCGCAGCGGATGACGCGGCAGACCGCCGGCAATTGTTTCCAGAGCCACGGCGATCGCCGATAGGCCCTCATTGATTATGCATGGGCTATTTGATTAGGCGATAGCTCTAATGGAATATCGCGGTGCGCGCGGGTTAATTCGAGCTGAGCCGCGGGAAGCGCCTGCATTACGGGGCGCTTTTCGCAAATTGGGGGCCGTAAAAAGTGGAGCAGCGCTGCTATCGCCGACTGTCGCACTGCTGCAATTTGCGGCGGCCACGCCCCCTACACCGCCGACCAGCGGGACGCCGACGCAGGGCCGGCGCCGCTCTTCGGCCGCGACGCGGGCTCTTGGGGCGTCCCTGTGGCCGGAACGACGCACGTCGCGCGAAGCGACGCCGCTAGTGGTGTCCTCGCGACCACTTGGCGCATAATTGAGTGAAATGCGTGGCGAAGGTTGCGGCGGCGATTTTCAGCGGGAAGACGCTCGAGCCGGCCCTGCACGCTCCAGTCCTGACTAAGCGGTTTGTACTTGCGAATTTCCGAGGGACCCGCCATTATCATAAAATCACGCTCTCGTCGTTGACATTACGCTCGCCTTTCGCTAAACGTTTAGCTAAATTTACTTTTATTCTCTTCGGAATTGAGTGCAGCCATCCCGACGGCATTTTCTGCTAAAGGAAAATGAACAGATGAATTGTTACTTTGATCATTAATCATATATGGAAAAATAAACTTCTCCTTCTTCTACTTTTCCCATTCTTTAATCCTTATCTCGTTGGAAACATCAGATGGAAAAATAAACGAAATATAAAAGTAGATAAATAAAATCAAAGCCAAATATACAGGGTAATCAATAATAGTAGTAAAAAAGGTAGATCAACTCCACCTGTCATACATAGTTAGCTAATTCAAGTTTTGTAGCAAACCATTGATCACGTGGCTATCTAATTGTAAACATGGAATCCTTAACCTTCAAAGAAAGGCTGTTTATGGTACAGAAATTTTATAAATTGTGTCACGATCCGACAAAGCTTTAAGGAGTCGCCCTTGGGCAAAGACAAAAATTTTGAAAGGACGATAAGCAGGTGAGAAAAGATAAAATTTTAGGGTAAAAAGTACAATCTGTAACATTTTCTCGCTACTTTTAGACTGATTCAGAGATTTGAGACAACTGGCAGTGTCTAGGATGCCCGACCATCTATCGCTGTGACGTCACAAAATATCGAAAAAGTTTGAGATCTTTTCGAAGATCGGCCAGGTTTGTTGATTCGGTGAACAGTTCAACAAGTCGGAATCAGCTATGGGAACGTCAAAACTATCCTAACAAACTATTTGAAAATGTTCCCATACAAGATTCAAGTCCATCAGACGCTCCATGATATCGAGGAGAAGATTCCAATTTGGCCGACTGATGCTTCGAAAATTTAGTTTAGTGATGAGGCTCTTTTGTATTTGCAAGGTTTTGTTAACAAACAAAACATGGGCCACTGGGGTACCGAAAATCCTCATCTTGGAATTGTAAAGCCTCTCTTTTCAGCAAAAGTGACTACGTGGTGTGCAATTTTCAAAAGATTCGCTGACCATATTTCATTGGTGCGAATGTGAACTCTCAAAATTACTGCCAGATGCATGAAGATGGGTTTCTACAAGGAGCAAAGAGAGCCAAAATGCTCAACGATTACTGGTCCGAAAGTTTTTCTACTCTTCTGGATAATTTTGGAACACGTGTTATATGCCTAAACTCCTATAATTTTGCTGGTGACGGAATTAATTGGCCACCATATCCATGTGATTTTTTTCTATGGGGATACCTGAAGGATCGAGTCTACGAAGGCTCTCCAAGGCGAAAATAGCCATAAAAAATAAAGTTTCGGCCATTGGAAGAGAAACCTTTCAAATAGTAAATGAGGCTTTTGAAAGTAGGCTGTTCCATCTTGTTTGGTAGTCAAGGTTCACATTTTGAATTTTGGTAATCGACCAGCTACTTAAGAAATTATAAGCAAATAATTTCCGGCACTGCTTCACTTGTTCCTGGCTCTTGCTAGTTCTCCCCAGTTTCTAATCTGTTTTTCTATCAGGTGCGTCCACCTTTTCTCGGCCTTACTTTCTTCCTTTGCCTTTCTAGTATTCTCCAGGTCACTTCTTTAACGTTTTTTCTGCCGTCTATTCTTTCTTGATCACCTAGCCGTTGCAACCTTTCTGTAGTTCTTTCCTGCTTCTTACTCATATCACCAGACCTTCGACCTATGTTAGTCTCCCAATGTTTTTTTGCATTTTTGCAATCCATTTTGTCACTTTTTATATACTGGAAATATAACTACCTTATTCTACGACTTTGGCATTGTTTCCATTTACCACATTTTAGTTATCAATTTTATAATTTGCCTTTATATGATGTTTCCACCATACCATATCTTTTAGAGTTTTATTATTTTTCATTTTGCTTATTGTATCTTTTATAATGGGTTTTGTGGCTGCTTCTTCTCTATTAAGCGTATTTCCTTGATCTGTTTGATCCACCTTTCTATCTTTTGTTTATTACCTTCTAATACCTTCTTCGTTTTTGATAAATGCACATTATTTTGATATCCCGTTTGAATATGGTTTACATCTTTGTAGAAACTTCTAATTTCTTTTACTCGGCATTTTTCTCTTTTATTTAGTTTTCAAAATAATTTTGTTCCTTTTTTAGTTTCGCTTTCACATTTTTTCTCTGCCTGGTACATTTTTAATAATTTTCTATTGACGCTTTTTGTAATATTCTTGTTCTAACTCCTCATTCAACAATTTTTTTCTTCGTATGGCAGATTTATAATTGCTTCCGATCTTCTCCATCTCTCTTCAATATCGTTTACAGATATCTTCTCTTTGTTAGGTATTTCTTTTATATACATCTTATATTATCTCCTTTCTTGCGATATATCTTTCGTGTTTCCTTCTTTTTTTCCTATACTCTTTCTATCACTTACCATATTGTTTTTCATTTGTCTTCAGACTTCTAGGAATAGAGAAAAATATTTTAATCTTCAGGTTTATAACCGCTATTTTGTGTCAAGATGAAAGTAGAAAATAATAGCTCTTTGGTTCCCTTGAGTAGAGAAATACAAAAGACTTTTCTATTTTTTGATTGTTTGATCCATGACAGATAGAAAGAGATACAAAGAGATACAAAGGCACTAATATATGATGTATCTAGAACCACTTTTTTCTCTGGGCAATCTAAAATCTTGGGAAATCAATAAAAACTTCTCGTTGCTTTCGTCAAAAAATCGCTGCTGTTCTGCCTAAATGTCATTATTTGAATGGCACCATTTTCAAAACAGACAAAAAACTGTATCGTCTATTCTTTGGTGTAATGAAATAAAATTTATCACTCTTTTGTTACCAATTTTTTAAATGCTGTTAAGTTTCTGACGACTTCTGTAGTTATAATTTTAGAATCTGAATATTAAGAGTAGTAGGGAACTATTAACTAGAAAACCAGAAGGTTCAAAGATAACTAAAGATAAAACATGTTGAGATAGATAATAACGAAGAACATATTGAACAAAACCTTTTACAGACCTTTAAGGTCCTTAAGACTTATAGATCTTAACGATTATTTTTCTTCATTTTTAACGATCATTCTCCATTGGCGTCTATTATGTGTCATTGTCCTCCGCTCTGTTACAACGAGACTTCTCACGTCTGACGTCACCGCATCTAACTATTTTTTCCTTGGTCTTTCTCTTTTTTTTCCCTTTTCTTTCCTCTAATACTCCCTTGGTATGTCTGTGCTCTGGCATCTTAACCATCTTAACCTTTGCGCTTAAACATATTGAACTGTGCTACGGTATCCGTATAATTCTTTTATCTCTTGATTTATTTTTCGCCTCCATATACCATATTTGGTTTTGTTCCTCCTAATATTCTTCTCAGGACCTTTCTCGCCCATACTTCTAATTTCATTTCATTCTTCTTTGTTAAAACCCATACCTCGCATCCGTACACTACCGCTGATCTTACTACTGTCCTGTATAATCTCATTTACGCTGTTCTAGAAACTACTTTTGAACTTAGCTTTTTTTTAATTTTTTGTTCTCTTGATTAATGCTAGTAATTGTTACCCCCAAGTACTCAAAATGGATCACTCTCTCAATATTATAGATTGCTGCGTCCGTCTTGAATCTGGTGAATACTCCCTTTTTGTTGTTCCTTGTTTCATTATTTTGTATTTCGTTTTATCTTCATTTATTCTTAATCCATAACTTTCTGTAGCCTTTTCCATTTTGCTAGTCCCTTCTTCGATCTGGTTACTAATGCTATGTCATCTGCATAGGCAATTGTTTTCGCTGGTATATTACTCCTTGCATTCTTCTAGAACTAAATTAAATAATACTGTGGATAATGGATCCCTCTGACTGACTCCGGTCGCTACTGAGAAACTGTTTGCTTTTCTTCCTTCTGCTGTTATTTTGTTCAGCCTGTCTGCCAGGAGCATCTTTACTAAACTGATTAACTTTCTTGGAATCTTCAACTTTTTCATCGCTAGATATAATTTGCTTTTTTCTATCGAGTCATAAGCCTTCACAAAATTATTAAACAAGATATGTAAACCTAGGTTTTGCTCGCAGCTTTGACTTTGAATCATTTTCACCATAAAAATCTAGTCCATCGTTGATCTTTCCTTTCTAAACTCTCTTTGATATTCTCCTACTAGGTTGCCATTATAGCGGCTTTATCTCTTTCTAATGATTCTTACTAATACTTTATAAACAACGTCAAGTAGTAAAATCCCCTTGTAATTTTCTCAGTTACTTCTGTCTCCCTTTTTTAGAATCGGACATATCAAGGCGTTTCTCTTTTAAAAAACAAGAGCCCTTAATGTTTATTGTTGGTCTTCACCATATAAAGATATATGAAACATCAGTTACACCCATAGCACACTGTCTAGCCAATTAAACTGATGCTACTGGCAGTAAGTAGCCTTTTACTGTTTTCAAGAAACCAACTGAATCATGGACTATGTTAAATGTATTGATCCGGTCCTTTGAGAGCGGTTTTCAATACTAAACATATCCTTAATGGCGCCAAGAGAGCTTGGAAAACACATGGACCAAACATAGTAACAATCAAGGCCAAAATAATCCAGCTAGAGACATGTTCTTATTGAGCGGTTGTGTAAGGTGTCGTGTTTGGCACATCAGATGTGATGCGCAACAACCGAGCAATGAGGGGGCACATACGGAAGCCTCGACTTTCCCATTCTCAAGCCATACTCACCCGGGGGACACAAAACCTCACCATTATTGCTCACAACTTTTAAATTATGTTTGCTGTCCAAAACAAAACGTTTTCGAAACCGAAACCATTAAATGAGCCACATCAACGCTCCGGCCAACACAAAGCCTCCCACTTTTGATCTTCCGCTGAAGGTGCGCCACGCCATGCCCGTCTACCTGACCATTGTCTATCCCAGCGACGCAACAGGCGATGACACAGTAACAGCGATATCGAACGAAAATAAAGCGCCAAAAGGGGCACGCTCTCTTCTGTCAAGTCACCGTAAACCTATTAGCCGCTAAGTAAGCCCCTCGCGGGCTGCGCCTAAGCGTAAAACGATTAAACGATTACAGGTAATTGAATCGGCCATGGACGATCGGTCGCGGGATTAATCGCCGCCTTGTTTTGTACTTGCAGATTAGCGGTATCGGGCGCTTACGATCTGCGGCGACTCCTGCGTGATTGGGAACACCCTGGAGAGGATTGTTCTCGAAGGCGATTAAGAGGGCAGGGACGTTGCGAAAGGCGAAAGGATAAATACCAATAAATGTAATCCGGTCACACTTTCTCAATGTGTAGTTAATTACCTATCGATAGAACAACGGATATAAATAAATATTCAAATTCAATACTGTATCCAGCTGTTCCAGTCTAATAACCATACACCTCATGAATAATTAAGTAGAGTTAAAAAGGTTGGTCTTTCTCTTGCTCCTCTACCATTCATTTTTTAAATTACTTCAAGATAATCCATCACTATATTTTGACTAAATAGCTCTTACCCTCTTCTCTTTCTCTCCCCCTTTCCCCTTTCCTATAAACTTTTAAATAGTGTTCAGTTTGTGTCTTTTCCTCCATTTTATTTAATTATCAGCATCAACATGCGTCAGCTCGAAAAACATTTGAGGCCCATGACTTTTGATATCACTGTTTTATATTTTCATCTATCCCTAGTCTGTGCTTTCCAATTAGCAATTTTTAGTTCTCGTAAATCTTCCACACACTCTCACCACGCCCTCTTGAGTCTTCCTCGTCTTGCTTCCCCATACATTTTTTTTCGAATATAACGTACCTTCGTACCCTGCTATCCTCCATTCATACTACATGACCTAACCACTTCATTTTGGCTTGCGTAATTATTACAGTGATAGAGGGATTCTTATAAAGACGTTGCAGTTCTTGGTTTGTCCTTTCTTTTACGCTTCCCTGAATCATTTTTAGTATTTTTCTCGTCCAAATTTCAATTCTCTTAATAACTTCTGCTCTCAAAATCTAGGTTTCACTTAGATATAACGCTAGCGGTTATTATCGTTTTATGCAATCGAATCTTCGCAGCATTAGATAAATCTTTCGCTCTCAAAATTTTTGATATCAAATTGTTCTTTTGGTGCCTAGCATTAGTGGCCTTATTTCTATTTCTTTTTTTGGGTCCACTTCTACTCCGAGATATATAAATTTAAACACTCTTTCAAAAATATATCTCTTATCTTCTACTTTTCACTTTTTCTTTTCATATTTCAGCAATTCTATCGATATTTCTTCACTTACAGGGTTTTTACCATTTATTATTTCTTCAACCTCTTCTAGCGTTGGGGGTTTAATTTCTTGCTCATTTGTTTGGGTCAAATTTATCTTAGTAATATTTGGTCCTTCCTCCTATGCCTTTCATAAGTCTTTGTAATGTTCTTTTCAGTACGTCCGTTTCTGCCCCCTAATAGTTCCATTCTTTTGTCTTCTGTGAGTAGTGTTTTTGGTTGCTATCCTAAAATGGTTGCGTATTTTTACAGCAGCTTTCCTCTATCTTGTTTACTGTTTTTTGCTAGAAAATCAATCTTCTTTTTGCTAAAGACACTTTTAGTTTCTTTCCTTGCTTCTCTATAAGCTCCGTAGTTTTCTTCCGAACTAACTATTAACCACTTTTTTTCTGGATTCCTTTCTGTTCTTGATTGCTCTTATACATTGACTGTGACCTTCTGGTATTAGCTTTTTGTAGAAACTTTTGTCAGTTTTGTTTGATAATTCTTTTTATTGGGCCCTTTTTTCTATACTTACTCTTTCACAAGTTCTATATCCGTTCCACCCGTATATGCTCTCTTTTTTTCCTTCTTTTAATCCCTCTAAGTTCACTTTTTTGGTTGCTTTTGCCTTCTCCTCGTAGTCTTGGTCTTTCTTATTTTAATGATGTTTCTACCATGTAATAATCTACATCTACTCCACGATAAGATCTTACTGTTTTTATTAAAAATGTATGAATTTTTCCACCAGGATGTGCTCTACCTATTTTGTTATTTGTGATCTGGACTAACTTACGTTCCCTCGTAAATTTCGTTACCTGATTTGAAATTTGATTTTAAGCTTTAAGCTCTTGTTCCTTCCCAATTTTGACATTAAAATCTCTTATTACTAGTTTCTCTCTTTATAATTTTTTTCTTTGTCTTCTGCTTCGGCGTCTTCTGCTGGTGCGTGGCAGTTCACTATACTTATTTTTCTATATTTTCTTATTAACCTGATATAACTTAACCCGTCCTTTATTTTCCTTGTTTTTGTCAATGATTGTTTCAATGAGCTATTTAAAATAAAACAGCTACCCAGCCTATTTTTTGTTCCTCTATAATTTAAGAATTATTAATTACCAATTTACGTTATTTCTATTTTATATTTCTCTCCTTCACTTATTAATAGTTTTAAGATTCCTCCTTTATTCACTTCTTTTATATTCCATGTAGCTAGGATTATCTTATTTTCTTCTTTTTGATTTCTTTATAATTCATCTTGTAGCCGTTGCTTTTGGCTGTTTCGTTATCTATGATCAGTCTGAATGTTTCTTCCTCTTTCCTTTTTGAATCTAGCTCAGTTACCTCCGTCTTCACCAGTTCCTGTTTATTACGGTCTTACTCGAATTTTCCTCCTTCTATTGTTATTTTAAATATATAGTCTTGTTTTTTTAGTAGACTTTTTGTTTCCATTACTCTTCACAAGAGCTCATTGCCTCATTTATGGTCTTTTCCTCTTCCTTTCCCGAACACTATACCCTTTTTTATTGTTGTTACCCAAATTAGCTGCTCTTATCTTTCCTTAATTTGTCATTGTTTGAATAAGTTTTTTTTTATTTCTAACATCTTTCCTGGACTATTCTCGATATCCTGTTGATTTTTCTTGAGTATATTTATGTACACCCTGATTTCTGCCTCCTTTGAGACTCTTTTGGTTCTAAAACAATTTTTCTTCCACTTTTCAAATTCCTCCGGCGATTCTTTGTGTCTTTACCTCTTTATAACTTCCTTTGGCAAAGTTATAATTTAGGATCTTAGTCCCCTGCCTTGCTGTTGCTGAATATCTATTCACTTTTGTATACCCCAATCTTGTGTTGCTGCCTAATTATACGCGACCGTTCTCACGCGCAATTGATAAATACGTCTCTGTCCTTTTACCTCATTTTAACTTTCGTACGGGCTATTGTTCTGTAGTGGCGATGCTGACAGTGCGGACAAAAGTATGGCTTTTGGAGTTAACCGACAAAAAAAACAAAATAATTTTGCTAAAAGATTCTACAACATATAAAAACCCCCTTAGTGCCTAAATTAGTTCAAAATTCCCTAAAATAGGTGAAATTTTCCTACAGTTGGTAATACTAGTGTAGATTTTAGACAATTGAATTAATAAAAAAAAACATTCTCAATAAAGCAGTAAAATATATCAATGCCAACTATAATAAACAGAACATATTTGGTACACGAATTATTTAAAGACAGCCGAGAGGGTACCATAGGCACTTTTAGAGAGCTTAACCTACAAAACTACCTTCACGATTAGAGGAAGAAAATGGCGTTCTTCAGTATTAAATCAGTTACGTTATTTGATCGATATAGTGTTTTTTAAAAACAAATAGGATATAAAAACACATCCTTAAAATATGACTTCACCAAGACACAATATGTCGTTTTTCTTCTGTCTTTCTGACTTATGAGAGACGAGAAAGTTATTTGATTTTGAGGATTTCTGGGGCTACAAAAAACCAGAGCCAAAAACAAAATTTTCAGAGGTTTTGTGAATATAGGAACAAAATTGCGTTTTTCATTGTCTGACAGATAAACGAAGAAAGTCAGATATTTTTTTTGATCATGGATAAGATCCAAACATTCTCAGCTTGTGGTTTCAAAAAGTCACATTACACCGGTTTATGTCTCTCTCCAACTTTCAAGGAGCAAGAAAAATTATTTTAACTTAGGAATTTCTGGGGTTTTCAGAGGATCTCGTGAGTATAGGGTGACTATAGTAGTTTGGTTAATATAATGCTTAATAAACAAATAAAGAAAGTCAGCAGTCATTTTTTTTTAATCTATCCGATTTTTGAGAGGCCAGAAGATTTTTTTTATACGGAAATTTGCGTGGCTGTCAAACAATGTTGACTAAAACGGACGTTTCCACGGGATGTCGCGATTAGAGGAACAAAATGGCACTTTTAGTTATTAAATCAGTTAGGTCATTTGCTTGATACAGTACGTGATAAATAAACGCAGAAAGTCAATTGACACTTGTTTAAAGACAGATAGAATTGAAAAAATACTCAAAATGTGGCTTCACCGAGTCACAATGTCCTGTTTTTCATTTGTCTCTACGACTATCGAGAGGCAAAAAAACATTTTAATTTACAGTGCAAGACACATAAACAAAGAAAGGCAGTCACCATTATATTTTTTGAAAGCAGATGGGATTTACAAACATATTTTTAAAAAGCACAATATGTCGTTTTTCGTTTGCCTCTTCGACTTTCGAAAGCTGAGAAAATTATTTTAATTTAGGGGTCACAAGAATAAAGGAGCAAAAAGTGTTCCGTTTTCAAATCGGTCATGTCGTTTTATACAGTATCAGACAGACAAGTCAAATTGAATTATTAATAAGCAGCTCAATAATTTTCGATGTTGCAACCAAATTTCGATGTCCCCTCAAAATCGACGTAACCTGAAAAAGTGAAGCGAAAAGCTTGCTTTCCATTGTTTTACACTCGGTGTCCTAACCTCCTCTGATGACGCGTGCTGCGAACGGCAGATTTCCGCAACCGTCGGAGCGCGTCCATTAATCAGGGCCGCTCGTCCGTCTCAATGCTCGCGAGAGGAACTTTCTAATCCGCCCAGCGGGGCGCGGGGGGACGGAAGTGTCCGGGATGCTGCGGCCTGATTGCGGCCGGGGGTGGCGCGCCCCCGCTGCGACGATAATTACTTAAGGGCCCCGCCCTGGGCGCGCCGCGTGCCCGCATCTCATTACACTTGTTGACAAACGATTACTGCGCACTGATATATCCGACTTATAAATACGCGGCCTCATCTCCATGAATCCCGAGGAGATTAGTCGGGCCCGCTTGAAATATTCATAGCGCGACGGCGGGGGGAGGGGATCGAAACGGAAAAGTAGATTAAAAACGGGGACGCGCCGGAGACAAATGAGGTTTGTTGTCTGCGTCTAACGACTGTTTAACACCGCGCGTTTTTATTGGCCACGCTGAAAAAGGTTGTTGGTAGCACTGAACATAGTAATTTTATGCTACTACATCAATAATGAAGAATATCTACCAAATCAAAGTAAAAAATCTGTTTCACTTTTTTTAAGTTACCAATTAAGAACAGAGAAGAGTCTTTTTAGACTTCTGACAAACGGTGCAATAAAGTCTTTTCTGTATATTCCAAAACACCACACTAGTAGACTTCGTTCTATGGGACAAATTCAAAGAACAATCTTACATAAACAGGAGTTGATAATTTTGAGGATAAAACTCCAAACTTTTGGAAAAGATATCTCCATATTCTCGGTTTAAAGAACATGAAAAAAGAAAAACTTCTTCTCACCAAACTCCATCAACTTTATATTAAGATTTTTGGCGTCCCAAAATATTGCGCAGTGACTATTTCGTCATAATACAGCTCAGTGAAGAACTCGTCTTATTTATGGCGATATAAACGACGTTGTTCTCTCTGGGGTGGAGAGTGTTGGTTAAGATCTTGACTAATCTCCAGATGGAACTGTTGGTCAAGCTGAAGATTTCCAGCTCGCTCGATTCATCTATGTTTTTCCAGATTTTTCATTTTAATTTTCATTTCTGAAGGTCTTCTTCTAAAGATCTTCGCGATAATCCTTATGCTCGTCGCGGCGTCGGTTTTGTTATGTGGCTTTATGTTCTTTTATCCATTTCTTTCATCTCATATTTTTGTTTTCCTCTCTTCTTTCCTATCTCTTATATTCTGTCTAGCCATGATTATTTAGCCTTCCTCTTTTCTTCCTTTTTCCTTTGCCTGATCCTATTGTCTTCTTAACTATATTTTCTGATTTTATTCCGGTGATGTGACCGTACCAGTTCAATTGTCTATTTTTTTTGTAATTGGTTCTGTCTTTGTCATGCTTTTTATTTGTTAACTTCTTATTCTGTGTCATGTTTTGTTTTCTTTTTCTTAGATACCTTAATTCGATTGGATTTATTTTCACCTCATGCTTCTTTAGCAACACTCAAGTATCACTAACGATGGTGATCTAGTCTGCATGTCTATTTTTTTTCCTAGTACGTTTTGATTATAGTATAGAATATGTTTGTCCTTTTGCTTTCTTATATTTTCTAAAGTCAAGCTTCCATTATCAGTTAGTACACTTCCTACATATTCATTTGTACTCAGTAGTTCTCGGTTTTGATGTTTACATGTTATTCTTTTATCGTCTTCTGTTATTGTTTCATTTATTACAATAAATTTACTTTTATTTGCGTTTATTTTTCTTTCGAGGGTTTTAATCTCTTGAGTCTTTTTGCAATCAGGACTATGTCACATGCATAAACCAGACTATCTTTGTTGGTATAAGGTTTCAATATCCAATAGTTGTTAGTTCCGTATGTTCTTATTTTTTGTGTACAGGCAACAAAAGATTTTTCTTCCATCTTTTCCATTCTTTCCTCTGCCCATTTAATTATCTCCAGATCAATTTCATGTTCTCCTCCATCTGTTTCTGTTTTTATGTTTCTTAACGCTTCTTCTATTTCGATCAATTTTATTTTTTTTATTTCTTCATCAAATAGTCTATTGTTTTCTTCTTCTGTTTCTTTATTAATTACAACCAAATCTCTTCTGTATTAGTTATTATTTTTAATTACTTATTGCTACTTTTATAGTCTTCCTGTAGCTGCGTTCCAAAGTTTTGTCATTTTTATTTAGGGGATCTTTAGTTTTTATGTATTTCTTCCAAGCTTGATTTTTAATTTTCTCTTTATTTTCTGCCGATGACCATTCTGTACAATTTTTTCTTGACGTTATGTTTTTTGTTAGGCAACCTTTTTTGCCTTTTTATAGTTTACTTTTTAAGTGTTTTCCGTCTTTCAACCATGTCTCAATTGGATTTGGTTCCTTTTATATCGATTAGTTCCTCATCTAATATCGTCCGTTTCATTTTGTAGATTTGTATCTTCTCATAGTCTATATCCTGCTTCATTTCATGTATATTTGCAGTTACCATTCTACGATTTGAACCGATTTTATATACGGAGATCGTTAAAACTTGTTTTCTCGTGTTTCATTTTATTTGTGTAGGTTATATAGTCTGCTACGCTTTTTACGTTTCTTTTATCAGCTACGAAGGTGTGTTTATTATTTTATATTTTAAAATTTAAAATTAATCCGAACAGATCATACTGACTGTTGGTTAGACAAGTCCCATACTGTACATGGAAGAGAAATACCATTCTTTACCAATTTTAAGTTAAGATACGTCTTTTCAAGCACCCTGTCGCCCGAATGCTAGATGCTACACGATAATCCTTCAACAAAAAACAAATTTCTTTGTGTATTGTACTTTTTAACTAAAACATTAAAAAAGATTTTGAAGATATTTTTATCTACTGTTTTGGTATTTATAGATCTGATTTAATTAAAAAAAGTTTAAGTTTTTCTGTAATATTACAGAAGTAGATATGGGAATAGGTAAAAACATTGCCATCTGGAAACATGCCAATCAATCAAAATTTGTACCAATGTGGTACCATAACATGGATTTACTATAAAACATCTAAAATGAACATAAAATCATCGAGAATAAATGCATTTTAAATTTGTGATGTTGATCTCTTGAGGCTACAATACTCATTCTACATACAATTCGTTGCATTTATTTCTTAATGCTATTGCCTATTTTTTGCTTGTTATTTGCCATATAGAAATAGACGGACACACAAACTTACTTACAGACAACACGATCATTTTAAGTAATTTTTTAAACACCCCAAATAAATAGTCTGAGCGTAAGAGCAAGGTCTATCCCTATATCATTATTTATCTCTTTATCTATCTGTCTATCTTTTTCCACGCCCTGCCTCTTTTTAGACAAATGATTAATGGGCGGCTAGTCAATCCGTAAACAGTGTTACCATTTTTGGTATCATTTTCAGATTTTACCAGAAAACCTGTTCATTTCAAACCTAGTGAGTTTTTTTTTTCACGTTGATTTCTATCGTTTTTCCTTGATCGGCAGTTGAATGTGGTAATATTGCGTGAGATAAATTTTAACACTCTACCATTAAGCGAATGTGCAACGTTCTTTTAACTAACATAACTTCTAAATATTTATAGTTAGATGAAACTATTGAATTATTTCAGCTACCTTCATATCCTTGATTTAAACAACATGAAGGAAGAAAGACTCCAGATCGATAAAAGTACTTTAGATACAAAGATTTTTGCCATTTGAATAAATAGAATGATATAGTATGTACACGTAATAATCCTGAAGCTTAGGAGAAGGTGTCTTATGAGCTCATCAGCTCTGTTGTAGTTTAGCATCTTCTCAATCTTTATCATCAAAATATTGATAAGCACAAAAACTGAACCTCTTCAAGAAGTACCTAAATCTTTCAGCCGTCTACACGAGAGAATTTGTGTTATAGCTCAGCTGATCTTTGGTGTGACCAATAGCAAAAACAGATATAGAAGATATAAAAGCAGCCATTTTGAATATACAAGATCATTCAGGAAATTTAAAAATGCTTTAAGGCGTTCAAAAGTAATTGAAAATTTCCTTCGAAATTTCAGTTGTATTATAGATTAAAATGAGCGTCCACTGCGCGTATGAAGACTACAGTGACATATAATGCTACCAAATGGCGTTACTAAAATGCAGAGAAGAAAAGGTAGTGAGTCATTTGTGCACTGCTGCGAGTGTAGTTGTGGACAAAGTAAGCAACAATGGATTGCTGAATATCGGTGTTTAAAGGCAACATGTGTCTGACTTGTTACTGGAAAACAAGAAAATCGCATTTGATGGATCAGGTATGTCTCGTCATGAGGACTTAAAAAGGATCTGTGCACAATGGATTTTCAGAAGTATACGTAAGAATACATATCCCAACGTTTGCTTCATCCGTACAGCATAGATTCAGAGATGTTCTTTAAGTGTCTGATCGCAGAAAAACAAGCCATAGTACTAAAGATAAAAAAAATACCAGTCTACAGAATGGCAGCATATTAGTAGCCTTCATTGCAAAAATCTACGGACGTGAGTGTTTATTCCAAATCAAATGGCATTTGCCCTTTAGGATCAACAAAAGATTCTGGTGATGAAATTACTGTGATCTTGTGAAAGGATTACCAGTTAGCGGTACTGAGAATCGCCGAGGAAATGTGGTGGGTTACTTTTAACATGATAATGGGCAGCTACATGTACTCGAGTATACCGTGCTGCCTCACGTCCCATATTCGCCAAATCTTTGGTCGGGCGGCTACTCTCTATTTCTTGCAATTAAAGAGAAAGGGTCTGGTAAGAGGTTCTTCTCCAACCATAAAGCTCAGTCGATTGTCCACAAAGAGCACCATGCCACATTCAAAGAATGATGTCCAATAGCTTTACAAAAACGGAAAAAAAACACCTCTAACAAAACGTATACTTATCTCTTCCTATTAACAGAATAGTGAGACGAAAACTATATAGTGCCATCGAGCAGGCTTACAACGTCTTGTTTTTAAAATACTACATTTCAAAGTAAAATAATAAAAGGGAAAAGTAATGAGGATTAACTTGATAAGATTTGCCATAGTTAAATCTAAACCCTGGATTGGTTATTTAAAAGCAGGTTTTTAAAATTTATCGAGAATTCTGTACAACTACAGTAGATTTTTCATCTACATCCACTTCTACCTACCATGTTAAGCATATATATATATATATATATACTTACAGCTTACTCTCCTAGACTGTTTCGATGACCTTCTCAACTTGTCAGTCCAGAAAATGACAAAATCACTGCGTACATCATCACAGTAGAGATTTTTTTTTAAATTTCTCTTCTAACTACAGAGGTGGAAGGTTTCTTCCCTCTTCAATGCACCTAGGATAATAAAGATCAGTCACATCAATCTCTTAAAGTAGACACTAAAGGTCAATCAATTTAACATATCCAATACTTTGTAACACTGTTAGATGACAGTTTCCGTTTCTTTTGAGATTAATACCAAAAGTTGCAACACCGTTCATAAGTTGACGCTCGAGTAAATGATCATGTTGTTCATTTGTTTGTCTATTTAACCGAATATCAGTTTGTGTCTACCCATGTATCTGTATGGTCAATCTTCCTGGCTTAGCTTCTCCGTCAAAGGTTGCTTATCATATTAGCTATCCTTTGCTGATCTAAATTGTTCGATTGATGTCATGCGATCGATTGTATGGTCAATAACAAAATAAAAACAATTACTTTGGATTAGAAGACAAATTAGTGAATGAGTATTGTAGACTTCAAAGATAAATTCATCCATTCTCGATGATATTTTATTCCCCTTTTAAAAGTTTTGTGATTATTTAAAAATCAATATTATGCTACTACATTGGTATTACTTCGTTAATTTACGTATGACAAATTTTGATTGATTAACTTGGATGGCAATGTTTTTACGGATTCCCATGCCTGCTCCTTACTTACATTACGATGCTATATCTTTTTACTGGTGCTGTATGGGAGTGAAACGTGGACACTAAAAAAACAAAACCTAAAGAAGATCGAGTCGTTTGAGCTATGGGTATATCGACGGATTTTAAAGATACCATGGACCGATAAGATTACTAACCGCGAAGTACTGCAACGAATTAGAAAAGAAACAGAGCTTGAATTTACCATACAAAAAAGAAAACTGGAATACTTAGACACATCATGAGAGGTCCTAAGTATAAGATATTGCGGCTGTTTATACAGGGGAAGATAATTAGAAATAGATCTATAGAAGACGTATCGCTTGGCTGAGAAATCTCCGGGAGTGGTTCAATTGCACTTCAGTATATCTAATCAGAACGGCAACATCTAAGATCCGTATAGCCTTGACGGTCGCCAACCTCTAAGAAGAAGATGCTTACTCCTGTAATGTTGCAAAACTTAAACTTTTTCTTATTTCGATAAAGTCTAGACCCTAATAAGTTAGTGAAAAGAACATAAGGAACAAAAAAGAAGAAGGGGAAGACCGAGAAAAAATAGATGCAACAAATAATAGACGCAGAAAAAGAGAAGGTCAAAATACTAAATGAGTTGAAGCTACTGACAGCATTCAGGAAGAAGTGGAAGGAATGGGTAAACGAAAGGAAGGACAACTAACCCAAATCTGACACCGAATGGATAAAAGGAAGAAAGAAGAAGAAAAAGAGAAGATCTGGAAATACCAAAATAACAGATAAAGTATATCTTTAAGAACTTTGTTTAGTTAAAAAATATGAAACCAAATAATTTTTTTAGTTTAAAGATTATCATGTAGTATCTAACGTTAAATTTAAAACTGGTAAACGATGATATTTATCAACAAAGATGTCCATATCCTTGTGAAACCAAGAGTCAGTATGACCTATTCGGAGTAATTTAAAATCTTCATTGTCTCCTGCAACAGATTTACGATTTGCGAGATCACTGGTGTATAACGCTACCTTCGGCTTCCTGATTGTTAATTTAAAGTAGAAAACTCTAGCTGTTAATAGGCTTTTGTAGGACCTAGTCTACCCCTACTTAACTAACACAGCCAGCTGTGTCAATACAAAAGAGATACTGTCTTAGTTAACTATTTCTTATTGGATAATTGCTTACAGTGTTCATAAAATACAAAAATTAGTTAGAATTCTTCACCTTGAATCTTACACGGTCTTTTGTATACTTTCGGGTACATTACTTTCGCTCGTTTTTCTCATAATCAGAATAAGACTGATGAGATTGCACATTTACCAGAACATATCAATCCGACGCTCGAAAGGGAATAAAGGATTAGAGAAGAAGAAGAAGAAACATATCTTGGTAATAAGATGGAGATATCTTAAAACTATACTAAAGTAGTGTGGTCGAAACTAAACTTTACCAAGCACTCCTAAACATTGAATCTAGCCTTTGGTGAGGGAGAAAATCTCACCAAGTGTGTGAAACATTTTAAAGATTGAAGAAAAACTTTATGATTGTTGAAGAACGAAAAGGAGGACACTACCAACTTCCAAAGTGTTCCTATTCAATTGTACTTTATCAAGCAAAAAAGCTAAGATAATGGAGAACCGCAACGTGCAGTGATACGAAAGGAACTAGTGACAAAATGCGTAGAAAAACCCCGTAAGAGGAAAAACTATCTAAGACCGTCATCACTGCTCAGCTTCAAACGCATTCAATTCTGTTGCCATGTCGTACAAAGCACTGGTGATCACTACTCAGAAGACTATGCTAAAGATTGACCATCTACTTAAGCATATTTATGCAAGCTACTTCCAACATCCGTTTTACCACGAATCCTGCCCAAGTTAGAAAAATAACATACCTTCTACCTCCAAAGTTAAAAAATTCCGAAAAAGCATAAATATGATAAGCAAGTCCTCATCCTGGCTGATAGTTCCATCAGGATCTAGGCGAGGTCTTAATCATCCATTTCGCGAAAAGAACGTCGTTTATACCGCCACAAATAAAGACGATCTCTTTGTTAAACAGTTCTGATGACGAAATTACCGTCTTACTGCTTAATACTTTTGAGCGACATCAATCTTAACACAACATTGGTGGAGGATGGTGGAAAGAGGTGCAGCCGCGTACATCTGGTTCTTGTATATCATGCCTTATTCATACTGTCGTTCCCAAAAGCTAAAATCATTCGAATAGCTGCCTTTGACCTATATTCGCGTTTTCGTTATTTTGATTACT
The DNA here is from genome assembly GCA_036346155.1 of Sinelater perroti. Classification (NCBI taxonomy): domain Eukaryota; kingdom Metazoa; phylum Arthropoda; class Insecta; order Coleoptera; family Elateridae; genus Sinelater; species Sinelater perroti. Next base: position 17,300,136 of record JARFIY010000254.1, on the reverse strand, counting down.
TTCAATTCTTTTTCTCTTGTCAGTTATCTTTAGTCGTAGTTCTTGTTCTCGAAATTTCATTAGCTAATTATTAATAAACTGCCTCACATAATAGGCAAAAGTACTAACCATTTTTTCACTTTTTTAACTGATTACAGCGTTTGAAAGCTGTTTTTGCAATTTAATTAAAGTAGCAAATAATTTGAAAATGTAGATCACAAAGTGAAGCAAAATAATCAATTAACTGTCATTAAACTTTATAAAGATTATCGAAAAAGGCAACATAAAGTATAGAAACAGAGTAGCAAAAATAATGAATGAAAAGTCTTAAAATAAAAATGTGATAATTGAATCTGAATTCATTTTTAACAGTTTATAAACAAAAACAAAAAGACCTGTTAAATGAGCCTTTCTCTAACCAATAAGACCGGGTTCGATTCCGACGCGGCTGACGTCATTTTCTAAAGAATAACTTAACCTATAAGCAGTATAAATTCCCTAGAATATACCTAGAGGGATTCAGTAGTCTCTTAAAAAGCATAGAAACAATTTTTAGCATAAACAGTTCGCTATGCATACAAGAAAACTCTCCACCAAAATAAAATTCTATTATAACACCACCACCCTCAAACCAATGTAAGTAACGCTCATTCGGATTTTCGGTTCTTAATATTTTCTTACGCTTGTTTCATTTTTTGTAAGTTTTATTAAATGTTTACGATAATACAAAAGATAAGCTTAATTACCGATGTAATACCAAAAGTGCCAAATTTGAAAAAATAAAAACCACACCAAACACTTAACAAAGCAAAAGGCAAAAAGTAGTTCAAATATCAAAAAACCTAGAACTAAGGTCAACAAAGATTACAAAACTATAAAAATGTCTAAACTTGTTAATAAAAATAATAATGGTAATATAAAAGAATACAATAACAAACACACCTTAATAATAATAATAATAACGCTCTGCGTGGGGGCATGACTTTTCGAATTGAGAGGTCAAGGCTGTTCCTGTTCACTGACTGGTCGTCGATATGATAAGCACTGCACCTTAGAGTAAATCAATGCAAGTACTCAATTATATTTAGTGAGGAATCTCCGAAACCGGATCCATCTATACCGCTGTCAAACTCATCAACCGCTTGGGCATCCTGACGCTACGCATCTTAAATGAGTTAATTATTAAAACAAAAAATAAGAAAAAAATGGAAAAAGTAATGTAGAAACATGGTAGATTGACTTTGCACTATTCAGTAACCATAGTCATCCATAGTATCAGCCGGTCCAAGACCTTTACATCTATCCGACAACTATTGAGTGAAGTTGAACTTCAAAAATCCGTTCCAACAGGTTTAAGCTTAACAAAGTCATGTTCCTTAGCATAATTCTGGACAAGTTACTCATGAAAATACTGGAAAGAACAAGAAACTCTTATTGTCAGTATTTGTTCGGCTCAAGAGCTTCCTTAGAAGAGGATGTTGACAAATATAAAAAAAATTGACCTGAAACACAATTTTTGTCTACAATTTTGTTGTTGAAACCCTCTGTAAGGGTCGTTTTACAGTTTCACAACCTTTGGGTCATTTGTGCGCATCCTTAGTATTTGAATTATAAATAGTGATAACAGGAACCACCATTCAGTATGTGTGGGGATTAATAAATTTAATTCCAAACTGCAACCCGACACCCGTCTAGGGTAAAAGGGTTAAAAAAGAAGAAGAAGAAGAATTCCAAACTGCAGCACCAGATTTTAAGCCTGATACTCATTGACGTTTCGCTTCGTTCAAATTCTAGTCTCGCTTCGCTCAAAATTTAACAAAATGAAACTAAAAATATTCCCTAATTTTGTCCTACGAGGATAGTTGTAAGACTGACGTAAATAAATTCAGCGGACCAATCAAAATATTCCAATCAGTGTGAATTGGGCCTTAATAATCTTTAGTACTCAAAGTAAGAGCATTACTAGTATTAACTGAGAAAACCTTCTTAGCTCAGGAATGTTCTCCCCCTGTTCGCAACAAACATGGAGTAACTTGCAGGTTTGCAAAATGAACTGGGATGCTAAAGAAGAAAACTATCAGAAAGCTCTGGGAACGCTCTATTTTGTTGTCATGCGGGCTCTCGGTGTGTTAAGTGCTTTGGTAATTACTATTCAGAAGATGGGTTAGTCTTCACTGTCTACTTGAAGAAATCCATGTAATCCATCCCCATTATACATTTTAATAAAGACTTAGTAGAGATGCTATTAAATTTGATATTAACTTTATACTCATTGAAAAAAAAACGTTCTTCTTCAGAATTAAAAGAAGGAATCCTAGAGAAACACCCAGTATGATGACGCACACAGCCATCTATTTACTCTGATGACGAACAAGAGCAAAAAAACTGACTGTCAAAGTCAAAATCTCCGTCACTATAGCCTAAGAGAAACAGCTGTAGATAATTGACTTGTGGACTTCATTGATCAGGGCTAACGGTAGTTTTTAAGCAACAATGCGTAGTCAATCACCACTCAGATCACATTGAAGATCAGCCGTCACCGTTGACTCAAAGAAATTCATTTGATCAACTGCCATTGTCCGGTTTGGTAAAGAGTTAGTAGAGATGCCATTCACTGTGACATTAACTTTGTTCCTTCTAGAAAAAATATAGCCTTTCTGTCTTCACAGTTAGAAGAAAGAACCGAAAGAAACACCCAATACGATAATGTGCGCAGCAGCCCCTTTATTCGAATGACCAGCAAAAGTACAAAAGTGACTGCCAAAGTCAAAATCTCCGTTGGGATAACTTAGAGAAAAATAGCTGAAAATCTTTGTTCTGTGTAAATGATCACCATTCAGAAGATCATGCTAAAGTTCAACCATCATCGTCACTTTGAAAAAATCCATGTAATCCACCCCCACCATCCGTTTTGGCGAAGATATTGTAGAGGTGGCATCCATTTTGTTACTAACTTTTCCCCACTTACATCAAAAGTAAAAAAAAAGAATTCGAGAGAAACGCAGCGGTTTTTTTACTCCGATGAATCGCAATAGTACAAAAAACTTTCTGACAATCGGAAAATCTGAGGCTAATAGTCAGAATCTTTTTTTGCAGCCTTTATTGAAAAGGGTTAACGCTAGTACCTAAGAAAAAATGAGTATGTGATCATTTCTCAAAAGATTATTCTATCACCATTTACTTTAAGAAATCCATGGGATCCATCGCCATTACCCGTTTCGACGAAGACTTAATAGGTGGCATCTACTTTATATGCTAATTTCGTTCTCGCTGGAAGATGAAGAGACCTTCTGCCTTCGAAGTTAAAAGAACAAAATTGAGCTTCATTGATTAAGGGTGCCATGAAATGTGCGCTTACAAGAAAAGAACCGACCTTAAATACAATTTTAGTCTGCAATTATAGTGTTGAATCTCTGTATGGTAAGCAATTTGGGAGGGAAGCGATAGAGTATCAGTCTTAGTATAAAACAGACAGAAGACGGTGGGCAAAGGTAAAGGTAGACGACAAAACCAGCGTTCGCTTAATTAGACAAGTTTTCAAAAGCTGACTAAACAGAATGGCCATCTCTAGATCGTAGTGACGAAGGAAAAAGAGAAAACATTTTTCAGCATTATCAATTCTCTTTTTGATTTAATCTGATGTTTCTAAATGTCATCCAACAGCACTAAAGGTATATACTTGACATTTTGATCTGTCAAAGAACTCAAAGAGAAAAAACCTCATTCAAGAAGTGCATATATGGTGGCGCAAAATTTTTTATTTTAAAGAAAATGCAAAATAAAAATGTAATGTACAAGACCCATCTATCTATGAGCCAAGTTTTCAGGCATCATCGGTACCACTCTTAAAGTTTGGGATCAAGGAACTGACGACTCTATTTTTCTACTCCCTGAAAGTTGGAAAAGTAGCACTTAGCCAAAAAGTGAGGCATAATCGGATAGTTGTCTAAAGTGCTAAATCAGTATTGTAAGCGTAAGTTAGATTTCATCGAATTTCTCCAATTTCTGACTGGTCCTTTGGAATGGATAACGCCCTGCAGTAATACCCGTCTTCAATTAACCATACCAAAATACGTTGCACTATGTATTCCACTATTGCAGATTTTAATTCTTTGCGAAAATGTAAAAGAAATGTTTCTATTTACAAAAATCTTTTACCAAAAGTCACTGAAGTACGGAAATTACAAGGTGGTTGAGGTATCAGCACCCTGGCATAACTTTGGCATTACTGCACGCGCATTTCAACGTGAGAACACTCTGCATTCTGCGTGGGTGTCCCATTCCTTAGCCAAAGAATAACCGTCACGCCGCGATGTTTGGCGTTGTATGCATCGCTTCGTCACGATCGGCTTTCGCCTTGTTCCCTCCTATTACCAAACTGCTGATTAGATAACGATTTCTAGCCTACTACTCTTGGTTCTGGAAGAGATATCATGACTTATTCGTAAGACTTTACTAGTGTTCTATGTACAGATACGGGCAATTAAATATTTTTTAAATATTGTGTGAACTGTTCACAGTAAAATTATTTGATGTAACCCCCCTCAGCCGCGATGACCACCTCCATTCTTGGCCTGAAGCGCTCGGACCCCCTCTGTAAAGTAGCACTGCCCATATTGGCAAATAGCGCTTCAATTACCGCTGCCTAAAGATGCCACGTTAGGGTGTCTGGACCTTTCGACTATGCTCACATAATAGTCGCGGGGATTCAAATCAAGGCTATTACGGGGCCAGAATTCTTTAGACCAGAACATATCTACGTTACCCAATAACTAGTTTTGGACTAAATGGCTCGTATGTGTCGGTGCACCATCCTGCTGAAATACATAACGCCTCTCTGACGCCACAGTTTTCATTCATGGTTTCACGACATTCGTCATAGGACGTACATAAATAGCTCGACCATTTTGAGGTTATGACTGTTTCTTAAGAGCGTATGGCTTTCACGACCTATCACGGTAGTACTATATGATGAGATATTCAAATTTAATCACCGTACGCTGTATATTGCAGCTTCTGCCTTGGACTTCTCTCTCCTCCTTCCCAAAAAATTAAGATTCCTTTTCTCCTCCACCAATAGGATCTCTTGGTGATCCTATTGGTGGATCAGCCTCCAAGGTTAAAATTTTGGTAACCAAACAATTTGCAAGGTAGATGTTTGGCCACTTGAATTACTGCAGCCGCACGTGATCGGCGACTACAATGCACTTGCATGCTTTCATCTCGACCGCGCTGCACTACAGTTATGCTGACCGTACGTACGGCCGGCGCGGGCATGCGTAATTCATGGGCGCATACGTGCCGTGTGAAAATTCCCGCTGGCAGCGGGCCCAGCCCGGGGGGGCCATTAAAATTTAGCATCGTAGCCGCGGATGTCCAGAAATCCGTCTTCGGGACCTTCTGGGAAACGCCGCCATTGAGGCCGCGATTCATTGACACCCGAAGACAATGGGACGGAGGCCGGGCGCGCGCACGTACCGCGCACGGACATGAGCGCGGCCGCGACGCCGTGCTACGTGCCGATGACAAATACCAACAAAACCAATAAAAGGGCGGCGGAAGCGGCGGCTTTGACAAGATTCGGCCTCGTTAATATTCCGGCGCGGTGCGCCTGCCTACAAGGGAATAACTGGCCGCGCATCTCCTGTAATTGAAATGAAACGAACACGCTTTGACGCCGCCGCCCGGCCGCCGTCTGAAAGCGTAATTAACTTTGGAAATTCACCGATTATCGGCGCGGACTTTCAATCAGCCGGGTCTGGCTTTCACACGCCCACGCTGCGCCTCATTTGCGTAATAACGCGGCAGCGCGGGCGGCGGCGGCCGCCGGCCCAGGAATGCAATTACGAAAGTCTATTTGGTGTGCGTTCCATCAGTCTAACAATATCTCATTCAGATAGTTGCTTGCTTAATCAGTTATCTTGCATCTATCCGTGTCCAGACTACTAGAGGTGTACAAACATGCGCAGGACATTTGGTCACAAAGACCAAAGCGGGTCGATTCCGGAGTAGAACTGAATCAATTGAAAACTAATCCTGTCAACATCTCACTATAGTCAGCAACCTTTTTCTATAGATTCGAAAAACCTCGCAATTGCTAGGTATAATATGTACTAGGTAATATAAGGTATGCAACCTGTGATACTAATCTTATATAGAGGGGGGCAAAAAAGATAACATCGTACAACTGCAGTCTCTCTTTTCGATGCAAAGTTCAGTTCGTGCTTTCAAACAGAGCGGACGTGTTGCATCAGCAGTTTGCGTTCTGTGTGACGAGTGTCGAAGTTTGTTCTCGATATGGCCTAATTTGAATGGCCTGTAGCTCCTCGCCGTCGCTCCTGCCGCCACAGTCGCTGGCTTGAGAGGAAGAAGCGTTGCAGCGCGTTCTTCCCCGGTGCAGCAAGGCGAAGTACTGCTGCGTTAAGTACTAGAAACAGTTTGTATTTCAATTTCAAATTATATCCTGGCCTAAGGGAAAAATCATAGCCACAGTTACAGCTTTCATCAACCCAACACATTCAGCCTGGAACGTCTTACGCACAAATAACTAACAACAGCAAGACACAAAATAATCAAGTAATACCAACAATCAGCCATCAACAATATGAGCAAACTCGAAGAAATGATAAGTAAACTCATGTAACAAATGAGTACAATGCTTAACTTACCACTGTATAACCAAACTAGCATAATGAGAGAACATCCAAAATATAAAATAGCTATCTGCTCAAGAACTTATAACATTCTTATATGACCAAAACATAGATCTCTGAAACACACTTACTGACAAGCTCTATGTGCGGATTCCTAAATACAAAATATATCATACAAAACACCCGAGTGACAAAGCACATGGAGGAACTGCCATTATCATTCGAGATAATATAAAACACTACTAAACAGAAAAATTCACTAAAGATTATTTACAAGCTACAAGTATAACCATTGAAGAAGAGCATGGGCCAATAACTATGTCTGCCATCTACTGTTCATCTAAACACCTTAATAAAAAACAGCACTTTGAAGGATTCTTCAAAACATCAGGCAACAAATTCTTCGCAGAGGGAGACTACAATCAAAACATCCAACTTGGGGCTCTAGGCTGACAACTCCAAAAGGCAGAGAACTCCTTAAAGCAATGAAAGAGAACAATCTGCAACAACTATCTACTGGCGAACCAACGTATTGGCCAACTGATAGAAACAAAATTCCAGATGCTATAGATTTCTGCATTACTAAAGGAATTGATATCAAAAATGTAAAGCAAAGACCTGCTTTGATTTATCATCAGACCAGTCTATAGTAATGCTAACCGTACACTCGAGATCTTGAATAAAGAAAAACAACCCTTCTTGCATAATAGTACGACAGACTGGAATGCATTTAGAGAAAAACTGGACTATCTAATCTCTACAGATCAACTGTTAAAGACTGAACTGGACATTGAAATTGCGGTGGAATATTTAACAAAGAAAATACAGGAGGCTGCATGGTTTGCCACACCCACCCTTGTAACCCCTCTTAGGAAAAGTGATACATCTCCAGCTAGTAAAGAAAAAGTTGCAGCAAAAAGCACCTGCGGAAACAATGGCAGTAAGCCAGAACTGAAGAAAACAAAAGAAAATTGAATAAAGCCACCAAAGAACTGAACGACTTGATTAAAGAAAAACAGAACCATGGCATTCAGAAATACTTAGAAAGTCTTACACCGACTGAAGCCACGGAGTACTCAATCTGGAAAGCCACAAGAAGGCGAAAAAGATCCCAAAAACACAATCCTCCAATCAAAAATGACAACACCTGGCCCAGAAACGATAAAGAAAAAGCCGAAGTCTTCTCGAAACATCTAGTAAATGTATTCAAGCCTTTCCCTTCAGAGCTATTCACCGAAGAGGAAAACGAGATAACAGAATTCCTAGATCCCCCATTTCAAATGGAATTGCCACATGGAAAATTCAAAACTAAAGAAATAAAACAGGTCATAATGAAAGAAATAAACTGCAAAGAGGCTCCAGAATTTGACCTTATTTCTGGAAAAATATTGCAAGAACTGTCTGTAAAATGCTACAAACTAATAACCTACATATTTAATGCAATTCTTAAATTAAAAATCTTTCCCAGCATCTGGAAAGTTGCTAAAATCATAATGATCCTCAAACCAGGTAAAAAGCCTGAAGATGTTTCTTCCTACAGGCCTATAAGCCTACTACTACTGCTATCCAAAGTTTTTGAGAAGTTATACGTTAAAAAACTTATATATCAAGCCTTTGATAAGGTATGGCACAGAGGCTTACTAGTCAAACTAAAGAAGCTTTTTCCTTATCCTCACTACCTACTGTTTAAATCATACTTAATTGATAGACCCTTCCTAGTAAAGCAAGGCAGTGAATACACTGACTTATATCCCGTTTACTCAGACCTCCCTCAAGGCAGTGTACTGGACCCTGTATTATATCTTTTGTACACAGCGGCTCTACCGACAACAAGAACTACTATGGTAGCAACATACGCAGATAACACTGCTATTCTGGTATACCACACTGTACACACCTTCAAGTAAACCTAAATAAAATTCTAGATTGGTTAAAAACATGGCGCATTAAGGCTAACGAAACCAAGTCCAACTTCCGCAAGTCAAGGAAGCTAAATATCTCGGCATGCACTTGGACCGACGTCTTACTTGGAAGAAACATCTATTTACCAAAAGAAAGCAGCTAGGACTAAAACTAAGACAAATGTATTGGCTCATTGGCCGAAAATCGAAATTATCCTTGGATAATAAACTACTGCTATATCTGTCTGGACTTACCGTATCCCGTTATGGGGAACTGCTAATTATTCCAACATTGCTATCCTGCACAGGTTTCAAAACAAGGCCTTGCGTGCCGTCGTGGATGTCCCTTACTGTCTCCAATGAAGTTATTCTACACGACATCCCTCTGGAATTCGTTAAGAAAGCCATGCATCGATTCAGTGCAAAATACAGTGAAAAAGTGTCAGTGCATCCAAATGTGTTGGCTAATCAGTTAAACGTGCGCGAAGCCAATGAAGTGCGAAGGCTAAAACGTCTGCTGCCATCAGACCTTACCTTAGGACCCAGATAAGTTTAAAGTTAAGACTACACAGACAAATATACTCTAGACTTATGATTTAGATAATTGTATGGAGATCACTCGCTGGAGTGAGACTCTACATGTGCATTACTTACTCAATCAAAACAAACGCTTATTGGCCACGGACAATCAATAATATTCAGTGCAGACTTCAGTAATATAATACCACCCCCAATACACAACTTCAATATACACACTCCACATTTAACCCAAAGGTAAGTCAAAATAAAGTGCTAGATTACCAACGCGTGTCACACTGTGACAATAATCTAATTATCAATCAGCGGTGACAGACCAAGAAACGATGGAATGAAACTTAGTCATTTCAAGAAAGCAAAAACGTAACTCCCAAGAAGGATCCATAGAATAATCTTCAAAAGTCAGTTAACAAATCGTCTGCAAACCCTTCTAGAAGTAAACAAGTCCGATACGACCTCTCACAGCATAACTGAAAGCCATTGCTAACAAAAAATACACTTTAAAAATCATAGGCAGAAACCAAATAAAAAACATGGCAGAAAATTCAGATTTCTATAGAGCCCCAATAACGAAGCTACTTCCATCTGTACCAAATGAAGAAAGAACGCAACTATAGGGTAGTAATCAAAAACTTTCACCATCCCGGTAATGTAAATGAAATAAATGCTGAAGTAGAAGGTCAAGAACACAAATTTATTAACTTCGAGTTACCAAAGAACCACTTTATATGTTTTTCCATGATCTATCACCCTGCCAAAATAATAAGAAAATGTATAACATCAATCACTTACTACATACAAAAATTATAATAAAACTAGAAAAAGAAAACCTCACAATGTCCAACTTGCCAAAGATATAGGCACATGAAGAAGTTTTGCACATATCAAGCCAGGTGTGTGAAATGCGGAGCATTAAAACAAAAGAAACTGAAGCCAAATTCGTTTTCTGGAACGGTTCACATCCCACAAACTACATAGGGTGCCAAGTAAGTCAGAGGTTACAGAGGAAAAAATTTCTACCAGCACATCCGAAAGTACCCATACCACAACCAAGTTTTACCTAACTTGAGCTAAATTGTATCAAATAGACAACAATAGCTGAAAGTTGGAAAAATGATGATAGAACTAGCTGAGAATACCAAAACAATGTTAAACCTCCTCGCAGCCATCAACGTTAAATTAAAGTAATAGCATAAACATTTAAAAATGCCAATGGTTTGTCAAGTGGTTGTAGAAAATTGGATAAGATCAACCATAATCACAGCTCTGTATAGTCAGTTGATGGATAATATTGAAGCAGAACACTATGCCCAGTTGTTTAACACACTCGGAGCACAATTCACCGCCAGCGAAGACTACTATGACAAACACCAAGATTGAGGTGTTAAAGAAACAACCATAAAATGTTGGGAATTATTAAGTCACTCACCATAAACAATCTCAACTTCCTTACCATTAGATAAACCACCTATTGGTCCTCAGCTAGAAGAAACATTCCGGACTTGCTATAGTTTTACATTATAAAAACAGTACAAAATTACCTAATTAATAAACAATGTCTTGACATGTCATTAAATCACAGGCAAAGACAAATAAACCTATAATAAAAAGACCAATTGGGACACGTTTAGAGAACTAGTTAACGAGAATATAAACTTGGAAATATTCTTGAAACCGCAGATAAAATTGATGAAGCAGTAGACTAAATCATAGCATACAAAGCGCTGCATGGGACTTAACCCCCCTATTACAAAAAACAAGCTACCTGTGGTAATAAAAAATGTAGCTGAAAAAGAAAACACTAGATTCCCAAACGACAAAAACACATTAAACAACGCAACACGAAGTTTAAAAGTACTGCTTCAAAAACCAAACTATACAAGATTATCTCTCTACTTTATCCGCTACGGACTATTTACCATGGAAAACCACGCGAAAATTGAAGCAACCGCAATAACCAATACCCCAATTCCAAAACCTAACGAAATCTGGACCAAAAGCGAACAAGAAAAGGATGTATTTGCAACCCAGTTAACAAATATCTTTTAACCACTATTATGAATTAACTCCATTTTAAGATTGGATCATATTCCAGCCCAGTGGAAGGAGAGGCCAAATAATACCTATACCTAGACCACGTAAGCCAATTAGCTTATTATCACTACTAGCTAAAGTGTTTAAAAAGTTATTGCTTAAAAGTATTACACCAATTCTTGAGGAAAAAATATATACCAGAATATCAATTTTGAAAGCATACGACACCATCGAACAAATCCATTGATTATTAAGCGAAATTAGTCGGAAATTCGAGTTAAAAAAATATTGTTCTGCTACGTTCTTCGGGTATTCCACTAAGTCTAATGTTCAAAATAAAAAAGACCTTGCTCACATCTACTATCAACCCATATAAATGGCCAACACACTCATATATCTACAACCAATGAAATCTGAAGTCCCACAAGGAAGCGTAGTAAAACCTTCTATTGCAAGTTATATAACTGTCGCTAGATTGGTAGATGATACTGGAACACTAGCGGCTGACGAAAACCTCGGCATTGCATCAAGAAGCCTACAAATTTCTCTCAACCATGTGCAGGATTGGATACGAATCTGGTGCATCAAAGTTAATGAAACCAAATCCACTCATGTAAGATTCACGCCCCGAAGAAAAACATACACAACGGTAACTCTAAACATTACACCACCCCCGCGAGCAGAAAACGTCAGATGCCTTGGTATACACCTCTTCAATAAATGTAAAGAACTGGGCTTAAAGTTTTCCAAGCTAAACTGGTTATTAAGGCGCAAATCCAGCTAACCCTGACCAACAAGGTCCTAATATACAAAAATATTAAGACCAATGGTGCCCAATTGTGGGAAACCTCAAACAATTCAAACCTGGAGATAATACAAAGGTTTCAATCAAAAACCTTAAGAGCAATAATAGACGCGCCTTGGTATGTGAAAAACGAAGTGATCCATCGTGACCTCAAAGTGAAAACAGTGAAAGAAGTAGCAAAGTGCGTGAGTGAAAAATATCTTGTAGGTCTCGAAAATTACACCAACTGTAAACCTATTAGATAACAGCAACACAACACCGTTGACTTTAATATCTATATTACCAATTTTGATGTGTATATATGTATCTGAATTCTTGTTGTACCTATTTAATGCACCAAACAAGAAACTCTTAAAGGAGCCTTCTACTGGGAAGGTCTAAAAATGTAAGACAATTGTAATTGTAATCACGAAATTTATATATTGTTCAAACAGAGCAAATTATAAATATAAATAAAGATAAAAAAATTCTTTATTCTTACAATGTGTACTGAGGATTATGTACTGCATTTTGTAATGCTTGAGGACACTGTTTCTAAACCTCAGCTTCAAGATATCTCCATAGGAAGAAGTAACACAGTGCGAAATCCTATGAGCGGGCTAACCAAGCGACGTCACCGCGGTAAGAAATTAGGCGCCCAGGAAACATCTCACGCAGCTCTTGGTCTGTGGGTTATATCTTGCATCTTGTTGAAACCAAACGTTTCCCAGTCGGGCATCAAAATTCGATACAAAAATTTGGTAAATCATTTCCACATATCCTTTGAAAGTGACAGTAACATTGACGTCCCTTATTAAAATGGTAAAAATCAATGACTCCACTTTTACTCACCACACACTAAACAGTGACACCCTCGCTGTGGGGAAGCCTCGACATACACAAAATGAATAAATGAGAAAAGCCATAAAAAATTTTCCAAAACAGTTAAGACTAGGCAAAAAAATGTAGAAAACCTAACAGAAGTACCTGAATAGGTAGCAATGATGAGAAAATTCGGAAAGTTAGTATCATTGCATGAATGATTCAAACCGGAATTTCTTCTTTGCGCGACGTGAGGTGAACGAATTCCCTCTTCGCAATACTTCGCACTACTACTATTTTAATCAGTACCACTATGTCAGAACTCGTCTGTTTCTCATGACAGAGATGTAAAACCGTTTAAAAGGCGCAGTTCGGAGATAAGATCCATAAGAAAACTCAAGTATATGCGTAACAGAGACTTTCGGAAGGACGAGAATCAGTTGAAAATAAAGATCGCCAACGTCATCCAGGACCAGCGTGACTGAAGAAAATGTTCGCATTGTTCACCGCCTTTTAGGAACACTAACTAATGTCGTCGAAAAAGCGACGAATTTCCAATCCAAGCAACAGAGGCATATCAAAAATAAATAAATATAATTAAAAAAACGGGTTAAACAATGATGTCTACTGTCGCCATTTCTATTTGCGATAATATTAGAAGACGTGGTGAGAAACACGACAAAGAATAAGAAAAAAGACGTGCAATGGGCACTTACGGAAAGTTTAAGAAATTCAGATCGCAGATGAGATAGCTGCAGAAAGGGGAGAAGGAAACATAGAATCAGTAAGAGAATTTGCAATTTGGGAATTGTGGTAGATGTTAAAAATGGGGTACAAAAAGAATAGGAAAAGCACAAAAGGAAAAAATGTAGAAAAGATTAAAGTATTTAATGTCATGGTCAAGCTAGTTCCCTTAAAGATATCAAAAAAACTCAAATATTTTGTAAACAGATACTTAAGTATTATATTAAGGATATACTATTACAAAAAAAGAATAAATAGATACACAAATCAAAAGAAGACAAAAATGAAACATAGATTACTAATAACATTACCGTAAATTAATTTTTCTCGGTATTCATTTGTTTATCTTCTAGAATATTTTTGTACCCGCACTTGTTTTGCTTTTTGAACCATTTAACTTGACATCTTGATTGTCTTATTTCTATTTTTTTTTTTTCATACAAATCCCATGTAGTCTTATTTCATCTTTTTATTTCCAATTTTACCAAATATTGTCTTTGCTAGGCTCTTTTGGAATAATTTAACTTTTGTGAGCAACCGAATGCCCAACCGGGTTCATAACGCTGTCGATGATGTATTCTGAAAGCTCAACATGGAAGAGGAGGAGAGGATAGTTCATATGTCACTTCTTATTATCCCAGAAGAGTGTTAAATCCAAAAAGGCGAGTTGGGGCATGTTATAGACGGAGTAGACTTCTGAATAAAAAATAGTGCATCCAATCCAAAACAACAAAGGAATAAATTGAAATAGGCTATTGGATGAACAATATATCAGGTTTACAAACCTTTAAGGACTATGTGAACGATTTATCAGCAATTACTTGATTACCTTTTATCAAAGATAAGGTGTTGCTGCTAAGGGCAAACTTTTTGAAGAAGCTGAAGATCAACTAAGACAACCTCACAAAAATATAATAAAAGTCACTAGAAGCAAAACATTTTTAGTCGCAATCCAGTGTTATCCATCTCATAAACAAACACGTATGAAAGATCAAACGTGAACTAAAGGGGTAATAAATTAAAACATTGTGACATACGAAGATACTTAAAGGTAAAGTTAGACCAAATGGTTTAAGCAGCATTGTTTGCAAACTCAGTATAGAGAACAGATTAGATGTATGTCCACCGTTCGGGAAAAATCGTCGCCGGCTGATTAAACCCTCTCGCTTTTGCGGGAAACAACATTAAATGTACTAAAGGATTCAGTCGATAATACTCAGCCTTTTTATCTGTGTTTGCACACATCAGACAACTACCTCAACTATCTCATACGTCAAATACAGTCAAAGGTTCCGAAACCCTCAAAAGTAGTTTGTTTTTTATAGTATCTACAGAATATGTTATGTCTAGAAAAACTAATACGGAATTAGTTTAAGTACCAACTGAGTAACATCTCCAGATATCAGAAAAGACATCGCTGCACTCATAAGCAGAAAATACGTCAGGGTACAAAATAATTACCCTTAATTCAAAAAATGCTTTCAAATAAAACTTACATTGTTTTGGACAAAAACACTGAACTGAGAGATCAGAAATGGTATCTTACCATGTGTTGCTTACTAGGTGATACCAATAACAACAAAAGACTGACGGGTCTTAATCAATTGAGAACTTATGCCGGAAATTGCTTTATAATAATGTTAAGGTTCTAACGTCCCGCTTGGCCTGCAAATAGAGAGGTTAAAGCTCTCTGTCCGGTCGTCGCGCACCATCTCTGATGCGGGGCGATATGGCAAGCACCGCGTTTTAGACGACCGCCATTATTATCCCTTAATTAATTTTAGTGACTAAGTGGGTCTGCCAAGTATCAGAGAGCTCTATGAATGAAACCTTTAACCACGGGACCACGCTGGCGATGGAAATTGTTTTATAACGCATTAAAAAATCAACAATTGGTTAAAGGTAATGATTATTCCTTAATAATGTTTGCCTTTATTTGGATTACGAGAAAAATTAAGAAAACCAGTTACTTCTGTATCTATGGTTTCGGTATAGTGATTCGTCTTAGTTTCCACTTTCAATCCTTCACTGATATAAGATCCATTCACTTCTAGTTTTCCTATTATTTTACTAAAACATAATAACCTCAAAAGCAGTAAAAATTTTTGTTTTGAGTGTTCTGTAATTAAACTTCTACAATTAGGGCTATTAAAATTATTTAAATAAACAGCGTGCTAGTACATGGTGCGACAGTTTATGCCACTAAAGAGGTGGAATTGCGCTAGCAAGATAGGAACCACTGCTTAATAGTTAGAGTTAAGAACTTTTTAGTAATTTAAGTCAGCGGTTGTAAACCTTGGTTTATACAAAATCTAATAAAAAATCAAACTTCCTACACCAAAAATCTCGGAATATTTTGTACTAACCTCCATCTAACTGCGGGCGTTCAAATACCACCATGATGCACTTAAATCCTGCCACCAGAACACGTAACTGACTGATATTTGTTACAATAACCTCTTGCAGGCCATTTGTTTCACCTCTCTGCAACATTGGTAGCGATACAGGTCGCCTTGTCCAGTACAAGCTCACGCCGTGAACAGATGGATACAATCTGTTCACTCGTCGGCCGAAAAGCTGTGCTGCAAGTTATCAGAGCAGATATATTTCGCCAAGAATCATCATATACGAAGGGTATTCAAAAATTATTGTGATTTATAGAGAAATCATCGTCAAAAACTGCCCTTTTGGACTGTTGTTTCAAGTTTAGTGTTTGAAGTCATAATATTGTACAGGATCAAACATGTTTTCTTGTTGTTGTAAATTAACCAAATTGGTATACATTAGCAGGTTTTTCTCTATGATGCTTTCTCTTCATCTTACCTCCAACAGTAAGTTTTTTTCTATTGTGCCTTTACTAATTGAAATAATAAACCTCGGATGAAAAAATATATTACATTTTGTATATTCTAATTTGCAACTCTAAATTTAAGTTTCTAGATTTTACATTTAATTGATCTAACCTATATCCTTCTTTTCACCACCTTTTTTTTAAATATTTCTTGTGCCGTATTTTTTTATTCTCTTGTGTTTGCTGCTCTTTCCGTCCAATTCTCTACCTTCACTGTTTTAAAATCTGCCTCCACCTTGATCTAACATCTTTTCCTCGGTCCACCCTTTCTTCTCTTCCCTATTGGTCTTCTGCTTAGGAGTAATTTTGACAGCCTTTCTCCGCTTAATCCTTGTAAATGTCCCAGCTATCTTATTCTTTGTGCCTTGGCAGTTACTATGATATTTGGGTTTGTTCTTCTCCTCCACCCCTTCTCGGTCCTTATTCCTCCATAGTTAGTGCATAGCATCTTTCTTTCCCACCTTCTCATTTTTTCTTCTTCCCTTTCTTCAGTACTCACGTTTCACATGCATGGCATGGCATACGTGGCTGTAGTATAAATTCCCTCTTTTGTTATTTTGGAAACATACTTTGACTTCATAAATGCTTTTAAGCACTTTCAATTTCCTTTTACAATTCTTGTTTGTATTTCATGTTCTTTTTGTCTATTTTCTGCAATAATTACACCTAGATATAAGAATATTTTCGTTCGTTCAAAATTGTATTCTTTGTTGTTTGTGATTAAACTCAGGTTATCCTCTTCTGACGTTCTCTGTGTTTGTCCCATCACCATATATTTTGTTTTGTCTTGGTTTATCTCCAGTTTTATTTTTTTTTGTTCTTGCTATGGCGAGAGCCAGGCACTGATGCGTGTTGTTGAATATAGTTCCATCGATTTTTATTTTACTGTTCCTCATTATTGCTTCTACTGTCAGGTTGAAGAGTGTTGTTGACACGGGGTCACCTCATCTCAGCCCCTTTCCTATCTTAAACTCGTAATTTTTCCCATTCCACGTTATTTTATTATTTTGTTTTATGTCATCTTCGTTAGTCTAATGAGTTTTCCGGAATTTCTAATTGGGACATCCCTTCACACAGCTTTCTTCTATTAATGCTATCATAGGCTTGCTTAAAGTCAATGAATAATGTGTGCAGTTCTATTTTATATTCGTAGCTAGTAACTTGCAGTTCTTTGAGTCCTTTAGCAAATATTAGATCCTGTGTACTTCTGCTGTTTCTAAAATATTTTCCGGTGTATAAATTTAAACTTTTTCTTATTATTTGCTCTGAAATCTTGTAACAGGTGTCTGACAGCGCAATGCCCTATAGTTTCCACATAGTAATGGGTATTCTTTTTATATATTGGGCGTATAGGGGCGTTTGCCCATTCCATCGGCATTTTCTCTTTTATTTATATTTGTTTTATCATTTCACTAATTTTGTTGCTTAAATGTTTTTCTTCCGCTTTGATAATTTCTGATGTTATGCTTTCTGCTAGGCGTTTATTATTTTTTATGGCTTTTAGTAGACTCTCTATTTCTTCACTAGTTGATTCTTCTGTACTGACTTTCATTTAGGGTATTCAAAAATTATTTACATTCACCTTCGAAACTCTGGTTCTATTGCAGATTGAAATGCGCGCCCAGTGCTGTGTAAATATAGATTACAGTGCCACGTAATGCCATCAGATGCTGTTGTTAAAAGGCACAGGAGGAAAAGTAGCAAATTATTTGGGCAGTACTGCGAGTGCACCTGCGGACAAAGCAAAAATCATGGAGTCGGACAATTATGCGTAGCGATGGGTTATAAAGTAAGTATCTGTCTGTGGAAACACGCACTAAGTAGCAAAAATGTGTTTTAGTGGACACTGGAATCCAAAAGCGGCAAGAACTGTGTTGAGACAGGCAAAAGCAACAAGCAAAGAGTAAATGCAGTCAAACCCTACAGCGTATGTCCAACTTAATAATAGCAAACGTTCTTTGATCACAGCAGGCGAATTAGATGCCCTCTTCTCAAGAAGGTATTTCCGGGGTCGTTTATTTCCAAACAAATGAAGATTATCTTTTAGGCTCAAAGGGGAATTCTACCTCCTCGTTATTGCATTACCAAGTAGCTCACTAAAGCGACTCTACTGACGTTGTTACGAGAAATTGAGTATTGCTTCAATATGATAATGCGCGACCTCTGTTTAATTCAATAACAGATGCAGTGCAAGGTAAGGAGTTCTTCTCTATCAACAAGTCCCAGCCGGTAGTTTACAAGTCGTGCTGTGTTATAGACAATAAAGGATCTGCAGCAACTTTACGGAACTGCCGAAACAATGTCAAAAGTGTAGACATTCCTAATAGAAGATTAGTGAACAAAAAACGTTTATAGTGCAAATCATTTTTGAATCCTCCAAGTATGTAAGTGGGTGAGCTGTTGTTTTAACATATATTGTAATCTTTCACTTACTTAAACAGAAGTAATATAAAAAAGGAGAAGAATTTTTTGTATATTGCGGAACAGTGTCTCAAAAAGGGTCTAGATGCATTTTTATAATTCAAACTAAAGAAAAGAAAGCATTTGTAGTTATCGCGTGTTTTGGTGAATTCTCGTTGAATTATTGTTTTCATCTCACCACCGAGTTGGGTGAATGAAATGCAGTGCTACCTTTTTTGCTCAATCCACCTATTCGGAAAATTTTCATCAAAAAGTTAACAGAACAAAGATACATTTAATATTTAATAACGCGAACATTTTAAAAGAATAAAGTTTGATGAGAGCAAGTTTGGTTGGCTAACTTTCGCAACCACAAAACCCGCAATAAAAAAATGAAGTTATTCATTTTAGTTGCTCTTCTTATTCTGTTTTTGACTTTTTTGTTGTCTTTGATTTTCTCGCTTTTGGGTATGACACTATTTGTATTTTTTACAGTTTTTTGGTTAAAGTTTTTACTTTTCTTAACTGTAGGCTTTTATACATATAAAAAAGCCTATTGCGTACGGTCTGTCCGTCGATTATCAGCTTCGTGTATTTCTGCGTGGCCCCGAAAATGCTCGAAGAGCGATAGCCGCAGCGCAGCGACCGGCTGGTGGAATACGCGCCGGAAAAACTAACGCTTTACAATTGCACCTGAATATGTATAAAAACCCGTAATATCTGTGGATTATTGTTCCATGTTCCCATCTTGTTTCTTTTAAGTACGCATTCGAGTTTCGTCTGGCTTTTATAAAAAGTCAGAAGAAGCGAATCGGATCAAATATTTTGAAAAGGTAGTTAGAGGTAAAGTTAGAAAGAGGTAGCATAACATAGTTGTCATTCCTTATTTATCCATTTTGCAAATTTGGTTTAAAGCAACTCTTATTTTCCACCTTTATACTGATTTGCTTTTGCTCTCTATTCCAAACTCTTGTTGTTTGTTGGCGCAGCATTGCTGAAGTAATCAACAAACATAGCTCTAGCAGTACCAAACTGAAAGATGAATAATAATAATATTTTTGTGGCTTGGTTTGCTGATTAAGTATTGAGATGGTGTATTCGAGTATTCGTTCAGACTACGCAACCACAGATATTTTCTGGTAATTCAGTCTCGAAAACTTGTTAGTATGGAGTTTGAAGGTTAAGTTGGTCTTCATATCCCAACTGAGCCTGTAAGCACAGCAAATAAATGCTAGCTCAAATAGATGTAAAAAACACCAAGAGCAATTATGGCATCTTAATGAATTTGAAAAGAGTAAATATGTAGAAGAACTGTTATTCAATATCTCTCTGGGAAAAAGTTCTTTACATTGTGAATATGAAAATACTTAACATATTCTGGGAAAACTTTGAGTGATTTATCACGTGCTTTACCGTATAGAAAAAACTGTTGAAGAAAAGCTTTCAATGTTATTCAAAAAGTTGTATCAAAGGGTGCTGAACGGCTGTACACATAAGGGGTAGCTAGCGCAAGAACTGAACGTGTCTGCTGTTAATATACAATAATTGGCGAGACAAGGAGGTTTTATTCATAACCTCATTATGAGTGATAAAGCCAAATTTCATTTAAGTGGTTTTGTCAACATACAAAACCGACTCGGGGGAAGGGGGGGGTGTACTCAAGATTAGTCCACCAATGCGAGCTATATTTACCAAAACAAGGTAGCGGAGCAATTTGAGTGTTCTGCAGTTGGGAACACACTGGAGGTATAGTTTCAGCAAGATGA
Organism: Sinelater perroti; assembly: GCA_036346155.1. Lineage (NCBI taxonomy): Eukaryota > Metazoa > Arthropoda > Insecta > Coleoptera > Elateridae > Sinelater > Sinelater perroti. The sequence continues at coordinate 17,279,665 of JARFIY010000254.1, read as the reverse complement.
GGCTATTGCCCAAATAATTTCGCAACACTTACACTTCAATTGATCCTCGCGCTCACCTAATTAACGCCTGCAGAATTTTTTCTATGAAGATATTTAAAACTCAGAGTATACAGTGACAAATCCTAAACCATTTAACAAACAAGAAATTAAAAGAATGGACCAAGAAACATTACGACTCTTTAGAAAGAACCCACCATTGCAAAGAACAAAATGGTGGGCATGTGAATGATGTAATTTGCAAACCAATTAAAAATTCTTCCGGCCACTTTAAGTCCAAATGATTATCCTTCGTTTTAAGCTCAGGAAGCTTTCGAGATAACAGAATGGAAGGGTTGTTGATATTGTTATCAGACTGATCCAAAACTGCTTGGAGCGGAGGGAAATTTGACAACTGCTGGAAACAGAGGCCCACAGGAAGCTCTTGCTGTCGGCTATTACAACGGCATTTGATTATGCCGGTCCATTTCGCCCCAGCCCTTCGAGTGGTATGAATAATGCAACGCGGGGGCCCAAACTGGCCGAACTATTGGCGCACGACGTCTCGCCGCTGTCGACCCGGACACGGAAACAAGTCCCTCGCCAAATTGCGATGGCCTTTTTGGTCGCGGCCGCCATAAATAACCGCAGCCGGGCGGCTGACCACAAGATTAAGAAGCGCAATAATAGAAACCTCTGAGCGGCGACCTCTGCTTATGACAAATGACCGGGCGCCGCCTCCGCATGATATACTATCTATTATGTGACAAAAACACATGTACTCGGCAGCCGCTGCCGCTTCTACGCCCCCGTCGGTCATTATTTTTCGAAAATAATGATGAAATATGGGCGCCGAACGGAACGCATCGACGTCGTTTTTCGCCGTCTGCGGCTCTTCGAAGTTCTCGGCGCTGATCGCTTAATCTTCCGCAGCAAAGTTTGTTCGGGGGCCTGCGAGGGGGCGAAATTATTTTATGTAAGCTGTGCAATCAATTTTGTCGTTCGGAATAAACATGTCGCTCTACAAAATGTCTAATAGACTTTCATACAGAGGGCAAATCGGTTTGGATTCAATATGAACATTACTATAATTTACTTTCCTCAATCTAAGGTTTTTATAACCCACTTTATCAAAAAAAAGTCTATATTTTTATGTCAGTTAGACAACCCTTTCTACCCCCCGAAATTGCATAACAATGGAATGACAACCAAGATTTTAGTCAAGCGATCAGATTTTTTTATATAGAGTGAAGGTTAACTATAGAGACAAACTGTCACATTACCTTAAATAACACATTTATTCCTGATAGATTTAGAGTATATGTTTAAACAGTTTCCCTATTATCTCCCCCTTCTCCAAGCATGGACGTGTCATCATATTATCGATTGACGCATTCATTCAAATCTTCCGCACTGCAACGACACATTGTTCTAGTGTCTGCACTTCAGGTGCTAACTTAGCATACACGCCGTTTTTCAAATAAATCCACAGGTTAAAGCCAGGGGGTTAAGTTTGATGATGGAGTCAGATCTATTTGCCGAGGAAGGTATTATTGAGATAATGGAGAACATTAATATCAGCTAGGGCTTCAAGCAGAAATTGCAGATATGCTAGGCCATTGAAGAGTTGTGGAGGAATGACTGACCCAGCCTCAACAGTCATGCTAAACCATTGTTGATGAATTTTAATTATTCTAAAAGGGGACTGTTATGTTACTTGGTTTCATCCGTACCAAACGTTGTTTTATCTGTGAAGATTGATGACAGAGTCTCATAATGACAGGAAGTAACGCCCAGTTAGCTTATTGCCACTACTAGTTAATGTGATTGAAAAGTCATTACCTAAAAGAATTAAACCAATTCTCAAAAAAAATCTGTAGCGCAGTGAATACTTGGAAAAATAATTCTAATAATGGCCATATTTTTAATGGCTTTAGGGTCGGTCAACGCAATTACCCCGTACCAAATGAGTTGGGCATTTGGTTTCTTTTACCTGCCAAAATTATAGAAAAGATTTACTTTTATGGTCTCCAAGACGGTTAAGTTTCGACCCTTACCTTCAACTGATTTACAAATGACAAAAATAAGGAGTTAGCATTTAACCATTGCAATGCGCATATCTGCCTGCTCTAGGGCAGATCGCGGCAAGCCGTAGCCAGGTGCACGTCTGCCTACTTAAGTTTGTCACTAGCTATTTTTTGCTTGCCTGCCACGGTGTCGCGTACATTAAAATATTTGTTTCGCACATATGTTTATATTTACAACTAACCACCCTAATACCTATAAATCTTATACCAAAATATCAATCGAGTCAAAGAAATATTGTTCTACTGAGTTCTTGGACATATCCCAGGCATTCAACGAAATCTAGCATGTAGGGCTATTGTAAATTTTGCTTAAGTTGCAGACAGTTTTAGATAAAATTTCAAAACGCGCTCCTACAAAAAAACGTATTAGAACCTTCTCTTTACCTGTCGTTTATAGCGGATATTCCTATTACAAACTATACAACTTAAAATTGCATAAAAAACCTAATAAATTTATTTGAACCATGTGCAGGATTGGATACAAAACTGGCGCATCAAAGTCAATAAAACCAAGTCCACTCATGTAATAACATTCACACTCCGAACATTGACGATTAAATTGGAAAAACATATCTTCAATAAACGTAAACTACTGGGTTTAAAGTTTTACTAGTTAAACTGGATATAAAAGCGCGAATCCAAACTAAAAATCATATTAAGACCTATATGGACCTATGATTTCCAACTGTGGTGACCCGCAAAAACCTCAAGCCTGTAGGGCAATGGCAGACGTGCCTTGGTACTTAAACAACAAAATTATCTATCGCGACCTTCTAGTGAAAAAAACGTGAGTGAAAAATATCTTATATGTCTCAAAATTTACATCAACACCCTCGCTGTCAACGTATTGCATAGCAGCAACACAGCCAATAGATTAGAAAGACACAACCCCCTTGACCTACCGGAATGCTTTAGTTAAATATCTATACACAGTGCTTTACAATTGTCCCAAGAAACGCAGACCGCCATGTTGAATGGAAAATCCAGAACAAAAAAGTTAGTGCTATAATTTGACCAATTGCATAATAATCTGGTAATCACAGGTAATAAGACGGCCAATGATAAATTACTGTTGTGAAAAGGTCACCATACCCAATTCTACAATTACAAAAAACAGGACAGAAGACTTATTGAATGCAAACCGAACACTCTTTGCACCGCAGGCTTTCTCAAACTACACCAAGTACTTATTTTAGTGGCCTAAACAAATGATAATCGTACGAAGATAAGTTTGGAGTATAGAAAGGGTATTTCAGTATTTTTTTGTCGAATTTGTTCAGCTGTATGAGGCCGATTGGTGTAAAGCAGGATAACGTGTCGGATTGACAGATTTACTATATTCAGACCTGAGAAAGAATTTCAGCAACTTCGAAAAGGTGGCGAATAATGCGAACATTCTACGCAGCGCGCTAGTTCTCGGAAAATCGGTAAGTTTCTGATTTCTCAGAAAATTATTTCGTTAACGTGTATACTTGTGTCTTTTTGAGGGTGTTATTCCCAAACTGCATCTTAGATATTCTCAAAGTTTCGGACTGGTTTACGCCCTCTTTTATGAGTAACTTGGAAATAATATCTTGTATTTATGTTATACCGTTATGTAAGCGCATAAACTAATAATCTATATAAAAATGTTTAATGTATTAATTATCAACAATCAGCATTGTATCCAAGTTTTTCATTTCCCGTGTGGTATTTTCTTGGCCCTTCTATTGCATGGATACTCTTTTACCGAATATAACACTTTTTTCATTTTTTGACACTATACTTTCTTCCCCTATTCCACCAATTTTGTTGTTATTCAAAATTCCTAACACTCGGTCCACTATTCTAGAACTTTCATTATTGATTGTCTTACATGTAACCGTAGAAGTTAGACAACCACAATTATTACCATCAAATCGTCTTTTTAGAAACGCAAGTGTATTTTGCATTAAAAATATTTTATAAATTAAACATAACTTCTAATTTGTTAATGTTATTTTGTTAGACATAGAAATCTATTATAACGGTTCTGTTGTTTACAGTGGTGAATAACATTCATCTTGCGATATCGCACCTGGTTTTTCACGATGTCTTCTACATTACTTTGTTCCTTGATAGTGCTACGCCTATTTTCACGAATAAGCGCGTCTGCACGATCGATGATTGGCTCGGTGACGGATGTTCGCGGCCGACGATCATGCGGTTCATTCTCCACGCGCTTTCTGCACTTACACCACTCAAATACACGGGTCCGTAAGGAACACTCTTCTCCATACTGGAGTCTGTGTTAAATTTCAGCGGGTGGGCCGTTTTCTCCAACGAGGAATTTGATCACAATGCGTTGTTCCACGCTCAGAGAAACCTTCTGTTTACCTCATTACTCTAGCAACAGGACTTAACAGCATCTAACCTGAGCAGAAGTGAGGGTGGAGGTTATGGTCACTCTCTCAAGGTCGCACAACTGCTACACAGTGTGGTTTGTTTACACACAAATCAATCCAGGTCACATTTGAACGACTTTGTATTTTATAACGTCACGTGAGCACATATATTGAGATCTTGAACTTTTATTCCATATGGAAAATATGTTAAATGTAACAATCGGCACTATACCAAAATTTATTATTCCTCCATTTTATGTATTTTTATTGAACGGAATATAAAATTCGCCTCTTCATTTTTCGTAACGCTTTTGTTATTTACTTTAATGGTTTTAGTTTTAGTGTTCTGTTTAGCTTCAATTAACAAAGAATACAATTCTGATTTTACTTTGATCAACTCATGCATGCGGCAAGGTCTAGAAAGGCAACACTCTATATGCTAATACGGAACTTTCATGGGAGTTAAACAACCAAAATGATTACCATCACATTTCGTTTTTCATTTCTTGTCTATCTATTTTTTTAATATTGTTTTGTTGTACAAAAATCCATGAAATTAATTTTTAATGTTGAATAGCATCCCAAAAAATTGAATAACGTCTAACGTCATGTGTTTATTAATAATAAAGGATTTGTAAAGTTAGACGAGATAACACGGAAACCAAAGTTTTAAACTTGGGGGTAAACGGAATCGCGGATCACATATTATCATCTAAAAGTTCTCTTAAAATCCCCAGACTATTATCCATAGATGAGGTAAGCTAGTTTCAAGACGACTGATCAAAGTTGAAGGTTTTTAAAATTAATGAATGAATAAGATTTAGAATTATCTTAGGTTGGCCATTACTAGTTTAAAAACCGACCGTTGCTACTGCTGGGAGAAAGTTGAGTTAAAAATTAAAAATTGACTAATACTAACAATGGTTTGCTGTTGTAAACTCACTGTTGTGAAAGGTTTTGCAATTACTGTTACTTAACCATTTGTTATGTTCACTTCTAAGAACTGACGAAATAGACAAATGACCAAGGCCCATCCTATGGCTGTTGGAATGGAGCTGACGGTAATTGAAGATTGAACGGCATACTTTATAAAAATTTTTGAAAAATTTTATTTCAGACGATAAGTCTAGTAAAAAAGTATAAAACAGATAAAATATTACATAACTCATTGACAATCGAGAACAATCGGTTGAAGCAACGTACTGTTATTGAGTTCATAACGTTTGAAGGTTCTGCGCTCATTGACAATAGTTGACGAATGGATCCTGTCTATAGTAACACCTGTGTGGATATCAGTACTGCTAGGCAGTTGGTATAAAGTGTGAAAATAAAAATCCAGACACAACAAATTTACATGATCAGGCTTGATGTGGTCGGCCTTCACAGATAAGCAGCGTCAAGTGTTTATAAGAAGAATATCGCTAGATCTGTCGGGATTTCCCTTGAACTAGCCCTCTGCATTATTTACGCTTTTTTTAGCTACATGAAGGTAGTCCCATGCATGTTGACTCTTGAAATGAAACATAATAGTAAAGAAATTGCTAGCAATCTTTGTTTCGAGACGAACAGAAAGGTGATGCATTTTCTCCGAATTGTCAGTGCTGACAATTGCTGAGCATCACGACTTAAATAACAACTGACAACCATTGGAGTACAGGTAAAAGGCTCTCTTAATCCAAAAGAATTCAAAGCCTTTACTTCGTCAGGAAAATTGCTGACTGCCTTCTGGGGCTGAAACAGCATAGTTCACATTCAATTTTTGAAATGAGAGACACTGTTAACTCCAAACAATATTGCAATATTTTGAAAAAATTTCAAGCTCGACTGCAGCGATTTCAGATCTAGCACCGGAGCAATTTTCTAATATGACCATGTCGCCCTCACTGTAGTCAATAAACGCAGAAATTGTTACAGCACCTAAAATTTGAACCAATTATTTTATAAAATTGGTTGTAGCACAAAAATGTTTGTTTTCACTCAGAAAATCCATTCCCTCACGTAACTTCTCTGCAACCCTTACACTATTTGTTATAATCTTTTGAAGTGAGCTTTTGTAAGATGGTTTTATATGCTATTGTTATTTTGTACCAATGATTCTGGTGTAAACTTGCTCATAATACTCTTCTAGCCCTTGTACAACTCTTTAATGATGCACTTTTTGCCAGACGATTTTGACAGACGAGAATCTGGTAGCCGCTACCTTGCCCATACCATGACTTTCTGAGTAAAGTGGTAAAGTAGGCGCACAACAGACAAATTAAAGTTTTCGTCAACCCAAACGCGACAATTTTGCTTATTCTTATACCTATCCAGGAAAAAATAGGTTTTGTCAGTGAAATGTTTTTTGGTAAAATTTCTTTAAGTCAACGATTATCGAATTTATTTTTACGAAAAAACAAAGTTGCGGAATTCTTCGGGCACTTGATTCTTATACTCCAGTGCCAGAAATTCCATGAAATATCGAAGTTGTGGGGCTTCCTTCAGTTACTTGCGCGAAGATAATCTCTAGAGTGTGGTTATTCTATCTTCTAGGACGACTTTCGGAATCTATCCAAATTGTGAAAATTTTATCAGACAATTCCAAAATTACAAAACAATCGTACCGGTAACTAAGTAAATGCAAGTCGAGCACTATTTGGTCTCCACGCCTTTCCAACCCAGACCAAATGTCACTTTTAATAATCTAAGCAAAAGATAATCGCAGAGCGATAAGTTTAAACTGTAGTGAGGGCGTTCCAGTGTAGTTCAAAACAAATCTTTGGTTTTCTGTGGATATGAGAAAGTGTGTGGTTTGGTGTTGTTGTGGAACAGGTGGCAAATAATGCGAAACATATTCCTCACTCACGCTGGTCTTCTGTCGCCGTCGGTGACCTTCATTTTCAAGGGCTTTTGCCTTTTCAAAAATTGTTTATAGTCCGCATATACTGCAGTCTTCTTAAAGGTCTTCTTTTGCAATTGTGCCTCAACCTTTAAAATTTTGGACTGTTGTACACCATCGGTCTTGAGAAACTTAACAAAATACGTTGCGCGACGGACTATCTATTTCTGTGTATCAATTCGAAAACCGTAAGGCCTAGGAAGATAATATTCAGTGCTCTTGTCGCGGTCGAGGTTGACTTTAACTTTGACTTCGTTAGCGTATTGGAGGTTCTTGAAGCTTGCTCTAACCTCCGTCCTCTTGGATTGTTCGGTGGCCGATGGTCGGCCGCCCCTTTCCACCTTACAGGGAGATAAGGATCTTTGGGCGCTTATGGCCTTTGTCTATCTCATACTGGTATAGGCCACGGATCGATGGGTTTCCGTGGCTTTGGACACTTTCGTATAGTTGTTCGGCGCACTGAAAGGCAAATTCCTGGATATTTGACAGATTTGCATCTAGATACAAGGCCGCATTTCTAACGTACCATGGAACGCCAAAATTGTTCTTAATATTTAGTCACCTGGAGCTTGTTCATGTGAGTCTTCGCGGCCCAGTCCTAAACTGGAGACGCGTATATCATAACAGGCCGTAATATGGGGTCATCTTATTCGCGAAAGACGGGGATCAGTTCTAGGCCTTCGACGGCTGTCCTCAGGCGCTGATGGATGATTTGCTCTAACAGTTTCTCCATGTTCGGCAGAAACGTGCCTGACTTCCAGGTTTGGGAAACATCAGTACATCTGCCACCTTCGAGAGACTTGGAAAGTGGCGGAAGCAGAGGACAGCATTGGTGATGGAGACAACGTCTTTTCTTGGGAAAACGTTCAGCTGAAGGAGCTTCGGGTTAGGACGCTCGCTCTAGTGGTTGTTGGAGCTCCTGCCCCCGTAAGCGTTCTATTGCCCTGTCGATGAGATCTATGTAGTCAAGGTCGGTATAGTCCTGGTCGCACTGACGCTCCAAGCTGTCAGCAAAAAACTCGACTTTTTCTGCGGCGTTGTATGTTCCGTAGCACCTTGACCAATCTCCAGAAGAAGTTGACGACATTAAGGGTCTTCAGCTTGTTCTCCCAAGCGTTGTGGCGGTGCTCGGCGACAGCGTTCTTTACTTCCGCAGTGAGTCTTCTGTACTCCCGCTGCTTTTCGGATGCGCACGCTGTCGCACCCGGCCCTTCTCACGGATCCGCTCCTTAACTTTCCTCAGAAAGAGATCTCTCCCGTCTCCGACTCTGACGGGATGCGAACTTGATCGAGTTTTGGACGGCCTCCTCCAGATCGTGAAGTTTGATCTCATAGTCTCATGAGACCGAGATGTAGAAAGGGACATCTGATATTTCCAGGGCGAGTTATGATCGCTATCCAGCCCCAGAACATTCTTTGTAGTGTACTGCACAGGAACGTCCTTAAGGATTGCTATATCAAGGATGTCTGGGCGCCGAGTGACGCCGAAATTTGTGCTCTGAGAAGCTCACCATTGCGATGCCTCGGGGTTGAGTGTACCCATGCAATTGGCGGTCTGCAGGCAATATCTGGTGCATTGTTTTCACTTTGTAGGGGAACATCTTCAAGTCTTTCACCAAAATTCACTATAAAGACCGTCTATTCATGTTCAATTGCGTGGCCTGTCATCTTGTTGATGTTTGAGGGTCCTCTTGGACATGTGAAGCCACAGCAGCTCCGGAGCCGGCCATATCTGCTACTGTCCCGTGTTGAGCCGGTCTCCTTGAGATGAGCTGCTAAATGCCGCAGTGTTTGTCCAATTGGTGCCATACAACCAGGGAATCAACAATTTCTCAAAAATATTGACCAATTTTTCCACGTTCTTGAGAAGTATAGTGATTCATGGTTTATCTACGTGCATTCTGCTTATGTTTATTTCAGAAATATTAAAATCGCAATGACATGAGACACCATTGAGAATAGCACCAAGTTGAGAATAATACAGTACCTCATTAAAAGTTTACCTCAAAGTTACAATTATTTTACCACAAAACATTAGCCCAATTTTCCTCTGTTATGTGTTAGTATTGTAGAACCCTTTCTGAGCTTTCAACCATTTAGACCTGCTTTTTCTAGCCTTTTTCTCGCACTATTAGCACTAAGAGACTAGCCAATTTCTTTAGATATTGTAATAGCGAAATCGAAAAACTCTTTCTAATTTTTAAGCGACTTCTGAACCAATTTTTAGGTTTTGTATTCAAAAATTACTCTCTTTCGGCCTATTCTCTTCCGATTTACGTGTGATGATGATGTTTCGGTGTCCTTACTTACGCACAAAAAATCATCCAAGTGAAATTTGCAAATCAACACAGCGCCATTAGAATAAACAGAAACCCCATCAATAATTTAAGATATGCCGACGATACAGCTATACTGGCAAATAATATCTAAGATTTACAAGTCGTGGTGAACGAAATAAACTCAACAGGAAAAGGATCTGGTCTGAAGATAAACACCAACAAAACAAAATTAATGATAGTCACCAAACAAAATCACTAACTACAAACAAATAATCTACATATTCAGAAAATAGATAAGTTTACATACTTATTAGACGCTACACTAAATACATAACCTTCAGAAAATTTAACAACTTCCTCCTTCGCCTAGAAGTTCCAATAAGCCATCATTTAAGAGTAGTAAAATGCTGTATTTGGCTAATACTGCTATATGGAACAGAAATATGATCTCTAAAGATCAACTCACTAAACAGAATATAGGTTTTCAAATCATGGATATTCAGAAGGCTTCTTAGTATCTCACGAGTGGACCATATAACTGATAAAGAAGCATTCAAGAGAGCAGCTATCCACATAGAACTATTGAACCTCAAAAAAGGTGACAAATATAGATTATTGCAAGAGATACTAAGGGGTAAATCAAAGGAACAGGAGGACTCGGGCGAAAAATATTCGTAACAAAGAAATATCTACCTGACGTAGAAACTATAGTAAGAAGAGCACAAAAGCTGGTTCTCGAGAAACTTTACATAAAGATAAAAATTACGAACATTTTCACTGAATAAGTAAATAGACGATAGTACGGTAAAGCCTAAGGCTGTAGTATCAGGGGTTAAACGATACTGTTCATACTATAATAAACTTGAAGTCGTTGCTGAACAATACTATCAATAGCAATCAATACAAATGATAGACAATGGTAGAAAAAGATAAAAATGGACAGCAAAATCAATGTTTGCCTGTTTAAACAAATTTCCAAGTCTTCGAAATATGTGATATTAAATAAATTGAGCGACTTTTTGATGAAGTTCTTCGGAAAGAAGAAGTCCAATAGTCTTCATCATCTTCTTCTTCCTCTTATACCCGTAGGTGTTGATGAAGTCCTATAGTACATCTCCAAGAAAACTCTTGGTTACTAACAAAAAGCACCATAAATTCGAAAATACTTATTTGAAAAAATAACCTTCATCATTAAGTGAAGCAGCAAATCTGGTTGACAGTGATTCAAACCGTGACCGTGGTTCAAAGCGAAGAATCAATATTTCATCGAAGAAATGGAGATTTTAACGAAATTAGACATTTGAATCCCGCAAACAAATCTCCCGCGGCTCCTTCTCTCGTTTTCGGGCGTACGTTTGGGGGCCCCGAAAGCTGGAATCGCATAATTTCACGGCGCGGCTCCATCGAACGCCGCGCGACTACGTCTAATTTTAATTTGCTGCCTCATAGGCATTATGGCACATTTAGCCGGGGCTGCTATATAAACTCACCCCCGAGTGTCATAAATTAGTCAGGGAGTAAATTTCTGTGTCAAATTATGTAAATGTGACGGCTTGAGTGATCCCGCTCAACTTATGTACGGCCCGCCGCCACAGATGTACGAAACGGAAGTTCCGCATCCGACCGCATGCTGCGGGGCAGCGGCCGCCACAAAAGCGCCAGATACGGCCCTGCGTCGCGCGATTAGCCGTTCAAACAGGAAAAATTGTTCTGCAAATCCAACAAAGCCGCTCGTCGCTCCGCTGTTAAATACAAATGGCGCCCAGCGAAAGCCGTTAAAACAATCGGCGTCTCTCCAGTTTATTCAAATTCTGTGACGTCGGAAGGCGAGCGAGGCGATGATCGCCCGCGTCCCTTAGCGTCTGTCATGAATCATTTATTTCATTATTTGTTTGCGTTTATATCAAATTGCTTGAATTATCCCTAACTCGATCAAATATGATTCGATAAACACTAATTTGCATAATTTCTATTTCAGTTCCGCTGCCGCTTTCACGACCGCCTTCACGCTAACGTAGAACTCCGGCGGTGAGAGACAACCGAGATCGTTTAGGGGATTAATGTTATTTGATGCGATTTCACGCTGAAAGCGGCTGGAAACGCTTACTTAACTCGAAGGAGACAAAATACTCCAAACAAAGAATGGACGGTGGCTTTGTCCCCCTTTAAAATACCCGTCATTTCATAACTACACGATATTAAAAATAAACATGGTAGATGTCACTACTGGTGTATAGCATTTTGTTTATTATCGTTTCTATTGTTATTGGCATATTAAAATGGCGACGATGTAAACTGTTTATGCCATTGGTCTTTATATCACTTTTTCCAGTATCCTTGTTCCTTGTATCAGAGTATACAAGCCCCTTACTGGATCGTTGCTGTATTGTTCTCGATCGGTTTTCCATAAGTAGCTTGCCTCCTGTGAACTTAAGCCTCACACTTGCACAAGATATGGATGGCTGGTTCCCTGCCACATTATCTACAACTCAGGTCTCCGTTTTGCAACCCTATTCTGTTGAGGTCCTCTGAGAAAACAATGTCCTGTGATGAGACCTATAATAGTTTGTAGCTGATTCCTGCTTTGTACTAACAGTTTTTCCATGTTTTTGTCCCGATACATTTCTCCAGTATTTTTTATGTTGTTTTCTGGTCCATTTTCTCACCAATCTTCATATTGTACCTTTAGGTACTGCCAAAGCCGGTTCGGTGCCTATATATGGAGTTGATGATCCTTCTTGCGCTAGCTTATCACCTTTATCGTTGCCTGCAATTCCACATTGCTCTGGTATCCACAATATAGTTAACTTGATGTGGTTTGGCAAAGCACTAAGTTCTTCGCTCATACCAGTCTGGTTGTTACCCTCGGATTTTTAGTACCTTCGGGGATGCCTGATTGTCCTGAATATGTTGATTCGCCTATTTTGGTAAATCTAGAATGATTTTGCCTGGCGCACTGCAGTGTAGCAAATATATCTCCACTTGAAAAATGGATGTCTATTTTCCTAGTGCGAGTGAAAAACTTAAATGCAAGTTACCCTTTTTACAGTATATTCCTCTCGTTCCGAACCCGGTCCAGGTGAGTTTTGAGTCTAAGATAGTTTACTTCACCCTACATTTCAGTGCCTAAGAGGTCCCAATCCCTCTAAGCTTCTCCTTCTTGTAAATGCTACTATGTTAGACTTATGTTGGACTTATGTTTAGTCCCTGTGCACCTCTCCAATTGTAATTAGGTTTAAGGCCCTTGGCATACTATGGGATACTATGAGTAAGTCATCTACATATCCTAGTGTTCTATATCCGTTCCCTTCGAATCCATTACAAGGATCCACAGTAGAGATGCAATGCTGTTTCTGTAGATACTTCTGCTTCATATGCATAGGTATCTTGATGTAGAATTTATAGTTTTCAGTGCAATAGACATCAAACTAATTGGTCTTAGAGCTTTAACCTCATCCTGTCCTATTTTTCCAGGTTTTAGTATAAAAGTGAATCTAATTAGTCTTCAGGATTTCGGTGTACTCTCCAGAGCAAAACTCGCCCCAAGTATATCGCACATCCTGTACTTTAGAAGGTCACTTCCATTTTGCAACAGAATAGGATAAATGCAATCAAGTTCTGGCGATTTATACTGTTGGGATGAGTTAATTTCCCATTTTACTTTATTTATATCTATCGCTTTCTTTGAGTCCTGCTAATTCACCATAGATGCTCATTCTTGGAGTTCCAATTTTGAATTTTGCCAGTCACTCGGTAATAATATTAGCAACCTGCGACCCCGGAAACTGTACTCCGAGTAGTTCACTCATTATTTCCTTTCTAGTATTAGTATATTCTCCTGTCTCCGTTTTTATAGTAGTTATAGAGCTCTGAGGATCCATTGAGAGTATTTTGTAAAGTCTGCCACTTTCTCGAGTGGTTTCCGCCATTTCCACAAATCTCTTTTGGATTTCCTCACAGCCTTGTTATATTCAGTTGGAGCCTTTTTAGAATTATTCCATGCCTCCGAATTCTTTGCTCATCCGAGCAAGGTCTTCATTGCACCATCACGCATTCCTATTGGAATCCGTTTTTACCTGAAGTCAGTTATCTCCATGCGCTGCTCCCGGTAGGAGTATTGTCTTGGACCAGGTTGGCTTGTTCCTGGTTCAGAGTCATCTCAGGATGGTGCCTATCTATGAGTCCATCTTGGTCCACTAACCGCCTCGGTGTATGTGACAGTCTATTTTTTAGTTGTTTATGGCGGAATTTTAGCCCCTTTCCCCTCCTTTACATTGCTCGCATTGGGGCATTTCTTTTGAGGCTTCTTATCGGTCCTCATCCCCGCGCCAATCTTTCTAGTTCTAACAAGCTTTTCCGCTGAACCTTAGTCAGCCTCTTTTTCCCCCAACTGCCAAGGTCTTTTTTCCTCTCTGGTATTTCCAAGCCTTGGTCCGCAACAGGGTGCAAGTTAATAGCCTCCGTTGCCCCTGTGATAATAAAATTTGATTCAGAGTTAGAAGCTTTCGCAGATATAGTGCTTGGACAAGTACGTTCTTTTATATTATCAATACTGTTCCCACGAGTATGGGGGGAAAACACAGATGGGAGATTGGGAGGTCGCCTGCTATCCCAGAGGCCTCGTTGACGACTCTATATATCTAGTCTCAGTTCGGCATGAGCGCATAACACCTTAGATTGGGCAATCCTCCGGCGTTAACTCAGTGGAGAAGTGGGGCATTGGTCGACTCTCCAGTCTAGATCCAGGGCAGATATCTACACAAATTGACCCCCAGTCTTGGACAAGACTCCTCTAAAATCCAATCTAACGCATACTTAAGAGAGCCTATCGTTAGAAGGTAAACATGATCAATATATTCTAGTAACAAAAAAATTTAAATTTTTAGTGTCCCAAAAAAATTTACTCCATCTTAGATGACAAGAAGATGCAATGTTTATTGCCTTAAATTTAAAAATATTAAATAAAATTAAAAACTTGTTTACAATATTCAAACTGACAACCATCTCTTTCTAAACATAGCCAATAAGGTGAACCAATGGATTCGATAGCGTTACGAAGCACTTTATTTGGAACTGTAAAGCATCGTCTTCTAATTTTCTCTTTCAGTTCATCAAGTGTTGTTGGTTTATGCAACAAATCTTACTTTACTAAAAATAAATCTATGGGAGTGAAGACTGAAAAACTTTCGATGAATTTAACACCACCACATCGCAGAGAGAAGGTGCCCTAGCTTGTTGAAAGTAATCTCTTCGTCACCAAAAGGCCTATAACGAGGCAACGTTTCTAAGTGAGTAACTACTACATTTATTATCATTTGTAGAATTGATACATTTTTGGAAACCCTGTGTTTTTTGTTATATTGCCATAGAGCTTGTCGCTGACTTTGTTACTTCTTTTTAAAAACTAATTGGAAAGTTCAAGAGAATGGGCAGTGTTGGTGATGACATTAAAAGAAAACAACCAAAAATGCTACAAAGCAGTATCTGCACAAAAATTTGAAATCAGTGAGAATACCTTTGAGAACCATAATGAAAACATTTAATGTTCTTTCCTACAAAATTCGATTTTAATAAAAAGAAGAGAAACCGCTAGACTCAAAGAGTTAATTTTTCGAATCAATTGACGGCGCTCATTTCGAAAACATAATTATTGATTTTATTACAGTTCTCGAAATACTGAATAAAAACAACACTGCCGCTTATCTTGTACCATAAAAGGAAAAACATAACCTCAAATTTTAGAAAATTTTGATTTACATTAATTAATTTTCTTGGATATTCAATTCATTTTTTATATTTTCATTGTGATGTCTTTAAAGGTTTTATTGGCGTTTCCCGCTTTCTTCTTTTTCGATTCAAAATTTTCTCAGCTAATAAATGAAGTGCTTGCACCATTGTTTTTTTATTTCCAAAATATCTATCTAAAATCTATCCAAAAATATAGAGATGTATTAGAGCAAGCTCTTCTAAAGTTTCTTCTTTTGTATTTTCTTCCACTTTCACTTTCTACGGTTACCAAGACTACATCATTTCCTCACCATTGTCCTGTTTCATATTTTTTTAACAATTTGTTCCTTAATTCTCATTTTTTTTGTAGTCCCAAACACCACATTAAGAATCTCATGTGGATTGGTCAGCTTCACATCGCGACCAACTTGCTTCCATTTCAAATTTAACATCTCTCTTTGGTTTAGAAGTGCCTGAATTCATAACCGAACATTTCTGTCAATTAAGACAATTTCTCAATATTACTTATGGAAGCATTCCGGATTGAAATTTTTAAAAAAATCTTTCGAGGGGCCATATTCTCCAATATAACCAAAGTCAATATTGTTCCTCTTTCATTGGCGCATTTGATCAAATCTTCTCACAGAAGAAGCAGAACTAGACTAAATTCTAAGACAGCAAAAGTCTCATAACCTTTTTCAATATTTTCATGAATAACTTACTAAGATTGATAATGACTTTGCTCATCGTATACTTGTTGCAAGAGGTGGTAATTTAAAAGCTTTTTCTTCTTACTTTTCTTTTGCTTCTTCTCTTACCCCTTCCGCTTCTCCTTCTATTCATCTTCTTCTACTCATCCTTCCCTCTCATCTTTCTACTTTTTTTTCCTATGACTCTTTTTCTTCTTACTTGTCATCTTGGTCTTGTTTTATGTTTATCTATCACTGTAATTTTGTTTTATTAATCCCTCATTCGACACACCCGATCTCTCCGTAGCTTTCTTCCATTCCGTACCTATCTAATATTTGTACTTCTCATTTATTTATTGTCTCCTGGTTTCATACTCTATGCCTCAATGTTATTCCACTTGCTAAGTATTTTTTCCTGTGTCAATATTACCAATCCTTTTATCTTTGTTGTATCGGCTTTGGTTTCTCAGGCATAGATCATAACTGGTCTAACGGATATTTTATACAGACGCCTCTGTATGGACATGTATTTGGTTTTCCAAGAGATAGCGCTTAGAGTGTCCGAAACATTCGTATGAAGAGTCCCCGGTTAATTTGAGTGATACCGCGGATGATGAAAATGAAGTACTTCGGTGTCAAAGACCAGTCCGCTTTCTATCTCTTCACTAAACGGCGCGATCAAAAATGTTTCTAGTTAGACAAGCTGCCATATACTATCTATCCCCACCTCCTCCACTAGTATTTTCTACTAATTTTAAATTAAGATTAATGCCGTCAGGAGACTGACTCGTAATCAAAGCATTAACGTCGGTACTATTAATTCGTTTTACACCCAGGAAAGATTTCAGTAAACTGTCAATATGTCATATCATCTGTGTTGATATGTCTGTAGTGGAGATAATGGAAAATTGCAAAGAGCTCAACTCTAAATCAGTCAAAAAAAAACGCACAACCAATCTGTACCATCAGTGCAAAAGTTAAGGCCATATATTATGCTAATCTATTATGCTATTCAGCAAAAAACTTAGACCTTTAAAAATCAACTGGCAATTTCTTGCGAAAGCTGCCCAAAACACTAAAGTAGCGCGCGCAATTTTTGATCCATAATCAACAAAACATCAATGATGATAGTTCCCGAGAGAAGTACTAAGTTTGAAAATAGCATCTAATTCTGAAGTCTTAAGATATTCCACGACGGTTTTACGACATGCAGAATTTTCCTTATGGTTATCATCTTAAAGAATTCCGGACATTTTTTCCTAATTCCAATCCTATTTCATGCAGTCATTGTTATAATCCAAGTTACATTATCACCCAAAACTATTCACCTCAAAAATAGTGAGCACAAATTTGTTTTCCCCGTGAATTAACAACATTGAAATGTACTATACGCAATATTTTGACCATTTTTTAAAGTGAATTGTGAATCATATCGAAAATATGTACCTGTAAACTTTAAGGAAGTGTTGAGGTCTTGATTAGCAGTACTGAAGCCGGAATTTTCCAGATCCACTCAATCAACTCTTTTTCGTCATTGGCGAAAAGTATGGATATTTGGATAGCTGCAACGAACTGTATCAGCCACACAAATGTATAACTCTAACTTGCAATTCAAACTTCAAATTAGAATCAGTGTCTTGGTCATCATTAAAAAATTCACTAATATTCGGAAATTTGAATAAAAATAATCGAATAAGTTCAAGTCCCACACAATACTTAAAACTAAGGTGGTGAGAAAACATTAAAACAATTAAAAAGAAACAAAAATCGGCCGTACAATAGACGGTGATAAAACAAAAAATTACTACTTGTCTTATCATATCTGACCATATTAAACATTCAAACTTCTCTCAAACAAATTAAACAGTACTGATAATAGGGATAAAACAATTTTTAAAAATTAAAATTCTGTTAAGGGTATTTTATTTATACTAAGAGGAAGCCAGCACATGAAAGGCCAATACAAACACTAACGCATGCTCTCTGTAGAAGGTTATTATGCATACAAATCTTAGATGGCGCTGTAACTCCAATTTTTAATCTTTATTACACAAGGTGGTACATAATCACGTTATTAATCGTATTACATAGATTCCTAAATTTATTGAATAAATAAATATAAAAATGAAAATATAAATTTGTTGCGTTCTAACTTCTAAAAATTAGTTTCTTCCCCAAGACCAAAAAATTACAAATAATAAAAATTAAGAAATCATCAACAGAAATGTTGAACACATAGTATAAACTAATTTATTAGAAAAATAACTAAAAAAAATTTAATGTAAATGTAATAGGCTAAAATGTTATTTGAGAATATTGAGTGGCTATGACTTCAAACGATTAGAACAGGTTCTAAATAGTAGTAAGATTTTCCTATTATCTGTAGTAGGAGAATAACAAAGCACCTCTAAATCTTCCATTTGTATTAAAAATACGAAAATTAAAATCATCTACAATTAAATAATCCAAGAACCGGCTGGGTTTTAAATGTTTACCACTACCACAACTTTTGCACTATTCTATACATCGAAGCGTAAATCTAGTCACATCATATGTCACTTTTTGTGTCTCAGCACCATAACCTCAAACTGAATATATGTGTCTCGCCTATCCTGCAAAGTAATCATGCAAAGTGTCATGTAAATTTCATGTACCTGCAAACGGCATTACCTGAGCGATGACGTACCTCAGCAAAGCAGACACTTAAAAAATTCAAATTTTCCCGCTGGTGGGGAACTGCGTCATGCATGATTAACTAAGCAAGACCAAATCGTTGGCACATCGGCGTTTCGCTTGCTATTCAAGTCGCAAGTGTGACAACAGTGAAACCTATGCACTTCTTACCCGAAAAAAGCTGACTAAGTACCAGCAATCGCCAGTTAAAGAGCGAAAATACCGCCACGTTATGTAATGTAAAGCGTTTCAGTCCGCCAACAGCGAGCTAGAAATGCGATTCCAGTGGCCGAGTGTAGTCAGAGCCAGAGAATGGAGCCGTACTGTGACCATAACCACGACAGCGATTGTGACGACGATAAATTGTTACTCGATGATGAGAACACCAGCAGACTAGGCCCCTGCGAAAAGTGCCGCAGACGCTCGGCTTCCTCAGCAAATGGATTTGCCAAGCCTGCACCAGGCACTGGTAACCATTCTGCTGTGACAATTGGAGGCAGATGTGATGGACTGTCTGACAGCATGGATTCACCACTGCTTGTAATTGTGAATTCTTCACTTTTCTGCTATAATTTCTATTTTACATGTGCTTTTCAGGCCCACCAGTACAGCGATTTTGATAGCTTGCATGTACAGGAGTTCCACTGTCACATGAAAAGCATTCCAGTCGAAGATCAGAAGGCATGGCGAAAGCTCCTTTTGGTTTCATTGCTTTGCTTCATTTTTATGGTATAAAATTAATACCAGTACAAATTCCACTTACGTTCTCATTTAGTAGATTCTGTTGAGGACCTGAATGGAACCGACTGTAATACTAAGTGCCTGAATTAGAAATTAATTTGTAAATCGAAGATTGCAGAGTTGATCGGCGGATACATAGCAGGAAGCCTGGCTGTCATGACAGATGCAGCCCATCTGTTTTCTGACCTCATTGGGTTTTTAGTGTCACTGTTGTCAATTTGGATTGGAAGGAAGCCTGCAACTCGCGTAATGACGTTTGGTTATCATCGCGCTGAAGTTTTAGGTGCCTTCGTAAGGTAGACTTGAGTAATTTTGTAATTTTATGAGGTTTCAATTTTTTCTTTTTAGTGTCTTAGCTGTGTGGCTGCTTGCAGGGATATTCTGCATGTTGGCTGTCAGTCGCCTACTCAGAAAAGAGTTCGAAATTGATGCCGATACAATGCTGATCGTTGCTTTAATTGGAGTCATACTTAATATTCTGTAAGATATACTTATGTTGATTTTTAGTATATAGAACATAATTTTAGTATTTAATATTTTATTATATTATATCAGTAAACACATTATCAGAACTTCAATGATAGCATGACGGCTCATTTTATCAGTATGGCATAAAATGATAGCATAATTTTCTCCTTTAAATTTGCACTTTTGAAAACCCTTTAAGATGTTTGCTACCAATTACATGCCAGCACGCGGCATTGCTCCTGTACGGCGGAGCCGTTCACACGCCAGCGCATATTCAAATAGTACAAACATTACACTTGGCACCTGGGTCAAACTTTTAACTTTTGAGGCGGCAGTTAATGTATTAAAACCACCCTGATATATTCAGAAATGTAATTTCAAAAAATTCTTTACGCTTTGCACACTTGTACCAATATACGAGGTGTATCTAAAAAGTTTGGTGAATAGTATCTGAAAACAAACAAAACAGAAGATACACATGAACTGCCTTTATTGGTCTTTACAATAACCGCCATTCTTCATAGTTCACGTAAAGGTCCTGGAAACTGCCACCAAAGGTCTTTGTAGGAACCTGTTGCAAAACTTAAATTACGATCACTAAAACAAAGTAGTCGCTAGACTCTAAATTAGGGGAGAAAGAATAAATCCTGGTTACATATGGTAATGAAATTTCTAAAGGTCTTTATCCGTTTTGTTTTTTATTCATCACAGACTAAGAATAAAACTTAGCAAATAATGTCAAAAATCATCAAATCAGTCGCACCTTCTCACGCCAATATTTGTCGCACTCCTCGATCAGGCCTGGGGTTTTACTTATCGATAACCAACCTCAGTTGTTTCCTTCTCATTATAAGAGCTTTTGAACATTTTATGCATCTCCATCGGTTTTTTTTAAATTTCAACAGAACTTGATATTCACTTGTTACTCCATTCTGCTGCGACTCTACCTCTCACATAACATAACTATGTAACTATGCTCACAGTGTATTTATCCTGATGATTACATATATTTCCCACTAGATGATGTTTATTTATATTATTTGGATAGCCATGTGAATGTGCGCACACTTGGCCCATTCACTGAACTTTTTAAGACACCTCATATTGACCAGATCTAATTACCCATCTTCAGCAACAAATAATAAATACTCCGGTATCTTTTTCAACGACTTTGTTCTAAGTGGTTACATGAAGTGTTTCCAGGCATATTGGAATATTATGACCCTGGACGTCCCTTGTGCGCATGTTTGCTTTTACATTCAAACCCTGATGTCACTGTTCTCAATTCCTAAACATTTACATATTTGATATTTTAGATTTTTAATATTTAGGAAACAATAAATTAAGCATAGTGGGAAACTATTGCAGCACAATTATTTGTATGAATTTATCGGATTATTTATTTGTTGTTATATTTTTCAGGGTCATAAAATTCCGTACGCCTGGAAACACTGTAACAATGTTAATGCCAGAATACTTATCTGATCCAAACCTTTTCCATATCTGAACTTACTTTCTGTGTATTTTTCAATATTATCAACATTAGATAATGGTGATTTGGTAGTTACAGTTGCATTGCCTTACTCTAATAGCTCAGATGCAAATATAACAATTTGATAATCTAGAGCCATCCCATTCTAAAGTGATGGTTTCGCTGAAAAAATGGTTTTATTAATTTTTATGTGAATAGGAGTACACCATTACTATCTTCATAGAGACATCTCATTACATCTTAAACACTTAAAAAAGGCAAGAGATGTGATGGTTACTGGATAAGTAATGTTTTGTTCCAAAATTTATTATTTTCATATTACTCTAGTTGGTACTTTTAGTACAGTGATTTTTTGGACTCTATAAGTCATATTGTTCAAATTCAGTTAAATTTGCAAGCCTTCATTTAATCATTGTCAAGTTTTATGTAGGAATTATCTCTGTGTCATAGATAATGTTTAATCAGCACCCCCTTCTACTCAACAAAGCATCCTGGTTGTTTCATCTCATGCCATAGACAACAAATTAACATAATCAGTTCTTTTGTCACTTCCCTTTGATATAAATAACTTTCAAAAGAACCTCAACCCACAAAATAGATTGGTCATTAACAATTTTGTAACTGCATCTGTTCCCAATTGGAGTAACTCTCTTGGTGTCCCAATATGTACTGTCACTGCACCCTTTGACTGGGTTTTAAATTTTTACTAGCAATGTACTTTTCACAATTTTCATTTTTCAATTAAAATCGGACAACAAACACTTTATCTTTTCATGGAATTTTCATTCATCTTGCTGTAAAAACTGCTGTGGTGTGATGGTCAAGGAATCAGGTCTATATAAAATGTAATGAATTCCATTCCTAGTGCATACCACTTAGCTAGGTGGGGCAATACTAGCCTACAGTATGTTACTTCAAACTACAGCTATGGTCTTGTTAGCCTGGTAAAGTTCATACTATTCTTAGCTAACTTTCATTCTTTATTTGTACTGTTTTATGGCATTCAACTCTAATCCATGCATCAAAGTAATCTTCACATTGTTATGTCTGGATGTCTTTAATACCAGATTTGGTTCTCTTCATAATACTATAGCTTGGTGTATTTTTATGTTCATTTTTCCTCTTAAAAGTCCTATATTTTTTTTAAATTAATTCCTCCATTATAGTGCTACTTAAGAAACAAGTGTGAAAAGTAATGAATCATTCAAATTCGACATAGTATATCTTCCCTTGTATTATGAAGGACTGTGGGTAGCCTCATAACTTTTCCTATGCCTCTATTTGCATCACACTTTAACCACCATTCCGCTCCTCCATCTACTATATTCTGTGTAAACCTTAGATTTAAGGTAATATGTAAATATCTGATGTATATTATGATATGAAATATCGATTCTTCTATGGCTACCGCCATTTTTTTTTTAATAATCGCAAACCAAGAATTAAGTGATGTATTTGAAAACATTAGCAAGCGTTTCTGGATTTTCCTGACTAATATCAAGTCAGATGTACACTTATTAATGTTTTAGAGGCAACCATATATAATCTAGCAGAAGAATTGAGTGAATAATACGGGAGGAGGGGGTTCAATTAATAACCAAACACTTAGTATTAGAATAACGTTTGAAACGCTTGAGTTGCCAGCACTTGCATTTGTGTTGATTGTATCTGAATTAAGTATCAATATGGGGTATTCCAATGAAGAATGCGTTTTTATTGCAAGAACTTTATATCAGGTAAAGTAAAGCCCTTTTAAAGCGCTGAGAAAGTATGCTGGCCCTGGTTAGCAAATATAAAATAAAACAAGATTCATTAGAGTAATCGAAAATGTGGAACATCTACGGAGGATGTGACTGATGATCCTACAACATCAATGTCAAAAGTGACCATTCATCTAGAGGCAATCCTTAAAAAACCTACACTTATTCCCATACAAATTTCAAACACTTCAACACTTTAATAAGGTGTAAAAAGATATTGGGCTTAGTAATAACAAACAGTTGAATATAGAAGCTGTTTGGTCCAGTGACGAAATTTCTGGTTATCTGGATATGTTATCAGGGTTAACATATGTAGAAACAGCATAAGCCACTTTTCATTGAAATCCGATCTCTTCATGAACAAGTGTTTTGTACAAAGCTATGCTAAAAATGAGTGCATCTTCACATTGTACTCTGGATATTTTTAGGGTTGGAGATAACATTATCATAATCATTACCTTATAGCTTTCAAATGGCTTCCTTATTCTTCCTATTGCTTCTTTGGGGACATTAAATATTTACTATACAGATTACACCTTAAGACTGAATAAGCTCAAAGATATTATCACTGATACTTTTCCCACTGTAAGTCACGATACTCCCAACAAACTTATAGAGATCTTGGAAGCCTGCATGCATTTGTCACATTCCTCAACATTTATTCATCAATGTTAACGATTTCTTAAGCAATGACTTCATTGAAGTCCTCAATTAATTAGAATATGTTATTATAGCCTGTGACTTAACCCCACAGGAAGTAAACATTTTAAGCTACAAATAAATCATTTTATAAATTTTATCAGTTCATATGATAAATATGCATTAATATGTTATTCTCCAGAATGGGTGCTGTACTTCATGGAATATGCCACACGCATTCACACAGCCACGGCCTGCAAACCCACCACCACCATGAAAACATCAACGTGCGTGCGGCCTCTGCGCATGTTTTAGGAGACCTTCTCCAAAGCGTGGGGGTCCTTATAGCAGCAGTAGTCATCAAGCTGTTCCCAAGCGCCCAAATAGCAGACCCCATCTGCACACTCCTGTTTTCGGTCATCGTTGTATATGCCACTGTGAAAGTCGCCTATGATGCCACCAAGATTTTAGCAGAGGCTAGCCCGAAGCACATGACCGACTTTGCGATGCAGTTGGCAAACATTCCTGGCGTGAAACATGTGCACGAAGTACATGTCTGGTCGCTTTCCCCAGGGAAGGATGCTGTTGCCGCACACTTGGCCGTGGGTCTGTACTCAAATCATTATTTTTAATTAACAATTTGATCCCTCGCCTTGCAGATCAATACTGTGATAGGGATGTGGTATTAAAGCAGGCAACGTGCTTGGTGAGGAGCCGTCTCAACGCCATAAGCTGCACGATCCAAATTGAAAAGCATAACGAGGAGTTGATTGAAGCTTGTGCCCAGTGCCAGAAGCATTGATGCTTCCAGACGACTTGCAGTTTTACCAGGTGTACACAACTATACTTTCAGCTTACTCTATCAAATTCTTCGTGTCTTGCACCCAGTTTTGTTTACACTTGGTAGAAGTGTTGTAATGTATTATTTTTATTGCTATTACAATTGTTATTTTCTTATATACAGTATAATTGTTCTTGTTATATTTTAAATATGTGGTAAGGTTTGTGATTTTGTGGCCAGTAGCATTAATGATGCTGAGTTTGGTCCACTACCGCAGAAAGAATTGAAAAGGATCCGATATTTTTCTATCAAATACAAATTGTAGAATATTGATGTTAGCCAATACATTTAAAATGGCGTGTTGTGGAATATAACTCCCTGGCTGAACTTGTTCGTATCATCCACGTTGAATGTGACTTTATTGAATTCATAGCCATTAAGCTAGTCTTGCTGTATTTATATGAACCTACAAATTGTGGAATTAAAAGTTTGATTGATAATTATGAATATTTATATCATTCAAAATGCATACAACGAAAAGTTCCATTAAATATTGGATTGCTGTGAAAGCAATTTTTATTCTACAGTTGCCTAATAACTTTAATCGAAATATGCCTCATTGATATCGATATACTTCTGCCAAAATTCAGGTAACATCTATTCAAGTTTTATCAGATGTTAGTAGCTTCAAAGCAAAGGAATTTTCTATTTACTGATGAAGCTCCATTTCATTATTATATTTCTGTCCTTATAGAGCGCAAAAATTTGATATGATATGTGGAGTAAGACTTCCCAGCCAAGCTTGATCAACTTTCACCAAATCATCCAAACATGTGATTGTACATTACTTTGTAGAAACTGAACTTGAGACCAGTCATCAAACCAATTTTTCTGTGCTTTCACAGGAATCTCATCTCACACCAATAGAAGGTACTCATTGCAAAACTTTAAGTATTTATTTAGTGGGCAGGTTATAAATAGAGAGATTTTCAAACTTATTATATGACATCACAAAAAGCATCATGTCACTTGTCCACTGGTTAGAACATGGAGTATCCAAAGAGAAACTTTTTTTCTTTAAAGGTGGTCATGCAAATAGTATGGACTGCCGTTGCAGGAATATTTAGACACTCTTCCATCTGGTGATTGTTGAACTAGAGCATCTTCTTGACAACAGCAGTGTTTTCTTCTGCAACCAATAAGAGTAGGCATCTTGACCTCGAGCAATTTCGACTGAAATTTCCTTTCTGGAACTCCCACCTGTATATGGTTGTACCATGAAGATAATAATCTTCCAGCACAGGAGCGATTTTCCTCCAAACACCGATCACATATAAAGTTGTAGCACAAAGTTGCTTGGTACTTAATTTTTGAACAAAATAATGTTACAAGCCCCTTTTATTGCTCTTATTTTAGTTTGGGGATCATTTTGTCAACTGTAGTGTAAGTTTGAACCTCTAACAGGTTTAAACTTGTTACAACGTGAAATCAATGATACCGTCTTTCCCAGCACCTAGAGTAATGCAAAAAATAAAATTAGAATTTCAAATAAGAAACTGTCTTAGTCCTGGATACTCTTGACTTTTTGTCCCTTGTAAGCCTCAAATTCAATGAGTAGTAACTTATGCTGGTGAGGACACTATCTCAAATATTGGAAAATTCATATTCTTATGCAAACTATAATAAAAGCACATACCTTTCAAGATACATTATCAGTGAAATTTTAATAAGGATAATACTAGTATATCACTAGAAGTCCCAGTCGCAGGTGCAAAGCTCCAAATCAGACATTCTTTGAATAGTGTCTAAGTTTGCTAATTCATCTGTAATGAAACAAGAATCAGAACTGACTTCTTTCAATACTATAACAACATTACCTGTATTTTGTGCAACCCTGTCACTAAGCGGCAGTGCAGGCTTTAGGAGATCGGGAAGCTGCAGGGTCCTGCGGTTAAGCTTCAAGTACGAGTGCGTGAGCAGTTGGCCTGCAGTGGGGCGGCACTTGGGCTCCCTTTGCAAACACAACGCAGCCAGCTGATGCAGTCCCTCGCTGAGCCTCCTGTTTGCTTGGTTTTGTGAAAAACCTGCAACATCACCTTCATCATTTCTCTTATGAGAAAGCCGAAATCAATTGATGAAATTTGTGCTGCTACAACTCACCATGAATTTCATTGTTCTCGTCCCGAGGAATCGTGGAGCAGTCCAGCAGCTGTGGCGCAGCACCACGCACCTTCTCTATTAGCATCAGAGTCGTTGGCATCCCAACAAAGGGCTCGGCACCATTGGCCAGCTCGCACAAGACGATGCCCACGCTGTAGATATCCGACTTCTCGTTGTAGCCTAATAAAGATAATTTGCGTCAGGTGAATTTTGCTTACAAATCCGACAACCTTTCAAATTCTGTTCCAAAACTTCAGGACTGAGCCAATTGAGGTTCTTTGCAGTGCTTGCGGGGAACGAATGAATTTGCTTCTGCCATCTGCCGTGCTCGATGATAGGGCAGGCATACCGAGCCCAGACAGGCAAACACGGCCTGATGCTGATATCAAAATATGACTAGCTCGTACTGCCCTGAAACACATCATTTATACTTTAGGTCTTGCTTTATGTGGATCTGCGTACCTATGAATATAGCCCTTTTTGTGAATGTAGTCCAGACCCTCTAGCACCTCCTTCAAGATTAAGGCAATTGCATTTTCAGGCAGACCTTACAATTAATAAACTTTTAATCAAATGGTTACGAGCGTATTAATCTGTTGCACAAGAAAGTGATTGGAGCAGGGAATTTTGTTTTAGACCAATAAATGTTCGAGATGTTTGAAATTTTTTTTCTTTTAACAAAGGTTTCAAATTACTGCTCATACTTCAAGCCTCTCTCTAACAAAAAAATCATCTGCTAATTCCATTCTTTCAATAGAATGCAAACACTAATCAAAACGTCATCCAGGAACATGTTGGCTTTCTTCAATTGTCAGGCCATGTTTGATTTTCGGGAAGTTTTCACATTTAGTGCACAACTGCCAAGAACATCTTCAAAAGAGAAACATGTGTGCCATAGTGATGATGATGAGTAACTGCTATTAATATGCAGTTTGCTGCTGAAGCCATGACTACTGCAGGTGATTGATGAATTGAGGGGGGGTCCCACAAAAATGTCAATCTCAATTCTTACTCAAGAGTTAAAACACCTGGAATAAGCTTTACAAACGCAAAATTGAAAACTGGGGCAACAACATCCATTTAATAATAAGAACAGCTAACATTATGTTCCAAGTTGGCTATGAAAGTGTTCACATTTATTCGTCCCCCAAGATGATAAAAGAAAAAATATCAATAAGAGTAAACAATCGTTTAGAAGAAATCTTTCAGTTTAACAGGGAAGGATGTAACTGCTAACTGTTAAAAAAAGAAATTTTATTTGGTCTGATACTTGTAACAATAAGCATAGAATAAAAAAAATTTCTAATGATTTTTGATTGAACCGATAACACTTAGCTAAGTCAATCTTAAACTATGCAACAGCAAAAGTTTCTTTTTCTATCTCATAAAGTTTCTAAAACTGACAGTGTACCAGTCTAAAGATTTTCTTTGGGAACCCATATTGTGGACAACTCAAAATTAACCTACAGTTACGCTAAATGAAATTATGAGTGATGGCTTTGGAAGGTTAAAATGTGCAATGTTAACCACTGTACTTTGAGCAGTGACAAAAGCAGTTGCTGTAAATACATGTGGGCTTAGTAGCACAATCTTATACTTTTCAAAGCTGTTTACTATTATAATTGGTGTTTGCACTCGTAAGTAAGGGATAAACTTGCTCTGTAAGAATTTTTCACTTGAACAGAAAGTGTTAGAGTTCCAAAGAAAACATACAACGATTTATATTTATATTGGAATAGTAAGAGGTTAACTCAGAGTTTAATCAGTTAAGGTAGTATAGTTAGATTCTGAGCTCAAAACGTTTAGCTGGGGGTTTAATCGCTGAAAACAACTGATTGTGAGTACCTACATTCAATTCGACCAAGGGGAGATACTTAGTCTGGCGTACAATAATGTGGCAGTAAAAATAAAATTTCATGATTATTTCTGGTCTTTGTGATAACAATTCGAGATTTTCTGTATTAGTCAAATACCCATCAAGAATTAACAAGGCTGGATCATCTGCCAATGTTTTGGTATGATTTAAGAAATAACCTTAACGAATGAATTCATCCAAAAGAGTGATAGGAAAAGACAGTTCTAGGGGGAGTTCAATTTCCATTGGTTATTTTAAAAATATCAAAAAGGGGGCGAAGGGGAAGGAATAATTTTCTCCAGCTCAATACATACTACAAAAATTGAAAAACATCCCCCTTTTAACCGTTAGTGAATAAACTGAACTCGACAACACTGTTATTTAAAAAAGTGACTTATTTGCTCTTTAATCACAAATGTCTTATAATCTCCCTAACACTTTTTGCATCTTCGAGACTTGGAAGGTATTATTTGAAATAGAAAAGACCAAGCGGTCATTCCTCATTGCTTCCATATTTCTCTGAATTGTAACTATCAGTATCATTATTAAGTGGCGAAGCGAAGCGGAGTCACTTACTAACTTCTTGTTGTCCATCAGTCAGTCTGTCCGAGCAAAAACTCGAGAACGGCTGGGAATTTCCAAATTCTGTTTTCACTAATAGACAGGTGACCAAAAAGGCTTGTTTGCTAGTGATTTTGAAACTGATTGGTCAAAGGTCAGCGTTAGTGCTTCGCCACTTCGCTATGCGTTGCAAGCTTTGCAGGTTTATTATAACAGTCTAGCATTCTAATCTGATCCATATTGTGTACTTTCGCAAATTACTTAAGTAATTTTAATAAAACAAATGAATGAAAAGAATGATTTGTGGGTTACAAGTTTGCCATTGCTATCATAGGTCCTATTTCGATGTTGGTTATGGCTCAAAGATTTTTTTTGTGGAAATACAGTTCTATTCTCATCTTCGTAACTATCTAAGATTCAAACTCCTACCTTACATAGACCATCTGATCAAAAGCATCCAGACACTTAAAACTTTCATCAAATTAATTTTATCCACTATTTGTTTCAACGACAGCTCTAGATCTGCAGGAAAGACTTTCAATCAGATGCCACAAAGTGTCTGTAGCCAGACCGTTTTGCAATTTTGCGTTTAGACTTCAATTCCATGAGAAACACCCCAACACTATAAGGCCACTTCCTCCAAATTTCACTGTTACCACAACACATGCATTGTTCTTTAGACCTTCACCAACTCTCCTAGCAGAGTGACACATGGTAAAATGTGATTTGTCTAAAGACCAGCAGCAAACATTTTTTGCTTGTGGGTGATTACATGACCATAAAACCCTATTTATTTCAATTTTCAACATACAATTGTGACATTCTCTCCTGACTGATTATTTCACACAGCAACTATCTATTTTCATAAATTAGGTTCTTCAACAGGTGGATATCCCTTTCTGTCATTAAATGTAACTTTCCTGATCATGTTTTTTTTTCATGTACTCGCTTCACAATCACATCACCAGCAGTTGACTTGGACTAATCGAGAAGGTACTAAAATACCTCAATGAATTTTCTGTTTCTGGACAAAGTCACCAAACTTGTTTGTTATTAGCATTGAACAATGCATAGCTTTTATACCTATTGAACAGGTCATAGTGACCTCCAGTTGTCAGATTATGTGTTAAAGATAAATTCTGGAGTACTTTTGATCAAATAGTGTACTATGCATTTCTTCTTACTGCCACAAAAGTTATTAATAAAATGGGACCTACAGTCTAAAATGAGTAGGCTAAAATAGAGAACTAATGGTCTAAAATTTAATTTGCCATACTATTTCCCAAATATCCTTTCTGTCTATTGTATAACAACATGGACAGCTGAAATCTTTCTACTGGGATTTCAAACAATCAATTTGATTTGTCTCTACAGGAAAAATCCCAAATGAGTCTACAGGGCAGACTCTCCTTTTCCAAACCAATGATTAACGGACCTAATCTCCAGATGGTTGCGGACATCAACAACACAGTGGGTAGGGTACCATCAGGTTGATATATCTATAACTACAACACAACTTGAATAAACTATACATAGGTGACACACCATTCAAATGAGGTGACAGACAACAAGGTTTTATTGATTGTAATCTTAATCACACATGGCTGTTGTGGCTGTTAAAAATACCATCAAGGATAACATGGGACTTAACTGAACTCTTGTAATAAGTATTAGGGGTGTAATTTTTGTTGTCTCAATGCTTGCTACACAGTATTTCATGGACAAGTTGATGAGTGTTTATACTAGTGCTTCCAATGCATAACTGATCACCAGCTTCTCAAGTTCTAGTGTACAAACAGTTCTTCGTCTAACTCTCTATGGTTTTTATCTATTGTGCCACATGTTTTCCAACTAGATTGACGCTTGTTGTCAAATCTTCACCCGTACACGTATTCAGGCTTCTAGATACTACTTTCTGTTGCATTTTCCAGTTCTTATGACTTGTAATTCTGCATCTCCACCAAGTAATAAGCTATATACAACAAATGTTACTGATGAAATGTAAAGGAAGGTTGTGTTATTGCTTTGTAAACTCTGCATCCAATTTTTTATGCAATAGGTTATGAAAAGGATTTCTTGTTCAAAATTTCATAATGTTTGAAAAGGGCATTTCCAATTATAGGTTCCCTATCAAAAAACACCAGTTATAAACTCTACTTTCTGCATTATTTTCATCAATAAGTGTCAGATATTCCATTTCTAGATTTAAGTGTGACCATACATATCAGCTTTTGTGGAAGAGTGCTAATGGACCAAAATGTGACAAGGAATGTAAAATTAATTTTTATTTAAATAAAAACAACATAGACTATCTAGATATAACCATTGAAGACAACGACGAAATACAGATTTTAATGTCTGACAATTTAACATCTAATCGCTGCTCAGAGCGAGTCAAACTAGAGGAGTAAAAAGCCACTGTTGACATATTGCAACAGTAGGATATAGGGCTTGATTAAGAAGTCAGATGCCTCTCTTTTTATTAAATAAACAGACATATAATTTAATTGGTTCATGCGACTAAAACTTTCCTAAAACTAACTCTTCTGGCTTTTTTTAAATTACAAGCTACTGATAATAAATACAAATTCAATTTATTTTTTCCGTGGGAGATAGGAATTTGATAATAACACAAATTAATATAAAACAGCACAATTAGTATTTTTGGTTCCAAACCAATCTTAACCATTTTCCTGCTTTATGCAGTCACGTTTTTGTATTATATAATGAGCCTTCCCTTTCACATTTCTTTTGTTGCAAAATAAATAAAAAAAATTGTTGGTTTCCTTGAACTTCTAAAAAATTATTGTTTTCATCATAAACTGTGACAAGTTTGACTATTTTAGCTTCTGATGACAACTATGCACTAATAAGTGCACGATTATTGGTAGACCCTCAGTGTTTTTCATTTCTTCTCCATCCTCTTCCACAGGTTTGCAACCTAGTAAATCATTTCGCTCACTTTAATACTAATAAAAAACAATTCTACAATATTCAATTCAGAAAATTGTCATCATTAACGTTGATATGACCTGATTATATAAACACAACTACTTTGACAACTTCCATCAGTATCGTTATTTGGAGAAATAACATGTAGTCAGGTGCATTGTAGACTACTCAAGATTCCCCAAGAATTCTTTATAGTCAGCATAATCAAACTGAAGACTATACCCTTGTATGCATCCCCATATCAACAATTTGAAATTTTTTGACTTTGATGTCCTATATTAATTATACTGCTTTGAATTAGCAAAGATACCTTTTCTAATTAATGACATAATAATTATGTCAAAAGATATATCTTACTACTCTGAATGTATTTTAAAACAAACTTGATATTGGTAATATTATGGTCCTTATCGTAACTATACAAATACTGGACATAAACCATTTAGACATTACGTTACATTTGTATAGATAATAAGATACTAGGAACTGCTAAGGACCAATACCTGGTATCTAAAATTACAGCACTACCCATCAATGATTTCTCTGTGTAAACGAGCTATTTCAATGTCTGATTACTTTGAATGACCTCCTCTTGCATGACCCATATAAATGAAATGAAAAGATCTTTCTTCTGTATGGAATTTCTTTTTCATAATTATAAAGCAATTTGCTATGTTCACTTAAAAATCAATGCCTTTGCATATTCCTTATGATGCCTGTTTGTA
Source organism: Sinelater perroti (assembly GCA_036346155.1). Lineage (NCBI taxonomy): Eukaryota > Metazoa > Arthropoda > Insecta > Coleoptera > Elateridae > Sinelater > Sinelater perroti. Next base: position 17,246,859 of record JARFIY010000254.1, on the reverse strand, counting down.
ACCAAACAACTGAGGAGCTTGGCTATGGTGCGAACAAACCTGGAATCGATCCTGGGCTTCAGAACCCTGACGGGGTAACTTATTCAGTTACTAAAAATAGTTAAGTGCCTGCGTTCATTTTGAACAAAGAATAATAATGCGATCCCTTAGGATGCAGTGTTTGTCACATCACTCAATATAAGAGATGGTGCGTGACATCTGGATCTCCTTTGATAAAATAAAGAGCCTCACCATTAGTATATCCATTATGAGGGCGTGTTGACATATTTAATACAAAATTAACCAAACGTGACTACCATAATTCAAAGTTGCTCATTTAGCTTCGGCCGCAAATTCTCTCTGTTGTGCATGCTAAATTATTAGTTCTCATTAATAACTCGGGTAGCTAACTGAAAATCTCTTTATACTAGTAGCTTCAACTATTCAAGGTTGTGGTTCTCCTGGGAGCAGCTTATCAAAGTGATTAAATCTGGAATTATGTAGTAGTACTAAATGTGCTAAAATTGGCTTTTGTTGCTCAGCAGTCTGCTTTATGGCCTCCCAATCAAGTCGATAGAACCGCAGTGCATAGTTCTTTCAAGATTTCAGTTTCAGAAGGGTCACAATAAAATTAAAATTTTTCTTATTACCATTCCCTCTCTGCTGCAACAAATTTCTAATCTTACCTTGACTAAAATGGGCGTTCAGCAAATCTCTGCAAGATCCAAAAGCCATCAGAGGGCTAACGACGCAAACCTCGGACTCAATCACAAAAGACGAGAAGTAACGGATGACATTGGGGTGCCGCAGTTGTCTTGTCAAGATTATCTCGTGCTGCAATTAAAAGGAATGCTGCATTACAGCGTTAATTACATCAGCCTAAACATTACTTGAATCAAGCCGACTTCCTCCTTCGCCTTGTCCATGTTGAATCGCTTAATCGCAACCAATTTGTTAGACGGCAAATGCTTGGTCAGGTGTACTACGGCCAAACCGTCCCAACATTGCCCCAATATCGAAACGACGCTGTAATGCGCGTTGTTTGCCTCAAAGTTTACCATTGCGAGACGCTTTTAAAACATAACCTAACAAATCGATCATGTTAAAAACTTAATTACACATAAAAAACCAATTAAATGATTACCGATAATCAAGCAGGATGAAAATTAAATCAGATCTTTAAATGAGATTTTTAAACCACCAATCTGTTATAAAGGCCATAGGATTTGTTATTAACTAACCTAACTTTTCGTTATAACTTTGTAATAAATTAAACTTATAAACCTGCATTTTATTTCTTAAAAACACTTTACTATGTTATAATTTACAAAATTTGTTTAGTCAGTAATAAAAATGTTACATTTGTAAAACCATAACAATAAGGAACAGCCGCATGTAATACAATGTGGAAGACAACCTGTTTTTAACACAACCGTGATGATTACACTTAAATATTATTTACAATTCATCGCTCGTGTGGTCTTTTGTTTTCTTTGGTTCGGGGAATGCAAGAGGGCACAGCTGAGCCTCTTCCGTGCACACTTTGACATCAATATCTTCCGAATCGTTCACATAATGATTAATTATGCTTTCCTCGTATTCTTCTAAGATCCCCTCGCACTGTAATCTCCATGTATATTAGCTATGGCAGCAATTATTACAAAATTTTACGTACGTAATATTTTAAACTTTTGTTCAAGTCGTCGTCTTGTATCACGTCCACCCGACTCATGTCAACATTCATCTGGCCGTTAGCATCAATCAGTCTTAAGATCGTGAGCTTTCCCGTGTCTTTCCATGTGGCTCGGATGTAGTCGTCCATCCGGTCACATACAGAATCAGCCAGTTCTGAAAGGTGTACCTCAGACTTGGCCTGCGAGACAACCTTCTGCTTTAGGTTGCCGTCCGCATCGATTCTGTAACTGCCCACTTCGACTTTCCGGGCGGGATCGATCTTTTTAACCGCTATGTCGAGTTCGTCCAACGTTGCTTTGCACACTGCAGGCACTTCCTGTTAAAAATCGGCGATTAAACAAAAGTTCAGTTACATACCCAGGCACCGCAGTTCTTTAACGTCGATGTGAGTTTTCGCCAGAGCGCCGACCAGGAACGCTCCAATCGCAATAACGAGTGCGAATTTGTACATTTTTGGTGCTTTACCTGTCTAGTTACAGTAGTGCTTTCGGTTAGTTTCAAACTTCAAATTAATAGCACCGTAGAGTGTTTGACGTGCTAACGCACAGACACGTTACGCGATCCTCATTGGCCGGACGCCGCCGGGCACGGCCAATCGCATCGCACAGTTCCCGCCACAAGCTTTCAGCAACGTGCTCTTGCACTAATTTCTTATCAGCTGGCTGATAACTTGGTTAACATGAGTTTTATTGCATAATTATGGTGTAGCCTAATCACTCGCAGACGCAGAGGGGTCGCGAATTTCCTCTTTCGGGCGGCAAGCAACATCGCTTTGTTGTTGTTTATAATTGCAATCACGTGCTACGTATCTCATTTGTTTATACCACCTGGCCTTCGGTCTCGACTATACGAGAAATGCGCAAATATTTTATGGATGCTTAACAGTAAAATATATTTTATATATGTTCAAGTTTTTTATTCAAGTTTAATTTTGATGTCTATATATAATTGAAAAAGTATTTAAGATCAGTGGAAATATTTAATTATATATGGATCCCAAATAATGAAATCTAAGACTTCAAGTTGGAGTGTAAGGATCTATTCTGAGATTTTATCGATGAATGAATATCACTTACAGTCTCAACCACTTGTACGATTTGCATCAAAGATTTTTAGAGATCCCCATCAGCTTGCCAAATCAATCATGCTTTGACCTTCCATTTTGTAGATGTCGCCGTCATTTGTCTTTTGAAGCCATAACTTTGTAGCTTCTTTGGTCAAATTGGATCTCTTTTCTTCATTTCTCACATCCCAAAGTCACAGGTACACTCAAAAATTGAGTTAGGTATGAGATTATTATTTGTTTGAGTTCGACTTCGCTCTAAGAGAGTTTGGTATTATTTCTCGCTGATATATCAATCAAACTTAGAAACTTTTTATCGACCGGCTCGAATCGAGGTGTCTCAGGTGCAAAATGACAACTGTAATATGCAAATGGACCTAAACTCTAACCCTTTTAGGTTATTAGAGAAAAATACAAGATTCAAATCAAAACAAGACCGAAAAGCATCACTTCGTTAGAGGAAAATCGTCTCTATGATCCTTGTCAAGGTAAAGAACATTAAAAGTCAGCTAAGTTAATTAATCAACATAAGAAATCTGTTTCTAAAGAGTATTTTCTGTGATTGTCCTGTCTGTTATCCAAAAATAATAGATAGGCAGCTTTTTGGAGGCAAGTTGAACACATGCCATCCATGGAGTCACAGTATATCTGAGAAGAGTCGCTTCAACTGTCATAAATAAAGAGTATCTCCAACGTCTGGTCTTTCTAAAGAATACATCCCCCCTCTCCTTAATTTTTAAACCAAAATAGTTTCAGAAAGTCCGATATAAGAGTGTAAAAATTTTTCCTATGGAAATCATTGTTGCTTATGATTTTAGATGCCTGATCACACAGATTTTCAATGAATAACAACTGTAGTCGTCAGAGTTAAATCATTTGACGCTGCTGTGTTGCAAGAAGACCCAAATGGTGCGTAACTTCACCAAGTACAGAATGTAAGCTTTGGATACAAACTGTATGTTATCATGCTCGATGATATTGAACCAAAGGTCTTGAAGGTATAGTAAAAGAACATTAAAAAACTCATTAAGTTGTATAGACACACAATGACCATTTTATGGTTGATCTAAAGGCTAATTAATTGACAGCTGTTGGTCTTCACTTGTCAAGGAAAGTCCTTCAATATGTCACCATTGATTTGATAATCTTCAGGGGAGAACTTGGTAAATTACACTTATATCAGTGATGAAAATCATTGCAACTTGAAAGATTATTATGTCTTCTCTTTTTATGCATATGCAGACATTGGAAGTCTAATAGAGCAGCATAAGATCGAAATGAAAAGACACTTTTGCTAAGTGGGTATCGATGTTTCTAATTGTGTATTCTAAATATTAAATATTTCAGTATTTTATGCAGAATCGCATTCTAAAGTTTAAAGCCCTTTTATTATCGCTCAAAACAAGCTTTTTACATTATTGGGTCTAAATGATGTTTTGATGTTTAGCTTATCTCCGTGGCAGCCATTTAAAGAAAAGTCCTCAATCGAAAACTGCTAAGATTTATCTTACTATTAGGACAATTGGATAATTCATACACTACAACAGCTTTCATGTACATAAGGCAAAAAGATGAGAGAGGAACAATAAAGTGATCTTTTGATTATACATTGCAGTCCCAAAGATGCAAACAACTTTTTAACTTTATTGTTCCTGGTTATAGATCAGACACCAAAGACAAAGACAGATGGCGATGCAAAATGCGTTCGTCATGAATTCAATTCCAGTTCCGATACGTCAAACTGGCGGACTTTGAGAGTTAAGGCCGAGGTCGCTTGACATGTTTAAATATTTTTATAGCTCTATTGTGATTTAGATTTCGTTTTTAGGTAGCAGCATCTTTCTTCATGACCAAATGTCGCTAGTATCTTTAAAAAGTTAACCAAAGTAGCTTAGTTTACTGTAGACAAAAAAGTGAAGGAAAGTTAAAAATTAAATGATTGATTGGAATATGTCAACCAAATATGGTCTAGCATTTCCAATCAATCTGATTTGTGCAAATAAAAGTCATAAATTTGAAAGAAGTTCATACATTGTAGGTAATACCTTTACCGTTCCACATTTGGATGTGATTCAAATTTTACCTCCTAGAACCTCGATCATGTAGATATTCTTCAGCACTAAGCAGCAACTGAAATTAAAGCTACTGAGATTTTTTACCAAGGAACTCGTCTTAATTTGTCATTAATCTAACAACTAACCTTTAAAGTAAAATATCAGCCTGTTTGCTTCTCTCATTCTAGTATTTTCATATTTACCCTTTGACGCAGTAAGCATGTGATAGCGACCAGATGCTTCATATTGTGTGGTAAATGACCAAGAGTTTCAAGAAATAAGACAATACGCGCCACAGATGAAAATATGGAAAAAATGAACCTAAAGAGGAAACTAATGAAGTAGATGAGAGTCAATCCTGTTTTTGTAAATAAAAATCAGAAATGTGGAGGAAGTTTGTACATGATAGGTAATACCTCTACTGTTCCACTATGTTCTACTTTTCGATGACATTCGAATTTTATTTCTTAGGAAAACCATCATGTAAATAGTCTTCAGCACTAAGCGGCAACTGAAATTAAAGCTACTGATTTTCTTATCAAAGAATTTGTCATTAACCCTACAACCAACCTTTAAACTGAAATATCGGCCCATGAGACTCTCTTCTAGTATTTTCTTACTGACTTTTCGCTTTGGTGAGGATACAGTAGTGACCAGATGTTTCATATTGTATGGTATAATGGTAAATGCTTAAGAGCTTTAAGAAATGATACGATAATCATCACTAGTGAAAATTTAGAGAAACAATTATCAGAGTAGGTATCAGAAATCTGAAGAGGAAACTGATGATGGAGATGAGAGGCCAGGCTTCTAGTAGTTTCTTATTCATCCTTTGTTTCAGTAAGCATGCGATAGTGAGCGAATGCTTCGCATTGTACAATAATAGTAAATCATCAAACGTTTCAAGAGATGAGGGAAAAGATAACCACTTACTTTGGTAACAGAGCACGATTTTGAAATAAACATTTCCTGCACATTGTAGAGTTTTAAAGAATTTCAACAACCACCTACAACCGAAACAACTATATGTTCCAGTCATCTGGAGTGACTAAGAAGGCTATTCACCAATGAAACACAGGCTTGCAAAAAATTCAGCAGAAGTTGTTTAAACGGAGTGATTGTTAAAAGTTACATACCATACTGGTGCTATTGTTAAAATCCTCAATACTTCACTTATCATTTCAGGATTTCCTCGCATGTATTATGGTACAGAGTGGCTAGAAAAAAATAATGCTGACAGATGTAATCAAAACTTGTTCTTAATGTTCAACTTGTAAGTTGCAAAAATGCAACTCCCTGAAGAGTAGCAGAAACATTTAGTTCATACATTTCTTTCTTGTTTGCTCTTTTATTCGTTCATAAACCTCCAAGGTGCAAAGTTTCTGATTATTGATGTTTCATCAATCGAAGAATTAAAGACCACCGACTACCAGATGTTGTTTCGTTAACTGCAACTGTCAGTAATGTTAAGTTGGTAAATATCAAAGAGGTCAAACAAAAGAAACCTGTTGTGGGGGAAATCAGGAACAAAATGACAGTTCAGTTAGTGCCCCAAACCGTCAGAAACAAATGAATTGTATAATGATAGGTGATACTGAAAATTCGCAGTTTGTTAATCGGTAGCTCAAGAAAAACAGTTTAAATAAAAGCAAGCGAGTTTAAGTCGACTTCAGGAATAAAATCGTGCAGTACAAGATTCAACTTGCCATATAAAGGAGTAAACGCAGAAAAACACTACAAATATTAAAAAACTTGGGGGTGAACAAGGGGAGTAATAGCATTCGAGGTAAAATCTGAGTTTTTAGTCAAAATTCGAAATTAGGTGCATAGTTGTCTGTATACGAATTTCTAGGTTAAAAAAATTAAAGACAAATCTTTTGTAGTATTCGTAGTGGTGTGTCAGAACAAAAGAATACGTAACTCAAGAGCTATTGATCTTTAAGATTGGTTATAAAAACGCCAAAAACTTTTGGAACAACCTCCAATTAAGGTTAGGTCTGGATCATTTCGCGAGTGATAATTTTCCGCCCAAAAATTTCCGTTCGTCTTACCTCATCGAAGCGCAACTCCGAGCGAATCAAGCGACGAGACTGGCCACATCACAAACATCGCGCAGGTCATGGTCGATTGAACGATTCCTAACGCCGGCTCTGCCTGCGGTTCCACATGGTCGGAAACACGGAAGGTCATTCGAGTGGTTTTATTTCTTTGGCCGCCGCGTCACACAGCGTCGCTTTCGACGCCTGGCCGCCGTCCCGGAGGCCCCGGCTACGCCGCCCGCGTTTCGCGCGCCGCTTTCGAATTCGCGCCACCAGCGCCGCGCGTTTGTTTATCGCCAACCACTCCGGCAATCCTACATCGGGACAATGCAACCGTTCGAGGGGTGTCGGGTGGAGGATGCCCACTACGGGCTGCACTAAAGCCTTCTCGCCGCGTTTTCGCCCGCTTTTCGGCGCTTTCCCGGCCGACTGCGACCCGCGCCGTGCACCAGGGCGCGCGCACGGCGCCCGCCCGAACAAATGTCACGTACTGTTCCGTTCCGGTGGACCGTGCCATTGGAATGGACTCGTCCAAACAAGCTTGCGAGATCTCCAAGCAGCCAGTCGCCGATCGGTCGTCGAGGAGGGAACTTCTCAACAGAATGGTTCATAGTTTCATTTTGTCGAATTTCCACTCGAAGGTGAATTTCTTCCGCGAAAAGTGCTCAGAACTGCAGGTCTACGAGTGCGAATTGCCGGGAGAGCCGCAGTGCCCAGAAGCTCGCAACGTAGAGGCTTCCGCAAGGTGAGCGACATATTTTTGGGCCCCTTTCCGCTGCGGCTTCGCCAGGGGCCCGGCCGGTGGAGCCCCGCGCGGGGGGCCGCGGCGGGGCCCAGCTGCCGCGCGCCGTTCCAAATTTAGTGCAGCTCGAGGCGGGAGGCCCGGTCGCAGGTGCGCCCGTTTCGGGCCGCAGCGCTTTGAACTCGAATTAATTCCAAATTTAGTCGGTGGTGTTTGTTGTAGTCCGACTCGCCGACGTTGCGGATACTTGACCTGGCAACCGTGCGAAGCGTGTTATGAAAGATCGCACGATTTGTTGTGGCCGCTGCGTCGCTGTCGCGCTCTACGGCGGTCCGGGAGCGGCAGGACGGCGGGGGCGCGCCTGCCGGAGGCGCGTGCTTGACGGCGGTGGCTGCGCTGTCGCGGGGGCAGCGCAAGATATCTGGCATTATTTGTGTCTTGTTTACCGAACGAGGGTGCACGAATTTGGATCGCAGCGATCCGAGGCGGTCCGGCAACGCGGCCTGCGCCGCCGCGTCCTTCCCCCTGTCCGCCGCGCGCCGATCGATCCCCGCGCGGTCCAATGACGAGCTCGCCGGGGCGACCGCGGGAGCGTAGCTGCGCGCGGCGTTGCCGCGCCTCGGCCGCGGTGAAAGCAGGCACGACCGGCGTTCCCGCCTCTCGGCAACGCCGCGCGGACGGAGGGCACCGCGTTGCCAGGTCGCGCGCGGCTCGCGCCCCAGTTCGGGATGGCTCTCCGCGATCGTGCCGGCCCGGGCGCTCCACGGTCGCCGGGCCCGCTGTCCACCGCTCGCCGGCCACGTGACGCAGCCTCCTCGCTCGATAAGCGCGGACGCCGCGGTCGTAGGGCGGCGCGCCGGAGGAGGCCCGTAGGTAACTCGAGCTTTGCACTTATAAATAGCCCTGCGTCATGGTGCTTCGTCGCGGGCGGTTCTTGTGCCGGTCCGGACTTTCTAACGCTTTTCGGCAGGTGTTCAAGGTCAGGCGAGAAAGTGACCGCGTGGTTGTTGGTTGGCTGCGATTATTTCTGTATCGGGTGTCTGGCTCCGGCAGGTTAGGGCACATCCGCAGAAAGTGGCCGGATTCTATTTTCGTGGCCGCCGCGAAGAATTTGGGTGGACATCGCCGCGATGACTAAGCCCTGGAAGATTCCCAGTGCTCGTGACACGTTGCATGTAGATTACATCGGATTTCTTCATTTCCTCGCTTTTGGGGCGCAGCGGAAGTGATGCGATAGACGCTTCTTATTTACGTTCGTGTTGGACGATGGAACCGATCTGACTAATGAAGGTCAGAACCTGTGTAACGTTGTGTTTTTATTTATTCATATAAAAATGACGGTTGTAAGCAACATCCATTAGTCGCCGCATTTTAGTTCAAAAGGGAAAGAAACAATTGAAATTCCATATGGCCGACTACTTCCCCACCCTGTACATTTTTTTGTTTTAGCCTTTTTAAGGCCTTTCATTACTTACAGCCGGTCACCTACACATCGCTTTAATCGATAATAAATGTACTGGTGAGCTTTCAGAAAGATATTACCCGAGTTTGTGATTTCTTTTTCATCTCATGCTCCCTTTTTGTTTTTCTTGTTTTAAGCATATTGTGTTAATTATATCTCGTTAGTTTTGTTTAAATATCGGAAAATGTGATGAATCCAAATTGTTTCTAACTGTCAGTTGTAGGAATATTTGCAAGATGTTTGGAACGGCACCATACACTCGTCTAACACCGTCTAGTTTTAGAAACAAGATACTAAGATACCGAAAACAATTGAATTGTAAAGCGAATCGAGCCACGAAAAAAATGACAACACTACGACAAATGACTGTTACTAAATGCCACCTACTATCTTGCGTTTTAACCAATCATGACGAAGGTTAAAGCTTCCCTACGTGTTTTGTTTTATGTCGAGTTGCATTCTTTTAATATCTTCACTGTTCTAGTTTTACTTCCATTCGGTTTTAAATCACTGGCGCTTTTCGTACTTATCGTATTTTTTGTATCTGGCCTAAGTTGCGGTAGTTAAATTGACCGGCATTAAAATGATTATTTTTTATCTCTATAAAAGATGGCATTATAGTGGCAAAGAATCTTCTTTTGATTTTTCTTTTCATTACCACATTTTCTTGATATTTCTTTCTAGAGTTTCCTTTTTTAGTGCGAGATATTCTATTATGTGGCCAGATTATAGTGTTGGGCGTTTTAACCCTACAGTTATTTGGTACTTCGTTTTATCTTCGGAAGATGCTCCTCATCTTTGTTTCACACATCAGATTGCACGGTCTACTGCGGTGGATAGTTATCATTGTGTTCGATATCGTTATTTTTAGAAATCTGAAATGTCACACGTTAGTTTGTGGGAGGTGTCTTGCTCGATTTTCTTGAGGAATCCGATTTTGAGGACAAAATACTTTCGTAGAAATTAATCTCTTAGATTGTAACACCGTGGATTTATTCATTTATTTGACCAACGTGGATGGTATTTGTTGTTTATTTGCTTGTGGGGGAGAGGGTCATCGCATTTTCCTATTATAGTTATTGTGCGTTTGTGCACAAAATCAGATTTATTTGTTGGAAGGCAACGACTTCTCGCCTATATTTGGATTTGAGTTCTAAAAAGTGTCGAAACTTCTAATTCGCCAATATTCCAACTTGAAAAGAACGCAGAGGGAAGGTTTTAATAGACACGTACAGTGTGTTACACGCAAAGTTGATCTTTGATCTGAAGTAGAGTGGAGTAAAGAAACTATACCTACGAAACAACAATTTGGACAATGTCGTACCTTACGCTTCAAGATGTGAGCAAACTATGTCTCTGTGGGGGCCACATGTGGCCTGTGACACATATAATAATAATGGTACGGCTCTAACGCCCCGCATGGGAGCATGGTTTGCCAACTGAGATGTTAAGGTTCTCATATGTCCGACTTTCTGCCTTTACTGCGCGCACCAAGTCTGCATACATATACAAATATCAAAAAATTCTATTTTTGTGAGATATATTAGAAGTTTTTACGGTTCGCGTTTATAAAAGCCCTGATCAATGAGTTATCACAATGTTCATTTCGGGATTTTTTTGGCATTTGTTTCTAGTTGATCATAATAATACTTTTTTGTTTTATCATTGTTTCTCACATGTCCACGCGATCCCAATCTTCGAAACTACATTTTTTCGTTGAATCTTTAAAAGTTTATTAGAGTTTTGTTGGTAAACAAATGAGCTTTGTGTATTTCACTAGAGTTCGCTGATAGCAACGTATATGTTTTCCGTTGTATAGCTGGAATCAAGTTAAGAAAAACTCAAGGAACTCATAAAATTCTTAATTGACCAAATATGTGATTTAGACGTGATGTCTGGCGAAGGAGCAGTCAAGCTGCGTGAAGAAGTTTTGCAGAGCTTGTTTCAAATGCGAAAAACTGATGATCATCTATAGTGGATGGTGATGGTTCGCAAAACAAAAGTAGTCTGTCTTATCGATATTTTGGAAGAACCCAATTCAATATTTAGAAAAACCTTTGGGTGTCGGTCGTTGAGTTGATCATCAAGAAATCGGAATTTTACTTTCTTCTGTTCCACTGATGCAAGGTTACCATCAACAGTCGTTACGAAATGCTCGAGTTCAAAATTTGCCTTCTCACTGGCAAGTTTTTTAAAGGTCAAATCAAATTGCGGGTTTGAACTACCAACCGGCTGCATTCACAAGGAATGTCGTGGAGATTTTCTGCACCCATTATGATGAAATTTAGCACATAGTTTGATATCAGCGAGTAATCCAAGACATAACACATCAAGTATCAAAGTGAATCCCTTAACAAAAATGCAAAAATTTGATGACCTGATGAAGGTATTGCTCGAGTTTGATGTCCTTTTGACAATTTTCGAAGGCTCTCTGAAAATAGTGATGGGAATTTTTGATTATATTGAAAAAACCTTTTCCTTTAAATTGGCAATGATAAGAGCTTTAATATATTGTTCCTTTTGAAGAGACGAAGAATGAAATAAAATGCTTGAATTGTTGATTGAAAACGAGATTCAGTCGGCTTTGGAGGAATGACTCCCTTGACATGAATGGTGTTGACAGGTTTCGTTCGTTATTCTTGGAAAAGGTTTGCTGAATCACAATTGAGCAAAAAAGTTGTACTGTACATTTGGAAAGAGATAATCATAAAAGTACACCATGGTTCTCCCTTTATTCATGATATTAGGGGTGTTGGTCGCAACGTGAATGTGGGTGACGAAAGATAGTTCAACTTGAAGGCCAACTCTGCCTTGAGTTGACTCGCCATAGATATATTTTCGATAAAAGTTTGAATATGTATGTACTTGATGGCTGCTTTTTTGTCTTGAACTTCCAAACTGCAACCCGAGACGATTTTTAGATTAATGTTGATCAATCTTGAATACTTGGTATGGCTAAACCCAAAATACAAAACGATTCTCTTTGTTCGAGGTGTAAATGAATAATCGATGCGCAAAAAATTGAGAAGGGCAGTTCCCTGTGGGCAATTAGATAATGCTCTTTTGCCTCCATAAAAATGGTAAGACATCCCTCCTTGATCTTGTGAAGTTTTTCATTTTAAGATTCTTCGCTTTCTTTCTATTTGTGGGGACAAATTTAATGATTATTATCTTATAAGTAAGCTGTTTTCGTTAGAGTATTGTTTCTTGTTTTTTTGTTAGAACGTTGTTAAATGTCACCAAGTAATTGAAGTATGGGTCGACGATCGTTCTGCTGTTCTCCACTTGTTTCGTCTTCTTTTTCATACATTTAGTAGTTTCCAAAGACTTCCAAGAATTTTGCCACAAGATCTCAAAGGAGATTGGAGAACTATCTTGGGGTTGACATTTTTTGTGGAGGAAACTCAGAACATTCATGGCGTTGACCGTCAGGACGAGAGTACAATAACTTTAATCAGAAAGAAATAGTGACATCGACAGTATATACACAATAACTTTGACTCATTATAACAAACATCTTGAGTCACAGCAAAAAATCGCGATACTGATATCGAACTGTACCAAATTTCAACGTGATTGCTAGATGAATATGTATGAAGATAAAATTAATTAATTAAAATCATTAAGTTTCAGCTGTGAGCGATATGTAGCAGTTATACGAAACTCAGAAGACCACAAATTATTTTTGACAACTTTTTGTTTCAATCTACTAATACATTTAGAATAAGAACAACTGGTTTAACCCGATTTAAGAACTGCAACAATTGTCTAATGCAAAACTACCCAGCAATAAAAAGGAAAAATGCGGCCAAGTTATTTTAAATCACAGAAAAATAGAGATAGATCAGGAAAGGAAGATATTGACGTACCCCAGCCCAATTTCATAGAATATAATACGGGAGATAAAAACAAAAACTGTGGTGTGATTACCCAACCTAAGCAAACTGTTGTTTACCAGGGATGGATTATTCAGGTACAATTCAAGGAGTTTTAGTCACAATACCTATTGGGATATTTTCCAGAACATATGGTGACAACACGACGGGGTCCCAGTCTATTATGCACTATTTAATGAGTGGTTGAACAGGGTTTTTCAGACCGTTAGATTAGAAAAAGTGGGCCAGTGGAATAGCCAGCTTGTTCCTCTGATCTGCTATTTGTGGATTTCTTATTTTGTATAAGAATTCAATCATTCCAACTGAAATGTGCGCTAATTCATCATTTTCAGACATGTCTTAATCTTGGGGGCAGAATGATTACCGTTGTGTGGAAATCATACAAACGTAAGAGTGAACCAAATATAAACAGGAATTTTTCTTAATTTATTGAAGCATTTCTGTATAATAATGTGATTTGAAAATCCATTTTTACCACGGATAAGTAGTTTTTTGGTCCCGCTATTGTAAAATGAAGGTGATTATGCTACAGCAACATCGTCTTCTTTTAGTGACCCAAAAGAATGATAATCGCAGAGTGATAAATCTGAACCGCAAGGAAAGTGTGCCATTGTAGTCCAAAACAAGTTCTGAATTACAGCAATCTTTAATCGATGGCTATCCTCGAGAAGGTGGCGAAAAATGCGAACATTCTCTTCAGTTGTACTGGTCTTTGAGCGACATTCATTTTCAACGACTTTCGCCTTCCCAAAAATAGTTTGTCGCGCGTACATTTCTTAAAGACGTTCTCGAACTGTGCTTTAAGTTTTGTTCAAATTTTCGATATTTGTACTACTCCATTTGTCTTGAAAAACTCGATAACTAAAGAAGCGGTAGTGCGAAACGCTCTACAAGAGGAAAGGGGAATCTCATTTAAGCATCCCTATAAGATTTTTGTTCAAGATATTTATTGAAAATTCTAATTACGGGAGACGGAACAGGAAAATTTAATGTCGACATAGATAATAGTTGTTTTATGATGTGTTTAAAAACGGTTTAGTGGTTTATTTCACCCACACTACAAACGTAAGTGTAACAGAGCTAATCCAGATCCGTCAATAAACATTTCTGGGATATCTTATCGTTATTTTTATATCTATTTAATAATAGGTGTATAAATAAGTTCTCAGCTTTTTTCTGCTAAATTAAAGTTTTATTTAAAAACAAACAAAAAAAGCTTAAGTATCAAAGTATTCTCCGTTGGCATCGATGACCTTTTGCCATCTTTCAGGTAGCTTGCGAATTCCCTGGTGATAGAAGCTCACCGACTTCGAGACGATAAAGTTATCGATGCATTTTCGGACTTCTGCTGTTTTGAAGTGCGTATCAGCCAAGTGATGCCGTAACGACCGGAATAAATGATAATCAGAAGGGGCCATGTCTCGGCTATACGCCGCATGTGGGAGAAGTTCACAGACTAACGCGTCTGCAGCTCATCCATGTCAAATGTTTGAGGACGTCCAGCGCGTGGTTGATCTTGCAAGACTAAACTCTCCTTCACGAAATCTTTGGTACCACTTTTTGCACGTTGCATGACTTACAGCATTCTCACCATATGGAGCACAAATCATTTCGGTGGCTTCAGCAGCGTTTTTCTTAAGATGAAACGCAAAGTGGATAGAAAATGGAATATGCTCTTTTGTGATTGCCATCGTGAACACAGCTGATTATTGAGGTTATGTGCATTAAACGCCAAATCGCATGATGTTTCGAAAGACCAAATGTCATTGCTTTAAAACCGCAAGAGGGCGGACTAATACGTTGCATATAAACGGTGATTTGAGTCCTGTAAAATCTAAAGCTGAGAACTTATTTATACACCTATTAAACGAGACTTTGTGTCTCATTGCTAATATGGCAACACTGGCACGCTGCGACTATATAGAGATTATTACCATGCGCGTTATCGAAAATCCAGGTGTTCAAATGGCATAAAATGCGAGACGAAGTGAGACCGATGTTGTAGCGCACGCAAGAGAATGTGTCTTCTCTGTTCCAAGGTAATGAAGCTCAATTTTCTCTACTTAGAAGTGTTTCCAATCTTAGATGAAACCCAAACACAAAATTTTCGTATTAAAAAAAGCTTCTTAGACAATGTAGATTGATTGGTTTGTTCGATAACCTTCAGCATTTCAAAGAAGTGAGTTTTTCTAGTGAATTAGTATCAGGTGGTATTTCAACGAATTTTGGAGACCAATTGGTTTTCCCTTATGATAGAAGAGTTAGATAACTCTTAGCTTCAAGCTAATAGACACATTTCGTGGATGTGGCTCAGGAGCATAAAAAATCTTGTGGTTACTATCTGGGTCTTATGGTAACTCTTATTTGATAAAACAAAATTGACATTAATTGTATGATACTTGCTCTTTTTTATAGAGATACCTTCAGCCAGTTCGCCTCAAGACCGCAACTCAGACAATCGGAGCTTTTTTCCAATTAAACAATTCGTCAAATGCTAAGTAGATAGAATAGCCAGATTGTATTGATGTAGCTAGATATACATCTATTCGATTGGGTGGTCAAATGGAGTTGCGAAGCTCCACGTAATGACAATTAGCAACCAAATACGGTCAGGTTGGCAAGGCTTAGAAGATAACATTCAATTATATAACCACAGTTTTACTCAGAATACCAAGATCCGTAGGAGAAAATTGGGATCCATTGGTTTCTTGGTGTTTTCTAGGAGTGCTTAGAATGCAGCTGATTCCATTAAAGTAACATAATATTTTGATAATATAGGTCTCAATCCATAAGAAGAGTTTCTAGAACAAAGACATCTTCATTTACTATTTAATTGTTGTGTCAGTAGAGCTTGGTGAGGGGTGTTCTATGCTACAAGTGTTTTTTGGTCAAAAAAATTGCACCAATGCGGCTTTTGTTCTTTTTTGAATTACTTATTGTAGAACAAGTTTGTGATCACATTGAACGATAATTAAAATTAAAAATCAAAAAGCTGTCCCGAATTTGAAATAGAACAGTGAAGACCTTGATAATAAAAGCAGTGACGTCATTCCACGGTGTTCGTGCAAGCTGTTTGCGTATATCGTCACAATCAAAGCTGATGAAATAGCAAAAAGCTTGAATTAAATTCTCAGGAATAGTCTGCAAAGCAATAAATGTCGAAAAGAAAAGAAAGATTATTCAAAGACAGAAATAATCAATTTTTGTATTTATCGAGATCTGACGCGTTACATCGACTACAGATAACTAATCGCGTCTCTAGATTGAAAATGGAGCTTCGGCTAATCACTAATGTTCAAATAAAATGTATTGAGTTATTGCGCAAGTAATTTGGTTCGGCAACTACAATCAAATACATGTGATGTATTTCAGTGGTCTATTCGCTTGCTTCACCAGTACAGCGTCTTTGACTAAACTTCTTGTGTATAGCTGTTTATTATACTTCAAATCGAAGTGGCGACTCTGAGTTGGCGCTCCCCAAGATTCCGTCATGTCCTTGACGTTATACAACCCATTATGCAGACAGCATGGCGTATTGTCCACTGAGACTGGAAATTGGAAAGACGGGCGATTGAGAATGGATAGCAAGCTGAGAAAGAGCTTGGTGTTATGTTCTCTGTTAAGAAGAACCTCAAAATCTTCGGAAAAGAGAGATACCCTGGAAAGAGGAGACTAAATGCCTCAAAATGATTATGGATGGAAAATTTACCTGGAGAACACACATCGATAGAAGGACGGTTGTCAAAACAGCGGGAGGCCAGATCACCATTCGACTTAGCTGAAATAAACTGATAATTTACAAAACCTTCATCCCTCAATCATGACTCGTGCGGCTCCAGTTTGGGGTTGTTCCTAAAATCAACCAATTAGGTCATTCAGAATCAGATCCTAAGATATGTCGTGGTATTGGCATTCCCACGATCCAAGAGTGCATTATCCTCGGCGCTTTATGAGAGCATACTCAACGTATGGTGAGATTCGCCGGGGATCGTCCACTTCGGTTGTTACCCAAGGTATTAACACTACAACTCAAACTTGAACTTAGCTGAGAAATTTTACTTCAACCTATCTACAGACCCGATTTTACGTTAACATTGTCACCTTTTCCAAGTACTAACACCCTTTAACAATCATCAAACTCAGAAGGTCAACTATGTTGATTGATCATATTTCGTTCAAAGTTGTACACATCTTCACGGAAAATAAAAAAATAATTCAACACCAATTCAATGATTTGATGAGATTAAGAAGGTTTTGTCCTTCATCGGATGAGACTATTGGCTAAGGAAGTCGCAATGTTATCCATGACAAATGTTGAAGTCCACGCAGAGGATATTCACCTTGAGCAATGCATCACACGTTAAAGCTAAGAAATGGATTAAAAACCATGGATGACCTTGAAATTTACGGTAGAGGTATGAAAACCATATATGTGAAGCTATTGATGACAAAAAAGTGATATTTGGTTACGCTCGTGTGACGATGTTATCAACATTTCTCCGTTTACGTAAGTTCTATAAGGTGCAAGTCCACTTTATTTTGCTTTGATAGTTTATGTTGTAACAGCGAGACTTTTGTGTGCTGCAATACAAATGATCTTTGTTTATGGTTAGCCAGGCTACGTTAATAAATCGCAAAGTTCATCAATCTGTCTTTATCTTTATTAACCATTCCTGTGCGTAAAAACATCTGTCCATATCAGCAGGCGAGTGTATCGTTTTTTATAAATGGTTTTAAGCACGTTCAACTGAACGACAGTAATAACGATGTTAGTGCGGCAGTCGTTAGTCGGCATTGCTGGAGTTAATTTCAGTGGCATCACGTCCAAATAAAACAATGCGTCCGTGTACCTTGAGTTGCTTTATAATTTGTGCTACTGTCAACATGTTTGTTTTCGACAATCTTATCAGTAGCAGTTCTACAAGGCGCTACGAAGGATTCTACCTTTCAAGGTCACATTTGAATTGCTCGGTGGAAAGCACAGCGCCGATAAACGAAGGTGCCGACCTTGAATAACCGAAAGTCTGATTCTTACTAAAACTTCTAGATTGCACCACTTATAGAGGCAAATTTATTTAGTTTTTGTTTTGAGATTATGTTATAATGGAATTTTCAATATACTGATAATGTAGGTGAATAGCCGGAACCGCAGCGCATAGTTGGAGAATTATTGATTTTGAAGATTAGATAAGTTAGTGCGATGTTGAACTAGGTTACAATTATGATAATGGATTGTACTTGTATCAAGTTTTTTTTGTTCAATGATTTCGGTTGGTGTTAAATTTTTCTCATTTATCAGTTTCTTGTATTTTGAACATAGGGGAATAGTGAACGAATGATAATTGAAGACATAAGTAATGAGCTTCGAAATTTAAGTTTCCTCTTGCTGGAGGTTTGGGAGCTATTCTGATTTATGTAAAAATGTTTATATATTGGATTTGTTTGGTTTTTTCACTGTTTGAGTGAATAACGAAGATATTTTAATTTTACCGTTCCTTCTCTAATTGTAGTTTATGGTCTTTCAATCACAGTAGATAAAAATGGGAATTTTTGACATTTGCTTCTGTTCTTGTTGCCAAGTTTCGGTCAGCTTTCTCAGTATAGTGAGAATCGTTCACATGAATACATGCCAGCCTCAAGGAATGGTTCAGTAGATGGGATACTTTTTACGATCTTATCATTGTTGCTCTATAGTTAAGGTTCAAATATGTGCATGTGTGGTATACACTCTGAACGAAGAAAACGAACTGTAGCACTGAAAATTGTTTCTTGACATGAATATAAAGCAACGAGTAAATAATACCTTGAGTCGAGTTCGTAAGCATACACGCGAATTTGTGATCTGCGTTTGGTGGGATTAGAAAGGTGTATTCCACCACAGAACGCCTGAAAAACACTAATATAGAGAAAATTCACAGCTGACACGGCGTACTTCCACATTACAACTACCATCCCCACGGTTCAATTCAAGAGTATTCTTCCTCTAGATTTTCATCTTTTTGGTGGCGTGGACGTCCCCATTGTTCTTTTCTTCTATAATTGTTTTCATAATTCGTTCCAGACGGCGAATGTCTCCAATTAGCTAGGTTCGTCTTTTCTGCATCTGTTTTCACATCCTCTTTTTTTCTTCAGTCCTTTCCAGTGCTTTTCGTTAGTAACCCTATTCGTCCAGCTAATTTTCATCATCCTTCTATAACACCATGTTCAAGAGCTTCTTCATCCTTCTTTTTTTTTACCCCAAGGTTGATGATTCATAGCCATACAAAACGACACTTCACATAAAATATGTATGAAAACCTTTTTTACGTTTAGCGAGATATTGCAGGTTAAGAGACTTTTTATTTAGGAAAGCTCTTTCGGCTTGTATAATTTGGGTGTTTATCTCTC
This sequence comes from Sinelater perroti, assembly GCA_036346155.1. Classification (NCBI taxonomy): domain Eukaryota; kingdom Metazoa; phylum Arthropoda; class Insecta; order Coleoptera; family Elateridae; genus Sinelater; species Sinelater perroti. Next base: position 17,227,542 of record JARFIY010000254.1, on the reverse strand, counting down.
TTTTGCTTCTCCCATCTTTTGTAATGATGGTGCCTCGATATGTATATTCATTTATCTTGCCTAATTTCTCCCCATAAATTCATAATTCAGTCTTGGTTTTGTGTGTTGGTCTTTTATATATTATAATTTTCTTTCTATTAAATTTTAATATTTTGTTTTCATTAACTTTTCCATGATATCGATTGTCTGTTGTATTTCCTCTTTACTTTTGGAGAATATGGAGGGCTATATCGTTGACGTAACATTATAATTTTTTTCTACGTGTATGTTGGAGTCCCGCATTGTGTGAATCGTACTTAACTAATTGCCTTCTGGATGTACAAATGGAAAAGGAGAGAATAAACCACATCCCTAGCGATATAAATATAGATTTTTTCGTTTTCGAGACATTTGTCAATTGCTTCCCTTGTCCATGCTGTTTTATGAAATCAGAACTGATCTTGTCAATTTTTGCCTCAAATATATGATATATTTCAAACTGTTCTTTAATTTTCCTGTATACTTTGTCACTATTTCGTACATTCACATCTTCTTTATTTCTTTACAGATATGTGTTTTTATTTAGCTCTACTACTTTTTTGTTTACTTTATTTTGTAGTTTGGCGGCTAATATGGATGGGTTATAATATACCATGAAAGATATTCACTATCTAATCATTAGTCAACTAGACAAGGTCGAGCGTTATCGTAAAGGAACATACTTTGTACTGTTAGTCAACATTGATTATTTTTGACATTCACTTTTGAACTGTTACTTGATCGTAGTTTCCCCCACCTTAAAAATCGAAACGATAGGTACAAAAATTGACTAGTAATTATTTAGTACCAGCATGCCCTTGAAGAAGTAGAAATAGTTGTAGTCACTCATTTGCAACCTCTGCGACCCTTTGAAAAGAAACTTACTTGAATGTTTCGTACACTCAAGAGTTATTTTATAGCGATTATTCTGGGATAAATTTGTATAATTTATTTATAACACTTGTCTACCGCCCTTCTAGCTTCGTATACAGCCTTTTGGTGCCGTATATTATTCAAAGTATTTTGACAGGTAGTAATCTGATCGGCGGCTGGGGTGCGCGCGCGGGTGCTTTCGCGGCGCGGTAAGACCTCTTGTAATTGAAGTACAAGGCATTCATCACCTTAAACTACTCTCCAAATAGTGTGTTCTTTGAGTTTGACGAGAAATAAATTCCACTCCACTTACGTTGCGCCCAACCACTTGAAGATTCCTCGTAGTCGCTAGACTGATTTTATTTTCACCGGTGTGGCCGGCACGTTTTTAACGCGAAAAAAGTCGTTCACCAAATTAAACCACGCCGGTAAAAGTATGCGCCACCGTTTACATAAGTGGCTGCCGAAATTCTGATGTAACAATTCGCCTGCGTTATGAGACATTGCGTCGGAATTAAGAGCATTCGATATGAGTGCCCAAGTTGGGCATAACTGGTCGCCCGATATTATTCCAAGTGCAAAAAATCCGTGGCTCGAACATCATCCGCGGTGTCATAAATAATGCCTGTTATGCTCAAAACAGCCTCCAGACGGTGCATTTTTAAATGCAAGCGCAATAACGCAGCTTGGGACGGCGTCTACGGCTTGCATTCGTTAAAAATAGTAATTTTGAATTTCTTACGTAATGGGAATTTCTTGTGCATTATAAGAGATCATCGGAGACTGCTTCTGTTATGAGTAACGCGACGCGGATTTGGCCCATATGGTCTGTTAGCTTTTTGGTGTACGGAACAAGTGTAAAGTCGCAGATTTTAATGTGGCATCAGACTAGTTGAAAAAGAGTAAGGTTAACTTTTTGGTAAATGTTGAACGTAACTACATGTCTGTTACAAAAATTTGCTGCTACTGTCTTTTACTTGAATTTTCATTATTATGGAAGATTTTGGCCTGATAATGCTTTTAGATGCATTCTTTAACTTCCTAGTATGCTCTCTTAGACTTTCTCATCATTTGTTAAAAATATTTAATTGTTCTATTACTCCAATTATGGCTGCGGGCTTTGAACAAGTACGACATGAAAGCCGCGATGTACTTCAAAATAGAACATTTTAGTTTCTGAACACTTGCTGCTTGGTGATTTTTTCTATTTCTTTTAAGTTGCATCCCAAATTATTGATATTGCTGTTTATTTATTGTTACCTTTTACTTTAAGTATGTTGTACTACATTTTTTACGTTACTTTTCTTCTTCTCTATCACCATAGCGTGTTGATACGTTGCTCAACGAAAACAAAAATATTAAAGAAACGAGGACTTGAATTGTTGGCGATTGCAGAAATAATAGACTCGTTGTTGGTACGTCTCCTGTGACGTTGATAAATTATTATGAAAATCTTAAAAGGGGAAGTAATGAGTAAGAATCAAGCACTAGTTTAATGTTCCTTAAAAGAGCACATGACCAAAAAATTAAATGAAAAAATAGAGAAAATCCCATAGAAGAAACATTACAAAAAAGCAGAGTAATTGCAGTGCAAAAATGATTTGTGAGATAATTAAAAAGAAGGGAATTAGATAAAAGAACATGAAAGTAATCTAGAAGTGATGCTAGAAAGGAAGAGTATTTTCTTCATCCAGTTATCTTAAAGTGAAGCTGATTATGGCTTCAGCAACGTCATCGTCAAATTTAAGTGCTTTTCTAAGTGGTCTAAGACAGTCTCAGGGCGATAAGTTCGGATTGTATGAAAGGTGTAATCCAGAACAAATCTTCAATTTGTTGTCGAGTTTAAGGACGATAACATATCGGATCACCTGAGCAGTGCCGTAACTTATCGTGACCACAGAAATAACTTCCATAATTTCAACAACCGTTAATCAACGATCGTCCTCCAGAAGACGGCGAATAATAAGAATATCCTCTTCAGAAACGCAGGTCTTTGGGAAACGTTGATTAACTTTTATTTTTTATTGTTTATGCTATTAGTACAGGGGTGTTGTCCCCTAATTGTACCTTAACTATTTGTTGTGAGAAATTTGATCATAATCCGTTGCGGAACGGACTAGAGTAACTCTTGTTTTAACGTTGCAATATTAACTAAACAAGTGGTAGTACGAAGTACCCTACGAGATAAATCTCAGTCATCCCTATATACAACGCTCGGTAGCCCCGCTCCTCTCCGCTCACCTCTCAGTGCGCAATAAGTTCTGGTTTATATTTAATTCACTCACGCAGAAGGTAAAATTATTAATAACGTAATAGGAATCAAAAAACGTTAAGAACTGAGAGGAAAAATAGATAACAAATAAGCAAACTGATAAACTCGACGGTATGTGCCGAAAACAATAAAACGTCATAAAAGAGAATTTAAGATATGGGAGGAGGTAATCTCACGGCCTACACCGAACAACGTTTAAAGAAAAAAGACGGACTCCGAAACAGGACGCCAATAAGGTGTGCAATTAGACAACGAGAGAGAATAAAATTAACTAGAAATTTGGTGCACGAAACATTTGAATGAAGAAGTCCATCAAAAATTTAGAAAGGCAAGTTTGGACATTCTAGTAATAGTAGTAGTAGTAATAGAGATACAAAGAGAAGAGGAATTACTAAGACGGGAATGGAATAGCTTATTGAATAAGTAAGAATTGGGTAAATAAATTAGAGAGATGGAAATTTATCAAATAATACTAAAAATGAAATTTGATGAAAAATAAATGTAATTACTACTATTGCAATAGGGTGCGGTCTAAATTAGGACAATTCAGTGGAAGACAAAGAAAGGTTTGGATTGAATCACACATCAAAGCCGAAAATAGTATACAGAAGATGAAATGTTGAATAATGTAGGAAGAGAATAGAGAAAAACAATAAAAGCAGTAATAGTGAGGGATTAACGCAATTTTGGTAATTGTGAACACCTTTGCATATAAAGAAATACGTGATAAAAGAAGACCAGAAATACACAGTAATCACTGGAAGTAGACAAGATTAAATCAAAAAACGACAATCTAAAGCACTACAAAGAAAATAGGAACCAGTGAAAGCTTGCCAATGGCAAAGGTAACTAGCATTAAGATTTAAAAACAGAATTGATCAAGAAATAGAAAAATATAAAATAAAATTCCGCAAGTGGGCGTAAAACAAAAACAGTTCAAGTAAAAGTAGAATTAAGAACATCCAGTGGGCACGTCCCTATCCCCACTCCTTCATGTTTAAAATGTTTTTTAATCCCTGAAACCTTGATAGGGCTGAATCAGTTGACTGACGTGTTCAAAAAAAATCCATCCAGGTTTTTTTTTTTGAAAATATGTTGACTCGATAGGTCAAGTACGCTCATCAAATTTTGCAGATATTAAAGATTAATCAAGAACCTGTCTAGGACTGGCCCGATCTGATTTCTAAGGCTAAACAGTTTTATGTAGATATCGACTTCAAACCCGTGTCAAAATATAGATCTGTCAAGGGTTTAAAAGTACCTGTTATCTCTTCACCCTGTAATAGGAGATTGAAATTAGAAAAGCGAATGAGTTATTTGGTGTAGTTGCATTGAACTTACACATAAGGTATTCGCAAAATAGCTGTCTTAAAAACTGTACTAAGACCTTGATCACGTGTTACAGTTTTATTTTATTTTATTTTATTAAACAGTAAAAGATTCAATAAAGAAGACAAAGAAACCATAAAAACTAGAGGAAAATACTAATGGAAGTGAAAAAAATACCTTCAGGAACTGTTAAATAAGAAAAAACAACAAAGAAGGAGATAGATAATGAAGAATACTCAAAGTGAGAGAGTAGGGAAATAAAGGAGAAGAAAATAAAAATGAATCGGCAGTAACAATAGAGGAAAACCATAAAATTAGGTATCTAGTTTGATATCACTGAGTTCGCCTTTTTGCTGCATGACCCAAGACATAAGATAAAAAATATTAAAGTGTATCCTTTAGCAATAATGTATAACTAAGCTCTCATGGGAAAAAGGAGTTCTAAACAGAGATACATTTGACAACAAGCATACCTGATCAAGAACAACGTGTTGCATTGTAATCTGTGTTTGCAGTGGCAAGAATTGCAAATCGGGAAGCTTGCTCTGCAATGTATCCTGGCTTAAAGGAGGAATATTTGATAATATCTACAAAACATTCTGTTTGGAACTGATGCATTGTCAATGAGTGGAGTGTTGTCAAAATTTGAAGAGGCAGAGAGTAGCACGTTTGGTCGCTTTTGGAGGAAAAATGAGCAGAACGTTAAGTATATTTGGAAAGAGGATATCGCAGAAGTACTCCCATGATTCTTGCCATATTCATGATGGCTGGCAGAGGTTTCGGGCAACATGAATGTTTGGGTAATGAAACAGTTTGTTTGACTTGAGAACTAAATTTATCTTACGACTCCGTATGACATTCCATGTAAAACATGCAAGCGAGAGCTTGGAAGGTTTTACTGAGAAAAGAATTAAGTAAAAATATGGTGTTTGGCGTAAGAATCCGAAATGAAACGAACAAACATGAATTATATGTATAAGAATGAGGTTTTATAAACTGTAAAACTTATCAGCAGTGAATGTTCTTGACAAAGAAGAAAAAGTCTTGCAATTTTCACTAACAAGAAAATATGGACATACAGAATTGTATACTTGGGAATAAAATGATGAGAATGAATATGGAAAAGGTCAAAATAAGAAGCATAACAAAGAATGAAAATTGTAAATGTCTGGAAGTCTATTGGCTATTAAAAGGCAACGTGTATTAGAAATACATGAGAAAATACAAGAAACTGCAAGTGTTCTATATTTGAAGAACGTAATAACTATTTAAAAAGAAAAGAAATATGCAGAGGAACTGGAAGTATACCAAGCAGTAGTTTGTTTACATCAGGACATGGACATCAAATACAAAATTTCTTTGAAGAATGAAATGAGCGGAGAATCTACCAGGTATATCATAAGAGAAGAAAAGACAAAATTAGTTGACATGGTAAGCGCAACTAATAATAATACTTTAGAAAAAATGGGTTGGATTGCAAGTATAAGGCCAAAAAGAAAGGAAGGAAGATCTTTAAAAAAACTTGGAAAATGTGGTGAACAAAAACAGATCACTCAGTACAAACTATCAAAAATATTAAGCCAAGACAAAAAGAAGTGACTCTAAGTTTGTGTATCGGCGGTGAGAAAAAAAGTGAATTCTCGGGCCAACTATTTGATATTAAGATCATTGAGCATACGAGGTCTGTTACGAAAATATCGAGCCAACGCATTTTGCATGGCTGCAACATAACCTGACAGCCGATAAGAATAGAGTGTAGTGCGCATGCGTGGATAAGGACGCCTTCACCGGTCGGGTTAGTTGGGACGTAGAGGCTAGTGCGTGACCACATGTAATTCACATGAGTTTCTTCTTTATTTTTGCGTCTATGTTGGATTTTACTTGCTTCTTCCTGCTGTTTAACCGTATACAAAAGATACGGAAAGACTCCATTGCGTCTGTTCAATATTTATAATTCTATTGTTATAAATATTGCCATACGCCTAGTTCTGTTGGCCTTGCAGTTATCATACTTTGTCGATACGTTATTTATACATCGATTTCATCTCCCATTACAACAAACTGTAAGCGGGTTTTTTTGCTCATTTACGGTTTTAAAAGTTGCTTTTATTAAAATATATTATCATTTTGTTGATGTCTTTGCAAATAGATACTTAGTACAATTTTTGTTTCGACTTCCCCCTCCCCCTCCCCTTTTCTCATGAGAACATTGGAAATCGTGCATTTCTATTAGTCTACATATATGGGGCACTAGGAAATTTTACAATTTATCTTTAATTTCATAAGCTTTTAAAATCTTTTCAACGCGCTCTACGCACTTCTGTGTCCTTCGAAACTAGCTGTCGAACCAACTCTGCCACATTTGCTTGAGGATATACACGCACTCGTCATCCCACCCTATTAGAAGGGCATCGTTAGATAGAAAACAAGTTTTTTTTAACTTGTTCTAAATGTAAAAACACTTGTTGCCTACATAATGTTCCATTTTCTAGCTTATCGAATGTCTTGTGACGCCATGTAATGGATCGTACCACCTGGTCCTCAGTTAAGGCATGGATATACTCAAAAGGAAGAAACCTTTCTCGTTAGAAAGCGGTTGTGTAAAATGGTATGAATTGTAGGTGCAGTAAAACAGAAATCTCTTCTATTAGGTTATCTTCCGCCTCCGGTCGGCACTTCCTTCTCTAGAACTCCCATATAATGATGAGGACAATCATCTAGCACAGGGGTCATCTCACAACATTGAGCGACACCATATACAAAGTTATAACGCAAAATTGCCAAATTTTTTGTTTTTAACAAAAATAACATTGCAACTTCTGTTCAGTGTCACATTTTAAGGGCAATTAACAACTAGAGATCATTCCAACGACTGCAGTGCAAGTTTCAGCCTGTCTCAACGAGGTTGAACTTGTCAAACGTACAACCATCGCTTGCGCCACATTGCAAACCTTTTTTAGTATCCTATGTAGTAATTAAAAACTCAAAAATAGTCGTCTAAAGAAGAAAAGCCGAAGCCAAGAACACGAAGATAATATTTTTAATTTATGTAAATTGGGTTTTGGTATTTGCGTTTAAAAACCATACAAGAGAGAAGGTCAGAAATGGAACCGTTAGAGATCACAAATCCGATTACAATGGACAATAGCTAGCATGCCTTAGAAAAAACACTGATAACACCTTTGTTTGATAAAACATTATTACTACATGTTATGCCAGTATAACAGATTTTTTATAAACACTTGAAATGTATGTTATACATGGCATTTATTTTTATCGGAGCAAAATGAAAACAAACAGTAATGCCCGAGTTTGTTTACAGTACTTCACTATTCATTAGTATGACTTAACGTCAATAGCAAGTCGCCGTGGCGTGATTCATGCTCTTATCCTTCAAATAACTCTTAAACATCGAATAGATGGGTTATACGAGGTACGTTTCAAAGAAAAATTAGTGATGCGTTGGTGTATTTTGTATTAAAATTTTATACTTTTATGAAAAGGAGAAGCAAAAAAAAGCAACTGGCAAGGCTAATCTTGAATAATAAGACACAAAACTCAAAAAAGAATTATAGAAGATAAAGAAGAATTTAGTACTTACAAGATCTAACAGTAGATGAAGAAAAGAAGAGGACCCTTCACTTTAATTAGAAAACTAGCAGCCATAATTCCTCCAATAAGGAAAGAATAATTCTTAGGTTAGGCACAATAAAACACAAAGCTGGGATTTTTTGTTGGTCATCTATCTAGCAGAGATCTTTTGGCCTATCAGATGCAAATCCAGACTGTACTTCAAGCTTTGGAAATTAATCTATCGAAAGGTATTACGAAGGTGGTAGCAAAGGTAATGAACTCTCATTTAAATTCGCGAAGACGAGATCTTGAAACATCTGCGTAGGAATTTAAATCGAAGTATGTCTTCTATATCTGGAAAATAATAATGATACCAAAAAAATCGTGCAGACCTACATCATTGCTCCCAATTATGTTACAAACGTTTTGAAAAATTGTTTCTTAAAAAGCTGAGCGTAGTTTTAACGACCGACAAAGTTTGACAAGAGAGCTTGACTGAGAACAAACTGAACTCAAATATTGAAATGATAAACCATTTCTTTTTAAACAGAAAGATGAACATTCAGGCCTCAAAGAAATTACGCTGGTGTACTTCCAGATAGTATACTGGGACCAGTCTTATACTACCTGCTTTATACCAGTGACATTCAAGAGATGAAAGAAATCACAAATACCTTCATTGAGAGTAAAGTATAGTGAATTCCACGAAAAAATTAAAGAACAGCGTCAGAGTTGATAATTGGACTAATAAATGGAAAATTAAACAGAATGGGCTTAAATCCAGCCGTATCAATTTTTCCAACAAATGTCTCAAATGCACTTTCAGTATCTACGACACTATTGTCCTCTTCGAAAACTTGGCTAATTACCTGAGTACGACTCTGGATGCAAAATTGAAATGGAAAGAACGTGTTAAGAAAAATTTAACTTAGCATTAAATAAACAACACTCTTGGTTTTCTGGCATAAACTCTAGTGCAATACAAAATTCTTACCTAACCAAAACTTAAAACCCATGTGACTGTATGGTATACAACTCTGGGTCTGTACGATCAAGCCTTATATTAAGAACATAGTACTGTGCTTCATGGTATATACTCAATAAAGATATCCATCGTGACTTTGTCGTTCCCTTTGTCAAGGATGAAATCAGAATATTTGTAAGAAAACATGTAAATATGGAAACTATTCAACTCTTGAACAACCAACAGGTTGAAGAACAAGTCATTTGAGCTAGTGTAGATGATCTTATTTAAAAGCAGAACACCATCAATGAACAAGAGTGATTGTACCATTTATTTTTAAACTTAGGACGTTACTAGAAATACCAAAGTATATTTAACGTTAATTCTAAAATTTAGCATCGAAAAATTAATGGTTGGCCAGTTTTAGTTCACTGAATACTGCACGAATGTTATTAAAAAAATTGTATGCTTTTCATATGTAAATATATTAGTGGTTATGCATACACTCACTATTAATACTACCACAATTTTTCAAGCGGGTGTACGACCAGTGATTAAGGTCCATAACTTTTCTTATTGGAAAGGGCCGAATTAGTCATTGTTGGTTAAGCTCTAGAGATTCGGTTATGTTTAACATCCACGACACAAGTTAGTATGTAAAATTCATGTATTGCTATGTTCAGCTGTTGGTAAAGGTATTGGTATTTGCTAATGAAAGTACGTTTGACACCTAGGGGAGAAGATTAGAATTGCTTTAAGTTTTTGGAAAGCTAGTGCAAATTATGATATACTAGGAGTGAGATCTGACGGCACCACTAAGCCCCATTTTTATGAGTACAGTGAAAGGTAGTCGTAGAGGTCATTGATAAAGACAATTTAAAATTACCGCTCACAGACTTATGTACAGACCAAAGTCCAACATATGAAATGTTTGTTGAGTATGCTAATAATAACACAATGACAATACTAATAGCAAGAGAATATGCTTGGAAGTAATTGTGTCAGGTGGGGTGGGGGGTGGGGGGTCATCATAACGAAACGTCATCGATTGCGTGTTATGAGAAGATATCGTAAGGTATTTCTTATAATTACTTAGAACTGCAGCCACAGTTTAGAATTGGTAAACTACATAATATAGCACTTCAAGAAGGGGGGATTCGAGTGGCACGGCCAAAATTCCTCTAAAAAACCTATCGAAGGCTGTTGAGATTCAATTAGCACCCCGGTACTATGAATGATGAACCGGCTTAAATCTTTCCTGGAAAAATGTTAGTGGGTTGCCAATCCAACTATCTTTAACTTTCGTCTACTCTCTTCTTATTCTACTGTCGACGATTTGTCTCAACTTTTCCTACTTTTTTAACGACCTAATCATTCCCTTTATCGATTTTAATATCAGTTTAGCGGTTGTCGAACCATTAAAATGACTTACCCTAGTACGTTCCGATTTGTGATGTGGGTGGCACGATTATATGTTTGTAATTTGCATTTTTGTATTTTTCTTGCAGTCGCGTGGCATTTTAAATTATTTCATATCCAGACACTTATTTCCGACTCGGAAATTGATATGTAGAGGTTGCTACGGTCTGATCAACAGTTATAAAAGGAACACAAAGCTGTAAACGGTTTAGTACTAAGAAGTACCAGTACAATGGCCCAGTCAAAGGAGCTCACTGACTGGTCTAGTTATCGGTTGTCACAAGCAGAAGATTTTCCCAAATTAACTATTAATGACGTTACTGTAAAGTGGGAATGAAAAAGTACAATTTGATATTAGGCCAGGTACAATGATTGTCTGGCGAGCGCCACGAGTATATGTCTGGAATCGAGATAAATGCAGTTCAAAGGTCGCATAATTGCCAATAGGACAAAAGTTTCTGCTATCAATGCTAAGCTTTGCAAGCAGTTGACTGAAGAAGACTTTGCTGGAATATAGATGAACAGAAACATGTGGGTTCAGACCGATTTTTTTAACGTTTTTCATTTAGATTTTGATGGAAGGGTTTTGGATGGAGTGAATATTTGGAGATTGACACTTTCCAGAATGCGTAGTACCAACAGCGCCAGAGTGTGAAATATTTTTCATGAAATAGAATGGGTCCTATTGTAAAACTGAATAGAAATTAAATGTGGAAGAGTACTCAGACTTTTTAAAACGGTTTTGCCGCGTCGCCGGTAGATTTGTTGATGAAGAATGCTAGTAACAATATAATAATAACAACGCACGTACGCACGCGTGCGTATACCCCTCTCTTTCTTCTCCTTCTCTTCTCCCTTCTTCTTTTATTTCTCTTGCCTCTCTTTTCCCATCTTCCTTTCTCCCTATCTCTTACATAATTTGGGATGAATTGGAAGGCCATCTTTGCTCTGGATGTCAACGACCCACGTTGCGAAGTGCCTTAGTTGCAGTTTTTCAGGATGGACGACGTTAGAGCCCACTCCATATTAATCTTAATTAGTGTAAGGCATGACATAATGTAAGAGTACTAATAGTTTCCGGCAAATGTGTGGTTACTTTTGATCGTATATGTGAGGATGGTCATATATTAAGACATACTTTTAGACTTGTTTGGTTAATTACTGCAACTTAGAGTATTGTACAATGATAGATGTCAGGATACTTTTGATCGAATAGTGTACATATGATATTCTTTGAGATTATATGTTCTATGGCAGTTCTGCTGCTAATCACATCTTTTATTTATTTTACGACCTCCCCTCATAATAAAGAGTGTGAGTCTCACTATTTGCATTATGGAACTCTGATCTTTATCATCAAATCCAAGCAATAATACGTCCATCTGAACTTCATTTAAATCTCTACGTTGAAATTGGCCCTAGTTTTGATGCAAAAACGTTTCACAGTTAATGCGACACTTCACAAGGCAACAAAAAAGCGCGGAAAAAGTTGTTGAGTTTGACATTATTATTAGTAAACAACGCCGTTTCTCTTGGCGCAAGATTTAAAGTAATGGAACATGTGCAGATTGGGTTAGTTAATCATAGGCTAGAGATTGTTTCGCTTGCATCTAAACTGGAATCTACCTGACGTTGTGGAGAGTGGGCTTGGTCCATTACTCGTTTTGATTTTTTTTGACTTATTTTCCCATGCCTTTCTGTATTCAGTTTTTTAAACTTGTGGTTATTTTTTGTTTCCTTTTGGATATTTTGGAATCTCTCGGTGTAGAGGTTAACTAGATAATGCCAGACAGTTACGAGAGAAATTTGGTAAGAGACTATTAAGGTCGGAACTGCGATTTAATGACATAATATGCCATTGTGTCGGTCAAGTTTATAACTTAATGTATAATAATTATAATCAGCATAATCTGTGGAGTGCTAATGAAAGCTGTTTGAATAAATCATTGCCGGTATTTTAGTACTTTATAACACTTTGCTATGTATTTTTATTTATATAAGAAACTGCGTGCTACAATGCTGGACTTGCGTCAACAAATCCTTGATTGGAGTCTTTCGGAGTTCCCTAACTACTATAATTTGGTATCGAGCATAGTGAGATCATTTGCAGTAGAGTCAATACTATCACCCTCAAAGCGCTGAATGAAAGAATCCCCCATTGAAAAGATCCTTTCGACTTGATATAGATGTTTTGAAAGCTTTGGTAGCAAATTATCTACATTACAATTCACCAGCTTGCAAAAGAGTTCAATGTAAGTCCTATGGCTATTCAAAAACATCTGGGAAAAGCGGCAAAGTTGAGAAAATGGTTATCACAACCTATCTGTTATTATTACACTCCAGTAAACTTGGAACTTCAATTCTGTATTAAATTGTTAGTATGTACAAGATAAGAACGTTAAGTGTCAGCATCAATGGGTTAGTCCACCGGATAAAACGCTATTTTAACCATAAGCTAAACATCATGCAGTGAAGACTTTACTTAGTGTCTGGTGAGATTTTCTAGATGTAATTCATTTCGTACTATTGAGAAAAAATAAAACAATCACATCTGTACTGTTCCAGTGAAGCTGTACACAAAGAAACTTTAGTTGCCAAGGAGTTATACAAGGTGGTTCAAATATGAATGGGACTGGTTCTTTTTACAAAAAAAAACAAACAAACAAATTAACAACACTTGCACATATCAGTCTTCAACGTACTCCCTTTCGGAGTCAACACATTTCTTTCAACATTCTGGAAACATCCTTTTCAATTTCCGGAGGGTTTCCATTGTTGTTTTGGCCGTATGGAGGCGTAAATTGTCTTAAAGGAATGCTACCACAGCTTTCCACTTGTCTTAAGCTTGGATTGGATCTTTTCCTTCGCGTCTGTTGCCAGGAGGTCTGAGTAATAAGCTGCATGGGATAACCCATTGCCAGTCCCAGAAGAACGTTGCCATTACTTTTCCTGTCGAACAGCTCCTCCGCGCTCTTTTGTGCACACGTTTCGTTGATGATCCCTGTAGACTTCAAAAATGCATAATCTTCGTCTTAAAACTGCTATAGGAGACGACTGGCAGCTTGCACTTTGTTCACGTTCGTCAAAGTGCGTGGTAACCACCGTGCATTCACCTTGCGATAATGCAGGCGGTCTTCTACACTACCAACACTAATGGACAGCATTGCTACAAGTTAGTTTCTTGATAGTGCTGCGCCTTTTCTCACGAATAAGCGCGTCTATCATTGTTTGACTTGGTGACGGATGTTCGCGGCCGACGATCATACAGTTTATTCTCTACGCGCTCTCTGCCTTCTCTGGAGCACTTACACCACTCAAACACACGGGTACACGAGAAACACTTTTCGCCATACTGTTGTTGGAAGTCTATGGTGAATTTTAGCGGACGGGACGTTTTCTCCAACGAGGAATTTGATCACAATATGTTATTCCGCGCGCTGCGGTACCTTCTGATCGCTCATCACTCTAGCAACTTCCAAACAAGGCTGAACAGGTTCTAACCTGAGCAGGAGGAGCTTGTGGCTCTACTCGCTTAAGGTCGCACAGCTGCTGTGTTTACACACAAATCAGTACCGGTCATGTTTGAACCACCTTGTATTTCATTAAGATAACGCTCGTCCACATACTTGCACGACTTCAGAAAATTAGAAGAATTTGACACCCGAACCACCTTCCTCCTTAGGTATTACCTCACCAGATTATGACTTTTGAGAAACAAAACTACGTTGATGATAAAAAATTATTTCCCAGAAAAGCATGGGAAAGGAACTAAAATCTTTCTTTTAATTTACACAAATATTTTCTTGTTTTAGCCTTTTTATAATTATTTTATCGGGATCGAGTGTATTTCTTCTTACGCTCTCACTTTGCTTTCATCTTTTCCGAACTTACTCGTATACATATACATTTCATGTGCATTTAATACAACATATATCTGAAGCATTCCGAATTACATATTGGAAAATCGTAGCCTTGTTAATTTGAGTACTAAGTGCTAATCCTTGTAGCATGTTCATTTATGTACCCATCCATACGTACACATAACTCGTAAACGGATTCACAAGTTGGGAAGAGATTTGATGTGGAAACTGTTGGAGCCAGGCGAGCGTCTTACTGAAACTGTAGATTTGCAATTTAATATTGCTACGAGGTAACAGCTAATGCTTGGATTAATAACTGTCACTATAAGTTATTATAACGTACATCGTGTGTTTAAAAAGTTTGGAGAATATATCGGAAAACAAACAAAACAAAAGACACAAAACATACCACTTTTATTGGCCTTCGAAATAATCACCATCCTCCACAACACAATTTTGACATCCTTCATGCAGTCTATTAGTAAAGGGTTTTTTAGGAATCGATCTCAAAACGTATGCTCTTCAAGTGGTGAAACAGAAATCTGCAGGCGAAAGCTCAAGGGAGAAAGATAGATCGTGGTGGTCACGCATAGGGCCAACATCTTCAGATGTTTCCATCAGTTTTGCCTTCTTTTCATTGGTCACCATCTGTGACACAGATCGGGAAAATGTTTCCATGTAGTTGATGATTGATCCGCATGTGGCTCATCTCCAGTTGTCGCCTTCCTGTAGTGAAAGCGTTTGAACCAGTCGTAATCACATTTTTTGCACAATTTGTAGCAGAACTTGTTCACTCGTTGCTCCATTGCACTGTGACTCCATCTCCCACACTGACTACGTTTGAATGCGCACATAGTCCATGTTACCGTTTAGACCTTGGATCGTTTGTCGAATTTTTTTAAACACTCCTAGTATGGTTTCTATATATCTTGACTATTTGCTTCTATTTTATTATTTTTCACTTAAGGTAATTTAACAGTCAATTTGTGGAGAGGCACTTAAAATGAGAAAATAGGTCACTGGATTTATTTTTGACAAAGATTCAAACCTAAATACTTTAGACAGAATGATATTGAACCCTACCTTTCACACTGATTACGTTCGACTGCCCACAGCGGTTTACTCTGTTTACTCTGACGGCTGCACATTATCTGACGCTTGTCGAAGCATCTCTGAATAACTACTAAACTTTTTAGACAATTCTTATACTTCTTTAATCCTTGTAATTTGTTTTTATTGTATTTTTTTCACTTAAGCTAATTTAATAGTCTACTTGAGTCGAGATAGTTAAAATGTGAAAATAGGTCAGTTATTTTCGTTTTTGACAAAAATTCAAACGCTAAGTGCTATAAATAGCAAGGTATACGACTAAAAAAGTTATTACTATGCCGTTAAGATTGTCTTCCTTTACTTACTGTTTGGTCAAAATGTTCAGATGATCAACCGATGCCGTCCAGTTTGGGCGGAAGAAATAGTGAGGTGTTGAGGATTTTTCCGACTTTCTAGATTAGAGGTAGAACGAAACTGAAATATTTACCTTGGGTATGTTTGCATAAAGTTGGTTTTTCCGCATAAGGTTGATATAATACAATACATGGCGTTTTTGATAGGCATATTTCAAGGAAGAGTGAAAGTTATATGTATCGATTCGGAAATATTTGCTGCTTAACTTCGTTATTGAACACCTGTTTGAATGTTAAATAGTTTATTCTATAAAAGAGTTTGTGTTTACTGAATACGTTATTAGTGGTATAATAACACGCAATCATTACATCATTACATATATTTAAGACGACTGTTTGTATTCTTACATATCTGTCACAATCGAAGGTCATTAACTAACTTTAAACATTTTTTATTCGTAGTTAAGGTATTATATATCAGACCGCCAGAGTGGTCCAGTGGTTGAGGCGCGGGCTGCGATGCTGACGGACCCGGGTTCAATTCCCGGTGCTCTCTGATGCCTGGCGGGTGGCCTACTCAGTCACTAAAAATAATTGAGTACCTGCGTTCATTCGAACAAGGGGTAATAATGGCGGTCGTCTTAGGCGCGGTGCTTGCCACATCGCCCCGCATCAGAGATGGTGCGCGACGACCGGGCAGAGAGAGCGAACGTATGAGAGCCTTAACCTCTCAGTTCGCAGGCCGTGCTCCCACGCGGGGCGCAGAGCCTTACCAAGGTATTATATATCACGTGTTACGCAATGCATATTGTTGCACTGTTCTGCTCCACCTCTATCCATCTTAATCTAGTCCTACCACTTTCTTCTTACTGTTGTCATACCATCGCATCGCCGGACTCCCTCTTCTTCTTTTCTCTGTGCAAGGTCTCCTTCTGTTGATCTTACTATTCCACCGATTGTCCTGTTTTCTAGCATGCTCTCATTTTAGTTTAGTAATTGTCTTCATGATATCGGTGGTTTTAGTCTTTTGTCTGATCCATTCTCTTAATGGAACATCTATCATTGATCTTTCCATCGCCTTTTGTGTTTTCTTCAGTTTGTTTTATATGTGTGAGGGTTCATATCTGTGCTCCGTGCTTGATGTCCGATAGCACACATTGATCGAATATTTTCGTTCAGAGATGTAGTATTCTCTTGTTTTTTATGATATACGCCAATTTTCCAAATGCAACATAACCTAATCTTCTTTCTATTTCGAGGTTTTCATATTGGTATTTGTTGTCCGAAGTATATAATCTTCAACGTTTTCTATTTGTTTTTCATTTATTTTGGGCTCATTATTATTCTTATAAACAGCTTGTAGAGTTGGAGTAGTAAGCTTATTGGTCGATAATTTTTCAGGCTTGTCCTATCTCCTTTCTTGAGTAACATGATTATTATTGCGTTGTTCTACGTGTTCGGTATGTCTTGTTGTTCCAAAAAGCTGTTGAATAGTTGTTTCAAATCCGATATTGTTGGGTCTTTTGCTTCTTTAATCATTTGGCTAGAATTTCGTCTTGTCTTAATGGCTTGTTATTTTTAAGGTACTTTAGGACAAAGAGTATTTTCTCGTCTATCTTTAGTATATCCTCCGACCCCACGTTCATTACTGTAGCCTTCGTCTCTTGCGGTAGTCCTTTTATTTGTGCTGTGTATAGATTTTCATAATATTTGTGTATTATTTATATTATATCTTCCCTTTTTCTTAACACAATGATTTTGTTTCTCTTATTTTCTCTTTAAGCATTGCCAGTTTCTATTTTTCTGTATAACGGTCGTTACCATTTCCGTGTAATGTTCTTTTAAGCAGACAATAGTATTAGTGCAATCAAAATAAAGACAAGGAATTTTAAAATAGAGTTAACTCGTAAAGTGACGACTAGAAGTTCCTATAATCTGACCAATAGATATAAACGGAACATAGAGTTATGCGCTGTTCGGTGCTAAGCAGAATAGGTAAGTTAAAGAAACCGAGGAACTTTGAATGTGGTTATCGGAACGCTATATAAACAGAAAGTCAGTCGGTCTCCTTCTCCATTTTCCCATGATAGTGCAATGGAGATGTAAAGATATAAACATAACAAAACCATACTCAGGTAGTAGACCACGTGTAATGGCAGGTAACCGCAGTGCGTTGAAAACTATCGTTTGTAAGAATCTCCAGTCAGTACTACTGATTATTCAGCCAGCACCAATATTTGAAACAAATGGGACGCTGTAGTTGAGTAGCCGCAGACAAACCAAAAAATTCTGATGAAGAGTGTAAAGAATAACATCACTAATCTATGAACTACTGAAACATAGTTTGGGATTACGAATCACGTTTTACCATGTAGCACTCTGATAGAAGAGAAACGGTACCTTGCTTACCAGAATTATGCAAAACAGGTCAAAAGTCTTGGTGCAAAATTTTTACTTTCCTTTCCTTTGTGTAAATTGATTTTTGACAGTTTTTGCCTTTTTTTTTGTTTATTTGGAACAGGTGTGAGACAATCGTGGAAATTGTGCAGTTAAACAATTTGGAGATTATCAGCAGACAGTCGCTAAAGCGATCCGTCATCGAAGTTGTTAAGTAATTAGAAATGCATTTTCCATAAAATCAGTTGAAAATTTGAGCTTTTTCTAAGGTAAAAGTCCACCCTGTAGTACCGATATTGTGTTGGTATTTTTCATATAATGGAATAGAAGTCTAAATTTAGAAAACATTTTGGCCAGTTTCGTGCCAAGAATAATTCAGTATGACAATGTTCCTTGTCATAAAGCAAAGCCTTTCGGGAAGTGCTTTGCAATCAGCAACAGGAGAAAAATTGATCGACCAGAGCTTATTTGAGGCAGACTTGAATCACAATAAACACCTTTGGGATGATGCAGAACATCGGCTTCGCCCTAGACCTCCAACGACTCGCAGCGTGAAGAATATTATAAAAAGTAAAAGGTGCTCCCCCACCCTGTATTCACGTCTGATGAAAATTTCGGGAAAATGTCCGGATGCATTTGGCACACTACTCATAAACACTACAAACAGATATTGTTTTGGAACAAGACGACGAGAAGCAATAGTTGGTATATTAGAAAGTGAATATTGACAAAAGTACAGAAAACTTAATGTTAATAACAAAGTTGCGAGCTTATAAAACAATAATAAAACCAACATTTAAATACTCGGAACAAAATGTAATGGGTATGAGGAAAAAAATAATTAAAGCGGATATTTTAAATATATATAAAAAGTGGGGAGGAAACTGATGAATTATGAATTACAAATTACATATCATGGAGCAATATGTATGCAAACAATTGCATCTGATGTGTAGTAAAGAAATGTATAACAAGTTAACATTAGGAGATCAATGTTCGTCCTATTTAACCGTTAAGAATTGAATTGTTGGTTTTAAACGTGGAAAAAGGGGTGTTAATGATGAGAAGAAAATTGTAGTAGGTGTCAGAAATTCTAAACCTCGTGTTCCAAGAAGCCCTACAAAAAAATCAATGAAGCCGGTTTTGAAAACAACTATTCACCATATTCTCCAGATTTAGCCCCATCCAATTATTACATAGTTCTAAAACTAAACAAAACCATCAGAAAGCCAAAACGAGATTATAATTGATGTTACGAAGAGTTGTTTTCCAAATCAGAGAAATATTGTTTTCTAAAATATCAAATGCATTTTCTTATAGATAATTAAAAGGTGGTTATGAATTAAATAATATTTGGAGGAGTACAGTTTCCTTTTTGAAGTATCTGTACGATAAAGGAGTTTGCACTTTAATGCGCTCAAGGACACGTAATTTCATTCAGTCGCAGTTTTTCTGCAACTATGAAATAGATGAATCACAAGCCGCTTAACATCATGTTCTCAAACTCCACATAAGGTTCTCACAAGAGAACTAAGATTAGACTCTGGACTAGAAGAGATTGAAATTTTCGTTGGAATATCGAATTGGCGTTTTGCTTTGACCTCTTCAAAAGAAAATCATCAAACGGTCGGTTAGTTTGGGCTAAAACTTGCAAAATAATTCAGATGTGTGCTGCCTTCAAAATTTACAAAGTAGGATGGTATCAGATCATTGTTAGTGCTGCGTGTAAGCTAATGAAATGTCACACGTTGAACGAGTCGTCACTTATTTTGAGGACACCGCCATGCTTCGACAATCATCTTTAGTACATCCATCTATAAGTTGTTTTTATGAGAGTTTGATTCTTCGACAGTCAGTTATATATTACAAGCAAAAAATCTATTAAAACTTGCAGTATGGTTTAGATATATAGGCGACACCTGTATCGAATGAACAACGAACTGGATCTGAAAATAGATATATCCAACATATTGAGCAAATACGTAGACTAATACTTTCACAAATGGTTCAGCCACAAATCAAAATAAATGAAGAATAATTAGGGAAACATTAAATCGAGCTCGGTGAATATTTACGCCAGGAAACAAAAATTGCAATAACAAATGAACAGAGTAAGTCAGATTCAGTCGTCACAGACACTAAACTAAAGGCTGCAAGGCTGCGGACAGCTGCCGAAAGTTTGTGATGATTCTCAGGCGTTCGGCGCGGTCGCGAAGGAAGGTTCCAGTAATCTGCAGAGCTGCAAATATTCCAGAAATATGTGAGTGGGTATTGAAGAGCGTATAAGGGAGAATAAGTGATCGAACACATAAATTGAGATCTTTACAATATTAACAATAATGGATCGGATAGGAAATATTCTGAACAAACATACAATGAAAACCATTAACAATACGTTACAAATACTGAATTAGGAACAATATAACAGGAACTGAAAATAGATATACGTAACATATTGCGCAAACACAGACTTACGGCTATTAGGATGGTGATTTGTAAATAAAAACACAACTGATGTATGGATATATATTTTAATGTACGCGATAAGCTAACTATATCTAGCGACACTTCCACAAACATGAGTAGGCAGAAGTTCACGTTACTACGGCTAACTACAATCTGAATCCTTATTTGTTCCTAAGCCGGTCGAAGGTAAGGACCGACACTCGATCATAATCTCGGTGAATCTAGGAGAGGGAAAATATTTCCTATAATCTTGACAATTAATAGAAACCGAATGTTTAAATATTTTGACATGAGATAATCATAGTCTGTGCGGTTCATCTCTAAAGCAATAAAAAATATGACCGATAATTTCAGAAATAGTCAGGCCGCTAATCAAAACAAGAGAAGAATGATTAGAAAAGTATCTTAATTGATTTGCTGAATGTCAACTTCAAGAAATAAAAACTGTAATAAGAAACAAATATAAGTAAATAAGTCAGATTTAGTCGTAGACAAAATGTTTTCGACATATCCTAACCGTCGACCCCAGAAAATTAAGTCTACCTACCGAAAGTTTCTCAGAACGATTCTTAGGAGTTCGGCGCGGGCGCGGAGGAAGATTCCAGTAATCTGCAGAGCTGCGAAGATTCCAGAAACAAGTGCGTAGGTTGATGAACTACGAGGAGTGATAAAAAATAAGTTCTTTATATTACCAGTTATAGATCGGCGAACATATAATTAAAACCATTAACAAAACAACAAAAACGTGCGATGTGAGACCGAGCAGCACATTCGGATAGAGACAAAAACTTGAGAAGGATAATAAGAACAGCAAATCTATCGGCAGTTGTTCGCTATGCCTTAAAAAATCCAGTTTTACGAAGTTGACTACAAAAAAAGACGAGTCCAATCTGAGATTAGGAAAGTTGAAAATTTTATAATCCTAAGAAAAATGTATTTTACCTAGATCTTGATTAGACGATTTTTGAAGCACAGCAAAAAGGGAGGGGGGCTAAGCCGCTAAGGCGTGGCTACCTGCAGCAAGCCATTTGACGTCAGTAGTCTTCAACCACCACCATTTATAAAGGCTAAAGTTGATAAAACCAACTTTATATCTCCAAAAAAAATAGTTATTTTAATGCAACTTTTTTTTATCATACACAAAATTTTGGACAAGGCGCACGTAACATAGTAAACTCAACCGATGCACATATTATTATTCAAAACAATTGCATGCTGTCGTGCAACATCGGAAACTCGCAAGGCGACCAGATGCCGAAATTCTCATAAAAATGGTCGAACTAGCCAGCCATCGGGTCGCGGGAGCAGCAGGCGCGCAGCAAGTCACGATTGGATCACGTTTTGTCATAAATAATGAATGGGCGACTTTGTGGGCTGCGCGAGCTGTGACAAAATCCAACAGGAGCGCATAAAATCAGAAATACCCGCAAATATTTGGAAAATGAGGCCTTTAAAAATAATGAAGCGAGTCTGCAGGATGTTATTGATGTCACTTGTGGGGAAGAATTAAGTCTATCGCCATTTTACACCCACCTACTGAGATAAGTTAAAATAAAATCAAATATCGAAATAGTTAACCATTCTGACCAAACTCAATGTGTCAGTGTTGCCAACTTGCATCTTCATGCATCGTTGTTTGCAATTACAAAAAAAAAAAAAAAAGAAATATGAACTAGTTGGTTATCTTGTTCTTGTCAGTTAAAGACAAATGAATATAATGGGAAAACGATCGTAACACTTTAGTTTGTCACATCGACTCCTTCTGTATATAAAGTGTTGAACATTTGTGTAATTACTCAGATGTGAGTGAGTCACCTCATCTCAGTGTTTCGTTCCGAATTTGCTTATGGTGATTGCAACTTACATGTCTGCCTGTATTTAGTTCACAGTTCACTTGTTCGGTTTCAGCTGCTGGGTGAGAAGATTGTTAAATTGACCATCGGCAGGTGTTTCCGAAACATCTGCACCCCCACCCTCCACCCAATTTTCCCCTTTCTCACATTAATTTGTAACGCGATAGATTGAGCAATTTCTTTACAACTTATGATCGTCGTTTCACCTTCAGATGATGATGTTAATGACACAGCAAACGCTGTTAATATTGCTGCAACTTGACCTCCATCACTGTTGATGTGCAGAGCGTCGTAATTATTATGTAAACGCAATTTTTAAAGCCTCGATTAATTTTTTTGTCCGTTAAGATAAATTTTTAGATTAGTAGCCTAATTCGCGGTTTGCTACTGCATTGCGGCATTTTCGACTATAATTCCCAATTTACACGTAAATAAATATCTTCAATTGCTTAGTGCCAAGATTTTTTTGTTAGTCGAGCTTCATTATGCAACAGCAGTTGGTTTTTACTGTTTTGGCGGCAATGTTTGTAAACAAATGAGCGGTGTTAGATTCCGGATCCATTTAAGCCTGGGAATGGCTGTACACAATATACGTTCCGACAAACAAAACTCCTGATCTGCATAAGCGGTTGTCAATTGTTTTGTCGTGCTCCCCACCACCGACCTCCCAAAAAGCGCGCACTGCCGGCACTGACAGGTATTTCAGGCTTTTTGCTGCTTACCCGGGAGTTCACCATCGGAGCGAAGGACGTGAAACGGGGATGGATTTGTCAATCGATTCCATTGCCGGCTCGAGCCGACGATTATGCCGAAATAGCCGACGTTGCGTAATGGCAACAACCCCCCCCCCTCCTTGCGCAAGATTTTCTTCGGAAAAAATGGAAACGTCTCAGAAGCACAACACCACGGCGCCGCGCCGCGCAGCTCGTCGTCCATTAGTGCTCGCTGGTGTTTTGTTTTGTTCGACTCCAGCTGATAAGCATTGGCGGCGGCACTCTAAATAACCTCAAAATGTTTTCGTGCCGCAAAATTTAGATTGCGTCTAAGGCGACTAGATCTGGCAACGTCGACGTTTTTAAAATAAATGCTATTTACAGTTCCGCGATATTTGTTATTAATAAATTTGAAATATAGAGCACAATCACAAAGTATGATGTTTTTTGTTTTTATATTTAGGTTGTGTTTTCTTGATTCGTGCCGCCCGTTTTAGAAATTCCGCCGAGAAGAGTGACGCAGCAGCGCGCCCGCCGCCCCACCCGGTCCGCGCCGTTGAACGAATCGAACGCGGCACTCCGCTATTATTCCACTTTCGACTCGAATGTGCGCTGCGGGCCGCCGGCGTATAATCGACAAGGCGAGAGAATTAACATTTGCCAGTCGCCGCTTATTGCGTCGTTTCGATGTTGCCGTGTGACGCAACCGGGACGTGTCGCGTAGCTTGTGCCCGCTGTTACCGGTTTATTTACTCCAGAAATACAATCGTGTGGGCGTGTCGACTGGCGATCAGCTGAAGATTCAAAATGGCAGCGCTGGCCTTAGCGAAGCGACGCTGTCTTGCGGCGCGCGGAAGTCCCTCGCTGCTCCCTGTTCCCAGTGCCTACGACTACAATTCTGTGCGGCTGCAGAGCGTTCCACCGGGTTCTTGCGAGGCCTGCGCCCTTGCACGTGTGAGTTGCCATTCTTAGTGACGCGCTGACGTAAAATAATGACAAATTCGGCTCGCACGCAGTATCTTCTTCATCGTCCGCTCTTGTGTCGCAGACCCACCGACGGAACAATATGCACCCTTCGAGAATGCCAGTTCAGGCCATGTTTTCGGGCCGCAACTTGAATTGCGGTCAGATTTTGAGGTTAGAGTGTCAAAAGTGCTAAAGCGTCTCGTTTGTTCCAGCCGCCTCGATGTGATTTGAAATGAAACGTCTGCGCGTGGATGACACAGTGAAAGAGACAAGTGGCCCCCCAATCGCCAGTTTGTATCGCCCAGTGTTGCCAAACGCCACCCCCACGATTGCATACTCCAATTCTGGCACCGTGAAGGTCGTCGGAGAGGGCATGCAGTCTGGCATCTACCCGTCAGCGCCTCCAGTCAGTTACGGAGGGATGCCGGCAGCTGCGGCCCCTCACTCTGGCAAGCCGCAGGCCATACAACCACTTTCAGTGGGGTCGCACTCGCAAATGCGTAGCAAAGGCAGCTCGCCGCCTACAGCCCCACTGCAGGGCTCTCAACAGCAGCAGTCTCCGGGGAGCAGCAACTTTCAGCGGTTGAAAGTGGAAGATGCCTTGTCCTACTTAGATATGGTTAAGTATAAGTTTGGATCGCAGCCTCAAGTGTACAATGATTTTTTGGACATTATGAAGGAGTTTAAGAGCCAGTCTATTGATACGCCTGGCGTCATTCAGCGAGTGTCAAATCTTTTTCGAGGCTTCCCCGACCTAATTGTCGGGTTCAACACCTTTCTTCCTCCTGGTTACAAGATAGAAGTGCAGCGCAACGAACAAGGCTACGCGTTTCAAGTTTCAGTTAGCATGCCCAGCCCCACTGGCACGATGACGCCAGATCCGCAGCAACAGAAGCCTGCCATGATTCTGAGCGGTAGCGGAACAATCATTCACAGCAATATGGCGTCGCAGGGGCCACCGGCGAGTTTAACATCTTCGCAGCCTATGCCACTGTCATCACACGTGCCCTCCGTTGCTCCCCAGGCGCCCCCTCCCAGCAACGTGCTCCACCACTTACCGGGGTATGGTGGCAGCACGCCAATACATAACAACTCTACACATAATGCCATCACGCTCTCCGCTGCTCAAGCTGCCGTCACTCTGCAAGGACACGGGGAGACGCCACAAAATCAGCCAGTGGAGTTCAACCATGCCATTAACTATGTTAACAAAATTAAGGTATGTTTTTCTATTAATAATTAAACGTTTAAATTATAAGTTTATCAACAGAGATTAATGACTTTAATCCTGTTAGAACACGAATTGTATGTAAATTAAGACCTCACTTATTTTTATATTTATCTTTTCTGATACTTGAGATAGCTTGATTAAATATCTGCTCATATGTATTTACCAAAAAATAGTTACCGAGTTACCCACTATTTTTATTGATTATTTTATAATTTCCTTGACTACCACTATCTTATAACTTATTTGTAGTAGCTGTCTTTTTCTACCTCAAAAAGCGGAAACGGAGGTTTCTTTTCTGTTCTACAGGTTTGTTTTGAGTTAAATTTGGGCAATCGGCAGAAATTGTTCCTTATTTTCAAACAATCGTAACTTCTTTGTTTGCAGAATTCTATTAAAACTCTTGTTATAGTACATTTCATTGTTCGAAGTTCTGTTCAACATTCAATTCATTCAACTTTTCTGGTTTCCACAAGTATGTTTTCTTTTTGCTTATCCCCTACTCACTTCTTGGGAAAAAATTGCTAGGTATCTAATCTGGTTTGTAGGCTGGCTATTTTAAATTATTTTTGCATCGAGTGTCTCAGATTTTGCAATTGGCTGCTATACTAGCTCTCTGTTTTACACATACCATAATTTAAACCACAAAAAGGCATACCAAACAAAATTTCAACAGAGAAAGTTATTAATAACGGAACTGTTTGCAACAAGTAGGAAGATTATGATCATCAAAAAATAAAGAGCGACTTATCCGCCGCCCAATTTTGTTGATTTGCTTCGGTACTTGGGATATTTGTGAATTTGGTCTGTGCAAATATGATATCCAAAGCCAGTTAGCTATATTTACTATATTTTTGATACCATACATGATTTTAGACTAATGTAGTAATTTTAGATGTCATTAACAATGTCTAGTCAATTTATGGTCTAACAGTTGAGGTCGCTTGGCTCTGGTGTGGATCCGAGCTTTGATTCAGTGCTCCAGATAGATGCTTTCCATATTTAAAAAGGGAAAGATTGTTTTTGTACACAATTATATATGTAGATGTCATATTGCTGTTTATTTGAAATGGCAGCAGTTTTATTTTGAAAACAAAATTGAACTGGCACTAGAGGAACAGTAGTACGTAGCAGTACAATTCTTTTAAAACATTGCTGTAGTAGACACATGAAGCAAGTCTTCAGATCGTTTAAGAATATTAAAAACATCTTATTTGCTGGTATTGAAACTTATAACAATACATGATAAATTTATGGTAGAAGATAATATTACATAAATTGTTTGAATAATAATTTAAAAAAATTGTGCTTGGATTGCATATGAGAAAGTCCTTTTCAGAAAGTTAAAAGCTTTGCTATTGCATCCAATAGAGTGATATTTTAAAGTTTGATAGGATCAATGTGTATATATTGAAACAGTCAAAATATGTTAACTAAAAGATATTTATGTTGTGAAGTTAAAAGTATATTAAATTAACCCTCATACATAATTCATCATAGCACTTTTGTATGGTCTTTGATGCCGGCATTATAACTTAATTATATTTTAATGGAAATGTTCTCTTTGTCTGCTTAAATATGCTTCCAGAAAACAAATGAACTTTCAGGAACATCCTACATCAGTTTTTTTAAGTTCTTTGTCAGTAGATCAATCACCTCATTTGTGCAATTCTTCATTACTAAGGACTGCCTTAGCCTCTTCAGACCTCATGGTTATCATATGACAAATCATATAAGAAATGTTAACTAATTATAATTTATGAGCTAAAGTATGTAACCTATAGATTACATTGGGTTTCAATTTTGTCCGGCATCCTGCACTGATATTGTCGCTTCCTTTCCTTTTTAGAGTTGAATGAGGTTTAACGAATCTGCAGAAATCATACTCTCTTATGGAGTGTTTCAATTCATATTCCGCATGGATTTTTAGGATGGATAGAGTACTAGTTTTTCCATATGTAGAGTATCTCGAAAGTAGGTAGATAAACAAAAATTTATTGTATGAAAACTGGGCAAGATCTTTAGATTTAATAAAATGCTATTAATTAAGATTTGTACTAGATAATATTTTGAGAATGTTGACCTGTGGTGTCAACAGCTGCTTTCAAGAATCTTAAAACAAATATCATCTGTAATATCTTTAATTTGTTCAAAAAATTTGAGATTTTCAATTGGGATTTAATAATTTATAGTGACACTTGTCTGAAAACTAAATGTTTTCAATATTTACTTTATTCTTTCAATCAGTTTAAGTGTTGTTTCCCCAAAATTAAGTCATTATGAAATGACCTTGAACTAAAGCGTGGATTGATTTGAATTTTATGAGAAAATAGATCCAAATCGAATCGTAGTTGTACGCGTTGACAAGACAAATAAGCCATTAGAAACTCATTCTTGCAATAGATGATGTAGAGAGCGTTTTACTGGAGGATTTGTCCAAGTCTTTGTTCTTACTATTCAAGGCCTTCTGTTTTTGTTGTCATTATCATTACCAATACTGATGGGTGCTCTATTAAAATCAACTAAACTTGCCATCTTTCAGGCCTTTATCATCTCATTTGTGTACCACAAT
Source organism: Sinelater perroti (assembly GCA_036346155.1). NCBI lineage: Eukaryota > Metazoa > Arthropoda > Insecta > Coleoptera > Elateridae > Sinelater > Sinelater perroti. The sequence goes on along the minus strand of JARFIY010000254.1, from coordinate 17,199,636 downwards.
TCAATCATGTGTATTTGTTTTGGGTATTCAAGACACTACTTCACTAAAACATAAATTAAAGTAGTCAATACTTTTATTAAAATCACATGTTTACACAATTTGTTTCGACTAACAGTTCTGAGATGACTTCTTTGTGGCATCCTTTAAATTAAATATACTTCTGAATTAGGAACAGGAAAAAATTAAAATTGTTCTTGCATTCCAAATTTTCTTGTGTTACCTATAGGACTTCTGGACAAACAAACTACAATGGGAAATATTCGTCTCTAATGAGCGTTTTTCTGCTCTAAACATGCTAAATTCACTGCATATGTCAGTCTGTTGCATATTTACTGCCTTTACAAGCTGTAACTGGTAAATAAAAACTCGAGGGAGGTGATATTTTATCTCTGACTAGTAAGAAATACCTATCTTCATTGTTTTGGAAATCTTTCATAATGGTACAATAATAATGGAAATGGTTTATATCTAATAACATAAATATCCATATCAATTTCACATAGTCACTAATTAATAGATGACAAATACTAACATCTAGATTATCATAAATACTTTTTTCTCTCTTATGGAACTTTTGTAGTAACAAAAAGAACGCCTTGTTGAAAACATACTCCCCAGCTGACGCCATTTTTTGTCACACATTGTTGCCATGTTGACATTTGGTTCTATAAATGTCCCCCTAAATTCCAAGAGGCAGCAGCAATCAAAACTAAGACAAACTGAAATATGGGAAGTTGTACCATAATCCATGCAATGTTTTGGTTTTAGATAACTAAAAATTCCATTCAGACTGTGATTTAGCAAGCGACATTGAAATGTTATTGATTCGGGTGACGGAAGAGGCAAGAGCAGCGGTTGTATATAAATTCAATTAGCCACGTAGAGCAGTTCCAGTAATTAACTTTTTAATTTATCATTGTTAAGCATTTACGATGCTGTGGCGCGGTTTTGCATATTTTTGCAATTAAATATTTTTCGCAAATTGCATTTGCAATGAAAATGGATAAATTTGTTTTGACAGAAATAATTGAGCAGCGGTCGGTCGGCGCGTTCTTCTGCAGAACGTGGGTTTGGAGGTTACATTTGCACCATCTCAGGAGAGCGTAATTGGTTCTCGTCTGAATCATGCATGCATTAATTTGTTGGGAGCCGTTTAGGCACGTCGGATTTCATTTTGTTTGGTTCGGGTGGCTGCAAGTACAAAACAACATGTATGCTGATTCAAATTCCCTTGAGCCAAACGGAAATTTTATCTTTAACCATCAATCGTCAGAACTTGTCTCTAAGATGATTCATGTTTAGGATTGATTGATAAAGGCTTTGGTTAGTAGATTTTCTTATACATGCTAGAAGAGTAGAAGCTAAAAAAATTAATATTACTTCATGTAACGCCAAATTTATATGAAGAGTAAGATTTTGTTTTTGTCGCTTAAATTTTCTATCTGTTGATTCACCACCTGAAAATTGTATATAAAGCAGTGCTGTAATCACTACACCATCACTTTAATCTTCTTGAAAGTTGAATTTGTTTTGCTTACAATTTTCAATGATTCTTTAAATTGTTTTTAATAATTGAATTTGTTTTAGATACATTATGTCTACCTAATAGCTGAAGAACATGATATATCAACATACCAATTTACCTTATGCCACAAGTTCTGATGATTGATATTAATAAGGAACAGGTCTACTCTTTACTTTGATGACAGCTGTAACTGTGAGGAGATTATTAAGCAGGTGTCTGAACATCTCTAGAGAAATGGCATATTTTTTTGGAAGTGTTATAGCGAGATCATTTTGCAATGTGGATTATTAAAGTGGTGGGACATTCTAAAATCACTAATTTATCTTCAGTATTCAGTAGAGTTCGGGCTCTGAACCAATCATTAATTTCTGTAATGTTGTCTGCAAACTATTCTCGAGTAAGCGTTGCTTTATGACGGGAAACGTGCTAATGCAGGTCAGGCAGCATCACCGATTTGTTCTTTCGTCATAGATTGGTCAAAATGGCTTTGTATCTTTCTGCATTTTATATTTCTATTAATTTTTACGAGATTTTATGGACCCCTCCCCCTCATAACGCCACTCACCAAATTTCACTGTTCGTACAACACATTTTGACATGTACAACGATCTTCAGGCATTCGCCACTCTCAAATTTTTCCATCAAACTACCACATGCGTGATTTGTCGTTGCAAACCAATTTTAGTCTTTCATGGTCCATTGATATATTTGCACCACTACAGATGATCGACCACACCGAATTTGATTTGTCTGATTTCTCTACGTATAGTCATGGTGCTGGCTAGACAATTAGTAGCACTACAAAATCCCTGGGTAGTTTTTTTTTTGTGATGATTAACAATTTCTCTCCGAGTGGTTTTCCTGTGATTGTGTATATTGGTTTTCACTTTACAATCATACCACCTACGGTTGACTTGGGCAAATTGAAGAATCTATTCTCAATTCTTTCTCATGGTAACTAGACAACATTGAATTTTACAGTGTTCCTTCGACTTACATATTCTGCTCTTATTCCTTAGAATCTAACACCGTAGAGCTTCTTACTACTTTTGTATCTGTTGATGAGATTATAGCAACCTCTAGACGTTGATGTAGAAGTTGAAGATAAGTGTTTGAATGCTTTTAATCGGATAGTGTATATAATTTGGCGATAAATCATTTATTTGTAGAATTGTATCAAAACTTGATCAAATCTGACTTACAAGATCCACAAATTCAAACCCAGAGTAATGAGGCACTGATAGACTTTCAATTAATAAATGCCTTTGCAACTAACTACTTTAATTAGTGTAATCTGTAAATAATTGCACCTTTTGAAACGGGAAAATGTACAATTGTAGCTTTTTGCCCACCCTTTTTGTTGCTGCCATATTGACAAATCATACTGATGTTGGTCTAATGTACGACTTCTTTGTAGGCATGACTGATATATGGAATATTTTTACAGTTGCTGCAAAAATACATTTAGTAATTATTTAGACCAAGTTTTTCCAATGAAGTTTTAATACTGTGTATTTGTAAATAATGGTCATTGACCTCTGTGTAAAAATGTTTGCTAATTCTTTATTGCAGCTTCTAACACTATTAGTGTTCTTGAAGCTTGTTCTCATTACTTTCAAATTCTCTTATAGTTTGAAAAAGGCTTTGCCTTTGATTAGGTCAATTTTACCAGGGCATGAGAAGTCTACAGTGTTTTTGGAGATTATTTGACAAAATAAATTAAAATGTCTTGCAGCATACATCAGAACGACATATAATTTGAAATAATTTAATACACACACCAAACTTTTTTTATAACAATAAGGATATGTAATATTACTGAAAAAAATGAAAAAGGAAGACAACAAAATAACTTAGAGGGAATTACTGTTGAGCCCTAAAATTGTTTTTGATTGCAGATGAACCATCCTTCTCTTTAAAGATTTTATATATGTTAGTTTTGTAATAATAATAATAATAATAATGGTGCAACGCATCTTGTGAGAATGTATTGTCTGTGGTTTGGAAGGTAAAGTCAAGGCTCCTATATATTGGTCCTCATTGTTTAGTCATTAGGTACCATCTCTCGCATAGAGCATGCCTTAAACCTTTGAATTGAATGTAGATACTTGATTACTCGATTTTAATTTTAATTTCAATGACTGAGTGGGCCATTCGCTGAATATCTGGAGCCCGAGATCTAGAACCAGATCAAGAAATCAAATGCTTTAATTGCTTAGCCCCTTACGATCAGCTCTACCTCCACTAAGCTTGATAAATAATTCCATTAACTCTTCTATGTACGTAGGAAACATTTATGGAGTATTTAGAAGCATTGGAATATTGAACTATATTCTTGGAAACGGAACTGAAAGTCAAAACTTTTGAATAACGTGTAATAATACTAGCATTAGTGTGAGAAAGTGAGACCTAATTCTACATCGAAAAAAATCTAAGTCAGAGACCAAACGAAGATGAAATCTTAACTGAATTAATGGCGGAAAGAAAATATAGATGGGAAGCTCAAATGACAAAAAAGACAAAGAATTATCAAGACTATAACTAAAAGACGAGGTATTGGGCAATTCAACACAAGATAATGTTAAACATCCATGAGATAGTTGAAAGGAACTTGATGTTAAAGGCAAAGGACAGAGGCCTAAAAGAATATGGAGAAAAAGAAACAGAAAACAAAGACAACTGAATCTTTTAGCAATCTCCTTTATAATAGCTACTGTAGTTTATACAAATTCCATTCTTTTCAAAATTTCCTAACAACTAATTTTTACTTACTGTTTAATACACCTTTTCAAATTTTTCCTTAAAATTTCTTGGAACATTGATGACCATTACAGTAATCTGCATGTCTTTTCTTGTGTGATCACTTGATTATACATACTTCCATATGGAGTACTAGAAGAGTTACAAATACAATGTAAATGATGGTTTAGAAGCATTGATGGATAGTCGCCTATACGATTATATTACTACCATACTATTGTTATAGTGGGTTACCTGTTCTTCTAGATCATACTGCTTCATTTATTTCTTCAAGCTCCAATGGAAGTGATGATTCTACAACAAATAAGACTTTTTGCGAGGATGAGTGACAAACACACTGTAGAACTCTCTGATATACAGTTTGTATAGAAACTCTGGCCATTCTAGTTATGGGTCTCTTTGAATAATTGCCAAAGCCTAAAGATGTTACTTTTGTAGCATGTAAAATGCTGTGAATACGTCCATTTGCGTCTGTCATGCCTGTTAGCCACTTAATAAAGTTGTTTTTGAGTCAAGTCTAACCGAAAAGTTAAGGAGCTTTTATTGTTCACTTGTATGTTTATTTACCATGAAAGGAAAATTTCTATAGTAAATTCTGGTAGTATATTCCAGAAATTGAAGGTCAATGCTATTGCACTTTTACGTTTGTTGACAGTTCTATGCTTTTTAGGTATTAACCACCAGATATCCTTAATAGTGTGATGATTAGGCTAAGGTATTGTATCATTATAACTTCCTCCACTGCTATCACAACCACTACTGTTAAAGAAACATTTTTGTTTGCTGTAGATTTCCGCAGAAATTTGGTTCCATTTGTTCTTTAACATGACGAACGTCTGTGGTGTTTTGTGGATGGTTTGGGCTTCCCAACTCATTGCGAAGGACTCGGTTCTGTACATTAATTTATTCCCATGTCCTCAAAGTACTCAGTTGTAGCTTTTCTATCCTTACAAATTGATGCAATGTCGTAAATGGGTCAATAAATAAATTTTAGTTATTGTACCTTTATGTAATGATATCTAAAATCACATAATGCGTATGTAGTATAAAGCTATTGAAGCTATAATGATTTGATTTCGTAAACGAAAATTAATTTTGATAACGCAATACAATTGAAACGTACTCTTCAAGCTGTATCGATGTATGATTCCTTGTTGTGTGAACAAAGAGTAAGATGCTTAACCATTTATGTGTAATGTTTAGCATTATTTGATCCTTAAAATCACATTGGTTTTAACAATTATTTGAAATTCTATTAGGCTGGGTTGATCGTCGGCGTATTATGAAGGATAAAAAGTTGAAGTCCCTACGAGGCTTTTCTCTCTTGTGTATACATTTTGTTAAGAGTTATCCTAATGAGACCTTTTGAACCCAGATGATTTTAAAACCTCATTATAGACGGGCCTAAGCAATAAAAAAATTGAAAAATGGACTTGCAAGTGATGCTATCAGTCAATCATTCTCCACATTGAAATACATATATAAGATTACCATAACTGGTGCTTATAGGTTCCATGCTTGGCACTACTGTAAACGATGATCTTAAATTTATGAGCTTTGATCAGTATTGTAATGGACTTCTTATGGTTTGACATAACTACATGGTTTAACAGTTTTTCAGTTTATTGGTTTTGAGTTGGCTTTTTATAACTCCCTGATTACTACATCACCCACTGTAACGTGGAGTATCTACAACTGCCTCATATTTCACAGATGCAATGACCAAATTTGTGGGGATTAATATCAGGTTTTATTGAAGCGTTCTTATTGATGGTTAAATATGTTATTTAAGTGAATTTAACTTTCAGGGTTTTTTTTAAGTAAAAATTATAAGGAAAGACTTGCGTCTGACAGGCGAAGCTAGCCAATTTTACTGAATACACTTCTTTGGGTAGCTTGGTCCTCGTTCCATGTGGGATGTTTACTTCAACTTACTTTTTAAAATTGAGTATCAGCGCCCAGTAAACATTGCCACTACATAAATTTGCCTGAACTAGGTCAGGATCATAAATAGCTGGAGCTAAAAATACCAACAGAACCTTTGTAATATAGTTAGATAGTGATGAAATGTAGTTGTAAACAAATTTGCAGACAGATTTTTTAATATAAATTTGTTATACAGCATTACATAAATGATCAAGAATGGTCTTATAACTTAGAGTGAATAAACAAACGAATACATGTACACTTGCGCCATCTAACAGAAAACTGAAACAGTAATTTTTTATTGCCCCGCGTAGATGAAATGCAGTATTGCTATCGGAGTTGGTTACTAAACTTCTATTTGTGCAAACAGGGGTTTTGAGTAGAGTTAAGCTATTTCATTAGTAATGTTAGAATTCAGAATGAAGTTAAAATCTGATGTAAATTGTTATTTTAAAACAATTGTTGATAAATTGTTAGGCAGGTTTTATATGTTAGTTTTAACTAACACCTGTTTAGAAATGTTATCGAGTTTTCAGCTGATGTGACTTGTTACCATTGCTATTATGTTGCACATGATGGCATTTTATCATCTTTCGATTTGTTCAAACAATCAATTTTCATGTACTTGCAAGCTTGCGGTCTTCGCATTTAACTTTATTAAACGTATTTTTATTTGAAGTAAATATAGAAACAACTGTTTTTATTTAATGTAGTTTTTAGTAGCCAACTGTAATTTAATTAAGTAATGATGTGGTTATTACTTGTATTCTTCTTATATTTATTTAGACAATTTCTCAAGAAGCGAAAATACACATGACATTGTTTATTCAAAGAAAATTACAAGTAAACAAAATATTAGAGCTAACTAACCTTTGAACTTACTTGATAGTTCAATCAGACTGTACATTTTTTCCATTTTATATATAAGTTTGCAAATGTACAAATTGTTTTTTTAATCATATAATTAAATTATAAACTAAAATCTTATCTTTGTTTACTTTTAAGCATTGTTAACACAGGTATCATCATTTACAGAACCGCTTTCAAGGGCAGCCAGAAAAGTACAAGCGTTTTCTGGAAATTCTGCATACTTATCAGAAGGAGCAGCGGACGCTGAAGGAGTCGTCAACGGGCGGGAGTGCTGGCAAGCATCTAACTGAGCAGGAGGTGTACAGCCAGGTGGCAAAGCTCTTCGAAAACCAGAGCGATTTGTTGGCAGAGTTCGGCCAGTTCTTGCCTGATGCCACGAGCCACACCTCTCCGCCTCCTTTATCGGAGCACGTTCCTAGCATCGCCAAGAAGCAGCCCACCAAGCAGCCATACCGTGACCACATGCTGGAACGCAACATTTCCCACAAGCCAGGTCACATCTCCAGCCAAATAAAACGGTCGCCGCCTTACCCAAGCCTCATGCATCGGGATGCACCACCGCCCAAAAAACATAAGATGAGCTCTTGTCGAGATATTACGCCTGCCGAGGCGGGCAAGTATGGGACTCTGAACGAGTTTGCTTTCTTTGACAAAGTGCGGAAAGCGTTAAGGTCACCTGAGGTGTATAACAACTTCTTGAGGTGCTTGATACTGTTTAATCAGGAGATTGTGTCCAAGAGTGAACTGATACAACTTGTGATGCCATTCCTGGGGAAGTTTCCAGAGTTACTGAGATGGTTTCGGGATTTCTTGGGGCAGGGGGAGAATGAGCCAGTGCCATACAATGCTACTCGTGTGGAGAGGCCACAAGGAGATCATGCCATCGACATTGATCTAGCTACCGCTAAGAGGCTAGGTGCCAGCTACTGTGTTATACCATCGTCTCAGGTAAGATACTCAAATTATTACACTTTTCAGTTTTTCTCGATGTATGTTATTTATCTAGGTTAAGCAAAAATATTGACTTTCAGGAGCCTCAAAAATGTTCTGGGCGAACGCAGCTGTGTAAGGAGGTGCTAAACGATCAGTGGGTCTCTTTTCCTACCTGGTCGGAAGACAGTACGTTTGTGAGCTCTCGTAAAACGCAGTATGAAGAATACATGTATCGTTGTGAAGATGAACGATTTGAATTGGATGTTGTCATAGAGACCAATGCATCAACAATTCGCGTTTTGGAAGGCGTGCAGAAGAAACTCGGTCGCATGAGTCCAGATGAGATGTCTCGTTTCAGGCTGGATGATTGTTTGGGTGGCAGTTCTCCTGTGTTGCATCAAAGGGCGCTGAAACGAATCTACGGCGATAAGTCGCAGGACATCATCGACGGCCTGAAGCGCAATCCTGCTGTCGCTGTCCCTGTTGTGCTTCGCAGGCTCAAAGCCAAAGAGGAAGAGTGGCGGGAAGCGCAGAAGGGCTTCAACAAAATCTGGCGGGAGCAGAATGAGAAGTATTACTTGAAGAGTCTGGACCACCAAGGCATCAACTTCAAGCAAAATGACGTGAAAGCACTGCGATCAAAGAGTTTATTTAATGAGATAGAAACGTTGTTTGATGAGGTGAGCTATACTTATCAAATAATCCTCAAACATCGTAATGATTACCATATATGATTAATTATAGCGGCATGAACAAAATGAGGAAGGTGCAACGGAGCCGATTACAGGTCCTCATTTGATCATACCTTATAGGGATCGAACGATCCTAGATGATGCTGCCAACTTGCTAATCCATCATGTAAAGAGGCAGACGGGCATTCAGAAAGGGGAGAAAAGACGAATTAAGCACATTTTGCGACAGTTTGTGCCAGACCTGTTTTTTCATCCACGGCAGCAATTAAGCGATGATGAAAGGGAGGAGGATGGTATGGAAAAATCATAATTCGTATAGAGATTGCATAAAAATTGTTTGTTTTGTCTAGATGACAAAGAAGATGTAGGAGATCAGAGTCCTAATAGCAACTCCAGTCTTGCTGATATCAAGCCAAAAGTAGAAAACACAAGTCCGGGGAAGTCACCAGCCAGGGCAGCTTCTGATGGTGAAAGTTTGGATTCCAGAGGATTTTCTGAATCAATGGATATGCAAGAGGAAGATGTCAAAGTTCCTTTACATGCACAGACATCTACACCGGTAAGACAACTTTTACAAATTTGTTGAAAGGTATTTAATTGAAGCTTTTGATACTTATATCTCTGCTACTTTAAAGTTATGATTCTACTAAAAACAACTTACGAAGGCCAACTAAGTCTAGAAGTTTTATGTAATTGTAATGTGCTCACTTAGTTATACAATCTTTCTGCTAAAGTCTGCTCTCTTGGGAAGCTTAGTTTAATCCCTTGTTTTAAATATTGTAAAGATATATACATCTTGATCTAATCGAGTTCATTTAATTGTGAGCTTTGATAAGCATAGATGTAAAATTATGGGAAATTTTTACATTGTGTTTTTTATCTATAGAAAAATCAGTCTGAAAATTTTCGTACAAATCTTTATTATCCATTAAATTAATTACTCTGTATTGCATGGTATTATAAGTGAATTTTTTTGTTGCACAGGACGAAGCATACACACTTTTTATGGCGAACAACAATTGGTACATATTTCTGAGGCTACACGCCATTCTTTGTGAGCGTTTGGCGAGGATGTACGAGAGGGCTATTGCATTGGCTCGTGAAGAAGTTAAAGAACGCGTATCACGGAAAGAGAGCACTGCTATTGCTTTACGGTTGAAGCCAAAACCGCAAATTGAAATTGAGGACTATTATCCAGCGTTCCTAGACATGGTTAAGAACCTCCTCGATGGCAATATGGACTCAAACGCTTATGAGGACACCCTACGGGAAATGTTTGGCATTCATGCATACATTGCATTCACCTTTGACAAAGTGGTACAGTACGCAGTGAGACAATTGCAGCACTGTGTGACCGAACGCACAGCGATTGCATGCATGGAACTGTACCAAAAGGAGCACAAGCGAGGAGCTGCTGGTGGCCCTTGCGCGACAGCACATAGGCGCTTGCATCTCGAGCTGGCTTACCAACGGGCAGCCGAGAGTGCTGTTCAGGATGAGAATTGCTTCAAGATCTTTATATACAAGCGAGAGTGTAGGGTTACGATAGAATTGTTAGATACTGAAAATGAGGATCCAAAAAAGCTGGAGGAAGCGAAGAAGTGGGGTGCCTACAAGGAACGGTTTGCAGATTGTACGAGGGTGGATAACAACAAGGTTCCACCTCGTTCACCTGTCTACTTAAATCGAAATCTCAGGACTAAAATGAAGCTGAATGCGGTGGGTGATAAAATGGATGTTGATAGGAAGGATGAGCACAATAAGAGGCTAGAACAGAACGGGCCCGAGGAGGCTGGCAGCAGCGCAGAGTCAAAAGATGTCAATTCTTTGGAGGAGCTGGAAAAGAAGCTCAACGAGCGAGCGCCACCTGAACGGAATCAGTCTGATCACTCAGGTTACGATGTGTCAGATGAGATGCAGTGTAAATTTAATTCAGCGGACTCTAAAATGTTATTTACTGTAAATAAGGAAAGTTACCTCTACAAGCATTGTGCCTTCAAGAAAGCTAGGAAGGTAAGCTGAAGCTTCTTGCTTTGCTATGAATGTTGTGTACAGATTTTTGAAAGTTGATTCATTTGTATTACATAATTTGTCTCTTCTCTTACAATGCTGCTAAGATTGATTTACTTTTTCTTGTCTAATTTTAATTTTTACTAAAAAATAAACAAGAGGTCCAGTAAGAAATATTTCTTGTTATCTATAACCTCCCATCCTACTGTCTTTTAAGGACTGCGACTATTTGAAGCAAAAAAGTAATAGATTTTATAATAAAGAAAAGTATTAATTTATTTGCATCATTAGCTGTCTTGAAGTTATCGATTCTGAGAAGCTATGTTACAAATTTGTGTTATCTCTTAATACGTACGTGACACTTCAGTTGTATATAAAACCATGGTTTCTCAGCACCAGCTGCTTATTGAAGCTAAATAGAGTAGCTAAAATTTGCAATACCTTGGTGTAAAATATAGGGATATTCATTTTCGAAAGAGGCCTTTATCGATCTTAAATTCACAATTAAAAACATAACATGGTAGCAATGATATTATCATTTTTATTACATACTGTTGGCTGCTATTACTTAAATTATTTTTAGCAAATTTATAGCACTTTTTGTTGTTTTGTTGTTTTTCATTTGCTCAACTTTATTTTCTTCTTTCTCCTATTGCTTTCAAACAAAATTATGATCAAGGTAATATATATTTATCATAAATTGAAATACATGAATCATTAGTTTTTTAATGTCATCATATTGAGAATAATAGACATTTATGTTTTTTTTTTTTTTTACTAATCTCTCCCTATTGTATATTATATACTAATCCATGCAAGCTGTGCTATATGTGTGGTGATTAAAAAAATAATCGTTAGTAGAGCCAGTAAATCATCTATCATAAATTAAACAAGTAAAATTGAGCTCCAATATAAAAATTTATTCTATTTGAGGAAGCATATCATGGTCTAGGACAAAGTAAACATTTTGAAAGTAAAATTGGTTTAAATCCTTATTACCTATTAGCTTTTTCTGTCTGAGAATTGATTAAAAATTAATTAAACCTTTCAAATAAATTGCTAAGAATTTATGATAGATCAATTCAGATATTGCTATTGTGACCTTGCGATTGAGGCACATGACTAGTGTAGACGAGCCTGGGTTCATACCTGAGGTGCGAAAGTCTAGCAGATAGTCAGCCTATTTAATAACTAAAAATAATTGAGTATCTGCATTTATTCTGAATAAGGGGTAATAGTGGCAGTCGTCTAAGGCAAGGTACTTGCCATATCTAACATAGTGTGTGATGACTGCGCAATAATATGGGTGTCGTAACCTCTCAATTTGCAAGTCGTACTCCCATGTGGGGCGTTTGAGCCTCATCGTATACATCCAGATATTGGACTAGATGTAAAAGGGATAGCTAAGCAGTTTCTCAATTCTTTTAAAAGAATTCAAATTTTATTCCTTTGTCTTTGCGAGTATCAGAATTTTGGATTCTTCTAATAATAATAAATCATTTTATGTCTTATTATATTAGTCTTTTCGTTTCTTCTACTTTCTTCCTTTTCGTTGGTCTATCTCTTTTATTCTTTGCATCCTTGTTTTCCATGGCCTGTCCTTTTTCCGTTTTTAATACTTTTCATTTCGAGAATTTTCTTTGGTGTCGTCTATTTGGTTCAATTCTTATCAGATGGTCGTACAATTCTATCTTTTTTTCATTTCTTAGTCTCTAGTTTTGTTTTTCCCATGTTTTTTAGGTACCTCATTTTTATCGCATTTATTGCACTTTTTGGTTCTGTTGCATTATCCATGCATGCTGTGCTGTTGTATAGTACTGTAATTTGATTGTTTAAGAAGTCTCATTAGCATACAACAATAGAAAAATCGTCTCTATTTCTATATATAGGACAGAAATTTTTTTGTGACATTTTAATCATGGGGTGCTTCTATTTTATCCAAACATTAACTGACTAACTGAAAAAGAATTTGTTTTGGTTTGAATCACAAGATCAATTGCCATTTCATACTACACTATTAAGGGCTCTTGCACTCAGTTTTATATCATTTGTTGGTCTGATAATTGCTAAGAAATTTTTTTGGTAAGTGATGTGTTGAGGTCTGCTATTGATTTACAAAAGTATTTGATTGAGCTGGGCACAAATGTTATTTTTTGTGTTAAATTACTCATTTCTTAAATTATTTGATTGAAATGTAATAGATGCCTAAATGCCATATTTTCCTACCATCTTTTTCTTGCTGTGCCATGCCTAATTATCAAATGTTGGCAATCACATTGGCTCTGGTATCATTTATTGCCATTTTGAAAAAGTGAGCTAGTTATTCAAGTAAACAACTGCCAGAAATGATAAAACAACACGTTTACGTTGCACATTGTATTTGTGGTTTTCTGTCTTTTATTTGTTTCTTATATCATTTTATTACAAAATTGAAAATACAGATCATGTGACCACTGACTTTTCTTAATTGCACATCGCCAAAAAATTAATAATAAAATCGCTCGATGGGTTTGTTATATTAGTTGTAAAGTACATGGATAATAACTAGTTATCTGACTATGTTGTTCTTATCAGGTCCATTAGACTACAGGGAGATATGTAAACTATAGCGTCAAGACAACAACCAGATACAGTGTTTGAAATCTTGGATAACCTGCTCTGGACTTTTGTTGGCTGCCTGTTGTGGCACTAAATATAAGTAAATAATACTGGTGTTTTTTGGGCCTTGCGAAACAATACCATTTCACCTTTTGGAGTGTAAATATAATGGAACGTTGTTAAAGTTTATTTAAGGAACTTGACACTTTAATGTGTCATTATGGTTGTGTCCACAAATGTTTTGTGTGTGTGTGTGTGCGTGCGCGCACAGGTTGGTCAATTGTTTGATTTTGTGATTGATGTATTGTGCATTGCATCTATATCAGTAGGACGATTTTAAGTAGTTGAAACAATTATGCAAGTTAGAGAGAATTCGCGAAAGGATTTGAATTATAGTTTCTATAGTCTTTCAGCCAAATTAGGTGACTTTTTTTTTAATGCAGATTTTTCATTAACTCCACAATTTGAAAATGGAAACAATAGTTAATTCAGTATTCATTGGCATCACTCAACATCATGTGCTTCAAATAAGTACTTAATGTGAATTTATATCCTATTTATATCATCTGGAACAAAATTCAGAAGTAAATATTTTGTTGTCCCCTAGAATTTCAGCTTTGTAGAGTTTCTGTTGCTGTAATCATCTGAAGAATCTTTCTCACTTGTTAGTAAGTACTCATCATCTTTATTACCTAATTTATTTGGTAAGATTTTTATGTCATTCTTAATCAGTACTTTCAATGGCTTGATAGAAATTAAATTTGCTGTGATCCGACAATGACTATATCTTTTCTGTGGTCAGAATACCATTAGTCTCTCATACCTGGACCATAGTAAAGTTACAATGCTCTCATTAGGTCCTGATTTTGTCAGCATGGTGAGTGGGATATCTTTGGATAACTGTTGAGGTTCTTTATTCAATCAGTTTGCTTTGGTCTTTTATGTTGGCTCCACTAACAAGTTTAATATGTCTAGTAGTTGGCTTTTATGATATTGAAGACAGTGAGTACTCTTAAGTTGTATGTACATTAACTCCATGTGGTTGCAGGCAGATAACTAAAAGAAATTTTATTATTTTAAAGTGTTTGTAGTCTGAACTACTCACATACTTTTTCTCCTAGACATGCAATTCAATTCAATTGAAATGATCAAAAAACTTATTTGCATGAAAAAGCCAAGGCTTCAATTACAAATTGACTACTGAGGAGGATCTATGTTACATGTACAAAAAATATAGTAAACCAGCGAAGCATCAAAGAATATGATCATTTCATGAAGACAATTTTGTTAATTGAAAAGTGCAGATACTTTCAGTTGCACGCCAAACGGCCAATTCATACCAGTTGAGGTGCTTGGTCCATTTTCATGATAACCTGGCAAATATCTTCAGATCATTCGGTTATTTCATTGAGAATCTTCCTCTATCAAGTTTATTGTTATAGGGGTGGTTTGTAATGATAATTATTAGTATCAATTTTTTATTATAACTTTTATCATCTTTCTTTTCTAGCTCTGTTTTTGTTGAATGTTACGATTCAAAATTTATTGGGGCCTTTTTTAAATAGAATTTGTTAATGTGTTTTAAGATTTTTTGAATTTATGTTAAAATTGCACTAAACCATAAGATTATGGTAAAGAATACTAAACCACTTTCCTCTAATAGAATATAATTTTCCACCTTAACTTAAACAAATTTATTTTCAAATACAATTTGTTTTCCAATTTATCAGTTATTTAATAGTTTACTCAGTTTGTAGTAGATTAATTATGGCATTTGGTTGCGTTTGAGATGGACCCATGTACAATCATATGTTTTGAAATGTCTAACAGATGACATAATCAGTGTTTAATTTGAACAAGGGGTAATAATGTAGTAGTCTAAGGTTCGAGCCATGTCATTTCATATTAGAAATGGTGCATGACAAGTGGACAACAAGGGGGGAAAACGTGGGAGCCTTGACCTTCTATTTTATAGGCCATACTCTCCTGTAGCCTTATCTATATTTCAATGTCATGTCATTTACTTTATTTCAGGAATAATGCTCATGTGGGTAAACTAAAAATTAAGTTTTTCAAGTCATATTTATACAAAAACAGTTGCTTTCTACGTCTTCTCTGAAAAGCCCTCTATAATCCATATAGTGCAGTGACGATCAATGACTATTGTGTCGAACGCCAATCATTTTTTCTGTATTCCGATGATAAGGTGGCTCTAAGTTTCTTAAATTAATATTGAGTTTAGTCTTTTTTATTCTAGTAAACTTTCAAAATATCTACCAAATTCCTGATATTTTTCATAAAGTTGCAGTTTTCCTAAGCCAAATTATCCCTGATAATTTCACCCAAAATCATATGGGCGATTGCTAATGCTAATCTATTTATATCGAACTATTAATTGGAAAGCTTGTGTTTAAACAACTATAAAAAATTAGTGTCTTAATGATTTCTAATTGTAGAAAATTATTATTACTATAATATAATTAAGAGTGATGTTGCTAAGATCTGTTGTAGGAAGCTAAAGTTTCCAATAAAAAAATGAAAGGCGGCCTTATTGGTTTTTTGCTTCTTATGTATTACACAAAGTGTATGTTGGTGGTGAAGTACTCATTTTTTTTATAGTCTCATCCGACTGTCACAAAGCGCCTGGGGATCCGCTTCCGCACCTGGCTAAAACGGTGGACGTCGGCAAACGTAAGTGACGTTCAAAGTAAACAGTGCACGGACTGGCTGATGGGCCGTAGTGAAGGTGTAGTGCCTAACCGGACACGAGTCGTGAGCAACAAT
Source organism: Sinelater perroti (assembly GCA_036346155.1). Lineage (NCBI taxonomy): Eukaryota > Metazoa > Arthropoda > Insecta > Coleoptera > Elateridae > Sinelater > Sinelater perroti. The sequence goes on along the minus strand of JARFIY010000254.1, from coordinate 17,183,538 downwards.
GACCTGAGCCGTTCGCCGTACTCGCCCTACAACCGATACCGCGTCGAAAGGCTCGGTGAGGATGGGGCGTAAACGCCGGCAACTCGTCCCTCGATCGAAGTGCTATACATAATTATGAAACTGTTCCGTTGAGCTAATTTATTCGATTTTGATGTTCATTATGGCCAATCTCTTAAGTTCCGTTCTGTAATCTCGTTTCTTGCGACGTTTGGAGTAATAACTTTGCCTCACTCGTCTGTTTGCGCATGAACCTTACATTGTTAGTACTGTATTTTGTGGCTAGTGCCAGGTGCTTTAACATATTCTAAGTGCATAACATAACATGGTGTAATACGCATACATATTACTTTTAAGTTGCAAAGCCAAACTCGTCGTTTGTCATACTTTTGCTGTTTTGCGTTTTCTCCTCGGTTATTGTATAGCAGTCTGCATTCAAATTAATGAGGTTGTGAATAATTGTTTGTCCATTGTATAGCCTGTTTAAAACTGAAATAGACATTTGTAGGTTGTTTTTAATGATTGACTTTGATCAGTATTTGTAACTGTAATTTTTATGACTCGTGGAGCACTTTATTAGTTGAATGTGGGCTGCTTAAGCTATCGACATCAATTCAGGTTTGAAAATTGCAAAGACCAGTGCAATAACAGCGGTTTTCAGAGCTGAACTGTTTGTTTCCATTTTGTTGATCTTTGTGCGTGCGATAAGCAGATGTTTAAATTTAGATATATATTTTTGTTTATAGTACAAAGGGTAGGATACGTTTTTGTACTTGGCTTTAAATTAAATAAGTCGTCGTTTTGTTACGCGTTCGTACTCGCTCAGTCTTTCTGATTTGATTCTCTCGATGTTGGCATATCGTTAGGAATAAATGTGAGTGTTCTGTTGACGTCTCTTGATTTCTTCAGCGTCTACTTTGGTGGTGCTTCCAAACTGTCGCACGGTGGCCAGCGCCGGCGACTCGCAATATGATAGGGCGCCCGCTACTAACAAACCGGAAGAATTCATGAGTACAAAATATATTTTTATATCGAGCGCATATAAAAAGATATGTTGTATTTTCGAGGATATGTCAGCATGCTGTATATAATCATTTCCAATGTGAAAACCGACCTAGAACAGCGACATTCCATTTTATATTAATATGTGGCATAGTTGATTGTGCATAGGTTACCTACCTGTAAATAGGGTTGTTTTCACATGACACTTCGTCCACCTTTAACGTGCAGAACTTTGCGTTGTAAATTATGTAAGAGATATATTTAAATGTGGACGAACGCACTGTACAGATTTATACCTATCGATTTTAACATAGAAAGCATACTGTACATAATATCATTTATAAGAAAAGAAATTCTTATTGAAAAAATAAAATTTGTTTTATTTGTGCTTCTCGTCATGCTTATTTTTACCACCCTGTATTTGATTGAAGCCTAGTTGTTGGTTTCATTTTTCGATTTATTTTGTGCCGATTTCACATTTACATGTTTAATTTGTAGAAAAGCTACTTGTGGAGCTAATGGAAAACATAACGATGTTGCTGACTTTACAGTCTGGAACAACCTCGAGAGCAGCCAACAAAAGTTCTCTTAATCCAAAAGGTGTTGTAGATAAAATATCTTTATCTGTATCTAAATCATTTCTTTACAGCGTCTTCCTTCAATTTTCAAAACAACTGAAGATATGAAGTGTATGTCATAAGTAATCTGAATCTTGATACTTCAGGCACCAGCTATTTAAAGTCTTTCCTCTTGTTGATCCATCTTGTGCAGAAATAAGGCACTTGCTTAAATTAGTTATTTTTGTGTACCAATCAGCAGGCACCTGTCTAAAATCCTATAAACTACATACAGGTAGGTAAATAGGTGTCAAAAAATGTTGGATTTACACTACATAGCGTTATGCCATCATGAGCTTAAAATTTTTTATTAATCGGTATGCCACTGTTGCCTAGTATTATCTAGAAGAAACTTTAAAGATCTAATTGTTGGATTTCTGTTTCCGAAAAGAAGTCCAAATCTGTTTAACCAACAAAAATTCTTACACCAAAAAAGTGGTCAAGACGTTTGGTAATGATCTAAGGCGTTGAAATTCAGGATTTCTAAAAGCTGACTGACCACATGCAACTTTGGAGAATAAAATTGCCATCTGTATAGAAAGAAACCGAACCATTGTTAAAATACTGTGGCAAAAATCGTGCCTTTATGGTTTATAACTAGTCATATTTCTTTGCATAGCATAGCAGCATTGGTAGAAACGGTGATTTTTATACAAAGTCTAATCTGAGCTGATGATTTTCTCACAAATATGAGTTTCTGATCAATGTAAAATAGATTGTCTCAAAAGTTCTTTATAGTGTAGTAACAAGTTGCATCTTTGGATTTCAGATGGTTTTAAAGAAAATTGAACTCCACGTTTTGACGTGATATTCCTGGACGTGTGGATTTTTGTCAAGAAATCCAGCAAAAGAAATCTGCGATGCTAAAGGCGAAAAAAGTGTCCACTATTCTAGTGTCGTCTCCACTGGTACAAGTGCTTTGATTCTGGCGACGTAAGTCTTAAAGATCAGTCTCGTTTCAGTTGGCAATTAAAATTGGACAATGGAGGCTTGAAACGTTGGAAAATAAGTCTTCATTGAGTACTCGAAATTTGGGATCAGTTGGCAAATCAACGATTCATTAGCATCTCCAACAGCTTGACTTTGTGCACAAAACCCCCGACAGGATTTGTACGAACTCGCTGAAACGCAAACCGCCAAATTATTGAGATTTGCCACCAACTGCTCAACAGTCCTTTAAATGACAAATTCTGGAAGAAATGAGGTCTAACTTCGTTGCTGGTTCGACGCCAAAGAGGTCATGATTTGCGTTTGATGAAAAGGTTTAAAATTCTGCATTTTAAACTCGGGCCATCACAGCCGAACTTTATTGCCAGCAGTTGGACTGTGTTTACAATAAGTTGAAGGAAAAGTACTCGACCTTGGTCAACCTAAAGCTCACTTTGTTTCAGTAAGACAATGCCAAACCACATACTGCCAAGAAGACTAAGGAGAAATTTGAAGAGTTATATGGCATTGAAATTTTTCTGCGTCCAGATGTTCCGCTTAATGGAACACTTCTTGTATGGTCACCGGTTCGAATCATTGCATGAAGTTGAAAAAACTTGGCCAGAGTTCTTTTGATTCAAAGCAGTCTTCTACCAGATCCGAAAACTTGCAGATCAGTGGCAGAAGATCATAGAAAATGAGAGAATAGATTTTGTTGTTTTTAAATAAGTTCATTTTTCATAAAATTAGGTTTTTTTTACAAGTGTTGCAGAACTTTTGGAACTACTTGATACATAGGTAAAACATTATATTCAAGCGTACTGGTGCCTTACATTCAAGATAATTACACTTGCTAGGTGAATACATGGTTTCGTCTGATCTGGTGAATTTCCATGATGCAAAAGATTAGTGCACGTGCTAAAGGCATAAAAGATAAATTTTGTGATCAAGAATAAGGATGTCTTGAAAATCCAAGTCATCGAAGATTTTTAATCTAAGCTGGACTTCAAGCAAAGTCAAATCAAAAATATCAATCAGTTCATTATGAGCATTAAATTCTGATGCTTAGAGAAAATCTATGAGAATGTACGCAAGCTCAGTGTGCCTCAAGGTTAAAATTGTTCATATGTGATGAACAGAAAACTCTTTGTTTTTTGTAATTGTTGCTCTTTTTAATTGATGTATAGTACAAGGGCACTTTGGATCACTGATTTTGCTGAAACAAAGTATTGGTATGGAAATGCCAAATGCCATTCGGAGGTGATGTACCTCCCAAGCGTTTTCGAGAAATTGCCACATTAATGGTACTATATTAAGACATTCAGCAGTGAGTCCCGCTAACTGAGTGAATACGAGCAAAACCTATAAATAGAGATGGTTGTTCAAATCTTACTCGATTCCTTTTTCACTTTCCTTATCCTATAATAAGGAAAGTAATGTAATCGGCGGAAATTTGATCTACCCAGTTTTTCACTTTTTTGGACGAAATATAGCCCCAGGACACCAAAAAAGTTGGTTTGAGTCATTGGTTCGCGCGCACGCTCGCGTGTATGTGTGTGTCTGTCTGTCTGTCGGTCTGTCAGTAAACAGGATATCTCGAAAACCGTAAGAGCTAGAGACTTGAAACTTGGTATGCAAGTTACTTGTAGGTAGGGGACGCAGTGCGTAAAAATTGGCCGAGTAGTTTGATTGCAAGCTCGCAAAATCGGCCGCGAATCTAAACGGTTGAAGATACAAAAAATTTATGAGAATAAAAATGATTTGTTATCACGAGATAAACATGAATTTAAAATAATAAATAAAATAGGAACTCGAAAAAAAATTGAAGCTTAGGATTTTTAATATACCGGGTGTTCATAAAATGTTTCGGAAAATTTGTATTGCCGGATAGATCAGACTGAGATGAACAAAAAATTACCATGAAATTTTTTGATCCGAGTTCAAATAAATAAATTATAGCCGACTAAAAATTAATTAAACGGACCAATCACAGCGCGCTCGGAGAGCTTCCTGGCCGACTGCGTGAGGACGGAGGGGAGAGCTTGGCCGCTAGGTGGGAGCACGCAGGCGATAATAGGGAAGGCTGTGCGACCGAGCTCGCACGCTTACCTTCAGTGACGTAGCAAAATTGTAAGTACGAGTCAATTATTGTCTTGTACTGTTTATTTTAATCAGCTTTCGAGTGTTGGACTCGCGCCTCGTCCTTTTTTAAATTAACAAATTTTTAGACGAGAGCAGCGCAGGGCCGGGACGATGGACTCGCGCCTCGTCCTTTTTTAAAATAAGAAGTTCCGAGACGATAGCAGCGCAGGGCCGAGACGATGGACCCGGTATAATATATAATAATAGGATAAGGAAAGTCGTGTGATGTTCACACCAGATTTTTTTTTGTTACTATTAAAAATAAAAAAACTTAATTGTTCAACCCTAAGTAATGTGTTTTACACTTCTTTTCACTTAAATGTATTTTATTTTATCTTGCAGCTTTAAGCCTCAAATTTAGTGTCTTTCATCAGTTACAACTACCACTGTTCCACCAGATGCTTTAACTACTATAACAAATATTAAAATTGTTCACCACTACAGTATTATGTGACAGTTTGGCCTTGAAAACTACGTAGGTGCTATAGTGTAAATAATATTCTAATAAGGAATGAAAGATTTAATTTTTGCATAAAAGATAGTTTACTGAAGGTGGTGATATTTATTTTAGTATAAGATTTACAAGCGACTACATATGAGCAGTCGAGGAACTGGTCTACTTAGTCACTAAAAATAATTGAGTATCTATGTTTATTTTAAACGAGTAGTAATAATGCAATCATCGGAGATGGTGCGTGATGACCAAGTGAACATGTAGAAAGCCTTGATCTCGCAGTTTGCAGGCCGTATTCTATAAGTGAATTTGTTTATGCACGTGTCAAATGTTTTGGATTTTCTTGTAATTACAGCTTAGTTAAATCTCGTCATTCAATTAAGGAATTGTTTATAGACCTACACTTGAAAATTTTTCAAAACCTAATAGGAAGAAATAGCATCATCTCAGATTATTAGGTTTTGTGTGTGGACTGGTTACTGTTGCATAAGGAAGAAATTTTTCTTAACAACTCCATTGTTTTATGTACATTTTATAAGGTTGCAAATGTCTTGTTACAACTACTGGTCTTCCAAAATATTACGTTATATAACACGTAAACATGTAGATATATTGCTCTTAACACTAGCAAACTGAGGTTGTTCCACCCTTATTGTTACTTTCACCAAGTTTTGAGTGTTTTCAACATAGGAAATAGAAGTTATTTAAAGTGAGATGGGGAAAATAACAATTTGGGGATGTTTCTTGTTGAGGAATTGTTTCATAACGAATAATCTGAATAATCAACACTACACCACAAAGTTTGGCCAAACTTATTGAAATCACAAGAGCAGGTATATCTTTTATACCACATTCTACATCTACAGGTGAATTCAGAACTGTTTATCTGTTCAATTGAATTTTATAAGTGATGTGATTGTTAGAATATCATTCTATTTTGAGAATGATTAATATCTGTTGGCTTTTTGGAATTCTTTTTCACAACCCTCGCCTTTTCATTCTTATCTAGAAAATAGGATCTCGATTAAGTAGCATGAAATACCCAGTTCCTGGATAAGAATTATGGATGATTCTAGATCTTAGTTTCTAATTGTTACTTGAGTGTGCATTTGGTTTAGGTAGTAATGCCTTTCTTATCAATTCATTGTAATTCTGTTCATAGTTTATTTGGAAAATCATCGGCGTTCTTGTTTGTTTCACAATCTTTCTACGGTCTTTTGTTTCTTTACAGTTTCCTTGAAAAGGTATCTTTGCCACCAGGTCTACTCAACTCTTTCGATTTGTTCTGGGCTTTCTTAAATCATGCAATAACGTGTGCATCTTTTGTGCGCATGTCGTGCTTTTAGCTAGTGGTGAAATAGTTTATTTATAAAATGACTAATATATTGTTTTCAAATTTCTTAAAAGCATAGTATGGGGAGGGGGGCACTGGAAACAATTTTAAAAGCCGTCGAGTCAAAATATATTTAATAACCAATGGTGCGGGTAGCTCTCGCTTTAGTCAAAAGATTTTTTTGTCTATCTGTGTTTGAAAGAAATCGAAGCCTTTTCAAAAATATTTTATTATATTTGATTAGAGCGACGATTTGTCATTGAAGCTTGACTTAGTATTTTACTGTATTAAATTATAAATTTGTACATGCCTCGTATATTTACGCCACGATCTAAATTTCGTCAACATAACCTCTGCAACAGTTCTAATGCGAAAAGTCACCAGATTTTTTCTAACCTCAATGGCCATGTAAATAGTTAATTTCTATGGGCGAGCAAAAAATGTCGCGGAATCCGTCGACGCTCATGAGCATCCCAGCCGACGAACAGTTTGACTTCCTGTTCAAAATCGTGCTCATCGGGGAGTGCGGCACCGGCAAGACCTGTGTGGTGCAGCGCTTCAAGAACGGCACCTTCGTGGAAAGGCACGGTAACACCATCGGCGTGGACTTCTCCATGAAGACCGTCGTGGTGGAGGGGAAGAGGGTGAAGGTAAGAGACTCCCAAATAACATCCTTGCTCTGATACAGCTTCTGTGCAGCTGCAAATATGGGACACCGCTGGCCAAGAGAGGTTCCGCACGATCACTCAGAGCTACTACCGGTCTGCCAATGGTGTCATTATAGTTTACGACATCACGAAACGCTCCTCGTTCTTGGCCGTTGCACGGTGGGTGGAGGAGGTACGGCGGTATTCGGGCAGTTCAGTTCTGGTTGCTGTGGTAGGCAATAAGGCCGACTTGGAAAACCTGCGCGAGGTGGAGTTTGAGGAGGCTGAGGCACTATGCCAGTACATGCCTGAAGTGTTGTTTGTCTTGGAAGCTAGTGCAAAAGAGAACTCTAACATAGAGGAAGCTTTTTTATGTTTAGCGACGGAGTTAAAGGTATTAATTGCTAAAGATTAAAATTAGAGTCTGTTTATTGTTTTTGCTGTTGTAGCGGCGGCATGACAGTGGTAACTTACAGTTGGAGGATGAAGAAACCGTCAGGCTAGGGGAGGGTCACACCATTTCCAGATGCAGCGCTTGCACAAGGCACAACTTCTTTTAGGGCTGCTCATTGTAGAACCATTTATGTGCCTTAATTAGTCCAGTCAGAAGTAATTGCTGGCATTTTAACTATGATTGTTTGAAAGCATAATTTCACGCCAAAGTTGATGCCTGCATGTGAGTTTTTATAGCTTTATTTGCGTGTTTTAATATTGTAGCAGTGTTTCGTGTTTCCATTAACAATTTATTTAAAATCTCGTTTTTAGCGGTTTGAGAAAAAGAAACTTAAGTCAAGAATGTGTATGATATACAGGGTGGAGCGAAATTTATCTGGGAATTTATTCTCTCAAAAATGATTCAGATTTACAACACCATTTATATCTACAGAAGCTGCTCCACCCCGTATAAACATAACGTGATATTTTTAGCACTCATTAAAAGGAGCATAAAATGTCTGATAAATTCGGCAAGATTAAGCGAAACTTTAGTTACTGCCATATTTTAGTCCAGTACAAAAATTGGTGATTTATTTTGTATTAAAAAAGCTATTCGTCCTTGATATACTTCCACATTTCTATCGTGAATTCGAATTATCGCATAGATCTGAATTAGACTGTTGTATTGCCTCAAAGTTGTTTTAAATTATAGAGTTTAATTAACCAAGAGGGAGATGCAGTTGCAGAGAACTGCAGCTGCGCTCGCCCCAAGGAACAATTATTTATGATATTAGTAGATCTGTAATGTTTTATTAAGGTTAAGGTAAGAATACTCCGCAAGGATTTTATTTTGTACACAAACAATGCCAATAATTTTCTAATCAGTATTATTGAGCCTTAACATCTCTAAGTTTAGCCGGAATAAATAGCCTTATTTACGTAACTAGTTTTATTTACTCAGCAGAATTATAAAATTTATCTATACTACATGTTAAAGTTAACAATAAAACAATGACTGCGTTCAAAGTGTTGCCTTTCATTGCAGCCAGATGCAGCTGGCGGTTCCCGGATAGGGAAATCGCGCCAAGCTGAGAGCGTCCAACGGAAATCACAGCACTATTATCCCCTTACACTACTAGTCCAATTGCGCAACCGATACAGCGTTGAGCACTCAAGTCCACTAAAGTTACTATGTACACCAAGTCCCACAACCTTGCCCCACTCGATCGCTCAGAACCCGTTTCACCCATCACTTCCCCGTCAGTTCACATATTTTGCAGCGCCGGATTGAAGGTAACTTTCGAGTGCTGCTCACTGGCAGCGCCTCCTGTGTCCTCGACCTCATTATCGAGGTCCTCCTCTGGTTTACTGCAAGCAGAAAAATGAGTTTAGTGTGCAGTAGGTATTTCATTCGTAATGATTTTAATTGCCGGAATAATTAGAATGCTCGTTCAAACAAATATGTGTTGATGAAATAATTATAGATGTGCGAAATGGTTTAGATTGCAAATAATTGGATAGCTCTAATTAGAATTGCCTGTACAATACAATTACAGGTAATAAAATTCACGTCTGGAAGCTTACCATAATGGATTGTTCCGTGGAACAATGAGTTACGAGGAATATAAAGTTGCGGGTGCTATATCTGTATAGTTGTATGTTAGATGAACAACTATTCAAACAATTTTTGTTTATAATTATGATGGTAATTCATGAAATAAAAAATCTTTTTTAACTGCTTACAAACCAAAGACCCTATAATTATAATGCGTTTGTCTTGCCACATTACTCTGTCAGAGGTGCAATGAGGGTGGACAGGTGACAGCTTCAACCTTTCAATTTGCAGGCCATACTTCCGCGCGGAGCGATAGATCCTCATCAATATTAAAGGTATATTGTAGCTTACTACGAAAATTGATATGAAATAAATGAGACCACGCATATTCTCTTAGGTTGAGTCCTTTGACTTTAGGGCTGTTGCAGTGAGGCTCTAGCCATTCAAAATTGTGGCTTTTTGGGGACTGCTTACCATACACCACACTTGATTATCTGTCTAGAGCCGGAACCACAATCACGAAATACAAAAGACAAAGCATTAAATGTACTTTGACAAGAGTTACAGCAGCCATCTCACAAGCCACAAGTTTTGTTATTTGGAATTTTACAGACGCTACCCATTTTATCCAACTGATAACTTCTTTTACCAAAACATTTTCAGCTTATGATGCATAATAATCCGGATTTGTTTCACTTCACTTTGAACAGTAAAATACGCACTGGAACACCACTCACTTTCAGAGATTGGCGTTCTGTCGTCTAGGGGTTTTGGGGATCTGACTGATAAGTGGAAGATAATGCAAAAAAGGTGTTTAGGAAGATGGTTTAACTGCCATGAAGGTGATTTTGACCCAATAAGAAAAATCTGAGGCGTTTTGATTATCACCTCTAGAAGTGATGTAGCAGTAAATTAAGTTTCTGAGCCAATACCTCCAGGAACTCGCACCAGGCGGGCATAAGAACGGGCGCTCCCAATTGTGATTACATTACTAATTTTCTATTTTCTCCACTTTGTCGGTTTCCAATCTGTCGTCAGATTTTTTGGAACAAGGTGAAAAGTGTATACTACTACCCAAGCCATTGAAAAAAATCATAATAATTGGCATAATTAGATGGCATCAGACATAGGGTAGCAACTGACATTAATGACATAATTAAAACTTCTTGGAATAACCCCTGCGTCATAATGGACAGTTCTGATTACTATTGATCATATAGAATCCCACTCACCTGTAATGGTCATGTGTAGTCTTGAACAATGACTTAGGGCAGTCTTTCATGTAAGGCCAGCATTCAGACGCGCCCGATTTTCCTCTTCCCGCATTCTCTGCCTCTACGTACTCTTGCAGTAGATCAGAAAATGGAGATTTACTTGCGCTGCGGAAAGATTTTTTTAATTGCACTCTGAATTATGTCATTCTCCAGGTCGTGTAATCCAGAAACGTGAAAAGAAACAAAACAGATGTGAAAACATGATAAACGATACAATGAAAACTAAAACAAGCGGGAACAATTATGACCAAGGAGACTATAAAGTGAATGATCTGTAGCACAAAATGGTTAAAATGACGCTCACCTAAAAAACAATTTTAGAATTTCACCCAAAAGCCCATAGTTCCGAAGAGGGTACGCGTGCACCTCGCAGATGGCGCGCAGCAAGCAGGCCTTGCCGTCCATCCCGAAGTTCTCCAGGAAGTCCTCCACGACGGTGTAGAGGATTGCCCGCTCTCCGCCATGGAAGGCGAACTTGTACTGCGGCGGCGGCTCCGGGGGCTTCTCGTAGGCGGCGCGCTTCCCCCTCCTTTGGGTGATCAGACTGCCGATGTAGTTCGCCAGCATGCCTCCCGCCGCTCTGCCCATGGAGCGGGACAGCAAAGGGGGCACCACCCCGTACGGGTTCTCGTTGTCCGTCAGGCCCAGCTTGCCGAAATCAACTAAACAGAGAGCGCCGTTAAGTGATGAAGCTGCCGAAGGTCTGGTTCTCTACTTGTGAACGGCAGGCTGATGGTCATGTTGGAGAAGAAGCCGTCGGGGGTAGCGCACGAAAGGCAGGGACAGCGACGGCGAAATGACTAGAGTGGTTCCGGGAGGCAGCGCCAGCCGGCCATCCGCCGTGATCCACAACAGCCGCTTGTGCCTCGAGTGCGCTTCTTCTGATGATGTGCAGGGCTTCGGCAGCCTCAAAACCAGGAGGAGGTACACCGTCCAGACCAGCTTCATTGTTTGGAGCAATGGCAATCGTAACGTCATTGTGACTGAAATTGAAAAAACGTTAGTAATTTTTTTTATCAAGAAGTTATTGATATTGTGAAAAAGTATAGAAGTACATAGCTCTCCAACATAAGCTTTATATAAGAGTTTGTGGATAACTCTGTGATGCGTCTACTGATCCAAATTCAATTGTTGATTAAAAACTCAAAAGTTCAACCCAATAACACTTCATCATTGTATCATGATTTATTTTTTTTTTATATTGATGTTTAGGTCTACTGCATTTGCTTCAAATATTTCCTTATTTTTGACTACACTTAGTTCTGTTGTGGGCTTCAAAACGCAAATTAATGTCTAATATTGTTATACCTGCATAAGACAAGTTGTAGTTTGATCATTTCTTATCATGTACCAATGATCTACGTGTTTGTTCAAAAGCAATCTCTTCACCACTCCACCATGGCTTGTCCCAAGTCCAGGGTGAGAAAGGAGGAGGGATAGAGGAGTAATAAACTCTCTTAAAAACCTGGGTTCAAATGGCCCGGCTGGTAGCATTCAGTAAGGACCCTACCCAGGACTCGGGTAATAAAAGACCCCACTCGATATAACAATAGCAATTAGAATTCAGAGCGAAAATAAGAAATTGAGATCGATAATGTAATAATCCTTCGTAAAGAAACCTAATTAAAAATGGACAGTACAAGATACAGGAACCTCGGATATGGAAACAGACTGGTATGTGAAAACAACGGGCGAGAAACGGAATACGATTCGGTACATGGAACCTAACGTCCCTTACAGGGAAAGAAGTAGAAATAACGGAAGAGATGAAAAATATAAGGTACACATTCTAGAAATAGCAGAAGCTAAAGTAAAATGAAACGGAACAAAGACCTTGGACAAGGGATACACCCTCGGGGGTACTCGGGAACCCCTACAGGACGCAGAACAATAGAAGGATACTAAGCAACGAACTAGAAACAGAAGTGACACATTGGGAATCAGTAAACTCCAGAATACTTACTGTTAATCTGGAACTACAAGAGAAAGTGGGAGAAATTCAGAAATATGCTCCAGCAGAAAACGCTAACAATGACAAAGATCAATTCTACAAAGGATTGCAAAGTACAGTAGATAAAATGCAAAATAAGAATCACCGCACCACAATAATGGGGGATTGGAATGCACATTTAGGCAACAATAAAGAAGTACATGCGGTTTAGAAGGATAAATGAATAACAATGGAAAAAAGATGTATAGCTTTTTATAGGGAATACTTTATATAAACATAAGATCATACCCAAAATAACTTATGAGCCCGAAGCGCTAAGGCACAAAAGCATGATAGATTATATTGCCATAACTAAAAGTATGAGATATACATTACAGGACTGTAAAGGTGATAAGGAAGGCTGAATTGTCCATTTGCCATAAATTATTAATAGCATTCAAGAAACTCAAAAGAGAAATAAAGAAAAATGACATAAGCATAAAAATCTCAGCACTAGAAACCATACAAATAAGAGAAGAGTACCAAAGAGCACTTACCTAAACTAAACGCACTAGAAGCAGAAGAGAACCAAAGAGAAACCCCCTAAAATTACAGCGCCCGGTGGAACAACTCTGAGGAAGTCATACTCCGACAGCCCGAGAAAATTGTGGAGCCGACCAAACAGACTGAGGTAACAAAAAGAAAATGGGTTGGTGGAATGAAGAGACGAAAACAAAATTCAAAGAACAAAGAAGCATGGAGCAGGTTTAAAACATCAGTTACAAAACCCGACAGAACAAACTACATATAAAGGCAGAATGAAGCAAAAGAAACCGTAAAACAAGCGAAGAACAAGAGAAGAACTACACAGAAACAGTTCTGAAATATAATTAAAAGATCGACGGCAGCAGAAAAAAGGCGATACGAAATATTCTAAACTTACAAGGAAGACTTGAAACAAAAACAAAAGGGTCCTTAGAAGCCTGGCGCAATCACTATAGAAACAAATTTAAAGAAGAAAGAATAGATCAAAAACAGGAAATAAAAATAGAAACGGAAAAGAAGAAAAAAGACTAAAAACACTAGAAGAGGAAAATCAAATGACGGAAGAAGTAAGGATGGCTGTAACAACGACACAGAATGGAAAAGCCGCAGGGGAAGACGAAATGGCCCCAGAACTACTTAAGAGAGGAAAAGTAATACCCAGACGGTTAAAATCTTTCAACAAACAAGGGAGCGCGAACAAATACCGATAGACTGGAAGAGAAATTTAATAATTCCAATACAACTAATTGTGAAACTACCGGGCGATATTGTAGAAAAATTATAGAAAAGACAACCTGAAGGAAGAACAAGATGCATCTCGACCAGAAAAACAAGCACAATATCACATAAGTACGATGATTAGAATGCTAATAGAGAAAATGATCTTTGTAGACGATATAGTAATAATGGCAGGAAATATCGATCAGCTGCAGCATAACTTAAACATACGGAAACATAACCTCGAGAAAAAGGAAATGGTCATAAACACCAATAAAAGTAGAAGAGATAATAAAATAAAGAAGTACCAATTACTATAGACAAATAAGGATTAGAACATGTGGATAAGTTCGAATACCTTGGAATAAGAATAAACAAAGACGGATAGATAGAAAAAGAAATTAAAAACAGAATAAGCAAAACAAAGAGACGATATTAGTACATAAACAACACTGTAATAGGAAAAGAAGAGCTACGTATCGGGGCAAAACTGCACCTCTTCAAACTATATACGTCCCCACACTATTCCTTGGATTGGAGACGTGGACAATGCTTAACAAACATAAATAAAAACTAACAGCATCTGAAACGAAGTACCTGCCGAAAGTACTGGATAAATGAAAAGAGATGGAATAAGGAACAGCAGTATAAGAGACCATCTAAATCAACAACTACTGATAAATGAAATAGAGAAAAAAAATTAAATGGTACGGGCACCTTATCCGTATGGAGGCTGATAGATACCCAAAAATAATACACAAAATGGGAGAAGAAGGAAACGGAACAAGAGGGAGACCCCTAGTCCAATGGAAAGACAACATTAAAGAGCTGACTAGGAGGAAGGGGAAAAACATCAAAAAGCAATCTCTTCACGCCCATTAGATCTAGAACAAGAAATACTTGTTCACAGTCTTTAACGTGGAAATATAATGACCATTGAAGTTCTGCCACTTCTCAAAATTGAGAGTTGGTTTGATCTTTTGGAAGTTCGTCTTCAGTTTCGATGAATCTGCTGTTTCAAGGAGTTTTAATTAGTTCTTTTGATAATTCACATGCAAACCAAATGCTAGCGAAAGTAATCTTAGGCCCACGTATATAAAAAGATACGATGAATAAAAAATTGATAAATGAATTGACACCCAGAAAAATGGTTTGGTCGAAAAAGTAATGAATTAAGGGTAATTTTTCTCTTTCTTCAATCCTTCATACTTTTTCTGGAACTAAGCCATCTTAGGTCGTTTTAAAGACGAAAATGATTTCATTGAAGGGCTATTAAACAATGCAACATGAAACCGAGGATTGGTGTATAACAAAATCAAATTTCTTCTTGTAGTGATGGTTTCACCAAAATTAGAAGGTCAACATTCATTATATTGATAAATTTTGACTCCCCACACTGTGTTAGTACTTAATCTCTCCGCTACTTCCTGAAAACGCCAACTCTCTTAGCTCACATCACTTTTTTAGCTTTCGTACGATGATCCGACTTCTTTAATATGATGAAGTCTTCTGTCCAGTAAACAATAGTGGAAGGCCATTAATTCAGTATGTGTAGTATCAAGGATAACTTTAGGTGGATTTTGTTGCAATAGTAAATGATCTTTTGTATAAATAGTTATGTATCGTTTTCTCCCTATATGGCTAGAATATGTTGCAATGAACACCGGTTTCTAAGACCAAATTGTTAAGACTCCACCAATAACTTTTTATCTTTTATTAAGACTTTGTAAAACTGGTTGATTTGTGCAGTTAAAAAACCATTAGGCCACTGTGAAAATTATCGTTATCGATAAGATCTGATTTTTAAAGTGATCAATAGTTTCGTGAAAAATAGTGATAGGTCTGGTGTAATATGTTTTGCTGAAATACATGATCTGTAAAAACTGGTCAAAGACTATTTGGAATTAGTAAGAAAAAGTTGCATTTTTGCACTGGATCGTTACATTAATATTCCATTTGTCTAGTTTAGTCTCTTTAGAAGATAGCAGAATTTAAGTATAGCTTCAATAAAATAAACAACACATTACATCTCTAGTCTATCAACGTCTTTTTTGTAGAAGACTCTTCTTTTGACAACCTGCTTTCAATAAACAGACAAAAAGTAATGGATATGGTTTTGTAGAAAAAATGAGAATGTGTTACAAATAACCTTAAAAAAGGCGAATAAGTAATAAATGTTATATTGAAGTACACGACAGTCCAAGGGTCTTAACGTCAGAGTTGCCTGTTCATCACTCGTTTCAGAAGAGACTTAAAACGTTCTCTTGAACACAACCTATCGTATTGAGCTTGAAACAGGTAAAGTATGTTGTACTAAACATTCTTCAGAAGATCTTCGACAGTTTGAAGAGATGTGTCCAGCCATACCTTTGGATTCGAGAATATTTCTGATCTTAAGAAAAGGTGTGACGATTTTGAAGTTGCAATATCGAAGGTTTGTGGAAAAACGTGATTAAAACTTTGAAACTGAGATGTTTATGATTTTGCGAAGTTTGTCAGAATTAATTGTATGCTACCATGACATGTTTTATTGCATTCATTGGTAGATCAAAATTCAATCTTCAACCCATCTGCTTCTGTTATTTTTGTTCTCGTTTGCTTTTTCACACTATTCATTTCCTGAATAGCTTTCGTTCCTAACTCTGTCTCATATTCTTGATATCCAATTTGCTGGTTTATTGGATGAATTTGGTCCTGATTTCAAGTGTTCTGTTCTGCTTTTTTCCATCTTGGTAAATTTTATTTCTTTGCTCGAATCTGTTGTGGCATAGAGATTCCTTATATATTTTCATTGCAGTTTCCGATTATTTGGTTCGTTTCATCCTCATCGCTAGATATTTTCCTTTCCGTTGAAAAGTTCTTCTGAACACAACTTTGAATTTTCGCCCAGAAAAAAATTAACGAGAACAACGCCTTATTGACTGCTGTGTTCTTTCTAAGATGTCGACCTAAAATGTTGGCATGCTGAAAGTGTGGTACTAGATTTCCTTTGTCCAATAACCCTTCAGTACGCCACAAAGATGAATATTATCCTGGCGATATAATAACGTAAAGCCCTAATCTAATGAGTTATTCTGACTTTTTCTTCTGTTCTCAAATATGGAAATCAAAAACATCTCTCCTCGTTCTGTAAATTTCTTTCTTTGAAGTATACTATTGAGTAGTTTAATTTCCTTCAAATCAAGTTTCGTAGTGTTGTAAGTTGCAGCACTAGCAGTTTTTGGTCGTCTTTTCCCGTGGCAATTTTAGACTACAACTAGTATATTTAGGATAATATAAATATGTCATTGAACCAAACCCAACTTAACAATTATCAGTATACAAGAACCTATCTAAGCCAAGGATCACTTACTTTTAATTTTCGGGATTCACACAGATTGCATAGGTAAATTTAGTGTCAGTTGATGGAACAATATATAGTAAGTACGAAACGCTAAAAAATTTGGTATAGCTATATTTTTTCAATTTGGGATACGAAACAAGGTGTGGGGGAATAGAAATTTGATTCTAATACACAAATTATTGGTTATTGTACCAAGAGATCATTAATGTTAATCTTTAGTGTAGAAAAATTTAAGAGCTATCTTAGTCCTTGAAAACGTCCCAGGCAGGTTGTTAAATGAAAATGCAATGCAAATGACAAAGGAACTTCAAAGTTTTTTGACCATCTCTTGAATTCCTAGGCAGCATTCAGTTTCTTGACAGGTATGGCAATTTCAGAATCAGTTAGAATCCGCCAAGGCAAATCTTCTAACCCCTCCATTGGGGTACATTTGAGGAGGTTAAATCTGAGGATTTGTAACTTCCCCACTACCTGAATTTTGTATGTACGAAGAGGTGGCATCATCGATTTTCAATTTAGTAATCTCTAGTTCCCTGTTGACACAATCATTCCCTTTTGCTAACGCACGTTAGTTTTTAAACAACTGTTTATGACACACTGGTGTTTTCATTGAAATCTTTTTTGTACTAGCATAGAATATTTTGGGAAGTTAGAAGGAACACTCGATTCTTTATAGCACCTCAAAAGATGTTTTGAGGGTCATTTTGTATAACACTGTCATTTACCGAAAGATGCAGTGATGCCAACACCGAAGTTCATCTGTCATTTCTACATTTTCATACATGTATTATGTTCCGTGTTACAAAACCTTCTTGTTAGTATTTTTTGACTCAGATGTACTATAACTGTAGCAATTAGTAGAAATTTTTTCTCGTCGCAACAGATGGTTGTCTAATAATTAATAAAACCAGTATAGAATATTCAATACAGTAAATTAGAAGCAACAGCCAACTTTTATCGCACCGTAAAGGTCGTTTTCATTGTCCAAATGTTGCGGTGAGGCCTACATTTTCAAACATCGTTTCAAATTTGGACAATTTTGACCGGAAAACCAGAAGTCGTTTCTCGTTTCAACAACTAAAAAATGCGTGATGGGTAGCAAGTTAAATCCATTGTTAGCTATGGAGAGTTCTGTTTCTCTTAATTGTCATTGGTATTTTTATTTCAATTTTCTGTGCGCTAGCGTAGTAGCATGTCGAAAGTTGACGTGTTATTGGTCATAGTCCGTCTTTGTGACGTCACCAGCATTTTCCAGCCGGTACTTGTGCCGAAATTATACGCGGTAACAGCAGATAACACCGAATTACTGGTGAATCAGTCGCCGATACAACGTTGACAGTCTCTGCCAATCCGGACCAGCGCTACCTATTGTTACAAGAAAAATCCCTAGAAGAGCGACTCGGGAAGTATGTCAACACTCCTCGAAAATTTCTTGGAGCGTCGTTCGCGGGGAAGTACGTGAGTCACCCTTGTACTCGCACCGGCCTCTCCCCCCGTCCCAGCTGCTCCAGACATCACAGCTGTTCCAGCCGCCCCTGCGGAAGAGCAAATCCTAGGCCAACCCCAGCGAGGAGCAGGACTTTAAGCCTGTACGAAAGCACCACCCTACCCGCCCTCAAGCAAAGGCGTCAATGGTTCCGCTCTCATCCTTGACTTCAGCACCAAGAACCACCCACGGAAATCCCTGTCGTTTCCAGTCCCCGCTCGGTCGCAACAGTTCTCCGTGTGAGTGCTCCCCTTAAAAACGAGTCTGCACGTCATCTTGCGGATGAAAGAGGCCTGGCCTTCTGTGAAGAAGATTGGCTTTAAAAAGGCCAAGAATATAGCGAATGGAATTTTTATCCATACCACCACATATCACAAGCGAAGATCGAGCACCACTTCCACATGCTTAAGGCAGGCGGGCCTCTCAGGTTCGTAATGCGAGGCGTTCCGGAGTACGTGACCGAGGAGGATCTGAAGCAGGAGCTCCAGGAAAACAACAACCCCATTCTCACTGTGCGAAGGATGAGGATTATCCACCGCCGCCCAATGCCGAGATGTTCCTCGAACTTGAGCGGAACGCCAAGGACAAGGCAATTTTTAATATGAGTGGCGTCTTCGATGTGGTTGTTACCACATACGAAAAAAATTGTGACCCAGTGCCACTGTTTCGCCTACACGCAGCGTTACTGTTACTCTGACACGAAATTCGTGAAATGGAATGAGAACCACTACTTCTGGGAGTACAAAAAGCGACCTGCGTAAATTGCTAGGGTTTCCCATCCAGCCACCTTTCGAAGATGTTCTGTTTTCCCCAAACCGGTACCCTGCCAGATGCTGACCAGGGGATGCTTCTGTGGATCCACGGCCGCAGCCAGAACACCAAGGCTGGGCCACCATTGCGGAACTCTTCCAAAACGTGGACCCTTTTATATTTATAGAAGCATTCTCCAACACCGTGGTGGTCACCCAGAACGCCACGAATTTCCTAGAGGTGATCGCGGGGCTGATGCCCTGCAGGGACTACATTACCGCCATCCTTGGCATGTTTAGGACTCGCTGAACGCCTGGCTCACCATTAAACTTTTGCCATTCTGGAAGCGCCTAAAAGGGTACAACAACAAGGCGAAGGGCTTAGACCCATCTTCCTTGAATGCCAGGGATGATGAGATAATATTAACTTTCGAGTCACCGTCGTAACCATCAGTATAACGCTGCTATCTACCAGATCCAAGGGCGCCAATATCGCAACTTAGAAAGTTCTTCTGTAATTAGCTGCACTATCATAGTTGTATGTTCTTCACTGGCAATAAAATGGTTAAAAAACCAAGAGAAGCTAATAATCGCAGCAACAAAATGAAGAATCTGGAATCATTTTCAGTAGACTAAAAGACGATGTTCAGATTTTATGGGGAAGATCACGCCATATATGTGACAGGCTTGGAAAAAGTGACTTTAATGTAATCAAAAACCGTATAAAAGGTCCAAGGGTACTTTGTTACCTACCAGGATTAGTAAAATTCGAAAGTAAAAAATTATAATAATCAGATGACTAAAAGATGCTGTAGGATAGAAACTGTTAGAAATTGGTCAATGTTTTGAAACTGAAATACTGGAGAGTTTCATTATTATAATTTTCGGGAAGAATCCAATCTGAAGGTAAGGTGTGCATTTGATCTTTGGCAAGAATATCCTATAATGGAGAAAGGTTGTGGATTATGACGATGGCTTTCAGATATTATTAGACTTTTGTATTAATTGGAATTCAAAGAATATTATCAAATCATGACGACATTAAAATTTTTTATAGAATTGACAACATCCCCTAGATAATTATTTATGTTTAAGGGAAGATTAGAAAAGCTTTAAACTTACATTTTTGTGGACTCTGTTAGTACTAGAAATTAACCATTGTAAAGGCCAAGAGGAGAATTTAATTTTAAGGGATCACCACCCTTTGTTGGTAATAAATGCTAGAAAGCTTAGAGAACTTTAGTTAGTCAGTCACAAGAACATAAAAATGAACACCAGAAACTCTTGTCACGATAGACTAAGAGATTCTACTGAGATATTGTGAGTTGATGTGGGAAAAACCACATAAAGAGTTCAAAGGGATTTTATTACCTACCAACAATTAATTAGAGTCGGAATTATGCTAACACATGGATAACCAGCAAACGCTATGGATGCAAATTATTTGAAATTGATCAAAATATAAGTTATGTCATAATCCTCCAAAGGAATAGTGGAGAGTTTCATCAGAAGAACTCTTGATGATAAAATGTATCTGAAGGTAACATTGGATATATTTAAAAAGTACCCTACGATGGGGAAAGGTTGTGGGTTATGTTAATAATCTTCAGATATCATTAGACTTTCTTACTAATGCCTGAAATCCAAATAATATTATCAAGTTATACTAGGGTACACTCTGATAGCGCGACGAGACAACGTCTCAGCCTTCTGGCGTAAGTTACAGTCAATTTGAAAGATATTTAAGTGATAAAGTGCGATAGTCAAGTACAAAGTAAATGGTCACTTGCGCAAAATTAGCAGGACAGAAAAATGGACGATAGGAAAAACCCTTAGGGAAGAGAATATTGTAGGAGATAACCGATGAACTCGATAAGAAGGATTCGACGCGGGTTGCCGCGTGTAAAGCGCTGGAAATTTTACTGAGAAAGAAAGGATAAAAAATGACAAAGAAAAACTAAAGGAAACCACATATTTGGAATCGAACTCAGGCGTGGAAGAAACAAGTAAAAGAAAAAAATAATACCCTCACTCAAGCGAACTAACAGGAATCTTCCCCGAAAGTAAAATTCAGCAAGAACACCTACCAAAATAATTGAGGAAGAATATTAATTCATAAGGTTGGATTATAACAAAACAGAAGGCGAAAATGGATTAGACATAGAGAAGCTAGAAACACAGGAAATAAAAACAAAAATAAAAAAGAATCGAAAGCCAATTATTGGAATGCACAAAACTTAAATAGGGAAGGGAAGGGAAAATAAAACAACTCGCAGTGGAAGCAAATAGATATTTTAGGAATACAGGAAACCAACATCAAAGCGAAATCAAAAATGCAAGAATACGTGTGGATTAATGGAGGTGTTAAAGAAAGTAAAGACCAAAGTAAAGGATGAAAAAATTAAACGAAAGAATAGGTACATTGCACTTAAGAGGCAAATAGACTAAATCAACGATTATTAACACATACATAACCACAGAAAAAGCGTAAGAACAGAAAAACAAATTAAATGAAGACTTACAGAATACGATTAACGAAATCTTAAAATATGGCATAAAAATAATTATAGAAGACCAAAACACATAGGAAAAGAGAAAGAAATGAAGAAATTTCAGGAAAAAAAGGCGATCGGCAAGCAAAAAAAATCAAAGGTTCGTATGCTCAAAAAGAAACATACAAAGAAACTTCGTGTACGCCAGATGGAAAATGCAGAAAGCAGATAGATCTGGTATTGATATCAAGAAAACAGGTTCTGATCACTTTCTGAACAAAATCACAATAAAGCAACACAAACTAAATAAATTAGGGAAATCCGAAAAAGAGCATAGCAGAAATCATAATAAAGGAAAAGAGATGTTACCAAGTACCAGCGGGAAAAATGGATGGAAGAAGAATGAAACTGTTTAAAATAACCCATATTAGAAGGCAAAACATTGATTGAAATTAAGGAAAATAATAACAATAAAGATTGGTTTCATTAGGAATATGGGGAAGCTATCCAAGAGAAAAATTGCGAAAAAAATCAAAATAGGTAGTAGGAAGAAAAAAGAAAAAATAACAAGGAGGTTGAAATGCCGCAAGAATCATATACAATCACAATTTAAAAAATGTACTTTGAAAACATAAAAAACAAAGCAAAGGATATCGAGAAGAGACATTAGGACTAAAAACGAAAAAAGAGAGCAGTGTATGGGTGAAAGACAGGCAGTGGAGATAATGAATAGTACTTCGGAAAAAAAATAAAACAAAGACAAAACAGTAGAACGAAACAAACGAACACAAACTGTCAACGCGGGGAGACTTTTAAAGAATCCTAAAACAAGCGAAAACAGCAAAACCCCCATTGATTTAATAAAATACGTAAATGAGGAACTAGGAAGAAGAATTTCCAATTTAACAAAACATCCGAACAAAAGAAATACCGAAGGAATGGGAGATGGAGGTGATCTATCCAATATACAAGAAAGGGAAGGAACAGCCAGAAAACTATAGGCCAATTTCGCTGCTTAATGCGACACACCAAATTTTAACATCCCTGATAACTGAAAGAATCAGAGACGAATCAAAGGACACGATAGGACAATATCAGGCCGACTTTATGAAGGGTAAATCAGCCATGGACCAAATATTATAGTTAGACAGATTTATGAACAATATAAAGAAAAACAAAATTCCACACGATTCTAGTAGATCTTAAATGAGCCTTCAATAGAGTGATGCGTATAAAAATAACAAATGCAATAAAAGAACTACAATATAGACGAGAAACAATAAATTAGTAGAAATGACAGTTAGATTTAAAGATCACATGTTAATAGGAACCTGAAAGAAGGTGATCCCATATCGCCACTTATTGTCAACATAATATTAGACTATATCATGAGGAAGGCAAAACTGGAAACAAATAAAAATATATTAAATAGCCTTTCACATTCTTCGAAAGCGAAGTACAAAGAGCTGGTTTAAAAATAAATACAAAAAATAGGAATACATGGTCCTGGGACCAACAAGGCTACATATTTAGGGGTGGATATATACAGTGCAGCAAACCAGGAACAAGAAATAAACAAGACAATCATCAGGTAGGACATAAATTGATGATATGGGAAAGAAATATGTTACGATGGATCTTTGGAGGAGTAAGAGAAGAACAGAGAATAAAGAAATAGAAGAACCATATCAAGACGGACATTGGTGTACGGATAAAGCAAAATAGGGTGCGGTGGCTGGGTCATGTAAGGAGGAAAGAAGAAAATTATCACACAAAAAATTACTACGACAGGAACTAGAAAGTAGAAGGTCGACCAAAGAAGGCATGGTGGTAGCAAATAGATCTGCAAGATTCTAATATTGTTAACTGGACAGAAATACATGGAGGGAGAAGATAAGGAGGTGGGTTTTTCATCATGGTATAACATAATAAGAGATTTACCTCAACCGCCTTACCAGCCCTAACCTAGCAAGTGCTGCCCTCTGTGTGCACCATAACCCAAATCGGTCTGGTTCTGTCGGTTTCGGCGTAGGCGCTGCAGCCCCAGGCGCTGCGAGGCCTGATTACGCAACATTTGCTGCCAATTTGCAGAGCGGCCCGGAGCGCGACCTTGATCGAATGCAGCGCGCGTGCAGACTTCGTCGTCACTGGTCGGCCGGTCGCCGCCGCGAGCGGACGAATTGGCCGGCCGGGGAATACCCGCGATCGAGGGCGCCGAGGACGGACTCGCCCGGAGCCTTTCGCGGCCGAAACAGCGCGACCCGGAACGGATGCGGCGCACGTCGCAGTGCAACGTGCAGCGACAGCAAACTCCGGGCACGTAATGGGACCGACTGGCCGGGGGCGCCGCCGCCGCGGCCTTATCGGCGGCCCACGCCGTTTTCACGCAAATTAGCGCCGCTGATGGGCGAAAGTGCCGCCTCTCAATTCCTTTCAGATCCCCGATAAGCCGGCGTTTCAATGGCGGCTATTACAGGAATTAAATTTCCCCGGGCGCTGCCCCAGAAAGCCCCCAGACAATGTAATCGAACCAAATTCGCAATTCGCGTCCGACACGATTTTTCGGGCAAGTGGCTCGCGAAATTTCGCCTCGCCGCATTGATATGCGCAGGGGTGTCGAGGAGTAGAAAGCATGACGCACTAGTTCGACACCTATGGAAGCAAATTAGTAATTTGGGCCATTGTTGGCTGCTCCACTGCTGGAGACTAATTACGTGCCTCCATGCTTGAATGCCAATCAAAGGTTCTAACAAATCCATCCTACGTTCCGACACCTTGTTCCTCTCGAGACCAACCAACTAATGGCTTTTTGGGAAGAAGGGTGGCCATGGCCGATCGGATAAGCGAGTGATTGTAGTCGGACCACCTTGGTGACCTCGAATGGTAAACTTACTTTGGGCCAAATGTGGAGCCGAAAGAACGTGGTCGATCGGACGTTCATTGGCGGGGGGAGCGCTGCTTCGATGACACCCTTTGGTCTCTTCCAATTCCAATTCTGCAGACATCGGCTGTCGCACTCTGTTTCTTGTTGCACAAGGTGCCAGAAAACGATTCTTGATTCCCTTGATGGTGCAGGTGTCGGTATGCTAACGGGATTGGATTATACTTTTCTCTTGTCCGCTAAGGAAGGTCGATGCGAAGACGATTATAGTTATCCGTGTTGAAAATCTTTGTCAATCTGTTATACATCTCTAAACCACGGTTATCGCCATATACTACTAGTCGCACCATACCTTCTTATGATAGTCGGTTCGAGTTCGGAAAAATGTTTCTTTCATTTTTGAAATGTGGATATATAGAAGAATGTTAAAAATTTCTTGAGCACAAAGGGTTTTGAGAAGAATTGGAACGGAGAGAAAACTGCGAGACAATACAAAGAAAGGAAGTTATCTTACTTTGGAGACATAATCTCCCCCTTTTCAGATCTTGACTGGTTTGATGTATGTTTCCAATCTTATCTTCTCCCAGCTTTTCTCTTTATTTCTTCATAGTTACTCGTTTCTATATCGTTCATAATTTGTTTGATATATTGGTGGCGTGGACGTCCCCTTGTTCTTTTTCCTTCTATAATTAGCTGTCGTCTTTTCTTCGTCGTTAATATCCCTATTCGTCCAGTTAATTTTCATTATCCTTCTTGACGCCATTGTTCAAAAGCTTTAGTCTTCCTTTTTTCTTCTAAACCAATAGTCCACTATTCGCAGCTATACAAAGTGACCCTATACAAAAGCGCATAAAAGCCTCTTTTACATTTGGCGAGATATTATTGCAGGTTAGGAGACTTCTTTTATTTAGGAAAGCTTTTCTGGCTTGTATGATTTGGTGGGTTAACTCTCTATTGCTTCCCATTAATTCTTATTTGAGTTTTGGTTTTGTGTGTTGATCCTTCACATAAGATTTTAGCCTTCTTTCTATTAAACTTTCGTTGGCGGAACATAACATTTTATTGTTTTTGGAGTATCTTTTCGTCTTTTTTTAGATTTTTTATATTCCCGTTTCTTCTTCTTCTTCTTTTAATAATATACGAAAAATACATAACATGAGGGGTGAAGAGGAAAAAACATCGTGTTTGAGTAACATAAGAAATTGTTTGGGGATGAATAGAGAAACGCCTAGAAACACAACGTGTAATAGATGGAGATATGCCATAACAATCTATAACTTCAGAAACTGCACCGGAAGAGAAAGAAAATGAGTGTAAATGTTCATCTAGATTTCAACAGAACTCGTTTTCTTAAACCATGGTAATCTTTCAATAGCGTAGTAGATTTTCTCTTTTTAGGAACATATCATTCATGCAAAATTTGTAGTAGTAAGATGTTAGGATACTCCAATGCAAGGAGAATACAATCAAAGTATTACCCAATTCAGGAAATGATCAATGGGCATGAACATCATTCTTCCAAAATGTTCGAGGCTTTCAGTCTTATCCAAGTCTGTAAGTAAAAACTCTTTAATTGGACAAGTAACCGTATTTGCCTTTTTTCCTTTTGTTTTGTAGTAATCGGCGGGATAAATTGGTGAAAGCTATTCTAGACACAAAAGTTGAAAACAACAATTGATCACGTTAAAGTAAAGAGACAAATGTGGTAGCAACAAAAGTGCACAGATGAAGATGACAATGCGGCATTGAAAAACATAAAAATAAGAAGGAAGAAACACTTCTAATGTTCTTCGGCGTGAAAAACTCAATATTCACTATATGAATTACATTTTGGGTAACAGTAGTCTATAGTGACGTTAAAAGGTTAGTTAGTCTAGATAAATATATTTTCAATACACACGGTACTGTAGCAAATCATCAAATGAAATACAAGAAACTGCTAATGATATCGAGCTGTAATGAGCGTCCAGGTGAAAAAGGTGGAGCCTATACAATGTAGGATTTCCGAAGAAGGTGGAGCATACATATATGCAACCAAATATGTATTTTTTAACACAAGCTTGCTTGTTTCATTCCGTCACCAAATTGGTGATAGTGTCTTTTCAAATTAACAATGAAACAGTTATTTTTGCTGAAACCCGCAGATTTCGGCTAGCTGCGACGTTCTTCTAGGTAATCTCCAGTGTTATGTTTCACATACTCCTGGTTACCCCAATTTATAAAAACAAAATTTCTACGTGGCAGTGAATATAGATGGATGTGTCGTTCCGTGCATAACATATTGCCTGCAAGTGGTGTATAACATCGACTAGTGCTGTGGAAAACTCGAATATGAATTATTGCCAGTGAAGTATAATGTTCCTCGCACCGCGCGTTCCTATCCAGCAGCACATTGGAAAGTGAAAGTGATGTAATGTACATGGGGCATCTCCAAAAGCTCTACCTCGGCAAAGATGAACAAATGTCATATATCCAGAGCGTGTTTGTGTTCTCCCGTATTAGATATTACTCTATCCAACGCGCTCAACAGTCGCTTGACCAGTACTACAAGAGAGCGGTTCTGGTCCAAAAGGATTCAAACCCACGTACAAGTTTTGCTGCTTCGCTGCCGTGAGAAGATGACTATGATGGCACCATCTCCACCAACGATTGCCAATGCTATCGACGTCATCAACGACGGAGGAGAACGTTAAAATGCTTATCCAGAAGACTTCCCCTTTCGGGAAGAGAAGATCTTATTCGCTATTCTCCAAAGAAAAATATGTAGTGGGAAAAGTCTATTATAACTACCAGCCACAAAGTCCCAATACCATCGGTGATTGACTCGCTTCTATATGTTTAAGGTAGACAAGCTCCTTCATATAGTCCTTCGTAGCGTGCCCGAGTATATTTCATCCCCAATTCTGAGAATGGGACAGATAAAGAAGGGTCCCCAGTTTCAGCGGAACGGTAAGGCGATTCTCGACTTGGCTGTCACGGTAGACCAGCCAAAGAAGAGAAAGGTCATCAATGCCAGCACTTTGGTTACCAGCAGCGCTGTTACAGAGTCGACCCCAAGTGCGTCAAGTGTAGGGTTGATTATCACTCCGGTCACTGTAAAAAGCCAGAACGAGACCTCCATTTGCACGATTAGTTCCAGAAAACTTGTATATCATGAATATCAACACCAACGTCAATACACAAATAATAACCGCCCAAGCCTCCGTGGCCTGTATAACTATGATATGGATAGAGGTGGTCCATATATGAGTCCGAAGATCTTGATTACCCCATAAGGCGTTTACGAGAATGGTCTAACATGGGCCATGAAAAGGAGGAAGGTTAAGAGCTGGATCCCGGAACATTTAAGCAACCTACGAAGAAAGGGAGCATCCAATACTAGAACTGTTCGTAACCAGCCAAGTTTATTTTTCTAAACATTCAGTTACGAAATTTTCTTCTGAATTTCTTTAACGAACTCATTGCCTTCTTTTTCTCTGCGACTAATTAAATTTGGTCAGATGAATTAACTATTTAAGTTTACCTCTTAAGCATTGAGAGAGCTTTGAAAAATCCACAATTATATTACTAAACTATAACAACCCATCTTTATAGCCAAACTCTTTTTACCAGGCAAGGAGGTGTGGCTTACGGAAAGTACGTACCCGGAGGGTGGAGTCTATACGCTAGTATCTCTCTGTGTTCTAATACAATGTATGCCACATTAGCTACGTGTTCTATTTAAGCATCTGGTATTAAGCACAGACTTTATTGTAAGAGGTCTTGCCAAGTAGAGTGCCTGAATAGGATGTAGAAATTTTACTTCTTTCTTATTCTCGCGGCTTTTGATGTCGGACCTTCATCTTCATCTGTGCACTTTCGTTGCTACTGCATCTATTCCCTTCTTTCACTTAGCCCATTGCTGTTTTCAATTTTTGTTTCTAGAACGCTCCAGCAATTTATCCGGTCTCCTACTACAAAGAAATAGATTAAATGCGAAATGCCGAAACAAACCAAACACGCATATAGAGAGGCAAAGAATATTTCTTAATAATATATAAGATCTGTCTCAAAATGTTAATATAATGATATAACCTGACAGCTGATGAGAGCGGACTATAATGCGCATGCGCGAGCGAGGATGACTTCAATAATCGGTTCATGTGGGCACTAGACGCCGCTGAGTGAGCAGATGTAGACTGTGATTATTGCATTCGCAATGACTGAATGAGAGGGGCAGCGAATCTGCCAAACTGTATTATGTACTCAATAATAGTTAAAGGACTTCATGGTAGTGCTTTAATAAATGTTATATTTATCCCCTAGGTATCTGTATTGATTGGGATTTTCTCGTACGTCTTAAGGAATATTGTGGTGTATCCGATGTTAACCCTGAATACCAAGCAAAATGTTGTGGTCGTAAAGTGAAAATCAATAGCCAAGAGTAAATTGATCTAATGCAACTGTTAGAATATAATGCGCTGGGAAGATCGTTAGGTTATGAACATCATCTTAGTTTAGTCACTATTTGGGGGAATGACTTGTGCCAAAGATCACAAACAGTAAATATTCTAATTAATGTTTTGGTCATAATAAAAAAAACCAAGTTCCAAAGCTGGCTAACGTAAAATTCGCCCTAATATAATTTCGTCTGATTGGATTAGTCCAGAATCTTGTAAAAGAAAACCTTGAAAGAATTATAATTTTGCATACTAATCAAATATTAGCTGTATTTTGTCCAGCGCGTTACTTCCAATTCTACATCTTCCCCATAAGTCTTCTCCAGTCATCTGTTTCTTTACCAATTTGATCTCTAGTGTATTCTCTAAATCTTTTGCGTATTTTCTTCCTTAAGCTTTTCTTATTTATTCAGCCATGGAGTGATAAAATCTTACTTTACCCTAACTCTACACTCTTCTTCTATTCTTGCCCTCACGTTGTTTTTCATCTAATGTTTGAGTTTACAAGTGCAAATGTGACGATCGTATCTTTACTTATTTCCGGTTCGTTAGTTCCCCAGGGCGGCCCCTACCACAATACCAAATTTGAAGAGGCACACTAACAAATTTGTGGGTTGCCTCAGGTGGGGGCAACTTTTCTTTCACTGACGCTCTTTCAAGACCTAAGTAACAAACACCTGGAACAGTCTGCGCCGAATAGATTGGAGCCTGAAACGAACCAATTTCCTTTTTTTTTGCATCTGGAACGATTCTCGAATAAAGAAATAAGCCACACAACCCCTAAAAGGAAACCGAGCATTACCATTGGGGTGTAGTTCATGTCTCGATGCAACGGTTTTGAAAATATTCATTTATACCGCGTAGCCAATAGTTTTTATGGAGCTGGTTATGGTTTTGTTGAGGGCCTTAGTTTTTGAAGAAGCACCTGACTATTTCTTCTTTTTATCCTTCACATATTTGTTCGTTAGAAAGTTTGCAATCAATATAGCATTTTAAGTCTTTTTAATTAAATAAGTTTTCTGATGCCATAGAGAATTGAGAGCTTAGGTTTTTAAGTGATGCATAATTTGGGGACTGTTGATGTGAAATGTTTGTGAGGTGTATTTTTATCATTGTAAACGAATGATTGGGGTGTAGGGAAATCATTTAGGGATAGTACCTTTATACTCGGAACTGTCTGACTCTCGGGTCGTTCTGAGATACTGGTTCCCAAATGACTCCCAACTCTCACTTATGGCTCCGAGAAGCTATGCACACAAGAGTATAGCGGCCACACCCCGGTAAACTGTGTCGACACACAGACAAAACTAAGTGAGGGGGCACTAGAGGCAACCTTCCGGTGGAATTTAATGGCTCTAGTGTTAACTGCAAGGGGGCAGCAGCTTTTGCAGTATCCACCGCAGATGGAGATGGCATCCATCCAACCGGCTACTGAACTGCGATGTGGATGGAAAAGGAGAAGACACAACATTCTTTTCATAGCAACTGAATAAAATGGAAAGCTGCCAACCAATCCAAGGATTGAAGAGCAGAAGAAAGAAGAAACAAATGATTATGTATAGAGGTAGCAATACTATCAAGTGAATGGATGACTACATATTCAATGTGCACTTAGCTTTAGCGAAACTTGAACATGTAATACACCTTTCTTTTTTCTGGCATCCTCCAAGAGTTTGAAAGGGGTGGAAGGAATGACAGAGAAATGAAAGTGAGCGGAAAAACCAATTACGCATCATATTTCTTTCCTCTAATTGGAATTTTCAATTGTTTTAATTATTATAAATTATATTTTATAAGCAAAGAGATATACTGATAAGGTATAGAGATGTCAAAAATACATAATAGATAAAGTATGAAAAAACATCATTTGTTTCGAAAGTACTAATACAAAAAATTGCAATTATAATAACAAAAATGGTACAAGATACGAGAAAAGCAGTATGCTGTAACTTTGACACGTCTTCTTCGGACATGACAAACCAAAATATTTTTATTAGGACGATTAAGTCTTTGTTTCTGGATCGTAGTTTCATCTTCAGTTAAAACGTTTTTGAGGAAATTTGGTTCATGGTTAACAGCCTGCCTTGGTTTTGGAATCTCCAGTTCACCTTCTAGTTCTTGGACTGTCAATCGCTAGCTTCACACAAAATTTGATGTGAATTCGCTGTCCTACTCGCTCGCTCATAAGTGTGTTCATTCATCGGCGTCTAACTCCTAACTGACCCGGCCAGTGAAGTAATCCTCTTTCAGGTATCACGCATCCATTCTAATCGGCTGTCAGGTTACATCATTTTATTAATATTTCGAAGCAGACCTCGTGTATGATTAAGAAATCTTCTTTACCTGTCACAATATGTGTTTGTTTTGTTTTGACATTTCACGTGTTGTCTATACGGTTGACAATTTAAACAGTTCAAGCTCAGCAGATATTTGTGTACACTTACTATTCGTTTCTTTTGGTAGCAGTAGACCGGATGAAAGGGGTCTAGAAATAAAAATCGAAAACAGTAATGGATTCAGTGAAAAAAGAGCGACACATTTGGCAGCAATGAAAGTGCGTAAATGAAGAAAAAAGAAATGCTCAATATTCCAAATTGTTCTTTCACAACAAATCGTAATGCAGCAAATTGCTTTCTCATAAAGCTACTAGCGAGAAACTCCCAACGACATTGAGCTATTGGCGCGTCGCGGTGAAATGGGTGGAGCCTATGCAGCGCAGGATTTCCGAAAGGGGCGGGACTTACGTATATGCAACTAAATACAAGTTTTCAACACAAGCTTGCGTGATTAATTTTGTTACTAGATTAGTAACATTAAAACCACTAACTTTGCAAATAAGTAGCTAAAAAGATATAGACTTTCAATGAGGCTTTGAAAACTAGTTGCGGTAAACGCATCCATTTATTTTTCGAAAAGTCATGAAGTTGAATATTTTAATCACAAGTGCAGTTCATCTTGCCAAGCATCCACGAACCTTAGGTATTAAGGTATTTCAATATGAAATGGGCAATTTCAGGCTTGGTCTAATTAAAAGTCCTCTGGCTACGACTAAGAGCAGCAACATTTTGAAGAAGATTGTATGAAGTTTTATAACTTCTGATATAACAAAAATAAACAATATGAAAATCATATTTCCTTAAAACCCTCAGGTTCCGACTACCTGTTGCTTTCGTGTTCCGTGCCAAATGCCACTCCAGCCAGCACGCCCAATCGTCCCCACCTCTCCTGCCGAAGATTTGTTTAGAGCCAATTCGCGGCCAAGGAGAAAGAAGGGTCCAAATCTACGCGCAAAAAACGTTGTATTCGCCGCCATATGAAAGCAACCTCCATTACCGACCGCCAATGATTTC
The DNA here is from genome assembly GCA_036346155.1 of Sinelater perroti. Lineage (NCBI taxonomy): Eukaryota > Metazoa > Arthropoda > Insecta > Coleoptera > Elateridae > Sinelater > Sinelater perroti. Next base: position 17,151,222 of record JARFIY010000254.1, on the reverse strand, counting down.
AACGTCCTTAATGACAAAGGGCGACATTCTCTCAGACATACTCAGAAGAGCACCAGCCGCGACGTACTAACCCGTCTGACAAAAACTTCCTTCTCCCGGAAAGAGAAGATTTTACCCGTCATCATCCAGAAGAAAGAAGCATGGCTTGTAGTGACAAGAGTCCTTTATAACCACCACATTCGCTTCTTTAAAGCGACATAGTATCAAAATTACCAGCAGATGACTCGTTTCTATACATTAAAATCAGATAGACCCACCCGCGTAGTCATCTGAGACGTGACGAAGTATATCAAGAAAGAATAGCTGAGAACGGAACTTTTGGAACAAGACAACAGTTGTGCAGCAGATCAGAAAGACATCCCAGCGACGTCCGATGCTGCTCATTGAGGTTGAACAAACCAATAAGGGCAAGAAGATCGTCGACTTGTTGTCAACGACTGTCGTTAATACCAGTGTTTTACCTCTACCTGCGTAAATTGTCAAATCCCAAGTTGGCACCTCACCATGCGCTGCCACGACTCACGCAAAAACTCCTGAATCTGACGGATCCACCCAAAACTTACCGCAGTATCCTTAATCAGCTCTTCGGTCTGCGCTGTAATCTGTTTTACTGAGGCCTTGCCATTGGGATTAAGCTACCAAATCAGGAGAGTTCCAGAATGTGGATTCCCTCACTTTTTGGCAGCCTTTCATAATATCGAGGAAGTCACCACGAACCCTACGAACCTTTCAAGGCCGTGGAAACCCATTCATTCGTGGCCTGTATAACTATAATCCAAATATCTTGGTTCTCCTCCAAGACGGTCACAGAAGCGGCCTAATACCGATCAATAATCAAGAACTTTAAATTAGCCAACGGAGACGATTGAACGAACGAGCGATTCAACGATAAGTTGGCTGGACCACCGGGAGACTACATAACCGGGCAATTGAACAACCCGATCCGTCACGACGGTGGGAAAGACAGGGTATGATTTCCTAGGCCTATGGTTCTACCAGCCAAGGCACGTTCCAATATATTATTCTTTATATTAATAAAGTTCCTATTTATTAAAGAACATAAATCTAAAGAACTATCTGGGTGGTATACACTTTTTTCTTACATTTGCGCTGAAAAAAATGTCTAAAATGGCACCCGAGGTAAATTATATGGTCTATTCTAAAAATAATCAGGTACATAATATAATCATCTTTCGTGGCCACAGTTTCTGTTGATCACGCTCGGGCGATTCACATAATACCTTCCAGGAATCCAGTTACCGCTAGAACACGCGTGCAGATTCAAACAAAGTGAACTTTCCAGATGGTTCCAGTTTTGCGCTTCCAGGTGCTTCGGGACCCTTCTGGTAGATCCAAAATCGGCATAAATGTCGCGTACAAAGAGGTAAATTAAAAAAAAAAGGATGATTGATTTCGATCTTTTTTTACCGTTGATAGTTGGAACAGTTTAAGCTCAGCAGAGCTATATAGTTTGTCCAACGTATTATCTGAACTATACCTGTATCTTCCAAGACCAGACATTTTTTGAATTTTTATAAGTTGCATATCTAAACTGATTGAACCATTTAACTGTACTCATTGAAAAAGAACAAGATATGTGAGATAGAACATCTATATACACAGATAAATGCGAGAATCACTAATGTATTACTGACAAAAAGTACAAATGACACATTAGTTCTATTAAACATGGCGACCTAAATACTTCTATATGGTACGGTAAGTGAAGAAAAAGCCAATCTAGTTTACCCCCCCCCTCCCTACAATTCTAGAAAATTCTTGTTTTAAAGATTCCAATTGAGTACTTGTTTGATGATTGTTAGCAATCTTTGGGTTGAAGAACACAACAAATCTTGAAAAGAGAACGATGAGTCAAAAAGGTTGGAAATTTATGAAATAGAATACAGGAGACCCCTTGACGTCCATCAACTTGTAGATCTCATCTCTGTCGTAGGATCATTAGTCGTTTCCTGCCCGAATGCTGCCTAAGACGATGACGAACAAATAGATACAAACGAGTTCAATTAGCTACAAATGTGTTAGTAGGGGCTACCAGCAGGATGGAATTTGCCTCCACAAAAAATGCATCGGTAATTTGAGGTGTCGCGAGCTGCACTTGTCGGAGCTCCTAAACCAGCAAGCTTACTGCGAATTTAGGTATGCAAATTCATTTAAATCCTGTTACATATCATAAAATTTCCATACCATGTGAGGAGCGCCCCCGGCGCTGTCGACCGTTACAGCGCCTGCTGAACGACGTAATTGGTGCTTTCAATTTTGTTGCCAATAAATCAAACAGCCAGGCCTGCAGTTCGATTTGCAAATCGCGAAGGGGACGGAAAAAACGTAACTGTACCGAAAATGTGTTTCGGGGACGGCCGCCGTTCGATCACGGTTCGTCTTTTTGTCGGCCGCAAATTGCAGGCGACGGTGAGGCTATTACGTAAATTGGGCGCAAAAAGTCACTGTCGCGTGCTAGCCAAAAGTTATTGGTTCCGTAATAAAGCGACAGAGAGCGAGAGTGGCGTGAAAAATCGCGTTACGCAGCGTTTTCTCTGGGTTTCATCGACTCATCCATGTTTACCTTTTTTACGGCTATTGGTCTAATAAATGCACGACAGAGATGATTTTCATCGACACATTCGTACATCTGGAACAAGTTGAAGTGAAAAAGAACAAGCTGGTCGAGATGTCTGACTTCCTCGAAACGCCAATGGCCAGAATGTAGTAGCAGCTGATTCATAACCCAAATCGGTATCTAGGACACTAATGGATTGGCTACCCGGGCCAGAAACTAAAGTTTAGTCTTTTTTTCTTAGCTTCATTATAAGCCAAAACTAAGCTAGCTGAATCTTTCTTTTTCAAGAAGTGATCACCTGAAATTGTAGTCCGCGTCATTAGTATATTATGGAGAACTATTGAAACTTTTAGTGAGAAAGACTTAGGTGATAGTGGACCCTATATTTTTGATTTTGAAAATCAGTTTTCAAAAAAGTTGCTTTTATTAAGAAAGCTGATACGTTCACCAATTTTCTACTTACTTTATTCACTCTATATAAATTTAAAAAAGCATCGCACCCTTGTGTCACTCCTATAGTTCTTTGAAGGTAAAGAAAGGAAATCCTGCTCCCCATACCTGATGAACAACACTGATAGAGAGTTGACACAAAAATATCGGAGGGTTAAGCAAACAAACCAACGGCATACATAGATGGGCAGAAGAAATCATTTGATTACCTACCCAATAGAACGTTTCAGAACAACGAACAGTTTTCAACAAAAACGGCAACGACATTCTTCTAAGGCCAGATCAGATAATGTAAAAATGTGCGGAGCTCCGGATTTCCCCTACAAAAATAATCCCGAGGAAAAATTCAGTTACAAAATCCCTTAATAAAAGAAGGAGAGGGGTAACTGAGGTAAAAACCTCGCAACAAAATCAACGACATGGAATCAGGTGGGAGGTAAATTATCTGATTATCTTCCGTATATAACGTTTCAGAGTAATGATGAACAATTTTCTAATAGTGAGTTTTGAGAGAGTCCGGTTCTCACTACTAAAGGTACCAATAGGAAAAACTCAGTTACGAAACCCCTTAATATAGAAACGCAAGACTTCAGACTAGGAAGGTACAGGAGAATCACTGAGGGGCAGCTCACGAAAAACCCCTTGCAGGGTTAAGCAACTAAGCCAACGGTATGGAATCAGATGGACAAAGAAAATCATCTTATTATCTTCCCAATAGCGACACTGATGGCCAGCTAAAATGAAAACTTCTCAGACTTAAGCAACCAAACCAACGCCATTGACTCGAACACGCAGATAATATCAGTTGATCATCTTCGCAATAGAAAATTACAGAATTATAATGGACAGTTTTCATCTGCTGAGGCCAGATCGAACTATGTAAAAATATAATCTGCTGTTTTACGGAGGTCGGATCCCACCAGAAGAAAGCACCAATTGGAAGAACTCAGTTACGAAAGACCCTTACTGTAGAATCGCGGACTTCGGACTAACGGGTAACTAATCTTAAAGCCCACAGGATTAAGCAGCCAAAATGAGGGAAAATCATCTGATTATCCTCCTAGCAGAACGTTTCAGAATCCTGATGAATATTTTTAAACAACACGGCATCGATGCTCATCTGGGTCAGGTCGGACGATGATAAAATGCAGTAGGACATTTTGGCGAGATCCAGATCTCACAAGCAAAATGCTTCAATAGAAAACACAGAACTTTAGAATAGACAGAGACGGGGTCAAACATTGACGGGCAACTAACGTAAAAACCTCGTAACAAAACCAAAACAAAACCAAAGGATCAGGTGGGAGGAAAAATCATCCGATTATCTTCTCAAGACAATGTTTCAGAATGGCGATAAAAAACTTTCAATGTAAACGACAGGTCAAATAATGTACTTATGCAATCTGGCATTTTGCGGAGGTTCCAATTTTTATCAGCAAAATGACTTAATAGGAAAACTCATTTACGAAACCCCTTAACGTAGAAGTACAGAATTTGACTAGGACGGTAGAGGGGTAACACTTAACGTAAAAATATCGCAATCAAACCAACGATGTGCGATCAGGTGGGAAAAAATCATTTGATTATCAAGTGGGAGCCAAAATTGTCTGATCATCTTCCCAATAAAATATTTCAGAATGATAATGAACAGCGTTTAACAAAATCAACAACGATGTTCTTCTGAGAAAAGATAGGACAGTGTAAAATATAATTAGGTATTCTGCGTTTGTCGGATTTCAACAGTAAAAAGCATCAACAGGAAAATTCAATTACAAAACCTCTTTACTGTAGAACTACAGAGCTACAGATTAGGGAGGTATAAGAGCAACAGTGTTGGACAGCGAATAGAAAATCATCTGATTATTTTTCCAATGCAACATTTCAACGTGATGATAAATTTTCAATAAATCAGCAATGCCGTTTGCCTGAGACTATACCATATTATGTAAAAATGCAACTGGGCACTTTGGAGATGCTCGGATCTCACTAGCAAAAGGCACCAATAGGAAAACTCACTTCGAGACCTCTTTAATATAGAACTTTGCATGGTTAAGCCAAAAATCAACGGCCTAGGATCAGGCGAGGGGGAAAATCTTCTAATTGTCTTCCCAATAGAACTACAGAGGTAGTTTTGAAGAACATAACTAATAAAAACGTCTATAGATTATTGAAACCCGTTAGAAGAATTAGTGATTATTATGCAAACGATATCTTCTAGTGTTTGAAGAAATATATGAATTATACGGTACATATGTTAGACGCTTAATGGACGTTTAAACGACAGAAACTGCCAGGTCCTTTCTTAGCTGCCAACCACAGCCGCTTAAACGATCTTTCTGCAAGAAACATTTCAACCAGCGCAAATCCTAAGCACTAGAATGAGTTCTGACGTCACTCTCAGTTATGAGGGATTACTAATAATGTCCAACGATGTAACTCTTTACAAAAACACGTTCGAGCTGGTCAACCCCAAGGCGAAGGCGAAGCTCGTGACTTGATAGTCCAAGTCCAAGGTCGGCTCTAAGCTTTTAGGGGAAGAACAGCTGGATGACCTGGATGAGTATATCAAGCAGGACCTTGACTAGTGGATCAAAGACGAACATTTTTCCAATTGGCTGGATGAGAAGATGCTGCCGATATTTGAGGACGTGGGCCTTTTAGGAGCTGCAACAAAGCCACAGGCTGCTGCTTCAGTGCAAAAACACCCTAAACGACCTTTTCGTAGGAAGCACTTTAACCCGCGTAAGACCCAAACATCAGTACGAGTTCTATGCTGCAGTGAGAATAGAAGCAGTTTGCTACCTCGATCCAGACCCACGCATTCCCGAACTGTTGCAGATAGACTTCGTGCCACCTCTTCCAGACCAACAGTAACAACAGAATTTCGAAAACTGTCAAATCTTCGCTTGTCTTGGACTGCCTGCAGAAGTCCACTGCGCGCAGGCGCTACAAGCCATGATCTCTCTCTGTCCAAGAACAAAAAGCCTTCTGAATTCGCCTCAAGATGTATATCAAGTACATTACAAAGATCGTCTTGGTTGAATGTCTATGGTTTGGCTATCAACGAAACTAAGGTAGAACGGCATGTCTCAAAGTTGGAAATTAAAAAAGGATTGAACAACTGGATACGATTTTAGTACACGCACTAATTTTTCAAATCTTCTATAAAAGAGGTAAACCAGAAGGATTTTATAGTTTCGGGATGTGGGTGTAATGAAGTATTTTTTGAATTTATATACAGAATATCACAAGAATCGATTCAAACCCAAAGAGATACAAAGTTAATAATGAAGAATAATCTTAATGGGGTTGCTTGTCTCACATTCTATCAAGGAGGACATTTTTAAATGTCGCCATATACTGTCAAAATGACCTTGTGTGGAAAAACGGAACTATTAAAATTTCTCTCATCTCCACACGACAATAGTCTTTGAAGAACGCAACTGAATCTTACGAACCAAATAATTCATAAAAATCTTCCGAACACTTGAACTACTTTTCAAAGTTTACGTTTGGGTAAATTTTAGCAAAAATTCTCGAAAGTGAATCTCTGAACCAGTTTTAAGCTACCAGTGCAAGTTCTTGCACCGGCTTTTTCACTTGTTTTAATATTTGACTTATCCATTCATCACGTCTGCTACCCTTATTCTTCTTCCAATCAGTTCTCGTTTCTAAACGATCTAGTTTATCCAAGCGACTCGTTTTGGTCATCTTTGACCAAAGTTGTATCTTTGTCTCCGTTCGCCATGTTCTATTTGCCGTTCCTTTAACATGATTTAAGTTGAAGCAAATACCGAGTAGGTTATTTAACTTTTAGACATAATAATACATAAGGAAGCCTAATAATCATCGTAATTAAAATTTAATTGGCTGCTAGTAACCTAAATATGGCAACAGTCGTTAAATTTAGTCAGCAAGGTTGTTAACGGGTAATATTCAAGGTCACGATTCCTCAAAAGTAGGCGAAACCCCGTCGCCGATATGAGTACCGACAAAAAGTGGTTAGAATGAAAGCTCACGTGAAAATGATGACAATTAACATTTCCTTAATGTTTATTTTGATGCGAACTCAAGGTAATCTCCTTGTGGAGCACGCGAGCACTTGCACATAAGAAAATAAAAGAACCGGTCCAAATTCTTGCGGGTCAGTGGATTATTGTTAATCAAATAGCTCAAGTATAACCGCCGTAAAACACCGCTGTATCTCCGTATGCTTTACCCTTAATTCTCGAATGCAATCAGCGGCTATAAATTATTTCGACCCAATTATCTAGACACCATTTTGCAAATTAGCATTAATTGGCTAGATTATGTTCCGAGTTTTTAAGTGGATTCTGTTAGCACCCGAACGTAGCATATCTTTGGGGTCCCATTACCGGCTTCGGGTTTTTTGCTCCGGCGTGCAAAAAGTTGCTGCCGAAGATCAATCCGTTAATTTAGCAACAGTGCCGCAAAACAACTTGGGTTTTAATGGGCAATATTCTGATCAGTGTCAAGGCAGTCTTCTTGACCTCCCATCCACCTATTGGGGGTCACAGTTCCTCCGGCTAGCAGTTTTGACCCGGCTCGCTGAAAAATAGGCAATATTGTGAATGTCAGTAGTTCAAATGAACCGGTAGTAATTTTTCTGTGTCTTGGGAAATGAGAATTTTCTGCACGCCTCCAAAGGTCAAACTTTCACGTTAAAAAGTCTGGAATAAGTTTGTTGTGTAGTTTTTCAGTGGCGTCCATTACCCGATCAGGTTACGAAATATAGCGTTATCATATTATTTGGCACTGCTTGTATTAATGACAATTATTCTCCAAAAGAGAAGTCTGGAGAGAAAAGTGTATAAGCTCTAAAGAAGGTTTTCTCATCATAAGACCATTGTTTTGCAAGGATAAATTACCGAGGGCTATTTTTAGGACGATTTAATTCTACGATTATGACTAGAACATTCTGAATGTACATATATAAAAACAACAAATCATTCAAAAAGGTATTATACAGTCAAAAACAAATAAACCAGGAATAAAATTTTAAATCAGTTAGGTGTTCTTATCCTAAACCAGAAGAGAAAAGACAGTTACATACAGCCACACCAATATTAGAAGTAGTAGAAGAGAGCAAAACGATATGTGGATTGAGGATGGTATACAAAGTCGAAAATTTGAGCAAGTTTAGATTTCGCCCATATTTGTCTTTGATAAAAATTAAAGAAATAAAAATAAAGGCAGTTAATGGATCACCTTTTTCAGACTCTCACTTTAAGCTACTTTGATTCAAATATCTCAAATTATAACTTTTGGAATATTTCAAATGAGTTGGTTCAATTGACAGATGAGAAAAAGATCAAGTAAACGCCAAAACTTGAAATAGATCAAATTTAAGCTCTTCCATATAATAACAAGAGATCTCTTGAAGAAAGTTGCAAAATCCTTCAGCCATATCCTAAGCAACACTAACATTTTCATGTGATTTTGTACCATATGGTAAAGCCCAAATAAATCATTTGTCGATTTTGAATTTGATAATCAGTACGAATACTGCTTTTTGATTAATTTATAATTCATCTACGAGAACTGTTGAAGCATAAATAGGTTCAAATCTCGATTAAAGTAACTTTGATGATGTTTTATTCATTTAATATTTCTTAGGCCATCATTTGGCAAGATGACAATTATCTCTAATGGAATAGGTTAAAATACACATCTCCAGAAACCAATACAAAATGTAAATAAGATGCAGAAAAGTTATTGTCTGTTGTCTATTTTAAGACGAACTAGAGAATAATCCACCCTCTATACCTTGCGACTTTAGTCAGTTAAGGGAAAGTACGCCGTTATGCATATATCTGATTCTGAGGCAAATATCGAGGTAGCAGATATTATAGGGCAATTTTGGAATTATAGAAGAGGACGGAAGAGAAAGAGTAAAGCATTATCTAGCGGATCAAACTAACCCCATTGGGGTTCTTGACCAAGAATAGAGAGAAATACACAAATACCCCTTATGCCATGCCACTTTCTACTGAAGACAGGAGAGGAACAGAGAAATATCAAAGGTTATATGACCTATCAAAAGAACTGTTACGGAAGACGTTATGATGGAGTTTAAAGTAGGGAAAAAAGAGTGAACCTTAAAGGGTACCACAGAAGAGAACTCAAATAAAACTTAAAGGAAAGTAGTTCTTTTCGGTACAAACCTAATATTTAAATGGATATTGCAAAAGAAGACGTTATAGGAGCAATTTTTAGGATTGTAGAAAAGGATGGAAGGAAAAGATTAAAGTATTGTCTGTCATACGAAGCCAAAACGCTATGATGTTTTTGACCAAGAATAGAGAGGAATGTACTAGTGCCCCAAATACCACACTATTTTCTACTGAAGACACAGGAGGAATTGAGAAAGGATAAAGGCTACATGAGCTACTAAGAGAACTCTTATGTTGAAAATTTAAGGAGAAAAAGAAAAAACGCATGTCTTAAAAGGTACTGTACAAGAGACCAACAAAAAGACTTGAGAAGAGTTAAAGGAATGTAGCACTGTTGCGTATATATCTCAAATTTAAATGGATATTTGGAAATAGGTCATTGTAGAGGCAATTTTTGAGATTATAGAAGAGGATGGAAGACAAAGATCGAAGTATTATCTGTCAGATCAAACCAAAACGCTATGTTGTTGCTGGTCAAGAAAGATTCTATTAGAAGTGAATTAGGGTGAACATCATTTAATGTTTAGGCGCAGAAATGCAATTTGCAAAGGTATACCCAGATGAAAATCTATAAAATTTTCAAATTAGAAAATGCACTAATGAAAAACTATGCATTAATCATAACAAGCCTAGACAGACCAGATGGGATGATCATACTCCGAGAAGTCCATAAATGTCAAGGTAAGGGATATCGCCAAAATCAAGGGGAAAATGCACTTATTTCCGCTCTTGATGATAATTTTTACGAATTGCACCACACACATTAGTTTCGTAATACCACTGCAACATTAGGACTATAGGACCAAAACATATTTCACAATCTCCTTAATGGCGTTAATCTTTTCGTAATGTAGGAGGAACTTACCGATGGGATCTTAAAAACCTGGTAGCTGTGTACGATAGAGATCAACTAACTTTTATGAAAGGAGCTTGTATATTGTTCATAGACGTAACTCTATGTTCGGTTTGGCTAGGAAAATGGTTGGAGAGTATCTGAAGGAAAGCCTATGTAGAGGCATACTATGCAACTTTATTGAAGGAATTGTAAAAGTCAAAGACCAACACCAAAGATGTAATCGAACTATGAATGCAGATGACGAGAGCAAGTAAACATGGCATCGATGGTATACAAATTGAAAACATCGAGGAACAATGTCGGGAAGACATCATCTCGTAATGGGACATCTAAAAAATCCACCTTTTCCACTATACGGGCTAGAGAATGTTACGAGAACAAAAACGAAACAATATTAATAGAATAGAGATCACGAAACTGTCATCTTTTGCAAAAAGCACCTAGACCAAAGAAATTATTTTGCTTCGGGATGCATCTAAATATTTGTTCCGACGCATGAATGACATGCTGAAAACTCAAAGCTCCCTGGAGTTGTTAAAGAAGGCGAAGTTATGCTTAATCCCAAAAGCTAAGATCTATAGACCTAGCAACTTGTGGAACTCTATAGGTAAAACTAGACCTCTGTAGGAAGAAGAAATCGATTATTGACGCAATCGTGTCAATGATCGTGTTTCGGGTAAAAGAATAAAATTAAACTCGTCGAGAACGGAATTATAAAACATCTCATTAGTTTTAGAGAGCTATATGAGCGCTAAAATAATAGTCTTTGGGAAAACCAAGACTGTAAGTATTCGGATACGGGACTAGATTGTAGTCTAACTTTTAGGGAACGAAACTGAGAGGCGAGTGAATGCCTTGAAACGAACGGTTCAATCCACTATACCTTACAGAGTTCTTATATGGTATAAAACTATGCGTATGTTACGGCACGTTTTAATGAAATCTATGATGACATACTTGATACTAGAAAAGGTAAGCATATAGAAGAACAGGGAACAAAATTTGACACCTGTGACCTTCAAGGACTTTAAACCGTCGAAGGAAATGTAAAGTTAGACATTTTTGCTAGATCAACCATTAACAGGACATGGTTCTTACAGACCGTCTATTTATAGAATCGAAAAAACAGCACGTTGGTATAGCACGGGAAATGCTTCCAGTTAGAAGTAGAACTATGTAGCGGTTGTTAATTGTTAACATTGTACAAATCGTGCTTTGGTGTTCTGAGAACTGATGTAGAATATATAGTTTCATTAGAACAGTGATAAAAAAAGGAAGAAGAACAAAGATATCAGATACATCTGATAGATGTAAGCGGCGAAATTTAGCGATACATTTGTGCGTGCCTCAGTATCTTCTGAAAATTTCTTCATCAAAAATGAACAAAGCAACCCAAAACTAATTGGACATAACTTTTTGATCATATTGAAATACCAAAGAAAATTTGGCGAAGAGGGTGATATCGGTGTCCATAGAGAAGTCGTGTTATTCTCAATACACTGGAATTCTTAAATAGATTTTGAACTGACTCATAGTTCGTTAACCAATAATTTTATCTTGTGGTAAAGATATTCAAGTTGATCTCATTTTGAAACAGACACTAATTTTTGTAATATTTTTGGTATCGTAAATTGTTTCTGTGTAGTTCTGCACCAATTTGCTACTTAAAAAAAGTTCAAATTGTAAGTAAAGTTAATGTTTATCATATAAAGGCATAGAACAAAATGGTGGTAATATATCATCATCAAATCATCTCCTATTACACACTATTCTGATGAATTGCAATAGTTTTTTACTGGTATGGTAATGAAAAACTATTAAGTAATTGTTTTTCCTTTACTGGCTGTCTACCATTTTGAAGGAAAATCGGGCATTTAAGATAGATTTGTGATCTTTAATAGAAAGCCCTGAAAACAAAATGGCGGTTCAAATGTTTCTTAATTCCATTATAGTAGTACCATAAAAATCGTTAGACAAAAAAGTTCATATGTCCACAATTGTATGTGTTCCATGATGATGGTGATGATAAATATATTGTTCTTCATAACATTTTCCTCCCATAAGTACATTTATCTAAGTAAACGTGTTTTGCAACAACAATTAAAACTTTTGCACGAATACTTAGTAGTTTGTGTGAGAAGTGATGAATAAAAAGGATGGGCGCGTCATGCTCGCATACCAGAGTTGGAAGATATTGAAGGTAATCCAAATACAACCTCCAGGCAAGTAGCCCTCTAAGCAACTGTGTTGAATATCCTACATGACAGCCGCTACCGTCCCTATCACGAAAGGATTTTCTTCATAGAGAAAGGCTTTGTTGCTGGTTTTTGAAACAGGCCCCTCTAACGTTATAGGATTTATTGTTTGATAGGGATGACATTATCAACCTTCACAACAGTCATCTCTCAACTAGGTAAAATTCTTAGAGAATGGTTGAAGTTCATGATCATCAGCGGTTTAGCGGCAATTGTTGGTCTAGGATTAGACCAGCCGTTCCATAGTTCTTTAAAGACTAGAGATAGATGTTGAGGATAACCCCAGCACAACCTTCAGGCAAGTAAACTACAACTATGGTGTATTCTAAGTGACCATGTTGAGTATCCCACATGAGAATCACTAGTATCCCTATTAATTCCAACGTGTGCAGGGATTATCACGATCGCATCTTTTTCAAAGAATAACTTTGTCACTGGTATTTACAAGCTATTACTATTACAGAACTTCTTTCGTCAATCCTCTTCATAGATGAAGCAACCTTTAGTAGTGAAGACATCATCAACCTACACAGTAGCCATCTATGAGTTAGGTAGGATCTCAATGGAATGGTTGAAGTTTACTGTCAGCAGTGGTTTAATAACACTATTTTGGGTAGGATTGTTGATGATCATCTATTTGAACCGGCAGTTCTTCCACAACGTCCTAAGGGCCCAATGAAGATAACCCAAGTACAACCACTAAGCAAGTGACCCGCAAGTGTAGTGTATGCCAGAAGACTATATTGAATTCCTAATAAGAAGTGTGGGAATTCGCTTCAAAGACAAAAGTTTTGTGAGATTTCTGTCGTCAGTTCTCTTTACAAATAAAGCAACCTTTGGCAGGGATAACATTATTAACCTTTATAACAGTCCTCTGCGAGTTAAACAAAATTTCTTTGGAATAGTTGAAATTGATTACTAGCGACGGTTTACCATCAATCGTTCTTCCACAACTCTTCAAAGCTCGAATATTCCACAAGATGTTGACGATAATCCCAATATAATCTCCAAGCATGACCTGTCATTGTGGTATACACCAAGCAACTCTGTTGAGTTTTCTATATGAGAATCATTGGTTACCCTAGTACTTGTAGTATGTGCAAGGACCATCACGAGTGGATATATTCTTCACAGATAAATTAACTCTTGGTAAATATAATGTCATCACCCTACTCGACAGTCTGCAAAGTAATTAAAATATCTATGAATAGGTGACATTTATCATCAGAAGTAATTTAGTATCAATGTTTGGGCTAGGATTTTTGTTCTTCACAACACTTTAAAGGCCCAGTATTCTACAAGATATTGAGGATAACCCCAATACAATTTTCTACATGAACACTACTAATATCCTTACTATGTGCAACCATGCACACGTTACAAGGGCTATTTTGAGCTAATAATCTTCAAAAAGAAAAGCATTTCGGCTGGGTTTGCAATTACTATTGTAGAATTTCTTTTTTCAATGCAGACCATAGATAAAGAATCTTTTGTAAGGATGGGATCATCAACCTAAACAACAGTCATCTGCGAGCTAGGTAGAATCCATATAGAATGGGTAAAGTTTATTATCAGGGGCGGTTTAGAATCAACGTTTAAGCTAGAATTATCGGTGACCACCAGGGAAGTGACCCGCAAGTGTGGTGTCTGTCAAGCGATAGTGTTGAATATCCATCAAGAGAACCGCTACTATCTCTTGCACTTACGTGTATAAGAACTAGCACTAGCGCATTTTCTTCAAAGGAAAAGACTTTCTCACTGGTTTTTGCAACAAGGCATTCCATTATGGAATTTTTGTAGTTAACTCTCCTGCCAGATGAAGCGACTTTTGGTAAGTTTGACATCATCTGATTTTCTGTAGAATTGTTGAACTTTAACAGAGGTTTAGACTCGATGTTTCGGCTAGGGTTATTGATAACCACCTAGTTGGACCAGCAGTTCTTCCACAACAAGGATTCATAAAGATATTGAGGATAACCCCAATACAATCCCCAACAAATTGATGCGCAATTGTAGTGTACACCAAGCAACTGTGAACAGTTATACAACATCAGAACTAGTAGTATCCTTAGCACTTGCAATGTGTGCAAGGACTATCACAAGTAGATTTTTTTCAAAGAGAAAAGTTCTGTTGCCAACACAACAGTCACCTGCCTTCATATGTTCACATTCAGCAATGGTTTAGCATCAATGTATGGTCCAGGATTATTGGGTCGTTCTTTCAGAACTCTTTAAAGGTCCAGTATTCTATAAAATATTGAGAATAACCCCAGTTCAATCTCTAGAAAAGTGTCCCGTCCTTGTGAGCCAAGCGATTATGTTGGGTATTTTAAGTGAGAACCGCTAGTATATTTATTACATGCGATGTATGCAAGGACTATCGTGAGCTGATTTTCTTCAAAGATAAAATCTTTGTCTCTGGTTTTTGCAACAGGCCACTACCATTATGGGATTTTTGTTGTCAGTCATCTTCACAGATGAAACAAATTTTGGTAAGGATGACATTATTAACTTAGATGGAGCAGTCCTTCTTCTACAACTCTTTAAAGGCCCAGTAGTCTGTAAGATATTAAGGATAATCCCTGTATAATCTCCAAGCAAGTGACCCACTATTGTGATGTATGCCAAGAATCTATGTTGAGTATCCTACATGAGAACAGCTACTATTCCTTCCACTTCCATCATGTGAAGGAATTATCACGAACGTAATTGTTTGAAGATACTTGATGATACTCCATCTCACTTCAATGTTAACGGCCGCCAGAGCCTTAATAACAACATCTACACATGGGCGACGAGGCAATTCTGCTGCATGACTTGTCTGGTTACGCGGCTTAAACCCCTTTAACTTTCACCTGTGGGTCGACTTGAAATGCGTCTTGAATGCTGAGTCAGTTTTTGATGTGTAGACATTTAAACAACGTGTCAACCACGGATACAGTCCGGAAGATTTGATGGATGCGTCAATCCATGATGCGACATGTTCCGCTGTCAAGTGACCATCTAGGATTACAGACTCAGTGTGTGTTTGGGGCCATATGTTCATATGAACTTTATTGTTCCTTTTTTAACAGTAAGCACCACCTGAATGTTGTTCGTATAGTTAACATTCAATCTAACTATAGTTCCTCCAGTTGTTTACCAACTAAGTGATTTTCATCATACGTTTAAGGAAAAGTTATTGATTAAGGAGCAAGCCAATTGTCTATCATACCCAAAAGAATCTCATCTCAGACTGTGATAGTAGCTTTGGCAATCATAGCAATCATTCAGTCGTCTCTTAGTACCAGATCTGATGGGTAACCATCTTAACCAAGCGCATTAAAACCGTGGATAATCATGACAACGGTGACCATTTTTGACTGGCACCTGAGGCCTAACTGTACCGACTTTGTGCTTTCTAAAACAAACTAAAATTGGTTTTTACAACCTTCCTCACGCATTTCAATGCAAATCGCACTCATCTGTATGCAAAGAATTAATTGACCTGCTGAGCAAGTAAGTCGGACTCTGCATTCGAACCGTTTTATGAAGATAGCCGAAGGACTGGCCGCTCGTTCGCATCGCCACACACCAGCTGGCGTCTGGCGTTGCGGGCACCACATTGCAGGCGTCTCCTGCTTCGGCGTTCCGCAGGACCGAACCTTCGCCGAACCCCATTGAATGGCGGGTTATGGCTCTTCCGATAGTCCATCAGGCGCATCGCCCGGCGGGTCATTGCTCGTGGCGGCGAAGATGAGCCAGATCGCACTTTTCAGCGGCCGCCCGTGATCGCGAATGCTAACGAATCGTTAGCTGCAGTCGTAACAATCGCCGCGCTCTAATCCATTCATAGTGCATAATAGCGCCGTAAACGGCCTAGCGGGCCCATCGCTCGCTTCGCGCAATCCGAGGGTCATTCCATGGTGAATACATTCCAATAATCTCATCCGCACTTCATTGTGACTGCTAACCCCCACCCCTACCCTACAAAAGTTAAATTGAAGTCTTGAACTTGAAGAATGCACATCAGAAATGTAGAGGAAGAGAACAAATTATTCTGCTCCCATCAGACTCTAGAGGAAAAGGTGTTTGAATTTATATGATAAGAAGTTAAGTTATGATAAAATTGATTGACTACTTAAAAGCCATATGGGCCCTCTAATTGTAGATCACATATTGCGACCCCCACCTTTACACCACAAAAATTCAGTTGAACCCTCAAGTCGGAAGATTGCATATCAGAAATGTAGAAGAAAAGTGGGAGAGGTAAATTAATTTAAAAGAGAACAAATCATTCTTGGAACAAATTATTCCGTCTCTCTCTGAAGGTCAAACTCTAGAGGAAAAAGTGGGTGAATTGATATGTTAAGAAGTTAAGTTATTGTTTGGCTACTTAATAGCCATACTGTACCGCCACTTCTACTCCACAAAAGTTAAATTAAACCCTTATGGCTGAAGAATGCACATCAAAAATGTAGAAGAAGAGTGAGGAAAAGATATCAAAATAAATATAAGGGTTCAAATTATTCTATTTCCACCTGAAGGTCAAACTCTAGAGGAAAAAGTGAGTGGATTGATATGCTAAGGAGTTAAGATATTGTTTGGCTACTTAATAGCTATATGACCCCTGCAATTGCTGATAATATACTGTACCACAAAAGTTAAGTTGAAGCATTGAGCCTGAAGAATGTACATCAGAAGAAGGGGGAAGAGATCGAAATGATTTTAAGAGAGAACAAATTATTCCGTCTCTATCTGAAGGTCAAACTCTAGAGAAAAAGGTGTTTGGATTGATATGCTAAGAAGTTGTATTACCGTTTAAGTGGATGTAATAACATCCACTCAAACAATAAAATAGATTGGCTACTTAATAGACATATAACCCCTGTAATTGCTGTTTAGATACTTCAGCCCCCACCTCTACCAAACAAAAATTAACTTGAAGTCTGAAGGATGCACATCAGGAACGTAGAGCCAGAATGAGAGAGATATGAAAATGAATTTAAGAGGGAACAAATTATTCTGTTCCCATCTGAAGGTCAAACTCTAGAGGAAAATATGTTTGGATTAATATGCTGATCACATACTGTAACCCTCCCCTCTGCCCCACAAAAGCTAATTAAACCTTTAGGTCTAAAGGATGCATAACAGTAATGCAGAGGAAGAGCGAGAGAAGAATATTAAAATTAATTTAAAAAGAACAAATCATTCGGTCTTTATCTGAAGGTCAAATTCTAGAGAAAAAAGTGTTTGGCTTGGCAACATGTCAATATGTAACGTACTGCTACTTATGACAGGCAGGCAGAACAACGTACGAACTTACGGACAAACAGACAAACTGGGATTAGTAAGCAGCTTCTGCTGCTATTCAATGAGATAAAAGAAAGAACTAACCAATAGGCGACGAGTATCCAATGAGATGCAATGTTTGGAACTAATCAGAAGCCAAAATTATATGAGAAGGGCAATAGTCCTCTTAGCTGACCTACATGTCCCTGAAATTAGTTAACATGTTGTTAGGCTTACAATCGGTTGATTTCGTTATCACAACAACCAAAGAAACCTCAAATTATGCATCTAATAGTAGCAAATATCCCATTTTTGTGGTGTGAAAAAGCGCAATGTGTAAATTGAATGAAAAAGTTTCTGTAGTGGATTGAGTGTGGCGTATTTTTAGTATTGGGTAGTCCAGAAATGGACTACAGAATTTCTCAAAATCACCAATAAGGAAGGAGCATCGATAAGGACCAGCCAGTGAGAGGCAACATTTAGAGCCAATCAGAAAGCAGAAAAAGCAAACAAAAAACAAAAGAGGAACTTCAGAAATTCCCAAACTTCCGATCCTGTCTTGTTTGAGGTCACCTTGATGCAAGAGCGATTCGAATCCGGGACGCTTAGATAAGAGTTAGAAGCGGCGTAATGCCACCGGACTGTCCAGTTTCGCCAATTGTGCGCGAACCGGTCCGATTCTAGGATGCCCATTGTCTGCTCCCTCCGTCATCCGAGACAATCGGCCGGAACGCAGACACTCCGGGCAACACTTTCGTTGCTGTAAGCTCAGTGAACCACGCATTGGGAGATTTCGCCTTCTAAGTCACGATCTGGTCGATCGACCGCAACAGGTGATCTGCAGGCGCTGCGAGTGCACGGAAGGGGAAACAAATGATACTCGCGAAATGCTGCACTTTAGGCAAGATTTGTAAAAACCAAACAAATAAAAGTATAGCGCTTTTATGCAAGAGTCGTATTAAAAAATGTATTTATGTAAATCCCCAATCACTTCTGTGATTTTTTTGCCATATTTGATTTGTGCTATCTTTTGTCACTAGCGCTGCAGTTGGCTGATTATATAGTGACGTCACCGGCAAATAACCGAAACCTTTAGCATCTAATAAGGAGGTTGTAAGAAATTGCGCCAATTCTGTAACTCGTCCACTTTATTAAGACTAATGTAATTCAGCAATTGCGAACGGTAACGCTAACAACTGTAATTAGTCTAGCAACGCAAACAAACGGTGCGGCGCGCACTAAAAACCCTTAACCCGGCCCTCCCCGCTACTTACCGCGTGCTGGGCGAAATTCAAGCGAAAAAGGGAGGCGCGGCGCACAACGCTCGCAAGGTCCAATCGCAACATGGTAGGCGCGCGGGTCACGAACTCACCACCGGCGCGCTACGCGAAGGGGCGGCCTCCGCGTGCGCTCATTGTGCAAGCACCTGGGCAGTGCGCTGCTGAATGACCAGGCAGCGCGAGGGCAGAACGCGCGTACTCACTCTCTACTCCAGTGACCGCGACTTGCGGAACGCGAGCGGCGACTACCCCGCCGGCGCGGACGAATTCGGCACCGCGAAATAAAAACAAGAGGCGACCGGCCGCCCCCCACGTGGGGTCGTACCGGAGACCCAGAGACACGAAATCGCGGATCGCGCCTTTTGCGGCCCGCTTATCTAGATCGGTCCCGATAATGATATGCTCGGCGACCCGCGCACCGCGTGCACGCGCGGGGCCCCCGTTTATTGCGAACTTGGACTGGATTCCTCGCATCTTCAGGCCAACGCCGTTTCGCACCTCGATGCCGTAATGATAGGCTTGACGAAACGAGGGAACGAACTTTCCGGTCAAGCCTCATCCTCCTCATAATCCCAAATGGGCACGTTGCCAAAACCCAGTCTTCATGTACAAACCTTCCATTTTTAAACTCTTATCTACAATTTGCAACACCAAAATTCTCCCGCTGCTTTTCAAAGTCATAACAGAATTACCTCATCCTACTTAGAAACCATAATTGTGATTAGTTATATCAAATCTGTTAAAATATCTCATTAGAAGCAGTTACTTTATAGAAATGTTTATCACTCAAAGAACACATTCCACCACCCACAGCAGGCCTGCAAACCCTGCGGTCCTTATTATAATCCTTCAGTTTCTCTAAATGCCTTTAACAAGCTCGCGAATTGTTTTATATGAATGATTTTGGGATTAGCTTGGTTGTCGGGTATAAAAACTTTCAAAATGTTTCAAAGGATTGCAATAAAGGATGTAGGAGTTGCACCACCTCTACAAACTAATTGTTTTGAGTGCGTCAAGGTACTAAACCTCAAGTACCTTTACCTCAAGACTACAAATTTACTCCTATAGTCCATCACAAATATCCAAATAATGTTCTTCAATTTTATATCTATAAAACTTATGCAGAAGTTTCACATTTGAATGGTCGTGTAATTTGAATCTAAGGACACGGAAACAACCGACATCGAAATGTTACCATGGTACTCCACCAAGAAGATCTTTAGATATGTGGAGAATCTTTAGCATCTATTGGGTGGAACTTCATCTAAAGGACCACCACGAGTACTAAACACGTTTGCCCTTATGACTCATAAATCTAAGAAAGCTGTACTACTTCTATTGAAGGCCATGAAAACTTCCTTCCCAAACCTGCCACTATAGTCCAGCAAAATCATCATATCAATGCTCTTCAATTGGACGAAGATTCGTAATTTAATAGAAGGTTCCTAATTAATCATTCTTTCTAAAAAATTTATTGCGAACTCTCAAGGACACCTTAAGAATTTTCTTTGGACGACTGATTAAGATTTCAGAGAAGGTTTCGGGGTGTAAGGGTCCCACAACATCTAAGGACCCAAGTGTCAACTCCACCTGCACGAAAGGCGAATACCGCCTGATACACCCTGCTAGAAAACAAACGGGACTTTGGCGACCCAGCATCGAGAGGTATAATCTGGTACCAGTAGTCTTGAGGTAACGGGGCCCTTGTGGCTGGGCTAATCATCCGCGCAAGACCTAACAATAATCTCGGATGAAATACTAAGAAACAGACTCGGCGAGAAACAAGGACAAGAATTGGAACATAGAATATATTACAAATAGTGTAAATGGAAAGGAAGTAGCAATTGTAGAAGAAGTGGCCAAATACAATATGGGAATATTAGATTTAAGCAAAATTAAAAAGAGAGGAAACGGAAAACAGCGGTTAGATCAATACACTTAGGATCAGCAAGACGGACTAAAGAGGCGATAGGAATAATACTAAGAGCACAGATCGCCCAACAAATAAAACAGTGGGAAGCAGACAATGCAATAATATTATATGTGGACCTAAAATTGCAAGAAGAAATAACCATAATACATATCTATGCCCCCACAGAAAATTCCACAGAAGAGGAGAAAAAGGAATTCTATAAAGAACTTTAAATACAAGTAGATAAAGGTAGAGAAAGAAGCAGACACTTGCTAATAAAAGGTGCCTGAAATGCCAGGACAGGAAATAGACAGGATATAGGACACAGAACTATAGGTAAAAACGGAGAAGAAGCTGTCCTTAACAATAAAGGAAGAAGAATAATATATTTTTGCATCACCAATCAAATTCTAATCGGAAATAGCCACTTTAATCAATAGATAATACACAAAATTCGCATTAAGAAAACCAGGAAAAGCTAGAAGAGACCCTACAAGGATGGAAAACGAAAGAATGAGAAGGAAATAATTGGCCTATAGAAAAGAAGTGACAATACTAAAAACAGAAATAGTAGAACAGGCAGTAAAGAGTTGCGGAAATGTAGTAGTAAGTGAAATCCAAAAAGAACCCGGTGGTGGAATGCCGAAATAAAAGCAAAGTAAAGATCAAAAAGAAGTCTTGGAAAAGATACATATAAAGAAAAATGCGACAAACAGCACTATGTAAATAAAAACGAAGCCAAAACAGCTGTTCAAATAGCAAAACAAGAAACCTGGGAAAAATTCGAAAAACAATTTAGACGAAGTTGAACGAGGACAATGGAAAAGAGTTCTGGAAAGTCGTCAAAGGACGAAGAGTTAAATATGGAAGAGAGGTATGGAGCATAAGAAATAATGAAGACATTATTGACACAAGAGAAGACAGAATTCTAGTGATATGGAGAAACCATTATAACAAAATAAAGAAGAACAGTTTATGAAAAAGAAGAAGAAAGAGACATAGCCATGGAAGAGGTGATAGAAGCTGTGGAACATATGAAACTAGGAAAGGCAGGAGGTAGCGATGGTATTACTACAGAAATGATAAAGTTTGGTGGAGAAAAAGCACTAAAATGAACCACGACCACAAAATTTCATCAATGAGTGGGCCGGAGATGGCACGGCGCCACTCGCCAAAGTCCGACATGGGCCGGACAGGTTTTTGACGGGTGGTGGGGGCAGGCCGAATCCCCCTCCCCCCCCACTTAAGGGCATGCGCTCACATAAGGCTAACCAAGCCCTCCTGTCCCTAAAAGCGGCGCCATCACCCCTAAGAGTCCAACACCAACGAGGGGGAACCGAGAAGCCTGCCTCGGTTGGCTCTCTCCCTCCCCTTAGTCCTCGTGTCGGTAAGGTTCCCCTTACCACGTTTGGCGAGTACCCGTCGAGGTCACTCACGTGATACCTCTACCCCACTATTACTGAAGGCGGCATCCGTTACCCACAAATGTAGGATTGGGTAGCTCCACCAGAAGTTTTACGGGTTTCACTCGCCACGGGGTAAGGCGCACTACCCACTCGTGTCGGTAAAGTTTCCTTTACCACGTTGGACGAGGAGCCATCGAGGTCACTTGCGTGAGCCTCTACTTTACATCAAGTTGATGCTTTTTGCATCCGTTACCCACAATTGTGGAATTGGGTAGTTAAAAGCACCTTTATGAACCTGCGCCGTGAAGTACACGCAGGCCCGCTCGTCTTGGTAGAGTTTCCTACACCACGTTGGACGAGCAGCCGTCGAGGTCGCTTGGGCGAGCTTCTACCACATATCGCTACTGCTACCGTCGCTCGTTGCCCTCTGTGCAGGGATTGGGTGAACTGCATAGCAGTTTTTAAGATATATGTCAACAAGCCTGAAAAGGGGAAAAATACCAGATGACTGGAAATAAAATATAATAATACTCCTGCATAAGAAAGGAGATACAATTGATTGCGTCAATTACAGGGCAATACTCCTCTCCTCTATAACACAGAAGATACATATATTCAAGAATCCTAGAAAGAAGATTACCAGAAGAAGTGGAAAAAAGGTATGTGTAGAACGACCCGCGTGCAGACCACAAAAACAAACGCAAGACCATATATTTGTACTAAGAACTGTCGTAGAAAAAGGAAACTTATTTTACCTAGCATTTATAGATCTAAACTCAGTTTTTGACACGATGCCCAAACAAACAATATGGAATGCATTAACCGAACTAGAAGTAACATGCCAACTACAACAAGCCATAAAAAGAGTATACGCTAAAGCAAAAGGAAAAGTGCCCATTAGAGTGAAGGAATCTCAAAGCTTTGAAATGAAAAAGGGGATTAAACAAGGCGATTCACTGACAATTAGTTCTCTACTGTTCCTAATAGCAATGAATCAGATTATTCAGGAAGCAAAAGAACCACGATTCAATGTGAAAGTAGAAAATTGGAATTTAGGGCCCATGTATACAATGTATATGCAATATATGCAGATGACATAGTACTGCTAACAGACAACAAGAAACCTATAACAGGCGTTAGACAAATGAAAAAGAGCTATAGAAAGAAGAGGAATGAAAATAAACACAAAAAAGAGTAATGAAAATCTAGAAAAATGGTACAAACGAAAACAAGAATAATATGCAACGGAAAAATGCTCGAATGGGTCAACAACTATGAATATTTAGGAACAATAATAAACAAAACTAGAACGATAGAACATGAGATTCTAAACATAAGAGACAAAGCAAACAAAGCATATTGTGCGATAAATAAACTGATAATAATGAAAAGGGAAGTAAGCACGCAAACAAAGCTTAGAGTATATAAAAGCATATATAATCCAATATTAATGTATGGAGCTCAAAGCTGGACAATACAAGACAAAACCAGAAGTAAAATAACGGCTACTGGAATGAAAAAAATACAGTAACTAGAGAAGGACTAGGTCACGAACCGCTAGTGCAAGAAGTGGGGAAAAACAATTTCAGTGGTATGGACTCATAGTTATGATGTCAAGAAATCGAGACCCAAGAAAAATATTGGAAGCAAAGCCAGAGGGAAAAAGAAGCAGAGGAAGACCAAGGGAAACGTGAGAGCAAACCCTAGAAAACAAACCAAAACGGAGAGGATAACAATCAAAAGGAATAAAAAGAATGGCAGCAAACCTAAACAGTTTCCGGAAGGGGAGAACAGTCTAGGGCATAAGGAAAAAGGAAAAAAAGAAGAAAAAGAAGAGATGGTTCCTTTGAATGGTAAATTTTTGCAAGTGCAATATTTTAATTCGGCATCGCATTTATTCCAAAGCCAGTATTTTATCTTCACATATATAAGGTTCTATATTTTCCATTTTTTTAAATTATCTTTGTTCTACAATCATTTCTACGAAATAACTATTGCGATTTCAGTCATCATCTAAATAATTAGATCTAAAAATCCATTGCAGAATCATCTTGAGGTATTTTATAGAGTGGCTGCAACCGGTTTTTCTGAAGACAACTCCTCCAGTAGGATTAAATTTGAAAAACTTTTATCCAAATTGCCCAAAAAAAAAATTATTATAATATGAATTCCATAAAAGTTGAAGAAGATTCGTGAAGGGTAAAGCAAAAGTGATAGACAATTGAATTGTTAGGGCATTTGGTACAAACAGAACCATAAATAATGCAGGAAGGTTACAAAATGATATGGAGATTGATTTGAAATGAGGAAAAGTAATGTTCAATGAAAACTGATAAATTTTGCCTCTTTGTATGATTAGATTATACTATAAAGTCAGATCAGTTTTGAGATTTAGCTCTATAATAATAATGGTAAGGCTCTACGCCCCGCGTGGGAGCACGGCCTACGAACTGAGAGGTTAAGGCTCTCATACGTTCGCTCTCTCCGCCCGGTTGTCGCGGATCATCTCTGATGCGGGGCGATGAGGCAAGCGCTGCGCCTAAGACGACCGCCATTATTACCCCTTGTTCGAATGAACGCAGGTACTCAATTATTTTTAGTGACTGAATAGGCCACCCCCCAGTCATCAGAGAGCACCGGGAATTGAACCCGGGTCCGTCAGCATCGCAGCCCGTCCCTCAACCACAGGACCACGCTGGCTCTTAGCTATATAGGATGTTTTAAAATTTGCATTTTTCTAGAGGAGAGTGATTACATGTTTTGAATAAGAATCTATGTTGTACCGTACTTGTAGCACTTCGTGCACAAATTTGTTCAAATTTACGATTGACAGGTGGAGTGGTTAGGTCATATTACGGCAAGAATCATCTGATGGCACGTAATGGTATACTCTGCCTCATAAGCAGATACTTATGTCCAATTTAGTTGCTATTGCGCTTCCGTTGAACGTAGTTAAATAAGTGTTTGCGTATAGCAAAGCTAAATGTAAGGGAAAAGCTTCCCATCTGCTTTATGAACAGCATTACTTTGTACACCTTTACCGTTAACAAGGACGACTACGGTTTTCCAAGGAGGCTTTGTATCTCCGATTTTGAAGAAGACGTACCTCATCGAGTTAAAAAACCCGTTAACAAGCACCCAAATCATTGCGTGTCCAATGGGTGTGGTTTGTTTGAAACGTTTTGCATGAGCAACAACCACACTTTTACTTTTTCCAAAAGGTACATTCAACGGATCTACCTCTACAAATTATTGGACGAGTTCTTCGAATATGCACCTTAATTATTCAAGCTCAGAATTGCACTTTGCACTTTCGATTGTTTGGCTTGACTGGATTTAACTCCACTTCTGCTTACGAGACTATAGAGCCAAGGGAAGATTTTTGAGCGAGTGTACCAAGATTGATTCGTAACTACAATGCGGTCATCATATTGATCACTATTGTAGTGGACCAAGATCCAATGCAACACACAACTGGAACACCAAAACAAAAGCGACATCTGTTGAATGATTTTATAAAACATGCCATTGGATATAATCCTTTTCGTACAGGAAAGTGGAAATAAGTTTTGATTGTCGTTGAAATTACGCCAGTACCTTTTTTAAATTTTTGATTATCTGTTAATGGATAATATAAACTCAATAGACCCAGATAACAAAATTACAAAAAAAAAACTTTAAAGTTAGGCGGATCCGGACAAACAAACCTTCACCATTTTTCCCTAATCCTTTTTACATATAATATTGTATTGCCTAAGGTACAAATAATTATTTTTGTGTCATCTAACGCGTTGGAAAGCAAGATGGAGCATTCAACAAAAGGTTCGCGTCTTAACCGCTCGTTGAAGTTTCTCAGTCCCGCGATGAAAAAATGCGTCTTTCAAGTCCGAAAAGCGCGTTATCCACTGAAAGGCGACGCTCTCGTTTCAAGAGAAGGTCCGACCCAGCGCTCCTCGGCCCTGCAGCACTCTTCGGTTTTTCGCGACCGGCGCCCCGATTCGGCGCGCACAGCCGCGGGCCGCAGCCCTAGGCGCGCGGTTTGTTCACGTCCGGATGCGTTGCCGACGGTGTCACCATCCCAAACAGGGCGGTGCAGTCCGCGCCGACATAGCGGCTACTCCAGTGACCAAGTGAAGACCGGTTGCAAAATCTCGCGAATGTAGCAGAGGATAACGGCAAACTCGCTCCATAACTCGAGATTCCCTTTGGCCCAGAACGCAGTCACTCGGTCACGAGGATCGCGATTTGTTGACACTTTCACGGCTATCGGACGCTGGGAACTCGCGGTAAAAAGCGGCGTTATCTAGAAAGAATGGCGGCCGTGCTTCGATTGGTTTATGAGGTGATCAACATCCTTTTTTTGGTACCTCATTCCAAACGAGCTGCAGAAGTTGATCTTGGTATGGGGGTCACTGTTTGTTCATTCTTCTCTGCAAAATCTGTCGTTTTATCAATTATTGTTTTGATTTTCTAATTGCAGAGATCTCCGAAGGGTGGAATGGTTTTCTTTAGTGATAACGGACATTTTCGTACTACAACTATTCCTATAAAAAAATACTTCGAGTCCGTCGAAGTACTAAACAATTACTAAAATGATTTCTGTCTATCAATTTTATTTACATTTTGAAGGTCCAACTTGAAACATATAGAAGGAAAGCTATGGATAAAAAGAGCAAACGTTGAAACTTCTTTAACAATCTAAATTTTATCGTTATCAGTGTAAAGTACAGACTTAGCAATTACGTATGAAGTACGATGGCGACTAGATACCCTCCACGACTCTGCTCACATACGACCATTTTTTTAATGATGTTTTCCCATAAATGCGACTCATTTCTGATCTTTGCTTTTAGTACTGGAATAGTAGCAAGTTTATTGACCTAAATCCTTTCATTCAAATCAAGTCTAATAGAGAGGTAACTCCTCTGCGATATAACACGATCAGAAAAATTGGTTCAAAGTAAAGTGAGTGTGCTTAGTGACATGTGGCCCCATCTTGTTCAAACCACATGTCATCCGAGTTCATATCGTTGGTCCCAACAAAAAAATTGTTTATCATCTAGCGATAACTACACAATTGACACTAACAGCGTTGCCAGCTTCGTCCTCAAAAAAGTACGGGCCAATAATTGCTTCATCCCAAAATGCAGTGCAAACAGTGCATTTTTATACATGGTTTGGTTTTTAATGAATAACATGAGTTTTTTCTCTACTCCAGATGCAAAATTTTTGTCAATTCACAAATCACTTAAAGCAAACTTAGCTTTACCACTCAATACGAGTTTTTTTGTAATAAACTTGGTAAATTATTACGTTCAATCAATGGACGAAGTTTCTTCGCCTGTTTTCGTAATAAACTTGTATGATATAGATGCATTGCTGCACAGCATATGGCGCCATGATGGCTTTTCCATGTGTTTAGATACTTAAAGTTTAATTTGGACCACCCTATATAATAAAGGGGAGGATCTGAATAAACAAGTTTGTTTTGTCATTTTTGCTTTATCGATGCTTAACTACATTTTTTGCACTAGATTTTTATGTCAAAAAAATTAATTTTAAAGTGCAAAACATACCATGGTTGTTCTGTGACGTCACCAACAAGGTAAAAAGCGTGCCTAAAGACTCGCCCACTCTTAACACTTCACCGCTACAAAAGCCACCCTCAACTCCGAAAAAGCTGCGGTGCCCGCCCCCACGAGGTGTGCAGCACTAAAAATTGCACCTCCACTTCAGCATCTAGGCGCTCGTTTAGCAACAGCAAAAGGTCATCGAGACGATCGCCGCAACGTTGAACCAGCCCCCCAATAAACCCGAGAACCTCCTCCAGGGCTTAGATGCATTGTTTAGATTCCTCCAGAAACTGAATGTAGCGAAAATGAAGAATCTCCTCCTTAAGATACTCGATTAAAAGGAGCGTCTAACTTGGAGTCATCTTCGGGGGGCTGATGCATCACGCCTATGACATCTCAGTCTTTCTGTATCCACTTTATGGATAAGTAGCTCATTCGGCCTGTCCATATCTGAATTTCCTTCTGGAAGGACCACCTTCTGGAATTTATTCACAGATATGTTTTGGATGTCATTCTGGTTCAGAAGACTTATCTCAAGGGCGACCAGACTTCCAAATTATGCCTGCTATCGCACCGATCGACAACTAGCGACAAAGGGTGGAAACGGAGTTTTCAGGAAGTCTTGCCTAGAGCACTTTCAAGACCCACCCCTAGTCACTGATCGTCTGTAAGCCACCGCCAATAGCCTTTACACAAAATATCACTAAAATGCCAGGCTAACTTCTGCCTACAACTCCTCGTTGCTAGAACGTCTCCTTTTTCCCGAGGACGTGGACGCCGTCATTCAAGAGGGCATCGGGACTGCCTTAACAGGAGAACTAAATTCTAAACCTCCCTTGCGAAACAGCTGTGTGACCAACACCAACGGCATGACGCTGCATGGATTCATCCAGCCCCGTGACTTAGTGATGACGCCTTCCCCTGGAAATCACCCATTACGGTCTCACCAGACGCTCGGACGTCTTTACATCAGCGCAGGATATCTAGGCTACAGCCTAGGGACCCGCATCACAAACTGATACAAATTTTATTTTAAATAGACTGAAATAGAAAATGACGGTTTGAGGTAAAATATGTTATGTTATGTATTCCATATCTCCACTCTTGGTAGGGCCCGTATTACCGGTTTAGCCTAGGGTTCTGCAGATCCTAAATCACGTCCTGATTTACATCACTATTTTTAAATGCGTCCTCGTGCAGTAAACAATGGACTACGTCAGCGAGCTAGACAGCGATCACAACCTGGTTCTTTTTACCCCGGAGATCTCCAATAGAGCCAAAGACGGCTTTCGCCGTCCACCTAAGGCTGATTATGGGAAACAACCCCACCATTCGCTCCTGCGAACACCTGGAGAAGACAGTTTAACACCTCACCGCCTCTATCCAGGAATCTATTCGCTTCGGATCGAATCCCGTCCGCTCTGGAAATGGAAGGTATCGTGGGGAAGCTTGCGGAACATGCAATATATAAGCGCCTGAGGCTAGTTATCGAAGACCTTCAACTGATTCGGGAGAATAAGTTCGGATTCCGTCCCGGCCACTCCACTACCTGCAGTCTCTCCGGATAGTGGAACGCATTACCGAGGGCTATACGAGAAGTAATCCACAAAACTAGTTTGCAATCCTACTGCCAATGATCCGGCTAATTGGGTCCTTCCTCTTCGGAAAGAAGTTCCGAATCAAGTTCGGTGGCGTGAGGTCATCGGAGAGGCGTCTCCGAGCTGGCGTCCTCCAAGGCTCCATCCTGTCTCCTGTGCTTTATAATATATATGTTTGGGACATGCCGAAGACGCTCTTTGCTGGCCCAATATGCAGACAACATGGCGATGCTATCCAACTTGCTGAAACCCTCGCTCATCACACGGCAACTCCAAGTACACCTAGACGACTTAGAAGATGAGTGCGAACGATGAAGAATGGGAATGAACGCAGAGAAGAGCATGGAGGTTCTGTTCTCCGTCAAGAAGCAACTTCACTGGCGATGTGACCTAAGATACCTCAAGATCTTTGGAAGGAAGAAACATCCTAGGGGCGATTCTGGACCGAAAGCTGACCTGGAGGCCTCACATCAAAAGCGAAAGCAGCAAGCACAGAACTTAGGTCCCTTTACTACTCCGGAAGCCAGCTATCAACGAACAAGCTGCTCTTGTATAAGACAGTCATCCACCTGATAATGACATATGAGGCTCCAATTTGGACCCGGGTCACTAAAACGCATTTTAAAAAGTCGTCCAGAATCGGGATTTATGGTCCGTCTTCAGCGCCCCGTGGTTCATGAGGACACCGATATTTTTCGATGATCTAGGAATATTTCCCCAAAAACGCTCAAAATCTCCACAAGCGCCTAAAGATCTTGATCGCTCAGTGAAAAAGCTAGGAGGCGACCTTTACGGCCATCCACCATCCACGTCAGGTCTTATCAAGAGGACAGAGGTTAATCGTTGGATCCAGGGACCTCATATGTCGCCAGTGAAGTCAACGTCAACGTCAAAACGGCAGTTTTGGATTGGTACTCTCATGGACCTTATTAGTGGTCTTCTTAACAGAAGAGTACCATTATTAAAGACTATGCTACTAACCATTAGTTTACCGACAGATGAAAATGGCGTTTCTCTTCTAGGGATAGTTAACAAAGGAATTGCAATTGTAACGTGCATAAGTTGGTCTACCTTTACCTTTATTCATTATCTTTATAACTCAACTTTGTAACGATCACTATCATCTTCAAAAATCGCCACCGAATTGACGACGCCCAAGCTCTGGACACTGCAGCATTTTTGGCAAGGTGTGGAGACAGGGCCCTGGACCTAGATTGAAGCTACGGAGCGAGATGCAAGTTTTCAAACGATTTAGTTATGAACACAGAGACGTCTACAACTAAGCCAATCTCCACACCAGCCAACATATGTTGCCATGCGTGTCAGAAACCTGGGTTGATATACAGCCAATTAACCCACATGCAATCCACAATCAGTTTCAAGCTTCAACAAGGGTATTATATACATTTGATCTTTTTAATATATCTTCAAGTTTCTAGAGACTATCAGTCACTTCAAGAACGATTTAAGCAATATACACCTTTTTGTTTATCTTAATCTCATTTTCTTCCATACATGGGAGCAGCCTGTGAGCCGAAGGCAGTCTTTTAGCGGAGGCAGTTTCATCTTAGAATGATCAGAAGGTAGATAAGATATTATAACGAATTTTTGAATACTACCATAAAAACAAAGTTCGCGGCTAATACCGAAGCCGGCGTTGTACCATCACGGTCGAGAGACGAACATAATGTCTTCAATGTGCGGGCAGCTGCTATTGAGACCCCCGCGATGCTTGTACACGTGCAAGTACTAGAACAGAGCGGAATACTCCCTAATATTACGGCTGTACGAGAAGGCTCTAGAAGAGGTCAAGTTGCCGGGCGCGAAGTGCATTGTTCTAGTGCGAAATAAAGCGTGACTTAGATAAATAGAGTTACTGTGTCATAATGTAACACTAACCTTCTGTTTGAGTACCAAACGCAACCCAATCCTAGTATATCATCCTGTTGCAAAGTCAAGTACAGACCCAAAATAAAACTTGAATACCTTTACTGTTAAATTATTGTTGAATGAACCTTGAGTGGTTTTGGCAGTCTAAAAAACGTAACATTTCTGTGGATATCGATTTTGCTCTATTCACAAGATTCGTCTTGGTGTCTTAAAATTGCAACCTACTCCAAGATGATTAGGAATGGCCTACAGTTCAATATCAATTTTTGGCTGTTTTGGCCTTTTTAGTGTAGAAATCTTTAAAAGACATTTATGCATCCGTATATTGTCAAAATTCATGAGCCTACATAACAACGTGATAGGTCAAATATCTATAAAAATATTAAAATTTATTATTATTGGGATGGTATTATTACTAATCGCCTAATTATACCAGTCGTTCTTTCATAACTCTTTAAAGGTCGAGTGTCCTACAAGATTGAGGCTAGCCTCATTATAATCTCCAGGAAAGTGACTTGATGTTGGAGTGTATAGCAACTCAACTGGGTTGACTATCCTACATAAGAATCCCTAGTTTCTTTCAGGAAAAATGCTTTGCCGCTGGTTTTTTGGAACAGACCGCTATCATTATGGGATTTTTGTTGTCAATCCTTTGGTAGAGATGACGTTATCGACTTACGTGTGAAGTAGACACAATTCCTGTGGGATAATTAAAGTTTACCATTAGCAATGCTTTGGCATCAACGTTTGGACTGGGATTAGTAGTGGCCAACTCGTTTGATTAGTCACTCTTCTACAACCCCTTTACTTTTATCTATAAAAAGATATATCAAACGTAACGAAGTGAGATGAATTTTGGCCATATACGGATGAATAAATGTATTTTGAACCAAAAAGGCCAAAACAGTCAAAACTGCCATATTGAACTGCAGGCCAATCCAAATCATCTTGGAATAGGTTGCAATTTTAAGACACAGGACAAATTTAGTGAAAAGAGCAAAATCGATATCCACAGAGATGTTATGTTTTTCTAGACTACCAAAACTACTTCAGCGGAAGAATCTTGAGGAGACATGTCCAAAATTGGAGTGCACTCTATGACGCTGTTCTATGATGAAAATCAAGGGGCCAATGTATCTGCAATTTCTAAAGGATTTAATGGTCTAGTGTTGCGGACTCACTGCGCTTCATTAAAACCATCAACAAAACTCTTAATGAAAAACTTAGCTGTTACCGCATTTTGATGGCGATTGCATAACATGGCACTCGATGCGGCCGAAAGTGGGCTGTCCTGCCCAGTCTAGACGCCTCCGAATTTTCGGCACTTGATTACACACCTCGAAACTGGCCATTAACATGCAATTGTAATAATAGTCGCGCCGTAATCGCCGGCCAGCGTATTCGGAACGTAGCCTACTTGCTAAATGTTTCTTTTTTAACGTTTTGCATCACAAAAACTGGAACTAGTAAATTATGGCAGGTCGTTCGCGGCATCCACAACAGACCTAGACGGTACTAGTCCATTAATCCGGCTGCCGCATGCCAGAAACAAATGAAGCGCGAGGATTGATGCGATCCAATCTTTTAGCGCGCCACATCAGTGCATGCGAGCCCCGCTTCCTGGAGCTCATCAGCGCCGGAGAATTTTAATTACAATTAGCACCTCCGATATCGCCGCTCGCTATCGCTCCTCCGATCTAATTAAACCATAAAAGCTGTGCTTATTAGAAACAACGCAGCGCGCGCGCTTAATTATGGCGCCCATTATCTAATTTTAGGCGTAAATTTGCTATAGGTTCGCCACATTTAATTGGCAAAGGTGATCCGGAAATGGGAGCAGCGCCGCAGCACCGTGACACCTAACGATTAGAGGAGTTGCGCCAGCACAGACCTATCTCCTTATTAATTAAGTTGCCTGAAAGTAATTAAAAGAATCCTCATTTACGAAATCGGACGCTTTGATGGGGGTGCCGTTCATTATCGGAGGTGACCGTCACCTTGCAATTATTCGCACTCTATTTGCAATGACGTTCAGAACTCTTGACCCAGATCTGGGGCGGCTTCGTTATGTCAAATTCCGTATGATATGCAAAAACGAACTCACTTTTCTATTTTTACTCTCTAACTAACACTTCTATGAAGAAAGAAACGAAAAAGTGTGACTTAAATTTAAATTGCTAAATGGGCCTTATAGAAAGAAAAACCTCATTTTTTAAATTCGAATAAAAGGACATGTATTTACGGGGTACCCATTAGACGCGCCACCAGAAGGAACTTAAGGTATCTGACATACCATAATCCAGAGGCTTAAGCGACCTAAAATCTGCAACATAATGGTGAGCTAGTAGACTAATCCTCAACCAACTGGGTTTGACTAGCATAGCCGTCATACCCTGCACATACTTCTGTTGACTGTGTAGGAATCTTAGTTTACTTATCTGGACCAAGAGAAGATAACCTCCATACCAAACTCAAATCCTACCATGGGAGACCAGGCGAAGCGATGTGTGGTTGTCTGGAAGACCAGTCCCTACTGGTTACTTGCTTGGAATAGCATATACGCAATATTGTATGTAGTCATTCATTTGAACCATTTTATTTACTGGTATACCCACTCAAAGACTGAGGCAGGCCTAGATCAGAAGAAGATAATAAACAACCCTTAGATATGCTCCAACTCAAGGTTGTACCCAACTTCACTTTCGATTTTATCTTAATCGGTTATCAAACTGCAACACCATCCTCTCTCCAGCACACATCCTAAAATAGACCTGACAACTACGGCTCGAAACAAAGTCTCGCTCTCCTTACTTAAAGTCCCCAAGTTTTAGCATATATAACACGGTATATTAGCGAAATACCTAAATTTCTCATTCTAGGAGAGAGCGAATAGTTTATATTGAAAGTTAATTCACTCTCAATTAACATGCAAAATTAAAATTTAGCTACATCTAATAAAATTGTCCCAAAAATTCCTTATTGTTTTTTATAATTGCTATCAAAATAATAAGCCAAGTAATAATAACATTAAAAGACAATTAAAGAATCGTTAAATTTAGCACCCGAGTGGGACTATAGAAAGTTGGAGAATGTGTTTATATCAATCGCCAGACTATTCATTAATAAAATATTTGGCATTTTCAAGTCAGCGTAAAAAGACTAGGTTCTAACTACTAAGATGATTTTCCCCGCTTCTTTTCTAAATTTCTGATGTTACTGTCTCATGCAACTTGAGATGTACTATTTTTCCTTTAGCTTAGATGAGATAAATAAGACAGCCAGGGCATAAACAATAAATTATCAAAATAGATTAGACAAAGCGACATGCGAGACAGGGGAGACTAGATCAGTCGAAGACGAGAGAACCAAACAGATGAAATATAGAAGGGACAAAAACGAGGCATAGATGAGATATACACGACAGACGGCATAGAAAGATTAAAAAGGACATACATAAGACAAAGGCGAAACAAACAACACCTATCAGATAAGACACGGATACGATAGATATAATAAATCAGACAACACAACAGATTAGATGCAGTACAGACAAACTAGATAACAAATCAAAGAAGATGACGCTGAAAAGAGACAACAACGAGGCAAATAAGAAAAGTCATATTAGACAAGGCAACATAAAAAGCAAAGAAGGTATAGATAACATAAAGATAAGATAGGCGGAACAGATCAGACGAGACACGGACAGAGCAAGACACAAGACATTGAAGACAAAGATAAGGTACAAACAAAGACAAGATACAAATAGATGAGATATATGAGGAATAGAGACATAAAGGAGGAGGCTCAGACGAAATACAGGCAAGACAAATTAAATGAGACACAGACAAAACTTATTAGACGAAATAACAGAAAAATAGATAAGGCAAATAAAAGACGCAAATGAGGCAAAAACAAGACTATAGACCAAACAGAAGAATCACAGAAAGGACAAAGGGAAAATATAGACGAAATGGACGTGACAGACAAGACAGAGAAAACAAGATATAAACAAGAACGGTGTAATACCGTAAAGGAAACTTTCTACAGCGGTGCGAAATCGTAACGGTCACTTCCGGTTGCCATTAACCGATTTGGCTGAAAATCAATCCCATGGAAGGTACTGACCTAAGATGTGTGTATGCCAAGTTTGAAGTGATACGTTGGATAGAACGGAAGTTATAGTAAAGAAAACCCTAAGTTTAATGTGTAGTGAATAATACGGAAATAACGTGTGGTTCTTTCTAATTGGCAATCTGCAATTTTGTTGAGGGCGTCTGCTTTAATATGTGTAGTGTAATAACGAGAACAATATACGAGTGTGTTTTCATTTCTAATATTGGTGCCGAAACCCGGGAAGAAAAGTGACGAGTGTTGTGATAGAAAACTGAACCTTAAAACCGTGAGTAAATAAACACTTATAAAACTGATGTGAACTAATACTATGAACTTGTAAAATTTTTGTGAATTAATACTATGACCTTCTAAAATTTTTGTGATTTAATTCTATGGACTTATAAAAATCTGCCGTTTCGGAAGTGATACTATACAAATGAACTTTGAAAATTTTAGATTTTGGAATTAGGTAGTTTAACTTAATCGACTTACAAAATATTATTTACACTTTTACTGACATATGAACTTTGGTTTATTACAACTGAACATTATTTTTTGATTCGAAATTGTGAATAACCTTGCGAACAGTGAAGATTTTTTTTAACTTTTTAACGACATTTTATTATTACACTATCAAAATGGAGAATTTAATAAAAGGTCAAATGGAGTTTTTTGAACAGGTGAGAAAGGCTGAACGTAATTTTAAAAAGTCAATTTATGAGACACAAGGAAAAATCAGTTATTTAACAACAAGAATTGATTTATTGAATAAGTTGGAAGAAGCGTTTAACTAAAATCATTTAGAAATAGTATCAGAAGTAACAGATGAGCAAAGGGATGGGACACCATATTTCATAAATGATGTGCAAGATTCGTTTCAAGAAAGTGTGATTAACTATACAAATCCCGTCTTAAAGAGCATCTTGATATGAGTAATTCAAGTGTCACAAGGGCAAATATAAGTGATACTACGTGCATCACTAAAGAAAGCAGTTCTGATGTGCAGTTACCACGAATACAACTACCAGATTTTTCAGCAAAATATACCGAGTGGCAGTCTTTCTATGACATGTTTGTTTCATTAATACATGGAAACAATACACTTTCGCCGGTACAAAAACTGCATTATTTAAAAACAAGTCTATCTGGTGAACCTGAAATGCTTTTGAGAAATTTCCCTACCACACCAGCGAATTACAAAGAGGCATGGGAACAATTAACGAAGAGATATAACAACAAGAGATACAGTTGCAACGCAATTCTAAAGAGTCTATTTGGACAAAAAAGTTGACATCACGAGTCTGCAAGGTCAATTAGAGAGTTACTGGATACGACTACTTCGTGTCTAAAAGCACTGAATAATCTGAACATTGTAACTCAAGAGTGGGATGCAATAATATTTTACTTGATTGTGTCTAAATTAGACGTGGAGTCACACAGACAGTGGGAAAATTATGTGAGTGGATTAGAAGATGATCTACCTAAATGGGTTTAATTGAAAAAGTTTTTAGAGACTCGCTTTAGAAGTCTGGAGATGCTAGATACAAGTAAACAAACAACACGCGCTAAATCAAACATATAACACAAGAATTAAAACCAGTTGTTTAAGGCTAAAGACGCTAAAGCATTTCATTCCGCAGTAAGAGTGAAGCCGAGTACATCTGAACAGTTATGCGCCATTTGTGACGGGCCACATTACATATATTATTGTGTTCAATTTAAGAAGCAGCCAGTACTTGAGAGACACTAGATCGCACAAACAAAAAGGCTCTGCTTCAATTGTCTTGCACCTACGCATCCACTGTTCAAGTGTCACCAAAATACATCGTGTCACAAATGTGGGAACAAACATCACACATTACTTCATTTTGAGAATGACGATAAACAAAAATATAACTCAAGACAAAACGAGAGACCTAAGGTAAAAATACAACAAGTTAAGAGGGAAGTGAATTCATCAATGAACGAGACAACTGTGATAGCCAATTTTTCGAGAGGAGATTTAAAAACTTATAATGTATTGTTAGCGACGGATATTGTAAAAACTAATTGTAGAAACGGTTCATCTTTTGTTATTCGGGCGTTACTTGACCAAGGCTCGCAAGTCTCTTTTGTTTCTGAAGATACAGTCCAATTATTAGATTTAAAATGAATAAATGTAAATGGTAAGGTGTCAAGTTTGGGACATGGTCAAATGATGGTTAAACTCGTGGTTAGTATTAAAGTTGTATCACGTCTGGTACCTGAAAAAATTATACGGGTTAATGCTTATGTATTAAAATCACTTACCTCTTTGTTGTCGTCACGCGAAGTACACATCCCTGATTGGCTAGAGCTGAGAAAACTTACCTCTTGCTGATCCAGGATTTGCAGCTCCTGGAAAAGTAGACTTGTTGCTCGGAGCCGACGTTTATCGAGAAATATTGCTAGATGGTATTAAAAAGAGTCAGTACGGAAATTTAATAGCACAAAATACTTTATTTGGATGGATCTTGTCTGGAAAAGTATCACAAGAATCGAGTAGTCAAAACATTAAAACTTTGCATGTTCAAATAAAAGACGACGAGTTACTAAAAACATTTTGGGAAATGGAACTAACGAGAGAAGAGCAACTTTGTGAACAGATTTATGAAGAAACTACAACAAGATGTGAGGACGGGAGATTTATTGTGAGATTACCTTTTAGGACAGCTGATCCACAATGCCAGTATGGTAAATCACATGACATTGCTACACAAAAACTACTTGTGTCGGAGAAAAGACCGAGTAAATATCCTGTGCTTTTAAATGAATACAACAAAGTTTTAGAAGAGTATACGACGCTAAATCACATGAAGCTAGTAGACAGCAACGATATCGAAAATCCTACTGCCGTGTATTTGCCTCACCACGCAGTCGTTCGAGAGGATAAGGATACAACGAAAGTTTGTGTTGTATTTAATGCTTCGAGTAAGGGATTAAACAACGTTCAACGATGACCTACGAGTAGGCCCTAAACTTCAACAGGATTTACGACATCTTTTGCCTCGGTGGCGTAGACATCCTATCTGTATTATAGCTGACCTAGTAAAAATGTATAGACCGGTTTATCTGAATGAGAACGACGCCAATTTTCAAAGAATTCTGTGGAGAATTAGTCCTGAGATGCCGATGCAACACTACAAACTATTAACTTTGACGTTTGGCACTGCTTGTGCTCCCTATCTTGCTGTGAAAACATTACAAACATTAGCAGAACTAGACAGAGATACATATCCATTAGCAGTAGAGACAACTAAAAGAGATTATTACGTAGATGACCTAATGGCAGGTTGTGAGACAGAGACAGAAGCCCTACAGACATACGAGACAATGAGTAAACTAATGAACGATGGTGGGTTTCAATTACAAAAGTGCAGTAGCAACAACCAACATTTTCTGGATCATATCGAAAAGAACAAGTTAAATACAGAGCAATCAGTAACAATCAAGGTTGACAACATCATGAAGGTACTAGGTATTTGTTGGAACAGAAATACAGATAACTTCGGGTATATAGTAAACTTATCTGAGCCTGAAGAACCTATCACAAAATGAAAAGTTCTTTCAGACATTGCTATTAGGTGGATTGCGCCGGTGGTAATTACTGCCAAAATTTTTATTCAAAAGTTGTGGAAGTCAAATCTTGATTGGGATAGTGAATTACCATCATAGTTAATGACTGAGTGGTTAAAATTTAGAAACGAGTTACGACATATTCAGAATATTATGATTCCACGGTGGCTCTGCTCAACTAAAGAATCTAAACTTGATCTACACGCGTTCTCAGACGCGTCGAATGTAGCTTATGCAGCTGCAGTTTATCTAAGAGTTGTGGACGAGAATGAGCAAGTACACGTGAAGCTAGTCACTGCCAAGACTAAAGTTGCGCCGATTGAAAAAGAGGTGTCAATTCCTAGATTAGAACTTTGTGGAGCAGTTTTAGCTGCAAAACTAATTAGTGAATTATCACAAGTAATGGACACACCTAAGCAAGATGTTTACGCTTGGTCAGACTCAACCGTCGTGTTAGCTTGGTTACGTGGTCCTATAAATAGATGGGTTATTTACGTTAGCAATAGTGTATCATAGATTCACACAATAACGGAGTCGAGCAGTGGGGACATGTATCGACGCATATGAATCCTGCTGATTGCCCATCAAAAGGTCTACAACCAACTTAATTGAAGAGCGAAAAACTTTGGTGGAACAGCCCTAAATGACTGTCTGAAACAGTGATCAACGTAGAGAGTGTTGATGTAGCTGAAACACTTGAAGAAGAACGGATGATATCCTTTGCAACGATTCACAAGGATTGTGATTTCATTTGGATGAAATTTTCTGATTTGACTAAAATGGTGAAAGTAATTTCGTTATGTCGGAGATTTCTAAAAATAAAATTATAGCTAAATGAGAGAAAGCCATATCCAAAATTTGTTACGATTGAAGAGATAGATAAAACTTTACAACTCTGTATTAAGCAAGTTCAAGAAAGTGCACTTAGTGAAGAAATTACATCATTAAAAGTAAAAGGTTACATGGCAAAACGGAGCGCCTTATACACTCTTTATCCATTTATAGACCAAAATGGCATTTTGAGAGTAGGAGGGCGTATACATCAGGCTAATGTGAGTTACCACCAAAAGCATCCAATTATTATGCCCACTAAAAATCACCTTAGTCAGCTAATACTCATATAAAGGCACCCCATGGCGGACCTCAAATCATGATGAGTTTTTTGAGAAGTCAATTTTGGATACTGAGAGCACGAGATATGGCAACAACTACACAATTTATGGGTCAATTACCAGAAGCTAGACTAAAGCCAAGCAGACCATTCAAGACCTCAGGAGTGGACTGCGTAGGTCCCATTAATATAAAGTTTTCGTCAGGACGAGGAGCTAAATCCCATAAAGGATACATATGTTTGTTTGTTTGCATGGTGACTCGCGCAATCCACTTAGAAGCTGTGACTGATCTGACCGCAAAAGGTTTTATTGCCGCATTTAGACGATTTGTTTCACGTAGAGGTGCGTGTCCAAATCTTTACAGTGATAATGACACTAATTTTGTTGGAGCAGATGTTGTTACGCAATATGTCCAATAGTGCAAAATCTGAACTACCTTACGAGATAGCTGAATTATTAACTTTAGAGTCGACCAAATGGCACTTCATACCTCCAAGTGCGCCAAATTTCGGAGGACTCTGGGAGGCAGGTGTTTGTTGTTCTAAAGCTCATTTAAAACGAGTCATAGGGGGGATAGTGCTTTGACTTACGAGGAGATTTCTACACTGCTAGCACAAATAGAGGCATGTTTAAATTCTAGGCCTTTCAGTTCTTAGTGATAAACCAGATGATCCCTCCCCTCTTGACACCTGGTTATTTTTTGGTAGGAGTGCCCTTGGTAACAATTAGTGATGTAAATTACGTAGATAACAATGTAACTTGTCTAGAAAGATGGAAATTATTACAGAAATTGTTAAACACTTTTTGGAAAAGATGGTTAAAGAATTTTTGAGTAATTTAAATCATATAAACAAATGGTGTACTAAAAAACCTGATGTTGATGTTGGAGATGTAGTAGTAGTTAAGGATGATAACATTCCACCTACCAAGTGGGTTCTAGGAAAAATAGTTGATAAGCATGCTGGACCTGACAATGTGACGCGAGTTGTAACGATCAATTTTAAAGGAGGCTTTTTTAAACGCCCCGTTAGCAAACTGCGTGCCTTAACAAAATAAAATTAATTTAACGCACATTGTCACGGTGGGCGGCACATTACATTGTTTATACCTAACATTGTTTAGAGTTTTACTAGAAATTTAAATACTTTGTAAAGGACAGGTCCTTGGTGAGCGGAATGAAGAAAATGCTAAGTTTAATGTAGTAAATGCAATACCGAAGGCGCTGTGCATATTTGACGCGCGTTAGCGCTAGGCAATCTGCAATTTTGTTGAGGGCGTCTGCTTTAATATGTGTAGTGTAATAACGAAAACAATATACGAGTGTTTTCATTTCTAATATATAATGTCTCCAGACACACAGACATGAATTTTCTAAATCGTAACGGTCACTTCCGGTTTCCGTTAACAAATACGGCTGAAAATCAATCTCATGAAAGGTACTGACCTAGGATGTGTGTATGCCAAGTTTGAAGTGAATCTGTTGGATAGATCGGAAGTTATCTTGTCTCCAGACACACAGACAGACAGACAGGATGATAATCTCATTAACTTTCTATAAGCTCCGTTGTAGAAAATTAATAAGTCGTAGACGAGACGTTCACCAGACACATGACAAACATGACAAGTTAGAGAAGATAACAGATGAAATGCAAATAAATCAAAAAGCAGACGAAACAACAGAGAAGACAAATACAAGACACAAATGCAATCGCAGAAGAGACAAAGGCAAGATATATATGAGACAGACAAGACAGAGGTAAGACATAGAGAAGGTATAGACAAGATACATGAGACATAAGTCTCATGAAATACAAACGAAACAAAACATACGAAGCAACAGAAAATATATACAAGACACAAATGAGAAAAATGAAACAACAGACTAAACAGAAGAATCGCAGAAAGGATAAAAGAGATATAGATGAGATAGACAAATCAAGACGTAGGCAAGGCGTAGACCAGTCAGAGGCAAAACGTGGACAAGGTATAGACAAGATGAGTGGGCGTGACAGACGAGGCAGATAAATTATGACGTAGATCAGTCAGAGGCAAGATATAGACAAACCACGTGAGAAACATGAAAAGTTAGACGAGTCAATAGACAAAATATAAATGAGAAAAAATAACAGAAAAAGCAAAAGAGGCAAAAAGATATAAATCACATAAAGAACAAAAGCGAGATATAGATGAGACGTACGTGACAGATGAAACACACAAAACAAAACGTAGACAAGGCGTATACATAAAAGACAGCACAGGTCATGCTAGACAGAGATGGCACAAAAGACAGACCAAACATAGACAAGACACAGGTCAGACAGGTTAGATTAGACACGAGCAAAATACATCAAACGGGACAGCAGAAGAGACGAACAAGGCAAAGACGGAACAAAAGACACAGAAGACAAAGACGAGACAGACAAGACAAATATAAAATACGAATGAGACACAGGCAATATAGAAACGAGACACAAGAAACAAATTTAGTAGATTAGATAAGACGGATGAAACAACAAATACGAAATACATCGAGATAAACATGAGATACAAGCACGACAAGACAGTCATTTTAGACAAGGGAAAAGATGAGATACAAATAAATACAGTTGAGACATACAAGACAGACGACACACGTGCAAAATAAGCTAGATGCAGATAAGACAGATTAGACGAGACAACAAAATATTACAAAAGACACACAAGACAAAGACAAGGTACGTATATACAAAACAGGAGAAACACAGACAAAACAGATACATATTTGATAAAGATGAATACGAATAAGACACAAAGACAGCCAATGAGAAACAGAAGGGACAGAGACAAGACATGAAATATAAGTCAAACATAGACGACAAGAGAGACAAACGCTACAAGTGAATTAGATAAGACAAAGAATGAAATATAGAAGAGGTGCAAGTGACAGGCGACATACATAGAACGGATACATTAATACACCATCTTATGTATTTTTGCGTAATGTTAAATAACATCGCGAAAATAAACTTTATTATGTCAGGGAAAAAGTCACCTACACTTTTGGCTCCTTTGGCCTAGTATGCCATATACGTCCTAGCTATTTATGTGCAGTTGTATATGCCCTAATAATACAAATTAGAACAGTGCATGGCAAAGAACGGTCAAA
Organism: Sinelater perroti; assembly: GCA_036346155.1. Classification (NCBI taxonomy): domain Eukaryota; kingdom Metazoa; phylum Arthropoda; class Insecta; order Coleoptera; family Elateridae; genus Sinelater; species Sinelater perroti. The sequence goes on along the minus strand of JARFIY010000254.1, from coordinate 17,107,995 downwards.
CCTGCATTCGTCGTACTCCTTTCCATAACAATTGACATCTACTCGTGAATTTAGATGAAGACACGTTTTTGTTGCTCGGTGTGTTGAATATACATTACGGGCGCTCGTTTACATGCGCTTCGGCTTCATGCTGACAGTTGTCCAAAACTCATAGTTCCTTTGTTTGTTGGTTGCCATTGGAAAATTGAGTTAGCAAATGACTGCAGATATGAATTATCTTGAGCTACTACTCAATTAAAAAAATTGAGTGAACAAGGAAAGAGGGATTTACCGTTAGCTACCTTGTGGTAGGTATTCCTGCTGTGATGCGTTTGGTTTTGCCTATTTGTGAGAATTGCTTTAGCATTATACCAGTGACTTGTTGTTGGCAATCAAAGATCAATAGACTCACTTTAGAGTTTTGGCATTTTTTGTTAAAGTTACTGTAAATGCATTTTTGTCTGTAAACTGTTACCATTCTCATGTTTGCATTTGTTTACTACAGATTTGCCGTTTTCATTCAGGCGACAAGAAAGTGCAAGACCAACCTAATCTGAGGAGGATGTGGCCATCGTAATTCAAGAAGTTAGAGGGCGGCAAATTTAGGATAAGTAGAAAAAATCAAAGTAACAACTGTCAAAAAAAGAGTAAAAAACAAGGACATGGGCTAACTAAGAAGGATGGGGAAAGTTGGTTTTTCCAACTCACTGGGATAAACAAAATCAAATCTCCATTCAACTTTAAAAAATGTGAAGTCAGTGATGGACAGTTTCAAGTGTTTTCTAGGAGAAATTTATAGGTCTATAAGAAAACCAGTACCAGCAACTAATATTTTAATCATTCTTAAAACCACTCGCCATCCACCAAAAAAAGAAAAAACAAATTTACAGAACTAACATATATGCAGTCATCAATCACTTGGTTTCAGGTTGATGCAATTGTCAGTACAAAGAGAGAAAACAATGCCACTATAGTTGTACCAATTAATGCACCTGGACACTTTATATCTCCAATTTAGATATAGTTCTAAGTTGACTAATAAAGCATTTGATTGTTTAGTCAACAATTGAATATCTACTGAACACTCTTAAATACCTCTTACACTTCCACAGCTTAGTTAAGTCCACCAAGGAAGAAAGCTCCACAAATTAATTAATATAGTGAACTGTAGATAGAAACACAGAACTGACATAATATGTTTTCCCCCACACATGACTTCAAACTAACTATAACTCTCTACTTTTTAAAGTAGAGGAAAAACCTTTTCAAGAGACTCTAACAACAGTGCAAGTAAATGAAGTTGAAGAAGATGAAAAAATGATGTGATATGGGTTAGTTCTGTTGTTGAAAAGCTACTACTAGTCTGTAAAGTTTTAGTGTTATCTTTTGAAACACTGCCAAATCCGAAAAAGATACACCCCCTCCCTTGAGAAAACCACCACTTATTTTGAAAATGGCATGGTTAGAAAAAAGAACTTGTCAGAGAAAGGAAGGCAACTCTCTTTTGTTTACAACATAGATGAACTTGAAACTTTTTGAAGACAAGAAGGCCCCTTATTTTCATCCTTTACCTCAATCTTTATATGATTTCTATAGTCCCGATTAAAGGGCGTAAAAAGGGATACTTTAATTTTTTCCTCAATATAAAAAAATAGTTCATAAATACAAACGCATATTTAATTTTTAAATACTTGTTAGTTTACACGATGAAATGGCGCCATCTGTCTTTGAAATTCCGTATTAGATATCTCTCAGTTTTTGCCGATACAGACTACTGTATTAGTTAGTTATAACAAAAAATTTATAAGAAAAGTAATACTTTGGACAATTTCTCAACTGTTCTTCAATTAGTCTATAATTTTTTAAGTTGTTATATAAGATTGACTCAAACAATTTAATATTTTTGCTAACCTGCAACCTTTCATTCAATTTATTTCATCATTTCTATGTATGTTCATTTTTTTCTTTAATCATATTACATAAGACTGCCATTTTTGTAGACTAATTTCAAGTAAAAGTCTTGAAACATCTTCGAATATTCTTTTTAGCTCCTTTCTTTGGATGTTAATAAATTTTTTCCTCATTCGACTTGGTAGAACTACGTTCTCTTAAAAACAAGGCTGTTTTTTCTCATCAGTATTGAATCTTCTCCGGGTTCTTTAATCTCTACATCTTCAAGAGAAACATCATATTTGAAAATATAAATTATCAGCTATATTTTAAAATGTTAGAAATGAGTACAACTTTTCAGAAATCGGCTTTTCTTTTTTCTTTCTTTCAATTTCCAAGTAGTGCAATACTTTCGTTATTTTAGTTTTTATATTGCACAAATGTTGTATAACTAAAGATGATGTTAAAAAACACTGATTTGTGGGTATTCAATGAAAATTTCTATAACTAATACAATTCGAGATTTAATCAAATCAACACAGCAGTAGTATGAGGAACATAAAAGAAACAATCAAAATTACATTACTGTCTAACTCTAATCAGGTAGAGTTAATATCTCTACTCCATCCCTAGTTATAAGCACAGTATGTTCATGCTGTGCTGTTCTCGAATTGTCCACTGTTACAGCAGTCCAGCCATCATCCAGCACTTCAATCTCTTGCCCACCTTGTGTCAGCACAGGCTCTATTGTAAACGTCATTCCGGTATCCATGGTACCTGGATAGCGATTCCCTACAAAAACCTCTTCATATTGCTTCAAGGTCACGTAGAAGGACATACTTATGTGAAAAATATCAGGTGGCCCATGAAAGTACTGGCCGATGCCGTGACCCACAAATGCAGGAACCACCAAAAAGCCCTCACGCTTGGCTTGCCTCTCAATGTGAGCGCCCAAGGAAGAGAAGTACTGGCCTGGGCCGCATATTGAAATAGCTTCCAGCAAGCAAGTTTCTGTGGCTGCAACCAAAGATTGCCCATGGTCATCCACCTGGCCCACCAAGAAGGTTTTTGAGCAGTCTCCGTGGTATCCATTCAAATATACCTGAAAGCAGCACTATGTTAGTCTATGTTTACTTTTTCCTTTACCTAACGTACAGTTACGTCAACATTTATGACATCTCCATCTTCAAGAGGTCTATCATCAGGGATTCCATGACAGGCGACGTTATTAACAGACGTGCATACAGACTTAGGGAAGGAGTTATAATTCAGAGGAGACGGGTATGCGCCATTTTCAATAACTAGCTTATGCACTAGGCTGTCGATCTCATCGGTGGTCTGCCCCACCTACAACTGCCAGTTAAAGTTGCATTTATTAGGGGCGCCGCCAGCGCTTGCAGCCTCACCCGAATGGTTCTCTCAACCTCCCTCAGGATGTTCGCTGCCAGCTTACAGCTTGCATACATGCCGAGGATCTGGGCCTTGCTCTTAACTTCAGAGGTGCTGGGCGGGGTAGTGGGAATTCCCGTCTCATAGTAGCCAGGCTTGCCAATGTGCGCTGGCACATCTCGTTGAGGCGAAACCTTTCCAGGCTTTACTATACTGTACTGACCAAAGTCTACTCTGAAAGGTACAGAAGTGCTGTAGTATAATTCTATTAAACACTGTGCATCTCTTAAAAGTGTGTATGTCACATGCATAAACCTTTAAGGTCAAATTGATATATAGAGCACCTACAACTGTCATGGTAACATATATTGGTTAGGGGTTTTCACAGGTTTGACCTTTGTATATATCAGATTTCAAGCATAACAGAGATCAAAGAGTAAATCTGTTACAAATGGTGGTTAACGACTGTCAATCAGCATTGGGAACTAATGTAAATGATTGTATCACTTAATGTTCAAGTTACATCTGCATTGAATGCTGTTTATGGTGGTGCAAAATATGATGTCATTGGACTCTTAGAACAATGGGGGAACATCCCCTAAAATATCGATTTAATTTTACTGAACATTCATGGTATGATATGGCACATTAGTTGAGATCCAGATTAATTCACTCATAAAACTTCACAAAGCTGTTCATCATGTTGAAGAAAGAATAAAAATAAATTCCTGCAGAAGTCTACCACAAATCAGTTGAACATCTTCAAAGGGTGTCAGCTGTGGCAAAGTAAAGATATGCATCATACAGATATTGTACCATAGTCTGCTCATTACATTACTATGGGTATTTAGTGTATAGATGACATAGTCAAAAGATGAAAACTACCATTCAAACAGTTGTGCTATATAATATTATTAGAAAGTGTCAAATGGTATTAATATCAATAAAAAAATATTTAGAGACTAAAACCTTACGTGATTCATTAGCTGTCTCTCACTTTTTTTAGCTTAGACAACTACATCTGTGTTGAATTGAACTAAAGTAAATTATATTCAATATCTCACATTTAAAGCTGACACTAGCCCATACTGTGTTGTCACTAGCAGAAATCCAAATGGAAGTCAGAGCATGTGTTCTTTCTTTTATTATAGTTAAGCTAGAGAAAAAACACTTTTGGATTGTAATATCAATAATCAAGCCTCAGATTATGGGCATTATGAAATTTGAGTTGATGACTGGATTAAATGGAGAACAATGTTTTGGCGGTGCCATCTTTTCCAGAATTTCTTAATTCGCTAGACGCACTGTCAGAAAGAATCAATTTATTTTAGTTCAGGAGTCAAAGGAACCTCCTTTGATATCTCCATTCATATTTTTATTAATGAAGAGTTAGGAAGACACTTGCCATTTATCTCTGAAGCACCAATAAGAACAAGTCTTGTCATCTCACGTGACTCTCCAGAAATGTTGACTGATGCACTACCAAGAACAATTCCTGTATGAACTGTAACTGACCAAGTGATGGCCTATGGAACAAGAGGCAGACATTGATATCATGACGGTAGACTATGATCCTTCATGCCTTTAGAGGACAAAGTGAAACCAGGCTGAAAACTCCAGATTCCGATTGCTACATCGTAACACTGATAGGGTCCAAACTTTTGGAGTCGATTTAGAGAAAGTGACATTTTATAATATGACAGCGTCATAAAAATGAGACTGCCACAAGTCATAGGAGAGATGCTCATTTCTTGATCCATAAAGATATGGCTTTGGTTGTTAACAATATTTTTGTCATGATTTTATATTATTTTTCCTTAATTTTACTTTTTGGTGAAAGTACCAGAAACTGCCTCTTGATTTTGCCATTATCAACGTTGACTGACTTGCCAATCTGGAGTTAAAACTCAACTCAAACAGTTACCAACATGACCTCCCCCCACCACTTTAACGAAGCATGGATAGATGGTTGTCACCAATTGTTTTATCAATCAAGAATTATTTGGGTAATTATCTTTGCCAGTCAAGAGAAAATTAATTTATTTCTTTTCTTACCAATGTTGGAAGATTGTAGACAACAATGGAGAGGAAATTACTTTGTACTCGATTCATAATGTATAAATATTTAAATTATCTGAATAGTTTCATATTCAAGCAGTTAATTAACGGTTTTATGTCCTTGATCTATTGCATGAAACACGCGTGTCCATTTTTCAAAACAACGGTTATTAATTATCAACCGATATCACTGTCACTTGAAGTATGGGTAATATTCCGATCATGTATGCACATAAAAAAATTTTAATACTAATGCAACTTACTTCCTTTTAGTCCAAAATTTCCTGAAAAAAGCGGCCCCCAAAAAACGTGTGCCCTCCTTCATGTGCGCCATATCAAAACAAACGTGAAGTTGAGCCGCTAAGTGACGTAAGTCGTAGAGTCCGCCGCGCGAAGATGTAGCCGAGTGCAACTTCAGCCTTCTATTGTCACCGACTTGACGTTGTTTGTTTTATCGATGGATTGGGTGCTGCTGCTGCAACTTGAAGAGCAAGGAATTCGAAATTACAGTTGAGTGAATCGCAATAATCAAATCGCCCAACGCACCTTTAGCTTCTGTCTGCACGGCGCTATCACGGACGTACCCACCGTTATGTAACGCACGCGATCAATTGTCAATCGCCTGCGTTATGCTTTTGTTTCGCCATTACGACGGCCCGCGATTTCTTTGTGCCACGGCGGAATTTCTCGGAATAGGAAGGTGACGGCCTCGAGCCGCTGGCGCCGAGCAGCGCGACCCGCCGCCGGGCTGTCAATTCCGATCACGTGACCGCGAGAGGCGGTGACACTGGACGCCGCGATAAAATCGGGAGAATGATGGCCGAGACGCTCGCGAGAACGCAGTCGGGCGTTCTGTAGAGACAAGCGAGTATGAGCGGCGCACTCGCGCCACCCGCAGCCGTCGCATGCTCCCGTGCTCTAATGTGCCACACCGCTCCGCTGCAGCCGTTCAGGTAGGTTAGCTATTTCGGGTGCATTTTTTGCATGCCGGACCTGACAACGGCCGTCCTCTAGCAGAGGGGCCCGCCACGACGCCGCTCAATCGATACGAAACCTTATTTACAGCCATTGACGCGAGTGAGGCGGTTGAGGCAGCGCAGGGCTTCTGCAACAAACACTCGCTGATTGCTAATTCGTGACGAGCGGCGTCATCGTGATCGTCGACTGTTTATGAAATCGATCTAAGGAGACGGAAAAACACTTGGTATGCATTGTACGCCTTCCTAGTCAAATGCGTCTAATGTAGGAGTTAATTTGAACCATAAATTGCTTACTGCGCCGACTATTATTGTTAAGTGATTATCATAGTCGGCATTTTAGCAATGATAACATTTGATAAACTGTATATTTTGTTCTGTGGATTTTAACCCACAACACTACTGATAGTAGCCTGTCACTTGTTTTGCAGATGAGAAGCTGCGGTGCATAAGGAAGTGAACCTACCGAAGTTTACGATCAACAGAATGGCAACATTTCACATAGCGACTCTTCTGTTTTTCTACTTCCACCTGCTGCTGTTTGTGAGCAGCATCCTAGACTCTGAGCTGAACGGTTCCACGGAATCTGTAACGTGCGCGCTTTCTGGAACATTGCCGCACGCCATTGAGGATGAAGAACCCGACTGGGACAGCAATATTACGGAGCAGCTGTTTATGAAATGCAACACGAACCACTGCTATGCGTTCTGGCAGGAAGATCCAATCAACGGAACAGTCGTGATAATTGGGCAAGGTACTCTCATCATTTTCATATACTACTGTCTATTGTTATTTGATGTTTGTTTGTTTAATTGATGTGGATATTGTTTATTTGTTTTTGACATTTAAAATGCGGACTGATCAACGTGTGAAATGTCGCATTTTTAAACTCGGTATGGAAAAGTTTTGATATACACATCTCAATCAAACTTTATATTAATAATACATTAGGCTTGTTTTTAAAAAGTCTTTGTCCTTGCACTTATCTGCCATTCTTAATTATTTTGGGGCTTATCTTGTTATCACTTATCTGTTTATGCCAAGGGTTTTATTGCTGTTTTTTTTTTAATTTGGATGATTTTATTGTAGACTTGTAAAATCTCCTAAACTGCTATTCTAACAAGTAGCATTACATGTGGGATATTTCAGCCAAGCATTATGTCATCTTGATGGTGGCCACTTGAAACCCTAATTGCACGATCCCATTTACCCACAAAAACGCCTCTGTTTTTGTTGGGCCACTTGGAGCAATGTATATGGCTTCGGCAGCCACTTAGCGCACTCGGCTTCTCACAAAGGAAGTGTTGTGCGTTTTTGCGCCACCAGATGTCACTTCGGGCGCTGCTGCGTCCTATTTTTAGTTACAAATCTTAAAATTTGGTTACAAACCTTTAAAATTGCGTGCAGGATGCTGGGAGAGCTCAGGCAAGCCTCAGGACTGCCAGCGCAGCTGCATCTCGGACAAGAAGCCCCCCAAGGCGATGAACACCACCAAGTTCTGCTGCTGCGCGGGCGACATGTGCAACACCAACTTCACTGACGTATATGTGCCCGTAGATGACACGCCAGCGTCTCCAAAGCTGGTAGCCGAGGCCGTGCCCAAGTCCAAAATTAGCCCTCTGGTGTGGATTATCTCGGGCGTCTCTTTCGTTGTGCTCATGGTCGGGGCAGGCGTCTTGGCCTACGTGTGCTGGCGCATGAAGCCCGACAAGGGCGATCTGGAGGCCGGGCAAGCCGCCCTCTCTCCTCCCGAAGAGTACAGCATCGATAAGCTGAAGCTCTGCAGCATAATTGGTGAGCTACAAATAAATTCTTATACTTAAAAAATAGAGATTAAGAAACCAAGAAATTATTTTATATAAAATTAATGAAGAATTAATATGAAGTCTTGCATGTGATTTTTATTTTATGCATAAACTGGTTGATAGACATAGGGAGAGAGAATGGATTTAGGTGACTAAAATTAACAAGTCACGTTTCCCAAATAGGTAGCTTTCCATAATTCCTAGGTGTTTCTAAGTTAGAACACATTTCAAGCGTTGTCAAATAGATTGAAGTATTTTAGTCCATTCAAAAAAAATAATTTCGCTTGACCTCTTTGCTGTAGAACGCCCATTGTAAAAGAAAGATGGTGAGAATTTAATTTTTAATTCTGTCTAAAGGAACATTGAAAAGATGGAATATCCAAGGAAGTGTAAAGATTGGAACTTTTAAATCAAATAACATTTGACTGTCACCTTATTAATATCTCGCTGTATTGAAGTATTTGTTTCTGTGAAAAGCAGCACTGGACTTTATCTGAAGCAACATGTCAAACTCTTTTATGAAACTGACAGGATACAGTACATAAGACGTCTTATAGGTGGTAGGATTTATTTCACACAGTTTGTTGTTCCAAAATATTGTTTTGTTCTACAGTTATTAGCTGATTTTGAATCAAGTGAAACATTAGTAGTAACAGGCAAAATTTATTGTATTCAGAAAAATATTTTGGAGGTAATAGATTATGTCCAACATCTTCCTGTGTAAAGGCTGGTTTCATAGTAGTCTTAAGAAATAGCCAACATTATTAATCAAAAGTATTTTCCTGGTTGGTAAACCGTTTGCCTCAAGCCGTCCAGTTGGCGAAACACGAAAATTTGAGAGGATCAAGACGTTGTTTTCTGGTTATAAAATTGTTTGTCTCTCAAGAAATGGTCTATATGGCGAAACATGAGAAAATTAAAGGGGGTTAAGTCTTAACACCTTCAATCCAGATGAGCGAACTGATTGCCTTTCAAAGATTTGCTCACATAGGTATATCTAAGAGAGTCAAGCCTGTTGAATATGTAGGATGAGATAGGATCTTGTATCCTGGTTGGCAAACCATTTGCCTTTCAAGAAGTAATCGACATGACGAAATAGTAGCAAATCTGAATGACTCAGTTTACTGAATGCACAGAGTAGAGGAAAACTTTATATCCTGGTTGGCGAATTATTTGCCTCTCAAAAAGTGGTCTAATGATGAAGCATGAGAAAATCTAAGAGGGTTAAATGTGTTGAATGCACCAAACAAAGGAAGATGTTGACTTTGGTTGGTAAACTGATTGCCTTTCAAAAAGTGGTGCACATGGCGAAACATGGAAAAATCGGAGATAGTTAAGCCTGTTAAATATATAAAGAGAGAGTAGATCTCATGTCCTGATTGGCGAACTGCTTGCCTCTCAGAAACTGGTTCATTGGCGAAACATGAGATAATCTAAGATAGTAAAGTCTAATGAATACGCAGAACGAGAAAGGACCTTTTATTCCTAGTTGGCCAATTATTTGCCTCTTAAGAAGTGGTTCACACGACAAAACATGAGAAAATCTGAGAGGGTCAAGTGTGTTGAACACACCGAACAAAGAAAATCTTGTGTCTTGGTTGGCAACTTTTTGTCTGTCAAGAAATGACCCACATGAGGAAATCAAAGAGAGCCAAGTCTACTAAATATGCCGAGCAATGGAGGACTTCATATCTGGTGGGTGAACCATTTGCTTTTTAAGGAGCAGCGTACATGACAAAATATAATAAAATCGAAGAGGACCAAGTATGCTGAATACGCAGAGTGCGGGAGGAGCTTGTACCCAAAAGCGTTAATTTGTTTATGTGTGTTGTAGACTCATGGTGTTGTGAAGGAATATGATATGAATTGTGAGGAATATGAGACGAACAATTGTTAACGATCATATAGCTAATGGTGATGCATGTCAGTTGTGATTGTTTGAATATACCACAGTCTTGGAACCATGGTACCAAGAAAAGTTGTGCAACCTTGTTTTTTCCAGTCAACTGAAAAATTTGATTAATGCCAAAGCAAGATACTGTCATTACACTACGTTTGATGACAAAAGTGAAAATTACCATGACCTCAATATTATAACACATTTGAGTCATTAATCAATACCCCACCTATAGAGGTTTTTCTTTTTCACCTGAAGATACCACAATTATCTCAGAATATCTTTTGGATTTAGGAAGTGGCACAGTCTTCTCTACATTACATTCATGTAGTTTAGCGTGAGTGAATGTTGATGATTTATCAATTGCAAAACAGGAATTTTACTTTGCTCAACAAAAATTGAATGGTAATTTAGATTTTTTGGCTGATTTGTATTGCTGTCTTCTACAGGGGATTATCAAGTCTTTTTTAAGTAAGAGCCAAAAAATAAGTGGCTTAGCGAACACAGAGATATAAAGGTTTTGTCTGACTTAAGTAATCATTTGTCATTCAACCCTTGTCAGAATTACCTTTAAGCGCTTTGCACCTCCTAACACAATAAACAAACCAGTTTACAGCACTTGTAACTCCGAATTGTTGGCCACTTTCATTTAATAGAAATAGTGAAACATTATCATTTCAGGGATCTCTGGAAACATCGCGTTGTTTCCCATGATTGCTTAAAATAAAAGTTTTGCATTCTGTGTCAATCCTGATCTACTCATTCAGAAACGTCAGAAACAGGAAGTCAAATTTGCTTTGGCTTTGATACCACAAACACTTGTGATGCTATTTTGTTTATCAGGTACAGGCACAAAGTATGTTTCCATTGTACGTATGCAAACATAGTGGAAGGGGTATATAAGTACTATGCCTATGCTTGCATATTCTCTAGCGTGTACTTCTATTACAGGTGCTCTTTACTTACAAATGTAAGACAAATTCAGTTCTGTTATAGTTTTTATGGTGTTTTTATTATTTAAAAATGAATTTTACCCTATACTTTTTCTCAAAATGTATCAGACTGTTGGATTTGTTGAGCCAATTAAATTAAGAACAACTTTGGAAGAAACTCTAAATTGTCCTTTTCTCTCAGGTAGTGGGTGCACTTATGTGTGTAATAGGGATGGTGGTGAGAGACTACTATCGACGTTGTTTCTGTCAGTATGTCTTTGGCTTTCCTCGGTTTGGTCCTAGAATTACTACTTCGTTTTATTTTAGTGTGCTTATCCTCTTCCAACCATCAGTTCTTAGACTGATTTCTCCTTTTTTTTCTTATTTTTATTAATTTTTTAGGAATTATTTTTAATTGCTATTTCGTGCTCTTCTGATTGTTTTTTAATCCTTGATTGATATCTTTTTTCATTAATATTCATGTTTCTGTGCCATAACATACCACTTTGAACACCTCACATAAGGATATTGTATTTGGTTCTGATTGTAGCTCTTCAAAGATAACCTATCAAGAAATTTTACATTTGTGGAGAATTAAGTAGTCAGGACGAATTGGGCTGTACACCGAAGTGTTGAAAATTGTTCTAGGGTGTAACTTAAATGATTTTAAAACAAATGTTATGTTAGTGTATTGCCATTAACCATAATTTAATTTAGCAGTTCTACTGTGACAATTGAGCTGTTTTCTCGTAATCTTTATTTTTTTGTCCCTTAGAGTTATAAAAAATTTCTGAAAATATTAGTTTTCTTTAATTTTATGAAAAGGTTGTGATGAATATATAAAAAGCATCTATGCCTGCCTCTTGTAGACGGACACAAATGCTAACTCATGTTAATGTGTAGGTCAGGGTCGCTATGGCTGTGTGTGGCGTGGTATGGTGGAAGAGCAAGAAGTAGCAGTGAAGGTCTTCCCACCTCACCACCGCAACTATTTTTTGAATGAGCATGAGCTCTACAAAGTTGCTGGTGAAAGTTCAGCCCTATTGAAATGCTTTGGCGGCGGCGAGCGCTGCCAGACGCCGGGTAGCTCGTCCGAATATTTGCTCATATTTAGTCTGGAGCAAGAATGCCTCCAGGAGTACCTAAAGAACCATACCGTTGACTTGTCTACACTGTGCAAAATGAGCCTGGGCATCGCCAAAGGTCTCGCACACTTGCATTCCGACCTTGGCAAGCCGTGCATCACGCACCGAGACATAAACACCAGGAATGTGCTGGTGAGGGCCGATCTTTCGTGCTGCATCTGTGATCTTGGCCTTGCTGTGATTCCAAGGAGGACCGAGAACCACTCCCTGAGTGAAGCTGGTGAGTGCACAGGGAAATCTGCAATATGGCATCTAAATAATTTTTTTAGGCACTCTGCGGTACATGGCTCCAGAAGTGTTGGAGGGGGCGGTGAATCTTCGCGACTGCGAGAGTGCTCTGAAGCAAATCGATGTGTATGCTCTGGGTTTGGTGTTGTGGGAGCTCGGAACGAGGTGTGTGGATATGCAGGCGGCTGAACCGCAGTCATATGCTCCACCTTTCTACAAGGAGGTTGGCGAGAACCCCACCCTCGAACAGATGCAGGCCCTCGTTAGCCGACGCAAGGCAAGGCCACTGTGGCCTCCTTCATGGCGAGACACGGCTGCTGCCAGGTTGCTGTGTGAGACTGCTGAAGATTGTTGGGACCAGGTAATTTACTTGATCATAATTTTAGGTAAAGTATGCATGATATTACGCCGGAGAATCAGTTTGGTCTGAGAACTGATAAAATGGGTTCTGATTTGATTTTTTTAACTTCGATACAGATCATATGCAAATATTTGATGATATCATGAACATATAGTTGCAGTTTTTTATCTTTAAATGCTTAAAGGTAAAACTTTTGGAAACTCATTACTTAAAATTTTTACAATTTAGAATACATTGTAATTATCATTTCGGGTATAATTTGATATTCTCAATTATTTTTGGATTTTTCCTTTACATTAGATTGTAATGAAGTGGGTAGATCAAAGATAAGAGTACCTTTTATTAAAGATTTCCTTTTGTTGGCAAATAATGTAAGAGATTATAAAGTCGTCGGCACGTTATGATATTGAAGGTTTTCAATTATTATTATTACTAGCATTATGCAGAGGGTGTAATGTCGAATTACATTTTATTTTTTTGACATATACAAATCAATTACAATGCCGCAGATACATTCTCACTGTAGTCTTCTTTCAGCTGATAATAGAAGCCCTCTTCATACCACAGTTGCGTTACTGCTTCTGGTTTTTTGAAGTCTATAAAATTGTTTTTTCAAAACTCCAAACAAGTATTAATAAAGCGGTTAATTCAAAGGAGTACAGTGGGTGTAGAAGCACTTAGAACTTCTTTTCAGTAATGGCAGCAATTGTTTTCTGATTCAGATGGGGATGCATATTGTTATGATTTTCACCTACCTTTTTGGCCATTAAATTGTGCAACACAATTTTTGAAGAATGTCACATACGAAAATAGATTACCCTATTTGCAGTTGTTGGATGAGAACAATTCCTTTCTTTGGTGGGAGAGTGCCCTTAAGCCTCCACAGGATCCTGTTAATCACATATTCTTGTATAATAGTATTTACATTGCAAAGAAAAATTTTTAAACCAATCTGGCATATACTGCCTTTATCTTAATATTTTGTTATCCAGGATGACTTGCTTTACTTAGGCCTTATTGTTTGGTAATGTCATTGTCAATTTTTAGTACCAATTTTCAACGAACTTAAAAAGTTCGTTACTGAATTCTATGTCTGTCGGTCTGTCTGTCGCTGTCACAAAATTATGGATTTTTTAAAATTTTAAAATGGATTCTTATAGGAAATTTTACGTTGATTTCAAAATCGAAATCAAAAAGTTTCTATCTCGAATAGTTTTCGAGATATTCGACTTCGAATTTCGGGAAAATTTCGACATTGCGATTTTATGAGTAATTCTTAAAGAAAATTTTACGCTGATTTCAATAATGAAATCGAAAAAATTCTATGTTGAATAGTTTTCGAGATATTCGACTTCGAATTTCGGGAAAATTTTCGACATTACGATTTTAAATGTGATTCTTATAGGAAATTTTACGCTGAATTCGAAAATGAAGAAAAAATTCTGTCGAATAATTTTCCAAAAGGTTTTTTAAAGTTCGTTCTGGGATTGCTTACAGAGCAACTGTCTGGTTGTGTATTGAACTTTTATAAGACGTTTAAAACAGAACTTTATAGTTATAGCACAATTGGGACTTAATATACAAAATACATTGTGAATTAACAATAAATAAAGTTCATGAATATGAGAAGTATAGGAAATAAAGATGAAGGCAGAAGCTTAAAATAAAATTGCAAAATGAAATTAAATCAGATTATATTAATATAGCAAATAATTTTAGATAACGATGTATTTATCATTTTAATGATTCCACAGTGCTATTATTACATGTTACATTTTAAATTATGAATTTAATCAGTCCAAAGGTCAAGTGCAGTTCATATTTCTGCCAGCTTGCTAAATCGCATTGCAATATATCAATCCATTTTTGAAAAAGATGGATAAGATGAAAGCAAAAAGCATTCTTCGCTGAATGTCTAAATAAACAATCATCTAGAAAATGTAACATTCAATGTAAAGTTGCTCTGTAAAGGCTGTTTTGAAGGCGAGGGAAATGATCTCATTAGATGCAGGCAGTTGGAAAGTTTTGCCTAGAGGAGCCCTTAATAGCACACATGTCATGGACAAATGAACAGAGCGCGTTTGCTGTACATTTAGAACAATAACTCTCGTGGTCGCATAACATGCTTTTCTAGATGTGCTTTTAACTTGCGCCTTGGGCCTCTATTTCTGACTGAAATTTGATTTTCTTGTGTGTAGACAACTTGAGAAGTACCGATTCTGTAGTGAGAAGGGAGAAGAGAAGCCTTGGAGTGTGCAAACACCAAAAATCATCAAAACAATAAGATGCTCTATTTTGCAGTCTCCACTGTGATCTGTGTGCAAACATGTATGAAGATGCATGATGCTGAGGTTGTAAAGTTGTATGACACAACACATTTTGGAGGTATAATAAAGAACTTTAGAATGTGATTTCAAGAGTGCGTAAAAAATGAGGGACACCACTTGCCTGATATCCTCTTTTAAAACACATCGAAATAAAATTTTCAGTTTTTTGTTTTTATTCATTATTAATAGGTCAAGAAGATAACGGGAGATTTACCCGACCATATAAATAATATTTAGTAAATATTCGTAAAAAAAAATCGTCTGACTTTTTCCATTACCTATAATAACTGAAGTTGATTATATGGTCCTTTGCCTAGTGCATTCATTTCATTTAGAGCCGATTTAAGATGTGGTGCTCTAGGAGGTCCTTGGCTTCCAGCTTAGCAGTTGCGCTTGCTTTTTAGTTGCCTAAGACACCTATTTGTCTGGACGCCCCCAGGCTAGTGTAACTTTCTTTTTCATAGCCAAACTGTCTGAAGCATCTGCACGAGCCTGGTGTTAGAGGAACTTGACCGGAGTATGCTAATGTCCTATGTTCAGAAGTAGACCTTAATTCTTCTGTGGTAGCTGTTGTAAGAACTGCTTGGAAGACCATTATAAGCTTATTCAAGGGTATGCTAGCTGCCACCTATTAATTTTCAAGAAAACACCTGCTCCTGATTGTGAGTGATATAACCGACAAGTTAAGCTTCAGGGAATTTCACCCAATTAACTTGTTCAGATGAGTTTTTCTGTTATTTTTTACTTTATTTTATTAATTGGCCATAAAATATTCCTATAATGATTCTATACTCTTACTCTTCATTAATTACACTTAGATGCTCTGCGGAAGTTTTAGTGTTCTTCATCTGCAATTAGTTTTAAATTTTTACTTGTCCTTATTTAACTCTTTGTGCTTCCAAACACTTGGTCTTGTTCTTTTTTTTTGTAGCGTTTCAACTTTCTTAAATTACCTTACGTTTTTCTTTTTAATTGAACAATCCTAGTCGTATAATTGGTGTATGCAACATGTTGTTTGTGGTCATAGATTGAATGGCAGTTATATTATTTTATCAAGTATCACCATGAGTAGAATTAACTATAACAGAAGTTGGTGAACAGCAAATGTATGACTTGTATGTTAATCCAGACTTTACTTTTAGTTTAAGTTAATGCAATTTTAACTAATTTACTAACTTAAAGATGTTACGGTTTTGTTAAGCATAGTTTCATGTTAATCTCTATACAATAGTCTTGATGAATGATCATGCAACAGTAGATTCTATACAATAGTTGGATGAAGTCATCACAGTAGTTTGCTATTAAACTAATTTCTTAAGATAGGTTTTTGAAGATCAAACGACAGTTTAGGATTTTATAATTTTGTTTTGCCAGAATAATTAAGCTTGTTTCTTTCAGCGAGAAATGCTGAAAGATTGATCATTGGGCTTTTTAATAATAAATGTAATTGATAATGGATATATCTGTATTGATTCTTACTTGCATAGTTAAAGCACTTGTTTGGCTTTAGTTTAGACAACAGGCGTGGATATTTGATTTTGAGTTTATAATGTTTGACTGTTGTCCTATTCAGTCACTAAAAATAATTTTTATATATATATATATATATTCGATTTGAACTAGAAGGTAATGATATATCAGAGATGATGCATGACAATTGAACAATAAAGATGAACATATATATGAAAGCTTTGATCATCCAGTGCATCGTGTGATTGGTTCTTAGGTTATAAGGTCGTGGTCGGAGTTCAGAAACTTTTGCGGTGGACAAGTTATGACATCTATTTGATCTTCCTGTTTGCAGGTCATACTCCTTTGCAGAGCTTGATCGTTATTATTTTTATTGCATTACATATGTCTTAAAATTTTTGTAGGTTTCACTTCAAACCAAAATAAGCTATAGCAACGAGGGTATGCTTATTGCCATTCTGTTTTTGGGGATGGACCAGAAATATCAACTGTCTTCCCTGTCCTTGGTATTTCTACTACATTTCCTAATGCACGAGATTTACACTTCCAATACCATTTTTTCATGAGTTTATAGTTGACCCTGGTTTCAAATCTTCTGATGTGCCCTGATGTTGCTTTATCATGTAAGTGATGTAGGACTTCTGATGCTCAGCTTTTTGGTATTAATAACTACAACCTAGATACAGCGCCATTGGCGTTCTTTAGAGCGCTCATTAAAAGACTTCCCATTGTGTCCAATAAGACCATACCACTGTGTTCAGTGTGCGGATTTTTTCTTATGATTTTACCCTTTAGTGCTATCTCATATCCATGCCTGGCTCAATTCTGGTAGTGCAATAATAGCTCTGATAAACATAAAACGTTTTGGACTAAAAAAGGTGATTAGCTGCAGCTCCAGCCAAAGTGAGAACTGCATTATTCACTTTGAACTGTTACCATAAGGTAGCAGTGCTATAGTCGAGCTGTACTGTGAGCAACTTCAATGCAAGCTCAAATTCGATTCTTACACGCCAATGCACGACCACACGCAATTTGGTCAACTTGGCAAAAATTATTTAAGATTGACTCAATTTTACTCCACTTGTCATTTGTAATTCCGAGCGTGAACCAATAAAATAACAGCTTTTCCTACCATTAAGTAAAGAGAGAAGTTCTGACAAGGAAAAGGAAATTTTCTGCATCATAGTCGATGACGTTCTATAAAGAGAAGTTGAATGAATGATGGCAGACATTAAAGTTATTCAACATCTTCAAGTAAGATAAAGAATAAAAACTGATAAAAAATAAATTACTTTTGTAAGTGGTTTAAATTCAATAGTTAAAAAAACTTTCTCCTGTACTGTACTTTTTTCATTGCATAACATTCAGGTAAAGTATAAGTTTCAATTAGTATTTCCACTCCCCGATATGTCATTTGGTTAACACAAAGAACACGTTTTGTAGCTTTATCCCTGTTAATTATACTTCTGATTTGTCTTTATTTATTCTACCTATTGTTCATTTGAGTTATTTATGTTTAGCTGTGATGTGTAGGATATTTTTATTCTAATAAAGGAAAAATAAACTTTCATTTAATGTTCACTATAATCCATCTATAAAATCATTACTATATCTATGATTGTGTTCAGAAGCATAGAAATAACTTCCTCGTTCTTCAAGAGCTTGAAATTGAAATTTTGTGGGGTATATCTGCACACATTAATTATCATAACTTTATATAATGTGTTTGTATGTTTTATATGCAGTTTTGGTTATTAAGGACCCAATTAAAACTGTTTGCATCGATGTCTGTGTGCTTTTAAATAGCCACTCTTTATGTAGTTGAGTCTTTAGACTAACTGTTAATGTTGAAAGTTTCAATTAGTACTAATTTGCATTGTTTAATTTTAATATTGTATACTAGAGGAGGTGAATGCTTGAAATAGGTGGTAATTAACCTGTAATTAGATAAATTTCCCAATTACCTTTTGTATAATAATTTTTTAAATTAAGACTATTTGCATAACTTATAGAATTTTTATTTAGAGATTGATGCATAAATATAAATTTTCCCTTAATTTCTTTTGCAGGATGCTGAAGCACGCTTAACATCGTTGTGTGTAGAAGAACGCCTTCTAGAGTTGCCTACGCTGCGAGGTCGCGTTCTGCACCCAATGCACCCACCAGCTAGTCCAACCCCGCTTATAAACAATAACCATCTGCACGACCACACAATGGATTCATCTGTGGGAACAATAGAAACACTCCTTTCTCCCACTGAGGAAAACTGCAAGAACTCCAACCAGTTGGCGGCGTGCATGACGCCTCTGCAACCGTACCAAGGCAGAAATCCCTGTTTGGAGCGCAACCTGCTCTCTGGCTCCAGCGATTGTTTGCTTGTAGATAAGTCGTCGAAGCACTGCACGAGCTCGGAGTCGCAGAACCTGATCACAAACGACTTCTTGAACTTCCAGTTGAACCACCGTGCTGTGCCTATTCCATATGTTCAAAATGCGGTGCACGGCAGCCCGAAGCGCTACAACAGCAACGTTATTGCGCCGCCCAAGTCGAAGTTCAAGTGGCTGGGGTTTAGGAAGCTTTTTCACGGCCGCAACGAGCAGTCCAGCTCGAGCAGCGATTTCGGTGCACGCAAAGAAACGAAAGTTCAAATCGTACCAGGTAAACTGGTCAATAGTTTTGGCCTAAACGGCGTGACGACGACTCTCATCAGTGATAATGAAGCGAAGGATGCAAAGAGACCGAGCACGCTGCCGTTGTCTGTAGTGAAGGCCGACAAGGTGGATAATGCGAAGAGTAACACGTCGGGAGTCACTCAGCTCCTCAAATGCAAAGACAGTTTATCACGACAACGTTCTTTGGAACAGTTCAATGAGGTGTTCTCATCAGTTACCGATATCTCGAAGCTGAAGGACCCCGCTGTTCGCATTAAGACGCCGGGCGATGTCCCGCCTTCTGTTCGCCGAACGCGGGGCAAAGCTGCTAACGACTCGGCTCGGTTCTCGCTGTATGATGATCGCATGATGAGTATGGGTCAGTGGGGTAGTGCCCCTGACCTTGAGCCCCAAGTGCCCTCGCAGTTGCCTACACAGCTCGACTCACAGGACAGGGAAAGCATTAGCAGCTTCTAGTTACATAAAGTAAGCAGTGATAGCTTCTTTAAGGTTCTAGGAAGAGAATAGAGTCTGAACTGACATTTTGATTACTGTGCATGCTAGAATGCAAATGGTAATGTGTAAGTACCTTTGTGCATTAATTTATTTCTACTTCTATTTATTGTACTTGATCTACAATCACTCGGTTTGAGGTACTTTTGACTTAGGTAGCACTGAAGGAACGATGAAAGTGATGAAATTGACATAATTTGCCTAGAGTATATGAAAATATCACTATCAGCTTCCCTAAACCAAAAGGTAGCCAGATTTGCAAGTGTGAAATAATGTAAATAGGTCATTTTATTAGTTTAAGTAACTAGCTGTAGGTTTGCATGGCAATGAATTAAATTCATTTATATTTTAAGCATTTGATTTACAATGCAATTATTATAATCTCATAGTGCTATTGCTTTTTTGTTATTTTAAAGCAAAGTGTGACGATGAATCTGCAACAATTGTTTGTGCGCTCATTCATATTTTGGTGCAATCATGTAATTGGTTGTGGTAATTCCATTAAGACCACCCAGGGGTGTGGCTGAATTTTAAAAAATTGCGAGGGGTTTCACGGTTCCACTAAAACATTCACACGAGAAAAAGGGTGGTCAGTTTTGTTACTCAGATTAAAATTGGTCGAATTAACTTTATAACATGACCAAGAGTAAACTTATTTAACGAATTAATAATCGTTAGTGAATTTAAAGTAATTTTTGTAAAGATTAGGCAAAAAAATTAAATTGAACTCTTTAAGTTTTTGTGATACAAGTCCCTAATGTTTAGTGCAACGATTGTGATGGAATAAACATTGAAAAGAATATTTCGATTATGTTGGTTGCTAACCTTTAAAATACCTGGAAGAAATTAGCTCATACTACTTACTCATTAATAACTCGTTGTTTACTGTTTACCTCGTATGCAGCTCTTACAAATGAATTGTACAAAAGTTGCTGTTGAGTAGTAGCCTAAAGCAATTTGTTAACATAATGTGTCTTGGGTGAGATCTCGCATCGGAGCCCCATCTCAACAATGTTACTAAACAGATGACCCTCAGAGTACATACGAACTGCCTTAACGTTTAGTGTGTATACTAATTAATACAAATACACAGTAAATTATTGCAACAATTAATTGTCTATAGTTTTAGTTTTATAATAATAGGAGGTTATATTTTAAAGGTACTATTAAATGAAAGTATAGCGGCATCGCTGACCAGTGCATAATAAACAAAAGCTGGCTTCTTTTGATATTCCCTTTAGTAAATATTGTAGTAGCTGGGAATTATTTGATCGATTGCATTTCGTACTTTACCATGCTTACGCACAAAAGATTTCTGTTTGCAACTTGTTTGTAGTGTACTCCAAGTAATGCGCCTTCTGTGATTTTATGTTTACTATTGACAGTTGGTGTAAAATTATCGCCGTATTCACGTGTGCGTTCTTTTGGTAATCTTAAATTACGTTTTGGCTGTGCAAATTGTGTTATGTTTGACATTCCCTTTTAATAAACCGAAACATTTCGATGGATGTTGTAGGAACTGCTACAATAAATACTCAGTTATTATTTTTTGTAGCTTGTAAGGTGTACTGTAATAAAACAAAGTACACGAATAAAAAGTTCAGAATGAGTTGCTGTTCTTATTTGCCACCGCAATGTAGGTAACAAACAGCTCTTTTCTTCATTAAATACATATATAGTTTTAATAGTATATTAATGTAGAGTAATTCACCAGAAGGCCCATTCAAGCTCAAGACTGTTAATATTGGCAAAGGAAAGCAAGGCTTTAAGGAACTAGAAGAGATGTCTGGTTAAAAAAGTGGGTGCAACTACACCTCGCAAAATCCAGGGCAATTTCGAACATTTAATGCCAGTAGTAGAGGAGTTTGGACGTGGTCCCAATCCTTGAATCAGAATTTTGATTGAAATATAGAGTAAGATAGATGGTAAATCCATATACGATTAGCAGATCATATTGATCAGCTGTTTTAAATGACATTAATTTGCTTATAAGTATAAATAAACATATGTATTGGAATGGTTCATTTATTTATGACCATGACCAAAGCTCAAAAATGATAGTAAAAGTTTTAATGTAGTAATGGAACACACTATGCATGATTCAATCTTAATGAGAGAAAGCTCTTCTTCTTCTTAGTCTTTTTTGACTTCATTTTCATTTCTAGTGTCAAGGGAGATAAAATCTCTAATTTTAATAATCAACATCATTTTAAGGAAAATGACAAAATATGATTAGACACAATTCTAATGTCACAAGAATCATATATTCTAGATATTGTCCAACTGCTATGTCCAGCAAATTTTTTTCTTTACAAGGCAATGTAAGCATCAGTGTGGCTGTGACTGTGGTACAAACGGACTCAGGAATTTATATCTATTATTCATTTATTAAATAACAATACTTTGTTAGTTATCCTTTATTTACATAGGTAGTGTGACTTTTAACATTTTGCAAAGAAATGACCATGGCTCTAATTACTACACACTATACTTTGTCGATCTTTTGTCTACTGTCACATTTTGTAATTTTGTTTATGTTTGAATTCAAAGAAGTTTTGAAGATCGTATCTACACAGGCATCAGTTTTCATTATTTGTGCCGATTGCCCTCTTTGGTGTAGTACATAAGCGTGGATAGATTGACCAATATGTATTTATTTGTTCTTATGTACCTATTTTGCACATGAAGTATAAAATGGACAGATGTCAAACGAATTGAAATTTGTTTATCTGTTTTTACAGTGTAGCTTTAAATGACCATAATCAGTCTTTAACTTAAAGAACGTTTAGAATACCTAACATAAATTGTTGATACTGACATTTGGATATTATTACTGTTATAACACCATATCATATGCAATAAACTCAACTAATATTTTTCATTAAAAAACTAATATTCTTATCTCTTACTCTACTACCTTATTTTAATGGATGTTTACAAATGCACTGTACTTTGCAACATCTTCATCTGATACAGTTCGTTTGACAACATTCGCCACCATCATTAGGTCGTTGATCTGCACAGGGCGGGCCTGCACGGACCCTGGTGGCAGTGAGAAGAGATCGCTCAAGATGATTTTTCCGGTCTCTGGCTTGGGTGAAACGGGATGATATTTGCCATCATGGGTCAGCAACCACGTCCTGTTCTCAACGAGCTCTGACAGGGGGATCTGGCATGCGTTGCGCACCAGGTCGGTCATGTCTGAAGCCGAGTAGCCTTCGGTGCGGCTCAGCAGCGGTCCCCACTGGTTGGACGTCAATTGCAGCGGCGTGTTCTTGGTCAAGAAACGAAGCAGCTCGAATCGTTCCGGCCGAGTAGGCAGCGGCAGGTAAAAGCGGCGCTGGAAGCGCCGCAGGATCGCGGGGTCCAGGTCCCAGGGGCAGTTGGTGGCCGCGATGAAGAATAGCCGGGGAACGTCTTCGATTCCTGACATCTGGCACATCATTTCGGTTTTTAGCCTGAAATTTAAATTTGAATTTTACCGAGATTGCGTTTATAAATTGCTGGGATTTGGATATGCTTATATTTAAATGCATCATCGGTATTCATCATTTATTTTGGTACGTCATGACAGCATAGCAATTTTAGTTCTACTAATAGTGGCGAAGCGGATTTCTGTAAATACAATGTGGGTCCATTGACAACAGTAATGCTAGACATCTTTTTTCTCTAGAAATAACTTGCAGGAAGATTTGTAGATGATTTAGGACACCACAGGCTTTTATACAAAAATTGTTATTCCATACATTGATATCTATGAATTACAGGAATTGAACTAGGCATTAGTTCTTCCAAAAAACAGTTTTGGTTGGTCTTGAAACATTTGCTGCCTGTAACATTTAGCTAAGGGATGAGTAGGTAGGGGGAGAGGAGGGGTGTAATATATCGAAGAGCTAAAGTTAAACTTATGTTACCTAAACTAAACTACAAGCGCTTTTTCTGTAAAATCTGGATATAAATAAATTTAAATGATACATAAGTCATTTGTAGCATTTGGTTACCTAGCTTGACTTTAAAGCAAAGTTTAACAAGAGTATCCATAACTTTTGACTAATGTTGGTATATCAATCTTTTAATCATCAAATAAAATTCTTATGTTCACACTGTGATATAAAAGGACATTCACAGTAACCGAGATAAGTGAGCAAAAGGTTATAGCCCATACTTTGGTCTGGGGTTCGGCTGATAGGTATTGAGTATCAATACATTTTATGGTCCCATTACATGGTTGATAAGGTGAGGCTTTCAACACAACAGTTTTAAGAAACTACTGACCACATTTGGTCACCATTGGACTTTACCACAATAGAATAACTTGTGAAACGACAAATCATGCAGTTGTGTCAATTTGTTGGACTTGTATGGGTGTGACAAATGCCAAAACAACCTGTAATTCTTAATCTCCGAGACAAACAAACATAAAGGTTAGTGGTCTGTTTTTACTAATGGATTCAGATGATTGTAACGAGTTAATTGTCTTTTCTATATTACGTTCTCATTTCTGATTCTACTACATGGCAAAATCAGAAAATATTTACATTATAGAATAAAATAAAGGCAGAAGAGGTGTCCAACCCTTCCAAGCTCCAAACTCGCTTTATTACCTAAAATTCAGTAAGCACATGAAGCTGATCAATTAGAAAAGGGGAGAGTAAAGGGGGTTTATTATTTCTTTAAAATAATAAGTGCAAGTCTGATAGCCAAGCGAATTTTGGTGACCCAGTTTGAGTAGGTCGTGTCCAATGTTCATTATATAGTAAAATTGCGCCACTATAACACGTTATGTTAATCCAAACAGTGGTGTAATAGGGGATAATTAAAGAGGACATAGTGGAAAAGTTAAAAAAAATCAAAATATCAATGTACCTATAACTATATGTATGCATATATTTTTTAAATTCAAGGTACCAGGAAATTTATTAAAAGGATTTATAATTATTTTATCAATAATAGTGAATATGAGAAATTGAGACCTCTAACCCCCCCATCCTTCCGATAGTTTTATTGGTACTTAACAAATGCTTCTGGAATTAAAACTAACATAAATATTGGTAGAAGATATTACCTTTCCAAAACAACTGAATCGATGGCTAATTCAATTTCTAGTAATATGAAAATTGATAACGTGCTTAAAGGGAACTTGCCTATATTTGAATAAAAAAGTTTATGAATAATGTGTTATGCCCATAACTACATAAGAGAGCTATTATTAAATGCATCATATAGGCTAAAGGGAGGTGAACAGGACACATAACCATTATCACCAATAAGAATAATGCAGATCTAATAAAAGCAAAAAAATAATGACAAACCACTAACTAGATGAATCGATTATATATACAGAATAGTAAGAAAAGAGATAAAAAACTACAGACAACAATTGCCAAAGGATCATGGTGATAAATAATGAGGGTGTGCATTCCACCACCTGCAAAATAGAAAGATACATGTTCACATTCACTACTTAGTTGTGCACTATCTTTGATACAGGATGATGTGGCAAATACTATGCATTAGACGATTGGATTGTTACCTAACTAACACACATGAGGATTCCAAGAGTTCATTAGGTTCAAAAAAGAGTAACTGGTTGGTATTTTTTTAGAATTAATGTTGCACTAATCATCATGAACACTATAGCTGTAGGGATATGGATACCAGGACGCTATAATATCAAACACCGATTATTATCATTAGAGTATGTTCCAGTCACCATGACACTGGAAGCTGATGTTTTATGTGAACAAGGCAGGAAACATTAATGGATATCAAGACAGTTGATGTTGATCTTTTATTAGAACATTAAGACACCTAACATAGACCCTCTATGTGGGCATCGAATGCCAAAGTACCAATCACCGATCCTCCCTTTGGACAATAAAGCTACCTTCTGAATCTCGTGAAAAATTAAGGCAGTGATCCATAACTTGATCTTAAAAATATCTAAAGACTTTTGGCAAGAGAGGAGAGGATACTAAATCTTGCAGGCAAAATCTTTCTTCAAAGTTTAGAACTTTACAATAGTAAATGTTAATTACTAAAGACCTTGAAAGAATACTAGAAATTTCAGTATAAATGAGTCTTTCAAAACACCTATTTATTAGTTTAATCTTATTATTCATAGGGCATAAATTTGTGATATATTTTTTTATATTATAAGACTGCAAACTAAGTTTTTTGTTAATGCTCAAATAATTAACTGTACACTGCCATAGTTTTTTATTTCTTATTAATTTGAGTCTTCGGGTGCGTCAGCCTTATAACTTTATTATATGAATTAATCTTACATACCGTCTACTCGATTCGTATTCGTTTTCACTTCTGCGCCGACATATACCATCTATTTCATCCATGAACAATATAGTGGAGGTATCTCGGTTTTTCTTTGCATTCACAAACAGAGCTTGCAAATTTCTACAAAGGAACAACTAAATAATACAGAAACAACATCAAAGTTTCTTACTTTTCAGATTTCCCCATGTATTCGTTTAAGACATCGCTGGCTGAGACCACGTACAAACGGGCAGAAGCCTTGGCTGCTAAAGCATGGACCATGCGAGTCTTTCCCGTTCCGGGAGGGCCGTACAGCAGTATGCAGTTGCAGAGCTTCCTATCCACAAACAAATGTGGCTGGTGCAATGGTAGCAGTACCATGGACGCCAACTCTCTTTTCAAATTATCCAAACCAGAAATATCCTCGAATCCTTTTAGTTGGGACACCACAAGAGTAGCTTCTGCGCGTTTTTGCAGCTCATTCGCGTCCGAGTTTACATGTTTTGGATTGTTCGCCAGAACTGGACTTGCAGTTTCACCATCCGTTGGATGAATCAAGTTAATGAATCGTTGCCTCAGGTCCAGCAGCCGCAGCAAAAGCCCCTGCAACCCTTGGTAGATGACGTCATCCAAGAAGTCTATCTCGATGCGGATCAGTTCCTCGATTTTGGAGTAGCAGACATCGATTTGATTCACCTTTTCTTCAGGCCGACTACATGTGGACTGCGCCAACAGCACCGCAAGCTCTTCGCAACTGTAATTTCAAATTTTGATATTATAAGTTATTAAACGATTCAAGCGGTTTCTAACTTGCGAACGGCTTCTTCGTATTGAATTAAGATGTAGGTTTTCGAAATTCCCCCCATTTCTGCTTCTAGACTTGTAAAATTCGTATTAGTTTGAAACTGGTGGATAGACACAAACGCCATCCAACTGCGCGACTGAATTTGAGTCTCCTGTATTACCGGCCGCTCGCTCAGCGGCCCCTACTTTCAAAATTCAACATGGCAGTATTTTGACGTGTAGGTAGTGCCGAACATTACATGCAGACGTACATTAGGTCACACCCTGTTTAATCGCCTCATAAATTATAAATGTAACGTAATTCAGGTTTCATTCATCGTTGCGCAAGTAGCCTACAGGTGAGTTTCGAGCTCTCGTAGCCCCTAAGCGGCGACGCTATGCCGACAGTAAGTTTTATCAATAAGTGCGAGATAAAGCCGTCGCTCACGTTATCACCGCCCCCGCTTCTGCTTTGCTGCTAATCACAGCGCCCGCTGCATGTGCGCCTAACCTTCGCTTGCGCTGCGACTTGCACTTTCGCAGGTGATTTCGGCGCTATATAAATGCGCTCGCATGTCGGATTTGCATAAGTGACTAAACTTGCCGAACCCGTGGGCCGCTGCCCGATGGGGCTTTTTCGGAATGGCATCGCAGAGTACCGCAAATGCGAACGTGAATGCTCGCTGCAGCTGTATTCGGTTTAGGCAGCGTTAATTAACGCGGCTCTAGTGCTGTTCTGCGTGTTAGCAAAATGGGGCCGATAAGCGGTGGCGCCGTCGCCCAAACCTATCATTATGTAAGTGGCCAATTTTTTCCGAAAAAACAAAGCCGGTTTGGGTGGCAGCCCTCTGGAGTCCACTAGTTGGATTGTCTTTTGTTTCGGCTACTATAAAATGAGCGGTTCCAGAGATTCTGATGGTCATACCTAATGCTGAAACTAATTGGGGCAATTTAACATTTGGCTGAGCTTAAAAAACTACCGGCTCATCCTTTAGTCGATTTTCAATTCAGCCACAGTTGTTTGCCGTCTCACCTTTGATTAGTCTCGGTTTATTGCTTGTTGCGTAAATAATTGTAAGACAAGCCAGCTAACAAGGGCAATTTTCTCTTGATGTGGTTTCAAGTATATGAAATTAGATATTTCTGAGCTTTTGTGGGTATTGTCTTGCTGGACACGAGGAGTCTTTTAGACGTAGTAAAATTGTCTGATTTTTAAGGCTTTTCTTCTGTAGCGGTACTTATTCAATTAGAAGGTTGTCCGAATGCTTGAAAAATGGTAATTGCTGGCCGACATATGGTGAACAAGGTAACGTTTCGTCTCAAGGTGCGCCTTGTGGTTTCCGATGCTGTTTTCCTAGTTGTAATTGATTAATATATGTTTACTAACTTGTTTTATTGAATAGAATTGGTAAATCTTGCTGAAGGTCATACTTTGGTATTTTGTCTCTCTGTATTGAATGATTTTTGCGCATGGTTCAGTTATGAGTTAAATTTGATCTAAACATTCAGTGAGATAAGGAAAAACATCCACAGTTTTTTTCTCTTATCTCCTTTCCTCTCTCCTCATTTCTTTCTTTTCCTTTCTTCTCTCCCCTCTTCAAATGTTCTTAAAAATTTGTTCCTCCAACTTATTCATTTGTTTCATAACCTTCGTCACCACTACTTTGTAAGGTTTTTCTTTGATAGGTCATTCGATTTTCTTGTAGTACATCTTTGACATTTTCTCTAAGTTCACCCTCTTTTAATTAACTACACATTTGATACTTTGGATTCTTTAAATCATATACATTCTTCTTGATCCTTCTGATTGTATTGTTTACTTGGCATCCCCCGTCCTTTGTGTTGTCTTTTCTTTTATTCTGAAAAGAGCTTTTTGTTTTTCTCGTTTTTAAGTTGCTTTAGAAAAATAATTATTTTTCTTTTATGTTTGAAACCAAACTGTTTATTTTGTTATAGGTTTTGTTTTCAATTTGTTCTTTCTGTCAACTAATTCTTATTCGTTTGTATGTGTTCGTTTGTTTTGATGTGAGCACTAGTGCGTTCTTAATGTTTCTAAATTTTTATCTTTTATTTTACATCCCAGAGCCAAGAGCTTTCTATTCGTCTATTGATGTTTCATTTTGTCTTAGAACTTTCCCCATTTATTTATTTCTTTATGTCCTATGTTTAGGTATGACGCATGCCATTCTGTGTGTAGTGCAGCAAAATTATTTACATACCTTTTCCTTGTACCCTCCATCTGTTTTACATTTTAATTGTCTTGCATTCGCAGACGCCTGATGTTTTATTCGATAATCTTCTCACTTTGGTGTTTTCAATTGTTTTGTGCAGTTCTTTCGCCGCTCTTACTTTCATTGTTTTTATTTCTTCATTTTTTGCATCACTCTCTGTTTGCTTTTGTATCACAATTCACCATAGGATGAAGATGTCATTTTTCATATCGAACCGTTTCAGTTTCACTTTTTAAAAGCGCAAAACTTTAAGGGAGCTGTCCGAAATTTATGTTCTGGCTTCCAAACTCGACTCGTCAGTACCTTGTAGGCTCCTCAACGTCACTCTGTGTACTTTGCGTCTTTGTAATGTTTGAACCTGATATTGATTAATACGACAATCAGAAGGTCTTTGACTTTTCTAAAATTTGCTGCCCAAAGGATTGAGATAAGAACTTCGAAGCCAGATTTTTCGACGGTAGTCGAGGGCCGAAATGCAAACCTCATAATCGATTACTATGCACATCATGATCGTCTTGGAACCTTCGCGATAATTCCTCGTGAACTGTTGGTTATCGTATTCATCAGCGCAACATCAGCGGACGGAGGCAAGTGTTAGTCATTCCGTATGTGGTTTTTTTACTTTTTTTGTGAACGTCTGAAATAGCTTTTATGACCTTACACGAAAAAGCAAGCGTTAAAGATGCTGAAGAGTTCTCAGCATCTTCAGCTAAGAATGCCATTTCGTGACTAAAAGTCATTTTGATTATTTTGAACATTCTAATTAAGCAAAAGTTGATAGAACGAGTTTCATTTTCGTCATCTAAATCGTTAAGTCGTTAAATTTTGCGATACTGAACAAATTTACCAACATCATGGAAGTGTCTTCTTCCGCGTGCAATCTTTTGTGGGAGTTTTTGTATTTTAATCTGTGGACCACGATCAGCAAAAATGGTAATAGAATCCCAGTATAATCCCGGACGATTTGGCCGACACCAGGAGACTTAGGACTTTGAATGGACGGGGTTTTAAGGATATCGAGAGGGGAACTAATTTCACGCCATCTGTCATTGTCTAGGCGAAATAAATTTCAAAGTCGGCATGTGACTGCAGTTTCCCTAGGGATTTGGTAATTTAAACTCGGTTGGTTCAGTAAATGATTTGGATTTACATTCATTATTATTTTGATTGAAAATCAGCACCATAGAAGGAAGTTACTACTTCCTAGTCGTGCAACCTTTTGGAGAAGTTTTTGATCTGTGGGTTTTGCAAAGACTACTGTTGAATGATAATCAGAAGCCTCTACATCATAGTCTTGAACGATTCGGCCGCCACCAAGAGAGTAGCGAATTTTAGTGAACAGTTGTAGGAATCGAGAAAGTCTCGCTCAGTGCTGTTTTGGTTCTACTGTTGTACAATTATAATCTCCTATAATTCTTTCGTCCACGTTAAAATGGGGAACCAAGTAAAACTTTTGTTAATTCATTTTTGTAGTGGGGTTGTCTTACAAAAACATTTGACAAATAACGATATTTCCCAAAATGGTTCCCCCTTCTTCCAGAGATACTTGAGAGGGACTAACCTTACCCCATCTGTTATTTTCTAATCAAAATAAATATAAAAGTCGCCAGGTGGCTGCAATGCATCCTAGGGATTTCGTAATTCAAACTTTATTGGTTCAGTAAATGGTTGTGTACCTTGTTTTGATTTTTGTAGCCCATCTATAGAAAGCGAATTACTCATAAAAATTTTTAGACTCGCAATCCACTATCGGGGAGTTTGATGTAGGTTTATGTGATTCATGACCATATTAAAGTTCAACTACGTGTTTATAAACCAAAGGTCGAGATTTACTTAGTTGCGTATTTGCGAATTTTGGGCCCGGCGAGACTGCACCGGCCGGCTCGCGCCCGTGCATCACCGCATCGGAGGGTGCCTATAAATAACCGGGGGAAATTCTCGCGGCGATGTTCTAATTCGGCTGGTTAATCCTGGAATGGTGCTCGGCTGGCTTCGCTGCGCGTTTGACTAACACCGACGTTTCCCTTACTGATCGCCCCTTCTTGTAGCGCCATGGGGAAGAGAAAGCGCCTCAACCGCTTCATCGCGAAGTGGATCAAAAGGTTGGTCGGACTTGCTGTTCTGTTTGCTGTGTGCGTAACCGTACTAAGGTGTGTGTGGCTCCTCTAATTGGACTAAAACACGCGATCGGTCGCTCGAGCGGCCGGCGCGAGCGCCCGTTTTTTTTGGGCAATTGCATCCGTACGGAAATAAGCGGCTAAATGCGTTGCGCTTGCTTTTGAGTGCGCATTCCACTACTACTACTAATAGAACTATACGTTGTGCACATTCCGTTAGGTGACTGGATTCTGAGCAATTCATGCTCACCAAAGAATGGCATGACTCGGGCCGTAATGGACGGGCTTGGAGTACATGGGAGAACACTGGGATTAGTAATGTGACGCTATCTAAGACTACTTTGACCAAGCTGAGCATTCAATCAGATTTCCATTTGCTTTGTGGTATATTGGCACAGATGTGAAGATTGAAGATCTAGATCATATAACAGTCCAAATCAACAAAAGCAAATAACGTTTCCCTAGACAACGGCTGTCTAATTAGACTGTGAGGAAGAGTCCAAAATATTAAGAGAGTTGAAAATACGAAGACGGTTTTCAAATTGGTGTTCGCTTTATTTTGACCTAATCTACCTTTTATTGTGCTTCTTCCAGTAAGGTCCTCTTCAACTCATAGATATAGACTCTTGGCGTTTGTAATCCTATTTTTGGTTTAATTCGACATATAGAATCAAGATTATCTAAGCGGGTGGTGAATGTCATCATTGTATACGTAAAACTATTGATCTATCTATATGAAAACGTAAATGTACAATCTAATATCAAGACTTGTAATGGCCATTTTTTTTATAACTATTTGATACTATTATGGTAACTTGGGAAGCTACTAACAATCCAAATTTTTTATGTTTATTTCTTATTTGTTTCTGTAAATACCAAAGCTTAAGAAAGTTTTAAGCTCTTTTCTTCCTCTCCCCCTCACTTTTGTAACTTATTTTGATAAGATATTTCCAACAGGTAGACTGATTGTGATTAAAATGGAAAAAGACTACGCGATGTTCATTTTTAAGTGAAAGAAGCAGCAGAAGTGAATAAAGGAACAATAGAACCGAAAAATCAGTCGAGGGAGAAGGTAATAGCGAGGTAGCCAGAAATAAGGATGAAGCGTATAGCGTCTGATGAGTTAGAAAACTTTATTGAAGGGTCAAAAAATGCCCATAGCAATAGATCACTGCTTAACTGGATGGTTATTCCCTTACAAGATATGGGGAATTATGAAGAAAGAATTTGAGGAAACTTGTGGCCATAAAAAAGGAGTTGAAAGATTGTCAAGAAGAAAATTGATTAACTGAAGAGGGGTGTAGAAATCAGTGCTTCAATAATCTGTAAAATTTTGTTTCAACATCATAGAGGGATGTGGATACTATTGGCAGGAAACTTGTTGATGGACGATATCAGAACATTCCATACTGATCTTCCATTACAGTATCAAAGCACCTAACACACCAGTCCTTTATGTGGTTTTCAAATGCTGAAGTACCACTTGCCAACTCCCTCTGTAGACACCACCAACACTATGTACCCTTGGTGAACACTAAGTTACTCTCTAAATATCATATTCCGCACATTGGCGGAAAATTAAGACCTCCATTTGCTTTCACTGCTTGGCTATTATGCATCACGTCGTATATAAGGCAGTTCGTAAGCATCTCGCCGTAGATAAGCGCATCATTGCCTCTTATTCTAATTGAGCCCTCCTTCTCAATTATTTTTAGTGACTAAGTAGGCTCACCTACAAACTGGCTCCCTTAATCCGCAGAAAAACTAAAACCTGAACATCTAAAAAATATGTTACCTTTAAATTTATGCATCATCCAACATCATCCTCTTTTTAGGCATCATCTATTTATCACGACATTGGGATTTACTTCTTTGTGTGAAAACCCAGACAGGAAATTTGTTGATAGATATCAGAATATTGATACTAGCCTATTAAGGTATTAAGGCACAGACTCAAATGCTAGAACACCACTTACTGATCCCCCGTGTACATATCAACACCCTATGTTGCCTTGACGAACACAAAGATACTTTCTAAATCTAATGATAAATAAAAAATGGCCATGAATTAAAAAAATGGAGATGAAGGATGAATCTTGAAAATATCTATTTTTGGAAAGGAAGGGGAGGATATTAAACATAGGCAAAAATCATTGTCCATTATTAAAGAACTTAAAAGGAATTAGAAAATACTTTACCTTAATTAACTTCTTCCGTAGACACCAATCTTTCTCACAAGACGATGTTAAGAAAACGTAAGGTTGCAAATAGAGAAGTTGAAAAATACGTCGAGAAGATTGGAGAGGGTATAGAGAGATAATCAAATCAAGGCTTCAACAACCTGAAAAAATGTAGATGCATCCCAGTTCCTTTGATCCTCTTTATTTGGGCATCATCCAGTTACCACGACATTGAGATTTGATCTATTTTGTGAAATACTTATTAAAGGGCAATAGAACATTGGATACCAACCTTTCATTAGGACAGCAACGCACCTAACACGGATCCTCTGTGTGGGCATCAAGTGCCAATTACCGATTATTAGAGAAGTGTTAGAGTTGAAAGGAAATTATTCATTAGCTAACCTCTTTGATATTCATTAACCTCCCGCATAAAGACATATGGAAAGTTGTGAAGAAGTTGAGAAAACTTGATTATAACGGAGGACTTGAACAGTACTGTCAAGAAGATATAGAACTGTAAATGATAGGAAAGGGACATAGAAAGGTAATTTGGGGGAGTTAAAAGTATTTCAAGTTACCATTCTAATATCAAATCAATATCTTCGTTATTGCCTAAAAACTTATTTTTGACAAATAAATTGTAGA
Source organism: Sinelater perroti (assembly GCA_036346155.1). Taxonomy (NCBI): domain Eukaryota; kingdom Metazoa; phylum Arthropoda; class Insecta; order Coleoptera; family Elateridae; genus Sinelater; species Sinelater perroti. Next base: position 17,074,141 of record JARFIY010000254.1, on the reverse strand, counting down.
TTTGGCCCCAAAATCTTCCCCCGCACAAATATTGAACGAAATATATTTTTGCAAATGACCCATACTTTCCTTCCTGTGTGTACATACTTTCTTTTCATTTTTGCTTATGAGGGTGTGACTTGGGCGTTAACTATCTGGCTGCTTTTACGCACTCGTCCACTTGCACGGCATCCGACCTAGCATGTGCTTTGCACGTCGAGCACGCCCTCGCGCGCCGCGCGAGCTCTCACCGCTTGAATGGGCGCAGTGACATCCCGGACGAGCGCTCGACGGTGCTGCTGCTGGGCGTCACCAGGATACCGACGACGCCGACAGCGCCGCGCCGCCCCTGCTCCCTCCCCCTCGCCGCCTCGTCCACGCCCTTCGGCCCCCCGCCCCACGGCAACCCTATCGCCCAGCACAAGTCGCGCAAGAGCTCGCTCTGCTCCCGCAAGGGCTCGGCGCGGCGCAACTCGTCCTCCTCCCGCAGGGAGGCCAAGGGCGCGGCGAGGCGAGTCGTCTTCGGCTCGCAGCAGTCCTCCGTCGACCTGAGCAGCCCCGACCTGGAGACGAACTCGAGCTCCACGACGAGCGACAAGCCATGTAGCCCGTCCGAGAGCGGCGACCTCACGCTCTCCCACGTTAACTCCTCCGACTTGACCCCCGGGCCCGCGATGGATCGCTCCGTGGACTCGATAGGCGCTTGCTCGCTGGACGCTGACGCTTCCGTCGATCTCACAGGTACAGGATTGGTGTTGTCGCTCCAGGACCTTCTAGTTGGTTGTGTGCACCCTCTTTAGTTCTCTTCTCGGTGTGTGTAGCTGAAGCAGGCTGTAGAAGCGATGTTTGCATGTCTTTGCTTGGCACTGAAGGAACTTAAGCAACTGTCATCTAATTTTAAGAAGTGACAAATTATAATTTACATTGTTTGGGAATAAGTAAAATTTTGGATTTGGTTTCAACAAGATGAAGTTACTGTTATATGTATGGTGATCTATTAATGAGTAATTTTTGAACTAAAAATAAGAATAGACTCCAAGCTACTGTTATTCAAAAATGCAATAAGACGAAATTGTGCAAAGATAACGTTTCTAATAGGCACCATAGTTGTTTTGTTTATTCAAAATCAAGAATTAACTTAGAAGACGAGTGATGAAAGTAATAATTGAAGTGCCAAATTGTTGAACATATCAAAAGACATCTGCGTTGTTGAAATGAGAAGCGTTTTATCATTCCATCGTTTTGTATTGGTATTCTATACAAAATTGATACCTTTACAGGATAAGAGTTCATCTTGATTTGATATATAGGACCTCAAACAGCACTTCTACATAACATGTTGGGGAAGTGTTGAGTAGTGAACGTTGGCAGTAGATTGGAGTAAAGCAATGCTTGTAAGCGGTTTTATAGTTATCTATGAACTAGTTATATAATTTAAAAAAAAAACACTATCGTGACTTCGTTTGACCTTGAAAACAAAATAACCTTTGAATTCAGGTCGAAATCTACTTTTAGAAGTTGTCTTTCCAATTCAATTCATATGGGAGTGCTGAAGTGGATGAAGGATATCGTATCAGCCCGAGATTTTCAGTTTTAGTGTTCAGGAAATCGTATTCGCTCGTGTTTCAGAAAGTGCGTCTACACTCCTAGCAGCTAGCAAACGGCTACGCCAAATCCAATTGTGTCACGCCCAGGCGAATTCAAACCGGAAATTTGATAATGTGGATGAGCGTATAAGCGAATGACAGTTTATACCTTGTCTCGTAATCGCGCTCGGTTTCGAAATTGATTGCATTTATACAACGGCGCTTTCTATTCCGGATCGATGCTCATTTGTAACGGTTTATCAATGATTTAAGCGATAATAGCATCGTTTAACCTAATAAAACGGTAGCTATCACTTTCCGATGACTTTCTTCTGTAGATGTCAAGGTTTTGAGCGGGGCTGTCGTAAAGTTTTTATTTCTGAGAAATGTTGCTGATCTAGTTGAAGACCAATTGGAACGCTTCAGAAACCTTTATAGGGCAGAGTGCTAAATGAGGTAAGATTTTTTTAATGACATGTTTTCGATATGTTGAATCAGTATACATGACGTAAGTTTTGTTTTCAGTGTGGATGATGTAATATAGCTGAGATAAATACCAAATTTTCCGACAAATGGTGATAGAGAATATTCTCAAGTCGAATAAGTCTTCTTGCTATCAAGTAGCTAGTTGTTGGACATTCTTCTTCAACTTCTCCACTTGTCTATATCGAACATCCCAGACACTAAAAAGATGTAACGGTACATTTTGTTATTGGACTGTTTTTGCTCCAAAATAGATCAGAGTTTTAGAAGAGTGCTAAAAGACGAATAATAAAACTTATTTCGTGGTACACTTAATATAACAGTTACATCGTATTTTTTGTACTGGAGGTTTCTTCATTTAGAGAAATGGCCCGTTTTGTTGGTTTTTTGATTGCAACACTGCTTTAGACACTTATTTCAACTAAAGGTTTTTTCTACAAAACTCGGGAGGATTACTGTACATCATTTTGTTGAAAATAAAATTGTGGTCTCTGAATAATTCACAGAGGTGATTAATTCCTAAGACATCAAAACAGTAGGAGAATTCGTTTTAAATTTTTCTTTAATATCAATTTTTTATCTTTTAATGCTTAAATCTTTTACAACTCAGATGGAGAACATTATATTATTTAATGATTATATTTTTTTTTTTAACGACCGGTAAATTAATTTTGTGGCCTTCAAAAATGCCTTCAAATGTAGATATACCGTATGAAGTTGTAATCATTAGTCATCACTTGTTATGAAAACCAAAAAACAAAAGTTATACTCAGTAAAGTTGATTTTGTTTTCGTAATTCACAATAGAATGAGTGAAATTGTTTTTGCATATTATGAATAGGAAATGAATGTCACTGGGAATATATGAAGTGACCTATAATCATAGCGATCCTACGAAATGCAGATGAGAAGTATGTTAATCAGAACAAATAGTTTACGATACCATATGAGAACCTACTTGAATTGCTAATTAACGGCATTGTGAGAGATAGATTACCATTTGACCTCTACACATAATTGAAAGCTTTTACCAAAAGCGCTGAATGCGTCACTGCAACTTTCGCGTTCATGACGAATGTATCAAAAACAGTTAAAAATAAACAATTCGTTAGTGTGGAGTGGTGACGGCGCTGAAATTATTTCTGTGAGTTAAACCATGTTTTTATGTATTGTTTCTACGATCTCTTGCTTTGATAGTGCTTCCTTACTGCTTTGCACTTTTGATACGCTGCATACACAGTTTGCGTTTGGTTTGAGGGACTAGGTCGTGATTGGGTTACATTTGGGGCCTAATTCCATTCCGCTTTTTAGACTGGTCCGAGCAGTCATCAGTGGGCACCCTGCGCAGTGTGAGCCTGCCTACCCCCGAGCCTCAACCTCACCTCCCGTCGTACCTCAGCCTTGCGTGCACCGTGAGTGGCTACTCGACCACCACCAACTACGACCCCGAGCGCCTGGCCAAGTCGCGCGACGCCTCCCCCCACCGTATTTATGATGATCTGAACTCGGTGACGCCGCAAAACAAAAACACCCCTTTGTACAGCATACGCAACAACTTGCTGTCGCCCCCGAACGTCGTTCCGTTGCCGCACCAGAAGTATTCACAGAAGCTAACGCCCAATACTCCAAAGACCTCTCAAGCCATGGAAGAGCAAGTCATCACTCGGCGCGAGTTCTACTCAACGGCTAGCAAGACAACGTTCTTAAGCACTGAAAGCCGGAATTTTGTCAGTAGCGTTTATTCCAGTGATTCCATAGATGGGTGTATACAGAACGGATTCTCAAATGGAACACAAAACAAGTGAGTATTCACATATTTCCTTAATGACACTCTTACAAGAAAATTATCTTATAGATGCATCACCGTCGAAACAAAAAGCTCAAGCTACATCACCAATGGTTCCAGAAAGTCCATGTCAGAGACTGCATACAAAGAGTTTTCGAATGGCTTGGAGAGCAAGTCGTTCATTCAGCAGCGTGTAGAGCGCTTGTATGGTCCTGGCGCACTCGCCCAAGGCTTCTTCATTAGTAAGCGGCAGAAGAACCGACTTTCTGAATCTGACAGCGAAAAGAATTCCAAAGCGGAAACTGAGAGCGATAGGCATTCGAAGTCCATGAACGATCAGCTGCAGGAATCGTCCGAACCTGAGGGCAACATGAAGCTGAGCGTGAGCAGCCCAACACTCCCAGTGCTGAGACATCTAAGACCAGAGTTCAGAGCACAGCTGCCCATAGCGAGTTCGAAGAGAAGTCTCGGCGAGAGCGCTGCTCCTCTGCCTAAGAGCAGCACTGTACCTGTGCTCAAGGAGGAATTGGCGCCCCAAGTTAATGGTCATTCTAAGCCCGCTCAGAAGGATGAGATTCAGACAAATGGGAATCAAAATGTGATAATTAAAGATGTTTTGGAAACTAAAACGGGTAAGAACATAGAATTAGGAGCTACATTTAATTTGTGTTTATTTGATAAGATTGCATTAATTAGAATAATTTTATTTTATTTATTTAATTAAAAAAGATTTGAGGTGTTGTAAGTATAGGGGAATTTTTGCACTGTGCAAATTTGAAAAGCTGAAGATTTTTGGAGATTATGGGTTAACCGTTGAGTTATATTATATTTGGGATTCTGGTGATCATTTAATATTTCTTGCTGCTTTTCCTCCTTTCCTACCTAATTTGAACTGTTACTCCATTTGAAATGCACCAGTCATTTCCAAATTTTTTTCCTGTGATTTACTTAATTTGTTGCTAAATCTCTGAACTTAGCCGTACTTCCAAATTATGTTGTTATTCTCTGTTTGGATCATTGTTTTGTTTTAAATTAATTTAAAATTGTGGCTGTTTTTTAATTTGAGTGGTAAACTGATATTTTGTGGTGTTGATTTCATCAAATAAATACCCATTTATCTCGTGATTTGGTTGTAGACAAGTGATAAATGGGTGGTAAGTCGGTTTTGGATTTTTACATAATTGTGGCATTAGAAAATATCTTCATGGTACAGTGAACATGAATTTTTGTATGAGGATTCACAAGATTTCACTCAATTTGCATAGACCTTTTAATTTCAGGTTGCAGCAATAACAGAACTATTTAAAATATGTGTAAATTAGATTTAAATTAAGGCAGAGTACAAGTAACTTTCTCGTGCAGCTGCATGTATTGTAACAAACTTGGTTCTCAAGTTCAATTATTTGAAGCAGGGCTTACATAATAGGCCCTTTAGATTTTCTGGAACCTTTAGAACTTGCCTATAAGATGGTGATGAAAAATCGCTGTTTTCATTTTACATGGCTTTCTGGGGAACTATTTATTGGGTGATGCCTCATTAATTTGCACTGTTTTAAAAGTCCATCTGAATTCTCAACTCAGTTCATTTAGGGTTTTTTTAACTTTTTTTAAGTTTCTCTAGAGGCCTAATATGTTACTTAGTTTTGCTTGCTACATTTGTGTATTTGTGGCCTATACGGGTAGTTTAAACATTTCTTTACAGATCCTATCGTTATTTTTTAAGTAAGATGATGTTCTCTGAAGACAAATAATTCATTCAATATGCAAGTGTAGTTTAACAAATGAGGTTGCATATTAATTTGGGGTATTTCATATAATTGCGTTCATCACATCTTGACTTGTGATATTAAGAATTTTCTTCCGTTGAATTCAAATGGAAAAAATGAAAGTTTTTTTTTATCGTGATCTATCTTTACTGCCTGACTTGTATGGAGTAACTGGTGCTTCTTCTTTTTCTTTTAAGTATATTACTAGCCTGTCTCTGACTGCACAGTCATGCAGTGCAATAAGCCATGTTGGGTATACCCCGGACAGGTGGTTAGCTTAACTCATTAATTTACAAAAAGAAGAAGAGAATGTACATCAAAGGTGTTTATATGATGTCCAGAGAGCATTTGATGTTTGCTATTGTTTTCTTCTCCCACTCTCTGGTTCTTTAGAAAATTTTGAGGTGAATAGCTTTTTAAAATTGGTATCATTATTTATTCTGCAAAATTTCCATGACATTGTTTAATTCTGGGTTTCTTTCATAACGTTGAAAAGAGCAAAGATGAAAGTTTTTCTCTATTGTACTAGCAATTTCAAGGTCGAATTTGAGATTGAAATGGTTGTAGATTACAGAGGCATAGTTTCATATGTCCATATGATTGCAGCTGAAAGAGCTCAACCTTATAGAGAGCAAAAACAGATGTGTGCTCTTGACTACCCAAATGCCAATAAAAACATTTGTGTTGATATCAGCGAAGGGTTCTAAAAGCAATAACAATGACAAGATGGTGAACTTACTAGAAGTATCTACCTTGTGGTCCCGATAAGGTAGCCCAATAACAACTGGTGCTTCGATGTGTTTTCAAGAATAGTCTTGACGATCTTTGCTTTTTAAAACCAGATTCTTCAGTCTTTCATTTATTAGCATTTCCAGTAGATGATAATTTGCAGTCTTGTTTATTTCGCTTCTTATATATTGCAATTATTGAAGCTTTTCTCCATTCTGTCATCATCTTGCATATTGTTCATATTTGTGTCAAAATTTCGTTCTCATTTCTATAGTCCTTTCCCTGTGCTTCAACAGTTCTGCTCGAGTTTCATCAGTTTCAGGGCTTTTATTATTTTTAAGTTTTTTGATTGTACATTTTTGATAAGCAGATTCTTTCTCTTGTAATTGTTCTACTTCTTATATTATGTTTATAATTTCCATTTCTTCTATTATGTCTTCTTTCTTGTCTTTAAACATGATTTTTCTAAATTGGTAATTCTTTTTATATATTTCTCTACTTCTCTGAGTTGTGGTTTAGCATTTTTTGTTTTTCTCTGTCAATCCTTGCAAAGCCCCTTCACGTTCTTCAAGTCCAGAATTACTGTTTTTTGTTCTGCTCTGTAAGTTCTTTGTTGACTGTTTTATTAGTATTCTGGTGCTGCTCAGTCTTTTTTCACATCATCTAAAACTTCCGTTTTTGTTGAATATCATCTAAACATTTTTTACATCTATTCCTTATTTTCTCGTTTTTTAACAATATACTTGTAATTTTTTTTCTCCTCTGTTGAGTGTTTTATTTTCTACCTTCACTTTTATTATTGCAAAATTAATTACTTTTTGTCTGTTATTATCTGTTTGGTGTTTGCTGGTTAATTTTAGCATTAAAATCCCCAATTAAAATTTTGATAATACTTTGGTGTCCCATCGGACATTGCTTTATATCTTTGTACTTGTGTTATCACGTAGGTATAAATAACTGTGCTACAAATTTTACTCAGTTAAGGGAACTTAACTTAAGCTAACTAAATTTAAGCTAATTTAGCTGCAATTCCACCATAAACACATTTCTAACTCTTTGTGACCTTTGTATTCTTTTGCTACCATCCATAGTACAAAGTTTCCCACCAAGAGACATGACAGGGGGTAGGTTTTGAACTTTATATTTTGTCAAATATGTGGATGAAGCCTTTTCTACACAAGAATTTCTTTTAAATGTTTTAATATGTGCTATCTTTGTATATTATCACGAGAGATATGAGATATACGCTTAAGGGCTTGTTTGGAGAAAAAATAAGTTACACCTGTTAGTTATTACGTTTGCGAACCAGAGGAAAACGGGTTTTATTAAAATCTGGAAAGCTTTCCTTGTCAGTCATGGAGAAAGGGAACAGTTACTAATCTTGTTGGTAAGTGATTATGATCAAAATAATTACTAAAGAGTTGTAGCTATCTCTTATTGAGCAGTTCTCTGGGACATGCGTTTTTAACATTCACACCACACTTGATACTGACTAAAGTGATATAAGATCTGTTGAAGTGTGCTGCTGGGTAGTTATTTTTTTGGGTGTTAAATTACAATGGGAGAAACTAGTTGTTTGTCCTTCTTGGCCAAGTGCGTTGCCCCTTTGGTGTGAAATATATATCGCATTGAACAATATATTGTAGTGCGCACTTCAAGGTTAGAAAAGTTTTTCAAGTATCCTCAAAATTTAACTTGAAGAAACAAATTAGAAATATCTTATTATTTACACATTAATTAACCTGTACTGAACAGGAGAGACATGAGCTACTGGAGAAACTTCTAACGGGAAATTCGTTAAAATGATTTATTTAAATATATCTATTGATAGCAAATGTTGAGCAGGAGACTTCAGTCTAGTGGTTAGTATGTCCAGCTATTAAAAAAAGGTGTTACATTGGAAAACAAATAGGGTCAAGTTATTTGCTCCTTAAACTCTGCTCGTTAAACACTTGGGATGAGGAAATGGCATGGACATAGCCTAGAGGAGCAGTTCTTTTAGTGCGCTTATCCATGATCAAAGTGAGGAATTGCAAATATATATACATATAAATATAACAAATTAAGAGCATGAGGAACAACTTAAGAACAAGTACTACACGTCTTGAAAGATTCAAGCTCCATCTGCTGTCGGAGAAGTTGCAAATGATCTGCCTGTCTTGCAGCAAAAGTATTGACAAAATCATTTAGAATACCAGGTGTTCTCTGAGATGCAACTTTCAAGAGCATAGGTTTGCTGATTCTAAAGTTATGAAACTAATTGATAGCTTGCATTTATGTGATAATGATGAACAAATGAGTGACAGTGAGTTACGAGTCATAATAGCACGAACTCATGAGCATGTTAATATATGTAATAGAAAGGCTTCTTGACCTACATAATTTATAATTGGTGTTTTTCTAATGAGACTATATATGGACGATTTAATTTTACATATGAGTGCATTAACATGCCACTTACAGCAGTGAAAATACATAAAGTTCACATAACGTTCATAAACGAGCATCTTAGAACCAGTTGTATAACTTGAACAATGCTACTTGAGAATACTGATTTTGCTATGGTATTATATGGTGCTAGTAAGGATAAGGTTATAAATGTTTGGGATGCTACCAACAAAAGTCATAATACTGGCATTTGTAAAGGGAAAAAAGAAACAATTAAGTGAGTGACGCAAACGCATCTGATCGGTACACATCATTGAGATATATAGTTGAGAATTGTTAAATGCTACAACTATTTGAACAGTGCAGGCTATCTGATCAGAAACAGAGTTGTAACAATTATTATTAACTGTTGTCTTGTTAAACAATAATGTTGAGATGATGGGAAGCAATAGCACAAGTAAAATACTGTTACTGTTAGATTGAATTATAAGACATCTAACTTTGTTGGCTTAGATTCAACTCCCAGAGTTCTCACAGGTAATTCCATTTGATTTGAATACACTGAGATTTGCAAAATCATAGTACCATGCCTTCTCAGTGAGTAATGAATCTATCAGCTATGACTAGACGTCTATGAAATCAGAGTAGAGAAGCTATTGCTCCTAAAGGCTAAAATGAAATCGAACTCTATGAAGTACATACTTTACTGATTAGTTGACTTGGTGAGAAATTCAACTAATAGCATATTAAAGTGGCGTAATGCAAATATGGACTATGCACAATCCAAAGCTGCGTTCACTTACATTCCTTGATCTGGTACCCATTATACAGTTAGTTTACTGAACAAACAGCTGGAGAGTTTCTTAATGACCACTTTCCTAGATCAGGTTTTCCAAGAAGATGTAGAGGCAAATCATAGGAGCAGCATAAACACTGATAGTAACTAACTTTTCAGCTTGAGAAATAACGACATATCTAAAGTCGACGTCATTAGTAGTTAGTATAGTAATCTAATTAGATTTGAATCATCTTTTTGTGGTTTTAAAAATGCAATTTTTTCGAGTGTAATCTTGAAGACATTCCTGAAACCCTTTTTATTGTGATCTGATATGTTGTTCAATATGATATATAGCTCAGCGCAAAAAAAAATCCGATTATAATTAAAATCTGAAAAAAAGAATTTAGTGGTGGCCCATTTAGCATTTTAATTAGCATTGAGGATAGTTTTTAATTGTGGATGGTTTTAATAGTCTCAGGGACTTTCAATGGGAGCATTTGACGTTCTTGAACCAAAGTAGATGACACAACTGGTTGTTTTATTGTTACATTGAATGGAATGATTTCTTTATTAATATAATAATTATTTTTATTTAATATTAAGAGACATCACATAATTTTATTGGAAATCTCTATTGATAGAAAAATTCCGAAAGGATATGAAAAATTGTTTCCCATAATGTGATTGTATCAAATCTATGAACACCATACCAATTCCTTAAAACCGATGATAACTCAAGTTATTAGAATATATTCTTACTATTGACGAAATAATCCTCTCCCCACAACAATATTAGCTTCCAACGTTCCAACATTCTGTAAAATCCTGTGTTAGAATCGTGAACCTCATTGACGATCTGAAATTTCTTTTTAAAAGGCGATTCGAGTTTTAGAAGTAATCAAAAAGTCACTTTCTTGTTATTTGTAGCTCATACAAGTTCAACATTTTCCAGTTTCTAGTGTTTTAGAACATGGATCACTTTTAACATATTTTCAATCATCTCATTGCAACGTCCCCAAAAGCGTTCTCAAACAGTAAAAGTTTTTGTAGGCAAATATTTCAGCTTCACTTTAAGATAGATGCAGATTTGGTGTTCTACTCGTACAATTAATGCAAATGAGACGATCACGCACTACTTATGCTCATTCACCGGCGTCCAACTCCTGACTGAACCTCATTTACGCATGCGCATTACACAGTACATTCTCATTCAAATTGTGTTAATTATTTTAGAATCTTTGTATGAATAGTTTCTTTCTTTGTGTTTTTATTATATCGTGATAAATTATTCATTGTGTTGTTTACAATTATAATTTACATCCTGTTATATTTTTTATATAACGAACAGTTTTACATTATTTCCACTTTTTGCAGTACGCGATGACATCGGTGCATTTTTAACGCGCGGCGTAACCTTTGCTTTATTTATGGAACACAAGCCTCACAAGTTGGCCGAACGGCGATAAGCGCAGCGCAGCATTTTTCCGAAATGACGCGCGCCGGCTGTGATCGCGTAACTCGCGCGCATCCGAACTTCATCCTTCACTCATTTGACAAACCACCTTTCAAATTGGGCAGTATCTTTCCAAAAATGAACGCAATTCGACTTCTGGCGACTATCCGGCTATACAACCTGCCGAAGGCACTCGTGAACTTCGTGGACGGGATCGGCCGCTTCATCACGTTCCTGCTGAGCGAGTTGTTTTACCTGAGGAGGTTCAATTTGCTTCCAGACGTGAAGGATGGTCACTACTTCCTGCAGGTGCTCGAGAAGGAGACGCAACGCCTGCTCCAGCTCGCCAGCAAGGTGGAGCAGGAGCTGGAGACCGAGGAGCTGTCTGAGGACATGAAGGGCAAGCTGCGCTCCGCGTCTGGTAAAGCGAGGCTGCTCACATCACAGAAGATGCAGCAGTTCCGTGGCCTGTGCACGAACAACATCAATCAGGTTTGGTCATAGTAGCAAGCGTCGATCTCTCTTGATCAATTTTCTGCACTTTAGCATGAAAGCGAAGCTTTTCCTACAACCAATCAAGACTTGGAAGGGTTCTGGGACATGGTATTACTGCAAGTGGATCAGGTGGACGCTCTTTTCAAAGAAATTGATGTCTTAAGGAAGAATGGATGGGTTGAGGTTAGTAAGTTATGTGTAACTTTGGTTGTTTACTGATAAATAATTATTGGTACAATGTTTCTCCATTACTTTACATTTGTCAGATGCAATTTTACTGATCAGATGTTAAGAAATTTTCTGAAAACCAAATATAGTCTTACGTAAGTTTGTTTAACGCATTTTTTTCAATCAAGACTCAATTTCATTTACTTTTGAGTAGACAAAATTAGTTCAAATGGTTTCACCTTACCAGTATTGATCAAAATTTGCTTAAACGTGAATATTTGTTACAATAGATAGTATATTATTTTGGCATCATTAAACAAATTAAGAATTATTTTAAGTCAGTTAGCGACTAAAGCTAAATTTAGCGATTAAAGTCTTGGCAAAAACATTAGGCGAATTTGCATATTCTTAAAACTATTCTCCGGATTTGCTGAAGAAATTTGATGGCAACAGGACGGACATCAGAAAGTTAAGGTGATGCACACAATGTGCCTATTACTGTCCTCCATATATTTTATATTAAAACTTTTGATTCGAAAATACTTTATTCTGAGAGACAATTAGCTTGTTTTCTAGGCACCATTTGGCTGAACTAAAGGAGTGGGGGAGATCTCACACACAAGTTTGTTAAGTCTATAGATAGAAATGACATGGCTTTTTTGATCATTTGCATACTCTTTATCTTCCAATGCAGATGAGGTGTTAATGCCAAAGCAGATTGCATCTACTAGTTCTTTCTCGAAATGGATGTTGATGATGAATCACATAGATTTCCTCAAGTAGACAGTAAAATTGGACATTTAACGCAGTCTCCTGAATAGTGCTATTCTATGGAGTAGTATAATTATAGTATTGAGTATACCCAAAACTCCGACAGCAGAAGCACTGTCCACTGACCTTTTTTTATAAGGTCTGCAGTGACAATCCATATAACATGCAAGTGGAACATTTCTTTACCAGCCCAATTTGTCTTTAAAAACATGAGGGTTGTTCTACGATTTTTGGACATAAAAATTATTAATATTTCTCTAAAAATCTTCAATACTTTTAGCTCTGTTTAGAGAAACTTCTCCAATGGAAATATTACTTATTTTGATCTATAGAAATATGTAGTTATAAATGAAATGTTTTGCTTTCATGGAATTCAAATGTCTCGCTGTGACTTAGCAGAATTTTTATAGGGATTGCGGCTTGTCATTAGTTCATTTTTATGGGATGTAAGGTGCAGAAAAACGTTGATGATAGGCAGTGCCCTTATTTTTACTTGTTCAATGACAATAAAATCCTTCAAATTTTCTTTTAGCTCCATATTAAAAACAGTAAGTGTCCTTTGAGTGATATTTGTATGGTGCATCCAGCGATATTAACTACTTGCATATTTATGCGTTAGTTTCTTTTACTGAAGGTTCTGCATTTATATAAAGAAATTATTTTATCATCTAGCTTTATAAATATCAACTTTTCAGGATTTCTTGTACGAATTACACATAGAAGGTGATTAAATCTGTTTTGGTATATTTATTCAACATATTTCTGTTGGATTAATGAGACCAACTCAATTGTCATCTTTGCTGTACAAGTACCATCTTAACTAATTTTTCAGATTGAATGAGATGTGGGAACTATTACTGAGTGACATTCTTGGGGGAAAGAAACCTTTGCATAATTCAGGGATATGCCAGATTTGAAGTGGATGTACTGACCAGCTTCTTTTATATCTTCATAAATGATGTTCTGACGACGATCGGGAGTACAGTAATGACGTTATATACTAGTAACTTTGTTGCAGAAGGCGATAAATTAACTTGAGTGTTGATTATACATTTGAAGACCTACAAAAAGGCATTGTCGTAATGTTGCTTGTCCCACCATATTGCTTTCAGTACTGATTTGAAGTTATGTTGGTGGAACAGACACCTCTTGTAGTGCTGTGTAGGGATGTCAGATGATGCTTCATAATGGTCACAATACATGAATTTGACTAACTGATATAGATCATAGATGTTTAACTGTGATTTTGTGCTGCGTTTTTGACAATCCAGAATAAGCTACCACTACATTATACTACTCAGTTTGGTTGATCTTGGCAATGGATCTTAGGAACGCTAGGACCTTGAATAGATGAAACCAAAAGTATTAAGAGAGCCTCATTTGCTGTAAACGATGAAAGCAAAATACTTTGAAATCGTCTGCTGCTGCATTGGCAGTCTGTGAAATTAATCTTGATGCCTCTCGAAACAATTTGCCCTGAGACACCTAGGTGTCAGTTAGAACAACAAAGATGCTAGACTGCTCCTGAAATCAGCTGTTGTTGAGTGCGTGGGTACACCACTTTTTCAGGCAAAATGGTAATAGCCAGAGGTGTGGTGCAGCTTTTCATGATTTGTGCTTATTAAGATAACATCAATGGTTTTTCAACCAACACATGTTGGCGATGAATGAAAGTTGAGTGTTTCTGCACTGACCCTTGACTTTGTCCAGTGATAGGAGGAGAAACATCACAAATTCCTCAACCTGAAAGAATCGACTATAAGCATATAACCATTAGCAATACCATAACGTTTATTCTTCTTAGCTGTAAGTTTGTGAGGAATCCAATTGTCTTCTTTGTGAATCATCCCCAGCTTGTATTTACTTTGAGTTCCTTTGTTAGCTCCTACTCTAAAAGGAAATAGTGACTTGCTAATCCTTCATTTGTTTCTTCATATAATGTTTGTTGTTTATTCCTAGTAAATACTTAACCGAAGCAAAAGAAATAACGGTGAGGTGGGAATAGTGGTTTCAAGAAATGTTAGAAGGTGAGGAGATAGTAACTAATAGTATAATCATCAAATTAGGAGGCAACGTAAATCTAGATGAAGTGAAAAAAGCAATAAAAAGGTTAAGGATTGGTGAAGCACCTGGTGTGATAACATAAAAGTGGAAATGGAAATGGTAAAGCATATGGGGAAAGAGAGGAATAAAGATACTACATACTATTATAAATGAAGCATGGAAAACAAAGGAAGTACCAAAGGGCTGGAAAACCTCAGTGATAATCAATATGAGAGGACAAGAGCATAAGAGAATTAACAGAAAGACAATTCTTGAAAGACTAAGAGATTCAGAAACACAAAACGCATAGTGAATTCAGTCCGGGCCATAGCACACAATATATATATATATATATATATATATATATATATATATATATATAAAATCTAGTGGAGAAGTTTCTGAAGTATGATAAAGAAATATACATGTGTTTTATAGACCTCCAGAAGACAGAAAATATAGAAAACACTTGGAGAACTTAAAGCAAATAAGGAATTAATAGAAGGAATTGTCACTATACAAGAAAACCACCAACATAGCAAGGACAGAGAATTAAAAATCTGAAGAATTTACGACCACAAGGGGAGTGAGACAAGGAGGAGTGCTTAGTTCACTGCTATTCTTGCAATTTATAGATCCAATAATTAGGGAATGCAGCAGACAAAGAATCAAAACAAATGTGGAATACAGATAAATATGTGTTTGCAGATGACATGGTGTTAGTAGCAAGCAGCGAAGAAAACTTACAACATAATACCAACATATGAATGAAAGCATTAGAAGAAAAATAAACGAAAATCAACCATAACAAGACTAAGGTAGTCATAATAGCTAAAGAAGAGAATAAAATAAATATAACAATAAAGGACAAGGCAGTAGAACAAGTGGAAAACAAAATATTTGAGATAGATGGAATAGGACAAATAGAAGAGAATATAAATAATAGAATAACAGCAGCAAGATATCATTCTATAAAGAAGGGATTCATTGGGAAGAAAGATAAGTGACAAGACAAAAATGACTGTACAGAACAATATACTTATCAACTCTGATGTATGAAAGTGAATCTTGGGTACTTACAGAAAAGCTAAAAAAGAAAATACAATTGGCTATTTCCATGTTTTCAAACGACTATTAGATGGTTATTATTCCCAAACTGCACATTAGTAGTGCAAATTCAAAATAGGAAGTACAAAGGGGTGTTCCCAGGGGTGCATAAATTGTAGGACATATAACACTAATTGTAATTAGGTATAAGTTCATCTCTTCATCTCAGCTGTAAGTTTAGGAGCAACTTAATAGCCTTCTTTGATTGTTGGAAACGTTTGACATAATAGAGGCCAATATTTCCATTAATAAACCACTTTTTGTAAGAAACATCGAAAAAATTCGACAGACTGTGGAGACCAGCCCTTGCCATTATGCTTGAAAGGTGTACGGATAATTTTTCACCCACCTGTAACAATGCCTGGAAAAGAACGGGCGTCATTTTTACACCTGATTTACACTTTTTGTGTTTTGTTTCTTAAATGGCACATAATCTTTGGCAAAACAATGAAATTTGTTTGGAATCATCTGTTAGAGGGTTTTAAAAAACGTAACACTTCCCTGTCAAACTCTATATATACAAATCAAACAGACACTAACCATGATCAGATATTGTGTATATGCCATATGGTTAATCTTAAATGTTTCAGTCCACAGAGACAAAAGATAAGTCCAGCACCCCGAACGGGGTTGCAGCCAAACCACGGAAGGTGACCAGTCGTTCCAGGCCGGTGAGCGCAGCCAACGAGGAGGCACGCAAGCAGAGGGAAGCGCAGCGAAAGCAAATGATCGAAGCTCGGAGGAAAGCGATGCGCGAACAAAAACAGAACGAGAACATTCAAATCTACGTGCCTGAGTCGAGTTGAACCATGTTATAGATATATTTAGATAAAAATTCGAATGTATTTTATATACAGACTAAATGAGATTTCGATTGTATTTTATTATTGCCAATTTATCTCTATTTTGCACTGTTATGACAAGTTGTAGACGTGAACTTCTTTTGTAGGGATGTCTTCTATGTTCACATCTGGTCGCGCGCGGGCTTTTTAAATTTTTACATTTTTATAGCCTTCTCTTTTTATCATGTATACACAATGTGGTATTGCTAAAGGGAGTTATTTAGCGGCGAGATTTTAATGAACCATTGTTCCTTTTGTTTTGATGTATGTTGAGGTTTCTTGAAAGTGTTACACGAAGACTGAACTGCTGGCATGCAAATGCAACTAATAATGATAATACATGTAACCACACTATGGTAAATGGAATATAATAACGTTTTTATGACATTCCTTTGGTGATGTTTAACTGGTAGTAATGTATATTGACACGTTCCCTATATAATCCCGAACGTTACATAACGCTGACTAAAATTTTGTTGCACTAATTGTATAAGTATTTATTGTAAACACTGTTAATAATTTGTTAAACGTGTACGGTGTATTTAATTATACATTTGCTACGATTAATTCGATTCATCGTGTTCACCTCTGTAACTCGTGAGATTACCCATTTTTATTTGTAATCATTTATATCTATTTAATATATTTCGCTATTTTCTAATTTTATCTTGTTATTTATGACTAATGTATGGTGGCAGTATTAAAATGGAGGAAAAAAGATGCCTTGAAGGTAATGTATGTAAAAAAAAAACCCGATTGCATAAAGGGTCTTTGTGTGGGTGGATGGTCATGTAGATGAATTGCACATGTCGGATAAGAAGAATCAGCAGTGCATTCTGGATAATAGCGACATACAGATACTCGACTGTTACATTATAGGAGCAGCCATAACGAATTGCAGAGTAACTCGAAACAAGTGACAAGTATTATAACTAAGGGGTTAGCTAGGTTCCACAAGTAACTATTTCCCTAGAAATGAGTATTGCTAAACAAATTTTCACTTATTGTATAGCCGGAAGCAGATCTTCTTCTTCGTACCCTCTCTTATCTTCAGAGGTTGGCTATCAGAAGGCCAATCTGTACTTTAGATACTGCAACCCGGAAAAGAGTTGTAGATGATTGATTGTACCATTTGCTAAATTTTTAAGCCAAAATTCTCTTCTTCGTCCAGGGCCTCTTTTTTCATCTACTTTACCCTAAATTATCAAGCAGATCCTACCTTAGTATTAATGATGAATGTTTGCATATAGGACATACAGCTTTTACAGTGTATGCAACATCTGAACTGGTACAGGAAGTCTACAATGTCTACTTCTGGTCTAATACTGGTGTTTATTTTGGCATAACACATACCATTCTCTAAGGTATTCACCATACAATCACCAAACCCTGCTATTTGTTGGGCATGATGCTAATAGCAACTAACTGATATATTCATTGATTGAAATTTGTTGCCTCTACAAATGTTTTCATGCAAGGGTTGTAGTCTGCATTGTTACCAAACAAGTGAATGTGGAGTATTATTAATGTCCTACTTCCTTTTTGAGAAAAATTGCTTTTTGGAGTTAATACGAAATGGACTTTCTCTTTTGTTTTACTAGTTGCGAAAAGCAAATACATGGAAATGAGTAAGTAGCACCCCACTTTTAACAAACATTTGTTTCGGCCGCATCATCACGGATCGATAGTTCGGACAAATGTAAGAAAAAACACCTCTATGGGTTGGCTCGCTATCCCAACTTCATCATGGTCAAAATGGCGGTTGAAAATTGAAAAAAACTTAGGATCTCGGGAACGGCGTCATTCGGTAACCTGAAGTGTTGCTAGAAAAACTCCGTTACAGGTGTGACTGGAAAAAATACGGGGCGTGCCAAAAACGACTGAACAAAACTCTAAATTGGATTCGCTCGGGTACCCCCCTTCTGGGGCGGGTACTCTCACTTTGATATTTTGTAGGTATCTCTGGAGGGGGTTTTCCTTGCAAAGTTTAATTAAAAAATATTACAGAGCGGCTCAATCGAGGCTGGAATGCGAAACAAATTTTTGCTTGATTTCCGCTTAAGACCAAAATGTAGAACCATGTATTGAGAGTAAAAAATGCTTAATAACCTATGCATTTATTCCACTCCTTACTGTCCAGAAGCGGCTCTGAATGGTAAAAAATGTAGTGAATTTAAATTTTTTTCGTATATCTTCGAATAAGCAAGAGATAGGATAGGGCCTAAAAGCGGGCAATTTTTTGTATATGAATTTTTCGTGCATCTTATATGGGGGGAGCCAAAATTGGGCATTTCCGGAACCGGAAGTCATAAAAAATTTTCCTCCATAGAAAGCCGGTCCAGAAGCACTCGTATACCAAAAATCACATTTCTACGATTATTCGTTCAGTCAGTATTTGCGAATTAAGTTCACCCTGCTCTAGGAGTGCTACTGACTGCTAGCGAATTTTGAAGGGATTATACTACCCAAGAAATTTTTTTATTGGCTTGAATGATTCATAAACTATTATGTCCCAATACAAAGTTCAACAATTACATCAACAGTAGTAGTAGGGGTTGGGAACGAATAAAGGTGTAAGAGATAATGTCTGTCATTATTTCATTGCGGTGATATACACAAATATAGAATTAGACAGTACGGAAGTATAAAAAGAGTGAACTTCTATATAGACCTAGATTATAGTTATAAACAAAGGATAACACGAACTGTTTGTAGTGTAATAAGAGAGTCTTCCCAAACATGTAGAGAGTAAGATATTAAACTAAAATTTAAGCCAAAGTTTAGTGTAAAATAAGGTATCGATATCTTCGAATGTTTTGTTTTCAAAGCTCGACACCTTGTTCAGATTCTAAAAAGTCAGTTCTAAAGTAAGCTGTATGTGATTCCATTATTTATTTAATTTCATTAAGTGACGTGTATGCTTGCTTCGACAAATCGAGTACTTTTAGGAAATTTTTCAATGAAAATGTTCAATAATACTCAATTTATGTATGTAGATTTGTATTACGTGTAAGGAAAATTGATTACGATCTCTAGTGATGTACTTGATAAGGATTTATCGCTTACGTTTTGTGTTTAGTTTTTGTGTATAAATAATTATAGTGTAAATAAAATAATTACCAAATAAAATGATGTTCATAACTGCTCTTGTTTTATTTTCTAGTATGAAATGAAAAATTTTATTGTTACCTCAAAGAAAGTTAATATAAAACAGGTAAGCATAAATCACTTTAGCAGATTAAATTAAAAAAAAGATTATGGACAAATATTGAAATAATTTTAACTACTGTCATATAGATGGAGCGTTAAATTTTATATAAATATTTCAGTAATATTGTATAAAGTTTAGAGGTAGCACTTTAGTTCAGTGAGATGAGTGTTTGCTTGCCATCATATAAAACGATTGTTCTATTCTGCAAAATTTCCAACTTGTTTTTTTTTTAAATCCCTTAATTGCAAATTAAATGGTAAAATAATAATATAACAAAATTAAAAAATAAATAAATTATACATTACAAACTTATTAGCAACAAATTTGATTATTTAAAGAATTCAATTTTAATAATGATGCATAAGATATGCAAGAGATGGCACCGCAACTTAAATTATATAAATTGGCAAATTTAGAAATCACAACAAAGGCATAAAAATTATAAACAGTGTATCAATTTATTTATACATGTATTTATATAGTGCATAATTCGAAACAATAAATTATTCGTATTCAAATAATTCGAATTTTAATTTTTATCATAAAATACAGATCCCTGTAATAACGCTATAATGCCATCTCCTTATGCTCCTGCGATCCTGATACAAATCTTCACTTTGCCCGAAAATCGCCCTTATTGACACCCAAAATTTGCTAGCGAATTAGACCGAGGTTTCTATCAGGATCACAGAGGTGCGAAGAGATCGTTATGCGGAGCGGCGCATAATTCAAAATTTATAGATGCGAGCCGGGATTTTCTGCAGCGTCTGATAAAAAGCCTCCTCGCGCTTCTGTGATCCTGGTAGAAATACCGGTTTGATTCTCTAGCAAATTTCGGATGTATATAAGGGCGATTTTCGCTATAATGCTATCTCCTCGCGCTTCTGTGATCCTAATACGAAACTGCAGTTTTGGCCGAAATCGGCGTAAGTTTGCTTCAAAACTGCGTTAGGGCAAGATTTGTATCAGGATCACAGAAGCGCGAGGAGGTTTTCCGTTTCAAATTTGGCGGGAATTTCAAATACTCGTGTCGCTTTTCCTATTTTGCTGCAGCTTGTCCTAATTTTAACAGTCCTATTGTATGGGGGAAAGGGATATTCTAAGCTTTCTGTGTCCCTGATAGTTAAGCTACGATTGTCATCAATGATAAAAAGTCAAATTTTAATAATTTTTTTGTTTTACTACGTGAAAATTATTCTGTAATCTGATGTACATGAAAAAGTCAAATTAAATGAATATTATTTTTTATCTAATACTGAAATATTGCTATAAACAATTACTCAAAGTGGTTTAGACGAGAAAAACTAAACCACCGGAACGGGGAATTGAACTGCAGAAATTAAAGTCTAAAACAACCGATATAACCACAACACCAAACTGCCAGATAAAATTGGACTATCATATGATTAACCTTTCCGTAAAAATAAAATGTTAAAAATAAAATATACCTTATAATTGATATTAATAACTTATTATTGGTTTTAACATTTTATAAATAATTTTAAAAATTATGATGCAGTAAATTAAATGTATTAGCTATTTTAACATGCACACACACCTAATTTTAATTAATCAAACTTACTTTAAAAATTATTAAAGTTATACTAAGAGTTTAGCTCTTTTAAATTAATAGAAATATGCAAAATATGTTTATTATTAAAGTATAATCTAGAATACTGTTCTAATTATTATTTTTAATGTCCACCTTGTGCTGTTATTTACGCCTATATTAATTAAATATACTGAACGTTATTTTATAAATAAACTTATAATTACAATAAATTATTATTCCATCATTTAATCGTCATGTTTATTTAAGTTTGTTATATTTAAAATACAAATTAATTATAATTACAGGAATCTATCTGCTTTATTCTGCCATTAATGAAGAGTTCGTATTTGAAATATCTGTAGTACAACTTATTTTAAGACATTTATATTTACAAAATTGGACATTTTATTATGTAATCAACATTAACAACAAGTTAGTAATTTTATAACTGCATAAGGATTAGTAAATATAAAAAAATTAATTTTCCTTACCTTACTTGTGCTACTGTAATGCAACAATATATTTTTTATTATTAATAAACATTGTTGTATTCAAATTTCATTAATGACAATATAAAAACATACTTATTGCACAAATACAATTTAGTTTATCGTTTTTGTGTCCTAATTTGAAGAGCTTCTTCCTCCTGCCATATATAGGAGTTTTAGTTAAATATTTATTTAATCGGAGTATTTTGTTACATGAAATTATCTTACATTATCCTCTTCTCCTGGGTATATTTAACCATCATGTACAAGCACAGTGACTAATCTTAGCGAATTTTGGTACTTTTTGAGTAGTGTATGCGAGTGTTCTTTGTACATGTGTGAAGTTTATCGATTTTTGTGTACAGTAGAGATCAGAAAACATCCATAAAAATAAAGAAGGGCAATTTTCTGCAATTCCAAAGTCCAGGAGGATTGCTACCGAGTACCAATTCTCAGTACATATTCTGCAACTACTACAAGCAATTGGTAGATTTACTGGTTTATACCTAAGTCTGATATCAGTACATGTGTGGCGAGGAGGTCCTAGCAAGTGGCCTTCATATGCTTTCTGATGTCAGAAGTGCCAGATGATTTTCTTGGCATTGTTCTCCTAAGTCTAAGCCAAATCTTGCAATATTAAGAAGAATTAACTGATTTTCACTTTGGATTTATAGAGCATAATTCAACTATACAATAGAAGACATAGGACACAATATTTGTTGTCATCCACATAAATGTGATTTTTACAAAATTTGGCCTAAATAAAAAATATGATTAAAGTTCTCCAGCAGCATTCTCAATGAGTACCACTGCTTTTGGCAAAACTTGGTTCTTGTTTTATTAGAGAATAGAAATGTGTACCACAGTAAACCAAATAAACGATCTTTAGTCCTTTCACTGAAGGGTAAAATTATCAGACAAACCAAACTGCACATTAAACCAAGGGACTATTAATTTAATCAGTTCATACTTACCATTTCAGGTGTTGCATTTTCATGATCTATAGTTTGCAGTTAAAGTTCATTAATTTCGTTGATTTTTTTCTTATATATTTTATTAAATTGATTAAATGGTCCAGATAAATTCGAAATGATGACTAGTTGTTTTCTCTGACTCACCAAAATTTTGCTATCGATTTTTTAGTGCAACGAGTGCAATTATCCTCACGCAAATATTCTCAACTCAATTGAGCAGCAGACTCATAACATAGTGGGAATTTATTAGAGTTTGACTAACATGTACAGGAAAAGTTATATGAGTGTAAAAATAGTGTTACAGGTTGTAGTGGTATCCTACAATATTGTAGGTCAACTCAAAAAACAGTTTGCCAGTCTTTTTTCAGCTGTTTCAAGTTCACTTGATATGTTTGGACTTTTTTGTTTGTACATGGGAGGGGGGTTGCAATTAACTTCCTTATGAACATTTTTCTTTCCTTTATTACAACCCTACACCGAAAGGTATACAGGGTTTACTGATTATATATATATATATTTCCTTTATTACACACATATATAAGCTGCACAGCTTAACTGCAGCCCAAGGGAAAACTCAGTTTATCTCTTCTATATTTTTCTTTCTATTGTCAGGAATTGTTCTCAGTGCTAGAAAAACTGCCAAGGTCACCAAAAGAGCCAACACGAAAAATTAGACCTGATTACCAGAAAAAGGCCATTATGAATTTCACGTGTGGTAACTACATCATAAATAAATGGAACACTGCAGAAAAAGACCAGTTAAAGTAAGGTACCCGTGTGGGGTTGCTAGTCCCCCATCAGGCGCCTCCCCAGGTGGCGGATAGGGGAATGCTCACCAGATATGGCGGGTACCGAGGAAATAAAATACCCGGGGCGGACCAAAACTAGCGATCACCGAAATAACTGCCGGTATAAGCGGTCTTCCTCTAGCGTGGTCAACAGCTGCGGATGGAGGAACCAGCAAAGGTAGGGCACTCTTTTGTCCTGAGGTGGAGAAATCGACCTCCAAAGGCGGTGAACGGCATAAGGATGCAGAAGGCAACGGGAAACCACTGCATTAAAGATCGTTATAGATTTCCCTAGTAAAAATCATCATGGCAATATTCAATACTAAATATTCCGGAGTAATAAGTTCCCGTCGGATCTCCGGGGGGAACAGTTGCGAACAATGCAAAGGTGTGTAGATATAAATCAAGATCTTTATGTGTTTTATAGACTTTGAAAAAGTTTTGATAAAGTCCGACATGAAAAGCTATATGAAATTCTCAAAGGTAGAAAAAGTCAAGATTGAGAATGAACTAACCGAAGAAATTAAGATCTGCCGAGGTGTTCGCCAGGGTTGTGTTCTCTCTCCGCTCTTATTTAATGTATATAGCGAAGCCATATGTCAAAAGCTTTATTGGAACAAAATGGAGAAATTATTAATAATATGCATTACGCTGACGATACACTTCTAGTGGCAAAAAATTCACTAAGACTAAAAAGAAGAAACTAGCAACCTGGAACATAGGTAAAAAGTTGGACTAAATAACTATTCGAAGAGATTAGTGTTTCTGGGAAGAGAAAATAGCGGAAAAGAAAATAAAGCACCAGAAACTATACCAATGTAGACCAAAGTGAAAAATCATTTATTAACCAATTAAGAAAAAAATAAACATATGAAAAAACATACAAAAGGCGTATCTCAAACGATATTACTAAAAAGATAAGTGAAAATGAGAAAGATTATGAAACAAACTTAAAAGATTTCAAATAAAGTAGAAAAGCAAATCTGAAAATGTTGAGATGGTAGCATTTGCTGACACTTTAGACATCCTAATAACAAAAAAAAGGTAGGTGATTTCAAAAAAATATGGAACTAGCAAATTATATGCATCTAGACTTAATTTTGGAAAAAAAAACAGTGCTGATGATCAACGACAAAAAGAAACCTGCTAACATAAGCATTTTAAATAGTATAATCAAGTGAAGCAAAGCAATAAAGTATGTAGTTGAAGATTTGGATTGATCAGAACAGTTATGGTCATCATTTACAGGAAACCCAAATTACAACAATTATATCATTAATTGTGCAAAAAATTGCCTAAAAACATCGTTTTTTTAATAAAATATAATTAATTGTTTAACATCTTGACGCACTCAAACAATTATTTTATATAAGTGGTTGCAGTACAAAAATGTTGCTATCATTAGGGAATGCATTCAGTCGTCCCCCTCTACTACCACATAATCTAAAGTCTAAAAACAAAAGAAGAATTTGAATGCCCACATATAAGAAAAATGCTCTCGGCAGAAGTGTAACCAGTCATGGATAAATAGGGTTAATAAAAATAGCAAGTCATGTTGAAAATGCCAGCATAGCTACAAGGTTGAAGTAGATGACTGCGGTGCGGACAAACCCGGACTTCATTCCCAGAGCTCTCGATCACTAAAAATAATCGAGTACCTGCATTCACTTCAAACAAAGGGTAGTAATGGCGGCCGTCTAAGACACAGTGCTTTCCATAACACCCTGGTTTGAAGATGGTGTGTGATGACCGGCTAGTGAGAACAAACGTATGAGAGCCTTAACTTCTCAGTTCACAGGCCGAATACCCAAGCAAAGTATTGAACCTCATCGTTATTATTAAATTAAATTGTTACCATCTGTCCCAATTTTGATGATGAATGCAATGCAACAAGAACACATGTATTTAGCTGGTAAGAGCTAAACAAAAAAATAGCTCATGGTACCCTTTAAATGAGACTGGTGTTGTGAAAAATATTAAGGGGGTATAGTAAAAAAAATCGATTTTTTTACTTAAAAAGAGTAAATTTATCGTTGAATACGCATGTAAAGTTTTAAAATGAAATTCGAAGTCCTTCTATTTATTTTCATCTTTTTTCGAAGAGAGAGCGTAGCACGTAGGAGTTGTCAATTCAGGGGACCTTTTGCCTATTGTGTCTTGTTTTGAAATATCCAGGGACGACTTTATATACCTGAGTGTGTCATATATCTGCGTGGTGTAGAATATACATATTTATAAATGTCGCTATACGCCTACAGAGGGAGCGCGCACATCGACGCCCAAATTCTGTATGCGCCTGGGATCGCTGATTGAGGCGTATCACTTCTCGGTAGTCAAAACTTTAAACAGGATTTTCTCAAAACAGCATTTTTGAAGCTTGTGTTAATGATAACAAAAACAGTTTGACTGATTTGACCGATTCTTTATGACATCAGCTTCGAGGTAAACTAAAATTTGGAATTTTATATTGCAAAAATAATCAAAAAATTTCAGAAAATTATTAATTTTTTCGAAAAACCTGCTAAACGAAATTTTTTTATTTTAGCGACTGTTCTTAGATAAATTTTTTTTCTGGGCCGTTACAGATCAAAATTACGACGTCCAGGATCAACACAACGGATCCCTATGGGTCTTCTTTGTAATAACATATATCCGCTATTTTGTTTGAAAATAAAGAAAACATTTTTTATATACTTCAATGTCCTTTTAACAAGCCTACCAAATTTCATTACGATTGAATAAAAACTTTTCATAAAAAAAAATTCTTGAAAAATGCTTTCTTTTGACCCGTCTAATTGTAACTCCCCTCTTAAGAAACAAGTGGGATTTGGACAGTTCAAGTTTATCGTAGCATGAATATTCATTCAATTTTTACATCTTGTTTATAACTATGTACAACACCAACACATTCTTCCACAGTCTCTGAAGTTAAACATTATAGTTACAAAGACTTGTTTATGTCATTATAAAATAGTACAAAATTATGAACAGTCTTAATATCTAAGCAGTAATGATTATATAATACAGAAATAAACAATTAATCTGGACCAAGTTGAATTCTCTTTGACCATTGGTCAATTAATATAACTTACGAACCATAAAACATAAAAAACAACAATGACTAAATTCATTCCTTGGCATCGCCAATTCCATCTGGATTGATGGCGAACATGGCTTCAGACTCCGGTAGGCAGGGCGAATCATAAATCTTGCAGACGCGAGTCTCCCCACGCCCTTTGCGCAAGTACAGCCGGGTGGTGGATGCGTGGGCTATGATGTTACCGCCGATGGGTTTCTTGGGGTCTGCATTGAACATGACCCCTCCGTCAACTTGTGCAACCACCTGGTTTGTTATGACCACTGCCACCCCAAACTAAAAAACTTTCTGAATATACAATGGCCCAAACAACAAAATTACGGTTAAACCTCATCGGCTAGGCGCATCAGCATCCGCAGGAACCGGGCTAAGTGCATCTGGCGGGCAGAAAGCTCGCCTCGACCCGAGTAGTCGGTGCGGTACAAAGACGTTGCACTGTCGACGATGAGCAAAGCATAGCTGTAATTAAAGGAACATTTCAAGACAGGAACATTCTTCCTTAAGCTTTGAGGCTTACCGTGATTCCGTCATCATGGCTGCAGCTTGAATCAAAAGCTTTGTCTGATGGTCTGTGTTGTATGCACGGGCGTACGCCACATTATCCAAGACATCCTGGCCAGACATTTTGTATTTTTCGGCAACTGCTAGAAGACGCTCTGGTCTAAATGTACCTTCTGTGTCAATGTACATGCAGCGCCCTTCACCACCATTGTTGTCAATCGGAAGCTTATAATAAATGAATATCACATTTAGAATGAAACAAAAATGTTAATATGCAGCTTAAAATTTTTAACTAGAAAATTGTTATTATATATCTTGTAATCACCTGGCAAGTGACTGCCAATGTATGGCATATCTGTGTCTTCCCAGTGCGAAACTCGCCGAAGATTTCAGTGATGGAGCCAGTCTCGATTCCCCCACCCAGCAGACGATCAAGCTCCTTAGAGCCAGTCGTGATCTGTATGAGCTCGCTGCGCTTCTGGTGGAACTCGGTGGCTGTGGTGAAGCCCATGGGGACGAGTTTGGCCGCTTCTTGCAGTACCTTGTCCGCTTTGGCCTCGGAAATCCCCTTGATCGTGATGAGGAACTTCTTCGGCGCAAAGGCGACCGACTCGACAGTGTGGTAGCCGGCCTCTTCTAATTTCTTGATGTCGCCATTGGTGATTCCATTTCCCTGCAGAAATTCTCCAAAGTAAAGGACGATTACTAACATTCAACGCACCTCTAGTCTGGAGACTGGTTGGGGTCCAGCGTCGTCGAAATCATCGGCGACCGCCGCCGCCGTCGCCGTAGCGGCGCTCGAAGTCGACGCACTCATGATCGCACTTTTCCCAAACACTAGATGTCTCAATGAAAGAAGTCCCGGTAAAATGCAAAATGAGGTTAAGGTATACGAAATTGAATCTGGTGATTTCGACTGGGGTTTTTGTTACACTTAATTAGTAACAATTTCAAAAAAATAAATCTAATTACTATTACTCGTTTTTAAGATTTATAATGTGAAAATTATCAAAAGAATTCTGCTGCATTAAGAAGACGTTTAGAAACAAAAATCTGCCAAGCGTGAACTTTGAAATACAGTTTAAATTTCCTGCTTGGTTTCCTTTTTGTTTTGTTATATGATCAGTGGCGTATCAAGTCTGATTAGATGTAAAATTTGAAGAATAAGAAATATTTTTATTTATTTAAGGTTGCAATGCGTTGATCAAATAAAGTGTACAAAGTGCTTAAGTAAAATAAAACATTTAAATCGCAGCAATAGTGGTTCGGTATAAAAAGGTTATCTTACATTCTGAGCTTTTCAAGTATTTTATTTATTTTTATTATATTGAATTTTAGAAGTATCAAAATATGTAGGCAACAATTTAATGTTGGAATTCGTGTAATATTACGACGATTTTTTAATTATTTAAATTGTGCCGTTTGGTAATTTTTTCAATGTTGTGGCTGCACTGCGCGAACGGTGCCTTCCTTTTATAATTTTGACAGTGCTCCCCTTGCACGTGTGTGACTGCCAGAATTCGTAATTAAACTCGCGCCATGGCCCCGAAACGGAATAATATGATTCCCAACGCTCACTTCCATAAGGACTGGCAGCGCTTTGTGAAGACCTGGTTCAACCAGCCGGCGCGCAAGTTGCGGAGGAAGCAGAAGCGCGTAAAGAAGGCACGGGCTGTCGCGCCGCGGCCCGCCGCTGGCTTGCTGCGCCCCGTCGTCAGGTGCCCCACTATTAGGTACCACACCAAGCTGCGGGCGGGTCGCGGCTTCACCCTGCGCGAGCTGAAGGCCGCCGGCCTGCACGCCGCTTTCGCGCGCTCCATCGGCATCTCTGTAGACTACCGCCGGCGCAACAAGTCCGTGGAATCCATCCAGATCAACGCGCAGCGCCTCAAGGAGTACAAGTCCAAACTCATCCTCTTCCCGCTGAACAGCAAGAAGCTGCGTGCCGGGGAGGCCAGTGAGGAGGAGCGCAAGGTTGCGGTGCAGCTGAAGGGCGACATCCTGCCTATCAAGCAGGTGTCCGTGAAGGCCAAGGCACGTGTGCCCACCGAGGAGGAGAAGAAGTTCAGCGCCTTCACCGCTCTGAGGAAGGCGCGCGCGGACGCCAGGCTCGTTGGGATTCGTGCGAAGCGCCAGAAGGACGCTGCCGAAAGCCTGGAGACTGAGAAGAGGAAGTAACAGAATAGTTGTAGCTTGAGTTTTTATTTGTAATATTTTCTAAGTCTCAATAAACAGACGGATTCCCAACTATTGCATGTGTACAATTATTTTTTTTATTGCTGATAGTACATGTTTATTATTTTATTTTGTTGCATTGTAAGGTTTTTGTGTGAGGGTATTGTGGTATGTAAGGTAATGCTATTAGTTAACTGTCTGTTTTCTCAGAAAAAGTAGGCTCCAAATAGGACTATTTTGCACTATACAGTTACTCTCATTATGTTAGGGCCTTTGGTGGATGTCCCAACCAACATTGAAATGAACTCGAAATCTTTACTGTGTCTGCACCACTGAATATGAATAGTTGCAACAAAGATGCATTATTCGATCTTCCATGGCCAATGAAATGTAAACTAAATACTTATATATCAACAATTGCGCATGCACTAGTTCCCCTACCACTAATGTTATGACCATTTTCATTTCTGGTTTGCTCAGATGGCCTAAATTACATGTGGAGGGTACATAGGTAGGTCATGGTAGTATTCAATTACATCAGTCTTCCAAATTGTTCACTCAGATCCAAAATTGCTATGTTATATCACTGTTATCTATACATCGAATGATCATAGCTAGAGGGTTAATATGCTAAGGGCAAAACGACGCTTTAAAGGAGCCAGGTTAATAACACTTCTGCAATTTTCTACTCTATCCAGTTTATTTATTATTATTTTGGTATTTGAAATAATATCTCGTATGCCTGACTTAGTTTTTTTGATGGTTTAAGTAGTAGGCTTTTTGATTTTTTTGTTGTTGGTTACCATGCTCTTCATTTTTTGCCTTGGTCTTGTACTTTGATTTTACTTTTTGTCATATTCTGCTTTGTTGATTTTGAAGTGTAATAACGTTGATCAGTTTTATGCTACTATCACCTTCCCTTATCTATTGTCATGAAGGGATTAAAATCATTGTTTTGGTTTTGCAATTCCAAAAGATAGAACAATTGTTTTTTGTCTCCATATTCAAAAGTCACAATAAAGAGTAGTTAGGAACAAAAAAGGGAAAGACCTGCTAACACATTTTTTCACCTGTCACTTTGAAAGTGAATACGCTAGTTGTGCAAACTATTTTGTCGGGATGCACAACAATTCAAAGTTTTGTTTATTCTTATTGAAAAATTGCTCTTGATGTCTTACGAGATGCTTGATAACATGATTTAATATCTTTGAAGGTAATAATAATAATGAGGTGAAATTCTATACTCCACTAGGCTATGAACTTGGAAGGTAAAGGCTTTCATATGTTCATCTTCACTACCTGGTTGTTGCTCACATTTTTTGAAATTAGTGAGTGCGTCTACTTAATTATTTTTAGTTATTGAGAATGCATTTACAGTCCAGGTTTGCATTTGGTTTCGCTCAAGCGTCTTAACCACGGATCAGCACAGTATATTTGATAGGTTTTTAATCTAATCTGAATTATATTGGTACCTGTTTACTGAGTTTGGTAATTGTCGCTAGTTCACTATTGGTCCTTGAAAAACTTTTGCACCCTTGATGTTTCAAATAAATAATTTACAACCTTTATTGATAGGTACACATTAGTGCGATATAGGCCACAAAGTTTTTGGAAAAATTTGTCAAAGCTGGAAGGTTTACATGGTTGCTCTACATAGAATATTTGTATCATTTCCGGAGTACAGCTTTTGTGTTTTTCATGAACACTTCACGCACCAATCTTATAATCATCAACTACTTGCTTTCTTCAAATAAATTGCAACTGTTCTGTTATCTGAAGAAGTACACAATAAATCCTAGTAAAATTAGCAAAGTGTCAAGTGAAGTGACGTAAGAAGAAATCAAATTATTTTACTTGTAAGATAGTATGGTAGACTGACTAAGTCTCTCTATTCTGTTGACTTCACATACCTATATGTGACTACCTGATGACCTTTGGTGGTTTTTGTTTTGCTTAAAATTACTGCAACACATACAGATGAAGACACTTCGATTATCTAAACATTGATAAGTTAATCAGGTAAGCTGCTTTTTTGAAACCTTAATACTTATTTTCTACCATTTGATCATAATTTAATTTTCAGTAGAAGATATATACACATACATGATAGGTATTATCTAAACTATTTCATCCATCATCGGATGTCAGTCGCTTCCATTCCTGTCTGCAGCTACTTGCTACTTTTAATATCATCCAGCCATCTTGGTGGACGTCCTATTGGTCTTTTGTATCTATGTGGCCTCCATTGGGTTATACGTATGGTTCAAAGATTATCTTGTAATCTGGCAGCTCACACTTGAAAGATCACGTCAGTTACTCTTGATCGCCTCCTTATTTCTGTTTCTTATGCAGTCTAACAGGGAGGAAGGTAGGTAGAGAAAGAGGGGGGAGGGGGAGATAGTGAGAGTACTAAAGACCTCTACCTTCCATTTTCATCTAACTCTTTCCCTTCTGCTCTTACCACCCATAGTGCAACTTAGAATCTTCCTTGGTATTCTTTCTTTATCAATCCATAGGATATGACTCATCCATTTTATTTGGTTTGCCCTTACCATTTTCAGATCGAATTAATTGAACTGTCGCATTTCTTCAGCTTCAATTGACTTTTTCTCCAAATATTTTCCTGGACACTCTCCCATATTCCCAGCATTCTTTATTATTCTCTTCTTAGCGTCTATAAGTCACTGTTGGTTGTATAACTCTTGTTACGTTCTATTATTCGCGTCCTCGCTTCTCGTACTATTCGTGAAGTATTCTTAGGTAGCAAAAATTATCTACTTCTTCAAAATTCATCACTTTATTCACCCTTAGTTCCATTTACAGCCACTGTCGTCCCATTCCATGTATCTGTATTTTTTCTCATTTCTCTTCAGCCCGTATTCCTCAGCTCTGTCCTTGTAATCTTATCGCCATTTTTAAAATCAGGGTAATATCATCCGCGAATAGTAAGCAATGTTGTGTCCTATATGGTAGCAGCCCCGTTCTATATGATTTTTTCTAATACAATATCAAATAGTGTCAGTGACGATGGGTCTCAATCCATACTCAAGTACAAAGGGTTAAGATTTTTTACTTTGCATTCTGTCATTTTTTGTGCCATTTCTCAGGTTGACTAGTTTTGATTCAGTCTTAACTCTTTCATGACACTGGTTAGTTTTTCCGAATCACTGTACTAGTAACTTTTCACTTACAGGTTCCTTGAGCAAATCGCTAGTCTGCAACCGAGCATCCCTTGTGAAAGCCCCACTTTATATTCTACAATTACTCTTTAAATCCGTATTGAGTCTGTTGTCATATCTTGTACTGTGTGGTTTTCAAAAATTATATTTGTACTTTTTTAAAAATAGGGCAAACAGAGCCTGCAACTACTGTTTTGGCATTATTTTACTTTTCCATGCCTCCAACAAATCCTAACTCTCTTCTTACATTTTGACTCTAAAAGCACTAAGGTCAAGATATTAAATGAGGGCCATACTATCAAAGCTGCAAAAATTGGTTCCCAAGTACAAGTATGTATTTCCAAGATGCGAATGGTGAATTGACACACGCGGCCTACGTAAAGAAGTTGGAAGTTGGGCTAATTCTTTTAGGAAATTTTTAATTAGAAGTGGAGTAAACGGCAATAGCCCCGAGCTTTAAAGATAAGTGTGCAAGAGATGATGGTATACAGGCAAAGCTGATTAAGTACAGAGGAGTCAAAATACAAGAGGAGATACAGGATCTGCTGCGGAGGATATAGGAAAGCAATTTTCAAATTGTGTGTGTATGCTCTCACACACGCAGATGCACGTTGAAGTAAATCCAATTTTAATGAAAAGAGTAAAGGAAATAGAGATGCTAATGGTTAAAAGCTGCACTATTGCATTTTTTTCATAATGTCCCATAACTTTCTTCGCTTTGGTCAAGGAACTTTGAATCTCATACTTGGATACAACTTACTAAGGTTTATAAATTGGCCCCGTCTTATACAACCCTACTCTCATTTTTTTATTGCAAAAAAATCGTATTGTGTCGTTACGTTGAATACTATGTAGGAGAGTTGTTGATTGCTTGTTGGACAAAAAATGCAGCTGAAATTCCATGTGGAGTGAATTCCAAGTAGACATACAATGTATTAAAATTTGGGAAATTGGTGGGATAAAAGACACTTCAAGTGATTGGAAAACCGCAACATTTTCTTGTCAAACTTTATGTAAATGAAACTAGCCAACCACAAAAACTTTGTAATGAAAACATCTCCCATATGTTAGTTTAGTCTTACATTGGTCATCTATAAGTAGATACACACTACTTACTGGCTTATCTTATGTATTCAACCACGTCACATACTTCTATTCGCACTACTGTTTTTCAATGGTCTGTATTCAACATCGTTTTTGAGTTATCAACTATAGATCTAATAAGTACCTTTTAAAAAGCCAAAGTTTATCCAAGGAAAATAATAAATGCACCTAAATGCATACATTTGTTTATGGCATTAGCCAATTCCTTAGAACCTCGCTGATATTAAAGTATTGTCTAATGTCACTTTATTCATTTGTCCATTAAATATAGAATAGTCACATTCATACGAGTTCTAAAAATACTTGTCTCTACCAAATTTTAAGTAACCATAAAAATGTGCAATCTCAAAGGTTAGACCTCTATCAGATATATTTCCTCAATGGCAATTACTCTCATCAAAGTTCTCTATAAAAATGACAACTCTAAAAACGATGGATAGTTTTACATCAGCAACAAAACAGGAATAGTCTAGGACAGGAATTTAATGTAACGATGCTGTACTACCCACAGCTTGATTCAAGGGTAATATTTAGAGGTATAGTATTCATAATTCCCAGCTTCTTAAAATTTATTGTACTTATAAACATTTATGCAACATTAACAATCAAACCCTTCAATACGGAATGAATACATCACATCTACCGCCCTAATGGAATAACAATCACCGCTTGCACACGACCAGTGCGATAAAACACATAAAATCAGTTATTCTCCTTTACAGCTTCGCGTTGGCCTTGAGCAAAGGCCCCAGCTTCTGCGCCAGCATGATGTTGCCGGAAACCTTCAGTTTGCCCTTCATGAACGCCTGCTGCGCGTTGAGATTCCCCAGCGCCAGCTGCACGAAGTCCTCGTCCGAAATGGTCATGGTCGTGTTGGGCTTGACACCAGCTTTCGGACTACCCTCATATATGCTCGCAGACTTCAGGTCCATGGCTGAAACACAGACATGCACCATGGTGTTTTGCTGCTAACGATTGCGACTCACTCCACTCTTTGGCATGCTTGCCATCTTTGGTGATCTTACACAGGAACGTGCCATTGACGCTCTTCGCCTTCTCGGGCTGGTTCTTCACCTGATCGATGATGTACTCGAAGATGGCATCGCTCTCCAGCTTCTTGGCAGACACTCTATTCGCAGTCGGCTGCATTTTGGGGGACTTCAGGTCGACGTAGGCGCCTGCAAATAAAAACTGTTAGGTTATATGGGGACGGCGCGACTTTGATGGTAGAGGACGCGCAGATAATTACCGCGAAAGTAAGGTTATAACCAAAATCGATCAACTACGTTAGAAGTTTTGCAACGATCAAATTTCACTTGAATGCATGCAATCGGCTATGGTTCATGGTTTGGGGCAAAGCTCAACAAGAGACTTTCATTAAAAATTCTTGTTTATCCGGCTTTTAATACTAAGCACACTGACGCAATACTTTTTTAACAGTTTAATGAGGACGCAAACAATAAATTGTAAACGCAGATAATAATGTGAAGCTACGAGGTCGGCTAAAAAACTTGCCAATTAAGGACGATATACCGCAGGTAGCAACGTGCTTGATACTGATATTTCAGGTATTTTTAGATTAAAATTTATAACCTTCATCAAATAGTAAACATTACTTTGTAAATACGTCAGTGGTGCTTAAACAAAAGGGTACATTATACGAGATACGATCAGAAAGTAATGGCGATACATTATTTTAGTAGATAGGAGTTGTAGTCAAGGGTTGAACAGCACACGGTGTGTGCTTGATGCGTTTCAAGTCGCATAACTTCTACAAAAGTTGTGACTTGAGCTTTCTCTAAATTTGGTGTCTCCCAAGTCTGTAGATCTTTAAAAACGACGCTAAGAGATAGAAATGATGTGGTATTGATTTTCTCAAAATGAATATTGAGGTTTTGTGTTCAGTGAAAGGATAGAACTGGAGTGATCCGTTTGAACCTGTGCAAGTAGAAAACCAATTATAAAACAAAGGAATGTAAGGATTTGGATAAAAAGAACAATCGAGAAGATAAAGAGAAAAATATGCAGACTCTGGAGACGATAAGGAAAACTTTGCGCCCTAAATATCATTAATTTATGGGTTATTTAAACTGTAACCTGTTTCGGCTCTTTGAGGCACATGGGGAAGAGTAGCAAAAAACTCGAAAAGAAGAGCCTTAGCGTCAAAACGATGTTTATGGTCATTGTTCTGGTAGTCAGTCTACTACAATAACGCCTTTAGGAAAATTTGGCAACTATGCGTTCAGCTTTATAAGGTCTTGAAGAAAAATCACCAGGTGTCGCTGTTAGCACACGGGCACTAGAAAATCTCGAGGTGCGAGAAGCGACGTCGCTAAATTAAGTACTGCAAGATTTTAGAACCTACACTAATCCCATAGCCAAAGGAGATGAATCTTTTTAGTTTTCGAAAAAATTGGATTGCTGTTACCTCTCTTTGCTCCATTAGTATGAAAAAAAATTTTCTCTAATTGGAATTAGATAAACCAAATGTATGTCGTATGTAATGTGGAGTTTAAATTAAAAAAAAGTCTCAACGAAAGATCTCCCAGTTGTGTTCCGATGTTCGATGGTTTACCCTGGTCCCATGTAGGCAAGCCCCAAATGTTGGAAAGTTTAAGGATACTATTTGGCTTGACGTTTGGGGAATCGACTTGAACCTTCAATGACAATCTGCCGCAAAATGCTTTTCTGCACAATTTAGTACAGTAGTGCAACAGGATTTGTAATACAACAGCATCTGCTCTTGTCACAAGGTATATAAAATGAGATACTAATAAGCAAGGTTTGGTAACCGCTTTTTGAATATTTATTTTGTTGTTGCACAATAGACCTTCACTAAGGTTAACCCATTATATCATTTTCAGACACTTTAAATAAACAACCAATTTAAACTTATATTACCGCCATAAACGGCGAGAATGACCTCCAAGTTAGATTTTGCGTGATAATTACTAAATTCAAATATTTTCAGATTTTCTTCCATTATATATCACTGATAGGGAAACATATCCTGTTGTCTGGCATAAGTAAAGATCAGCATTTACCATACTTATCAGGAATAATGATCGACTATGCCCATGCAAAGTATTATTAAGTATTGTGATATGTCCCCATTTGTTCTTAACAGCGAAATGTTTAAGGTCATTCATTTATTACACCGACGAATCATTTGGGAATTAAACATGGCCATTAGAACTCAATAAAACTTTATGGCTTACTATTGAAGCTTAAAGATTATAAGAATTGGGTAGATTCTAAAATCCATCTCCAACAACCAATACTCAAAATCGTAACACGTCTTCTACCACCACAAATCGTTTACCGCTAAAATTTATTTTGAAAAATATAACTGATGATGATAGCAGTCTCGCTCTGAATCTATTTAGGCAAATTCAGTGACATATACATTGATCTTTAGTCCTGAGAATATCTGATAACCATAATGAGATTGACGTCAGCAGCGCAGTTGGTTATCAAAACTTTCTTTCTTAATCTTTTTATAGATTGGCCTTGTATCACTGGAAGATATAATCAGAAAAGGACACTCACTTAAAACTTAAATGGCTCTGCATCGAGCAATCACCAGGTAGACAGCTTCGCTTAATTTTTCCTGAAAACTTATTCTGATGAAACTGAAAATTGCACTAATTCAGTGTGTATTGGGATTCTGGAGGTATCAAGCTGTCCTGAACTACTTATTTGGAAAACTCGCTTTCAATAAGGGGTCAGAGACCAAATTTAAAGGGGTACGGGTGATTGCAAGCCAGCACGCAAAAATTGATAACAGTGTTGTATCTTTCTATTGTGGGTACAAAAAAAGCAATTTGGTTCAACTTTTGTTTCAAAATCAAACTTTTTGATTAGTTGACTCTATGGTGTGAAAGTGAAGTGACCATAGAATATCCCGAACAAGAACAAACCCTAAGAATTACTTGGTCCTGCTGCTGAGCCGATGGACCCAGATTTGATCTTGGTTTTTGTATGCCTGGTGGGCGGCCTACTTAATAACAAAAATAATCGAGTACTCGCATTTATTGCGAACGAGAGATAATAATAAAGTCGTCTGAGGCACAGACCAAGCAGAGTGATGTGGACAAATGGAATCCTTAATCTTCCAGTTTGCAGGCTATGCTTACATGTGGGATGTTAGAACTGCACCAATGCTTCATACAATTCCCCCTTTCCCTCCATTTTAATAATTTGATTGAATTACCTTTTTCTTTTAAACTTGGTACGTTTACAAATAATTGAACAAAAATCAACAAGAGGGAGCAAAAGTTTACCACACTTCCTAGGCGTTTTGAATAAGGAGACTCAGTTTTTCTTTGATTCTCAAAAGGGTCTTTGAACAAATGAAAAAATATTAATAATACTATGTGGTACAGGGGTAAAAGTTGAGGAGGGTTTGTGCTTTGTTGCTTTATTTGAGGAGGTTCATTTTTTAAAGTTGTGGTGGCCAATAGCACCCTCTAGCAGATCAGTTAAAAGTTGTTCCACCTCATAGATGCAAAGGCTTTCGCGGCCGGTGTTATGGTGCATCGTGTGGTTATAATATGGGGTTATAAGGGCATGGTCGGAGTTCAGAAACTCTTGACGTTTCGTCCACAACTGCAGCAGACATTTTCAGAAGAAAATCTTCTAAAAATTAAGTGACTGTCCCATGCGTTTTTGCTTTTATACTCATGCGAGTATGGTAGAGATGGTGTTGGGGGGGGCGTTGTTGACGTCACTGGGATGGTAGATAACGTGATCGGGCTAGCTGCTGACGTCAATCGGGACGTTGCAGGTAATATTTCTGACGTCACTCGCTCTTTCTCCATATCATGGTCTGTTGTTTTTGCCCCTTCAGAGCGATAAACCAAGACCTAGGTAGATTGAATTCATCGTTCTTGTTAAAATTATTTTTATATTTATAAATTGTTTATAAAACGTTATTTTGATCCTTTGCTCAAGAAAACCATTTTGGATTCTCAAAAGTTGAACAAACAAAAGAAAGTCTTAGCAAAAGCACTTTTTGCAGATGTTTTTGCCAACCCCCCTGGTTGTAAGAAATAAAATGACGTCTATTTAAAGGGAAATCTCTCGTTATCTCACCTTCTGTTTGTTTGTCTGTTACTGTTTGTTTTCGCAATAACAGGACTAATCATCCTTATGATTGAATCAAGATGAGTTCTGCCATAGGAATGGATAGTTCTGTAAATTAAGACCACCAGACTGTTCTCAAAAAATGATTTAGAATTATGAAATTACTTGGCGACACCAGGGCAAGAGCAGTGCAAATCAAATGTTAGTCAAAGATGCTTATATCCTAAAACAATAAGATAGCCCCTAGCACAAATTGAGGTTTGGTATTTATGACAGTCAAATATAGCAATGAAGTAGCAATTAAAAAGCCGTCCACATTATTCTGAGGCTTTCCTGGCGTATATGTTAACAAAGGTCGTTACTTTATGGATTTCTTTAAACATACTAAAAGTAGATAAATTAAACGAGTCACTACTACCACCTTATTAAATGAAAAAAAATTCTCTGTGATAAGATACCATCATCTGCCCCTAAAAAAGCAATGACCATATCTATTCCAGTATAACACAAAATTGACAGCTGCTTATTTTTTTAATGGTCCTAGATGACTTTTGAGTAACTTGCAACTCTTACTGACTACCCAATGGTTCAATTTTCGTCTACTATTACCACAAACACCTGTAATAATTTTTTCCAATGTGACAGTTTCTGAATGTGTTATAATCACAAAACCGGTGCACTTAGCAACAGAGCTTAGCACACAGTTGCATTCAAATGTAAAATAAAAATTGATGCTCAAAGGCCACATACAAGCAGCCTAATGACTGTAAGATAAACGCAAACAATTTAGATTGTGGTGGAGTTGCAACAATACAATTTTTCCAGCCGTTACAGCAATGATACTACACATATTTTGCGATTAGCAAAATAAAAGCCGTACGATCGTTACCAGGTAAAGGTCAAGATTTGCTTCCAAGTCGCTTGATAATGGAACTCGTGGTTAACGCGTTGCTATAGAGTTTTTTGCATTCCCTTTCACTAATCTTTAAATAATTAAAGCTTTCCGTTTGATTCCCATAAATTACGTAATTTCAGACTGATTTTCATTTTTATCTAAAGCTTCTTTTCACAGAGAAAATTTTTTCTATATGTTAACCCAAAAAAAATAAAAAATTGTGCCAAAATATTTGGTTTCATTATCCTAAGTCTTTTCGTTAGTAAAGAAGAGCATCGACAAACTCTTCTTCAGAATGGCCTTGGTGCATTATTGATCTGACGACACTTGTGATGCGTTTAGTTTGGGGTGTCTTCTTATAAACAAATGGAAATTGAATTTGGAACAGATACAAGTGTCTTCTTTTTTATGTAGGCTACTAGCCTGTCTCTAACTACACAGTTGTACAATACTACGAGTCATGTTAGGTGTACCTCCGGCAGGTGGCTAGCCTAACCCATTCATTTAGAAGAAGGAGAATGCATTTCACTTCAAAGGCGTTTCGTATAACAGCCAGAGAGCATTTGATGTTTGCCATTATTATTGATCCGAGAGTTGAACCCAAGACCACCATGCACTAGTGTGACAGGACGAAGTCTATACCTCATGGTTATTACACTCTCTAAAACGCAAGATACACAAGTATGATTCCGAGCACAATCCCAAATCTTTTGCCACTCAGAAAATATCGGATCTTGCAGTCTGTTGTATAACACTTTATTGAAATACAACAATGATTCAATGGCTTCTCTCTTGTTAAAACCTGTCATGATGTGTTTCCATATTTGTAGGAACTCATAGACGATGGGGTGGAAATCTAATTAAACCTTTTAGTTCAATTCAACGATCTTTGATCATTAACTTCTCTAAAACTGACAGCAGGTTAATCAGTTGATAACTCCGAGGAGAGGTAAAATATCAGATGGTTGTTAATGTTAATTTGAGGTTTGTTGTGGGACACTTAATTAAAGAAGTATAACAATGCATCTATGGTTTCTTTTCCATTAAAGCCTGCTGCGATGTGCTTTCACACACTTGTAGCAGCTTACAGGTGGTAGCATGGCCTGGATAGGATTCTAAATGAGTCTTTTAGATCAAAGGCCTCTGTTAATGTTTCACATAAACTTTTCCAAAATTGGTAGCAGGTTGATAGTTCCGAAGATATTGGAATGGTAATGATGATGGCAGTACCATTACTTAACTCCTTAAAAAAAGTTTTTCTAAATTGAACAATTCATTAATAAAAATGTAAAAAATTCGTTTTATGATGAAAAATCCAATGAATGGGCATAATAGTGAATTCAGACCACTAGCAACATTTTTGTCATTTCTTTGAAAACTTTTGTATACCTTTCTGTAAAATATTTGGGCTGTGTCAGCCAAATTTGTCGTATGTCGCTCAAGAGTTCGATCCTGAATATCCTTTGTTTTGACTTGTGTACATAGCAGTCATTGTATTATTGTGCATGAATTATTCTCTGATCACGTAAAAAATTCACAAAAATAATTCCTCTACTGCCCAAAAAAACTTTAGCTTGATTCTCCATTCACTTATTCATTGATGATAAATCCATGTTGTAGGTATGGTAAAAATTTGTTTTAAAAATCCTTGCAGAACCTTTTGTAAGCTTCTTGACAACCATCATAGATTTTAGTGTTAATAACAGCTCTCGAATGGTAATGTGCCTGTCCAAAAATGCAACTCATTTTTGATTTTTCCTTGATGTTTCTTGAATACCTTGTACTTTACACTTGTGAATTGTCACCAAATTAATAATGCAGTAACATAAAATTGAGTTGGTAAAACGTTTGTGGACATTAAGAACTTAATAATAATGTTAAAAATACGGCTACAAACTGTTTAAACATTACTTTCGTATTACCATAAAAACGAGAAGTAACACTTTGACCAATTTCTAGGACACTAAGGTAATAAAAAATAATGGCTGCTATAAACAGAGTGTTACATGAAAAAAGATTTTAAAAAGTCCTGATATCAAAATTCAGAACATCAAAGATTGAAAACAAAAAATGGCAACAAATAGAACCCCAATACCTTATTTATTATTTACACCATGTTTATTTTCACACATACATGTGACCATTTAATGTTTACAGCTTCGTGCCAAGAGGCAATCAAGAGGTGGAAAAACAAATATAAATAATTGTATTATGGGATACTGATTTAAGATCAACAGATGTTATGTCTTCTACAATTTAATTTTCAATATCCCCACTCTATCCTACCTATCTTAACAAATAAAATTGAAAAACGCCTTGAAATTCACTCTAATACTGCCATTATGCATGTCTTTACTGAATGGAAGTTCAAAATTGATCCTTATCTCTCTTTTGTTTGTCTTAGGCCATTCTAATTGGAATTAAGTCAAGTTTTTAAATCTTTGGAAAAAATAACATAAATCAGCTACATATTGTTTGTATTAATTAAATATGACATGTATCGATTATTTGATGAGTAATTAAAAAATAAAATAAAATATTACATTTCGTTAAACAATTTAAACAATACACACAATCACATACAAAAACACTTACCAGTAATAACAGGAGTATTTGTATCCTCAGCTACAGTTTCAAAGTGTATTCTCTTGCCCTCCTTCCACATATCAACACGTAACGTTTGTCCAGGCAACACTGGTTTGGTGAAGCGAGCCTAAATGATATATTATAGTGAATTTAAATTCCAAAATTCCCTAAATAGCATTACCTTCACTGCCTTAAACTGAGAACTGTCATAACCAGCAAAAGCCTTCATGACCAGCCTGACAGATATTCCAAGTGTGCACAGGCCATGCAGAATTGGCCTATCAAATCCAGCAACAAGCGCCATGTTTGGATCAATATGCAGAGGGTTTAAGTCTCCTATAATGTTAGTCAATAGAAATTTATTTATCATCAACGAAATGTCTCACCTGACAATCTGTACAGTGCAGCTTGATCAATGTTTGTTGTGTGCGAGAGTGAAACGTCAGGCTTGCGGTCAGGCTTTGGCAGGCACGGCACTATTTTAGTGCCGGTGCGTGGCCCGCCAAATTTGCCCGCACCCACCGCAAAGGTAACACTTTGGTTCTTCAGCGTCAGTTCTCCTTGCTCGGTGAAGCTCTCAACTACAATTCAATTTGAAAATTACTTACTTACTTAATCCAAAACCTTTCTACCTTTCGGTGTAAGGCTTTTGAAAATTAAATACACTAAATATAACCAAATGTCCAACCTTCTTGCACAATTGCAGCTCCAGACCCTTTATCTAGCACCTCCACAACTTTGCCCTTTGAGAGCAAAACACCCTCTTGTGGTGGGTTCACACCACCTCTAGATATTGCTCTCCATGAAGGATTTGGTCTAAAGTGATCGTTCGTCCCGGAACGGCCTTCCCGAATCTCCAGAAGTAAACAAATACTTGAGACTTGGCAGCACATAATAGGTGGGCAATGCACTGAAGTCTTCATGATTTTCATACAGGAATTTCAGCTCCTCTGGTATTCCCACTGAAGTACCCACTAAAACACAAATATTAAAGTTCCGTTAAATGGAAGGCAACGATGTACTACCTCCAAGAGCATATAAAATCAAATCTTTGTTTGAAAACGTGAAAATCTCTCCAGTACTGGTTACCGCTTGAGGTGTGCTGTCAATGCGAAGTTGATCCAAAGCATTTATCAATGAACCAGTAGCCTCTTGAATGGAATCCAAGTGGGCTGCACCCTTCATATCAACAATTTTATCCCATTTGTCGCGCACATTTTCAATGGTAACCATATCGGCTATATTGTGGCGCATTAAGGAACCATTAGAGCGAATGATTTGACATTTTCCTGCCCAACCGGCTGCTGATTCAACAACAGAACCATTTTCTTGACAACTATCGTGGCACAGGTAGGCCTATCAAAAAAATCTTAAAATACTATATAAACATACATGTACATGTACGTACGACAACTGGGGCAATCAATTCAGGTTTTAATTCCTGGTAGAGATCAGGTGGCAGAATGTCTTCTGTAAGTCGGCTAGCCGCCGTAGGTACGATAACATTGCAATGGATGTTGTTCCTTGCCCCTTCAATTGCTATGGTATTTGCTAAACCAATGAGTCCCATTTTGCTGCCGAATAATTCGCTTGCCCAAAGTTACCTTTAATATATTGCATTAGCAAACTAACTAATTTAAATTGGTCTAAACATACCATAAATGCCAGAATTGGATGCAGTCATGATAATCCTGCCATAGTTCTGCTTTTTAAAAATAGGGAAGGCTGC
Source organism: Sinelater perroti (assembly GCA_036346155.1). NCBI lineage: Eukaryota > Metazoa > Arthropoda > Insecta > Coleoptera > Elateridae > Sinelater > Sinelater perroti. Next base: position 17,030,404 of record JARFIY010000254.1, on the reverse strand, counting down.
TTGGGATGTTTTAAAGCTACCCTTCAAGTGCACATTTTGGATAATGTCTATAAAAGTTTAGCAATAACAAAGCAAATGTTATAAAATATCTGTACTCACCCCAGTCTTGATCAGAGATTCTTGCAAAGCTCTTATCGCGTAGCACTCCAGCATTGTTCACCAATATGTCAACCCTTCCGTAGTTGTCAAGTGCAGTTTTTATGATTTTCTCGCCATCCGTCACTGAGTTATAATCAGCAACCGCCACACCACCTGAAACAGTAAATATAGAGATGGAGCTTAGATTGACAAATTGGCATGTACCGGCTTGGCGAATCTCATTAACAATAACGTCGGCAGCTTTGGCGGAGCCGCCGCCGCCGTGTCGGTCGCCTCCCAAGTCGTTGACGACGACCTTGGCCCCCCGAGAGCCAAACAGGAGGGCGTAGGCCCTCCCCAAACCTGCGCCGGCCCCCGTCACCACGGCCACTTTCCCATCAAAGCGTAGCAAATTCATGTTTGGTTCTGACATCTTGCAGCTTGGTTAACGGACTAAGGCTTCAAGTCGTGTTATCTCTGTTGCTAGCTGTCGGTAGTGCAATGTCGACACGCTGATAAACTGGTTTTGGGGGCAAAGTCTTCAAATTATACTTGTAGTGTTTATTCAGCTCTGCAACGAGAGAGGGGACAACGCAACATTAAATTTCGATTATTATCTCAATAACGCGCTTTCATTTCTCAAATACCTTTATAACAAACGTTAGTTTGATAACCTACAAACTGACAATTCACTGTTTCCTTGTTTTGAAATGCAGTAGTTATGTACAGTGTGAAGAGTAATTAATTGTGTACTTTGCAACAAAAGTTTGTTAATTTCATCAAGGCTCAAGTGCCTGATAAAGTAATTTATAAGTTGTATACAAAGTTTTCAACCTCTTAATCAATGAATTCAAGTATTCTGTTGCCAGCTGATAAAGGGTAGCAAACAACTTTACATTCTGATTATGTTGTAGATAACGCGCCTATTTTCAAGTCTAAATTTGGAGGTTTATTGCGTTATACATATTTTTTTATTTAACAGTCTATATAATATCTATTTGATAGTTTACTATCTTAGCTATAAGATTGCGTAAAATTTTTTAATGATAAAGTAATTACGGTGGCGATAAACTTTAATTAAATTTAATTGTATGGTGTCTAACTTAACACTGTTTTATGAGATTCTGTAGGTCTATACTCTTTAATGTTATGTTTCATTTTTAAATATCATTGGTTGTACTTTATAACTACTAATGTTTATGTGTATGTTTTGTTTTAATTTTTTGAGTAATCAAATTTTTTATTCACATATCTTCCTTTGCCGTTTGAGTGTGGTAGGAGGTGTAAGTCGCTTCTATTACTGTTTACAGAAGTTATAGATTTCCATATCCCACATTCAAGTCTTTTAATGATTAAATTTGGATGGTCTTAAACACACATGAACTTCTGAGTAATTAAAAGTACGACATTTTATAAAAGACTACGTGCCTTACAACTTTAAGGACCGAATTTGGACTTTATGAAATTTTAGTTAATCCCTGCCATATAATCTGCAGATGAGTTTGATCTCTATGATTATGTTCTTCCAAGTGATGTTTTGTCTAAAGTTGGCGATTTGATCCCGATTATCTTGTTTCTTATTAAAGAAAAATATTGCCGAAGTCTCCTCGAAGTCAATCGTTGATGCGTCATTGATCAAACCGCTCGCGTAATTTAGATTATAGTAGTCTTATTACCAAGCAAGAGCTTGAGATATTTATTGTCGTCGAACTCAACTAGTGTGGATGTTCAAAAGAGGTGAAAAGAGCACAGATCCTTGTGGCGATTCGATTTCGCCATCCAAAAGATTAGAACATGTGCACTATTGATGTCAATATGGATGTCAAGTCTATTTTATTGTCGATAATTTCTTTGCTTTTGGTGATAGTTCTATTACATGGTAGATGGAGAGTTGCCTTATTGAAATCTATACTGATTTTTGGTTTAGAAAACATCACGATACCTGTTTTCATTAGCCCCTAAAAGTTCATCTTGTTTTTCTTTGTCAACCACCACAATATTACGGCAAAAATATTGTAGAGAGTTGGAACATGTGGTGCGGAAAGATTTTGGTTTATTTTGTTCGATCTTCTAACACTGTGGACGTCTACTCTGAAAGTGTGATTGAGGAACCTTCCATAGATAGCGGTTAAGCTCACGACATATATTCACACGCAAAGCTAGCAGAGGGCATTGCGTGTATTGAATTTTCTCCAACTTTTTGACCATACCATGTATTTTCCTGACCTCTGCAATTCCTTGCGAACCACTCATATCCTTGAGTTTATTAATAGTTTTCTCGTCCAAAGCAACATAAAATTGTGATATCGAATACGGTGGTCTGTTTACGACGGATTATCTGTAATTTAATAATTTAAGAACACATATCTTCATTCGAATAATCTTTTATCGAAAACATGTCGGGTCAAAGTGGCCAGAAGAGATGACTTACAAAACAAAGCCAAATTATCCATTTATTTAACTTTTGCTTTATTTGTAGATATTTTAAGCGTCTGCTTGTAGCATAATCGAGTCGGCATTTTATTTGTTCATTATAACACTGAGCGTGGAGCTAATTTTATTATCTACTATTATATTTGTTATATAGTCTAGTAATTCCTAAAAGTTTATTTTTGGGTCCAAAACTACATTAATTTCTTGTTTGCAGATATTTAAATGTTTCCTCCATCATTTTGTTTGGTATTTAATGTTCTTCTAGAGAGAGAAAAGAAATATAGCAAATAGGTCACCAACTACATGAAGATATTTGAGTGAATTTTCCCTATACTTAGGAAATTATTTTTTCAGTTTTATTTAAACAGTTAAATGAAAAAATTGCCATTAATTGTTGCAAGATGGAAAGACCTCTCAATCTTTTTCTCCTTCTTCCTTCTCGTCTCCCAACTATGCCTTATAGCGTTGGGTTCTCTATCCATTTTCTATAACTGTTTCGGTCCCTTGTCATTCTGTTAATCTCACTAATTTACATTCATTTTTAATTTTAAGGTTTCTTTGCGTAGGGTTTTTCCATTATCAATATTAAGTTCCTAATACATACTCTAAATTCTAATTGCTAGTGTTACATCGAGCGGGGGGGGGGGTTTGGTCCAAAGTCGAGCTTGGTCTTTTATTGATCAGTTGTTGTTACCCATACCCTGGGTAGAAACTCTTACTGGATGCTATGAGCCGAGTCAGTTGAACCCAGGTTTTTTTGAGAGATTGTTACTATTTTATCTCCCCTTCTTTTTCATAGAAGCTTGGGACAGACCATGGTGGAGTAGACCTTTTATTTTTAAGATTCTTTTTTAGTATTTTTGGTTTATTTATTTTTGTGTTTTGCTTCCTCTACTTTTTAATCTGATGATGTGGTTTTATTGTGAAATGCAAATAGTGAATAAGAGGGATGCTACAAATTGTCCTTTTAGAAGAGCTACTACTTTAACGGCCAAAATCAAAATACAAAAAGCAGTAAATCATGACAATTGACTTCTCAAAAAGGCCAAACAGTTCAAAAAAGATAGCCACAACAATTTTATGTTTCTTCTCCTGTAGCTTGTTTAGAAAATCACCAAGCAATAGAAAGTATAAAAATTAAAGTTCTAAAATGTAAGGTCTAGGCTTTGTAAAAGTTAATCTTTCTTCAAACTTACTCTAGTGGTTATTTTTCTTTTGTAAGGTTTAGTTGCAACATTTGAAACATTTGAAAAACGTCGCTTTAAGATTTCACACTTTCATTGGTTCAACTGTTATAGCTAAGATTGCTATAAGTTTGGTGTAAGATAGAGAAAATGACAGATCTTCCACAGACAAATTAAAAAATTTAAACAAAAGTGAACTAAGTTAACGTCTGTTGTCCTTTGAGACTAAAAATTAATTTTGTCGGTGGAATTTAGGGAATCAGAAACAACGATGACGTCACAAGTTTATTGCAAAACCTCAGTAAAGTTTTATTGGTGCATCCAAAGCAAAAGGCGAGAAATACTCATCATGGGTTATGCTCTCACACAAAACCTCAAGCTTTATTCGCAATGCTTATGGCAGATATTGGCTTTCACATTTTCCGAAAATGGAAGGACAAATTATCCAACAGTTCGAAAATGGAGCGGTCCAAATAACGCAAACTCCTTCTCCAGAAGAAGAAAGCACCTTTTAAGTAATGGCTGCTGTGCTTTGGAACGGCTAGGTAACTTTGTTAGTGAATTTATAGAATTAGAGGCAACAATGACGTCACAAGTTTTACTGGTGTATTTAAAATAAAATGGAGAAATCACAAGTTTTATTCACGTTGCGAGTCAAAGCTTTTGGCAAATATGTTTCTTCAACTTTTGGATAAAACGAACTGTTCGACAGAATCTTAAGTTGCTACGAAACATGAAACGGTCGAAAAACAACACATCCCACTTTTAGGCAATTAAAAACAAATATTTTCTAAGTTAATGTGACATCTATGAGGTTTTGGGATTACAAATTTTGTGACCTTTTGTGATTTTTTTTTAATATTGTTCTCTTTCATAGATTTCGTTATGCTTACATCATTGCAGTAAGTTTTATGTTCTCTACATCTTTAAAATATTGCACCTTAAAACATTAGTAGCGATACCACGTAGTAAAAGCTTTGATATGATTAGACGATGTCGTTTTTCCATGGATCTTAAGATCAGATAAAACAATTGACTGTGTTGTGGTCTTTCAGCTTTCTCTTTTGGACTATTCTGACAATGGTTTTAATCTTGATGGTTATCTGAGTGAAAAGAACACTGCGCGCTCTATCATACTTGATGGTGTCTTCTTTTGAATTACGGAGAAGGTTGGTAGTAAAGTTTTTACTATGTCTTTACCAAGGTGGATGATGGAGGTTACACTGAGGAAGAGCGCAACTTATGGATATAGCCGCAGTTCTAACAGTGCTGCTACTGTTTTCCAGCTTTCTTGTTATGAGGACTTGCATGGCATGTAATAGATGTTTATCTTCAGAACAGCCTTATAATTTTGTGGTTTTTATAGTTACAGAATAACATTGAAGAGCCCTGATGCCCTTGTACCACCGACTATATCCAAACTATAGCACGCTTCGGATACATGCTAAGATGTTCTTATTTACTTAGGACACTTTCTAAAATTGTGGAAATTTGACTTTTCTAGAGAAGGAAAGGTTTTACCTTGAATATTATGGTGGTATCATTTGTATAGTGCACCCGAGACAATTTTTTTCTGTTATTGAAAGTCCTGCTCATAGACCTTTGAGATTGTAGAGCGTTAGCTTGTTAACAACACAAAGGAGGCGAAACATAACATGACTTGACTGCAGTATTTTTCTGTACTCACATTATGTCTCTGTCGAATTATCAAAATCAAATCAATTGGCACCCTTCTCCCAAATTTACCACTCCATTAACTTCTTGATGGTAATATGAAAGATCATAAAAGAGGCTCAATGGGTTTAGGGGTTTTAGGAACACGTAAGGAAATATTGGATAACACATTTTAATATAAAATGATGGCAAGGTCGTTATTTCTTTTATGGTGATTCAGTTGGTCATATTCTTTCCCAAGAACAGAAAAAAATACGGAAAAATCTATCCCCGGAGAGCAATGTACACGTGCGTGACCAGTCGACCATAGCCCCCTTCCTTTCAAGAGTTATAGACAGATAATTGTTTTTTGTGTTTTTTTTATTTTATTTTTTTAGTTGATAAAGATAACGCATGGCGTGTTTGTGATGCCTTTAGTACTTGTCTTATTGACCACTTATAAAGTGATCTCAAGGCGCCGCTTGTTAGCAATATTCTGCACAGAAAGTGTGATTGGAGAGAGGTGCGTCTAATTGTTTATAAAAATATTTTATGTTTCTTAGTGTCAAAGGTTGCTGTCGTACATGTATCTCATTATTAATCAAATTAAAGCCCTCAAGGTTACTACAGCCTTTAGTTTCATCTCTATTTTCAAAATTATTCTTTTTCGTTTTTTATATTTTAATAACAAATGCATTTTCAGAGTTAAACATTGGTATTGGTCAAAACTGTAACAAGTTTTTATTTTTAATAAAATGTAGGTCGTCATATTTTAAAATAAACTCGAACTGAGTAAGACTTGTTACAATTTTTTATTGAAAACGAGACTACTTTTCTAGGTACTCTCTTTCTTTTCGATGCACTCGATCCAACAGATGGACAACAAGATGGGTGTTGGCCTTAGAGCCACTTAAGCATGAATTTCTCTGCTACATTGCTAAGACAGCCTTGAAAGGACTACGGAGAATAATTGCAAGGACGAAAGGCTTTAAAGAGTCTAACTCATTTGCTCGTTGTTCTCCGGTTGTTACTTCGCTTCTTGAAGTACGCGCCCAGTAGAAATAGAAAGACTATATTGTTACGTGATTCCGTTAGATGGCGTTGCTGAAATGGATATCTTCGCTACAGGTCGTGAGAACTGTGACGATCTCAAAGATGTTGGCGTTCCGGTAGCCGTCGCGATGTTTTGCATGGCCCCAAGAAAATTGGAGTGGTCTGAGTTTTGAAATCATCCAGCGTTAGTGGTTCAGCCCTGGTCTTCGGGCTATTATGGGAGATGTTTCTGTTGAGGCGAAGAAGAAGCAGATCCGAACGCTGGGGCATCCACTTCATTACGGCGGCAGAGTGCGGCTTTGGGAATGCAGGGCACGCCGGAAGCTGACTGAGTTCGCGCCTGACAGGTTCTGTTCGAGGCTTTTACTGTCCCCGGGGAAGTGATCACACCACACTTTATGCTGCGCGACAGCAGCGCTACGCATGCCCAAAGCGCTGGCAGCGGTGACATTGACTCACCACTTTTCTCTTCCTCGGCTGTTGCATTGTTACCACCAAGTCAAGGATGCTTCGGAGGTTGAATATTGCTTTCGTTTTGTTGGACCGGTCAAGTTTGATTAACATGAGTGCAATCGGTGGTCGATGGAGACCCTTCTTCAAGGGCCTCACGGTTAGCACAGAAAAGCCGTTGGCCTGGAGTTTCGTCTTCATTTATTTCTTTAGGATGTTTTTAAAGATACCGTGCACAACTACGAGGAGAGGTTTGTTCGCTTTCAAGAGGTTAAAATGGTGCTGGTCTTTGCTTTCTCCAGGGTTTTCTCCGTTGGGTTGACTAGACCTATCTGACGTCCATGGATAGCCTTTCTTATGGAGGGCCAAGCCTCTGCGGCTGCAGGGGTTGCCTGCTTTTCCGAGACTAGTTTTCCAGGAACTCGCTGAGGAGCACATAAATACCCCCTGAACCTAGTTTTTGGCAATATTCACAGAATCAAACCACTTGTCGTTCTAAATATTGGCGGAACAGATGAAAATATGAAGAGGCAAGGTCTGGCGAATATGGTGGTTGCTGGAGGGTATCTCCTTTTAACTTATTCACTTTTTGCAGCGTAGGTTGGACTACATGCGATCTGGCGTTGTCGTAATAGAGAATAATGACTTTCAGATTGGCCTAAATGGACACTTTTGTGAATTTCTACACGAAGTTTGGTGAATTGTTTACAGGATTCTATCGCCTGTTGCGATTCGATCCAAAAAATGACATTTGACATAGCGCCCGAGGATAGAAGTAGCCGGAAAGACGCGTTTTAACTTGTCCAGCAAATAATGGAAACGAATCCAAGTTTTTTGGTGAATGTAGACTCATTGTCAATATTTAGATTCTCAGCTCCCTAAGTTGTAAACCTCTGATATTGATCTGATGTACTACAACCTTATCATTAATAGCAGAAGGCCATCCAGAGTGCGATCCAAGTTAAAATCACCATTTTAAAATCTGCCAAACTACTTTTTCACTATTTTGAAGACTAGGGCACAGTTCAGATAAATATCTTAAATATAAATTTTCTTTCTTTGTCTTGATAAATAAAAAAAAACATCATCTGATGTACTGACTGACCCATAATGCTACCAACGTTGCCAAGCGATAATGCTTCTACCACCTATAAAAATTGGACCCGAACTTTTTCAATCATTTAGTAGTTAAGTTCAAGGCAAGTATCTAATGGCGCCAACTGCTTTATGTTTAGAAATATATGTGCGGTATTATAATAGTCGTTCAATCCGAAGCATTTGCATAATTGCTTTTCGCTGTTAAATATCTCCATTAAACTCTCGTAAGGTTCTATCAACGCTTTTTGCTATTTTTAAAAAAATCATTAAGGCTGCGGCTTTAATCGCATTTACAGTCGTAGATCCGCCCACCAATATGCTAAATTGGAGTGAAAGACATCTAAAATGCGTAAATGTAAATTCAGTTTTCGCATTTACATTTAACTGGGTTATGCATCTATTATAAAATGTATCCTAATTTACTGTATTAACGTCATAACATGAAATGGATAAATATTTTTTGTTGGGTTACCGGTATACATGTCCATTATTACTTTCAAATGGTAACGCGTTACCGTTACTGTTTCTGAGGGAATGGCAGCGTGCTACTTTTCATTGTCAGCTGTTATTTCATCTTTTAAAAACGAGATACGGTACTGTAATTTCGATAAGGTCACGCTTTGTTTTTTCTCAATGGGCTCTATTCGGTGAACAAAGCACGGAAGGTTCATTTTTAGTTTGCTTGCGGAAGAATTAAATTTCTTTGGACATTTTCATGCAATGAATAGTCAAAATTCAATTTTGAATGAGATCTAGGATCTCTAGAGTCCTTTCCAAATGATCTTCCAAACTATATTTCGATCCACGATAATTTCGAAATATTTTGCATCTTCTGATCAAGACATCTTTAGTCAAAAAAGTTTGGGAAGGGCTTCTAAAGATTGATGATACTCCTGGAATTCATGTATTACCAGGAAAGATGATAAACATTGTCGCAACGTTATCTATTACGTATCATAGTCTATCATAGACTCACAAAAGTTTGAAGAAGTCATTAACTACAAATGATCCATAATTTTTAGTGACAATCAATTATAGTCTTCTTTTTTTGCAATCAGTTTCCCACCGTTCAAGTAGCATGGTAATCCTCTTAAAGAGGTCACTTTGTAAACCTTCTAATAAAGCCTTATTCATTGCTTAATTGACTAAATCCCAATTTTTGTAGCGAATCCCAGAAATGCGAACTTTCAAAGGCGTAAAACAGTTGAAGTCGCAGGGATGGACATCGGGTGAATATGGGGGGTGGCTCCAAGTTTTCCAATTTTTCTCCATCAAATACTCTGTAACGAGCTTTGCTTTGTGTGGGTTGACATTATCATAAACAATGTTAAGGGTCTTCACACTTTTCCTTTCCATTCATTCCTGAATACAAGTTTTGAGGAATGATTGATAGATTTATTTAGGGGGAGATATGCCAAAAACCACTGGCATAATCAACATCCTCTTTCTCTCTCTGAAATTTTTTCTTGGGTCTCGTTGAGCAATCTCATTCTCTCTCAACCATTGAGCCAATTTGTTTTTGGTAGGGTAAAAAGGTATCCAACTTTTATCTACGGCCAAGTAGCTGAAGTCGGTTCGAGCTTGTTTTGCTCTTCTGTCAAATTTTGAGGCCCAAGTTTTCCAAATGTTATGACCAGACACAGATCCTTGGTCAAAATCCTCAAAAAACTAGTTTTTGGAGCATCAACGTGTATGGTTAGCTTGGCAACAGACTATAATCTTGTTTCGGCTAAACATTTTGGTCTTTATCGCAAGTTAGGTGATAAGCCCTCCTTTGGTCATTACAGTACGCCTTTTGTTTATTTCGGTTAGTCATTTTTTTACGGTGTAGATAGAGAACGTCCTTGATGGAATGCTTTTTTGCAGCAAATTACGAATATATCCTGACGACCATCCGATTATGCGGTCGGTGATCTTGGTCACTCACCGAAGACCTCAATAAATTTTAGTCAAAACTACCAGACATTTTCATCACTTCGATTGTGTTTCCTTGCCAACAAATATGAGGTCACGTTTTACCTCCCTGAGTCCTAGGTTCATGAGCAAAGACATTTGTTAGTCTATGATACATTGGAATGAGATAATTTTTTTGCGGAAAGTACCATGATTTATGGTAGGATTGGGAACAGAAGTAGATGTATGGCAGCGGTTGTCATAAGATAATTAAATTTATTTCGCTATTCTGATAAAGTTGATGGAACGTGGAATAACGGAGAACAATCCAAGAATAGACTTCAGTTACTTGCTTTGTAAGCTTTTTGCGGTCGAATATATTTCCGTAGCACTTTAATAGAACAATCAAGGTGGTTAAGGTCAAGATTTTCGTAACTGTGGCTCCCTGTGACTAGACTAATAGCAGAGAAGACGCGGTGGGTCTTTACAACACTATTGTAGAGCCTGAAAATTAAATAAGTATTGGATTGGGTATGAAACCTTCCGCCAAAGAAAATAAACTTCTTTATCCATAATGAATCCATAATAAATCGTAGAACTGTTTTGGATCAACTCCAGGCTTTCAGTTGTTGTCACCTGTTTTGCAAGCTTCTTCGTGGAAAATAAGAGTTTTGCAGTCTGGTAGCTTAGGTAAGCTGTAAGACCGTCTGTAGGTCTTTTAAAGACATCTGAAACTCCCGTTTCCGCATATTTTTATCGAAACTGTAAGCGCGATCAAGACGGTCCAGGTTAATGTTCTTCATTCTCTATAACTAATTATCGACCACATCGAGTCTTCATGCTGATCTTCACAATAGCAGTGATTTGTTGATACTACCACGAAAATAATGGATTCAATTGACTAAACATGACATTAGGTTTTTGAAGCGATAGACACCTGCATCACATTCAAGATGATGCTACAAAACTATGGAACAAAAGATGTCATCCGCTGTGTCTCCAAATTGACAATAATCAATTTGTGGTTATAGAGATCCATTTCAGAAGAGCAATATTTGGTTTTATCTGTCACAATTAAGTTATAAATGGTAATAAAGTTTTTTCAATAATGGAAAGTATTATTAAGGACCGAAGCATTGATTATGAAATCGCTCACAGTCGGTTACAATCGCTGTACATTTATGAATTTTCTTGATCCTCTTCTCTCATATCATATTTATTTTAAATTAAAATTAATGTTTCAGTTAATTTACCTAACTCCTGTATTCTTGATATTTAAAATACTTATGCAGATAGACATTATTAATGATTTTTACATACAGCGCCAGCTACCGAATCAATGACCTACTGTAGCTTATGCAGGAAATGGTTACTATACCACCATATTTGCAATATTCCGCTAGAGGGCAACAAAATCAAAAATGGTCACATAAACGATCGGCATTTCTAATTATAGAATTAACGTTTTTAGTAAAATAATAATTACTCAAAATGTATGTATTTATAGCAAGCCACACGTGGATAATTACATCATCAGGTAAAATTCAGTAAAATATAATAAATACGGAGTGTTTCAAAATAAATTTGCGTTGATATGTTAGATGAAAGTCTTGGAAAGATCATTTGGTTGGCAAAAATGTCATTTAAAAGCTGCGATTACACGTTCGAATTATCTTTTATAATCTGGATATAATGATGAGTTGAAGGTAGGCCAAATGAAGGACACCTTAAATTAGTTGAGTACCTTAGCCAGAAAGCAGTCTTGCTTACAACGTCTTCATTCTCTTTGAGGGAGAATTCTTAGAACCACCTGTAGTACCAATGGAAAGAATGTTATACATTTTACTTTTTGGCATATTTGCTTGTTATAATAATAACTAATTCACAGACTTTCCACTAACATCGGTCAGTTTCTGATTATGTTGCTTCTAAATATTTTTATTTTAATGCTTTTCTTTGAGGAGAGAATAGGAAAACTTTCTATGAAGCTTGATGTCGCCCAAAAAAGAGCGTTTTGAGACGACTGTCTCGTTGTTCGTCATTAGCATCAGCACTATTTATTATTAGTAAAGACTTCCCATGGTGGTCAAGTATGGTGGCCATATCAAACATATCTATCTGGTTCTTCCAAAATGGTTTTGAGTTCAGCAGCAAGTTTTTTTGGTGCTTATCAAAGAAACAAGTTCACCGTGCGTACCGTTCTATTAAGGCTTCTACAGGTTTGTCTCTTTAATTCAGAAGGTACAAAGCCTGTTTATTGTCCAATGTAAACGAGAATGGTGGCGAAGTAAATGTTGTCGCTACTAAGTCTTCATTAAAACAGATGATAGAGATGTCACGAGTTTTTTAAATAGTCAGTGAAAGTCAATCCCTAGCTTTTCGAGTGATAATACACACAGGGATATCTTAACAATAGAATTGAACGTATCAAAATCGAACACTAGCGATAGTGTTTAACGATTGTCTGTAAGGTTGTTGCACAATGAGAACTTATATAACGTGTGGCAGGATAAGTATTTTTTACAAATTGAGATGAACAACGTGGAGGTTAAACACAAATTTAACCAAGTTATCACCATAATATCCAGTATTTTCTACAATGCTGTTCGAAGAGTCCTCCTTAAGAAGAGTGGATAGATATGATAGGAAATATTACCCGTTTCTATCTATCACATGATCCTTTAGATGTTAGTAACGGTGTGGAAGTAAATCTATAAAGACGTTTTGTTTTTTCAAATCTGTCTCTGGGGTTCTGGCTAGTAGCGTTTGTTTCGGTAGATGAAAGGAAGGCAAACAATGTTCCATTAGAACATTTCTCCACCTACAACAGTTAACTGGAGCTCAATCATGCTTATATTCCTTACGTCTGAAAATGCAAGTTTGACTATTAAAACAAAAACCATATTTCTACTGAGTTCGAGATAAGTTCGTAAGTATGATAAAGTACAAATCAACCACATGGACGATTTGGATATTTCGGTTTCAGTGATTTCTTCTTTGTAGAATAGGAAGATTCTCCCCGGTCAAAAAGCCGGTGGCTTTTGTCTTCAATTTTCAAATCTTGGAGCTTTGGTTTGTACTATGGCCCAATACGGAAATAGTTAGGTATTAGTGTCACCGGAACTATGTACAAAAAGCGATTTATTATTTGATCTTTTGCCTTCTTCTCTTCCGAGGGTTTTGCTGGTTATCTTTTCGTCTTCCGAAAATTTGTGCTGTCATTACACACAAATTCCCGTGGTTCTCCTGGACAATGGACATTTGGTCGATTGCCAGTATGTACGAATGTATGGATGGATTATTCATTTTCCTAATGTCGAGAACACTTATGGTCAGCAGGCGAACAACACTTCTTAGACAAACTTCAAATAGACCAAAATATCCAAAAATATGTAACATAAACGAATAAGTGAGAAATTGCGGTGTAGACTTCTGTTATTTACAAAGTTCGTAAAATAAGGAACTTGTTCACTATGATGGGATTTTTGGTCTTCGGAAATATTTTAAAAATCTTAAACTACAAAACCTACTATTAGAGCTTCATACGCTTGGTGGTTTAGCGTTACCGATTTCTCTTGTGAGAGTCCGATCTGGTTGATTTTAAAACTTTTTCCGTTGAATACAGCTTTTTGCATGTGAAGATGGTTTCGAAGTCGACTTTTTGTAGAACTGACCCTTTATTTGATTTTTCAATCAGAACTTCCAACGTTGGGAAAAATGAGAAAAGCCTTACTTTGGCTCTACTCTTTATTGCGGAGCGTAATCGGACCAGATCTTCAGCAGGTGTAAAATGATACACTTTTGAGGATAAAACAATCTACTAAATGAAGAAAAGTCGGGTAGCTTCGTTTTTCTTATTACTTGTGACACATAGTGATGGACATTGTTTCTGTTTTGTGCGATTTTCCAAATTGATCTTCCGTCACTTCTTCGGTTGACCCAAATTTTAGACGTAGGGAACAAACGGTAATTCTTTTTTTGTCATTGCAGGACGTTTTTCTGTGATGGTTGCCTTCACTCTCTTCAAAAGTGTTGCGTAGTACTTGTTAGCAATGCTTTTACCTTATCAAAGTACTCAATTAGTACAATTATTTCCACATCTCAGAAAACCGACTCCATCAGTTTTTCATGCAATGGGACTTTTGGTTTTTGTCTTCTTCGAAGCCTCTTTACCTTGTGTAGGATCCTGTTTAAACCCAATTATTTTTTACAGCCACAATAGCGTAAGAAGTCTGTTAAATTATTCTTAACATTTTTAAATAGTCTCTGGAGAGAGGGGGGGGGAGTGTGTGTGTGTGTGTGTGTGTGTGTGTGTGTGACTTACATAAATTTCCTTCGCTGTTTTTCCTTCCTATAAAAATTTGATAATATCATGAACTCAACCCGAGTTTAAACAACTGTCAAACACTGATTTAGTGGTTATTTGATTTGTAACATAAAATTCATCTATAACAAGAAAACTTGATGACTACGGGTAGTTGATTGTATCTTTCTGTGAGTATGCGAACAGAGCTACTCATTAAAGTAGCACAACTATTTGGTTCTTATTAAAATTTCCCATTAAATTACCATTTATTAATTGTTCTTGTAACGTTCCATGCAAATATGCAAACTTTCTCGAAGATAATTTGTAATAGACATATCTAAAGCTATCTAAAAGTGGTTAATGTATTTTGGACAGCGTTTAGAATCTTAAATGGAGATTTTGACAACTAGTTTATAATGACTACAATAAAACATGCATTTTCAGCTAGTCGAGTTGCATTTCTGTAAAGTTAATCCACTTATTCTTTCTTGCTTACTTTCAACACAGATAAGCAAGGCAACATAGGTGCCTAAGGAGCAACACTTTCCACATCTGTTTAACCAAGAAGAATTCTTCAACACGAACTATTCAGACTGATTTAAAATCTTTTTCCACAACACCAGTCCTCACGTTGATCCATCTGCAACAGGTTACAATTAGAATAGTGCCTTTTGTTTGACACAAAATTTTCTTTTGTAGAAAAAGAATAAACTGGCTTATAGAGGGTTTCATCACAATAATTACAGCTTTAATATAACGACCAAGAGTATGTTAGAAGTAACAATAGGGATGGGGTAAACGTTTTTTTTAGAATATTCATCGCTCGTTCTCTATGTCGAGGAAGAAGTGAACTGAGGCTTTAATAAGCAGCGCGTTTGGTAATCAAAAACAAATTCTTTTATAAATAAGCAGCCTTGGAAAGGTGGCAGTTGGAGAGGGAGAAACCTAGTTAGACTTCTTTAAGAGAAGAAACTTCAGAACATGCATAAGAATCAGGCTGAGCTAAGTAAACGGGGTATTAATGACGTTGTCAGAAGCGAAGTGGAATGGAACAAGCGGTATGGTCCAGAAAGATGTAATTAGGAAGAGCAGAACTAACAAGAAAGACTTTGAACGTCATCTGGAGTGCCAGGGTTTGAACGCCAAGGCATTCTCCAATGAAAGAAGTGTTTGGGTAAAAGAAAATGAAGGAAGTTAAAGGGCATGTGTAGACTTTTCTTGTTACTCCAAACTTTGGTAGTTAACTTCCAACTCAAAAATCATGTAATGTCAAAAAAACAAACAAAGAAACATTATGTAGTAATTCTCATGTACATGTGTGTCATTAAAAAACTTATGTTGCAAAGATATATTTGCAAAATCTCGAGTTGTTAAGAAAATTGATTGAGAAGCTGCCCACTACCCCAAATTATAAGTTGCACTGAAAGAATTTGCAAGGTTTATCCTGTTAAGAAAGGAAAATATATGTTTTGTGAAAAATAAGATATTTAATTCAAGAATGCAGAAAACTACCATACGACAGCTTCTCCACTCTAATTCTTATCATACCTCAAAAACGTACAAAGACGCAAGAAACTGTAAGGTAGGTGGCTGTGAAAAATTTCATTACCTAGTTACTCACAAAAAAGGGCAGCAAAACAATGAAAAATGGAAGCTGAGAAAGTGTTCCTAAAGGGAAATATGACAATAAAAATACATGTCAAAACCTGTATAAGTAGCAGGACCAAATGGAGTGTGAACAGATAATTTTCTCACCTTCTGACCTTTTGACAAGACTACCCTCTCATAAATTCAGACCAACAACCAACGTGAATTTGAAATAGACAAAAGAAAGGATCTCGTTGCTGTCAACAAGATTGGAAAATTGGTAAAGGAAGATGAGCACAAATTCAATAATTTTTCCAGTAAAAGGAGCACATACCATTGATGAAATTCCAAGTACTAGTCAAAGACTACCCAGATCTGCAAGGTTTTCCGGTATTGTGTCATGCAAAAACGTCAAAAAAGCAAAGGAGATAAGCAGGGACCACGGAAAAGAGATGAAAACCAAATAAGAATTAGAAAGACAAATACAACAAAAAAGGGCAAAACAAAAAGTAAAAATACAAATAATCAATTAAGAAACAAGAAAGGTGTGTTAAAAACAGGCATACGAAACATAAAGAGCATAACAGGAATAACAGCAGTAGCAATTTAAACATTTAGGTATAACGGAAGCCAAAAGGAAAAGAGAGACGGCACTAAAAATAACAAAAAGATACTAGTTACTCTGGTCAGGAATTGAACAAATAGAAAGAAGTGATGGAGTGAGGTTATTAATAAAATAGAAAAACAGAAAGTGCAGTAAAAAATTGTACCGTTAATGTTATTAACAGAAATTGCAGAAATAGAGGCGACAGCATGAACAACAATGGTAGGATATTGACCAAAAAATGCAATAAAAGAAGAGAAAGACATATCTGTAAAAATTTACAAAATAAAATAGATAATTAATGGTAGTTCAAATATTATAATGAGAGGGTGGGAATAGAAAAATACCTTGAAACACACAAAGAGAATAATAGAATTGTGCAAAGAAAATAATTTAATAGTAAGAAGTTCTAATTTCCAGCATAAAGAAATTCAAGAACACATACGAGAAGAGAAGTAATCAAAGAAAACAAGAATGTTCCAAGGAAAAACATTAAAAGCTACGAATTGAAAGAAAAATATCGGAAACCAATACAAATAAAATTAAATAAGGATACAAAGAAAAGAGAAATTGAAGATATGAAGTTATATAAAATAAGCATATTGGTGAAGAAACGTGCGGAATAACAAAAAATAGATGGTAAAGATACTTACAAACCAAAACCAGAAGAGACTACAAAAAATATGAAGATAAAAACAACTTCAGCGAAAATCAGAAGCTTTTTTAGCACTTTAAAACAATTTAGAGAGAAACGTAGGGACTACCCACAAAAAACGGCGGAGACAGCACTTTAAGGGGTGTTAGAGGACAAGGGCGAAGAAGAACTAAAAGAAGGTAGCCATGAAAATGAGTAAAACAACACAGCGACGAACGATAAAACAAACATTAAGTTGATACCAAAAATAGAAAGAGATGGAATATATTAGAACAGCATGGAAAATGGAGTAACATATAAACGATAAAAATATAGGAAGAAAATGAAGGGATAAAATATTAAAATTAACGAACAACATTGTGATAAACAAAAGAGCCCTAATAGACTTGGAGGAAAATTAAACGTAAAACAAAACAAAACATATAGAGAGCAGTTAGGAGTAGATAGTGAAAGAAGTGTTATAAGAAAAGCGATTGGGATGGCTGGAGTAGAGGAGGAAGACCAAGAAAGACATAGACATCAGAAAGATATAGAGTAGAAATTAATGAAACAAAAAACATAAAACATAAAACCTGGAAAAAGTGACATCAGAAATAGCAACCATATAAAAGGTGAAAATTTATCGACTTCAAGCCTTACATCATATGCTAGAAGGGCTTAGGATTATGTATATACGAGGAGCGTTTTGGTTTTCTAGGCTGACAATTTTTCGCCAATCTTCTCTCAAATTTTTGCAAGGTAGGAACAATTTATTTACAAATGATAACAGTGGGATAAGTCGGTGCGGCGACCTTACAAAAGTAAGATATGCAGAACGATCCTAAAGATAGGCAACCAAACATAAGCTCAGAGCTCGGCCACGCCACATTCCATATCAGCTGTCTTTGTTTACTTTTTGTTTAAATGTATAGATAGATTTGAGCATAGGAGCTGAAACTTGCTAAGAA
Source organism: Sinelater perroti (assembly GCA_036346155.1). Classification (NCBI taxonomy): domain Eukaryota; kingdom Metazoa; phylum Arthropoda; class Insecta; order Coleoptera; family Elateridae; genus Sinelater; species Sinelater perroti. The sequence continues at coordinate 17,012,463 of JARFIY010000254.1, read as the reverse complement.
AAACAAAGGAACAATTGGCATATATAAAACTCCACAACAATCAATGGGAGAATGTTGTCCATTAACGATCTGATTGGTAAAATTCGACTTAATTAGCTAACATTTGTAATTATTTTTTGTTTGCTCGGCGTGTATGCAGTTCCAGATGGGCTGACATGCATGCTGCGGCGCGCAACAAGGGGCACAAAGACGCGAAAAATAAATGGTTGCCGGTTTCAATTAAAGCTCAAAAATAGAAGACCTTCGAGCTGTGCATCATTTCACCGACATCAAATTGGAATTGTCACAGAGGTAGTTTGCCAGCTTAACGGAGCATTAGGGCGCCGCGCGGCCGCCGCCAGAAGCGAGTTGGGTGCCTGTTTCGAATGAATTTCAATTTACGCGGTGTTTTGATAAGAGATCGCCGAGAAAAGTTCGCCGGATGCCGGGCCGTGAATGAGACTTTCACGTCGAAACAAACCCCGCGCGCTGTCCGCGGCCAGGTGGGGCAGGGCCGCGGCGAGTTTTGAAGAAATAATTGCGATCAAGCGGAGCCGGGGGAACATAAAGGGGAAATAAACGAAGGATTAGCAGTTGCGGAACTTCCCGATGTGGAACAGGCGCGCCGCATCGCGCCGCCTGGTCCCGGTTGATAAAAGTCTCCAGGGATCTGCTTTGTGCCGCTAAATCACTCATTAAAGCGTCAGCGGCGCCATTGCCAGCCCGTTAACTTCGGCGGAGGCGCTTCTTTATGAATTTTCGCCCGCTTAAAGCCGTTGTCGATTTGGGTGGAACACGAGGGAGCTTTCATGACCTCCATGTGTAAGTTTCCGCGATCATTTAATTTCAGTTCTTACTTAATCTCCCAATTTTTGGCACTCTTAGATAAAGAGTGAAGTTCTTAAAAGATAAAATTTGATATTTTCTTATACTAACGGCTTAAAGTCTACGATGAAACATAAGACTATCATTAGAGAAAAAGTCGGCCTCTAGTTTCAATCTATGATAGTTCAGATGTATATATATCGTATCCGCCATATAATTATAGTTAAGCGCCATCTATTGGCTTTACAACGTACTACAAGATGTGCTTGTTTAATCAACATAACCCAAAAATTAGTGATAAAAGCAGTTTTGCACGACGTCAAGTGTATTTTAATCTAATTTTGCTAAAATTTGTACGAATAAACAATCTTTGATTTAATATATGTAAACGTTTCGTGATCAATTTTTTCAATCAAAATGAGTACGGCTTCGGTCCGCCAGGAATATCAACCGCAAACAACTAAATTGCTTCAGAAAATTAGGGTTTTACATTTAAGATCCCGGGTATTCTAGGACACCGCTTTTTTTATCCCTAAAGTCAACCTAACCTCCAATATCTATGTGTATCCCATAACCAAACAATAATGGTACCCTCTTTTTTGATGTATCAGCCTCGTCCACACAGACAAGACAATCCAGTAAAGGTAATCAACAACATTTTATAGAAATAAACAGTACAACCTTATAGATTCAGACACACGATGAGGCTGAACCTGTTCTAGATGATATGATAATAACGACCAAAAAAGCTCAATGAATACAAATCATGAATGGAAGACAGTTAAAAAAAGGAAAAGGAACACAACAACCTAAAATTGTGAACCCTCCACATTATACTAGTCATTGAGAAAGAGCAATATTATATGTCAGCAACATCAAATGCCACAATTAAAATCAATATCCTAACCGCGAACTCCTACAGAAGATCAACGGAACATCTCAAAGAAGCAAACATAATACACCATATCTACCAGCTTAAAGAGAAAGAGCATATAGAGTAACCATTTGAAATCTACATCATCAAGGATGAATTAGCCGAACGAGGTCATAAAGTTTGTAATATAAGTGTATGCCACAGAATAACAAAACATCTACACCTATTTATGGTCAACCATAGACCAAGCAAAACAATAAAAAAACCGATGTTAAATACTTTAAAAACGGTAGTTATTTCGATAAAACCTCCAGAAAAGAATATCAAAACTGTGGACACACAAAAACCTATTTCAACAAACCTTTTGTCTGCGTTAAATGCAGCAATTCTTATATACAAGAAAGACCGCAATAGACCAGCTAAGTGTGTCTTATATGGATGAAAGTCATTCGGCGAATTATAAAGGTTTCATAGTTTACCAAGACCTTCAAAAAACTTACCGTCGACAAGTCCCTCCAAATATAAATAAATTTTCTCTTCATAAGCGCCCAAAAACAGCTGTTAAAGACCTTCAAACAATTCTGGAGAGCCAGTTTAAATTCTGTTCTGGACACTCCATTATCTTCCAACTTCTCACAACCAGAGTAGTGAAACGTATTACTGAGGGCTATACTAAAAATTAATCCATGGTGTAGTTTTTCTTGACGTGGTCAAAGCGTGGCACAACGGGCTAATGCACTGTTGATAATCAAATTTGTTCGGTCGTTTCTATCCGGAAGTTCGGTGGCGTGAGGTTATAGAAGAGGCAAATCCGAGCTAGTATCTTCCAAGGCTTTGTTCTGTCCTGGATGCTCTACAACACCTTCATCGTCCGAGACATTTCAACGACGTCGTCCACCATATTGGTCCAGGACTATAAGGAACTGTTTTATTTGAAAGAATGGTATAGTAGGAGAGCAGTTTGGCGGTTTTGTTCTTCATCAGAATACCATTTGAGATAACCTAACGAATCTCAGAATCTTTGGAAGGGGGATACCCTAAAAGAAAAAAATAATCTAACTCAGGGTAATTTTAGACAAAAAATTGATATGAAAATCATATATTGGAAGGACGTTAAGAAAAACAAAAGCAGTATTTGGCTCCCTCTACCACTACTGTAGTTGGCTATCCACCAACAACAACTTACTCTTGTATAAGGCATTTATACGCTCTATCATCATGTACCCAGCTCCAGATTGGGGTTAGGTCGTAAAATCCCACGTTAATAAGCTCCAAGCCATCCAGAATTGGGCCCTACGGTCCATCTTTAGTACTCCGTGATTTGTGAGGAACTACAGTCCCCACCAAGGTCACGGCGACTCCAACGTCCATGGCCTGTACAACCCTGAGGTCGACTGAGGTTAAAGGCTGTACTCAGGAACCTCTCATTTCGAAGTTAACGTCAACATAGAAATGGAGACTCGAGGTGTCAATTGAAAGCTCGTTCAAAAAATAAATTTTGCGGCCACAACAATGTACGCTTCTACACGCTTCTGTTGGCTGTTAGGGCTCCTCTAGCCAAAAGTTCCCAACTATTTGCCTCTAATGAAATCTCGTCCCCCATTTTCGAACTACCTTTTGCTTCATAACTTGAAATTAGGGAGGGAGTTTTGCCGCATCTTGTATGTATGTTAATATTCTGCATATACTTGATCCTTAAGTGATATTTTTTATGTTCCACAGTGTCCGCCATTTGCGAGTTCTATTTTTGTGTAGAAAATCGTAAACATTGAAAAAATAAAAACAATTATTTATGTTCATTTTTGGGTGACCCTCGTACGTCAAACCAAAACTTTTCTACTACTGCAATCGCGTTAATTTTCGTACACCAAGCGCTAGCTAGATAATGCCGTTTTGGCGGCGCGAACTGCAAAACGCTATTCATCACGATTGGAAAGTGCGGCATTTTCGATGTGGCTGGAATTCGGCATGGCATTTTTTTCTATTTTCCCCGTGGTGAAAGCTAGCAGCCTGCTTATCAAAAAAACTGGCGTAGGTATATCTCATTCAGTTCGTTTTGCTTTCGTTGCCATAATTAGCGATTTTGCTGATCCCGGAATTATTGCAGATTCGTGCACGCAACTGCTAAACGGCCACTTTCATGTGCAGTTCTGGAAAATTAAACATTTTAAGTAGCCAGATGCTTCTATTAATAATTTATTCTACGTCGAACGATAAGTTCGCGCGCTTTTTGTATACTTTTTGAAGTGAATGACATCAGTTTTTCCAAGCACAGACCTCATTCCGTTTCATAGCCATTTTTTTTCAATCAGGGAAGAAGTTTTGTCCCACTCTGTATATATGTTAGTATTTTGCCTATAGTTAATTACTCACTGCCTCGTAAAGTGACGTTTTTCACTCTACATTGTTAGTCGTTCGCGAGGTCTACTTCTGCGTAGCAAATTGTAAACATTGGCGTCCTCAGCGATGTATAACGCTTTGCTTCCACATATATTAGTCAGTCTCACTTATATAGAAAGTAGAACAAACCTCAAAAGGCGATTTTGATAGAAAAAGCTTCATTTCCTTTATTTCTTAAAACTTTAAAGTTGGTGTTTGTAATGTCTCTTTGGGCCTCAATATAAACGCAGATACTTAGCATTGTGATTGATGTGTCCGTTCAAATCAGCCGCCATATATATATATATATATATATATATATATATATATATATATATATATATATATATAAACACCTTCCAAATGGCTCATAGATTAAAGTCAATGGAGTTTAATGCTATAATGCTATAAAGCGGAAGCATCTCATCCCCTTCATCTGTCGAGAAAACTATTATTGAGATAATAACAAATGTCAACACTGAAGTGAGCTGGAGCTTCATCATGAATCAACTATATAACCTGATCTTCAAGTAATAAAGGCATAGCGCCTCTCAGGAATCAGCATCATAGGATGCAATCACATATTGTATAAATATCTACACATCAAGAACTAACCAGGGGGAGTCATAGAGAGTTTTAGTCCAGTGATTAGGTGGTCACGTAGAAGAATCACCTTGTACGGTCTGTCAGAAAGTGAGTTAGAGGTTCATCATGCATCATACACCCAAGAAGTGCTTCGGGTCATGGCCCGAGGCACTTCATGTTATGGAAGATCGACAGGTCCAACTGGGTAATCACTAATAATTCTAATCCAAACATTAAAGCGAAACCGTTGCTAATGATAAACTTCAATCTTCCCACGAGCATTTTGTGTAGTCCACAGATGACTTTTGGGTAGGTTGATGATCTCTACCAAAGATTGTTTCATCTGTGAAAAGGGTTGACGACAGAAATCTGTTGTGATAGTCCCTGCACATGTTGTAAGTGTAATCGTTCAGCATACACCATGCTGGTGAACTATTTTTCTAGAGCTATTAATGGGCTTAATGTCTTATAGAACACGTTATTCCAACTCGGGTAAAAATGATCCCATCTTACACAAGATTTTTGTTCGCTCGCAGGTTACTTTATAGCCATGATTTTGGTGTAAATGTGTGCAATGCGCCCTAATTGACTTATAATACTCATGTAGATCTCTTGTAGCTCCTTTTGAAACTCTTTGGTGACGCAAGAATTGCAACGTATTTTGACAAACGGCAATATAGTAGGCGGCTGGGGAGCGCGTGCCGGAATTTTTGTGGCGCGCGCCTTTTGGGGTATAAAAATAGACTAGAAGGGATATTAGAGTAATTAAGAAAAAGCTCGCCTCAAGATTATTGTTATAAAATAATTAGCGAGCTTGTTAAGGACATTTAAAAACGTCGAACTTCAAAGTAACAAGCGGTGCAAAAGTTGTAAACGCGCTACGGAGGTGGAATGCATTCCCTGGATGATAAGCACTTTTTTTCTATAATCATTTATATAAAATAATTGTGCCAAGGTACGTTTGGTGATTTAGTTTCTAGCCATTTCCATTCCTTTGTCTGTATGTGTAAATTAAAGGACCATTTTAACAGAATTCGACAGCAAACGTTTATTTAGGAAGAGATCTGTAAATAAAAAGTATAAACACCATAACTAAATGTAAGATAAGCTTTTATAAGATCCTAGCGCAACGAAGAAGTGTACTCCCATCTTTAAAAAAAAAACATGGATTTCCGGACATTTGTTTGTATCAATTCCATTACAGTTTATTTCTACTTAATATTCACCCTGTATGTAATACGTCATTTTGCAGCTCTTGTAGTAACTTTTTTCTCATTATCAGTTTAGAAGATTATAAAGAAATAGAAGGTCTGTATACTTTGTTTAGTTACTAGTAGAAAATAAACTCCAAAATGACAGATGAGGCCAATATGGTAGGCAAGGGTATTACATAAATTTGCGGGTTTGGTCGCTCAGATTCAATAGATTCTGGATCATACAAAGCAGTTGACAGTAACAATCCAGAAAATTATCCGTTAGCTTCTGTACTTTGTAGACATTACAAAGTTATTGTGAAATGTTGCGTGAACTGACAGTTGCCCAAACTCAACGGTGTGTGGACGCTCTTCAAAAGCTGCTCTAAAGTCCTCGTTATAAAAAGCATAATTAGAAGTAAGATGATTTTTCAGTCCTCAACAAAGAAAGTTGTTGGAATCATTAAGACACGCGGTCAAGCAGAAAAACCTTCCAGAAAGGCAATGCCTTGTTTTGGCTCCAAACTTGAGAAAACATTTACAAAGCTGGAGAAAAATGATTCGAAAGGGCAACCTACGTAGACTAGTGAACTTTTGTCCAGACCTTCAACTTTTTTCACCATTTTCCACCATTTTGAGGCTATCAAGACGAGGTACAGCAATTTTTTGGGCCTAAAAACGAAACACAGTATGTGGAGAGGCAGGCGTGTAAATAGGCGCTCTCGTGGTGCGGTGTGGGAAACGTAGTACGGCCCGTTTGGAACGTCAACCGAGAAGGCCCAAATCGTCCCTTAAACGGCCGTCGCGTAAGCGGATGGGGGCGGCTACCGATATCAACCAACGAATATTGCCAAATCGCTCACCTGAATCGGCTTCGGCTTCGGCTTCGTCGGCGATTCCAAGGTGGCCACCTCTGCGCTGAGGATCTGGTATCTGCGGGTAGCGAATGTTTCTTGCGGGGTGAAGACACGACCAAATTGGCCGAGCTGCGATGCGTGAATGTTTCTTGCGGGTGAAGACACGACCGAATTGGCCGAGCTGCGGTGCGTGAATGTTTGCGGGGTGAAGACACGACCGAATTGGCCGAGCTGCGGTGCGTGAGTTTCTTGCGGGGTGAAGACACGACCGGACTGGTCGCGCTGCGGATGGCGAGTGTTTGCGGGGTGTTGAGACACGACCAAATTGGCCGAACTGCGATGCGTGAATCTTGCCGGGCTTCGCGCCTGGCTTGGCGGTAGGTCTTTGCGGGAAATTTTCATTCGACAGCACCTTTCATATCAAAAGGTGCCGCCGACGGCGTATGCAGACTTGTCGGCTGAGCAAAAGCCCATATGCCGTTTTGTGTGCGATGGCAAAACGTAGCAGCAGACATCACAGCCGCCAGCATGCGCCGCGATATAAAGCGGTTCAAGGGCAAAAAGGCTGCCACACCAGTATGTGTATAGTTTAAACCATAGAACCCAATAATTTCACACTTAAGTTTCAATTAAAAGAAATGAAACAGGAACATAGACACTTCCTTGATACTGCCTTAAAATGAAGGTGGTTTAAGCACAAATTAAGGAGAACACCCAAAAACGTGTTGAACATTTTCCTGGAATATTTTATGCTTAGATGGTTGAACCATAGAACTAAAAGTAATAGAGAGCTCTTCTCAAATAGTCAAAGTTTCTTTCCATTTTTCAGAAAACTAATTTTTGAAAAATTATAATATATAGTTATAAAATATTACTTTTTGAATACCCTGTATACGCCCGTGGGAAAATTGAAATGGTTACTAAATTCTGGTTAATCTACTTAGAATAAACGGCATGTACTAAGGAAACCTAGTTATATTGCTTTAGAAAGGAAGTTGAACGTTGTAGGCGTTGCGATAGCCGAGCTCCATGCCCCAGAATCTAAGGCAGAAATAACATAACCAGGCATTGCTGGTTCGCATTGCGCAACCAATGTCGTTGCATTGCTTGCTTAGTGCGTGTGTTTTTCCTTTTTTCTGGGAACTGGGTTACGCACTTCCATGTTTTATTTGCGGCTGCAATTTTCCTACGCGTGTCTGCAACATTGCAACATTTTCTTTAATTTGCTATGTATTTGCACATTAAATGAACAATTAAAGATATTATGTAATAACATTGAGAGTATCTCTGCTAAGTGTCATAATACGTTCTTGTGAGAAACATCTTTAAAGTTCCTTAAAGTAATAGTAGAATTTACAGTTATATATTTTTCAGTCAATAATGGCGCGTAATTATTTTAAAGCAACAATTTAACACAAACAAAATAATTGGGGGTGCAAGAATAATAAACAAACATTCCATGAGCGATAATACTAAAAATATATGAAAAAAGTGAGAAAAGGAAGACCTAGAAGTTGAATAAAAAGTACAACTCTACGAGAAGAGTAGAACATAAGCTTTCCAAAAATAATGCCAACATAAGGGGAAAATAAACCGAAACAGATCGTCAAGAACAACCCGACAAGTATTGAACAGCATCGATCAGCAATTGAAACATAGTGTGATCAATTTCCATATGCTACCCAGAAATCATAAAAAACATAATGCCTTCTAGGTATCTAGCCGCCGCTTGTACACGTGCGAGGACACCAACATTCAAGGCCGGCGTTTCTAGACGTTTCCAGGCCCTTCTGGTAAACCCTAAATAAGCATAAATATCACGCAGAGAGACAGCCACGGAGAAGTCAAGTGGCGAAGGCGAACTAAGCTCAATCGAGAGTGCAATATAAACAGTGTTACAGTGCAATTTTACGTTATTAATTCTATGTGTTGTGTACATAATTAGTATTAAGTAGCTTAATTGACCGCAAATAAAATAAATAAGTAGCTTTAATAAATTTTCATGCGCTGTTATCCATTGTGCAGAACAGAAACGTTACACTAGAAAGACAAGAATAAAGAGTCGCCTCAGAAGGCTACTAAGGCAAAGTTGTTTACGAAAACAAATTTTATCTGTTTCTGATATATCTGCTGTCTTTAAAATATTATAATACATTACAAAAAAATTTGCATAGATACTTAGCTGTGGTGTTAGAAGGTTTAGACGACTTATGCTTAGTTCAATAGTAATGAATCTACTAAGTTCTAGGCGGTGCAACGACTTATCATTTATAGCTTTACAAACCTTACAATTCTCAAGGTTCTACGCGCGCCAATGAGATGCGAGGATGAAGGAAGCTTGTCAATTAGTGGCTAACATCAGATAACCGGGCGCACCCTGTTGTATAAACGCCTTGTGGATGAACAGAAGGTTTTGGTGTAATAAACTTCTTTTTTCAACATTTTTTGAAGAACATCGTCATTCCTATGGAGGTAACAGTCTGTCAGGAAGAGGGTTTACAAACCATAGCAAAAATTGTAAAATCAGATGCAAAAATAAAGAGCTAGGCAGCTCTAAGATGGAGTTGAAGCCCAAACGACGGCTCAGGGAAAAAAATCCTGAAGGTTGAGAAGCCTGAACTTGGGACATAAATTATAAAGTCCTCGCCGAAAACCCAAGAAAAAGAAAAAAAAAAAAAGACCCCATCCAGACTTTCCCACTTTTTTCACTCGGCAGCAATCTCAAAGCCAAATCTAGGAGCCAAAGGCAAACTGAACCCTACAGTGTAGCTGTAAAAGCGGTAATAGGCAGATGCGACCCAGACCCGGTTTTGGATGTAGATGAAGTTGGACTTATTCAAAGCAAATTAATAAAGGCATTAGACAAAACTCCCTAGGGTAATAGGAATCTGCCGCAGTCTGAAAATAAAAGCTACACAAATTGGAACAAAGGAACTTTCCGACAGACCAAAGTTCTTGTATGATTTTTCCCGCCCGAAGAAGGAAGCGTTAGAGACTGGCTGAAACTTCAACATCCGAGATTACAAACTAGCAATGATAGTTGTTTAGTACCTTAACGTGCTCGAAACAGTTATTTTATAAAAATAGTTGTAAGTGGTACGAAAATGTGTAACACTCAGAGAATGCATTGCATGTGTAGTTGGTTTATTTTGTTACAACTCTTTGAAGTTTAGCGTTTTTGAGTGTTCTTAGCAAGCTCGCAAAGTATTATATAGAAGTAATTTTAGGTTACGTTGCTAGTAAATAGTCTACATCTATAAAGAGTTGAGTGATAATGAACATTGTCGTATTAAAAGAACTGCTACGATGCATCAAAGTACTAAACAATTACTCTGGCCGCAAGACCAAAGAAGAGGGATACTCACTAGAAGGAGTTTCTTACAGGTTTCTTGGACAGGATACATATAAAATTTATTACAGGTTCTTTCGCTGACTTTTCAATAACTCCAAGATGGTCATGACACAAAGAATAAGGACGGTACAAGTAAATCTCTACCACATTAGGAAGTAGATAAAAGACTGTTATATTGCCCTCACTTAAGAGCCCTGGATAAGTGGGGGAAACTGTTAAAATATAATCACTAACATACCTGATTTTGCAAAATTTGATAGGATTACAATTGAATCGGCCTACCTCCCATATGATAACCATAAATAAGTACTAATAAAGGCTATGAAACAACGGATTTGTAGAAACAATGAATCACAATTAACCATTGGCTGTGATGATAATGCTCACCAAGTGGTTTGAGGAAGCACCGATATCAATCTAAGGATAGAGTCTTTATTAAAATTTGTTATGGTAAATAATTTAGACATATTGAGTAAACTGGTTTAACAGGATATACATAAGTAGATATCATAATGAACTGAGAACCTTATAACGGCCTAGATTGTAACTTAACGTGGATTAAGGTTGAGATCGTTGAGACAGTTGATAGAAGTTATTGTTTCTGCTTATACAAATGGCGCCTCCAGTTGTGAAGGTCACCAACAGAAAGATTTCTTGCTGGAATTAAGAACTCACAAGGCCGAGGAAAAAAGCTTTGGAAAACTGAAAAAATACAAAAGATCCTATCTGAATACTACAAAGCATTGATAGGAGCTTGGAGAGTATTGTAGAGGAGACACTGTGAGAAAGGTCTCTAGCATATGCCAGATTTTAAAAGTTACTTTTCAAAGATTCGAGATGCGAAGATAGATGTTAACTTAGACCTTAAAAGGATAAAGGGAAAACAAGGGAGCTGTTTAATAGGAGAAAAGCTTCAATAAACTGAAATAAACATAAAAAATCTCTAATTGAATATAACAAAGCACTGAGAAGGGCTCGTAGAGTATCATGGAAGAAATATACTAGACTTCTAAAGGTACTTTCCAAAGATTTAAGCTAATTGGCATTGAAGAGCAAATCAAAACTGTTTCAGGTACACTTTCCTGGATAAAACATTATGGAAGATTTAACTACTGACAATATATAAGTCGCGATATATCTAGATATAGAGCAACAAGAAGAGACTGTCAAACTCGATTGAACCTTCCACTTAAAAGAAGTTCGGTTGTAAGAACAAATATTACTCTCAACTATTTAGCGATAATATGGAGGCTAACTAAAGTGGTGTTTATACCAAAAACTGGCAAAGTACTTAAGGCGATGAAGAAACTGCTCTACTAGGCACTTGCCTTCTGCACCAAAATTAATATGTCTGAAGAGTAGAGTTATCAACATTTCAGTTGAACCCTACTTGGAGAGTGGAGAAAGCGGTAGACGAAGAGACTATTTATGGACATACATACATGGGACCTTTGAAAATACATCTTTCATTATATTAGAAGGTTACATGTTAAGAGAGTATTGCTAGTAGAAGAGACACTGGGGTGGCAGAAGTATGTCTATTTTCAGGGGTTATTTTTTCTTTTCTATGGAATTTTACCTCTAGACTATGCGGAAGACTTAGTCATATTTGTATAAGTAAAGTTTATTAATACAGTCAGCGAAGGTATGCAAATGGCCCTGAATACGGTAGTTAGGTGAACTGAAGGAGAAAGCCTTGTTGTTACTTCCCAAAACACCACCAATTTATGCAAGGGAAGAACATTAGTTGAAAAATACTTGGAACCATCATATAGTCAAGAAAATATCTTTTTCTCTCCCCCTCCACCCTAATATGTGCGTGTGCGTGCGTGCATGTGTGTACACACAGTTTGTTTTTAACTTTAATTTGGTTTTTTGCAAGCAAAAGAGTCCACTTCTGTTAGAATTACCTTCGCTGCCTGTGTTAATCCTGTCTCCATTCTTTTCTGTTTTTATCGCCTCCACTATGTCGATTGTCAGCTGCCATCGACAAGAATTATTTTTAAACAAACCTGCTAATGTTTTTTTTTGGTTAAGGGGTAAGATTTATTTTTTTGCTTGTGGGGGTTAAACCATCTTTGCAGAAGAAACAAAGTAACCATTTTGCAGTCAAGTAAAGGGCAAAGTTGTTAGTAATCTTACACATGAAAACCATAGCCTAACATCTAGGTTTGACTAATGTTACGGACTGAGAAGCAACTTTTTATTACATTTTTTTAATTGTAGGAAGAATATGGGAGGAAGATCAGCAAAAAGTGCATGGGCGTCCCTCAACTCCAGGTAGATGGGCCAATCGAAACAGTGGATGCTTCTAAGCCGATGAACCAAAAAATCCATTCTCGCAATAGATACAAATCAGATTTTACGGTTATGTTCTCGCTAAATTACTGCCGCGAATTAGATTATGATTTTATGTTCCCCAAGTATTTCTCTAATTGGCCCAATTCATTTATTAAATATAAATAATTAAACCAAAAGGAAGCTTTAATTGTGCGTTACCAAATATATTGCCAAACCCGCTCTTTTATTTGACTTACTCCTAATTAATTGTCATATTATTGCGTTTTTATGCGCCAATTAATTTTTTTGGCGGGTCTTTCCAAAATCCGTTATTTTTTTCTACTATGTAAGTCGGTTAGTGTTAACGTTCGTTTTAAAAAAATCTATAGAAATAGTATAAGTAAAGTAAGATTTATAATAATAGCGTTTTTATGATTCAGAACGGTAGTACGTGAAGATATACGAGGTCTGTCACGAAAATATCGAGCTGATAATATAGTTTTTTGTATTATACAGATCGATTATATTTTCGAAACAGACCACGCGCACATTAGAAAAACTGAGAAGAAAATTAAAATTTTTAAATTCTGTAACTGCAAATTTATTTTGGCAGTTGCCTAGTATTTTGATGCATAGAAATGATTGTAGTACAAAAATGTTCATTGTCATTCAGGAAATATACTTCACCCCATGTAGCTTATTTATAATACTTACACCCTTTGGTACCGCTCTATGAAGTGGCACTTAAATTTTTTTGTACTCCTACTTTATAGTAATAATAGAAAAGTTGGATAAAAATTTGTTTGGGCACAGGTGTCTCCACTTGTTTAGAATACAACCTTTGGTTGTAAGTAGTTTGTCATCGGGGGTCACAAGTCTGCGGACGTAACACTCTTTTGGAGCTGATCTTGATAGGGCTTAGAAAGTAGCCAATTTTTAGATACTTTACGTCACATTTGACTACACGCAACGCGTAAAAGTCCTTAATGATTAATTTTTGTTAAATATTTTGAAGACCCTACTTTGAGCCCCTTCCTAATGTGACATTCTCTTCCCCGTTAGGGTTTATATGAAATTATATTTCCAGTATTGGCTTAAAACTGCAAGAATCGTCAGATTTTTTAAATTTTTATTTTTGAAGTGAAAAAAATGAAATAAAATCAGTTGCCCAAATGAAAGGCACTTTAAGATGTCTATAAAGAGAAATAAATGTATGAACGTATGACGGTACTCCTTAAAAAAACAAACCTCAAATTTCTTTACGACGGTACAGGAAAACAAAAGCCAAAGATGTTCCAAAATATGGCAATAAGTATAAGTCAACATGTGACGACTACAGAACTTTAGAGAGTTCTATTGTAATACGTCAACATAGCAACCAAGGCATAACTTTTTAAAGAATATTAGTTCTCAACTGTTGATTTACCTTGAATTAACTTCGTTGGTGATTGTAATCCATGTGGATGTTTGGAACTTTTTAAAGATTATTTAGGAATTTCAAAGATCATGCCGTGTTCTCCGCTAAAATTTTGTGTTCACAGATATGCATAATACTCATATTTTATAAATGGTTTAGACCACATTTCTTCTTCTTCCGTTTTTTCGTTTTTCATCCCATTTGCTATTACGGTATTGATCGGTTGTCACTGTTCTTCTTCTTGCTTCGTGGCGTTTTCATCTATTTTATCTTGTTTTTAAAACATATTACTTGGTGTAGGTAATGAGTTTAACAATAAACTAATAATTGGGCTGTGACCTTGGTAGAGGTGCTTGGTTTGTGACAGAGCCTAAATCCAATTTTTGACCTAGTCAAACTTCAACCTTTGGATATATCTGTATATCTTTCTTAAAGTCACACATCAATAACGAGAAATCCAAAACAAATCTTCTCTTTCGTAAGAACAGAACTTTCTACTTATTCTTCAACAACCCAAGTTCCTATTTTTGATTTGATAGCCTTATCAAAATATTTTTCATTGTAGTTAGTTATGTCCATTTTCTTCAAATCCACGCCATTTAAAGAATGTGATAATGGTAAAGAATCATTATCATAAAAATTTCTCAAAATAGAGTCTTTATGTCGGGATACTCATACAGTTACTCTGTTTAGTCTCTAGTTAATGCACAATATATATCCTACAGGTAATTTTAATTTATTTATTAAATTATAAGCATGGGAGTGGTTTGAATAATTCTTACTTACTTACTCACTTCCTCTTCTCCCAACGTACTTCACGGTGTTGGAGATTTGAGCCATTGTTTGAACGATTGTTTATCATTTGCAAGGGTCGAATTTGTGTTAGGTTCTGTCCTCTTTCTCTAATTGATTCATAGATGTTGTCTTCCCACTTTCGTCTGGGTCTTTCTCTATCTTCTTCCAGCACATCTCATTATGAAAATATTTTTTAGACAATGTTCATTACCCATTTGGACCAGATGTTCCATTTTTTATTTAAAGTCTATTGATTTTTTTATTGGGCTTCTTGTTCTTCCAATTTGTTTTCATATTTTTGTCTTATTTCTGGGTTTTCTAAAGTTTCCATTTTGATATTTGTATAGCTCTTCGCTCGTTCTTTAAGCGGTTTCCTAATGTTCTTGTTAGCAATCACCAGTCTGTGTTTCGTATTTAACTCCGCCCTTCCTATTACCTTTACATCGTTTACATCGTATCTCATATCTCTCGTGTAGTTTGTCTGCTTCGTATGTTATTTTGTGTATTTTTTTGCGTTTAAACCGTGTGTTTCCTATCAACAGTTGGATCGTTACGCAACAATCTAGCATTCTTTCACCATTTTCGTTTAATAATTACATGTCTATTGTCGTTTTGCATTTTCTCTATAGATCTTTGCAGGTCTTCATAAAAAGTTTCTTTATCTTGTATAGCTGCATTTGCCTTAGGCGCGTATATTTGGATTCCAACTTTCTCTTGAAGTTGTAGGTTTATTGTTATGATTCTAGAGTTGATAGCTTCCGATTTGGTTACTTTTAGTTCTATCTCTTTGCTGAGGAGTATTTCTACATCTTCTTTTCTTCTATTTCCGACTGGTGTGTCTACATATCTAAGAGTGTACCCTTTAAGCCATTTACTTTCTTTTTAATTTCTGAGATTCCTAGTATTTGAATCTTATATTACCCCATTTAGTTTATAATCTCGCATTCTTTCCCTGTAAGAGATGTGATGTTGTACGTTCCAAATCTTGTCTTATTTTTCTCCTGTCGTCTTCGTTGTGACCGTCCCGTTCCTAGACTCTTAGTGTTTCTCTGAATAATTTTACAATGCGCGAGTGATTAGCCCAGTTGCATTGGCCCCGTTGCCTCGGGACGACTGGTATAAGGTCCCAAGAGACCTGTCTGTTATCTGGCAGGGTGTACGGACAAGTTAGTTGTCACTCGTGCAGGTGGGGTTGACATTTGGGCCCTAGTTGTTGGTGGACCCCTTACATCCTTGCATAATTCAAAAATGCAAATTCTACATAAAATATTACTAATAAAAACCCTTAGGCCTTAGTACCCTGTAGATAGCTTAGGTAGGTTCATGTAGGATAATGCAAAACATTAATAAAGTGAAAAAATTACAAAGCAATGAAGGCCATTTAAACCAGCATTTCTGGGTTTGCAACTAAGACGTTTGGTGGCCAAAAGAAAGTATTTTTTCTGATGACAGACTCGTTTGATAAAGCTGACACTAACTCTTTAAAATCAAGGCGTTGAATTACAAATGTTCAGACTTAGCACTGCAAAAACTTGCAAAGTCATAATTACAAGAGTTCTCAAATTGTTTGGAATTGAGTCCTATATATTTATTGAATTAACAGGATGTAAGTCTCATACATTTTATATCACTTTTTGGAAAAACGGTTCCTCTAAAAACTTATCTTGGTGTGAAAGCTACACTTACTCTTAAATGATATTAAAAATTTATCTCGGTTCATTTAATCATAAAATTATTTGGAAAAGTTCAAGTTAAATGCAAAACATTTTCCAAGACTCGACTTGTATTGAAGTCTGCCAAAGGATCATTATAAAAACAATACCACGATGATCGTGTAGAATTTGATATAGATGTTTATAGGATAAATTTGGTTAGACCAAGATTTTTCTTTGTTGTCAGTGCGCATAAAACTTGTCCTTTTAACCATATCACTGAGCTTTGAAGTTGATCCATTGCAAATTAGCCTAGTATCAATAATCGAAAATAAAACTTAACAAGATATAGCAAAAGAGACAAAACGTGATTTTCTTAATATCATTTTACACCACTTGTCAAGCGGGTTTGAACTTTAGTAAAAGTCTGGTTTAAAATTTAGACAAATTTTAACTTTAAAATCCGCCATTTTTGTTTTGTAATCCGTTTTATTACAGGTATCGTTGCCGACGCGAAAGGATTGTTTATGACTTCTTCTGGGCGGTCCTGGAAAAATCGTCCATAGTAACGAAGCAGAAATATAACCACGGTTGTCCAATTGAAAAGAAGACATCGTGGTGGTGGTCGTAGGTGATCAGGATCCAAAAGAACGTATTGCCTGAGTCTGAAATCCACACACTCTGGAGAGCTTACCGAATTCGATTATATCCATAAAAAGTCAACCATAGAAGTAGTGAAAATTGGTTTGTTGGTAAAGAACCGCATTCAATTTTCAACTTCTAATAAATTTAACGGATCGTGGCGACATGGCGTTCTGCGAAAGACTGCCTTTGCAAACGTTACGTGTCCCAGAGAGAAGTTTGTCGATTACTTAGTGGTGTGCCCTGTGGAGACCCTCCTTGGCTCAGACTATTCTAACAGCCTACAATTAAAGGAAAACCTTGTCCGCCTAAATATTGTACCTTGCAATAGATGTTCATTTAGGGCCTGATTAAGATATTTGGCATACTAGGCTATCAAGGATTACCAAGAAGTTAATTGTTTAGACAAAACATTTATTTGACTTTTTATTGTTTACATACATTCACACATCAATGAGAAAAAATGTAAATTTCATCTGAAAACTTCTATTTAAAAAAAAACGTTTTTTACTGACTTTAGAATTAGCAAACCTCTGGACTATAACATCAAAAGAACGCCTCTGTGAAAACTCACTTTCAATAAATAAAAGTGCAAGGTACATTATTTTTTCCTGTTTTAACCTCAAAAAGTTTTTCACTTTCTTATGAAGCGAAAAGTATCATTCTCCAGTACAGTTTGCAATACTTAGAAAGCTTCTTAGAACGATGTCCCTATTGGAAAAAATAGACTATGTCCCATTACTTTAATAATTCTAAAGGTCTTTGTGGTTCTATTTGTGTTTTTGGTTTGATATTCTTATTTTCTTTGTTAATGTTTTTGTTGATTTTAAAAAACGTTTCTAATTGCACACATTCCTTAGAGAATTTGAGTGATTTCTCGTAGAATCTGGAATCTTAATGTACTTCAGATAATCAGTTGGCGTATAACCTGTTTGTTTCTACCACAAAACACTGTCGGTCAGAACAGTCGTAATTTCCATCTTGGTTTTCACGAAAAGACACTTTTAGTTTTTCCTTTGTCATAATATCTGTTTTGTAGACGTCATTTTCACACATCAACTTTCACTTGTTTTCTAGCTTGAAAACTCATCTTCGTTTCGAAGAGTGGTTATAAACACGTCTAAAGTATTGGATAGAGTAATAAACTTCTCGAGTCGTTACGAGAACGTTGTTCCAGAAACATACCATTAATGCGATTTCAAGACTTAAATTTTTCCAGTATCACGTTTGTTTCATACTGTACGTCCTTAATTGACTATCATGAGTAATGTGTACCAGAGCATAAAAAACCTCCTGGTACAATTTGTATAATGAGCATGGATATTCCATGTTTTGGTTGAAGAATTAAAAAAGTTATAGATTTGTTGTTTTGGAAAAAAAATCAATTGTGTAGTCAACTAGTTGTATTAAGTTGAAAGTTTTGTTATACTTGCAAAAAAATCAATTTTTGATATTGTTTTGTGTTTATAATATCCAAGTTAGTTTCTTCTTCGATTGTAGACGGACAAAGTTGAACTTTGAGTTATAGAACTGTGGCACGATCAGCTACGTTCAGCCCGATCATCTACTCTGGATGACAAAGACTTGAAGTCGTTTTGGACGCCAAACCTGTAGACACTATGGAGAATCTTCAGCAGCTTGACTTTGTACACAAGAAGCCCCGATAAGATCTACACGAGCTAATCGAAGCACAGACAATGTGCAAGTAGAAATTTGGTTAGGTGTACTTCGATTCAAAGCTTGAGTGGTACCTTAACTAGATTCAGATGCTTACAGATCGATAGAAAAAGTTGTGGAGGATGATGGCTTTTAGTTTACAGATTAGTTGTTGTTTCTGAATAAATTTGTGCACAAACTAAATTTTTTCGTTAGTATCGCAGAAATTTTCTCCTCAATCTAGTTTATTCTAGCCTAAAGATTTTTGTAACAGACATGTTACTGGTATTGTCGTAGCTATATCCTCTACAGTTATTTAAATAAAGTCTATGGTTGACATGACAGCATTTGCCATCTCTTTACATTTATGGTCAAAAATCATTCAACAAGAACTCCCGTGGATCATCTGGCGTTGAGTGCATAACTGAAACAATTTATAACCTTTTGGACAATCTCTGCTATAACATGGTCTACTAACTGTATAATGAATTAATTGACAATTGTCCTTGATAAGTATGGAGAAACACCTCTTCTATTTTCAAATTTTGCTACATGTTCGGCCATAAAATTACCGAATTTTGAAATCAGCCCTACCATTTCTTACAGTGTCTAATATCTCATTGTCCTTATGAATTGACAGTCCACAGGAAGCTGAGAACTTCAACAATGCTTAAAACAACATTTTGTCAATATAAAGCTTTTTCCTTGTTCTATTCTGCTATTTTACAATCCACTTTTTGTCAAATTCGGTTTCTACTAATAAATTTTGAAATGCACTCTTTATGTTTGGAGTTGCTACCATGAATGTTTATTATATGACTATTTTTCCAATCGTCAAATCTTTTAATTGTAAGGACGTCGTTCCTCCATAGAGTTTGCACAGAACACAAAATATTCATCAGGTTGATTTCAAATAAACCAATCAATTTCGTTTGATGAGTTCTCCATTCATTAACTTTTTACAGAACAACCGATTGGTGCAAAATCTTGAGTGCCATACTGTCTTTTGGATATTTTTAAATCAGAGTCATCGTTTTGTTGAATGCCATTGTAAGCCACTAACTCACGAAGTTTACCATTTACTCACCACCATGTCGGGTCAAGTGGTATAATTAAATTAGCCTCTTTCAGAATATTTTCAGAACTTTGTGAGCTGGAAACCTTTTGGAGCTGTATATTTGCTGTACTACAATTTGGTCTCGAAGTCAGCGATCTCACTATGTCGATGGCGACGATTTTTGTTTAGTTTGGTATCCTTCTATCTAAGATGCTCTTTGTAACGTTTTCTGAATTCTTTTAACATATAACTACCATCTTTGCCATTTATTGTTCAACCTTTATGATAAATGAAATTTGAATTAAATGATGATTTAACGGTTACTATAAGAAAACTAATTTGTTTCGACTGCTGTTGTTTATTGTACAACTTCTCATATTCAACTATCGTGAATGCCCAATTGTTACACCTTATATACAACGCGTAGTTTTAGAACGAAGGTTCTAAATTTTGATCTCAAGGGCGCCAATAGTAATTTCTTTATGATATGTTATTTCTGTTACAATATAATGCATATAATTTCAAAGTTTAATAATTAAGTATCTGCGTTCATTTCGAACAAGGGGCGGTCGTCTAAGGCGTGGTGCCTGCCATATCGCCCCTCATCAGAGATGATGCGACGACCGAGCAGAGAGAGAGCAAACATATGAGAGCCTTAACTTCTCAGTTCGCAGGCCGTGGTCCCACGTGGGGCTAGAGCCTTACCATTATACCAAGATTATTGTAGAAGACTCACTTTTTACCATTTGTGTTTATTTGGGGTGACTTTTGATTGGAAAGGAAGCTGAGCTCACAGACTTAATTTTTCTTCTAAAGCTTCTCCAGCGAGTTGCACGCAGTTGTCTTCGTAAGACGTTAGGATTACCTTTTTATATCCATATAAGTCGTGCTGCTTTACTTGCTAACCGTTTATTAGACCACCGTACATGAAAAACGCAGAAGCTGCTAAAGATGCCTCACTTTTACTTTCTAACATTTCGAATGTGGGACGGGAGCCGCGGGCGGCTGAAGCGTTGATCGCGTCCGCCAGTTTAAATCCGCCACAGTTGCACAGGACGCTCCGACGGTTTTGTTAGGACACAGCGGACATTAGTAAACCACCCCAGGAGACTTTCTGGACACGAACGATAGCGCGGACACTGCTTTGCCGCCGACCCGCGCGGGCTCCAGAGAGTTGCCGCCCCGCACTCTACTGATCGGTGGTGTGGCCGCCACGACCCTCTATCGGCGACTTAATTCGCGGCAAAATGAGCGCTTCTGCCCGATTAATCTGCAATAGCAGAGCGCGCGGCTGCCGCATATCGGATAAAACCCAAACGCGGATTATAATTGACTCTTTTGTCGGCGCGTATGGCCCGCTGCCCGAAGGGATGGATCAGGCGCGTCCTTCGTGAGGCCGACATCGGGATTAGCCCTAATATGTTTGTAAACAGCAGATAACATTGATTTACGCGTGCTCCAACAGGACTACGCCGTACAATTCGTTCACACTTCTATTTATAGAATTTTCAGTGCCCTACTTTTCCATTTTTTCTCCGTTACCATGATTCCGTTCGCTTTACATTTTAAATCAATCAACCATCCTTTGTAGGGTAGGGAATTGTCCATTTTTACCATACAGAGTTACCTGTGATTGAACTGAGAAGCTTTCTGCTAAACAGGATAGCTTTCATCACTTAAACTTTCTTCTTCATATTCTTTTCTTCCTCGTCCCTTAATTTTGTTCTCACCTCTTTAACCTTAATCTTCAAAGCCTTTTAATATAGCGGAAATGAGGAAAGTATGCGCTCTCGGGGTTATTCGGGTTCATTTTAGGACACGTCGGGAGCTAAAATTATCTAAGGAAGAAAATCGTCAAAACGCCAAAAATCCTTGAATAAGATGCAGAAGAGACATCTAACAACTACTAGAGGTCAGTTTTCCCTTTCTGGTAGAGATGAACTGTAGACATACGGATACCGTCACTATAGCGTTGTTTTGTCAATTGCTGTAGTGTTTTTGAAATTCTTTATCGATCAAAATTTCTAAATCTGTTGATGCTGAGTATTGGATTCTTAGAGCCGATCTTTTCATTCTTATACACTTTTCATCGCATTTTTTAATCATAAAGAGATTTGCTCTTCTCAGTCTTCCAGAACTGAAAGCTCTACCTTTTTCCAAGTTTTTTTTCCTGACCTCCTTACCACCTTACGAGAAAATCAAAATCTTCAAATATGGATAGTAGCCTCCTTCCAGCTCTTAGTTGTGTAGGCCATGAATAATGGCATTTGTATGGCACTATGTACAGCTAAGTAGTGAACTGGAAGATAAACCCCTGGATAGTTAGCATATTGGCGTTACAGTAAAAAATAAAGTTTTGTATACTCTATGAAACGGCAAAGATTAGATGCAGGGCCCAATTCTAGACTACCTAGAGCTTGTCTTTGTAAGTATGCCGTATAGCCTCCGATGGGGCAGACATATATATTATTATCAGAAGAGACTGTTAGCTCTTCGGATGGAAAAGGGAGACAAAGACCTATTGGACTACCTTAACCTTTACAACTGCCCATTGCTTTCTAAGATTTACTAGATCGTTTGGCTCCTGTGCTCTACGTGCTGTACCATTCTTGCATTTTGTCCAGCTCGTAAATACACCAGATCATCAGGAAAGACCGCAGCAAGTTTAAGAGCACCACAGTATTGTCTGCGTATTGGGTCATTGTTATGGAGGGCATAATTGGTATCTACCTCATCTAAAGGTTGAATAACACCAGAGGCAACATGGAGTCTTGGGGGATGCTGACCCATAAATACCTCTTTGATGATTTCATGTAGCCGAATTTAACTGGAAACTTTGGGACAGAGAGAAAAAGCTAAATATGAGGGCTATTTTTTTCAAGGTCCGATTGGTCGCTAAAGGAAAGCTTCGGGAAAAATCCGCTAGGTCTGTGCGCAGACGGCTTGCGCTGTGTCTGTAGTTGGCCCGGGGAACGCGTCGATTCGCGATTGTCATTTCTGAGTACGTAGGGAGCACATATTGCGTTCAGTTATTCGATTTCTGCATGTTGAAGGAAGCAATGCAGCTGAAATTCATAGACGAATGAGTAAAGTGTACGGAGAAAAGTTTTTGAGTGACAGCAAAGTGCGGAAATGGTGCAGAAACTGTTCATGATGTTCATGATGCAGGCGGCTAGGGAAGGAAGCCAGTTCAGCGCGTGGATCAGGCGATCTACCATACAGCCCTGACTTGGCTCCCTCAGTTTTTCATCTCTTTGCCCACGTGAAACGCTGGCTAGGAGGAGAAACTTTCGCCACAAACAACGAGCTGCAGAACAGCGTACAGAATTGGTTGAAAACACAGGCGGCTGCTTTCTATGATGAAGGTATTGGAAAATTGGTACCACGCTACGACAAATGTATGAATCTGAACGGCGATTATGTATCACATTGTTCCATATAAAATTTTCTTGATTCTGACGGTGATTTTCATTTGAAAAAAAAATAACCCTCGTAATCTGAATAATTATCACCAAGATAGATGCTGAAGCCATCTTGTAGACGAAGCTATTGCTACAAACATTATCAAAGATCTTAGCCACATCAAGGAAGACTATTGCATTAAAGTAGCTAGAACGGAATCCAAATTAATTCTCCAAATTTTAAATACTATTCTTCAGCAGCGGTGGATCATCTGCCCCCTGTTTACCAAAACTTAGCAGAAGACTAATGGAGTGGTAATTCTAGCCAGACTTTCCAGACCTGTTCTGTATTTGATACCCCTGCTGGTCATTAGGACGGAAGCACCCAGTCCTTCTCATGAATTAGCTCTTTCAACTCCAGAGGCTGAAATTTGCCTCCACCTTCAAAGAGACAAGGTTTGTAGTGAAGCAGATGAATTTATAAATGGAGACAGTGAGGTCTCATGATTTGCCTTAGGTGTACAATAAAAATGTAGAGTAGTAAGAGACATTGTCATTGCTGTTATGCCCTTGAAGATGACAATATCAGATGTCGTTATAATATACATTTTTTCCATAGAACTCATTAGTTTTCTATATACTTCAATTATTGTACTTATGTCGATTATGTTGATCATGGGTTTAGTATTTTTACACTGCATATTATGTTAGAGTGTTTGGAAAGCTTACTACTTCAGTAATAAGTTAATGGGAATGAAAAATAAACGCCCTAAAAAAGGTAAATAAGAAAGTCCATATTTGCATATGACCCTACTAGAAGGCAGCACAATGATCAAAAACACATTTGCGTACCTCAATAAAATTAGCTTGTACTTTCTGGAATTGTAGTGTCTGCAGATGCATTAAACTTTGTTAACATATCAGCGTGACAGTGCCCTCTCATCACATAAACGACCATAGTAGCAGATTAAAGGTAGTGTCACATCAGTGATATTAGCTAACAATAAAACCATTAGCACTATTTGCTTAAAACTAAAACATGGATGGGTAGTAATCGGGGATACTAACGTGAGGTTTTTGTGAAAACGTCGCTTCGTTAGCCGCGCCCCCCCTCCTTCC
Organism: Sinelater perroti; assembly: GCA_036346155.1. NCBI lineage: Eukaryota > Metazoa > Arthropoda > Insecta > Coleoptera > Elateridae > Sinelater > Sinelater perroti. Next base: position 16,988,400 of record JARFIY010000254.1, on the reverse strand, counting down.
TTGCGTCGTATGGGAAGTGGAAAAAATTTTGACTGGTTTGCTTATCGTTTTCAATCTTCCTCTGTCGAACGTTGCTCTTCCCGTTGTCCTCCGTCTAGTAGTCTTCGAGAATTAGGCATTTCAACCTCGACCATTTTGGAATAATTTTGGACTGGTACTTTAGTATTATACTTAAGACGTTTTCACGTCAAAAAAGTGGACAGTGTAAAGTCTATGCACATTAAGCTTGTATACAATATCTGTTTGCATCTACTGGAAAAAACTAACAAAAACAAATGTTTAATGATGGAAACTTTTTTATTGTTTTTTAGAATAATCTCCTTGGTAATTAATACATTGCTGCATACGTTGGAACCAACTTTCATAGCCCTTTATCTATAGCGAATCGGGTGTCTCCGAGACATGAGTTTTAAACGCCTCAACTGCCACTTCGCACGTCGACAATTGTTGTCACGTAGTTTGTTCTTCATGTGTGGAAACAAAATAAAATCGTTAGAGGCTAAGTCAGAACTATACATCGGATGACTCATGAATTCGACGTTTTGAGTGTTCAAAATGCCAGTTGTTTGCGTCGATATGTGTGAGCTCGTACTGTCATGCTGCAAAATGATCCGGCGTCGCGCGTTAGTTTTTCTTATTTCTCCGAAGACCTCTAGCAAACAAATGTCTATTCATTCAGAATTGACCGTTTCATGATCATTTAAAACCACGCTTGCGACATGTCCAGTTTTTCTAAAAAAAAAACAGACGACCATTTGCTTCGAAGTGCTTCGAGCGTGAACAATTTTTGTTGGGTTTGGCTCATCTTGGAAGATCTGTATAGTTGACAGCTGTTTACTTTTGGACTCATATGCATAAATCTAAGATTCGTCGCCTGTGACAATATTATAAACGATATTTGAACCGTGATCGTATTACCTGAGCACGAGCCTGTTTTTTAGCGATCGTTATCTAATGCGGGACCCAACGCGCACACAGCTTTTTCACCATTAAATGTTCATGAAATATGTGCGCTAGTCATACTAATGACTAAGGATGACTACATTTTACGCTAAGTCAAATGCTGACGTTGCTTTATTAGTTCGCACACAGCATCAATGTTTGCTGGCATCACATCCTATTTTGGACGGCTGAAATTCACCACAGACTCCAACAACAGTATGGGAAAAGTACCTTTCATGGATTCGTGTGTTTGAATGGTGTGAGTGCTTCAGAGGAGCAGAGAGCGCGTGGAGAATGAACCGCATAATCGTCGGCCGCGAACATCCGTTACCGAGCCAAACATTGATCGTGCAGACGCGCTTATTCGTGAGAATAGGTGCAGTATGTTCATCAGTGTTGATAATGTAGAAGACATTGTGAAAAAACACCTGCACTATCACAAGATGAATGCACAGTGGGTACCACGCACTTTAACGGACAAAATGGTGCGTATGCAAGCTACCAGTCGTCTCCTACAGCAGGCTGAAGACGAAGGTAATGTATTTTGAAGTCTATAGTGACCATGGGTGCACAGCTTCATTTTCGAGTTCCAGCAGCCATCACGTGAGTGGCGGCATATCAGTTCACCCAAATCCAAGAGAATGCGGAGCAGCCGTTCGACAAAAAAAGTAATGGCAACGTTCTTCTGGGACTGGAAGCTTATTACTTAGACCTCCTGGCAACAGACGTAAAGAAAAAGAATCCGATCCAAGCGGAAGACAGGCGGAAAGCTAGCCTTTCCTTCAAAACAATGCACGTCCTCATACGGCCAAAACAACAATGGAAACCCTTCTGCCGCATCCGCCGTACAGTCCCAATTTTGTCCCAAGTGATTTCTACCTGTTCGGAAGGCTCAAATCAGACTTATAAGGCATGCGGTTTGCGGACAGCGACGCCGTCATCTAAATTATTTGGGAGTGAATACGCCGCCAACCAAAAGCCTTTTTTGAAAAGGGCATCAGGATGCCTCCAGAATGTGTTGAGTCTGGAGAGGAGTACGTTAAAGACTGACATGTGCAACTAAGTGTGACAATGTCTTTGTAACACTTAACATGAGGGTACTCATCCGTAGAAGTACATAACAATTCGCATCAATTTTAGTACCATAAATGGATGACTGTCCATAGCATCATCTATTGGAGATGTAGTTAAATTGACAAGAATGTCTGTTGTGAATAATTAGGACAAATATATGGAATTATACATCGTTGTAAGCTGATACTGAAGAATTTGAACATCAAGATATACCTTAAATGTTTCAGTGCATATTACGAATGGTACCAGTAACTAAATAGTTCATGTATTAACGACCAATACCGTAAATCGGGAGATGCAAAGTGTTTATCAAATGTAAGTAGATAAAGAATTTCCAAGCATCTAAATTTGTTCATTATCAAAAACTCAAAAACCAAAGATTTTTTTAAAGTTATAGGGGGAGCTGAGGGTGAAAATGAAACCAGTGGAGACAGAATCAAATTCCCAACAGAGATTATCGGTAACAAACTCTGTTATAGAAAAAAAAATAAATTGCTGGCTGGAAAGTACTACACTAGGGTGACAATTCTAAAATAAAAAGCAGACTTACTAAACAAGAGACGAAATTAAAAAAAATGCTAAACATATCGATATGAATGAAGATAAGTTAAGAGCAGAACATTTTACTGTCGTCTGAAGAGTTTTTCATGAATTTTTTAATTCTCTCTTTATATTCTTTTGCAGTCTTTTCCAAAATTCTTCAGCATATTTTCTGTACCACCGACGATAAACAAATTATCTTATAGTTATTATAGTCACTATTATTGATATTCCCTAAGCATTCCACTTTGGTTCTGACTTCCGCTTAATATTTGTTTTATTTTATAGTTTCCTTCATCTTTTTTGTAAATATTTTTCTCTTTCTCTCCTTCTGGAACTACACAGCTTCTTCTGATCGCCTTCTTTAAATCTTCAGCAGAAGTATTAACCCATGTTAGCATAAGCTTTCTTCCTTTTGTTTCTGTTTTCTTCACTGTTACTTATGTTTAATGCATGTGTTTTAATTTTCTTTCTTTTGCTATCAGTTCTAGAATGTTCGCCTATTCAGTCTTGAGCTTACTTTCAAATTCTGCTCATAACATTTATTTTGCCTTTCTGGTGGCTTCTTTGGTTTTATTCTTCTGATTTTTCAAAACAAAAAACTTTTTCTTCAAAACTTTAGCTCCCTATAAGGGTTTTTATGTTTTTGTTCATGTAGTGTGAAGTGCGTTTAAGTGGCACCTATTGACAGTATTGCCTTCTATTCTCAGACATGTGTTTAGAGAGGATTTTTTGTTACTTTTCATTTTCAGGAATTATCTCTTAAAGTTTGTCTTTATAATTAACATTCACTCTGTCTCTAGTCCATCGTTATCAATCACAGAACATGCAAATCGGGACATTAATGAAAAAAATAATAGGTGAAAAATTCTGTAAAGAATTTTATAATCCAACAAGCGTTTTGCTACCCAAAAAGGGAAAAAGTTTAAAAAGTTGGACTACTAAAGTTACTCTGTGATGGTTGTCACATCTATAGGGCTCAAAAGGTTAAAAATAAATAAAGATTCTGTCAATTCAACTCAGTAAGAGAGGTGATTTTCGTCAACTTTAGGTAAGATTTTCCAACTTTTTCTGGCTGTAGAAAAAACGATCAAAACTTATGTTAGAAAAACAAAAGTGATAAAGCTTCTTATGGCGTCTTCTTTAAACTATTGGCTATTATCTTCATTTCAGATATCTGTTCTTTCTTTTTGCTCTTTATATTTTTATTTTCTTTTTGGGTTTTTGATGTTTTTAGTTTTTTTTTATACGAATGCTAGTTTTAAGTATTTTTACCTTATGATCTTTATTGCGATACATTTCCTTTCAAGATCTACCACATACGATTGATAGTTGTCTGTTAGAGGTAGTCTAGTCGTGGTATTTAGGTAACCAAATTTGTTCTTATCAATCGTAAAAATAAATTTATAGATTTCTATGCGCATATGTTGTGTGTGGTTTATGAAAATGTTTATGCTCAGCCTGTCTTTCTAGCAAAACAAAGCTTGGTAGTAGTAACTCCAGTTGCCTAACTTCACAGCCAGGTGAGGACATACATAAATGAACGCTTTGTGTATTGTCCTTGTAACATAACAATTTTTTAGTTTATAGGAACTTTGTTTCTGCTTTTTTTTACTTTTCACTTTTATTTCTGTTTCACTCTTCTCAGAGATACAATAGATACATACAGATCCAGAAGGTCCTGGTAGCAAGGAGCAAATTTCAGTTACCTTCTTTCTGTTGTCAAATGTCCTGACCAGATCTGAGAAAAAATTAGTCGAGGTTTTTCATATGTAGGGCTATATCCTCGTGATACCACAAGCAGATCAGTTAAAAATGGAGGGCAAAGTTCTACTTATTACTCCAATATATCCTTTGAAGAAACAAATTATTCTGAGACTTCTAGTCAAATTTTGACCTACAATGCAATTTAGCGGACGTTGATGTAATGTAATGGTAGGGGAGCAGACTAATATTGGAATTTAGATTGGGAGACTTTAATTTCAGTTACCTTTTTCTGTTGTCAAATGTCCTGGCCAGACGCGAGAAAAAATTAGTCAAGGTCTTTGAAATGCTGGGTTATATCTCCGTGAGACCACAAGTAGATCAGTTAAAAATAGAGGGTAAAATATTCTACCTATCACTCCAATATATCCTTTAAAGAAATAAATTATTCTAAGTCATCTAGTCAAATTTTGATCTACAATGGAATTTATCAGATGTTGATGTAATGGTAGGGGAGCGGACTAATAATGGAATTTAGGTCGGGAGATTTTAATGGATCTTTTTACTTAAAAAGCCTAAAACAATTCGATCTTTAATTGATGTGTTGGTGATTCAGGTCTTGAACATTGCTCTCTTTGCAGAAGGTTTCCCTTCCAAACAAATGTGCTTTGCGTAGACCTTGGCCTTCCTTGTCCCTTCTTGTTGATTAAAGAATGTAATTTAGCTAAGTCCCCTAATGGAGAAGCGTTCTATAAGAATAGAGATGAATGTTCTCGTAGAAATAAATTCGATACAACAAAAAATTATCGACAAGTCACCAAATCTAGGCTATGGGAGAACAGGATAGGTAGGGGTGTCCGCACACAAAACATAGGGAGAGAAGCTTCAGCTCTGACCGCAGTGGGACAGAGACCGAGAGGGACCTGCTGCATTTTCTCTATTTTCTTATTCAAGCGAGTATGCGCGCACTTTTCCTCAAACCAGACCACTTTTTTCTGATTTGATAGAACGCGCGTTTCTAAACGTTTGCCGTTCGTGAAAGCCCCGCGCCACGTGCGCGGCGTGCAAACCGGGAAATTCTCCGGCAAACGGGTGCCGTGCGACGGAAACGGCATATTTTCCAGGCCGCAATTAGCGGCCCCTGCGATCTACAATGGGCGCAAGCCGCTGGTCACTTTCACCGCGCAGCCGGGGCTCCAATTAATTGGGCTCGGGCATGCATGCCCCGACGAAATCTCGCTTTCTCGCGGATTTTTAGCTCAATTAACCCCGGCAATTACGCGCGGCGCCGCAATCGCCGCAGCTGTCGCTCGCGCTTTCTAGACCCAAGAAAATGCGCTGCACCGATAGAAGTTTTTTATTACAAAAGTAGTAAAATACAAAATAATTAACACAGATACAGCCGTAATCAGAATAATACTGCCGGACGCTGCCGGAAACGGACAGCAGCCTTAGAAAAGTCATGGTAGCATGAATAATAACAAGCTTTCGAACAATAATAAAGACACTGCTGAAGAGGCTAATTACGCAACAACAATATAACAGCATCTAGGCAGCTACAAAACTAGCGCTTCAGTGATGGTATCCCCCTTCGTATCCGCCGCCGCCGCCGCTACCGCCGTACGACTCGTGGTGGTATGGAATGTGAACTGGGACTGGGACGGGCACCTTAACAGGTACAGGCACCTCTTTTTCTATTGGTACGGGTATTTCTTTGTAGACCGGGTACGGTTTTTCTACTGGGATCTTAACGGGCACGGGCACCGGCTTCTCGATCTCGACCGGAATCCTCTTTTCTACGGCGTATGGCTGGGGTACCGGTACTTTGACGTGGTAGGGCACGGGTTTGGGTACCTCGACGGGGTAGGGCTTATCAATGGGTATCTTTACTTCGTATGGGATCGGTTTCTCGACAGGATAAGGAATGTGCTTTTCTACAGTGACTGGGTACGGCTTAGGTACGTGAACAGGGTAAGGCCTGTCGATTGGGATCTTCACCTCGTAGGGTACCTTCTTCTCAACGGTGTAGGGTTGTGGAACTGGAATTTCAACCTTTACTGGTACTGCAACCTTCTTCTCGACGATGTAAGGCTCCGGTACTGGCACTTTGACCGGGTACGGTACCTTCTTCTCGACAGTGTAAGGCTGAGGGACGGGAACCTTTACTTCGTAAGGCCTGGGGACGGGCACCTTAACTTCATAGGGCACTTTCTTGATTACTTCGTATGGCTGCGGCACAATATAAGGTACTTTGACGTATTCTTTAACCGGAACTGGAACCTTCTTTTCTACGGTGTATGGCTGAGGCACGGACACTTTTACTTCGTAGGGCACCTTCTTCTCCACCGTATAAGGAATGTGCTTCTCCACAGTGTAGGGAACGGGCACCTTCTTCTCAACCACGACAGTCTTAACTTCTTCATGGTGGGCGCCTCCTCCGATGTCGCCGCCGCCGCCGTAGCCGCTGCCGTAGCCGCCTGCTAGGAAATGTCCGCCTAAGTCGCCTCCTCCGAAACCGCCAAAATCGTGTCCGCCTCCGTGATCTCCGAGCAAGATGCCGCGCTTATCCTGTTTTTTGATCTCCTGCGTTGGTTCCGCTTGCTTCGCGGATTCCGCAGCTAGAGCAGAACATAGGCACACGGCACCGAATACGAGCTGCAACAACGCCTGCCGTTAGAGCAAACCCAATTAGCGGCGCTATACTTACCAAAGCCTTCATTGTGCGAGAGGTAGAAAGAAGTAGAAGGCTCTGACTCCTGGCGGCCTGCCGCCGCTTTTATACGGCCGCCTCTACACTTTCTCACACACGTCGCGCTCACCAATAGGGGTTTCACTTCCACATCCGCTCCTGAGCGTCTTCTATCTAACTTATGCAACGTTACGCTTCGCGGCTCTACTTCCGATCCTTAATGATCCATCCTTGGCTGTCATTACTCTCATTATGTCATATCGCACGTGGAAATACTAATTCAAACCAATTCGATCACTCTCCGAAGCCCTCGCAATGAGTTGTACCACTTTGCATAATTGATCGTCCAATTTTAGAAGTTAATTGGAGTCGAAAATTAAATTATCGACCAGAGTACATTGACTCTGGCCAAAAGAGCCCAGAAACATATTGCAAAATAACAAAAACCAAATTTTGCGCCAAAAACTAATTAAGATCGTATAGCACCGTGGCGTAAAAATGTGATAAGTAACATATTTCGAGTAGAAAGTTCGTAAAAGCTTAAAACAGTAATCGGCTGGAAGAGAAATTATAATTAAAACGAAATTAAAGCAGTTGCGTTGAATGAAAAATTGATTTAATGTAGTTTCCATTGTAACCAGTAGGAAATTAATTAATAATGCATTGACTAGACAGGCCCAGCAATTTACAAAAACTTCGGCTGACCGTTCACCGGTTCCAATTTGGATGGGCTCGGATTAGATGTAACTGCACCAATTACATGCAATTATAGCTAACTGTGCAAGTAGAGCAAGACAACAGAGCCATTAATTTACAATTGTATTGCGTATTTCAGTTAATTACAAATTAATGAGACACAGTGTATAATGTGATATCAAAATAACACGTTGAAGATAATTAAAAAATTAGGACAGCTGTTTTTTGAACAAAATTGGGTCATTAAATTAATAAGGGCTTGTTCATATATATAGTAAAATGGTGGTAATGTAATATATAGAGTTATAATAAATTTATTGTTTAGTGCCGAGTCATTGGGAGTGTGTAATTTAATCCTCAAGCCGCTCAAGGCGATATGAGTGATTTTGAAAGTAATAGCAACAGAATGCACCGAGTGTTTTCTCTCTCCCTTCATTTGCGCTACTTCGACCGTTAATACTGTATTACAAATTCGCTTGCGTATGCACTTAATCTGTAGCTTATCCGCGGAATATGTGAACAGGCCTCAAGACGCAAACAATGCATAAATAAGCATACATGAGAGCAAATTGATAATAATTCATTGCTCTTTATGCAGTATAATAATGAAAGCGGAGTAAATAAAGGTAGAGAAAACATTAGATGCATTCTAGCACATTGTAACTTGTTTGCGTCTTATTCATAAATCATAATCCGCATAGACATCACTTGTCAAAGTATCGGATTAATTAACACACTCCTTAGTTATTGCAAACAAGCCCTTAGGATTTCTGCTTGTAATAAAACACAGATAATGTAACATGCATTAGAAATGCGCCTAAAATGAAAGCGACGCCATAATGTTTAACCAAATGCTCAGTCACCAGGAACGTGTAAATTTAATCCCCGAACCGCTCGAGCCAATATGAGTATTCAAAGTTTTCTCTCAGTTCATTTACACTGCTTCTTAATACTGCATTACAAATTCGCTCTTATGTGTATTTTATATGTTACTTATCTGCATCTGATTACTCGCGATCTGTGTGAACAAGCCCTAAGACGCAAAGACAATGCATGTATATGAGCAAATTTGTAATAAATCTTTGGTATTTATGCAAGATTAATAATGAAAATAGCGCAAAACTCGGGTGCATTCTAGCAGACTGTAGCTTTGAAACGTACATTATTTCCAAGATTACTCATTGCGTCAAGTGGCTCGAAAAAATCTGTAATCCGCATAGGCTGATACGCCTCCGAGTAAATGGCATACTTCTAGTAGCTAGGTATTTGTCTCTTGATGCACTTTTAATTCAGACGTAGTATGAACAAGCCCTTAGATTTTCCGCGTGTAATAAAACGCAGATAGTGTAATACCTAGTAGAACTGCAGCATAATGAGTTCATTGTTTAGATAAATGCATTTAATTCCTTGAGCCAGTCATTCAATGTTTTCGCTCACTTCACTTCATTACAAATTATCTCTAATGTATATATTATATGTGAATTAACTACATCTTATTACTCACGGATTATGTGAACAAAGCCTAAGATGCAGACAAATCACAAATAAAGCATACAGTCGAGCAAACCTGTAACGATTTATGCAATATTAACGATAAAAGCAGTGGAAATAAAGGAAAGAAACACTGAATGCATTTTAGTGTCATCACTTCCAAGATTACATATGGCATCAAGCCGCTTGATAAAAACCGCAATTTGCATCGACTGATAAGCCTCGGGTTAAATTACATACTCCTAATAGCAGGTCGTTTAGCTGTTGCCGTACTTTAATTTAATTCAAATATATGAACAGGCCCTTAGAATTTACATGGGGAATAAAACGCAGATAATGTTATATAGGCACACATAAGAACTACGACCGAATTAAAAGCAAAGCTATAACAATTTTTTTAAAAAAATTTACAGTCACCAGTTACATTCGAGGCGATATGAGTGATTTTGGAAGTTTTATCTCCCTTTTGCACAGTTTTATTTATATTTTATATGTTATATGTATAGACCCATAAGCCTTGGATTAAATTACACACTTCTAGTAACTGTCAATTTAACTACTGCTGCACTTTTAATTCACCTGGAATATGTAAACAAGCTCTTAGGTATTCCGCGGCCAATAAAACACAGATAATGTAATACACATTATAACTGCGGAACTATAACCAATTCATTGCTTAACCAAATACCCAGTCACCAAGATTGCATAACTTAACCATGTAAGCGCTCGAGGTGATATGAATAATTTTGGAAAGAAACAATTTTATTTACACTGCTCAGATTATTAATGTTGCATTACAAATTCGCTCGTATGTGTATTTTATCTAAGTCTTATTACCTGCGGAATATATGAACAAGTCCTAAGACATAGATAAACCACAAAAAAGTGCAAACAAACTTATAATATTTTATTGGCATTTATGTTAAATTAATAAGGGAAGCAGCGTAAAAAGAAACAGAAATATACTGGACGTATCCTACCTCCAAGGAAAATCTTGATCCGTATGTAAACAAGCCCTTAGGTTTTCTCAGATAATAAAACGCAGATAATGTAACACATATTAGAACTTCGGATGAATTAAGAGCGAAGATATGAAAAATGAATTATTTAACCAAATAACCACCTGAAAGGATATAAATAATTTTGGAAGTAACAAGAATATTCTTTCGCATGTGTACCTTATCTGTGATTTATCTACGTTTTATTATTCGCGGAATATATGAACAAATCCCAAGACGCAGGTAAGGCATAAATAAAGTATACATACCAGCAAAGTAGTAATGATGTATTAGTATTTATGCTTTATGAACTATGGAAGCAGCGTAAATAAAGACAGAGAAAATATCTTAGCTGAGTCTTATTACGCGCGAAATAGATGCACAAGTTCTAAAGCACTTATCGCATCCAAGAATTTATCTCACTAAGCGGCTCGAGGAAAGCCATAATTCACATACAATGAGAAATCCTGGATGAAATTACACACTTCTAGTAGGGGAGCGTTTGGTTATTACTGTACTTTTAATTCAGCTGAATTACGTGAACAGGCCCTTAGGTATTCCGCAGGTAATAAAAACGCGTATTAGAAGTGCGACTAATCAAAAGCGGGTCAATTTAATTTTAGAGCCGCTGAAGGCGAGATGGGCAATTGTAGATATGATAGCAACCAATGTTTTCGCTCTCTTCATTCACGCTGCTGTTATTGATAACAAATCCTCTTGTTTATGTTTTGTTTGTAGTTTTTCTGCATCATATTACCGGCAGGTATGTAAGCAAGTCTTAAAGAACAGGTAAGTTACAAATAAAACATATGTGCAAGCTAATTTGCAATGACTCTTGGAGACGGTGTAAATAAAGACAAAAAAAAACATACTAAATGTATTCTATGGTCATCACTTTCAAGCGGCTGGAGGAAAATCGCGATTCGCATGGTCTCTTAAGCCTCAAATTAAATGATCCAGCCCTAGTAGCTAGTAATTTAGTTATTGCTGTACTTTTAATTCAAGTGGAATATGCAAACAGGCCCTTACCTTTTTTGCAGGTAATAAAACGCAGATAATGTAATACATAGTAAAACGGTAGCTGGATTATAAGCAAAGTTAGATAACAGAATCAATTCAATAGTTTCTCTCGCTAAATTTACGCTGCTTTGATTATTAATACTGCATTACAAATTTGCTTGAATATGTATTTTATACGTTGCTTTATGTTTGCGGTTTATGCGAACAAGACCTAAAACACATATAAGATACAAATGGTACATTTGAGCTTAGATAGATAGCCATGAATTAAATTATAAGTTGATAGTAGCTGGAATTTAGCTGTTGTTGCACTTTTATTCAATAATAATATGTGAACGAGCCCTTGGGGTTTCCACGCGTAACAAAATATATATTGGAATTGAGCCTGCGTTAAAAGCAGAGCTATAATAAAACTCATTAATCATAAATGTGTAATTTAATTTCCATACAATGAGTGTTTTCTCTTCTTTAATTTACGCTGCTTTGATAATTAATACTTCATTCCAAATTGACTCGAATGTGTATATAATATGTTACTAGCCTACGTTTTACTACTCGCGATTTATGTGAACAAGGCCTAAAGCTCAGATAAGCAAAAATAAAACATATATGTAAATAAATTTGTTATAAATAATTGGTATAATAATAAAACAATAAAAACAAATGAATTCTTAATCACTTCTAAGATTCCTTATTATAGCACTAAACGGTTCGATGATAATCGTAATTAGCTTGAACTAAAACTCCAAATTGAATTACACACTCTTAGTAGATGTAAATTAAGTTATTGCTGCAATTTTAATTCGGCCGGAATGTATGAACAATTCCTTAGCGTTTCCGCGGGTAATAAAACGCAGGAAATGCAATACACATTATGACTACCGCTGAACTAAAAGTTGAATTATAATGAATTCATTGTTTAAGCGAATTCTCATTGACTAGGAGTTTGTAACTTGATCTTCGAACCGCCCGAGGCAATTGAGTAATTTTGGAAGTGGCAGCAATCTCATACAACCAGTGTTTTCTCTCCCGGCATTTACTCTGTATCGATTGTTAATACTGCATTTACATTGGTATGTTATATGTTTTCACAAACTTCTATTCGAATATTAAAACTGTTGCTATATTAAAAGCAAATAGATAACAAATTCATTATTTAACCAAATTAATAATTACTAATTGTGTATAATTTAATCAAAGAGGTGATATGAGAGTTTATGGTAGACATGGCAATAGAACATACGCAATATTCTCTCTCTCTTCATTTACACTGCTTTGGTTGTTTATTCGGTATCACAAATCCATTCGTATGTGCACTTTATCTGTGACTTATCTGCATCTTATTAACCGTAAAAAATGTCAGCAAGCCCCAAGACGGAATAAACTTCAAATAAAGTATCCATGCGAGAACATTTTTAATTATTTATTAGCATTTATGCATTATTAACAATGGAAGCAGCCTAAGCATGGACGGAAGAAATATGGAATATGTGAACAGACCTTTAGGATTTCTGCGAGTAATAAAACTCAGATAATGCAACTGAATGTAGCTGAATTATAAACGGAGCTGTAATAAATTTATTATTTAACCAAACACCTAGTCATCAAATGAATTTAATCCCCAACTACTTGAGGTGGTAATCAATAATTTTGGAAATGATAGTTACAGAATACACTCAGTGTTTTCTCTCCTTCATTTGCGTTGCTTCGATTAATAATATTGGATTACAAATTCAATCGCAAACTAGTACTTTATTTGTAATTTATCTGCGTCTTACTGCCCGAAGTATATGTGAACAAGTCCTAATTGACTCACTCCCGATGGAAAATTGGTTATACGATTTATTTATTATTGGCCCGTTTCATTCTCATGTGTCTCAGGTCTTACTATTAAAGGCATGATGTAATAGAAATAGGCTCTATCAGAATAAGTTAAATATTAAGTGAGATAAGAATAGGGAATTTCTTCTGTTTGGGTCGTCTGCTTCGATTCTGATTGGTAATTTTTTTAAATACTAAACGGGGGTGCTATCGTTGTTATATTTGTGTTTTTCTGATTTTTGAACTTCTGAAAATGAAGTTTGTGTATATGTAGTTAGTAGTAAATTTACATTAAGATGTTACGACAGAAAATAAAAGGAAAAACAACATTCAAGAAAGAAATCGACATCCAATTTAAATAAAATCAGTAATATGAGAAAAAATAATTAATTAATAGAATTAATAGAAACAATTCAGACAAACCAAAAATTTAGAGTGAAAAAGTTTAGAGACAAAAATCAAACGATGGCATACTAAAAGTTGCCCCAAGTAACTTATCACTAATCACAGCAAAATCAAACTTTATACATTTCTAAAGCAAAAATTTGTCGGTGCTTGATTAGTGAGTCTCTTGGTGAAGAGAAACAGATAAATAATTGTTAATTGCATTCCAAAAGGCAGAATTTGTGTCTTACTTTTACGATCTAACTAAACGATTAAGAAATTTAAGCGATTGTCAAATATTTCATAAACTAAAAAGGTTAATAATTTTTTTAAAACTATTAGTGAACTTCAAAGATAAGAAGGGTAAGAGAGAGTAACAAATAGTAATAAAAACAACTGAAACTAACTAAGATAGGATACTAAGGTAAGATTAAATGGTAAGAAAAGGTAAGAAAGGGTAAGAAAAACATATGTAACATATTGTAACGCCCAAATTTACTTAAACTATCCATTAATTTTCCTTACAAATAATCTAATTACTTAATAATATTTATGTGCACAACACATAGAATTAATAATGTAAAATTACACTATATTTATCTATAACACTATTTATGTTGCTCTAGCACATAATGTTTTGCTTCCCCTACTTGAGGTCTCCTGGCTGCTTTACTGCGTGATATATAAGCAACATAGGATAGGTTCTAATGCCTACGCAAAGCTTCTAGTAACAAAGCACAGCTGCATTTCTGGAAGGCATGTCCGTCGCTCAATCGTGACGACGCGTTGGCCAATATGGGGGACGTTCAGAAATTCGTTATAATATGCATATAAAAATAAATAGAATCCATAAACTAAACACATTAAAGGCGTTTTTATCTTACATATTTAAAAATGACCTAATGCTTCAGCTTAATCTTGTCGGCTAGATTCATCATTAAGATCACTTTGTCACAGCAGAATTAATGTGCAAAAGTTTAACAAACCAACAGGTTTATTATAGCAGAAGAATTCTATTCTGATAAAAACGAAAATAACGGGGCGTATACTATTAATTTACAATATTCTGTGAAATTTTCACTCCACTCGTGGTGCGGAGCGAAGGAAAAAGAGGTAAATTACACCTGCATATTTTGGTTTTATTTATATAGGATAGAAAAGAAAGAAATTGATAAAGTGCACTAGAAGACAATTTTAGAGATTACGTTTGAGATTCTCAGCAATATTTACTTTCAAGTCAGTTGGTCAGGTCTTTCGGTAGAATTATCACCACTTTTTTCAATTGCATAAACGATTTCAAGGAAAGCTCTAAATGTGCGAAAGCCCCATAATCCTGTTCCATTTATAGTATGATAGGCGCAGTGAGAAGAATTATAACTTCATATTTCACTCCCGTTTCTACGAGAAAAAGGCAAAATGGTCAGGTATAAAGCTTCCAACAGAATTCGCCACAAATTCCTAAGTTACGGGGCATATAATATAATTTACTAAAATTTCCAAAGAAAGGTCCAAATGTATAAAAAACTATCACCCTAAACTAATCATAATGGCGGAGAGGGCGTAAATTATGCATTTTTGAGTTTCATTTTTGTAAAAAAAGACAAAACCAGTGTTTGAGGATCTCATCAACATCCTATTTTACAATCATATGTGGATCTTTCTGGAAATTTTGCTTTCAGTACTTTTAATCGTAAGAACAATGGGGTGTATAATATCAGTTTACCAGTAATTTTTAGAAATTCCAAAGTATTCAAAAAGAACTGTAATCTTATTTCAACTATCGTACGAGAGGGAAAAGGCAAATTACATTTGCATAATTAAGCTCCATTTCCGCGTGAAAAAGGAAAAATCACCGGCTCGTGTGAAGCAGACAATTTTGTAAATGGCATTCGAAGATTTCAGTAGCAACTTCCAATATTTTTAATCGTAAAAATAGCCCAGTGAATGTTAATTCACAAAATGCATTTAAGAAAACTCCAAATGTTTAAAACCAACATCCTATCATAATAAGGGAGGAGGAGGGGGTGCGGTAAATTATAACTGCACATTTAACTCTAGTTCTGAGAAAAAAAGACAAAATTAAGAGCAAAAGTGCACCATGAGGCAATATTGAAATTGGGTTGAAAAATTTTACCATCATCCTCTTTCACAGATAGGTGCAGAGCTTCGGAAAATTTTGCTCCAGTATTTTCATCTTAAAAACAACTGGATGTACATTATTGATTCTATAAAAGTTTCTAAGAAATTTCTAACGATTCAAATAAATCATCACCTTATTCCAAACATGGTACGGAGGGGAGTGAACTAAATTATACTTGCATATTCAAGTTCCAGCTTTGAGGGAAAAAGGCAGACCAACCAGCCAAAGTGCACCAGAAGGCATTATTGGATATGGTGTTCGAAGATTTCAGCAACATTCTGTTCCACAGTCAAGTGTAGAGGTTTTGGTAAAAATTGGCACCAATACTTTTAGACGTAAAAATAGCGAAGTGTATAATATTAAATAACAAAAAGGTTCTGAAAAGTTGTGCAAAGAAAGAAACCTTCATCCTGTTCGGGAAAGTAAAGGTTACATTATAACTGTACATTTGAACTCCATTTCCACGAGAAAAGGATAAGACCCTCGCTCAAAACGTACCAAGAGACAATCTTAAAAATTGAGTTCGAAAATCTCAGCAAATTCTCTTTTGCAATCAGATAAAAAAGTAGTTTCTAAGAAAGTTGCAAATGTCCAAAGGAATCATCATCTTGTTCTAAGTTGAATTATAATTTGAGTTTTGTTTCTGCAGACAACAGGCAAAATCACCGACCAAAGTGTGCCAGGAGACAATTTTAAATATGGTGATCGAGGATCTTATCAAAATCCTACACAATCAAGCATGGAGTTTTCGGTAGGCTCAAACCTATTTGGGTACAGGAACGGGGGGGGGGGGGGGATAAATTATACCTGGATATTTCAGTACTATTTCAGAGTTTAGAGGAGGAGAGAGGTATATTATACTTGCGGAAAAACCAGTGGTTAAAGTGAGAGATAATCTTGGAAACGGTGTTAGAGAATCTTAACATCTTCCATAGTCAATTGTAGAGCTTTCGGCAAAATTCATTCATATAGTATATAAAATGTTTCTAAGAAACTTCAAAATGTGCAAAAAACGTTATCCTGTTCCAATCGCAGCGTGAAGGAAGAAAGAGTAAATTATAAATACCCATTTGAGCTCTATTTCTGAGAGCAAAGGGCAAAACCGTTGGTTAAACCACTAAGAGACAATCCTAAGATTGATGTTTGAGAATTTCAGCAATGTCCTCTTCCATAGTCAGATTTAGTTTCCGATGGAGCTCGGCAACTTATTCCAATCATGGTATGGGAGGATCGAGGTGAACGATATCTGCTCATTCGAACTTAATTTCTGCGGAAAAAAAACAAAACCACCAGCCAAACTGCACCAGTACTTTCAATAGTAAGAATAATGGGGTGTAAAATATAAATACGCCAATACTTTCTAAAAATCTTCAAAAGAATCGCGGCCTTATTCCAAACATAATATAGAAGGAGGGAGGTCAATTAAATCTGCACATTCGAGCTTTATTTGTGTGGGGAAAAGTTCTTAGTCAAAGGGAAAGAGACAATTTTGAAAACAATCTTCAGGAATCTTAGTAACATCCTCATCTACAGCTTTGGGAAGAATACTACACCAATTTTTCCAGTCATTTTAGTCTTAGTGTAGTAAGAGAGAGAATGGGAGTATATTATATAACTATATAATTAAGCTCCATTTCTGCGGAAAAAGACAAAACCACCAACTAAAGCTTACCAAGAGACAATTTTAGAAATAGCGTTCAAAGATCTCAGTTACATCCTCTTCCACAGTCAAGTATGGAGCTTTCGGTAAAAGACTGTTTAATTTTCCTATTCTAGTCGTAGCGCTGAAGGGAAAATGATGATGAATCATAGTTATATATTCGAGCTCCATTTCTATGAGACAAAGGCAAAATTTATCGACCAAGTGCATCCAGAGTTTTAGAACATCTTCTTTTCATTTATGCATGAAATCTCATGAGATTTTGCTTCCAGTAGTTTTAATCGTAAAAACAATAGGACATATAATATCATTTGTCATAGTTTTTAAAAAATCGCGGCGGGAAAAAGACAAAACCACGGACCAAAGTGCACTAGGAGATAATATTGGATATGGTGTTTGAAGATCTCAGCAACACCTTCTTTTACAGTCGGGCGTAGAGATTTTGGTAAAAATCGGTATCAGTACTTTCGACAGTAAAAATAACAGGGTGTGTAATATTAACTCACGAGAAGGTTCTGAAAAGTTGTACAAAGAAAAAAACCAAGAAGATGAAGGTAAAATTATAACTGTACATTTGAGTATTTGAGAAACTCAGCCACCTTTTTCACAATTAGGTGTAGAGCTTTCGGTAGAATTTGGCAACAGTCCAAAAAGATTAAATAACCCAGTAATAGTTAAAAGCAAACGTGATAAAATAACGAGGCGTATTACTTTTATTTTAATCCCCAAAAAGTTTTTTGAAAATCTGCTGTTTTATGAAAAGGAACCATCATCGTGTTCCACTCATGGTGCGATAGTAGAGTAAATTGCATATGCATTTTAGAGATGCATTTGTTGCGGTAAAAGGCAAAATCGTCGACAAAATGTACCAGAAAACAATCTTATAAATAATGTTGGAGGATACCACTAACATTCTCTTCTACAATCAGATGAATCATCATCCTGTTCCAATCATAGTACAAAGGTGGATAATTGAATTATACTTGTACATTTAAGCTCATTGATCAAAGCGCATCTTAAAAATTGGGTTCGAGGATACCAGTAATATTTCCTTTTGCAGTCAGGTGTATGAAACTTTTGGTAGAATTGGGCATTAGTTCTTTCAATCATAAAAATAACGAGTGTATAATAATAATTCTATATTTCTACAGAAAAAAAGGCAAAACCATCGGTTAAAGTGCACTAGGAGACATTGTCCTATTATAGTTTTAATGTAGTAGAAGACATATTTAAGCTTCCTTTCTGTGGGGAAAAGGAAAAATTACCGGCCAAAATTCTCTAGAAGACAATTTTAGAAATAATGTTCAAAGATATCAGCTAACTTTCGGCAAAATTGACCTTTTGTCCTTTTAATTGTTCTGTTCCATTCATAGCACAGAATGGGAGTGAATTATAAATCTGAAAATAATCTTAAAAATGGTGTCCGAGCTTAAGTGACTGGGTATACAATATTATTTTGCCAGGAGTTTTTAAGAAACCTCCAAATGTGCAAGGAACCATCACCATATCCTAATAATGGTACAATAGGACGATGGGGAAGGACATTTCTACAGGAAAAAGACAAAACAATTGATTCATAGTGCACGAGCCAATTTCAAAAATAATGTTTGACGATCTCAGTAACATCCTCTTTTGGAAGAATTTGGCACCAGTACTTTCAAGCCTAAAAACAACGCGGTGTATGCTATAAGTGTATATTCACCTTTATTTTTGCAGGAAAAGGGAGAACGCTGACCAAAGAGCATCTAGAGATAAATTTGGAGATATTGCTCACAGATCTTAGCACTATATGTTTTCAATAGTCAGGTGTGGAGCTTTCGGTGGAATTTGGCATAAATTCTTTTAGTAAATGACGGGGTCTATATTATGCATTTAGAAAATGTTTCTAAGAAAGCTTCAAATGTGAAAATAAATCATAAATTATATCTACGCATTTGAGCCTCATGTACATGGGAAAAAGGAAAAACCACCACCCAAAGTACGCAACGAGGCAACTTTGGATATGGTGTTTGAGAATCTCAGCAACGTTCTCTTCTAGGCTGAGGTGTGGAGCTTTCAGCTCAGTATTTTAAATAATAAAAATGACGGAGTGCACGCTGTTACTCCATAAGGATTTTCTAAGATATTTGCAATATGCAAAAAAACCATCATCCTGTTCTAATCATAGTAGAGTAAGAGGACTAAACATTTGAACTCTATTTTTGCAAAGGCCAAAGTGCACTAGAAAATAATCTTGAAACTACTAATCAAGGAGCTTTGCAATATTTTTTGCCACAGTCAGGAGTGGACCTTTCGACATTATTTCAAACAATCTCGACAAGTCTAGACAAGGTCTTGTAAATACAATAACATTTTCCTCTGTATACATCTCTGTATATCTGTACATAAAAAAGCAAAAATGGGGAATTTATCAAACAAAATAAACTCAACACAGTAATTCTTATTCTATCCAATATATGACGTTCCTACAGTCCTTTTATAGTTCAAAATTAACGTCCCAAAAGATTTGTTGCTGCCGAAATTGTTTCCTCTTTTTCCTTAGATAGATTAGATATCTGAAAGCCAATGGGTTCTTTTTTAAAGCCTTCAGTTGTCTCTTTTCCACAGATAGTACTTTCTTAAGGTTTTCAACTTTGCAGTACCAGTCAAAAGTATACGAAAAAGTACAAATTTATCTATAACTAATGTTTGATTGTATCGATAGATTTGAATTTTTTATGTGTTTAGTGTGCAACATCCTCGTATGCTGTCGTAGTTTGAGAGACGAATCTCAATTCTCGCTTCGGTTATCGATTTTTTTCGAATTTTGACGATTTTACGTTTCTCTTTAGATTTCTCTTTAAATTTTCTTTTTGTTTTTTAGTTTGTAAAACCATTTTCTTTATGTATGTATGGGACAACCATTTGGATCCAAAAATTTGACTCGGGGGAATCGTGAGGTGATCGCTAGAGGCCGCTCTATGGAATTGAAGATTGCCGACTTGGCCGCGCAGTTCAACACTAGTGTATCGACCATCAATGCGTCTCTGAAGCAGCCTCATCGGATAAAATCCACTGGAAGACCTTCCACGACATCTCTAAGCATCCACCAAGTGATTATGAGGACAGTAAGAACAATTCCAGGATGCCAAGCACAGCCATCAACAGAGAGCTCGGCAGTACTATGGAGTTCATATCTATTTTCTTCAAATTTCGAGGTTACTTTGGACCGATTCGTGTTGTAGATAGTGAGGTGTCGCCTTCGTGTTGCTGGAATGTTTTAACGCCGCCCAGTGTAGAAACCGTTTATCTCGGAGAAGAATTGCAAGGTGCATCTGCATTGGGCCAAGGACCACGTCGGCTGGACTCCGCAGCAGTGGTCAGATGTACTTTGGCAGGATGTATCCAAGTATTTATTAATGGGCACTGAAGGTATTACTCATGTGAGACGTCCGTAGATACTACAGTCTACCCTAAGTACCAACTATCCATTGTAAAACACGAAGGAGGATCGGTGATGGTTTGGGGCTGCTTCTGTGCATCGGGTGTCGGACCGCTGCACAAAGTAGAGAGCACTATGAATAAGGAAATGTATAGGGCTATCTTGGCTGACCATGTGCTACCGTATGCACGATCAAACATGGTTCGGGGTTGGATCTTCCAGCAGTATAACAACTCAAAGCATTCTTCTCGCTTGGTCAAGGACTGATTCGGTCAGCACCAAGTGATTCTTATCGACTAGCCGAGCCAGTCCCTCGACATAAATCCCATTGAACGCTTGTGAGAGTTGGAAAGGACTCTCTGGGGCAAAACTGGCAAGAATTGTGTCGAAAAGTTCGTACAGCTTGAGCAGGCCTGGAAGGCTCTTCCTGTCTCGACCCTCTCCAATCTTGTGGCCTCTATGCCTCGAAGGTATCAGGCAGTGATCGATGCAAAAGGGGAATGACAACCAAATTCTAGGCTAGTATATTAGGGAAGATTAGCCATATATTGTTTCTGAGCTTCGTTCGTTTGTTATAGATTTTCAAATGTCTATGACTGTTTTGGTGACTTGCATTTTTTGTTATTTAATAAATAACTCCGGTTATGATAATCGTTATTGCTCAGGGATCTGCTATTGTGTTATCTGTGAGAAAGCAAAGTGTAGTTTTTCGTATACTTTTGTCTGATACGTTAATGGATCTTCGTCTTTCTGCTGTTCCAAAAGCACCAAAACTGAATAAAAACATTTAAGAGACAAATTTGTCCAAACCAAGATCATTGGTGTTTCTAAAGATATTTGAGATCGCCTACGTTACCTTAGAACTTGCAAAATTCTCATTTAAGATCCAATACTTCCAAGTACTCCAACTGGTTGGAGTTTAATGAGCATGAGCGACTTTATTAGTATAATAAAAGTGCTAACAGAGCGTCTGTGATTACAGAAACAATCACAATAACAGAGCAAGCGGCAAACTTTCTAAAGCAGCATCACGCTACCTTTGTCAGGTTCCATAGTTGCTGATATGCATTACATAAGCACGTATGAGCCGTTCCCGGCGAATCGAAAAGTTCGCATTAAAATATGAAACTGCAGGAAAAATGATAATAACCCCAAATGCTAATCAGTCAATTAGCGGCGGCGTTTGCGGCAGTCCGGAGCAACGCTGCTCATTAGCGTCGGAATGCGCACTATTCCGAACGTGGTTGCATGATGATCGCTCTTGTTGCTCTTGGTTTCGGGCGCTAGAGCGGTTTCGTCGTACTTTCTAAACGCGGGTATGTAATAACCAATTCACGCAGGTCCGGGCAACGTGACCGCGAAATCGCTGTCCAGAGTTGGGCGAAACAGCCGCATCCACAACGTCTTCCGCAAACAATGCCCGAGTGGTTCGGCTGGGAGAGGCAGGATGAATGCGCCTGTTGCCATATTTCGTAATGGCCACACCGGCCGGGCAGCAAATTTAAATTGGGCACATTTAGAGCATAACTCGAGCCGGGTAAGCGCAATCCATAATCGCGGAGTGTTTTAAAGTACGTGGGCGCTTTAGAAAGTACGGACTGCATTTTGACTGGTAGGTACAAACTTAACCTTTATGCATCCGAGTAGCATAATAGAGCTGTAATTCTCCCAGACAACTTTCTTCGCGCCTATTTATGTCTATTTAATAAGAGCAGGAGAAATCGTGATGAGCTGCCTTACTAAGTATCTGCAGATTGGCTCGTAAATCAGCTTCTCCATTTTTGGGCGATTAAGAAGATTTTTCTATCGGATTTATAACTAAATGGCATTATAGAGAGCATGAGCTAGGGAAAAGCATCGAGCTTAGAAATTCACGTAATTGTCAAGCATTTCACAAGTAAAGAAGGTTAATTAGAGATTTTTAAATCACTAATAAGTCTTACAGGTAAGAATGAGTAAGAGATGGTAAGTACTGGTAAGAGAAGGTAAGAAAGCGTAATAAAAACAAGTGTAAATAATTGCAACACAAACAAGAAAATATTGTATGAAAACAATAGGAAAACGCATAAATCAAGCACATCAAAAACGTCCTCGTCTCAGATATTCAAAAATGACCTAATGCTGAAACTAACTGATACAGATTTATTTTTCAGAGCACGAAAAATTAATAAACCAAAACATTAATACAATAGAAAAATTATATTCTAATAGACTTTCAACCCTCAAAATAACGGCGCTATACCATAAATTCACAAAAAGATTCTACAAAACATCTAAATTTGAAAAGGCATTGTTCCAATACCAGTGCGGCTGCTGAGTAGGGGGAGATTAAATTGTACAGTGCCAGTAGACTGGGTTTTTGAAGAAACAAATGGACATGTTCCCATTTAAGTATACAAGGAGTTGATCAAAACAATTATGAGTGGTTACTTAGTGATCTGGACGAACTTTCTGATCTAACGGAACTTTACAAAAGGCACAGTTGCAGGTTGACAGGGTAAGAGAGGGTAAGCAAAGGTAAGAAAAACAAGTAGGTCGTCAGTCTCGTTTGAAAATAATCAGAGTTCATTAATTAAACATATAAAAATCACTTATGGATACAGTTAAGATCTTTTTTCAATGCAAAAAATTAACAGAGCAAAACATGTACTATAGCAGAAGAATTCTGTTCTAATTAAAAGAAAAGGAGACCCTCAACCGCCAAAATTACGGGGCTATACTATTGATTCACAAAAATCTTCTGGAAAACCATCAAATATAGAAGGACACCGTAATTCTGTTTCGGTCATAGTGTGGCAGTCGGGGGAGGAGGGAGGGGGTTGAATTGTACAAAGTTAATAAACTGCGTTTTTTGAAAATGCAAAGAGTCAGAGTTCAAATAAAGATTTAGCCGTAACTCATCTGCTCATGGTAGATTTTAACGACTATTGGACAGAATAATTATTAGACAAAATGGGCCTCAAATTTTGCTAGAGCGGGCAGTCGGCGTTATATTGTTGCCGTGTATTCAATACAAGAAGTAACAACGAGCATTTAAGAATGAAGTAATGGAGGTAAAAACTCAAAAGATTATCGACCATCCAAGTTGAAGAGTGTAAGAGTAGTAGAAATGAAACTTTTGTCTATTGAAGAATTGAATGGCGTTATAGGGAGCAAAAAATCCAGAAAAACATTGGACGGGATTCTCGTGGAAGTATTCAAGGAGTTGATAAAAACAATTACTAATGGTTACACGGTGTTCTGAACAAACATGATCTAATGGAATGGTTAAAAATTTACGTAATTGCTAGACATTTTGTAAAGTAAATTGGGTAATAAGAAATTTTCAAACTACTAATAAGCTTTAAAGATAAGAAAGGGTAAGAAAGGGTAATAAAAACAGGTATAGCCAATTGCTACGTATACATACAAAAATCTTTTATGAAAGCGTAAGAGAGTGAACACAAGGGCAATGAAAGGTGAGAAAAACTAATTGCTACACATATAAACAAAATTTCGAACGGAAACAATCAGAGTGCATTAATTAAATACGTCAAAAACATTCTTGTCTTATATATTCAAAAATTATCTAAAGCTGAATCTAATCGACTTAAAGCACTTTTCTACAGCACGAAAGATTAGCAAAGCGTTTACTACACAGGAAAATTCTGGTCTGATAAAAGCAAAAAACTTTCAATCGTCAAAATAATAACGCTGTACTACAATTTCACAAAAAAATTCTAGGAAACCTCCAAACTTGAAAAGGAACCATCATCCTGTACCAATCTTACTGCGGCTATTGAGGAGGAGAGGATTAAATTATATAGTGCCGTCCATGGATCAAATAAAAATTTAGCCGTTTCAATTGAAGCATTCAAAGAGTTGATCAAAACAATTACGAGGGTATTTCCTGTTCTAAACGAATTTTTATAGTATAACAGAACACAAATTGATGTGATTGTTAAGTATTTCATAAAGTAAATTTTTTTTATACAATTAGTAAGCTTTGAATATAAGAAGGGTAAGCGAGGGTAAGCAGGGGTAATAAAAGGTAAAGATAGTAATAGAAACAGAGAATCCATAAATTAAAGACATCAGAAACATTCTTGTCTTACATATTTCAAAATGACCTAAAGTTGAATCTAATCGATGCCCTCAAAACCACAACAAAAGAATTCTGTTCTAATAAAAGCAAAAGAGAGTCCCAATCGTTAAAGTAGCCGAATTGTACTTTTAATTTATAAAGGGCTTGTAGGAGATCTCCAAAAATCGGAAGACATAATAACAAATAGTCAAAGATGAAAGAGGCTGTTAGACAGAATGGGCCTCAAATTTTGCTACGGAGGGTAGCAAATCTTACATCCACAACAAGCATCCAACTCAAGAAGTAATAATGAGCATTTTGGAATGAGAAATCATGGAGGTTAAACAAAGCAAAATATTACTACAAGAAAAGAATCCTGTTCTGATGAAAAGAAAGAGAGACTTTCAAACGTTAAAAGAGGTTATAATATTAATTCTAAACAAATTCTAGGAAAGAATAAACTTGTTCCAATCCCAGCGCGGCAGTTAGGAGGATTAAGTCTTAGTAGACTACATTTATTAAAGAAATAAACAGCCAAGGTTTGTCCATAACCGTTTTCCTGATAGCAGATTTTAATGGCTGTAGGACAGAAATGACCTTCTTTTATCAATATCGTGTACTCAACACGAGAAATAGTAAACGACCAATTTGGAATAGGAGGTAATGGAAGTGGAAAACTTGAGGGACTGTGAACCATCAAAATTAAACGCAAGAGCATACTGAAAAACCTAAAAAAAGTTGTAGAGAACATAAACTCAGAAAGGCATAAGTTTTAATTAGGGTTTCTGTTGAAGCATTCAAAGTGTTGATCAAAATGATGAGTACTTACTGGCTGTTTTGAACAAATTTTCATAACGAAACACTTACAAATTTCACGGGAGTAGAGAAGTAAATTTCCAAACTATTAATAAGTTTGAAAGGTAAGAAATGGTAAGAGAGGGTAAGCAAGGGCAAGACAAATAAATGCAACTAACTGCTATACATCTAAACAAAAATTTTATATGGAAATAATCAGAGAGTCCATGATATCCAAAATATTCAAACATTGACAGCATAAGAAATTAACAAAGCAAAGCAGAAGAAGAATTCTGTTTGATAAAAAGTAAAGGGGATTTTCAACCATCAAAATAATTATTATTAATTCACAAAAATCTTCTAGAAAATTTCCAAATAAAAAAGGCACCATAATTCTATCCCAACGAGGTTGATATAAACATTTAGACATAATTCGTTCACTAATAGCGTATCTTAACGGCTATTTGGGAGAATTGGCCTCAAATTTTGCTAGGGAGACTGGAAAATCTTAAATCCATGTGTGTAGTCAACACAAGGCGTAACAATGAGCTTTTCGAAATGGGAAATAATAAAAGTGGAAAACTTAAGAGACCATAATAAGTGAAGTATATAAGAGTAGTAGGAGAGACTTTTTGATGTTGAAACTCCGAAGAAAGTTAAAAAGGACAAAAACATTCAAAAGATTGATCAAAATAATTATTCGTGGTTACTTGGTATTCTAGACGAATGTTCATGATCTAATAGAGCGCTTATAAAATTCAAGCTGTTGCTAAGCATTTTTAAAGTCAACTGAGTAATAAGAAATGTTGAAAATATTCATAAGCTTCAAATGTGAGAAACTACAATTACAGGTAAGATATGGCAATGGATGGTAAGAGAAATGCCAATAAAAACATGTGCAAAAAATTGCAACGCATACACAAAAATTTTGTTTCAAAAGTGTCCGTCTTATATTTAAAAATGATCTAAGGCTTAATCTAGTCGATACACTTACGACCACTTTTTCACAGCAGTCAGTATGTAAAAGATTAACAACCTAAAACGGAGCTATACTATTAATTCAAAAAAGTTTCTAGAACATTTCCAAATATGAATAGAAATCATCATCCTAGTAAGTGTTAACAGACTGTCTCAAAAAAAAAACTTATCTGCTGTGACAGAATGAGGCTCAAACTTTGCTAGAGCGAGTAATAAGTGTCACATCGATGATATGTAGTTAATACAAGAAGTATCAAGGAGCATTTTGGAACCAATGAAGATGGAAAACTTAAGAAACAACCCGCCATCAAAATTGAACGCAACTGTATACTAAAGAACCGAAAGAAGTTGTAAAGGGTACGAAATTGGAGAAGATGCTGGGTTTAGACGGAGATCAATCAAAGCAAGTTCTACGTAGTTTGGTTGGATTGGTGAATTAACTCTTGAAGAAACAAGGATGGATCATTTTGTCTATTACTGACAACACCAGAATCAATTTAAGAAAGCACATTTGAAAACTGCTTGGAACATAATGTGGGCTAGCAAGAAGAAATAGCAAAGATATGAGAAGTACTAGAGATTTGAAAACTTTTAATTTGGCAAACTGGTAACTATTCAGATTAATATCATCTTAGAGGATCTGAATGCCCGACACAGCCAACTAACCAAAGACGTAAAGTCTAGGCGCAAAGAAACCTCAAGACTTGATATTTTTGGAACATCCTGTACAATATGTTTAATACCAGTCTTAGAGAAGGAAAGAAGGTCATCGGTTTTGTAAACGATATGGTGAAAGAAATATTGGTAATCTTGAATAACTTCCAACAAAGACTTATAAAACAAATCAGCGGCTGAAGAGCATAAATTATAAACTCAGTGATGGTAATATTGTTGCAACTGCCACCATTTCTTCATTTTAGAGTAGTTTTGGTAGGCAAGACAGCTATAAAACACGCATTAAAACTATACGGCTAAAAACAGAGAAAAGGACAAGAATATTGCAACGTCTAATGTCCATCATTCATTTATTGAGCAGCTGGAAGAAATTATTCTTTGTTGTGCAGTTTATTCAATCTTGCTACACGCTTCCCTTGTATGGATCAATGAATAAATACGGAGGAACTATGGAGAAAATACAAAGAAAACATTAAAAGTGAAAAGATGTGCAAGGTGTTATCCTAACAGATCCTATAGATGAAGACATTCAACACGAGAGGGAAGGAAAAAATTCTATAGACAAATGACAGACCTTATAGACCAAAAACAAAAAAGAGCCAGTTGACCAATTTCACTTCCTCGGTTAAATAGAAAATTTAGTAGCTTAAATTATTATATCGCTAAATTTCAACAGAATCCATTTGGAAAACGAGAAATGTTATTGGTACTTCTGAATACACACAGTTTCGTATATTCAAGATGAAAGAAGGATGCAAACACTAAAATCATCATTCGATTAATGTACGGGTTAATACACAAGAACGTTAAAGGGGTCGTGAATACCGTGGAGATGAAAGAAAGAGAACGGAAAGTGTCGACTTCCAGCTGTACCTGATGATATGTAAAATTTTGATGGTTTGATGGGTAAATGGGTTTGTTAGTCAAATTCTTTTGGTGTACTTTGTTTTGAGTATGTAGCCACTGTTTATTTGGACAATTGTTTGTATTTTACAATTTTCAAGAAAGTGAATTTGTTTAAAGCTCAAAGAAATATTTTGGACTCTTGAAACAATGAACCAAAATTATGGGGTTTAGTATCATTTAAGCGACAGTAACCTTAAAAATTGCTTTATTAGTCCCAGATTAATTGACAGAATAGAACGGGTTGCCTACTTGATTCTATTAAATTGTGTTCTAGTTCGCAAAATTAAAATTTACTTCAAAAATACTTTGAAGATTCATTTAAATCACAAACATCAGCAGAATAATAAAATAAATTGAAAAAATCACCAGAACTGCTTTAAAAACTGCGACTGATGTTGGAAAAAGCATATCAACTATTAGAACAGACAAAAATGGTTACTGCTTACTGTTAAAACTTGATGTTTTTTCAAATAAAATTTTGAACAATTTTTTTAAATGACCTATATAGTCCTAGTATTTACTAATGAACATCTGTCTAAAAGTAATAAGTAATAAGTTCTATAGTCTCAAGATTCGAAAGTCACCATCTAGAGAAGATCAAAATAAAAATGCAAAGCCCCACCTCCATTTGTATTGTGGCATTTACAGTGAAATTGCTCATTAATTAGTGTCTGATGCTAATTGTTGCAACAATATATCAATGCGAGCCACGTGTATTGCAATTTTGTCGCATGTTAAAGATCACATGACCTTTTAAAATACCCACCGTTTCAAAACAAGAGATACTACAAAGAAATTCGGTGGATGTCACCACTTATTATTGCTTACGTACCAAAATGGCCTCTATTCATGAAGAAAAAGAAAAAAATTATTGGTCCAATATTCATGTAGGCACAATGTTTACAAAAACCATATTCTCGGGAAATTCTTCAGTTCTTAATAGATTAAGAATTAGAAATTATTGACGTCGACAAGGTGGTGCTCGGCCATATTAAAATGAAGAAACGTTTGACAAGATCTCCAAATGCTGTGAAGAGAGCACGATTGGATTGATCTTGAAAAAACAATAGATGAGGCATCGGTTGGGCTCCATAGAGTCCCTATATCAATTGTTGGTTATGGGGTTACATTAAGGCTCATGTTTACGATAAGAAATCCAAGGCAATTGGTTAACTCAAATAAATAATCCGATATGTCACTGGATTACTTGAGGAGGACATAATGCACTTAATTTATCAAATTTGATCAAATTACTTATTATTACCCATATGTATATTGGATTTGATCCATTATCATCATTGGAAAACAAATTTCAATGTCTATATTTGTTATCTCGGAGTTCTTAATTTTTGCACATGTAGATACAATCTGGAAATTAATTTTCATGTTAGCACAATGTTCAAAAAAATTACATTTTTAAAAAAATTGTTGCCACTGTTCGTTTATTAAGAAAAATTAGAAATTATTGACTTCAACAAGGTGGTGATCGACCATATTAAACTCAAGAATAATTTAACAGGATCTCCAAATGCTGCGAAGAGCGCATGATTGGATTGTACTTAAGGAAGAAGAATGGGGAAGACAGGTGTTGGTCTCCATAGAGTCCCTATATCAATGTTTCGTTACGGGGCTGTGTCAAGTATCAAGTCTACGCTAAGAGACCCAAGATAATTGGTCAACTCACAGAAACCATCCGACAAGTCACTGCATTAATTGAGGAGGGCACGATACACTTAATGCACCATTGCTGTTAATAGCGGTCTGTCCAAATTACTTGTTATTAAACTGTCGTCCATATACATATCTGAGCTGATCCATTGTCGTCATTTCAAACCAGATTTTAATGTCTCTGTTTGTAGGGGTTATTTTTTTTAATTGGTCTATTTTGGGCTACACGTCCTTCATTTGTTGAAAGTTACTTTGCACTATTTTCGTACACTGAAAAGTTGACATTCTTATAACTCGGTGGTTGCCCAACAACCCCGCTGAGAAAATTGCGCTAGTTGCGCACTGGGCCTCCTTAATTAGCGCTATTGCAGTTCCTTTGTGCCTAATTTCAATAACAATCGTTAATAATATCAATTGGGCGGTAACGACTGACTCCCTCTCTACGACCCGTTTGGTGTCAGGGTCAGTCTACCTGCACTTGTCAGCGCGGCTCCCTCGAATTGTCGAATTTGTTTCGTAACCTGCCTAGCTCAATCAATTACACAGAAAAAGTTGCTTTGCAAATCGCTCGCCTGCCTTTTGTTTTGTTTTTGGCAGTTTGTGCGATTGGCGAGCGGAATTTGTTTCTGTCGACATGCGTTACGCCCGGAATTATGAAATAATCGCCGAAACAAACTCGTAATGTTTGTAATAATTAAAGGCGGACACGAGTTATTAGTTGTAGGCTTTGTTGTGCGTTGTTTATATAATTATAAATATACGTCGCCATTAGCATGAACATTGAAAGTGGCGTAACGTAAGTTTTTATGTGGTGTTGATACCTTCACCCCGTAACCAATAATATCGCTTTTTTGATGTGGTGCTGATTATGCCAATAGAATGGACTATATACGTTGGCCTTTATTAAACTTGGATCTACCACCAACATATAGTTTTTCGGTCAACATGCTTTCTCAAATGATGATGATGATCAATATTAACAAAACTTAAAAAATTTTTAATACCCCCCCCTCTCAATACATAAATGGTGTAATTCTAGTAAGTTAACGCGCTTTTTTGATAATTCTGGCAGCCCCTTTCTTATATATTATAAGATTACATATTATAAAAGATTTAATATTAACATCTTGCAATGTTAGAGACAAAATTATTTTTATTAGAAACAAATTATAGAAATTAGGGTAGCGGGTAGGTACTTCTTTAGGAACAAAAGGAAAAAACATAAACGACAAGTATCTGGGCAACCCGAGACTCGTCGACGATATTTTGCTGCGTGCAAATAGTATGGAAGAGATCAAAACTATAGTAGAAGAGCTACAAGAATCCATGCAGAAAGTAGAACTCACAATCAACATGAAAAAACAAAAATAATAGCAAATAGGAATGATGAGAGGGAGTTACCAGTGAATGGACAATGAAAAATACCTAAGGCAAAAATTAACATTTAAGGAGCCCACCCAAGCAGAGAAATTCATCTTGGATGGTCGGCTTTTGGAAAACTAAGAAATATTTTTAAGGAAACATTTAAACAAAAAACAAAAGTATTTAACCTGTGCGTACTGCTTATCCTAACTTATGTTTCTAAGATTTCGGCGTCAATAAAAACCAACATGGAGAAACTGAAGGGGGCACAAAGAAAAATAGAAAGAGCTATGTTAGAAATCAAGCTAATTCGACTTTGCAGCGGAATGAATAGCCAAACCAAAATGGAGATGGGAGGTCACATTAAATGTAAAGAAGATGAAAGATGTAGTAAAAAGACGACCTTATGGAGATCTCAAGAGCACGTCAAAGATTAGAAAACTCAATGGACAAAAAAGGCACAAGATCTGACTGAGTGGAAGAATCTTGATTAGGCGCATGTCTAAAACTGGAGTGGCAATTCCAGTATGTCAACCGCTTAGTTTTCAGAATGACAAATAAAACAAACATTGGTCTGCCCGTCCAGCCAATCAGCAGCAGCATCCCACTAAAAATGTTAAGAACTGATGCCAACTCTTATAAAAATATAAAGATTTCCTGTAATACCCGCAAAACTTCGTCATCACGATTCTCTAAAACAATTAGACCACTCATTAGGCCTGGCGTTTTTAGAACGCTATCGTGTTGAATGAAAAAGGTCAAACTGCTAAACTTCATGCGCTGGTGTATTTTTGGCGCTCTTCTCACACTCGAGACTTGTATTGGAAATAAGCTCAGGCTTCCAAATTATACTTGATACCACAATCAGAAGGTAATAGCTCTTTGCCCCCAAACAAAGAATCGCAGAGCACTTTGCAAAATATCGACCTCTAACTGGCCAATAGATACAATACCTCTGCTCTCGAAAAACCCAGACGTCATCTTTTTAAAACCATCATCTAGACTTCTATTCATTTTGCTTCGAAAAAAATTCTCATATATAATGAGATTTCTCGTCCCAAAACCTTAAGGAGCGGATATGTGAAAAGAATTTGGAAAGGCAGCCGGAAACTCACTCTTGGGGATGATCAAGATATTACGTAATAAAACGGCATGGCGCACGCAACATCTGGGAAAATAAAAGCGTCCGCTTATAGTTTAGAAGGTCAATGCGACATTTATTACCAGGACACTCATTCCAATCACATTAACCTTGGGTCCAAATCTTTCGCTGCCTACAAAACCAGGTCCTTGAGGCTATTGAGCCGGAAACCACTAAAGAGATCCTCTAACTGGATAACATTCCTAACGTTCGTATCAAAACTTTCTCAAAAAAGCTATCAAATGCGTGATCGCTATAGCTAACACTGTCTTTTGCGACGTTCCCTTCCAATGAAAGTTAACAGCAGTTATAATTCGTCTTAAACGAAGGAAGATGGACATTTTCCCCTAAAACTATCAACTCATCAGCCAGCTGTCAACCTTGAAGAAGGTAGTGGAAAGGACCAACCACACTCTCTGAAAACAACGGTCACGGGTCCTGGAGCTGATCCCGGAGGGTTGTTCGACGAAATTCAATTATTCCTTAAACTGTGCACTCCATGTGCAAGCTGTTTAACTTCAGTTTTCTCTAATATCGGAGCGTTGTGTGTCAGCAAACAACATATATGGTACATTTATTACCAGAAGCAATCACCTAGTAGGTCAATATGCGGTTGTAGTTGTTGCGTTGCTGATTGTACGTTGTCATTGGCTGTCAAGGTGGCTATCACGGTGTTTTTTGTAGTTGGAGCATCTGCTGGGTAAGCCAAATTGGAAAAGTGGAATTATATCATTTAGTTTTTCTCAAAAATTTTGGACATAAGGGGGAGGAGGCTTATCGGCCTGTACCAGGCTTAACAAGCATAATAACTTGAGCAACCTTAATTGTATGAGGAAGTAACACTCTCAAGATACTGTTGTACGTGGTAGTCTTCTAGGAAGATTTTAAAGTATGTCTCCTACGATTAAGTCATAGCCAGGAGCTTTGCGAGAATTGGTAAGTCGTATTTGTCTTCAGACCTTAGTTGGGAAAACGCTTTCAGAGGACCTGAAAGTTGGCAGAAAGCGTCGAGAAAAGCTTTAAGATTAGATTGAGGTGATGGCGTCGTAAAAAACCAATCATCTGCTCTTTCCTTACTCGACCTAATCCAACTATGACCCGACTTTTTAATTTTTTCGTGGCTTTTCATTCAGAGTGGCCATCGGGCGAAAGTTTTGTGGTATATTGCTTATATGTTTCACGTCGTGCGTTTCTTAATATTGCGTGCAACCGATGAGTAAAACGATTATACAGCGTCTTGTCTTGTACGTTTCTAATTCTTTCCCATGTTTGTCTAGCTCAATAACTAGCTCTCAAACATGCATATTATTGATTTTAATTAGAACTGTTGTTATGATTGGTGTAGCCTTCCATGGAATATCCTATAGCAAATGGCTATTTTTTCAACTTTCGGTGGGGCAATAATTAAAGACAAGTGTAAATAACAAAACGGTTTTATTACCAAGAGTAAAGTACAATCAATGTTACTTTTCCCTATAGTCACCGTGAATATCGAGACATTTGTCATGCCGGTGGATGAGTTTTTCAATACCCTCTTCACAGAAGGTTGCCACCAGCTTGGTGAAATAGATTTCTGCGGTATTTCGAAACTCTTCGTTGGTGTAGAAGTGCTGTCCTTACAAATTTCTCGGAAAAGGTGAAAGTTACTTGGTGCCAGGTCTGGACTGTACATCGGGTGATCGAACACTACCCATTAAAATTCTCCAAGAAGCTGTTTGGTTACCACAGCAGTATGCGGTTGTGCGTTGTCATGTATCAAAGCAATTCCAGAAGACAACATGCCTCTTCTTTTGTTCTGAATGGCTGTCCGCAGTCGACGTAATATCTCCGGCTCCATAAACTTCATGAGCAGCACACCTTCCTGATCCCAGAAAATGGTTGCCATGGTCTTCCTTAAACGTTTGTTTGAACTTTCTGGATTTGTTCGGGAAGTTTGCGTGTATTCATTGTTTATATTTGTTCTTTCGATTCTGGATTACCATAAAAAAATAAGTTTCATCTCATGTGAGAATTGATTTTAAAAACTCTTCCCTCTCATCAGCGTAACATGTGAGAAAGGCTAAAGCTGATATCATATGCCGTTTTTTGTGGTCCTCAGACAACATTTTGGGAACCCAACGTGTACAAAGTTTTCGGTAGTGTTCAGATCTGACTTTAAAATGTTTGAAAATTCTACATACAATTCACTAATGGCAAACCTACGTCTCTATCGAATCACTTGGTCAACTCGCTGAACAAAGTCTTCACTAGCGACAGACTTGCGTCCTTATCCACCTTTATTACGAACATGAGTTTGGCCATCTTTAAATTTCCTGCATCATTCCCGCACTCATAAAGTTTACACCATAAACTCAGCTCAGTCTGCGATGAATTTCTGCTGCGCTATTTCCTTCTATCTGTTGAAAACGAATAACACTGCGCAACTCGTACTTGGCGGGAGAATCAGTCATGCAGGCCATGTTAATGGGGCTGCAGCTTAGCTCTAACTGATGTCTTGGACTAGGGAGTGAGAGATGCTATGGTGGGGAAGCTGCGCAATAGCGCAATGCGCAGACTGTTCCAGTTGATTTTGAAAGTAACCTCAACTACTAAATTTAGAACAAAATCTTAGGAGAACAAGTTTAGAGATAATAGTTGTGCTCACGACGATTATTATTTCTGAGTGGTCGGAAGATATATCGTAACTAACGCTCTGCTTAGAGGTAAGTACCTGTAATGCTACAACTGCAAAGTCGAGGAAATCCGGTAGTTTGTTTGGATTGGTCGCCCAATAAGTTGTCACTAGTAAAAAGATAGTTAAGACTGCAATGAGTGTCTTTTAGATATTGTCCTTTGGGATTTATTAATCTTCCCACATCGCATGTTGTCGTTCTAATTCTCATTTACAATAAACTTTTTCTCAAGAAATTGAAAGAACTCTTCGTATTCTGCAATGATGATAGAGTATCTTGGTGAACTCTATATCGCTGCAATTACAAACGGACAAAACTGAGTTTCTACTTTAAATTTTATCTTTGGCAAGGTTAAAGTACACATACTGTGCAATCGAATTTTTCATGATTGGATGATTAGAGAAGTACGCAGAATAGTATGGTACTTTTATTGCGGTTCTTGGTATTGTATGGGATTCTGGTATGAGTGAAATGTCTACTTTTCATAGCTGTGGAAATGTTATTATATGCCATATTTGGCATATGGGTTGTAAGACTGTTAGCGTTCCACAATGGAATTCGCAACGTTGACGCCATTTCATCTAAAATTCTACGTCACCAACGAAGTGATTCTCAACCACCTCTGCCTTCCAAATAGACAAGAAATTATCCTCGAAAGAAGTGTTACCTATCATAAGAAATAGAAACCACGCCACGTGGACTCGCTAATTGTTTTTGGTTGAACGTGGATTTTCAGCATACCAAACCCACCGTTTTGCCCATCAAAGGACTAACGAGGCGACATTTTCGCCATAAATTCGAATCGGACATCCCGCGTTTCGCACAGACCGCCGAAATTTTAATTCTGATTTGCGGCAATTAATTCGTTGCGTGCCGCCGAGATCGGCGGATAAAATGCCTCATTGGGCGCTTGAATTATTCAGGGAATAATTCGTTCGTGTTGTACCAGGGTTTACGACAGCTCGGCTGGAAGGCTCCGAGATATGTGTAATTGCGTAATTAATTAGGATGCGTGCGCATTAATAATAAATTAGGGGATATTTAGCGACGATAGCAGGCGAGCTTAGCTCAATTATGTCGGTCAGGTGCAACAGTGTTTACACTCCACTCGAGCGCCCGGCCGGGCCCCTTTCTCACAGCCTTATATATGGCGACGTCAAATCGCCGATCCATCTGCCCTAACCCCGGCATTAACGAGCAGCGTTAAGTACGAAATTAGAAAGCGGGCGCGCGTTATTAATTAAGAGATATGGTTCGTTATCGGTATCGATTCGCCAAAAGTGGCCGATGCACAAAAAGCGCATTTAAATGAGTGGTTTGCTTTCATGTCCCTTCCGATTGCTTTCGGGGATAATTATAAATAAGATAACTTTTTGCCGGCCGGTTATCGTTAATTGTCGATAATTCCGGCCGTTTATTTGTCTTCTGTAATCACAGCTGCCCACGAGCACAGCTACGGCAACACGGGGCCGGGCAATAAAGTACTGAGACTGCAGGCTGCCTTGGCCTTGATGTTTTCCCCACTCCGACCGCGCTGGGAGCGGGGAGATCTTGCGGATTCCCAACTGTGTAATGTGGTTATAATTTTGTCAAATCACTTTTCATCCATGAAAGCGCTGCTGCAAATTAAACTTCAGTAGAAACTAGAAAAGGCTGGCTAATGCGCCAAAATCGATTTTGTCAACAAGTAGCGGCCAGCGATAAATTTCGGGCTGCATCTAATTTTCCCTCGTCATTAGCGCGCGAGCGACGGCGAGAGGGTGGTCGGTGGTGTATAACCGTGTGCAGTTTCGCAACACCAACCACATTATACGCCGCAGCACGTCAACATTCGCCCAACACTTGGTTGTACATTCATAATGGCCAATAATATTACTCTAGAGTATATGCTAGCCAAATCTGTTCCCATCTCATCACAACCTTTGGCCGCGCGGCGCCGATGACTAACAGTTGGGCTGTCATTACCGTATCGCCCTGAACAGGCAGCGGCGCTATTGCAATCATCAGATAATTGGGAAGAGAATGAAATTCAATCTAATCCATACACAATTTTTTAGAACTATCTCTCTCTAACACAACCTTTTTTATTGTTTTTAGAAAAGAAAATTTATAACTCCCAGCAACTATAAATCATAAAAAAACGCTATTCAATGTTTTTATTGATCACTATAAAATTAAACTAATACAAAAATTCTATTTAGACCGTCACCACCCCTTCCTTCACTATTTCCAAATCGATTCAGTTTGTTTCGTACTTCCTGTATGCTTGTTAAGATAATTTTACTTTTTATCTTAAATTTAACCAATCAAACAGTTTTTGAGCAATTAAAAAACACCATTTTTGTGCAATTGTAAATAAAAATAAAAAATAACATTAAAATAAATTAAAATTTAAAAATCCAAAGCAAAGAGTACCAGGAACTTTTTGATGCTGCCTTGTATACTCGATAAACGTGGTTAAAATATTAAATAGAAATCTTGGACGAACTATTAAAATATTCATCAAGACGCATCGAAAGCTGCTAGACAGGTTGGATAAGTATGTGTAACTGCTAGAATGCACATGACGTGCGTTATGCAATGCAGCCGCTATTAAATTATCCAATAAATGATAAGCTTATTGAACAAAAAAATTTTATAACGCAACTTCTGTTGAAAACAGGCGGAAATAAAGATGGACTACATATCATGTTGAGTATACAAGGTCTAACAAGAAAGTTATAGGACTAGTTTCCCTGCTTCAGTTGCCAAGCCTGAGGTTTTCTACCGTAAACATGGTTTAACCTTGACTCTCACATCTACCAGTTTATCGCTGGGCGCAACTGGTTGTAATGTAAACACCTGCCAACAACAATTGTAGAAATATTGCATACCTTAAATACAATGCACAATAATATTTTTCTTTCAATCAAATTATTTCTATTTATGTTAGTTTTTACTCCAGGATTTTTAATTGTTGCAAAATGGTATTGGATTTCTATCTCTAAATACTGAAATTATGTATAGGAAATCATCGAACATCATAGCGAGTTTTGCTTGTATATCCCATGACTTTTATATATTTAACGCAAAGACCAAAAAAGGTTCTCTTAATATAGAGAACGTTGTAGTGCACATCTTTGACTTGCCAAATAATCAGAAACACAAAAAACAAGGACAGGTTAAAAAGTACAACTTATCCAACATTGATAGTTTCGTTAAAATGCAGTTAAGGCGAAATCTTGATAAATAAAGTAAAGACAATACATACAAGTTATGTAATCATTCTTTTGTTTCTGAGCCATATTACTTGATTTTTATTTTTCCTAGTTCATCTAATACATTTCTCCCCCTTTTCTCTAAATTTCCTTTATTTATCTTAGAACTTAGGCCTCTTCCAAGGCCTTTCATTGTTCCAAATTTTTTGACGTCCGCATTTATCAAATTTGTCGATATAATCAGTCATTTTCTTTTTCTTTCCATGTCATTGCTCCCATTTGTCGATTTTGTTAATTTATTATTATCAAAAATGCCCTACATAAATATAATAATTTTTACCTTTTGGTTAAAATTCGATTATGTCAATGATAATATAATGTAATGTAAATTTAGGTCTTTATTTTTGACTTGCAAAAAAATAAGAAGAGCCCTGAAAAGGTATAGTTTGGTTAACATTGCCAGGTTAAATGTTTTTCTCTTTCTTTTTGCTGCAAAATATTCATTCAAGTTCTTAGGATCGTCATTGTATTACACGCAATAAACAATTTTTTTCTTAATATTAGCATAGTATAGAGCAATAAAAAATAAGAACAGACCTAAAGGTAGAGTTTGGACAACGCTAGCAGTTTCATTGGAAGGTAAATGTATGTCGAAGAGTAAACTTTGTAGATCAAGTAAAAAACAACTAAAACATACATAAGCAATAATTCTCTTTTTGGTCCGTTTAACTTTACTCTTTACTCCTTTCCTTCTTTTTAACTTTCTTCCAGTCATATTATAGAAAATAAGCCTCTTCCAAAATTATCTATTGTTTCTGGTCTTTTGCTGTCCGTATCCATTTTAGTTTACTAAAGTCTTCTTCCATCGATGTATTCCAAATAATTATAAGCGCATGTAAAGACTAATCTTTGTAGATCAGGCAAAAAAACAAAAGCATACTAGCATCTCTTTTAGTTTATTGAATATCTCTATTCACCCATCTCTTTTTTAACTTTCCATTTATCTTAGAACATACACTTACATAGGTCTTCTAAGGCTTTCTATTGTTCTATCCCAGTCCCAGTATTTGTCGTCTTCTTCTCTTTCTCCTCGATGCCATCATTTCCATTGGTCTATTTTGTAATCAATCTACTTATTATTGCTGAAAACATCCTATAGAAAATTATTAACATGACAACGATTTTTGCCTATGACAATTTGGTTTAGTCCATTTAAATTATTGTGTTATTAGACGGAAGATAAAATAATCTTCTCTTAATGCTAGCACGATGAACAGGAAGTTTTTATATACATTTTTGATTGGTCAAATAATTAAAAAAAATAGTTAGGGTTTGGTCAACTCAAAAAACTAACATCTTCGCTCTCTTTCCGTTTTTTATTCATCTTAACATATATTTTCTCCAAAGTCTTTTATTTTTCTATTTTTGCCATCAGCATTTATTTCATTATACCGGATCTCTTCACGTCATCAAGCCATCTCTACTGTAGTCTCCTTCTTTTCCTTTCGTGCCTTAGCCTCCATTGATACATAGATCAAATAAAAAGTAAAAACTAAAAATCATATACGTTAAGTAATTACTCGATTTTTATTTCTTTTAGTCCATCAAATATCTTCCTTTCTCCTTTGTTTCTCTAACTTTTATTTATTTATCTTAAAACATAAACCCTTTCAAAGTCCTTTACTCCCACATACACCCCAGTGCTGTAACTTTGTTGATATAATCAACCCAACGTAACCTCTTTTTCTCTTTATTATTATTACTAAGAACGCCCCATAGAAAAACAATTAATATTATGATTATTTTTGCTTGACTATCTTTTTGGTACAGTGCATCAATTTAAATTATTAAAATGCTAAACATCTACTATTATATTAATCAACTCAAAGATAAAAATTTCCTCTAAACGTTAGTATGACATAGAAAATGTTCTGATTTTTAACTTATAAAATAATAATTAATCTAAAAAGCATAGTCTGGTCGAGCTTCGCCTTGGCTGCCTGGCCCTTGCCTAGGTCTTTTGGCTTCGTTTTGAATTTAGTTTGTGACCGTTTAGAAAGCGGGCGACCGGCTTTAAATTATCCGCGTTTTGACCGAGAGTTCGCCGGCGTGTTTGATTGGCAGCAGAAATATTCATTTTCTGCGAGGCCGTTTTGATAAAAGCCAATTTTGTGACGAAATCCGATATTTTGCCGACCAAATGAACCCCTTCCCGGAGGTCCTTTTGTTTCCCGATTGCATTTGGGGGTTGAAATTTTTGCCGGTAAAACTCAGTCCATTTTTTTCTTTG
Organism: Sinelater perroti; assembly: GCA_036346155.1. Lineage (NCBI taxonomy): Eukaryota > Metazoa > Arthropoda > Insecta > Coleoptera > Elateridae > Sinelater > Sinelater perroti. Next base: position 16,948,073 of record JARFIY010000254.1, on the reverse strand, counting down.
CTCTGACTCGGCAAGGAACGAAAAAGAAACTTTTGCACCAGGAAAGACGCTACTGATCGGCCCCGCTGTGAAGTTAGGGTAACCTGTCCTATCTTTTCACCCACACCTTTATATCCTCTTCCTGGAAACCTCAGGACCAGCAGCACAGGGAACCGATTTTTGCGGAAAAGCACCGTTTCCACAGGTTAGTGTTTTTAGCTTTAGCTTTTGTTTGAAGTTCTTTTAATTTTAAATTTAAAATTACTATACAGTCCACTTTTTGGCAACATTTGGCGATCATAAATCAAATAAAAAAAACTGTTCCTCTACCATATTTGATGTTTATTTCTTTTAGTCCTAACATCACTTTTTTTCTTTCCTTTCCTTACTTTTTCCCTTTAACTTTCTTCCATCTATTTTAAGACAAGGTTTTCCATTGTTCTCGGTCCAGTGCCGCCTGTTTTCATTTCAGCTCTCTTTATGTCATCAACCCAGCACAATTGTAGTCATTTCCTTTTTCTCCTTCCATGTCATTGGTCTTCATTCTATTGGTCTTATTACTGGAAACATTCTATAGAAAAATGGTTGACATCACGACAATTATTGATTGTCTTGTAACTTTTGGTGCAGTGCGTCCGTTTAATTAAATTAAATTTAATTAAATTAAATTAAAATGTAGTTATTTTCAAATGATTTGAGCAGTACCTTGATCGCTCCTTTTCCCATTTTTGTATTCAGCATTTCTACTCAAAAAGAAAAATTTTATCCTGCGATGTTGTGTCTTGAACTTCCTCCCTTACACTTTTTTAGAACAAGACGCTTCCCCTCTTGTTAACAAAGGGCAATTTGCTATACGGGCCGACCACGTGGGGTAACTGGTTTGAGGCTGAAAAAACCCTTATTTTCTCAAGCCAAAGCAACCATAATCGTCCCCCAAATGAGTTTTTTTTTTATTTAATTCGAGCATAAATTATTCTCTTACCTACCAAAACAAGATCCATTCTAGTTAGTAGGATCATCACGTTATAGATCTATCATTGTATTGAACGCAAAGGTCAACAAATTTTTTTCTTTAAGTTAGTGCACTGTATAGCAAGTTTTGTTGCAAATTGTTGACCAATTACGAACGTGTATAAAGGTACAGTTTGACTAGTTTGATTTGGTAGTATTCTTAGAAACTAAATGTATAGCAAAGAGCTGTAAGCGTATCTGAAGACTAAAAACTCAAATAAAAATATTAAAACATATATGTTATGTAAACATTTTCCTGTTGCTGGACCATAATGCTTGGTTTGTATTTATTTGAACCCATCTAACATCCCCCCTCTCTCTTTCTCTTTAACTTTCTTCAGTTCAACTTAGCAGGTAGATCTTTTTCAAAGTTTTTCAGTGTTCTCAATTCCAATCTCTAGCGTTCTCCGATGTCATCAAGCTAGTTCATCTGTGGTTTTCTTCTGTTTTTTCTGTTCTATGGACTCCATTGATTGACTTTGCTGTCTCATTTACCAATCATTATTTCTTTGTTAAAATTCAACTTTGAGCTGAATTATCCTTGGGTTATTCTTTCTGTTTTGATACTCCATCTCCCTTTTCAAATTCTTTATCTCTATCGCACCTTTAATTCTTTTATTATTTTGTAGATAATCTTGTTTCCAATTTATATGTTCCAATGTGTTATTTTAGTTGTTTTTTTCCGCTAATGCCTTTGTTGTAATGTGCATGACTTTATGTTTATTTTTCTTGTTGGTAATTTTCATTTGCATAATAAGTTTTGTTGGCTCTTCTAACCTATTTCATTGATTTGTGGTCTTTATTTTCTTCTTTATTGAATTATTTATGAGTAATGAGTGCCAATTTTCAGTTGACTTCCGTTATGTAAGTTTTTCTATCCAAATTTTAAGCGATTTTCTGCTCACAGCTAATCTTACTAAGTTGTTTTCTCTTTGCCTCCTGCTTTCCAATTATTTTTGTTAATTTATTTATCAGTTTTCTACAGATCTGCCTATGTTATTTTAATTGTTTATCTTGAATTGGACTTGCAATTGCATTAACTTCCAAAATTTTGTCTCTACTAGTGTTCTATTGACAAAATATATTCTTCCATTAACTCTTCTGTATAACATTTTATAACAATTGTATAATATAGGCGCAGTAGTGTAACATTGTTACTAAACTTCCCACCTGATATAACACATAATCGTGGCAGTTAAAAATGGTAAGAGGGGGGAGGGTAAAAATTTAAACTGTACAGAGCGCTGTACAGGTGTACTCAGGAATTATCAAATAAAAATAAATACAGTTCTCATCGATTGGAGGCAGTTTGTCTGAATTGGCCTTTGGAGGATCGATTTCTTCTAAACCTACAAAGATGGACCCACCTTATCCAAGCAAAGACATGATCTTTTACCGCTTAAACCGAGGATAACAGTTTATGAGCTCGTTAAACATTTTCTATTTCCTCAGGTAGCTGTGTCAAAATTACAAAAATACTCTAACCGCCTTACTTAGATGTTAGAAAAAACTTCTTACAGAAATTAAACTTTGAAATTTGTGTGATGTAAGCGCGATAGATGTGCGCAACAATGCAGACCACCTTCAATAATTTATGGCTGCAATGCAAACTTGACGCGGTGGGTTGTAGATCCAACAAATTTTTGTGAGTCTCATCAGCGTTTGGGTTAATAATTAAAATAAAAATGACTAACTTTTTATTTCGTTATTATGTATATTAATTAATATAATTTGTTAAAGAACTATATATATAATAAGATGCAATCACCAGTAATAACTCCTTCGAATATGGACTCGATATGATCAAGAAGTGTTCAGTGTTAACACTTCTGGTTTGACTAGGTGACCGCATAAAAGTCTTTTCTGTATTTTTACGCTATAGTTAGCAGCAATTTAATTTATAACTTGATTAAAGAATGGCTAAAACTTTTTCTAGAATGTTGGCGGGAGAAAAGAACCAAGAGTGAGGGGAGGAGGATTGATAGAGCTTTTTCGAATCAACTGTAACTGAACCACAAGAAAAGAAAGCAAATCAAAGTTTTTGACATAAACCTCAATATGTTTTTGTCTGATTGTCCTTCATTGTCTGGCTATGTTATCAAATATACCAACACCAATCTATTGGTTGTGTCATTGCTGAGTTTATTTGGCTATTGTACACACTATTGCAGTCTCCCGTGGATTATTCGTAGGAGAATTTTCTTTTAGAGAAATTCCATCGAAGAATGTCAAATTTACCCCAATCAAAATTCAACCAAATGATGAAAATAACTCTGAAAACAGCTCAGGTTTAAATTGGTTAAAAAGTAAACTTCACTAATATAAAATACTTTTCTGACCACAGATGTGTAGTAGCCATAGCAAATAAAAAGAGAAATTTATACTAAAAAGGCTAGAAGAGACTCTAAAACCGATGGGAAAAAGAAGTTTAATTCAAACGACAAAATAAGGCCTAAGTGATAGTTTTTACTACTTTAAACTACCACATAAAGGTAATAGTGTCCAGTAAACATTCCTTTTTAGTTGATCTATGAAATTACGATAGAAAAGGAAAATTAAAACGGACAGAATGTTTTTGACGCACCTGACTAGTTAATACCTAAAGAAGAAAAATCAAGTGAATATCAATCGTAACGTAGTATTTAGTAAAAGTAACTTTTATGAAATTTGGACGGTAAATATTTAAAATTCATAGATCTATTTGTAAACTATCAGCACACCCAGACAAAGAAGTGAACCCTGCAAGCGAAATGTGATATCAAGCAACATCTAAGTTTGTACGACTTAGGTTCTAAAGTAACCTAAGCACAGCACCAAAAATTTTTGAATAAATTTTGAAAGTAAATACTCGTCAAACTTTCAAATCTAAAGGCAAAAAATCATAAAAAAGGCGTGATACTTAAAGTTTTCATGCGACAATATAAACTTGAGAGGGTAAAAAATATGTTTGTGCTGACAGGAAAAACGCAGCTATGAAAAAATGCGTTAATTTTTCGAATGATACCAAAGCATGATCTGCACCGAATCTGAACCGATAAGTCCGGACTGTAGTGAGGGTATTCCAATGTAGCCAGATCAACTCCTCAATTTTTTGTCGTTTCGACAGCTATATTGAACTGGGCGCTGTCATAACTCAATATAACGTATCGGATTGGAAATCTGTTTTTTCTGGTGATAAACGTGTTTTGTTTTGTCAAAAGTATAACGTCCATGCAGAAATCGATGTGAAAAATTCTATGATATAAAAAATTATAGTTGCAAGCACTTTTCCAATTAAGAGCCGAGTTTTGACTTTCACGCGTGTAAATTCTCCTTTTTCCTCACTACCTGTTGGCTTGTTTGGATTTTAAGGTATAATTGTGTACCCAAACTTGATCCCAGCTAATAATTGGGTATAAAAAACCTTTTTTTAGCTGAGTAATGTCAATAGTTATTTTCCGGACACCGATTGTTTTGATCTTCGACGAGAAGATTCCACAGGAGATACCCATCTCCTATTTTCGAAACGCAAAATCTTAATGATTGCTTGACCAGCTGCTGCAGTTTGTTTAGATCTCAGAAGCACTTTCAACAACAGTTAATCGAATGCGAATATTCTTGATCACACTGATCTTCAAATAATTCGGATTAATTATTTTGTAATTCTAAGTTGTGATGATATGCCCCTTCATCGCAAAGAGCCTCACCTTCAGCCTGCTAGCCCGTCAATAATCGTCTGCACATTGCGAAACGCAGCGTTTCTAACTGTTAGCGAGAAAATAAGGGATGATCCGTTTTGCAGAGAATTTGAAACCCAAGATCTTAATGATTGATGGCTACCAATGCGAATAGTTTCCTCTGGTTTTCTGAAGACATCAGTGACCTTTATTTTTAACTGCTTCTAGTGTTTCTGAATCGTAATGGTGTACTCAACTTTTATCGCAGGTATAAAGAACCTCACCGCCAGCCTTCTAGCGTGACAGTAGTGGTTTGCACAACTCGAGAGACTATTGTTTCTGATCTTCGGCGAAAGCACAAAGGACTCGCCTTAGAAACTTTTTTCGAAATGCAAAATTGTTGGCAACAACCAGTTTAAGTACTGCTGCAGCTTATTTTAACTTCATAACCAATTTTGGCAACGATCAATGAGTGGTTTAAGAACTCGGCGAACAATCCGAAGGTTTTCCTTAGTTGCATTAATCCTTGGGCGACGGTTGTGACCTTCATTTTCAATTGATTTGTGTCTTCCAGATGCTGTTCTCGAAAGGTGTTTTAAGTCTCTTTGAAATCCCAAGCTGTTTTACTCTCTCTTGATAATAATTCGTTTTGAAAACGTCTAAAGAAGCGGCAATTTAAGATACCTCATGGCGCGTGAATAAAGTATAGTTTATATTCTCATCCTTGTATATAGCTAGTGTGAAAGACCTACAGACTCTTCTGCAGTGAATTTTTAAACTGGTGTCCAAAAGAAACCAAAACAGGAAATTTAAATTGTTCATCTCAAGAACGACTAATGGAAGCCTAGAAGGAAAAGGTTATCTCTTACACAAAAACGATAAATAGAGTGTAGAATTAGCTCGTCTGCGAACTATTACAAGACAAAACTTAAAGTTTGCAATTCCTGTAACATTTGTCATCTTTGGCGCTCTGGAAAGCAAAGCTTTTGCCGCCATAGTTGAAAAGTTATAAAGTCTGAATTAGAAAATGAAGCGTCAAGCTTTCAAACTTATTAATAGAACATTTTTCTAGATGACCTCACATAAATAATAAAGAGATAACGGCAAACTGCAAAATTTGTAGTCTTTTGAAAGGAACAGTCATCTCAGAAATTATAACCTTCTCAAGTATCTACATGATGAAAGAAATTGTCATTGGTACCAAATTACTTTTCTTTGCCGGATATTTGCAAAGTACAAGTTGAGGTTTGAATATCAAAATGTTTCGTCCAATTTCGCTATTGCCTATTGTTCTCTTTCGACATGGGCGGTATTTTAGAAGTTAAATGAAATATCAAGCTCTCAAAATAATTAATGGAACATTTTCTATGATGTTCTCACGTATAAATAAAAAGACAAAGTCAAACGTGCAAAACTTGTAATCTTGTGAAAGAAACAGAAATTACAACTTTCTCAAACACGTATATGATAAAAAAAATTGTCATTGAAACCAAAAAGCTTTTTTATTGTCGTAAAAAGTACGTCAGTTTTTGTCTTTCATAATTGGTCGGTTCATTTCCAATATAGTATCTTGTTATCTTTTACCGTAATATAGTACTCCACGTAGAACATCCCCTTTCAGCTCTTCCAACTTACAATTCGGCACGTTAAAAAGCTTCCTGTTTATATTTTCATCCATGTATATAGCTAGTGTGAAAGACCTGCAAAGTCTTCTGCAGATAATTAAACTAAAATAAGATTTTCTTATATAATATTTACAAATAAGTCGTAAGAAATGCAATTAAAATTGTTCTAACTCAAAAATGAACACTGAAAGTCTGAAGGAAAAAAGTTTCACTTACACAAAAGATAAAGTTCAAAAAAAGGCACAAGAAAAAGACAAATCGAATGTGGAGTCGGTAACGTAGTATTTTGCTTTTGCTTCAAATTAGCGAGTCTGCAAATTACCACAAGGCAAAATTTAAAGTTTGCAAATTCTGTAACTGTGGCCATTCCTTGAAAGCAAAGCTTTTGGCTCCATAGACAGAAAGTTATTAATCTAAACTGAAAAAACTACATTTTACCAAAAATGGCACGCCAAGCTCTCAAATTCACTAATAGAACATTTTTTCTGTGATGATCTCACGTATAAATAATAAAAAGGTAAAGTTAAAATATAAACTAAAAAGAAGAGGAGAACGGGAATCTGGGAATAAAATATTCCATAGAAGTAAAAAAGCTCCAAGGACACCAGTAAAAAGGAAACAGGGAAGTGATGAAAACTTAGATAAATTATTAAAAAATGATGAAAAAGCAGAGATGCAGCTGATAAGAGAAGAACAACAAAAAGGAAATAACAAACTAGAAAATTGAGAGAAGAAAATGAAAACATTAGAAAGGAAAACGGAGTGATTAATGAGGAAAGTGAGAAAATGAAAAGGCACTAGTAAAACTAAATATAAGAGTGAAATGTTTAGAGAAGGAAAAGAAACGAAACAATGTGGTGATAGTGGGCCTGAAAATAGACACAGGAAATCCAGATGCGCTAAAAATAGCCATGGACAATTTTGTTAAACAAAATTTAGAAATCAAAGTATGGCGACAGCAGGAAATAAGGTGGAAGTGATGAAAAACAACAGCAAGTTGAGGCACAACAAAAAGCAGAAAATCTATATTCATGATGATCAAACGGCAAAGAAAAGGCAGATCCAGAAGTACATCAGAGAAAGAAATAGGAAATAAGGTAAGATCGGTTTTTCCAAAAAATAACAAGGATTGAAAAGACTGGACATGAGGTAAAAGAAAAAACAACTAAGAAGCTGTAAAAGAAACAAGTGAAGAGAAACAGGACTCAAAAAACTAGTAAAAATGTTCAAAGAAAACCAATAAGAATTTGGGGAGAAAAAAAATTAACATATGCATAGCAGGATAGAATGTAGGAGGAGCATTAAAAGATTTGCAGACGGAAGCAGAAAGATACAACATTTACGTATTAGAAAACCAAATAAAAAAATGACAGTTGTGGAATTAAAGAAATATATCCCGTTTAATAGTAGAAACGAAAGGACATTTGTAACAGGTTTCCTAGTAGAACATTTGGTAAAGAAATTTACCCCGATTAGTGAAAAAATGTGCCATTTGTAAGCAAAAATGGGAAGTAGGAATATCAACATTCTCAATATACATGCACCGACGGAAGAATAGGAAGAAGAGGAAAAGAAAATATTTTACGAAAAAAAGAAGTTTTCGATAAGTTCCCAGAACATGAGTTAAATATAATTTTAGGAGACTACAATGCAAAAGTCGGCGAGGGAAAATGCCATCAACCGATAATCAGCAAGCTACAGTAAATATGAAATATGAAACGAGAATAGATTGAAGCTGATTGGTCTAGCAGCAGGTCAGATCAAAATTGTAGAATTATGAGCACCTAATTCCAACATAATAACATACATAAAGAGACCCAGGTTTCACGAGATGGCAGAACGGTAAATTAAATTGATCATATAATAATACACAAAATGTTCAAGAAAGCCATATAAGATCATATAGAGGGAACAGTTAGGATTAGACCAACTATTGGTGAGGATAAACACCAATTTTAGTACAATAAAAAAGACAACAGAACGGTCAATGCTAACGTAGAAACATTAGAAAAGACAAAACCAAAATACCAGAAGAAGATGAAAGAAACTATAAATGAAATTTACTAAGAAGGACTAATAATAAGGAAAATAACAGTAAGATAGTAAGCAGAAAAAACTAGAAAAAACAGATAAAAATTATAATGTAAAGAAAGTAGAAATAAAACACAAGAAGCAAGATTGAAAATACTGGAAACTAACGGACTGGAAGATGTAGAAATGTACAGAAATCAAAAAAGAAAAACAAAAAGTATGTACAGAGACATGAAAATGGAGTGCTACGAAGTTTGGAAAAACATTAGCAAAGAAAAGATCTTGGAAACTTTTACCAAGAAGACAAAAATACAAGGCAGGGGAGATCATCGAGATCTCTGTTTTGTAAGGACCAAAAAGGGAATTTAGTAGGGGATGAGACGGAGAGAGTATTTCACAGAAATCTTAAATCCAAAACACGTCATAGATGAAGCGAACGAAGAGGATGAAGAAAACTATAAGAACGAAGATGAAGTAGAAAAACACCAACGAGTCAAGCAGCAGAAGAGATTATTTCACAAATGAAAAGCGGCAAAAACCCCGGAGAGGAAATATAACAACTGAGCTGATAATAAATGGAGGGGATCAAGTAAAGAAAAAAATGCAGGTTAATATGTGAAATGTTGGAGAAAGAAGAGATGCCGAAAGCATGAACTGCTAGAACTATAGAAAGGTAGCATTATTAGACCACATAAACACTCAAAAAATATGTAATACAATATCAAAATCGCTTTACAAAAAATGATCCAATAAACAGAGCAATGAAAAAGCTAGAAATACCTAACAAAATAGTAAAACTGACAAAAATTGCATTAGAGCACTCAACAAATAAAGTAGAAAACAATAATCTAATCTCTGGAACATTTAAAGCATCAACCGGACTAAAATAAGATGACCGATTATCTGCAACACTTTTAAATATAATTTTGGAGAAAGTGATTAGAGAAAGCGTAATGAATCATACTGAAACAATAATAAGCAAAGGGCCATCAATGTCTAGCGTATGCTGATGATATTACTATTTTGGCAACAACGAAGAAAGACCTAGAGAGCGTAACACAAGAATTATAAATAAAGGTAAGTGGTGTGGTCCAAAGAATAAAAGAGAAAAACCTATGTACGTGTATATGAGAAGATTAAACGGAAAAACAAATGGAGGAAAGATAAAAATGAATGAAAATGGGGAAAGTAAGGAGTTCTATCTATTTAGAAAGATGGTTAACGGAGGATGGCGACAGGAAGAAATAGTAGCAAGAATAGCAAAAGGAGTTCGTTGTGGAGACGCGCCGAGGTCCAAATTTTATATTTCGAAAAGCGAAACTGAGAATATACAAGACAGTTCTACGACCAACAGCGACTTACAGATGTAAAGAGATAAGGAGCAGAAAAAATAGATATCTAGGAAAGGAGAATTCCTAGGAAGATTTTCGGCGGGGAAAAAGATAATATAGGTATATGGAAAAGAAAAACTAACGAGAAGTTGAGGTTGAAGTTTGACGAACATACAATTACACAGTTTAAGATTTGCTAGGGTATATAGAAAGAAGAGAAAACAATCGTATAGTGAAAAAAGTCTACACCTAAAGTCTACAGTGAATAGAAATAGAAAATAAAAAAAAAAAGAATCTACAAGAGAAAGGCATAGTAGACTGGAGACAAAAAGCCAAAGATAAAAGAGCAAGAAAGAAAATATTAGAGCCTAAATGGTCTGTTAACGCTACATACATAAAGTCAAAATGTAAAATTTATAGTCTTGTGAAAGGAACAGAGTCATCTCAGAAATTACAACTTTCTTATACATCTACCTGATGAAGAAAATTGTCATTTGTCTATCAAAATTGTCTATTTTCACTATTGTTTCTTGTTCTTCTTGGATGTGGGTGGTATTTTGTAAGTTATTTGGGAATTGTTAAGAACAACCAATTCGATAGATAATCAGAACATTCAGCATTTCTTCGATTGTTTTTACGACTACGAGTATTTTCAATCCTCACATAATTAAGTACAAAGTCTGCTGTCTTCTAGCGTCTCGGCGAAACAACTTTTTGCCGAGTGCGATCCGATCATCGCCAGCCAAAAAAGGGTTGCAATCGCGCTCATCGTAAGCGCGGCGCGCCGGAATTATGAAGATCGAAGCCCATCATAGTATCGATTCCAGGGCGAGATTATTCACCGAAAATTGGGCGAAATAGGAGCGAGCATCTGCGCCACCGAATCGCCAGAGGCACGCGCGAGCCACCCTTGGCAAGCAATTGTCCATTGGCTCTTCTTCCCGGCTCTTGCCGAGCTGATTGGCTGCGCGTGCCCTCTACCGTAACACATTGGCCGGAGAGCTTTCCGTGGAAGCTCGTCACACGTTTCCAGCACGGCATAGTTTGCAGTCCGATTTCTAGAAAGTTGCGAAGGGCTGCGGCAGCGGCTCGAGCGCCCCGCTCCCCGGCATTGCCCTCGCCATCCTCCTGATAAGGCCAGATTTACGATCTGGCTGCTAATTTCTACCGCAAAAAATTAAGGCAGAAAATTCCCTAGCAGAAAAGCTCGCTCCGCGGGCAGGGCGGCGCAAGCGGCGAAAAGCCCGTTACATTGATAAGATCGGCAGATAGCTGGAACATCGGCGGCCAGTCTTTCCGGAGCGACTGCACACTAAAAATGGCTGCTCTGGAGGGCGGGAAGTTGCGACCCTCATCACGGGTCATCACCGTTACAGTCAAGTGTCCAGCAGTGCCACCGTGAACGTCGTCATACGTCCTACCACCGCCAATTTTCTCCTCTGTAGGCAGCCAGACTTAGGGGAAGTACCGGATGATGCACCGGCATCCCTGCCCGCTGCTCTAACTCGCTTTCAGGTTTGCAATTTTTCTACTGTTAATTAGAGAAAATTTTTGCGCGTCCGATCCAATTTTTTCGAATTCTATTTTAAGGGCTTAGAGCCCATCTGGAGGGCGCGCGTGAAATCTGTGCCCAATAAGAGGGAATTAATGCCTGTATGCAAATGCAATGAATAATTTAAGATGCAGCATGCGATAGCGCTTCTGCGTGGCGGCCGCCGCCTAATTCGCTGTCCACCTGTACGCCGGCGGAGAGCGCGCGGTCCGGCCCTTCGTGCCGGCCGGCGAAAAAATTAAATAATCCGCCTCGTAATAACAAGCCGGGGCGCATTAAAATGCGTGACCGCGGATGCAAATGCGAGCTAACTACCAGAATAATTTGGGCCGAACACGTCGCGGTTGCGCTTATGATTCCGATTTACATTAATTTCGAATTTTTCACCACGAAATGGCGCATGGAATTAGAGCGCGCTTCTAATTTTTATTGTGCCGTGCGGCGCGCGGTCACGCGCGCGCGCGGCGCCCTTCGGCCGATTGCGGTGTAATGAGCGGCCTGAAAAAATCCAAACGAGCCGTATGTATCCGATGATTATCCCGAGCCGGGTAAATATCAATCATAAGGCGGTGCCTCTGTTCCTGTCAGGGCACGAGTCCATAAATAATTCAATTATTGAAATGCTCTACGGTGACGGCGGCAATCCGAGTCGCTACTGGGTGGCTTCATTAAGAGAAAATTGTCCCGTCTAAGCCGCGTTCCCCGGCGGGGCCGTAATCGGGTTATTAAATGGCCGCTCTCCGGGAGCCGCCTAATAACGGGACCGGGAGCGCGCGCTCCACAAATCGCCCAAATTATCGGCGATCCGACGATTCCGAAGCATAACCGCCAATTTGCTGCCTACCCCTTTGCAGCCGCACAAGAACGGGCGAGCTTAACAAGACAATATTCAATTAATTGACCCCCCCCCACCCTAACAGTTCCTTTTTCAAAGTAATTCCACCACTCGTGATCAAGACTTCTGAACCCCCAAATTAAAGGTGTGGTGCCACCAACCACCAAATAAGACATTCGCTTTTTCTAGGGTCAAATTTTTCTCTTTATGCAAACCAGCCGTCCAGTCTTCGCACAAAAACCATAATTGCTTTTAGCATTTTTGCTTAATTTGCGTTTTTTCTAATTTAGGGATCAAATAAAATTTGGAAAGATACCAAAATTGAGGCCCCGCCCCAATGTTAAACTATGAACTGAACGAAAATTTTACTAATTTTCAAAAATTCTATTGTCAAATTCGAATTAATTTTGTTAGACAGAAGCTTTATGACGAAAATTAAGGGACATATCACCAGCACTTAGCTCAGACACAATTTGTTTGAATCCAATCTCGATTGCGACATTAAGTCCCCCCCCCTCCAAATATGAATGAGGTTTCAACAACTTTAGTTGCCGATTAAAAGGACAAAGTTATCAAAACCAAATTGTAGCTCCGCTTAACTAAAACTAAATTTCTCTGGTTCAATTTTTGATTTGCTATCAGTTGGTCTTAACACCAATTTTAAATTTTCAAAATTTTTATGAGCTCAGCTTCATTACAAAAATGTAATAGGCTGCTTAAGGTTGAAAACGATTTTTTGAACTTTTTGGTCTGGTTTGTCGGCTATTTTTACCAAAAAGAATTACAAATTTGGTAAGAAAGCAAAAACATTTTATTTGTTTAATCACATCATGTTTTTTATTTTGTAGCTTGGCTTAAAATTCAGCAGAAAATTAAGATTTGTCGATCGATTGCTCTGCGTTCAATTTTTGACTATTTTGATATTCTCAAAATTCTCATGAATCTTTTTCATAAGATTGTTCGGAGCAACTCAATTTGTTGCAACTTGTTGCAAAAAGATCGAGAGCAAAATATGATATTGCTTTTTTTATTATTTTTATTAATGATGAACAACAATAAAAATAAAAATTTTCAATATTTCATCATTTTTTCTTCAATTAAGTGCCGTTTTTGGTTTGCGTAAAGTATCGTCATCTTAAATTTTGACTGAAAATCGTTTTTCACGTCAAAATAAATTGTAAAACTCCTTTTCAATAGAAATTGCTAAAATATTAATTAAAATTACAATTCGTTGATTATTAAGATAAAATTCTCAAAAAACCTGATTTTAGATACTCAATAGCCGTTCAACCATTTAATATAATTGCAAAATTCAATGCGCTACATAAAGCAAAAAAATCAAAGCAATTTTTGAACACTTGCGCTATTTTGTTCGCAGACAATTTTTGTAATTGTAGATTCCGTCAATTTGGTTCAAAAATTTGACATGAATATTCCAATTTTCTAGTCCCGAATAAGCAAGCTGGGAAATATTAAAAACAAATTCTAAAACACTTTTCTTGACAGAAGTTGGTTATAAATTTAAATAAATTTAAATTTCTTGGTTGCAATCAATTCTTGATTTTTTTGGCATTCTGCAAATTCTGCTTAAGTGACTCAACAGCCAAAAAACTGCAATTTTGTTACAATTCGACACTACTACTTGAAGCGAAAAACCAAACCAAAATTTGAATATCAATAATTTTTTTGATCCTCGACAACTTTTATAATTTCTCTAACAGTGGTAATTATGAGCTTGGTAACAAAAACCAAATTTTAAAGTTCCATCAGTCGTCTTTTTATTTCTGGTTTTTCGGATTTTTTGTGCACAGTATGGCCTTTGATTCTATATTGGCATTAAACTCGACTGCAAATCTTCTTAGCTACAGAAATATTCGAATCAATTTTCAATTCTTAGTAAGGAGGAATAGAATTATTAGAAAATAAAAAGTGGCACCGGTTTAAATTCATCGGTTCATTGGTCTGGGTTTAATTTTTTATTTTTTGATATTTCCCAAAATTCTCAAAAAATTAATTTTCAGATCAACTCAATGGTCGCACGACAACTTAAATTTATTGCAATATTCAATGTGCTACTTAAAGCAAAAAAGCAGATCAATTTTTGGATAATGTCGCATTTTGATCTTAGAAAACTTGGAAATTTTCTACCAAGAAAGTAATTACTTTGTAAAAAAAAAATTAAAAGATTCTTTCAATTTACTTCAGCTAACTCCTCGTTTTATTGATTTTTAATTAGAGCACATTAATATTCCAAAATTTTTGTAATCCGGAATAAGCGAACTTGGAAATATCAAAAATTAATTTTAAAACATTTATTGACAGAAGCTGGCTAACAATTTAAATTTCTTGGTTAATTGGTCTAGGCGGGCTCATTTTTAATTTTATTTGCTTCCTCAAAATTTCTCTTTTAATTTCTTGGTTTTGATTTTTTTGTGCCTTCAATATTAAATTGGTATTAAATTTTACTGTAAGTCTTCTTAACTACAGAAATATTCAAAGGAATTTTTAATTCTCAGTCAGAAAGAATAGAATAATCAAAAATACAAATGTTGTAAAAGCCTTCACCAAAGAGAATAATTAGAAGCTGACCAAAGAAATGAGAATATCAGAAATCCACCATTTCTTCAATTAATTGCTTCGTTGTTGACCTGTGGGTAGTACCGTCCTTTTTCCAAGTTGTACTTGAAATTCGACAATAAGCATTCTGACCTATAGAAATATTCCAAAAAAATTAATTCAGCAAATTTTGCGTTTTCAAAATTTTCTACATTTTTATAGATTTTTTAAGCGACTCATTAATTACAATACTTATCAATTTTACTTTAATACGCTACTAGAAACAAAAAATCAAGATCAAAATTTAAATGGTATTAATAATTTTAGAAGTTTCTCTACCAAAGATGATTAGGCGTTGGCCAGGAAAATAAAAGTTTTTAAATTTCAATACTTTTTTTAATTTATTGGTTTTGAATTTTTCTAGAATTAAAATTAAAATTAGATAGAAAGTAGTCTCAGCAATATTCCAAAAATGTTTTAATTCTCTGTAGCACCGACTTATCCTGTTCAAAAAATTCAAAATTTTCAAAATTCAAAAACGTTTTGTTTTGTTTTGTTGCACTGCCATTAATTTTTGATTTTTTGACGTTCTCGCAATTTTAATAAGACAACTCTCCTGAGACAACAGCCTCAAAGCAACTTAATATTATGGCACTAATTCAATGCGCCATTTGAAGCAAAAAATCAAAAACAAAATTTGACACGGCTTTTTGTTTGTCCCTCAGCTACTTTTATGAAATATTTATGAGCTTGGCAACAAAAATAAAAGTCAGTTTGCGTTTAATTAATTGCCAGATTTTTAGTTTGCGCGCAGCATGGACTTAAAATTCGGCAAAAAGTCGTCTTGCTACATGAATATTCCCAAATTTACTAATTTTGAATAAGTAAGAAGAAAGATATAAAAAATAAATTCTAAAACTCATTTTTATTAGAAGGAATTAGACAAAACGAATTAATCAAAGTTAAAATTTGTCTATTAATTGGGGGAGATTATTCAGTTTTTGATTTTTTGACATTTTCAAAATACTCCTCAATCTGTTTATGATTAACCCAATAGTCGCAAAGTAATCCAGTGCTATAAAACTAGTTTTTGTTTCTTGTCAATTCTCATGAGAATATCTAACCAAAGCAGAAAAATTGAAAATTTAAATTTTTATCAATTTTTCTTCATTTTACTGTTCGGTTTTTGATTTTTGTGGTTAACTTCGCCTTTTTTGTAGGTCGGTCTTGAAATTTGACCTTAGTTATAGGAATATCTACAATTAATTGTTCCACAGAAATATGTTGTAAGAATTAGCTATAAAACTGCTAAAAAATTAATTAAAGTTCAATTCAAATTTTGAGTTTTGACATTCTCAGAATCCTGGTAAATTTGTTTAAGATTGGCTGGACAGCCAGAAAATAATTTCACAGTTCGTTAAGACATTTTCAATTTACAAAATTTTTGAAAAATCTACCCGGCACCTATTCGACTTTTCACAAAATTCAATGGGATACTCAAAAAAATTAAAAAATTTAGACATTGATTTTTCGGTTCGTCGGTTATCTCTAATTTATTTTCTAATTATGAGCTTAGCAAGAATAAAATGAAACTTGTAATGAATTTTGAGTTCTTGCATCGTTTTTCTGTTTGTTGGTCTTATAATTTGACAAATGGTTTTTTATAAATATAGAAATATTTCCAATTTTTTCTAATTTAAGATAAGTAAGAAAGGAATATCAAAAATAAATGGTAAAACGCGTTTTTATTAGCAGGAACTGATAACGAAATTTATTTAAAACGTTAGAATCCCTCAGTTTATTCGGCTGTGTTTAATTTTTGATTTCTATGTTCTCAGAATTCTCATAAATCTATTCAACTGCTCGGATTTCGATTTTTTGTAGTTAACCTTGGCTTTTCTTGTTGATTGGTCTTAAAATGTAACAAAAAGCGGTTTTAGCTACATAAATATGTACTGAATAAGCAACAACTGAAATATCAAAAATAAATTGTAAAACACAAAACTATTCAATTAACTAATTGATTTTTGATACAGTTTTTTGTCTTTTGGCATTTTTAATGTTCTCATAGATCAATTCAATGACCACAAAATAATTTAGATTTATTGCAGAAGTTCAACGCGCTACTTAAATCAAAAATTCAACAACACAATTTAAGTTACATCCATAACATTTTTGCTCGTCGAAAATTTTTACATTTCTCCACCAAAGATAATTATGAGCTTAGCGAAAAATAAAAACTTCACAATTCCATTGGTTATTCTTTAATTAATTGGCGAATTTTTTATTTGTTTGCGCACCACAATCTCTTTTTTTGTAAGTTGGTTGTGAAATTGGACAGAAAATGGTCTTAATCTCAAAAAATATTCTAAATTTTATTCGACAAGGACAAAACTATCAAAATAAATTGTAAAACTATTTTTATTGGCAGAACTTGGTAAGAAAATTAATGGAATGATAGGTTCTAACACCGCGCGTGAGAGCACGGACTGCGAACAGAAAGGTTAAGGCTCCCATATGTTCGCTATCTCTGTCCGGTCGTCGCACATCATCTCTGACGCGGGGCGAGGTGGCAAGTGTCCTGCCTTAGACACCCGCCATTATTACCCCTTGTTCGAATGAACGCAGGTAATCAATTATTTTTAGTGACTGAGTAGGCCACCCGCCATGCATCAGAAAGCACCAGGAATTGAACACGAGTCCGTCCACATCGCAGTCCGCCCCTCAATCACGTGACCACGTTGGCGTTAGGAAAATTAATGAAAGTTAAAACTTGTCAATAAATTTGATTTTTAATATTCATAAATTATCAGAAATCTGTTGAAGATTGACTAAACGGCCACAAAACAATTTTATGGATAAAATTCAAACAAAAAAATTAAAAGCAATTTGAACGTCAACAATTATTTTTGCAAAATTTTTGTATGATTCTTGATTATAAGCTTAGAAAAATATGAGAATTTCAAAATTCAATAAATTTGTCTGCAATTGATTGCTGTGTTTTTAATTCAAAAGGAGGTGACCGTAATTCTAAATAAATGAAAACGGTAATACGATAAATAAATTGTAAAACCTCTTCTTATTAATAAAAATTTTAATTAGCAATAAAATTCGTCGGGTAACTGAGCTGGATCAATCTTTAATTATTTTGACATTCACAAAACTTTCAAATTTGGCAATTTTTTTGTTCGGCTATTTTTATGAGATTCTTTGTCAAAGATAGAATTTTAAAGTTTTATCAGTTTTCTTTAATTAATTGACACTTTTTTATATTTTTGTGGTTTGTTTCGCCTTAAAAATATTAATGTTAGTTTAGTATGTAGTAAAATTTATCACTT
The DNA here is from genome assembly GCA_036346155.1 of Sinelater perroti. Taxonomy (NCBI): domain Eukaryota; kingdom Metazoa; phylum Arthropoda; class Insecta; order Coleoptera; family Elateridae; genus Sinelater; species Sinelater perroti. The sequence goes on along the minus strand of JARFIY010000254.1, from coordinate 16,930,159 downwards.
AATTGGCGTGTGTTGAGTTTTTGATTTTATGACGTTCATAAACGACTTGAATACAATTCTCTATATATGATATACTCCCTAGATTTTTAAAATTTCCATGAATCTTTGTAAGACCTCTCAAATTAATAGCCTCAGAAGAATTCAGGGTTTGACAAAATTTACGACAGTTTCTCTGAAGTTCTTCTTCCAAAAACAATTAAAAATTTACAAAAAAGTAAAAGCCGCATTTTTTATTTTAGAAATTTTTTGTGAATTTTTCGGTGTTTAAAAATCTAAAAGATGCTTTGAACCCCCCCTCCCCTCTTAATGCCCAAATTACTCAAATTATTCGTAAAACTATTAATTCAATGCCTGCAAATTTATTTTTTATTGTTGAAGCGTTTTTAATTCAAATTCATTAGATCATGGTAATTTTCTTGCACAATAAGGTTTTTCAGTAGCGGATTTTCAAAAATTTAGCGACTAAAATTTGTTATTCCTCATGTTTTGTAATCATTTATAAAATTGCAAGTTAACAGCACAATCCATTGCATTACTTAGAATTCAAAAATGTTTTCAAATTCGTCCACAATTTTTATAATTAGTTAGGATCCCCGCATTCTCAAATTCTTATAACGACCAATCGTTACCAAACACAAAACAACCTAATTTTTGGAAAACCTACCTCTACTTTCTTAAATTCTTGCGAATTTTTGTAAGACTACCCTAAAATAGCCAACTTTTTTGAGAAAGTTCAGTTCAATGTTCCTCGACGACCAAAGTTCAAAAAATGGCTAACCAGACAGTGCTACTTCAATTAAATCCAAATTGATTTATCAGCAGTCTTCAAACATTTTGGAGCGTCTTCAAGAAATTTTTAAAAAACATTTTCAAAATTTGGATAATAAAGGTTTCTTCTTTTTTCCAACTGTAATGGTATTATGTTTTCTTCCTTTTTCTTTAAATAAGATTAGTCTCTCTCTTTAGTTATTTTTTTATTTTATAGTCTTGCAATTCTAAATTTTTTTCTCGATCACGCGGTACTACTATAAACAGCCACAAAAAACTGAACAACCAAGAACGCGTGCAATTCAAAGTTAAATCTTTGAAAAGCTGTACAAGGTTATTAAGAACCGCTAGATGTTGGTTACATTCTTAGAATACCTCGGCTTTAACCAACGAAGCGCTGTCAGTAGTCAACAGCCGTAAGAGAATTCGATTTTGGTATTAGTTTTAATGAGATTTTCCACAAAAAGGGGGAAACATTGTGAGTATTGTCTCTTTTAGTGAAACTGGGGTTCTTCAAATTTAAGTAAATTGTCGAAGTTTACATATTTCAATACCTCAAGGTATCGTCAGTTTATTTCTAACATAGATTTTACTGACATATATTTTCCCCCTCCCTCCTCAACAGTAATATACAGATATAGATCTACCTATTGCTTTGATTTAAAACACCTCTTTTAATTGCTTGATTCATTAATCATCCTAACACTTAAACTGGGGCTGACGGTACCTATCGAGCCTACAAACTACCACCCCCTCTCGCTTTCCGTTCATGACTGTCGGATTACAAGCCAGCAGTTCTTTCAACCAAAGACCAAGATGTGATAGTCAGTTGACCTTCCCACCGACAAGTCCTCTCTTCGCCGCGTCCTAATCAATTTGCCGGCGCCCACAACAAGCTAACGATTTTCGCCATGCACGTGTGCGGCTAACTGCGGAATAAAGTGGCAAGTGCAAGGCGAGGGAATGATGGCTAATTCGCTTAATTCAGCTCACCTTGCGACATTAGCATCTCAAAGCTGAAAACGACCCCTCGTCACGCTTTCGGACACGGTAACTTTCGCACACGGGCGCCGAAGCGCCCGCCGCGATCAAGCGGCTCTGCTGCGACGCTTTCATGGCGAGCTTTCAGCGATAGCATCGTTGTATGCAGATGATTTTCGCAGGGCAGTACAAGCGTGCATGTTTTTTGTTCCAGGACGGCCGCTGCCCGCTGGGTGCCCCGAGGATGCCTCATACTGGTAAGTGCTTTTCCAATTAATAATGCGATCGCTGGTCTTATGCGAACCAGGCCTTAGGACTAAACTTTTTAATCGGCCCTAGTACACGAAATAATTGCTTAAACAAAGCTTTCGCTTTGCAGCTGATTTATATCGCAACTCTGGGGAGACAATAAGATCCAGATATATATGTGCGCATCCTTCCACTTTTAATTGCCCCTAATTAATTATGCAACTGTAGCTCCTTCCACACTCCGATTGTTCCTATGCAGTAGAGTTTGTTAAGGCGGTTTATTAGCAAGTTCGAATTAAACCAGCGGTTATTTTATTCTAATTGTTGACAGAAACGCTCTTAAATTTCACCTTACGCTTTCTTCCTTGGAATATTTAACTTTTCGTCAGCACGGATAGCTTATTTAAAAAAAATAATGCTACGTTTAATTACCTGTGTTCATTTATTTATTACCGCATTATGTGAATGTAAACTTAAAAATCTGGTGTGAACATCACACGACTTTCCTTATCCTATTATTATAAGATTATACCGGGTCCATCGTCTCGGCCCTGCGTTGCTCTCGTCCCGGAACTTGTTATTTTAAAAAAGGACGAGGCGCGAGTCCAACTCTCGAAAGCTGATTAAAATAAACAGTACAAGACAATAATTGACTCGTACTTAAAATTTTGCTACGTCACTGAAGGTAACCGTGCGAGCTCGGCCGCACAGCCTTCTCCATTATCGCCTGCGTGCTTCCTCCTGGCGGCCAAGAAGCTCTCCGAGCGCGCTCTGATTGGTCCGTTTAATTAATTTTTAATCGGCTATAACTTATTTATATGACCTCGGATCAAAAAATTTCATTGCAATTTTATGAACACCCGGTATATTAAAAATCCTGAGCTTCAATTTTTTTTCGGGTTCCTATTTTACCAACTTTTATTTTAAATTCATGTTTATCTCATGATAACAAATTATTTTTATCCTCATAAATTTTTTGTATCTTCAACCTCAGCCTATTTTTACCAAAAGCTTCGCACTGCATCCCCTACATACAAGTAACTTGCATACCAAATTTCTAGTTCCTAGTCCTTACGGTTCTCGAGATATCCTGTTTACTGACAGACCGACAGACACACACACACACGAACTAATGGCTCAAACCAACTTTTTTGGTGTCCTGAGGCTATAATTCGTCCAGAATTGTGAAAAACTGGGTAGGTCAAATTTCCGCCGATTACATTACTTTCCTTATTATAGGATAAGGAAAGTAAAAAATTATGTGCAAAAGTCAAATGCAAAATATGCCTAATCCATACTGACTGTTTAGGTCTAATCCACACTGTTAATCTCTTTATAAGTTTACAGCAAACCATGGTCTTATTTTTTAAATTATCAAGTGCAACTAAACGATGAACCGTCCGCTGGGCAAAGTTCAGCCAATAAAAAAAAATGCTAGGTACAGGACCGACTCATGGTGAAACCCTCTTTGTTGGTACTTTGCTTTTAGTGTAGGTCCTTTAATTTGGGTTTCAATAAGCTGAGCTATGGCGATATTCTACTGGTTTGCTGCATAAATTGTTTTGTTTGGTTGGAATATTTTAAAACGCAATTTTTGTTGTTTGAAAAATTCGATAAACTATCATCGTTACGTTCACTTATAGGTTCTAAAATGCATCACCAACTATCAAAAATCTAATATTATCTAATGCATATGTAAGCTTAGTAATTATTACCTATTTGTGTATGTTTGGCCCATCCTCTTCTTGTTTGATGTTTAATTTCAAATTTTTTTTATTTCCTACCCTGTTTTCTAAACTTCTTTTATCAACTGTCGCCATTTTCTTAGATTTCTCATTTCTATCAAGCTAAAATTTAGCATAATTATTACTCTGGTGTTAATTTCTGTTTCTAGGTATGTTTATCCTTTTAAAAATTTAGGTCAAACTATAAAAGTAGTATTTTTTTGTCTTATTATTATTAAATCTATTTAGCAACATCTCCTATTTCAACTTTCTTGTTAATTGGATTTCTATCACTGTGGGTTAAGATACGATTCCTACTCTAAGGGTTGGTTTACATATACCCGTGACGTGTCAGTACAATGCTAGTAGCATTTTTATTTAACATTCCAACGATAATACGTGTTATTCGTTTTTATAATATTTCACCTTTTAAGATTTTTTAAATTTTTTTATACATATTTACATAGACTGCAGTATTATGTAAATGTAACCTTCAAGAAGAATTAATTAGGAAAAAATGCAACATAGTAACAACGGTAGCTTTGTTACCCAAACTACATTTCGATCTGTTTGTAAGTTTAAGACATATCAGAGTTTTACTTTTGAAGGGGTAAATTATTTAGTGCAACTGAATGATAAACCGTTTAGTTACCAAAAGTTTATCCAATAAAGATCAGATAGCATGTGCGGAATCTAGATTTGAATGGGATGGTGCAGCCATCTTTGTAGTGGTGACAAAAAATTAGGATCTAGATGGGCTAAAGGATGCAGTATTTTGCTTTTACGTCACACAATATTGGTACAGGTTGTTCTGTTTGGTTGGACTGCCTTGGATGCAATTTCTGTTTCTTATTAGCTATAATTGCTAACTAGTAATTTGTGTATTGAGGATTATACATTCAAATTATCTATCTGCGTGTTGTTCTAGTGCAGGATTCTTGGTATCTTATTGTTTTCGAAACTTCGTTAACCATTTTTTAGAATCGTCACTACAATCATAAAAAATCACCGTTACTCTGGTGTTAATTTCTGCTACTATGTATATTTATCCTATTAAAAATTTAACCCAAACTTTTGGCTTTCCGTGTTAATTAGGAATATTACATGATTTCAAACACTTGAGTTATGATGCGATTCCTACTCTAAGGGTCGGTTCACACACCTATGACATTCCAGTACAGCACTGATAAGTTTGTGTTTAACATGATACGTCTATTTTTGTGACATTGTTCTCTTTATAGGATTTTCTTATTATCTATTATTGTCTATTTACTAATCTGGATTAGTGAATTATTTGAAGGTGATTATAAAAATTGTATTAGAAACGAATGCAATGTAGTAGTAACGGTAGCTTTGTTACCAAAACCATTAGTTTAGGTCTGATCCATAATGTCAATCTATGAAATTAAAACATATCACAGACTTACGTTTTAAGGAGTAAATTATCAAGTGCGACTAATGCATCGCCAGCTGGTAAAATTTATTCAATAAAAAAAAAATAAGATAATAAATTATATGGTGTTTTGCCTTTATATCGTACATTATTCGTACAGGTTGTTCTGGTTGGTTGAGATATCTTAGGATGCAATTTCTTTTGCATGGAAGGCTCGCACAACTATAATAGTTACATTAACTTACTTGTATATTATTAAAAATATATTCCAGTCTCTACTTTTACTAATTCCTGTAATTTTTTAAAAATTTTAATATTAAATCCATTTAGGTATCCTTCATATTTTAAGTTAAGATGCGATTCCTACTCTAAGGGTCGGTTCACACATACCCGTGACGTTTAACACGCACATCTGTCAAATAAAAATTAACCCTTTAGAGGTTTGCTCTTAATATTGCCTTTATAAATTACTTGATCTTGAATACATACGAATCAACCATTACATCACTGAACGGATACTTCACGGTTGTATGAGAATTAGCAATATTGTGCTTCTTTCAAGTGCTTCCTTTTGCTTCGGTCAAGCTCTTGTCCTGGCTCCCTAATATCAGTAAATCGCCAAGGAAAATATTTATATGTTTATGACGGGTAGCCGAAAATTTAACTAATTGGCAGGGCCGTGCATTAAAATTTTATGAAACCATCTAATTAGCTCCCGCTTATGCCTCTGCATTTTTCTTCCACGTTCCCATATCGCCACATTTATCTGCAGTTAAACCGGTACATAAATAACTATTAATTCACGATTAGCAGCAATAACCGTGAGATTAACAGCCGTAAGATTCGGAAGGCGCGCGGCCGGGCGCTGCCGCCAAAATATGAATAATTAACGTTAATCAGATAATGGGCATGAGAGGAAATTACACATATTTCTGTCGATGCAATTAAAACGGGCGATGCCATCTCCTGAAATACCGCGGCCGTTAATAAAAAATAACAGCTAATTGTGCCGGGATGCGCCGCAGCGCCGGGCGCGCCATTTGCATGCGTCGCGCATCCTCGCCGGCAGCGGGCGACAGGTAATTGAAATTTGCAGGTGAGTGTCAGTCTGCGCTAGGAACAATTTCATAGCTATTTGGGGGAATTTTGGCGTGACTCCGAAGACAAAAATCTAATCGTTTTGGATCCTCATAAAGTGTTTTGGCAGGTGTGGCTCCTCCAAATCACGCAACTCACGAATTGCTTTTTTGGGCCTCGACAGTGGCACCGCGCCGGCCCGCTCTAAATGGCGCGAACGGACTTCGCCCTAATTACGGCTCCACTTGTAGAATCTGATAATTTGAATATCATTGTTGCTGTGTATAACACTGGATGGTTTGTTTCTCTTAAATTACTGGATGATTCCAAAAATTCGCGCGCAATTAAAATTACTAAAAATCATAACTAGCATTTGCAAACGACATAGTGACCTTAACAAGAACTAGAGAAGAATTAAAGAATCATACCAAATATAATAAAGTAAACAAAGTAAATAAGAACAAAGGTAAATCTGGATTAACTTAGAAGTTAAAGTGGAAGAAGAAAGATATAGTTTTAATTTTGCATATCTGGGAGTAGAAATTAACAAAAAAAAGGAACAGAAAGCACCAAAGGAGCAAGTTGTAAGTTAAAAATTTTGAGAGCGAAAAATTTCTCTAGCACAGCAAAGACTCGATTATATAAGACGGAAAAAAGACCAGTAGCGTTTTATGCAAGTGAAACCTGTGTTTTGAGAGCGGAGGATATTAAAAAAATTGAAATCCAGTTGAGAAAAATTCTGGGGATGATTTAAGATGGTGTAAAAGAAGGGGAAATATAGAAAATAAAAACAAATCAAGAACTCCAACATCCTGTAAGAACCTCTCTATCACTGCAATAGTCAACCAAGCCAGAATCAAGAGATTAGGGGATGTGTTACAAGTGAAGGACAGTAGAGCACCAAAGAACGTTACATTCGAAAAAATGCACTAAAAACAAGAAGTAGAAGACCCAAGAGAGCATGGAGGGTGTGTGGAAGAAGAATTACTAACTAGAAAGCACAGCCCAGGGATAAAAATAATGGAAAAGAGTGATAGAAAAATTCTGGCCCTCAAACGCCTTTCGAGCTGATGCATGATGGTGATAGTCTAGTCAGTACCATTTTCTACAACTGCCTACCAACGTTTCACTTCCTTCTTCAAAAGAAACTGCATGTGGTTTTTCTTTAAAAAAACCGTGGGGCAGTTTCCACACCTTCACTGAACCAATCTTGCTATTCAGACAATTTTACAGAGACCAGAACAGAAACAAAATCTCATAGAGCAAAGTCTAGAGAACACGATAAATGCTGCAGGATTTCCCCCTTTAAATTCTTCAGTTTTTGCAGCGTGTATTGGGTGACATGGATAACACCTTTTCGACTGCTCAAAACTCGAAGTTCTCGTGAATTTTTAGTCCAGCGAGTTATTCACAGTACTTGCTCGCCATGATTGTTTTGCTAGGTAGAAGTTCGACCAAAGCAATTCTTTGTTTTGGTCGAAAGCATTATCTTCATTAGATGCAAACCTACTTTTACCACTTTCACCTGCATGTTTCCTTCTCACCTCTCATGTTCTTTTCATGACGTACAAGCAGAAAAATGACCACAGATGTACAGTCTAACCGCGAAATACAAACGTATTGTCAATGTTTAGGCTCTCAGCAATCACCTCAGTTTTTATCTTTGCTTAAATTTTATCTATTTCTAAAGACCGTCCAGAGTGGATTCGACGGTCCAGATGAAAATGGCTATTTTAAAATGCTCAACGATTTTTGTGTTCTAAAGCAGGATCATGGGTTAAATAAGCATCCCAAATGTTTTAGTTGCAGTTTCAATACTCCAGAATTCGTATAACGTGCAACGACGCAAATGTAACTTACCGTTTTTCATTTTTAAATTTTTTCGCGCACTAACCGACCTCCCGTAACGGTATCTAACGCTATAGTCCTTAGGCATACAGTATGACCATAGACAAACATTATTAGGTACGGCAATAGTGAGGGGTCATGGTTGCACACGGCAAATTTTTTTCATAATCTTCAAATTAGTTCTAGGTGTAGTGAGATCAACCAAATTGGGGGGATAAGATTATCTGAGACAAAGGAGCAAGAATTCCAAGTAGTACGTTGATATAAAAAATACAGAAGAAGACAAACTAGAAGAATAATGCGGTAACAGCAAAGCAAAGGCAGTGTATATAGATTTCAGAGTTATCACCAACTCTATAGAATGGAAGATTTCAACACCAACCAATTATTTCTACATCGGTTGACATATACATTTTCGAAAGAGATAGTTTGCTTAGAAGAATCTTTGTTATCATCATACATTTTTCCTTTTCATTATTTTTGCCCTGCAGAACATTACTCATTGCAATAAATAATTTTATTTTGTGTCTATATGCATATTTATTTTTTTAAAAATCTCAACACCAACGCTACTTACAGCAAATTTATCTCATTTTATGAAAAGCGTGATTACGTATTATGTGTCACTTCAATCCTCTGGAGATACCCAGAAAAAGTTCCTTATCATCCAACTGACTTATAGAGGTGTTAAAGACTTTTAGATATGCAACTTGTTAGAAACCAGCTAGTAGCCTACTGAAAAGAAGAAGAAGAAGATATGCAACTGTGGTAATAGTTGCATCGACAAAGGCGGGGGCAACTATTATGAGTCGCCAACACATCCTGGTATGTATAGCGTGGTAATTTTCATTTGTCTAAGTATGCGAATTTTGAGAATCAACATATCCCTTCTGGTAAAACCACACCTCACTCGAGAATCATGTATAATTCAGAATAAGTGTCTGAAACCATTCTTATTGGATATTACCAACAGGACGTAGTGACATTTCATCCATCATATGTCAGCATAGTTAAATTCAAGCAATTTTTAGCAACCACGTTATTTCAAATAAACGATGGCCACTACGAGCAACAGGTCTGACCTATCTAATGCTGCGTTATTATTTTTCTACGCGAATATTTTAAGACGCTTGGCTAAGAGATGAGCAATGACCGGACGAACAATTGGGAGCCTTAATATCTCAGTTCGCAGGTTATGCTAAAAGGATTATGAGCCATACCGTGTTTTAGAAGGCGGCAATTATTTTGAAGGCAAATAAAAATCATTTTTTTGTATCTTTTGTTTGGTTTTTTGGTGTTAGTGTTATCTAAAAAATTCCTGATTTGGTAGCTAGTAGGGAATTTCATATAATTTTAAAACCCCTCAATTTATCATGCTTACGTACAATGACATATATATTGGTAACTGCAGATTGCAGCATTTGTTATTACCACATAATATTCTGTTTAAATACACTTAGCTGTTTGTGTTCGAGTTGTCGTGATCTCTAATTTATTCCTTTTATAGTATGTATTTTAACATTTCATTCTGTTATTTAGACTAAATAAGAACTGATAATAAGCAAAATACAAAGAAGTCAGCTTCTATATGACTAGAATGAACTCAAACATATTGATCAAATGGCTTCGGGGAGCAAAAATCACAAGAAAATGAGAAAAAGAATGCCAAATGTTAGATATGGAAAAGAAAAGGAGCAAAACAATAAAGAGATGAAGAAAATGGGTAGACAAATAAAGAGAACATAATCTAAATCGGACACCTGAAGGGATATGAGGAAGGGGTAGAAAAAAAGATGTGTTTCTCATCTTGTGTTAATAGAAAGTAGATAATATTGACTTTTAGATGCATTGCATCCGATATGCGGTTCTGTAGACTATTTTGGTTATAGTGTATATTTGTTTAAAACATTTAAACAGTGATCTTAATTTGGGGAACAGCTGGGGAGTAGCGAAGCTGCTATTCATAACACTGAGCAAGGTTTAAAGACATCATAAGTTTGTTTTAACATTTGGTAAGTTTTTTATATAGACCACCTTTGACTCAAAAAACAATAAGACTAGACTCGAGCAATAGATGCAAAAGTCAAAATATGGAGGTTATTCCATTAAATTGTATTTTATGCAGTACTGCCAACCGCACGTTTTTAGGAAGCTCCACTGGTGTTTTATTAAAACTAATTAATGTATAACAAAGACAAAAAATACGTCAAGGTGAACGGATAGAGAACACAAGAATGCAAGAAGAGAAAAATATCGTATGTGAAACTTCAACAGAAAAACTCTACATTCAAAATACTATTCTAACAGATATGAAACTTAATTCTTATATTTTTCACCACTTACCTACGCCATCTTTCGGGAAGCTGTCCACTTAGAAAATAAGAGGATGGTTTGAATTTGGTAAATTCAATCAGACTGTTCTCGACATCTTAGATAGCAGTGAAGCAAAGCATATGAAAATATAATAACTTAAAGAGAGAAGTCTGAAAAATACGCCGGGTGTGATAAAACTTCCCAAGTTAGTAATCGTTGGCGATATCATAACCTCTACTTGGTCGTTTGGTTTATAAAGAAGCCAAAGGGCTTCAAATGAATCCTCCCCAACTAGTGGAAGCGCTTAGAAATAGCTTGACATGTACATTGATTCCTTTGCGACAGAAATCTCCTTGAAAAGTTGTTCCAGTTCCTCATCATCAATTTCTTCAACTGTTCATGACGTTTGACGTATTGCAGGTATTGCAGGAAACAGCATCTTCCTTTAAAGCCACACAAGCAGTTTTTCAAGCTTTACCAACACTTTAAAGTTAAAATCCAAAGAATGACAGTGTCGCAATGATGCTTGTCGCATGACATTGCTTTCACCATTGCTTTTTTTACGTTGGTGGCACATACATCCCTTAGAGTGCGTTATAAAACTTATAGATGCCTCTTCAATATAACTATACGGCGGGCACTATATATGAATCTGAATAGGTATTATCGCCGATTGGATCTAGGGGCCAAGAATTAAGTTTCAGCTGTTAGAAAGTGGAAATTAACGAAAACAGTATTAAACATAAAAAACTACACATAGGAACAAAATGTTATCAAAGTGGAAAAACAAAAAATGAATTAAGTATCTTTTATCATTCGAAAGCTGATTGAAAAACTAATAGTGTTCTGGGTGTACATACGATATGGTCAAAGACTTGCCTAAAACTCTAAAAGTAACTTTATTGTTGCATTTGGAATTACAACTCCAAAAAGTAATCAACAAAAGCAGTTTTAGATCTACAGACGTCGCTGTCAAGATCATTTCTTAATATTCTAGACTTTAGATTTGAATCTTAACAATTGATAAAACCAAGTTTTTAAGTATTTTAGACACGAAATGTCAATATTTACAAATATTCTCCAACGGTTGAGAAAATAAGTGCAAAGGAGGTTTGTACAAGGCCTTCATCATATGACGCAAACGACAAAAAAATAAATGGAGTTCAATGCTTTATGTTTTAAAACGACTGCCTTCACTAGAAATCGTCATTTCAACCCTTTTCCTGAAACTCCCAATGTCCAAATCCTCTTCCGTGATGCAATTCTTGAGTTCGTCGATGTACTAGAGTTTGTTCCGATAAAACCTATCCTTAAGATAACCCCATAAGAAGAAATCACACGATACCACCTTCTATTTTACGGGGCGTCCAGGCTTATGATCTTCTTTCCAAAGAGGCGGCGCCTCCATCTTGCTGAAACCAGTACTGGTTGACTTGTCGTTTGTCTCTCACAATTGGAATACATTTTTCGGGAATTTGTGTGCGATAAACTTCTTCATCCACATATTTTGTGAAGAACAGAAATTGCACACCATACACTAACTTTCTCTGGATGCGATCGACGGAATTCGGTCAAATGTGGGTTTTCGGTACTCCAATGTCGGTTATTCTGTTTGTTGACAGCACCATACGTGAACTGGACGTGCTTTATGACCAATTTTTTGGTCCAAACTGTCTCCATAATCACTTTTGCAAAAGTAAATCTTTTGCCGATATTGACCCCCGTCAGAGGCGTTTACAATTGAATCTTATACGGAAGTAGACTTAATTTCTTGGTGAGCATAGAGCCCACACTCACACCGAGTTGAGCTGTGCGTTTCAAGACCGAAGTTGTGAATTCTTATTCATAAAGTTTCCGGGCTTGTTCTACGGTCTTGGCAGTGGTCTCTTTTCTCAAACTTTCCAATCAGCCTCTTATAACATGGTAAAATAGACAGTTTAATTGTAGAGCAAATTTTGGTATTTTTTACCTTGCTATTGTAGAAACAGACAAGATAGTGTGCTTGTCAAACTTGACCTTGAAGGCAGTGCTTCATTAACACTTCGCCCCTCTCGCAAAAGGCGGCCACAATAAAGATCCTTTCTTCGGTTGAATAGCAGTGTTAATCTAGAGTTTAAATCAACAGCAAACATTGACCTCGCCATAACTAACATCAAACATAAAATTGACTGAAAAGTTTGACCATAGTAATAAAAAACTCTTTTGCGTGACATAATGAAGGCCCTGTATTGTATGGCTAGATACTTTTGGCACAGACCACGCATTTTCAAAAAAATTGGAGGAACAATAGAAAAATATGCCAGAGGTAGACGTAAACGGCCAAACCATTAAAAGTACATATGGCAAAGTAAAAAATAAGAAGAGCTAAAGAAGAACGAACAAAGAACCATATCAATACATAAAAAGAAATAGAAAATTCAATAAACAAAATGACATAAAAAAATTTAAAAATGAACAAAAACCAACGTTCCCTAACATTTCTAATAAAAAATTTAAATCACCTAAAAATAGCAAATAAAAAATATATAGAATTAGAGCGCGGACACAAACGTCACACAATAACAACCCTGGTTACTCGCCGCCGGTAATAGATTTGCGGAAAGGTGCGGCTCAAATATTTTACAAATTACACAAACCCAATCGGCAGCACGTATTTCCGGACCTCAAAAATGTTTCAAGAAAGTCAGGAACATCAAAGCTGCGACTATAAGCGAGCAGGCGGAAATACGACTGTAGTTTTTCTATCGGAGAGGTCTTCCAATGCTTTTCAAATGACGATACAAATAAAACATATTTTTCAAATATTTCTATACAAATGTGGTTTCATGCGTTTCATATTTGTTTTTATAATTAATAATGAAAGGAGGAAAGAACGAATAAGGAATTATTGGAACTATGCAATGATTTAGAAGAATGAACTGGCTAGAACATCCGAAAAATGAAAGAATGCAAAATATTTATGGCCTGATTAAAACATTAGGAAGAAAGAAGTAGAGGAAGATTTAGAAGCGCAATTCCTGAAATAAAAGAAAAGAGAGGAAGATCCAAACAAACTCGGAAAAAAATTATGGAAAGGATACTGGAGAAGAAGGGGACGATATGGACGGAAGCAATGACACTGACAAGGAACAGAAAGCAGTGGAAGAGTTTTGTATATAGTTAATATCTAATATAAAATGTAATTTGCATTCGTTTTTGTATTTTGAATTATATTTTAGTTTGTTTTTCACCCTACACCATTCTATGATAAAAGTGTGTGTATATACATCCCTCTATAAACAATAAGGATAGCACATAAAATCCCCCAGCCGCCGGTACCCTATGGCAAAAACAAAAGGGACAGTCAAACTTGACGTAGAATCCAAATCTGCGGTCAGAAATTCAAGAAAACAAGTGCAAGTGGCCTAAAAAATAGCCCCTTTTACATTTACATACCAGTGGGTATATTTATGTGGGGGAGAAGGTAGGGTTTGCACTTCTTACAAGGCGCGAAGCGCCTCAACGCACACTGCTCGAAAGCTTTACCATATCATGTATAGAAGTATACTTTACAAGGCCGCAAAGCGGCCTTTACGTTATGATTTTTTATTAAATTAATTAAAAAAACAAATATATCCGAATCCCATTTTCCAAAATGCCCCACAGATTTTCGATGATATTCAGGTCTGAAGAATGGGTGCGCTTTTGAAGCCACTCTTGAACAGAACTAGCGGTGCGAATGTGTGCATTATCATCCTGGAATATGGTATTCCCGTCTGGAAATAAAATTTAGATCATTGGGTGGACCTGGTAACCCAACAGTTCTCTATACACTGCTACTGTGACCCGACTGTGTAATGTGACAAAAGGGGCTGCCAAATTTCATGTGTATATGTGCGTGCCGCGTAACTGACCCATTTTCAAAATTCAAAAAAGTTCAGTTAAACGAGTTTTCAAAATGTGAACCTTGGTTAACAACAAGATGCCACAGCCTACTTTCAAAAGCCTCATTTACTGCTTGAAGGGTATCTTCCAATGAACGAAACTTCATTTTTTTGAAACCCTTTATAGACCTGATACTTCAGATATTCTTATAGAAAAGTCACATGGATTAATGTCAGGGGAATATGGTGACCAATTAATTCCATCACCAGCAAAATTATCGAAGTCTAGGCCCTTGACATGTCTTCCAAAATTTTCTAGAAGCGTGGAAGAAACTTCCGGAGTGCGATGAGGCCTCGCACCGTCCTGCATAAACCAGTAACCGTTGAGTATTCTAGCTCTCTTTGCTCCCCATAGAAACTTCTCTTCGAACATCTAGCGGTAATTTTGAGGGTTCACACTGCCATCAAAGAAGTATGATTTGAGAATCTTTAATCCCCAAAATTGCACACCAGACGATCACTTTTGCTTTACAATTGCAAGGTGAGGATTTTAGGTACCTCAGTGGCGCATATTCTGCTTGTTAACAAAACTTTGCAAATAAAAATGAGCCTCAACACTAAACCACACTTTTGAAACATCAATCAAACCGTTTTCCAATCATCAATTAGCCAACTTGGAATCTTCTCTCGATATCGTGCGACTTCAGCAGCTGATGGACTTGAATCTTGTACGGAAACATTTTCAAACGTTTTGTCAGAATAGTTTTCGCGCTCCCATCGCTGATCCCTGTTTGTTGAGCTGCTTGCTAAATCGACAAACCTGGATGATCTTTGAAAAGATCTCCCACCTTTCAGATATTTTATGACGTCACAGCGGTACATGGCCGGTCAGACACTGCCAGTTGTCTCAAATCTGTAAATCAGCGTGAAAGTAACGAGAACAGTTTTCAGACTGTTGTATGGTTTTACAGCGAAATTTAATTTGTTTCTCACCTGCTTATCGTCATTTCAAAAATGTTTGTCTTTGCCTAAGGGAGAATTCTTTAAGGCCCGTCGGATCATAACACAACTTTTCCAAATTCGTAAAATTCCTGTACAATAAATAACCTTTCTTCGAAGGTTAAGGATTCCATGTTTATAATTAGATAGTCACGTGATCAATTGTTTGTTGTAAAAACTCCAATTAGCTAACTATTATGTATGATAGGTGGCGCTGATCTACTTTCATTCATTTTTTAATTTGCAAATATTTCCCGACATCTATTATTAATCATCCTGTATATACATATCAAAAGACCTCAAAATAAAAAAAGAAAATGATGACTCTGCCAGTTGAACAAGACAATACGATAATATGGTGCGTATCCCTTTCCTGTAGGAAGTGTCTATGAGCTTTTCTTAACGGCAGCGGAAGTCATTTAAACAAATTAGAAGATAAAAGAAGATTTATCTTAATACCGATAAATCAATTGAGCAACCTTTCGTCCAGCCTACAACACCCGAATTCTCGTTTTCCAAATATAAAATCGGTAGCAAGTCCGATGACTTCCTGCATGCCTAGGAATTTGCTGTTCGCTCTCCGAGGCGCAATTAATTAGGCGAAAATGTACAGAAGCGATTCCATTAATCCATCGGCGGGCTGCTTCCTGAATAAACACGGAATTGCTGGCGTTATGCAAGTGCCTAGTGGTGCACTTTCGGCTTCGGAGCCCTCCCGTACATGTAGATCGGCGCGACGCTCAGGGCGCCACTTATGCCTAATCCGAGGATTCTGCGTCGCATCGAGGGGCGGCCCGGGGCAGCGGCCGCCTGCACGCGGCCGCCATAAATTGATCCCATAAACAAGAGATGATTAAAAGGTGCCACCAATTCGGCGGGGACTTTCAAATTAGGGCTGCAAGTAGCGAATTTCGGCGGCTTGTAATGAGCGGCGGCCCGGGGCGGCGCGTTCGACAGTCTATAATCGCAATTTATTTTATTACCGCGCGCCGGCTCTGATTCCGCGCCGCGCCGCCACGGGGGCGCATTGCGCAGCGGCCCTGCGAGCACGCACAGCGGGTGCCGCGCGCAATTATTAACGAATCAAGTCTTCACCTGTGGCAGGGTGGCTGCTGGCTGTCACCGCTCATTCCGATGCCGCCGTCCAGATATTAGCCGTACAGGTGTCGCCCCGCGAGGCCGCGGCGGTTATTTACGAAATTAGTGAGTGGCGGCCACAGATTCGGGCCATTCCGAAGTAGATTACGGCGACGAACGGTAGCGGGGCCCGCATGCACGTGACGCAGAAATGCAGACGCCGCGAGTGGGGCCGCCGAGCGCCGGCCGGCCGCTGCGTGCACGCACGCATTCGAGAAATTTCGCAGAACTAATGGGGATGAATTATTCACATCGTCTGCCTGATAATCGAGCTCTTACCTCTCCGCCGGCAACTGCAGAACTCTGATTACTTCGCCGATTTGAAATATTCCAATAT
Source organism: Sinelater perroti (assembly GCA_036346155.1). Classification (NCBI taxonomy): domain Eukaryota; kingdom Metazoa; phylum Arthropoda; class Insecta; order Coleoptera; family Elateridae; genus Sinelater; species Sinelater perroti. The sequence continues at coordinate 16,913,470 of JARFIY010000254.1, read as the reverse complement.
GTCTAAAATGCCATTACATCCAAAAGCCTACTTCTTATAACTTGTCATACAAAACAAAAATATTAGAAAAATGCACAATTTCTGTCTTTTTTTATTATTATTTCCATCACTTTTATCAATAACTTCTACAGGGCGGAGTTCCAAAAGAAGAGTATTTGAGCAACACGCCATCTACAATAATTTCAAAAGTATTTAGTATTGTTTATCATTTTTCTTAGAATCCATTCTTTGAAACTTCACTCTTCCATCTATCTTTTGTTCATCCTTTTTCTGGTCGCTATTTTGTTACCTTCTTCATCAGCTTTCCCATGTTTGTCCACCTCACATGTCCCAGTCACCTAAATCAATCATCTTTATGGAGTCCACTCCAATTTTGGACATACGCCTCCTCAAGATTCTTCCGCTCAGTCCGGTCTTATCCATTAAGTTCCTGCCCTATTGCGATGTTGTACTTCCAACGTGCTCTCGATCTTTCTCCGCCCCACTTGCCTGTTCGAGCTTCCCATAAGATCGTCTTTTGACTATTTTTCGTCATCTTTATGTACAACGCGGCCGGCCTAACTTCATTTTTGTTCGGCTATTTTCTCCATTATATCGTCGACGTTCATTATTTTCCTTGTCCATTCAAAATTTTTTCTGTCCATTAGCCTGATTTCTAACATCGCTTTTTCCATTACCTTTTGTGTCACCTTCATTTTCTCCATGATGGTTTTTGTTAATATCCAAATCTCAAAAGTATGTATTAAAAGAGGCAAATATCTTTGGTTTTGGGTGTTCCCTTAAAAACAATACTTAGTTTGCCAAAAGCTGGCCATACAAATTAAACTCTTAAATTGATCTTCGCTGCTTGGGTGGGCTCCTTCAATGTTAATTTTTGCTCCAGGTATGTGTACTCATTAGTCAGCTCTGTTCGTTCTCCATTCAATAGTAACACTCCTATCAGTCTTATTTGTAATAGTTTTATTTTTCATGTTGATTGTGAGTCCTATCTCTTGCGTGGCTTCCAGTAGCTCTTCTACCATAGTTTAGATCTCCTCCATACTATTTGCAAACAACAAAATATCATCAACGAATCTCAGGTTACAAAGATACTCGCCTTTTGTGTTCATCCCTTATGTTCTCCACTGAAGTTTTTTGAGGGCATCCTCTATTAAATTTATGAACAGTTTAGAGGAGAAAAGGTCCCCTCCTCTTACTTCTCGATTGGTCATAATAGATTTTGTATCTTTAAACTTTGAAAGTATTTGTTATTGTTTATCACTTCTCTTAGAATGATTTGTTACTCTTTCCTGGACCTCTTCCAATCTATTTTTTGGAACTTCACTCCTCTATTTATCTTTTGTTTTTTCCTTTTTTCTCTTTTCTATTGGTTGATATTTTGTTATCTTCTTCACCATCCTCTACATGTCCATCCTCATCATAGAGGAGTGTCATGGAATCCACTTCAGTTTTGGAAATACGCCTTCTCAAGATCCTTTCACTTAGTTCGGCTTGTGGCTTTCTTGTCCATTGAATTTCTGCTCTTTTTGCGACGTCATCCTTTCAACGTGCTTTCGGCCGCCCTCCATTACGCTTGCCTGTCTGAGGTCTCTATAAGGTCTTCTTTTTTTTGTTTGGCTATTCTTTCCGCTACAACGTCGACTTTCGTTCTTTTCCGTAGTCTGATTTCTAACATCGCTCTTTTTCTCAGTTTTTCCGTGTTGGTTATTGTTAACACCCAAGTCTCATAAGCATATTTTTTTGATTCGCGTGAATGTTCCCTTAAAAAAGTTTTTAGTTTGCGAAAAGATGACCATGCAATTTGAATTATTCGTTCATTCAACAGTAACTCCCTCCCATTATTTCTATTTGTCGTTAGTTTGGTTTTTATCAAATTGATTGAGTCCTACCTCCCGCGTGACATCTTGTAGCTCTTTTATCATAGTTTTGATCTCCACTAGACTATTTGCAAACAATAAGAGATACTCGCCTTTTGTGTTTATCCCTTCTATTCTCCACTGAAGTTTTTGAAGGCATCTTTTAGTAAGTTGTAAACAGTTTAGGGGAGAAAAGGTCATCCCGTCTTACTCCTCGCTTGGTCATGATAAGTTTTTTTTTTATCTTCGAACAGTTTGACAACGATATTTGCATTCGATTCTTAGGAGGACGTCAAGTGGTCAGACATAATTTTCTTTTTCCTCATAGATAACCTGGAGGTCAAACTCTGGGGTAATAATAGGGGATCGGTACGTATCGCTAGCCACGTTACTACCCTTGTGTTACCGTAGGCTCTAGATTGTAGCAGACCTATCCTGTTAGGACCCCAAAGGGTCTTCAAGGCCTATTACGGGGAACTATTATTATTATTACCTTTTTTTAAATACCTTGGGTCTTTTGTTATTCTCTATGGCTTATTGTAATATTTTATTATTTTTGTCTTATTTTTTTAATCTAAAGTCCATGTGTCGTTAAGTGTTGAATTGCATTTTGGTAATGGTAATGATAAGGCTCTCATATGTTCGCCACTGTGTCCGGTTGTCGCGTACCGCGCCTTAGACGACTATCACTATTACCCCTTGTTCGAGTGAACGCAGGTACTCAATGATTTTTAGTGACTGAGTAAGCCACCCGACAGGAATCATTTTTTAGTTTTACATAATACAATACAATTCAGATCTTATCTTACGTCCTTTTAATTTATCTTTTCCAGGCGTTTTTATCTTGTGACAATGTTTTTACTTCACACCAGTGCATTCTACGTTTTCGGTCTAACTTGTTCCTCCCATCGTACTCGTGGTCTTCCTGCTTTCTTCTTCTTTCTTGCGTCTTAGCTTCGTATACTTCTTTGGGTATTCTGTCATCCTTCATTCTATGCAAATGGCATAGTCAACTCAATTGTCTTTCTCCTATTATTGTTTCTATGGGTTTTACCTTTGGTGCTTCTATTACTACTGTATTTTTTATTTTGTCCTTTTTAGTGATCCCTTAAATTTTTTTGAGAACTTTATCTTTGCGACTTTAATTACGCTTTTATTTATTTTTGTTAGAGTCCAAAACTCACTACCATAAGTTAGAGATGTTCTTATCACTCTCTGGTGTATTTGTGTTTTAATTTCTTTTAATGTCTTTTTTCGAAAAGCCGATTTCTGAGCATATTGCATAACCCGCCTGCTTTTTCTGTTCTCTCTGTTATTTTCTTGTCTACTTTTCCGTTGTATTCTATCATTGTTCTCAGATAATTATAGCTTTTAACTTGTTCCATTATCCATTTATTTCTGTTTTATCGTCTCAGTTTTATATATATTTATCCCCATATTCAATTAGTTGCAATTCTCTTTGGTAGTCATTTAAATTATATTCCAATTTTTTAGAATCCGCCATCACCATATCGTCTGCAAACGACATTTCTTCCAGTTGTATTATTTTTATCTTCCAATATCCTATTTCCATGTTTTTACATATTTTTAATTGTTGGGGGTCCTTTAAGTTGCAATTAACTAAACATTTTACTTTGCACAGGACAAGCTGGTGTGAATCAACTGGGCGGCGTTTTCGTCAACGGGCGCCCGCTGCCAGACTGCGTGAGGCGGCGCATAGTCGAGCTGGCGCTCCTGGGGGTCCGGCCCTGCGACATCTCCCGCCAGTTGCTGGTGTCCCACGGCTGCGTGTCGAAGATTCTGACCAGGTTCTATGAGACCGGCTCCATCAGGCCGGGCTCCATCGGGGGATCGAAAACCAAGGTGAGACATAACTTTCTGGGTAAAGTACGACTCATGTCTCCTTTGAAACTCAGTAAAAACTTCACTTTCAAAACAATTACATAATTTTATGTAGAAAAAAAGTTTGAACATCTTAGTCTATATGTTTGGAAAGCATTAGAGACCATTTGAAAGTTTAAAAAAAGACACAGCAGAACGCAATAAAAATTGAATGAAACTATACAAAAAATGGTCCAAACAAAACTAAAATATCCAACAGACAAATCTATTGGCTAAAGATTAAATACAAACTGAAAAGACTCAGAAAAATTTGAAGAAACCAGAAGAAAATAAAGCAAAATTTGTGCAAGACTAAAGAGCGCGTAAGAGTGAAACTCTGCACTTCGCGAGGAAGTATGACTTACGAACTGGAATATCAAGGCTTCCATATGTTCGCCCTTACTGTCACGGAGTGATGTGACAAGCTGCGCCTCAAATAACCCTTGTTCAAATTAAAGCAGATACTCAATTATTTTTAGAATTTATGTAGGCTGCTCGCAGACATCTTGAGTTCAAGAACCTCGTTTTGTCCTCACCGAAGCCAAGCGGCTTAACAACTGGAGCATTAACCATAAGATTGTGGTGCAGATAGGACAATATAATTGACAATAATGACTTAGGATAACATAACCCACAAACATTTCATACGTTGGTATGATAAAGGACATACCATATATATAACCAAAGCACTTTAGAGACCACCCTTCCACTTAATGAAGCGTTACCTAAAGGTTTTAGATCTTAGAATAAATTAAAAAACTCACAATTAAGTTGGATGTTATTAAACCATTTGAGTTAATACTCAAAAGACTAAACTCATTAACACGTAAACCTATCTGAAGATGAACAAAACATCAGAGTTCGAAATTGGTCATAATGAAAATATGAACACTCAGAGCAATTCAATTGATTAAATTGCCATTTAATTTTAGTTTCCACCTTACTTAAAAGTCTATTTTGAAAATTATTTTAATGATCTTTTTTAATTTATTTCCAAAATTTAATAGAATTTGGTAAAATTTTGTATTATTCTTGCATTATTATTTTGATTTAAGCTTTTTGGTATTTCTTGCATTTTCTGCTATTTCTATCTTAGATTTATCTATACTCGGAGTACCTGACATTCTTGGTTTAAAATAACACAGATAATAGTGAAGTACAAAATGAGAATTTTGAGACAAAGAACCATTGATGTAAAATGTCTACTTTGATTTTCATAACAAACAACTGTCTATCACGTAGGCGTATATGTATAGTAAAAAAATTTTTCATAAAATCACTTCTACCACCTTCTACGGGTGCAACCAATGTTTAGGTCTTTACTGGTTTATCCGGTAACGAATTTCCTATAGTTTGTACTTCCGCAGATGATGTATTGTATCCGCGATGGTACAACAGTCGCCATAGTCATAAATGTAATGATGAAAATCCATTTACCACCCTCGCGCCCGGCCATTCGAGATGTGTTTCTAGAATTATTGGACGCCATTCCTCTGTGTATATGGTTTCAACGTAATGATAAGACAGCCCACTTCAATGTTCAATGTTCGTAAGCATTTGGAACCCAAACTCTCTAATCATTGGCTGGAAGAGAAAGTCTCATTTCTTTAGATTTATTTTCTATGGGAGCGCGCCAAGCCGCTGATACCTGAAACTCCGATAGAAACCCAGGAGAAATTGTCTTCTAGGTTTCTAGCTACTTGTAATACTGGGTAACAAACACCAGCGATCTCTGGAGAGTTCGGAAAAATTTCTTATGCCTTTCTAATCCATGTGGTTGTCACTTTAGACAATTGCTATAAAGCATGAGCTCTTTATATATATCCAAAATTAAAGCGCTGCTCAAACACATTTCCCGCGCCTAAGAAAGACATTTCAGTCCAGTAATTCCCTATCGTAAAATATTTAGTACTGTTAGTACTGCTGTTTATTATTTTGACCTAAGAGGTCTAAGACATCCTACACAACGGAGATTTTCCGTCATATTCGATGAACTCTAACATAACCTAAACTATTAGCTGCACAAATTTTCAGAACTAATTCTGACAAGAAATCGTGGTACATTAAAGAGAATCACAAGCCATTTTAATGAGGTTTTCCTTCTTTCCCTTCGATCTCCTTAAAAATAGTTTTTGTAAATTTTGGTCGTAATCTTCATTACTACCCTTTAAATCTTTTTAATAAAACAACTGTGATCTTTTCCTTCTCGTTTCTTCTCAATTGTTTAAATAATTTTCCTGTCCCCATTTCTGTTATTGTCCTTCATCTGTTTTGAATATTCATGGGATACTCCAAATAATGATTTGTTTTTGATTTTTTTTAATTTGTCAAAGGAACAATTTCTGTGTTCTAAAGATCTAGTATATTAATAGTTTTAATTCCAACTGTATCGAACTTCCTACAGTTGGTACCGTTCGCGGATGTGGCTCGCTTCAACTATGATGATTTTAACATTCGTAATAAATTGCAAGTTGCAATTGTACAAGACTACATAATAAAACCTCGCCTATTGCCATCCTGCGATTAATTCGAGATGTGCTGCTGGGGGTTTTGAACACCATGGCTCTGTTGTTTCCAGGAGGATATAGTTTCAACTGTCCTCTTTGATGATCCGTAAGCACCTGAGTACCTAGTTCTCTAATCGTACGAAACTCCGATATAAACCGAGAAGGAAATATTTCGTAGGATTCCAGCTGCCTGTGATATTGTATAACAGAACCAGGAATATTTTTTTGTACAACTTCTTGGATCAGACACAAGAATGCTGTAGACTGGGGGTTACCATGGCCGAGGTTGTAATTGATGGATGTACGGACTTCTTTAACACATTCACGCTGTTTAAATGTTTTGCTGCTGATCAATGTCTTATCAAGGTACTATACTTGCAGTCTTTATAAGAAATTTCAATTCAACACACCATTTCATGTACGTTATAACTTTGTCTGCCGTTTTGATTGTCTGTCAAGTGACATCTACGCCACCTAGCGCTTAATAAAGCGCGCTTGTTACTTATTAGCTTTGGTAGCACCACCATACTGTAACTCTAAAACAAAGAATCCCAAATTAACTTCCGCTCAGAATAATTAGACCAAATTATGTAAGCGTCTGTTTCCTTCTGAATTTGTTTATTGCTTTTTCTCTTTCTCTACTGACAAAACTGCGACTTTGTAGTACCTATAGTTGCTGCATTTTTTAGAATCAACTCTAACAAAAAGTGCTTACGCGAGACACTGAACAGAGTCACGGGGGCCGTTTTTGACGAGATTAGTATTCTTCCTCTCAAATCTTCTCTAATTATTCTACAAGTCCCATACAAATTCTCGAGTCTTCTTTGTACTTTTTTTGTTAAACAAAAATGTTCTGTGTTCATTTATAATCTTCGTTGCCATCGTTTAAGTCTTCTTTGTTTTCGAAGTCTCATCCGATTTGCTACTCCAATTCTGTACAAAGTTGTACTCTTCTCTGTAGGTTAAGAAGAAAAAGCTATTCCTGTAGTAGCATTCGCTTCTTACTCAATTTTTAGGATCAGGAATGTTTCTAGAATGTCAAAATTTAAGCCATTTTCATTTTGCTATCGCTCAACGTTTAATCCGCGAATCTTTTACGAGAAATCTTATCACAATATACTATTCCATTTTCATTAGCTGCTAAGTGGCATGTGCGCTACGTAGCGGTAATAAGACATCCTTATTACCTACTACTGCTAGTAGTACCATTACACCGTACTTCTAAAAGAAAAAGTGCCGGTTTGACTTGAATGACTCTCGTGGAATATTTAGGCAGAATCATCTAAGCAGCTATTCCTTTCGTCATTTAAACATTGCTGTTTCTCTTCCGCACAGACTGCAAATTTTGTAGTATCATTAGCTACTAGAGTTTTCAGTAGTCGGCCGTTTTTGATAAGGTTGGTATTCCCCCTTTCCAATCTCCTCTTATTTTATCCTAGCTTAAACTAAATTATTCCGTTTTATTTTTTTATTTTATTTGTATGAATTCTCTAAACTTCTTTAAACTTCTATTTGCCAAAAAACTTAATTTTGATATTAATCTTCATTACTATCTTTTGAATATTTTCGTCAAAACAACTGTGGCTTCTTCTTTTCATTTCGAATAGTTTATATGATTTTCTTGTCCCAATTTCTGTTATTATTCTTTTTCTGAATTTTAAAAATTCGTGACATATTTTCTATTAATTAAGCAACGACTTGTTTGCTTTTCTAATCTATCAATAAACATTTTTGTTTCCTAAAGGTGTATTCGCAATAGTCTTAATTCCAACTGTTTCTACCGTTCGCGTATGTGCCCTCCTTCATCCATGATAATGCTGTCAATAGCTGCAATAGTCATGACTGGAAAATCTATTTACTACCTTCGTATATGGTTTGCAACAACATTTTTTTGTCAGTCTGTGAGCTGAATCGTACAAAATCATCTAATAGAACTTTATCTCGTGCTATCCTACGATTCGTTCTAGATGTGCTGCTAGATTTGTTGGACACTATGGCTCTATTGTCCGCAGAATGTAGTTTCAACTGCTTACTTTAATGATCCACAAGTACCTGAATACTAGGTTCTCTCATCGTCACATTTACATTGACATATTTGACCAACAATCTACCTGGGTCCAAGCCCCTAACCTTTTTCCTTTAGGAAACCCTGACGTTGGAAGTTGGTGTGCTGTTAAGGCGCTTTCTATATTGCGAAAACTTGTTGGTGATCCAGTTCTTGTCAAACATGCTAAGGATGATCTTCGCGTCATCTTTGGAGGACGTCAGCCCTGCGAATTTTGTGGTCTTCTCAGTTGCCGTCGCTGTTTCAACTGTTCCGGTCATACTCTCGATATGGTGAAATTTGCCATAGAAAAATTTCATAGAAGGATATCTTGACATTTTAATCACTTCCTCAATAAGTGCAGGTACAAATTTGAAAAGACACATTTTCAATCTAAAAATATGCAGTTTATTCACGGCAATGAAATTTCTAACATCTGCCCAATGTATTTTGTAGGTAGGGGTTTCTGCGCATAGTCTAAAAAGAGTCCACTGTTCCAGTAGAAGGCAGAGTATTCTCCAGTTTTTTTTATGTAGCTGTGCTTTGAACTAATTTGCTTAAAAATTTCGTCGTAGAAAGATTTGTCGGTATGCCTGAATCATCCTAGGATAACCTACTTTACTTCGTCATCAGGACTAAAATGTTAACCTCTCAGAGACGCTTTAGTGGTTCACGCAGATTGAAATAGCTATAGAGAAGTATCAGCAGTATCTCTCAGACAAGTTGTTGCTCCAACTCTTTCAAGAATTGTACTCTTTTCTGTAGCTTAAAAGCGAATATATCTCATAGATATATTTGTTTCTAACGCAGACTAATCATTAACGCCGTTTAAATGTCTTACTGTGCTTGCACTCTCCTGTATACTTCCATGACTTTCAAACCTTCTTTTATAAGAAATTTTGTCAGAACACACTGTCCCGTAATCGTGCTACCTCTGTCCGCCATTTTGATTATCTGTTAAGTACGCCACCTAGTAGTAATAAGGCATATTTGTTACTATCACATTTCTGAAACAAAAAGTGGCGGTTTGACTTGAACTTCTCTCGAATAATTAAACAAAATTATATAAGCGGCTATTTCTTCCAACATTTATTTATTGCCTCTTCTCTTTCTCTCGCAGAACTGCGACTTTATAGTATTATTGATTACCGCAGTTTTCACATCTAATAAGAAGTGCTTACGCGATACACTCAACAGTCCTCCATTCCAATATTCTCTTTTCTTCTTCTATTCCATGATGTGATACACATTTTCTAGTTTTTTATACTTTTTCAGTTTTCCATTTCAGTGTTCATTTTAATCTTTAATTTCATACTTTTAATTATTTAAATAGTTTTCTTAGCCCCATTTTTGTTAGCTTTCTTCTGTTTTGAAGCTTCATGACGTACTTTCTCTTGATTAAGTAATGATGTGTTTGCTTCTTTGTGTCTATCAAGTGAACACTTTTTGCATTCTAAAGTTGTAGTAGCAATATTGTTAATTTATTTTTATTGCACCTATTTATTTTTGATTGTCTAGTTATTGCAACGCTTAGCTGCAGTGCGGAGAGACACCCGTTCGATCCTGGGATTATATGAGAAACAGGTAGCCCAAAAATAATTGAATATCTACATTCACTTCGGACAAGGGGTAGTGATCAAATTATCTAAAGCGTGGTACTGGCCACATCATTTTATATCGAGGATGGTGTGCGACCACTAAACACAAAATAAATCCTATGAGAGCCTTAACCTCTTAGTCCACAGGCCATGCTTCCAGACGGGGCGTTAATTATGATAAAGTTTTTCTCTTTTTAAATAATGGCTCTCGCTTTTGTCCATTTATGACTATTAGATCTATTTTGCTATCAATTTAACTTGATAGCTAGAAGATCTTTGTAGTAATTTTTGTTCGGCACGAAAAATTTTTTAAAATTCACAGCTTTCGTGTTTTTCGCAAAAATGGTCTATTATCAATGTGAAGAGCAGATGGATAATCTTTTAAATAACCTTTATACTTTGTTTAAACGCAGGTAGGTAATTTTTGAATGCCTTAATGCACTTGAAGCAGTTGTGGTACAAAAGTGTTGAAGCATTGAAACGAACCTCAAATTTATTAAAGCAAATGATACTTATACTTTATTTAAATTTGATCATAAGCGTAGGTCTTAATCGGCTGGGGATGAAATACAAAATCTTTTGAAGAGATATATTACTAAGAACCTACTGATTCCATACTTCAAAGTCCAATATGCGAGGCTTTGTCCGGTACACCTTCTTTGCCTCATAGGTACAAATTACTTGGAGTAAGATCTGGACACGCACACAAAGGGCAAAATATGATGGCGCATCTAATGACCCGTATGGAAATAAGATCGCCCATATTATGTCAGATATCGTGGACCATACGTAATCTTCAAGCATTTGAATGCAGTGGTGTCACACACAAGATATGGGCCGATCGGCCTTGTCTTGTTGATTGAGTTTACATTTTCTCAAACGTTATTTTGGGATCGCTATCACGTGACGCCTGGTAATGGCAATGATATTATAAAATAAAGCCTTGTCACGCCAAAAATTCATGCTCATCTTCATGCTAACCCAGCATTAACTCCCCATATTTCATTCTGCGGTCACAGTCTGTATGCAATGCGGTTTCCACTATTGACATGTTCTCTGCGGATCGGGATGTGGATGGGCGGCCACTTCTTGTTTCGTTCACCAAGCCTATAGTCATACGTTCTATATGACATTTTTTATTGTTCCCAGACGTAGTGTTGCATTCCTTCCTTTCGCTGCATAAGAACAATGGAATTCCACACTTCATAGAGCATACTGCGATCTTAGCTCACCGCTTAACAATCAAGCGGTTGGCCATCTTTGTTTATCGACGCCAGAAATATGAAACTATTTCACCATGTGTGATATTAAAATTTTTATAGTGAACTTTTTCTTCAACCTGCACTCTTTATTAAAACTCTTTAAAGTGCAACTTCGTTGGTTGTTTTCGTACACTTTCAGTTATTTTATAGCAGTGGTTCTGGTGTAAATTTGTGTAAGGCGTCCTAATTTTCTTATAATATCAAACTTCCCATTCCCTTAATGAGTTGATATATCCATGTATGTCCATCTCTATCTATCCGTACGCACTAACACTTGACTTAAGAACAATTTAATTTATTGGATTGAGACCTTTGCTATCATGGAGGCAATATCAAATAATTTTTTTATCAAAACGTAGATTTAGTTTATTTACAAGATTATAAAATATGATTGTTGTTATACATATGGTACATGCTTATAGTTATACCTAATTAGTATGGTGCTGTACGAACAATTAAACTGAACTGTAAACGCTTTTTATTCGAAATTAATGTCGTTGTGGGATGCACATAAAGACGGCAACCTGGTGCAGGCCCGTCGACAGCACCGTGTGAATTTCGACGCCTGCTGTGGTCATTTCATTAGCATATATCTACGTTGTTGTGAACACAGGTGCAATCACAACACATTATTATCGTGCGATGATAGGCGCGCCGGGGAATTTATTAATTCTTCCTGATATTCGTATCGGCGCCGGAAAGGGCCCGACGGCCGCCACTTCCTCCAGACCACGACCATAAAAACGCCCCCCGCCAACTGCGGCGTCTCACGAAGCTAATTAGTAAATTCCCCGCGGGTCGCGACACGAAGAAAGAGATCGGCCAAAGGGCTGCCTAATTATCCTGTGGACAAATAAGATCACCATTATAGATGGGCGCCCTGGCCGCGGCTCACGAACGTGGAAACGCGCAATAAAGCAGGCGACCGGCCGCCATCGATTACATTTTTGATAACGTTTCGCTTTAACATCGCGCAGATAGCATCGGCGGTTAAAAAAGGCATAAAAACCGAAGGTGCGCGCCGTGGCTGTCCGCGGCTCGTTGCGGACTCAATTTGGGGGTAGCGAGTAGATCCCGGCTTCCTGGCGAATTCAGCGCAGAAATCCACGGCGAGCCTGCATTTGTAATCAATTTCCTGTAAACAACGATGTTGACAGGAGATGTTGGGCGATAGTGCTGGTACATGCGACGACCATTATCAACGGTTCGAAATTACCCTAACTACACAGCGCCACACATCGACGCATCAGCAAACAAACCCTCCCACCTTCACACCCAAGTCGATCAGAAACGCATTACAAATAGGCCTCGTGCATTTTTCATTTTGGGCATATCGAGCTCGCCCGCGTCGATAAGCCTTTTTACAGCTCTATGTTAATGCGTTGTTCCGTTAACTCCCCTTGGTAGCTGAATAACGGAAAGTAAATGTTGCCTGCAATGGGAAGTTGATATTTTGATCTTTGTATGTACATTATAATTTTTATTTAACCTAATTTTTTTTCGATTTATTTGATGTTCTTCATGTTATCAACCGTAATCTACATGTGCGATCCTTAATTACAATCGATTATAGTAACCTTTCAAATTTATATATTTGGAGTATAGCGCCATCTATCAGCTTTACAACGCACTGCTCGATCGACACTCCAAAAATCAGTGTGAAAGCAATGTCTTGCCACAAGTAACATTTGCGACATCTCCCCCTTTTTGTTATAATTTTAGTTTTAGAACATCACCTAGTTATCAACTCTAAATTACTCCCTTTTTCCGAAGGTAAATTCGACTGTGTGTTGAAAGATGGCGGAAGGTTGAGTAAGTGAAAAAGGTCGAGAATTAAGTTGCGCACCTGATTATTACTTACATTTGAACTTTTTTCTTCACCTCTATATATTTGTTATAGGTTGTATTGTATTGAATAGATTATTCTTTTGTTTTTCGTTTTTCTTTATTTCTATCTGTTTCTTTTTTAAATTTTTATTGAATATTGAAAATTATTTTTCCTAATTTATATTTTCATTTTTTAGTTCTTCAATTTTTTACATTCTAGTTTGTTCATATTTTATTTTTTCTAATAGTAGCGTTCTGTTTTAGTTTTTTATCAACGATTGCAAAACTATTTTTACTTATTACCATTGATTTTATTGCACCTATTTATTTTTTATTGCCATATTTAATTAGTCTAGTTGTTAAACGCTTAGCTGTAGTGCAGACAGACACGCGTTCGATCCTAGGATCTGTGAGAGACAGGTAGCCCTCAGTCACCAAAAATAATTGAATACCTACATTCACTTCGAACAAGGAGCAATGATGAAATTATCTGAGGCGTGGTACTGGCCACATCTTTTCATATCGAGGATGGTGTGCGACAACTGGACAGCAAAATAAATACTATGAGAGCCTTAACCTCTCAGTCCACAGGCCATGTTTTCATGATAAAGTTTTTTTCTTTTTAAATATTGGCTCTTGCTGGTGTGCATTTATGATTATTACATCTATTTTACTATCATCCAATTGGATTATTTTTTATCGTGTTTTCTCTTTCTTGTTGACTTTCTTTAGCATGCGAGCACAATTAATGCGATGCGCTTTGAAAACATATATTTCTTTCTTTTTATTATTGTAAAACTTGTCGTTTCTTACGTTTTTGGTGATTTTTGCAATTTGCGTGTTATGATCACTGTAGGTTTATTTACCTATATAACCCATACAATCAAGGAATTTTCGTTTCTTTGTCCGTTTATTACTAAGTTTAGTTTTTCGCTTTTGCTGATAACTTTTCTTAGGTGACCACAAATGATTTTTGATAGAGATCCTTTTGTTATATTTGCCCCAATATCCTTCAGTAAATTCCTCTATAAATAAAATTACTGTTTTATTCTTTTGTATTATTTATACTGTAACGATGGCTCTTTTCTATCGCTGTTAATAACAACTGTTTTATCTAAACTTTGCTTTAGTGAAACCAGGAATAAGGGGTATCAATCTACGCCATTTTTGATGCTGAGCCTAAAACACCATGAGAAAATTCCCACTTCAAACGTTAAGTTAGATTAGTCAAATTAAGCCAGGTCAGGTTAGGTTAGATTTGGTTAGGTTTAGATTAGGTTAGGTCCAACACAAAAAAACAGCAGAAAGGGAGGTCGATTGATAAGTGACGTTGGGTTAAATACCGCATTCTACACAACACACAAGCGCGTTAAATTAAAAAAGAAGAGGAGTTTGTCCGGGTAAAATTGAATAAAAACATTATATTGTAAATTGTAAAAACATTATATTGCCGAATACAACAAATAAAAAGTTGAGTTATATCCGAGCAAGACTGGAGATAAGCACCCGAAACCAAAAAACTGAAAACACTGTGGTCGCCGGTAATTTTCTGGCAAATGTAGCAGAGTAGGTGGCTCCAAAAGAGAACGAAAAAGATCAACATTTATGAAATGGATAAACAAGAGGGGCTATGAAAGTGGTAAATACAAGCGAAACTCGTACTTCTCAAAAAGGAAACAACAATCTTATATAGACAAGAAATATTAGGAGCAAAATAAGGAATTGAATGTCGACCGAGGAGAACAAACAAAAAAGAAAAACAGCAAGACAGTAACACGGAAAAGAAAACTGGATGATACTACAAAGAAAGTAAAATGAAATATTTAACAGAGGAATTTAAAAATCATTGGCAAGAACTCAATGGAGAACTCACGATGGTAAAAACAAAAAGTTCATCTATTGGTAGAAAGAGAAGCTGACCTACAAAAAATGAGTATGCACGGAGACCCAAAGAAAAGTCAACAGATACACAGAAGAGGAACTGCAAACGAAGTCAAACAGATACACAAACAAAAAAAGAACTCAAAGAGCAAAGCCTTGGAGGGAGCATAAAAAGAAAAGCATAAGGACTCGTTGTGAATAAAAATACAAAACTGTGTCTGGAAAGAAAGAAGCTAAATGCGCTCGTAAAACTAAAT
Organism: Sinelater perroti; assembly: GCA_036346155.1. NCBI lineage: Eukaryota > Metazoa > Arthropoda > Insecta > Coleoptera > Elateridae > Sinelater > Sinelater perroti. Next base: position 16,898,357 of record JARFIY010000254.1, on the reverse strand, counting down.
AATGAGTAGCTACGTAAAATCGCCCAAACTGTGTACTGAGAAAGAAGTAAAATAATTCGAATTAAGAATTAAGAAGAAAATAGCACCACGGCTGGATAAAGTAGCACTAAAATAAAGACAACTTGGTCAAAGTTCTGCATGTCTCTTTTTAATGATCTACTGAAAGCGGGAAGCTCCCCAAAGGAATGAAAGTGATAAATCAAAGGCTTGCGAACAAAATAGAAGAGGAGCAGCAACTCCCTGAAAAATGGAATAACGCCCCAACTAACAAATATAATCACCAGTTACTTGAGCAAAAGAATGTTGGTAGGTGCATCAAAGTAACAAACGCAGTGCCTCAGGGCTCCACAGTGGAATCAATACCATGGAATATGTACTACACCGAAGTACTCACTCTAGAGCTCCCATCAGGGAATACCCCGATACGATACGCAGATAACCTTGTAATAGTAACCTGCGAAAAGGCAACAGAAGAACTGGAGGAGGACATAAAACACGCGCTGACCATAATAAGCGGATAGATGGAGGAACGATAAATGGAAATCGCCTTGCACAAGACGGAGGTCGTGACGTTCAACGGAAGAATGTAACTATAAATCTAGAGGGTACGAGAATAGAAACCAGCAAAACTATGAGTTATCTAAGGATCTGGATTAATAAAAAATTGCATGTACAGAACTGCCAAAAATTCAATGAAAAAATGCTAATGCCAATTATAAAATAACCCACTAAGAAAGGACAAGAGAGAATCTTGTACTTGGTTCGAAATTCCTTAAAGCTCTATGGAGAATTTATATAAAAAGATGTTTGAAAGTACAGAACTACAAGAAAAACATGGAAAATGTGCAGAAGCAGATAATATAAATCACTGGAGCACACAAAACCACATTAACAATACCACAATACCAATTTAGTTGGGAGAATAGAGATCTCCCCCTCCTACAGCATACTATTTTTCAAAATATAAGATGGACTCAAATTAGATATTAGATGAATGAAGATCAGATAAAACCACTAACAGCAAGATAAAAGAGGAAATACTAAATTCTAAAGAAAATTAGAAGAGAACAGGGGGAAACGTAAAAATTATAAGAGGAAAAGAGTAAAAAGAGAGGAAAAGACGACAACAGGAATCTGGATAGAGTGGGCAGTTAAAAGAGCGGATAGACACCCATCGATGACATGGCGAAAGGCAATACCGATGGCCTGCCATGTTAGAAGAATAAGAAAGGAGGTGTTTGGTCGGTAAGTGACTTATAATCACATCTCAAAAACTAAATCCGATATTAACCCTGCAGAATTCGGGGATATTTTGCAGAATTTCACTTTCTTCGTTCGAGAAAAAAGTTTACGACATGTTAGATCAAGTTAGGTCAAGTTAGGTTAAGTTAGGTTAGGTTTTACTTAGTAATTAATTGTCATTCAAAGATGATAAAAAAATGTCGACCATACAAACAAATCAGTAATGCTGTTTCAATACAAACTTCAAAGTGACATGACTTTTGAGACTTTTCGGATTCAGTACCGAAAATAGCGTCGATTAACCTCTCGTCGAAAAAAGTATCTGAAGTTCTATTTATAGAATTTTAAAAAAAGTGAAAATAAACTTTTAATCAAAATAGTAGTACTTCAAATCTCCTCGTTAATTTTATACCATCCTGTATATTAATTCGATGTTTTTGCAAAAAATATAAAATCTCGATTTTGTTATTTCAAACGGGTTCTGGAACAGCCTGTGCAATGAAATTGTAAACATTGTACGGACTTGGGGCATCTGGAGCGGTTCGCCCAATTAACCATTTTTCTGCCAAAATACGGCCGCGTTAGGCACGAGACGGCACTTTTCTCGGCAAAATTAGGCAATTGTGGGGCAGGATAGATGTGCAATGTGCACACCAGGTGCACCACCAGATCACGCCTCGCTGATAACAAAATTATTTTTTGTTGTGTTAGCAGCTAGACATCTCGGGCCTTTGACAGTGGGCCTCCTAATGAATTCAGCGCAATCTTCTACCGGCGGTGGTGATTAAGATCCAAACATTTTTTCGGCTTACTAGACGTAAGCATTGCCTACGCTAATTGCGCTTTAATGTAACGGCGCGCAACGGCTCCTTCGCTTTTTACCAGCAAATGACAATAAAATTATACCGCGAGTCTAAGCTAATGGAACCCGCAAATTTGTAGAATTCAAACAGGTGAAACCTTCGGAGAGGCCTTGTGTAAGGTATTGCCTGTATTTATTAGTAACATCATATAAAAATATTTTTTTAATGAAAAAATAAAAAAATACTACGTCACCATTTGATCTCAAACTTTTAAACCTCCCTTGTATCAATTATATAAGGAATGTTTCAGAAGTTTGCGACAATGAATACAGTTAACGGTAAAATTTTCTTGTTTAAGCAAACATTACATTTGTCATCGTTTGTTCTTTTCTATTTCGTTGTCTAGTTCATTACGTTGATTGTTTCAAGCTCTTTTTTTGTCTTATTTTTTCTCATTAAATTTAAGTTGTGCTAGTGTTGGTTGTTCCTTTTCGGTTTTTACAAAAGAAATTCTTAAAGCTTGTTTTTTTTGTTCTCTTTTATTCACAATATTGCATTTTTATTCTTTTCAATCTCTTCTTGCGCTTTGATTAAGGAATTTCATTCTCTGTTGAAAAAAAGAAGCCTAGATGCATTGCTTCTTGATTTTTTTTCTAAAAAGTATTGGATACGTTGCGGAAGTTTTCTAGTTCTCCACCAACTAGGGTCCACATTTATACTTTTATTACTTTTCGTTGTTTTTCTTATTTTTCAAACCCCTCTGCCATCTTTTTCTATTTTTCTTTTAAATGACTGGCACTACAATTGTTTTCTCCGTTCTAATATTCTATGAGGGAGAAGTGAGTCAACATTTCAGTCGAGGTATTCCCTTCAATGTTTATATACTTTTGCCGTCGCCTCTGTGAAGCTGTTGCAAACTATTTTTGGTTGTAGCACGGTACTACTAGCGGACAGTCGATTAAATCTCGTTGTTGCAGCAAAACTTTTTACTGCGCACTGTCCCTTTAATTGTGCTAAACAGTCGCTTAGATAAAGATTGGGCGAATATGAGATCTGGTCGAAAGCTTCCGGGGTAGCAACATTGTAGCGACAGACTGTGGGAGAATTATTGACAGTATTACTTCAATAATTTGCTGTACATCTCTAGCCAGAACCATGATTCGTATGCTGTTACAAAGCACTCAAAGAAAGTTTCCAGATTTGCGTTGTACAGCTGCGGGAACTGTTATCATGTCTGTACATACTTCTGCTAAGCAGTCAAGAGTATAGTGCACCCATTGTGTACAGACCTTTGTTACTTTTAGGTCCTCGTGGATGTCGTCCGCTTCAGTTTCAGTGAGGACACATCGATTCGCACACTCACAGATCGTCCTGTCCGTTTTGGGTCACTGGTTGCTTCGCGTCCTCGCTGAAATTCTGCTACCCACCTCGCGACTGTTCGGCGTGTTTCTATCAATTCTCTGTGGCATTTCTGCCACGGAGTACGCCATCTTGTATTGTGGACACACTCGAGACATCCGACGTTTTGTAGTACCATCATTTACCTTTGAAAAAAATGTGTTGCCATGGCTTAAGCCCCAACCTTCATATATTCAGCAAAACTTAGTTTTCATTTACACACACTACTAACATCGTATGTATTTTTAGAGCACTTACACTCTTTCTCAAAAATAATTACGCTGCCAAACGCTGTCCATAATTATCTACTTCCGTGGCGTTTTGATTTGTCCACAACTGCACTGGCAGTATCGCATGAGTAACACTACCTTTTTTTGTGCGTTCCAGCCATCTGATCTGGTAATGTGACGTAGAGCTATGGTCTCTTCACACACACACACAATAAGCGCATATTTTAATGTGTCGCATAATCGGAAATGTCAATCATTTTTAAATGCCTTCAGTACTACGGGACAACTATCCAGCATATATGAATAATGTGCACTGTTAAAACTTTATTTCACATATACGGGGGCGTTTTGAAAACTTTTGCTTCTTAGCCGCTAGGTTCAGTAATACTTTGTTAAGTCACAATATTCTCTACAACTCAGTGATTATCAAGACAGCCAGTAACATTTTCATGCAATACTAGGTATCGTTACGTAGTGACTAAAATAACATGTGATATAAGCATTTGGCTGATGCAACTGAATAACATAGTCGACGATTTGGTGCTGCCTAAGGCAACGCCTGTGTTGTTATCAATATTGTTAGGTGTTGGACAAGAAGTATAAAAGAGAAAACCCAGCCACAACATACCTGCTTGATCAAGCTCGATATGGTATGGCTCTTGATAGACAAATGAACAGCATTAAGGAAGTATATATAAACTGATTAGTGCTCATCGCCCCAAGAAGGTACTTCTGAAAGCAGATAAATGGAACCTAAAGGGAACAAATATTTGAAGGTAAAAAAAAATTTAATTAAGAGACTGCAAACAACATGTAGGCAAAAAAAGTTCACCAAAAAAATGGATGATGGGGAAGAAGTCTTTCAAGACATATTCAAACAAAACATCCCGTTAGGATACATTTAGATTGCTAGGTTCCGTTCTTTGAAAGTTTTTTTGGTCGAAAATTTGTGTTGTTAGGTGTTTCCTACTTACGATTTGACCGGGTTATCTAGGAACTTAAAGATTAAATCTTTTTGCTTTTCTGTTTCTCCAAATACTTGCAGAGTGTTTCTAAATCATTTTTTTGGTCAGTAAAAATTTAAAAGTTATCTTTAACCATAAATATGTAGAAAACCTCAAAAAGCTATATTTCCTCTTTGAGGTGTGGTAACCCATTACCACATTCATTTAGAATTGCGCTGCCCAACTTGTGAAATGATGTAGAACTTCGCTTTTTCCTGTTTTATGGGTCATTTGGAGCAGTTAACCGAGGCCTTAACATAAATAACCCACACCACACCCAGCGTCGATCTCAGAGTTGCGAAAAATCCGTTCTTCTAGAGATTGGAACAGGAAATTTAATTAATGCATGCTCGACGCTTTGCTAGGCCACTCGGCTTTTCTCGTCTGCATATTTGATAACTGTTATCTTGATCGTTTATCCATAGACACCTTTGTGGGTGCATGAAGAGAGAAATTTAACTTTTAACACAGCTGATCATAAAGTTGCGAATAATTGATATGCAGACATTATGATTATCTGTTATATTGAATTTCCCTCTAGATGATCATTATGGAAATCTGTTGAGATCAATGAAGAAAAGTGACTTTGATGCTTTTAAATTTGTAACACAAATCGTGACTAGTCCCTGTAAGTCATCGACTCCCCATGATGACTCTTGTATGGTCGTCGTTAACTAACGCCATTTTACTATTCCATCCGAAAAGCAGCAAGTGGCCACGCCGACGGTGGTGAAGAAGATCCTGAAGTTCAAGCAGGAGAACCCGGGCATGTTCGCGTGGGAGATCCGGGAGCAGCTGGTGGCGCAGAGGGTGTGCGAGCCGCACAGCATCCCCTCGGTCAGCTCCGTCAACCGCATCCTGAGGAACAGCGGCGCGTGGCCGGACCCGGAGCTGCTGCACCACCCCCGGCCGGCGCATCCAGGTAGGAGCGCGCTCGTTAGCGCCCGCGCCCGCAGGTGGCGCGGGCAGTAAAACCGCAAACGCGCGCCTAATTAATTCGGACACGAGGGCCATTCGCAAGGCTGACGAATCGGGGGCACCGCCAGATTTCGCGAATTAACGGCGCGCCCGTCGGCCGCGTATCAATTACCGCCGGCCGTTAATCGCTTATCGCCCGATTAGACGTCGTCTTAACTTTAATGTCGGGAATTTACGAGCCCAAAGTGAATTTAACTCCTGATGAGCTCGCCGATTTCGTAATTAAGATATTTGGCTAAAGGTGCAGCGAGCAGGAGCTGAAATATGGGGCCCATAAATTTTACGCAACCCACGGCGCTTTATAATTTCCGGATGAATATCCCCCGACTACCTGTTCCACTTTATCTGCGGGATTGATTCAAAAAGACGCTACCGCGGCCAACCGAAGGTTTTGACGTCTCTAATGACTCACACGGGCCCATTTGTAGGCTCTAGTTCCAGTTAATTCGATGGTTGTTTGTCATTCCGCATCATCTCAAAGACAACAAATCCGAGATAACAAGATTTTCTACTTTGTATATTACTGAAAGATACTCGTTCTCTAATATTGATAACCCGAATATCCATATTTCAATGATCTATAGATTCTTGACATGGTCATAATCCCAAAGAAATAGGTCTGAACTAGAACTTGGATCAATGGTGACTCTCCTGCAACAATCAATCACTTTAATTGGCGTTTAAAGTACAACACCTTTACCCCAAGTTTACTTGAGACGCTTTTATTCTAGTCTTAGGAACTTTTTAACAAAACAAAGGTTTTCAGTCAGACCATTACCTAGTTGAAACATTTCCATGCTCACGCTTAGCACAATAAGTCATGTGATAGATTGCCTTATTCCACATAGATATCTTCAGATGTTGTACAGTACAAATAAATGTAGAGATATCAACTTGAGGTTTTCCAGCAATTGTGGAAAAACCATTTTCACTATTTCAACTTAAAAAAAAACTTGTGGAAATATGCAAATTGTTGTTCTAGTCAAATATCGATTCTGGCAAAGATCACAACCTCACTTTTTGGAACAACACCATGTGGTTTTACAACTTGCCCAAGATCTTTGTACTTATCCAACTGTTCTTCCAATATCTTCCAGATACTCAATGGAACAACGAGATTAACCGGCCAGGTTGCCTATTTAAAATCTATTTGACTTTTACCTTCCTTAAGATGACGATGAAGATTTAGATATTGTCAACTTGATGCTTTCCCGATCTGATTAGCCTTTAATCCTCTTGGGATGCAATTAAAAGTAAATGGTAGCAAAATTTCAATGAAGCCTTTGTGTAAAGAAGCGATCCTTCTCATTTAGTTAGATTACAAGACTACCGTCAAAACGAAAAACTTTGTCGTATCATAAATCTCCTATTTTGAGTTGCTTTATTTTAAATAATATTTACGGACCAGACAAATGATTTGAATCTACCATTAAGTTCATTAAAACTATCGCACTTACAGTTGTTTTGATGTACTTAAGAAATATGTCATCAAAAGACACGAGATATTTGATGACATTACCCAATCGGTAATACCAGGAAAATGCTGAACCATATCTATGAAAACTTTGAAAACATTAAGTAACGGTGGTTTGAACATCAAATATCTTTTTGCGATTCTGAGGTCGGTCCACCAAGTACTAATATCACCTTCAAATTCACATTTAATATCCCACAGTCCTATATTTATCAAAAAGACAAATATTATGTTGTTATAAGAAGACTAATAGACCAATAGTCAGAAAATAAGTACAGACAACTCCATTGGAAAAAAACAAAAAGATCACTCAATTAAATAAATGTTCATCCTTAAATCATGAAGTGACGATAGATTCTCTTCTGTAGTCCCGACAGAAGATAGCTCTATTACAGGACTGACGATCTTCTTCTAATCTTCTAATTTCCCCATTTCCTTCTCCGGGGGTAATCGAGGCTCAACCTCAATCATTTCAATAACGTTACCTTCTCGCCTCCATATCAATTCAATAGAGAAAGCAAGGATAAACCACCACAATTTCTATTCATTATCCCCAAGAAAATCAATGGCTGCATTTGGTAGAAAATCATTCCAGAAGTAAAAACACTCCCCCCCCCAATCGGATTTCGAAGGGGAGGGTCCTCAAAATAACTAAATAAGTAAAAAACTAGGATTCTATACGCGTAATATTTAAGAATTCAGAGACCACAATCCTTCTCGAAAGGGACCGAAAAGAAGAAATCAAGACTCACCATGCATTAACTTAATTGGGGAAAAATGTAATCTGGTTTAGTTCAAACCTGTAATTTTTCTTGTAGTCTAATCAGCTAATTAATTTAATACTGACTATGAAAACCTTCAAAAATGACGTAGTACTTTACACAAACTTTACACTAATTCAGTTTTTTTCTCAATTTTTGTCGTTCTTCATATTCAGAATTCCTTCATGCCGTTAATTCATTAGGTGGCCTTTACCTTTTTGCTAGAATACTTTGTTTTGGTTGTCCATCTATTTCTATTAGCTTTTCACCGATAACGATTATGTCGTTTCAATGTCTGCATTTAGGCTCAATAGCTGGTGTCATCAGTAAAGCCACAACATTTCTGACGTTGTTTTTTTAGTTTTATTGTTTTCTTCCGTTACATATCAAGGATATTTTCATTATGGTTTTATATTCTGTATGGTCTGTATGCGAACCATATCTCATATTCATACAAAAGTGCAACATCAATTGTAGATTCTTCTTCACTTCTGATGGAATCCCATTGGGATTCATATTTTTCCCTATCTTTGTCCTCCGGGTAGCTTTTTACATTTTTTGGTTCTATGCGCAGTAGCTTCCTCGACTGTCAAGTGGATAATTGACCATGTTTTTCCTCGTACTTTAAAAAACATATTTTCTAAATGGCCACTTTTATTGAGTCGGGGTATCCTTAAATTTTTTTCTTTCCAAATTAACATTTGCTTTGTACCATTTTAAGCCAGCTCCTTGTCCCATAAACCGGTCTCATGTTTTCTTCCGTTACAACAAACCGTCTCGTCAGGTAAATTCATGAACATAACTACAAACATTCAATTTCAATTTCTTATTAAAGTGGATGTGTTTCACCGACATTCTATATTTATAATATCCCGTTTGCTCATCTAAGTTATTAATGCACTTGTCCTTAAAAGAATAAGCCAACTTTTGTTAGTTTGTTTCGAGATCTTGCCTAGAGACCATAAGTAGCGATTACTGTTTCCAGTTTTTTCTCCTGCCCTCGTGTATTGATCCAGTTATGGTCAGGCATTCTTTATCTGAAAGAATGCACCTTTTTCTTCTTCTAATGCTTTATCCTCTAAAGACGTTGGTCCATTTCATTAAATAGTATGACTGCTAATATTCCCGACCATTGTTGTAGATTTTCATCTTCATCGGTGATTATGACTAGACTAGGAACATCCGCAACAATTTCTAATGCTGTGGTTTCTCGTTGCCTTCTGCATCTTCATACTGTTGACCAGTTGTTGGTTCATCCACCTTTAGGAACAATTTATTGTTCCTAGCTCCCCCGCCCATAGCTGCTGTCCAGCAAAAGGGAGGTGCTTATTCCGGCTTGTAGAAGAGTAGATAGTCATAAATTAGCAATTGGTTCCATTTTTGCATGTTTCAACATTAACCAAACATTCACAGAGTTAAAGACCAATTTGCAACACCCGAGTCTATAAAACTTTTTACATCTCTGGGGCCAATTTCTAAATATAACTTTTTGATGGATCTTAGTTCATCTGTAGGCTGATGAGACAACTTGTCTGGTCTAAACGGGACAAACAGACTAAGGTTGAAGGAAAAAATCAAAGATGCTTGTCCCCAGTAATAATCTTCAAGTGGCATCGCCATACAAATGCAACTAGAAATTTAACCTTGAAATATATTTATGTTACTGTATTATTTGCAGCCTATGCAGAGTGTTCCCAACAATAAAGTAAACTGACCAAACTCTCCCCTTCCTTGGCTCGCTCGTTTTAATTAAAATTTCTCCTGGGTGATAGGCAGCCAACAATGTCTTAATATTTATTATACCGCATGATGCATTGCCGAGCACCAGGTGGCCAATCCTTCATTAACCTCCTTTAAATGCAGCCCACATTCACTCGGGTAAGCTCATTAAAGAATTAACGCGGCTTATTTATTGCAGCCAAGCGTTTATATTTGATTGAAAAATCCTCTGGGATTTGCAATTTGTTTTTTAATTGTTCTGCATCGTTTAAATAGATCCGCAAATATTTTCTACCCTATATATTCACACTGAATCGACGAGATTAACGAAACGCGCTAATCGTTCGTAATCAGACTAATTGGTTCACTTTGGAAAAGAAGAATCGTTAGGAACAAGACCTGATGATTTTTATTGATGTGTTTGCCCCCTCTCCCTCTTTCGATCAACTTCTGTTTCTTGGTTTCACAGCAATACATATTGTACCAAGTGTTACTTTACTATCAAATTAGACAGAAAATTCATCTTTTTACCTTCTCCATCTCATTGATACAATCAATAAGACTACATTATACCTTTTGACCATCAGATAGGTTTCATCATACAGTGATAGTAACAAAAACAGAAATTGATACCAAAGGCAAATCGTCTCAAGGCAATGGAGCTCTTATCACAGAAGTACTGTGGTCAAAAGGAAAATAAACAGCCCAAAAAATGAACTATCCACAGAAAAACGAATAAGACGTGGAAATAAGGCAAAAACAGATATATGACAAATTAAAACACTTAATGGAAGGGAAATAATAGCTGTAAATAAAAGAAAAACGAAAGGAAATGGAAGTTAGTTGCTACAAGGATATAAATTATTCTAAATCTAAATATGATCTAACATATAAGCATCAATGTTAAGATAATGCATGTAAATTCAAAGCTACAAGAAAAGATAACGATCATAAACAAAACTTTCCATGAAAAATTACATAAGCTGATAAAGCAAAAGAAAGAAACAGACACAATGTGCTAATAGAAAGAGATATTAGTCATGGAACCTTAAGTACAGAAGAGAGAACATGTTAAATGACAATGGAAGGATGTTAGAATTATGCATAAAAAACCCAATTATTAATTGAAAACAAGTCACTTTAATCATGAATCAACACAAAAATTATGTTTGAAGTCACCAAAAAGATGCTAAAAGTACTATTGACTATGTTACCTACAATAAAGAAACAAATTATACTGTACATGATTTAAAAGTAATAAGAGCTGAACTTTATAAAAAAAATACAGACCAAACCCCAAACATCATGGAAATAAACAAAAGAAAAATTAATGAATTGAAGAAGCTAGAAATAATAGAAGTATTCTAAACCAAAATAACAAGGTACTAGAAAAATTGCATCAAGGTGAAAAATCTAAAGTAAAAAATAATCAAAACAGTAACCACTGGTGGAATGAAAGGAGATAGGGGTCAAAAAAGCGTGAAAAAACATGAAAGCCAAAAGAAAAGAGGTAAATTGAACTAGATAATCAGAAAATAGAGCCAAAAGGGCCATCAGAAGACCTATTAAAGTTTTAATGGAAATTCAGTTAAGACAATGGACAAATATTTTGGAAAATAATTATGGAAACGAGAAAATGAAGCACAAGGAACGGTGATAAGAACATAGAAACAGGAGAAAAAAACTTCTAAACGTGGGAAAACGCTTTGTTCAAAGATTTAAATTAGATAACAGCAAAAGAAGTGCTGATTTAGGATAAAAGTGAAAGACACATTAATAGAATCAGATAGAGGAAACCATAAACAGGCGAAGATATGGAGGAGAAAAAGTTAAAATATATTTTTAAAAAATACGGCAATTGGCCTTGAATAGTTAGATAATAGCACAAAGAAGACACAAATTACTGCAAGAACTATGGCGCAATATACTTATCAACCATAACACAGATATATATTCCAGAGTTTTGGAGAAAAACGGAAAGAAGAGATAAAAGGAAAAACTAATAGAACAACAATTGAAAAATAATGGAAAGGGGGGAAACCGTTTGAAAAGTTTTTGTCACTGCTGCAGATTTTGTTGGTCTCCAATCTACTCCACACATATTAATACATGGACTCATCTATTTCTTCATATTCTTTATTAATTCAGCTTTTCCTTCTTCTTTTCTAATTTTCCCGGCTGTGTTTTCCTTTTGTCTTTTACTATCTGTCATTAATCTTCTATTTAGTAGCTTTAATTTTTCCTTATACCACCATCATGATCTTAACACTACATTCTCTTTTCTGCAACAGTCTTTTACTATTAATTTCTTTATAACAGTTTTGATTCTGTCTCAGTGGATATGAATCTCATCTTTAGCTGCCTCCACAGCTTTGTCCATTACTTCTTTCTTCCTTGGCTTTTAGATCTCTGCTGGTGGACAGACTAATTTATTTCTTACCTTATCTATCTAGCACTAAGATGTATTTAAGAGTTTTAACCCAAACACTATGAAATGCAATCTTTGGTACACTTTAACATCCTCAAAAGTATGTTGGTCAGTTAAGAGTATCTGATATTTGTCATCTGAAAACCTTTATTTGCTTTATGAATTAATTTGTCTACTAACTGTCTATTATCCTAACATTTAGGAGATTTTCCTTCCTTATATTTTGGGATAACTTCATAGGTTTACTCTAACAGTTTAAGAAAGGTAACAATATCAGTTTCATCTGATTCTTTACATGGTCTGTGTTAAAATTAAATAGCTGCAACTTTAGAATACACAATCGTCAATTTATGGCGCTGAAATTGATAAAAATTTCTTTTCCCACTGTCTAAGGAATTTTTCTATTGGGGTAAAGGTTCTAGTCTGTGAAAACCCCTCCTCTAGTTAATAAACAGGTTGCTCTTTCCATACAGTACCTTATTAACCATATATTTTCTTATCTTCCAATGCATTTCGGATCTTAATCAATTACCTCGGCAAGAAGCATATATGCAATTTTAGGACCAACTGTAATTTTCTAAAATAAGTCTTTTGTTCCCTTATTTTCACCCTTACTTGAAAACATGACAAATAAACAATTACATATATATTCCTAATTCCCTAATTCCATTAAGAAACCCAAATTGCCTAAAAAATCAAATAAAAAAAGAAACAAAAATTATTAAAACTGTACAGTTGAACAAAACCTTTTTACAATAAACTTAAAAACAATTTTTCCAGACTCGGTCATCACTGGAGACATGTACACAAAGCATGTGTCAGCCATAAGCAGCCGCCTCTCCTACTTCCCACCGATATCGGACAGCTCCTTCGCGAACAGCAGACTGGCAGCGCTTCAGCAGCAGCTGCACATATCGACAGGCACGAGCATGATGGACCCCCAGCCGGTGGGAACTACGTGGTCCAGCCTGGTCGTCCCCTACAACGTCCTCACGACCGAAGCGCGGCCCCATGTGAAGGAGGAGCAGTCCCTTTACAGCCAAGAGTCGGACACCGCAGCCAAACAAAACCAGCAGAAGCCGCCGCCGAAGAAGCGGAACCCCTACTCCATAGAGGAACTGCTGAAGAAGCCCGAGAAGCGCGAGAGACGGTTCAACGAAGCGGAGATCTGCAGCAACGTGCACCAGCCCTTCGGCGTTCTGGTGGAGAACGCTATCGAGGAAAGCCACAAGATGCACTCGCTCATCGTGGAGCAGAACGACCAGAACGTTTAGAAAAATCTGTTACAATTTCAAAAGCACCGTTTAGTAATTTATTTAACAAATTAGTCCTTTAGTTGTCGGAGAAGTTGTAACAGGAAATGAACAAAACGATAATGGAGCGCACGTAACCAATGCAGGCTACTTAAAACAATTAGGATAGATTTCTGTAACCGCATTTATATGTATCTTACGTTTAGTTAATTATCGTACTGAAGTTTTTTGCACATGCAATGGAATGATGACAAACTTTGTTACTTAAAAAAAATTGAAAGATACTCGTTAAGCATTCCATTGCATGGGTATTTTTTCGTTAAACAAACAGATGCCATTGTAATTGAACAAAACTAGTGTTGTACAAATTGAGAAGCCAAAATAAAATTATTAAACTAACGCAATTTTTCACTCACCTAAATTTAAACAAATTCATAGAACAAATATTTAATGGACATAATACAATTACATACATAGACACACTGCAATGCTGCGTTATCTGTACATAAACAATTGTGTACACGTAATACAATAAAACCTTCAAAAAATAATTGACTACATTACTGTTAGGTACTTCAAATAAATTATTACACTTCCACCCCGTCATTTTCTAGCGACAAATGTCACTGGCTACTATCAGCTGCCAAAAATTCATTAATTATATTAATATATACATACATGACATACAGTGAACATGCCAAAGGCATTCTAATTAAACCACTTATGTTCCACACAATAAAAAACTACAATCTTCTAAAGTCCGACTATGCAATTTGTTTTCACCTCATGGCGAATTCGACAACCTTAAATTAGAACTGTCGATAAATATTCGTATTTGTACAGTTAGTCAATTTTCACAACTGAAAGTTGTGGTGCATGGGGTGGGAGTAGTGGCCAGAATGTGTCGAGCGTGGGACAGTCCTTTGGGAGAACTGCGAGTAAGTGTCGTCTTGACCGGGGTGCATCAGCAGCACGGGATGCAAATTAAGAGACTTTCGGGATCCTGCCACGCTGGCTGCATCTCCTACAAAGCCATTGTTCATTTCTCCTAAAATAAGATGATTAATCAGAATTTAAGTTACTGGAGAGCACCGAGGACAAGCACAAAATACTAAAGATAAGGTTGATTTTTTTATGTCTTTATTTATTAATAATTACAATTAGATAAAGATATTACAATACTGGTTAATTTATATCATCTTATGTATGTGGATTAATGCATCCCATACCATTTCTTGACGTTCGTTCACAATCATCATTAATCAAAGGACTGACTTTAAATATTATCTACCTAAATAATAATAAAGAAGAAAATTAAAACATGAAAAAAATGATCAAAAGAAAAACTTAAGTACATTCACTATATTCCCATTGACATCAAGGTAGAAGGCATCAGTCGGTTATTTATAAAAACTGGTAGAATTAAAGCTTACAGAGAATGATGCTGTGTTTTTAAAGAAACAATTGAAACATTGTGGCAAAGAACTATTGAAAAATTATTTTACGTTAGAAGCTGTAAAAATATGTGACAGATCAATCATTTCAAAGCCTTACAAGAAGGTTTTAATGAGCAATAGAGGAAGTGTTGCAGAAAGAATAAATCAGTATATCATTTACTTAATACTGACGATCTTTGTTCAAGATGAAGAACACTAGAATAGCACAATCATATGACTCAAATAAAGTTTGGTTTCATCAAAAAGTCAAAAAGGTGATTACCCAAACTATGTATGTTCTTAAAAAACTGAACAAAACTGAAGTTAAAGGTTATATTAATTCAAGGCATTAAAATGTAATTCCTTGTTAAGCTTTGTAGTATAATCAATCAGCAAAACAGACTCAACATCAAAGGGTTAAAAAAGAACGCAAAACATATTAATGCTCCAAAGACAAATAAGGGTCAAGTCAAACTAACAAAGGCAAAATAAGACTTGTTTAATACACAAGCCATATATTGAGTTGAAATGTCAGACTTCATCTTCCCTTCTCGTTAATCTTTGAGCAATCTAAACGGCCCTCAAAAAATGACCTGAAGAAAGGATATTCTGGTGTCAACATTTTAAAACAATCTCTGGTGAAAGCAATATCAGATTTTCTTGTAAATAGAATTAACTAGTAATTATAGGATCTAGCACAAAATCTTCAAACGTCAATGAAGACCTTGTGGTGACAATATTCGTGATAAGACCTGTAATTAATTTAGTATCTCAGAGACATAGTACATCAATAGTAAAAACAATGACCAAGCTAAACTTTAGGAATCATTTCAAATAAATATTTTTATGGCAATATCGTATCATTTGACCTTATCTGTTCTGAACAACTTCTCCAGACATTCCCAAAGAAATACTGCCATAAAAGTAATACAATCTTCTGTATCAAGAAAAACGGTTCTACATGATTTTGTACATTTAAATTAGACATTTAGACTACCAAAATGTGAACGATTCAAACAGTTCAAATGGTTTAACAACAAAAAATATATATATCAGCTATCAAAACGCACATATTTGGGCATCAAAAAATCTGCATGCTACACAAAGTTCATATAAAGCGTCATTTTTAAAATTGTGGTATCACTTTTTGGTCTTTATTGATCTGACCATGACTTGAAGATGTTCTATAATTTTTTTAAATTAACACACTGGTCTGTCACTTATTTCTAATAGGTTGATGCTCGATTTTAAAACATTAAATCCTAAAATAACCCCCTCTTCTCTATTCGCCTAGATACCAATACTTGCACTGTTCAATAAAAGCCTTAGGTTTATTCACCGTTAATTCATGGATGATACTGTTTTCTTTATGATTGAATGGGATGGAGGAGAAGCTATTTGCGTCAAGAATTTATAGCTTGTTCTCCAAAACTATTGGCAGTTCGACTGACCACGTCCGGTACTTTTCCCGGATCGCCTTTTTCAACTCTGGAAGCAGAAATATATTTTTTAAATGTAGACAGACGGCAAAGCAAATGACGCCTTTACTAGAACCTTATCAAAAGAATGACGGGAACGAGTCACATAAATTTCCTCAAGTAGACGATGAAGGTCAATCGTCATTATAGTCTTCAGGGTGGTCATCATCTGCATACTTAACATGATAAATATAGAACCTACATCTCCTATAAGAACAAAAACTACTAATGTTCCTGAGTTAAGAAGATTCTTTTGAAAATAGTATATAGGTGTGGCATATAGAAACAGATATTCATGAAGTCCATGAGATGTTTTGCCTTGAACATCCTTTTTTAACTCCAAAACCAGAAAATCTTTTTTTAACGTAGATTGGATTGGTGGCAGACCAAATGATCCATCTTCTGTCAAAAGGATAACAAAAGTGGGTCACATAAACTTCGGCAAGTAAACGGGGAAGGTCAATTTTTAACGTAGTCTTCAAAGTGGTGGTCACCCACGTACTGAACACGATATGGAGCAAAATAAATATAGAAATGAGCGTGTTCTAACAAAAATGACTAATGTTCCTAAGTTAAGATAATTCTTCTCAATCAAACCATCAGTGAAAGTCATGAGTACTCCTCATATGGGATGTCTCCGAGAGTATTGAGTAGGTGTGGTAGAAAACAGTCCCTGGTCCGACAACCAAGTAGGTACAGATATTGATAAAGCCCATGAAATTTATTTCATTTTTGGAATTCACATGCCTTATCTTGAACTTCACCAAAAGATGATGAATGGCTTTCAACTGTTTATTCATATCCTGAAGACCTATCGTTTTCACGTCTGCAAAGCAGTTGCACAAAAAATTGATGGGGGCTAGTAATTTCGTTCTTCAACGAGGGCTCTTATGAAAATTATAACAACTTTTACTCAGAGTAATGGAGGTGGTTATCCCTTTTAACCACACAGGACCACTAAGGGCAAATACTGCAAAACACACAGGATTACATTGCTTTTTGTACTCAAAGGACATCTCTATTGTACTAATGACTAATTTTAAGATTGTATGTGTAATAAAAATCGGTATTGAAGGCTTCAATAAAAATTTTTGGCAGGACTTTTCTACGGACACAGCTGGTCACATCCTTCATCAAGAGAAAAAACTTTTGTGTCATGCAGAGGCCAGAGCAAAGAATGTTAATGGTAGGAGCTTCCTTAGAACTTATTAGTATGGGTGAATTGTCTTAGATTGACGATCAGAAGAACGAAAATGGCGCCATACGCCAACAATATCACTAATCATATTTGTGGAGGAAAGCGGTGAGGGTTGGATTCACAGTTGGGGATAAATTCATATTTTTACAAAGCATCAGTATTGGTTATACAAAGATGTAGAGATGTTTGGCAGGCTGATACCATAGATGGTAAATCAAAATAATTTGGAATTATCGCTTACTTCACCAGTGCCTTTAGCAGTTCTAAATTTCACTAGCTTACATTGTTGAATTTGATATCTAACAAAATGGTAGATCATTCCAGTATCCGTTATAAATGTTAAAAGATTTAACGCTTAGGGGAATCTTAAAGTCTGTTCCGGGATAATTGATGCTGGTTGATTAGGCCCCATCTCCATTATGAGAAGTGAGGATAACAGTATAAAAGCATCCAGCCAAAATTTGTTGGGATTTCTTAACTTCTTTGATTGCTTACAAATTCTAGACAGATGATAATGGCACCCTCTGCTAAGTTGTTTTTGCTTTTATCATCACAAATCTTCTCTTTCTCTTTTTAAGACAACATTAATTTTCTTCGAATGGTGTGTTACAAGTTAGAAACAAATTATGCTTTTTTCATCGCAGTTCAGGTATTCATGACGAATGTTCCCAATCTTCTTTTTTATAATGACTGATCCATTTACCGCTGAGATCATTAAGAACAGGTCAAATGAGAATGTACTTGATAAGTATTTATGCATTACAAAAACATTTAAATTCTGTTAAAACCTCGACTTTTCTTCATCTTACTTTCCTGATTTGCCTCGCGATTGGTCCTGTCAGCCTGCAATGGAACTGTTCCATCTTCTATCCTTCATTCTCTTCCTGGTGTTATATCCAATTAAACGATCAACCAGCGCTTCATCATCGGTCCTTTTTAATCCCATAAAAAACCTGAAAAAACTTCGAAAGCATAAGTGGCCTCACCTTTGTATAAACTGGCTGGGGCGTAATGAGGTTCGGGCTGCAGGCGGACGTGGCGGCTTGCCAGGATGAAGGCGAGGGTGGCCAGAATCGCGGCATCTAAGCACCCGATTGTGGCGAGTAGGTAAGCCCATCGGATGCCGCAGCTCCCCAGCACGTAGGAGTCCGACGCCCCGCAGACTCGCTTGACTTCGTCTTCAGACCACCCGATGGGGAAGCAGGCGCAGCCGGCTGTCATACACACGGCTGAAAGCGCAAACAACGCTGAAATGTGCGGATTAGGAGGCAACCGTGCGGGGCTTGACCGAATAATAGTGAACAGCGACTTCAACCCTTCAAATAAAAAGTTCTGCTTCGTTTTTTGTAAACTGAGATTACATGCCTCTGTCTGCTACCTTGATAGTTTTATTTGATTAAAGCCAAAACATCCCCCATCCCCAACTTTCGCCATCACACAAAACCTCAAATTTTTACTATTTCGTTTTCAGTAACACAGATTATGACTTTCAATCATTTACAAAGAGGATTAGCTAACAATACAATACAATGCGCGAGAAGTCTGTTTTAGGGTGACAGAATCATGAGATCTCATTCATCAATAGCTGTATATTTTGATAAGTTCTAAATTCAATGGAACACATCAAAGATACCTCGCCATTTTGAAACGTGAAAATTAACTGTCAAAGAGATTACCATTAAGTAGAAAAACCAAAATTGTTTCAAGACTTTTCCAATCTTCAAAGAAAGAGGTTCTCCTATCGGATATGGCAATACAGCAGCGATTTCCTTCAAAGTTTCTGTTTTGAGCTTTTTGAAAGAACGTGGCTTTCTAAGAGAACATTCAATGTGAGTTGTCTCTGATACTTCAAAACGATACAACCATACAATTATGCTGCACGAAGCTCCATGTTATTAGAACCAAGCATCGGAATGTTTAAGGCCAAATAGTTGCTTAACGAATCAAAATTGCAAACGCAAAACTCATAAAATAAATTTATAAAAGGAAAGAGAACTGTGTTGCGTAGTGATAAAGAAAGTCAAACATTCATTAAGCGAGCCCTTGGTTCAGATCTCCGGAAGGAAAAAACTTTTGCGGTTATGCAAATATCTATAAGATACTGCAACAAAACTCATACATTCCATATATTTAGACCCTTCAAAAACGATTGGCATTCCCTTTCGAAACTTTGATCAGGTCGTAGATGTGGGCGTATGACGATAGACTATAGTGTAACGTGGTGCTACCAGATGACGCTACTGGAAGGTCGTCAATACAGTGCTACGAATGCAATTATGGACAAAAAATCTACGAAAGCAGGAGTTTCTTTAGAAAAAGAGAGTGAAGACTCCATGAGGAGAACGCAGCACCAAGTGCTCTGTTTAACACACAATGAAAGAGTCAGACAGTGCTCGGCAAGTCCTCCTCCAATGACAACCTTCAGTCAATTGCCCACAAGTCCATATAATGGTTTACAGCTGCTTTATGACAACTTCTGAAGCAGTGAACATAGTGTAGTCATTGAAGGCGAATACTTGTAATGAAATTTAAAAAAAAGATTAACGATGAAAAAAAAAATTGAAGTGTTAATTATTTTTGACCGCCTCAAGTAAATATCAAAAAGCATACAAAATGGGAAATACAATTGGTAATGGGTATGATCACTAGAAGTCTCAGTTACCTTTCGATTAATAAAATCGTAATGCTGCATTGAGTGATATTTTCTAATAAGAGATTGTACTGTTGCCAATATCACCAAAAATTGGTCCCAAAACAAACATCAATTTAGTAAAGAATACTGAAAATCCATCTTCCGTCTCTTTCTAGTGCCAATTAACTTAATCATCTCGATTGTTGCAACACAGCAATCACGTTGTAAATCGGAAAGCCACTGGAGCGTTGAAAAAAATTTCTAACGGTCGAACCTTCTGAAGCGCAACCAATTGCTGATGTATAATTAACCTATTAGCTATTATATCACACCTTAGCGTTATGCTTCCGTTATCGCACAATTGTAGAATAACAATTCAATGGTCAGCGCAGCTTTCGTTTCAAGTTAAACACGGAATCGTTCGCGTTGCATTACATCGAATGATATTGCGTTTTCGAACATTCCCTTCGTTGTGAAACTCATGAACAACGCTTTAATGGTGGCTGTCTCCACGATTGTGTTTTGTTTCGCCTTCTTCCATCGCCATTTTTATGCCGTATCTCCATCAATACTTAAATCCTTGGAGATCACAGGATCCTTTTGCCGTTTTCTCAGTTTCCTTGAAAAACCTAAGCTGGAGCAACTTCACTTCCCAATAGGTACAGCATTCGTAGCAAGTTTGAGTCCTGCTACCTCATCGTTTATATGGGGACCTGAAGTAAGACAAGAAGACAGTCAAGTAGAAGACAGCAAGAGTTCAAAAAGAACCTTATTTTCCAAAGGTTTCCAACTCCAAATTATTTGCTGAATAAACATTATGCCCATTATTCCATTGTGTTTAACTCCCTTCCCCCCTTTCCGTCATAAATTCCAATCTTTCTTTACACTTTTCTAAAATGAAACCGACAAAATTGTTACTTGACGAAATGAAAGCCGCGTAAGATATAAGTGAACGAGCAGTGTCGCAGGCGCAACATTTTGGGACGGCATTAGTCTTAATTGAATGACGAAGATGGTGCATGCACTTTACTGAGGCAATACGTGATGGCTCTAAAGTATTTCACTTCAAAAAACTCAATGTCCTCGCCTATCAGGCCACTCTTCAAGCGAAACCAATCCCCAAGTCAATCCATCGCCTCCTGCTAAAGTTTTTAATTAGTGAGTGCTTTCCAACTGTGTTAATGTTGAGAAGAATACGAGCGGCTTATATATAATCCTAATAACGCTCTGAAGCATTCTGTTAGTAATGTTAGGACAACCGCTTCCGACTAGATAGTTAATATGCGAACGATACCACTCAGAGGACACTTGTTCCACTTTCTCTTCTTAAAGAAACAGGTGAACTGCTCGGATGTGGTTTCCAACCTCAGCGAGTGTACAAAGCGTTCTCCATTTTGAAAAAAAACATTGCCGTTATGAAGAGAAGAAAACAACGATAGTGTAAGTCCCCAAGAGCCTCCTGCACAACCGCTTTGATTGACTATCAGCCAAAAACACCTTCACAGGGGTCCTGCTTATCTTCCAGGACAAGCGGTTCTGGCCAGAGATTGTGGTAAAGTTCAAGGTGAGACTTTTCTATTATAGAAAAGCAAAACATTTCATATACTTTAAGAGATTTACGCCTGCACGGTTACCGATTCCTTGTCATACCATCAAAAAGTATCCATGAATTAATAACATGAAGAATTTTTACTTTCAGTGATGATATGGTGAAGGAAAACTTTTCTAACCGATGAGTATCAATAATTTTCGTACGCAAGATGCGAGGAGTAACGCTTCACCTGCTGTATGTTGTGCAAGTTATACTTCGAGCGTTCTCGATTTTGTAGCTATGCTGTGCCACAATGCTTCAAATGCATGAGTGACCACTACTCGAAAAATTATCGTAAAAATCGATTTTGAGTGTCTATGTGAGCACTTCACAGTTTGCATCTAATAAACGCGCCATCCGTTTTGTTATAACATAGCCCAAAGTGGTACAAGAAGAGGTCTTCTAATTCCAAAGTTTAAAAAAAATTATTTGAGAGAATCAGCTCACGCAACGGATTTTTCACCCTAATGATCAGAATAGAACAAAAAATTAGTTGTCCTAATCAGAAGAAATCTTGACCTAGTCGCCACTCCATAAGAGAAGGGCATGGTCCGTACTGCCGCAAACAAACTTTCGCTGAGTAATGTCAGCTCCAGCATTTAGGGAACGAGGAAATAATTTCATGCCATAATTTTTTAAGACGACATCGACCTTCATATAAAATCGGTAGACAGAGGTGAAGGCAGACGGCAAAACAAGTGCTTGTCTAACGACTTTGCTAATGACTATTTGACCTTTCCATGTTGTTCCAACCGGTCCTCTTTCACAGTATTTACGAGAAGATAACTTCTGCTAACTGAACTTTGGCATACAGAATGAACAGAATGAAATCGTTGTCCTAGCAAACATAATATCTTAAGTTGTTTTCAAGATTTACTGGAATTAAAAATACGTGACGACAACAAGTATAACTACAAGCTATCCTAGATGAGATTGATTCTCGCAAAGTGTGCTCTACTAAAATAAACGGGTTAAAATAGAGGCCCTTCTTGGGACGCCACTTACACAATTGCTCCTTCCCAAACAACGAATGTTGGTAACAAGCTCTAAGAGTTTCCAAACAGTTTTCTTCCATTTAATTGGGATGCAGAAGCATCCAACCAAACGTTTCCATTAAAAGATTAGTTTAAGCTTCGATTAGCCACCACACGAAAGTTAGAATGGGTTATAGCTTTTAAAAGTGGGTATTAAAGTGCATGTATGTGTACAATTAATAAAATGGGCCATTCAGGCTTCAATATATTGCCAAATTGTACCAACCAAGAGTCAACGACATGTAACTTCTTCGGCGGCTTACAAGCAAAAGCAGAAACAACTCAACACAAAAATCATTCAACTGATTCAAATTCCTTTCCAAAATAAATCCAAAAAATTGGAACCATCTACGGAAGTAGAAGCTTACATTCCGATGAAGTCTTGCTATACATTTGATTAGAACTTCACAATTCAATTGAATCAAATAAAAAAATGACAAACTATCAAAACGAAACCAAGACAATTCAAGACCACACACCTGAATTAATGTTTCTATTATGCAGTCCACGGTGGTTGAAGATAGTAAATACGTTGTTGATTTATACCAAATACTATAACTATCAAAACAAATGACGGTGAAACTTCTGCTAACATGTTAGCCAATAAAAACGCGTTTTCCTTGGTGAAAACAATGTCACATTAATCATTCTGTTGGACGGAGCTTGCTGAAACGTTGCGGAACCGGGCTGTACCTTAGTTCTGCCCGACTCAACATACAGCCCGGATATTGGTTAAACCTGAAGCGTTTGGGTTTGTCCAACGCCCGATTTCTGATATCGTTTTAAGGAAAAATTAATATATTTTTAAATATTCCGAACCACACTTAACGCAATTTTTTAGTTCCACATGGCTACCACTTTTAGCACCTCACTAAAAACCTCCCCAATCTTTATTTTCCCTTCTCAGTAACTCTTACATTCAAAATATCTATAATTTCCTACTGTTCCCCATAATTAATCCTAAACTCAAGAGAATTTTCTAAGAGAGGCCAGAAGATGTAAAACTAGCAATGAAGCATTTGATTAGTAAAACGTTAGGAGTGTAACGCACCTCGCTATTGAACCGCCACGCCTCGTAGCATAAACATAATTTGCAAGCACATTAAAATAGTTCTGCTATGAATACTCCATATTCATAATGCATAAAATGTGTATCAAGTTTATCTTTTCAATGTTAATAAAGTCAAGGCGATAACAAATGTTATGTAAAATAGATTATTCAACTGGGTGCGTTCGGATTTTTTAAGTCGCCGTTTTCGCACCTACTCTGATATTGGAAGCGCAGCTACAAAACCCGGGCGAACCAATGACGTCAGCAGTAACCAAACCTCGTTTTTTGTCACGTCGTCGTAAGTTTTTCTTCCACCATAACATTGAGATTAATTTCATCTAGAAAGACTCAAAGAAAATTTCAGTCAATTCGTCAAAAACATTAAACTCCACACTAAATATTCCTTTCATTAGATTATAACCGACAATTTTTTTTCATATTGAAATAAACAATCGTCATAAAGAGAGTAAGAAGAAAGATTGTAAGGTTCATCTTTTGTCTTGCCTCAAATTAGTGTCGGGAAGCGTGCGAGACTACCATTGAAGAAACTTGAAATTTAAACCACCCTGCAGAGAAACAGGAAGTACAGCAACTAATGTTAGGTGGTTTGGTCTGACACACAATCACTTTATAGTCAGATCCTAGATTTTTTATTATGCTACACAATACTTATGCATAATTCATTAAAAAATAGTTTGAAAGCAGACGTCACAGAAACCGTGAAGATATGACCTCTTTGGACTAGAGTCTTCTTTACATCCAAAAAACTATTGTAAATCTACCAATAAACTGCAATATAACATTAAACTATGACTACAATACCAAAAACCATTCATCATAATGAAGAATGTGAAACTTTCATCTGTCCTTACTAGAGACTCCAAAAATTGACTCTAGAAGAGTCTTAAATGAAAACACAAAATAGCTAAAATGGTAGAAAACTATACGATAAAGTCTCTTCTTTATTACAACCTCTTCCTTCTTTACCATCTACAGAGTCTCCTCTCATTGAATTTCTGCAGGAAATATTTCTTCCTAAAACTAGAGCGAACAATATTGGTCAGTTTAATGTAAACCTAAACAGTGTCATTGAACTATCTTAGTAAATTATCCCCTATACTTTATTTTAAGCAAAAAACTTTCTATTCTGAAGCAGAAAAGTAAAATACCATAAAATTTTGCTGTAGTCGTTATAAGTCTTTGGCCATGCCAACAAAGATAGCAAGCAAGCCAAAAATTGCAAAGACAACTCCCAGTTTCATCAGGACAGTATAGCAAAATACTTAAATTGAAAAATACGCCATATTCTTTGTTCTACTGCATATTTCTCAAAGCAAAAAAGAAAGAAAACCAAATCTCCGTCTAACTACAAATAGCTCTGCTTATTGAGTTAAGGAAAAAAATTACCAGAATGTTTTATAATTTCGAAGAGGTGTGCAATATAAATTTCTAAAATCGGATCATAGGGGATTAAGCCAAAATTCTATGGGCATCTATTTGAAAGTCGAAATAGCCCAAAAAATGTTTATTTCTTCTACCGACAACTCCAAATAATTACTATTACCACAAATCCAATTCATTGTGGATTCCAAACCTCAAAACAGGTCTCAACAAAACAAACCACAACTGTTACCCGTTTTAGAATCGACGTAAACAGAACTCCTGTGAATCAGAAGGCAGCAGGACAGTACTATGGGTTTGCTGAAGATCCGTGACCCCACGGTCAAACAATGTTTTAGCAAAGATCTATAAGACGACAAGTAGCTGCAGTTCACGTCATCACTTACTCTTAAACTTCTTAGACCTTGCTAAATCTAAAAACCAAGACTTAAACAATAAAAAAGATTAACATCACTTTCCGTTAAATAATAAAAGATAAACATTAACAGACTAAAGAGCCCCGTATAAGAAACGTAAAACAAAAATGATTAATCAAGTCTTTCATTGTTAATGAGATGTAGATCATACAGATAAAAATATTTTGCTCGGCACATTTTTTGTCTTCTTGAACATGAGAACTTTTTGCCCAAAATGGCACGCCAAGAAGGTAATCCACATAGCTTCACCCAAAAACTTTCCCGGTTTCATTACGGCCTCTTTTCGGCTAATTCGGTAGAAACCAGCTGCAGGTTGCTACATTAGAAGCTCGCTGAATTTCTGCAGGTTTCTCTCGTCGAACACGCCGTAAACAACTTTCACCGTTAATCGCCGGCAAAAACCATTCAAAATTTTTGCCGGCCCACTGCTTTGGACGTTGGGGCATGTTTGGAAAGACACGCCTTGGCTATTTCTTCAGGAGGCTTATTGTGACGAGTCTCCGTTTTTAAGTGACGAATTTCGTGAGCAGCCGTTGAAATTCAACGGTAGTTAATGCCATTGTGTGCGTGACCGGTATGAGGAACAGGTTCCATGCAGACCAACAACAAACAGCCCGGCCGGGCCCGATTTCACGCGGAATGTGTGCTACAAAGGAAAGGAGGACATTCGCGGCTTTAAAAGTATCGTACGCACTTTGGCAGAAAAACTAACCGATCAAAATAACTGCACCAAGAAGATCATCCGAAACCCTCGATCTTCTAGAATTCATCTGGTAATTGTTTAGTACCTTGACGCACTTAAAGCATTTAGACTATAAGAAAGATAGTGGCACAGAAGTACATTATGCTTCAAAAAGCTCGATTACAACACCTCCACCTTTTCAAAAACGATGTTTCTGAATGCCTTTGGTAAGACCGAAAACAGTGTGACAAGAAGGATTTTGTGATAAGCTTGCTTTATTCATCCCAGCTACTCGTGGCTCCTTTTATGGCCCTTTGGAGCTGTATACTTCCCAACGAGTACCATAAGCAATTAGAGTACAAAAATTTACCCCAGAATAACCGCAGGTGTGTAAAAATATTTAACATCGTACTTTAAAATAAAGGGTACAAAGGCTGTAGTCAAGCTCATAGGAGCTGAATGTGTCCCCTGAGTGATAATGAACAAGTCATATCAAAATTATTCCCATAGAATAACTGCTTCAATTGCGTTAACGTACTAAACAATGGCCATTCTTTAACATTTCTTCTACATTTTATGTTAGCTTTTCATTCTGTTATTTTCCGTGTCCAAAAGAAGCAACTCATAGAAAAGAATTAAAAAATAGAAAACAATGCGGAGTGATAATGAACATTTTCGTACCAAAATTATTTCTGTTTCAAATACGTCAGTACTAAAAAATTACATCGCCAATCTTCCAAAATTTTTTAACTTTCCTATATACCGTTTCTTCTACATTTTTAATCATTCTTCATTCTGTTATTTTGTATGACCAGGCAACTCATGAAAAAGAATTCTAAAATAATTAAGTGGGAATAGAAAACAGTTCGTACATTTTCACAAAATGTTCTCATAACTACGGGTAATAGTATAAAACTACACTGGAAAATGGGGCTTTATGCTAGAGAATTGACATACGAAACGATTAAAAACAAAATAAAAAATAAAAGTATGGGGAAGAAAATTGAGAAAGAAAACCAAAACAAACAACATTCAAGCATAGAAAAATAAATGGGATCAAAATTATTAAAACACAAATGGATAAAGCAGAGAAACAACAACGATTAGAAGTACAAAACCAAAGACTCACGTTAACGCAAGCATTAAAAATATGGTATGTTGGGGTCATAGCATGAAAACAAAGAATACAACCATTAAAACCATTCACGACCACTTAATCAACTTCAAAACAGTGAGAATTCGCTATCATCAAGTTTCTGAACATTACCTGATCTTACTCTAAGGCAGAAAAGAGTAAATCTGGAAGAGTACGTCAACAATAAATAAAGTAACTTGAACCTAATCTAACTTCACTCAAATTTTTCTAAAGGTCTATCTTAACACAAGTCGCTAAGAATATGTTGTATTGGTGAGACACAAAGAAAACGAAAAGCGTTACTGTTAATACCTTCCACGACCACATTATCAATTTCAAAGGCGTGACGATTTATTGTCGTCAAAAGTTTCTGGACTTGATCTTACTCTAACTCGGAGAAGAGCAATTTACGAAATTGAAATTCTCTCAATGACATCTACCAAACATCAGAAACATTTAGAAAAAATACAATAGGGAAACAACAATGAAGGAGAATACAAAACCAGAGGCCCATGTTAACGCAAATCTTTAAAACTATGGTCTTGGGAAGATACAAAGAGAACTAGAAGTGCCAAGATTGAAACCTACGACTACATTATTAACTTCAAAGGAGTGACGATTCGCTATCGTCCAGTTTCTAGACAATGCTATATCTCACCTTAAGAAGAAAAAAAGAGCAGCTTACAAACTGAAAGACTCCAGATAATTTTAACCAGACACCGCCCACATCTCAAACTGTATATGGAAAACTTCTACAACAGAAAACGAAAGTTTTAAAAACAACAACAAAAAGGTCCACTTAAACGGAAATAATTAAGAACATCGTGTCTTGAAGAGATACACAGAAAACAAAGGCGTAACCGTTAAAAACGTCCACGATCACAGTATCAACTTCAAAGAAGCATTCGAAACCATCAATTTTCTAGACATTACTTAATCTCACCTTACGACTTACAAACTGGAATTCGCCCGGTAACTTCTATTAAACAACAAACCACATCACAAACATTGTTCGGAAAATTTTAACAGCAAACAAGAGTTTAAACAAAAAATAAAATAGGAAAACAATATTAAAAATCGATACAAACCCAGAGGTCCACGTTAACACAAATTGTTAAAAATAAACAGATAGAAAGAGAGGAAGCGTAGGCATTAAAAACACAGAAGTACCAATAAACTGTTGTAGAGTTTACAGACTGTTTGATCTCTGCAGTAAGATCGAAAAGCGTAGTTTACAAATTCTTCAGATAACCTCTACCAAACCAAAGAAGAGTTTTAAAAGGGATAAAATAGAGGAACAACAATAAAAAAAAAGTATAAATCCAGATGCCCAAGTCAATACAAGTAATTGAGAATATGTTGTTTTGGTGAGATACAAATGGAAGAACCGTAACCATCAAAATTTTTCACGACCACATTATCAACTACAAAGGAATGATAATTCGTTGTCGTCTTGTTTCTGGATTTTACTTGAACTTACTCTATGATAGAGAAGAGCAACTTATAAATTGGAATTTTTCCGATATTCTCTACCAAACAGCAAACTGTATGAAAACTTTGACGGCAGCAAACAAAAGTTTTAAAAAATAAAATAAAGAAGCAACAATGGTAACAAAAGGTACAAAACCAGAGGTCTACCTTAACACAAATCATTCAGAATATGGTGTTATGGAGGGAGACGAACAGAACAGGAAGCGCAGCCAATAAAACCTTCCATATTCACAATATCTATTTCTAAGAATTTCTCGACTTTATTCCATTTCTATGCAAGACGAAGAAGAACAGCTTACCAAGTGGAATTCTCCCAAAAACCTTCACCAAACACTGTATGGGAAACTTCGACGTCAAACAAGAGTTGTAAAAAAAATAGGAGAAACAAAAAAAGTACAAAACGGGAGCTTTACATTAACAAAATAAAATTAAAAATATGGTGACTGAGGCAAGCAAAGAAAACAAGAAACACAACCATTAAAAACTTCCATGACTACATTAACAACATCAAAGGACTGACGATTGGCTCGTCGAGTTTCTAGACTTTACTTGATCTTACTCCAAGATGGAGGAGAGCAGCTTACCAAATGGAATTCTGATAACTTCAACCAAACATTGCCCGCATCCCAAACTCTGTATGAAAAACTTCCACAATAGGAAACAAAAAAAAAACAACAGAAAAACAACAATAAGACTATTAAAACTTTCCAACACCACACTATCTACTTTAAAGGAATGACGATTTGTTATCATCGAGTTTCTAGATTTAAATTGATCTTACGCTAACGCGAGAAAGACCAATTTGAGAATTGAAATTCTCCCGAAACTTTGTATGGAAAATTTCGACAATGGACAAAAAGAATTTTTAAAACAATAAAATAGGAGAACATCAATGTAAAGGACTACAATATCGGAGGTCCACGTTAACAAACATTATTGAAAATGTGGTTGGTGTCTTGGAAAGCTACAAAGAGATCACAATCACATTATTAACTTCAAAGGAATGACAATTCGCTGCGTTGAATTTCCAAACTTTACTTCATCTTACTCCGAGACACAGAAGAGAGCATTACGAAATGTAATTCTCTCAATAACCTTCGCCAAACTACAGCCCACATCACAAACTTGTAGGGAAAACATCGACAACAGCAAACAGGAGTTTTAAAAAGCATAAAGGCAAAAAAAATAAAAAGAAGAAGTACAAAACCAAAGGTTCGCGTTGACACAAATCATAAAGATACAAAAAGAACAAGACGCGCAACATTTAAAACCTTTCTCGACAACATTATCAATTTCAAAGAGAAATTCGCTATCGTCCAGTTTCCAGTCTTGATATCACCCTATAACGAAGAAGAGTAAATTACAAACTGGAATACTAGGCCGCATCACCAACTCTCTATGGAAGACTACGTCAACATCAAACAAAAGAAACTTGAACCTGATCTACCTCCATTCAAACTTCTCCAGAATGCGTGCACAATGGTAGACTACCACTTAGCACCATGTAAATTTAAAGAATGTGAGATAAGAGAATATAAAAGCGTTAATAAGAATCATAGCTACGAGTCTTATCTTCGAGTATCTACGAGTTTTCTTTGCATTTTTCTTTTTGACTCGCACAATTCTTTTCTCTTTCATTTCTTCTACTTAGATCTTCTTTGTTCCTCTACTTAATTTGTATCTTCCTCTCTCATTTGTTATTTGTTGGTCTACACACCCACCTTAAGTTTATTTCCAATTACTTCCTTCTCTAGAACATAGATCATAATTACATTACTTCTGCACTTGACATGTTTTCCAAATACAGACTAGGTACATTAAAGAAAACATTTTCAAACATTCGTTTTAGACGATTTATCATTGAATTCATACTTTTGTATTCATTCTTCCTTTATTTTTTTGCCGTTTATTATCTGTTCGTTTGTTATGTGTTTTTTATTTGAAAATCGCGAGTTAATTAGGAACACAATTGCAAAAAAGAGCAACAAAAAGAGAAATAGCAATGAAGATAATATGTAACACAAACGCAAAACGCAAGCTTTGATAAGGAAGAAGGAACTTAACCATCACAAACTTCTAATAAAAGTAGGCACGGTGAAGATAAAGATGAAATCGACAAAAATATGTCCTATAGTAGCAGATAACTATGAGTTGGAACAAATGAAAACTATAGAGCCGCAAAAAAATGTTTACTATTATATCAAGCTAAAGAACATAACATCAAAGTTTCTGGATGAAACTGTAAGTAGAAGAAGATAAAAAATTATACTTTAGGGCAAAGAGACGAGATGAATTTAAAAATCCAACAATGAGGAAGAAAATGGCGCCTAGAATTATCCTAGTCTGGACAAGGAAAATCTTGGATCATAGCAACTCCTAATGGATGAAATATATACTATAAATAGACAAAGAAGAAACAGCTCTATACATTCAGAGACCATCTTACATCACCAGACTCCAAATATAGTCATCAGATAATGACCGAACAGACAACTCGGTCTTAAATTCTGTTACTACCAAATGAGTTCATTTTGATTAAAAACTAAACCAAGACCTTTTTGAAAAACCCAAAAATCTTTGTTCTGCTTCCTTGCAATGACGGGCAAAACTGAGCAATCAGTAGCTAATAGCAAATTACAGCAGCTTTGAGGACATGCCTGTCTAAAGAATGCTTGTGTCTCACGATGACAATAGAAGTCTGTGGCATGTCAACCGTGCCCTTGCACAACGGGAAGAAGGCTAGGCCAAATGCGGTTAGACTACAACAGACAAGGCAATTGAAATAGATCTGAACAATCATCTAAAGAGTGTAAAAATAATTAACTTTCAGCACAAAGCCATGGATGGCCTTCCAAACATCAGGGCAAGTTTAAGAGTTGATGTAAATCATGAGTGTTTGTGGCATTCCAAAGTAAATTAGAGCTAACTTTTAAAAAAAAAGCAAAAAGGAGTAAAACTTCATCTTAATGGTATAGTAGGTACTGTTTGAGAAGGTTGGAGATGCAGTTTATAAAGCTGCGATGATTCATCAAGTAATGGATGAACTTCCAAGCAACACTTTGGTAGCATTTTGAATACAAGCATTTCAATACCGTTATGTAATGAGTAACTTCGACTACAAGGAGTATTCTTACATAATAAAAAGCAACCGTAATAGCTGATAGCATCAACAGAAACTTCTCTCACACTCCTGCGACCAGTTTGCTTTTGAATGCTATTGGAAACTAAATCGCCTTTCGTAAGACCCGGAATAGTTCATTGCGTCATAACTTGTATTATTAAACACCTCAAAGTGGGTTATCAATTAAGAAACGGCAAAACACCGCCGAGTAACTGCTCCACCCCATCGTTAAACTCACCGGAAATCAGCTGCAGCCAGGCGCACACGTGGTACACCGTGGTGGAATGGCAGAAGAAGAAGGAGATCATGGCACAGATCGTGAGCAGCGCGGTGACCACGGCCAGGCCGACGGCGGCGGCGGCCGCCTGGAAGGCCGCGTTGGAGATGCTGAGGAATCGTCCAGCCGGCCCTTGCAGCTCTCGCCGGCTCCTCGGCGTAGCAGGCGGACCACAGCCCGAACTTGCCGGGCGCGTCGCCCTCCACGTTGCCTATCCACTCGGGGGTGACGAAGGACACCACCCCGATGATCGCGTAGCACACGGTGAAGATCGCCCAGAGCACCCCGATCGCCTTGAAGTTGCGGGCGTAGGTCGTGGCGTAGATCTGGGACGAGTCCACGTACTCGATCTTCGAGCCCATATTGAACGCAGCTGCCGCTCCGCCGTCTCACATTTATCGCGCCTCCGCGGGCAGCATTGTGAAAGTCGCGCTAAGATGGCTACGCACCTACCGGTGAAGGTAACAGCACTGCTGGGCGCACGGACTACGCCGATCTGCCGCACAGCACCAGGTGCATTCCACCTGGTAGAATTGGTTGCATAAGTGCGGATGGGGAAACCGCACAGCATACCACAATTTCTTTAATTCTTAACCCCCCCCCTCCAATCTAAAAAAACAAGTGAAAAATAACCAATAAGTCTAAAATTGTAAATAAAAAGAGGACAACCAATCTAAAAATATCTAATAGTCTCAAACTACCTTAGAAGAACTGTAAAGAGTAAACTTTAAATTAATCCTCCCCCTCCTCATAAAAAATAAGAAAATTATACAGCTAATAAAACCAAGCTTTTGAAAATTATCCCATCTTGTGGTTGGTTCTTGGGTTGTTAGGTCAAAGTTCGAAAACTCTTAAAAAAAATTAAGTAATCTTCACAGTTATTTCTTTAAAGTTGCTGAGTATATTTGTAGAACAATCGAAGAAAAAATAACCCTTTGCAAGACCACACGATACTTTTCTCTTCTTGATTATCTTAAGAAAAAGATGCTTAACTTGCAAGTTGCCAATCATTCTTACCAAGCATTCGGCGGCAGCATCTTCAAACCGCCCACAAAATCTTCATTCTCAATAATCCACTAAAAAACCACCCGAAAAAAAGCAAACAAAACAGAGGTGTAAGATAATAAGAAATCACAAAAGGGTTTAGAGGCATTATGCAGGTACAAACCAGAAAGTAAGAGAGCTAAAAATAAAAACATCGTTCTTTTGCATCTTTTATCATCAATTTTTCCTGACTTTCTATTTGGTTCCATCTCCGTACTCTAATTTGCTACTATTTCATTTGTAAGTAACTCTTAATCTTTTTGTTCTTCTCTTTTCTAGCACATATTTCATCATGTCACTTTTGTGGTTCTACTCATCACATTAAACGTTTTCAAAAATTTGTATTAGACTCATTTTTCTTAATTCCAACTTCTATTCTTTAGTTATTTTCTGTCTCCTTTATTTATCTGTTACCTTAACTTTGTTTTTTATTTTTTCTTTTATTTCTATTTTTTATGCATTAGACGAATGATTCTTTTTTCGGCAGCTGCATTGGTTAAAGACCAAACTATATGGCTACTATCTTAAGGATTGAACATTTTTTGAATATTTTTATAATTCTTCAATGATTTTAAATTTTAAATTTACCCCTGGTTTTGTCTCTGTTACGCTAAATAGTTTTAACTATAGTTAGACAACTAATTGTATTCTTTGAAATAGAAGAATGACAATCGGTTAAAAAAAAACTTTTATCTTCTCTAGTTCTTCAACTGTTATTTAAAGTAGTTGTATGAACCCTTTTGTGCTCATTGTGTCTTTCTTTAATTTTTATAAACTTGTTTGATTTACTTATTTTATATAACTTTGAATAATGTTAAGATGTACAAAAAATTGACCAAAGGCCTCAATACAGAGATGTAATAATTTGTATAGTTTTTTAATAAAAAGAATGATTTCCAACGAAAATATTTTCTACAAAAATAAACTGATGCTTTGTATGACACCTAACGTGATGCATTAACATAAAACCACGGTAAGTACTATAAATTTAAAAAAAAATAACGACCAATAATAACAAGCCATTATCTTGTTACGTCACTAGCAAATTTTTAATTAAAATTTTTTTATTGCATATATTTATGTTTGTTGAATATGTACATAAGTAATTACATATATATCTAAATTATTATAAATTTTTATTGTAGTTAATTTTCTATCTATGGTTCTTTTCATTTTGCTACCGTTCGGCAACCGTTGTGGCAACACTGCGCCCGTGGTTTTTTAAATAATGGCAACAGCGATAACCTAATTCTTTTACCTATGCGAACATGCTGCAACGGGCACGACGCAGTGCTGAGAAATCGAGCTCCCAGCGATTATTTCGAGCCGACACGTGCACGCGCTAGGTCGCTCTAGCCGTTAAATGCCTTTAGGAGTGCTTTACGGCTGTGCCCTTGACCGTGGCGCAATTGATCGGATGATCACCTAGCTTTCCGCAAAATTTTGCTGGGCCTACGATGGCAACGAGACGGAGCAGAATTAAAGGGATACTGAATATCCCTCAGCGCCGAAAGCCCGAGGCGAAAGCGGCGGAGGATGCGAGCGCTCCTGGAGACCCAGGCGGGTCAAGCTCAAACGCTGTCGACGCAGACCAGTCGCCGAAGGAACGAGAAGAGAAGCTGCAAGAGCCGTCTCCAGAGGCAGACTGCAAGACTGAAACGCAAATCGTAGACAAATCGGATCAAAAGAGTCGAGATAACTGCACTTTTGCCAAGCCCCTGGTACAAGAAAGGGCGCACAACCAAAACGATAAAGTTAAAAGCAAAACGGATACTTCAAATCAGATTCCTGCTGTTGCATCATCTAATGAGCTGTCAATAGCCAAAGACAAACAGACATCACACCCGACCCCGCCTGAAGCTTCAAAGCCAGCTGCCGACTGTGATTACATAACTGCCCCGCTTAGCCCTACCAAATTGTTGAACAGAGCCCGAATCAAACCTGTGCCTTGCTTGGGGCAGCGTAGAACTAGCACAACATTGCACGGTAGCGCTAGCGAGTCTGAGGATGACGGCAAAAAGATGTTCAAGAGGATTCGAACAGAATCTGTAAGTAAACTAGTATATTAAAATAGATTCACTTTACTAAATATCGTAAAATCCCATTATTGGCATGCCTTACTTCACTCTTGTTTTGATTATTTTTTGCTGCGTTGCGGCAGTTTGCTCTATTGTAATTGTCTTTTAATTTTCATCCATTTTGCTGGAGCAAGAGTGAAGTTTGTTTTTTTATCAGTTGCTTAATTGATTGTATTTTTGTTTTATTTGCGCCGTAACAATAACAGTAGATTTTTAGGCCTGTTCTGCTGTGTCACAATCCACGGAACCTGCAGCGAGCGGTGCAGAGCCGAGTTTTCAAAAGAGCAAGGAGTTCAACTCCATAATACAGCGCAAGTTCGGCGGACAGACCAGTGCCGGAGAATGGCCGAGGCGAGGAGGAATTTCGTGCACAAGTTCGGCAACCAGCCGCCTGACAAGCAGAAGTTGACGATGTTTGACTTGCTCTTCTATAACCCAGTGGCAAATCCTCCTATGAGGTATGTAGTGAAAATGCGCAATTGTAAATTGTTTGTGATTTGCAGTAATTAGTCTCGGGTACCCAGCAAGTGTTCCAGTAAAAATAATTGTACTCTGTGAAGCAAACGATCAAGACTTCCTTGTTTGGTCTCACTGTCTGGTTGCCACTGATTATTACCTCTTGTTCAAAATGAATGCAGGTACTCTATTTTTAGTGATTGAAAAGATCACCTGCCAGGCATCAGAGAGTTCTAGGATCAAATCCGGGTTAGTTTGCACCAAAACTAAGTGCTTGTTTATGAACTGATTAGTGAAAAAATGGGGAAATAAATTACATTGTTGCTTATACTTTATGTTGCACTTTCCATTCACAATTTTAAACATTGTAGAGAAGTCTTTAAATTTATATAACTGGAAGGAAGTGATATAAGTTAGAAAAAATTGAACATGGCAGTAACCTAACACATAGGTGGCTTCAATGCACAATGGCTATTTTAAGTCTGAGGGTATATATTTGCATATTATACTCTTCAACGATGCATATTTTCTAACTGAAGACAAGTCATTTACCACCACTACTGCTGTAATCTTCCACGTAAATGACATCAGAAAGGCTAGCAAGCCAAACTTCAAGGAAATTATATGAAACTACTAGCAATATCATTTGATAAAATGAGATCTATCTTGATTATTTAGACTACCACCTAAGCAGACTAAAGACCGATATCTTTTCAAATAATAATTTTCCCAGCTAAAACGATGACTATAAATCATGGGCGTGGTTAGTACTTACAAGGATACTATATGACCTGTGTCTCATCCAATTCAAACCATTTATGTGCTAAATGGTAAAGGTGATCATGTAGATTATACGCCTTGAGAGAAATTCACTGAAGATTCTTAACATAGCTGCTAGAGAGCATTACAGAAAAGCTGTTTTTACAGGTTTTCATCATAGGCTCATAGGTCAGGGTGAAGTTTTTGTATGTAACATGTATTTAGATTTTGTGTGATAACAGAAATTCATACATACCCATATGGATACTATCTGTGTTGCAGGGGGCCCAAAAATTATTTTTAAATGTTATTAAAAATACTATTTTTTATTGAGTACTAGGGGTCTTGTAAAGCCCATAACTTTGTGGGTCATTGTCTTTCCACTATTTCCTCTCTGAGAACTCTTTATTTTAAATTCTTGTCCAGTAAATGTAATTCTTCCTGCACTTCTACCTTCTCCTCTTGCCTCACGTAGTACAACATAATCTTTATTGATATTTTTTATCTGTTTATTTGCAGCACGTGACCCATTCATCTTATTCAGTTTGCCATTTGGTGTTGATTGAGCAAGTGTTATATATCTTGGTTTTCACCTCATATTGACTTTCTTTTCCCAAATCTTTTTCTGAACACTCTTACTCTCATAAATCGCTGTTGCTTGGATAACTATCGTGTACATTTGGATCCTCAACTGTCATTCTTTTTAGTTCTTCATTGCTTCTTCAAGGCAGGATGACATCCACAAATGCTAAGCATTGATGTGTCCTGTGTGGTAGTATTCCGTTCTATTTATATGACTAGTGTGATATTAAATGGTATGAGTGTCAATGGGTCTCCCTGACGATCCATTCCCTAACCAGAAAGTATTCAGATTCTTGGCCTTCCAATTTTACTTTTCATTCTGTCTGCTTCAATATAATTTCTACCAGTTTAAATAGTTTCGTATTAACTTCCAAGAACACATTCTCATAACCTTCAGTTTAGTTCTTTTAGAACAATACGTGGTCTCTAATTGATATTCTCAAATTACAATTTTTAAATCTGTATTGAGAATGTTTTTAATACATGTTACCACTATTTTCACCCAATAGAACTATACCTCTGTAGTTTTCAAAAGCAGTATTTGTACCTTTTATAAAAATAGGGCAAATAGAAGTGTACAGCCACTATTTAAGCATTATTGTACTTTCCCATACAATCTTGAACAAATCTCATGTTCCTTTTTGTATTTCGACTCCTCCATACTTAACCAGCTCTGTATTTGATCATCTCCTGTGCATTTGTTTTTTCTACTATTATAGCTGATGTCTCTTTTAAGCTGGGGGCTTCTGTAAGTTAATATTGGTCCACTACTATATACTTCATTATTTCTGGTTAATGCTACGGTTCTTCTTCAATTTTCTTTAAAAGCTTCCTAAAATAATTGACTTAAGTTTTAACTACTTTATGTGGTCTGCTTATCCGTTCACCAGTTTTGTCTTGAAATTATTTTGTTTTACCTTTGGAACCATCTTTGTTTTTCTTGACCCCTTGGTAATAATTTCTTAGCTTCTTATTCTTGAAATTTCTCTCAATTTCTGGCAACTTTCTTTCCTTGTATCATCTTTTCTCTTGTCTGCATGCAGCGTTGCACTTCGCTCTTTATAATTTGTATTTTCAGCCTGTCTCCACCCTCAATCAGTTGCTCTTCGACTATTGGCAGCGTTGTAATACATCCAGCACTGAGACTTTGTGAATGCAGATTCTAGTTCACTGCCCGAGCTTCTCAGCCTTGACTAACCTGATTGTTTGGGTGCATGCTGTGTGTGTCCGGATCTATGATCATATTGTAAGGAAGATAAAACCTCCTGGTTTGTGTTTGGTGCATTTGGCACCAGCAGGAATTAGACTAATAATCTAAACTCCGTCTATTTTATTCAAAGTTATCTGAGAGCAAATAATTAACTATGTTAATGTAAGAGTATGTTAGAGCTTTCTACTTTTTACTGCTGAGACATATTTTAGATTTCATCTCACTTGATTACTCACATCGGTTCATTACTTCAAAGTCAATTGTTGATGATATTTTACTTTAGTATAGCCTTTTAGGCTTCAGCACATTCACATGGCTTGTGTGCTAGATGTTCCTAAAAGTTCATAAGAGGATCACACGGAACGGAATAAATAAACGTGCTTGAAATGATATGTATTAATTTAATGAGGCCTTTGTTTTATTAGTAACTCCGCTACACACTTTGTGTTATATACATAAATTATTTCAACAGCTCTGCTTTCATTAATCCTGTAGATTCTTCCAAGATAATTCTGAAAATGTTCGTTACGTTGTCAAAGCTTGCACTTATGTAGCTTGCTCATCTACTTATTATAATTGTTGTTTTTTTTAATTTATCCTGCCGTACTTTGGTTGGGCTTTTTGTCAGTGGTATCTACAATAATTTAACAGAAATAACCATAAAACAAATACTAAACACTTTCAACTACTTTCTACTTTTCTGCTATCTCTAGACAGTATAAAGAATTTATATTTGCCAGTAGGAAAGTTTCTACACTTTATTGATAGCGGCTGTAAATAATAATGGTGAGGCACTGTACCCTAGAAGGGAGTATGGTCTGCAAACTGAAGAGTTAAGGCTTCCATATGTTCGCCCATATTGTTTAATTTTCAGACATCATCTTAATACAGGGAATGAGGTTAGCATTATACCTGGTTCGAATTGAATGCAGGTTCCCTATTATTTTCTGTGGCCAAGCGCTTGGGGACCAGGATCAAACTTGGGCCTCACAATTACTTCAAGACTTTTCTATTTGGAGCCATGTCTTCACCTCTTATGATTACATTTTTTTGCACTTTTATTTTCCTAAACATCAAAAAAACCTACACAAGTGGTTGTGCTACTGCCCAGATAGAAGAAACAAGAGTTTACAGAAGCTGATTAACTCAGTTAAACGGTTTATTTAAGAAAATTATCGGCCTAAAGGTAATAAAAAAATTGTATTTGAAAGGAACACCTTTGAAGATGCAACATTCTTCTATTTTTGGGCGCATATCAGCCACTACAGACCACAACATTTCCGATGAGATTCTGGGTATTTCTTCTCTAATTTTGAGTCTGATCATGGTAACAGGGTGTGAGCGATTAATGTACATTGTGCTGTTTAAATATCCTTAAAAAAACTCGCATGGTAACCAGTCAGGTGGTGTTGCAGGCCAAGGAATGTCGCCATTTTTGGAAACGAGATGTGCATGAAACAAATGGATAATCAAGCTCGTGTGACCAATTGTTCTATTTTTGAACAATATTTGATCATTGACAAAAGGAAATTCTTGTATCAGAAACGTCTTGATCATGTTACATTTTCGTAATTTCATTAATAAAAAAGAAGTGATGATGCCAAAACCTGGTGTAGCACTTCACGATATAATCTTGACATTGTGCAAAGACAAATAGAACTATTTGAAATAAACAATTTCAAATAAGTTCAGTATTATTCTCCAAGATTTCATTAATCTGTATTTGAATGCATAGCATTGTGGACTACATTTGATCATATGATGTCAATGACCACGTTACTCTTATCCTTTGTTCCACCCTTTATTTACATAACTAATTATGTGTCATCCACAAGTGAATTTAACAATATCTTGTATATGATATAAAATTTAATCTTGGACTGCTCTGGTTGAATATGCACAATTCTTTCATCATCTTTAGAAAGATATCTAACTTCAGATGCCAAGGGAGTATAAATCTATTATTAATGAAAGAAGCACCAAATCCTCTCCACTAGCATAAAACAAAAATTTGTAGATATGAACTCAAGATTCAATCTTAGAGACTACCTCTAATATACTCCTCACACATTATATAGTGATTTGAATTTAATATCGTAAACAGACAGTTGTTTAACTAAAACATTATGATTGTTGCAGTCAAAAAACCAAGAAACAGCAACCGGCAGCTCGTTTGAAGGAGAATGAAACCGAGAAAACTACGGATAGTACAGAAGAACTTGATAAAAATGACGAAACGCACCCCAAAGAGAATGCAGAAAGCGATGAGGAAAACGCCATCCCAGCTCCCCAGATCAAAATAGGCGCCAACGGCGAGATAGTGATAGACGAGAAGAGCTTGGTGATCGAAAACGCTGAGACCAAGAAGAGCCGGGAGCAGTTGCAGAATTCAGCAGTTATAGACGGCGACTTTGACACTGGGTATGGCATATACAAGAAGAAGAAGCGCTCAAAAGACTGGTCTAAGGTGGAAACGGTGCTGTTTTACAAAGCTCTCAATACGCTGGGCACTGACTTCTCTCTCATGACAGAGCTGTTCTCTGAGCGAACCAGACGGGAGCTGAAGATGAAGTTTAAAAAGGAGGAGAGGGTGAATCGGTTGCTCATTAACAAGGCGCTGACGCAGCCAGTGCAATACGACATTACTGAGCTACAGAAAGAAGCAGAATACGAGAGGAAGCGTTTGGAAGAACAAGTCAAAAAACGTAATTGCAAAGAAAAGAAAGACATAATACCATATAATGGTAAGTATAAAGCGAGTTAAAGCATTGATTAAATTTGTAGTATCATTGGAATAATCAAAGATATTAATAAAAAATTTCATTTCAGGTAGAAAAACAGTGAAGAGGCAGATCAAAAAAAAGTCAGTTGAGCCAAAGCCAAAATCTCTATATACAAAACTTGAAAAGGGGATAGCTTCTGTTTGTGAGTCTGATTCAGAAGATGACGATTCGGACACCTCTTCGGTTCATCAAGAAATGATATTGAAACCCACTCGTTCGGGACGCGTGCCCAAACCTTCTAAGCAGTACACCTTCGACGAGATAGTTCCAGTAAGAAATGATTTAGACTCTGCCATTCCACTCGCAGAGAACTTGAGCACGCTTCAGCCTGGATCAATTATGATCGTGTCATGTCAAACGCCCTCAGGCCAGCCAACGTTCAAAGTGTTCATGGTGACCCCTAGTCAGAATTCGGTACCGATAAATCTTACGCAAGATATGCTGAACAATTTGACTCAAAACGCAAGCAATTCTAATACTCGGGCTATATCATACATGAATAATGATGATACCGAGCAAAAAATATGGCCGCTAAATGAAAAAATTGCAATGGAACAGAGCGATGATGAGACCGGCAAAATGTTCAGCCAGAAAAAGAACCACCAGAGATTATACTGCCGAAAAATAGTTAAAATATACCATGATAAACTTCGCAACGGAACATTACTTTAATTCATATAAAACTACTGAGGCTGATTTTTCTTGGTGATTGTGATATAGAACCTCATTACTTTTAGTTGCTATGATTTATTTATGTTTAGTTATGCCAGGTAGTTTCGTTACATTTTTAAAAGTTGAATATAAAAAAATGATGATTTACATATTTTGCTTAATAAATTGCTTATGCAAGACATTGTGTTTTATTTACAGAAGTACTTTCTAACCTAGTAGTTCAGTAGTTTTCTAGAACTTCACACGGCAGCCATTTCGAACTCTCTAGGGCATCCCACAAGTTG
This sequence comes from Sinelater perroti, assembly GCA_036346155.1. Lineage (NCBI taxonomy): Eukaryota > Metazoa > Arthropoda > Insecta > Coleoptera > Elateridae > Sinelater > Sinelater perroti. Next base: position 16,856,256 of record JARFIY010000254.1, on the reverse strand, counting down.
CTATCTTGGTCCAACGTCTCGCGGTTCACTTTGTCTATGTCCAGAGCTAAGGAGTGTTCTGAAATAATATTCGCATTTGAATATTGCATAAAAATTACATGATTAAACTTATCACAAAAGACAAAAAAATTACTAAATATTTTAAAGAAGTTGTAGTAGGAATGTCTTAAAGTGATATTCACGGTGAGCAAACGTTTTCTAGGAAGAGACATAAAACAAAATTGGCACCGTTTGATTACTGGACAAGCTAAAGGACCAAGAAAAATTAACTAGCCCATAAAAATGATGCTTCATAATTAAAAAAAAAAAATAGCTTAAAATACAAATTACCATATCGACTGTTTTTTTTTTTATTGATTTTCATGTCGGATAAGTTATCATTGAAATCAATACTGTAACAATAGGAGTTCAAAATGTTCATGGGCTTTAATGGCTCTTAACATAAAGTTTGTTGACTCGCTACTGGATTGCGAATTACATCATCTATTTTATGTAGACTATCAGACAGAATTACTACTTTATGCAATATTACAACTTCACTTCTTTTATCACCTTATTAGCTACATTTTCACTACCATAAATTTTGTAAGACGTAAGAACAGGAGTCATCATCGTTGCTTTTCATTTACGTTTTTATTTCTTTACTACTCTTGCTTCTAGAGTACTGTCTAATAATGCCATGTATGCTCTTCAGATACTTTTAAGATTCGTTAAAATATATATTACTTGGGCTTTCAAAAATAAATGGCACTCCAATTGAGTACATATTTCATTAGAGGTATTTCCCTTTCAGTTCACTCCAGTATTTACTGTGAAGCTGTTGTAAACAGTTTTTTAGGTCAACTGAAGATTGTTGGAGGGAAATTTCTGACAGCACAATGTAGTATAAAATCCAGTGAACATAGAACCTAAGGTAGTACAGTATATCTGAGAGCCTGTAGAGTGGTGATTGGCGTTGGTCAATACTTTAATGGTCACTCAATCCATTAGTAGCATTCCCTTTTGTTCCCAAAAAACAATTGTCATTTGTTTTGGAGTAAACAATCCTGATTGGCTTTTTGAACAGGGCTTTGAACGTACTGCCATTCCAAACTAGCGTTTGTTTTTTGCTGTCTTGTGCCAAAACCATTGTTTTGTCAACTGTAACCAGATACTCAAAAACTTCTCTGAATTCACACTGTACAACTGCAACAACTGTTGACAGCTCTACAAATTTTTGCTTTCATTGAGAGTATGTTGGTGTAATATAGAGGAGAATCCTTTGTGTACAGACATTTATCATTTTCAAGTAGTGGGTAATGGTGTGCAAAGTTCGACGAGACAAATTTGTTACATTCACCAGTGCATAGAATGTTATTTGCTTGTTTACCATATCAAGTCGGATACGCACTGAATAATATGTGGCTTACAAGCTTCTGTCAGACGCCCATTACGTTTTCCTTGTTGCTTTTGATCTCTGATATTTAACAATTCACAATTGTGCAACTTATTGCTGCATTTCCTTATATGGATGACCAAAGCAGTCACTTCCTTGCTTTAAATAAATCCATCATCTGCTTCTATGATTTCCACTTTGACCACTATACTCACAGCACTGTAAGAACGACCCAGTATCTCCTGTGTTGTACAGTGAGGAGTTTGGGAAATCCATTGTGCACAGACTTTTGTCATTTTCAAGTTCTCATGGATACGGGACTCATTGGATCCTCCAAAACATCGAATGTGATTCACTTATTTACCATTATCAAGTTGGATACACTAGTTATGTGACTTGTATACATTTTGCCAGACGCCTACTGTTTTTGCCTTTCTAGACACAATGCTTGGCATCTTTGAACTGCGATATCCAGAAAGTTCTGTGACTCGGTGTTGAGTTCTCATGCAAAACTTTTCTTAATTCTCTCCATATTTCGCTTGTGAAGATTCTAATGAATTAATGTGATTCATTAAATTTTTTTCTACTCAAATTGTAAGGTACTAGAGGCAACCAAGTGTGTGAAACTGGTTTACAACAATCTTTTAAAATACTATGCAATCTCTTAGCAATTTCTTGATTTGGTTGTCATCATCAATGACCTGCCTTAAGCAGAAGTTGCTTTAATCTATAACAATAATGGAAAACAATTGTCTAAGATTGTTAGTTTAATATTGAGTACTACTCTATGCTTGTGTATAGTAATGAACGCAGTCGCACTTTTAAAAAAAGGGCGAACTGAATCAAATCTGTCAGGTAATTAATACTGAAGCTAGATAAATTACCTATAACATGTAAAATGATGTTTGGACAAGCCTTGTTTAAGATATATATTAAAAGCAAAAGCGTAAGTTTTGCAGGCTGACTTTGTGACAACTTTGAACAAATATTTCCTTTTTTGCTTCAATCTGTTTTTGGTCCTGCAGTGTGCTCAACAAAAACTAATATACAAGGATACATACAATCCAATTGCAATGTTATCTATTGGGTTCCCTACATTAACACTCAATCTATTTGGCACTGTCAAAACTTATCTTGACGGGATGGGTAGGGTGGTTAAGCATTTAAAAATGGCGATGCCATGACAGTGTTCCTTCTCAACGAATTTCTTCAAAAAATACTGGCTATCCTAGCATTACAAAAATAAAAAATTAACCAACATGTTTTTTTATACCCCAAGAAAGAATTAGCCGGACAATTCTGGTAACCACAAATAAATTATACATTGAGGAACTAAGTATATTAAGCAAATTTAAAGAACATTCAGGCTTGCACTTATGAAACACAGCATTTAGTGCCATTGCATATTAAAATGAGGATATCCTAGATTTGATAATTATTTTACTGATTTTAAAGACAAGCAGGAAGTAAGATGATAATTAGAGGTAATTTAAGCTCACACATCAACTTGTAAACAGAACAACATTAAGTTCATTGTATTATTTCTGAAAGCTCCCTACTTGTTAATTTCTAAAAATGAATTCTATCTTGTACAATAATTAGTGAACTCTCTGGAACCAAGTATGAACAAAACTTTGAAGATGTGAATATTTTTCCATAGACACAAAACTTGCAACAGCTGGCTGCTGTTATAGTTCAGCAGAACCTTTCAGAAATGAATGATTGCATGGGGAAATTTTTCTGAAAACGACAAAAACATAGTAAAGATACACAAAAAGGCGCAAAAGATGAATGTTTCACTTGGAAAAAATTTTGATTCATAAAGACAAGCCCAGCACTTTAAATAGTAAATGTATGGACAGGAAATAAAACAAGACCTCATTTCTTAAAGATTTCCCAACCAGAAGACTCTCCCTTTAAACATTAGTATGAATTTCCATGAAGATTCTGAGGTAGAAATTTTCCAGACGCCTTCATTCTTTCACCAAGAAATTGACTTTTAAGAATGCACCATGTAATCATGTGCTTTGAGGAGGAACCATATACAGGTCCAGATATGAAAAAAAGAACTGATGAATACATGTTTTGTGCCATGGGAAAAAAGCAGAAGGAAATTAAAAATAGTCTTTCGATGTCTGATATCATTTTGTACTGAAACCAAGAGGCATTGTATGTTATAGACTCTCTAAAACAATGGCAGCCATGAAAAACGTGACTATCTCGTTTTTCCTTATATACCATATATCATGGAATTGAAACAAAGTTGAGTGCATTTAATTCTATGATTCTTTTTGTTCCCATTTTATATGATTAAAACACTTCACAAATTCACTTAATAGATGTTATTGCAAATTATTAATCTTGTTTATAAAATAAAATATATAAAAAGATGGGATTAAAAATAAACAAAAATTTTCACTTTGTGTTTTCCCTCTAAGGATACAGGGAATGGGGAAGTTTTTCCCCTGAACCTTTAAATGATGCAACAGTCGCAAGTGTCTGCCCCCTCCCACCAAAAACCCAACTAAAATCGTAATAAAAAATGGGTCACTTTGAAACAATTCAGTATAAAAAAAGGCGATGATGTTTTCCACCAGCTAGGTATATCTACAATAAATTTTGAGACTTTTTCCATCTCGGTAATTTCCATCTACTTGTATAGTTTTTAAGATAATCAAAGTTAAAATTAAAGAAAAGAGCTAACCGCCCGTACCCAAAGTGTAACTCTAAAAAAACGAGTTTAACTTTCCACTCACTGGTTTAGTGTTCACCTTTTTTGGTATCTTAAAAGTTTATCATCCTAATGATTCCAATAATTCCAGTTTTCTTGTATATTGTTCGATACATTATTCTATTAGTCTTCACATCTATGGCTGATTGCGACACCTCTATCTACTTAACCTTTCTATAGTAAAACTTCTTTAGTTACTTAACTTTTTATGTTGTTCAGAAAATACTGAGTGTTATATCTAAATAACATCCACTAGATTATAAGTGTCCAGTTGTGGTTTCATTCATTTAAGCTCGTTGCTCTTCGAAACTGAATTAGGCAGCATTATATACCAAGTTTTGACAAAAAGCCACCCCTTTTCTAAATTATTTACGGCCTTTCTCATAAAAAGGTGTGATTAAGTTTGTCTTAGTTGCACAAATTCCTTGTAGACAAACCCCTAACTGCTAAAAACAAAAGAACGTCAATTTTATTTTCCATTTGCAGTGTCCCACTTAACTTTGGTGTTGTGCCTCAATGACAAGACACATTTCTCCAATTCGCCTTCTGCTCAGCCAGGCTTTTTAGAACCATTTTGGTATATACTTTCCTCATGTCCTACTAAATCTGATTTATGGTAAACCAGTTCAAATTTAACTCGCTATTGATTATTCTTAACGTCAACTATCAGACGAGTCTTCACTCTTTCCGCATTATTCGTTTTGGAGGTTGAAAGTTTTCTTGCACAAACTTTGACTTCAACTTCTTCTTGGGCCCCTAAAAAGGCCCTATGTCATCTGAATACTTATGTCCCGGATAGCAAATGTTCGCCATAAGTTTTTTATAACAGTCACAGTAGCAAATCCCCCTAGCTTTACACAAAATTTGACATTGTAATATTGCTCATACTTTTGCCAGGATATTTTCACTTCAAATGCTCTTAACAATTACATATAAACTATAAGTTCAAACTTCTACTGTGTCTAAGGCAGGCCATGTGAACGACGAGGCAGCTGCTTTGTCGGTTAGTACATAGTGGTGCCAGTCTCATTATTTTTCTGCCAAATCTCATAGAGGTAATGAATTAACTTCAATCATGCTCAGCCATGTAACTTCTCTACTAAGTTGACAGAAGAATAATGCAGTTTTCTAACAGCTCTGCCCTTGATCATCAATGTGATTTTCATTTTTCATATAAAAATTCTTTTCTGTTTTGATGATTCCTACTGTAGAGTCCTCAAACTTCATACGACAACTCTATGGAAAGATTGCAAAGCTGAGTTGAGTAAAACAGCTCCCAAAAGAACTGACTTTAAACAATCACAGCTTTAATTGTCGAGAAAAACTTAATTAGGAACCTCTGATTTAGATGGTTTGAAAATAGGGCTATTAACAAGAAATAAAATAATGAAATGCTAATTATTAACCTACCAATCAGTTCCAATTCATCTTCCTCCCTCCTGTCAATGTGATGATAACTGCTGACCATATCAGATGAATGGTAAGCATCATGAGAAGGTTGAGAACCTTCAGCTTGGTCATAATATCCCTAAAAAAATATGTAGCAGAAGAGAAAAGTACATGCAATCATACAAGCAGACACATTTCATAAATCAGGAGGCTGTGTACAGGACAATTTACTTTACCTACATATATATTGATGAGCCCTATTATAACTGCTCATCTCATACCATAGGACCACATTTCGCTCAAAAAACAGCAACCACACAGCAAGGAATTGAGTCAACAAGGTATTTGTAAATAGCCTGGAATATCTAATAGCAAATGGTTCTCCAATTTTCATACGTTATGTGGTGGTAGTAATGAACCACTCGTGTGCATTATCCTGTTAGTACACCACAATGATGTGTACATTTGGTGGACTATGGGAATGTTTCCAACAGCATTGCTGCTAGTCTCTATTCCTTGGAAAGGAGGTATCATATCCACACTCGGTCATCGATATAAGCAATTAGAAAGCACATGCGTCACAAAAGTCCAAAGAAAACGCCCGTTTTAATAAATTATGTTTTCTGGTAAATCACTTTAACAACGAACCAGAGACATATCATTTACAAACAGATTTACTATTGGACAAAAACAAGTTAGTAGTGAGTGTTATGGTGTGGGCGAGTTCCTGGTAGGTGACTGCCAATACTATTAGGACAAGAATAATATGCCATATTACATAGTTTGAATCATTTAGGAATAATTCAAGAAACATAATTGGAACATAAATTGGAAACCCAATGATTATATGATATCAGATATCCTGAGCTATCCACCAATACCATTTTCAACCCATGCCTTGCCATGTGGTTGCCATTTTATGGATTAAAGGTCCTACGATGGATGCATTACATAGATAATCAAATAATCAAGTAATTAAAAAATTTGATAAATCACTCACAGTTTGCCAAGATGCATAATTTTGCCAATATGTAGAAGGATCATAATATTGGCTATAATCAGTGGCAGCTGTTGTATATGTACTAGTTGTGCTAGTTGAAGAACCTGTTGTCGCAGTTGTTACTGCACCTTTAGGTTTCGGTACAGCATTACAAATCTTCAAAGCTTTAGTACCTAAGCCTACATATCCATTCATATTTGCTAGAGCATCCTTCATTTCATCCTCGCTCCCAAACCTGACAAACCCATACCCCTTACTGAAACCGCTGCTATCTAAAATTACTACAAAAACCATGAACACCGACAACAACCACTAACTACACTATTATCAACCTTTTGCAGTCTTAATGGTGTTGTACTTTGACGAGAACACTCTGTACAGGTTATAATCATCCACGTCGGGGCTCAAGTCGCCCACCCACACGGAAAACTCCCTGTCCAAGAGATTCCTGCCCGTGTTGCTGGCGTTATTCAGGCGGAACCTCACCACCGGACTCGTACCCGGAATCGGCTTACCGTTCAGCTTGTGCATGGCGTCGATGGCCTCCTCGTCTGTGGCGAAGTGCACGAAACAGTACCCTGCTGGCTCTCCTGTGAACTTGTTGCGCATAACTTTCACGTTCAGAGGGTTTTCGCCCATCTTCCGGAACGCGGTCGTGATGAACGTCTCAGTCATGTATGGCTCGAGCTGTAACGGTTCCACGGTTATGTACCTGCGGCGCGCTACTTTCAACTTACACTGCCCATCCATAACTGGCAATGCACCATGCTGCTCATCGTGGTGGAGTTAGTCCGATTTCAGCAACTTAAAAATTAAATTCACGTTGATGGTCCGTTACAGGGACGCTCGGGTAGTTTGAGGTTAGAATCGCCGGTTTTGTTTACTGTTTTTTATATACAGGGTGGGGTGTCTTTATTTTATTTATTTAATTTTATTTTCTAGGAATAGTTTACTTTATATTGATATTTGCAACTAAGTAAAAAAAAATTTGGTAGTGTAATTGGTATAATAATAGAAAGTTATATTTTTGTATTTGATGGAAGAAATAATTCAAAATAATCATTTTACTTTTTGTCTTTGCTTTATTAGCTAGATTTTAATTTAAATATTAGCAAAGCAGTACTGTTCTGGTTATTAAGATAATGACTAATACAAAAGTAATTTATTATATTTTAATTTAATGTTTTACTTTCATTTAAAAAATAAACTAGAATAGTATGATTATTTTTAAATAAATTGTTCTGAATGACTCATACAATTGTTATCTGAAATAAATATTTAAGCATATCATTAATATATGATTGCATTAATGACACTTCATACTATTTTTAAAAGAGAATTGATAGTATATTTGATGATTAATTAGTGAATAAATTAAAGTATGAGAGAACATTTTTTTTATTATTAAATTAACTATAGAAAGGTTCATAATATGGTGAAGATATTTGTACATGTTTTATATAAACAAACACGTGAAAAGTTCTTATTAATTAACTTTTAATTAAAACTTTAAAAAGTGAATTTCCTGGTTGTCACTAGAGGTCATTTAAAAATTCCAGGATGGTGAGCATAACCACATTTTATTGTTCAGAATGACCAACCTGACCAGTCCAAGGTTTCCAGATAAATCTGATGTAATTGTCGGGGTGACGTCATCCGTCAACGTTGCAGTATTACCATCTTGCGTGTGTTAGGGACTTGGCGACGAACGGACGAAGATAGCGAGTCCGTCGTGCTCTCGGTTGGGCCATGAATCACGCCGGCGCAACTCCGGCGGTGTTGTAGTCTTGGGAAATTTTTTGCAGTTTTTGTTTATAGTGGGTCTATTTTGGGAGATTAATGTAAGGTAATGATTGTATCATTGTATAGTCGGCCCGATCGGAATTGAGAGAAACTGCGAGAAGCTGAAAGTTGCTGCTGAATGTGGTGCTGCCTCTCGGACGGGGACGAATCCGGCAAAGGTGCGTACCCACGTTTTTCCTGGTGCGTTCGGCGGTTCCCCGCCTCTAACCGACCGAGCCGACCGCCGCCATCTTTAGTTAATCGATAGGCGTTGACGGTGTCCGTGTTTCAGCAGGTGCGATGGCTGCAATCCGAAAGAAGCTGGTGATAGTCGGCGACGGGGCCTGCGGAAAGACCTGCCTCCTGATCGTGTTTAGCAAGGACCAGTTCCCCGAGGTGTACGTGCCCACCGTTTTCGAGAACTATGTGGCGGACATCGAGGTGGACGGCAAACAGGTAGAGCTGGCGCTCTGGGACACGGCCGGCCAGGAGGACTATGACCGGCTGCGGCCCCTCTCCTACCCGGACACGGATGTGATCCTGATGTGCTTCTCGGTGGATTCTCCCGATTCGCTAGAGAACATTCCTGAAAAGTGGACGCCGGAGGTGAAACACTTCTGCCCCAACGTACCCATCATCCTAGTCGGCAACAAGAAGGATCTGCGCAACGATCCGAACACGATCAAAGATCTGGCCAAGATGAAGCAGGAGCCGGTGAAGCCGCAGGAGGGCCGGGCGATGGCGAGAAGATCAACGCGTTTGCGTACTTGGAGTGCTCCGCTAAGAGCAAGGAGGGCGTGCGTGAGGTCTTTGAGACGGCCACCCGGGCCGCCCTGCAAGTCAAAAAGAAGAAGAAGCCGCGCTGCATTCTATTCTGAGCCAAATATGTGGTATATTTATCATACATGTATTCTTTCTATTATGATCGTTGCGTGTGTTTAACCAGGGGATTTTGCACAACGCGAAGCCTCGTAAATATGGAAATATTCTTAGTTCTTATATTTTCGCCTTCTCGGAGGGCACTGACATTTTTGTACATGGTAGTTTTAACAGTCGTAGGCGTCGTTTTCTTTAATCAAATAGTAATTGCAAGCACAAATGTCATTTGATGATTATATATATAATGATGTATACTGTAACTTGTCGCATGTCCTCCGAGCATGATTACCGTTTGTCGAGATTTACGTAGAATTGGTTTAGTTTTCATTGTAGGAGTATTAAGCAGAATTGATTTCAGGTTTGCATCAGAGTTTATATATTTTTTTCAAATGTTACTGTATTATTATTTTATTATTAATAATAATGATGTGCCGCGGCACGATTGTTGTACGTCAATCGCTCGCACGAATTCATTGTGACGGTTGTATTTGTAATCATTTAGTTTTGTTCATCTTTATTCTTTAGGCAATTCTTCCAACACGGGAGCTTGTTTCGTGTTGCTTATTGATATAAATAGCTTTAACTTTTCCATATTGTATTGTAAAGATGAATAAACAAACTTTTTCGTATTTCTCTTTTTTTTAATTAAGTAAATGATGACTTGGCAATTGGTTATGTAAATAACGAGATACATATAAATTTCTACAGATTGTAGTGTAACTTTATTGTCTAGCAAGTTCCCTGGCTGGGTGCTTGCCAGGAATCTTGAATCCGAATATTTTGTTGCTTCACACAATTGTACTACAAAGTCTTTCCCAACTCTTCTGACTGATTGTTCGTTGCCTCTAATACGCATTGCTTTGCAGTTGTATATTTCACGTGTTGCTAATAAATTGTATCTATTTTGTAGTTTGTTTTGTTTTCGAGAACAATTAGGATTCGGTTATGATTTGGGCACGCCCACTATTACAGTTGCGTGGTTTCTTAATCATTGTATAACAAAGCTAATTAGACCAAAAGTTGTCACTCTTGGCTGAGTATTGCTTAATAATTGATTTTGTTAGAATTTACGATGCTATATTTCATCAAATACGTGCTCACTGAGGTTTTGTAAACAAATACAAATTGTTAAGTGATGTAGTGCTTGCTGGTAATTCACTTTTCCGAGAGATCTGTAGTTTAGGCAAATTGGGAGGCTTCAGTAATGCAGACTTAACTTCAAAGTAATTAAAATATTTATGCTAACAAATAGCAATGCATTGGAGAACACAACTATTCAGCGTAGTTGATTCTATTGAATTTGGTGTGTGCATTTTGGAAGAACAACAATATCAAATGGGTGGAAACTCACTTCGGCACATTTGATTTACAAGGAACGTCATGGTGAAATTAGGTATACAGTCTGATATCGGTGAGAGATTAATACATAATGTTTTTTTACTGTGTGACCTTATTTAGGTATATTAGAGTTGTGTATGTATTGTTGATATCGCTATTCTTGTCTAATGTGTACAAGTGTTATTGTATTTTCATTACGACAGTCAACTTCATAAAAAATAGGTCAATTATCGTCTACTTCCACAGAAGAAACGAGGATCATCTACTCTTTCCTTGGAAGGTGCCCTCAAATACTTGGAGAGGTATTCAACTGCATCCCAACAATCAAGATATTCTATCAAAAAAGCCAAGTTATGAGTTATAGATACAAAGCATCGAAGGAACATAAAGGATCTCAAAATGAGAAACTTTACAAGATCAAGGAGGAGTACCTTGCCAGTTTTAGGGAGGCTAAAAAGCATCTTCTAATTGTTCATGATGATGATATTCAACAATGGGTTATCCTTGTTAACTAGTCTGCCTCAAGCACAAACTCCATTGCAATTCTCTGCATCATCATTTCTTATTTACAACTAAAATAGAATTGTATCTTGGGGTGTGACTAAGTTTGTTTCCTTCTGGTCGGCTCATAAAATGAAGATTGAGGACAAAGTAATTAATATTGATTAAATGGGCACTAATGTAGAAGTCGTCTTGGGTCACACTTTGGTGTTCAGGAAGTGAAGAGAGTCGCCAAGTATTTCCAAACTCCAAATGCCATCCAATATTCATCTACTATTAGGCCTGCAATAACTGTCATTAGCTGATGTACGTCTCCTTTGCATATATATCTATGAGACGCAAATCACTAAAGAAGAGACTTGATTTTCAGATTGAACAAATTATGTTTTGTCACCAGTTTTCATCTTGTGACCAACAAAAATGTGGCAAGAACTATGGAGCACTTCAGTGGTATCTTTTTTCCAAATACACCAAACAACTTTCTACTATTTTCTGATTCAGAAAAATTGTTCAAAGACAATGAAATGTTGGAGTCAGTCAAGAAAGTCATTTGTTTAAAGACGACCATATTGATTAAACCTTCAAATATTTTTTTAAACTGACAATTCAAGCATTTTGTGTGGAAGTTCCAAAACAGCATTGAGCTGAATGTGTTGCTTCTCGTCTCCCCAAAAGGGACGACATATTGAAGCTCTACTGGTCGACATGCATTGATTCCAAGCAGAATGTTTTTTGTAAATATGATCAAATACTCCTTCTTTAAGGCAGGATATATTCTAAAGAGATTTAAAACTCATTCCACTGTTTGTTTCCCAGAACCATCAAAATTTGCCAAAAGAATTTCGAAGGCGAAGAATGCAATAGATTGTTCTTCTTTAGATGTTTTCACTGCCAAATGTATTTCTAAAACAATTTTTACAGTTAAGACAAACGATATATCTCATATGAACTATTCTTAAGAGGTACACTTTGATACTTTGTATTTCATGTCTTACATCACCCAACAAAACTGATATTAAATTTTATTGTGATCAATGCATAGCAAATCCATTAGTATTAGAGTCTTACAGGCTCATGACATTTTGAATGACTTTCTTCCTTCCTTTCCTTTTCTTTCTAATTATAGTTAACACAATTTTTCCTTTGATTTGATTTAGCTTTTCCCCTAGTTCTCTTGTCCTTTATTATGCAATTTAGAATTTCTTCGGTATTCTTTCGCTGTTAATTCACAGCACATGACCCATCAATCTTATTCAATTTGCATTTATCACTTGTACCAGTTCGGATAGTTATCCGCCCCCCCCATTAACTTTCTTCCGCCCAAGATTTCCGTACGCCCACCACTTTTCTAGTTTCTAACTTTGATTGGATAGCTGGTTTGTAGATTTAGATTTGTTTGTTCTCCAGTATACCGTTTCATGCCTACACAGACTTGTTGCGTTCCGTTACCTGAGCCCCTCACTTTTTTGATTATTCCTGGGACTCTCCGAAATCTTTTTCTAGGTACTGAAAACTATATACTTCTTTAAATGTTATTACTTTTTCGTTCTCATTGTCACCTCAAGGAGATTGTCTATATTAATTTTATTATCGTCCTACACCATCTATTTGTATTTTTTATCATTTATATTTAACTGGTGTTCCTCAGTTCTTGTAAGCCTTATTTCCGTTCTTTTTAACGCCTCTTTGCTTTTTGAAATCAAGATGACATAATGAGCAACTGTTGAGCGTTAATGTATCTCGTACAGTAGTAGCCCCGTTCTATTTATATGGTTTTCTCTAGTACGATGTCAAATATTATGGGCCACTCTTTTGGCATTCTTGTATTTTGACTCCTCTATACTTGACCATCTCTACCTGTATTCCATCTTCTCATGTATACTTATTCTTATCAATTATATCAGATGCCCCTTCTAAGCTGGGGGCTTCTATAAGTTGATCTTGACCCACTGCTGATTGCTGTATTCTCTCCTGTGCATACTCTTCATTTCTGTTTAAAAGCTTCCTAAAGTAATTAGTCCAACTTTCAACTACTTTATGAAGTTCGCTTCTTTATTTACCATTCTCCTCATTCCTAAAATTTTCCCCAATTTCTTGTCTTGCTGCTCTGCACTTTGCTCTTTGTAATTTGTATTTTCTTTGTCTTTTCTCTTCTTGATTGTATAGCCTTTATTCTACATCTTGATTTTAATTATTTTAAATATTGTTTTTGATATCCTTCTGTGGCTTCTTTGATATATATTCATCCTTGGTACCATCTGTTTCATTTTGATCTCAATCATAAAATGATGTGGATCTGCATCAGGGTTTCTAAAACTGCTGTAATTCTTTTCCTTTTGCTGTCCTTTAGTTCATGGTCTGTTTGGTTAATCATCTGTTTATTGGGAATTATCCATGTACCCTTATAAATGTTTTTCCCTCTTTCATCAAGATTCTCATATCTCTGCTCTTTACCAAATCGATCACTGGTAGTCAGTTTTTGGTCCATATATTTCCAATTTGCGCGTTTGTATTACCTAGCGTAACCTTCAGGTCATATTGTGGTCTGTTATCCAATACTACTTGGAACTGCTTTTTTACCCCCGTATATGCAATTTCTATAGGTACATGAAAACTGATAAAACTTGAGTTTTGGTAGTCTTTTAATACTCCACTATCAAAGAATATGCAATCTTCTATCTGCAGTTTCTTTTTTTATTCTCTTTAGTTTTTTGTAATGTTCGTATTTTCTGCCCTAATTCTCTCAATAACTTTTTCAATGCCTTTTGCTCAAAGGCTTCCCTCACATTCCACGTTGCCATATTTAAATGTTTTTCCTTTCACTGGACCTAATCGTTGTCTTATTTTTCGTCTGTTTTCTCTTCTCACTTTTCTCTTTACTTTTTTGGCATCTGTGAGATTTTAATCACGTTTCGGCTTGCTTTGCCTCAGTTCCACTATTCTCAATCAATGAAGGTGTAACTCACTTCTAGCTCTATTTGCATTATTTCTTCCCAAGTCGGATCGTTATCTGTATACACTGTTCAATTTTTTCTTCCTATATATAACATTGCCTATTAGTACATTGTTACTCTTTTATCTCAATTAACTTGGTAGTCTCATGTAGATCAATTTATGCTCCCAGAGTTTTCTTGATAAATCCTTATGCTTTCAAGCTTTTGCCTTCACAATATTGATTTTCCTTTTATTTTCTTCTATCAAAATGCCTTACCTTGGATCTAAGTATCTTATTCTCTTCTTTTAGATTATTTATTTCTAGAATAAATTGCTTGTGAGTTTTCTTTAAGCCTTTTAGTTCAGCCATTGTTTGTGCTAGTTGCTTGGGATTATCTTTTTGCTTTTGTACTGATTTTAATGATTTGTTCGGAGATGTGCGTATCCTTTTTTCTTTACTTCCCCTTTTTTTTCTGAATGAGTATTTATCTCTTTTAGATCGCTGAGTTTGTTCCCCTTTATATTCTCCTTGTTTTAGTCTTTACTGAGGATCTACCTCTTGTCTTAATCCTTTGGAAAGATTCTGCTTCCTCCTGTCTTTTGCTCCTACTATCCTCAGGGGACGATCCTTCTGTCTTATAATTATAACATCTTCTTCTTTTAGTGCATCTCTTTTTATTGGAGGTTTACCATCATTAAGGCTATTTATAACATAACATCTTCGAATCACGGCTCCTTTGATCCGCCATCCTGCACTTCTGAAATGTGCTGCATGTTGACTCTCCAAAGTAGATTTCCAATTGTATTTCCCGCGACTTATTTGTCACATCAGCACCTACAAAATTTTAGGTTATTAGAAGGAATTGCAATTGTTTCCTGATGTGTTGAACACTAACTGATGGCGTCGCTGAGTTACTGTCCTCTGTTATTCTACCATATAGTTATTCGTGGTTTGTGGTAATTAACCCAATAGAAAAAAATCAATTATTTTGAATTTATGTTAGTAGTATAATTATCACTTCAAGGATTTAATAATCTAAAAAATAATAACTATGTGCTATAACACCATGCTAAACTGGTACTTACAGGAGCCATTGAAAATGACTCTCCGACTTCAGTATAAAACTGCTTAAGTTTCTGTATCTTGACGAATGTCTTTGCCGAGGTTTGTTGTGGACTTAATATTCAATTTGGCTTGAAACTTTTGAAATGAGTGCAGATGGCCTGTTTACCTCTTCCTCTTTATGCTCTTTATAGACAAAATCTGATTCAGTAACGCCTACCAAGAGATAAGCGATTTTTCAAATAAATCCTCTAAAAGCTCAACAATATGTTAATGGTACAGCAATTGTTAGAGTTGTTCTTCTACCAGATATGAATGATTTTCGAGTTAATGGTTGCTCTAAAGAAACTGTCTTCACTTCTTAAATTTCTAAAGACGTCTTTTGAATGGAAATTAAACCACGTACAGCTAAGAAGTCCTTGTGGTGCATTTCTTTTAGATAATACACAATTGGCACTTTCAGTACAGTGACCTTTCAAGCATACGCTATATAAAGAAGCCTTTAACAGACCCCAAGAGCTGTAGCTAAATTTATTCTACTTATATGGCTCTCAGGTTTGCTTACATTTCCTGAAATGCTAACTGAAATTGAATTGAATTTGTCTTTTGTTACTTTTCTATACTGGAAAATGCTGGGATTGTAGTCATCCGACTCTATCCACCTAGGGTATTTTCGTTTGAGTTTTGGCAGGACTAAGATGGTTAGAGATGGCGGAGCAAGAGGGAGGCCTATGCTCAATACTGGGTGCAATAGGGCTAATGATAATACTGAAGAGGGAGTTTTGGTACAGTTTAATACTAGAAAGTGACAGACAAAGTAGACATGTTCGTTTCGTGTGCCTCCTCCTGGGAGAGCTTTCTCAATTAAGATTATATTTCCTTTTATTATATCCCTCAATATTTTCCGGCTATTTTGTACTTTCTGGAGCAATGAACTTTTCGAGTTTTTCCTTCTGTCCTCCATGCGACCAAAGCACCAGAATATGCGCGATTTGCGACATAGTCGAAATCTTTTTTGCCCCCATCAGGCCGTATTTCAAACAAGGCAATTTTCTTTCTAATATTCAGGTCTTAGTACCATATAGGGAAACTAAGGATACTATAATTATATCTTCTGAGTGTTTGTTCGTCTGGCAGACTACTCATCTCAGTCCATATCTCAATAAAACGGCTTGCGACTTTAAGACTTTATTTTTGACAATCGATATTTTATCTTTGGAACATGCATCATTCTAGCAGATCTTTTCTTAAACACAAAACCTGGCAAACGAGTTAAGGGGTAATATATGTGCGTATGGGTAATTGTAAGCAGTTTTTAATCACTTGGCATCTTCTTCTTCTTTTTAATCTGTTTGATCTCATTATCGTTTCCAATGCCGAGATCACGTAGCATCTTTCTCTTTCTAAGATTATAATCATGACTTTGTTTTTATTTTGATTAACGTTTAGACCACAAGTTGGTTCTTCATTTTTTTCTAACACCTGCTCACCAGCTTTATAATTTTAAATCATTCCTGCATATTCCTCTACATTTCCATTGCTTCTTTGAAGTTTTCCAATCTTTTATATAATTAGTGCTTCTGCAGTGAATTTACTATGTATCTTCTTTAGTAGTTTAGAAAGTATTGCTTTGGTCGACCTTCTTTTAAGTTCCATTACATATTCAATGGGACATTATGTAGGTTGTTAGAACATATTTAAAGTCTTGAGAACAGTCAACATATTTTAAGATTCTCTCTATGAAGCAAGATCTATTGATGGATAACTCGCCACATTTGCCTATCTCTCCATATCTTGGTTTGAAATTCCGCTTTGCCCAATTTATTTGACTAACCATTATCCAACTAAAATCTCTACTCTTGATCCATTCTTTCAATGGTTTATTTAATATGTTAATACATTGAACGAATATGAATTTTTGTTGCAGAAAGAGAGTATCAGATTTGATATGATAAAATATCCGTTTTTTCCAATACATGTCCAGAACTTCTGTTAGAGAATCATTGTTTTTCTTTAGTTTTTTTGTTAATTTAGTGTGTTTCTCTTGTAAGTCTTCGGATATTTGAAGTTTTAGTACAACTTTTATTTGAACGTTTTTGAAGTCATGTCCTTTTCTTAGAAATTGATATAAGTTTCTGTCCCCTTCGTCAGTAGGCTGAAATAGAAATAATAAAATAGATAGTTGGATTAAGTTATAAGATAGTTTGGATTAAGGCTGCTATCCAACATTAAGAAATGGGAGAGAATCATGCCTAGCGTTAAAAAGGGCAGCTCTGATTGTATCCACCAGTTTCATGAAACGAACATCTACATATGTCCACTTAGTGCTGATTGAAACTAACAATCATATATAAGGCGCAATATCACATCTTATGGAATCACGATTGATGTCTGACGGATAGACTTTCTTCAGTTCCTCTGTAGATGATAGACAAAAGCTTTTTAAAGTCTGTTAGAGAAGTGGTTCAGACTGTTAGCCCGAGGAGCAAAATGATCAAGTCAAATCATCTACGCCACAAATGAAAAAACTGTGAAACAACTCTCTGAACAGACCCACACTTGTGGGTACCCTATGAATGGTTGAATTATTAGGTTGTTCGTCATTTATCGTGCCTGCAACTCTAGTAAGAGGAAATTTTTCAATATGTTACTATAGCAGTTAACATTCACAGTTGCTGGATATCCAACCCTCAAAAAAACTAAGGCTGGTAATCCCATACGTTCTCACATTATAACTTTCTCTCTTCGACTGAACTTTTCTGATAACAAGCAGATGATTGCCTTGAGAAGTAACATCTGAAGTTTAGCCTGTCGACAAAACTATTGAGATAAAAATTTGCTTTATCAAATATGAGCGGATGTACTAGTAATACTTTTGTTCTCTTTGTCAGTGTTCCTTAACTTTTAAACCATATGGAATTTGCAACAATAAAACTTTAAATTCTTTAGTAATAAGTTTAATGATTTTTGCAAAATCTTCTCCAATCTGGTTACTGTAAGTTCATAATGGTACCCGTGGATTTTCATTATCACTTCTGGAAATACAGGTCTTGCAGGTACTTATGAATATATAAATATTATGCCTACTCACGTCCAATTCAACAACGTTGGCAATTTAAATTGGTAGACACTATCTGGCCATTCCTGTAGTACTCATTAAGAAATTGTCAACAATTCTATAAAAAATCGGGTTCATAGTAAAGAGACGCTTCCGTAAAATTTCACAATTTCTATCTGAAAAAAGACAACAAAGAAATAATAACTTGAAGAATAGATAGATATACCCCAAGACTTAAATTGTGAATGAAAGATTTTAACATCAATAAGAACTTGGCTATAAAGACACACATTTAGAATTTAAATGAAAAAATTGAAACCACAGGAAAGAGCTGTAGTGAACAATAATTTCATGGTCATGTTGGATAAATAATAAACGGAGTATCATTCAAGATAAAAAAAGTGAAAACCAATTACGGTCCACAGTCACTAAAACCAGTTTTTAACTTTTTATGTTTAAAAATGGACTTACCATGTGCTCAAAATGTAAAGAGACAAATCCGTAATTATGCAGAAACTTGTCGTTTTGGTCTTTTCTTTCTATGGGACTAAAAATTGGATCCTTCCTTTTAAATAGCAAGAGTAGATGTTGGATGAGCATATCTGTATATCATTGTTAAAACCATCCCCCGTCAAATTGGTTCTTTCTAGGTGTGTTCTTGTGTTCCAAGTTTTGGAGCTCATCATATCATTCAGATTAAAAATTTTCAAAAAATGAATTTGCCCTAGTCTTTATTGTCAGTCCCTCAACTTTTGGTCTCGAATAGTCCGCACTTCTAATACTGCTTTTTAGAAGGATCACAATTTGTTAACATTAATGGCACCCATGTTCTTCTGCGTTATTGCTTTCCAGATCCTGGATACACCTTTTAGTCGTTTCTTCTGGTATATCCTTGATGATACGGATTTCTCAATACATGAGGGAAATGGACTTTACGGACGAGTTATGGATCACTTAAAGTTATTTTAACTGCGTTTTCGTAGCATAACTCCATAATGGAACCGTGGAAGCCATCGTCGGATGCAAGATGACTATAAAAACAATACTCTCATTTCCTGAGATTAATTTGCTTTGATTATTTTCGTAAACTTTTTGATATTTTGTTCCTTTTGATGATCAGGGCCCCAGTATTCTTCTTGAAATTGGTAATCAATCTAAACCTCACACCACCAATTTTAATTCTGGCCTTTCTCTCAGTTGGGAAGGATCACCAAGAGTAGGGTGGATGTAAAATCAAATTCATATATGAGCTGGTTATGCTATCTTTCTTACTGAACTCTTAGCGTTGTCTTTTAGCACCCGTAGGAGCTAGAGGGCGATAGAGCAGCCCGAGGGAATTCAAATGACCTCTACGAGATCATTTCAAGATTCTTAACGAGGACGATCCCCTCTAGAGATGACAATCTTGAAAAAAGACGCTCGTCCTTGCAATTTTTTTTTAAATGTATTAGCTTTGAATTTGGCCAGTAGCAGACTTCCCCTGAGATCATTTGTTTTACTGCAGATAATATCTTTTCCTCGTATATTGTTATTATTGGATTTGTGACGTCTCTTGAGATTGAAAAATCCAGATGTGAATATATGGAAAATGTATGTGTTAAAATGATCTTCGTATCCTACATTTTTTAAACGAAGCTTGGAGGGTACACATAATTTTTTTTAGTATGATAGTACCCAGTATCACAATAAAGTATGGTCTAATATTGTAGTATAGTAATTTAGACTTCAAGATATCTGTTCTTGTGAGTATTTCTAAACGACCTTGTAGCACATAGTCATTTTTGTGAAAATATTTTAATTGTTGAAATCCCTTTCGGCTGCAACCAGATTATTTGTTTCTACAGCTCAACGGCGTATTATATGCCACAAAATTGGTTTATATGTTCAAAATGTCATTAATTGATTATATGAGGCAAAAGTTATATTCTGAATGAGGTATCAACATTGGCTATACATTAGTGATGACTGACCAAAACAAAAACATGCGATATCTTTGTTTTTTGTTGTTAACTTAAGGTGACTCTAAGAGGTCAGACAGTGGGGTGATAAAGGAAACGGCAAAATGACTAAACATGACCTTCAGCCCCAATTTAATCAATTAGCAAGAGATCAAATGCTGCCAATTGGGAAAAATGAGCGTATTATGAAAAAACGGTTATCATGCAACTTATTCGGCTGCGTTTATCTGACGTCACTCGTCTTTCTAAAGTGGGCGTTTAAGATATGGAAACTTTTATCATCCAGTAATAATAGCCCACGTTTCATACGTGTTAATATAAAATTAATCGTCACTAATCGTTTAATTTTAATGTTCACTTAAAAACACATCAGGCTAAATTTATTCCAATTCATTTAAAAAAACAACTTTTTTAATTTGTTGCCGCCAGAAAAAGCTAAAAATACAAAAATAAGACTTTCGTTTTTCGCACCTTTTCTAAAACAAGCCTTTAAACATATTTAAAAAAAGGTTATCTAAGAACATTCAAATAGTCATTAAAAGTGGACTTGGCTACAATTTGCCCGCAAAGTGAATTAAAGAATTTCTCAATAAATAAAGCTTCCTACAGGCTGATCTGAAGAAGGTTTGGTGAAGACGACTTATCTACATATCAATCCAGCATAATACTTCAATGATCAGATGTTTAGGTTTCTATCATAGAAGAATTTTAGAACCATACAGAATTCTAGAAATTCTTTACCATATAATCATGTATAGAGAAAGTCACGATGGTGATTTAGAAATAATTGATATTTGGAACTATGTAAAGCATAAAGTTCCAAACAAGTGATGCTAGTCTTTTTTTGCAATCCAAGCACAAAAATTTGGTACATTAGAAAATAGAAGGCTTAAACTGTATTTGATATGAATTTGTGCAATAAATTGATTAGACTGAACTTAAAGGAACCCTATAGACCAAATTTTCTTGTAGTTAAGCGATTTTAAATAGACTAAAGTGCGTTCAGCGGTCATATAATCTAGTGCTTTTTAAAGATGCAAAACCACAAATCATGCGATTCAAAAATCAATAATTATTTTCTAAATCCATGACTAATTTTTGGAGACAAACGGTGGAAATTATTGCGCCGCAATATTTAAACAATTGTTATTACATCATTAAGATGGAAAAAGTCTGCTTACTATTTCGAGCTCGTCCCATTTGATCGCAATACGGACAAAATTCATTCAAAAACTCAATAAACTGTTTTGACCTAAAATAGTCTCAAGTGTCGTATTAATTAGAAGAAATACTGTAGCCACCTTTAGCTATAAAGACATAGTCAATAATTCGTGAAAATATTTAAAAATATTGCAACACCCGGTATATTGTGTTGTCATGCTTACAGTATAATATAAGCGAGAGGAATGAAAATATGCGGCTTACATTACTTTATCTCTACAAATTTAAGATTTAGTTTTAAAAAATAATCCAATAGTTATAATTCGTCTAATAAAATCTCTAATACCACGGTAGGGTGTGTGGTAGAACCGTCATCGACCGAAATGGGCCAGGGGATAAGCTGACGTTCGCTTTGCCCCTTCCACCGTCGTCGACTACTACTTGTCGTCGTCATCGTCACATTTTTCAAAGTATGGCGAGTGTTGTACGGTGTATGTTTGCACAGGCTGCGGAAAATGTGAGCGAAACGGCTACCAATGCGACGACGAAGCCGCCGAGCACCCCGGAGGGGATCGCGGTGGCGTACGGAAGTCTGGTGATAATGGCCTTGCTGCCCATATTCTTCGGCTCCTACAGGTCCGTCAGTTACCATAAGGAAAAGGTAAGCGTCCTCGATGTGCGTTAGGAGGGCCTTCAGCGTCTGCTTCCAGAAGCGCGACACCATGACAACGAAGGACGCGGCAATGTTTCCCATCATGGCATCCTGCACCCTCTTTGGGCTCTACATCATATTCAAGTTATTCTCCAAAGAATACATCAATCTGCTACTGACGGGCTATTTCTTCTTTCTTGGGGTTTTGGCTCTGACTCACATACTAAGGTCTGTTAATTTTTAATGTATGTTCTAATAAGTATAACTGTTATTCCAGCCCCATTGTCAGTAAATTAGTTCCGGCTGCTGTGCCAAACATACATTACCACATCCTGTTCACTCAAGGAGAAGGAAACACCTTGCAGGACATTATTAACTATAAATTCTCTTCCCATGACTTGGTTTCGCTCGC
The DNA here is from genome assembly GCA_036346155.1 of Sinelater perroti. Classification (NCBI taxonomy): domain Eukaryota; kingdom Metazoa; phylum Arthropoda; class Insecta; order Coleoptera; family Elateridae; genus Sinelater; species Sinelater perroti. The sequence continues at coordinate 16,834,023 of JARFIY010000254.1, read as the reverse complement.
TTGTTGCTTGTTAGTCGGAGCATGGTATCTGTTGCAGAAGCACTGGGTAGCAAATAATCTGTTTGGACTAGCATTTGCAATAAACGCCGTCGAGTTGCTGCATTTGAATAACATAGTAACCGGCTGCATTTTACTGTCTGGTTTGTTCATTTATGACATTTTCTGGGTGTTTGGCACAGATGTTATGGTGACCGTAGCAAAAAGCTTCGAAGCGCCGATTAAACGTATGTATAACCAGACCATGTGGAAGTAAGCTGAAGATTTCGTTTTAGTGGTGTTCCCTCAAGATCTTCTCACTCACGGACTGTCTGGCAGCAACTTCGCCATGTTGGGCCTTGGTGACATTGTAGTGCCAGGCATCTTCATAGCACTCCTCCTGCGGTTTGATCGCAGCCTGAAACGCCCTTCCAACTTATACTTCCACGCAACATTCCTTGCCTACTTTTTAGGCTTGATGGCAACTATTTTCGTGATGCATGTCTTCAAACATGCCCAACCGGCTTTATTGTACCTGGTACCTGCGTGCTTAGGCACCCCTACTCGTGGCTCTCATTAAAGGCGACCTGACGGCACTTTTTAAGTAAGATATTAATTAAAACAAAGGAAAGTTTGTAAAACGTTAATTGTTTTGTAGGTATGAAGATAACCAAGACGGTAAGGAGCAGAAAAAGAAAGAGGAAAAGCAAATCAAAGCAGGGGAATCGAAGAAAGTGAAGTGAACGTATAATTAAGACTAAATGTTCTTCCCAAAATTGTATTGTAGGTTAAAGGTGTATTTTTATTGTTTCTGCACAATGTACATTAATTTTGTTAACTATTACCGTTATAAATTCCTATATAAAAACTTGCTTCGACAGAAAATTTTATAAGCAAAACCCAATATTTATTAAAGATTTCTTATACAATAATACTTATAATAAATTGGACAAATTAAGTTGAAGCTTGCCTTGCAAAATCTTTAGCGGTGATTGGGGGCAAATCCTCGATTCCAGACTTGCTGATTACTTGCACCTTAAAATTTGGTAAATTCACAATAAGGCGTTGATGTATATCTTTAACGCAAGTTTTCAGCAATTCATATGCTTGTTCACGGCTCATATCCTCTTTATAGTAGCGATCCATAATTGAGACCGCAAAGAATCCACCATAACCATGGGCAGAGAACTTCACATCGGTCATTGAAGCTAAATAATCGACAAAGAACAGGTGCGGCCCGCTTTGGTCATCATAGCCAGCTAGTAGCATATTAACATGGTAGGGATTCTAAAATCAGTTTCATGTAAGAAAAATTCTAATAGAACTGCACTCATCCGCGTACTCTGCTTCTTAGTGCATCGCCCAGATTCCGGCGAGTAAATGCGGCGGCAGCTTTAGGACCAAGCTCGTATCCGTTGCGCATTTTGTATAATTGGATATTCTTGGCTATGTATTCCGCAAACTGAGTAGTGTCTCCTTGCTGGCCGCATACGGCCATAACCAACTTATCAGACAGCTTGTGTAGCTTATTTTCGTCTAGATCAGTCTAATCGTGAATAACGTAAAATAAAACTAATCTGCTACATACCTGTTTTCATCACTACGATGCTATGGGCGTTCGTCATGTCGGCGGCGACGACCACAAAATCGCGACATTTAATTCCAAGCAAACACTCCATTTTTGAATCCTTTTAGAAATTACTCGTACAACTAAAGTTGCTTTGTAACTGTTGTCAGCAAGCCGTATGTATAGGTTATAAAATGCTGCGTTGCCGTATCTTCAGTACTTCTTTTCAGGTAAACTAAAACAGGACATTTTAAAAAATAAAATCAAAAAGCGCATTTTAATTTTTAAGACAAATTAAAAGCAAATTTTGTAATCCTTAATTTTCTTTGTATTAAAAAATTATAAATATTCCGGCAACGCTGTACTAAACGCCATCTGCAAATTGCACTGATATTTAGAGGTTTGCAACAACAATTCGATTCTAAGGTTAGGACAATATAAAAAATAATTTCCGTGAAAACTCAGCCCCTGAATCGTAACCGACGGAATCGCTCAAATATGTTTATTTGCACCCTGGGATAGTTTGCACTCTAAAAGTGGTGCATAATGGCAACAAACTGCGAGGTAGAACCAGGCGCCGCTGCAGAAAGCGCGCTGGTTACTACGGACTCCTACGAAAATTTCCAACAAATGAGCTCCAGCTTGGAAGAGATAAAGAACTCGAATTTCAGCTCGGCGACTCAGGATGAATTTTTGGACAACTGCAACAACATTGAGAGCGATATTCCGGTGAACTGCGGCACGGTGACTATCGGCAACCAGGAGGACAATTACATGAGGGACGAAGATTGGCTGGGCAAAATAAAGCACATCTTCGTACTCAGTTCGGCCGGAAAGCCGATTTATGCAAGGTTGGTGTTGATAAGGAGGTGGTGTTGGGTAAATTCTGTTGTGTTTTTTAGGTACGGCAGTGAGGATAGGTTTGCTAGTTATTTCGGAGTAATGCAGGCTCTGGTGAGCTTTGTGCAGGCAGATGATGACTCGATACGGAGCATACATGCAGGCGATACGAAATTTGTCTTCATATTTAGGGAGCCTTTAATATTGGTAGCCGTTTCAAAAACAGATGAGTGCATATCACAGCTAACAGCTCAACTTAAGTACTAAATTGCTTTAAGAGTTGCCATTTTAATTTGACTGTTTCTTTATAGTTATGTTTTCAATCAAATTGCTAGTATGTTGACTTTAAGTCGTTTAGTGAAAATTTATGAGCAGAGGAGAAACTATGATCTTAGACGTTTGCTTACTGGAGTAGAACGTCTCATAGATCATTTATTAGATTTCTCTGAGCAAGAGCCTGCCTTTACGTTAGGTGCAGTACAATGCTTACCACTGGCAGCATCCATAAGGATGCAATTAGTTCCACTATAGTGCAATCGTGTAGCAAAATTAAGGTAAGAAATCAATTTAGAAAGCTCGATTATTATCATTGGTTAATTTTACAGAATCTTGTGTTTGGTATTTTGCTAGCAAATAATCAACTGATAACACTGGTTCGAATGAAAAAGTACTGCATTCATCCTCATGATCTGCATCTCATATTCAATCTTGTGCAAGCATCTGAGAGCTTAAAAACTGCTGAAATATGGACTCCGCTATGTTTACCTCGATTTGATGCGAGTGGCTTCTTGTATGGTCATGTGTCATACTTGGCAGAGGACTGCCAAGCATGCCTCTTGCTGCTTACAGTGGAGCGGGACGCCTTTTTCTTACTCAGCGAGGCCAAGCAACGCATTGTAGAACGACTAAGGAGAGGAAACTGCTTAGAAGCAATCAACGATTCTTTAACAGCCAAAGTGGAATCTTGTACAAATGTCTTCCCAGAGCTGCGCCACTATTTGTACAAGTGTAAGTCAACTGCGCAGTTCTATCAGCCAAGTTTGGAACCCCCTTACACTATAAATTGTGAACGGTTACTAAACTTATACAGACGTGCTTACTATAGGCTTCATTGCCCCACACGGCCTTTGAAATTGATTTTCGAGCGCAGCTGTGAGGATGCTTTACTTGCCTGGGATACCAGGGGATTTGAATTGTATGCCGTATTAGAGCCACTGACCGACACTGCTAATGCAATTACGACTGTTGGACGCTTACTTAACTGGATCAAAAAGCGTGAGGATAAACTGTTTCAGCTGAATGCACCCACTTTTTAAATGTAAATTAGTAATTTAGGCAGCCACTATGTATATTATGTAAATAGAAGTCGTTATTGCTGAATGTATTTATTAAACCATCGTGATAACCGCTATTTATAATAATTTGTATTACAAATGTAATAAGTTCAAAAATATATGTAAGATTAATGATGACGATCTCGGTCTTTTTTTCGGTCATCATCCTTCCTGCGATCTCTATCTCTACGCTCCTTATCCTTTTCCTTGTCTCTGTCCCTGTGTTTACCCCGATCTCTTTCACGGTGCTTGTCACGGTCACGTTCACGCTCGCGCTCTCTTTCCCGGGAGCGACTGCGTTCACGTTTCCTTTCACGGTGTCGCTCTTTTTCTTCTCGTCTAGGAGGCTCTTCGACAACATGTTTATTTTCTTCTTCCAACTCCATATCTTCATCTAAATCGTCTTCTAAAGAGGATATTTTGGCTTCCAATTCATTATTCTCTTCCAATACATAGCGCTTCTGTATTCTGGGCAATATCACGTCACATACCTAAAAATGTTATATCAGTTTACAGATTATGCCCTTGCAATTTAATTACCCTTTCTTCTCTGAGCAGCTCATCAATAAATTCATCCATGTGCACGAGCTCGAACTGTGCTTGCCGGTTTTGCCGCCGCAACTTTCTGTTGTCATTGTAAAGAGGCTCTAAATACTTATAGCAATCTAAAGAAGAACCGGTGAGGCGCATGTAGTATGCGCCCAGAGCTCGAACGTATTTGAACTCTTCGTTCTTGATGAACTCCACTACGATGTCTTTTTCAGGTTGGATTTGCAGCATTTTTAAGGTCAGACATAGGAAAGGCGTGGGTTTGATGTTTCCGCCGTAAACGCCACCGATAAAGCGCAGCTCCATGGCTCTGTCCACGAGCAGCTCTGCAGTCAGTGCGAAGCATTCTTCCTTCCAGTACTTGGAGTCGTAAATGCGCGACCTGATTATTTTCTCGACGAGGTATTGAGGATTCGTGCCATGAATAGACTTCGCATCCTTCACAGTTCTGTTTGCCATTATTAAAATCGATAAATTTGAGTTTAATCTAAACCGCAAGGTTATAAAAAAATATTTCTAAACACTGACACAAAGTAATGTAGTATCACCATTATCACCAACATTATTTGAAGCAGGGCAAGCAATGTTGCTTTATTAAATTTATTTTTACTATACACACCATTAACATTATTATTAGAGTAATGTAAATATTAAGTTTTTTTTGGTAACTTTAACTTTAAAAAAAGTATTAAATTTTGCTTTAATAATAAAAGGTTTAATGTTATTATCACAAGTATAACAGTTTTTGGATTACCCTGTACATATATTTTGTTAATAATAATCGTTAGAGGGCGCGGCAATGAGGGCATTACATTTATTTGTTATAGGTATAGGTTATAGCAACAATCTAAGCCTGGAATTTAAAGAAATTATTGAATGACTAAAATTAATATAGTTAATACAGAGTTAAGAGTGTTACTATGAGCGACATTTACATTTTAGAACCCCCGACGTCTGGGAAAGTGAGTACTAATTAACATTCTTTAAGACTTTTCTATTAGTATTAGAATTGCACTGTGTACCATTTAAGACCAGATTTTTATGCTTAAATAGGATTAAACCACTAGGTACTCGAATTTTACATTATGTCATTGGAAGTTATAGTTACCAAGTTGTCCAGATCAGTTCTGTAAGAGGTAGCGCTTTGGTGTCTAAACGATAGCCTAAATAACATCATTTACGTCAAGAACGTAATGGGTTATTAAGCTAAATCTATTTCAAATCGCTGGACAGAAGTGATGTTATAGATGAACGCTTTTACAGATTTGCATATTGAAATACAAAAAGGCTGGGGGGGATAAAATTGAGACAGTTATAGAAATTGCTTAGCTGTGTAATTTTTAAGTCACTTATGTTTGTAACTGTCTTTGATGTTTAACGTTTATTTGTAGGTGCTGTTGAAAACCACCGTGGGTGATATAGACATTGAGCTATGGTCGAAAGAAGCGCCCAAAACATGCTACAACTTTGTGCAGCTCTGCATGGAAGGCTATTACAATGGCACCATATTTCACCGGGTGGTCAAGGACTTCATTGTGCAGGGGGGAGATCCGAACGGCGATGGAACTGGAGGAGAGTCAGTGTATGACGAGCCGTTCAAGGATGAGTTCCACCAGCGGCTGCGGTTCAGGCGGAGGGGCTTGGTGGCTATGGCCAATGCTGGCAAAGATGACAATGGATCTCAGTTTTTCTTTACGTTGGCGCCCACCACCGAATTACAAAATAAACATACCATTTTTGGAAAGGTGACAGGGGAAACAGTGTTCAACATGCTGAAGCTGGGGGAGGGGTTGATAGAAGACGAGCGACCAGTCTATCCTCATAAAATTATCAAGGCAGAAATCCTGAACAATCCTTTTCCTGATATTGTGCCCCGGGTGAAGGAAGTTAGGGTTGTGGGAAAGATCAAGAAGCCCAAGACACCGGGTGTTAAGTAAGGCATGGAGATACTTAACAAATTGATTCTATGTAATTATTGTTTTAGGAATTTTAAGCTGCTTTCTTTTGGGCAAGAAGCAGAGGAGGACGAGGAGCAAACTGTGGCTGAAAATAAGAAATATGTGGGAAAAGTAAATCGACTCACGATGTTCTTAGGTATGTTGATGCGTTCATATATTAATTTACCTTTTAAATGTTAACTGAGATGTTTAAGTGTATATTAAATTTGTTTTTGGAGCATTTGAAGGTTTTTTGCTTGCGAAAAGTCTGTGATGAGAAATGGCATTTTAATCATTCTACTTTGCCTAGTTCTTTTTGGCTCCAATAATCTTTTAGATCAGGAAGGTGGTTATGTGATATCTACTTTTGAATTTTTTGGATGTAACTCATCAGTTAATTTTTGTTTTATTTTTATATTTGTTCATTTGTTCAAGACACCAATTCATAACGATCAATATTTTGTTGTACTTTCTTTGATGTTGAGGGTTTTCCAAGATCTTGACAATTTTTATTCTCTTATTTGTATTAGGTTCATACTCATCTGATGATGCAGAAGAAATATTAGATATATTCAGCAGTCTACTCCAATTCCTTTAGATTCAAAATTGTTTTCTTCATTTTAGTGCCGAGGTAAAAATGTATTTGTCAACAAATCTGTTGGTACACATATATATTGGTAGAAAATATATGTACCAAAAATAAAGTAACGATATGAAAAATAATGGTAACAGGATGTGTGATGCATCCTTAGTCTTAGAGCACAGTGTAGCAGATGCTGACTAAGAGCTTGACAAATAAAAAGAGTTTGGCAAATAATTTAGTTAAAAGAAAAAAGGGCATATGGTATATTGGAGTTATATTACCTCTAACATGGTTTATCCCGATGGTATGGCATATGATGGATACAGCTGTTGAATTATCTATGTTATGTATACAAGCAGATGTCTTACCTTATTATTTATATTGTTAGTCACATACAGTCTACCAAGGTATCACAATACTCTTAATTAATTTCAAATACTCTTTTAGTCTATAGGACCCAATTTTATTATGGGGTTATTCAAATGAGAAACATGGGCATTGAAGATCAAAACTCACAACAAATGTATGCATCTAAAAAAAGCAAATTGGAGCAAATTTCAATTGTTTCAGCTAATATGAGCCTACACCTACAAATAAATTAATCAGAAAACATTTATATAGCAGTTTCTTAACCAATATGATTGATGAAAATCGCACTTATCCCAAATGAAGAAGTATGTGAATATAACAATATATTGTTTGTAAACAAATTAATGGCTGAAAAACAAACAGGGAGCAATGACACAATGAAAAGATCATAGTTTTTGTAGAATCAATTGGGTGACTTGCAGTCTGATGTGATAGCTTTTTCTATTGGTCAAAATTTCTAAAAGAATTCAGTGAGTTGATCCAAGAAAACGATTCTTTAGTAATCCCACCAAACAGACCTTCATTGGATGTAAGCTAGCTGTTACACTTTCATTTGTTTGTTTTCAACTTTTTAATTCATCATTTGTTACAGCTTTATCCAAAACGGCTCTTTTTTATAGTTTTCATCTAGCAAAATGGCGCAAATACGTAATCCAATTTGTTGTTCATCATAGAATACGGCTCTCGTCTATAAACCTTGCAAATTAACCCTTAGCAATATGTTTATGTGTAAGTTAATGCTGGGAATCTCGTTGAAAGATAAGAAAACAAATGAATGGATAGGGAAAGAACCAGGATAGCTGATGTGGTGAAAGAGGCAACAAAGCTAAAATAGCTAGAGATGCAGGAAAGTGGCATAAATCAATTCCTTTTAGAGATTTCTCTGAGACGCAGTCAGCGTAAAACTGATATTGATGAGACACGATTTAGAAGAGGTTTATATCCGAAAGTAGACATGAAATACCGTGAAGAAGAAGAATTCTTGGGTTATTTTCTACTAAGGAATTAACAGCGTCATCAATACCAAAAGGTAGTGCGAGAGTGATTATTATATTTATTATATAGTCTTTAAACAGGCTGTGGAGTCCGCTTTAAAAAGTTCATTAAGTGGGTTGTTGGGGTTGACAGCTTTGTTGTTTTCAGTTCACGTATTGTCATTTGGATTTCTTTGTTGGTGGGTGAGCTAGTGTTAATTGGAGTAAAGTCGATACTCCAGGTTAAAATCATCATTTTGAAATCTACCAAACTACTTCTTCACTGTTTTAAGAGCAGGAGCATGGTCTAAGTAAATATTACAAATGTTTCTTGTTGTGGTCCAAAATTCATTCCTTTCTAAAACTCATATAACATGCAATGTTCAAAATGCAACTTTTCTCTTTCATGAAAAATTTTTCTCTTGTACAAATTAACTTACTGTTACACAAGCGGCATCTCTTAATCTACTCAGTTAACAGGACTCTTTGCTGAATATCTTACTGTAATACTATTATGGCATTTGGTACTTCCATACTGGTATTTTATTCCTGTAAAATTTCAGCAAAATCGGTGATCCAAAGGGTCCGTGCTCTCTTTGTTAGATGAAGCCATGTCTATGACGTTATTTGAAAACTACCCAAACGAAACCATAATTCTTTTGGTTACAGATTTTCTCTGTATTTTTTGTTTGTTCAGTTATAATATTGCTAAGATAAATTGATAGAGAATAACAGTTTATTTGGGTTTATTTGATGATTTTCCATTACTGAATAGCTTTTATCTCTGATGATTTATTAGTTAACTAAATGTGGCCTTCACATGTCGCCCATAAAATCAGAAATTGTTGAGTTGACTTAACATGAGTTGGTTAGCATTGACAGTTAAGGTATTTGGAATCAGCTTGAAGTAAATTATTATGTGTGCAAATTAATTCTTGGTCTTTAAATGCTATGTATATTGGGTATTGTGATTGATGATGGTTCACCGGGATTAATTTATGATCTGTTGTTGAGGATTATCACAATACACTTATTATTCACCATTGCTCACTGCCTTATTCAAAAAGCTCTTCTTAAATCTGGATAGGAAAGTCAGAACAATGTTTTGCTTTGTTGTCAATAATGACCACAAGTGTAACTTACAGATTTTCTATTTTACTGTTACCTAGCTTTCGTAACTGAATCCTTCTTTCTTGGTTTAGTATGGATTTTCAGCCAATAGCTTCTCAAAATTGCCATTTCTAGCATTTTTGGTTGGCCAGGACGTTCATCATCTTCTAGATTAGAGTTTCCATCTTGAAACATACAGAACCAGTCTTTAAGCTGATTAGAAGACAAAACACCTTCCCCTAATTCTAAAATTTTCTTTGTCTGGGACATCTAAATTAAAGTATAAAGGGTAAGTTGTGTCTAATCACAGAGCCATCTTGTGAACTGGACGCACACTATGGATGCACAGCTTTCTTGAGACACACGACACTTTTGGTACCATTTGAAAAAGAATAGTTCCCATGATTTATACCTCAACCCTTGTAGTTTTGTCTTGGTACTACAAAGCCTTAAAGACCCAGGTCCGATTCAGATGCCTGGTAGATGGCCTACTCAGTCAATAAAAATAAGTGACTACCTGTGTTCATTTTGAATAAGGGGTAGTAATGTGCTTGTCATATTGCTCAGAGATGGTGTGCAATGCTCAGGGACTGAGGGTGAACAGATGAGAGCCTTGATTTTTCAGTTTGCAACCAATACCCTTCTTGAGGTGCAAACTCTCACTGTTATCACCTTGCCAAAGTCAGATCTATTGTTTTTCTAGATTTTTTACTTTGTAACATTAAGCTTAACTTTACATGTGCCTGACTTCCTTCATGTAGCTTGTCGTTTCTTATTCATCACTTCAGTTGTCATAATATGAGGTTTAACGTAAATTTTTTAAGGAAAACAAATGAAGTACAGGAGGTGCCCTTTGTGTTTTTATTTTCCTTAAATGACAAAATCACATGACCAGAAATATTGCATCAAATTTTGCACCAGGTTGGTGGCTTGCAAATGAAAACCATTTGGAGAATCCAACAGGTCAATCTTAAATTTATGTTGAGCATTTTTTTGGCGCCTTTCTTTTTCTCTATCCCTTTTTTATTTGGTCATAATGCTAATATAAACATCATCTGCTCTTATATGTAGAATCAATTAATGTAACTTTTATGCTCATCTCTGGTTAGAGTTGTATGAAACGGCGATTTCAGGAAGAAGGTGTCTTTGAATGAAATAAAAGATTTAAGATATTTAAGTAGAATATAATATTATAGATGATAATAGGATTCTTGGTCTTTGATTTAAAGTAGAGATAATTATAATAATAATAATAATAGTTCCTCGTAACAGGCCTTGAAGGCCCTTTGGGGTTGTAACAGGATAGGTCTGCTACAATCTAGAGCCTATGGTACACAAGGGTAGTAACATGGCTAGCACTACGTACCGACCGCCTATTATTACCCCAAAGTTTGACCTCCAGGTACTCATTTATTGCAGCCCGAGTCAGCTGGGCCATGAAAATGCCAGCGATTTAATTGGCGAACTCGCAACTCTTGGTTTCGTAGTCTAGCGACCTATCCACTAAACCACCACGACTTATTTTTAGATTATTATAGTATTTTTAAATTTTTGTTAACCAATGAGTGAGTGTATTCTCATATTTGTATTCTATGATATATTACAGTTACATGTAGCAATATGTAATTATTGCAGATGACCCCAAATTAAGTGCAGAAACATCGTATGCAGAAGGAAAAAAATCTGAGACTAGTGCAGATCCAGATCCAGATCCAGAACCAAAACCAGAACCAGATCCAGAGCCCAGCACTGAAGAACAGTTAGAAAATATAAGGAAAAACTGAAAACCGAGCATAAGAAAACTCCTATCATCATAAAAAAGTCTTTCTTCGAAGAAGATGAAATCGATGAAAAAGAAAAGAAACGGTAAAAGGACTGGTGCAATTTTAGCCACTTAACCATCTGAATTTGTTGCAGAGAAGAGATCAAAAGGAGATTGCCAACGTCAAGCGAGAATACCACGGAACAAGCTTCAAAGAAACAAGCAGATGACAGAGGAGAAGCAGGAGGAAGTGAAGAGGAGCGAGAGCTTGCAGGAGTACAAGAAAGAGTGCGACAAGTATGCGGAAGTGAAGAAATCGTTTCCTAAAAAGGGGGCGCAGAGGGAGCAATTTACACTGAACCTCCTGGCGAAGTTTAAGCAGAAACTGGCGTCGGCTAAGGAGAAGGAGCATGAGTCCGAGAATGAGGAGGAAGAGAAGGAAGATGAAAAGCAGGAAGCTGAGGATTGGTTTGTATTTTCAGGTAGAAACGTGGATGTGCATCAGTGATGATGTTCTTTTAGGATGACCCACGAATTGCATTTTATCGACAACGAACCGGTGTTGGCTAAAGATGCTAACACTAAAGGGGATGATTGGTTTGAAATTTACGATCCGAGAAATCCCCTCAATAAGCGAAGAAGAGGGGAAGCAACTGCGGCACCAAATAACAAGTAGTTTAAATTTTTAATAAAAATAAATTTTATAAACCATAAAATGTGATTTTAATTATATTTTAACAGTCAGATGTCTTCTATACCTAAGCAATCGGTTGAGTAGTAATTTAACCAATTATTCAAAAGATACTAAGTGTACAGTACCAACCTAGGTAATATTACAAATCATATAAATTTGACCGAGATTGACTGCACAGAACTTATCATCTGAGGGCAATCTGGTAACAATAAATGTTAGGATACAATGTAATCAATACAATTGTGAATACAGTAGCATGTCTTGGTGATGGATTTGGCACAGGCATGACTAACTTGTACAATCTGAAAGAAGGCAGGGTGATTGTTCTATTGAATTAGCTACTATCTGAATTGTAACAAAACTGTAATGTATATGCTAAAAAAGCTTTTCGAAGTCTATAATTATTACCGGAAGAGATAGGTGTAAACCAATCATTCAAAGACAGCTGCAGTATTGTGACTTGTTTTTACTTGTATTTTAGTGAGGTGATTTGTTGAAGACTACATTTCAACATCTTCCTTTGGGTATGGAAATTATGGTAATAAATGTATGGCTTATTATTAAAATTGATAAGATGAAAGTATGGTTAGAAGAATATTGATAATATAGAGTATCTTTAGAAGATTCTGTGTCTTTATGTACTTTCTTTCATAGTGTGGTTCAGTATAATACTGCCCACCAACATACAGCACAAAAAAATAGCTTTGTACTGTCAACATCCTTCCTTGACCTGTTTAATTTCCATTATTGTCATCTGCAGAACATGTATGGAGTCAGTTGAGACCATCTTTGGATCTATGGTAGCTGGAGCAGCAGTTGCAACAACTATAGGACGACCTTCTACAGGGTAGCATTAGATATTTTTGTGACTCCATGCCAGCTGGTATCACCAAATCTATCTACTCCAAAGATAAAGCAATACCTGTTATACAATTTTATTTAAATGAATGGTTCAGCTTGAGCATTTTAGTTGCATTGGTATATGATAAGGGACTGCTGAAGACATGTTTGAGTTTACTGTTTTTTTTTGTTGCACTGCAATCAAATGGAAAAATAGAAATAACCCCTCTTTAAAATTACTTTTATATTTATGGGTGTCCACTGTCTCTTTGTCTAGTCTTGGGTAATAGTTCCTACAAATAAACAAAATTCATATTTTTCCGAGGTCAATCTCCTTGTGACAGGGTTTTTATTCTATACATGTTCAGCAATATCTGATTTTTTGGGAACATTAAGACATAGATATTGATTTTTTATTTTGGTGATAATTGTTCAGTTCACAATTCTTTTTTGCAGATTATGTATTTTTGGTTTACTTCTGAAAATGTTTGCTGCAGTTTCCAAACTCAAACAGAAACTAACAACCTGAAATCAGACAACACAATGTAATTTTAGCATTGCATTTTGGATAATGGAGATGCTCTTGCACAATGATGTTATAGTTGTCTTGGGATGCAGCAGACTGACATAGCATTAGCCTTAAGTTAAAATCAGTGGAAGGTGGTAAATAGACATTGCTGGTGCAGTAAGCACTAATTATACTGTTTGTCTTTTATCATTTATATTACCATTCACATCTTTTTTAGATCACAATGACCCTTTGTCAGCATCGATTATTTAAACTTATTTAAAATTTTCATGTCTACAACTGACTCAAATAAATTCATGGCGTCTTGCATTATATTTTTGTTTCTGCCTGGGCAAGCAAATCGTGAAGATTAATCATTGTTGTTTATATCCAAAAATTTTGTTTGAAAGCCCAACTTCCCAGATGAGTGGGGTGTTTGAAATGGGAATTTTGTGTGTAGTTTCTAGTGAAGAAGGAAGTATAACCAAACTCTTTCTAATTTACAGAAATTCACTCCATAAGCGTTTGGAAGGATAACAATGTGTGATAGATCACTAGTCAGCAACTTCTACAAGATTGACTTCAATTACCTGGGATGGGTAGTATATGAATTCCTAAAACTAAAACTAAACATCTTGTGGACTTTATGAGCACCTATCTTGGTAATGTTGCTGATTTCTGAAGAATCACTCAACAGTTGCAAAGGAATAGCATTTCCCACCACAATTATTCCTTTTGGAGAAGCTGTTTTAAACATTGATGTGGTAAGTAATGCTAGAATTTGGTGATTATTGGGTTAACCCAAGACAATAACTAATTTTTGTGTTTAACATGTACGGAATAAGTTTTATACTTCTGAAAGTTTTGAAATGGTAAAATGTTTTGCCTGTTATACGTTATGTAGGTTGTCACGCTCATATTTGTTATTATGCTATCTTTTCAACCTAGGGTTTAATGCAGCAAAGTGACGGCGCGCTTTTTTTAGGTAGCAGTGCAGCTGGTTATGTTGTACGTAGCTTGTAGAGAATATCTGCGGTTCAGGCGGCAACTGCTTACAACACCGTAACCAGCAAAACTAAGTTAGTATTGAGTCGGTTACCGTCTTTGAATTTTATTTTGCAGGAAGCAGTTGACAACCCAGCTGAGTCAGCAACTTTGAGAGGAGCTAGGACTGTGGACAAGCGAGATCGAGTGAAAGCTGTTCATGGAAGAGACGAAGCATTGTGCTACCCCATTCAGCGAGGAACAACCTGAGATGCAATAACTCTGCTGCTATGCGAACGGGTCGCCAGCTGACAATGGGAGAGCGGAAGCCGCGTTTGTGATCAAATAAGGAGAAGAGATCCACCATTTTCAGCGAGAGCTAACATCATTAGGCTTAGGCTAATAATCTCAAGATGTGCTGTAATAACGGACAGTAAGTCAGTACTACTTGTCTTAGTACCGTGGAGAGTTGAAGTTTTCAGCCTTATAAGGACGCTGTTAGTCGAGGTTGAGATTTGATTTTATTAGACCAAGAAGCACGTTAGAGCTTGGAGAAATGAGCGTGTGGACCAGCTGGTCAAAGAGGCTGAGGCAGGAGAAGGACCTCCTGTTTTTGAGACGATTTGAATGGGGCTTGTAAGGGACCGCTTGCGAGCTAGAAAGGGAACAAGATGTGAGCAGAGATATGCGAGAATATTCTTCTCCATAGTTAACACGCTCATATCTTGTCAGAATCCAGAAGTTGACGAGGACTAAGGTAAATTCTCGTGTTGAGAGGTAGATATCATGCACGTTCTGCTAAACTGCGACACGAAGCAGAAAACCCGTGCGAAAGCGGATAGCGTTTTTAGCACTAGGTGGAGATGATCACGAACGTGGAGGGAGATCGAGGGACTTTTGGGAGTTTGCATGAGTATTTAACAAATGAGCATTAGAATATGACAGGTTTAGAGAATTAGGAGATTAAAATAATTGTGGTAGCGTCGATATAATGTCGTAAGGTAAAGCATCAGTCATTAGAAGTTAAATATTCGGCTATAATGTTTTGTATATATATTTTGAATCAACAAATTGTGATAACTCTGGAAGACTGGGCTAACGATTTACCATCACCATTAACTTGATCTGTCTATTTTGGTGGAGACTTAATAAAGGCACAATTTTCTTTACCACCAATTTCGTTCACATTTTTTGCTTCTAGAGTTAAAAGAGATGATCTTGGAAAGCGTTTGGAGCAAATAACTACTAGGAAAGAGTTTGGGAGGAGAGTAATCAAGTTGTTAAGAAATAGTTTCTTCATGACTACTCATTAATAGAGAGAACAGTATCATTTGTACCGTCAAGGACAAAGACAACGCCAATCTATAGACGAGGACATAAAGTAGGTCAGATCCTTATCTAATTCACATAAGACTTAAAAGTACCATTACATTACCATTCACGATTGGCAAATATAAAAAAGATATTTGAACTTGGAGAAGTTTTAAAAAGAATTAAGATCTTCCTTGCATACGGGAGCGCCGCCTTGAAGTAGCTGATAATTTATAAAAGAGAATAGTTAAAGCTCTGAATAAGTTCTCATTTTAAACCAGCACAGCGTCGAGAGTTAACATGTCATAAATTATCAGAACGTTAACCTCAACAACCGTGACCAACTCGACCACTTCCTCAAACGTGTGCGATTTCAGGAAGATCTCCGGTCTCATGATTCACAGACAAAATTTGAATATCAACATATTGCTTACTAATTATGCACCTTGGAGGAGGTAATACAGGAAATGATTATTTGCGTCTTAAGATATTGATTGAAGGCTTCAAGTTGATTCAAAAGGGTTAGTGTGAGTTTTGTTTAGGTTAGTCCATCACTATCTATTAGCTCTCTTTTGTAAAGGAAACGAAGCAAGAACAATATCATATTGAAAAATTTTCTCAGAGTGATTTAGAATTTGATCCGTTTTTGGAATTTTGCGGTTTATTACGTCCTCTACCGAAATATAAATGACATTGCGCTCTAATACTCAAGATCGTAACTGTGTTACCATTATCAACTTCCTCAGGTGGTCTATTTAGTTTTCAATTGGATTTTAAAAGAAATCTAAACGCTTTTTAGCGATAAAATTGAGACGAAGAGCGTGAAGTTGCGATAATAAAGAACATTAGTGAATTAACTATTAACATTAGGTGTTTGTATACCTTGTTTAAAGGGAAAAAAGTCGTTTTCTTTATGAAGGAATGTCAAGACTTTGTAGTTCTGGATGTCAAATTAGTCAAAATAAATTGTTGCTGGGGTTCAAATGGGGTAGTGCATGCATACCGCACGGTGCTGCATCCAGTTAGCACCGCATAGCCTCTCCTACCCAATTCCGACTCTCACCTCCAAGTTGGCGAACCCCGGGAACCTGAGCAACCCCATAAGAGATCGGGTAACCAACCCCGGTGGCAGATGGGGTCAGGGCTGACGAGAGCGGGAGAAATGGCCCTCCGAAAAGGGGGTTGGACTAAGGGCTAACAACCCCTAACCCTAAAACGTACCACTAGGTACACCTGTTCTGAAACCTATGCAGAAGCCTCGGATGAACGGACTGATACATCGGAAAAAAACTGGAGGAGAGTGGCAACAGACAGAGACGGATGGGGAAGATGCCTAAAGGAGGCCAAGGCCCGAATCGGGCTGTAGCGCCATTGGATGGATGGATGGAAATTGTTGCTAGTAAAAGCTTTAGTGATATATCTACAGATCCGGCTCGAAGGACCATTTAACATTTTTACTATTTTTTACTTGTAGGCATACTACTCATGTACTATATTTACATATAGTTTGAGAGTAAATTTTACAGATACTACAAGATTAAGTATTTGATGATTAAAAACAAAATATTTTTTGGTCCGATAAACAGACAAATTTCGTCTCAGGAATTATAATAGTAGTAATAAAGGAATTTGTCTTATTTGTTGTAAACAAAAGTTTACAAATGCTAACTAACTGAGCAAACGCACCAATCGCTCTATAAACATCAATCGAACTTAATATTGAGCAACCTTGTCACGTGGCGCTTTGTTCCTTATCGCATTGTAAATTACATCTGTATCTAGCTGCGCAACGCCACTCGATTGTCAGATTTTTGAGTAAAAAGCAAACACAACAATTGAATTAGCTCCATCTTATCTGGTAGTTGTATAAGAATTAAATGTTATACTAATTTTATTTGCTCTTGGGGTAGACTTGGTTTAAAATCATATAATGCTGCTATGTGGTACTATACGAGATGTAACATATAAGTGAGATAACCTTTTCAGATTGCCGATTTTTGCAGATTTGCTGTTATTTTTTGCGTTGTTCAGTAAAGAGTGGGTTATTTCGTTACGTATACTCGATATAGCTAGCCAATTCTAACTACTTTTTTATAAAGTACGTATATTTTTGAGTTATAGTGGTAAGCTGTAGTAGATCGCTATTTTTATATTTATTATTTTCGAAAGTTCAACCAAGCGAAAGGGGCGGAGCTTATATGAGAGATACTTTTGTGTGTACGCTTCTGTTCCACGTAGGCACCGCCTCTTTCACGCGATTGGTAAATTCTTGCCCATGTTTGAACGAAAGTTTTGATGATTTCAGACATTTTTTATTATTTTAATGCCTTTTTATTATTAAAACAAAATGTTTACTCGTAGTTTATTAAAAAATAATTAAAAATATAGCAAAATGAGCAGTCGCTGAAGAACAAGGCAGAGTCACCAAGAGAAAAATATTCAAGACAGTAAAGGACAGAAGGTAACACTGCGTGCTTCGATGTATGTTAAGATCATTAATATCCAATGTTATTCAAATTCACAACCAACAAAGCTTATATATCTAGTTCGCACATACTTTAAAAAAGTTAAAAGATTTATTGAACTGCGAGAAGAATTTACAGCTGTTGTTATTTTATGGTTGTCGTCATTTGGAAAAAAGCAAGGCACCCAGTCACTGAAGATCGGCTCCAATATCTGAAGACACGAAAAAACGATAGAAGAATTTTTAAGATGGTAAAGAGTAGATAGAAAGTAAGGCAGCATCTGAGTGTCATCATGTATGTTAAGAACCCTCAAGGCAGAGTGTTGACCTAGAAAGAAATCTGAGCGAAATGAAAAAAATAAGAGGAAGACAACTTAGACAACTTTGGAAAGGTAACGTTTCTTATAAAAAGTGAAGTTAAGGAGTTCTTCAAAGAAATTCCTATTAAACTAATGAGCTGTAGCTAAAGAAACTATCAATGGCATTTATATTACCAAGACCTTGTAGGGGAATTACAGAAAAAAGAACAATCAGAAACAACCCGTTTTTATTGATTTAGGGCAGATCTACAACAGAATGTCTAAAGCTTTTGTTTGGAAATGTCTCAAATGAAGGAAATTGGAAAAGATTTACGAAACTTGGAGACACATTTTCTGTTGGCTCTTATTTCGTTCTTGTTTATCATCATTATCATAGATGGTTATAGGTATAAGACATTCAGACCAAAGTGATAACCAGTCCTCTATTTGGAAACGATTCATAGCAACAAAACCAGCAAAAGTATACAAGATGGGTAAAGAGCACTAAGAGATAGAAAGTAAAAATAAACCGTAGAAAGTATAAATCATACAAACTGTGTGAATATCAAGGTAAGATTCACCAAAATTGAAGGCATCGAGCTGAAAATGTTAGGGCGGAGAGTACAAAAGACGTATGAAATAATAATAACAAATGTCTTTCAGGACAAGAAGATGCTGAAGAAAAAGACTATAAAGAAAATCTATGGGACAGAATGCCTAGCTCTATATGAAGGATGAATGGTGGTTGCTTGGTCTCACACTTATTGATAAATAATATAATGGAGACGTTCGAGTCGAGAAGCAAATAATCAGCATTGTCAATAAGGTTTTATGGTATAAAGAAGACTATGTTTGTGGAAGCTATGTCGAGAGAAGAGGCAACAACAGTGTGATCTAACCAAATTTCGTCCTGATCTCATTATAGGATTAAAGCAAGGAAAGAGTAACAGGAGAGAAGAGACAGAAAGAAAGAAATTTGATAATGTTGATTTTGGGCCAATTTCTTATCACTGTTTTCAGTTTGTTTTGCTTTTGGGTACATTAAAACGATTTTAGTTAGTATTTTTCTACTTTTCTTTCATGTGGGTTTCTAGATGCTGGACTAAAAGTCTATAAAATTTTTCCCTTGCTCGATTTTTCGGTGTTTTTTTTTCTTTTGCCAGTTGCAAGTGTTATAGTGTATTAATGATTTTTCAAATAAACGATAACTATTTTTGGTTTTTGTTTGCTTGAAGTAAAAGGGGAAGAAAATCGAGGAAATTGTGGAATTCTTTATTATTTATCGAATCACAATAAGTTGTGTAATCAACCGATTTGAAGAAACAGGCTACAACAAAGCTCGGGACAGATTAGGTGGTCTTAGAACACCAATCAACAAAACTCACCAATAGATCAATGATTAATGCCAATGCGATCATTTTGAATCCACCGACAAAGTTAAGTAATCAATAACCATACATTTTCTATCAAATGAGAAAGTTTTGGCCGAATAAAAAAGAAATACCAATCACCAAAGGCTCCGCCTTATATTAAGACGCGTCAAGGTAGAGTATTGACTTAGAAAGAAAGCATCTGGGAAAATTAAAGAAGAAGAGGAAGATGTTGCAGGTAACCTTGAGAAGGTACAGTTCTTTAGAGAAAGTTAAGTTATCTTCAAGTGAATGGTACCAGTAAAAGCGACACAACTTACTGTATGGCTCTTTAAACCTTCGATCCTCGATCAAAAAAGTTATGTACTTCATGTCTAAGTAAAGGCGAAAGTATGTACAGATGGACAGAGTGTGTGGTGGTTTTGATCTATAAGCAAAAAGATAACATATAGGATTGCGGCAACTACTGTCCTATTAAAAAAACAAGTTAAATTTAAAGAAGACCTACTTGAACCTTATTAAGGACATGTCACAGAATACTATGGAACTCAAATATTACTTTTCTGTTACCTAAGAATTGGCATTTGATTGGTTCTTGATCATCATCACATCCAGAGCAAAGTATCAGCTAGTCTCCTATTTACAGAGGACTTACGACACTTACAAGTACATGAGATGAGTGGAAACTAGTGAGAGGCAGGAACTGAAAGGGAAGAGTAGAAAGACTAAATATGAGGCATAATTCGTTAAAGGCGAGAGCCCTCAGTTGAAAAAGTCAGGTTGGGGGCTACAAAAAGACGGGAATCCTCAAGACCAAAAACATACTAAAGAACTAAAAGGACGCATTTGAAAATAAATGGTCCACCCACACATAATTTGCGAGATAAAACGCCGGGCTTTTCATGTCAAGGATCAACAGATTCTAATACGCCGCCGAATAGGAAATGTCACGGAGGTCATTTGGCCTCGTACTCATTGGTAGATAACGTAACGAAGACGTTCGAACTGAGATGCCGACAGTCAGCATGGTCAGTGAAGTTCTGAAGACTGAGTTTACAGGGGCCTGTCGAAAGAAAAGAGGACGACTGTTTGGCCTGGCCAAATTTGGTCATAATTCAATTTTGTGCTGTCATTGCTTAATATCAACCGTGTTGGAAATGAGCTTCCGCAAGTGTGATCTTATTATAGAGATAAAGCAAATAAAAGGATTAATAGAATAAAGTCTCTATAGCTTGTAGTTCAATTCAAGAGAATGATGAATTTGTACCATAACTCGATTAAGTTAGTAAATTGTTTAAATGGTTTGTGCAAAAGAGAATCGGAAGTATACAAAAAAATCTACTAAGACTAACTCTTACTTTTGAACAGGGTACTGTTAAAGTTATGTATGTTAAGAATCATCAAGGTAGAGTGTTGACTTAGAAAGCAGGAATCTGCTCGAAATAAAAGAAGAAAGGAGGATATTATAGACAATTTTGACAAAGTAAAGTTTCTTATAGAAAGAAGGAGTTAAAGAAACTCTTAAATGACCGCTATTTCAAGCCTTTAACCTTTGAGCAAAGAATTTGTGCGACTTATGTTTTGTAAAAGGCAAAAGTACCACACACAAATTGTGGAAACCACCGTCCTATTCGACCAATGAGCTACATTACAAGGTGGTATAGCCTAATGTGGAAAGACGATTGAAAGATAAACTGGAGAAGAACATTTCAGAGAAACATATGGGGCTTTTAGAAGTTAAAGAAACTATCAATAGCATCTATGCAACCCCAATAAGAAAAGTGCAGAAAAAAGAACAAGCTAAATTTTATTGACTTAAAAAAGACCTACAACAGGTAACTAAAGTCGTTGTCTAGGAATATCTTAGAAGACCTTATAGAAGTTATATATGTTGCGGGACTTAGATACTCCCTTTCTGCTACCAAGAATCATCCAGAGCAAAGTGATAGCTAGTGTCTTACTTGCAGAGGACTCCTGCTAACGTAACCAGAAGATAAGTTTTAGAAACACTAAATACCACACCAAGTGTGCATAGCAAAAAGCAAGACTCGTCAAAATTAAACTGAAAACGCCAGGAAGAACTGTAAAGAAGGCGTATTAAACATGACAGGAATTCCCAAAGATAAGAGGATACTGAATAAACTCAAAGGGTGCATTTACAAATAATGGTTGTATACCAGAGCATAATCTATCGGATAGAATGTTGAACTCTTCGAGGATAAACAGATGCTCAAAACTACCGAGATGAGGATGTTGCGACGGTTGTTGGGCTTCACATACGTTAACATACAACGTAATAAAAATGTTTGAGTTGAGATGCGGACAGTCAGCAATGTCAGTGAAGTTCTAGAAAGAAGACTGTGCTTGAGGCATAAGTTGGTATCATAAACCGATTAAGTTCATTCGAATCATTTGTATAAAATTGTGTCTGTAATATTAGGTGAATATGGATTAGAAGAAGAAGAAGCTTTTAAATGATTTCAGAGGTTTGGCGGTAGAGGTTCTTAAACTGACAGATCAAGAAACAAGAGAATGATGAAATAACACTAGAGCTCGACTACATTAAGGAATGGTCTAAATGAATTTTCATTTTTTAAAGTTATTTGGTAAACTGTATAGCTCATCTAAGGTAGAGTTTACGCTCATTAAATATGTAATAGTAAAAATATTGTAATATGTTCACTTTAAAAATCTGACTAGTTTTCTTCCCTTTTTCTGTCTTCTACGAGTTGGTGCAATCTTTGCCCCCCTCTTTTGACAGTTGCATATTTTATTGTGTATTAATGATGGTCCAAATGAACGATGAAAAACGCCGCTTGGTTTTTGATTACTTAGCAGAATTACAAAAAGATCGAGGACATTGTAGAATTTTGTGGCATCCCTCAAAGTACAATGCAACAACAAAAATCGGAACAGATCAGGAAGCTCACCAGCATCCCAATGTCAATGTGATCGTTCTGAATCTACCAATGATCTTAAGTAGTCAATTAAATGAAATTACATTGAGTTGATTCAAAGCAAAAGACCATTCACCAAAAGGAGAAGTAAAGGAGAAAGTGCGCCACTTTTGGCCCACTATGTAATTAATTCACACTTATTTTTAAACCAGGTACTCTTAAAGAGAGTTGAAAGTATTTGTTACGTATGTTAAGAATCGTCAGGGTAGAGTAATGACTTAGAATGGTGTGCCGATTTAAGCCTTTAATCCCCGAGCAAAGAGCGTGTGCAAATTATGATTAAGTTTATGAATGGGGTTTTGTAAAGGGTGAAGGTACGTCACAGATGGGTGAAAAGAGGAGGGGAAGAGAGAGAATGCATTTCAATCTATTAAACTAATGAGCTACACCATAAAGTAGATACAGCGTAAAGTGAAAAGAAGAATGAAAAACGAATTTGAGAAGTACTCTGCGAAAAATCATATGGGGTTTGAAAAACTAAACCGATCATTAATGGCATTTTTATCACCACAATCATACAAGGAGAAGTACAAAAGAAAGATCAAGCTAAAAAATCTTGTGTTTATTGGTTTATAGAAGATCTACAACAAATTCAATGCAGTCTTTGTCCGGGAATGTCTTAAACGTATGACCTTATCACTATGGGATTTGGAAAAATTTTTCCTCTTACCAAAGAATTATACACAGTAAAGCGCTAACCAGTTTTTTATTTGCAAATGACTAACGACAATAACCTTAGGAAGAGATTACGAGATAGGTGCAAACCATGAGAGGGAGAAACTGAAGGTGAACCGTAGAAAGATTACATGAGTTATTGAAATTGTGGCCATTGGGCTGAAAGTGTCAGGACGGAGATTGAAAAAACCCGGAAATCTTCAAGGACAAGAAGACATTGATAAGACTAAAGGAGAGCTTTTACAAATAATTAGTTTTTTACTTGAGACTCATCTATGAGATAGATTGTTGAATTTTCCAAGGATGAATAAGTTGCTGATCTGGTGATCCCTATGTCGAAACGAGACTGTTTGATCTAGTAAGATTTGCTCACACTTAAATTTACTGCAATCAGTGGCTAAAAGAGGCCATGTTGGAAGTGAGCTCAACGTAACCCTAATTTTGTTATAATGAGGAAAAAGAGTAGCAGGAAAAGATCTATATATTATAGTTTGCAAATAATCTGCCTTTTAGTTCAATTCAAGGGACATAAATTGGTACCATAACCCAATTAAGTTGGTAAATTCTTTAAATGGTTAGTGCAAATGGGGTAAAACTGCTCCCGTATATTTTAGGTTGAATAAAGAATAAACGATAGGAAGAAAAAAATACACTAAGACTTTGGAGTATTATTTGTAGCTAACTAACGCTTCTTTTACACTGGGTACTGTTCAAGTCATGTATGTTAAGAATCGTCAAGGTTAAGTGTTGTCTTGAAAAGAAGGAATCTGGATGCAATGGAAGAAAAGAAGAAGAGGAAGATATTGGAGATAAATTTATGCCGCTAGGATAATACAGGAAAAGTTAGAACAGGAGATTGCCAATATGATTAATAGAACCTTTGTCTGGGAGTGTCTTAAATAAAGTAAGTCTTATCGAAGACATGTAGCGGAGTGCTGTGGGATTTGAATTCGTTCCTGCTCATTGCCACTATGAATACCGCCACGCAAGACATTCAAAGAAAGTTTTATGTCAATCTCTTGATCATGAGATGGATGAAAACCATTGAGAGCCAAAACTGAAGGTAAAGTGTAGAAAGACTACACATCAAATGTTAGGAAGAAAGCTGCACATAAGAGGTGGGTGGGTTAAATTTTTTGTTTTATCTAATTTTGAGGATTGTGTTTTTCTTTGGCATTTGCAAATTTTATCGTGTATCGATGTCTTAAGTAAACGGCAAAGAACTCTGTTTGTCTTTGCTTATTTGAAGTAGAGGATTAAGAAGGCCGAGGACATGTGGGATTATTCACTATCCACTAGAAAGTAATAAAGTGTGCAAAACAGACAACAAGGAATAACAGCAATTCATGAAGCTCATCATCAGACCAATGCCTAATGCTAATGCAATCACTCTAAAATCGTCGATGTTAAGTAATAAAAAAAATTGCAACTTTTATCAACCTTTCTCTCTCCTCCACTCCTGCTATTCCTTCATCTCCTCTTCCTCTATGCTACTAAATCAGTGTTTGTTTGAACGAGTTGAAAGTTAAAGTACATTTAAAGTGAAAGAAGCAAAAAAAAAATTTGGACCAAAAGAGACTTACAAGTACCTGTTCCCATTTATCTTTTGTTGTATTTCCTATCTTGTTTGATCAGTTTAAAAGATTGTATCAAAATTCCAATGAAAAAATTAAAAATATCTCTTTGGAGATACTTCTCAGTAAAAGGCTGTTGTTTATCGATTTTCTACTATCGTTTCCTGTCGAATACGGGGAATTGCATTTTTATCACAACTGGTAATTATGTGGTTTTCCGTTATATGGTGGGACTTTTTGTAGATGTTTCTTTTCTTCCCAAGTTGCCAATTAGCTAATTGACCTTGGTCTAGGGGGAGAATTTCTTCATTAATGCGTACATGGTGTATAGTCTATCATTTTATAAGCTTTTTAATGTAATATTGTGTGGGCCAACTTCTAGTTTCTACCTTTCGCAGCAATTCAGAAGTTCCTTGTCTGATTAGCTAAGTAAGCAAAGTTCGTCCCTAATACTTTTTTGCTGCTTTATTCATTTAGAAGATCTTTATCACTTTTGGTTGTACCTCAGCTTGAACGCGTTGACTACTCTCCATTTTCTCGCTTAGTGCCTATTTACCTAATTTTGAACTGTTTTTGATAATTGTTTTGGTTTGGCTCGCCAAATTTCTGTTATTCCTTCCAACTTGTAGTTTCCAGTATCATCTTTTCAAGTTTACTTTAGTTGGCCATTTGGACCAGAGGATCTCTTTCATTGCTAAGTTTACTTTACTTTTCTATATGTGTGCTTTAAAGCGCCTTATCTGCTCTACTTTTTTCTTATTTTGTATATATATTTTGTGGTTATTCTGTACTCATATTTAATATCTTGTCAAACTTGGCGAAACTCTTCTTTTAAGTCTGCAAAGGTAAAGTAGGAGTTTTTGTTCTTTCTCAAGAATTTTCCAAAGATCAGCTTAAGTGATTTGACTGATTCCTGCAAATTTCTAAAGATCGTTTTTGGTTTTCTTGTTTTTATGGTTTTAGATGCTTCTCTTTAAATGTAAAGTTGCAGTTTGTTAGTAATGATCATCATCACCAATTTACGTTAACAGTATGTCACACAGTATTTGACTTAAACGTAGCTGGAGATGTTTATGTAATGGAATATACTAATGGATTATTGAGAAAGGTGGAAGGATATTCAAAATCACAATATCCTTCTTTCTTCAAAATGAGACACTTAGGACTTCCTAAAATTTACCTTTTCTTGGGCTTGGTGAAAGCATTGAAAGAATTTGTCTCTTAGCTTCTCGAAAGTCACTGTTTGTACGGGCTTTGCCACACAGCTAACGCTTAGCTAACAATCCTATTATTCCCCGCTTATCTGCAGTATATTAGCTGAACATGGATCATTAATTATTATCAGTTCTCGTTTGAAGATCGGCTCACTGCGATGGGCCAACGTGTGTTTGCGTTACTACGCGATAACTCGGCGTTTTGAATTCTCTTGAGCACTTGGTCGCGCCGCGGGCAATAGCTTTGGTGCCTTGGAAGCGAGCAAACGGGCGATGCTTCGGTGGTAAATTTAAAGGCGCGAGCGATGTGTTCTAACGAGAATAGGACACATTAGAACAGTAGTGTCTAATTCGGGCTATTTTTGCCGCGGGGCGAGATTTGACTTCGCAGTCGGCGTGAGGCATTTTTATCACGATGATGCAGGCGACTTTGAGATTCGAAGGTGCGTATGTTCGTGGTGGTGCGCTGAGCGCAAGGTTGCTCCGGATAACCCCGTTTTTTGAGTCACACTAGTGATTATCATGATCATCCCGATACACCGTGACTCGCCTTTGTCAAAATCAGGCGCAGTTCTTGGTTCGCGTTGTTTTGGCTGAAAGTTGGGTTTTATTTTGAGCCAATTGTCTTCCCATGGAAAATTTATGAGGCCCGCGCAGAGGTATTAATATACGCGAATTTTGCTTTCAGAGTGCCCGCTGCAGCAGAACTCGCAATGCCAGAAGCGGTTCCGGACCTTCAAAGGGCCTTTTCGGGTGATGCGGCTGTGCCTGTTTGGCTTCGCCATCCCCGCCGCCCTCATATCGCTCCCCCTGTATCTTAGGTACCACGTCTACGTTAGCCAGATCTACCCCTTCGCTGTGTCGGACATGCGGCTGCTGGATAGGCGCATATCCACGGTTTGGTGTGAGGTATGTATGGTTTGGATTTTAAGTCCAAAGAAGAGATCAATGTTTGGGTTGAGTTTAATTCTTTGAGTCTTTTTCTGATAATGTAGAGCGTCAACTACGGGGCCATGACCTTTGATATTGACATATAAAAAGTGTTATCAAAAGTTTTTACAAATGTATGCCAACTAAATATTGGGAAAGAGGAAAAGAGGAATTTTTATTTAACAGTATGGTCCTCTTTTACTTTTGCCCCAACTGAATAGTTTCAGGTTACTAACATTTCAAAATCGTTTGGTTTATGTTTTTCGACGAGAGTGGATTGTAATGCTCATGCGCGAATGAGGACAACCTGGGAGTTAGACGCCGGTGAATAAGTACACGACTGAGAGAGTAAAGCAGTGAGTGTTGTATGGTACAAACTATTGAGACCTGTTCAGGAATTTGTTGAAAGCGATCCGCATTCTGGGAGACTAAGAAGGAACAGAACACCGGACAAGTTTGAATGTGTACAGGTTACAATCTAGAGAGGACTAGAAGGTGAACTGCGCTTGCAAACACTAAATTGTTGTAATTCTAAACAGTTTAAGCACAGACTGCGCATATCAATTTAATACAGTAATCACAGAAACCTTTCCCCTAAAAAAATTTAAATATCCGATCGATTTTGTGTTGGGGCGGACTTTTAAGGCTCGCCTGCCCATAAACATATTAAAAGTTATGAATGCCAGCCCAAACAGATTCTGACGGAAATTGGTCGTTTAATAAATGAACGCCTGCTGCGGCACCGAATGTTTTGGGCGGAATATTCCGGGAATAAACCGAGCCGCAGCAGCATTTTATTGTTAAAGTTGTGAAAAAGTGCGGTGTTATTGTTGAGCGCGACCCTTGAATTCGGGCGCCCTACTTATGTGGAAATTTACAAGTGCACAAATAATAGCGTGCAGATAAGAGTTGCTTGCCCCGGCGGCCGAGTGTATTGGCGTAAATTTCCTGTGGCTCCTTGGTTTCGATTGGAAGGCACGAGGTCAGATAAAGCGCCACTAGTATGCGTAGATTTCCATAGTTCCGCGTGTTCTGCAAAAAGGCGTTTTTTTGGTTGCGGGTATCGGGGCGCCTGCTGATTATGCAACAGTTATGGCACACTTTCATCCTTAATTATTCAGCTGTTTTGTTTTGGTAGGTTCCTGTTGCTTCTTTTTGGAGGCTCATTTTATTGGTTTTGAATTAATCGAAACTAAAAAGTGTGGATGAACAAAAAAATATTTTGATCTCGCACAGACTCGAACTCAAGATTTATTTGTTGCAGCCTGACTTTTATGGTTAAAACACCACTAGACTAATTTGCAACCTGAACTTTAAAGCAGTTGAGCATGCAACCCATGTACGGGACATGGGTAAAGTCGACAGAAACGAGACCGATTTGTAGTTAATTACGGCACACTTTCCTCTTCCTTAATTATTCATCTGTGTAATTTGTTCTGGCGGGATTTTGCTGCTTCTTTTAGGAAGCTTTTTTATTTATTTTCAATTGACCGAAATTCAAATGTAGACGAACAAAAAAATATTTTGATTTCACACAGACTCGAACTCATGACTTGCTTGTTGCAGTCCGGCTCTCACAGATAAAATACCACTAGTTACCTGTAGATTTTTGCAGTTCTGCATATTCTGCAAAAAGTCGTTTTTTGGTTGGAGATATAGAGGCGCCTGCTGATTATGCAACAATTATGGCGCACTTTCCTCTTTAATTATTCACCTGTGTAATTTGTTCTGGCAGGTTTTTGTTGCTTCTTTTAGGAGGCTCTTTTATTAGTTTTGAATTGATCGAAATCTAAATGTGGACGCACATTGCCATGTAAACAAAATTATTTAGTTCTTACGCAGCTTCGAGCAACGAACTTGCTTATTGCAATTTGGTTTTTAACCAACCTCATTAAGCTGGATCATAGTCAGATAAGAAAAAAATAACTTGCGAATGGGTGATATTATTAGTTCGCTCTTTTGGAAATAGTCAAATGGAGCTTTACCACCAGATAAAATTGTTGTTAGGGAATGAGACATCAAACAAAGAAAAAGTTGCTATAGCATATCTTATTGTCGACAACAAATAAAAAGATCTTTGGTGAAAAGACACTGGACTGAAGAGGCTGAAAATTGGATATTATTTCAGAGGAGCTTATAATAGGAAGTATGGAAGCGATTGCAAAGGCTTTCAGCTGTATCTTCTTTGTTAGTAAACTGGGTGCATATTTAAACTTATATAATATTTTTATGTCGTAATAAGCATAAAAATTATCTTTTGTTTAGTTGGGCATGGTAAACAAATCATTTTTTTATTAATAGAACTTACGACGCGACTTCAAACGAGTTATCTGTGCGATAATAGCTTGTTTATTATCTATGGTGTTTCATATATTAGAAATGATGGTGCATTTAAGAAGTGGGTAAACGGAAAAAGAACAGTGAAGTGTTTAGAATCTACCGGCCGCTGACACCTTAGTGCAGTTCTGGGAAGTTCCAAGAAATATGTCATTATGGAGATTAACATGTTCTTCTCAAGCCATACGAGGGTAAAGGTGAAAAGTTGTCGGGCTGACACAGAGATGGTGCTGCATTCGGCAAACAATTATGCTTACTGCTTGGGTGCATGTGTCATTAGTTCGTATGACTAGTTTCAACTTGTTCGCTCAAGTAGTTTGTTTACACGAATTTTTTCAGTAGACATGTTACATGTTTTTTGCTAAAATGGATAAACTTGAATATCGTGCGGTTATAAAATTCTTCGTTTTGGATGGATTAACCCCTAAGGAAATTCATCCGAAGTTGACAAAAAGTTTACGGGGACTCTGCTCCTTCCATGTCAACTGTTAAAAAGTGGGCAGCTGAATTTAAACGTGGTTGCACATCCCTCGAAACCGCAACCACACCGGAAACCATCGAAAAAGTGCATGATATCGTGTTGGACGATAGACGAGTGAAGGTGAGTGAGATAGCAGAGACTGTGGGTATATCGGAAGAAAGGGTGCGAAACATCTTGCACGAAGAATTAGGGATGCGAAAGCTCTGCGCAAGATGGGTGCCGCATTTGCCGAATGCCGATCAAAAGCAAATGCGCAAACGATTTTCGCAACAATCTTTGAACCGATTCAACAGGGATCCGACCGATTTTGTGCGGAGATTTGTCACCATGGATGAGACATGGGTCCACCACTACACGCCAGAAACGAAACAGCAGTCCGAGCAGTGGGTGGAAGCCGGTGGTTCAGCGCCAAAGAAAGCGAAATCGATCACATCTGCCGGAAAGGTGGCCAGCGTGTTTTGGGATGCGAAAGGGATACTGTTAATTGATTATCTTGCAAAAGGCAGAACAATTACAGGCGAATATTACTCAAACCTTCTTGACCAGCCAAAATTTGCGAGAAGAGGCCTGGCTTGAAGAAGAAAAAAATCATCTTTCACCAGGATAACGCACCTGCGTTGGCGATGGGAAACCTGCGGGATTTGCTCGGCCATCCCCCCTATTCTCCTGATTTGGCACTATCAGACTTCCATCTGTTCCCAAACTTAAAAAAAATTGTTTCTGGGAAGCGCCCCGCATCCAATGAAGAAGTTGATGAATATTTTCACAATCTTCCAGATTCTCACTTCCGAGAAGGAATACTGATGTTGGAGAGGCGCTGGATCAAGTGTGTTAAAGTCAAGGGAGATTATATAGAAAAATAAACTCATTTTTAACTGAAAGTCGCAGTCTTTCATTGTCAGGCCGAGAACTTTTCACCTTACCCTCGTATGTAACTTTCTGTCTACATAAAAAAGTTGATTAGTTTGATTCTAGTTTTTTGGGTGATGCAGAGGGTACGTGAGATACGCTGCAAATAAAGAACTATCTTCTACACCACTAAAGGAACAATTGAAACTAATTTTGGAAAGACATTACAAACTACTTGATGATTAATTAAAACATGCAAATCCAAAAGTGAACTAAAGAAAAGAAAAAAGATACCAAAGGGTACAAAAGGGTACAGGAAGGTATGCAAAAGTAGGATGTCTTGTTAAAAAATTTAAAGAGGTTTTGTGTTTTATTACCTGCGTCTATTTAAGCTTCTTCACAAAAAGAAAATTAATTTGTTTCCTTATCCATAGTAACCCATAATCCTTTTCCATGTAGTACCATCTTCACTTTAAAGTTGCTGATGAAATGAAATTTGATCCCCACAATTTATTATTGTTAGCATATAGAAAAGCCAACTTGTGAAAGAGCAGTATAATTGCTAGAAGAACTATAAAAAAACATTCACATGAGCATGAAAATCGCAGATATTATTTAAACCAGGTTAGGTTAATAGGTCAAAAAGTTTCTCAAGGACGACCCTTTTATCATATTGTCCAAAATCTAATCTTAAGGAAGTAACATACTTTTAGTAAACAAGAATTTTATCCATTCTTATCTTATCAAAATACTAGCCTAAAAACAATAAACATATCAAAAACTTCATTTCCTAGAAAGATTGTAATATGGTGGAGTCCTCGAGATGAGTTATTAAGGAAGTTAGCAAACCCACTTAATTTCTGTTGGCTAGCATTTGCACTAACTGTAGTGTAGCGGCACGAACGTGCTCTTACTCTTAAATCAAACGAGGCCGCTCCGGGAAAACCGCCGACGGCTGATTAGGTCTTACCGTTTTTGGTAAGGAGAGAATCAACATAAGCAGTTTATTATTATTGCAGAAACAATTGGTAAAAATGAACGCAACCTTCAACGCGTTCTTGCTCCCGAGCGCTCCGCTCGTAGCAGCCAAGCACAAGCCGATCTCTATGGTGCGCGACCTGCTCTTGGAAGACGACATGAAGGAGTACTGGGGCTTCTACCTGATAAAGGGGTCGACAGTCACAGTTTCCACGTGCGTCAGGTAGGTGTTAGCGCAGGCGCCGGCGTTTGCCTCATTACGCACTATATTTCAGTATAGATGGCCAGGCGCCTCCTTAATTGTTATTCGGGGCCACAAGCACCTACACGATTGCGCCTACATCGGCGACGACTCCTCAGAGGAGCTTGACGAATTGTTGGAGATGATAAGCGAAGAAGCGGCGAAGGCGAACGACACGTTCCCCAACGCACCGCTGCTGATGAAGCGGCACCACCCCAACGTGCGCTTCCACGACCCCTCGCACAGCAACGCCACCAGCAATCACAGCATCGATAAAGAAGAGATGGAGGACACCTCGGATGCTGTCGACCCCAAGCAGTGGCGAAACCTTCTCAACCTGCTGTCGCACAAATCTAACGCCACGAAGAAGAAACGGAAATTGGCGAAAGATTTAAAAGTTCCCCTGTCTAGAAAGCCGACATCAAATCGCAACAGTAGTTTCAGCACAGAAAACCCTGTTGTCAATTCTACCGCAAAAGAAGATTTGGAACCGGAGATCGTAACGTCTTCTGAAGAACTGTTCATGGAAATTTCTAAAAAGTTGGATGCTTTAGGAGAAAGGCAGGATAATGTTTTGAGGAAATTAAACGAGAGAAGGAACAAAAGTGTAAACTATAGACAGAGGAGAGACTTGGAGGCGGCTATGCAGAAATTCAATTTGGACGATGAAGGTAGAGATGAAGGCCTTGAAGAGGTTGGTTTGGTTTATACCGGAGATGAGCGGCTTTAATTTTCTTTTTTTGTTTTAGGGTTTTAGGTCTGATGGGATAGCCGACCATCGAGGGTTCATAAACGAAACAGACTTGTTCGATAGGAGCAACAGCGAGTTTTGGTCTTCGTTTTCCAGTTCAGAGGAAGCGCTCCTCAACTGTGAAGGACTGATACTCAATCTGCCTCTTACACCACACGTAGGTTGCAGTCAAGGTTCATCCGAAAGCCAGCTCGACAGAGCTTCCCTAGTCAATACAATATCATACATGTAACGCGCTTTTTGTCGCTTCAGTGCATCCAATTGAAGTATTTTTGTTGCAGCGTTCCGAGAAACGGGTATTACTTTTTCGTGTTCAACAGCGAGAACGAAATCCAAACCAACTACATTCGGGTGCAGTTCCACCTCAACAAGACCATGTACGATGTGTCGAACCCGGTGTCCTCGTGTGCAAACGCCACGGAATCGTGCTCGCTAAACTTGGGGTTCTTTTCGGAAGAGAAAACGGTCATGGAGTTTCCCGTCTTGAGCAACGAAACGCGCTGGAACGAGGAGTTCGTCGTGGTCTCAGAGTGCCAGCCACGCACCGTCATCTACGTGTTCTGCGTGATGTCTGTGCCTATCTTTATCCTGTTCTTCGCTTTCCATTGATGAATCTTGTAAGGTGTTATGAGATGATTTTGTGATTATTAAACCGCGGAGGTTTTTTATTTGTGATATGTACTAATGCGTGTGTAGTTATTATTTGTTATAATATTTTAGGTAATATAAGTAATACAATCTTTTTTATTCTGTTCTAATATGTAGAATCTTTCCTCGAGGGTCTAACTACATTTCTCAGCCTATGCCATTAAAAGGTTCCTATTGTTGAAAAACTGCCTTTTACGAAGCTGTTGACGTAGTAATATCTTCTATTTTCAAGATTATTAAGCATCTTGAGACACCATGAAACGCGTTGTGCTCTCTGCCCGTTGGTTACGGCATAAGGTACCCAAATAAAATAAACTTTTCAGAATGGTGTGAATGTGTCGGAATATCCAAACACTCTTTTGTCTGGCTATAGGTCACGTGTCTGTTGGACTTGAGTGTCTCCCTGGTATTAGCGATAAGTGTGGATGGACGTGCTCACTTTGAAGTGCTTTCCAAATTGAAATTTTAAAAGTACAGGAGTCATAATTTCCAAACATTGATCATTTGTCAGACAAAGTTATCCAGTATTTCCTTTTTGTTAAAAGTACATTGAGAGCTTTTTTTACTGCCTTAGTTCAGGAACAACTAACACCCAAGGTCGTCCTGTCAGCTGTAGTGCGGTTTTGAATATGTCTTAGCACGCTTGAACTTGATCGCTTGACAATGTAAATGGTCTAGCTACTTTTAGACCAGTTTCCAGAGAAGAATGAAGAATGAAAAGTTTCAATAGGTTCAAGATTACAAAGATAGTGTTGAAACAATACATGCAGTCTTGCAAGTGTGGTTGTGGGCAAAGCGGAAAACTATGGAAGTAAACACTTATAGACAGTGATAGACGAAGAGAGTGACTGCTTTGGATATTTAAACCAGGTGAATAGCTGCGTGGGAGAAGGCAACGTCGTCGAAAAAAGCAAAATCAGTAGATTTCTAACAAATGTGCGCAAGCCGCAGAATATCCATAATGGCAAATAGGCAAATCGAATACTATAATCCATAAAAACTTGAAGATAACAAAGGTCTGTGCACAATGTGTTTTGCCATACTTTTACTGTTCAGAATCAGTTACTGTAGTGGTACAGCGTGGATCTGGAAACGTTCTTTGAGTGTCTGGTCACAGCAAACATTTCGTAACTTTGGTCATAGGATACCGGAAAAGAAACGTCTATCTGTGGAACATTCAAAAACTTCGTCCAAAGAAGTTATGGATGGAAGTATTTACTCCAAAACAAATGGTGATTGTCTTTTGAGATTAAAATGGAATTCTGTTGATACATTGGTTACAACTTGGCGTTCCATATTTGTTAGATTTTGCGCCAGGCAATTACGCTCTGTTTGACGGAATAAAAGAGGGAGTGCGCGGATAGTTCTCCTCTAGCGATGAGGTTGAGTTGTCTGTCCAAAAGTAGTGTCGTGATAATCCAAAGAATGGTTTACAGAAACTGGCTGACGGACAGCAAAATGTGTCTGCAATGAAACGTGTATTCACTTCTTTCTAATAAAATATTGGCAAAGAAAAAGTAATTGTAGAGTAAATCATTTTTTATGCCCTAAGTAAATGAGAAAGAGTATCAATCGTCGAAGGAACTGGTCGAGAAACACCAAAAATCGGCAAAATCGGCGTTTTTCGACTTTTATCATTTCCTCACCAAGCAAGTCTAGATATTGCGTCTCTGGAGGATTAATGGAGGAGCCAAGAAGAGGTATATTCCTAATAGATCAAAGATCACCACTCGACTGACCGATAGGAACATCCCACGTATCTCATATTTTCCGTTAGTTAGGAGCTTTTGTGTGCCGTCTTCCTTTTACTCGCACTAACCGCCGTCCACTTGATTGATTGTCTGCCGCCCCTATAAGAAAGCATGGGTATCTGAGAAGAATCGAGAGGCCAGAGTCTCCTGGACACTCCCGCACTTGGACAGGAGCGATGAGTCGAAGTACACTATGTTCAAGACTGATGGTGTTAATGTCGTCCGGGATCTCGTGGCCTCCAAATTCGATTCTAAGCAAGGCGGAGGGTCGATGTTTGTCTGGGGGTGTTTTTATTCTGCTGGAATAGGTTCCATTGTCCGAATTCAAGATATAATGGATATATTTGTCTACAAGGATATCCTCAACTTCTATGGGTATGTCAGAAACATGGAAGAGGATTCACTTATCAAAACACAAAATTAAGACGGTCATAAACTGGTTCAAGAGTCGTCGGATCGATTTGTTTGATTGGCCCAGCCGGAGCACGGACCTCAACATCATAGAACACTTTTGGAATGAGCTGGAGCGGCTGAGCAGAAGTTCGCTCAGCTGAAGACTGCCTGGGAGAGCATCTCT
This sequence comes from Sinelater perroti, assembly GCA_036346155.1. Classification (NCBI taxonomy): domain Eukaryota; kingdom Metazoa; phylum Arthropoda; class Insecta; order Coleoptera; family Elateridae; genus Sinelater; species Sinelater perroti. Next base: position 16,798,589 of record JARFIY010000254.1, on the reverse strand, counting down.
CAATCGACTATCGACACTTTGCTGGATTCCATGCCTCGGAGATGCCAAGCGGTAATTGGTTCTAAGGGTCATATGACAAAGTATTAAATTGTTTTGTTGTTGTCACATAGATTGATATTGTATCTTTTATAATCTTGTTCAATGGACACGAAGAAACCGGTTGTGTTAAATACAGTGTTTTAGAGCTAACGTTATATTTTCAACATAAAACCTTATAGTTAATAAAATATTGAGGTGAAACCATTGACTATCTTTATTTATCGTAAAATTTTACTACCAATTTCTGTGGTTCTGTGATTCTGTGGCCATTCTTTACCTGCGCCTTCAGAAAACGCGAAGAAATGCCTGGCCAATAAACTTTTGACCAGTACTGTGTTTATTATCACCAGCAGGAGACTGTAGTAATTCTGCAAAGTAATGCCGATTTCGATAGTTATCGATAGAATAATCGTCTTGTATAAGATAAGCTTTTTTTGGGTGAATAATTGGCTTCTAGAAAGCAACCGAATGCTGATTTGACCCTATAGATATAAGTTCTTTAGGTCAGTTTTTGGTCCCGGGACTACTACTAAGTAGATGATTTTCTCTTTTCCAAAGATCTTTTCGCCAGTGAAGTGGTCTTCTCCGGATTAATTTTCATTTTCTACTTGTCCCATTTGTATTACAAGAGGTCTAGTTCTTCTTGCAGTTGTTGGGTTACGAACTGTTTTCTGCACTGAATTAGTGTAGTAAAGGGTGTTGTCGGCACATTTTGGAAGTAGATAATAAAAACTGTCGGAGACAGCATGGAGTTTTGTAGAACACCGCTTTGGAGTCGTCTCTTTGATGATCTTATGCTACCGAACTTGATATGCAATTTCCTTTTGGAAAGAAAGAATCGAACAAGATGAACTAACAGCAGTGAAATTGCGGTTAAAATTTCTACTTCGTGTAACCCTTGGTGATGCGTTCCACCACCCAGATTAGTTGGTGAGTTGTGGCGTAATCAGGGCGAAAACGAATCTTATTTTCCGGAATCAGTTGGAGGTTTATAACTGTTGTCTTTTTGTAATCCTTGTGTATCACTTGTGTTACAGGTTTTCTTATGGTCAATAGAAGACTTAAGGTTTTAGACTTTTCAGGCTTGGGGGACATGATGACATCCACCATCTTCAAAAGGTATGGAAGGTGATGGAAGTAGAAGATGCGATATTGCCTCATTTTGATGGAACAGTAAGTTTCTCAAATTCTTTTCTATTGGAGACTTTCCTGTTAAGAGTTTTTAGTGCTTAATTAAACTAACATAGAATAGTTGAAATGACATTTCTTCGGCCAGACCTGGGTTCATTCCCGGATATCTCTGATGCTTGTCGAGTGGCCTAAAAATAATTGAGTACCTGCGTTCACTCGAATAAGGGGTAATAATAGTGGTCATCTAAGGTTGCCACACCGCCCCGCATCAGAGATGGTGCGCGACGGCCGAACAGAGAAGGCAAACATATAAGAATCTCAAACTCTATTCGCAGGCCGTGCTCTTACCCGGGGTGGTCAAGCCTTACCATTATTATATATTGTATGCATCATTTGTATTAGTTTATTTATTTTATGTTAGACGCCGTAGCGAATCTGTATCAAATATAATTTTGTGCGTAGCTAAAACATCAGCCGTAAAAACACTTAGATGATTCAAGAACAACGCAATGAATGAAATAGTTACAATCAACAAGGATTGATAGTCCGAAAACTAGAGAATCAGATGTGGTTCTTATACTAATATGTGTAACATTTTGATGGAAAAATTTTTCCGAAGCTAGCAAAATAAAAATATTGTACAGCGATTGCTAATGACTTGATTCAGGCTGTGATAAAACGGCTATGGCTATGATCCGAAAACATAGGCCTAGTTGTTGCAATAGAAGTTCCCTAGCCCGCCGAAGGTCCGAAGTGAAAGTTGCATCAAGGTTAAGAGCACGTTAATGAGTCTTACCAAATATATAGATTTTTAGTGATGGGAATTGTAATTTTTTGTATTATATGGCATAACACGTTTAAGACAGGCCGTGTATGTGCCATCAGTATGACGAAGTCGGTCAGATGTATTATATAATATAATTATATAATAGTGGGTGTTATTAGTTTTGATAAAGCAGAAACTGACAGTTTTGACACTGATTTTTATATATATTTAATCATGTACTCTTGTATTTAAAGGTGTCGGGTCTGATTTTTTAAATATATCTGATGATAAATATGTCCCAGAACAATGGTGAAGACTCAAACATTTCAAAACATATTTGAGGTACTTTATTATTTTTGAGAAAGTACCTAGTAAAGTTTAGTAAATTTAGATAGATTTCATTGAAATTGGAAGTATTTTGAAAGATATCTTCAAAATAGTTATTTATTGACATTGCAGAGAGCGCAAATAAAGTTTGAGGATGATATCTACCAAAAAGGAAAAAGTTGATCTTGAAAACGATCAGTACAAGATAATGATTGTGTTTGGTTGCATGATAATAATGTCTTACAACAGGCTTCCGTCCATACATATGTACTGGTTTTAAACAAAATCCATGGGAAATTAAACAATAAATAAAGTTATTATATTTCCCTGAAGATTTCCCTGTGAAGCCATAAAATACAAAAAGTTCGTTGCTTCAAAGATTTAATTTTTTAAGAATGGTTTAAGAAGCTAACCAAGACGAACGAATTTTAGGAAAGCGTATTTAGGAAAATATATGACCTTCTGTTCCTATCGTTTTTTTAAAGCACCCATTTTATACAAGCCCTACCATTTGCATGAGAAATTAAGTGTCGTTAAATTAGAAGACAAATCAAATATAGGGGTTCCCAAATTCCATTTAGTAATACAGGAAGTCAAGCAATGAAATGGTAGGATAAAAAAGAAGTTTCTGTTTACGATCACAGCACTGATATCTCAAGAATGTAAAAAAGTGGTCCGAGGAAGATGTTTACTCGAGGTAAAGCTATTGAATTTTATAATATCTACAGGGAAGAACTTGGTCTGATCAGTGTATTTTCCTGTATAATAAAGTGTGACGGAAGAGAGTTCTTCGATAGTGATCGATGTTTTCTACAGCAAATTAGCGGGTACTATAAAAAGAGGTGGGAAAATAGAAATTTTTTACAAGGCAAAGAAAGAAATCTTCTCGTAAATAAGTGGGGTACTTTAAGTGCAACGTTTTATTATTATGATCTTTATTGATATTTCGTAGACAATGAGAAAACAAATGAATAGTCAGTTTATGTAAAGAGTTTCTGATTTTCATACTAATTAACTATTGTAAAAATTGAAATAAGATGATTTACTGAAAATAATGGCGCACGCGTGCTAAGCGTACCCCCAGCATACTCAAATAAATGCGAAGGCTTTCACGGTCGCTGTTGCGGTGCATCGTGTGGTTGGTTCTCCGGTTACAAGGTCGTGGTCGGAGTTCAGAAACTCTTGACGTTTCGTCCACGACTACGTCGGACATCTTCAGAAGAAAATCTTCTAAAAATTAAGTGACTGTCTCGTGCGTTTTCGCTTTTGCGTTCGTGCGAGTATGATAGGGATGGTGTTATTGAAGTCACCGGGATGGTAGATAACGTGATTGGGCTAGCTGCTGACGTAAATCGGGTCGTTGCAGGTAATATTTTAGCATTTTCTGACGTCACTCGCTCTTTCGCCGTATCGCGGTCTGTTTTTTGCCCCTTGAGAGCGATAAACCAAGATTTAGGTAGAGTGAATCTGTCGTCCCTGTTAAAATTATTACCGCTTTTTATTTACCGCTCTACCGCCTCTCTGTATAATCTCGGGTAGTAATTCCTATAATTGGATAAAACTTGCGTTTGCTCGAATTCTATTTCTTGATTAGGATTTTCCAAATACTCGTGGTAATTGTTCGGCCCGTAGATCTAATGTAGACTTGTTCACATGAGCAAGGTATGCAGTATACCCCTGGTGTATCCTGTGGGTTTTTGTATCTTTGACTGGTCTAAGAAAATCTCGTATCTTGGTGGTGGTAGTACAGATGGTTTCCACCTTGTGTTTATTGAGAATTTTTCCTATCAGGTCCGTAACCCTGTGGCAGGGCGTATATTACAAACAAAAAAACGGAGTAGCAATGGGTAGCCCACTTAGCCTTGTAATATCCAATTACTACATGGAGAAATTTGAAGACATCGCCATCAATACAGCACCTTTAAAATCCGCGATATGGCTAAGATACGTCGATGACACTTTTGTGATATGGAGATACGGAAAGGAGACCCTGAAATCAAACGATAGGTTTGCTTTCTTAGACATACAGTTGTTGAGATTGGAGAATGAATATTTACAACACACCGTGTATAGAAAACCCACGCATTCGGACAGATACCTTCATAAGCAGTCGAATCACTACCCAAGTCAAAAACAACGGTTGTAAAAACATTGTTAGATCGAGCACGACGTATATATCAACCATAGTTTTTGGACAAAGAACTAAAACATTTGGAATAGTCCTTACAAGGGAATAGATAAATAGAGCAACTAAACCTAACAAATACTCACAAAAAATACAACTAAAATAGGCTACGGTAGGCAAAGCTTTTTTATCTTACATCAACAGGGTTACGGACTGGATAAAAAACATTCTCAATAAATACAAGGTGGAAATCATTTATACTATCACTACCAAGATATGGGATTTGCTTAGATCAGCCAAAGATACAAGAAACCCACAGGTTATACCAAGGGTATATTGCATACCTTGCTCATGTAAGCAAGTCTACATTGGGTCTATGGGCCGAACGATTATCCAGGATAAGGGAATACAAACATCTACGCCTTAATCAACCCGATAAATCAGCAGTTGCTGAACATGCTTTGGAAAATCTTAATCACGAGATAGAATTTGGACAAACACAAGTTTGATCCAATTGTAGGACCCCCCAGGGGGATATTGTTTCGATTTTCGTAACAATATCTACGGGAATTAGCGCTCCCGGGGTCCCGAAATGTCATTTTCGCTATCACAAAACCACTTTGCAGCCTGAAACTCTATGATAGACTGCAGATCTTAGTTTGCCAAAATAGGGTCGGGACTGTTAGGGGCGTAGGAAACCACTCTGTTTATTTATTTACTTTATTTTTTTTATATTGCTTTGTCAGTTCTATTAGATTGAGGCCAGGCGAGGCAGTTGTTCGTTGTCTTCTTACATGTCCCTATCAGTTTCAAAGCAAACCTGCGAGATGCCGCTCGTGGTCAGTGTGCACTTGGAAGGAAAAGTTGATCCTACCAATTGAGGGAAACCTCTAGCTACGGCAGAGGCGGACCAACACATTGGGTTTGGCTATTGCTTCGGCCATGGATGCAAGTGCTATACTTATGCATCGGGTATAGAATCGGCTTCACGACATACTTTGGGAAACTATGTATGAATCATGAATAAGGGTCTCCCGTACAGTATCACTGGCGATCCCACCGGTTTGCGGTGTTGACGTCCCTTATGGGGTTCCGTGGCGGGTGGTGAGCTGTCAAGTGTTTATACTAAAATTATATATGGATATAAACAATTCCCCCCCCCCCCATTTTCACGGGAGTCAAACGGTCTCGGACCGACACTCCCAAGGTTTGTTTTACGCAAAATACTATAAAACGCGCTGAAAAGTGTATAATACTCAAACAAAAAGACGGAACGACTTTCAGATAAGTATTACCGTTCTTTATCAGCAAGAGTATAGAAATGATCGGTGGTAATGTAAACAGTACGAAGAAACTATGAGATGGTACACTATTGATTAAAACCACCAGCAAAGAGCAATTAAACAAATTTCTCAAAGTTACACAGCTGATGGATATAGCAATCGAAGTGGAGCTTCGTAAGACACTCGACTAGTCCAAAGATGTCGTGTCCTGCTTCGATTTGCTAAACTGTGAAATAGACGAAATCAGAAAATAATTAGCTTCACAGGGTGTAATCGATGTACCTAGGATCACTAGAAAGAGGAACGGGAATATTGAAAATACTCCTTTCCTTATACTAACCTTTGATACTCCCATTGTACCTTCTAGTATACAGGCAGCAATGTACCCCCTTAAAGTAAGACCTTATATTCCGAGTCCATTACGGTGCTTCAATTGCCAACGTTTCGGCCATACGTCTCAGAATTGTGGTAATCCGCAAATTTGCGCCTCCTGGTGGTGGACAAACTCAGGGGGGCATCGACTGTCAACTTCTACCGAACTGCGTCAATTGTCAAGGAGAACACAGTCTCAGATCCAGAAATTATCCCACTTTCAAGATTGAAACCGAAATCTAAAAGCTCAAAATTTCCGAAAAACTTTCGTATAGTGAAATTTGTAAGAAATACTAGACAGCTGCTCGATTAGCATTTAGTGTAACCTACGCTGCAAAAGTTGCCCCTTCCAGGCAAATGTCATCTGTTGCTATTCAATGCAACATGATTAACACCAGTTGCCAAACGGATTTTACTCCAAAAAGTAGTACACCAAGAACAATACTAAATAAAGACGCACATAATAAGGTGGTGAAGAACTCACCACCGCAACCAAAAATTTCAAGTAACCTCACGGTGATCCTATCACCAAAGGAAACCAAAAAGGTTCCATTAAATAGATCCACTGTTTCTTCTCCTGTAGAATCCAAACCAATATCAAGAGAGGGATCGACGAGTGGAATTGCAACGACCACTTTGCCCATATATCTGAAATACGTCTTCTGATAAAAAAATATGAATCAACTGTTATTGCTCTACAAGAACCTCATTTGAAGAACACTCTCACACCATCTTTACAGAATTATTCTATACTCCTAAAAGATATCGCAGGCAAGCGCGCAAAAGGTAGTGTAGCTACTCTTGTTAAGAAGAACGTGCCTTACTATGTCCTTCTTCCGAGGGCGAATCCAAGGGGGGTCATTGGGGTCATGACACCCCTGGGCTGGGTCTAGATCGACTAGTGATTGATTTTGTTATTTGATTAAAGTTATTTTGACGTATAACAATAAAATGCTATTTTTTTTTAATTATATTTATTATTGTAATCGAATTGGAGCCTGTCCTGACTAGACCTCGACTATATGACCCCCCTGACTTAATAGCTGGACCCCCCTTGCCCCCCTTCAATCAGATCTGCAATGTATAACGATTAAAATTCACACTAACCAACCAGTAACGGTATGTTCTACTTATGTTCCACCCGGAGAATGTCTCAATTTCAATAAATTGGAGAATATAGTATTTGCCTTTCCACGCCCTTTTGTTACTGTTGGAGATTTTAACGGTCAAATATCCTTTGGGATTCTACTAACACCGACCGTAGAGGGGCCAAGTAATTGAGAATCTTTTAGAAAGCAGCGATATATCTTTATTGAATACAGGATCACCTATACATTATTCAGCTGCATATGGAACATTCTCTTGCATAGATTTGACTCTGTGCTCCCCTTCGCTTTTAACTACTTTTCGATGGAGTGTGCATGATGATTTGTGCGATTCTGATCATTTTCCACTGATGATTTTTGGTTTTCGCCATGAATCATCTAATATTAGAATGTTACGTTGGGAGCTCATGAGGCCGACTGGTCAGGTTTTTCTGGCGATATTAATTTTGGAATAATGGCGTTCGATGATGTTGAAATCGCAGACATAACATCGGCAATTATCGAGACAGCAAACTCTTTCGTCCCTAAAACTTCTAGCAATGCAAATCACACACCTGTTCTTTGGTGGAACGAACAAGTAGCAACTGCTATTCGAGAATGAAACAGAGCTCTTTACCGTCTCAGACGTCACCCTACCCCAGAAAATTAAGAGCCGTTTCGTATAAAGCGCATCGAGGCTAAGCGTTTTATAAGAGAAAGCAAACGAAAATCTTGGATTGACTATGTCTCTACCATAGACAACAATACACCAGCGAAAAATGTTTGGGAGAAAATCCAAAAAATTGGCGCCAAAGGACGGTATGCTCCAATACCTGGTTTGATAGTGGACGATAAACTTATAAGTACGCCCGAACAGGTTGTAGAATGTTTTCTAAACCATTTTTCAATATTATCAAGCTCTGAACATTACACTGAATTGTTCCTGAAACACAAAGTAGAAGCAGAGCGACTACCACTGAATTTTCATTCAGATAACTCAGAATCATATAATCCCGAGTTTACGATGGAAGAATTGATTTCTGTATTGAAGGATTGCCACGATACATTACCTGGGGCGGACAACATCTAATATCAGTTCCTGAAGCATCTACCTCATCATGCGCTCCAGTATGTACTTCAGGTACCTCATTTGGCGCAAAAGCCAGATTCCTGATTCCTGGTGTCTCTCTATAATCGTACCTCTTCTTAAGCAGGGCAAACAACGCTCAGATCCATCTAGTTACCGACTTATTTCGCTTACAAGCTGTTTATGCAAACTTTTGGAACGTCTGATAAACAGACGGCTTGTTTGGTATCTAGAAATCAACAATCTACTATATAACCAACAATGCGGGTTTCGTAAGAGTTGCTCAACCATCGATAATCTATCCCAACTACAAACAGCTGTATGTGATGCCTGTCTGAGAAAACAACACCTTGTAGCGGTGCTGTTTGATACTGAAAAAGCGGATGATATCACCTGGAGATATGCAATTTTAACGCAGTTATACGAATGGGGTTTAATAGGATGTATGGGATTTTTTTTGAAAAACTTTTTGTCAAATCGTATGTTTCAAGTGAGAGTTGGGGGTGTTACATCTGCTGTTCACGGCCAGGAGAACGGTGTCCCACAAGGATCAGTACTCAGCGTAACACTCTTTGCAGTAGTCATTAACGGAATTGGTAGTTGTCTAAGTACGGCAATAAGGAGCATGTTATATATAGACGATCTAGCTATCTATTTTGTTAGATCGTCACTTACAATTATTGAGCTTCAACTTCAGCTTGCTCTTGATAACATTGTTGCATGGACTGCTAAAAACGGTTTTCATCTATCAACTACCAAGACTCAGTGCATTGTTTTTTTCACGAAAACGTGACATATCCAAATCCACGTTTGCTTCTGAACAAATATTTCTGGGCATGATCTTTGACAGGAAACTCACTTGGAGCTCTAACTTCAAAGACGTGCGAAAGAATTGTTTTGCAATTTTAAACATTCTAAAAGTACTATGTAACACTAAATGGGGAGCCGATAGAACAGCAATTCTCCATGTCCATCGAGCTCTTGTTCTATCGAAGTTGGAATATGGTAACATCATATACGCATCGCCAAATTTTTCTAGCTTACGCTGTTTAGTCACCATTGATCATACGGGAATCAGACTGACGATAGGAGCCTTTCGTACTAGTCCTGTAAACAGTCTCTATTCAGAGTCTGGCGTGTATAGTCTAGAGACCAGGCGTTAACGTGCTCTAGTTTCTTACATCGCGAAACTCTGCATTAACAAAACATCCATGCTTTCGCATTTGCTGCCGTCCATCAGACGTAGCGCTATACAGAGTGCGCACACGAGCACCACGTCCTATCGGTATACGATTTATAGAACTTATGAATGATCTAAATATAACGTTGCCTCGATCGTATAATGCCGTTTTTAACGCCGTGCCTCCTTGGTTTACACCTCGTATCAAGGTAAATACGACCCTTACTTAGTTTGAAAAGCATGGAACTTCACCAACTATTATCATATAATAATAATTCTTTAAACTGTTGGAACAATATCGGGAATATGACACTGATGGTTCCAAGAAAGATTTTTTATTGGCAAAAGATTAGAAGAATTGTACAAGCTTAATTCAATCAGCAGTATTTTTACAGCCGAACTTTTTGCTGTTATGAAAACTTTAACTTCATTTTACAAACGCCAAAGGGACGTCCTGAAATCAATTCAAGATACATTTTCTTTTCATCCGCTTGTTATAAAAATCCACCAACTAATATATAATTTTTATCGTCGAAAATTAAGAGTCCAATTGGTCTGGATTCTAAGTCACATAGGAATCAGAGGCAATGATCAAGCAGACGATGCAGCGAAGCGTGCTGCTCAAAACGGAACTGATCTGGATATCATAACAGCTGACGATATGAAATCTTACTTCAAAAGCAAAATATTGGAGAAATGGACGAATTATTGGAGAGACCTCCAAAACAACAAACTTAGAGCTATCAAAGAAGATATTGCAGCATGGGGTTCTTATAGGCGGGAATCTCGCAGGCAGGAGGTCGTTTTGACTCGAATTCGCATTGGTCATTGTCGAATGACACATAGATATCTACTTTTTGGAGAAGACCAACCGTTTTGCGACACCTGCGATACGCCACTGACAGTTGTACATTTACTTTTAGAATGTCTGCAATTTAGGGAAGAACGTCGGGAAGTTGGTCTGGCTCAAAGTATCTTATCGATTTTGAAAGATAGTTCAGAAGGGGTTGTATATATTTGTAGAAAATGTGTTTCTGTCCACATCTATTTATTTCATAATTAAACATTATTGTTGTCTCTTCTTCACTGAGTATCTACATACATTTGACAACGTCACAGAGCTGTTAGCACTTTGTTTGTGGGGTATAAAGACCCGACGACTAGGTTGCTGTGATTTATTGGAGTTTAAAATTAAACATTATGTTTATCTGTTTCTTGTTATGGGGTTATACACGACGGTTGGGCTGTTAAAGTCTTACAATTTTAAACAGAATGCAGCGTCCTTTTTGTCTATTTGTAATCGTATGGGTATCTGTAGACCCGCAGTTAATTGTTCCTTTTTGTTTTTCTGACGCTAATGGCCTTAAAGGTTAAAGAGTCCTTAAATAAATTTAAATTCTCTCTCTCCAATTGTAGGAATTACTACCATAGATTATACAGAAAGGCGGTAGAAATTTATAAATAGAAAAATAATTTTAACAGGGACGACGGATTTAATCTACCCAGGTCTTGGTTTATCGCTCTCAAGGGGTAAAAAACAGACCGCCATACGGTGAAAGAGCCAAAATATTACTTGCAACGACCCAATTGACGTCAGCAGCTAGCCAGATCACGTTATCTACTATCTCGGTGACGTCAATAACGGTCCCCTAACATCATCCCTATCATACTCGCACGAGTGCAAAAGCAAAAACGCACGAGACAGTCACTTAATTTTTAGATTTTCTTCTGAAGATGTCCGCCGCAGTCGTGGACGAAACAAGATTTTCTGAACTCCCACGACGGCCTTATAACCAACCACACGATGCACCACCATACTCAGTCCGCCAGTCAAACAAATCTGAAACAAACGGAAATTTGATATTGTCTGTTTCCTTGCCCCACCCTGTACATTAAATTCCATTGATTGGAATCGCTCTTGCAAATTTTTTGAATACAAAAACTGTTAGGTTAATTATGATTATTTTTAAACATAAAAAAGTTTGTTTTATTTATATATGTAAGTTTACGCAAAACTATAAATTACGTCATTATTTATATGGCGTCCTCGAAATAGCGTTACAGATACCAAATGGTCTGGGTTTTACTATGAGTCATATTGCGTTTAAAGCGAAATCATGCGGCAAACATCATGCCTAGTCAGCACTTTTTTGAATAAATTAGTGACATGATGAACTTTAGTAATTGACCTTGTATTCTGCACCAATTGATCTATTACCTATACTTGAAGCAGTTACTCGATGTTATAAACTTGTAGTTCCGTTAGCTGCTACTTAACACTTTCACTATTAAGAATGTGAGGACTTTTGGAGACAAGGGATGTGACTAAGATAAAAAAATTACTTCTGTAAAAAATATGACGCGTCATCAAAAGATGCAAAGTAATACGTAGTTTTCTCTCAAAGTAGCAATTTAATTAATCCTTTGTTATTTATATTTATATTTTAACCTGAAAAAGTCAAGCAAAAAAAGTCAGGGACACGCATGGGCACAATAGTTCCTATGCATAACATCAAGCTTCGCTACTTTTTTTGGAGATCTGGAGGTTACTCTTCAAATTGATGCCATCAGTATTATCAACTAAGAAGATTGAAACTTTCTTTTTTTATTGTTGAGTGTATTTAGCTTTTTTAGCTACGGTTTTTTTGTAATCGGTGTTGGTATAGGGCGTAAAGTTTAATATAAAAACGGTAGGAAGTGGTAGAAAGATGTAGAAGGCGCCAAAACATCAGATGACTAACGATAATTGTACGAGATTTATTAGTTCTGCAACAACTAAAAAAATAAGAATTATGAGTACATATTTTAAGAAAAAAGAGTTATATAAAGGACTGCGTTTTAACCGAAGATGAAAATGCTAAGCTAATTGGAAATGTGCGAACTTGGAGAGGTGTGGAAGCAACTTTTGGCTATTTTATGGTAGGAATTGCAATGAAAATTGTATAAGAAAAATAAATACCAGCTAGACGCACTAATTAATGTAGAAGCACGACGTATTTCCTAAGGAATCTCAACAAAATTTACTGCAGTTTCAAGAAGGAGAAGAGTGTGAAGAAATATGGTGGCAACTAAAAATGCAAAAACAGAGAAGAGAAGCTTCCAAACAAAAACCAAGGGAAAAATGATTGGTTTAATATTAGGTCTAAAAAAAAGATGGAAAGGAAGACGCAGACGAGAACAACAATGTTTTAAAATGAAAAAAAAAAGAACTAAAGATATATTTAGGCAAAGTAAGAGGCAATTTATGGAAAAAGAAATTGCAAAAATAGGCCAGAAATATATAAGCAAAAAAATTAAAATTTTTTTTGAGAAAGTTAAAAAGACAAAGAACAATGTAAAGATTATGGATATTTAACAGGTAATAATAAACTAACGACTCAAATATGGAAGAAATACTTTGAACAAGTCTTAAATGACGAAGATCCAGAAATGTAATACGGAATAATAGAGAACAAAACCTTTGTATAACTTTCAGAAGAAATTATAGAAGTAATACAAAAACAAAAAAATAAAGGCACCAGGCAGAAAACATAAAGTACAGAGGGGATAGAATACAACAAAATATTGTGGATATTGTCCGAAGGATATTGGAAGTTGAGAAGATGCTGAATTTGTACCTATTTATAAGAAAGGAGATATAGCGGAGTGTTGTAATTATAGAGAGAGTGCCTTATTGGATACGATATATAAAATATTGACCACTACAAAAAAAAATAAGCTGAAAACTTATACGGCTTATCATTTTGAAAGAATACTCAGGAGGCTTCCAAAGAGGACGATCTGTTATGGACCACATTTTTATCTTTAAGCAAATAATTATAAACAATTATAACCCACGTGCTGCTCTGAATATACCAGCTAAGCTGGTATGTCTGGTAAAAATGACACTGGAGTATCCAAACAAGTAATTTAGACATGTCAGACAGTTTTGAAGTCAGAAAAGGAGTTACGCAAGGCGACAATGTTGTTCAGCCTGATGCTAGAAACAATAAGAAGAGACAACAGCATTACAACTAGTGGAACTACAGTTAAAAAAGTCAATAGTGCCTAGCATATGCCGATGATCTCACACACGCAAGATTAGCATCAGAGCTGAAAGAGATTCCAAGGAAGGTCAAACATTTCTTTGGGCAGAGAGGATAGTGCTTTAACAAAGAAAATGCTACATATATGATAATAGAAAAGAAAAATATTGATTCAGAGTAGTGAAATAGAGATAGAGAGAGTGGGAAGATTTATATTCTTAGGAGTATTTATAACAAAAATGGAGGAAGAGTGCAGAGATAAAAGTTAGGTTAATTAAAAATAAAAAATGTATGGCGCTTTATACAGTGTGATAAATTTTAAGGTATCGCACAGTGCTAAAGTTAGAATATGTAAATCAATTATAAGGCCCACCGCAATTTACGCACGTAAAACAAAAGTGGTCAAAGTAAGATTCGGATATGGGAGAGAAGGATGTTAAGAAGAATACAGTTGACTAGTGGATCAATCATAACACAAGTTATAAAGGCACAGCGTTTAAGGTGGCTCGGCTACTTATAAAGGATGAACTAGCGTAGGGTGCTAAACAAGCTAACGAAGAGATAGAGATGGAGGACACACTGAGCGTAAGCAGCCGCAGTAGACAGCTTGTAAGAAAAAAAGAGTTAGACAATGGTAGATAAGGGCTAGGAATCAATCGACTTGAGAAAAAATTGTCATATATATATATATATATATATATATACACACAAGGTTTACAAATAGAGTTTAAGTATATAGTTCACGATATAAAAAACTATAAGTCATAGAAATTAGTAATAGATTAATAGTAGAGAGAGAAAGGTGGAAAGAACGTCCTTTTCATGTGTCCATTCTATGCGTCTCTTCTAGACCGTTGGGTCTGTTCTCGTTAATTTCAACTTGTATACAGTTTAGTCAGTTGTTTTACATGATGGCAACAACTTGTAGTAGTGGGCACCCATAAAATCCTAATTTACTAGAATAACAATTTTTTTGGTACAATCGCACTTTTAGATTTTGCAAAAATTTTATGTGTGAAATTATCGGAGTTGATATGCGTTTTGTTGTCGGTCACTTCAAAAATAAGTAGCTTTTTGATATTTCCTCATTGAATTAAATACACTCTATAGCATTATTGAGTGTCGTAGTAATCTCACGTACTGATTATGATGCAAAATCCAAGTGGTAGATTATTTCCTGCAAGAAAGATTAAATACAGTAGAATTACAACACTAAAACAATTCATTTTTAAAAGGAAAAGCTTAACAAAATGTTAAAATATAAACAAAAACATCTCGATAAATAATTTAAAAAAAATTGTTCAAAAGTTATAACAAAAGAAAGTAACACGCGAGAAAGAATGATGAAATATCACAATATTTATTTATTTTTAAAAATGTGAATGTAGATGATCAAGTAATTGAAAATGTTAATTGAGATGTTCGAAAATATCTACCACTCCTAAAAACTTCAGTTGTATCATAGATTGATATCTATGCCTGGTGCATATGTAAAGATAAACTATAGTGCCACATGATGCCACCAGATGGCGTTACTGGAACACATAGAAAAAAAGATAGTGTGACTGCTTCGGGCATCCATAATTGTGGTTTGTAGGATATTGAAGTTCAAATGTGATAAAGAATTTACTGAAAAAGGTAAAAGTAGCTGACGTCCGACAAACTCGTGAAAGCCCACATTATGCGATGCATTGCCGAACGCAACATATTTGTCTTGTAGCATTTTGCTATCGTTCATAAAAACTTGAAGATGGCGAACGTCTGTACATAGCAGAAGTAGAAGCACGTTGGAGCTATACAGTAAAGATATGGAGGCATTCTTTGAATGTCTGTTTACAGCAGATGAATTATGGTTCTGATACGAAAAACACAAAAAGGTCATCATTTAACTATGGCCACAAAGATGCGATTATTACGTTGTTATGTGTTTTCCGTACTACTATATGGAGTAGAATCATGGATCCTAACAGAAACCACAAATAAAAACCTAGAATCCTTTGAGATGTGGCTGTGCCAAAGGATTCTAAAAGTTTCCTGGACATAACCCTTTACAAACATATACATTCTCCGAAGAATGCAAAAGAAGACAGAAATATTAAATACAGTAGAATCCCGAAAACTTATGTGTTTGTGCACATTTGCAACTGACTTGCGGACAAACTGTAATAAATCTTTTAGAACGTAAACTTATCCAAGAAGTTGTCAATGTCCCCAGGAAGAGGAAACATTTTGCAGTAATGCCATAGGATATCACAGCCAACGTAAAAGCAGCCGTACGAAACCTTTCAACAGGTAAAACATAACAAATTTGAAGCGATACTTTGAATCTGCTCAATGTGGAATTAGAGACTCTTTGTAATCTTAAAAACGACAATAACATCATCATTTTATTATCGAATAAAAGTAATGCAACAGTAATTCCGCCATAGGAGAAGAATTTTCTCTTATGATGAAGTTGGCATTGATTTCGTTGACGATGTTGGGGGTCTGCAAGTCCAACTCTCAACCTTTGTTTGGTAGATTTCGTAAGGCCTTCTGAAGAAATTAGTGTCTGGGAATTTATGGTAAACACCTTTGTTCAGTTCGTAGTTATGAAGACTTTGGGCGATGGGGTTGCCGTGGTCTTCGATGATAAAGAACAACCATTTAACGATTTGGAAGGTAAACTTCTGGATGGTTGGTACGTTAGATTTCTGGTGGAGGATCATTAAAGCTAATCTTTAGAGTCTAATTCTGGACCACCTAAAGCATGTTTAAGTGAGTCCAGTCATACATCATTATTAGGCACATAATTGTTGTATATAACATTATTTGACTGCAACGAGACAAATGGATTTTGGGATAGAAAAGAAAGCCAAAAGTTGGGATGTCTTTGCTTTCGTAACTGCTCATTTCACACGAGGCTTTTAGTTGAGTTTCTCATCGAAAGTCGCTCCGAGGTAATGTGCCTTTTCTCTTGGTTGTAGATCTGGTTGCCAACAAAGTCGATTTCTCGTGGAGAATAGGACAACAGCACTTTTCTCGGCGTTGATTAAACATGCTGTACCATTCTTGTCCGGTTCCTCCTGGATAAGCTGGATCGCTCGGAGGACCTTAGTGAATTGAACAGCATCACTGTGTCGTTTGTGTATTGAAATATCATCGTAGAATGTGTCGCCGCGATGTCCCGGACATATAGGTTAACGTCGGCTTGTAAGCGCCCAACTTAATCTGAAAGGTTATAGCCACATCGAAGAAGATTGCAGTGGTCGGCTTCTTGCTGAAGCCTTCCGTCATTATTTCATCGCGGGAAATTTAAAATGAAATGCCGTTCTAGAAGACCGATTAGTTGATAGTCCTGAAGAAACATGCAGCACTTTCCAGTATTGAACATTATTATGATATCCGTCACTTTCTAGAGAGTCGGAAAGTGGTGGAATAGGAAGGCAACATTGGCAGTGGCGGTGATGTAAACGAGTATCTTCTTGAAGAGAGTTTTTGGCGCATGGTTCTGGATAACTTCAGATCTGGGCGCCTTGTGCAGCTTTAGAGCCACAATAAGCTGGAGGGTCGACAGTAGCTACATAGTTAAGGTTGATGTCGCTGTAGCCAAGAGTACACCGATGTTCCAGATTTTCGGCAAACACGCACCCGATTCTTTGACAAATTCATTCTTTTAACTGTGGAGGCAAAAGGTTTTTAGGATAAAGTTGCTATGACGACGATTCAATATATCAATTTATAAAAAAGGATCAGAAAGAATACAAAAATAAAATGAAAATAGGATGAAAACATTAAGAATAAACAAATGGCAAGAGAAATAAAAGAAATAAAGGAGAAAGTAGAACGATTTGAAAATAAAAAGGGGCTAGATAATGTAGTAACGTAAGGATTGACTATAGATATTGAAGATCTCACTGAAGGACTGAAGGAAAAGTAATTAAAGAACAATTAGGGATAGAAATACAAATTAAATTGGCTAGGTAACTAAGACAGAATTTTACTTATTTGAAACTGAAAATTCGAATGATGATAAGAAGATGGTTATACTGAATGAGAGAAAACTAAAAGACAACAAAAAAGTGAAGATATATAAATTATAAACTATTTCACAAAAATAGAGAGGTACAAAGTATAATCAGGAAAAGAGGTTAGAAGTAAAAAATGGGAATAGTAGAAAAAACAAACTAAGAAAAGTATGCAATTCTTTTGACAACAACTTACAAAAACTAACCTTGACACAATGTTGATTGGACAGATATAAATAAGAAAATTCCATTTGAGTAAGCAACCAAGAGGAATTGGAAATAAAGGAAATAAAAACGAAAATAGAGAAAGAACAAACATACAATTTGACAAATTGGAATGTTACGAGACTCAGCAGGAAAAAAGTTAATAAACAAAATAGAAAAAAGAGATAGAAATAAGAGTAATTACCGAGACTATGGAAGAAGAACAAGACATCATCGAATTTGACAAAAGCTATATAATAGCATGTATTATAAAATAATAATAGGCGAAAAAAACTTTGCAAATAGTTCTTCTCCTTCTTTTTCACTAGCCTGTTGTCATCTAATGTTTCTTTTTTTTCTTACATGTCTCTTTCTTAAGCTACTCTTATCCATGGTAAACCTGCTGCCATCTTCAAGTCATCCTTCCATCTGGTTCGTGGGCGGCCCACACTACTACTAGCCCATGGTCTTCAATATTGTATTTCTATATTCCATCGTTCCTGGTTCTGCCTCATGGTATGGCCAGCTAATCTCTATTTTAGAGATGATACATGTTTTTTAACATCTACTAATTTTGTTTTCCCTTTGTAATTAGTTATGCACGATAAATAACAGATTATTCTTAATGAAGTTAAGTGAAGCCAAACATAAACTAAGTATAATAACAGTGTATGGACCTAACAAAGACAGTCATGCAGCGATTAGAGATTTATCTTGGAAAGATTTGACACTTAAACTTAAACTTAAAAAATAACGTAATCGCACAGTAGTCATACTAGCTGATTTCAACGAAAGAGTAGGAAGAAAATATCAGTCATTATCAGAGCACGTAGACAAATTGAAGAAAGCGAATGAAATAATAATGGTAATAGATTGCTAGATTTAATTATAATTTATTGTTACAAATACATTTTAAGGACATAGAGAAATACACTAGCCTACTAGGAAAGTAAGAAGTTGAAGAGAAAAATCAATAAACAATTATATATTGATAGCAAAATGTAAAGGAAATATGATAAAAGATTAGGATAAAAAGAAGTTCAGATTTTTATAAGGAGCAGTAAAAGAACTCACAATGTAGAAGATAGTCTATAAAAAATTAAAAACTTATAAACTGTCGGAGATGGAATACAGAAAAAGAAATAATGAAGGAAGGAGTTGGAAAATCCAATTAATATTTTTACAAGAAAACGTAACATGTGTGGCAGAAATCTAAATCGGTCATAGTAGACAAAGCTTTTTAGACAGTTACATACTAGACAGAGTTAATTGTAAACAAGCATAACAATAGTATATCATTTGTTTAAATTAATCCAGAAGATACACGAGAAGATGTTACGTCCGTGCGAGCAAGTCTACATTGAAATTGCTACCCAACCAACCCCAAAAGTAGCCGTTTTGTTAAACATGGCTAAAAAATCAAAGACATGGATTTGGATAATGTTTTGTCCAGTTTTAAAAATCATTACGCAAGATCAATTACAATTAATTTTAATATATGTAGACTTTAATTTGCCGTCCTTAAGGGAAAATAAGTTGGAAATGTGAAACAATGTTGTACATATATTCAGGGCTTTTATATAATGACGTCTTAAAAGTCAGCGTATCCCGCTAGCCGACCGCTGCGCTACGGCTGTCGGCCAGTGTAGTCATCCTTCGAGCATTTTCGGGGCCACGCGGAAATACACGAAGCTAAAAAAGCGACAGACAGACCGTACGCATAGGCTTTTATTTTTAGGCGTATAAAAGCCTAAAACCAGATCGCCATAAAATAAAAAAAATTAAAACAACAAATGACGTCAGAAAATACCCAGGAGACCTTATTTGCAGCGAGCCGATTGACGTCGCAGTACTTCTCTATCACCATCACTACACGCACGAGATAGTAGATTACTTTTAGAATTTTTTCTGAAGTCCGTCGTAGTTGTAGACGAATCATCAAGAGATATATTAAAATACGATTTACATTTAATAATTCCATTACTACAGAAGTAACGTCTGTTTCTTAAACGTTTAAAACCAGAAAATGACCTGCGTGATCTGTCCTGTAAAGAGTTGATCTTGTTACTTAGTGGACAGGCTATGTAGAATCACCTTAATTATAACAGGGGCTATTCCGAACACGTCATGAGCATTATGACGTATGTAACATTTATTAATGAAACTGTGCAGCACCAGTGCTGTTTATTTTATTGTATTGTACTATTTCCTTCCATATAAATGAATTAACAGGATCCCAAAACAGTAGCTGCGTCTTGTGCTCAAAACTGCCTTTCCCTGTGCACACAAATACATACCTGCAGGGGCGCGATAAGAGACCCTTCAGCGTTCGCGACTCCTCCCACACTTAATCACATCAATTTTACAGACAATAAGCGGATGCCGGTGTTCCTGTTAAAAAATTGTTAACACTCAAAAATAGTACATTATTATAAAGATCTTTGTTCATAGTTGCTGCATTCATTCTGTAAAGACAAATTAGATTAACCCTTCAAGTGTAACATTCATAAAAAATCATCTGATACCTTGATGGATAATATAAAAGAACTTTTAAACTTCAAAAGTGAGCTTTTGCAATTTTTTGCTATTATGGACAAAACCGAAGACTTCTATTAACAGTTAGACGCTACTGCCTCTCTCTTTACACGGCAGTTAGAGTTATTGCTGCGACAGAGTCAGTACAAGTTAGAACTTGTTACAGTTGCTACAGGTTTGTTGAGAGCATCTAAAGTGAAGTTATTTGTACTGGCAAAAGTTTGAGAAACATTATGCTGTCAACTGTTGGGTAAACCTTGGTGAATCCGCTACTGTGACTTTTGGAGAACATTTTCTACCCAAGAAATTCGCGTTTAGGACCTTTTTAGAAGGTGGAGAAGAAGTTAAAAACAAACTTTTTGCGGGAAAAATCTTTAATTTTAAAAAGGACGCCAATGTGGTATTAGTGAAAACTCTTGCGATAACAAACCGTCAATTGACGTTCAGAATAATCAGTGATCAGTTAAATTTAAACAATTTTACAGTCTACTAGACTTCAACACACGATTTGGACACTAAAAAGTGTGTACCAATGAATTTTTTCGCTTAATATCAGATCTTGTAACTTCTTTTTCTTTTCCCCTCCAGAAACATTGGATAATATCCGAAAAGTATTTTAGAAAGAATCTTTGAGGACTATCACAAACATTGAAAAAGCAACTTCTATTATTGTGTAGCTGCCGAGGAAAACTAGTTAAAAGGAAATGGCCTTGACTAGTAAAAAATAATATTTATGGTTTAAAACCAGTCTTGTTACTTTTCTGTCAAGTCTCGTACAAGAAACATAGCCTGTAGACAATTGTGATCAACACCATATTCTAGAACCATATAAAACGCTTATGTACATGACAATTCCCAAAGAGACAGCATGTAAATCAAATAGACTGCATTCTTATACAAACGAGTTGGAGATCTTTGAATATTTAACACGAAAACCTAGTCGACTGCCGAATGTGGAAGCGATTACCATCTATTAGCAACTAAAAAAGTAGAGACCATAACGTTTCTCTCAACATAAGTTTAATGAAGTATGACAAAGCTTTCGATGGCATACAATAAGAAAAAATTTAAGAGATACTACACAAAACAATAATTAGAAACCTATGTAATGGTAACCAATCAAGGATTTGGTTAGGAATACAGTTATTTAAGTCGTATAAATTTGAAATACAAACTGGACGAACGCGTTCTGTCGACAGTTTTGTCTAATAATGAGGAAAAGGAGATATCTAACTTGGCCCAAGAAAAGTAAATAACCTAAAATTTGTTGAAGATTCTGTACTGCTTGCCAAATCTGTCAGAATTGATAAGAACACTTAATGAAGAAACCAGAATTTATGAATAACATAAATTACAAAACATTTATCCAGAAACGCAATGTGTAGAACTCTTTCCAAAGACTCAGTACAAGTCTGAATTTGTTAAAGTTGCTATGCGATTGTTGAGAACGTCTGAAGTGAAATTGCGAGGTGCGTTATAATAATGGATAGACAAAAGTTTAAACTACGACGTGCTATAAAATTTTGGGTCAAACATTTTATTGAATAATGAGGAAGACAACAGAAGAGAGATATCTCAGTTGACGGAAGAAAAACAAATCTTAGGAAGGATCGAAACCATAATGGCGCGAGCGGAGCAAGTTGTTATGGAGAACATCGATTAGGTGTGCGTGATATTGCCTCTAAACTTGGCATTTCTGTAGGATATGTGGAATCATTTAGCATGATGACCTGAAAATGCGGAACGATTCTTCAAGGTGGTCCTACAAACACTGAGTAACGAACACAGGGCTGCGCGGGTGGCAATGTCTCAAGACATGTTGACACGTTTTGCCGCCATGAATTTCTGACCATGAAGGACACTCTGTGGACGCTCGATCCGCAGTTGTATTAGCGATTTTTCAGTGAGCAAGACACGCCCCTGAAGAAGTATCTTAAGTAGCCATGGAATCATGGCGACCACGTTGTAATAAATGTGTGCGTTTAAACAGAAATTACGATGAGAAGTAACGGAAGTTTCAATTTTCTTGGGTAATAAATTTTTCAGAAAAAAATTTGAAGATTTTAAAACTTGAATGCATCTCATATACTTATAAGTATGTTCACATACAAAGAACACACACATACAAAGAATGAGCGAACACCTGTAGCAACAGAAACAAAGTATCTTGTACTTAAACTCAATCAAAGACTTACTTGGAAAAACTTTAAATCTAATAGAAAACAACTTGAAATAAATGTAGTTTTTTCTGCAGAAAATTAAAGCTCTCTCTGAAAACAAAGTATTGCTGTACAAGACTAAACTGAAACCCATCTGGTTCTACGTTCTCCAATTCTGAAGTCTTAATCTGTCAGTACAATCCGGAGATTTTATCCAAAGTACAGAGAATTATTGTATGGTAATTAAACAACCATACACTTCATAATAACCTAAAGATTTTTTTTTGTCACAAATGAAATACTGACAATGCTGAATTTTGGAACAACCAGATAGCCTTTTCTTCTTTTTTCTCGTTTCCTAATTATGTCGTATAGCGTTGGGTCTGATGTCCATTTTCTAACCTCATTTAATGTTTTCTCTTTCTTCCTAGCCAGCTCTTTGATGTCGTTCCATTGGACCATTTTAATTGTTTTTTCTCTATTTTCTGTATCACTGCTGTTTCGTATTCTATTTCTCTTTGCTTTTTCTAGTGCTTTCCGTGGGTATTTCATCTCAGTTGCTGTTATTTTCGATTTATGTTTGTCAAGCATCGCCCACATACCTGATCCATGAAGTAGTATATAGTCTTAAAGAGGTGCATCTTTGCTTTGATGCTTAGCTCTTTTTTCCTATTGTATTGTTGCTTATGTGGTAATATAGTTATTTACTTTGTTTATTTTGTTATTAACTGTTTCTTCTGTCCGTCCGTCTTTGCTCATTATTTTCTAAGGTATTTGTACGTATCCACATATTCTACTAGTTCTTTTTCTATAGTAATTAGTATTACTGCTTTTCTATCGTCTCTTTTGATATGCAGTGCTTTGCTTTTATTAATGTTTATTGTCATTTCCTTTTCCTCCGGGTTGTGTTTCCAAATGGTTAAGTTATGCTGCATTATTACCGTATCGTTTGCAAAGATAAGATCTTTTGTATTTATAGGATTTATACTGTAATATTCTAGTCTTGTCTGTCTGAATTTGTTTTTATGTTTTTTAGTTATACTGTGAACTAAGGCTATACCATTGTTTTAATCTCTTATCTAATAGAAAGTGTTGCCCGTTTAGCTTCATTACTCCTATTATGTTTTTGTTCAGGCTTTTAATTATCCTTAACAGGTTTTGGCTTCCTCTAGTTTGTTTTTTTGTTTTGTTTTATAGTTCTTTCTCTATAATTTCAATAGTTGTCATATTTGGTTGTTTCTCCTTTTTTATGTATTGGAACTATTATATTTCTCTCTCAGTCTTTCGGTGTTTGTTCGCTATCTTATGCTTGTTAGAAAACTGGCTCTGGGGCTATTACGTCTATTCGTGTCGTTATTACAGACATCCTTATTTCTTCTTCCGTTATTTCATTTTCTTCTCCTTCATCTCTATATTCTAGTATTTCTAGTATTTCTTCTCTTGTTCGTGATCTATTCTACGTTTCTATAATAATTGTGCCAGACTTTTAGAATCTCTTCTGTTGTTGTTTCAAGCCTTTCTTTTAGATTTAGGATATTTTGTCTTTTAATTCTGTTCCTAGGTAGTTCTTCTCTATTTTTCCCGAACTCTTCTCAGGATTCCCTCTTCGCTTCTTTTGCTTCATTCCGCTTTTGTATCCTTTTTATTCCACCAAATCGTTCTCTTTTTGTAGCCCCCAAATTTATTTGCTTGGTTGTATGGCTCCCTTAAAGTTATTCTATCGGTCGTTGAAGTTCCAGGGGGGTTCTCTTTGGTTCTCTTCTGCTTCTACTGCGTTTAGTCTTAGGTTAAGCGCTCTTTGGTATTTTTCTCTTATTTGCTCTTTTTTAGTGCTGATATTGTTATGCTTACGTAGTTTTTCTCATTTCTCTTTTGAGTCTCTTAAACAATGTATTTGCTACTAGTAATCTATAGTTAGTGGACAATTTTGCATACCTTTACGTCCTGTATTGCAAATCTTATATTTTTAGTTATGGTAATGTAATCTATCATGCTTTTATTCCCAGATAGCGAACCATCAAAACTAATAGACCAAATCTACACCAATGGTCCAAAATATGACCCCAAGAGGGGAAATATTATTGAATGTTTCCCTTGCAAGCTAATAACTTACAGCACATTTACTTAACATTAAATTTCATAAAAATTCCTTGTTAGTGTCCAACTTCTTTTCATAGTTACAAACATGCGAAACCAGTCATATCACTCAAAATTCGTGGGAAAATCAACACATGGCCGTAGATAAGCGGAGAAAGCAGATAAGAGCCCCGATGACCACTGGGCGCAGCCGTTTGTCAGTCTATGCAAAACACTTAGCCCAGACAGATCTTATCTGGAGTGGCTGAGCATCCCTTCTTTCACGCGATCATCCGCCGCGGCGCCTAATTAATTTGGGCGCGGGATTAAGGGCGCGTGTCGGACAAATTACGCCGGGATTAGCGGCGGGCGCTCCGCCGTTCCCACGAAGTCGCTCTGCGAACGCTAAAAAAGCGCCAGCTTCCGAATATTAATAAAACGCGCCCAAATTGAGGGACATTTAGCGGACAAAGCCGGGATAGGTGGTCGCCGGCACGTTCCGGCCACGCGGCGCAGCTGAGGCGCACGCGGCCCTAATGCCCTCATGAAAATCTTATTAGGACCGGCTGCCCTTTCACGCCGATTTTGGTTATTGAACGGCTTAATTGCAAGGTGGATGCTGTATAATAAAGAATAGTTTTGTTGTTGGAAGAAGATTTCGCAGGGCGCTATGGTATTGTGGGCTTAAGTGACTCCATGAGAACTGCGAATTAGCTTTGCTATTTAGGGCTGTCAAAGTAGCAGATAAGAGGGATCATTTCCGACTCGTCGGTTATCCATCCCCCGCACGCTCCACACGGATTGTATTCTGACGCCAACACTAGCTGCTCATTGTGAATTATCATGATGGGTAGCTTCGGAGAAGGTTCAGGACATGCAGATGTTGCCCCAACTTTCCGACTGCATATGCAATAACATTTGTGCTGCAGTCAGACCAGCACATGCCTCACTTTGGCAGGCTTTACGAGCGGCGCAGTTTAATTGAACGGCGAGAACCGAGGGATGCATGGTGGACACGTCGAAAGCTCGGTCGATCCCTCCTGCAGGAATCCAGCCAAATTGGTAGGTGGAGCTCTGCATCCCCGCAACTGCCCTTCCGAGCCGATTGGCTGAGCAAGGGTCGCTGTGCCGGCGAGATAAGCGTCCCGGATCGTGTGTCGCTGCTGATACGGCAGCATCCCTCGCCCCGGAAGCTGCGGACCGCGCGCGATAGTGCCCAGCGAGTTTTCTGCGGAAGCGCTCGCGAACAATACCTGCCGCGCTCAAAATGGTAAGTGTCCGACGCTCCTGATAAGGCCACGCGGGAGTGGAGAGATAGGGCGCTTCCTCTTTTCGCGATACGGCCTATCTGTACTGAACTCGTCATTTTGTTGAGAAACAGCCCATGCTGACGTTCGGGACGACCAACGGCGCTTCCAGGGGCATGGAGTGGCCCTCCGGGGACGGCGAGCACAGCCCGACCACCACTAGCTCTTCTCCGTCGAGCGGGACGCGAAGGGAGTCGCAGCAGTACCAGGACTTGGACTCCTTTTCCGAAGAGGATGACTTGTCTGACGAATTCTCCCTCCTGGACAGCGATGAGGAAAGGCGCGGTTCGGATATTAGAGTTTCCCAGCACTTAATTCAGGTAAAAGTCTTGTCTTTAAGTTGTTGAGTAGGTCTTTTAGTCTGCTAATTTTGAGTCTGAGAATGTTTTTTGAAACTATTATACTTTCATGTTCATAAATCTTTGCCCGCCAACATAGTTGTGTTTATAAGAGTTCTATGATATTGTAGAATGACAACCAAGAGATAATTATTTTATATTGCCTATCAATCTGGTTTTAATGAACTTACTTAAAAGCTAAGTCTAGTAGTCTTACACCTAAGAAAGTTTTAATTGCCACACAGCACATACATTGTGACCTTTTTTTTATTGTTCCTGTAGTCTCTTCTTGTGTGTTTTCGTGAAATGTTTTATTTCTTCGCTCACTGTAAACACCCTTAGATCCTTGTAGATGTCTTCACTTCTGATCTACCATGATCTTTTTTTTATGTTTTCTCCATCTGAGCTTGATGATCATTGTCATGCCGAAGTATTTCATTGTGTTAACAATGGAAATTATTTGTTGATTAATTACCATCTCTTGTTAGTATAGCTTATATGGATAGACTTTGCTATTTCTTAGTTTCATTTTTAATGTTGTTGTTGGCTACTTACAGTTAGTACTTGCTATAATCTGATTGGTTGTGGACAGTAACGCAATGTTGTCAGAAAACGCGACTGTCTTCACCATGTTACGTATAATATAAGTACAGAATTGGCTCAAGACAGGTTTCTTGTGGAAGGCCTGCCTTACTTCTCTCTAACCACTCATTGATATACTTTACTCTAAATTAGGGATCCGAAATGTACAGTTTTTTCTTTTTCTTTTCTTCTCTGACATCCTTTTACCTATGTGTCGAATGAAATATATGATTTAAAAATGTAATTCGTTTGCCTAATCAGATTGTTGCTATCCGAAGCCTTTGTGGTAAACCACCGAAAGCTTGGGCCACATCTAGAAATATGGTTGGTCATATCTCCTTTTCTTCTAATGTTCTTTAAATTACGCCGACGATTTGATGTACTTGGTCAATAGTTAAGTTAATAGGTTTCAGAGCCAACGTCTCAAACGGTTTGGATGTGGTTTGATAATAATAAAATCGATTGGTACGATTAGGTGGTTTACCTAGTTTGGAAATTACACTTTTTTAAATTCTTTAAGTACTTGCCCATTTATTAGGTGATTTCATTGAGAGGATTTTGTCCAGGATTGACATTTCTTTTGTATGTTTATAGGACCTCATTGTCGGCATTAGAGTATGGCTGCAAATTATTTGCTAAACTCCTAGTAAAAAGTTCTATTTCTTTTTATCTTTCTCTGTACAGATTCCTTCTTCTTTTCAGATGAGCGGCCGTTGTAGTTCGTTGGTGGCTTTTCGAAGAAAGAGTTTAATGTCTACCATCTGTTAATATCTTTAGAAATTCAGTGAATGTTTTATTTTAAGTGGTGATTTAAGTGGTTAATTACTATCTCTTTCTTGCTCTTTGTTTCTTTGAGACAAGCTCTTTAATTTTCCTTAGGTAGTGCTTTTCTTTTTGGTGTGGGGGTATTGTTTGAAGCAGTGTGTTAACAATTAATAATGTAATTGCAAGCAATTTTTTCCTAGTTACGTTGCTTTCTGTTTGGAAGTGATTCCAGTCTGCTTATCTTTTTTGATTAAGTCAATTTGAACGTTTTATCTTCTACTGAAATCTCTTTTTGATTATTTCTTTGTTAATTTTTGCACTTATCCAAAGCTTTATATTATTTTCTTTTGGTTGCAGTGATGCATTTTTCCATATTCTTAAATTTAAGTCTAATATATTTGGTCCAACGTTGCTCTAACTTTTTGATGTCTGCTTAGAAGCGAATTTCTTGAGATTGTGAAAGTAGCCAGTTTCAACCTTTATTTAACTAAAATCTCTTTCCCGTCAGAAATACCTTAAGATTGATGCGGAATTATTTTAAACTTTAATTTTCAATTCTTGCTAAACATTGGCGCTTAAATCGAGCGGACATATCATAATGGTGGAACATTTTCTATCATTCCGGTACGTGTCCCTAAACTGTTGTGTAAAATTCTTATACTAACATCTTTACAGCTAATTAAAGTGACTTTTCTTTCTTCTAAACCGATTCATCGTGCGCAGTCTGTTGCTTTAGGTTTTAGTATGTAACTGTGAATTTGCGTTCCATCTATTGACACGAATAGTTTTTTAAAATTCGTTGGATTCTTCTTAAATATTTGCAAGGAATGCGGGTTGAAGAAAAGCGGAGAACTTCACAGAAGCTTTTTTTAAGATGCAAAATATGCGCTGTTCATTCAAAAGAGGTGCCTACGGTTTCTTGGGTTTTTTTATCCACACTCTCTGGCGTGATTGCCATTTCTAAAGTCATATTTGTAGTTTACTACTTGCATACATGCCGCCACGTTCGAATTCCAAATAAAAATAAAAATGATAGATTCCTCCAAGGATACTATCCAACTTATATTATATTCCGTTGACGTCCTTCCTTCCAAACTAAAATAATGATGGTTATCCGAATTTTGCTTTTAACAATAACTGAAAACGTTGAAAGTAGTTTGACTTGAATGCAAAATTATTTATAAATTAGTTAAGTCATGTCAAAAACTTTCAATTAAACTAAGCGCATTTTTCTTTTCTTTATGACACAAACATCAGCTTGTTAAAATTTTATTTCTTCCATCATTTACACCATTTACTGGAATTATCGTATTATGTTTAATACCAATGTTTTTCTTTTTTTAAATACAATAAAGTATACCAGGACTGTTTGATGATTATAATAAAAAAGAAAACGAAATCCCATTTTGGGGAAATTTTGGGAAAACATTCGGATTTGGGAATAGAAGGAAGTTGGTGCTAAATTCGGAGAATAGAGGGACGTTTAATGTTTTCTTTGTTTTTCGCTGTTTTTTCCTTCCAATTGCCTCTTCTTAATCATAAAAGCAGCGGGTATCATTTATCCCGCCGATGAAAAGGTCTTTGCCTTCTTTGGCGTGTTTTTACCTCTTGGTGTTCATTTTTTTAACTACTGGTATGCAGAGGTAGATCTATGTTTTGTCTACGGCAACAAATCATCACTAGAATTTTTGGATTGCTTAACATTGCTAGGCACTATGTTTTATGTGCATTTTGGTTGCTAGTTAAAAGTCTCTTCTTGTCCATCTTACACGTAGTTTCTCTATGTATGTTTTTTGTGTAAAAGTTATTTATTAAGACTAAGCGAAGCGTTACAAAACCTATGATAAACTTATCCAAGAGCTGAATATGTGGCGAGAATCACATCGCCCATAGAGTGTAAGTGTGTTTTTTGTTATTGTCTATTTACGATTCAGCATAAAAGAACACCGCAATTCCCATCTCCTCTATTCTTTTCTTATAATATTTATTATTATTATTATTATTAGAATGATAATAATAATAAAGTTCTAAGGCTCCTCGTGGGAGCATTATCTGGAAAGTGAAAGGTTAAGGTAAATACCGCGTTTTAAATGACCGTATTATTATCTCTTGTTCTAAATAAATGCAGGTATCTAATTATTTTTAGTTATTGAGTAGGCAACCCGCCAGACATCTGAGCTCAGGATTGAACCCGGATTTGTTCGTATCGCAGATATGCGCTTCAACCGT
This sequence comes from Sinelater perroti, assembly GCA_036346155.1. Lineage (NCBI taxonomy): Eukaryota > Metazoa > Arthropoda > Insecta > Coleoptera > Elateridae > Sinelater > Sinelater perroti. The sequence continues at coordinate 16,768,967 of JARFIY010000254.1, read as the reverse complement.
GCTGACATACTGGCCCTTATTTTATACAGGGATACATTCGGATATTAGGGTTTATCAGCATTTAATTCAGGTAAAAGTCTTGTCTTTAAGTAGATCTTTTAGTATACTAATCTTGAGTCTGAGAATATTTTTTGGAATTATTACTTTCATGTTTATAAATTTTTGCTCAACATCAGAATGTTTATAGAGTTCTATTATATTGGTAGAATGACAACAAAAGATCAATTTTTTTAAAATGATTTTACGCTATCTACTAATGTGGTTCAAGTGAACTTATTTAAAGGCTAAGTCTAGTAGCCTTAAACTTCAGTAGGTTTTAATGTTTGATGAACTTCCCCCTATTGTCACACTCTACATACATTAAAAACACTTCTTTCACATGTTTTGTTGTTTTGTAGGCTCCGAACAGGTCTACTGTTATTGAGTAATTGTAACTTTTCAATATTTTTATGTTGTTCAGATAGTTTCCTTTTGTAGGTTTTCACGAAGTGTTTAATTTCATCGTTAGTCATAGATACCCTTAGATTCTTGTGCGTGTCTTTATTTTTAATCTACCATAAAGCATTAACAATGCTGTAATGTAGTTTGTTCTGAAAAGTTTGTGTAATTAGACTTCTTTGCACATCGTAAGTCCTGATTGGCTTAATCTAATTCAAAGTTCTTGCTATTTGCGGTTTGTAGCCATTTCAATCTCATTGGTTGTAGCTAGTAACGCAATGTCGTCAGAAAAAGCGACTGACGCCACTCTGCCATACTTAGAAATGTTATTGGTGCAAAGCAAGTGAAGAATTGGCCCGAGGACGCCTTAATTTTTTAGATGTGAGTATTTAACCCCGTACTGTAAATTGCCTAGAATTTTTAGTTATCTTGTATTTGAAACCTTTGTGTCAATTTTTCAAAAGCTTGGGCCACATCTAGAAATATGCTGGTTCTTATTTCCTTTTTTTAAGGTATTTCAATTATATCCAAATTGGTGAGTTGGAGCGAGTGGGAAGAGTTTCAGGACCAACGCCGTTTGGATATGGTTGCTAGCATTGAAATTGCTTGGTGCGATCTACATTATTTCTTTTTTGGAAGTTTTTAAATCATTTTTCTACTTCTTAGGTTATGGCCTGGTGATTTTTCGGAAGAGAGTTTGGATCTCTTTAATAATTTTATCTCCGATAGCATTTCATGTTTGGCAGCGAGATGTGGCTGAAGAGTATTTGCTAACTGCTTAGTAAAAAGTTCTGTTTTTCGTTATACTTCTTTGTCCAGCTTTCTTCGTCTTTTTGGGCGAGCGGCCGTTTTAGTCTCTTGGTGGCTTTTCAAAAAGAGTGTTCAGTGTCTTTATCTATCACCTGCTAATCGCTTTAGAGATTAGCAAATATTTTATTTTTAATAAAGTCGTTGACTTAACTGGTTAGTTACCATCGCTTTCTTGCTCTTTGTTCCTTTAAGACTAGCTTTTATTTTCTTCGGGTGGTTTACAACAGGTGTTCTTCTTTTTGACGTGGGGGGATTGTTTGTAACTTCAAGTAGTTCTCCTGTCATGTTAAGTTGCTTAGTTAATTAATTTATGTTCGGAGGACATCCCAGTTTGTTTTTTATTCTCTGTTAAGTAAATTTTACGTTTTTATTTTCTACTGAAATCCCTTTTTAGTTATTTTTTTGTTTCTATTTGCACTTATCTAAAACTTTGCAAAATTCCTTCTTAGTTGCAGTGATGCATTTTTCCGCATACTTAAATTCAACTTTAAGACATTGGCCCAACGTTGCTCAAACTCAAAATTTCAGTTTGGAAGTGAATTTCTTGGAAATTATGAAAGAAACCATTTTTAATGTCAAGTAACTTTTATTTAATCATAATTTTTTCGGTAAGTAACTTTCCTTTCTTCTAAGTTGCTCTAAATTGCTCCAAATTGAGCAAATGCGGAGAACCTTGGAGACATTTTTGGTGATGTAAAATATAAAGTATTCATGTAAAAGAAATGTCTATGCTGTCTTCATTTTTTTATCCACACTCTCTGGCGTGGTTGCTACTTTTAGACGTCCTACGCTTGGTTCAGTGCTTGCGTTCCGTTGAGGTTTTCTATTTTATATCAAAAAAAAGGACCAACCAAATTTTGTTTTTATTCATAATTGAAAATACAGAAGGTGGTTTGCTATGAATGCAAAACAACAGTTAATTCATGTGAAAAATCTTTTAACTTAACCATTATTCTTCTTTTTATGGCATAAGCCTCAGCTTGTTAAGATTTTAGTTCTTCTATTAATTACAATATTTTCTGGTATTTAAACTATTTTATGTTTAGTAACAATATTTTTCTCTTTTTTTATAAGTACAGTAAAGTATTCAAATACTTTTTGATGGTTAGGATAAAAAAGCAAGTTAAAGACTATTTTTTGGGGGCAATTAATTTTTTTTTAACATTTACATTCAATCCAGTGAATTTCCAATTTTTCAGAGTGTTATAAAATTACTCTTCCTCGACGGATGGAAAATACTCATTGAAGGCGGAGAACGACTGCATGAAATGGAAATTTTAGCAAGTTTTCAGATTTGGTGTCCATTATTTTAACCACTAGTATGTGATCTATATTTCATCTATGGAAAAAATCGTCTCTAGAAGTCCTTTGGATTGCGGTTAGCATTGCTAGACACTACGTTTCACGTCGCTAGTTAAAAGCCATTTTTTGTTTATCTCACACACAGTTCTTTCGTGTATGCTTTTTCGTGCAAAATATTATCCATTCGTTCAGTCGATATGCCTATTATACAACATAACGAAATGGTTTTGACTATACCAGTTATGGTGACTTCAAGATGATGTCCAAAACGAACTTCATTTTTGATATACGTTCCGACAGGTTTAAATAGGTTTATCCAAAAATAAATAGTCATCAACAATAGTGCAGAGTTCCCATACACTCTGTTAATTTTACTTTAATCTGGACAGCCCTTCTTTTTTTTTAAATAAAAGTTATTTGTTATTATACGAAACTTGTTTCCCCCATTGTTCTGGTAACTCCTTAATTGTACACTTCAAAGGCCTTATTTAATTTTTTTAAATGGATAATTTAGCCAATTACTCTGCTACGTACAACTAACTTATAGAGCTAGTGAGCGCTTATATCGAGCTACAGATTAGTCATGAAGCGAATAGACATTAACAATACTAGAGACTAACTAAGACTAAGCGAAGCGTTGCAGACCCTTTTATAGGCTACAATAAATTTTAAAGTTACAAGTGCCAGGAAAGCATCGTATCTAAAAGCTAAATGTGGCGAAAGTTTCGTCCTTTTATACAGACCGATAATAATAATAATAATGGTGAAACTTTAACACTCCGCGTAAGAGCATGGCCTACTAAATGAGAGATTAAAAAAAGTACTTCGCTTTAACGACCGCATTATTACTCATGGTTCAACTTAGATATTCAATTATTTTTAGTGACAAAGCAGGTCATCCACTAGGCATTTGAGCCCAGAAGTGAATCCAGATTCGTCCGCACTTAGTCAAACGCTTGGCTGCACTACCCCTCATTTTATACAACGATAGATTAAAGAGTTTTTAGAATGAATATAACAAAAGAGGGGGTGACAAGTTGTATTTAATTTTTTTTGAGTATCTTTGTAAAAATATTTCTTTCAAAATAGCAAAAATAATCATCTTCAATCGCTGCTTTAGTTATACGTAGTTTCTTCACAGCCAGAAATATTTTTGTTTTGGGAATAGGTCAAATTAAGGTGGATGCGGAATGAATTCAAACTTGTTTTTTTGGTATGTTGTTATAATGGCATAACGCTTTTTTCTTGATTACTTTGGTACTTTTTTCTGAACTATTGCTTTCAACTTGTCCATAAGTGCTTTTAAAGAGAATCAATCACCAAAGCTGCTTTAGCGTTTTAAAATGTGATATCAACCCATGTCTATTTAATTCAGGTATCTGGTCCACTGTTTTTATGTATTTTAGTTTCTGTTGTCTAATGATAATGGAGATCTTATTCATATACACAAATTGTTCTTTGAAATTCGTTCGAGTACTCTTTTCTGCTCCGGCTTGAGCAAATGTCGCAACCATATCGCAGAATGTTTTTTTTTAAATCCAATAATGTTATTTGTATATCTTCTTCAGTTACTTTATGGCATTTAGCAGTCCGTTCAACACCTTGGCCTCTTTTCTCTGAGCTTCTCAATATTAGGTGGACTCGGGTAGATTCGCCATTGTAGAACCACGGTCACACGTCCTTGAATCGCTACCATATCTGAAAAACGCGTGTTTTTTTATGAGTAAAACAAAAAAACGTGCGCATGCGTCACGTTAGGGAAGAAAGGATGGTAACGGAATTTCCAAGTGTTTCCATCCGTTTTTCTTCTGTTCGTTTGACAGTTTATATTACATAAACCAAGAATAGATCTTTCACCTACCCAAATCTACTCCATGCCTTTATTAATCATAGTCAGTGGTTGTGTCAACATTTGTCGTACTCACTCGATTATGTCTGGGGTTCGGCTTGTTGACAGTCAACTCGATTATTTTCATCCGGCTGTGAAAGTCCTTGAACTAGCCCTAAACACATTTTATGCTCATAGCTTCCGTTCCGTACACTTGCACCGTCATTTTGTGTGACTTTGTTGCCGTTTTCATCAATTTTTAGTAAAATTTGATATTTACTGGTGACTCTCTCACTGTGACTACGTTCGACTGCCCGCGACGGGTTTGCTCTGATGATCACGTGAATTTTACGTCAGGTGGCGCTTTTTGATAGTTATATCTATGTGTGCGCATTTAGTTCATGTTACTATTAAAATATTGGACCATTCATCAAACATTCTAAATATATCATGTGCCATAATAAATAAATGCATTTTATTAAAGGGTATTAAGCCAACGTGGTCGCGTGGTTGAGAGGCGAGTTGCGATGCCGACAGACCCGGGTTCATTTCCCAGTGCTCTCTGATGCCTTGCGGGTGGCTCAATACTCAGTCACTAAAAATAATTGAGTACCTGCGTTCACTTCGAACAAGAGTGGTAGTCTAAGGCGTGGTGCTCGTCACATCGCTCCGCATCAGAGATGTGCGCAAAGACCGGACAGAGAGCTAACATATGAGAGCTTTAAACTCTCAGTTTTCAGGTTGTGCGTATTTCTTCTTTATTTTTATTTTTAGCTCTGTGGACTATTTGCAACAACTTTATTCTTTAAAAATTTCATCAAAAAACACCACACGCTCTCAGACTAAAATAGTTATTTTAGTCCGACTGAAGTTGTAAACCATATTATCGTCTTGGTCGAAGAGCGCCAACATTTGAGCGCAAATTCGAAGTAAGTAATTATAGCTTAGTCGTGGTTTTACCATTTTAAAAGTTGTATTATATGGGAGAAATTTTAAATAACTGTGAAACATTCTTCAAAGGGACTTAACTCTTCAAACTCCTTCACTTACAATTAGTCTTTAATTGCGTGGTCTGGCGGTATTCTACCGGGTCTCTGAATGCGAAAGGGCGCCCTCTACCCGTCATTATTATATGGTACCCCAACTATATTTAACCTAACACTCAAAAAAATTCCGGAACAAACAAAAATGTTAAATTGCTGTTCCCCTAAAATTAACTTCAATTCAATTTTCTACAAAAAAGGCGTACCCTTGCAAAATAATTGCAATTAGTAATTCTGTTTTAAGCCTACAAGTGGGAGACTACTGGCCGATGACGGAAGTGTAGTGTAATAAGCCGTAAAAGAAAAATTAGTCAGATTTTGTTACGTGTTGTGCTTTGGACTATCCGCATTAGCAAACTTTAAATAATTTTCGTGTTTGTCCATATTCATATGCAAATTTCAATAATTGAAGGAAAAATGTTGAAGGTACTGCGCCGTTCAAAACTACTTTACATTAGCAATAGCGTGATAAGTTGAGAGCATATGTATGGGTGATCGCATCGCGCATATTATGTAATTTAAGAATGTTCGACATTTGAATAACTAACAGGTTTCGCAAACAAACAAAGAAACCTCCGTTGCGTAGTTTTGCTAACGAACTGAAAGGCGGCGTTGTTGAAATTATTTAAAATAAAAATTCTTCTATAATTCGGTTTTATTAGTCTTTGATTATATATATTTTAATTAAACCAAATTACTGATGTGTGTGTATTGAATTGATTACATAACTGTGTTAGTCAATTCAAGGTCAAATCTTAGTACAAACTACTAAAAAATTCTAATAGTTGAATATTTTTGGAGCAAAATTTTCTTTATTTAAGGCCTTTCAAAAATTATTGACACTTTCTCTCAAAAATCTCGATGAATCGCAGATTTAAATGCGCTTTAGTGCAAGCGTGAAGATAAATTATATTACCACATGATGCTCCTAGATGGCGTTGCTAGAATGCACAGAAAGAATCGTAGTGCAGTGTTGCGAGTGCAATTGCGAATAAGTGGAAAACTATCGATGCACATCATGGTGATAGACAGCGAGGTTTCTTTGGAGAGACTGAGAAAGGCAAAAGCGCCAGGCGTCCGGCGGCACATTATTCGTCGTGCTATCATATTCAATACAGTAGCAGATGCAGCTACTTCAGTCTATTAAAACTTACAGATGAAAGTGTATTAAATTGTGTTGTGTAGAAATATACCAACAGTTAATGCGGCTACACAATGGGGATTCGAAAACGTTCTTTGAGTGTCTGGCCAAAGCTAAAAAATCATGGTTCTAGCACGAGATGCTGTAAAAAAAGCGTCTGTATAGAATGATAGCACACTTTAAGTCCCAATAAACAAATGGAGATTGTCTTCTAGGATTAGTAGGGGATTTTGATGATGGATTGGCTGTCGTTTTGTGAGCGCATGACCAATAAGTAGTACTGCTAGTCGTTGAAGCAACTCCGCTGATGCATTCAGCAACGCTGCTCTAAAAAATGTAGACTGGGCACCTTGCTTCAGTATAAAAATGCAGGCTCTTGAGTCTGTTTTTACACCGAGAGACTACGTTTTGTTTAACGTAACAAAACAGGTAGTGCGTGGTAAGACATTCTTCTACAATGATGAGCTTGAGTTAACTGTCCACAAATGGTGCCGTGCTATACAAAAAGAATGAAGAAAACTACCAGAGCGATGGAAAAAGTGTATAAATATTGAAGGGAAATACGTAAAAAAAAGTGTGCCTATTTCTTCTAATAAAAAAATTAGTGATGGTAAAATAACTGTAGTGTCAAACATTTGTGAACGCTCCAAGTAACAATAGTTACTTACACAGTGTGAGGTTTCCGGAAATATGTTAAATATTTGAAGAAATGGTTCAGAACGTTCTGGAAATGCTATTGACCCGTACTCTTAACGTTGCGTTGAAAAATCCTTCTAAAGTAGCGATTTTCTGCTTTTTTGATCTTGTTGGACATATGGGATAGTTTCTAAAATTCTGTAGCATACCTAAAAATATTTAAATACTGAAATTTACTTATAACAGTGCCATTATTTTTAGCTCAATAGTTCTTTATCTTTTTCCAATTTAAATAATTATAACTCTGCCTGGAGTGGTTTTTGTGTTTTTTTTCAAAGTCGGATTGTAGAAATGTCTATTCTGAAAACTTCTTTCAAGATGTTCAACCACCACCTAATTTTGTAGAAATATATATGTTCCCGACTTCTTGAAAATTTGTTTTATGCCTTCTTCTCCATCACCCTTTTATAATTTTGCATGCATTTTACATACATTTAATGGAATAATAATATAATAATTTTAAAAATGGTCAATATCGGTCCAACGAGTGGGGTTCCCAGCTTTAACCACATTTAGATCAAACGTTTGTCCTAGTAACCGATCAGAGCGGAGTGTAATGCGCATGCGCGAATAAGAACGATTTTACTGGTGGGGTTTGCTGGAAGTTAGGCACTGGCGAGTGAGTATGTGTGGTGCGTTTTCATCGCTTTCGCAGTACTAAGCAAGTAGAAAAATGAATGCAATAAGTGCATTGTGAATAAAGAGATGATATAAACGACTAAGATATGGTCGAGAATTTGTTTGAAGGTGATCCATGTTTTGAAGGATCAGCAACGAAGGAATCCCTGGAATTGTTACATGTATAGGCTACAATTTCAAGAATTGACAACTGAGAACGTTAGATATGAAAGTCCTAAAATTGTAATGGAAGATCTTGGCATAAAATATGTCACAGCTATTATTATCACAGCAGTCAGTATATCGTGCTGTAGTTGCTAATAATTTGCTCTAGACTACTACCTAGTGAACCAAAAATCTTCTCAAAAAGTTCATAAACGTAGATCTATGGCTGCGATCCAGAAAAAAAAGTCCAGTAGTCACAATGGAAATCATAGCAAAGTTGTGGTTGCAATTGTGTTTTAATTGGGAAGCTGTTGTCCAATATGAGGACGCTTCTTTAGACCAAAGAATTACTAAGGACTAGAGTTTAAGTTTATCTATCGATGGAGTTGAGGAATTTCAGTAAGTAAAAACATCAATGTAAACGTTTATTGTGAAAACTTTTAAAATAGTCAAAACTGATAGGCGACAACATACTTTTTAATCTATTAAAACGTGACAAAATCAGGAAAGTTCGTACTGATTTTTTTATGTGTCAATGTTTGTTTATTCAATTATGTATTCACTATTTTGTTCAACAAATTTTCTCCATCTTTCATGCAACTTCAAGATACAATCTTTTTAGAACTTCTTAGGTTTCTGGACAAAAGGATGGCTTCCAAGAAGTTCTTTTCGTTAAGAAAATTTTGCAAAGACATAAATCTATAAAAATCTGAAGTGCGGTGGTTGTCAGTATAACAGATTTTGAATAGTCAAAGAGACTTGAGGTCTAGTATTATCTTAATGGAACGACGTTTAATTCGTACATTTGTGAACGGTACTTATTTGAATTTACAGACAGGCTTCGTTTCCTTTCCAATTCCACCGTATACAAAGGATGTCTTTCTTTGGATGGAAGCCAGCTTTGGGGATAGCTAATGGTGGTTCATTTATTGTTTGTGACCGCGGCTAGTTTGTCGCGATAGTTAATAGGGGGAAAAATTGCAATAATAAATCTCCCTATTTGCGATGATGTTTTCTTCAATCAAACACTGCGATTTCGATACTACAATTTAATGTTGACTGAAGTTAAACAAAAATACAAAGTTGTGAATGTGCTCGAGTGCATTAGTCGAGGCTTTCGATGAGGTTACTTGTTAACGACTGATTAACTATTACAAACTGAGTCGGCAAGTGAGTGCCATCAAATTCAAGGGGTGGGTTCTTGAAATCAGGGACAATAATTACCTGCAAAAAGGAAGACGGCTGCAATTGTTTAGCTTAATGACGAGAAAACCCGCTGACAAATCTTAAACTCATAATTATATTTTTGAATAGGGTCATAAAACTTGTATTTAAACAAAAGAGGCGACAACGGTCATCTACCTGAAGGGAACCCACCGATCACTTAGACATAAATCTGTCACTCTACTTGCCTGGAGAATCTTAATTCTTAAAATAAGATAATCCTTACAACTATTCTTAATAATAAATTAATAACTATTCCGTACTAAACATTTATTGTAAATGATCAACTTTTACTTGTCTCTAATTGCTTCAAAATTGGTGCATTTTCTTATTTTCTCATCTCGTCACGGATGGAAATGTTATCCATGAAATTTTTTCCGATCAAATTGTACGGAACCCAAACATAAAGCTATTGAACTGTGGTTTTCGATATTTTTAGTATCTCTACTAAATCTCGTATCTTGATTTGCTTATCGTCGGTGGTGAAGTGATAAAAATAACCCGCTCTAAACTTAGCGAATTATTTTAGAGCAGTTCTTTTAGCCAAAGAACTTTTTTTGTAACCAGCACATTTTTTATTGATTGTATCGCACTTTTGCTTTTCCAGTAATAGAAAAGCTTTAAAAAAATTAAAAATCCACTTTCTCCCATCTTCAAAAAGAATGATACAAATCAATTTATTACAAGAATCTTTTTAGTAAAGATGCGCTAAAGTATCGCTTTTAAGAATATGTACACAAATCGGGCGTTTTCTTTAACTGTGCGTATTCAGACATTTTAATGGAAATTGGACACCCTGGTACTGTGCTACTCATTTTGATATATAATGTTGCCAGGTATACTTTGTAGTTTCAGCGTATAATTAATCACCTCTGAATGTTAATGTATAAAAAGGAAATGAACGGCGTGATACCTTTGAAACAGATCGCGTACATTTTTTAAGTGCATTTCTAGGTATTGCCTGGGGGTGGGTAAAAGGTGTCGTTTTTCTTTTAATTTAGCATTGCAAAAATACAAACTCGCAAAATTATTTTTCTATGTAACCTTCTGACTTACAAATACATCTTCCCAACATAACATAGGTACTTTTTTGATTTCCTTGTCGTCAAATGAACATAGTTGTGATACCAGTCAATCAAGAACCACCACTTTGACAGCAACAATGTTATCAAATCTATGTTCTTTAAGTGTTTTGTTTAGTGGTCTAGTCTGGACTGTAAGTAAGGTGTTCAGAACGAATCTTCAATTTTTTATCGAGTTTGGACCGATGCGAGTTTTGTTTCATCGAAAATTAATTGACAGGAAATCGTGCAGAAAATCAATATGCAAAACTCCTTCAAAGATAAAAAAATACAGTTGCAGGAAGATTTTCCGCCGAAAGCCTTAACTTTAGCCTGTTAGTGCACCTCAAGATTCATCCGTTTCTAATCTTCGACAAGAAGCCCATCTTGTGGGCACTTAAATTTGTGGAAATTCAAGATTGTTAATAATTGCACGAGCATCACCGTAGTTGCCACGTTCTCTTCAGTTCCACTAGCCTTCGGACAATGTCGATGACTATTATTTTCAATTGTTTCTCGTTTGTCCAAAAAATATTTATGCTACGTGTACAACTGAGTCTTATTAAGTGTATAGTCCTTGAACTGTGCTTTAAGTTGTCTCAAAATATTGAATCATTTATGCCGCCTGAATAATCTTGTTCTGTGATATTTATGCTACTGATGGTCATAAAGGCACTGTCACTTTGCGAAGTTCGCGGCTAATACCGGTCGCTCTGACGTTGGGGTCAAACCGCGAACGTAATGGTCTACCTTCATTGTGCAAGCCGGTGCTGTTGAGACCTCGCAGAACGAGTATTAGAACAGCGCAAAATTTTCCAGAGCAAACCCACGCGGTCTCAGCGCTACTAAAAGGCTCCAGAACAAATGGTACGTGTATAAATAGCATACAGCGGAGCAGCAACGGGAAGTCAAGTTATCGGAATCGAAGTGAACTGTTCTAATGCGAAAGAGATTATGTTATATAGAGTGTGATTTTATATTAGTAATTCTCTACGGTAGGGAATTTTTGTTATTAATTTGCTTTCTAGAAATAAATTAAAAAGTAGTTTAAATTAATTTAAGTGTCTTATTCACCATTTTTAACAGGAAAAACGTTACACTACAAGTCTGGAAGTTTTCATTCTTTTTGCATTTAACCAATCTCTGAATGGTTGTTTTTATTTTATTACATCTGCTTTCGTTTTGTTAACCAATGATGTTTATACAGTTTCTCGTTCCTTTGCTTTTTGAAATACTTGCAATGCCGCATTTTTATCTGCCTTATATGCATAGTAAGCGCCAGCGTGGACGAGCAGTTGCGGCGTTTCGCTACGTTGCGGACGAATTTGGCTTCTACCTTGGGCTCAGATGCTTGACGAGTGGTCTATTCAGTCAGTAACCATAATCGAGTACTTGTGTTCTATTGAAACAATAGCTAATAATGATGGTCATCTAAGGTGCGGTCCTTGCCACATCGCCCCGTATCAGAGATGGTGCGCGACGACCGGGCACAGTAGGTCAACATATGGAAGTCTAGACCTCTCAATTCGTAGGCCATGCTCTTATATGAAGGATTACAACCTCACCATTATTATATACATATGTACGAACTTTTCAAACTATTATATTTAATTTTTGTTGTGTTTGATGTGCTTTTTCAAATCATCTTGTTATTCCACCTTTTTTACGCTTTCTTTAATTCCTTTTATTTCTTTTTTTCTTTTTATCTTCTAGGTATTACTTTTAAATATATGTAAGTGCTTTACATTTTAATTATTCTAGTTTAGTAGTGAATATTTCTTCTATTTCTTGATATTATTATCTATTATTATTTGTATGCATTTGAAATAATTTTCTTTAGATTTTCTATAAATATCTTATTCATAACTGTGTATCTGTAAATAATTTTGAGTTGTAAGAATTGTTTATGATAAAACTGTCCCTCCTTCTAATAAGATTTTCTTTTGCCAAAATGTTGTTTGCTATTTGAAAGTTGTGTTATTTTTCTGCCTTGTCTTCCTTGTATTTCTCCGTTTACTTTATGCTTAACGTTACAACTCTATTTTTTTTTGGAAAAATTGAGCTACTCGCTTGTTAAGAGAGTAAAAATTGCAATTAAATATATGACGCTACTAACGATCCGACTGACTGACTTGTCGCCGATAATATCTCCGAAGCTATAATAAAAGGACAATCGGGATGAGAAATCAACGATGAGAATAGAATGATGATTAGAGTTCTTCGGAATCCGCTCCTTAGATGTCGAATGAATCTTTTCACAACGACGTTCGAAAAAGGGAATTTATAACACTGTTTCCACACTTGGAAGGGAATACGCCAATTGCAGAGTCAAAAATGAACTGCCGAAACACAAGCGACGACGTTGTGACATATGTGTGAAGCCACACGTGGTAATTCTTGCACCTGTTAAATCTTTTTGAACGCAAGTATGGTTTTTTGCGTACAAACTAAGCACTAATTATCAGCCAATCCGAAAACCATCCTTGTCGCAAGCACAAAGAAGCGTACCGGTTTTGAGACGCTCTGTAGACGGCTACACTTCTCGGCTTTAATTACAATAATACAAAAATCGTTCATTTTTAAATGATATTTCATATTAACAAAGGTAATTATGACAAGCATTATCAACTTTGAAGTAAAAAGAGACTGCAATTTGCCAATTTTGGGATCTAGATATAGATGTTCTCGTACAATTTGGATCTTTGAATTGAAAAAAAATATTTTTTCTCTTTTTTTTTTGGCTGCCCTAGGTATAATACATCAAATTAGAATAATATAATTTATTCTTAATTACTCAGTAGCTTTTATTATTATAGTAAAAAATCTAAATGACACTATAGTTAGATTCAAACTGCTCAGATCAAACATAGTGCTTATTCTTTAGGACTTAATCAAATGTAGATTACAAGGACATTTATATTTTATGCCAAAAGCGTGGCTTCTTCTAGTTGTAATAAGGATTATAATATTGAGAAAATTTAAGACGCAGGAGGAAATAACACTCTTAGATACACGCGCAACACAGAATTTTTGGAAGAATGAGAAGCAGTTGAAAATGAAGTTCATCAACGTCGCCCGAGGATGAACGTGACTGATCTGAATAGTTGCATTGTTCGCCATCTTCTCCAGAATGATTAATGATTACAGAATTTATTTCTGAGGCGGTGTTCAGATAATCATTACTGACAATTTTGGATTTCAAAAAGTACGTACCTAGAAAATAATTGAGGGTTTGTACACTGGAACATTCCACCTACAGCTCTGCAATTATCATTTGTTTAGACTTTTTTAATTTTACGATAGCAAGATCGCAAAAACTATCTGTCAGTTGTAGAAAAATAAATTTATATTTTTGTAATTCAATAAATTAAAAAAAATCGTTTTACATTTGGTTCATCCCCGTACATGTTAAATTTTAGACACGATTGTGATTACATACACGTACAATGTACGCTCCTAAATATTAAAGATGAAAGAATGTAACCTTGTTAGGTAACCACCAAAACCTTGCAAATTGTTTTTAGCGGATTGTTAAAGCAATTAATAAGGAAAAGCAAAGGTGAGCGAATATAAATAATTTAACTATAAATATTTATTATTACATAACTCCAAGCTGTATTTGCATAGAATGCACTTTTGTGCATTTTAAGCATTGCATAAATTTGCCTTAAAAGCTGTACGTTTTTAGAATTAAATTTTTTAAATTTTTTGAGTCTATGGGGGCTCTTAATAATTCAATGGGGCTTTTATTATTATTATCAGGCACCTAGTAGAGCGAGTTTTCATTATAATAGTAGTTCCTTACAATTAGTGCCCTTTAGAATATCGGAAGGTTTTAAGTCCAGATTTCCATTTTTTTATTAGTAAGAACGCTTAATTGCCCAATTAAAGTCTTTGTCAAAAATAAATGTTGGTAAGTTGTGCAGATGATCAACAAGCGTAACTAATGAAGGTATTGTAAAGTACTTTTTTTAATTTTCCAAGTTATTTCGAACGTATATGAATCAGCAAGTTGCAAAAAAATTAATCGCATAAAGACATCGAGTGTTGCCAAATATGGAGTTTTGTAGTAAAAAAATATGATGTGAGGTAATTTAGAAAGCAATAAATTGCTTGAAGGGAACGCCGTTAAGACATGGAAAATGCCTTAATTATAGCTTTGGTTGTAAATAATTGTTAATTGATGCAAAATATTTCTTTAATTTGGATTTAGTCCTTCAAAAGTGATTTTGCTGCAATTATTACTTAAAAAAAAACGGTTGCATTAATTTTAGGATGGTATCAGACGAAGCTTATAAACGCAGTTTTTTGCTTCACTATTATAGAAAAAAGTCGAGTGCTGCTGGCATTCCCAGAAAAATTCTTAAATATCGATAATGAAGATAATATGACAAGAAATCTTGGAAAGAATCATTAAAGAAAGCGAATTATCCAGTGAGCTCGGTTGTCAGTCGAAACAATCTGGCAACACCTTCGCCCACTTGACTTTGAGAGCAAGCGTCCTCGGGTTGTCCCAAACGAGACGAACAAAATCATTGACCTCTTAGATTTACTTTGTGCGTTCTTGTACGTTCAAAGAACGTGCGATTCAGATCATTCCCCCATACTCCTGACATTAATTGACAATGTTATTCAGAAAGAACTGATTATCAGAATTGCCAACTGAATTACTGGCAAAGTTTCAAAATTACTCTTGAAAAGTCTGCTGAACTATCGGTTCAACCGAAAAACAATTAAATACTGGAGTAGAATTGTTTGTCAAAAACATTCAGCAAGTAGTGTGATAAATAAATCGGAGATGAAACCTAGATCAAAGAGATTAGGAAA
This sequence comes from Sinelater perroti, assembly GCA_036346155.1. Lineage (NCBI taxonomy): Eukaryota > Metazoa > Arthropoda > Insecta > Coleoptera > Elateridae > Sinelater > Sinelater perroti. Next base: position 16,753,814 of record JARFIY010000254.1, on the reverse strand, counting down.
ATAATTACAGAAAAAAAGGAAACTGAGAAGGAACTGGCCTTAGACCAGAGTGCGCGATAACACTCAAATCAAGAAATCTCATCGTAAAGTTTCACCAGATAGCTCTATGTTTCTATTGACTGTTATCCCTAAAATCTACGAGAATCTATTACTATATAGGTTAAAACGAATAATGGAAGAGAAAGGCTTGATTGGTGTCAAAGAAAATTACTAGCTCAGTAATCAAGTTCATAGGATCACAGACATCATTGAGAAAAAAGTCTACTTTTAACAAAGTTTAGTATAAAGATTTGTTCTAAGGCTAAACAAACCATTGTCAAGCCAATTCTTAGTACTTTTAAAACACTACCTGCCAGAAAGATATTTCTTTCTGAGACTTATTCTGAAATGAAAGAAATAAGGCAGGAGTATCCCAAGAGAATATGCTAGGTCCAATAGTATGTTTGTTGTATATTAGTGATACCCGTTAGAAAAATTTATTAGTAATATTTGTTGATAATACTGCAATACTTGCAGCTGGAAGAGACCGCGAAGAAGCAACCAGAAGACTCCAAACAACCATTGAGCGAATTAATACCTGGACAAGAAGATGGCGAGTCGGTATATGTCAACTTTATTAATAAACATGGTCAACATTTACCTGTTAGACTAAATGATGCTCTGATTCCCTACTAACTCAAAAAAGTATTTGGGTATGGCCTTTGACGCAGCATTTTACTGAAGTCCATAGACATTAGATAAAAAAAAATACAATGGACGAAACACCAAGCTGTCGACATATAAAAAACTGCTGCTATACAAGCAGATATTGAAAACCATATAAACATACGGCATTCAAAGGGAGCAATAATTCCAAAATAATGTGTTAAAAACATCGTTGATGCATTTTGATTCTGCCGAAACAGTGATATCTACCGAGACTTTCAAATGAATACCGTTAACAACACTATTTTCAGATTTACCAGTAGATATAAGGAGAGGTTACTTCACCATGTAAATTTCGAGATTATCCAGCTTCTTAGTAATACAAAGATAGAAGGCTTCAGGAAGATCAAGCCTATTGAATTAGTTTAATGAATGCGCTAGTGCAAGGCAAAGTAATAAGTGCGTTTGTGTGTACGTTAGTGTGTTGATTAAATTGCAATATACAAAATTAATAGTAACAAAAAAATTCCGCACGAGTTGAAACTTGAACAACCTCAAAAACTTTCGATGATAAATGGATATTTCTGTGCAATTTGGAGACAGGTAATCAACGGTTGAATAAAGAGTTGTATGTGGAAGATTTGGACCGAGTTTGAAGAGGACGTTCAATTGAAAAATTGGCTGAGAGTTTGTTAAAAGTTGTCGAAGTTGGTGGAGTGTATTTCTATGAATAAATATAATTTATATAATGCGCTTCTGCATGGTGCCAAAATCGTATTAGATCGTCAATTAAACATAAAAAGAACGTTTGTTTCAATCCAGTAGCGTCCATTGAAGGCCACATACCTAGCCCGTTGAGTTTATAATTTCCTCAAATTAAAAATACTGATTTGTTTAACTTTGCGTTATTTTAGAGGAAGACCACAGTTCTTCCTTTAAACGATCCTGTCATCGTTTTACCTTTCTCAAGTAGTTGGTCAGAACGACCTTTTGGATATCTTACTGTGGCTATTTTTTTTAACTTTTTATCTCTCATTGTTCACTATTTTGACTGTTTATATGTAGTAGTGGGTTCAGGTTTGTCTACGGTAATGAATTTTGTAAAATGTTCTTTGGATTACAGTTAAACTTTGCAAGCCTTGGTTTTGGTCAATTCACAAAAATCGCAGCATTCACCTTGCATATAGTTCTTTCAGTTTATTACGCATTTGGTTATCGAAATTGCGTTTTTCATAACGTCACCGTGTACTTTTCAACTGTAACCATCGTGGTACCATTAACTAAGCATCTAGAATAACCTGTATATTCGACTTCACTTTCCTAAATAAAAGCGCTTTACCACTGAGCGAAATCCGTTTTTCTTTATTTACCTAATAAGTCCTGTAGTGCCTACTCCGAATAATCGTACAATAAAATCAATGCGTCGCTTTTGGCTCAAATTTAGCCTTTATTTTTCAAAGAGTGGCACTTGTCTTCTGCAACGTCATCAAACAATAGCAGTGCTATTTCATAGAAATTTAATTATCAAATGACCCTCGTATATTTGGCGCAAAATTAAATTAATCTGATCCACGGTTTGTCATATGATAATAGTGTACTTTCAACTGATGCCAACTCTATTTCTATTATATTCTACGCATTCCAATAATGACCAAATTCTTTTCACTGTTGCGAACAGCAGCAACAATTTCAATTAAATGGTAGTTTGCAAATGCTTAGACAGTGCCCTTCAAATATTTTCACAATATAAAAAACTATGGAGATATCTGACAGTTTTAAGGCACTCTGTATATAGCAAAGTTTTGTTATAGGAGCATGAAATTATTTTACTAAATTTATTCAAGTATAATAAAAATATTTAGCCAGGACGAGCTCGAGTTCTTCCGGAGCTCTCTGATGCCTGGATCAAGCACAAAAATAATTGAGTAACTGCGTTCACTCCAACAAGGGGTAATAATGGCGGTCATCTAAGGCACGGTGCTTTGCCACATCGCCCCGCATCAGAGATGGTGCGCGAAGAACGAGCAGTAAAGTTGAAAGCCTTAACCTCTCAGTTCGCAAGCCGTGCTCCCACGCGGGGCGTTAGAGCCTCACCATAATGAAAATATTAATAACAGTTAATTTTTTACATAATCTGATTTAAAAAAACTTTTAGAATTATTCTTACTTTTTTTTTGTTTTTGCTATTGTAAAATATAAGTGGTTGTGACACCAGCCAATTAGCCATAAATGCTTTGGCGGCAACATTATCGTCAACCTCTAACTGCTTTTTTAGCGGTTCACACAAATGATAATCATAGGGTAATGAGCCTGATCAGGCGAGGTCCGGAACAAAACCTCAATTTTCTGTCGAGTTTGAGCAGTTATGTGGAGCTAATATGGAGTGTTCCTAATATGAACAGGGCATATTTAAAAATCAACATCACGTACCTACTATATCAGACTTAAGGATATGGATTATGAGCGTGGAAATTTATTTTTAATTAAACCAGCAAAATTGTATACTTTGGACCAACATGACATTGATTATAAAAACAAGAATTTTATTTGCAACAAAAAAGTAAATGATGTCCTGCAATATGACCAACAAATGTAATTACAGTACCGAATTCTAAAATGTACTCTCTTAGCTAGAAGAGACAGCTTCAGCGACTTCAAACTATTGTGGAGGATTGCACAGGCTTAAAACTACAAAATTGAGTTAGGTGCGTTTTTCACGGCCATTCTTCAGCGCTAATAAAATTGGAAAAGTTTTTCCCACACCATGCTTGAGTCAATCTTGTTTTGTGAGCAGAGGCGCAATCTTGCTCATCCTGTGTTCAAGACGGCGTAATAGCTTCTAAATTATCATTACGGTAGACATCTTGACCTACTTTGAGATCTTTGGGTGCAAAAATAAAAGAAGTTTTGTATGTGGGACAGATTTCACCCCATTCTACGGCAGATGCATAACCGCATCAAATAGTCTTAGACCACTCTTTGTCGTTTTACCTATTATGAGTCTGTTCAATTCAACTTTCTTGCTTGTGAAAAAGGTGTGGGCTAGTTGATCAGCAGCGATGTGATGCTTCAGTTATTAGGATCTTTCCAGTCACACATGTAACTTGTGTTGGGTCAGTTGAAAACTCTTCTTTGCTCTTAAGCGGACATTTCCTCAGTTACTAGTAATTTCTTTTGCAGTTTTTCTCATTTAAAACTCTTGAATTTTCTTGAAATATAGTAGATTGCTTTCTTTCTTTCCTTCGGCGATCTACATTATTCTTGAGTACCTGTAATCGATTTACCAACTTGGAAACTGTTTGACAAAGGAGATCGAGAATGTTTTTAAAGAATTGGATAACGCCATTGCTACTACCTGACTTTACCATTAAGAATAACTGATTACAATGATAAAATATTAACAATTGCAAATTCAAACAAGGCAAATAAACAAAGGATTATCATATCAACTTAATGTAAATCACATTTATTGAAGTACAATAAAAACACAAACTTACAAAATTATTTTTTTACTTGAATTCGTGATTTAGAAAATTTCCCAACGGGTAGGAAGTTCTTTGATTCTACTATCATAAAATGAAGGTGACTGTGACACCAACCAACCACAGACAAACGCTCTGGCACAACATCATCGTTCTCCAAGTATTTATTTTAATGATTTAAACAATTGATAATTAGGGGGCGCAAGTTCGTACTTTAGAGAGGAAACACTCTAGTCTAGATGATGGAATTCAATATGAAGTCTAAATACATAATATCTTTCATCAACTCAAAATATTTTTATTAGATCTGAATCAAGAAACTTAAAGATCTACTATATAACTAAAGCAATTTTGTCTATCTATAGTATTACAAAAAAGGTTTTGAACTTTACTACGTGTATACATTTTTGTAACTTCTCAATTCTGGTAAATGACCTTGACGCGCTCGAACCAGCTATCTTCCAGTAGATCAGTTAGAAAACACATTCTACCCCATGGTTCGTTTTTCAACGCTCACACCAGAAATGCAAAGAGTTATAACAAGAAATGCAGGCCTTCAGACATGTTAAAGGGGTGGAATTCATTTTATGAATATCAACGAACATTTTTGTATCACAACTATTTCTATAATTATTTTAAAGGAGTCAAAATACTAAACAATTACTATATATATGTTTTATTAAATACTATTATATTGTAGGTATCGGAAGACTTGGTGTTTTTCCGTGGTTTAAGAAATTTTGCAATATTTGGTTATGTATGTATATTAAATACCAAGGTTAACTAAAGTTACGTAATAACAGTTTATGCCTGCATTAAATAAAACCAAGGATACTTAAGCTAGAAATACCTCAAAAGACGCCTGAAAACCTTTCTGCAGCGCTAATAAGCAGGCACACAATAAAATTTGTATTTATCTGGCTACAGTGGGAAATTACGTGGCTTTATTATTGTCTGCGTACGCTCATCTAGGTTTTGAGAAGCTCTCTCACGCCTATTGTTCTGCATGGAAATGTTTAAATTATCTAACTGCAAGATGTTAGGGTTCGCATAGGATGCGCAGGCATTTCACTTTCCTCGAAATTTCCAGTCGACCATGGATATCGCCCCCCGGGGAATCGTCAGGAAGATGTTCACCAACAGTCGGGAGCGATGGCGGCAGCAGAACGTGAGCGGCGCCTTCGCCGAGCTGCGAAAGCTCGTGCCGACGCACCCTCCCGATAAGAAGCTGTCGAAGAACGAAATTCTGAGAATGGCTATAAGGTAATCAAAATTCTCAAAAATTCCTTGCAAGCAGCATTTTGAATAAAATTGACCAGTTTTAAATGGCCGCTAGACTTTTACACTTCAAAGCTACCTTGTTAATACTTAAAAAAACAATAAAAGCTTTTCAGTACACACAGACGTTTACAAAGTGCGTAACCTCAAATTTCCTGAGTCACCGTAATACGCATTTTGGCCCGACCGGATACTTGTATTATCTCAACTTTGTTCTTATGATAAGCCGTTAAAACAGGAAACAACTGCTTAGATAACATAGAATCTTCAACATTGTTGCGATAAAGCCGTCTGTTATACCAAACCACGAGTAGCTTCAAGAGCAAACGTAAATACACCTCAGTGTGTGTAACTTCTAAGCTCTTGTAACAATTAAAAAATGAAACGTCCTTGAAAATATGATGCCATTTTTTGTTTTTTTACAATAATATAACCTTGTGTGTAGTTACAAAGTATGTTCGAAAAGTAATGGAGACTGATTTTCTTGGTCCAAGTAGAAATGTAGGGAGGGCGGGTTGGTGGGAGATGTTAGGTAAACTGTTCAACCCAAATTTTAAACCTTTATAGAGTGCGAAGTAAGTAGCTGTTTAAGGGTCAAACTGCAGTCAGTGTCGATCAGCGCTAGACGATAAAATGTTCCGTTAAAGTCAAGAAAAATGTGGCATAAAGCTCAGAGAAGGAAAAGAAGTCGTCGAAGACGAGCAACAAGCAAAACGCCTATCAACGTCTCACAGTTCCCACAATGTGACTAAAGTGAAAGCGGTTTTGGACTATGGTCGACGTCTGAGCCTTAAATTTATAGCAGATAAAGTGGGACGTCCAAAATCTATTGTGCGTGAAATTGTAGATGCGGAAGGTTTGTGCTAAATTGGTTCTCAATGTTTTGACCTACAAACAGAAGAAAAAAACATGCGTCGGTTTCTTATAAGCTTTTGCACAGTATGAGGGATGAGTCTAAGTTTTTGGAGAAAGTGATAGTTGGTGAGAAAACTTATGTTCTGAGTATGATATGGAAACGAAAAGACTAAGCTTTGAGTCTATTCGACCAAAGAAGCAAATCAAAGATGAATATGGTGCTTATTGTCTTTTATAACTGTAAAGGGCGCGAGATTATTATTTCAAAAGCAACAATAAGCGAACTATAACAGTGATACTTAATTGGTTTTAGGACAACATAACAACAACTAGTTCTCAAATAGATCTTCATTTTTTTTACTCAATGAAAAGTTTGTCCCAGGCATTGAGAAGAGATTTCTTTAAAGATTCAACAGACGAGTGGGAGTAGCGCAGGCCTTTTCCTATTCAACTCCGCCCAGACGGTAAAGTCCATTTAATTGCAGCCGGGAAAGCAAGGGGGCTACCCCTTGGGAGCAATGAAGTGTGGGTGGCAGCCAGTCTTGCGTGGCCTTGGCGCGGTGTCCAGAAGCTCTATCCTGATACCAGACCCAGTGGGTCTAAAGTGTTTTTGAAGCTTAGTCAAAACAAACGAGCTCGAGGATGTTCTTTTTGTATACTTTTGCATCGATGAATAGAAGAAGGTTTTCATCAGCCGTGATGCCTCCAAAAACCGTGACGTATGCAGGGTGAGAGGAGCGCCCAATGGTTCTCTTTTGGTATTGATATTCTTAGAAAAATGGGCAAGCATCCTCGTAGTTTGCCACCATCTGGAGAGTGAAAATATTTTCGTCTGTCCAGACGATGTTGTGTCAGTATACTGTATGGAATCAGCTCAGCAAATCTTTGGCAAATTTCTTTCTTATCACTTTCTGCTTGTTGATCAGCCGCTGGCTCTTGATCGTACGGTAAGGGTAAAGCCCCAGGCGTGATCTGACAATGGATCGAACGGTAAAATTGCTCAAAGTCTTGAACGAATCGACTAATAGATCGTTCAGGTTTTTTTTGAATTTCTCTCGGCCATGCATATTTTTGTCCGTCTTCTTGTATCGTTTGATGGTGTCATGGATGGTTGATCGCGGGGCACCGAGACGATTCTTGATATTTGCAGGACGGGCGCCCTATTTGAACAACTCTAAAAACGCGGATCTGCATTTACTAGACGATGTCATTACATTAAAAAACAAGATAGACACATAAATATAAGGTTGATCAAACTGGTTGTTTGTGAAAAGATAAACGTATGAATTGGAGAAGAATGTGGGATGAGTTCAAGAGAGTTTGAATGTAGCCTAATGAAGTCAACCCGTAAAGTGAGCAGAGTATTGGACTGTCACAAACAACTACCTGTTGAGGTCCCGTTTAATGTTTAAACCCTATCGGTTACGGTAGACGCTCTTGGATAAAAAGGCACAAAATCTCATTGCAATACTGTAACATGAGAGACTCCCCGAAAATTAATGTGTTCTGTACCGTATCGAGAACAAAGGTTTATAAATGATTCTATTTTGATGGTAACGCGGTTGCTAGGGTAACGTCTTTTGCGATGTTACAAAACTGGCTTTTTCTCAGATAAATGAGACTCAGAAAACTTTACTTTTGCAAAATGACGGAGCTCCGTTTCGATGGGATTGAGATGTTTAATATTTTATAAATAAATCTTAGCTATGAGTAAGTTGCAGAGAGAATGAAGACTTGGCACTTATGTTTTGGCTTCCGAAATTTCTTGATTCCATACCTTGCAATTTTTTCTTGTGGGAGTTGATAAAGGAAGTGGTTTATGAACCACATCTACTAACAACTTTGAGCGATTTAGAAAACCAAATTCATTATCAACGATTACAATTCAACTGTAACGTTTTTTTCATTTCCATATCAACTCTCACTATGAACTAAACGAATCACTTACTTTCAGTTATAACATCACTTCCATAAATGGGACGTTGTTGTTCTATTTTGTAGCGTTGTTCATATGAAAGTGTCCATGGTATTCTTCAATTTTAACTTATAAGTCCTCAGGCAGTGGAAGTGTGCTCTTTTCAGACACACACGAAACAAATTAACGTTTCAATCGTCACTGAATCCACATACTTTTGTTCAAATCCAATATTTTGAAAGTGAAACATCCCATCTCCATTCTTCAAGTTGCCACCTACGGTTCACCGATATTTTTAGGCATATAAGAAAATCTGTAAGTCATTTAGTTCTTTTAATCTCTGAATTACTTTACTATAAAAAGTAATTTTTGTAATTGCCTTTATTGCAACAATTTTCCAATTTTGGAGTTTGAAGATTAAAAGCCCACAATCCATATTTGCTATTTCTTCTTTAAATACAACATGAGCGATGAAATGTTAAAAAAGAATAGAAATAATATTAAATGATAAAGACTATAGAAATAAGCAAGTAGTAGTTGGACATCAAGCCAATCAAACGAGAGGGGTAGATGTTAGAGTGTTCTGGAGTTTTGGAAAGAAGCCAAATTTTAGGAGGTTCTCCTATCGCTAAATACTTATTAGAGGTGGGATGTACTTTAACATTTGACACTTTCGATCTCTTTTACTCTCTGCAGTTATCAATTGTTTATTGAATTGATTCCACACCATGGTCTTCCATCTTCTTCTGTCTATGGTCAATCTTTTTATTTTATTACAACTGTTTTCTTCTATAATTGATTTAAGGAGTATCTCATGACGTATGGTACGTCAAATTAGTAGATTTCGTTTTTTTATTCCTCTCATTAAAGTTCATCTTTCTCCTGTTCTTTCTAATACTTTCGTATTTGTTATTTTGAATCCACTTGTAGCACCATATTTGAAATCCTCGAGCCTCTTTTTTTCATTGGTTGCTATGGTCCAAGATTCGCTTTTATAGAGTGCTAACGCGCGTCAAATGAGCGGCAGTTTACGACAATTTAAAGTTTTTAAATTATAGTGATTTTATTTGAAATGCTGCGAATTAATTTTTTAATGGTCTTGTGTTCTGTACGGTCCGATACTCCCAAACAAAGCCAACCTTTCACGGACTAACCAGAACCATCCGACAATCACGTCCACTTTCCTGCCGCAGATACATCCGCCTCCTCCTGAACGTGCTGGAATGGCAGCAGCGCCAGGACGGCCCCATCCAGGTGAAGTGCGAGGACACGTTCTCCCGGCACTCCAGCCAGCCTCCCCAGCACATCCTGCGGATGAGGGCGCGCCTGCGGCGGAACGTCCAGCCGCACCCCAACCCCATGTGCGACCGGAACGCCAACAACCTGCTGATGATCGCCCCCGGGAGCCAGTTTGGGTTCCGGAACGTCACGCTCATCGAGCTGCCCGGCTCCAACCGGATCAAAACGGAGCACGAGGAGAAGGAGAACAACGAGGACAAGGCGCTCAAGATCAACGCGGCGAAGATCAAGGAGTGCTCGGGGAAGTGAGGGCTGCTGGAAGCTGGGACGGTTGTTGGTTGAATTCGGTTTTGTTTTCTAATGTTTAGTTGGTTATTTTCTATAGAGAGCTGTTAAGTTATTCAGAAAAAATAAAGCCGCGTGCTGTATCTCAATTTTGTTTGGTGTACCATTGATTGCACCTCATACATAATTTGATGATGACAGAAGTCGCGTATAGTGTTTCTTTCTTTTCATTCTTATGTTTTTTCCGCAAGGGTGATACGGTTGAGTATCCGTTGAAGACAAAATATATTTTATGTATTTTCAATAATAAAATAAGATCTACATCTCTACTGTCTCCGTTTAAAAGTAAAAATCTAAAGGTAAAAGAATTACCCTAAAAATAAACCGTAATCAGCACACTCAACAATTCAGATGATAGTTGAGAAAGCTGAAAAGTATAAAGCCAAGAAGAACAAATGTATCAAAACTTAATTGTGCAGTCACTAACAAATATAAAATGAGTCGATTACGATTTGATATGGTGCAATATTTTTTTATACGAATTAATGGTTACAAAATATGAGATCCCGATGTGTTTACTTTGAAGGGGATGGAGGTTACGTATATTATTTCTTGTATATTGTATCATTTTTTTTTACTAAATATATAAACTTATTATAATAGAATATTTTGTATTATATGGTTTGATAATTTTGAGATAGATTACGTGTATAAATCGTTCAAGACGTTGAAACAAAAATCAATTTTGTCGTTGTGGTATTTGAGGTGTATTATGTGTTTAGAGGGTATGGCTTATAAGTATTAGGGTGATGAATTGTAAATATACAATCGATGCGAAACATATATTTTAATGTATAAGATACCGTGTCAAAAATAGTAAACTTAAGTAGCCAGACGTGCACCTGGCTACGGCTCGTCGCGGTCTACCTTGGTGCAGGCAGATGTGCGCGTTGCAATGGCTGAATGCTAACTCAACTATTTTTGTTGTTCGTAAATCGGTCGAAGATAAAGGTCAAACTTGTCCACCTCGGAGACAATAAAAATATTTTCTATAACTTTGGCAGATAAAAGAAACCAAATGCCCAATTAATTTGGCACGCGATAATTACGGTCTGCGCCGACTAACCCTAAAACCATTAAAAATATGAAGTTACAGAAAAATGTTTCCGTGTATTCGCTCCGCTACATGGCAAAACGTATTTGCAAAAAACCAAAATTGGAAAAATGTCAGTTATCATTATATGCCATAAGGCAACGTTACGGGCACTTCCGCTACTACATTGATACAAAAAGAATTCAAGTGACGTTTATTTACAAAAAAAAAAATTGAAAACTACAAGTTTTTAAATCTTTCAGATAAACGTTTTAGATGGAAATCTATAGAAAGTCGTAGTCGATTACAAATTTTCTTAGAGCGGAATAGATTTTCTTAATTGAAAAAGCTTTCGGTTTCTTTGAAAAATAATCTCTAGCCATTTCCTTCGCTTTAAGACACAAAACTTCACTCGCGCAGAGCACCTTTTCTCCTGCCCCCCTTTCATTATTTTTATAATTGATTACTCTTTGAACCTTCCCTACAGTTATTATACATAAAGTGCATCTAAAATTTTTGTAAATGGTACATCTTAATTGTAATATGGAGCAGGTCCATGCATATAGCTTTCCAGAGAGATTTTGAAAATTGCCGTATAGCATAGAGTAACTGTCAGGATAAACCTACCACGGGTAGTCGAACGCAGTCAGTGTTAGAGGTAGGGTCATAGTGCAATTGAGCAACAAGTGAACATCAAATTTTGCTACGGATTTAGGAAAATAGCGACAGCATTTATAGGTGTAAGTGCACAGGACGGGCGACCAATTTGAACACTTTTGCGACGAGAAACAAACGATTGAAAATGAGTCATATTCAGGTTAACCTTAGACATGATCAAGCAAGTGCGACAAACATTGGCACGAGATCGGCGACTGATTCTGTGATTGATGATGGAAGAAATCAATATTTAAGCAAAGCCATAGTGCGCACCTTCGTTTACGAAGATTTTAATAGGGAAAAAATTTGTTTTTGGTTTGTGCAGCATGAGCTTACAGAAGAACAGAAAGCAAAATGGAGGGAAACCTCTGGAGATGTGTGTCCAAGATCCCTACTTTCTTCCTAATCTGGTACTATTAACTTTTTTCTTGTTTCTCATTTAAAAAGCGCCACGATAGGCTCACATTTTTCGAACATGTTAGTAATTCATGAACGTATGACAGCGCCCATGCGATCGATTTCTGGAGGGGCAAGTTAATAATGGTAATTTGTTTTGTTTGTTTATGATACCATTGGTTAAACTTTTTAGACACACCTCGTACTACACCAGATGTAAACAGATATCAAGAAAACTATATAGGTCATTGAAAAAAATGCTTTAAAAACGTTGTAGAGTATGATGTTTCTTTTATATATACATATATAATACATTTTTTACATTCCTTTTTAGTTTGCCAATCTCCGTCTTTCAATCTTTTGTCCATGATTTCATTGACCTCCTTTCTTCACAATCTGCTAGATTTTCATCGTTATTTTCTTAATTGATCTTCTATCCTCACATCTTTCTACATGGCCATTGTAATGACCATTGTAATCTTAGAAGTTCTATTCTACTTATTGCATCCTTTTTGATTCCCATTCTATTCCGATCTCTTTATTTGATATTTTGTCTGCCCGGACTACTTTACAACACCTTCTTCAGCACTCAATTTCTGTTGCGGTTATTTTTGATTTGTTTTTCTTATTTAACACCTAGGTTTCTGATCTAGATGCTATTATACTCTCTATCATTTTCTTATGTAATTGTTGTTTTGTCTTTTTTGTGATATGGGTGTCTCAGACGATTAAATTGAGTTTTAACTACAAGTTCTGGTTTGGGCCATCCCAGCCTTATTTTTTCTTCCAAAGTTGCATTTTTAGATAGTATTATGCATCCCAGATATTTAAATTTCTTCGTAGCTCTGATCGTTATGTTTTCGGCTATCTCTAAGTTACCAATATAATCCAATTTTTACAGATTCCCTTCTGTGAGGTGAAGGATCCGTTCGGTGACATCCAATTTTGCAAATTTTTACTGCAAACATCCTAGGGGTAGTTTAAAGTGACCCTATACGAAGGGAAGCTAAAGCAACCGATTTGGTCAAAACATTTGGTGCATCGGAAAGAAAAGTGGAGGAGCAGATTTTATTCGAAAAAACTAAAACTGCCGATACCACTCGGATCGGCGGAACAATTGAGGCGGAACTGAAGCCGTTTAATTTTCTATTGAGTGCTCCGCAGGTGATCTGCGCGCGAGCCCTAAATTTTGATGTTTAGCTTTTTCTAATTCGAAAAATCTAAGCTGCCCCGCAGAGTATCCTCTACAACGTTTATTTGAAGCATTTGTAGGGATAGGTATCGGTTTATGAATTTAATTTTAAAAATATTTTCGCATATATTGTCTTAGAATAGTGTAGGTTATCCGACAGGGGGAAAGGGGGATCAAAAAGCAATTATTAAATCCAACGCTTAATAAATCAAAACTTCTTCATAGAAGCAAAAAAAATTTAGAGCCAAACTTTAGGTGTCAGATAATTTTTGGAAAAATAGAAAACTGAAAAATTTGAAAACCTAAACATCTTGCCTATACAAAAAAAGTTAGAGTAATGACGAGAAAAAGTTAGTAAACGGTCTAGAGCCAAATTAAAAAATCATAAAAATTTACATTAGAAAAATTAATATTTAAAAGTAAAAAATCAACTAAAGTAACACTAAATCGTAGGAAGGAGACTGAAGTGCTGAGTCCAAATAACAGTCATGATTTTATCCCATCCCATGCCATAACGGTAGCCATTGTATTTTGCATAATTTTTTATGTGGTACTGGGTAACTCTAGGGATTGCAAGAGTGCGTACAATACATCGTTTAGTACTAGTTTTTTGATTATTTTTATTTATTGGTAAAAAAATCTTTCTTAATCATTGTAACATTTTATTACTTCTTAATACTTTTTAGTATTTTTTTATCTGGACCGAATATGTTTTTTTTGTTATTGTTACTGGCTACTTTGGGTAAAATTTCAGTCTTAGTATAAAATTTGGCACTTGGAAGACAAATATTTGACGAAGATGCTGCTCTCAAAGAATTCGTGAGGAATTCGTTGGTGTCACTACCACCTTCATTTTACGATAGCAGGGTTATAAAACTATCTATCCGTTGGAAAAGATCCGTATCTAATTCAATATATTCTAGAGAAGAATATATTTGTATGTTTCTGTTTTAATGATACATCAAATATTAAAATATATATTTATATTTGATTCACACTCGTATGTTTTAATAATCTAGTAACTGAATAATAAACTCAATTTACGTAAATGTAAATTGCTTTGTTAAAAATATATCTTGAAATATGTGATGTTTTTAACTGATTCTGCAGTTTTGCAAAACAATTAATTTAATAAAAAATAACTGTTTGAGAAAAACAGCAATACCGTTAATTTGTTTAGTGCGTCGCACGTTCTCAATAACAGACGTAATTGTTCAAACACATATTTTGATAAAAACCTCTTTTATATTAAAACACAACCTTATTATACATAACAATTATGAAATTGAAGTAATATTAGCATACGCGGTGTGTTCTGAAAGCAACAAGCCATATAGTACAAAAAATTACAATTACAATAAAAAATGCTACAAGATGCAAGAAACATTGCAAATAACCTCAGTCCTCTCGGCATCTCACCCAATTCTCTAGCGATTTCCACTAATGCCAACATTCTACAAATGCAGTGTTCACATTGGGAATAATTATCTTATCCTATTGGCTTGAATGTAATTAATAATCATAGTGTGACATGTGCTCACTCATCGGCGTCTAACTCCCAACTGACCGGCCAGCGAAGTGATTCTCATTCACGCTTGCGCATTACAATCCATTTTTGCTGGTTGCTAGATCATATTGCAGCTGGGCATTTATTAATTGTGGCTAAACATTTTTCGAACAAACCTGGTAAACTCTACAATATTAACTGCGTTGATGTACTTTATTAATGATGATTATTTTGATTTAAATTCATGCTTTATCAATTTGATAATTAGCTTAAGAAATAACATAAATTTTAACGGAAATGTTAAAAGACGTTATGCGTTATTTAACAACTTTCTTTATATTTTGTTATAATAGGTGTATAAATAAGTTCTCAGCTTTAGATTTCACAGGACGCAAATCACCGTTTACATGTAACGTATTAGTCCGCTCTCTTGCGGTTTTAAAGCAATGACATTTGGTCTTTCGAAACATCATGCGATTTGGCGTTTGATGTACATAACCTCAATAATCAGCTGTGTTCACGATGGCAATCACAAAAGCACATATTCGATTTTCTATCCACTTCGCATTTCATCTTAAGAAAAACGCTGCTGAAGCCACCGAAGTGATTTGTGCTGCATATGGTGAGAATGCTGTAAGTCATGCAACGTGCAAAAAGTGGTACCAAAGATTTCGCGGAGGAGAGTTTAGTCTTGAAGATCAACCACGCGCTGGACGCCCTCAAACATTTGACACGGATGAGCTGCAGACATTGCTGGATCAAAACAATGCGCAAACTGAAAAAGAGCTTGCAGAACAGCTTGGTGTCACTCAGCCAGCCATTTCCATACGTTTGCATGCAATGGGTAAGATACAAAAGGAAGGCAGATGGGTTCCGCATAAACTGTCCGAAGACAACAAAAATCGACGACGTGACACCGCACTCCATTTGCTTTCAAGGAACCGAAAAAAGGATTTTCTGCATAAAATTATTACGGGCGATGAAAAATGGATCTTGTACGACAATCCCAAATCATGGGTAGACCCTGGCAAACCTTCGACATCGACTCCAAAGCTCAATATCCATGCCAAGAAGAATTTGCTCTGTATCTGCTGGGATTGGAAATGTGTGCTGTACTATGAAATCTTGAAACCAGGTGAAACAGTTACGGCGGATCGCTACCAACAGCAACTCATCAATTTGAGCGACGCAATCGAAGAAAAGAGGCCATTTACTGGACAAGGAAGTCACAAAGTCATCCTGCTCCATGATAATGCCCGACCACATGTTGCGAAGGCGACGCAAGAACACATCTTCGCGTTAGGCTGGAAACTTCTCTCACATGCGGCGTATAGCCCAGACATGGCCCTTTCCGATTATCATTTATTTCGGTCGTTACAGCATCACTTGGCTGATATGCACTTCAAAACAGAAGAAGAAGTCCGAAAATGCATCGATAACTTTATCGTCTCGAAGCTTCTTTCACCAGGGAATTCGCAAGCTACCCGAAAGATGGCAAAAGGTCATCGATGCCAACGTAGAATACTTTGATACTTAAGCTTTTTTTGTTTGTTTTTAAATAAAACTTTAATTTAGCAGAAAAAAGCTGAGAACTTATTTATACATTTATGGATAGATCAAATTTAAATGAAACTTTTGTTACAATACTTTATTAAAGCGAGATATCGCACTACTACTTCTTTACACCTCTTCACTTTTAATATATTTATTCTATCGAGATAATGGGCAATTTTTTAATATCGGTTTGTGTAAAGACAAAAATTCTTCTTGGGGTCATTTTTGGAGAACCCAAACTGATGATAGTCACCAGGACTCAAATCGGGATGCAAGAAAGACCCCACTGTTGTCTAATGCATTTGTTACAATTTGGCTTTAGTTATAATGCTTGCGTGTATGTAGGAGTAGGTAGTAGAAAAAGCACTTTTGATTGCAATATCGCATTTTTTTGTACGAAAATTGAGTGCAGCATAAATGCCGGTGTGATTTTATTATAAAGGTCTGCGAAGTGCGGACAGGACTTATTGCAGAACAAGTTTTCAACTATGTAAACAACCAAAAAAAAATCCTAGACTATCCTGACGGCATAAAACCCCAAGGCGCATCTCAAAACTCAAAGAAGATCGAGGGAGATGCTTCTGCCTCAGTCGATGCGAGTATGAGTGCAAAGGTGTGCGGTATTCTCCGAAGCTATATCCCAAGATGGTAAAAGTGTACCGCCTAGTCCGAACAGAAGCAGTGCGGTATATGCTAATCCCAATAGCATAAAGGTCAACACAAATGACCCCAAAGTAACACTGTATGTTTCAGATGACGAAGGTTTCAAATAAGAAAGGTTCCTTACCATTCAAAAGGAGACTGACTCATTGAAGATACCATCCATCGTGCTTAGGGAGAAAATCAGCGGTGGTCTGAGCTGCTTGAATTCTGCCGACAGAAAAAGCACAACTTTAAGGCTAAAAATCTGGCGAGGAAATTCATATCAGTCTAACCAGAGAAGTTAACTACAGTTCTCTAGCGCACATATTTCTTAAAGTCGAAGAAGCCTATTCGGTCAGTCGATCTTTCAAAGATTTTCCCAGAAAAGTACATCGAAGAAGATTTGGTGGCTGAAAACCTCCCGTTCACCAAAGTTCTTCGAAGAGTGATAAACGTCCAATGTCCCTTTTGTTTGCTGAAATTAAACGTGAGATTCACTCCGTGATAGTTTGAGTAAAGCAACCGCACAGGAAAAAGCCAGATAGGGCAATGCCATCGCTGCCAAAAATTCGGTCACGCTCAGTGATGCTGTAAAGTTGTGGCTGCTATTCTGGTAAGCATCAGATAAATCGCAGCAAACTATTCTTGATGACCTACTTTTTCAAAGCCTCTACAAAAACCGATGCCCAAGTTAGCACTGCCAGCATCAGATGAAACTATCATACTGGCACTACTTATGTGGAGAAGGTAAGAGAAAGTCAACTATTCACAACCATTTAGCAAAAGGAGAAGCCGGTAGTGATCAAACCACTAACTGCAACCGAGTCAACTGGCAGCATTAACAGCAGCAACAACGTCAATGTCAAGTAAAGGTGGGAGTAATTCTCCAGCTCTTTCAGTATCTGCATTTGGAGGGTCTTCTAGAGCTCATGACCATAGTGCTTACAACTTTGAGTACCGTCATCAACATCGGATTTCGCCGATTTGATTTCCAATTTGGCTAGGCCATCTACAAGACTTGCTCACTTAAGAAAACTTGGGTACCAAACTCTACGAGCCATTCCGTCAACGACACGGAAGTGGTCTACACAGTTAATAATTTTTCTTTCAGAGGCCATCTATTAGAAGAGGTTAGGAACGGAAACTGAAGCACCTCAAATCAGTAGATGAAGTTGATCTGATATGATCTTGTGAAACTTAGACAGTTGACTTTACGATATTGCACATTTACCAAACTGTTTATCTAATGTAATTGAAGTATCAGGCTATAAATACGTATATATTCTTTTTTATTTAGATTGCAATATTTTTTATTTATGTTGAATCCACCCGCTGATCTATGCAACAACCAAAAATGAACGAGACATTCAATCTTTTGGTATTGGGTATTATATATACACAAAATATATCCAGACTCGCGTCAATGTTAACTAGCTAATGTTAATTGTAATCGTAACACCCTAGAACATCTTAGTTTTAGTTTATCCATAATTATTTACATGCAGGAACAACTTTTTTAAACTAAAAAATTGAAACTAAAAATATCTTTAGAAAAAACAAAGACCAAATAATTACTGTAAGGCAAGGTAAATGCAAAAAAATCCAAAACTAAATATGATTAATTAATATAAACAATTTGACGATGGTAGTGTGGCCAAGCGGTTTTAATCTTGGCTAAGATGTCTGGGGTAGCCTTCTCAGTCACTAAAAATAATTGAGCATCTGTGTTCATTTAGAACAAGGGGTAACAATGGGGATCATCTAAGGTGCGGCGTTTGCCACATCGTCCCTTATTAGAGATAGTGCACGACGACTGGGTAGAGAAGGCGAACATATGAGAGCCTTAACATCTCAGTTAGCAGGCCGTGCTTCCATGTGAGGTGTTTAATCCCCACAACCACTAATATGACCATATTTTAGAGATGCTAACTAGTGAGAGGACTCGGGTTCGATCCTTGGTTAACTTTTTTTGATGGTTTCCAAGTATTTGCATTTTAAAGAGAACTTTAAGCTTTCCGACTTTAACAATTAGCTTTTGCTTAATTTTTCTCTTTCTAG
This sequence comes from Sinelater perroti, assembly GCA_036346155.1. Taxonomy (NCBI): domain Eukaryota; kingdom Metazoa; phylum Arthropoda; class Insecta; order Coleoptera; family Elateridae; genus Sinelater; species Sinelater perroti. The sequence continues at coordinate 16,735,016 of JARFIY010000254.1, read as the reverse complement.
AGTTAGCTTGGAACCGTCAAGTTTAACAATTGTCATATTTGATAGGTTTCTCTTTTATCAAGCCTGTGACGTTGGCACATTTTTTGCTAAAGGCATTTCTCTTTGATATAAATGCATGAAATATTTCAAAGCAACATTTTACCTCTATTCCTACCTCAAGTGCTACGAGCTTAAGCTTTTTTTTAATAACAAGCCATTTTGTCTTGTATTGTGATTGAAGAAGGTAAAAGAATCTTGCCACCTGATGTTCAGTTTTGTAGGTTAAAAGTACTTCTCTTATGTGGTATTAATTGTCACGAATTAATTGCATATAAAATAAATGTAAGGCAACAGATCTTTGATCTATCTTTCTGATTTAAGAAATTTAGATGAATAATCAAAACAAATAACTGTTTTCAACTTCAGCCGCCATCTTGAAATAAAATAATAACCACGAAAACCCCGAAATTAAACCTTTTCTCGGTTCTCAAAATTCGGAGAAACAAATAAAAAATTGCATACTGTAGCTTGGCTAGAGCGTCTTTTATATCTTCAAAAGACAACATAGCAGCTGATTTTTTTTGTTTATTGTGCTTTTCTACTAATGGAGATTTTAGAAAAATGATTCTTACTTTCTCTGCTATATTAAAATAGCATGGCGACCGTAGAGGCACAGAAATTAAAGTTTTCTTAGGTTTCCAAAATTTGAAAGATCAACGTAAAATGGTATGTTGCACTATAGCGCAAGCCCGCCAATTTTTCAAAAAACGAAGTTGCGATTTATATAATTAAAAAATTAAAAAAGTTTTGGGCATCTTGAAGCATAATGGTGGCTACACAAAATCCAAATTTAAAGTAACCTGCACATATTACTTGTAGAGTTTTAGAACGCGCTTACTTCGAGCTACGGATTAAGGAGGCAATAAACGACACCATGGACTAACTAATTAATATCGGCTAATTATCTAACTGATTATCTAACAGGGTAACCCAAAATGAAGCATTACAATACCCTTAAAGGATTACGATAAGTCTGAAGGTTACAGCTGCAAAAGGCACGTGAAAAATAGAAAGTAACGTTGGATCAAATATGTGGTTGAATCAAATATAAACCGTAAATGTCTTAAGTTATTAAAAAAAAATACAAATGAACAAAATTGTTCTTCTACATGTTTTCTTGCATAGAAACACACTTTTCCCAAAGATTAGGTAGTTTTTTTAATCCGCCAGGGTAAAATTAATGTAGTTGTGGCCTGTTCTTTAAGTGTTTGTTTTAGTTGTCCAAACAAATAGCAAGTGCAGGGTAATAAGTCCAAACTACACGGAGCGTGTTTCAAAGCAGTCTTAATTTTTTGTCGATTTTGTACACAGTATGGACATACGGGCGTTGTTGTAAAGTAAAATAATAATAATAAAAGCAATTTCAGCAACTGATTATCGGTGGATATACGAATATTTCCTTCAGTCACGCTAATCTCCAAGTGACATAGCGATCTTTATTTCCAAAAGTTGTTTATGGCACGCGTACACTTGGTTCTCTTTAAAAGTGTTGTTTTAAAGCTTTGCCTTAAGTCTTGTCAAAACTTTGGACAGTTTTGAAGTTCTCTGTTATGAGAAACTGCATAATAATCTGTTGTTCAAAACTTTAAGCGTTAGTACTCTACAGGGATAATTCCCACGAGGTATCCCTACCTACAATATTCTCACCCAAGAAAGTTGAAATTTTTACTTCCCAACGTAATCTTCTTCTAGACACACACATTTTTTACAACGTCGTTGCTATGATTTAGGGGTATGTTTTGCCCACTGGAAGATCGCCGAAGCAATTGAAAAATGAGCGGCCACGGAGAGTGTCCTTCATGGTCGGAATTTTATGGCGGCAACACTGCCATCTACGCAGCCTTCTGTTCGTCGGTCAGGATTTGTGAGACCCACCTTGAGGAAATTTTCGCATTTTTAGGTTATCATGCAAAATGGACTCCACAAATCTCATGGAAAAGCCAAGGCGATATCACACACACCTTATCAACGGTCTTTCATAAAACTTGTTTCACTCGCGCAATCATTGTTTCCGCCCGGGTGGTTCGTGGCCGAGGCTGCGCCGACTCATTGCCGCAACTCTCGACCTTCTTTGAATTTCGCAGCCACGAAGGCAATTTTTAACATCTATAACGCTTTCACCGCATGCTTCACTCAATTGACAATGAATTTCGACGGCCGTTTCACCACGCAAGAGGAGACAATGTTTAACTACCCGTTCTTCTTGACGTTGATATTACAAACTTAGAAATATCTCCCGCGTCTTTTAAAATTAACCCCATGTTTCTACTTATTTGAACGCATCTTGTAAAATTGAGTTTTGTTTATCTTTAATTGGCACACGTAAATTTATTTCTTATCTATCTAAAAGCTATATGCTCAGGTGGCGGATTAACCGTCAGATATGGGTGGTACCGAAATGAAACTACAACAGAAATGAGGCATAAAGCATTCATTAATGAGTCAAAATATTGAAATAACATGGTTGTCATCAATTTACAGGCTATCAAATAATAAGTAACAAATCGAGAGAAAGCAACGTGAAACTACTCATTATAGTTCCCAAGAAAATCAGGATGAAAAAGATCAAATGAGGATACGGCACAAGTATAGAAGATCTATCTAGATTGCATTTATTCCTCAAAGTGATGCGGAATTTTGTATAAATATTGAAATAAATACGTTCAATCTTTACAGACTTTATGTTCAATATGTTTACTTTTAGTAAAGAAAATCAAATGTGGAACCATAGTTATATGTTTTATGTTTTCCTATGATGCGTTTTGTTCTTTTAATATTTGTAATACGTTCTATTTTTCCCTTTTTATGTTTATATGTTTATTTTTAGTGTTTTTAAATTTCTGAACCATAGTTTATTACGCTTCTCTTGCAACTTTCTCGAATTCAGATTTATTTGGTTCGTTACCTATTTTTAGAAAGTTCAAACAAATTTATTGCTATTTTAGTAATCGAGGCCAAACGACGGAGATTAAGAACGACTGGAGCAAAATGCCGCACGCCACAGAACGTTAACCTTCAATTGGGTTACCTTCGGTTTGTTTTAAGTGTGTTTTATGGGTTCATTGCAGCTGGCACAATTAACACAGCAAGCGGACGGCCATACGTTATTGTAATTAGCAGTTCTCAGTGATAACAGTTGCGACACGTCCTTTCCAAATAGCTTCCGTTTATCGGCAGTAGCGTTACACGCTGTAATTTTAAATAATTCTGTACCGACTTAAAAAAAGCCATGCAAAATCGGACTACTACTTATACTAACATAATATAAAATGTAAACGACCTGCCTCTAGATTTCTTATAGAAATTGTTGACATAAAACTTCATTTACGTTTCCTTGATTTGTGGCCAGACAATTTTTCGTCACTACTACGTTCAATAACAAGCAGAAACCTTGCATATTATACAAGAATAAAATTGATTCTCACTAATTTCGATACTAAGTAAATTGTGCGTTTATTTTAAAGGCTTTGAAACTAGATATCTCTAACTGTTAATAGGGTTACAAATGAACCAAATGCGTCTTCGATAAAAAAAGAAAAAGAAATAATAATAACAATATATAAATTCTTTGCAAGTTGCCACTCAGTTGCTCTGCTGCAAAGCAGTGAGTGCTGTTTTGGCATAGAGATTTGAAACGGGTTCCTGTGCCACCATTTGAAAAACTCACAAATGGGTATTGTAGCGAAAGTATTCTGATTTCGTGTGCACAAAGCAATACCAGAACCCAAAAGCTGTGGATAAATTGCCCAACCTAGAAAAGAAGCAAACAACCTTGTCAAAAGACGCTTCTTTGAAAAAACATTACATGGTGAAGTACAACTGTAAAACCATTGCTTACCGAAAAGCACCTGGAAAACAACATTTCTAAGAAACTTTAGAGAAGGACTGCAGCAATGACGTGTTTACTAACAAGACGTCCTTTTGAGCTTGGTCTTTGTTTTGAATACCACTGGTCTGTACGTGGAAAAATACCACAGCACTTTAATTAAACACCCTGTTAATCAAACTGTTTGGATTTTTCAGTTAATGGAGATTTGAAACATTATCCCTCTTTATGCAGGAGTCAAAAGCAAAAAATATGGTTACAACTTATGTAAAGTGTCTGCTCAATATGGCATGGAGTCAATAATAAATTATCCATAAACTTGGTACTCGTGAATAATCAATAATCAAAGAGAAAGCAATAAAAGAGAAGTTCAAACCCAAGTACATTTAATTTATCTTTAACAGTTTAGATTTCAGGGGAGATGAGTTAAATTTTGTTACAACAGAGTGATTCTCATTTGACAAAAATGAAAGTTCGTACTTCGAAGAATTTATTTACAGATCTAGATGCTTACATTTTTTACAATATCCAAGAACTTGCTTAATGTGCGGATTCGAAGTACCACGCGTTGAATTTTGTTTCTACCTTTTTAATAAACGAGTAGATTGTGATCTTAAACAGCAGAGGTCCGCACGGACCATCTTGTTAAGCACCAACTTAAACAACAAACTTCTCTTTTTTAAAAAAGAGTAATGTAGAGATGCAATAGACACTGATACATGAAAGTGTATATTAATGAGGTCAGCTCTTGTTGCAACCTATAATATAAGCGTTTTCATGTTATCAAAGTCATTATCGAGAGAATTTTATTTATTTATTTTTGATTTTAAATATATGTTCCCGTGCCCTTTGCAGCTACCTTACAACCATGCTTTATATGTATTCCTAGGTGTCGAGAATGTAAGTAAGCATTCTTTTTCACTTTTATAACACTTTTTATTCTTTACAAATATTAGAATTTTTTTTCCACGCATCATGAAGTTGTAGAGGTTCGTTATAGATCAAAGTACCTTTTGACCAGCTTGTAAAATTAGTTGGAGTGTAAGGTCTTGCAAGTGCTGTAGTCTGCTTTCATCTTTTCAGTCAGCAGATAAGATTGCTTGGTATGTCTCTGAACTATTAAGTGAATCAGGAAATAGAGGAACTACCATGGTTCTCTTTAATTTATCAATTATGTCGTTGTCTTGACATGCAAGTAACTTTACCGCTTTTTTGGTTATCTCTAATATTAGAATTTATGTGGTAGTAAAGTTACATTGTTGCTTTATTTGTTTAAACTGCAATTTTCATTCTTTATAAAGCTTTTCTAATTAAATGTAGTGAAATTAGTGAGTTTATACGCGGTTGGGGCCTGAGCTCCCTTTGAAATTATTCTCTGAATACGCACGGTTTGTTTTCCTTTAAAGAATTGTCTTTACAAAAAGTGTCTAATACTTCTAAAGCTACTGGTTCAATCTCTTAGTGTATTTCGATTATTAAACCTTTTATGTTTTGTGGGAATCTTTGGAATAATGTGAGCATTAAATATTTGTATTAGACTTATTGAGTCGGGCAGTAACTAGAAATATATATCTTTTTAAGTTTGAAAGATCTGTATCTCCTGCATTTAAGGACTCTGAAGCCATGTTTGATAATTTTATTTGTAGTTGTTTTTTCTACGTAATCCAAATTAGCTTTATTGCAACAGTAGAGTCTTTAAAATTGACCGTCTATTGGAGGACAGTGCAGGCATCGATCGTAAGAAGAATCCGCGAGGCTCGCCATGTACTGTATATCTGCTTTTTCAACTGCTGAATAATTTGTCTGATAAAGCAGATTTCATAGTTTTTTTAATAACTTTTTTGGTAAAAATTGGAGAGGATAGTCCAAGAACGCTAAATCATGCCAATAAAGTGTTTAAAGATGATATAGCTATTCCAATAACTTTTGCCAACGCTTTTCATTCAAATATTGAACTAAAAACTATTTTAGCGTAAGCTTCCTATTTATTTTGAGTCCAATAAATGATAAAAAACACTTTTCTAGTAAGACGGGCAATTCATACAAATGCGGTAATTCAATACAAAAGATTTGTTTTTGCACTCTGTACTCAATCTGTAAGATACGGCAGCTACTTTTGAGTTGTTTCGTTTTGTAAGCAGAAGTCGAGTTTACTGGAAAATTTACTTTTTGACGAATAAAGAGTCTTTGAAAAATCTTTTATTATACATCTCTCAACAAATTATTTCTCATGACAGTTGAGGATTCCTTCAAATTTTATTGTGGACTTTTAAAAAAAAGTTCAGATTACAAATTAAATAGGCACGCAGTACGTGTGTGAAGACTATAGTGCTATGTAATGCCAAGGGATGGCGTATACGATGCTACTAGTGTAATAGCGGACAAAGCGGAAAGCCATAGACAGTCAAAGGCATCCATTTTAAACATTTACATCAGCTTAGTAGCCGTGTATGTAGCACCAAGTAGTAGAGCTGTATTTCGCTGAATATTGGAGTACAAAAAAGCAAGGACTCCAGCTTATGCCCGACTTGGTTTCTCTTGGAGAATCATAAAGACTCATAAATGGCAAAGGCACGTTGGGTTTTTTATATTCTAATTATTCCACAGAAGAAAAGCTTGCGGAAATATGGCAATAGTTGCTGTAGCTATACGACGTAGTTTTGGAGACATTTCTCGAGCGTTTGGTAACAGCAAATAAGTTACGGTTCTACCACCAAACGTTGTAAAAGAAATGCCAGTCTATGGAATGGTTACATTTTAAATTCTGCTAATGAACTGGTTATCTCTCATGAAAGCATAATCACTGAAAGGTATTGCGAGTTACTAAGACGATTCTGCTGATGTATTCAGCAACGCTATCACAAAAATAGCGTTATTTTTGTTTTATAGGTTCTCCGATATACCATATAGCTTCACGCCCCATATTTTTCGAAACTTAAGAGTGACTAAACTTTGTTTGCTCGTTGAAATATGGTTATATAACGACGAGCTCTAGTTGGCTATTCACAAATGCTGCTGTTCTATTTCTAATAAACGGTTTGCAGCAGCTTCACGGAAACTACCGGGCGATGTTAGAGAAAAAGTACTCCTTGTGTAGCATTACGGACTATTATCAAATTTTTCACGAAAGAGGCCATAAAAAACTTAAGACAGAGTTCGAAAACAACACGTTTAAGAAAACTTAAATATACGAGAGGTATATACAATTTATGGAAGAACGAAAATGAAATGTATTTATGTCTCTCAAGAACTCAGATGAATATTTGCCTTTTTGCCGCTTCCTCCAGGATAACCGACAATTAAAGATTGCTGAAATTTTTTCTGCAATTGTTGGACAAAGCAAAACTCATATCTTTTTGGAAAAGACGCTCATTTTCGGGGGGTCATAAAACAAAAATTTTATTTAGTGTAAAGGAAAACCATTAGTTTAAATAAGAAATAAAGGAAAAGTGCTTAAATAGAATTTCATCAATGTTAAGTGGATAGATAAGTAGCGGTAAACAATGACGGGGGGTAAAAAAATTGGAGAAGTATAAAAAGTTGAGTGAATTTATTAAAGAATGGAAAGAAGAAATAAAGAATAATTTAAAAAATAAGAAATAACTTGGAAAAAATAAGGAAAATAGAGAGTTGAAAGACCAAATGAGTGAACTAGAAAACAAGTTTTAGTACGTAGATAAAAAGATAAACAAACAATGTCATAATCTCAGGCCTGGCGAAAAGAGCAAAAAATCGATTGAAGATGAAATAAATAGAAAAAACTGTAAACAAAACTCTAGAAATAAATAGCGAGATAGAAACAGTGCAGAAAATCAATGAAACTATCTACCAAGTTGAAATGAAGAACACATATAAAAAACAAATATCATGCAGAATAAAAACAAATTAAGAAAACTGAGAACAGAGAGAATTTTTTACATAATGAACTTACAGAGAATGAACAAAGAATAAAAAAACGTATGAGACACAGCAACGACACTAGAGGAAAAAAAAAAAAACGTTACGGTAAGATACCGGAAGCTCTTTATAAGTAAAGAAAAATTGATTTGGTTTGACGAAGAAGACTAGTTAATAAAGGAACGAAAGGTTTCAACTGGAAAAACAACAAAAAATTAATGACATTGGTGGCGAAAATGGACATCAGTAAGGGAAAAAGTAAAACTATAAAAATAAAAAAAAAGATGGCATTTGCGAACGTGGAATGAGGCAAAGCAGAAGAACTTGTAAAAGAGGCAAAAATAAAATAAAAATTTTAGAACTAATAGAAACTAAGGTAAAAGGGAATTATTAATGTAATAGGAAAACGCAATATGTTAATAAACAGTGGAGTAACTCAACAACAGGAGCCTGATATTCAAGGAAAGCACACAATGTCTAAAAAACTATGTATTTCTAAACAATTAGCAAAAATAGAACTGGAAAAAAGCAAATAGATTTAATCACATTTTATGGATCTAATAAAGATGAAAAGGTTGAAGAGAAAAATAGTTTTTGGGAAAAGTTATAGGCGACAGATAAAAATAAAGAAAAAACGCTAATTATAAGAGACCTAAATGCCAAAACAATAAGCAATATAGGAAAATAGAAAGGAATTATAGGCAATGAACGAGAAGATAAAATAAATACAAATGGGAGAATATATTTTTCAAACATAAAATGATGCATAAGATAAGCAAAGAAGTTGTAAGTAGGAAAGAAAAATCAGTTTTTTTTATTCGATTATTAGATGTAAAGAAAAATGAGAGAAAATCCAATAATACAAGGAAACAACAAGAAAATATTAATATAAAAAAGTAGAGAGAAGCAAGAGAATATAAGAAATACAGACGATAATAATAGCAGATGAAGAAGTAAAAACAACTTTTGGAAAATTGAAATTAGAAAAAGCTCTAGAAGATATGTACCCAAAAAACTACCAACAAAAAACTAACCAACATCTTTAGTAAAGTATAGGAAAGAAAGGAAAATACCCAAAGATTGGAATAAAGCAGTTATACCACCTATAAACAAAAAATAATATTCAAAAATGTGCGATGACTACAAGAGAATATTCCTTTTAAGTACTTCTTCCAAGGTATACGAATTAATATTAAAGAAAAGATTAAGAATCACAGATTAAAGATCAGCAAACCGGCTTTAGACAAGAACATTAAGTACAAGATTACATCTTTACATTGCAACAAATAATAGAGAAAGTTATAATAAAAAATATAAAGGTATACCTCTGTTTTGTAGACATTAAAAAGACATTTGCCGAGATTAAAAGAGAGGAAATATGGAGAGAGAGAGAGAGAGAAATAAGAAGTAAAGGAATTAGTATACAACATATATAATTAGAACAAACAATAAAGACATATGAAGGACTAAGACAAGGAGGGATTTTAAGCCCACTTCTATTTATATGTGCGATCGATGAGATTATCAAAGAAAGTAGCAAGAAAATGAAAATATAAGGTAAGATGGTACAATATAAGGGAAGTCAAGAAATAAATGTATGTTTTTGCAGATGATTTGGTCCTAGCGGCAAAAAACAAAAAATATGGACTAGAACTTAATAAAACAATGGTAATTAAAACACAAGAAGGACCATTACAGAGCAAGGTAGATGATGAACAGATAGAACAAGTAGAAAATTATAAATACCAAAGAAGCATAATAAACCAAGGTACGAACGAAGATGAAATATATAAGCTTTCTAAATTATAGAGCAATCAGTAAAAGAACAAAAACTACGGTGTATAAAACAGTATATACACCAATTCTTACGTACGTATGTGAAATAAAATTCTTACGTAGAATTATTAGAAGATAGAAGAACAAAACCTAAGGTGGTTTGGACACATTAGCCTACAAGTTAAGATGTATGGCAAGCCAGGACAATGGTTAAAAACAAGAAAGGACGGTCCAAACAAACATAAAATCAAAGTGTTAAAGAGATAGTAGAGAAAAAAGGAAAATATGGACAGAGAGTAAAGCAATGACAGAAAGAAATGGCGCAGCTTTACCAAAACCGATGGAGAAATATGAGAGGAGATATCCTCGACACTCTAGGGTACAAAGAGAACAGAATTATGTATGCATGTGTGTATGTACATTTTTGAAAAAGACGTCACACCACGTCCGGTCTAATAAAGCTGCCCAAATTTGACAAAAAATTGAGGATCTGTTCTGAATACTATCCTTATGATCCGATCTTATTACCCGCGATTAACGTTTGTTTGGGCCACTAAAAAAGAGATTTGACAACATCGTTGTCGTCAAAGCGTTCGTGCACAACCACTCTCATTTTACATTGGCGGAATCAAGAAATTACCTATGCGTTGGGTAAAATATGGTCTATTAATATGAAAAGCACCATTTCGGTTTATATTTGATTCACCCACGTACAATTGAAATACCTATTTGTATATCTATTGGAATGCTAGAATAATTTGAGTATTCCTGATAAGTATTTAAATACTGAACGGTTTCAAAATTGTAAATACAATAATTAGATCGGTAGAAATATAACCGATTTTTTCTGAGCAAAAAAGACTCATCAATATATACATTAAACAAGTTTTGATATTTTTTACGACCTTTATATAATTAGGTATTCTAACATGCGAATTACCCATACAAATACTCAATATTTTTATATTTATTTATAAATTTTCTTTGTTTATTGGAGAACAATTTCTTTGTTCAATTGGGTCGTTTTGTGTATTTCACTGAGGAGGAGGTTGCTCAGTCGTTACTCTTTTAGAGCAAGTCAGTGCGGTAGATCGGAAGTGAGGTTTTAACGAAGGTTGTCCCTGATGAAGTGGGACATGGCCGAAACGATTGGCGTCTACGACTTTTTTGAGTTGTAAATGCATTTCTGAGGGGCTTGATCTGTCCCAAGCTCTAGAGAGTGCAGTGTTTACATAACAACCGATCGCGCATTTATACAAGGTGGTTCAAATATGATCCGGACTGATTTGTTTTACAAAAAAAATGCCTAACACTTACTTGCATATGTCAGTCTTCGATATACTCCCGTCCGTAGTCAACACATTTTTTCCAACGTTCTGGAAGCATCCCGATGCCTTTTTCAAAAAAGGCTTTTGGTTGGCGGCGTATCCAATTTCGAACGGTCTGGATGACGGCGTCATTGTTGGCAAACCACATGCCTTACAAGTCTGATGTGAACCTTCCGAACAGGCAGAAATTACTTGAGACCAAATCGGGGCTATAGAGTGAATGGGGCATAAGGTTCAATTTTAATTTTCAAAAGGTTTCCAATGTTGTTTTCGCCGTATTGGGGCGAGCATTGTCTTGAAAGAAGAATACCCGCTTTCCACCTGTTTTCCGCTTGGATCGGATTTTTTCTTCACGTCTGTTGCTTTCGTCTTTAAACTGCTGTAGGAAGCGACTAGTAGCTTGTATGCTCACCATTTTGTTCACGATCGTCAAAGTGCGTGATACCCACCTTGCAATAGTATAGATGGTTTTTTACGATATCTTTTACACTACCAAAACTGATAGACATCATTGCTCTAAGTGCTTTGATATGCACGATTAATGTTTGGCTCGGTGACGGATGTTCGCGGCCGACGATCATGCGGTTCATTCTCCACGCTCTCTCTGCCCACTCTGAAGCACTTATACCACTCAAGCACACGGATCCGTGAGAGACACTTTTCTCCATATTGTTGTTGAAATTTGTGGTGAATTTCAGCGGACGGGACGTTTTTTCCAACGAGAAATTGGATCACAATGCGTTGTGGTACCTTCTGTTTGATAATCACTCTAACAACTTTCAAACAGGACTGAATAGGTTCTAACCCAAACAGCAGGGAGGATAGAGGTTGCGACTTTACTCTTTCAAGGTCATACAGCTGTTGCGCAGTGCGGCTTGTTTATTTATTAATTTTGATTACGACATCCCTTTATCTACATTTTAGTGTTCTGTCAGCTTAATTTATTATCTACCATAATACCCATTACTAGGACAGACTCAACTCTTTAATACAAAAAGATCTTAAAGTCAATTTAAACAATTGATAAAGTTTTTATTGCAATTGTTTGTAGAAAATGTTATAAAATTTAATATACTAAAACAAACGTTAAACTTCTTTACGCACAGAAAAACTGCCCGTAGAAATTGATGTGAGTTTTATTGATGTGCAATTACACTAATGGAATTTTAAAACAAAGTCTACGCTAGGAAAAAAGGTTCTCGTGTATGTCATGGTTAATTGAATGTAATGCCAAGCTACGCTTTCTTGTTAGTCTACTGCAAACGTTTTTGTAAATAAAAAAAGTATTATTGGGGTTTTCTAATGTATCTCGTAAAAAATACTAGTTTTTTTCAGAAAGAAAGTGTCGGACGAGGTTACGAATTAAAAATAAAATGTACTGTTAAATATTTTTACTTATTTAACTATTTTACGTACTACACAACAAAAATTAGTATCAAAGAACAAAGAGTTTTTTGTATTTTTTCCTTAAAAATTTTTGGGAAATATAACCTTATTAGATGAAGGGATAAACTTCATCCTAATCACATTTTTGCACAAAAAAGATACATTTTTATGGTAAAACTGTTCGTAATGTTGTATTCAATTCTCCAATCAACATTGGTATAGCTAACGTTGATGTTGATTTCACTAGCAAAATCAGAGGTTCTTTTTTGGCTTATTCCTTAACTTTAGTGTTCTTGATATGACCTGGCGTAGATAACGAAGAGTCACTCGTGACAGGAACCTCTATTGACCTGAGTTATGAGTGCTTTGGGAGGTGTACTCCTGCCAGTGTCACGATGGAGGTTGTGACTCTTCATAAACAATGAGTTACTAAAGAAGGAACATAAAGCTTGGTTCTGGTTGATCTGTTAATGTACAGCTTTGCATCTCAGCCCTAAATTGGAATCGTGTGCATCATGCTAGGTCACTCCAATAACCTCACGCTACCAAACTTGGCGCGGATCTTCCTCCCGAAGAGAAGAAACCAGACAAGCTGAATCATCGACAGCGAGTTTGCAGTTGTAGATTAGTTTATTATGTCATATTTCGATGCAGGCTTTGGCCACGTAGAGAAAGAGCACACCAACCCTTAGTCATGCATTCTATTGCTTAAAAAACTGCCAAAAAGCTCTTGTGAAAGCTTTTTCGTAGTTGGTAAAAGATTAATCGGTTTGTAGTTCTAGGCGAACATGCTGAGTTTAGGAAGTCCAATGATATTGGCCTTTCAAGAGTTGGGGAAGTGGTGTGGGCAGAGAGTGATAATAGTGACGCAGACGATTGTTTTTCTTTGGAAAATTCTGCAGCGTCTGGTTAGGAATGGCTTCTACCTCCAAAGACAAAGTGGTCGACTTACTCGAAGTGGTTAAGGTCAGCGTTATCGTAGCTGAAGTTGTATTGAAAAAGCTTCAACTTTATTGATGCGCGGACCTTAACCTTTATAAACTGTTGCCAGCAATATCAAATGCCTCCAGCTTGCTTTCCTAGGTGATGTGGTGCTCCATGACTGTGGTTTTGACCTCGTTAGAAATCTAAAAAAAAACTACCACAAAGTTGGCTACATGGCTATTCAATGAGGGATGCTTAGCCAAGACCAATGTAATGTTCTTTTTGAAGATGCCGTTCTGATTTTCAGAAAAAAAAGCGTTCGTTTATGGGACTGAAAACTGTAGGCGGAGATCTGCAGGCAAATACCAAAAGTTTATCTTTCTTTTCATTTAGGTCATTCGCGTTTTAGATGGCAAGGGCTTAATAGACTATTTACGTAGAAAGTTGTTTTAGGGCGAAGTCATTCACACGGTGTAACCCAGCGATATTTCGAAGAAGGGTAAAGAGAACTTTAAATGTCCTGGAGAAAATTTTGAAAGTTAGCGGCTGTGAGAGTTTGATATTCATTGGAGTAGCATTATTTTCCCGGACCATCTGAACGTTTAAACAACTTAATGTTGCTGGGGTGGCGGAGGTGAAGCAGTATGCTAACCTCTCTAGTGCAGAAGCTATAACTTTGCGTGTCTGGTGTTGCTTGAAGTAGGCCAGGCAATTGTTGTAGTTGGCAAAGTAGGCGCCATCACAGTTGGTATATATGACAGGGTACTGTGCTCTTTCATGTAGTCTCCTAAGTGATAATTTTTGAACACTACACACCGCATTGGGGGTGCCTAAACATTTACTATCTGTAACACCACCCTACTGTCATTTTCTTCTATGGCTGCTCCACAGTGACTATGAACTCTATAACACGTTGGAAATCATAGATTTGTTTGTTAAATTGTTCCTCCTTCTACAAACATAAATGGCATCTTGTAGTACAATGCCACATATGCCCAATCGACTGCAGTGAAATCTCTTGTTACAGCAGGTCTTTAATCTGGTGTTCTTGGAACTTGTTTGATAGGTGTGATTTGAGTGATATCCCTATATTCGTACTCTGTTTAGGGGCGTGTTTTCAATTTTCTGAAGTTAAGGCAATTTTTCTTAAATTTGAGAAGTAGGGCCAGAAATGAAAGTTTCGCAAAACAATTGGCAACAATTTTGTGGCATGTTAGCATTTGCAATTCATGACATTTGCTGGTATTGCTTCGCAGCTACAATCTCTGCACTAATTCTTCCGTGCCTAGTTTTCATAGTTCTTTAGGGTTGCTTGTCTCTGATATGAGTTTAGGAAACTTTTTTCAGGTTTTGGTGGGTTTACTATCAGCAATTTTATGACGTTGTTGTGAAACGCAAAACCCGCCAGGAGTGAATTGCTTCCATTAGCGTGCGCAGTGTGCATCTAAGGCTGGATGATCGCATAAATAATGGGAAGTCGTACAGATGACTTCCGCTTAACAAAACGATCAGGATCTTCGAACACTAGTGACAAGCGTCTCTGCTTGTGTCTATGCTTGTGTAAAGGTCTTCAACGGTTTAGGGGATGTACTATTAGATCGTGAGAAAGTCAGCGTCATCATGTTGATTATGGTTCCTCACGAAGTGTAGGGTGCTAAAAACGGATCTTAAAGTTCAGTTATGGCTGACTTGGAACTTGTTAATATGTGACTTTGCCGCACAGCTTCAAATTGAACTGTGCGCATCATAATAGGGCGCATCTTCAATAACCTCAGATAAACTTGTTGCAAACTTCCTTCTGGAGAGAAAGGACCGGACAAGCTGTATCGTCGGGAGCAGCTTTGCAGTTGTAGACTAGTCTGTGATGCCACACATTGTTGAATACCTTGAATTCGTTAATAAATACTACATTTGTTCCAGTACCCGAAACATCCGGTATAAAGCGCTCCACAAGCCCCTATATGGTCGGTAAAAGATTAATCGACCTGTAGTTCTGAGAAAAAAATGCTGCATTTTCCAGTTTTAGATAGAATGCTGACGTCCATCACATTTTAAGGGCTTGTAAAGTGACAACAGACGGTGTTGGTGATGTTACGGACGGAGAAAATAGATTTCTTTGGAAAATGATGCAACATCAGTTTCGAAATGCTGGAAGACTTTCTCATAGATCGCTGGATTTAGATAGCCATGAAGCTTCTCCAAAGTGGTCGATGTGGTCGAAGTGATTGAAGTCAGCGTCGTTGTAGTTAAAGTTGTATTACTGTTCCATGCTCTCTGCAAAAGGTTAAAGTATATGCTAAAGTGTGTGGACGACGGCTGACTTGCTGTGAATAGGTAGTGTCATTACTAAAGTACAAAGAACATTGTGCTACACTTACCAATGACTTGCTTCACTGCTGTTAATAAACCAAACTCAGACCAATACGACGAGATAGTTATTCGCGATTCTAATACAGGATATTAAAGATGTTTTGAACAGTGGAAATGGGTCTGGGTGAAGCTTAAACTATTTACTTTGAATGATATTTAGGCTCCGTACAATGTTTCTTTGTAATTTCTCTGTATTATAAGGGTTAATACTTTTGGGACAGACCACGTATTTTAAGTATGCATAGAACTGGTCCTAATTTTGATAACCGATGACTATTCAAGTGTAATCGATAATACAGTTTGCTTAAAAATGGGAGCTCCATCTTGTTAAAACCAAAACTTGCCGCTCTGGCTTACACCTTTGTGTTTAGGCAGAATTTTTTCAAAACTTTTGCGATAGGTTAAGGCATTGATAGTATTATTCGTTAACATTTAGAATACTAACAGAAGAATAGAATAGCTATACCAAAACTCATCAAGTAAATACATTAATAATTCATACTTTCTTCAGTTTTTTCCTTGGTGGGCTATTATTATCTCGCTGATTATGGTCAGCAGGTTCTATATATCTTAGTAGTATGATTTTCAAATTGACTTTTACCGCAGTTGCTTTACATTTTGAGTCATACGAGAAAAATACCGAATAAAGAACTTCAGGGGTTTTGGATAAATTTGATGAAGATTTGTCTGATGCTTCTGTGAACAATTCATCAGATGAAGAATACGAGGCTGATAATTGTAACGACAATGAAGATTAGAATTTTTAGCAAGTTAACATGAAGATAGTTTATAATGAGGTGAGTTCAGATAAAGTTCTAATTCTACCATACTATCTCCAAACGGTGTACTTTGCATGAGGTCCACGCCAAACAGACCCTTGTGCCTAGATATAGTGTTACTCAAGACCGTTTCATTACGCAAACTGAATAGGTCACCTGATTGTTTTCTACGGTTATTTCCTTGCAGCTTGATTATGTACTAAAAAATGTTTAGATATCATATTATATAATAATAAAAAAAGAAGACAAAAGATCTGCTGACCCAGAAGAAACAATGTGGCTTGTGTTCTTAATGAGTTACAATAAGTTGCCCAATATTTCTGATTACTGGGCCCAACTTTATTATCGGAGCTATATTCGAATGATCCCCAGCAATCTCCAGCTTTTTTAAAAATTGATAAGGTTCTTACTTGCCCAAAAAACACATTTCAGAGACAAAGGAGGAAAGCTCCTATCATAGTATAGATGAATTTATCACAAAATTTAAAGGCAGTACCGAGTTCTCAAACCAATAAAAGAAAGAATAAAAATTTGTGACACGCCTATGTTCTGAAACGGCTCGAACAAACCCCCCAAAGACGAATACTCTTAAAGAGTGATATTTCAATCCTATCAGACACTTGTTTTGGACAGATTTTTCCTATCAATGGATATTGCTATCTATCAATTCGATAAAAACACCAATCTTCCAAGGAAAATTGAAAAAAAAATTGAATTTACTGTAAGCTAATAATAAACAATAGCAGCAATTGTCTTAGCGTGTATAATTCAAATCAAAAAAATGGTGGAAGAAATTACTTTATAAGTTGCTTCTAGATAGTGAAAT
Organism: Sinelater perroti; assembly: GCA_036346155.1. Lineage (NCBI taxonomy): Eukaryota > Metazoa > Arthropoda > Insecta > Coleoptera > Elateridae > Sinelater > Sinelater perroti. Next base: position 16,717,865 of record JARFIY010000254.1, on the reverse strand, counting down.
CGCCAGAAAGGAGATAAAATTGCTATAATTTCTTGTCCAACTTGCTAGAAAAATGATGGCGATTGGAAAACAAAATAACCATGTAAACGCAAGAGGTATGGAGTGAAACCATCAAAAGTAAAAAAAAAACGTATGCTGAACCTAAGTGACCATATGTCTATTGAGGGCACTACAAGTAGAAATCCGAAACTATTTATATGATGTGCCAAGCACCATTATTCAAATCGTGTTTTATGCCTTGTCCTATATAACATCACGATAAACTTTCTTTATCCATACATTCTTTGTTTACTTGTACATTTTCTTTTAAAATGAAATATTAGTTGTGTTTTTTGCCCTTGATTAGAATACCAGTGTAACACGTAACCTCAATCAATAAGATCACGTGTAAGAGTTTAAATATATTTAAAAATGATAGTCTAACGGTTAAAGAGAAAGAATTAGTAATGTCTTAATGTAATCATGTACTCTATCCATAAATCTGCTTGGAGTAATGCTTCTATTTTGGAATAATATACTGATCTAGTTTTTATAAAAAAGGTCTCAATTATAAAAGAACGTTTTTAACTCTATTTTTAAATATAGATAAATGAAAACGAAAATACCAGAGAAGACTATTAGTTCTTCTGCAGTATTGAAGTAGAAAATGTGTTGTTTGAGTTCTCATTTGTTAGATAACAACAGGATACAATGAGAAGAACACACAGATCTCTACGAGAACAAAATTCAGAATATTTAGAAACAAATGTCACTAGCGGTCTAAGGTTTTGGAGACGTAGTACCAAATATTATAATAGAAAAATCAAGATTCTACTAAAATGAAGTATAAATAGATCCAATGTATAAGAATTTTGAAGGTAATGTAAAATGACACATTGGAATTAAAAAACTTAGACCTCATTAGAGAAAAAGAAAATTATAGCAGTTCTGAGAAACCGAACAACTCGAAAACTACTGGACGGAGAGCAGCGGTGAGGATAGCATTCGACAGAGGAATAAATGATTGTTTCGGGTAAAATTAAGTACTTCGGGCAATTTCAGGCTAGTCAGAGCTACATACTATTAAATTTAGGAAAACTGTGACGCATCGAAGTTGAAAATGTCGCAGTACATGTAAAAAAACAACAAAGGTCGAATTAAAGCGGACCCGATCGGAAATACGGAGAAGTGTCGACGCTACCGATTAAGGAAGAAAGCCGAACGGAAAAAACCAAGCGGGAGAATGAAATTGGCACAATAGTCGATGAACAGCATCAAAATTTCGGCGAGTCAAATTTCGCGGGGTCCAGTGGTGTGGGGGTAGATTTGCAGCAATGGAACAGCTTCCAATAGACGAAGATTATTTAGAAGAATTCGACGTTCGATATATGGTCAGCCTGGAGATTATCACAGACTTCATAAGCGCGCACAAATTGATGAGTGGTACTAAGATTTCGGTGGGTGTGGTGAGAGGATTTACAGTAATACAATAGCCTCAAATGGACGAAGACTATTCTGAAGAATCCGACGTCCCCATAGGTAGTCAGCCTAGAGGTCATCGCTGACACCTCAAGAGCAGACAAAATTTAGCAAATGTACGCGTTCATACCTTATCGTCTTATTAGAAAGCGGCTGATATTCACTTCAACAGGACATTTGTTTCCAACGACTTTGGTTACAAGTGCAATCTATGTGATTGTTTGTGGTTCCAGTCTGACCGGAAGAACACGCAGAAGAAACACTACGGAATATTAAAGTCAATGTTTTCTGAAAGTGATGCGGTATTGTTCAAGTCGTGGGAGACCTGTAAACGATCCTTGGAGAGTGAAACCATGTCTGTCACTAACGGCTTTCGGTATCCACTGAAACCCAGTCATCTTCTTCCGTTGGATCCTATATTTTTGGTTTCATTGGCCAAAGCGACTCTTACCCAACCATAAGAGAAATTAAATAATTTATTACAAATTTACAATTCACTCAAAGAGGTCTTCTAACTATTGCCTCTTTAGATGTCTATTTGCGGTCGGGTGGTTGAGGTCGGCGATAAGTTCATTGGTGTGGTTTAAAGTGCGGTTTTAGCCTTATCTAGTTGCGTTCTTAATAACATCATTGATGAAGGATATTCTGAGGTCATTATGCGGGGTCTGATTTCCAATGAACCATTGAGCATTGGCCAGGTTACGCAGCGTTTTCGATTGAAAGGACCGTAGGTCCATATAGGCATTCAGATAACTTTATAAAGTAGCAGTTTGTTGAGTTGTCGTTTGGGTTTTAAGAGAGTTTTTCAGGCCAGTTTTTGATCCAGGTACAGTGCCAGGTATTTCACCTTGGTTTTTATTAAAATAGGGTTTAATTCTCCATCTATCTAGCCAGGTCTGTAAAAGGTATGGATGTAGCTGAAGTTTTTAGCATGGGATTAGTATCTGAGGACGTTATTGCAGTATCATCTGCGAAGGTAGAGCTTAATGTTGTTATAAAAAGGTCTACAATATAGAGAAGGTCCACGGACACTGCCTTGCGGAACACCAAAGTTAATAGAATGGTAATCTGAGAGTGAGTTCTCTACTTGGACTTGAAAGTGTCTATCAGTTAGGTAAAATTTTAGGAGGTAGATTTTAGGGCGTGGCTATCTGTTTATTTTAAACTAGAGTCCTCTGTGCTAAACTTTATTGAAAGCCTATGTACATCTAAGAACCCTGAAGCACACATTTTTTTCTCGGTTATCTTTGATATAGTTAACTATTCTGTTGTATTGTTGGATGGTTGAGTGACTCACGGAACCCAAACTGATGCAAAGAGTTAGTTCGTCTAGTGGTGGTATTTCCTTGATTATGTGTAGTAATAATCTTTTAAAAATGGTAGTAGGCTTATGGGTCTATATAAGAAAGGCAGGATAATTGACCAGGCGAGTTTAGATATCCTTCTTTCTGCATTTGGTCGTTAGGTGGTAATGGCGTGAAAATTTGAGCACCTTCTTGTTAGGTCTGGTCCAGCTTCTAACTGGTTTTCTTAGGGGTCTTAAAACATACAAACAGAACAGCAAAAGAAAAAGCAAACTTGTGTTGTGTTCAAAATTAGTTCTAATGGGTGCCAGATAATAAGTGCAATTGTTGAAAAATAAATTATAAAAGATACTATTAGACACAAACATTTTATTCTTAAGTATTATGATAGAGGGATAATTGACATTCAAGGAAAGGTTTCGAAGTATTGCAGCTGATTTTAAAGGGCATTATAGCTTTATGCCGAACATGGTCTAGGATGTCTTGGATTCCACATGTGATCCGGTTTTTGAGTTTCTCGATGCTATTGGAGGGGTTAATACACTCATTCTTTCAAATAATCCCAGAAAAAAAGATCACAGAAGTTGAGGTCGGGTGAATTACTCTGCCAATCAGAGAGAAACCTATCTTCAAATGCACTGGAAATCAATTCGAAATTGTTCAGCGTGGCTCCATCTTGTTGGAACCAATAGTCCGCCACCATTCCAACATTATAGACGGTGCCGAAATTAAATTTTGCGTTTATTTCTCGTGCCCAGTAGTATGCAAGAGAGCACCAATGAAGGTTGATGAAACAGAAACGGATGGGAAAGAAAAAACTTATCAGGGTATTGATTAGTCAGCGTATTTTCAACGGTTGTGCAGTGGAGATAATGCCAAACTTTTTGGAAGCGTCAGACGGCCGTTGCTGGAAAGATACCACTAATCGGAACACGATGACTAACGTCGCAGTGACTGGCCGTGTTCAAATATCCGTGACGCCGCCGGTCCCGGCTTGGGCGGCTTCCTCTAGCGCGCCTCCAGCTGGCGTGCGGGAATTCGAATGAGCGCCGCGCGCCCGAACGGCAGGTGGATGTGGAAGGCCACTTCCTATGAGTGTGCACCACCTTCGCGGTGACGTAGGAAGGTGTCGGCCTTGCCGGTTGCCCGCGAGAGAAAAGAGCTGAAAGGCAGCGGGCCGCCGCTATCCTCGTTCCGCGTTGGTTCTTGCACGGACCACATACGCTGTGCTCGCCGCGCGCTCGACCGTTCTGTGCGCTCCGACCTATATTGCGCGAAAAAGTTGTGACCACGCGCCACATGCTCTAGAGGGAACGGCCAGTGGTGAAGAAGACTCGGAAGTGGTGGTGCGCTGGGAAGATCGAACCTAAGGGACGTAACGGTAAGCGACAGTCCGTCATTGCGCTCCATCGGCTGCAACCTTAATAGTACAGCGCTGGGCGCGCTGCTAGAATCCAAAGCAACTTTCTCTTGGAATGTTGAGTAAAGGCCCGTGTTCGGAATGCGTAAATTAATTTTAGGCGCTTATACAACAGGTTCTGCCGCACAGTTGCTTACTATCTTATCGTTTCGAATTGTTCACTAGAACATGCAGTTTTTTTGAAAAACTTTGAAGTAAAATCGGTTGGTTTTAATTCATAGATGGAAACCAGTTAGAGGCAACAACCTTTTATGATAATTAAATGGCGTTTGGTTTAATTCATTCATTTGGGTTTACTACATATACATAAATACATAACACTCGCTACGGTATCTGAGATCTTACCTTGTTAGAAGAGTTGGTAGTATTTTGAAAGTTAATTCATCACCACCATGGTCATACCTTTCTAGTTCACTGTTGAACATGGAACTTTATTTCCTGAAGAGGTGATTTCATAAGTTCTATTGTATTAGCAAAGAAGAAATAAAACAAGTTTTTATGACAAATATACAAAATCCCTGACCCACTTGACCTCCGGTATGTATCGCCTTTAAAACAGGATGTAAAATTCTGATCAAACTTTGCGATTTGTGACACTTTCCTTTAAGCAGTAATTCTTACTTTCTTTCGCTATTTTTTGTCCTCCTTGCCACAATACTTATATCTATATTGTTATGTAAGTTGAGTGACGCTTGCTAGAATCCAAGAAACTAACTGTCATGTAACCAGTTTTCCCCTTATTGATACACGATTTTCTGTTATTAATGATAAAAATAAGCTTCGTGAGCAATATTTGTGTTGGCTTGTGGCTTGTTTTCGTCCAATCCAATAAGTCGGAAGTTTCCGTTTTGAAAAGGCTGCGCCTCATAAAATCAAACAATCAACGTCTTGGGCAAGCTCCCAAAAACTGATTATTTCCAGTACTTCAGCCGCTCCGGAACCAATGTGTTTGTTATTATTTATGATGGACAGTTCTATTTTTGACAACGGAAACTTGAACTTGCAGCTTGTATGAAATTAAATCAAATCAGCAATTTTCTTCACTTACTGCCAGACGTCGAATTGCGCTTCACCAATACTTGACGCCTGAAAGGTGTAAATTTATTAGCGCCGCTTTGTAAAGTCAACGATTCAACAATTTGGGAGATCTGACAATAAGTTTGAGTAAATCGAAAAGAAGATTTATGATTTTTTAATTTAATGGGCCTGGACTTCATAAAACGAATACAATTATCGCTATAGGCACAAAGTCGAAAATTGCAAAGACTATGGGACTCTTATATAGACTTCAAGGGATTTTCAAGAGCATTACACCAATTTTTGGGTATGAAGGAACCAATTTGGTGGCACTGGAGTTGTTAAGCCGCATTAGAAGTTTTTGACTTTTCCGTGCTTTATCTTGATGTCTCTAGAAAAACGATATTTTTTCAAGGTAGAAGATCGCTACTCATTGCAGGTGATGGTTTTCTGTCCACTGATACCATCTGTTTTGTTACGTGTCTTCAGCTTGTTTACCCAGTCAATAGACCCTTACCACAGTTTTGGGCAACAGTTTAACAAGTCGAACGCATTTGAATTTTGCACTGCAACTACGGTGAATACCTTAAAATGTTGTTAAATTTTGCACACGTGACTTTCGATGATAGTGGATCTCTATCTTTAGTAGTCTGGGCTAAGATTGACCTGCTGCTTTCACATGCATAACTTCAGATGGTAGAAGGTTGTTAATAACTGTAGACGATGTTTTTTTTTATTTGCTAAGGTTTTTTTTTGGTCTACTCCAAAGGTCTTTAGTACAGTTGTGGAAAACGGTTTAACAACTCAAGAGCTTGGATCTGATCCTTTTGAATTTTGTATTATAACTACGGTGAGCATCTTCATTCGAAGGATCTTTCACACATGTGACTTTTGATAATAATGGCCGTAGGGAATATCTTAAGAGTAACAACTAAGAACGACCTGCTGCTTTCAAGTACGTGATTTCAGGTGGTGAAATGTAACTGTTGGCTGCAGGTGATGGTTTTCTGTCCTTTGTTAACGTCCTTTTTGTTACGTATTCTTAGTTTTTTGGTCTACTGTACTTGTGGGAAGCGGTTTAACAACCCGAAAGCTTTGATCTGATTACTATGTATTTTGTATCATAACTACTGCAAACATCTTTACAGGAAGGACCTTCTAAGATTAGTTGCTACCTTTCTCACACGTAAGTCATTGCTATGACGGTAGTAAATTCTTTAAAAGAATGGTCTAAAATGGACCTGTTGCCTTTACATGCATGATTTCATATGATGGAAGGTTATCATTGATTGGAGGCGATAGTTGGTAATGTATTTTTTAAGTACTCTCAGTTTTTTGGTCTGTTCGAAAGGTTCTTAGTGCAGAAATGGTTTAATATCTAGAAAATAGTTATAAAGCATTGATCTGATCTCTTTGAATTCTGTGATACAAGTGGGGAAGGATCTTGATGCCTTTTGCACACGTGACTTATATTGGTGAATCTCTATTGGTGACTATAGATGCTAGCTTGCTACGACTGTGATGGTATCTTAAGAAGAATAACCTAAGATTGACTGCTACTTTTCATTCATAATTTTAGGTGGTGGAAGGTTATTACTGACTGCCCATTCCTAACTTCCTTTTTATTATATGCCATTTTTTGTTCTGGTCTAAAGGTCCTTGCTCCAGTTGTAGGATACCGTTTTTTTAACTCAAAACTAATTTCTGACACTTTGGTCTGATCTTTTTGAATTGTGTACTACAACTACGGTGAACGTTGAACCATTTAAAAGGATAAGCTAAGATTTCAGGCAGTAAAAAGTCGCTACTAACAACAGTTTTCTGTCCGTTGCTGACTTTTCTGTTATGTTTGGTCTGTTCGAAAACCCTTACCGTGGTTGTGGAAGAAAAGGTCATTTCTGGTGCTCCAATCTAAATGTTTTTGTTAGGTGTTTTCAAATTTTTGTTTCACTTTAAAATTTCTTACTGCAGTTATAGAAAACGGTTTAGCTCGAAACATTTAACTTAATTTCTTTAGATTTCGGTCAGCGACTTCTGTGAACGTCTTCACAGCTCGGACCTTCTGAGATTGAGTTGTTACCTTTTGAATACGTGAATTTTGGTGATGGTGGTCTTTTGTAACGACTGTTGTGGTATCTACAAAAGAATGATCTAAGATTAAGTTTCTTTATTGACATTTATAAGTTCAGGCGGGTTTTTGACCGTTGCTAACGTCTTCTTTGTTATGTGTTCTCAGTTTTCTGGCTTGGTTAAGGGTCTTTAGTGTAGTTGTGGGAAATGATTTAAGAACTCGAATGTCATTACTGATGCTTTGATCAAATCTTTTTGAATTTTGCGCTGTAAGGACTATGAATATTTTTATAGAAAGAATCTTTTAAGATTGAACTGCTACTTTTTGCCGATAGTGGATTCCTACTTATTACTGTTGTTCATATCTTTAGAAGAATCGCTTAAGATTGATATGCATAATTTCAGGTGGAGGGTCAATATCGATGGGTTTCGGTTACACATCTTCACTTTCTTATTTTACTCGAAAAATTCTTACTGCAGTTTTGGGAACTGGTTTAACTACTCGAAAGTCATTTTTAGTGCTTTGAATATATGTCGCTCATGCTACGATTGCTCTACGAAATGCTCCAAGATTGACGTGCATGCTTTCACATGCATGATTTCAAACAGTAGAAGGTTGTTAGTGATTGCAGGCGATGGGTTTCTGTCCATTGCTGACGGCTTTTTTGTAACATTTCTTCAATTTTTTGTTTAACCTAAAGGTCCTTCGTGCAGTTGAAAGCTTTGATCTGTCCCCTTTGAATTTTGTGATAAAACTCCGGTGAACATCTTCTAAGATTGAGTTAGTACCTTTTGCATACGTGACTTTAGACGATAGTCGGTTTTTACTGGTGATAATAGACAAGTGGTATCTTTATAAGAATGATCTAAGATTGACCTGCTTACAGGGATGATATCAGGGGGTTGAAGATTGCTGCTGATTGCAGGCGATGGTTTTCATTCCGTTACTAATGCCTTCTTTTTTATTTTTGTGTCTGGGGAAGAGTTCCTTAGTGTAGTTGTGATAAATGGTACAACAATTTTAAAGCCTTGGAATTTTGTGCTGCAACTGCTGTGGACATGTTTCTGAAAGGGATCTTTTAAGATTAAGTTACTGCCTTTTGCATACGTGACTTTTGACTGTAATGGGTTTCTACTGATGACTATAGATGTCGTTCTTGTTATGACCGTAGTGGTATCTTTAGAAGAATGACCTAAGATTGATCTGCTACCTTCATATGCATGATTTTAGTAGGTGGAATTTTGGTGGTGGTCCATTGCTGTCTTTTTTGTTGTAGGCCTCAGTTTTTTGATCAGTCATTGTGGGAAATGGTTTTTAAAAACTCGAAAATAATTTGTAAAAACCAGATAATTTGGAGAAAATAATCAGAAGCTGATTTGATTGGTACTAATTTGAAGATATTGGTAAATTGTAAACAAAAAATGGTTTAGAAGAATAAAAAGAAGAAGCGAGATTCTCTAATGAGTGTAAATTGCTACTTTTGCACACGTAGCTTGAGATAATAAACTGTTGTGGATATCTTCAGAAGATTGATCTAAGATTGACTTAGTGGGTTCAAATGCATGATTTAAGGTAGCGCAACATCGTTATGGATTATAGGTGATGGTTTTCTGTTTGTTGCTAATATCTTTTTTATTACTTGTTTTTGAGGTTGCTCGAATGGTCCTTATAACGGTTTAACAAATCAATAGTCATATTGTGCTTTGATCGGGTATCTAAATTTTATGCTACAACTGCGACAAAAATCTTCATAGGAAGGATCTTTTATGATTGATTTGCTATCTTTCGTGCAATTAATTTTTGATAATGGAGAGTTTCTATAATTCTTATCGTAGATATCTTTAGAACAATGAAGTAATATTGATTTACTGCTTTTATATGCATGATTTTGGGAGGTGAAAAATTGCCGCTGCTGATCTTGTTACGTATCTTCAATTTTTTGTCTAGTCGAAAGGTATTTACTGCAGTTGTGGGAAATATAGTAACTCGATTATTATATTTCATACACGTGACTATAGATGTCACTATTGTTATGACTGTATTAGATATCTTAAGAAGAATGACTTAAAATTCAACTGCTATTATCAGATGCATTATAGGCTTTGGAAGGTAGCTACCTATTGCAGGTGATGGTTTTTTATCTGTTGCTAACGTCTTTATCGTTATGTGCCTTTAGTTTTTTGTTCTGCTCCACAAGTCTTTGTTGTAGTTATGAAAAACAGCTTAAAATCTAGAAAATGGCTTCTGGTGTTTTGATTTAATCTCCTTGAAAGCCAGACAATTTGACAAAAACAAATAGAAACTGATATGGCAGGTACTAATTTGAAGATCTTGGTAATTTGCAAACAAACAATGGTTTTGAAGAATAGAAAGAAGAAGCGAGACTTTTTAAATTACAACTTAATGCAATGATATCATAACTAGAACTTATGTTGAATTGGTCTTGGTATGGTATCATATTTTGATGAACACCGACTCTATGGTAAAATTTTAATTAATTGAACTTTATCAGGAAAATATTGGATTTTTTAACTTCCGTGGAGTACCAACCGAGTTTTACAATTTTTTTGATTTAGTCTCTCCACTGCACTATGCAAGTTTTTTGGTGTTTTCATATTTATCTTCCATTTGATGAAAAATGTGAAAAGTCGACACCAACCTATTTGAGTGGTATCAAACTGAAATAATTGCGAGCGCTCTACATTTTTCTAGTAATGACAATACCAACAACTTACATTTGATGTAGAAACCTAATCCACATCGAAAAAATAAGGGCGGACCGCTGTTACTGTCATCTATTATCTATGATTACGATTCGTTTGACCCCTTGATGGGGTTAAAGCCATTCCACGGTTGAAATACACCGATGCCCCGGTTAGTTGGGCCGTTAACCCCGAATTTCCACGCAATGCCGAACCGGGAAACCCGGCGAAAATTCGACCACCGCAATTATCTGCCCTCGCAGCCCGCTCGCCAGCCTTGGCGCCTTTCGCAGCCGCATTGCAAAGTGTAACAGCAAACGATTTTCGCGCACGCAGTGACCCTGCCCGACCCAAATGTTGTTGCTTAGCCACTTCTTTCGTTACAAACAAGATTTCGGCGTGCTTTTAATTGTCCTATTAGTCTTAGAGCGGTGGCGGCGCTGCGAGGTGACGCTGGTCCTATAAATACGCGGTCATGAATTGTGCATGACTTCATGAAAGTGCGTCTTTAAGAACTATGGGCAGGCGCGGAAATTAAAATCGTGAAGGCTTCGCTTATTTTCATTCTTTCGTTACAACTGCTTGTGCCTTCGTTTGCTATGAGGTAAGCTTCAAATTCGTAACTAAGCGCGGAAAGCCGGTTGTAAGTCGGTTGGGTTCGAGTCCCGCTAACACAGGCTTTGTAGAACTTTAATGAGCAAAAACTAATTGGATGACGCAGCAAGTGTGGCAAGTCTGAGAAAAATGTGGTAACGAAACAGCAGATTGCCCACCAATTATTTTTTATTGACTAGACTGCTGATAAAACCACGAGAGTGATTAATGCGCTTATCTTGTACTTCCCTCATATTTAAATAAAGTCGATCGAGTTGTCATTAACGCTCGAAACTTGCGCGACAGTTAATTAGGGGAATGTGAAAGCCGGAAAAAACTGGTTGGGACTTTTATGATTTATAGGATCGAATGTCTAGTTTTGCAAAAGTTGGTCTATCCGCTGCCCTACTTTCAAAGAGCTCTGGTCGCGAATTTTGGTAGTTTCTTCAACATCCGACGATAGTTGCGTGGCCTAGAAGGATCAATTGTGGTTTCCCCATGACGAGCAACAATTGCTCTCGCTTCCAATTATAGTTGATAATTCCGCATCTCCATTACTTTAACAAATTCAGTTGCTTTATGAACATTCGCGTCATTATGCGGAAAAAATCGTTCGTGTAAGTAACACAATAACGGATAGTTTCATAGTCGGACAGATTTAGTATTAGCATTTTCAAAAATCTCAAACAACAAGATCTATTGTTGCGCAATCAATAGTTGTAGCAAGTATTTGCACGTGCTTATCGACATAACGTGTGGTCTTGAGCTTTTCGTATTTGTAATCTAATAATGCGCGCTTGAGGATCTAAATTCTAATATCTGCTCATATCGTTTAGAATACACCAATTTTACCGTTGAGTGGAAGAAGTGATTTGCAATAAAATTTTATTGCGTCCCATCTTTGATGTCTAGTCACGCCAAAGCCAATTATTAGATAAGTTTGAAAATATTAAAATCTTTCTCACAAATTGTAGTTTCAATTTATTTCTAAAAGTGGCTGATAGACAGTTATAATTATCTAGAGGCATTTTACAACTTAGAATTCATGATGCGTACTAGTATGGTCGAAGCTTCAAAATTTAGAAACGCAAAACTGTAGGCATCTAGAGGTTTTCTAAAGTATAAAAGTGATGATAGGCACTAAAAAAGTTGAAATGTTAAAGTTTGGTGAAGAAACTTTAGGCTAGAGGAATTAATAGAACTGAAGCAATGGAGCTTGTAGAAGAAACTTACAATTCAGAAACATCTAGAATTATTTAATAATACAAAAATGCTATCAAAATTAAGCCGATGAATTTTATTAAAGAAACTTAAAAGCACTGTTATCTAGAGGAATTTTGAAATGTGTCTAAAAATTTGAAATACAAAGGCTTCTAGAGGGACTGTACATACATACAACCTAAAAATGATTCAAGATATGGACAGAGTTAAAGCATTTAGAAACATTCTAAAACTTAGAAGCGCTGATATTAGGACAACTAAAACAGTAAAGTTTACTAAAAATTTTACAGTTCGGGGGCATCTAAAAGCATTATAAAATTTTGTAGGATCATAAGTCGAATTAGTAAAACTGCAAAGAAACTCTAGAGATATTCTAAAATTTATAAATGACGATAGGCAACAAAATTAAAACAGTAAATATTGCAACAACGAGAATGTTCAGGGTCATCGACAGAATTAGTAGTTAAAACGTTGATAGGCAGCAGCAGATTAGAAGTTTGCCAAAGGAACTTAAAATACGCTTTTATCTAGGGGAATAATTTTACAAGCAAATATAAAATTCAAAGAGCTTTTATAGGTACCACATAATTTAAAATTGGTCAAGAATGTTAACGAAGGCGAAACTGAAGAAATTCGAGGGCTTCGGGAGGTTTTTGACAATAAAAATGTTGATAAGGACAACAGAGTTGAAGCAGCGAAGTTTACTAAAGAAACCTGAAATAAATATATATATATATATATATATATATATATATATATATATATATATATATATATATATATATATATATATATATTATCTAGAGGATTTCTGCAGTTTTACATGGAAATCTGAAATACAAAGGCACCTTGAGGTACCAAATAACTTAAAAGTGATTAACGAAATTAAAACATACAGGCCCATCGAAAGACATTTTGATGATTAAAATGTTGATAGGTAGCAACTTGAAATACGCCTGAAAGAAAAAGAAAAATCTACGACACAAAGTTGCCTATATGCACTCTTCAACTTAGGGGGGGACCAAGAATATTAATGGAGTTGAAACAATGAAAAAATGCGGGAACATCTGGGGGTATTTGATAATTGCAAAATTGATAGGAAGCATTGAGGTTGAAGCAGTAGAATTTTGACATGCGTTGTTATATATAGCAACTCTAAAATTTGACAAGAAGATTTGAAGTACACAAGGCATCTATAGGAATCACACAACTTAAAGTTATAAAATACTAACGTAACAATGAAGAAGATTACGAACATCGAGAGAAATTTGATAATTGAAATGTTGATGGTTTGTTTAAGAAAAATACATATGTTTTTGACAAGAAAAGCTAAAATACAAAAGGCATCTAGAGGCACCACATAACTTGGAAGTGATCAAAGATATTCTGGAGTTGAAGCAGTAAATTTTGTTGCATAAATCTAAAAATTAATTACTTGAAGAGTTGATTTTAGCACAGAAACATTGAAATTTGTTTAATAAATCTACAATTTAGAAATATCTAGAAGGCACATAACACTTATAAATGTTTATGGAAACTAACATAGTTTAAGCGATAAAATTTGCGAAGATACTCAAAATTGAATGGATTTTCTAGTTATTCTGCAATTACGAAGCAATGATAGACGTTAGAAAAGTTGAAACAGGAACGTCTGATGAAAAAACACGTGTCAAAAGGCATTTGAGGTATTATAAAGCTTAAAAGTAGTAGTAAAGTAGCACTGTTGAAGTGTATCGAAGAAATGTGAGATGTATTGGTATTTAGAGAAACTTGATACCTTATTATTCGCAAATGATCAAAAATTTAGTAAAAATGCAAAATCATAAATACTAGCAGAGTTGAAACAACAAGATTTGTCAAGGAAATCTAAAATTCTAGAGACTTGAGAGTGATGATAAAAGGAACCTAACATCTGGAGGTACCTAGATGTGAAGTGAAAGTCATTATAGATACTAATATAATTAAAGCAATAAAGCTTACTCAAGAAATTTAAAACTCAGCAGCATCAAGTAGGAAATAAGGAAAAAAATTTGCATTTGGAGGAATTCTAAGGTATGCTAAAACTATCTAAAATACAAAAGATATTTAAAGGCACCGTATAACTTGGAAGTGGTCAACGATATTAACGAAGTTGAAACAGTGAGCAAACATCTAAAATATCTAAGCATCTGCAGACATTATGAAACATTGATAAGTAGATTTAGTGCAGCTGAAATTAAAAAAATCTACAATTTAGGGACATCTACGGTTATTCCAAAAGTTAAAAGTGACAAAAGGCTTTAGAAAAGTTAAAGCAATAAAATTTGACGCAGGAACCGAAGCCCTAAAGGCATTTTGAAGTATTATCAGTATAACGTAGAAGAAATTATTTTAAGAGAATTTAAACTACTTAAGGAACATAGAAACTGGAAGAATCTAAGTGATTATAAGTATCAATAGAATTGAAGTTTTTTGAATAAAGTGCAGGGATATCGAAAGGTATTTGAAAATATAAAAATGTCAATAGACAGCAGCAAAGTTGAAGTTGTGAAGTTTGTTAAAGCCATTTAAAATACACCCTGATGGAATTTTACCACTCAGAAGTGATTAAAGACACTAACAGTAAATTTCGTTAAAGAAACATAAAATTTGGGAGTTTTGAGAACTATTTGAAGATACAAAATTATTCAGAGACATCAAGGGGCATATGAAAATCTAGAAATGCTGATGTACGATAACAGAGTTGATGAAGTGAAGAAAACAACTAAAGCATATTAGTATTTGGAGGCATTAAGCAACTTAGAAGTGATTGGGAGGTACCATCAGGGTTCAAATAGTGAATTTTCTCAAAGAAACTTAAAACTTAAAATCAACGAGAGGCATTTAAAAATTCAGAAACGCTGATGTGCAATAAAACAGTTAAAATAGCAGAGTTTATCAAAGTAACTTAAAATACATTGTTATAAGGAGGCATTCTGCAACTTAGAATCGATTGGAGGTATTAGAAAAGGTTAAGAAATAAATGTCAAATAAACTTAAAATGTAGAGTTATTTAGACGTATTTAAAAGTAATAATAGAAATGATGTTGGGTAGTAATAGAGTTGATTAACTGAAATTTGCCAAAGAAGCTTAAAATGCATTACTATCTGGAAGCATTTTATAACATAGAAGTGATCAGATGTACCAATAGAGTTTAAGTAGTAAATTGTGCCAATGAAATTTAAACCAAGGGCATCAAAAGGCATTCGATAATATAAAAATCTTGATGGGCAGTAGCAGAGTTAAACCAGTGAAGTTTGTTAAAGCAACTCAAAATAAATCACTATCTAGAGAGATTCTATAATATAAAAGTGATTAGCGGTATCAACAGACTTCAAACAGTGAATTTTGTTGAAGTGGCTCAAATTTAGGTACGTTGAGCGGCACTTGAAAATATAGAAATATTGATAGGCAGCAGCAGAGTGGCAGCAGTCGAGTTTGCCAAGAAAACTTAAAATACGTTAATATCTCGAGGAATTATGTAATTTAGAGCTGATCAGAGGTTAAAGTAGTGAATTTTGTCAAACAAACTTGCAGTTTTTGGACATCTGGAGGCATTTGAAATTTTATAAATGATTTTAAATGACTTAAAATTTAGAAACATTGAGAGCATAGAAATGTTTATGTTTAAAGAGTGAATTTTGTTAAAGAAACTTAAGATCACCTACATCGAATGGAAATTAGAAGATACAGAAATGTCGATGAGCAATAGCAGAGTCGAATCAATGGATAATGTCAAAGAAACTTAAAGTTTTTTAGCCATAGAAATTCTGGAAGCGATTAAATGTAGGAAGTTTTGTTGAAGAAACTTCAAAAGGCACTTGAAGATATAGAAACGTTGATAGGCATTAGCAGAGTCGAAATAGTGAGGTGTCAAAGGAACTTAAAATACATTGCTATCTAGAGGAACTCTGTAATTTAGAAATGATCAGAGGTACTACCAGACTACCATCAGTGAGTTGAAGAAATTTAAAATTCAAGGGCATCTAAAGGAGCTTGCTAAAAAAATATCTTCAAATTTCTATTCCATGAAATCAGGATTGAAGCAGTCAAATTTGTTTAAATTAGTAAAATTGAAAGGTTAAAGCTTGTCGAAAAAATATGAAATTTAAAAATACTTAGAAGTACTCTAAAGCATAGTTCAAGCAGTGAATTTGGCTAACAACTTAAAATTAGAAGTGATCTATAAGCGTTTAGAAGGCAATCTCAGAAACTAGCAAAATTAAACTCTTTCATTGCGACTCTGTTCTAGCTTCAGAGTTTAATAATATACTGAAGATGTTGGTGCCTAGCAACTTATCTTTCTGTTCAAAATTCAAAGTGCTGATGCATCAGTTCATTGTGAAGTTTAATCTAATCTGATCGCTCCTCGTATTCCCAATTACAATACAATGTAAGAATTAATTTTACTGCTGACGTTTCTATTTGCACGCATTCAAAATTTCCGACAGAGCCCACTCAAAACATGAAGCTTCGCTACTAACACGGAAGCACGCTTTTCGGCTGAATTGGCGGTTTCGGCCGCGGTTGCTTTGCACAGTGTGTGCCATTACTATTACAGCTCCATTAGGTTAATGAAATTTTAACTTTTTATTGCCCCGTGGCTTACTAACCGAAATCTAGAGCCGCTTTTGCGTGAAAGGTGCGTCAGCGCGGAACTGCAACTAGGCTGCAGACTTTTAACGCTTCACTCTGTTGCTCCTGTAGGCATTTTGTGAACAATATTTGTTTTTACATGTTTATGGAGTGATTTTGCACTAGCAGAGTTGATTATTGCGGCCCTTCAAATATTTGCGTTGATTTATTGCGAGAGATAGGGAAATGGCGCTGAGCAATGAGCGGTCCGTGTGTTGTAGCACAAACTAAGTTTCTATGTGTTTGTAATTAAATGCTAAACGAGGTCTAATTGTGTTGTACAATTTCGTAAATGAAAGTACGGGTTCTCTGGAGGTGACGTAACAACGAAGATATGATAGGAGTACTTTTACAGATTCAGTAATGTACGAGGTGGGATCAAAAACTGTTTGCCCTAAAATTGTTTTTAAGACCAGATTTTAATTTAGGGAAAAATTGCACTGGCCAGGGACTAAATCGGAACGGTCACCTCCTTCCTAGTTTATTTTAGTTTAATTAATTAGTGCATTTTAAAGAATATTTTAAAAAATGCAGAATTTTCTCCTTTTTGTGGCGGAGCTATAGGTATCATAGTGGTGATTCTATTTTAATGGACAATTTAAGTCACAACACATCACATTCACTATGAGAAAAGATAACTGTTCTCCAGTAACTTTCAATGGTCATCAACTACCACATACAGAGACAGTTAAATATTTCGGGCTGCATTCAGATAGGAGACTGACCTGGAGAAATCATATATTCACCAAACGCAAGCAACTCGGACTTCAACTCCAAAAGTTATACTGGCTTATCGGCAGAAAATCCAAGTTATCATTAGAAAATAAACTATTAATTTACAAAATAGTTCTCAAACCCATTTGGACCTATGGGATCTCCTTGTGGGGTACTGCAGCTACCTCCAACTTAGCTATGCTTGATCGCTTCCAAAGCAAGGTACTCAGAATGATCGTTGACGCGCCATGGTACGTCCCCAATAATGTGATTTTAAGTGACCTACAAATTCCCACAGTGAAAAGTGAAATTAAAAAGCTCAGTGAGAGATATAAAGACAGACTGTTCGCTCATCCCAACCCTTCTGTGCAGCACCTTATGGAATATAACAACGAACCCAAAAAACTCAAGCGTTTTAAGCCATCTGATGTACCTACTAGATTCTAACTGTCATTGTACATTAATCTTTCACAACATTGTACTCCTCATTCTCATGAATATTATATTAAAACATTGTAAGGGGAGTTTTCGCTGGAATTCTACCCCACATGTCTTATTGTACTCATTTACCTATATTTAGTCCTGTAGAATACTTATAGCCTAATATTAATTGGCAGATTGTATAACTATTGGAGTTATAAAAAAAAAATTAATGGACGCGATATCCGTGGCAGGTATATATCGAAAAACCTAGGTGCGCGTTACCACGGCTAACTGCAATCTGGCAATTTTTTTCGTAAATCGGTCGAAGATAAGAAACTCTTAGCCTTCTTGGTAAATTTAGATGAGCGGCAAAATATTTCCTATAGGCGACTTTAAAGCAATTAAGAATATGACCATTTTAGGAAATATTTTTTCCGAGTTTTCGCTCCGATACAGAATTTCCAAAAATCGTACAGAATAAATCTTGAAGTATACTGACCTTGAATTTAATTTCTTATAATTAAAAAAATATATCTGAAAATCGACATCTGTTTCAGCATGACCGGCGAGTTCCTTCTTCGATACTTTATATGTGCGGCTCTTGTTTTTAAATAGCGTTAATTCGGTTTACAAATTAATTATTATTTTTTACTATTACATAGATAATTTGGTGCAAGTTATTCGATTACTTTTGAAAGACTAAAGTAGACAGGCTAAAACTTTTAGATTACACCATGTAGTTTGGATTCAGGGGAAATAATAAAACTTTTCTTGGGAAAAACAAATTGCTCGTCCTATTTTTAAAAACTGAATATAAAGTAAAAATAAATTCAATAAGGTGTTTCAAAGACGTATATAAGGGTTGATCTAACAAAAATTGTACAAACCTGCCATATACGTTTTCTTGAATAATCCTCACTTAAAAAAATCTCCATTTTTAATATTTAAAAAAGATTTTGTTTATCATGTTTATTTTGACATTACAAAAATAAGCTAAATGATATTTTGTAAGAATCCCTTTCTGTAAGAGTTTTTTATCGCTATGGTTCACAATAAAGGGTTATTAAACGATAACTACATGTAACTTGAAAATTTATTTTGTCTTAAAAAGGCTTTTTGATTTTGTTTACGTATTTTGATTACACTTTGATAACGTCAGTGTATGACTACAAGGGTGAACCAAATAAAAATCAGAACGTTTTACGAGTCCTGAGGTGAATGAAGAGGTGGAGAAAACTAAAAGGGGTTTTCCCGGAAGGTACTTCGCACATTATCGTTATTACTACATTGCTAGAGCAAAAACTACCCTTGTTTGTTGCGCAATGGGCTATTGTCAAGTGTCTAGTGACAGAAGGCATAGCTTGGGGCAACACACTTCAGAAATCCCAAGTGTATGCGTGTATGCAAAAATTAAGGTCTGTGGTTTCTCGCGAGGGCTAGCATGACCCAGAAAAATATTCGCGTTGTTCGCCGCCTTTTCGAGGATGACCTCCGTTCAATTGTTTTTAAAGTTCTTGCGAAATGCAAGATGTTACTCTACTTCAGACAAAGTCCAGTCCGTATTACTACCCCAATTCGACAAAAATTGAGTTGTTCTGGACTGTACTGAAACTTTGACGAGGATGTTGCAGTTAAAGAGTTCGTACGCGATCTCCATTTTCATATTGCAATAGAGGGAATAAAAAACCATCAATTTGTTGGTAAAAAATTGTGCTAGCATTGAAACCTGTTTTGGTCAAGAACATTATAACCATCAGGCAAGCAGCCGGCAGATGAAACATAAGTAGCTAAGACTTCACAAATTTTACGCCATGTTTAGTCTTTAAAAAGAACCTATCCATTGTAATCTTCACAATTTGATGCAACAATAATACTATCACAGAAGAACTACTTGATTCAAAGACTTGCACCGTTCTTAAAGATTTTTTCTGAATGATATCAGAAGCGCCATTTCCAAGAGTACACATAGGCGCCAAAATCCACAAGAATGGAATACAGCTACGACCCATTGTCTATCCTATTAGTGGCCATTTACAAACTGTACTTAATTATATTCCTTATAGTCACAGGTTAGACTTACTAGTAATTATGCCAGGAACTCGCACACTTTCTTAACCACCTTTCAAACATTTAGCTACAACTATAGGGGAAAGAACTAATGGTTAGTTTCTATGTGACGTTTCTAATGACATATTGCAACTCTTTCGATTAGCTATTTTATTTTGCAAAGCACATGTTAGTTGGATGCATCAATGTAAACCGTAATTTTATTTTCACTTTCTTAGTTGGTATCACAACGTCACAGCAATTTTTGTGCAACAATTGGTCTTAAAAATTTTGAGAAGTTTTAAGATATAATTTGGGGACAACGTCCTTGAGAAGACTCAAGTCTACGCGTGGTATAAACAATGTTTGGTAAGATGAAAAATACTGGAAAATGAAGTTAATCAACGTCCCCGAGGGTTAGCGTCTTGAGAAGAATATTCGCATTATTCGTAGCCTTTTCGAAGATGGTCACCGCTTAATGATCATTAATGCTTCTGACATTAGAAAAAGCCTAGGGTAATGATGAGTCAACCGAGGTTTTGTCCTGCTGTAGGATAACGTTCATCTCCATACAGCTGCCCAAATTTCACAACAAAATTTATTCTGGACTAGATCATCCTCCTTGTAGTCCAGATTTGTTGCTGTGCAATGACTATTTTGGACGATGTTGCTTGTGTCACAACCATCTTCATTTTACGCTAGCGGGACCAAAAAACTACTGATCCGTTGGGAAATGCTTTTCTAATTCGAGATTTTATAGAAAAATAACTTTGCACTTTCGTCACGTTTAATAAATTTAAAAAAAAATCGGTTTACATTTGCTTCGCCCTTACATGACAGTTATTTTAATTTCTAAAGCAAGCAATCAATTTTATGGCGTTCCAGATACTAAAATGCCTGCAGCAAAAGGGATTTTCTGACACATAGAAAACACAAATGAAGACATAAGAAAAAAGAACAAAAACTACTCAATTTCCAAAAAAAAGCAAGAACATAATTGAAATGATGTAGTCGTGTCCTCTTCTGATACTAGCCTTTTCAGTCGATTCTGCATTATTCTTACATACGATCTAGTGAAGAATGATAAAATCATTTCAGTGCTTTTCATGGTTTTTCCATCCAGAACTAGTCTTCTATAAAAAGTTCGTTTCTGGTTGCAATTTTAAGCTCTGGGGGACAAACATTTAATCAATAAACAAGTACCATACTATAAGTAATGGGGTTTTTAAGTTTTTTAATCTTCTGTGATATTACCAGATTATTACAAAAGTCTGTGCCCGATTTACAGGAATGTCGGAAACATGGAGCTTTTGCCCCCAAGAAACAGCAAAAGATGATTTGACAGATTTCGAAATGTTTTAATCTGGATAGTCGGCCCCACGTTGATCGATCTTCTGATAGTAATCATAATGTTAAGCTTGCTTTAGAGAAAATACCTTCTTCTTCTTCTACTCTTATATATAGGCTATTAGTCTGTTTCTAACTACACGTTTCGTGTAGTACTATCAGCTATGCTGGGCGTACCCTGGGCAGGTGGCTAGTCTAACCTGAAGAAAGTCTAACATGATATGAGTTTGCGTTTTGTCATTTAAAGAAACTTTCATTCACTTCCAAGCTCGATATATGGGTACAACTTTTTATAATTGATAAAAATAAGGACTATGCCTTTGCAGAAATTTCGCTCCTTGGACACTATTAAAAAGAACTTTTTGGTGAACACTAAAACAAGTACAACAACTTACAATCAAAAAAAGAGTTGAAAACAAGTAGGCGAAAGAGAACCTGTAGCCAAATTGGGCTTGTACCCAACGAAGGCTGCGAAACAATCATGGCAATATAGAAGTTTCCACGCTATTCTTCAAACCTTACTCCTTTATATTTTCATCTGTTTGACCTTTGCAGAGTACTTTAAATGAAAAGAAATTCGGTTTCGTGGAAGCGGACACAAACTAAATCTCTTTTTTAAAGAAGCCACTTAGTTTTTACGAAAAATCTTGTTAAACTTTGGAAGACCGTCTTAGAAAGTGATAGTGAGTATAGAATTGATTTTTTTGTTTTTGATATTTTTAAATCGGGCACGAATTTGTGGGATGATGCAATATTATCTGGCTATGACTTGAATTAAATTACTTTGGTATTTTAGATATAATATGTTGAAGTGTCGGATTATATTTATATTAATATCAATTTGTATCAATTGTTTGGCTTTTAATACCATAAAACAGTCGGGTAGATTTCAAAAGATTTTTATATGGGAAATAAAACGAAATACAATTCATAAAGGTGCATAGTATTGCATGGCAAGAATTTTTCGTGCTGGCGGGTAGGTTTACAATCATCCAATTATTATGGTCTCCATGCCATACATTTTTCATGTTTTAACTATCTTTTCTATAAAGGAATGTAATGTTCTAAATCCCCACTCACTGATAGAAAAATGTTTAATAGAGCACCGGAGCTTCTTTTCAAGCACAGACTATAATAGCTTCAAAGCATATCAAATTCAAAAATTTTTCTTAAATTTTTTTTTACCTAAACACGTCGTTTTCCAAATACTTTTTAGCAAGGAAATGTGATTTGATTGTCATAAATTTTACTTTAATACTTTTGGCAAGTGTAAGACAAGCTTGATGAGGTATTGGATTAGAAAACTACTATCGTTTGATCATCCCTTGGTCCTGGCTTTGCTTTATTCACAGTTGCACGAAACTAGAAGACTTGTACAGGTAACGCATTGCCGCTGCAATACTCATTTGCGGGTTTTGATGTGGTGACACAAAGACACCGCTTCAAATTTCTTTGTAAAAAGAGCACCTACGGCAAAACAATACCAATGAGTTAAGTAATTAAATTGTAACTTGCAAAGCATATTAGAAGGTATTTCAAAGAAGTCTAGGACTGACTGTATCCAAGTGGTTTAATTTCACATTGCCATTATTATTAAAGAGAAACGGCGTGATGAAAAGCGAAATATCATAAATTATAAGTATTCTTATTGTTATCTTAAGTAGAGGTGACTTACGTTCTTAATTAAAATTGGGAAATCATGTGATGTTTTAATGTATACCACACTATCGGCACTTCAATATAATTTAAAATAGATAAAAGGGGCCGCAACATTTGTGACTTATTTTATGGTCCTTGGGAACTTCTAAATTTTGAATAATTATAGCCTACACAACTTTATTTTTTGTATGTTTCACTTCTAAAGTCAAGGAATTTTTGTTTCCTATTCAAAAACGCTTGAGATTGACATGAGTTCTACGATTTTAGAGCACATTTTAGATTTTGCTGTTGGTCTAAAAAAACATTTTTTTATAAGACGATAAGTATATCTATCATATGTATAAATAAAAGCATATCGTGATACTCTTACTTACAGTTTTTCACGAATCATCGCAGACACTTTAAGTGGGAAATTCCTTTTATCTGGGTTTTATCGATACTTCTGCTTTATAAAGTGTGCATTACGCGATTCAAGCACATCGTTCCAATTTGCAGGCAGCTATGAGTGCGTCTGCGTTCGTCTTGCTGGCACTGGTGAGCACCGCGCGCGCCCTCCCGAACGGCGCCCCCACAAAAGTATGCCAGAGCATGCTACCGTTCCACCAAGGCGGCATACCGGCCCAGCAAGGCCCGTCCCCGTACACGGTGACGGCCCGCCACATCGGCGCAGATGTGCTGGTGAAGCTCAAGTCGAACATCGGGATACCACTCAAAGGCGTGATGCTGCAGGGCCGCATCCGAGACGGGGAGCTGGCTGGCCTCTTCGAGCCCAGCCGCGAGGTGCACGTCCTCGAGTGCCACCAGCCCGGGGACACCATCACGCACAATGACGCGCAGGCCAAGTCTGAGGTGGAGGTGCGTTGGAAGCCTCCTCTTGGTTACACGGGCCCCGTGGTCTTCAAGTATGTCTACCTCTCGCTACCTTTACCCCAACTTTTCATGCTGCTCTTTACAGTGCAACTATAGCTCAAAGCTACGACACGTTCTGGGTCGGCGTTGAATCTGAGAGGATGCAACTATCCGGCCAGCACCACCACGACCCTCCTTCGTCGAAGACTCCACGAAAACGCCAACCTCTCCACATTACATACCGGAACAAACCACATCTTCTCCTAAAGTATCAGATCCCTTCTACGAAGGTTGCAATGTAAAGAAGCTGTGCTTTGGTACGCCCGATGGTTGCGTACCTACCCAAAGCTGTGTAGCCGTAGTGGCAGTCACGGCTATTGGGGATCGCTATGAGTTCGAAATGAAAGCCCTGAGCAATGCCGCTTGGGTTGGCGTGGGTCTCTCCGATGACACCCAGATGGGAGATGATTCCGTCCTCGAATGCGTCAAAGATGGCCGTTCGGTGAGGCCGTATCTGTCCTGGACGACTCGTCAGCCCAAGTTTAACGCCATTAGGATTACCAATGTAAGCAAGAAAGTTACTCGATTATAAAAGTCACATCTTATTTGTCCACAGCCGCAACATGGCATACAGCTACTAAATAGCAGCGTTGTTGATGGGAATTTGTATTGCCGCGTCCAACGCGACACCAAAACCCTTGTAAACAATAAAGAGTTTGATCTTGTCAACACGAAGTATGTTCTTTTAATTGCTGCTGGAAGTAACTTAAGACGTAAGCAGAACTTTATTTTTAATCGCTCTACATACAAGTATTTGTTATGTGACTACTTTTAGAGAATTCGGTTGACTATCACAATTTGGGCTTCCTGGCAAGCTCGGAAAGCCGGTACCTGTCGGATGTGACAAGCGTTGAAGGGGCGTCCAAGATCCTGCTGCGGCTGCATGGCGCTTTCATGTTGGCTGCGTGGATTGGCACGGCGTCGTTTGGTACCTTCATCGCCCGTTACTATAGAAAGACTTGGGTCGGCAAAACCATATGCGGCAAGGACCTGTGGTTCGCTGTGAGTATTCCAAGCAGGCTGCTCGGGTACCGTAAATTAATGCGCTTCGTTATGCTTGCAGTGGCATCGCTTCTTCATGGTGGCCACTTGGGCGCTGACTTCGGTGGCGTTCATCCTGATCTTTGTGGAGCTGAAGGCGTGGTCGTCGGAGACGAACCCGCACGCCATCCTCGGGTGCATCGTGACCGTGCTGTGCTTCGCGCAGCCGATCGGTGCCTTCTTCAGGCCGCACCCGGGGGCGCCCAAGAGGCAGGTTTTCAACTGGGTGCACTGGTTTGGGGGGAACTCCGCCCACATTATTGCTAGTAAGTAATCCGAGGTGAAAGAGAAGTATGCACGACTTCGTTGCATTCCAAGGGATCAGCAAAAGAGTTTTCCGTTACGGTAACTGGCGCAACCCAATGAAGCGACGTTGTTTTTGCAAAGCCTCACCAAGGCCGTGGCCATTTTTATGCAGATGCGTGCTGGTCACGCGCTGTAAATTTGAACGTAGAATATCAATTAGTGTTGGGCTTTTTGATGACGCTGCGTTAATGGGAAGTTGATTTAAAAATTCTGTTTTAATGTGCTTGTTGGGGATTTTCGGTTATTAAAAAAAAACTCAATTTTGTACACTATAAATATTAAAATATAAAGTAGCAAGAAAATACTTAACATAATTTTGTTTAGGGTGTTCAAAAATGGTTGGCACTTGCCCTCAAAACTCTGATTGCGTCGTAGATTGAAATGCACGTCCAGTACGTATATAAAAACCATAGTGTCACGTGAGAACATCAGATGGCATTGCTAGAATACACAGAGGGAAAGGTAGTGAGTGTGTGGAATACCATAAAAACAGCGACGGGCGTCTTTATTTCTTTGGGAGAGAGAGTGATTGCATTGGGTATCTATATGAGGTATAATTGTGTGTGGAATGCTGTTGAAGAAGTCTATTTCTCTGGATATTGGATTTTAAATACAAAAGTAGTTTGTCTCGCAGATTTTTGCATATCAACGTCCATGAAGTCTTAAAGATAATTAAGGTCTGTGTACAATGAGTTTCCCATATTCTTATCGCTCAGCAGAAGTAAAAGCGCGTGGGGGTGTGCCAATAGTTGTTACTGCTGTACAGTGTGGATTCAGATATGTTCTGTGAGTGTCTGATTACCGTAGGTAAAGAACGTCTAAAAGCCCTCACAAGTATCCACAGCCTGGATTATTTCAGAATAATTGGTAATTGTTTTTTATGATCAGGAGGGAATTTTGTGCCTTCATGAGATATTTACTAGTTACCAGTAATATGAGTCATTGAAACGATTATGTCGATGTATTGAGCAACGTTGGCATCAAACGAGTATACTCTGGCGCAGTAAAAGAGACAGTGTATGTGTCTTTTAACGATAAGCTTCAGTGCTAGCCCCAAAGAATGATTTGGTCAGCTTTAAGAAAACTACCGGAACAATGATAAGAATCCATAGATATTGAAGGAAAATACTTCTAACAAAAAGTGTACCCACTTTTTAGTAATAAAAGATTCATAAGGAGACATCAGTTGTAATTGTTGAACGCCCCAAGTAGGCCCTAGAGGAGTACACAATTTATAAGGCATATAAATGAAGACATATGGAAGACTAATCAAAGGGACAAAATATTGAATTTCTAAAAGTCGTAATGACAATTTAGAATTCTAAAAATGTTCGATTGAAATAATCAGAAAGAGTACACAAGAAGAAATCATGTTATCTGTTTTGGACATATTAGACCATGTTGAGAGTTTGGAGACTCTTGTTCTTAAGATGTTACTTTTGATGATGTCTTCCAAAACTGTGGAGGTTGCCAACTCGAATCACGATTTAATAGTCTTAGAACAGACAACATAATATATCAAAATATTGTAAACGGTAGTCTAATTTTGCGGTTTTTAACCACTTCTCGGTTTAATCAAACGGATTAAGCAGTTTCCGGTTAGATAAACCATTTCATATATCACACTGCCTTATTTCGTGAAATAAAGCATTGTTCAAATAATTTATTTAGGACACAAGTCCAAACGAATGATTCGATAGCCGACACCTTCTGCTCACGGAAGTGAAAGGCAAACTTGCGTTATATTGAGATAAACCACAAGTTAATGTATTTTTTAAATGATTACTTCCAAGAGCAACAACAAATGAAAAATACTCCGTGATGTAAAAACCATTGAACTATATATTTTGAGCTTATTTTTCAACGAATTGTTCGGTTTCATGACGGGATTAAATCAGCGAAAGTCTACCCTCTCCAAATTCGCTACCAAAATGCGCATAGCTTAAGAGATTCCTCTTTGTCTGCTCTTTGGTTTAAAATCCGCTATAATTGAAGACTGGAGTGCCTATGGACTTTAATAATACTCTTTTTCCCAATGGATATAAGACTAGACTTTTTCCTTTTATTTCTCATATTATCTTTGCCATTTCTGTAACTTTAACAGTTCTACTTTTGATAGTAACGCCAAAGAATAAAAAATCCAGTGTTTATTTTACACGGTGTGAAATAAATACGATGGTTATTTTTTTTCAAAGTCCGATTGGTCGCTAAATGAAAATCACAGTCAGAATCAAGAAAATTTTATATGGAACAATGTGATACAACATTAAGCTACTTTTCGACGTAATCGCCGTTCCGATTCATCGTAAAAAGCAGCCGCCTGTGTTTGCAGCTCGTTGTTTGTGGCGAAAGTTTGTCCTCTCCAGCGTTGTAGTGATGAAAATCTAGCCAAGTCAGACTTAAGTGGGCGATCAAAACTTCCCATCCAAAACGCTGCAGGAGGATCGTTCTTGCAACTGCAGTGTGCGGCCGCCCAGTGTCATGAAGAAGGACAATGCCTGACGACAACATTCCTCTTCTCTTGTTCTGAATTGCCCTTCGAAGACGTTGAAGAGTCTTGCTGTACGAAGCTGCAGTGATGGTTGTGCCACGTGGCATGAATTCCACCAAGAGAACACCTTTACGGTCCCAAAACACTGCAGCCATACACTTTTTGGTGGAGAACGTGCGCTTGAACTTCACTGGTTTACGACTCGGAGAGTGTGAATGCATCCACTGTTTGGATTGCTCTTTCGTTCCTTCAGTTTCGTAATGGACCCATGTCTCATCTCCTGTGACAATTTTGTCCAAAAACTCATCTCCGTCGTAATGGTAGCGCTGGAGGAAGGTTAATGCGGCGCCCATTCGCTGAGTTTTGTCATGGTCGGACAGCATTTTGGAAACCCGTCTCGCGCAGAGTTTGCGGTACTCGAGTCTTTCACTCACAATGGTATAGAGAGCTGACCTTGAAATTTCCGGAAACAAATCACTTAACCCAGAAATTGTGAACCGACATCTGTGCGTCCAGCACCAAAGTTCCTGCACCATTTCTGCCCTTTGCTGTCACTCATGAACGTTTCTCCGTACACTTTACTCATTCGTCTATGAATATCAGCTGCATTGCTTCCTTCAGCATGCAGAAATAGAATAACTGAACGCAATTCACATTTGGCGGGAGACTCTATTTTTCGAAGCATGTTTATGTGTTCCTTACGTACTCAGAAATGACAACCGCGAATCAACGCGTTCCCCGGGCCAACTACAGACACAGCGCAAGACGTCTGCGCACAGACCTAGCGGATTTTTCCTGAAGCTTTCATTTGGCGACCAATCTGACCTTGAAAAAAATAGCCCTCGTTTATAGAAAGAACTTACAGTTCATCCCATAAAAAATGTAATATAATACAAAATTAAAAAAATGTAATTACCATGAATTTGTTTTCAGTTATCACAATATTCTTCGCGGTGAAGTTAAACAAAGCCGAGTTACCGCAATGGTTCGACTGGATACTGGTCGCGTTTGTGGTGTTCCACGTAGTTATGCACTTGATATTATCGGTAGGTATCGCAATCCTTGCGCATTCCTGTAGCTAACGGCTGGTTGAACCAATAGATACTGGTGTGCGTATCGGACAACTCTTCCAACCAGCGAGTGACGTCCTTCCCCATGAAGGACCTCAACACGTCCGGGAAAATGCCGGGTCAACTGGTGAACGCTGACGCTCCGGTAAGGTATCGCGTGGGCTGCTGCGTGCCCTTTCTAAATGCCGCTAATTCCAGTTGTCGGGAGCTCGCAAATTGTTGATGGGGCTGTACGTGCTGGTCGTGGGCGGGCTGACTGTGGCCCTCATCGTGGTGGCAGTGATAGTGCCGATCGAGTAGACCAGATAGTATTACCTTCTCTTCTGAATGCACTGATGTATCTCTTAAGTCTACGTTTAGTCTTCGACTTGTTTTAACGACTCACTCTCGCATTTTATAGGTGTAACATATTTAAGTGATTAACCGATTGTGTTTGTTCTTGTATATAAAGTATTGCACGTTGTTAGTTAGATACTGTTTTGTTACCTTTTTTAATATATGAACGAATAAAATAGTACAATAGTTTTGTGGATCATATTGGTTGATTTGCTTGAAACGAAGGAGTATTTTGATACCTATCAACAAAAAAGCTTGTCAGACACATAGTAAAATAAAAAAGTTGTGTTCTGGTTTGTAAAATCTAAACTTTAATCTCTTTTCACGAGAATTTAGCCAAAAAAGTTACTATCACAAATGGTTAAAGACACTTGGCTTCTGGATACCAAATACCCGAATAAGGGGTAATAATGATACGCAACAACCTTATAGTGAGAGCAAACTATGGAAGCCTTAACCTTTCAGTTTACGTTCTCTCACATCCCAGGAAGCAAAAAAAAGCGTAGAGGATAAGGAGAGGTTATCATTTTTCATTAGAATGAAGAAAAGCAAAACTACCTTGTAAATATGACTACATTTTTCATAGAATATGTAAAGGCGACCTAAAATTCCAGCAATGAAACTTAATTTTGTGCACCTGCTTTCCATGCTGTAGACAAACTCAATCGAGAAGAGTTAACTATAAAAACAACTGAACTGGTGGAAAAGAAGAAGCATGGAAAGACAATATTGTTCAAGTAGTTAGTCTTAGAATACTTTTTTGGTTCTGAGAGCAATATCAAAAAGCAATAGTTTATCATTACCATGTTTTGACCCTTTTTACTTTTTACAAGCGTAACCATCTCCCCTCCTCCATATGTCGGAAGATATAAATTACCTGTATTGTGTTAATACGGTGCGTTTATTTCAATCTCCTTTTGCTACCATTTTGCCAAAACATATTTAAGATTGAGCCGTACAGAATTCTATAGTTTATTTTTTTCAGAATCAATCAATCAAGGAAGTAACAAAAATGGAGAACGGAAAATATGCTCAAGTTGTAATAAGTTAGTTTGTTACTGGAATACTTGCGTTTAATATTTCTTCAAATTAGAGAAATACTTAGAATAAAAGCTCTAAAAGGTCCCTCCGTACTTCTATTTCAAAAATTAAAAAACATGGAAACCTTTTAATGTAATTTTAATACTTTACACCAACGTCTTTGCACAACAATATGCTTATAGAAATGAAATCACTCTTTCTATTTTGCAATGTATCAGGCATAGTTTGGTGGTTTGGTAATAATTGAATAGAACAAATTTTGTTTTGCTTGAAATATAAAACAAGGCATTACTTAATTGCCAAACAATTTCACCCAAAAAATGGAAATTCTACAATTTTTTGCTTGACAGGCGATACATTGCTAAAGGCATTGAACTTTTTTTATTTGCGAAACAAAATCTAACTGATTAGCAGGTCTGCAATTTTTATATTACAAACCCTAAAAGTGATTATCATCCATGGTATGGATCAGGTGAAACTTTAATGGTCGGTTGCATAAAGGTCCGTCAAAGCCTTAGTTACCTGACGATTAAAACACTGTCGGGCTCTAATTATGTTGCACCGCTGTTCTCGGTTTTGCTTATTGTTTAACCGCAGATTCCAAATACGTCATGGGCCTTGAGCTAGCCAACAGTCGCTGGTCGTTTGCCTCACGAAATATTTAGCTTGCGGTGAGATTAAGCAGTAAGTTAGATACCGGATGTATCCGCTTAATGTGTGCTGCAAACTAATTTTTCTGCGTAGCTGATAACGCAGTACAAGACGTTGGTGCTCTTTAAGAAGACGTGGCAAATAGCTTGATACTGCTTATCTTACCATAGAAGTACAAGATATTAAACGAACAAAGTAACATTAAAGAAATGTGAATAAAAATATTAATAAAGATTCTTCAACTCGCATACATGTTTTTTTTTTTACTTTTAAGACATTTATTACAATCTCCTACTATAGCGATAAGCAAATCAAACCATTACAGTATCATGGTGTTTGTAACAGCCTGTTAAAATAATCGCCCATTGAGGACTCTCTTTATAGGTTCGGTTTTGCGACTGATTGCAGTTATTGCTAAATATCTAATTATTTAAAACGAAATGGAAGGTCTAACGGTTTAATAGGTTTGAGAATATGTACATGTCCGCTATTAAAGACATTTTACATTGCACTGAACTTTTCCTTCTTTCACTGTCATCACTTTTAGATGTTCTAGAATTTCTTTGTTAGGAACATAATAGACTCCATATTAATTTTAGCATTGTTTCCTCTTTGTCCAAATATGTGTTCTCTAGGTTAAGCTTTTATAAAGTTGCGTGCCGGGGCACATCACATAGTCCACTTGAGGAGAATCTTTGTCCATTCATGCTAAGTAGATTAGTATTTGATTTTATTTATATTTCGTTGTAGTATTTATGCTACTTTAATTAAGTCTTGGTGCAATGTTAGGATTGCCATATCATGTTGGAATGATAGTGTTAGGATTGGTAGGCACTTCAGCTGTGCATATAATATACAAGACCGGTCCCAGAAAGCTCCCTTGAAGAATTTCGGATTGAATGGTGAATAGATTTGAAGTTGTTTTTACAAACTTTACTTGAAAAGACCTCTCTCCAAGGCAAGATTTGCTTATCATGTAGTACGGATGCGGCATGAGCTGTACGTCGGTTGTAATACTAAGATATATTTTCGCTAAGTTCTTAAATAAAATAAATAAAATAAAATAATAATAAAAATAAAATAAAATTTGTTTATTTCGAACCGGAATTCATAGTATTAGTAACAATAATCTTAAAACTATGTTAGTAAACAAAAATAAAAGATCTAAAGAAGTCATAACAGGACACCGCCACTACACATATCGATTATATGTAATTGCGGTATCCTTGGTTAAATGGACGTTGTGTGCTGCATAATAGCCACTGTCCACAAGTCTGTTGGCCACAGTCTTCAGGAGGCTGTTGAACTGCCACGGACCCGCTGTAGCAGGGATGCAATTCGGGTTCTAATGATGGCTAAAAGCATACCGCCGCAACAAGCGCCCTGAAGGCATTATTATATTGGGTGCGCAGGGTCCTATATGCTCCCTGAGTATAATTCATCCACAGGCTGCACGTGTACAAGGAGTGACAGTATGCTTTGAAAAGCGTGATTTTAACTTGTTTAGAACAACGTGCGAATAGCGTGAAAGCATATTAGCCGAATGCACAGGGCCCTGCGCTCCCGTTCCATGTCCATGTCATCCTTCAGCAATTCCGTGACCCAATGCCCCAGGTACTTAAAGCTGGTAACCTGTGCTAACAGGATCCCATTGAGCGTTATTGGAGGTACTTTGTAAGACTTACTCCCAGCCTTGAACACAAGAAGTACACTTTTAGTTGCGTTATACCTAAGACCATGAGTCACAGCGAATCGCTCACAGATGCCCAGAAGTTTAACAAGAGCACTTATTGATGGGCACAGCAGCACCATATCGTCTGCGTAACTGATGTTGTTGACAAAGGTACCGTCAACAGAACAACCAACTCCAGCGCTACTGAGCTCATCAATCAACCTATTAACATATATATTAAAAGGGTAGGCGAGGTAATTCCCCTGCCTTACTCCGCATTCTAAGCTGTAAGAGCATGAAACACCTCCAGACCATTTCACATAATTTTTCTGATGAGCATACCAGTATTGTAAGAAATGTATAAACTCATGTGGCATGTTTGTGTCCTCATAAAGTTTTTTCCAAAGAATATTATATTGAACCAAATCAAAGGCTTTGACAGGTCTAGAAATACAGCATAAACAGGTGTATTTCTACTGTGTTGTACTGGACAGACTGCTTAAGACACAAGACAGCGGCTTCAGTAGACAGACCCGGCCTGAAACCAAACTGTGCATCATGAAGTTTAACTGGGAGCTAAGCTGCAGGTCCAGTAGTCTGTCCAGCACCTTAGCCACTATGGTTGCCAATGATATTGGTCGGTAATTGGATTTGTCACTAACATCACCAGTCTTATTTTTACTATAGGAACAACTAATGTTTTTAACATACTATCAGGTAGGTAGCCGTGATTTAAGCAAAGGGAAAAGAACAAGGCTAGAACTCGTGATAGGTGTACGCCAGCATGTTGCATATGTTCTATGCTTAAGTGATCATGACCAGGAGACTTCCCCCTAGTCATTTTACTCAACACAAATCTTATATCCTTTGCTGTAACCACAGCTGGTTTTCCACTAGTCTAGTGTATGTCAGAGAAGCAAGTATTTGTACTATCTGTTACACCCAATGGTGGCTGCACCTTAAAACTATTTCTGAACATTTCGGCTATGAGCGCAGGGTCACTTAACCCATCCACATTTGCAGGAATACTAGGTTTAGGGTTTAGCCTTCTCTTAAAGCTTAAAAGGTTCTTAAGTGTTTCGAGTTTTCTGAAGACCAGCGTAAAGGGTAAGCCCATTGATGTGCATTACTGCTGGCTGTTTTAGTCTTGTTGGAAAAGCGAATGAAAAACTCTTTAATTAATGCTTGCTTAAGCTCGGGTGCTTCTTAATTGGGTATTGTGTACATTTTAGTCCACTTGGCAAAGTAGTCCATAGCTATTACCACTTAACTGGAACAGGCTAGCAATGTTGACTGCCAATTTTATAATTTGCATTAGGCATTACTTAATTGTCAAACAATTTCACCCAAAAATGGAAATTTACAATTTTTGCTTGACAACGATACATTGCTAAAGCATTTAACTTTTATTTGCGAAGCAAAATCTAACTGATTAGTATCAGCAGCTCTGCAATTTTTATATTACAAACCAAAGTGATTATCATCCATATATGGATCAGGTGAAACTAATGGTCGGTTGCATAAAGGTCCGTCAAAGCCTTAGTTACCTGACAGTCGATTAAAACATTGTCGGGCTCTAATTATGTTGCACCGCTGTTCTCGGTTTTGCTTATTGTTTAACCGCAGATTCCAAATACGTCATGGGCCTTGAGCTAGCCAACTGTCGCTGGTCGTTTGCCTCACGAAATATTTAGCTTGCGGTGAGATTAGCAGTGTTAGATACCGGATGTATCCGCTTAATGTGCTGCAACCAATTTTCTGCGTAGCTGATAACGCAGTACAAGACGTTGGTGCTCTTTAAGAAGACGTGGCAAATAGATACTGCTTATCTTACCATAGAAGTACAAGATATTAAACGAACAAAGTAACATTAAAGAAATGTGAATAAAAATATTAATAAAGATTCTTCAAATCGCATACATGTTTTTTTTTTACTTTTAAGACATTTATTACAATCTCCTACTATAGCGATAAGCAAATCAGACCATTACAGTATCATGGTGTTTGTAACAGCCTGTTAAAATAATCGCCCATTGAGGACTCTCTTTATAGGTTCGGTTTTGCGACTGATTGCAGTTGTTGCTTAATATCTAATTATTTAAAACGAAATGGAAGGTCTAACGGTTTAATAGGTTTGAGAATATGTACATGTCCGCTATTAAAGACATTTTACATTGCACTGAACTTTTCCTTCTTTCACTGTCATCACTTTTAGATGTTCTAGAATTTCTTTGTTAGGAACATAATAGACTCCATATTAATTTTAGCATTGTTTCCTTTGTCCAAATATGTGTTCTCTAGGTTAAGCTTTTATAAAGTTGCGTGGGGCACATCACATAGTCCACTTGAGGAGAATCTTTGTCCATTCATGCTAAGTAGATTAGTATTTGATTTTATTTAGATTTCGTTGTAGTATTTATGCTACTTTAATTAGGTCTTGGTGCAATGTTAGGATTGCCATATCATGTTGGAATGATAGTGTTAGGATTGGTAGGCACTTCAGCTGTGTATATAATATACAAGACCGGTCCCAGAAAGCTCCCTTGAAGAATTTCGGATTGAATGGTGAATAGATTTGAAGTTGTTTTTACAAACTTTACTTGAAAAGACCTCTCTCCAAGGCAAGATTTGCTTATCATGTAGTGGATGCGGCATGAGCTGTACGTCGGTTGTAATACCAAGATATATTTTCGCTAAGTTCTTAAATAAAATAAATAAAATAAAATAAAATAAAATAAAATAAAATAAAATTTGTTTATTTCGAACCGGAATTCATAGTATTAGTAACAATAATCTTAAAAACTATGTTAGTAAACAAAAATAAAAGATCTAAAGAAGTCCATAAGCAGGACACCGCCACTACACATATCGATTATATGTAATTGCGGTATCCTTGGTTAAATGGACGTGTGTCCAGTGCTGCATAATACCACTGTCCACATCAAGTCTGTTGGCCACAGTCTTCAGGAGGCTGTTGGAACTGCCACGGACCCGCTGTAGCAGGGATGCAATTCGGGTTCTAATGATGGCTGAAAAGCTATCAACCGCCGCAACCCCAACAGCGCCCTGAAGGCATTATTATATTGGGTGCGCAGGGTCCTATATGCTCCCTGAGTATAATTCATCCACAGGCTGCACGTGTACAAGGAGTGACAGTATGCTTTGAAAAGCGTGATTTTAACTTGTTTAGAACAACGTGCGAATATGCGTGAAAGCATATTAGCCCGAATGCACAGGGCCCTGCGCTCCCGTTCCATGTCCATGTCATCCTTCAGCAATTCCGTGACCCAATGCCCCAGGTACTTAAAGCTGGTAACCTGTGCTAACAGGATCCCATTGAGCGTTATTGGAGGTACTTTGTAAGACTTACTCCCAGCCTTGAACACAAGAAGTACACTTTTAGTTGCGTTATACCTAAGACCATGAGTCACAGCGAATCGCTCACAGATGCCCAGAAGTTTAACAAGAGCACTTATTGATGGGCACAGCAGCACCATATCGTCTGCGTAACTGATGTTGTTGACAAAGGTACCGTCAACAGAACAACCAACTCCAGCGCTACTGAGCTCATCAATCAACCTATTAACATATATATTAAAAAGGGTAGGCGAGGTAATTCCCCCCTGCCTTACTCCGCATTCTAAGCTGTAAGAGCATGAAACACCTCCAGACCATTTCACATAATTTTTCTGATGAGCATACCAGTATTGTAAGAAATGTATAAACTCATGTGGCATGTTTGTGTCCTCATAAAGTTTTTTCCAAAGAATATTATATTGAACCAAATCAAAGGCTTTGGACAGGTCTAGAAATACAGCATAAACAGGTGTATTTCTATTTCTGTGTTGTACTGGACAGACTGCTTAAGACACAAGACAGCGGCTTCAGTAGACAGACCCGGCCTGAAACCAAACTGTGCATCATGAAGTTTAACATGGGAGCTAAGCTGCAGGTCCAGTAGTCTGTCCAGCACCTTAGCCACTATGGTTGCCAATGATATTGGTCGGTAATTGGATTTGTCACTAACATCACCAGTCTTATTTTTACTATAGGAACAACTAATGTTTTAACATACTATCAGGTAGGTAGCCGTGATTTAAGCAAAGGAAAAGAACAAGGCTAGAACTCGTGATAGGTGTACGCCAGCATGTTGCATATGTTCTATGCTTAAGTGATCATGACCAGGAGACTTCTAGTCATTTTACTCAACACAAATCTTATATCCTTTGCTGTAACCACAGCTGGTTTTCCACTAGTCTAGTGTATGTCAGAGAAGCAAGTATTTGTACTATCTGTTACACCCAATGGTGGCTGACCTTAAAACTATTTCTGAACATTTCGGCTATGAGCGCAGGGTCACTTAACCCATCCACATTTGCAGGAATACTAGGTTTAGGGTTTAGCCTCTTAAAGCTTAAAAGGTTCTTAAGTGTTTCGAGTTTTCTGAAGACCAGCGTAAAGGGTAAGCCCATTGATGTGCATTACTGCTGGCTGTTTTAGTCTTGTTGGAAAAGCGAATGAAAAACTCTTTAATTAATGCTTGCTTAAGCATGGGTGCTTCTTAATTGGGTATTGTGTACATTTTAGTCCACTTGGCAAAGTAGTCCATAGCTATTACCACTTAACTGGAACAGGCTAGCAATGTTGACTGCCAAT
This sequence comes from Sinelater perroti, assembly GCA_036346155.1. Classification (NCBI taxonomy): domain Eukaryota; kingdom Metazoa; phylum Arthropoda; class Insecta; order Coleoptera; family Elateridae; genus Sinelater; species Sinelater perroti. Next base: position 16,681,062 of record JARFIY010000254.1, on the reverse strand, counting down.
TTTTTAATTTGCATTAGGCATTTATGTCCCATCATGTAGGTGATGTAACATCAACACTTTAATTAGTGACATCGATCTTCTTCCAGAAAATCATCTTTAAATCCATAGACATTTTATTATACGAAATAACTCCTACCACGGGATTTGTACCAATCTATCTCCATGGAGGTCCCTCTTCTTAATGGTTCTAGTTCAGCACTTAGTTAAGTTTCTACGTTGGCAGCCACCATTTGTAATTCATAAACATTTTCTTCTAATCGCGACCGATAGGGCGTTTGCTTTAATTACTGCAATATCTGTGTTACGCCCGAGTGGACAGGATACAGAGTTGATAATTTGTCTTGGAATTCACTTGAAAACACCTTTGTTTAGATACGACTTGATTATATTAAAATAGCCCGGTGGTAAAAGGCTTTTGATTTTGAACAGCAAGCCATTTAGTCAGACTTTATCAAATGCCTGGCTATTGCCTAGAAATGCTGCAGAACAATATATTTTTTAATGTAAGTCATGGTTTATTCTAGTCACTACTCTGTGTATCAGTTCGATGACCCTATGACCTTTACGAAAACCGAATTGATGTTTTGGCAAAAGTTCGTGTTCTTCAAGGATTGGTCTTAGTCTGGACAAGATAAGCTTTTCAACACTTTCGACAGTATCGGGTCTTTTCTAGGTTTTAAAATCATTAGTATTTTAGCAACTTTCTATTGCTCTTGGAAGATTTGCAGTCGAAAAAGGGCGTTGTTCAAAAATGGTAAAGCTTTGAAGTCCTTTTCGGGTAGTTCTTTGGGGTTTTGATCGTTATCCATCTGTTCCATTCATCATTGCTTCGATCTTGTTGTCTGATTGTTTTGTTAGATTGAGGATTAATGACTTGTTGGTGATGCATGTTTTATTCTGCAGCTTTTTGAGAGTATGTGACACCAGATCTGTTTGTTTCTAAAAGGAGGAAACATTCGTCTTCGGATTTCTTTAGCTACTTAGCATCCCCTGTAATTAGCAGGGTGGTTCCCCTGACAGTTAACACATATGACGTCTTGACTCGTCTGTTTTCTCGCAATCCTTTGTACACATCTTGTTGAGGTTCTATAGCAGGAATTCTTTATATGACCGTACTTTTGGCATCTGAAGCATTGAAGCACTTCCCATTTCATCGTGAGAGGGTTTGAACTTGGATTTTAAGGTTCAATAAATATTCGTAGAGTTTTTTGTTGTTTTCATTTTGCTTTGGCTGGATGTAAAACACAGGTAACGGAGTTTTTCGAGTTCTATGTGTCCGTGCTCTGTGATTTCATTGGTGAGGGTATTGATATCTACTGTAGGATACATGTCGCGTAAGACAACTCAAATGTTCTATCTTGTTTAAGTTGGAAGGAGTGGAATTCCGGGTTTTTCTTTTAAAATCTTGATTATAGTGCTACAAGTTTCAACACTGCTTAACTGAATCCTTGCTTGAGCATTTCCCACTAGTTTGATGGTATATTTGCATCTGTTGTTTCGTCATTTTCCTTACTTTCTTCTTCTGTTAGTAGAATCTGTTTGAGGTTCCTGGGGTTTTAACCAGTAGTCGTCCAGTTTTCTGTCAGTCTGTTTTAGTGTTTGTTTGCATAGGTGTTACTATTTTCTGTTGGCTTTGTAGTTGAGTTTGGTATGGATTGTTTTAGTCAGGTAGTGTTTGTGATTGTAAAGGAACCAAGAAGCTTAATTGTGACGACCAGTGAGTAGGCGTCTGAGTTAGATTTAGTTGTATTAAGGGTGAAATTTTGTTGTTTGTTGTTGTGAAATTTGTTAGTTAATAAACCGCTTGCCCATTTTTGCCTAATTCGAGAAAGTTTTCCAATGGAAACATTTTATTTTTGGGTTTTCACTATTTCACTTTTGATGTGACACAGATTTATATAAAAGTTCAAAATATTAAAAATGTTATTGGAATTCTGTATTTATTATACTTTTAGACTATCGATCACTTATCATTTGGCCTCAACCTTGCACTTGACATATTGCACTTGATATCTTATCTTATGCAAGCATGTAGCTCTATCGCCGCCGCAATAACACAGGTAACGTCAACCCACGTACGCTCGCTCTGCCTCGCTGCACAAGGCTAACTTTACATGACAATGGACTTAGAAATAATGGTTTAATAGTTTATATTAAAAAATATATTAAATGAAACTGAATGTACTGTGTAAGAAACACGAGTGAATGTGTCACGATCAATCAAAGTAAAATTTACAAAATAGTGGTGAGACCGGTAGTGGCATACGAAAATGAAGTGTGGACTTCAACAAAAGAAAATTAAAAAATATTGGAGGTGCAAGAGAGGACGTTAATGGAGAAATTATTTATTGGAAAAAGGTGATGAATAAATGGGGAAGAAAAACTAAATCAGTTGTACAAAGAAATAGACAATCAGGATAGAGATTGCGTAGAGAATAAAACGGATTACCTTCCTAACGAGCCAACTAAAAAAAAAACACAAGAAAGGGTAAACCAAAAACAAGAAGAGGGATTAAATAGAAGACCCAAAGCATATGAAAGTAGCAAAGACGAAGGAAAAAATACAGAACAAAATGCAAAAAGGGGTAAAACAAGCCATGGGTCTCCAAGATTTGTAAAGTAGTTATATATATTAAATGCATGCTTGCAAATATTCAAACCGACGCCTACCTCTTTTCAAAACAGTCGATAATGCGAACTAATGGATTCAACAGTTTTAGGAACTGTCTTATTTAAATAGTGAGGACAATGTCTTTCAATATCCTCCTATTAATTCAAGAAAGCCCCAATATACGAGGAGGTGCTCCATCTTGTTAAAAGTAAATCTCTTTGTCACCAAACAACTTTTTGACGCATGAACCGACGGATTTCTGCAGCATGACTATAAAATATTCAACATCTGTATTTTTGATATAACCTTTGGTAAGTTAAAATAGTGTTTTACAGTACTATATAGATTTTGAGGAGCTCATTAGGTCCAATGTATCCATTCAGATATTTAATTTAAAGATAGCCCTATCGTCCCAGGAAATTTACCTAATAACCATTTACAAAATGGTTTCTGAGTCAACGAAAATTTTATTTATTATATATTCTAACCATTCAACGACTTTGTTAGTCCATTTTAATATATGTAGTGTCTAGCTTAATTTTTGCTTTTTCTATGTATTATTCTATAAAAAAATCTTTTTTTTTTATTTGAATGTTTATAAAGTTACATTTCTTATCTGTTATTTGTTATATTTTCTATTATATATCCATTTTACCATCAGTTTGTCTTTGTGCAATCTTTTGATCTCTTTTTTCAATTCTTATATTTGAAAAGTTCAATTCTATTTAGGCAGTTCTAATCCTGTAAGTTTATTTATTTAATAAATAGGAACATTGTCTGGAAACTATTACTGGATGCCATGTATCTAAATTTGCTATTAATAGATCATGTTGTCTGTTTTTGGGTTTTTAGGTCGTGTCTGAAGTTTGAAAAATTTGTACGTTTTGTCCACATTTGTGGAGAACATTTTTAGAAAAGTATCCTTTCTTGTGCGTTTTAGCTTTTCTGTTCGCGCGTGCACGGTAAGGGTGGTAGCCAGAGAGCTTTGCTAACGTCAATCGGCTCACTGCAAGTAACGTTTCCGCGATAGTTGTTGTTGTTACTGATTATTGCGGTTTTGTTGTGTAGAAGCCTGAGACTTAGGTAAGTGGAAGTCATTATCTCTGTAGTGGTGCAAATTATATCCAACTTCTGTTTGTTTAGAACATCCTATCCGGACCTTAATATAAATATAAGAAACCTTACCCAGCATTATTAATTGCTGTGATTTCTGACTTGAATGGTGATTTAACTAGTTAAGAATCATTACACTTAACACCTATATGTCTAAAAAACCAATCATACTGTTCGATTTCAGTTTTATGATAAACTGTATATTTAAATGTGTTAAATGAAAATGCTTAAGAAACGGCGGTAGTGTCTCCATACCACAAACGTGTTATCAGTATATCGAAATCTATTGATGAAGTATTAATAACGATCTCTCTAATTGTTTCCATAAATCATCAGAAAATCGTTGAGCTAAATGTATTTTGATTATGACATCAGCCAATAGATAGTAACATTGCAAAACCTCCAAGTGCTACTTTAGTAGTCCAAGAAAATGATAATCGCAGATCTATAAGTCCGAACTGTTTGGGCAGCACTATGGGGCCGAACATTATGGTGAAGTAGGACAACACATTGGATTACGTGATCACTACCATAGCTTTTTTCTAATTTAGAAGCAATTTCAGCAACTATTAATTGGTAGTCATCCTCGAGAAGGCGGCGAACAATGCAAATATTGGGTCATGCTGATTTTCGGAAGGCCTTGGTGACTTTCATTTTTAACTGCTTCGTGTTCTCCCAAGATCTGTTCATACTACGCGTACACTTGAATTCACTTAAGGATGTCTCCTTAAGTCTCTTAAATTTTTAGAGTTTAATAATAATTTAATGTCCCTGATGCTCTGATATCGTAATATTGACTAAAGAAGCGTAGTGCAAAGTATCCTATATTCTTCAGTCATCACAGTATGTAGTAAATATTTTATTGACTCATGTCAGATGCATTGTAAAACAAAATAGCTGAACATAAGGCACTGTCGAAAACAAAAGGTGGTCCAAGGCATCTTTTATCAGATCTTTGGGGTAAATATAGACGTCATATGGAAGCTAACCATTAAGTCCGCCTTCTGTAGTTGGAATTGCAATTGAAAAATTCAACAATAACAAGGTATGCGAAATTTATGAAGTAACTGCTAGTAAGTTCAAGCAGAGGCTGTAATACACAAAATACATATTTGGCCAGTTTGTAGATAGAACATAATAGGTCGTATATTTTGGGAGATTGTGAATTTTTGGAGATAACTTCTCTGATATAACTCTGCTCTTAGTAGCGTTGTCCAAAAAGGAACTTTTAGTTAGTTTAATTTCTGAATCGAGCAGTTCTCCTGTGATGGTATTATTGTTGCATTGCTTTTATCTTTTGGTAAGATTTACAAAGAACACATAATTTTGCACTGGGCGGGTTCTCTTTGGAAACTAAGCATAGAATAATGTGAGAAGTCTTAGTTCAAACTTTTGCTGTTTCATCCTCTGAGAGTATTCGTATGGCTGCTTCCATCTTAGCTATAATGTGGTCGACCGGAATGGAACTTTTTTTGTTAAAAGCACCTGCGACTTTCTTGTTTAATTTCTAAAAGATTTTTTATTATTTACCTGCAATTCAGCTGTGAAGGCACACTTTTCTTCTGTAAACGTAGAAACATAGAAAATCGTGTATTGATGGCAATGGCTGCGTGTTTTTCCGCAAAATGACTATATACGGATCACTTTTGTGAATTCTGTTGCCCAAACTGGGGTACAACTATTTTAGTTCTAGTGAACATAAAGCAATGATCTTCCTGGTAGTGTGCACTTGGTCTCTGAGTTACGAATAGAAAGACAGCGTAGCCCTGTAATGGTCAATTTATATATGGAAAAATTTGAAAAGATCGCTATGAATACCTCATCATTAAAACCCAAGGTCTGACAAGTTTGTGATACGGAGACACTACCACAGTTCATTATAAAACTGGAATTGATCAGCAGAGGTTGTTGTTTAGACATACAAATACTAAGAGTATCTACAAGGCACTGTATATAGAAAATCTACGCATACAAGCCGATACCTTTACAAGTCAAAAAAAAAACAATAGAGGAAACATTGGTATATAGGACACAGCTCATATGTCAAAATATACAGTCTAATACAGTCTAATATACAGTACCGCTCAAAAAGATACGAAAAATTGATTTTTTGATCATAACTTTTCTCCTCATAGAGCAATCGTCCTAATTTTTGGATATGGTTCTGGAGCTTGTTTCAGATGTGGGATACAGTAATTCGAATGATGCTCGTCAACTGATTACCGATTTATAGGTTTTTTTCGGTTCCGGCAAAATTGCCGTTTTTCGATTTTATTCTTTTCCATTTCATATTTCATTATCCTGTTTGCATTTTTATGTAATTTTTTTTTCTCGAATGGGGAGACCTTCTAGCTCCGGAAATATATCAACAGCAAATCGGGAGGCCATCATCGGAGCGCTGCGTTTGAAAATCTCTGATTTGGCTCTACAGTACAACTAGCGCCTCTACTATTCACGCATCCCTCAAACGTCCTGTACGCTCCAAACCTACTGGAAGACCTCGCAGGACAACTACTGGGATGGATTGAGTCATCGGAAGGATCAGTAAGAACAATCCTCGACTGACAAGTACTACTATCAATCGTCAAGTCAAGGAGGATTATGGTGTGGAGGTGAGTTTTCGGCATTTTTCTTGCTTCAACTATTTTATTTTGGTGTCCAGATCTCTGCAAACACTATCAAACGTCGTCTCTGCGCTGCTGGCCTCTTCGGACGCCGACCTTTGAAGAAGTCTTGGATTTCTGAAAAGAACAGAAAAGCTCGTCTTGCATGGGCAAGGGCGCATATCCATTGAATTCCCCAGCAGTGGTCCCAAGTGCTGTGGAGTGATGAGTCGAAGTTTCTCTTGCTGAGCACTGATGGCATTACTCATGTGAGACGTCCTGTTGGTACCCGATTCGATCCCAAGTACCAGATACCTACTATGAAGCATGGCGGGGGAAGCGTCATGATCTGGGGCTGTTTTAGCTCGAAAGGAGTGGGTCCCCTGTATCGTATCGAGGGGATTATGGACAAGGAGATGCCAACGTGCCTAGGGGTTGGGTATTCCAGCAAGATAAAGACCCTAAACACAGTTCCCGCTTGGTCAAAGATTGGTTCCATCAGCGTCGGGTGAATATCATGGACTGGCCGAGCCAGTCCCCCGACTTGAATCCTATCGAACCATTCTGGGATGATCTGGAGAGGGCACTGAAAGGCAAAACTGCCAAGAATTGTGCTGAAAAGCTTAGAAGTCAATTCCTCTCTCCGTCATCACCAACCTTGTGTCTTCAATGCCCCGAAGGTGCCTGGTGGTGATCGATGCTAAGGGTATAGCAACGAAGTATTAGAAGTGGGGCATGTGTCTAGTGACTTGGGTTATCATATCTCTCCTTGTTAGTCTGTTATAGTCGTTTATCTTTTGAAGCTCATTTTACGGAATTTCATGGTTTTTGTAAAAATCATTGTAAATACTTGTAAATAAATTGTTGTTGGTGTCCTAAGTATTCAAACAGAAACTGATAAAAGCAAAAACATTGTGTGAAAGTTACAGCTCCGTATCTTTGTTGTGACCCGAGTTACTACATAAAATGTAGTTTTTCGTATCTTTTTGAGCGGTATTGTAAGGAACTGAAGCCTCTAGAACAGGCCTCGCAAGAGAATACTTATTCGGGAACGAAGATAAGAAGACCAATAAAATTTAACAGATGCTCAGGCAAACTACAACAGAGAGTTACGTACCGGTTAAGGTAAAAGTATTATGCATTTCATGCTTCTACAAGTAGATCTACATTAAGACTAGGGGTTTAGCAATTAGCACTAAAATAATAGAACATGGACGACGCTACGCCTCAGCCAAACCAAAAAATTAGCAGTTGCTGAAGATTTCAGCATTTCAAGAAAATATTAGTTTTGTCTAATTGTAGGAACTATAGAGAGGCGGTGGAAATTTATAAATTAAAAAATAATTTTCTTAGAGACAACGGCTTCCACTTGTTTAAATATTGTTTAACGCCCTTAAGGGCCAAAAAAACTGACCGTTATGCAAGAAAAATTCAAAACAACTAGTGACGTCCATAAATACCAATTGTCGCCAGCAGCTAACCCCATTGACGTCAGCACTGACTCCCAACGCTTCCGCCCCCACACACAAAAGCTAAAGGGCACATAATATTAAGTTAATTTTAGAAAATATTTTTTTTGCACACTGTCTAAAATCCCGAAAACAGGCAACGCATTGTATCAAAGTGCCGACCGTAAAAGCCTTCGCATTTATTTGCCATTTAATTATTCTAAGAGGAAACGGTGAATGATCAAGCAAGTAATTAGAACATAATAATTACGATGCATATTACGATTGAATATATTCTAAGATGTAGATTTTTAAAAAATCTCATTCAAGTAGTGTGTAATTACAAGGGCGAATCAAATAAAAACGAAATATATTTTTAAGTACCATGAGTACTAAATGTTGTAAGTAGATAGGAATACGTGAAGGATATTCTCCCACGTAGGGAGTCTCGCACTATTGATTCTTTAGTCAGTATCACAGAGTCAGAGTAAGTGGTACATTTGTCCGTTGCGTAACGGATTATTGTCAAATTTTTCAGAGGACTTAAAGACGTCCAAAATGTTGGGAATTTTTAAGGTGAAATTTAAGAACAACACTTTTAAAGAAGATTCGTGTGTACGCGTGGCATTAATTATTTTTGAAAGGACAAGAAACAATTGAAAATAAAGGTCCCCGAAGTCCAACGTAACTGAGAAGAGTATTAGCTTTGTTCGTCTCCTTTTGAGTCAAACAATTCAAAACCTTATCCTGCTCTAGAACAACATTTAGTCTCATACATCTGTTTAAGCTTAACATAAAATTGAAAATTTATTGTGAGCTACACTGAACAATCCTTCCTCCACTTTGTTCGTACTCCGCTTATTTTGAATTGTCCAAATAGTTTTTGTAGACAAATTTTCCAGCTCCGCCAACTTGTGAAGGCGTTATTGCAAAGGTGACAATCACGCCACGTCTGTTCACTCACCAGCACCTAACTCCTAACTGACCTAGCTAGTAAAGTTCATCTTTAGTCTTATTAACTCTTTTAGTTATATTAACATTAACTTGACATTTTCGAGACAGATCACCTATATTATTAGAATATGTGAAACCATCCGCAATTCTGAAAGAAGAAGTTGAAAAGGCTCCCCAAGAGTTTGGCATCCATATTTTCTGGAAACCGCTGGCTATATCATCTGTTTAAGTGTAGAAATATTTATTTTAAATTTAATTGACTAGACTAATATAGTTTTGAACTGTGTACAAGAATGGATATTTGATAAACGAGAAAAGGCGCTTGCTAATTGTATAGAAATAATTGTGGTGGTGACAGCGAAGCCTGTATTCTTACTGATTACGCGGTTAACGAAATGACTGATGAACTAAAAAAACAAAGTTAGGTATTTTGAAAATGCGTCCTTTGTTTTCAAAAGGAGCCCAAGAGGCAGTTAAAAACAAAGATTGCCGTGTTTTCGAGAACCGGCGTGTCTGAGAAAGATATCCTCCTTCTCGAGGATGACAGCTGTTTAACGGTGGCTGAAATTGATTCTGATTTCGTAATAGGCAATGTTCAGGCAATCCGAGACGTCGTGCCAGCCAGGGAGATTACGATGCAAGAGGCTCCCCACATCTGTTTTATTTTTAGAGGCAGATAGATCAATAAACAACAGGTGAACTTTTTACAAGGTTTAAACATAAATTGTACAACAAACTAACAGCAGATAACATTTTCCCAAATATTTACTTTCGATTTCCTCTTCCCATTTTCATCATCGCACACAGCTTTTATTATTCATTTTTCTGCATATTATTCTAGTAATTAAATTTGATGTATTTATTTACTTATCTCAGGTATTCTTTTCCATGAAGGATAATCTGAAAATTATCATCTGTTATTTTGTTCATTACTGATTTTGTTAAGAGCACGTATCACCACTAGTCCTAATTGTCCATGTAACTGTTTTTCTATCTACAGCATTATTTGTTAGTTTCAGATTAGAAAGAACACATTTATTTATTTATTTATTTGTTTGACTTTATTTATTTTTATTTATATTTTATCTTAAATTTTTTTTCTATGAAGGCTGAAGATTTAATAATCACTATGCATGATGAGTTTCCTTTTTTTATGACATTCTTTGAGTCGAGAAGCATTTTGAACGGGGGTCTCCAGTTATGGTTCTAATTCTTTTCCCCAAAGAGTGTATAAAATCTAGAGCGTCCTTGCTCTATGGCCCCGCTGTTTCGATGGCGAAGGGCACAAAAATATGATAATCGCTGATAAATGTGTATTTACCCTGCTTGCGGTTAGTAGCGTTGTTCTTTAGAAAATTGTTTTAAACAGAAAAAGGTAGGGCGTCTGAACACGTGGCGTCCTAGACAAGGCATTTAATATTCTGCCAAGGAACTATAGTCATAGCGTCAGGCTGTTTCCCATCGTTCCTGAATAGTCCAGTCGGTTCTAAAACTGCTGAAATTTTGGCAGAAACAAGTGATCTTCTGATGGTTTCGTTTAGGGAGTAATGTTTTGATTTTTGCATGACAAACCATAAGTGCCTCTTAGGGTTACAGTTTCTCCACTTATGCATATACGAGATTTACATACGAAGGTCTCCAGGCGTAATGAGGTCGCAAAGCAGAATTTGTTATTCGTTAGTAGTGTTCCGATTGACCGTGAAGGAAGCACGTAAAGCCAAGCACTGGAAGAAGATCTGGACTTCAGTTGGACCTAGAATTTTAATTAGTCCATTCTACGAGCGCCAAGTGCTGTTACGATCTTTGTAAATCACCAATAAGAGACTTGTTTTTAATTTTTTACTAATTTTTACTAATTGCGCATGTCATAATACTGAAAACAGGCATTGATACGTTAGGAAAAAACAGCACTAATGCCGTAGCGCTGATATACCAAGAAGATTTAGAGCTCTAAAGAATTGGAAGGAATTTCTGCTTTAATTTTTTGCTGCTTGGTCGATACCTTGAACTAATATAGCATCTGTAACTATTTTTATCATTAAAAACGATGGAATAATAATAATAAAAGCATTTCGTTCTTTCCAGAATCTACCCACTTTTTCCCAAGTAATATAATCCATTTCAAGGGGTGGACTGGTGGTGGTTCTTCTCCGTTCTGTTCTATTTCTTGTTTTTACTTTATTATACCATCTAATCTTTGGCCCTTGGTCTCTCAAGCTTCCACGACAATGGTTATTTTAACATACTCGGGTCTTCTTTTTATTAAATGTCCTAACCATCTGATTCTGCAAGCTTTCATCACTTTCAAAATGGGTTTTACTTTCCATGACCTCTACGAGTTCATAATTCATAAATTGCCTGTGCTCTCTATTTTTAATAATTTTGACTCCATTATCAATCTTAATACATTCCTTTCAAGTCTCTTAGTTGCCCTTTTTTGTTTATGTAAGACCCATTACTTCGGCATCATATAGAACCATAGGTCTAAGTGTCTTGTAAATTCTTATTTTAGTTTTACATTTATCTTTTTGGCTTTTAACGTTTCTTGGTTTGCATACAACGTTTTGCAACCTTATATTTCTTCACTTCGCTCACTATTGTGTGTTATTTGTACCTCTAGATAATGAAAAGCCTGTACCTTCTCGAGAGTAATTTTCTATCTCGACTTCCTTGATTTCATCAGCTTTTCCTCTCTTGCATTTCATGCATTTTGTTTTCTCACATTTATTTCGAGTCTAAGTTTATTTGCTTCTTTCACGAGTTTTTTAAAAATTCCTGTAAGTCTCTTCCACGTCCTTAATATGACTATATCGTCGGCATATGCTATGATTTACACCTCTTTGTTTCTTATGCTCCTTTGTACGTTTACGAGGAATTACCCGCAAAAAGGCATTTTTAGCGTCCTAGGCTAATAATTATTCACTCGCCTTTCCTCAAATTTTTACAAGGTGGGAACGTGGAACAAGTTATTTACAAATGATAACAGTGGAATGAAACAGTGCGGTAACTTTATGAAAGTAAGATATGCAAAACGATCCTGAAGATAGGCAACCAAACTTACGTTAAAAGCTCAGCCACGTCACATTTTATTTTATGTTCAAATGTATAGTAGAATTATCTTATTGACTTTTCATAAAGTCACAACAGCCTTTCAGTTTCTTAGTGTCATTTGGATTCGGATTTTCAGCTTTTTTGAGATTTTTATTGTTTCTATGACCTTAAGGAGTTCTTTTTCGATTCATCTTATCGAATGCTTGGTTGCTTGTAGTCGATAAATATTATGTGTAGCATTTTTCCAGTAAGTGGGACATAATATGCAAGGCACCTATTGTAGACATCTCTAGCCGGAATTCCCATCTGATAATTACTAATTTCCCTTTCGCATATTTTATGAATTTTCTCTGTTGTATTTAACAATGTAATTCCTCTATAGTTGTTGCATTGCTGCAGGTCTCATTTTTTGATGTCGTTATAATTATCCTCATTTCCCGTTTAGTCAGCATTGTTTTTCTTTTCCATATTTTAGTTATCAGATTACATGACCTTTCTGCAGCTTCTCCTCTGTATTTCAACAGCTCTCCGTTTATTTCATCATATCCCGGTGTCTTTGTTGTTTTTATTTTCCTTGTAACGTCTATCGTTTTTTCGTGAGTTGCTGCTTCTATTTCTTCTTCTTTGATCGTATTTATCGTCCTCTTCTGTTGCCTGATATAGTAGTTTGTGGAAGTACCCTTTCCATATTTCTTTCTTTTTATTTTCTTCGTACGCAATATTACTATGTTTGTTCCTTAATCTACTTATTTTTACTGTTTTTTTAATTATTGATTTGTTTATAGAATTTTTTGCATTGTTATTCTTACAGCTGAGCTCCATTTCCTACATCATTCCACCCAACCACACTGCAGATCTTTGTGCTCTTTTTTACTTTCCTTATAGTACTCTTTTTCAGTTTTTAACCATTTTCTTCTCTTTTTATTCTTTCTGTCTACCATTTCATATATCATTGTTTGTTCGTCTTGTTTTCTTTATATTCAATAGTTTCTCTAGAATTTCTTTCTATTATTTCTTTAATAGACTTCCATTCGGTCTCCATATCTATTTTCTTCTCGTTTTTTCCTTTTTTTTAAGTGTATAATTCGTTATATTCCTTTTTTACATTACCGGTGTTCTGTTGTGTTTCCATAGTCTTGTTTTATTTTTGTAATTACTAAGAAATGGTTTGAGTCTGCATTTGTACCTATGGATGACCTACTGTCTGTGATTATCCTACTTTGTTTCTTCTTTGTCAGTATATTGTCCCATTTATGTCACCTAATATTACCAGAATATCACTTTTAGTCGCACTGACAGTTATTGTAAAATATATATATATATATATATGATAGATAAATTTAATGGTTTTCTTTCTGGTCTTTAGGCCAATAATAGTTATCTTGCTGTCTACTATAAATCTAATACCTTCATGACTTTATTTTTCTTCAACATTATCTATATTTTTTAATTTCTTAATAACCATGGAAGAATTTCAAATGTGATAAAGGCAAATTAAATGAAAAATATACTGTATACCTTTGTTGAAGGTTAAGTGTTATTGCAAACGATTAAGTGTAACTCCTTGAATCAAATAGACGATAATTAACGCTGGATTTGCGAGAGAGCGCAAATACCGTAAGGCAAATTAATTCGGCAGACTTTAATCGCCTAAAACAGCAACTCGGCAGTGAAGCCTGCCGAACTATTAAAGTGGAGCTAACGGCAGTTTCCTGTTAGAGAGCAATTCGATTACTGGTTCTAGTACGAACGCTTCGACGATGACGTCGTAACAGTCGATGATTCCCAGTTTTTCCCTCTCTGGCGATTTAGCCCTTACCTAATTTACGCTTGCGGGGTTCGCGTAGAGGGGGCGCACGGCTCCGGTTCGATCGGGGGCGAACGCGAAGTATTGAACGATATACCATTTCAGCACCACAGTCAATTATACCGCCGGAGCGCCGTCCTAAGATGATTTCGTGAGGAGGCCGCTTCGCGAGGCAAGGAGGCGACCGGGTCCATTTCTTCCGAGGTCGGCGTCCGAGGGAGCGTCGCGCGTCTGCAGACCGAGCGGCGGCCCAAACCCACCGAGCGTACGTGGTGCCCTAATCAGCATGCAACAGTTGATGAGATATGAATAATAACTGGTACAATTAGTGCGGTAATGTGTAGCCACGAGCAAAGTGTTTTAGTGGGCCCCGGGGTGGGATGCATTTGAAGAGAGGCGATCCCGGTGGCCTGCTTCGGACGGTTAAAGCTATTTAAGGGGGCGCCATGGGGGCAGCGGGAGTCGCTCTGCTGAGCCTGACGACACTGCTGGCGATGGTAGCTAGCACGAGCCACGAGATCCAGGACTCCACTGCCAAGATCCAGTTCGAAGCTGCGTTCCAAGGTTTGTCTGCCTTTAAATTTGCTGCCATCGAAGAGTTCTTATAGTACTTTTTTACTTCTTCATTTTTTATGTTTAGTTTTTTCTTTTCTAATCTGAGAAGTCATTACCTATCGATTGTTAACTGAACTAATCTTTAATTCCTAGGAGTCGCCTAATCGCTGAAGAACATACTGACGTGTCCACAAATTAATGTCATTTTGTTTGCTAAGTACTTGATAGCCCATTCCGATGGGAAAGCACCGGTCAGGGCTGGATCGGCGTCTCCAAGGCAACACAACCAAACATTCCCTCACCTGTCAGCCAAGACATTGATTAGGAAAATTGCGTGTGTCTACCGCCGTTACTTAATTCCGTGGAAGCAAACGGGAAGCGATCTCGATTAATGGCCCGCATTTAAATGGGATCCCGCCACACGAGGAACAATACACTGTGTAGCCACTCTAATGCGGAGCTTTCAGATTCCACCCAAGACCGCGGCCGCGCGTAATTAATTAAGGGGGGAGCGGAAAAGATGACAATAAAAAGATTATATGGAAAAGCGCCGCGCTTAATGAGCGCCTGATGAATTTGTTTGTTTATGCGATAGAGCTTGCGGGCCACGCGGCGGCCCGCGCGAGGAGAAAAACGCGGCTTGTCAGTTGCAGCTAATAGATGGGATGATTTGAATCGCAAAACGTCATAATTAAAGCATCAGGGACGAAACGTACACCATCGGTTCGCGTTACCCTTCCGCCTAACTAATCCTGATTTATTTCGCTTCGTGTTTATGATTCCTGCGGCGGAAGTTTGGAGATATCGCGTTGCGTTGTTCCGCACGGGCTTTCATTATTTTAGGGCGCAAACATTGTTTTAAAGAAAATCTCATCAGCTTTGTTACAGAAGAGCAATCTTCCCATACATGGAGCTAGAAAATCAATAAACATAATCTAGTTTATCCTATATTCTTTCGTTCCTTTCGTTCTCTCCTAAATTTACTTTGCTGGAAATGTTTGGCATTGCGAAGTGCAGGGGTCTCAGTTTTTGCAACGGCTGTCGCTTTGTGGGCTAATGCGTTCCTTGGGCGCAGGACAATGCGGCCGGGGAAGTCCCTGCGAGCAGCTCTGCTACGAGCTCCACGACGGAATGTACGAGTGCGACTGCAGGCCCGGATTCGAGTTGCAGGAAGACGGCTATAGCTGCTACGGTACGGTGCAGAGCGTATGGGAATTCGGTAGTGATCAACGTTTAGGAACGCTTCCAGAGTCCAACTCGACGGCAGCGACGCCGCAGGCAGAAGGCAACGACAGTGAGGAGGACGTGCTGTACCAGAAGGACATCATCTTCGACGCGCACCTGACGGCGCTGAACGGCAGCACCGAGCTGGTGCTCCTGCCGAACGTCACCGAGGGCACCACGCAAGGCCCCCGGCTAGAGCAGAAGCTAACGGACGTTTCTGGGGTCCCAAAGGCCACCATGCCTCTGGCTACCGAGAGGCCGTGCCCTCTGGACTGTGGACCAGGGGGCGGCTGCGTCCTGGAGAGCTCGAACAACCTTCCCGCTTGCCTTTGCCCCTTGGGGAAAGGGGGGGACCACTGCGAGAAGGGTTTGTGCATCCCGATTCTAGTTTTTCAGCTCTTCAAATATAAACTAAAAATTTCAACAAGTTGATTTTGTAACTCAAACCACGTAGAGATGGTAATTCATCCCTGCTCCCTTCACTTTCATTTTAAATTGTAAACACTGTAATTTGCTGCATACTAGTTGAGATGTACTGTTGGTTTAGAGTACTCGTCTCGTGCTAGTATTGCAAACTTAAATATTGGTTGATTGCAGCTTTCAGATGCAGTTCACTTGTTTATTCAAAAACTTTGGTTTGGTTTATAAATTATCCATTATCTTATTAAGAATCTAACTCAAAATGTTCTTTATCTTATCCTATTCCACAATGGGAGCATGGCCTGCGAACTGAGAGGTTAATTGCTTTCATATTTCTCATACGGGGCGATGTGGCAAGCATCGTGCCTTAGACGACCCCATTATCACTCCTTGTTACCTACGCAGGTATTCAATTATTTTTGGCCACCTACACCGCAGCCAAACGCCTCAACCGCTTCGCCGCACTAGCGCGTTCCACGTCATTTATGTATAGAAAAACCTCTCTCGCCTGAACAGTTTTTAAGAGCAGATCTCTATCAAAATTTTGAAATCCGCTAATGTCAGTGCGGTTCTCCTTAATATCTTTATGACACGCAATATTGCTTCTAACATTTAGCTGTGTTTCTCCTGAAAGATGAGCGAACTTATAGACCGACTGTTATGCACAATTCGTTGCGCTTGGTGTCTTAGATAATTTCGCACAAACTCGCGTGCCAAACTTAGTTTGGCAATTAAACGTTTTGCCCAAGCACATCCGTTTTCTGGTTTTCGCGTCTCCTATTTTGCACGCTTATTTTGCCGGCTGCTCATTCAGCTCCTCGTTTGTCGGAATTTACTTTTGGAGTTTTGCAAATTTGAATAACGGCGTTCCCCGCAGCCACGCCGCGGCGTGTTTAATTTGTATCACTGCCTTCCAAAAACGCTTGCCGCAGTTTTTGTTGTAATCCAATTTTAAGTGCAAATACCCATTCGTCTTCCATTTTCAACGCCATCTTCGTTGTCCCCCATGCGAATGGAGCCGGCGCCGTCATTTACAGATGTGTTTTTTACATTCGCAATAACTGTAATGACTTAGGCTATGTAGAAACTTTCAAAGAGCACTTCATAGCCGTTTCTGAAACTTTCTCTTTGGAACGTCTTCAATTGTTGCCTAACGTTAATTTGGAAGTTTTATTCCCCAAATAGGAAACGGGCAGAAGTGTGCAGGTGTATTAAACGAATAGGGATTGTTACCAAATTTTCACAGTTTTTTATTTTTTACTCGTCAGTGTGCCAAATTTTTCAACAGTGCCACAGAGACGCCGTTTTAATATAGTATAGAACATTTTTGTTCTTCATTTCTCTTCGTTTATATTTTTTTTATATAAAAATAACCTTGTACAAAGTTGATTACGTGGTGCAGACGTTGAAATCCGCTCCCCCCGCTTCACCGGCACCAGCTGGCTGGCGTTTCCCGCGCTCCGAGGCGCCTACAAGCACGTGCAGCTGACGCTGGAGCTGCGGCCGGAAGCCTACGACGGCATCTTCTTCCTGACGGGAGAGCGGGACGACATGGCGGGCGACTTCATGGCCTTGCTGCTGCACCAGGGCTTCGTCGAGTTCAGGTAGGCCCTCGCCGTTAAGCGCGCAGGCACGGCTGACGATCTGCCCGAAGGTTCGACTGCGGCTCCGGCGTCGGGGTGGTCCGGTCCGACGAAACGGTGTTGCTGAACCAGTGGAACCACATCACCCTGTACCGGCACCGCTGGGACGCATGGCTGCAGCTCAACTCCGGCAAGCACATCCAGGGGCGCTCCAAGGGCCTGTTTTCCAGGATAACCTTTCGGGAGCCGCTCTTCATAGGCGGCGCTGGCAACACCACGGGGCTGTCCGAGAAGCTGCCCGTTACGTCTGGTCTGAAGGGCTGCATCCGCAACCTGGAAGTCAACGACCACATGTACAAATTCGCGTTGGAACCCCACGGGGAGGCGTCGAAGGGATACGGCATAGGTAAGTGCTAGACGGCGTTGATATCAAAATAATAATCTTATAACATCTTGAAACGACAGAAGAGTGCACTGCCGACCGCTGCAGTAGAGTTCCTTGTCAGCATGGTGGAAAGTGTCTTACGAGCGATACATCCGCAGTGTGTCTTTGCCCGCTAGGTTTTTCAGGGGATCTTTGTGAAATCCGCGTCGATCTGCAAGTTCCTGCTTTTAATGGGTCGAGCTATTTGCGGTATCGCGGACTCGGAGATGAAGCACTCACTTGGTTGGATTTGGAGATAACTCTAAAACCCACGCAACTGGATGGCCTTGTTCTGTATAACGGCCATAGAGCAGACGGATTCGGCGACTTCATGGCTCTGTACATAAATGAAGGATTCGTGGAGTTCTCATACGACTTAGGGACGGGCTCCATTGTGGCACGAAGTTCGCAGAGACTAGACATGGGCGAATGGCACCAAATAAAAGTCTCGAGGACGGGGCGCTTGGCCATCTTAGAAGTAGACAATCAGTTACCTATTGAGGTACTTTCACCCGGCGCCTTCACGCAGCTGTCGCTTCCCCAGAACTTATTTCTAGGAGGAGCGTCGAATTTTGGCGTCGTTTCGCCGCAGGTGCGAGTGCGCTCTGCTTTCGTGGGCTGCGTGCAAAGGGTGGCCATAAACGGGCGCACCGTGTCTATCTTGGCAGAAGCGCTTGGGGGAGCCAATGTGGACAATTGTCCCCATCCCTGCGTAGCCCGACCGTGCGGGGAAGACGGCGAGTGCATACCACAGCTTGATTACTTTACGTGCCGATGTAAACCTGGCTACAGGGACCAAATTTGTAGTCGTGGTCCACCCTCTTTTAGGGGGCACGACAGCTACTTACACTTTAGAGAGCCAGACATCATGCCGACCTTGTCGTCCAATCGCCTGGACATAAACATGCGATTCAAAACGAACTCGCTAGATGGACTTCTACTGTGGCTGGACATGGGCCTGACAGACTTTATAGCCCTTGGTCTCGAGCACGGAAATCTTGTGCTTAGATTTTCGGATCGCACCGAAGAAATCGTTGTTGTGCACAATACGTCCATTATTCATGATAATTTGTGGCACAGAGTAAAAGCCGTTAGGTAGGTATTTCGGCCGACAGGCCGGAAAGTTCACATTTGTTTGGCTGACGGGAGTGTGCTTTGTGTTACAGGGACGCTGGTAACGGTGTCTTAGTTGTAGATAACGGGCCGGCGGTCACGACCCAATCTGTAGAATTGTCTCGCCGCCGTCCGTCCAACCCGGGTCTATACGTCGGCGGCATGCCTCAGGTGTCCATCGGAACAGGGGGAAGATACGCCGCAGGAATCCAAGGTTGCGTGGCGGACCTCGTTCTCAATACCGACTACCACTTGCAGCTCGTCAGTTCTTCAACTCTTGGCCGTAACGTCGGGGAATGCGAAGTCTGATGATCACACCGCTAGTAAATGGTCCTGTGGCAGCATTAGCTTGTAACTAACATAAGTGTGATCTCAAAACGCATACGGATAAGGCTGATTATTTCGAGCTATTCAACACCGATAGGGCTTTACCTATCTATCGAATTCGACTTGTCGATGGTACAAGCGGCGTCGTCTAGTAGTGATGGAAACACAAGTACACATACACTCTCACCGGCCGTCGACAAATGTTAGCTATGGTTAGGGGACTATATTGTAGATAATGGACGACTTAACCACCAACAGTTTGGGCTTTTTGTATTCTCTACTTCATTATACACGTAACAACGGGAGCCAGGATCGCGCTTCGCATAGCACTTGGAGCACAATAAGTACCTTATTGCCTATTCATATCATGATATTATGCTAGTCAATATTTATACATGCAATCACTATGTTTGTGCGTAATCCTGTCTCCTACACGTTGAAACTGCAATAATGTAGGTACTAATCTGTCCAATGGAAAGTACATTGTTTTATATTAACTTACATTGTGGTATTTATTTGTACAGGTAGTCTGATTTGTGTGTTAAATAACAAGTCGCTTTTCAATTAAACGCCTTGTGTTATTTATTGGCTGTCCTAGTCGTGTCCCTCAATTAAGCGGCAATGACAAGTGGAAGAGAGACATAATTAAAATCCTTTGATTTGACACGAGAGTGTTCCGCCATGAATTTTAATTAGCCCAATTAACAAACCACTGTTAATTGGAGAAGGTGTGTAAAACGTGCGCTAATTTGCTTCAAGGGTAGCAAAATAAAATGCAAATTATAAGAAGATCCAATGTGTTACAGGTATTTAATTTTTTAAATAATCCCCGTCATCCTAAAACGCTTAATTTGTTATACTCTGCACACAATGACATGCGCAATTTAAAAAATGTTATGGAAAGGTTTGGAAATGGAAGAACAACATTTACTCTTTGCAAATCAATTCTTCCGTTTAGTATTAGCAGTTTTTTTCTCGATTGTTCTTCGGCAATAAGAAACCATCAAACATCTCAAAGCATAATTAACGTATATTTGTTTCATAGTTGTCTCTAGTTTTAAATACATTGAAATGGAAGAGAATATATCATATATACTGTGTTACTGTGGAACAGAGAGAAAAAGTGTATAGAAAAGGGGTAAATTTAGATCTAGAAACTTTAATCGTTAAGACGAAGCGCAACCTGGAGGATCAAATAAATTCAACGAAGACGCGTCTTATGTAACTATAGAACAAAATCTTGAATAGCCCAGGAACTTCATTTTATGTGTGCAACACTTTAAAGATCTGGAAATAGTGTCTAAATTGGGTACTCGTGTTCCTCATCAAGTAAGCGATGTAATTCGATAGCAATATATATTAATGTGTCTTATATTACTCATTGAAACCAAGAACCATGTTTATATAAACTGGTAATTGGGGATAAAAAATGGATCTTATACAAGAATATTCAACAATGTCTTCGGTGGATAAATTTGAAAGGGACATCTCAACCTATGCCAAAAATCTTTATCGCCACAGTTTTGGTATAATTCATTTTGGAACCTTAAATGCCAGTCATGTAATCAACAACTAAACCGACTTGAACTGTCAAGGGAAGAAAAGTGGTCATCTGGACTTAATAGACATGGAGTGTTATTTAATCATCACCAGATAAACTCTGTAAAAACTGGAAGACTGTCTGGAAAATCAAAAATTTCGAAAACCACCAGCTTTTTTATAAGACCTTTGACATTTTCTCACCTAGATGGAGAAGTATCATAGAAAGCCGATAAAAATTATATCCTTTATCAAATTTTAAACATACATTTGTTCTGTATTACTAAAACCAAAATATTTATAAAGTGCCCTACTATTTCAAGTTTCTTCTATCTTATGCGATGTTGTCATTATCTTCCATGTGCTTATCGATTTAGTTATCTTGTAGTAGGCTTAAGTTCTATTCTTACTGAAGTGAACAAAATTTATTATAAAAAAATAAATCAAAAGAGCAAGCTTTTTCCATACATAACAATACTGTGAAATATTGGATAGCCTTCTGGCATCTTCCTCTCTTTTGAGTTTAGTTTTCACATGAAACCTCCTTCTATATTTGTTCTAATAAAGAAGACCACTATAACCTTGTTGAACTTGGAGAAACACAATGTATTGTTGTCCGCCAATATTTTGTGACGAATATGGTTCTATATGCATCTCAGAAATCTCGAAAACCTTTTGCGAAAATACAAAATAACTGAAAAAGCTGTTATTGCACTGATACAGCATGATACAACATGGTCCCGAAAGAATTTGCGATGTCGTTTGTGTCGTCGCTTGATTTTCACTTCAAACGTACTTTCTGCATCTGTGTAAGAGTTCTATAGCTGTTACCGTTTTCTTCTTCTTAACACAGTTTTTATCCTTTTGCTTTTTAATTCTGTAGTTCCCTTCCTATCCGTTCCTTTCCAACTGTGGTGAGATTAAAATTTTGCTGAGAGCATTCATTTTCTTCTAAGAGTGATTTTTGCAAATAAACGAAAATTTGTCTCCTATACCACGATGACTATAACCATGCCTAGCATGATCAGTACTTAGACAGGTGACCGATGTGGCACTACACAAATCCTAAAAACATTCACTGAAGATTGAAAACATTCTAATGAAATAGTACAGCAGTTTAAAAGTGCATTGTTCTGTGCGTATTTGGTATTGACAAGATTGTACCGTTTTTACGACTTCTCAAGAGTCTCTGAACATTTTGCTGAAAAGGTGCATCATAACAGGGCAAAAGCAATCCTACACTATGACATATCATACACCTATTCCGCTGACCTTTAAATTTTGTGAGATGATGACCCTGCTGACCAATGCTTAGAACGTCTTTGTGAATAGTGAATCTGCTCAGATATTCTATTGGACCCCCAACATTTCGTTGAAAAGCTACAATAGAGATGTTCAGAAAATCACTGGAGATTTGTCTATGGAACTGAAAAGTTGATTCTTTAGGTACGTCTATGTTTACAAAAATGGACCACTAACACTTTGTCTTTGACTCTAACTCTGTAATTAAATATTATATTATTAAGCATATTAATATCGTACTATTTGATGATATTCAGCCGAGAGACAGATATTTTGTTTTTCCAAAAAGGGGAATTTTTCTATCCCCTTTAAAGTAATAAGTAACCTCTTCTATTTTGTCAAGATTTTTAGGGGCTGTAAAAGATATGTTTTAGTCCCAGTTTTATTTTTCAGAACAGGTGACTACTTCAAACATCCATATAAAGTTAGTGTGTGAAAACGCAGTATCAACTCCTATAATTGTGTTTTTACTGGACATTAGATTTAAGAGGCGTGTGTCCGACTTAATGGCAAACAATAAAATTACATTTGATGTATTGGTAAATGCAACATGTTTGTCTTTCGAAACTTTCGCCTGTGAGAACTTGAAAATGACCAAGTGTTCACTACACTATTACTGCTTAGTAAGAGCATGTAGAGGTACACCAACAGTTGCTGCATCTGTTTAGCTAGAATCCAGAGACGTTATTTGAGTGTTTGGTTACAGAGGACGAATTATGGTTTTGGAACGAAATGACGCAAGTGCATGGGATGGTACCAAATTGGAAGCCATGACCGGATTTTATTATTCGAAATTAAATGGCAATTGCCTTTTGGTATCAACTGCCCCAACGCTAGTACAGAAAATTAAAAAAAAATGTTGCTTTAATTTGACTGTGCTCAGCTACACATCACTTCCAACCTGCAAGCCTTATGCACCATATTCCCCAAATATTGCATTGAATGACTATGTACTACTTGTCCAATGAAACAGACAGTGTGTGTTTTGTTTCAGACATATTCTAATTTCCACGTCCAGTACATGCAAAAAACATTCCAATCGGTGCTCATCAGCTCGTGATTCTCCTAGTAGAGTGGCGATTTTATTGTGAATTCAATTACTTAGAAGACTGATGTGACATAAAAAATAACACTATCATCTTCGTATTACTGTTGAACAAAGATACACGGAGTGGGAGAGACTATAAGGAAGTAAATTGAAAGCGATATAAAAAATCTGGAAGCACACATAGAAGTAGCCGTTAACAAAATAAAAGCAGTAGAGTGGTCGTAATTTCTAAAAGACCTGTAGGCGGAGCTAATCTGCGCGACCATGAATTTATTTACGACGAGCAGTGTCGTAACATGTAAACCAATTGAAATCAAAATTATGAATAAAACTGACCAAATACAAAAATTTGTTGATTCTGTAGGTAGTTCGATGTTGCTTTTTGTTTTTTTCGTGGGCAACTTGCAGTTAACATCGCCAGCCGAGCCTGTTTAGCTAAATACGCACAATAACATGATCTCATTTTTAGATTAGAAATTAATTTTAGCAAAATGCACATTACTGACTTACCAAAACGACACACGAAAAAATCTGCAACGTTGTTTTTAAAAGTGCAGATCTTTGCACTGGTTGATCTTCTTTTCAGCCTTTGAAAACTAAATTAAGTAATCCGAAAATGTTGAGAAGCGATTTTCTCCTTTTAGGCAAATAGACTCGTCCAAAATAATTTCAGGCACCGCAGTGCTCACGTGACAGGTCCTTTACAAATTACGACCACTCTACTATATTTCATCACAGCGCCAATTTAAGGTTAAGATCCTAAAATATAAATACATTTAAATGTTCTGAAGCAAATCTTAAGCTTTGCTTGTGGCATTCTGTAATTTGTAATAAACTACATACTTTATAATGACGTTCAATAGCGCTATTAGTGCTTATATAATTACGTAACACTCTCACCGCTCACTAGAAGTAGTAAGGAGTGGAGATACGCTATTCGTTGCAACAGCTGTACAGAGTGGATCTGAAGAGTTCTTAAAGTGCCTGGTCACAGCAGATACATTCGTCCCAAAGAACTACGGCTGGAATTGTCTATTCAAAAACGAATGGCGATTGTCTGTTGATGGAATCAGCTATCTCTACAAGTGAGCTGTACTGCGAGTTAGTGAAGCGACTATACCAAAATATTCAGCAAAGTTTTCACAGGAAATAAAGACAAGGCGCATTGATCTAACATGATAATATATACAGCGTTGTCGGATTTTTATTGTATCATAACATATGTATATTAGGAGAGAAAATAGTATCAATTAATATTGTAAGATAAAAGTAAATAAAGTTTTTGCGTTTGTAACTCTTCTTGGGTCTCTCCAATCAACTTTTGGTACGAGTTGTCCAACATTTTACAATGATCAGCAAATCTGCTATAGCATTTCTCAAACGATGAGATGTTCTAATGAAATGTTGAATCCGATTCTTCACTTATTGCTTCAAGACTCTTGTGCAGTACATGCGATTTGAACATCGTGCAACTAAATCTACCGTAATCTATAAAATTCCATTCAAAATTATCTTTCCAAGCCTCTTAAGCTTCTAGAATCGTCCTAAGAAGCTTTTCAAAACTCTGGTCTTCAATCTAGGACCCGTTAAAGGTTTTACTCCTAATCTGATCTATTGTAACACGATGGCCAAAGACTAAGTTCAGTTGTAAAAAAGCAGTTAAATTTGGTTTAAAAAATAGGCTTTTTACAAACTAGCGTATAGGTCTAACTTGATATGAAGAGTATGAAGCAAACTGTTTTCAGTGGGCATCAAAGGCGTTGGCTTTTCTATCAACCAAATCTTCCCTTCCAGTGTTTTTCCTCCACTTTCAAAGTAGTACCTGGTTTCCATTCTCGTTATCATTTATTTTTTTAGCGATTCTACATGAATTTAGCTTTAAATCTGTGCCAAAGTGTCAATGCTCCGTTACGCAGAAGCCTCGATCCGCAATCTTTAACATTAAATAATTCAGCTCTTCTCGTAGGGACGGCGAAAAACGTAATGCATTCCTCAGTTACAAGGATAAGCTCATTTTCGTGACCAGGTAAATGTTGATAAACATATTTTGAGTTGCTTAGAATCAGATCTGGTAATTATTGTAACGTTTTTGCTTTTTACAGCCCAAATTTACTAAAACTACTTATTTATCTTACTTATAGGCAATCAGAATAATTTAACATTATTTATGTATACAACACGTACAATAGATAACGTATAATTACACATTGCTTCTGTTGCACGCACGATTGAACTCTCTTGCCGTCAGGCTGCGCGATATTTATGTCTATTTTGGATCTATCGGAACAGTCGCGAAACATCTGGAACCTTTGCCTTGTTTGAATAGTAGCAGTTGGAATCCTAGAAGATATTACATCTGCAGCGCAATTGTCTTCGTTACTTTATAAAAAGTCATCTTGAAAGAGATTATTATTGATTCAGCAATATTTTAATGGTATAACTAAAAGTTAATAAAAAGTCAAAAATAAGAGTTTTCACATGTGGTTAAATAAAGAAAAAAATGAATACTATTATTTTTAAAAAAGAACACGCAAAACTTAAATATACCCCAAGACTGTTTTGTTTATTGCATTCTGATGGCACAGTGACGCAATTGACACTATATTCAGTGGTTATAGACTGATAAACAATTTTGTGAATGATGTCTGGATAAATGATTGGAAGATTTTCATTTAATCCAAAATTGTCTGAAGTGATAAGGTTACCTAAGTTAAATTGATTAATTAATCAACACAACTGTACCTACTGGGTCTCAAAAATCTACATACTACTATAGCACAGCATTTGAATTTATCAGGGGTTGCACTGTTGTGTGGGATATCACCATTGCAGATCTTAGAGCATTTTTTGACCAGACTATCACCGGCGATGCTTACCTAAACATACTGCAGGAATCTATCTAAGATTATTTTGTGACGAAAAGATTTACTTTAGCAAGATACACCACCTCTCACTACCACCGCGATCTGAGTGAGATTTTTTCGAACAAATGGAGTGGATGAAGAAATAGTTACATTCCCTGCACGTTTCGCAGACCTCACTCCACTTTCTTTTGTGGGAATACTTCAAAGATAACATTTACTGCAGAAATAATGAGCTAAAAGAAAATTTTAAATGGCATTGTTTTGCACTCCGAGGTAAAATAAATAATTTGTAATACTGTCGAATCAATTGGTTTGGTAAAAAGTTGTCATCAGTTTGAACATTTGTTAACATGCATTTAATTTGGTTTGATATTTTCTAATTTAAACAATTAAACTACAGGATGGGTGAAAAGTAATTGATCATTAAAAATGGGTACTAAAGTCCATCTTTCTAATTCATTACTTTATGACATAGGAAAATGAAAGCAAACCTTTAAATTGTAACGTGGGCAGCAATGGTCGACCAGTTTCCTCGAACGGCCGGAAATTGGATGCATAGTCTTCTAAAGAAAGTCGTTTGGAATATTGATGAGAACCCCTAAATCCCTGTTTTCAAGTCCTCCAGCGTGCGAGGCTTTGTTCCGTATACCCCTCTCTTTTGCGTAGCTTGATAGATTAAAATCATATGGAGTGATTAGAACTTTTTGGAAAGCATTCATAAGGTCCGTGTCGTCTCGGCCAACGTCCTATAAACTAGTCTAACTAAGATAAGAGCAAAAGGGGCGGTGCACCATTCTACATGAAAATAAAATCGCCAATGTTATCTCAACTAGATACCATGAATCACACGTAGTTTTCAAGCATCTAAATGTGGGAATGTTATTTCGTCGAATTTGCATCCTTTCTCTACAAGAACAATGAAATCCATACTTCATAGCGTGCTGCCATCTCAGCTCGCTCTTCAATAGTTAAATGGTCGGTCATCTTTGTTTGCGTTGCATGTACTGCTCCTTGTGGATGATGCCTGAACTATCAACTCGCAAAATCTAAAATTCTATTTACTATCATCTAGTTAGTTTTTATGACTTATTTAAGTTCTATAGTCAATTATTAATGCCTAGTTACCCTACATTTACTGTCATTTAAAAAGTGAGCTTATTTTTCTCGAATTTCATGTATTGCCCCGTTTTGGTTATTTGATTTTACATCACTTAATCTTTTTTATACCCAAACCTTGGAAGAACAACTTAAAAAAAATAATTAAAACGTTGTGTAGAGTTTTGATATTCTATCTATTATTTTTTTAAATTATTTGGCCTAAGCCTCTAATGCAAAAGGCCTTTACCAATATCACAATTTCAAAAATGGTGTTTTTTCATAGATTCGAACCGAACATTTTATTGATGCAAATCAGCGTTTTAGCATTTCACTACGACTTATAATTTGTATTATGCCACTCACGTTAATACGGAATAAATAAACATTCACTAAATTAAATAAAGTAAAGGGTAGCGGTTTTATAAGAATGAATTCATATTTATTTCATTTCTTTGTACGGCCTACCGTCGGTTAATTAACCTTTGGGAATAGGTCAAATAATAGCGCCTTTTGTAAAGGTTGGCTGATGAATGTTTTGTGCGGTTTTCCGAGCGCTAACTGTTCTTCCCGATAACACCGCAAATATTTATTTGAGGGAAAAATTGCGCTCTTTCAGCGGCGTGATTGATTGGCTTTGTGCTGCGATATGTACTCTCCAATTCCCTTTACAACGTTGCGGCGATAACAACGGCCGCGTGTTCTACAATGTAAGACGGCATTTCTTACATTTGTGTGCACCCAGAAGTTCAGCTAATTAATGGACAAGGTGTTTTGGGAATTCTAAAGTGGTTTGCTAATTTGACTTAATTATACGAGCAGTTATTTTGACCGACTTGCATTGATGCAATCGACTGGTCGTACCGTTGGGCTTAATTAATTCGCCAAATTAAAAATAAAAGCTTTTATACCATTTAAGGTGTCCAGAAGTCTAATTGGAATGAAATTTACATTAGGCAAAATAGCAACAGGACATGCTAACTGGAATTTCTTGAAACAGGCAGAATGTGAACCAGTTTCTGTATGAAAATCTTGCTTCAGATTCTCTTGAATTGAGCGACATTCCAGGTCAGCAAGTTTCGAGCGATCAGTGACCAAAATCGTTTGATCGGCCAGCTCGGGTTTTCCACTTACCCAATATAATCAGCTTCTACAAAGGCTGTTGGGTGAGAGTAATGACAAGAGGACTTGTGAGGCTAGAACAGGATAATTTACTTGAAATTAAATAGAATCTTTCGAATAATGTACCTATAGGTGTATAATTAAGTTCTCAGCTTTAGATTTCACAGGACGCAAATCACCGTTTACATGTAACGTATTAGTCCGCCCTCTTGCGGTTTTAAAGCAATGACATTTGGTCTTTCGAAACATCATGCGATTTGGCGTTTGAGCTGTGTTCACGATGGCAATCACAAAAGAGCATGTTCGATTTTCTATCCGCTTCTCGTTTCATCTTAAGAAAAACGCTGCTGAAGCCACCGAAATGATTTGTGCTGCATATGGTGAGAATGCTGTAAGTCATGCAACGTGCAAAAAGTGGTAACAAAGATTTAGCGGAGGAGAGTTTAGTCTTGAAGATCAACCACGCGCTGGACGCCCTAAAACATTTCACATGGATGAGCTGCAGACATTGCTGGATCAAAACAATGCGCAAACTGAAAAAGAGCTTGCAGAACAGCTTGGCGTCACTCGGCCAGCCATTTCCATACGTTTGCATGCAATGGGTGAGATACAAAAGAAAGGCAGATGGGTTCCGCATAAACTGTCCGAAGACAACAATAATCGACGGCGTGACACCGCACTCCATTTGCTTTCAAGGAACCGAAAAAAGGATTTTCTGCGTAAAATTATTACGGACGATGAAAAATGGATCTTGTACGACAATCCCAAACGCAAAAAATCATGGGTAGACCCTGTAAAACCTTCGACATCGACTCCAAAGCCCAATATCCACGCCAAGAAGAATTTGCTTGTATCTGGTGGAATTGAAAAGATGTGCTGTACTATGAACTCTTGAAACCAGGTGAAACAGTTACGGCGGATCTCTACCAACAGCAACTCATCAATTTGAGCGACGCAATCGAAGAAAAGAGGCCATTTACTGGACAAGGAAGTCGCAAAGTCATCCTGCTCCATGATAATGCCCGACCACATGTTGCGAAGGCGACGCAAGAACACATCTTCGCGTTAGACTGGGAACTTCTCCCACCTGCGGCGTATAGCCCAGACATGGCCCCTTCCGATTATCATTTATTCCGGTCGTTACAGCATCACTTGGCTGATACGCACTTCTAAATGTTATTATTTTTCTTTTTCCTCAGATATCAGTACAATCTTTTTAAACTTCTCTTGTTTTCTTCTGCTTTCTTCTATTTTTTATTTCTTTATATTTTTTGTTTAATATTTCAATATATCTTCTGTAGTATTCAAGTTCTTTTAGCTATGACATTAGCCAATCCCGTTGCGACAGCTACATCGCCGTCAAATTTGTCCTTCAAGTGCTCCTTCTAGTAATCCAAGCAAATGATAATCGCAGGGCGATCTTTAATTTTTGTTGAGTTTTGGTAACTGCATGACTCCGAGCGTTGTGAAAATACTTGTTAAACCCCGAGTGTCAGTAACTATTGCAATACTGTGGACTATTCCGACTTAATAGGCGATCATCTTCGAGTAGGCGGCGAACAATGCAAATATTCTGTTTAGTTACGTTGGCTCTCGACGACGTCGTGTTTTCCATTTTTAACTGCTTTTTGTCCAACAAAAATGTTTATATCACGCATATACTTCAATTTTAAGGGTGTTGTCCCTGAACTGTGCCTTAAGTCTTCTTAAAATTTAGAAGGAATTTTACGTTTGTTGTCGTGAGGAGCTTAATAATAATCCACTGCGCAACAGATGAGGATGTTGTGGTACTACCTAAAGAAACGGTAGTGCGAGTCGCTCTACGAGGGCGCCTTCAGACGTCCATATCTGCATGTTTTGTCCAGTGTGGATTGCTGTACAGATGCGGACTTAAGTCTTTTTAAAATTTCGATCGAGTACTCTTGAAAAACAAATCCATTGTACAACGGACGAGATACTTCTTACTTTGACATCTTAAGAAGCGATAATGTGAGGGAGCCTACGTTTATCTCGTTTATATCAAGTGACGGAAAAAATAATTTACTTTTAAGTTTCGTAAAATGTGGCCTTTTTAAAAAAGTGCTGATCCAGGTTATGGGTTAGCTAATTTAATTTTTATTTAAATACTTAGAACAAACTTACAAACGTGTAGAATAACAATACAAATTAACGAGACACCAACTGGGAGACTAACATTAGGAGACTGTCTCGCCAATACACTTAAACCGTCGGAAACTAACCATGGAGCCTAACTCTAGGAGACTAACTCTAGGAGACTAATTCATCAGTACAACTAACCATCTGAAACTAACTACGGAGGACTAATATTAAGTGACACGATCTAAGAACTTATATTTTAAGTTGATTTTGTAAAGGTTAGACATTTGGAAAAAACATCATATATAAAAGCCAACTAAGACAGTGGAAGTCACATCGTTTATAGAGCATACCAATATCCTTGTCTAAGCACTACGATTCAGCAAAAACATTTTTGTAATTCGTTTAACATATGCAGTAAATTATAGAATTAACAAAAATTGGCACCCTTTTGTATTCTATATTATACATATTAACTGCCTTTATGACATGGCGTTACAATTAATATTTATAGTTATAGTGGTGTTATTTTTAATTTGGCATATTTTGATTTCTATGTTTGCCCGGTTTCCCATTTATTCCGTTTTATACCTCTAAATATAACGCAGTGCCATTACCTTTTGTAGTTATTAATAAATGCAGACGCAATTCCGGAAAAGGAAGGTCCACTGCCCATGCGAGCTCTTGATTCCTACTATTGCTCTGACCCAATTACCCCTCCTTTTCAGCCCCAAATTGTACCTACAAATACAACTTATCTAGCCAACACGAGAGGTAATGCTTATTAATGCTCGTTAGCGCACATACTTAGTAAGAATAAACAAAATTTTCTAGTTTTCAGCCATTTGATGATAAATATTCTGGTCATAAAGTAGCAAATAACAATCAGTAAAATAAATATGCAAACTTACGACAGGGAAAAAATTAGAAAAAATAAAGAGGTAATAAAACAACATAAAACATTAGAATTGTACTGTTGCTACCAATACATTCCTTATTCTACAATAAGCGAAGCTAAGATGGGAAAAAAGTTATAATTAATTACAACATAACACAATGGGTTGCAAATGATAACATTAAAAATGTATGCTAAGGTCTATGATAAAACATCTTTATATAATAAAGACAAAGAAAAAGTATTCTTTGTGAAAAGAAACAAAAGACAACATGCAAGTATGTTTCTAAACAAGGAAAGCAGCGAAGAAGAAAATAAAAAACAAATCATACATCTAAAGTTTAAAAAAAGAAAATAGAAAGGTAAAACAAAATCAAGTCTTAAGTTACATGATTAAAAAGAACATAAAACGGTAAGTGAATTGAAGAATAACGTATAAAATTATTGATATGTTAAAAGATAATTTGTTGAATATATAGCAAGGTGTAAGATTTATCCTACAATAGAGATTGTACTTTACTAAGCGCAAAAAATATTTGAAATTAGTTGCACAATTTCATTGGTTATGAAAAACAAGACGCAAAGGTCAAATGAACGGTAGAAAATTGTTTTTTTACTCCTAATCCAACTTAACACAACTTAAGAAAAGGACCAGAGAAAAATTCTCCCCAATAAGACCGTCAGCAAAACTTACAATTACTGTCGGCGAACTGACTACAGTCACCAAAGCAGCAATATGCAGGAAGGCAGCAAACACGCAACAATTGTCCAGAATTTATGAAATATTTTGGCCAAAAAGATATACTCTGGCTATTAAACCTCTACATCGATATTTAAGAAATGCAAAGTCATAGCCATATTGTAGTCAGGTAAAGCCCCAAAAAATCCTAACTACAGACCCATCATTCTTGTAAGTATCTGCTTCAAAATGTTTGAATGAGTCTGCTGGTGCTACTTCAGAATTAGAGCCCAAAAGAGCAATCTGGATTTATTCCTGGTAGAAATTGTTGAGACCAATGTTATCTCTAAACATTTAAGACACCCTATGTTCATAGATCTGAGTTCTGCCTATGATCCGTCTTGGAAAGAAACAGAAGTATGCTGGTTCCATCTGAACAATCGTTCAGATAACTATAACCTACACGTTGCATTCCAAGATATCCAACTCTTCCACATTCACACTCTAAAGTATATGAGAGTTATCCTGGACCTCAAAAAATACCTGCAGAACCTCTTAGTCAAAACCAAGACTAAAAACAACATTATCCACAAACTTATAAGATCCACAAAAGACAAACTACTCCAAACATTAGTACTGGCTCTAGCCTATTCCACTACATGGTACTATTTCCTGTATGGTTAATAGACATCCAGCTGAATTAAACCATATCCATAATACCTGGCAACATAAAACCTACCCTCATGTTTGAGGAAGTAGCTCTCATGTCATAGTATGAAAGAATACTCAACGACGATCACTTCCTAACTACTACAATGTTAGATCTGTTATCAACAAAATGATCTCAAATTACAAAATCCAGCCATTAATGTGACTCAACCGTCATCATACAAAATAAATTATGAAAGCTGATGTGCCAGTGATGATGCCCAAAATTGTGATAAGAACTTCCTAAATTTCCAAGATTGGTACTACAGTTGTTTTCTCATCATTAATCTTTTATTAAAAAGGAATGAGTAAACATTTAGTTTGGAAGTTTCCCTGAAATGTCTAGGCACTTTGACAGTTTTCGTAAAGCTCAGGCTACCATTTCTTGGGTGTAGCGCAGCACCACGTGTGGAGAACCGACTGAAACTTTTTACCGCCGCGTCTCCATTGGTCATAGTGGCATTTTTAAATATCACTCATTGGTTAAGCTCCTACAAGAAGGAAACCAACGGATCAACAAAATCTGCTTATAATCCGAAAAGATAATAGTAATTTTTTTTCAAGTAAAAGCTCGGTTAAGTTTTTTGAAACCAGGCCTATTAATGTGTCGCTATTCTACAAAATTGGCAATTTTTCAAGGTCTCGTCCCAAACCATAATTTGTCTGTTGTGGCCTGTCACTTAAAAAACATCTTTGGATTGACGCGGTACAGCTGCAGCAACTATAGCTGGGTGGTGAAAGTATGAGAATTATGATCCTCAAGGATGGTGACGTGCATAAAATGTGATTTGCCTGTTGCCGGATGCCATCTTTGCATTTTGATATCCAGCAAAACACAGTTTTATGACTTGGTGGTCTGTTTCTACACACTACTAACCTTCTATAGATGTTCAAAGTAATCATTCTCTCCCTCCAAAAAAGTATGCTGTCTATCCCTGTCTATGATTCTCTGCTTCCATGATTTCCTGTTTTGTCCACAGCCGCACTTGTACTACTGCATGATTTACAGCAATACCATTAGGTAGTATTAAAATGGGAGGATATTTATTAAGTGGTGGTAAAATGGTATTTTGATGAAAAGACATCAGAAACGATTAGAAGATGCACTGAAAGGGGTTGTGCGAGTTTTTAAGAATAGATCTTGCATTTTCCTATAAAACTGACACAATACAGAAATGATAAAATAGAATATCAAACAGTTAATTTACCTTTTATTTCTCAAGTCTGGTAGTT
Source organism: Sinelater perroti (assembly GCA_036346155.1). Taxonomy (NCBI): domain Eukaryota; kingdom Metazoa; phylum Arthropoda; class Insecta; order Coleoptera; family Elateridae; genus Sinelater; species Sinelater perroti. The sequence continues at coordinate 16,647,247 of JARFIY010000254.1, read as the reverse complement.
TGGAGTATTGGAAGAATTTTATTCCTGTTCATTGTCACCTTTTCTCAATCAGCGATCACCATACAGCCAGCACTTCGCTTTTATCACTTGTACTATGAATCGGTAATTTTTAAGTGGGAAACCAATTCTTCTCGTTTTTATCCAATACTTTCTGCATGGCCAGTAAAAATACTGAAAAAACTAGATTATTTTCATTGTCCATAGCCCCTCCTTAGACCCAGTCTGATTTCGTTTCTTCTTCTCAGAAAGGATATTACCAACTGCGTCAAAGAGAGATATCACCTTAAGATCTGTTGAGAAATAGTCTCTGTCGGTAATTTTTTATTTAAGTTCTCGGTAATTCTCTTCAATACTCACAAAATTTGTCTCTTAATCAACAGAAAGTTAATAGACGGTAAATTTATGGAAGAAATTATTCAGTTTTGTTTCTAGAACCAAAAATTGAGATGAACCAGTGCGGTCGGGATTAGACTTAGTCGTTTTGTAGCTGTAATTTTCGCAAGCAATCCTGAAAATTAGTAAACTAAGCACTGAAAAATGTTTAACAGTCTTTATTATTAAAAGTAAGAACATCGCTGTATTAGCAGAAATTCTCTTCTTTATGAAATCCTAAAAGAATCATTTGAGAGGATTTCCAATGAGAAAATAAATTCTAGTAAGTCTGCTTCTGTTTGGACCAGAATTTTAGCATCGTTGGAGGGCAAAACTAAGGGCACCACCTAATCCCAAAAACTCCTGCACAACTATAAAAGCGAAGAACTTAGTTGCACATATGACCAATCTGCCAAAATAAACCTCTACGAAGGTTTAACTCATTACTCTTTCGAACATGTGGTATTGGCTAGAACTTCTGGCGGTTTAAGGGCAAAATGTCTAAATTCTACGACAATAAAACTGTATAATATTTTCTACACTGTTGGTGATTTTAAGAGATCACAATGTTGATAGAAAAAGGTGCGCTTTTCCATTACACCTATGCATTGTTCTTCGAAATCGTATTATAAGGAATAGTGGTAACTTTTACTGATCACCTAGTTAAAAAATCTTTCTAGATGAGAAATATTGGTAAAGCCATGCGCAAAATAGCAAAACTGCTCTCTGGTTTCTTAAATAAATTTGGTTAATAAAGAGTTGTTATAGAAGTTCTGACCACTGTACAACAACCATTGGACAGTGCTACCTCTATCAAAGCTTCGAGTACACACACATTTATAGTTATGCTCTCCATGTAACCAATATTCATAAATTATCTTAAGAAGACGTAGTAAAGGCACCGTTATCTTTATTCCTAGCGCTGTTCTTATTGGAAAAGGAAGTTTTGCTACTAGAATACAAAGAAGTGATTTAAGAGAAGTATCGCGTGGAAAGTCTTGCATATGGTTATTTTCACCTTGTTGCACAGCAAGAGTATATATTTCCTATATTAAAAAAATATTGCAGATTTCATTCGGTACCTTATGAGTGAAAAGTATAACATAACATAAAACATATAACAAGTAAAAATTTTGTTAAACGAGAATAAAAGTTTCTCTTCACAGCTGTAAAGCACTGGTTCCCAGTAACTGCTGTGCTTTTAGAATTAATTGGTGTAAGTTTTTTAAGGCCTCTTTGAAACGTTCTGTAGAACATTCTTGTGACAGACGTGTTATTGATTGTTTCTCAGCTTGGTAAAAGTTGCATTCGAAAGAGTTGGAGCAATGCCAACAAGTCAGGCTCCCTGATCCGTCTACATTCTGTTGACATTGCACCATTTTCTCCGCATAGAAACTGGATGGGCCATCGCCCGCAAGTATTTTTTGTGACTTCAGGGCTGCTCTTCGTCGTAAATGAAGTGAGGCAAAATGGGGAACCAACGCATGGGGGTAAGTTGTGAGCATGGTTTGATTCAGACGGATGTCTATTAGATCCGTGTGCTTGCTGTTTGGTGGAGTAGACTATCCCCAGTACCTTTATTTGGGGTAATTCAACATTTGTACCTTATGATCCTGTGAGTTTCTGAATAATATTGTTTCTAGTCTTGATTTTGACTGAGAGATTTTGCAGGCGCTTTTTAAAGGTCCCATACATAGTATCTTTTAGATATTTTTGAGTGTGATTGTAGAGGAGTTAGATATCTTAAAATGCAATGTCTAAGTTGTAGTTAGCTGGATGGTTATCCAGGTGAAGCGAGTATACTTCTGTTTTTCTGAGTTTAGTTGTAGGGTGGACTGAGTAAGATAGGAGTTTTTAATTCAGTCATAAGTGTTCATTTTGCGTTTTCAAAGTTGTTGGCTTGAATATAGTCAACATGAATTTTTGTGAAATTCTGGTAGATCAGAGATGTAAACATAAAAAAGCAGAGGGGAGGCAACATAAACTCTTGTTTTTTAGTTTATATATGAGTAATAGTAATTTCTTACAGGCAAATAAATTATATAGCTTATGTAGGACACCTTTTTTCATATTGTCATAAAGAGCACTATGAGATCTATGAATACATCAGAGTTCTTCAGCTTGTTCTTCTATCCGCTTTTAATGTAAGTGGTTAGGGATAGCACTTGGTTGCAGTAATGTCTACCAGATATAACTCCAGCATACTCTTTTGATTTGATTCGTAACTAGCGGTACAGGGCAGTTGTATGTGATTCTTTTTGAAGATTTTATAATAGGTACTTAGAAAAGCAATCGGCCTTTAGTTGTTAGGATCTTTTGGAATTTTACCTAGTTTGAGTACGGCTATGACTTTTTTCTTTTGAAATATTGATAGTAGCTGATTGCTTTGTAAAAAATAAGAATATAACTTTTGACCCAGATGGGTAGATATTGACTAAGCCTGCTATTCGTTGATAGTTATTGGCTGTGGTTTGTCGACTACTGCATTTTGTTCGGAGGCTTCTGTATTGAGTTGTTTGGGTATCCTAAGTCTTCAATGCGGCTTTATTCCATTCGAAATAGACTTTGGATTATCTAAGTTATTATTGCCAGTAGTTATGGGTATCTTTATTTTGATAGCAGTGTTAATCTTAATATAATATTAGTGGAGACTTTGTATATGGGACATTAAGATATAAAAATCTACCTGAAAATAGAGTTTGGGATATAAAGAACACATTTTAAGTATAAGGGAAAAGTAGTTAGCTGATAAATAAAAAATAAGTTAATTATTTACAAGATTGTTACCAATGGGATTTTTATGTAAAATTAATCGATGCAAATATTTCTCTCCCCCCCCCCCTGTTTCATTTTTTTACTCATCCGATCTTTGCTTGCTCTATAACCAATGAATTTCATTTGAGTCATTAGTCTAATATATTGGTAGACGTTTTATTTCTGCCTACAATCTCTGTTCTAGAGTAGATCTACACCTTCCCATATGTTTAAGAAAATTTTCTCTTAGTGCGTCAGTAAAATTTGTACATCATTCTTCAAGTCTTCATGTTTTTTTTTCAAATCACATTATTTTGGACATCATTTAAATTTTCCCTGTGGTTGTTTATTACCACGTTTTGGTTGCTGCTTTTCTTGTTATTTATTGTTTCCTCACATCTGTCTCTTGTTTTGTTCTTTAGATTTTGATTTGTTTTTCTTTCTTCGGCGTTTTCTTATTCTGCACAATATTTGTATGTTTTCTCTTGTTTCTTCTTATTGTTCTTACTTTTATAAACAATTGTGTATAACCTCACAGAGATAGTTTTTACTTTGTCCTAATTATGAGCACGCAGAGCACTAGAAGCACTCTATTGTACCCTTAATAAATCTTTTAATGTTTTAACAGCTATTTTCGATAGTAAGATAGTACCGTCCTCCCCGTTTCTATTTGTTTGGCATAGTTTTGCGACATCCTTTTTAATATTCTCTCCATTAGCAGTTTGCATATTTATCTTATAGATTGTTAATTTTGCTATTTTACAACCACGATATTCACTGTTAAATCGCCTAGAACTAGGTGTTGTTTATTATTATTATTAATCATGTTAGCACTAATAGCATGCAATGTTTTTGCTTTCGACAGTGGCAAATAACCCTCTTAAAATTATTTAAACTACTTATTTACTTTGCTTACAAGAAATAAAATTACTTAATAAATTAACACCGGTTCTGGAGACTACTGAAACCATCTGGTAAACACCTGGAAGTTTTCGCATTGCTAGGGCCCTTACACGTGCACAAACACCATAGGTCCCACAACAGACCTACATTAAAGGCATTGTGTTCGCTATTCGATCGTGACACTCGGGGTAATTCATGCTAAATCAAAATTAACACCAATTGTAAAACTGCAAATATTATGTTGACTTTAATGACTTGCAGTACTCATTTTGTCAACAAATGAAGAGATGAGCATGCAAGTAAAAAACTCAATTATATTTTAAGCTCTTCAACAAAAGTTTTATTAAAATAAGCATAAAAGTAAGTAAAAAATTAATTATTATGTATACAGCGAATGATAAATCTAGAATACCAGGGTGAATCTAATATAAACCTGAACTATTCTTTTTAACTTATAAAAATATGGAGTATACAAAGCTATTTTTCTATATAACATTTTAACTTAGAAACACACATTACCCAATGGATAGGTAGTTTTTTAATAACGTTATTGCTAAATAAACTATGTCGTAAAATATTAATGGACGAAACAAATGATAATCGCAGGACGATAAAGTCCGGACTATGGAGTGGGTATACCAGTACAGTCTATAAAATTGTTAAGTGGAATAATGTCTCAAATTAAAAGCAATTTTAAAAACCGTTAATCATCTTCGAGGAAGCTTGAACAATGAAAATACTCTTCTCAGCTGTGCTGGTCTTTAGGTGACGTTGGTGATCTTCATTTTCAACTTCTTCCCGTTTTTCAAAAATTTTATGCTATGTGTACACTAAAGTCTTCTTTTAAATTATGCCGCAAGTTTCTTATATGTTTTGGCCGATTTTACGCCCTCTGACATAAAAAACGTAAAAGACGAAGGTACCTCTTGCTTTTCAGTATGATAACATTCTTGGTAACAACTTCCTATACATTAGCCGGAAAAGCTTTGGGCTTTGATAGATAATATTCGGTATATGCTGTCAAATCACGAAAATCTCATTGCTGTAACTATTGCGGCTAAGAGCATATAAATTATTTACAGTTCAGGTTTTTGCTTTTTTGACGCATTATCTGTACGAATTTAAACAAAAGTCATATATGTTATACGCCGTAATCAATATAACCTACAATTTACTGTTTCAATTTATTGTGCACACCCCATATATATATATATATATATATTTAAAAAACAATCATTTTTAAACACCCTGTACATAACTGCTTCTTGACGATATGACGTTACACCGAAGATTTTAATCTTCTATCGTTTTTGATTCGAAAAATATCATTAAAAAATAAAAATTGTTTATTTGTCCAACTTAAACCTCTGTTCTGGAGATGAAGTGATGGTAGACCACGTGTTATCCTATATTTTTAACCTTTTTTGTTAGGTCTACATTTTAGCCTAAATTAGGAATCGATTTGGCATTAGAGCCCGGATTAGGGCACTTACAGGCATACGATTTTAATTACTCTGTATATAGAATCTAAATCAAGACGTCTGCAACATATCAGAACCCCTGAAAGCTCCGATACACCTAGGGGTAGCTAAACCAAAATCTTTTTGAGAAATTATCGAATGGATTTCGGGCACACTCCAGTAGAACTGGTAACACCATCGCGGTTTTTGAAATTTGGAAAACAAAATCTACATTCGGACGTCAGTTTGATGATGAAGAAGGGGATTGGGGGTTGCTTTTTCAGATGTTTCTATCCTACTTTGACTAATTGTAAGAATTTTTATAATTTATCTCTCTATAAGATAAGTTTCCAGAACCAATAAATTAAATTCTATAAAGTCTTTCACCAAAGTTGGAAATAAGTAAAACCACGCTTTGAAGATGGTGCATATTATAGAATACTGCATCAGGCCTCTTTACAGAAGATTAATGAGATGGTATGCGAGTTTCATGGTAACCGTTGAGTTATACACAGATTAGAAGAAGCTTTATTTTGTTATTGAAAATCTTTAAACAAAAGAAAATCTACGTATTAGAGAAGAATTGCAATAGTTTCTTTGTAAACATGGAGGTTTCACAATAATTTATTAGATGATAGTGGATAATTTAGTGTTACTCTAACCTGCAGAGTATCTGGTACTAATTTAAACCGACCTCTAGTTACTAGATTTTTCTACACTAAATATGTTAGGTTTATAGGAAAAAAAAATTACGAAATCTATAATCAAGTTCGGTTGAATTGAAACAAAAAACAGACATGATTAAGAACCAAACGGAGAAGATAAAAATGACAGAATAGGATAGAATAGGAAGAAGAAACAGTAATTAGGGTCAACAAAAAAAAAAGTATGCTATGGCTGCTCTACATTTTTGTGGGTAAAAAGAACCACAGAAAAATTGTAAAGTAAAAAATCAATAATTAAAACTAGAGAAGAAAACGGGGCCATTGCCAGGGCATTTGGCAAGCATAAATACTAGTTGCTGGCAGAAGGCCATGATACTTTGGATATCATAAGCTGCATCTTATAGATTGAAAGGGTCGTTCTTAATATTAACATTAACTGTATATTCAAAACAACTGTTATAAATGAAAAGTAAAGAAGTAAATCGGAAAATAAATAATAAATCAAAAAATGCTATTCAATTCAATTTAATCATTTTGCATTGCCAAAATACTTTTGGGACGTTAGAAGGTATTCTAGGAGCGTGCCAAAGTACCACCAATCACGTGACAAAATCAAATTCAAGGTCAATTTCATTCCCTGCCGGTATTTATTGCAAAATGATAATTAGTATTAAACAATAAATGTATTTTCCTCAAATTATCGATTTTTCCTTTATGGTGCGGTTATCTGTTCCAGTAATTATTGAGAAATCCTGTTGCCGCCCTCCCGAGCCGTTATCGCTCAGTGCAGCCAACGACGCCACGAGAATAGTCGGGGATATTCTCGTCCTTGTGGTGCCGGTCAGAGTAGCTGTAAATTTTCGGTGTGAAGTGTCAAGAACCACTCCCGGCATTATTTTTAATACCCACAATAACTCTCATGGTACGTAAGTGCGCCCACCTTCGCTGGTCGCCAGGGCCACGGCAGAATCGCGGCCGCCCGCGTGTGGCGCGCCCGATGCGGCACCGAGATCGATCGCGACGCTGCCGGCGGCTCGGCTTCCCCTTGACACCCGAGCCGCCCGGCCGAATGTCAAATTCGCCCCGGGGATAATTTTAACGCCGGGGCCGGCTGCGCCTCCGAAATTCCGGCGCGGCGTGCGTTCACCGACCGGGCCCTCGGGGCGGAATTCCGCGCGGCACGCGCCGGCTCGCAGGCGAGGCCGCCGTACTCACGTTGCCTTGTGGTTTTCAGTATTAGGACGCAAAGCGAAGTATCAGCAAGATGTCAGCTCCTACTGTTGTAAACGTATATAACACAAATGTGACCACCGACAATTTATCGAGGCACGACATGCTCGCATGGGTCAACGACTGCCTCCAAAGCAACTTCGCCAAGATCGAGGAGCTGTGCACGGGCGCCGCTTACTGCCAGTTCATGGACATGCTGTTCCCAAACTCGGTTCCACTCAAAAAAGTCAAATTCAAAACCAACCTGGAGCACGAGTACATCCAAAACTTCAAAGTCTTACAGGCCGCATTTAAAAAAATGGGCGTCGATAAGGTAACTGACGACGTTTTACTTTTACGGTTCAGACATGTCACTGTTAGCAATTATTAATACAGAGCTAATTAACCACCTAACAATAACTTGCTGTGTGTGGAAACGTTTGCAGGTAATCCCTGTAGACAGGTTAATAAAGGGGCGCTTCCAAGACAATTTTGAATTTTTGCAATGGTTTAAGAAGTTTTTCGATGCTAACTACGATGGTAGGGAGTATGATGGCTTGGAAGCTCGAGGGGGCCTCCCCTTAGGCTCTGGGTCGCAAGATCACGGAGGCTTGGTGCCACAGCACCACCCGCCTGCCAAGCAAAAACAGGGTAACGCTTGCACAGTGCATCATTTTGCTTGTCTAGTTGCACTCTGCACGCGCCCTAACAGTTATAATTTTGTTTTGCATGTACACTGTAGCTAATGATGCTAGCTCGTGTGTCCGACTTCATTTTATTTATGTTCGTCTTTTGTACCGTGCATGTGCTGATGTACGTCTGCTTGTATTGGTAGATAGTGCCGATAGACCGTTTGGTGAAAGGGAGATTTCAAGATAACTTCGAGTTCCTGCAGTGGTTCAAGAAGTTCTTTGACGCCAACTACCATGGCATGCCCTATAACGCTATAGGCATGCGCAGCGGAGAAGTGTTGGGAGGAGGCTCCAATGCTGCGCCCAAGGGAAGCTCGGGCCTTGCACGTAAACCAGCACTTACCCCTTCCAGCAAAACAAAACCCGTTGGTAAAGCTAGTATGTGTTTATACTGTGATTTGTTGCATGTGTCTTGTGTGGAGACTCAGAGTCCGTGATTTCTGATGCTGAAGATGGTTTGTTAACTTATTTAGTATTTACTGTTGCAAAATGTCTTATATTATTAATGTGTCAAAAGATGGTGCTGCTATTATAATAGTTGAGTTGGGCCAAAAAATGTCAATATCATATAATTTTTTTAAACATCAGGTCTAAAAAATGCATGATTTATATCGTTAATCAGCAAATGGCTTGATCAAATTCCGGTCTTGGTCCAATTATTATGCTATAAATTCGGTTATTTTTGTCACTCATACATTGGTAACTTTTCAGTTTCGTCGCGCACGTGAAAATAATCTTAAATTTTTGATTTGAAGCATTGGTGGTTTAGCTGTTCTAAATGGACAGGAAAAATAGATTGTGTTATATTTTATATAATCACAACACATATGTTGCAGTTTTGCTCGTAAGCTGATTGTGCCCTACCGTTGCTCATTTTGTATTGCAGTACTGTTTAACGGTAAAATTCTTTTACGAGCATATATTGAAGAGATATATTGAAGTAAATCTCCTTTCATTCAAGTAAAATGTTCTTTTTGATAATCAGAGCAAGACTGGATTAACTTGAGCAGTACTGATTATATAAAATGGAGGAAAGGGGTCTACGAATATAAACGGTAGCATGAATCCAATGTAGAAGTTCAACCGCAGTATTAACCTTCTAGATTTATTTAAACTAATGTTGAATGTTGTTGAAAGTTACTTGATTTATAAAGTATCTTTGGGAAGCATTTTATCTAGATTAATAGCCCTTTTATATTCTTTCTTGTTTGGTCCAGTGCCATCATGACAAATTTTATTTTTTCTTCTACATTTAAAATAATGAATGCTTCTTTATGGTGAAATCTGACAACCAAACTGTAGTAGCCTGCTATTATGAATTCTTTATATAAAAAATTTCCTGAATGCCATATCTGCCATGTTTGCCTTCTAATTTAGTAGGATCAATATATCTGCAGGTTGATTTAATGCCAGCAACTTAATCGAGGTCAACAGCAGATATATAATGGCGGTTTTGTGCAAGTTTCAAGCCGTTAGCTTACCAGGACGTTACGAACCTGCCTTCTTGGTTTGTGGCTATTTAGGTTATCATATGGTGATGGCGTTTTGGTAGTTTACATTAATAGGTGTTCATCACAATTGAGTTAATTTCTTGAAGCATTTGGCAATGTGTTTTCCCCATGGCTGCACAATCTTAATTTTAAACGTTATCTGCTTGGCTGCCTCTTCAATATTCAGATAATTGTTGCTGTTTCCGTGTTGTAGAATTTCTGCAACGGTTTCTTTTCTCCTAATAATTGCATTATTGGATTTTGCATTGATATTTAGCAAAAATCTCTAGGATTTGTATTACTTGGGGCCACAATATCATCTGTATCTTAAATCATCCATGAGCTGTGGCTTCTTCTTTTAAGTAGGCTGCTAGCCTGTTTTTAATCGCACAGTTGTGCGGTACTATGAACCATGTTGGGCGTACCCTGGGCAGGTGGCTAGCCTAACCCATTAATTTAGAAGGAGAGAATGTATTTCACGACAGCAAAAGTGTTTGTATGACGCCAGAGAACACTTGATGTTTGCCGTTATTCACCTGGGACTACCGCACGCCAGTATGGCAAGTCGAGGCTTTTTCCTTGCAGCTAGCTGTGGCTGTGAGTATGAAAGCCTTTTACAGTGTCATGCGTCCCGTGTAAGTAACTGGGGTGGTTTTAACTGCTGGCATTTTTCAAGTGTCAAACGACACTATGTTCATTAAACTCTAAGAAGCAGAGTCAAAGTTATACCACTTATATACCACAATATTTATCTATAACATCTATAATATAATATTTAAACGATTTACGTTATTTATAATATTTTTTATACGTGGTTATTTTAGAACAAAATGTCAGTGAGAGCTAGTAGGTTGTCGAGTGATATTTGGTACCATTTTACCAAAGAAGGAAAAGGAAAATGCCGCTATTGTCAGGGAAAAATAAATAAAATCATTCATTACAATTGGTTTTATAATGGTAGCAGTAATAGCCTAACTGATACAGTCAGTAGGCACAAATATAGCAGAAAATGAGTTATGAGTTACAAAAAAGAGCTAGCTCTTTTTGGTGAGTGAGCGATCTGGATCTGATCCCAGAAATGAGTCACTTTGCCCATCTCTAGTCAACATAACAGATGTCGCCAAATTAAACTATAGATGATTGAAAAAGGTTAGGACGAGACTGTATTTCTAAACCATATGGATTTATGAACCTGCAGATATAACTGGGCTGTCCTTATAAGATTAGGATAGAGAGCAGTCTAGTCAAAGAATAGGGATATAAACTGATAAAAAATTTTCTTCTAATGAGCTATTCTATACTTGGTTAAGATTTCACTAGAGTCAACAAAACAGTGATCCAATTATCATAATTTAGCCTAAACATAGAGGCAACAGGGAGGGAAAGACTACTATACCAATAGCTCGACGAAACTTTGTAAGTATGATTAATCATGTCAGATATATTGACGACATGCCTGGCAATTAAAGGTTAAAAAATGAATATGCTTGTAAATTGAACAGTTACAGAATAAAGGTCTTGGAGCAACCACATGGCAAAAACTGATCAATTTTGATTTTAATTGAATGGCTTAAGTTAATTCTCAGGTTGTTTTGGTTATTTTGCAGATGGGGGTTTGTACAGCTAAGACTATCATTCGTCAGAGAATTAGTCCATACCTCCGTTGCAAATTGATGGGTTTGAATAAAAAATTGATCCTTTTGTAATCATACAGTTGAGTGTTGCCTGAAAAGGGCTGAGTAAATATTTTAATGTCAAGATTCGAAAAGTGAATTTGATGCAGGATGTGTAAGGGCATAAAATATATTAAGCAGGAAATCTTAAAATTGTTTCTAAGCAGATATTAGGTTTGTTGATTTTTTTAGCTTCCAATGATTGGACCAAATGTTTCTGGATAGCCCATTAAGATTTTTGCAATAACTAATCTGAATGAAATATGTGTTAATAAGCTGGCAATCATTTTATATAATGCAGCTCTTTGAGTGTTAATGTCAGTAATCTTCATTAAGTGTTTAATAAATAAAGTTATAAAAAATTGTAATTTTGGCATGAGTACACCAGGGTGGTGTTTTGAGTGCTTGTGGATTGATAGTTTATCCGACAAGTTTCTTAAAATTTGATAGAAATCCATTGATAAGGGAAATAGACATGAGTTTTTTGAATGAAAGCTAGATGGATTGAAAGACCAGGATGAGGAACAAGAACAATTCCTGAAACCTTACAGTTTGAAGTTATACAAGACTGGATGAAATGAATAATCTGGGATGGCCATATCAAATGCTTATGTTCGTCAAATAACACAGATTAGTGTTGACATCAAAAAATCCATTATTAGATGCAAAGTTGTCATCATCAATGATGCAATTTGCTTTCAGCAAACTCTGAAGTTATACTGAATGAATCATCATACTTGTATCGATCCAGTAATGAAAACTAATTAGAATGTATCATTCATAACAGGTAATCAAGCTTTAATTCAAAAAAGGATATCTAAAGGGTTTTTGTTAAAGTTTTAAGACATACTGAAGAACTATTTGCTTGCAATTGATTGTATTGGTTTTTATATACTAATTGAATAAATATTAGTAATGTCTTTTGCATTATAGATGCCACCACGTCATCACAGATGCCAGAAAATAAGTGCAAGTTTTACAGTTTTTTATTTTTGTGTACTTTTAAATGTTTGGAGATGGTGTCGGACGATGATTGACTGGTGCAGGCTCCATAGAATTACAATACTTTTTTTCCTAAGATTAGACCTTGAACTTTTTTTGAGCTTTACTATTTGAATAGTTATTGAGATATTTAGGTGTTTGAACAATTGGAATTGTTATTCGAAATGTATATTTTCACTATTGCTATTAAAATTTTTCGAATTATTCAAATACCAACTGTACTTAAAGCTCAATACCTGATTGAAATGTATTTAACAAAGACTTACTACAGAGTTATGTATTATGTTTTTTTTTTATTTAATAGATAGGTCTTGTGGGTGAAGGAACACTTTGCCATTACATAATCCTGTATAGTTTGGTCGATTTTGCTAATGTCTCATGTAGAAAGTCATGATCTTGAACATCCAGAACTGCTTGATGTTTTGAATTTTACTCTTTGCCTTTCTGTTATGTCACATTATGTCTAGTATTAATTTCCTAGGTAAAACACATGTCTAGTTCCTCTTCAATTGAACAAGAAATACTAACAAAGGAACGAATATACTACATTAGATAAAAGCAATAAAAGAACAAATAAAAAGAGTTAAGTGAAATAAAAGCTATGAAATGACAGAAAAGAATAAAAATTGGAGACTTGGGGAAAGGAATAGAGTAACAAGAAAACAAGAGCAGAAATAAAAATTAAGTAAATAATGCAAAATGAAAACAAAAACAAATTTGGAAAAAGCTGGAATTGATCAAGATTATGAAACTAAGCAGGAATATTAAGTGGATGAATAGATTAAAAACATAGAAGCTAGATGTAGAACATTGGAAATACCTTAAAAGCTATATAATAATAAAACCAAGTTTTTGTTAGATAATTTGTCAAATAAAAACATATCAAGGAATGGTTTGATGGCGAGTGTTGAGAAATAATTATGAAGAAAAAAAGAACAGATTATTTGCAAATAGTAAGTATATATAAAAGAAAAAAAAGCAATGAAACAACAACAAATTGACGTAAAAAGGCAAATTAAAAAAACAAAAGCAAAATAAACAATCAAGAAGAGAGGTAGGAACTTAAAGAGATATATAAAGTATAATTAATGTTGCTAAAGAGAGAAATTAGTAGCAAAACAGATAATAAAAATGAAACTTTTAGAAGTAGAAGAAACTTTCCAGTCGACATATGTGGAAGAATACAAAAACAACAGGAGGTAATGAAATGGTACAGAACCGATAAAAGTGGGAAGGAAAAAATAAAAAGAATTTATGATCTAGAAAGAAGATATATAGAATACAGAAAACATGTCAAATGCACAGAGAAGTCTAATGATTATTCCAGTATTACAAAGGAAAGGGTGACCTTAGAATGTTTCAACTACATGGACGTGTCGGAGTTGAATGGGGGATATAAAATATTAAACGTAAGAAAAGCGTTTAATTTGCTATAGCCAATTGGCAAAAGGAGAATATCAATGTGACTTTCATCTTGAAAAATCACCCATTGATGCTTTATTTATAGTGAATCAAATTATTGAGAAATTGAATACATTGACGGTAGTTGACTATACTTTTGAAAAAGACAAATTAATAATAAGAATAAAAGTGAATATAATTGGAACATCAATAAAAAAACTCCGATATAAAAATGCTAGGAAGAAAGTCAAACTTAGATGATATACCTCTATAATAGTGATGTAGCAGAAGTAACATTTTTTTTTATTTTTGAAAGGAAAATTTCAATAAACAATCTACGACCCATAAAAATGAGTAATGTTGAGATATGACCTATGATGAATGATTAACTGAACAGAGAAATAGGAAACTCAACACACAGAGAGAATAAGGAAGGCCAAAAATAATGTACTAGGTGCGCAACTAAGTTTCCGGGTTTTTTTGATCAATGAAAAATGGAAAATTCTGAGAGATACAAAAAATGGTTGTTCAAAGTATCGTCCCTCGCTAGCTACACATTTTTGCCATCTCTGTGGCAATACATGAATACCGCGACGATAAAACGACGCGCCTTTGGACCGACACCATTTATCCAACCAATTTTGCACTTCTTCAAAATTGGCCAAGTGTAGCCCAGCCAAGCCATGCGCCATCGATAGGAACAAGTGATAATCGGAAGGGACCAGGGCGGGTGCGGTAGCAGATTCCATTTCAGCGTTTTGATGGTGTCCTTGACGATTTTCAGGCAATGCGTAGTTTAAATTTATCAGTTGTTGTAAGTAACGATGCCCGTTGACAGTTTCGCCCGGTTTCAGCAGCTCATAGTACACAATACTTTTCTGGTCCCACCAAACCCAGAGCATTGCCTTCTTTCCGAAGCGATTTGGCCGTACCGTCGATGTTGATGCTTCGCCAGGTGAAATCCACGATTTTTTGCGTTTAGGGTTTTCGAAATATATCCACTTCTCATCGCCAGTAACAATCCGATGCAGGAAACTCTTTCTTTCATGCCGCAAAAGCAAAATTTTGGAAGTGGCTCTTTGATTTTCCATCTGTCTCTCAGTCAACCCGGTTTTTTCCTTTTGAATTTTTCCCATGACATGTAAACGTTGGCGAGTCATGTTTAATGCCTCCGCAAGGTGATTTTGTGTTTGCGTAACTTCTTCATCCAATAACGCTGCAGATCGACGTCCTCAATTGTTTTTGGTCTTCCGGAACGCTCCTCTTCCGTAGTGTCGAAATTGCCACTTCTGAAGCGTTTAAACCAGTCTTCACAGGTAGTTTTCGATGGTGCATGTTCGCCGTACGCCTCCTCAAGCAAACGACGTGCTTCGGTTCCATTCTTTTTCAAGTTAAACAGCAAAGTTTCCCGCAAATGCTGTTTATTTGGCACAAAACTCGACATATTCGTTGTTAGTAAAAATATTTTTGCGTTGCTATATTACAACTGGTTATTGTTAACAATGTCCAAGTTATATATATAAAAAAAAAACTAGACATGTATGTCAACTACGTGTGTTGTTAGCGCCATCCATGAGTGAAACTCGGAAACTTAGTTGCGCACCTAGTAGTACGAGGTGAAAAATAGGAAATAGGTTAGAATGGAGAAAAGTTATATTGAATGCTAAAAAGGATAAAGTGAGGATTAATTTTCTGTATTTATCTTTCTTATTTTTATTTTATTATTGTTCTTCTCATACATTTTATTTTAAGTAAGATGGCATTCAAGAATAGTTACACAAAATTCCTTTTTGAATTAATTGGTATCATCAGTTTCAAGGGAAAGCATTAAGTAATTTTCAAATATCTAAATTTTATCACTTTAATTATTAGTGCACGATGATGCTAACATCGTAGTTATCTATTTTTCATCATCGACATTTTTAAATTAAAATTCCAATCGTAATAGAAATTGTATGTTATAAAACTGCTTTTGAAACATCTTATATATATATCTAATGTTTTATTATTTAACGTGTGTGTCTGTTGTCTTTACTATAGTTGGTACAATAAAGGCTTTCTAATTTATTGTTTAAGTGTTTATAAACTTGAATAAACTTCAATTAACAAAGCACAAACAAATACACATTGTTGTGCATGTTTGTTCAACTTTCTAGCATGTGCATGTGCAAATGTGTCTGCACTTTCTAGAATGTGGTAAAAACAGCCTGATACATGTCAATTGACTAATTATCTCCTTTTAGTGCCTAAAGTTAATGCGGTCAAGCCAACAACAAAGCCGATTGCTGTTAACAACCGCGGAGACAGCAAGGTGGATGAGCTTTCTAATCAAATCTTAGAACTGAAGGTATTCATGAAGCAGCCGTCGAGTGGAGCCCACATTTTGATCGATGCCTTTTTTAGATGAGCGTGGAAGGCCTGGAGAAGGAGCGGGACTTCTATTTTGGAAAGCTGCGAGACATTGAAGTAATGTGCCAGGAGAATGAGGAGGACAACCCCCTCATTCAGAGAATCTTAGACGTCCTGTACGCAACAGAGGTGAGTCGTGATTTTGGACGGGCAGTTTCAGCTTGCTAATCAGGAACATTTCGGTCTGCAGGAAGGCTTCGCTCCTCCTGACGAGGTGGAGGGTGTCCCTGGCGAAGAAGATGAATATTGAGGAGATCCAAAATTAGTGTTATTACGGTTTGCAATCCAGCATGCCCGCGTCGGCTTCTTCGCACCTATTTCGTCATTACATTATTCTAAAATGGAATAACTTTTTATAACGATTATTTTTATTAACTACATATTTACGCCTTGGTTGATACTTGCTGTTTGTGAAAATGCAAATTTTATAAAACTGAAGTTGCTTCAATTACAGTGTGTCTGTACGTTTATTTAATCAAAATAGCTGTTGCTGCATGTGCCCACTCTGTGTGCGATTTGTTAAGTTTTGTTTGATATAACATCCTCACTGTAGTAGTGGAGGTTTTCAACGATATTTGCAAACTCAAAATTGAGAAATAAATTTATTATAAATTAAATATAGAGTTTAGTATGAACGAATTGTATTTATTGTGCACATGTAATTATGCTTTCCTGTGCTACCAGCAAGTTGTGCATATGTGAGCCAAGCTATATCTGCAAGTTACAGAATTAATAAAACTTTGAGAAGAATATTTAAAGGTCATCTGATGTCTTTCTTAACAATTCATATTTTTTTAAACATTGAACTGCAATTAAGTGAAAGACCGTTGTTAGTTGAATGTCACATTAACGGTTCATTTTTGCAAAGATATACAAATGTCACACAACCTGACTACAATACATTCATTGACTGTTTATGTTGACAAATTGCAAATAAGCACTATGTTCTAAGATATCAAACTGGTTAACCTGTTAAGGTGATCTGTTTTAATTATAACCCAAATACTTAATTTTGCTCTCATGAACATAGGTGCACCTTTAGAAGTTATATAACCCAAATTTAAGTCGATGTACAAGTACCAAAAATATATTTCCCCAAACCAAGAACAATATAGACATTTGCAGAATATCATCCCAATTAAGAGGAATGCAAAAAGCAATTTTGCAAACTCACATGTTGAAGGCATAACTAGAACTTGCAATGAAAACGCTAAATTTTCCACTACACTACTAGAAAATGTTAAAAGACATATCAGAAGTCCTAGTCTCAGCATGTGGTATATATAAAAACGGAATAATTCTTAATTAGTTTATGAAACAAGCGGACCTCTACATCCAGATACAGAGCCACAGACCAAGTGTTAAAAGTAGCACATATAAAGTATGCTCGGATCAAAAATTTCCTCCCACAAGGCATTTGGAAATGGTATATCGGCACACAATAATCCTTACATGTGTTTATTTACTGGGATTAGGCAGCTGTAGCATCCACATATACCTACCAGATCCATTTGGAGCTCATCAACTGTATGTGGGTGCCTTCCCCAATTCTGCTGTTCCGAACAGTCGGATGATATGATCAAAACCGTCTGCATACAGGGCTACACAGCTCATCAATCATTCTATTATTTCAGTCTGATGAAAAGACTTCTCAAATTTGTAAGTTGCATAAATTGATAATCTGAGCTTCTATTCTATACTCAGTTTACATTAACCGATAGCAATTCTGGACTTTTGAATTACAAAAAATTGCGCTACTTTATTTTTATTACCAGTTGTGATGTGAGTCATGCTATGGATGTTTTCTGATCCCTACTATACATAAAAATCGATAATCTTCGCATTCAATACTCAAAAAGTACCAAAATCCAATGAGATTAGTCGCAGTGCTTGTGCATTATGGTTGAATATATCCAGGAGAAGAGGGTAATGTAAGATAATTTCATTCGACAAAATACTCCCATTTTGATCTTGAGTATTTTGAACTTCAATTACATGAAGGAATAAAAACAATTTGTTTGTGTATTATTATTAATGTTGATTGCATTTAATAAATGTATCTGATATATTTTTAAAGGCTAATCTTGAGTATATTTTAATAGATTACATATTTTGTGAATAAAATAAAGATACCTGTAACAACTGTAAATAAGTAATATTACAGGAATCTAGAATATTGTAGAAAGCTAATCAAACTGTTCATAGATAGCAGCGACAAATTATAATAGTTTTAAGACAAATTTACAATGATAAAATTATTTAATATTAATTTATTGTAAATTTATTTCAAAAGCATTTTTTAGACAAATGTATTTATTTTATTAAGATTCAAGCAGACGGCAACACAAAACTCATCTTGTAATTTGTTTATAAAAACAATAGCATTAATTGTACTTTTGCAATAAATATATTTTTTATCTTTTCAACGAACTTAGAAAGTTCGTTACTGAATTCTATATGTCTGTCTGTCTTTGAGATTTTTTAAAATTTGTAAATGGATTCTTATAGGAAATTTTACGCTGAAGTCGAAAAAATTTTATGTCGAATAATTTTCGAGATATTCGATTTCTAATTTTTAAGTTTTAAGTTCGTTCTGGGATTGCTTACAGAGCAATCTCTTCGCCGGCCCCATGTTTCTAACTTAAGCCTATCAAAATTGTAATATAATTATACTTGCGTTTAGCATAAGAAAATTAATTGTTACAGCGCCATTTGTGTTACAATAGCTGCAATGTAAAATTTTTAGTTTAATTTTTTTATGTGTTATACAGCCATAAACTTACGTATATGTTGTTAACGTCAATTATGAAATAAAGTGGGTTGATTTTCAATTTTGTGTTTTATTATAACAATCTCCGAATAAGTTGTATTAAATTTATTAAAAACAAAAACTATATAGAGTTAAACAAATATTTTGAATCATAATTTATTTAGTTTAAATAAGTATATCATTAATGTCAGAAAAAATTATTAATTTATTGTAATAATAATTCTGAATCATTAAAAATAGATACTTCATTAAAACTTCTATATATGGCACTACAAAGAAGCTCTTAAGATTAAGACACAAAAACAATAAACCAAATTGTATATGTGCAATAAGTATGTGTTTTATATTACCATTAACTTACCGTATTAAATTTTTAATACAATGCTTAAAAAAAATTATTGATGCCGCGCCATTTGTACTACAGCAGCACAACTAAGGTAAGACGAATTTTTAATATTTAAAAATCGTTATACAGTTATAAAATTACTAACGTATAGTTAAATTAAAATTAGGTATGTGTATTAAAATAGCTAATATAGTTAATTGGCAATATTCTAATGATTAATATTAATTCTAAAATGTTAAAATCAATAATAAGTTATTAATATTAATTATAAAATATATTTTATTAAAAATTAAAAATTTTACGAAAATGTTGATGATATAAAAAGAACTTCTGTATGTGCTATTATAGTGTTGTGGTTATGCTGGTTGTTTTAGGTTTCAATATCCACCGTTCAATTCCCCGTCATGCCAGTCTAATTTTTCTCATAAAACAATTTGACTAATTGTTTATTGCAATATTTCAATATTAAATAAAAAATATACATTCCATTTAGCTTTTTCATGTACCTCAAATTTCAGATTAATTTACATGTAGTAAAACAAAAAAAAAACCCTAAAACTTGATTTCTTATCGATGATGCAGAAAATCCCAGCTCTCATCTATTGATTTTGAATTATGCGCCGCATCCCATAACGATCTCCTCGCTCTTCTGTGATCCTGATAGAAATCTCGTCCAAATTCGCTAGCAAATTTTGGGCGTCTATAAAGGCGATTTTCGGGCAAAACTAAAGATTATTATCGGGATCGCAGGAGCTTAAGGAGATGGTAATTATAGCGAAAATCGCCCTTATGTACACTCAAAATTTGCTAGAGAATCAGACCGGGATTTCTATCAGGATCACAGGAGCGCGAGGAGGCATTTTATCAGACGCTGCAGAAAATCCGAGCTCTCGTCTATAAATTTTAAATTATGCGCCGCTCCATAACGATCTCTCGTTTCTGTGATCCTGATAGAAATCCCGTTTCAATTTTCTAGCAAATTTTGGTTGTTTATAAGGGCGATTTTCGGGCAAAACTGAAGATTATTATCGGGATCGCAGGAGCTTAAGGAGATGGCAATTATAGCGGAAAAAAGCCCTTATGTACACTCAAAATTTGCTAGAGAATCAGACCGGGATTTCTACCAGGATCACAGGAGCGCGAAGAGATGGCAATTATAGCGAAATCGCTTAAAATTACTTATGCCCAAAATTTGCTAGAGAATCAGACCGGATTTCTATCAGGATCACAGGAGCGCGAAGAGATGGCAATTATAGCGAAAATCGCCCTTATGTACGACCAAAATTTGCTAGAGAATCAGACCGGGATTTCTATCAGGATCACAGGAGCGCGAAGAGATGGCAATTATAGCGAAAATCGCCCTTATGTAAGCCCAAAATTTGCTAGAGAATCAGACCGGGATTTCTATCAGGATCACAGGAGCGCGAAGAGATGGCAATTATAGCGAAAATCGCCCTTATGTACGACCAAAATTTGCTAGAGAATCAGACCGGGATTTCTATCAGGATCACAGGAGCGCGAAGAGATGGCAATTATAGCGAAAATCGCCCTTATGTACGCCCAAAATTTGCTAGAGAATCAGACCGGGATTTCTACCAGGATCACAGGAGCGCGAAGAGATGGCAATTATAGCGAAAATCGCCCTTATGTACGCCCAAAATTTGCTAGAAAATCAAACCGAGATTTCTATCAGGATCACAGGAGCGCGAGGAGGCATTTTATCAGACGCTGCAGAAAATCCGAGCTCTCGTCTATAAATTTAGAATTATGCGCCGCTCCGCATAACGATCTCTTCGCTCTTCTGTGATCCTGATAGAAATCCCGTTTCAATTTTCTAGCAAATTTTGGTTGTTTATAAGGGCGATTTTCGGGCAAAACTGAAGATTTGGATCAGGATCGCAGGATGGCATTATAGCATTATTACAGGAATCTATATTTTATGATAAAAATTACGATAAAAATACGAATAATTTATTGTTTTTAATTATGTAGTATATAAATACATGTATAAATAAATTGATACGTTGTTAATAATTTTTGTGTCGTTGTAATTTATAAATTTGGAAATTTATAGAATTTAAGTTTCGACGCCATCTCTTGCATATCTTAAAAACCATTGTCAAAATTATTTTCTTTAAATAATTATTTCGTTTGCTAATAGTTGTGTATTGTATAATTTATTTATTTTTTAATTTTGATATATTATTTTACTGTTTAATCTGAAATTTTAAAAGATTTAAAAAAGTACGTTGGAGATGTGCAGAATAGAACCCTCTTTAGGTGTGTTGGAAAGCAAGCACTTGTTATACTGAGCTAATGTACTACCTTTATAGTGAACATGAAATTATAGAAATATCTATATAAAATAATACACGCGATTTATATGAGAGTTGAAATCATTTCAACGTTTTTCCATAATCTTTTTTTAATTTAATTTGCTAATATGATTTAAGTTTATCTGTTCTTTCTTTGAGGTAACAATAAAATTTTTCATTTCATACTAGAAAAAAAAACTATAGCAATTACGAACAACACTTTATTTGACAATTCTTTCATTTACACTATAATTATTTATACACAGAAACTAAACACCAAACTTAAGGGATAAAATCTTATTAAGTACATCACTAGAGATCGTAATCAATTTTCCTTACACGTCATACAAGTCTACATACATAAATTGAGTATTATTGAACATTTTCATTGAAAAACTTCCTAAAAGTACTTGATTTGTCGAAGCAAGCATACAAGTCACTTAATGATATTATAGCACAAATAATTAGTGAGTGAAGATGAAATTAAATAAATAATGGAATGACATAGAGAAGCTTATTTTAGAACTGATTTTTTAGAATCTGAACAAGGCGTCGAACTACAAAAACAAACAATTTGAGGATATCAATACCTTATTTTATATTAAACTTTGGCTTAAGTTTATTTTAATATCTTACTATCTACATGTTTGTGAAGACTCTCTTATTACACTACAAACAGTTCATGTTATCCTTTGTTCATAACTATAATCTAAGTCTGTATATAAGTTCACTCTTTTTATACTTCCGTACTGTCTAATTCTACATTTGTGTATATCACCGCACTGAAATAATGACAGACATTACCCCTTACACTTTTATTCGTTCACAATCCTTACCACTACTGTTGACGTAATCGTTGGACTTTATATTAGGACTCGCATTGTTGTTTACACTACTGTCATTCTTTATGGCACTTTTGCTCTGCGCCATGTTGATGTAATTGTCTGTAGACTTCACTATGTCAACGCTGGTCTTCTCCTTGATGGTGGGTGGAACGTGGTAGGTCGGGTTGGAGTAGCTACAGAGGGAGCCCGTGAAATTAGGCGTTTCGTACTCCGACTCGCTCCTCGAGTAGAACATCGACAGCAGCTCCATCCTTGAGGCTGCCTCCCCGTTGCTGTTTCGTGCTTCTTGTCGGAGTCGATGTCAAAGCTAAAAACGAGGTCTTCGGTCAAGCGCAGACTGAATATGTGCCAAGACTTCATGCACATGTAGCCGGGGGTATTCATGGGGTTTGGACTTGCTCTGACGTGGATTTCCTCGTTCACGTACTCGTGCGGTGAGGAGAGGTGCTCGAAGTCGAGCGGACTCAGCATCGCCAAGTAGTCGCTGTGGCCCTCCTCCAAGCGCTGAATGTTCATTGCCAGGTGAGGGTCGTTCAGGTCAACATAGGTGCTGTAAAAATGATGTGCTTTAGTAACAATGATTATTCTATTCAACATTCGATTGAGTGTTGCAGTGAAAGAGTAGACAACCATACTGTTGCATGCTAACCTGAACCTATATCTCTTATATTTGTTATAGTCCTTTAAAATCTACAGAGTTTTGTAACTTTATTAAGCAGTGAACAAATCCATTACTACTGATATCAAAACGTTTCTGTTAGGTCTCTCAAGTTGTGTTCGTTGAGCTTTCTTCTCTAATTCCCATCTGTGCATGCTACGTTTTTAGAAACCTTCTTGCATATTTACAAAATAGTTGTGGCCGGTTGGTGTACTTTTCAAATCACTTTCACTATAGTATTCCAGACAATTATAAAGTTTATCAGTGGTTATAAAAAATCATTTAAGGTCTGTTGGGTTTTTTCTTACAAAGTCATAACAGAGATTGTTCAAGTCTTTAATTTGCATCAGCAAAACCAAGCTGGTTTTCTTTATAGCTCTACAAAGTCAATATTTGCCGTGCTCATAATCAGCTGGTCAAATGTTTCTAAAATTTAAAACATTCTACCCTCATTTACCTTCTTTAGAGTAGTAAATGATCTGGCATAAGCTATTTCTCCTTATAATTCATCAAGCGGTGGACATCGAAGAGTAAGTAAAGAATATAGTTACTCCAACGTTAAATTTTCTTAATTTATTTTAATTCCAATTTTATTTTTACTCTATATATTCACTAATAAATTTATTACTATACGTATTTGCTGAATGGACCTTAGACATTTTTTGATCTTATAATTGCATAATACTGACGCTTGAGTAGAAGTTTATCTGATAACGTTTCTAATATAGTTTAGCTATAAGTTAATTTTTGGTGATGGTTTTAGCTGACATCCCTGGTATGACACTAGTTTCAATCTGCTTTGTTGTCTGCTATAGTCGCTTATGTGCTGAGAGGGCGCTGCTATGCTGATATGTTAGTAATGTTTAAGGCATCTTTTGAGTGCAATGCCACATTGTGTCCTCTAGTAGTCTGTCATTCATTTGCTTCAAGACATTTATTTTCCATTTTCATTACATGACATAGTAAGCTCTCCAAACATAGTAGTTAAACAGGCAGAAAATTAAACCCATGGTAAGGTTTATGAAAACATAGTGGATATTAGGGATGTCCCTGATATCGTCAAGGGGACCCCCGTGCAGCATACCCTCTAGAGCACCACGATATTTTTTATGTCGGGGATACCTGGAAAGTAGAGATCTTTTTCCACTTGCTTCTTAAGGCCTGGCTTTACTATCCGGTCCTTCCCTTCCATCATCTGCTTCAGAGAAGACATAGAGATCATACACCACCATTCAGGAATCCATTTGATTTACCACCAACTTTGTCCCCATTAGAGATGGACGCAGTTTTTGGCCTCTGCAGTCGAAGTTGGCTTATGAGAAGAACTGGATGTGATGATGCAGGCAGCTTTTATTCTGATAACCAGTAAGGGTACTAAATATTAGCTGGTAAAGTTAAGATGATAGAGTGCTGCAATTTGTCCTTTGATGTGGCTCACAATAGCTGGCGAGATTCTTTACAGCAGCTCCGTCCCATACGTAGGAAAAACGATATCGCCTAGACTGTTGTCCATAAAGCTAAGGCGTTTGCTAATAGTGCATCCTTGATTACACTGATGGCAACCTTGATTATATAGCCATTATAGACATGAGTTGCTGGACAATTGTGCAGTCCCTGTCCGTGGACCACGTGCATAATCTTTGGCGTTCCATGGCGTACACAAAACTTAATCCTTCACTGTAAAGCCAAAGTTTTAACCATTCAGAAGTCGAGCTTCCAGTTTGCTACTCAGATATACACTACGAATCCCGTTATATATGGCTTATAAAACCGAGTTGGGCAGAGACAGTCGCCATATTTGAATTTTAAGTGAAATAATCTTTTATCTTATACTACATGCAATTTTAAAATTTTTATGGCGTAATAAAAAGTTTTTGCTATTTAAGGAATTTAAAGTATGACTACAAAAATGGTAGAATGTTTGAAAAACTGTATCAAAGTGTATTTCTTTCATTTTGTAACACAATAAAAAATTTGGAGGAAGGTAAGACTCGAATAAATGAAAAAATTAGAATGATCTAATTAAGAATTTACGTATGTGTGTATCAGATGTGAAAGCTTCAATCCTAATCATAAACTATATGAGTTGTACAAAATCTTTCTAAAGATGAAATTGAAAGAAGATTTAGAGTTAAGAAGCAGGAAAGTTGAGTAAGAGGAGCAGATCTCTTTATGATTAAAAAAATTGCGATAGAAAATATATAAGAATGAAAAGTTCGCCCCTGAAAATTCAATAGACAAAGCAATTTCAAAAAACATTACAGCAAATGACAAAACAATCCGTGTGGTTCTCGATTTCTACCAGAAGGGGAAAACTGACCTCTAGTTCTGGTTGTTGTGCCTTCGCATCTGCATTCAAGCATCTTCTTTAGATAAAGGTAAAAACCAAACATTAATTTGCTAAATGAGAACAATGGATTTGGAAGATCCTCAGTGGTGTATTCACCCGCATAAAGTCAATAGAATCAACAAATCTAATCTCTTATCTTCCACACTGCTTATCTCGGTATAGTTCAAGTATGTGGTGGCTTACTGAGCAAAGTTATCGAAGTGGCTGCCAGCTATTAATCATCATAAAACATTAATCAAGTTTTAAATTTGTTAAAAGGGATGTATTAGGCTATTAAACCATCTTTGTTTATAAAAGTTAATTAAACATAAAATTGAACTTCGTTGCAGTAAACTGCAACTTAAGCTAAATTATGGTAGGGCAAGCAAACACATTCTGGACTGCGTGATCATCAGACCAAAAAGGAGTTTGGCGATATACGTAGTTTGTCTAGAAAAGAACTTTACTAGACGCCGGGTTAGACGCCGATGAATGAGCACATGCGATCTATGTGCATCGAAGTCGCGACCATATTGTTCTCGATACTTTCGAGAAAGCTCCTTTTGGGGAACATTTAAAGGGTCTTATAGATCACCAGTTACAAGTAAAAATTTAATTATCCCAATTATTCTGATACATTTAAAATATCTGCAGCTGTCTATTTTTATAATCAGTAACAACAATTTCACCTTGGGGCGTGACGAGTAACCCCGATATCCAAGCGAACTTTCCAGTAGCATACCCGTGGCTGCCAAATATATGGACTAAAGAACCGTCTGGCTTGAACACTTGGATTCGCGCATTCCCCGCGTCCCCCACGAAGATCAAGCCTGCAGGATCGCAAGTGACCGCTTCGATCGTCCGAAATTGGCCGTTGTTGCTCCCGAAGGAGCCGAACTCCAAAAGCTTCTTTCCATCGTCGGAGAAAACTTTGATCCGGTTGTTTCCTTGGTCGGCTACTATTATATTGTCATCGTGCACTGCAACTGAGGTAGGAGCTTGGAATTCGGTGCGTTTTTTATTGGTCACGCCCAGCGTGGCCAGGAGGGAACCCGTTAATGGGTCCAGAACTACGACCCTATCGTTGCCTGCATCGCATACAATCAATTCGTTTCGCCGATTAACAGCTAACCCGCCAGGGCTTCTCAGCTCCCCAGCTTCTCTGCTCAGAAGGCAGAGGGACTTCACGTAATCGCCGCTGCTAGAAAATACATGCACGCAGTGCTTCCACTTATCCGAAACGTAGGTTTCAGAATGTTGTTCCGAAAAGGCGATTCCGTGTGGACATAGCATGTCGGGGGAAGTGAGCTTTTTAATAATTTTGAACGAATTGCGGTCTACCACCAACACCGCTTTTCTGTCAGTAGCTGCTATGTACAAGAGGTGTTTGGCCCAGGGCGGAATGCCTAGCCCAGTAGGCCGAGGACATTTACTCCAAACTAGCTTTGGCGTGAACTGCTTTGAAATGTAGTAGGTTGACATTGCTTCGGCGTTCTTCAAGAAATGCGTCTGTGGGACCAAGTCCACAACGGCAATTTGCCGTGTCAAAACTTCCGTCTCCACCAAGTCGCACTGTTGCTGCACTTTGAAGGTCTGTGCGTCGAAAACCGGCCTACATTCGCCCAAGTGGGACACCTCGTCGACCATCTTCGCAGCTTCTCGATGGAAGCTCATGAAAGCCTGCACCTAAAAATGCCCATGTGAAACAGACACAAAATTTACTAAAGTTTTACCTGCTGCTCGTTACTCGCTTTTGGTTCCAGGATGAACGACTCGATTTTCTGCTTGAAAGTGGATATCTGGCCCACCAGAGTTTGAGCTAGGTGTTCTTCTGAACACTTTATTTTCTCTAGTTGAGTAAGTGCGCTTTGTTCCTTCTCCCTGATTTCGCGTATCATTTTTTCGGTTGCGCTTTTGATGTAGTCGGCCTGTTTGCTGCAGTGCTCTTTGTATTCGTCCAGTTGGTGGTACAAGCGGACCTTGAACTCCTGAAGGCATTCGGTCAAGGAGAGCAAGCTGCTTTTTAGGGTGTTCAGGTGCTCTATCCAGCATATTCTGCAAAATGTCTGCAAAAACGCAATGAAAAGTACAAAGAAATAAGAAAAATTCAAGCCAAAGATTACTTGATGGCAATGTATGCAGTCTTCATCTTCGGACTGGCAGACGATTTGGCACTTCGAACACAGCACGTCTTTTGAGCTGGATACGGCTAGGATTTTGTTCTGCAGCAGCTGCAGCAACGAGTCTACGTGCAAGTTGCGGGGCAGCTTCTGCGGATTTTCCACGTTTCGCGCGACACCACACGTCGGGCACGTAAGGGTTTTGCTTGACGGGTCTGAGCAGAAAAGCTGTTCTATGCAAGCTAGGCAGAAGGTGTGCTGGCACAGTAACATTCGCGGATTCGCTAGCCTGTTCAAGCAAATTCCGCATTGCACCAGCTCCTCCAACGCAACAATGGAGGTCGATCTGGAACAGACTGAAGGTGTAGAAGGAAAGCTGAAGCTGTAAATGGCGCATACCGTCTTAGTTCGACGATCTTCTCCTGATGGAGAGCTGGAGTTGATGCGGCAATTGATGCCCGTGTCGTAAGTTTTTTGGCATTCTCCTTTAACTCACAACCGTTCATATTGTTTAATAGGCAATTTACGACTAACTTTATAGTGAAAAGGTTTGCAACGAATTTATCGTAAACATAGCACTTGGAACTCTAATCAATAATTGATAAGATAAGTAGAACAATCAAGGGGATGTTTGTAAAAATTTGTTACTTCGATAAGAAAACCCCTTTTTTTCTTTCTGGAAATATTAGATAAATTTTCCACTTTTACTGATAATGTGACTAACACTTTTTGCAACTTGCCAAACGTTTCCAAATATGACTAAGTGCAACCTTGTAGTGAATTTGTTTGGTTTAAATTACAAACTGTTTAGTGCGAATTTTATCTAGAAATGCACAAATATTTTGATAGATAAGATATAATTGATAAGTGCTAGACTACTCAAACGGTTCCAACAATATAAAAGGAAGGTATCTTGTCCCTTTTGGTGTTTCCGTAATCGATTTATCTATTTTGTCTTTAAATTATTTAGGGCGTTTAAAAATGATAAGTTAGACTATAGTACCGCGTGGTGCCAACAGATGGTGTTACTTGGATGCACAGAAAGATAAAGCAGAAAACTATGGAAGCAGACAATCAGGAGTAGCGTGATTCCTTCGGAGGGAGGGAGTGACTAATTTAGAAGTCCATGCAAGATGTTTGAGTTCAAAGCTGGCAAGGACTGTGTTAAGATGCTCATAAGCAGCGAGCGTTTGACAAATGCGCCCATATTATCATACCATAATTTACGAGAACTTGAAGTTGACAATGATATGTACATAATGGGTTCTCCATACTACAACCGCTTGATAGAACCAGGAACGTGTGTAAGTGTGCCAGCTGATTCGGAGATGTTTCTTGAGTGTCTACTCGCAGTAAACAAGTCATCTGAAAAGAAACGTCAGTCTGTGGAATGGTAGCACAATAAAAATGTTCATCCTAATAAAAGATTAGTGAGGGGGGAGCAATTATAGTGCCAACTATTTTTGACATTAATGTACTTTTTCACGTTTGGTTTCTTTGAAACTCCATGGATTTGTGCTTTTAGCAATGTTTTACATTGAACCTCACCGTAAGAGTTTGATCTATTAGAAGTCGGACCATACGTACAATGTGTTTAGACATCATAAAACTGAGATGTAGAGGAACATCACTTAAATAGACAGTCATATGATGTTAAGAGGACTTGAATGCATTTTTGTTGATGTATCAGGACTCGGATTTTCAGCCAACAATTTTGCATAAGTTTAAGTTTGGCGTGGGTTTACTGTTCAGACTACTTCATAGGTGAAAGATTTGTTACTTTAACTAAGTTCAGTGCCCGTTTTCTCCTCTGGAGCAATGTTTTCAGCAACCAACAGTTTTAACACTTTGACATGAAAGGTTTGATGTTCATCATTTTTGTTAATTAGAAGAAATCTTAATGTCGTGAATATATACTGAGGATTGCTGTTCAAAACACAGCTTGATAACTTCTATTTTGACCTTAAAGGTAAATCATTTGTTCTAATTTTATATTTTTATAAATTCTGAAGATAAAATCTAGTATATTAGGATGGATATCATCCTAATTAAATAGTCCGTAGTGTTCATAAGAGTTGTTGGTGATATAAATGTCGATTAAAACGGAGATTTGGTTGTAGTAGTCTTAGGGTGTTTAAAAATTATTGGCACTTTACTGTGAAATTTTGGTTGTATGAAGACTATAGTACCAAAATGGCGTTGTTAAAACCCACAAACGGAAAGGTAGTGAGCCATTTGTTTAGTGCAGCAAGTGCAGTTGTGGATAAAAAACAAACTGGTGGAAGCAAATAATCATGGACAGCAATGAAGAGCGTAATTTCTTTGGAGGAAGAGAGTGACTTCTTTGGACGTTCATTTGAGATTAATAGCAGCGTAAGGGGACGCATCAACGGGTCGTATAACTGTGTTTTGCTGGAGTCCAAGGAAAGTGGTAAAGACTGTACGGAGAAAGGAAAAAGTAGCACGCACATTAATGGCAAACTGTTAAATTAGATTTGATGCACTGGCAGATGTAGCAGGTGGAACTTTGCATACCACTGTTTATAAGAACAAAGATCTGTGCATAATGGGTTTCTCATATTTTCAGTGTTCATCAGAAACACGTGAAGGTATGCCAGCAGTTGCTGCATCTGTATAGCGTGGATCTGGAGTCGCTCTTTAAATGTCTGACCAGAGCACAGGAACTATGGTTCTAGCGTGAGACGTTGGAAAAGAAATGCTATTTCAAAGAAGCCACAGAATTGTTTATTCCAAAATAAGTGACGGTTGTTTTTTGGAATCGGGAGGGGATCCTGCTAGCGGCTTGGCTGCCCTCTCGTGAGCGGTATTGTGTGCGCTACTGAAGCCGATATATTCGGCAACACCGCCAGGGAAAATCGAGACGACGCGCATTGGTTTAACATGCGTGGCCGCGTGTCAGTCGTCATATTGTTGCTAACCTGAAGGCTGTATCGTGCTTCTTCACTCCCTATATTAGCAGGATCTTGCGCCAAGCGACTACGCTCTGTTTGGCGCAATAAAAGAGACGGTGCGCAATGAGACGTTTTCTTTCAACGACGAGCTACAGTCGACTGTCCACAAGCGATGTCGTGCTACACCCAAAAAGTGGTTTCCAGCAGGTTTATGCAAACGGCCGCAACAATGATAAAACTGCATAGTTATTGTAGGGGCATACCTCTAATAAAATGTGTACTCAGTTCTTTCTGATTAAAAAATAATAACAAGGAAAACTAATTGTAGTGCCAATTATTTTTTAATAATTCTTTAATGCCTAGGCGACATACTGCGACAATAGGCTTGTTAGTATTTGTATTTTCTTAAAAGAGTTTGGGGGGGGGGGTCAATAACAAATTTGTTGTTTTTGCTCGTTAACCGAAAAAAGAAAAATTTGGAAATGCGATTTTATGTGAAGGTACTGTCTACATTCTTGTTTTTAACATTGTTATTTTTTGCTTTTAGGCTTTTATACGTATAAAAATAAAAGCCAACTGCGCACGGTCTCCATCTCACACCACTCGGTCATTCTGACACCAAGACAATTTTGTAATGAAAATTTGTACGTATAAAAGCCCGGAATATCTGTGGAACATTGTTCCACGTTTCCACCTTGTTTAAGTTTTGAAAACCTTAATATCTCTAGTGGAAGGGTAAAGTTTAACTTAGATGGGGTATGATATTATACTTTAGTTGTAGGTTATTACTGCTTTTAATTTCTATTTAAGTTAAAGCATTGGAGTTTGAGCCATATCCTATCAATACTTACTTTAATAATTCACGTCGTTTCTGAACAGCTCCATTTCAAAATAATTTTTCAAATAATATGTGCAAGCAAGCATTAAGAAACGTATTTTTTGTTTTCAAAGCACCCACAAGACGTACTTTTAGATGTTCGCATTATTTAGTGTTTCGATTTTTTATGTGACATTCAAACACAAGAAATTTGCGTTACTTAGTCACCTGATACGTGTTCTGAAGGAACAATCTTGGAGTGTTTCCATGTAAACTTACTAGGTGGCGGGGTTGTATTTAGCCTGCTTGGCTTGTTGACTAATTTACACGACTGACGTGATGTATGCGAATTACAAGTAGAGAGTTAGGTTCTGCGTTAAGATACAGAACAGAATATGTTTTTGAAAGAAAAGAGTTATAAAGATATTTCATCGAAAGAACTGTGCCGAGAAGCATTCTGGATGAAGCTTTGCATGACTTCCAAAAATAGTGACAGCTGTACATAGATATCCAAGGGGATTACTTTGACAAGACCTAGGACCGTTAGTTGGTAAGTTGAATAATAAATAATTTTTTACAATTCTTTTCCTGAAACTTTCCTGACAAAGATTGCAGTATCTATAGCTCACTTATATCAAATAGAGTTGCCGTTTTATCCCTTTAGTGTCTTATTTTTCTATATTTTATTTAATTTGCTTTAAAGGGATGCGGCTTACACTTTTCTGATTCATTTTGCATAATTCTGATGGTCAGTTGTTTTGTTGGGGTACAGTGAGTACAGAATTAGTTGGTGTTCTCTGCAAAGAATAGTTAGTTGTTAAGTAAGATGGGGATTGCGTCTATCAATAAAATACAAATTAAAGTAGGTGGTACCAATATTTTTCGTACATGGCACAAGGGAATTATTTAACTTGACACTCCCCCCAATCAGAATTCTATGTCATTAATATGTTTTTTTCCTAAATGACTAATAGATTTCTTCACCTCGTAGTTGTATTCATTTGAACTTGGTAAATCTTGTTTTGTCAGAGATCAACATTCTTTTAGAATTAGGTACTTTTATTCTTTAAGTAAAATGTGTCTTTCTTTCATTGTCGTTCACTGTTTGAAGAACCTCTTTCGTATCCATTTTCTGGCATTAGTCTATATCCGTTTGGGCAATTGAAATTGTTATTTTGTGGAATTGGGTGTGGTACGAAAATGATTAGCATCACTCGAAGAACGTGTTCCACCCTCCACAGCCCGTCCGTAATCTCTGCACTTCCTGTTACAACTCCTTGAAGTACAACTCCGCTGGATATTATTTTATAGCGGCGATTCCGGTGCAAATTTGCTTATGACGCTTGCCTGCAAGCCTTTTAGTTCCTTTTACGACCCTTTTGAGCTGTACGTTTTGCAACATCTTTTGAGAGATGGAAATCTCACCCTGAACTTTTTGTGAGCTTACTGAAGGCGTTGAAAATGTTTATAGGGGTGCGAGTGTTGCTATAGCATATATAATGCTCTCTGAGTGATGACGAACGCTTTGGCACTATAACCATTTCTATAAAGCAATCGTTTGAAGAAATTGAGCATTAAAGGTTAAGTGCTTTTGGATGTTTGCATTCACAGCATGTATGTTGTGCGACCTTTGTTTTATTCCACTTTTATTGCATCAATGTTTTATTTAGTAAGTCTCAAAAATATCTAAAATATGAGAATTTTGATCTACACCAAAATAAGTGAGAGTGTATTTCCTATATTGAGATCTGTAGTCTCTTGATTTGTCACTATAGTGCGCTGGGATAAATTAACTGTATAAAATATTTTGAAAAGTTCTTTAGTAAGATTACTCTTATCATGTTAAGTACCACTATTAAAGTTTGCACTACAATCTTTTTAAATTCTTTTGGGGGAGGGAGGTTGTCATTTAGTTTGTGGTTTGTCATCCATAGTCTAGGTTGAACTCTACAAAGGTTTCCTCGCTGTTTATCTTCTAGATCTGACTCCTCGCTTCCACATCACCATAACATATGTCCTAAAGAGCGATGTTTTTATAGACGCATGAATTTTCAATAAACTTAAGTACGCTAGTTAATTTTATTCTCCAAAGTTCATTTGAGCGTTGAAAATTTAAATAGAGCTGCGAAGGGTAGAAAATGTGTACAATAAGCGTCTTTAGAGGGCAAGGAACAGTTGAACGTAGTAAAAAAGGTCGGATCGGGTGTTTTCAATATCAACATTTAGAAGCTGTGATACTTAATATTACCAACAAGACTAATTTGTGTAGATTTGATCTTATTTGAAGAACTCACTAATTATTCTCATTTTCTTTTCCTTTCTTTTGTTTACCATTTTGAACAGTTTCTTTGTTTTATAATTTATTTTCTGAATCTTTGGTTGATTTGCTTTCCAGATCATAGTGTTTTCACTATTTTTAAATGGGAATACAGGTTATATTGTCTAGAAGTAGTATAGTTATATATACTTCCGATATATCCGTTGATTAAGCAGTTAAATGTCAGTACTATTTGGTGAAGATAGGTATAAATCATTAACTAATGCATTTGTTTGTTTTGTTTGAAAGTACTTACACTAGAAAAAAGCAGCGGTTATACAGCATTTCAGGAGTATCTCAAACTTGTCTTATTTCTTCTCTGCGTGTTTCATTTATTTTTTATTTACATTCTAAAAGATGCAAAAGAATGATCTTTTAATAGTAATTTGAACAACAATCAAACTTATAACACAATGTGCGCAACTGAAACATTTCTATTTACGAGTAATACAGGAGTTCTTACAGCTACCGCACTACAGGGTACAAATATACAAATTTGGGTTCGAGGTTATAAAAAGGTCTATTATTAACACGAAGACATTTACAATGTTATTTACACATATACAAAACTCTAAAGTGTTAGTGCTAAGTAAAAACGCTGGTCGCCGGTCCTCCCGATTATGTACTTCGCCAGTCATCATGGTCGTATTTATCGTCCTTCAGGGTGTAATTGCTGTTGTACCCTATCTCGTTATACCTGACCGGATATGTAAGTTGGTTTCCTTTGTCCCACGAGTATAACTCCTACTCAAGGTTGCAGCGTTAGATTAGGAAAAGAATTAAAGCTACCATACCTTGTTTCTGTGGTTGTATCCTACCATGGTGGTCCGCCTAAAGGGATTGGTAAAACTCAGGTTGATGTCCAACAGCTTGCTGTTGTAGAGATCTAAAGCGAACCGTATCTTGGAGTTTCGGTCCATGACGCTGTCGATGGCGTAGAGCACCCCGCAAACTATAAACATCTCGCCGACCTTGTGGTGGTCCAAGCTGATGTTCCATATGTACTGGGTTTGCATTGTGTTGACATCGACCTAGAAACGACTCCAATTATTTGCTTCGCGCGTGTTTCGCAGCGTACCTTCATCACGGCCGTGTTGTTGGAATTAGGAACTGGAAAAATCACCCACAGGCCGTTGTCGTCGACGCTAAAATCCAGGTAGTTGTACTCGGTGGTGTACAGAAAGTGAGAGTTGTTGACGATTAGGCCGGAGACGTTCAGCTCGAGGCTGGTTTCGTTGTTCAGGAAGAAGCGCATTATCTTCGGCTTGCCTCTGGCCTGGTAGTAGAAGGAGCCGTTGTAGACGACATGGGCGTTGCCTTGGAATGGCACCATCAGTTTGTATATTCTGCAATATTCAGAACACGCGCGTAACCGGCTATCTTTAAGGCAATGCGAGTTGATCTACTTAGACGGTTTGTTCTTCCGGAAGATGCTCTTGTTGCCGTATTCGTATAGCGTAGTGGGGTCCGTCTCGTTGGTTATCCAGAACTTCTCCCCTTCGAAGTCGTTGGCCGGGTTCGAGTCCCGCATCCACGACCCGTAGGTTTGGTTGATGAAACCGTGGTATACTGGTTTACCCACCGCGTACAGTTCGCAGTCTAAAATTGAGGTTTAGGTGTAAAAACCGTAGTCGGTTTTGATAGAAGAATTTGCAAGTTTGGGAAGTTGTAGAATATGAAAACAGTAATCTGTAGAAGAGCAAATCGATTTTTTTAATTCAAATAAAACACATTAGGAATAAGCTAATCTGCTGATCCAGCTGGTTGTTCTGGAAAGGTTGGTACGCAAAGCCGTTTTCCCGAGTTCACCTGTTGGATTCACTCTGGAGGATTTTTACTCTGGTTGCTTGCTCTGTAATTACGTCACACGCGTATGGAATGTTAGAATCTGCATGTAAAGTGTCTATAAGATTTCTCAATGTCTTAATTTGAAACTTTTGGATAATGATATTAGAATAATCATAGGAGCCACATAACTATACATTAATAGAGGACATAATGTGGTTTTAATTTATTGCCTTGTATTTTCATGCACTGTAACCCTCCACTTCTCTAATTACTCTAATAGTAAATGTATTTGCTTTAGTAGTAATCTTTCTGTAGTTAGTATATCACACTATAGGACTGCGCCCAAAACACTGTCTTTGAAAATCTCTCTAGTAAATAACTATAGCTTTGAAGTTTATTACTCAATTTTATTTGTAGCAAATAACAGTTAGGGATAGAAATTGGAAAAGGTACCTATTTTTCAAGCCAAACCACTTTTTAGGTCATCCACCAATTTTGTTTAAGGGCGTTTTATAATTTTTCTTTCTTCTGTATGGTAACCTGTTGTAAACCTGGCTTATCTCTTATTTCAAAGACACTACGTGATGTGTTGTAAAAGTTGTCGTAAATTTGTAAAAGTTGAAAGACCGTCTTCCGTGGAAAAGTTTTCCGCCCCTGTGATAGTGCTGGGGTTTGTGAACAGCGATAAAGATGCCATGGTGTCCCACTTGTTTGTTTGAAGGTGACTGCCAACAGCTATGTCAACGTGCTGAAAGTAGCTGTCAAGCCCTTCATAGAGGAAGTGGCCGCTGGGCGAGAGGGCATATTCCAGAAAGACTTCGCTCTGGCCCCCAAAGTAAGAAAGACTCAGGGATGACTAAACAAATATTTATATTATCACTGGTCCTTAGACTTGTGGCTACACCGTAAATCATGGAGATAATGACACATATGGACAAGAAGGAAATTGTGTTGCCCTGTTGGTGTGGGTTCCGACTCGAGAAGTTTCCTCACGAATAATTCCATTTCTAACTCTTTTGGTTTGATGTTTAGCATTTGCTTTTCTATTGTTTGTTGTGTCTTGGCTCACTTATCAATGATACTTTTCTATTAATGTCCAAACTTGGGTAAACTGACAAACTGAAAATTGAAAAATGCACAACGATTACCTTTGTGTTTAAATATAATGGAATCTCTTTGTTCTTTAGAACCTGTTAGTCAAATGCTGACCATCTCATCTAGTCTATCCATTTACGGATTGAACCGCGTAGATTTTAAGAAAATTTTTGACGCTTTGTCATATACTTTCATGCTATTATTAAGAGAAGTTGGAGTCTTGTTGTTTAGTCGGGCTGTTAGTCTACCATTTCTTTGAAGGTGCTTAAACGTTGTGGTTGAAAGGTAAACCATTTTTTGGTTATCAATCTACCACCTCATTGTGTATGTTTTTGTTGATATTCTCACCAACTATAAATGTTAGTCTTAATAAATCAAGAAATGACTGTTGCTGTAGTAATTGGACTAGTCAGTTTCTTTACTTCAACTATTGTAGTTTGCAAGAAGCCTTCTTTCTAATTTTATAGCTTGTGGTGTACTATTGATCTTAAAAAAATTAAAATAGTATTGATAGTAAAATGGTTTAGTATTTTATAGCTTTTGAATTTGATTAATTTGTTGGTGACCTTTTTTTTTGTGAGGTTTATTTAATTCTTCTCGGAAAGTAGCCATCTTCAATTGAACTTCAGTTTTTAACACAGCCATAAAAAGTTGCATAGAAGTACTGCAGTTTAGTGAAGAGATAAAAGTAAATTCTACAAAAATTGCAACATTAAGTTATGCATCTTTGTTCGTAATGAAAAAGAAACTGCAATAATGGTAGCGTTGAAAAATCTTGACAGCAGTCTGTTCTTAAGTGCTTTGTGTAGATGAAAATTTGGATTATACAATGGTAAATCAGCGACATACTCAACGCTCTTGAATTATTATGTTGTAAGTTTTCTTCTTTACTCAAGAATTTTGGGAAGAAGGTTGAGAATCGAAACAGAAGGACCGCTAGAGGAACGGCAAGCAGCATATAGAGAGAGACGACAGACACAGGTCCATATTTTCACGTTAAGAATGACTATGGAAAAGATCATAAACAGAGGAAGGGATTTATACCTGGACTTCATTGATCCTAATCCTCTTTCGACACCGTGCGTGCCTAGAAAACATATATGAAAAGTACTAAAACAACTAAAAATAAATGAGGAGCTAAGAAGGAAAATTATATATAAGGAAGTAAAAGAAATAGTGAGACTAGGAGGAGAACAGTATGGAGGAAGAGATTAAGCAAGGTGATAATCTCAGCCCACTGCTATTCATCATAGTTACGATTAGGCCTTGCGCCCTTGCTAGAAACAAGTGTAAGAGTATAAAACCATTAAGCGGAAAGAACTCAAGCCTCTTGTTTCGAAAACTAGAAGCCGCCACTACCAGCTATCTTCTCCGTTTCAATTTCAGCGATTCCGTCGGTAAACGTAGCAGAAATTAAACCTGACAATGCAACGCCTGTTAACAATCCAAAATAACTGAATATGTCACCATACCCGTTTGCAATTTTGAAAATTTAGCTGGTCGGTTCGAAGATATTCATATACATATACGCATATAATCTCTATGTCTTACGCTTAAGGTTTCAGGTACTGTTCGACATGTAATGTCACATTTCCCATTGGTCCGAGGCCAATTCTATTCCTCTACTATGAAAACCAACACGGCAGCTTCGGTTCTAATATCCATATGGATTTCTCATTGCAGCGTACCGATGCAAATAACACCCGATGAGGAGAGACAATTTGAATCGAAACTCTGTAAAGAATTATGCTGATAATTAGGTATTTAGCATATCCATATAGAAGCTAATAGTTAGTATTAAATGCCACAAGACAAATGTCTGAATAAAAATATTGCCGTTTGTCTTACTTATCATTTAGATGACCATTAAATACAAACTCAAAGTTTCGCCCGCTGAGACAATTTACAACACGTATACACTTACCTGTTGAGTTCTTGGTACCTGAAAAACAAAATGCAAATTTGTAAAACGACCGAAAGAACATCTCGATTCCGTAAAGTTGCATCCAATCACGCGGCATGGAATCATGAGATTTTCCGGGAACTCACGACAACACCTGAACTACCATACGAAGCGTCATATGAAGTGGCAAAGTGAAAGGACTTGCGTAATTAAGTTTAAGGGTTTCGATCACTAGACTCAAGTCCGTATTCTTTTTAGCCGAAGCCGGCGATAACGCAGACAAAACTCGCACTGAGGCCATTACCCTAACATGCCTAACATGTGATGTGCGCAGAGAGATCAGTTCGATTCCCATGTCGCCGATAAGCCGGATATATGTACTAAAGTAACTATATCAGGGTTAAGGTTGTAAAAACTCTAGAATGTAGCATGCAAAAACAGCTTTAAAACAGTCACTGGCGAGGAAGTACTCTAACGACACAAATGTGCTATTGTTCTTGAAGTCTGGATTTAGCATGAGCGGTGAGCCCAAATAAGATTCAGTTGGATGGAATGATTTCGGTGCTTCTTCCAAGTCGACCAAGCTCGGCGTTCCTACAAAAAGTGGTGTAGAAGAATATATATTTTAAATTGACAGCATCCCTTTTGCCTCAAAGAATAGAAACTCATACTATCAACTACTACCCGCTTTTCAGTTTTAGCGTTTAAATAATTTCCTGCATAACAAGCCTTGGAAGTGCTTCTATGTAAACTCACTAGGTGGTAGGATTGTGCTTTAGCATGGCATGTTGATGCATTTATTTGGAAATTGCATAAATGACATGGATTGAGGACAGAGGGTTGACATTAAGTTGTGCGTTAAGCTAGAGAAAAACCTTATCGAAAACTCGTCTCTTCAAATGGTAGCAAAGGTTTTGGGAAAGTAGAGATTTAGTTGGTCATCCACTAACATCACATACCTTTGAAATGTGAAACATATACTCTATTAAGTTCTCCATTTTACTCGACCACTTTGTTTCCTTGTGTGAAAATGTTCATGGAAGAAAAGCGACTATGACAGATGTGCTGAGAAGCATCTTGGATAAAGTTTTTTTTGCTGGCTTTTATGACCTCCAGAAACGGCGACAGTTGCGCATAGATAGCCGAGGGAACTACTTTGACAAAAAACTTAGGGCCATTAGTTGGTAATCTGATTAAATTATTTATTTCTAATAAAAATAGTACAATGTGATAACTGGGAAAAAACGATGGGGGGGGGGGGGGAAGCTAGAAAACGAGAAAATTTTGCAATTTGATAGTACTAATTTTAGAATTCGGAAAGAGTAAAAAATTAAGGAATTATGTCATTATCTTCTATACTTCATTATACTTTTACCTCACCCGACTTTGTTAAGTGGACGATCACTTTCAGTTTTTTTCTTTGTAGTTGATTATAAATGCGTAGCTTGGCCTTAGAAAGACTTAGTCGTTTTATATTCAACTGAAGACGGGATGAATGGCTTACCAGCAAGTTGTGTTAATTATGTTGTGGTTTTAAACATCCGATTTGTAGTTTAATATCCTACGCCTGGTTGTCCAAATAAAATCGTCCCGACAATACTCCATACTCCTCTAGAAATATGCCCGATATGGTGGTCGTCACGTAAATACAAGACGCATTGCATTGACGCAGACTTTATTTACATACTGGACTTTAATTACAATCTTTATTTAAAATATGTCGTTGATTAATAGGAAGGTGGAGGCCGTTTGTCTTTATACTTTTACCGCTCTATGCGACAAAAATATTTAATTTATTGGTGATCTTGTTATTAACCCCTAATCCACGGATTGATGTGTCACCTGGAATGATTCTCAATTAGATTAGTAAACAATTTTTTGTGAGAGTTGTTGCAGTGTAAAGCCGAGTGCTAGTTGGACTTAATTGAAGCTCGCAAAAACTTGGATTCTATATAATTAGGGTGCTTCATATTCTTTGTTTCACTATAGGGTTTTCTTAGCTTAGCGCAGAAATCTCTGCTTTAAATCCGCGTCGATCATGTCGTATGTATAACTTCTAGCTAAATGCCCCAACAAGCTGAACAATAGGTTCTTAAGCCCAGCCCTACCACCTAGTGAGTTTAAGTGTCTATTCAGAACACAATCAGGTGACTGCAAGTAGTTTATCATAAATTATTTGCCCGAAAGATTTTTAGATGGTGATTTCAAAATCTTGTTCAAGTCCAATTTTTATTTGCCCTTAAAAATTCCTTACACAATTACATAGTGAAACCACATTCAAGTTTGCCGGTCATTGACGTGCCAGTTAACATTTTATTTATTAGTAAAGCTATTATTAACATTGGTAGTTTTTGGTTTGTCCTTTCTATGTCACGAATTTTACTATTTTCCACTATTGTATTTATTTAATGTTTATACGGCTCCATGAGTTTAATATATTTATTTCAGAGGAATAGTTGTCCTGTATATGAAATTAAGGGATTTCAAATCAAAAGAAGTGTCTTCAAATTAAACTAAATTTATTTGATTGTTTGTCATTTCATTAATATACAGGGAAAATAGATTTATTTGAGGTATTGCTACAATACTTTAAAAGTCTTCAAATTACATCCCTTTTGCCAGCGGCTTTTTCACGACTCGAAGGCTTCCTGGTAGGCGGATTCCGGGACGTCCTTAAGGGTACGCGTGCAAGCTTCTTTGACGGCACCTAGGGTCCCACCGGTGTGATTTGAGGAAGAAATTCACTTTTGGGAATAGGAAATAGTTTGCTGGTGCCAAGTCGGGACTGTGAGGGGGTTGGAAAATCGTCCAAAAAGCCGAGGCCTTCTTCAACGCGTTGCAAAAGGCCTTCGCAAGCAGATACACGCCTCTGATTTTGGTCGTCTGTCAAGACCTTCGAGACGAGTTTAGTGCAAATCTTTAGTGATGATGCTGTGCACTGTCATCTTATCAATGCCAATGTCATCTGCGATCATGCGTACACTTAACCGATGGTCTGAATTCAGCACTTCACGCACACGTTCTACGTTGTCGTTGGTTCTTGAGGTCGACGGCTGTCCAGTCCAGGGCTCATCCTCCATTTAAAAACTGCAGTTTGTGACATTTCATCCTTGAACATTTGGCGAACCATGTCCAACGTCTCTGTACCCGATTTTCCCAGTCCAACACAAAATTTGATGGCGTACCGCTGTTCAACTGTTCGCTGTAGTTTGCGCTTGCACCGAGTCACTCGACAAGGGTACACTAAAAACACGATGTAGCCTGAACGAACGCTCGCAGGCGCTTGGCGCTTGACGCGTCTTAAAGGTCAGATTCCTCACCACCGAACACGCGCGGTACGAGAGCGCTCCGACGTACAGCCACGTTAGGAAACAATTATTTCCGATACTTTTTATACAAATCATGTATAGCATTGTTGGTTACATAACTGCTTTACATGTAAATGTATTTTTACTTTTCTTATCCTATAATAAGGAAAGTAATGTAATCGGCGGAAATTTGACTAGAGACTTGAAATTTGGCATGCAAGTTACTTGTAGGTAGGGGACGTAGTGCGAAACTTTTGGTAAAAATCGGCCGAGCCGTTTGGTCGCAAGGTCACAAAATAGGTCGCAAAGCAGTCGCAAATCTAAACGGTTGAAGATAGAAAAAATTCATGAGTATAAAAATGATTTGTTATCACGAGATAAACATGAATTTAAAGTAAAAGTTGGTAAAATAGGAACTCGAAAAAAAATTGAAGCCCAGGATTTTTGTCAGAATTACCCAAATAATAGGAGAAGGAAAGTCGTGTGATGTTCACACCAGATTTTTTAATTCTCTATCGATAGCATAAAATAAATGATAAGTGAGAGGTGATAGTACATACCTAAGCTTCTGCTCGGAAATCCAGGGTAGCGTTCATCTCCATATTGGCGTATTTCCCATCGGTAGATTAGGTCGAAGAGGAATCCCGAGCCGGTGCAATTGTTGGTCACGTACTTCACATCGGGACATTTTCGGCATTCTACCGGCGGGGGGCACAGCTGTTCCAGCGAAACTATTTCCGGGGGTTGTACCCCGAAAACCGCCACATTGCTGCCGTCTAGGATAGGCGGTGGCGTCGCGAGCCCGAGGTCGATCTCTACACCACAATAGCGCATAGTTTAATGGAAGTAATTACCTCTTAACGTAGTTACCGTAGACGGTGAAAGCACCTTTGGTGATGCCGCGCTCGTTCTTACTGATGCAGTGGTACATGGCAAAGTCGTGGGTGTTAATCCGCGTGATGTTGAGCACCATCTTCGCCTTGTAGCCCACCCTCTCGTCGTTGTTCGATATCCTGTATTTGTCCCCGTTCTCCAGCAAGCGCCCATCCGCTCTCTCCCAGTACCTTCGCCGTTACACCCCAATGAGCATCTATCAGCAGCTAGACAGTCTAATATGCGACGTCTCACCTGACAGACTCGGGGAAGGCCTCGACCTCGCACTCCAGGACGGCGAAGGAGCCGATCACGGCCCCGACCATCTGATTCCTTATCCGAATCAGCGGAGGAACTGCGATAAAGCGGGTGATTGATTAAGTTGGGAGTTTCGGACAGGCGTCTTTGTTTCCGAGATTGATTCGTTCTCAGTTGCCGGCGAGTTCGGCGTTTATTGATGGGCCGTTTTGTCATGTAAACATTTCTTTTATTGGCCCCGCGCCGCCGGCAATGAACCGCGATTTGGCGCCGCGAGCGCGAGTTCGCGGCGAGATATACATTTTTCCGAATTTAGCGCGCTTTACATGCAAATTGCTCTCGCGGCAACAGACGAGAGCAATAAAAGCTCCCGGGGCTTTGTTTCGTCTTGCGCGCGTTGTTAGGCCGGACTCATCTGAAATGCTGATGGATCAAGTGTCGCGGCCGCGTAATTTTCGGCACTTCAGCCGCGGAGCGAATTCGGAAATTTTATGCAAATTGGTGCGGGTAATTTAGGGGATGTTTTGTTTAAATGAACATCTTCGTCAAAGAACATGGATGCTTTGTTGGCTTGCAAGGTTTTTAGGAAATATTAACTGTTATTTAGAGAAAAAAAATTTCACTTGTGTGTCCACAACATAAGATGGCTCTGTGATGTTTTAAAGTTGCATAGAGCAATGTTAAGTCAGTGACCCT
The DNA here is from genome assembly GCA_036346155.1 of Sinelater perroti. NCBI lineage: Eukaryota > Metazoa > Arthropoda > Insecta > Coleoptera > Elateridae > Sinelater > Sinelater perroti. The sequence goes on along the minus strand of JARFIY010000254.1, from coordinate 16,603,867 downwards.
AGTAGAATACCACAGAGAGTTCGTAGAAGTGCCAGGAATATTCTATATCAGCTCTATACAGTTGCGAGGTCGGTACAAGAATTTCACCAAAGACGCGAAGCAACCAACGGCCGACAACGGACAGGGTGAGATTCTGTAATATAACACCTGTAATGTTAGTCGACTACCTTAATAAACATGAGGAGCATATTGTAGGCGTGTTATTAAATGCTCGTGCACTTCGTACATTCCTTCTTTAATTTCTACATTTCAAATTTCCGCGCTCGCATTTTCGCACGGCGGTTGACTGATGCAATTACAAAACATCACAGAGCCATCTTGTGTTATGGACACACTATGAAAGCACGGTTTCCTTGAAAAATACTATCGCTTATTTTTGAAAAAAAAAATATAGTTGCCATGACTTATGCCCCAACCCTTGTGTATTCGAACAGCAAAATGTCTTAAATAAAATGCAAAAGTTTCAGAAAGAAATGAAGAAGTTTATATTATAAAGGTTGGCCATGTTTATTTCGTTTGGGCAAGTCAACAAAATTTAAATAACTAATTACGAACTTGGGTTCCATTATGACAAGAATGGAAGAAAGTTCTGGCCATCTGTTGAGGCAATTTGCGAAGTTGAATGCGAGGGAACAGTTGCTCAACGACCAGTGGCCAAATAGTCTAAGCCTTTCGATGAAAAAGATTTTCGTCTTAAAAACAAGCCGCGTTTTGGTTGGCTATCGAAGTTGAATAACAAAGATTTGTTGATAGTGTCGGAAAACGAGCCTTCTTTAGGTAGTCGTGATCTGGCCTCGGTTCTTGGAGTTTCGTTCTGTACTTGCATCGACTTAACTTTGTTCACCAGAAGTATAGGCAAACAAGCAAATCGAAATTTGCCGTTTATTACTGAACAGCCCGCTGAATGATCTTTTCTGGGAGCGAATTATAACATCGGATGACAACTGGGCAGGCCTGAGCAATTACGTAAACAAAAGAAATGGGTCCCGTGAGGTTAAAATCCGCTGTCAGTTCCACATCAAGACAGTTCCAACAAGAAGGTCATGATTTGCGAGTGGTAAAAATTTGAAGGAAAATTTGTACCGAACGATTGCGCCATCGATACCTAATTCTATTGCCATCAGTTGGACCTCATCTACGATAAGCCAAAGGAGAAGTATCCCACTTTGGTCTCACATTACCAAAAAGATAAAGAAAAAGTTAGAGGATTTTAGAGAGTTATAGTTCATCCGATTACGGATGCTTTATTGATCTTTCGATCAATAAAGCACTTCTTGCGTGCTCGTCGATTTTAGTCCTTTGAAGAAGTTGAAGAAGAGTATCAAGAAACATGATTCAAAGGAGCCATAATGGTACTTTGATTAGATCTGACAACTTGCGGAATGGTGGTAAAAGATAGTGAATGATACTTTGGAAAATACATAGAAAATTTATCATTTTTTTTACACCTACTGGGCTCTTCAAAATTCTTATATTATTATAGAACACGACTTGAACTTCGGAGAAATTACAGTATAGTGTGAAATACTAGCACTGGGTATCCTATAACCGTTATTTTTTGCCCATCACTATCACTGATTATGATTACCTATAGATGCTGTAGGAATTTTTCGGCCCATGCGTCGTAGAGTTCTTTGGTGCCGAAGAAATTCACTTTCAGCTACTTAAAGATTTATCTCAATCTAGTTTCTTCAAGAAAATGGATTGAGCGAAGAGGTGGTGTTGAAATCTCTGCACGTTTCCCAGAGCTCACACCAATGCACTTGTTTTTACAAGAGCAACTGAAAGGACGTGGTCTCACAATTCTGTCAAATCTATTGGTCCGCCTGGTAAGAACTAATCGTGGGTTTAAATATTTGAAAACATTCATTTAACTACATGTAATATTTTTATTTAAACCACTACATTTATTGTCATTTTTGGGACATTCTGTAATGGTATTATAGAAAGATTATAGAAAGATTGGATTATTTTACTAAAATAATAAATAGTAGAGGATGAGGTGCAGATGATTTTACTTCAATTTAACTAAAGTTTAATTCAGTAAAATAAAGGGCACTTCAAATTGCACTTCAAAATAAATTTAATTATCTCAAAAAAATTGGATCACATCTTTTCACAAGACGTTAGGTAATGAAACTATTAATGTTACTGCACATAAAACTATATTAATTTTTAGTCGTACTTTTTTCTTATTAATTTATTTGCAGGATTTAGAATCTACTGTCATGTGGAGTATTAAGAAAATATGATGTATGTTAAGTAATAGGTGTGGCAAAGGGAGCACCCATTGAAACTTCTCCTTAATGAAGACTATGCCAGAGTTGGAGTAGATTATAGGGCCAGGTTCTTCACAGTCTTCTGGTGATGGGTCCATTAGTGTATAGCTGAATGTCGTTCGTAACGATAATGACGTTTAGGTTAGCATGGAGCACGGGTGCTTCCAGGACATTGGACTGGAACATCTATATGATTTTCAGGTCAATGGGTTATCATTTTATGGCCAGTGAGTTAGTGCATTTGATGAAATTAGAGATCCATTTGGATTCATTTTGTTTCAATATGTTTCTTCCAGGTGAGCTTCTGGTCCAGTTTGAGTCCAAGGTTTTTTGTTTTACCCGATCAATTGTCAGCTGAACTGACTTTGCTTGATTGATCGTGACCCTCCATTTATGGTACCAGTCAGAAAGAATGTCTAAGTAACTGTTGAGTGTCGGGTTATTGCTTACAAATAGGAAAGCCCCATCATAAGCAAACGACGTAATTACAGTATTGTTTGTCTCAGGCATATCGGCGGTGTATAACAGGAACAGAAGTGGACCAAGTACGCTGCATTGTGGAGCAGCCGATGCAATAGGACATAAGTGTCATTATATTGAACGCTAAAAGTTCTTTCAGTGAGACAGAATTTCAAAAGAAGATAGGAAAGTTTGAAAAATAGACCTGGGCGCCTAGAAAAAGTGCACTGGGGTAATTAATGCCCCCTATATATTTAGCTATTTCGTTGATTATCCTGTGTGTTTGGCGGAGCGTTGAGTGTCGTTTGTAAATTCAAAACTGGTGGTTAGGTAGAAGTGTTAGAAAATCATGTTCTTCATAGATCTTTTTTAAGAAAAGTTGTCCGAAGAGTTTGATTATTATGGGTAAAATGTTAATGGGCTTATATATAACGCGTTGGTTCGTACAGAGGTTTGCCGGATTTGGGTATCATAATGATTTCCGCATGCTTCCATACGATCGGGAAGTAAGGTAGACTGAGCATGAGGTTGTAGAAGACTATAAGTAGAACGATGGCTTTTCGAGGTAAGTTATTATTAAGTCATATTTGGGAGTCTTCGGTACATTTAATTTTCGCAGATCCGCTAATCAAGCCTACGAAACTTGCTAGCCAAACGAATAAAATAATTAAAATTCGAAGCAGTTGAATTGCTAAAAACGCTCACTTATGAGGATTCAAAATCGTATATTTCACCATTGTAAAGTAGTGAAGATGAATCTGAACAATCTTCTGACGAAGAATGTTAATGTTATTTGTAATCCGTATTTATGCTATATGTAAGCCGCATTTACATTGATGCGAAAGTTTTCACGGCCGATGTTATGGAGCATCGTGTGGTTGGTTCTCAGGTTATGAGGCCGTGGTCGGAGTTTCTTGACGTTTCGTCTACAACTGAGGCGGACATCTTCAGAAGAAAATCTTCTAAAAATTAAGCGATTGTCCCGTGCGTTTTAGCTTTTATAACAGACTGCAATACGGCGGAAGTGCGAGTGATGTTAGAAAATACCAAAATATTACCTGCAACGACCCGATTGACGTCAGCAGCTAGCCCGATCTCGTTACCTACCATCCCGGTGACGTCTACAACGGTCCCTCAACACCACCCCTACCACACTCGCACGAGTATAAAAGCGAAAAATGTCCGTCGCAGCTGTGGACGAAACGAATTCAAAAAAATAGTAATTAAGTTATTTTGTCATTAATTTATTTAAAATTCGAAATCAGCGACTTTGGAAACCCCCTATACCAATTTTTATTGAAACCAAATTATTTTTTGTAAGTCCGACATCCAGTTTTTTGAAAAAATAAATTCGATATCAGTGTCTCTAAATTTTTTTTTTACTTTTAGCCCCGTTTTTGGGTTTTGAAGTTACCATGTGTTAGTTTCGGTCATTTCACTACAAACACTGCTTCGTACGGCTTCTGGAATTTTGTAAAGATAACAAATTTACTGCCATCAATAACACAAACTATATACTGGGCAAACACGAAATAAGGATTCAAAAGAACTAACGTAGAAGGTCATTTTCGTGTCACACAGACTGTAACTAGTAATGACTCGCCTGTTCATTCTAGTCAGAGGAAGTTATGGACCTTGACCACCGATTGTAATAGAATTTATGGTAAGTGTGATATAAGTAGTAAGGCACAAGATATGTAGGCAACCCTGCGTGTGCTTGGTACGATCTGATGTTTACATAATAGAATTTCACATTTTTGACGGAATACGTACTCAGAACGTTTTGTCATATGGACGCTATTTGTTTTGTTGTCATTAAGTTGAAAATTTCCTCACGGCCAAAAATGGAATTAACTCGTGAACATGGGTGGATTATCTCAACAACAGTGCGTCGATCAACTCACTTCGACTTTTGGTGATGAAGACCTATATAGAGCCGCTGTATATCGTAGATTTAATGAATTTAATCATGGTCGTAGCTCGCTGGCGAATTAATTTAAAGAAGGCCGTCTAAACTCGGCTGTGGTTTCAGCAAACAGATAAAGCAAGATCGTCGTGTGATTTATCGTGAAATTCAGGTATCCTTAGGCATTAGTATGACTAATATACATCCGATATTGCAAGAACTGTGTGCTTGTTGGACCCTGCATTACTCAAGGGTTGCTCAAAAACATGCTTGTGTCAATTGGTCGAAAGAAACGGTGAAGAAATACAATCGTGGTGTTTCAAAAAGCGTTTATAACATCATTGTAAGTGACGAATCTTGGATTTTTGCGTATGAGCCTAAAAGTAAATAGTAATTGTCTGTATGGGTAAATGGTCGACTGTTTTTTTGGAAAAACTGGACATGTTGCAACCATGGTTTTAGAGGATCATAAAACGGTCAATGGTACACAAGCACTTGTTTGTCAGAAATCTTCGGAGAAATAAGAAAAACCAACGCGCGACGCCATGGCAATGCGAGCTCACATACATCAACACTTGAATTGATGGGCCATCCGCCGTACAGCCGTGATTTGGCCCTTAACGATTTCTTTTTGTTCCCGCCCGTGAAGAACAAACTGCGCAAACAACAATTCAACGCCGTAAGAAAGGGTTGATGCGTTTAAAACTCATGTTTTAGAGATACCTGATTACTATGAAAAAAATGCTATGAAATTGGATTCAGCCTATGCAACAATAGGTTGACTGTTAAGGAGAATATTTTAAAACACAATAAAAAAGTTCCCAGCATTAAACATTTGTTTTTGTTAGTTTTTCACAATAGATATATTACGCAGCCCACGTATAATACAATTAGTTAAGTAAGAGCGTGTTCGGGTTAAAAGAACATTTTTAAATACATGGGCACGTTGTACTCTATCAGAACAAAGATGCTGTTGTATATCAGTCGCCACCAGCGTTGGTAATTATCTGGGCATGCTTTCGACCAAATTCATGGCGTATTCATCCTACAAGGACCTCCACATACGACAAATTTCTGTTTGATGTATGCCCACACATTCTCAATCGGATTTTCATCGGGCGACTGCAAAAGTTGCAAAGTTTGCTGCGGTGTTTGGGGTCGTTGTTCTCCTGTAGAATTTAGTCCTTGTTTTTCTTGATAAACCAACGTTTGGCAGTCAATAACAAATATTTTTTATAAATTTCGAGCATTTTTGGGGCATTTAAGTTGTACGTAAACAGATGCAAGCCAGTCGCTTCGTCATATGATTTTTACTTAGCAAAGGTTTCTTTACTGAACTACGGCATTTGATATCATCCGCACGGAGATGGGTTATGATAGCTATGTACGATATATCTAGATATTTTTGTTTTAATTTTGCTGCTCTTTGAGGCAATGTTAAGTCCGGATTGCGCAAAAACAAGTTCATGACCCGGTTTTGTAACTTTAGCGGACACTTTGCCTTCCGGCAAGTCATCGACTGTTTTTGTCTGTTTATATCGCTGCACCCATTTGCTGATGAATGTTTTCGACTTGTTCATGTACTTAGCAGCCGTTGCATGAGACATTTTCCGACCTTTCGGGTTGGTACAAAGGAATAGCGCGACACGTACACGGCACTCATGGTCCTTTACGAGTTCATCTAACAATAATTCAATGCCAACTGAATCTTTTGTGGCAAAGCATCGAGGACAAAAGAATTAGGGAGGTACCTTTTACCAACTGCTAACTATGCCGAACACGGTCTTACTTAACGGACTGTGTCTTTAGAAACACAAGAGAACACATGTGCAGTGTGTAGATATCGGTAAAACTTGTCAGTAGCTATCAATCCATTACCGAAGTTTCTTAGATTAAAACAGAGCGGTATAAACTAGGGTATTAGCTGCATTTTAATAGATTTTATTTGTTTTAACATTACACCTGCGGCTGAAGCGCGATACATCTGCTTTATCTCCAAACTTCCAACAAAATTGCCAAATTTGTACGAAACAAAGCAGAACGCGCGGACTCCAACCAGCAGGGGAACTTACAATGAACCTCCAAATGGAAGGTGTGATTGGATTGGGGCGGAACTCCGTTGTCTGCGATACACTGGTAACTGCCCATGTGAACCCTGTTAATGTGGGTCAAATTCAAACTCTCCCCAGGAATCGAAATGGCTGCAACAGAGAAAATTAAATTTCGCTGTTTACATTTAAATGGCGCACTTTGCGAATCGGCGCAATTTTCGCATAAAAACCGAGCGGAACTCGAGCATTAAATTGGTGTCCGGGGCCATCCACGGATTTTCGCTTTGACTTGCGCTAAGCCGATGAAAGATTTATTTGGTCCGGGCGCGCTTTTGCATAAATAATGCGAATCGGCGGCCAAAGCGAAGTTCCGCGCGGCCCTTCGTCGCGAGTCCGCTTGTCGCAGTAATTTGATTTCCGCGACTTTTTAGGCAAAATTCCCAGGCGCCGCCGACCTTGCGCCCTAGATAGGCCTTTCAATGAGCCCGGAGCATTCCAAACTAGCCGGAGGTCGCCTAATTCGGAACGCTACGCGGCTCCCGCTACATCAAAGCTATCGGGGCCTTTGTTGATAAGGACCTACCCTGGTACGTCCCCGTGAAAATCAGCTGCCCGTCTGTTCTTCGCCACTCCACGTGCGGCTTTGGCACTCCCGAGGCAGCGCAGCGCAGCCGGATGTTCTCCCCTTCGTAGACTATTATCGGCTCTTTTGAGGACCCGTAGGTATTTCCTGAAAATCAAATTATGCGGCAATTCCGTTCCAATAGGGTATCTAATGAAAATTGTAGTGCTGAAATCTATCACTGTTACAGGGTCTTTGTAACATGTTTGGACTAAATTTGAAATGTCTGCAACATTAAAACTTCTGTATTTAATACTACTATTTTTATTTTTTTAAATCAGAAACTACTAAGAACAATATTTGGTTGTTCCATAAATAATGTCTCGACTGTTACAGAAATACGCATTCGTTTCATGGCTGTAGTTAGTGTAGTTATTAGTGTTAAAGGTATTGAAGTGGAAGCGAATAAAGAGCATATACGAGGTAAGACTTAACTATGTTCAAATAGTACTAGAAACAATATAGTAGTAGTAAAAATTTCAGGAGCTGATCGTTTCAGTTGCACGATGTTGAAATTTCTTTCTAAAGAAAGTTTCAGTTTCAGTGATACTAATTGTAAACAATGTTTCCATAGTATTTATAGTAAATCTTCACCTCCACATTCCACCGCAAAGAAGTGGGTGCAATTAAAGAAGTGAGAGAAGTAGCACATTTGAAGGAGTTTACCACCCTCAACAGAAAAACATTAGTCTTTTCTCATACCAAGATCGCCCGCGTGTGGTGAAAAACCTTGTCAAGTAGGACACGGCCGATCTAGACCAGAAAAGATCGATAAAATATCTTACTCCGATACGGTTAGCAGCCTACTAGAGATAATACATAAATTTTCTCACAGAACCAAACATCAACCTCGGAACTGGACTGATAATTAAAAAACGGACCCGGTGAGAAAATAGACAAAGAGAAATACCCGTACGAAAAAAAAACAGCAATGGCGTAAGAATACCATAAGATGTGGGTGCTGGAACACTACAATATGGAATGGCAAAGACCAATAGGTACTACTGGAGTTAAAACTAAAAAGAAAGGGAAAAGTATGATATCAAGACTAGACGTTATTGTACAATGATAGAGAAAAGCACAAAAGGGGGGCAGCAGGAGTAGGATTGCTAGTTAATATCAAATATGAAAGAATCATTAAGGCAATAATACAACTTGACAAAGATAAGCTTCCCGATATAAAGCAGTAGACTAAATAGAAGATTGCAGTTAGAAATTGACAAAGAACAAGACATCTTAATAATTGAAGACATAAATGCAAAAGTAAGTAATGTATTGTGAAACAACGCCTCAATGAAGATCAAATGAACAATAGTGGAGAAATAATAATAGCTTAAGGATAAGCAATACCTCCTCCGAACATAAACCACAACACGACAACACGAGAGGTCAGAGCTTAACCAAACTACAAGGAAGAAGACGACGACATATTTTAAGATTTAATGCACAATCACAAAGGAGTATAATAGTGACAGATAAAATAGACTATAAACCAAACGAATTCCTTAAATACGGAGGAACTAATCTGCTTAAGAAACCAACAAAACTTTTTCAACTTGTGGTAGATAAAGAAAATATACCAGACATGGAAAAGTAGCATTACGTTACCTATTTTTAAGAACATAGAATTCCATCTAATTATGACGTACTGAGAAGAAATTAGAGCAGACACAATTATCACAAAAATGATGTTCTGAGAGAAATGGAAAAGACGAATAGCAGGTATAACACTGAGCGATAGAGTGCGAAATGAGGAAATTCAAAAATGCAAACGTATAAGATGCTGTAAAATAACCAGATTACCAGAATTCCATACGACAGGCTTCCAAAGTAGCATGAGACAACAAACCGGAAACTACTAGACCACTTGGTAGACTGCTCAAAAAGCTAGACCTCAACCTCCAACATCAAAATTAAGAAATTGGACATAACAGCTCACTAGACCTGAAACAAGAAGAAGAAGGAGAGGAATGGGTAAAACGATTTCGTTTGGACTGAGAAAACATATACGATTAGCCAGTTGAAGTGCTTTCAGAAGAAAATATTTCCCTCGCCGAGTGTATGGTGCCGCAAAATAGACGCTAGAACGTCAAATAAACAATTTTTAAATCCCCGCCACAACTTCAAGGAAAAAAGCACTAAGTTGTTATAAGGGTTAAAACTATGTTCCTGTACCGAGTAAAAGATAATCACTGGAATAGAGCCGACTAGACGAAGGAAGGCAAAGGTGGCTCAATCGATAAAAAAATATGGCAACAATGTTTTGAGATTCAAAGAAATTTTAATAATTGATTTTATGGAAATGGTTAATGGAGAATACCACCATAGTTTATTGCATAAATTGCGTGATATTATTAAGGAAAAGAGGAGTGGTCCGCCTTCTGCGTTATAACGTCCCTGTCTATAAGGCCTCAATTTTCCAGGTTACTGCGAAGGCCTGTAGCTTTGAGGAGCGTTCTCACGCATCCTACATTCCAGACCCCTAGTAACCACTGTCTGTTTTTAAGACCGAAAGAAAGACTTTTGAGGTAGAAAATTTAACAACCATGAAGAGCTGCAGGAGGACGTTTTGGGGCATTGTGCAGACAAAAGTTCAGAGTATTTTTTAAGGGTACTGAACAGCTAATAAATACGTGGAGATTATATTGAAAAATAACTAATATAATCTGGTCCAAAACTCTTAACGCTTACCTCATATGTTATGTACTACTATAGAAATTTTGAAGAAAAAAGACGATGGTGTCAAGGATGAGAAAAATTGTAGAGGAGTATAAAAGTGAGTCAATAAGTAAACGCCAGTTTGACGATGGTTTAATAAATTTAGATCTAGACTCACAGTCTCAAGAAAAAGTACGATCTGGATGACCAAATGAATTCGTTAAAGAGGTGCTGTCTGTAACCGATGAGCAAAATTTTAGTGTGATAGTACAGAAATTGACCGAAACATAGTTTACAATACTTAAAAAATATTGTGATAATGTATCAATTAAAAAAAAAACATGGATTCTATACTAATTAAATGATATGGGTCAGTAGCAATGCATATTTGTTTGTCTTACTTGTTAGAATACCGTGATATTCAATATGACAGAATTGTAAAATCATCTCTTACAGAGACTGTTCTAAGCTCGAATCAAATTTTCCCATTAATCACACACATTTTTTATTATGGGTTGTCGTACAACAGCGTATTCTTTAAATCTAAACTTTTGTTGATTGCGTCATTGCCATTTGAGCCGGCGTAGTTTAGAGGTTGAGGCGTGGGCTGCTATGCGGACAGACCCGGAGCTCTTTAACGCCTGGCGGGTAGCTTACTTATATAATTGAGTACTTTCGAATGAGGGGTAATAATAACGGTCGTCTAAGGTGTGATGCTTGTCACATCGCCCCCGCAGTGAGCGAACATATGAGAGTGTCTTAACCCCTCTCTTTTACTAGAAAGCCGTCTAGAGGCATTTATTTTTTGCCGAAGCTTTAAAATTTGGTGAAAATGCGACACAGAATTAGCATGAAATAAATTTAGGGCAATGCTCCCCAATGTACGATGTAACTGTTTCCCATGCTTTCAGCATTTTTCTTATTGCGCCAAAAGATTGTTGCTTTGCTGTTACCTTCTCCTCCTCTGACAAAGTCTCCTTCCACAAATTCTTGCTGTGAAACACAAAGCAATTCCATAAGCTCTTCTGTGGTCAACTCTTGGCTGTGCTCTTCCGCAAGCTCATCGATATCATTGTTATTCACTTCCAGTCCCATGATCTTGGCCAAAGATACAATCTCGTTGACTACAAGTTCTACAAGTACTGCCTCAAACTCCTCGAAGTCACATTCGAGAACGCTCTCTCTCCGGCCACAGCTTCTTCCAAGTAGAAGTGAGTGTCCTTTGGGTAACTCTTTCCCAAGCATTTTCGATCGTCTTGAGGCCGGCAGTGATGTGGAAGTGATACTTTCAAAACTCCTGAGCGTGAGATTGGTCCCTTCAGTCATCTCAAGACAATGCTCAAAAAGTTAGAAATACCCTGCTGGTCTATAGGCTGAAGTAACGGAGTGGTGTTGGGAGGCAGAAAGCGGATCTTAATGAATTTAAATTCTTTAAGGAGGCCATCTTGTAGGCATGGACGATGAGCAAAAGCGTTGTCCATAACAATCAAGATATAGAGTGGCAGATGGAGCAAACACATCATTGATCCAATCAATAAAACGGTCACGTGTGACCCATGCTTTATTGTTTGACTTCTACACCAAATTTAGCCTTTTTTCTGGGCTTTACATTTCTTGAAGGCTTGTGGAGTTTCTGAATGGTAAACAAGCAGTGGTTTGATTTTCAAGTTGCCGCTTGCATTGGGACAAAATGGCAGCGTGAGACGGTATTTTATTGGCTGCTGTTATATAGGTTCACTTTGGCATCTATTTCCAGAAGAGGCCCTTAGAATCTATAAGCTTCTTGAAGTCGTCGATGAAGTTTTCTGCTGCCTTTGTGTAAAAGGTTGCTGCTTCACCGTGCTTTACAACGCTGTGGATGCCGGTTCTTCTCTTAAAGTTCCCGAATCACCCACGTCTTTCCTTAAATACTTTTTCTTCGTCCGTTGATAATACTGGCGTCTTCTTAACGAGTCGACGGACATCACTTTCGCCTTCTCAGAAATTATGCTCTCGTTAATAGTCTTGCAATTGGTTTTTGTTTATCCATCTGATTAGCAACTTCTCAACATCGTCGAGAATACGTAACCGTTGCGTAGGTATTCTTGTCACTCTCTTTAAAGCACCTATCTCCTTAATCATGTTCTTGTTCTTGAGGATAGTGCAAATTGTATGTTTTATTTCTACAGTTATTGTTCTTCTCTTACGGCTGTCTTTTTATGGCTTTTTTTTCGGGGACATTTTTGCAAGAGCAATTAAACTTTCCACACAAAATCACAAATATGCCTGAGAATAGTGTGATCACAAGCGACAATAAGATACTAAACACGGACAGATGTAGTAAGCGCACAATCCGGGACTTTCCCTTCTCTTCGTCAGTCGTTATGCGAAACGTCGCTCGTTAAGCAGGTCGTTTTGTTACAATTTGTTTTGGTCGTTATGCGAATTACTCGTTATGAGAGGTTCTCATTAAGCGAGGTTTCACTGTACATGTATAACTTCATTCACACTTTCACTTAACCATTTATTCTGCTTTAGAAAACTCGGCTGGCATTTATGCAGCATTAGCAATGGAAGCAGCATAGCCGAAGGTACAAAAAACAAAGATAAATTATTTTGCTAACTCCCACGGTTACTCACTACTTTAATGGCTGAAGATAGCGCATGAATTGTTAAGTCTTTGATTAAATTGGTCATGGTAGCTAAGCATTTTATTAAACAATAAATTTGTTATTATTTCAAAAGCATCTGATGTAATTGGTGCGCCCAAAAATATCGAGGTAACCACATTAATTTTATGGTTATTATATTTTTTGATACCCATAAGAAGTTTATGCAATACTAATATAAAGATTTTTGCAAAAACTTTCGTAGACCGACCATCAAATCTGAAAATGTTTTGATGTGGCTTTTTTAATTTTCGCAATTTACCGAAAGGCATTGTAAATTCTATTCCATAAAATTTAACAAATTGCAAACCAATCACCACGTGTCGTACCGAAAATTTTCAATGTCAATTATCTCTATAGATAGACTTCAGAAAACACTTTTCCTCAAGTCCATCTATTTATAAAGTATATGGCATTATCTACTTTACTACTGATAAAAATAATCCCAGATATCTTAAGTATTGGTAAAACTACAAAAAAGTTGTTGTTAAAGCTAACTAAAGTCCTCTCTATAGAGAACCTTTTCTCTTCCTGAATTTACCTATTCCTAAACAAAGCGCATTGCTTACACTATCATGGATTTTTACTGCTGAACTCCAATTTTTATACACCATATCATCATATTTAGATAGTATCAGAGCACCAAAGAAAAAACTTTAATCTAGAAAACATTCCGAGAACAGGATGTCTATCATCGACTGGAACAAAAAAAACATTGATGTTGTCTGAAAGATGACTCAGTAGAGTATATGGTCATTCTTGTAATCATACTGTTTTACACGACTACGTTTAAACGAAAAATGTTTATAAGGAGGTTGGTATAACTGACAAATTAAATCAATTTGTAAAATTAAAACTAATGTAATATATGTCTTGGAGAGTAGCATCTCGGCGAATTCTCCCTTATTTATTATTGAACTGGCGTATTCGTTGTTTAAGTAAATCTGATAGGAAGATCCAAAAGTATTTTGATGCTGTGACTTGTTATTCCTTTCTTTATGGTTGGTATCTTCAGGTCAAAGTGTATGAGTTCATTTGGGATATACAACAACGCATTATTACAACTCGAAGAGCTTTATTGTGAAATGCTGTAAGATTTATAAGTTTGAGTTGATTGATTATTATAGAGGTTAATCGTAGGTTACGATCCCACCTTAGCACTTCGACTCTGCGGCCTTTTGTGGGCTCCTTTTCCTAAATTAAGGAAGATCTGTGCCTTCAACTAATTTTAGGATGTTCTTTATGAGGTTCTCGTGATTGGGTAGATTGCCACAGAGATTTATCTGCCTTTTGCGGTATAGCACTGGGCAACCAAAGATTATGTGTGAGGATGTTTCTTCCTCTTCTTCGCATAATCTACAGAGTGTGCCACCTCTGTTTACTCCTATTCTATGGAGGTGTTTCTTCAGGTGGAAGTGTCCTGTTATAAGTGCTATTACCCGTCTTATCTGAGTACGTCCTAAATTGAGTACGTCATAACTGAGCCCACTGGAAGGTTTCCCAGTTAGTTCCTTCCCTAGTCTTTGTCCTTCTATGTGCTGTAATCCAAGCTTTTCCCTTTAAATAAAAGTCCAAGGAGATGAGATTTAATAGTGCTTCCATAGATGCTGAAGGAGTACTGCTCATGACTCCGCAGGTACACACTAGTTAGCTTAATGACTGCCGTTTTTGTTCAAGTTTTGGCCAATGTACTAATGTGCTAAACAATAACATGAGCCTTACGATTGTGGTGAACAGCCACATTAACATTTTTGGTTTCAGTCCCCATGTTCTCCCAAACGTACGCTGCCCGCAACAAGTGTTAGTTTGGCTTTGCTGGTTACTTTTTCCAGGTGAGCATTCCAGTTTAGTTTTGCATCGATGGTGATGACCAGATATTAACTTGCTGGACCACCTGTATATTTTTACCGAAAATTGTAAGGTTATAAAATTGCCTTACTTTTCTTTTTCTCGTGAAATGTATTAATCAGGTCTTTTTAGGGTTTGAGTTACTAGCTAAGCCCCAGGAGATATACCACAGGTCCATATTGGTTTTAGTATGGACTTGCCATTTAGCGTGACTGGGGAACAGGTGTTTTTCTTTAGTTTGTATGTGACATGGACTGATTTGTTTGCGCTATCGTTTTAACCATTTTTCCAGTTGGTTTCAATTATGAGAATTGGGTATGATGATAGGATTGCTCTGTTATTAGTTTGCCTAGATTCGGGTAGGTCTGGGACGTATAACGAATATAATATGTGGGCGAGAATACTGCCCTGCAGTACCCCATATTGAATGAAATAAAGTTGAACACGTCCTATTTGTGAGGTATAATTGTAGTAGGGTGTATTGTGGGCGAGCTTATATCAATAAAAAGTGCGAAACAGTAACGTTTACTTCCTAAGTCGTTGGTGATTTTTCTGACCAATCTGGACGCTTGGTCGATAGTTCCATGTTTCTTACGGAAACAAATTGAAGAGGGGGTATTAGTCTATTTTTATCGATTATGGACATTAGATGTTTAAGCAATAATTTTTCAAGGTCTTTGGAGAAAAGTGAAAGGAAGCCAATTATACGATATGATATCACACCACTTAAAAATCATTATTTATTTGTCCCACTTTTCAGTGACAAGAGAATTAGTTGATTCGAAGGATGGAACTGTAAATTTGTGTTATTGCTATTATGCTTTTTTGAGAGAGTTCTTTTAGTATTTTTTCGGTGATCAAATCGTAACTGAGAGCCTTCTTTGAATTTATTTCTGAGTTTATGGTTGTTTCTAGCTCATGAGCTTTGATTTTTTTGATTCAGAGGGCCATTTGGTGAGAAATCTGTAGTTTTTTTAATAATGTTGTTTCTTCATCTGCTGTTATCGAAGGAGAAAAAAGCCTGAAACACTAACGGGAGATGTTCTGCAAAAGCTATAGCCTTTTGTTTGTCCGTTCTTGCCCAAGTGCCATCGTTTAGTCGTATTGTCGGAATTTGATGTTTGGGTTGTTTTGTTTTTTGTGTAGCTTTCCATAGTGAGTGGTCCGTGCTGCCGTTGGAGTGAGTTGCGTTAGATACTTTTGAATGACGTGATTTTTTAGGTTTTATAACATATTGAGGTCTTTTTATTTTGTTGAATCTTTTGTTAATTTTTCTGCTAGTTTGTTCTTAACGGTTACTGGGTGTTCTTATTTTACATCTAGTTTTGCTCGCCATGCTGTGTTTTAGATAACTTTATTATATTCTGTACAACTTTCTCTATATTAAGTTCTGTTTTAAGGGTAGTTGCTCGAAAATAATTTCAATCCGTTCTTTTGGTGAATAGTGAGAGTTTCTTGGATTTTCCAAGTATTTGAGGTAACAAATTGTCTGATGATAGTTCAAGACATGATACAATTCTAAAGTTTTTAGTATCAATTCATTTGGTAACGCAGAAGTCTTTTAGGCCCGATATTTTATTTCTTGTTAATAGATAGCTTAGGTTATTTGCCATCGTGCGCATCTTTGTCGTCTTTTTCTGGTTGTAATTTGAGATCACCAGTAGGTGTTCTTGGCGTTGTAATCTCCGTCTTCTATAAAGCGGTATACTAATGTTTTGAAGAGTTTATTATAGTCGTTATATGTGTTTATATGTTTTAGAGGACAGTAGATTGCAAAAAATGTGATTTTGTTTATATTCTGTTCTCTTGTGGTGCTTGATGTTTTGTTTTATTATTATTGCGGTGCCTACATGTCATGAGTTTGCAGAAATAATTTTGTTTCCTGTAAGTGTTGGTATAAGCCATTGACATTCCAAACCGCAATCTTTAAAAGTTGAGCCATTACTTGTTTTGCTGATAAAGTGTTGACATTAGGTTTATTAGTCTCTTCATTTGGTAAAATAGATTCTTCATCATCTGCTTAAGTTCTGTCAAGTGATTGGCAGATTGTGTCGTGACAACTGGGTTGAATAAGTTCTAGTTTGAGGTAGGTCTTCCATTTCGTTTTTGAACTGCTCGAGCGTATGTTATTCCTGGTTGGATTATTTTTCCCTCTGTTTCGAGCACGTTTTTTGAATCTGTTTATGTATAAGGCATTCTCTGTAATTTTCGGAGTGTTTTTCTTTACAATTTACACATTTAACGTTATCATCTTTCTCTCTTCTGGGGCATTCACTAGTTAAGTGTGCACCTGTGCATTAGACGCATCTTGGGTTGTTTACACAGTAGTTCTTGGCGTGTCCAAACCTTTTGTATGCACTAAGGTATTTCACGTTTAGCATGTGGAGCTTTGAATATCACCTTCGTATTCAGTAGTAAATCAATTTTGTAGATGCCTTTGTTGTTTTTATTGGATTCAATATCAAGGAAGTGTATTGGGAGATTTATATTTGTCGATTGTCGTTTGATATTCCAGATGTTCGTTAGTTCGCGTCCTTTGTCGTTTAGGCTAGATTTAAGTTCTTCTGGACTAGTGTACGGGTGTATGTTCTTAAGGACTATGCGAAAGCTTCTTTCATTCTTTGGTTTATACGTATAAAAATCTGTATTTTTCTCATTAGTGCTTTTATTATGGTAGTGTATTTAGGGTTTTTAAGAGGCTGTACCTTAACTTGATCATTGTATAAAGTTTTTAAGATACATTTATCTTTGCTATATCGTTAAGTAAATTGAGCAGCAGTTTTATATTTTTAATGCCTGAAACGAATATTGGTGGAGGCTTTGGTTCGGTGCTTTTTTTGTCTTGACTATATATGGTTTCTTCGCATAAAGTTCTATATCTTTTTTTAACTTATTGCCATTGATTTTCTGGATTTGAAGAGGACATATGTGACGGATCTTGTATTTCCTAAAAGTTGAATGACTTTTAAAATGGAAGAGATTTATTTGCTATTCCAATAGAGGAGTTTGCAGTATGTTGTCAATAGTGAGTACGACGCTGAGATAAGTGAGTGGAATCTTAAGGGCACTGAGGCAGTGCACAATTTTTTTGTGTTTGGTACTATTTTTATCAAATACACAGATTTTTGTTTTATACGGCTAGATACTTTCGGGACAGACCACGTATGCGTTATCATAAAATATCTAACTTAACTTGTCCTTTTCAAATTTGCTCAATTAAAACCTTTGTGCTTTCGCGCTTATTACAAGATACAAATCGGCCCTATTTGCCTAGCTAGTGACTCGTCAAACACGTCAAGCTTCAAACTTTACACCCTAAATTGAAATCGCTATGAATACTGCGAATGTTGGCGCAGCTTTTTATATTAACTGAGCGGATCTGAATTTAGCAGCAAACGTTCCCCGAAATAGCGTATCGCCCGGATCGTAACCTAATAAAAATCAGAAAGCATTTCGTTTCATGTCTAGGCAAAATTCGACGATTTTTCATCAGGAAGATGTCACGGGCAAACACGCACTCCGAGATATGCCGATGCACGTCTATATATCCCAGGTATTCCCAGCATGCTAATATCGCCCCGCAGGGCGACGGCAAATGGGGGCTTTGTGGAGGCCTGCGACGTGCATGCAAGTAAGTTTGCGTATTAATCAAACGAGCTAATCTATCGCTTTAGGTTTTTGTATTTATTACCCCAATGTGAGCGCAATAAAGAAAAGGAAGAATTTTGTACAGCAGCAGACCGTTTTAATTAATTTAACGAAAGCAAGGCTTGACCGAATACTTAATTTGGTATGGGTAATATAAGAGAAATAAGAATCATTGTCAAGCAATAGTTTTGAAATTTATGGTTTGGAAATAATTAAATAACCTATTAGTGCCTTTTTTGGAAAAGATGCCCGGTGATATGGGTGTACACATACAATTCATCACTTGTTGAAGACAAAATACGCAATATAAATTAGTGAAGATAATCAGAAAAATTGAAAAACGGAGAAAATGCTGCAACAATTGGTACTCAGAACAAGAAAGGCGAGAAGATGAAATGTGATAGCACTGCTGGACGCAGCATACAAAATAGTGGCCACAAAATTAAAGAACTAATTGGAAGAAAAGTAGGAAACATTCTAGGAGAGTATCAAAATAGGTTCTGGTAGAGTTCATCAGTCATATATTAAATTTTCACCATCAAGCAAATAATCACCAGCAGGTACAACCACAATACAGGCATATATATGTGCTGTTCGTTGATTTATGACAAGCATACGATATACTCAATAGAAAGTAACTAGTTGAAGATTTGGAAAATTTACAAATACCCCCAAAATTGTTAAGACACTAAAAATGACATTGGGGCATACCGAAAGTAAAGTCAGATTAAAAAGGAAATATCAGAGAGTTTAGATGTGAGAGGAGTGAGACAGAGTAAACGATTGTCATGTATTCTGGAAATGATAAAACTAAAAGAAACGATAATTAACAAAAGTCAATAGTGTTTAGCTAATGCAGACTATCTAACTTTGATGGGGAAATCAGCATCAGAACTGGAAAAAATAATAAATGATGTAGAACACCAGGACCGATAAAGAGCACGGCGCTTGAATATGGCAAAAACCAGTTTATGGTGATTAACACAATGAAAACACTAACAATAAAATTAGAGAAAAGGGATAAGATAAAGATAGAGAGAGTGGACAATTTCTAATATTCAGGTACCTAAAAGTGTTTAAATCGTAAAGTTAGTTAAAAGTAAAAGATGCGCGGATGCACTACATAGTATAATATTGTTAAAAGTGGTGTTGCATAGTATTAAAGATATATAAGACAGTCTTAACACCTACAGTTACTTATGAATGTAAAACGTGGATATACAACAAAAATGAGTAAAGAGGAAGTTTGGATGAGAAAGAATATCTCCCAGAAAAGAGTGGAAATTCGGTAGGAAAAGGGATAAACGAAAAAGTGATGCATCTATACAATAAACTCAGTATAATCTAAAACATAAAGGCATAAAGAACATATAAAAACTAGCCCAGGATAAAACACCGAAACAGCTGATAAAGAAGAAACTGAAGGGCACTAGAAGAGTAGGAGGACAAAGAAGAAATGGTGGACAATATAAAGGTTATCCAATAAGAATCATATGATTTTGAAATAAAATGTCAGCCATACTTAATATGTTATAACTACCACTAGTTGCCATTTGTGTTTAGTACACTCTGACAATTAATCAAGGTTAAATACATGCTTAAGAACGTTTGGTATTGCCCAAAAATTTTTGAAAATCGATGTTCTTTTTCAACACTCAACGTGCTATTCTCGAAACCCTTGGTCCATATGACTGTTTTCTGAGCTTCCTATTGATCGAATCGTTGAAAAATTTGAAAGGAATTTTACTCTTTACGATGCAAAAATACCAACAAAACGTTGAAATGCAAGAAATGTAGAGATAGCGCTGCACAGGCTCCTCGTCGTACTCAAGAATTAGGGTTTAAAAGAACGACAATGGTTTTACGCCCATATAAGATTGTGTTGACCCAAGAACTGAAGCCACTCAACTATTGTAAGTGCTGTGATTTTACTGCTTGAGCTTTAGAGCAACTAAAAACGGATCAGAATTTCGGGCAAACAATTATCTTCTCAGATATAGCTCATTTATGGTTGACTGGATATGTTAATAAACAAAATTGTCTTTTTTGATGTGAGAAAAATCTACATGAGATGCACGAGAAGCTTTTGCATCCGCAAAAGGTCACTTTATGGTGTAGTTTATGGCATGGTGGGATCACTGGATAATTCTTTCACCACAACAAAGTAGAGGATGCAGTTACAGTGATTGGTGAGCGGTATTGATTGATGTTAATAGGTTTTTTGTGGCCAAATTTAGATAAAATTGATTTGGAGGACACTTGGTTCCAACAAGACGGCGCTATATGTCATACTGCCAATGCCACTATTGACGTATTGCAAAAAAAGTTTGGTGAAAGGATAATTTCAAGAAATCCAACTGTTAGTTGTGATTTCCCTCCTTTAGATTACTTTTTGTGGGGTTATTTAAAATCTACAATCTATGCAAACAAACCATGAACCCTTGATATAATAAGATTGAACATCGTGACATTAGAGCCGAGTTATTGCATAAAGTCACCAAAAATTGGGTTAATCGAATTTGCTCGTGTGCACGAAGTCGAGGTGGACACTTAAATAATTGTCTTATTCAAAACATAATGTAATAGACTACGCTTCAAAATAATATAAAAATATTTGATTGTATTTAAAATCATTTTTATTTTAAAATCATATCGTTCTTATTTAAAAAGCGTTTATAAACACACACCTACACGGCTCTTCTGTCCTTCATTGCATTGTTCTACGTTTCTGGAATTATTTTTCTTTTTTGTAACATTTTCATTTATCTCTTCTAGATATACAAGAGATTTCATTATTTTTATTTCTTTAAGTAACCTTAATTTCATGTTCTTGATCAAAATAACTTGTTTCTATTTTATTCCAATCGCCTCCTCCAGATTCAAACGGAGACATTTTTGTTGTCGAGTTCTGAGTCTTTTTTTCTCATTTTTTTGTCTTAGCAGTACTTTTACTTTACTTGATGCCGGATGATGAACTCACAGGTTGCTAACACTTTGTCCTGGAGTGACTCCTTTTTCATTTTAATTGGATTTTTTTTAATTGAATTTTTCAGAAACGCGATATGTTTTGCCATCTATTGGAAATATCACCATGTTTTAATTTATTCTGTTTATTATGCGATCCATTAATTAATTTTGCTATTGTTTTTACAGCGGCGATGGTAAATTAGTTTTGATTATAGTGTTTGTGTTGTTTTGTGATTAAAAATTATTTTTTTCCATAATAATTCTAATGGATGACAGCAGATAACATCGCAAGGTCTACAGTCATGTAAAAAAATTGAGTCGCTTTTAAAATTGAAGAAAAGCTGATGATTAATGCACCAATGTCAACATTTTGTCAATCTCTTAGTTTTTTTGCCACAAAGGTAGATAATAATAATAAATTTACAAAAAAAAGGCCGCAGATATTGTATTTTGTGGTATTTTAATATATTTCGTGACATTCACCATCCCAAATATGATAGCTAGTCGACCAATGCCTTGGACAGACCTGCATCCCCATACATTAATAGCTGATGGATGGTTAACTGTGGGCTGTAAGCATTTTGGAAAATTTTCCTGGCGAGGTAAGCCCAGCATGATTATCGATGTTAAATGTTAATTTCTGTTGTCCATTATTATGTTCATTATTCCACTGCAGAGGAAAGCCTTTTTGCTTTCAGAAACAAGTAGTCTACACCTTCTTAATCCACAACCAAGTAGTTTTCGCCTTGCAGTCCTCCAATTGCTTCTTTTAGTGGTCCAAACAAATGATAATTGTAGGCCGATATATTCGAATTGTTGGGAGAGTGTCCTAGTGTAGTTCAGAATAAAGTCTCAATTTTTTGTCGAGTTCGGACAGATCCATGGGTTGTAATTCTATCTCAACAGCAATATCGATGGTCATGCTCTACAGGGCGACGAACAATGCGAATAATCTTCTCAGTGACGCTGGTTCCTGGGAGCCGTCGCTAGGTTTCATTTTCACCTACTTCTCCTCATTGCAAATATTATTTATGCCACGCGTGTGATACAGCCTTCTTAAAGCTGATGTCGCGAATTGTGCCTTAAGATTTCTTAAAATTTCGAACGGTCATTTCTTTCTCTAATATTGTTATATTGAAATAGAATCTAAAACACTTATACGCCGCATCCTTCTTCCTTCACTTTATGACGTGTAAAAATAAAATTCCAATATTTGATTCGCCTGCGTATATCTTTGTGCGCCCTCTATTGTATCTTGAGATAAGAAAGTCCTCTTTAATAAAATGTTTTTACCACACTCTATGCCGACAACTCTATAGTTGTCAATGATTTAATACTATAAAATATTTGTGAAATTTTGAATTGCTACCTATTTTTGTTCGCAATTATACTCTGCTCAAATATTTACAACAAAACTTGCAGTTAATAATTTAGCAAATAAAATGTGATCAAAATTGAACAACGGTTTTTAATTTTAAATAAAATGACTTCAACCTGATTATTTATTGATCATTTCTTATTTTTGACTATATATAAAAAATGGACACTTTGGTTCTATTCATAAAATTCTCGTTCCGATCAGTTATATCAATAACATGTCAGATTTCGTCCCTGTTTGTGGGTTTTTGTTGTAAATCTTGAATTCAGGTAACCCCATCAAAAGAAGTCACACAATGTTAAATTTCAAGATATTGCTGGCTAATAAATGACTAGTAAATTGTCGCTATAATAAATCGATTGTTGCTTGAGTTATATGGATCGATGTTGGCCAGTTTATGCCAAAAAACTAAGTTATTATGTCACGTTACCAATCGAATTGAGCAGTTACAGTACTGTAACGTTTTTGCTATCCACACTGGTGAGTAACCTATGCAAATTTATTTAAGCTTCTTTACTTATAGGCAATCAACTACTTAATATGTACATAACATATACAATTACTAACGCAAGATTATACTGTGTTGCACTTGCTCAGCTTTATTTATGCAAATTTAAGATCTACCAGAAGGAACTGGAAAACGTCTGAAAACGGCGGCCTGCAAACACCTCGAATGTTCGCCTTGTTCAAATCCTCGCACGCGTGCAAGCTGAATTCCTGCAAGGCATTATGGTATGGGTAGCACTACGGGTGCGTTCGGAAATTCCTTACAGTATAGCATCACATCCACACCATGTGTCTAAAATTTAGTGATTTATTATAACCCCTTTTCACTCATGGACTATGCGAACATTCTTCTAATTTAAAATGTCAATTTTGTTTGTTTGAGGGCCTGCCTTCGCTAAGGATAATTTTTCGATTAAATCAAGAATCTATTTTATGATGCTCTTGATGGAAATATCGATAAGGAGACTGGTCAGCAAGGTTGAGCTCTTGCGTTAATTCAATTTTGTACACATAACGGCGTAAGTCTTTAGTAAGTATTCGCCGAAGGAAATTTCTCAAAATATCTAATTTTGGGCATGATGCTAAGTTAATGTTATTGCTTCTAATAGCACCTGAATATAGTCGTACAATAAGTAAGGATCAGCATTTTTAATATTTTTCCATGGTAGATTCCCAAAGTGTCTGCTAGGTTAAAATTTCCATAATATCCCAATATGGTCGCAAATGAGGACAGCTATTTTTGATTTTTCTCCCAAGGCAGATCTTAGAATTTCTTTTTAGAAACTACAGAACTTTCTAAAAATGTCTGTATAATAAAAACAAACATCGTCAATGCTCTCTAAGGAAAACAACAGAGTGTCTTTCAGAATAAATTTTTCTTTTTTTTTTAAACTCTTAATAGCACCTGAATATGGTCGCACAGTGAGAAAATCAGTTTTAACGGTTTTTCCTATTGAAAACCTCATAGCGTTTTTCGACTAAACTTTCCCCACTTGTAACATCCAAATATGAATGCGTCATTAGGACAATTAATTTCGGCTTTTTCATTCATAACAAACCTTAGAGCGTCTTTCATTTGCTTTTTGGAACTCCAGACAACATTTGAATATGCTTGCAATAATGAGCTTAATTATTTTATAGCCCAGAAACCATTTGTTCAATATGACTTTGTTTGTTTACGGGCTTGCAGATTTGAAAATGAGTTTTTTTGCTAAACATGATTTTTAGACTAAACCTAGAATCCACTTTATGATACTCTAAAAACCATATGATGGAAATATCGATAATGAGGTTGGTCAATAAGCTTGAAGTATTTGCCGAAGGAAAATTTTCAAAATGCCTAACAGTTATGTATCATGCTGAGGCAATGTTATTGAATTTGCAGCGACCTTATAGAAATGTTCTCATGAGACTTCACTCAATACTAATGCTAATGGGGTCTTGCATCAATTACCAATCCAGTTTAATCACCTTTTGTAATCAGTCTTTGGACAGTTGATCCATTCGGTGCACTATTTTGACCAAAAATTTGCAATATTTTTGCAATAATAACTCGCTATTATTTTGTATAGCATTCTATAATTACTAATGGGAAGAATTGTAGATGACATCAGTCAAAGTATTGTAGTTGTTGATAGCAAAATAAAAAAAGCGTAAAGTTTAAACCCGGCATTCAGTTGTACTTCTAAAGGTAAATTTAGAAAGTTCCCATCATAGTGTTAATTCTAGAAAATTTTAGTTATGTACAAGTCAAACAGACAAAAAGATAAACAAATAGTTGTTGGACACTTCCAGATTGGTATATTTTGTCAAAGTGTATTAATAATATATAGGGATGTTCTAAGACTTCGTGCATAGGTTTCTTGTAACATTTTAAGCAAAAAAGTTCCAATAAAGATGGGCCGAAATCTCAACCGTTTTTGAGATACCGATGTAGCAAGATAAGGGTCTTTGGAGGGTGCTTGGTCATCCGAGCTCTTCTTTCTTCCTCGCAACTGGTCACTATTTTACCTGATACTTTGGTGGATAGTTAGTTTGATTTGTATTGTCAAAACATTGGCTGTCACTATTAAAAATGACAAATATGATAGGAAGGACAATTTAATTTGTTTTTTTCGAATTAATTTGGTTTAAATTTTTTAATTAATTTTGTGAAAATGCCGTATCAGTTTTTATACGGCGAATACGCTGGCATGGTTTTCTTGTATAGCTGTATCGAATCCTCACTCTCCGTGTCACAAAACAAATTCTACGCGTTTCTCTTTCTCTCTGGGAAAACGAAACAGACAGTCTGTAAGCAGACAAAGTGCTAGAGACATTCGTACAAGAGAAGAAATAGTGAGGGTAATTAAGGAAGATTCTCGAACCAGTATAAGACAATTCATACGATATCTAACCGGTTCAAAATTTGCTTCCATTGATCTTGCTCCACAACAGTGTTTCTGTAATTGGTTGATTGAACACGATGGTTTGATTGATGTAATTTTATTCGCGATGAAGCGACTTTTCTCACTCCAAAATTTATATAAAACTACAGAAAATCACTTTCAGTATCTATTTATGGTTAATGCCTGGGTTGGGTTAGTTGGAAATGCTTTAATTGGACCACATATCTTTGAGGAAAACTGAATAGTCAAATGTATCGCCAGTTTTTAGAAGAAGTTTTGTCAAATTTATTGGAGGAAGTTTTTGTAAGAATTAGATGTAGGATATGATACTACCAAGATGGAGCCCATGTACATTACGGCCGAATTGTTACTGATTGTTTAAACAATAAGTTTGCTCGATGATGTATTGAAAGGAATGGCCCCTTAATCTCAATCTTTTGGATTTCTTCTTGTGGGGTCATGTGAAATCACTTTTATATGGTAGAAGCAAGTCTGGAGAGATTTCGATATAATTTGTGAATCAATAGAAAACATCAATTGGCGAAGGGTCTACGACGTTGCAGTGCTCTATATTCAGAGGTTTCGTTTACTATAATTGTAATTTATCCTCATCTGTTAAATAAATGCGAATTTTTTTGGTCATAAATTTATTATTTTAGACCAATAATAGCAATATCACTAAGAACTAATCTTTTAAGTGCGTATCATCCTCGTCTATATCTAGTTTCCTTGGCGACGAAAGACAATGATAATACTCGGAGGAAGAATAAAATGTTAGAACGACCAAGCACCGCCCAAAGATCCCTAACTAGTCTGTTCTCCAATTTATATTTAAGCATCCCCTGTGCAGTGCATTTGAAAAAGTTCACCTGTTGTTTATTGATCTATCTGCCTCCGAAAATAAAACAGAGGCGGGAGAGACCGCTTGCATCGTAATCTTCCTGGCTGGCACAGCGTTTTATTAGGCAAATATTTATGGCCGCGATGAGCTGCAAACTTCGGGAGATTGGCCTTTTCCACACGCGATTGATTAAAAATAGCCCGCTTGTATTCGCAATCGGCACAAATTCGAGCGGTAATTGGCGGAACAGGCGCGCGAAAAGCCCCCGCGGCTAGATAAACTAACGGTCACGGATCGAAACTTTAAAGTGATTACCAATTCTGCCCCGCACTGGCACTGCCCGTGAATACCGCCGGAGCTGGCTCACCCTCAGACCTCTTTCATCCCCGTTGCATTACGGTAATGAGCGAGCGAGTCTATTCAGCGAACAAAATTTGTTTTCCTGGCCGTTCAAAACCCGCACTTTAGCGCAGCTTGTTAAGTAAATGCAGTTTATTATGGGGGAGACTATATAAGAATTAAAGACCTAATTCTAAATTGTGGAACGTGGGGCAATTCAGAAAATATCTTAAAAGTTGCAGAACTCATACGCAGCAGAACCATTTATACTTTATTATAGCTAACCACCTTAGACGACCGCTATTATTACCCCTTGTTCAAAATGAAGGCAGTGGCCGAGATAAAAATTAGGAGTTGGTAAAAGGCATCCCTTTAAGTAGATAGAGGAAACCTTTGTCACAAAAGATTCAATTGGTATTGAATTCTTGCTAGATAAACGCGCACTACGAGGCTGTATTCCTCTGTAACCACCAGAAAGGTCCGAAAATGTCTCATGCAACGACTGGACAAGTCGAAAACAGTCATCAACAAGTAGGTGCAGCGATATAAAGAAACAAAAACCACCGATGACTTGCCGGAACGTGGCTCGATAGGCAGAGTATCCCCTAAAGTCGAAAAACAAATCGTAAACTTATTTTCCCAAAATCCGGGATTACCATTGGTGTCAAGGGCTAGCAAAATTGAAATAGAAAGGTCTACATACATCGTACGATGTTATCCGAACCCATCTTCGTGAGCATGATATCAAATGCCGTAGTTCAGTAAAGAAACCTTTGTTAGATGGAAATCATGTGACGAAGCGACTCGCTTGGGCAAAGGGCAATATCCACCGAGCTTGAAACAATGTAATTTTTATGGACAAAGCTTATGTTTAGGGATATGTTATCGTTGCACGAGCCTGGTCAACTTCAACTAACAGTTAGGGTATACAGGACCGTTAAACACCCATTAAAGTGCATCTTTGGCGCTGCTTCTCAAAACTAGGTTATGAAACGTTGTTTCTTTTTAAGTATTAGGTGTATAAATAAGTTCTCAGCTTTTTTCTGCAAAATTAAAGTTTTATTTAAAAACAAACAAAAAAAGCTTAAGTATCAAAGTATTCTCCGATGGCATCGATGACCTTTTGCCATCTTTCGGGTAGCTTGCGAATTCCCTGGTGATAGAAGGTCACCGGCTTCGAGACGATAAAGTTATCGATGCATTTTCGGACTTCTTCTTCTGTTTTGAAGTGCGTATCAGCCAAATGATGCTGTAACGACCGGAATAAATAATAATCGGAAGGGGCCATGTCTGGGCTATACGCCGCATGTGGGAGAAGTTCCCAGCCTAGCGCGTCGCCTTCGCAACATGTGGTCGGGCATTAGCATGGAGCAGGATGACTTTGCGACTTCCTTGTCCAGCAAATGGCCTCTTTTCTTCCATTGCGTCGGTCAAATCGATGAGTTGCTGTTGGTAGCGATCCGCCGTAACTGTTTCACCTGGTTTCAAGAGTTCATAGTACAGCACACCTTTCCAATCCCACCAGATACAGAGCAAATTCTTTTTGGCGTGGATATTGGGCTTTGGAGTCGATGTCGAAGGTTTGCCAGGGTCTACCCATGATTTTTTGTGCTTGGGATTGTCGTACAAAATCCATTTTTCATCGTCCGTAATAATTTTATGCAGAAAATCCTTTTTTCGGTTCCTTGAAAGCAAATGGAGTGCGGTGTCAGGTCATCGATTTTTGTTGTCTTCGGACAGTTTATGCGTAACCCATCTGCCTTGCTTGTGTATCTTACCAATTGCATGCAAACGTATGGAAATGGCTGGCTGAGTAACGCCAAGCTGTTCTGCAAGCTCTTTTTCAGTTTGCGCATTGTGTTGATCCAGCAATGTCTGCAGCTCATCCGTGTCAAATGTTTGAGGGCGTCCAGCGCGTGGTTGATCTTCAAGACTAAACTCTCCCCCACGAAATGTTTGGTACCACTTTTTGCACGTTGCATGACTTACAGCATTCTCACCATATGCAGCACAAATCATTTCGGTGGCTTCAGCAGCGTTTTTCTTAAGATGAAACGCGAAGTGGATAGAAAATCGAATATGCTCTTTTATGATTGCCATCGCGAATACAGCTGATTACTGAGGTTATGTGCATCAAACGTCAAATTGCATGATGTTTCGAAAGACCAAATGTCATTGCTTTAAAACCGCGGACTAATACGTTACATGTAAACGGTGATTTGCGTCCTATGAAATCTAAAGCTGAGAACTTATTTATACACGTATAGACCGAAAATTTTCCAAAAATGCTTGAGATTTATAAGAAATATTTGTTACCGACTGGCAAATGTTGGTTTGTCAAGAAAAACGAGGACTAGATCTCAAACACCATAGCAAGCTTTGCATCGAGTGGAAAGAGCAGTCTGGCATCGTTACACTTGATTGGCTGTCGCAGTCTCTCGATGTAAATCCCATTGAGAATGTGTGGGCACACATCAAGTTCAAGGTTCGTGGAAGTAAAGTGTTTACTTTAAAGCAGTTAACATGACAAATTCATCGCATTTAGAGGTCCTTGCCGAATGAATACGCCATTGATTTTGTCGGAAGCATGCCTCAAAGATGCTAGGAAATTATCGACGCCAGTGGTAATTGGACACATTATGAATACAATAATATCTTTGTTCTGATGGAGGACAATGTACCTATGTATTTGAAAATGTTTTTAAATAATTTTTTCTTTACATTAACCCGAACATGTTTTTACTTAACTGACTGTATATAAAAAAACCCGAAAGAATTGGAAAGTGTTATTTTACCTCATCTGATAACCGCAGACGGCAGCAATCAGTAAATATACCATTTGACATTACAAAGCTAACAGCCAAGAAACGAAAACCACGTGCTAAATGGCAGAATACCCGTAATATTCTGGACCGGACGATATACAACCATCTAAGTAACCAGCTAAAGAAGAAACAAGAGAGGTTCGTAATGAAGAATTCCAAACATATGATTATTGAGTATGGAAAGCTATAAAAGCTTTAAAGGACCACAAGTTTCTAATTCGCTTCTTCAAACAGTCAAACATCTAGCGGAGACCTTTAACCCCTCATAAATCTCATAAAGAAGTGGAATCTATCTATGCGTCTTTGTAGATGTCGCCATCAATACGTGAAAGAGATACAATATCTAAATAATGGTAAAGCATCTGATACGAATTGTAAATGCAAAAGTACTAAGGAACCGTTTAACAAAGGTACTAGGAAAATTAATTGTTAAAATATCTTGTGAAGATACCTTTCTAACAAATTTAATTCCTCAACATCAGCTTGGTTTTAGACACAAACATTTTACAATACAATTGTTCCACCGTATAACAGACATAATTAAATATACTGCTGTGCGGTTTTTTTTTTTGATATTAGTCTGGTGTGAAGGACTATTATATAAAATCAAAAATTCCTTTTCTCACCGATATTTCCACCCCCTGACAGATCGTAATTTTTTAGTAAGATTTGGTAGTAATGTCAAGCAGATTTGTAGTCTTGGACCACTTCTTTATTTGGTATACACCGCAGACATACCTGCAACACAAACAACAACAATAGAAACAATTGCCTTGACACTGCTGTTCTTCCTTCTCATGATAATTCAGAAACTGCAACCCAGCATGTAGAAGAACTCGTTGACCTCATTAGCAAATCGATGAAAAAAAAGCACATCCGCGCAAAAGAAAATGAGTCCGTCCAAATCACATTTACACTGCAGCGACAACTTTGCTCACAATAACAATAAATGATACCACAGTTCAAAGTTGTGAAAAATCTGGGAATGCACTTGGACCAACGACTTGTGGAGAGCACATTATCAAGAAGAGAAAAGAGTTGGACGTTATATTCAATGGCACTGAATATGGATATACGATGAAAATGTTTTCCTTTATGGCAGATAAAATTTTCTCTTTGGACCCTCCTATAGCATATAAATACACATACTATAAGGAAAATTATTCTTGATATTCTGCTTCATTGCACACCTTAAAATGTCTGCTAGATTAAAATTTCCTTTTTGGAAATAACAACAGCAGTGTACTATGCATGAGGACTATGATCTTCGATGTTCTCCTCCATACCAGATCCCAGAGCGTCCCAGGCTGAAATAATTGTTTTGAAACTCCTCAGAGCACCTGGATGTGGTCAAAATAGTTTTGTTGTTGGCAAAGGTTGCTGTGAATGTTTGATCACTGGTAGGTAGATCAGTAGTAAAGAGAAGATATAGGAGAGGCTTTAATATGCTACTCTGAGTGACACCAGAGCGGATTTGAGGATGATATAGTATGAGTGAGATAATACAGCTTTTAATTTAAAGAAGAAACTATCGTGCCCGACTTTATCAAAAGCTTGGCTAACGTCAATGAAAGCTGCGGTGCAATACATCTTTTCTTTAAAGGATTGATTTATAAAGTCTACCACTTAATGAATCTGGCATATGGTAGAGCGCTGCTACCGAAAACTAAAACGGTGGTCACGAATAAGATTAAGCTCTTCTAAGATTGACAGCAGTCTTTTGACAAATAGTTTCTCGAATAATTTATCAATGATGGGCAAGAGACTGATAGGTCTGTATAAACTGACTTTAGTGGGTGATTTAACAGGTTTGAGATTATTTGGGCAACCTTTCATTGCGCTGTGTAGTAACCTAGTTTCAAAAATAGCATTATAGATAGTTATTAACAAAACAAAGCCCCTAGCGGAAATTCCTTGATGGGTTATCCTGTAATTAAGTCAAAGTCATTTTTTGGATGAAGATTGGTTTTAATCATAGTTCTAACTTCTCTGACTGTGAATAAATCTGGCAAAGGAAACATCTGGTAAGGAGCTTCTAGTAAATTTTTAATTTCCAGTTCTTATTCAGGAGCAACTGATGGTAGAAGAGGTAGAAACACTTGCACTAGATGTTGGGCAAAGGTGTCAGCCTTATCTGTCCAACTGTCATTTATTTTGTGTAAGGGAGAACCGGTTGTCTTTGATGCTTGATTGTTTTTGTTGCTTTCCAAAGAAAATGATTCGTACCCTTTCTAGCACTGAGGTTTCCGAAATATTTCTGAAAGTTTAATTTATTACAAGCTTGGTTATATCGCCTTGTCTGATGGATATCTGGTGGTTTGCCAAACTTTTCTAAGCCGTCTCATTTCAGATATCTTTTGTTTGGCAGATATTGGACAACGTTTTGTGTGCTTTTTGAAGGAATTTAGATGCAGTCGCCCAGGCTGATTCCTGAATTATTGTGGTGAGACGTAAACAGCCGCTCTTAGGTCTTCGATAGTTTTTAAGTTGGGAATCGACTAGATGTCTGAAGTAATACTAATCTGTTCTATTATTGAATAATTTAACTGGCTGCTCTTAAACAAGATGGAAGTGGATATAACAAGGCTATGAGCAGAAAATAAATCTGGAGATGAGCATATATCCTGGTATCTTGAAGTAATGCTTTTAGTGACATAGAAGTCTGAGAGATCCGCTATTTTATTTACGTCTGTTGGCCAGTAGGCGGGTTCGTAGGTAGACAAATGATTCAGCTAAAGTTTCTGCAACATCTGATACAAGAATATATCTCTGCCTGGAGGAGAGAGGCGAGAGCCCCAGTAAGTATGCTTTGCGTTGTAGTCACCTCCGGCCATGAAGCTACTACTCAGTGACTGGAAATACGGGATAAAACATTCTTTGTTGGTAGGATAATTTGGAGGACAGTAAGTCACAAACAATGTACGTGGACCATGACAATCTTCAACTTGTGCACTCGTTGCTTGTAAGTAGTTTTTTTGAAATTTGGGTAGTTTATGATGTATGATGTGGTTTTTAATTAGTATAACATAGCTGTGCCACCATGCGCGTGCCTATCAGCATCAAGATAATTTGTAGAGTAGATGGCGTAGTTAGGAACGTTAAATTGGCTTTTCTGAGGAAATTGTTCGTTTTTTGGCGTTTCAGAGGGCTATTTTATAACTAGGAGCCATTTCTGTTTCCTAACAACGCTTCTCTAGAAAGTCTGATCTCTGTAGTTCATTCATTGTTTGTTGCTGAGTTCGAATGGTTTGCTGCATTGTTACTATTATAGAGTTGATGTCTCCTGCTTGCGGTCCTAACATTTGGTTGGTTGTTTTGAAGGTTGAGGAGTTTCTTGGATATGTTGGTTTTTAGTTAAAGGTAAACTAGCAGGCAGAATGGTTTTATTATGCATTGTACTTGTCAACCTGTGACCTGGAACTGACTTATTTGGACATGAAGTCGGCTGATAATGTGATGTTTGTCGTGAGATAGTTTTGTGAATTGCATATGGCGGAGCATGGGATGCGATGGTGATGTGTGGTTAAAGAATATCCTGTACAGAATATCTAAATAAGGTTTGTCTATATAAGAATTAATTAGAAGTAACAGTGGTTGTATTGCTATGACGTAATGAAGTATGAAGGGAGAACCTCAAATCAATTAGCAGTTTGTATTTAATTATTTGCCTGCCGACTTAGTGAGGATGGACTAGTGATTTTACGTTTTCTCTTAGAAGATCTGATTGATCACTGGTAATTTACATGTTGTATCCAGTGTGGTGATTCGACGTCGATTGCGACATTGTAGAGTTTGAATTATCATCTTGTTGAGGTGCTGGAGCTAGCATATGGGAGTTGATAAATCCAGCTGTCGTTTCTAAAGCCATGAATTTCCCTGGGATAAAATTATACTGTGCAAGGTTTGGTTTGAGCAAAAATTGTTGAGGTTGCTGCATGCGAGAGTAGCCACTGCATTTGTGGCTGAGAATTAGTAAACATAGGAATGCTGTTATGACAGATAGGATCGAGGATTTATAATGAAGTCGGAAGAAACTATGGATTGTCATATACAATGACAACTGTATATGGTACAGGCCAGTTCTTCTAGTTGTTTCCAAATGGTCCATTCATTATTATCATTTATAAATATACATTGTAGCTTAACCGCTCGCGAATTGCGCAAATGCCGTCATTTTTCATTCGTTTTTTAATGCATGAGTCATTTTCCGCGTGCGCCAAATTTATTTTTTGTGGCACACATTTGTGTTCCCAGGGCCGCCATTAGGAGATCCGAAAAATATGCGGCGATAAAAAGGAAACATCAAGAAGCCGAGGGCTGGAAGCGACACCCGAGCGGGGCAACTTTATATTCATTTATTACGGAAATATGGATGTAACGCAAAAACAAATGAACGCCGTAAACCGGATTAGTGCTCCTCCGATGCAATTTGTTTTTATCGCAGCCGGCGTGTTTAAAATGTATGCCGGCGTCTCGCCTTTTAGCGAAGGCCCGCTTATGACACAGCGCGCGATTTATGGGAGTTGGCTTTTTTTGAATCGCGGCTTTGTTATGCAAAGTTACACAGCTAAGACAGTCGAGTTCGAAACTCGGCGAAAATTGCATTGCTGCGAAATATAACTTATAATGGCGTCCCGAAAAAGCTTCAATGAAATAAATCTTTGAGTTGATAGACTCTCGAAGTATATGTATGTGTTAATAACATCTTTCTTTGGGAGAGGAAGAAGTAACTTCGCGAGCCGTTACTCATTTATTTTATACTTTTAATTACTATGATATTAGCAGTTTTTTTTTTATATTATTACAGTCACAATTAAATTTATCGTGTCCGATCTGGAACAATCTGATAAATCACTGCTTCGAATCACAAGTTTTAATAAAAATTTGTCTATATTTTCATTGAGTGGATCAGGATATATTCATGATTTTCTGCAAAAGAGTTTGCTATCAAAGGCGTTCTCTATCCATATTGTGAATAAATGGGTGATCGAGATGAACAAAGGGCATAAATAAAGGGACTAGAGGACGGACTCATCACGTGACTGCCTATAAAGACCAAAGGTCGGAACGAATCAAAATGTGTTTGGCCGAAGCAAGATTATGGTCAGTTGCCGAGCTAGCCGTCACGTTGATGTTCCCAAATCTAGTGTTTGGAGGATTAGCGTTTGGTCAAAAAATTTGGAAAACTTGTCCCTCATAATTTGACATAGGAGCAAAGGGAAGCTCGAATCGACATATGGCATGATAATCTCTTTCCGTACAACCAATTACTTTAGGTATTGAAGCTGTACCATACATGGAAGTTGGGTATTACTCTACCGGCCTCTGCCTAAAAAGAATTGGCTCAATAATTAGAAGAGGACGGGACTGCTCAACAAGAGCCAAGGCAAGAATTCAGGGAAAGGAAAAGGATGATGATTAAGGCAAAAAGACTAAGTCACTCCTCGAGACCTATATCCCAGAATAGATGGAAACAAAGGGTGTGAAGTCTTTTATATTGTTTATGATAATATCGCACAAAGCAAAGATCCTTATATGGTACTTGATGAAGAAAAAGTGGAAGACCTCCCTATTCACCCAATATGCATCCCAATAACTTCAACGAATTTGCGTCTGTGAAAGCTCGCATGTCTGGGATTTGCTACGAACATTGAGATTTGGTCATTGAAGCAATCAATAAGGCGTTGTTCGAAAGTTTGCCTTTTTAATGGGGTTATGCTACCCCAGTGGTGGTAAATTATATTTGATTCTCATCAATCTATGTAACATTTATAGTTAATTAATTATTAAAGTTTTTGTGAATCTACGCCAGACTGGAATGCGCTATATGGGAGCATGGGTCATCTACAAAGCGTTTCCATTTTTTCCTGTCTTTAGCCATGGCAGCCAGTACACCCCAACTCTTTCCTACTTCGTTACCCTCGGCCCCTGTAACTCTTCTTCATGAGTTTACTGATATGCCTTTGTTTATTATCCCCATCACACACCATTTTAATGTTTTGTTATGTCATCGTTTTTATTTCTTATTATATGGCCTACCTAATTCAAATTTCGTTTTTTAATTACTTTCCCAATTTATTCTTGCTTAGTTTTCGTCCATAGTTCCTTATTAGTGATGATATTGGGCCATATTTTTTTCATAATTTTTCATAGGTAACTTGTTGATGAAGACTTGTATTTTCTGGGTGCTTTTTTAGTTGTAGCTCAAGTTTCACTTGCATACAGTAACACCGATTTTACATTACAGTCAAATAGTATTATTTTCATCTTTCTTTTTGCCTAGATTGCCATATATTATTTAATATTCTAAATGCATGCTGTGCTTTCCTTAATCTTTGCTTATATATTTCTCTGCTTCCCTATTAGTGTTCATTATACTCCCCAGGTAGTAGAACTCTTGCACCTGTTTTATCTTCTCCCTGTCTACGTATAGTTTCTCCTGTTCTTTTATTTCTACCGTCATTTCTGCTGTTTCTTTTTATATCTATTTTTAATTGCACAAGTTTGGTCACTTTTCCTAACTTTTCTAGATATTTTACATGTCTGAGGCATATATCGTCAGCATATTCTATTTTCTTACTTTACAGAAGGTTCCAATAATTTCGATTTTATTTTTAATTGTTCGTTCCATTATAGGAAAACAGTATGCACCCTTGCTTCACTCTTTTCTTTATGTCTATTTTTCTATTCACGTTTCTTTTGTGTAACACCTGACACGCGGGTTTCCTGTACATCATTTTAATTAGTCGGACAATTTTTTGAGGAACGCCGAAATAATTTAAGATCGTTCTTAAGGCCTCATGTTTTATACCATCGTCAGTGATGTGTTTTTCTCTAGTTTCTTATATAATAACTTGTGCCCTTAAAATTTGGTTGTTACATAATCTTTCTTTTTTTGAAACCTTCTTGTTACTGCTATATTCATTCCATTTAATGTGTGCTAGAATTTTAGTTATGGTGCGTCTCTTTATTTTTGTGTTTCCTAAATATTCCGTTTTTCCATTCAGTAGACGTTCTTCTCTTAGTAACGGTATTATTAATTTAGTAGTAACGTTACTGTTAATTTCCCATAATTCTGATGGTGTATTATCTGTACCTAGAGTTTTATTATTTCTTATTTACTGGTATTTATATATTGGTTTTTCTATGTATATTTCTAATGCATCGTGATGTTTTTTATTTTATTCGTTATGTATAACTGTTCTGTTCGAATCTCAGACAATACTTCTAATAGTACTCATGCCACTGATTTAATTGATCTTAGTCTGTTGCTAATAGTTGCCGGTTTTTGTTCTTGACAGTTTTGTGGGTGTTATAGTTTGTATTGACCAAAGACTTGGTAATTCTATACAATTCAATCATATTGTTTATCGTTGTTGCCTGTTCTGCTAATTTCGCCATATTATTTGTCTAATTTTTCTTGTCTGTTTTGGAACTCTTCTTCACTAGTTTATTTGCGGCTTCATATTCTGTGGTAATGTTAAGATTTTATTCGGTGCTTCGTGTTCTGTTTAGTTTGAAATTTATTTTTATCCTTCCTTAATGAGTTGCCATAAATATATATTTTTTCTTTTAGATTTGATTTTTTCTTCAACCCCATAATTCTTCATTTGAATTGGGCATTTTTATCTCTAATTTGATGTGCTCCTTTCAATTTAGTGTTTATTTCTAGTTGTCTCTCTAACTTTATAGGACTGCTACCTGTACTATCTTTTAAAGATCATATTAACTACTTATAACTTTATTATATCCTAAGGTCTTAAGGTGTTATTTAAATTTCTTTCTATTTCTATGTAAATATTGCCCGTTCTTTTTTATTTTTTACCGTCTTCTTTCCTTTAAATGTTCTGCTTTTACTTTCGCTCATATTTTTCTTAGTTTATTTCTTCTTTTTTGAATTGCTCCTGCTTTTGTATCTTTCTTGGTTATCTCTTCTCTGTCATTCTTATTACGTCTTCAAATCAATTTAATTTTAGTTAGGTTGCTTTTCGAATTTACTCTTTTATCCTTTAATGTAATGCATTTTATGAGGTACTTTATTTCCATAGTCGGTATTTTAAATTTTATGTGCTCTAATAGAACCCAACTTTCGCTTCCATACGTCAGAACTGGTTTGTATATTGTATTATTGCTATTTTTGTTTCCTTGGCTATTTTCTTTCTTCGTTTAAAGGTGTCGTTGAAAGCTGCGCGTCGTTTACTTCAGCTTCGTTCTTTCCAGTTTTCTGCATTTTTACTCCTAATGTCTTTATTTGTTCTAAATCTCTTCCATTTTGTTGTATTGGTATATTCTTTTCCTATCACCATTACTTTTGTTTTATCACTATTTATTTTTATATTTTGTGTAAGACTTTCTTCCATATTTCTGAGTTGCGCTATAACCCTTGTTTGTTACTTACGTAAATAATTAGGTTATTAGAAAATGCTCTTTCCGTTATTACCACCGGCAAAGTACCTTTACTTTCTTTACTTTTTGCTTTGATTTATTATATGATTTAATATAGTATTAAATAGTGTTTAAATTTATTACAATTTTAAAAATGCAAATATATCGTATTTTGTAATTTATGAGTTGTAGAGTAAATATGCTTTATCTGATCAAAGGTATACAGACTACTTATTCACCATATCATGAGAATTAAGTCATGCCACAAGTTTTAGTAAATAACAGTAATATGAAATGAGTTTTCCTTCTGCTTCAATGATAGCCCTAACTACGGGCAAGATTTTCAGTTAGAAGGGAAAATTTTTCTGAAGAAATGGTAGTTCATTCTGCTAAAAAGTTGTTGCTAGATCATTTGCGATGTGGCCAGTTAGGGCCTAAAGCAAAATCATTGTAATCTACTTCAAATATGTTTATTAAAGTACAGGTGTGGAGTAGCCAGCCAATTTTTGTGATGCTATTATCCGCAAATTGTTCCCCCATAGCTTCTGCTTTATGGCAAGAGCATTGTCGTAATGATGTATGTGATAATCATTCCATAACTATGGTGAAAAGGCTGAAAGTGTCTTTGTACCTTTCTGTACTTAAATTTATATTTCGTTGTACACTTAATGAAGAACATCCCTTCACTGTACCACCAGTCTCGCTAAATTTTTTTTTGGTGCTACAGATTTTGATTTCCATTTTTTCGGATAATAAAGATGGTAAAGCTTGGTAAAGCGTAATTCACTTTATGACTCACGCATTTCCAGTTGTCCACGCTACTGTAGACGTTTGGTACTTATAACAAATATTTTTATTTGTGTGCTATTGCTTAATCGCGAAACTATTTCATTCAATTCTCGATGTACACTTACTATGCTAGATGGATAATGTTTATATATGATGGTAAGCACTTTTCACAATCGACGTTTTTCAACAGTCGTCCTGTCCTGACGTGGCTTGTCAACCGTGGTTTTATTGCAGCTGTGCTTTTACGTTTTTATTTGACGAACAAGCCTTCAACAGTTTATTTTGGCAAATTTAAAAGGGCTGAAATGTTTTTGATCGATTTCCTGTTCATGTAACATAAAAAAAATACATTTAAAGTTATTGAAGTTCTCTAATTTATCCAATCTGATCGTACTGCTTATCCCTAAATAACTTAATGTTCCTTACTAATTTTATGTCTATTGATCAGATAATAGCGGCCTCTAGACGTCAGTTTATAAATTAGAAATGTGTTGTGGTAAGTTTTGATCAGGCAGTGCATAAACCAAGGGCAAATTAAAAATAAACTTGATTTTTTATTCGCTGTGAAGTGAACGGAGAGAAGCGCAGCTCTGAACGTTGTAAATAGAAATATTAGAGGAAGATTTATTCCATAGGATGCCTTACACTATCGATTCTTTAGTCAGAACAAGAGATATCATTACCTTTTTATACAGAACAGAACAGAACATAAACATTAAAAAAAATTATTTTTGGGAACCGCACCCTTAAATATATGATTCGCATAAATAATCTTTTGGGGGATGAGATTACCAACGTATCCCGAGAATCATAGTGACTTAGGCGAACATTTGCTTTGTTCGTCGTGTTGTTGAGGACAAGCGATTAATGGTTACGAAAAGTAATTTTAAATAAGCCACGTAAAGGGCTTAGGTAGTCGTTATTAATAGTTCTAGTTTTATAAAAATTTACAACAGATGCCTCGACTTGACAAAAAAATAAGAAATTATTTTTAACTGCATTGGAACATCTTCCTTCTTTTCGTGGGGCGTCCTTACTGGCACTGTAGCTTCAAGGGCTTATCGTGCCTACTAGCATGCAATCTTATATGCTAGAACGTCACATACATCCATGAGTTTCAGTTCCTTACATTCCGGACATCGTTTTCCAATTAGCATTAGTTTGGATTTGAGGACGATGTTCGTGCGCGATTGTGTGTCACATTACCTTCATTTTACCATAGTGGATCAAAAAAACTACCTGCCAATTGAAAAAATACGTTTCCAGGGAAAAATATATGTATTTTTATCACGCTTCAATGAATCGTACGAGCAAAATAAATAAAATATTTTTAATACACGAGGGCAATTTGGAAAGAAATAGGAGGGGATAGCAACGCCCATCCTGTGGCGCTACATGCAATAGTTCAGTAGGCAGTGCGGAGTAGAAGAAGGTTATGTTCTATTTCATTCGTCCGCTAAATTGATCGAAAATAAGCGCTGCCATAGAAAATCCCAATAAATGTATAGTGCGCGTAGTAATTTGATTTGTGTGTACGAAAAAACTTTTGAAAATTACGCTTAATCGTGAGCCGTGTAATGTTTACGGAGCAAATGTGATAAATAAAGGTATCGTACATCAATGGTGTCACAAGATTGGCGCATTAACGTGCACTCTGAGGCAAGAAGTGTCACCTGCTTGTGGTAAGAGATGATTGTGCAAGTAAACTTACAAAAAAGTCTACCAAAACTCCTGTATGAGGAGCACAAAACACACCAAATGGATTCTGGTTTAGACTTTCTCTTTTGTTACACCAAAGGAGAATTTTTGAATAGAATTGTGACCTGCTACGAGATCTCACCGATTTGACGATGACAATGCGCTTTAGGATGCTGTTACAGGATGGCTTCGTTCTCAAGCAGCAGAATTTTTTGTAGAAGAAATTTTAAACCTTGTAAAGACGTCATGATAAGTGCCTTAATTTGTGTAGCGATTATTTCGAAAAGTAATTAATAATCAAATTTTTTTCGAATTTTTCTCATATTAAGCTTCTTCACTAACATATAGTGTATGTGTATGGTTCTAAATTGACTACGGTACGTGTATAATAATTTGTGAACCGTATTTTGTACGCACCACTCCGCTTTCAAGAGTTGTTGAGTAAATTCAGTAGTTTCACAACTACTGATACCGGTTCTAAGTCCAAAAAAATTAAAGTTGGGCATAAGGTCAACAAACTTACCCTCTACAAAACCTACGATAGTTCAAAGTCGGATTATTCAATTGAAAAACACCCAAGTTATGTAATAAAGATATTAATATTGGAACGTCGAATGTGTAAACCATAGCACAAGCTGAAATAATGTAAGAAGTCGCGGAAGAACTAAGCAACAATAAAATGGACATAAAAGCCTATAAAACTAAGATAAAGAGGTAAAGTCACAATCGATAAGAATAAATACATACTGACATATAGTGCTGTAGGGGGTGGGTACAAGGAACCTTACAATAGACTTTCAACCACTTAACACTTAACTTTTATTAACTCCTATGCACCAGTTAAAGAAAAAAGCAGAGAAAAAAATTAAAAATCAGTTCTATGATGATTTACATAGTACTATTAGAGGTACTATTATTGGTAAAAAATAATGTAATAAGAAAGTCTCAGGCAAGCATACATTGCACTCTAAAGCGAATAATAATGAACATGA
Source organism: Sinelater perroti (assembly GCA_036346155.1). Lineage (NCBI taxonomy): Eukaryota > Metazoa > Arthropoda > Insecta > Coleoptera > Elateridae > Sinelater > Sinelater perroti. Next base: position 16,562,640 of record JARFIY010000254.1, on the reverse strand, counting down.
TGCCACTTAGTTAAACTTATAAACCTATAGGTAAGCAGCACTTACTTTGAACATAAGAGAATTGAGAAAGGGACATGGAAGATTCCAGAGACTGTCCAAACAAACCAAATAGACTGCGTCTTCACGCCTAAAAAAGAGCATGTGGAGGTGCATATTGCGTTTTAGACCATTATCTGATTAAATCTGTTTGTAAAAAACAAAGAAAAATGAGAAAAGCAAGAATTTTTGGAAAATAGGGTATGCAATAGTTGGAATCACTAGTAGGGCAGCCAACCAAAAAGGAAACTAGGAAAATAATTGAAAACAAAAAATAATAAAGCCCTTGGAAACAAAAAAATTATTGGAGAATTAGTTAATATCCATAAGTTAATTAAGAGAGTAAGGCAGAAAGACAAAAAGCCAGTAGGGTAAACCACAGGAAATATAGATTCCATACATAAAAATGTGGATCTAAACAAGTACGTAATAATAATGTAAGGGAAGATTGAAAGGCGAATAAAAGCGGGTGGTGTGGCGGCCTTTTCGCCCTTGAACCGCTTTATATCGCGGCGGCATGCAGGCCTTTGATATCTGCTACGTTTTGCCATCGCACACAAAACGGCATATGGGCTTTTGCTCAGCCGACAAATCTGCATACGCCGTCGGCGGCACCTTTTGATATGAAAGGTGCTGTCGAATGAAAATTGCCCGCAAAAGACCTACCGACAAGCCAGGCGCGAAGCCCGGCAATATTCGCACACCTCAGCGCGGCCAATTCGGTCGTGTCTTAACACCCGCACATTCGCAAACCGCAGCGCGGCCAATTCGGTCGTGTCTTAACACCCCGCAAATAAGCATTCCGCAGCGCGGCCAATTCGGTCGTGTCTTAACACCCGCAAATAAGCATACACGCACCGCAGTGCGGCCAATTCGGTCGTGTCTTATCAACCCGCAATATACGAGAAGACAGCGCATCAAGGTGGCCACCGTGGAACCATCGCCGACGAAGCCGAAGCCGATTCAGGTGAGCGATTTGGCAATACTCGTTGGTTGATATCGGTAGCCGCCCCCATCCGCTTTCGCGACGGCAGTTTAAGGGACGATTTTGGCCTTATCGGTTGACGTTCCAATACGGGTCGTACTACGTATCCCACACTGCACCACGAGAGCGGCTATTTACACGCCTGCCTCTCCAGCGGGTATGAAAAGCTACTGTGCAAATGAAAAAATAATGACATAAAGTATGGCGAGTAAACGGAAATAAAGTTTATAAAACGGTAACATACGAGTATAAAAATAGGGTTACAACGGAGAAAATAGAAAAACAACTACAAATTTCCGAAAAAAATACTCCGTAGATTATTCGGATCGACTAGAAATAGAGATGAGTCGTATCAAATTAAAATTAATTACAAGCCAGACATCATAATAGAAGGAGAAGACGTTATGCGCTATGTCAAACTTAGAGAATCTCCTGGCAGGGGCACATTAAACGAATTGACAATTCATGCTTTACAAAAATGTTAACGGAATGAAAACCAGTAGGGAAAAGGCTTAGAGGAAGGCCTAGGAGAAGGTGGCACCATTGTGTTCTAGAGGATCTACGGAAAATGAGAATAAAAAATTAGACGAACAAAATAACTAATAGGAAAAATTGGAGACGGATAACGGAACAAGCAAAAACCCAATAAGGACTTTAGTGCTTAGTAACCTGGCAATTAAAATACCGGGGTAAGATTTTTGACTGTTTTATATACACCATCTCATTAAAACATTTGGACACTTATCTCCAATTCGTGAGCTGATGTCTAGAAGTCTAGAAGTAGCATTTTGTCCTAATTAATTGTTACAAAATAATCTCGGAGCTACGTGTTATTTAGTACTGTGTAATATGAGAGAAATGTGTAAGTCAAAGAAGTACAGAGACTTTAAAATTGAAAATCGATCAAAGACATTTCAGCCCATCTCAGTTTGACCAAGTCAATCGTTAGTAATTGTAAAGTGGAAACCCAAAAGTTTCTACACAATAAAACCACGATTGGGTACGTAAAAATAACCTCGATGTTCCGCAGTACCACTGATTTCCAAGTCAGCATCATGAATTACTCTTTTTGTGGTTTTATTGTCAAGTAGACGCTTACAAGTTTACAATAAAGAAAATAGTCTCTAAGTAGACGATATATATATGATTTTACATTTTCTGCGTCGATAATAAAGGAATCGGTAGCCAGAGGCAGTATATGCAGCGTAAACAAAGATGGCTGACCGTCTGAATGTTCAGGAACGAGCTAAGATCAAAATATGCTATTAAGTGTAGAATTCTATTGTTCGTGTGTAGAAATATGGCGTACATTAAAAAAAGAAATGTAACACTACGCTCGGAGCTAATAAAAAAATGTCATGCATAGCTGATGACCACAGGCTTTGTAAACCATATAAGACGTGACCGCTTACTCACATTTCTGTCCGCAGAGAATACGGCGACAGTGCAGTCCGCAAAACTTTATTTTCTTACAGGATGGTGCACCATCCCATCTTGCTCTTGTTTTACATTTATGGTTAGACCAGAATTTTTTAGGACGTTGGTTGAGACGACACGGACATATTGAATGGTCTTCAAGAAGTCCAGATTTCACTATATGCGATTTTACCTGTGAGATTACGGATAGGAGAACATGTTCAGAACAAAGCCTCGCACACTAGAGGACTTACAATCACGAATTCAGAAGGTTCTCGACAATATCTTTCTTTATTGGTGTTTACGTTGAAGTTGGAAGATTTACTTTTATTTTTCTATATAATAAAGTGTACCCACAATTTGTTTTTATAAATTCGCGTTAGAAATACGGAGAATGGTTTGGTCTGTACTTGTAAATGATAAACGTTATATACATTTAAATGAAAGAATTTACATATAACATTTAGAATTTCAGCACGATGGCGTCACATAAACGGCAGAAAGAAAATTTGAAAAGAATTTTAAATAAATGTTGCATTTTTGGTTTCTGTAAGTTAACGTGCACAAGATTTCTTGTTTAAATTGTTAAAGAACCATAGATACAATATGTATTAAATAAAAATTTTATAATACATAAACAATGAAAAAGCACAGCCAATTTTAAGAAGAAAAAATTCTAATGCCGAACCTACCTGCTATAGAAGGCGCTATCAGCAGCTCGGAGCTCCCGTTCCTCGTAGTCTTCCAGGCGGTGATGCCGGGAATCCCCGGCGTGCCGTGGTTTCCGGACTTCCCCGGCCTGCCGCGGGGCCCAGTCAGTCCTGAAAAAGCCACAGTGAGGCGCTGCCGGCGGAAATTGCATTTGCGAAGCGTGGCAGAATATGGGGCCGGAAGCTGCCGCCGGGGCGGCAAAAATAGCACTTTGGGCGCTCCCAGCTCGGCTGAAGTGCATATCCGGTGCAAATAGCGGCGTCTACCCCTCGCAAGCGTTTCCGACCGAGTTTCCCATTTCAGATAACAGAAACTCACTTCCAGGACATGCTGGTGACAAGAAAAGTGGCGCAAAGTTTTTGGTGTAGTACACCGAATGATAAGTTCTCCAAGTGTGTCAGATACTTAAAACTTTTTTGAAAATATGAAACGTAACAGAGTTTCTAAATCACATTTAAACTTTATTTGAAAGAAGAGGTTTTATTGAAAAATTCAGAGAGGAAGTTTCAAAGCACCAAAGTAATACTTTAAGCTATTTATGATTAAAGAATGAACAACTCTGTTTCACTTTTATGCCTCTATAATTGTGGCTTTTATTGGTCACAATATTTATGTTTAATTCCAGGTACTATTTCAGTTATATTCGATAATGCCTAATTTCTTTGCTGTATTTGTTATTTTGTATGTATCTTAGTTTTTTGTGACATAATTTACTCTTTTATATGAGCTTTTATTTGTTAATCCCTTTTTTAGTGTTCTCTATGGTTCTGTAATGCGACAATTTATATTGGAGAATTTTTCATCAATTTGTTTATTTAAAATTTGTATAAAAAATACAAAAGTGGTGATGTACTACAAAGTTTAGCAGGGAGGTGTTACTTGTTTAAGACGAGTATAAAATTTGTGGTAGAGGAACTAGGGCATGCGCAATCGCTGATATACACTTGTTAGTTGTCATTTCAGTAGTTATAGAGCCATGGACGGTTAAACAACGTGTCTTCGTTTACGACACCTTTGTTGCAACCGGTAACTTGGTGGTGTAGACATAGAGAATGTTGGTCGACGCGGTGCCGTCCCATCTTCCTCAACAATACGGAAAATGTTTAGCTTCTTCAGAACGAGAAGAATTGTATGACCTAGAACAGCTCGGAGAGGTGATCGAACCGTTAGAACACCAGAAAACAGCAAAGAAGTTCGACAGATTGTGGAGGTCAGCCTTCGCCGTCTAGCGTACGACACGCTAGTGATTTGCGCTTGTCAAGCAGGTCAGTTGGCCGAACTTTACACTTTGACCTCCACCTTTATACTTATAAAATCATGGTGGTTTAAGAACCGAAGAAAAGTGACTATGTTCTGTGGTTTACGTTTGTAGAAACGATGCTGGAAACCTTAGAAAATGACTATTCTGATAACGAGTATCAAGTCTCGTTTTCACATATCGGCTGCTGTAAACAAACAAAATTTCCGGTACTGGTCCATCAAAGGCCCATACATAGCATCGTAAGGAACAGCCCAGTTTGGAATAATTAGACTCTACTTGTTCCGAGAAAACGGACGCATTGTGATGGTCAACTCACAGCGTTACCTTACGATGTTGCAAGAATTTTTGATTCCTGAATTTGGGACAACGAATTTCTCTTGACAGGGTTTGGTTTCAACAAGATGAGACTACTGGACATGCCTCAAAAGAATCCATGACTTTTTAAGGAAAGAATTTTATTTCGGACAGCCGCCCGAGGACCTTTAGACGTTCCAGTCGCTCGAGTCGCCGCAGCCGCTTTAGACACCCCAGCCCCTGAGAAACCGCAAGGAAGAAGACACGGATGTGCCAACTGTCTTCAACGCCAGCTCCTTGAAAACCCTTGTCAGGGAGAAAGAATCTTGCTCATCATCTTGCAGAAGAAGGAGGCTTGGTCTGCCGTCTGGAAGTTCATCTATGATAAACACATAGGCCTCGTAAAGGCCAAAAACATCAGAGATGGAATCAGCATTGTCACCGCCACCGCCCAAGACTACAGGTGTTTAATTTGTTTCCTGGAGAAAGCCAAGATCCAACACTACTTCCATCTGATGAAGGCGGACAAGCCTGTCTGCGCAGTAATGCGCGGAGTCGCAGAAAATGCCACTGACATCCTCATCCACACGGTAACGAGGATGAGAAAAGGACAAAGAAATATTTCAGATCCACGGCGTCCTCGACTTGGCTGTAGCGATGGAGCAGCCAAACAAAAGCAAGATTGCAATCCAGTGCCACCGCTGTCAAAGCTTTGGACACGCGCAGTACTGCTGCCGCGCTGCTTCGAAATGCGTAAACTGCGGGGACATGCATCACTCCGAGGATTGTAAGAAACACTGGAAAGAACCAGCCACGTGCGCCAATTGTCAAGAAGCATACCCAGCCAGTTTCCGGGTATGTCGTGCCTCCGGGCAACGGCGGCCACTTAAGGACGCAGTTACGCAGCAGTAACCTACTATCACAGTTCGACCACCAGGGCTGGGCTATTATCACTAGCTGGTTCCAGAACGTGGACCCTACCACGTTCCTGGCATCCATACAACAAATAGTAGCGGCAACCAAAAACTCTACCAACTTCATGGAGGTGGTTGCAAGCCTCAGGATCTGTAGCAAGGAAATCCAAGCGATCTTTGGCATGTTCAGGGCCACCTAAACTACTTGGGTACCTTCTAAGCTTTTGCCAACCTGGAAACGCCCAAAAAACCATCAACATCCCATGCTAAGGTCTTCCGGAAAAAGAAGGTTAAGGGCTTAGACCCAGGTACCTGAAATTCCAATGAAAAAAAAAGGATTGTGCGGGCATATGGAGGGTCCTCCTCAATCACCCAATCTTTCATCGTGTGATTATTTCTTATGAGGCTACCTGAAGTTTACATTGAAAACCAAGGACTCTTAAAGTTCGAGAAATTCGAGCAATTCCGCGCGCTATGCTTGCAAGGTGTTTGGACAATTTTTCCACCCGCCTCCAACAGTTCCCGGACTAAATAAAAATTAAAATTGTTTAAAAACATGCGTGTTAGAGTGTTTTGAAAAACGTAACACGTCTCTGCCGGACCCTATATGAGGATGATGTGGGAATTAATAATGCTAATTGTAATGCGGAGATTATATATTATAAATGTCTTTAAGTTATATAGTAGGTATTCAGTATGTATGAACTACTTTGTAAACTTATGATGTAAGTTTAATTCTACGTGGTCTTTAAAAGTTTGTACTATTGCAATAAAATTGTTTGTTTATAGGAATTTTTCACTATATTTCACTATAGTATTTTTCACAAAGTTCACTTTTAAATCACTTAAGATGTCTACATTTCTGAGAAATTAAAGAAAATCACACAAGAGATGCAATATCCTAGACTGGACATGTGCTATAATTTTTTGTTTTTACCATATATGATTTTTCTATCTTAGACTTTTGTCTAGACGTATGCCTGGGTATTGGGGACGCGGTGCCTCTGTCACTTGGGTAATGGTACGTAGTGGACAAAAACTTGCAGTGTATTTTCTTTACATTTTGTCAAAGTAATATGATTCGACTTGAGTTTATTTCCTATCTTTTTTCCCACCGTTCTACATTATATTTTTTTTGTAGCTAAAAGGTAATTTTTATGTTCAATTATTCGTCGTCGGTAAAGGTTGCAGTAAATCATTGATCATTGGTGGAAAGTATAAAAGAGAAAGTATAGAAGAGATCCTAATACGCTGTCCTGATGCACACCAAAGTAGACTGAATACAGGCCAATAAGTTCCGCTCATATTTAATATTGAAATATCTATTTACGATTTTTTTTTCATTTCCATTGGGCTCGTATATTGCAATTATTATTATATTTTTTTAAACGACAGTTCTAAGATTAACATTCTTTTTGTCTGCCCTTTTCAATCTGTAAGGTAATTTACAAATTTTTTGTTGATAATACACATTATTCTTTTAGTTGCTCTTTTATTTTGTGATATTCTGCTATATAGCAACATATGTATGCTCGTTGGCTAGTTCCATCTCTTCTCTCCCTTTTCTTTTTTTCTACTATCACCAATAAATCTAGTCCTGCCCTGTCAAACTCACACAATACCTCATTTTTGTTTCCGTTTAAGCTTCTTATATTCTGTATTTCCAATTTCTACTTACCATTACCGCGTTGTATCGTCACATTTAGTTTATCTTTATCAGCTCTTTCAGATCGTTAATTTCATTATCTAAACGGTTGATCTTTTTTATGAGTATTTTTCTCGTTTACAAATAACCATTTTAATAATGTTCTTATTTATTTTTCCTTTATTTGTTGTTGTATCCATCTTTGTGTTTCCATAAGAAAACTTGTAATGTATATCTTCTCTTACTTTATAGAATCCAACTTGAATTTATTTTTATAATTTGCGTCTTTTGATCAAAGTTTTCCGTTTCACATTTTTCATTAATTCTTATTGTTTTCTTTATTTCGGTTTCTATTTTAACATGTTTTATATTTTTACTTTTTTTACAATTTTGTTCCTCATTATCTTGCCCATTTTTGTTTTTTCAATTTTCAGTTTTAATTCTGTTATTTTTGAACGTTTTGGTTTCTTTTTTTTTAATTTTCTCATTTCTTCTCGAAGTTCTCTTCTATTTTCCTTTATTTCTGTAAGAATAGTTTTTATAAACGTTTTTAATTCAGCTTGCTTTGTACTTTCATTTCTCTTAACTGGAATTTTCTGTGTGCTGCTATTCTTCTTAAATATGTCTTTATGTTGTTCTTCTCGTTTATATTTTCCTAATTTGTGGTGTGCTCTTCACTGTCCATATTAATTTTGTTTATGCGTCAAATTAAAATATTAATAAGTAATAATATTCCTTTATAGATATATATTCTTTATACAATCTATTATTTGTATTGCCTATTCAAAAGCCTAAAAAAGCGTAAAATGCTATCATCCCAGTCAACTTTTCAAAAATGATAACCTTATCTATAGGTGTTAGTTTACTTTGATTCTAATATTAATATGTGGAGTTTAGCACCAAATAATTTATCCTATTTAACAAATGCTTTCCTTCCTCTACTTAATCTATTTATGTTCTACTCTCTGGTTGTTGATTTACGTATACATTTTACTCGTAAATGGCCAAAATATGAGTTTATTTACGGAAACACTTGACAAGCGTGTACACTAACACACAGACCAGCGAGTTCTCTCTTCTTTGATTCTAAACCACAAGAATTGTATCAATGAAGCATAGAAAACTTGCTCGTAGATGGGTGGTTGCTATAGAATAAATCGACATATATTTTAATTTTAAATTTGATATGACCTTTAAAATATTAAATAAATAATTTTTATATTACGATATGAAAAGACTTTTGCACCGTTGCAAAGGAGACGTATTTTTACTGAATGTTTGTGAATTAACAAAATTAATTTATATATGATTTAATTAGATTAACATCGTTAAGGACTTTAAAACAAAAAGCAAAAGCAAAAAGTTTTTTCGCTACCAATTAAAATAGTAATTAAAATTAATGCTGACTAGGAAAACTAATTATAAAACCTAATTACTGTTTAAGAACTTGGTTATATTATGTGCTAAATAGCAATGCGACGTTAATTATTGTCGGAAATAACACACTTGACGCTTATAATTTCGAACAACTTTTTTTATTGTATTATGGTTGAATTAATTACTGACGCTCAGATACAAATATTTCTAACTTACGATTTACAGACTGCAGAAAGTAGAGAAAAACAATCGTAAACAACAATACGACACGACGAAATTAGAAGACAACAACATCAAAATCCAAGTAGCAGCTACATTGAAGAAAGGGCTGGCGAACATAGATACCAATAACAATATTGAAGTAAAGCTGGCAGAATTCAGAACAACAATAGAAAAAATACAAAGAAATATCCGGAAAGAAATAAGAATAGCTAAGAGAAAGTGGTTAGAAGAACAATGTAAAGAAATTGAGGAATTAGAAAAGAAGCACGACCATTTTAACATGCATCAGAAGGTAAAAGAAGCGGCAGGTATGGTCAAACGCAAATCAGTTGGACGATTGATAGACGAGGAAGGAAATATCATTATAGATAAAGAAGCAAAAATAGAACAATAGAAAGACTATATTACAAAACTTTTCGAGGACGAACAGAGGGGTGATCCGAAACAAATAGCATGTGCAACTGGACCATATATAACAAAGGACGAAGTACGTGCAACAATAAATATTATGAAAGATGGAAAATGGCAGGCCCGGATGGAATCCAATCCGAAATTTTAAAACTTTTTGACGATGATGCTATAACATGGATAACAAGCATCTTTAATCAAATATATGACTCAGGAAAAATACCCAGAGAATGGCTCAAATCAACTTTCATTGCCATACCAAAAAAAAAACAAGCGCGAAATACGGTGCCGATTACCGTACGATTAGCATCTTATGTCAACTCATGTCAAACATTGAAATGGTCAGCCGACGTTACGGACTTGAAATGAATATACAAAAAACAAAATACATGATCATCAGTAAGAATACAATTCCACCCGAACCCTTAATAATTAACTCTCAACCAATTGAAAGAGTAACATCAATAAATTACCTAGGTACGTCGATAAATAGTCAGTGGGACCACTCTAAAGAAATAAAGTGCAGGACTGAGAAAGTCAGATCAACATCAACTCTGTCCTGTTGTATGGAGCTGAGACTTGGACGCTGACGGAAACATCAATGAAGAAAATTGAGGCCTTTGAGATGTGGACGTACAGGAGGATATTGAGAATATCTTGGATCGACCATGTGACGAATGTTGAAGTACTACAACGTTATGGGATACTTCAACGGATACTACAAGGTAAAGTGCTAGGAAAGAGAAGACTCGGACGCAGGCGCATCTCCTGGCTAAAGAATTTAAGATCGTGGTTCTCAATGACAACGGCAGACCTCTTTCGAACAGCCGTCAACAAAGTTAAGATTGCCATATTGATCGCGAACACCCGGAACGGATAACGCACGTGAAGAAAAAAACGATTTACAGAAATCTTGACAGCCAATTTAAAATGGATTGTTAATACGATGTGCGGTCGAGTTCTAAGGTTTCCAAAAAATTTTCTCAGCAGTGAGAGTAAGTAGAAAGAAGCGGTTAATTTTAAAAGATATTTCTGAATTTGTAATATAGATAGCAGCACCATACAATGTACATAGACCGAATTACCACTATTGTAGTGAGTGTTGTACACTTAAAATGACAACGTTTCGTGTTCAAGAATAACGTGTAATCATCCTCTTGCAGGGTGAAACTCCTATCGAAATTCATCGCCAATTGAATAAAACATGCGGCGAAGGTGTTATGGATGTTAAAAATGTGCGTTTGTGAGTGCAAAAGTTTAAAGAAGATCCAGAGTTGTGTGACAATGAAGCAGCTTCGGCCACGAACTAGCCGGGCCGAAACCATAATTGCGCGAGTGGAGCAAGTTGTTATGGAAAACCGTCGATTAGGTGTGCGCCTCTAAACTTGAAATTTTCGTAAAATATATGCTAAAAGTTTTTTCAAGGTGGCTCTCACGAATGCTGACCGACGAACACAAGGCATTGTCTCGGGACATGTTGACATCGCCATGGATTTCTGGCCATAAAGGACACTTCCGTGGCCGCTCATTTTGCAATCGAGTCATTGTCGCATCAGCGATTTTGCAGTGGGTAACATCAGTGTGCTCAGCAGTCATGGAATTTTATGGTGCATTTACTCTATTGGAAAAAACGTACGGACTTGCTTTAAGCATTCAACGTTGATGAATTAAGGATTTATAAACATTTTTTTGCTCTAAAAAATCCAGAATCACGGAAAGTTAGTTTTAGATTGTTTCCAAGACGAAAAGAATTATAATAAATTGCAACTGGCACTAAAAAAGTAACAATAATCTTTAACGCAAAAAATCATAAGAAACATGTATGCTAACAAGGTTTTGTTTTGCTTACGACAGTATACAAAAGGAGTTGTATATTCTGAACGTTTTCCCCTATTTGTAGTAAAAGTAGATGTGCACTCGTTGTTCTATTGCACTGTGACTCTATCTTTCACACTGACTACGTTCGACTGCCCGCCGAGGGTTTATCTTGACGTGTACTCCACGCTAGGTAGCGCCCATTGAAATATCTCTGGATAGCCATGTTTATGTGTGCATACATGATCTATTTTACCGCCGAAATATTGGATCATTCACTGAACTTTTAGACATATTTTGTATATTTTAATATATTAAGTGATGAGTTGATGCAAAAAGCTTTACAAGAGCTCAACTCCCGACTTGGCTCCACCAGATTACCTTTAGTTACGAGTAATGAAGCACGGGTTGAAAGATTTCATTAATTTTGAAAATTAGAAAAATGCGTCAAAGGGCGAATTGCTTTGTCGTTGTAAAATCCAAACTTTGCTTGAAAGAAGGGATAATTACAAAAAACAACAATTTTAATTTATATAATAATTTTCCATTTTCAAATTGAAGTAAATGGCATTTTAAAGAGAAAATGGCAAAAATTAATGGAACCACCTATTGTCAAATAAAACCAATAAATTAGCATTACAAGGGTTAGTTAAAAGAAGTTGGCTCAATTTGGAAGCAAGTGGCACAGTATAATATCCATTTAAAACTTTTTAACATCATTGATGTTTCAAATGCACCTAAAATGTTAATTTTTTCAAGACCCAACATTACATTATTTCATTAAAAATAGCGTCACTTCTAAAAATGATATTGAAAATGTAATACTGCGAAACTTGTTGTATCCTAGAGCTGAAAAACCATAGAAAAAAATCGCTATTTTTAGACGGATAAGATAATATTTAACGAAGTGGTACCGAGATTTGAGTTTTTTTTTGTTCGAGCGCACTTACCCGCTTATTGTACTTACTAGCATGTACTTAACTATAACTTAATATTACGATGTCACATACACCGATAGGTTGAGCGAGACCCGAACTCATCCGCGCCGGCTCGCAGTTAGAGGAGCAATGCTCTTGCCCACTGCGTCACAGCAGTGGCCCAGCAATGTGAGTTACCTTTTGTTGTAAATGCATTTGAGAACTAAAATATCGAAGAAGAAAGGAAACACATTAAAGTTTTAAAGCACGCTCGGCTGCGTTAATTGCTACCTAGTAGCCGACTTTGCCACAATGTAATATTACCAAAAATAGACAAATGAAATAAGAACTTCTTCAAAATAGTGACTTCTAAAGTGCAAAGTAAAAAATATTAGGTACAGAATAATACACAAAAAGAAGATAAACTTATTGAAGTGTAGAAAATTAAAAAAAATTATTGAATTAGGAAACTAAATTAAATATAAATCAATTTTTTTTTCTTATACGGAGAGGGCGCGGCTTCTTAGAGTTGTAGGTAGAAATTTCTGAAGGGTAGAGAGATCACAACAGATATCTTTGTACGTTGCACGCCAGATTATTATCAAGCTTCCCACAATAAAAGGTATAAAAATAAACAGAATTTTGAGAAAACTCAAAACACAGTTCGGAGGCAACATGTTTAAGAAAATTGTACTTGTGGAATAAACACTTTTTGAGAAGACTAAAGGTAGTTGAAAATGAGACTACTGGCATCTAATATTTGCATTGTTCACTATCTTTTCCAGCGTGCTAACCTATTAAATGTTGCTCAAATTATTTTTGAGATCGAAATAAACTGGGATTGCATTGGAACACCCTACAGCCCTGATATTGTTCTGCGATTATAATTTGTTTGGGTCCCTAAAAAAAGACTTGGCAATTCAATAAATAAAAAAATAATCTGTTTATATTTGATTTACCTATGTAAATATAATAATTTTGGCACACTTTATTTATGCACGAGTTTAATTGTTGCACTAGTAAAAGCATATCTTTGTACCTAAAGCACTCTATCCTTTTTCATGTATATAAATAAATAAAAAATAAATAAAAAGATGTAATTGATTCAAATTTAAACAGAATTAGTGGCAAAAATAAAGGCAACAACAGCCAACAATGAAATTATATGGACCAAACGAAAACGCAGCAAAAGAAAAGAAAGGTGTCTTTTTGGAGAATTTACAAAAAAGAAATAAAAGGAGACCAAATATTATTATAACAAGAGACCTAAACGAAGGGTGTAAAAAAAATAAAGCAACAGAAATATACATAGAGAGTAATTTTGTAATAACAAATTCTAAATTCCAATACAAAGAAATTTATAAATATATAAGAAGAAGAGAAGTCAATTACAGATTATTTTCTAGTAGGTAAACAAGATATAAAACTAATGAAAGATGGAATAGCGAAGAGAGGATCAGAAATTGGTAGCAATTAATATCTAGTAACGATCAATATAAAACTATAAAGAGAGGCAATAAAAAAGTGACAAGAAAGAACACTAAATTTACATATTCAAGAAGAGGCGTAAAAGGGAAGCCACATATAAAAGTAAATAAAGGTATAAAGGGCAGAGGGATACAGAGAGAATGGAAACGAAGCATACTGAAGCACCTGAAGAAAGCTGTAGAATACCAAAAGCTTGCAAAAGGATATAAAGGTTAACTCATAGGTGACAGAAGAAATAAATTAAAAAATTAGAGGAAAAATCTACTTACCAAATAAAATTAGAAAAGTTTACAAAAAATATAAAGAAAAATTTAAATATGAGATATAAAGAGCAAAAAAGAGTGATATATAGTTTTGGTAAAAAAATTACTTTATAATATAATAAAATACTGTAAAATATATCAGAGACAAATGTGAATTACTCATAAACGAAGCAATGAAAGAAAGTAGACAAACATAGAGAGATAGGTGAGGTGTAAATGTCTAAATTATTATACGCGGATGATGTGATCTTAACAGAAAGAGACAGAGAGAACTGTAACATAACCTAAATATATAAAATATAAAGATGTAAAAATCAAACATAGAAATTAATAGAGAAAAGATAAAGATGGTGGTTGTAGCTGCAGATAAAATAAAGTAAAAATTACAATAGAAGAGAATAAAGTAAAGCAAGTGAATAAATTTCATTATTTAAGAACTCATGTTAGTATCAATGGAAAGCTAAACTACGAAATAAAGTGACCATAGTAAGAAAGTGGAAATTATGGAAAAGGTAATGTACCTGATGATAAGTTACGAAAGTAAATTCTGGGCAATTATAGATAAACAACACAACAAGTTAACAAGTACAAAGACGAGGTCTTGGGGAAAAATTGAAAGACAAGACAGTAAAAAAAGTGTTACAAAAACAGTTAGGATGGCTAAAACATGTATACAGAATACAGGACGACAAAATGGTGAGCAAGACCAAAGGAAAAGAATAGAGTAGGAAGACCAAGAAAGAAATAAACAGAAGGATGAAAAAAGCATCACATTTGAGAAGTGTAGGACTGAAATTTAATGAAACAAAAAGCACAAGATAGAAAAAACTGAAAAAGGTACCAGAAACAGCTATCAAATAAAGGATTATAATCTACCTACTTACGCCGTATGGTAGAAAGTCTCAGGATTATATATGTATGTATGTAAGTATCGTTTTTAATTTTTATTAATCCATAGCCATACTATGCATTAGAAAGATTTGTGTTTTAGTTTTTTTGTTGCGTCTTGATGGCGCGTTTAAACTTTTCGAGCGACCCACGTGCACTTCCACCTGCCTTCAAATTTAAAAGGCTGCAAGATGACAGAACGACAACAATAACAGCAGAAACGCGTTCGGCCGCCGCTGGGAGCCCTAAAATACTTCAGGCAAGCGCTCGCGCGCTAAAGCGACAGCCAGCTTTTCTACTTACCCGTTGGGCCCTGCGGTCCCGGCGGGCCCTGCGGTCCCATCATGCCTGGGCGACCTGCAAAGGTGAAAATGAAGTGATAAAACACTTTTCCACTCCGCATCATTCATATTGCAAATGCTTACGGTTCGGAGACCGCCCGGAGGAGCTCTTTGACCGCGGCGGAGTTGTTGATGCAAATATTTGGGATTTGATATTCCGCAGAGCGCGAAACGCAAAAACGCCGCTCGAAAATAAAAGGCAGAGCGCTGCGGTTTGTTCGGCGTGTTCTGAATTTCCTTTTTAAACGTTAAGTTTTATGGTAAATGATGCGATAAATTTTTCCATACGAAGATAAAAATTACTTTTATATAAATTATTTAATAAAATCCAATTCTTAAAACAAAAGATAGGATACTTAAGAAAAGTAATTTTTTTATTGCAAGTGAAAGATTTATCATTGCCACAAATTTACTAATGTTCCATCGGCATCTGCTAATGTTCTATGGTCTATCTATTGATAAAACTCCGCTTCGTTGTTCAACTTAAATTGTAACAGCTTAAGTTAATAATGCCCAACGAATCCCACCAAACGTAGAGCATGATCTTCTATAGATGCAGTTCAGGTCTCGGCTGTAGCTGTGTCTCGTCATTTAATTTTCTATCACCATAGAACCAAGCTAGACAGCAACCAATCGATAATTTTCGCACATCACCAAAGGTGTTCATCGCAAAGCATGGGAACCCTATGGTTCAGATTTGACACATAACCTGGTAAATATATGTATCTGTGCCCATTGTTACAGTATATATGCATATATGTTACAGTATATATGCATCTGCTCCTACACCCTAAAGGGATAACAGGCACAAAGGCAACATAATTATGCAAAATGCCTGGAAGGACACTGCTACGGCTACTGTGTTTGGACATGTGTAACTTTCAAATGTTTACATAAGACTTACGTATTTCTTTAGGCGGCTTATGCTTATGTCCATTATAAATGGGCGTTTACAATCAAACCAAATGACCGTGGCAAACGCGCTTTTGTGTTCCGCAATACAGAGGCCATTTGGCAAGGAGAGAGAGAGCGGCCCCGACGTGCACGCACGAACGCACGGACCTCCTCGTGTAAATTAAGCGCTCAGAGCGCGGCACGCAAAATTTCATATCGGCCGCCTTTGTTTACTTTCCGTTCAAATGTATAGGCTGTCTGTTGCTTGTTAGAACCCATTAAAAATAAAACCAGTCGGTTTTTCTATGTCAGTAAATAGAAAATGATTACAAACAAACAAAAAAGTATCTAACAAAATTTATATTTATATAAAGAAGAATATTTTAGTAAAGTAAGTTCTAAAACCGCTTTTCTCTGCATCTTTATATAAACATCTAAAAGCTACTATATTGATTTTTGATAATATGACGTGATGGGGAGATTTCAAGTAGAGAGTTTACATTAAGTTTTGCGTTCAGTTAGGGAAAACCCTCAATGAAACATCATAGATGATAAAGTAAGCATATGGCGACAAGGCATTATCGGAAAGCCATGTCTTTGAATGACGCAAGGGGTTTTGGAAGAGCGGAGTTTTAATTCAAGACGATTTTAGAGTCGTTTACCCGTCAACATTACACACCCCTGCAAATGTGCAATAGGTAGTTACTGCAAGAAGATCATCGTGCTATTATGCGCATGATAGAAGAGCTGAAATTTAACAGAAAAGTGTGTCAGCAAATTTAGAGAAACAAAAACTTGCAAAAATAATTCTTACAGACTGACAAAGAAACGGAAATAAACCAGACAAACAAATGTTTGAAAGGGCTATAAATATCCTACATTTGTATTAAACATTATTGCAGAAGATGAAAGTAGTTGCTACCAGTATGTCTGACCAGCATTAGAAAGGGAAGAGACAACTTTCAAAACAAAGACAATGTTGGATCGTATTTTTTAATGCTAAGGTTTGGTGTACCATGCAAGAAAAACGATGAACCAAAATGTTTTATATTGGCATGCCCAAATGTTTGCTTCGAGCAATTTCAAGGTATAGTTCTGATTTGTGGACATTTGGACAGCAATTCTTATTGCACGACAATACAAGGCTAATACTCTTGTATCTGACCAAACATCATATTTCTACTTCATTACATCTCCCATAATTATACGACCTGTTGTCGCATGATTTTTTGTTTCGTGTGAAAACTCCGCTAAAAGGAAAGCGTTATGAAAATTCTGCAGAAAGCCAAGTGCTGTCACAGATATGGTGAGAAGCATTTCGGATGAAGCTCTCTTTGCTTACCTCCATGATCTACAGAGATGGCGGAAGCTCTGTATAGATAGTTGAAAAGGCTGTTTTGACAAGATCTAGAACCATTCATTAATAAATTGAATAAGTTTTTACGAGCCCAATCGTAGAACTTTTCTGACGAAGGTTGTATATATAGGATGATCCAAATTGAATTTCAGGATTTGAATTGTGAGCCGTTTGCGTTTTATGAACGTTAGAAGTTTGCATTTGTATAGTTGGTATCGAAACATAAGGCAAGGTCTACCATAGATTACCACAAATGCCCTACATTTGTAAATTGGGTTTTAAAGAACATAGCAGTTTAAAGCTGATTTTTGCAAAAAGCTCATTTCTCTTTAAATAGCTTTGGCAATGGTCAAGATTTTGCTTCTAGGGTAGTAAAAATAATTGGTATTTTTTGAGGACGAAGCTTCAACACTGTTACTGCCAATAAGGAAATAATCGGATAAAAATATTTAAGAGAAATTCCCGAATCAATTTCTGGCGCACCCCGTAATTTTTGCCAGTCGAACTTGTAACATCGCTAAATTTTTTGTGATACGTAATGACAAAAACCCAGACTGCATTTTTTTAAATTTAACTAAAGGATTAGGGATAAGGGGTTCATCAGGTGTCCCTATCCTACTTCTAGTCGAACTACTAAATGATGATGGTCCCATCAAACAAAAACTTACAGTTTGATGATATTTCTATAATTTACTTATAATTGCTGCACAATTAATTTTTTTTAGAAAAGCTCGTTTAATGAGAAAAATTGTAAGAAATTAAAAATGCTCAAATAGTGCGCATGAACGACTGTATTTCGAGAACAATTTTAAATCCAAAATGCCGTGGATAATAACTCTCTTAACAACATTAAGAGAACTTTTTGTAATTGTTTTGTAGTGGCCATAGTGAGTACCAAACAGATTTCTAAGTTTTCTAATCTGGGCATCTTAGTCCATAGTAGTCGCATCTATTGAGACACAAGGTAAGACTACAACACTTATTAGAAGTTTTCTACAAGTAAAATTTTGATAGATTTCAGAAGGCTAAAGTAACTCATTGAGTAGAAAAAATTACAATTACTAAAATCCAGTTTAAACATTTGTCGATACTACTTACATTAGTTGAGATATAAAATAATGTTAAATGTTTTGTTAGACTTGGATAGCATAGGTGCACATTTCAGATCTCATAAAATCGCAACAAAACAGTATACGGGGCAAAGACTATAGAATTACACATTGCCTTAAAGAAATCATTAAGTAATTGGAAAAATCTTAATTACGCTAGCATTTTTTACTTTTTTGGTTAGGACAGAGGTACATAAATGCTTTTCCTATAATTTTGATAAACTGGAAGATTGTTGATATTTTGTTGTTCTAATCACTTCTTGGTAATGGGAAAAAAGACAAGAGTCGTAGTGTTATAATCGAATTTGTTAAAACTGAAACATTTTAGCGATCAGATGTGGACAATTCAGCAGAAGCCATCTTATAGTTGACACAAATGTGGCACAGGAAAAAAATCTCGTTTAATAAGCGCTGAACTTTATTGACTACAGCGTCTGATTACTTTTAGATGTTTAAACCTTTAAAAAACCTCGCAAGAGTATAATTGTTGGAATTGTTTCTTCTAGCGGAGTGAATACATTATTTTTCATATTGCGTATTGCTGTGCAGCAAAATTAAACGGGGACATGGTAATGTAGTTCTATTTGCTAATCATTTGCAGGTTATTCAGTTTTTTCTGTGTTCAAACCAAAGGACAGTATAATAACGCCTCGCGTAGGAGCACGGCCTGCGAACTGGAAGAATAAGGCTCTCATATTGTTCATCTATTCTGCCCCGTCGTCAGGCACCATCTCTGATGCAGGGCGATGTGGAAAGCATCGCACCTTAGACGATTGCCATTATTAGTCTTTATTTGAGTTGAATTCAGTTACTCAATTATTTTTAGTGATTTAATAGGCCACCCGCCAGACATCTAAAAAAGCACAGAGTCGAATCTGAGTCTGCTTACACCGAAGCTGTGCGTCTCAGCTTCTTGGCCAATTAATCGCATGCTTATTTATAATTATTCGCGACGTCTATTTCCATTTTAGAGGCGAGATGTCTATATCAAAAGAAGAAGATGCATACAACTTAACTGAAGTACGAGATTTGTGTAACTATTGATGACATTAAATGCAGTCAACTTGCGATTTTGTTGTACCCCTCAAAATATTTACCGCAATGGAATTTTATTTCTCGGGGATACCTCTCATTAATCGCCTCTTCTTGTTTTTGTTTTAATGGTATTTTTTGTTTCACTTTCTTCGTCCGCATCTTTATAAATTTATTGGGTTTTTGCTTCTTGTTTGTGTTTTAATGTGTTTATGTGGACCTATTTCATAGTCTTTCAAAATCCTCTTTCCTTGCTAGATTTGGTTTCTATAGGCGCTTTGATGTTTCTAGTTCTGGATTTTTACTTTCCTTATCCTATAGTAAGGAAAGTAATGTAATCGGCGGAAATTTCACCTACCCAGTTTTTCACATTTCTGTACGAATTACAGCCCCAGGACACCAAAAAAGTTGGTTTGGGCCATTGGTTCGTGTGTGTGTGTGTCTGTTGGTCTGTCAGTAAACAGGATATCTCGAGAACTGTAAGAGCTAGAGACTTGAATTTTGGTATGTAAGTTACTTGTAGGTAGGGGATGCAGTGCGAAACGTTTGGTAAAAATTGGCTGAGCAAAAAATTCATGGGAATAAAAATGATTTGTTATCACAAGATAAACACGAATTTATAGTAAAAGTTGGTAAAATAAAAACTCGAAAAAAATTGAAGCCCAGGATTTTTGTCAGAATTACCCAAATAATAGGATAAGGAAAGTCGTGTGATGTTCACATCAGATTTTTATATACTCGCAGATTTTTGAGCCAGGATGTTCCTTTTTCCAGCGCTTCTCTTGTCCTGTACCTTTCCCTGGACAATTAGTTGTAATAGTTGGTACTTTTTGTTACGCATCGCATGTGCTAAGTATTCTATTTTTTCCTTATGGTCATGTTCATCGTTTCAATTCCTTTCCCCATTCTTTGTAGAATATTCTCGTTTCATATTCTTTCAACCAAAGATATTATCACTTGTTCGCGCCAATCTCAAAATTACCTTTAATTTTGAATTTTTAAATTAGGGCCGGCAGTATTTTGGTTCCCTTTTGTACATATTTTAAATTTGAGGTATCGGCCGAATTATATAGGCCGCGGTTTGGGCCGCGGGCCTGGCCTTTTTCGTATGCGCTTCGCCTTTTGTACGCGCTTTTGTTCGGGCTTGGCCTTTTGCTATGTTCTCGCAGGCGTCGTTCTTTCGAATTCAGTTTGTGGCAGAAATTTTCCGTAAGACGAGAGAATTTTTAACCGAGAGTTCGCCGGCGGGTTTAATTGACAGCAGAAGTTCTTATTTTCTGCGAGGCTTTTGTTAAAATCTAATTTTTAGGGTTGAAATTTTTGCCGGTAAAAAACTCGGTCCATTTTCTTGGCAAGGAACGACGAAAGAACCTTTTGCACCAGGAAAGGCGCTGCCGTTAGGCTCCGCTGTGAAGATTGGGGTAACGTCCTATCTTTTACCCATACCCTTATATCCTTTTTCTGGAAGCCCCAGCACGAACAGCAGGGAACCGATATCTGCGGGAAAGCGCCGTTTCCATAGGTTAGTGTTTTTAGCTTTAGCTTTGTTTCAAGTTCCCTTTATTTAAAATTTAAAATTACCTATACAGTCCACTTTTCCGGCCGCACCATCACTATTTTCCTATTTAGTACCTAGAGAAATTTCTGTTGTACAGTAGTTAATTATGCCATTTTTTTGGTATTTCAGCTAAGTAAGATACAGGTAAAACCCTATCCAAAATTAAAGTAGTTTTTTCTGTAGTTTTTGGTGTACGAACTGTTTTTGTAATAACTTAATTTTTTTACCCCTATTGTATGCATACTATATTAATTTTAATTTACTCAAATACCAGAAAATCCATTGCGGCATAAGAAATGTTGCATCATGCCAAAATTTTCGTTTTTTATTTACCTTGTTGTTTGTTTTGATACTCGATAGTAATCAGTCATAGATGAGAATCACAGACGTTATTAGCCAAAATTAGCAAGAAAACTAAAACGGGCTAACAAGAGAGACTATCGCAGCTAACTGCATTTTATCGAAAGCAAATGGATGGAGTTGATCGGGCTGATCAGTTCAGAGATCTCCACAGACATAATAGAAAATCTACCAAATAGTGGAAACACAGACTTTATGCTTGTACCAGCATGTGCGAGGTTAACGTATGGATAATGTTCAATGACTTGTGATGTAAAATTGAGAAAATTCTTTTCTTAATATTTTCAGTAGATTTTGGTTGCCAAACAAAAGAACACATATCTACCATTATCAATAACGGGACTTATTTTCAAAGAAAGAAAATTATTTGTGAAAGGTCCATCAAGAATACGTACATTTCCAGTTCTTTTGCCAATATTTTACTCGTGACATTTGATTCTTCTGACAGTATTTCGAAAATGGTTGATGTCATTGAACTACCGGTTTTACAATCGTCCTCAATTAAATTCCGATAGCCTTGTATAGGAAGGACAATTATTCCCATATACTTTAGTGCTTTGTATCAATGAAAGCTTTATTTAGCTTAACAAAAACTTTGTAACGGTTCCGTATTGCTGGTTTTCATGATGATTGTCATCAGAAAACTGTTACGCATTGTGCCATACCACAGTTTATCACAGCAAAAAATGTTATCAGTTGGTAGTGTTTGATTTTTTTTTAGATAGCTCGTGTGGGGTTGCTGGTCCCTCATTGGGAATACTAGATATAGTCGGTACAGGGAAAACGTCTCTCCCACTCGGAATTTGAAGGTTCCGTTTGATAAGAAATCTTCTATCCATTTAAGGAGTTTTCCACGTATTCAAAAGTGCTCGAGTTTGGTAATCAGTCTACGTATAGGTACTCGATCAAAAGCCTTTTCATAATCTAAATAAATAACATCAATTGGTTGACGGATGTCCCAGCCCTTAGTCCATAAATGAGAGGTTGGTCACCGTTGACCACCCCGGGATAAAACCATATTGTTGGTCCATTATTAAATTTTCCCTTGATAAAAAGGTTCTTAATTGGTGACCTATAATTTTATCCATAGTTTTGCAAATAATACTTGTAAGGCTAATTGGGCGATAATTGGCTGCTATTTGTTTATTCCCTTTTTTGTAGATAGATGTCACTATTGCCTCTTTCCAGTCTGGTGGAACCGTTGCTTGGTCAAGTGAAAGTGTCATAATGGCAGCCAACTGTGAACTCATAACATTGCTACACTTTTTTAGTAAAACAGCTGGTATGTCATCGGGTCCCATAGCTGAGTCACCACTGAAGCGCATTAGGGTTTTTTGGATCAGGTCTGGTGAAAAAGCAATATTGTCTATTAATCATGTGTCCTTGGTGAGCATATTGGTGAAGTTGCTTTCTTCGGTGGTTCCCTTACATATGATTGTTCAAATTTCTTGGCAAACATGTCAGCTACTTTTTCATGGTCATAGACTATTCTAGTGTCATCCTTTAATGAGGGGGGTATTGCAACATTAGATGAGAGTTGTTTACGTATGTAACTGTAGGATGGTTTGGGTCCACTATTTACTATTTTTGTTTCAATTTTTATTTTTGATTTTCTGACCTCTGCTATAAGTTTATTATTTGTTTTTCTATGATTATCGTAGCTGGTATCAGTTTTTTCTAAGCGATATGTTTTCCACAACAGAACTTTTTCGTTTGACATTTTTATTACATCTCGATTAATCCATGGTTTGTTATGGTTGGGTTTTTTAATTTTCTTTTTTTGGTATGGTATGTGTGTTTTGATCACCAAGTGTGTCTTGGATTTGAAGCTGTTCCATGCGGCTGTGACAGATGTATTTGGATCAGTCAAGATGTTTGTCCCTGCTAGAGCTGCCTGAATTTGGTCATAGTTTGCATTAAAATAATTTCGTCGTTCGGTTAATGGATGTGTATTTTGTGATGGTATTTGTATGGTTGCATATAATGCCTGATGGTCACTTTTTCCAATATTTGGGTAGTGCTCTATGTTTGTGCAAAGATTTTCTTCGTTCGATAAAATTAAGTCGAGTAGCGATTCTTGATTATTTCTTTTACGGGTTATTTCGGTGACTAACTGATGAATATTACTATTTGTAAACATCTCAAACAATTTATAGTGTAATAAATTCAAACCTGTAGATGTGTATAGTGGCCACTTAATATCTGGTAAATTAAAGTCACCCATAATGAACACTGTTCTTTTTCTCTCTGCTTCTTTTATTGTGTCAAATAGTATTTCATCAGAGTCTTCAAATGTGTAGTGTGTAGATCGATAAATTCCAGCAATTAGTAGATTGAAGTTTTCATAGGACATGTTTCCTTTACATTATTTATTTTAATCGAGCGTTTTGCCACTAGTAGTCTATATCTAGATCCTATCTCTATTTCTTTGCATGTTTCAGTTTGTTGGTAGGGTTTTGAATGTGTTGATTTAACTTTTAGAGTTCCGCTCTTTTCTAACAAACTTATATTTGTGTTATTGTTTGTTTCTAATTATTATTTCTTTTCCATTGATTTACATGTAGCCCGCTTCTCGATTGTAGTCTGTCTGCTCTGGTATTTGAGTCTGCCATTACGATTGTTTTTTCATTTTCCTTCCTTCTTTTACTTAGTACTGTTGGAAATTTTGTATAAAAATTTCTAACATCTCCTTTACTAGACCATATAGTCATAGACACTTCACTACCGTTCTTGAGTTGATAGTATTAAGCTTAATAACTTTTTTGTCTAATTTATCTGTAATTATTATACTCTCTTTCCTTCTGTTATTTGTTTTATATTTACTCCAGGATAAATAATTGATTTTTGTTAGTAGCTTAGCTCTATTCCTTTCTTATTCCTTTTGTTTAGTTTTATTTTTAAATATTATTGTTATCTATTTTTTACTTTTTAAATTTTGTTTTTTGTCAGTGTACTTATGTTTCAAGTTTCTATTCCTACTTGTTTTCCTGAATATTCCAATATCCTAATGTAGTTTCTGTTTATTGTTCTGTTCCTCCCATATAACTTTTTTAACTTTTTCTTCTATTTCTTGTCTATCCATTGTCCTTTTTCATTATAGTTGATTTTTTTTGTTTCGAGCCTGTTTTCTGGAGTTGCATTTGTAATTTTTGTTTCTTCAATTCTTCGTCTTTCTAGTTTTCTTTACATCGTATTCTTGCTTTGTGTCAGTTTTTCTAGTGGTGTAATATTGTCTCTATTCTAAGTTTATTGTATGCTACCACTGGTTTAGGTATTTTTTTCTCTTATATGGCCCCTCTGTTCTTATGTCTTTTTCGTATAATCATCACTAAATCAAGCGTTTCTTCTTTTTTTGTTTCTTTTATAATCTCTGTCTTCTTATTTGGCGATATTCTTTCTATCAGCATTTACTGTGTCTTTTGTCGATAATTTGTTGATAATTTTTTTCTTCTCATCTTCTGGATCTCTCTTTCTATGTTTATTATAACTCTTCTATCTCTTAATAGAATCTCCAGCGCGGTCGCGCGGTCGGGGCGCGGGTTGCGGACGGATCCGGATTCATTCCTGGAGCTCTTTGATGCCTGGCGGTGGCCTACTCAGTCACTAAAAATAATTTAGTACCTACTTTCAGTTCGAACAAGGCAGTCGTCTAAAACGTGGTGCTTGTCACACCGACCCGCATCAGAGTTGGTGCGCGACGACCGGGCACAGTGGCAAACATATGAAAGCCTCAACCTTCTCAGTTCGCAGGCCTTGCTTATTATTATCTTGTAATAGTTCTGTTTTTTAAATTATTTTTCGAGTTTCTCATTTTCGTTCTTAAGATTTATATTTTGCTACAAACCACAAAACTTTTGAAAATATTGCATTCTGCGGTTTCGGCAAGATAGAGGATGGTGAGCAGAAATGATTGTATATAACTCAGTAATATAACAACAAACATATGATATTGTAAATGTATTTGTTTACTAATAAAGCGAAATTCATTTCTTCATTTTTATTTTTATAGCATTTGTTTACTTCCCTATTTTGCAAAGCTCGTATCGCGTTCTCTTTGGGGCTCAAACGGAAATTCTCAAATCCCCGAGGACGGAAAGGTTTTATTAGAAGAAAACTTTAAACAACCCTGTTTTAGTTTACCTTTGAGCCGCGCTGAAACGGATGTAGGAGTTCCCAACTTTTTATTGGGCTTAAGGCGATTATAGCTGCCAGGCAAACTGAAACGTGGCTACAAAACGCTAAAATATTTATATAAAAGGTTTTTTATGTTATATTAAAAAATGTCAATTTAAATTGTTTGTTTCTGGCATGCTAAGCGGATAAAGCAGCTTATTCCGGCAAAATTTCCTCTTTGATGTGCAGCGAAAGGGATATTTTAAAATTAGCGATATCCTCTTAGCCTAAGCAAGAGATTATAAGGCTCATGTTGGGAGAATGAAAACAGAGTGCTGGAAGTTCCTTCTTCGGCTTTTTTGCCTAATAGCATTTGCTTCCTTTTATTGGATCATTAATTTGGAACTCGCCGGCCCGCCCCATCCGCCCGGCGCCGCGCGTCCTGGCCAAATCGAAGGAGCGGGGGCAGATTTATTAGCGCGAAGTGAGGTCGGATCATAATTGGATGATGCATTCGGCCCGGAGGAGGCTAGAAAAGAAGCGCCCGGAGGTCGAAGCGGCGAAAAAGCGCAAGGACAATTAATTACGGAACCATAACGCAGTTTAATTTTAAGAAGGGCTCGTCGCCCTAAGCCGTAACGAGCCCCGAGCGGGCATCGCAACAAAAGGAAGCTTTATTAAACAATTTTCCTTTGTCTCGCGATTCGCCGCTGCACTTCATGCTCGGGAATTAACGGGCTCTGTTCCGCTGCTCCTGCTCAATCCGCTTAGCTCTGTTTGCTTTGTTGCCCGCCGCCGGAAAAAATGTGCCGCTGATGCTTGCTCAGTTCGCCCGCAGATGCTGCATTTCCTTTAACTTATAATTCATTATCCTCGCTTTACTTGCTGCGGATATTTGCTTTGGAAAACCGATTCGGTTTTCGTCGATGGAGCGAAAATTCCCTTTATTTACCTCTAATTTAGGAACATTTTTTTCAACAGATTCTTTTTGTCATGAAAATTTACAGTTCACTGCTTGCACGCGTGTGAGGACTTAAACAAGGCGAATCTTCCAGACGGTCCTAAACCGACTTTTCCAGGTGTTTGCTGGCCCTTCTGATAGTTAAAAAATAGGCATAAATATTGCACAACTGTTACGGGGAATTCTAGTGGTGATAGCGAAGTGAAGTCAATTCATGTGCGCTTGCGTCATAAGACATCATATCGGTTTTAACATAGTCTTATAAAGCAAAATTTTATTCTTGGTGGAAAATTTTGATTTACGGCTCATGAGCCAATACATCTGCTTGAGAGTGAAATCCAGCTGTCTTCGTTTCGCTTGTATGTGTTTTTGCTACGTTAAGCGTTGATATAGATGTAAGTTTAGGTATTTAACATATGATTCTGTAAGCATTGTAATTTTCGGTACGAGTAGCTTTAGAGCAGATTTAAGTGGGTTGTTTATTTTAAGAATAGGCTAGCAACGACATGCGCAAATGCATCATGATGTTTTTTGTTTCGGGTAAGTCAGCAGTATATATAAGATGGAGAAGTAGGCCGAGCACGCTTTTACAGAGAAATTCTTATCGGGGAGGTAAGATTTCAGGAGAAGGTAATAATTATCGTTATTTTTAAGTCTGTCGTATGTCACACTTTGTCAAATGCTTGAGACACATCTAAAACTACTCCATTGCAATATATTTTTCCTCGATGCTGTTAGTTATTCTATTGGCTATCATATGGGTTTGGTGTATCATCAAAATTCAAACTGCTGGTTAGGCAGCCAATTTGTTAGTTGGTAGTCTTTCTGGATTGTTTGAGCAACAACCTCTCAAATATTTTAGAAGAGATGGTTGTAGACTACTAGGTTCCTATGATGATGTTTCGTGAGGAGGTTTGCCATTTTTTGCATTATTATTACTTATGCAGAGACTTGCTATTCGATTGAGGAGGACGAGAGCTCTAGGGGGTAGCATTCTTAGAATTTGTTGGGTTATTAGATCAAATCCTGCAATTTTGTCTTGGTTTGACTTTCAGCTTTTACTTCTGCCAGGCTTACGAATGTTGTTGGTAGCAACATCTGGCAGGTGATGTCAAGGCAGTCTTTAACATCATTGTTTGGAATACTAGGTATTGGTTCTGCTGCTAGAAAGACATGAGATAAGTGAATTGCAACGGTGTCGGTCTTTTCTTTGTTGAGTTTTCTTATCGCAGACTTTGGTGATGTGGGTCTTTTAAATTTTTTGTGGATTCACATAAACTGTGGCCATCAGAGAATAGGATGTATGCCTCAAAGATTGAGTTTTGGATTTCTTTGAATGTTGTAGTAAGTTATAGTATTGTAGATCTTTCACCTTACGTGATTACTGTCATCTTTCTCTGACTCGCCTTTTTTGCCTGATGTGTCGGATGTGTAAAATATGAAATTTGCTACTTGTTGATTGGTTCTAGGAGTCGATTGCCACATAGCCTGTTGCAATCAGCTAGTTAAGTACTGGGGAGCTATATTTGCTGAATCTTGATGCTTATATTTAGATTTGTGTTTTCATATATGTATTTTCAAATGTTTCCCAATCAGTATATTTTGTTATCAGCTTTGGGTGTGTAGGTTTATTCATAGCTGTGGTTATTTTGATTTAATTTAAATCTCCTAATTGTTTTTAGTTGATAAGCCACCAGTTATAAAGAAATCTAGGAGATCTGGTTGTTTTTCATATCTATAGGTGGGTGGAGTTATTGTCAGTTAGAGGTTACGTCCCTTAGTAGTAAAGAATCAAACTTCAATGGAAATGCGTGGCGTTTCAGTCCCCCCTATAATAAAACGATTACCGAGAGTTTAAAAGAAATTTTTATATTCATCAGAAGGAATGCTGTGGCATGGTGGAGAGTAGAAGGACGTTACAGTCAGGTTCCACTCTTTGGTGTTTACCTGTACTTTTATAGCTTTGTTTGATATTTGGCTAATTCATAACAATATTTGGAGTTTTAAACGATGATTGCTGACCCATTATGCGTTGTGCTATCAGGTTGGATACAATCGTAGGTGGAATAGTGTGGTATGAAGAAAGCGATTGATAAAAGCGTTTCAGATACTAGAAAACTGTCTATTTTGTTAAGATGTAGGAACATTATTATCTCTCGTTTTTGATTGTGGAGCCCACTGGAGTCTACGTTGCAATTCTGAGCATTTAAACCATTATGGGTTGAGTTTACTGATAAATATTTGGTGAACATGTTTTTGAATTTGTTTAGGAATAATGTTAGTTGCTCCCCTATATTTGCTGTGGGCTGGGCGTGTGTTTTATTTTCGTTATTTAGTACGGCTTGACTGTAGGTTGGATTTCGATTTTGCGACATGTATGCATTGTCTGGGTTGAAGATAGATCGTTGTGACAAAGAGATGTGGCCAATGGTTTTTGTAAAGTTAGCTAGGAGGCGTCTGAAGTCGCCGTTATACTCTATTGGGTCATTACCCTTACATAAGCCGCATTTTGTTGGAGTATCTCTGGTTTTTCGGCACGTTTTGAATCGTACTGACCCCCGAATTTTATGCAAGTGTGTGGTCTATTGCAATACGCTTTAGAGTGGACATAATCTTGACATCTCATATACTGTACTATGCCACGTCTTTTTCTTGGTATTTCTACGGTGTTGTAGGTATACAAAAATTGCTTTATTATTTGTTTGGGGTTCAAGGTCAATAAATAACAAGGAAAATAGTTCTTTCGTTATTATTCTGCTTCTGTTCATCTTTGATTTTGTTATTTGGTACAGAGTAGTATAAGTTCCTAATCACTATTCTATGAGCGTGATCTTCTTTCAATTGGCACATGTGGTGGGTAATAAATAATCCCATAAAAGCTTTACTATGTTTCTGTAGATTTCAATTCTATAAACATTGATTTTAACTGCATCGTTGACTGAGGGTTTGGTGTGCTAATATAAATTATTAATCATGGACTGGTGATTTTTTACCCCGTATATAATTATCGGTGACGGTTTAGGTGTTGTAGGTTTAAGGGTGGCATTAAGGTTGGTAGGAACATTTTCATCATTTGTTTCAAGTTTGAATAGACTATAGACGTTTGTTAGAATAAAGCGGGGTGTTGATTTGTTAATTGTTTTTTAATTGATTTCCACACATGTTTGTTGGTTTCCGTTGTGTTATCGTTTGTTTTGTTGTCGTCTTCTACGTTTGTGATGCCATCATTTGAGAGTGCCGATATGTTTGAGATGTTAAGTGGGATATTTTGTGTGTGAGCATTTAAATTGCTGTGTATTGCATTTAGTAGGAATTTGGCTTTAAAAAGCATTTGCTAGCTGGAGTTGTAGGTAACCATAAGGTACCTCTGTTTGTTAGAAACTTATCGGATTTTGAAAATTAGAGTCGGGTAGGAATCCAGGGATTTGACTTTGGTAAAACTGGGATGTATACATACTTACTGAAGATTGAATGAAGAATTTTTTTAAATGTTCTTTTAGAAAAAGATACGCAGGCCAGCGGCCTCGTGTTTATCTCGTACGATAAACGACCACATATAGTAAATAGTATAGGCACGATTGGGGCACGTGGGTTTCAGGATGTGGTTCCTGTGCTGCTTTTTACTACCTATGGGGCGCGAGCTTGCTAGTAGGGCGACAGTCGGGACTGCGTGCACTGTAGGGCGAGCACAATACATTTATCTTTACTTGTGTTGGCGAACAGCAGAGCGCGGACCACACGTCTCCTCCTCCGACGGGAGGCATTCTCAAACTCCCCAACAAAGGTATTTGTGATACCAAAATCAACCATGCACATACATTTTGACAGCAACATTGTCCTCTAAAAGTTTATTTTAGAGGTCCAAACAAATAAGTTCGGACTAGCGAGAGTGTTCCTGTGAATCCAGAAGAAATACTCATCCTTTTATCGAGTTTGGGTGACTGTGTGATGTCGAGCGTTATCTCAGATTGCCTCAGAAACAATACTACCAAACGTTAATTTGCAATCTTCGAGATGTCGGTGATCAGCCAAAATATTTTCCTCAGTAATGTTGGGTGTCAAGATATATAGGTGATATTCGTTTCCAACTGCTTCTAGTTTTCTCAAAAATTGTTTATGGGTGTTTGTTTGACATTGTCTTAGCAAAGTGTTTTAATTTTTATCAGAATTTTGTATGTTTTGCCTTCTCTGTCTTGAGAAACTGGGTGATAATTGGTTGAGCAAAAACGAGATTAGTTTGTCTCTCTTTCTGTGGAAACAGAAATTACCTCCCAACACATCTTATATATAAATATCAGAGATTGGTTATAATTTAGAGATTAAGTTCGTAAGCTATTAGCAGAATTTTTAGGTAGGTCACATATACTTTTATGGGGCTATTTGTAACATGCTATGCGATGAAAATTTAAATCATTTTGTGGCCATCAATATTAACATGAGAATTATTTCTTTTCGTTCCATTTGTAGTGTCCATTATGTTAACAGTGGCAACACTGCCGTTATTTTATCTCGTGTAAATCTTACGGTAACAGTGAGTGAAGACGCACAAGACGAAAAGTGATTGAAAAGCTTTTAGAATCACATCTAAGAGGGTGATTTTCTCTAAATAATTTTTTGGTTCGATTAACATTCTTTATAAGAATTGGCTGTTGGTATCAAACCAATTTCTGAAATAATTTGGTTTTAAAAAATATTCAAATGCAACAAAATTTAGGCGGCCAGCAAGTTTCTTCACTTGGAAGGAAGTACCTCAAGGAAAATTAACGATTTATTACAGTGAGTTTCTGAATTTTGCAATTGAAAAATGGGCCACGTTTAAAAAAAGTAACCACAACAAACATTCCGGTTATAATCCATGACATGATTTTCGAAGATTACCGATTACATTAAGTCCTAGCATTGGTTATAAATTGAAATAACGAATGAGATTTAGTTTTTTTATTATTTGCCAAAATAGTCGATTGAACACAATGAGTAAGTTTCGATGAGCACAAAGTCTATTTGATTAACTGCGAAGATGTCAGCATCAGTATTTTGGGACGCCAAAGACTGACTAATTTGGAAAAGAAAAAACTTTTTTTGGACGCTATTACATAGTGGTTTTGAGTAAAGTAGAAGCATTAATTTGGGAAAACAGAAATAATTAAAAAAAGCGGTGTTCCACTACAATAGTACACCGGCCCATTCAAATACCATCTTTCAGCAACAATTGATACAATTGAGGTTAAAATAATTTAGTATCCATGTTATTCCCCTGATTTAGCTCCTTTAAATCTGTGAATATTCCCAGAATTAATAATATTTCTGACTGAAAAGACATTTTGATCAAATAAAGAGTTATTTCGACTGTTCTAGAAGGAAGTCATTTTTAGGAAGAAAAAGAAAGTTCAAACAACACTCAATCGAGTGATGATAAGTTGAAAGGTCTGCTTTATAAAAATGACACAAAAACACGTTTTTTTCATTTAAGACGCTTGGAAACAGTTTTTAATAATTTATGTTCTTCTTTTTCAGCCGTTTTCTGTTTTATTGATATAAGCTTTCTTCATTTTATTGTATCTTTCTCTATTTGAGTTATTTGATACAACTAGTTCACTTCTTGCTCCTAAAGTTCCTATCTTGTGTAAATTCTATTTTAATTCTATTTGTGTCTAGCAACATGCTTTGTCTGTTTGCATTTTAAGGATCAACTTTTTTTGTTATATTCTTTACTCGTGCCTTTATTTTATCCATTTAATTGATCTTCGATTTTTTAATATTATTCTTATGTGTTTCCTCTATTGTTCTTTGATTGATAGTTCCCTACTAACTATACTCAAAACAACTTTTTGAAAAAAACGCTTTGATAGTAGAGAAGAGTTAATAATAAAAGTCATTACAACCCTGAGATGTTTTTTTTGAACAACTTTGTCCTATCTTATTGATACAGATCTTCTTCATTTTTTCGGTCTCATCTATTTTAAACTGACAATATTAGATGGATCCTGCAATCTTTTTATTTATTACCATTCTATATTTATAGTGAGATGTACACGCTTTTCACTTCTTACGGTTATCGTATCGTGACAATTCTACTCAAATTTTATTTGTATGGCCACCCAATTTTATTTTTTTTGCTTTTTTTATTCATTTTGCTATTCTTCGGTTTTTCAGTATTATTCCTGTTTTTATTTTGGTTCACTTTGGATAGTTGTAGTTTTATTATTGCTTACTTGTTTGGTATCAACGTTTCAGAATGTCGCAAATGGCAAAATAAATTTGTCATAGACTTTAATTTTAAATTTTAAGGGGACTTTCAGGTTAATGACCAATTTTAGTCTATCAAATGTTGTCCATCTTATTTATTATCCTTCTTTTTTTAGGGTTATATTTTCCTACAGTGACTTCTTGTCTCAGATAAATATTAAGATTGAACTTTTATATCCTGTCCATGTGTGATTATTTACTTGATATGTCATGTATTTTGATGTTTACAAAGTATAGTTTCCACCTTACTTTTACTTATAATTCCTCAATTTTTTTGTCTTCTCTCTTCTCGTAGAAATATTCTAATTTTATCGATAAAACTGTTAAGTCTATCATCTCTATGTTAATTTCTTTTTTTATTTTCAGAGTATTTTAAAAAAGTCTTTATATTTTTGACCTGTTCTTACATTTTTCATTGTTCTTATTATTTAATTATTATTTAACTCTGTTTTAATGTCTGTAAATGATAAAAATAATAAAAATAGTAATAAATTGTATTGTTTTGCTTTGTTCTGCAGCGCTATACTTTTGCTTAAAAATTGCTTGCTCTGTGTTTATAGATTTTTAAGTTTCTTTCTAATCTATTTGTTATTAATTTCATAAATAGTTTGTATGTCTAGAATAAATAAAGTATGCAACCTTTAAGTATCTATTAAATAAGTGTCTAAGTTACCTTATCTTGATAACTTATGATTTTTATTAGTCTTGAAGACATATTCGATTTCTTCTAATTCTATTTTCGCTATTTACTTTATGTAGTTTTCTTCTTCTGTTAAATTATTTTCTTTTTAATCCTTCATTATTATTTATTTTGATTATTTTTTGCTTATTATAATTCTACCACTTACTATGGTTCGTTACAGCTATGCCATAAAATACAGTTTCTTTTTTATTAGTTACCAGGAAGTGGATTTTATTTTCTATTTGTTCATTGAGACTAACTTAGTTTATTTCCTTCCCTCGATTGGCTTCTACAAAACGTATTTATTATATAAAGGCTTTCATTTTTTTCAGTTGGTTAACATATTGACTTTTTTATTCCTTTAAATCACATTTGCCAATATATGTGTATTTTTTCAATTCAATGCCTTATCTTTGCATTAAAACCGCCACTGGCTATAGTAGTGCCGATTTTGTTGTCTGTTATAAAAAATTATATTCTTGTGGAATTTCTACTTTCTCATCCTGGTATTGTGTCATCGGAACGTAAACCCTACCGTAGATCATATGCCTGAACTTGTTACAGTTGCTATACAACTGAAGTGGAGTGTTCCTGAGGTGCGCTATTAAAATGGATCGGCGAAAGTTTGGCAAACATTGTTCTATAAAATTTAGTATAAGGACTAACAATCCTCTTTTTAATTTATGGCAACTTGCAAGGAGCCTATAGAAAACATTCTGTATCATCGAATGTTCAGATTACATAAGACGGAGAAGAAGAAAAAGACAAACTTCGTGCGAGAAGACTGTTAATCTCAAAAACAAAAGGCAGAACAAAGAATTTAAAATCTTTTGTAATGCTAGGTCATCGATTGATATTGAGAATAATGACCATTGTGTTAAATTTAGACCAGTTTAACAATCAACAAATTTTAGCACAGAATTTGTGTACACCAACGGATTTTTGACAAAAAATATTTTTCCATATTCATCTAATCTTAGTCCATATGACTTCTTAACCCCCTTCTAAAAAAATTAAAAATCCAAATTCCAGCAGACGCCTGTAATTAAAATTCTCTCTTCTCTCATACTTTACATACCTCACGTTCTTTTTCATATTGAAGTTCCTTTAGTCTACGTTTTTAATCGAAAAACCAATCCAACGAATTTTAACATCTTCTGTTCGAGAACTAGTCTAACTGTTGCTTTGGTTAGGTTTATCCAAACATTAAACATTGGCCTTCTGTTCATTGTTCGCACATTATGAGAGAAAGTTGCTTTAAAACATCACATTGGCAAAACGTACTGGTGAGTTGGAGATGTTACAGAGTTGGAGAATAAATTAATTCATGGATAGGAATAATTTTCTATGAATTAGGAGCGCAAATGAGTATTCCGCTCTTTATACTTTCCAGGCTATATAATACACCACATAGAGATTGTTAGGTCGCGTATAGGACTAATTTCATTATTGTATTATCTGTAATCATCAACAAAATTTATGTATTGAAGTTCGGTAACGAGCGGTTGGGGTTTTTGGGTAGGAGAGGGACGAATCCGGGTTCAATTTTGGGCTTATATGCCTGGCGGGTGGTCTACTCAGTCACTAAAAATAATTGTTTCGTGTCCGGCGATGAGAGTGACCTTATGGTCATATTAATCTCTCAGTTCAAAGCAGTAGAATTGTTACATATTTGGTGAGTACATGTAGTACTTCATTTTTCCATATTAACCGTTATATTTCCTATTTCATAAAACTTAGATATGCATTAATTAAACTATTTGTAATTTTTAAACATCATATGATTTAATTCATATAGACGAACAACGCACAATTACTACTTTTTGGGGTTCTCCGTATCTTATATCTTCTTATCAATATATTCTGTACCTTTCACAACATTTTTGCATGTATCTCATATTACGTTCCTGTTGACTTTAGTATTCATGCTAGATTTTTTTCTATTATTTGTTGCTTATTTACAATCTACTCTCACACAAGTAATAAGTAAATTATTTATAATTTATAATTTTATAACATGTCATTGGGGGGATCCGGCCAGCGCCTTATTCCCCGTAGGCTAAACATTAAGTTATTCTGGGTAGTTATACTGGAAGGTCTTGTGGCCAATTTCGTTTTAATCGTCTGGTGATGGTTGGCTGGTTAGAGAGCTGTTCTATTAGTTGGTTTTTATGTCCTGTCAGGTGGTTCGTGTATGTTTGAGTAAGCTTCTGTATCTCTGCGGTTACGTATGAAATTCTAGGTATGTGTGAAGGGTTTCATTAGAGATGTACCATGGGGCGTTGGCTATTTTGCGAAGGTTTTTTGATTGGCTTCGTTGCAGGATCTTTGTGTGGGAGGCTTTAGCGCATCCCCACAACTGTATACCGTATGTCCAGATGGGTTTTATGATGCTTTTATATAACAGTAGTTTGTTTGACAGTGAGAGTTGGGAGCGTCTGTCAAAGAGCCAGTGCATTTGTTTAATAATAAGGTCTATTTGTTTTCGTTTGGCTTTGATGCGAGTGCTCCAGGTGAGCTTATGGTCTAGGTGTAGTCCAAGATATTTGATGTCCGTCTTCTGAGGTATAGGAGTATTATTGATGTTGTTTAGTGGACTTGCAATACGTCTATTTGTGAAAGTGATTTGCGAGGATTTGTCGCTATTGACTGTAATTCTCCATTTGTTGAACCAGTTTTGCAAGATGTCTAAGTGTGTTTGTAGATGGGCTGCTGCAGTTATTGGGTTTTCGGATAGCTGTATCATCGGCGAACATTGCAAGGACAGTATCGTCAGTTGAAGGCGTGTCGGAAGTATATAGGAGATGCAGCAGCGGTCCCAGTACGCTACTTTGCGGTACTCCAGATGTAATTTCGTGGTATTCGGAAGTTGTTGTATTTACTTTAACTTGGAAAGTCCTCTGGGTTAGATATCATTTTAGTATGAGGTACAGCTGATTTGGAAAATAGAGTTTTATTTTGTATAACAGACCCGTGTGCCATACTTTGTCGAAAGGCTGTTTTATGTCTAGGCATACAGTTATGCAGACGCGCTTGGTTTCTAGAGTCTCCATAATGCTGTTAACTATTCGGTGCCCTTGGTGGATAGTAGAATGATGCTGCCGGAAGCCAAATTGGTAGTTTGGGAGAATTTCATGCTAGATGAGCTCCCTTTTATAGCATCTAATGTTAAATTCTTTTTCTTTGTCTTTTACTGCATGGCTTCCCCCACACATTACTTAATTCTCGTTGCTATTAGTACCGTTAGTAATCTTTTATCCGATAGTGTTTGTGATATCGGATTACTTGTACCGAATAAATCGGCTTCTATTTTAGTTTAACTGATTAACGTTTCTTCCCAAAATGTATAGGTCGGCCCATACAGCTCAAAAGTGTTTTTTAAACTTAAAAATATAGTGCAAGCAACAGTTCTATCTTGTAATAATTTCAAGCTTTTTAAGACAAGTTCAAACCTAAGCTAGCCGGCAGAGTGCCTGTGAGTGATAATTGCTCCAGAACTGTGGCTTGGATAAGAAAATGGCATTTTGGTTAAAACGGGAAATTCAAGCAACTTTTGATTACAACATTGAGTGCAGCTTAAGTGTTGGTCAGGATCCGGAGAAAATAATTCTTGTGTTAGCAGATGATTGTCATTATTTTGTTATATATTCAAGTGGTATCAGAAGTTCCAGAAACTGAAGTTTAGTTCAGATAGTCCAGGCGGCGTAGATTATTTTTTAAAATAATTAGTTGCGGCACTTTCTCAACGGTTTTATAAGAAAAAATATTACATAAATAAGCACATAACCATCCCTTATGTCAAATAACCACTCCTCTCATTATTAATATTTTAGTGCGCTACCCCAGTTTAAAAAAAACATCAATTTTCGTTCAGTAGATCCCGAGAAATCTAAAGTTTTTCCGGCTTGTCAAATTTGAACGCGCGCGATCGCTTCCGGGAGTCCGTTCCACCCGCGGGAAAGGAGTTCCCCACCACCGCACCACTTCTCCTTCGCTCGTGCGTCCACGCGGCCGCTCTCTAAAATTGCACGTTCTTCAGACGCGCTTTTGAGGTACTTATTATTATCGAATCGACTTCAAATTTGATATGGTTGTAGAGGAAGTCTTCAAGAATACGCAGCTTTTTGCAAAATTACTCTACGACAATTATTGTGTAAATAGGGGTCGTTTTACTAAAGTAGCTGTTTTTACTTTTTCGAAATTTGCGCGAAAACTTATGAATATTTTTTGACAAATATTTAATTTTAAAAAGGTGTTGGAAAACCCTATAATTTGAGCCCTGGAAGACATTTCTAGGAAAATCGCAAACTGAGTAATTGAACATCGAAAAATAGCTTTTTTTTCGCGGTTTTTATTTTTTTGTGCAAAAAGTTATCCACCGATTTTAATGATCCAAAAATAATTTTATTCGCCTTTTTAAGAGCTATAACGTTATATTTTTTGTTTTTTATTCAATGTTTGTTTTCGTGTCTAAAAGTCAAAAAACCGTTTTTCACACCTTTTTGAATTTTTTTCGCAATGACCCTACAATCGGATTTTGTCCAAAACATTTTCATTCGATTTGTACGATTCTTCTCCTAATTATTACGTTGAGAAAGTTCCGCAACTAATTATTTTAAAAAATCACTCATTTTTTGCTACCTCGCCTGGACTAAGAAGGCGTTTTGAGGCAAGGAAGCATGTTATTGTCTCTCAAACCTAGAATTTGAAAAACATGAAGTTTCTTTAATTAAGAGGTCCTTCTGTTTGCGCTATTGTAATGGTACACGGCCCAATTTGTGTAACATGTTTTACTGAGCATATAAATATTTAAGAAATGATTTTTTAAAACTTTATTTAAGTTGTATGTACGTGTATAAGATGTTCAAAAAACTTGGTGCGTATTTTGAACGTCACAACAGAAAAAGATGTGGGTTTCTGATAATTAAAAAAGCATCGCAAAACAAAAACAATATTTTCGACGTTAATTTCTCTTGGCAGTTCTCCACCCCCACACACAACAAATCATCCTTTACTCTCAACCACCTCTTTTTGGCCTCCTTCTTCATTTTCTCCTAAAGTAAGAATTTTTCCAACCAGATATTTTTAGAACAGCCATCTTAATCTTTGTATGTTGTTGTTTGTCCAATATTTGGTTCCTCATACAGTCCTGTGATTTCTTGGTTAGATTTATTTATTTATCACTCGGCCTCTACTTGTATTCTCTAAAAAATTGTAATCAATTTTCTTTTTTATATGTTCAATTTATTTTTTTCTTGCCTGTTAAGTATTTAGGTTTTGCACCTATTTCATACATTCAGTCGTATTATCGTCCTGTATATTATTAAATTTAACTTTATACATTTTTTGACTTTGTTAAGCTTGTACGTACTTCTACTGTCCGCTGTCTTTTCTAGTCTTTCGTTTATTTTTTTAATTTATAGTCAGTATTTGTTATTATCACTCTTTCTCGAAATTCTTTATTGTAGGTTGTTTTTTATTTAATTTGGTTTATCTTTTGTGCATTTGTTATTTTTTGTCGTGTTCTTGTTAATAGTTAGTCCATATTGTCCTACTTTATGCTCTTTTTAAAACTTTGTTCTAATTTTTTTATTCTTTTGTCAATTATACCATCTGTGTCGGCTCTATATTGTTGTCTGTTGTTGTACATTAGACCATTAAATCACATTCTAGACCACTTCTTTGTATTTAAATTAAACAATATTGTCGGCATAGGGTTTGCCTATCTCAACACTCTTCGCACTTCAAATTCTTTCGAAATATTTCTTTCTATAGTCATTTTCCTAGACACTTTCAATTTTTCAAATGCTTCGTATAATTTCGTTTTCAATAGATATTTTACACTTTAAAACTAAAAACTATAATCTGGTATAGTTTCTATATGTTGTGTACAAAGATTTAGCTTATTGTCCAATTTGCTTGACTTTTATTTTGTATTTTATACAGTTAATTATTTGTTATTGTTGCTACTATCTTATAAACCACATCTTGAAAACTTTTCTTCTGATAATTATGAAAAATAGCCCTGGTGTCTCTTTTATGTATGAGGAACATAAGAATCTTTTTCCACTTTTGAGTATGTTATAAACTGAGTCATTCTTTCTATGCACTTGCACCATATTGTTTAAAAAACTCTACAATAATTTTATTTTCTCCCTGGATTTTAATCTTAATTGTTTATTTTTTAGATGACTGATTGTGGTCTGTGTTTTCTGTTTCTTTTCTTTTTAGTATTTCCCTATTTCTCCTTCCAGTATCTCTTTGTAGTGCAGAACACATTTGTTTACGTTTAGCCCCTTTTTGTTACTCACATATTGGGTTGTATAGCTTGGTGTACTTTTATTATCTTCGTGGTAAATTTTGTTTTATCTCTTTGTTAACATATATTTCCATCTTTCCACACTTGTCTTCCTGATTTGTTGAATTTATCATAGTTATTTTGTTTCTTGTACCTTTTTCTTTTTCATTTTTTTAAATATATTTCATTGTCCTCCTTTATAACTATTTTACATCTGTTTGAGTTCTTCTATATGCTTTATAATTGCTGATTACTTTCCAATGCTTTTTTTAATATTTACTTTTACTATAGCGTTTTGTAATTCGTTTATATTACACTTCTTACATTTTCTTATTTCTCCTTTTTGTTATTTTTTTTTCTCTATTATTACTAGCATGTAGTGTATATTTGCACCTATCGCTTTGTAACTTCTGAATCTCTTACAGCTTTGTTTGTGTTCTTTCATTATAATCATTTGGTAACTTTTCTTCTTTTAAATTCTTTTTTTCGGTTGTATATTTAATATAAGTTTATACAGCTCATGTTTAATTCTTTGAAAATCTGCTACTAGAATTTAATTTTTTTATTTTAAAACCTACTCTATACTACCCTCTCTCCAATTTTGTTAAAAATAGTATAACCACTAAATATTGAGAATTTTTTGTGTATATTAGTTTGGTCTTCTACAAGGCATCATGTCTAAATTACACTTGTTTATAATCTTCCTTAAATTTTTTATTGCTTCTGCTTTATAAACTATTTACATTCCATGTACCTATTCTAATTATACTCGTATTCTTTATCGTTGTTTAGTCGTTTCCTATAAGTAATCTACCTCTATCCAGTTCTAATTTTCTTAGTTATTTTTTTTTCGAGATACTCTGTCTATATTTCATCTCCAGTCTATTCTTTCTATTTATAGTTTGCTGCAGTCACTTCTGGTTTGTCTACTGTTTTTTCGCTTATACCCTTTTCCTTATGTATTCCTACATTTCTGTCCATTATTAAGTTTCTATTAACTGAAACGTTTTAATGTTGCCTTATTGTTACGATATTTTATTATTTTTATCTTCAAGTTTCAATGTGTATGTGTGCTTCTAGTTTCTCGTATAGCGCTTTTTCTTTCTCTGACTTTTAGATTGTTTTTTATTTTATTTAAGTCTTTTCATTATATTTAAACAGGGAATCTCTTCTTTTTAATTACTCCCAGTATGTTCTCTGTCCTTTTTTACATGTTTAAGTCCTTTACATATTCTTGCATAGTTTCTTTGTGCTACTTGAGGATTTTTTGTGTTTTATTTAGTTTCTTGTTGATGTTGTACTTATTGAATCCGACAACGCAAAGGCTTCTTTTTCATTTAATTCTATTTCCTTTCTTTGTTGCGTTGTCAATTTTTTTTTTCTCATTTTCCTCACTGCTTCCTTTTTCCTTCTATTTTTTTTTGTTCGTTTTAATGTTCCAAGTATTTGTCACTGCCTAATATATCTGCTCCATGTTTACTCTTTTAATTAAATTATTTGTTTGCAACAGTATTTGTTTCATGTATTTACTAGTAGTTAAATTCTAACTCAAAACCTGTATTAGTTATTTTCCTGTGCCTAGTCATTTCTCAAAAAAGATAGACCCGACTAACTCCCCGAAAGTCTTGCTTTTTTCACAGCTGCTTTGCCCAAGTTCCTCAAGAGTGTTATTTCTTGCATTCATTTATTTAACTCACAATACATTTTGTGTTTTTAACTCTTTGCAATTTTCCAGCATTGGATTAAATTTAAAAGCTGCTAGTCGCACGTCTAGCTCCAAACAATGTATCATTGTTTATAAGACACTGGAAGGTTGAAAATAACATCAAATAATTAAAGACAGCACAAAACAAAAAAAATTAGCATTTGTGAAAAGCGGAGCGCAAAGAAAAAAAACGAAACACAAAACAAATCAAGAGCGTTTATTTTTCTTTTTGAACCAATTTATCTTTTATAGATTACATTCCTGTATATTCGCGGAGCGATCGGAAAAGGTTTCTGCGAATCATTTGCTGCATTTTCATTAGAGGCCACTGGATAGTTTATAAAAGGTTTTTGAATCTTGACTAGCTTGAAGGACGAGACAGCCGAGTTTGAGCCACTCGCTAGCTGCAAGTTGTAAGTTTAGCAGCACATTGTTGTGGCTCTGCAAGACCTCTTGGCGCGCAACTGAGCAACTAACATCGAAACGACAAATTTCTACGCCATTGGATTTAATTTCTTCATACGCTGTATTTCAGGCCCCCAGCTTTAAGGATTTGGAGTTTTTGAGGAAATCTGCACGCCAGCCCCAAAAAATTGACGAATAGAATAAAAGTAAGTGGTTTGATTAGGTTTCGTTTTTAAGGTAGAACCTTCAGTGTATTTCTACAACATACTTTCGTACCCTAGGGGACAGCAATATTAAATTTAACAATTAATAACTGATTTACTCGTGTTGAATCATCAGTACGGAACTTTAGTGGTATTAATCCGTTTTATTAAAATAAAAAAGTTGTTTCAGACTACTAGCAACACAATTTTTCAGAAAATCTTATTGTCTTTTTTCCATTTATAATGTAATGCAACAATTGAATTTTAATTTTAATTTTAGTTTAATTTATATTTAACATTAATACGCCACAGATGGCCATCTGGCCTATAATTTACCCTATTAAACCCTACTTTATATTAAATTTCGAATATCACTGCTAAAAGGTAAGCTGGATCAGCATGTATGCAATTTAAATTGTTTAACTTTGGACGACACGGTTGTGCGGACAAATAAACGTGATTATTTACTTTGTTCCATTACCTTAATGGCTTTAACTACAGCAAAATGACGTGTTGTCGCAGCGGAAGATTATCGACTTTTTAGGTGTTGTTATTAGACGTGACATAACTGCAACACTTTTTTGTGTTCCTATTGAAATGAGAGGTTCGAGGCGCTTTTGCTGACGGGCTCAGAACCCCACTCAAACCTAATCTTCTGCTGTAATACCATCATGGATAGTGAAACGAGTTACGATGTAGACAAAAGTTGGTATGTCAGCTGATATTTCAGTTGATTATAGGTAATCAATTAATTACTTCTAGCACTCATAAATAAAATGCAAGCAATGTCAGTCTAAATAAAAATTTACATATAAATATAAAATATATAACATATAAATGTTAAGATACTTTTGAGACAACTTACATAAATACATTTTTTTGTTATTTTAACTTTTATGTTTCCAATCTCCTTTGTTTGAATAATAGGTAAAGTTTGTTATTATAATTACAATTGGCGTACATGTTGGGGATTTTTCCAGTGGAAGGCTCTTGCAAGAGTTACTTATTTGGTGTATTACTTATCAGACGCATATGTATATACATATAAAAATTAGCTATTATAATTTTCAAGACTATTTCTTTCACTAATTTTACTTTTTATTTGGATGACTTCGCTTTTCACGTACTAAGGTGCGGTGACCATTGCCTTTAAGGTTTTTCATTGAAACCTTTGTATTATCTCCAGGTTTGAATTGCTTGAGGTTCTCCATAGTTGGACGCCATAGGTCCATATTGGTTTTAATACGGTTTTGCACTTGTTGCTGAGGGTTATTCTTGGATTTGCACCCTAATAGGCAGTTCAGCTTGGAAAACTTCATGCCCAGCAACTTACGCTTATTAAAGCTATGGTTTTTCTAAGTTAATTGTCGATTAAGATGCATACCAAAGTATCTAACGGCTTCTGCTTGCGGGAGTGGTGTATTATTCAAAGTTACTGCTGGGATGTTCCTCTTCGGAGTGTAAATGTCACATGAGTGGACTTGGTTTTATTAACTTTGATACACCAGTTTCGTATCCAATCTTGCACATGGTTGAGAGAAATTTATAGGTTTCTTGATGCTATGTTGGGGTTTTCATCAGACGCCAGTACTACAGTATTATATGCGAATGTGGCGAGTTGTACAATTTGTGATATGAATATCCGCTGTAAACAACAGGTAGAGAGAAGGCCCTAATCCGCTTCCTTGTGGGGCTCCGTACTTTATTGTGTATAGGTCTGTGAGTGCGTCTTAAAATTTTACCTAGAACTGCTTGTCACTCAGATAGGGCTTTATGAGTTGATAGTAGATGTGGGGAAGGTTTTTCTTTATTTTGAACAATAACCCTTCGTGCTAGATCTTGTCAAATGCTTGAGATATGTCTAAGAACGCAGCAAAACAATATTTCTTTGACTCAAACGCTTACTATGGATTTGTGCGATGGTGCCGTGTTCTTCTCTGAACCCAAATTGATATTCTGGTATACGATTTTTTCCTCGAGAATAGGTTCAATTGTTTTAAGTAACAACTTTCCAAACATTTTAGCTAGTAGTGATAATAAGCTAATTGGACCGTAGAAAGTTACTTCCTCTGTGAGTATTATTTGGCCCACCTTCCACTAGGCCGTAAAATGGCTCAATCTGAAAATAGCGTTAAATGTGGCAATTATTAATTTTATTCCTTTTTTGGCAATTCTTTTGTGATTTTTCTTGGCGCTTTTGCGTTTTATTTCGGATCTAATTGTGGGCCGGGCTACCGCTACTTTAATCTTTTTAATTAGTAGACTTAGTTGGTCTGATACGTCCAAATATCGTAATTTTTCAATTTCTTCTAGAGTTAATTTAGAAGGGTGCGGTTCAAAAAACATTTGTTAAATTGGTTGTATCAGCTTTTTCTTGTTCGGTTTTAGCCTAGGTCCCGTTAGGATTCCTAATTGGGGGTATCCTTTATTGCGGTCTTTAATTTTCGCGTTGCTTTCCATAGTAAATAGTCCGATGTTTCCATAGCAGACAGAGTAAAGAGATAATCTGGTATAGTTTGTTTCTGGCGCAGTACTTTTAAACTTCGTGTTGCATTATTTAGTCTGTTTTTGC
This sequence comes from Sinelater perroti, assembly GCA_036346155.1. Taxonomy (NCBI): domain Eukaryota; kingdom Metazoa; phylum Arthropoda; class Insecta; order Coleoptera; family Elateridae; genus Sinelater; species Sinelater perroti. The sequence goes on along the minus strand of JARFIY010000254.1, from coordinate 16,518,164 downwards.
TGTTTGGGAATTTAGTGTTGCCAGATTCCGCAAAGTTTTCTTTTTTCAGCTATTGTTCTTTTTATTACCACATCTAGCATATTTTTTGAATTGCTGGTTTGCAATAGAGGGGTCGAGTCCCATGCCGTGTTTTATATGTTACAATTTAGGTGCTCTACTGCTTCATCGAGTTCATCTGCGACATTAAAAGATATTTCCAGGTTTATGTTCTTGTTAACTAGTTCTCCAAACGTGTTCTAGTTGGTCTTTTTATTATAGAATCTTACTGGTCTTTACCTGTAGATTATTTATAAATTTAGGGTGACTATGATCGGAGAATGATCTGATGACATGTTAAGACATTGTTCAATACTTAAATAATTTTGTGCTATGTTTTTTATAATGCAAAAATCTAGCAAGTCCGAAATATTTCTCCTATTTGTGGGCCAGTATGTGAGTAAGTTAAGATTATTTGCGATGAGTGACTTCAACAATTCCCGAGCTTTGATGATGTTATTCTAGCACCTTAATTTTAGTGTTTGGCATTGTTTCAAAAAACTGTATTATATATATACCTCGGACTATAAAAAATGTTTTCTAAATCAAAGGTTGATATTGTACACAAATAACGAAAAGAGGTCACAATTAACTTCCATGAAGGACAGTTCCTTCTTCACAAATTGACTTTTGCTGTCAAGCATACCCTGAATCACAGAAAAAACTGTTCTTTATTGTAAAAACAAAATTTTACAGTTTATTGCATGTTTCAAACACCCCTAACACATGTCTTACATAAAACAAGTTGTTCTGCGATAATTCTGAAACAACCTAAGATCCTCTTTTTGATATAATATTTTTTGTCCATTTTATTTGCAGTAAGGTGTGTCCATTTTCCTAAAAGTTACATTAACTGAATCATCGTTATTAGATACTATTGGCAAAATATCGTTCTTCTTATTTTGTTGAATTTTTTTTAATAGCTTTTGACAGAATTCGAACAGTTAGCTTAACTGATTTTGTTCCTGTTTCTACAATTGGGTTTGGTAAGAATTTTCAACTCTTCTTTCCCTTATATTTTGCTGACATTTTCTCTTTTTATAACTTATATTTAAAAATGGTAAAATTTCTTGTAAAATTACCAAATCAGAATATCCTATTGAGATTCTATAGAATCTGGTATAGCTGAAGTTGTTTCAGTAGTTTCTTCTGGAGTTTTTAAAGACGACAGACCTCAGTAACTTCACATGATGGGGCAAAAGGTGTAAGAGATTGGTCGGTCACAAGAGAACACAGCAGATTTTAGTCAAAAAAAAATCAATGTAGATTTATATTTTGACTAATCGGATCATTTTAAAACTAATTGTGGATGACCTTATTGTGCTAATCAACTCCACTATGGTGTAACCAGTTGTCAACTGCAAAGGTGTAGTGTAACGTTAAAGGATGAAATACGTAGACACATCGCGTTTGAAAGATTTTTTTCTAGAAACACAACGTGCCCAAAAATTTCGTGGTGGTATCAAAAACAAACAAACAAAATAAAACTACTGGTTCTTCACAACATAGTTTTAGCGACATCCATAAAGCTTCTAGAACCTATCAAAGGCTTGCTTCGGAATCTATTGTCACTGTCACACGTTCTTAGATTCTGAATCGAACCGTTAACAACAAGTCTTATCCTCTGGGACGAAACTTCTTTAGAAGTTTCCATCCGTTTTGTTTTCTCTTCGTCTTCGGGAACGAACTTTTTGGCTCTCCAAATCTCTTAAAACAATGGTAAGCAGCATGTCCTTGCTAATGCTTAATTCCTCCGACATCAATCGTAGAGTCAATCGCCAGCGTTTCTGACCATTCGCTCAATTATGTCTGTGGCCGATGGCTAACTCAATTCGTTTCTTTCTGTTGGAATGTAAATTACTTCTGAGATCGATCCTAGAGGCCTCCTTGACTATGCGCTGTTGTTCATCTTGTTAAGTCGTTTACTTGTCAATATACAAATTCTTTTCTGTAAGTTGCGTTTAATATAAACCCAAATTCTAAGACTTTCTCATCGCGAAAGGATTTCAACCAGTCTAGATTATGAGGCGCGTATATGCCTACCTGAACCATACTACCCTTAATATATTGGATCAATCACAGAACTGTTTAAACACCCCTTGTATGTCCAGAATCTGAAGTTTACAAAATCTGAACCATTCATAGAAACTCATAGCAGTCATCCACGATTAATAGCAGATAATGTTTACCAGATTTTTGGTATGTTGCTTGGAGTGTCCTAAAAAATCTTGAAAAATACTTATACTTGTCTATAAAAATTGATTACAGCCACTAATCGAACGCAAGAGTAAAGTTAGTACCTAAGAACTTTATTAGCTTCCGCGCGGTAGTCAACGCCGTTTTATTATTTTTTATGAGCTAACTTGTAAATCTACTTAACATTTAAAAACATATACATCAACCGATGTATGAACTTTTTATCCAAACTTGTAATATATCAATTTATATGCTAATTTCTATATTAAACTTATTCTTTGCTTGTGTATATACAATAATTTCTTTATTAAAACTTATGTACGCTAAATAATTGCTTTAATTTCAATTGAACATGAAAGTAGTTCCTTTAAGTGCTAGATTTTTAAACAATATAAATTTAAATAATTTTCATGTTAAAGAATGCTTTGGTGTCAGGTCGAACACTGCAATCGAATTCGGGTTTTTTTCAAAGCATTCATATATTGGTTGGAGTTGGTAGTATCACCCTGTTTCAAGAATTCAATGTGCCCGTTTTAATTCCAAAGAATCGTCATCAGCATTTTTTCTGTCAGATTAAAATCCGAAAAATAGAAAGACCAGAAAATTATTAGAATTTGATAATAGATATCGCCGTGTGTGGTGCAGCATCCAAGTGCGTTCAATGATTGATCGCACACGTGTCTCTCTCTTCCTGAGCCTTTTAAGAACTATTTCATAAAAAGATTGATTTACAGTTTAGCCGGCACAGACCTCTTGTAGACGATTCCCTGACTGTTAAAAAAGCAAATGAGCATCAATTCGATTTTCGATCTGCTTATTCTTGTTTTCTTGGGACGGGGGGCAGTACACCACTCTCGACTTTGGCGTTTTATTTTGTGGTCCTACTCAATAATCCTGATTGACCTGTGATCATGCGACTGAAAATTTCTAGCTCTTTCTTAATGCGACACAAAAGATCAAAACACATCCCTTCGATTGATCTTTTGCTCAACCGTGAAGTTCTTTAGAATGATCTTGGTGCACAATTTTTTCTCATACTCAAATCCCATATTAAATTCTAATTAATGGTAAAGAGATTTAAATTTAACTTACTACTGATTATTCTCAACATCAATCGACGGTCTGACATCATTCCAAGGGTCGTTATTATTTTCATATTATTGACCGTATTTGAGATTGAAGGATTTTTCGCACAAAGCTTGTCTTCCATTTCTTATCGGCCTTGTGCTATCTGAACACGCCCTATAAGCTCTTTATTAAGTCCCGTAGGTTATATACTTATTGACTATTCATTGGGTAAACAATTAAAAGAAATATAGCTAGGCACTTCTCATAAATGGGTAGAGCCAAGATAGGCTACACCGTCTCTAGATTGTTAACAAAGCGACTTTATTCTTCTAAATATCAAAGCCTTATTTACTCATTTGCAAATATATTAATAGATTTAATAGAGTTTCTATACTAGACATTTTATGCGTGAAAAGTACATAAAAGCAGGACATTCCGTTAATTTCAACGATAAACCCATCGTGGGATGAAAATCCTCCTTATCACTGAGGGTATAGGTCTTCTCATGTCGAGTATCTTTGAGAAGATGTTAGAAATACCTTTTACTACAGCTGTCTTTTTTACGCAGGGGCGACTTAAGGTTTATGCTGCCACAGAGCCAAAATGTCAACTTAAACTTGACAAAGTGGTGGGGGAAAGAACATAGTCAATTTTATTGGAAAAACGCGTCGTTCTAAATATAACGAAATGTGTACATGAGTGTCTCATATACATATTGCATTTTCCAACAAAAAATATGATATATCAAAGTTTTCCAGACATATTTTCTACTATTATTGAATTTCTGCTTATTGATATTTATCGACACATGAGTGTTGTCTACGACAGCATCTGTGTGGATGTCAGTACTGTTAGGTAGTGGGAAAGAAGTAAAAATAAAGAATCCAACCGTAACAAATCTGCATGATTAAGTGTGTGGACAAAACAAAAGAATATCGCTGAAACTGTTGGAATCTCTTTTGAACGGTCTACCAAATTATTTGTGTTTCTATTGGGCTGGGTTTCATGCTTATTAGTCCATAAAATAAAACATAAAGAATAAAGATTTATTAGCAATTGTTAGCTCAACACTAAGAAGTCTGGGGCATGCTATTATGACGCAGAAACCAATAGAGTACAAACATAAAGGCTCGTAGCCCGAGAAAATCAAAAGCCTCCACTTCAACAGGAAAAGTAGCGATGACAATCTTTTAGGATTAGGATGGTGTATTCCATACTGAAAAAAATTAAAGATTAATTTTGGCAAGTTAGACTTGGAACTAAAGCAATTATTGCAGAAGACAAATGCAAGAAGTATTACAGCATTTAAAATGTGGCTTTTACTACATCCGTTTACAACTCGAACTTTGGTCCTTAAAATTTTTTTTTTTTGAAATTGAAGGAAAACTCGAATGAATGGTGTTAAAATAATGATGAAAAGTGTAGCACTGGCGTATAACTTCTTCCCATACATAATTAAGAAACTTGGTGAGTATTGGAGTGCATGTATAGAACCAACAAAACAGAAGATACAAATTATTTTTATTGACCTTTCAAAAGAATTGCTATCCATGACAACACACTTTTGGCAATGTTTATAAAACTCTTGGAAGCTGCCAGCAAAGATTTGACGTTCGGATTTCGGATTAAACTGGTACCACTAGGCCTCATTCTCTGTGATAGTACCTACCCAAATCTTTGCGGATGACCGCGCGCATCTGGTGTTTGCTCATTCGTAGAGTTGGTCACTAATATTGTGCTAGTCTGGGTTTCTATTTGTCGTTGCCCACTTCGAGCGTGGCTTATCCTCAGTCGTTTTTTTCTTATCGCAGAATCGTTTAAACGAGTCATAATACTTGCACTAACATTTTGCGCATCTTTGTCGCAGTTTTTCCTACTTAGTAGAAAAACTTGATGTTCACTCATTACTCAGTTGTACTGTGATCTTACCCCTCACACTGACTACATTTGACTGCCCCCAGAGGGTTTACCCTGACGATGATGTGTACTTCACACTAGATGTCTTTGGAAAGCCATGCGCCTGCCCGAACTTTTTAGACACAACGCGTATAGTTTATTCATATACCTTACTTATTAATAAATAGAAATAAAGACAAATTCATCGTTGTTTACAATTTTAGATGCCTCCTTTTATTCTGTAACTGAACGCTTTTTACTGACTGTTAGACGATCATCTCCTTGAATATTCTACAAATATATTTGCTTTTTGTAGTAAAATTTTTGACATTATTTGTTGGTACATCTTTATTTAAATATGTCTGACACAGCAGAATCAAAGTTACTTTCGCAGACATATAGGTGTATAAATAAGGTCTCAGCTTTTTTCTGCAAAATTAAAGTTTTATTTAAAAACAAACAAAAAAAGCTTAAGTATCAAAGTAATTCTCCGTTGGCATCGATGACCTTTTGCCATCTTTCGGTAGCTTGCGAATTCTGTGATGAAAGCTCACCGGCTTTAAGACGATAAAGGTTATCGATGCATTTTCGGACCTTCTTCTGTTTTGAAGAGATCAGCCAAGTGATGCTGTAACGACCGGAATATAATGATAAATCGAAGGCCATGTCTGGGCTTATACGCAACATGTGGGAGAAGTTCTTACCAAACAGCGAAGATAGTTCTTAGTCGCTCCCAACATGGTGGGCATTATCCATGGAGCAGGACAACCTTTGCGACTGGCATCTTTTCGTTGCGTCGCTCAAATTGATGAGTTGCTGGTACGATCCGCCTAACTGTTTCACCTGGTTTCAAGAGTTCATAGTCAACATCTTTCCAATCCCACCAGATACAGAGCAAATTCTTTGGCTGTTTGCTTTGGTTTGTCGAAGGTTTGCGGTCTACCCATGATTTTGCGCTTGGGATTGTCGTAAAGATCCATTTTGCCGAATAATTTTATGCAGAAAATCCTTTTTCGGTTCCTTGAAAGGAAATGGGTGCTGTACGCGTCGATTTTGTCTTCGACAGTTTATGCGAACCCATTTGCCTTCTTGTATCTTACCCATTGATGCAAACGAGGAAATGGCTGGTAGTGACGCCAAACTGTTCCAGCTTTTCAGTTTGCGCATTGTTGATCCAGCATGTCTGCAGCTCATCCGTGTCAAATGTTTGAGGCGCCCACGCGTGGTTGATCTTCAAGACTAAACTCTCCTCCGCGAAATCTTTGGTACCACTTTTGCACGTTGATGACTTACAGCATTCTCACCATATCAGCACAAATCATTTCGGTGGTTCAGCAGCGTTTTTCTTAAGATGAAACGCGAAGTGGATAGAAAATCGAATATGCTCTTTTGTGATTGCCATCGTGAACACAGCTGATTACTGAGGTTATGTGCATCAACCGCCAAATCGCATGATGTTTCGCAAGACCAAATGTCATTGCTTTAAAACCGCAAGAGGGCGGACTAATACGTTACATATAAACGGTGATTTGCGTCCTGTGAAATCTAAAGCTGAGAACTTATTTATACAAGTATACATATTCTACAACTCTTTTAGGTTCGAGGTAACACTATTGAGTTGTCCTGACCTTAACATATTTTGAATCGCAGTTTATTCTTGCGTTTTATTGAGTAACAAGTTTTTTAAGGTTTCAAGAAGTTCAAAACTCAGCGAAAGTAATTTTACATTTACAGGACCATTTTTCTAATGTAGACCCCGCTTTATATTGAAAATAAAATTAAAGTGATACCAGTCGGGTTAATGTAGCGCCCGATTTTACTCCGACGTATTTATTTGCCCCTGACAACCTGTCATTCAATCTGCTAACCAAAACGTACCGTCAGTCCCATTGCGACCATCCTTGCCTCGTTCACCGGGTCGGCCGTGTTCTCCAGGCAGCCCGTCGCGCCCGTTCCTTCCGGGCATGCCGTCAAAGCCCGGCTCTCCTGGCACGCCGTCTCTGCCATCCAGACCTGGCTTGCCTCGCTCCCCCTTCTCGCCTGGCGCTCCGGGAATTCCTTAAACACATCTTAACATCTTAACAGAAAAATAAAGCTAACAGAGAGTTATCAATTTAAGAAAGTCTTGATTGTAATGCCATAATTATTATGCAATTATTATCTAAGGAGAAGAATTGGTTGCCTATCTGAATTTATTAATTAGTTACTGAGAGTTATATATAATTTTTTTTGCGCTTAGGGTATGTCTTCCTTAATGGATCCACGTTCACTGCAGCCTATGGCTTATTGTGATTATCCTAATTAAATAAATTCACAACCAATTTGTAATTGATGTCCCCTGAATCAGCAGATACAGGTCCTTTACAGGGTGTGTCTGGAAATTTTCCGGTTCCACGATTGATTTCCCAAATATATGTTGCCTTTTCCTACGCAGCGCATTGCACTTGCATAGGATGTGTAAGGCTGTTTCTGGTTCCTTGCTACAAAGTCTGCATACAAAGTCACCAATGAATTTATCAATTTTCCGTTCTTTTACAGTTGCATGTCCTGTAAGAAACCCTATGGTTATCTTTAACTGTGGCCTACTTAGGTTAAGGAGTTCTGCAGCTTTCTTTTGGCAAAGTCCCTTATTGAAGGTTTTGCTGAAATAATGTACTGGTCAGTTCTTCTAGTACATTGGACGATGAGTGCGTGCCCTCTCCTTAATAAAGCTTCGGACAGGACTTCGTAAAATTCCTAAAGCAAGGTTCTGGGCCTATATAATTTGTTAACATGTTAATTGTTTGAGGTAGTGATAATTTTTCATTAATTGTCAAGCAAGTTAGTCGATGGTGTAGATTCTTAACGTAGATTTGACAATTAGTTTTTGTTGTAGTGTTCCAAACTCTCTTAGGTATGTTAAAGTTGGCCTGAGAATTGTGAAATCTGTCCTAAATATACTATTTCTGTTTATCAGGGGATGCAATAACTATTAGTGATTATATGCTTGAGTTGCATATTAATGTGATACTTCCAGATAAGTATATTGTCCAAATATTTAATGGCTTCTATAGTGAAACTTTGGGGAATAATTTTATTATTCTTCCTCTTCTTCTTAGATAAGCCTGCGGCTTGTTTATTTATCCAATTGCATCCCCGTCTTTAATCTTAGGATTCTAGCCATCGCTTCGGTAATTTGCCAGATTGTTTGCGCGTTAAAGTCTTCCTATCTCTTGCTATTCTTACAAGTCTGTCTTGTTTCATTCGTGACACGTGTTCGTTCCCCAGCGTCTTCTTCCTTCCCGTACCCATCTAACTATATCTGGTATGTCGCATGTTTGTCGTATTACCGCACTTGGGATTCTGTCTTAGGGTGTGCCCAGTTATTCCCCTTAAAATCTTCATTTTGGTTATTTTTAGCAGCAAATGTCATTATTAGTCACACAGATTTTATATATACGTATCTTACTCTCTTTTGTATATGTTTATTGTTCTATATGGTGTCTTTTAATTCTGCAGATATTCTCCTAGTCTTGTTTATTTGGTGTCTTACTTCGCTCATCCTATCTTGATGCGCTGACACGACATGGCTTGTTCAATTATAGTGTCATCTATGGCTAATTTGCAGCGGATTGGGTCTTTTGATATTGCCATAGCCTTTGTTTTATGTGCCGATATTTCCATGCTACATTTTGTAACAGTCAGATGGAAATTCTGTAATAATCTTTGTAATTCATCTTCGCTTTCAGATGTTATTACTGCATCGTCCATGTAGCAAAGTATTTTTATTTCTCATTTAGTAGTTTTACATTTTTGCCCGGGCGTTTTGACACCATCATTGATTTTATCCACCACAAGACTGAACAGCAGTGAACTTAGAGAGTCACCGAATATTCTGGTAGCTGCTGGTCTTCTATCCAGCTGTAGTTAATTAACATCTTTGTCATCGTGTTTGTGTTAAATTACTCTATTACCCTAATTATTTCAAGTAGAATATCTTTTTTCCACAATGTTAATAACATCTGCAAGTCTAATTCGGTCGTAGGCTTTGGTCAAATCTGTAATACATATAAACGCTGGTTTGCTAAATTATATGGCTTTTTTATGATTTGTCGTAATGTAAATATAGAATCTGTGACGTACTTATTTTTTTCTGATTCTCTGCTGTTCTTTATTAATTGTGATGTATTTTAAAATTACGTTTTTGATGGTGCGAGTACATAATTTCTTCGGCCATTGTGTTCCTTTTAAGAGGTATGTATCATTTATTTTCTTTTTCCTTCTTCTCAGCATTCTCCATATTTTCGTTTGAGTACCATATAAATCGTGTTCCCTATCCGCAGTGAAACTGGCCCAGGAATCGTTTTGGTGTTTTGCTGCATTCGTCTACGTTTAAATATTTTTGCACATTTGAGTTTTAAGCCAAAGTTATTTTAATATATCTAAATATAGTTTATTCGATACACAACACCCAAGTAAAAAGCAAGAGATAGTGGTGCAAATAACATGAAAAGCAGATACAAAACAATATGGACTGCTAGAATTCTCTCAAACTAACCTCCAAGCTGTTAGGATAGTAACCAAAGATAATTCTGGTAATATCGTCATGTTTACCGTATATTGTTTTCCAAGTTATGCAATGAACAAAGAACAACTCGTAAATTACATTAGAAAATCGGTGAACGCTGAAAATTTCGTTTACACATCCCGAGAGGATGACAAGTGACTTATGTTATTAGACATCTAAACCTACGTACTGACCTGCAATTAGCCAAAAGACCACCCAGATTATTAAATTTCTTTATATTGATAGGTTTCCTCAAAATCGTTTAATAGTGCAGTGCTGTATTACCTCTCTCATGATAAAACAAGGCGCGTTCAAGTTCTAAGGCGCCCAAATTTTTTTTCTCGGTAGTGGGAATAAGTAGAAAGATGCAGTTACTTTTAAAAGACGTTAGAAATATTTCTAAATTTGTAGTATAGGTGTTAAAACTATATAATGTACACAAGGCCAATTATCGTGATTGCAGTAGTGTTGTTTTGTATACTTCAAATGGCGCCGTTTGGTGTTTAGAAAAACCTCAACGAAATTCAACACCAATTCAGTGAAACGTGCGACCGAAAGGCGTTCTGGATATTAAAAATGTGCGTTCGCGGGTGCGAAAGTTTAAAGAAGGTCGAGAATTGTGTAACAATGAACGAACCAGCCGGACCGAAACCATGATTGCACGAATGGAGCAAGTTGTTATGGAAGACCGTCGACTAGGAGTGCGTGATATCGCATCTAAATCTTTAAGATCTCTAGAATTTTTAGAGTCCATTTTGCATAATGGTGTAAAAATATGGGAAGTCTCTTCAAGATAAGACCCATGAATCCTGACCGACGAACACAAGACAATGTGGGTGGCAATGTCTCAGGATATGTTGACACGTGATGTGGTCTGGCCATGAAGGACACTCTCCGTGGCCGCTCATTTTCCAATAGAGCCGCTGTTGCAGCAACGATTTTTCGGTAAGTAAAACACACCCCTTAAGAAGTGCTCTTAGCAGCTCCGGAATCATGGCGATACGTTGTGAAAAATGAGTACGTCTAGAGAACTTTCTTAGGTAAGCACTTTTTCAGAAAAAAAATTTGGTAGGTCTATCCTAGTTACTGTTAATATCAGTGCAAATAATAAAGTTAATCCAGAGTATTGTTAAAATTGAATCTTCTTCAAAATCACTCATTGGAGGGCGAATACGACCTAAACAATCAGTTCAGAAAAACGCTTGAGGTATTAAAGAGTACTGTCCAGCTACTATCAAAAATAAGATTAGACAAAAAAGAATGCTCACCCGGCACAACAAACTTAAAGAACTTATACAACTAAGCAATTTAATACGATCTATACTTATCAGACATCAAAGCTATTCAATATTCTTTATGGGAGGCTACAATGAAAATAACAGGATCATAGATACATGTCCCCTATTAGGACTGAATATGACGAATGGGTAAGAGATGACAATGAAATTTTCTATTGGAAATTACGCCTGCCCAGTAAGCCCACATTTACAAATATTTTGATATCCCTATATTAAATTTTAAAATTCTCTAAGGTTTACTCTCATTATCGGAAAAATCCTAAAAGAACTAAAAAATGGGGGAATCAAGATGAACAAAACTATTTTTAACGCTACTTGAAGGCTTGGACAATTCTGATACCTAAACTAAGCAAACCACTAACAAAAGTAGAGTCTTACTGAGCTATCAATCTACTGCCAATAGTAGATATTTGGAAAATTCTTCTCGCAAGCACTGTTGCCTCTCACAGATGAAAGGGAATAATATCAAAACGCCAATTTGGATTTCGTTAACATTTCATTGTCGAGCAGATAACCATGAATTGAACAACAAAAGATATTGAATGGCAGCATTTATAGATTTAACCCAGTCCTTTGATAAAGCGTGCCACTTAAGCCTTTTAAACAAAATTAAACGTAGCTTACCAGATACATTCTTTGTAAAAATTAAATCTTATCTAATAGACACCCTCTAGAGGGATATAAAGATGCCTATTACATATAGAGCCCCCCGAGTATTGTACTTGATTCACTGTTATATCCGGCCTACCAACGACCAGAAGTACAATAATTAATACTTTTGGCGATGACACGGTATTAATAGATTTACATCACGATCTATTTGTTGGCTTGAGATACAGAATCACCTTAGCAAAACATAAGAATGGATCAAAGTATGGCGCATTTGAGTTAATGTCCAAAAATCTGTTCATGTGGCATTTATAACCCGAAGCCCCAAAAAGAGGAAATCAAACACTTCGGCATCCATCTGGATGGACGGCTAATATGAAGTCCACATATACAGCACAAGAAACCTTTAGAAAATACTATTGGCTTATGGAATTCACAACTCTCTTCTAAAAACATGCTGTTCATGTACAAGGTCGTCATTAAACCCATTTAATGCTATAGTATTTATATGTGAGGTGCACCTAGTAACTTTAGCTTAGCAAAACTACAGCGCTACTAATCTAAAAACTGCGAATAATAGCCAATGCTCAATGGTTTATACCAGGTATTACATACAGACCATCAAGTTGATACGGTTCAAGGGACAGTAAAGGAATATATATAATCATCCAAATTCTTTAGTAGCCGAACTCTTAATGGCCAAACCGATAATAAGACGTAAAGGGCACGACCCGCTGGATCTACCACAACACGCCTAAGCTACAATTTTGTTCCCAAATTGTCATAACTAATATATATTGTTTTTTAAATGTTCGTAAAGTTTGCCATAGAGTAAACTCACGCTGTTTTTCCTTATATTTTATACTTATACTGCTTCAAGAATGTAAAAGATTCTTGGAGTTGAATGTAAAGAACAACATGTTCAAATAATTAATTATTGCGTGCATGTATATCTTCGTTATTTCTAAAAATATTTGTATCATTAGAAAATAGTGCTACTAAATTTTGTGCAAGATATTAAATTGTTGAATTTAAGTGATTTAGGTTCAGCATTTGAAAGAGATAAAAGGACTCATTTATATTTTAAACCTTCTACCCAGACATCTGTGTGATGTTTAAAAATTCCACTGTTATTTACTTTCGCACTGCATTAACTGAATTCCATAATACTGCACAGTTTTTGGAATAAAACTTAAAGAGACAAAATTATATGGTTGATGTTAAGGCGTTTAAGGATGACACTTTCGAAAAAAATTTTATATAGCGTAGAAAGCAAACATTTAGGACGATGGAAACTGCAGATAAATCATCAAAAGGTGTAGTTTTGATGTGGTAGACATTTATCTTAATCGGCATTGATCAAATAACAGGAAAGATAATCAAGGAACTTCCTCGCAAAGGCTTTGTTATGATTACAATCTTATTCAATTCAGTCCTGCGTTTAGAGTACTTTCCGTTACTTTGGAAGGTGGCTCAAGTGATTCTTATATTAAAACCTGGGAAACCACCCAACGAGGCTGCTTCATATAGGCCAAATAGTTTACTATCCATACTTGGTAAACTATTAGAAAAATTGCTAGACAAAAGACTTACGCCAATCATCGAAGAGATGAATTTGATTCCAGCGCATCAGTTTGGATTTAGAAGGGAGCATTCAACCATAGAGCAGGTCCATCGAGTAGTCAACTTAATAAATCAATCTTTGAAGAAAAAGTTACTGCACAGCAGTCTTCCTCGACGACAGCCAAGCATTCGATAAGGTGTGGCACGATGGCCTGCTGTATAAATTGAAAAGATCGCTACCACATTCATATTATATTATAATTCAATCATACTTAGAAGAAAGATACCAGATAAAATATGATCAAACGCTCACTAAAATACATCCAATTAGATCAGGGTACCACAGGGAGCGTCCTCGGACCCTTTTGTATATCCTTTTACGGCTGACATGCCTACCAATGATCAGTCGCTCACAGCTACGTTTGCGGATGATAAAGCAATCTTGGTGAAACATAAAGACCCAGTCAGAGCTGCAATAACGCTACAAAATCACTTAAATGATATCGTAAATTGGACCAAGAAGTGGAGAGTTAAAATAAATGAGTCTAAATCATACCACATTACGTTCACAAAGTGTAGAGGCAACTCACCACAAGTTTTCATTAACAACAATCCATTACCTCAAGTAACAGAGGTCAAATATCTAGGAATGCACCTTGATAAGGGGCTGACATGGAAGCCACATATTTGGAATAAAAGAAAACAACTTGGCACCAAATTTAGCAAACACTACTGGCTACTGGGCAGAAAATCCAAATTGTCAAATTGTCTCTCAGGAACAAAATTGTTAGTTTACAACGTCGCGTTCAAACCAATTTGGACTTATGGTGTCCAACTATGGGGAACTGCAGCCAACACTAACATCCAAATTATCGAAAGATATCAGTCAAAAGTCCTACGTGCTATGTGCGATGCTTCGTATTTTGTGAGGAATGCTGACATAATGAGTGATGTGAAAGTGGACACAGTTAAGGAAACTATTAGAAAGTTTAGTGCTAAATATCTAAATAAACTAGAACATCATAGCAACGTCTTAGTGATCAACCTTTTGGACAATAGTGACAACATCCAAAGACTAAACAGATTAAAGCCCCTTGACCTGCCAAATAGACTTTAGTTGTAGTTAATGTTTTTATTATTATTATAAATATAAGCAACAACTATATTTTAAGATAACACTGAGTTAAGGTCACACATACTACTCAACCCACAAGTCACACATTAAATTTGCTTATTGTAAGTCTTTATAGATTGCAAATAATTAATAAATTAATAAAAAAAAAATGTATCTTAATCGTATTGAAATGGACGACCAGGTATGCAAATGGTTTTTCGATTAGATTGATTATGAAACCATAGTCACGTGCAGTGTATGTAATTATTGAGTTCAGTTATAGAACTGTTTCAATTTAATGAGGTTACTTTGCAGAAATTAGCTTAATATGTAATTTAAAGTTGTTCTGCAAATGTATTGCTTGCATTTTTATTAGTAGCTTAAATACCATTTGGTGTTTTTATAGTGCCTACATTTTTTTATAGTTCAATTGAATGGCCGGGATTATTGATTAAATTTAAAAAAAAAGTCTTTGCTTTTTGCTATTGTGTTCTTATTTGGCTTTTTCAATCCTTGTGCCTAAATGCAGCATCTACTAATATTTCGATGGTTTCCACAAACAATTTCAGTACCCTTATCTAGAGTAAGGATGTTATATATTTAATAGAATTCTAGATTTCTATGACTGGATATTTTGGAAGAAGTCCTAGTTTACATACCCAGTTATCATTCGAGGGTGATAAAATCTAGTAGAGAAAGCCATAAATACCGGGATTGTTTAATAATCACAGTGATGAGGAGATTTACTACTGTAGAGATAAGTACGAGGTCTGTCTGCCCAGCTAATGTTAATGTAATGAAAGCAATTTGCCAGGGCCGCGATGTAATCTGGTAGCCGATGAGAGTAGACTATGATGCGCATGCGTAAACAAAGACGACTCAGTTGGAAGTTAGGTAAGTGAGGACATGTAGTGTGTGATGATCGTATTTGCAATGACTGAGCAAGTAGAGCAGCCGATCTACATCAAATTTTATGTGAGGCTGGAATATTTATCCGCAGAAGCTAGTGAGATGACTGAGAAAGCTTTGGGAAACGCTTCAATAATTGCAGCGGAAATAAAGTAAAACATATGTTTGCCTATAATATCTTCTATTTAGAGGGTTTAGAAGTGTTCTCCTCAAAATTCCGATTGTGTCGCAGATTAAAATGCGCGCTTAATGTCCGTCAGATGGTGTTTGAACACACAGAAGAAAAAAATGTGAGTTATTTGTGCAGTGCTGTGAGCGTAGTTGTGGATAAAGCGTAAAACCAACAATATCGTAGCACGAAGTTGCAAGTTCGTAAACATCGGAATTGAAGGGACCGCAAGGACTTTGCTGAGAAAGATAAAAGCAATGAGTGGCTGTCAAATATGCAAAAGCCACATATTATCCAGCGTGTGTTCTACTTGATATTGACAAGTACGTATATTACCATCATCCAATATGACTTGAAGCTTTCAATGATTTTTTCTCCATACTCTCATCGATCATTAAAACTAGAAATGTTCTTTGTGTGTCTTGTCACAGCAGACAATGCCAGTTTTTGGAACGGCAACTCAATGGAAACCTTTGTCCTAAAAGTCACAGTCTGGATTGTTTCAAAACAAATGACCATTATTTATAGGGAATAGGAGGCGGTTCGATGAAGGCCTGAATATTTCTTTGTGAAAGCATTACCAGCGAATAGTACCGCGATTTGCTGAAGAGGCCTCGCCGACATATTCAGCAACGTCGCCACTGGAAATGAAAACGCGACACGTTGCTTTAACATAACAATGTACGATCACAGGTCAGGTGCAACACCGTTGCCACCCTATAAGCTCTCGGGTACACCGTGTTGCTTCTTACTTCATGTTGTCGGATCTTGCATTGAGCACTATATTCTGTCTGATACAATAAAAGTTGCAGTGTGTGATAAAAAATTTTCCTCCATCCACTTCAGTCAGTTGCCCACAAGTGATACCGCACCACACTCAAAGAAGGGTTTGGGGCAGCTTTATGAAAATTACCGGAGCGGTGGCTAAAAAGTATAGATATTGAATGATGTGATATAAAATGTGTGCTCTCTCTTCTTAAAAAACTATTCACAAAAAAGCAGTTTTAGTGACAATCATTTCTGAACGTTCCAGGTATGTATTTAAATATATGTACGTCATCATTTGTCCTCTGTCTTGTTTTTCTTCTAAGTTTTATTGTTGTTTTTGTATACAGGCAGATTAAATTCATTGTAATTATTACGTTTTTTATAATACTCCTATACATTCGCGGTACCTGCTTTTACTTTTCTTGTTATAAATGTTATTTCGTATACTTGCTTCTTAATTGTTTTTATTTGTCCTTAATGTTTATTCTTCATTTATTAAATTTCCTTTCGATGTACAGTTTTTAATTTTGTTAGCTTTTGTATAGCTTTCTTATCTATTTTTTTTGTTTTGTCTCAATATATGCCTTTTACCATGTTTTACTATTTTTTCTTACTTTAAATTAGTCTCAATAATATTACTTACTACTTTAAATTCTAGCACTTTCTATAACAAACTAATTTTAAAATAAAATAGAACATGAATGGACCAAAAGAGAAATATTTGGAAAAATATAAAACAGAAAGAAATTGTGTATTACTTAAAAAAAACTAATTGTTACGTTAATTAAAACATAAAATGAGAAGGGAATTAGATGGTAGAATATAGGAAGAAAGGCCTACGAACTGATAGGTTAAGGCTCTCATACGTTCGCTCTTTCTGCCCGGTCGTCGCGCACCATCTCTTATGCGGGGCGATGTAGCAAGCACCGCGCCTAAGACGACCGCCATTATTAGCCCTTGTTCGAGTGAACGCACGTACTCAATTATTTTTAGTGACTGAGTAGGCCACCTGCCAGGCATCAGAGAGCACCGGGAATTGAACCCAGGTCCGTCAGCATCGCAGCCCGTCCTCAACCACGGGACCACGCTGGTTCTGGTAAAACGAATATGGGAAGCAAAAATATAAAGTGAGTTAAAAACTCTTGTTTCTTAGCGGATGGGCCTGGTGATATTGCTTAAAGAAATATAAAATAGATATTATAATGTTCCCCCACTCATTGACTATTAAGACAACTATAGCGTTTCTCCACAATATACTGTGACGACCAAAGTAACATGAGCATTCGATTGAAGTAACGACTGTTATTGAATGCCTAACGTCTAATAGTGATACATCTACTGACATTTATCAATACATGGGTGCTGTTTGTAGCACTGCCTGCGTCTGAAAGAATAAAATTCAAGTCTGCACAATTAGGATCGATGTTGTCGAGTCGTAACACATGTAGACAAAGTGATTTGTTCTAATCGCTGTATGAAGCAGAACAATATCACAGGACAAGCAAATGCTCTAATTCTTCATCAACATAATGAAGAAACTTGGTTCAGCGTTGGTGTTCTCGCATCTCGTCTCTTGCATCTCTCGCCTCTCGCGCCTCTCTCCCCTCTCTCGCTTCTCGCGCCTCTCGCTCCTCTTGCATCTTGCGCGTCTCTCTCGCCTCTCTCGCCCCTCGTGTCCCTAGAGACTTTCGCTCCTCTCGCTTCTTTAGCGCCTCTCACGCCTGTCGCTCTTCACGCGCCTCTCGTGCTTCTAGCACCTGTCGCTCCTCATGCTCCTCTCGCGCCTCTCTCGCTTGTCTCACCTCTCGCGCCTTTCTCTTCTCTTTTGTTTCTCTCTCCCCTCTCTCACTTCTCGCGCCTTTCGCTCCTCTGGCGCCTTTCACTTCTCTAGCGCCTTTCGCGCCTCTCACGCCTGTTGCTCCTCTCGCGCCTTTCAGGCCTCTCTCGCCTCTCTCTCCTCTCTTGCCTCTCTTTCCCCTCGCTCACTCTTACCCTCTTTCTATCATCTACTATTTTTCCTCCTAAGCCCCGGTCTTTCGTATAGATACACATCGTTTGTTACTGTATCGTCGGTTCGGTTTTCCCCTTTATAATTTTTTATCTGATAATTTTAGTTCATTCTTAGCCATGATTATTTGACAACTTAGCAATTTTGAAAAAATATTTAAGAGAAAAGTGGCAAACTCAGATAAAAATATTCCAGCGCGTTAGATAATCAATACATAAAATATATCAAATATACCCATGTCTACAATGTGAATTTTTTGCTGCATTTTTTATGCTGCTACCTTCCAGCATTCCCGCCCTTAAAAATTAAACAGCAAAAGCTACTCGCCCACCCCAGCAGAAACTATCGCTTGTGCGTCATTAATGAATGAAGAGGCGTGGAATGCTGTGTAGGCCGAAGCTTTTTGCTTTTCAGCGTACCTCGGAGGCCTATTGGGCCGGGTTTTCCGGGAAAGCCGGTATCGCCGCGCTCGCCCTTGATCCCAGGAATGCCCCGCGGCCCGTCGGGGCCGGGAGGGCCGGCGGGGCAGTACTCCTTCGTAGCCGAACAGAATCCTTGTATGGCTAACATCTGAAATCAAAGTAACGATAAGTCGATCGCTGGAAAACTTCCCAAAGTTGAGGATTACAGAAACTTTGTATCGATTTAAACGTACTTAGTCTGATGAAAATAAAGTTAAAGTAAAAGGAAACCAACCATAATGTTTTTGTTTTTGTTTTTTTGCTGCTTGTACTTAAGAAGCTTGCGAAGCTCGGAAAAAATTCCTACAAAGTTTATATTCTTAATTGCATTAGGGCCGGTCCGCACAAACCATAATTATCCCGTGCCAAAATATTTGAGCATTCGGTTTCTTTTACCTTATCAGATTACAGAAAATATTTTTCCTCTTCTACATTCACTCAGATTCGTCGCGGGTCGATGCTTACCTTCGACCGATTTAAGAACGACAAAAATAGTCAGATTGCAGTTAGCCGTGGCAACGCGTACTTTTACTTGCCCAAGTTTGTCGATGTGTACTAGCCACGGATTGTGTTTTTATTTACAAGTCGCAACCCTAACATCTATTTATGTCCATTATAAATTAAATAAAAGTACTCTTCTGTAATGTTGTTGATAAATGCGTATTTACTGTTAAACAAATTTTATAACTCTGTTTCAGTACATTTGAATATTATTTCGGGCTCATATGCATAAATTCAAGACTTGTCACCTGTGGCGATGTTGTAAACGACATTTGAAGCACCCCGATCGTATTTTTTGAGTATTTCTTTCCACCAATCGTCACGGGCCTGTTTTTGAGCAATCGTTAACTTATGCGGGATCCAATGGGTACACAACTTTTCCACGGTTAAATGTTCATGAAATATCGAATATATGCTAATTATACTAATGCAGAAGGCTACCTGAATTTTACGATGTTAATTGACGATCTTGCTTTATCGTTTCGCGCACGTCATCGACGTTTGCTGGCACCATAGCTGAGTTCGGACGGCCTTCTTTAAATTCATCCGCCAGCGAACTACGAGCACGATTAAATTCATTGAACCAACGACGTACAGTGGCTCTGTGTGGGGATTTATCACCAAAAGCCGAAATTAGTTTATCAACGCACTATTCGTGAGATAATCCACGTCGAAAGTCATAAAAAATCATCACACGAAAATTTTCAACTTAATAAAAACAAACCAAATAGCGCTCGTATGACAAAACGTTCTGAGTACGTATGGCGTGAAAAATGTCAAACTGTATGATGCAAACGTCAGATCGCATCTATCAATATTGCCAATTCGCAATGGATATCGTGCACTCCTTCCACTCAAGTAAACCGCATCTTCTTGCATAGTTTCCCATTTTGTCCGCAACTGTACTCGCGGCACAGCACGACTGACTTACAATTTTGGTATGCAGACTTTGCTTAGATATTTGTGTAATGATGAAATATCAGACGGTATCTCGCATTGCCAAAATTAATTCTGAATACAAATTTTAGGGCAGCAACGACAAGGAAAATTTAATTTGTTCAGCACTCTCCACCTTAGAGGACTCGGCTAAAACCTCCGCTGGAATCCAAAGCAATGCAGCGCTCCGCGTTCCGAGCCGGCCGAACTAAGAAACAACTCCACAGTACAAGTTGTCCGAACTCGATGAAGCTGAAAATTTAATTAGAGGAATTTGCCTGCAATTCATTATCGGGCTCGTTAGACGCTCGCGAGGTGTGCGCCCGCCGGGCGAAAAAAACGGCGCCGGGCGCCCGCGGAGCGGGATGTTTGCGCAATGAGGAATAACGGCGCATAAATCCTTAATCCGCACGTCAAACTGGAACCGCGCGCCAAGAAAGCCGCCGAGATTTGCGGGAAATGGGTTTCCGCGTCGCGCGGCGCCGAATATTCACCTGCGAAATGACTTTCCGGATTTATAAGGGAATAAATAAAACATCTGTCACGCCGCTGAAACATTCGCTTTGCCGAAAGCTTTGCGCGCGATGTCGGTCCGCCTTGTAATTGACCCGGTTTGCTTCAATTTGTTCCGATGCTGGTTAGGCGCCGGATTCCGCTTCCAATCAAATTTATTCAAATTGTGTTCTCTTAAGGATCATTAACGAAAAACGATAATTTGAACCTTCATTAGCCTTGCAAATAAGAATTAGCAGATGCTGCAAAGGTAATTACGTTACATGTGTAAGTTAAAGTTTAATTTTTACAACAATAATAAAGATGACTTATAAACACTAAAAGATTAATCACATTAACAAAAGCAAATGTCTAAGAAATATACAGGGTACGCCGGAAAGTAATGAGTTGTTGGGTCTGACGGTTGGTGGGGAATGTCAGGTAAACGATTTAATCCAACTCATTTGTTTTTGAGCGACAAAGTCGAGGCCTCTGCTGACTATATTGAACATTAGTGTGAGCTCGACTACACCGACGTCAACCTTGACCACATGGCCACCTGAGAGAAGAACTTCAAGACTTCTTGGAACCGGCCACCTACCAGGAAATCATTCAGATGATTCAAGCGCCGAAGCTGCGCAAGGCTCTGGTAACCGATGGCATCCCGAACTGTGGGCTGCAGGCTCTCTCAAAGAAGGCAGTCGTCTGAGTGTTAAAGATAGCCAACGTCGTCCTTCGCTTCCGTCACTTTCTGAGCCTGTGGAAGGTGGCGGACGTGATAATAAGACATATTTTCCAACATTTAACACACTTTACAGGTGTCGTTCTTATTTTAGTACTCCCTCATAGTTTCGTTACTCAGTGTTAAAGACAAAGAGTCCAGAATGACCCACGCCACTAATTCCATTGCCGAATTCTACCGTGACAGCGACGTCTTCATAACAGGGGTGACAGGATTTCTAGGAGAAGCCTTGCTGGAAAAACTTTTGAGAGCTTGCATCACCATCGGCAGTATCTACGTGCTGATCAGAAAGAAGAAAGGGCTGGATCCTGGCGAGCGCTTGAAGGAATTGTTGGATAACCCGGTGAGTAGGCAGAGAACTGGAAAACAAAATTTTAATGTGCGCTGCAGGTTTTTGAGCAGCTGAAACAGACTTCTCCAGAGCATTTTAAGAAAATACGCATAGTCTCAGGGGATATCACCGAGCCCGATTTGGGTTTAAGCTATGAGGACAGAAGAGCGATCGTGGAGAATGTCAACGTAGTTTTCCACTTAGCAGCTAGACTCGAGTATGTTATTTTGTACTTTATTTTTTGAAGGGCGTATTATTTACAATACTACAAAGTTACAAAGTTTCATTTTTGTATTTTTGTGTTTCATTCAACCGTTTTTATATCACTGGATATCTACTTTTTGGAAACTAAAAGCTTAGAATTTTTAAAATATAATTCGTAAAACAGTTCTCAGACGGTCTTGGATTATTGCTACGTCCGCAATATATGTGTTCTTCATGATTGTCTTCAAACAGAAAAAAGTCTACAGGCGCTAAAACAGGGGAATACCGAGAATGATCGAGAACAGATACGCCATGGTAAGTCTAGAATTAACGCACACAGATCGTGTAGTCCTGTGCAACTCAACCGAACAGGCCGTGGAAAGGGGAGTTCGCAAATTTATTAAACAATCAACATTGTCTTGATTTTGGTTTGTACATGGAACTCTTTTTAGATTGGAGGGAAGACTGAGAATGTCACACCTTCGTTTATGCTTGGGTCTCGGATAATAATAATGCTTTTCAGCAAGAATGGACATCCGTTTTGCTTCCTGTTCATTTATCAGCTTGTGCAGCATAAACCAAAAAGAATTTTCTCTTATCCAAGACTTTGAGGACGATCATAGTTGATTTGTAACAGCATTATGTCTGCGATTTTTTTTATGATAGCTTTCGTCGCAACATTTCGTGCGTCTCCGTTGGCATTTTTCTAATTTGCAGCAGAACTTGATGTTTACACAACAAAAAAACATTCTGCTTCGAAGATAAAGAATTAGATTTGTAAGAAGAAACGGGCGCGACGGCGGGGGCAGCAGTCCCTGCACGCTGACGACCAACTGAAGCAAAGACGGCTAGCTGCCGAAGTCAGAACCACCGTCGCGGAATTCTGTAACGCTTTCTGAGAGAGAAAGCTAGAGGCTTTTGACGCAACCAACAATTTATTATGGAGAATGGTCAAGATATTGTGCAAACAACGTCTTCTTGTACTGCCCATCTATGGGGAGAACGGCATAGCGCACGCCATCACTGACAAGTCAAAGGTACGCCGACTGTCTAGAACACTAGTGCGACCTGTAAAATTTACACTACAAAAACAAATTCGTGCACTGCCACTGCGTTTGCATCATTGTCAATACTAACGCTTCCCGAATCAGCGGAAGGTAGCAGACGTCGTGCTTGCGAAGCCCGAAAAGTCAGGCGTATTTCTCCAGAACTATCGTCCCATCAGTTTCTTGTCGATCCTAGAGAAACTAGCGTAGCGCATTTTTCTCCACCGTTTAAGAACTCGAGCTACTAGCGGTCAACCAATTCACTCCCATTACCCACCAACTCCTCCGGGTGGTGGACCAAATTACGAAAAACTTCAACAAGAAGCAGTACAACGTCGCACCCTTCTTTAATGTGGCCAAGGCACTCACCAAGTTGTGCCACAATGAACTCATCTTAAGATGGCTTCAGAATCCATCTCGCTGCCTATGGTACAATTGATCTGGCCAGAAGTTTAGGATCAAGTTCGGCTCGGCACTGTCCGTCGTCCTCTACAATTTGTATGTGCGGAACAACCCAACGACCCTTTTACAACGATAGCTCAATTTGCAAATGATACAGCGGTATTGTCAAGCTCGCTGCGGCCCTCTCTGGCAGTATGTCGTATTCAGAAGGAGTTGGATAATGTAGAATAATAGTGTGGCAGGTAAAAAATCAGGATTAACTCCGAAAAGAGCGTGGAAGTCCTATTCTCCACCAAAAAAAATGAGATGGCGCGGTGACCTGGGTAACATCAGAATCTTCCACAGATCTGAGTGGTCTCCGGCAAAATATTCATCTGGAGAGTTCACGTGAAGAATGTCGTAAATAAAGCCAAAGCAATCCGGCAGGCCTTGTAGTTTGCTGTACACTAATAGCAGAACGTCACAATGCAACACATTGACAATCTACAAGACTGTAATTAGGCTCATTATGACATATGCCTACGCTGTAAATCTCCCAATTCGCTCTACAACTCCAGGACAACGTTCAGGGCTACGGAAATCCAGCTATAAGGTCGACAGGGGCGCCCGAAGAATTTGATTTCTCTATAAAGCGATGTGAGGTCACTGTAAAAAATAGGAGTTGGGGACTGGGACCCAGAGACCCCCAACATTGACAAGAAAAAAGAAAGACTCGCTCATGTTAAATCGTATCACATCGTTAGTACACAAGTGCGGTTGCTATTTCAAGTATCCAACTAGAAGTTTTACAGCTTATTATGCAATAGACGATATGGTGGCATTTTATGCCCCCATGCTTACTTACTTTACTTACTTAATCCTTATGCCCTTTTTACCGTTAGGTGTAAGGCAGGTGGGAGAAGAGTTTGTTATGTTGCTGTATACTTTTCTTTCCATAGTTTTCTGTCCTGGGCTACTTGTTTTATACCTTCCCAGTTTATTCCCTTGTTTGCTGATGCCTCTCTTATTCCTTCTTCCCAGGTTTTCCTTGGCCTTCCTCTTTGATTTTTACCCGGAACTCATGATTCATACACTCTTTTCACTAATCTGTTTTTGGCATACGAACACATGACCAAACCACCTTAATTGTCCTTCTTCTATTTTTCCATTGTAGGTTTTATCTTTAAGTCTTGTCTGTACGTTTCATTTCGGATTTTATCTCTTTTCGTTTTATTTTGTATCCTTCTTAGGAACCTCATCTCCATTGCATTTAGTCTTATTTTATGTTTTTCTGTCAAAGACCACGATTCACTACTATACATTATTGACGGTCTCACCACTTTTTTCACTACTTCTGTTTTTATTTTTCTTGGTACTTCTTTCTTTCGTAAAAAGTTCGTTTTCAGAGTATTGTAGATTCTCCCTGTTTTCTCCATTCTATCATTAATTTCTTTATCTATTTTGCCGTTGTTCTCGATTATTAATCCTAGATATCTAAAACTTTCTACCTGTTCAATTTGTTTTTCTTGTATTTTTATTTTGTGTGTTATATTCTCTCTGGCCACTACCATACTTTTAGTTTTCGCTATGTTTATTTTCATGTTTATTTTCCGTAGCTCTGTTTATAACATCTCTAGGTTGTATTGTAGATTCTCTTCTGTGTCGGCTATTATCGTCATATCGTCAGCGAACATGAGTTCGTTTATTTCTGTTTGTTGGCCCCAATGCTATTGATGTTAATTTCTTTCATATTATCTGCTTACATTATTACCTACTATTTTCAGCAATCGGTAGATAAAATGTCCATCTAAATATAATTAGTATTATGGTTATAATTACTAACATTGGAACTTGATCGCATAAAGCCGTTATCGTTAAATGTTTATGTTAATTTATCGGTTTGTGCTACCAAGACCGTTTATGTACGACATTTAGATTCATTTTTGCATATTATTAGATGTTACTGATTTTTATACGAAGTATACAAATCAGTCTGGTTGATTCATTAATCAAATTATGCAGAGTTATTAATTGTTTTTCGCATACTGGATGACCTCAAAACAGCCGGTTGTGCAAATGTTTTGGCCACCAAAAAAGTGACAGACCTATGCAAAAGTATAAAAAATTTAAAGGTAACCGTAAGGTGAAAAAAAACGAAATATTAATAATTAATTTTTAGAGTTTTGTATATATATATCAACTGCATATAGTACCACTCAGGAATACCTGGAGGAAATTGTCTACGACACAAACTATAGCCCCTACGCTATAATGGAGCTTGTTAAAACGCTACCATCGCATATTATAGCCAAAGTTGAGAAATTGCTGAAAGTAAGTTTTATTTATGCACTTACTTATTTCTCGGCTAAAATGTACCTTCTAGGAAAAGCACGACACCAATTACACGTATTCGAAGGGCTTAGCGGAAAAGGTGGTTGGGGAAGAAATGAAGGGATATCCAGCTGCCATTCTGCGCCCATCTTTAGGTGGGTTAATAAATGGCATGACGTAAATATTGCAAATTTCAAAATTTTAGTAAACTCTTCGTGGAAGGAACCGTTTCCAGGATGGCTGAACTCGCAATTTAGTTATACCGGTATTATCAAACCCACTATGCTAGGTTTGATGAAGTACCACTGGATAAACCCACGATCATTTTGCGACATTATACCAGTTGATATAGTTGTTAATAGTTCAATTGTGGCTGCTTGGTATAATGCGTTCAATAGGTACGTACTGACATAACAAACCTTTTTCTGGAAATATAAAAAAGACAAACAAACACTACTTAGTTAGCTACCCCGGTTTAAATATTTGTTAAAAAACAGTAGGGAAGAAAGCGGGATTATATATTAAAGCTTCTATTACTACTACCATGGGGCGTTATAGGGTAAAAGCAACCACATTTATGATTCAAGAAAGTGCCGATCAATAAAACAAAGCAAACTCTCTGAGAAATATTCAAATCTCAACTTTAGTTATAAATATAAGAGACATTTTCGGATATGTTTTTAAAGAAATCGACTATTTTTAATTCCATAGTTACATTCAGTTAATTTTCAGCTCAGATTCGGTGAAGGTTTACAACTGCACCAGTGGAAAAATTAACGGGATAAACTACCGTGATTTGTATGATCTGTCGGAAAAGTACATTTTGGAATATCCACCCAAACACGCTCTCTCAGTTCCAAAAATGAAGATCGTGGAGTCTAAGCATGTTTTCCTTTTTATTACTTTTTAAATCACTATATTCCAGCCCTTACCTATGACATGTTTCAGTGCTGTGTGGGGCGGGTTTCTAGGTATTCGTAACATGTTAATGTATAGTCATTTAAACAGAAGATTTTTACAGGTTGCTGCATGTTTCTAAAACTGTATTAAACATTTTTCTATTAGGGGGTTTGGCACTAAGGCAAGACAAGCGGTTTGACGTATCGAACTTCCAACGTTTAATAGAAGCTGCGAGGAAGGTTGAAGATGGTTGCAAATTTAATATGGATATGGGGAAGCAGAGTGATTTCGACTGGGATGAATACATAAGGAACTACATTTTGGGAGTCAGAAAATATATTCTTAAGAACGACACGAATAGCTTAAACGAAGAAAAAATTAAAACGAAACTGTAAATAATTAAAAGAACGTTTTCTTGTTAGTATTTACCGTTATATTTCAGGATGAACTGGACTACCAATAAGATATTTGTTAAGATAATTTTTGTATAGTTTTGCTATGGCGGTAAAATGATGGTGAAAAGTAATAGTTGGTTTAAAAAGGCGATATAAAGACAAGGGTATTTTGTATTCTGTTTAACAAATAAAGAGGTTTGTTGTAAGAGTTTTTTTACGCAATGAAGATTAATGAATTTATATATGCATAATTTAAACCATATCATCCAATAATAAAAAACTTCACATACCTCAAAAAATTTCAAAGTTATACAGCCCTTCAAAAATTCATAAAAAACGTTCCTGTAAGTCATTTAGTTAGAAAATTCGGTTCCCCATAGACAATCTAGCTAAGTATCTTGCCAAAATTCTTTTTCTTACAGAGCAAGCTTCGCTCTACGTTTGAAACATCTATAATTTCCTAAAAATACTCTAACTTTCCCTATACTGATATTATAATTAGTTTCGATGTTGTCTTCTTGTTTATCAATATCCCAATTCCTAAGACCTTACAATTATTTACATCAACTTATAAAAAACGACACCCTCACACTAATTAGTTATTATCTATCCAAAACCTGTTTTGTCCTTCAAAATTAATTTTATCGCCAAACTAATAGTGCTTCTATGGGTTACCCATTTTACCTGTCACAGTAAATCTTCTCATAACGGATTTTAAAATAAAAGACCTCTTCAGCTTTCACCTTATACCTACTTGTTAGATACGATGTCGTTCTCTGGGTACTTCTGGTATCTTGTGGACAAGGTAACCTTCCCGAATTTCTTTACCACCTATACCCAATCCATGTGAATATCATATTTACCAAAACATTCGAACAAAACCATTTCCTTCCTTTCATAGACACTCTTATATAACAAAAAAATATTATAAACGGCAGCTTTCGTCACAATGTTTATATAAATTTTACCCGTACTAACTGCTACCCAAATGCTAAATCCTATCATCACTTTGACCATATTGGTTATAAAATTTCTCATTAGACTTTCCAACACGTTAAACCGATAAATAGAACTCACTACTATTATCATAACCGTACTACAGATTCTAATAAATTCTTATCTCATATAATTAGAAAAATACCAACTCTCAATCTCAAAATTCTCCCGACCAACAAAAAATGTTTGTATTACCAATAAAATAAATAAATGAAGCAAAACACATACACAATCTACGCGACCACTAACAAAATACCTGACTTTATTCACTTAATCAAAGTGGAGTGTAGCAAAGAACAAACAGACAAACATCTAACTGAACATATATCACCAGCCGTACGGAAAAGCAATTACATGCTAAACATAGGGGGTACGTTCAAGTTCTAATGTTTCCAAATTTTTTTTCAGCAATGACAGTAAGTATTAAGATGCGGTTAATTTTAAAAGACACAGTAAACATGTCTGAACTTGTAATACAGATGGCAGTACCACACAATGTACACAGGTCGAATTACCGCCATTGCGGTGAGTGTTGTTTTAGATGCTTTAAATGGCGACGTTCAGTGTTTCAGAACAAGGTGTAATAATCCGTTTTCTTCTCTTACGTGGTGAAACGTCCATCAAAATTCATCGCCAATTGAGTGAGACATGCGATGAAAGTGTTATGGCTGTTAAAAATGTGCGTCTGTGGGTGCAAAAGTTTAAAGAAGGTCGAGAGTTGTGTGAAAACGAACCGAAGCAGCAACCAGCCGGACCGAAACCATGATTGCGCGAGTGGAGCAAGTGATTAATTAAATTTCCAAATCTCTAGGATCTGTAAAGAAAATTTTGCATGATGCCCTGAAAATGCGGAAAGTTTCTTTAAGGTAGGTTCTATGAATGCTGATCGACAAACACAGGGCTGTGCGGGTAATGTCTCAGGACATGTTGACACGTGAGGTCGCCATGAATTTCTGATCATGAAAGATACCCTCCGTGGCCGCTCATTTTTCAGTCGATCTACTGTTTCGAATATACTCAGTGCATATACCAAGTTTTCCACACACCAATAATTACTTTCTGTTGCACGACGTGTCTCATGAACAAAAAAACAATTAAGTACTAATATACATAAAAGTGCTATCGAAAATATTTCCTAGTTATAAAAATAATCCTACATTAGCCTGTATTTTGTATACAGGGATCAGTTCATACATTTTAATACCACATTAACATTATATGGAAATAGTATACGTATTTTACTAAAACGTACACGTAAATTTGCTAATATTTCCATAACAACTTTGTTTGTTTAAAACTTTCCCGATATTGTATACAGGAAAGTTTCAAAAATTTAAAACTACAAAGCATTTTGTAGGAAAATATTAATTTTTTATTTCGACGGGAACCTGTATTTTGTATTAATTTATTTGAATGCATTAATGGGTCATTAACTTTAAAGTTGAATTAGTTTGGTGAAAGTAAGACACTTTTCACAAAAATATGTCGCGGAACATTTCAGTGTCGCTATGATGTTATTGTACAACTACTTTTATAAACTGTGAGTAATTGTGTCTAGAACATTTTTATTTTTTATTAATTTAAAGATTAGTCGGTCAAAATGATGTATGGTTTTCGAATACTAGAAAATTCAGTGAAAAATTATTTGTAAATTTTATAAAGATCATTAATTGTCCATCAAAATTTGTGAAAAATTAAACAAATTAAGTAGATTATTTGTAAAATAATAATAGTATAATTAATTTTTAATTAAGTTTGGTTATAACCTAAAAGGAAACATCGATTGCTCTTTCTATTAATGATTTATCTCAGCAATAAATGATTAAATTGTCCGCAGTTTTAAAACGTTAAAATTAGTCTAATTATTTTAATAAAAAAATATTGTCCGATGGTGTCTAATCATGAACCGAAAAATAATCAAGTGGAATGTTACCTACTCTCCATAACTTAATGTGACACATTTGTAAATTAATGTGTGAGCTTTCTAAACTTTACAAGGATAGTAACCTCGTTCAGGGATTGTTTGAAATTGTCGATTCTAAAATCAGATGATACAGAAAGACCATGCAGTTTATGCATTTACTCTGTATATACACGTAATTTTCCTCGCCGAACAATAATTACTTGTTGTTGCACGACGTGCCTAATCATGAACAGAAAAACAATTAAGTACTAATATAACTATTTCCTATTTATAAAAATAATCTTACATTAATTGGCATTTTCATGTCAGAACTTTATAGACATTGTGTACAGGGAATATTCACAAGAATACATAGCGTTATATGGGAAAAATGTTTTACTGTCTAACATGCCACAGATATTTGTATATAACAAATTTCCTGATTATGTGATTACATATTTGGTTTTATTTATGTACCTATGAAGCGACATTCTGTATTATCATTTCGAGCCGCTTAAAGGTGCAGTCTTGTAAAGACCATGGCGTTTAATAAATATAATGTTAATTGTTTTTTTTGAAAATTATGACAACTTTATAATGCCAGCCAAATAGGGAATTTAGATGAGATTGAGATCTATCAATCTTAAAAAAACAACTGCTGTGCCCGGCAAGACAATCTTTCCAGTAAAAGAGTTTTCTTGAGTTTACTTCGGGGTACACCAACAGAAGCAATGGGTTTAATTAGTCCATTAAGATAGATTACTAGTTCAAAAGGCCATAAATGTCGCTAAAGCTATGGAGTACAGGTCTTAACTGTGCCGCCACATTGGACACGTACGCTATGGTTGCTTGATGTTGGATTAATAAATTTCTTCTAAACAGCTGTAGATACATGAAAATCAGCTCATGTTGGTAATAAGGCAAGAACGTCCAAAGCTCTATCAAAATATCATTTATAAATTTTTTTGTCAAACTCCAGCAACTCTTAAAAAAAACAAAATCAGAAATAAGAATGAGCAAAAAACTTTAAAGCACAGAAATCAGAAATATTTAAGTCTTCAGGAATTTAAAGAACCGCCGGAAACTAGTACAAGGAAAGCAAGGTAAACGAGAAAGAGTAGGATTGTAACTAGCACATTCGAAAACAACTTATAGAATAAAAACTGGAAAAGAGAAAAAGTTGAAATAATGCAAAAATAAAGACAAGAAAACTCGCTTCCAATCTGAAAGTGAAAATGGCATAAATGATGGAATGGAGTGTGGAAGAAAAGAATCCATTCATGAAGAACTAAAAACAGGAGATTTTGTGATTATCTAGTCTACGAGTAATAAAAACATTGTTTAATATGTGAGGAAGATTCTTGAAAAATATGATGATGGATACATGGAAACTGAAAAACACATTTTACTATCTTGCTCAGCAAGATCTTTCAAGTATGCATATATTAGAAGTTAAAGTTTAATCTACTCCTTATAAATTAATACTAAACCACAGTAGTCATTGTTGTCTTCTAACATTTCACTTTTAAGTTAAAAGTAAATTTATAAGAAAATAAAAATGGCAACTCCTTAAAAGTTAAGACTATAATAAATAAGATAACATATTTTAGCACGTTTTTATAAATCTAAGACATATTTTCCAACATTTAACACACTTTACAGGTGTCGTTCTTATTTTAGTACTCCCCATAGTTTCGTTACTCAGTGTTAAAGACAAAGAGTCCAGAATGACGCACGCCACTAATTCCATTGCCAAATTCTACCGCGACAGCGACGTCTTCATAACAGGGGTGACAGGGTTTCTAGGAGAAGCCTTGCTGGAAAAACTTCTAAGAGCTTGCGTCACCATCGGCACTATCTACGTGCTGATCAGAAAGAAGAAAGGGCTGGATCCTGGCGAGCGCTTGAAGGAATTGTTGGATAACCCGGTGAGTAGACAGAGAACTGGAAAACAAAATCTAATGTGTGCCGCAGGTTTTTGATCAGCTGAAACAGGCTTCTCCAGAGCATTTTAAGAAAATACGCATAGTCTCAGGGGATATCACCGAGCCCGATTTGGGCTTAAGCGACGAGGACAGAAGAGCGATCGTGGAGAATGTCAACGTAGTTTTCCACTCAGCAGCTAGACTCAAGTATGTTATTTTATACTTTATTTTCTGAAGGGCGTATCATTTACACAACATTACAAAGTTGCATTTTTGTATTTTTGTGTTGCATTCAACAGTTTTCATATCACTGGATATCTACTTTTTGGAAACTAAAAGCTTAGAATTTTTAAAATATAACTTCTCAGACGGTCTTAAATTACTGCTACGTTCGCAATATATGCGTTATTTTATATTTTATTTTTTGAATGGCGTGTCAACCAAATAATATTTTTTTAGCATGTCACAATACTTTACAACGCTTCATTTCTGCCCTTTGCTAATTCATTGCCATTTAATATCTACTGAACAATTTTTATGTTATTAGAGGTTTATGTTTTGGAAACCGAAAACTTAGAACTTTTTACCACAAATTTGAGTTAACATTTTGTAGAAGATCGTCGAAATTAGTATAAGTTGTATTAAGGGAAGTCTAAAAGCCGTCTTAAGCGCATGTGCAATTTTTTATTGCGTAATAACTGCACATAATTAAATCTACGTTTTTCAACAAAATCAGCAGAAAATATAACCGAATTGTGTAGTTTGACTACAAAAAAAGCAATTTTACAACATAGCCAAGGAATACAAGGAAAGAGAAAATCAGTCAGGATTCCGGAAGCTGCATAACTGACTTGGCAAAGGAAATAGGGGCGAGCAGTGCATCAGGGTCTGCACTACAAGTCTTTTGTACTAAGGAAGCGACAATTACTGCCCGAGAAAAACAAAATGGACAGTAATTTAAAGACCAAAGTACTGCTCCATTACACCAAACACGACAGCGTTAGCTTCGTGAGATTTTTTTGTCTGAAGAGAACTTCATCCAGTACAGAAAATGGTCGTTGGATCTGCCAAGAGGCGTCTGAAATGTTTACCGTCATGCATGGGCTTCTGTGTTGATGCTTTGGCTTGTAAGCAGCAAACTGAAATGTTAAGAAAGGTCCGAAAAGAGTATAGATAGCTATAACAACGTGCTGGAGACAGTTGCCAAGCCCTGGATAAAGGAGGTAGCCGCTGGGTGGGAACATGTGTTCCATCAAGACTCCGCTCCAGTCCGTATGGCAAAGAAGACCCACGAATAGCTGTACAATAATTTGTATTACCACTGGTTTCTTGATTTGTGGCCACTCTCCAGTCTCGACTACTGCTTGGGGCGTCGTCGAGGCAAAGATCAATGAGAGGAATTATAAGACAGAGGATACCTTAAGGACCTTCATCATGGAAGCAATGACATATATGGTCAAGAAAGATATTGTGATGATTTGCAGCGGGTTTAAGTCTTGGCTGAAAAATCCTGAAATTAGATCTTTTGGGATATTTACTGAATAGACATGTGAAAAAATACAAAAATAAATTATACCTCTTAAGTATATTCTCTCGTGTTCCGTAATTTTTGTGATATTTTTGGCTTTCTCATTGTTTGCTTTAAAGTGAGTTGGTGCTTTTACAGTGACCCCAGTGTAGTACAATAAAAATGAATATTTTTAATCATCAGCGACCAAAACAGAACTGACCTACGAGATAGTATAAATAATTTGAACCCAAACACTACTCTTTGTGATTATTTCTCAGACACATATATAGTAACTGCCGTCTACCATGTACCCCCATTAAATTATAAATTTTTCTATACGTAACAAATGTCAGGGAAAACAACAAAGGGTTAAACATACAAAATTTAAATACCCAGAAATTTTGAATAACTGGCTGACAACGATGATATATAGAAAACATTAGGTTGGTGATAATACTCATTTGAATGTTCCACCGTACGTTTGCAGCCGATTAAAATTTTCCGCCACCCTTCTGGATTTTTTATTCTTTAAAGTTAAGATCGGGATGCTGTCCTCGTTATTTCAATACTTGAACCCCTTTCTTGTTGATATATCCCTTGGGTAACGAATGTTTTGGGTCTTTGTCATGTAGGTACATGTCTCAGGTTTCTTTAAAAAATCAAAACAGTCTCCGAGGGTGTCCATGCAATTGTTCTTGTTAGTTATCCTCTCGACTCGAAGAAAATACCTAACGCCAGTTTACTGCATCATTGACTCGCCTTCAGGCTTCATGGTCGATGACTGGTATTTAATATCGCACATTTTGCCACAAGGCGTATAAAGGTCGTTATTCTATCTATTATAAGGAGCATAAGAATTGATTTTCCTGATCAGCGCATTTTCTTCCAGTCATCTACAGTCCAAGGCACATAGAGGAGCAAATGTTGAACAAGTTAGTCGCTTCTTCTTTGAAATTATTGTCTATTTCACTGGGTATCTGGCATACAGTAACACGTAGAATATATTTAATAGGGTTAATTAAGGAATCGGACGTGGTGATTGTGACTGGTGAGAAAAAATTGTCGATGGCAGTGAGACGAGGATTTATCCAATCATTAAAAAGTCGTTTACAGTCTACTGGGACCGTATTTCTTAAAACTCCACTATATAAAAAATGGGTATTTTAGAAGTCCCAGACTACTTATGCAACTTCACCTGTTGACGTTTTTAATATAAAACCTCTACAAATTGGTACATTAGTATAAGCAAATAAAATGCACAGAAAATAAACAAAAACCGTTTCATGTAGTGGAAAAACGTAAAAAGGTGCAGAATGGTTCGCGATAAAGATTGCTCCACAATCGAAAAATTTAGAAAATCAAGACCAATATTTTCGGAAATAACTCGTTATCACGATATCACATGACAAATAAGAAGTTTATTAGTTCCTTCTGTACCAAAATAAATTTAAAAAACATGAATTTGGCTGATACTTCACATATTATGAGATGTGCCTAAAAAGTTTGATGAATAGTATCAGAAAACAAATAAAACAGAAGATACAAGCAAATTGCCTTTATTGGTCTTCAAAGTAATCACCATACTTCACAACACACTTTTGGCAACATTCACAAATCTTGTTTTTAGGAAATGATTGTTACAACTACTATTGTAACAAATTAAGATGATCGAGAACATACTAATGGAACAGTTCGCAGTTCTGTACAAGTCTGGACGAACACTGCAGACGCGTCACAGTAGCCGTTTTAAAACTTCTCCTAGAATCTAGCGTTTACAAATTCTTTGTTCGTTCGTACACAACGTAATAATTACATACGATCTCTTTAGGGAAGACTTCACAAACTTCTCAGACGCTCAGATCACCCTCATTTCATAACCTTCTTTTGAAATTGGGGGAGGATTTTTAACTTGCCCTGTATAAAACATAACTATAATTTCTTACAAATGATGTTACATAAAGCACACAATTTCTAATTTAAATCTCTTAGAATGACAATCTTTTTTTAATTTATTTATTGAAGCAGCAATTACAGTTACTTATTCTTTCAATTTGTTGGCTTAGAATTCCTTAAATACCGAATTCACTAATATCCTGACGAGGCCTTCTTCAGTGATCAGACCCCTGCTACTTTACTTTAGGTGGATCAGCCAGCATCTTTTCAATATTTAATTTAGTCTTAGAAAAATTGCTTCAAGAGAAGGACTGTTATTTCTCTTTTAAATTACATCCCTGATGAATGGTACGTTTAAGTTTTGGTGCAGTACTTTATTAGTCGTATACCATGGTACGTTAAGCATGATTCTGGCGCATTCCCATAGATCGATGCCATAAGTTTATATTAACTTAATGATAACTTTTATTATCTTTGTATATTTTATTATCTAGTGACGGCCAATATTCTAAGCTGCAAGCCCATATGCTTCCTTTTTTATAGTTTTTTAGTCTAAATATTCTTTATATTTGTTATTACCGAATGCTGTATGTTGTTGATGGTTACTAATGGACATTGTTTTCCCCGTAAAGTAAACGTTAAACATAGAGATTTTGTTGCATTAATTTTTCATTTCTTTAGCTATTTCTGAAGCAGATTATCGTGACTTTGCGGGCGTGTGGATGACGTTACGGGATCTTCCTCTATTACCTTAATAACCGTGTCATCTGCGAAATTTTCTATCATTGTGTTAGTGATTGTGGGTAGATCAAATGTATATATTAAACACAAAAAGGTCTAAGGATATTACCTTGGGGAATGCCTGCTTCACTTGGATGAAAGTTGGAAGTTTTGCCATCTACCCTAGATTTGATTTTTCGATTCTTAAGGTACAATTTTACTAGAATACAGCTTGCGGGCGTGTTAGTTTAATTTTGTTTAGAAGACCTGGCTGTTGTGTGGTAATTTAATCATCAAGAGACTTGTATAGCATTACATATCCGATGGTACGGTTGTTTTAGATAATTTGTGATTGTATGTTATAGAGATGTGATCGAATGGAGTAGAAATCGTTCTAATTGTTTTGATATTGAAATAAACTTATGGGCTCGTACTAGGTTACATTCTTTAGGTCTTTCTTACGTTTGGGATTAAAACTATTTTTAAAATGTACTGTTCTCGTGATCAAAGTTGAAGTCTTATTAATGCAGACCCTCCAGCA
Source organism: Sinelater perroti (assembly GCA_036346155.1). Lineage (NCBI taxonomy): Eukaryota > Metazoa > Arthropoda > Insecta > Coleoptera > Elateridae > Sinelater > Sinelater perroti. Next base: position 16,481,776 of record JARFIY010000254.1, on the reverse strand, counting down.
TAGTCGTTTCTTTGAAGGTACTTTGAGCATCTTGAAAGTAATTTGGTCTATTCCTAGAGCTTCCTTGTTACTTAACAGTGTCATATATTTTCGTATTTTTTAAGGTGCGTTCAGGGTGTTATCATTCAAGAAATCAAAAATGTCTGTTTATTACATCGTTATTTGGAGTAACTATAGTTCCTCGGCGTTTTAAAAAAAGTTTTGCTTTTTCTTGGTTGAATTTAGTCCTTGGTCTAATGTATACTTTTTATATACACATATATGCATATTTTGTATACATTTGTATTACGTACAATGCAGAATCAAAATACTAATTTAAACAAAATGACACTTCTAATCAAATCCTATTTTCTAGACACATCTCATATCATAATTTGTTTTGGTAATTTATTTTTTTGCTATTTTAAGCGTCAACTGTTGCTTTGCGTATTATAAAATGTAAATAACTAAAAAGGATAACCTTCTTGTGGTGATGATGTTTGTAAATATGAAATACGTACTTTCAAAGAAACCGCTACAATACAATTACCTGTTGAAAAGCTACCATGACATGTGTTATTAGAACTAAAACGACTACTGAGCTAGAATTAAATCAAAAGTGCAAAATAGAAAAACTAATTTGTTTATACCGCCATTTTATACCAGGCAATCTTTCGAAGGGCAGTCTTACACAAATAATAGGTGTATAAATAAATTCTCAGCTTTTTTCTGCAAAATTAAAGTTTTATTTAAAAACTTAAAAAAGCTTAAGTATCAAAGTATTCTCCGTTGGCATCGATGACCTTTTGCCATCTTTCGGGTAGCTTGCGAATTCGCTGGTGATAGAAGCTCACCGGCTTCGAGACGATAAAGTTATCGATGCATTTTCGGACTTCTTCTGTTTTGAAGTGCGTATCAGTCAAGTGATGCTGCAACGACCGGAATAAATGATAATCGGAAGGGGCCATGCCTGGGCTATACGCCGCATGTGGGAGAAGTTCCCACCCTAACGCGTCTGCAGCTCATCCGTGTCAAATGTTTGAGGGCGTCCAGCGCGTGGTTGATCTTCAAGACTAAACTCCCCTCCGCGAAATCTTTGGTACCACTTTTTGCACGTTGCATGACTTACAGCATTCTCACCATATGCAGCACAAATCATTTCGGTGGCTTCAGCAGCGTTTTTCTTAAGATGAAACGCGAAGTGGGTAGGAAATCGAATATGCTCTTTTGTGATTGCCATCGTGAACACAGCTGATTATTGAGGTTATGTGCATCAAACGCCAAATCGATGTTTCGAAAGACCAAATGTCTGCTTGAAAACCGCAAGAGGGCGGACTAATACGTTACATGTAAACGGTGATTTGCGTCCTGTGAAATCTAAAGCTGAGAACTTATTTATACATCTATTATTAGCTGCAGGAGGCGCGTGTAGCAAATTTAGCACATGAAATTACAGGACGCACATTTATGTGCAAACTACAAGAGTCAATATGCCCCTATCACGTAACTGGTACTCTTTGTGCTAGTATGCGCATACATTTTTTGCACGTAAATGTGGTACTCATTATGTTTGTTTCATAACGTTTATTCCGTTTATTTTGAACGATATATACACAATGACACTTTAATTTAAACTTTTGGGATTACGTATTAACTAAACATAACGTAGTAATGTTTAATTTAAAATTTTTTACTGGTCTAAAACAATTTTTGATATTATCTAATAAAAAAATTGTTAACTTGACTTGAAACAACATTTTATAATCAATGTCTTGCCAATTAAGTCAACTATATGAGTACAAAAATTATTTATGTGCTACAGAATTATCAGTAGCAGTACGTTATTTTCTTCTTCAAATGTTCCTTCTCTCACTGCCATCTACAATTTTGCCTAATTAGCCATAATCGCTACTTGCAATCCCTCAGTTTACACCGTTAGACGTCATCTGAGTATTGCCGATCTAGGTGTGAGACATCATTCTAAGAATAAACGAGGTGTCCTGTTGACGCTCGCTTGTGCCCATGTGCACTGGAGTGTACAGGGTGACAATAATTTATGCTCATTTATAAAAGAAAGTCCAAATTGAAATTCAAGTTTAAATGTTAAAAGTTTCATTGCTTTAATCACAAAATCTTGCTGGCTAGACATTTTGTAAAATTATCAGGACATTTTTGGTGCAATAAATGGACTCTACTCTATCTGTATGCCAGACGGTGCCGTACTGCTTAAATTATATTTGTTTAATTTTGTAAGCATAAAATATAAGTCTTTATTGCGTATTCGCTGAAGACTGCAAATTGCAGTTAGAAGCTAGAACATAAAAGAAATTAAAAAAAGGGGCTGTCAAAACGCACATGCTTGACAAAATTATCTGAAAAATAATTCGAAATAATCCAAGACTTTCAATAAGAAAACTGCTATATAAGTTATCAAGAGGACAGGACTTTACAAATCTGAACAAACGTTTGCGACTAGAAAGATGTTGTCAGCTAAAGCATCACATCTCTGTTGGTCATCTAGCAAATACTCTTAGTAGGCGAGAGTTTTATTTTTGCAATGGAGCAGACTCACAATAACAAAACAATAAAGTAGTCTCGTGAACGTCCAATACAATTTAATGTAGTTATGCATCATTAGGGTATATTGTCCTTTCTGATACATAAAAAACTCAAAATAAATCAGGATGTGAAACGTAACGATATTTTGGAAATCGGGGGCTACCTTGTGTTCTAGAATGTATATCACGGGCCAAATTTGGATAATTCAGTAGAATTACTTCTGTGTAAAAGGCTACTTTTCTTGATTTCATTAAATCGAACTCATCTAACCCTAAACTTATTCATTATAGCGTTTAGGTAGAATTTGTAAAAGTCGACAAAGTAGTTTTTTCTAACAAAGCAGGACAATCTGACAGTTGATAGGTTACAGCGCACAATCAATTCTTTCTCTCATCGTTTGATGATGTATATTAAGGCTAAAGTGGGACCTTGAGATCTTGAAGTCTAATTACATTTGTTGGTTATGTTGCAAAAGGTCACTTGGGTTTCTTATGCCTTCTTGCCTTTTAAATTTGTTATCACCTTGTAAACGACGTAAATAACGTGAGTCAGACGTCTTGTCGGCAAAATATAAGTATGGAGACAGGTCATTAAGCGATAGATGATATGTTGACATCTCATTCCCCAAAACTGTTGGCACTTCCTTCTACCATCTATCTGCTTAACATTATTAACTACCATTTTCAACAATGTCTATTTAGATGTAAACAAGTCGATTCATTCAAAATTCCAAAACTTGGTCACATAGAGCAATTATTGTTTGATATTTATGGGAGGCCTTGAACAACCAAGACATTAAACGGTTTAATTTTTAAACAATTTTTAAAGCATTTTGTTATGTGTCATTTGTTAATTTTTCTGCAATATTTCTGTTTTGTTCATTAATCGCATTAATGATATTAATTGTATTTTAGTGCACTGGATGACTTCCAAACAGCCATTTGTGCAAACGTTTTGGCCACCAAAAAAGTAACAGACCTGTGCAAAAGTATAAAAAACTTGAAGGTATCGATAGGGCGAAGAAAACAACGAAACATTAATAATTAATTTTTAGAGTTTCGTATATATATCGACTGCATATAGTACTACCCACGAATACACGGAGGAAATTGTCTACGATCCAAACTACAGCCCGTATGCTGTAATGGAGCTTGTTAAAATACTACCATCGCATATTATAGCCAAGGTTGGGAAGCTGTTGATTGTAAGTTTTATTCATACAATTACTTATTACTCATCAAAATGTGCACTCTAGGACAAGCACGACTTCAATTACACGTACACAAAGGGCTTAGCCGAAAAGGTGGTCTGGGAGGAAATGAAGGGATATCCAGCCGCCATTCTGCGCCCATCTTTAGGTGGGTTAATAAATGGCATGACGTAAACATTGCAAATTTCAAAATTTTAGTAAACTCTTCGTGGAAGGAACCGTTTCCAGGATGGCTGGATTCGCAATTTAGTTATACCGGTATTATTAAACCCACTATGCTAGGGTTGATGAAGTACCATTGGATAAATCCACGAGCATTTTGCGACATTATACCAGTAGATATAGTTGTTAATAGTACAATCGTGGCTGCTTGGTATAATGCGTTCAATAGGTACGTACTGACTTTAAAAATTAATTTTTCGACAAACCTTTTTCTAATAATGTAAAATATAAGAAAGGCAAATAGCTACCCTGGTTTAAATATTTGATAAAAAGAGTGGAGACGAAAGCGGGATTATAATATTAAAGCTTCTATAACTACACTGTGGGGCATTATGGGGTAAAAGCAACCATATGTATGATTCAAGAACGTTTAGGTGTCAGTCAATAAAACAAAGCGAACTCTCAGAGAAATATCCGATACAACTTTAGTTATCTAATAAATATAAAAGACATTTTACGAATAAGCTTTTAAAGAAATCGACTATTTTTAATCCCTTAGTTACATTCAATTTTCAGCTCAGATTCTGTGAAGGTTTACAACTGCACCAGTGGAAAAATTAACGGGATAAACTACCGCGATTTTTATGATCTGTTGGAAAAGTACATTTTGGAATATCCAACCAAACACGCTCTGTCAGTTCCAAAAATGAAGATCGTGGAGTCTAAACGTGTTTTCCTTTTTTACTATTTTTTAAATCACTACATGCCTTGGTCTACGACATCTTTCAGTGCTGTGTGGGGCGGACTCCTAGGTATACATGACATACTAATCTGTGGGCACTTAAATAGAAGATTTTTGTAGAATAGTGCGTGCTTGTAAAAATGCATTCACCCTTTTTCTGATAGGAGGTATGGGACTGAGGCAAGGCAAGCGTTTTGACGTATCGAACTTCCAACATTTAATGGAAGCTGCAAAGAAGGCTGAAGATGGTTGCAAATTTAATATGGATATGGGAAAGCAGAGTGATTTCGACTGGGATGAATACATAAGAAACTACATATTGGGAGTCAGAAAATATATTCTCAAGGACGGCATGAATAGTTTAAACAAAGCAAAAATAAAAATGAAACGGTAAGTAATTAAGAGAACGTTTTTCTCATTAGTACTTACTGGTATATTTCAGAATTAGCTGGACTACCAATATGATATTTGTTATGATAATTTTGTGTATAGTTTTGGTGTTGATATGGCTATAAAATGATGGTGGAAGGTAATATTTGGTTTAAAAAGGCGATATAAAGACGACGACATTTTGTATTCTGTCCAACAAATAAAGAGGTGTTTGTTATAAAAGTTCTTTTTTACACAATGAAGATGAATATATATTTAAAACCCTATCATCCGATACTAGAACCCTTCACATAACCCAAAAAATGTCCTAATTCTAAAGTTATATGGTCTTTCAAAAATTAAAAAAAAAACGTACCTGTAAGTCCTTTAGTTAGTGCATTCGGTTCCCCACCCACGACCTAGCTAAGTAACTTGCCACAATTTTTCTTCTTACAGAGCAAGCCTTATTCTACGTTTGAAACATCTACCATTTCCTATAAATACTCTAAACTTTCCCTATACGCAAATATGATATAAATAGTTTCGATGTTGTCTTCTTGTTTATCAATATCCCAGTTCCTGAGACCTTACAATTATTAAAATCAACTTATAAAAAAGCGACGCCCTTACACTAATTAGCTATTGTCTATCCATAACTTATTTTGCCCTTCAAAATTAATTTTATCGCCAAATTAACAGTCCTTCTATGGGTTATCCACTTTACTTGTCGCAGCAAATTTTCTCATAATGGATTTTAAAATAAAAACCCTCGCCACCTTTTACCATAAATCTACTTGTTAGACGCGATATGGATGATACTTCTATTATCTGGCCTCGTGGATAAGACAGCTTCCCGAATCTTTTTTCCACCTAAACCAAATCTATTTGAACATCATATTTCCGAAAAAATCTAACAAGCCATTTTTTTTCTTTTTGTAGACACTACTATAACAAAAAATATGTTTTATTGCAGCTTTTGTTACACTGGTTATAGAAGTCATATCCATATTAACCGTCTGGGTCTAAAATTCGTCATTAGACTTTCCGACATGAAAAACCGATAAATAAAAAGCAATACTATTACCACAACGGTACTATACACAGATGTTCCAATAAATTCTTATAATTCCATATAATTAGAAATATTTACAAAAATGCCAACTCTCAATATCCTTCCGACCAACAAAATTTTTTGTCCCACATCATAGGAATTACCGATAAAATAAGTCAATGAGGCAAAGCACACACACAGTCTTCGCGACCAATAATAAAATACCTGACGTAATTCCCTTATCCAAAGTGGAAACTACCAAAGAACAAACGGACAAACATTTAATCGAATATATCACCAGCCGTACGGAAACATACGAGGTGCATCAAGTTCTAAGGTCTCCAATTTTTTTTTCTCATCAGTGACAGTAAGTAGAAATATGCGGTTAATTTTAAAAGACGCGGAAAATTATTTTAAATTTGTAATATAGATGGGAGCATCATATAATTCACACAGATCAAATTACCACCATTGTAGTGAGTGTTGTTTTGTATACTTGAAATGGCGACGTTCAATGTTCAAAAACAACGTGTAATCATCCGTTTTCTCCCCTTGCATGGTGATATCGCCAATTGAATGAGTCAAGCGGTAAAGGCGTTATGGACACAACGTGTGACAATGAACCGAAGGAGCCTCGGCCACAAACCAGCCGGACTGAAATCGTGATTGCGCAAGTTGTTATAGAAGCCCGTCGGTTAGGTGTGCGTAACATCGCTTCTAAACGTAGCATTTCTTAGGATTTGTGGAGTCCATTTTGCATGATGACCTAAAAATGCGAAACGTTTCTTCAAGGTTGGACCTACCAATGCTAACCGACGAACACAAACGTACGAATACTTTAAATGGTGATCTAGATCTGGTGAGAACTGTGCATACTATAGAAAATTTCAAAAGTATTTGAAGTTTGTTTCTCTCATTTCTTGACCTATCCTGTGCACTTACAAACTTAGCCGAGATATTCCTCTAATAATTATGGTAGGGTGGTGCAAAAGTTCTAACATTTTTTGAGTTGTTAGATTTGGTTCTAAATAAACTATTAAAATAAATCATCGTGTTATCTATTATCTTGGAACAACTTTAGTATGGTCAGTCGAAGACTACTGTTGCTCTAGATGAATAATGCCTCCATACGGCCCAAAGAACCCGGCACGAATTAAGCAAACTCGATGAATTCGAACTGTTGCGGCCCGCCTGTAGTCCTGATTTGGCAGTATCAGATCACCATCTGTTTTAATTTACGGCTCATTTTGGTCAGGTATCAAATTTACCAACTTGTAAAAAATATGACAAGCTTCTTCTATCAGTTCTTTGATTTCAAGCCACAAAAGTGGTATTACTGAGACATAGACTTGTCCCGTAGCTATATGGATACTATACAAAGCTTTACATTTTGATTTTTAATTTATGCCTTCTTCAGAATATAAACAAATTTAATAACATTTATCCAATGTATAGAATATCCCAAAAGAAACATCAAATTTAAATTGTGCACCATTCTTTCCTGCAAGATTGTCAGCGTTCTACTTGGTGACGTTTTGTAGTAAATACGTACAAGTTAGCCAATATGGAGAGCGACTTGATTGAGAAGCGGGCGACAATTGCTGAATTCATTATAAACATGGAGAATGTTTCTCCAAGACTGTGCGTCCTTTTGGAAGCAAAATGCACCAAATGAAACAACTGTAAAAGATTTAATTAACAATTTTAAACAAACGAGTTTCTTTGTAAACAGACAAAACAGATTTTTCAGCTGAAAATTGCCGCTGCGGACAATAGAACTGCACATTTCAAAAAGAACCTTACACCAGATTTTAACAAAAGACCTGCGCCCATTAAAAATCCAGCTAATCCAGGAACTAAATCCAGACGACTACTGCCAAATACGAATATAGAAAATCAAGAAATTTATGATAATGTTGCTAAGAAAATCATCTTTAGCGACAAAGCGCTTTTTGACCTTAGTAGATATAGTGGATATTAGTGAGATGATGATGTATTTTTTTGGTCTCATTTGGACGGTATGGATTTAGATAATTTGGTATAATTTGGATAGCAGGACGGTGCTACCTATCATACGATGCATAAAACAATCCGATTGTTGTAACAAAAATTTACGAGCAACTTATTTCCCAAAACAACGAAATAAACTGGCCACTAAAATCTTGTGACCTCATACCGTGCGATTTTTTCCTCTGAGGAAGGAATGATTCCTGAATTAAGAGTAAATATTAAAAAGTTATCGACAAAATTGTGCTGCAGATTTAAGAAAAGAATTTGAGAGTGTAAAATGAGCCGTGGGGGATTTTCAAACTGAATATATCTGATTATTAACCCCAACCATGTAGGAGAACACAATGGTGTTAATTTTATATTTTTCCCACATTAACATGTAATACAACTATCACGAATAACATTATATCAACAATTATTATTATAATTGAATGTCAGTATCCTAACAACAATCATAACTGTACCAACTACAATATTTAAACTTAAACAATTTACAATACAAGTGAAAATCATACACGACGAGACAAACTAACTTCAATAGCACCATTCATAAAGCAGAATCTAGCAGTCAATAAGTGGTTAATATACAAAATAAGTTTTAAGCTTTAGTTTATTAAAAAAGCTCGCGAGATTAAGTTAAATAAATAAAATGAAATATCTGGGGATTACATATTATAAAGCCGATCACGAACTGCATAGAAAAGGCAGCGACAGGAAGTTGCGACTGCAAAATTATAGGCACGGATGTCTTAAAAGTACATAACAAAAGGTTATAAAAATGTGGTAAAATGCCTAAAATTAAAAAAACTGCTTCAATACATATCATATAAAAGAAAATAGAAGTTTTAAAGTATAAAATACACAGTCGCAAACATCTATGGTATAAAAAGAAAAGTCAAAAAAGAGTTCTTATCTACCTTCTACATAAATCTAGAACCGCATTTGAAGAACAAAAAATTTCTTTCAAATTTCCAATTTACCGTCTAAGAATGTTTACGTGGTTAAAATGTGGATTAAGACTTCCAACATCAGCATGTAACGTAGATAAGTTAATGTGATATTTGTTTATTTGATATTGTTTATTAGTTCTGCTTGAATTCGAAGTTGGCATACTAATCATACATTTGCAATGGAAAAATCATCAAACACATTTTTAAATGAAAAGCTCCAATGTGATATTGTTCGCATCCTTGGTGTTCCTTGGACAGTTTCAAAGTGGGACGCGGTTTTAGAAGCTCTTGAATGATAAAGATGATCAAAAAAATATCTAAAAGGAAATTTTACAAAAGAAACATTGCTCTCTTGACAACAAATTACAATCAACTGACCTATATGGCATGTAAAAAAGACTATACCTTACAGACGGGAACAAACTTGTACGGTTGGAAAGAAGAGAACAACTAAAATGTCGCAAATTTAAAATATTATATGTTATGAAATGGTAAGCGTTCTATCTGTGACACAGATAGAAGGCTTCTTATGTATCTTTATATTCAAAGAGCTAAAAATAAAATAAGATATATATCTCAAAGATATGTTAGCAATTGTTGAATAACTACAGACCCAACAACAATTTGAACATTGCATAAGATTTTGCCTTTGTCCACAAGGTAGGATTGACAAGTATGGTGCATAGAAATACTTTCCTGATTTGATCAACGCTGACTTAATATCCAATAATATCCAATATCCAATAGTCGATAGCGTTTGATTCATTTGGAGGCCCAAACCTATATAAAACGGCATAGAAGCGGTTTCTTCTAGCAGAATGGGACAATCAGATATTGGATAAGAAGTGGCAAAGTATTAGACATTTTACACACCGTTTGCCCTGTGTTTTAAACTGAAGAGATATATTTTGAAACTCGATAGTGTAATTACATTTGTTGGTCGTATTGCAAGAAATTATTTTGTGTTTCATACTATTTAATAATGAACTTATTGTTATGACTCCATTTATTGTCTCCCTGTAAATTTGAACTATTAAAATAGACCACAATAAACATTTATTCAAGCTGCGGTTGATGTAATTCTTGACAAGAGTACAATAGACTACTTTGATACACTTTGCTTGAATTATTAATTTTTTCTATGTATAGTAAGAGATAAAAAAGAAATATTAAAAATAGTTGAAGAATTTTATACAAAACTATACGGGATTTTCAAATGACCTAGACAAAGAAACGAAAAAGTGACCAACCTAATTTCAGAAAATTTTCAGGTATGCTAACAAATACCTTAGTAATTCTAATTTATAATAAGTGACAACTATAAACCTTGCATCATCCTCTCATAAATGCTTTTCTCAAAAATTGCACTAAACTGAATTATAAAAAACTAAATTTCTACAAGCCATTAGAACAAGTTTTGTTTAGAAAAAGTTAAACCATGGGGAACTCACAATTCAAATAGAAAAAACAACAGAATATCAAATACCTATCTGGATAGCCCTTCCTGACCACAAGAAGATGTTTAATATGATAAATATGTAACTGTAAAACAAGCCCAAAAAAGAAAACTACAGTTACCGCTACGCAAACTTACTTAGGCAAATCTACAAGAATATTACACTATAGATGCAGATTTACAAAAACGACAAGAAGTCACAATGCCACCAAAACAATTTACGTTAACGTTAAAAGATTTTTTTAAGAATATTGTATGGAATAATCGCGGAGTTAATATTAACGACACCACTTATGATTCACCGATGACATCATTATCTTTGCAGAATCAAATCCCGAATTAATAAGCCCCAGGAAAAGAAGCAATTAAGAAAGCAGGTTTAAAATGAAATGACCAAATTGCAATTGAAAACAAGCAAATTGAAGGACAAACAACTGTGACAAGAAAAGAAAATCAAAAACTAAAGATCAACGAAGAAATCAGATTACAGAAAGGTAAGAAACCTTATAAAGACTCTTCCATTAAAAGTTAAGTTGTACTATCAGTGCATACGTAAATTTCAAACAAATCTAAGGTTCATAGATAGGAAAATTTAGGAAGATTTCTAAAGGATCAATGATCAAAATGAAACTAAGCGAGACACGTAGCTCAAAATGTCAAAAACTGGTCCAGCAATCTTAACAGATAGCGACATTGGAAAAATAAAACTTCCAAGACGCTCTCAGATGAAATGGGGCTGTTATGTTAAAAGAACAGCTAAGATCACTTAGAGGCAGGTACCCCAAAATAAAGAAACTTGGAGAGGGGAGGCTTAGACTCAAAAATCAGAAGAGAAGAAGATAGTATCTTTGGGGGACAACAACTCAGTAAAGGTATGTCCAAATCATAAGAATGAAGTTGAAGCGTTTCTCACACATAATGAAATAGACATCCTGCTTGTTTCTGAAACTCACTTCTGCAGTAGTTCCTACTTCAAAATTTACAATTATCAGTTATACCATACAAACCATCCGAATGCAGAAGGACTAGATGCGGCACTGCCATAATAATTAAGAAATACATTACACATCACGTCCTACCAGCATTCCAAGAAAATTTTCTACAGGCAACCAGTAGCGAGATAGAAGACTGGCGTGGTCCATTAGTTGTATCTGCCGTATACTGTCCCCCAAATTATGCTACCAATAAGTAAGGCTTTATGCAATATTTTAGATCCTTATGTAATCGATTCTTAACAGGGGTGATTACAACTCTAAGCATACATTATGGGGCTCCCGTATTTCTCCACCCGGCAGAGGTAAAGTGCTATACCAAGTAGTACAAGAACTTAACTTAGGCCACCTATCAACCTATGAACCCACGTACTGGCCCTCAGACCCAAATAAATTGCCAGACTTGCTAGATTTCTTTCTAACCAAAGGTTTAGCTGCGGGATACCTTAAAATAGTAACATGCCTGGACCACACCCCCGTTATTGCAACGGTAAGCACTACAATTTTAGAACAAGACAGGGTACCAAAATTATTTAACAATCAGACTGATTGGGACCATTACAGAAATATTATCTACAATCAGCTAGAAATGTAAATTTCTCTTCAGTCTGATGAAGAACTAGAATCAGCAGTCTATAATTTTACTAGAATTATTCAAGAAGCAGCTCTAGAAGCAACTTCCATAATATCGCCCAAACAACTACAAGCTCGTTGCCCTATTGCAATTAAGAGGAAAATTGCAGAAAAAAGAAGACTGAGGAAAATCTGGCAACACTCCAGGTATCCATCGGACAAACGTAAATATAATCAAGCTTCAGCAGAAATGAAAACACTCATAAAAGCCGCTAAAAATGAGAGTTTTCAAGAATTTCTGTCGAACTTAAGCTCAACAGAAGATACCATTTATTCCCTCTGGAAGGCAACGAAAAGAATACAAAACCAAAATCAACCAATTCCTCCCCTAAGGAAAACTAATGGTTTACGGGCGCGATCTGACTTAGAAAAGGCCGATATGTTTGCTCAACATCTTGTAAATGTCTTCCAACCTATTCCATCTCAAATAACCGTCGATGAGGAAAAGGAAATACAAGACTTCCTGGATATTCCACACCAACTCGCTCTGCCCATGGAATTATTTACAGCTAGAGAAAGCCAGCAACTAATTAAACACCACCTAAAATCGAAGAAAGCCCCAGACTATGATTTAGTCATAGGGAAATTAATCAAAGAATTACCGACCAAAGGCGTAGTTATGTTGACTATGTTATATAATGCTGTCCTAAGTCTTACAGGCCCATTAGTCTATTGCCCGTCCTAAGTAAACTACTAGAAAAGTTATTGGCTAGAAGACTAACCCTGCTCTTGGAGGAGCACAATGTTATCCCAGATTACCAGTTCGGCTTTCGTGCTAATCATTCCACTATTCAACAAGTCCATAGGGTCGTAGACACAATTAATCAGGCCTTTGAAGAAAAACAATACTGTACAGCTTCCTGTCTTCCTAGATGACAGTCAGGCCTTTGACAGAGTTTGGCACATGGGCCTCCTGTACAAACTCAAAGCATTCTTACCACACCCTTTTCACAGTATCATCAAATCCTATCTAGTGGAACGACACTTTTAGGTAAAATACGGACAAACCCAAACTGAGTTATATCCAAATAAATCAGGCGTGCCACAGGGCAGTGTACTTGGTCCTATCTCGTACCTCATCTTCACAGCAGACTTGCCAACCAATCCCCACACATTTACTGCTACCTATGCTGATGATAAAGTACTTATGGTGAAACATAGAGATCCGTTTGTTGTCTTAATCTCCTAAAACAGAGCCTAGATGAAGTAATACCATGGACCAAAAAATCGCGCGTTAAGTTAAACGAAACAAAATCTTTTCAAATAACATTTACAAAATGTAAATGTACATCACCTGCAGTCCTTGTAAAAAATAATCCGCTAACTCAACTGACAGAGGTTAAATACCTAGGCCTGCACCTCGATAAGGGACTGACGTGGAAGTCCCACATTTGGAAAAAGCGCAAACAGCTCGGTGTGAAATTTTCTAAACACTACTGGCTACTTGGTAGAAAATCCAAATTATCGTTAACCAGCAAGCTCCTCGTGCACAACACAGTCTTCAAACTCATCTGGATCTACGGCATCCAGCTGTGGGGAACAGCTGGCAACTCCAACGTGCAAATGTTAGAAAGATTCCAGTGTAAAGTGCTACGTGCTATGTGTGATGCCCCATACTTTGTTCGAAACGCAGACATTTTACGGGACTTAAAAGTGGACACGGTAAAAAATGTGATAACGAACTTCAGTGAAAAATACCTAAACAAACTAGAACACCATTCTAATAAGTTAGCTCTGAATCTACTTGAAAATAGTGCAAACACTCAAAGGTTACATAGATACAAACCGCTCGACCTACCTTATAGATTTAACTAATTAAGTTATTATTGTTCTACCCTTATTCTTAATTAACTTCTGTATTGTAAAACGATCGGTTTCAATCTTCATGTTATTATTTCATGTCACTATAACTCTTAACCTAAAATTTGCTTATTGTATAAACAGATTGCAAAACGAAATATACTTTATATAAAAAAAAGTAAAGGTGTGCAATATATAAAAGAATTTCTCTCATATAAGAAGTATCCAAGAAAAACCTATTAACAAAGGCCGGAAATTGAACAAAAAATTTTCGTACTGCTTAAACTGACATCATTAGATTGGACTTTCTATCAATTGCAATAAAAAAATTATTTGCTTGTTATTTTCATGCCTTTAAGTCCTCCAGTATGCGAGACTTTGGACTTTACACCTCTTTTTTGTGTAGCCCCACATGTAAAAATCACATGGAGTGAGTCCTGGACTTCTTGGAAGCTATTGATAAGGTCCGCGTCACCCCAATCAATGGAAAATAGTAGTCTAACCACGCACTCCCACTAAAAGCAAAATGAGGTGCACTGATGTTATCCCAGCCAGATGCCGGGGGTCAGATATAATCTTTAAGTCTGTATTCATGTCATGCACAAGATATGAGTCTAACATTAACTCCCCATATTTCATTGGACGGTCAGTCTTCAGGTTTTAGCTCCTGAACGTAATAAAACTTCAACGGGCAGAAATGCAGTTCCTTATCTTTCAGAAGATCATGCATTCAATCCCCGGTTTGAGGAAACTGATGCTGGCGTGGAAATTTCAAGATTTGCTTTCATTTTCCTAAATATTAAAGCACACGTACACTTTTTTTAATAAACTTGTACTAGAAATATAAGCTTTATCAATTTTTAATGATTAGTTACTTTTTACCCACCTGTGCGATTTGTTGCGAACATTTCGTGGAGCCGCAATTCGCAGGTTTATTTTGACAAACGACGCCAAGGCCTAAGTGCGAAAGGGGAAAATGCCACAAAGGCGCGGCAGAAATGCCCGGAAATAAATAAATTCCGATTGCTTTGTTCCGCACTGATGCGATCCATTGGTCCGCGGCCGTTTATGGCGCAAGAAAATCGCCGAGAGCTGCGGATTGCTCCAATCGGCCGGAAAATTTACCGCGGCCACGCGAAAGCGGTCTAATGACGAATGTTGCAGATCTAGGGCGCGTGTTATGGTTGACCCTTGAGCACAACACTGTTTTGTATTGCTTTTATTGAGGGCTGCACACAATTTGCTACCGAGTTAGGTTGAGAAAGTTTTTGCATTTTACGAGTAAAGTTTTTTATAAGTTAAGATAAAATTTAAGAACTAATAAATCCTAAGAGAAAGTTGTAAGTACAAGTTAAACTCAACAAATTTTAAAAGCGTCCATCTCTATTAAATTATTAATTTTTAGGAAGCTCTATAGTAAACTACGAAGGTGTTTTGAAAAGTTTTGTCTGCGTGGAGTTATATGTTTGTTACGAGTTTAGAATGACCTTTATCAAGGAGTGTCATTACTTCTCCAAGAAATCAAAGTTGACCTAATTTCTTCAATCCACTGCAAAAAGATTAGGAGCCTACTCGTTCAAAAGAAATCCCAATAATTCCTGATATATCCTTTTGTTTCCATGCAAAGATTAGAATAAATCAGTTTGTCTATCTCAGCTTCGATGTTTGATGCTATAGTAACTAAAATAACAAGTGACTTGTCAGTTTGGTCACTATAATAGTGACATTGCAGAAAAGCGCTACTGGGTGTTTTGGCTAGGAAGTAAAACTTTTTAAAACACCTTAGTATAAGAAGCTAGTCGAGTGAGTTACTTTACCTACCCAATACATCTAAAGAGAATTGTAGGTCATCACTATTGCATCGAAGAGAAAGTAGTCGTTCAGTGTCAGATTCATCGAACATGGGGCGTGAAACAGCAGGGTGTATCTGAGAGTATACAAAGCGGCAATGTATGGGCGCGCATTATCGTATTGAAGCAAGGCACTGCATCCTGTGACTGGTAGCTTTACATGCGCTTTAGAGAAATATTTTGCGACACCCCAATACGTAGCGCAAGTTAAATATTCGTGGCTTGGTAGTTGTTACCCAGCTAAAGATTTTACCAAGATGAAAATGAAATTCTTAACGACTTGTTCTTTATGAATTTATTAAAGTCTATTTTCACACGTTGAAATATAATTGCCACAGACGTGTACTGCGTATCAGTTGAATATATGAGATTATGAGCATCTTCCAACTTTAATCGGGGAATGTGTTAATTGCGAATTATGGTTCGGTTAAATGCACATTTACAATATTTTTGCAGTTTGCTAAAATGTAATAATTTTCTTCTTGGTGGTTCCTTGACTACTGCGCTTCATTATAGCTGTTGCAAATTCAATTTCTAAAGCTGAGAATTTATAAACTCCAATGTACTTTCTGTTCAGAAATCCGATCGCCTGTGTGCTAGTGTTACACCACGCTCATTGCTGTCTGTATTAGAATTTTTTTTTATTCTATTGGTACAAATAAAACCGGTTTAATACAAAAGTACTAAATATAATTGTATACAAATAAAATGCCTATTTTTTTCTTGCATTAATTTTTTTTGTAAAAATAAAAACAGTCTAAAACTACAAGCACTTGCATTGGCCAAAATTTACGAGAACCACAAATTAACAACTAATCAAGACAGACAAGAGTACATATTCTTATACACATAACTACAAAGGTAATAAATAGAAGAAATCATAAAAACATTTTTACAAGCAAACGAGATAGATACAATAAGTATAAGTTAGAAGTTTAAATTTCCAGTTATTGCATGCCTTTTTGTTGAGTCAAGAATTTCATTTGCGTAAAGTAGTTTTAATTTTAATCCTTTAGGAAAATGTATCAAAACGAAGATAAAAGGGGTAATTAATTTCTACTTAAATACAAAAGAAAAAGAATCTTATTGATTTGGTTGTGCGCGCAAAATAATTCCATACGTGAGAGAAATGTGCCCGTGTCTGTGTCTTGTTTACTGCGAGACCAAGTCTGACATCACGATGTAAAGACGCGAGAAGCGATTTGAACACAATCAGCGGTCAAGAGCGGACTCAGTACGCTGATCGTCCGTTATCGCCAGACGACACCGGTATCACCGCTTCGTACTAGAAGTAACCAGAGGTTACCTTCCAAACCGCTTTTCTCTGCTAACGCACAAGGCAGATTCCGCCTTAAAGTTCCACTGCCTATTGATAACATGCCTCCGATTCCGATGTCGATTACGGTAAATACTTCTTTGAGTGTTTCAACGTTTTTTACGAATAGTCTAAAACCATTTAATAAACATAAATTTGTAATTATCAATTTAATGGGGTTTTCTTTTAATTACTCACAAAATTTCTAAAATGTGAAACTCAAATAATTTTTCGTACTTATTTAATTAAATTATTTCTGTTTAATGTTTAGTTTTTATTAATTGGATTTAATTTCCTGACCTTGCCCTGCAAAACAGGTGTTCACTGAACAACTTTTTTGGACAATCCAAGATCTCTCGGCGAAGCTGTAATAAGAAAGGGCCTATCGGCAACTACGTTATGGTCACCTTGTTCTTAACACTCTTCTATCTGATAATACTATTAATAATTGTTATGATCCACCTAATTAAGTTACTCAGTTGGATTGGTTAATATTTGAATTAGTCTATTTAAACTTATGTTGCAATTAAAATTTCTTTGGTGAATGAGATTGATACCACTTCATTGATTGCGGTTTTCTTTCGGCGTTTATGTGCGACATTCAGGTGTCATCGTTGGTCACAATTCTGTTCAGAAATATCTTTCCTTCATTAACTGGAGAGGAAGTCCAAAAAAATGTTTCTGTGTTTTGTATTCCCTAGACAGGAATTGTGTTATCCAACGGGCGTAGAACTTACGGTATCACAATTTTTCTATTACAGTTTGGTACAGAATATTCCGAGAAAGTTGGGAAAAGTTTATAGAGTCAAAATCGACTGCACGAGTTCATTGCTGACTACAAATGGGCGGGCACTTCTTGCTTCATCGTGCATGTTAGTGCGTCCATCTTTAAATATGCGACGGCATTGACGTACAATACCTTCACCCATTACGTTTTATTCGTAAAAATTACAGTTTGAGATGAAAATAGTATTACTGCACTCACTTCACATTTGGCAGGATTTTCAATGACAGTGCTCATTTCAATTAATCTAGTAGACAAGTAAACTGCAGTATAAACTTTTTCTTTCACTGAACACTGTCTACTCAACTACTGTGCACAGCACCATAGTCGCTGTCCTCGTCTATTTCTTACGCATGTGTAAACTGATTTTTTAACTACTTCTTTATATCTTTCTTCAACTGAAAGATTTCGATTCCTGAATAAATAAATAAAATAAAAAGTCAACCAATGTTTTATAGACTCGCACATATTTCTCCTTCTATTAGCAGTTTAATCCAAATGAAGTTCCAGAATTGTTAGACTTTTTGTTACGAAATCGTTAGCATTGCCGTTATCTATAAAACATCTAGTATTTTCTCAGTAACAAGAAAACTGACTGAAACACTTTCTAATATTACGTTGGAAAACGTCCCTATAGAAACTACAGTATAGAAACCGGGCTGGAAGTCAATGGCACAACCAATAATATAAAAATAAAAAGCTCCAACATATCAATTGAGGTCATCGGGATCGTGAAAAAAATAAGACGGACCCAAGGGGGTCATAGTTAAGATAAGGCAAGGAAAAGGCAGAAGCATTTGCAGACTATCTAACTAAATAAGCGAAATAAAAGAAAAATTACAATCATTAATACAAATGCCTCTACTGATATAGAAATAGAGACTGAGATAGAATGGTAAAAAATAGAAAATCACCAGATCAAGACTAAATAATAACAATATATTTAAACAATTACCTAGCTATTTTATGGGGTTTTAAAACCATACATATTGGCCGTTGTAACTCAAATTCGCACAAATAATCCCTATCCTCAAACCCTAAAAATCCCGCAATGAAATTAACTCTTAGTGTCCTATTATACCACTCCCTATAATATCCAAATTGCTTGAGAAACGGGCATATGAATGAAAACTGTAGTCAAAAACATGGCTACTTTGGATTTAGATGACAACATTTCACTGTACATCAGTGCCATCGTCTAATAAACATCCAATCTACACTACAAAGCATTCTGGACCGCTGCTTTTCTGGGCATTGGACAGACATTTAAATGGGTGTGGTGCAAAGAATTGCAATATAAGATAAAGAGAACATTTCCTTCCCATTATTATCTTCCATTTCAGTTGTATCTTAAAAACAGAACCTCCAAAAAAAGGACTGGCCGAGGCGCCTCTCAATTTAAAAAAATAACAGGCATACCACGAAAGAGTATCATGGAACCAATGTTGTATCTTCTACTTACTTCTGACCTGCCCACAATTTCTAGGGCGGCTTATTGATCTGTTGATAAAGCAATTCTATTTCTTCTTCGTCTCCCTCCATGGTTGGGGCATATAATGGAAAATTTAGTTTGGCTTGCGATGTTTTTAATTGTATAACCACAACTCTCTCCAATATAGGGCCGAATCCTATTACTGATTTGCTTGATGTGTCATCTGCTATTATTGGAATATCATACATATGTTGGGCATTGTTTCCTCCTGGGTAATAGATTATTTTATAGTCTACTATACACTGTCTAGAGTTTAATCATCTAGCTTCACTGACTCCTAATATTAATTTGCCATTCATTTTTCCTAGTTGAAACATACAAGGTGATCTACAAAACGTGTCGGAAAGTATTTACTTATAAGTTTTATGTAGTTGATCGATTTACAAAATTTAAAAAATGCTTTATTCAGTACAGTATGCAGTTTAACAAGTTTTCAAAAAACTAGCAACAAGATGGCGCAGCCTACTTTCAAAATCCTCATTTACTGCTTGATAGATGTCTTATCCAATGGCCGAAATGTTATTTTTTATGGCTGTTTTGGAATCTTCAAGTGTCCTTGGAGACTCTTTGTGGACCAGCTCTTTCAGGTATCCCCACAGCAAAAATTCAGATGGATTTATGTTAGGGGAATGTGGTGACCAATTAATTTCATAGCTAGCAAAATTAACGAATTCTAGGCCTACGACGTGCGTACCAAAATTATCCAGAAGTGTGGAGAAACCTTCCACTGTAGAAACTCCTCTTCGAGCATCGAGCGGTAATTTTGAGTTTACATAAAATATGGTTTGAGAATCTTTTTCTGTGAAATTGCACAACTGGTGGTCAGTTTTGCTAAATATAGCGGCTTTGCAATCGCCAGGTGAGGATTTTCAGTATTCCAGTGGCACATGCTTTGCTTGTTTATAAAACCTTGCAAAACAAACTTTCGAAACATTAATCGACACGTTTTTCACTTTTCAATTACTAACTGGCCAAATTGGAATCTAGATGTTTTAAAATAGTTTCTGTTATGAGATCATAGCCTGGTGAATCTTTATTGTTTAATAATTTTATCTGGGTTTCAATTTCCTGCAAGGTGAATCTGCGTATTAGGAGCGGCAGTTGTAGTGGAGTTACTGAATGGTTTTCAATTTCTTGAACAGGCTCATTTGATTGAAAAATATTTTGCAAATGCTTCGCAAATGCCTCACCTTTCTCTTTAACAAATTTTGCCCAAGTTCCCATTCAATCACGTAGGGGTGGTATGTGTTCCTTGGGTAGTTTAATTCCTTTCATTGCTTTCTAAATTGAGTGGTCATAGACAGAGAATGAATTTGTATAGCCTTTAAAGATTCCATTACAAATTTCTTGTAGTCTACGTCTTAGTTTGTTGTTTAATTGGTTTAGTCGGATTTTGTCTTAAGTATTACTTTGAGATTATAGGTTTGTGCGGTTACACTCCACTCTGCTTCCTGTATGGTAGCCGTTAAGTGATTTGTTGCGTGTTCTAGGTCATGATTTGTTTTTAAGCTTAGATTTTTATTAATAAATTTGTTAATATAAGCTTCAAACACTACCCAGTTGGTTTTTGGGTTGCCGAGGGTAGATCTGCGTTCTTCATATAGTATAGTTACGCTCATGGTAGCTATTATAGGCGTATGATCGGACGAAATATTGTAGTTGGAGACAATATTCTTGTAGTTTGATGACATACAATGGGTAATAAAAAAGTCTAGCAAATCTGTAATTTTATAGGGATCCGTGGGCCCGTTGACAGAGAGCTATATTTGTTACCTATTATAATTTTATGCAGTTCTTTGCCTTTTCTGTTATTAAATGTAAGCCCAATTGTGTGGTTTTAGCATTAAAATCTTCGCCTGCAAAAAATATAAGTCCTAATAATGAAAAAAAGGGCTGTAACATTTTTTTAGTCATGTTATGGGGTGGTAAACAGTACACACTTGCCATAGCTAGAGGTGCTGGTAGTCTCTCAACTTCTATCATAGTATCTTGTAGGTAGTCCGTTATATAAGAAGGTAATTGATAATATATTATACAGTTACGTACTATTATGGCTAAACCACCATGTGAAGTATCATCTGGATGTGCTGTATGATATACCAAGTATTGAGGTACTGTTAAATAAGATCTTGAGGTAAAGTTTTTCTGAAATCAATAAAATATCAATATTATTAAAACGTATAGAGTCTTCAACTTCTAACTTTCTTTGTTGTAGCCCGTTGGGGTTCCACAATGCAATTTTTAATAACTTAGCCTTTATTGAATTAGCTTGTTAATGATTCTGGTTAACATATTTAGTATCATACTGTTCTGTTGTAGTAACTGGTTGAACATATTTTTGACCTCATCAGAAGTTGTTTAAAACTAACAACTTTAGTAGAAGAGGGTTGATTTCGAACTATTTGTGCATAAATTAGATATGTATATGTTGGTTGACTGGTGATAGATTGACTATTTTGGCTTTTCAAGAATGGAAAATTTTGTCTTGTTTAGTTTGGAGCTCTTAGACTTGGTTGTTGATTGTTGGGATGGTAGTTTCGTTGATATATCGAACATTCCTTATAGTTAGCTATGTGTAACCCTTTGCATAAAATACATGTAGCTGAAGTTTTTTTACAGCTTTTTGTATCATGAGGATCTGTGCATTTCTTTTTATATGTCCACAATTCTTACATCGTGTACACTGTACCATTTCTTGGTTTGTTTTTCGTGGTTCAAATGTAATGTTTATGTTGCAATGAGTATGTTGTATATGTCTTTATTACTTACAGTTGGTTTTAAATCTGTAAAGAATATTCGCAACGGATGTTTGTTTTGTTTGCTTTTTAAATTCATAATATTGTGTACTGTATGTTCTAGTTCATTAAGGGTTTTTTTATTGTCATGTAACGTCATAGTATAATATAAATGTTTTAATACAATTCTGTAAAGGACGGTCCTTTTTCACTTAGTACGTATGATGTACAATTCTTCTAGTTATCTAAAACATATTGGATAAAAATTGGTGGCAGCTTGTGTTCGTTTGTTTTTTGTTAGTCTTCATTAATTTGTTTAGTTGAATCAGCTGTTTTAACTATTACTGAGTATCTGTTTTTATCTATAATTAATGATTCTTTTTCAGTACTGTTTGTTTGTTTGTGAAACTTCGTTAATCGTTCCCGTTTATTATTTGCTATACGTTGCTAACTATTGGCGAAATTACCCTCCATTTCTTCATCATCTTCAGAATATTCATTTGTAGTCCTTTTATTTTGAATTTGTTTGATGCACTGGGTTGTCATTTTGCTGAGGAAGATAACTTTTTGCAGCTTAATGTTTGTAAAAATGGTTGATACTGTGAGGAAAGACAAGGTGGGTTAGGGGGTGGTAGGAATGAATATTTGGTTTGTTAATATAAGCAGTTGACTAAAAATGGTAATTATAGTGGTTGTATAGGATTTTCCATTCAGTTGCTATTAGTTATTAATGTGAAATGTATTACACAGCTCTACAAAAAAAAATCAAAAAAATTACCCCTCGGGTCTGACTATGTCTACCATATGTTTTCGGGGTCTCTAAATCCGAATACCCCATCACTTCAGGCTTTTTCATAACCTCAAAAGGTAGGCCCAAAAACGCAATAAATACTCTATCTATTGACCACTGAACCACTATAACCCACTTATAACGCCTTAACGCCTTAACTCCATAACATCAAAACCCCATAATCCCAAAACCCCGTAACCCTTAACGCCTGAACCCCATAACCCGGTAAGAAGAGACTTATGCGGACTTAAGCCCTGAAACACAGTATGTTTGATCCATACGTGCTTCTTGAGCCTTACACTCATATTCTCCAATAAACCTATAACCTCACATACATAAGAGAATAAATAAATTTAATAAATTAAAAAAATTAAATCCATGAAAATATCGAAAGCAACTGCTACAGTCATTCGGATGTTGCTTTCACTGTATTTTTTACTTCCCTCTCCACTGGTCAACCCTTTCAAATAAAATGCTTAGCTAAAATTTATTTTTTAATTCGTTCCAAAAAATTTTGTTGCCGCAGCCGGCCCGCTGTGTTTTCAAAACGCGAACGGAAGGCCCACTTGGCCCGCCGAGCTCGATGGAGCTGCCCCACAAATGGTTTGTCCTTGCCTTGTTTGTCCACGATGTTTCTACTTCCATTACGTTCGCCACTGCCGGCTAAAATCTTATTTAGCGTCCTGTCTGTTTGCACACAAATTCCGGCGTGTTTAGTTAGGACCATTTCTGCGGCCGGCGAGCGCGCGCGCTTGCCGTGTACTTTAAATTCAAATGAGCTGTCCGGCAAATGGGCCGCAACATCATTCTTGCCCCTTCCCGCCCCGAAATGTAAAAACAAAGCGAGCGAAGCAGACGTCCGCTGCTTGCCGCTTTGATTAGGGGGTCAATCGGCTTAATCTGGGCTCGCGGCGCCCGCTGATAAATTGCGGGCTGCGCGAAAAATAAATCGCGGGGGAAATTACAATGTGAAAAGCGCCCCGCGGCTCTATTTAGCAAAATACATTGCGGCGTTAAGCTAAACTGAGTGGAATGTTTACAGATCGATCGGCTCGAGATGACCCTTGTTGACTCTCGAAGTCCGCCGTGGTCCTAAACAATGAGCAGCACAATCTAATAGCCGCTAGCACTTTAACCCTAATCGCTATTACATTTTTAGGCAGGAAGTTAAAGAGTTTATATAAAAAATTATTAACAATAAAAATATACTACTCATTTTTGTAATGACTGAAATAGGAAACACAGCTTTTGATATTAAAATTTTTGCTACCGGTAGTGATTGCGATAGACAATTAATTTAAAAAGAAATAACATTACCCCTTCATTAATTGGTTCTATAATTTGCTCCCTAACTAAGTAAATTATACGCAAATTATTTAAAATACCAGCTCTGCACAAAGCACTATACATGACAGAGTTATAACACAATTTAAACATACTTTCCTAATGTACATTGTTTTGCTCAATAATGTAACATATTTACTTATGGTCCATTATATATACTTAGTTTACTCGTATTAGTGATCATATTAACTAACCCAAAACGGCAGTATGGCCAAATGGCTGATAGCATTCGTTACCAAGTAGCTCAATTTGTTTCCTTGTTACTTGCGCCATCCCTTAGCTAGTAGCGCAATTAATCCTTTGTGTTATTCTCCCTCCAATATAATTCTATTAAACTACGTATTCTTTTTACCATAGCTTCCTACCTTGTAATATTTTTCTCAGGACTTCTTCTCGCAACTCTGCCAATCTAATTTTCTTTTATTAATTTTTTTTTATTAATTTATTAACTATTTGCAATCTATAAAGACTTACAATAAGCAAATTTAATGTATGAATTGTGGGTTGAGTAGTATGCATGTGAGTTAAGGTCCAGTGACCTTAACTCAGTGTTATCTTAAAATATAGTTGTTGCTTATATTTATACTAATAATAAAAACATTAATTACAACTAAAGTCTATTTGACAGGTCAAGGGGCTTTAATCTGTTTAGTCTTTGGATGTTGTCACTATTGTCCAAAAGGTTGATCACTAAGACGTTGCTATGATGTTCTAGTTTATTTAGATATTTAGCACTAAACTTTCTAATAGTTTCCTTAACTGTGTCCACTTTCACATCATTCATTATGTCAGAATTCCTCACAAAATACGGAACATCGCACATAGCACGTAGGATTTTTGACTGATATCTTTCGATAATTTGCATGTTAGTGTTGGCTGGAGTTCCCCATAGTTGGACACCATAAGTCCAAATTGGTTTGAACGCGACGTTGTAAACTAACAATTTATTCCTGAGAGACAATTTGGATTTTCTGCCCAGTAGCCAATAGTGTTTACTAAATTTGGTGCCAAGTTGTTTTCTTTTATTCCAAATATGTGGCTTCCATGTCAGCCCCTTATCAAGGTGCATTTCTAGATATTTGACCTCTGTGACTTGAGGTAATGGATTGTTGTTAATGAAAACTTGTGGCGTGTTTCCTCTACATTTTGTGAACGTAATGTGGTATGATTTAGACTCATTTATTTTAACTCTCCACTTCTTGGTCCAATTTACGATATCATTTAAGTGATTTTGTAGCGTTCTTGCAGCTGTTACTGGGTCTTTATGTTTCACCAAGATTGCTTTATCATCCGCAAAAGTAGCTGTCAGCGACTGATCATTGGTAGGCATGTCAGCTGTAAAAAGGATATACAAAAAGGGTCCGATGACGCTCCCCTGTGGTGCCCCTGATCTAATTGGATGTATTTTAGTGAGCGTTTGATCATATTTTATCTGGAAGTATCTTTCTTCTAAGTATGATTGAATTATAATATAATATGAATGTGGTAGCGATCTTTTCAATTTATACAGCAGGCCATCGTGCCACACCTTATCGAATGCTTGGTTGTCGTTGAGGAAAACTGCTGTGCAGTAACTTTTTTCTTCAAAAGATTGATTTATTAAGTTGACTACATGATGGACCTGCTGTATGCTTATTAATTTTTGGCGACATTTCCAGAGCTTGTAATTTTTATTTATGATATGCTCCAATTATTTAGCTTTTATAACCAGGCCGAATTAATAACTGGAGCCTTCATTTTAGTGAGTTTGCTACAAGTAGGTGCCTTTTCTTACAGAAGATTTTTTGCCAGTTGCCTTCTGTTAATTTTTTCTCTCTTGTATTTTCCATCTGCCTAAATAAGAAAATTTTGTAACTTTTTTTTAATTTTTCCATTTCTATGTTTATTTGTGTTTGTCGGTTGGCATACTTTCCATAAACCATTATTTTTGTTTTTGGTCTATTTATCTTCATATTATATCTTCGCTTAGTATAGGCCGCACTCCGTTTCTATTATCATTTATCCAATAGTATTTCCTCTCACTTCATTATATTAAATAAGAGTGGCGATAGTGCATATCTCTGCTTTACTTTACAGATTGTGAACTCTCCTACTGGTGTAGATTACATTTTTACATTAATAAAAGCATTTCGATAATATGAACGCAATATAAATTTATTTGTCTTTTCGAATCCTTTTCTCTACGATTAGTCTCAAGGCTCAGATAACTTCTCTGATTTCTGAATATTTGCTAAATCCAAAATGATCGCTTTTCAGGTTCTTCCCTTTTTTTATTTTCTATTCGGCGTATACTATACGTGTGAGTATCTTTGTTACGTGTAATATTAGGCTCCGTGGAAATATTGTTTAATTATGTTCTCTGCATAGTTAGGTGCTCAAAATCTACATCCTTTATGCATTGCAAGTCAAGAAAGGAGTTCGGTGTCAACGCTCGTACTAAACAGACGTGATAAGTGACCGCAGTGCTATTGTGACCGCGAGTTTATTATCGGCTAAGGCAATTTATATTTTATTTGCCGCTTAAAATAATAAATCGGTACACAAGAATACAACAGTAAATACCAGTCATCCCTCTTGCGGGAGTGACGTAATGTCAACCACCAAAAGAAACAATGATCATCTCCCACCACCCATCAGTGACCTCCAAAAGAAGTACCTATGGAACCATAAAACAGTACTGGGGCAGTATGTTATCTGCCTGATCACAATGATTCCTCTAGTGCAGGTAAACAAGTAGAAACCAGTAACAAACCGCCAGAACCAATTTAGGCAGACAGGGACCAGTCAATCGCAAACAAGTAATGACTTCAGTAATGTAGTCAAAGAAAATTACTGTTGTCTACAGCCAAGATATGTCAAATGCCTAGGTAACCATTTTTAAAACACCGCTGTCGTCTGTATCAACTGCGGAGGTAATCACCCAGAAAAATTTCGAGGCTGCCCAAATTTCCAGAAATCCAAGTATAATAAAAATTAATCAGCAAGTCCTAATACTAAAACCGGCAACTTCTTCCAAAGAAGAACGCCTATTTTCCAACTCTTTCAAATACTATCGGATCAACAAATGACGAGCAGCCAAAGAGTACTATAAATCATAGAACAGAATCGCTAACAACAATTCTTAACTTAATTCAGCCATACTTAAGATAAATCAAGCAGTTCTTATTCACAAACTTAATACCTACACTCCTTAGTGGATCACAATCACATCACAACCGTTAATCATTTAAAACTTCTCAAATGGAACGCAAATAACATTAAATCCCAGCGACCATTATTTTCAAGCGTTCTTGCAAGATATAATGTTGATATAGCATGTGTCTCAGAGACACATCTAACAATACATACGCGTTTTAAAATTTTGGGCTACAACCGTTACCACACAGACAGAAATGCAATGTACGGCTCAGGAAGTGTAGCCATCCTTCCTAAGCGTAAAATTGACCATCATGACTTACCGCAATTAACTCTACAAACCTCGAAACCATTGCTATCAATAATACTCAAGAAAGAAATTACATTACAATAATAAGTGTATATGGCCAACCGAATAGAAACCTTCTAGAAACCGACATCTACACAATCTTTAACTCAGAAGAACCGACGCTACTGATTGGAGATCTACATTCTTAAAACACAATTTGGAGATGCAGGAAAGATAACCCATCCAGATTAAAACTTCATACCTACTCAGCAAAGTATGCTTTTCAAACCCAGCGTCGGAAGAACCGATCTACTTCCCATACCGAGCGGATCATAAATCCAACATACTGAATGATGTAGTACAAAAGAATGTCCAAATGCAGATTTTTCAAAAAATTTATACAGAACTTGACTCCGATCATCTGCCGGTCCTAATCTCATTTATAATTTTTCCTATACCAGGATATCCTAAAAACAAATTAGATAGTGGAATTGTACACTGGAACTATTTTCGATAAAGCAAAGCTGAAATATTCCAATGACTTAAAAACCCCAGAGGACATAGATGAAATGAGAGCTCATGTTAAAACATGTGCAACCAAAAGTGTACAAGCAGCTAAAATTATCAAAAAAATCCTAGACATGTTAATCCAAAAACACCCCCACTACTAAACTTTGCAGAAAATGACAACGTACCAGAAATCCGGAAACAAAAAACCTAGTCAATAACTAGTCAAAACATACATCAGCACCTATGAACCTGGCAACCCAGACCTTTGGAAAACGACAAAGGCTATAAGAAACACCATTCATACCTACCTAAAATGGAATACTAAATACAGATGAAAAAAATGTGAAGCTTTCGCCAACCACCTAGAACAAACCTTCACATCACATCAACACCAATCTTTAGAGTATGCCAATATAATAAACAGACATCTAGAAAGACATCAACCAATATCAGGACATAATATAAAACCAACTTCTCTTAGAGAACCGACTGACATAATAAAAACGCTTCCAGTTAACAAAGCTCCAAGGGAAGATAAAATAACCAACCTCATACTCAAAAATCTTACACTTTATAATACATGCATCAGTCGGCTATTTTCCCAACAAATAGAAGCACGGAATCGTACTGATGTTTTCTAAATCGGGAAAAATAAAAAAGAGATTAATGAATAAAGACCAATTATCCTTCTAATTATAATCTCTAAAGTCTTTGAAAAAGTAATCAACACAAGACTTAACAATAAAATTACCAGACTGAAGCTCATCCCCACATTTCAATTTGGGTTTAAAAAGGGACACTCCACCTGTCACCAGCTGCAACGCATTGTCGAAATAATAAAGAGGGGCTGAAGCAATATACAACTGCAGCATTTGTAGACTTGGCTTAGGCTTTTGATAGAGTGTGGATCGAAGGGCTTAAATACAAAATCTCTCAATTAAACATTTCGGAATATCTAAAAGCAACCATTCATTTGCAGTCAAAATATACAGTAATCTCTTCAACAAGGGGGTGCTGCAGGGTAGCACACTGGGACCTGTCTTATTTAATATCTTCCTTTATGACATTCCTAACAACAAAGCAAACCTTGCATTATTTGCTAACAACACTGTGTTATTGACTAAAGATGTAAATTTATTAGAGGCTGTAGTACAACTTCAAAACGCCATGAATACTATAGCAAGATGCTATAGAGGGCTACAAATATTATTGCTCGTAAACGGATTAATCGCCCACCGTTAATACGCATTAATAATTACGCTACGGATTACTACGGCAACCAGTTAAATATTTAGGCATTTACTTAGACTCCCGCCTTACTTAAAAGTACCACATTAATAAAAAGCTTAATGAGGGTCACACTAGATTCTTGCTGACCTTGGGTTTTAAAAATGCCGTTTCACATACAGCTTCGCATACAATTCAAGAAATTTTTTATGAGCTACACTGGAATTTTCTCTTTACAGTTTGGATTTATCGCCCTGCAATTATCGTGCTTTTGAACCACTAAAAAAAGAACTTTGAGGGCAGAAATTTGGGGACTATGTTGTTTTCGAATCATTCATGCGGAATTGGTTGGTGTCAGAAGGGGGCTGCGCTGCAAGCTACCAGCGGGGTCACAGGTGACGGATCGTGAACAGGCTCTAGATATAGAGGTGAGCTGAAAAATAAGCAAAAAGGTTTTGACGAATAAACAGTCCCCGACTAAGCAGGCCGAATGAACACCGGTAAAAGTAATCCTCTTGTGTATTGTCAATAGCCCCTTATGAGGGTGGAGGAACAAACACAAGTCAGGGCATTCTCTTGTCCTAAGGGTGAGAAATCGCTTCTAAAGGTGGATGAACCAAATATAGTGAACAAAATTATTATAGCAAAAGATATTATATATTAAGGTATTACTAATCCTGGTCTATAAAAGCCAAGATTCGGAAGAGAAAGAGACATCTTTGACAACAGGGCCTCCCAGGTTGACATCATGTAAAATCCTTGTGAACATTCAATATATTATTATATAATACATAAAAAACAAACAAAAATCATCACGAAAACTAAAAAAAATGTTAAACATTTGTTTCATAAATAAGCAGCTATTTGAATTAAAATACTGTATGACTTTAGGCATCCTTTCATTAATTTTTTTATTTTCTAGAGTGGCAAATTTCTCCACATACCTTAAAAAAGACTCCAAACATAAGTTTTTGACCTGAGACGCTCCTTTCTTACTATTCTGTCCAGCTCATCCCATAGCAACTCTATAAGGTTGAAGTCAGTACTCTGTGGTGGCAATGTCAACATTTTGAGCATTTTGTGTTCTTCTTGGTTTGTCAGATAGTCTTTATAAAACTTTGAAGTATGTTTAAGATCATTATCTTGCAGCATCACAAATGCTTTTTAGATTAATTGGAATCCAGATGCTACGGTGTTTTCTGTTAAAAATTTTTATAATGTTCTTTTCTCATAATGCCATCGACATTTACTAAGTCCCCCACACCAGCCAAAGAGAAATACTCTTCACGCTAAAACGCATCCACCACCCTGCCTAACAAATGGAGCAATACAGTGCTGAATCATCTCTTCAGTCTTAGACCGATGCAAGAAGATTCTCCGGTTTTGACTGAAAATTTGAAATTTGGGTTCGTTTGTTTATAATACGTTTGCCAATGTTCAATTGTCCAGGAACGATGGTTTTACACCCACTGAAGCTGTTTTATTACTACGCCAATAACGGTTTTTCGGCCACAATACGATGATGATTACCCTTCTAAAGACCCCGTTGATATTATTGTATCACGTCCCCGGTTAAACTTCGCAGCAATATCTGGGGCAGTTAATCTTCTATTTCGTTACTCATCAGTCTGATGAACTGATCCTTTGCATCGAATGTTATCCGTGATGGTCCAAGGCGATGGCGATCCCTAAGACTTCCCTGTTTCTCTGTAGCGTTATAATGTAAGATCCACCGCGTTTCTATGGAGAGAGACTTACCACAGACCAATGAATGCAAAAATTCAAAACAAGACGTGACAAAAACTCAAGTAAGCGGCGCAAGGTTTGATGATAAACTAGCGAGCTTGGAAGTCGGAGCTCCGGACGGCGTATAATTCTTTTTAATGTAAACAAACATCTAAAACAAGATAACAAAAAGAACGATTCCAAGTGTCGAGTTACAGTTCAAGGACGTATAAGCATAATGACTTTCTTTTATTCTAGTTTTCGACCCAACAAATGTTTATAATAAATCTAAAAATAACTAGTTATTCTTATTCAAGACAATATTATTTACGAAGACGGTAAAGAGTGTCCATACTTCCATGACCGATAGTGTATATCTATCTCCCCATAAATACTGTTACAAAATTAAACCTACCATTGCTTTATACAGCACAGAGACGTTCGTGATGTTAACATACAGTTGCAATTGTCAAGTCTTAAAGTTGTGAGTTATATTGTGTTTCTTGCCAACTTTGGATATTTACGAATGGAGTGGGGTGACAAAAAAAACTGCGTTGCCGTAATTGCATTACATAAAGTGTGAAACTGAAAAAATTATAACCTTTAAGTATCGGGCTACAAAATTGTTTAATGAGACTGAAGGTGTGGGTAATCCTCCAAGATCTGAATACCTCGTTCGGATTGTTCAGGCACTCAAATCCGTAAGTACCCCAAAGTAAACGAATTTCTCTTTGTAAGTAGAAGGGAAATGGAAATTTCCAGAACTTCGGTGTCTTGTAGCTGCTTATAAAAGACACGAGACAGATGGGAGAAAAAAAGCAAAGAAGTTGCTGATAGAGTACGCGCATGATGGCCACAGAAAAATTTTGTTGAAAAAATGTTTACAACGAAGGAATCTTTCAACAAACAAAATGATAGGATATACGTTAGGTCGTCCAAAGAAGTAATTCAGAAAGGGCCAATGGTTCAGGAAGGCCATTATCCGGCAGTTGTGATGGTTTTAAAGCGAGTCAAAACTTCACCAGCTGTGTATCAACATAATTTTTTGGGAGGTGTGGTGAAACCTCTGAATTACACGCTTTTTCGAGGCGAACCTTGAATATTTCAGCAAGACTTTTGCACCCTCTTCACAAAGTACGAAGATGAACTTGGGCGAGCAACCATGTGCCTCATTTTCTAACAGTAGAGGATTGGCCTTCTGGTAGCTCAAATTTAAATCAGTTAGATTACAAATTATGGGAATTTTTAAAAGGAACAGTTTATCAAAAAAAAAGACACCCTAATATTGATTCTTTGAAACAAGCCCCGACAGTTGCAATAAATTACCAATACATGTAGTGCGTGCTGCTATAGACAAGTGACTCGGACATCTTAAAGCTTGTCTAAAGGGCAAGGGTAACCGTTTTCAATAAATTTGTTGTAATTATACCTACCAATATAATATAAATCCTGATAAATTATGGAAAAACAAATAATCAATGCGTGATAGTAGTTATGGGCATGCTATGCAGTAAAGTAGCTTATTGTTTACTTTTTTAGCGCAGAGAAAGTTTATTAAATTACATCTAGAAACTGAAAAAGTAAACTTATTAACGAGCCGCCGAGCCCACCAAATTGGGGTAGCACAGCCAAGCTACAAAAAAGGTACTTTAAACTTTTCGTGAAATTAAAAACGAAACCCGAAACAACGCACAAACTGGATGTAGCGTTTCGGGCATTTTATCAAAGTTTACTTACAAGCGGAACCAGGGCTGCAACGCCAGAAATTCAATCGAACTGCCATCAATCCGCACGCGGAGATACCGCGCGCAGATAAAAACAAAAATAAATGGCCGGGCTTAACTCCACTCGGCGCGCGGGATAGCGCTGTTCTGCGGATGATTGATGAAATCCATCGGCGCCGTCAATGAACGCTTCAAATTTCAATATTGCCGCTGTGTTCGCTTTGTCGCCGCATTGTGCTTGTCGGAATAAACTCGCGACGTCAGTCCGCCAGAAATGGTTCGTTGATTTGCAATGCATCTGCGCTCCAGACGCGGATATGTGCGACAGAAATTGCCAGCGGAATCTAATTTCGGAAATGTGTTTCGCGCGGCTATATTAAATGCGTAACAGCTCGCAGTTGTTACATGGAGAGCTTTTAAAAGCTGGAAATTCGGCGATACGCTTGCAGAAATGCGGCTCGGCACTTCAATGGAAAATTTGATCGCTCAATGCGCTCCTTATGATAGATTTCGCGGCAACCGCAGTTAATTATCTTAAACTTTGATAGTGTGCTTGCAACAAAAGTTTTGGAAGAGTTATTCCAGGAAGTTCAGTACTAAATAAACTTTAAATAACTTCCCAAACTTTGCATAAATCTGAAAACTTTCTACCTTTATAAGTTTTCATGCTGTATCTACCTTTAGAACAAGAGAAATAAAAAGCATCACCAGCGGTAGTCACTAGTGGCAACAAAATTTAAAAAAAACTAAAACCCTCTGTTGTAAACACGTCTATACACATAACTAAACCAACTAATCCTTCCAGTTAACTTAAGAATATTAGCCAAGAATAATTTAAAAAAATATAAAGTAAAGTTTTTTCGTAAAATTCTATTATATGTTCTTCTTAACGTTCCTTATCTGTTTCGGATATTGGAAATTAATATGGTAATCTTTAGTTTATTGACGGCTTTCTGAAAGAGTTCAATAGATGTTTAGACGAACTATTTTCATAAGTTATGTAACCACAAGTGTCTTCTCCTGCCTTGTCCTCTTCTACTAGGGTAATCCCAAGAATAAGGTCTCCAAAGCGTAGGAGCCGCAGAGAAACTTTTCGCGCTGCTGTTGGCCACACTACCGTGTTGCTTCCCCCATTCTCAGGCAAACCATCGTTTAGCTTGCGGGAACGCTCAGTTTTGGCTCGACAGCCATTCGTAATGGAGCTCCCGTTTGCCGCTACTGCCAAGTGCGAAGTTCGCGCAATTATTTTGTTTTTGAACGTAAAAGGCGTTAACCAATCGAAATTTATCGCCAATAATACACGAAAGTGTATGGAGAGTCGTTCATGAATGTCAAAAACGGCCGCAAGTGGCGTAGGGAATTTACAGGGGGTCGCATGAAAAAGCGGGAGACCGTTCATTCCCGACGAGACAGTCGCGAAGGATGAACAAATCATGCTCAAAGATCGGAGAATCACTCTCAGTGATCTCTGCATGTTACTTCCTGAGGTTTTTCAAAGCACCATTCATAGGACTTTGACTGAAGTTGAAATATCGGAAGGTGTGCGCAAGATGGGTCCCGCGAATGCTAAGAAAACCACCAACGGCAACGCGTTTACTCTCCCCACAAATTTCTTCGACGCTATGCAGACGAAAAAGACAACTTTTTGGATTCGATTGTCACAAGTGACGAAACGTGGTCATTCCATTTCACCTGAGACCAAACGGCAGTCACGTGAGTGGCGGCCATGCTGCGGAAATTCAAACAGGCAAAGTCTGCTGGCAAAGTCATGGCAACTGTGTTTTGGAATCAAAAGAGGGTATTGTTGGTCGACTTTATGGCTCGTGAGACTACAATAAATTCTGACAGGTATTGTACGACACTCAAAAAACTCAGACGGGCGAATTAAAACCGAAGAAAAGGATGTTGGGCCCCTACGTCGCCCATACGACCGTCGCTCTCCTGCAACAGTTTGGATGAGATATAATCAACCACCCATCCTATTGTCCGGATTTGGCACTGAATGACGACTACCTGTTCCCTAAACTGAAGGAATATTTAGCCGAAATGCGACGATAACGAGGTGAAAGAAGCGGTCCAACGCTTCCTCAACGACATGGTGGCATACAAAAACTACCACGAGGCCTACAAAAATACATACCAAAATGGCTATTATGCAGAAAAATATAGGAATGTTCAAGATTTAAAATAACTTATCAATTATTAAAAATAAACTTTTTTATTTTTAAAAAAACTATTAGATTTTATTTTTTGGATTACCCCCGTACATTGAGTTACAGACCAATTGGTCTTATGTCTTTTTTGCTTAAGACGTTGGAAAAACTGCTTGATAAGCACATTAGGGGAGGTATACTGGTACACCATCCACTATATGAGAACCAATTTGCCTATCAAGCTGGTCTCTCAACTGAAACAGCACTTTACTACCTCACTTGAAGAGTAGAGAAAACGCTGGACAACGAAGAGATCCTTCTATGTGCCTTCTTGGACATAGAAGGGCCCTTTGACAATACCTCTTTCAACTCTATAACCTCGGCCCTGAGAGGGCGTGGCCTGGAGGAGACCTGCTACAGGTGGATAGACTGCATACTCAAAGGAAGGATGGTTTATTCGACTATGTATGACAAAACTATTATAGTCCAGGTAACGGGGGGGTGTCCTCAGGGAGGAGTTTTCTCTCCCCTGTTATGGAACCTGGTAATTAATGGACTTTTAAAGAACTTAAAAGACGAAGAATTCTCTTCTGTAGACTACGCTGATGACCTAGTTGTCTTGGTGGGAGGGAAATTTAAAGGCACGATCAGAGAACGGATACATAGGGCCCTGAACGTGGTAACTGAATGGATTCAACAGGAAAGCTTCAAGGTCAATCCCGTAAAAACCAAAATTATACCCTTCACGCGAAGGAAAAAATTAGAGGGGCTTACACCTCTTTTCCTTGGCGAAAAATAAATCACTATAACGGGAGAAGTAAAATATCTAGGAGTCGTTTTCTATTCTAAACTTACTTGGAACCGTCATATTGACATAGTGATCGACAAGTCGGTGACAACTCTAGCAGTTGTCAGACGCATGTACCACAAGTCGTGGGAGTTAAAACCAGGTATGGTGCACTGGTTGTGTAAGCACCAGAGTGGTTAGACCCTCTCTTACATATTCAGCTTTGGTCTGGTGGCTCAAAGTAACACAAGAAACCGCCAAACTAAAACTAGGCAAGGTACAAAAACTTGTCTGTTTTGGCATTGCAGGGGCGATGACTTCTAAACCTCCCACCTTTGCACATAGTAATTCAGGGGAGGCAAGATTAGGTCACTACAGGCTGTATCATTCACTGTACAAGACACACACGCGTAGAAATCAAGAATAATTGACAGTCTGGGGGGCCCTCTGCTTAAAATAAGATTGAAATAGGAGCGAGACTTTTAGATAGGTAATTGCACCTGGTAGCCTAATCTGGTACACAGATGGTTCTAAAACCGAGCTGGGTACCGGAGCTGGAATATATGGTGAGGCTTCCAGGGTAGAGCTAAGCTTTTCCCTGGGTCAGTACACCTCTGTCTTTTAGAAAGAAATATACGCCACACTACAGTGTGTGCGTGAAAACAGTAAGAGGGCTTACAGAAGCAAGCGGATCTATATTATATCAGACAGCCAGGCAGCTTTAAAGACTTTATCAAGCACAAAAGAATTATCTAGACTGGTATGGGAATGCATCAACGAACTCAACATAACACAGTAAAACTGTTATGGGCACCTGGGCATTGCGGTGTTTACGGCAACGAGAAAGCCGATGAACTGGCCTGGCAGGGATCTAGTGAGGATTATATAGGCCCTGAACCTGCATTAGGAATCTCACAAAGTGCTGCCCGAAGCTTTATTAAGGAGAGGATACGCACTCACCATCGAATGTACTAGAAGAACCGACCAGGACATTATTTCAGCAAAACCTTTAATAAGGGACTTTGCCAAAAGAGAGCTGCAGAACTCTTTAACCTAAGTAGGCTACAGCTAAAGATAACCATAGGGTTTCTTACGGGACATGCGACTGTAAAAGAACACCTCTGGAAAATTGATAAATTCAATGGTAACCTTGTATACAGACTTTGTAGCAATAAGCCAGAAACAGCCTTACACATCCTATGCAAGTGCAATGCGCTGCGTAGGAAAAGGCAATATATATTCGGGAAACCAAACCTGGAACCGGAAGATTTTCAGACACACCCTGTAAAGGACCTGTATCTGTTGATTCAGGGGACATCAATTACAGATTGGTTGTGAATTTATTTAATTAGGGTAATTACAATAAGCCGTAGGCTGCAGTGAGCATGGATCCCTTAAGGAAGACATACCCTAAGCGCAAAAAAACCTCGTACCTTTCACGTTACCCTTCAATATTAGTTGCACTAGATGACATTTGTCATTTCTCATTACTGAAGCTTACTTTTTGATAAGAAATACAACTTCCTTCTGCTTTTAAGTTCTCCTTGATACCTTATCGTTCGTGATATGGTTTGTCTATGATATATGGCGACATCCTTACATCTTCAAAGCTTATAGCTTTCTCAGCAGTATCTCATTGAGGGCTCAGACCTCCATGCCATATGGAAAATGTAATAATGTAACATTCTGATCTTTAGGAACAGACTTAGGTCTCTGCCGATAAACAGACTTTTCATCTTCAGAAATGCCGTTCAAAATTTTTCTATTCAGTTACGAATATTTATTAATTGCTGCCAGTTTGCATGTACTGCAGTGCTCAGATAAGTATATTTTTCTACGCGTTCTACAGGAGTGTTTTGTAAGGTGACTATGCCCGATGGTTGAAGATTTTTGTTGACAGTCATGTATTTACTTTTGGAAATAACTCGACATTATACAATAGGTTTTAAAGTTCTTTCAGTAAACTTGCAACACTATAGAGTCATCAACAAACCTAAAGTTGTTTATTATTTTACCGTTTATCTTTATACCACCGATACAATTGTTCATAAAAGATAATTCTTGACCTTTGCTGCTTGGTTCCAATACAAGTTTGATATTCTAATATCTTTGCAATTCATCCCGATTTTTAAGACATTTAAAAGTTTTTCATGTTTAACTTGGTCTAAAGCCTTTGAATAATCTAGCAGTAGATATAGACAGCATGGTATACGTTTCTGTAAGGCTATATCAACACCTGTAGTGCAAAAATAGCTTCTCTTGCACCAAACCTGTTTTTAAATCCATTCTGTGTTTCTCCTGATATTGATTTACATTTAAAATAAATACGTTCCGTACTTTGAGTTACAGATATACCAGTTGTACCAATCCCTTTGATTTTCACTTAACATATTATTATTAATAACAACACTGCTGCTATGTCTTTTGATCCGCGGGAGGTATTTGATTTCCCGCCTATCACGTGCCCTCTAGGAGAGTTGCAGGCTTCCCCAACAGAAGCCTTTAAAAATTATTAATGCTACAATTATTTTATCCTCGCTATCTTTTACTAAGAATAAGTACATATTGTAACGAATTTCCGAACACCTCCTGTATTTGTCCGCTGCTTGCTACTTTAAAAATAAAAACAAAAGAGTCACATCCAAGCGCAATCCAAAACTTCACGAGTGGCGTAGCATCAAATAGGTCAACACGTCCAACCGAAATACAAATTAGGTTTTCCTCCCTGAAAAATAACGGCGGACAGCCAAGTAATTACACAAGGCAGTAACTTCAACAACGCTGTCTAACAAGCTGCACCAGCAACTACTTTACAAACTAACGAGTCGGAGGCAGGCGAAGTAAACCATTAGGGATAAGTTACAAGGGAAGTTGCAAATAGTTTTAGCACGACCTCTTCAAAAATATGACGGCGCGTTAGAGGTAAGAATCGGACGTTCTGTGCGACAGATTCAATCTACAAGCTCCTTTCCACTCTTACAAACTTGAAACGCATTTAAGGTGTTTTATAATAAAAATAGAGAAACATTTTTGCGGAAGAAATTGTTCTCTGCTGCTTGTAACACTTTTTCTACGATAGATCGTAAGGTAATTTTTATAGAAAATGTGTTTCAGTACAGTGCAGAACAAACCCTCATTTTTTGACCCAATTTTGGAAGCTGTATAGGGTTTAGGGTTGTCGTGAAAAATGATAAGAAGTTTGCATCTGCTCTAACAATATGCGAGTTTTTTTCCATCCGAGAGTTGGCAGATGCAATTTCAGGAACTATAAAATATTCTCTTTATTGATGTTGGTACATGGATGACGTACACTTGTGTCTTCTAAAAGGTGTTATCTCCAAGCTATACTTTAAGTATTTTAAAAATTTCTAAGGGTTTTACATCTTCGCGAGAAACTTTATAATAATTTTTTGCTGAACGGACGAGAGTAGCTTTTGCTCCGAAATTGTGATATTGACTAAAGAAGTGATAGTACGAGGTGATCCCCTTCAGAAATCCCTGCTTACATCGCTTAAATGCTGCATGCCTTTCTATTCACTTCAAAGTGCGATTTATGTGTTGAATTTTACGAAAAACTTTAATCAACAAATTAAGCAAACACTTCATTCATTGTTTACAAATCTACACTATACTTTTTTCTTGGCGTTATTTTCGTTTTAACCCATTTTTCCTTTTATTTTGTTAGTATTTTCCCTATAACGTCAACTTAAGGCTACTGCTATCTCCTTTATTTTATCTGTCCTCGTCCTTCTTTTGGGTTGTTCCAAAAGTTGTGATTCATTGTCAGTTGGAAAATTAATTCAAAAACAATAATATAGTAAAAGAACCATTCTTTTAGCTTCGAATAAAAAATTATTAAGATGATTCTTCAACTCCCTCAAATGATTCAAAACGGCGTCCATTCAAAAAGTGTTGCATTGCGCGGAAGAAACCGTAATCTAATAAAGCGACGTCCGGATTATAGGCTAGATGCGGAAAAATCTCAACCCCGTCCAATTCCTCAAACTTTTCCTTGGTCTTCTTCCCTGTGTGCGGTTTGGTGTTGTCTTGGTGAAACAGAGCGTGCTTTCTTTGAACGAAAGTTGAGTACTTCTCCACCAGTTTGTTGTAGATGCGTTCAACTGCTGACCAATCGGAACCAACTCAAAATGAAGCACGCCTTTAAAGTTCCACCACACGCTAATCATGACCTTTTTACAGAAACGATTTTTACACAAAACTGACGAAGCATTTTAGCCTTTTGGAAGCCACTTCTTTTGTTGATTGTGATTGACCAAGACCCACTTCTCATTCGACGTAATCTAACATAATCAAACGTGTAATCTCAAAATCATGAGATACTAATGTATTTATATTTACTTATTACTCGAACTGTAAAGGTAGAATACAAATAAACATGGGAGATATTCGTTACTAGAATACCCCTCAAGTAAGCATATAGAAATACTGAATCGAGGATGTAAACCAGCTTTTTGTCAAAAATCGTTGTTAGACTGTAATTGATATTACACTGGGTACCTCAAGTATTTCCGAGTACATAATGGACTGGCAGATGTTAAATGCAGTAACCATATCAGATTACAGAAAGATAAAATTTACTTTAAAAGACATTAAGGTTGAGGGACAACAGTACAGAAGCCCGACGTCAACCGACAGACTGCTATATGCAGAATTTGGAGGGTCGACTACAGCTGCTACCAACCCTTAATAAAGCCTCAACTGTAGAGGCTCTGCAGAAGGATCTATCATAAAGTCTTTTCAGTATATCGATAGTTGATTTGAACATGTATAAACATCATCAAAGGGAATTTAAAAAATAAATAAGCTTGAGGCAAAGAAGTCCTTTTGTAATACAATCGTGACTATAAAAGATTCGGCTCGTTTTAATAAAATTGTGTTAAAATAACTGCACCAGCAGTGAGAATGGTACTTATACCACCAACGTTGGAGAAACGGCAGAGGTACTCATGAGTACACCAAGTTGGAAATCTACCCACGAGGGGCAAAACTCTTAATTCCACGCCATATGTTAGATAAAGATAAAGTAATCTAGGCAATTAAGTCTTTTCAATCCTTTAAACCGCCAGGGTTGGATGGCATATTTCCAGCTCTTTTACAATAGAGCCTAGATATATTACTATTATACCGTTAGGGAATGTTTACAGGCTGTATAGCCTTAAGGTACATTCTCAAAAATTAAAGGAAAGTAAAAGTAGTCTTTATTCTAAACCAGGTCATAAGGACATTTCTCGGGCTAAATCTTATCATCCATTTAGCATGGTCTTTCTTTTTAAAGACACTAGAAAAACTTTGTGAAAGAGAAATAAAAAATAGTGTACTAGTAACTAGTCCACTACACTCTAATCAGCATGCATACGTCCCAGGAAGGTCTGAGCCAGTACTACACTTGGTGGTAGGGCGGATAGAAAGGGTGCTTTTGACGATGCAACCTTTGATAGTATTGATACAGCCCTTCGACAACGAGGGGTAAATGATATCCTGCAAAGTGGGTTGTTTCTGTATCACAGAACTGTACAAATTACCGTGGGAGATAAGACCATTAGAGGTACAGTATCTTGAGGCTTTCCCCACGGAGGTGTACTGTCACTCTTATTATAGAATCTACTACCAGACAGCTTTTTTGAGCGACTCAATGGTGAAGAATTCTACATAGAAGATTATGTAAATAACATAACTATTTTGTTCACCGACAAGTACGACCAAACGCTTTGCAACTTAATGTAAACAGGGTTTAGAAGGACTGAGGAATGGTGTATAGGAATTACAAAAAAAGAAAGATCGCAATCCATAGGATGTCTAGACTGTTCCAAACATCCCTTATCTCTTCAGACAAAGTCGGGTAACTAAGAGTTATGCTTGACAAAAAGTTAAATTTGGGAAGGCATATAGAAGTTAAAACCAAAAAAGCGTGCATAGCTTTTCGGCAATGTCGCCGTGCAATGGGCAAACTTTGAGATCCTTCACCAAAGGCTATCCTGCAGCTGTACACTATAATATGTTATTGTGCACTGTTCTGGTGGCCTAAAACTAGACAGGTCACTGCAGCAACCAAGATCTAACACGTTCAAAGACTGACGTGTATGAGTATCATAAGAGCAATGCGTTCCACCCGAACAGCAGCTATGGAAGCATGCCTGGGTCTCACTCTACCAAATCTCTATGTGGTACTAAGATTAGCTCTAAGACTACAGATAGGAGACTTTAGAACAACAAAGGAATAGAAGGAAGACACCATAGGGGGACCGTACAACGGATTCTCTTTTAGCCATCTACAAATTTAAGAAGCTCTTCAAAATCTTTCTAAATGCTGAAGAGATAACCGAACCAAATATAACCACCTTTACACATGAGTACAGAATCAAGTATCTTTTCAAATGATCTGAATCTCCAAGCCACTCTTGATCAAGTCCTGGAACTCATTTAAGTTAAAGGAAATTCTTGTTGATATGGTAATAAGAGCACAGAGAGTTTGGTAAGGTAAGGCTCGGAACAACCATTATGCGGTCTTGAGTCAGCACTCCCACTCTCATCAGCCACACTCTGCACACTAATAAATCAAGAAACCCACAATCGACATTTTAGAAGATGGATCAATATGAAGATATGCCAACATGCAAGGTAGGCTATTTAAAATCCAACGACGAAGATGACTAACTTCTGAAAACAGTTATATTGAGGCAAATGTACAGAATGGACCTATTCTGCCGATACTCCAATTTAAAGATGAGACGACAGAGCACGTCCTTTGAGAATGTCCTGCGCTTGCTTCAATTAGAGAATCCAAGTTAGGGGAGTTTTGGCCTAGCATAGCCGCATCAGCTCTGCCCCTCTGAGGGACATCCTCAAGTTCATTCAAAGGATTAATTGGTTTGAGTGATGGGTGTACGGGGAGAAGTGGCGGAGGAGGTAGTACAATTGGCCCAATTGGTTACCCTCCACTTTGTATTCAGCATTAAAAATCAAAGAGTGTACAACACCAAGCTAGTAGATCATACGATTTAGTAAGACAACCAACATGTCAACCAGCAATCATAAAAGTTCTAGTAATCTAATATAATGAAAGACGTAATATCTCTGGGAAAATGGCGATAGCTTGATCCCAAACTCATGACATATTATTATATATTATATATTATTTATTACATATATTAATGTAATCATATTTACTTATCACTCAAACTGTAAAGGTAGAATACAAATAAAGATGAAATAAAAAAGTCTCTATTAAGAGGAAAAATTGATATCGTGTACATTAATAAAAAAGTATATTTTATTTATTGCGGCAGCGAAGGCGTGCATTTAATTAAGCGAACAAACAAATGCATTTGAATACCCAAAAAGCTCAAAAAATCGGATGCGCCTTGTACACCGCTAATTAAAATCCCCAGATAATTTCATTAGCGCACACGCAGCGCGCCGGTAAAAATCCGATGCGCCGGAACGAAGTTAACTGCATCTGACGTATCTAAAACTCGCCGTAAATCCCATTAAGTCTCCCCTGTCTAGGGTAATCGATTTATTCCAATCAAT
This sequence comes from Sinelater perroti, assembly GCA_036346155.1. Taxonomy (NCBI): domain Eukaryota; kingdom Metazoa; phylum Arthropoda; class Insecta; order Coleoptera; family Elateridae; genus Sinelater; species Sinelater perroti. Next base: position 16,438,452 of record JARFIY010000254.1, on the reverse strand, counting down.
GGGGGATTTTCAGAGCGCCGCACCAATTTGTCGCCGCGTCCCGGCGGAAGCGCAAACGTCGGTGGCCGGCGCTCCCGGCGCGGGCGCCCGCCACTCCGATGATTTATCTGGCGCTCCAGATTATTCCTTTAATTCACTTAGGGCGGCCGAGCCCGGAAAGTGCCCCCTATGGCGCGGCCCATACGGCCGAGGCGCCGCCGGCGCGGGCGCCGCACTTATCCGGCGATCTAAACACGCCTTTCCTTTTTCGAAGATACTCCTGGGAGAATTATGGTCCAGGTGCGATTGAGGGTTAATGGAAGAGCGGATTTGCCGCAGACGCTCGGCTCGGTTAAATCCTATTGATTGACTTTCTATCAGGGAGCTAAATGACTTCCACCAGTCAATGTTTGGTGCGCTATATATTTAGAGACGTACCGCCAGCTCGGTGAATGCACATTTTTGCGATTATGCAGCGAAAGAAAATATAGAATAGATGCAGTGTGTAATAGAATTCTACTGTACAAACAATTAAACTAGAGTGTCATGTAATGATAGAAATGTAATTAGGATATACAAAATAACTGAAATATCTAGACTAGTTCTATGCACTCTTTTTCATTTATCTCCAATAAATTGGTACGTAAGGTTTTCAAGAAACAACACAACTATACAGAAATAAAAACTTAAGAGTTTCTAGCAATATCTTAAGCTTTCTTTATTATATTTTCGATCAGAGATCAGATGAAAGTTTTATCGACATTTATAGCCTCCCCCTCCCCCCAGCTCTAATCTATACGAAACCATTCAATAGAATTAGCATCATGGACATCTCTATGACGTCTGGTTTTAATTAAAGTGTTCATTTTGGAAAATTTATCTCTCTGACCACAAAATTGACATTGTTCTAGTTATATTACTCCATACAGATGAGTCTATAACAACAAACTTCTACATCATGCCAAAATACTATCATGCTACTGTATTTTTGTCACAGATAAAAGTCACTTATTCGAGCACTTTTCGATATATAATTTGACTTCTAGTACTTCTTGAATAGTATAATCTTGAAAGTTTTGTAATGATTTGTTTTGACAAACAATTCTTCCTTTGACTTTTTCTGCTTTGCACGTTATACAGTTTCGATGGATGATCTCAATTTTGGCAATATTCCGAACAGAAAACTGCTTCTTTGAGATGAAGACCTTCACTATTTATTTTTCCAGTGTTGTACCCAACAGATATGGTTTTCGGCTTGGTTATGATCGGCCAGTCAAAGAAAACTCCTTATAGCAACACTAACTCCATCAAGTTTTCTATTGGTCGTTGCTTTTATAGTACGCCACTTGCCTAAAGTAAACATTCTTTTCTCTACGTTGACGTTGACATGCATAACAAAACAAGGTAGCCCTTAACTTTTCTTCTCTAAGAAGCCTTGACATTGGAGAGTTGCTGTGCCATTAAAGCACTTCCTAGACGGCAAAAACTTATTAGTACCAACACATCTTTCCACATGCAACAATCTCTACAAGGCTGCTCTCATTTCGTGTTGCAACCATTGTTACGGAACCATTTCCCTACTGTTGGAGTAGACTGCGGCTGGCACCGTTGAGCTGACTATGGGCAACACCACGAACTGATGCAAGGTAAGAGCGGCCTGGAGCGCTCACTCTTGTTCCAGGCCTTCTTTTCTCTGAGAAAAGTTATTGCATTTGTGGAGGGGGGAGATGTAACTAACATTGATGGTGTCTCTGAATCCAACCCCTAACCCCCTTTTTTGGTGGCCTGGCATGGATGGTGATTAGCTGATCCGTACCTATTTACGGAGTCAGAATCTTTAGGCACTTATGCAGGCGCAAATGTCCAGCTCGTAGTTGTAGAATCCACAAGTGTTTGAGTTAGTGTGGTCTTCGGCGCTAGAGAGCAGTTGTTGAACGCTCTGGTAGATATACTCCTGAATGGTTGTCACGACAAAGCCTTGCTGGAGAATAATGTTCTTAAGGAACCACAAAACGTTAAAGCTTTAAGCTACCTAGAGCTTCTTTACGTGCGTTTTAGCTCAGTAACCCCAGATGGGGTAGGCTTATGGCATAATCAGACAGAGGATCTTGTACAATGTCGTCTTGTTGAGAAAGTACAGCCTTCGCAACTGTTCGATTTACGTAAAGCTTTTAAGTGATTTTTCTACGGAGGATTGTTCCATGGTAACTAGAATATCTCCCGGGCGAAGATTCTGAGTTTTGCCAGATCTAGATTCCAATAACGTCGGGTTTTTGTGGACAATAGGACAGCTACAATCTTCTCGGTGTTCATATCAGTCCTCGGGCATGTCCAGCTCTGAAAGAGAGTCGTCGCAAACTTGATAGCACTGCTAGAGTTATCCTTGTGGGGGGTGTCGTCGAAATGTTCCGGATGTAGAAATTGAATCACGTTAAAGACGTCGGCTTAGAGACACCTTTATAATAACTTCACGCCACCAAACTTGATCCTTAATCTCCATTAGGAGAGCAAGAGCCAAATCGGCTGGAGCAGAGGCAGCGAGTTGAGTTCTAAAGCCATCTTAAAGACCGCTGTGCTACCTTGTCGAAGGGCTTGATTAAATCAAGAAACACTTTTTGTTGTAGCCAAAATCAATTCTTTAGAATCAGCTAGAAGTCTTTGATAGTTGTCCTTAAACGTCAGTGAATCACCTACTCCAACAGTTTTTCCGCGCTTGTCATGAATAGACGCTGAGTTTCATTAAACATGTTTTTATTTAACAGTTGTGAAAATTCATTATTATACAATTATACAATTTCAATAACAGGCATTACCATTCAGAAAAGCGAGAGACATAAATAATTTTTACAGGTTCATAAGCAAGTTCAATTTTCAAAAATGGCATTAAAACAATTTTTAAATTATAGTGAACTGAAAAGTATGAAGAGTGTACTTAACCAATGCAATTAAGAAAATGGTAAAGCATTTGAAAAATGAAAGAAATACTGGAGGTGAATTTTAAGGGAGGGCGATGAACATAAACACGATTATTTAAAATGATTTAAGGGCAATAAGACCAAACAATTAGAACAAAAATGAATGGAGGAACGTTAAGAAAATAGTAAATCTTGAGGACCATGCCTAAATTTAAATTTAACAAAAATTAAGAACATTAAATTTTTATTTTGTTTCTGCATTTTTTTTTCTTTTTTCGTTTAGGTTTACTGATATAGATTCTAAAATGTTTTTGTTTCGCTTTATTCTTCATAATAGCTTTCTTACCTTCGCTATTCATCAACCAGATTGAGTAAGTTTCAGCTTGCAATTTTGAGTTGCTTGAATTGTTATTTGTGCTTCTAGGTTTTCTTTCATAAAATTTTCCAATATTTTCTTAAGCGCCTTCTTATTCTCCTATATTAATTTTTATTCCATGCACTATAATTTTTTTTCTTTCCTAGTCCTTTTCTTTATAGTTTATCTATGTTACTTGAAGATTTTTAGTATTTTATTTAATTTTCCCTTCTTCCTTTTTACTTATTAGCCTCTTTTTAAAGGCCTGTCTAACTTTTGTTTTTTGTTCCTCTTGCCGTTTCCTATCTCACGAAAGTATCTTTTTTATTAAGTTTTGATCCATTTTTGCATCTTCTATGAAATTATCATTAGTCCTTTTTTCCTATACCAGTTCCCTTTCCATTCTCGTTCTTTTGTTTAATTAATTCGTCAAATATTCGTAGTTGTCTAATATATTTATTTTACACCTCCTTTTCTACAAACATCTTGATATAAAAGCCGCATTTTATAAAATCATGGACATCCACAATAGCAGCACAACTATAAATAGAATATATAAGACATTACAGAATATCAAATTAAGAGTAAATTAGATGCGTGTCTTTACCCTCTACTTCCTTTACGTAAATAATCATATAAAGATTGTACCATTACTCTTCTATAGCCTCTTTTTAGAGTGCTTTTAAATTGCATATTTTACAAATTATAGACACAGCAGATAGACTTATGTAAAATTACAAGACACAAAAATGGCTAAAAAGACCTTCAACCTTAACAGAGTAAAACTCTTGTGATGTCAGACCATCTATTAACATTAAGAATAATCAGTAGTGAGTTAGATTTGAACCGATTTACTTAAAACAAATTTAACATAGGATTTAGATATAGAAAAATTGTGCGTCAAGATGGTTCTTCTCACGGCTGAGGAGAAAACCAATCGGGGAGCATCGATCTTTTGTATCACATGATTACAGATTAATCATGGATTTTTGAGTTCGATAGAGTGGAATAATGCAAACTCCCCTTTTCCAAGACAGCTAAAATTTTAACAGTCCTCAAAGAATTTGTGCCACCAAGACACTGTTAATCAAACTTTTTATAAAAAAGTTATCGAAAAGCTCAGGAAAAAGGTGGTATTTGTGAACTAACTTGAACTAACAATTTTTTGGCAGAAAAAGCACATCCTATTTACTTGATCTGAGTCCTTGAAACTTCTGTTATCCCTCCAGCTAAAAAGAACTCAGAAAGGTGCCACATTGGTTAATATTTAGAAGAATTGAAAGAAATTACAGCAGAAATTTTCCAGGACGATTACAAACAATGGAAAAAACGGAAACTGTTTTGGTTAAAAGAAATTCAATCTTATTATTCTTCTGTCAAACCTCATATACACAAGGCGTACAAAAAACACTTGGTTCTTTTAAAATCTATTACACCTAAACTGTTCTTACAGGATATTCGAAATAATACAATTAAGACTTTTAGGAAAAACTAAAAATTAGAATTAGATAAACAAGTATAACAAGCACGTGGTGTTAAGCTTTATTAAAAACTCCAACACAAGTATCGAAATAAAGTTCAAATTTAATACATCTATACGTTTCAGTAAATTATTTCGATAAAAAACTTAATCACCGTTTGCTAGCAGTAACAAACAAATATTACCTGGAATCAAAACATGCAATTAGCACTGAAATAAATATTAGTAAAAACAATTTTGATTACATTTTAGAGTAGTACTCCTAGCAGCACGTTCTATAAAAAAATAATACAAAATGTTTTATATAGTAAGTGCGATTTTGGACCTCTTATTGCTTTTATTATGTTTTTAAGATTCTATTTCATATATATATATATATATATATATATATATTTCAACGCTTCAGGCCCTCGAGGTCCATAACTTCCTTGCTCTTATAGCCTTGCATTTTCTATATGTAGCACTACCTTTTTCCATTCTCTCCTGTCTTGGGCTTTTTGTTTCCACCTTTCTACTCCAGTCTCTTTTAAATTTTCTATTACTGCTTCCAGCCATCTCTTTTCTGGTCTACCTTTCTTTCTCTTCCTCTTTTGCTTAGTAGCACTTTTTTTGGAATTCTATTTGGTTGCATTCTTTCCATATGTTTTAACCACCTGACTCTTTGGGCTCTAATTTTTTGCGTTATTATTGGTTTTCCATAAATTTCTATTATTTCTTCAGTTCCCTTCGTTATCTCTGATTTCTGCATAAACACTCCCCAACAGCTTTCTCTCCCAGGCTTCTAATTTGTTTGTTTCCTGTTTGTTCATTACCCATAATTCACCACCGTACAGGACGGTGGGGGATATTATTGTCCTATACAACCATATCTTGGCTGCCAGAAAGACATGTTCAGATTTTAGCAATTTTTTTAATGGCCCGGCTGCTTTACTTCCTTTTCCTATTCTATTCTCTATTTCTACTTTTTCTTTACTTTTATTGGTTACTGTTACTCCTAAGTATTCAAATTACGACTTCCCCTCTGCCGTAATAACTTGTAAGTGTTGACCTTTTCTTACTTCCTGTCCACTTATCATATATATATTGTTTTTTCGGTGTTCACCTGCAACCCGTACTCGTTAAAAGAAAGATAATAATTTACTTATTTTCTTCCATTTTACACAACAATCATAGTTCCCAAAGGGAACTACAAGTTGTAACTCATCAAAATGGTATTAAAGCAACTACCGAAACGTCAAGGATTATTTAATAATCGATGTGGTTCAAACCACCATCCAAATTATTTGTTTATTTTTAACTCCAAAAAGCTTTCCAAACATTATATTCAAGGATGTTTTAAAAACTTGTATAAATAAAACATTCGCAATATTCTCTAACTCGTTGACTATCAAAACACCTAATAGTGTTTCCCTACAATATCAAACAGTTCCACCTTAGTGACCAAAGTAAAAAGTGACATGGACATCCGGTTGACTTGTGCAGCTATTAAGATCAATCGGCAAATAGATGCTGTCTATGGGCAAGAAGTGTGAAAGAAAAAATCCAACCACTACAAATTTGTATGACCAGGTTCGACGTGGCCAGACCTTACTAATCACGAATGAACATCAGGTGTATGTAAATAAACTGATTTGTCCTAATCAAAGAAGAAGAATATCACTGAAACTGGTTTGTATCATTCATGACTTTATTTGCTACAAAAAAGTGTGCGAAAGATAGATCCTACACATTCGAAAAGTCAGCAAATGTAAACTCAATATAAATAAAAAAGTAATGACTCTCTTTGCCAGATTTCACTAGTCTGACCATTACAACGCGGATAACAAGCGGAAGTGAATAGAGTACAGTCATAATAACTCTCCCAACGTGAGAAAATTCAAAACCTTTGCTTCGGCACGGAAAGTTTTGATGGTGCTTGTTTCCTTTTCAGTGAGATAAAGAAACTTGTTCAGCTTTGACGTACATGTATGGACAGAAATGGTAGCTTCGTGGAACAGTAATGACATCCGCTGATATACAACATTCTAAGATTATAAAAATATATAGAATATTGTTTTAAAATTACGGCTGAGAAGGAAAAATTTTCAAAATACCCTTGTATATAACGCAAGTTAAAGTATAAACAAAATTTTATAATTTTGTTAATTATAATACGTGTTTTCTTCTTTTTTAAGATTTATCACTTTTCTCCTGTTTTTCATCTACTCAAAATTTTGTTTTTAGAATAGTACTATCAGTTTTCAATAATGTAAATTTCTTAATCCCTCTATAAACAATAAGGATAGCACATAAAATCCCCCAGCCTTTTCCCTCCGGAAAAAACTAAATCAGAAATTCAATAAAACCAGTGCAAGTAGCCTAAAGAATAGCCCCTTTCATTTTAAAAATCTATACACAGTTAAAAAAACCTTCACAAATCCCTTATAATACATAACCACATCCCCTAGCCGCCGGTTCCCTCTGGAAAAAACAAAAGGGGCAGCCAAATTTGACGTAGAATCCGAATCCGCAATCAGAAATTCAATAAAACATGTGCAAGTGACCTAAAAAATAGCCCCTTTCACATTTATATGCCAGTGGCTATACTTAAGTGGAAGGGAAGGTAGGGCTTCCACTTCTTACAAGGCGCGAAGTGCCTCAACGCACACCGCTCGAAAGCTTTACCATCTCATGCATAGAGGTATATTTTAACAAGGCCGCAAAGTGGCCTTTACGTTACATTATAATTTAGTTAATGTTGATTTTAATAATCTAGAAATAAATCCAGAAAACAAATTTCTATTTGAAATTGAATCAACAATATAATTTCTATCGTGTTTATGACACCTGACAAATTGTAATACTTCTGTAAAAGCTTCTGAATTTCACATCGAAAAATTCTTGTAGTGCCCTATCCACGTCTTCGCAAGAATCAGTAATTTACCCGGATGAATAGTTTTACCGACTCCAAAACATAACTGAAAAACATAAAGAGTGCTGAATGATTTCCCAGTTAAGCTCTTTTAATTTTTTCAATATTTATCTTAACAACATGTAGTCTGGCACTGCTGTAATCAAAAAATACGCTATGACTATTGACCAGAAACAGCCACTTTTCTTCCAGTGTCAAATTAAGTCATTTTATTATTGACAGCAGTCAACCTGGGTTATTATTTACTTAGTACTTAAGTTGTCTAAATGAATTATGCCTTCCATATTACACCATACAACAAGATTTTGCGAAGGTGAAGGAATTTTTTCATAATTTTGTTTAATATTATTGTATAAGAGCAATGTTTTATACTTAATTATAAGTCTATAGAAAAATGGTTTTCTATTCCAAGGCAATATTATAGAACCATAATGCTTAATATCCAATTGTAGAGTGTAGATGTAGGCCATTTTCTGTACGAACGTACTCGAATTTTGCTTATGGTTACATGCAATATTTTTTAGTTGTTTCAGGTTGCGCATCGTCTTGAAATCTGATGTTTTCAAAAATGAATATGTCAAAATATTCTCGACATTGACATTTACTTAGTATCCCTTTTCCATACATCTCCACAATTGTCCTCATCGTTGTTACCATTTCAAAATTTCCACAGTTACATATAATATATAAATGTTCTTCCTTTTGTAAATCATTGGTAACATTCTTCAAAGTTTCCTTGGTTACTTGCGTACTAATGGAGGCTTTTTTCTATTGTTTGTAGCAGTTCAAGAGGGCTTTTGCCTTTCAATTGGTTAAATACTCTTTTCTGGATAGTTATCCAAAGTACCAAAATAGTGTGCCACATATTTTTTGCCAAAACTTTTTTGGTAGAGACTGTCATATGACATGGAACATTACTCAAGTATGTGCAATGTTTAATCGCATACGTACCACTCTTTCCAAGTTTTTCAAGAATTTTTCGATAAAATGAGAGATGGATTAGTTTGCTCTGGTAATACACATTTGTAGAAGTCAAAAAACAAACGAGCATGAATTTTATTTTGGATTTGCTAATTTCACTTTCTTAAGACGGGAGAGTTAGCAGGGCCGTACTCAAAAATCTATGGTTTATCATCTGTAATCACGCTAATGAAGATTTTGGCTTCATCTAAAGGCTGTATACAAGATCAAAACGCGTATCCTTCCAACTGGCTTTTTTTCTTTAAAATCATCTTAACACATCTTGCGTTAAAATGCGATGTACGGTAAATCGACTCAAATTTAACTCACTACTGATTATTCTCAACACCAACCGATGGTCTGACATCACAATAATTCTGAATATTTTCACATTACTGTCTGTTTTTGTGTTTGAAGGTCTTCCTGCACTTTATTTCCGCTTCCTACCATTTAAACGCCTGTTCTTTAAATAGAAAATGTTCCTCATAAACCCCTTTATAACTTTTATAAGTTACACTAACGGATTCGTCGAACGTTATACAAAATTTTATGTAACAACGCACCTTATGAACACAAAAATTCTATAGAAAATGTAACGAGTCTAAACTTGCACTGAATCTATTGTAAGAATTATCTAATTGCCGCACAACGAGGAGGCAGAAGCGTTATTGGCTCGCTCACAATGTTGCCAGTCTTATTATTTTTTTGCCAAACCTCGTATATTTTTCAAACACACCAATAATGTATATTTAAAAAAGTATTTGCAGTGCATACATTCAAGAATAATTTAAACAATTTATATAATTATATCGTTTCAAGTATATTATATACAAGTCAAAGTAAAGATTTTTTTAATGTTTTGTATACAAAAATATGAGATAATTTAAAAAGCCGTGTGGTACATTTCATGTGGTTTTAATTGCATTACATTTAAGGGATCTTGTTACTACCATAAAATATTTGTGGTCTATAATTTTAAAAATGCAAAACAGTTTGATTGCAGCAAGACGGTGTTACACCCCATATGGTCTAATTTCCTACAACTTATCTATCTGCAATTGCTTTCTGAGAAAGAACCCCCATTATAAGTGATTATTAAAGTAGTATTACTATAATGCATAGTAATCCATATGCCTTTTTATTCTTGTCACGTCAAACATATTTCAATGATAATTGAATATTATGTAATAAAATCTATCATGAAAATATCTAACCAATGTTAATACAATGAAAAAATGTGCGTGGACGTAATAAAATATAGCGGCCAATGAGAGTGAACTATAATGCCTATGCAACGTTATAGTTCGGAGTTTAAAAGTAATCCAGGTTTTGGAAGATCAGTACCGAGCAGAATGCCAAAAAGTATTGAACGAGTATGAGCTATAATTAACAAGATCGATGACTAATACTTAAAACGTAAGTAAGCAAAGTGACTTGCTTCATATAGATGCCGATGAATCAAATTTCCTCAAAGAAGTCGTAGCCGGAAGTGAAACAAGGTAACCATCGGTGCTGTCCATGTATGTCGCCTTACAAGTTCAATTCAGACCGTACACGAGGTTCAGACCAATAGGACATGCAATTATTCTCAATTACAACACAAAACTTTTCAGAATGTTCCACACAACGAAATAGAGCTAAGAGAAGCGTTTAAGATCCCCAAGGCAAATATTTTGAAGAAGACAGGATACGTACAACGTCTGTTGTATTTCATACAATGTTCGATCAAATATAAACCAAAATCACTTTTTTTTAATTGTATTGAAAAATCATAAAAATATAATCGTAAAATTAAGTAGCTACAGCAAGATAAAGGTGGCTATAACATCAGCCAACAATGTCGTCATCAAATCTTCATTTAGAAATGTTCCTTTTAGATGCCCGAAAAATAAAGATCGCAGGGCATTGAATCCGAACTATAGAGTGTTTTATGTGGTTCAGGAAAAATCATTAATTTTTATAGAGTTCATGCATCTGTATTGGTCCGAGCGTTAGCGTAAAGCAAGATAATGTCTCTAATTAGCTGATCACTGCCGCAAGTTATTCAAGCCTTAGAAGCAATTTCAGCAATTTTAATTGATAATCATTCTCGAGAAGGCGGCGAACAATGTTAACGTTCTTCCGTCACGCTAGTCTTCGGGAAGACCTTCATTTTAAATTAATTCTAGTTCTCCCAAAAATTGTACGCGTAATTTGAACCTTCTTAAAGGTGTAGTTTTTCACGCTTTGTCCATTGCGCAACGCAATCTGGCTAAAAAATTGCATTACGATATACCCTCGGGGTGAAACAACAAACATCTCTACCCACAGCATTAACACTCGCATTCATAAACATTCGGAGGTATACTTAATTAAATTATATAGATTTTTTGCTATTACAATTTTACTTTTTTGTATTAGTAGTTCGATGCTTTTGAGATAGGCCACGTATTTTTATAATCGCAGATATTTGTTCGTTGCTGTTAGCAAATTTTTTATCGTAATGATCTATAGAGGGCCTAAGCGTATAGGCTTATCGAACCTGAACTTTAGCAGTGGAAAAGTGCTTTCAGGTATTTTTCGATACTTATATCGGAGCTTTTAACAAAGTGTAATATTAGTCTGACTCTTTACGTGCCTGTTATACTTGTTTCATTTTACTCTAGCCGACCACCTTTTGTTCTGTAAGCAAAAGCCAGCAATGAAAGAAACTGAATTTGTCACAGCTATGGTCGTGACACGCTAACTAAAAGCAATTTTTAAATTTTTAAAGCACATACGTGCCCGGAATTTTAAAATTCAAAATGCCTGAATGTTACTTTTGTAATTTGTGTGTTTTAATTTATAAATTAGCATTGTGAACACCGCAATCAAGAAATAAACTTGAAGTAGATAAATACAAAAATGATAAATTTAACAATTAAATAAAGCTCCGTATGGAATATGAAGTTATAATCTACTGTTAAGCAAAAATTGTAATAATAAATTGTTTTTCCTCCCCTCCTGTTAACCCTTTTTGGATATAAATTATATAAACTCCGTTTCTAATTGGAGCTAAACATAAAACGTTTTTAACTATTCATATTTTTTGTTGTATGCTTTATTTATTCCTTTCTTGCAATTGGTTATTTTTTCATTTTTAACTTCATTGTTTTGAACAAAATCTAATATTATAATTAAGATAATCTGTTTCTTTTAATACAGGATGCTCCAAAAATATACTTTATTTTTAAATGACAATTAACGCTATATAGTAAGATAGAGCACCCTCCACTTTTGATGCGACGTTTCTGAACAAATAGATGGAGCGAAGAGGTCTTGTTAAATTATCTGTTAACTGCAATTCAACCACAATGGTCTAAGAATTCATCCCGATGCAAGCGCAACAAATGCAATATGCCAAACAAAACTACCAACAATACCTCACTAAATACAAACAACAAATTGACACAATTTCTTATACCAGCAGCACTAAGTACGGTCAACACTCTGAGATTCAGACTGGTAATTAGTCAGCAATAAAAACGTGACCGGCAACATAAAGCGGTTAACAAATAAATCAGCTCGAAGATTCTAGAACTACGAGAGACTCCACCAGTTGCTTTACCCCCAACGAAAACTCAAATGGAGAGACGGAATCGTCAAAAGAAACCGAACCAAAGCCCCATCAATTTCTTCTCGAGACTCAAACCAATTAAACCTCTAATTAACTTTTTGAAAGCCATAGCTAGAAACAAGTACATAGCAAAAGCTTTTCTTAAAGCTAAAGCCTGACAGAAAAGAATATGGAATTTTACATTTATTGGGTTAAGCATTTCCGCGCTTTTTTTTAGAAACGTGTATCAATTTATCAGTACAGATAGAATAAAATAGATTACCCTCGCTTAGCCATGTAGCATATAGAAAGAGTTATCTCGTTTGTATAGATCTATAAACGGCAGAAAACCACAACATGTACATCAATACTTTAATGCATTATGTACCCACATTCGATCCACCACACACTAAAAAAATAATACCCCACTGTTCCAGATGCCAAAAACACAGACGCATAAAAACTTTTGCAATAAATAAAACATCTGGATATGTTCAATGCACTAGCATTCATCCCACATTACAATGCGAGCACAACAAAATTATAAACAAATTACACGTGTGTACATTGCAATGGAAACCATTCCGCAAACTACAAAGGGTGTTCTGCTTATCGAGAACTTTATCAAGAACGTTTCCTTCATCAAAACAAAAGACAATCTCAATCGCAAGGTAGGTATTTCCTTTATCCTAACTATTAGTATTCATAGTCTATGTAACCCAACGTCCGTATGAAACTTTCCATACTGGCACTGCCATAATCATTACAAACTCAGTCAAACACCACGAACTTCCCAAATACAGTGAACCACATCTCTAAGCCACATCAATAGCTGTTGAAGACTGGACAACTTACTTTATCAGCAGTAGATTGTCCATAAAAGCAAACAATAAACAAATAACACATAAAAAAATATTTATCTCGGGAGAAGATTATAATGCGAACCGTGAACGTCGGGGCTGCAGAATAATCACAACAAAAAGTAGGGAAATGATAAGAACATAAACTTACATGTCCTACATGCTTTAACCTCTTGACGGATCATTCAGCAGTATTAGTAACTAGGAATATACAACAATCCTAATCGCAAAGCTAGGTAAAGTCATTGAACAATCTGCATCATGCAGACCTATCTGCTTCCTATCGGTGCTGTTGAAAGAGTTTGATAAGATGCTTCTAGAGCAACTAGCACTATTCCGATCGAGCGATCCCATTTTGCCAGATCACCAAATTTGGATTTCGAAGAAACCACGCAACAACAGATTAACTTAAAGAGTAGTAACTAAAATCACCAAAGACTTCGAAGAGCAAACGTTGCAGCTCAAGCTTATGTTGTAGAAATATACCCAATAAATAGAAGTTTCTATACATTCACTTCTTACCAGCCGAAGTAACAAAACAAGAATTGGGTATTGATTCAACTCAATCAGCAAAATTCAAGGCTAAAGCTTGCGTGCTAACCAATACACAGTCTGTTTTACTTGAAACGAACCATGTCATCCCAATTAACATGTCATGACGACTTCAACTTCTTGATTATAAAACGCCAAAAGTTAATACAGCGTTAAAAACGTTAAAAATTGGTCCAATACCATAGCAACAAATTAAATTTGATTTATAAAAAGTGTTTGTACTATTTTACCAACCTTCTATATTTTATATTATAAGGAACAAAATATACCCGCGAGCGCCTCACCTATTAACTATGCGGACTTAAACTGTTTTCTTCATCAATATCTAAATGTTAAAGAATTCTTATAACCCTTTAGCACTTTTCCTGCAAACTTAAGCCACGGCGGTTTTTTTTATTCTACCTTGGCTTTCTTTCTAAATTTTTCCCGTCCTCCCCTCTAGTCTCGTTTTCTCTCTCCTTTCTTCTTTGCCATCCCTCGATTTCTTTTATCCTATCACCCAGCCAGCAACTCTTCTGACAACTCTTTAAATTCTTTATTAAATGATGTGTTGTATGTATTATATCTGATTTTCCCTCTTCTGGAATGTGTTTAGTGTTAAAGAATAGGCTGAATACTAAAAACAATAAATTATTCAATTAAATGGTACATGCATACAATTAAGGAAACTTTCACTCTCTACATTCAATTTAACCACCCTAAGAACTGATGGGAAGACACAAATAGAAATTAGGTTTCGTTTTTTATGCCATGAGTTTCTGAGTTGCAATATTATTATGGAATGAATGGAGTTTAAACAACAAAAACAAACATATTGTTTCAATTCCTATCTAACGTCATGTCGCAGGATAGGTTTCTCTGATTTTACTATTCAAGAGGTTTTTCATTTCACCATCTTTGAAATATAAAGCTCGGTTCGCATCCAATGTGATGCGTAGTTGCATATGAGTTCTAATATTGCACCTTAATTTCCTCTCAATTCTCAAAACTAGTTTTGAGAATTCAAAAGATCACGATATATAAGAAGAATTGAAATTCTAAAAATTCCCCTAAAAGGCCTAAAACTAAAGATTTTTGGAAGCATAAATAAAAAATTTAATGTTTAGCTCTCGCAATATTTTTTCCGCTTTACTTTGGGGAATGAATATCAAAGAACGGCAAAGCACAAATTCCATAAATTTTAATGGTGAGTTTACATGTGAATCTCAACGTTGTTTTAAAAATCGGTTAAAACGTTTCACCACGATTCCAATAATTTCGCCTTAATGGAAATCTAGGTCATATAAGCAAAAACTCATTTTCGGTTTCTACAATCAGCAGTTTGGGTTGGGCAATATTGAACCAATCAGTCCGTCAATTTGGATACTGTAATTTGTGCATTAAGACAAAAAAAATTAATATTGCATATACGAGGTGTAGTAAAATAACGTAATGGATTTTTAAAAAGAATTTTGTTATAGTTTAGTTAATACAATAAAATGTTACCATCTTTAAGTAGTTATTTAGTCTAATTTTTAACCGACATAATTTTTAAAATATTTCTCTGCGCAGGTCAACTAACATAATAATTTTTAAGCCAAGATCTTTAATTATTTGAGTATTTAGCATAAAAACAGCGATGCAACATTTTAATAGAAAGAATTATCATAGTAACAAGAGTTCTCAATGTTTTGTGCAACTACTGTACTTGTCCCCAAATAAATACAAAGTATAGAATAAATTGAAAGCACTCTGTTGCACCCGAAATTTAATTTCTTATAAAAAACAAGCTTTGAATACGACAGAGCCGGGCATTCAATTAAGGACAGCTGTGATTGATGATGCATTTGTAATGCTTAAGTAGTCATAATAAATGCCATTCATTTAAAGAAATTGCTGCCATAATATTTGCGCATTATTTATGTTTAAAATTTTTCTTTGTGTAACAATTTTAAGCAAAGCAACTCTGGTAATTATAAAAACGAATTAAAATCTATAAAAATCGGGAATTAAATAAAAAAAATATTAGTATTATAGCCGCATTCGCCTTTAAAAGTACAACGAAAAGAAAATTGCGGAATATCCTGTCTTGGTTCACTCATTTTTTTTTCAATACTTATTTCGCTATGACGTACGTTAAAGTTAATTAAAATTAGAAAATAAAACATTACAGAACTAATTGCCTTAAAATTTACAGCAGGCTTATCGCCAATTTTTGAAGAACTTATACGCATTTGTAGGAATATTATAACAATATTAATATTATTTAAATAAGATGAAAACAAAACAATATATACAATAACGTCCTAAAAGTTAGCTTGACGTCACATACGTTATTTTAAATTTAGTTACCGATAACATAGCCATCAGTGTTGAAATCGTATATTACCAAGTTAAACCCATATTATTGCTAATATCAAAGTGTAATAACAAAGCGCATCCCGCCAGCCTGCCGCTGCGCTGCGGTTATCGCCCGACGCGGTGATTTTTCGAGCATTTTCGGGGCCACGCGAAAATACACCAAACTGAAAGAATCGACGGGCAGAGAAATGGACAGACCGCACGCAATAGGCTTTTTATTTTTATATGTATAAAAGCCCAAAATGGCTTTCTTTTCCATTCTGTAAGAAATTCTGATAATATAATTGTAATAACTGTATCAGAGAAATAGCAAATCTCTAATACTTCTTATGATTATTAAAAAGTTCTGTCCAACTCTCAGCCGTAATTATTTCGTTCATTATACACAGTCCTATCACAAATTTTAATACGGACATTCAACAAATAGTTGGATATGTTATAAATACTGAACTATAAGAATGGATGAACGTATAAATAGGGATATCATTACCGTTGCATTTTACTACCACGGAAAATCTACATAGACTTTAATAAATCAACTTTTTAAACCTTAAAAGTGAACTTATATCGGTCAGTAAAGCTTAATAGTCATCAAGATGGATCTATGAATAGAAACTAAAGAAATAATATAAATCAGACCATAATTAGGCCAAAAATACTATGATCGTCGATAAACAAGCCAACGTTCAAATTATCCCGAAAGTAATTCATAGATTCATGACCAGGATGAACTACTAACAAATCGAAAGTTTCGAGATTGTATAGCCAATTTTTGAAAGAATTCTCAACACGAGTTAAGAACTGGGGATCGTATGAGTAAATCTATGATATCAAAGGAACAAGGGGCAAAAAGCAGGTTAACCGCTTAATAGAGCGTGGTAGGTATCATTCGGAAACTATTCCACTATGAAAACATTTTTCAAAGAGTACGACGCAGGTCAAAATGAGAAATGGTGTCACGACGCGACAGGTCACGAGGGGCGATCCCCAGGGTTTGTGGTCCGGACCAATATACTAGAAACTGATGTGCAAAGTGTATTTAAGGTTTAATTATCGCAAAGGTGC
This sequence comes from Sinelater perroti, assembly GCA_036346155.1. NCBI lineage: Eukaryota > Metazoa > Arthropoda > Insecta > Coleoptera > Elateridae > Sinelater > Sinelater perroti. Next base: position 16,421,461 of record JARFIY010000254.1, on the reverse strand, counting down.
CGGATTGTGGGGTTCGCACAATCTTTCACTAATTCGGAAGATTAAAAATATTAAAAACGTGGTAACAAAGCGCGTAAAGAGGTTAAAAACTAAGATTTAACACGAAAAATAATGAGATCTGCATCTCAAAACGGCAGACGGTGTAGCAACGCAACAGTTCAAGAGAAGTTGCCACAAAGCTTCTTACTCCGGAATAATCTACTGAAAACTGATACGCAAAAGTATATTCAAGGTTCAATTATGGGAGGTTGCAAACGGAACCCTTTTAATTAAAAATATAAGATGCCTAACATGGGTGGATAGCGCAAAGTTGAGAGTGAATATTTTTCAGAACGCAACCAGGGCAAGGATTGGAATGGAAATTAATGATTAGATTTTGCAAAAAGTCACATACGGGCGATTTGTGATAAGAAAAGATAAAATTTCTATCAGATCAGAGCGGCAGTGATTAACATAGGACTTTCGCCGTTAAGCGGGCATAGGCGTTTTTGAGGTATTGGTATAGCCAACAATATTGTACGCGAGCAAAATGGTACAATAATAAAGAAGCTATGGACTTACTTAACATACAAAGAATACTTGCAGTTAATGCGATAGGTGCTTACAACACCGTAGCTGCTAAAACCGCGTTAGTATTGAGCCAGTTAGTTGCTGCATTTTATTTTGTAGGGGATGTTTGACAATTGAACCGCAGTAGCAACTCGAGAAGAGCTGAAACTACGACCGAGGAAAATCGATTAAAATGGTTATAAAGAATAAGGGGCATCCGGTCGAGCAAGGTGTCATTTGATTAAAAAAAAAACGCTGAAGTATAACAACTGTGTTACTATGCGTTCGTAATCATACTAGAAGAAGATAAGATCCACCAAAAACAAACAAAGTTTGTAAACTGAGACACCATTTTTCCATGCATAACTGATAGTTATTCGAACAAGGTACATCACAAAACTCAGACAAGACAGCAACTTAGTGCTATTTGCTCTTAGTAACATAAGGGACCGACAAACTTACAAGTCGAAAATTAAAACCATGTAAAGACACTGTCAACCGAGATCGAAATTCAATTCCATTGAATCAAGGTGCACGTCAAAACTTTGAGGAACGAGCGTGCGGAGCAACAATGAAGAGACTGCGAGAAAAGTGGAACCTCTGATTTTGGAGGCGGTTTGGTAGAACTTACCAAGGTTCCTCTAGTAGTAAAAACAGGATCAAGATGGAGCAAATATGGCTAACAGTCAAACACTAAAGTATCTCAACCGGCATACTATCCAGCATATCATTAGACATGCCAGCTTCTGATTCTACCTCATTAAAATCAGGAAGCTAGCAAAAGACTAAAATAGACACGCGTTGCTGGAAATAAAAGACACCATGAAGGTCCTGACGAGTTGCAACGCCAGAGCAGAAGAAGAGCGGATAAAGAGATTGAAGGGCTTTCAAGCGTGCGCCCAGAGGATTAGGAAAATTAGTACTGGTGCAAACTCTAAAGGCTGTAAAGACTGAACAGACAAAGGCGGTGACATAAGTTAATTTTCTTTGGGTAATATTATAACTGTTATGAGGACTTAGAGCCACCAACGGTTTCAAACCGCCTAACTAACTTAAGTTTTCGTAGTTCTCCCGGGTTTTGCAGTAAGGGAGGTAAATTTACTACCACGATAGATATAACAAATTTGAGCATTGTATGCAGCCAGATTTAGAGGATAAGAATGTATTTACGGTAGTGCTGGTATAGTATAATAAAACGGAGTACTAGCCAAAATAGTATTAACGTGACTTAAAAGTTTACAGACACTTTGACCAATAAAATTGTAGTATACTAAACCGCAAGGTTCAGCTTTGAGGTTCTTCCAGTGAACAAACCTGTGCATCCGACACAATTCGATCATAACATGTAAAGCAGTAGAGCAAAACCTCTAAAAAAAGGGTTCCTATAACGGTCATATTTTTAATTGATAAATAAACGATAATTATCTCGTGACATAATATTTCAGTATTGGGTTTCTTGTACCTAGCCTGATTGTAAGAAATATTTTTTCTCCTTTACATTCCGCAAGATTTATCGATGGCCGATTCTTACCTTCAAGCGATTTAAGAACGACAAAATTTGTCAGATTGCAGTTAGCCGTGGTAACACGCACTACCCAAGTTTGTCGATGTATACCTGTCACAGATATGGCGTATATTAAAATATGTATTCGTACATCGGTTGCCTTTTCGTTTATCAGTCACCATCCTAACACCTATAAAAGATTTCTGATCAGCAAATGTTACATTAGCAACAAACTATTTGGTTCTTTCGTTAAATTTTGGAACAAAAGAATTGATAAGGTTAGTAAAAGTACAATCAAAATAAAGGCTGGTGACATATAGATCTGTCATTTGAGCAAGAGTAAGAGATTAATCTGGCACTGAAAGGGACACTAGAAGAAGAAATTGCTGTATCAGGGGCACTGCGATTAGATTTCCTCAAATATCCTCGAATACACATAGCGCTAAAAACTCTAATCGTAAAGGTCACATTAAATACAACAGAATACCAGATAGTCTCTAAAATGACATTGTAAAAAGAGCAAACTTTAAAGAGTACCAAATATACTGCTTTCAAAGAATAAACACCATTCAAAGAGTGATAGTAACTTGCACACCATACTAAGGCAAACCTTTAAGCAGTTTACTGAGCTTGACATCATTTGCAATATAGAAGCATCTCAGTTGTTGGTATGTATCTACTGAGACTATACACTAGTGATTTGATTTTCCGTATAAATGGACGCCTTAACATCCTATTTACTATAGTAAGAAACTCACAAAGCATTGATCAATAACTTCGTAAGCCAGCATCTGCGAAAGGTTATACAGCCCAAGTTGTAATAACCTAATAATTCACGCATTAAGCCCAGACAGTGTTTTTGGATTTAGTGCAGCGATCTCTGATAGTTTCCATTCACAGAGTTTCACAGACAAAGTCATATATTCCTGCTTGATTGTAATTTTGAAAGGGCATCGAGTCAAGGTATGGTCCTTAAGAGACAAAGAGGGGCAATTATGTGACGTTAACTAAAATATCCATTATAGTCCATCAGTGAGATGTGTAGTTGATAATTAAATCCTCCTTCTTCTTTTATGTAGGTTGCTGGCCTGTTTCTAACCGCACAGTCGTGCGGTACCATGAGCCATGTTGGGCATAGCCCGGGAAGATGGCTAACCTAACCCATTAGCTTAAAAGAGGAGAATGTACTTTAAAACTGTCAAAGGCGTTTGTGTGATGACCGGAAAGAATTTCATGTTTGTCATCGTGCTTTCCCTAATATTAAAAACTCCAAACAGCCAAAGAGTATTATTCCAATGCGAATAGTCCTCTATCTGGTCAAAGACACTAGAGTTATAGCAACTGTTGTCAACCTTTACTTCTTAATATCGTTGAGATGATGGAAGTGATAGATAAAACATTTGAACGCAGCACAATGAGAAAGAAACTGATTAAGTTCCAAACTGATACTCGTAAGGTCATATTACTACGATTACGGTTATATTGGTATAAGCGTCTTCTTGGATAGTAACGAACGGATTAGCAATGAGCTGAAGGTTGAAATAAATCGAAGCTCACTAACTATGAAGCATACAATGTAAGTATTAGTTGGCTTTGCAAGAAATTCAACTCACAACACATTAGAATGATATTGCCAAGGCAGAAACGATTGCGCTCAACCTGAACTCTTTGATCTGATAGCTGTCGTATGGCAAATATGTTTACATGAGAGTTCCTCGAATACCACTTTCCTTCTATTACCGTATAAGACAAATTACAGAGACAACGAGTTAGCTTGGTCAATGATGGTAACCTGAGACCAACGAATACCAAGTATCTGAAGTAAACATCATTACCACCGAATCAGTCTTTTATTATATCATTTTATGCTGATCATCAAGCATGTCTCACAAGGATGTTCCAAGACTTCGTGTTTAGGTTCTTTGAAATATTTCAAGCAAAAAGTTCCAATAAACGTGGGTCCAATTCATAATCATTTTTGAAATATCGATCGAAGCAAGTTAAGAGTCCTTGGGGGTACTTGGTCGTTCTAACCTACAAAAAAATGACAAACACGAAAGTTGAATAATGAACTTTCAATTACCTCCTACAGCTTGGAAAAATAAATTTGAAATAAACATCCAGTTGAGAAGCGCGGGCAAGGAACAAATACCGTCTCTATTTACACAAGACTCCAAGCGAGCTCACCCCACCGGGAATACGCGCCGCAGCGCTGCCACTACTTTGATCGAGCTGCACTCTTGTTAACATTTCCAATCAGCTTTTTTGCGTTTGCAGCGGGGTTTGCAAAAATCAATTACGACATCCTCCCTACCTAATGAACAGCGCGGCGGTGACAACTACGGCTCCCTTGGGCGCCACAAGGGCCCTTTGTTAGGGCTGCGGGGAGGCTGTCCCGGTTTTGAGGATCTCCGCGATGATGGATAGCAGACATTTCCAATAATGGCCGGCGTTTAACTCTTCCGCGCGCAATATCCCGCCGCTGAAATTAACGAGCTCGTTCCGCGATTAATTCCGCGCTGCAAACCCTAGTGGATTTGGCTGTCGGCGCTGTGTAGGTTTGCATTTATTTATGTGTACCCTGCGGAGCCAGCAAATATTTATCCAACGGCTGTTTACTCACAAATAGGTATTAATATCCTCTGAATAGTGTAAATAGAAATCTGCAATGTAAAGATCCTCATAAATAGCACATTTATGAGCACTAAAGCGCTTTATGGCTTCGATTAACAAATATATCAATTTTTTGTTCTTTGTAACCACTCCACTACTAATTACAATAATTATCCATGTGTAGAATATTAAAAAACATTTGGCAGGTTTTAAAAACGTTCATTCAGAAATGATATACTAAGAAAATACATTTTTTATCAAAATTATTATTTTAAATTATACACTAAAAATCTCTTTTTATGAAACCCCATTATAGTAATAATAATAAATACGAGAAAACTTTGAACATTTGAAAATTGGAAAGTAAACTTCCAATACCGAAGGCGTATCAGATACGACAACTTAAAATGCTTTTACCGACTTTAAACACAAATGCTGCAATGTGCTGTACAAAATGACTGCATCAATAAGACAGACATCTAGCTCTTTATGTTCTGTGCCTGCGAAATTGTAGCGTTGTCAGCTAAAAATGACTACCGATTAGTCCTCATAAAGACCATAAAGACTTTATTGGGCAATCATATAGAAACAATGGAAACTTTCATTAACAAAAGTACAGTTAATTCAGAAGAAAATTAATTATAGAGAAAATTACAGAATGGCGACTTAAACATATCAAATATTGAATTTTAGAATTATTAGTAGAATTATTAGTAGCTTCGCAACACGCATTAATATTTTTATAACCTAACTTGGATAGCTAAGTGCAATAGTATAAATAAGAGTATCGAATTGGGCAATAATAAGCAAACTGAACATCTAATTGAACTTATATTACAGCAGAAAAATTAAGTTGCTTCATATATATTTGTGACGCCTTTACCTACTTGTCCTACAGGGCTTAAGCATTCTTCTCCATCTGAGAGTTCTAATAGCTCTCATGCATCTATCCTTCAAACTTCAATTCCGACGGTTTTTTCTTCTTCATTATATCTTGACCTTTTCAATTCCCCTATTTTGCCTTCCTTCTCTCTCCTTTCACTATCTCGTTTTTAACTTTTTGTTGCAATTTCGTTTGTTTCTTTCTTCTTTCTTCTTTTTCTTCTCTTCTCCTTCCCTTCACCATGCCATGTTACCTGTTTTTCATTCGTCTATGCAAGGATTGTTCCTTTTTATTTTCCGTCCGACATCCCCAATAAGAGATAAATTGGAGCAAATACTAAAAAGTGCAGTGTGACAATTGGTCGAGCAAAAGCTCCAAGAAATGGGTGAAGAAAACGCTATAAAAGAAGATACAACGACACAAGGACAATGAAAGTTTATAAATATACGCAACAGAGTAAACATAGAATGTTCGGGAGCAAAAGAAAGTTATATAGAAAAAAACGCAAAGACAATATTGCCAAAAGAAAATATGATATTGCACACAAAAATCTAAAAGACAACAATCATTAATAAATGAGAAGAATCAAATTACCAAGTCGTGGAAAAATTGTATAGAAGAATTATACAATAACGAAAATAATAACTGACACAACCACGATAACAAAACAGAAATAAAGACGATGATACGAACATTACGAGATCACAATACGACAGAGCAGTTGCAGATCTAACTGGAGCCACCAGTGTGGACTACAAGCTAGCGAAAATAATTAAGACCATCAGAAAGGTAAAGTAACCTCCTCCATATATACAGAACAGAAACTTTAGATACAACATTATTATACTAACTACAAAAAAAAAGAAGTGACAAATGTCAAGACTATAAGATAACAAGCCTAATATTGCGTACAGTAGAAATGCTAGAATTGCTTATAGAAGAATAAAAAAAAAGAAAAAACCTTGCAGAAGATTCAAAAAAACTTGGACACTCGCGTAACTGTACTACTACTGCGCTTACTAATAGAAAAATAACTAAGAAAAAATATACAGATATGAAAAGACCTTTGAGGATGTCAGACGTGAAAAAAAAAAAATAATAATTATGAATAACAACAAGGAACAAAGGGCAATAATCTCCACTATATAATGACAGAAAAAAACAAAAATTAGAAAGGTATTTGACAAGTCTGTGGTTTGTTACTACAGCTGTTTAACCTCTATACAAGACGCGCTAAATCAATTAAGAGAACGAGTAGAGGTGGAAATAAAAATTCAAAGAAGAGAAATAGATATGTTGCTATTTGCAAACGATGTTAACAGAAAACAAGGAAGATTAGATTACGCCCTCGTGGAAATGAATAAGGGCCTACAAACCAAAACATAAAAATAAATAAATAAAAAACAAAATGCTGGTATGCGATAAAATAGGACAACAATAGTTTCTGTAAAAGACTAACAATGTCTAAAGTTAAAAAGTTAACAACAAAAAAATTGACAAACAAAACAGCTTTTAACAAAAGAAATATTTGCTAATATTTACTAGTATTTTACGAATAAACAGAAGACAATTTTTAACGCTATTTGTATGGAATACGGCACTGTACGGATAAGACATCTGAACAGTGTCCCAAACAAAAAAGAGAATATTAAAAACTTTTGTAATGAGGTGCTTTCGAAAATTATCAACAACGTACTAGCATAAATACAAGAAAGAATCATATAGAAGAATATAATGAAAAGAAGAGACACACCAACGGGACATCAACTAAGACATAATAAATACATTTATGGAAGATACAATAAAAGAAAAAATTGGACAAGAAAGAAATTGCAGAGATCTGAAGTGCCAAACATATATAAGTCTAAGAAGATTAACACAGCATAAACAAAATAGACAAACAGTCGTGCAAAAAATCAATCGAGAAGATTGAAGACTAAAAAGAGATCGCTGATCTTTCTTTCATTCTACTAACAGCATCCAACATTCTATCTTACAGCTCGTTAAATTTTGTATAGTATATGTTGTGTGCTTTACGAAATGCGCTCAAATTTTAAGGTCTACAAAAATTTTTCGCAGCAACGAGAGTAAATAGAAAGATGCGGAAAATATTTCTGAATTTGTAATATAGATGGAACTACCATACAATGTACACAGGTTGATTTGCCGCCATTAGAGTGAGTGTTGTTTTGTATACTTAAAATGGTGACTTTTAGTGTCCAAGAACAACGCGTAGTTATATCCGTTTTCCCCTCTTGCGTGGTGAAACGCCCATCGAAATTCATCGACAATTGAGTGAGACATGCGGTGAAGGCGTCATAGATGCGAAAATTTAAAGAAGGTCGAGAGATGTGTGGTAATGAACGTAAAAAGCCTTGGCCACGAGCCAACCGGACCTAAACTATGATTGTCCGAGTGAAGCAAGTTGTTATAGAAGGCCGTCGATTAGGTGAACGTGATGTCGCCTCTAAAATTTCCGCATAATCTGTGGAGACTATTTTGCATATAACCTGAAATTGCAAAAAGTTGAGTCCCACAAATGCTGACTGACAAACACAACGCTGCACGAGTGTCAATGTCTCAGGACATGTTGACACATGATGCCGCTATGATATTCCGACCATAAAGTACACTCTCTGTAGCCGCTCATTTTCCAATCGAGCCGCTATTGCACCAGCGATTTTCCAGTGGGCAAAACACACCTCTAAAGAAGTGTTCTCAGCAGCTATGAGATCATGGCGACTACGTTGTACAAATGTGTTCATCTAGACGGCGATTACGTTGAGAAGTAACGTAAGTTTCAACTTTCTTGAGCAAGTACTTAAAAAAATTGGATAACTTAGAACGCACTTCGTATGTGTCTGCATTCCAATGCTTAAACTCGTTTTGTTCCTCTTCGGAATTGTATCTAGTATAGAAGTGTAGACTAAATACTAAAAATAATATACATGTCTTTTCAATTTTAAACTCAATGATATATTGCATAATGTAATTTACATTTTTCATACGATAGAAGTAGTTTTCACACCCCACACTCACCTGAACTACCCTAAAAATCAATATCTAGACACAAATAGAAAATAACTTTCATTCCTAATACAATGATGCGTCAGATGCTTTACTCTCTTAAGGGATAAATCGCGTGAGGCATGTTTGAACAACGGAAACAAAGATACTTTTCCATTTTTTATTTAAATATATATCGCAGACTAGGTTTCTCCGATTTTACGATTCAAAAAGTTCTTCATCTACACTTGCTGCAACGACCTCAACAATGGCCAAACAGAAATAAAAAGCTCGTTTTATTTTACATCCAATGATGTGTCGCATTCCTAATGTTTCTGGATTCCAAAACCACGCCTTCATTTTCCTTTCATAGGTGATAATTTTAAAAATCCAAATATCTTAGGTTTTTGGGGGGCATAAATTAATAAAATTAAAATTAAGACCGCTTTGTTTTTTTCCATAAGTAGAACACCAAAAAACAATAAAAGAGTTTCCAGAAGTTTTAATGAAAAATCTACAAATCAAAACTCAATGTCGTAAGATCAGCCGTTTTCAAAATCGGACTAAAACGTTTTACCCAATTCCAACTCCTCACCCTTCGTCATTGGTATACTTGGGTACCAATACTGTACTCTCATATTTCTCTATTAAGAGACGAATTTTAAAAAATTTGAAAATTAATTCTCTCGGTATTTAAAAAAAGTTCAAACACCATAGATTTTTGTGGGCAGAAATAAGAAGAATCTTAATGTTTATCCCTCGCACGAGTCTACATGGCAGAACAACGTCCTGTGATCACCCGTTTTAAAAATCGGTCTAAAACATTTGCATCGAATATTTTGATATTGCTATGAGGTTGTCGGAAAAGTCATAACAGATTTTGCAATAGATGACGTTACACGTATTTTTATGTCAGAAACGTCATTGCAATCGGCACAAGTGTTATATATTTTGACAGACGGCAGTTTAAACTTCATTTAAAACAAATAAATATTTAATTTGGTCACGTCCTTCAGTTCTTATATTAAGTTGAAAATGATAGACCAAACTGCATTTTCGACAAAATTTGCTTTTTTATTTTCACGCAGGAAAGAATGCAAGACAGGCTTGTGAAAAATTGCAATAAATTCACCAGGACAATTACCCTACAAGAGCGTCAGTGTCAGAGATGGTTCGCTAAATTTCGTGCTGGTGATTTTGACATCAACGATGATCCTCGCAGCGGAAGCCCCATTGAAGTTGATGACGATCAAATAAAGGCACTGATTGAATCAAACTTACATTCGACCACTCATAACATTGCGAAAACACTGAGTTTTCATCATTCAACCGTCCACGACCATCTCAGGAAGCTGGAAGTCATCAACAAGCTCGATATATGAGTTCCGCATAAACTTAAAGAAATCCATCTCACCAACCGCTTCAATATTGCCGATACTCATCTCAATCGCAACAAAATCGACCCGTGTTTGAAGCGCCTTGTGACCGGCGATAAAAAATGGATTGTTTGCAACAACATTCAACGTCAACGATCGTGGTACAGAGGAAAAGAGCGAGCCAAAACAACATCCAAAGCCGATCTTCACCAAAAAAAAGTTATGCTCTCAATATGATGGGACTACAAGGGTGTGGTATTTTGTGAGCTTCTACCGCGGAATCAAACGATCACTTCTGTTGTGTATTGTCATCAACTGGATAATTTGAATACATCTCTCACGAAGAAACGACCAGAATTCGTCAATCGCAAAGGTATGATGTTCCATCTTGACAATACGAGACCACACAGAAGTTTGGTGACTCGCCAGAAGTTGCTACAGCTTGGATAGGAGGTTTTGGCCCATCATCCTTACTCAGCGGACCTTGCCCCATCAGATTACCATTTGTTTGGTTCTTTACAATGAAAGGTCTTTCGATTCTGATGAAGCTACCAAAGAGCATCTCACTCAGTACTTCGCTGGTAAAGAGCAGTCCTTCTACGAGCGCGGAATCATGCAACTCCCAGAGAGATGGCAAAAGGTTATCAATCAAAGTGGCCAGTACATTATCGATTGAACTTTGTTATGTTATTAATAAATAAGTTTTGAAAATTACCGAAATATACGTCATGACTTTTCTGACAACCCATAAACATTCAGTAGTTTGGATTGGGCGATACGGAATCTGTTATTTAGGGCACTGGTATGTATATGTTAAAATAATTAAATACAATTTAATTACTTACTGTCAAATGTTTTTTGCAATTACTGGGCATAGAACCAATTTCCTTATTATTTCGCTCTATTAACGCTGTCTATTAACTCATTCTTAAAATGCCATAAGTTTATAAGTTTTAGCAATTATTTGAAACGAGTCCCGAAAAGAATAGATTCTGTTGATCAGCTGACTACAACCAATTTGAGCCATGCAGTAGTAACATTTTGCGTATGTACACGAATTTAATTCGTAACTTATAAGACATGCCGGCATTAAATGCTTTTACCATAAGTTTAAAATCAATAATTGAAGTCCAACAGATTCATAAAACTTTGAGCATTATACTGATGATTTGACTTACTTAAACGAATATAAATAAAGAATCTACGCGCAGAGTTTAATCTCTTTTATTTAAATTTATTTGGTGTTATGGACTTTTCATTGCTACTCCAGTTTTCGTTTGTAATACAACCCTTGTCAACCAAAGCAGCTGAACATACGGCACTGTCGAACAAACTGCAATAAGCCATTAAATAAAACATTCTTTAGATGGTCCAAGTCATCTTGTTCTTGAATCAAAACATAGGTACACAGAGATGTTATATCAAAACTTCTGTAACTGAGTATCTTTAAGGTAGTTATTAAAGCGTGCAAAGTCCTTATATAACTGGTGGTAAGTTAAATGTGTGGTTATAGTAGCCAGTTTGTAGGTAGGGCCACCAATAGTAGTGACAATGGATCGCATTGGTATACTATTTTTGTGTATTTTGGGAAGCTCCTATATTCTTGGAGCAGCGCCTTTTCTTAAGAAGTCATCTAGAATCACCTAGTTTCGGTGCTCTGTAATCGAGTTTTCGAATCGAACAGTTCGGTCATCTTTTTATCCGTCAGTAAAATGATGGTATCGTCATTACCGAGTTCAAGAAAACATTTAATTTCGTCCTGGGACGGTTTTTTGTGGTTGCATCTGCGTTAGCTATAATATCTAATAGTAGGATCTGTTACCCGAGATTATCTAGAGTAGCGGGAGAAATTTATAAATATAAAAGTAAATTTTACAGATTCGATGGATTTTATTTGCCTAAAACTTAGTTTGCCGCTCTTAAGGAGAAAAAACAGACCGCCATGTAGTGCAAAGGCGAGCGACGTCTGCAAATGTCGAGATGTTACCTACAGCGAGCTAATTTGCGTCAGCAGCTAACTCAGTAAATCAACAAGGGTGCTCCACCCTACTACACGCGTACGAGTACAAAAGCGAAAGCTCACAGGATAGTAAGTGCTTCAGAAGAATTTTTCTAAAGATATCCGCCTCAGTTGTGGACGAAACGCCAAGAGTTTTTTAAACTCCGACCACGACCTAGCAGCCTGAGAATAAACAGCATGATGCATGATTTTATTATTACTTCTAATAAATTGCAGTGTTTTTTGTTGAGAAGCCTTGTCAAAAGAAAATTTAAAGTCATAAAGGCTATTTCAGCAATAAAATGTTAAAAATCCTGTGAAATTCTTTAAAAAACAGTTATACTCCCTTCACAAGGAGCAAACTATTAATGAAAAACATTATTAGTAAGTTATTAAGTTACATGTTGTATTAGAAATATGAATTGCTAAAGATCTAATTGTTGAAATTGTGCAAATAATGGTTAATGAAGAAGAAGCCGCAAAGTTAAAAACGACGCCTTGTTACAATAATATTATTTAAGGGAGAATAAGTGACCCAGCACAAGAAATTGAAACTTAAATTATTGAAAAGCTACAGATGATAAAATCGACAAATGTTTCTAACTGTACCCAGTTTATAGTTTTCGTAAGACTATGAAATACTTACAGAAGATACCTGAATTTTGTACGCCATTAGAGGCTAATATAATCGAAAAATATTTATTTTATACTTACAGTACTAATGGACACGATGTAGAGCTGTCGAAATGCATGGCCATAGGACTAATGGCGCCAAAGCTATGACAGGATGTCAACAAGTAGTACAACCAAATGCTACATGGCCACACTATTTTTTACAATAAAAAGCTCTTGCGTCAGCATTTACCTTCTAAAATAAATTGTGTTATGGGAGTATTATTAAATTGGTCAAAGAATTTAGAACACTTTTAGAAAGATTTATGAAGGCACGGGTTCTTTATATACAAAGGTGGTTCAAATATGACCAGAACTATTTTAAATGTAAACAAGCCGCACTGTGCAGCAGCTGTGCGACCTTGAGAGAATGGATTTACAATCTCCACCCGCCCTCCTGATCGGGTTAGAACCTATTCAAGTGCTGTTTGGAAGTTGCTAGAGTGATGAGCGAACAGAAGATACCGCGGAGCATGGAACAACGCGTTGTGATCAAATTGCTCGTCAAAGAAAACGTCCCGTCAGCTTAAAACACACTCCAACAACAGTATAGGGAAGAATTTCTCTCACGGACCTGTGTGTTTGAGTGGTATAAGTGCTTCAGTGAGGGCAGAGAGCGTGTGGAGAATAAAACACCGAGCCAAACATTGATCGCGCAGACGCGCTTATTCGTGAGAATAGGCGCAGCTCTATCAAAGAACTTGGAGCCATGCTGTCCATCAGTATTGGCAGTGTAGAAGACATCGTGTGTAATGGCAACATTCTTTTGAGACTGGCAAGGGGTTATTCATGTAGACTTTCTGACGGATGCCTTAACAGTAAATGCAGCTTATTACTCAGATCTGCTGGCAACAGACGTGAAGAAAAAGATCCGATCCAAACGGAAACGGAAAGCGGTGGAAGCACGGTACCAACTTGGCCCCAAGTGATTTTTGTCTGTTCGTAAGGCTCAAATCAGACTTAGAAGGCATGCAGTTTGCGTACAACGAAATTCTTTTTTGAAAAGGGCATCAGAATGCTTCCAGAACGTTGGAAAAAGTGTGTTGACTCCAGATGGGAGTACGTTGAATATTGAATGTGCAAGTAAGCGATTTTCCAGTGGGCAAACACACCTAAAGAAGTGTTCTCAGCAGCCATGGAATCGTGGCGACAACGTTGTAAAAAATATGTACGTCTAGTCGGAAGATTACTTTTTCAGAAAAAAAATTGTAGACCTTAGAACTTGAACGCACTTCGTAAAATAAGAGGAAAACGTATATTAATAACACCAGCATTATTTTCAGCATACATATCACATAGTTTGACGTCGAGCTTGTAACCATCACGCGTACTTTTCAGAACAAAAACATAATAGAATATTACATCTGTCATGCATCAAACATGTTATTCGATGTATATTTTGGAAAAGAATATATACAAGCGTAACACAAACTTGAAATTTTTCTCAAAAAATGTTATACATAAAAGGCAGACTAATTTATTGCCACGTTGCGCCAGCTTCAAATTTTTAATATCGCAAACTTTCAGCAACAGCAAAAGTTTCTTCAAAATTCGCTAAAAAGCTTGGGAAAGCGCGCCGGGCGATCCCCTAAACGACGCTCGCGACGCTGTCCCATGACGAGCAGGCCGTTATTCGACGAAACTTAGGCGCGGCGCCAACTTTTTTTATAAAAGCGCAGTAAAAGTTAGCGCCTAATGCCCCTCGCCCTAATAGAATATTTTATTTTCGCGGAGCCCCTGTTTACGTATGCGTCGTGGCGCGCGCCGTTTGCATATCTTGGCTGTCATCTTAATAGAAAATTTGTCCGAAACGTGCCTAGAGATTATTTCTGCTCTAGTTTTCGGCCGGATGCGCGGGAGGATGGCGCCAGGCACCTCGCAAGCCATCCCCAGGGAGCCCGTTCCTATCAGTTTTCTATTTGGCGCGAGCAAACCGCATGGGACAATCTTTTTCCAACTCTCAGGGAATCCCGACACATCAAGGATCTGATTCATGCCTACAAAAAGAAGGCCTTCCTTTAAAGCTTCATGTCTTAAAAATTAAAATCTTAAAATTTGGAACATCATAATTTTTTTGTTATCAATTTGTGTGGTTCAACAATTAAAATAATGTAATTATACAATAACTAAATTTTATATACGATTCCGCCACGCAACAAAGCGATTGATTGTAAATTATAGTAAACATAGTGAGAAAGTGTACGCATTGTAACCAAGGATGAAGATAGGTTGAGGTAAAAAAGAAATATTACAGAAAATAAAACATACGAGAACATTTTAAGAGAATAAAGAAAATAACGCGCGCCAGATTAAATGCGCGCGGACAACCTTAAAGAGTCAGCGATTAATCTAAAAGGAACCGTTAAAACCGATAATCAAAATAACAAAAAAAGAAAAGTGAAAAGTGAGCAGCAATTTTAGTACAATAGCAAGTAGGGCATAAAAGCAAATAAAATGTAAGATTTAAATCAGATAATGCAAGACATGAAAGTAGTCTAAGAAAATACGAAATTTAAAAAAGTACTTATTATACAACTTATATTTACAGAAATATGAACTTGGAAATAAAAAAGAAATAATAATTAAAAAGAAAGAACCAAAAAGTGTTAATTTATATATTAAAAATAAAGTAACGGTAGAAGAAAAAATAATCAAGACATGAAGCCAAGTAATCGTACCAACAAAGTACCCATAAAGGGGGAGAGATATGATTGGAATGCTAACCTGTAATAAGTATATAAGAAAGTATAAAAAATTAAATACCGCATTGACTCGAAAATAAGACTCCCTCTATTATAAGACCCTCCTAATTTTCGACATATTTTTTATAGAAAAATATTTTGTATGCAAATATTAAAATATTAGCCCCATACGAAAATAAAAGTAACAGAATTGTAGAGCCGTATTCAAAGTGAAACTAAGTTTTCAGAAATTCCTTGTCAAGGGAATGCAATAGATGCCTAAGTCAATAGAAGGATTAGGTTTTGCCCAAGGACACATACCATACTTTACCATCTAGCAGTAACTTTTAGCAAAAACAATGAGATCCTACAAGGATGGAAGCAGGTAGGTCCCCTTGACTTTGGGACCGGTATCATGCCATTCAGCATTACAGCTCGATTTCCTAAAATCGGTAGTCGGTCTTTTGCTTGAGTGCTGGGTGGCATAGTCTTTAATGCCTTTGAGAATCAATACTGCATTAGACAATAAATTTCCTGAAAACTTACACTGCAGCTTTTAAGTTGGATGTTCTTGCATGTGCCGAGAAAAATGGAGTGAGGGCTGCGAGTCGTGAGTTCTTAGTGCAACCGAATATGGTTACATATTGGAGAAACTAAACAAAAAAATCGAGCCGCGAAGAAAGGAACTCGCTCTTTTCGAGGTCCGAAAAAAAGGACGCCTCTCTATGGTGGACAATGCGGAAAAGAAAGTAGTACCGTTACATGCAAAATGTTTTAAATGAAAGCCGGAGAAATCGCAAGACAAGACAACAATGCAAGTGACTTCAAGTCCAGTCAAGGTTGGGTGTCAAGACTGATGAGAAGGAAGGGTTTCAGTTTGAGGAGAACATCATTGTGTCAACGGTCGCCAGCAAACTACACTGATAAAGTGTTGCAGTTTTAGCGTTTCATGTTGCGTCAGAGGGGAACACATCAGTACATGTTCTTACAAATTGGCAATGCTGATGAAACGCCATTGTACTTCAAAATACCGCGTAAAATAACTGTAAATAAAGTAGGTGAACGAAGTGTACTTGTAAAAACAACGGGTGCAGAAAAAATGAGATGCAAAGTTTTGCTCTCTATCACTGCAGACGGTCGGAAATTGCCACCATATGAGATGTTTAAAACAAAAACTCTTCCCAAGGACCTTTACCGAAAGCTGTCCATGTCTGTGTACAAGACAAAGGTTGGATGGACCCTAAACTTATGCACGATTGGTTAGAGGTGGTATGGAAATGTTGTCCTGGTGAATTGTTAAGGAAACGATGTCTGCTAGTTCTGGACAGCTTTCGTGGACATATTGAGGACTCAGTGAAAAACAGAATAAAGGAACTAAGTACGCATCTATCAATTATTCCTGGAGGACTCACTTCTATTCTATAACCCCCGGATGTGAGTGTAAATAAGGCATTCAAACATCACGTGAAAACTCTTTACACAGATTGGATGGCAAATGGCAAACATTCATTTACGAAGACAGGTAAAATTCAAAAGCCCTCCATTAAAATTCTGTGCTCCTGGAGTATCAAAGCTTGGTACTAAATTTCATCTAAAATCGTCTAGAAAAGCTTCAAGAAAACTGGCATCTCCAATGCATTGGACGGAACTGAAGATCATCTCGTTTACGAGGACAGCAACGATCCAGCTGAGACAAGTGATGATAAAGATGTATGTGTGTATGTGTAAATGCGTACATTAGTAAATTATCTATAAATTGGTTGTTTTAATCAAGTGCATTATGTAGGGCTTCAGATTTAGTTGGGGTTCAAAATCGAAAGCTTGAAAATTTGAGTCATTGATAGGCCTAGTATAGTTTCTTGCTTTAAAATACTGGTAACTTGGATGAAATCAAACTGAGCTGTTCTACTTTTAGGCCTACCAACAATTTGAATTATGTTGTTTAATTTATTTACATTGTAATCATGAACCTGTGATATGTTTTCTAAATACAGACTTTGTTATATACAATACAATGATCTGTACTTAGTTACCACCTAGGTAATTCCTCAAATTACATTTTCATAATCGATTTTAAGACCCGACGCGAATATAGGACCCTCCCAATTTTCAAGACAAAAATCTGATAAAAAAGGGGTCTTATTTTCGAGTGAATACGGTATAGATAACTAAGGAAACTAATATGATGATAAAAGTAATGACCCGAACAACAATTACGAGTAAAATAACAGAAAATGAAGGAGAAATTGAGAATAGCAACATAGACCATAAAAACACTGAATAAGGAAAAATATAAAACAGTAGAAGAAATAGTAACATACGATATACAAATATTACATATTAGCAAAACAAAAACAAAACAAAACCAATGAAAAACCATTACATAAGAAAGATATTTTCAAATCGTGGTGGCAAACAGAGTAAATTAGAGACTATAAAATATAAAGCAATAAACACGAGAATAACAAAAATTAATTTATTGCTACCGGAAATAGAGTTCGAAGATATATAATGTTACATGCACAAAAAAAATGAAAGAACTGACAAAAATAATAATTAACGACATGGTCTAATAGAAAGGCATAGTGGAAAGGTAACTAGAAATAATAATCAAAGAAAAATAATGCAATTTTACATGAAAAAGAAGCTAGTGATGAGAAGCTCAGTATCTGCACGAAAACATAGATAAAGATACATACGAGGAGACAAAAAATATTAAAATAGTCTTCCAGTAAAAACCTAAAAGGAAAAAACCTAAATATACAAAGGAGCAGACTTAGAGAACTATAAAGGTTTGATAGGAATATTTAAGTTTAGAAATAATTAATGAAAATGATCAGAGCTGTAAACTTAAAGAATCTGAAAAATACAAACAATGCAGGAAAGCTATATAGATACTAAAATGGAGAAACGAAATCGAAAAAGAAAGAGAAAGATGCACATATAAAGTGAAAAAGGATGATATTGTGAAGTCTAATAAAAATATGCAGAATAAGAAAAATGTCTTGAAAGAACAAAAACGGTAAAATAAAACAGTAAAATAAAAAATAAAAAGGCATAGAAGAAATACATGGTAACAAGAAAATCAAACTATAAAAAATTACATAAATAAAAGAATAGCGTTTTAGAATAGAAAAAATTAAAAACAATTTTGGTAAATATTAAAGAGAATTAAAAAAAGGAAACACATCATTAACAAAAAAAAGACCAGAATAATAAATTGAGAACTAGTACAGATAAATAATTGAAATATAGAAGAAACATTATGAAGAGAAATGGTAGGAAAGTAAATTGTTAAGAAAAATAGACTAAAAAACTAACAAAACAGAATGTGTACCTGAGACGACTAATATGGAAAATATGGCACTTGAAATAACAAAAAAAGAGCTAAAATAGCTATGTATAGCTTAAAAGTATAAAAAATAAAATAACTCTAGAATCGGAGAAGTTTTATGGAAAACAAGTAAAAGAATGAATAAAAGAAATACGTAATAAAACATGAAAAGATAAAATAGAAAATAATAACAATAACCTTACATATAAAATCAAACACCGATAACTGTGAAAACCATAAGGCCTTGTGTTTAACATCAGCTACACTAATAATGTACACAAAAATTAGAGAAAAGATATTAAGGTCAGAAGTTGACATAAAGGACAAGCGACTTTCACACTAGGAAGACGGATACAAGATAACATACTATAAGAATAACAATTAAAAATTACATGAGGAAAGCAGCTTATCATTTGTAGTTTAAAAGTTGCATATGATAATCTATTAAAAAAACAAATAAATAAGCACCGTTGATAAGCAACCAAAAGTATATAGAAAAATATAAAAGACAACATTAGAATAAATGAGAAAAACTTAAAAACGATTACTATCAATAGACGAGTCCGCTGCTATTTATTATAGCTATGGATGAAATGATAGTAAAGCATAGTGAGTACAAAACAAACCCCTAGTAGTAACAAGTAAATGCAATCAGTATTTATACAACTGATATATGCAGATGACATTGTACTAATCACAAAAAATATAAGAAAATTCCAAAATGCGATAAATATATAGAAATCAGGACTAAAGCAGATAGGGTTACAAATAAACATAAACAAAAGCGAAGTAATAAAAGTAAACAAAAAGAACATGCGCATGGTAGAAATAAAAATTTGCAATAAGGTCTCGAAAAAAGTGAACAGCTACATGTGTCTTGGAAGCATGATAACATATGATGGAAAAATAGACAGATAAATACAAAGCTTGGTGGGTAAAGCAAATCAGGTGTAGTACACAATAAATAACACCTTAGTCGGTATAAGCAATAAGAATATACAGAACTTTAATGTACGGCATAGAAAGCTGGACAACGACACAAACACAACAAACACAAATTGACAATAAAGGCAACAAAAATAAAATATCTGAAAAGGGTAATTGGTAACATACAAAAAGATCAATTGCAAAATTCAATAATATGGTAGAAACTAAAAAAAAGAACCACTAATAACAGAGATAAAAAATAGTAATTAAAATGGTTAGGACCCATATGGAGAATGGACGAGGAGTTGTCCCAAGACAACAACAAAAACGAGAAGACCAAGAAGAAAGTGGGGAAAAAATATACAAGATATGGTGGAACGGAAAGAAAAAACAGAAATAAAAAGAATGTCGAGAAATATAAAACCTTTCAGGAAATGGATAGAACACCGGACTCCTTAGAGGCATGATCGTCCTGTATTTTTTCTGCTACCAGTTCCATTACTTTTTGAGTTATATTTTATGATTGTACAATAGAGCATTTTAGGCAGCTTAAACAATTTTAGTAAAATGTTTGGTTGCTATTTTTCTGATTTGTTTTTGTATTATTATTCACATTAACGTTGTGTGCTTCACGCTATTTAAAAAGATCTTGTTATGTATGCGTGCATATGTGCAACTGGCTGAACAATATGATTAAATAAAATAAAACAAAATGCAACAAACCGGTTCAACTTAAAGAAATAGAGAAAAAGTAAAAATATAATGTAGGGGCGAAATCCATCCATTGAATGTTCTTTTAAGTTCTAATACTTTCAATTAAGATGAGTGAGTAATAAAATTTGGTTGTAAAGATGATCACTATAGTTTTATTTATTACTATTAATTTATTTTACAAAAATTTTCACTTATAAAATTTCAAATATACATATGCTAAAATTTTGTTGCGAAATCAACGTTTTTCTGAAAATTTTAACTTATTGTCTTGACCAAAATGAACAATATTCTTTCTTCAGCGGGTGGCAAAACCAAGTTGCTGGAAAAAAATTAAACTCAGGCTTACCAATAAAAAAGGCAATAAAAATTAGCGTGATTTTCCCATCAGCTCCCTTTACGATTGCTTAAGAAGAGCAAAAATTAGTATTGTGCTGTCAGTACAATCAATAGGTAAGGGTAGAGTCGAATAAAAAGAAATATTTTAAGGGAGTTTGTAATAATTTATTACTTAGCAACTATGTCTAAACAGCCACGGTGTTTTCCTAAGTTCAGACGATCCGTAGCCCAACTGCCGTAGACCCACATGGATCGTTTTAAACAATCAACCACGTTGAGGGACTGGAGAGTCTAAATAGTTCATCGCCTATGTGCGGTCAACTGCCAGCGGGACCAAAGACCCACATAATTCCATCCGACACCATTTTGATTACTCAAACGAAGCTGCAAAATCGGTAGAAATTTTCATAAAGAATACAATTTCTGTAAACCAGCAAATGTAAACGTGTATAAAAAATAATTTAACTGAATGTAGCACCGCAAACGTAACGATCCACCTAAACCAAATCGAACAGTGGCTACAACGGTGGTGAATATAGATCAACAGAGATATATTTTCACACAAAAAACTCATAACTAAACATGTCCGGCCATCATCCTTAACAATATTTCCATTCCACAAACCAATAAAGTAAAGTACCTGGAACTTCACCTTGATAAGAGTTTAACTTGAAATGTTTACATTACTAAAAAGCATAAAAAATGTACAACAAAATAAAAAAGATGGACTGGCTAATTAAGAGAAAATCTTCCTCAAGGATGCCGAATAAAATCTTAAGATGTAAGTGTATAATTCCAATCTAGGTATCATTTAACGTTCCCAATCTAAAACTCTTCGAACCTTGTCCAACACACCTTGGTGTATGTCAAATCGTACCTTACACTGATCTACACATTCCATACCTCAAGAATGTTACCCATCAAACTCTTACCACCCTGGAAGTTCATCCAAATGGAACAACTGACTGCAGACCAGCACCTTTGACGACTTTAGATAAAATGGTCCAAGAATCTGGACAATTAAAAAAAGCTAAAAACACCTCTGATAACGTCCTAAGCTGTTAAATGTTATTTCTATTATTAGCTCACGGAAAGTAAATATTCTGATTTCTAATAAAGTTCTTAGCGGCACCTTCAAGGCCATGATAATTTTGATAAATTATGTGAGCATGTTTTTAAATTCTGAAAGAAACTGCGGTAGTTGCTCTCCAATGTTTGTGGATTGTTGCTCATTGTTAATATGTACATTATTTTTATCATTAACTATTTGCATTTTGGCTTGTGATAAGTTCTTTGAAATCGCATACTGGTTGATTTAGCCTGTGTATTTGGAGATTTTTGAAAAGCTGTAATATTATGTTTTCAAAACATTCAACACATACATATACATTTGTTTAATAAGATTCGGTATGTTCGTGGTTCTGAAATCACGTGCCTTGAGTTATCGTATTTTTATTTCTAAGGACCTCAGCTGAAACTTCTTTAAATGTTATTTTTAATTGTACTGTTTGTTGAAGCTTTGGAGTTTTATTATAGTGACTCTCAATAAATTATCTATCCATCCAAATAAGTAGTGGTTTGGATGTTTTAGATTGTTGAGGATGTTATTTGCCTGAGCCTCACTGTTATCTTCTCATTAAGGCAGAGAATCTGTTGTAGGTATTTTTTAATCAAATATCTTTAATTTTTGGTCTTTCCATATATTTTTTGAAATTACTATGTATTGTTATTTCTTGTTGAAGATACACGCCCACTTGTTTCCATAAAGTTTGTAGCAGTGGTTATTTTTCATCATTTTTTAATTATGTGCTACAGAACTTTGATGTATACATTGTAGGATATAGTTGCAGATGAGTAGTAAAAATTCGATAACAACTGCAATTGTTGATAGATCATAGTCTAGTTAGTTGGATAGTTGAGATTATATTCAAATTGTGATTGACTAGAGCTATCTGAAAACCGCAGGGATACTTTTATAAGCTAACAATAGAATATGGGAACAGTCCTCTACCATATAGAAGTTTGTGTGAGTAGGTTCAGAAGTTAAAAGTGGCTGGACAAGCGCGATGCGCGAAGAGGGAGCAGATTGGTGTCAGAGAGCTTACAGCAAAGCATGAGTGCTAACGTATTGAGATCTGTCAAAGCTTGCTCGACCGCTACGACAATTCGAAAAGTTTTAAACAGAATATTCATTCAAATGCGAGTCCATCACAATGACCCAAAATCCAAAAAGCAAATTATAGAGTGGAACCTAGCGCTGCATAATAGGCCGGGCGACCAACCGAACTTTCTTCTTGGAAGGAATAGGCAAGCTTGTAAACCTATGGACCATCTGCATCGAAAAAGACTAGGAAAACTCTACATTGTGCAAAAAGAAATTAAAAAATAAATTGCAGATAATTTTCGGCCGTCTCTCGTGTAAAGGATTGTTTATTTTGCCCATAAGCACAGAACATACTAATTTAAACAAGAGTTTAGTCAAGTTTAATTTTACTTTCACTGACGCTCTGATTTTTCTCGGGAAAAGATAGCGCACAGGAAGTAATACATTACTTTGTATCAATTAACCATATTGTAACTCAAAAAAATGTTTTAATTCAGTTCAGCGCAATATTTCCTTTTTAACTAGCTTGAACAAGAACTTAACTTGCGCAAAAACACGGTTTGTTGCTTCTCTGCATAATTTTTAGCGCATGAATAACCCAAACAGCCTTTTAAGGCTATAGTGCTCCTGCCCATCCAGTTACTTCGTTTTGATCCTGTTAATTTCGCGATTTATTTAAAGAGTACTAAAGTCAGTTTGTACTCAAAATAACAACCATAATTAATCGGAAAAAACTGGACCAACAATTAATTAAATTAAGTACTTTGATTTAACTTCATATAAAAAATACATTTCGATGTATTCAAAAGCTTCCGCCTTTAAAAACAGACTATTTAACTGGCCTATCAATTAAAGTGTTGGTCATCATGACTTTCTCCTATCTTTTTCGTAAGTTACAGATTCCACTTTGAAAGAACGACTCGTCCTTTGAGGCGATACATTGAGAGATCCGATTTTGGACGTCTTTGTACGAGAAGCAAGCGCGTACCCATCGATCTAAATAAGTGGTAGTATTTTTGACCTGCTCCTCTCTCTCTCTCTCTATGGGAAGACAACTTTTCATTCGTTTTGACGTATTTTGGACATTTTTCCTTCATTGCTCGGCTAGAATTGGCTAATTATTGTTGGTAGAGGTTGTTGGTAATTATATAACTTGGTTTTAACAGTTTTAAGTACAGTACGCCCTTTTAGTTCCACCAAACACAAAGCACTGTCTTCTTTCAATTAATGTTGCAATTTGGCGTCGATGCAGATGGTTGGCCTGTGTTACATATTGAGTTTATAAGCTTAGAATTGTCGAAATATACACATTTTTCATCCCCTAATAATACGACAAAAAATCTTTCTTTGCTTTTGTCTGTCAAGCCGAATTTTACACATAGTTTTCACCTTTCCATGTCTATTTCCTTCACTTCGTGTGACACTAATTTCCCTTTCTTGTAAACCTTTCCTATGATTTTTAATCTTAGAATAAATAACGTTTAATACTTCTGTAAGTTGTATTCGCATACAACATGACCCTTCATTAAAATGACTAAAATTATTTATTTTAAAAATTTTAGAAGTCCTGAAAGTTCTTTATCTTCCACGCCAAAAACCGTAGTAGAAGCTTCGAAATCTCTTTATGCATATCTTTCACTTAATATATAAGCTTCTATAGGTACTGGATAATATTCAGCAGCCGGCTTATGTACGTATTGAAGTAATAAAATAACACTTCCGGAAAATGACACTTATTTGGCTGTAATTTAACTATTTTCGACCACCAATCAGAACACTTCAGGGAACTTGGACCAAGAGCAACGAAGAAAAAGCAAATGCATTCGCAGAACACCTCTCTGATGTGTTCCAGCCACATCCATCGGAAAACGCACCAGAGGAAGAGGAAGAATTAATCCACTTACTAGAAACTCCACATCAGCTCGAGCCACCACTACCAACAATTAAAATTGGGGAGGTTCAAGAAGTCATTAGAAATCTGCAGTCCAAAAAAGCTCCGGGTTATGATCTGATAACTGAGAGAATCCTCAAACAGCTGCCCTACCATGGTGTCAAATATCTTACGCAATTGTTCAGTGCAATATTGCGCATAGAATACTTCACAAATCAATGAAAAGTAGCACAGATTGTCCTAATCCCCAAACCAGGAAAGCTTCTCAACGATACAGTCATACCGTTCAATAAGTTTACTACCGGTAGCAGCCAAAGTACTAGAAAAAATAATACAAAGAAGACTCTCGCAAATACTTGACAATAACGATGCAATCCCCAACCATCAGTTTGACTTCAGACAAATGCATTCTACAACAGAGCAAGTACATCGTGTGGTCAACAAAATCAATGACGCATTTGAAAATAAACAATATTGCTCGGCAGCCTTTTTGGATATAACACAGGCTTTTGACAAAGTGTGGCATATTGGACTGTTATACAAACTGCGATCAATCTTTCCATTAAATTATTTCCTTCTTGTAAAATCCTATCTCCACAATAGACATTTCCTTGTCAAAGTTGACACTGTTCTCACGAAACTCCATCCGATAAATGCTAGGGTACCACAAGGCAGCATACTTGGGCCATTGCTCTATGTAATATATACGGCTGATCTTCCGACTACAACACAAGTTTTAATAACGATGTTTGCTGATGATACGGCAGTCCTAGCCATTGACGGCGATCTAGCTGTTGCCTCACAAAAACTACAAACTTCTCTGAATTCAATACAATCATGGTTACAGAAATGGAGAATTAAAGCAAATGATACAAAATCCGTACGTGTAACTTTTACTACCAGGCGAGAAACGTGCCCCCTCGTTAATCTATACAACAAACAATTATCGCAACAAGACGACGTAAAATACCTTGGTTTGTACTTGGATAGAAGACTCACCTGGCGAAAGCACATTCTTACAAAGCGAAAACAACTAGGTTTAATTCTCACCAAAATGTACTGGCTAATAGGGTGATATTCAAAACTTAACATCGAAAATAAGCTCCTCATCTACAAAGCTATTATTAAACCAATCTGGTCGTACGGCATTCAACTTTGGGGAACTGCTTCAACATCAAACATAGAGTCTAGAACGTTTCCAATCCAAAGTGCTCCGCATGATGGTTGACGCACCGTGGTATGTGACAAACGCAACAATTACGCACGATCTGCAGATTCTAACGGTCAAGGAAGAAATTCGCAATTATAGCACAAAATACAAATCTCGACTCAGTGTGCACCCAAACGATTTGGTAACAAATCTTATGAATCACCCATTAAACCACAGAAGGCTTAGAAGGTTTACTCCCAATGATTTACCAAATAGATTTTAATTGCATTTAAGTAAGTTAGTTTTAGTTTAGATGTAAGTTTAGCTTCTAAATTATTTTCCCATCAGTCACACTAGGTCTAAAAACCTTTTATATATGAAAGAGTGCTACTGAGCACTCTTTTGCATGTCATAGCTGTAATTGTCAATTAATTTGCTAAATGTATTCTTACAGTTTGCAAATAAAATGGGACTTTATAAAAAAAACTATTTTCGGCGCATAACGGTGACAGATAACAAAACTAAAAAATTGTGGCAGCCACACCCATTAGAAGTTATATCTGTTCTACTATCTAATAATAAAATGGCTACAAAACTCCAGATTAATTTCAGATAAGCTATCCAAATGTAAATTGCAATAGTAAATTTAACAAACAGAATCCAATTTCTAGTCGCAAATACCATAATTTGCGTACAAGTTAAAAGACATTCGTCAATCGAAACAGAATATTTCCAATTTCAGTAGTTAATTTGAGACCATCAGTCATGTGCTAGTAGCAAACACGTAGCTGTAAATTATTGTAATTGGATATCTGCTGTCGGATTTGTCTCTAATAATTTTCCTCTTCCGCAGAGCTCACAGCCGTTGCATTAATTAGTTTGGCGTAATATTTAAACAGCGGGGTATATAATCTTCGTTTTAAAATAATTGAACAAAACATGCGGAACCCTTTGATATTTAATTTATAATGCGACACTCTGCCATTAATTAATTAATTAATTAAATCTGCCAAAACATAATACTAAAGAAAACTCGTGATCCAGATCTGCAATAAAGTGAAAATTAGTCTTTCAGACGAACCTGTTGAAAGAATTTGCTTCTGATTATATCCTTGGGCGATACACGTACAACTTCAGGAAATCGAATATACCCCTAAAGGTAATTTTGTGCGTATAAGTGCAAGAAAATTTTAAATATTCACTTGGGCTACTATGAATAACATAATTTCTGTAGCGGTACAACGCATAATTACGTAAAATATGACTTCTTCAGTTTTGTAGGAAAGAATTTTCATAAAAGGAACTTTTTATGATAACCTCCATATTTATTATTTTAAAAATTATTTGGAATATTTCAACACTTTAAAATTATTTGGAACGCCTCATATAGTGTTACACGGGAACTGAGCAGTTCGTGGGTACTGCTTCCGGTTCCAAACCCACCCAAGAGGGAAGAGTGGATAGATAATGGTCCTTAGCTAAGCGGATAAAGGCAGCTATTTTATCGTGGGTAGTGAAGACAATTCGTATATCTTGTTTATTCAGTGTTCGACCTATTCTGCCAATAACGTCTTTGATGTAAGGTAAAACGCTTTATTTTGGTCGGAAAAATCATAGAGTTTGGGAGTGATATTTTTGTTAATGATGTGAGTTAGAGATTTTTGAGAATATTCGTTTTATATTAAAGTTTTGGCAGTGGTGTTGATTTCAGTTTGTCAGTACGTACTGCCGGTAAGTCTAAGAGATGTGGTAATTAGGGATTTTGCGACTGGGTAGATTTGAGCAGCTTAATAAACTTTATACTATTGTCAAGTTTACAATGAAAGTCAAACACAGCAATTCCTTTCCTTTTTTAGGCGCTCTCATAACGAAAAATCCTTCCAACAGTAGTTTCTCTACAGAAAACCTACTCATACTAATCGTTATTTAAACGAAAAATCACCTTGCTCAGTATGGTATACCTGAAGTAAGGAAAAAGGGTAAAGACATATAACTAGTAGGGAATTACATTTTAGTTTATAGTAGAAAACAAAAAAAACGAACATGCGAGTATGAGATAGAGAATGATTCTGCATATAAAGTTTTTATAGATTCACCATGTATGCATCTAATACTATTAAATCAAGAGAAGAAAGACGGAGGTTTTATAAAAAAAAAATTACAGACTATAATAGACAAGATACCTCGTAACCACCATGATAATTAATTATTAATTAACTCATGAGTAGGCAATGTGCGTTAAACGAAGTGCCTACGAGCAAAAAATCAAGGACAGTCAGGGTTTATTAAGTAATTTGTATACTCAAAATGTCTACATATAAATAATACGTTTTTCTGCCATAATCCGAAATACAAATATACATATATAAGTTTGTCATAGACTATTTCATAACAATCAGACACCAACTAATTTTTGATGCGGGAATACTACATTCAGCTCCTACAGGCAATGAGTATTCATACATTTTGTGAAAAAATCAAATGAGATGTTGGTGTGGCGCCTTTCGCCCTTGAACCGTCTTTGTTTCGAAATGGTGTGAGTGACTTCGAGATCTGCCGGCACGTTGTGCTATCACACACAAAAAACGGCAGATGGACTTTTTTCGCTCGGCCTGCATACGCCGTCGGCGGCACCTTTTGAAACTCAAAATGCTGTCAAAATTTCCGCAAAATAATATACCGCTAAGCCAGGCGCGAAGCCCGGCGACACTTTCGAAACGCAACCCGGCCAGTGCGGTCGTGTTTAATCTACTCGCAGCTAACTACCCCGCAAATCCAGGCACGAAGACATCATAGCACAGTGGCCACCAGGAAATCAACGCCGCTGAAGCCGATTACAGGAGCCGTTTAAGGGACGATTTGGGCCTCAGCGTCTTACTTTCAGGACGGGCCGTACTTAGTTCCCCACACCGCTCTACGAGGGTCAGGGCTATTTACACACCTGCCTCTCCAGATGTTATATAACAACAAACCGACCTAAAACAACTAGAAAAGTTCAATATAGGGTGGCTAGAAAATGGAAGCGACAAACAATAAAAATAAAAAATAATTTAATCATTAATGAAGAAAATTCAAAAGAGAGACAAAAGTAAAAACCAACATCGTAACAGTAGTAGAGGAATCAGTGGATAAGAGAAGTGTTAAAACACAAGTACGTGGAAACAAAGCATCGCGGTTTACTAATGAAATGAAAGAGATAGCAAAGGAAAAGGAAAAAGCTTTTCTGAAATGCAAAAAAGTAAATAAACAGAAGATGTTCAGTTGTACGAAAAAAAGAGGAATTCAAAAAATCTAAGAATAAGACAACTAAAACAAAAATGCTTAGAGAGTTTCACAAAGAACATTGGATCACAGAAAAAATATGCTATATGTTAGGGAATAGGAAAACCAAAGTTGGCGATGCAGTAAAAATAAACGCTATAGATGAAGAACAATAAATATAATAGTTAAGGAATTCTAAAAAAACGGAAAACCTGTACGAGAAAAAATTCAAAAAATAAAGATGGACCTTTGGATATGTCATTAAAATATATTTAAAAGCTATCAAAAGACTGAAAAATAAGAAAGCGCCGAATCAGAATCGAATATGGAACCAGTTGCTAAAATATTAAAGGCAATAATTAAATAACCTGCCCTGAAAATTATCTAACGTAATAATTAGGGAAGGATAAGTACTAACAAAATAGAAATTAAGTACAACTATCCTAATACATAAAAAAGGGACGGGGGAAAGAATAACCTGGAAAACTCTTGAGGGATAACACTTTTAAATGCAACGCAGTTTACTGACAAAACTAATATTGAACGAGAATGGTGTAAAACCATAAATGAAACTTTCGACAGCGGTGTGGCGAATTAGCGAGAGGTGAAATAAACTAATGTTCCTTATGACGTCTGCTTTCGAATGAGGTATCACATGACATATGTTAGTGATGGAAAAAAGTTTGACCTCACCGTTGACCCCTTGACCTTTGGCCGATTTGGCTGAAATTCAATAGCAAAGAAGGTATTGACATAAGGTATATGTATGCCAAGTTTGAAGTGAATCCGATGATTATAACGGAAGTTATCGTGTCTCCAGACAGACACACAGATAGACAGACAGACACCATGTCAAAATCATTAACTTTCGCCTATAGCGTTCCGCTGTCTAAAGTTAACAAAATGCAGTTACATCAGCATTATAAATAAAGAATAGCAGGGTTCCCATCCTAACCAAGCAAATCGTTGAAAAACGATTGAGTTCAACAAACCAAACTTCAAGTATTTGTGGATATAAGGAAGGCATTCCATCGAGTCAAGTTACAAGAAATATTCAAATAGATGCGAAGGCTTTCATGGTCGGAGTTATGGTGCATCGTGTAGTCGGAGTTCAGAAACTCTTGACGTTTAGTCCACAACTGCGGCGGACATCTTAAGCAGAAAATCTTCTAAAAATTAAGTGACTGTCCCGTGCGTTTTAGCTTTTATACTCAAGCGAGTATGGTAGGGATGGTGTTGGGGAGCCGTTGTTGACGTCACCGGGAAGGTAGATGACGTGATCGGGCTAGCTGCTGACGTCAATCGGGTCGTTGCAGGTAATATTTCTGATGTCACTCGCTCTTTCGCTGTATTGCGGTATGTTATATTATATATGTCGTCCCTGTTAAAATTATTTTTATATTTATAAATTTCCACCGCCTCTCTGTATAATCTCGGGTAGTAATTCCTACAGTTGGATAAAACTTGTGTTTGTCCAAATTCCATCTCGTGGTTAGGATTTTCCAAGGCATGTTCAGCAACTGCTGATTTATCGGGCTGATTAAGACGTAGATGACGTTTGTGTTCCTTTATCCTGGTAGTAATCGTTCGGCTCGTGATCCCAATGTAGACTTGCTCATGTGAGCAAGGTATGCAGTATACCCCTGATGTATCCTGTGGGTTTCTTGTATCTTTGGCTGGTCTAAGCAAATCCTGCATCTTGGTGATGGTAGTATAGATGGTTTCCACCTTGTGTTTATTGAGAATTTTTCCTATCCGGTCCGTAACCCTGTTAATGTAAGGTAAAAAAGCTTTGCCTACTGTAGCCGATTTTCTTCCGAAGATGTCCGTCGCAGTTGTGGAGAAAACGTCAAGAGTTTCTGAACTCCGACCACGGCCTTATAACCCGAGAACCAACCACACGATACAAGAAATATTAATACTTAAAAAAAATAAAGTTGACAAAAAACATGTAGATGACAAGAAACAAGAAACTTTCCAAGTCTCTATCCTTTTTAATTTCGTTATAGATAAAATTGCGAGATAAGGAAATTATCGGGGTGCAAAAGGGATAAATAAACGCCTTGGAGAGGCAGGCGTATAAATAGCCGTGCCCTCGTGGTGCGGTGTGGGATACTAAGTACGGCCCGTTTTGAAATGTAAAACGCAAACCGATAAGTAAAGCCAAATCGCTCACCTGAATCGGCTTCGGCTTCGGCTTCGGCGGCGATGGTTTCACGGTGGCCACCTTGTTGCGATGTCTTCGGGCCGGGAACACGACTGCACTGGTCGAGATGCGATGCGGATCGAGTATGTCTTGCGGGGTAGTTATCTGCGGGTTGGTTAAATGCGACCGCACTGGCCGCGATGCGGTGTGCGTACGTTGCGGGATGTTAAAACACGACCGAATTGGCCGCGATGCGGTGCAGGTATATTGCGGGTTGATTAAATGCGGCCGTACTGGACGCGATGCGGTGTGCGTATGTCTGTTGCCGGGCTTCGCGCCTGGCTTGGCGGTAGGTCTTTGCGGGAAATTTTTAACTCGACAGCACTTTTCATCTCAAAGGGTGCCGCCGCCGGCGTATGCAGACTCGCCGGCTGAGCAAAAGCCCATATGCCGTTTTGTGTGCGATAGCAAAACGTAGCGGCAGATATCAAAGCCACCAGCATGCGCCGCCACGATACACAGGCGGTTCAAGGGCGAAAAGGCCGCCACACCACACCTCTACAATATGCTACGGCGACGATGGAACCCTAATTGCAGAATTTAGGTCAACTTGCAACACCTTCTATATGAATTCGTGACGATAACGAAGACATAATACGGAAACCTCAAAGCAAATTTGAAATATATAGAAAAATAATACAATAGGCCATAAGCTGCATTTTAATTATGTTAAGTGTACAATTCTATGGTTATTTGAGAGATGCAATCTGAAGGAATTGAATATTGATATCAAGATAAAAATGAGTATTACTATGGTCAAACCGGTTGTGACCTATGGGAAGAAAACCCATGCTTATACTAGCAAAACCAAGTATATGTTCTATGCTACTGAAATGAATAGTAAGGAAAACAAGACAAGGCAAAGTTGGAAACAAAGATGGTAAGAGGTTAGCATAACATCCTGAATATAGCCTGCTTGGTAAAAAGAAAAAGAAATGACTAGAATGAATACGTAAACAGAACCAGTAGCACGCACGTGATAATAAGTCACATAGCAAAAGAGGTAAGGCAGATTATATAAGAGATAGGGAGAATGCTAGATTTCAACATAGGTGGAACCTTCATATTTAATGTATAAGAGAAAACAGCCTTAGACCTACATAAAAGAACAAAAAGAAAATTATTCTACTTTATTTTAAATGGGACGGTTATCAGATACCTTCAGTTCTTAACATTACAGTTAACGTCTAATATTGCTTAATAAAGTTAAATACAAATATAATAAACAATGTGAATAAATGATATATAATTAAGTAGATAAATAAATACTTCTACACGTTATGGGATAATGGGAAGGGGCTCAGCTTCTAAGTGTTGTAGATAGGGATACCATAAAAGATTCCATCGTAGAAAACATCATACTCTCGCTTTATTAGTCAGTACGACAATATCAGATAAGGTTATCAGATTAAGTTTCTCACTATAGCATAGAGGTGGAAAATCTGTGATTTAAGACACAGTTTGGAGACATCACTATTAAGAAGACTAAAATGTAAGTGCGCAATAAGCAGTTTTTAGAAAGACGGAAAGAAGTTGAAAATAAAGCTACGTAATGCCACATTTCCAAGACTTTCGTGATTTGCTAACAAAATGTCGTTTAAATTGTATGTTTATATTATTTATTCAACCACAAACAAAAATTTTTCATAATAGATGTAAATAGAAAATTACATGAGGTAACACAATTCGAAAAATGTTGAGCATAAAACAGAGCATCCTAACCAAATGTTAACAATCTGTTTCTAACAGTTAAATACCTGTGGGGCTTGGCGTTATTATGGTGTGTTTACACGTGCATGGATTTGCTGGGGCGAGTTTACTCGCCAATTAAATTTGCACGCCAGTGCGCATGCATGCTTGCTTGCCACGCCAGTCAGCTGTCAAGTCAGTTAAAGTATCAAAAAAACTGTTACTAGAAAGGTTGTCAGCTAATTACCGATTGTCCAAAATAAATTAATGAATTAAAAAAGAAATAAAATGACCGAATATAAATGCGCAAGTACGTAGAGTGCAGAACAACAGAGGTTAGGTGTACTAGAGACTCTCCTACAAAACTCTTAGCAGAAGAATCGGAGAATTTCCGATAAGGCGCATATTCGAAAAAATAACATTGTAATAATAGATGCGTTACCTGAAAAAAAAGTAGCCTTAAAATATTTTACTCTGCTATATTCTTATCAAGTTTCAAAATTTTCACTATAAACGTTTCCATCAGAAGTCTGTGTATCTAATTACATAGCATTGGGTGATTACAAACTGTCCCAATAGTATACAAGTGAATTTCTTTTATGTTATCTCAAGGTTTTTTAAAAACAAACGTTTTGTTTATGTTTTAGAAGAGTGCAAGAGTTGACAATTTTTTGTGATAATTCTCATCGAGAATAAGGGCCACCGCGAAGACCACTTACACCACCGAAGATTGAATCGCTATAATAAAGGCCTATTACTCGAATGGATTGCCGATCAAAGAGGACTTCGGGAAGGATTCGCACCGCATTCTAAATTGAATAACACAATTAAGAGCCGAGTACAACTTTCATCAAACATGTTATCATCAAACAAATTATTTTCTAATTGATTTTGAATAGATTGAGAAATTTAAAGAACTGCTCCAGAAAATATTGAGACGGTCAGCAAAATCAGCAAAATCGAAATGGACTGCCTAGAGGATGCTTTACGAGAGACTGGATATATTTCCATATAAGATTCAATTACAATATGCACATAGAAATTTCGACCAGAGGTTCAATTTTACAAATAAAATTTTGGAGAAAATCAAAATGAAGAGAAGGGCATTAAAAAAATTTATTTTTGGAGGCATTTTCGGCGCTCTTGGTTTCCACGGGATGGAGCTTCTGCTCATTGCACAAGAAAACCTGAAACTTATCTTTGGTCATTTTGAGATCGAATTCTGGCGCCCAAGGCAAAAACCAAAAATGGTATCAATTTACCGAGTTGTTCGCCAGATTTAAACCCTTGTGATTTCTTTCTTTGGGTTTATCTCAAAGATCGGATGTACAAAAGTAAACCAAAAATACTGAGAGTTGAAAAATACCATTGAAATTGAGATCCAAGCAATTCCAGAAGACATCCGTCACCGCTCAATATTGGCTTTTTGAGACACGCCTCCAGTATTTGATAGCTAGCGAAGGCAGGTACTTTAAAATTTTATTACATTAATGATCACAAAATGCCAAAAGAAATAAAAATCGTTTGTATTGATTATGCGGTTGATTTTTCATTAATCTGTTTTATTACTTATACCCTTTTGGGATATTCTGTATATTAAAATTAATTATTTATTTTAATTTGAATTTTATCATTTAGAGTTTTTATACATAATTGAAGAAAGTCTTGTAAAATACCGAAGGGTGAGAAATACATTTTGGTCTTACTACTTCATAAAAATAGATTTCCAACTTACATCTCTACGTAATACAGAGTGGACACAAAGACATTTGTTGATAACAAAAGTAGGGACCGAGTGAGTATTTGAATAAGCACTCATATTAGGGAGAAATATGGCCATGAGCCTCCGGTACACATTAAATGTCAACAAAATGCTAGGAATCTCCGGGGGAAAATCGAAATAGTCACATGGAATCTAATAAATATGTAGAAAATAGGTAAAAAAATCTCTTTAAAAAACTAGGCATTAAAGTATTAAGAATAAGTTAAATGCGCTGACTCTGCTAAGTATGAGTTAGATATATTACTCAGAAAACGATGAAAGTAATCTCAATAATGGAGTTGCAATCATAGTATCAAAAAGATGAATAAATCTGTTAAGAGATTTGTCTCCAACAGAGTTCTAACATTACAGTTATCAGCAAAACAATAGGAACAAATAAAAAGAATGATAACATATGCATGTAAGTCATGGGTAACGTAAAAGAAACACAAGATCATAGTACCCGCGGCTAAAATAAAACAACTTAGAAAAATAACGGGCAAAAAATAATGAGCGAAAGTACAAAATGAAGAAATTAGAGACTCTTTGAAACACATTACATAAACAAAAGTAAACAAAAGAAGACTTAATTAATTTGGGCACATTGCTAGAATGGAGCAGAACAGGGTAGTAAAAAATATAATGAAAGTAAAACGTAGATATAAGAAAAGGAAAACAAGGCCCAAAAAGACATGCTAAAAGAAATGGAAAGAATAAAAAAAGAGAAGGGAAAGAAGATGAGAAAAATGAAGGAAGTGACAAGGAACTAGAAGGAATAAAATAGTTGGTTGAATACCTGAAGAAATAATTAAAGACCGCAACCCAAAAAAATAAAAGGAGATAATGACAAGAAGAAAGATTGTATTCCGATTGATGTCTGCAAATGCAGTACAGAAATAAAATTCCGCATAGAGCAAACGAGGCAAGCTTTTTCAAAAACGAAGAAATTGTCGTCTTTCCGTAATGATGCTACTATACGAGGTGTGGCAGAAAAGTAATGAGACTGATTTTTTATTTACCAAAGTTTTTATTTTTTTCAAACATCAATGTTATCCTCTTGAAAGTAGTTCCCTTGGGCAGCTACACACCGATCGAGACGTTGTTCCCACTGTTGGTAGCAGCGCTGGAAGTCTTCAACCGGTATGGTCTTCAGCATGTCCGTTACACACTTTTGGATGTTTTCTAAAGTCCCAAAATGACGTCCTTTGAGGACATTTTTCAGTTTAGGAAAAAGGAAAAAGTCACAGGGACTGAGGTCAGGTGAATAGGGGGGCTGGGGAACCACAGGAATGCGTTTTGAGGTCAAAAATTCTGTTATGGAGAGGGCAGTGTGACCTTTCGCATGTGCAAATGTTCAGTCAAAATTTGATGAACGGTAAATCTGTTCAAATTTAATTGTCCACTCAACATTCTTAATGTTAAACGACGGTCTGATCTCACAAGAGTGTTCACACGTTCGATGTTTTCGTCGGTTTTCGAAGTTGAAGGCCTCCCTGAACGGTGTTCATCTTCAACGTGTTCTCTGCCTTCCAAAAATGATTTGTGGCAGCGAAAAACTTGAGCTCGGGATAAAGAATGTTCCCCATAGGCCCGTTTTAACTTTTTAAACGTCACACTTGCCGATTCTTCAAGCTTAACACAAAATTTAATGGCACAACGTTGCTCCAAATTTCGCTGTTCCATTTTGCGTGGCGCACAACCAAGATACAACTTCACTAATAGCAGTCACAAAAACCACGTAGTTAACGGAACGAGTTGAAACTCGCACTGAGCTATGGGATGATATTTATACACGTGCTTTATCAAGGACAACAGCGTAGCGTTGCCAGAGCGCTTGCAGTGTTGCCAGTCTCATTACTTTTCTGCCACACCTCGTATATTCTCAACTCTTTATATAGTTTCGAATAGTGGGCGCTAATAAAAGCAACCATCCAAAAACTAGAATCATTTGAAATGTGGGTCTGCTGCAAAATATTAAAGATCTCGAGTTGAGAGAGTGTGCAACACATAAGTACTGTTACTTATGAAAAGAACATGGAAGAAATTTTAACAATTAAAAGGAAAAATATATAATATAAAATATAGGTTCTTGTAAATAATCATGCGAGGAAAGATTGGAGGAAAGAGAAAAGTTAAAGTACAATATCTTTATTTTGAGCTGCTGTAAACAAAGTTCAAGTTGCATTAAAGATCGGTGATCTTCGTTAGAAATAGCACCAGAAGAAGAAGAAGGATTAAAAAATAAAAATAACTCAAATTATAAATAAAGCAATAAAAAAAATGTGTATCAAAGTTTTACAGTTGGAAACACAGGCGATAATCCATCAACTGGCGCTAGAAAGTTGGAAGAGCCTAAACTTTCTCAATATGTTATTCTAAAAGTTCCACCTCGTCGGTCTATTAATTCTGGCTTTTTCTACTGATTTCTTTCTTCAATTGGTCTAGTTGTTAACATTATTTTGCTGAATTTTATAATTTAGAATTAATAGGTGGCATCCTTTCAATCTCACCAAGTAACACATAGACATCAGAATTTTTTCGGACAAAGCCGAATTTTGAAGACGTCAAGAGCTTTTTATAGTCGGATCAAAGTTTTATTCTCAGTAACCAATCTCGTTTTTTTTAATTTTTCTAAATAAGTAAATCACACAGTAATGTGTATCTGTTAACTTATACAGAATCCATACTACAAAAAGATTGAATTTGTGTATTGTTCTTCGAGAAGGGGTAACAATGAGATCCATATCTGTAATGAATGGGCAGCAGCTGCTGTTTTTTATGTAGTAAATTAAATTCCCAGCTTAGAACTTTCTAATCTGAATACAAAAAATGCAGAACCACTCACATAAATGGTACAAATTTCATTTGCAGTGTCGTGAGCATTGTAAGCTTTTGAAACAATGCAGCATTGACTGTCGCAAATGCTTTCTTTAATTTTCCAACCTTAAATGGCCTACTGAGAAGCGTGTATAACATTTCAATTCAAACGAAAGATAGACAATGGAAGAAAGACATCAACGGCGAAAAGATAAGGTTATATGTTTATATAACAACCTCACAGAATGGCTTGCTACAATTTTATATATGTGTAGCGCTCCAACTCAAAAGTTATGTGCGATATTTACGTTTTGTTACATAGAATAATGCGGTATAAAAACTCATCTTTATATCCCATGGAACGAGTGCGAAAACGACCGACGCATAAACAGCTTATCGGTGAACAAATGTTACATGAAAACAACTTTCGACAAAATTCCGAATATATGACGCAATTTGTGAAGTGCACAGTATAGAAAAGTCAATATTTACATTTCAATTGAGTCGTTTTTATTGAATGAATTAACTTTACATTGAGCTATAATAAATTAAATTGGTATAAAATATAGTCTCCATTGAATCGGATTACTTTCTTAAGAGAATATTTGTGGTGTTTGCTGTCTTTTACAACATTGCTCAAGCAATTACAAATCTTATCTTTCTTCACGACAACGCCCGGCCTCATAATAAATTGGTGATTTGTTCTGAACTGCATTGGAGTATTCTCCTTACAGTCAGAACTAATCACCCTGTTCTTATCATTTAGTTAATCTCCAAATAAAAGACCACAGTTTTTAACTTTCTTATTCACAATGTAAATCTAAAAAAGATCTTGATTTTGAGCTTATTATCAAACAACTGATCAAAGAATGATAAGCTGTTGAAGATACTAAGCAATTTATAAGCCAACCACCAAGACATACATCTAATAAAAAAATCTTTATTGCAGCCACACAACTAAGGTAATGGTAGAAAACTTTTTATCAGAAGAACCAGGAATAAAGAAGGGAGTCAGTCAGGAATGTGTAGTATTACCGCTGCTATTTAACATATATTCTGAAGCAATTTTGAGAGAAGGCTTGGCAAAGAGTAAGGAAGGATAATAGTCAAGGGTATTCCTATAAATAATCTAAGATATTCGAATGATACCGTGACCTTATCCAACAATATTGAAGATGTATGGAGAAAAATAGTAAGTAAAAGATACGGCGTTAGTATGGATATAAGTAAAACCAAATTAGTAGTGAACCAAAGAACCGCATGCAACCTATTTGTATATAGGGAACAAGAAACTGACGAAAACGGCCAACACAGGCAAAGAATTTCTTTCTTTTATTAAAATAAAAGAAATGTTGCCATCATATGATTTGTCACTGGAAGTTAAAATGAAGATGATTCAGCGTTACTTATTCCAGGTTCTGCTATACAGAGTAAAAAGTTAGACGTTTAATAAAGAAACAATAAACAGAGTACAAAAAGTTTTGAAATATGTGCCTATAGGAGATTATTAAGATCACTTCAGATACATAGAGTAAGAAATAATAAAAACTACACCGAATCAATAAGGAAAATAATTAAATACAAAAATCTGAATATTTGGGCCGTAACACATCAAGTACCAGATGCCAAAAATATACAAACTCAGAGGCAAGAGGACTGCAAGCCTAAAGTGGTTTAGTATGACCTATTTAGATTAACAACAATAAAGATTAATAACAATAAAGGTATTATGATAATCAAGCCTTCAACGGATAAGCTAAACCAAAGAAGAATGTTAAAAAATGGACAAATGTAATATTTGTTTTATTTACAAAGAGTAAACGTCGTGTGAGAACTCTCTCATTAGTAATTGATAATCGGGTACCATCCCACGCGAGTGTTTTTTCAATACTGCCAACATAGACGCAGAAAGGAACGATATTAATTCAACCAAATGCACTTCTCCAAGAAAAGAATGCAAGCTTTACAAAATTTCATTTTAGAGCTTGACAAAAACCGGACACAAAAGCCAATATTATTAATAGATTAAATACCCTTCAAGCCCATTTAAAAAGTTTGCAAAAAAAACTAATTTACACGCTAAATATACAGGGTTAGAGAAAAGTCTGGCTCAAAACAAAGAATAGTTAGCAAAAGAGACTAAGTAAGAGATACAACCGAAAAAGTTCCATAACCCCGTCTATAATTGTGGACCGAATTAATAACTTTAATAAAATCCATAAACTAATAAGCAACCTGATTAATGATTTTTAAATTAAGATAATAAACAATAAGGGCATCAAAATTAACTTCCCAGACGGGGATTGCCATCAAGCTCTCAGAAAAAATGCTTGACACAAAGTACTCATGGTAATCTTTTAAAAACATACAAAACAAAAACCCGTTAAGGTGATGGCTACTAGACTTCAATATCCTCTGAAAGAGAGGATACAAAATACCTGAAGCCACAAAGAAACTAAAATACAGAACAAAGCAACCGCTAAACATGTTCTTGTTATCATTTAGACATGATGAAGATACTAACAATATTGTGGGAATTCGGGTGAAAATTCATCCTCTTAGGAAGAACATAGTGCCCCAATGTAAGCGGTCTCAAGCATATAGACATACACAGAAATATTGCGCAAAAGAGTCAAATAAAGTGCCGTGTAAAATTCACGGGTGCAAAAAACAAAAAGAAACTCCCCAAAATGTGTATATTGTAAGGAAGGACATCCTGCCAACTACCGCAGATAAATGGTAGCAAAAGAAATGCAAACTGAGGTTACCTAAGCAGTCAGCCAAAAATAACCAACAGAAATAAATCCAATCCCGCCAAATCAAGATAATGCTCCTAAACCAAGAATACAGCTAAACGAGATCTAGAAACAGATCGAGAAAATATCAAAAATCGTCACTTAAATCTGCACTTTAATTAATATTTAGAAAAATTAGGTAAAATGGACAATTGTATCTTTAAGATGGAATATTGAACTCGAGGAGCGATACCTAAATCTAAAAATGGCTAGTAGTATAAAAATAATAAAATGAAATGCCAAATTAAAAAAATCACCACTTAAATTATCACGAAAGTCAGTAATATAGATTCTGCATTGGAGGTGATTTCAACGCGAAACCAACTTCAATGTGATACATTATCGACTGGGTAGCCTAGCCATTGGTAGAGTGTTCAAAACAAGATTTCCGATCTTGTAGACTATTTTTATAGTCAAAAATATATCCTCTAATTACTTATACGTTGAAAAAGCATGGGATCTGTGTTGAAATCATTCCCTCATACTACTCACATTGAGTGGTAAGATATTTAATAAAGAAAATCCGCGAAAACTGACGGATTAGAGTAGTTTTAGCATAAATCATGAGTTTTTTATTAATCTCCCTGTTCCTCTTAAAAATGAGGAACAACTTCATACAGAAATGGAATTGTTTACTAGAAACATTTAAGAAGCAGCTTGGGACTTGCTCCAGAAATTAAAAAGAAGATAAAAGAAAATAATTATTCAAAAGAGGTGGTATCAAACTAGAGCCCCTGTGGATAAAGTTTCTCTGAATAACGCCATTCAACAGTTAAAGCGAGAGATCCTACGTATTAAAAATAAAACTATGAGCAACTTCTTAAGTGAATTGACCAACGATAGAAAACCGGATTATTTCCTTTGGAGAGTCACTAAAATCTACCAAGACCTGTTTTCCATAATCTGTCAATCATAAAGCAAATGGTAGCTGGGCACGTAATAACCAGAAAATGCTTATAGATTTGTAGAGCACTTGGAAATGACTTTACAAACAAATGAAGGAGATGGTCTCCAGAACTGGGCAGAAACCATACGGTCATTAAATCGGTTTCACCAAAAGAAATCTCTCGCGAAATGAAAACTAACATGAATTAGAAAAAGAGTTAGATAAAGTATTAAACAACTTCTAAAAAAATCCATGGTAAAAGTGACTCAGTAGAGGTCAAGATGATCTCTAAGCCAGAAAAACCTCCATAAAAAGTTTCTTCATATTTTTTTCTTTTATTTTTGCCTGTTATTTTAAAGTTATGAAAAACTACTCAAACTACTGAAACCAATAATCAAAGACCTAATCACCAATTTAACTTCGAAGAAAGTCACTCAACTGTTGGGTAAGTACACAGAATAGCAAAAATGATCAAAAAATCATTAAAAAATTCTGTTCTACTGCCTTTCTAGATGTGGTCCATACTTTTGATATAATATGGCATAAGGGCTTGTTTTACAAATTAGGCACATTCCTACCCTGACAATATTCATAGATTTTGAAATGCTACCTGTTAGAAAGGTTCTTCAGAATAAGACAAGAAGCTACTTTCTCTGAACTGAAAGAAATCAACGCAGGAGTACCACAAGGTAGTGTACTAGGTCCACTACTTTATCTACTTTATACTAATGATGTTCTTAAACTGGAATATAAAATTATCGCCACCTTTGCCAATTATACCGCACTTCGTGCAGTTGGGAATAATCATGAAGAAGCCACTAGGAATCTCTAAATATTTGTTAACCAGGTCAACACCTGGACTAAAAGATGGCGGATCAAATTGAATGAAAGCAAATCTATTCACATCAACTTCACCAATAACAAATATCAATATTTACCCGTTAGAATTAACGATGCCTAGATCACATTGCTAACACAGCTAAATACCTGGGCATGACACTTGATATGAGGCTAAGCTGGAAGGTCACATTAAAAATAAAATAGAAGAACTCGGTTTATGGTATAATAAAAAGCATTGGATAGTTGGATGAAATTATGAGTTGTCTACAAAAAATAAGCTGCCCCAAATATTAAAGCGCGTTTGGTCATGTGATATTTAAGTTTGGGGTTGTGCCAGCGAGACCAACATTCTCATCATTCAGCGATTCCAAAACAAACTATTAAGAAACATTGTAGACTACCGCAACAGTGGTATCCATCGGGACCTTGAAATGAAAACTGTAGACCACGTCACTTTTAAGTTTGTTAAAGTCATAAACAACGCCTTTTTCTACATGTGAACATAGATGCTATCTAGCTCTTATATAATACACAATTTGTGAGAAAACTCTAGAGGACTCCATTTAAATTAGTCTAGTGATTGTGTAAAAGAAGAGCACAGTATGTGTTTAAGTTTGTACGTCAGTGATAGTATACGTAGTTTAGTTTATCAATCTTCTAAGGACATTAATGGTAAGACGTTAGTTTTGAGTTTTAATTTTAGTTAGTTTAATTTAGAACCAAACTACTCATTGATCTATGTTGATCAGATTGCATTAATATAAGTTTTAAATTTAATATAAAAAATCCATTCAAATAATATAGTCCAACTCCTACTAGACAAGAGAGCACACGGAAGATTGAAAAGAAAGTGGCCGAATTGACATTGATATTAAATTGACATTTATAAATACCACTGGGTATGATTTCCTTCAAGTTTCAATTATAAACATGTAATTCGCTTATAAAAGTTTCTGTAAATAAATTTATTTTCTTTAAAAAAGACTGCCACAAAAGTTTCCTAATTCAGTTGCTGCCTATAAGAAAAAGTTTTCTCGTAAGTCTATGTGACCTCACGGCTATTTACACTACCGCTCATGAAAGTATAGACACTAAATAAAAAATAAATTTATATTCTTTAATATAAGAAAACAAGCAAAATTATCTTGATTATTATTAAAATTAACTTA
The DNA here is from genome assembly GCA_036346155.1 of Sinelater perroti. Lineage (NCBI taxonomy): Eukaryota > Metazoa > Arthropoda > Insecta > Coleoptera > Elateridae > Sinelater > Sinelater perroti. The sequence continues at coordinate 16,378,297 of JARFIY010000254.1, read as the reverse complement.
AATATCAAATATTTGTTTCATCAAGAAAACGTCCTTTGCATTTAATACTACTTTTACAATTCTAGTCATTCTTTCGCTTATTTTTTTTTAATTTTCTCGAGTGGTAAACCTCTCCAAGCCCCTTGAAAAAGACTCCAAGATGATTTTGGACGTAGGGCACTTCTTTATTATTGTTCTGTCCAGCTCATCCCATAGCAACTCTATGGAGTTGAGGTTTGGGCTCTGTGGTGGCCATGTCATCATTTCAAGCATTTTATGTTCTTCTTGGTGTGCCAATAGTCCTTACAAAACTTTAAAGTTCTGTTTAAATCATCACGAATCCTTTCTCGATTAATCGCAATTCAGATGGTACGGTTTTTCCGTTAAAACATTTTATAATGTTCTTTCCTCATAATGCCATACAGTTTTTACTATAAGGAAAGGCTCCCAGGTGTCAATCCTGGAATAGAATGGAATAATAAATTTTTGTGTGTCAGTGCGCTTTTTTCCGACATTAGACGCTAAGGCCACTTTAAAGCCGACTCAAAACCCAGTCCCGTATGTCTGTCGATGGCAGACATTGGATTTGGGACACTGGCGAGAAGACACAAGGATCATAGGACAATAGGTTCACATTGCACTTTGGGTCACATTGTTTGTTGTTTGTTAGGATAGATTAGGTTGGGCTGGGTTTGTTTAGATTAGGTTAGGTTGTAAGTTGTAGGTTAGCTAGCGTATTTTCATGCTTCTTTCTTTGTAGGAATTCAAAAATGTTCAACCCAAAGAACATTTGGATCAAAATCAAGCGAATGTACGACGTTCCTTTTAGAAACGTGCGACCATCAGCCCCAGAAGAGAAGAAGGAGGTTGCACAAATGTTGTCTGCAACGCTTCAAGAGTAACTAGTTCATCCAGACAACATGGATTCTTGCGACTATTTTTATTATCAACGTGAGGAATCGAAGGACAAAGACAACGAGCTCTCAGATTCTGATGAGAAAGTGGAGAACATGGAAGCTAGCGTACATAACTCGTAGATTCGGGAACAGAAAAACAACGCTTTGGATTGTTGGATGACATATAGCGCGCGCAAAACATAAGAGCTCTAGAAAACCTTTCCGTTCAGTTCAAGCAAGATTTCCGAATCTTACTTCTCCGAAGCAGCTTTATCGCTTTCAGCAACAAATGGAGCAGAGAAGAACCCGATGTGAAAAAATCAAAATAATGAGGCGGTTGCAAGTCAGTTTCGTAGTGCTAGATCACAGAATCTGCCAGTGCATGATCGTCATTTGAGAGCGTGGGCATACCAAAAAGCCCAACAGATCCATTTTGAATTTAAGGCTTCCCGCAAGTGGTTGCATCGTTTCAAAAGAAAAGTCAACGCAAGTGGTTACAACGCGACATAACATTGACTATGAGAAAATAGCAAATTGTGCTTAACGCTCGCTCGATGATCTCCCAGTACGATCCTGACTATGTTATTAACACAGACCAATCGAAATTTAATTATGAATTTTACTCGAAGCTAACATTAAAAACATGTGGAAGAAAGAGGTGTTGCTTCAAGAAAAAGCAATGATCGCGATAACACACAGCTACACGGTGCAGCCATTGCTTACGATGTCTGGAAAGCTTGTAGGTAAACTAGTTGTCGAGTTACAAGAAACAGGTGGAGAAACTGTTATAAAAACTCTGCGAAACAACTCATGCCAAATCTTATTGTGAAATGCAGTTCCTCTAGTAAAATTTCAAAAGAGTTGGTAATGCAGTTCTACAATGAATGCGTTAAACCTGTAGTTGGAAATCAGTCATTCGCGTTAATGCAAAATTTATGGACTGACAAAAGACCTAACCCTGTTAGATCAATGCTTCGATGGGCAATACAAGCAGCTAACTACACCTCCGAAAGCGACTGAAATGGTTCAGCCACTGGATATATACTTCTTCAGACAGCTCAAGAAAGCAATGTACGATTTTGTGATGCTCAACAATTTATCTTATTTGAACATACACAGAAGACTCAACAAACTTGGAATGCACTCATTTGCATTTAATCAGTTACAATCATCGGTGTTTGAAGCCATGCGGATAAAAATAGATGTAGCGATGAATGTTAATGAAATCAGCTTCAAAGATGCTAATGGGAAGTGTGGCCATCAAGACTGCGAAGCTTACTGTTTTATAAAATGTGCCTATTCTCACATGCTTTTGTACTTTAACCACGTATTAAATGACAACAAACCACATTTGCATGGATAAAGATTTGTTTTAACAGAAAAATGTCTGATTTCTTCCTCAAAAATTGCTTAAAAAGTGCTTGAAATCCCATAAAAATGCCAAGACCATCATTTTAAGCATAAATACACCAATATGTGGAGTAAAAGCAAAAGTGCCAGACCGGGGTTCGATGCAGCTACCTCCAGCTCGAGTCCGCACTCTACAACTTCGCCATCTTGCCTCGCTTGAAGTTGTAGCGCAACAAGCGCTACCTCAGACAAACATTAACAGCGTGGCCAAATTTCAATCGGCTTTAAAGTGGCCTTAACGTCCCATGTTGGAAAAAAGTGCACCGACACAAAAAGACCACACATCCTAAGCACAAAAAGCAACTTCTTATTCAATTCCAAGATTGACACCTGGAAACCTTCCCTTGTAGTCCCCCACACTAGCCAAAGAGAAGCACCCCCACATTAAAACAGATCCACCTCCGTGCTTGACAGTCGAAACAACATAGTCCTGGATTATTTTTTCTGTCTTAGACCGACGTACGAAGATTTTTCATTTTCAAATTTGGCTTCGTCGATCCATAATACGTTTTGTCACTGTTCCAGGGACGATGCTTTTGCGCCCACTGAAGTCGTTTAGTCTTATTACCACGCCGTAATAACGATTTTTTGGTCGCAGTGCGACCATGAATATTACCCTCTAAAGATGCCGCTTTATTGTGCTATACTGTTGTATCACGCCCCTGGTTAAACTCCGCAGCAATATCTGAAGCAGCTAATCTTCTATTTTGCTTACTCATCAGTCTTATGAAATGATCCTCTGCATCAGATGTGACCCGTAATGGCGCATGGAGATAGCGATCCCTAAAACTTCCTGTTACTCTGTAGCCTTGTATGTTACGCACTGATGGCCTTTCTCTACGTAAAGTGATAAAGGAGCTTCTACGAAAAGATGCTTACCACGGGCCGTTAAAGCAAAAATTCAAAACAAGACGTGACAAAAAACCCAAGTAAGTGGCACAAGGTCTGATGATAAACTAGCGAGTTCGGAAGTCGGAGCTCCGGACGGCGAACATCTTTTTTAATGTAAACAAACATCTAAAACAAAGGATAAGGTCAAGAAGAAAAATTCAAAGTGATGAGTGACAGTTCACTTTACACTATACGTTTACTGAATATTACAAACAAAAAAAAAACATATATACACAACTGAAAGGATCGTTCTTAATATGAAGAACAGTATCGCCAGCTATCTTGAAACATACGCGTCTTCGGATATATGATTTGTTTCTTCTTATATTAAGTGGGTGCAACCTATAAGTTTGTATGATACGTTCCTACAGTTAATTAATTTTTTTTTAATTTAAATCACCAAACAAATTTAAATTTAAAGTACATAGATCAATGATGGAATAATGAAAATACACATCAACTAAGCTAGCACATAAAATTACTCGACAACATTACAATTACATTACGTTCCGTGCTTTTTATAGCTTATGTCATTACTATAATTATCATCCACAAATGCATCAGAAGTTCCATTATACAGATACATTAAAGCATATATTCCGTAATTGTGTAGTTAGACAAAACTGCCATAGTTTTAAGTCCATTAACGTGAAATTTTGTTGCTGGTCTGGTGAGCATCTAAAGTTCCGACATTTTTGCTAAAATTCCAGTGACGTTTAAATTATCCTGGAGCGTACAGAGTTGGGAACTCCGCGCTGCAAATTTCCATTAGCCGGTGGGCTTCAGGTATAAGCAATCCGTTGTAGCAGCAGGCCCGCTTCCTTTATTTTATTTACTTTTCGTGTTTGGCCATTAATTTCCTGCGGTGAAGTTATTCCTGCAAGCCATTAATCTGCCGGCGTCCAGCAAAAATCAGTAGCAACGCTGCTGCGGAAACAAGGGCTCGCGCACCTACAGCGGCGGCGATCTGATTTTATTGAGATCGCGCTGGAAGGAGCCCTAAAGCAATCGCGAGCAGAGAGCATCTCGGGACCGCAGGAGAGGGTGCCGGGCTGCAAGTGGCTTCGGGTGCGTTGAAGCGTCCATTTAGTGAGGAATGGCGCGGGTTGGGCTGCACGGCCTATGCCAACTTAACCGTCGGCTTGTATAAGCAATAAGGCGACTCAATTTCGAAATCGAAGCCGCCCGCTGGCCTGGGCATTTACGGCAAGTACGAATGTCTCGTGCTGTCAGCAGTTCTCAAGGAGCCCAATTTTACTAACCTTCAAAAATGGCCAAATCACAAACATAAATTTGATTAACAGAAGGACTTTTGAATTAGATACAAAATAAATGCATCAAATTGTTATCGATGCTGTAACTGAATTTAGCATGATATAACAAAAATCACATTAATTTCAAAAGTAAAATACTGGCTATGAGAAGGTTGAATGGTATTTTCCTTAGATCCTAATTTAGAAGTAAAAAAGTAAATAATTTATTGAAGTTTATTTGAAATACTATAATATTCACTAACATTCAGAAACCCCAGAGAAAAAATTAAGAAGATATTAGAACACAACCCAAAATATCAAGAATAAGGTAACTGAAGTTAGAAACGAATTTTAAAGATGTCAAAGAAAGAAAAACAATATAAAAATTAAGAATAAAAACAAAGAAAATAAATAAGAAATAAGAGACCTAAATGAGAAAGTGAGCAAATTGAAAGAGAACCGGGTTGCAAAAAGGAGCGAGTTAATAAAAAAAGTCATTTTGGTAATAGATAATGTAATGTGGTAAACTGAGAGGTTAAGGCTTTCATATGATCACTTACTGTGCCCGGTCGTCGCGCACCATCTCTGATGCAGGGCGATGTGACAAGCACCGTACTTTAGACAACCGCCATTGTTGCCCTTTGTTCGAATGAACGCAGATAAACAATTTTTTTAGTGACTGAGTAGGCCACCCCCTAGGAAATGAACCCGTGTCCGTCAGCATCGCAGCCCACTCCTCAACCACGAGACCACATTGACTTGTTTTCAGTAATAGAACAATAGCAAAAAAACTTGCATATGATTGGATATAGAACTCAACCTAAGAAGTGAAGTAAATAATGCCTTCAAAATCGGGCAGAAGCAATATGTGACATTAGGTAGAGAAAGCTCAATTAAAAAGAAAAGAGAAGACTTAAAGAAGATATAACCCCAACTAACTGCAGAAGGGAGGATCCTTCAGGAAAAATCAGACATAGCAAAAGAAGAAACAGAAAAAAGTTCTGTTGTCAAATTCAGTTATCAAAAGGCGGAAATGGGGTAGAGATCCGAAGAAGACAAAAACTAATAACAAAAAATTAAAGAAGATTCAAAATAACAATGATGTTGTAATTGCTCCTATCTAAGCTTCGTTTAAAAATGTGTCGTCTGATTATCTATATAAATTTGTTGTTAGCTGTATTCGCGTATATATGTTTATGTGTATAAAAGTTATTATTATTCGTAGTTATTTTTTTGCACGCAAGCCCATTACTTTATTCCCATTGTCATATACTTGGTTATCGGCGTGTGGTATGACAATTTTATTGTTTTTTTCTACTCTAGCATTAAAATCCCCCAACAGGATTTTCTTCTATTGAACTGTTTAGTAGTCTGTTGATGCATAAACGACTAGAATGGTTCTTCATCTACCCCTCAGATTTATATTAAGTTTCATTGTTAGTAATGTTTCTTTTATAACTCTTTTTAATTACTAACGTAACTCCTTATTTTTGTTGCATTTTCATATATAAAAACGTTCCTTAGTTTTTACTTTAGCTAAACTTTTTGTTTGTTTCTCTCAGAACCAGGATACTAATCTACTGTTTATGGTTTAATCTCAATTTGTCGCAATTTGGGTTTTTCAGTAGCTAAATTTGTAGTTTTATTCATTATATCCATACGGTTTTCGAGATTTCTTGCTGTTTTTTTTTGTTTATTTTTTTAATTTAGGAAGGTGGATAAACTCGTCGATCCAACCTGGAGGATTAATGGTAAGGCTCTAACATCCCACATGGGAGCACGGCCTACGAACTGAGAGGTTAAGGCTTTCGTACGTTCGCCACTGTGCCCGATCGTCGCGCTCCACCCCTGATGCGGGGCAAGCAGCGTGTCTTAGACGACCGCAGATACTTAATTATTTTTACAGTGACTGAGTAGGCCACCAGCCAAGCATCAAAGAGTGCCAGGAATGAACCCGGGTCCGTCCACACTGCAACCCGCGCCTCAACTACGCTGGCTTATAACCTGGAGGATTAGGAACTTTTAATTTGAAATTTGCTCCCTATATTTGTACCAGAAAACTTACCAGGATGTTGTAAGTCTGTAACAGGAGAAGTAGTACTTTAAATGAGCAGCGGCATTTGAAGAATTGACCAACTAAGAGAACTATTGAAATCAGATGTGGGAGGGTAGAAGAATCCACCATATTTTTGATAGCAATATTTTTCTCTGGTAGGCAAAATATCCCTGTATAATCAGATCTCCGGATTCAAATAGAATTAGATAGAAACGCTAGCAAGCACTGTGTAACCAAAGATTGAGTTCAGAAAAAGAACAAAGTCTGTGGAATCACAACTTGGAATATAGCCTAATTGTGTATATCCGTTTCCCTGTTATTAATTTCTCCGTCTTTTCTGTCGTTGAATGTAATTTTGATGTTCTCTTCCGCCATTAGTACCGTTCATCAATTTTCAGCTGTAATCCTAAGTACGAGTTCTTATAACGTACTACTAACCGGGCTAGATGAACGTTATTTTTTTCCTTTTTCATTCTAATTTTGAAAAGGCAATGGCGGAGTTACTTTTCTACATATTTTCTGTAAAAAATTAAGCGAGCGGTTATGGTCTAAAAACTACGACCACGAACTTTCCACATTTTTTATGTTTGCTCTAATGTTCAAATGTCCTCCGGCTTATTTGAGCAAAAAAGTATTATAAATATATATAATTGTTGCTGTTAATAATTTTTAATTAATTAAATTTATAAAATAGTAGCAATAATTTATATTACGTATATGGAAGGTTCTATTTGATATTTAGAAGTAACCTCATATGCTACACTTAAGTAAAAGCCTAAGCTGCAACTATTTATATTCTAACTTAAATTTGTGGTCTAAAAACAGTTTTTTTTGTATTTTGAACAGAGATCTATTGTCTATTGAAAAGTAAATAACAAAGTGTTAGGGTATTAACGATAAATTGATATTTTCCTTATTATAATATTAAATGAAAGTCTTGTATAGTAAGTTTAGAACCTTCAATTAGTTATTTCAAAACCTTACTCGTAGTATGGCAATATTATAAGGCTTTCTTCTCCAATCATGGATTTTTATTTTATTATTTATTGATAAGTTTAACTGGTCCCCAATATAAAGTTATTTTCGAATTATCGTTTTCTTCTTAAATTATCATAGTGGGAAGTAGTTAAAATACGTTCGCAACTTATAATAGTTTCCAGGTTTTTTAATAGATGGGTGATTTAAGCTTCTAGTAGCCCTAGAGAGAATAATTTATGGAGGAAAAAACTTTTTTGATGGGCTTAAAATATCTGGTGTTTTAATTTTTGAAACATATTCTTTGTGTTTTGTTATTGTTAAATCGTCTGATATTTTACCATATTCCACACAACCTCATTCATTGGACTACAATATTGGTTTTCTTTAGAAACTAATTAAAATGTCAATTTCCAAATTGTTTAAGTGTTTTACAGCTTCAGCACTACGTTTTTAAAGGGTATGTTTAGGTTAATGTTCTGCTTATCGGTTCTGCACTTCGTTCCCTTGTTCTAAAATCTAAAAGATTTGTATGTGACACCACTGAGTTTTACAAAACTAAAGATGTCGAATCACCTGGTGAAAAATGTAAGCACCATTTCATCCTAGTGTAAGTTTGTTACAGAAAAGTCCTGAACCTTCCTTCTGTGAATCAGTAGATGAGCTGAAGAGTAGATATTTTTTATTATTCTTGCTCAGTGATTTTAATAGTTTCCTAACTTTAGGGGTGATTGACCTAGAACCTTTTTGCTGGAGGTTGCAATTGTAGTTTTCATCGAGTGTTATGAATTAGTAAGTATTCATTCCTTTTTAGCATGTTTAGAAGTGCTGAATAAAAAGAAATTAATTGAAAAAGAAACTATTAAATTAAATAACAAGAAAACAAAGACAAAAAATTACCAAGAAAATAAAAAACAGAAAAAAGGCTGATTACTCTCCCCCCCTTTCTAAATTTCCAAATCAAGCAAACAAAAAATGATTAAAAGGTATTTAGATTTAAATAACGCATACATATAGGCATATGAAAATTAAATATATTGAAAATAGATTTATTAAAAATTAAAGTTGAAGGGCTCTATCAAACTAGATGTCTAGAGCGAGAGAAAAAAATAACAACATAGATTTTGACGTTATATTACGAAAAAGACATAAATCAAGAAAAGGCAAATAGAGTGCACATTATTTTATTATAATTTATTGTAAGTTATTTTTGAAACAAAAAAGTAAATTTAAAGTCCTCCATCAAGAGCGTCAGTATCGGCAAGTGCTATAACCCAACAGAGTTGGCAGACGACGAACAAAAGTTTAGATTTTATCAAGAATTGTAGAAAGTACTTCATAACATAAATAAAAGTAATATGGTAATCGTAAAAGAAATCGATGCAAAGATTGACGGTAACAATAAAGATGTTGAAAGATGATGAAAAAGCTGTAGATTAATGTAGCATGACAATGGACAGTCTGGTCAAAACTTGCCCAGAAAACAACTTGATAAGATAACATACTTGCAAGTCTTATAAAACCACAAGACGCATAATAATGAACAACAAATAGAATAGATCACCTACGAAATATTTCCCAGGCGTAGAGAACGATGATCACTTCTTAGTAGGAGAACTTAGGATGAGAATATCCGACATGAACAAAACAGATCAACAAAGGAAACAAAAGTAATATAATTTACAAAAAACTGCACAATGAAGAAACCCAAAGAGAATGAAACATACAGTTTCAATCACGAAGAATTAAAGAACAAAAAGAAGACAGGATAAAAATAAAATGTATACTAATAAAAGAAATAATACTTAATGTCCTGGAATATAAAGAAAAAGAAAAATGAACGAATCAGTGAAAATACGTATAAAGTAATAAAAAAGAAAAAATAAATTACCCAAAGTACTGTATTCATTTAATATGGAAAAATGTAATGCCACTTTTAATTATCCCAAAGTTTTATAACAAATATGGGATAATTTTTTATCAACGATTGACACTGAACAGCACGTTTGCCAAACTCTTTCTTTAAAGTTATTTGAAAGAACGTGTTTACGTTAACAAAGCCATAAAACTAACTGAAAAATAGCATACAAACAGGATTTCGAGCATTAGACTTGAAATTTTTAGATAAACAACAAAAATTTTATTATAAATAGCTGGATTTTGTAAAATAAAATTGGGCATCACTAGGGTGATATAATTTTTCATAAATAATCAGGAGAAATTGCCAGTTCTTATAATTTAAGATTTAAAAAATAGTTAAACTTCAATCACAAATTATTAACCTACCACCTCTCCCCCTTATTGCACTTCAACAATAAAATAAAATAATACAAAAAAACTGAAAAATTAGCCGATCTTAAATATTTATTGCATAATCTGCATTACGTGTAAAAGCCATTCTTCAACAAGTCGATGGGGACAATCTTCTTAAGTAAGGTAGAAGGTTGAAGATAAGCCAGCAACAAATATAAAAGTATAAACGAAGAAAAAAACGAGATACCGTAAATCACTAGAAGAAGTAAAAAATACTAAGAACACCACCAAGCCCATAAAATAAAAATGAAGAAAATTAGACCTAACCTAAAACATAAGAAACGTCTAGAGAGATATGAAAGACAATGTGAAAACATTTAAAAATATGAAAAGTTATATAAATTTTAAAAATAGCAAGATAGGATCGCAACGCCACAATGAGTAATTAAATATAAGTGTTAACTATACAGAAATAATTAAAAAACTGATTAACTATCAGCAATGAAAAAATACTTAGAACAAACAAAGTTAAAAAAACTAAGAAAGAATAAATATTTACTAACAATGATTTAATAATAAAGGCCAAATAAAAAACAAGAACAAACAGATTAACCGCAAAGAAAGAAAAAAACGAAAATGCATAAAAGCAAGGTATTGAAAGGATATGGAGTAAAACTAAGAATAAGATAAAGGAAGTTCTATAAACTTGATGATATAGCCAAATATTGTAAAATAAATATAAATAAACAAAAAAATAAATTAATTTAATACACGGAAAGTTAAAACATACTAATAGCTGAAAAATTCAATAAATACTGCCCGATACAGAATAATGGAAAGAACAATGGATGGAGAAGGTGCCCGGGTATGGACTGAACATTGGCTTTCAACAATCGTTCGATGCAATCAAAAAGAAGGCAATTTTTATCGGGATTAGAAAACTTAGGGGCCAATTGAAGAAGATTAATAAGCATGGGCAAGAACAGAACCAATATATCAGTAAAGAAAGGTAAAATAAAAAACTTCACGCAACGCACAAAGAAAATAATATAAGAAAATGCATTATCGACAACTTTATTAGCAGTATGTGTTGGAACAAATAAATAAATCAAATATCAGAACAGAGGTAAGTTAGATAATGATTTATGCTGGCGATATCAATAACAAAGACAAGGAAAATAATGACAAGTATGGTAAATGGAAGAAAAAGTGAAAACAAGACAAGCAATCTTTAGAAAAATCAAATAACAATGTTACAGAGATAAATATGAATGCAAAACAGAATATCTTACATGCCTTAGCTGTGTAAGTAAAATAATTGAAATTGAAGAAAACTAACAGTACTAACACAAACAAAAAACAAAACTACCATGAAAAGAACGAAATTAGCTGCATAAAACTAATGATAAGGCCTACATTATTTTACATTGCAGGATGAATAATAAAAGAAGATAAAAAATTAAGATTACCTGAGACGATAAAAAAAGAATTGGAGAAAAGAAGAAGAAAAAAATAGACAAAAAACTTAAAACATAGCTTTAGAGAGTGATGTACCTCAGACAAAGGGACTTAATATAAAAATTAAAAGAAACAAATAAAACAAGATCCAAACTTTGAGACGTTAAAATTTTAAATGGTACTAAAATAGGTATAAAAGACAAATGCAATAAAGATAATGAGAAATGGGAAAAATTGTATGCGCAACAGACATGTCAAAAAAGGCACCAGAAAACTAAAATAAAGCCAAATAAAACAAAGCCAGTAAGAAATAAAGTGGCTGATAAAATCATTGAGCTGTCATAGTTACTAAAAGTGGAATGTGTTGATTTAGTAGAAGCCAGCGTAAATAATCAATCAACATTTAACCAAAGACCCCCCTTCCTTGCTAACCGGATTTCCAAAGGACAACTCTTGTTCCCAGACCTCCTGCATTCGCTGTTTTTACGAGCACATCGCTGCTTTTGGGTTGCTTTCCGATTATTTTTGGCATGACGAGGAGATCGGACAATGGACACCGTGTAAACGTCAGGTTATTATCAGTCTTTGTGCGGCTGCCCCCATTCACTCGCCGCGTATTGTAGCAACTCCCAGAGACTCGCTGGGAGCCAGAAAAACTGAAGGTTTAAATTGAGGCTGCAGATAGGGGCGAGCCGGCCAGATTCAATAAAAACAGCCTCGTCTGCGTTTAATTGTGCTGCTTCCCGGCAGCGAGTAATGATGGCGGGCGAAGGAGAGCCCTCTAATTTCTTAACGGATTTAGCTGTCGCGAGTTCGCAGTCTTCCGTTAATGTATTTCACTGGAGTATTGCAGGTAACGTTTCAGGGTTTGAAAAAACTTAAAATGAGGCCATGACAGGCCCTCAAAATTTAGCTTTGGAATGGAAGCACCGAGTTGTCCACTTATAAGTAATTTTTATTACAAGTATGTAAACTAGGCATTTAAGGTTTCTTATTCTTCATTTTTATAAACAAATTCCACACCACAATTATGTTGCTATTTTTGCTTAATCCTTGCAAATAAATAGTAACTACGTTTATCGCCTTAAATTCAACCTTCAGAATTATTATAATCTATAAAAGTAATTCTAACGCTTCGTTTGGTGCCAGTTAGTCCCTAATAATGTTATTTGCCTGTTTGGCTCACATCTAGTCCGTAGCTCGAGGTAATCGCGCACTAAAGCTCTACAACTACGTTGTACATAGCAATATAATCGACCCGTTACTTTCTTGAGTTGTCTTATTTTCGTACTTTTTCAAAACTTAGATAAAACATAAATACCGAACTAAAAAAAGTCTAACACTGCGTGAGTAAGTATAAACCATAAAGTTTGTATTGAAAAAATGTTGGTGATTTTTCTTTAGCTATCTTTCGTAAAAAGATTGGAATAGATAAGAAATATAAAAAGCAACTAATCAGAGGAGTATAATAATAGGTTATACATTTCCTTTTAGTATTGCATATTCTTTGCAGTTATTATGTTCTTCAAGATTATTTTTCTGCACATGCCCGGTACGTGACTACTCACCAACTGGGTAATCTGTCATAATCTTTGAGATTAAAAGCGACTCAAAACGCAGTCATGTCTTTTCAAATTACTTCACTTATCTTTACTTGGATATAGCGAAACAGATAACACTGAGTTGTAATTGATTATAAATAATATTTTATTACCACTTAAGTTTTAAACTAAACTGGATCCCTCATAACCTACATTGCATACATAACAAGACTTTGAGGAATAAAGATCTTGCTTTAGTATTGAGGTTTAAGAGTCTTTTCCTCAATTACTCATGTCAGCGTTGTTTAGAATTTTTATACAGCAGCTATTTTTTATCCCTACTTACTAGCCTACTCAAAAGCAATTCTCTACTTCAACAAGTAAGGTGAGACTTCCAAGCTACATCCCTTAATTTGAATGAAGTCGGGCAATCAATATGTAAAATATTGCTTCAGTATTCTAAGCAATGCGTCTATATCGAATTCATTTGATCCTCCAGATCGCCCTTTTTCTTGAAGACTATATCCAATTCTAAATTTCTCAAACCACCGTTGACTCTGGCGTTTATTTTTTATTCTTTCTCCACACACCCCCACAATTCTCCTTATCATTGCCACCACTATCTTTCTACATTAAAATTTCATGGTAACTGATGACGTACATACTTGCTCCAATTTGATTTTGTTGAAAACATCCCAACATTTATCCTCTCATTTAAGAGCAAGGAGAGCATTCCCAAACAGGTATTTCACCTGATTTTTTTAATTTTAGATAGTTTAGGCATGCTCTTCTATTTTTCACAGTTTCACAAACACTAGTCGTTCTATTGCGTAATAAAAATCGAGCTAGGCTTGCACGCCAGTTATGGACGTACGAAAAATTACAATTTCCTACGCAAGGTTCTAGTAAAGTGAAAGAAACATTTCAACAAGTTTCAACATTTACATCAAAGTGTGTTTTGTATTTTATTTCCGTCGCAGTAAAATAATAAAATCATAAATATGGTTCGATGGTGTCAAAATGCTGCTAAAGAAAAGTACGTTTTTCTCGATACATACGTTGTTCGGCGAATTGTATCAGAACACAAATAAAACAGAAGATACAAACAATTTACCTTTATTGGCTCTCAAAAGAATCATCATCCTTCAAAGTACACTTTTGACAACATTCAGAAAGCTGGAAGCTGTCAGCAAAAGTCCCATTAGAAATCAATCTCAGAACCGCTACCACTCTTTTTGGCATTTGGATTCCTGATTAAACTTGTAGTACTTTATCTCGTTCCCTGCCGTGGTGATTCGCAAAGGATTCTGATTGTAGATGAAATAAAGTGAAATCTCCAGAGCAGCAACATTAAGAGGGGCTTGGGTTGCAGCCCAGTGATTTAAAGTAAAAGCAACCTATGGAGAAAATAGGGCAGCTAGCCAAGCAAGATGGTGTCCAATTCAGCGAGAAGGAGCCTGAGGTACGAAAACTGCGTTGTTACGTAGATGAATGACGAAAGAGCAAAGACGAACCAAACTCGGAAACTGGAGCACTATCTACCATCCGAGAGCGCCGGGATATATCGACAGATACAAAGCTGTAATATGTGGCAGCAAATTAGCGCTGCTTACTCTCACAAGTATGGAGACGATAACAGATTTACAAATTAATAAATAATAATTGAGATCCATTGGATCAAGGTGCACGCCTAAACTCTATAGAAGAAGCATAGAACCAACTGGCCAAAAAAGGCAGTGTTAAAATCAAAACCTCCGATTTTCAAGACGATTCCAATGGTATATCGTAAAGGACAATGGAGACGGAACGACATAGGATATTCATTTCCTATGAAGTGCCTTAATCGACATAGTGTCCAACTTATCACTGTGCATGGCAACTTTCGGTCCCATCTCTTAAGAATCCGAAAGCTCATAAAGGATTAAAATAGATACGCATGTGGAGAAGTCGGCGACGCCAAAACCTACAGATCGAAAGAAAAAACGGAGCTATCACAAGGGACGAAAATGGTGGCAATCAGAGCAGATTGTTAAGCACGTTGATTAAGGTATATTAGTATGTTTCTTTGTAAATGTTAGGAGGACTTAGAGCCATGGGTGGTTTCCAGTTGCCTGCTTTGACTCAGATTTTCGTAGTTTTCCAAATCCAAATTTGCGACCACAATATTCCAATGATCTGGATATAATTCAGATTTGAAGTAAAAAAATGACAAATGTATTTTTAAAAGTATTAGTGTAGTGCCGCAAGGCAAGAGCATTATCCAAATATTGTATACACCGCCTAAATGTATCCACAAATTTTAAGTAATTAATTATATCATCAGCTTGTGTGGCAACGAGGAACGTATCTTCCGCCCACCTTAATACTCACAGAAGATGTTCCTTCTAATGCCAAACTTCTCCGCCATCAATCGTTAAATCAGTCATCAGTTTTGTGTTAGTAAGTATCGCACTTAATCATATCTGTATGTCAACGGCTAATACAAACAGTTCATTTTCACACCTTTTGTTTCTTTAGCTGTGCGAAAGCATTTGAACCAGTCGTAAACACATTTTCTGCTTCTGTCCCGTACAATTGTACTTACAATTTATGCATCTCTGCCGCTGTTTTCCTCAATTTATAGAAACTTGATGTTTTACCTACAAGGCTCCTTACTTTTGACAGTCCGGAACGGGTTCACCCTGACGATGTCGCTAGGTGCTTCTCAAACCTACCCCATGTTACAATTAGAATAGCAGACCATTCACTGAACTTCTTAAACACACCATTTACGACGATTCCAATTATCCACATATTATCATCTTCAGCTCTACCTTTGCTGTCATCAATGAAATGCAGCAGTCTTAGAAATATAAAATAGGAATAGGCCATAGAACATTTTTAAATTATTGTATTTCCTACTCAGGTCATCATAAAGTTTATAGCAAAATAATTATAAATTTCGCCACTTCTTCTGACCTACAATATGCTGTACTATTTTTCAAGCAACAAACACCTGGAAGCAGTCAAACGCGCAACATGTGCCGTTTAAATTTTGCAGCCAGAATTGTTCTATCAAAACTCTTTCTCCATGTGTGTCCAGCCTTGATTAGACATTGAAAAAATATTCTACTCAACTGTCATTTTCAGCTAATAAATCAAACCGTTTCTACCTTGTATGCGAACGTGATATTCCTGCCTTAACCGTGTGATAATAGCGCAGGCACATTGTTTGTAGTGCGTAATATTTGCAAGCTGAATTAGTGAGCGCAATAAACATTCTTTGCATTGCTGACGGTGGTGCAACTTCGTTTAATTCGTCCATACATTGCTGGGCATGAAACATACATAGACTGTGTAGCAATTTACCACTGCAGTTTTTCAACACTGGACGTAGATGTACCTCTGGAGCAGTAAAATGCTAATTGCTTATATGGTCCACTACCGCGAAAAGATTGAAAACATTCTGAATCTGTTCGCTCGCTTGATAAAAGGATTCGCATAACAAAAAAGAGCAAAACACCTGCTTTAAACACACTAAAAGAGGCGTAAATTGGCCAACATTTATTTTAGGGATAAATTTTGTTGCTGTTTATTATTCTGACGTATGCTACAGCAAGACATACTGTTGAATAACAAATATCGGTAAATTGTATTGTTACCTCATAAAATTGACTATTTATTTATAGAATAGACATTAAAGTATTGCTGAAATATATGTATATAAATAAAAAAATGCTGTATATTAAGAACCGTGCGAAAAGAACATGCGCGCATAGATTATCTAAAGATAAACCTATCAGGTATGCATTAATAGCATTAACTTCTATTGAATCCATGTAATAGATATCTTGAAATAGCAGATAGCTATAATAGTATACGGTACATAGTAGAATCAAGTGTTGTAAAAGAGAAATAGAGTAATTTGCATATCTTGGTTTAGATTCTAACACCTCTACTCTAAAAAGCTTTACAACATTAAAGACCTTCAGAAATTATCCCTTCAAACCTTCAAACTTCAGACCTTCAAAATTATTAAAAATATAAAGTTAATTACCGAATGTTGTGAATTCGCAATTGATATAAGTGGCAACAATATAAAAATTAAGGTTCTCTCAATTTAATATTATCAAACTGAATTTCATACTTTTCAAAATCTAAGTTATAAACCTATACTAGACGTAATTAAAAATTCATTACCAATAACTAGTTTTATAAACTTACTACATAAATAAAAACATCCAATACCAGTGTATGTCTTTATATTATCAGAAAGCGAATCAGCTCAAGAGAATTATAAAGTAGACCACATTTTCATGCAGTTGTCACAGTAGAAATTAGGAGCAAACGGATTAACATACCCCAGTATCATTAATGTAAGCAATTTGGGCATCCAAAGAATTATCCTACTGGTGCACCTAGGTAAATAAAGTGTTTACACGATCACCCACCAAATCTTTGTCAAAACGACGCTGCGTTAACTGTGGATGAAATCACTGCGCAAGCTATAGAGGTTGTCCTCATCACCTGACACTCAAAAACTATGCGGAAAGTAACTCAATCTTCTCAAAAACCAAATTAACTTAATGAACCAGACATATCTTCTTCTTTTCCTCTATCCTCGACGGCATACTAGGAACCTTTACTGTACCTATTTAAACCAAATCCTTTCCAACTTCTTCAAAAGCTAATTCAAACCGCTATCTTCACAACTTAACAACCCCTAATTTAAATACAAATGGTATAAAGCAACAAGCTATGCACAGTGTAGATATAGTTTCCATAACAGAAATTCATTTTTTCCGCAATTTTTTTTAAATTAATGGGTATCACATTTTTTGCAATGACAGGTCAAAAACGGTTTTGTGGGGAAGCGTAGTCGTTATAATAAAACGAGATGTTCAATACAGCACACATAAAGACAGTATTATTAGCAGTCTCGAGGCAATAACAGTTAATATTAATACAAGTAACAATAACATAATAAAGATAATCGGTTCCTATAAACAACCGAACAAAATATTAAGCGAAATTGATATTACAGTTTTTGGTGATTCAACGCAAATGTTATAGTTTCTAAAGATTTTCGTTATCTAATTCAACAGAACGTTATTTCTGAAGTTGCTTCAAACCACTTATATGTACTCTACTAAAAATTAATCAAATTATATTAGATAGAAATAGAATTAAACGAAAAAGGGGCTGTATAAAATAAATAGTTTTAGGAAGTACCTTGAATATATTGAACCGCCCTATTTTGAACTATGGAAAGCTACAAAAAATATAACCAAGTAGCATGACGTAATTGATATATAATAAAAATGCGAATTATTTATAAAACATTTTTGCCCCAACAATTTCTAATAAAACAATCCTAACATATATAAAAAAAAATCCTTCGAAACCGAAACCCTATACTCACACTTTCCCACTACAAAGCTCCTGGTTATGACTTGATGCCGAATATTGTTCTAAAACATATATCTAATAACAGCGCAAGCATTTTTGCAAACTTGTTCAACACCTGTATGAAGATTATGTTCGTTCTCCAAATATTGCCTGAATACTACATAAACTACCGCCCACTAAGCTTTCTAATAACTTTATCTGAATTAGTTCAAAAGATTCACAACAACTAATTCTTGAATGAAAAACAGGTGATACCGCTAACGCAACTTGGATTAAAAAAGGAACAATCTGCATTTTAACAATTACAACCAATCGTGAAAGTATCCCAAGGAAATTTGAAAATTTTTTAGACATTAAAACCCCTTTATTGGTTCCAACATATGCATCATTGTATTAACCGCCAGGGAGAATATTTTGTAAAACAATAAAAAGTTTCTAACACTAAACATTAGTTTTTTCGCAATAAATATTATACAACCCACGTAACTAATTGGAAAATCTTTAAAGAAACTCCTTTTGGTAACATTTAATGTCAAGCAAATATTAAACACAATATTACGTTGCTGAAGTAATTGCTTTTCAAAAGATATACCCACTAATATGCATCTAATAGTTAATTAGAGACACATAAATAAATTTACTTGATCGAACCTCCGAAGTGTTGAGCCGGGTAAGAACTCTTAACGATTGCAAAAGCAATAGGAAAAAAGTAAGATTAAAAAATCGAATAGAAAGTAAGCTGATAGATATGGATAAAAAATTGGAACGCGTAACTTATAAATTAATAAAAATAACGGGAGAAAATGAAAAATTAAAAAAAAGGTAACAAAACAACAAAATAGAATTTAAACGTTAGAAAAGCAAATTAAAAGGAAACCCCAATAATAAAAAAATAGTAAATAAAAATACAGGAGATGAATAATAACGCAGAAAAATGTAACTGTCTTAAATAAAATGGAAATAAAAAAAGATACAGAAACAGATGTAAAAAAAATAAGAAAAATCGGAAAATACAATGAAAAAGGCAACATCAGTAATAATAAAGCTAACAAAATGCAACGAGCAAATAAAAATAATGAAAAACACAAACAAATACAGAAGAATGTAAGTACAGATAGATGAATATTACTCACAAGAAGTACAAGAAGAACAAAGTATTAGAACGTACAAAAAAGCTAATTTAAAATCTTCTGAATTAAAAAACACTAAAGAAGCAACTGAGAAAAATAACCAGAACTAGCCGTAGAAAAAACTAATAAATAAAGATAAGGATAACGCTCAGGCATTCAAAATGGGATAAATAAGAGGGAAAAAATAAAAAGGGCTATATAGAACCCAATATCATTAATTGGGAAAAAATAGAACTAACAAAAATAAAAATTTTCCTTATTGGAATCGCTGAAACAAGAAAAACAGAAAATGGACACAATAAATTAAATAAAAGTTATAGTCTAAATTATTAAGGGGTACCACAGGTATTCAGGGTAAAACAGAGTGTAGGTCTAATAATTAATAAGTAAATGGAAATAAAGATAATTAAATATAAACCAATATCCTATCAATTATAGTAATTAGCATTGAAGTTGTAGCAATAATACAAATATACAGCCCAACAGAAAAAACAGAGAAAGACAAAGTAATAGAATTCTATACAGAACTACAAAATGTAATTGACAGAATAAGAGGAAATAAGTAAAAATAGGTAGAACCTGGAGAAAAAATCTTAAACAAGTTTTGTCAAACAAATAAACTATTAATAGGCAATACAGGCAATTGAAGAAAAGTATACTTTTATATCCGAAGAAAGGAATGCAAGGAGCTTTTTAGTATATACAAGGAATCTGGAATAAGATATTATAAACATAACAGAAAAAAAAACAGATGTATCAACACAGCACAGGATGGTCACGGCAATATTACAGAACAATACAACCAGAACAAAGGAAACAAGAAAATACTGTAAAATAAATGTAAACAAATTCAAGAGAAAAGAACAAAAAAGAAAATACAAAAGAAACCGATGGAAAGTTGAAAAGATTTAAAGAGCTAAAAAAGAGTGGTTGCTGAAAGAAAGACGGGCTATATTTAGAAACACTATAAAGACAAAAGCAAAAAGTTTGTGAAATCAAATGCAACATTAAATATCAAATAATCAGGTGAAGGAACGAGGAAGTAAAAGTAAAAATAAAAAACAAGAAACAAGCATGAAAAATCTTTCAGCCAAAAATAAACAAGATAAAGAAGATTATAACAAAAAAACGACAAATAAGAACAATTGTCAAGAATGCAGCAAGAGTACTATAGAAAGAAATTGTAGGAAAATCACAAAACGAATAATTATGGGGCAGGTGAGGTAATAAAGGAGAGAAAGGTAAAAGAAATTATAGGCGTAAAAAACTGCAGGAAATATTAATAACATCACAAAGAAAGAATATTACGAAAACAAATTTAGCAAAACAATAAACAGAGCAAGAAAGGATCACAAATAGAAAACATAAAGAAAGAAGAAATAAAAAATTAAAAAACATAAAGCGAGTAAATCAGGAAAAGAAAAAATAGAGCCAGAAATAATTCCAAAAATTTGCGGCCATTTCCGGTCTCGCGATTTTCCGATCAGGCTGATATTTGGCATCTGGACTTAACTTATAGTCCTAGTTGAACACGTTATTTCTCTATCACAGATCTTCTTCTTCTTCTTCTTGTTTCCTTCATGCCCTTTCAGGCGTCGGATTCTATCACAGATCAAAAATTATAAATCTTAGCAGATGTCAGAAATGACAGAAATAGCAGCTGCATTGATCAAAAGTTATAAGAAATGACATATTGGAAGCTGAGACCGCTAAAAACGCTTATTGCATTGTTGAACGACATCCCACCTATGCCAGCTCGCGGATGTGAACCCGGTAGGCCATAGGATTTCGATTGATCCCCCATGTATTTAAGTTCAGTGGTTGTCGAGTTGAAAGTCGCAACGGACAGACGAACAGACAGACGTCCGCACCGATTTCATCAGGCTTCCCTTTCAGGTATAGAAGCCTAAAAAGGAGAACAGGTAAAATGCGATAACTACAGAGCTATAGATCCATTATTAATAATCCTTAAGATCTACATAAAAATAATAGAAGACAGACAAACGATAATATTTTACAATAAGAAATCTAATAAAGAGAATCATGAAGAACTTATTCGTTTATAAACCTAGGAGCGGCGTTGAACTCAACAAAAAAAGAAGTTTTTTAAAGTATCTAAAATAAACTAATCTAGCAAAACACTCAAACTTACAAATAGTAAAAAATACTTACAATAAAGTGACAAACAACAGGAGCAACATCAAAAGAGTTTGCTTAGAAAAAAGGAAGCAAGCAGAACTCAGCCCCCTCTTGTTTATAATAGTAATGAACAAACTGATTAAAAACACTAAGAGAAGAACGAAAAAACTTCGAACAATCAGATACCAAAATCTAGAGCCGATAGGAACGGAGATTTTTTTATCATAAACTCATTTTATTAGCAATCAGAATAAATACAGTGATTCTATGAGCTAATTTTATGTTATTAAACTGTTTAATAAAAGTCATGAGGAGAAAGCACCCACTGGTGAATCTCCTACTTTAGTTCACTAAGTCTATTGGCCACTTTTTCCTTAATCTTCTGGTTTCGGGTTCCTGGACTAGGACGTTGACTGTTATATTCGGGTGATTTTCAACAGTGTAATGATGTTTTTCAGCTTCTGTTTTTATAAAATAGGCTACTAATGGGATGTTAAAATCGTTGTGGATTGTTGCATTTGACACAAACCAGGGAGCATTGGATATCATCCTCAGGGTCTTGGACTGGAAGCGTTGTAACAACCTATAAATACCTAGGAAGCCTTATAACGAATGATAGTAACACAGACGTAAAAATAACGAACTGAAACAACAAACAAGACTAAAAATTCATGTCATTCCAACCTTGTTATACGAAATCGAAAACATTACAGGAGAAACATGTAGGAAAAATCGATGCAATGAAAATGAAATCCTTAAGAAAAATTACGGTAAAAACAAAATGGGGTAGAATTACTAACAAAACCAATAATGACCAAAATACAAGGAAGACAACTAAACTGATTCGGTTACATGACGAGGATGAACCCAAAAAAATTAAGCAAACGGGTTCCAGAAGCAAAAAATTACAAAAAAGAAGAAGAAGGCTAAAGAAAACATGGTTTCAACAAATAGTAGATGTGAACAATAAAAAAGATGAAGAAAATGACATTAAATGGAAAACTTTGGAAGAAATGGGTGGATAGATAAAAAAACCTAAACCAAATCCGACACCCTAAAGAGTACAAGGAAAGGGTGAAATAAAAAGAAGAAATATATCTACTCTATAGTGTAGAACAAATCTAAGCAATTACTGCTATTTTCTTTCTAAAATTTCAAAACGTTCAAGAAGTGCCGAGGTAACGTCATCAAAGTGAGTTTAATCAGAAAAGTTCGTTTATCTATTTTTATTTATTTATTTATTTACATTTATTCGCTAAAGCAAAGCTTTGCATCACATTGGACAAGCGTAAGCTGAGACATAAGCAAAATGAGCCGAACGCGCCGATTCCAAATGATTTGCCGCCGAGAAATATGAAATTTTCAGTCCCTGAAGCAGTTATCCGCAAACTTCCAACTTAGCTGCCGCGTAGCCGGCATATAAAGTGCCGGCGCTTTTTCCTCGGGGACTAGTGACTTTCGCCATATTTACGGCTACAGCGGAGCTTTTAAGCATTTTAAAGTTTCCAGACGAGCTCGGCTCATCAGTCTTCGGCTGAAAGAAAGGGGAGCCGTGATATCCGATATTCCGCCCTTAGTCAATAATGCAGCGAACACGGTGCCGCTTTGGATGGCCCAAAGACAAGTTGTCCCGGTGTTTAATTATTTAAAGCGGGCGGGGACCGAGAGCGAGAGCGGGCGGTTGGGAGTTATGGGGACCGCTGAAATGCGGAATGAAAAGTTTCTCGCGTGCCGGACGCTCAGCGGAACTTAATGAGTTTATTTTGTATAAAGGTTGTAGTCAAATCTATTTCCGAAGGGAACGTAATAATGATTTAAATGGGGCCTTCCACTAAAACATTTGAAGATAATTAAATTGCGAATCCAGCTAATGCATTATCCGTTTTCGACGAGCCTGCGCAACAACCCAAACTTTTGAATAACTGTCGCTAAATAATCAACAACATTAAAATTATATTCGTCAAGTAATAACTCGACGCCTGATTAAGTTGTTGTTGCACTAATTGGTGTACGAAACGCGAAGATAAAGCTTAAAGAACCGTTTACAACAATTGCCAGCACTAATTGGTTTCGGGTAAACAAGGGATTTTCCTGGGTCGAAGGTTTACCCTTCCTACGATATAGGACTATAAATTCAGTGTATATTAGAGCAGAATAATTAACAAATGCTTTGTTAGAAAAAAAATTAGATCTACAAGACGTATCCAGCAAATAAATCGTGGCTGTCGCGTACATTTTAAATTTGAGTTATTTTGGATTTTGTTCCAGTCGTACAAGTTTTCTCATCCACGGTTATCCATCAAAAATCTTTTTAACAAAAATAAGTACTCAAATTACGTGTCTGTGTACCTCATTTAGGAACACGCTATTTCGTTTTATAATTATATCCAACGGCACGACAATTATGCAAAGTTGTCGGCAATATAGCAAGATCTTTCCCTACAGCTGTGCTTCCGCGCGTAAAATTATGTTCAACGTCTACCTACATTTAACAATCTCGTGTTTTGATCATAATGACGAGTTGAAAAGCGAATAATGACGAAACGACAGATTTGCATAAAATGTAGTGAGTTGAAAATTTTTGGTTTATTTATTTTCGTATTAGAAAATAAGAAAAAATGGTGTAGGGGTCTTATTACACATTTTTATTTTAAAAAAGCAACCCTTTGGTGTATGTGGTCTGTCTCGAAAATATCGAGCCAATGTTAGTATTATAAAAACTTGACAGACAATGAGAGTGGATTATAATGGGCATGAGGACTTCACTGACCAACTCAATTATATAGTATGTAACTGTCTCATTTGCAATCAATATCAAATTTAATTAGCAGCTTTAACATTCGTCAGTAGGAACTATTTAGATGATCCAGTTGGCTTTTGAGGACGATGCAACAAGTGCAGCAGCAATAAAGACATTTACAAACGATTCAGGAATGACCGGAAATCTTTTGAAAGTTATCCCTGTTCCAGAAGACTAGCAACGAACAGAACATGGGAAAATGTTAAACATGTATGCGGTTATTCGCGCATCCAACACAGATCTTTGTTGTTTTAAATACTGGGAAATACGTTGAGAGAAGTGTTCGAGAACTCAAGGTACTAAAAGGGACTAAAGCTACATACAATCTTATGCCATTTTTACTAAAATCTAGTTTTTGCTATTCTTGTTCTTCTTCATTCTTCTATTATAGGTTAATGCTTGTTTCTTCATCGGTTTGCACTTTCTGTTATTCTACTCACATCATATCTTCCTAGGTGTTCCTACACTTCATCTTCCTACCGGCAACTTTTTTCCGAAAATCTTATCGATTCTGTTGTCGGTCATTCGATTAATGTGGTCATTCCATTTTTTGCTATTGCAATCGTTATTTTTTGTAAATCATGTATGCTTAATAGTTTTTGGACAAACTACGAGCGTGGTGGTTCTACCGTAAATTCAAACCTGTTAGCTGTCGGCGAACATTGAGAACACTAGCAAACATCGATCGCGTGCACGCTAGCGTTCGGCAACATCCCCGAAGGTCGATCCGTAAGAGCGCGGCGACTTTGAATTTGACTTATGTTTTCATACCTACAAGATCCAGTTAGTGCAAGCCCTAAAAGCAACAGACTACCCGTTACGCCTCGCTTATGCGCGCGAGATGCTTTTGCATTTTGAAAATTTTGATGAATTTTGTTTAATGACAAAAGCCATTTTCATTTAAATGGTTACATTAACCGTCAATATATGCGGTATTGGTCAGAAAACAATCCTCCACAGCTCTAAAGTCTCCGTTTAGGCTGTAATTTTATCATAGGGCATTTTTTAAAGATAAACATAGGCGCGTACTTACTGTCAATTATGAAAGATACACCGCCATGATTCATAATTTCTATACTGCGGCTCTTCAAGTATGGGAGGGATATGGCCCATGGTTCCAGCAAGATGGTGCCACAAGTCACACAGCACGCGCGGCATTTAGAGGCAATTAGAGAATTGTTTCCGAACTGGCTTATTTCGCGTAGAGGTGACATTTTGGCCAGCATGGAATCATAACCTGGCCCCACCTGATATTTTCCTGCGTCAACTTAAGGCCCGTATACGAGAAAACATCGCAGCAATTGGACGACATGTGTCAACGAGTTTTCACGTATTTAAAGTCTCGCTTGGAGGAGTGCCACATTTAATGCTTCAACTTTTTCATAAGTAAATACATATATCATGAAAAGTTACTATGATCCATTGTTTATAAATATGCATTTCATTCTGAGTCACCCATTACGCTTAGCTTTTGCTTGATCGTCGATATTTACATTTCGAAACTTTTTGTGATACTGTGGTAGCTATTACAATGACAATATGGTATATCCTAATTTAATGTCAATAGTAACAAATCAAAATAGTTGGTTATCTAATAGTAGAAAGCGAAATGACTACAAATCAACTAGATCAGGCCATGGATGAAAAACATGCACTGAGAGGTGAACTAAAGACCATGAAAACTCAAAAATTATATTATAATCTGTCATCATATTATAATCAATTGGAGCAAAGAAGGAAACAAACTAGTTAAAGAAAAAAATTAAAAAATTAAACAAAAAGGTCTGCAAATAGCCTGAAAAAATAAGTTTGGCCCAAAGATAAATCAGAGGAAATTTTAATTTTATTACCATTATCTATTGCAATAAACAATGTGAAAAACTAGAAATAAAATTAAAGTCAATATATAAGGAATTAACTGAGATTACGTATACAAATAAGACCACCAGACACATAGAATAATTTAACTTACAATCGAAGCTCTCTGCTCAGAGGTAGCAAATAAAATGGCCGTCGCAGACGCGCTTTTTGTACGGCAATGCAGCGGACCGATGACAGCCACGGCCGCCCGGCTATTCAGCAAGGAACGCGGAGAGCGGCCCCGACATGCGTACACGAACGCAGGGACCTCCTCGTGTAAATGAAAAGCCCAGAGCACCGCCACGCCAAATTTAATGTCAGCCTTCTTTGTTTACTTTCCATTCAAATGTAAAGAGCGTTTACAACGCGTGTAAATCAAGAACCTAGGGCACCCCACATTTCTTTGTTTACTTTCTGTTCCAAATGTATAGAAATATTCAGAACCTTACACACATAAAGGTTAAAATTGATTCAATGCAGAACAATAAGCCCATTTCACAACTCAAAAATTCCAAAAACATGAACTCCCAATTGTGTTAGTGTAATGCCATTTAACAAAAAATATTTTTCTAAATGTATAAATTGCTTTGAGACGCACCCTACCAATTACAGAAAATTTCCAACAAATTATGAAGAAGAAGGAATAATGCTGATATAGCTAAAAAACTGAGTTTTAAATCATCGAAATTTAACAAAGTAGAGGTTTTATATACACAAACAACCACGAATAAACAGTCTGGCTCAACAGTTAGTACTATCCAAGCAGAAAAGACTTCAATGTTACAAACAAGCATTTAATCGTATATGACATGATAAGTCTTCTATATAATCTCAACAAATGGTAAAAATTCAAAATTATGATATTTGAAATTTTGACCTCAATTATCAGAAAAACTAAGCTGGCGCATGAAAATTACTGAAGCTGAATGCTTAGTTTTTTAATTTTTTTTCCAATTGACATTTTGAAAAGCGATTTTTTTACTTTGCCGCGGACTAAGGGGCTCCCAGAGAGGTCATAGGAAAAACCGATGACCTAAGTGGAAACCCCCTAGCTGCCACGTATCTCTAATTATCCATGATTTTTGAATTTATTTTCAAAATTCATAGCCCCATAAACAAAACTAAAACCCGAAAATCCGTTTGTGTAGCCCCTAGCGCACAACCCAACCGTTCTATCTACAACTCTGATACACCAACTTTTTAATTAATTATAGAAAGTATAATACAGGGACTACACTACCATAATGTAAAAGTTGACGCACTGAAACCCAGAAACACTGACACTTCTTCTACAAAGAAATAAGGTATGGGTCAACGAAACTTAAAGATCGTCAAATGGAAAGCCAATGTAACACTGGATAAAAAACAATAATTTACAAACGTCTCTAAATCGTCAACAGATTGGCCCGTTTCTTGTCTCAGAAACACACTTAACCACACAATTTCATCGAACAATCAGAGATTAACCGTTACGAAATAGTGTGAATACACAACTCATCGTGGTTATATCAAATCTACCAAGCAAAATTTAATGGTTAGAACGGTATATAAAAAAAAATGTTTTTGCAACATCTTGGTGAAAGATTCATTGCTGGTGGCGATTTCAACGCTAAACATGTTTATTGAGTATCCAGAATAAACACAAAGTGTAATTTTAATTCTACTGGTAAGTCTACTGGGTCACCTATAGAGATAAAATTTCAGTGCAACAGATTTCATCCCAAGAAAAGTTTTCATTGACGTGCGAGAATATTCTAATTTAAAGTCTGACCATTCTGACAGTAAGTGAAAGTATAATCAAAAAAGAAAGCATTAGTTAATAAAACTACTGATTAGGAAAACTTTAGAATTGATCTCCAGAAGAGTATCAACTTAAATATTTGTTTATGAAGAACAGACCAATCAGAAGTAGAAACTAAAAAGTTTAGTCTAATTCAACAACACTAGAGACATTTTTCATGCAATCAAGGAAAGCTGAGAATTAGACAAAAGAAGAGCTAGCAGAAGATGACAACAGTTAAAAAAACAACTGATAAAACAAGATTAAAGACAATAAATATAAATCTGCAATTTTTGCTGATTATCTAGTAGACACTTTTTAATATAATTAGATTTACGCTCAGACTACGCGTTAACGTTTTCAATTTCTCAAAAGAAATTCTTTAGTTCTTCCAAAGGAAATAGTAAAAAAGATCAAGGCCAGAATTCAATTTGATCACGTGCAAGATTTTGATACAGCTGCTTCAAGAAAGTGATCCGCATCTTACACAATTGAATGGCTTTCTGCAATAGGACTTGGAGTGGCCGTATTGTGTTTGATTTTGCATCACGAACACTGGCTGCGAATCATTATAGTTATTCGAAAACTTATTGAATGTCCCGGGTAACATCCCGGCTGGGTTCATTTTACTCATAGATAAATAAGTTTATGCAGTATCACGTGTTGTTTACTACGTTATGAATTAATCTGGTTTAGAAAATTATAGTTTTTAACAAACTGTTGCGCACATGTGCCTATCTGCCTGCCAACTCTCAGAGATAGGAGAGCGCCAGTGGACGCAAACTTAAGAATAATAAACTTGAAATTAAATTGATAAATTAACTGATAAATAAATTCGCCTGACCTTAAGCATGGCTGCGGCTCCGCCGTTGCACAGCACAGGTGTCCAGGATAGCTCGCCACGCACGTTCACTCGGCTTGAAGTCACGAACCGGACTAATTTGCAATCATACAAAAAGTTTCCCAGATGTCGAAAGGCAGCAAAATAATCTGTCAAAAAATATTTAGCCAAAGAATTTAATATTTAAAAAATGTATATATACACAGCTTTCGCAGGCCTATTAGGTCCATTTCTTTGTGAATAATTTCCGTTTCTTCCTGTTCTTTGCTATTTCTTTCCAGTTGCCTTTTCTATTTTTCTTTAAATCTTTCTTCATCGCTTTCCACCACTTTTTTCCCGATCTCCCCCTTTTTCTTCGTCCTTCTGGAATTCTCTATCGTAAATTCTTAACTAGTTTATCGTTTTGCAATCTTTCTAGATGTCCTAGCCATTGAAATCTTCGGGCTTTAATTACCTTAATTATGTTTGGTCCGTTGTGTAGTTCATATATTTGAGCTTGTGCGTCTCTTTCATACGTCATCTACATTCTTTCCCCCATATAATCTTTGCAGCATTCTTTTTCCCACACCTCTAAATCTGTATTGGGCCTTCTTTGTCATAGTTCACGTCTCGCAACTTTATAATACTGTCGGCCTCAATATAGTTTTAAAAATATGAAGTTTTGTGGTTCGTGATATATTTTGCTGCCTTTGGCTATACTTAAATCAATTTCTCTTTCTTCCCTACATTTGTTGTTTATTAATACTCCCAAGTACATGTATTCTTCCACCTTATAACCCCTCTTCTTCAATTTGCACACTCAAGTTCTATTAAAAATGTACTCATTGTTATTAAGGATTACAAAGAAAAGAAAATGCACGAGTCAAATAAGCAAAGAATGGTTATACCGCCAGCGAATGACACCTACGATCAATATGACAAATTGACAACAATAATGAAGAATGCCGATAGTGTAGCTGACAGAAGCATAACCTATATATGAAGTAAAAAAATCGTCGAAGAAAACTGGCTTTATAAAAATTGTTATAATTAACTTCATTTAAGAAAACTGTAATCGGCTAACTATTTCTAAGTTCCACCAATGAAAAATGTGAAACAAATCGGTCGGGGCACGAGGTGCTGTAGAGTGAATATCTAGTCAGATATGGTCAAGATAGTCAGATAATGAACAAAACATAAATTTTAGCATAGCAAGCCACTTTACTGAGAATATTGTCTTTATTAAAAATAGACAACCAACCATAAGTTGCTTCTCAGAAGACACATTCATATAGAGGTAGATGAAGTCCATTCAATGTTTGAGCTTGTAAAAAAGAGAATAAGTGATTCAACAACCTGATGACAATTCCTCTGTCAGTTGAAATATCAGAGAGTATTGGGAGTCTACGACATGACTATAAGAGACCTAAAAAAGTTAAAGTTCTGTTTTAACAGAGAAATTAACTTCTAATTAATCTAAAAGGTGAGGTAGACATTATCTTTATTCAGTGATATTCTAATGACTTAGGTCAACGATTATAAGTGCAAAAATTAAAAGATAAACTTAGCCCTAGTTAGCTAATTGGTAGTACTGTTGGAAAACTTGATATTTTAATAAAAGAGAGAACTATACCCAGATAAAGTAATAATTTGAGGGCAAAAGCCATAATGTCCTAGAAACCTGAAACGCAAGACAATATTACTTATGGCAGATAATTTGAGAGAGGGGAATTAATCCCCCTATTTCAGTTCACAATAGACTATGGCTGCCACAAATTACCATACCATTAGGTTAAAATAGGCAATTACTTATTTGAACAGCTGAAAATCTTTGAAAAAGATTCCCCTTATTACAGTTCAAATTATCTATACAAATATAAGAACACTGAAACAGACACTTTTATAATTAACATTGACAATTTTAACTAAAAACATAACACTGAACAGCCTTTTTCTAGACTGTTTTTGGACGTAACGAACTGGAGAGACGTATAAATTTTACAATAAATGACTGCCTTTCAATTACGATACAGGTTTTGGCGCGTTCCGAACAAAGACGCTTTGTAGCGGGCCGTAATTAATTTCGTAAACCCACCTGTTATAGTTAATTAAACAAATCTAATTAGAGCACAATTTACGTGGAATTTGCACACCAGAAGGGTGTTCCTGCCATCTCTTCCGCAAAGGGAATCGATACGCGACACCATCTAGGAAATTTACGGCGTTTCCTCTGCTCGGTCCACCTTGGGCGTCCCGAAGTGGGCGAACTCATAACCTCCGGCCCTTAGTTTCAATACAGGGCTAATCCTGGAGGATTAACCCGCGCAAACAAACTGTTTGCTAACGTGTCTCGGTTTGCGGTCGGCCGAAACAAAGACGAACAGCTTGCAGACCGCTTCCGCTCAGAATGGGCCGGAAATGTCTCGGAAGGCCATTGCGGATGGTTGCTGATTAAGGCGCGGCGGCCAGGAACGCGCGATTTGTATTCTGTTTCGGTGGCCCAAAATGGCGAGGCGCGGTTTCCCCGTGTGCCATTTGCATACTTGCGCCGACGGGATTACTCGGGCTATTGGTTATTAGTATCACGGGCAGCCGATTTTGCGATGACGTCGAACGCGAAAACGGCTTCGAAAATAATGCGATTATGCTGAGTTGCTTTCAGACGCAGTGCGACAGGAGGATAAATCCGGGAAAGCTGAAGAAGCGTCGGCCTGAAACGAGCCGTGCCTGCATTCGCTGACAAGGGCAATTAGTGTTGGTTGGGGAAGGAACCAAGAACACGCGTCGGAAAGTATTTGCTTATAACTTCTCACGTAGCTGATTTTCAAAATTCAAAAACATTTTTTATTCGGTTTAACAAGTTTTCAAAACTAGCAACAAGATGGTGCAGCCTACTTTCAAAAGCCTCATTTAGTGTTAGAAGAGTGTCTCTTCCAATGTCCTAAACTTCATTTTTAATAGCTATTTCGAGATCTTCGAGTGTCCTTGCAGACCCTTTGTAGACCCGATCCTTCAGGTACCCCCATAGAAAAAGTCACATTGATTAATGTCAGGGGAATAACTGAATCACCAATAAAATGATCGAAGTCTACACCTACGACAGATGTTCTAAAATTATCCAGAAATATGGAAAAAACTTTCGAAGTGCAATGAGGCCTCGCACAATCCTGCATAAATCAATAACCGTTGAGCATTTTGGCTCTATTTGCTCCCCGTAGAAACTCGTCTTCCAGAATTCAGAGATAACTTTAAAAGTTCCCATCATCAAAAAATTATAGTTCCAAAATCTTTTTCCCTAAAATTGCACACCAAGTGGCCACTTTTGCTAAATGGAGAGAATTTTCAGTACCCCACGGACACATATTTTGCTTGTTAACAGAAATTTGCAAATAAATATGAGCCTCATCATTAAACCAAATTTTCAAAACACTAATCGAACCTACTTTTACTTTTTCAATCATCAGTTGCCCAAATTAGAATTTTCTCTCAATATCGTGCGGTTTCAGCGACTGATGGACTTGAATCCTGTACAGGAAAATTTTCAAATGTTTTGTCAGGATAGTTTGGACACTCCCATAGCTGACGTTGAACTGTTCGCCAAATCGACAACCTGGTTGATCTTGGAAAAGAACTCCAACCTTGGTATTTTGTTACGTCACAGCGGTAGATGGCCGACCAGAATTTGTGAATTGGGTGTCTCAAACACTGCCAGTTGTCCCAAATTCCTGGATCCAGCCTAAAAGTAGCGAGAACAATTTTTTGACTGTTATACGTTATTACCCCGAAATTTCATTTACTCTTTCTCACCTGCTTATCGTTTTTCCAAAATGTTTGCCTTTGCCTAAAAAAGACTTCTTCCATATTAAAATTTCTGTACAATAAACAACCTTTTTTGAAGCTTAAGGAATCTATGTTTACAACTAGATAGTAACGTAATTGTAATTTACTATCAATTAGCTAATTGATGTATGATAGACGGCGCTGATCTACCTTTTCTCATTATTCTCAAGTGTACAAATACTTTCCGACACCTATTATTGATCACCCTGTGTTAGTAGTATTTAATAGTGACATTCAAGACGAAGAACATTCAAAACACCTAAGAAAATTGTAGGATAATAAAAATTATAGGATAAAGATTCATATCAAACGCAAAAACAATTAAAAAAGTATTAACTGTTACTTAATTTGTTATTACAAACGTTTGAAAGCTATAGATATTGTTCAAGAGAAAGGAAAATGGGTGCCATCCAAAACAAATTCTTAACGTTTTGTGGAGTTTGAACAGCTAAGACGTATCTTAGGGCACCTTTGGAAGCCCAAGATCGTCAGTAATTATTTCGCGAGCGTTGCCGTAGCTTGCTATCGTCTTCAAGAAGGCGAAGGCCAACACGAATATTCTTATCAGCCGCGCTGGTCCTTGGAGACGTCAGTGACTTATAGTTATAACCGATTAAAAATTAATTAAACGGACCAATCACAGCGCGCTCGAAGAGCTACCGGGCCGACTGCGGGAGGACGAGGGGGAGCGCTTGGCCGCTAGGAGGGAGCACGCAAGCTTAATGGCGAAGGCTGTGCGGCCGAGCTCGCATGGTTACCTTCAGTGACGTAGCTAAATTTTAAGTACGAGTCAATTATTGTCTTGTACTGTTTATTTTAATCAGCTTTCGAGTGTTGGACTCGCGCCTCGTCCTTTTTTAAATTAACAAATTTTTAGACGAGAGCAGCGCAGGGCCGAGACGATGGACTCGCGCCTCGTCCTTTTTTAAAATAACAAGTTCCGGGACGAGAGCAGCGCAAGGTCGAGACTATGGACCCGGTATAATATATAATAACAGGATAAGTAAAGTCGTGTGATGTTCACACCAGATTTTTTTTTGTTTTCCTAGTTTCTTGTTTAAGTAACACTTGCATCTCATTATCACTATTTTAATTCCATTAATCTGTTTGATTATCCCAATTTCGCGACTAATAAAAATCTTTCAATTTCTACTAAATATTATCAAAGTCCTCTTGTAATAATTGTAACCTATCTATATAAGCTCTTCGACAGTTATTTGTTCTAATGACATCACAGACTTTTTCTTTTGTATTTTACCCCTACTTGTTGTGTGTTCTATTAAAGGTGTCTTATTTTTTCTATTGGAAAGTGATTACCATAGATTTTTCTTTTACCTTTTTCTACTGGTTTATAGTGGACCTTTAATTTTCTTCTCTGACTTTTGCTTCTTTAGTATATTGATGTATTTTGTTGTACCTATAAAATGCATTCGTAGCAATAATTTTCTTTTTTCCATTACTGTTTCTTCCCCTCCATATATTCCCAAACTCTCAGTTGATGAATGATTTTCTCCGTTTCTCTTTTAAAATAATCATTTCAATATTTCAAGTAATATTAAATATAAAAATTAGCTTATTACACTATCACGTACTACTATTATGTTTGATTTGTTTTCTTTATTTTAGTTCCGTGACGTTAACCTTCAATTTATACAGATCTATTGACAAATTTTTATCTTAACTTTTTTCTACTGCGAAGTGTTGGATTTGGGATGCGAAAATAACCGAAAAATTAAAATATATATGACAATATTAATAGGATATAAAAAAACGAAGCAAATTACACAAAAACTAATTAGAAAAAAGTCCAGCAGTGGAATATAAGAATACCCTTATCAACCGAGTAACTGTAAATGAATTATATGGAACGAATAAAAATTAGTCTCTGTAAAAATCTGTATGGGTAAACTAAGATCACATGGGAATTAATTATAGCATAAAGGTATATTAAACAAAGCAACCAAACAAAAAGGCGCAAAAATCAAAAAAATTATAACCTGATTGGATTAGTAAAAATTCTATTAAAAAATAAGTACAAATATGTTAAGTTAATCAATAATGCACACGAGTCTTAATCATCAAAAGCAAGGATAAAAGACTATATACCAAGAAACAGCAAAGGTCAAAACTTTAGCAATCTGTTAAATCCAAAAAATTCCTGAATGCATGGAATTGCATGCATAATTTGAAATAAGGGTTGATCTACTTACTGCAGAAGGAATTGGAAGAGCTATTGATTAAGCAAAAACCATAGAGCTACTCCGAGTAGATATTTTAAAAGCGGATTTAGCAACGACAATCAAATTGAAACTACCGTTAGAGAAAATATGGCAGAGCAGAGTTTCCAAAGGATTGGAAGAAAGAGGTGATTGTCAAAATACCAAAAAAGGTGACCTGACAAAACTGAAAAATAGAAAAGTATGACACTATCCAGTATTTCCAACAAAGTAGTCAATAGAATCTTAGAAAATAATTATAACAGCACTGGATAGAGAATTAAGGAATAAGCGATGTGATTTTGCGACAAACCGATCATGTGTAGATCACATGGTATCTTACGATTTATAGTATTTAAAGTACAACGTACCATTGTATTTGATATTTATTGACTATCAACGAAATTTACCATAAATAGAAAATATATATGGAATATTCTACCAACATGCATTCAATAAAGGAAGTTGACAGAGTCGAACATAACAGAGAGGTATCTCCAGCTTTCCATACAGAAAATACAATAATAGGGGTGTTTATATTAATGGTGGATATAGAATTGTATAAAAATATGAAAAAACAACAAAGCAGACATGATATTTGTCGTATGGTCAGCAACAGCAAAAATATCCAAGAAAATTTAAATTTCTGTTGGTCTAAGAATAATATATATCTGGGCGAATGTCAGTCTTCCAAAAAAAACCTTTTGATGTGGTAATAGAAAAAGTAGATTATTTTGTTTCTTAGGTAGTGTGGTGTCAGTTACGGATGGGAGATTTAAAATCTTGCAAATCCTTTGTTACGTTTGTAAAATTGAGTGCTGTATGAAACGCAAGTAATTTAATAATCAAAACTATGTTACATATATTTAATGCAATGATAAAACCGGCTTTGTTTGCGAAAGCAATAAAATAAAAACTACAGCTGTTTGAGAAAAATAGTAAAAGTATTGGTAATGAAGCCATGAAAAAGAAAGAATCAAGCAAACGTACATGTAGAAGTAAAATATTTGTAAGACAATACTAAATTGAATACGAGTGAAGAAAAGAAAACAAAGTTATCATGAAAAAATATGACAAAAAATAAATTAAGAAGCAGATAAAAATGAAAAAGTGCTTTAAAAAACTATAACCTAATAGATTGCAAACAAAAGTTCATAATCGCATTTTATATGACTAAGAGATTTTCAAAATAAATTTAGCAATATTGCACCGATTTTATTGCCTCGCTAAATGTACATGTTACCGTAACAAAATTTTCTTATAACGATAACAGGGAAATATTAAAGTTTTAAAACTCTCAAAATTTATTATAGTGCTCAATATGCTTAGATCGTAAATCAGCTGCGACGTGAAACTAAGAAGGAAACTTGGCATTTATGCGGCACATGCTTTACGAGTTTCATAACGGTTATAACGCAATTACTGCTATCATAAAAATGTTGAATACTGCGTATATGGAATTTCCAGTGAATGAATTTAGCATGCAGTGAAACTGTAGCAAAAGATCGTCCATTAGAAACGATATTCTTTGTTAGATATTCATAATACACTTCCTATACCTTTGAACAGCTGTACCTCCATGTTCTAGAAAACAAACAAAAAAAATAAATTCAAATAAATGCAATGATTGATTTTAACCCATTAACTGTTAGATCTTTAAATTCTTTTTAATAAAGTAATGTTTTTGCACGTAGACAAATATTTAATTTTATAATATACATAGTAAATATTATTATTTTTTTGATATAATTGAATAACGCACTTTACACATTGTTTTTAACATTTTTCTTATAAACGCTATATTTCATTGTTTTTCATTTAATTTTTTTTCTAAATAATGCCCTGAAGGATGTTGCTCACATTTTTGAGATCAGATTGAGAATGTATATTCAAATATGACTTCTTAACATTTTTCTGAACTTTAATAGTGGAATTTTTTCATTAGCACTACAGTATGTGGCATAAGCATTGACTATGTCCAATGCATTAGTAAAAATTTCTTGTCTTGGATTTTCAATAGATGCTTTTGTATAGTCCAATCTTACTGTCACCGTTGCTGTCACAGGTATACTGACTTTTTAATTTTTTATAAAATCATAACTTGGGAAAAAGTTATCAAAGTAAAAATAGTGTTCTTTTGGTTTATTTATAGTTGCCACCTTATTCAATATTACCGTCATACCTAACCCAATCGTATCTATCCGAGAATTATTTAGTTTTTGTATACTTTTGCGTCATAGCAATACTCAGTGTAAATAAAAGAAACGAAACCAAATAAGCCATTAAAGAGCAAAACAAAAAACCTGAAAAGAATTCAAAAAATAACAAAACGAAATTCAGCGAGGACAATAAAAGAAACTTCTGGAAAGTCATCAAAGGACTAAGGAGAAAATTTGGTAGGTAGGTATGGAGCATAAGAAACAATGAAGGCTTCGTGGAAACAGAAGAAGACAAAATCCTAGACATTTGGAGAGAGCATTATAACAAGAGATTTAAGGAAAATAATAATATTAGGAGTAGGGAATGAAGAAGAACAGCCCAGAAAGAAGAAGAAGAATAAGAAAGAGACATAAAAATGGAACAATAAATGTGTCAACAAGCCTGGTATGGAAAAATATCAAAAGACCGGGAAGAAAATATAATAATACCACTACATAAAAAGGAGATACAAAGGATTTCGACAATTACAGGGCAATATGCCTCTACTCTATAACACAGAAGATACATATATTCAAGAATCCTAGAAAGAAGATTACGAGAAAAAGTAGAAGAAAAACTATGTGAAGAACAAGCCGCTTACAGACCACAAAGACAAACACAAGACCATATATTTGTCCTAAGAACGGTCATAGAAAAAAGATTAGAAAGGAGAAACCCAGTGTATCTGGCATTCATAGACCTAAATTTAGCTTTCGACAGATTGTCTAAACAAACAATAAAGCAAAAGGAAGAGTGCGCATTAAAGAGGAAAAATCTCAAATATTTCAAATAGAAGACTCACTGAGCCCTCTACTGTTCCTAATAATAATAAATCATATTATTCGAGAAACCATGATTCCATGTGAAAGTAGGACATTGGAATATAGAGCCCATATACATATATACAATGTCTTATGCATGCATAGTTTTGCTAACAGATTCAACTAGAAGCCTACAACAAACAATAGAAAAATGGAAAAGAGATATAAAAAGAAGAGGAATAAAAATAAAATCGAGAAAAATCATACGAACGAAAATCAAGAATAATATGCAACGGACAAGAGCTCGAATAAGTTAACAACTACAAATATTTAGAAACGATAATAGACAAAACTGGAAAGATAGATTAGGAGATTCTAAACAGAAAAGACAAAGCAAGCGAAGTATATTAAGCGATAAATAAATTAATAATCAAAAAGGAAGTAAACTGATAAAGCATAGCGCATATAAAAGCATATATAAAGCAGTGTTAACCGTATGGGGCTAAAAATTAGGCAATACAAAACAAAACCAGAAGTACAATTGCTAAGAAGGCTAGTCAGTAGAACCAAAAGAGACCGCATACGAAACACAGTAACTAGAGAAGAACTAGGTCAAGAACCGCTAAAAAAAAGAAAAACCAATTTTTTGTTGTATGGGCGCATTGTTAGGATGTCAAGAAATAGAGACTCAAGACAAATAGTGAAAGCAAGGCCA
Organism: Sinelater perroti; assembly: GCA_036346155.1. Taxonomy (NCBI): domain Eukaryota; kingdom Metazoa; phylum Arthropoda; class Insecta; order Coleoptera; family Elateridae; genus Sinelater; species Sinelater perroti. Next base: position 16,339,937 of record JARFIY010000254.1, on the reverse strand, counting down.
AAGGAAACAAGAAGCAGAAAAAGACCAAGAAAAGCGTGAGAGCAAAGTCTAGAAAGGAGAACAGAATGAATAGGAAAACATCTAAAACAAATAAAAAGAATGGTAGCCAAACGGGACAGTTTCCGGAAGTAAATAGAGGACCCGACGCTCTAGGGCATAACGGAGAAGAAACAAAAGAAGAAGAAGAAGCAATACCCAGTCTCCGTGCAACACATACCCCATTGCTTAAAACCGAAATGATTAGGCTTGTCTCTAATAAATTGCACACAATAGCGTACTACTTTTACAAAAACCTTCTAGCAGCTGGTTATTATTTTCCTGATTCGAGTACAGAGAAAATAATTTTCTTTCATATTTTTTAGTAGAAGAAGAATTAATCTTCTATACTGATGTATGTGGCCTTTTGACTCAATTTAACATTCCGTACAAAAGTTCCGTTTGGAGACCGTTTATAGATTCGTCCGAAAGAAACCTATATAATGAGAATTACATATGAGTCAATACCCGTCAGACATTCTATTCATTTAAAATAATGTTACGAAAATGTTGAATTCGTTCTCGATAAAATTAAATACGACATTCATAAGTGGATTACGTGCGGTAATTTCAAAATAATATCGATGCTCTTAGGTCATCAAAGAGGGTACACAAACGTTCTTTATTTTTTGTGCGCTATCTCATGCAGAGACAGAAAATCATTGGATAAAAAAAAAAATTGGCCAAAAAGAGCTTCATTAGAACCTGGAACCGAAAATGTGCTTCGAAAGGCCCCCACAGATCTGAATAAAGTTCTCCTTCCATCTCTGCATACCAAGTTAAGCTTGATGAGGCAATTTGAAGGCAAATGTTTTAAATACATCTGTGACAAATTTCTAACCTTATCAACAGCCAAACTAAAAGAGGGTGACTTTACTGGAACTAAAATTAGAAAACTTCTGAAGAATGGCAATTTTTAAAAATAAATGAAAGTTGCTGAATAAGAAGCCTGACGAGCCTTTAAAGACGCAGTAACCAATTTTTTGGGCAGTAAGAAGGATCCAAACTTTAAATAAAAGTTGAGAACATGCTGGAGAAGTACAAAAAATTTGGTTGTTCCATGAGTTTGTAGGTTCACTTCCTAATTTCACATTTGGACTATTTCCTGAAAATCTGAGTGCGTTGGCGAAGAGATGGATAAGAGATTTTATAAGGACATCAAAGAAATAGAAAGCAAGTATCGAGAAAAATGGACTACTATGAGGATGGCTGACTATTGCTGGATGTTACGCCGAGAGAACATAAAATAAAAAGGACGAAGTAGAGCATGAGCCATCCAAAGAAATTTCTACACATGGAATAAAAGTATTTTACATACTTCGTCATTAAGGGTGGGTGAAGAAGAAGACTGGTTACCAAAAGCATGACGTACCTCATAAAAATTAATTAAATAAGTAAAAATAAATTAATTTAAAAATGAACTAAAACATAAATTTAAGGTAATTTTGTGGCAATTTTTATTAGAAATTAAGGGGACAATGATATATATATGAAAAATATAAATAAATTAAGAGAAAAAAACGTTTTAAGTCTATTTTGGAGTCTGATATCTTTGCAATTTTTTGACTTTTTACAAATTTGCGATTTGCGATTTGCGATTTACGCAAAATCCTATCGAAAAGATTTCTCATTGGAAACCTAGCCATGTTTTTTTTACAGCCAAAACAACAGGAGGGCGAGCATTATCTTGCAAAATAATTACTTTTTGGCGTTTGATAGCTTTTCTGGTTCAAATTCTCGTCAAAATTGAGTAATTGTTTTTGTACCGGTTTCCAGTAACGGTTTTCTTCGGTCTCATTTCCTCGTAGTAAACCACCAGATAAAGAGAGTAACCTTGTGACTAGGGTTCAAGATGATTTGCGTTTGGGATTATCACAATTTATCCATTTTCATCCTCCGTTACAATATGAAACAAAAAACTATTTTTATGCTTTCGACAATTCATGAGACACCCATTCTTCTTCCTTCTGGATCTTCCCCATCACATGACCTAAGTGGTCGATTTACCAACATCTAAAGTTCTGCAAGTTCCTTGAGTATTTGAGCCGAGTTTTCATACAATAATGCCTACCATTGGGTATCTCCGAACTTTTTGGTTGACTTGAGCGTTCCTTGTCATTCATATCAAACACGCCATTTTTAAAACATTTGAAACGAAAATTTGCAGTTGGGATACGATGTAGTTCCAAAACAATAAGCCTCTATAAGCACTTGATCAGCTGCAGCAGCTGATTTTTTCAAATCAAATATGAAAAGTGGCAAATTTCAAAAATGCGCTTTAGAACATTCCATACGATATACAGAAATGCCAAAACTATCGACATCAGTACTAAGAATTGGCTTCTAATTATTTACATAGATATCACTTACCAGAACTAATCAGAACACCTATTATATAAGCTTAACTTCATAAGAAAAAGAAACATTAAAGAGTAATATGGGACGAAGTAAACGAATATAATAAAAGGAAAGACTTCATAAGTGAGGATTATGAGAGATAAACACGGATAAAAGTAACTAGCGGCTTACATTTCATATAAAAAATTCTGACCTGCACCGTAATAAAGCGGGGCTGCACGTTCCGTCCGCATAAAATTTAATCCGAGGTGTCGGCGCCCGCAATAAACCGAAACGCAATCCAATCCAAAGCAATCTACGGAATTATCGCGGGAGACAAGTGCACACTAATCAGGCCCGGCGATGCAGAGCATCCTCTGCGAGATGCATCCACTCTAGTTATCCCTCATTCCGGCACGAGCCGGGGATTTACCGCAACAGCGTGCGGCAGCGCATCGCCGGGTTTACAGATGCGGGGGACCATGTGGCGTATATGAGCACGCGAGCGACAGTACGTCTCCCGGCACAGGAATAATTCGGGGCAATTTTTCAGGGATGTTTGAGAGCGCCGCAGTTCGGTCATCGCTCATGGCCACGTCTGAGCGGCGGTTTTGGAATGCGTGAATGGGCATAACATGGCAGTTCGATGCTGTGTGCGTTGTGTTCTTTCTGCATCGGCTTTTGGAGTTGAATCGATAAACAGATTATGGATATACACTACCGTTCATGAAAGTATGGACACTAAATAAAAAATTGTAAGGAAATTTATTATATAATATATTATTACACAACGTGTAAAAACCAACCAAAAATCATCAGGAACACTGAAAAATTAACTTAAATATTAAACATTTGTTTCATCCACTGAAGAAGATGGGAAATACTCTTCCTTCCACTCGAACCCCGGAGAAAGTGGCTAGTGCCTGGGCCCTAAGGTGTCAGCTTAACCATAGCAATCGGGGACGTAAGCCAATAAGCTTCTTCTTAGAGTGTCTTTTCTCTACGGAGATTGGTGATCATCAAGGCTATACAAATCTTAATAGAATAGATCTACTGAAATGCAGTTGAACCACTCTCGGAGATTTCTCAGCCAAGAGATACGTCTTCTGCCTATAGATCTTTTCCGAATTATCTTCCCCTGTATAATTAGCCGAAATATCTCACGATGGGTCCTAAGCATTCCAGTTTTATTTTTGTATGGTAAATACGAGCTCTGTTTCTTTTCCAATTCGTTGCAGTACTTCACGGTTAGTAATCTTGTCGGTCCATGGTACCTTTAAAATCCGTCGATATACCCGTAGCTCAAACAATTCGATCTTCTTTAGGTTTTGCTTTTTTTTAGTGTCCACGTCTCAGTCCCATACAGCAACAGTGGAAAGATATAGTACCGTAATATACGAACTCTCAGCTCTATATTAAGGATTTTGTTTGATAATAGTGGTCTCATTTTTATGCAAGCTGGTCTTGCAATCTCTATGTTGTTTTCGTTATCTTGAATAAACTGCTAACCTCTTAAATACCTAAATTATTACTGAAACTAAAAGAAGCAGCCGAATAAACAAACTGTACTACAAACAGGGAAACTATACCAGAAAACTGTAGAGATGAATAGGTACAAGCTGGATATATTAGATATTAACAAACTCAACTGGAACAAGTTCGAAGAGATGAAAACGCCCAATGGCTTGACATTGCTTTATTCTGGAAGACCAAATAAAAACGACACTACGGTGTAGGATTACTTCTAAGCTAAGAAATAACAAGATGCCTGATAGAGTGGAATTCAGTATCAGAGAGAATCATAACAACCCGACTACAAGGGAAAATAAGGAATGTTAGCATAATACAGTGTTATGCACCTACAAACGTAGCAGACATTAAACCAAACAAGAATTCTATGGCCAACTACAAAACACAATAGATAAAATAAAAAAGAAAGACATCCTGATAACGGGACATCGAAATGCGCAAGTGGGTAAAGATAACACAGTGCCGGAATAAATAATGGGTAAACAGGGTTTAGGCGGCAAAAAGGAAAATTAAAAGTTCCTCATAGACTGGTGTGTTGCAAATAAAATGGTAATAGGAGGGACGTTATCTCCACACAAAGAAATCCAAGAAGTGTCATGGATCTCCCCAGATCAGAGAACACATAACTAGATACACCATTTCGTCATACAAAAAGATGGAAAAGCTCACTGTTAGACATAAGGAAAAAAAGAGGAGCTGATTTAGGCAGCGATCACCTTCTGATGATAGCGAGCATAGGAATTAAAATAAAACCATCTAAACAAAAATTCGCAAAACAAAATAGAAAACATGGCCTAAACAAGCTACAAGGTAACGCAAAGAAGACTGAATTCAGAATTCAACTAAGAAACGGATTTCAAGAATTACAAGATCTAGAAGAAGCAAGCATAGAAGAACACTGGTCGAAAATTAAAGATACATATAACAAAGTAGGAGAAAAGATAATGAGATTCAGAAACACAAAAAGAAAAAACTGGATGACAGAACAAACCTGAAAGAACGTAGAAAAAATAAAAAACATCTAAGTAAAAATTATAACCTCCACAAACATCAAGACAAAACTTGAATACCAGACTCAATACAAACTCAAAGATCGAAAAGTCAAACGGAGCGCAAGAACAGACCAAAGAAGATAGATGGAGGAATTAGCAAAGAGAGCCAAAAAGGCAGCAAAAGAAGGCAATATAAAAGACACATACAACATAACTAGAATACTGTTACGAAGAAAACTTCTAAGGAACAGACCGATAAGGAACAAAGAAAGACAGCTCCTAGTCAAAAAAGACGAAAAAATTAAACGATGGAGAGAATACTTTGCAAAAATGCTAAGCCAAATAGAAAAATCAGTTAAAGAGGAACATGAACAAGATTAGGAACCCGGAGAAAGAACTGGAGAAGCACCAGAGGAAACAATAAGAATCAAAGCATCTTCAAAATTAAAAATCAGACAAGCAATTCAAAATCAAAAAAATGGGAAAGCGACGGGAATCGACAAGATCGCGCCAAAATCCTGAAACAAGAAACAGAAATAACGGTGGTCATATTACCCACTGTTTATCAAAATAAGACGAAGCAACGCAATACCTAAAAAATGGAAAAAAGGGCTCCTAGTAAAGATTCCAAGAAAAAAGATATTACCAATTGTAAAAACTGGAAATGGATTACCCTACTCTCGATCCCAAGCAAAATATTAACCAGGGTACTGCTAAACAGAACAAGAACGAGAGTACAAAAGCAGCTACGAAGAGAACAAGCAGACTTCCGCAGTAATCCTGCATAGACCGAATAAATACACTGCGCATCATAATAGAACAGAGCCCAGAATATGTAGTCAACCTGTATTTACTATTTGTGGAATTCGAAAAGGGGTTTGACCTTGGAAATAGGGACAAAATGTGGGAAACAATGCGAAAATATGGAATACCTACAAACATACTAAACTTGATGAAGCAAATATATGAAGGATACACGTGTCAAGTAATACACGAGGGTAAATTATCGTAACCTATACAAGTGCAGACAGAAGTCAAACAGGGCTGTATTCTATATCCAATAATGTTCCTGATGGTCATAGACGAAGTACAGACCAAAGCAATAAAAAGTGAGAGAAGCAGAATAAACCGGAACCTCACAGAACAACTAGAAGACCTAGATTTCGCAGACGATATCTGCCTACTGTCCCATACCCACAAACACGGGCAACAAAAATTAAATAAAATAGTGGAAAAAGGAAGAACAGCTGGCTTAAAGATCAATAGCAAAACCAAATTACTTAGAAGAAACACCACTAACGAGTAAACGAATTCACATATCTGGGCAGTGTAGTGACGAGTACGAGCGTAACAGAAGAGGATTTCAAAACACGCATACAAAAAATGCAGCCTTTATACAACTCCACCCAATATGGAAAACAACAGAAATATCAATAAAGACTAAACTCAAATTTTTAAATGCAATGTAAAATTCGACCTATTGTATGGCAGTTAAACGTGAAACATTACGAAAAGTACCACAACAAGCCTACAGGTTTTTATAAACAAATGTCTCAGGAGAATACATAAAATGTACTGGCCAAACACCATCACAAATGGTGACCTATGGGAAGAGCACAATAAACACCTATAAATGCTTCAATAAAGAAACAAAATGGAACTGGATCGGGCACACGCTAAGAAAAGATCCAACAGCAATTGAAAGACAAACACTGAATTGGAATCACAAGGCAAACGCCAAAGAAGAAGGCCCAAAATGAGCTGGAAAAGAACGATAGAGATCAAGAAACTGGGAAAAATGGGAGAAAAATACAAGAAATAGCCAAGAACACAGTCAGATAGCGTTGCTTCGCAGAGGCCCTACGTTCCGAAGCGAAATAAAAAGAAATAAGTCAAGTTTCATCAAAAAAATGCTGCCTTTACGATTGTAGGCGTTCTTTAAATTATTTTTTATTTCTCGAGTGGTACATCTCTCCAGCCATCTTGAAGAAAACTCCAAAGATAATTTTTGGACGTGGGGTGCTCCTTGCTGTTCTGTTCAAATCACCCCTTACAAATTCTGTGGTGGCCATGTTATCATTTTGAGTGTTCTTTGTTCTTCTTGGTTTACTAGATAGTCCTTACAAAGCTTTGAAGTATTTTTAGGATCGTGTCTTGCATCATCACAAAGACCCAGATTTTTTCCGTTAAATTTTTTTTATAATATTATTTCCTCATAATTCCATCGACTTTTACCAAGTCCCTCATATCAGCCAAAGAGAAGCACCCCACCTCTGTGATTCACAGTGAGAACAATACAATCCTGAATCATCGTTTCAGTCTTAGATCAACGCACGAAGATTCTGTTTCGGACTAAAAATTGCAAATTTAGATTCGTCGGTCCAAAATACGTTTTGCAACTGTTCACTTGTTCAAAAGCCATACTTTTACGCCCACTAAAGCCATTTAGCCTTATTACCACGCCGTAAAACGGCTTTTGTGGTCACGATTCGATTATAAAGATTACCTTCCTGAAAACGCCGCTTTATTGTGCTAACTGATGTTACTTTATCACGTCCTCCATTAAACCTCGCAAAAATAATTGGAGCATTTAATCTTTTATTTCGCTTACTCATCAGTCTGATGAACTGATCTGCATCGGATATTACTCGTGATGGCCCAGGGCGATGGCGATCCCGAAGACTTCCTGTCTCTCTGTAGCGTTGTAATGCAAGATTCACCATCAAAGCACAAACCCTTAATGTTTCAGCAATGTTACGTACTGATAACCTTGCCCGATGTAAAGTGAAAATGACTGAACGAATTTCTATGAATAGAGGCTTACCACAGACCATTTAATGCAAAAAATCAAAACAAAACGTAACAAAAACCCAAGCGGCGCAAGGTCTGATGATAAACTGGCGAAACCGGAAGATGGCGCTTAGGGCACGCAGATTTTTAATGTACACAAAAATCTAAAACAAAGGATAGGGATAGAGAGAAAGATTCAAAGCGTTGAGTAACAGTTTAAGAGCGTAAAAGCATTACAACAAATGGTTTTCAAATAAATCTACAAATGACTAACAATATTTTCTAAAGAGATGCTGAGGGGTTAAATAAAACACAATTTATAGTAAAAATGTATAGTTATTCACTCTATTGAATTTTAATAAAGTGTCCATAATTCTATAAGCGGTAATTTATCATAATTTAGTTTCTGTTACATTTATCAATCGATGCAACCGTTGCCCAAATAAAAAAAAAGCGTGCTCAAAAACATAATCTGACAATATTCTTTGAGGCTCTCTGTTGTATCTTATACACACTATACCGACAAACTACAGGATAGATGAAAAGTAACTAGATATTAAAAATTATAACGTGCACTTTATTACAAAGGAATATAAAAGGAAAATTTTAAACTTCTACCTCAACTAATATCCTCAAACAAGCGGGGATAGTATGCACGGTATTCTGAAGGAAGTTATTTGGAATATTGCTAAGGACTTTTTGAATTTGTACCTCACTGTGTGAGGCTTTGTTTTGTACAACTCCTCTTTTGGCCTTTGGGTTAGAAGAAAAAAGTAATACATAACATGCAACTAGGAACATCATATGCACAAGCATCTAAGCCAAATAGGGTCTCACTCAAAACAGCAACTTGATCAGCTACTAGAATATACAAAATTTCTCAGAAAACCAAAAATGCCCTATGGGTGTAAAACAAAAATTGACAAATAAGAAAAGCTAAAAAAGTGACAACTTACAAAAAGTGAAGAAGGCAAAAAATATATAAAATCGTAGAAGAACAAGTTAAAAAAATACTACTATGTTTAAAAAGCAAAGCTATACAGAAATACCTAAATAACAATAAATTATTCGTTACAGAAAACAAGGAAAAATTTTTAAAAATTAAACGACCGCAACAGCACCTTCCACCATTTAAAGGGCAGGATAATAGCTAGACCAGAAGTAATAAACAAGAAACTGGTACGTTGCATAAGCAATTGAAAAGAGTATTTAAACTTATTTCTATAGTAATGTCTCAAGAGAATCAACGCAATTCCTTGAAGTACTATCAAATTGATATTAACAAACAAGGTATACTAAAATTCAAAACACTATAAAAGAAGAAATATTGAAGAGATTGAAAACAATGTTAGAGGAAGCCAACTAATTCCATACCATCAGTTTAGCTTCCCAAATAACCATGGAATAGTAGAACACGTTCATCGAGTAGTCAAGAAAATCAATAATAACATTGAAAGAAAGTCGTACTGTGGCGTTGTCTTCCTTGACATAATAAACAAGATAGGTATGCACCTAGTGGGGAGTTGTCTGTCTCCCATCGGACACGTCCCCAAGTGGGCAAGCAAATACCACCCGCAGACCAAAACAAACTAGGCTTTCAACAAGACTAGCACACTACTGAGAGCGACTCTTCAAACTGCTCTCAAAACTGAAAAAAACCTCGAAATAGGACAAATGCAAAGACGACAGACAAGACAAGAAAAATGATAATAAGAAAGAATACTTTAAGGATTAGTGCATGGAACATTACCTCGGAACAGAAAAGATCAGGAAATCGTACAAGAATTGGAACTCACAAAATTGAAATATGCGCCTTGAGAGAAATAAAAAAGAAAGAGAAAGGAAGTATTAATACAGACTGATTTATACTATTTTACAGCATAGTAGAGAAGAACAAAAGAGCTCAAGGGGATGTAGATCTGCTGATACACAAAAAAAAAAAATAATATTTTATAATATAAAATATATTGACGAACACATGATGCTTGTCACTTTGAAGCTAGAAAACATTATACTGAACATCATCCCTGTCTATGCACCAGATATTACTAAAGTACAGAAAAGAAAGTCACGTTTTATGAGAACATACAAGGAGACCTCAACGCAAGAGTAGGTAACGCACATATTAATGGAGTAAAACATATAGTTCAACGAAAAAACTCTTAACGAAAACGGAGAAAGACTCATAGAACGTACGAAACGGCCTCTGAATTACACAAATTTCGAGCACCTTCTGCAACACAAAATTACATGGTCTGATACAAGAGGTCGCAGCTCCATGATTGACTATCATGTAACAAACAAAGAAATACACCCCACAAATATAATAGACATACGCACCTTATCATCAGCAAACATAGAATCAGGTCATGAACTTATATTTAAAAAAATAAATATATCAATAAAGCCCGTGGAGAGAAGAAATGCAAAAATTAAAAAACGACTAAATATAGAATCCTCGAAAATGAGGGGATTAAAAACCTGTACTTTAAGAGACTAACAGAGAAATTGAACATTCACAACTTAGAAACAGTAACAGACATAGAACAAAGTTGTAAAATCATTAAAGAAAGTATTCAGCAACCAGCATTAGAGGCCTTGGGTAAAACAAAAATAAATACAAACAATAGAAAATATAAAACACCATAGTATGATGAAAGAGTTAAGATATTAGCAAAAGAAAAGAAATAGGCGTTTTTAATCTACAAAAGAAGGAAAACACCCTCGACTAGAGAATAGAAATAGAGAATATCAAAAAAATTCACCAAAGATATCGAACACGAGCTATACTGATCCCAAAGAAAAGTGTAAAAAGTGATTTAAAAAAAACAAAGAAAAGACATAAACCAATTCATACGAAAAAATGATACAGAAGAACAATAGATCGAACACTTCACAAAACTATATGGAGAACGAAAAGAAGATGACAGAGTAATAAACAACAAGTGTAGGTATCAGAAGAAAAAATAGACACAAATAAAATAATTGGCGCCAGGTTCAGATAGAATACAAACAAACTTCTAAAATATGAAGGAACAAAAACTATTTAATAATAATTCATAATAAACACTAGGAAGGCGCCAGAAGAATGGAAGGAAAGTCTCATATTGAAGCAGGCAGGAAAAAGCCAGAAAGTACAGGAACATCAGCTTAGTGAATAAGCAATAATAAACAATAAGATAAAATAGAAATGGCGAAAGAACAACAAGGTTTTAGAAAGAGCCGCAGCACTACTGATGTTACTTTTATTGTCCGACAAATAGTAGAAAAGTCCATCGAATAGAACAAGCTTGCATATATGTTCTTCGTTGACCTAAAAAGCGGACCGGACCAAATAGCAAATATATGTAAGAACAACAAACCTTATGGTAGAAAATTAGTTGGAAGACACCAAAAAAGTAAGAAAGATAATATACAATCAACCACAACAGAAACAAACTAAGAGGCTGCCAAACAGGAACAATCAGGTCATGTGAAGAAGAAGAAAGAAGCATCTAGATGACCGATGACTTTACAAAACATATATTTCAAAAACAGAATTAAAATTAAGAGAAATATGTAGGTATAGTCGCAATGAACAATATCATATAAATTACTGATTTATAAAGTAACAATAAAACTCATTTGGAGTTATGAGATACAATTCTGGGGATCAACCAACAATAGCAATATTACAATTACCCAAAAACAAAACGCTAGTGATTTATGTGTACTTTCAGTTCAAGAAGATATCAAAATGGCAAATATTAGATATAAGGACACATTGAAAGTGCACCAGAATCAGCTAAGCAGAAAGATTAGTGATATGTCTGATAAATTCAGACTCGTCTCACAGATTTAATTAATACAAAATAATCAGAAGAAGAACTGAACAGATGGACAGACTGTGCAAAAATGTAGTCACTAAAAAAAACGTAGCACTATTTGTTAGGTGCATTGTAGAAATTGCACTTTTAGTGTCCACTTTTTTAACTTGACTTCTAGGGCTAAGTTGTATATTTATTCTACTGCATGCATTTTTAACATTCAACTATTTGTTTAATATAAATTAAATGAAATAAAAAGCTGACCTTTTGTTCCCAGCGATAGCATAATACGCTTAAAGACCCAACATAAACTCAGTAAAAGACTGGAGACGGCGATGCTATTATTCCTTCTTATGTAAAAGAAGTATAAAAAAGCTCAATAAATTCCGTGCAATCCTTGATATATTACCTTTTCCATATTCGTTTCAAATTATCTTCAACCGCCCGACCTGCGCTGCAAAAATTATTTACTTAAGTTTCCAAACTGATGTACACAGTAGAAAAAACTCTGAGTAGTTTAGCCCCGTTACAAAAACGGCTGCATAAAGCAGACTGAAAACTAATATTTAGAGAGTAATAAATAACAAAGAGGCGAAAAACATAATAAATAAAGTAAGGATCCTAAAAGTTCTGCAATATTATTAAAAACTTTTTAGAAGCTGCAAACTTAGAGTGCGAGGCAAACGGGAGAACCTTCGTAAGATACGCAAAATAATCGGGGGCAGTTTATTCCTTAACGTTTGCGTTCTCACATTTTGCCAGCGTAAATGTGTGGAAACTATCCAAAAGTTACGCAAAATGTTGAATTTGAAAATCTAAAAAAATTATTTTAAATGCACGCCTGTATCACAAGCAATGCTATATAACAAAGTACTAGGTTTAAACCCAACCGCACTGCTTGGAAAGTAACGCCCTAGCCATCACAAACGCACTAATGTCTCTACAACATTCAAAAATCAAAATTCAAATAATCTATTGGTGAAAATAATTTGAGTATAATCGTAAGAAGCAGCATATCCTAACGGAGACACTATCTAAAGTATTGGTCTAGTGTGGGGTTGCTGGTTCCTTATGGGGATTAAAAATGCCTTCCAGATACAAGAGGTACCGAGCAAATAAAAGACTCGAAGTAAACCAACACTAAAGTGAGGCAGAATAGCAACAACTGAAACAAGATTATCTGTGAATGATATTCTTACAAACTCCTCACCAGGCACTCATAGCCGAAGATCATATTCTGATCTCCCCAACTATGATAATGCATTAAAAAGGTAATGAAAAACCAACTCAGTAACTGTTTTAGACATAATCAAAATGGCTACTAATAACTTAATAATATCTCTAAGAACCTAATCAAACTTAATATTCAGCAGATCTATGCACCTACCTCAGACAATAGTAACTAAAGATGTTAAAAGCATTTCATGGCTCATTAACAAAAATATTACGGAACACTACTAATGGGAGACTTTAAATTCAAAATAGGGAAGACAAACAAAGAAAACATATAAAACCCTACGGGTTAGAAACCAAAAGTTAGCACACCTCAGTATATTCGCAGAACATCTACTGGTTGTATGCAACATATTCTTTAAATTGTGCTTTGAAGACACCAGCCAAATAACGTTATTTGATGATAAAGAACTTTAAGTATGATTGTTTACCAGTAAAAGCACATTTTAAAGCAGATATTGACTTTGAATTTAAAAGACTAGTACAACAGAACAGGGTCAGATATTGAGAGAAGGAAGCACTAAAGGACTTATCAACACAAAGTGTAAATATCAAAAAAAGCCATACAAAAAGGCAACACAAAAACATCAAATACGAAGCACACAACAAAAGAATCTTGAATGACGGAATGTATACTACTGCTAAACCTAAGAAATCAGCAAAACCAAACACAAAAATACAAAAGCCATTACAAAGTTAAGAAAGTATTATCCCTTATGAAAGAATGTAAGACTCCAAGTCATGATAAGGTTCACTCAGAACTTATAAAACTATTGAATGATAAAAACATCAAAATATTTACCAAATTGTTTAGTACGACTTACGCTAAGGTGCGACGGAAGAGAATCAAATATCTTAGGAAATTATTTTTTAACGTATTAAAAATCATAAAAAGCATACAAAATTATTTATTCTACATAAATAATCTGCTGATTTAGAAAAACATTTTTCTATTGGTGGACCTTACCAATTATAATCGCAAAGCTATTACTCCATACTGTTTGGGGCGTTGTACATGACTGAGTATTGTTGTAAAGTAGAATACGTTCTTAATCTGACGTCAGTGACCTTTTATCCTCCCAAAAAATTGGTACACTTGCATCTCCTTAAGAGTGTTGCTCCCCAACTATACCTTACGTCTTCTCAAAATTTCGAACAGTTTTACCTCCTCTGTCGCGAAGATCTTGATAATAATCTATTACGCAACAGGCAAGGGTGCCTCTTACATCGTAACTTGCTAAAGCAATAGTAGTCGTATCTGCAACTATTAGAAGACTCGCGGCTCTTTATTTACCTCATAGCGCGTAAAATACAATTTAAGAAAATAAATTTCAAAATGTAACTACTACCTAACAAACAGTTTAACGAAACGTCTTTTAAAAGCTACACTATTACAAAATTACATTTTAAACAATTAAAATGGACGACAAAGATCCTTAAAATCTACTGAAGCCAAACATCACACTAAAAATACACATAAAGGAATAATATCAGAGACCACACGTAGTATGCGCCAAAAATATTTTTTTGCGCAACTATCATTTAACTTAAAATTATATAAACAAGAACGAAAGTAAAGGAAAAAACATCATAATACAAAGAAGCAGCCATATCAGAATTACTCAAGGTACAGCGGGTAAGGTAAACTGGACAGTTTGCCAGAATAGGGGAAAAAACACCAAAAAATGTTTGAATCGGAGGCGGAATCTTTAGGCTTTTATAACTACAAAAGAGAATACAATAATTTACAGTAAAGTAGTGCTAAATCAAAGAGCAGGAAGAGAAGTAGCAACTATAAACCAAAAATAAACAAAAAAATTTGTAAGTGGGCGTACATAACTGAAAGATTAGTGTCGGTGGAATTAGGAAAAAGCAAACATAAACTAACCATAATATCAGGACTTAACGTACACAATAATATAAATTTAACGACGCGTAAGAAAGAAAGTAATGGGACAGTAGTTATATTAAATAATTTCAACGGAAGAGTGGGAAAAAAGATTACTCATCATCAGAAACCCTAGACAAATTTGAAGAAAAAGAAGTAATGACGGAAACAGATTATTAGACGTCTACAGAGAAAATAAATTTCTTGTCACAAACACATTTTATTAGTATAAGAAGCTACACCACCGAACCAAAAGAATAGAAGAAGTAGAAGAAAAAATTAATAATCGACCGGAAAAGATAAAAGAAAAATAGAAGGCGTTGGGCGCCGAAATATCTCGATATTTATGTTTACTTTTTTTTAATTGGAAAATTCAGCACCCAGTAAAAAACCACAATGGACAGCTTACATGGGGAAAGCCTACAAACTAACAGAGATGGAATAATCGACGAGATACCAAGAAATAATTAGGAAAGAAGTTATAAAGATGCAAATAAGAGAATGTAAAAAACATGTGGCAGAAATTTAGACTATCTGTAAAGTTTCCAAAATGGGCAATAGAAATAAGCAAACAAAGAAAAACTCAAACACCTAATAAAGGCAGCATAAGAAAATCATAGGAAAAATGTTGATATAAAATGATAATTAACAGTAAATGGGTTCAAGAATTATTCTACAGGGTACCTACAAATTCTAGAAAAGAGAAGAACAGACAATAAACCAAATCAAAAATAAATATAACAAAGACATTAAAATTTATATTTTCAAGGTATTTTAACAGTGGATATAACAACAACACAACCTATAGAACAAGAACAGGCATTTGTTATTAAAGATAAATCATTAATAAATAACCAACAATAATAGAGCTATGTAAAGATATAAAAATAATTTGTATTGAAAGCAACAAGGCATCCTATCGTGTAGGACAATGTTCCTGGAGATCTGTAAAAAGTCAGGCACGCAGTAAAAATACTAAAAGATTAGGGAATAACACAGTGTGCAAGGTTTATGAAAGAATTATAAAATGAAAATTAAGGAAGAAAATAGAAATATAATTATAAGACTCATAAAGAGGTACGGTATACAAGGCACATATGTAGCTTGAAAAAAAATCGTAAAGAAAATACTAAGATAGAACACAAAAGCATATTCGGTGTTTGTTGATCAGGAAGATCAAGATAGCCACGCGGTTGAGAAGCGTGGCTGCGGTGCGGACCGACCGGGGTTCAATTCTAGGTCTTGGGTACCTGACGAGTGCCCTACTCAGTCGATAAAATTAATTAACTACCTGCGTTCAATAATAGATCCAGAACAATACAGCAACTCTTCAGTAAGGAACTTGCAGAAATTTACAAAAGAATTTACTACAAACAATGGATTACGACAGAGTAGACTACTAAACCTTGCTGTTCATCGTATTTATATACTTTTACAGATATTTAAAGATGTGTATAGTGAAAGTTGCAAAATTATTTATAGTGCGTATGAATTTAAAAAGATTAAATATTTCAAGTTATGTATTTGCAGATAGCATGGTAATATCTATACCTAAATAAATAAAACTTAAAGAAATTTTAGAGGGTTATAGAAATGGCAAAAAGAAAAGTACAAAAAATATATAATTTGACAATTATAAACTAGAAAAAATCAAGATTTTTGGTATCTTAGAGATAGTATAGAGGGGATAGAAGCAGAGACAAACAAATAGAAATACATCTAAGTTTTATTGCGGGCTACCACACTACAATTACAGAATTTATTATTCCTTTATTAAACCTACAAGATTTAACCAACAAAGTTAATTTCAGGGTTTTTAAAGAAAAATCATACGAATAGAAAATACAAATCAACAGAATAATATCGTTAAGCAATAGATGCGTATTAGAAATAAGAACAGAACAAGGAGGGCAAGGTTTGAGGTCAAGTTAAAAGAATGAAGAAGATCGCTAAGATTTGCGTGATTGAACACGATTAAAACGTAATTGAAAGAGTGCAGTTCCAAATAAAAAAGTGAGATTGTTAGAGAGACCAAGATCAGCCCGGACCTGTACAGTCTATAAAAACGAAGCACAAGAAAACAATTATTAAAATAACTGTTAACACACAGTAAAATCACAACATTTTAATATAACCTTAATTATTATGAAGTATAAAAATAATCTGCTACCCATTTTTTGACAGATGATCAATTCCACGCTTTCAACTCGGCCACCAACTCTTCTAAATCGTTATACACTTTGTCTATTTGGCGTCTTTTCAGATTGGTTGACATGGCATAGCATGAGAACCTCAGTAAGAGAGCAGATTCGACCACATGCGTTATCATAGTGGAAGACAATACAGTCAGATAAATTTTGTTGACGTTAAACTACCTTCTGCTATTTTTGTCCTTAGCATAGATGCAAAAGATACTTTAGTAAATAATTTAAGGTCGACTTTAAATTTTCTTATCGTTTCAGAACCGGAATTTTTTGGGTTATATTGCGGAAACCCCGAAAATCCATTTTATGCGCTTGCGTAATCCCCTATTAGGAAACACTTTAGCTGTCGACAAAATAAGTCGCAGAAATTTTGCGGTGTTTGGCTACAAAAAGACCCAAGAAATACAAGACATCTGACTACCAAAAGAACAAGGCAACTTACATAAAGTGATCTGACCACAAGACAAGTATTGAATTCGTCCGCGAATTGAAAGAGAAAATTGATTAGGATCCTGAACGAAACATGACTGGTCTGGCAAAAGAAATGAGCATGGTAAAGTCGACAATCAGTCTGCCAATGTACCAGGAACAAGGCTTTTATCTTGAGGAATCACCAAACAAGAAGTTAAAGGCCCAACCACTGCTGAACGACGTCAACCACGACAAAGTTATCTTTCTGAAATTTTTTGGGACAAAAAACTTCATCTGGGATAAAAAGGTAAATCGACAAAAAGAGCGTTTGATCTGCCAAGGTACCTCTAAAGTGCCTACCCTCATGCATAGAACATTTCCCGCCTTGTGATTGTGTTGAGGCTTGTGAGCAGTGAAGGGGATATTATGACGCCCCACATATTTAAGGATGGCTTGAAGCTGACCGCCGACATCTACATCAACGTATAAAGAAGGTGATCAATACTTTCACAACCTTTAATATTGATAAAAGTAAAAAAAATCGTTTTAAGGGTATAACGTGTAATCGCTAAACAAAATACTATTTACTTAAACCTAATAATATTGCTTGAAACAGGTCCTGTCCTTCTCAGATATTCAGGTCGCTTTCTACTCTTCCAAAAAATGAAAAAGATTAAAGTGTACTTCAATAAAGTTTCATTACTTATTTAACAGTAGTAAGCAGTCATACGTAAAATATACCACTTCACTTAATATTTATACACGTTATATAAAATGGCACGCTTAATCTGAATTTCGGTCCCAAACGGACCAGAGGTAATTTTATCCTAGAAGTGCTGCTGTGCCAACAAAACTTATTAAACCTCGGCGAAGTTGTACAGGAAAGTTCTTCCAACAAAGCCAACAATTCGGTGAGAATAATAACCAAACCAAGTGGGAATGCGCAACCAAATAAGAAAACTCGGAATACCTTTTACGGTTTATGGAAATTTGACTGAAGGCAAAGGATTATGCAAACACCAACACGATTGTAAATTTATGTGATAAATAAGGTAAACATAAAAGAAACAGCTTAAGTGAGTAGCATAGTAAAAAATCTGGTGTGAACATCACACGACTTTCCTTATCCTATTATTATATATTATAGGGGTCCATCGTCTCGGCCCTGCGCTGCTCTCGTCCGGGAACTTGTTATTTTAAAAAAGGACGAGGCGCGAGTCCAACACTCGAAAGCTGATTAAAATAAACAGTACAAGACAATAATTGACTCGTACTTAAAATTTTGCTACGTCACTGAAGGTAACCGTGCGAGCTCGGTCGCACGCCTTCGCCATTATCGCCTGGTGCTCCTCCTAGCGGCCAAGTGCTCCCTCGTCCTCCCGCAGTCGGCCCGATAGCTCTCCGAGCGCGCTGTGATTGGTCCGTTTAATTAATTTGTGATTGGCCATAACTTATTTGAGCTCGGTTCAAAAAATTTCATTGTAATTTTTTGTTTGTCTCGGTTTGATCTATCCGGTAATAATAAATTTCGTGAGACGTTTTATGAACACCCGGTATATTAAAAAACCTGAGCTTCAATTTTTTTTCGAGTTCCTATTTTACCAACTTTTATTTTAAATTCATGTTTATCTTATGATAACAAATCATTTTTATTTGCGTACATTTTTTGTATCTTCAACCGTTTAGATTCGCGACCGCTTTGCGACCGATTTTGCGACCTTGCGACAAAACGGCTAGGCCGAGTTTTTGCCAAAAGCTTCGCACTGCGTCCCCTACCTACAAGTAATTTGCATATCAAATTTCAAGTCCCTAGCTTTTACAGTTCTCGAGATATCTTGTTTACTGACAGACCGACAAACACACACAGACACACACACACGAACCAATGGCTCAAAACAACTTTTTTGCTGTCCTGAGGCTATAATTCGTCCAGAAATGTGAAAAACTGGATAGGTCAAATTTCCGCCGATTACATTACTTTCCTTATTATAGGATAAGGAAAGTAAAAATCATTTAAAATTCATTATGCTGATTTTACTTGCAACATTGACCATATTTTGGTTAAGATGGGTAATATTTGTTATTTATTTTCAATTATATTCCAACAGAAATAATTCTAAGTAAAAAGAAGTTTTTGTCAGAATGATAACATAATTGTAAAAATAAGGACAAGATTAAAATTTATTTTGACGTAAAAACTGAACATAAACAAAGTGAATCACTACGTATAACGTTTTTGGAGTTGAATATACATCCATATCGTACAATGATCAAATTTATAGCAACTACACCTACCAACAAACTACCTTCGTGTAATAACAATAAGCTCAGATGTAAAATGTTCGTCTTACTCAACCATCTCATTTTATGGCAAAGCAAGATGGAATCCTAACAATACAAATAAGTGTAAAAGCTGAATGGTAAGCATAAACTTCAAAAAAAAACACACAATTCTAAACATTTCGTACAAACAAGAAAATTAAGTGCTCCACAAACAACAAGAAGATCTGCAACGTTATCAAACAATAAAAACGCCCAACAAGATAATCAACAACCGAAGAGACAAAATTACCACTTATATTTATATGTGGTGTTTACAACCTAAAATTTCTAACATATATGTCGGTTGTACAAGGTAATGATTAACACTTTATCAAATGAATAGAAATTACACATGTCATACTAAAAACTATGGCATGGTTATAAAAATATCGAAAGATAAAAATACTAAATTTTATTTCCAACATAAGCAAGATATGAAAAATTGCATTTGAACCCTCACACGTTAAACACGAAGTAAATCAATCTTTCAATTAGCATAGATTTGGGTGCCCCAAACACCAAAGCTATAGGACTTTAAGATGTGTTAAATGTGTTGAAGAACATCGAACAAATAAATGCAAAATAAAAAGTGAAATACAAGTCATACAAGGATCATCGAAAACCAAGGCTATAAGAACAAAAGGTTAGCTATAAAAAACAACAACTCAGCAATCAACATAAAGCACAGAAAAATCCAAATCAATGGTAGTTAAACTAAAAACTGTAATTTTTAAATTGCAATAATAACACAATTCTTAAATATCGCACTTCAGAGTACCAACGGTTTAAAGCAGAGCAGCCAAAAAGCTAAAGCATATATTCGGGGCGTTTAAAAATAATAGCATCATATAATGGCATCAAATGTAGGTGCAATGCTGCGAGTACAGGTGTGGACAAAAGGTGGGCAGAGATATATGGTGGGAATTCTTTGGAAAGAGGGACTGGCTGCTTCGGACATCTCTTCATCTACGCGAAGTCAATAACCATGCATGGAAACGCACCATCGTGTCATAGAACCGTGTTTCGCTAAATATTCGAGTTTACAAGTAAAAAAGTTCTGCTAAAAAAGGCAAAAATAGAGAGTGTCCGACAAATATGAGCAACTTTACGGAAACTGCTGAAAAGTTGGCACAAGCTTATAGGCATTAAAGTAGAATAAAGGATATGGGGTAGTGTCAACTTCTAGTCACCCAAATGTCAACCTCCGCTAAATAACAAACGAGGCTCTGGCGAAAACCATCGAAGGGTATAACCCAATGATCAAAGGTAACGGGGTCCCGACGTTGGTCCAATAATCCACACAAGGTAAGTTGATTCAGAGCAGAAATAGGAGCCTCGAAATATGACAGTTTCAACGGAAGCGACCGGCGAGAAAACGAACAAGAATGGGATGCTGGAATATTAAAACACTGACAGGAAAAGAAGTTGAATTAATAGAGGAAATAAACAAATACAAAATTCACATTTTAGGGATCACTAAAATAAGAAGAAGAGGACAAGGGATCAAAACACTAGACAGAGGATACATACTAAGATACATTGGAATACCATTCGAAAATAGAGCTAAGGAAGTAGTGGTAATGATGACCAATAGAGAGACAAAGGCATAAAATTTAACCTGTATTGATCATAACTATATCAAAAGTTTCTTTTATGCAATCAGTTAATGAAAAATAACAGTTTTATTGTAAGGAAACTCTTACCTTCAGTCGATAGGTATCATAATATTGCTTAGAGGTACATGAAATAAGTATCATATTATCTACCTTATCAATTATCAAGACACTCAATAGCATTTTCTTCCAATTTCAAGTGATTAAAATGACATGGCTATTATTGAGTTCCTAACTTCTGATGTTTATACGTTCATTGGCGTTCATCGACAAATAGGAGATCTATGGTAACACCTATGTAATGACAAATCTGCTTGACCAGACTCTGCATAGTCAGCTTTTGATAGCCACAAATAAATAGCATTAATCACGTGTAGATAAACTTATTCGTGCCAATTGCTGGAATTTTCCTTGTGCAAGTCTATCACATCATCTATGCTTTGTTTGGGTAGAAAATGTGCCCAAAATGGATTCCATGTATTGACTGCTGAAATAAAACATAATGGAAAGAAGATTTGCGAAATTTTTGCTTGAATTCGAAGATAAAGATAATGCCTAAATAATAAAGAGAAGCTTTCTTTGAAAAATCAAACAAAGAAATATCACATGTAACAGAAATTGTAAAAGTGATCTTAATGAGAGATCTAAACGCCCGAGTGGAAAGTCAAATAAGAAATGGGATAAAATAAATATTTAATTAAAACACAATTAACCAAAATGGTGGACTACTAATACAACTACGTGCAGATCATAATTTAAGAATATATAACACATATTTTAACCTCTCAGCTAAATACAACAGGGTTAAAGTCTATAATTTATTACATAATATATAACAGAACAATAAAATCAAAACAAATATTAACCATAAGAACTTTAAGTGGGCACAGATTATTGCTAAGAAAATTAAAGATGTAAATACAAAAAAAAACAAATTAAGGACAGAGAACCAAGAAGACGGCGAAGAAAAACTGGAAATAGAGCTGTTACAAGACAAAACAATTTATGTTATTGACTCAGAAGTATGGGTGAAGTTCTTCGAGGAATTATATAAACCCTGCGATGGGCGCGGTATCTCTCAGATACCAACCCAGGTACTTTTCCTGGCGCCACCACCCCGAAAGTAAGGGGATGGGCAAACCTTTTAGGCATGTTTCCCCGTCTCCCTCTTCTATAACTCGGTGCTTGTTTGACTACAGAACTGTTAACATCCCTCGCACAATTTATCATTGTATCACTCGGATACACCGCGCCTGATATGGTAAGTTTTTCTAATTTTCAATTTTTATGTTATTTACCATACAAACACTTTATATTAGTAATGATTGTTTATTTACCAATAACTTTTTCAAACAATATGTTAATGTAAAAGCCCATTTGTATCTGTCAGATACCCGCGCCCACTTTTGAAATAACAGAAAAGACTTTTTTGACCGCAATAAGCCATCAGATTTAGTTCAAAAACTGCATCAACTTCTACTGTCTTCTCCAGAGGATCCTGAAATAGATGAAAATTACGATGGAGAACCAGATACAGACGCTGGCTCCGGATACGGGGTCTGAAAGTGATGAAGAATTAAACAATTCAGAATATTTCACTGCAACAAAGCAGAAAGGTAATAAAATAATTAATTTTTGGAAGTGGAAAAAACCCATTATCAAAAGTAACAAAAATTTTGGTATGTTTGCCTGGTATTGCCGGGAAAGCAAGAAACATTCAAAGCATTTGTCAAACATGATCATGTTTGTTTGATGACAAAGTCATCAATGATATAATAAAATATACTAATAAATACATGTCCATAATTAGGCCGAATTTCCAAAGAGCACGCGATGCTAAATCTCAAACGACATAGAAATCCGGGCTTTCATAGGTCTTCTTTATCTTGCTGGGGTTTACAAGGCTAATAGATTAAACTTTGTGTAACTCTAAACTTCCACTGACAAATTTAAGTTGACAATAAGTTTAAAGATATTTAAATTTATAATGCGTTGTCTTAGATTCGACAATCGAGATGACCGAATAGAAAGAAGGGGCCAAGACGAACTAGTAGCGATCAGGGACATAATCAATTTTATAAACAACTGTAAGGACTGCTATTCCTTAGGTGACAACGTCACTATTGATGAAATGTTAATAGGATTCGGGAAAAAGTGTCTTTCGCCAGTACATACCGTCTAAGCCTAGAAAATACGGTATTAAAATTTACAGTTTGGTGGATTCTAAACTATCTTATACGTACAGCTTAGAAAAGTTGTCCGCGGTTGGGACACTTAGAAAAAACTAACCCCAAATTCCAAATGAGCTCAAAATTACAAAAGGCCGTCCTATAAACTCAACCTTGTTCGAGTTCAGAAAGGAAGGGACAATGGTTTCATTCGTACCTAAGAAAAATAAAAATGTAATACTACTGTCAAGCATCCATAATGATAATGAAATTGACGAAGAAACCAGGAAACCTGAAATAATAAAATATTACAACTCCACCATGGGTGATGTAGATGTTGTTGACCAAATGATCAAAACATACAGTATCTGTAGGAACTCCTAACGTTGGACAATGGCAGCGTTCTTTGCTGTACTGAATATAGCAGATGTAAATTCAATGATCCTGTATGCAGGAAATCATAACTTTTATAGACAAACTGTTTTGAAGAAACTTGCTGAGGAACTAATTGAGGGTCATATTGTGAAAAGAACTGATGACCCAGACGGGCTTCATACCGATTTAAGAAAAAAAGTTGCTGGCCCAGAGCTCCAACCAAGATCAGCACGAAACGAATTATCAGGGGGGGACAAGAAAAACATCAGCACCAAAGAGTAAACGATGCAAGGCCTGCCAGTTGGGGAAAAGAACAAGCCTTACTAAATGCCAGGGTACGATATGTCAAAAACATATTTATTAGAACATTATTTCAGTTTATGAAGTAATTGCAACGATGTAAATTCTTAACGATTTGTTTAAATTTTTTTCATTACATGTATTGAAGTAACTATTTTCCTATTTACATGTGTATTACTACTTTTTACTCTGTACATTCCGCTTTTAGTTTCATATTATTTTTTGTTTTTATTTTTTCCAGCATGTGTATGTCTAAAAAAATGTTTTCCTATACTTTTTATAATGGTTCCTTTATAGATAATTTTTAATTACGTAATAAATTTTATTTTAGAAATAATCCTGATCTTATAATTATTATCCAATTTTTTTTCTTCCTAGATACTCTAACATTCTGATAATAAATTTAAAGCTTTAAAAATATATCAAAAACACATTATATTTTAATTAAAACCAGCTCCAAAGATTACTAATGAAGACTGCCGAGATATGTGAAAGATAGAATATAAAAATATCGGCGCAAAAAACTAAATGTAGAATAATAAGCAAAGAGACAATAAGATGTAAATTACGAATTCAAAACAAAATTATAGAACAATTATCATTCTGTAATTACCTAGGACTTAATATAACCAGCTATATAAACCGCAAACATCGAGTAATGCCTCAAGTTTTAAGACATCTGCCGCATTAAATACCATAATATGGCATAGCAAATACATAAGTACAAAGGTCAAAAGTCGGATTTAGTAGTCTAAGATACGGCCAATATTAAGATACAGAAATGCAGAATCAAGGGGAGATACACAAAAAACTAGACAGATGATGAAAAAAGCCTAGATGAAAACTCTAAGAAAGATGAAAAACACGAAAAGAATAAAAAGCGATGATATAAGAAGCCAATGCAACATACAACCAGTAAAAGAATGGATTGCGGTTAGAAGGAGCGTGGAACAACCAAATTCAAAAAATGAATGGAAACCGCTTAGTACGGATAGCCAAGGATAAATTGCCGATGGGAAAACGACTACCTAAAAGACCAGCAAGAAGTCATTATAATAATGGGGAAGAATAGGAGCAATCCTATAATGAAGAAGGAAGAAGATGATCCTTTTTCGCCAAACTGTTAGTAGTTACAATTCCTAGATATGCTATTGTGACCCAGAGAATAAGCGACAATTAACAGAGTACAAGGATAAAAACTCTTCTAACTAGAAAAAAAAGCGACAACATAAACTATATTCAAGATATAAACACTTTGAAAGAACTTCGAACTTGATTGTAGCAATTTAAACTTTGGACTGAAGGAGTTTTTCAGAATCACATTGCCCGTCCTCACTGCAGTCGACAATTATAAAACACCACACAGCATGAAATTTTGCAATATCTTATCGCATTCTCCCCTTACAATTTTTTTCTTCTGAAACTGAAGGAAAACCCGAAGAAACAGTGTTGTACTAATGATAGGAAGATGCAAGTAGCTATGATCGTTTTGTTAAAAATTAGAGAATATTTATATACCTTATCTCTTAATAAAGTTAACATAAAGGACGCAAAACTTGTTAGTAGAAAAACGCTCACATAGTATCAATTTACACCATATAGATATAGACTAGGTTTCATCTTTACTCTTTAACTGTTTAATCTTTCTTCACTCACTAAATCTTCGTTCCCCACGTCGGCTATAGACATCAAAAACAGAAAACTTTGATAAACTTTTTACCAAATAATTTGCTTCTATTATTCCATAACATAATTTCAACAGATTACAAACGCAATGTAGAGTATTACTAATTTCTCCAAACGGCTCCCGGGGACGCTTCTGCAATAATTTCATTGGCGCCTGCTCCATGTCTGCAGCCGCTCGCGAGTTCGCTGCTTCTAATCAAGTAATTAAACCAGCTGTGCCGGCTTGTATCGCTATTAATCTCGCTCTGAAACAAGATGCAATTTCTACAATAATTTGCGGCTGTTAGTCTATTATGTAGCGCCTACATTCGAACAAACAACCCCCCATTTATCGTAATTCCAAAATCAATAGGGTGTGCGCGTTGATTAGGCGGAAACGCCGCTCCGCAGATAATTTCGCTCGAGTGCATCCAGGTTGCTGGAACCCAAGATGCGCGATAAGGAGGAAGTCCGCAAAACTAACCGAATAGAGCAAAACACTCGCGTCTGTTATAGAAGCCCACGAAAAAACTTCTAGGGCGCCGTCTCGGGACAATTTAGGTCGTGAAGAATCTTTAAATGATTTCATATGATAATTCAGAAGAAATGAGTAACAACAATGGTTGTATCTAAATAAAAATTAAACCGCCCCAATACCCCCAAAAGGCAGGTAGATTTCGTAATATAACGATTTGATGTAAGTTTAATCAGAATTTAATGCGAGTTAAGCATAGTTAAGCGCTCCTTTCATGAATTTTGCTGATTACTGAACTTAGTCGAAACATTAAGGTAAGGTGATATATATAATAATAATGGTAGGGCTCTAACGCCCCGCGTGAACGTAGGGCCTGCGAACTGAGAGGTTAAAGCTCTCATACGTTCGCTCTCTCTGCCCGGTCGTTGCGCACCATCTCTGGTGAGGGGCAGTGTGGCAAGCACCACGCCTTGTTCGAGTGAACGCAGATACTTAATTATTTTCAGTTATTGAGTAAGCCACCCGCCAAACATCAGAAAACTGCGGGAATGGAACCCGGGACCATTCGCTCCGCAGCCTATGCCTCAACCATTGGACCACGCTTGCAATAAGGTGACACAGACGTACTAATTATAAAAACTTTAAAGTTTTTAGAATGATGCCAAATTTAGTTCAGTTCGTGCATCCAAACAAAGCGGACGTGTTGTGTTAGATATATCTGCATCGAGTTCGAGCATTAGTGACCTCAAGTTCGACAAAATCAAATAAGTGAAGGTCATAAGACCGATTCAGGTAGCTGGGAGCAGTACGGAAGGTTTTATTTTTATTATTATTGTATTGTTTAGTTATAAAACTCAATCAAAACTCTCGAACGCTCCAATAATGGTCACACAGCCAATACAAGTAATAAATATGCAAAATACTATGTACTATAGACAATCTTGGTCAAATCAACAACAATATTATCAACAGCAGCAACAATAAATATTAACCAAATGCTACCACTTATAATACAAAAGGAACATAAATGGCAAAATGTGAGTCTCAATAGTAAGAAAAGAATACACACTTTGGAAATGGTTGCTGACAGTACAGAAAGTTATTGGCTGAGTAGTAGATATAACAAATTAATAGAAAACAACAAAGTTCAAAACATAAAACCGCTTATCAGAATGCTTAAAAACTTAACACAATACAGCTGTACTCTTAAATCAAGTAGCAATAGTTAGGTTAAAATGCAACGAAAAACTTAAAAACTATATTAAAGTCTTACAAGTACATAACACTAAATTTCACACGTGTAAACCCAAGAAAGACAGAAATTTTCATGTTATACATATATACCTTCATTATGTGACGCAAACGATAAAAATGCATTATAAAAAAACTACGCAAGATAAAATTCTTTTTCATTGTGATGACGAATAAGTGGAATTCAATGCATTATGTTTTTAAAATGACTGCCTTCACCAGAGATGGCCATTTCAACCCTTTTCCCGAAACTCTTAATTGCGGCTTTCCTAATGTCCGCCGAAATAGCCAGAACCTTTTTTTGGGATTCTTGAGTTCGTCGATGGTCTGGGGTGTATTCTGATAAGTCCCAAAAGATAAAATCACATGGGTTTAAATCGGGAGGACTTGGGAGCCACTCGATGCCATCTTCTGTCTTACGGAGGGCATTCAAACTTATCATCCTCTTTCCAAAAGACTTCTGTGAGGATGTCAGATGCCCCAAGTCCGATGGACGGTGGTTCCATTGTTGAAATCAGTATAGGTTAACTTGGCTTTTGTCTCTATCTCAATTGGAGTAAATTTCCCGAAAACTTCTGTGCAATAAATTTCTTCATTTACATATTTTGTGAGAAACAGTGGACCGATAATTCCATAGTGGGACACTGCACACCATACCCTAACTTTTTCTGGGTGAAATCGACGAACTTCGGTCAAATGCAGGTTTTCGCTACCCCAATGTCGGTAATTTTATTTGTTGACATCGCCATCTAGTTGAAAATAGACCTCATCCGTGAAATAAACGTGCTTTATGTCCAACTTTTTGGTCCAAACCGTCTCCATGATGACTTTTGCAAAAACGAATCTTTTGCCAATAGTGACCTTGGTCAGAAGCGTTTGCATTTGAATCTTATACGGAAATAGATTCAATTTCTTAGTAAGTAGCTCATACCAAGTTAAGCTGCGCCTTTAGAGACCGATGTTGTGGACTCTTGTTCTAAGGTCTCGAGGGTGATCGGAGTGACTGGTCTGCCGGTTCTTAACAAATTATCATCCAGTACACTTCCTTTCTCTCCAAACCTTTCAATCAGACTATTGTAACATAGTAAAATAAACAATTAAATTATAGAACAAATTTTATCGTGGTATTTTTTACCTTGCTATTGTAGAGACAGACAAGGTAATAAAAAACTATTTTGCCTTTTACTTAAAAAAATTTGGAGAGTAAGGGGTGGCGCCAACACTCAAATGTCAACCTCACCTGCACGCGGTACCCTCTGCTAGATAACAAACGAGGCTCTGACGACCTAGCGTCCGGAGGTATAACTGGACCCCAGTTGTCCCGAGGTAACGGAGCCCTTCACGTCAGGCTAATCACCCACTGAAGGTATCACGATTCAGAGAAACTCACCGAGCCTCGGATTAGGACAGACCAACAGACGACGCCAGCCGCTAAATAGGACACGATTTGGCATATGGAACATTACCACCCTCACAGGAAAAGAGAGTGAAATTGTGGAGGAAATGCAAAGATACAAAGTAGATGGGAACAACAGGAAGAAGAACAAAAGGGAGACCTAGGAAAGAATGGATGGACAATATCAGGGAAACAGCTGAGGAAAAGGGAAAAACCATAGAACAAATCCGGATCCTTTCCAGGAATAGAAGATTACATAAAGATTGGCTCAATACCCCAACACCATAAAGGAGAAGAGAAAGAAAGAAAGAAAGACTTAATCATTACAAGAAAAATTTTAAAAACCTGCTTTAGAGACCGCGTTGAGAAAGAGTCTTTACCCATAGTTTTTCTTAATCTTCAGAGGGAAAAAACAAATAAATAAAGAGAGTAACGAAACATTACCTAATCATTTTGAAATTTAAAAAACTTTTTAATTTCTAATCTATTATTTTTAATTTTGCAACTACAAGTTGCAAATTTAACAAAAACAAATAGACTATTACCTAGCGGACTCAAATATTGGTATTTTATTTTGGAAAGCTGTCAGTGGTTCTAATTAAATGAGCTTTTAGACAATCACCACCATTACAACACTAATTCAAAAGTTTGTTGAAAGAGAAAATTAAAGATGCCAGACAAACAAGAAAATAATATTAAGCGTGCAAGGCGAAGTGTCGCCGATCAACCGCGAATATCCACCAAAATATGGTCTTTTGAATTGGCAATCTTTTGCCGTTTGTTATATTTTTGCTTAAAAAAATTAGTGGATCTAAACTCTTCACCCTGAAGACCACAAGCATGTTTTTGGAGAAAACTATGAAAATGGGGCCACAGCCCATGCTGCTAAAGTTACAATAAATCTTCTAAGGCAGCACTTTCCCAATCGCATCATCTCAAAAAATGGTGATGTGGGACGGTCATCGCGTTCGGCAGATATTTTCTTTGAGGTTATCTCAAAACAGAGTTACGTTGACAATCCCCAAATAATTGAAGGTATAAAAGAAAACAACCACCAAAAAATATGGTTATTAAGAAAAGGCATTTTCTGGATGTAATTTTCCACTTAAATTTAAAAAACTACAAAAAAGCTTTTATGTTATGTTTATTTGTTCTATTTTGTTTGGAAGTTACACAACAAATAAAATGACCCAAAAATTTTACGGCACGCAACTAAATTTTCTGAACTGCAAATTATGATAAAAAAAATTAAAGGAACAGATATATCCGTTAATTACTGTTGTCAATAAACTAGTCTAATAACTGAACATGCAATGTTGCATGGTTGCAATATGGAATGCCAGCGGCCTATATCTATAGTTGAACAAAATCGACATCATGTTAATGTGGGAGTCGCACGTCTTTAATATAACCCACATTAAAATACCAAACTATTGTATTTATTATGAAGTACACCCCAGAGAAAAATCCATGAAAGAATAGCAATTATTATTAGACAGAAAATCGAACATTAGAAATTACAACAACAATGCAATTACTTGCAAGCTACTAGGATTGTCCTACCAGTCGCTGATTATACCAGCACTATGCTGTACAGCCAAAACATAATAATGGTGAAAAGCAACAATACGCGTAATATTTTAAAATCTTAAGAAATAAATTTACTTTCGGTGGTGATTAAATCATCTACAAGGTGACCCAAAGAAATATGTAATGATCTTAATCCTTTTCATATGAAAAAAGATGAGACTAATTATTTTTATATGACCTGATAGAGAAAAAGAATCCAAATCATCAAATTGTGGATACTTTCGGACAAAGACTTAACATGAACGTGCAAAGCATACAGGGCTAAAATGGGCAAAAACTCAACCATTGGTCGGCGAAAAATAGAACTTCAAGAACAGAGGAAGCGATTGAACAAACCAAATACACACTTCTTCAAAAATCAGCCCTCAATATCAAAGAGGCAGTTATATAAAACACTTATTAGCTTAAGATTAACATTGCACAGAATAGTAAAAGAAGACAAGCTTATTTCCTTATAAAATGCAAGTACAGCAGCCAATAAGCCCTGGAACTGTGTCCCAAAGATTTGATGTTGCTAAGTTTGGTCAAATAATATAGAACAAGTTTGTGGAACATAAATGCACTTAGTTTTCTGATGAATAACATTTAGACTTAAATGATTATGTAAATAGATATAATTACCGGATTTGGAGCAGTTGTGTGCCCTCTACATCCAAAACGTTTAACTATATGGTGTGCCTTCAGTTATTTAAAGCCCAATTTTCATTACAAATACCACCAACTCACAAGTTTACCACGAAAAAATCCTTGGTAAATTTTTTAAACAAGTAAGGCAAAAATGTTTGATGAAAGATTTTTAGGTTCCAACAAGATGGCGCTGGTCCACATCAAACTGAAGATAATTTGAATGCTATTTCTGATCATTTTGACGACAGAATAATTGCTTTGGATTCCAAAAACGTTACAGGAAAAGGTACCGAGTGGCCATCTTATTCTCCCGATTTGAAGTTTATTTTTCCCATTCTCTTCATTATCAAACTTAATTGTAACGTTATTTCAAGGGGTCTGTGTGCATAATTCAACGTTTCGTCATCCACTTTGATGCCATTATTTAGAGACTGGAATTAATTTTTTAGTCAGTATCTCAATCTGCTTACACCCCAGCGAGAATTATAAGTGGAAAGAAAAGGCTGGCTTCGGCATGTTCTGCTTTGCTATTTAGAGGATCTGAAGTGACGTAAAATAATGGAGTATAAAGAACAGACTTATTTAACAGTTACGTATAAAATATGATGTCAGCCACAACTTTTAGCAAAATTATTCATAAATGTAACTCTATTTCAACAATTACATTTAGCCCTAAAATCATAGCAAATTTATTAACATTTTCTTCAAATAGTCCCAAAGAAAATATCTAATAGGATTAGATCACAAGACTATTATGACCAATCGACGCCATCTTTATGCAAAACAACACGACTAGAAAATTTGGTTTAAAGCAAAGTGCTGTTTGACATGTGGCTCCATCTCGTTAAAACCACACATCATTCAAGTTCAAATCGTTGATTTCATAGAAAAAAAAGTTATTTAGCATCTCCCGACAACGTACACCATTGACAGTAGCAGCATTGCCAACTTGTTCCTCCAGTCTACAATCCACACCATACTGTGCACTTTTGTAGATAAATTGGTTTTTGTAAATAGCACGTGGGATTTCACTACTCCAGGTGCGACAATTTTGACCATTCACAACGCCATTTAAAGATAGATGCGCTTTATTTATTGCTCAATATGAGTGTTTTTTAATAAAAATTAGCATAATCTGGTGCGTTCTCTAAAATCAAATTCATAAACATACGGCGTTTCTGGTGAACTTTGGTGGACTTTGCCGTGTGTTTAGACATCAACTATATAAATGAACAAGTTTTAAACGGGATGGGATTTAAGATCTGAAGAGAATAATTACAGAATTTTTAGAAGTCGACGACGTCTGAAAAATATTCTTAGGCAGATTTCGTAGAAAAGCTACTTGAGACTCGCTTCACAACAACGTCGAAATCACTTAAACCTTATTCAAGATTAGCTAACATAATGAAGAAAAAACGACAGTAAGTCATCTCGTTTGAATTTTTCACTCAGAAGACAACAGTCAATTGATTTTTATTAAAGGCGTGGAAATTCCTCAAGTTTAAAAAGGAAAATATCTAAACTCCTTCTGTATAACAAGTTAGCATGTAAGCTACATGTAATAAAAAAGGAAAAGAAATAGTCAGTAAAATATATCTCTATAAAAAACAAACTTTTGATTTAAAAAATTATCTTAGACCCTTTTCGAAATATAGACTGGAGTCATGAGGTTATTCAAATAATGAAATTTAAGCGTAATACGGAGGTTTAAATCAAAAGGATGAAGACAATTAGCAAATGCATGACGGTGTGTGAACAAGGATACTCTCAAAAACGATCTAAATATTTTATTTATGTTAGAAGAAACTCGCCATACAGTTGCACACCAACATCAATTGAAACCATGTTCA
Organism: Sinelater perroti; assembly: GCA_036346155.1. Lineage (NCBI taxonomy): Eukaryota > Metazoa > Arthropoda > Insecta > Coleoptera > Elateridae > Sinelater > Sinelater perroti. The sequence goes on along the minus strand of JARFIY010000254.1, from coordinate 16,307,078 downwards.
TATCTATCAATAGAAATTTTACTTGCAGTGCTTTACAAAAATTAAGTCGATTTTGGTCTTAATAATGCCTCCAGTGTTAACAGTTTAAAATTTGAAGAAACTGAAGGTGTTAAAGATGTTTCGAGATATGGGTCTACTCGTACTGTTCATACATCAAAGAATATTGAAAAAGTTCGGCGAAGTATGTATTAAAATCTCAGCATCTTTATCTATATTTAATAAGGACATGCAACGAAAACCGTACAAGATACAGTTGACTCAAAAACTTTAGCACAAAAGTTATGAGCATGTAGCAATGCTATACTGTAACTTGGTAACGAAAATAAGCATTTTTTTGAAAACTTATAACGTATTTTGACTTATTTGTCTATGTAGTAAAAAAGAGGAGGAACCGTTACATCTACGTCGAGTAACTGGTACGCGATTTCTTTGTTTAACTTTGTTTTAAGATGATTCAGAACACGATAGAATCTTAAAAGAATCAAACTTTTGAGAAAACTATGCCCTCCAAAGCCCATCATTCTAATCTCATAGATTGAGATCTGGGCTACCATAAAGACAATCCTCTGCTGTTAGAAAATTGTGAACCCTTTTCATAAAAATGAATGTCAGTCCCTCTCTATCATAACATACTTCCCATCAAACCTGAATGATGACTTCACTGAACCCTTGGTATTAGCTGAACTGCTTCTTTGGACAGCCTAGCGGATACTTTGCCATTTTGTTTATTGCAAGATTCCTCTATAATAAAAATTTTTCATAAATAAACAAAATTTTTCTGCGGCTATTATGCGCCTATTCAGTCAATAACCTCTTTGCTTTTCTTCTCCTACCTTTCTTCAGAGCATGTGTCAACAAATGTGCCTTTTGTATGCAACTAGTCTAAGTGCTTTTGAAAATTTGCATTTTCCGAGGCGTAATCTACTGCTTGCAAACAGGATTTTATTTAATTTGGGCACTTCTGGCTTAACTCATTAAACAATTTTGTAGCCCGACACAAATTCCTTCTTGTTCGTATGTGTCATTATTTCCATGATGGGGCTCTTAAGTTATCCTTCGTGTAATGACACCTTTGCTTTAATCACGCCACGTTAGTAGTAGTCAAGAAGATTCTAGTTGAAACTAAAAGATGGGCAAACGTCGAGGGACTAATAGTAACACAAATTATTGTAAAGCCATACCTAGGCCTTCCTTATTTTGTAGAGTGAGAGAAGTTTTGCTGAAACACGCACTCTCGCCCAGCAGTCATCTTCCCTATCCAGGGCTTGACAACAGCTGTCGGCGGTCACCTTCAGACCTTCCACAAAGAAGTGAGGTACCATAACAAGGCAGGAAACTTTTATGCAAGACGATAGGCACTTCAGAGGCACCTTGGAAGACCCAACGATAATCTTGGTGATTTTGGATGAAGTTCTTTTCGTCCAAAAAGAAACTCAGGAAACCAAAATTGTCATTTAGGAGTGTTTGGCTTTTAACTTCCTGTCCATCTTGTTTTCTTCAGTCAACAGTTAAAAATTTCTCAGGACAAGAAACTTGTTAGCTTTTGCTAGACTAACTGTAGACCTCGCCATGCCCATTTCTTTTGCTACGTCAGTCATGCTCCGCCCAGGATCCTGATCGATCTTTCAATTGGCGGACGAATTCATAACTTCTTTTGCAATCGTCTTGCTTGCTGTGAATTTCCCTGTCCGCAGCTACCTCCTAGTCAAATTTCCTGTACTTTTTAGATACGTCATAAACTTGAGTCTTTTTATAGCCAAACCACCCAATAACTTCTTTCAGCGATCTTCCAGCGCGAAGCGATTTGATTATAGCAACTCTGCGGCCGTATTATCTGCTCATTTTGTTGACAATCGTTGACAAACGCATCCGCCTAATATAATAACCTAAAAATCCGGATTTACCTTGACGACTCCGCACACAGTTAATAAAAAAACATTTTTAAAAATCCTAAAATATTTTGTCACGTTTTTTCATTAATAGCCATTTCAAAAAACTGCTTAGCCAGCAATATTTTATTAACGTTTATATTGCTTAGCCTCCAACAGAAGAATTAATTGCCCTTGATATGATTTATTTAGGGAGGAAAATTAAATTTAGGGGCTTTTAATTAACTTCCACAAATGAGTAATGAAATAAATATTTCGCGAAAAGTACTAAGAGCAGCTAATTAAGAGGGCCGTTAAATAATTTATGCCCTAGCAAATAAACTAAATTTTAATCACGTGTAAACCTCATTTGATTGTTTTAATTAAGGCCTTTCTTAATTAAAACCGCAGCTGCTTTAGCTTCTTTTAAAAACAAACTAATAAAATAATTTTATGCTTTTTGATAAGTTAGCTCTGTATATAGCAAGAAACTTTGGATGAAATCTTATAAAACTTAAAGTAGGGCTAAAAGTTTAATTATTACTGTGCACCAGTTTATTACTAAAGCTTATACATATGTTCAAGCAATTAATTCAGAGTTCGCTTGTGCATTTATATAGCTATTGCTGTGACAAATACGAACTATCAAATTAAAAACAAACTCATACATTTAGTATGTATTATTTACAGGATGGGTAAAAAATAACTATGCATTAAGACTTGGTAATAAAGTCTTTTAATACAAGTTTACCAAAACAAATTCTACGTAAGAAAATGAATGGCAACGCCAACAAATTTCCTCAAATTACCCGTACCTCTAAGTGCGTGAGGTAAAAATTATATGGAGTGGAATCTGGACTTCTTGAAGGCCATTTATGAGGTCCGGATCTTGAAAAATTTTGACGCAACCACGCAACCATATTAAGGGCAAAATGAGGTGATACATGATCCTGCAGGAAAACGACACCAATGATATCCCAGCCAGATACTGTTGGCTACATCTAATCTTCAAACATCTGAATGTAGCATTCATGGTGTCACTCTGCACCACACAGTCACATTTGGTTGATTTTGGATTCTTTCAACCATCATTTCGGAATCGCCATTATTTGACACCCAGTAATGGCAGATTGACGAAACCGCTGACATGAAATACGGCCTCGTCATTAGATAATGTTTGAAAAAATCTTTATTTTCATTTAACATTGAATTCTGCGGTCACAGTCTGTAGGTTTTAGCTCCTGTGCGTAATAAACACAGGCGAACACTGTACGTTTTGTGTATTTTCGCAAGCTCACTAAAGTTGATTTTTGCGGGCTGCGGGTCAGAATTTCCCTGCACTCGTCACGTTCTCCACAAATGTATGGATGTACATAGATGGGCGGTCATATCTTCTTACATCGTTCACTGAGGCTGTGATCATCAGATTTGCATGACACTTTTGTATTGTCTTCGGACGTAGTGTCGGATTCCTTCCTTTCACACGAAAATAATGGATCTTAGCTCGCTCCTGAACAGTCAAACTGTTGTCCATCTTTCTTTACGTTACTGCCCTTTGCGCTCGATGCCTGTATCATCGACATACAATATACGTGATCCTATTTAGTATCATTTATTTAGAGACTCCAATGATACTACAAGATTTACAGCAAATTTTTAATGTCCAATTATTTTTTACCCACTCTGCCTTTTGTGTTTATTATAATAATTCCATTGGTTCTACGTGTGAAAAACGTGCAATCGTAATTTGAGTTTTCTTCATTCAGTTACGAATTCTTGTACAAGAATACAAGAAAGTAAAACAAATAAAAGCGACATGAAATGTCCAGATATAAATGTTAACAACTCAAACAACAGCATTATTACTTTAATAAATAATGAGCGATTCGAATACAAAACGAAATGACTATTTCCCACTTTTTGAAACATTCTAAAAACACGAATAAAACAATTATTTTTCTACATAATGTCTCAATGGATAAGTTGTTTGGTCCCGTTACTGTAATATAAAGATAGTTGTGACGCCAGTCATCAAATCTTTGTCCTCCAAGTGCTTCTTTTAGTGGTCCAAACAAATGATAATTGTAGAGCGATAAGCTCTGAAGAGGGTGTTCCGGACGTGTCCAGGACAAACCTTCAATTTTTAGTTAAATTTGGGCCCCTACGTGAAACCGGGCGTTGTCTTGAAACAGGATAATGTGTCCAATTGGATTTGTTTTGTCCTAAACTTGGCAGAAGCAATTTTAGCAATCCATAATTAATGGTCGTCCTTGAGGAAGCAGTAAATGATGCAATATGTTTCCTCAATCGCACTGGTCTTTCGATTACGCCAATTGTCTGTATTTTCAACGCGTCTCGTTCTCTTAAAAGTAGTTTATACCGCACGTACACTGAAATCTTCTTGAGGATGTTATTTCCAAGTTATGCTTTAAGACTTTTCAAAATTTTCGAGGGTTATCCCATTTGACATAAAACTTGATAATAATTCGTTGTGCAACTTCTCGTCTTAAGTTATTAAAATCAATGAAAAAGATTTCAATGACAACGCCATATTCATAAAACTTCTTCTAAATCTTCTAAATCCTCTCCTAATTCCATATTAGTATTCTTCTTTTTGATACTGTACCATCAGTTTTTGGTTTTTTGACGTGGACAAAATAGGTATAATAAACTAATATACAAAATATACTGGATAGATGAGGTGTTGGTAAAAGAATAGAAGGCAAAACTACTAATTGCAGGGAAAATAGAGAAAGTGGCAAAAAATGAAGTATTAGAAATTTAAATGCTAGCAATTGAGGAAGTGAGATGGAAAGGGAAAGGCCAAATTGACAAGTACAGATACACTTTATTTTATAGAGATAAAAGTATCTAAGGTAGTAATGGGACTGAATTTATGATAAGCAGGAAATTATAAACACGTATATTAAAACTCAAAAGAATGGAAGGAGTACTATCTAAGAATAAAAAACGAAATGTGTATGCATCAACTGAAGAGTCGAAGGAATTGTAGTTCCAGCAGGACGGCGCCACCTGTTATACAGTTTGAACAATGGTCGATTTACTGCTACTGGTCACATAGTTTCATAAAATGCCATCAACTGCCCAGCAGCAGCAAAGCTCAAGGTCTACGCTAGCAAGCTAATCAGACTTCCCAATATGTTCTAATGTTGTAAATTATCTAATTTCATAATTAAATTTGTGCTAACTATTACCATATCCATTGCTATTGCCAGGCTACTCATTTTTTATTTCTTTATTTCTGTCTTCCTTTTCCATCTCACTTCCGAAATTGCTAGTATTTCAATTTGATAATCTCTCATTTTTTGCTACAATGTTCCTTTGTCGTTTTTTGGAAACTTTTCGCAAACTATACGCTTATGATTATCTTGAGTTTCGATTCTCCTATTTCTTAGAGATCTTTAATAATATACTTAATTAGTTGTTGTATAAGGTACATGCGGAAGTAATGAAACAAGTTAAAAAATTCGTTTAATTGAAGATACGTTGATATACGATTAATGTTCTTCAAAATAACTTCCATGAGCATCAATACATCGTGGTCAGTAGTTCTATTACGTATCGCAGCTCATATGAAAGCCTTAAATTAAAATTTCTTGTCATAGTAACCTACATATTTTTAACAGACCCAAATTGGTGTCTTTTCAAACATATGTTTTTTAATCGGTCAAAAACCTCAAAAACCAAACACTAAGACGTCACTCAAAGTCCAAAGTTGCTTTCTTCCTAGTCACATTGTCTTAAGTGCAAGACGTTGATAAGCACCCTACGCGTTACTCATCCTTGACGTTCCCTTCTTCTACTCTGAACGACGCTTTGTGTCACTTAAATATTATACTTTCAATAAATTATCCGTCTCGTAGGCTTTCCATATTATAGCAGATTTAATATATCATACAGAGTTTAACACGTATCGCTAATAGAATGCTCGAACAACTGTCAACTTCGCGAACGATCCGCACTCTGTAAAGGCTCAAAGCCAAATGAGCTGGGTCGGACCGTTTACCTGACATTTCCCACCAATCGTAGGCCCGAAGACTCTAAAGTTGTCTCGTTTATCTTCCATCGTCCACCTATTTTCATTTATATTATTTTTTCTATGACGCTCATCATTATTATAAATTTGTTAGTTTTTAATTATCCTTATATGCATTGGAAAAAGCGAGCTTACTTTTAAAATAAGCCTCGTATCTTTCAACTCTATATTAAATTTCGGGCAACATGTTTGTTGTTTTATTTCTAATCACATACGTGGTATCTCACACCAGTTTTACATAAAAATAACCCTGGTAAAAATGGTCGTATTTTTAACAAGCTCCCGGCGTTGACATAAACCATTTGTACGAATTTGGAATTAAAAGCTTCCTTTGAAGTCGACGATAATCCACGTCGACTCTCTTTTCAGGACGCTTCCAATTATATATTTAGCCGTCCTTATTAACCTCAATTTTGGGAAAAATCGAAAGTCCGGCTTTAGCGGAAGCTCGTTATAAGATCGCCCTTAAGCTCGCCGAGGCCATGCAGGAGCTCCACACAATAGAGCTTGCACCTCGCGGGCGCACTGCGGGAAAATTACGCGTCCGCAGGCCGGCCCGGAAATGGACGGGGCGCCCGAAACGCTTTGCTGCCCATTTTTACGAAACTGCATAAACCAGAGCGGGGTGTTTTCGCCCGTTGTAAAAAGGCACTAAAGCCGAGCGCTTCTTTAAGCCGCTGTCGGGAGTCGGAAGCGTGGCTTTCGATTACCATTGCAAATGCCACTATTGAGTGAAATTCCCTTAATTCAATGTAAATGGCCGTAAATACTTACGGACACAAAAAGCGATTCGTTGGCTAGCACATGTTGGATTATCGGGATTGCCGGGGCGAGGCGGCGAAGGCGTCGTTAAATGGAAATTTCTGAAGTGAGGCCGAGCTCTGGATTTTTACGGTCGAGCACTCGGTTGTCTGATTTAAAGCACGATTCGAATCGCGGAATGTCCCAGTGCGCTGCTTTCGCTTTCTAAACTGATTGTTAAACTTCTAATCTAATTCCTTTCAGGCTCTAGCCTCGCAGAAAATCGCGAAATATTTAATTTAAAGCCTTATTTCTTAGAGAAATCCGCCAATGGAAGTGCTCTAAAAAGTAACTTATATAATTTTACTTTTCAAAAGCTACAAATTAAATTTACTATAGCCAAAACAGAAATACGTTGTACTAAATCACATTTCCATAAAACATTCAAATTTTTTATTAAGTAGTTGCAGTAATTTTTGCGTATCCTACTCAACTTTGTTGAATGTTTTTCCAAAGTTTTAATGTATAACGAATTATTTTTAATTAATTTAAACACCCCTAAACTGTACTGACCTTCAGGCCAAATCAAGTGAGGGTAGCCATTCCAAACCGGTTTGTGGGTGGATTTTCGCAAACATAACTATCATTTTTATGGTTGCGTTGCATAAAGCAACAGAAAGTTACTACACAATAATTCTCCCAAGATGGAAGATGGCTGAAGACCGGTCCGGGGTACTCCTCCCGTAGGGAGACGCAACGAAAAATCTTCCTCGTCAACCAGTATAAATAGTTTCAATATTCATAAAAAACCGATGAAAATAGCCACCTGTTTCAATCAGAATTGCATAATATTGTTGCAGAAATAGAGAGAATAGAAATTAATATACTTAATATCAGCGAACTTTGATGACCAAAACAACAGAAAAGAACAGAGTTGATTATAACTAACGCATTTTGAAACTACCAGGACAGGTGATTTTCTGGTATTTAGATGAGCGATTACTTTTTGAATTTCTTTGGGTGTAGTCAGTTTTATGAGATCGAAAATTTCCACAAGACATTGTAGCTCGGTAATCATTTCTTGTGTTGGTACACCATCTTGAAGGCTAAATACTTCAGTCAGGTGTTGTGCAAGCAGATCGGTCTTGCCCTTGTTACTTCTAGCCCAATCTCTAGGTTTGAGAGTATTTTTGCGGATTGTGGAAGGAAGCTTTTATTACTTTCCATATTGAATTATCATAATGGTTAAGATTAGGAACATAATCTTGGAATGAGTTGTCTTGCTTTTTTCCATTTGAGCTTTGAGTTTGTTGCTTAATTGGTTGTATGTAGTTGTGTCATCTTGCTATGGTTTTTCTCTTCTCAGTGATCAGTTTTTTTATTTCTAATGAAAAGTTGGAAAATATTTCATGGGTTAAATTTCGGTGTAATATGGCTTGCTTCTTCTTGCAGGAGTGAAATTAGTTTGTTTGTAGCTTTGCAGGATCCACTAGTGATACTTTTAGGTTTATAGTTTTATTTATTTTGGTTTTGTAGACTTCGCAATCAGTTCTTGAGTTATATAGTCTGGGTATTTCTTTAAAATTTATTATTGTTGTAGCAATTGTTGCAATTGCAGGCGTATGATCCGAAGATAGGTCATAGTTCGATTGTATATCTTAAACGCCAAGGCAATACCATTTATCATAAAGAAGACCAGAAAATCTGGTATTTTGTTAGGGTCTGTCGGCCAGTACGTTGGGATACCCGTGTATAAAAATAAATACCTTTCTCTTATAGAGCTTTGGCCATATCTTTGCCCTGTAATAGTGAGACGTAATCCCCATAAGATGTTCTTCGAATTATAATCACCTCCGGGTATACATTTGGGACCAAGAGCTGAGAAGTCTGCAAAGTTTTCTTTTTACTTTCCTTATCCTATAATAAGGAAAGTAATGTAATCGGCGGAAATTTGACCTAACCAGTTTTTCACATTTCTGGACGAAATATAGCCTCAGGACACCAAAAAAGTTAGTTTGGGCCATTGGTTCGTGTGTGTGTGTGTGTGTGTGTGTTTGTCGGTCTGTCGGTAAACAGGATATCTCGAGAACCGTAAAAGCTAGAAACTTGAAATTTGGTACGCACGTTACCTGTAGGTAGGAGACACAGTGCGAAGCTTTTGGTAAAAATCTGCCGAGCCGTTTGGTCGCAAAGTCGCAAAATCGGTCGCAAAGCGGTCGCGAATCTAAACGGTTGAAGATACAAAAAATTTATGAGAATAAAAATGATTTGTTAGTATGAGATAAACATGAATTTAAAATAAAAGTTGGTAAAATAGGAACTCGAAAAAAATTGAAGCTCAGGATTTTTGATATACCGGGTGTTCATAAAATGTTTCGGAAAATTTATATTACCGGATAGATCAGACCGAGACGAACAAAAAATTACAATGAAATTTTTTGATCCGAGGTCAAATAAATAAGTTATAGCCGATTAAATATTAATTAAACGGACCAATCACAGCACGCTCGGAGAGCTTCCCTGCCGACCGCGGAAGGACGGGGGGGGGGAGTGCTTGGCCGCTAGGAGCGAGCACGCAGGCGGCGATAATGGGGAAGGCTGTGCGACCGAGCTCGCACGGTTACCTTCAGTGACGTAGTACTGTTTATTTTAATCAGCTTTCGAGTGTTGGACTTGCGCCTCGTCCTTTTTTATTTAAAATAACAAGTTCCGGGACGAGAGCAACGCAGGGCCGAGACGATGGACCCGGTATAATATATAATAATAGGATAAGAAAAGTCGTGTGATGTTCACACCAGATTTTTTTAGATTATGCCGGGGTGGACAATATACTATTGCAATTGTTATGTTGTATGATAGTGCTATGACCTTAATCGATTTGACTTGTATATTCCTCTGTCAGCATGAGCTGTGTTGTCAGAATGATTAGTGTAGTTTGATATCTGTAAGGTGGGTTTCACTCATTAGAAATATGTCTATTGCGTGTTGGTGAAGATTTTATTTCTTCTTTGTGTTGTGTTACGCCATTAGAATTCTATAGAGCTATTCTGAATGCCTTAGCCATTATTTCTTCCCTATCAACATTTTCAGCATGTCAAAGACCATGCTGTTTTAATGGATGAGTTGTTGGAACATATTTTTGAATTCTTCTAGGTATTTACCAATTATTAAATTGATGTTTACGACACTATCGTTATTCTATGCTTGGGGGAATTATTTTTTATTATTGTTAAGTGCAATGGCATAACTAGTTTTTGGAAATGTTAGATTCAAAAATGTTGGTAGGAAATTTACATTTACTGGCGTTGGTAAATAGTTAGTAGAATTGGTATCGACGCGAGTATTTTAATAGTCGATGGTAGTATTCACATTCTTTGTAGTTTGTTGGATGGAAACCCCCGCATAGAGCATACGTAGCTAGATTTCTGCTTTTCTTGCAGGTTATAGTGCTATGAAGACTTCCACATTTTACGCATACAAATGAACGGATACAATAGGTATTTGAATGGCCATATAACTGACACCTCATGCACTAAATTATGTTATTTCTTCCAAGTGGTTTGATTTGGATAGTTTTATTTCGTAAGTGGAGTACTTTGTAAATGTAATTGTTGTTAACATCAACAAAAACATATTTAATAGCGCTTTGGTTTGCCTTTGCTTAGCATTGATATTTCTCACATTATGACCTAGTTTTGTAATTTTATTCTTAATGTTTTGGATGTCCATTATGTGATGTAAGTATTTTACTACAATTCTGTAAGCTCTCTCTTCCTTAAGTTGATAAGTGTAGCAAATAAAGTTGTTTTCTAGCATAAATTTGACGAGTTCTTTGTAGGTGTCTGGGCTATTAAAATTTAATTTTAACAATGTTGTTGGCCAGACTTCTAGTAGTATACTGTTCGTCTTCTACTATATTAGCTAGTTTTTTTATTTCAGGAAAGTTAGCCACACCATAAATAAAAAAGGGGGGTTGGTAGATTCGCTTGGGTGTTATTTATACTTTTAGGTTCATCGTTGACTGGGCTCAGAATATCGTATCTATTATTCAAGTTTTCTTCTTCCATTACAGGTTGCTTATTGGAAAAAGTTTTTCTTTTTTAACGCTTTTCACTACTTGTCATGAATTTGCATTAGTTGCATTTTCAATTTCCTCGTCACTGATTGGTAACATTTTGCGTTTTATGCTGTAGTTTTTACAGCTGGTGTTGGGGAAGGGGGTTGCATTTGCATTTGAATTTTGAATTGTTCTTGATTTGATCGAAAGTATGAAGTCTTTATTGACATTGGGTTATTTGTTGCTTGTGATAGATATGCTTATGGCATTGTTGAGATCATTATTAGCTGGTATTGCTTTAAATTTGGTTGTGGAATAGTTTGTTAAGTATTGTTTATAAAGCCAGGGCCGTTTTCCGTCGGAAACATTTTTAGTATTTAGTACAATGTACTTGACTAATAGAAGTCAAATTATACGAGCGTGAAGATTACACTTATCAGACGGAAACCAACCTCGAGGTCAATCTTTTTGCAACTATGACAGGTAACTATAGAGTGCTCGCCACACGTCTACTGTGTTCATATACACGCACAGGCATTTACTTTTCAGCGAGCTTAAAAGCACACCCGCGCGCTTCGAAAACTCAAGTCGTAATACTCAAAGTTATAATAAAAATGGTTCTGCGTTGCGTATTCCTGGTTATGCTACACAAAATGGAAAGCTAAACACTTAATAAAGAAACAATAAAAAAATTGGAAGTTAATAAAATGGACCTATAGGAGATTACTAACGGTATATTGAACAGATAGACAGTATAAGTTATACCAAAGTACTACATCGAATCAATTAAGAAAATGAATTAATATTCAAAAGAAAACGAAGACAAATACTTGGGCTATATTATACGCAGTAGCAAATACCAGATAATACAAATAAATTATACAAAAAAATCAAAAAAATGATGACTGCAGACTGATGTCAAATCTTTTGCCTGAATAACCCACGAAAGTGGTTTAGTTTTTAGAATTAAACAAGATAACTATTATGATAACCAACCTCTGGCGTAAAAGCTAAATCAATAAAAAAATTTAAACGAAAATCAGAATTTACAATCTATGAGCCAATTGTATGTCATTGCATGATTAACATATAAGAGGTAGATTAAAAAAAACTATATATTAAAAATTAATAATAAAGTTTATATTACTAATACAAATTTATCAAAGCAAACCATGCATGTACTTGATTACAAAGAAATAAAAGTAAAACTTTAAATTTCAACGTTGAGCAACGTTAACCAGGATATTGCTAAGGATCTCCTAAATCCATGCCTCCAAGTCCTCTATTATCTATGGTTCGTCCTGTGCGTAGTCCCACTGGTAGTGATCATATGGAATGAGATATAGCATTTTTGGAAGCCGTTCATGAGAACGGCGTCATCTTAGTCAATGTCCTGGAAAATTCTAGTCTAACCACGCACACACAGTAAGAACTTAATGGAGTGATGCACAATCCTGCACAAAAATAAGATCGCTAATGTTATTCCAGCCGGATATTGTTTATCACTTGATCGTCAAGCATCTGAATGTAATAATCTGCATTCATGGTATTATGCAGGAGCATGTATTACCCCTTACAATCCTCTTTGCTATTTTCTTTCTAGAGACTATTTGCATAATGACCCCGGTGCAGTAATGTAAATCATATAGCCAATTTTTAATGTCTAGTTACTTTTCACCTACATTCTTTCACCTCTACATTCCTATGTTCTTACTAGAGATCTACAGACCAGGAATGTTTTAATCTGCTATTGTTAACAACCTCTAAGAGTTGCTGTGTAAAAGTAGCTGATCATGATGGTTACTGTTTTACTCGTTGATAACAGCTTGAATGTAAGGTGTTTTGAGGTCAGTGCAGATGATGTAATTGGTCGCAAATCAGAAAACGTATATGATAATTATAAGGATTCTCAACTGACTTTTTTAGACTTTCTAGCGCAACTCTAAAGCTCCATCCTATTGTACGTGGGCTGCACAACAGCTATTGCAAAAAACTAACAAAAACAAATATTTAATATTGAAAACTTTTCTGTTTTTCTAAAATCTTGACGGTCAATACATTGTTGCATGCGCTGGAACCAATTTTCATAACATTTTTTCCATAACAAATCAGGTATCTCCGAAATATGAGCTTTGAACGCATCAACCGCATAAATAAATCGACAGGGACCAAATCAGGACTTTACGGCGGAAGACCCATCAATTTGACGTTTTGAGTGCTCAAAAAGCCATTTGTTTGAGTTGATGTGTGCGAGATCGCAAGGTTATGGTGGAGAATGATCCGGCGTCACGCACTGGTTTTTCTTATTTCTCTGAAGACTCCTGGCAAACAAATTGTTGTGTACCATTCAAAATTGCGCGTTTTGCGATCCTTTAAAACCACGGTTGGAAGATTTCCAGTATTTCAAAAAAAAAAAATAGGCGACCATTTGCTTCGAAGTGCTTTCGTTGAGTTTGGCTCATCTTGGAAGACCCATACAGTCGATTGCTGTTTACTTTCGAGCTCATACCCATAAATCTAAGATTCGTCACCGGTGACGATGTAAAGGGTTTTTAAAGCGATCGTTAACTTATGCTGGATCCAACACGCACGCAGCTTTTTTACGGTTAAATGTTCATGCAACATCGAATGTATACTACTCATACTAATGCCTAGGGATGCCTGAATTTCACTATAAGTTACATAACGCTTTATTAGTTCGCGGACGGTATCGATATTTGCTGGCACCACAGCCCATTTTGGACGTCCTTCTTTAAATTCATCCAACAGCAAACTACCACCACGATTAAATTTATTGAAGCCACGATATACAGTGGCTTCGTGTCGAAAGTCGTAAAAGATCGTTTTTCACATAAGGAATGTTGAGGTCCACATGGAGTGTCTGGTTTGTCACATACTAAAGTACGGCTGTCATAGTACGGATGGCTTTGGATTGAAAACGCTGAAAACATTCGATCGACTTGTGCAACCCCATAGCTAACAATCGTAGGTCCAGATTGGTCTGATAATTGACTTGTATAATAATATCTTATTTTCCAGGTATAGATTGGAGTTTTTCCCAATAAGCCAGTACATCTGCTTCAAGTTAGGTCCATTTGCTTCCGTTTCTTATTAATATGGGTGTCAATCTTTCGTCCATGTATAATTCTAGATACTTAACTTTAGTGGACTGAAGGAGGATAGTACCGTTAAGGGTAACGGCTGGGCATTCTTGATGTTTTGTCGTAAATGTAACATGAGTTGACTTAATCTCCTTGACCCTAATCCTCCATTTGAGCCACCATTGATCAATTTGGTTTAAATGAGTTTGCAATGGATCTCATGCTGCAAGCACTACTCTGTTGTGAGTAGGTTAGAGGTAAATAATAGGTATAACATATGACCCAGAACACTCCCTTGCGGTACTCCTGCACTTATTTCTTTGCTTTGGGAAATATCTTGACCGATCCTTGTTTGGAAATTTCTGTGTGTAAGATATGATTGTAATAGAAGGTAATAGTCAGAAACAAAAAAATTTTTAAATTTTATATTGTAAACCTTAATGGCATGTCCAATCAAATACCTGTCTTACCTCCAGGAAAGCAGCAGTGCAAAATGTTTTGCTTTATAGTGTTTGTTAGACGGTGGCATTATTGCTTCTTGCAGTGAGTCTCAGAAGAAAACATGGGGCCGGCGAAAAGATTGCTCTGTAAGCAATCCCAGAACGAACTTAAAAAAACCTTTCGATTTCGATTTTGAATTTCGGGAAAATTCGAAATCGAATATCTGGAAAATTATTCGACATAGAATTTTGTCTTCATTTTCGAATTCAGCGTAAAATTTCCTATAAGAATTACATTTAAAATCGTAATGTCGAAAATTTTCCCGAAATTCGAAGTCGAATATCTCGAAAACTATTCGACATAGAATTTTTTCAATTTCATTATTGAAATCAGCGTAAAATTATCTTTAAGAATTGCTGATAAAATCGCAATGTCGAAATTTTCCCGAAATTCGAAGTCGAATATCTCGAAAACTATTCGAGATAGAAACTTTTTGATTTCGATTTTGAAATCAGCGTAAAATTTCCTATAAGAATCCATTTTAAAATTTTTAAAAATCCATAATTTTGTGGCAGCGACAGACAGACCGACAGACATATAGAATTCAGTAACGAACTTTTTAAGTTCGTTGAAAATTTGTAAGATCCTTTTAATGTTATCGATCTTTCTGACAAACATCCGTGAAAACATCCCATGACGCTTATAAAATAAAAAAATCAGGATAACATCAAATTTAATGATCCTTCTATTTGAAATCTACGAATAATTAAGTAATACCTACCAACACCAAGTACCTGGCTGGATCCTTTTGAACAATTAAGCAGGCTCATTTGCAATGCACCAAGCCCAGAATTCGCATTACGTAAAGCCGGAATATCTGGCGTGCAAGGGACACGCACCGCGTTTTAAGCATAAATTCATTGGTTCGGCGCAAACTTTCTCAATTAATTTCGCGTATGAACTTCCGGCGCGACAGGCGCATTCATGCATGCGTCATAACCAGACGCGGATTTGGGCCCAAAAGGAGGGCCCGAGAGGAATGCAGTCGCCTCCGACATGCGGTGGCGATCGCTTTAATTTCATTTCGATTTTCGAGTCGGAAATGCGGCGTCATCTATTCGGGCGTCGAATGTTTAACGTTCAGCTCGCGTTTCGGAGCTTTTCAGCGGCCGCAGGGTTATCCCGATCGTATTTGCAGTACGTGTTCGCGAAATACATCTGCATGGAACACGAGCCGATCTAACAAGACGCAACTTAGCAGCTTGCAACTTGTGCGACGGGGCTAATGAGCTTATTCTTGTTTTCAGAAAGTAGCAAATGAAGTTCAGTTTTCCATCTCTCTTTATCAGAAGTGCTTGTCACAAAATGGATTTTTAAATATTCTTTACCTTAATCAGATATATATTGAGCGTTAAATAAATTAGCGTGTAAATAAAGGTAAAAAATACTATTGGGGTGGGGGAGTTTATTAAATAAAATCTTAATATTGCAAAATGCTTAGAAAATAACGTTCCGTTATTGTATAGATTCAAAACTATCACATCTATGGCAGTATGTTGCAGATAGTAGGCACCTAACATGTAAAAAAATCTTACATCACTTAAAATCTACATAAGTTGTCATTTAATGTCCCAATAAATTTATACAAAAAATCCATCAAATAGAGTAATTAAAAATGAATATCCCGTGTGGAATCAAATACCCAGAGTGGGCCAAAACTAGTATAGCCGCGTCGGACTCCAGCGGGACAGCTGCAAACAGCGTCTGTTCTTCAGGCTAGAAGCGGCTAAGTTACTTCCAGATAAAGCCACCAGAAACCACTCTGGATAATTACCCTAGATAACTAGTTTTCCAGAATATCACTATGGAGAGAACCAAGATATGTGGACAATTAATCCCAAACAGTCTTTAGAGGGGCAAGGGGTGCGAAAAACCTCCCGGTTCAAAGTAGTGAAATCCAAAGATGGCCAGCCATATAATGACAAAAAGGATAAAAGATATAATACTAGGGAAGCAACATCGAAATAGTGTAGCAGTATTTGTGAAATCGTAATATACCAAATGTGTTGAAAATTTTATCCCAATTTCAGATAGACTTTTACAAGTGTATGCTTCTACCGCAGATAAGAGATATGAAAAGGAAATAGAACAATTGTACTACAATATAAAAGAAACACACACGATGAAAGAGAAGATAGGGTACCAACTTATAAAAAATTCAAAACTTTGGTAAACAAACTAAAAGTAGAGAAGGCCGCCGGGCCAGAGCAAATAAATTACGAGCTAATTAAACAAGCAGGCGAAGCCGTTCTAGAAAGAATGTTCAGATTAATAGTAGAAATATGGAAAAACGAAACCATGGCATCAAACTGGAGAAGATAAACAGTAACTCCAATACTAAAGACAATAGATCCCACACTATGTCAAAACTACAGAGGAATCATGCTAACAAATTTTAATCTCAATTATTCGTAAAAACTAGACACATTTTTAGAGACAGAAGTAGGTTCAGAAGAGGAAGATCCACATCTTAACACAGATAATGGAAAAATATCATAATACGATATAAACCTACATACAATATTCGCAGACTTTTTTAAGCATTTGATAGTCTTAATCGATACAAACTCTTACAAGAAATGCGCAACTTAAATATAACAGAAAAGCTTATTAACTTGACAAAATGACAATAATGGGATCAAAGGCAAACGTGGCCAATACATGGAGGTACAAGAAACGCGTTCAGCATAAAAATAGAAGTCAGATAGGGGGATACCCTGTCCACAATACTCTACAATATAGCATTGGGAGCGGCTATCAGAAAACTATCCCATATAGGAACTACCGCAAACAAATTGGTAAATTAATCACATGCCTTGACCACGTAGTAATCGTAGCAAGAAGTAAGAAGAGTTCGATTGACATAATACTGAAACTGGAAGAAGGAACGATAGAAAAAGCCTTAATAATAAACAAGTCTAAAACCAAATATATAGTAAATATCAGACAAAAAAGAGTATATCACAGTAAAAAGGCACGTGTTCGAAAGAGTAGATAAATTCAAATACTTAAGTAGTACTTAGTAAAGGTTAACGAAAATAGCGAGAGATACGAAAAAATCCAAAAACACATACAAGCAAGAAATCTAGCCTATTACATCATTAAAAACCTGATACACAATAGAAAACATTGAAGATTAAGGTATATAAGTCAACAATCAGACCACTGATAACCTATGTTAATAAACAATGAACCTAACAAAGAACAATGAGGAAAACTTAAAATATTTCAAACGTAAAATCCCCAAGAAAACAAAAGAACGAGGGCACAGACAGCTGATGAATTTTGAAATAAGAATCATACTACAAGAAGACATAGTAAACTTTATAAAACACATAACAAATTAGATGGCATGGACACGTCCATATAAGAGATCCCAAAACAACAATAAAAAAGATATGCAAATGGAAACCTGAAGCAACCAGACCAAAAGGCAGACCAAGAGAAAGGTGGCAAGACTAGGTAGAGAACGATCAGCGTATTATGGGAAACCAAAATTGGAGCGCAGAAATAAAGGATGGGAAAAAATTGAGCAAGATTGTAAACATGGCAGAAACAGATAGAAAAATAGAAACCACACCCCTGCCGAGTCGTTAAGAATCCATGGGGGAGCGGTCTCAATCCAAAAAGGCATGTAGGACCTTATAGATGGATGGATGGATCACAGCGACATTTATTAACAATATATGTAATAGAAGATCAAACTGTATTTTACCGATAAAAAATATTTGATAAACATTCTCTCTGGTAATAAGTTTTAAGGCATACGTTATCCACTTAAGATCTTTATATCAAATAAACATAAACTCAGTTAATAACGCCAAAAACAATAAGTCCTGTGATCCTCCGTTTCTTTGGCATGGCTTTCAAACTTCGGTGTCCAGGTTTATGCGGGGCTTAGCCTCTGTATCCGTTTGTGCGGTATCCTGGCCTTGCAGGCCAAGCTTAATCCGTTTCAGCGGGAGATATCCTACCCTCAGCCACTATTTCAGAAACATCTAAGCAGCAATATGCGGCTGCATCGTTCCATTTTCGGCGCTTCGTTCACCAGCAGCCTGATGGGACGGATCATCCGCGCCGCAGCTTTTACGAGATAAGCGCCGCGGCGCCCTGCTTCATCGGGGTGAAACAAAGCCCCGTCGCGAAATAATTCGGCAGAATGAATGGCAATTATTGGTCCGCGCCTCGCAAATCGGAGTCCCCTTCGGCGCTGAAAGCGCGCTAATGACGCATTAAATCCTCGATGGGCGATAAAAGTGCGCCATGGGCAACTAATTTGCTCCCGCAGTACACATTCGACAGCCTCGGCGGGTCTGCAGCCGAATCGTGACGGGAAAATTACCGGAGCTTTGACGACGTGCGACCCGCATCGGTAATGCATCTCCGGGAGCCGATTCCTGATTGAAACCGAGCCCGCGGCGGCATCTGGCAGATTAGGACAAATTACAAATTCATAGCCTCCCCCGCGCCCCTCGCGTCTTGTTGGTATTGCATTTGCATGTTTCGGTACGTGGGCGATCTGCGTTAAGTCAAGAACTTGGAAATTATGCAAATGGACCCGAGGGAATTATAATTAGCCGAGCAACGCTATTTGTTTCTAAGGTTTATGATTACGCCTATTATACTCTAGTAGACGGCAAGCTGCCAATCACACCAGTCTAATTAAAACTACATGCTGTTGTCATGATAAACAAAAATTAACTATTATGCTTTACATGAATGTCAGTCTGTCAAGGGATAAATTTTGTGTTATACCAAGTAAGAACGACATCTGATTTAAAAAGTTTATAACCTTGAGCTTTTGTGCTGAAGGATAAATGACAAGCAATAGTTTACTGACTTCATTAAAGATAAAAATAACATGCTTTTATTGTTTTTACGCTTTTACATTACAGAGCTAGGTAATGGAGAAACATCTTAGGAAGCAATTGTCAACACCGCATATTAGAAGAAAACAATTAAAAAGTGACAGAAGAATTTACCACAACTACAAAGGCGGGGAATTAGAAACCAATTTGAGTAGCACACACGATTATGACGACCACAAAGTTAATTATTACACCTCCAAAAATCCTGAAAACTCTAACACTTCAGCAATAAGACGTAATGTTCCTATCTCAATAACTGTAGAAGAGATTAGAAGGTAGAATCAAAACGCCTAAAGTTCCCAATAATCAAAACTGCACAGCTACTAAACCACAGTAAGGTTCCAAAACCAATAGTTGCTATTAAACTAAGCAAAAACGAGAAAACCAGTGACAATCAATTTGAATAGACTGCTATATTGCGCACCAGCAGTAGAATCTGGACGCAAGAATAGAAATATCCTTCAGTTCCAGATATTGGGGCACACTAAAAAAATTGCCACCTGTTTCCACGTTGCGTGAAATACACTTAAGAGCAAAACAATCGACTCAGCAACAAGGTCAAGTTTTAAGAGAATGTGTAACCATTAAGATAGCATTCCAAGTAAAGTTCAGTGTACTCTTTGAAGGCTTAAAAACTGTGATTTAAAATAATACCACTTTGATTGGAATTGGACGTGTTCTGACAAAGTTATGGGCCTATGAATATGTGTAACATAAAAGAGTCGAAAAGAAAAAGGTTATTTAAAAAAAGAGTAAAACGAAATCCTCAATTACATAGGTAGTAGTCACTTGCGCGGTATGGCATCGCCCATTGTCGTATAAAGTCCTCACCAACAAATCTCACAAACAGAACAACATGTTTCCCCAGAATGTACCTGATGTAGCGGTTTGTTGTTAAACCTCCTCCGCGTCCTTTACTAGGCAAGAAAACCAACTCACTTTTTCCTTGTTCGGAAATACCCGCCCAGAACATGCAAGAGCCACTTCCATATGCGACAGTTTCTTGAATACAACTATGAGCAAATTGCTCCCCTGGCCATTTACAGACCCGACGTCTCCTGCCGTTGCCATGTACGAGGGTAAGATAAAACGTTCTCGGCCTGACAATAAAAGACTGCGACTTTTAGTTAAAAAATGATTTTATTTTTCTACATAATCCCCCTTGACTTCAACACACTTGATCCAGCGCCTCTCCAACATCAGTATTCCTTCTCGGAAGTGAGAATCTGGAAGATTGTGAAAATACTTCTTCACTGGTTGCGAAGCGCTTCCCAGAAACAAATTTTTTTAAGTTTGGGAACAGATAAAAGTCTGAGGGTGCCAAATCAGGAGACTAGGGGGGATGGCCGAGCAAATCATACCCCAAATCCCGCAGTTTTCCCATCGCCAACGCAGGTGCGTCGTCCTGGTGAAAGATAATTTTTTTCTTCTTCAAGCCAGGCCTCTTCTTGCGAATTTTGACATCCAGCTGGTCAAGAAGGTTGGAGTAATATTCGCCTGTAATTGTTCTGCCTTTTGCAAGATAATAAATTAACAGGATCCCTGTCGCATCCCAAAACACTCTGGCTACCTTTCCGGTAGATGTGATCGACTTCGCTTTCTTTGGCGCTGAACCACCGGCTTCCACCAATTGCTTGGACTGCTGTTTCGTTTCTGGCGTGTAGTGGTAGACTCATCCATGGTGACAAATCGCCGCATAAAATCGGTCGGATCAATTTCTGCGAAAATCGTTTGCGCATTTGCTTTTGATCGGCATTCAGCAAATGCAGCACCCATCTTGCGCAGAGCTTTCGCATCCCTAATTCTTCGTGCAAGATGTTTCGCACCCTTTCTTCCAATATCCCCACAGCATCAGCTATCTCACTCACCTTCACTCGCCTATCGTCCAACACGATATCATGCACTTTTTCGATGGTTTCCGATGTGGTTGCGGTTTTTGGCCGTCCTTCACGTGCGTCATCTTCGAGGGATATTCGACCACGTTTAAATTCAGCTGCCCACTTTTTAACAGTTGACATGGAAGGAGCAGAGTCCCCGTAAACTTTTGTCAACTTCGGGTGAATTTCCTTGGGGGTTAATCCATCCAAAACGAAGAATTTTATAACCGCACGATATTCAAGTTTATCCATTTTAACAAAAAACATGCAACATGTCTACTGAAAAAATTCGTGTAAACAAACTACTTGAGCGAACAAGATGAAACTAGTCATACGAACTAATGACACATGCACCCAAGCAAAAAACAATTGTTTGCCAATTGCAGCACCATCTCTATGTCAGGCCGAGAACTTTTCACCTTACCCTCGCAGGTACATCCTGGACTCGTCGGTGAATAATATCTGACTCACATGGTCGAGGTCCCAATAGAGATGTTCGCGAACAAATCCAATCGCTTTTGCTTTTGGACTGCAGTCAGCTTGAGACCCTTAGCTGTCTTTTTTGAGGCCAGGTTGGCTGCCTTCAATGTTCTCCTCACTATCCAAGCGCTGGGGACTACACCTCTGACCGTACTCAGATTTTGCTTGAAGCCAACGCCAGTTATATGACAAAAACAACATCGTCTCTCTCCGTTGTCTCGCGCCGGCGGACGTGGCCACCGGTTTCTCGATACCGACGCCACACTCTTGACACAGTTGACTGACTCAGATTTATTCGATTTGTCACGGCCCCCTAGCTAAGGTCCTCTGTTAACAATGCAACTGCCTGAGCTACTTCGGTGACTGTAGTATCCATTTTCTTGCAATCACTCTAGCACTTACATCAACTTCGGATAAGTGACTAAGATGAATTACCTAATCGCAAGCGTACTGTAGGCCAATCACAGTCGCCCCACACATGCGTTCCAATAAGCAAGATTCGTAAAACCCCGTTCGTAAAGCAAATTTTGTTGAATGCGTCATCCGATTAATGCAATAGCAACAGTTTTTTAAATCTCAATAATAAAGATACTCCTTACACGTTAATGTTTATATTTTAATTTTCCTTAGACTGAAACAGGAGACGAAAATGCACGTTCAGCTAGTTTTGCTCTCAAGTGTATACTGAAAACCACAAAACAAGACATTAACTTTCTCAAATATATAATCTGCTAAACTACAGACTGCCCATATCTTAAAGAATTTCCTGTAGCCATACCTACAAACCCCAATGCGACCATAAGACATATGCATCAACCCTAAACCACAACCCCTATGCTTGCATACCAGCTGTTGCTAAGATGCAAAGTGATTGACCTCAACTGGATAAAACTTAGTAATCTTACTTCTCAACTGGCACACTCCGAATATACTTACTACCCATATCAATATAATCAGCTACCAGATATCCTCAACATTATTCTACACAAAAATCTAGCTCTACCAGTAACCCTAGCAGTACTCATAATATTCCATTTTGATCACCTGCCAATCTTATTAACCCTCAGTTGTTCACCTCAAAACTACCCACATCCCCCAAAACTAATCCCCGGATCCAATGACTGAAAAAAGTTCCGATCTATTATAAATAATTTACTAACTTGCCTTTCCAACTTACAATCTTATGAGGATATTGATGGAATTGTTCAAAGATGTAACTACAAAGCGACTCAACAAACTACCAAAACAACTTGAATGCATTGACATCGCACAAATCAAACTCCATCCACTCAGATACAACAATTAATAAACAATAAAGACGTAACGCGTAGTCTGTAGCAAAAAAACGTCACCCAGCAATAAAAACCCAACTGAACAGACTTATTAGGCTAGTACAAACTGAACTAGACCAATTCAATCCTAAGGATACTAACATGTAAAGGGCCATCAAAAGGACATTAAAACAATCAGTGTTAATTCTACAACTTCGATATGCTGGCCATACGCATTCAGAAGATTCTTCCGAAATAAAAATTATTGACCAAATTTCGCCATCAGAAATGAAAACGTATATTTAAGAAAGCTCTATGAATAGACCCTACACCCAACGCAGTACTAAAAAACTTACCAGATAAATCCATATATTATCTAACAGTGCTATTCAATGCATGCTTGAGAAGCGGATACTTCCTTATCACTTGGACGAAAGCGAAAATGTTGATGATTTCACAACCTGCTAAGTATCGTCCTTACACGCACGGCTAAGCAAATATTTGAGGACTAATAACTGTATTCCAAAATTTTAGTTTGGATTTCGAAATTCTGATGCAACAACACACCACCTTATGAGACTCGTAGAGCTGATAAAAGAAGGGTTTGAAAACAAAATGCACACACTCGCCTCATTCATAGACCTTTTATCGGATAAGGACTGACGAGATTATTCTCGAAATGAGAGTGACGATTATTTCGCCATATTTACTGAAGGTAATAATCTCATTTCTCTCCATTAGGACCTTTAAAATACGAGTTAATTCATCCACCTCTTCAATTTGTGAAATTAACGCTGGTCCCGTAAAAATCAATCTTGAACCCCACATTGATTAATATATTTCTATCTGATATTCCCTCCCTGTCTGAATGAAGTCGGGCTATATATCACTCAAGAACATGGTATTAATCTCAAGAAAACTTCAACCGAGTTAACTTATGGTTTGGCAAATGGAGGATCATCATAAACGCTAATAAATGTAAAGCAAAAATTTACATGCTACACCGGTCTCTAAATCAAATGTGATATCTCAACCTACATGTCTTTGATAAGACCTAAATTGTAATGACTAATGCAAATGGTTCGTCAGAAACTCAAAACGGCACAAGAAACAGGCACTCCAACGATTGAATAATACATCAGAAAAATAACAAGAAAATACTATGATAACGTCAACTTCTACAAGTTAGATCAAAATCAGTACTAAAACTACCATAGACCTCCTAAACAGTGACAGTGACTAAATTTTTAATCAGTCACAGTGTAAGCTAATCAACAATTACGTGGTGAACTTCGTACTTTGCAAAAAGTGATAAAACAAATTACCTTAGTAAGCTGTACGTCTAGTTCAAAAAGTTTACGAATAAATTTTCCAAGAAATTTGCCAATTCTTCAAATGTTTGAAATGGGTCTTCATCAAGTAGTGCCTCCAATTCCGCATCTTTAAACTTTTTCGCCTGGCTCGGGCGCTGCTTATCTTTCGTGTCAAAATCGCCACTTTTGAATCGCCAAAACCAATACTCACAAGATGAAATTGGGGAAGCATGTTTACCATAAGCTTCGGACAATAAAGGAGGCCTTTTAGCTGCTAATTTCTTCAAATGGAAAAAAAGTAACGCTTCCCACAAATTGCGTTTTGTTGGCACGAAACTCGGCATATCCAAACGATGATGTTTTGTCATGAATTTAATTGCAGTATGTACTGATGGCAAAAAATACTAGCGTTGCCATCTGTTGTTAATCCTTTAAAATTAATTTCAAGCCTCAATACGTTAAAACAACAATAAAATAAATTTTATGGTTAAAAAAAAAAAATAAAACCTAAAACCTAACCGAGGTTTTTAAAAACATTTTGCCCCCAGCTGCAGCAGACGTCTTCAGATGAGAATTTTTGTAAGTTAGGTTACTGTCTCAAGAACGTTGGTTTTATATGGTAGAACCGATATAAAAGACTACTCCAGACATCACTCGATTTGCTACAAGTAAAGGCTCTTCGGTGCCCGAACTAAAGTTATGTAGATTTGTTAATCGCCACCAAGACAACAAAGTAATTAATTATACTAAATGGCATATTGTATTTGGTCCAAACCATATACATCAGAATCCACAGCTCAAAACGCAAGTGCGATACATCAAATTTATATACACTCCCTAGTTGTAGTATCCAGATTAAAAAATAAGTTTTAAAATTGCAAATAAACAAAATCAAACATTTTTAATTATATTTAGTGCATCCAAATGGATGAGCCAGATGGCGTTGAGGAAACACACATTCATATATTCTTTCAAGTGTAGTTGTGAACAAAGCAGATTTTTTAGAGTAAGAGAGTAACTGATTCAACAGAGTATGGAAATAGAGTGTTCAATCACAAAACTACATCTTACTAGATATTAGAGTTCCAAAGCGTCAAAGAATGCGGTAAAAATCACAAATGCAGCGAGAAACCACCAAATGCGTGCAAACCGCACGCATTATTTGTATGTCCAACTTGATAATGACAAGGTCTATGCCTAATGGGTTCTTCACATTTTCACCACTCAGCAGAAGCAGAAACATGTGCAAATGTTTCAACAGTCGTTGTACCTATACACTGTGAATTAGAATACGTTCTTTAAATGTTAGAGTAGATAAATCATAGTTCTGCAAATATATGCAATAACATCGTATTAGAAAACCTAATTCCAAAAAGCTATGGTTAGGATTATTTATTCCAAAGGAAATGGGAATTGTCTTTAGGGATCCGAAAGTAATTTTGCTGATAGATTGACTACTCTCTCTTGGGAGCATTACTGCAAATCATTGAAGCGACTGTAACGCCGCTAAAAATAAATAATACCTTGCTTCAACATGTCCATTAACTACATAGTTGCTACCAACTCTCGGATATACTGTACTACATTATTTCCCGTATTTTTCCAGATCTTGCGGTTAATAACACGCTTTTTTAACGCAATGAAAGACATAGTGTACAATAAGTTCTTTCCGACGACGAGCTTCAGTAGGCTATAAAATATTAATTAAAATAAAATAATTGTAGTGTTTAGCATTTTTAAATTCTCCAGTATATCTTAAATAAACACTCTAATCAGAAAGAAGATAAGGTATACAAATAACCCATTTATTTCCTATAAGCTTAGAATGTCTATCAAAAGGTATCACTAGTTTTCCACAACATCGCCAAACCTGTCTACAGCACGCCAAAATCGAACAAGAGAAAAAGAAATCCTGATAGTCCGAGTAACCTAAACATTAGGCCTAATCATTAGGCTACACACGCTTGATGCTGTTTAAGTGTAGTTGTTAAGAGCGGATAACATCAAGTCTGGTCATGCAGATTTGTTATGCTCAGATTTCTCCTTTCACACTCCTTGCTTATTTTTTGATTGGTATAGAACCCTCAACCATCGGCTACTGGTCAAGAGTTTTCAAAACACCCTCATAAAACATTTTTCTGTATATTACTTATCGTGTTAGAACTCCAGAAATCCATTAGATAAAAGAAACCTAAATAAACATTAAACCATAAGGATCACTTCAAATGTGTATCAACAATTTATCCACTAAAAACCATTTTTGTAGAAATTCACAGAAAATGTCAAAAGAACTGCAGTTGCTATACTCCCAGTTAGAAAGCTTGATTAGACACCAAAAAAGCAAATATATTTGCAAAACGTCACATATCAATTATCTCTTTCTATAAAAGCTTTTCGCCTTCGCAAATAAATACTATCTCTAAATCTATAAAAATCACCTGGATAAGGGTGAAAGACTTTCCACGAAAAAAGGCCGTGTTGTAAACGAGAATGTTCAACGGTATACTGTGTTATGCTTCAACTTTACAATGAAAACTGACAATCCTGCAACTAAACCCAGCTTCTATTAATCCATCACCCAATTACCTGCCTCATCTAAGTTGTTCGAAAGGAAAACAAGCCTATTGATGATTTAATTCTAGAGCACCAATTTTGGTTCAGGTTAAAACTTTCCACCACCCACCAGTGCCACAAACTGGCAAATAAAATTAAGAAAACTTGCAAAAAAGGTATATACATCTGTCTTCTTTGACATACAACAAGCCTTCTATTAGATATAATGCTATGGCCTATTATATAAGTTAAAGCAATAGCTGTCTGGTCAATTTTACTTGATTATTAAGTACTATCTAGAAGAGTTATTTTTTAAATTTAAGTTTGGTGCCGCTTTATCCAACTACTAATTAATTAAAGCAAAGTTGGTTAGAGGTAAAGTATACATCGCTATTATTTTTTTTATTTACTTTTTATTTTATTATTATTTTTATTATATTTTATTACATATTAATTAAAGAAATTGAGCCGTGGTGGTTTAGTGGATAGGTCGCTAGACAACGAAACCAGGAGTTGCGGGTTCGAATCCCGCTCTCGCCAATTCAATCGCTGGCATTTTACGGCCCAGCTCGACTCAGGCTGCAATAAATGACTACCTGGAGGTCAAACTCTGGGGTAATAATAGCGCTAGCCACGTTACTACCATTGTGTACCGTAGGCTCTAGATTGTAGCAGACCTATCTTGTTTCGACCCCAAAGGGCCTTCAAGGCCTGTTACGGGGAACTATTATTAATTAAAGAAATAAACGTAAATAATAAAATAAGAGCCAGAATTCTAAGAGGAGAAACAAAATACATAAACCTAAAAAAATGAATACGACAAGGGGACTCACTTAACCCGCTCCTATTCAACATGATAATTGATCAAATAATTCACAAAATAAAAAAACCAGAAGGATACAGAATGAAAGCTCAAAAAGTCACTACAGTATACTACACTGATGACGCGGAACTGATAACCAACAATAAAGACGACCTACAAAGACAACTCCATACCTTCAATGTAACAGCAGGGACGTACGACATAAAAAAGAAAAGACTAAATGTATGGTAAAGAACCACATAGATGTAAAATGTAAATAAGAAAAAAGCATAAAACAGGTCATGACATTTAAGTATCTATGAATTGAAATCACCAGCAACAAGCAACCAAAGCGACGAGAGTTAGTAGCTGCCTAAGAGAAACCATATAGAAGAATAAACATATGATCACAGAAAGTAAGATGAGGATATACAAGGCAACCATAAGACCAATCCTAACTTACACGGCGAAGACAAGGGCAGACACAAATAAAACAAGACAGAAAATTAATAAAGTAGAATTAAAAATATTAAGAACCACAAAAGCATAACGCTGAGAGATAAAAAAACAGTGACACACGAGATACAAGTGAATAAAAACAAGAAAGAAGAAATGAAATGAACATGTGCACCCTATAGTAGAAGACCAGTTGGAAGAC
This sequence comes from Sinelater perroti, assembly GCA_036346155.1. Taxonomy (NCBI): domain Eukaryota; kingdom Metazoa; phylum Arthropoda; class Insecta; order Coleoptera; family Elateridae; genus Sinelater; species Sinelater perroti. The sequence continues at coordinate 16,278,931 of JARFIY010000254.1, read as the reverse complement.
CATCAAAAAAGTGGAAAGATAATATACAATCAAACACAACAGAAACGGACTAAGAGGATGACAAACCGGAGCAATCCTAGTCATGCGAAAAAGAAGAATGGCAACTACCTGAAAACTATATATATTTACAACAATTTTCCGTGGAAGATGTGCAAAGAAATGTGATCTAGAAAGGTGATAATGTTTTAACAATATGACAAGGATCAATTTCCAACCTGTATCACATTGCACATTCTGCATTGACTCAATATCAATAGGTGACATAATCAAACAATGTCTAATGGACCATAGACACTAGATCATGATAGAATTAGTTCAGTACGCAAGTATTCCTAAATATACAGACGTCTTGTTCTCTTGGGCTTTTCCCATGTGATAGCAACATTAAAAAGTATACTTTACTTATAAGAGAAAATTAACTAATTGCCATGATTTAGGAATCAACCCTCGTACATCACATTATACAAATGTCGAGATCAAATTCGACAAATATGTTCTTATATTTATTACTACAATAACTAACAAAACTTTACTGATTGCGCTTTATTTCTTTTAGAATATAAAATGCTTATACGACGTAAGTTTGATACTTAAAAAGTTCTGATATTCCAGGCACTGAAAAACATTTCACAAACATAGCTAGCAAATACATGAAAAAATATTTTCCGCTACATTTGATTTGAACTTTTAAAGCTAGCGCAGTCACGGGAATGAACATTCCTCTTCCATGAAATAAAAAGAAGTGAACTTTACGAAAACTTAATTTGAATAAACGTTGTCAATTCTTGCAAAAGGTTGCTTTTTGCCCCGGCTTTCTTTCGTGATTTGATGTGCCCGACATGAAACGAACTTCAGTTAGAACTATCGAATTATCTTATCGCAAACAAGACGCTGTAGTAAAAAAGGTCCTTTAATTAGCCGCATCAACAAGCTTCCAAGTTTTCTATCTGAACTACTACAAAAAAATCAACAAAGTTTTCAAATACGCTCGTTATAAATTTACTCGCTTTTTGGGTTGCATAAATTACGCGGGCAAATCAAATATAAAATAAAATTATTTTTCTACCCAAGTTCTTCATTTATTCCAATTGATATGTAGTTTTTTGAGATCGTCACCGTAACACAAATAATGTTTCATGATAGCTTTGGACAAATCAGTTTTTGTCAAGTTTGGACAGTTGTATAAAGTCAGCGAAGAATGCGGATATTCTCCTCAGTTACACCGGTTATCAATGACGATGATCTTTATTTCTATCATTCTTACTTTCTAAAATAGTTTTCACCACACGTACAATTGAATTTTATGAAAAGTGCTATCTTTCAACTGTTTTTTTTTTAAATACTGTGTTTTTTTTGAGAGATTTGATAATAATTCCTTACTCTAATATCGTGAAATTGACTAACAAAACGATAATACGAGATATTTTAGAGGAAAAATTCCCTTCAGGTACTTCTACTTGGAAGGCTTTTTTTACCTTACAGCAAGTAAAAAATTCGGTTTATATTTCATCCATCAATGCAAAATTCATTAAAAAAATAAACATAGTTCAGTTTGTCTATAAGTGCGTTTTTTTAACTTTTTTATTGTAGTACACTTACGTTAGCAATAATCTATCTATACATTTGAACAGAAAGTAAACAAACGTAATGTGGTGTTGCCCTTCGCCCTTGATTTACACGAGGAGATCTGTGCATAGTAAACAAAGACAGCATATACATCTGAACGAAAAATAAACAAAGACGGCTGACATGAAACTTAACGTGCCGAGCTCTGAGCGCTTAATTTACACGAGGTCCGTGTGTTCGTGCCGCTCTTACTCTACCGGGCGGCCGCGGCTGCCCTTGTACCTGTTGTCACTTTTATGGTGTAGAAACAGATACACATTTACTAACTTAATTAATAGTTCCCTATTTAATTTTAAATGTCGACAATACTAAAGTTAAGTTATGCAATTTCAGAATAAAAATAAACATTTTGTTATGTAGGGAAAATTAAAAATTACTGCAAATAAATATAAGAAATACGTAAAGCTGAACCGATTTCTTAGGTATGAACGTAAAACGTAAAAATTACGGGAGTGCATTATGAACGAGGGCATAAACTTTGCACTTGTTCAACTCTGCGTTTTACCTATTTCTTGTGGGCGGGTTATGCTTACGTCCGCTATGAATGGACGCTAAGTTAAATTGCTGCACGTTTCCGATTCAGGTAGAAAACCGATCCAATTAAAATTTTATTCCTTCCTACTTTGCAAAAATTGAGGAAAGGGGGGCGAAAAATTGTCACCCTACGACGCCAAAAATACCTTTTGGCGGGCCACCCCTCGCAGTAAAATATTCTAAAAACCAATTGCATATGCGTGAATAACGTAAAAAGATTGATACCTAGTGGTACGCCCTTCTTCATTTTGTCAGAAAGGCGGGGTTGTTACGTTAATTTATGAGGTCCCCTAGCTATTTACGTTAAAGTCTTCTAAGCTCTGGTTGCTAGATCAGAGATAGAATCAAGTTGTTAGGGCTGTCCTAGAAGAAAATCTTGATGGTTATCTAAACAATCTGTCCAGTCAGAACAAAAATATCTTAATAAGAGCAAACTCGTCTAGACGAGTCAATTACGAAGTCGTTGAATAAAGTGGCCCGATGCAAATTGATTTTGCAACGAACACGTCCACGATCCCAACCTAAGCACTCGTCAGCTTGCTCAAAAAGAAAATCTCTCTCATTCTGATCGGGATGCAAAACAGAATCAAACAACGCTGTCCCATTGTCTAACTTGTACGAAAATTATTAACACAATTGCAGTGAATGATGTTGGATGATGAGACATATTGATTGCTACACTGCTCCCAGCCGGATATATGCTATAGAAGACTACAAAAGGAACCCGAAAGCAAAATTTTCAAAGACATTCCTTGTCTGGCAAGCCATACGCAGTTGCGGTTTCAAAAGTCGAGCTTTAATAATGTGCGACAAGAAACTAATTGTATATAATAATGTAGAACACAAAAACCTTCATACAAAAAATATCATGCCGTATATTTGAAAAGATTAGAAAAAAAATCATATACTACGGAGTGCTTTTGCAAAAACAAACAACTGATTACAACAAAGATTGTTCTCCATTTGGACCGTTTAAAGACAACTATCTATGAGAAGTATTCAAAATAAAACTGCTGTTGTTTTAACAACTTTAAACCTTAAGTATCTTTGGCAACAGAACAAAAACTATTGCAGTTTTACTGTCATATTTTGCTCCTGGCATAATTAAATTTTTATTTATTCAATTTTTTTAATTTTCCCATTCGAAAGATAACACATCTTTGAAGACCTGCGCCTTAAGTGGAAAGTTCTTTTAACTTGCCTAAAAGATGGCAAAAAGTTACTGAACGAAATGGTACCCAATTCAGTCTGCCACACTGGTATGCAGCAGTCCGGGTTCGACCCCCAGGTCAAATGCAACGACGCACGCCAAATGCTTTTCAGTCGTTTTGCAAACGTCTTGGACAGTCATAAAGTACATTATTATTCTTCTAATTAACAGATCAAACTAACCACCTACCCAGGGCACGACCAACATAGTATCACCGCACGACTCAGTGGTGGTTAGAAAGACTAGAAGAGTAGAAGAAGAAGAAGAGAAGAAAGAAGAAATTCGCCTAAATACACAAACTTGTTTTTTACTTAATTCAAGATAAAAACAATATTCAAAAACTAGTGCTCATAAAATACAATTAACTAATTATCTATAATAAATATATGTTTATTTTTAAAAGACTGTTTTTTCGATTTAAACCAGTAACTTTTTTTATTATGTGCAAGACTTCTCAAGGTCAAAACACTTCCCTACAAACCTACAAACAACTTATGATCATTCAAGAACAGATCCAGAAAGAAGGATATAACTAAAACAAGTTCAAGTTGATTCGAAAGTATGTTCAGGGAAAAGTTCCACAAGGCTTGGGAGGCCCAGAAGAAGATTGTCCTGACTTACCACCTTCAACCATGGGCAGTAACAAGAGTTCGAGAGCTGTAAATAATAAACTTTAAGGCTTCCATCGATGGTTGAAAAGTATCAATAGTGATCTGGAAATCAACTTCTGGCGGATATAGAAATGATTAAGTGCCAAAGAGTTCCAAACCTTCAGCAACGATAAGGGCGTGGAGAAGAAGACAGCATTTGTGATCCAAGTTGTTGATCGGATTCAGCGGCACAACATTCCACTTTCAAGAATTCGAAATCTCGATCAAAATGGTGAAGTCGGTTAACAAGACGACTAATAGTTACAGCATGCAACGAGCCATCGCTGCAGGCGAAACAGTTATTGTACCACTCTATCTTTGTTTTAAAGAATCTGGTGACTAATTCGTACCTCTTGTCGGACTCGAGGTCGCTGATCTCCAAAACTCCTTCAACGATGTAATGATCAGGTTGGAACAGAACATCACAAAATGTATCTGGAGAAATCTATGGCCACTGTATTCGCCGACGAACCAGTTTTACTCCTCGTGGATCAGACAGGACAAGCTGGAAAAGTATCCATGGCAATCCATGCTAGCTTTTGCTATTTGATCGTTAAACTCATTTCTGTCAAACAACGGATTGTCTTCGGCAAGAGGATATCTTCAGATAGATGAAATGCATGAACATCATCTCAAGAAGATTAACTGTTGTACTTCAGGCTGACATCGAGGATCAAGTCAGACATCTGATCTTTCGACACATGATTAGGTATGCCTGGGAAAAACCATAATACGTCGGACAAAAGCAATACTTCTTAAAGAGTCTGCTTCAAGCCGTTGAGACCAAGAGACCCGTGCTCCCATTCTACTGCTGAAATTCAATGTCCGCTAGTATTCATCTGTTGTGCCCATTGTAAGGTCAAGTTCTGCTTTGGTCACTCCTTCAATCAGCACTTCTATGTCATCAAGAACTAATATATAACTGCTGTTGTCAAAAAATATTATCTAATCGTTGTTGTCACCTGTGTTGTCCGCAGTGAAAATACATAGCTTATACCAATCAAACATAAGAAAAACTTTGTTACCTTAAAAAATAAGTATGGTTATTCCAGAGTGACCCTGTTCTAATAAGTTTATTTACTTGGGGGTAAGTTAGTCTAGACGGCATCAAAAGGAAACAAAAATGTATTTTCCGATCATTTGCAGTATGCATGATCTACTCGAGTATATTGGCCATTAAGGAGTTATTTTGTTTATGACAGTTGTTAACAAGTTGAGCATTGTATTATTTTGATGCATTAATTGAGCAAACATATTTTTAAATTCGGCTAGAAAGGTGGTTAGTTGTTCTCCTGGGTTGACTTGCTCGTTTGACGACTTGACTGTAAGATTGCATATGGTTTATATGTGGCATCATGTTGGGTTGCAGCGGAGTGGCTGGGACAGGGTTAGATGGTTGTGAAGGTATCACTCTTCTATTAGGTGTTGTTTGATTATTTGCTTTGTAACGCATATTTATTAAGTTTTTGTATGTTAAACATCCTTTATAGTTTGCAGGATGGGTGCCCTCACATAGAGCGCATTTGGCTGGCGAGCTTCTTGGCTTTGTACACGTTTTGGTGTCGTGGTCATCACCGCATTTGACACATTTCTCAGTAAGCCTTCGAATGGCCGTAATTTTGGCACCTTGTGCATTGTATGATATCTCGTCTTTTATGTGGGGCTTCAACAGTTATTCTACAGTTGCAGAAGAATTTTACATCATAAATACTTTTATTGTTTGGGTTAGGTTCCAAGTCGACATAGAAAAGTGGAAGCGGATCTTTGCTAACCCTGTGCCTTATGTTTGTTATATTTCGGACTTTATGGTTAAGTTGTTGGAGTTCTTTTTTAATCGTGTCAGTCGGGATGGTCTGATGGAGATATCGGATCACTACTCTGTATGCCTGCTGATAGGTGTGAGGGATAATGTTTTCTTCTCCTAAGTGCCTGATAATATTTCTGTATGTTTCGGAAGTGAGTGGGTTGAGTTTAACTGTATTGTTAGCAAGTGTTTTGCTGTAATATTGCTCATTCTCAGCAACTTTAGCAATATTCTCAATCATTACGTTGCAGTTTGAGACCACATATATAAATATAGGAGGAGGCTTAATAGCTTTGGTTGTATTTTCATTTCTTCCAGAACTCTGAGGGGTGGTTGGTTCTATATTATGGCCACCTAGTGGTTGGAATCGATTTTGAGTTATGGTTTGCGGTTGCATGGTAGGAATATGTTCGTCAGTTTTCTTTTTTTCGTCATTTGCCAAGAGTGGACATTGGTTTCTCCATCTACTTCGATGTCATCGTGTCGTTAGTTTGCATTGTCGATGGGTCATCAGAGTGAGCTGCTGTACTTAAATAAAAATCTGGGGTTGGAAGTTGTAGGGGAGGAAATGGTTGGTTATGCGAATGATGGGTAGGGTTAAATTGTGTCTGAAAATTCTGCTGACCGCCATAAGGTGTCTGTTGGTAGGTTTGTTGCAGTTGGGCCTGGTTATAACTTAAATTAGTTACATACCCGTAAGTGGCGTTAAGATTGCCAGTATTAATTGGATACATATTACTCCATTAGTTGAAAATCGAAAACTTTAGTCCGATAATTCAAGTATTTAATCGGTGCGCTTGACCTAAGGTTATCGCGTAAAGCAATTCACCGCACGTCGTCGTTCACTTATCAAGCGTGTAACACTGCACTTTCAAAGATAGTAGAGCACGTCGAGCGTATGTTTACTCTTTGAAAGCCAATTGGCAACTATTAGCTATTTAAAGGTGAAAACCGGTTGAATAGTCATCAGACATTTGTGCCTACTAAATAAATCAAAGACGAACGGCAAAATGGAGGTCATAAAATACATAACATAGCAAACATCAGACACAAGGTAACTAAAGGACCATTAGCATTGTGATATAGATCTAACACCTAGCCAAAATAACAAACAAATATATAAAACCAACTTCTCTACAACAACAAAATAGAGGTTAAGCCACCGCATAAAAAAGCATAGATCATTCCACGCACAATTCTGAAACTGATAGCGAAAATCATATGCGTGATTGGAGGCATCGGGCCAAACATCTGACAGAGAGTTATCTGTAATTTTAGGGAACTCATGGAAATCGTTATCATCATTTGATAATTCAACAGGAACAACTTTTTTATATCTATCCTTCTTTTCTAAATAAGCAAGTGTAATAATCCGTAAAATCTCATTACTAAACATTTGAGATAAAAAAAACGGTTTTCCTAAAGGAATCACATAAAGTCACGAACTGGGCCTGAAAAGCTTCAAAACGTCGCAGAGTTGCAAATGACCGCATTGAGAAGTGATTCCGCCAACAAAGTTGACGCGTGACGAGACAATAATGAAAAGGTTCCAAGAGCGATAATACACGTGCTGTCACCTATGAGCGATGACGAAGAAGCGTGGCTTGGGTCTCACAAACCCAACCCGAGTTCCGGAGAGTTAATAATACTCCCCCACCACCAACCCTTTCATACATTCGTCAGTGTAAAATTAAGCACGCACAGCTTAATTTTAAAATGTTGTAGTTGTAGCCACATGTCTAGCAGCCTGCAAACATCTAATTCTGTATTCCAAAATTCTAACGGTGAAAGCTTTCGCACATCAGTTACGCATACAAAAACCAGTGCTGAATTAAGAGAAATTGTATCGTTTTAAAAACCCTTTTATTTCCTTTATAATTACTTTCGCGGCGTATCAGTCGTACTGTGCAGAAGCGCCTAATGGAGATGGGCGGGCGATTCGAACAAAATGCTTTTGTTCCGCAAAACAAAGGGAAACAGAAAGGGCCGTAATCGTAACTATGCGTTGGAGCACGCAAGTCCGCACGGGAAACGCGTGTCGGGCCGGTGCCCCGTGAAAAATCGAGCTCTTCATCGAAAACGAGGGAAACGGGCACTCTGTTCTCGGACGTTTAATCTATTATTCTGTCATACATTCCGGTCCTCGCTCGTATGAGGAGCATATTAAGGACGGCCGCAGAAACATAAGACGTGGCAGAATAATATATGGGGCGATTTAAAACAAGCAGCGCGCGCTCGCCCCGTCTTCGCGCGGAGTGTTTAAAGTGCGAGGCACAAAAGGAAGCTCCATTTAGTATCTGCACCCCGATTTCGTATTCTTTGTTGGAAGGTCTGGAAAATAACGACTTGGGTGGTGATGAACTTGTACGGTGCAATGCTTTGTGAGCGGTAGCGCGAGGTAAACGAAGGCGGTTGCACAAATTATTGTCGTTCTGGAAATGCTTGAGCACTATACAACTTCCACGAGCATATTTTTAAACTGTAAAGCGTTTAATGTCGAACCTGCTAGTCTTTAATAATATTAATAGCACTTGAAGTAAGCAGACTTTCGTCTGAGCTCGAGTATATCAAGTGCTCGTATCTGCTATTACTTGCGGTCAGCAATCACAAGATTATGCTCTAAGTGTAGTAAGTTTCTTATTGCTTTTAAATTCATTTCATAAATAGGTCAAGTGCAAGTGTAAACAATAAAGCGACTTAAAAGTCTTGGCACGCTTCTAATCACATATTTCACGAGCTACTTTCGCATAAGAGAGAAAAAATGCAAATTAACAATTGTAACTTTGCACTTACTTAATAGTAAGTGATTAAACTTACAAAACATTTGTCTATAAATTTATGACCCATCTGGGATTGCTAGTTCTCCATCGAGCACCTCCCCAGGTGGCGGATAGGGGAAAGCCCACCAGATATGGTGAATACCAGGGCGGCCCAAAACTAGCAACCAACTGACTGCCGGGATAAGCGGCTTCTGTAACCCACCAACCAGTCTACATACAATAGAATGGTCCAGCAGATACAAATAGGACACTATTTTGCCTTTGGTGTAAAAAATTTCAACAAAAGGCGGATGAATCAAGAAATAGGCCAATGGCATAAGATAACGGGAAATAACAACATTAAAGATCTTTATGGATATCCCTAGTATACCAAAATGGCTAATTTCAATAAATCCGGAGTTCCACTTCTCTCAATCGGATCTCTGGGGGGGGGGATGCATTGAAAAGAGTGGACAAATGTAAAATGACGTCCAAAAGTAAAACACCTATTAAGATACGCACGTGAACGTAAAAACAATAGCCCAAGCAGAAAAAATATACAATGCAATAGAAGAAATAAAAAAAAATGAATATCAAACTTATGGAATGAGATGGACAGACTGAGGACAATTAAACATCAACGATTATAAAGTATACTGCTCGGGAACAACCAACGGAGAACATTGGCATGGAATAGGAGTGAGTATAGAAAGAAACATTGCAAACTTTGTGCCTATATCGAGGAGAATATTGTTACTCCAAATATCAAGTAGCCCCGTCCCAGTAAACAGCATCTAAATATATGCCCCAACTACTGATTATACTGACGAGGAAGTAGAACAATTTTACTCACAAACATCAGAAATATTCAATAAACTCTCCAAAGAAGATCTTACAATAATAATGGGAGACTCCAATGCGAAAGTGAGCAATGGACGAACTGGAGAACATATTGGAGCACATGGGCTAGGTGAAAGAAATGAAAGGGAAGAAAGACTAAGTATCTTTGCAACACTAAATACCTTCTTTGAACTCCCACCCAGAAGGCTATATACTTGGAGATCACTGGCAAACAACTCAGACACGATTGTTAGAAATTAAATATACTACATCCTTATAAATCAAAGATATAGAAATAGCTTCACATCTTTAAAAACGTATCCTGGAGAAGATATACAATCTGACCATAACCCGGTAGTAGAGAAAATAAATATTAGAATAAAAAAAGTAAAGAAGAAGAATATCAACACAAGACGTGAAATGCAAAAATCACAAAGAGAGTATCAGTTAACGGGAAAATTTACAGCATCAGAAGATGCCACTAATATAAAGTTTAATAAAGCGATTAAATGACACGATAAAAAAAATTAAAAAAGAAACGTTGAAGAAAACCGTGGATGACTAATAAAATCTTACAACTGATAGAAACGAAAAGAAACTGTAAGAACGTAGATATCGAACAATATAATAGAATATAGAAAACTATAATACAAAAGAAAAAGACATCGGAGAGAAATGTGAAGAGGTAGAAACTTTCAAAAAAAAGCACGACAACTTCATTGTACACCGAAAAATAAAGGAAGCCGCTGGACAATATAAAACAAAAACGGCAAACAGTGAAGGAAAGATAGTAATTGATAAGAAAAAATCAAGGACATCTGAAGACTATATATTCAGTAACTTTTTTAAGATAAAAGACCAGAACTACATAAAATAGAAGCAAAAACTGGACCAAATATCTTAGCTGCAACAGTAAGAACCGTAATAAAACAATTGCAAGATGGCAAGGCTCCAAGCCCAAATAATTTCCAAACCGAACTCTTAAAACAATTGGACGACGAGTGAATCAAATCAAACCAACCAAGATATTCAATTTTATATACGACACGGGTTCTATCCCACGACAATGGCGTAAGTCGGACTTCATAACTATACCAAAAAGTCGGGAGCCAAAAAATTCGAGGAATATAGAACAATAAGCCTTATGAGCTACCTACTGAAAATATTTTTAAAAATCATTCACAGAAGAATTACAAAACGTACGAAGAACAGATAGAGCCCACGAAATTTGGATTTAGAGACGCAGTAGAGACCAGGAAAGCTTTATTTAATGTACAAGTTCTATTCCAGAGATGCAGAGACAAGAGCTGTGAGATCCAGCCTGTTTCGTAGGCATAGAAAAGCGATTGATCAGGTCCTGCATCACAAACTGATAGAAATTCTGAAAAATGCGGGTATAAATGACAAAGACCTAAGGATAATAATAAACTTACAAGGATGTGTATTGTCGCCACTGCTATTCAACATTTATTCAGAACGTATATTCAGAGAAGCCTTGAAAAATTCACAAGAAGTAATACTGGTAAACTGACAGCGCTTAAATAGATAGATTTAGATACGCTGATAACACAGTAATATTTACCGATAGTATGCAAGATCTGAAACAACTAATGAATAGATTAACAGATAGACAACATCGAAAAAACTAAATATACGATTATAAACAAGAACAACATTCCTACCCGTCAACTAAAGTTAGATAGTGAAACAATTAAGAGTCGACAAATACACATATCTTGGCACTATTATTAATGATCAATGGAACCCCTATCTAGAAGTTAAATGTCAAATAGAAAAGAGCAGAACTGTATTCATTAAAATGCAAGCAGTATTTAAAAGTCGAGAACTAACCATGAATACAAAACTCAGAATGTGTTTTCAATATTATTATACGAAGCAGAAGCATAGACACTGACAGAAGCAACGACAAAAATAATCGAGATAAGGCTTTATAAAAGGGTATCATGGACGGACCATGTAACGAACATTGAAATCCTTAAAAAAATGTCAAAAGAAAAGGATACCTTAAATACAATTAAAACAAGAAAATTACAATATCTAGCCCACATCATGCAAAACAAAAACTGATATAATCTATTGCAGTACATGCTACAGGGCAAAGTAAAAGGAAAGAAAAGTGCCAGAAGCAGAAGAATGTCATGGTTCTCCGTGACAACCATTGAACTATTCCGATCAACTGGAAATAAAAGCAGGTTAGCCAACATTTGGAACAGATAGGAAACCGAAGAAGATAAACATATGCATTTATTCAATAATGTTCGGCCCCACCTCCATTCGCCTTAGCATAGAGCCAAACAATAAATGATTTGTGTCTTAATAGACTGGATTCCATTAATTATTGACCTGATGTTACAATTCAGCCAGATTTCTTGGGGTTGTAGATATAGCTGCATTTCAAACATTGTCCAACGGTGAAAGGTTAGATGATCAAGTCATGAGAGAGTTTGTTAAAATATTACTTGGAGCGCCCTCTCAAGAAATTAAAATACTACCAACCATAACCTTCAATACCATAATACTCATAGTTGCCATTGTATGCTTCGTACGAATACAATCTTCTTGCTTCCATTCTGTATGTTAACGGTTTATTAATATGCGACCATCGTTTCGGTTTAAACAAAATGCGAATAATTGACGTCAAACAGAGAATGTAGACAATCGATACTACTTTGTTGAGCTAGGACACCTGGAGTCACGCTACGTAAGCCTTTGAAGATAACTATCCTCTAGGTTGGTTCCAGACTCCGGTCTTCGCAATGAGTAACAAATAGGTTAACTTGTTGCTAATGTACACTTTTGTCGACGACGAGACATTTTTATACCGTATAAGTTGCACGTCCCAAATAGGAATAGCTGAGAACGCTTATTTTATAGTAATATCACTGCTTCCCCCAGATCTCATATCAAAGAAACGATATGACCAAATCTCAAACTTGAATTTTTTGCTGATTATGATATCTTTAATTTAGCATAAAATTTTCAATGCAATGTAATTTGTTTTTGATGGTGCCACAAATTCAATGAATTTAACGGTTATATCAAGAACATGACAATCTAACACCAATTCAATAAACCAATTATTAATTGCACACCCCAAAAAAAAGTTTTTTCATATACTACACCACACGACACCAAATACGTCAACTCGTCGATTTTCCAATTTTAAATTAAGCCATGCAAGGACTAATGAAAACACAAACAAACTGGAAAATACTTGAATACAAAAAAATAAAAGTTAGCCCAAACATAAATAAGAAAAAGACAAACAATCTCACCAGACTACTGGCTAAATATGCCAATTAATACAGAAAATTACCTAATCAAGAAGACACTAACAACAAATCAAATGTGCAACTTTAGAAAACAATTTGGACTCTTAATTTTTGTAAGTTGAGTAAATTACATAACTTTTTTACAAAACATTGAATAGATAATCACGTAATAATCAAACTTAAAATAGAAGTAAAAACAAAAAGGTATCCCGTAATCCGGAGAAATACTTGCAGAGCGCACACTACGTTATACATTTTTTCAGTTAGTGGCATTGCAGTCTCGAGTGCTTATTGTGCCTACTAATATTCAACCTTAAATACTACGACGTTACATGCACACATTGGTTTCCAGTGAGACTCGAAGAAGCCCACAGACTGGGTCGCAGGACAAAAAGCTATGCCCATAATCACAGAGCTACATTATTCTTATTCAATAAAGATATTAAATTGACCACATTCAACTATACATGTCAATGATATACAAGGTGGTTCAAATATGACCGGGACTGATTTATGAATAAACAAGCCGCACTGCGCAGCAGCTGTGCGATCTTAAGAGAGTAGAGTCACAACCTCCTCCCTCCCTCCTGCTCAGGTTAGAACCTGTTTAGCCCTATTTGGGAGTTGCTAGAGTGATGAGCGAACAGAAGATACCGCGGAACGTGCAATAACGCATTGTAATCAAATTCCTCGTTGAAGAAAACATCTCGTCCACTAAAATTTACAACAGACTCCAACAACACTATGGGAAGAGTATCTCTCACGAATCCGTGTGTTTGAGTGTTTCAAAGAGAACAGACAGCGCGTAGAGAATAACCGCATGATCGTTGAATGCGAATATCCGCCTTTTTTTGAAAAGAGCATTAGAATGCTTCCAGAATATTGAAAAATGCGTTGACTTCAGAGCGGAGTACGTTGAAAACTGGCATGTGCAAGTAAGCGTTTGGCAATTTTTTTGTACAAAAATCAATCTTGATTACATTTGAACTACTTTGTGTAAAACTGAATTGAAAAATTAGCTAAAAAGTACTCCAAATTAATAAAATTTAAAATAACGACAAAAATACTAAAATCCCGGCATCATCTTTTTTCCTAGAAGTAGAACATTAGAAAAAAACTGTAAAATCTAATTCTTACCGTACACATCGCTTAGTTTTGAGTAATCGTATTAAGAGAACATCATATTCCACAACGCATAAAATTCCAAACCTTGGAGCGTACTCCTTCAGGCAATCTAGCTATTTTACTAAAGATTGCACATAGACTGAATAACGAAAGGAAGTAATATGTTACAGCTATGAAAATTATTCTACAGACTATAAAGAATGCAGTGTGCCAAAAACACTTCAACAGTTCTTCCTTGGAGAAAATATTTTAAAGGATAGGCAAAAACAAGTGCAGCAAAACCCACCTAAAATACAATCACACCAATCTTTTGTTATTAGAAATGACTTACCCTTACTTACAAAAACTATAGAATAACCCACTGACCATAGATCAGCAGTAGCCTTCTCCGACCCAACATAATGATTGGATAATCAAAATTGAAGAGCACAAGCTAGCGAAGGAATAGACATGCTCTTAAAAACAGGGCTGAATTAATTTCAAAAGAAGATTATAAACCAAAGAGTGGTCTGATGCATTTTCAAATTGCATTTCAAGCTTTCATTCACGATCAAAAAGCGTGATGTGGAAAGAGAACTCCAGAAGCACTAGCTCTATGGTAAGAGCAAAATAAGGAAGACCTTGAAGTGTGCAAACATCGAAAAACATCAGCACAGTAAAACTTTTTTACTGTCAAATGTAAACAGGGGCGTCGAAAGACCGGGAGAAAGTTTTTTTACCAAGTCCCTAAATATTGATTCTGTCTTTGCGTGTTATTGATATCAACCGAATTATTCAAAGTTACTTTTACAAGTTTTACAGCTCATATAATAAACCTATTTAAATTATTACGGCCTTATGTTTGTCTCGAAAAGATCCAAGAAATGCTACGTTATTAAGGACGGTTTTGTTTGGGAATTAGACGCCGGTGAGTAAGTACACGTAGTGTGTGATCTCGTATATGCAAATAGAGTGGCAAATCTGCATCAAATTTTATGCGTAGCAGGAACATTGGAATGCAGAAGCTATTCGGGTAATTCAGAAGGTTTTCAGGAACTACGCAATGAGTATAATACAGATAAAAGCTTAGTACAAACGATACAGACGTGGTCTGGACTTTATTAAACGTAATCCACATTTTAGAACACCAATAACGACTAGAAAATAAAAAAAATTTGAACATGTACGGGCTAGAATCAACGATTGACGATTGTCATTCTGAAAATACTAGAAAATGTGTCATACTACGGTTCAGATTTCTTCTGGATGTTTATAAAACTAAAGTCACATTTTAAACAGAAAATATAACGAGATAATTATTTACGATTCCAACGCATGATTTTTTAAAACGTCTTGAACAGCGGCAACGTATGTTCCGACCATAGCCAGGCAATGTTAATATAATGAAAACTTTTTGCGCGACCGCAACGTAACCTGTCAGTAGATGAGCAGATGCGCATGCGTAAACAAGGACAACTTTACTATCTAGGTCAGTTAAAAGTTAGACGTTGCTAACTGAACACATATAGTGTTAGAAATGAAAACACACACGTATATTTAAACTCGTATATTATTCTCGTTATTACTACATATTAAAATAGACGCTCTCAACAAAATTGTAGATTGCCTAGCGCTAGCACGAGCCAAATATGCACAGCGCCACCGGTTGGTACTTATTATATTAACTCAGCGTTTTCTTCATATAGTATGTGTCCTCACATTTGCAATAACTGAGCGAGTAGAGCAACAAATTTTAATCAAAATTTGTTGATAAAGCTGAAACAATTGCCCACAAAAACTATTCCAATGGAACTAAAAGATGAATTGAGAATTCCAGAAACTAAAATAACCTATCGTGGCAAAATTTATTCCGCGGCTACTCTTACCAGAGCAACTGCTAATGATTTGGTTCAGATATCTACAAATAGACCAGATTCTATCTAAAAGGTTCTGAAACAGAGGAAAGATAGGTAATACAGATACGATCGAGAAACAAAAACTCGATCGTCCCAATAGTAGTCTCATAATTCGGTACGTCTGAGAAGTATGTGGGATCCCATGGTGTTTACTTTAAAGAAGACTGAGGGTATGTACAATGTTTCTTGTAATTTATACCAGTTTTACTGATTATATAAATTATTTGTTATTGTAATTTTAGTTTTTGTCGGTATTTTTGGAATGGGTATATATTTTAATTCAAGAATAGTTTCAAAACTATTTTTCGTCCGTAAAAATGTAAAGAAAAATGTAAGCTAGTATCAATAGCAGCCGGCTTTTAAACTTCGCATAAAATCGAAATACTGAGGCCTGGATTATATAGAATATTATAGGACAGTATCAGGGGCTCAGAAAATATTACCTCTCTCCCTTCCTCCAGGCGGGCGGGATATAAGGCTTGCTGGTAATCATTCTTGGTGTTGTGCTATTATAAATCTAGTAGTTTCTTCCATTTTGCACTCTCCAAGAAGATTTACTAGCAAACATCCCGTTTGGTTCCAACAGAATGGAGCCATAGCCCACATAGCAAATGCATCACTCCCAGTGGTGCACGAAATATTTCCTGGGCGCTTAATCCCTCAACGCTTGGCTAGCCCGCTCAATGGATTTCGTTCGTGTCACTGCTTCCTATAGGGATGTCTCAAAATTAAGGTTTACAAACATTGGACTAGAATCCTCAAAGCTCTAAAAATGCAGTATCTCAAAACATATCGGAAAGGGTAATGAAAAACTTTAGAATATGACTATTCATCGATAATAAAGAGCACCACTTAGACTATACTTTCTTTAAAACACATTGAAATAAAACTTCCGGTTCTGTAAAAATAAATTTTGTATGCTTCATAGCGTTCATAGCATTAATAAATAAAAATAATGGTAAATAATTCATTAAAATTGAAGAAGTTAAAATAATAAGTATAAATAAAACTTATCCACGCGTTCGAGGATGCTCTCCATTTATGACGGTAAACCACACTATAATAATGGAAATCTCCATAAAGCATCATGAAAATGAAAGCTTTGCCAAAAACCTCATCCAAGTGATCAGTGTTACTATGCATGATTATGTTGGACCCATTTCGTTGTTATATGGATGATAAATCAAAACATAAAATTAACAAAGTGCAACATAAGCAGTACTTCGATACTTTTGGTAATAGACTTATATATGGAGGAGCTAGCTTTCAGTGCTAAACAATCGTGGTGAAGTTTCAGAGCAAATGTACCAATAGCAAGAAAAAGACAACTTTACTTGATGATGCTACATAACAACTTAACGACGGATAAATCGATATACTCTCCAGATCTTTTAGATTTTTGTATAATAAAAAGTATAACTGCTACACGTCTAAATACAGAATTATGGCACCATTCTCCCCTAACTGCTAAACTAAATGCAAATGTGGTACAAAAGGACAGATTACCTACACTATACCACACCAAAAAGTATACTAAGCAAAACCAGCGTTAAAAACGTTATAAAACTTGCTAAGTTGTTAACCCAGACTATTCGAGAAGCTGCAAAACTCCGACCCTACGTGTATACAACAAACTGCAACAAAAATCCTGCCCTGATACTGCCAAAGAAAAAATTTCAGAAAAATTGCGTGAAAATGGAAACAAACCAGATCTCCTCGAATTAGGACAGGTACCACAAAGCAAACAAATAATTAAATGTAAATATTTACATTATATTTAAAGTATTTTTTATAAAATACCATAAAAAATCAAAAGACAAAGAAAATACACAAGTATTTGCAGAGCATCTAAAAGAAAAAACTAAGTATGGAATCAAATTATTAACAAAATACTCAAATTTCCAAAAACATTAGATACTTAGATAGAGATCTAAGATTAAATTACTTTCTAGCTTTCTATAAGCAATACTAAATTAGATTAATAGTAAAGGCTTCCAAAAATTTCGTAGTGTAGCGTCATGTAGACCAATCAGCTTGTTTAAAATTATTTGAAAAACTTCTATTAAGAAGAGTAGAGCCAATACTGAGCACCATTTCAGTTTCAGAAAACAGTATAGAACTATAGAACAGGTGCACCACGTAGAATATCAAGTGAACTCCGATATCAAGGGTGTACCTCAAGCATTTGATAAGGTTTGCCACCCCGGACTGCTGTATAAAGTTAAACAACTACCACATATTATATACCCTCTCTTAAACTCATATCAAAAACTTAGTTGATCCACAGAGAAATTTCTCAACGGCATCTACTATGGTGCAAAAAAGGGCTTCAAATATAAATAATTAGGGTCAAGAAACTGAAATCTACACATGTAACCTTTACCATAAAATTGGTCCATTTCCCTGTTTATATACTTAAACCAACAACTCATACCTCAAACCACAAAATTTAAATATTTAGGTATGAATCTAGACAGAAGATTAACCTGGATACCACACATTAGAGTAAAAATGAAACATCAAACTCAAAGAGTTCTATTGGTTGATCAAAATAAGTAATACCAATATCTATCTAGGGCTATAAAATGTAGCTGTGGCAATTATAACATTTTGCTTGAGGCTAGTCAGTTTCTTGGGTAGTTTGAATTAGTTATTTGCCTATTTGACTCACGCCTAGGTCGTAGCTTGAAGTAGCGCTCACAAAAGCTCTACAATATAATTGTACGGAGCAGAGCTAATCCGTAACGTAGAAAGTCGTCCTTTTCGTTATATAACTTGCTGCACTATTTGTAAGCAGAAAAAGTAAAACAAAATGTAAGTTATAATATTTTTTACATTTTTAGATTCATTAAAAACATGTACAAATATCCAATTAAGTTTAATTGATTGCTTTAAGAATGCAAAAAGGAGGGATTTTAACAACTTGTGCTCAACATGACTCTCCCAATTACTGAAATCTTAATAATAGCAGGCTTGTCGTCTTAGAGTTTGTTCGTGTTGCAAGCGGAAAAGCCCGCGGACTGCTGCTGCTCCGAGCAAAAATTCTGAGTACGCTGAACAACCTCGTTAGTCGGGGAAAAATTTAATTATAATCTCCAGCAGTTCAAAGGGCTTTTGTTATCCTTTAAGAAAGCGCCGCTTTCCATATCCGACAGATATCTGCTTATGGCTGGAGAGCACACGTTCCCCTCCCCCATTTGGCGCTGCACGAGCGAACATTTTCGCTAAATTACGCGCCCACTCTTTATTCATGTTGATCCATTTCAATCATTGCGCCCATATCTTTCATTATTTACGCAGCGAGTTTAAATTCAGCGAGCTCCGAGCGCGTCGCCGCTTTTCGGTTGCTCGGAAAGCTTTTTACGCGCAAGGCAAGGTAAGGAGGATAAGGCGGCCATCAGCGGTTTTTGAGTCCATGATTAATTCAGAGCTCCCCGCCTGGCTCCGCAAGCGAGCCGGCCCATCCACCGTCCATGCAGATTATACGTTCATCTTCTTTAATCATATCGGGCTATAAATTTACTACTGCGTTAATAAAACTAAACCTAACGGATGGGCTCGCTCGGGAAATGTACGAGGAGCGCTTAATGCAAACATGGTCATTTGTTAGCGTTCATGGAGTGAGCTTTAAACTGAAGCTTTTATAAAAATAACGCACCATGAGTGTATTATTAGTTTGTCCTTCTCTTAAAGAATTCTTCTTCAAATAAACCAAAATATGTTAAAAATATAAATTATTAGTTATAACAGCAATGTCATGCGATAAGCAACGTTTCTACCCTTCGCGCGGCTTTAGAAAAGACTTCTGCCTATTTTAAAGTGACATGCCTATATGTTGAAACCGACATTTTTATTATGATCTAAAAGATGAAAGACTACGACATGATATACAAAGTAGCTCAAAAATTAGAATAAGATTTCATTTTTAAACAACTATCGAATTATATTTCAAATGAAAGTATGACGTTCGGAAATTTTTAAATGGTAATTGTTTTTCGCGGGTGCAAATTTATTTTAAAACATTTTTTATGACATTTTCGACTTCAGTGGTTGCAAATTTATATTAAATGTTTTTCTTTAAGCTAACAAAGTTTGGGGTTCATTAATATAAACTCACTCTTACAAATACCTTCAAAATCAATAATTGTAAGATATGAAATTTGAGGATTGGGACAGTCTTTTATTTGCTTGCCAAAAATTTACCTAAGGAAACCAGTCGTAAGTCAAACTTTATGGTAAGTAAAAACCACGTTTTTTAATTTTTATGTTAATGTTATTTCCTGCCAGATAGTACGAGATGGGTTCAAGTTCTAAGACTCCAAATTTTCTTAGCACTGAGAGTATACAGAAAGGTGCGGTTTATTTCAAGAGACGAGGGAAATACTTTTAAATTTGTAATATAGATGGCAGAACAATGTACATAAGTAAAATTACCGCCATTGCAGTGAGTGTTGTTTTACACATTTCTAATGGTGGCGTTTAGTGTTCAAGAACAACGTGTAATTATTCGTTTTCTCCTCTTGCGTGGTGATACTCCAATCTAAATTCATCGCCAATTGAGTGAGATATGTGATGAAGGCGTTATGGATGTTAACAATATGCGTCCGTGGGTGTGAAAATTTAAAAAAGGTCGAAAGTTGTGTGACAATAAACCAAAGCAGCCTCGGCTACGAAACAGCCGGACCGAAACAATGATTGCGTGAGTGGAGCAAGTTGTTACGATATGTCTGTGATATCGCCTCTAAACTTACCATTTTCGTAAGATCTGTAGGGTCTATTTTACACGATGACCTGAAAATGCGAAAGTTTCTTCAATGTGGGCCAACGAATGCTAACCAACGAACACAAGGTTGACACGTATTCCCGCCATAAATTTCCTACCGCGAAGGACACTCTCCGTTGTTTTTCGATTTTCCAGTGTGCAAATCACACCCCTAAAGAAGTGTTATCCACAGCCATAAAATCATGGCAACGACAAAAAATGTGTACGTTTAGACAGAGATTACATTGAAAAGTAACGAAGTTGACTAAGTCAATAAAAATTTGGAAACCTTAAAACTTGACGCACCTCGTATATTCATTCAGTTTATTAAATTAGCATTAGCGAATTGTTTTATCAGTATTCAGTAATCGCAAATTTTGTTTATTAAGGGAAGTCACTTAAGTTTTGTTGAGTCGACACTTGAAACTGCTACAGACGTTTTCGTTATCTTTTTCTCTACATTTTACCTTCTTTTCATATATTTATTTTATTTTTTTGAGGTAGTGGCACCGCTTAGTAAATGGAGAACCGCGATTCTCGAGTTATTCAAGTCGACCGTCTGCCCTACGGACATCAACAAACACTTGGGTGCCCTGCGATCAACCATCCATGATACTATCAAACGATACAATGAGCTTAAACGGACAAAGACATACCGGGCCGAGGCCGACGAGTCACCATTTCCACCCCAGCCGTTGTCACAGCCATCCGAGAGAGAATCAAGAGAAACCCTCAACGATCCATGCGTCAACTGACTCAGGACTTTAGTATGATCGATTTTAGCGTTCAACCTATTGTCAAATCACGCCTGGGGCTTTACCTTTATCGTTCGATCAAGGGCTAATGGCTAAAGAAATTGGCCAAGTATTTGTTGATCCAATTCCATCCGGCACTCTGGCACGGCATCGTTTAGACAAACGAAAAGATTTCCACTATGCAGGTAGTGGCAAACAGTCAGAACACCAGAATCTTTGTCCAATTCTCTAAGGATTCCAATACCAAAGGGAGAACCATTGAGCGCTTCTCTCATCCTACAAACATCATGGTTTTTGGAGGCATCACGACTGATGGAAAACCCCTCTTCTTTTCATCGATCAGAGTATCAACGTCAATACATAAGTGTATAAGAAGGACATCCTAGAACATCCAAACACTTTCAATCTCGCCATTGGATCTGGCATCAGGATAGGGCTCCCGGACACCGCGCAAAGATCACGAAGGAGTAGTTGCTCACCCCTATCTCTGACTTTATCGCTGCCAAATAGTGGAAACTTTGCTCCCCCAGCTACAATTTAACGGACTTCTCTGTCTGGGCAGAATTGGGGAGGACGGCAAACGCTACTTTGGAGCAATCCCTTCTCAAGGTCTAGGACGAACTCTCCATCAATACCGTTCTCAACTCTTATCCGTGCAAATGAAAATCGATTCGAAAAGTAGCTGCTGTTATGTTATTCTAAGACCGATAAAGTATTACTGTTGTAGTTGCACATTTCGACATAGCCACCTACACAGTGATACTCCTCTCATGTCGTTTAACGAGTTTCTTCATTCCTATGAAAAAGAATATTTCCGGTTGCTCACCGCTTGCTAAATTTTACCATGCGAGCTAAACTTGTGAGTGCACAGTATCTCGTTTTAATCAGACGGCATTAGACCAAAACATCCATTCTCTGGATCAGATCGATGTTCATGCACTACAATGTTTTCTCTTTAAAACTTTTTAAACCTTTGTAGATCTTTTGCAGATGCATGGTGTGTGAACCATAGTATGCCAACAAGTAGCAATAAATTGCCATAGATTTAACCCTTTCTGCAGACAGAAAATATACCACGGCACGTTATTTCTCAATGGCGCAATTACTAAGTAGAGCGACCATACGTCTACCCTTGCCATATTACTTAACGACGAAGTGCTGTATGGGGCTAACTCATCCACTCATCCACGCTATTGTTTTTACCACGCAATTTCAAAATTACTTTTATTTTCAAATTCATCCTAGTATTTCAATATACATTATTCTTGATCTCCTTATTTTGTTATCGTTTATTTAAAACGTCCCAACCTTATTGGAAACAGTTATTTGTTAATTAAAATTTATTTGATTTTTATTTAGCATACAGTATTGGATAAAATAATTGAAACCCTTGTCAAAAGTGGAACATATATTCACTCTGCTTGGTAACACTGGGCACTGGTAAATCAACCGTCTGGTTTGTTGCAGATACAAGGTGGCGCAAAGTCATCACTCGATTTCCTAAGGCAGTAACTCTGTTTGTAAATGAATTGTTCAGTTTGTTGAATCATCTCAACAAGTGTGCCATTCAGGTCAATCTTCATTTTAGGGATTTATGTAATAATTATTTTACGTAGTCGAATTAGAAAAAATGGAGCGCGAGTAGGTACTTCTTTCGGCGAAAAACAGAACTATTTGAAGGAAACCTCGACTTACTCTCATATCCTGTGCCCGAAAGTAAATCATGTCCAACTACCCCATTTCCTACACATCCTTTTCCACCTCCAACCCAGCTCGCCAACACACAGGACCAACGCAGCGTTTGAAGACCAAGTACCTTCAAGATTAATTCCAACAAATTACAAAAAAGGGTAGAGCAATCAATTCAGAACTCCTCACCGAAATCCCACTAACTAAAAATCTGCAGATTTAATGCAAATTTACTTCTCTCGAAAAATCATTTAATACAATTAGAAGAAAAGACGGAAACAAAAAATGATTGGACTGGGAGAAATCTGCAGGAGAGGTGAAAAATTGATCAAAACTAAGTAGAGAACACTATTCTACTACAAAGAAAAGGAAGACAACTCGAATATCCAAATATATGCTTCGCAGATTTGAGTGTTAACAAAAATAGGTAGAAACTGAAGATGACATAAAAGAAAATGGATAAAGCGAAAAAGTGAAATCAAGCTACTGGACAGCAAAAACGAAGCACGAATAAGAAAGAGAGCGAAAGTCGACCATGTAGTGGAGGAAATAGCCAAACAAAAATAGAGATGGACAGGGCACCTTGTACATAAAAACATCAAAAGTAGTAAGAGAAAAAAGACGACCTTATGAAGACCTCAAACAGAAAAGGCCAAGAGCACATTGGATGATATCGTAAAAAGCGCAGAAACTCAATAAACAAGACCGGCCTGAGTGAAAAAATCTTAAAAATTCGTGTGTCCAAAACTAGAGTAAACTCTATAACCCTGTGCTATGATGATGATAATGATAATAAATCAGAAAGTAAAGACAATTTTCGCATAACTTTATTTCTACTGAGATAAAACAAAAATGCACATTTCGACATAGCCACCTACACAGTGATACTCCTCTCATGTCGTTTAACGAGTTTCTTCATTCCTATGAAAAAGAATATTTCCGGTTGCTCACCGCTTGCTAAATTTTACCATGCGAGCTAAACTTGTGAGTGCACAGTATCTCGTTTTAATCAGACGGCATTAGACCAAAACATCCATTCTCTGGATCAGATCGATGTTCATGCACTACACATGTGTTTCTCTCTTTAAAACTTTTAACCCTTTGTAGATCTTTTGCAGATGCATGGTGTGTGAACCATAGTATGCCAACAAGTAGCAATAAATTGCCATAGATTTAAACCTTTCTGCAGACAGAAAATACACCACGGCGCGTTATTTCTCAATGGCGCAATTGCTAAGTAGAGCGACCATACGTCTACCCTTGCCATAATACTTAACGACGAAGTGCTGTATGGGGCTAACTCATCCACTCATCCACGCTATTGTTTTTACCACGCAATTTCAAAATTACTTTTATTTTCAAATTCATCCTAGTATTTCAATATACATTATTCTTGATCTCCTTATTTTGTTATCGTTTATTTAAAACGTCCCAACCTTATTGGAAACAGTTATTTGTTAATTAAAATTTATTTTATTTTTATTTAGGATACAGTATTGGATAAAATAATTGAAACCCTTGTCAAAAGTGGAACATATATTCACTCTGCTTGGTAACACTGGGCACTGGTAAATCAACCGTCTGGTTTGTTGCAGGCACAAGGTGGCGCAAAAGTCATCACTCGATTTCCTAAGGCAGTAACTCTGTTTGTAAATAAAGATAGTTGATTCTGTTTGTTGATTATATCGGTTAAGTGGCCATTACGCCAGAGTTGATACACATTAGGGTTCATTTTTCAGCAGTTTGCATGATTTTCTCAACAATTCTGGCGATAAATTCTGCACTTCTTGTCGAATGGTCTCCTATAGGGCCGCCAAGGTCATTGGCTTGTTCGTAGACCCGTGAAAAAAAACCAAAGAAAAAGTCTGAAACGGTGAAATCAACTTTAGAATGTCCTACTGCGCTCGTGCAGCGTGTGCGGTTGCATCCTACTAGAACCATACATTCTCCAAACACAATTCGACAATTTTCGGCTAAGAAGTCGTTGATCATGGTTCTATAGCACTCACCAGTGAGAGTAACAGTATTACCAACGAGCCAATCACCTTTCCTCCATAAATGCCGCACCAAACAGTGACTTTGAGAGGATGCAATAGCTCTTCACAAATTACACGCGGATTTTCAGTGCCCCAAAGCGATAATTTTGCTTATTCACGTATCTACATAAGTGAAATGCGCCTCGCCGCTCATGATGATTTTCAATAGAAAACCATCCTCATCGCCGTCGAGAGTTTAAGAGAGCTTGGTTAAAATTTACGCGCGCTTGGCGATCTGCCGGCAACAGTTGATGCACTGTTTGCACTTTGTATGAGAAAATTTTCAAGTCTTTCACTAAAATTCACCATAAAGGCCATCTATTGATGCCCACATGCGTGACCCGTCGTTGGGTTGATGATTGAGGGTTCTATTGGATATCTGCAGCGATATTCTCGGCTGTTCCGGGGCGGGCCACGTCTGCTATTGTCCTGTGTTAATCTAGTCTAATCGAGGTAAAGGCCTAAACGCCGCAGCTTATATCCAAAATCAGCAAATCGACGACAAAATTCATGTTGAGCCAAAACCAGCGACCAATTGTTTGTCGAAAACATTGCTACAATTATTCCGCGTTCTTGAGGAATACAGTGATTCATGGCTTATCTACGTGTATTCTACTTCACAAATGTCAAAGTCGCAATGACAAGAACGCCATTTGCAAAAATGAGAGCATCTTCCTATAGGGTGATGACTTTGGACCACCTAATAGTATGGAATGTGCACTAATAGTAGAGTAATGCAGTGTGCTTGTGAACGTTGTGCATGTGTGGTAAGTGACCAGCATGTCCGATCTGACAGAGTTTCAAAGAGGTCTAATTTTTGGTGTTCGTCTAGCTGGAGCATCTGCGAGTAAAACAGTCACATTATGCGGTGTAACAAAAGCCAGGATCGGAAAAGCATAATAGGAATCAAAAGACGAGTATTGTGACGTCGCAGGAAAAAACAGCAGCCGAGAAAGTAACCACAAAACTAAATCAGCACCTAACCACCTCAGTTTCAATCAAAACAGTGAGGCGAGAACTGCATAAAATGGATATCCATGGACGTGTTACTATTTCCAAGCCCTTAATAACAGACACAAATGCTCAAAGACAACGTGCATGGTGCAATGCCCACAAAAACTGGACGTTGGAGAACTGGTAACGTATCGTTTGGTCGGACGAGTCACCCTTTACCCTCTTCCTCGCCACTGAACACATGTTTGTCTGGCTAACATCCCACTGTCAAATATGGTGGCGGCTGTATTATGGTCTGGAATGCTATATCATGATATTCGGCAGCCCCCCTTGCCATATTCCACGGTCGGGTCACAGCAGCAGTGTATAGAGAACTTTTGGGTTACCAGGCTACCCAATGGTGCAACCTTTATTTCCAGATGGGAATACCATATTCCAGGATGATAGTGACGCATTTACACCTCTGGCCCTGTTCAAAAGTGATTTCAAGAGCTTGCTGATGAGGTTTAACAACTTTCATGGCCCACCCAGTCCCCAGACCAGAATATCATCGAGTTTCTGTGGGCTATTTTGGAAAACAGGGTTTGGCGTCGATTTCTACCTCTTTCGTCTCTATTTAAGTTGAAGAATGGGTTCAAATTTCACTCACTACTATTCAGGACTTGTATAGGTCTATTCAATTCAGAGTTCAAACTGTATTGCGTGCTAAAGGTGAACCAACACCCTATTAATACAAGATGTTCCGACTTCCACAGGTGTTTCCATTACTTTGTCCAATACCTGTATCTATCTTGTTACACTCCTGTAACTTCGCAATGCTTGCTCATACTTTAATTTAATAGACGTTACTTTTTTACATCATTTTACGTCTAGACAGCTCTTTATTAGTATTGGAAATTCGCATCATTTCTTTAAAGCCACCTCAAACTTCTGTAAATTGCAATAAATTTCCATAAAACCGAGATAAACTCGCAGCCATTAGTTCGCGCAGCTTCCAGGAAACTTCCGCCTCAAGTGCACTACAAACTATTCCTTGCACTTAGAGGGCCCCAACTTCAGTTCCTAACCCTCTAATGCAGGTCTTAATTTGTGTTTTCACGACTTTTTGGCGAGCAGCCTTTCAGCGGAGCCCGCGCACAAAGGCGCGGCCGCCGACTGGCCAGCATTTACGGCGGAATTGGAAAATTGCAGACGCGGAAATCAGCTCAAACAGCTGGCTGTGTTTAACGACGCGGCCTCATTTGTTAATTACACGCCGGTGCACCATCCACTTAACTGCCCGGACGTCAGAATTGGACCGCGGCCAAAATGATGTTTCAATCAGCGCGTTTTAATTGAAACCGCCGCGACGCTCATGAATAGAAATGAACGAAAATGATTCCCTAATTGATAGTTCTCGCTGAGCGCGCCCCGGCGGCGCCATCTTATCTATTAGCGACATTTCTCGCGCGAGCGGTAATGAGATGCAGCCGAAGAGCTCCTTCTCGGCCCAATTTTTAGCTCATTAAAACTTTTCGAGCTTCTTTTACGGCCTTTGGGGAATATACACCCTTCGCGGGTAATATAACAAAACTTTTTATAGCTGCCGAACTTGGAAATAATTACTTAATGAAGGATTCTACATTTTTAAGTGGCGGCCGATACTCCTGCACTGGAGATAAAATAAGTCATTTTTATCCCAAGAATTCAGCAGACGCTGTCTTGATAGAATGTTTTAGCCGAGCCATTTATTATCTTCTGCTTTTGTTCCACAAATTCAATTTTCTCTCGCCACGACAGAACTTATCTGTACATTATTGCTACGCGCGACGTTTTCGCCATCGCAAATTGCGTTAATCGTTAAACATAAATCTCAATTTGAGCACAAGTTGATGCAATCTTGTTCCGCAAATGTCTAGACATATCAGGCGTCAATTCAAGGCAATCAATCTGTTAGTAAAGCGAGCTCGAAAAAACATCAGCTTAAACTAAACATCTTTGAAAGCTGTTTTTTAGCTGTTGCTATTACAAAATAATAAGAAATTAATTTATTTCATTTAATCTAGTCTGGTGGCTGTTGGCTGTATGTACATATACACTTCAGATATTATACAGGCTTCATGTATAGGTTCTTTTGAAATATTTTAAGCAAAAAAGTTCCAAGTTTTTGTAAATATTGATGAAGCAAGTTAGGGGTCTTGGGGTGCATCCAAGATCCCCTAATTTCAATCCTTTATATTTCTTCTTTTGGGGTCATGTACAGCCACTTTTGTATGGTAGAAAATGGTGAGGAAAATGGGAGGAGAACAAGAAACAATTAAAAAAAGTGGAAAATTATATTGGTAACAATTCAAAAACCGAACTTGAAACCAAATTTGCTGGACGGATATATGGAAAAAGACTTGGCTAAGAACGGACATTTCAGCAGGCGCTGTATTATAAATATACGAAAGACAAAAATAAGAACAGCAAATTTAAAAAGGAAAAAAAGACAAATGTAGAACTTGGCAACTTGGAATATAAGAGGTATCAGTGGAAAAGAAAAAGAAGATTGAAATAATAGCAGCAACTGAGACTAAGAAAACAAGTCAAGGCTTAGTCCAACTGGATGATAAATATACAATGATCTATAGTGAAATAGCACCAAACCAGAGAGTTAAAGGAGGTATAGTATGTATTATAAACCAAAATTGGACGAGAAAAATTTGTAAGTGGACTTGTTTAAACGAAATATTAAATGTCTACTGAACTAGGAGAAAATAAACATAAACTAACCAGCAGCATATGGACCTAACAAAGATGTAATGTAGAAAACAAAGTTAATGAATTGGACACGGTGAATCGATTGTGGAAAAAAAAAGTCTATTCAGTCAACTCCAAACGTGTCAGAATGGGTATTTCAGTAGGCCAAAGAAATTTGGCTGATTGATTAGCTTAAGAAAGAAAAACGGCTACTGGCCAGTATTACATTGCACTTTTGTAGAATCTGAATGAAGCCACTCAGAAAAATGGATTATTCAAGTGCCATCGTTCATCAAAAGTTAAGAAACTAGAAGTTTGAATAATTTCTCATCCACCTTATTCGCCTAAATTTGTTCTCCAAACCTCCACCTATTTCCAAAACTCAAAATATTCTTGATTTCAAAGAAATTGTATCCAATAAAAAGGTAATTAAGGCTGCAAATGGTTATTTTAACGATCTTTGAAAAAAATCATTTCCAGGGAGAAACAAAAATCTAGAGCGGCGTTCGACTAAATGTGAAATTCGAAGAGATTACGCAGAAAACTAAAATACATCTTATACATACTGTATTAGCCGTATCTTTGCATATCCTGCTATGAAATTGTTTAATGAGACTGAGAATGTCAAAGATCGTCCAAGATCTAAGAAGAACACGTTCAATTCGGACTCTAGAGACAGTCAAACCCGTAAGTGCCCGAATTAAACAAAATCCTCTTAGTAAGCAAAACATTATCTCGAGAAATGCAAATTTCCAAAATTTTGATATCTTGAATTACTAAGTAAGACCTAGGACTTACAAAAGACATTCGTGACATTTGCTGGCAAATGCTTTAACGAAAGGTAGGAGAGAAGAAGCAAAAAGATTGTTGACCGAGTACGAGCATGGTAGCCACGGCGAAATTTTGCTTACGGATGAAAAAATGTTTACAGTGGAGAAATCTTTCAACAAACAAAATGACGAGGTATACGCTAGTTCCTCCAAAGAAGCATCTCAACTAATGTCAAGGGTTTAAAAAGGCTATCATCCAGCAGCTGTTATGATGGAGTAACTGATTTTTTTAACGGAGTTAAAACTTCGGCCGCTGTGTATCAACAGAATGTTTCGAAAGATGTAGCAAAACCTCTGAATCAAACGCTTTTTCGAGGTGAGCTTTAGATTGTTCAGCAAGGCTCCGCACCCGCCCACAGAGCACGGTCAACACAAAATTTGCTGACCAATAATGTGCCTCATTTTCTAACAGTAAAAGATTGGCCTTTTGGTAGCCCAGATCTCCATTAGATTACAAATTATGGGCTGTTTTAGAGTACATAATTTGCTCAAAGAGACACCCTAATATTGACTGTTTGAAGCAAGTCCTAACTACTGCAGTCAAATTCTTTTCCAATGGATATAGTGCGTGCTGCCGTAAAGCTTGTGTAGAGGGTGGCTAAGGGTGGCCATTTTGAATAAATCTGTTATAATTATATGTACTTACCAATAACCATTTGATAATCCCTTAAAACATCCAAAAACAGTTAATCGCTTTATTTTGCCGTTCTAATCAGTGTGTAATAGTATTTATGAGCATGCTATGTGTTTAAAATATTAAAACAAATGCGCCTTTATTGGTTTTCAAAATATTAACATCCTACGCTCGATGCGATGTAGCCTACGTAAGTAAATATCGCGCAGCAAAGAAAAATAAAGGAGCACCTCTTGCTTACCCACAGTGGGGTGGAAACCCTCGGGAAGCTACAGCGCATTGAATAGAACATTTTGGCTGCTGAAAATATTTTGAAACATATTCCAGCATTTGTAACTATGTACTTCCTATATTTTGTAACAAAAAGTGATCATAAAAATTCTAAAAAAATCAATTTAATTGCTAATAAATGCACCAAATACTTATTAACGTGAAATGCACATTACATATTTTAAGTTCCCTACATAAAGCTACCACTCTGTATATTGGTTTGTACAAATTCATAATTGATTTATAATTGCAGCGTAGAGCCGCTGCAAGATGGAAAAGATTTTATTTCACTATTTGATCTCAGAGTTGTAATTTTTATGAACATCCTGTACATTATTTAAGTTCAGTGCGGGCTATGAACCTAAGAAAATTTCAATTTTCTATCTGTTGCAACTCGAAGGGTATAAATTATTAAATGTATTAACATTTTATTGTAATATTTTTGACGCGTTTTATAATCGCGTGTCTATAATAAATACAGCTTCTGCGATTTCAGAGATGACTGTTTGTAAATGCTCTATATATAACTAGCACACATCTTCCTCTTGTAAAATGGGCATTTTACGCTTTCACACACTAAAGGATACAAATTTGTATCGGTTTTGGGGGTAAAGGTAAACCTTTTACCACTTTTTACCTTTCTTTACAATCAATATAGATAAGAATCAATTTGCTATTAAAGTTCAAATTGAGCTTGTCTGAGATCAAAAATTTGTTAGAGTGAAAACCCTAAAAATCCAGTTTAACCCCACTTTTGCACCAAAACAGCCCTTTAACATTCCTAACATGTCAATCTCTAATTATAACAATAACACAGCAACCCAACTTATTCTACCACCAGTAAAAAAACAGATAAAAATAAATATATGGAAGGAGTAAAATAAAGACCATCATCACTAACAGGTTATTTAAAAAAATCAAACAAATTAGTGAAAAATATGCAATTCGCTCAGTCAGAGATTTCCATCCGTAACAAATATTTGCCCCTAGATAATGCTGATGACAAAAATTTGCAATCAAATACGCACCAACTAAAAAGATACCGCGTGGAAAATTCCAAAACCTCCTGTTTGTATATAAAGTTGCTGAAAGCAATCAATTATGTAGTAAATCCTCAACCAACACCACGGTTAAACTTGATACACGAACACCAGATATAGCTAGCAATACTATCAGACATTTAAGAAAAGAAAAGGTTATTCATCATTCAAATCAGTCTAAAAAAAATATATCATGTAGAGTAGTAATCAGGCAACTTTATTCCGCTACACCAATTCAAGAAATCAAATATTATTAATGCAACACCTGACTATTACGTCTGCGACTAACATCCTTTTTACATCAAATTTTCCAAATTCGATCAGAATGTTCCATTATAGAATAATATGCTCAAGTGATGCAAGCATCTCAGCAAATCAATTTTGGAAAACAATGAACTTTGTTTCATTCCAAGTCTAAAAACATTTTGGTCCACTTAATGAATCAAAATAAATACTATGTTAAGTTTGCAACTTGAAGTGCAAGCGGTCTACTAAATAATAATTAATAACAATGGAATCGAAATGATAAACTGAGAGAGTCGCGTTTAGAATCCCACATTTCATACCATAAGGTTGATAAAGCGAACATATCTAAGACACAAACATTGAAATTGGTTCTTTTATATTTAGTTTCGGTTGTTTATTGTCCACTCAGACGCCCCATTTCTACTGAACAATATAATGCTTTCTTCCTCCATTTACTACTAGAAGAATGTAATAACAGATGTTTGAAAAGAAGCCGATGACTTATGACCTAATGACTGCTTGAGGAGGATCCTCGTCATGTAGTGCTATAATTACTTAGTACATAAAATGAGTACTTAAGATAACATTTTTATTTGTAATTAAGTACAGCTCTCGCATTTTTGTCTACGCTATTTGAGGTCATTACACTTACCCTTGTCAGATTTGTTATAAAATTTTATTGGTTGACTTTTCTATTAGTCACAGTTACTTATTTTTGTGACAAATACTTTTAGGTAATAATTAATTGATTCAATAAGTAATTAAACGATAATAAAATAATTAGACACTAATTTTTAAACAAAAATTCTGTGTGTGAAACTGACCAATATTTTTCAAATTCTTCTGTAAAAATGAAAACTGTAGTTCTTGGTAATAATGTAAAGTTTTTGTTTTTTATCATTTTTTTTAACATTTCAAAACTAGGGATTTCCCGTCAAAGGTATTTTGGCGTCCTAGGCCGACAATTTTTCACCCGCCTTCCCTCAAATTTTGCAAGCTGGGAACGTGTATAAATTTTTAGCTGGATAGGCTTTTTCCCTGAATCGGGAAGGTAAAACAATTTCACTTACAATTGAAGCTCCGCTCGGCAGAAGCAAACCGAATGGCCGTGGCAGACGCGGCTTTTGCGTTTGGCAATGCAACGTCTCAATTGCTGCGACTGCCCGGTCATTCGGCAAGGAGTGAGACCGGCCCCGGTGAGCGTGCACGAACGCACGAACCTCCTCGTACAAATTAAGCGCTCAGAGCGCAGCACGCCAAATTTCATATCAGCCGTCTTTCTTTACTTTCCGTTCAAACGTACAGGCTGTCTTTATATACTACGCACGAAACTCCTCATCAAAGAGCAGCCAAAAACCACGCCATATTTCGTTGTTTATTTTCTGTTCAAATGTATATTTCAAAATAAGAACAGATGTGATAATATAGAAACGTATTTTTCACATAATTCAACAATTTGTGCTTTGATTACCTAGAAACTATCTCTTCCGTACGGGGTGCTCAAGCCCGCTTGAGAAAAGAAAAGGGGGGAGTAACAACCTCGTTAAAAAAACTAGGTTTAACTGGC
Source organism: Sinelater perroti (assembly GCA_036346155.1). NCBI lineage: Eukaryota > Metazoa > Arthropoda > Insecta > Coleoptera > Elateridae > Sinelater > Sinelater perroti. The sequence continues at coordinate 16,245,691 of JARFIY010000254.1, read as the reverse complement.
CCGGTTGATAGCACCCAGTATAAAAACTGGTCAACGGACTGAAGGAGGAAATATGCATTTCCGGACTTCGGGGACGAAAGAACCACTTAAATAGGAAATGTTAATCTCTATAGTGCAGTAAGACAATTAGCCGAGGGGAAGAAAACCTCAATTACAAATTTCCTGCTCCCCCAGGTTGGAGGTTAGTCTTGGACCTGTACGCCACTAGCCGGAAAAAATTGTAAATCACAAGATATCTTAGATACATGCATCGAAAGCAACTGAATGGACCTAATAGAATAAGAAATTTGAATTTTGCTACTTGGAACGTACAAGAAATTGCAACCAAAAGCTCAGTAGTCTAGATATAGGAGTACTTACCGAAACTAAAAAGAAAGGTAAGGGCGTGGAAGAAAAAAATGTATGTATTTACAATGATGTAGACAAGAATAAGAGAGCAAAAGGTGGAGTTTAGATCGTTGTACACAAAAGCTTGAAGAACTATATAAAAAACTAGGAACAAATCAACGAGCGCTTTGTCACAGTTCAAATAAAATTATTAAGCCACGAAGTCAAAATAATATGAGTATATGCCCCGTCAGATGCAACAGTAAAGATCAAGGCAGAGTACACAGACTAGCTTACGAATATATTAAGTAAAGTAAATCCCCAAAACGATACAGTTGTGTGAAGATATGGAATAATATAAATATGTGAACAATTCTTCCTATCTATATTAAACGAATTCTTTAAACACAAAATGATACTACTTGGAGGCGTGCAACTACAAGATCAGAATCGATAATCGACTACATCATCATCAAACAACAGTCAAACATGACAGCATTTGACGTTCGCGTGCAGCGAGGTGCTGAATGCGGTTCCGACCATTTCCTGATAAAAGGTAAAATATACTTTATGTACCAAAACAATGACCCAACCAAGGCAGACATTGGAACAAGGGCAAAAAGTAAAACATACTAAGTGCAATACTGATAAGTTTTGGGACGAGTCGATTCATTATCTCTATAAACTGGGACTATCGAATTATATCAGAGCAGAACTGACATAAGTAAATAGCAGTATAGATTTCTTGTACATTAAATTAAAATAATGACTAGCCTAGGATGCACTGGTAGAAATTATAAATAGGAATAGTTAAAACAATTATAATTGGTGGAACAACAGTATTCGAGAAGTGGTCCAAGATAAGAAACATCTCTACGAAAAATGACTTTCGATTCAAGATAAAGAAGACAGAAAACAGTATCAGTAGTACAATAGGCAGGTTGAAAAGAAAGTGACAAAGCTACAGAATAGAATGTGGCAAGATAAATGCGCTGAAGTAGATCGACTGATGGGTAGTCTACGATCAAATGAAACAACTAAGAACAAATGAAAAAAATGCACTACGCGCAATTATAATAGACACTTGGAAATAATATTATAAAACCCTTTCATCTAAAAACAAAAACGTACAATACCGACCTTTGGATACTACAGATAAATACTATGAGGAAATAACTGTCAAAAAGATCAGAAAAGCACTACACGGAATGAAAAACAGAAGGTTATCCAATAGAATTAGTGAAATTCACCTCTACAATAGCACTGGAGGTTTTAAAAGAAATATTTAATAAATTTTCAGAATGGAAAGAGGTTCAATGCATAAAAAAGGACAAAATATTGCAACAATTATAGAGGAATAAGTGTAACTAATTCTATAGGCCGACTATACGGACGCATAATGGAAACAAGATTAGAAAGGGAAATAGAAGAAATAGAAGAACAAAGCGGATTTCGTTCGGGGAGATCCTGGATATCTGGTTAGCACAATTGTCAGAAAAGACAACAGCACATAATAGAAAAATGCATTTGATATTTATAGACATTAAAAAGGCCTACGACAGCGTACCAATTAACAACATATGAGAGATACTTAGAGAAAGTAAAATAAGGAGAATATACGTGAATGCAGTTAAACGACTTTACAAAGGCAATACGAGTAGGGTAAAATTGAGTAATAGACTTTTACAGGAATTTGTCTGTTCCAAAGGCCTAAGACAAAAGTGTTCAATGTAGCCCACTCTCTTTAAAATGTATATATACAACAAGTACTACAAAATTGGACCAAATGTGCTAAGAAATTTGCATACATTACTCTTTACGGATGATCAGGTTATTACCTTTGGCGACGAAGAAAACAGTGATTATATGATACCCAAATTGTGATAGGAGTATAACAAATGGGGTTTTCAGATTAACTTGGATATTAAATTAAATATATGGTAGTAGGTAGTCAAAGTAGAGATATTTATAAAGACAAAGGCACTATAAAAACCTGCACAGAGTATAAGTACTTAGGTGTCACTATAACGAATAAAGGCATAAGGGACAAGGATATCTTTAATAAAGTAACTCGGGGAACTCAAACAATTCAGTTACTTAAACCAATTCTATTGAATAAAAAGATAACAAAAACAAAGAAAATGTTAAAGATAACAATGGTACAGAGCATATCCACATATCCAACTAAGAAATATGAAAGAAGACTAACATTGTTAGTAACACCGTTATTGCTATAATCACAAAAGAAAAACTTTCACACTCACACATCCCAACCTCTAATATATTCCAACCCCTATCTAAATTCCACCATAAGCAATATAAACGGAGAAAATAAGATACAAATCCTCCAATTCATACTCCATTACATTAAAGCTATTAACCCGTCGATTACACTAACTGAAAGATATATACCCAAAAAGAACTATCGATATCAACTTCTACACGGCAATAAATTAAAACTACAAATAAATAACCTAACCGACTACAAAAAATAAGAGATGTTTTAGACGCCAACAATGTCGAGAAGTCCAGAGGAGTAAAAAAAATCCCCATTGTTTTAAGAAACCTACACCTCTAAACAGAGTTAGAATTCATTAAGGATGAGCTAGCAGCACAAAACCATGAAGTATAGAACATTATGTATTTTATGAATAAAGAAACTAAACAAAAAAAAGAATATTTTCTTCATTGACATTAAGCATAAAGAAAGCAACAAAGAAATTTTTAAAATAACAAACATCGGAAACACTATAGTTACCTTTAAAGAACCAATAAAAAGAGCCCAAATACCACAATTCAAAAACTGCCAATACTACAGTCATACACGCAACAGATGCACTAGACCTTCTCGTTACGTTAAGCGTACAGTACTTGTCCAAAAAATCTCAAAGACGATATACCCCTTAAATGGATTCTGTGTCAAGGTGTACCTTGAAATACTAAATAGAAAATTCCTCAACTCAGCAAACTCAAGTTATGCCTTACGCTTTCAAAGCCAACAACAGAAGCAGCAACAACAGCATCATCAATTCCATCAACAAAGGCACTAACAACAAAGCCAACATCAACAACAGCACTATCCAAAACATCAAGTACAACACCAGCAACAATCACAACAGCCGCCATCATATCAAAAGACAACAATATCTGCCTCGACGATCATTTCGTGCAAAATCACATCGAACTGCACACAATCAAAGTGACACCAGCTCCAAACTTATGATCTCACATCAATAATAATTACACTCTACAAATAATCCAAACACAAATTAGACTCCTCAGGGACGAACTAAAAAAATAACAATGGCTCCAATGTATAAAATAGCGGAGTAGAATACCAACGGTCTTTCAAGCATGAGGTAAAAACAATTCTCACACATAACGAAATAGACATCCTACTTATTTCAAAAACACATTTCACTAGCAGAACTCATTTCAAAATATGTAATTACCAACTCTATTTCACAAATCACCCAAATGCAAACAACCATGGCAGAGAATGCACGGCCATTCTTATAACGCAACATATTAAACATCACACGCTACCTTCTTTCCAACAAAATTTCTTTCGAGCAACATCCGTTGACATAGAAGATTTGAATGGCCCACTAGTCATATCAGCTACACACTATTTTACAAACAACGCTACAAACAAACAAGGTTTCATCGATTACTATAAAACACTAGGTAATATATTTTTTAACAGGAAGAGATTTTAATGCTAAACACACCCCATAGGACTCAGACTCTCTCCACCTGGCAGAGGAAGAATTCTACGTCAAATAGTGTAAGAACTCCAACTGGATCAGTTTTCAACAAACAAACCAACATATTGGCCCACAGGCCTATATAAAATACCTGACTTGCTGTGTCTACATAACCAAAAGTATACTTTCAAATTACCTCAAAATTATATTATGCCTTGATCTATCTTCGGACCATACGCTAATTACAACTACTGTGAGCAGCACGACAATTGATAGAGAAAGTAGCCCAAAATTGTATAATTCGAAAACGAACTGGAAGTACCATAATTGCCTCGACCTGAAAATTTCGCTTCAAACTAACAATGACCTAGAATTGGCTGCACAAAATGTTGCAAAAACAATTCAAGAGGCTGCCACGGAAGCAACACCAATCCACCAAAATCCTACCCGTAGACGGCCCCATTGCAGCAAAAGGAAAAATAGCAGAAAAAAGACGATTAAAACGCATCTGGTAGAATACAAGGTACCCATCTGACAAAAGCCGCTACAATCAAGCAACATCAAAGCTCAAAAGATTCATTAAAAAATTCAAAAATGCAAATTTCCAAGATTATCTCTCGAGCCTGAGCGCAACTACCAACACAAATTACTCTTTTTGAAAAGCAACCAAAAAAATAAAAGCCCAAAGACAACGTATTCGTCATCTGAAAAAACTAAATGGATCATAGGCGCGTTCAGATTCCGAAAAAGCAAACATTTTTGCCGCAAAGCTTGAGAATGTATTCCAATCAATCCCATCACAAATTACCTTTAAAAGGGAAGCAGAAATACAAGATTCTTTAGAAACACCATACCAACTAGCGTTACCTATAGATAACTTTACAGTAAAAGAAGTTAAACTCATGGTCCGATATAACTTAAACGCTAAGAAAACTCTAAGTTTTAACTTAATTATAGAAAAACTACTGAAAGAACTACCACACTAGCGCCTAGTAATGCTAATCATACCATACAATGCAATCATGAAACTGAAATACTTTCCAGCTCAATGAAAAATAGCGCAGATAATACAGATCCTCAAACCTGGCAAATCCCCAAAGGAAGTTACCTCGTACAGACCAATTAATTTATTGTCGGTGCTAGATAAAGTTTTGGAAAAACTCCTACCCGACAAACCAACAACCATCCTAGATAACAATAGCATAATTCCTGGTCATCAATTTGGCTTTCGGAAAGATTACTCTATCTTACAACGAGCTCACCGCATCGTCGTAACATAAGTCAAGCTTTTGAAGGAAAACAATACTCCAAAACTGCCCTTCTCGACGAAAACCAAGCTTTCGATAAAATGCGGCGTATTGACCTTCTGTATAAACATAAAAAAATAGTTCCACGCTCTCTTTATGTTATCCTTAAATCCTACCTAAAAAATATCAAACCGATCTACACAATCAACTCAGGGGTGCCTCAGGGTAGTATTCTTGGTCCAATTTTATGTCTCGTTTATACAGCGGATATTCCAACAAATCCGCACTCCCTCACTACCACCTTTGCGGATGACAAGATCATTATGGTAAAACATGAAGAGCCGATACTAATTGCCCTTCTCCTTCAACAGAGTTTACATCAATTAATGCAATGGTCCAAACAAATGAAATAAACATCCAAAAGGAATAACTTACAACACATTCTTAATACTCTGTAGAAATATACATTGTAAATAGACAAAATTGCCCTTAATAAATTCTATAAAAATGAAAATTCTTTATACTCTGTTAAATTCAGTAAAGTACTAAACGATTAATTAAATACTTGTATTATTTGTTCAGCCTACATTAAATGTAGTAACCCCACCTCATAAATAAATTATGTATAGCAATAAAAATATTCTATATGTACATTGTAAATTCATATAATACCCGACAGGATACTTTCATGGTGGATTACTGTATTGATTTATGCATGTTTTGCATTATTTGGCATGAATACTGCGCTAATCCTAATCGGCCAAAATAATTATTGATCAGGCTAGGATTTTGTTCTGTTCAACCTTAATCTGAACCTGTCATCCTTTCCATTCGCGTAAAGCTATATAGATTTGCCGTCTACAATTTCGAAAAATTCTTGTTTATTATTCATGACTGAAAACGAGGTCTGAAAATATAATTAACCCATCTGCTCTCCTGTACTTTAATTAAACAAATATTTATGCCATTTATTTAGATCACGCTTTTAAAGACTCTTATAATCATCATTACTCTACAGAAGATTGTGTTTAAATTATTCTGTTTTTTATTATTGTTAAACATTACCTCACAGTTCTTTGGTTTATGTTAATGTTTACTTTAGAATATTTTAGTTATTTATTATATTATAAGCAAATAAATTTAAGGTTTGTTGAATAACTTTATATGATATAAAAAACAATAATTGGAGTTTTAAAGGCACTTTTTTCCAAATTCTCAAGTAAGTTTCCTCAAAATTCTCCAGAAACAAAATAGTTGGAATAAAATGGCAACGTGGAACCTTAGGCTAATAAAGAAGTAAAATTAGCAGATTTTTTAAGAAAACGAAATAAATGTAACAGGAGTAATAGAGATAGAGAGATAGCTATAGGGTTCAAAATGTACTGATAAATACGCAATGTTCTATATACGGACATACAACAAATGAACGCACTAGCAAAGAATTAACAACATTCATATATAAATATTGAGAACAAAAAATAGACTTACAATTACGAGGTGCATTCAAGTTATAACACCTCCGAATTTTTTTCTCAGGACTGAGAACAGATAGAAACATGCAATTTGTTTCAAAATACACGCGCACTCTTTGCGAGTAGAGAAACTTATTTTGAGGGATCGCCGAATGAGAGTTGAACACATCGCCTCCAAAGTTGGCATTTCCGTGGGATCTGTACACACAATCCTGCATGAAGACGTGAAAATGCGAAAAGTGTCCTCCAGGTGGGTGCCGCGAATGCTGACAACTTTGAAATGATTTTTCATGCTCCCTATTCACCTGACTCACCTTCTAGCGACTTGTGGCTATTTCCAACGATGAAAGATACTGTCCATAGTCACATATTCACCAAACGTGCCGCTATTGCAACAGGAATTTTCTAGTGATCAAAGAAGACTCCGAAAGAAGCGTTCACAGCGGCCATGGAATTATAGCGTCAATGTTGAAAAAAATGTGTACGGCTACAGGGAGATGATTACGTCGAGAAGTGACACGAGTTTTACAGTTTTCGTGTGATTATATAAATCGGAGGTGTTATAACTTGAATGCAGCTCGTGTGTAAGTGACAGAACCATTAGTATAACATTTAAACATAACAGGGCTTTATCAATATTATAAGAGTATACGTATTTGAAAAAGAGATAAATAGAATAAATGAACACGACAAAACATTGCTACTTGGAGACCTTAACCCACAAGTTAAGAAATAAAAATTCAGAACGGTGAGGTACTAGAGAGGATATTGAGGCAGAACAGAAACACATAAAATTAGATATAAAACCAGCAGACTATGAAGCACTTGGAAGAAAGAAAAAATAAAAAAACTAAGGGCTTGAAAATATGGTTACCAGAAATTAAAAAATCAATAGAAGCAAAACCGAAAACATTAAATAATTTTCTAAACAATCCAAATAAAAAAATAAAATGATTATATGGACGCCAGAACATCGCATATAAAATTATGAAAAAATTAAATCAAAACACCAGAGAAAACGCGAGAGTTTGCCACATATAAGAAGGACAGTGGAACGAACACTACGAAACATTATGATTAAATAAATGCATACTCACCGAAATCCCTCTGCAAGAACTAAGAGATGTAACAAAGAAGATAACACAGAAATGCAAGAAGTAGTAGAATGTATAAAGAATATGAAGAATAGAAAAGCAGCAGGACCGGACAGTATAAACATGAAACTTTTGAAATATGGAGGAACACTATTGCATTTAAAAGTGCTACACTTATTAACTTTCTACAGCGGAGCTTATAGTAGAAAGTTAATGAGATTATCATCCTGTCTGTCTGTTTGTGTGTCTGGAGACAAGATAACTTCCGTTCTATCCAACGGATTCACTTCAAACTTGGCATACACACCTTAGGTCAGTACCTTTCATTGATTTTCAGCCAAATCGGTTAACGGCAACCGGAAGTGACCATTACGATTTCGCACCGCTGTAGAAAGTTTCCTTTACGGTATTACACCGTTCTTGTTTTGATATGTATTGGAAATAAAGAAAAGTCCCAAGTAATTGGTTAAATGCAAAAGTTATACTAATTAAGAAAGGATATCGAAACAAAACAAAAGTTTATTAAACACCATATATGCGGTAATATTAAATAGAAGACTTAGACTTTTGAACAAAATAGCATAGAAATAAATGAGGACGTTCTTGCACTAATGCCGTTTTTACATTGAGGCAAAAAATAGAAAAAAACTTGAAACACACATTGCCATATCGTTTTAAAAAGGCTTTCAGTAATGTAAAGGGAAATAAACTTTGAGAAATATTAGAACAACATCTAATAATATCAATACAAAGTCTTTATCAGAACACGACAAAATGGTATGACATTTTCCGTTAATGGAAGGAAAACGTAAATCCTAAATGCTATACTATATGCATTATTAATAAGACAAGAAAGTGAAAATAATAATTAATAATAACACTCTTGAACAGATATCACATTTTAATTGCCTCGGTTGTAATATATCGTTTAATAAAGATAAGGACTGAACTAAATAAGTTTAAAAACATATGTGGAACAAGAAATAAAAATCTCAAACACAAAACAAGACCAGACACCAGATTTAAATTCTATAAGACAGCAGTCGTACCTATATTACTCTATGGTATCGAATCTTGGGCATTAACCATAAGAGGAGAAATTAAAATGCAATCAAACGAAATGAAGTTTTTAAAAGCAAAAAATGTATACAGAAGACTTAATGTGCAAAGGAATTAAAGTATCAGATTCGAGCTAAACATCTATAATCTTAAATAAAAAACCACTGGCAATAAAGTAAAATCGTACATTTATTGAGAAGAACGGCTACACTTAGCAGCAAGAAAATATCGACCGAGAGAAAAAGAGAGAGCAGAAGAAGAAGAAGACTTTTTGAACTCATCCTAGTTTTATTAAATAGATCCAAATTAAACTTTAGAAAGTTTTTCCTGAATAAAAATATTGAAACATTTGATTTTCAGTAGACTTAGCAGTTTCGTATAAAATACAATGTCGGACAAGTGCCTTCCAATTGATATTCTCTTTTAGTCATGAAATCATCACAAGTGTATTAGATCTTTTCGTTTAAATACCTTCAGAGAAAAAAGTCTAAAGGGTTATCGCAAAACCGCCGCAGCCAATCGACATCACCCTCTGCGAGATAACACAACCAGGAGATTTGGTTTGAAGTAAAGTGGTTGTTTCACGTGCTGTGTGACATATGGCTCCATCTTGTTGAAACCACATGTCATTCAAGTTTAAATCGTTGATTTCATTGAAAAGAAAGTTGATTAACATCTCACGATAGCATACGCCATTGATAGTAACAACGTTGCCTGTTCCATCCTCCAAAAAGTACAGGCCAATGCTTCCTCCAACTGACATTGCACACAAAACCGCATTTGTGTGAATGCATTGGTTTTTGCGTGGATAGCACGTGGTATTTTACTACCCCAGATGTGACTACTTCGACGAATCACAAAGCCATTTAAAGAAAAATAAGGTTCATAATAAACTTGAATGATATTAACGCATTATTGTACGGTACACGACTCTTCCATGTGTGCAGATACCATCTGTACAAACTTCTAACGTTCACGAAAGGTAAAAAGCGTCCAATTCAAATCCTAAAGTTAAATTTGGATCACCCTATGCACTTACCTATTACATACTATTTTTTTCAAATCCAGTTTTTAAACGATATGAAATATTTGTACAGTTTTTTATTAAATTTGACGACAGATATTCCTGAGGCTTGGTTTACAAAATATCCTAATGCAGTAATTTTGCATGTACGCTACATTTGAGATAAGCCAAATTTATGCTGGCAGAATTTAAAAACTGGAAAATACATGCAAATTTAGGAAAAAAAGAAAAAAAACTGTCAGATGTAGCTCAAAATAGTTACGCTTGTCCAATAAAAATACTCGAGGGCTGTTCTTTATTGCACTTCAGTTTAATATTAATTCCAATCAGGTAATCACAAGTTGCTCTCGAGTTTTAAGAGCCAAACAATTTAAAATGTTTGCATAATTTTCGTGGAAGGTGGGGGCTGCGGTGTGTAATGGAAAACAATTTTAATTAAAAGTTACTGCAAGCAACAAAAACGTGGCGGCACGCTTGCCCCCGAATCCGCTCTTGGAAGAAAAATATAGGCGAGGGGTTGAAAAATCAGAAATATTGACTTTCATCTATTAAGCTGTCTGGTGCTAGTCGGTGGACGGTTACGTTTCGCAAAAAGTGTAGTGAGAAACTCTTGCATTAAATTGTTCTGCGTCTGGGATTTTCCTGACATTTCAATTATTTTATAACGAAACTGCAGCCATAGGTACTTCTGTTGAAAGTTTAAAATTGTTTTACTCTTTGAATTGCTTTTTCTAGTAACTGAATTTTTTTTATTTGTTTTCGTGTAATAAATAACCTGTAAATTAATTTAGATATTATGCGTAAAATACATTTATATTTATAATTTAAGGATAAAAGAAAATTGGAGGAGGAAGGGGAACCATCCAATAGACATGTGTCCTTGCAGCAAATAATCAGACACTCTCTAAAGCAACAAAGAAATTTAAGACACCGTATAGGACTATCCCTTCCATTCGTAAACCAAATAGCTAATGTGCTCGTTCTGGCAAAGGAAAAGCCGATATATTTGCCTCACATTTAATCAAAACTAGGAGCTGTAGATGAGGAATTAGAAGAATTTATCGACGCGGCATACCAAATGTCCCTACCTATTGAAAGTTTTACTTCTACAGAAATCAAGAAATAAGTAAACAATCTTAACATGCCAAAGATCCCAAGATTAAACGTAATCTCAGGCTGAATAAAATAACTTCCTATCGATTTCTTGACAGTAATACTAGCTTCCGAGTTTTTTCCATCAATTAAAAATGAAAAATTTCAAGAGAAATGCAAAAAACGATTTATTCAAAGTATCGTCCCGCGCTAGCTACACATTTTTGCCATCTCTGTGGCAATACATGAATACCGCGACTATAAAATGACGCATCTTTGGACCGAAACCAATCATCCAAACAATTTTGCACTTCTTCGAAATTAGCCAAGTGTAGCCCAGCCAAGCCATGCACCATCGACCGGAACAAGTGATAATCAGAAGGAGCCAGGTCTGACAAATACAGCGGCTGCGGTAGCAGATCCCATTTCAGCGTTTTGATGGTGTCCTGGACGATAAAAGTGCGATGACAAGTAGCGTTGTCGAGCTGCAATACCACTCGTTCATGTCTCGTGCCCCATTCTGGCCGTTTTTCGAGCAATGCATGGTTCAAATTTATTAGTTGTTGTTGGTAGCGATGCCCATTGACAGTTTTGCTTGGTTTTAGCAGCTGATAGTACAGGATTCATTTCTGGTTCTACTAAACGCAGAGCATTGTCTTCTTTCTGAAGCGATTTGGGCGTGCCGTTGATGTTGATGCCACGATTTTTTGGGTTTGGGATTTTCGAAATATATCCACTTCTCATAGCCAGTAACAATTCGATGCAGAAAACTCTTTCTTTCATGCCGCAAAGGCAAAATTTCGGAAGTGGCTCTTCGATTTTCCATCTGTCTCTCAGTCAACTCATGCGGGGCCCATCTTCCTTCCTTTTGAATTTTTCCAATGTCATGTAAACGTTTGAAAATACCTTGGCGAGTCTTCCGGAGCACTCCTTGCCCGCAGTGTCGAAATCGCCACTTCTGAAGCGTTTAAACCAATCTTCACAGGTAGTTTTCGATAGTGCATGTTCACCGTACGCCTCCTCAAGCAAACGACGTGCTTTAATAGCTTTTTTTTCAAGTTAAACCAGAAAAATAAAGCTTCCCGCAAATGTTGTTTATTTGACACAAAGCTCGACATTTTCGTTGTTAGAAAAATTGTTTTGCGTTGCGATATGTGTTGGTATTACGACTGGTTATTGTTAACAGATGGCCAAGCTAAAAAAAACAACTTCAGACATGTATTTCGACTACATGTGTCGTTCGCGCCATCCATGTGTGAAACCCGAAAACTTAGTTGCACACCTGTATATAAACGCATGCTAAATTTATCCTATTTTACCTTAATATGGAAATATGCGGAGATTATCATGATCTTCAAACCGGAGAAACAACATAATTAAGTTGCATCCTATCGACCCATCAGTCTGCTCCTAATCATAAGCAAAGGATTCACGCAGATCATAACCTTCTAACACTGCTTCCGAAATATCAATTTGGCTTTAGAGAAAATTACAATTCGACATGTCTACCGAATAGAAAATGCCAGAAGAAAAGAAATTCTGCAAGGCTGTATTCCTGGAGACCTTCCAAGTGTTCGGCAAGAAATCACATACTGGTTTGCTCTTCAAACTGAAAACACCCTATCCAATAACTAGTATCTCCTAATCAAAATTTAATGACCAGCAGTCTAACTTTTGTCCTATCAACTCCGGTGTTCCCCAGAGTAATGTTCTTGGGCCGCTGCTTTTTCTGCTTTATACAGCTGATATATCTGAAACCAATAACATTACAATCGCTTCTGTTGCTGATGACGTAGCTTTAAATCCTATAAGAGCCTCCAAAACCCTACAATCATCTAGATATACTCAAATTACATTCACCACGCGATACAATATCTTCCCGCATGTGAAAATGGACAATGTACGTATACCTGTAGAAACAGAATTAAATACCTTGACCTCCATCTCGGCCAACGTCTTACCTGAAAGAAGCATATCTAAATAAAAAGGAAACAACTTGATCTAAAGTTTTGTCACATTTACTGGCTTCTAGGCCGAAAGTCAAAACTCTCTCTCTCTCTCTCTCTCTCTCTCTCTCTCTCTCTCTCCTCTCTCTCTCTCTCTCTCTCTGTCCCATAAAATATTACTACAAAAAACTATGCTTAAATCAACGTCACTAAACATGATCCAAAGGTTTCAGTCTAAAGTTCTAAGATCAATAGTGTATGGTACGTAAGCAACTAAATGTGGTACTCTACAACGATTTGAAGATTTCCTTCGTCAGAAATAAAATTCACCGAGTGGCGGCGTCATACAACAAACATCACAAATCGCGAAAATGAGCTAATAAGGGGGCTATTCAACAATGATCCTGCCACCGCTAAAACTGCCCCAAAATCAAATTCAAAATTAAACAATGTAATAGAAGATAAAACTTCACTAAACGTTTCCTTTTCACGTGCAAACCTTGTATATATCTAAATATCGCATGTAATAATTTGTCGCTAGTGTACAAAACGGACATGGTGTGTGTTCTCTTGTTGTAAACGCTATGTGTACAAATGAGCGACTTAAACTTGATATAATCCAATAAGCAATAACTTCCACGAAGCGTTATTTGAAGTGGCGAAAGTTCTCAGCAACTGAGAGAGTGGGCATATGCACAAAATACAACTTTCACACAAGACAAGACCATACACCAAGAAACCTCACTGCAGCCACTGGGCTACAAATTTCTAGGCAAATCATCATTCAACGACTAAAGAAAAAACATGGTTTATATACGTGCAAGCTTGCAGAATGCTTTCCATTTACACCAGCTCACCAAACATTATACTTAGATCGGTAGCTATTAGTGATTATCTGTATATAGTAACTCACAATATATGTACATCTGACAAACATATAAAAACCAAGAGATCACACTACACCCTACATCATCCGGTATCCTAAAATAGACTGATAGGATAGACTCATCTAATTTTCCATTTTTTGATAAAATCATAGTAACTAGCCATTCAACAGCATATGCACGTTTTTTAGGATCCAATAAAATCTACTTTCCTGTTTACGGTCAGTAACACACATAGTTATTAAACGATTCTTAGAAATAGAATCCTAGAAACAGAATATATATGGCCAGAAAAGTCTCATTATCTAAACTCTATTGAACATACTTGAGATATGCTCGAAAGTCGTATTGTATTATCCTCCTCGCTACTTTCAAGAGTTACATACAGCATTGCTGCAGAAGTTGACCCCTATTTCTCAAGCACAGCTCCGTATTCTAATTTACGATATGCAGCGCAATTATACGACATGTACTTTTATCAGACGACTTCATATTTCGTAGAGTTTGCCAAGAACAGAGCGATTCTAAGTGTCCTTTTTTATATTCATACTTTATTTTCACCACATTTGTTAATTTCTTGTTTAGCATTCCAAAGATCCATGCGTCTGAATTATCTAGGTTCATTTTTTTATAAAATATATAACAATAATTCTATAAATTGAATGTACGTATATAAAGTTAATATCCCAAGGGAAGGACACTGACAAAAACCCCATTCTAAATCGTTAAGTCTGTCGGTCACAAAGTTTTGATGCAAAGTTTTTCGTTGGTAGGTGCATTTATTTGCATTTTTTGGTCACATGTGTCTTCCACGTTGGCGACCTAATTATAATCCCAAATATGTAACTTCTTTTCTCTGAAGGATTCATGTATTGTTAAGGGTAGCCAGAGAACATATTAAATGTTTTGTCGTAGACACGCACTAATTTTCCTTTGTTAACTTTTACTTGCCCATATGTAAACCACGTTTCCAGCAAACTGAGATGTTCTTAAAATAGTTCTAATGCTGTGTTTGAATTGTTGTTACACGAAAATATTGCTGTCATCCACGAAGAGACCCAGGGTTGTTTGTGGTGTACAAGTATAGGAGAGGTCCGAGTATACTGCACCTATAAAGTTTCATTGTCTCATTTGGTTTGAAAGAACGATTTTCCAGATGTGAACGGAGAAGTAAATAGTACTGAGATGGCGAAAGATTCTTCATCTTTTAAAGCAAGTTTGTGTGCCATATCTTATCAAATGCTTGTTTCCTGGGCGCCTAATCTTGCAAGCCGCTCACCAATTATCACTGAAGTTGATAAACATCACCCTATAACCCCCCAAGTCTTACAAAATATAATAGAAGGAAAAATTAGATATATTTATCAACACATGTTAGAAAAAGTAATAAAAAACTTCAGATTAAGAATTCAAGGGTGCATCAAAAACGAGAGACACCACTTGGGTGATACGCTCTTCGAAATTTATTAAAATAAAACATCCAGTTCTGCGGAGTTTTACCCTATAAAAATAAATTGTCTACAATACCTATAGTTTCTTCTTTATTCAACCTGAAAAAGAGAAAAAGAGTTTTGTCTCAGTCTTTACCTTAATTTAGTTAATTATTATTTTAATTATTTTTCAGCCTTTCAAGAGTAACCTTCCCTCATTACATATGATTTTTATTGCTTTATTTTAATTTGTTTGTTTCTCTCTTGTAACTTTTTATACAGGAACACAGTGGCGAAAGGAGAAGAAGAAGGGGGAGTGAAATAAAACTTATTTTAAAACCAACTTATGTGTCATATCAGTTCTTCAATATTATACTATTTGCGAAAAGTTTGCGGTCTACCAAGCTAAAAATCAATTTTTTATTAAAATGAGGGATACAATTAAATCAACTATTTGCTACCCTTCAACAACTAGCAAATTATATATTAAAAGTTTGGCCCCGTTTAGCTATGTCATTAGAAATCTATGGCACTAAAATAGTATAAAAATATCATTTGATCCATTCATTGTATTTCGATTCCCAGTAAAGGGAATTTATTTGCCTTTACATTTATATATGTACCTGGGTGAAACAAATATAAACCAGAATTTTTTATGTGCAGTAAATCGAACGGCATAACGAACAAAGACATAAGAGTATTTAGAAGAAATAATGCAAACAAAAAGGGAATTACAAAAATCAAAAACAAAGAAGGAATAACAATAAACGAAAGAAATAAAATCCTGGAAACAACACACGAATTTTACCAAGAACTCTACAACCCCTGTAAACAAGATAGAAGGCCAAAAGAATATTTAAAAACACAAGTACTAAACGTGGGCTCGGAAGACATACCACTATTCAACATATGTCTGGAAAAAGGAGGAATACCAAAGGAATGGGAGAACGCGATGGTGATAATACTGTTTAAAAAAGGGAACACTGAAAACCTAGATAACTACCGACCTATAAGTTTGCTATCGCAGATATATAAACTATTTACCAGGATATTACTAAACCGATTAGACAACAAATTTGAACTATACTTAAGCAAAGAACAAGCAGGCTTTAAAAAAAATTTTAGTATTTTAAACCATCTACTAACAATAAAAATCTTAATGGAACGAACTAGAGAGTATAATATACCGTTATGGCTAGGGTTATGACTAGAAATGTGGGCGGTAATGGAAATACTAGACAAGGCAAGAATTGACCATAGATACAGTAGATTAATAAAACATATATATAACAACGCAACTATGCAAATAGGACTGCACGAGAACACAGACAAAGTCAAAATACAAAGAAGGGTAATACAAGGGGATGTAATATCTCCAAAATTATTCTTAATAACTCTCGAACAAATATTCAAAAGCCTAGAATGGGAAAACAAAGGAATCCTAATACAATCTATGCTTTGCTAATGACGTAGTAGTAATAGCCGAGAATAAAGTAGAACTACAAACAATGCTAAGCGAATTACAGAAAGAAGCCGAAAAAAAGGTCTAGAAATAAATTTGGAAAAAACAAAAATATGCACAAACGACAAAACTAATGAAGAGGATGTAATAATAGAAGGTAAACTTATAGAAAAAGTGGAAAAATATACATATCTTGGTCAAATCGTAACAACTACAGGAGACAACCAGACAGATGAAATTGAAAGAAGAATCAAATTATCTTGGGCAGCCTACAGAAAATTGAAAGACTTTTTATCATCAAATATACCACTATACTTAAAACCAAAAATATATAATGAATGTATCCTACCAATAACTACATATGCAAGTGAAACGTGGATATTTACAAAAAAAAAAACGATAGAAAAACTACGCGTACACCAACATGCAATGGAAATCAGAATTTTGAACATATCCTTGAAAGACCGCAAAACCAACAGATGGATTAGATAAAAAACAAAGGTTGGGGACATTATAGAAAGAATAACAAGACTTAAGTGGCAATGGGCAGGACATATCATAAGAAAACAAGAGGAATGGTGCAAGAAAATAATGCAATGGAGACCATGGGGAGAACATAGAAACAGAGGAAGACCCTTCAAGAGGTGGGCGGATGACATAAAAATGCAAGCGGGACTAACATGGAACAGGACCGCACTAAATGGAGAAATATGGGAGAGGCTTATATTCGTAAATGGGTAGAAGAAAGCTAATGATGATAATGAAGACGAACGGAAAGAGCAGCGGCTTCTAAGCGTTGCAAGTAGAGATACCTGAAAACATTACTACAACTATATTAAAGTGGGAGGTACCTCCATCCATTTTGAAACATCTTATTGTACATTTTCTCGCGTCAAAGACCATAAAACCATCCAAAATTTAAAAAAACTAAAGGCACAATTCCGGAACAACACTTTTAAGAATACTTAAATATATACGTGGCATGAATAATTCTTGGAAAGACAAAAAGTAGTTGAAAATAAAAGTCACCGACGTCACTCAAGAACCCCCTTCGATTACAGAGAATATCCTCATTGTTCGTCGCCTTCTCAATGATAATGACTAATTATCAGTTGCTGAAATTCCTTTTGTCTGCATTTAGTCCAAAAATCTCATATTGTGAGAAATAATAAGAATATCTAATCCAAAGTATTGGTTTACGGCAACGCCTAGTTCCACGCGGTTGTCTAAGTTCTGCCCTAGAATACCACTCACTAAAAGAAGCACTTACAAAACAGAATTGATAACGATGTTGTCGAAGTTTTCGCATTCGATTAGCTAGTGTCACAACCACCTTCATTTTACAATAATGCGATCAAAAAGCTGCCTATCCGTTAGGAAAAAAGACGTGAAGTTATCTAAAAGCATCTTGAAAAATAACTTTGTATGTTACCATGCTTCAATAAATTTAAAAAGAATCGTTCCGAATTTTATTTAAGTCACTTACGTATTAAAACAACAGTGTCAGCCACGCTCTGTTGCAACCAAACCAAGCAACCGATATAAACATGGAAATCGCCATTGCATTTCTGGACTTATGGAGAGCAAAAACTGTATTTGACTTCGGCCACAACACAAACCGAGAAATTAAAGAAAACCTCATATCATCGCTTTTGAATAACAAGATGGTTACTAATTTTCTTTCTTTATATCAAAACATTAGTGTTTTCAGATAATAAAACATACATGGCTTAACCCATTTTTTTATTGTTCTGAACTTTTTGATGCGATTTATTATTATATCGATTCCCATTTTACAGTTGGGGAGATGGTATTGTTTTTATAATTTATTCTGCAAATTAGAATTGAAGCAGTAAGTAAAAATAAAAAATAAATAAACAATGGAACTGCCAATCATCCAAAAATTTAATTATAATTTTCATAATCTTCATTCCAGCACTTTTAATAACTATAATTTTTTACTTGTTTCTTTGTAAAAACATCAAAAAAAATAATTTATCTGAAAATATTTAAGGCATTAAAAAATAATTGACACTTCTCAAAACTCCAGTTGTATCGAAATTTGAAATATGCGCCCACTGCGCGTTTGAAAAGACACTAATTCCTCATGGCACCGCCAGATAGCGTTGCTAAAACGCACATAACGAAAGCAGTTGTAAATAAAGAAAAAATCATAAAAGCAAATACTCACTAGCAGCAATGAACCGCATAGTTTTTTGGAAAGAGGGAGTAACTGTTTTGAACATCCATACTGTTACACATTATTCAGCGTGTGTCCGGTTTGATAACGTCAAACAAAATCATCAAATTCGAAATACCGATAACAAGTCTGTCTAGCGAAACTTTGCATATCATTATCCATAAAGACCAAGATGACAAAAATGTTGCACAATGGGTTCACTATATTATTATCCTTTAACAAAATTATGTGGAGGTATACAATATTTCTGGAGACACATAGCGTGTATCCGGCGGCGTTTTTTAAGAAAAACGCCAATTTATGTAATAGCAACACATTGAAAGCCCTCTCCTCAAGAAATCATGAGCATCATTTCTAATTCAAAAACAAATAGTAGGATGGAATTCTGCTGATGGATTGGCTGCCAGCTCACAAGAGCATCACCAGTGAACGGTCTACAAGACTCTGAAACAACTATATCAAAGTATTCAACGAGCCCAACATAAGGAATGGAGACTCGGTGCATTGCACAGACTCTGGAATCCACGATTCTGCCTCGCCCGATCTTACGCCAAGTGTACATTATTTGACGTAATAAACAAGGCAGTATACAATAAATTTTCCAATCCAACGACAAGCTTCACTCGACTATTCACGTGCTAGACCACTTTTGACACTGTTCCAACGACGCTCAGAAAAAAACCAATTACGGGGAGACATGCGCAAATACGTCCATAACTGACAACTCCCGGCGCAACACCTTAATTGGCACACTATCCGGCTTATTACTGGGCATGGCAACTTTCGCTTCTATTTCATCAGAATCTAGATACCGGTAAAAAACCCAGATAAATACGCATTTTGCTGATCTGCAATGCAGAGGAGAGACCAGGGCCAAAGTTGAGAGAGCACTCGTCACGAGCGCGTGGAGATGGCCATGAAAGCGAGAGGGGATAGAAAGACTTTCAGGGTAGGCGAAATATGGACGGTTCTTGAGGATCTATAAAAACTCTACGGACTATAGAAACTCTTAGACAAAGGCTGCAACATAGGTTAAGATTTATTAGTCTGTTTCTTTGCAATCATAAATGTTCAGAAGGCTCGGAGCCACCACAGATTTGAAGTCGCCGTTCTGACTTGAGTTTTGGTGATTTTCCCGAATTCTGCACTAAAGTAAATGCCAAGACAAGTAATTCTACGATCCCAAATAAATAAAGAATATGGACATCATAAATATCAGGTTTACATGATAAGAATAAGTGTAGTTGCAGTAGTGTTATAACACCACCAGTCAAAAATATTGTAAACATCACCTGAATGTTTGATCAACAAAACAGAGCACATAGCTGCAAGGTGAAGGCGTCGATCTACCACATTAGCGTGTGGTGGTGTTGGATTCGACTCCCATATGAAAAGCAATGGCAAACACCAAATTCCCTCCGACTGTCAAACGATTTTGGTAGTCGTGAAGTACATTATCCTTTTCTACATTAACGGGTTAGGCTAGCCACCTACCCGGGGTAGGCCCGACATGACTCAAAGTACCACACGAACGTGTGGTTAGAAACAGGCTAATAGCCTATATATAAAAGTAGAAGAATCAGTAAATTGTATGCTCACAAGTGATGCCATGCTACACCAAAGCAACAGTTGTAGCAACTGGGGTAATACCAAAAGTGCATAGATATTGAAGGAGAATACTTCTAATAAGAAGCGTACTTACTTCTTCCTAACAAAAGATTAGTGGAGAGAAAACAATTGTAGAGCCCCAAGTAAAAATATATTGTTTGCGCCAAACACTCTTGAAGACATTACCAGAGTAACTTATTTTTAGCTCGAAAAGTATTTTAACTATGCTGGAGTTGCCAACTAAAAATATTAGTTTTCAAGTGTTGCGGCTGAATTAAACACGATACTTTACTGTCGGGTATTTTTAAATATTTTAAGCCCCAAGCATTAATCTAACCAAACGCATCCGCGTCTAATTTTACATTAAAATTGCCTGGAGGTAAAAATATTTCGAAGTATCCTCAAAAACTAATAATGCTGAAGTATAGGCGTTGGCGCCTTACGGTTGCCTAGATAATTAGTCTTTCAAAATAAGAAATTGAATTAAATTAGAGTTAGTATAAGATAAATTCCGTTCCTAAACTAAAAGCACTCCGACAATAATGTATTCTATTTCAGCATTAACAGGTGAAAATAGAAAAAATGCTTTTGTTGCGACAACCTTCAACTGCAAGTTTAACAATTCCTTAGCATTTCCAAACGTGCTCGTGCATAATAACATGGCGTCACGTTATTATAGTACATCAATAATGCTTTAAGGCCGGAGGACGCCATATGGTAGAAACGTGTAGGGAAACACAAAAAAAGTTTAAGTTTATTAGTTAACACCGCCATTTTCAACTTTTTAAATTTATTTTTTACATTAATTATTATTGAAAACTACAGGATGATTAATAAAAAAAAACACGCAGGAAAAAACTAAGAGTCAAATAACCTAAAATAACTATTAAATTTCCTGTTGGTGTTGGTTGTAGTAAGACTAGCAACTTAAACTAACTACCCCCACACGAGGTATCCAAATGGATTTATACTCAAGTCTTTTAAATTTAAGAATCGACCCAATCATAAACAATAAGTATTGAGATAATAAAAAATAAGCAAGCCTTTACTATATAAAAAAAAATCAAAGCAAAATTTGAAAACTTTTTGACCTACACCTTAAAAAATCCCTTGATCCTAAACTTAAAATGGCTGGCGGCTGACCTAATCAATCACTAAAAATAAATGAGTACCTGCCTTCAATTTCAACAAGGAATAATAGTACTATTGTTTAAAAAGCGGTGCTTATCGCATCGTGGTGGTACAAGACAACCGGAAAGTGAGGACAAAAACATGGAAACTTTAACCTTCCAATTCACAGGCCATCATGACACAATAAGCACGGGTATATCGGTTATATTTTATTTTTACACCATTAAGTTATTTGACCTTACTACTTCATTTCTCTCCGGAAAAGGCAGAAAACCTCCTTAATGAAAACAGATGTCCTCTAACAACAAAAAATTACTGTAAGATCAACTTCATTCCTAATATGGGAATAGGTTCATCACGGCCGGAGATTTCAATGCAAAACACCAAGACTGGGGATCGAGAGTAACAAGAACCGATGGACGGAAACTATTAGCAGCTATACAAGTAAATAATCTAAACTACTTATCGACTGCGGAACCGACCTACTGGCCTACAGATCGCCGGAAAACCCCTGATCTAATCGACTTTTGTGTTATTAAAGGCATAAATACAAATCTTTTTAAAATAAAATCTGTGTCTAGAACTAGCTGCTGACCATTCGTCTCTTATAATAACATTCCATTCAAAGATAACACATGTACAAACGAGGCCAATACTATGTAATACTAAAACAAATTGGGACTATTTTCGAACTAGCCTAACGGATAACATAAACTTAAAATACCACTTAAAACCAAACACGACATAGAAAAGCTGTAATCGAATTAACCAACACAATTCAACAAGCTGCATGGGCAGCCACACCCACCAAGAAAAACCTCAGCACCAACAACTGCCCCTTAATTCTAAAGGATAAAATAACCGAAAAAAGACACCTGAGGAAACGATGGCAAACTACTCGATCAGAAGCAGACACAGCGAAACAATTAACAAAACTACTGATGCAACACAAAAATCATGGCGTCGAAAACTATCTAGCAAATCTCACAGCTACGAAAATCTCTGATTGCTCGCTCTGGAAAGCGGTTAAAAAAATTAAAAGGCCCATAATGCACAAATCACCCATTATCAAATCAAATGGTCAATGGGCTCGCAGCAGTAAACAGAAAGCCGAAACCTTAGCTGAGCACTTAGCTAATGTTTTCAAACCTTTTCCTAGTCAAAGTCCTGAAGTGGATGCTAAAATAATGAACTTCCTACAATCCCCCTTTCAAATGAGTCTTCCTATCAAGCCATTTAAGATCCTAGAAGTACAAGAAGTAATAGATAAGGACACTAATCCTAAAAAGGCACCAGGCTTCGACCTTATCACTGGGGAGATTCTCAAACAGTTACCTGACAATGTTGTCCAAGCGATTACCCAAATATTCAACGCCATCCTCACTGTTAGATACTATCCAGTTTCTTGGAAAGTGGCCCAAATAACAATGATACAGAAGCCTGGAAAAACACCTACTGATCCCGCTTCCTATAGACCAATTAGCCTCCTTCCAATCCTCTCTAAGGTTTTTGAAAAGCTACTTCTAAAAAGACTCCAGTCAATAGTGGACAAAAAAGAATTAATAACCAATCACCAATTCGGTTTTCGACGACAACATGCAACTGTAGAACAAATCCACTGAATAGTAGATCAAATATACAACGACTTTGATGAATATAGATATTGCTCCGCGGCGTTCCTAAATGTATCCCAGGCCTTTGACAACGTCTGGCACTTGGGACTATTATATAAACTAAAAAGCTTCTGTCATATCAATTCTACGAAGTACTAAAATCTTATCTATCAGACCGGTATTTCTACGTGAACCACCATGGCGAATTCACGAATCTATAGCCCGTTGTATCTGGAGTTCCCCAAGGCAGTGTTCTGGGACCTATATTGTACTTGCTGTTCACGAATACAACAAAAACCGCCACCTTTGCTGATGACACAGCTGTCCTGTCATCACATACTAACCCTGCCACTGCATCCCACAACCTGCAAGTCTCTCTCAATTAAAACATCCAACAATGGCTAAAAGTATGGAGAATTAAGGTGAATGAAAGCAAATCCCAACACATCACCATGAACCGTGACAACTGTCTGGCGGTTACGCTCAATGGACAACAACTGAAACTTGGCGATTCCGTAAAATATCTAGGATTCCATTTGGACCGACGCTTAACCTGGAAAACCCATATATTCAACAAACGTAAACAACTTGGATTACAATACAGGAAAATCTATTAGATGACCGAAAGGGGGTCTAGACTATCATTGGAGAACAAACTCTTGCTCTATAAAGTCACGTTAAAGCCTATCTGGACGTATGGTCCTTCTCTGTGGGGAACAGCCAGCAACTCCAACCTAGCCATCATTGAACGATTCCAAAATAAAGTGTTGCGTGCTATAGTTAGTGCTCCGTGGTATGTGCCAAATAAAGTTATCTCAAGTGATTTGCGTATACCCACTATCAGAGAAGAAATAGAAAAAAGTGCCCAAAGATATAAAGACCGATTACTGACACATCCCAATCAATTAGTGAACACTTTGATGGACGAACCTCATAAACCAAAACGTTTAAAACGATTTAAACCTAACGAACTTCTAACACGCTTTAACCCATAATCTAAATTGTTGTAAGCTCTACCACTCACTTGTGTATTATGCCTAGTGAAATTTATAAAGAGTGGCTTATTGTAGCCCTACTCTACAAGCCTCAAGCAATTGGCAGTTTCTACTGCTGCTTGCATTCATTATTATTATATGTGTCACGCTAAGTACTTATTGTCCCTTGTAATTAACACAGATTGTATAACAAAAAAAATTCCTAATATTGTTTAAGCAGGTGTAAATCAACAATGATAATGTATTTTTATAACTAAAAATTTTGTTTCGAGTTATAAAGCTTTGTATAAACTGAATTCAATGACGACTTAAGCAATACAATCCCAATAAACAAAAAAATATTTTATCAAAAAATTAAAAGACATCAAAGATTGTACTACGTGCCATTCGTTTTGGCCTTTAAAAGAATATTATCGTAATTTTCCTAACTATACCACGTGCAAAGTGTATTCACTTGATACTGCATTCTTCGTGTTTTTCAGAAAATAAATCGCACTCTACTACAATAGAATAAATCTGGAGAAATCAGCAAGTATCAATCATACTATTCGAGGTTAGAAAGGTAGAAATATCCGAACGAGGATGAACAATATGAAGGAAATTATTTATTGCGATGAAGAACAACGCTTCTAAAAAATAACAAAGTAAATAGTATAGTCAATAATAGGTAGCAATAACATAAGAAAAACAAAAATAAGAGAAAGAGAAATTCATATGAAGCTTAACAGAGGTAACAAGGAATAACCATTTCAGTTGGAAAGATTTATTTGCCCTTCCGAAAGCAATAAAATGTTAAATAAAATGTTACTTTTAACGCACAAAAAATGGATACAAAAATTAAATACGGGGGTTTATACATATATAGCAAAACCTTAAAAATGTATAATATTTTTCAAAACAAATTCGTTATTACTTAAAACGTTTAAAATTATTTGTAATACAATTGTCTCCTCTCACTAATCATTTATTGGAAGAAGGGGAGTACACATTTCGTTAGAAGTATTTCCTTCGATGTCTATGAATTTTTACCATTGTTTTGAAAGTTTCGTAAAACTGCTCCAAACTACTCTTTGGTGGTACACACCTTTACTAGAAAGCTTTCCTTTGAAGAACATTACTTCAAATAGAGCGTAATCGTTAATTCCACTATTTGGAGTGTATAAGTCGTGAGACAGCACCATATTCGCGAGAATCCCCAAGTTGGTACATTAATCAATCAGCAAAATCCCCTCCTAATTTCAAAAAACTATCAACATTTGTTTTGGAATAAACAATAAGCAGCTGATAAAAACCATTAATAGAAATCGAAATAGTGAAATTTGTTAACCCATAAAAAAGTAAATGAATGGACCTAACACAGATCGCGTGTCAAGAAGAAAAAGTTATAAGTATTGCATGTTAATTACACGTTAATATATTTAGATCAGCAGAACTAGCTTAAGCAATTTTGTCGATGAAATACCATTTTCGATACTTTACCCATTAACAGTAATTTAATCATTAGTAACAAGATCAGGGGGCGAAACGGTAATATATACAAATGTTGAAACTCATAAACACATTGGAAACTCAAACTTAGACCAACCAATCAACTATGAAGGTCTCAGCACTCTATATATTATCGTTCATGAGATAAGTCACTTTAAAACAAATAAAGCGGGGAAACCCCCCTTAGGGGTGTTTCAATGGGTCGGGTTTATGAGACATTCCTATTCTACTTTTTAATGAGGAGTTCAAAAAAGGTGGTCAGACGTTTCGACCTAATTGTACAATTGATCACTATACTCAATTGTATATATTACCTCTAAACATAAGGTAGTAGAATAAATAGAACAATTATGATTATTAGTGAAACCTATATTTAATGATATTTTTTTTATTCATTACGCCACAGCAGCAAAGCGGTCGGACATGTGTAGCCGTGTGCCGCTATGATTCCAACCGGCACACTACCGGGTGATAGCATCCTTATCAACATTAAACTTCCACAAAGAGTGTGACAGCAACGATGGACCGGATCAGTGGTTCGAGGAGATCCTCACGACAAACTCGGACCAGAAAGCCAAGGAGTTTTAGCAAAGCAGGGAGGTAAACTAGCCAGCCGTGCAGCCGCCCCAACTGCTTCAGCGTTCGAGCCGCTCCATCCGCTCCAGACCGCCTCCGTTTGCCCTGACGGAAAGCGATTTGGAGTACGGCACCTCCACCCAGAAAAATCCAGCGAGGACCAGGAGAACTTCAAACCTCCCCGAAAGCGCCGCCGTCGAGCCCCAGTGAAGATGCTTCCGCCTTCGGCCACCATCACCACTAACACCTTCGCTGTCTTAAGCAACCGCTAGGAAGAACGCTTCCCAGAGATAAAGAATCTAGCCTATCATCCTGCGGGAAAAGAAGACCTGGTTCGCTATTCAGAAGGCCATCCACAAGCGACACATAGGTCTCGTAAAGACCAAGAACATTCGAGATGGAATCAGCATCCATACCGCCATTTCCCATGACTGCAGATGTTTGACTCGTTTTCTAGAAGAAGCGAAAATCCATCACTTCCACCTATTGAAGGCGAAAAAACCTCTCTGTCTCAAAGTGCCAACCAGCCACATGCGCCAACTGCCAGGGAACATACCCAGCCAATTTCCGGGGATGTCCTGCTTTCCCCAAGCCAGCGCTTCGAACGACGGCGGCCACTTCGGGTCGCAGCAGCGACCCGAGGAATGCCCCTGCTCCCCAAAAATCTCAACCGACACCGCGACAACTGACGCAGAATCTACCATCACAGTCCGACCACCAGGACTGGGCTGCTATCACCAGGTGGTTCCAGAAGGTAGATCCCACTACGTTCCTGGAATTTATTCAACAAATAGTAGCGAATCCAAGCCATCCTTGGCATGTTCAGAGCTGTCTGAACTACCTGGGTACCTACTAAGCTTCCGTTACCCTGGAAGCGCCCAAGAGGCCACCAACATCCAACGCCAGGGCTTTCCGAAAAAAGAAGGTTAAGAGCTTAGACCCGGGTACCTGAAATGCCAATGAAAAAAGGAATAAAAGAAAGGCCACAACCCTTAACTACTAAAAATCCAATATATTTTAATCTAAAAACTAAAAATATTTTGTTTTAATTTTAGTTTTAAAACTACCACCATTTTGCGACCAGGGTGTGTTAAAAAATATTACACCAAACAATGTGATACTGTTAAGTTAAAAATAGCGATAATGTGATTATAATGTAGCAGCTATTTCGTAGACATTTCGAAATAGGTCGTCACGGAATTGTTTCCGACCAAGAAAACCATAATGTTGTGGGTAGAAAATTTTCGACAGACTGCATACAGATGGAAGTCACCCAGTAGATATCTGGTAGCGTTCGGACACCAGAGAATATCGCAGCAGTGAGCCAGGCTGTTGTCATATTGCCACGGCGTTCCATCGCCAAGCATGCTCTTGCTTTGAAAATACCTGACGGAGAAAATATTGAGATCCTTACGTTAGACAGATGTGATTCATGCTTTTCCATACATGTACCTGAGTGTATAGTTCCAGGGAGGCTTTAGAGGACCAATAAGGAGGCTAAAAGTGAATGGGCAGATCAATAACTGCGATATGCGGATGACGTACTTGTACATAATAGCTATCGACGACCTACAAAACATGCTAGAAAATATGCAACAGAGTTAGCAACAGTATGGTCTCAATGAACTGTAAGAAAACTAAATTCATGGTCATCAGAAAATGCGATCAATAACATCAACGGAATAAAAATAAAATCGAAAACACCGAAATCGAGAGCGACAAATACTTCACATATTCAGGGACCATAATAAACAGTTTGGTAATGACCAAGCTACTGAAATCAATAGAAGAATCGAAATGGCGAGGGACTTTGTAAATGAGGCAATTCTCTAATCGCAATCGCTAATCTGAGAATGCGCATGGTACGATGACTCTCGATTCTGTTGTACGCAATGGAGGCTTGGACCCTTAAACAACAGCAAATGAAACTGGAAGCCTGAGTCTGGATATACAGACGCATACTTAAAATATCATGGACAGAACACGTTTCCAATGAAGAAGTCCTCCATCGCATGAACAAAGAACGAGTTACTCAATTGAAACGCAAATTGAATATTTCGACATGTCAGGTGAAAGATACTGTGCAATTGTCATACAGCAAGATCTCAGGACAAAGATCGAGAGGCAGAAGAAGGATGTCGATGAGGAACCTCAATGGTTTGGATGTAATATTTCAGGAGCACATCAAAATTAGAATAGCTATGATTATCCGATAGGAGATAGCACTTTAAGAAGAAGAAGACGGAGAATTCTACACTGTGATCTCATGTTTTTTCCATACAAACTAGTGCTAGTCCAGGAATTCAGAGAATGTGACTGCTACGCCTGGCAGACTGCTTGCGATGACGTATTGACAAATGTTCCACCTAATACTGTTATGCTCAGTAGCAACAAGGCTCATTTTCGTTTATCGGAGTGCGTCAAAAAATCCGGAAGCTATAAAAAAACTCCATGAGCGACTTCTTCACAATCAGTATAAGTGTTTGGTACCAGCTACGTTGCAACAATTTCCTGGAATTCAAACTCAACAAGCATAGAAATACACCTGTGGTTCCAATAAGATGTCCCTAGCACACACACATAGCGAGAACATTTTGAGAATTTGTGGAGCAAATGTTTCCAGGCCGCTTCAGCTCATTGTATGGTGACATCTCCGGCTAGTTCACCTTTACATTTCTTCCTGTGAGAAAGAGTTCATTTAAGATTGCAGGAGTGTATCGCTCGTGCAGGCAAACATTTGGACAATATCACTTTCAAAACTGGTTGTTCGAGTAAATAGCATTGTTCTGGGTGATAGTATAATAAAAAATTGAACAAAACCGATACCGTTGTTTTTATTGCTATTCCAGAAAAGTAAGATCATTCTGCCGGACCTTGTATTATACACTATTTTGTATTCGAATACAGAGTGGGCAATGTATAGTTAATTTGAATTTCTTGCCATTCTAAATATACTCATTACCAGAAGTTGTAATTCAGAGAACACGCGATGAATTATTCGTGTAACTTTTCACGATTCAACAAGGAATATATTGTTAAAACTCTTATCAAAGTGGTTCATCAATTATTCCTACTTTATGAAAAGTAAGGCAAGATTCTAATCGTAATAATGAACCCAGTGTTAACAATTTGTTACCTGGTAAAAAAAATTGAAGAAACCGATGGTGTTACAGATTTTCATAAATTCTTACACCAAAGAATGTACCAAGAGAATCCTAGTACCTCTACTAGACGTTACTCTCAAAAAACAGGCATTTATGAACGTTTTTGAGGACCATATTAAACAAAGCTTTGCACCAAAAGCGTACAAGATCCAGTTAATTTAAGAACTTTAGCATAACACTCGGGTCAAAAAGTCTCGAGACTAACCCAGAGAAGGCACCACAAATACCGAATGCGCTATTGTTTTAGGTAGTCCCAACCTTCAAAAGAAACGTGTCAAAATTTCATAACATTGCGTTCAGTAGTTTTCGAGATATTAAAGTTGAAGCTACTTCTGTGATTTTGTAAACAATGAATCAAAACGAGTTTCGTATGTTAATAAAACACTATTATTTAGTGAGAAAAAATACCATTCAAGATCAGCAATAGCTTGAAAATTGTTAATTCTTCATCAAAAACAATCATTTGCCGATGGTATTCTGATTTTAAACGCAGTTGTATGGCCATCGAAAATGCGGAACGCTCGAGACGCCCAAAAGAGGCGACTACACCAGAAAACATCCAAAAAATCCTAAAAATTGTTATGGACAATCGTAAAATAAAGTTCCAGGAGATAGCTGACATCCTAAATATACCAAAAGGCAGTGTATTCAACATTTTGCACAAAAATTTGGGCATGAAAAAGTTTTTTTCAAAATGGTTGCTGCATTTGCTTACTATGGAGCAAAAGCATCAACGTGTTCATGAATTCGAGCGCTATTTGGAGCTTTTTAAGCGTAATACAAAGGATTTTTTGCGTTGGTATGTGATAATGGACGAAACATGGATCCACCACTACACCAGAGTCGAAAAGAGAGTCTGCTGAGTAGAGAGCTGAGGGAGAAAGCCGTCCAAAGACTCAACAGTCGACCGGCAAGGTTATGGCGTCTGTTTTCTGGGGATTCGCATGGAATACTGTTCATTGACTATCTGAAGAAAGGGCAAACGATCAACAGCGACTATTACATTGCATTATTAGACCGATTAAGTGGCAAAATAAAGCGTAAACGACCTCACATGGCGAAGAAAAAAACACAAATCGATGAAAACCATGATGAAATTGAACGACTTACGATTCGAATTGCTGTCCCACCCACCATATTCACCGCATCTTGCACCCAGCGACTATTATCTGTTCGCAGATCTAAAAAAAAAACGCTCCAGGAAAAAAAAATTGGCTAGAATGAAGAAGTGATTGCCGAAACTGAAGCCTATTTTGAGGCAAAAGATAAATCGTTTTATAAGAAAAGCACAGCAATATTACTAAAGCATTGGAATGATTGTACCGCTCTAGAAGAAGAGTATATAGATGAATAAAGTCAAATTTTGCGAAAAAATGTGTTTTTAGTGGTTAGTACCAGAACTTTTTGGCCTGAATGTTAGATTTAATCAAAACTTCTTGGCTACCCTATTGCAGTACATTTTGCCTTATTTGGGTATCTTAATAAGCAAAACTGTCGCATGTGGCCGGAGGAAAACCCACGTATTATTAACAAGCAACCGTTGCATTTACATCAAAATTTTGGGGGAGGGAGTGTAATGTAATTGATTAAAGTAGTTAATAGGCAAAGAACTTATTGGTCTATTAAATTAAAAAACTTAACTTGAAAGCGTAGTAGACGTTTAATCTAGCGTTTCGATGATGTGGTTTGTACTTTTTTCTGTAAGAATAAGGTTTGCGCTGCTAAACCAAATATAATTATAGAATGAATAGAAAACATATCAAGAGGTATACAATGCATATTTCACGGCGTCTATGAAAAGGTGGTATAGAACGTGGGTCAAAAATCTCAAGTTTGTGCGACCTCCAGATATAGGAATTTATCAGATTTTATATTCAAAACATTCAATAAACAATTAGTCACAATAATATTGTGTTTTATTGTAGACAAAAATACTTAAAATTTACATCAGTCAGATATATATTGCCCACCCTGTACAATTATAAAATTATATAAACTGGTGAGTACCTTTCAATAAAAAAAAATAATTTATTTGCTAATAATATTTCAGATCCTGTTTTGGGTAAATTCCTAGAATCTTTTGCTATTTAAATGAGATAGAGTTTTATTTTAATTGTGTGGCTTAAAGCAGGCCACGCTTTAACGCCAAATTTTTACGCAAAATTATACATTGAAAGGGCGGCGAGCAAAACTGCCGAACTAATTCGGAAGTTGCGTGCAATTTGCGCGTCCGGAACGAGAGCCGGGCCGGCTTCCTGAATTAATCAGCTGGGCAACTTACAGGTATCCGGCAGTAGCTGGTTAGCCAGACCCAGGAGTCGCCGCCGGGAGCGGCGCCCTTATTGTCGTTCTTCTGGCGCTCCAGAGCGTCCTTGGCCTCCAGCTCGGTCCGCAGCTTGGGGTCGAAGAACTCGACGTTCGGCCCGTCGTTCGGCGGCAGGTTCAGCAGGTTGTCGTCGTCGACGACGAAGGCGTCGCGCTTCCTGCGGAGGTAGGGCTGCGGGCCGGTCGCGTTGCGCCGCGTGGAGAGTTCCAGCTCCCGCAGCACGCGCTGCAGCTCCTCGCGGGCGGCGGCGCCGCGCACCTCGTTCAAGAACTCCTGGCGGAAGTCGCGCCGAGCCACGAACTCCTCGGCGATCTCGGACTTGATCAGCCGGTAGACGTAGTGCGCCAAGCAGATCTCCGTCAGGAAGATGAACGCGACGCAGCAGATGACGCGGATGGTGTAGCTGGGGTTGATCTGGTGGTAAGGCAGCCGGCTGGAGATGCCGCCGGCCGCCGCCTCGCCGGCCTTCGGCTTCTTCTCCGTTGCGGACATTTCACCGGCACGCTGTCTTACATCGCCGGCATTCCGCGAAGTTTCTGGAAGCCAATCGGTGCAACCCCAGCGCCGGATCCAATGCAACTGGCGCGCAATCGACGCTCGCGAGCGGCCGAGACGCGTCTTCGAAGTTACGGCGCAGCGGCGCCCTGGACTTCTCGGGAGTAATGCGGAAGTCGGTTGTTAGCATTCGAAGGAGTTAATGTGTAAATGCTAACGACTAATTTCCGTCCGCTTTGAGCGGGTAAAAAGAGCAAATTGAGTTCAGATCTGCGAGTTCTGAAATATTCATTTGCTTTTCAGCAAGCCCTTGCGATTTATTCATACACCGAAAAATAATTTTATTAAACAACACTTCAGATGCTTAAAACGCCGCTCGCATAAAAAGGACGATGTTATCAAATCCATCTATACTTTGAAGTACATCCCACTTATAGAAGAGCTTATATATTTGATGCATGTCCTTTAGGACAGTGTAAGTATAGGAGTTTAAGTATCTTTGCAAGATTTTCAATTATTGAAGAACATGAGCTAAACAAAAAATAAGGAAGAAAATGTATCACTTCATACATACTTAATCCTGATCCTTTGTATTGTAACCCTCCATTCTTTTTTTCAGTCTATTTCTGTCTCACTAAATTCCACTTTACTGTGATGCTTTTTTCATCCCTTCTATCGATGTCTTCGTTGGTCTTTCTACTTTATTCTTTCCCTCTGGTCTTGTTTTTTACAATGTTGTTGATAAATCATAATATGTTTTTTTTTATAATGCCTGGTGTTACTCCATCTTCCCCGTTGTAATCTTTTGTGCCTCTTTCTGTTTTTAAATGTAAACTTACTGCTCGTCGCTGTTTAATTTCGCTCCTTAAACACCTCCAACTTTATTTAATGAGTATTCCTCCTTGTTTGTTTCTGATGTTTTTTTAAATCACCAGTCCCTTTCTTCCTCAATTGTTTAGTGTGCGATAATACAATTTCTAATTGTCTTTTATCTGGTTTTAAAATTTTACCCAGTTTCTGCTGTTTTGCTCTTTTTATCTCATATTTCACTCTTTTCCTTCTATCGTTATATTTTTCTTAATTTTCTCTATCTATTTGTGTTTATTTATTTTTTATTGAGAGCTATTTGGTCTGTCTCCGGCAGCTGTGCAGCCTAATGGACTTATTATGCTTATTATGCTCTCATTTTCTTTGCAGCACTTTTTCCAGTATCCTTGTTCGTTGTACCAGTCTATACAAGGTCCTTACTAGATAGCTATTGTATTGCTTTAAATCCATTATTGGTCTTCCATAAACAGCTTGCCTCCTGTGACCTAAAGCCTCACACTCTCACAAGTTGTGGATGGCTGTCTTCAATTTCCTGCCGCATTGTCTGCAGCTCGGGTCTTCATTGTACAACCCTATATTGTTGAAATGTCCTCTGAGAAAACAATATCCTGTGAGGTAACCTATTATAATTTGATAACAGTTCTTCAATTCGGTTACAAGATGGTCCTTTTATAAAGGTTTTTCCTATGTTTTTGAACAAGTACATTTTCCCAATATTTTTTAATGTTGTTTCCTGGTGCATTTCCTCGCTCGGCTTCGTATTGTGAATTTAAATACTCCTAGAGCCAGTTCGGGGCTTATATATGGAGTGATATCCATAACAAAGGTTAAGTTGTAGTCTAGCACACTCTCTTTTCACAGTATATGCCTGCTTCTGTTCCAGACTCGATCTTTCATCCATCTGAATGCCACATCGCTTTTCCGAATCCGTTCTTGTTGTTTTATTTCACCTGTACATTGATTTCGATCCATAATATTAATTAACCTCTAAATTAATGTTGAATATAAATTTTTTACGTCATATGGTCTTTTTTCATATTCTCTAATGTGACTCCAAACATATGTCTAATTTTCATCTCATTTCCATACTATCTCTGCGAATGGATGTGTTAGGTAGTCTATAAAGAGCCACTCCTGCCTCACATAATTTCAAAATGTTGTTAACGTTGTTTTATAGCACCTACTATTTCCAGACAGGCATATCTTAATACGGTTGTAGCGGTTTTTTATATCATCTTTGTCCACCATACCAAAACTACACAGGTTTGGCCACCGTGGTGTATACCCAATACATCACTTTTAGTTTTAAACCTCATGTTTTTCTATAAGCTCACCTAGCTAACACTAGTATCACCTTATTTCTTTTGATTTTTCGAATGTGTTAATTCGATTTTTTCAAGTCGAAAATCACTACGAGATATTTTACGTCACCTGATACTTTTATTTCCACACTTCAGGGTCCAGCATGAGTTTCTCCTTTTGTAAATACTACTACAGTAGATTTGAGGGTACTTATACTTAGTCCCTCTGCATCTGTCCAGTTTGTAATCAGATTTAAGGCCCTTTCATATGCTTTCTAATTGTATTGTTAAATCTTTCCTGGAATAGTATGACCAAGTCATCTGTATATCCCAATAGTATGTATTCGTTCCCTCCGAGTTTGTACATTAAAAGGCTCTACACAGAAAAGACAGAACTTTTCCCTACGAAAAGTCTCTTGCACCCAGAGCCGTTATTGTTTCACCCATCAGAGATGCATATACTAGTCTTTATATAAACATACAGCCTATCCAACTGCAGCCTGTTTCGTCGAGCCCTTTACTCCTCAACATCCTAATGATTAAAACTATAGATGTATTATCAAGCGCTTCCTCAATATCCTAAAAGGCAGGTAAAAGTACCTCATTATCCATTCTGGTAACAAGTAGATGTAATGCTGTTTCTATAAATACATCTGCTTTGTATGCATTATAGTCTTGATATAGAAGTCAAGAGACTAATAATCATCGTTGATATGCCTGTCAAGCAGTTGTTCTAGAGTTTTCAGTACAAAAGACATTAAAAACTAATTAGTCTTAAAACTTTAGTCTCATCCTGTCCAATTTTTCCAAGTTTTGGTATAAAAGTAACTCTAATTAGGATCCCAGTATATTCCCCAGAGCAAGACTTGCCCTGAGTATATCACACATCCTGTGGTGTAGGTCACTTCCCTTCTCGCAATTTATAAGATTATTTTATTTACATCCATC
This sequence comes from Sinelater perroti, assembly GCA_036346155.1. Lineage (NCBI taxonomy): Eukaryota > Metazoa > Arthropoda > Insecta > Coleoptera > Elateridae > Sinelater > Sinelater perroti. The sequence continues at coordinate 16,210,274 of JARFIY010000254.1, read as the reverse complement.
ACTTTCTTTGTATCTCATTTTTGTGTTCCATTTCTGGATGTTGCCAGTCACTCCATAATATATTAATAACCTGCAACTCTGGACTTCTCTCATCGACTCCTCTTTTTGGATTTCCGGTTTATTTTTTGAGGTTTACATTAGGTTTCTTGTATAGGACTGATGCCCTCTAGCTAGTATCTAGAAGATAGCTACTAGCAAACATAATAGCTATCTATAACCTCCATTCTTCATGTATTAATAAAGGTAAGTTTATTGCCTCTATTCAGTATGTCTAAATTATTTCCCTTGGTGAATTGTAATCAAGATACACTTCGTTTATTGATGTTGGTGCTTCCACAGGTTATTTAGTGTGAATTTGCATCACAATCAATGATGAGTTGCAAATCTTCTTCTTTGCATCCTATCTCCACTTTTCTGGTTGGCGACAAGATTGGGTCATCGTGAGAGCAGTATGCCAATGCAAATATTAGCTCTCTCGGACCATCCTCCTTCCTTCCTTAATTTAACTACCGTTAAATCTCTAGAACACATAATTTACGGACAGTATTTTAAAACATTTATTGATTATAACGCATGTCATATGAGACTTTTGAGAATCAACTGTAGATTAGTTTTCCTACTCCTCCTAGACTTCTAATTTTGCCCCTGTTTGCATAGGTTTCTTAAATAAGAACTACATCAAACATTCCCTGAAAGGCATTAAGGACAACAGAAACTGTCTTACTATAGTGAGCTTTCAACTGAGATGACTCTAAGGCGCCAAACCTTTTTACTCGGAAGAAACCAGCTTCCAACTCTTAGTCTAGGGTTTTATTTCCCTTGGCATACTCCTCCTGTACTTCCAGTCTAGACAAGAATACTAAACCACAGTCAAATCCGCGTCCTCCCAGAGTCGACCTATGCCACCAATCATCCTCCCAAGCTAATCTTTAGTATCCGTATTAGCGCAGGTCACCCACAAAAACCTCCCGTTAAACGTTAACGGACTGTTGCTGTCAGTGGGAGTATTACCCATTGCCTCGTTAAATTTTTGTTGAACTAGATTTGTTTGTTTCTAGTTCAGAGTTCTCAGGATGGCGTCTATCATTTAGTACCTTCTTTAGTCTTAAGTCACAGCCTGCACAGATGTTAGGCTAACTACTCTGGTAGATTGCCCGGTATCCCAGAGGCTCCGTGACGACACTGTATAGCTCTGGTATCATTGGTCCCTCGGCACGGATCGCATAACACTTTGAATTATGTCTAACCTGTCTCTTGTACAATTCTTTGAACAGTCTAGATCCAAGGCAAAAACCTATACAAGTTCATCCCCAGTCTTAAACCTAAGTGGGCTGTAGTGAAAGGCTCTCCTAAAATTACTAACTGGTCCGCTGAGTGGTTTTCACCTAAAGCTTATTGCGGTTTTTAATCCGCTCAAATTGAGCCACTTGCTCTCCGCAATTGGCAGATTTTAAACTGATCAGGCCTCTCTAAATCATTGCAAGTAGTAGGTTTATTACCACTTTTCCCAGGGAAATTAACTGTATCAACAACGCTAATTAGGTACCTTAAAGTTTACCTGGCACGCACCCGATAAACAGCTAACCCACAGGAATATTCCATGTTATAAGAAATAGAGACGAATTTGGAACGGTGATAGTTAAGTTCTAACTTAGAGAAGGCACTCAAAGAAAAGGGAAAGTATATACTGGAGATATGAAGTGTCGCTAACGAGTCTATGGGGTAGCAAGTAACCTTTCAGATTAATTAGTCTTACATCTGCGTAGGAGACTTTGCAAATGTAGATGATATTTTCCCCATACTTGTGGGAACAGTGTGGATATTACAAAAGAACGTACTTGTCAGAAATAATATATCTGAGAAATCTTCTGCCTCAATAAAATTTTATTGTCGTGGAGGCAATGGGGTCCCAGGCTATTAACCTGTGGTTCGTTGCGGACCAAGATATGAAACTATTAGAAGTCCCAGTGAAAAAAACTTGTCAAAGCTAAAAAGATTGCAATAGGAGCATGGACCGATAAGAAGCCGCAAAAGAAAGGCTCTAAGGCGAGTAAGATAGTGAGAGAAAAATTCAAAACCTCGCCACAAAAAAAAACGAAGAGCACACAGATGTAGACTGGCACATACAATGAGACGACTAGTGGACTCAAGATGACAGTAATAGGCAGGCGTGATACTGGAATAACTCTGAACCAGGAACAAGCCAACTTGGATCAAGAAAAACTTAGTGACGCAGTGGACAATACTCCTACTGAGAGTAGCCATTCGTTGCAATTCAACGGGATAACGTTTATTGAAGGGATCTTATGTCTAGAATAAACTCTGGGAAGGCGCGGATTTGTCTGTGGTTGAATCCAAGGACCTTCAGAAGAGACCCAGGGCAAAGACTCCTTGCTTGGGCCGGGGTGCTAAAGGACCAAGCAAAAACATACTTAAAGGGACAAAATCCTAGATTAAGAGTAAGAGATTAACTCATCCTGAGTAGAAAGGCACAAAAAGAGGGACGCCTTGAAATAATCCCAGTTTAGGCTTTTCATAGACTAGACAGGGTTATCTTCAAGATCCTAAAAGGTAGTAGAAATAGCGACCCGGGTGCTTTAGGTAAACCTACAGCTTAGTAAGGCAGCTTCTACAGTCCTTACTGCCTTTCAAGGAATGTCCTCATTTAAGAACCCTGAACAAACAAGGGCAAAAATAGAGATCTAAGGGAAATAGGAGACATAATTTACAGTCAATCCTCGGAGGCCTCAACATACGCTCTAGGTTCTCGAAAGCTGCTTGACACTCTTCGCTCCATTTAAAACTTCGGTCCTCTTCGGTCAGTCGTGTTAGAGGCTTTGCAATGTTGGCTAATCCAAACACGTATCGTCTGTAGTAAGTGCGCGATCCCAGGAAACTCCTAAGCTCGTGCTTATGTTTTGGTACTAGCCATTCCTTTGCGCTTCCGACTTGCTCTAGATCAGCTACTATACCCCACACTTGTCATCAATTCTAACGTTTCTGTTAATAGCAATAGTAAATAATTTGTGCAGATTTACTAAAACAACCTACTTAATTTAATTACAGGTAATCAGAATCACACTAACACAGAGAATTATTAATATAAAATCACTTTCTATAACGAAATTTATTTTTCATTGGAACAATTCACTTAGTTTTCGGCAAGTCTTCTCGTAGCGTTGAAACCGTTCGCATACTCTGGAATATTCCGCGCAGTTCTAGCCCTCGCACGTTTACGAGTACTGCAGGGATCTCAACGGCAGCGGCCCGTAAATTAAAAGCATCGCATTACGTTCGTTGTTTAGCTGTGACGGCACGCCCGCTCCGGTATTCATCGCAAGGTGACAGTGCCTTTATAGAGACGTTTCCTAGCATTCCTTGTGTTCTTCTCATTTTTAAAAATATATCTTCCTAAGAATGTTTTCTTGTATAGCTCGTACTCCAAATATGGCGCTTCAAATAGTTTTGTAATCTCCAATAATAGTCATTTATTGCATCCTTCAAGTGTTCTAAGCAGCCTCCCAATAAGTTAAAAACTTTGTATATATGTAATTTTGTGTAAATGTTCTGCGCTGACTACGTTGGTACTGTTTAAGGTAGCCGGTTGCAATGAAACCACTCTTTCAAAAAAACCATTTCGATATATATATATATATATATATATATATATATATATATATATATATATATATATATATATATATATATTGTATAACAGACTATACTGATACTATCCAATAACCAGTAGATTTCCCTGTACTTCAGATTTAACTGTTGTAATATGTTGATCAAAGTACAGTCCTAAATATGTGGTTTCGGTTTTCACAGATTTGGTTGTGTTATTGATGTTAACTAATGACAAGGTACTAGTTTTTGCGGTGTGGTTAATTTATTTTAATTCGCCATTTGTCGAACCATTAATTTATTAGGTTTAAATGGTGTTGAGGGTTTGCTGATGCAGTAATTGGGTTTTCATGAGTTTAAAAAAATTTCTGCATCTTCAACGAAAGTGATATTCTGTAAATACTTCTACTTACAGGTTGTATAGCAATTTGAGATCTCTTAAATTTCATGTAACCTCTCTCTATTGTGCGGTCTTCTTGCTTTATGTTTGTTGTATATTCAGTAAAGTTTGCTTTTTGGATTTCTCATTGAACGATTATAAATTGTCATCATTCTCTAACTCTCCGTTTCTTAGAGATAAACTCCTTAATCTGAAGCGATATATCGATACCAGAATGTACGCCATCAGTTTGACTGGGCGTAGTTCCTGCATTGCCTCTTACTAAAGCAGTCGCTATTTGTTCAATGTTTTCCTTTTCTTGTCCGTCTGCCTGTTCACGACGGCATAACATGATTAAAAGATGGCAAAGCAAATTCAAATTTTACAAATGCAATCCTCTGGTAAAAAGTTTTATCTCGTAAATGAAATAGATTCGTCTGTCTGTCTGACATCATTATATTAATTTTTAGGATCGTTCCAAAACGCTTTGTAGATATTAACGCAATTTTCACAAAATTTCACTCGTCCTTTCTATAAAGACGCATAGTATAAATATGTCATTCAGCCGGAAAGCAAACTATTGCCCATTTCCAATATAATCTTGGTCTTCATCACTACCTCAATGATGCAATCCTGAAACTAACTTCTGTTCTTAGACGACGGTTGGAAATTTGTCCACTTAAGCAGTACTGATTATGTTGGCCACCTCTACCTTTTCTTTCTATCCTTTACCAATCCTATATTAAATCTCACGCTACCTCAAAAATTATACCTTAAGATAATCAATAGTCTCGTCATCTAGATGCCAAAGGTTGGAAAGGAGTTATCATCACCCACACAGCCATTGGAGTCCACTGCAAGACGTAGGCCTCCCTTGAAATTGCAATTTTGCAATTCAATGGTGATTTGGCAATTAAACGCCACGCTTGCTGGGCGGGTTAGCGAGTGGATAGGGTTTACGAAGGATAAGAGTATGTAGATTATGGTAGGATTACGGTTGGGACACAATTTTTCTCCGGTGTTAGGAGATGGAAAAAAGTCGAGGCTCGCTTCCTTGAAGTAGATCCGCTATCGGGATCATAGAGGAGTATCTACCCGCTACCTACTGGGAAAGAGTTATTTGTTAAAATTTAGACTACTTTTTAGAATTGGAAGCCACATTAAGGACTTCCAGCTTGCTCTCCTAAACTCTCCCAACGACGACCTCTACTCTAACAGGTGATCTTTGTTCTTTTGCTAGTCGTCGGGTACAAAGATCACTGCAAGCATAATCTCACCTCAGATTTTATCTTTTAGCTCTAGAAAGAGATATCAATTTTCAATGCACAGTAGGTCATTAGTAAATAGTAAAATCAAAGTACTCCTCGCATACCTGTTTGGAGAGGCTTCTCTTACAGTATCAGACAGGTATCGTGAAACTTAAATACTCACAAAGCCCATAAAATGTTTTTTTAACTCAATTATTTCTTTTTCGACAGAAAATCTGACGACTGTTGCGTGCTCCGAAAGATGATGGGTTAGACCCTCGCAGGAGTTTCTTTGTACATAGCAATTTTCCGTTTTAATGATTGCAAAGTGTTATACGAAAGGATAGTAGAGACTAGTGATGCCCTTGTTTTCGCTCTTAAACGATGGTGAAGTTTTTATCCAAACTAGAGGAGGCACTGTCGCGCTTGTTAAAATTTCCTTTCTCACTATGGATCACATGCACGTGCATATAGCCATATCCCAATAGGCCATCTGGACATCATTGTTCCTTCGAGAATTCAGACTTTCCATAGAGTGATAGAGAAGAGAGAGGAGGGTAGAAATATGGGGGAGATGGAGAGAGCGGGAAAGCGGGAGAGAGAGGAAGAGCGAAGCGGAAAAGGTAAAGAGAGAGAGAATAAGATTAGTATCCCTTTTTGGCAGTTTCGCGCATGCGCTATAGTTACATTTATTTTATTTGATCACGCATTATGTGCTTAGGCTTATAGAAGTCCAAATGCACAAATTACACACACAAGGCAGGAACGTTCAGTGTCATTTGTCATCAACTAACATCATTCTTATACATTTACCTACCAATAAATCTTTTACTGATCATATTATCAAAGAGAATGAGTTTAAGGGGCTTCAGAAAGAAAATATAATAATATATATTGAGGAGAAAGTTCTGTTACACTTACAAAAAATTTAATTTTTGTACCGTTTTAGTTGTCGTTTTGTATTTATAATATCCCAGTTAGCTTCCTCTTGGATTCTAGATGGAGAAAGATGAACTTTAAATCCTGATACATTAGTGCTGGAAGCGCCAACTTTCATCGAGGGAGGCTGAAAGAAATTTGTGATGCTAAGGCGAAGGAACAGTCAGTTGCAGAACCGTGGTAAGATGGTACAAAAAGTTTGGTTCTGGCGACCTCGGTCTTGAAAATCGGCTATGTTCTAGTCAGCCATCTATTCTAGATAACGGAGACTTGCAAGTCGATTTGAATGCCGAAGTCTCTTCGAGCACTCGAGACTTGGCTGGACAGCTTGGAATCAACCAGAAGACAGTCCATCAGTTCCGCACCATAACCGTGTCGGTAAGGACATGTACGTTTGATGGAATTTTAAAGGCATGCTTCAATTTGAACTTGTGCCTAATGGTCGCGTTATCAATGCCGAGTTCTATTGTAAGCAACTGGACCGTGTCTATTCAAGCTGAAATAGTACCCGCTATTGGTTCGATCGAAAACGCGCTTTCTCCTAACAGAACAATGTCAAATCATATATCGCCAAGAAAACCAAGGAGAAATTTGAAAAACTAGATGGCGTTGAAGTCCTATCATACCCAGCCTACAATCCAAATTCCGGTCTTTTTCGCTCATTATAACACTTCTTGCGCGGTCCTCGGTTCTAGACTTTCGATGAAGTTGAAGAAGCGTGTCAAAAGTACTTCGATTCAAAGCTGACAGAGTGGCACTTCAATCAGATCCGGATGCTTGCAGATAGGTGACAAAAGGACGTAGAAAATAGTGGCTTTTATTTTGAAGAACAGTTATTATTTTTGAATAAATTTATTCACAAAAATGAGACATTTCTCAAATATGACAGAACTTTCTCCTCAATCTAATTTTATACTGTTACTAAGAGGTTCAATAAAAAAGTTGACAGTATCTATCTTACATTGACACAATTGACCACATGCTTCCTCAAAGGAAGGGCAGAGGTAGATCGTGTCTGAGAGGAGACTGGTAATAATATCCGTAGCCCCTTTCAGTGTTCTCATGAGCGACTTTCCCAGAGTAACAATCACAAACATGAAAGCGGGGTTATATGCTGACGTCTCTTTAATTGTAAACCTGTTGCAGGAGGCGAGAATTCATTTCATAATTAAAGATTTAAAATTAATGCAAATAATTTGTACCAACAAAAGATTTCTGTACGCTCAATAACAATGTAAAGATCTTTGATCGACATATGTTATGGATGATGGGGCAAAATATTTTTCATTAATTTCATATTAATGGCTGACACCATTACATTACATCTTTAGACAATTGTCTAAGCGCTAATGGCGAGACTACGTCTATTTACACCTAACAATCACATAAAAATTTAGCCGCTTATTTGAAATCCATAGTTACCATCACTATCTCTCTATATACTCTCAAAAACCTAGTATAGTTTGTTTTCGTCACGTCGAGCTTCCTGTTTTATTTACTAGAATAATTATGTTGACGTCCAAAAAGCCACATAATAAAGATTAATTGAACAGTCTAATTGAGGGGGGCGGGTAGTTCAAGTCACACTGCTAAATCAATAAAACGGTATTCACAAAAACCACGATGCTTCTTTGTGAGACACAAAGATGGCATATATATGACGACCTTGCTCTACCAAATCTACACTGTTACTAGAAGATATTGACAATTTAAAAAATGTAATTGCCAATAACATGTTCGGAATCTTTGACGTATAAGAAAAAGGGTGAGATCCAGGATCTAAATTTAGATTAAGATTTTCCACATCTTTCAAGCTTGATGATATGAAAATAGTCCAATTAAGAGTTAATTATGTACTCTTGTTTGCACTGTTGTATGATATTTTGATTTATCAACAAATTTACCCGTATATTTTCAATGCAGAACAAGTACTTGATATATGCAGCTCATTTTCATCTCTTAAAGAAGAACACTTTTCTATCTACAGCTTCTGAATGTATTACTTTCTTCACTTGATAATTTCAGACTGTGCTATAGGTGTAAACAGTCAAGAATGTAATAAAATCTGTAATTTAATGCAGCACTAAAAGACGAAATCGATCCGTCTTAGCATTTTACGCGTCATGGACAAGTATATTGTGTTGTCTATTCGCTCGAGTTTCATTCATTTTAATTTTCTTCTTTTTATTTCCTCATTTTAGTATATCATATTATATATATAATTATCTATATTTATAAATTTATGTTTTTTTTAACGCAACCCCAAATCTTATCTCTGAACCGATCTCTTCCTAAAAAAATCTAACCTAATACTAAAAATAACGTTCACACCTTGTATAATTAGAAAGTTATTATGGAAACCTTGAAATGATAAGCATCGTCACATTTCCCCCAAACATTTGTATTATAAACCAAAGAGCACGCATTACGATGGTAGCTGCACATTTAATTAAAATTTTGTCGGCGACATAAAGAAATGGCCACAAACGAAGCGAATTCTTTAGGCGAGCTACTGAGTCTTAAACTGGAATACATCGAAGACTGCATTCCTCAACTAGTGACAGATGAAATTGACATTAAGGACGATTCGGATGTGGGGTACAGCTCTAATGATGTTGAATCTGGGCACACAGATCACACAGGGGAAAGACAAATACTATCTCAAGACACTATTAGGCAGAAAAGAACCAAAGCTGATAATTACACCGTGCATAAGAAAAATGATCCTTCGGACAAGAATTACCACTGCAATCACTGCGAGTACAAAACTGGCCGTTTAGCATACATACAATCACACGCCGTTGTACACACCGGAGACAAGCAATTCCACTGCCCATTGTGCGACCATAGATGCACTCAGCGTCGCCAGTTGACCCTGCATATGCGAAGGCACACTGGTGAAAAACCGATCAATTGCAAATTGTGCGATTATAAGTGCGCTCGGCCGCAGTCATTAGATCAGCATATGCTCAAACACACAAAGGAAAAGCCGTACGTATGCAATATATGTCAATTCAAATGCAGCGAATCTGCCAATTTGAAGCGCCACAAGAGGGTTCACAGTGGCGAGAAGCCATTCAGTTGTGACATTTGTAGTTACACATGCTCTCAAAAAACCAGCCTGGTGCGACATCTAAGGGTGCACACTGGGCAAAAACCATTCGAATGCCAACACTGCGACTACAAGGCATCGCAAAAAAGCCTTCTGCTCAACCATCAGAAAATCCATGGGGAAAAGAACTTGGAGTGCTACAACTGTGGTTTCAAGTGCGTAAGGAAGTCCCAGCTTATAGAGCATGTTCGAGCTCATATTAACTGCAAATATGCATGTAAAGTCTGCAGTTATAAGACAAACATTAAAGTGTCTTTGCAAAACCATATGAAGAAGAAACATAAAAGCATAGACCTACAAAAAAAATGACAACAAATAATTGTATTGTACTGTTTTTAGGATTCCAATATTATAATATAAAATTATAAATTTTAGATCAATTTTAATTAAGTAATTTGTTACGGATAGTATATTACACTAAAAATATGTTGATAATAAAGTATTTTATAATATTAATGTAGAATTTTCCTTCACATCACTGAAGAATGTTGGAATTTTTGGTTTTTATATGTAGAAATTTGGTTTTATTACCCCTATTTTTCCATCAACCAAAATGAAGAAAAACTACATTAATGATGAATTCTGAATTAATTCGGTTTTATTTCCTTATTCAGCAAATGTCAAAAAAGGTATTTTGTAGGCGGTCTTATTTGGTTCTCAATCGACAGTTCAACTCGTCTCAAGAGTGTTCGTTAGAGTTAAGTTTACTATTTAAATACCATAACTTAAAACCACTCAGATACAGGCTTTGCTTCATTGAAAAGCACTACTAAACATGAAATGACCTACTTTCAATTTCTTGCCACAATGATAGTGTTGATTGTCAAACTTCTTTATAGGCTTTAAATAGATAAATCCACATATATCTAAAGTGGATTAAAACCACCTCCTTACCAATTATTTCACGTCTTCTTAACTTTACCATGGTAAAGGGAACAATGCCATACCCATAGACATTCAACTAATATTTTACAAAATGCAATTTCATTATTCTAGAGTTGAATAAGAACAGTTTTGCACCAATTTAAATGTCTTCTAGGATCATTGAACAAACAATACTCTTTTATCACCATTTATAATGTATCCTTACAGATTGCATCACTCTTCCTGATGGGTTAATGTTTTTGATTTACCATCGAAGTGAACATTCCGTAAGTCCCTCATGTTTTCATAAACTTGTCTAAAATCTCATATATACAATTTAAAACCTATAAGCACCAATAAGCATATCCTCTTCAACATTACTATGTTTGAAATATACTATACACTACACATGTTGATTTGAAGTTTAAATATAATGCACATATAATCTATTTAATTTCCAATCTGATGATTAACACGCAGATTATGTATCTTAAAACTAGTTTTTTTGAATTTCCTTTCCATTTCAATACTCCATGCTAATCTAAAATATGTAGTAAACAATATGACAATACAATCTTTATTATAACCAATTAGCAAAGAGCTGTGATTTAGCACAACTTTTTCAGGTTGGTATTACTGATTCTAGTTTAAATCAACTTTTTAAAAGTAAAATATTATTTTAAACAAATAATTACATGTTCGATATTGCAACAGCATTTCAACAATTTATTTTAAAACCCGGGATTCCATTTGGTGAACTGGGGTTCCATTTTGTTTTCAAAGCAAACAATTCTGTCCCCAGCCTCGAACAGCAACGACTTATCCTTGAATAACAGACCACAATCTGAGCCCGTCTTGATACTATCAGCTTCGGATTTCAAGTAGCGCATAGACTCTAGTGGTCCTAAAATTAAGCCGACAAATTATGTCAACAATTAAGTTACAAACTCTCACCCTCGTGAAGTACTTGTCCATTTCGTATAACTCTAAATAAAGCCGCTCGTTTTAGCACCCCTTTTTCACACCGGCACCCAGCCACGGGCACTTCTTCTTTCCCTCATTAATCAGAAACTGCTGTGCAACAACTTGCCTCACCTATTACATCTTCAACCTGCTTGGGTGGCAAGCGTGCATTTATGTCTTCCTTGATTGAATCTACCAGTCTGTATATGACATTGTGTGCCTTCACAGAAACGCCTTCTTGATCAGCCAGCTGCTGCGCATTCGCCAAACAAACCACATTAAACGTGTATACCACTCCTGAAATTCACAGCAGGCACCTCCACAATGTAGTGATTAAACTGGATGAACGAACTACCTTGAAAAGCTTTTGCTAACTCAACATCATTTTCAGTAACTGGGCCAATGCCATAGCTCACAATGTCTAACTTGCACTCAATCGAATGGTAAGTGCTTAATGTTTCTAAGATAGCTTCTAATGTACCATCCACGTCGGCTTTGAGAACAATATTTAAGAAAGGGCTGTCATCGTTTGGAGCAATTTCAGGTTTCCGGGGACCTGAGGGGCGCATTTTAAAGCGTCCTATACGGCGCTTCAGCTGCAGTTGCTCCTTGTATTCCTTCTCGTGCTGCTCCATTTTAGCAGCAATGACAACAGAATCCTCCTTCACTTTCGCAAGCTCCTTCTTCTCTTCCCTGCACCGAGTAACTTCCCTTGCACGCTTTTCAGACTCCACCTGCAGAACAAGCTCACCTGCCGGCGGCACATCCTTCCAGCCTTCCACCTCCGCAGGACACCCAGGCCCCACTGCGTCCAAAATTTGGCCCTGAGAATTTCTAAGCAACCTAACCTTGGCCATGGTTGTGTCAGCCACAAGAACAGCACCCCTTTTCAAGGTACCTCTTTGAACAATGATGGTGCACAGGCTGCCCCGATGCACATCAAGGCGGCTTTCAACCACCACGGCTTCTACAGGACCTGTAGGATCGCCCCCAATTTGCAGTATCTCTGCTTGCAAAGCCAACGCTTCTGTTAATTGCTTCAAGTTGGTGCGCTTCAGTGCGGAGATGTGTACAGACTGAACGTCTCCACCTAAACGTTCAACTTGCACCCCCTTCTGCATTAACATCTGTTCGGCATTGTCCACATCTGCCTTTGGTGCGTCAATCTTGTTTATTGCGACCAGTATGGGAACTACAAAATTAAAATAACGATGTTATAAAGCATTCTTCACTTATTTTCTTTATTCCCTTTACTTTTATAAAACCTCATTACATGTAGCAATAACTACACTACTTAACCCAACCCAAAAAGAAAGACATGTTGGATATCTTTAAGTATGTTTGTGTGCCAATCGCTTTTTAAAACCAAAAAAGAAGTATATTGTGAATATTCAGAAATTGTTGCTTTTCAGAATTGTCTTGTATCAAGTACATCAAACGTAAATAATGCTGGATGATGCACAATTCAAAACTCATTAGGTTTGTAACCAAACATGGGAGTAACCATCATGGTATTGCAGACAGAATTCGTCTAAAATACAATACCATGCCATTCATCTCTCTAGTGTGATGTTCTAAATGCACCATAACATATTTATATCATTATAGACATTTCATAAAACACAAGCACTAATTTCTTAGAATGACTTTTCCGGTCTTGATATTCCAAATTTCTCCAATGGCCAAAATTAAAAATTTGTGGTATGCCAGAAATAGTTTTTAATGAGACATGACGAATCTGTACACATCGTGGAAATTTCAAATTGATAAGATGCATCCTTTAGATGTTGCAGTTTTAATGGGTTGCAATGAACTTTTTAAACAGCAAAACCATATACAGTCAAAGAACTTAAAGCTACATTATCTATCTGTACTATTTCCATTATAAAAAATGTCTTTTAAAAGGATAACACGAAGCACAGCTAATACATCTGAAAAATTGTAAACATTACCTATACAGACATTAAGATATTAACAGATAAATAAACCTATGATCACAATGGGTTGTAAAAATGCTACTGAATGCACCAAAAATAAAAATTTCACCAATTCACATCCATAATACAATACTTTGATAGCAAACATACAAAAACCCGTATCTGAAACCTTTAGAACGTTTTATAATCCGTCTACAACAAAAAATCATTTACCTAAAAAGGACTTTCCAACATTACCCAAACTTATAAAAATCTAAATGACAAGCCTTCTTCGGTAGTTATCATAAACGTACTGCTCTCATTTACAGATCAGAAACTACAAAATTAACTACGCTTTCGTCAAAAAAATAACAGTCAAAATAGATCAGAAAAGACCTTAACAATCACCTGCTTACCTACTCACCTTATGCAAATCATAAATAACATCAAAAGAAATGTGCCCAACCATCACCGTATCAAACTAACTTTTCCCAAAAAACTTAGCCATAATAAACAAACTACCTAAAAAAATCTCCTGGCCACAATCTTATCACAAGAACATGTAACAAAAAAGCCCTATGTTACTTAAATACACAGTTATGCAACTGTACCTATACATCAATTTTGTTAATCAAAAAAAATAAAATAAAAAATTACAGACCAGTAATCATATTCACTTCATTAACTGCCAAACTATTAAAAAATAATTTATAAGCAAATAATCAATAATATTGAATACTGCTTACGTTTCCACTGTGTTTCAGAAAAGGCCATTTACAAAAAGTACACTACAACAATCTTCTTAGACGTCACAAAAACCTTTAATAGAGTGTGGGTTGAAGATTTTATATATTTACCTACAGATATTCGACAAAATAATGAAAACACTTGTGGAAATCAGAACATCTTGTATTGATACGGTGTTGGTCCACCTTTGACATGCAGTACAGCTTAAATTCTGAACAGAATAAACTGATATAAGTCCTGATTATTGGTGAGTGGAATTTGAAGCCAGTACAGCCTCCAACTCAGGTAGAGACAAAGAAGGTGGAAACCGACGCCGAACTCTGTTTTCCAAAACAGCCCACAGAGACTCGATGATATTTAAGTACGGGGACTAAGTGAGCCAGGAAAGATGTTGAATCTTATCAGCATGCTCTTGAAACCACTCTTGAACAGGGCCAGTGGTGTAAATGGGGACATTATCATCCTGCCATAACAGACCCATCACCATGTATGACAGTCCATATCATATGCTTCAGAGGGTGTTTGCCAAGCAAACACGTGTCCAGTGATGGAGAGAGGATAAAGGGTGACTCATCCAACCAAACGACACGTTGCCATGCCAGTCCTCCAACGTCCAGTTTTTGAAGGCATTGCACCATGCACGTCGCCTTTGAGAATTCGTTTCTGTTATTAGGGGCTTGGCAATAACAACACGCCCATAGATACCCATTTTATACAGTTCTCACCTCACTGTTTTGGATGACACTGGGGTGTTTAGGTGCTGATTAAGTTCTGTAGTCACTTTCTCGGCTGTTGTCTTCTTCTACGACAGTACAATACGCTTCAAGGACCGACGGTCTCTATCCTGCAACTTCATCTTTCGACCTCTGTTATGTTTCGCCGACACTGTTTTACCGTGCACTGTATATGAGGTCATGACTTTGGAGACTATGTCTTGTGTTACACCACATAACGTCGCTGTTTTGGTCACAGATGCTCCAGCTAGACAGGCACCAATAATTAGACCTCTTTGAAACCCCGTTAGGTCGGCCATACTGGTCAGTCACCACATTTGAACAATGCCCACGACCACATTGTCTCACTGTAGTAGGTGCACAGTCCATACTACCTGCAATAAACAAGAGACGGCTGATTTACGCAGTGCCCCCTATTACCAAGCACAGTAAAAATATGTCCCACTTTTGACAAGTATTTCCATTATTTTGTCCAATTCCTGTACCTCAAAGCCATAATTTTCTCTTTACTGTTAGCTTAACGCCATATGAAATCAAAAGTATTCAAAGTGATGTTTCACAAGACGATATCCTGGATACTGTTCTTTATAATATAGATACATTAGACTTACCTACATTTAATACCGCACTAACTACATTCACAGACAACACGGTTATCTTCATGTAATCTATGAAATTGGATGATGCAGTAACACTGCTGCAACAAGCAACAATAAGTTGTCTTCATCATTTGAACAACGAAATACCCAAATAAACCCTGTTAAATGTCAATCTAAAGTATCTACACTACATTAACTCAGTTATACTAGGCTAAGACATCTATCCATTAATAAATCGAAAACTGAATAAGCAAGATTGCTTTATAAAAACTTAGTGAGATCTCTTATATTATACGTGCCTCCAGTATGATGCAATGCCTTAAAACTCAAATTACAAAAACTGCAATTACAAAAACAAGATATTAAAAACTGCTGTCAAAGCACCATTGTACCGGGTATTATCAGTTTGATTTTCACAAAGCAAGGATGTATTACAAACACGCCTAAAGTATTTAATAAAGTGCAAGCCAAAGTTTATTCATGTACAATTTTATTCAGTGTGTATGTATACCTATATGTATACTGGTGATGGGAGATGGTGTAACAAAGTGCTACATAAAAGTCGTTAAATGAATGCTACAGAAAAGAATTCACAGGGCAGCAGTAGTAACGATTGCTATAGAAATTGATGCTTAAGGATACTATTAAAGAAGCGATAAGATCGCTAGCAGACAAGCTAGTAATATAATTAATAATTGTGGTTCCAAACAGCTCAACCTCAATATACACTTCTTGCACTTAATCAGCAGGTAGGTCAAGATATAGTATTACAATATCCTGCACTCATTTTGCAATGGCAACAACCTAATTATCTATCATATATCATACGTGTGTGTGTGTGTATATGTATATATATATATACTACAGCTCTCTATGTTCTTTATTGATCTAGCTCTGTTATTCTACAAGGTGATTCAAATATGACTGGGACTAATTTGTCTGTAAACAAGCCGCATTGCGCAGCAGCTGTGCGACCTTGAAATAGTAGAGCCACAACCTCCGCATTCCCTCCTGCTTGAGTTAGAACCTGTTCAGTCCTCTTTGGGAGTTGGTAGAGTAATAAACGAACAGAAGGTGAAACAGCGCATTGTGATCAAATTCCTCGTTGGAGAAACGTCCCGTCAGCTAAAATTCACCACAGACTCCAACACCAGTATGGGAAAAAGTGTCTCTCAGGGACCCGTGTATTTAAGTGGTGTAAGTGGCAGAGAGCGCGTGGAGAATGAACCGCATAATTGATGGGCGTAAACATCCGTCACCGAGCCAAACATTGATGGCTCAGACGCGCTTATTCATGAGAATAGGCGCAGCACTATTAAGGATTCTGAAACAACACTGTTTCGACCAAAAGTGGACCTTTGGAAACTGCAGAAATCGGCTCCCGTGATGTTCTCCTGGGGGATCAAGGAAGAGGAAAAGGGTGTGGGTCGAAAGAAAGAATAAGTTATCCCAATCTCCACAACGGAGCCGATCGGAAGCGTCTTTCCTGGTATGGATCCTCCAGATGTTGTGTCCGAAGTTTGCGACTAGGTTTCTCTTGGTTCCTCGCCAGTTCAGATACAAAGGAAATCGGTCTGAGTTTTCTCGCCGGCAAAATTTCCACTCCCGAAATGCAATCGGCCATCAAAACGAGCTCCGGGAAGAGAAAAATCTGGTCGGCAAAATATCGAATTCCGCAACAAAATCGGCCTCAACAAAATGGCCATGCGGAAGACAGGTAGAAAGAGGATATCCTTCCTTCAAGACAATGCATGCCCCCATACGGTAAAAACAACAATGAAAAGCCTCCGGAAATTGAAATGAAACCTTCTGCCACATCCGCCGTATACTCCCAATTTTTTGGTACATTTGGAACACGCTAAAAATTACTCACTATCAACAATCTTAACTTTCCATCACCAGACAGCCTACGTACCAGACTATGGAGAGCAATATAATTTCAAATAGAGCACTAAATTTTTCTAAATTGAGTTATGTCTTATCAAAACATCACATAATTCTTCAATCATAGTTATGCTAAGTGCACAGATAATTAACAGCCCTACACCAATTAGACTCGGTAACAAAAAACTTACTGCACTCATTTAGAGAATTAGGTAATGAGACACTAACCTAGAAATACCTCTCAAGACCCCTGATAAAGTTGATGGTGCAGTATAGAGCACCTACATCACACTAAACAAAGCACGGCATGGGACTCAACTCCCACCCTAAAACAAATGACAAGCACAATACTCTTCCTAATTTTGAAAGCGATTCTTCAAAACCAAAAATATCAAACTATACAATACTAGCTTTCAATCTTCTCTGCTACAAAAGCAATAAACTACTCATTATGGAAGGCCACATGGAGGTTAAAGCATCAGGCTATAAGTGAAATCCTAAAATAATTATTAGAAAAATAATTAAACTAATAACGGCCATATTTATTACTATTCTAGAACTATTTCCCAGCTCAGTAGAAAGTGACCCAAACTAGGAAAACCTCAAAAGGAACAACCATAATCTTACTATTTGATCAGTCTACTATCAATAATATTTAAAGTCTTATTTAGAAGAATCAAACCAATCTTAGAACTTGATCCAAGGTTTAAAGAGAAAGATGCTGCCATCAAAGAAATTCACAGGATAGCAAGTAAAATCAACCAAGTCTATGAAGAGAAGAAATACTGCTCTGCTGCGTTCTTAGGAATAACCTACGCCTTGTCTGACATGGTGGATTATTATTCAAGATTAAGAATAAACTTCCATACACCTACTATCAACTGATGAAATACTAACAGACATTTTCAGTTTAAGTTCCAAAGTAAAATGACAAAATTACACCCTATAAACTCCAATATACCACAGAGAAGCTCAATAGGACTCGTTTTCTACTTACTGTGTACAACAGGTGTATATATAACGAATAGAGGCCATGTGGTAAACCTTAAAGCAGATTTTATTTAGTCATACATCCCTAAATATAAATTCTTGTACTAACCAAAGGGGACTGTAGATTTGGTGCGCAAGCATTGTTTAATCCCAAAGAAAGGAATCTCTAAACAAATTTAAAAACTTTTAAGAAGAAGAAAACAAAGAGGGAATTTATAAAATTCAGAAAAAATAAGGAATGCCTTCTCTACTCATTGAATTTAACTTAAGGCAGAACTTAATAGTAGAAATATGAGACCTTAACAGTAATTTAAGCTCACTCCACACATAAAGAATAATAATGTGCAATAATGAACATTCTGCAAACAATTCTTTTGGTGTAGCTAGCACCTCCTGTAGAGCGGTTTGGGCATCAAAAGTTCATTGATTATCCCAAATTTCATCATTTTAACTCAATATTTTCATAAAAGTATCAATACTTTTTAAAAGCATCCTGTATTAAATATTTGAGTTAGTTTCCTTATTTCTCTCATATTCACTTTTCTTTGCTTATAATTATTAACTCCATCGTTAAGATGCCCTTTTAAATAGTTCCAACTTTCATTTTTTCTGTAAATTTCTTTCTCTAAAACATAAACGGTGCAAACATTTTTAACTTTGCATATAAAGATATTGCCTGTCATCACTTCTTACCTCTGCTGCTAGAGCTTTGCCTTCGTCTTTCTTTTCAATATCGCAAGGATGTTCTTCTTTTTCTTCTTTCTCTAATCCTTATGCCCCTGTAAGGATGAAAATTTAGGATTCATTTTCTGACCATTGCTTGCATCCTTTTTGTTTCTTGTTAGTATTACTTATATCATTTTCTACTCTAGTGTTCCAGTCGCCTACTATAAGTATTCTTACATTTTTCTTTTTTGTTTTATGTAATACTTGTAAGACTATGTAAAATTCATCTACTGTTTTTTTTCAGTTAGGGCATATATTTGTATTATATTCAATGTTTTCGTTATCTCAATTTTCCATCTCTATTATTCTTGATGACCTTAGTTCCCATCACATATTTATCTATTTCTTTTCTTACCTACTATTCCTACTCCCCCTTTTGCTTTAGATTATCTCTACATTCCATTTTTCCCATTTCATCTAACAATTCCATTTCTTTATCTGTGAGTGATGTTATATGACTTGCCCCTACATTTAATTTTTCTGTTTTCCTTCTTTTTCTCCTGTACTTTAAATTCCTTCACGATGTTCTCATTACTTTCTCCTTCAATTTTTCTTCTTCGCTGCTTTGACTCCATGACTTCCTTTCTTTATGTTCTCCTTTCTCTATTTGTATTTTCTTTGTTATTTCTCTGTTGGGTAACTCAATTCCATTATACTTTTCCTTCCTCATGCATCTAAAACTTTTCTTTATCTCTTCCACTTTTTCATTTTTTCTCTAGCAGTTCTATTACCCACAATGATGTTAAAAACAAAAATATTTGATGTTAATCTAAGCATAGTAATATAAGATGAAACAACAATAAAAATGTATAGAAACTTATCATAGACTTTTTGTCAACAAGTAACTTCAATTGTAAATTTAAAAACAACTTTCTATACCTACAATTCAATATAGTTACTTATGGTTTCAAAATCTCCAAGTTTAGTTTTCCAAAAAAATTTTGCACATATCTGTACGTATAAAAGAGAAAGCCCTCATTGATTCATCAACGCCCAGCCTAAACCGCTAAACCTAGAACCTTGAAACTTTAGGGTTGTATTCTCTGTATGACGTAGAGACGTACTAAGAAAGGATTTTTCGAAATTCGCCCCCCAAGGGGTATAATGAGGGTTTAAATTTTTAGGCTTTTTCGAAAACACTTATAGTTAGAAACGTGAAACTTGGCAGGAATGATCACAAGCTAAATTGAAAGGACCCGTGTTTCGGGAATTTTTGATCCGCCCCCCACAAGGGCTAAACTGAGAGTCAAAAGTTAAGTTTTTATTTCTGTCATTTTTGATCTGTGATAGAGACAACGTTTTCAGTATTCAACTAAAGACCATAAGTCAAGTCCAGACGCCAAATATCAGTGTTGTGGTTGAAAGAGAGGGCTATTTTGACATATAAGAATGACAGAGCTCTGGAGATTAACCTGAGCCTTCAATGTCGAATAGTAACTCAAGAGATGACGTATTACTCGGTGGATGCTGTCGTTCAAACTGAAGACGCTGTTCACTATCCGGTCAAATTCCTCAACAGTCTCAACCCTCCTAAACTACCACCTCATGTTTTGACTATAAAAATAGGGTCTCCATTCATGCTGCTACATAACCTCAAGCCTCCTCAGCTCTGTAGCGGTATTCCGCTACAGGTTAAGTCCTTACACTCCCACGTGATAGAGCCCTGCAGGCCTAGACGGGGCAGAGGAGCCAAAGGCGACTCAAACTGATTGGTGTGGTGTTAGATGGATTTTCCCGTTGTAGTTTGACGTCTCAATAGACGGGTCGTATCTGTGGAACGTGAAATTCTTGAGGAACAAAGGAGGGGTTTTACTGGATACAAGCCTTACACTGCCATGTAAATTATTTTTGAGTAGCAGGGCGTGCGTTAGAAATTTTCCTTCCTCTATAAAAAAAATATATGGTAGTAACTGGGTTTGTTGTAACGCTCTAAGATATTCTCCATCTATATACCTATTAAAGATATTTGGCAGGAATTATCATGGTAAAATTAGAGAACCCGTGTTTCCAAAAATTTATCAATTGCGGGTTCATGTTATTAAGGGGTGCACTTTCTTTAATAAAAACGCATCTCCGCAGGGCTAGATGGAGAAGGGGAGCCGGTTAGTACAAAATAAAGCAGGGATGACAACTAAGACTCTTAAAGAGGCACACTTTGTGTCTCTAAATAACTCTTGATTGGCCAAAATCATAAATATCAAGAGTCTCAATTGCTGACCACCTCAGGTGTAAAAAAAACAAATTCTCAAGTATCACGTATGTCTAGATAAAATATCTGCACATACACTGAGACTGCTTTAGTCACAGTTAATATTCTTTAGACCACAACTATTATTTAAAATTCAATACATTTTCATGCAATTACCTTTAGCTTGTCTCGCCATCCGAATGCATTCGACAGTCTGCTCCATAACTCCATCGTCAGCAGCAACAACGAGAACAATAATATCAGTCAAGTTGGCTCCACGCTCCCTCATGGCACTGAACGCTGCATGTCCAGGAGTGTCGAGAAAGGTCACTAGAGCGCCCGTCTCCAGTTTGACAGAAAACGCCCCAATGTGCTGAGTAATGCCCCCGAACTCCTGCTCGACTACACTGGAATGGCGGAGCGCATCCAGCAGTGTGGTCTTACCATGATCGACGTGGCCCATCACGGTAACAATAGGAGGCCTTGGCTTCAACTCAGCCTTCGTGGGCGGCGGCCTAGGGTACGCATCCCTATCTTTGACTTCCTCCTTCTTGTCTGTCGGCTTCGCTATGACTCGCATACGCTTGCCGCCTCTCCGTATCGCGTTCTGCAGCTCTTTCAGGTTACTTATGACAGTATGTCTGCCTCTAACCTCCCCCAAGAACAAATCAGATACGTAATTTACGTCCCGCTTCAACACGTTCGCCAGCTCGCCCACTGTTATGTTTTGCCAGACATCTATGACGTCGCCCTTTGCTTTCGGGGGATACTGAATGAGCGGCAGCGCTTTCTACAGACAGAGTGTTAAAAGACATACAAAAATCCATACATGCACTTACACCTTCGGCCAAGTTTTTTCTTTTCTTTTGGTAGATCTGGGTGATGTGAATATTATAAACAGACTGATATGCTCCAGAGATTTGCAGTTTCCTTAACTTACTTCGAATTAATCTGTAAAATAACATTTCTTTAGACGGTATCTAATACCGTTGCCAATTTTACCTTTCGGAAACTTTAAATATAGGCAAACAATTTCTTATAAATGAAGCCATTATAAAAATCTACGGTAAATTCAAAATATGTAACGATCATGGGAATAAAATTCATCAGTTTTAGAATACTCTTGGGGAGTTATAAAATTTTAAACTTATAACCTACAAGTTACAGGTTAGATAAAAACCACAGAATACGAAATAATGTCGATTGCTCCTTTCAGGGTTTCGCTATCTACTATAAATAAGTCTCTGTGTGGTAGGTTTAAAATCTTTCAAATTGATTTTAAATATGTCACGTTGAGACGATTTAAGCAGTAAACTATAAAATTTTTAAAAATTGTTTTAATTTTACATTTAGCTTAATTGTCCCACGAAGGGGTTTACACAGTTTGGATTTTATCTGTAATACTTTCTCTGTTATTAACATTCAAACAGTGTAAACTCCTTTTTGGGACACTCTATATTTGTCACTGTATTTTTTCCGCTTCAAAAAATATACATTATTTAATAAAAAATAAATTTCTGTTTTGACGCACCGTCTATTTAAAGCGCTTTAAAGTATAAATGTTTTGGACAACCTGTATATTATGCAAAAAAACTTTACTCCTCACTAAATGATATTTTAAAAGTGTTATGTTATCGTATTGTAAAAGTCCAAATGCTCTGTCTATTGTGGTTTTGAAGGTCTAATATATTGCGTTTTCGACATACTCTATATAAATCCCACAGGAATCCTACACTTTTTAAATTTGAAATCAATATCTGCAAAATCGGTTTGCCTTATTGCCCAGATTGGGCCTCTCACAGCCATGAGAATTTAATTAGACTCCATACATATCATTTCCTTCAAGATATCTACAACATATCAAAAATCCAGAGAAGTTTACGCACATCTACGGGGATGGCCAAACCAAAACATTTTCCAGAACTTTTCTGGCACACCCTCTAAATGTGGCTGAAACATGGAGATTTTCATTTCGTCAGTAATAGAGACACGTCTGAGTACATTCTGCATAGTCAAACACTGTAATAGTTTTCGGTGACTAATCGCATTGATTAATGTAACATTTTTGTGCAATTACAGCAGATCTCTTCTCGCCATGGCAGATAACGAGGAAAAATTAAACGAATTCTTGGCTATAACGGGAGTGGACCGGGAAAGGGCTCGATTCTACATGGAGTCAGCGGCCGGGCAGTTGGAGGTTAGAATCTGCGATTTCGCAAATTCGATCATTTCTCCGCCCCTGTCTTTAGGTCGCCCTGGCCAGTTTTTACGAGAACGACGCCGACGTCGAAGAGCCCCCCAGGCCTATTTCTATAGACGACTCGCCGAGCGGTTCTCCCCAGATGGAGGCGGCTCCGACCTCGCCTCCGGAGGCTGCGAAGCCGAAGGGCAGAGGCAGAAACACCAACACGAAGTTCGCCACTATTCACTCCATGAATAGTTCCAGCGGGGACGAGGAGGAAGGGCAAGCCTTCTATGCCGGAGGGTCGGAGCACAGTGGCCAGCAAGTGCTGGGTCCGCCGAAAAAACGCGATATAGTGTCCGATATGTTCAAGGCCGTTCGAGAGTAAGAGCTGCAGCCTGTAGTTTGGCAATAATTAGATTGGGTGTGTTTAGGCATGGTGTTGAGATACTAGAGCCTAGCACTTCCAGTACTTCTGCATCAGCTTTTCGAGGGACTGGTTACAAATTAGGGCAGACTGCCACAGATTCAGAGACAATTCCTGGAGCGCGCGAGCCCCAAAGACCGGAACAGGTAACACTAAAGCTGTGGCGCGAAGGGTTCAGTTTAGATAGTGGTGAATTACGCCAGTACACTGACCCCGCAAATAGGGATTTTCTTGACAGTATACGTCACGGCGAAATACCTGCTGAATTGAGGCGAGGCAATGCCGAAGTATGTTTGCTGCTATGTATGAATTCACATTACTTGCGAACTTTCTGCAGGTCCATTTAGTAATGGAAGACCGCCGAATGGAAAACTTTAAACTGGAATCTGAAAAGAGGTTCACTAAGGCATTCAGTGGGCAAGGCCACACCTTAGGCAGCCCTACACCGGCAACTGTGGGTGCACCTGCGATCGAAGAAAAGGATTGTGCAGCCAATGAGGCTAAAGCCAAGAAGAATTTGGGATTGGACCCATCTCAACCGACCACCAAGTAGGGTCTTTGTGATAAGTCTTAAAGTTGATAAATTCCTTAAATTGCTTTCAGTATCCAAATTCGCTTGGCAGATGGATCCAGGCTAATCGGCCAGTTTAATCATGGGCATACTGTGCAACAAGTGCGCTCATTCATAGTTGCTGCTAGACCTCAGTATGAAACCCATCCGTTCATTCTTCTCTCCACATATCCGTCTAGAGAATTGAAGGATGCTGAAACCTTAGCTGAAGCCGGTCTGCTTAACTCCTCTATCATGCAGAAATTAATTTAATTTATTTATATATTATTAATAGTTGCATTTACAAGAATTTGTAATGTTAAGTTAGAACTTGGAGATTAATAAATATCCGATTTCTTAAATTAAATCTGTGCTTAAGAAGCTTCCTTTTAGATAAAAGGGGTTGGTTCTGCTTTCAGAGTATAGATGCTTTTTAAAGGTCGCTAATGTTGGGGCACTGCTTAATAAATTAACATGTTGGCTGCTCATTACAAATTATGTGGAAAAGTGATTTGGTCATTCGCACGAAGTGCAAGTTATTTGGTAGAAAATTTTGCGTATAAAGCCAGATATGAAAATAGAGTTCATGATTTGTGAGCAATCAAATTATATGATTAACAGAGCTTGTAGTATATATTACTATGGAGATGAGGCAAAACTTTATGTATTGTCAAAAAAAAAAGTAACCTTATGTTTGCTGAAAATGCATTTTTTAATTTTATTATAGAGCAGACAACATGTTTGATGTAAATTCATTACAGATTTATCTAATTGGTCGTAAGTTTTGCTAAAACTGTTAATGGTATTTAAAAAATTAGACATGTTACGTTTTTTTACTCGCTTTCATTGTGGACTATACAGAGTATAAATAAAAACTGAAAAAAATGGTACCAATCTTTCAAATTATTAATAAGAGTAAGTGAGGATCAGGATTTGCATAAACAAAAGAGCTATCGAAATCTTCAAACGCCCGAAGTTCGGTGAAAATAAGATTTCTCTTATAGTTACTGAATTCAAAAAACATTGTGCCTAAAAGTAATGTAACTGTTGAAAGTCATACATTCTTTACATGGAAGGAAATGACCTATGAAACATGAATTCGTTGCCGATCTCGATAAGTCCATTCCTTAAATTTGATACCTTAACGCACAGACCTTTAAAGAGAAGTTTATTTATAATATGTTGTTATTGACTATTTTATCAAAGTCTGCACTCTTGCCATTTTGCTCCTCTCAATCATTTCTTCCATTGTCAGTTTTCTCATTGTATCTTTGTCCTCACATGTTTGCATATACTCCTGTTCTACGTTTCTTTCTATTGTTTTTTTATTAAATTTTTTTAGTGTTCCATTCAAGCTTCTTTCACTTCTTGATTTATACATAAATTCCCTTCATTAACCTTTATTGCAGCTGGCGGTGGTTGATAATTCTATTTTTCCAGTTTTTATATTACTATAAAATTTCTTGACAACTTGTAGAAATCTTCTATTTCTGTTATCCTCTTCCTTAATTGTTCTCGCTTCTTCCTTCTACATAGGTATTTCGCGAGGTCGCTTGAACTCTTCTAATCTTCCTCATTCTCTTTGGAATATCTTTGTAGTAGCTTCAGTCTTCTATACCTTCTTCACCCCTGCAAATCCTAACTTGTCCTACACACTGCTCATGTATCTGTTCCATTAACAGGTGATCAATTTGAATGAACGTTATACCGTGATGTGGATATTTTCCCCTCCTTATAGAGACTGTGCATTCCAGAATCATATTTATTTTATTATCTCTACCTTGCTCATTTTTCAACTCGAAAAATGGCGATAGTACAGGCTTTGATAAAATAATAATGCTAAAGAAAAGTGGAAAGGGGGGCTACACGAACTTATCTTAAGAGTATGAAGACAAGAAAATGCCTAAAGAATGGTACAATTCAATCATTTTTCTGATAACCAACGAATGGAGAATTGCCGCTCCATAGCACTTCTAAATGCGGCATATAGAATTTTATAGCTTTTGTACTGAAATACAGGATGCAAGAAGAGAGTGAAGAAGAAATAGGACAATACAGACGGGGTTCAAGAAGAGAAAGTCAACATATTTATAGAACAGAACAGAAAAACACTAATATATGCATTGTTAATTGATTTCAAAATGGCTTACGATAAGATCAAAAGAAGAAACATTCAAGAGGCAATGCAAGAATTAAAGGTTAAAAAGAAACTGACATAATATAACGAACGGAACAGGTCGAGTAAAAATACAAGATGCTCTACCAAAAAGTTTTGATGGGACCTCTTGTCCTCAGTCTTATTTAGTATAGTACCAGAAAGCACAATTAGAAAAAAAGATAACATTCTAACAAAACCAGTACTAAAACCTAATCTATGCCGATGATTACAATGCCTAGGATACATAATGCATTAAAACACACTTAGCGAAACAAATTTTCAGGGGCAACCTGGACGCCTGAATAAAATATGGTTGGAAAATATATACCACCTGATATAAAGTTAAACAGATTAGTATAGAAGGTTTTGACTACAAAAACAATCTTCAAAACTCTTGGAAGAAGGACTACTTCAACCTTCATTAAAATATTAGATAAAGTAACAATAAGTCTGGTTGATATCATAAAAGCAATGTAGCTTTTGTTGGTCTTGGAAAATTTGAACTTTTTGAAGAGTCTCGCAACGATCTGCACACATGCTGTTATTCTTCACTTGTCTATTCCTGTACAGTGAATTTTGCACCAAGAAGTTCATTTTAATCCATATAGATGGTCGTTGTACAAGAACTTTCTGAACATGATTGGCAAAATTACTTGAAAATGTGTGGAAACATGGAAAGCGTGTTACCTGCCGCAGCTGAAAGGTATTTTCACTTATTGGGATGATTAATAAAAAAAATTCGTTATTGGAGAGGTAAAAACCCACGAGATATCCGTGAAAAGTCTCTTCAGAACGAACATGTCATTATTTGGTATGTGGCGAGTAAAGTCGAGGGGTCATTGACCCTTATTTTTTGAGAAAAAAGGATAATGTGTTACTATCACTTTTAATCGATGTGTGGAAATGATTCGACAATTTTTCATGCGAACCTTGATACGCTGTAATTGTAAAAAGTTTGGGTCCAATAGGATAGAGTTATGGTCCAAACAGCAGGAGCTTCGCTCCAAGTAGATACTACACAAAATGTTTCCTGGGCGCCTAATTTCTCAACGTGGTGTCGTCGCTTGGCCAGCCCACCTTGACCACCCACCCACCTCCTCCGTGTAACATCTATGGAGACATCTCAAGCCTGAGGTTTACAAACACCTCGCTAGGTTCTTCCAAGACCCAAAAAGTCAGACATATTCTTCAATACACCTCTTATCATTTCTTCTTTATTCAACCCGATAAAAAGCGCGGAAGTCTGGTCCTACGTTGTAGTATTAACAGTAGGCAATAGCGTTTGAAGAATGGGCTATAGGTTGAGATGATGGAAATACATTGAAAAAGCTATAAGTCAAAAATTGACAGATGATAATAGAGAACCATTTAAACTGGTTGTTGTGACAACCCTCCAAACTCATCCGGTACAGCTTTACCGATCGCCCAGGCGAACTGGACATCGCCTTCTTCAACAACATCCCCAAACAGCAAATGATGGAGTGTTTCATTGAGTTGGGCAGCAATCAGGACCCGGTTTTCCTTGCTCTGAAAATTATCAAAGTCGATGATGCTTTCATTCGTTTCTCAATCTCACAGTCTTCAGCGTTTTCCTGAGGCAGATTGTGGAGACCACTTTCATCAACTGCTTTGGTAAAGACTTGAAAAAGGCGGTATGCTACCTCAGCCTTCGTCCAGGAATCCGCCTGCTTCGTCCGGACGGAATCTCCGGAATTGAAAAAGTAAATCAGAAAGAAGAATCTTGGATCCTACTGATCGGCAGAAATATCGTAGGCTCCTATAGAGGTCAAGACCACTATCTGAAAATAATGCAGCGTCGCCCGCTAAAGCAAGCTTAAGGCATTCGATGTGGCCAACAAGTTTGTGGAGATTGATTTAGGTCCTAAGCAATGACCTTGGCCAATCGCCTACCCACAGGAAGTGCGACGCGGTTCACACAGCATAAGTTAAAGCTGAGGCCGTTACAGAGCAACCTTAGCTACAATGACGCCGACCTTAACCACTTTGCCTACGTCAACAGCTTCGTGTGTTAGAAGGCAGAAAGGGGAAACTCTGCAACCACCTAGTTCTAGCAACCTACAAAAAAGTCTTTTAGCTCATTCAAAGATCTGGTTTGGATAATACCTCAAACCTCAAAGTGTAAGCTTTTCTGAAAAAATCGGCTGTATAATCGCCATCATTAACAATATTCTGCACTTCCTATGTTTTTCACGCATTTGAAAGATAGTGGATGCCGTCATGTTGTCCAAGCCTAAAAATTCAAAAACCTTTTCCTAGAATCAAACCTTTTGTTGATCATAAGATAACCACCATAATCCCATTACTGGTCCTGCCTCTTTGGAAGGAAGTTCCGCGTCTAGTTCAGTGGAAAGAGATCCAACAGCTCTGGCGTTCTAAAAGGCTTTGACCTGTTTTCAATGTTTTCAATAACTATAACTAAGACACGGTGATGAGGCTTGCTACTAGAATGAAAGAATGGGAGATGACTCAAAGAAGAGTCCGACGATCCCATTTTACATTGGAAAACTGCTTCAGTGGTGAAGCACCATAAAAAAGCTCAGAATTTTCAGAAGGTCGATACTTTGGAAAAAGAAAACCTACCCACCTCAGAATGACCTTGAGCGGTGTACAAGGTGAAAATAGCAAAAGCAGCGTTGGCTTCCTCCTACAGCTTCAGAGCTTATTATTTACTACTAAGAAGCTCTTCTTTTATAAGACAAATGGCCTCAACTGCAATCCCACTGTTCCCACAGTTTATCTAGTCCTTTTTCTCTGGAAGAAGTTTAGCATCGAGTTTGGTGGCATGAGGTTATCAGAGAAGTCAATTGTTATGATATACGAGGCTCTAGTTTTAGGCCTCAAAGGTTCGCTTCAAACGGCTCTAGATTATTCAGAACTCGAGTCTATAGCCCGTCTTTGATGCTTTGTAATTTACCAAAAACTACGACTTCCACAGAGACGCAGAAATACCAACAATCCAGAAGTTCACTTTTCAAATTTCTATACGAGCATTCGGGGCCACAATAGTTCTACAGTTTGTAGCTTCTACAACTATGATGTTAAGAAGAAGTTTCTGATTCCTTAAGACGCCCCACCAACGATCATCCAAATCATACAAAAAATACTTAAATTAGGGATAGGACGCAGTGACTTCATATTTTGTCACTGAACTCAATGTCAACGGTCAAGAAGTTTAAATATAGAAAAAAACTACCATTGGAGTTTTGCTAGCCCATCTACTGTTAAGGTTTCAGAGGGTTGTCTATCATACAGAAGTCTTAGGTGATGTTAATAATCTCCTTGCTCACATCTACGTCCCAAGTTCATTACGACTTATAACATGAATAATATTTTTATTGTTAGCCACAAAGAAAGGTCCATTAAGGTTTTTATTAATTTTGGGCTTAATGATTCTAAATGGAAAGCTAATGTTATTGACTCGAATTCTCTTACTTAATTAAGAAGTTGTCTCTATTACATACCAAAGGATGATTGAAAGAGGGCATTTGAAGATCTGATGAGTTTGATGCTATTTTAGCCGAGAAATGTTACACCTAGACCTCTACAGTGTAACACCCGAAGAACTTATAGGAGTGTTACTATCATGTAGCTACCGTCCTCTTCCTTATAGAAATTTCTATTTCATAGGTTTAGTATCTCAGCACCATAATCATCATTATAAAAACTCGTGAGCATATAAAAAGATCGCAAGTTAATGATAGCAACAAGGAATGCAGGGATTGCAAACGAGCTGCTCAAAGATAACAAATCCTTCTGGACTACAATCATTTTTACAAAATAACTGTTTGAAGTATGTCGAGGTACTAAATAATTACCATCTTAAAAATAAAGAACTTTTGAATATTGATGGGAAATTAGGACACATCCTGTATAAGTGCGTATAGTTTAAGGTTATTTCGTGAAAAATTTTGAGGTAAGGAACCTTTTCTTGTTTGAGGAAGTTTCTATCGTATTTTCAGTGGTAATCATTTTGAGATCTCACTAATAATAACATTGGTAAAAGGTCCTCAAAATGCCGGGCATGAATAGCGACGAGCTGACCAAGAGCAGCCCTGATGCTGCACTCGTAGACGAGAGGCAGCTCGAAGACCCGCAGGTTGTTCGCGAGATAACGCTCACCGACAAGCTCAACAAGAGGCTGTTGGAGTCTTTCCTTGTGCGTATCAACGAGGGCCAGTCTGTGCCGTTCGAGAGGTTCCAAGAGAATGGAGGCGAGTCGAGCTGCTGCACAGAATACAACGAATTTTTGTAGAAGATGAAGACAAATACTTGCTCTTAAGTTACACTTGCCGGTAGTAGGGCAGTGCAATGTTGACGAACTAAGTAATCATGAATGTGTGTTAAAAATGTAAGAAGTTTAACTTGTTTGCGGCACATGCCCTGCGAGGCCCATATTATATGATAATTTACGTTAGGACATTCTTGTCGGAGCCACTGTGTTAAAGTCATTAGATTGAATTAGGAATGAACATAGTAGATAATTATTTCATAATAAATTCCTGAAAACTTTCTTGATTTAATATATTGAACAATAGCCTACATCATGACCCAAGTTGTTTAATATTTCTGCTCATTGTTGGGTTATAATTTTCTAGTTGTAATATAAACAGTCAGGTGTTGTAATATGAAATGTTCCTCCTAGGTAGTCCTTTTACACATTTTGCATCAAACTATTTTCTATTTTTCTTTTCTTTAATGTCGCTATGTTTATCTGTGATCAGCTTAATTGCTTTGCTCCATTTCACACAAAGTGCTCTATACCATTGATTTTTTTTAATCTTAGGTTGTTACTTAATTTTTCTTCGTATATCTTTTTATCGTTGCTTTTTGTTATATTGCTTGAATTCTTTTCGTTTTTCTCCTGTTCCGCTCTATTTTATTTCCTGCTTGATTTTTCTAACAATGAGGTGTGTCTGGATCCAGCCCTCTATGTACAAGGATGTCTTTATACATCTTTTTTGATTAGGATGTGGATCTAGTCATTTGGCGACTTCCAAGTTCCCTTGTATATATTCTTTTTTTTGCAAAATGTGCTCTTTATTATCATGTCTCTTTCCTTTGCAAAATTTATTAGTAATTATCCATTTTTGTTGGAGTTTTCATGTTTACTATGCTGTCCTATAGTAGGTCCAAACCACTCTTCCTCCCACATCTTTGCAATACAATTGCCCATTCCACCTGAAGCTTTCAGATGAGTTTTCTTTTGTTTCTTTAAGATTCCGAAATTCACCAGTCGTTTTTTTATGAAGAATAGAACGGCTCTTTTACTATGTTTCATTACTGCGCTATTCTTTAAACTTGTCCAATTCCTCCTGGACACGCTACAGGAAGGGGTGTAGAGAGTTTGACTGCGTTGGTGTGTAATGTTGGGATTTCCTAATGTATAGATTGAGTAAGACTGGGAACAACATGGGGTCTTGGGGGACTTTACCCTGTCAAGCTTGAGCTGGAAACTCTGTCTGGAGACCAAGAGTCGAATCAGCTGTGGGATACACACCAAATCTATCTTGTGGACAAGGCTGTTGTGCCAAACTTTGTTAAAAACCATGGTTACATTGAGGAAGATTGTGGGGATGGTCTGCTTTTTGATTAAGTCTTTCGTTATTTTTTCCATCATCCAGAGTTAGTGGACGGTGGAATGACTAGAGTTATAATTCCTTAGGTACTACATAACAATAAATGAAGAGATGATATGCTACTTTGAAATAGTAAAATCAGAAAAAAATGGCCTTTGCAATTGCTTCCAGATGAGTTTTTTGTTTTTTTTTCTTTGGGGTATCTATTGGTTCATCAGGTCTCGTCTTCGACAAAGTTGATTTCCTGTGGAGAACAGGATGACAGCACTTTTCTCTGCGTTGACTCCTATTTTCTATTGCTGCACCATTCTTCAAACTTCTCTAGTTCCTCCTAGACACGCTATAGAAAGAGCTGTAGTGAGCTTGAAAGCATTGCTGTGTAAGTTGCATATGGGGTTTTGTCGTGTAGGGTGATGTTGGGATGTCCTGGATTGATTGAACAACACTGAGGGCAACGTGAAGTCTTGGGAGACTTCAGACTGTTGAACCTTATCTGGAACCTCTGGCTGAAGATAAAAAACTGATCAGCTGAAGCATTAGTAGTGAGATAGACATCAAAGCTTTCTTGTATACGAGGCCGTTTTAGAATATATAAAATACTTTTATGGAATGAGACTACGAGAAAATAAATTATACTGAATCCAAAGGTATTAGAATAATGCAAATTAACAGAGAATTTATATAAGGAATTAATATAACATGATAGAGAAGTGGAGCTAGAAATTGCAGTAATTGTAATTGGTTTTTAGTTAAAAATTATCGCCAAAGATGGCGGCAGAAATTGAACCAAAGCAATAAGTTTTGGCGGCAAAGATATAACCTACAGACTACAAACAATGCTTACCAAAGCGTTATCGTCGTGAATTATAAGAATCACGTGAAAATGTCGTCAGGCGAGGACGATTCCCCAGCATCCGAAGACGACGTGGAGATAGTCGAGGAGCGAGAAAATTCCGAAGGTGAAAACGCGAATAACCGCGAGCAGCCGCCAAATGCAGGCGAGGAGTCGGCGGAGCCGAATCAGGGGGCCGAGGCCGGTGAGGGAGAACCCCAGGACTCCACCAAGAAAGAGCCCAAAGTGAAGCGCGTGCGCAACCCGCAGCCGAAGCTGAACGTGGAGCGGCTGAAGGGCCCCCGGGGACTGCTGGCTCTTGGGTCGATGTTCAAGGAGGTGCGATTCAAAGGCCGCCACCACGAGGAGGAGGACCTCTCTCGGCTCATGAAGACTTACGAGCACTGGTGCCACAGGATGTTCCCAAAGTTCTCTTTCGATGACTGCATAGAACGCATCGAGCGTCTGGGGAACAAGAAACCTATGCAGGTACGCTGTGATGCAGCTTTTGGGTATAAATTTATTTTGTCAGAAACTGAAATTAAAATCGGTAACCATAATGTATAATTTTTTGAACTATTGAACACAATTTTAATTTATTTCCATTTTTTAACAGACATACCTTAAGAGGATTAGATTGGATATGGTTTCAGAGGATCCTCCACCTGAGCAGGAATTACAGTTAGTAGAAGAAAATGATGATGATGATGAACCATACAGCAGTAACATAAATGTTGAAAAGAGATCTAGTAATGACCAGATATTCGATAATTTAATGGGAAATGTGCAGCCAGTGCAGTCGGAGGCTACACTAACGGATGAACAACTGGAACGTATTCGAATCAATCGGGAGAGAGCCCAAAGGCTGCAGAGGCAGCGGTTGTTATTGCAAAAGAAAAAACCTGAAGCTATCAACAGAGAGAGTAATGAGTGGATTTTATCAGAGAAGGCCAATGAAGATGAATCCATGTCCGTGGATTTGTCACAAACATTTGAAAGTCGGGTGGCAAATGAAAATGTAGAATTAATGCCGGTGACCTCACAAAGAAGTGACACACAAAAATTTGATGTCTTGATGTCTGAGAGTTGCGAGCCACAACCATGTTGTAGCCGATCACTTGTTAGCCAAAAATTGTGGGAAGAACCGATGTCTGTTGATATCAGCCAAGAAATCAATAGTAGGGAATTGGATGGGAATGGTAACTCAGATTCTGACTGCACACAGGAAAGCCAAATTAGCCAGACAGATGTAAATAGCCATAGACTTAGTGCAGAAATGAGACAATCAGCATCATTTGTTGCTTCAAGTGAAGAAACATCTGTTAGGGAATTGAGTGACTCTAAGCAGGTAAAGCAAGTTCATAAAGATAAAAACGGCAAGAAAGATACGGTGCCTGTTAATGCTTCAAGTGAAAAAACTTGCATTAGTGAATTGAGAAATGGAGATAAACCAAACCATGGGTACATGAAGCAAAAGCGAAAAAGTAAAACTGATGAAGCAGATGCTAGTGAAAATTTACCTGCTTCTAATGGTGGAGCAGCAGAACCAGAATCGCCTAATGATTCAAGTGAAGAAACCTGCAGTAAGGAATTTAGTGAGGGAAATAAATTGAGCTCTGAATGCATTAGCATAACCCAGAAAGGTAAAAACAGTGATGAAGTCTTGGCGAGTATAGAAATGATGTCGGTCGATATTTTAAATGATGAAATTTGCAACAGGGAATTGAGTGACAAAGATAAATTAGACAGGGAGCAAAACTATGAAGACCTAGACAGCACAAATGATGCTTCAAGGGAATCACACGATCAACTTGATTTAAGGTCTGATCATACTGAGCAAACCCAAAAGAGTGATGGTGAAAAACCATCACTTTTTAATGAAGGAATGGTAGAACCAATGTCGGTTGATGCTGCAAGTCAAGAAACATATATTGGAGAGTTGAATGACAGAGATGAACATATAGAAGGATCTGAAGAGGGTAAAAGTAGCAACAAATACCCGGAGAGTGCAGAAACAATGTCTGTTGATCCTTCAAGTGAAGAAACTTATCTAAGGGAATTAGGTGACAATGTCAAATAACCAATCCGAGTAGGTGAAATTAGTGAGAGTGATAATACAATGTTAGGGATAAATTGTATTTTTAAAGAAATGTAAGATTATGATTTTTTTATTAAACTTTTTAGGATAAATGAATTATATATGTTTAAAATTTATGTCCAGGTTATTGATATTAATGTGAAACGGAATATAGAGGGGAAGACGAAATTGTGTTTGATAATATAAAATGATTACTTATCAAATTAGGAGAGTAGATATTATTTGGATTTGAAAGCTTCTGGAGTTTTGGTTTCTTTTAACTATGAGAAGTGTCCAAGATTGCATATTATTTCTATTACCATTGTTGAGAGTGTAGTTAATTAAGGCAGTAGATTGCTATCCTATACTACTAGACGGCGAGGTTTTAATTTTGCTATAAGCATTAAAACTTCTTAGAGGAAAACTATTATGAAGGAATTTTAATTTTTCCACCCAAAAAACGACAGTGGGCAGAAGGACGTTTCAATGTTTTGAAGCTAAGGGTGGCCTGAGAGTGTATAGGATGCAATTAGTTGGGAAGTTTAACCCAGAGGGTTTTTAGTAGCCAACATGTGGAACAATCCTTAAAGTTTTCTGTCTTATCATAATTTGGCACAATGATTGTTGTGGTTATGCTTTCATCTTGTGCTCCTCTCGATCGAAAATCAATTGTGAGTAGGGAATTTTAGAAGTACTGGTTCTATAATGAGAAGGTGAGGAGTATGCAAACACTAAAAAACATTGATGTAGTACCGAGATTATTTGTGCACAAACATGCCGTTACTCTTCACTTGACTAGTCATACTATACAGCGAATTTTGCACCAAGACGTTTGTTGGTTGTTGTACAGGTCCTTACATTTTTAATGAGGTAGGTGTTATTGTCATTTCAATAAATATGTGGAACTTATACAACAGGATAGAGCCTCAACTCACACAGCAAATGCTTCACCCAAAATGCTGTGCGACATGTTCCCTGAATGTCTAATTTTCCAAAATGACGTCGCTTTTTCAATCCACTCACTGGATCTCGCTCGGTATGTCTCCTATGGGGATATCTCATGGGAGAGGTTTACAAACATCGCTTTAGCACCCTCCAAGCCCTACAAAATGCGATACATTAAGAAATGAGACATATTCTTCAATACATATTGGAAGGAGTATTGAAGAACTTTAGAATACGATTTTAACACTATTGAAAATGAGGAACACCACTTGGTTGATTTCGTCTTTAAAACACATTGAAATAAAATTTCCAGCCCTGTAAAATAAATTTTTGTAATCTCCTATCCTTATTTCTGTGTGAAAAAAGGCTAAAGTTTCCCCCCACTTTGTATTAAGCTCATTTAGTAGTTAGATGGTTGAATATCATTGAAGTGCTATGTATGTGGTCGACAAACGTTTGGTAACAATTGCAGTATTATAAGACTTGAGATACTTCTAATTTTCTTTTTAATGTCTGAAATGAGCAACTTGTTTCCATTGACATGGAAATAGTTCTAATATTTAATAAAAAACCTTCAAGAGTTTTTGTTGTTGGTCAAACCTCATTTATCAATAAAGCGTTTTATAATTCGTTCTCTGACAGGCTTTGGGAAATGTTTGTGTACTTCTGCTCTGCATTTTATTTTTGGAAAACCAAGATTTAGGGTTGCCGGAAAATGTGTGGATTAAAAATAGAGGAAGATCAGGTTTGAATTGGACCAAAATTTCTTTCAAAATACAGGGACTTTGAGAAAGAATGGTGGGGTTGACAAGGTTATTTCGAATATCATATTTGGTATGCGGTGCGATCGTCCTTTACATCTTCATCAACTTGAACGTTTTCAAACCAAACAGACTTGGCTTAGTGATGGAGCGCCATATTACGAAAAGAAACAACGCGCATGACGTGGGCTTTCAATCAACTAGGTTTTGGATATAGTGTGTGATTCATTGTAGTCCTTGCCGTTTGTGTATCTCTAGTTTTAATGGACCTGGTAAGAATATCAGGATAGTCAGTCAATTAGTTATCGCTCATGTGTGCGAGGCCTAGCAATATCATTCAATCAAAAGTAGCATGGTTCATTCATGAAATTGCTATTATGTAAAGCTAAATAAAAAAAATAGATTAATGTTGTTTTACTGGTAAAAAGTAAGATATAAATGGTAACAAACTGGAAACAACATGCAAGTTGATGTGTATCAACAGGACCTTCGACTAGATCATGTAGAACTGCATAATAAATTATTTAGTTCATTATGTTTTTATAACAATTATTTCAAACAAAGATGTTCAGTAACGTTCTTTCTTAAAAGTTCTGTCTTACTTGTAACCAGTTTATAGTCAAGTGGTTAAGGCACTTGGATACAGTGCAAAGGGACTTCACCAATGATTGTCACATTGCTCAATATCAGAGATGATGCGCATCAATAAGGCAGCAAAGGCGAACACATGGAAGCCTTGAATTTTCATGGTAATAAACATAACAATATAAACACAAACCGAAACTAAATGCTTTTTGACGCTTTCAAAGTAAAACTAAAAAGCGAACAAATTTATTTTCATTTCATTACATGTTAATACTTAAATGTTATGTAAATCACAATTTTCTATAATAAAAATATATACAGTAAGAATAATGTAACAACTTTAGGTATTTTGCGCTTCCACTTGCCCCGCCGCATCATCTCAACTAATAAAGCTTCAATTTAAACTAAATTTTTGGTGTAGTAATACCATGCCACATGCCAAAGTTCCACACTACACGTTTTGGCCACATTCAAAATATATAAGATCAGTACAAAACCTCTTCACATTTGCTTCAACCCTAGAGTAGCATTAATATCTAAGTGTTTGCAGTGGTATTGTCCACTAAACAGCCTGCGGTACTTCGGGAATAAGCGACGCAAAGAAGGTGGTAAAAAATGTCCACACGATCGTCAGGACGGACGGGTTTTGTACTTCTTGGTCCACTTGTGGGCCCTGCACGTTGTTGTTGTTGTGGCTGTGGTTGTTGTTGTTGAGGTTCCTGAAGAAGCCGATTTGGTACAGGTAGAAGCCGAACCCGAGGCAAAGCACCAGGATGAACCGCAGTGGGCTGGAGTAGAAGTACACGATGCTGAACAAGACCAGCATGCGGGTTAGAATATAAAACACTTCCAGCCAGTCCCTTTCGGCGTTTTCGGGGTCCCTCGGGCGCTGCCGCACTGGTGGGGGCTGCGCCTCTGGCGTTTCAGGCGGATTGACCTGCGCATCTGTGGCCTGAGGGGGCACGAAGTTTCTGTTGACTGCACCGTTCGCTGTGCTGTAACAAAATAACGAGTGCATTAGTCACTTCTTATTAAATGGGATGTGATTATATAATGAAACTGATTAGAAGGTCAAGATAAAACGATGAATGTTTTCAGGATATTTTAAGCGATTATTTCTAAATACTACAAAATATTCTTAATGGGCCAATTGTTTATGGTACCACATCTAACAGAAAAGTTATTTAGTGTAACTGTTAGGGTTCTCTTTAATAGGAATGTCGTCTTGAGCAAATCATGCCGTCTAAAACTGCTTATAATTTATAATCCGAAGAATTGATGTTTGAGCTACCACCAAGTCTATCTACAAAAAATAAGGCACGTTATTGTTCAGACAAATTTGAGTTGGTTTTGCTTTGGTGGTTGGATCTTGCTGGACTTACCTTGGAAAAATATGTTTTAGAGGTTTCATATCACCTTCACAAAACAGAATGTTGGTTATTTCATCATAACGGACTCTCCACCAAACCATTATAGATGCTGGACAATGA
This sequence comes from Sinelater perroti, assembly GCA_036346155.1. NCBI lineage: Eukaryota > Metazoa > Arthropoda > Insecta > Coleoptera > Elateridae > Sinelater > Sinelater perroti. Next base: position 16,171,758 of record JARFIY010000254.1, on the reverse strand, counting down.
CTTTATCGAATCTCATTATAGTATCTGAGATGCTTCTTTGAATTATCTACTATACGTTCTATCATTTTGTTTTTTGAAAGATTGCTTTAGTATAAACGTTTTTGTGTTATTTTAAACAATATATAAAAAGAAAAGGTACGCTACTGGACCATATCCTAAGAAAAGAGGGGATGTTGAAGACTATTCTAGAAAGAGTCTATGGAGAAAATAAACAATTAAGACCAATACAATATATGTATTTCAGATCATAGACCCAGACATGCAGTACAGCAAATACACTGAAAAATTTGGCTGAAATAGGAAAAATGAAAGCAGATAGTGTGGAGTCAAACTAATCAAGAAGATTGATAAATGAAGAAGAAAGATCATATGCATATAATAAACTCTGATTTTTCACCGTCTTTCTTTTTAAAGCACTGCAGCAGCAAATGTTCTGCAAGTCTTTTGTAAGCAGCTAATCCTAAATCTTTTTTCATAATGTGAAAACATAATCTGCTTATGAGGGGGAGGGGGGGGATTTGACTTTGATTGTCTGAACAACTTGAACTGTAGAACTGTGACTATGTTTCACATCTATAGTTTCATTGAATAATTTTAATTTTGCATATTTTTTTATTCCATTATGCATGATGTTTTTCACCCTACTCTTAAGATTAGAACCTGTAAAAAATTAATCCTCTAACTATAAGAGGATATTAACTTATAATCCAATTTTCAAATGGTCATTTGGTGTTAGTCACTATATTAAATAAATTTTGTATGCATGCAGTTCCAATGACTTAGAATGCACTGTTTTAAGACTATGAGAAGGGTTAATTGTTGCGAATGGCGTTTTTGGTACTATAATAAAATTGCCAGAGCGTGCATCACGCCAGCGTTGTTTGATTTTTATAATCTGATAGATTGTGGTTTCAGTACATTGATTATTTGGAGGTCAGGAAGCTTGGTTCAAAACGAATACGAAATTTTCATAATGGCATGTTTAAATGGTTAAAACCCGACCTTTAAAGAAATTAGAGAAAGCTATTAAACCTGAATCTACATGTACTTTCACTTATATTACATTAGTTGATGTACTATTAGTAATAACACACGCTATTTGTGAATGCGAGTGCTGTATGAAAGTAACCGATGAAATCGAAGATCAGGCTTTTTGTATGGGGTAATAAAGAGCATGTTAATGCGCAAGAATACGATGGGATAAATGAAACAGATCATTACTGCCACAATAAATATTCCACTTAACGCATTTTCGTTGCGTCAGATAATGACGAGAGAAAACCTTTCATTTCTACCAGCTGTGGCAGCTTTTGTTGAGATGATGAAGTCCATAGAAAGCTCGTATTTTTTTGCAATCAAGCATTTGTACTGCGTCATATGCAATAAGTAAATGAAAGTGAAGTTTACTATCACTTTTCAGTTCCTTTTAATTTAATTCCTTTACCTTAATGATCCATCGTTTTTTTTCTCCAGAGAACCAATTTCAATCCACAGCTGTTTTTAATTGTCAGAGGTAGACAAATTTGAATTTAGTTTACTTGGACTTCCTTGGTTTGATAATAATTAAAGATGCTTTTCCAAATTCGCGTTCCTTCAAGGAAGTGGCTGTTTGAGACCTTCAAAATTCTTGTTAACTCTCTGTATCACCTTTCCGTTCGACAAAATTTTGCTCAGCCAAGAAATTTTCAGTTTCAGGTATAGATGGCCATTCAGGCGAGCTAGATGAAGCGAATAGGGTGGATGTGTTAGAATTTCAAATCAATGTTCAGTTTTTTGTCCAACGATATATTTTTGCCATTCCTGGATGTTCTTTTGCAATCGTCGCCTTCAGTTTCTTCAAAAGTGCTACAGTAAGTAATTGATCAGGAAGATTCCTTTTGCGTTCCAAAAATCGATATAATCTCCTTATTTAGAGCCGGTTTGGATTTCTTCTTTCTGGTGTATAGTGGTGAATCCAACTTTCGCCTATAATCACAAAATTCGTTGAATTCTTCTTAAGCCCTTGCAAATAGTCGGCTGATGTGCGCTTACCAATTCGCTTTTGCTTGGGAGTGAGCAGGCTCGGCACCTAGCTTCCACAGTTTCTTCAAATACAAAATGAAGAGGAGTCCCTTAATTGGGATACCTGTGCTTTTACTCATCTATTTATTGAAACATTTCACGAAATGTGTCGTTGATTTTTGGCGTGATAATTGTTTTTGATCCTCCAGGACTTGATGTACCTTCAATTCACCCAAAATCAAATAATTTTATAGGAAGGACGTGAATTGTCCAATGTAAGCACAGTGGTCTTTATGGAAAAATGAATACTAAAAAGATATTTACATTAGAATGGTATTTGGGTACTACAAAGTCATAGTTTTAAGGTTTTAAGCGAAAAAAGGCGACTTTTAGAGAGATGAGATTGGGGAGAACTTTGACTAGCAGCAACTCATTTCAAAGTTATGTTGGGCTAATTTTCATTTTTCCTAAAATCATGAGATGAATATAGATACTATTATTAGATGCATAAAGATTGCTCGAGAGAGGATGCCATGTATTTCCCTGGAACTAAAAAGTCAAGAAGTGCAGAAATATTTGCATTAAGAGGCAGGTAAATTTCGTGTTGTTACATCTTATTCCCTCCATTTTTGGACCATATCTAAGTATATGTATAACGACAAGTGTAGAAGTTACAAAAAATTCAGAAGATTGTCCCCTCACTTCTTCAACCGATATTGCCTCTTACAAACTTAGTCAAGATATTCATCCAACAAATGTGTGCGCAAAGTTTCATTTAAATCTAATAATAATTAGTTATCTTGTCTATTAGATTCTGTTATATTATAATATACAGGTGCGCGCGCCCATACACATATAGAGAGTGAGAAAAGGGAAAGCAGGGTAAAACCCTTAAAGGTTATGAAGCAAATAGTGGTTCGAAGGTGGAGGAATGATTTCATTAGACATACATAGTCGGGAAGATAGTAGAGAGTTGTGGACGAACGAATAGAAATTTTTGCTGTCAAAGCGTACAAGGGGAACACTGACAACGCTTTTCGAACGCGTCTTCAACTTGCGCCCCAGGTACTCGTTTCCAACGTAAATAGATTTTGTCGTGGGTAGGTAGGGAACTTGCGAAGTACTAGTTATGTAGTGAGGAGAAGAAGAATATCTCGGGGTACGTGAACATCGAAAAACATCGATGCAGTAAATCGTTCATTTTTCAGTCTCCGTTGTTCTTCACTTGTCTAGTCGTACTATACGGAAAATCCAACAAAATGGAGCCACAGCCCACACAGCAGGAGCTTTGGTCTGGGGCACCTAATGTAGCTTTTTCTATACCTAAAGAGCTTTACAAACATCGTCCTAAGATTCTCCAATTTCTATAAAATGCAATATGTCAAGAAATTAGCCATATTAAACAGGGGTGCTTTAGAGGTCTGGATGGTATGAAACAAAAAATACGGTAACATTTTTAGAAGTCGTTATATGGAGGCTTCTGCAATTTTTCTACTATGCCTAAAAAAGATTTACAAATCTAAAAGAGAGCGTTTTGGAAGGCTAAGTTATCACCATGCCAGGCTGTGAACGGGCATTTGTGATATCGGTAACATCCGATACGGAGGATTCCATTTATAGAAAAATAAAAATCAGGTGATTTATCTTCATTTCACCATTGAGTTAATGTCCTTCATGTCTTATCAATTAAAAATATCAAGTGCCAAAGATATAAACCGTGTAGAATAATCGGAAGATTAAAATAGCAGGTGTTACCATGCGCTCTGAATGACGCCACAATTTATCAAAATTTCGTCCCATTGCAGGTTTGCTCAATCGAAACATGCAAACAGGAAATGCAAGGAGTTGTTAGTTTTGTTGGTTAATATCGGCCGCACGCTGATTGTTCATTGTCCACAGGGCGGTCGCGGGGCGAGTGGGGGGAGGCGGGAGACTGGTGCCGCTCCGTTGACGCTACTAATCGCGAGTGGAAAATGCTCGGCTCGCGGCCGTTCTGGTAGCGGATTGAGTTCTGTAGTTTCCAACAGATAATACTTCTAGACCACTATGTTCACATAACACAGGCTGCAAATGGAACAAACTAATTTTTTATTAGAGTTTACATTACATGAAACGTAATTTTGGTGTTTCGTCTAAAAAAATATATGGAGGGATTATACACGACAAAGCAAATAATTTTTGAAATTTAATTTTATACATTTATCAATACTCGGTGATCATATATTAATAATCATGAGCAATGATTTACTTGAGAGGGAATATTTTTGTTTGGGGGTAGCAAGCATAATTGGGCTTTATATGAATAATGCCTAGCAAAATTGTAATATAAAGTAATCTGGATAACATAGAATCTTGATGTAAGGAAAGGCACAGCATATCAATTATTTAGCATTAAAACGCTGACCCCCCACCCTTCTCAAAACAAAAAATGTGCCAACATGAATATCAATGGTGTGGGACATACCTATAGATTGATGTAGAGTTAGAAATCTTTGCTATTTACACACTAGACAGAAACATTCTCACATTTCTATTCGAATGGTTTTCAAGTCTGCACCATAATAATCATATTAAGTTCTTCAAAATGGCTGCTAGTCTTTACGTTTGTCAGAAAGAACGTGTTATTGAATTTCTGTTATGGGAATTAAAAGGAGTCTATAGTTATCGTTAAAATAATGATTGTCAATATTTACTATATAGCAACATACCTCAGACTACCAGCCAATAGCTAACAATGTAAAGTGCATAAACAAGATTATGGAACAAACAGATATACTGTCATGAAAAAAAGTTATGGAGAATACTAAGGCAGCTGAGATTGAATTACGTATATGCAAGATGGGCATATAAGTGAACACTTCTTTAAATTCAAAGTTACAGTCTCAGTTCTTTGGCGTGTTATTGGACAACAATACTTGCCCATATGTCACTCAAAAAATCGTAGAGGAAATCTTGGGCGGTTAAAGTTGCCACATCCACAAAATGATTTTCTTTGTGGAACAAAATTTGAAGATGGTGATTCCTTGGTAATGGATGCTAATGGTTTGACTTTGTAAAGGTATGCCCTCTAGTTACCAAGTGTTTAAATTTTAAAAAAGCTCTTAGTTTTTTCGAAAGCTCAAGGAATTAGATGAATATTATATTGGACCTTTTACACAAGCAAAGAATTTTTGTTATGATATTTCCTTCCAGAATTGTGACATTGCTATCAATAACACTGATATCCTGTGGGTATAAGAAATTTGTTAGAAAAGACGATCAAAAGCAAACTGTGAACTTGTTTGCAATCAGTCAGATGGGGTAAAATTTGTCTCGGATTTTTTCCAAAACTGAAGAGAAAATCTAAAGTTTATTATAACAAGAGAACCCCGCAGGCTTCGTCGACGAAGCCTGATCTAGACGCCAGGCAGTCGTATAGAACATTCCACATGTTTTGCGTACATTTAACACTACAAACAATAGAAACATTGGGAGGAATTTCCCTTGTAATCAAAATAGTTAAATAATTCAAAAACGGTTAAAGTTAGAAGGCTGATTTTTGCGCCGAATTAGCAAATATAGTTGTGATTGTGGTGTGCAAATTTTAAGGAAATCGGTTGAAGCGTCTAGGAGGAGATAGGATTATAAGTTTAGAAAGTTAGGGAGATAAGACAAATATTACTTAAAGATCATTTAATTAGATATATGGGATATCGATAACCTCCATATCAATAGACAGAATTTCTATTTTAAGGCATTATCGTCATCTCCATCGTTTAAGTACTATGTTTTTCCAATCTTGTTAATGCTATCTTATCCTCGCTTTCGCCCGCATAAGTTGTTTTGTCCATTGCTATTTTAAGGTTGCAATGCATCATGTTATGTCATCAGCTTTGGTTCTAATTCAAATCCAGTCATTTGGTTTTCTGTTTGCCAATTTGGATGATAGTATCAAATGATGTTATTTCTTGCATTCTGAGAAAGCATTGAGTTCACTATAAAGACTACTAAGTTCACAGCTTGCAACTTTGTAAATCTAATATTACCATACATCCAAATATTTTAAACGCAAAGAACAAAAGTATTAATCGAAAATTATTGGAAAAAATACAGTTGTAGGAAAAATTAATACTCGGGGAGACTTTTTGCCACATTATGATCCAAATAGAAACAGAAAAAAATTAGAAGATTTAACATTAAGTAAATAATTGGATATGGAAAATTACAAAATTTTAATAGCAAACCCACCACTTAAAAATACAATAAAAGAATAAGATATGATAAGAAAAACATGCAAGTTTTTCGATTATTTTAATTGGAAAACTAAAAATAAATGAAACAATATCTGAAATCCCATTTCGAATAAAATTAAGCAAAGATAAAACGGAATACACAAAGAAATTGAAAATGCGCTGGAAAAACTTTCTAACTTATTTCACTCATTAATACATAGCAGTTCTACCATAAGTCTCACCACAAACATTTAGCTGATTGAGAACAAAAAAGCATGAATCACAAACGATTATTCATCTGCTGTTTGTGTCACTTCACCTTATTTCTTTAATCACGTGCTTTACCAGTGGATAGTAAGCCACTACCTCATAAAATTTAGAGATCGAACAATTTAACCCAGTTACAAAATGGAAAGTATTGATAACAATATAAAAGCTAAATTCAACTGAAACTTATACCCGTTCCTTGCAATTAATTTTGGTTTGTACATAACCATTGATATAATAAACAAACAACCAGAACTAATGGATGTTGAAGGCCATATATGTATTTATGCAAAGCCGGTGCTTAAATTTTCTGGTTAAGCAAACACAAGTTTTGCTGTTCACCTCAATCTTCGTCTTCCACTCTCCATTAATTTTGTACTTGGTCTGACGCCAGCATGCAATAACGAAGTTTCCCGCAACTGTCATGGTTTTAGGAGTTGTGAGCAACAAAGGACATGTTATGCCACCTCACTTCCTTCAACAGGGGCTTCGGGTGAATGCTGCCGCCTACATCGAGGTTTTAGAAACAGTTGTGAAACCCTGGATTGATAGTATACGTGTTGACAGATCATACATATTCCAGCACGACTCTGCTCCTTCACACAAAGCCATGGCGACACAAGATTGGATGGCCGAAAATTTTTATAATCACATCACCCCAAACTTATGGCTACCTAGCTTCCCGGACCTTAATCCCCTTGATTATTACGTATGGGGTGTAGTTGAGCGGGAGACCAATAAACATCAGCAAGAGCATTTGAGTCGGTCATGCAGTCGTTTCCGATCTCGGATTGAGTCTGTTATTGCCGCTAATAGGGATTTTATTGAATAATTATATAGTCTAAGAGTTAATTAACCGTTATGTAAAAATTTCATACAATTATAATAGATTTTGCAAAAAATATGAACAAATAAATTTTAATATCAATTTGTTCTCAAATACCGTACGCACCCTGTAGTTAGGTTTTTCGTTGTCAGATCGTGCTGAAGTGCCATCTGCTTTTCAGATTGGTAAAATGTTAAGCTATTGTTCTTTAAATTTTTTGTACCTCTCTAGATAGAATAATCCCCCTTATTTAGATTAATGAGATGTTAAGAACATGTGTTATAAGTTTTATAACGGAATGAGCGATTATTAGAAAGAAATCTACAAATAAACATAATGAAAACAAAGGTTGTGGTTTTAGGCAAAAGAAAAAAGAATAAATAAAAATATTGGGTTAAAAATAGCTTTTAAATAGTTAGGTTGGAAAAAATCTGCAGCTGCACAATGTGTTTATCTATCTGATGTACCTCCAGTTCGAGCCTCAGGCCACAGTTTCTGATCAAAAATCAATTTTGTTATGGGTAGAATAGATGTACTTGCTCTGTTATGGAGTGCACAAACACTAAAAAAACATTGATGCAGTAAGATGTTCCATTAAGCAGGTTCCAAAGGGATTTATTTGCAAAAATGTCATTGCTTTTCACTCGTCTCGTCATACTGGTAAAGCAAATTTTGCATCAAGATATTCGTTTTCATATAATATGGTTATTGTACAAAAACTTCAAAAAAGACTATGTGGTAAGATGTTCCATTGTGCAATCTTTGAAGGGATTTTTATGCAAGCATGCCATTGCCCTTTACTATATTCCTCATACTGTAGAGCATATTTTGCACCAAGACCTTCATTTTCATCAATATAATATGGTTGTATAGAAATTTTCTGAACATGATTGGCAAAATTTTTGAAAACGTACCACATAACGCAGTTTTCTTTATCAGTGAAGCATGGATGTATTAATAAATTTCATTATCGGATGAGATATCCATGAAACGTGTCACTGGTGTGCAGTGAGTAAAGTTGAGGTGTTTAGTTTTTACTTTTTTGAGGAGGGAGGCCAATGTGTTACTGTCACTCCCAATCGGTATGTGAAATTCAACAAAACGTTTGGTTCCTGCAGGAAGGAGCTACAGTCCACAGAGCAAGAGTTTCACTACAAGTGCAATAAAACGAATTCCTCAACACTTGTTGGAAAGAGTAAAAATATGATTTCAATATTAGAAATGAGGGACATCACTTAGACTATATCCTCATTAAAATAAAATTTCTAGTTCTGTAAAAATAAATTTTGTACCCTGTTTTTTCTTTATTCAACCCGAAGAAGAAGGAGAGAGTTTGCTCAAACAAAGGTCATATCAGAAGAACAAAATATTAAAAGAATATATGTGCCCAGTCTACTTTAATTCATAAAACTGCAAGGAATGGTATCTTCATCAATGGAGCGGCATAATCATGAAGTTAATTGAGAAAAGACAAATTAATTGAAACAATTAAGTGGCTTAGATTAATTGGGGTAAGTGACTGAATAGAAATTATGCCTTTATACTTTCTTTTAATTAAAGTTACTATTATAATGATGACGACATGCCAAGTCATGCTATGTGGAGCTTATGAGTGTTTACAATATAAATGGCACACTCCAAAATAGGTTTTTAAGTGTAACTTTTTAAAGCCAAATCAACCATACTATAGCTCTATTTTAACTCTGCTTCACAATGTGCCAATGTGGCGCAAGTAAAGATACACTCACTTCAGTTTAGTACAAATATTCCTTTTGTTGATCTTTGCTGCAGCAAAAACAGTTTGAGAATGTAACAATGCAATGCCAACTATGAGTAGAACAGTAACATGAAGCTGAAATCTCTAAATATTTCTAAAACATAGAAAAGTACACAAGCAATCTGTGTATTCTAATAAGACTCACTCCTAACTACTTCAGATAAACAGCTAAAAAAAAGTAGAACAATCGTTATCTGCTCGTATCAGAAATTCGCCTACTGCAAACAGCTTTAATTCTATGCTTTTGAACAGTGTTAAGCATTTTTATGACCTTACAGATAAACCTGCCATACAATTGGTGCAAATATGTGTGTAAGTGTTAGTCTGCCATTATGCACGAGTACGTTACAGCAAATGAAGGTTGGCAGAGTTCAAGGTTGTGCAATGCTAAGTGTTCTAAGTGGACGTCTAGATACCTCGAATTAAATGCCGACTTTTACTACATCATTATTTCTTTTAACAATCGTAATTTATGGCCATTTATTTTGCAATTAAAATGCGACACAAATGTAAAAGCTGTAAGCTTTCAATGTTTTAAGCGTTTCTGATTAGATAAAACAGGAATTGTTGCTAGCTTGTTGGTAAATATCCTCTTATCAACGGCTTCTTGAGCATGCAATGCGATACTTACAGGTTCATGTACTGGGTCATATACTGCATGTATGCGTGCTGCATCCAGGCCATCTGCATAGCAAACTGGTTGGGGTCTAGCGGGGCCATGTTGTTCGGCCACTGTCGGTTGGGGATCTGCTGCTCGCTGTCGCTGTTGTCGCTCGACGTTGAGGCAGCGGGCTGTGTGCTGGTCGAGGTGTCTGGCATGCTGTGGGCAGGGATCCGAGACGTCGAAGGCTGCTGTTTTGGCGACGCCTGCTTGGTCGTGCACACTAGATGCACCGTGTGCGCCTCCTGGCCGTCATACTGCCGCAGGACGTCCCCGAGCACCACCGTGTCGGGCAGGAGCTGGCCCGAGTAGATCAGCTTCTGCTCGTGCTTCGCCTGCAACCGAGGGCGCATCAGCCACGGCGGCCGCGCGACGGCTGGATACTTACCGGCCTGCTCGGGTAAACTTCTGACAGGTGCTGTTTGAGTTTATTGATAGTCCATGACAGTTCGCACTTGATAGTTTGATCCTCGATTTGTTGATTGGGGGCTTTCACTATCAGCGTCACGGGCACCGTTTCCATGCTGCGCTCGCGCTTCGACTCCACTTTTAACGTCCAACGTACGGGCTTATAATTATGCCGCTTTAGACGTCAGTTTGCTAATAAATGTTATTACTGGATCACGTAAGACAGCTATATTTATTTATCAACACTGACAGTTGTAGTTGTCCGATTGTGATTGGTTAACGCTGCCTGACGTCACTTGGTGAATTTTGCCCTATCTGGAAACTTCGTTGTATTCCGCTCGTTTCAAAATTCACTTTCATTGTGAAATGTCAGAGTTGTGCGTTAGGCAATTCATCACACAGAGGTGTATAACGGGTGATCTAAACAGCACCATTTTTTTAATGGAAATTTTTGAAATCAAATTTAATTATATACTTTTGCAATTTTAGTTTGATAATACGAGTATTATTATTATTATTATTGTATAGCAATTTTAAAATTTAAAAAGCTAAACATAAGTTTGTTTATGCAAAATTTGTATGGTTAAACTTGATATTGTAGCTCAATCATTATTACAAGATTACAGTAATGTTAATATGACTAAAAAGAAAAAATGTTTAATTTTTACTTGAAGATAGCTTTTAGTTTTCTTCAAGATTGGTAGCGTTCCGATAGTCTTCTTATACCACAGACTTAATATTTCAAATACCAAGAGTGGACATGAAGCGGAGACCTTTAAAAACCATATATATATATATATATATATATATATATATATAAAAATTCTTCCATGGAGGCTTCCGTGGTCTCCATTTCTGAATGGCAATACTAATACAGCTATTGTTTTGATTATTTTCCCCAAAGAGTTAATTAAATCCAAAGCGTCCTTGCTCCATGGTCCAGTTGTTTCGACGACAAATAGCACAAAAATATGATAATCGCTGATAACTGTATTTACTCTGATTGAGGTTGGCAGCGTTGTTGGCCAACATTCCAGGTTTTTTAAAAGAGGTTAAGTAGGAAGGGGCAAAGGTGTCTGAACACGTTCTACCAAGGAGTTATAGTCATACCGTCGGGGAATTTCCCATCGTTCCTAAGTAGTCCAGTAGGTTATAAAACTGCTGAAATTTCGCAGAAACAAGTGCTCTTCTGATGGTTTTGTTTAGGGAGTACTGTCTTGGTTGGCGTCCTGCACTCTTTTCGCATGAGTGCCTCTTGAGGTTACAGTTTCTCGCCATATGCATAGATGAGATTTACATACGAAGGTTCCCAGGTCTAATGATTGATTCGTTAGTAGTGTTCCAGTTGACCGTAAAGAAAGTGCGTGAAATCAAACACTGGACTCCTTTCGTAAGGTAACAAGCTATGATAACTTAAAATGTTTATCAAGAAACTCTATATTGTTCAACACGCGTTTAGAGTTTAGGCCATTCCAATTTTGTTGTATGGAGAGTACTGGAGTTGATGTTGGATCTGCGAACAGTTTATTCCAATTTTCAAAATGTCCGGTAAATTATTTGATAACATTAATTGGACTAGAGGATAAAAAGCAAGGGAGAAACGTGTCCTCCAGTTTTTAGATCTCAATTCCGCCATAGTTGACAAGAAGAGCAGCTTTGACTCGAAACGGCAAGGTATCTCGTTCTAGACTGTTAAAAGGATTTATGAAATCAAATTTAAGAATGATTTTGTTGGAGTCTTTATTAGGAACAGCGTAGATCCTGATAGAATAGATAGTGGCTTCACAAGCTCCTTTGGTGCTAAAACCAATTTGCACAAGATGAAAATAACCTACCATCTCTTGTTGAACTGCATTACATGCCAACTTTGCGAATGGTCTTCTTAGAGTTGGACCAACTGCTGTCGTACGGATGTCTCCGCAGTTTTTATTTATTGCAAAAATCAGAGCCATTGTCGAATTGACTTAAAACGTAAAGTACATCTTTATCGGTAATTTGAAGACATGTAACTTTAGTTGGATCATCGGGAAGAAAATTTGGTTAGTAACTTGGCGTACGAGTATCCTAAACGCACCACAAAGATCGCCTTCAGCCACTTTCGACTCAACTCTTCTGGATAAACATATTTTTTTGCGCTGTTAGTTTGGGTATTCCAAATTTCTCTTCACTGTTAAACTAATTGACGTTATTTTCCATGAATATCGTTAGGTTCTTCAATTTTTCCTTTTGAACACGTAGAGCATGAAAGCAGAAAGTGAGAAGGTTCTTCCAAGCGGTGAACGAGTTTTTAGTACGACAGTCGTCCGTAAGGTGGGATAATTTGTAAGATATAGCCATGTGTGTTGATTTAGGGATCTTTTTAATAACGAAAATAGATCTTTTCATTCTGGTTAGGTACGCTGACAGCTAGTTGATGTCCTTTGATTTAGAGTCCACCAGGATCTTTCAGGTGTCCTTTGTGACATTTTCCGTAGTGTATCTTCAGACCTTTCTTGTCCTTGTAAAATTTGAGCGCTTAGTTTAAAGGGCAACATGTACATTTGCAGCAAGTCAGTATTTTGCGAGGTTATGTCCATCGTGTGGTTTGTTTCGGGTTATAAGGAGTTCAGAAACTCCTGACGTTTCGTCCACAACTGCGGCGGACATCTTCAGAAGAAAATCTTCTCAAAATTAAGTGACTGTCCCACGCGCTATCGCTTTTATACTCGTATATATATGGTAGGGATGGTGTTGGGAAGGAGTTGTTGACGTGACCGGGACGATAGATAATGTAATCGGACTAGCTGCTGACGTCAATCGGGTCGTCGCCGGTAATATTTTGGCATTTTCTGACGTCACTCGCTCTTTCACCGTATGACTGTTTGTTTTTTGCCCCTTAAGAGCGATAGCCAAGATTTAGGTAGATTGGAACCGTCCTCCCTGTTAAATTTTTTTTATATTTATAAATCTCCACCGCCTCTCTGTATAATCTCAGGTAGTAATTCCTACAATTGGATAAAACTTGTGTTTGCCCGAATTAGGCTAGGATTTTTCAAAGCATGTTTAGCAACTGCTGATTTATCTGATTGGTTAAGCTGTAGATGACGTTTATGTTCCTTTATCCTAGTGGTAATTGTTCGGTCCATAGTTCCAATGCAGACTTGCTCACATGAGCAAGGTATGCAGTATCTTAGAATTTTCCAAAGAATTTGGAGCTTATCAAGGAGACTTCACGTCTCTAATTGGTTGCGTTCGACTATTTACCTTTATTATCTCAAAATTATCCCAAGAACTTAATGGTTTCTTGATAATGATATAATAGTTGGGAATTCTAAAACAGTATTTACACATGTGAAGCCATTGATAGCGGAGTCCAAAAAGATTTGTTTGAAACTCAATCAAAATACAAATTATTTTTCCTTCCAAACGTACATAATAGTATTATTGAAGAAAAATTTTAGAAGATTTTATCTAGAGTTCAAAATGTTAAACCCAAAAATCTGGGATCACCACTTGCGGAGGAAAGCTTCACCGCTTTAAGACGTTTTAACAAGTTAATTCTAATACTGGATAGACTTTTATTTTTGAATGGCAAAATAACTTATTTTCTAATTAAAAATTATTTGAGGATATGTAAGCTCTACTAGGGCGAGTTTTATGTTACACAGGATTTGAGTGCGAAAAAAAAGTTGATGTTATTTATTGTTAAAAAAAGAGTTCCGATTTGTTTTGCACATACTAACAATATCAATGGCGATTGAAAGAATGGAGTATTCGACCGAAGAACGAGTCTTTGTTGTCAAGGCTTATTACCAAAATGGGGAATCGAGCGCAGCGGTCTTGAGGAAGTTTAAGGCCAAGTTCGGGAGGGACATTACAATGACCGAGACGGCAACAAAAAGGTAAAAAATAAATTTTTGAAATTTAGACATTATTTAATTTTAATTTTTTTTTCATCAAATCAAGGATTGAAGACACCGGAAATGTAAACGAGCACAAGGATGCAAAAATTGGTCGGCCAGTGACCACCCCTGACGCTGTAGAGAAGGCCCGCGCTTTTTATGAAGCTGAGCTGACAATTTCGTCAAGAAGAGCGGCACAAACAAGTGTTATCAAGATCCTACTCAAGGAGCTGGATCTGTTTCTCTACAAGATTTAGATTCAACAGCCACCGACAACACTCAATATTGAGACAATATTTGCCTTTCCGAATGAAGTGTTGATAGCTATCGATGAGAAGAAACTCAACATCAAACACATCCATTTCACCGTCGAGACATATTTCGAGCTCACTGGTTAAGTTAACAAACAAAATCAGTGCAATTGGGGTGCCGAAAACCCGTATTTGGCAGTTGTTCGGCCACTACACCCGCAGAAAGTGAGCGTCTGGTGCGCCATCTCATGGCGTAGAATAATCGAACCATTATTTCTCACGAGATATGTGAATGAATTCGTTTACCGCAAAGAGATGCTGCATAAGTTCATTCCGATTGCAAGACAGAAGCGAATGATTAACCAGTACTGGTTTCAACAAGACGGAGCAACAGCTCATCGTACACTCGACAACTTCACTGTCCTTTCTAGTGTGTCATCAGCCTTGATGCCCTCCGAAAAGTGGGATGTGGGATTGAATGGTCAAGTTTATCACCCGATCTTAACTCTTGCGATTATTTTTTGTGGGGTTATCTTACGCAACGAAGCCAATAAACATCAACGAACTCAAGAATAGCATTTCTGAAGAAATCTTGGCCATCCCAGATGACATCAGAAAGTGCGCGATTCTGTTATTTGAGAGTCGCCCTCACCACCTGATTGAATCGAACGGAGGCTATTTCGAAAATATATTACACTAAATCGCAAACAATTTTCATTAAAACCGCAGAAGAAATTTTTTATCATTGATACTTTGTGTGTACTGAATTTTTCATATCCTGCATAAAACTTACGCTGCACTTTGTGGTCTCTACGAGTTTTTCAGGAAATGGATTCCATGCATCAAACATACTTTGGAATTAATTAGAAACCTACAACTAGACGGTAAACAATGGACTCAAACATCATTGCACGTTCATTATGGTGGTTTAGAGCAGAGTTTTGGATATCTATCTCTCAGCTTTTCTCTTTTATGTGCATGAAATGTTAATTCATGTTGCTACATTGTCAGTTTCGGGGGAAACAAGTTAATACTTGCTACGTGTCATAGACCATTGAATTGTGAAAATCCTACTCACATTCACCACCATTCTCTCCAACATTAGAAGGATTGAGATAATGCCAGTATAAAGTTAAATATATAAAAGCAACAAATATTTCATATTGATAAAGACAACATAAAATTTAAAGCTTTACAAAATAATGAAACTGAAGAATAATGGAACTTTTTTGAAAGACAATACCTATCGGCATCGTATGAGCTTAAGATTATAATGCAAATTTTGTCACACTTTTAGTAGTGAAGGAACTGTTGACGGATTTGGCCGGCACCCCTTAAGTTGTACTAAAGCCAATGAAAGAATTTTGGAATCATCGCGTTTATCTAGAGTCATTTTAGTCATTGTATAATATGGGATGTAATTTGCATAGATACAATTTTTCCAATATATTTACAAGACACCTGGAACTGTAATAGCATAAATATAAAGAAGGAAGCTTAACGAGTATAGTTAAATTAAGTCTAAATACATTTTTAAAGCTACTGTGAATAATAATGTAAGTAATGTATCTTTGTAATTTAAGATACAGCATGGGTCAGAACTTCTTTTCTCCTCTCCAGGCTATATAAAGAAAAAACAATAGAAGGTTATTTACTTTTACAATGTAAAACTATAGAACTGGGGGTTGTATTGAAACGTGTTTTAAAGAAGTTATTGGTTAGGTTGAAATCGTATTTTAAAGTCCTTCATTATTCTTTCCAACATATGTTGAGGAATATGCCTGATGTCTGAACGTATTGTATTTTGTAAGGCTCTGAGGGCCCTAGGACGATGTTTGTAAACCTCAGCCTTGAGATGTCCCACAGAAAAGAGACACATGGAGCGAGATTCTTATGAGCGACGGCACTGTATTGACGAATGCTTTGGAAATATTTCGGGCAGTACTTGGAGCGAAGCTCTTGCAGTATGGGCTGCGGCTCCATCCTGTTAGAACCAAACGTTTTCCATTTGGAGAGCGGAAAATTATTGAATCATTTTCACATATCGACTAAAAGTGATGGTAACATATTGACCTGCCGCTCGCAAAAAGTAAAAAAGTAATCATCCCAACTGTACTCAACGTCCTACCAAACAGTAACATATTCACTGCGAAGAGGCCCTGTCATTCCCTCACTCACAAAAGTTTTGTTAATTAGAGCATCTCGTCTAGTAGAAATACTCTTTGTCATGTTGTTTAAGATGCCAATTGCGTTTGGGAACTTTCTATACAACCATTTTGTTATTAATTGTTTTTTATAACGGATACACTTCTCTTTGTTCTTGCTTGTTTAGAAAATCTGCTACAGTCAGTAGTTCGTTAGTATTAAGATGCTCATTTTTTTTCTGGTTTTATTGTGATTTCTTCCAAATTTTATTTAATCCTTGCACATTCCACGTTCTTTCTTCTTAGCTTCATTCGTCGTTGATTTGATACTTAGTATGGCCTAAAGGTGTGTATGAGTTAACATTTGAACACGTGATTATTTTCGGTCTGGTTAAAAGTGACCACATATAGATCATTTGTGGTCGTAAAAAATTTAGGACTATTTAATAAGGCTGGTTTAGAGTGCTTATTGTTCTATTATTGCTTTGGATTTTTTGAATCAGATAGATTTAAGGACAGGCATTCAGTTGCGGCGAATGTTTATTAGTATCCTACCACCAAATGTCCCACTGTTATTGTACTATTGCCCGAATTAAGCTTTTATACTACTTAGAACATTCACAGTTAAATTATATTTAGTAAAGAATATAAATTAAACAGAGTTAGGTGCTTGCGAATAGAAAAATAAATAATTTAGGTTTATATTAGTTAACAATTGATGGTTATCATTAAAATATTGGTTTGAGGGACAGTTATGAAGATACTGCCTACACATTACACATCACAAACTAAAAGTGTAATTAAAAATTTTGCGATAGGTATAATTTAATTGATTTGTTTATTTACCGTTTGAGCAATATTTTAAAGCGTAGAGCATAGCTAGCTGGTTGTTTGTAGCTTTTAACAAATAATACGTATCATTGCCCAGCAATTAGTAATGTTTAATGTTAAAAATTGTTCAGGAATTCCCAAATAACATTCAATAAATTCTGCGATGAACAATTTCCTATGCCGGATAGCGTAGTTGCACGTCACAGATGACTATATAATGTAAAAATCGTTTTAATCAGCTTAGTCATTCCAAGAGTATTTTCCGAACACTCACACTATGCTTTTTAGACCGGAAATGATTTTTCTATGCTTGCTCATAGGTGTACTTGGAGTATTTTCTATACAAGCTGCATTTACAAAGATTGTGCAATTGAGTTTGTTAAAGGAAGTACTAGGTGATTAAAATTAGAAGTCCAAACAGAAGCGGTGGTATAGGTATAATAGTGTGTCAACTGAAAGGTGGCCCGAACCTTTGAATTGATTTTATCATTGGATTTTTATTTAGTATTGAAGTACATAATCTCCGATTAAATATGAAAGATTAAGTCTGGCAAACAGCCACCTCGACTTCGGGTGCAGATTTTGGTTATCTTCAGAAAATCTTTGATTATACGAGCTGCATTCAAGTTCCAAGATCTTCAAATTTTTTCTGAAAAGTACTTATTCCACATAGTTGAAACATCTATTACTTCTCAACGTAATCTCCGTCTAGACGTCGTCGTCATGATTTCTTTGCTGCTGAGAATTATGCCCCTCTCCCCTCAAGTGCATCGGGGCACTTTTTAAACATCATATTCGTTATAAGCAACGTCAAAAACCCTTATTCAGACAGTTTAAACTCGAAAAATAAACAAATTTGAGGTGATTTCCTAAAATCATCCCCATCCCCAGAATTATGACCTCCAAGTGCATCGGGGCACTTTCCAAGCATCATATTCGTGATCAGCGACCCCAAAAACCTGCGAGTAACGAGAATGAACTTATTTTGGCCAATATTAAGCGAGAAATAAAATATTCTTTTGGGTCTGCAAAAAGCTCATCAATAAAATGCATTTTTTGCGTGCACAAATGCACTGTCGCATTATAACAAAAAGATATGTGGTAATATTTTTTTCTGATGCTCTTATGAATCGAATGCGCCCTGAAACATCTCGATACGTGTACCCACTAAAATTTTCGAGCTTTCAGCGTTTTTCTACGTATTACTATCAGTTTTTAACAACAAAGCTCGTGTTGGTGGACTATCTTCTGATTTTTGAAATGCATATACTTTACAGAAGCTTTAATGACCAATCAAAATAATTTAAAGTTACTTCGGAGTATTTTAAGACATCTGTGATTATACTTGCGAAATATTCCATTTTTTAATTTATACGAGGATAAATCATGTATAAACACAAAATTTTTAAATTTATTGAAGAATCATAAAAATACAAGTATACAAACTATTTTATTACATAATTTCCTGACTTAGATACATATTTTTGCTAACGGATAGGTAGATTCTTTTAAAGGTCCAAGTAAATCGCAGGACAAATCCGGACTACAGACAAGGTGTTCTAGGTCGGAAAAAATTTTCAATTCTTGGACAGTTTTGTAGGATTAAGCATTATCGTAAAGCAGGATAACGCCTCTCTTTTCCGGCTTTATGAACAATTTCAACAACGACGTTGATCCTTAACCTTTCGGCCCTTGCGGTGGCAATTGCCACCATCATATTCAGGTATCTACTTTACTGACATCAGACCTTATTTCAACTATTCTCCGCTAGAGGTCGCTTTAGCCACTCTGTTCCCTCCCGTTTTCATATATTATCGGTTAGTGGTTCCCCTTTGAGTGTTGTTTCCGGAAGCATTTGTTCACGCGTATAACAATGGAACGCGCTGGACCAAGCAACATGCTAGGTTAGTATCAATTATTTCCAAGATATCAAAGATATTCAATAAATTCAAAGTGAAACGTAAAGTACAATGTGGTGGAAGTAATAATTGATGCTCGTATGCCACTCTGCATGCTTACATTCTCTGCCATGACTCTTTCAAATTGCTGTACGCAATTGCCACCATCAGGTGTTCCTAGAATAAAATATGGATATTGTTTTTTGTAGAGGTCGACATTCCTCCTACGCAATTCTATAAAAACATAAACAACATAGCGAAGGAAGTTACCCTCAGGGAAGCACGTGCCGCAATTAGTTCAATCCCTGATTCGGATGTCGAAGAGGACATTGAGGACCCGCCAGATGACACTTCAGACGATGACGGCTATGATCCAGAAGATGATGTTCCTCTTTCAATGATAAAGTCCAGAACGTGTTTCATGGAGCCGAAAATCATTCTCCACCCCTAATACGGATTATTCAGCTCCAAACGATAAGGAGAACGACGGAATTGAAATAAAAAGCCCTTTGCGATATTTCACCGAGTACTTCCCAGCTGACATCTTTCGGGAATTGGCAGAAAAATTATAAGTACCGATGAGCATGAAATAAAGAAAGTTGCTGCCTTGCATATACTCACGGGTATAATTCAGTTTCCTAGATTGTGTATGTAAGGGACAACTGCCACAAGAATAAAATGTATTGAAGATCTGCAAATATCTCGTAATAGATTTGAACCGCTACGAAATAATCTACACATCGCTGATATCAATGCTGAACATAATAAAGTTGACAAGCTTTGGAAGGTGCGCCCACTAATTACGGCATTTGAAAAGCGATGCGAACAATTGGATCTCGAGGAAAACTTATGTATAGATGAATCGATAATACCATTCAAAGGACAGCTTGCTATAAAACAGTATATGAGAGGAAAGCCCATCCATGGGGTGTGAAAGTATTCATGCTATGTGGCGCTCCTGGTATTATATATCGATCCGTTATTTATCAAGGCTCCTCTACATAGCCTGAAGATATACAGAAAAGTTATTCGGCTACAAATGGACTAGTAATTCATCTTTCAAAAAGAATACCTTATCATAATGGAGTGATAACTATTTCACATCATTATTATTACTTCAAGAACTTTTGCGTAATGGAATTTTTGCAGCAGGAACTATTCGGACAAACAGGCTTCAAAATTGCCCACTAAACACAGAAAAACAGCCTCAAGAACTTGGACGTGGCAGTAGCGATGCTTTGATTACTAGTGACAATCACATAATAGCAGTTCGATGGTATGACAATAAAGTTGTCAATATGGCTTCAAACTTCATTGCTATTGAACCGGAGATGACGTGAGACGATGGAATAAGAAAGCAAGAGAATATGTGAATGTCAAGCGACCATCTATCATTCGTACGTATAATGTTTCAATGGGTGGTGTGGACAGGAGTGATTTTCTTATAGCTCTATACCGTACATTCATACGATCCCGCAAATGGACGCGCAGAGTTATATTTCACTACTTCAATCTAGCGGTGTGTAATTCGAGGCTGGAATATACACGTGACAATGGAATGAAAGGGAATGAATTCCACATGAACTTGTTATAGTTTACCCTGTCACTTGTGGAAGGATTGGCCTTCTCAGGTTGTTCCATTGTCAGTACTCTAAAGCGCGGCCGGCCTTCGACCTCCAGCCCCCTCTCCCCAAAAAATCTCAAGAGAAAGCGTCTAAATCCGCAATCGCTTCCTGTGTTTGATATGAGATTCGATGGTATTGGCCATTGGCCAGCCCATATAGATGGACATGAACAACGCTGCAAGTTGGAGACATGTGGAGGTCGTACCCGTATCAAGTGTGAAAAATGTCAAGTATCTCTCTGCATCAGCAAACATAGAAACTGTTTCAAACGTTTTCATATGAAATCATAATAGCTGCGTGAGAAAGATGACTATCGAAATATCAGTGTCTCTAAATTTATGTCATCTGCGCCCAGTGGTGGCATAGCCACCACTTCTTAGTTTCTTCACGTGAGTACCAAATTGAACAAAATTTTGTATAGAGGTATCTGAGATAGTAATAAACAATATACAGTACAAAAAATATTTTTCTGGACATCTGAAAAAATCCAGGGCTGAAAGGGTTAAGAAAGCGAGGAACACTGTGAATATTCTCCTCAGTCCTGCTAGTCCATGGCGACGTCGATGATCTTTATTTTCTACTGCTTCTTAGCTTCTCCTATCTATCACGCTGAGAAGCCACGCTCTGTTAGGGGGTGCAAAAATAAAATTTTGATTTAATTCGATTTACAATTTGATTTCAGGTATTAACCCATCTTTTGAAGTATTTTAACAACTTAAACAAAAAATACAAAATCAATTATATTTAGAATGTCTTAGTGTCACATGGAGTAAAATTAGATGCTTTTTTAGCAAAAACAAACAAATTAATTAACGCGTGATTTTTTTGGTATACAAAGAAAATAATTTTTAAAACTAATAAAATTTTGCATTATTGATTGCAATGATTTATTCTTAATCGATAGTTTTTACCTTTCTCTAGTTTTTATTTAATATTACCCATCAACATTTTACAATATTTCACATATTATTGATAATACTTTACACTGTAGTAAATTAGAAAGGAAGAATAAGGGTGTTTTAAACTTAACTATGTATATATACCAAATCTTGTGGAACCTGACGTTTCAGTTAGATGTGAACATTTTTCAGATACAAGTGTTGTATGATTGTATTGCTGCTACTCTTGCTATTATTCACCTACTCAACGGTAACCATACCAAGTTCCTTGCAAATTTATTTGTTTGTGACAAACAACGGGAGGTGATAGCGGCATAAAAAAATTGTTTTGGAATACTTGCAAATATTTTTGTATTTGAAATTGTGATCTACTCTGGGCAAGAAAACATTCTTCTCGTAATGAATAATTTTCCGTTAATTAAATGAGTGCTTGAATCTTCTGTTTGCTAGATATAATTTATTATTTATGTGCTGGCTCCGTGTTAATCTTCTCTTTGTTAGATATTCAATTGACAAGTTTTTAAATATTATAGTATTTTATCTTTAAATATTTGTGTTGTTGGATGATCTATAATATTTTAGGATTGTATTTTGTGGGATTTAAAGAGATACAGTTTTACACAGGTTTAAAATATCGAATGGCTGACTGGATTTAACATGGAGATTGTGGTGTTGAGTGATAATTGCTGTCATCAGCAAATACTGCAAGCATACTATGTTACAAATAGCTATATCATGCGTAGCTAAGGTGAAAAGTATAGAGCTCAGAACACTATCTTGCACAACTCCAATGTGATTAGTATAGTTGTTAGAGATTATTAGAAAAAAAGGAGTATTTGGAGATTTTCTTCAATCCAGACCATATCAAATGCATGGTTTATGTTTGGAAGTACAGCTACAGAAAATTGTTTTTATCCCCTTGTTGTTGAGTGGCCGAATGTTTTTGCCTAAATCTAAATTAGATAGATGGAGATATTTAAAACTCGTTCTAGAAAGTATTCAATCGGTTGTATAAGGGTATGGGGTCAGAAAATTGGCAGGAATGTTAAAAATTTATTATGAACAGAAATATTATACAACATAATATATTAAATTAAAAAGTAATAGCATAACGACTAGTGTGATGAATTTTTGTTATCATACGCGGCACCACATTAGCAAATACCAAACTGGATATTTTAATAATTTTTTGTAAATATGTTGTTTCATTTTATCCAAATTTGAAGCCCCCAACCGCCATTGTATGCATCTTTTAAAATTCTAAAAGCGTTCAACTAGATGCAGTTGAAGTACACTGAGGACATGTCCCGTCATTATAATAAATGGAATTTGCAACTCCTCAAAAGCGGCAATAACACGAACAGTATTGTGTGAAATTGTTATGTCTGGTCAAAATATATATTTAACAATAGTATGGTTTTTGTTAATCTAAATCTTAAACAGTGTGTTTGATTTGTTTCAACATTTAAAAAATTGCCGCATAAGCAAATATAGGCTTGAAAGTGGGGTTTGGAAGACATCGCAATCTACATCAACACTTTTTGTTGAAAGTTTTATGTCTTTTGTAAGCCACCTCATTCCACTTCTTCACCATTTTGGCAATTGAGTGTAAAAAATGATTTGTCATATACAACGATATCGAGATAATTTGATGGTGTAAATTCATTTTTAGAAATTGTTTGTCTGAATATTTCGCGGCCTATTTTCTCGTAGCAAGTAGCTCTATTAGATTTTATGCTTGCGGCCAAATTTCCTCAATTTTACTATGAGCTTGCACGCTTAACGCTCCTTTTTTCGGCAGGTACTTTTCTTGCTGGTCAACTGTTATGTTTAAGTCCACATGCTTATAGATGTTCGGGATATCCATTGCATAGAAGTTAAGTTTTTTTACAATTATGATGGTGCTGTTTATAGAATTTGGCAATCAATTGCCTGCGTTGATTTTGATTCAAGTTTTCCATCACTTTAATACTAACTGTAACAAAATATTAACAATACGATACAAAGGATACAAATGTGTAACAATCCGCAACTTGTCACTACCTGTTTAATTTATAATTTAGTATAAACATTTTATTCCCTCATCCTTATTACTCGTTTAAGTAGTTTGATGTAGCTAAGAGAAGACCTATAGAACGATAGTTAGTTTTTACCTGGTTTGCAGAACATAATTGTGTAGGCAAATTTCCATTTCTTTGGAAAACATCCAATCTAAATAAGTGAGTGATTTTTTGTTAGACGTTTTAGAGCTACATGTACATTAAGGATAATATATGTCCAGGTGCTTTTTTATTCGACAGTACTTTAATGCAGCATTTACATGTGAGGTATAGGTTAATGTATTTCATTATCTGTTTGAATTATCTATGCAGTAATTCAGTTACATTTAGACATTAATGGAGTGAATGCTGTTTAAAGGTCTCGTGAATTGTTTTGTCTTAAGCATAGAAAGTCTTATAGTTTATTGAGGTAGGAACGATGCCCGTTTCTCGTCTTATAAACCCTGATGGCTTTACATAAATATGTGCTCTTGGTTCTGCCGAAGGCAGTTGTGGTCCAGTATAGATCGGCTAGTGTTACTAGTGGTATTCATTGCAAATCAAAAACTAATCAAGTAAATAACTATGCTGAAACAAACCAAGTTGTATAAATTAAAAATGACGAAGTTAAAAAATTAGTTGGAAGAGCGAGACATAGAAAAGATTACTATAGGCCCTGATGGCCAGATACACATTTGTTCAAAACCACAAATCCGGATACGTTAATACAGAATTTGAGAAAAGAATCGAGGGAATTAGAAAGACAGTGCAGATAAAAGAAAACTTGGAGAAATAGATCAGAAGCTTAAGGAGTTACAAGCTATATTTAGAAGAACACCCCGGAAAATTAGTAGAAAACTTTAAAGAACATTTTATAACTTTAATAAAAAGATTAAAGACAAAGAAGTAAAAAATGCTTAGCGAATTTGAAAGAAGAATTCACAATGTTTACAAAAAAATTAAAAAATAAATGCAGAAGGATATTCTAGAAGTTTGATTGCAGAATTAAGTTAGAGCAGCAAAAGAACAATCTAAGAGTTTCTGCAAAACATTAGAACAAAAATTTTAAGAAATAAATATAATTCAAGTACATTTATAATTAAGGGGTTTAGAAAGGAGTTGGAAGAAGACGTAAGAGGAAGTTTGAAAGAGAAATTAAAAGAGATAGAAGCAAATATTTCTTTGATAAAGTTATGTAAAAATTATTTGTAACCAGAAGAAAATGGTTATGTTACATAAAACTAGAACGATGGCTGGTTGTCACAAGAGTTACAGCGAGAGCCAGAGTTTGACTCGAATGGAAGGGAAAGAGGTAAACCACGCTGGGAAAAATCAGCACATTAAATTTAGTTGGGGAGAACCTAAGAGAATGTTGATGGTACCAAATCCAAGTCGTGGTTATTAGCGTCCAAGAGCCGCGTGTCAGAGATTCTACGTTATCTGTATGATGGGCACTTCCGAATTAAGAAGACTTTGCAGAAGATTTGACAACGGTTCTATTGAGTGGACTATAAAAAAGACGTGAAGGAACAGTGTCAGAAATTGAAAGTTGAAAGAAAAAGCATCAATGAGGCAATAAATTCTAAACATTATAACATTTTTGCTCTTGAAGTGGTGGATAAAACATTCAAGTTTATTTAAAACTACTTATTTAAATTATTTATAAAATTAAAATGTTTAATGTTTATATACACTGAAAAATGTATTCACTAAAATAAAATCACTCTATATAATTTTATCTATCTATAAAATAATTTATCTTGCACTAGAACTATTCACTTCTCTTTCTGATACTTGACTCCTATTATTGTTTTGGAGAGAAATTGTTACATTTTTTCTAGAATATTCTTGAGCTGTTCTAGTACTTGTATATTTACGAGTACTTACCGGTATCATGGGCGCTTTAAAATTGTTACAATATTAACAATAATGGTGAGGGTCTGCATTTTATTAGAAGCCCAAGAGAATGGGAAGGTTAAGGTTCTATATGTTCTTCTTTACTGTTCAGTCGTCGCATACTATGCTCATATCATCACGACTTAGACAACCACATTACTACTCCTTGCTTGAAATCAACTCAGGTACTCAATTATTTTTAGTGATTGAATCGGAGTCGAGGCTGTTCCCACCGCAATTAAGGGCACATTATTTAAAAAGCCTAGAGAAACACGATACTTAACGCTCGGATTTATCTTTAGAGCAATAAAAATACCTTTACTTGCTGTGGATTATTTTGGTAAAGGTCTGAAGTTGATGCTAGAGTTTATTATAATATTTTATAGAATATTGGGCTTGATTTGAATTGTAGATGGATTTTTTGAACATTCGATAGCTTTTTTGACTATTTTGGCTAGTAGACTATTTTGGAAGCAGAGTTGAAAGTTGTTAAGACAAGGAAATGGTTAAAGTCAAGCTCCGGAGTCGCTGTTTGTTGAGTAGGTACATTAAAATTTTTACCATAACATCTAAAATATTTGGTTGGTGGTCTGCCTGATAAGAGTATATGTTTATTCGTTATGTACTATGATTTAAAGTTGATGTTCGTTAGCGATATCGTTTAGTTATTTACTCTACAACCCCAGAAGGCAAATTTGCTATTTAGATCACTAAAGGTAGTGGTGTCTTGTATGATAATTTTGCAACATCTGCTTTACTAAGAACTGTAATTGTTTTCTAATAATAATAATACTATGCTCCAAAGTATAGGAGTTGAGCTATTATTATGAAGGGTATTATATCCACGCCATAACAATGCAGTCTCGATTATGAAAGCGAGTTGGAGGTATCTCATTAAGAATAATATTGTAACGCTTTTGCTCTCGAAAATGGTGAATAACACGCGTAAACTTATTAATACTACTTATTTATTTGACTTATGGAAAATCAAATTACATAACATTTATGTGCACTACATACAGAATTATTAACGTAAAATGAACACTATTTATGTTGCACTAGCACAGTTAGTCGCTTCTAATACTCGACTTCCTGACTGCTTTTTTGCGTAATATTTACGCAATTAGGGCCGGTTCTGGGACTCACAGGAACCATCTGGTAGATCTGGAACTTTCTGAATTATTCTAGTTCTCGCACATACGCAAGCAGATCGGCTGTCTGTCTGGGAGGCATTATGTTACTCAGCGCTCGCAAACACTAAACGCGACGGTGCGTCTCTAGGGAGCGTTCGGAAATTTGTTATAATATAAATACTGTTCTGTAGGGTTTAATTTCTTTGAGTTTCAGTTCAGGATTATTATATTTTGAAGATTATTGCAAGATTTCTGTTGCGGTTTGATGAAGTGTTGTATATAGATACCATCCTGATTTGAAATAGGGTAACAATTGTTCTTTGTAATTAAATTCTGAGTTTCAAATGTATCTTTCGACAATATGGCAACATTTAAATTTATTAAAAATGTCTGAGCTATTACGGCGGTTGCAGTTGTGTAAGCAATAAACTTTATTTTTAATTTACAGGAATCGCTAAATTAAAGGTGATGAATCAAGAGAGCATCTGGAATTATTAAATAAGAGGGCTCTCTGAAAAGGAGATATCATCGAATCTATAAATTAAACGGTCTGAAGACATTCTTCTTCAAGTATGCGTAAGTCCTGCTCGTGCTCGGGCTTAGCACAAATTGGCTAAAGCAATGGAATCTTTTTGCGTTTTGAAATTGATGATTTTAAAAAAAAATGGTAATGTCTCAAGTCATTTAGGTTTGTTTATAAGTTCGGGAGGCAACTAAAAACTCATAACAAATAAACAATGCAGCAGACACCAAATTTTATTTTATTGAAATACAGATCTCACCAGGTTTTTTTACATATTTCACAGATGCTCAGTGTGTGTGTTTTTGGTTATACGACAGACATTTATAAGATCAGTAGCAGTAGTGAAGCTGTTGTGAAGGTCTTGGGCATTAACAGAAAGTGGTATCCTTTACAACCCCTTAAAAGAGTCGCAAGGGATTATAGTAGGTGACTGGGGCGGCTACCGTCCTCTATATCCTAATAATTTTTGTGAGATTACCCTTGTACATCTCTGTGATAGTAACAGTCGTCTTGTTGAAAAACGTAGCCATTACTTCCTTCATTCAACTGAGGCCTCAGCCAGTTTGCCAACATACCAAAGTAAATTATCTCAGTGATAGTGGGCTTTCAAAAAAGTACACTTTTTCGTTCGTAATATCGCAGACTAAGGTGAGCGTTTTACGATTACGTGGGGATTTTTAGTCTCCCAGATGCGCATATTGTGCCGATTGATTTTTCAGATAAATGAAAAGTTGCTTTGTCGTTAACATTCATGACATTTCTTGCTTTACTGTTAATTGGTACGATAATGCAGCATAGTGTAACTTATTTAGTATTTATTGTAATTAAATGAGCACGATGGTGATGTATTTATAGTTTGGCACTTATTTAGGATACAAAACGATCATGTCATCAAAAAGATCTAATCAACCTCATTCAATGAAAACTCAAAGAGTAATAAAATTGCTAAGGAGAAATTTGTTACGAAAAGTGATAAGTGACTTATGAATATCAAAAGTAGTTTTAAAAATATTACAAAACTACATAAAAGAAGAAAAAGTGTATGAGTTTTAGGTAGCTTTCAAGACGGCAGAAATTGGTCAAGGCCAATAGAAAACTCATGGTTCTGAAATACAAAAATCAATCCTGGAGTGAACTTCTTTTGGTTTATGGTGAATGAAGTTGAAGTCAACGCGGAGTATCACAAAGTAAAATCTTTAAGGATCCTTTCTTAAATTTTTGAGAGCCGTAAGTCGGTGATCATTACATATTTCAGCACAACGAAGCACTATGTCACAACAGACCTTAACAATTGAATTGATTGTTTCCTACAAATCCAAAAGATAAATTTGGACTAACTGAAAAAGTTATTTTGAAAAATCACTACGTTGAAAATGCTCTCAAGCTTTTAAAATGAAAAAATACGTGCTTTGGT
Organism: Sinelater perroti; assembly: GCA_036346155.1. Classification (NCBI taxonomy): domain Eukaryota; kingdom Metazoa; phylum Arthropoda; class Insecta; order Coleoptera; family Elateridae; genus Sinelater; species Sinelater perroti. The sequence goes on along the minus strand of JARFIY010000254.1, from coordinate 16,143,073 downwards.
CAAAGCTTTTAAAGCAATCTCAATTTGTTTACTTCGTTGTATCCTTATTTATTTTTGTATTTAAAACTTGTGAAGAGTGGGTTTTTGGCTGTTGCTGAGGGCGACTGGTCAAGAGCGAATGCTTTTCTGTCCGGAAAACCAGCGTGCGGGCTAGTTCGAGTCTCGCTGGAAGCCTATGGATGTATGTGGCGATGTAGTATTTAAGTTTGCACGTTAGTAGACAAAATAAGTCCTCGAGGCTGCAGTGCCAGCAAAAAAGTGGCTTTTCCCACATAAGCAAAATCGAGTTAAAAATTGTACGAGGGCAGAACAAATACAAACTGGAATTATTCTTTAACTGCATTAATGCATCAACATACAAACACACAAGTCATTTTTATGCATACTTTCTGACTTAGACCTATTTTCCTAAATAAAAAAAATAGATTTTTGATTCTATTATCGAAAATTTGCACGAACGTTTCTAAAGCAACATTGTAACCAAATCTCTGTCTCCCAAGTGCTTCTTTTAGTGGTCCAAGCAAATGTGCGGTCTAAGAAAATATTTTTTGACCGTTGTTGTACAGCAACCAGCTCGGATTAAAATTTTGCTCTTTATTAAGTAACGTTAAGCGGCGAACAATGCGAATATTCTTCTCAGCACACCGGTCTTTGGGAGCTGTCGGTGACCTTCCTGTCCAACTGCTTTTTGTTCTCCCAAAAATTGCTTATGCCTCGAGTACACTTGAGTGGAGAGGATATTGTTTCCGAATTTGCCTTTGAGATCATTTTTCTTTGATAATAATCGGTTGCCTAACGTATGAGGGTACATTTTGCTCTAACTAAATGGGTGTATTCTCTCCAGGTTTCGTTTCCTACTGGCTGGAAAGCCGCATAAAAAGAAATTCCGGTTTGAATTTGATTCACATTTGTAAATAAAAAATGTTAAGAACGAAGAAGGAAAACGTACATATATATATAAATAAATGATTAACATAAAAAATTTAATTGTACGTATGTAATAAGTAAAATTTCTCCAGGAAAATAGGACAGGCCCGATCTTGGCACGCCATCGGCCGCTTACGTTTTGAGCGATGCTCCTAGCGCTGACCTTCGGCTTCGTGGGCTCAAAGCTACATCAATCAAGCAAAGGCTGCGACTCAATATCGGAGAACTCGCTGTCAAGCAATAAAAAGCTGCCGGGCTGCGGCATGTGGAATTAATAGGCAATGCTTTATTTCGTAATAAAGTTGCATGTCTTATAAAGTATCTCTATTATAAAAAGGGATATCGTTATATCGAAAATGATCGTTAAAGCAAGTTTAATAGTTAGGTACAAGTATAAACCCTAAATTTTGATAATATCTAGTACAAACAATGTTTCCTTTAAAAATATCACAAATTAGTGCCATAGACCTGCTATGCGGTTAGAGGTATAAAGCCTGACACAACGGCCATCCTCGACGTTCTATAGCACAGTCGGGGTGGCACACATCGCCTGGAAAGTAACGTTGCTTCTTGACTTAAACGCTAGAAAAGTATTGTATTAAAGTCACTACTGGTTCTTGAGCTCGTAGTTAGGACCAACACTGGCGTTGCTCTTTGTAAAATACGATATTAAGATATGATTATCTCGGCTAAAGCTTCCTAGATAGCACCTAAACGTTTGTATATTAAAGTCGCAGGTGTTTTCCCGATCGTTCGCTTGGGTTACCTTCGGAGGAACTCGACTGTCATTTCGCAAGGAAGAGCGAGATTGGCTGGAAGCAAACCTGAAATAGACGGTCGGTTATTTTTAAGAGTCTGCAAAAAGTAACTAGATTTGAAACTCGTTTACGTCATGTCAGGAGCAGAGAAAAACTTCCCGCAACGCAACGGAAAAACACCCGTGACAGCCGTATTACAATCTTGTCATGGCCTACGTATTATATTGTCTTATTATTGTCTCGTAACATCAAAAGTCTACGGTATAAAAGGAATCGGCGGAACTTACTAATTTTGACTTCTTGAGCTATATTTGAAAAACCGCTATATAAAGGGACGATATGAAATACTGATATTATTGTCTGGTTATGAAAATGTTTCACGTGCCCATTAAAATGATTGGCCTTCTGTTGAATGGATTGTACAGAATGTAAGATGGAGAACTTAGCAATGCGCCATTTCGAAATGGAAGATTAAAACGCTCGTGGATTTAGTAACTACGGAAAGAGTTAATAAACTTCCTGTCCTAGTATTTAAAATCGAGTGTTAGCCTAAATATGCAAAAACTTCTGTATCAAACGTTTGAGGGACTGCCTAAAGTGATTTCAAAACTTTCTAAAACAGTTAACGTTCTTAGTTTGCGTCAAACGGATGTTTAACGCAGTATTAAAGCTTGACCTTTGTTTAGACTTCGAGGATACGCACGACTTTCTTGCTGTGGGGACGATCAGGCATCGCGCTAGGTACGAGTACGTTGATTTTGTGCGTGTAACTTTCAGGTTCTTCGATTCGAACTGGCCGGAGTCACCTGGTGGCGTCGATGTCGTTTAGGTCTCTGCCCTTGGTTTCCGGAACGCAGCAGACCACAAAGCACAGGCCGCAGACCGAGATGGCTGCGTACAACCAAAACGCTCCGTGCAGACCGAGCAGCTCCTGGAAGTCCACGAACGTCTTCACGCCGATGAAAGCGCACAGGTAGCTGAACGCCGTGGCGAGCGCCGTTCCCATGCCGCGATGTTCCAGCGGAAACAGTTCACTTACCAGTAATAGCGATATGGGGCTGATGCCTAGCGAGAAAGCTACCGTGAAGACGAGCACGCACAGGAGCGGTATCCAGTCCAGCTGGGGTATCGTCCCTCGGTGGGCATCTTCGTAGTACGCGAAGGACCCGAAAGAGGCTAAGGCCAAAGACATCAAAACGCTGGAGCCTACCAATAGCGGCAATCTGCCGACACGATCGACCAAGAGACCTGATAGGAGCGCGGACAAGAGTTGAACGATGGCCACGGCGATCGCGGCGCTATGGGGGTTTGTCCCGTCGAAAGTTTGCCGAAAAACGCTCACCACGTAAAAGTTGAAAGCGTTCGCGCCCGAAAAGCGCTGAAAAAACATGAGGCCGCAAGCGATTAGGGTCGGTCCGCGTAGGGTTTTCAGCAACAGCAGGGGGTTGGAAGGGACAGCGCGGGAAAGTACGTGCGCTCGCAACGTTCCCAATTCGAGATGAAGGTCGACGGTTCTTCCTCGCAACCATTGAAGAGCCTGTTCTGCTTCCTGTTCGCATCCGCGGAGAACTAGCCATCCCGGACTTTCCGGCAGTCTCCACACGGCTATGCACATCGCTCCCGGAGCTAAGGCTATCAAACCAGCCAGCTGCCTCCAATCAAGCACGGCTCCTGCGGCGAATGCTACCAGGACCCCCACATGTCCCGCTACTTTTAACAGAGCGCTGAGTCCTCCGCGTACAGTAGGTGCTGATATCTCACTGACATATACCTGGGCAGCAAGTTGGACGATGGCGACCAGAAATCCGCTAATGAAGGCAGCAAAACCCATGATTTCGACGCTAGTGGCGAAGGCGACCAGTACCCAGCAGGCGGAGAGCGGCATGCCGGCAAATACGAGGGTGCGCCGTCTGCCCCATCGGACCGCCGCTCCTCCCAAGGGGGCGCCGAAAAGGGCACCTAGGAGAGAGAGACTCGCTAACCAAGAGGCCTGTTGGCCGCTCACGGGGAAGGCGTCGTTGTCGCGCTGCTGCAAGGAAGCTATCGCCGGTGAGCTGTAGCCCTTGCCGAGACCTGCGGCGAAGGGCCCCAGCGAGACGGCCACCGCAGCTAGCACTTGCCCCATATATTCCGTTTGTCCGGTGATGAGGATGCGTCCTCCAGGTCCCGTTACCTAGGGAACTGAGGATTAACTGCGGGCTTCCCTACACCTGGTCTCCACCGCTTACCGTGTACGTATAAAATTCGCAGGTCATTTCTTCCGCGTGCTACATGGCGCCGCCGCTCGCGCCTCTTCGCCACCCCCTGGTGTTGCTCGCCGTTACTCTATGCCGCCGCACATGACCTGGTCCGCCGCCGCCGTGCACACTGCGCTTCGATCTGTGGCCATATTTCTGCGTGTGCCCGTGTTTATCGCGCCGTTTCCTGCAGGAGCGCGAGGACGGGGGCGCAGTGCGCGCAGCGCGGGGCAAGCTTATCGACCCACCCTATGCGGTCCGGACCGTGCCAACAAATTCATTATTATGTCGGCCCGCCGTATCTGTTACATGCATATTTGTTATGTAGCCAACTTCCTTTGTTGCTGGATTATCCTGCTGCTCGTTCGATTCGCGGTCCGTCTAGTGCATCTTGCCCCCGCGACCTCACCGTTTGCACGCCTGCTGCATCCCCTGCTTGACCGCGTTTCGTAATAGCCGTCGTAAACATCTTCCGAAACCATGTTTGCGTCTGCTAGATCCCAGAGAAGCTTACCTCCATTGAATTGTATCAAATACATCCGTGCGCTAATCTTTTCTTGGAAACGAAAACTCGCGTCGATGCTTTCAACTAGCAGAGCTTTCATTTTGTTTTTCTCAACAATTTTCCCGAGTCTTAAGTAATTGGATATATTTAAATTATGAAAGTAGCCACTAACTTAATAGTCTGATGCAGATAGGATCAAATCAATTGTATTAAAAGTTCTCAATTTCTTGTTCATTTACAATAAATAAATATATAAGGAGTTAACTTAAGTAAAATTTGTGAGTTTTCCTTTATGTCATAAAATATAAAAGTTAGCTAAAAATTACAAAAAAAAAATACATTTTTTATTAATGAAGCAGCAGAAGTTAGATCAACATCAATTAGCCGAGGAAGAAGATAAAATAAGCGAAATTCAAAAAGTTGAAATGCGGTAAAGCAGCCGGAACTCATAAAAACGGAGAAACCACGCTACACAAATGACTAGAAAATATTTAAGAAAGCGTGGGACACAAAAAAGATATCAGAGGAATCGTGATAAAGATATAAGCAATAATGATAGAAAACCGACTAAGAGAAAAAGCCGAACTGCAACTGGAAAAAGAGTAGGAAGAGTAGACCCAGATTTATCATAAAAATTCATAGACAAAGAAAAAACTATATAAATGGCCTTCTTAGATCTTCTAGCAGATTTTTATAATGTACCAAGGAAGAAATATGGAAAGCATTGGAAGATCTAAATATAAATCCAAAATTACAGAAAGTCCTAAAAAGCCTACGTACAATTGGGTGGGGGTGGAGGAAGTACAAGGGGTAAACGAGCAAGAACATCTAGCCTACTCAAATGCCAACCTCACTTGCATGTGGTGTACCCTGCTAGAAACCAACAAGGCTTCGGCGACCCACTGTCTGGGGGGTATAACTGGACCTTAGTTATCCTTAGTTCAAAAATCAAAAATTAGGAAAAAAGTTCAAAGACAAAGATGATGCATTTTTAAAGTTTATAATGACCATCGATAAAACGTGGGTGCACTACTTCATTCCCGAATTCCCGAGTGGTGGTGTACCAGTTCTCACAAAGCTAAAAGAGCGCGGACGAGCCGTTCGATAGGAAAAGTGATGGCAAAGTTCTTCTACAACTGGCAGGGGGTTATCCATGTAGACTTTCTGACAGATGCCAGAGTCAAAGAAGCTTATTTCTTAGCCATCTTGGCAATAGACGTGAATAGAAAGATCCGATCAAAGCGAAAGACAGGTGGAAAGCTGTAGCCTTTCTTCAATACAATGCACGTCTCCACACGGCTTAAAGAACAATGAAAACCATCCGAAAATTGAAATCAGACTTGCAAGGCATGCGGTTTGTGGACAATGACGCCGCCAAAAACCTATTTTGAAAAGGGCATCAGGATGCTTCCAGAACCTCGATAAGAATGTGTTAATTTCAGAAGAAAGTACGTTGAAGACTGACATGTGCAAGTAAGTGTTCGGCTATTTGGTTTTTTTGTAAAAAAAAATCAGTCCCGGTCATATTTGAACAACCTTGAATAAACAAAACTTAAAAGTTTAGCTCTAATTGAATATACAATCTACATATGGCACACTATCCACAATGTTTAGAAACTTACTTCTTTCAATATAATTACAATAAGACACCAAACAGCTTAAAATAGGAAATAAAATATAGGAAGAAGCCTCTCTGGGAAGAACTAGTAGTATTAACTCTGAATGAGTGTCACCTAGCCATTTTTTCGTACTTTATATTTATCTTAGAACTACTTTAACTATGCGGTTTACTACTGGACGATGATTTGAACGCTTTTCTCGTTCATAATATTTACATACATTTAAAGTTAAATAATTATTGTTGCGCGGTGACGCCTCAGTTCTTAAAATAAATTTGTTTACGTTGATGGGAAAGATTATCAAATTAATCGCAGAATTTGCGGACGTCTAGTCTGACCACATCGGAAATGGCGGTCACGCATCCCTTCTTTTTGGGGCAGTAAGAAGTTAGTTAGTAAGCCAGTAAGAACTCCAAAGAAACCCAATATTTAATAGGATAGGGCAGCAGTAAATTTTTATCGCGCGCCCATCCTGTGTTGGAAACCTAAAGAAAAAATCAATTCGGTGCGAAGGTGTCGTCGAGATTGAATTTTTGTCTGTTGGAAAGCACAGATTTGCGTGATGTACTTTAAGGGACTATTGCAAAAGTAGTACAGTTATAACAAAAGATTTTTAATTGTATATTTATTATTGAATGTAATTATACTCTTACATGGGTGAATCAAATATAACGAGAGATTTATTTTTACGCGCTGATGTGAACGGAGCTGGGGATGATTGAACAAAATTTCGTCCGTAAGCCACCCTGCATTGATATAACCTTGTCCTTTGCGCAATGGATCATGAAGCGGTCTCTCGTGAGAGAAAACAAAACAGTCCGAAATTCTGAGAAGACTTAAGAAATAATTCGGGAACAACACGCTTAAGCAGACTTAAAACTAACGTCGCTAGAATAGCAGCTCGACTGAGAACTTTTCGAGGATGACCGTTTGATCAATAGTTTCTGAAAATGTTTTTGTCAACTTTCGGACAAAACAGAATTCACATATTGTCGGAAAAAACGAGAATGTACAATCTGAGATATTATTTTTCTTCGCCACAAGAACAGGTCCTATGCAGTTGTCCAAACTAGACGAAAGTTGAGGATTTATTCTGGACTACACTGAAATGCCCTCTGTACAGTCTAGACATGTCACTTTGCTATTATCATTTGTTTAGACTACTAAAAGAGGCACATTAAACGCAGATTTGACGACGATGTTGTTGAAGTGTTGCTGTCACAATCATATTCACTGTACAATATTTTTATATTATTGGGAAAAATATATGTCTAAATCAAGAAATTATGCAGAAAAATAACTTTGAGTGATAGTATTTAAAAAAAAACGGTTTATATTTGATTAATTTACGTAAGTGACTCTCCTTGGCCTTAATACACAAGGCCAGGGAACCTAAGAAATTTTATTTTATTACATCTCACCTATTGGTAGAAGAGGTAACTTTAAAGACTTAAAACTTGACAAGATTGGCGAGATGTTGGTTCGGGTGTCCAAATGTGCTCCTGTTTCTTAGTCTAAAGTTACCTAACAGCTTTCAAAAAACCATTGTGGTACATATCTTAATTTACTTTGAACACTTTAGGTACGAAGTTGACGTTGACATCCATGGCAAACAAGGTTTCTGGATTTGAGTTTGTAACCTTTCTTCTCTAGGAAGCCCTGCTGTTGAAAGTGGGAGTGTCATATAGGCGCTTTCTAAATGGCGGAAGCTTGATGGTGACCCAAGCGTTTAGTGGCTATTAAATATGACAGGGGTAGCTTTGACGTCTTTTTTAGAGAACATCAGCCTTGCATTGACCACAAAGTTGCTAACACTTTGTGTTGTCGCCGCAATGTTTCCTACGGCTCTTAAAAGCACGGTGAGGTCCACGATGTAAAACCAGTCAGAGATGGTTATTCATCCTTGGTGTGCGGGTGGCTGAGAGGCTAGCTATGGAGGATGCTTAGGAGGTGATTACACGTCCCTCGAGCTTCTGCGGCATACGTGCGGTCTGGGATGGCCGTCTTCTGACGAAAATGCAGAGCATTCCCTAAAGCTGACTGGATAGGGTCTTTGGAAGGTGGTTGATTGGCTCCAGGACTTTTTGCAGTCGCCTGAGTGATGATCTTTTCCGTACTTTCACGCATGCCAGCGATGGCATTGGCTCATTATCTTTCTCTTCCGTGGCCACTTAATCGTGACCGCCAGATCAAAGATACACCGCAAATGGAAAACCTCTTTCCCCTTTTGTTCTGCACAAATTTTCTTTTTATCCTCGTTTTTGAGCTTCTCTTCTCCGGGACCTTTTATGGATGGAAATCCCATCCGCTGCGTTTTTGGCCCTCAGAAAGCCCATATGGTTCTCATGCAGGACTTTCCTAATTGTATACCAGACTTATTTCTTTCGTAGAACCACGGGAGGAATTTGAACTTTCGGGAAAGTATAGGAGCGCTTGCTAGACGGGGTGTCCTTCTGGGAGTTGGTACCAGAAAAGACGGTGGCACCATTTTGAAGCCCTGCTGCTCATTGGGACTATCATTAGCTGTTGCTGACTCTGGTTCGGATTCGTTTTCCGACAGAGGAGATAAAGAAAATTTCTAGGCGCTGGTAGTGGCCTGGGCGGTTGAACGAGCTGTTTGTAACCCAGTGGTGGCAGAGGTCCTGGCTCGCGACATTACTTTACTTCAGGAGGTAATACTTGCTGATCGTTAATGTTTAAGTCACAATGCGCCTTGTATTGTTTGTAGAATTTTGGGTATCGTTAAAGATACTCTTCCTCGTTGTTGCGGAGTCTTTACCTGTAGAACAAATTTTATCCCATAGTATGATAATGTACCCTAATGATAATCATGTCAGATGATTTTAGACTTTATAAACCACTTTCTATTGGTTTTGTTATTGTGAGCCTGATCAATGGTAAAAACGTTTTTGCCTATAAAAAGGGTATTTGTTGGTTAGTTGTTGACACATTTCTAGACAGATATTGTCCTCTTTGCAACTTGTATGGGGTCAGTTAAATATTTTTCTTTACTACCAAGCGGGAGTTTTTCAATTAATAGCATCTTCTTTCTTTTTTGGATAATGCTGCAGAATTTACGAGTTCTGACGGTTTCTTTTCTTTTTTTTAAAGCGATATCTACTTTGATTCATTTGAAATTTGAACTGGTGCATTTATGCAGAGGAAAAAACTAGTATTTTCTTGTATAAGAATTTAATAAACCAAGCAACTTATATATTTATGCCACTATATGTCGTTCATCTTTTTATTGCTTTCTTTCTTTGCAATGTTCTGCCTCTAGTCTCTTTTGTGTTTCGCTCGTCTTGTTTTATTTTTACACCCAAGTATTTATAATTTTTACATGTTGTTATTATTTCCATAGTTCCATAGTTTCCAGACCATTTGTTTTTCATGTAGTTTTCAATGCAATTTCTATGGGGTTCTCTCAGAATTTAACATTTATATGTATTTCTCTGTAGTCTGTTTTTCTTTGGTTAAAATTTTCAAAATAAGGTTCCTCTTGTGCAGTGGATATTAGTTGTATTTGCATTTTCTACCACACATTTTTTGTGTTTCTTTCATTTTCTCTTTCATCTATGTGTTCATATCTATTTATATCTTCTTTTGCGTTCAGCCATTTTAGGTACACTTTCTTCTTCTTCTTACTTCTTTTTCTATTTTTTCAGTCTATTATATGTTTTCCTAAAGCTTCGTTTGTTTTATTACTTGTATATCTTGATGTAGTGCTATTGTTTTTTATAGCATACATTTTCTTGTAACTTTTGGTTTTGTCCGTATTGGTATGTGATTAATACCGTCTAAATTTTATTTGATTATTTTAACTTTTGCCATGTTGTATTCGCTTATATGTTATTCTGTTTTTAATAAAGTATGATTTGAGCCACATTCTACCCCTTACACATTCGGATATCCAACAGTTGTATTGATGATGTATGCTGTATTACAATGTAGTCCATGACTGATTTAAGATTTCTTTTGTGTTGGCTCCACATGTTTCTTTTGCACTCATCTATTTCTTTGTTACCCCAACTTTTATCCTTTGCTTCAATTAAAGCTATGATAACGACATTCAATTTCCCTGTTTTACTTACTCTACCGGTCACTTTTGTTGTACGTTCCAGTTTGCTATATTTATTATTAAGTATCATTGCCTTTTTCGTCAATGCGCTGTTCTATCAAACTTCCAAGGCTTTAATTTGATGTTTTTTAAATTATTTTTACGGGACATTGGGTTGCAGGCCCATATCGCCCCAACCCCTAACCTGGAAAATTAGGGACTTTGATTTCGGGGTGTCTTTTCCTTAAATAGGCAGTTGTTTTCAACTAACAGACTTGCTTCCTATATATAAGGTGCTTCCGTTTCTTGTTGTCGTTAGAATTTATTTATTTACTCCTGTCATCAGAACCGTTGGCCTTATTTTTTTCTATAACCCTAGGTAAAGACTCTTACAGAGTGCAGGCAGCCAGATCAGCTAAACCATGTTTTTTGAGGTTGTTGCTCCTCACCTTCACTATTTTGCAATTTGGCTTAAGGCTAGTTTTGGCTGGTTTGTCATATGATATGTTCGTCGATTAAAATTCGGGCTACTCAAAATTTCTCACTAGTGTAAAATGCATGCACTACAGATTCAAAAATTTATTTGGCGATAAGTCTCACATGCCTGCGGATTTTAATATTTCTGACAGCAATCCTGTTCTCCTTTGTAGTAAACGAATATACGTGTCATTATCTTGGAAAGTTTACCGGACTGGAGCTTCTGATACTACCTGAATATGATCAAATGAGAACAATGAACTTCGAGTACAAAAGCCGTCTTCTCCAAACACTAATTATAACCCCAACATCGTAGGAACGATGTTCTAGTGCAAAATTTCCCGATATACCGTAATCGACCAAGATGACCGTCCACCGGTTGCAATATAGATTTAAATTGCCACAACGTACAGTTATCACTTTTGCTATATTACGAAACCTTCTTAATACGCTGTACTTTAGTTTGATTATTTTTCTACAATTAAACTTCAAAATATGCAAACGATCGTCGTAATTTACATGCTCCTCGCTGCTACTCAAGTAAAATAAATTTAATAACAATATTGACGAAAAAAGTTTCGAAACATAGCTTAATATCTGGATAAAACAACGCCATGGCTGAAATTTATTGCAATTTCGCTGTTGTAAAGAACAATTTTAATTAAACAAAAAAGTTCCAGAATACGTTAAAAGTAATTACTAACATTTTTCTGATATCCCTTTGCTGTAGTCTTCAGCCTGAAGCCGAATTCGCTCATTTTGCACGTATTCGATTAACTTAATTCTTGCGGCAGTAAAACCGCTTGCTCACTGATCACTGCGATAGCTTAGGTGCTTTTAAATAAAACGCGGCCGATAAAACCCCCAGAGAAGATTTTTAATGAACCATATATTTATTTAATTGGCAGCTCATTAATTCCGGGCGTATTTTTTAATGCTTGCAATAGCTTAACTGATTTTTAAATTGTTCCTCGTTTATAATATTTAAAAAAATGTAAGTGACAGTGTGGAGTTGCCTGGGTTTTAGGACAATTCGCCCCCGGACATTTCGCCCCTCGACATTTCGCCCCCGTGTCTTAATTATCTTGTATATCGGTCCCTATACTACAACAGTTCTTGTTTAAAATTTAAATAATTTAGAAAAACAAATTTTTATTGTACAATAAAAGAAACAATATACTTACACAAACAAGTGCATCTATTAAATCAAGTATAATGTAATATTATGCGCCATTCGTCGTAAAAAATCTAAGGACTTTCGTAATCTACGACCATATTTCGCAAAAGTTGCGATAGAGCGGCATATTTTTTATTTTGTGCGGGAGCAGGTCCGCCTGCTAGAAATTGGTTTATTTGGAAGTTATTCAGGACTTGCTCCTTTCTTAAGGCGTTTATAAATTTAAATATTTTTGTGGAAGCATCGCAAACTCCTTGAAAGTGTCGATGCAGCCTTCTACATGATTGCTGATGCGAAACGTATGTTTAACAGCTCGATTGTGCATATTCGAAAGATCAATAGAAAATTTGGTCGGACGTCTTTGTCTACGCCCATGGTGACCAATGCAGTTGTCTTCAAAGTAGTCAACAACTGCCTGGGCTTCTGGAGGAAAATTTTCGTCCTCTACAAAAATATCGAAAACTTCTGCCACATTTGCCGGTGATACGAACGCAAGAGCAGTCATCGTTCGTATCCATAATACAAACTCGTGATTTCTTTGATAGTTTACTTGTAGTCCCTCAAACTGAACTTTTTGCCATACATTTTGTGTCAGATGAAAAAAACATCCAGATATTTAGATTTCAAGAAAAACTGTTTTGAAAGCTTCTATTGTAGTCATTTCTACGTCGAGAAGTACTTGAGCTGGGCGCATACCTGGATAAATATTTCCTAATTCTTTTAAGAAATTTTTGTAGGTGGCCTTTGCTTTGTTTGGCAGTAAAGCGTATACAATTGGTATTGTGGTTCCGGCGTACTGCACATGTAGCATACAACTGGTAAAATAAATTTGGAGCAACAGAAAACACCATTTGCATACCACTTATCACTATTTGCTAAAATATTTAAATTTACCGTTGTCGAAAAAATAAGCATCCTACCAGGTAACATAGTTTCTTTAGAGTCATATCTTAGAAACTGATGTTCTTCACCAGTAATGGTAATCGTGCGATATTCTTGTGGAATTAGCAAATGCTCAGCATCCACTGGAATTGCAGGAATGCCGGCTTCATTCCGAGCGCGACGAACCATTCGTTTCATAGTGTCTTTCCTGGATAACTGGCATATAATAAATATTGTTATGGACATTTTCTAAGCAGGTGGCCATAATTTGTTGTGGTGTTTCTTCGGTATTAGTTGCTCTTTCTTTCAAAGTGCGGAGGACTTCTAAAGTACGCGGTCTTGTGGCATCGGCAGCGTGATTGTGTGTAACGATAGTACCACTAATATTCGCGGAATCTCTTAAAAATCTTTCAAATTTACACATATACTTAAAGAAATCTAAAATCAACAATCATCTTATCGTTACTACTCACATGCTGTCCAAACACGACCTTTGCACTTACCTCTTTTTTCACAAACTCAAATACAATCTTCACCATTCGTAGTTGTTTTAGAAAATACATAGACGAAATTATTTTCACACACCAACTCTTTGTGGCCCTTTTCCAAATTTACAAATCTCATTCAAAATTATTTAGAAGCATTTACGACCAAAACTAAGAATACAGTGAATCGTTAGCCCTTATAATTACCTGTTTTATACTGCAAGTGAATTCCACTTAACACTAATAATAATGGCATAGGAAACCAGGCAAACTGTGCGGCAATTAAGACTTGCTAATCTCTTATTGCAAATAAAAATGTTTGAAATGTCTAAATACTTCTACTGGCGTTAACAACATACAGATGAGAATGAACAGTAATACTTTCTATTGTATTCTATTAAGGGCCTCCTTAAAAAATACCTGCTTTTTCAAGTGCTCAGTAAATAATTAAGACACGGGGGTAAAATGTCCGGGGGCGAATTGTGGGGGGCGAACTGTCCGAAAACGAGTTGTCTGATTTGGTTTATTTGAAATACATTACGTAGTTGAAGGTTTCAGTTTGCTAAAATTATTCTTGGTTTTTTATTGATAGTAATGAAATAACTTTAGAAAGATTCAACATTGTAAGGTGCTGATAGAGAGAAATTTTTTCTAGTTAGGCAATTATTGGTTTTGCTGTCAGTATTTACCTATATGATTCTACCTCGATATATTATGTTCTTAAATGATTTCTTTAAATATTTTAAGTTTTTACAAAGTGCTATAGACCATATTATTCTTTCTATGGACATTTTCTGAAATCTAGGCTGCTTTTCAGACACTCTAGCGTGTTTTTGGACTTCTTCGACGGTTGTTTTGATTTCAGTAGCAAGTTCGTTGCGCTGGTCTCGATTATTATGGTGTAAGAATCATTACTTGCATCGCCACAATCAGATTTCTTTAAGAACTTTTTCTTTAACTTTGAAGGCAAAAGTATCTCGTTTTTAATGTGGATGGGGTTTGTAGCAAAGCAGTTGCAGTCTCACCAAGCCATGTGCCCATAACAAATTATAAAAGTTTTTCTCAACAAATACATCGTTGAAAGCTTCCAAAATTCCTTGTTTCACTGCTTCAATGAGCTTTTTAAAAGTGGTGAACAGAAATCATAGAAAATACTATATATTTTCCAATATAGTACTTTTGTAAAGTTTATATGTTTTCTTCTGAACTTTATTAGAAGCTTTGCTTATTACTGTTGTTTTGAAAAGTTATGAAAAAGAAGTTTTTCATTTTCATTTGCATGTCAAAGCTCTTCGCTTTTATGGTGAAGCAATTATGCAATAAGGCATCGGAGGAAAAGGTGCCTTTGCTGTTACCTTTTAATCAACGCAAAAGAAAAGTTTGGGATTTTCCCCCTAAGTAGGAATTTTGCATGAACAGTTAAGCTTTCTGTAAAAGAAAAATCTTTGTTAATATCAGAGATGCACTTATTTTTTAGAACTAAAGACGATTAAGCGTTTTTCAAATGACATTTCATAATATAGCTTTGACATCACTTGTCTTGCTAAGTTGTGTAAATATATTTATTAATTTCTTTTTTTGTAAATCTTGTACTAATGCAGTTAGACAATTGTCTTGTTTTATGAGTTTTAGAGCCGGCATCATGTGCCAGAACAAAATAGAAAATGGTAGTAAGCTTAATGAGTTTTTTGTCACTTGTAAATATATTGCAAACTTTCAATTTATTCCTAACTGCAAGTTAAAGTTTTCGTGATGCTTTATTGTCACGTTTCCTACTGTGGATGTCCAAAAATGGTTGGCATTACAATGTATTTTCTCAGTAATTTCTTATTAAAAAGAACTGAATAAGCAATTCATTAGAGAAATTCCTTTCCGATGTCTATGTACTTTTTTCATAACTTTGGTAGTTCCCGCAAACTATTATTTTGGGTTGTGGACAACCAACTAGAACTTTTTACTGGAGTAGGACTTCGTACTGCTCGCTGTTTCTTTCAGTGCGTCAAACAAAGTGTGGAGCCGCTTAAATGACTTTTAATACCAGGGGCAGCTAATCTATCAGCAGAACGTTCTCCTGATTCCAAAATGATAACCTCCATTTGTCTTGGAAAAGACAACACCGACGTGGCTTCTAATGTGTTTTCTTTTTTGGTGCTTTGTGTCAGAGCCACGGTTCGTCTGCTGTAGCGTCCCTGCATTTATGCTGCACTGTAGCAACTGTTGCTCTACACGATTTTGTTTCTGCTGAGTGTTGATAATAACGGAAATTATTTATAGAGCTATATTTTACAGATCTGTTCCATTTATCGGTGTCTTGAATGTGCTTTTGCCTTTCTCTGCAGTTTTGCCGCTTTTGATTCTGCTTTTTCCACAACTGCATTCATAGCACTGTACGAATAACCCACTACGGGTATTTTAATTTGTAGTATGACCAAAAATTCGAGAAAATGTACCAACCATTTTCGAACGTCCTAAATAAATTTGAATAAATCAGTATATATTTGAAGTATGTACTACACATACACAAAAAGTAAATTAACAATGCGACCAAGCATAGTTTTATGAAGACTCCAGAACTTCGTGTTGGCAACTCGTCCCAAAAATATTCAATCTTTTTGTCGTACATTTTCATTCAATTGGGGGTCAGGGCAACTTGCAGGCTAATCCATGACTTCAACCCCGCTAAGGCGAACTAAGATAAAGAAAATCTGGACACGTAGGTTGTTGTCCTGTTGGTTTATTGGGTCATCTAGATAATGGACATCTATATTGTCCACGAGATTGGCTTGCATAAATCGGGTATGGACCGTGGAGTCGATGTTGCCAACTACGGTGATTAGTGGCGCAATTTTTGATTGCAAAGTGGCACCCCAAACTATGACACCTGGATTAAATGTTGACCTCCTAACTCTAGCCGGATCGAACATTACGTCTTGTTCCTATAAAACCAAAACGTAAGATTGTCGCTGAAGTCGATCTGGGCCTGGTTGCGGAAGCACCATTCCATCTTCTTTTTGTGATGTTGCCGAGTCAATTTTAGGACATCTATGTTGTCTAAGGCGCCAAAAAATGGTTCGTCGACCTATAATTATACCTTCATGTTCAAATTTGATCTGAGCCATGCCAGAAGTATCAAATGATCACCTTATATCCTCCACCTTCTTTCATCTGATTAAGTGTAGTGAACTATTTTTTCTACGTTTCGGCGACAGTAGTTTTCTGCATGTTTCTGACGCACAGTACCATTTCGGAAGTTCTTTGCAGTAATATTTTTTGCTTCTGTGAAGAGTAAAGGTTTTTTTATTTTTTTAATGTTCACTACTTCGTAAACAAAAATATTTTTCTAATTTTTTCTCTTTTCTTTTGTTGGCTTTTTGTTGTTTATGATCAGCATCTGATGATTAACATTTTTATACCTTGCCCATTTATTAGTTGTTGCCTGGAACTGAGGATTTAATCGTTGAGGGTTGTTGGATGATTTACAAATGGTAGGAATCTGATTGTTATTTAGGGTGAAAATTGATTAGGATTTGTTAGGGTTACAAAGACTAAATTGGGACTGCATATGCCAGTAGTGCAATGGCAATTTAGGTGATATTATTTGCTAACCATATTGATTAATGTGTAAGGAAATTCATTCTGAGTATCAGGCTGAACGCTTTGGCGTGTCTGCAATATTTTAACTGATACTTGTATATCTGCACGCACTTGGCCTTTAGATCGCACTATCTGCGTTTAATCATTTAGTCTTCCGGTCTCTTTATCGCGTACTTGTATTTTAACGGGTACGGAACGTCTCTCGTGAAAAGTCAATCGGGAAATCCAATACATTTTTAAAAACTTTCAGCAGGATTTTCCTTTTGTATAATAAGTTTTTTTGCGGCACTGTTTATTTTGCTCTCTAAATTTCTTATTATTAGTATTAGTATTTAAATAAACGCATCTAGTTATTTTAGAATTGTTCCTTTCTGCTCTTACCTAGCCTTGGTTTTATTTATTTTAAGACATTTCTTGACAGTACATATAATGTTCCAAGCATCATAATTTTGATACTGTAACTTTGGCTCCCTACATTTTCTCCTAACCCCATGTGGCAAGTGGTTAAGCAGGATAATAAATTAAGAAAAGCTTAGAATGCTACCTTGCCTCACGCCTTCATTAGTCATCATTTTTTAAAATTTGCTGTTATTAGATCATACAAAACTTTTATATTTTTTATAGATAACTTTAACTGCCTCTATTAAATCTGCACTAATACTCTTTTTAAATTAAAACTTAATGTTTCTATAGGTATACTTTCAGGTCTAGGAGGCACATATACAGTTTGTTATTGTAGTCGAATGAAAGATTAAGTCCTGCGTGGCTATTATTGTTGGTCTGTGATTTATCCGTTTAATCTTATTCTCAATTTAGCCTCCAAAACTCTTTCATAAATTTTGCCCAACTTTTTTAAAAATGGGCATCTGATGGAAGGTTTCTATGTTTTGAACAACTTTAACCACTTTATACAGAAGTCTGGATCTACTTTTTCTTAAAGCTTTGAGTATCTCTGTCCCTATCCTTTCCATAACATGTACCAAGGAGCACAGAGCTTCTTCATACTCCATTTCATGCATGGTTTTATTTCCTTCACGCATTATACGGGTCATCTCTTCTACTTTTACCCTACTTCCCTTCAATACCATCTCAAAGTGCTCTTCACATCTTCATTAATATTTGTGATCAAATCCCCGTTCTTGTTTCTAATATATTACACCCTATTTTGCTTTATTTTCCAGTTCTTCAGAAGTCTACAAATAAAATTTAAATACATTTAGTGCCTTTTTTAGTTTCTTTATAGTAACCGCCGATCTTTATATTTCCAGCTGACATTCTTGTAGACTTCTGCAATTGTTACTATTTTCTGATTTCATTTATTATTTATTTAGACAGCCACGACGTATGTTTTTGTGTATTAAGTATTTGTTTTGCCACAAACCTTTTTAGTAGTTCTAGTATAAATATCTTTAAGGTATTTCCACAGCTTCTCTATGTTCCCTGTTAATAAAGTTTTGTCATATTTTATCATAGCTTTTCTAATTTTATTTTGGGATAGCTTCTTCACTTGTACAATTTGTATTTGTACTCTTTGTGCACATTTTTTTATTTTCTCTATTTTGAAATATTGCAATTAGTAAATGGTTATTTAATGAATCTATGAGTGTCATTATTTTTAATTTTGTTCTGGCTCCCATAATAAACCTTGCGCTTTTTATCTTTCTTTGTGTTTTTACTTGCTTTATATATCTAAAACTGAAATAAAATATATAATTCATTAGGTACAGATCACTTCATACTATTATAAGTAGTAGACGAAAATAATAAAAAAACCTGTCAAAACAAAATAATTTTTAAGTCAAGAAAGAGATAAGATGTAAAAATTGGGAATTAAAATGTAAACTCCAGTGATACAACTATAGTTTGCTTAAAAGGATTAGACTTTATATATTAAATTGATAGAAGAATATGTTATTAGTAACAAACCATATGAGGCAGTAAAATTGTAATTTTCTTAACTATAAGGTACCAGCCACAAAAGAGAATTAGTTGTTAGCTTGCTTGGTTAGTCGAAAACTCTTATGTTCCTACCAGACCAAGAACTGAAAAACGTCATTGGTGCATACATAACTGAACTTTGTCCTAAAGAGGAGTATTTGGTCTTACTTCGTCAACGCTAGCACATTGATGTACACGTGTTTCGCGACCTTTGCTTATACCCCAAGGCACTTTCCTTTATTAATCAATAGAACAGCAGTTGCGTATTTTCATTTTTCAACCTGCACGGAATTCCAAGACGGAGTTCGACGGCCCACAAAAGCACACAAAAAGCTGCCGAGCAACGGGGTCGCTTCCAGGATCCGCAGACTTTGTCATTAAAATCAATTTTTTGCCGGAGCGGCGCGCACCGCCTGATCGGCCTTCGCTCTTAGTTATAATCCGGTAATCCCGGCGAGCGCTGTTTCCTGTCGCGTTCACATCCTGCGTAATTCATTGGGGCTTACTTTAAATAAAATTCCGCCGAGCTTCCGGTTGAAACTTGTGTCAGAGAGGAGATTGCACGACGCGCAAACAGAGCGGATGCTGTAGCGAGATGAGGAATTTCATTTGTGCACCGAATCGGTGTGCTTTAAAAAGCGGCGCCGCGCGTCCAGGAATTCCGTTATTAATGGAAATAGCGAGCCGTCGAAGGAACAGTTTGTTGTGTTAATAGCCCTGCACCGGGCTGTATGCGAGTGGTGCGTATGTGTGCTGCCGAATCGATATTTCCAATCAGAGCCGGAGCAGGGCAAAGCGAACAATAACAATAATTAATCATACAGCAATAACGACGAAATAATAGCCGTTCCTGTTTATCATCGGAGCGGGAGGGGTGCTAAAGTAGCGAATGCTACAATAAATCAATCAACCTCCTGCAGATGAGAAAGGGTGCGGTTTTATCTGCAGTGGATGGGCAATTAAAACACTGCGGCTAACTAAATCTCGCATCTGATAAATGGTCAGAAATTAATGTACACATGTAGAAGTCTTTTATTCAATACTAAAACGTAAGCGCTTGGCGCTTCTATCACGTACACAGTTAAAACAAAGTAATACATTTTTGTACATCAACCCATTCCTAATATCCACATGTCAATTTCATTAGAACATCTCCACATTTATTATAATACTACTAAGAATGGAAAGGATGATATGCTACTACTGGATTGTCCTTATAATTAAAGCTATATACAAACAATGGGAGGAGGAGAACATGGAGAGGAATCCTTAACTACCTAAACCTTCACGCATTCATATGTACAATTAACTAAAAAAATAACATTCAATTTTTAAGTAAGGCGTTTGCTACTGGATGTTTGAAAGATAGGGCCGAGATACACTTTCTGTAGCGTTTCAGCAGAATCGTTTTATACTGACAGGAAATTGCTTTCACAACGCAATTTTCCAGTCAGTCGGGGAGGAGACAGTTTGCTATTCAAACACGCATTTCAATGGCTTGTAGATGTCTCAAGTTTTAATTCAAGAACTCCAGCGAATTCGTCGCGAACCCGAGCGCTCAGCGGAGGGAAGTTTGTCGGGGCCATTCCGTTCATCACTCGCGAGGGGCACTTGTCCATCGTCCACCGTCCTTTGCGGCACTAGCAGGTCGGATCACGCGAGCCAGGGTCATGATCAAATGATCACGCTCGTGGCGTCTTTGTTTTTGATGTCCAGCAGCATCGTGGTCGAGGCGCTCGGGTGACGGGCCTTCACGGTCCTCGATGGCGGCTGGAAGGATTTGCAGACGGCCGTGCAAGTGTAGACGGCGACTACTACTCCTAGGATGCTGCCGACGAGCACGTCCCACCAGTGATGGCGGTGGTCGGAGATTCTGGTCAGGGCGCATACCAAGCCCCAGCTGATCGCTGCTATTATGAGGAACGGCTTAATGATCAAGCCCAGGTAACGGGAAGGCAAGCGGCACTGGATGTACATCTGAAAATGATCATAGCTTTAACTATGCGTCACTCAAATTTAAGAACAGCAAATGATTCTTATTATATAAAAATAACTAGGCATTAAACATTGGCTATAGAACTGGTAATATCAGTGGAGTCATAATAAAAACAGTCTCTAAACAGACCACACTATATAGGATTTCATATTTCCGTCGTTAATAGTACGGACAGTGGCCGTAACAGGCAGTACACACTACAGTGTTCAGAAACGAGCTACGAAGGGTGGAATTCTATTGTTATTGTGCAGAGATGGCAGTGTACAGTAAAAAGGAAAATTGCGACTCTATGTCCGGATACAATAAAATTGCCATGAAAAGCTAATGACCACAAGCTTGGTAAACGATGCAAGAAATAGCCGCCCATTTACATCCCGGTTCAAGGAGAACATAGCGAAAATAAACACGTCAGATAACTCATGAAAATGGACTAATAAGACACGCAATGCGTACGGTCATACATAAAGAATTCAATTTCCGTCTGCGGGAATTATGTAGCACAGGAGCTAAAACCTGAAGACTTTAACCGCAAAACAGAATATGGGAAGTTAATGCTGGATTTAAGCATCATTACTGGTGATAGCAACTCTGAAATGATGGCTGAGAGAATAAAAATTCTATCAAAAGTAATTGTCTCCTGCAGAATGAGCGCAACAAGGTATCTGGCTGAGCTAATATTGGTGACTATTTTCATACAGGATGATAGATCCGTATTTTCCTAAGCGTTGGTTGCGACGACAAAAAGTCCAGATCTCACTTCATGTGATTTTCATTTGTGGAGCTATGGAAAGAAAGCTTTCCGCAATGGAAAACTTGGAAGCTCAGATTTAGAAGTATTTCAGCAATATCCATCCTAAAAGAACTTCCTTCGCAAGAGAGAAGAGAGAAGACCGAATAAACTGGTGACATATTGATTTGAAAATTTTATTTATTTTTTTTCGGAAAGGCAAAACGAACCCCAAATCTATAAATATATAAATACTAAATCAGCAGCCCTAGAGAACTCTCAGATAAGAAACAAAAATGAGCAAAAAATTACTAAAAGTGTATTCTAGGTGCACTAGAAAGTAAAGAAAACTAACGAGAAAAAAATTAAAGGAAAGGAGAACTTCAAACAACAACAGATGGGATTTTAAGACATCAGAAACACCACCAAGCAAATCAGTTTAAAGACAAAAATGAAGACCGTGCTGTTACAGAATCACAAGAAGAATAACAGAAGACTGAAAGAAGAAATGAGGAAGATAACATAAATAAAAACTCCCCCAAAAATGGAAAAACTGCAGCTGATGATAACGTTACTCCAGAATTAATATATAAAAAAGGCTAGCCACCTACCCGGGGTACGTCCAACATGGCTCATAGTACCGCACGAGTGTGCGGTTAGGAACAGGTTAGTAGCCTACTTAAAAGTGGAAAGAAAAAAAAGAAGAATATAAAAAAGCAAAATAGTGTATATTAACAAAAGAGGCACTTATCCTACTAGAAGAAATATCAATTGAATATGTAGAAAAATCCAAATATCTAAGAACGATCATAAACAATGATAGAAGAATATATGAAGATATAAAAAATAAAATCGGCAAAGCAAACTATACTATAACAACACAATCATTGGTAAAAAAGCTCGGCTTTGAAATAAAGATACATTTCTATTTATTCTATCTTCACTCTAATATTACTATATAAAAGGGGCGCTCCAAGTTTGACAGTGTACAGCGGCCATGTTGGTGAACAGCAACAGCTGTCAAATTTAGAGGTTATAGTAATTAATGTTGGGCAAATCATCATGGAAAGTACTGATGTTGAGCAACGCGTGAAAATAATTAAACTTTACTATCAAGATGAGTGCTCAGTTCGAGCTACGTTCCGTGCGCTACGTGATTTTTACGGTGCACACAATCGTCCTGTTGAATTGAGTATTCCTCCTTTGGTGGACAAATTCAAATCAACTGGTTCAGTAAACAATCAAATAACACCCGAGGCAGTCAAATCCTCGTCGCGTCCAATACCTCAGCTTGGACTTGCACCCACATACAATGCAATTAACCCAGGGACTGGAGATAAACGACCATAAACAGCGTCAAGCATTCACTGACTGGGCTTTGGAGCAGTTGGAAGTGAACCCCAATTTTGGACGAAAAATCATTTTCGGATGAATGGCTATGTCAACAAGCAAAACTGTCGCATTTAGGAAGATAACAATTCACACGAGACCCATCAGTTGCAAATGCATCCAGAAAAGTCACTGATTGGTGTGGATTTTGACCCGGTGGGGTTGTTAGCCCGTACTTCTTTCAAAATGAAGCTGGCACCGCCATAACTGTCAACGGCGAGCGCTATAGGTCGATGATGACCGTTTTTTTGGCCTAAATTGGAAGATATGAATTCAACGACATATGGTTTCAACAAGATGGCGCTACGTGCCACATAGCACATGCAACAATGGATCTGCTGCACGACAAATTCGACAAAATGGGTATCTTGCGTTTCGGCGACGTTAACTGGCCACCGAGATCGTGTGATTTGATGCATTAAAGTCAACATAACCAATGCCATCAATGATATGGAGCCCGATTTATGTGGTCGAGTCATCGAAAATTATACCTTTTGGATACGCGACGCCCAGCGACATTCCATACATAATGGAATCGAATACTCTTTCAAACAATTTTTTTAATGATATCTCATACACAACTTGTTTTATATAAACGAGTGTTTTATTACCCGCTCTCAAACGAAAATTTTCGATCGCTTGCGGTTCCGGAAATATAATACCTCGGCCGCGCCTGCTGCCAAGCCAGAATTTGTCATTCGGAGGCGTTCGGGTCGGCACGGAAAGGCACGAACAATTGACAGCAATAGTTGAACTTTGACCTGTGTGATAGCAGCAGCAGCAGCACTCATAATTTTTTTTTATATATATAATTTAAGGTTCTAGCACCCTATTTGTATATATGGGTCAGAGGATAGAAAGTAGTGAACAAATGAACAAATCGCAGTAACGGAGATTAAGTAGCTGCTAAGAGTACTAGTTAAAACTAGAAGAGGTCGATTTAAAAATAGCAGCATAAGAGTTGAACAGGATCAACAACCAATAGTACAGGAAAGAAAATAAACAACTAAAATGGTTTGGACAACTTACTGGAATGGTAATCCAAATTAATATCTGAAACAAGAGTAGAAGAAAGAAGAGCAAAAGGCGGACCCCAAGTCTAGTGAGATACCAAGCAAGTGGATAGGAAAACAAAAAAAATCATCCAAGAAGTACAAAGACTGATACAAGATAGAAACAACTACAAATGGAAAGAAGAAAGAAGAAGAAACTTTTATTTTCTTTTGTAATAAAGTACATGTGCAATGTTTCCAATAAATTTGTAATATAAATTACCAATTTTAATGCTTAGTTACTTCACCCACCTTGTATATCCAATGAGCAGAATTAAAAAAAAACATCTAATGTAAAAAAATAAGTTAATTTGCGATTCTTAGGCCAAAATCCAAGGACTTTAAACGTCAACGAATGTCAGAAAATTAAGCAAATCGAAAAGTTCTATCTTTGCTGCTTTTGTCATCTATAGATGAATACCGTAAATACAAATATGGGTTTTGAATATTTTACAGCTTGGTCGCAAGTGTGAAAGATAGCGTTATCCGTCGTGTTCCTATATTTCTTGAAGGAACAGCTTATAACCAACAGTTAGATCTGTGTAATTGGAAAGTGGTTTAGAGAACTCGAGTTCTTCACGTTATTTTGACGATTATTTAAATCTCGGTGCTCGTAGGGGGAAGAAAGAGGGATGTTAGTTTCTTATATATTGCAGACCGAGTTAAAAATGTAGAAAGCTAAATGACTATGATTTTGCATATTTTTTCGATGGGCAATTTGCTTTTAAATAATAAAATACAGGTTTTAGAGAAAAATAAATCTACACTTCAATGGTTTATCAAAAAAAAAAGAATAAATTAGATATGTTAAGAGAATGGAAAAATTATTTGTAAAGATGACCAGAGTTATCTATGGGTACTCAATAAAAGAAAGCTTAGCTTTGTGTTAGAAAATCCTTAATTGTCTCAATATTATAAACGCTAAGACGTTAAAATAAAGTAAACCTTCTTTACTATCATATTAAGTTTTTAAACTTTCCAGTCATTCTAGTATTGTTGCTGTCGATGTTGTTAGTAAACTTACATGTTTTTTAGCTACATTTTTGTTTTTAATAGGGCACAACACTGGAGACTACCCTAATCATAGTAAAGGTCAAATTTTTTGCTCCTCTTTCAATAGTTGCATACGCTCGATGATAAGGGACACCGCCATCCTTCATTAAAACATTTTATATGATGAGAATGTTATTAGTGAAGTCAGATAAAAGTGCATAATTCTTCTTCTCTAATCCTTCATGCCCTTTCGAGCGTCGGATGATGGTCTCTAGTCCCGTATCCATTCTCTCCACCTCTTCCTGTCTCTCGCTATTGCTTTAATTCCCTCTAGTGTCACACCTTTTCTATGGCTATTTCTTTGATTTGGTCCATCCATTTGTCCTAGGTTTGTCCCTTCGAAAGAGCATCACTCAAAATTTTAATGTGTTAGGCGACATAGACAGTATCATCGCATAAAATGAACGTAATCTGTTATACTAGCAAAGTATGAAAAGCACCACTATGAAAATATCGTCGAATGGTGTTCCTGCGTTAGTTAAGGCTACTGTTTTTCCTGGTAGGCCGGCTCTTGACACTATTTTAAACAAAAAATTGCATTTCGAAAGAAGAGTTTTGATTAAGGGTTCGAATTCCAGAGGATGTCGCTTCAAAACTCTGAAGCATGTCAGCATCAATTATTTGCTGAGCGATCGAGCTGAAAACATCAGCAAAATCTATCTTTAGCACAATTTTATTGTGGTTAGTGATGACGTTTGTGTATGTTCTGATAACATAGACAGCATTTTCGCATCCGTGTTTGTCAGCCACGTCAAGTTGATAAGATAAGTGTGAGAACTCTTGCAGTTCTGTACAAGCAAGTGCTAAAGATTACAGCCTTGTATTCAGATTACAGTTACAGAAAAGTTGCACGGTTTTGTTATTAAAGCCAACAATCCGATTCTAGCTTCACCTGCAGATATGGAGATCAAGTCTTTTAGATTCTGTGATCTCATTCCATTAGTTCCTGGAGTAGATCCACGGGAGAGAATTGATTGCCGTTTTAGAGCTTCCTCTTTAAAAAAGTAATATAGAATTGTCTCCTGCAATAAAAAGTAAGAAACAGAACCGTTCGCGGAGGGACGTTTTTCTTGTGTATTATATATTCTCACAGTGTATCAGCATTTTAAGGTGCTAAAGTGTCGTTTGAACTAAAACGACTTTTGCTTCTAGGTCTTTGGTAAGAGAAAACATTGTATTTTCCTAGTTTCTTGATATTTTCTTTAATTTGAATAGTCAGTGAGTTATTTTGTTTGATTAATGTTGTACCCAAGCCACTATGGAGTTACTGTCCACACACTCCTTAATACCTTATGAAAGCTTGACAGTTGCAATTAAATGTGTGGTTTGAGGTATTCTCTACAGGGTATGGAATTTACAGTTATAAGATTTCATTTCATTTACTCGACTGATGGGATTCTTTGTTGAGAAAGTTGATCTTTCTATTCTTAGATCAAATGGGCAGGATATTTTAGGCTTAGTAGATTTTCTGACTGAGCGAGTATAACAATGTATGATTATGGGTATAATCTTGGCTTAAAGTTTTGCATCCATTACAAAGTCACTTTTTTCTTAATTATAGTCTTATCATTTATGAGCATGTTAATTCGTGACATTGTGTACAATTGACATACTTACTTAGATATAGTTGGTTGTCGTCAAATAACTTAATAGCAACAACATGTCTTGAGTCAATTCCACAACCTTTCAACAATTGTATTCTTAGGTTCAGTTTTCTTCTTTTTTCTCAAGGCAAGAGTACATAAATTACCAATAAGACCAATAATGTTTTACACCGCAGAGAGCCATCCAGGCATATAAGAACCAACAAAAAAATACTACTGAAAACATGCTTCATGAAAGAGACCAAAGAGGTGTAAAGAACATGTAAAATTAAAGGTATTAATAAATAAACATTAAATAGAAAATTTCAATAGAATGAACACACCAATCTGATGAGCAAAACGAATAAGACCAGACCAATCATGATTATAAAACAGAAGTGCAGCAAGACAGAAAAAAAATAAAGTGACACTATCACTGTAAACTAAGGAAAGGCGTGAGAGATTAAGAAGAAATAAGGGAAAACAAAAAATAAAGAAAATAAAATGTTTCAGGTCAAATCTTGGCTTAAACAAGTTCAATGAACTTATTCAATTGCAAACACTCCAATATTTTGAAAAGGTTCAGTATTTGTATTAAAACTTCTCAATACCACTAGAAATTGGAAATATTGGATTATCTTGTGGAATAAACCACTCAGCGCAATATATGCCGTATCTGCCCGCTCAGTTTTTGAATAGCGACTTTGCTAACATTCCGAGACGCTCAAATCCATTTATTTTGGAATTGGTCAATGGTTATAGCCGTTTAAACAGTATTTTTCAAAATTCTTTCTGCTACAGACTAGTATTTTTCAATAGTTTAGGTTCTGGGCTATTTGGTGGATTAAATTCCTTAAGTACATAGTCCGTGTTGTTATTAAGGTATCATTGAATAGTTTCTTTAATTAATAGACCCTTGATAAGTCGACTAAAATAGTAAATTAATGTTGTGTTTCTCCAGAAATGGCAACAAGTGTTTTGAAAATATTTACGGCAATGAAAGCAGTGTTCTGTAGACACTACATACACAAATTGTTTACCAGACTAAATATTTTGCCTTTAACTTATGTTTGAAATCTTCGGAAGCATCCTGACGATGTGGTAATGTATAAAAATACTGACCAGCAATGTTTTTGAAGTAGTAACTGTCATCATTCATAACGAGGCATTGTTTTCGTAAGGCTTCTCGCAGCTAGATTATGCTTTGAAATTTTACTTTACATCCCTGTCTGGTACAATTTCAGTCCTGCTCTAGCTTTGATTTTTTGTACAAATGCCTAAACTTTTTCACTTTTCAAACAACTTCACGAGAAGAAACTTCTTAATTCCATGTATATCCGTCAACAGACTTTTTAGTTGTTTTATAGATCATTTTACCACTAACAGACTTTCTTTCTATAGGCAAACGTTCTTTGAATTCTGTAATAACACCTCTGAGTAGATTTAAACAATTTTAGCAGGTTTATGAAGAAGGGAACGAAGAAGACTGAGAACCAGATGGAGAGACGACATCAATAAGGTCGCAGAAACACAATAAATGAGAGCAACGGCAGATCGACTGGCATGGCGACAGCTTGGGGAGGCGTGTGTCCAGAGATGGAATATTTAAACGCCGGGGATGATGATGAATACTCGAGTTTTCATTTTGCGGGCGCAAGATCATTTTTTTTTGTTCTGGTTTATGTGAAACTATTTTGGAAATTTAATGACATACAAAAATCTTTATTAACAGCTTCTGTTTTTTGTTCTTTAGCTACATGGATTAGATTCATAAGCGTTTATTGCTACACGTTTCAAAGTTAGGATCGAGGTGCACTCTCTGTATCGTTTTAGTAGAAGATTATAGGGGTTGTTTAAATACAAATACAACTAAAGGTTGTAGAGGTCTCTTTGACGATATGTTATTAAACAAAAATAACAGAAAAACATGATGATCACCATTACAAACGATACAATACCTTTGTGTTCACTTCTGTAACTTGAACACTCTCACCATGTTTAGTATCGATTTCAGAACAACAGGAAAAATTTCGATCATTGGCTTATGAGTGGTTTAACACCAGATTGACACTCTTACTAACCCACTTCCTTTGCAACGATTGTAGATATGGTATAAGACTTAAAGAAATCTGTATTTGTATTTTTAATGTATTTAGTTATTTGATTTAAATTGAACATCGTTTGTGTTTCAGATATGTGAAGTGGAAGGAGTGAAATTAAAATACCATATTAATATTTTGACTTTTGGGAATGTAAGTAGTTTGTAATTACTAAGCAGTTAAGGTAGCTACATACCACACAGAATACTGTAACGTAGACTGACAGCGAAGCGTGCCCGGAAGGAAACGACCGCGACGAGTCTCTGACGAGGTAGCTGCTATACAGCGTGTTCGTGCACTTGTAATCTTCGATGTACTCCCCAGCCGTGCACGAGATCGCCGCGTCGGGCATGCAGGTGTCGATGAAGTGGGGCCTGTGCTCCCCGGCTATGACCTTGGCCACGTCGGTGATCACCAGGTCGAAGACCATGCCAAGCATGAAGTCCCGGAACCAGCACCATATCGCCAGGCCCCACTTCTTGTTGGCGCACTCCTCGCGGTAGAACTCGATCGCGGCGATGGCCAGCAGCGGCCCCAGCAGGCTGCCGGACAGGAGTATGTTCATGGTGATGGTGTCTCCGCGGTAGGGGAACGAAATCGCCGGGTCCTGGCAGTAGAAGCCCATCCTGGACCGCGGCATGGGCCCGAGCTCTATCAGCACGATGAAC
This sequence comes from Sinelater perroti, assembly GCA_036346155.1. Lineage (NCBI taxonomy): Eukaryota > Metazoa > Arthropoda > Insecta > Coleoptera > Elateridae > Sinelater > Sinelater perroti. The sequence continues at coordinate 16,113,850 of JARFIY010000254.1, read as the reverse complement.
AGCAACACTGTAACAAGATTGCTGAGTGACTCTCTGGAGATTAGCGGCGCGGACTTACGGATGAGCGCTTGCAGCCTGCGAGACATGAGTCTGAGCTGCTCAGCTGGCAGGTCAGTGGATCGCTGAAAACACCACAGTACAGTGAGCGCGACCGATTTCGAGTACAATGAAAGTTCAACTACGAAACTAAAAAGCCATGACGTACGCTTCTACTTGTTTTGGTACACAGTACCTGAAACGATAACGACACATGTTTATATCTCTTTTCAACACAAAACATGCTGGTATAGCCTGGCAAAAAAAGTTGCACCAAAAATCTGACCAATCAAAGTTGAGATTTGAAATCGCGTTCATCGGTATGTTAAATAAGGATTTTTACTTTTTTTTCGAAGCTAAGCACAATATATTGAAATATTTAAGACTCACTCAAGATAGTAAATGTGAAGCAGTCCATTATCACCATCCCCCACTGCATGAACTTCTTGTATAAGGAAACCCTCTACGGTTCATTATAACACCGATCAGTTTTGCGCTACTAAATTATTAAAAATACACCAGACTATTAAAAGAAAAGTTCCCGTCTTAATGTTGTTATTATCGGCAGCTCGATTACCAGATAAGAGGTTATCACAAAAATTACACATTACAAAAATTGTTTATGATACCCTTTACTTGTGATAATAATCGTATTTGTTATAATAAAGTTGAAATCATGATTTAGAGTTATATATGGCATTGGAAGATTACAAGTGAAAAATCAAACAGTATAAAACTCATATGCAAATCCAAAAATACACTGTAAAAACTTATGAAAGTATAACAATCTCAAAAGCAAAAGTATATACAACTTTTTACTTGCAAGTCCGTATATATATATATGAGGTGTTAGAAAAGTTTTACAATACAATTTCAATTTCATACGAGGGCAAGGTGAAGAGTTCTCGGTCTGACAATGAAAGACTGCGACTTTCAGTTAAAAAATGATTTTATTTTTCTACATAATCTCCCTTGACTTCAACACACTTGATCCAGCGCCTCTCGAACATCAGTATTCCTTTTCGGAAGTGAGGATCTGGAAGATTGTGAAAATATTCATCAACTTCTTCATTGGATGCAAAGCGCTTCCCAGAAACAAATTTTTTTAAGTTTGGGAACAGATGGAGGACTGAGGGTGCCAAATCAGGAGACTAGAGGGGATGGTCGAGCAAATCATAACCCAAATCCCGCAGTTTTCCATCGTCAACGCACCTTTGTGTGCAGGTGCGTTGTCCTGGTGAAAGATGATTTTTTTCTTCTTCAAGCCAAGCCTCTTCTCGCGAATTTTAGCATCCAGCTGGTCAAGAAGGTTGGAGTAATATTCGCCTGTAATTGTTCTGCCTTTTGCAAGATAATCAATTAACATCCCAAAACACGCTGGCCATGACCTTTCTGGCAGATGTGATCGACTTTGATTTTTTTGGCGCTGAACCACCGACTTCCATTCACTGCTTGGGCTGCTGTTTCGTTTCTGGCGTGTAGTGGTGGACCCATGTCTCATCCATGGTGACAAATCGCCGCACAAAATCGGTCAGATCCCTGTTGAATCGGTCCAAAGATTGCTGCGAAAATCGTTTGCGCATTTGCTTTTGATCGGCATTCAGCAAATGTGGCACCCATCTTGCGCAGAGCTTTCGCATCCCTAATTCTTCGTGTAAGATGTTTCGCACCCTTTCTTCCGATATCCTCACAGCCTCAGCTATCTCACGCACCTTCATTCGTCTATTGTCCAACACGATATCATGCACTTTTTCGATGGTTTCCGGTGTGGTTGCGGTTTTTGGCCGTCCTTCACGTGGGTCATCTTCGAGGGATGTGCGACCACGTTTAAATTCAGCTGCCCACTTCTTAACAGTTGACATGGAACGAGCAGAGTCCCCGTAAACTTTTGTCAACTTCGGATGAATTTCCTTGGGGGTTAATCCATCCAAAACGAAGAATGTTACATACGCACGATATTCAAGTTTATCCATTTTATCAAAAAAAAATGCAACATGTCTAATGAAAAATTCGTGTAAACAAACTACTTGAGCGAACAAGTTGAAACAAGTCATACGAGCTAATGACACGTGCACCGAAGCAGGAAGCATAATTGTTTCCCGATTGCAGCACCATCTCTGTGCCAGGCCGAGAACTTTTCACCTTACCCTCGTAAGTTATCAAAATTGTTTCTACCACAGTCTATGCAGTTCTGCAATTCTTCCGCGTTTCCTTAATAATCTGGGTATATTCATCATTCAACCCTATTACAAGATTTTATCACTGGAAAACTTCGCCAGACGAGGACGAGCATCCTAATCTGAGCTTGAAATTTCCTTTTCAGTCTCAGATACCATGAGGACAATCACCTTTCAACTATGGAGACATTTCCTCCAAATACTGATCACCCTCGAACCGCGTGCAAAGGTGTAACGCAAAGTTTCGTTTCTGACCAGAACGGGATCGCACAAATTTTCACTGTTTAGGAGCAACCAACTACTCAGAGATTGTCTCGTCAGCGAGAGTTAAAATAAATAGGAAATGCAACATATACTATATTTGTAATAAAAATTGTTATGGATTGTATCACATTTTGGTTTTTGTTGTAAGGAGCTAACTTTCGTCTGCAATTTTGTTTGCTTTCGCTTAATTTAGAAGGTTTCTGTTTGGATACCAAAATTCAAGGGATTATAAGAATTCTTTTTTGCCTACGTAAGAAGTAAATTGAAATTTTCACATTCTAATGCATTAAAATGATCCAAATGCTTACTTCTTGTCATACACACATCTCCAGCGAATTACGTACAGATATTTTTTAAAGTTTAAAATAAATCGGGGCCATAGTACTATATGGTTTTTAAAATTAAGGAAACACATCCTAAATATAGTATAATACTGCAGCCATTTTGAGTAAAATATATGACGTAGGTTGTTTCTTTGAATATAACATCATTTTTTATTACTTTTAGTAACTGACTCAAGAAAGTTCCATAGTACCATATAATTGACTGGTTTGAATTTCCCGCTAATCTAAAAGTATGCATTATAATTTGGAGATTATATAGAGGACACATGACAAATGGAGACTTCACGATTCAAGAGCGTGCGTGTATTGTCAAAACGTTTTAACAAAGTGATTCCTCAATTATTGCTACTTTACGAAATATTTTGATGGTAAAAATGTGCTCACTGTCAACACTGTGCTTAAGCTGGTGAAAAAGTTAAGAAACTGGTAGCATTAAAGATTATTCTGAGATTTGGTCGTCTGCGTATTGTTGACGCACTGAAGGATACTGAAAGGGTCGTAAATGTGCAAGAGAATTCGTAGAACATCTTTGCGAACTAAACAAAAACTTACACCTAAAGTCGTACAAAATCCAGTTGACCAAAAATTCAATACTGAAACATGGTGTCAAGGATAAGTATTATTTTCAAAAATTTATGAGTGATCAGGCCATTATTGATTGATTTAGGTAGGTTAATAAACAAAAATTTTCTATCTGGGGGGAGAAAAAAAATGCTTGTGTTATCCACGAACGACTATAGCATCCATGTTCGGTAACAGTTTAGTGGGGGATTTCTTTGGATGTAATTGGACCTTTTTTGAGGATGAAGCAAGAAATTCTCTTGTCGTTTGTTACTGGGCATCGAGAACTCTCTGATCATTGAAACTGAAGAACTTAACTTGAAAAACCTGTGATTTCCACAAGTGGTGCGTAAGGACACACAGCGGGAAGGACAATGGGTAAGATAAGAATAATTCCTCCAGGACGTTTAACACATTTGAGAAATTTAAAAAAATGTACGGGAAGCCTTCAAAGTACCCGTACCTCCTACCGTCTATAAATAGGCGATAGAGTCTGTGCAATCTTTTTTCCGCAAATGGAAACTATCAGGTCCTCTACTGTAAGAGGATTTAAAGAAAATGAGTGTGGAGGCCAAGAGACATCGCCGAAACGTGAGATTACGTGTTGGGGAAACATTTATCGAACAACTGGCTTCAAAGCCTTTGTAGCATGGGCTGGTGCTCTATGCCATTAAAGCCATTTTTTCCATGTTGCTACAGGATCATGTAACTAATTCTGTTTTCTTTTTATTGAATTGGGAAAATGAGCCTCATAACTATTCTTCTTGGCAGAAAAAAAAATAAATTAGCTAGAAATTTTTGGAGTTTACTACGTATATTAGTATCTGGTCAATATGCTCATCTTAAATTTTCTAGTGCAAAATCCTTTTTAACATTAATTAAAAACACAATATCCTTGAAGATTAGATATCGTTGTTTGTAAATATTATTCAGTGTTCTGTTATCAGCACTTGTCTTTCGTTTTTAACTTTTAAATAAACGATAAGACATGTAAAACCAAGCATGTATTCAGTAACAAGAAGTAACACTTCGATGCTTCGTGTACGTTAACCTTCAACTTCAAATGTTAGTCTCTTAGATCGCTCTCAAAGTACTGTCGCACGATAACTCATTTATTTTTTATTACAAAGCTTGTCCGTAGGTTAATGAGAATGTATGTACTGCAACTTAATTTCAAAATACAGGATGTCTCAAACAAATCCTCATTATTTAAATGTAAAAAATTCAGTGTTCTTTGACTTTGGTTTAAATTAAAAAATATTAAATAAAATTAAATGCATGTTTACAAATATTAAAATTAATGATCACTTCCGTCCAAACACAGCTGATAGCGTGAAATAACGAATTCGACGATTTCATTTGGAACTGCAAGACATAGCCTTCAATTTACTCTTTCCGTGAATCAATTATTGCTGGTTTTAAAGAACAAACCAACATTTCAAGACCTAAAATGGTTGTATCAAATAATTGCACGTATCAGATAACACAGATTAGAGGTATGATGTCAAAAACTTATTATCAGATGACGCAAAGTTATCATAATTAATCATATGACTGTTATCCAACGAGTCATTGCATTTTTATCAATATAGCAATGACAATTAATAACGATGTACATGTTTATAAACAAATTACTTACAGTGAGTCATTCTAGGTCACTCTCGCCCATTTGTGTTCATTGTTCAGCTTTATTCGCCAATTTCTTACATAATCGATTGACTTCAAAAGCATAAGGTTCTAAAAATTTATTCTTTGTTTGGAAATAGATGATGAAGTTAACGATATAGATGTTGATGTGGAAGAAATAAGTCATTATAGTTCTAAAACAGAAACTTAAGCAAATATTATATTGGAGGAAATGGATTCCCTTAGACAAAAACGCCGTTAGCTGTATTAGCGCACAAAAACTATTTTCCAATAGTGGATTTGATCATCAACTTTCCAAATGTGTCATAAATTGTCAAGTCTCGGATTTAATTATTCTGCAGATTAAGAGGAGCGTAAAATAGATGATTCAGCAGCAACATTTGCAAAGTTTTCAATACCTTTGTGGAAACTTTGCGGAAATCTTATAGTTTGGGTATTTTGCAGGATGGCTTATGAAATGCTGGTGAGTTGTGCAGGTCGCTGTTAATTTGGCACGAATAGCTTAACAAGATTGGAAAGTATAACTAAAAAATTATGTGCACAGTAAATATAGGAGCTAGTTACTTCAATGTATTCATATACAAGGTGCGTTGTAGTATTGAGAAATTCATGTTAATTGAAGATATGCTTAAATACGCTGAATACTCTTCAAAATATCAATGAACATCAATATGGCGTTGTCAGCGGTTTTGAACTGTTTCTGAATGTTTCAAACTGAAATATATTTCAGAACATTCGTTATAGCAGTCCAAAATGGTGTGCATTTAACTTGTATTTGAAACGGGGAACAAAAAAAAAATCGGACGGCGCCAAGTACAGGCTGCCTTACAGCCTAGGGTTTGGTTCGCCACAAACTGTCTCACTAAACTTCCCAGGTTTGTAATTCCATTGTGACGATTTCATGCACAATTGAGCTTGGAAGCCCTACTTTATCTGCTATCAATCAAACACTCACGTCGGTCAAAGTCTAAAATCGCTTTCACCTTAGCCTCATTGTCAGAAGTGTGCGTCGCTCATCCTTGATGTTCTCATTTCTTTCTTTACAGGCTTTGTGCCGCCTAAACCTGTCATCATATAATTTCAACTTGAGTTTAACTTAAAAATATATCGCGTGTCGCTGACCACACTGAGCGATTCACACTCTGTAAAGGCCTAAAGACAAATGAGCTGAATAGGACCGTTTACCTAGCATCCCCCACCGATCATCAGGTTCGAAGGCTTTTACTTCGACAATAAAATCAGTCTCTTTACTTTCCAGAAGTAACTTGTATTCTAAAAAAAATAATAAAAAATACAGACGATCTAGACTTTTGAGGAGAAAAACTAAGATGTCTCAAAACCAAAGCAGTTTCAAAAATTTTGAAGGCATTGCTGGAACCAACCGTAACATAATCGCCGAAAATTTATTTAGTTGGGTGGAACCAGTAGGAATATTAAAAGGAAGAAGACTAATGTGTCTCAAAGAAAAAGAAAAAGATGTGCCAACATGCTTTTTGCTTTCGAGAAAAAAGGTAGTTGCCAGGAATAGATACGGTTTTATCCAAAATTACCATTTATTATTGCAAGCTACCACGCGCCATAACGAAGCTACAGGCATAGATGCAGGAAACCCAAAATTAGTATCTGTAATTTGGCTAAAGATAGCTTAAATTCAATAGATAAGAAACGTTCAAAACATTTCTCTAAACATAGAACTCGTAGGTGGAGTGTGGCAACTTTATTTACATTACTTGGTATAAGTGCCAGCAAATCTTATATTACTCATACAAAGAAAGTCGTGAATTTATAAAATAACTTTCCTTTCGTTTTATAAGATCGCATTTGCTTCAAATAGTTTAATTTTTACACTTGCCACGTACGTTACGAACGACGATACTGTGAATTGTAGAAGTATCAGCAAGGAGACCTTCGAAATGTGACTCCCGAATGTTTAGAAAAAAACGAAAATTATGTTTATATCCTCTAGTGAAAAAAGGGAAGAAAATTTGGTGCAAAATAGTTCACCATAATGTTCGTTTTATAATTTTTTTATTTATTACTTCCAGAGGAACAAAACCACTTCAATAGTATCCGGTCGCTATAAAAAATAAAAATAAATATACACTAAAGTAATGTGCCCCTCCAATTACCTTTATTATCTAGTACCACTTGGTAATGATTTCGTACATAGTCGAGTATGATGTTTAGGGTCCATACCACCGTCAAGACATGCCATAGCAGACAATTCGTATGTGTATATTATCTATATTTATCGTCTCTATAAAGAGATATACGTTAAAATCTCTATTCGTTAAACCAACCCCAATATGCCACTTAACAGGATGTTGGAGTAGTTTCTTCTCACATACAGACTAAAAATGCCTTAAAGGAAACCAAGCCCAAAAGAACGCTTCGTCACTAACTATAACAATGCTTCAATCTCTCTCTGCTTTGTGACATTGTGGGCTTTTAAACGTTGTTTGATTGCTGCGAGCCGTACTTTAATACAATTTTTTTGCAAGATATACGTGAGGGTAATGAAGTGTTAAGTTCGAATTTTCTTCCAACATCATCCTTTGTCGAACTGATCGCCTCTTTCTTAAACTGGACAATTCATCCACAACTTCTGTTTCTTGTTAGCCGTTTATCTGTTTTCATACAAAATCAGGTAACGTACCGCTAGTACAATACTCATTTGCAGATCTTTGGGGTGGTTACACAGGAACACCGATTCAAATGTCTTTGCAGAAAGTTTAATAATGGTACTTGCAAAATTAAATGTGTTCCTTATTAAATAAACTTAAACATAAGAAATCAATTAATTTTCCCATTTGAATGTTTTTTAAATAAACCGGCAAGGATGCTTTTCTCTTGTAAAATGGCAGATGATCTATGAGATCTCTCGTTTTATAGGAGGTAACGCATTTTCAAGTTTAGAGTTTAATTACCTAGTGATATACTCACTTTATCTGTAGAATTCTATGTTATAAAAACAGATTATTTTTGCAGTCAAAGTACGTAGCTGAAGTTAAATATTTATAGCATCACTCAGCGGCTATTTTTAGTTAGATTATATCGATATAATCGAGTTCTATTTTTAAAATTGAATTCAAATTAATTTTCGCCGCCTCGCCGCGCCGATGGCCCTTAATTCTTCCGAAGGGCGCAGTGAAGAGCAGCTGCAAACTTCTGCGGACCCGGAATAATGCGATAATGAAGAGGCAGGCCGATTTGACACTTATTTGAGAAAATGATTAAGTCTAATGGCAATATTAAAGTTAACGAATCCAATTTGTCGGAGTTAATTAGGCGGGGCCTCTTTGACAGCGCCGCAGAGGAATCACTTCGGATCATTCTGCGATAAAAGAAGGCTGTAGACTTTCGCTGAGTGGCCGAAAGTTGCCGGCTTCGAGAAGCTCTCGACATTGTTCGAGCTTTCCAAGGCATGGCACAAATGCTGCCGGCGGCAGCGTATTGGATCTATACAAACAGCGCCTCGGAAGCGGCTGATAAAGTTCGCTTGTTTACTAGAGGTGCGATGGTTAGCCAAACGGTAGTTTTATTTCTCATGAAATATTGACATGATCAGGTACTTAAATATGCCGCACTTTATCAGGTATTTTTTCAATGATATGAGATTGAAGTGATGCGCGAATTAATTTATGCAATAAATTAATGCAACTGCAATATTATTTCTAAGAGTTACTTTAAAACGGGATCAAAGATATGAATCTTAATTTAATGAAAAAAATGTAACCTGGCAGCCGGTGAAAGTGCACTCTAATGCGCATGCGTGAACGAGAACGATTTCCTTGGACGTGTCAGTTAGACGGCGAGGATAAGCGCATGTAGTGTCGTATTCGCAATAATTGAGCAAATAGGGCATCAAATTTTGTGCGAAGCTAAAATCGGAGACCGCAGAAACTACATGGATCATTCCAAAGATTTTCGGAAACGATATAATTAGTGCAGTGCGAATAAAAACATAGTACAAACGAATCTGTTGAAATTAGTTCACGTTTATGAAGGCCAACAACAAACAGAACAGCCGAAAAGTCAACAATTAACAAGAATAAAACTGACGTAAGATATTAGCATTAACATGTGGCGCAGTTGCAAATCCAACATAGGACTTTGGAGAATTTTTTGAACAGTGGGAACGTTCTGGATGAAATGTCAGGTCACAAGATGCTTATTTTCAAGAAGTCTGAGGCTATGTGAAATGTTTTTTGTATCTTATATCATTTTTTGTGATAATAATTCCAATTATTGTATTACATGACTTAATACTTTCGGAACAAATTACGTAGTTTGTACCAAACTTCTCATCAGATGAAAACCTATATGTTTTAATAAAAATTATTATCTATTTTTAGATTTATGTCTAACCCAAATAAAGGCGGCCAGCTAGTCGATAAAAGAGATTATTATTGAAAGAATGACTTATTTATAATTTCCATAACATCCATCATAAGTTTTAAAGCAGTTGCAGACTATACTCATTTGATGTGAATGGAATGGCAAGGTTTTACTGACAAATTTTTGTAAATACCCTCGCTGTTTAAAAGGAAGCCGAGCTTTTGCTATAAAAAACAATAAGCCCTTTTTATATATTTATTATTTATTCAAGGTACATTCCCTCTGCGGCAATACCATGCTCACAGCGACTAATAAGCATTTCAAAGAACTTTTGCAGCTCCTGTTTTGGGATTGCTTTGAATAGTACATTCAGAGAAGTTTCAATCTTTAGAATGTTTGTTTGTGTTATGCGAAATTTTAAGCTCGAGAAACAGAAATAATTGCAAAAAACTGGGACAGGCTACCAAGTTTGTGGGATAAAAAACTAACGAACGCTGGTCCTAAATCCGCGAGTATGGCACAAAAAGAGAATAGCCTTTAACGACGATTTTTAAAATTGTTCTCAATTAATATACGAACGTACTAGAATTAACGGAACCAATCGTATATATTTGAACAGAAGGGATGATTACTCTCATACATTTATTTCGCCAAATTATACGTTTTCATCAATGCTTGATTAACTACCACCAAACAGCACCTTGTGGTAAATATGCTAATTACTGCTCGAAGGTGCTAATGACCTCATTTTTTGAGCAACATTTTTTTAGAGAACCTCTGTATAGATATACAACGTCGTATTAACATTTTCATGAGAATAAACAAGTCGAACAAATTTGTGTTTTTATATTTATCTATAGTGTTGAAATTCTAGTCGCCATTAATTTTTATTTGCAAGTAAAATCTGAAATAAAAACAATCCTTGTAGCAAAGCCCTTAAGAATCGAGTATTCGCCGTTAGACCCTTGCGAAATGGGTTGCGTTATGTATTTATCGGACTCACATTAAAAGTGTTTATCAACATAAGGCAAAATCCAGTCGTGATGCAATATAATTTACACATCACATTATAATGATGCAGAATAGAAAGCAGTAACATCAAAAGGAGAAAAAGAAATATTTATGAACATGAAAGTTGCCTTGTAAGAATAAAAATAACAGCTAAATACATCAAAAGTCAATATTGGTTATAAATTCCTAGCATTATCCATCTGTGAAGGCAATAGGGTAAACATGGATGCTAAGCAAACCACAAAAGTAACCAAAGCACAACTAATTTCTATTTCTGATTTTTTAAATATCAAAACTCTGACAGATGAACCATATACAATCATTAAGGACAATTACACTCTCAAAATAAAAAGAAACAATAAGACAACTATTGAAAGTACAATGCCATTTGTATTAATTAAAAGAAGAGCACAACTTTAGAGTAATGATCAAAAATATTAATGATCCTAAATTAAAGGAAGAAAAGGAAGTTTTTGGTTTAAATCTTGCAAAAACATACAAGCCAAAACATCGGACTTCAAAGAAGCCTTTCTCTATCTTTTTTGTTAATATACCTCCTATTGAACCCAATAAGAATATACGAAGTCAAGTAACCAATATGTCCAAATAATCATAGAAGCGCCAGGTCAATATAGAGAAGTGGCATAGTGCATCAGAAGTCAAAGATATGAACACACTAAAACATTGTACATGACAACCAAAGTGCGTTAAATTCGAAAGTGCTTATCCTACAAAAGTTGTGCTACATCCAAAAACGTTTTGGTCAAATGTGCTTTTTTAACGAAGCTGACCTGGCAAATTATAAGATATACCGAAGTGCACATTCCGGTCACTGAGGCCTAAAGAAGGCAAAATTGAAGTAAACTCTAAAGTCTGTACAGGAAAGTAATATAAGGCCAGCTCCATCACAACACAAATATCTGTATCTGTACAACATACAACATTCACTTTTGCTAAACTAGAGGTTAAATTAGCCCAACAAACAAGAGTCACTAAGCTTTAATAATGGCGCGCAGGCTCAAGATGGCACAATGGAATGCCAATAGCCTGGTTAATCACAGCCAAGAGTTACAGACATCCATCAATACAAAAGAATTAGATATAGTTATGATTTTTGAAACTCATTTCACTCTCAGTAGTAATACGCATACGAAGATTTATCTATAGCACACAACACTCTATGTATCATAAGTTCTATCAAACATTACGAGATAGACAAGTACCGGTAAGAAGCCACACTAGCAGCAAGTGAAAATATTTTGTCTAAACTCGTCAAAAAGCTCCAACTTAAGCGATTAAAAGCTCTTCTTGAAGATTTTCAAGCAGTTTGGGTTCGGGAAAAAACGTTCTACATTTCAACAAATGCACAAGATTGTAGAAAAAAGTTAACCAACCATTCAACATTCAAGAGGAAAAAGTACTGTCGTTTTATTTTTATTGCCTCTCAAGCTTTCCGTAGGGTCTGGCACGTAGAAGATTCCACATAAGTATTATCAAATTTTGAAGTCATATTTAAGAAGCATATATTTTCAAGTAAAATTTCAATTATCAGATCTTACCAGCATACACTTTGGAGTCCCTCAAGGAAGCTTTACCGGTCCTATTCTCTACATCTTAAACATAGCAACCACTCGAAATACATTAGCAGCTTCATGTGCCGATGGTAGAATTCAATGACTGAGTGTGAAAATTTACAAGCCGATTTTAACCTTCTAGGAAAAAGACTAAGGACGTGACGTATCAAAGCCGATGACAAAATCAATATAAATGATATTGAAACTGCATTTAATCTGAATATCATGAGACTACTGCAATCGAAAGTGTCAAAGTATCTCAAATGCATTTAGATGGGCGTCTTACGTGGAGAACCCACATCTTTACGAAACACAGACAAATGGGCTTAAAATTTGTTGAACTACAGTGTCTGATTGGAAGAAAGTTTCAATTTTCCTTGAAAAGTAAACCATTTATCTTTAAAGTAATTCTGAAGTCGATATGGAAGCTTAATGAAAACTGTGGTATTATCAAACATTTGAAAAACATGTGAATTTACTCAAATCCTATAAAAATGACAGCAATGATTGTTTCTATAACATCCGTTGCATCTTATGTATATACCGTGTCTCGAAAAAAGGTACTCACTATTTAAATAACTATAAATGTAGTTTTTAGTGACTTAAAAACAATAATTTAGCGGTTTATTTAAAAAAAATATTGAACAAAACTTAAGAAGCATTTAATTTCGGACTGCAAGATATCTGTTCATTTTTCTTTTTCAGCTCATCAAATGCTAATTTTGTGAAGTAAATCTTATCTGAGGGGTTTCTCCACAAAAATGAATATATTAGAGTTTATTGTTTAAAGTAAATCTCTTTGTCACCAAACAACTCTTACCAGTGATAATTTGGTTAAAAAAGAACGGCTCTACGATACAAAATGGTAAAATCCCACATCACACTGTGACCCCTGCAAAGTTCAAGTAGTGTTTCATTGTAATATGTGAATTTAGGTCAGTAGGTTTGTGTCGAATATTTCAGTCACTTAACTTAAAAATAGCCTCATTACTTCAGAAAGTCAATAAACACTGCACTAGGTAGTATTCCGACGAAATCCGCCACACATCTAGGCAGAATGTCTCATTTCTGCTTTTCAGTGGTTTTAATGTCTAATGATTGTTACTACATTAGAAATTAGCGATATCTTTATGGAAAACCCTAGGAAATTTATGACGAGTCAATGCCATACGTTTTTGGATAAACTAACATCCTGTTGACAATGATTCCCTAAGAATTAGAATAACATTATAAGTTGATTTGTAAAACAGATTTTCGTTTATGGGTAATATCCAAATGTGAAATTTTATTCATTTTTTCATATATAGGATAAACCTGAAATAAAAAACAAAACCAGATGGATGCCCTTTTGAATTAAAATTTTCATCTTTTAGTATAAGATAGGCGACATTTCAAAATATGCAAAATGCTTTTTAAAAAGTTGCTATCGCCAAAGATCAGCGACATGGTTATGGTAGGACGCAAAATCAATGGGCATAAATCTAGGGGGGCATGAATAAAAATATAATAAGTCAATACTTTACCTTTTCTTCTATACCGTAAGATAGAGGAGGATCGATTATGTACGAATGCACTTTACCTTTTTGACAAACCAAGAGTAGTCATTTAGAAAAATTTCCAAAAGTAAGAAAAATTTCTCTATGAAGTGACAATGGGACTTGAATGTTTATCTCAAAAATTTAAATTTATGTTTTCAAATCATATACGACTGAAGAGGTCCTGATCAAAAAATTTTGTAAAGGAGCTAGAAGAAAGCCACTACCAAAAAGGAATCACAAAGAATCTTCTTAACACCAAAATTGCAAAATTTAGTAAAAAATCTGTTCATACATTGCTTTGATTACTTTAACAAAGGTATAAGTATAGTAATATAAATATAGATTATGAAAGCAAGGTTTCTTATATTGAAATTAGAAATTTTTAAAAAATTACTCACTGAGCTAGCTACAAACCATCAAAAATTCCAAACTCCTATAGCTTTTTTTGATATATTGCCTACAACTGAAAATTTGCTTGTTTGCCCAACTTCAATCTCCATTCTCAAAGTGAAGGGTTCACATATTGGATCAAAGTTAAAATCGACATTACAAAAATTTATCAAGCTGTAGGTCTGCAATTTAAATTTGCATGGGGCTTTTCAAAATATCTACAAATAAAGAAATCTTTGGCAAAGGAGTGGCCGAAACAAATCATTATAGCTATATTTTCGGATCGTTTTTTGGCGCACTCCGTATTTTTGTGTTTTAGCTAGACTTGTCCAAAATTATACGATGGCGGACAACGCTTTCTATTTCTCAGAATTTGTAAGATTAGAATTTTTTTTGACTTTCAGACACCACTCTGAAGGAGTGGCAATAGGGGGGTTGTTCATTTATTTTTCGAATCATTTATTATTGTAAAGAGATTGTAATCAAATAATTCGGCAAAGGACCTCAAAGAAAACTACCAAAAGGGAGTACCATAGAAGATTTTTAATATTATTGGTATTTTTAATAGTTGCAAAGTTTAGTGAAGAAAAAAATCTGTTTACACATTACTTTGATTACTTTAACAAAGAGCATTGTAATATAAATATAGATAATAAAATCAAGGTTTGTGATAGTAAAATTAGAACATTAAAAAGAGCAACTACGAATAATGAAAGGTCCAACATTCTATTGTTTTTGTTTGGATATATTGGCGAAAAGTAAAAACTTCCTCGTTTGTTCAACTTCACTTCCCATTCGGGAGTAAAATGTTTACGGCAGACACCTTTAGTAGGTTTACATTTTGGGTTAAAATCTACAAAAATCTGAGCCCAGATTGGACCGAATCTAACTATAGGTTTCTAATTATCTCTGTAGGGGGAAAGGAGCTTCTTCCAGATATTTACAAATATAGAAAATCACCGTCAGGGAAGTACCCAAGATAAAGCATTATAGCTATATTTTTGGATTGAGTTCTGGCGCACCCCGTATTTTTGCCTGTCGTTTTAGCCGTTTGTCCAGAACTATATAATGGCGGACGGACACTCCTCTCTATTTCTCACAATTTCTGAGATCTGAGACACCATTTTGATCACGATAGGGGGTTGGTTCGTTAGATGTTTCTATTCTACTTTTAGTCGAATTATCAAATGATGATCCGGTTAAAAAATATTGTTGGCAAGGGTCTGCGACTATTTCTATTTTTTCTTCCAATCAAACAAAGTTCTTACATAATTCATGTTCGAGTTCGAAGATTATTCCGAATATTCAAGAACATGAAATAACCTTCACTGTCACTGTCAGGTCATTTTGATTATGAATGAACGTTCCAAGATGAAATATAATAAATTAAGGTATTCAATTTAAGCGTATGCTCTTCTGCGGCATTTAAACGTTTCATTAAAAAATGACGTAACTTGTAATTCGACAAACGTATCAAATCATTGAGTGGCGGAAGCAATCGCGCGATTTGGATGAATCATTTTCACGTGGAAATTTTGAGGGGCAGCCCGGTAGAAATTTACAGCGACCTTTTTTTCTGTTAAAAAATTTCGCGAGCGCGCAACCAGCACGAATTGACCTCCTTCGGGCACGCTCGTCAGGCGGTGATTCAAGCGGGCCGCGGGACCGACTTCCTGTGGCGACGCAAGATTGCGATCTACACTTACGAATATCGGAGTGATAATTACGGCTGATTCACGCGCTGCGAGCCGCAAAGCAAGCGAATGGGCGGCGGCTGCGGCCGCAATGAGCGATGATGGGCACTTACGTATTATGAAGAGCAGAGTGTTGGCCACCACCAGCGGTCGAAGTCGTGACCGGAGCTTTAGCATGGAAGCCGCCGAGTTTCTGTCCTGCTCTGGCATCGGCATGCATATTGATTCCCCCGAATCCCGCTCAGAGAGCGCTGCGTCCGACATCATCTTATTTTCCTGCAAGAAAGCGCTCGGCGTTAGGTTTCTGATGTTCAGGGGAGCTCCCGGACTGCGGCAGATGCTTCCCAGCAAGCCCCCTTTTATTGCTCTACCCATCGTCAAGAGCATACTGGTTCGATGCAAGCGCAAAAGGGAGAACGTGGGTATCAGATAAGATACGCAATTTTAAAATATGTGTAACCAGATTAGTCAGAGAATTTTTTTTGTTTTATATGAAGAGCATCCGCCTTTCCGGGAAAAATTAAAGTGCCTATAACAGGGATAAGATATAAATTACTCCAATTACTAAGTAACTTTTACAATTAAAAAAAATATTCAAAAAAGAGTGTTGGGAAAGTCATTCAAAGATATTTTTCTGTTCAGAAAGAACACGCGTGTCTAGTCGATAGAAACAAAATCATAACTCGCACCTGGGCTCTTAAAGTTTCAAATTCTTAACTTTTCCCCCTATTTTTCTAGCTTATTTTCATACCCCTCTGATTCTTTTCTTTTGGTTTTTTTGCTTCTTGTATTTGTTAACTAGTATTGTATTGTCCATTTTTTGTAACTGCTCCCACCATGCTAATTGTCTTTGTTCCAAGTGATTCTATTTGTAATTCTTTGATAGTTTGTTAATTTCTTTCTAGTGACGTTATTAACTCCCCTTAAGTGCTGCATTTCTAAGACTTGAGTCTTACTATTTTCTATATAGTGAAGTACCCATACGTGAGGATTATTGGCCTATACATTGTTTTGTAAATAATCATTTTTTTTCCATTTATAAATTCTGTGTCACAGCAGAATATATCTTATTGCCCTTCTACTCTGTTATTTACTTCTCCTTTCTGTCCTCCTTTCTACTGTAATACAACCTTTAAATAATATAAATCGCTAATTTGTTGTATTTCTGTTTCTACTAACTCTATATGCACTTCATATTTCTTTTGGTATAACCATCGTTTCAGTTTTATTTTTATTGATCTTCATTTTGTATTTGGCAAGTGTGTCGGTCCAGGTGTTAACATTTTACTGTAAGGTTACGATATTTCGTTCCCCATTATCAGTGCTGCATCATCCGCAAATACGCATTCTGGAATCTCTACTTTTTCTAAGTTATTGTGACCCATGTATAAGGCTTTTGTATTTTTCTTCGTTTCTCTAATATCATCTACAAGTATTGTAAATATTAAAGCTTTGGCCCACCTTCTTGCCTAACTCATTCCTTTGTATATAATAGATCAGATTTCATGGTTTTGCTGATTACGCAGTTAGATATTTCTTCATATAGATTCTTGATTGCTTTACTTTTCGTTTATACAGACATTTCCATACTTTGATTCTGGATACTCTATCAAACAATTTTTTCTTATCTGAAAACACCAAGTATATATCTTTTCCTGTGGCCAGTTTCTTATATATATAATCTCTTTTAATGTAAATATGTGGTCTTGAACACTTCTATTAATGTCCGAGTCTATTGCTTGCCTCTACTTCTTCTCTAACAGTTGTTTGTATATATTTGTTATTGTGTTTAACGTAATTTGTGAATGGGTACTATAAAGGCTCTAATAAAAGTTGCATTTTCCCCTATTTTCAATTATCTGTAATTTTATTTTGACCAGCCGTTTTTTATTTTTCAACTTTTTTATTACGTTTTCATTTCTTTTTTTTTTTCTTCTCTTTTTATTGTTATTGTACGTCTTTTTATAACTTCTCATATTACTAATTTTTTTCTAGTTTTAATCCAAAATCCTTCAATGATCTTTGTTTTGCTTCTTTTACTATAGTGTTAACCTTTTCTCGTCATTTTCGTAATTTACGTCCGTTTTACTATTTAAGTATATTTGTAGTTTGTTTTTGGAATTATTTATCCTACTTGTGCCACACGTGGTATTTTCCAATTTTGCGATAGTCCGACGCGTTCATCTCTTTGTTTTCTCTAGTTTTCATTGATCATTTTGTCATATTCATTTGCTGTCTTCTTATCTTTTAATTTATAAGAACGAATTGACTCATAGCTTACTGTCTTTTCCGTTACTGGATATTTATTATCATAAGCGATATATATTTCTTTTATTTTAGCTGAGAAAAGGTAATTATCGCAAATTAGTCTAATATTCTTTTCTATTTTTTTCCACTAGTAGATAATCTATTATTTATTTTTCGTTGGTTGGTTTTATCTGGTGTATTTGTGTATACTTTTATGTTAAACAAATGTATTCGCTATGATCATATCGTATTTCTGACAAAAATCTGATAACATTTTGCCATTGTTATTCCCTCATTTCTTCTTTTTTCCTGGAAATCACTGTTTTGCTGTTGAAGTCTCGCTATATATGTTATTCCTTTTGTTTCTACTGTCATGACAGAATATATTCTTTTTCTATTTTTTTTTTAATCTTTATTCAGCTCATATACCGCTATTATCGCCTTCATGTGTGTTTTGTATTTTAATTCTACAACCAATATGCTTTCTATTGCTGCTACCCATTTATTTAGAAAATGTATATTATTTTTATTTAACAAGTGTCCATTAAATAAAAATAAAAATAGATTTTACAAATGATGAATGGTTACCACTTATAAAACAAAGCAGAATGTAAAATACAATGTAAAAGTAAACTCTTATGGTTTTATTTCTGTTCTACTAAAGTAGTCAGAAACATTTTTAATTTGCTATGTATGTCTATGCATAATTCAAGTCTTGGTCCCTAACTGCAATCGGATTAATATATCGTATCCGCCGTTTAGGTATAATGAAGCGCCATCTGTCAGTTTAGAACGCACTGCAGGTTTTTGCCCGTTTTACCAACCTAACCTAAAAAATATAATTAAAGTCTATATCATGCGACAAGCAGCATTTACACTTCCTTCTCGTGTTTTAATTGATTTCTTTTATGGAGCCCGAAAATGATTTCTACGGCTTTAAAATGTTGTTTCCCAATGCCTGCAAGAACAGTTTTCAATGGTTTTAGAGTGGAAATTTTGATCTCTATGGCGCTTAACGTCCTCTGCAGCCAAAGAATGTGGCAGAAAAGTGCGCTTGCACCCAGTCAGAGCTTGCAAAGAAATTTGGAATAACTTTAAATCATTTCTAAGCGCCTACAAAAGCTAGGTGTGATCCACAAGAAAAACCGTTAGGTTGAGAATCCAAAGAAGCGAAAATCGTGGATTTACCCAGATTAACACCAGAACCGCGCAGCCATATATTCATTCCAGGAGGATATTGCTGTAGATCAATTGAGGGTCATAGATTATAGGGAGCTTCCACCTGGCGAAACGTTAACCGTGTTGGCTAAGTGCAAAAAATCTTTATAGCGACAAGGAAAGGAGGAAAGTAGTTTTGTTTCGGGACAACGAGGGATCGCACTACGTCAAACGGACTTTGGAAATGGCTACTGATCTGGATTGAGAACTGTATAATGTCCGATTTATTCGCCGAATCACATGGCTGTCAACTACAAGCCACCTTTTTTTCCCGAAGATTATTTAGATTTTGTCAGTTATTTCTATAGCTGTAGCGGTTTTCTGCAGTTTGCTGCAAAAAAGATAGTTTGTCCTTTCTTGAATTTATTCTCCTAGAAAGAAACAGATGCACAAAAAATGATTGGCACTTTACCTCAAAACTTTGGTTGTGTTGCAAATTGTAAATGCGCGCCCAGTGCGGGTGTAAAGATAAAGTATAGTGCCATGCGATGCCATGCGATGCCATGAGATGGGGTTGCTACAACGCACTGAAAAAAGATAGTGAGTTATTCGCACAATGATGCGAATACAGTTGTGGACCAAATGAAAAGCTATAGAAGTACGTAATCATGGACAAGGTTGGTGTCGTTTCTTTGGACAGAGGGAGTGATTGCCTTGGACATTCATTCGAGATTAGCAACTGTATTTAGAAACGCACAACCGAGTTGCAGGAGTGGACATGTCCTCATCCATAAAAATTTGAAGATGGCAAAGGTCGAGGCAAAATGAGTTTTACCGTTCAGCAGAAAAAGTTGCTGCAACTGTGCAAGGTGTGGATCCGAAGAAGTGTTTTAAGCGTGTGGTCACAGCAAACAAATTATGGTCCTTGTATGATATGACGAAAAAGAAACGTTAGTTTATTGAGTGACAATACACAGAAAGCTCTCGTCGTATCAGGATTGTTTATTATAAAACAAATAGCGATTTTTGGGGATTAGAAAGGAATCTTGCCTTTAGCTGCTTGTCCTCTTATGTAAGTGTTACTATTGAGCAGTACTGAATAAATTCCTCTGATGTAATTGAGCAATATTATCATGGGAATTAGAGGTGCAGGGAGCTGCTTCAACATAGCAATGCACGGTAAAATATCAGTCGTTATTATGTGCCACATTACGCTCATTTCCGGCGATTTTTTGCCAAGCGACTACTATTTGTTTGATGCAAAGAAAGAAACGATGCGATAAAAAGTTCTCCACTAATGACGAGCTCGGTAAGTTGTTTACAAGTGGTGCCGAGCTACAGCCAAAGAATGGTTTGCAGTAGCTTTAAGGAACTGCTAGAGCGGTGGCAAATGTCCATATACATTGAAGGAAAATACTTTTAATGACGTGTGCACTTATTTCTTCCTTATAAAAAATTAGTGAAGAGAAAACCATTGTAGTGTCAATTATTTTTGAACTTTAACAATTAAAATAATTGTCAGAACATACTAAAATTTGCCGACGAAAAGCGGTTGAAACCTTGATTTTAGTGAACTGACTCCGGTTTGACCTGGTGGTTATCTAAGGGCGGTGCTTGCCACGTTGGCCGATATTAGAAATGGTGTGCGACGACCGAGCAGTGAGATTGGACATGAGAGCCTCAACCTCCTAGTTACCAGACAGTACTCCCATGCAGGACGCAATTACACCATTATATCTAAACATTATAAAGTTGATACATGAACATTTACTGGTAAAGACATGTAGCAGTTCAACAAGAATAAGCGATTTTTTACTATAAGGCAGACTTGTTCATTTTTACTTCAGAAAAAAAACTAATACAAATTTTAAAGTAACAGATTATGCTAGTAGATACGTCGTTCTGCTAGTGTCAGTTGAAAAAGAAACGAAGCAAAATAGTTAAAAAAAGGATACTGGGAAATGGAATTCACATGTAACACTAGAAACTTGTAAATATTTCGAAATAAAAAATTTGTCGTCCTAGTTTTACATTCTAGCTGAAGAGAAAAATAGACCAAATTATAAACAATTAATAACAATAGACAAAGTTATGTAACAATGTACATCTTCAGGGTACACCCCCTAAAAAACTGTTGTCGTCTGAAAATAACAGAGTGCAAAAGCTTATTAACAAAAAATTCCAATGTTTGTATATTAAAAAAGTGTGCGAGATATGACGAGCCTTTCATATCTTACCAAAAAAGACGGAGGCAAAATAGAAAATAATTTGATCTCGTGAAACAACAAAAGTTCTTTTAGTTTGCAATAAAGATGCTTACGCGAATGACCTTAACATAAGAAATTATTTAGCATAATAAAGGATTAGCCAATGATTTCTATTGGGTGATATAATAACCCAGGCAGTGATAAATCTCACACATTTAAAATGAATGGGTCCAGAATTTTGAGAGAAGCCAAAATTTGTTAATATCGCCTATAATCCAATTATATAGACGAAGAACTTTAAATGTCTTTAATAATTGACTGTCAACTATAAAAACTGATGCGAGACACATTAAATGGGACATGATGAAAAGAAAAGGAAAAGGAAGTGTTATGCTAATCTTAGAACACACATTTTACTACAAAAGGGCTCAAATAATAAAAGCCAATGTGGTATAGATTTTGATATAAAGCACTATCTTCAAATATTATTATATTAAACAATATCGCAGTTACAGTCTCATATATTCTATTAAAAACTTCCAATTATTATAAAATTAAAATAATATCAAGCTATGCAAATGAAGAAGTAGCATATCCAGGAACATCCTCATACACCTTTGTATTAATGTTGAATAATAGAAACAAGAAAATAAAAGAAAATACATTTGAAAATATAGTTTTGACAGCAGAAAAGATTATATGCCATAGACTTATTCTTAAGAAAAAAGAACGAAGATTTGATCAAGATCAAATAAATAAATAAAAATAAATAAAAAATAATCTACAGCAAATAAGAAAGTGCTACAAAAGAAGAAATATAGGCGGAAAAAGGCTGTTACTCAGAAAAAGAAAATGCAAAGAATTCAGCAGATCAGCTAAAGAGACAAATCAAATGATAAGAAAAGAACTTGACGGCTTTGAAAATAGAAAGCACAAAGTGCTTAGAAATAGAACAAAAAAACTAGCAACAACGATAACGGATTAACTCGGAAATAAAATAAGGGACCGAGATACAATAAGACATAACAGAACAATTCTATATAAATTTGTGCAGTTCAAAAGTAGTATATGAAAAACGGGCAACAGAAGAGACCTAATAAACTAAGCTTGGCAAAACTCCATACAAATTACGAAAGATGTCGTAGAACAGGCCCTGAAGTCTATGGTAAACAAGAAGAAGCGTTACAAGCCAACAAAATATTAAGGGTTGCTAGCAACGATATGAATATTATTAAATAAATGCAAAAAGTTGGACTAACACCAACCAGAAAATCACACCGACTTTAGACAACAATATAGAACATGTGATCACATTTTGACAATAAAATATCTTAATATAAAAGACAATAAATTATAATCTGAACATCTCTATGGCATCCGTAGACTTATAGAAAGCGTTAGATACTCTCACTAAGAAACAACAAAGTCGCTAGCTAAGGCAAAAACATGTAGCACAAAACTTACGATAAATGGATGATAGTGTCTTACTATGAGAAGATAAAGATAAGTTGAAACAAATACTAATAGAATTGGAAAAAGAATTAACCAAGTTGGACTCTATATGAATACACAAATGAAAGTTACGTGTAATAAAAAATTTTTTGTTGCCATCAAAAATCAATTAATAAAAAAAGTATCAAATTACGTCTGTTTCAAATATTAAAAATAAATCCGTTTTGTGCCCAAATGAACAAAAACATCACAATTTCCGAATTTACCTATTTAAAAAACAATGTTATGCTACTGCTGGTGTAAGTACTTCATACTTAGACAATTAAGATAAATAATTAGTTTACTTCTAACACAAACCAAAATAAACGAATATATAAGAGGCGTACACAAAATGAAAGATGTAAGTAAAGCAGTAGCTGAATTGGTAAAATTTTGATGGTCAGATGTTAGAATTAGTAAACACCATACCAAGAAAATCGATTCAGAAGACTAGGCACTGAATAGACAATATAAAACTCACTGTAGGACAAATGAGGAAAACCTGATAAGGATTATTAGAAATGCAATGCAATCCATATGTCCTAGAGCTTCAAGCGTAAACCATGTGATTATTTCGAAATGGTACTAGCCTTGAACTCTTGAAAATTAATACGTTTTGGATGAAACAGATTTGTTTAGCTGTTTAGCTTTTATCGAGTATGACTGTCATTTGCATCAACTTGGCTTTGTGCACAAGAAGCCAAGGCAAGATCCTCATGGACTGACTGAAGCACAAGCCAATAAGCAAACCTAAAGTTGTTGCTAACTGCTTGAAGATCCGCTGGATGACTGACTTTGGACGCTTGTTGTCATTTGTGATAAAACTTGTTTTTACCTTATTGATTGTGACAGTTCCAAGCGTTAGGCGTTAGTCATGATCTTGGTTTGCTGATATTTCGGCACTTTGAACTGCTATTTTTCCATAAAAATGGCAGACAAAATTCCTGAAGTAGATATAATTGAGTCCTTGATTCATCCAGTCGCGATTTTGCGTCATTTGATCACGCTCTGGTTCGATCTATCGCACAATTTTTGTGCAGCCGTTAGTCAAGCTGAAGAATCATATAAAGACTTTAATAGTTATGATGAGCTGTGTTTAAAAGAATTGTTGTTCCGACACGAATTCGGGGATAAAAATCAAATTTTTTGCAAATGATAAAGAACTTTTTGTGATCAAATAATAACAGCTATAAATAGAGAAAAAGTCAACAGGAATGAATCCAAAACTTATAAGAGAATTTTTAATTAGTTGAAGCTTCATACCAACATACAAAATTATTTTCTACATATTTCATCGGAAAGGCAGTTTTTAGTTGTAAATCTACCCCCAAATTGTTTCTTTTAGTATTTAAAATAATGAAAATTGCAGAATGATTAGTTCAAATCGTAGGTTAGATGTTCTGGTGCAGTCCAGATCAAATCCTCATTTTTTGTCAGGTTTGGGCAACTGGATGGGACTGGACGTTATCTCAAAGCAGGATCCTCTGAAAGGTTGCGAACAGTGCAATTATTCTCTTCAGTCACATTAGTCTTCAAATCGTGCCTTAAATGTTTTTAAATTCTGAACTGGGAAACTTGTTAATAGTTTGTTGAGTAACGGATGAAAATACTTCTTGCTTTGGCATCGTGATACTGATTGAAGGGAGAGATAGTGCTGATAGGGAAAATTCTCTTTAAGCAATCTTACTTACGATGTTCAAATCCGTGCCCCGTTTAAATTTTTGATCACTCTCGTATGTTATCTATTTTAAAGTGTTTATTGCTTCCCTTGCTTTTACAAACAATTATAAAACTTTGTTCTATTGCATCTACTCAAAAAGCCTTCTGGGTTTTAGCCATCGGTCCAGTACATTAAAAATAAAAATATAAAAATAAAATGGCGTTCATCAGCAATTAGTCCAAATATTTATTAAGCATGCAGCCACATCACTGCATTAGTAATATCTTTCATTATGGAAAATCGGTTTTAAGTATTTCATGACGTCAATCTATTAAGAAGTTATCTCGATATCTAATTAAACTAAATTACGTCATTTCAGTCCATAGTAGTTTTATTCTCTTCTTTTGGAGACGCTTTTGGCTATTAATTCCACACAGTGATAGTCATGTAACAAGCTTATATGAACGTCTGTAATATTAATAATTTAAATGTGTACTAATTGGGAGATATAACTTGTGCCTACATTCGGTTTCAAAA
The DNA here is from genome assembly GCA_036346155.1 of Sinelater perroti. Classification (NCBI taxonomy): domain Eukaryota; kingdom Metazoa; phylum Arthropoda; class Insecta; order Coleoptera; family Elateridae; genus Sinelater; species Sinelater perroti. Next base: position 16,088,976 of record JARFIY010000254.1, on the reverse strand, counting down.
TAAATTTTAATGTTTATCAATTTTTTTGGTAAATGTAAATTTTTAGTTTTCGATGTAGTAATGTTTACCTAATGCAACTTTGTACGTAGTTTTCAATTGTCATAATTATGTTTGGGCGCATTTGTTTGAGATCTCTCGCTTAATACCAATATTTTTTTAGTACCTTATAAATTTCTAGATTATATTAATCTTATTATTATAAGTAGTTGGCAAGTTCGGTGCTAATGATTAAACTCTATGTGGTATAAAACACTACATCGAGTAAATGAACGGCAAAGTAACTAAAGCTAAATTGAAAAAATATTAGGTAATTGAAAAACGTCATGTGTCTATTTTTGACAAAAACGAAGCAAAAAGGCAAGTCTAACTGATATAAAAGTGGTATGTAAATCGACAGTACGTAGCTTTGTCAAGATTAACTTATTTCTCTGGACACCCAAGCACTGTTCATCAGACCCACAGAATTATTAAAATAGACTATGAGACGGTATTCGAAAACGGTTCAACCGCGACATACAGAACAAACCTATGATGTTTCTCAAAAAGTGTCTTCATGAAGTAAAAAGTAAGCAATTTCTGAAAAAGCGCAAACGATCAAAGCGTAATCAGGAGTAGCAAAAACCTGAATGGAACTGTGCGGGCGAGAAAGTTTCAAAAAATGTGAAATTTAAGTGCATAAGTAAGCATTTAAAGTATGCTCGATGGTAACCAAAGAAAGTCAGGTCCACTAGAAGACATCAATAAAGTCAAACAAACACCTTATGAAAAATCCAAATCCTTTTATCAGAAATCAGATAATGAAGAAAGACCGAGAACTTTTGCATGCAAGATCCAGTTCATCAGCCATTGAGTGAGAAAGACAATGATTGTCCACCATATTCTGCTAACTTAAACATTTATGATTATTCATTATGGGATTTAACCAAGAACACTGTACATTTATTCCGGGAGAAAAAGGCTGAAAGTCGTTGATTCCAGGAGGCCAAAAACGTATGATGCCTGGATGATTTGTGGTGCAAGACAATATCCTTTTTGCCTTTTGGAGATTTTGTACAAATTGCTGGGTCCAATCTTGGTAATTGCGAGCAGGACGCGCTTGAATTAATTTTGCATTACAGGATCACTTCGCAGCAGATGAGACCTTTGGAATCCCATCACACAAAGAGCACAGTTTTTTGGTTGTTTGCGGCGATTTTCTATGGCGCCTCTGCGATCTTTCACGTTTTACTTTATCGTAGACATCAATTTTTGTGCCCTGTCACTGTCTGCTTAACAAAGGGGCCGCCTTCGTAGCGGTTCTGCACTGAGTAGCGGCTAAATTGACTTCGGTTAATTGATGCAGCACCGAAATGTTGAGCCAACGTTATTTCAAGATCTCTCGAGTGGCAAAACAATATCTTGTGCTGATCGAAACAAATTTTCATCGACGATGAGTGTTGAAGTTTCTAAAAGTTTGACAAACTATTTTTGGCATACAATTTCTGTCGGGACACCATGTCCGTATACCCGCCTTTGCAGCACGTTTCCCTTTTTACGATAATAAAATAAAGTATGTAGAAATAGACATTGTTGGTTTGATTTTTACAGCCACTCCATACATACAATAGGAAAGTTAGACACACTCACATTTAAAGGAAGATTAAGCAAAAAATTCTATAGAAATAATTGAAATAAACCCAATAGTAAGGTTTGCCTATGACTAACAATAAGTTTCCTTTAGGTTACTGGTAGGACAACAAAGTGAGGTAGAAAGGACTTGTCTAGATCGAAAAATACCAGATGTAAAGGTAAGTTAAGTTTTCTCAATGAGTCGGAAAATTTTGGACATATAAATATAACGAGGTTGAACAAGTTCTGTCAAATCGTTTAAGTCTTATTTTTTTTTATTTTTTTTATGATCTTCCAACGTTCTGAAAGCCGGACAGAGTTAATATTTGGAAGAGAAAACCTCTAAGTGACGTTTTATATCTTTCACAAGGAAATTTTTGGCGAAAGAAATTTTTTTCACTAGGTAAGCAAGGCAGATGTGGAATTGCATTTCATTCAAACTTTTACAGCGTTTTCTTGCTCATTAAAAGAACACTTAACAGTAATTGTTCTTAATTTGTTTAGTTGTTTACAGTATCTATCGGAGTTGATCGTTTTAACTTCCGTTTTGGGGACCAGTAATGGGTTTTTGCCTATTGCATTCAGCAAGTTCCCTGTAACTAACCTATCTAAACAGAATTGTCCTTCCGTTAATGCAGCAAATCTTAAATGGAATTGCTATTGAGCGCGTTGTGCTAAAGTTCAAAGTGCATGATTAAATGCGGCATATGCAATCTCCCTAATTGTGCACAAGGGTATCAGTGGTCAAAAATCATTCAGATTGGTTTGAATTCTACAAGTTAAAAGTTCTTTCAGGAAATTGTTCAAAACATTGATGTATAGTTTTCTACGTAGAGAAGTGTTTATAGTCATAGTTAATAATGTTTTAGACATTACTTTTTTTAAAATAATGGATTAACGAGTTTTGCAAATGGTTGATAAAATTTTCTATATTTAGCGCTTACAAATTAAGCTTTTGGCACAACAACTTAAACGTAAAGATCTAATACGAATAAGTCAAGATACATAATTGCAGAGAAAAAGTGCGTCAGACTGAATGGCGTCTTATAAAGAATATTTTGTACGCTTGGTCTCCTTTCATTATAGATTCTGAATTCAGCTCACATCTTTGATTTTTTTTATCTTTCTAAAGATGAAAGCAAATTAAATATGCAAGGAGCACACAGCTTCTTGTAGGTAGTTGTGCCTGAGGGAATTCTCTCCATAGGGTGTCTCGCACTACCGCTTTATTAGCCAGTATCATACTGTCAGTTGTGCAATGGATTATTTCTAAGAAAAGACTTAAGGCACAATTTCGAATTAATACTCTCAAGAAGACTCTAGCATATTTGTAGAAAAAATAATTTTTGAAAGGATGAGAAGCAGTTGTGAGACAGAAAAATATTTGTACTGTTTGTGGCTTTTTCGAAAATAACCAACGATTAACGGCTTCTAAAGTTGCTCCTAAGTTCGGAATTGCTCTGGACTATACTAAGGCACCTTCTCTACGATTCGGATTCATCGCCTGGTAATTATTTTTTGTTTGGACCACTTAGAAAAGAAGATAGAGATTTGAAGGAAATGCAGTTTATGCGCTGATGACTGGATAAAAAACTATCTATCCGTTAAGAAAGAATATCTTTATATGTTTGTTCTTTTTCTTCAATAAATTAACGAGTCTATACCCGAGCCGAACAATTTAGATGTTTCATACTCAATAATTTTTTAAAAATAATTTTGCCATTGGAAACGGTTACATAAATATTCACTTAATCACATATAGTACCTATTATTAATCTGAAATCAAAACCAGTGATGTTGATCGTTATTCGACAACATTTAAAATAAAATTTGAAACAATAATTTTGTTTTCTAAGGAAAGGGGTCTCAGTCCCTAGCAATATTCAAACTCCCACCGAAGAGTAGAGAGTGCTAAGGAGCTCTGGCTGCCGAAGACAGAAACATAGTTACTCAGAAGCACATACAATATGCAAACACTGATAGAAGACGGCATGTTAACAGAATTAGAATGATATTAAAGCAGATATTATTGAGATAAGATTTAATGGCGAACAATGACTTAATTCAAGACATATGGTGTTTTATAAAGAACAAGAAGAACAATAAGTATAAATGTAATGCATTAGAACTGTCGCGTATCACACAATATGTAAAATACAAATATCGACAAAATGTATGCTTAAAATAATAGAAGTTTAAGAAAATCCCACGAAATGTTTACTAATTATAGCGGATTTTGGTAACATAGAGATAGGAAAAAGAAATGAAAGAGGAGATATGTTAATACCTTTTTTTTACCAACATCAAATGTGTGCTATAAATGCTTTCTTTAAAAAGAAAGCTCAAAACAAGTAGATGTGGATGAGTCCTGATAAAAGAATAAAGAGAACGACTTTATTATAACAGCACACAAAAATAGGGTTAACGCTGTATTAGTACTGAATAAACTAAAAAATACGAAAAGCGAGCACAACTTAGTGAAAAGGAAAGTAGTCATCAATACCAGAAATAAAAGTACAAGGAAATAAAATTACTAAATAGATGGATAAAAGATAACCACATAAGAGCGAACAAGAAATAATATAAAGTGCAAGTAAGTAAAAAACTAATAGAACTAGCAATAAACCTAGATAACCTAGAAGAATTGAACAAAACAGTAATAATAGCAATCTAAGGTCTCATGTAACAAGGTGCACTACAAATAGAGATATCAAGATTTCCAATCATACAAATAGATTAATAGAAGAAACAAGAAAATTTACTAAATAATGCAATAGAAAAGAAATGAAAAAGGAGATACAATTACAGCACCATTAAAAGCCTTGATTATAAGTCAAAATAAGATCCTCGCAAGAGTAGAAGACTATCAGAGTAGGCGTTTTTTTTTTGTAATGGTTACAGTACTCAAGACAATTTGCAACTACTACGAAGCCTAACAGAAAATTGTGTCGCCTTTATAGATTATGAAAATGCGTTAAATTCAGTAGAACATTGGGCTATGATAAAATCTATAGAATAGCAAAGCTGATTCCAGGTACAACAGTGGAGAGATATTGAACCGTTTACGATTTGCGGATGACATCCTACTAGTTTACAAAAAATGGCTACAGATATAGATAGAAAAGCAAAAAAATGTTTAAATATAAACAAGATAATGATAATCTTAGTAGAACAAGGAATTGATATACAGTTTTAGAACGAAGCTATAGAAATAGTTGACCTTTGGTGTTATCTTTGGCAAGTTATTACACTAGCGTCAGACAGTCAGGCAAAAAATAAATAGAAAGATAAATCTGGGTTGAACCGCACTTGGAAGATTCTACAAAGCAAAATTGGCCAAAAACTAAAAACTAAGATTATTCAACCAAAACATACTCTCTGTGCTAACGCAGCAAAAACATACAATTAAGGATAGCACAAAAATCAATGGAATGCAAAATGCCAGGAATAGCCATAAAAGATAAAATCACATACATAAGGATAAGGCGAAAGACAAAAGTAGATGATGCGCATTGTAAAAATAGAAGATACTAGCTGGACCAAAAATGGGGAAAACAAAGAAAGGTTCCCGCTAAGGTAGACAGGCGACATAAAAAGCTGATTACAATTGGTTGCAGAAAGCGCAGAATAGAGAGCAATGGTAAACACTTGAAAAGGCCTACATTCGACAATGGATAGGTATAGACGATGACGGTGAAGGCGAGCGCAAATAATTAAATGGAATGGCAATTACCAAAGCGTTGGCCAAAAACTGTTTATGAGGCTAAATCAATATGTTTCTACTTACACAGATATTTTTCTTTGCCTCTTCCTAAAAACTAACACACTAAGGAAAAAATTTCGCTAGAGCTCAACAATTTATACAGTTCTGATTATATTCTACTAGTCAAAATATGCCAATAACCATTAACTAAAAATCAGTTATATGTGAAAAGCATTCATAACTCAATTAGGCTAAAAAATGCATCATAAAAACATTTGTGAATTTTAGAACTAAATTTAGACTCCTTAAAATTAAATAAGTGACGCTAATAATTAAACAAGAATTTAGGAATTTTTAGGGGCGTGTCTGAAGTGATTGTGCATCAGGTGGTAGAAAATGAATATCCGAATAAGCAGGTGGTGAAGGTTATCAAGCTGAAGTGTTTCACTGACGTGCGCAAGGAAAAAGGTGCTGTGAATGGAAGAGATTCAGTGCGAGCGTCACAATGAAAGTCTTAAAGTGGAGCACAAGGTCGGTTGACAGCGCAACAACAAACATGGGGGCTTTAAGTGCTCGGCAGGGGACCGCCACTTTCCGCCGGCCCGCTGGCGGCCCCGGCTAGAATTCGAGGTTTACCTTGGCGTCGGTGGCCATGGCGGCGGGGCGGCCGCGCGATCACAGCTCACGGTTGCTTCAGGAGGTCTGGAAGCCCCTGGAAGCGCGCCCGCGACTCCGACCGGGTGTTCCGCGTGCAAAGCGCCGAGCGCTGGAGGTACATAGTCGAAATCGCGGCTGCAATTCAGCCGATGGGGTCAATTAGTACGGCAGAGTGGGTGCGGAAGAAGAAATTAAAACGCCGCACGAAGGGTGTTCAATGAGCAAGCATGACCTACAGCTGGGCGCGCTACTGCGCGTTTCCACCGGCTTTCGGCAGGCCGCCCGGCTGGCCCCCGGCACGTGGATCGGACACCTGGGGGTCGATTTGTCTTCTGCGGCCGAAGTTGAAAAAGAGCGAAATGAAAATACTCACAACTAAAAATGGGACTTTCCTCTCGCTTTTGGTTTCCACTACTGCTGCCTTTCCGGCTTCAAAGCAGACGCCATTGATTGTCCAATTTTAACAGGTCGCCAACCGGTTTAGATGGCTTTAGTTTAAAAACTCATTAGGACAAATATTTTTTTAATAGCAAAAACATTTTCACACCTTCTGAAACCCACACTGCCTACTTACATTTTTTTGTTTTAATGTAATGTGCTGATTTGCATAATATTCTTGTACATAAAGCTAACGACCAATTGAAAATTACTGGCAAAAACTCCACACTAACAAGTTTTTAACTAACATGAGGTTAACAACAGTAAGAAACTGTTAATCTTGTTAACGTAAATTCGCGGTAACAATTTATTTCAATATTCACTTCGATGCTTCTTGGTTGTTGAACAGAATCTTTATTTCAGCAATTATTTTTATAATTTTTATATGGTTTAAATAAATTTTATTGGATATAGAGGATATGCAAAATAAAATAAATAACTGATAATTTACGAAGTTTTGTTTTTAATTCTTTTGTATGAAAATTAGTTTTTCAAACTTTGGATCGCATATGGAGAAACTGCCTCAAATACAAAATGTCACTCCTATAAATATCAGACTACATCAAATTTATACTATATCTCTTCATAGAATTTTACATCCTCAGTTAAAATTCGCAGTCTTCCATCAAAAACATACATGCAGGGGTCCCTCAACACAGCAGACCGGGGCCAATCTTTTTCAACATTTTTATGCGAGACTTCCTCATTATTAACGCTGACGTTATAATGTTTACAGATGACATAGCCATATTAATCAAAGATGAAGATCTGGAAATGGGAGCTTCTAAGCTACAAGATGCTACTAATATACTAAGCATATAGTTCAAGCAATGAAATTTATTTATCAACTATTCCAAATGTGCCACTAAGATCTTTACACTGAGACGAATTAATAACTCATCTGAGATCTCAATTAAAAACTAAGAAAACTGAACGAAGAACACAAAAGATTAATCCGATTACAACTTTGCAAACCAAATTTATCATTATCCAATCACTTGTGCTCTCGCTAGTCATCTACAGGTGTGTAGTTTTCGGCAATACATCCGAAACCAAACTTCATTAAATGCAGGTATGTCAAAAATTCTTAGAATTGGTTTATCACCAATTAGCAACCACACTACAAATTGAGCATTTACACATTCTAAAGCTTGTTAAAAAATTCTATGGCAATGTCACTAACTGTAGTGATACTACACACCAGGCCAACAAGAAATCGCAAGGTAGCACAAGACATCTAAATGATGATGGTTAAGTGATCAAATAAAACCTACCTACTGGTCCCATATAATATATTAAATAACAATAGTAAACTGTTTAAGTAGAAATAATTATCGTTTATATTATTTAATGTAAATTTCTATCAATGTCTTGTATAACAGTATATACTGTTGAGCAGGCAAAATCCTGGATTTTGAAATTGCTCTATTTAATTTCCTAAAAATTAATGAAAAGACCTTTCAAATTGAACAATAACAAATTGTTTTACTTAAGAGTGGGCATTTTGGTTAAAAGTTATTTCCGGACATAGGCTTCCTTCATCATTTAGAATAAAAATGATCGTTATTTCCTCAAAATTCCGGTTGTACCACAGACTGAAATGTTCCACGTGATGCCTCTAGATGGCGTTGATTGAACGCATAGAAGAAAAGATAGTGAGCCATTTATGCTGCAAATGAAGTTGTGGACAAAGCGGATACAGACAACCACGGGCAGCAATGGACGGAGTGCTTTCTTTGGAAGATAGAAGTTACCGCTTTGGACATAAGAAAGTTCTAGGGCTCTTCTTCATACTTTCGATTTTTATTTTCTTAGGGTATGACCTGATATTTTCTTTTTCTGGTTTTCTCTTTTACATCATTCATCCCGTTTTTCCCCATATTGGGTATTGACTCCAGTCACCAAATTTTAAAATTGACTGTAGATACCTATTTACGGCGGCTTGTAACTTATCATGTATTAACTTAAGAGCAGATATGTTTAGGGACTGTACAACAGCACTGCTATTGCAGTAGCGTTAAATACATTTACTTGTAGTTTTTAAAGTCCTCCAAGGTCACATTAAATTCTTCTATTATGGTTTACATAAAACATTATTTAATACAATTATTGTATAAATAGGATAGGCAATAATATACAGTTCTGCCATGTCCCTATTTTGGACTGAAACTTTGATGGTAACGTCCCATCATAAGACGCTCTGCAAGAATAGCCTCCTTGATAACATTTATTAGTTTTAGCAAGCTTAATTATTTAAAGCACATTTTAGAGAATAAAGCCCTTTCAAAATTTAATAAGGTTAGATGCAATAGCAATTAAAATCCCATAGATGGCAAGAATAGTAATGAGAAAAGAAAAACAGAAGGCGTCTATCAAATGCGCGTACACATTATTCAGTGTATTCGATGGACTAGTGACTGCAATATATCTGTTCTTCAAGACGCCCAATATCAATATTCAGGAAAATCGTGGATACAGTATAAATCATGCAAGGTACTTGAAGGACAAGAAGTTAAGCTTTATGTTCTATATATGATGGAAAAATAGACCAGATTATAAACAATAAATGAAGCTACAAAACGTTATGCAATGTTGTAGACCTCCAATATACACCCTTCTGCAAAAGCGTTGTCATCGATTGAAAGCAACTATAGCAGATAAGTGCGCAAGGTGCAATCATCTGCGTTTGGGTAAAAAGCGACTGGATGGCGGAAAAGAATCACCGGTCTATAGAATAAAAGCACATTGGAAGCTCTAGTCTCGAGGAACCACGATCGCAATTGTATATTTCGAAAAAATCTAATTGTTTTTTTTCTTAGTCGGAAACATCACGGAATACCAAAAGTTAAGAAATATGTGAAAATAAAAGATATCTGGTTATTGTTACAAGAAAAATTTCTATAAACAGAAATTTATATATAGTATGATGGTTAGAATATACTTAAAAATAAGGAAAGTTTCTATTTAGCACACTTTTACTTCGTGTGGAGGTTACCTCAAAAAAGTTTGGAGCATTTCAAATAACCACCAAAGCAGTACTACGACGCTTCAATAAAGGAATAGAACTGCAATATTTAACCATGAAATGCTCGATTTAATAATTCAAGAAAAATGAGAAGAAAAAACGCGACCCAGATCATCGTAGAACATGGGTGAATGCTACTTTAACAATTAAAAGAAAAACGAATTTCTTGTTGCTATTTTGTTTATAACTACAAACCAAAATATAGATGCTTTCATTCGCGGTTAATAATATATCTAATCGGTAAAAATTAAAAATGTGCGTTTTGTATACAAATATTTTAAATACGCAAACGGAGTTTAAAGTATTAGATATTAAACAGAAGGTGTCTAAAAAAGAGAACTTGGTGTGGAGAAATAGAACAGACCAAAAAGAGTAACTTTTGAACGTGAACCAAAAATTGATTCGAGAGTCACTTAAAAACTGTTTACAGAAAGTGGTTGGTCATTCAGTGCTAGAATCATGAGAGAAAGGCACGGAAAAGGAGGTCTAAAAGGCTGAAACGCCAGGAAGAAGTCATGATTCTCGAAAGAGACCAAAAAATCGTTTACAGTGGGCTTTACAACAGCTACAACTGACAGAGGAAAACTGGACAAATATTCTGTGGTCGATAAGTTTAACTTTGATTACATCGTAACCACAGGTCTGTTGCAGGTGTAAGAAAATTTTGACAATTGTTCGAATGTTTGATACTCCTGAAAATATTTACGTGAATCGACGAGTGCATGAAGTTTAATTTCCGTAATTAATAAATGGTGACTACAGTCAAACACGGAGAGGGCATCATGATGATTTGGGATTACAGTATAGAAAAAAATTGTTGTTTACAAAGGATGCATAAACTCAGAGCAATATATTGCTCTCTTTAATAATGAACAGACTTCCAGACTTACGATCTTTTTTTTCGGGAATTTGATTATTAAACTATATGCCTTTCTAATATATATCTTTTTTACAATAGATACACTATATGGTAATGGTAAGGCTCTAACGTCCTGCGTAACAGCACGGCCTGTAAACTGAGAGGTTAAGGCTCTCATATGTTTGCTTTCTCTGTCCGAGGCGATGTGGCAAGCACCGCGACTTAGACGACGCCATTATTACCCCTTCTTCGAGTAAACGCAGGTATTTAATTATTTTTAGTGATTGAGTAGGCAGGCGTCAGAGAGTTTCAGGAATGAACCGTAGCCCGCCCCTCAACCACAGGACCACGTTAGTGATAGATACACTATACAGCACATATTCAATGTCAATATCTTTAATAATTTAGTACTCAAGGTACTGCGCTGTTTCAGTTGGGTGAAATAATGAAGAATATGAAGATTGAACAAAAAAAGTTGATTTATTAGGTCTTTTAAAGCTGATTTGCAATAAAAAATTAGATTTTCAAAGGCAGTTCCTACTTTAAGCTTATCACGGTCTTAGTGATTTTAACACTTACTAACCCTTTAGTTAAAAAATTTATTATCACACTCTACGTATTTGGAATACAACTACAAAGATTTGTAGCCAGTCCTGCAATGTTTCTGCTCTCATAATGGGGAGAGTGTTGAGGCTTGTAATTAGATTAATGACTAGTGGCATCCGCGTTTCAGCGATCGCCATAAGAAAGAAAACTATTTTCTCAAGAATTAGTATTACTATCGCTCAGGATAACAGCATTTAGGAGTTATCTCTAGATTTTTGGACCGCAGATCTCCACGTCCTCAGGCAAATCAATAAGATTATTAATACAAACTGCGAGAAGAATGGAATGTTATTACATATATTTTGGCCCCGGCAGTAACTTTCCAATGCACAGCCTTTTGCAAAGGTATCGTCGTCTGACTGAAAGTAATTATAGATGAGTGCTAAAAGTGCATCAACTTGCGTTTGGGTAAAAGGTGGGTGGATGCTCGCTCGTTTGGGACATTAGATCCGGGGCGGCGTTAGGACTTTTTAAATATTTTTTTAAATTTTTATTAAGTCTTATGTTTAGGCAGCTACAATGAAAACTTGCTTAAGGCTAAAACTGTTGCTATTTTTGCTTCAAAACACTAACAAATAACATGTAGTGGAACCAAACACTGACGCTCGAATTTAAATTGTACTCATTTTTGTTTGTTTTTTTTACTTTGTGACATTTATTTAAAAAAACAAGTCTTTAATAAATAAAAAATCGTTTACATGTTTTTGGTAAAAGGTTCATTATTTTAATACTGTTTAATACAATGTTACTAATATTTAGAAGAGAGTTTATGGTTTAGCTTTATAATAAATAAATAAATGGACTTCGTATGATTATTTAAAAGCGTTATTTGCACTAGAAAACTTTTTAACTGAGTTTATTAGTAAAGCTTTGTCGTCTTAGAAGAATGAATAAAAATTTTTGCTACATTAATTCAAAATTAACTTTGTTTCTCCGATGTCTCAAAAGATTAGCTAGGTTGAGATCTGATTTTTTGTTGAGCAAATTTATAAATTGACAATATGATATACATGAAACATATCAGTAGTGGGATACCATTAAAAAGTTTTTTATAATTTTTTTGTCAAAATACTCGAGAAGATACATTTAGTTTAAATTATAGTTTCAAATACAGTTTTATTTGAATACTTCTACGAGTCGGATTATTAAGTATTTGCCATACCGTGCCTCTGGTCGTCTTAAAAAAAAACTTGTGCGAGAGGTTGATTTACGTGGGCTGGACACCAAAAATTGTAGAAAAATTTAGATATTTTAGGTAATAACAAAAAAGAAAAGACCAACTGGAAAACAATAATCAAAAATGGAAGATTATTTGGCGACAAAAAAAAACAGAAAAAATGAATGAGTGACAAAGAAATGAAAGATTTGTTTGTAAGAAGACATAGACAAAATGAGAAATTAAAAATAAAGTTGTATGATCGCTTGGAACCGCAAAAGTTTCTCTAGTTTAATTCAAGGCAGCTTACTGAAAGCAAAAGATCTCCGCATGGAAATTGCTATCTAACAATAATTTGTATAAAACTCTTTAAATGATCCTACCGCATTACAGTGAATAGACTTGGAAGGAAAATATTTTTATTTAAGTCAGAGAGCGATGGCACTAAAGTCAAACACCATCAGATAGAAGCACATACAACTAATTAGTCAGCAAACTTAAGTCCAAGTTAAAGGTTTGTATCAATTCATTCCAAATTACGTCTCTAATCTCAACAGATACAATTCTATTTGGTGTCGGTGCAAAGTAAAGCTAAAACCAGTGCAAAGCAATCCCCTAATCCCCAAAGAAGCTTCTACACTCGACCCATGAGCACACAGCAACAAAGAAAATGCTGAACTCTTTGCTGAACATCTTGCTGAAGTTTTTAAGCCAAACAATGCCGGACTAGACCAAGAAATATCTGAATATTTAAAACAGTATACTACTGGTTCCTTAAAATTAGTAGCTTCTAAAATCAGCAAATCGCCTGGAACTGACCAAATAATACCAAAAATGCCAAAGAAACTTACAAAAAAAGTATTGTAATGCTAACCTATTTGCTTAATGCTATTTTAGGTCTCGAATAATTAAAATAGCTAAAGTAATAATTACAGTCAAATCTAACAAAAATCCAAATTCTGTGTCCCTTTATAGGCTAATAAGCCTTTACCTAGCATATCTAAATTTCTAAAAAAATTAATATAGTCCTTGACTACCAGTGTGGATTCCGTCAAACCGCTTAACGGTCTAAGTGTCGTTGCGTTGTTCAGGAACAAAATCTTTCAAGATAAAAAACTTTTTACTTCTGGATTTAGGACATCAGTTCTTTAAATCGTATTTAAGCAACTGACAATTCAAAACCAAGGCTAACGGCGGGTATTCAAACGGCTTTACAATTAAATCGGAGTGCCTCAGGGTTGTGTATTAAGCCCATTACTTTACACATTGTATATACTTGCGTTGGCTCCTCACCAGAAAAGTTCACGTACTGCCAAAAGGACACGCAACATTTAGATCCTATGCTTAAGTAAAATTTCGATTAATGATTAATAGAGTTTAAAAAAATCAGGAAAGGTTAGTGAAGAAAAATAACTTAAGCGCTAAAAATATTGATTGGCTACTACTATTGGAATTAAATAAACCCAGCAGTTGCGTTGCTTCATTTCTTAAATATTCATACCATTAATTTGTAAATAAAGTAGCCACATCATGCAGTCGCTATTTTAGATTTTTTTATCGTTATGGGGAAAATTGAATTACTATTGCAGAATAAAAAAGCACTTAATTAGATGTTTATAAGATAGTAATGTACTATCATAGTTTATCTTGCAGTTAGCGTTTCCTTTTAGTCATTAATGCACTGGCGCCAGCACACAGGAAACATAAGTCAGGGAGTTTGGGAATAACCAAAACAATTCCACATTACTTCAAACTTTACATAAAAATTTAATTATGTTGTTTATTTTAATATTGTACATTAAATTTGATGTTGGTATAATGTTTATAATTGGCACTAATTATTGTATTTTGGGTAAAGTCGGTAACTGAACGACCTTGTACGATATTAATCGGTAAACGACATGATAACTCTAACGATTGCTGCAAATTAGGCTGTTGATATGCCTATCTTTATTATATAAGAGTAATAGATGTGTTCATATCTGAATTAATGCTGACGACATCACTATTTTTACCCAAAATAAAAACCTTTACGCGGCTATTGAAAGTCTATAGATGACAGCTAACACACTTAATAAATGGTGCATCACTCTCAACTCAACTAAATGTACAACTGGGATTTCCACATTTGGAAGAATCCAGGAACACCGCAGTATCTGCATATCCTGTATGCTACATAATTCGTTGGACTCCTAAAACTAAAGCTGTGAAATATCTAGGAGTTTATTTGGACACCAGACTAATTTGGAGACATTTCATTAATATGAAACTTGACTAAGGATATAATCGGCTAAGTTTATTATATCCACTAATTAACAGAAATACCCCATTGAGAATTGAATGTACTTTGCTGCTATACAAATCGCTTCTTCGACCAGTTATAACGTATGCTTGCCAGGTATGGAGTACGAAATTCAAAACTAATTACAAAAAGCTACAGATATTTCAAAGTAAGATCTTTGGCATCTCGACAAATGCTCAATGGTATATACATACCAAACAAATCCACCACGAATTGGAAATATGCACCATTAAAGAATTTGTTCGGAGAACAACGAAAAAACACGTAACTAAACTTTACACAAGCAATAATAGTATTGTGAAACAACTAGATAAGAATATCCACACCCGTCTCAAGCGGAGATTACCCCAAGACATACCAAGTTCCGAAGGCGACAGCGGTACTGAAAGTGAGTGAAGAGTGATCAATTTGAGGGACTCGTGGCCTCACATGACATTCTAGTCACCTTTCAAAAAAATGCTCTCAAAACCATTTAACATTTGTTAAGCGTTGAGCTGGTTACCGGAGTAAGAAAGGGGTATGTGCAACTTACGAGGCTTTCGGAATTCGGCTTAGCACTCCTGGGCACAAAGAACAGCTTGGCGAAGTAGCGCCCGCACAGCTTCATCATGGCGGCCGAAACACAAGGATAAAAACTGCCGAATAATGGGAAAATGGCTTTTATACGGCTTATCGGAAGCGCGACCGCAGCTTCCGCAAAAAGTCTGCCGGGAGCAGCCGCCACGCAATGGCGCGCGCTGCTTCCCCAGAAAAGTTGCAGCAAGCGGCACAGGTCTTTCTTCAGCCAAAATCCAGTGACAAATGCGCGTTTTGCAAGTCAAATCCGCACGTACGCAAACTTTGCACTTGATTTATGCAAGCAGCTCGCAGCCGACACATCGTGGCGAGCTTTAGGGTTGAGGAAGGCGACAATTGCTTATTAGCGCAGCTGTAACCCGGGGACTACGATAAACAGCTTTTCGAAAATTCAAAGTTGCAAAATGCTCCGAAAAAGCAAGACTGAGCCTGTTAGAATGCTACAATTAACCATCAAGAATTGATCGCCAGTAATATCGTTCGAAGAACTTTGGTAAATACAAATTTCGAAAAAAGAACAACAAGGAATAGAGGAAAATAAAGATATCAAAAATTTAGAATAGATCAATCAGGTAACAAACAAAAAAAGCCGAGGAGATTCAGTGCATTTGTTACTAAAAAAAAAACGATTTAAAACTACTAGTTAATTGCGCTTTAATTTCCAGGTCACCCATAGATCTTTTAGGAGTTTGAACGGTTAGCTTTTTCATATTTTTGCCGACCTTATTATTATAATATTGTTATAATTAACAAATAAAGTAGTTAAAATAATTAGCGCCGAATTTTAACATAGTCTATTAGGTAAAATTAAATTTATGGTACACTTCAGTATTCTACCTTGTTGATAATTCATCTTTCAAAAAAAGCACGTCAAATATTAGTAATGTTAATTTAACTCGACATAACCAAATATTTCAATAAAGCCCTGCTCTATTTTACTATCAAAAAGCCAAAGAAACCAAAAACATGAAAAAAAACATAATTTTGGATTAAAAATAAATACGTACCATGTTAATTAAGCACTGATACGACATTTTGACAGCAGTCTACTAGGCAGCCACCAATTGAACAATATCGGGAGATTTTGAGAAATGCCTTTGGTACCCGTACGAAGCCACATTTATGTGAAACTAGCAGCCGGTGGCGGACAGTCCATAGACCAGAATCCACGGTTGTATTTTTGACGAACCGTGCGACTTGTGCAAGTAGGTAATGAGCTTAACGCTTGACGCAATAACTGTCCTTATTGTAATCGTCTGTAGCGTTTATAAAATTACAGGCTCCAAATTTGCATAATATTTACGCTTATACAGCGCAGGTATTGGAAAAAGATACGATCAAGAGTCGTTAGCTCCACTTAGCTGATTAATTTCATACGTAGTTGTTTTCGAACGCTATATTTGGTAATAACCTAAAAAAATTAAGCATGAAGTCCAGTTTTTACACAAAAACCAGATGGTACACGCCTGTCGAACTTTTCTTAATTGCTCGATTAGAATGACGTCCTTTGGGTTATCACATTGAAAGAAGAATTAATTTGTTTTTAGTCTGGAACTATGATATGACGATATATACATTTTATATATAATTGGCTAACACTGTAATTTTGAGACCGGATAAAAACCTAAAAGGCCAATTAAAATCCATGATATGCACATTTGTAGTCTACGATTGTTAGCATTATAGACTAATAAATCGTTGTCAATATTTTACACTCACGCTTGTAATTTCTCCTTATATAGTTTTGACTCTTAAATCTCCCTGAATTATTTCGATCGACATAAACTAAAGTGCGCTAAATATAGTTCTTGAGATTTAAGATTGAAATTTTTAAAGATTTCTAAATTCGAGTTTAATGCCTTCCCCCCCAAATTGAGACTTTCTTCGGTGCCCCATTGTAGTTTGATAAAATTTAAGCCCAGTTTCTTGCATTTGGTCAAGACATGTGAAGGCAGGATTGCAGTATCACAGGCATATGTAGCTGTTAATATATTCCGTGCAGTTGGTATGGGAGTAGGACCGATAACATTTCCTTGCGGGACTCTCAAATGTATAGTGAGATCTGAAACTACCTCTTGATACTTCTCTTGAAAATATCTGCCGCTTAAATATAACTTCAAAAGTTGCTTAATCTTCAAGAGCAAGCTTATGTGCCAGAGCCTATCGGAAATCTGAGATATATCAAGGAAAGCGGCTGAAGAGTAGTCCCTTCTCTCAAATTATTGGTTAATTTTTTCTACAATCCCGCATATTTGTTCAGGTGTAGAAACTTAAACTGGTAATCAGGCATTGCTTGAGATTCTTCAAGAAGAGGTTTTAGTCGCTCGAGTGCACAACAAAATATGTAACAGTCTAAGAGGGAACTAAGAAATACACCACTCTCAAAACAACATTACATATAGCCGTAATTAGTTTTAATATCTTAAACGACAGTTCTTTCAAGTAATATCTGTAATAAGGTCAGACTCTGGAGTGATAGGTAGCTTCTGTGAGGAAATGCTTTCGAAATGTCTCTCTCTAGTTTGGTCAGCAAGTGTCCTGTTGTTTCGCTATATTCTTCTAAGTCTTTTGTTATATTTTCCTTTATCTGCTCAGACGTACACTCCCAATTAGTATTTATCTATGTTTTCTTTTATTCTAGGGGGAATGTTTAAGTTAGCTTTCCAATCTTCACTTTTATTGCATATGTTGATGGTCTTTCTTGATAATAAACTTGTAAATTTAATGAGATTAACACAGGCACATGATCGGATAATATGATCATCTTACAAATTAGATCTGGTGTTTTACGCCTCTGTGTCGTCTAATAAGTAGGCTTCCCTGTAGAGACATAACCGCAGTTGGTTCATAACCTTAACAGCTCCCTCCCTTTAGTATATGTTATTCTTAATCAGGGCCGTCGAAAGCCAACGCTTGGCACAGGAAATTTTTTCCTAAAATACTTTTTTTAAAATACCTTTATGAGTTATTGATATCTAAAAAGTGTTATATAATATTAAACTAGAAGTAAAAATTACTTTTTTCAGATATTACATTTCATACATCAAACCAATATAAATTGTTATATTGTGTGCCAATGCACAAGCGGTGAGCATACAATGTCTATCCAGCCGTGTTAACAAAATTAAAATACGGCTGCAATGTAATCTGTCAGCTTATGAGAGTAAACGCATGCGTAAACGAGGACGACAATACCCCGATGACAGCGCATGTAGTGTGTAATCGTAGCATTTGTAGTGACTTAGAGAATAAAACAGCAGATTTGCATCTAATTTTATGGGCAAAGCTGAAACATGCGTTTATAGAAATTATTCCACTGATTTCGAAGGCGTAAATAAAGATATGGAACAAATAATTCAGAGATGATAGATATTAAAGTGTTCTACAATTTAGAAGACCGACAATGAACAGAACACCAAAAATGAAGTATTTCTATCACACTTTGTCATAGATGAATAAGAGTTGTCACTTTTAATGTTAGCGGAGTAAATGTAAACCGGACAACAAATTATCTTACTATTGAGTATCAATATATACTCTTCAAAAGTTTCTTTCACTATTTACATGCAACTGCATTACATGACAACGTTTATATAAACATCAAATCTTATCTCTCATTCTTTTTAGCCACCATGTCTAGTTATCCTAGAATATGTTTTATTTGCAACGAAGCCTAGACACATACGTTATTTAGTATATTTTAAATATTTTACCGTCACCATTAGTTATTTAACGCAAAAATTGATTTTATACGACTTTGCTATTTCTGGAATACTAATAATTTTATAATTTGAACAGATCATGCCTTTGCAGTGTTCTATTTTTTGAAAATAAGCTGAAATTTAATGCGACCCATATGTCCATGGTTCTGAGAAATACCCTCATTATAATGATAAAGAAAGGAGAAATTGAAGCTGACAGTAGCTACCCAGATCAAGAAATGCTTTGAGTGCACAAACTGAAGATAACGGTTTGTGCAGGAAGAATCAAAATAATCAGGATGTAAAAAAAGAATTTGATACAACTTAGCAACGTCTAAATTTTGTTCGTTAAGTATAATAAATATTAAGTTATTTATAAATGTAAATGTGAAAAAAATGTCGGAAATTTATAAACTTTTTCTTATAGACGCTATAATTGCTCCATTGGTAAAAAAATAATATTTTTATTGATTAACTAAAGATTTACATCACAACATTTCTATAAAGAAAGTAAGGCAACTGGCATTTTATCTAAAATAAAACTACAGATACGACAGACCAATTTTACTAAAACTTGCCCTGGCGAAAACAATTTGAATTCCATCGGTATATTCTAAATAAGCCGTACAAGTATGGAATTACATTTCACAAGCTACGTTTGTCAAAGAGATATACATTAAATTTTTTAATTTATTTAGTAAAGGCAATGCCTTTAATGGCAAGGGGCACTTTTATGTTGTTACTATACAGCTAAAAAACTATTTTGCCATGTGAAACTTTACTAAGCAACAGGAAAAGAATTTCTGGGGAAACAATCAAATAAAATAAAAATAATTAGAATTCTGAAATGGGGATACAATAGAGAGGTTACGATGGCAACATTGTTCAGGAAATCAGTATAATAATAGAAAGTGCGATAAAGAAGCCAGACGTTATAATAAGCTGCAACTAAGGTTAAGAAGGGAGTTAATATTTTCGATCATATGAATTCCTACCATACGTTTCGTAAGACTATAAACTGGCAAAAAGCCAGCCTTGCATGCTGTCATGTTATATAGGTTTGAGCGATCTGGAAGATATATGTTGGATCGTGGGAATGTTGACCCTAAACTAGAGTCGCATACAGTATAAAAGGGCAAAGGATTGTCTTGTACAAGAGCAGCTGTTAGTGAAAAGGTGAGTTCCGCAGTGGAATAAGAAGCCGAGTGCCGGTCTCGCTGTTTTACTCTTGTTACCGCGCCATACTTAGGTAATCACCAGGTCAATTTCTTGTCCAGAATCATTTCGAGGTCGGTTGCCTCCTCCTTTTAGGGTGTCTCCCTTCTAAAAATCCGAGATTCGCTAGGTCATCCCGTCGGTGAAATTGTATTTGGTGAAGAGTTGATTCTCATATCGCACCTGTTGCACCATTCTTCCAAAAACTTTAGTCCTTCTTGAGGAATGATCTCAACAAGCTTGACACTGCCGTCATGTCGCTTGTATACTGGGCTAGCGTAATGAAGGGCGTTATTGGCATGTCTTGGACATAAAGGTTGTATAAATTTGATTTGAAACTTCCTTCTGAAAAGGAACCGAACAAGTTGGATTATCGGCAGCGGGATCAGATATAGTTTATAGGCCGATAATCTAGAGGAAATTTCTGACGTTCCAGATTTGAAAAACATGATGATGTTTGCCATATTGATATGGCTAATTTTAAGATAGAATTCTAATTATTTGAAACAAAATTTAATATATGAAGATAAGGTGGTCTGTTTTCTGTCGTGAGCAACTTATTCCTTATGCATATAGAGATATTCTATGTTTATATAACTGCATATTTAAAGGGGGTGCCTAAACTCAAAACAAAACTGTTACAGTCGAAGCAATCTAAACAAAACAAAATTTGATTTTAATTTTTATTTAGAATGTCATTATTTTATCTGCATTTCGGTGTGCTTCTTTTCCATCTCGTTAAATGGTTGTCCTATAACACTCATTGTATTGTTTTCTGTTGTTCCTCGCAGAACTTGCAAATTTTTCGATGTTGTTGTGTGACCTATACAACTGTGAGGTCGACAGAGGCGCTTGTCACAAGCGTCCGAAGATCCTGATTTCTTTGTAATACGGCACAGAAGTGGCCTATATTATCATTTACCACACATGCCAGGTAGTATTAAGAGAATCGATGTAAAGAACGGGACCTCAATTTTTTTAGTAAAGCCAATATCACATAGTTATTATATCGGTAAGACGGATAAGTGTTCAGAATTTTATTTACCAAACGTATTATTTTTAATTTGTAGAAGATTTTCTTCTGAAGATGTCCGCCGCATTGGTGGACAAAACGTTAAGAGTTTCTGAACTCCCACCACGGTCTTATAACCCGAAAACCAACCCCACGATGCACCATGATAGCACTATCTACAGACGCACCGTTTTAAGATTCTTTCATAAGGGTCGATTATACTAGCAAATTTCAAATTATTAAAAAATGTAGACAGTGACGTAATTTTTGGATACTGTAAAAGTGCGATTAACTTGTGGGGAAATTTTGCAAGTAAAACAATGTAATGCTACCAAATTTTGTATTTTCATCATAAAATAGTTTTCGACATAATGCCTTGCACACTATAACGATGTTTATGTTCATGCCTCGTTAGATTTGTAATTTCCTAAGAATCTTAATGGTACTAGAAATTCTATCTCAATATTTTTGAAGAAAATGCGATGAGATCTTAGAAGATTCGCGAACTTTGCCGTCTATGAAAAAAGGTAATTATAGTAGCAGCATCGTTTCCAGCAGAGCTACATAAACATTTACTAAATATTAAAAAAACTTTTATGTTGTTTATCAGTACGAGGTTCTGCTTTAATATATCCTTTTGA
This sequence comes from Sinelater perroti, assembly GCA_036346155.1. Lineage (NCBI taxonomy): Eukaryota > Metazoa > Arthropoda > Insecta > Coleoptera > Elateridae > Sinelater > Sinelater perroti. The sequence continues at coordinate 16,067,477 of JARFIY010000254.1, read as the reverse complement.
GTCCACATTTCATTCCGATATAAGCTTTTGTTTTTTTAATTTTGGCTGCAGTCTAAACATCCTTTTCGAAGAGTTATCTTTCCTAAAAAGATTTTCAATGGGGCTATATTATTATTTATAAAAAACTACCCGCGACCTCTGCTTTCAAAAATTAGCGCAAATAAACTTTTACCTTCTACCCCTTGAGTGTTCTAAATACCTTTATTAAAAAGCATTGTTTTTACTAAAGACAGCCAAAAGCATGGAATGTTGAAAGCACAAATACAAAACACTACATTTCTCTAACGTACAGATCGCTTAAGAACAAAGAGTTGGACTGATACCCCGATCTTATATTGAATAAGAAGACAATTTGTAGAAGGATATATTTACATTCTGATACAAAGCGGCTAATTTTTAATTACAAGACCAAAAAACGGGGAAATACGGACTAGATGCAGTAAAAAAAAATTAACCGGAATATGGTTGAAGCAATTTAAAATGGTGGTGTTGAGAGAATACAAATAATTATCACGCTAGCAGAAAAATTAATTTAAAAAGATGTTTGGTTTATTAAACCAGTCCTCTAGGTTGGAGGTAAAATCATTCAGTCAACATTCTGATATCCATAAAAATAAATATGAACGAACCGGATAGATTCAACAAACGATAAACGGAGCAAAGCACAAGGAACAGGACTATGAAAATAGGAACGTGAAATGTGCAAAGAATCTTTTCATATCAAACAATATTAATTTGGAGTTAAGAAAATATTCGGTAAAGATATATGTGGAAGTAATATTTAGACCCAGAGATAAAGGTTTTTTAAAAATAGCAATAAAGAAATGGAACTATAATAAATTCAAAACTAAGTTAGACTTCATGAGACTGCTAATCATTCTTGAAGATAAAGGGAAACTGCTACTAAAAAGACGAATACATCATAGCTTGACTAAATATTACACTTTATATTAAGCCCGAAGTTTCTTTGTAGATACTCTAGATTTCGATATGTTGCCCAAAACGTGGAATACTACGTAAGCAGTTTGAAAAATTTTGAGCCTCAACATGAAGTTGACGCTTTGAAAAATATTTGTCAGCTATTTTGGACACTTAGTTGTTGTGTGATAGTCGTTTGCATCAGTCGATGTCAGTGCTTTTGTAAAAATAGAAAAAATCGAATACCGTGCCGTAATTAAGTACTTGAATTTGAAAGGCAATACGCATATGCAAATTAAAGCCGAGTTAGACGCAGTTTACGGGGACTGTGCCCCATCACTTCCTACCGTAAAAAAATGGGCAGCTAAATTTGAACGTGGTCGTATCAGCTTGGCCGATGAAGAGCGTTCGGGATGGCCAACAACTGCGACCTCTACCGACAACATCGAAAAAGTTTACCAAGTGGTACTGGACGATCGTTAAATCAAAGATAAAAAGAAATAGCAGAGGCTGTGGGAACATCGAAAGAATATGTTTGTCATATACTGACTGACGCATTGGGCATGAGAAAGCTGACCGCGCGTTGGGCCATGCACTTGCTCATTTTGAATTAACTTTTTCAAGTCTCTCTCAAGTGGTTTCGTCGATTTATCACCGTCGATGAAACTTGGGTCTACCTTGGTACTCCTGAGATGAAAGAACAGTCAAAACAGTGGACTGCGAAGGTAAATCTGCTCCAAAAAGGCAAAGGCGGTTTCGTTCGCTGGGAAGGATATGAGGAATTCTGCTTATCAACTACTTAGAAAACGGAGAAACAAATACGAGGTTGTACTATGCAACGTTATTGGACCAAATAAAGGCAGAAATTGCTGAAAAATTTGGAACGGAAGAAAGTTCTCTTCCATCAAGACGAGGTTCACACTTCGGCGGTCGCCATGGCGAAAATTCACAAATTGCGGTTTAAGTTGATCGACCACCCAGCATATTTACCAGATCTCCTGTTTTTTAAGCTCAAAGTTTGGCTTGGAAAACAGAAAATTTCATCCAACGAGAAGGTCATCGCAACCGTAGACGCCTATTTTGCAGAGCAAGACGCCAACTACTATTTGGATGGGTTAAAGAGGTTGGAACATCACTAATAAAAGTGTATCGACTACGCTGAAAAATAAAATTAAATTTGTCAGAAAAAATGCTTGTTTCTATGTTGGGCTGAAAACTTTTCAGGCTGCTCACGTACTTTCTACACAGTTAACTAATAAAACAAATTATAATTATTGTTACTAATGTTTGGCTTTGTCTTAAAAATAAGTAATATTAATCATCTTAATCTTGCCCCATGCTACATTCTGTAAACCCATAAAATTTCATAACTGATAAGGCCGTCTGCTATGACCTAAAGAATGCATCAAAAGCATAAATTTTAATTGGTTATAGCTGAAATATACGTAATTTTTCGTAAAACGTTCGTAATGAATCTATTGTTATAAGCTTCTAAGGTTAAACTATGTATGTAAAATATATTCAGAAATATGAATGTTATCGATAAATAGGGAGGAATGCTTGAAGAAGTTATTACTAAATATTGAAATTTCGCAAGTATCTAAAATGCAAATTTAATAAGGGCACATTCGCTAAAACAATTTTATTATTTGGAAATGAGTATTAGTATTTTGACATTCCGATATAAAAGTTACACTCACTCCAAGTTCCTTCACTTCAATCATTCATGAGTAAATAACTACTTGCTACAGATGTAACACCATTAAAAATAAAAAACAACGTTTTTGGGGATGCAGTGCAAAAATATTCGCTTGCTAAAGGATTGATTAATTGAGCGATTACAGAACTTTAAAAATGTTAAAAATATTCTAAAGAAAAATTTTATTAACTACTTCTTACAATAACTTATCCTCGTCCAACAAGTTTGTGGATTCTTCCTTCGCAGAGACTGCGTGTTTTTTCTTTGAAAAAGACCATGAGGTAGCAGTTTGCACGGTATCTCACTTCTGCTTAAACCGGAACAGATGGAAAGCTGAATAAGTAAGGTCTGGAAATTTCCGGAGGATTTCCCATTTTAATTCCTTCAGTTTTGCAGCGTCAGTCGGGCGACATGCGGTTTGGTAATTGAGAATGATGACTTTTTTGATAGCCGAAACTAGATATTTTTAGTAAATGTCAACATTGAGCTTGGTGAGTCGTGATTGTTTCATAAGGTAGTAGAAGTTATAAAAAAGGTGAAACAAATAGCAAGATCATCGTTGGATGTAAGTCAGCCCTAAGCCTAAGCAGAAAAATGATCATAGAGACGTCGCTTATAATTGAATCCAAATGCCTTTAACGTATCGTCAATTATTAGACTTAGTAGTTCCTTTAAATGTAAGTTCTTTTGCATGAAAGCACGCATAACGTCATCGTAATTCAGGAAAACCGTTGTAAGCGGATCATACAGTTAAAGAAATCTACGACACAACTTTTTCACTATTTTGAGAGCAAGGATAAAGTTCAAATATACTTATATTTAATAATATTCACCTCTTTCCAAAATCTGTATAAAATGCAATGGTGCAGATATTAGTTTTTTATATTCAAATATTCTCATACACGAACTGACTTACTGCGACTAGATTTGACTTGTAATGCTTCCATATATCCTTTGGTGTATGACATAGAAATATATTTCCGTCACATATGCAGATTTGATGCAGATTTTGGCAATCATCTGATAATTTAACAAAATTTGGAAGACGAGTATAAGCACGGAAATAGCTGAAACATTTAACTACCTGCAGAATTTACAATTGTTAATTTTGCCTCCCAATGATTTGTTTATGCAGATCACATTATCATTTTGCAAGAAGCAAGTCGTACTTTTACATAATTTTAAAAAGACGGCAGCGAAAATGTTGAGAGCGTGAGAAGGTCATTTTGATGGTTATGGAGGCTCATCGCTCGCTACGGCGTCTCCTACATGGCGAATTCAGATTCCTTACATACAAAAACATGATTTTTCAAAAGCTGCTTCCTAAAACTGTTTCGTAAAATCATTACTTCTAATGAGGGGTGGTGAGGTACATTTCCATTTGGATGGTTACATCAGTAAGCAAAAGTGTTGATTTTGGGCAGCAGAAAACCCACGAAAATTATACCCAAGACTGCATCTAGTCGCTAAAGTTAGTTTGGTGCGGAGTTCCAAAAGTAGGGATTGTGTTCCTATCACAACTACATTTATTACAAATTGTTTTGATGTTAATAAAATTTATTTTAATATATTAATATATTAAAATTAACAAAGGTACAATTATTTAAAAAAACATGCGTTTTGCACCACTTAGTATAAAAGACAGAATATTAGAGGGAAAAAAGCTTTTACTCGTTTATGGGGTTTTCTCAATTTCTTCTATTTAAAACATGACAAACTTCTAAAAATATTCGTTTCTAAGAAAACGAATTTTGACAACAAACTAAGGTAGGTATTACTTCAGTGGATTAAATAAGGTTATAAGCCATTTTATGAAGCGACAACTTGCAGAGACCAATGCACAAAAGAGAGAAAAGATTTTTTATAACCATGTAGTAGTTAAAAAAGTTATTAAAACAAGAAATGTTAATATTTGGCAATTTAGCTTTTACTTTGCGTAGTCATAAAATAAAACAAATATTAGAAAAAAATTTTAAAAATGTATTTTGCGTACGTAGAGTTTTCTTAAATATTTTCAAATCAATAATATTTAAATTACAGATTTGATTATTTCAATAATAATAAACAATTTAAATAAATCAACATATAAAAACGCATAGGTGTTTTACCATTTATATTAATTTAAATAAGAATTTAGGACATAATAAACAATCTGAAACAATTTTTTTAACAGCACAGTTGGGTGTTTTTTTTTATATAAATACCTCGTGTGTACTAGCTACACGTTTCAGAAAATACCAGAAGCCTTAAATTTCGAACGTTTTGTTCCCATATGATGTAAAATGTTCTATATCCTTCTACATAAAGTTCTATAAAGCGCTATAAACGCGCTGAATTTTTCTTTAAAGAAAATTGCTAATTTTTCCCCTATTTAATGGTCCAATAACTCCTATCAAGCGTAAAATATGTCTCATGGTCCATTGCAGGCTCCCACACTTATTTTCTGAGGCTTCCTCAATAAAGTTTTTGTTGTTTAAGTTGTATTTTCTGATGTTGTGGCGCTCACTTCCTCTTTCTGGTGTGGTAAGCCGTTTGTTTCCAGAATTTAGTCAAAACTAATGTTTCAGGGTTACAACAGGTGAACCACACAAAATGCAAATTTGATGATCTTACACCACCAATCATCTAGGTTGTTAAACACTATCTGGGAAATCTTGAGAACTAGTTAAAAGCAAGTTGAATTATTATTTATGTACATCAAATAAAATAATGCACTTTAAAACTTACAAGATATTTCCATTAACAAACCGAAGCAAAATAAAGTACCTCCTTTATTACCACACGATTAAAAAACTAATAAATGCAACATAAAATAGATTACTCAAGGCAGAGTTTATAACCAACTGTCACAGTAAACACCTCATGAATAACTCTTGAATTTTATACCTTCCTAAACCCTAACGGTAAACATAATTCAGTGAGTATCAAAAATGTATCAATTTTACTAACTGAAAAAGAAATCGATGATAAACGGGCTAAAAAATTACCCATCTTGAGCGTCACTCACCTAAATAACACAAATAAGATTTAATTCTGACAAAATCGCGAAAGAAATCTTTGATTTAAAATCGACTTCCGACAAGTGTGTTATGAGCCTTACATTCCACCAATGCGCCACTAACCACTTCTTAATCATTTCAATTGTATATATTTGTTCCTAATAAGTATACGTACTATACTTAATGAACTAACCTTAAATTAATTTAACTTGGAGTTGCTAAATTGATAAAAAAAACTCAACCTGGGCTATAATAAGTGGCCACTGATTTGTCCATTTATCAACAGGAGATTACACAATTTATAATTTTACAAAACTTCTACGGCTCATCTTAACTTAGGCCTGCTTCATTTGGAATACATCTAGAAGAAACCTCCACAAGTTAAAATGTTGCAAATATCAAGCAACTTCCCATGTTATATTTGTAATCAACAAATAAATACTGAAATAGGAATAGACACCACTGAACTTCCAAAAAGAACTAGCGATGTCACCTAAGTCCGTAAATCTAACCAGAAGGAGGTTCATATCCGCCTCAAGATCTATCACTGAGCGCTAGTGACAGTACTGACAGATTGAAGCGCGAATTGATAGAAAATGTCATCGAACCAGCAGAAAAGTGGTCACAGAAATTTGCGTGGACCGCTAATTTGAACAAAAACCTTATAAAACACATATAGTGCAAAGAATCAAGACTAGAAGCAAAAAAGAAAAAGCAAAACAACGCACGTCGATTCTCAAAAAGTATTCAGAGAAAATATTTATCCTACAAGAAGCATTTAACGAAAAAACGTTATGCCACAACAATAAGCAATGTCGTCGTTAACCATAATTATTCAGGGATTTTAAAGATAATCCTGAACAGAAATGGCAGGAGATAATTCAATATCAACAGCGACGTTTATTTGGTCCAACTTAATCTTTTATACTGCTATTCAAACCAAAACTGCACAAAAAGCACCGCATCGTTATTCATCGTAACAGCTACTCGCTGACAAGTTTATTTTGGGTCTGTGGCCGATGTCAAAGCGTAGATACATAGCCTCGAAAAGCCGGCGCTTCGTTGCTCATGAAATTGACGTCAAGCAAATAGATACAACAATTAAAGTTAATAATGATTACGCTCTAGAACGATCGTTGTAACCCGCTTTGTTTTTTAATAAAAAAAAAATGCCTTTAAAAAACTATATATTTTCAGTGACAAGGGGGTCAAAATTAACAAACGATTCGTACGATGCCAGATACAAGAAAGATATCTAGATGTCAGATTTTGCTTTCAGCAAAATCTGGCATTTGGGTAGAGTTACGCCAAAACAATTTCTTCAATTTTATCAAGGCTTCTAAATGGCATGCACCTTTACCAGATTTCAGGTTATTAGGTTTCAAACTATATAAAAAATAAACTTGGTGATTTAAGAAACTCGAATTTGGACAGCTTTAAAATGGCTAAAATTTTCTAAGAGATAGGGCGTGCAAAATGTACGAACTGAGCTTTTCATGTGGGGGAGAATTAAGCTGTAGTTCATTTTTTATAAATTTCTATTACTTCTCTAACAATCTGTAATGAGCAAAATTAGAATAGTTAAATTCCTTGCATAGTCTTCTTTCCGAGATTTTTGCTTTGCTGTAACTTGGTTATCTTAGTCATAGCTTTACATGCCCTAATACAAAACAGATATACGTTTTAACATGTCCCCTTTATCTACAACTGTTTATTTTTTACTAATCTTTTATAAAGCAAAGTGTGTGCTTATTTTACAAACTGTACCAGAAACACAACAAATTGATATTCTGACTAGACGTTCTCGTGTAAACTGATTAGGTGGTAGGGCTTCACTGTTCTAGTCGTGGTTTCTTGTAACTAGGGTTCTAATGTGTTGCCATTTTCTGGTTTATAGTATCATGATTTATTTGCTGTGATCAGATAATCAACGCCTCTGAATTTACGCTGTGTAACTGCAACGCGTATCTCCATATACTGCTGCTGCTGAGAGAATAAGGGGAACCCATTATGCATAAAGCTTTGTCATCATGGATGATGGAATGCAAATTTTAGCGAGTCAGACTTGTTGCACCGTCAGTGCATTAAATGTGATTCGCCTGTTTGTCACTATAAGCTCAAACATACGCTTGATAACGTGAGGCTCATTTGCCAAACGCCTTCTGTGACTTGGTGCTGCCTTACCACATACGTCTATTAAAAAAAACTCATGGTTTTCCGTTTCGGCACAACTACACTAGCAGGTTACACAAACAACTAGCTACATTTTCTTCAGAGTTTCAGCAATGCCAACTGGCGGCATCATGAGGTACTACAGTCATTTTTACACATGCAATGTGTAATGTTAACCCTTTCTGCACCAATAGCTACAATTCTGAGCCCATAAAAATTGACAAACTAAAAAATTTGAGAAGAAATAATTTTTATGGCTTATTGTAATAATTCTTAATGCAAAAATTAGTAGCGTTTGTTTTTGTCAGAATTTTAAAAATATGTTTTTATAAAGTTTTGGCTTCAAATCTTTTGTTTTCCTAAAAATTGCAGCAAAATAATTTAAAATGCCTTTAAACAACACAAATTCAATTAAATCTTTCATATAATCAATAAATTTAACTTCTATTTTTTTATTCAATAGCAAAAGTGTAGTAATTTGTTTCATATTTGCAGAAATTTACATAATTCAATTAAACATAATTAAAAGCTAACGCACATAAAAATAGCTGTGATGTGTTATTTAACAGCACATTAAATTTTATAATTATCGTTCATACGCAAAAAACTCGTTATGTAGCCTACGTAATCACAGGATCGGTATTGATAATTCCATTTAACAAAGTCCTGTAACCTAAAGGGGCATTTAAATGTAATTTGGTCCCAAATCTGTTTTTACCGGTAACTACGAGGCGCATTCATAAAGTAAGGGCCGTTTGGTCACAGAAAAAAATGTACTCATAAGAAACAAATTTTATTGTCATATTTAGTTAGGTACAATCTTACTTTACTTCTACATAATCGCCGTTCACTTCTAAGCATTTTTCGTACCGCTGCACCAGCTTCTTTAACCCCTCTGCATAGAAGCTTGCCGCCTGAGAGTTGAACCAGTTGACAACGGCGTTTTTGAGTCCGTCTTCGGTTTCAAAACGTTGTCCACCCAGCCACCGTTTAAAATGCAAGAAGAGAAGTAGTCGCTAGTGCAAGGTCGGGACTGAGGTGGGTCAAAAGTTCCCAACGAAAATCTTGAATTTTCTCAATGGTTTTGGCAGCAGTGTGAGGACGCGCGTTATCGTGGAGGAGGATTATGCCAGATGACAGTTTCCCGCGGCGTTTGTTTTGATCGCACGTCTCAAGTGTTTGAGCGTTTCGCAGTACACGTCAGCTGTAATTGTTGTCCACGTTCCATGAAATCAACCAAAAGAACACCGTCTTTGTCCCAAAAACTGTAGCCATCAATTTTCGACTTGTGTACTGAGTTTGTTTAAACTTTTCGGTTTTGGTGAGGATGAGTGTCGCCACTGCATCGATTGCAGTTTTGTTTCTGGGTTGGCGTAGGATACCCACGTCTCGTCCCCAGTAACAATGTGAGAAAACAAATCATCTCCATTTTGTTGATAACGGCCAAAACTTTCGTCCACTAGACATTCTTTGCTCTTTGTGGTGGTCGGTGAGCATTTTGGTACCCACCTTGCACACAATTTGCTGTATGCGAGGTTTTCTGTGACAATATTGTAAACAGTAGTGCGTCCAAGTTGAGGAAATTTGTCAGCCAGGCCACTAATTGTCAATCGACGATCAGCTCGCAGTGCTTGGTCCACTTGTGAAACGATTTCATCAGTCTGGATACTGGGCCTGCCACTCCGCTCTTCGTCATGGACATTTGTTCGGCCATTTGTAAAATAACGGCACCATTGTCTAACCTTTCCTTCACTCATAACTGTAGGTCCGTAAACCAGGCATAACTCCCGATGAATTTCAGCAGCCGACGATCCTTTTGCACATAAGAAACGAATCACAGAACGCACTTCACACTTGGCGGGATCAACGATTTTCGCGGCCATTGTTCTTTGCATTCACTGACAACAATACAATTTCAGAATCAAAACAAATGACGCTGTAGCTTCGCAATGAGTCAGTAGATGGCGCTGCAGTGGTAAAACTGTGCTTCGAAGCGCCACTATTTATATACATGCAAACGGCCCTTACTTTATGAATGCGCCTCGTACTTTTGTGAAATTTAGTTTGGGTCAACAAACGTTCCTAAAAATAAAAAACACCTAACTTCCAAGAACTAATGGCTGAACTATATTTTTATTAAGAATGCCGCTCTAGATAAACATTTATGTCTTTAAAATAAGAACAACCCTTTTTATTTTCATTATTTTATTCTGCGACTAAATATCTAGCTAGTTCAGAATCATAAATCGCTAGTTTGTTTGTTTATGACAACATGACGTGTATCTGTCGATGATGCTTTGCTTATTACCAGTTTTTGTGAAAGAATGGCGAGATTACTTAAGTTTAATTAAAAGTGATTTTAAAAATGTTCCAATATAGCGAAGCAATGGGAGGTTTTTTCATTCACAATAACATTGCATGTCTAAAGTAAGCGTTAAAAGTTTTCGGTATGACTATATTCCATAATTTATACAGTAAGCTGGGATAATCCTCTCTGTTTACCACTGTGGTATTTTCCTTAAAATCAATTCGCAAAGTTTCCTTTGAATTTTAAAAGATCGTTTAGATGATCTTTTCCATCGATTAAGGCATTACGATCTTCCTCGGCTGTTTTCCGCTCCGTTTGTGCCGTTCAATTGATATTTTTTTTGTTAAGGGATTATACCACAAAATCAAGTTTTTATCCCTTGCGAAAATTGATTGAAGAAGCTCTTTGTGATTGCGAGATTTAAAAGTTATTTACAAGTTACACGTTAAAGTTTTTGAACTGCTGATAAAAATAGAGGTACCCATTTGTTACTAACTTTATTCATATGAGAATGTATTTTGTCGGAAAGCCTTTTTCCTTCTGAAAACACTTAACTGGACGACCTGCACGTGGTTTATCTTCGATGCTTTCTCAGCCCAAACGAAATTGTTTTGTCCGTTCCTTTACAGTGGAATATGAAGGCGAAACTTTACCATACATACCATTCAAGCGACATTTAATATAACTGGAACTAAGTTTCTTTAGTAAGAAATTTAATGACGGCTACCAATTCAAATAACTGTTGTTACGCAACTGAAAAAATCGGCTGCTGAAATTTTTACCAAAGTTTAACCGAAGTAGGCGCTATCTGACACTGCTGCGTTTCTAACATTATTAGAACATAGTTAGACCGAAAAATTTTGGCGCCTACCTTGTAGTTATCTTGTTGATAGGTTAACAGTACTTTTTTGCAAAATTGATTATTGCATCTACTGGAAAATTAATTAAATTACCAGTAGGAGCTATTTGCGATTTTTAAAAATATTTATAAAACAACTAGCTTTGAATGAGATTGCTTTACCAATGAAAACACTTTTATGAACTCGTTTGCCTTTTGTCAAATAAAAATTCAGTTTTGTAAACATTTTTGTGCACAAACAATTTGATTAAATTTAAATTGGCTTTGGCTCTCAGATGTGTTTTAAGAAACTATTTATGTAATGCGAATTGTAAAATGTTATAACGCGAATGATTTTTGTCATTTTTTACAAGACGTGTTTGTAAAAAATAGTTTTTATAAAATTTACGTATTAAAGCAGATGGTTATAAGAAATGTAGATTATTGAATTTCACGGAAAAATATAAAACAAGGTAGGAACGTAGAACAATAATTCACCATATATGTTGAAATAGCACATTATATCGCGAAACATTGCCTTATATTTACCAATTAAACTTATATTATTGGTAATATCGAGGTGTAATTACTAAGCGATAGTTTTTCCGGCTCGTATCCTGCCAGCCGACCACTACGCTGCGGCTATCGCCCGACGCGGTTATCTTCGAGCATTTTCGGGGCCACGCCGAAATACACGAAGCTGAAAAAGTAAGGAACAGGCGAATAGAAGGCTATTTAAAGGCTTTTAAACCAAATGTATGGTTATTTCGTTTAATCGTCAAAATGTTAGGAGATAACCCAAAAGAAACTAAGAGAGAGTACCAGATAATAAGGGAGGTTAAGCAAACATGTAAATGAAAGAAAAAATAATATATAAAATTAAAACCGGAAAGAATGGAAAATAAATTTGAAAAATAGAAATATTAGAAAGTCGAAAACCAGAGGAAAGAAAACAGCGCGAGAACAGTTTTTTTCAAAGGTGAAAACGGAAATTTGATGGGTGATATAGAAGAAGAAAAAAGCGAGAGTTTAGCGATTGAACTCGGTGCGGAAGAAGTTGACATACAACAGCCAAAAGAAAATGAAGCTATAAAAGCTAAAGAATAAAATCCATATAAAAATTAACTTTGCGCAGAAATGTTAAAACATGGGGGAGAAAGGATGCAGAAATGTATTGTTCAAATAATAAGAAAGTATGGAAAAAATGTGACGGCTACAGAGGAATTAGCTTGTTAGATGTCGTTTATAAGATAATCGCCATATTAATCAAAGAAAGATTAGAAGGATGTATGGAAAATAGTTGAGGTTTACCAGGAGGGTTTTAGAAAGGACAGAGCAAATACATATCATAAGACAAATCCAGGAGATCAGTAAAGAGCACAGGATGACAATGATGGCTGTCTTTATGGATTTTAAAAAAGCATACGACTCGATAAAGAGGCAACATTCTAGGAGTTCTACAAAAATTTGGAATAAATAAAAAGCCGTGTAGTAAAAATAACTTTAAATAATACAAAATACAAAGCAAGAATGGAGGGTTTTGAAATTACGCCAGGATTAAGACAAGGAGGCCCATTCTTGGCAGTTTTTTTTAATTGGAAGCTGTTATAAGAAAAAGTGAGCTGCAAACAAAGAGAACCATATACTCCAAAAGCCATTAATGTAGCCATTAAGTGATTTGAAAAGTGAGTTAAGAAGTTTGAAAAAGTTTGGGACTGCAAATAAATTACAATAAGACGAAATTAATGGATTTAGGAATACAGAATAAAGAGAGAGAAGAGAAAACCTGATTTTGAAAAACAGGGGTTAAAACAGGCTAAAATAAAAAGAGGATAGAGTTTCATCTACCTGGAAGCGGTCTTCCACAAGCATAGGGAAAATAAAGAAAATTAAACACAGATTAAAAAAGTTCAACAAGTGCTGGAGCTTTCATGAGCTCTCAATGTCAAAAAAGGGATTAAGAAGCACAAAACTCAGAAGATAGTTATCCGGCTAACAATGGCGTTTGCCTGTGAAATGTGAGCAAGACCGCCTTAGAACAAATGGATATATGGGAAAGGAGAATTTGGGGGGGGGGGGAAGAAAATACAAGAGGTATGGGGGAGAAGAAACAATTAGAAATTGTATGAGCTTTATAATGAACCCAAACTATCAAAAGTGGTCAAAGCTTAAGAATTCGATAAATGAGGCACATTTCATGGGCAAAGAAAGAAGATTGATTAAGGAAATTTTGAATACGCAAGCTATAAATAACAGGGGGAGAGGAAGATTTAGGGTTAGTTGGATGAGACTAGTTAAGGATTTGGAAAGGGACAGAAGAAAGGAAAATGGAAAGAAGTAGCGCAAAAGACTCTTTAGTTTTACAAGTCTTGGGCCTGTTGTACCTTTAAATAAAAAAAACTTATAAACTTACGGTAGGGCTGTGTACAAATGGAGGAGTAGTATGACTACTTTTAAAGGCTTATTGCACTTTAATAACCGTGCTAACGTTGTGTTGCATATTTTTTAATTATTACTAAAAATAAATTCATTAAAACGTCCGATAGACAATCACCGAACTTCCTTTATTTGGGAAAGTGTTGCTCGCCGCATTGGCATTTTCTAAAATCGTAGAAAAATGAGTTTGTGTAACACAACTATTCATTTTAATGAACGTTTTGAAGTTATTTGTGTAATATATTTTCGTCCATCGAACCGATTCACAGCTTAGGCAACCACTTATACGCGATAGTTTATAGACTGGCTGATTTGTTCCGTTCCGATGAGCGACTTCAATTTCAGGCACTCCTGCGTGGAGTGGCGCTCGGTCCGAGTTCCGGTCTTTTGTGCTACTACGACACAATGGAGAGAGTTTAGTACAAATACGCCCATCTAGTGTAATTTAATGTAAAAGTTTTGAGTCCTAATGTTACGAAACCTTCAATTTTACCCATGAACGAAGAGGATCGACATAAAACTCATTAAGTAAGTTTAATGAATATTTCAATGGAGGCCTCGCTTGTACTGTACTCATTATGTGTAGCATACATTTCTTTACGATACCCCACAGCTTCCAATGCTAATATTGGAATAAATAGTATTATTTTTTAGTAATAGCATTACCCATACAATACGAATTTTAAACCATGAAATTTTCTTTGAAATTATATTTAAGTTTCTTTTTAATTATTTATTTGTCGTCACAGTCCAGGTAACAATTTGTAATTGTGTTTATTATAAGAGTAAAAAAGTCCAAACATAACGGTGCAATCGACTTCAGATTAAATAAATAAGAGTAAAGAATTATGAATATAGAGGACTGAATTGGAAAAATCGAAACGGATTAAGGAAATGACTTGGAATGTAAGAGACCATTTGAAGAACCCAATAAGTAGAAATAACTATTCCAAATAAATTACTTAAAATAACTTTATTTTAACAACAAATTTACAACATGTAGGATTAAAGATAAGCATAATATACTTTATGCTATACACACAAGAGACTAAATGTAACAAATCGGAATAAGGAATAAAACAAGAGATAAGAGAAAAACAAAAAGAACCAGACAAATAATTTGTAAAGCAAGAAAGGGTAATAGAAGGTAAAATGGAAAACTTTCTAAAAGTGTTATTAACAAAGACTGAAGAGTTCTTTAAAGAAAAACAAATAAATATTGATAAACTAGTGAGGCAAAAGAAATAAATAAAATAAGGAAATGAGCTTAGAAGTACATTAATATCAAAGAAGATGAAGATAATATGAAATATATAAATATTTGATATAAAATAAAAAATATTAAAAGAAACAAAACGGAAAACCTGTGAAGAACTTGGAAATGCAATTAATCAAATGTATAAGTTGGATAACAAAGGATTCGTGTAATACCACCTAAAGACAATGGTAAGTGACTCTGAGAGTCAGATTCGAAATACACAACAAAGAATAGAACAAGAAAATGGTAGCATACTAGAAACAAAAATTATACATACAATAGAAAAAGCAAGTGGAGAAAAACAAGATAAACACAAAAATGTTAAAATGTTAATTATATTTACAGTAAGAAAAATTATGGAAAAAGCAATCGACAAGGAAGAGACTTTATATATAATTTACATAGTTCTAAAATCAGCGTTTAAAATAGTAGTAAGAGAAATGATTTGAAAGACTTAAAACTTCTAAATACTTAAACACAGACAGTAAAAAGCGTTTACAGTTTAGTTGAAGGAAAAAAGGCCAGTAAGATTTCCAATGAAAAAGGAGTAACACAAGGAGACAGTTGTTTGTAGTAACAACAAATAGAGTAATTGAAAGCACTAGAAAGGGAACATATAATCTACAAGTGGCAGTAGGATATAAAAATCTAGCGACATTAAAGATAAAAAGCCAAATATACATTGATGATATCATCTTACTAGCAGAGATTAAGAACTAAATATAATAATTGATTAATATTCGGGACGAAGAAATAGGAAAGTTAAAAGTTATCAATAAAAGCAAAACGATGGTCAATAATAAAGAAAAAATGGGAAAAATAAGTAAATTAAAAGTAGTAACAAAGTACGAGTGCTTTTGAAATGTAAACACAAATAATGAAGGTTCGACAATGATACAGCAATAGAGTAAAAAAGACAAAGAAAACATACTACACTGAAGAGAACAATGAAAAACAATTAAATGTCATAACAATGTCAATATTGACTTATCCAGAAGAGTCATGGGCATTAATAAGGAATTTAAAGAGTAAAATAACCGCTATTACAATGTAGGTAAGAACTAGTAGGTAAAAGAAAGTGAGAACATAAGAAAAGTGATGAAATGTTTATAGATAAAATAGGAAAAGTTTAATTAAAATTGTTAAAACGTAGATAGATTGGTTAAGGGTACAATGAGTAGAAGAGATAAGAACAGAAGAAGAAAAAACCAAAAGGGACATGGATAAAATGGATAGCAGAAGTTAAAACTAAGAGAAAAAATCAAAGAACAGATAAGAATACCAGCGTATAACTTGGGGAAAAATTGGTTTCGTCTATATCTAACTTAAAAGTAGCATTTTCACTATTATGCAATGTTGCTTGGATCAGATAGTTTAAACATATTGAGCCTGAACTTATTTTCGTTGCTTTCCAGTAGGCACTCGGCAAGAAAATTAAGAGTGGGAACTGATAACATATATTTTTGCATCTCCTAACTAATTGTGAGGATATCAAGGTTGCACTATATCACCTTATTTGATGTACCTATGGAATATTTGTTATAAATCTTAGCGTCTTGGCTCCCAAACGTCTTAAAATGCCGTTATCAGATTTGCTGACTATTCTCCATAGTGTATTCCGCATGTTCAAACTAGCTGAAGGATAGTTTTGTATAGCAAAAACTTGTTTTCGAGAAACAGCTGGGATTTTTGATCTCGCTAGTACATTTTGTACATATTTCTTTTAATTGCTTATGTCACTTATATATTCTATAAAGCCACCACTTTACAGGAACTTTTGTTTAACTATTATGGAGTTAACATATAGCGTACCTGAAAGATTTTCTGATTGGTATCAGAATACAAGCAAAATAAAAGATACGAATAAATTAACTGCACTGCCCTTCAAAACAATCGACATCCTTCACTACGTATCCTGGCCATGCATGGTGGTGAAATTTGTTTATCTATCACCTTGTGCGGCACAAACCGCAAACAGATCTTCTGTCTGTCCAATTGAGGTTCTACTTGTCAACGGCCAACCCAAACGTGACTCGTTCTCAGTCGTTCTTTTTTCGCCGCGAAAGCATTTGAACAGTCGTAACACATTTCTGCTGACGGCTTCCGTCCTGCATACTTGCACCAACATTTTATGCGTTTCCCTCGATTTGTAGAAGAACTTCATATTCACTTGCTGTTCTATTTTATTATGAACCAACCTAGACTGTCAGCAACGATGGCCCTAATGTGTACTCATGCTAAATGCACTTCACAAAATTGTATCTAGATAGTTAAGTGCATACGCGCATATTAGCGTTGAGATATTAGACTACTAATCAATTTAGACAATTATGTTGAATAGCTTTGTTGAAAAACGGATTATTATAAAATTTCTATCGGCAGAGACGTAATACCGTCCGAAATTTTGAAAATGAAGACCACCAACGTTGTCCGAAAACTAGCATTACTGACGAGAATATTCGTGACTACCGATTAACAGTTGCTGAAGTTACTTTGAGGTTGAAATAAGCTACGTCAGTGCTCGGGTAACCTAAGACATTATTGTGATTCACAACAACACCTAGTCCTACACATCTGCTTTCTTAACAACAATTAAGGATTTGTTCTGGACTACTAGAGGTCAGATCTGCTACCCTACGATTATCATTGTATAGATCACTAAAAAAAGCATTTGAAGAACAGACACTTGACAGCGATGTTGCTGTCGAAACATTCATACGTGACTGGCTGGTGTCACAACCACCTTCATTTTAGGATAACAGAATCAGAAAACTGCAATATCGTTTGGATAATGTGTTTTTCAATCAGATGACTATGTAGAAAAATTATTTTGTTTGTATCTTTATGATGCTTCAGTGAATTAAAAAATATTTTCTCTTTATATTTCATTCACCCACGTAAAAATCGAGTCAATCTGATAGTTTTGCTAGATTCGTGGACCAGTATGTAGACATATTAGAGCAATACTTATATGGAACTTTTTCATTATTACGTAAAAGAGGATCGTGCTAATAGTTTTCGACAATAATTATAAATGTTTATTTATGTTTGGGAAGTTCGCAATAGTTGTTGGCATTTTTAACAAGTGCTGTTGCATCAGTACACATTGTACCATCAAGATGTTGCGTTGTGTAAACCGCATCCTGAAGTTTGCAATCTGTAAGATGTGATTCAGATACAAGCACAACGTGAAAGTGTTGAATGATAACGAAGAATATTACTAATTCATCACGATATCGGGGTAGGCTGATTCAAGGTGATGAGCCATTGCTTTTGAGGGCAAGGATTGTTAATAGGTTTAACATTGGCTTCATTTGCTTCATTAACTTCTTTGTTGTCTTTTTGCGCCCATTTATGTCGTCAGAGAAATTGTCTGTTGTGGTATACTACCAAGGCGCCTGTAATATACGGTTACGTTACATTCCGAGCCGCTTCTTTTTTTTTAAATTAATCTACAATTTTTAATATAATTTCACATTTACTTTTTGCTGGACGTTCCAAAAATTAATTAAATGAAATACATTAATTGACGGGGGTTTGGAATCAACATTTGCAAAAGTTGAATTTTGTGTTTTATCTATAACCGTAAATTTCAACAGTTCATAGCGATAGACCGGATGCAACTAATTGTTTGCGGTTTTATATTGACCACTAGTAGTTTTTTTACGGGTATGTGTCATATTTTCTACTACTTGCCGTTCAACCTTGAGCGATTTCTGGTAAGCCAACATCAAAAGTACAGTCAATAACGCGGACTAATGAATTCCGCAGCGTTACAACGAATTTCATTTGTAACTGCAAAAAACTAGCGTAGTTCATTTTTTTTTGGTGTCTACATAAAAAGAAATCCAGCAGAGTGGGATTTGGAGAAGACGCAAAAATCCCACACTATTTTTTTCGAAAAGGACGCAATAAACAAACCTTTATATTACGATTGTAATGAAAACGTGCTTCATCTTGCTAAAAATAAATCTCTTCGTCGCTAAAAAACTTTTCGCTGCACATGTTTAGATGAACATCATCAAAAACAGTTTGATGAAAATAGAATGATTCTAGAGTGCTCATGGCTGATATACTACACCGTACTGTAACCCCTGATGATTAAAAAAAGTGGTCGACAAATCGGTGACAACTCTAGCAGTTGTCAGACGGATGTACGACAATTCGTGGGGGCTAAAACCAGGAATGGTGCTCTGGTTGTACACCAGAATGGTTAGACCCTCTCTTACATACTCAATTTTGGCCTGGCGGCCCAAAGTTACACAAGAAACCACCAAACTAAAACTAGGCAAGGTACAAAGGCTTGCTTGTTTAGGCATTACCGGGGATATGAGAACCATGCCCACTGCAGCAATGGAGACTCTTCTAGACCTCTCACCTCTGCACATAGTAATTCAGGGGGAGACAAGACTGGGGCACTACAGTCTTCATCATTCACTGTACAAGACACACACGGGTACAGGCCATACTAGAATAATTGATAGTTTGGGGGGGGGGGTTGCTCTGCTTGAAATTAGGACGAACCACATGGCCTCAAAAATATGTAACGACTCTCTATTCGCGGTGATCATGCAGGGCCGAGGAAAGAGCAAGACATTTAGACAGGCAATTGCACCTGGTAGCCTAATCTGGTACACAGATGGTTCTAAAACCGAGGTGGGTATCGGAGTAGGAATATATGCTGAGGTTTCCAGGGCAGAGCTAAGCTTTTCCCTAGGTCAGTACGACTCTGTCTTTCAGACAGAAATATACGTCATACTACAGTGTACGCGTGAAAACGGTAAGAGGGCTTACAGAAGCAAACGGATCTATATTATATCAGACAGCCAGGCAGCTTTAAAGGTTTTATCAAGCACCAAAGCATTATCTAGACTGGTATGGGAATGCATCAACGAACTCAATGCACTGGCAGAATATAATACGGTGATACTGCTATGGGCAGCTGGGCATTGCGGTATCTATAGCAATGAGAAAGCCGATCAATTGGCTAGACAGGGATCTAGTGAAGCTTATATCGCCCCAGAACATGCTTTAGGAATCTCACAAAGTCCTGCTCGAAGCTTTATCAAGGAGAGGACACGCAATCATCATCGAATGTACTGGAAGAATCGACCAAGGCATAATTTCAGCAAAACCTTCAATAAGAAACCTTGCCGAAAGCCATAAGCTAAAGATAACCATAAGGTTTCTCACAGGACATGCGACTGTTAAAGAACACCTCTGGAAAATTGGTAAATTCAATGCATGCAGACTTTGTAGCAAGGAACCAGAAACAGCTTTACAGATCCTATGCAAGTGCGATGTGCTGTGCAGGAAAAGGCAACATACATTCGGGAGACCAACCCTGGAACCGGAAAACTCTGACACGCCCTGTAAAAGACCTGTAGCTGTTGATTCAGGAGACATCAATTGCAGATTGGTTGTGAATTTACTATATTAGAGTAATCACAATAAGCCATAGGCTGCAGTAAACATAGATCCATCAAGGAATAAATACCCTAAGGAGGAAAAAACTCTAACGAGTTCAAATAGAGTTCATAAGTACATGCGAATTTTAAGTGTCTTAGGGCCATTCACAAAATAAACAATAAACACTAAATTTATTGTTATTTTGGGACACCTGCATACATAATCACAAATTTATTATCTACAGTAAAATATCCCTGGTCTTTCGGAGAAATAAATTAATTCCCTTAGCATTAGAAGCGTATTAAAGTTTAAAAATGCTCGATGAATATGTGGAAAGTTTTTTATGACTGTTGCATTTTTTCAGGTATTTTTACTTTTCCCAGTTAAGTGAAGGCTGTGGCTTCCTATTACAGAGTTTGCATTTTAATAAGCTGAGTGAGAATTTTTCTGGAGTTTTCCTTGGACTTTAATATTTATGGGAGCTATTCATCAAACTTCTAACAAACTAGATTTCAAATTAATGTAAGTTTTATAAAAATTTCTTTAATTAGTTTAATATCTTCATTATATGGTTGCTTCATGAGAGTTTCCTTTAACTAATAGTTATTCTATGTTGCTTTTGTTATATTTCGAAATTTTATCTTTGTTGTAGTTATTAATGTAAGATGAATAGTGTAATAAATATTAATAAACATAAAATAAAAAGAGCAAATAATTATGCCATATATTATACGGGGGAACAACTTTTAATCTAAAAAGGTTATCTAATTTGAAGGTAGGTTCAAATTTTAAATAAAGCGATTTTTTAATTGATTTTCTAATTGGATTTGTATTGCATATTAAAGTGCACAATACGTCATTAAATATGAACAATTATGTCTGATAAACTCCCACCTTGCCCCTGCCTGAAATACTGGTTCTTTTCACAAAATTTTCGCAAGTTTTGATCAATTTCATCGATAACACGTCCTCGAGCTCGCCGACTATCTGTGAATTGTTGCATTAAATCAACTGTTGCTTGAGCTGTATGACGGGTGGTGCTTTTCTGCTGGAATCACATTGTTCCAAATTCATGTTTTCCAGTTGGTGCAACAAAGGGTTGGATTTCCAGCATTATCTTTGAAGAAGTATAGACCCATGACGTCATATACCTAAAAGCTAAACTTAAAGTTTCGAAAAATGTAGTGGCCACTTAGAAGGCAATCCAAAATAAATTTTAAAAACAACGCGTTGTTCTATAAAACCGTGATAAAAACTAATAGGGACTTATAAACTCCAATTATGAGGATGTGTGAAACCATCAGACGTAAGTATTGTACAGAGGTTCCAGTCAAAATTACTCTACTGCTCGGAGTAGATGTAATTAATACGCAAGTAATTTTTTAAAATATATGATCACAATGTTTACTCATGTAAAGGGTATTATTGAGATTATGTAGTAAGTTACTATACGAGATGTTTTCCAAAAATATTAAACCAATGTTAAGTTAATAAAAAGAGTTTATGGAAAACGATGTAACTGGCAGTTGACGAGAGTGGACTGTAATGCGTATGCAGCAATTGTTCGAAGGCATAGTACAACCGATTTATATAATATAATAAATAATGATAAGGCTCTACGCCCTTGCGAAGCACCGCGCCTAAGACGACCGCCATCATTATTACCCCTTGTTCGAATGAACGCAGGTACTCAATTACTTTTAGTGACTGAGTAGACCACCCGCCAGGCATCAGAGAGCACCGGGAATTGAACCCGGGTCCGTCAGCATCGCAACCCGCCCATCAACCACGGGACCACGCTGGCTTACCGATTTATATATTCATGTATAAACTACAATAACCGAGAATCAGAAACTAAAAGTTAAGTTGGGGACTACAAAAACTGGTGTGTGAAATCTTGATGGAAATCTTCACGAAAAATTCCACAATGAGAATTATGTGGGATCTCAAGGTGCTAACTTTGAAGGCTAATCGATGTCATTCTTTGAGACAATACGACCAGGAAAAATGGTGTAAACTAAAGTAACTGTTTTTACGTGCTGTGCGATATGTGGTTCCATATTGTTGAAACCACATGTCATTAAATTCAAATCATTAGCTTAATTTAAAAAAAGTTATTTGGTATATTTCGATAATGTACACCATTATCAATAACAGTGTTACCAGCTTTGTTCTCAAAAAATACGAGTCAAATAATGCATTTTTGTGGATGCATTGGTTTTTCGTGAACAGTACGTTGATTTTCACTACCTCAAATGCGACAATTCTGACCATTTAAAGAAAAATGAACTTTATCATTCAATATCTGTTTTGCAAAAATTAGCGTCGTCTGCTATGTTCTCTAAAACTCAGTTCACAAATGTACGAGGTTTCTGCTGGCGCCATAATGACTTTGCCATGTGTTTAGATGCCAACTGTCCAAATGTAAACTTTCGACGTACACAGAACTCAAACGGTGCCAAATTAAAATCCTAAAGTTCAATTTAAATCACCTCCTAGATGCCACTACAACAACAGAAATGATTTTATTTCAAAATTTTCTCTAAATCTTTTTAATTTTTAATAGCAGTAGGTACCAATTTAAGGATGCCGTTTTCAAAAAATAATAAACATTTGCTATGTTAAGAGTTGTCATTTATTAACTACCGAAAGCGTGCTAACGCTTAAGAGGTGGTTAATGAGATTACAATCCCGTCTGTGTGTGTCTATCATCACGATAACTCAAAAACTAAAGCTCTGATTGACATCAAATTTGGTACACAAGTACGTTAGACCAAAATAAAGCACGAGTTCGATTTTTAGTCATATCGGGCAATTTTTTCCCATCGTGTTAGTTAAAGCTTTAGGTAGATTTACACTTTTTCGTTTACTTCCAGTCGTTTTTATCTGAAAGATTTAACTGTTTCAGCCCCTCTCGCCTACGTGCAAGCATCGCCGCCATCCCACGCTCACGCATTTGCCTCGTTTTATTCGGTGGCACTTGATGGCTTAAATTGAGCATAATCTGCTGAAAGATTGATGCGCCAGCGTTGACAGCTGGATTACGGCGGTAATCCTCCGCACCACTCGTGGGCTGCATGAAAGTTTCACGCCCTGATTTCCCCGCAAATCTTGCCAGCGGACCAGCGCTTAAAAAGGCGCGCTGCAATTACGGCAGCGGCTTAATTCAAAACTAACGAAGCGGGTGCGTGCCCGAAATAGTAATAGTCGCGACCCAGTTCTGCAACAAGGGCCCGCAATGAGGCGGCCAACTGATCGCACGGCCCTAAAAGGTTGATTTGCAGACGCCCTCCAAGCGCTAACTAGGTTTCAATTGAGTTGTGAGTTGTGTGCTGTACTCGACGCATGAGTGCCAAGTCTGATTAAACAAATTATTCTTTTTTATACAATTAAATATTTTCCATCAGCAGCAGACCCACAAGCACAATTCAAATAATCACCCAGTTATCAAGGCATGGAGCTTAAAGGAGTGCCTCGTGTCACTACATGGCCAAAAGTATCCGAACACCACTATGTATATTAATAGCGGTTTATCTTTAGCACCAATCGCTTCCTGGATTCGCCTGAAAAGACTTTTCACCAGCTCCCTATACTAATCACAGTGGGCATTTCTCATACACGAGGGCTACACTAAACCCCCCCCCCCCCCTAGCTTATCACAACGAGTATTTCTCGTATACTGAAACCATACTTCCTCCCCTCGCTAATCACAGTGGATACTTCTTATATATAGGAGCCACACTCTCCCCCACGTTAGTCATACACGATGGCAACATTCACCCATGTTAATCACAGTGAGCGCTAATCAAGCACGAGGGTCACACTTTTCTATTCACTTTTTGGAATTTCCATCAGTACATCCTTCGGTTTTTGTTTTATCGATTCAACTGAGTCACATCAAATTTCTTGTAGTGGGTTTTTTCATCGACTAAACAGGAATAAATCACATTGTAAAATAATGGTTACTGAGTTTTGTTGACGAAGGTTTCAATTCCAAAGCATCACTTAAAATTACTTCTACGGAACTATTAATAAGGCAACATCTTCAGTAAGCTCTGTTACAGTGAAATGACCATTTCCATTATTTTGTTTCTAATTAGTTTGATATTTTTTTCGATTATAGATGTTCATATAGAATCAAAACTAGATTCATCTTCTATAAATTCATGACCTTCGCTAAACAACTTACGTCACATGAATACAGTTTTTCTCATTAAAGATTGATCACCGAGAATGTTGTCTGTGTCATTTAAAACGTTCCGGTAGTATTAATTCTATTTTTAATCAGGAAAACAATCATAAAAAGCTAACAAAAAGTTGGGGATTGAGCAACCTGCTTGGAAATCCTCTTTCTCTTTGTGAATTTAGTAATATTATTTATCAGCAGATTTCAAACGATCGTTTCCCTCTTTACTAATAACTAAACCGCTCGATAGGTCAGCACTGCGGCGTTGTTCATTTTCTTTACGTACCAAATTTTGTTAGTGCCCAGAAAAGCTACTTTTGGGTAGATATAATGGCACCATGCTATGCTAGGCCAAAAGAGGGTAGTTTACGTGATGTCAGAAATGAAATCTACGTTAAAAGTATCTTTTTTAGAAGTTGTACAATATCCTTCTAGGCATGTATATTCGCACAGCTTACAATAGCTGATGACAATGACCTGTCTTATGCTTTCGGCTGCCACAGCATCATCTTATAAAATTTGATTTAGGCCATGCCACAGCTTTTATAGAAGGTGGCCGATCTAGCACTATATATAAATTAGAATGCATCTCATTCTCACATTCTCTCTTTTGATTTTGCCACCGTCTGACATTTTACTAGACAAATGGGATTTTCTGCTTCTCATCATTGGTGTTTGTCCAATCAACACTTTGATAGAGTGCTGTCCAGTAGACAAACTTGATCGTTTCATAAAAAGTTTCCTCACTTCACCGCTCTTCAGAAAACACTTGATGAATCGATTGATCTATTGCACGTACACACTTTGTGCCGTAAAGATTTTTCTTGGCAATGCTCGACCGTAGTTGGGATTCCTGAAAAAGTCTACGATGCGGATGTTTCCCTATTTAGTGGCTTTTGCTTTCAGCATGCTTATTACATGAAAACCGGGGCCCGGCTACCCTACTAGACTTTCTGATGCACATCTGTGGGCTTGAGCTTGTTATAGCTGCTTTTAGTTTAAAACTGCTGAAAAAAGTGCTTCTAAAAACTGGACAAAGAAAATCATCAGTTGAAGGAGACTTGGAAGATATCTGTAGATAATTTCCCAGGTTAAACATCGCAATATATTTTGACAAATCGCAAACAATACCTCTAGTATTACTTCTTTTTTGATCATTCACAAACTTTAATCTATTAAGCCATTTAAGAGAACGAGGACATGGTTTCATTGGTACAATACGTGCAAATAAAGTATAAAAAAATAGATAAAGATAACGAAATAATTATAATTGCATAAAAACACTATTCATTTGTAATTGTTGTTTTCACTTGCTATGCTGTTCGCCCTCTAGGTAACGTAAAGCAATATAGTTTATCTGAAGAAATGTATAAGTAGAGAAATTGTATGTGAGGGGAATTTAAAACAGGTGTGAGGGTAGAACAGGCAGAATGGATGAAGACTTAAAAAAATACAGAATTACTATACATGGAAAGAAATATGGTCACCGTTTAGTGGATTTGTTGATGTGGTAAAGCATAATCCTCTTGTTCTTTATCAATCTAGGGCTAAAATAAAACCAAATTTTAATTTTCCAGGCAAAGTTGTAAACAACTATTTAAGAAAACGCAAAAACTTATCAAGAACAAAAGTGGGAAGGGCCTCACTTCTTCCTTAAGAGCATTACGGATTTCTGATAATAGTAGACCCAATGTACAGTTAAGAAATAGCGCCGTTGAGCGGGAAAATGTTTCAGGGTAGGAAAAACTGAGTTTATATTATTTTATACACTTATATACTATAAGTAATAAATAACTTCATTTACTTTTTTTTAATTACTAGGTAAAACGTTATATTTGTAAAGATGTAAAATGATCACGCAAAAAAATACAAACAGCCTAATGATAAAAAAAATAATATTTTTCCTCTGATAGGTTAACTTTATAACTAAAATATGTGACGATCCAAAGGTATTTTGCTTTTACCATTCATAGTGACGTTTAGCTAAGATCTTTATCAGGACGATTTATTTGGATTAGTTTCAAATCTTTAAGTAAACAATTAATCTTTAACTCACTGCTGCTTGAAATATATTTAGTGAAATCATCGACGTATGGCTTCATCTTCCTACCTTGTTATCCATGAAAATATTTAAAGAAACTAACGATTCCTCTCAATTAGCAACCTCTTTTCTGTTTAACGTAAACATTTTTTTTAACACAAATGGGACCGACTGTATCAATTTCAAGTGGGAATTTTTGTTGAGGCTCAAGTTTTAAAATGAAAACGTGGTGAGTTGGTTCGACGAATGGTTTCGAAAAATGCAAAAGGATAGAAAGAATTTTGGAGATAATGAACATTAAAGATGCAAAACTTTCCCAGTATTCTATATATTATATCAAACAGAAAAAAATAAGTAATTTGTTTGTAATAGTTTAGTACTTTAACGCACGTCTGATACAAAGATGTTCGTTATCATTTGGAGAACACGTTCCATCCTCAAGTGTTTCGTTACAAACCACATATCTTTAGTAATAACCCTTTGGAGTGCGACGTTTCTGAATGTAATTTTGTATTTTTGATTACAATTCCAGTTTTGTTTATTTTTTACTGATTTATTTAATCACCTTCTAGCCTATTGATTTATTATATATTTTTACTAGGTTTTGTAGTTCTTTCAAGAAAATCTAAATTTATAACATTTAATTACAAAAAAAAGTTGTAAAACTTTGTGCTCGATTATTTCTTTATATACTAACTTGCATGTTTGGCAGAATTTTACGCAAAGTATCACGTTTTCATTTTTTTTTCAGAGATAAAATGTAATGGAATTTATAACGTACTTTTTTTATAAGATAAATTTTATGTAATACTATTTATTGACAAAATCGTTAAATTATAAGAAATAGGAAATGATGATGAATGTGTAGTATAACCTGCAGGAGCGCTGTGACTAAGCCAAGAGAGCAACTGGTCTGCAAGGCTCTCAACATGTGGTTGTGTGGAATGAATGCATAAAAAATTATTGTTTGTTACTTAACGTATACGTATATACAAGATGTGTTTAAAAATTAACAAACTTTTGTAATAAGAATTTTCGCAGCTTTATATGGGCAGATTACATTACTTTCAAAGCGTCAAGACGTGCTTTATCGCTGTCCCAAGTGTGTGAAAGATTAAAGTGCATTTATCCAACGAAAAGGTCTTATAATATCAACTTTATAAGCAACATAAATTGTAAGTTACTTTCAATTTATTAAAATAATCGAAAACATTAATAATGATAACCCAATGAAAATTCAAACGCTAAACAAGCGTAAATCTGATTCATTAACACCGCCACTTAATGAAGTTCAAAAACGCTACGCATGGACCCCAAACATTCCAACGCAAAACAAATATGATCTACTTGCCAGTCAAGAAGTTGACCCAGTTGATAACCCTTACGATAACCATAATTAGCAAAACACAAACGGAAAAACTGAAACTTTGGCAACTAAACCCAAAATACCGCCTATCTATCTACACAACGCCATAAATCACGCAGCCCTGACTGCAGATATTAAACAACTGACATCAAACGAGTTCACGACCTTTTGTAACACAAACACCTTAAGAATCAACCTAACTGAAGAGAATGACTACAGAATTTTAACAAAACACCTTAAAGATAACAACATCAAATTTCATACCTTCCAAAACCCTGTCGGCAAACCCCTCAATGTCGTGATCAAAAACGTACCACCATCCATAACAG
This sequence comes from Sinelater perroti, assembly GCA_036346155.1. Lineage (NCBI taxonomy): Eukaryota > Metazoa > Arthropoda > Insecta > Coleoptera > Elateridae > Sinelater > Sinelater perroti. The sequence goes on along the minus strand of JARFIY010000254.1, from coordinate 16,039,518 downwards.
AACAAGAAATATTTACCGAACTTAGCAAAACCCTGTCAGTTATCAAAGTCACACGCCTGCTTACAAAAAATAAACAGCCGCTTCCAATTTGCGCAGTCGACCTGAAGGATAACGAAAACGCTAAGAAAATCTTTACATTAAAAAGCATGTACTACTCAATAGTCACAGTAGAACCGAGAAGAAAGCCATCAAACATTCCACAATGCCACCGCTGTCAAGGCTATGGGCATACCAAAAACTACTGTACATTAGATCCGCGCTGCCTTAAATGTGGCGATAGCCACCAGCATCAACAATGCAAGAAAAAACCTGAAGAAACACCCAAATGTGCCAACTGTGGAGGACCACACCCCGCAAGCTATCGCGGCTGTAGCCACCACCTAGAGAGAGTACAAAAACGACAAAATAACATCAGCAACTTCAACCAATCCAGCACAAGACACAATAGGAACTATTTTGTCAATCCGAACCGCTCATATGTAGATCAAGCTCGAAACACTGCACCGATCAACTCCACCCTTATTAACCAGACAACCGCTCCAATGACCTCCCCTAACATAAATAATATAGCCAAAATCCTTGTTGATCTCCTTACCCCTTACCTCCCCATAATTAAAAATTTTATCACTAGTACACTCCTTCCTCTACTCCTCAATGGATCCTAAATCGCAGAAAATCATCGAAAAACTATCAATCCTAAACTGGAATGCTAATGGCGTCAAAACTCAAAGATCAATCCTTATAACCTTCCTTGCCAGACATAACATAGACATCGCGTGCATCACAGAAACCCACCTATCTGAAGTAGACAGGTTTAAAATTCCAGGATACCAAATTCACAGAGCAGATAGAAACGCCCAAATAGCTGCTGGTGGAGTAGCTATCCTCATTAGAAGGAAAATCCTGTCCCCGAAACAAAAAACCTAAGCCTTGAAACAATAGGAGTTAAAATAAAAATAAACGATCAAAACCTCACACTAATCAGCACATACAGACAGCCGAACTAGAAATTAATGGAGGACGACATAAAAACGATCTTCAACACAAACGAGCCACTCCTGATGATTGGAGACCTCAACACCAAAAACCAATTATGGGGATGCAGAGCTAACAATCCCGAGGGAATCAAGATGGAAGGCTACGCGACTAAATACTCCTTCCAAATAACAGCCCCCGAAAATTATACCTACTACCCGTATCGCAGTGATCATCAGCCGGACATACTAGACATAGTACTCCAAAAAAACTTCGATAAACCAACTTTTCAAACTGTAGTAGAAGAACTAGATTCTGACCACCTACCAGTTATAATAACATTTATTAGCTCACCTCAGCTGGTACAGCCAGTACCAAAACTAATAAACGGGATAATTAACTGGGAACAATTCCAAGCCATCCTAGATGATCAGCTGATATGCCCAACCGGTCTTATCAACCACGAGGACATTGATCTAACCATATCCAAACTAACAACATCAATAACTGACAGCGTGCAAAGATCAACACTAGCGCCAAAACTAACAAAAAACCTAATCACCATAGCTTGCCTCGAGAAATCACAGCACTAATCAAAAGAAAAAGTCAAGTCAGACGCGAATGGCAGAGAACCAGGATACCGGCAACAAAACGATTACTGAACAGGTTAACACACACCCTAAAAAGATGCTTGGATGAGCTGAGAATCAACTCATATCAAAAATACATAGAAGATCTCCAACCAGGTGACATTGGAATGTGGAGAGCTACAAAGCGCATATTGAAGCAAAGAGAGGACATCCCAACATTAAGCGTGAATAATACACTACTTGCTACTGACGAAGAAAAATCAACAGCCTTTGCTACCCACTACGAAAGTGTATTCACTCCAACAGTCACTTGCGCTCCAAACCACGCTCCAAATCACGTTGAAACTCATCTTCCAGTAGTTATAGAACCGATAACTCCCTCTTCTCCCCTTGAAATTAAAACAATAATCGACAGTCTCCCTAAAAGAAAAGCTCCTGGGCACGATCTCATTACCAACCTAATATTATCTCAGCTCACCACCAAAACCTTAGCCTATCTAGCAACAACTTTTAATGCATGTCTTCAGCAAGGTTATTTCCCACAAACATGGAAGCATGCACACATACTGGTGATTCCTAAACCAGGTAAAGACAAAAAGTTGATTAGTAGCTACAGGCCAATAAGCTTACTGACATCACTTTCCAAAGTTTTCGAGAAGAACATCCACTCCCGGCTAATGAATGAATTAACATCACTCAACATCCTACCAGCATTCCAATTCGGCTTTAGGAAATCACACTCTACGCAGCACCAACTCCAACGCATAACTGAAAAAATAGAAGAGGGCTACGAAAACAAAGGTTATACAGTTGTAGTTCTCCTCGATATAGCCCAGGCCTTCGACAAAGTCTGGATCGAAGGCCTAAAAAGCAAGATCATCAAGATAAAAATTCCCAGCTACCTTAAAGCCATAGTCATCTCCTTCCTAGAAAACCGCACTTTTGCGATGCGCATAAACTCCGCATCTTCTGAAACAAAGTCCATCCATGCAGGCGTACCTCAAGGAAGCGTACTGGGACCCCTATTATTCAATATTTTTACTTCAGATATCCCTAACATACAGGCAACCCTAGCGACCTTCGCGGACGACACCGCAATCTTGACCCAACACACTGACCTTACCTTAGGTATTGAAAAGCAGCAGACTGCACTGAACCAAATATGCTCGTGGTTCAACCAATGGAATATGCACATCAACCACACCAAATGTCAGGCAAAAATTAGAATAAAAATAGAAGAATTAGAAACCCTCCCAGCTTAACAATCAACAACAACACTATTGCCTGGAATCCTGCCGATGCCGCCATCAAGTATCTGGGAGTGCTCCTTGACACTCGACTTACCTGGAAACTTCATATTAACTACAAGTTAAACCAAGGATATGCGCGATTGGCACAACTTTACCCTCTCATTAATAGAAAGTCATCTCTTAAGCCCAAATGCACCACTATGATGTACAAATCTCTAATACGACCGTTGGTGCTATACGCATCAACAATCTGGAGCAACACTGCAAAGTCAAACATAGAAAAAGTCCAAAGACTACAGAACAAAATTCTCCGCATAGCAGTGAATGCTCCTTGGTTCATTCGGAACGAACAACTACATTACGAACTACACATACCAACAATCCAAAGCTACATCGCCGCGAGTGCCAAAAAATTCTTTGAAAACTTACATAAATGTGAAGGTGCAGTTCTATACAACTTAGGCAGACCAAACATACACCAAGACTCAAACGAAAATTACCACAAGATTTATATCTAACCGAACTCGACATTGATTAGTTAATATAACAATTAGTTAACATACTTGTAAGGGTACAGCCTACCTCATAAACTATAAAAGAACGTACTGTTATTGCTTACCTTACTATTATTATCATTGCCATGTATAACATGTAACTGATTGTTGAGCTGGCAAATAAATGATTAAAATAAAAGATTACATGGCCATTCATGAACTTAATAAAAAAAAACAACTACAGGAAATTCCGACTGCAAAATTGTAGATAAAGACGTATTTAAAGTATTAGCTAAAACGACAAAACAATATAAAAATCTATAACACAAAGAGTAAAGTAAATAAAAAACCATTGTTAATGTTCTACACGGAGCTGGAATTTAAACAACAGAGAAATTCATAACGTCACGGGTCAAACTAACTGACGCGTGACCTTCAAATCTCCATATAAAACAGAAATCGTGCAGGATGCACTTTCCAAAAGCTTAGTTCGACAAAAAAGATACCGTCGTAAACCGTTTAAGTGTGTAAAATAAGGGCGAGGGCATCCAACCTTAGCATGTGGCAAAAATATAAACACAAATCTCAAGTGTACCTTATGCGCCCCCAAACATACATAAACATCGGAGCATGGCAGCAACTCTTAGTAAAACAAGCAAAAGTGTAGGCAAAATCATAGAAAAACCTTCGCACAGTATTAAACTTATTATAATTGTAAGCAAAATTAAACAATAGCCAACACAGATATGCCAACGTTCTGATGCTGACAGCATGATCAATAATTAAAATTAGTTGCCAAAGAATATAAAATACGGGGTAGGTGAAAAATAATTAAATACTGGCTACAAAGCTTATACTATGTCTCTAAACAGACGATAGCAAACAAGACTTTCATTGTTCTTGCGCAGTGAAAGGGAAAATGCACGTGTCATGCAATGCTGATGGCACAAGCCTAGTAAACGATGCAAGACGCACACTTCGACTCGCGGGGGACGTAACGAAGATGAACACGCCAGGCAGCTTGTAAAAGTGGATTAACAAGATACGCAAAACGCATAAAAAATTAAACGTTTGACAAAGGAAACCAAATTAGGCGCAAAAATTAAAATTTGAAGACTACGTACAGTCAGTATAAAACAAAGAGATTTAAGGCTGCATTGAAAACCTTTGTAGTGAAAAATCGTATTCTATGTTGGTGGTTTCGTCAATAGTTATAAAGTGATAGTTCAGAGGATAAAAACTCGAACGTATAGTGCAGAATCGACCCGTGCCTTACGCGCGACACGATAAATGTAGACTACATTCAGATGCTTGAGAATTATACGTGACCCACGATATCTGGTAGGGCTAACATTGACTTTATTTTCATGAAAGATGGTGCATTACCCCATTTCCAGAATTTTCCAGGACGTTGGCTGGCACGACGCGAACCTCATGAATGGCATCCAAGAAGCCCACATCTCACTCAAAGGAGGAGGTGTACAGAACAAAGCCTCGTACAACGGAGGACTACGAGGTACGGGAGGTTCTCAGCAATGTTCCAATCGACTTCCCTCAGAAGACCAAATTTTATTTCAGTTTGAGAAAACAGGTCGACATCGCCTACGTTAAAATTTAAATATTTGCTTTAATTTGCTTATATAATAAAGTGCATGTATAATTTATTTCAACAAGTTTGTATTAGAAATAAGAACTTTATTGTCATTTTTTTATGTCCAATGATGTTTCACCCACGTTGTAGATCTATTACTATTATACAATATGCACTTCACAACGCAGGATTTCTAAACATTCCTGGTTATCTAATCTCTGGCATTCAAAAGATAGCGCAAATGAGATCCCTGCAATAATTATAAAATTATTAACAATATCTGTAATATTTGTCTACTACAACATTTTATTTTAAGCCACCAATTTGTAGATCTTTTTGATACTCGTTGCTGTTGGGGTTTATAATGCTAAACATATGTATTGACATTCCATTCTCATAGACTCAAGAGGAAGAACATTTTATAAAACCACGACAGACAATAATGTAAATAAAATTACAAACTAAATTTTTCTGTTGACAAAACAGGATTATGTTTTAAATTATCCTCAAACTATATTACAGTTCTAATAACCATAAGCAGGATCTAATCTGAGAATCAGAAATGGCAATCGCCACATAACCAGTACACCGAATAAAAATATTTTAAAGAATAGTTGAAAAAAAAATTTACTATGCAAATTTCTTTAAAAACAAATAAATTAGAGTTTCAAACACCACAAATAACTTATTTAAAAACAAGGAGAAAAGAATTGTAGGTACCTCCAAATCTACAGCAATTAATTACGGAAGAAAATTTTAAAGAGAACCAACAGGACAAGTATTTACTTAACAATACAATCGACAAATAAATACTGTTACATAAATTAGAAAACAAAGCTATACAAAAATAGCAATACAAATTATTTGCCTTGAAAAACTGCAGAGAAGATTAAACGATCGTTAATTTACACCAGGCAGCAGCAACGAATTTACCAATTTCTGGAAGTTTCTTTACAGATGTTACCACCAATTGCGAGCTTCAAAAAAAGTGATGCACATAATTCTTAAATAATTAACTCGCAAAAGCTACTGGTTTTGGTTCAACTATATGCAAGACGACCAAGAACTTTTAATTATGTTTGTAATGCTATTTTAAGACTAAATTACTACCTACTTGAGTGGAACTTCATAAAAGTAGCCCTCGCTTCTAAACAGGGTGGTTACCGCTTTCCTCCCACTTCCTCAAAGTCGAGTCGTACTGAACAGCAAGTCTTGTTTCTCTGTTATCCAAAGTTTTCAAAAAGTTGCTAAAAAGGTCCAGACAGGTTACATCAACGAACAATCTAAGCTATTTTCATCACTTTGATTTTTAAGAAAAATATCACACAGTTATGCACCACCATTGTCGAATGAGACCCATAAGCTTACAGATATCTCGGAAGCGTTTGATAAGATATGGTTTATCCTGCAAAATCAAACGGTCACTATCTTACCCATACGTCTCACCAATGGAACATTCCAAGTTAAATCGCCCAAAACAAAATAAAAGCTAAGCCCTATACAAGCGGAAGTACTACAAAGCAGTATCCTGAGACTCTCTACTTTAATACGGTAGGCTTGTCAAAAAAAAAGTAATAGCTGAATACGCAGGCAATACTGCTATACTGACATTCCATAGCAACCCAATGTCACAATCTGTCTAAAAAAAATTAATGTTTACGCTACATTAGTGGTTAAAAAAGTGACGAATTAGAGCCAATAAAAATAAATCTGCATATAATCTTTACAAGCTTGGTTTTCGCCCCGGCCAGACCACCACTCACCAACTTCTCCGGTGAAACAAATCCCGGAAAGCTTCGACAACAAGCAATATACCAATGCAGCCCGCTGCCGATGATACAACTGATTGGTCATTTTCGTCAAACCGAAAGTTCAGGATCAAGTTCGGTGTTTTAAAGTCATTAGGGAAGGAGTTTTCGAGTCGACGTACCTCAAGGTTCGGTACTATCTCCCACCCACTTTAATTTCTATATCTGGAACATTCCAGCCAGCTCTCCACGACGATAGCTCAATTTGGAAACCATACTGGGGTGATGTTAAGCTCACTATGACCCTATCTAGCAGTACGGCGTGTCTAGAAAAAACTAGACTAAATCGAAAAACAGTGCGACAGGCAGAGGATCAGGATTAACTTTCGAGGAAAGCGTAGCAGCCTTAAAGAAGATAAGAAAGTGCGGTGACCTGCAGGACATCGAAAATTTCGGCCAAGATATACTCTGAAGAGGAGAAGCGTGCTACTTAAGAGTAATCTTAGACAAGAAGTTCACTTAGAGAATTCATATGGAAAAAGGAGTCAAGGCAGCTAGACAAACCAGGGGCTGTTTGCTGCATAAAAACAGTAATTTGTCAACAAAAACCCATAAAACATACATAAGACCGTGCTGCTTAAGGGTGTATAGCAGATCATGTGAATGAACTTCAGGCAGAACTATCTTTAGCGTTTCGGGGTATCTCAAAAACTTTTGCAACATTCAAGTAGACAGAGGCGACCGCAACAACTGCCCGAAGGTTCTGATTCTCACGTAAGGTGGTGCAGAGGCCGTTTAATGTAAGCCAACCACCAATTTAGTCAGACCACCAAAGTAGTTTGGGATTGCCAGCTGGAACTCAGTCTTACTGAGTTGAGTCAGACATAAATTGTGCGTGTGTTTGCTCTCAAATTCTTAAGTTTCTTTAATCTGATATTAAATACTAATATTTCCTATAAAATCCCTGAATGTATGCCTATATGTATCCATATTACAAATTTTATGTAGGCCGATCGGCCAACATGTAAGGTTCGCCTGCGACAAGGTGGTAATCTAACTTTTCAAATTAACTTTATCAAATTTGAAAATGGTCATATAGATCAACGGGTGATCGGACATTTGCACAAAGCAGCAGCCATTTAATAATAGCAAAAACACCAAGAAATTGTCAGCAGCAAGCAGATGCGGGCCTTTTGTTGATAAAAAATTGCACAATACTTAAGAATCAACTATAATAATAATAACACCTAGCTAAATTATTCTAAGCAAAATTTAAATGTTGGTGTTATTTTTATTTTTTACATTATATATCAGTGTAGCGGTGCAACAATCTTCAACAGACGCAGACTTTCAGAGTAAAAAGTCTTTAGAAAATAATGAGATAGCCAACTCAACTTTTTTGGAACAAAGCAAACAAAGCAAACTTTGGTCTATTCTTCCCCTAAAACATTTTGTTGTGATGTTACTTCCTGCAAACCACTCAATTCATTGAGATAAAATTTGACCTACTGATGATAGTAGTAATGAGTTGATGAGTGTTTGTAAAAGAATGAAATTAAACTGATCTATGAGGAATCAACACTAAAAGCCAATTTGCCACTAAAGTTGATATTAAAAGACAAGATTATGATAGTTATGGTGGTTGTCATAAAGAGCTCTTAATAATCATTAGAAAACAAAAGAGTTATATTTAAAGACAACTAAGCTATCCAACCGGCAGAAGGAAGAAAGAAAAACTAATGCAGATAGAGAGGGGGGAGGAAAATATGATAGGGGAGAGATTGAGGTGTAAAAGACAAAAAGAAATGTGCAAGAGGAACTAAAATTTGTCATAGAGCAACTCTTGACAAAATAATGGGGAAAGGTCCAAGATTTGTTTAAAGTCAAAATTTAAAACATCCACATTCATAAACAAAAGAATAAGAAGATAGTCATTTACACAACAAAAAATATATAAGACTTCAGACCTTAAAAATGATTGTCTTAATCTCTAGATTAGGCGAAATTGTAAGGTAAAATTTTGTGATTCCGCCTTGAGCCCCTGAAAGTGTCTGCTGGTTAGCTAAGATTTCATCAGTTGGTAATATAGGTGTGTGGAAGGTTTTTCTTAACCTTGAACAATAGTCTAGCATGTCGGACCTTATGGAAGCCCTTGATTTCACTTACCGCCTTGTGAACTTTTTAGATGATGACATGTTCCTCAAACTCTAACTAATCATTGGCATGAGATTAAGTTCTAGGACTGATTTAATTTTTCTAAATAAGAGTCTCTCAAGATCTTTTCTATCAATTATTTTCGGTTTTCACCTGTAATCAGTCTGTAACATCATGCTTTTTTTAAGTTTACTCGAAACTATTAGAGATTTAACTTGTAGTAGAATAATATTTTTTATTGGTAGACTTAACTGGTCTGATGTTTCAAAAAGAGTTGTATTTCGGTTTCTTCTTTCACAGTTGAATGGTTACAAAAATGTATTGGCTACTTCTCGCCAAGCTGGCCAGGTTTCTGTATAGGGAAAATTGCTTTAACTTTCGCGTGGCCTTCCATAGTAAATAGTTCCTTGGTTTGGCAGCAAAGAAGGTCAAAAGATAGTATTGTGTGGTTTTTTTATTTTAAAAATCGCTTTCAAATTTTGAAATCGCAGATCTAGTATTCTGCTGAATTCTACAAAGCTTTCTTTTCTTAGCTTTTGCTTTTTTACTGCCATAGAAAGAGTGTTGTGCACGTCGTAGTAAAAGTATATCTAAATCGTGATTGGTGATAAACGTCCTTCATTCTCGCATGTATTTTGACAAGCCATTGGGGTGGTCCATTCTGAATTCTTGTTGTATCACTACTTCAGTTTGGAAAAGATAGCTATAAGAAGTTTTAGCATTCTTTTTATGTTCTTTGCTCATTATTTTTCCCAGCTTTTTGATGTTTGACGACTGCGATATATTTAAGTAAAAAGAAAATTGTTGTTACTACAAATGCTATTTGGCTTTTGTGCATTGAAACTCTAAGATGTGGCGGTGAAAGTTTTCCCTGCTTCAGTTCTTGGTGGACCTGACATCCTTTATTAACTATTAGATCAGACTCACTTTGGTCAGGTATCCTTCGTTTTAGTACGCGTTTTTGTTAGGTGATTTACATCTAGATTGATGCATACAGAATCTCTTAGTGTGGTTATATCTTTGGTAGATTTCACAATGTGTTTTTTTCTTTTTTAATAAGGTCAGAGGGCCAAATTAATAATTTGTGCTTGACATTACACATGAGTTTAACTTTATATTCTTGGCTTTCTGTTTCAACTTTTAATTCATTGATACCAATAGAAAGGTGAAGGTTTTGGATTTGAAGTCACGTTTTTTCTTCATCTGGTGAATATGACATTGTTTTTTTAATTCTATTAATCTTGCTAATAAAGTGATATAGATTGATTTTTGGCCATGATTTTCACTTGAATTCTGCCTATGATGATTAAAATATGATTTTTTCGGCGGGTTGATATTTAACAAACCTGCAATAAATATTTGTAGTGGTTTTATCTCTATTCTTGGTATGAACTTGTCAGCTTTCGTTACATTATCTGGGAGAGTCTGAAAGCGACATGATAAACCTAGTTGTAATAAATGGTTATTTTTTTCTTTAATTATACGATTTACCTCCTATTGCTGGCTACGTTTGTTTTCCTTTGAAGTTTACTGTAATTCATTCCGCGGTTTGTTGATTAGACGTAGATGGTAGATAATCGAACTGTCGCATAACAGGTGCAGGGTATTTGACCTACCTGCTGAATACTTGGTGTAGTACTGCATCACTGATGACTGTGCATAAAGCAGAAAGTATTGTGGGTTAGCGTCAGCCATAATGACTGTGATTATATTCTTGCGTTTAATTTAAAAATATTTCTTGCATTTACAAATGGATAAAATGTATATGAATAATCATCGGCTTGCACTTTATCATATACGATAGCCGCGACCACAATACGTCCTTGCTTTGTAAAAGTCAAACCGATATTTTATGTATTTCCATTATACTTCAATGAACTTTAAAAAGGATTTAAATTTGATTTATCGGAAGCTATGTGGTCTGTACAAAGAGATCTTACTAGCATTAGAATGTAATTTTATTAGAAATAATAGTAACAAAAAATTATATTAGGGTAGTCCCCTTCAATGTGGTTCTTGTGGCTGGCCATATACCACTGTAACGTTTTTTGGGGGATGGGGCGCAACTGTAGCTTGTAATTTCCTTAATCTCGTTTATGGTTTGAAAACGAAGCCTTTTTAAGGTTACCTTTAATTAAGAAATTAAAAAAGTTTGCCGAGGCAATAGCACGATCAAGAACCTCTCTCATGTTATCAAGATTCTCTTTCTGATCATCAGCCAGCAAACGAAGCACGATACTAGGTAATCTCCGAGACAGTTAGGTGGCAATGTTATCATCGCGCATCACCAAGTCTAGAACACTAATTGAACCATTGGTATCAAAAAGTTTCGTCGAGTTTCAGCAAAATGAAATACAAACACGTTGTTCTTCGAAATCCTTCATTTTCCTGGCAAACTGCTGTGTTTGCGAAGGTTGCTACTAATTGGCGCTACTTGTTGGGACACGCCTTGTGCGCTTATTACGAAAGTTCCATCTTGTCCTAAGCATACCTCGTATGTATGCTACTTATTTTTTACTATATTCATCACTACCTTCTTTACATAGCTACGGTGTACTTCAAATGCAATTACTCTTAGTCACTTCGCGATTCTTCGAACACGCCGGCGGCGGCAGGGCCTTCAAGGCCACTTTTAATGATTTCCGTTTCCTTACGATTCACGATGAACTCGCTCCAGTCACTACAAGCTCCACTTGTTTCTCGAAAACGCCACCGAAGCCCGGTTTCGCGGTCGCGCCGGCTGATTTTGATGCCAGGAGCCGGCTCCGGCTTTCCTTTTGTCGTTGTTTGCTCAGGATTACCAGAAATGGTGGAAACGGCGCTGAAAAGCCGCGCCGGCAGATAACGGAGGAAGTGAGCGGGCGCCGGTTTCTGTTTTAATTGCACAGGGCCGGGGCAAACAGTAGCGCCCCACGATAAAGGCTGCTTGTGGATTTGCGGAAAAGCGAGTAAATTGTTTTATCGTTAAGAAGTCGGCGTGTTTCGGCTTTGTATGGTAACTGGAATTATAAACTGACAGATGACTGTTCTGAGAAAACATTTTAAGATTTGCATTTTTGCGAATCATTTAATTGTCTAACCTTGCGAAACTCGCATTCGCATTTTGGGAGCGACAAAAAGCAACTTGTGATGAATTTGCATTACGCCGCTCGCTCTTATATAAATCAAGCCCACAAAAAGCGCCCAAACTGGATTTCCCATTCAACATTTAGATATGTTATCAAGATTACAAGGCGTAAACATCTAGTTATTTTTACATGGCATTACTCACACGTGGCTGTATACGTAGGGCAGGCCGATATGAAATCCTCTTCACGCTACGAAGAGCTTAAAATGTCAACTGGAGACGCCCACGCCAAATTTAATTTAAGCTCTCGCTGCTCTGGCATTATTTGAAATTTTTGCTTGCAGGAACTGACACAAATTCAAATTTGAAACGTCACCAAAGCAGTGGAAAGTGAACGTCTGGAGTTTACAAGCTTAAGAACATTTTAAAGCAGTATGGGTAATTTTGGGTGCTCTGATTACAAACTCAATAATAATTTTTATTTTAATTGATCTGCATTTTGTTAGTGGAATTACCGAGACCATATAAAAAATGTAGCATCAGCAAAAATAATAGAACGAAAATTGGAAACATTTTTTTAGTGTCCCAGCTAAGGAATTTGGCTTTCAACACATGTTATTGACACCTATAAGCACACGGCTTAAGTAGGACAAATAGTTTTCACTCTGTATGCAAACATTATTAATTGATTTTATACGTAAACAAAGTGCGATAGCGCTGTTTGTAAACGGAAGTTTCTCGGCTGTGTTGAATGTGTCAAAATAGTAAAATAATTTTGTTTTGGAAGTCCTTGGTGCAAAAAAGCACTAAAATCAGCTCTAAAATGGTTAAACTGTGAATATAGACAAAGTGGACTTTGCTGTACTTTGATACATGCAGAGGTCGGGAAAATGTTTCGATTTATATTTACACGAAAATTGTTTGATTATCTATTGATGAGCTTACTTAAAATTGACGTTGTCTAACGAGCCACTTACAATACACAGCTTATTGCCTGCCTTTACTACAATGCGCGATAACTCTCATTATAACATTTATTAGCCTTTACTTTCACCTATTTATAAAGATAATTATGTATTGTAACACTAAATACGCAATTAAAGCAATTTTTACAATTACTACTTCTCTGTTAGTTTTTTTAGATTGTTCAAAAATGATTGACACTTCCCTACAAAATTCGGGTTGTTATATAAAGATAAACTATAATGCCACGTGATGCTATTTGGTAGGCGTTTGCAGAAACGCACATAGTAGAAGGGTATCGAGTAATTTGTGCAGTGTTACCAGTACAGTTGAAAACAAACCGAAAAAATATGGAAGCAGACAATAATGATCCCGTGTACAGCGGATCTGGAAATGTTTTGCGAGTGTCTAGTCACAAACAAAGCATGGTAAAAGTTCTCATTAAATGATGAGCTTTAGTCGGCTAGCGACTAGTGGCATGTTACACCTAAAGAATAAGTTACAGCAGTTCTAATAATAGGTCTAGTAAAAAGAAATCCATTATTTTTCCAATAGATGGCTCTAATAAATTGTATCTTGCGCTCTAAAAGTCCTATCGCTTTACACTAGATGGCGTTAGAAAGCAAACATTTCGTAGTAAAAAAAATTATTTTACAGTTTTGTGAATGGTTGACTCAGTTTTGTTTGAGCCCACGTCAAAGATGGACACCAGTAAAAAAATGCGCTATATTTTACAGTTTTTTTTCGATAAAGGTGAAAACGCAAGCCAGGCGGCTGAAAATGTGAGTAGTGTTTATGGTTCGGATACTGTAACAGCCAATCAAGCGCAGTTCTGGTTTCGTCGATTGCGTTCCAGTAATTTCGATGTCAAAGATGCGCCACGCTCTGAAAGGCCAATTGTCGAAAATGTGGATAAAATCATGGAAATGGCCGAGCCCGACCGTTATATAAGCACTGTTTCTATTACTCAAGAGCTAAACATTTCACAAAAAACCGTTTGGAACCATTTGGAAAAGGCTGGATACAAAAAGAAGCTGGATGTATGGCTGCCGCACAAGTTAACGCAAAAAACCTCATCGACCGAATCTCCATCTGTGAATCGCTGCAGAATCGTAACAAAGTCTGAAGCGGATGGTGACTGGCGATAAAAAGTGGATCATATACTATGAGCTGCTCCCCTACGGCCAAACTCTTAATTCGAACTTGTACTGTGAACAATTGGACCATCTGAAGGAAGAAATCGCTCAGAAGAGGCCAACTTTGGCCACTAGGACAGGAATTGTGTTTCATCAAGACAACGTCAGGCCACACACATCGATAGCGACTCGCCAGAAGTTCCGAGAGTTTGGTTGGGAGGTTCTTATGCATCCACCTTATAATCTGGACCTGACACTAAGTGATTACCACCTGTTCCTATCCATGGCGAATTATTTTGCTGGTGAAAAATTCGTCTCGAGAGAGGCTTGTGAAAATCGGCTGTCCTAGTTTTTTGCCAATGGGGACAAGAGCTTCTATGAGAGAGGTATAATGGAATTACCTTCAAAACGGCGCATATTTGAACTAAATCGGTTCATTTTAAGTATGTTAAATAAAACCTTCAATTTCATGCAAAAATAATAAATTTATTTTTACTAGACCTATTAAAATGTATACTCATTTATCATAAATAAATATTAATGAGGGGAAACCAATTGTAACTAAGTAACTTAATTAATACTTTTTTACATATAATTGCTATTCCTTGCATTTCTCTTATAAATTTGTCTTTTAGAAGGTTAACGCGGATCAAACTGAATATGTTTAGTTGTGGTCTACATTTTAGTGAAAATTAGAAAGCGATTTCGCTCGCGAAAGTCAAACTACAACGCAGATTTTACTATTTCTACTTTAACTTATAAATGTATGAGGCTTAATCAAAACAACAAAAACTGTTAACACTTTAGTGCAGTTGCTTAAACTGTTTCTGTTTACACTGTTTAGTTTTTACGTTCAATAATACAGAATAAAGTCCGGAACTCAAATCAAAAACAATATTAATTGACCGATTCTCGTTATACTTTAATGTCCCTTGAAAATGTATTTTTTAATACTTTAATAAAGCTTATAAGTTTTATAGTCTTTTAGTCTCTAAGGTTTTTTGATTTTTGCTCTATGATTTTTAACTTTCTATTAGTGCCCAATATGTTTTGCACTACTTCATGGCGTGAAGCAAGATGCTACAAGAAGATTTTCTGAAGTTTAGCTTTAACCCTTCCAAAGCTAACGGAACGTATACCCCACAACAAAATTTGTGTATACGCTTCCAAATGTGCATATGCAAATGCCAGTTTATTCTTCCCGCTGTCCGTCTAGCAGTTTGTTGTTTACAAGCAAAGTGAGATAACTTCAGTTTGCAAGCTCCACGCAGCATATCGGTTATTTGTTTATCTTTTCACATATTTATTTACGAAATTATATCCTGTTTATTTTATATAACCTAGTCTGCAGTCTTGTAATAATGCATGTAGTAGAGTCAACATATAAAACCAATAGGCTTTATCTTTGTGATTATTCATATCGTTAAACTTTTTGTTTGTTAAAACGAGTAGAATAACGTCACTGAAGCGTGAAGAAATCGCTAAGAATTTTGACTTGTGCAAAGGTTCATATTTAAGTTTAGAACATGATTTTGTGTGCTATAGTAATTTTGAATCAAATGATAGGATAAAAATAATAATAATAGTAATGACAATGGTCACTAAATATTTTGGTCTCTCAAAAACGTTATATACAAATCATCAGGCGAACCCCCGATTATATCTTGATAACATGGTTTTCAGTTCTGCAAAACCAGCTTCTTGTAGGAAATACAAAAATAATTCTGAACTGTATCAAGAGAATTGGAGGTGTTTCTAAAATGACCCCCAAAAAGTTTATATATGTTCATTAATATTTCAATGCGCTAATAAAAGATTAAAAATTTCGGAAAAAATTAATAAACAAGTAAAATTGACTAACTATTCTGAAAATATATTGGTAAACTGATCTTAGGTTAGAAATTCTGCCAAGTCTGAACTCCTAGCGGTCAAACCACCTTGCGATGGGGAGTAAATAATAATTTTTGAATTGGGTTTTCATTATTTCGAAAAAACCCTAAATTGTAGTAAGATTAATTATGTTGAAGAGCTTTTAGAATGTTTTAAGTGCCCAAATCAGAAAGGTGGAACGGATTTGCTTCATCAATCTACAAATGAAGGCATAATCAAATGCAAGTGCGGATTAAGCTTGAAACAAAATTTGTTACTGAAACCTGCCAAGTGCAGTGTTATGGATAAGAAGCGACTCTTCAACTAATTACGTAGACAAAAGAAAGAATAGCAGATAAATAAAACTGTAGAAGAATAAGCTTACCCATCTCTCCCACAAGAAAACCAGATGTAGTCTGTTTTAATAGATTTTTATATTATTAATGTTGATGGAAATATTACCATTTGCAGCAGTAGGAACTTATATTAGTATACAAAAACACACACAGAAGAGCCTAGATAAATTAAAGAAATCAAGCTGAATTCTAGTAGACAGACAGATACAAAGAAACTCTTGGCAATTAACAACTACTACGGAGACAAGATAACTATAGTTGATAGAATGCAGAAAACAGTAAAAAAGTTAGTGTTAAATGCATCGATATTATTTCCTTCTATAAGATATGGGAAGGTCCATTTGACAGAGCATTTGGCTGGCCTAGGCTAGTTTGTTTGAAAGTTTACTTTTTTATTATTTATAATAAAAAAAGAAATAAAAATATCAGTTTTAGACTTCCTAGAGGCACACATAAGAATAGCAAGGCGGGTGTAACAATACGTTCAATCTCTGGACGACCTTTGAAGAAGCGCTGGATTCCACAAAACAAAAATTGAAAAGCGCAAAATTTGTAGTGTCTCTCTTTACAAAAATTGCCCACTAATCATATGTAATTACATATTTTCTCATTTTTATCAAATAAGCTAGCGAAAAACAGTTTTTGGATTCATTTGTGCGCAGAATGGAGTAACGAGATAAAACAGTTTGGATAATATTAATATATAATACAAATATAAATCATAATGATTAAAATACGTAATTTACACCATGTACCAATTAATAGAAACTTTTATTTTTTAAGTCTGCGGAAACAAACTGCCTCCGCACCAAATACTTTCTTAAAAATTTGGGCTTTATTTTGTTCTCGCATTTTTTAAATATAATTTTATTACTATACGTTCAAAATTTTATCATAGGTTTGCGTTTGTTGCTTTTTATTGCTACAGTTGGGGACATTCTGTAGTTTAAATGTTGAAGTTTGGTACTTTTTGGGCATAAGGTGGTGAAGTCTAAACCATATCGAACATGAAGACTCTTTTTAAAAGTCTTGACCACCATTTCATTAATCTTTAGTGCCGTTGTGTCGTTTCTTTCCATTGATATCCAGTAAACCGCCTTAAAATATTTGATAACGTCGATTTGCGATCTTTGGTTATTTTGAGACGACGAAAAAACATATAAAAACGTAAACCATAGAAAAAGTGTATCATTCATATTCATCTTAAACGAAAACTTTAACAAATTTTCATAAAATGCGGGCCATTTGACCGCTCGGATTTTATCATTCCCAATCTTTATAAAACAATACTAATTAATTGTTACAAGCGGGACTACATTAAGCTTTAAGAATACACTTGTTATTTCCAATGATCTACCGGCCAAATTTAATCCTCAAAGTAAGATACCAAGGTTTTGAAAAAATTACAAAGTGCAAAAGTCGAATTTGTTCCGTTCTCCAAGCATAACGATGATTTCATGATGACCGAGTTAAAAAATCCTAGAATCTGATTAATCATGTTTAATAGTACGGCGCATTTATTGTAAGGTAATTAATACAAGGCGAGTTAAAAATTGCATTTTTCTAGATGAATAGTTCCAATTTTATTTCCAGCTATTTGAAGGAAAACTCAACGTGAATCAAAGAAAGAAGATTGTAAAATTTTATTCGGAAAACACTCATTCAATTATTGGTATACAGAGAGGATATTGTCAATATTTCAAAGAGGAAATGGACCATTCAAAATGACTATACGCAATATTACTCTCAGTTTCTTCAAGAATAGGAGTCGTGCGATTTGCCTCAAACCAGACGACGTTCTACTTTGCAGCGTCTTTAACTCCACTCGGACGTACTTTAAGGCATTAACGTTGTTTTTTTACAAAATGCTATTTTTTTAAAATTGCAACGACAGGATTATGAACAGCGCTTGAACTTTGCCATCCATTGTAAACAGCTTGCTAGGGAAGAAGAAATTTTTTAAGCCGCCTGATAATAACCGACGAGGTCCGTTTCTCTCTGAACGATTTTAGCTATACACAAAACTATGGAATCTGGGGGTATGCATTTAAGGGCCATTCACCAACATCAGCTACACCCAATTAAATGCATACAGTGTAATTTTTCCGAAATGATGCTGGCAGTGCAGCAACTGTTACTGAAAAGTGGAACCAAGAACTGGTCCGGAATTTATTGCCTTGCGGGATTCAAAGTGGATCAAAAATGTGGATCTAGTGATATGGAGTCACAGCTCACACAGCAGGACCAACAATGGAATTATCAAGACAACTTTTTGAAGAACTATTAATATCAAAGGGGGCGAAAATAAAATACCCAACGTAACCCTACAGTAAATGATGATTGATAACAACAAATGTTACTATTACTTTGTTTATCTCCTGCACAATTTGTTGTAAGTCTTAAAATTTTTAACTGCAAAATGGACAATTTGCCGCCCAAAACAATAACTTGGTATAAATGAGTTGTACTTTATTTGCTAATAATGTTAAGTACGTTACAAAATGGATTATAAAGGGCATATTTAGATATAAATATTATAACAGAGAGATTACATTAAATTATAAAAACAAACTTGGTGCTAATTATCGCTGATATGGTTATAACAAGTAATTATTTGCTGAAAATGTAATTAGTTATAACTAAGGTTATTGTTGTTAAAGTAGGGTATTCCAGTTTGAATTCTGTGATTTTATTTATTATTCGCTTCCTTTATATAAAACTTTTTGTCTGCAATTTAATTTTTTTAATACCAAGCTTTGCTAATAAAAGGCATCATTGTTATGAATTTTGAATTTATTTAATAAACATGTTTTCTTGGTTAACCTTTTTAAGACCTATTTATCAAATGCGTGTTTTTAACAATTTTGTATTGTTCCAGATAATATTCAATTTTGTTGTTTAATGTTTGGTCGTTTTTTACTATGATTTTGTTTGTGTATGACGTCAATAAAAAAAACTGCCTCTAGATATCTGGAATACCACAATTTATGGATGTGAATCTTGGACGGTGGCTGCTAGCCATCAGAAAAACAGATGAATAAGATAGGTAGACGGAGCCACAAATACAAGGACGCTAGAAAAAAATATAAGAAGGCTAATTTTAGATATGATGGGCTGCTGAAAACTATTGTAAAAGGAATAGTCAAGGGGAGGAATGCATCTCGTAGAACAAAACAGCAAATAATAGCAAATTTACAATGCCATAATAGAATAAATTCCAAAACTCAAACCGATCGCTAAGATTCATAATTATAAGAAGAATGACATCAGTTTAGAAACGATTGATTATGATGCAGATGTTGCCAATTAAACGCAACGAAAATAATTTAAAATGAAAATATAACTTGGCAGGATTGTATTATCGGCATTTGGAATATAAAACAGCCTCACAAAAAATACCACTACCAATGTACCCTGTAGACTTAAAACCAAATGACAATAATAAGCAAATAGATAAAGTCGATTTTTCTAAATAAAAAGTACAGTTTGAAGGTCCTTATGCAGAGAAAAATACCTTGGCGCAAGGTTTGCTCAAGATTCGGACGTACACAAAACGTTTGCCAAAATACCCCATGATTCAACGGTCGAATATCCGGTCAACTACATAGGTTGCATTGTGTACAAACAATTGGAATAAATTCTATTCGACACTACAGGAACGAAGAGTTCAAATGAGACCAGTTCAAGCAGGAGAAAGATATGCTCAAGCAACATAGCATACCCACAACTCAAGAAAGCCATTTTACACTCGTCACCAAAACACAACCCTCCAGCAATATAACTGAACTAAATGAACGTTATGCCAATGCTTATGAACAAAACTAAATAATGAAACTGTATTGAAAATAGCTGTATGGAACGCCAACGGCTTAGACCAGCATACATAAGAGATAAAAGTGTTTTTATAAAGTACAAATCTTTCTATTTGAAACTCGCTTTGCCACAAGAAAGTACATAACAATACCAAATTACAACGTATATAGTACAAATCATTTCAGTGATAGGGCTCACATTAGACATTAGTAGCGAGCTGAGTACAAATTAAACAAATTACAAGCTACTAGTGTTGGTATAGAAGACACCGTATCAGCAATTTATTGCCCGCCAAAATATAAGAACAAAGAAGCTGACCACAGATTTCTCTAAAAGATTACGAAATAGATTTATCGTTGGAAGTAATTTTAATGTTAAACATTCAACACAATAATCAATTTTACCTAACAACAGAACAACCTACATATTGGCCGTCTGACCCCAATAGAATATTAGACTTGTTGGATGTCTGCATCGCAAAAGCCTAGATAAAAGGAAATATTAGTTTAATCCTGCCTAAAACTTAGATCTGACCATATTCTAGTACTAGTGACCATATTAACACATGCAATTGAAAAAAAACCGCTGTTTAGTAGCAAAACGGACAAAAATCTCTTCAGAGAAAATCTAAATTAAATAATAACCTCAGACATACCTCTAAAAACTGAACTCAAAATAGAAGATGCAGTGAAAGATTTAACCAAACTACAACATGGCGAGCAACACCAGACAGCAGCGATACATATATTATAGAAAAACTTTCCGCAATTATTAAAAGAAACTAACCGATAAAAGAAAATTTAGGAAACGATAGCAACCGACAAAGACTTCAACAGATAAACTTTGCTAAATAGAACCAAAAAACTTACTTCATGAGATAAAAATGATTCAATGCAAAAATATTTTTACTACTCCATTTGGAAATAAAACATTCACAATAGCAAGTACCACCAATCAGAAAAGCAGGCCATACTTGGGCGAGGACAAATCACCAAAAGGCTGCAATGTTTGCTAAACACCTGATCAGAAAAGAAAATCAACAAACTTCTGGAAATCCCACCAGATGGCTATGCCGCCGAAAAAAAACGAGTCAATTGAAGGTAGAAAGTATGACATAACATGACATTAATCCAAAAAAGACACCGAGACATGATCACGTTACTGGAAAAGTTCTTAGGGAAATGTCTGAAAAAGGCTACCAGGCTCTAACTTTTATCTACAATGTGACTAGAATACCTTTCCTTGCAGTGGAAAGTGGCAGATATTATCATGATATTGAAACCTGGAAAAAACTCAAATGATATCACTTCATATCGATCTACCAGCCTACTGCCAATTTTCTCCAAGGTCTTCGAAAGAATCATCTTGAAATGAATAACCTCAGTTCATACCTAATCATCAATTTGATTCCGAAAAGACCACGGAACCACAGAGCAAAACAAATCAACCAGGACTTTGAACATAAACGTTATTGTTTAGCAGTAATTGTGAATATAAGACAAGTTTCTGATAAATATCAGAAGTGCCACGGGGAAGTATTCTTAGGTCCTATATACATCAGATGTTCCAGAAACCATTGAAATAACCATAGCCATTTACGCCGACAACACAATAATTTTAACATCATACAATAACCCCCTTATTGCCTCCAGAAATTTTCAAATATATGGTTTAGGTACCAATATGAAGTATGGTTATAGCGCTGGCAAATAAAAGCCAACGAAACCAAATCCGCACATATTATTGTCACACGGAAACTGTCCCTCGGTTTTCCTAAATACTGCTCCCATTCCTCAAAAAGACGTAATTAAATACTTAGGACTTCATCTAGTTAGAAGAATGATGTGACGCACTCACATATTCACTAAAAAACAATTAAAACTGAAATTTAGTCAAATGTACCGGCTATTTGGTAGGAACTCTGTACTATCTGTTGACAATAAACTTCTACGATACAAATCCATATCTGGACATTTGGAACACCACTCTGGGGCACTGCAAACAAATCGAATATAGAAATCATACAGAGATGTCAAAATAAAATACTTCGAATAATTATAAACGCAATACATTGCTTACTGACTATATATGCCCATAGTAGGACAAGAAATTGTAAAAGTTGGCGCCAAATACAAAGACAAGATATCGACACATTTTAATCAAATATCAACCTCACTATTCGATAATGAAAACGTACCAAGAAGATTAAAACGCCTTAAACAAACAGACCTTACAAATCGCTTTATTTAAATAAATATTCAGTTATATTTGTAGTTCTTAATAGCGGATTGATTGCATAAAGACAAAAAAAAATTTATTGGTATTGAGTAAATTTCGCTGTTGCTATAAATATAGGGTATACTAAAAATGCAATCGCTCTTTAAGTAACAATAAATTAAAATGGCAACTACTTCTCTTCAAACACATTTGGAACTTCAATTTTCTCTTTTTGGTTTTGTGCAGTAAACCTAAGCTTTGAGCTACTTCTATAAAAAGAACCATATTGGAGTCAGGTCTGAGGAGTGCATAGGGAATTTGATACTGTCTTTTCACCCAATCCATTTGTTCGGAAAGTTACATCGAGTAGGCCCTTACAACAGGATAGCAGTGGGGAGATGTTTTATCTTGCTCGAAGAAAACCTCTTCGTCATGGGGACTAACAGATTCATGCAACATGTTTAGATGAACATTATCAATGTTACTTTGATCAAAAGTGAATGGCCTTTAGATTCCCAAAGACGATATCTCATACCACACTATAACCCTTGATAAATTCAAATCGCTTTCTTCTGCTTTGAAAAGATTGCAAATTTCTTATCTATCAAATTTTGCATGCATCCTATAATAAGGAAAGTAATGTAATCGGCGGAAATTTGACCTACCCAGTTTTTCACATTTGTGGGCGAAATATAGCCTCAGGACACCAAAAAAGTTGGTTTGGGCCATTGGTTCATGTGTGTGTGGATGTCTGTGTGGCTGTGGCTGTGTATCTGTGTCTGTCTGTCTGTCAGTAAACAGGATATCTCGAGAACCGTAAATTTGGTATACAAGTTACTTGTAGGTAGGGGACGCAGTGCGAAACTTGGTAAATATCGGCCGAGCCGTTTGGTCGCAAGGTCGCAAAATCGGTCGCGAATCTAAACGGTTGAAGATACAAAAAAATGCATGAGAGTAAAAATGATTTGTTATCATGAGATAAACATGAATGTAAAGTAAAAGTTGGTAAAATAGGAACTCGAAAAAAAATTGAAGCCCAGGATTTTTATCAGAATTACCCAAATAATACGATAAGGAACGTCGTGTGATGTTCACACCAGATTTTTAATTTATCTAATCAGTACTTGTACACGTTACAATAAATCTTCATGCTGCCCGTTTGTATACTAAGTTGTATATTAAAATATTGCTGCAAACATTAAAAGAAGCTTGTGCAGTTTTATGAATTATTTTTTTAGAAAAAAATATGTATGCACTATATGAGACTATGCAAGGGTTATTTTGGGAGCAATAAAATTTTGCTTCTCACTGCCAGCAAGCCACGCCGAAAAACAATGCAAATTTCGATTCCGTAAAGCTTTCACTTGAAATTATGGCAGCCGACTCCTAATGGGGCGCATAAGAACCGGCGACGAACGGCTAATTGTTTCAAAAGCGAAGAAGCAGTTAGGCCCTAATTAATTTTCATTTTAATTACACTTCCTGTTGCATGCGCGGCGCAACCGGCTGTCGCCGCAGCCGGCTGGCGAGGAGGCGAAGGCAAACTTACATAGCACATGTCGCCCCGGATGGTGTAGACGCCTTGGTGGTTGTTGTACATCTTGCAGCCTGGAGGAGCACCGCCGGAGAGCACACGCCGCCTCTGGGGGCTGCCGTCGCAGCAGCTGTCGGCCGGTAACGTGGTCGCCAGCGCGAAGAGCGAGAGAGCAAGCCGGCACTCCGGAGCGCCGCCGCGCCGTCACAGGTGAGCCCAGGTACGCAGGTATTCCGGCCGGCGGTCGCCGATGGCACTGACTCACGCGGCTTCACAGAAGGCGGCTCTTCGGAATCCGGCCGGGAATTTGGGCGAAAACGAAAGTCTCGCCTCCGGAATGCTGCTCGGGCTGCGGAGCTCGCCGCCGACTGCGCTGCACCTCGAGACCTCGCCTGAACTTGCCTTAATTGAGTTAAGGAAGAGTGGAGCCCGTCGTGGGTCGACCAACGCAGGCCGTTTTTGTGCGCGGCGAGCTGCAGCCCGGAAACTAAGTCGCCAGTTCACCTGGCAGGTTTTTTATTCGCGCAAATGGTGACTCATTCCTGATAACGCCGTTGGCGAATGCGGATCTAGAGCGACACAGCGGGTTCCAGCAACTTCCGAAGATGAGCTCCAACTTCCACTTCCACCACGGACAACTGGCATTCGCTAGATAAAGAAAGCAATAATATGATATCATAATTATTTTAATGATAAGCAGTAATATTCAAAACCATCGAATTTTGGAGGCCAGAAAGTACTGTAATTTGTAAACTAAATTTACATACAAATTATGTTAACACTCTCAACTAGTTAGTTACAGTCACACTCATTTTAACAAAGAAACATTTTGATGACTCAATTTTCATAAATTTTTCTCAACGCACAATCATGAAGTATAAATATATAGGCTACTACCGAAGTTTTGTATCTTTAATTCTTATAATCTTCCAAAATACTTTCCACTACACTCTACACTTTTGTATTCTTCGAAATTAGTCATCGAGTCAACTCATTCAGATTTCTTCTGGAATCTGAGCACATTTGTCATCCTACACCTATAAAGGTTCCTTAATTTACAAAATCGACTTCCTTTTAGCCTGCTCTCCACATAAATAATTTTCATAATTTTCCAAAATACGTTCCATTGCGCTCCACACTTTTGTATTATTCAAAACTAGTCATCGAACCAACTCTTTCAAGTTTCCTCGGGGATCTGAGCACATTTGGCATCTCACTTCATTAGACGGTATTTGTATTTACAGAACCGTCTTTGATTTTAGCCTGTTCTTCATATAAATAATTTTATTTCTTTATTTTTTAAATAATCTTTACCCTTTTCTATTCTTCGAAACTCGCCGTTAAACCAACTCTTTCACGTTTCTTTGAAGATCTGAGCATATTTGTCATCTCGCATTTAAAAAACCTCCTTCTTAGCCCTTTCTTCACATAAATAATTTTTATAGTCTTCTAAAATATTTTTTCTAGACTTTACACTGTTGCATTGTTTTAAGCTAGTTGTCAAACCCATTCTTTCATGTTTCATCTATGATCTGAGCGAATTTGTCATCCTACATAATTAGAACGTCTCTTTACTTACAAAACCGTCTGAATCTTAGCCCGTTTTTCAAATAAAGATTTTCATAATTTTTCAAAATACTTTTCAGTACACTGGACACTCTTGTATTCTTCAAAAATAATTATCGAACCAGCTCTTCCAAGTTTCTTCAGGAAACTGAGCAAATTTGCCATCCCACACCATTTTTACAAAACCGGTTTCCTCTTAGCCTATTCTTCACATAAATAATTTTATTGATCTTGGAAAATATTGCCTACTACACTATACACCTTTGTATTCTTTGAAACTAGTCGTCAAACCAACTTTTCTACGTTTTTTCGGAGGTCTAAACATTCCACATCATTAGAAGAATCCTTCATTGGCAAAATCGCCTCTTTCTATTCTTTACATAAATAATTTTTATAATCTTTTCAATTGATTTTCTCTACACCCTACACTTTTGTATTTTTCGAAACTAGAAGTCCAACCAACTCTTCCAAGTTTGCTCGAGAATATGAGCGCATTTTTCAGTACATACCATTAGAAGCTCCGTTTATTTACAAAACTGTCTTTCTCTTAGCCTCTACTTTACCTAAATAATTTTTATAATCTCCCAAAATACTTTTTAATTATATTCTATACTTTTGCATTTATATAAACTAGTGGTCGAACCAATTCGCCCAAATTTTATTGGAAATCTGAGAACATTTGTTTGCCCACACCATCAGAAGGTTCTTGTATTTAGAAAACCGTCTCTCTTTTAGCCTGTTTTTACATATCCACTTTTATCATTTTTCTAAATACTTTTTACTAAACTCTACATTTTTATATTCTTCAAAACTAGTCGATGAACCAATTCTTTCATATTTTTCGGGAATTTGAGCGCATTTGTCATCCCACATCATTAGAAAGTCCCTTTACTTTCAGAAACCATCTCCATCTTAGCCTGTTTTTACATAAAACATTCCATGATCTTCCACAATACTTTCCGTTGCGCTCTACACTTTTGTAATCTTCAAACTAGTCCTTACACCTTCTACATTTCCTCGGAGATCTGAGCACATTCGTCAGTCCACGCCATTAGAATCCTTAATAACAAGACCGCCTTCAACTTAGCCTATTCTTCACATAAAAAATTTTCATAATCTCCCAAAATACTTTCGATTACACTTTATACTTCTGTGTTCTTTAAAACTAATTTCTGAACCAACTCTTTTGGATTTCCTCTGAAATCTGAACACCATTAGAAGCCTCTTATATTTACAAAATCGTCTTCAACTTAGCCTTTTCTTCACCTAAATAACTTTCATAATTTTCAAAAATGCTTTCTACTACTCCCTACACTTTTGCATTCTTCGAAACTAGATGTCGAACCAACTCTTCCAGGTTTCTGAGGAATCTGAGCACATTTGTTATTCTACAGTATTGAAAGTTTTCTTTATTTACAACACTGTTTTCTTCTTAGCCTGCTCTCCACATAAATAATTGTCATGGTCTTTCACAGTACTTTGTGCTTCTCTTTATACTATTGTATTCTTCATAATTGGTCCTTAGTTGAATACTAAAAACGTTATTTCTCTATCTATCACAGAGCAAAAATTATAAGGCTTGACAGATGTCAGAAATGACAGAAATAGAAACTTGTCTCCAGCCCGGAAGCTGCCTTGATCAAAGTTGAAAAATAAAAGGACGGGCAAACAGACATTAATCTCTACATAAGGCTTCTCATTTTAATGTATGGAAGCCTAAAACTGCCTCCTCTTTACCCTGTTCTTCACATAAATAATTTTTTTAACCTTCTAATTGCTTTCCACTTCACTTTTGCATACGTCGAAATTAATCGTCAAATCAATTTTTCCGCGTGTCCTAAGAAATCTGAGCACATTTGGCATTCTACACCATTACAAGAATGTTTTTCTCACAAAATCATTTTTCTGTTAGCCTGTTCTTTCTACAAATAATTTTCATAGTCTTTCAAAATACCAACACTACACTCTACACTTTTCTAACCTTCGAAACTAATCGTCGAGGCAATTCTCTACGTTTCTCAAAAATCTGAGCGCGCTTGTCGTTCCATACCCTAAGAAGGTTCCTTTTTTGCAAAACTGTCTGCTTCTTAGCCTGTCCTTCACATAAGTAATTTTCATGTACTTCTATAGCACTTTCCGCTAGACTCCACACATTTGTATTTTTCTAAAATAGTCATCAAATCTACCCATGTTCCTTCTAGAATCTATGCATACTTGTCAGCCCACGCCATTAAAAGGCCCTTTTCTTCAAAAAAACTGCCTACCTCTTAACTTATTCTTCAAATACATAATTTTCATAATCTTCCAAAATACTTTTCGCTACACTCTGCACTTTTGTATTCCTCGAAATTAGTGTTCAAACCAACTTTTCTAAGTTTTCTCATGGATCTAGGCATACTCATCAGGTCATGTTCTTCACGTAAATAAAGCTAGATTTTGTTGTTTGTTACGATGCTGCTAACATAAAGAAATGTGTTATTTTCAAGCTTAGCAAGTTTTCCACGCTCCGAGAAAGCATCATTAACATACGAAGGAAACAATTTGTTCTTACTTGAAGGCGGTTGTACAGAATAACATAAAATATCAGTACATGATTAACCAAATACTTCTAATTGGAGCTAGGTCACACGCCTGTCAGACGCGAGCCTGTTACAGTATAGTTTTGTTTCTAGATTTTCAGTACTATCTATATATGATCATAAGATGAGAATAATAATATTTTATTCAACATTCAAACTGTATGCAAAGTTACAGCACATAATTGACTAATATTTCGTTTTTGACGAAGGCGACATTGAGAGTTGTTTTCACTGCCACAGATCAGGAGTAGCTAACACATATAGGTTATTTTGTTCGCTAAAGTAGAGGTTAATACGTTTAAACTTGTGATAATAAGTGGCATATTGCAAAATTTCTTTAGCATCCTATGTATAAACGAATATAAATTTGTGGAATTTAGTGATTTGAGGATTGTACAACTCAAAAGGGGAATTTTTATTTTATCAAGAAATCTTTTACGATACGCTTTTATCATTTTGTTACTAACTTCCCGATTTTCCTTCCATAGAAGGTTTTTGTAGTCACAGGTGCACAGTTCCAATAGTTTTTTGCATTTAGATGTGATCTCAAGGAACCAAACAGATAAAAGCATATGACGACAAATTTGCGGCCTCAGACGGATTTGACATAACTTCCCAATGAAGGCTTGTAAAGTGTGGACTGTTATTGCCGTTGTGTGGGAGTAAGAATTGTTGTGGGGTTCTGAGCGAAAAGCTGGCTTAATTTATTCTTCAATAAGTTGCTGTAATATTCAGCGTTTACAATTCTATAGCCTTCAAAATTTCAAAGAACATTGCTTTTGATGACTTTTTTGGTCGGAGGTCATAACGAATGTTGTCATTCCGTTGACACTAATTTGCTTTCGAGCACAAATTGATAACTTCAGGTTTCATCACAAGTATGTCCTTAATATCATCTTCCTTTTACTTTTTGGAGTAAAGCGGTGCAGACTTAAACTTGGTAAGCTTTCTGTTTATGGAACAGTTGTTTGGGAGCCTACGAGCTCTTTGTAAAACTGTAGTTTATCGTGAACTATGGTTTCTATGGTTTCCAAAATGCTGTTAGCAATAGTTCTTATCGTTATTCATCAATTTTCACAAATGGAACGCTCAATACTTCAATGTGGGTTTAATTAACAGCGGTAGAGGTATTTGGTATACGTGGCGTGTTTTTTCGGACTGTGCAGAAAGTCTCGTAAAAATTATATTACGAGCCGAAAAACTATTAAGCACAAACGAGATGGTTCGATAACATAAAGTGCGCGTTATAGAACAAAAAAAATTTTTTTTTTAAATATTGTAACACTGCCTTTCAGGAATTTTTTACACGTACAGGGCTCAGACAATGTGAATAGTCCAGGCGTTTCACGTGGGCGCTAGAACTGGTTCCGAGCTGCTTAAATATCAGGCAATGGGGCAGCTCGGGAAGTTAAGTGAAAGAGAGCAATTGTTACAGATAAATGCCGTGTAATTTTACGTTGTTAATACTATGTGTTTCGCACATAAACATTTTTTATAATTACACTGAAATTTTAAGTCAACTGGATCTTGTACGACTTTAGGCTTTTGTTTACTATGATAGATACAGATGTTCTGTTTCTTGAGGTGCTGGGATCCTCTTACACACTTTGTCGAACATTTTCAATATTCTTCGGTGTACGAACAGTACAAGCACGGTCACACCTTGCAATATCTTTACAGCAGTTTTAAATCTGTTTTACTGACGAACTATATTAACAATAAACACATCACTATGGCCAAAATCTTGACTTTACTTTTGTAAGTAGCAATAATTGACGGATTTACATTGGTAAAACGTTTTGTCAATACATAAAAGCTGTTGAATAGTGAAACGCTCAGTGATCAATTTACCATGTGTTCTCGTAATCTCCAAATTACAACTTCGACAATGCGTACCTTCAGAATGGCAAGAAATTTAAATCAGTCGGTTATAGAGGGTGTCCCACGAGAATGTTCCAAGAGTACTTATATAGTACATTTTAAGCAAAGACATGCGTCGAATTCTATACATCCTCGTGGGACACCCTATATATTGCCTACCTTAAATAATTGACTGTAACTGATTATTAAATTTATATTTTTGAAAATGCAAATAGCTCCCTCATTGATTTTTTCTTACAATTATTTAAAATGTTTTATGTTCCTGTGTGGTCTCTTTTCAATTATTTTTTTTTGGTTTTTTTGATAGACTTCTAAAAAGTTTATACAGTAGACAATTAGTTAAAGTGTTTTCGCTTACATGTTTATTTAAAAAAAAAACAACTATTTCAAGGCTATATTTGTACTTACCTTATGTTCTCTTATTGGGATTACTATTGACTTTGTTGCAAGTGCGTTTTATTTCAAATTTCTAGTGACTCAGATCTATAAAAAGAACATCTAGATAAACAGAGGCACCAAACAATTAGGTCAGTCTAACGTAAAGATTTAGTTGTTAAGATAGCAAAGCAGGCGAGTTAGATTTAAACTGAATATTCAACAAATTTTGATAAGGAGTATTCAAATTATTTCTTAAAAAGTACAACTGTTATTAGGTTTATGTACAATTAATAGAAAGTTTTTTATTCAAAAGCAAAAACATGTTACAATTATTATTTTTAAAACTATTATTAAACTTTGCCTCTTTGGCGTCGATGTTGTAGTCCCTGGGAACTTCAGTAAGAGAGTAGGATGAACGATCCCATTTGCTTTTGGTGATGAAGTCGTGGCTTTTGATATAGAGGCGCGGTCTTGTGATTTGAAAAGCAGCATAAAAGCAAGTGGTCATTTTATGAATTCTTACTCAATACTCAATAAAAAGTGTATACACATTTCACAAGGCGTCTATAATATATAGCGTGGTGGCAAATTCACTATGATTAAGGGATGGTTGCTAAATTCTTGCCTGGAAATTTTCCAGATTGAAAAAAGACTTATTGGAAAAGACAACATGATATAAGAAACTTAAAGAAAGTCCGGCTCTGCTGTTGAAATACTAGTTGCAGTAAAAAGTGGCTTCGTTTTGGCAGTTTTATGATATTCGATCTAATGAACATATCTAACAGCTGCCTACAACTCTGCTGCTATAGATCGGACACTTACTCTGGTGGCTTGTTTTACAACTCTCAATTGTCGATCTGATAATATTCCTAGTCGACTTGAATATATCCTGTAAATCTTCCTTTGTACCGCCTTGTACAGTACAAGGAGAATATTAAGATTTAGGGCAATTCTCTTCTCGTTTATACCGTCTTTCTATTGTCCTCTCTGAAAATCATTCAACTTTCCAGTACTAGGTGTTCTAAGCTATTGCAGCACAACAATGGCCCAAAAAGGTCACACATTGTTTAATTTCGGTTTTTTTAACTACTGCTATACTTTTCAGACCTCACGACATATAATTACTCTTTCTCTCACTTTATAAGTTTCTTTATCAAGTTATTGTAAAAAGTCATGCAATGCATTAATTCGGAATTAGAAAAAAGCCTCATTTAGTTTCCTAATATTGGACATAAGTTTTTAAATGTTTAGACTTAAAATAAATGTTATCAAAAGCTTGCGAAATCCAGTACACTTAATTTAGCACGATTTCGTTACTACTATGTTTATTAGTAATACTACTAAGTAGGATAAGAAAGAACGCATGCGTTGAAGGCATAATTATTTGTCCTTAAACTTCGTTACATGTTATCGTTAAGAGATAACTCAACGTTAATTTTGGTTTACTTTTAAGAAATTATCTCTTCCATTTTGAAGTCAAATGTCAAAAATTACACCCGAAAGTATTAAAATTTATCTTAACTGCTCTACGGGGATTCTACAAAAAATTGTCAATAAACAATTCAGATTTATCCTTATTGGCTCTGCTGTTGAATAAATTTTATAACATATAATAAACACACATATAGGCAAGGAACAAATAAATGATTTGCTGGCAATTCAGCGAACATTATTTATATGTATTTAGGAAGTTTTAATATCAACATGCAAGTAGCAAGTGGAAATATTTAAGAATGTTTAAACTTTATTATAGTACTTTTGACGCAATTTCATAAGAGATTTAAATCTTTTTTGCTTACTGTAGAGATAATTGTAATTTTTCCGTTATCTGTTTATCTTTAGTAATCCTGTGTGAGATCATTAAAAATGTATAAATTTGCGTGCAAACACCTTGGAGTTTAATTTATAAATATGTACTATCTATTACCGGCAACTTGCATACACAACCCATCTTCTTTTGTACTGGGGATATTAATATTCCTGCCTGTGCAAAAGTTTGTAGTATCTACTGGCTTACATTTAACTAATTTTGAGTTATATCAAATCCTTGTCAGTTTGCTCCAAAATTTTTCTTTTGCTTCTTAATTTTTCTTTTCCTTAAAATACATTAGGGATTACGTCACATTGTCTTCCTAATTTCATCGTTGTTTTTTAAATTAGATTTGCTTGGTTTCGTCTACATTTCGTATACATTTTTTCGTATACATTATTAATTGAAGTTATTTGATAAGATGGGTTGCAGAAACTACAGAATAATAGCAGACGACACCCAAAGACAGCATTAAAGCAGGTTTCACTATAAATCAAATAAAAAAAGCAGTTAGAACAATGCAGTCGTGTATGACTTGTTCTTTAATTTCGGTCAGATCTACGACACAGGCAACGGAGAAAAACTCTTTGAAGATTTGAAAAGCTTATGTATATCATCAGTTGCTCGGACTAATCAGTTTGACATTTAAACATACTAAAAGTAACGTCAGATACGTCGAGGAAATTTCGGAGAGTTTCAAGGTGATTTTGAAAAATACAATGTTAGATAGCAGCATTACAATCAAAAAGACAATGGTTAACAAAAGTTAACAGTGTTTAGCATATGTCGACAATTTAATTGTTAATGTGACAAAAAGCAAGTTTATGGTGATGGGAAAGAAGACCAACACGACAACGAAAACACTAACAATAAAAATAGGAAAGGAGGATGAAACGAGGATAGAGATAGTGAACAATTTCTTGTACTTAATTATATACATAACGGAACAGGTTAAAAAAATGCTAAATTGATGATATATAAAACTTTGTTAAGATCTATAGTTATCTAGGCATGTGAGACGTGGGTATATAAAAAAGTGAGCAAAATAGAGTGGAAATTTAGAAAAATACAATGTCATATAGAGTATTTATCGGAAAAAGTAGGTGGTCGACGAAAGGGAAAGGTCCAAATCATAAAAGTGCAAAGAATAAGTTGGCTACGCTATACACAAAAACTAGCACAGGATAGAACACCAAAACAGCCAATAAAAAAGAAACAGCGAGGAGAGTAGAAATGGGTTGAAAAGGACCTAAAGGAGAAAGGTATCAAAAAGTGGTGAACAAGAAGTGTATACCAAACGGCCTGGAAAAATTCTTAGTCTAACAACCTATTAAAGTTTTTTGTATATGTGTATGTATGTCAAATTATCGTTCCTTCGTACAATTCAAGAATATTAATAAATGCAGCTCGATATCTGTCTGTTTGTTTAGCCTATGCAGGTTCTGGCGTAATCACTACAAGGTTGCGATTTATTTTATCAGTGATACTTAATACAAGGTAAGATACTTGATCGGAATGGTTGAAAGTTTTGTGATTTTGTTAATGTTCTTAATTAAATAAGTAAAAGATTTTTGGGATATTCGTTTGGTATAAGGGTTTGGGCAATGGATAGGATTTAGTATTTAAAAAACGGTTAGTGTGAGTTGTTTTGTCCGACTTTCCTTGATATTAGAGTGAAGTTGGCAAAAATCATCAATGTATGTTATTCACTAGGTAAGTTTCTTTTAAAAAAAACAAAAGGTTTTATTTGAAAATCGGCCATAGAAAGGTTTGCTACGACAGGTAACGGTGGGGAACCCATAAGAGCGCCATTGGTTTGGCGATGAAATTTGTTTTGGAAGGTAAAATAGATATTGGATGACAACGCTTAATTGATTTGAGTGTGGCGTCTTCTAGATTGCAAATAGATTTGAGGAGTTGTATGCCTCAGAACGAGAATATAGATAAATAGAGAGACAATATCAAAGTTGGCCATTACGTCATTTTCGCATATGAGAAATTATTTGAGAATTTCTAAGAAATAGTAGTAGTAGTTCTGTAAGAGACTGAAGCATTTTGACTAAAGCTATTTGGATAAGTTGTGTGTGTGGAAACCAAAAACTGACAATAGATCGTAAGAAAGTATTTTCGTTTTTAATTTTTGGAAGACCATGTCATATTCAAATTTTTTGTGTTAGGAAATGGGTTTCAGTTGGTAATAAGGATGTTTTTCTCCTAAGGTTTTTGGGTTGCTGGGTACTTGACAATAGTGTTATGATTTTAGTAAATCCTCCATCTTACAGATGTACTCTAAGTTGTTAACAGTACCTATAGCCGTACTTTTTGTCTATCGGTAAAATTATAATGTTTTTGCATTATCTTAGAGTTATTTGAACACTCTAATATTTTTCTTAATACTTGACTTCTTTCTATTAGCTATCTGTCGCAGCTATACTATATATTATTGGATGGAATGTGAACAGATTTTAGTATCACATGAAGATGGTATTGCTTAAATCATCTATTATCTTCTGGAGTATTCTTTGCAATTATCACGACTATGTTGAGGATTTTCATAATTTTGTTGTCATATTTAGAAATTGCTCTGGCCATACTAAAAGTCTAATTTGTTGATCCTTCGTTTATGCAGCAGTTGTACGTGCTTGATGAAACATTTTCCTTGACGAAAATATTATTACTAAAGACACCCAGAAGTCCGCCATTCAAAATTTCAACGTATTTGGTGGAATTTAAGGTCCTATCATACAAAATTAAAAGTCATTTGCCCCATTGTGCTAACTCCCCCATATTTTATAGCCTTATGAATTAATCATTGATTGTCTGGAAAGGTGTCAAAAAGAGTTTCTTCTTGGTGGCGTATTTTTTTCTGACAACAATTTGGATATTGTTTTTTTTAGATTCTTTAACCTCTACTTAGTTGTTCGTTCCGAGGGCCCCGAGTACAAGATCTTGGAAGTGCTTATTGTTTGTTTCTTCTTTTAATCCGATTTTTTGTTGACAAGAGTATTTAAACGGGCACTTATTTTTTTTGCCAAGGCACCATGATTAGCCTGGCCTATGATACACCAGCAAGTTTAGCAAGATTAGCAGAAACTCATTCCTGATAAGAAAAGAAATAAAAAACGCACTTGCTTCATACAGCTATACTCTTCTTCATGACGTTAACTCTTATCAAAAATTTCTTCTCAGTTGCAGTGTGTTTAAAGGGTAGCAATAATCTTTATCTTTAGATTTCAGATGACAAGTTACTAAATATAATTTGAATGTTAATCCGCCGTTGCTAAGAACGGTAATTGTCAATAAGAGATTTGCAAGATCAAAGAACAAAAAACTGACTCATGCGGCTATTTAGAAATGGTACAAGCGATTGGATTATGGTGACTATCACTAAACTATCACACAACCATGTTCTGACAGACTATATACTTTGGACTTTTATTAAGCATTTGAAATTTGTCATCTGAACTTGGAATCTTACACAAGACTGCCTAGAATCATTTGAATCAACTTAATTTTGTGCACAAGAAGCTAAGAAATGTAAGTGAGGATTTATTGCCAACTGCTTGAAAAACAGACAGTTTTGGAAGTGCTTTGCTACTTGTAACAAAAGTTTTGAAATAATGTTAATGTAAGCAGAAATTGTTTACAAGTATGAATAAGCAAATGGAAATGGTCTTATCAAGAAATCTAGTCTCACAGGCAGAAACCAAATTACAAAACTTTCGTAACAGTATTTTGTTGCTTATGTGGCACCGGGCCTCTTTATGGTAGAGTCGAATTGAGGGCGTGCACGTTATGTTTGTACCCTTAAGTTGGAAGAATGTGTTCTACTCCACCACAAGCTCCAAGTAAGTGGCCCATCTGTGTGGTGTACGCCAAACGGTTGCATTGCGTATTCTAATAAGAATAAGAACCGTTACTACACTTATCAGTTGTAACATATATAAGATCTATCACAAGCGAGTTTTATTCAAGAGAAATTTTTATGGCTGGTTTTCGCAACAGGCCACTATCATTATAGATATTCTGTTATCAATCCTTTTTTAGACGAAGCAAACTTTTTAGGAATGGTATTATCAACCTACAGAACAATGGTGTATGGGGTGGACAGACTCTCCAAGGAATTATTGAAGCTTATCATTAACAACGATTTACCAAAGTTTGGACTAGGATGAATGGTGATCATCTATTCTTTAAAGGCCTAGTGTATTTGCAGTTTCTTTGTTTGAAGACGTGATATTGGAAATACGACAAATTGTCTGGTTGGTGCATGACATTTTAGTGTTTGGCAATATCTCAACGACAACTTTCCTGGCAGATTAATCAAACAAGATGGTTCTGCTGCATGCTCTGTGGAGTTTCTTTAAAACGCCTTATATGCTGCGTCAATTCCTGAAATACAGACATCCGAAAGTTTTGAACAAGTGCATTAATCTATGACTACGGCGGTTTGGCGCTTACATCAAGGCCTCTGGGGGACACTTCGAACACCTACTCTTAAAAGTTTTGTGCAATGTAATATGACGTAATGGTCCAGTATTGTAGAAATACGTTCGTGTTGATTTTTCGTATCTACCGAACAAGAGATCATGGTAAATATTGCTTTTCAGTATTATTTTGCCAGACAATAAACAATTGCGCATTTCTTCTGCCAGACAATAAGTTGTTTAAAGATTGGACAACAATCAATTGCAAATATGTTTGCCTTCTTTTGTTCGCGCAGATTATAAGGTGCTTAAACGATGCCCCCTTGACATAGCCAATCTCGGCTACGTGTCTACTTATAAATTTAATTTTAGGTAAGCTCAAATAGAGATTAGATTGTTTATTATCAATTAATTTAAAGTGTTTTCGTCTTTCAGAAGTTATAAATATAAATTCAAATTGTTACGCAACATAACTTCTGCATTACGAAAATAATGGGAGCTTTTAATGCCCGGTTTAATGTTGATGACACAATAGCAAAGAGGATATGAAAAACGTAGTTAAGATTTTATTGCCGAGTCCAGTTGATATTATTTTCGTGTATGGTGGCGCAAGGACGGCGATTAAAACGTAGATAGCTATGCATGAGCCTTGTTAATAATCTAATGGATCTGATAAAAATCTAATCAAAAACTATATATTTCTAAAAAATTGCAGCCTTGTTGCATTTACTTTCAAGGCTGTCAAATTCAAGAACAAATAAAGATTTTATTGCCGAATAAAACCGTGCTGCCGGTCAGGATTGTTAGAGAGCTATAATTTTTATTGCGCTTAAAATGTTTATTTTGCAATTTCAGGCGCTCAGCTTTTAGTTTTGTGCTAGTAAATAGTAAAGCAAGAAAGTGTCAGAACAATTAAAAGTGAATTACAACAGAGTTTAACAGAGAAACATGGCTCGTTTAAGATATGAAGTTAAACGTGCCATATGATTAAGATCAATTTGTAATGACTATTTTGTAAACTACATTCGAATATAATGTAATGAATTTTTAAACGCCTAATGTAGGAGTTATTGTCGTGCCATTGTGTGACTTTGATGTGAAAGGCGCTACTGTTGAGACCCCCACAGTGCTCGTAAATTTTAGAGTCATAAAAAATTTAGGAAAATTAAAAAAAAACCGAAAAAATGTTCAACGTTCCAAGAAGACTCCAGAACACGCCAGCTCTAATACGGAGCAGGGCTTTCAACCAACCCTTCGTGTACCATTCGTTTTTAGCTTTCGTCAAGGCGCTCCTCCGAATACATATCTCTCCCACAGTTAAAGAAAGACGTATGGTCTAACAATAATCATATAAGCTTTTTGAAGGCCAAGAATATGGTGGATGAAATTTTCATCCAGCCTGCTACGACTAACGGTCACCACTACCATCTGTTGAAGGCAGATAAACCACTACAGGTCGTCATGCAAGGAGTTTTAGAGAACGTACCAGAAGAGAAGCTCAAGAGCAAACTCCTTGAGTTCGAGTTTTCAGTCTCTACCGTGAAGAGAATGGGAAGAGCCTCCAACGCCATCCCATGGCGCTCATTTTCTTAGAACTTGGATGTTACGATAGAGTAGCCAAGAAAGATAAAGTAGTAAGCCAGTACCACGCCTGTCAGCACTTTGGGTCATCACAGCACTACTGTAGTGCTGCCCCTAATGCGTGCAGTGCTCAGCAGCTCTAACGTCAGGGCTCGACAATCACTTCCGTCTGGTTCCGGAACGTAGAGGTTATTTCAGAGCTGGTTTCCTGCAAAGAAAACGTCAAAGCTTCCACTATCTGAGTAGCGCCCGTACGGCACTCCTACGTCAGAGCTTCCTAGAAAAGAACGAGATTTAGATCCAGTTATCTTATTTACCATAGATGTTAGCGACAACGTTAGCGTGGGTCGAGCATCAGAAAGTAAAATAAACTGTTCAATTGCAAAATAAATTGTGTTGTAGACAAATAAATTTATAGTGTTATTCTATATTAGTATATATTAGATAATTCTAAATCTAAAAATAAATTATACAAGTAATTTTAAATAAATGTGTTTTATTCACCATCTTCAAGAGCAAAAACGTTGCAGTATTATTACGCTTATGCTATTTTTGGTATCAATACGGAGTTGACAGCAAAGTAATGTATTTATCTTGTAACTATTGAAAGTGTAAAGTATTTCCATATTTAAGTTAAAAAAATTATTATAGTATGGAGTAACACAGAAAATCTGGTTCATTTTTCATTATTAACTTTTGCATAAGTTTTGTATCGCTT
This sequence comes from Sinelater perroti, assembly GCA_036346155.1. Taxonomy (NCBI): domain Eukaryota; kingdom Metazoa; phylum Arthropoda; class Insecta; order Coleoptera; family Elateridae; genus Sinelater; species Sinelater perroti. The sequence continues at coordinate 16,000,821 of JARFIY010000254.1, read as the reverse complement.
CCTGCAAAATTTAAAAACTTCTGAGTATATGGAAAATGTGCTTGTTGGATTTCAGTTTGAAGAGCTTGGACCAACTGAATTTTTATGAAAAAAGACATAAGTCCTCTGTTGAACGCTTGAGATTAATCGCCATCACTATCGTACATGATCAATATTTGAATGACTGTTCAATATATGATTTAGCACTTTGTAGCTTTCCTGTATATTTTCCTCTTTCAGCAACTTCTCGAAGTATTGTTCTAATGGTGTTCCTGCAGAGTACTTCTCGTACGTAATAAAGTTGTAGATAAATAATAAATAAAATAATACTATTTGAGGTCACTGAGTAGTAGTGCACCTATCCATGTTAAATTATCTAAATTTTAACTGCAAATAAAAAAAGTAATCAGACATTAATAACTCCAAGGGAAGAATAAAATACCTCCTTTAATCAAAGAAAAAATTGCATTAAAAAAAACGCAGCAAATTAGAACAAAAGAAAACAAAAAAGTTAAACAACGCAACTAAAGAACTAAAAGACTTGTTACAGGAAGAACCTAACCAAGGCATCCAAGAATACTTGGAAAGCCTCACACCAACAGAAACCACCGATTACTCTCTCAGAAAGACAACAAGAAGCAATAAAATTAGAAACAATACTTGGCAAGAAATGATAAATAAAAAGCTAAAGTGTTTTTGAAAAAACGTGTTCAAACTCTTTTTCTCGGAGTTACCTCCTGATCAAGAAAATAAAATAACTGACTTTCTAGATGTTTAATTTCAATTAGATGAAAGAAATCAAACAAATTATTATAAAAAAATCAACATAAAAAGGCACCTGGTGTTGACTTGTTATCTGGCAAAGTACCAGAAAAATGGTACAAACTTATAACCTTCATATTCAATGCAATATTGCGTTTAAACCACTTCCCAAATAGTCGTGATCCTTAAACCATAAAAATGTCATAAGCGGTTTTCTCCTACAAGTCCACAAGTTTTTTGCCAATGCTTTCTAAAGTCTTCAAGAAGTTGTATGGCAAGAAACTCAACAAATAATAGCCGAAAGGAAAATAATCCCAGACCACTAGTTTCGCTTCCGCAACAAACAAGTTCATAGACTAATCTAAACGCCAAAAAAATACTGCTCTGTAGCTTTCTTCAATACATTGCAGGTTTTTGATAAGGTGCGGCGCAACGACTTACAAGTCAAACTAAAGAAGCTCCTTCCTCACCCCACTATCAATTGCTCCAATCATACTTAACAAACAGACACTTCCTAGTTAAGCAGGGTAGTAAATATATAGGATGATTGCAAAAGTTCGTGCCCGATTTTATAGATGACGTTGCTTATAGGAAATAGCGCATTTTTTATGTGTAAATGATATACAAAGAACCGCGTCTGTTTCTTGCAAAAAAGAACGCTTTGAAAAGTTTACGTGCTCGTGCAGTAGGTCCATGGAAATGGGAAACGAAAAAATGCATTTGCGGCATGTGATGGTGTATGAATTCAGAAAGGGTCTGGGTGTTGGATCGGCTCAAAAAATATTCAGACTGTTTATTTAGACTGTGCTCCTGCTCTGAGAACTGTCAAAAAGTGGTTCGGACGGTTTCGGCAAGGCAATTTTTCAATAGAAGGTGAACCTCGCTCTGGTCGACCTTCTGGTCTTGATGACGACGTTGTGCGTATTCTAGTGAAGACATCCAAGAATTACGACTGAGGAGATAACTGGGAGGCTAAACATTGACAAGTCTACCGCGTTTCGCCATTTAAAAAAGCTTGGCTATATCTCAAATTTTGATACCTGGGTACCGCACTGTTTAACGGAAAGGAACAAATTAGACCGGATGAGCGTGGCTCTTTCACTTCAGGCACGGAACAAAAATGAGCCGTTTTTGGATCGACTGGTAACAGGCGATAAAAAGTGGGTCCTTTACAACAGTGTGCAACGAAAACGCACATGGAAACAAACCGGCAGATCCTGTCGCAAAAGCTGGTCTGCATCCAATGAAGGTTTTACTGTGTGTTTGGTAGGACTGCAGAGGGATAATTCATTTTGAGCTTTTGAGGCGCGGAGAAACAATAACAGCAGACATCTACTGTCAACAATTAGCCAGACTTGATGCTGCCATTCGTGAAAAACGTCCTGTTTTGGCCAACAGAAAGTGTTATCTTTCACCCTGATAATGGTAGGCCTCATGTGGTTCAACAAACGCTGCAAAAATTGCAGAAGTTGAAATGGGAAGTCATGCAGCATCCTCCAAACTCGCGTAATATTGCACCTTCAGATTTTCATTGTAATAATTAATAAAATCGGGCACCAACTTTTTCAACCATCCTATACTAAATTATATCCCGTACACTTAGACGTTCCCTAGGGAAGTCAAATGTACTGGTTTATCGATCGTAAATCAAAGCTATCCTTAGACAACAAAGTGCTGTTGTACCAAGCCATCCTGAAACCCGCATGGATCTACGGTATTCAACTATGGGTACTGCCAGTAACTCCAATGTCGCCATTCTTTAGAGGTTCCAGAACAAAGTATTGCGTGCTGTAGTCGACGTATCTTATTACGTCCTCAACAAGGTCATTCATCATGATATCCCTTTGGAATCCATCATGGAGACCATACGTCGTTTCAGTGTCAAGTATCGTGAAAGAGTGTTAGTGCACCCCAATATTCTAGCCAATCGGCTGAAGTGCGTAGGCTAAAACGTTTGCTACTTTCAGACCTGACTATAAGACTTAGATTAAATCAGTTTAGACTTAAAATTACAGAGACAGACAAACTACAGATTTAAGATTTAGATTAATTTCCAAATCACTCATTGGTGTGATACTCTACATGTTATCTTTTTAGTCACATAAAACGCTTATTTTCCTCTAGGCAGATTGCAAATCTCTCTAAAAAATAAAAAGAAAGAAATTAAGAGATAATTTAAAAAATTACATACATTTTGAAAAGATTAGGTAATTTTGCGCCACTCTGTACAAGTGGATCGATCTTTTTTTAATATTCAAGTTATAAACAGTAAAATCTCTTTGCAGAGTCTATTAAAAACTGAGTGAAAAAGTGAATAGAAGAGGTGCGAGTCCCGATAAACATAAGGAAGCTGTGGCGTTTTATAGATTGGTCGGTACAACCGGCCATTGTGTCTGTGTGGATAATATGCGATTCAAAAACTTATTAAAATTATATTAAACAAATTGGAAGAGTTTTTTGATAATAAATATTTTTATTTCTTCAATCTAAAAATATCACAGTATTGTTATCAATTAATTCCAATCGTCTGTGACCAACTGTGTAAACAATGCGTAAGATTGTAGGTGGCATTAAGCAACTCGTCGGTTTATTACCATCGTCAGTCCGCTATGAAACACATTGGTATTGTTGCTTTTATCGAGCCTTACATAACAGTTTCTCGGTATACACGATAAGCGCGTCAAGTTAAGCTTGAGAACGTGACGTAAGAGTTTAAATAAAAAGATGTTTTTGATTAGTTTGACCCTTAAATTAGAAAATAATATTAGATAAGTGGAGAAACAGTTTTCAGGCACAATATCTGATGCTCAATCCGAACTGATGTCATTTTTGGGACAAGGCCGGAGAGGTGGTTTTACTGGGAATTCCAGATATAAACGTTAGGTTATTAGGAAATCTACAATACAGCAGACGTTGCGGTTTTCTAACTAAATAATATCAATGAGTAGTAAAAGTATCCTTGATTGATTTCAGGGGGTTTTAAAGTGTAGGATTGAAATTAAAATTGATGCTGAGCACTCCTCGTATATCTCCGCTTAATGCGTTCTTGGCAAGGCAACACTCGAACATTCCAAGTACAATGGGAGGGTCATAGCTCGATTATAGAAGCTCATAAATATTAATTCCGGCAACAGCAGGAGAACCGCAGTCATTCCTGAGGTATGATGCATTGATGCATACACGTAAGGTTAACTGTCATACGCAATGCATAGATGTTTTCACATTTAAAGTCAAGCAAAAGTGATATGAATTTTGTCTGTTATTTCACGGTTTTAATTTTTTAAAGTAAATAATCAGTCATTAAGATAAACACAATGTATTTATTTATGTGTTAATTTATTTATTTATTGTTATCTATATATTAATATTATCTTTCTAAATCCATAATGTAAATTTTGTTTGGTTGCTTTGACTTCTGATATGCTCTAGGCGTTCAAAAATGATTGATATTCTCCTAAGAAGTTTTGATTGAATTGTGCGCTCAGTGCGAGTGTGAAGATGCCATGTGACGTCATTAGATTGAGTTACTAGAACCCATAGAAAGAAGGGTAGTAAATCATTCACGCAGTAATCCTAAATTAACTAGCCAAGAATATTAGATGGTACGGCAACACCGTTTCATGGGCACCATATTGCAATACGATTCTAACACTATTTCTTTTATAGTATTAAAGTATATAAAGCTGTTCGATCCATTTACTCACTGAGTGACTAATGAAAACCTTGAAACCACACTTTAGAAGTCAACGGATTTGTCATCGCGTTCTTAAACAATAAATTTTCTAACGCTGCAACAAATGAACATACTGATCATTTCATAAATTAAGAATATCACATTATCACATTTATTGTGCTAATCATCTAGATAAAATAGCCCACAGTGACTCAATTGTGAGACTCAAAATACAATTTCCGATCATAAATTACAAAGTGCAAGCATACAAGTTTAAGCTCTTCCATATCCACTTGTAATTGCAGCAGTTTATAGGCCTTCAAGGTACGCCATATTAATTAATGAATACGAAGACATTTTTAGATCCATAGGAATTAAGCGTATAGCAGAAGGTCATTGGAATGTGAATAATACAGCTTGAGGCTTAAACGACGTAGCCTGTAAAAGCAATGCAAAAACACTTCTATTTCTCAACCCAGTGATCAAAACAAACTACCGGACTTACTGGACTATGCAGTCACCAATGACATAGATCAAAAATTAACTGTTGATCATTATCCAGTCATCATCAGCATTAGCACAACAATAATTACTAAACAACTGACGCTTAAACTTTGTACTAAACATACGGATTGGATGAAAACCTGAGCTTAGTTATTAGAATCAAAGATAGTCAATATCATTATGCTGCTGCTCACAATCAGTACTTAACCACAATACTTTAAGAAGATGTTGAGCAAACTATATTTACCCCTACAAAATACTCATTAATATCCCCCACTATATACATTTATTAGATACCATTGTTAAGAAACACAGATCTTGAAAAAAATGGCAAAGAATAAGGAACAGACAAGGCAAATCTTTTTATTACAGACTTTCTTACCAACTGCATAATGCATTGATGAAAGCACACAATGAAACTCCTAAGGACTATGTATCAAAACTCTCCAGATGATTCCATTATATGAAAGGCAACAAAGAAATTTAAAAAGCCATTAGTAATAATCTCACCAATTATAAAATGACAATAACTGGACCAAAACAGATAAATATAAAATAGATACTTTCGGCGAACATCTTGCCAATAACTAAAGGGTCTTCCAATAGGGACTTCCAAACTTTGACACTTGATTGACACCATATTGCTGAAGCTACATCTGTCGAATTGGTTGTCACTTATTTAATCTGTTTTGCCAAATTGCCATAGATGGATATAGCGTTCAACAACACGTGCAAATAATAAAATTGTTTTATCAAAATGGGTGTTCTGTTTGGGTGTTCCATTTTACGGTCGCCATAATCGCCTTACCGAGAGGACTATTCTCAGTGTGGTGGATAAATTTGAGTCCACTGGTTTAGTAAACAATCAACCAACACCCGTACGACGACGAAACGCAAGATCTGCCGAAAACGTCGCCGCTGCCCGTGAGTGTGCAGGAGAATCCGAGTCAGTCGATTTCGGGTCGCTCACAAGAACTCGGCCTTTCGCAGACCATAACTTGGCTAATTTTGCGTCGTGACTTAAATCTGCACCCGTACAAAATTCAACTGACCCAGGAACTGAAGGTAAACGACCATAGACAACGACGTGTGTTCGCTGAATGGGCCCTGGAGCAGTTGGAAACTGACCCTAATTTTCACCGAAAAATCATTTTCAGCGATGAGGCCCATTTCTGGATGAATGGGTACGTCAATAAACAAAATTGTCGGATTTGTTACGATTCCAATCCACATGAGATCCAAGAGCGTCCAATGTATCCCGAAAAAGTGTGGATTTTGGGCTGGCGGCGTCATCGGCCCATATTTCTTTGAGAACGACGTTGGCCAGGCTATCACCGCCACATAGGTTGATGATTACCAACTTATTTTGGCCTGAATTCGATGATATGGATACCAACGACATATGGTTTCAACAGGACGGCGCTACGTCCGTCCCACACAGTTCATGCCACATTGGGTATTCTGCACGAGCGATTTGAGGACATGGTCATTTCACGTGGAGGTGATGTGAACTGGCCACCGAGATCGTGCGATTTGGCCCCGTCAGACTTTTTCTTGTGGAGTTTTTTTAAGTCGCAGGTCTATGCGAATAAGCCACAAACCACAGCGGCCCTCAAAGCTAACATAACCCATGCCATCGATCAAATTTAGCCTGATTTATGCGCCAGAGTCTTGGAAAATTGGACATTTCGGATGCGCACCACTCAGCGAAGCCGCGGTGGACATTTGCACGATGTTATATTCCATACATAATGACGAATAAAAAATTTCGGTAATATCTCACACACACTTTGTTTTATTTAAATTTAAAGATAGGAAGCGCTTAATGAAAGACCATTTATGACAACAAAATTGAATTTATGGACGTCCCGTGTTAACTACATTTATCTATTACACCATTTTCTATTTAAAGTTTGTTAGCAAATCAAATACACAAATACCGGAAAAACCTCTAGCTATAACTTGATAGTAGGAGAAATACTGCAACACCTTTCAAAATAGGCATTAGCGCTTCTTACCACCACGCACAAAAAGTACGCTCAGATTATAACGATTGCTAAGTCTGGTAAACCATTCTACTAAGTTGTATTCTAAAGATTAATGTCTCCTACCCCTAATAATACATATGTCCGAAATAATTCTGCTAAAATAAATAGGGTAACAGTAGACCCCCAAGCAGATAACTCTATCTTAACAGTTCAGATTTTGTAAACTCTACTCAACGATACATAAGTCATTAGATATAAATAATAGAGAGGGTTAAGGCAAAAAGGATAACTCAAATTACAAATTTCAGATCTATCTATTGCTACCTTGGTATCTTGATGATCGGTTCTTCCAAATTAAGACCAACAATGAAGTTTTACCACCAATTTATCAATCACAGATAATACTGTTATCGCTACCTTGGTAATTAGCAAAACACCGCAAGTAGAAGCAGAAGATTTACAACACTACCTTAACTTACTACAGGCCTAGACCAATAAATGGAGAGTAACGATTTGCAATGAAATATTCAGACACATAATCTTTACTAAAAGACAAACAATAAAATGCCTTAAGATGTACCTCAAGGAAAACTTACGTGCGCATATATTAAAACCAAGATCCATCAGTTAGGCATAAAAGTCAAACAAACATATTGGTTACTTGGATATTGTTCTTAATTTTCGCTCTCAAGCAAACTTCTATACAAAATAATATTGGAACTCTTCTAAACTTAGAAGATCCAACTAATACAAGACACTCCCACGCCATGGTATGTCAGAAATAATGCTTTCCACATATATCTGAAAATCACGTATGTAACCAGTGAAATCCAGACACTTGCAAGTGCATACAACTACCAGGTAGTAGGGTACGGGAATGACCTTGTAGAGCAACTGTCGATCCAACCATCAATTGCACGAAGACTGTCGCGAAATTAGTCACATCACCTTATCCTAGAATCTAATCAAAACTGATGTATATTTATTTGTTCGGGAGAGAAATGTACTTATTCAAATTATAATAGTAAATCTAAAATTGAATAAAAAAAACTTGAAGAGTTAAATAGTTTAAAATTAAATGCTCGTCTCTTTTACTACAAAACCTCATAAAAAATATCAAACACCCTGCTAAAGAATACAAAGCAAAAAGCAGAACACGGCAGTTCTAAATGTCGTATATCGATGTTTGTAGTAAAGTTGTCTCAATGGAAACTAAAGAGAGTGTTATAAATACATAATTGTTATAACAGATAGCTAGGCAGCTATAAAAGCTAATTATCAGATTGATTAGAAACTGATCTGTAAATATTTGCAAAACCATATAACAATTGTAAACACAATAGGCTAGCATGATCTCACGGTTGAGGGGTGGGCTGTGGTGCAGAGTTTTCTGATGCCTGTAGGATGGCCTACTCAATTAGTAAAAATAATTGACTACCTGCGTTCACTTCTAACAAGGGGTAACAATGGCTGTCGTCGGGCACACTGGCGAACATATGAGAACTTTAATCTTTCAGTTCGCAGGCCTTGCTCCCATGTGGGGCTTTAAACCCTTACCATTATTAAACACAATAGAGTTACCCTTATGTGAGTGGTGAGTCACAAGGGTATCCTAGAAAATAAAAACTATTTATTGATTGGCACTTCTTTTGAAACTCCGCTTGCATGCTCTTGTGTAAAAACCATGGTGTCAAATGAATCCGCCAGATGGCGTTGTTAAAACGCACAGAGAAAAAGTAGTAAGTTATTGATGCAGTACTACGAGTGTAGTTGTGGACAAGGCGGAAAACCATTGAAGCAGACAATTGAGGGCTGCGATGAACGGCATTGTTTCTTCAGTCAGAAAGTGACTGCTTTCCCAGCAATACTAAAATGGTTTAACAACTTCAGAACGAGAAGAACTGCGAGACTTGGAACAGCTCGGGGAGGTGATCGGACTGTAATCTGATAACTAGTAACGAAGCTCATTTTCATTTATCGAATGCTATAAACAAACAAAATTCGCACTACTGGTTGGGAAATAATCCACGGAAAGTCCACCAAAAGCCTCTATACAGGGTGTCCCAAAAATCAACGTCAAGCCGGAAACGGGTGATAGACCAGGTAGTGACAGTTATTTGAAAAATAATAAAAAAATCTTAGTCGTGAGATATATATATATATATATATATATATATATATATATATATATATATATATATATATATATCTTTGGCAAAATAACATTAAACATTTGTTAAAAAATATCAATGTTAGTGTTTTGAAAACTTCACCGCCGAATCCTGTATTATCATCGTCCTGCAGAAGCAACTGAGTGCATGTAGATGAGGATACGTTTTTAGGTTTTTAGTGATAGTAGACAAATCATAGTTTTGTCAGAAAACGTCAGAAAAGAAACGTCAAACTATGAAAGTACTAAGAAGTCTAAAACAAATATAGATAGGGTTGCTTCTTGGGGTTATGAAGAGATATCTGCTACTAATGAGTGGTACTGTAAGTCAGTGAAGCAACTCAACATGTCAATACGTGGCCACATTTTACCACACTGTTGTCACCTTACAGCTTTTAGGTACACCGCGCTACCTCACTTGCCATATTTATTGGGACAGGCATCGCGAGATCAGAAGTTTTTCTCCAACGACGAGCTTTAGTCAGATATCTACAAGTAGTTACACCCAAAGAATGCAAGAGCGATAGCAATAGCACATAGAAATTGAAGAGAAACACCTCTAATCAAATGTGTACTCATTCATTTCTTTCTAGTAAAAGATTAGTGAGAGGAAACAATTGTGCTAATATTTTTGTCTGCTCCTCCCCCAATAATATGTTTTGCATCGCTTTTTTAACAAATTAAGCCTTTTATCATTTTTTATTTATTGTGTAATTAAATAGTATGTTGTTCAATATATTTTTCGCAATACCTAATCTTATATTTAAGTTTTAATCACAAGATTTTTATATATATATATATATATATATATATATATATATATATATATATATATATATATATATTATTAATGGCTTATACACTGTTTTCAAAAAATAATATTATTTCTTTTATCGTTATTTTATTTTTTTGCTTGGCTATTTTTTAAGTATTGTTTATTTTAGTGTTTGGCGTAGTCATGTAATTTTGCGCTAAACCTTCTCTCTAAAAGTACGCAGTATTTTGTACAAGAAATTTGGAGCTATTAGGTATTACTATTCATTTTTTTCTATTATCACCATTTTCTAATCCGCCCACAAACTTTAAAGTGCTAGATAATCACACTCGTAATAGTGAGAATATTCTAAACAATAGATTATATTTATTAATGAGTATGTACGCATTTATCTGTATTACTTTGGGTAGATTCATAATGAAACGACTTCTATTCCAATAATTTGAATTTTTAGTGTGGTGGTTGGACTAATGTGCCCCCAAAAAACTCTAGAAGAAGATTTCCAAAATTCTGTTGTGGAAGATATGAGGAGAAATCTACTTTCCGAGCAAGCAAGCAAATTTAGGCATCTATACGATCACAATAACAATCACAAATAAGAGAACTGCATTAGAAGAAGAAATTAATGGAAATTTTGATATTAGTTATTTAAAAGAAACTTTTAGAGTAAAATTATGGCAATTATCTCGAAATTTCTAATGTTACAGGGTAGAGGATTGCAAAACTTTGGAATATTCTAGAAAAAGTCTAGCGGCATCTTTCTTATCTTGTATGATTGGGATGATATGCTTAAGTAGTCGCTCGGTTAAATTTTACAATTCTTGCGTTGCTTTCAGCAGTTCCAAAAAGTTTGTTGTTTCTAGTTCGGAGATCTTGCGTGGCTGCACATACGTGCATAAAACTACACATAATTAAGCTTTCTTGTCACTAGCATATCACGCCGTTCTTAAAGCTCAATTAGCTCTCAAGCTCCTTGAAGACGACTAATCTTATTCTTTGTTCATTTAAATGTTTATCATTTGTTCTAAATTAAGGTATAAGTCCATTAATATGCACTATTGTTGGGTTTTCTGGTTCTATTCATTTGTAATTATTGAGGTATGTTCTGTAGAAGCATTCATTTGAAATTGTGCTTTTGATCCGAGTGGATTTCGAAGTTTAACTCAAAGCTCTTTCAGTAGTTCTTCAATGACCGTGGATGTCACTTGATTTGGTCCACCTGGTAAAAAACCACATAACAACGAGAATGCAAATGACACAAGCCTTCCAATGTTCCAATATTTTTGCTTTTCTGTACCAAAAATTGACACTTTAAAGGTTTCCGATAACTCCCATTATCCTCAATGAGCTTTAACTATTAGAAGTGACATGCTGGTTAATTCACATGGCGGTTTCTCTATTAGATGCTTCTATTTCCACATCAGATTAAATTTTTACTTTTGCTAATTCATATGATTGCTATTAATCGTCAACCATCGTAGTAATTTGCAAATTACAAGTATTTTTTCCTAGTTGCAAACGATTATTGTAGAGATCTGTAAGCCAGCCTTTGTTAAACTTTTTCTATGTTTGCTCCCAATTCATTTTCCAAATATTCTGAAATTTTCTTTTTCGTTTACCTTTAAAGTACTTATAATAAATACATTCTTCCAGGTTTGCTTTTTACTCATGTTTCTTGAGTGTTTCGTTACGTTTACTTCTTCTTTCAAAATTCTGGGTATTTTTTTCGTGCTTTTTCCTCAGTTTTTAAATTACGTATATTCTTTCAAATTTCTTAGATAATCTTCGGCATTTCCTTTTAATTCTTCTTTCGAATATTCTTAGATTTTTTTTAAATCTTAATGTTAATTTATGTTAGTGATTGTTTGTAAATATTTATTCCGTATGAAATTTTGTAAATTTCATATGCCTATTCTACTTGCAAAAGTACCTCAATTCACCAAAAAATATGTTAAATAAAAATTGATAAATAATAATTCTATAAAGTATTTAATATTAATATTTGCATTTTCGGTTTTTGTTCACTTTTTAATTTTTATAAAGTAAAAATAATTTGAGAGGTAACTGATGGTCATATTAAAAAGGTATTGTTGTATTTTCTATTTACGAAGATAAGCCGAAATTATTTTGACGTGAAAACGTCTTTAGTTTGGTACAAATACTGAGTAGACTTTAAAACGATTAATACTCGAAAATTACCGGACGGAGGACAACGGGGAGGACAGCGTTCGACAAAGGACAGTTGAAACCAATAAGCAAACCAGTTAAAATTTTCCCCTCTCTTTGTACGACGCAAGGGAGGGGGAAGAGTACTTAGTCGGATAACAAAGTGACGTTTTCACGGAAACCTCACGTAAGTAGCTCCGACTACTATCTACGTATTTGTTTTCACTTTATTAAAGCATTATAAAGGTACAAGTGTACCACGTCATTTATCTACGTAATTTCGTGACTTAGAAACACATTTTTATAGCAGATAAGTAGTTTTTTAACTATGATATCACTCTTTATCGAAGACTTTGGTCATGGTAAGGAAGTTATAATAGTAGTTTGCTTTTTGGTGCAGTTGTTAGTGATGCGTGGTGATATAGTCGAAGAGGAATTTAAACTGACTCTCCGGAACTAGTTGGAGGTCTTTCACAGATGTTTTCAGGAGTTTTTGTATCACTTGCTCTACAAGAGTCTCCACGGCCAACAAGCAACTTATCGATCGATAGTTCTGAAGAAAGGGAACTTGCCAAGCTTAGGGAATAATGACGTACTCTATCTTTTAAGGACTTAGAAAGTGGTAGAGGCAAAAGACAGCATTAGTGACTGCCTTCTTTTCAAGTATCCAGCTCTAGAGGTAGGTCTTCAGTGACTTCAAAGGTTCCTTTTAGAACAAACTGCAAAAACCAATTTCTTAGATCGCTTTGTATTATCCCCATCGCTATAATTATAATCTACGAAGGCATCAAATTATCCAAAAAAAAAATATCAAGAATGAGGTGGGTGAGCTATGAAATAAGAAAACACTAGAATATCCAAGAAAATGATAAAAACTATAAGTAAAACAGATACGAAACTAAATAAAATATAATAATGAAATGTTTTTTTTACATATTCTTTTAACTTAGAAGTTCAAACTGTAGGAAAAGGGTTCCATTGCAGTCTAGTACAAATCCTCAATTTTTCGAGTGGGTAAATAGGTGGGACCAGGTGTTGTCCTAACGCAGAACAACGTTTCAGATTACCTGAATACTATCGTAGTTTATTCCAACCTTAGTCGTACTTTCAGAAACTATTAATTTCCGGTCATTCTCCAGTAGGTGCGAACAATGTGAATATTTTTCTCATGTCAATCAAATTTTCAATTGTTCCTCGTCCCTTCAAAACACTTAAGTTTTCTTAAAAATGTTATCTACAAACTACTTTTAGTTTCCTCACGATTTTAAACCGTTTTATATTCTCTGTTGTGAGAAATTTGATAGTAATCCGTTGCGTAGACAAAGGTAGTTCTCATTTTGATATAATGATGCTGGCTTAAGAAAGTATCTGAGTAGTCGAGAACTTTAAAAGTGAACTCAATTTCTTTCATAAAATGCTCTTTATTATGTGTAGAATACAGCCATAAGCTGCTTTTTCCGAAAATCAAACTCGTTACAAACATCGCTTCGCACAGGCTTTAGGAATTGATTACATTTATCCGGCCCCATAGCATGGCAATGTTGCCAAGAGTATTTTACCAATACCTAAAGATCTGTCTCAGAAAGATTTATTGAAAATATGCCATACTCAAAATACTAATAAAAGCTTTAATAGTACAATTTGAAAGTTAGCTCTGAAACATCTTCACTACGGTAGTGGAAACTGTCCTTTATGTTGCTGAGGAGTTTTTAACAAAGCATATGTAGCTATTTCAAGCATTATGCAAACAATGAACATAATCTTTGGGACATTCTTATGCCGAACTACGAGATTTGCACAAAGAGACAGGAGCGTCAAAGCTTGTATAGCACCAAAGAGTCTCATTTTTCCTCAAAAATGCATTTTTTTTTTTGTATTTGTGTACAAGATTACTCAAAAACTAATAGACGGATCTACTTAGTTACAGAAAATGATACACATTCTTGGGTGAATTAGAAAAGTCTTTGAAAAATTCAATCTTATTTTACGTCACTTTGAAGGATTTCTTGTTGAAAACTGAAATTTGTTCTACATAATGTGCTCATTGCGCAAAATTTGAATTTTTCTCAAATTCTTTTAGTTCACCCAAGAAACATGTATTAAAGAACTGTTTTTATTTTTCCCAAATTGGACCATTAGGGTGTATATAAAACGAATGTTTGAAAATAGAAGTATTTAATTTATGATCGTTTATCTTGAATTCAGAGTGATATTTTATGAAAAAATTTCTTCTATAAGCTCAAATGTTGCTCTATAATATCTGAATACTTTTAGAACAATTTCATTTATAGATTCTTTTATAAAAAATTCCCAAAAAACTTTTTCGTGTGTTGGACCAGGATACTCCCTTAAGAAGTGGTAGTAAGAGTTGCCCCGCTTCCCTTTTGGTTCGCCTGATACTGAAGCTCTTTAATTTCTTTTTAGAAAAGACTTCAACAACACAAATGATGTTCCACTTCAAACTGCTATTTTATGTTAAATTTTCGGTTAGGTCTGCCTTCTCATTGAATTCTCGAGTCTCAAAGAAATTATAATCTGAGTACTATGAAATTAAAAGGAAATTTTACATTGCTACTGCACTGCCGTATTTTTCAATATCCGTTTGAGGAGCGGGACAAAAAATGATCCTGCAGAATTCAATTTATCCATTTCCTGCCTGATGGAACTTACACGCTCTGACAACCCCGGAAACTACGCCGACGTCGGCGCGACTCTGACAGGTCACTGAAGCCAGACGGGTCTCCGAGGGGTAAAAGCCAAACAAAGATATCTAAAGGACAGGTAAATTCAATTGCGGCCGGCAGAGCGCCGGGTAAAGGAAGGCTCGTCACGGACTCGCTTTAATCTTCGTTAAACTTTAATTAAGTAATTCGGGAAAACGCTGTCGCCGTAGTGGAGGTTACAGATCGAAAGGCAACGTTTTAAGAAAATTAAAAAGGATTTTCGAAAAAGCAAAGCAGAATAAAAACAACCCAATATAAACACCGGTTGATTGACAGCTTTGAAGGGTTAAGATTATGGCTTACAGTACAGATGTAGAACAAAGGAAAAATAAATACATGTCAGTGGTTAAGGGGTGATTATCTATTGAAAACTTTAAAAACGTGTATTACAACTTTCAAATCTTAGATATGATAACATCTATGATAATATTTCAAGAGCTATTTCTCAACGTAAAAATAATCTATTGTACGTTATATCAACTAAATAAACAAATTACTTTAGAAAATACTTTACTCAAGATCTATACTACGACTTACTTTGAGTACAAATTCAATATTTTTCTTTAACTCTCATATCAAGGAGATTTATATAAAAACATTACAACCCACCGATTTGTCTTGAAATTAGCTTAGGAAAAGAGTTAGAAATAGAAAAAATTGAAAATCCTATTATTAGCTCTTGCCTTTTCTTAAACTCTTCGTAGTATTTTGCACGCTTTCTGCTGTGCTTAAATATCCTCAAATTCTCCACTAGTTCAACTCTCAACTTTCCCTTACTACTAAATTATTACCGTAACCAATATAAATATTATGCCCCCGTCAAATACGTAACCCAAAGCTCAAGATACTCAAAAATAATTACATTACATCGTCCACAAGGTTTATCATGTTACAACTAACCCTTTGTGTATCAGTTTAAAGCACATGAGTTTTGCTCTTAAAAATAGACTCAAATATGTAAACTTCGTCACTTTGATTAAATTAAATTAATTTTTTTTGCCAATATTAACTCTGCCTGCAACACTTCTGAGAGGGTTGACAGCTTTAAATAGAAAACCAGATCTTGACCACAATTTGAAAAATCCAAGATTGTCAAGAATGATTGACTAAACTCTTCTACAGTTTTTTCCCACTCTTGAAGCAATTTCAGTAACGGTTAATTGCTAGTCATGCTAAAGAATGCGAATATTCTCCTCAGTCGCGCTGTTTCTCAATGTGAACGTCGTTAGGCTACTTCTGGTTCTCCCAAAAATTGTTTATGCCATGCATACACTTGAGTCTTTTGAAAAGTGTTGTCTCCATACTGTATCTTAAGTCTTTTCAAAATTTTGACCGTCTTTACGCCTTCTGTATTATAGTGTAGTCCATAACAAAATGTGAATATTATCTTTAGTCGTGCTAGCCCTCGGACGAGGTTACCCGTTGCTTTAATATTGTGGTACTTCTTATAAAGAAGATGTAGTGTGGGGTAGTTTACGGGAAGAATGTATTTTTCGGAAGAGACCTCCTTCAAACAACGCTCAAAAGCTGCGCCTTTTTTCGTTCTTCTCGCGGTATCTTAAAAAGAAATTCCGGTTTATATTTGATTTATCTCTGTACATGGGCTAGAAAGAAATTGGAAATCTTACTCTCAATAGAAGCGTCATATAAAGCAAACAAAAATCTACTTATTATTAACGAGTATTGACTATAGTAATGACCCTGAACCTCAAAGAACCAGTCCACTATATGAAGCTTTTCCGATTTCAAATCTTGACTGATATAATTGTTTTTGGCTCTTTTTATTATCTTTTCCTTGTTCTGCTTTTTAGTAATTAAAAAATCATATTTAGGACATTCTAGTTGTTTTAAATTTGGAATATCTTTCCGTAAGGATTGCGACCTCAAATTAATAGAATTGCCACAAATACCTTTTAGTTATAGTAATATTTTGTGAGTTACCTTTCCAGCCTAAAAGTAACAGCTCTTATCTTAACATATTGCGAGAAATGCAACACAATAACAAATAAATTACCTAACATAATTTTTTTTTGTAACTCTTATTGAAAATTTACAATTTACTTTAAGAGTATTAAGTAAATAGGACGCATATCTTTGACTTGAAAAGGAAAGTGTCTACTGACAATTCTCCTTATGGTTCAGTAGCACTTACTGGTGTGGGAGTAGGTCGGCAGACCAGGTTTTGTTCAGTGTTCTAATGGGCGGTCCATCCCCGTAGAGGTTATCTATGAGATCGTTTGGATTTCCTATAATCCGGTGTCGGTAATTGGCAGAGACAGTAGTAATTACGCCCGTGACGTGTGGAATTTGGAGGTCTTGGTTGAGCATGAAGTTGCTGACGTACCATGGAGCGTTAACAATTTCACGGAGTGTTTTGTTTTGGAACGCTTGAATTGATTTTAAACGAGTGGACTTGGCACAGCCCCAAAGACCAAATGGGTTTCAGAATAATTTTGTACAATAGGAGTTTATTTCTAGTGGAAAGTTTTGATTTACGTCTCATGAGCCAGTACATTTGTTTGACTTTGAGATCCAGCTGCTTCCTTTTCGTTTAAATGTGTTTCTGATACGTTAGTCGTTGGTCTAAATGCAGTCCTAAGTATTTTACTTAGATTTTTACAGGTATAGGAGTACCATTGTTTGTTACAGCTAGACAGATTTACCTACGATTGGTAAAAGTTATATGAACAGATTTAGTTTGATTAATAATAATTCGCCACTTGGAGTACCATTCGCTGAGCATGTTGAGTTGGGTTTGCATGTTATGGGAGAAGGTTACCGGATCATGGTCGGAGAAGAGGATAGCAACGTCGTCCGTAAATGCCGCAATGATAGTGTTGTGCAGAACTGGTAAGTCGGCAGTGTATATTAGGTAAAGGAGCGGGCCGAGCACGCTACCCTGGGGGACACTAGAGTATACAGGGTAATGGAGAGAGACAGAGCCATTATGTTTGACAGAGAAATTCCTATCAGTGAGATAAGATTTCAGAAGCAGGTAGTAGTTACTACTAACCATGTTTTTAAGTTTGTAAAAGAGACCTATGTGCCACATTTTATTAAACGCTCGGGAGACGTCCAAAAATACTACGTTACAGTATTGTTTAGCTTCTAGACTTTTGGAGATCTGATTCACTATTCGGTGAACTTGGTGGAGCGTTGACATGCTTTCGCGAAAACCAAACTGATAGTCAGGCAGCAAGGTTGTTAGGTCATGGTCTGCTTGAATTCGTTTATGTAGGAGTCTCTTAAATAGTTTATACGGGATGGGCAGCAGGCTTATGGGTCTGTATGAAGATGTTTACCAGGTTTATGTACAGTAGCAGAGGCTTAAGATTCAGTTATAGATTGTTGTTAGGAGTACAACAACTTTATGTGGCAGCATTTTTAAGATTTGACCGGTGATTAAATCGTATCCCGGGGCTTTATGGGGTTCTAGTTTGGTTATTTCAGATTTAACTTCTGACGGGTTAATGACTTTATTGGTAGCGACATTTGGCATGGGATGTCGAGGAATGCTTCAATATCGTCATTTGGGACACCAGAAGGTGGTTCTGGTGCTTGAAATACGTGGGATAGGTGGGTTGCAAAAGTGTCCGCCTTTTCTTGGTCGGAGCGGGTCCATTCATCGTTGTGGTTTCTTATCGGGGACATAGGTGGAGTAGGTCTTTTAAATTTTTTAGTAGCCTTTCATAGGGTATGATCATCAGAAGATAGATTTTGAATGTATGCTTCAAAGGTGGAGTTTTAAGTTTCGTTTAATGCTGCAGTAAGCTGCCTAGATAACCTCCTATAATAGTGTAAGTCTTCCATATGGCGTGATCTCTGCTATTGCCCTCTAGCTCTTCTTTTTTCGCTAATAAGTTGGCGGATGTGTAGCGGGGTGTCTTTAGTACAAGCCTTTAGAAGTTCAGAACTGGGAGTCGATTACCACGCGGCTTGTTGCAAGAGAGTCGTAAAGTATTGTACAGCTTCATCTAGATCTGCTGAGCCTTTAATTCGTATGTCAAGAGTTATATTTTGAGTAACGTATTCTGCGAATTGATCCCAATCGGTATGACTTGTAGTCAGCGTTGGATTCGTAGGCTTGTTTATGATGGTGGTGCATAGGCTGAGGATAACAGGCGTGTGGCCTGATGACAAGTTATGTAGAAGTCTAGGGGGTCTGGGAGTTTCCTTGGATCTGTCGGCCAGTAGGTGGACATAGTTATTAGCAGTTGTGGCTCTTAGGAGGTTGCGACCCTTGGTGGTGACGAGTCTGGAGCCCTAGTGGGTATGCTTTGCGTTCCAGTCTCCTCCTGAGATAAAACGATTACCGAGAGAGTGAAAGAAGATTCATCAGAGGGAATGGTGTAGCGTGGTAGACAGTAGACAGCTGATACATGCAAATCCCACGTATCAGTTTTTACCTGGACATTGCTAGCTTGGATCTCATGTCTTTGGTAGTTAGCTAATTCATGATGGAAGATGGTATTTTTAATTAGGATCCGCCATGAGCCGTGCCATCGGGGTGGATACAGCGGTAAAATGAGTAGTGTGGTATGTGGAAGGCAGTGCGTTCGGTGAAGTGGGTTTCAGATATAAGGAGAATGTCAATTTTGTTTGAATGTAAAAAGGCTATTACCTCTTGTTTGTGATTGAGGAGCCCATTGACATTCCACGATGCAATTCTAAGGATGTTAACCATTATGGGAGTTTACTGATGACAGCGGTAAGCAGATTTAAAATCATGATGTTTTGGTTGACATAATTTGAAAATGCATTTTTAACAATGATGTATTTTTATGTAAAAAGCCCTTAATTTTTTCTATTTTATTTTTACAACTCTATTTAGACAAACCACATAGATAAAACTGCTTTTCAATTTTTAAAGTAAAAAAAGAATAAGCCATATAGAAGAAAAAGTAGAAATTTTGACATAATAGACTTCATTCGACTGCTCACATTAAATTGTCCAAAAACACTCTAGTCGATTGAGACAGCGCGCGTTTTTTCACTGCAACCTAATGAAGATGATCTGCAATTCACAGTTGATAGTTCTTTTATAGCCGAAGAGATTTGACTATTTCTATCAGAGCGTGCATTTGAAATAGATGGAATTTTCTTACATTTGAAAAATATTTGGTATAAAATATGTTATATTCTGTAATTGTGGAGAGTATATTTAACATTTGTTTACAGTTAAGTACCTCATAAACAAATATGAAGGGAAGTTTATGTACAAATGTGTCTGAGGTATTAAAGGCTTAGACTGTTATCACTATTTTGCTCAGAGACGTTATTATCTCCATGTAGGTTACTCGAAGTTAAACATCAATGTTATTGACTTGTCTCAGGCATGTCTGTTTGCACCACATGTTTATTTTCTCTTCTTCGTTTGTATTTACCTACTACTTGCATCAGCATTTTCTAATCCTTTGCTGCTGTGAATTTTACAAAAACATTTAATAGTAATTTGGTTAAATGAGTGTTGTTGCATGTTTACATTTGTAAGTGGTAGCTCTAATGGCACACAACTGTGTTAAACGAGATCTGCATTAAGCTTTGATTACCCCAGATTTCGCTCCCATTTCGATTCGAATTCCATCGAAGCCGAGGCATACTACATCGGAAATAACCGAGATGGGCGATTGATGGAGGACTCTAAATTCATTTAATCTTCCGCTCGACGTGGCAATACCAGTGCAAACAAGCGTTTCCCGCAAAAAATCGCCGATTGCGCGGCCCCGGGGAGGGCGCGGGATTGCTCGAATTTTTCAATGGCGCAGATTTGGGACAAAGCCCTACTGAGTCCGCCATTATTGTCAGCAAATGCCGCCATTTATTCCGGAATCAGCGCGAAGCAGATCGCGCCCCTTCCAACATTTCGAATCCAGACGATTTTCATACAAATCGGTTTTGAGTTATTCGGAGGCCCTGCCTGCGCCGGCAGTGCTAATTCGAATCTAATGCGTTGGCCAGCGATGTTGTTCAAGGTCTGCATCGAACCAGACAACAAAAGGTATACCTGGAACTCGATGTTATGTTATTGTATGACGTCAAATCTATTTCTAAATTAACGGAAACGAAAATTTATGAAGTCGTAGTATTATTAGCCTAATTTTGTAAACAAGGTTAGATCTTGGAGTTCCGGGAATTAATTGACAGGTATTGGAGGTACCGGTTTCATATAACAGACAAGCTATAAAAATATTTTATTTAAACGATTTTTAAAATTATTTTGCATGTATTTTATCATATTACGCTTATTACTACTTTTAACAACAGTGAAAAGTTTCAAACTCTATTTTGGCCATGAAGGAATGGGGATAGGGGGTTCACTCATCAAATGTCTCTATGCTACCTTTAACCGAATTAAAACGAATCTGATTAATATTTAAAGGCTCAAACTATCGAAATTTTATTAAAGATTCTACATAAATTCACTGTTTAACCGAAAAATGAATTGAGAAGACAACATGGAAAAATTAAGCAAAACCATTGCAAATTTGTTAGATAAGAATAATGTAGAGATTGTGGATGATCAAGGTAATGAAGTCCACAAGATGGTTCGGGTGTCCAGGTAGATTGGCGCAGTACTTTGTAGCGAGCCGTTTCGCTTCTTCTTGAGTGAAGGACACACCTAGGTCCTCATGGATGGTATGATTGCTTACGTACCAAGGTATGTCTAAGATTGCTCTTAGTAGTTTGGATTGGAACCGTTGGATAATATTTGTATTGGACGGTCTTGCACATCCCCATAATTGAAGTTTGTATATCCAAATTGGTCGAATGATGTGTTTATAAAGGAGCACTTTGGTTTTTACTTTTTATTTTGGAGTATCGTCCAAGCAGCCAGAATATTTCTCTAAACTTTAGGTTAAGTTGTTGTCTTTTTATTTGTATATGTCGTTTCTAAGTGAGGCGTTGGTCCAGGTAGAGACCCAGATATTTCGCTTCTGTTTTTAATAGGATAGGAACACGGCTGGTATGGATTGGAGAACATATATTAGATCGAATTGTCAATGTAACCTGCACCGACTTGGATTGGTTTACTTCTATTTTTCAGCGGTTGAACCATTCACTAAAAATGTCTAAACATTGTTGTAAGTGTTCACTGGCAGTGTTTGGAAGCTAATGGGTGGAGAGCTACTGCAGCATCAGCAAAAAAGTAACTATTATAGATATGTATACATCCGATAAACGAGGGGACCAAGTATACTCGCCTGCGAGACACCGGACTCTATAGGATAGAGTTGGAAGAAGACGTTTTTGTATTTTACTGAATAGAAGCAGTTTTCTAGGTAAGACTTTAACAAGAAGTAATATGGACTTGGTAGATGTGTTTTTAGTTTGTGTAACAGTCCAATATGCCACACTCGAACGCCTGAGCAACATCCATGAATACCGCAATACAGTATTCCTGTTTTTCAAGGCTGGATGCAATTTGATTAACGATCCTGTGAGTTTGATGTATCATTGAATGTCCTGATCAAAATCTATGTCTAAGTCGACATTGTTGCAAAGTCTTTGTAGCAGTAAGTTTTTAATTGGGGAGTCAAACTGATCGGTCTGTATGATGTTCGGTTTTTGGATGGTTTTTTTGACTATTTGAGTGTATTTCCATACAAGAGGGTAGTATGAAAGGCTTAACAAGCGGTTATATATGATTGTTATCAGAACCACAGCTTTTTTTTTTGCTGTTTTGTAGTACTTGCCCGCTGATGAGATCATAGCCTGTAGTTTTGCATTGATTTAATTTACTGATTTTCTTTTGTACTTCAGCTGGCGAAATGGCTTTGAAAGAGAATGGCATTTGACATGGTATATCTAGAAAGTCTTTGATGTTACTGTCTGTTTGATCTGGGGGTGGATTTTTCTTGGTTAGTTCGAGCCAAGTGTCCGTTTGCAGTTCTAATAGATGGGGTTGTAAGTTGTGGTTTCTTAAATTTTTTAGCAGCCTTTAAAACTTAATGGTCGTCTTTGTTCAGGTGTGTGGATATTCTTGGAATGTTAAATTTTTAAATTCGTGGAGAATTCCGTAGAATATTTGAGCTAATCTATTAAAGGTCCATCGATCTTCTGGGTCACGTGATCTTTGCTGGCTGCTCTCTTATATACAGTGGTGTATTGTTACTGTGTCGTTTTCCAGTGGGTTGATTGGGTGTAGATTTCCACACAGCTATTGAACACCAGTGGTTAATTGCTGTTAATGCTGCACTGAAAGGTCGAGATCTTCAGGTTCTTTTATGCATAACCAAAGAGTTAGGTTTTCTGCGATGTATCTTTAAAAAAAGTCCCAATTTTTCAATTTTGTAGTGAGTGTACAATTCCTGTCTCTTTTAATCGTACAGTTACTAACTGGCAGAATTACAAAATGACAGTTCTAAGCTTGATTTAATCAATTTCAGAGTATTTTGAAGCGATGCCTTTTGTAATAAAAAAGTCAAGGAGATCTGGAATTTATTCGGGTCCGTTGGCCTATATGTGGGTATCTTCGTTGGATCGATGCTCATAGTTCTCGTCTGTCACAACGTTCATGAGGTTTCGACCCTTTGTTGTAATTAGCCTGGATCTCCAGTGAGTATGTTTTGGATTCCACTCTCCTCCTGATATGAATCTGGAGCCTAATATACGGAAAGACGCTTTATACTGGTTTGTTGAGACAGAATATATATAGAAGTCAGATAGTTGTGGGTTGATTGCGCGTATGTTACTGCGGGATTTCGTAAGTTTTGGAATCTTCTAAGAGGTGTGTTGGGACGTGCGGTATTGGGGGTCTGTTTTTTTAGAGCGTGTTTAAGTTTCTTGGAGACTACAGAGCCTTTGTAATTTGCCTGGTGGCTGCCATCACATAGGGCGCATTTTAGGGGAGTATTTAGTAGCTTTTTACTTCTTAGAGTGGTGATTTTTCCCACATTTGACGCAGTCGTATGGCCTTGTGCAATACGTTTTGGAGTAGCCGTAAGATTGACATCGCGTATATTGAATTTCTTTTCTTCTATTGGGAGGTTTAATTTTTATTTTTGTATGATTTAAAAATTTAGGATTAAATATTTCCTTATTGTTGGGACTTGGTTCAAGATAAATTAAGAATAAAGATAGGGGGTCTTTTATTGTTCTGCATTTAATGTTCATAATGGTCCGGAGTTTGTGACCTTTACTTACTAATTACGATTCTACAAGCGCGTTTTAGGTTGGTATCTGTGATGTATCATTTTTTTCTTTCTTTAACTGTGTTATTAACTTTCTGTAGGTATCAGGGGTCAGAGAATTTATTTTTACTGTGCTATTAGATAGTGTTCTGTTGTAGTATTGTTCTTCTTCGGCGATTTTTGCAATTTTTTTGACGATATTTGAAAATAGAGTGTGATTTCTATTTTGGATTCGTTTGAGGTGTTAGTTTAAGCGTTAGCGGATCAAATCTGCTTTGCAGGTTTATTTAGTGCAAAGAAATTGTCGTAGTTTCTGTTTGATTATTTAATTTTTTTTGTTTTTAAGTATTTGCCAGTCATGGGAAGTTTCAGTTGTTTCATTTTCATAATTCACAGGGTATGATGTATGATTCATATTGATAGCTGTGTTTTGATTGTGGTTTGGTGTAGAGAGAGATGGAGAGTATTAAACTTTTGTTGGAAATTGGGTTATTAGTTAACTACCGATTTGTTTAAATTGCAGCTGTTGTTGACAGAGTTGATTATGGCTGGTAACGAGATTAAATACACATCCGTATGCTGCAGACAGCAACTGTGTGGGGAACATAGTTTTTAAATTAACTTGCTAACAATCGTTAGGTAAATTTGAAGTAGCACAAATTTGCTTATAAATGCGTGGCAATAACGCCTACTTGCTTTCACTTCTCTCGAACCAATCGACTATGTGAATAAGCAAAAATTTTGCATTTGGTGTAGCGAAAACTCCAATCTGTCTGTTGCACGCTTACTCCAATTTCATAAAATTAGTGTACCCTGCGCAGTTTTCTATAATAGGATTATAGATCAGATATTCTTGACGAAGCTTATCAATAGTCAAGTCTATCTCAAGAAGTTCTAAAGAAATTCATTACTACTGCGAAGTAAAAAAAATGTACTTTTGATTCAACCAAGACACATCAAACCCAATAGATCTTATCTCTAGTGTATTTGGTAAGAAAATATTGATATTGAAGGTAAAGATTAAATCTGAGAAGACGTTGATTAGTTTGTTTTTTATTAGTTTTTATGATTTATTTCTATGGATTTTTGAAATATAAATCAGTGTCATTTACAATAAAATTCAATACCATGATATTTTAGTTCCGCCTTGAGAATTTGATTGAAAATGTAGTTAAACACTTCAAAAGTCCTGTGAATTTATAATCATCATATGCTCTTTATTTCAGAATAAAAATATTTAATTTGATTAACGAGTTAGTTTCCAATAAAACTTTTCCATCTTTAATGTACTCTGCCGGACCCTATAGAAATTAAAAAAAAATTAATTGAAGATTGTACCTAACAATGTTTTGGAACGTTTAAGTTATAAATAACAAAACATGTGTAATAAATATTAACAGTAGTTGCTCGCCACTGCCTCAAATTGGCATTTTTCAAATGCATCGTTATCTAGGTGAACAAGAAGAAATTATTCGAAATTGTAAGGCATTGGAATTGTAAAGTAGTTACGGAAGAATTTTTGATGTGCAGTTTGGTTCTACTGGATAAATGCTGTACAAGTATTCCAAAATAATTTAAAAATCATTTAGAATTTTTATTAATTTTAAGTTTAGATTAAACACCAAGAATGTTTCCCCATTTAAACTCTCAAATTAAACGCCGGGTTCACGTTCGTCCTTTTTGTTAAGCGGTTTTTATTAGTTAATATGAAACGCTATACGAAAAAAGAGTTGTTATTGTTAAACCGCACTTCAAATGTAGTTAAAATTTTGCGGACGATTGGAATCTTCTGCGGAATTGTCGGTCGAAATACTGCACCAAATTATGTGTCCATTAATGCAATATCTCGTAAGTATCAGCCGTAAAAATATTGTCATAGTTAGTGAAAATGTCGTTGAAAATCCGAGAACACTGACTTGGTATCATGCACAATAATTGAACATTTCGAGAAGCTCCCTTTAGCAAATGCTCACTAAAGATCAAACCTTCATGCATACAAAATTCAACTGACGCAAGAATTTACTACACCGACAATTTTTTGTTGCTGACATCAACTGGTTAGCAAGATGTTGTGAGTTCACATTGTGTGAGTTTTTCTGCGGGTTTACTTAAATCCAAAGTCTACGATAATAATCCTCAAACATTTAAAGACTTGGTGGTGATGGCCATTTACTAGATATAAACTACCATATTTGACCGCAGGGTATGTACTCAATACTCAATATAATCATAAAATTAATTCAAAAATATTTTGAACCACTCTTTTTGAAACTATTCAACAACTTTTAACTAATGAGCTGACAGCGTTTCTTCCAAAAGACTAAAAATATCGAGTTTTGTACAAATTTTTTCACTTTTTTACGAATTTTAAAGCTATATATTTTTTGATCAGATTATAATTTTGGTATTTAAGATTTTCCTAATTTTATAGCTTATTTTGTTATCTGTGGGTACTTCAAAGTCTCTTATTTTTTTCCTGTGGCGCGCTATTATAACATTAGCGAACGTCCTACTATTGAGAGAAATCAAACACAATCGAAAGCTTCTCATTTATAGCTACTATTCTCCATGCGAAAGTCTTAGAGAGCATAATAGATTTTATTTTTATTACTTTCTGAACATACCTTATACAAGATGTAGTAAAGTTGCATAATTATAATTTTTTATTTTATATATTAGGAATTCAAAGAAGCACTTTAAAATTTGTAGTAAAAACAAATAATTTACAATTCAAATTGAATGATGTATTAATAATATAATAAAGTAATTACATTTATTGTGTAGTATAATATGACTTCATTAACATACAATGAGACTGATTAATATTACATTATCTTTAAGCGTATTTAGGTTAAAATAGATAACTTACATAATTTTGCTTTATTAAGTCCTACAAATTGCATCTCTTACTGTAGATTGGATCTTTGAACAAAATTTGTCAGTTTTAGTTTGTAGAGAACATTGTAACGTTCCATCTCTAGGCTTTTTTAAATTTCTGTAGTAAATTTTTAAGAATTGTGTATGGTGTTTCTTTCGCTGTACTCAAAACCTACAATTTTGTGAAGAACCGCCGTAAAATTTGTGAGAAAACCATGAATCATCTGTTTTTACAAACTATATACTCCAAGGCACGCACCACACTATCATTAACTATGATGACTAGTCGTCATGTACGTTTTCAGACTTACGTTAAGGTCCTCGACCCATTTCGTCAATGCTGAACTGCTTACTGCATATTGTTAAATATTTAGACTTGGTACTAAACGTTTACCTGTTTTATGCATGATGCATCCGAAATAAAAATGGAATAGAACTGTAAAACAAGAAACGCTACTTCAACATGGTAACGATTTAAATAATTGTAATTGACATAATGAAGCAACGACTGCCCTCCTTTAGCTACTATTACGCCAGTTTTATAAACTCTACCACGTGGATTTATAATTTACAATTTTCAAGAAATGAAATCTTCCAGTAAAAGCAAAAATTTATTGAATTCAACTGTTCCTCTACTGTGTCTGACATACCTAATTTATTAGTTATTTCATAGTAGAATGAATAAGCAAAATGAAGAATTATAGAAAAAGAATGGTCTTTATTTCGTTAAATTATTTAGTCGTAATATTTTAGTGCAAAATTTACTTATCTTCTACTTCGTCTCTTACAATTATGGTAGATGTACGAGCGAGTGCAGATAGAGTAGAAATACTGGTTACAATCATAACAAATAAAAAATCGCGTTGTATATTTTTCGTTAGCTTTTCGTCTGATCCAAGTCATTTTTTTATCAATTAAATTATTCTATGGTTATACTTAAGTTATTAAATTTTTTACAATTTTTGAGATCTTGGCACGTTTCAGCTCCTATGGTCACCAGTTCACCACTTATGGCCAGTGTTGTCACTATTTATGGCGGTTAGAAGAAATCGTGAATTCTTTTATTTTTGTAACTCAGTATCAATTTCCTTACTTTTTTAAAATTATACAACATAGTATTTGACTTTTCGAGCCACTTCTATATCATCAGGATTAACATTGTCTTCGATGTTGCTGCAGGCTTTATCATATTCAGTACAAAAATTAATATAGTCACTATCAGGTAAACCCACATCCATTAGTCACTTAAGCCAGAATCGTCTTCTAAAATAATCTTCCTTTTTGGCCTTTAGTTTCTTTTCCTTGTTTCTTTATTTAAAAGTTTGTGTCTTCTTCTTCTATTTTATGTTTTTTTGCCTCTTTATTATCGAAACGTTCAACCCGAGTGTTTAAAGTAACTACACACCTTTAATTGCTTTATTTTTTTGCTCAGATGATAGGTTAGGACCGTTGAAATTGCGTTTAAATGATCACTTACAGAACTGACGGTGTTTTCAAAGTAATTGTTGATATACCGGATTACTTTTTATGGCCGCAGCTTCCATTCAGCTTTCCATTCAGGGGCACTTTGTATTGCAACCATTATATTTAGGGGATCTTGGCAATCGTAGACCATGGTTTTCCATTTTTAAATTAAACCAAAAGGATATTATCCATTTTAGAATCCAGATGTAACATATGATTGATAAGAGTTTCAGGTTTCTTTTTAAATTAATATTTATCTACTAAATATCTGCGTTTGATCATTTTGTTGCAGTCCATATTATGAGCATCAAAAGGAAAAAATCTAATGTCTCTAAATACATTTACGACGCTCTCAAGTCACATTTAGGTTTACTAAAAAAATTGGGGGCTGCTAAAACATTCGTTTCCGAAATTTCCCTCCCTGTGCCTTTTACTCCTCATTCTCCTTTGATTTTCCCCCAAATAGTTTTAATAAGCTTAAAGTGTGCGATGTCCAGCGGCTAAAGTATGCAGGCCGCGTCTGGCGTCAAGATTATCAGGATAATACCATTTTCCTAAATAACTTGTTTAAATGTAGCGTGAGATACGATGTGTGCCCATCGAAGAACACGATAGTTGGTTTCTCTACCCTGCCGGTCGCAGGAATTCTCTCGTATTTAAACAACCCTAACGATGAAACGATTAGTTACATGTTCTTTGTCGGGCTTAGGTGATTCTACATAAACATGTCTGCTGTTGGAAGCCAACATTAGTTCGACCCTGGTATCAAGATCAAAACATATTTATCAATGTTAAAGATTCGATTGGGATGTTGAGGAACCTAAAGAAAGCCATAGTTACATTTTTGCCTTTATTGTCTCTCCTCGAATCGATCGTTCGGTTCACATATTCAGCTTTTTTGTCCTACTTCAAGATGAGGACGGAGAAAATTGTAAAACCGTTTGCATGATGGTTTTCAGTTTTTAATTTTTCTAATACAATATTTATAATTATTTTCGTGGTGTGAAAACCCTCGTTACTTACTAAAAATTATTGATTTGTAGAAAACATCGCTTAAAATATACAGATAAAACTATAAAAATGAATAACCAACACATCTATCTATCTACAGAGAAAAGAAACTTAGGATATTTTTAACGTGAAGAGAACAGAGTGATACAAACCCGTTTTGCTTTTTGGTCCTTCATTTTTTTGTCCAAAATGTTGTAGAAGCTAATATGACTCAGAAAAATAATGATACAGAAAAATTTCCTCGAAATTTTGTTCTGAAAGGTCGTCATATGAGGTACTCTGAAGGTTAAAGACAATTCTGCTGCCGGCATCTCAGTTTCTATAGCTTTCAGTGCTTGCTAAACTTTTTTGGTAATATAAGACTTCTTTTCTAGAAAATGGAGCCATATCTGATCTAAAATTAAAAAATAGATTATTTTCTAATGCGGCGGTTGTGGAGAGTAGCTAACTGGAGAAGGGCAACTCTTAGGGTCATTTAGTGGTGACTATGTTGCTATAGGAGGTCACACTATGACAATAAGTTTCTTTTAATGGCCACTCCCTTTATTTAGTTCTATGTATAACAAATTTATCTTCTTCTACACTTCTTAAAAGGTCATTGAACACAAAATATAATATTTTAAGCGAAAATAACACAAACGGTTGACAACATTGAGGGTTAAAATTAATAACTTCTTTTTGTTTCTTAAGTCGTACCCTAAAATATTTAGCAAATTACACTTTTGAAAATATTTTTTAAAATTTTTTTACTTAATAAAGCAGTGTTTAAACCGTTTTCTTACGTTGGTATACATGGTTCCTCTGAAAAATTTTAGAGCTTATATTTAAAATATTTCTGTAACAGTGACCATAAGTTTGGTAATTTGTTATAGGCGGTACCTCTACTCTACATTATATAATTTAAGTGATTTCATCTTGAAGGTTATTGACAATATAATTTATAAGAAAACACTATTTATTGCTGTTTTAATTTAAAATTTGACTATTATTTTAGATAAATATGATACGCTGTAAATTTCCATAACCATGCAGTGATTTTCTACGAATCACCTAAAATTAGTGATCACGTGAGAGTAGTGTACAAGAATATAGAGCTATATATTTAATTATCCAAACCGCATGTCTGAGTTATAACTACAAATGTCATATTAAATTCACAAAATAGCATTTACTAACGTTAACGTTGATATAATTGATTTACAAAAGTCCTGGGACCAAGACTCCATCTTTTATTCTCTTGGAAACCTTATTGTTGAAAATTAGTGTGCTACTTCTTGTAGGGCAGGATCTTAAGCAAATCCTAAGTATTCAGTTGTATGTGAACATCCCATAGATGGCGCTAATGTCTCAAGAAAATTTGTGACGTGCGTAGCCACCGCTGTGTTACGGAAGGTTACCAGGAATGTAGCGGGCTCTACCATCCAACAATGGTGGCCCAGCTCTGGAGTTTGGCTGTGTTGTAGGGTTCTATGGCGCACGCCAAAGAGTTAATTGTAGATGATGGGGTGAATGATAGGTGACTACGGCGATACCTGAGGGTCGCTACGACATATATGCGACCTGAAGCAGGTATGTGAAGTACAAATTTAGGAAGATGGCTGGATGGCGCCCCTGGCAGTTAATGAAAGGGGGCAGGCTTACCGTAAGCCGCTTACGGTCTACAGTGTGATGGTCAGATTCACATTTAACTCACTTGGGGCTAGGTAGACTGCGCGTACTCGAAGCGCTGGCATTAATAACACTGCCTGACAAGCTTTGTCTTCTTTGGAGAGAGCGACATTTACATATCTTTAGTGTCATTTCTCATCCGCCTCGCGGCAAAGGCGGGGATGCGTAGTATCAGAGTTTGTTCTTCAATAGGATTCCGGTAAGTCACGATTGATGGCGCGAAGAAGCTCGTCTGCCTTCGGCAGATAAAAATGGTGCTGGATCTTCTCTTCCCAACGGAAACGAGTTAGCCACTTGTAATCTTGGGCAGTAGCAAAATGGATTGATATTCCATCTGCTGTCGACATTGTTTTCGTATAGTGCCTTCTCCCACTAGCTAAGTACTTCGAAAACCGTTGGTGTTTGTACCGCGATAGCTAACTTTATTCGATATCAAACACAGCAGCGCTTGCGGGTGCATTTAAAACCTTAGGATTCGTGTGGGTTACCACTTCTTAAGCTCAAAGCCATTTTTCAGAAGAAGTAATAAAGAATTTAAGAAATTTTTATGATAAAATTACATATATAATATCCTGTTCAAAAGTTCAAATGTTAATAATTTACGATATTGCAAGGTGGTTCAAATATGACCAATTTATTGCCAAACACATTTCAGTCTCTATCCTAATATCCTTTTCAAAAAAGGCTTTTGGTTGGTGGCGTATCCACTTCCAAACAGTCTGGATGACGGCGTTATTTGTTTGCAAATTGTATGCCTTGCAAGTCTGATTCAAGTCTTCCGAACAAGTAGAAATCACCTGGGGCCAAATTGGGACTGTATGGCAGATGTGGCATTTTAATTTCCGGAGAGTTTCCATTGTTTTGGCCGTATAGGAGCGTGCACTGTCTTGAAGAAAGGCTACCCGCTTCTCACCTGACCTCCGGTTGGACCGAATCTTTTCCTTCACGTCTGTTGCCAGGAGCTTTGAGTAATAAGCTGCATTCACTGTTCTGCCATCCGTCAGAAAGTCTAGATGGATAATCCTCTGCTAGTCCCAGAAGAACGTTGCCATCACATTTTCTGCCAAACGACTCCTGAGCGCTGTCTTAGATTTGGGAGAACTAGTATACCGCCACTTGCGTGATGACTGGTAGGACTTGGGAATGAAGTAGTGCACCCTTTGGCAGCTTGCATGCGCACCATTTTGTGCGTAGTACCCACCGTGCATTCACCTTGCTATAGTGCAAGTAATTTTTCACGATGTCTTCTACACTACCAACATTGATGGACAGGATTGCTCCTAGTTCCTTGATAGTGCTGCGCCTATTCTCACGAATAAGCGCATCTGCACAATAAATGTTTGGCTCGGAAACGGATGTTCGCGGTCGACAATCATGCGGTTCATTCTCCACGCGCTCTCTGCCCACTCTGAAGCACTTGCACTACTCAAACACATGAGTCCGTAAGAGACTCTTCTTAATAATATTGTTGGAGTCTGTGGTAAATTTCAGCAGATGGGACGTTTTCTCCAACGAGGAATTTGATCACAGTGCCTTGTTCTACGCCCCTCGGTACCTTATGTTTGTTTCTCACCCTAACAATTCCTAAACAAGACTGAACAAGTTGTGGCTCCTCTCTCTTAAGGTCGCTCAGCTGCTGCATAGTGCAGGTTGTTTACCCACAAATCATTGAACTATTTTATATAAATAATTATAAGAAATAATAAGTATGACACGTATGTAACTATCAAACATCAATAACAAAACATTCACTATATAAATACGGAGTGATAGTATCCACAGGATTTGAAGGCTCTACTATTATGTCAGTTTAATGGCATATTCGAAATAGTAAAAATATTATTAGTTGCGATGCTATTGACAAACTCATTGAAAATGGAAAACGTACCCTCGTATAGTTTTAAAAACTGTAAAATGCTTTCAGCAGTTCCAGCCTAATAGAGCTCGCCCGGGGAGAAAAAGAAAATGAACCGTCATAGCCTGTAGGTTCTGCAACATTATCTTGAGGTAATTTAAAGAATTCATTAAAGAAGTTAATTGAGAAACTGCCCGATTAGTAGCAAAGAGGAATCATTCAGTGATCTTAAAAATGTTAAATACGTCTGAAAAGATGGCAATTAAATTTCTGCGTCACTGCTGGTTAAGTGGTAAGTAGTTTTTCATAGAACAAGCCCACATTAACAAAAATAACGGTAAGTAATCTTGAAAATGTCTAAAATTATCTAATGAGATTAGATACTGCCAAGATACATTATCTATTATTACATAGAGTACAATCTGTTTCACAAAGTAAATCAAAACATGTACCACAATGATATTTCAAGAGCTATTGCATTACCTAAAAAATATTTGTGATACCTAAATGCTACCGACTAGAGGGTCTAATTAATTTTAGAAGTCCCGGCATGTGCAAAGTTCCATGAGTGTTTGAAGTGTTTTAGTGAGGTGGGATAAATAAAAAATTAAGGTCAAAAGAATTCATTTTGAAACTCAAAAGGCTTCTATACATATCAAAAATAAAACGTATTGCGTATGGTCTATCCATCGTCGCCTTTTTAGCTTTTTATTTAAATTAAAAAGTGACTTGCCAAAAGAATCTAGGCCCACAGAGTGGACTGCGACCTCAACGCGTCTTGATCACTCGGCCATCCTGACACCATGATAACTTTATAATGAAAATTTATATGTATAAAAGCCCGGGATATCTGTGGAACATTGTTCCACGCTTATTCGTTGCTATTTACTAATATAATTACAATTAAAAATTCTTGTCTTCATAATTTATAACCAACCTCTATTTTCCAACGTACTTTCAATATACTTAAGTTAAATAACAATAAACCATTTATTATATGACAACGCAGAATATAAAAATACGATTATTAACTGAGATATAGTACAGCGTTAATTGATGTTAATGGAACATAATTAACTTGTATTAAGAATTAAATGAGTAATTTATTAAACTACTGACTGAAGAAATTATGGCCAATTAGTGGTCATTCTTTTAAAATTAATATTAATAGAATTATCAGTACCATTTTAATTTTATTATTTTTATTTTAGAGCACTTAACGAAATAGAGGGATTCATATATACTAATATTGCAGTTTAAATAATTTAAAAACTCCAAAAAAAATTAACAATACCAGATTTTAGTTTGCTGTATTTTAAAAACTGGAAAACCAAACGCATATAAATAACGAATGTTATTTTCTAGTCATTTTGGATTTTTTGTGTGCTTGCCCTTGTAATTACTCATTCCGAGACTTTTCTTCCCTGTACTACACTGTACTGTGCGTTGAAGTTAGTCCTTAAAATTTGAAATTGAAAAATTTAAAAGGCAGGGTTTCTCATTGAGTGTACTTCGGTTTAATGCTTAATAATTTGACTATGTATTGTCATTTTTTATTCAATGTATTACAGTAGCACAAAATATCCACAATTGTTTCTAGTTCCTTACTGCCAAGTCTACAGATCATCATTATATTCCTTAATTTTCCATAAATATTCTTTAATAATTAGGTTCCCCCTTAGAAGACCCCACTTAGAGATATTAATGTTACTCTCTTCTTGTTGGGTGCTGACCTTGTTCTGTTCAGTAAACTCTATGCTGAGCACGAATAAATTGTGCTTCTAAGCACACCTAGACCAAGTCTTGGTCCATAATAATCGCTGTTTGATCCTTGCCTTGTCAATTCACCAGATTTCACGATGGCTCGGAACAGAAAGGGGTCTCACCTAGTGCTGCTTCACCAGATTATCGAGTTATTCGTAACATTCTTAAACTAGTCCAAATGCAGTTTTTAAGCCCAAAATGCGTTTATTTCTGTAGGATGTTCTACCATGCTCTGGTAGTATAGTGTATATTTCTGTTTGAAATAAGGAGACATATTGTACAAAGAAATCTTTTCTTTTTAAATAAAATTTTGATTTTGAATCGTTTGTGTACCAAATCAAACTCCCTGAAGGCAACTATGACCTGGGTTTTTCCCACCTTTTTCAATCTTATAGTATCACCTCAAAGAGAGGATTAAGTCTATGTTTTGGAGTTATAGATAGTATTTTATGTATCTGTTCTTATTATGTACAGATAATTTTGAAGTCTACGTGGTCCTAATGTGGTTTTTTCTCTAATCACAATATGAAGAAGGAAAAGATCCAGGAGAGTCTTTATTGCAGCAACTAGTGTTATTTATATTAGCCCTGTTAAGGTAAGTCTTTAAAGACTTTAAATCCTACTTAGTTTTAATTAATTAATTAATACTGGACCATCCCATGATTTGCTACAAACTTACTTAACTATTGCTAAAATAATATCTGATTTTGTTAGCATTTTGTTTATATGTTGTCTTCAATTTTACACAGTAAGATAGAAGTGGATCGA
Organism: Sinelater perroti; assembly: GCA_036346155.1. Classification (NCBI taxonomy): domain Eukaryota; kingdom Metazoa; phylum Arthropoda; class Insecta; order Coleoptera; family Elateridae; genus Sinelater; species Sinelater perroti. The sequence continues at coordinate 15,965,543 of JARFIY010000254.1, read as the reverse complement.
TTATGTATATATGTAAGTATGTTGGTTCCAGATAAGTTTAGAATCTAAGGTAACCCCAAAATACTTTATCTCATCTACTACTGTATTTGTTGTCTGCTTAGGTAGGAAGATTTCGAACTCCTTATATTTCTCTTTTGCATAAATGATACTATAGTAGTCTTTTAGGAACTGATCGTAGGATTTCGGTTTCAGTGTACTTAGCTAATACGTTCAAGACCTGCTGTATACGTTCCCTGATTTCGTTAATAAACTTTATTTCTACAAGGAGCCTAAAAGTGATAATCCATTATTACTAAGCATTCTTATTAGTCCAGCTATAAGAAGGTTTTGCAGGAAAGGAGGAAGAACTCTTTCCTGGGGATATCCTCCTGCCAATGTCGTATTCAATAGGAACGTATATATTTTAATAGCTGAGCGACGTTGTATTTGCATACTGCAGAGTATATTTATCAATTTCTTGTCCTAATGTGCCTTTTGAGCAGTTTCTTCATTGCCTTACAGATTCTTCTAAATATGAGTTTTTTATGTAACATGGCTAAAAAAATCTCATTTGTTCCTAATAATTTAAATATTTTAAATGAGTCACTGCCTATTTGACTTTAATTAGAGTTACCACTTTGCTATCGTTTTGCTAGTTTATTTTCGTTGCTTTGTATCTAGAATCTATATTTTGCTAGTCAAAAAATAAATCTTTCATAATATTTGATCCAGGAAAGTGCACCCTTATTGTGTATATTGTATATTGTGATCTGGTGTGCTCTCCAGTCCTAGTTGTTATAGTACTTGTTGAGTATCTTGAATCTTTTAAAAGTAGCCTTTTGAGTCTGATACATGTTGGAGATCTTTTGATACCCTCACAGTGTCTCATACATCAAGCTCTCTGAGCTCTTCTCATTACTTTGTTATATTTTGTCAAAAATATTTTGTATTTTTTCCAATTTTCTAAAGCTTTTGCTGTATTAAATAGTTATCTTTCACGATTTACCTACTTAATAAAATTATGGATTTCCTTCGATGTTTTGTCCTCCAGAAAAAAATGATTGAACCACATTATGAATATCAATTTAATCCATTTTGCACTGTTACACCAAACAGGGTGGGCCAAAAGTTCCTAAGTGATTTAAAATCACTTTGTTTCCTCACTTATATTAATTTTATTTTAACTGAAATGTAGTTCATCTGATATACATTTTTGCATTAAGCGTGGAAAGTAACATAACAGAAATTTCTTTCATATCTAGCTTCACAAAAATCTACTCTTTCTAGGACATTCTTTATAACGGCTTTAAGTGTTACCCGTGATATCGCCCGAATTTCGAATATTTGCCATAATTATTCCCATACACTTTCTCTTTTAAATGACCATAGATAAAAGTCGGATAAATGTGATGGATATTTAATTTTGCTCGTTTTAAAATTAATTGTTTCCCAAGAAATACGAATTTGAAGCGTTGCCATATCCTTCTAAGTTGTCGTACTTCGGTGATTTTTCTTTTGATTGCTATAGGGTAATGTATTTGCACACTCTTGTTTTTGGATTAGGGTAGTGCTTCCCGAGTTGCATGTTGAAGTAATGTGGTAAAATGTTGAACAACCATTTCGAGTTCCTCTTTTGTTTTTAAAGGAATTTGCATGTCCAGGTTGTGGTGAATTATAAGTCTGAAGTGGCGCCAATTTGTATCGTAACGGCCTTTCTGTTTCTATTATTGTAGAACTCATAATTGTAATAACCGGGGTGTCATATAACGATAAATTCCAGCACGATGTTATTTAAAGATAGTCAATAGCAATACCGTGTGTACAAAAAAGTCAACGAGGTCTGGCAACTTATTTTTGTCGGTAGGCCAGTGTGTTGATAAGTGACCTAAATGTAGCTCTTGAATTATTTGGTGTAGGGCCTTTCTTGCCAGGTATAGAGAGGCGAGAATTGTAGTCATCACCTACCAAGAAGGGATTTCCTAAGGAGTTGAAATATGCGACAAAGCCTTGTTTGTTGGTTGGATAACTAGGTCAGTGTGCAGCTGATTGTACTAAAGGATTATACAAGTCTTTAATTTCAATTGATGTAGCTTGTAGGTAATTTTCTTTGAGAGTAGGTAAGTTTGATATGCTCTAATGTTTGATTGTTCTATTATATTTGGTTTTAGGGTTGGAGAACAGAGGATTGTCGAGTTGGCTGAGAATGTTTAGACAGACCCGGCAGCCTTTGTAGTCGGCGAGGTGTTTGCCTTGGCATAAGACACATTTGAGTGCTTGGCGGTTTTTAGGACAGGTGCGGTAGTCGAGCAGGACGGCGCATTTGACACAACGAGCTGGTCTAGTGCATCTATTGCTTGTATGACCATAACTTTGGCAACTTGTACATTGTGATATCTGCATTTTCTTCCTGGGTTCCTCGAACGGTATAATGGAATTTTCAATGTTTTATGTCAAAAATGTATTATTTTCAGTACATTTAGATTTTTTTCTGTCTAGTCTTCCTATTCATAATATTAACTACTTCATGACGTTTCTGTTTTAGAACTTCTGTGATTAAGTTTTCGTCGGTGGAGTGATGCAATTTCTTAAGACAATTCAAAACTTTTTTTATTCTTCTTGCAGTCTCTTATGCTGTATGTTTGCAATTTTAATTTGTTTCCTTGCATAAGTTGGTAATGATAGTTTTCTTTAGGGATGTTATCTTCCACTAATTTGATCTGTTGGTTTATTGCTGGTACATAGTGCAGAATAAAGGGGAATTGCTGTTTTTATTTCATCTTTTAACAACTAAGTGTGAAATTATGTGTTTTCTTTGTTTAGGGCTTTTATAATTTTTCCGTGGGGTTTTACTGTTTTGGCCTGCATTTCTATCTGATCATTTGCAAGGGTTATAATGTCGTATTGCTGTTTGGTTATGGTTTCCAATAGCTGTACCAGAAGTGTAATAACCTTGACGCCATTTATAAAAATTTTTTCAGCGTCTTGTTGTTGGTCGTTTGTATTTTCATCCGTTAGGAGTAAATATTGATTTGATGGATTTCGTCAGTAATCATCTCCCTTTGGTTGTTTGGATTTATGTTCAGCTTCATTTTGAGTATTTCTGACTCATTTGTATGTGACTGTAGTTCAGTTACTTGTTTCTATTTGGGGGGAAATCGCTGAGGGTTGGTGGGTGTATTGAGTTAGTTGAGGAGGTTGGGAATATAAAATTTTTTGTGACAGTTACCTGGAATTTGTTGGCACTGAGTGTTGTACATCTGGTCTTGAACCGGCCATAGAGGAAACGTTTGAGATGTCATACACGGATGTTGCATCCTCCCTGATAGAAGTGGAAAGGCCATCGGACCCTCACATATTTGTTTAATGTGTGCAATTTAAATTTTTATAAAGTAAATAAATAAATACATTTTAAATTTATGTGGTATAAAGATTTGGGTTTCATTTAATAAAAATCTGTTGAGGCATTTTGTTGTAAAATATTTCAGATTAGTGGTCATGTGCTTTATTTTTTAATTTCTCCCTCGAGTTGAAATACTTTTGACTATTCTAATCCTGAACCTTCGTCCCATTTTTTAAATCACATAATTTATGTTTTTTTAATGAATCATGTAATCAATAATGAGTTCTAGATAATGCTCGTTTTATCGGAGATGTTTTTGGAGCTCAAAATTACATGCAATTTGTCGAACAGATAGTAATTTGTCATGTCTGGTAGTTTGGTAATCAAACCTCATATCCAGTCACGCTAAGGCAACTCTTTTTATTAGGGTTGGAATGATTAAATCCTCTACGTAGTGTTCTGATGGAACACATAATTGTAACTATAATAATCAGACACGCAATAAAAGATACACAGGCGTACTTTTGCATCACTTTCTTCCCACATTCTTTTACATCGTTCTTAACAGTTTTTTTACAACAGCGTGACGATAAAATAATAAATCAGTACCAACATAGGAAATTAACATGAACTATTAGATATCTACTGCTCTATGAAACTCCGAAAATTAAGCCACGTCCAGGCGGTGTCCCCGTATTCGAAATTCGTTTTTAATTGCCGGCAGCCGCTCGTCGGCACGGCTGGGCGAACAAGGGGCGTTTGGTTGTGGTCGAGGCAAGGGTGCCACTTAAGCTTCGGAGCTCGTTTAGAACTGCGGGCGCCCGCAATTTCGTCAACAATCAACACTTATTACTCTTATTGTAACCGCTAACAACTTACTCCATCCTATCCAAACTAATTCCACCGCGAAAAGCAACTCGATACGATACTGGATGAGATATGTACGATGGTGATATTACGCCGCGGAATGCAGAAACGAAACTCCGGTCAGCGAGGGTGTAACCGGCAGGCGTCGCAGCGAAATCAGGCGAAGCCATGGGCTGAGGTGGTCGCTGCCGAAAAGGCGTGATGTCAATAATGGGACACGTGCGACTGTACGAAATCAACAAGCGTACAAAAATATCAAAATGGAATGAAGAACTCGCTGACAAACCATCACTGTAAATCGCGTTCGGCTAAAAGCCGTTTCCATGCTATGTCAAGAACGTGCAGGCTGGCAGCCCCTCTTTGTGCGAGTAATGTGGCGGGTCTGTCTTTTCAAGCGATCGAACAGAAACGGCTTTTAGCCGACGAAATGAGAAAACCGAAACAAGGTACCTCACCGTCGTGATACTACATCATATTTGTATTACTATTACGAACCCTTAATGTCTTAATTAATTTATTGTGCTTATTTCAATATTTGCCATATTATACTTTTTAACACTGATCGTTAAGTTCCTTGAAATACAGTAAAGTTAATTCGCGCTTAATAAAGGGGAAGGCGCTGGCGATGGGGTAGGAACTCGGGGGAGATGGTGACCGGCTCTAGGCCAGCGCCTCGACTTCTACGTCCAACCAGTAGGCTAAAGCGACACATGGAGGAAGATTAAAGACACGAAGAGAATAAGGAGAGCGTATAAGAAGTCCTACAACGTGCAGGGGCGCACTTGGTCTCTTAGGCTACGACGATAAGTTGCTTTAAGAGTATAATGCTAATACCATAACGACAGATACTGGCGGCACAGGCGCTGGCTGGACGTGCATCTCAACAATGTACAACACACGGTTCTCCAGACGCGGTAATGGCACGAGATGGCAGTGTTGCTCGGCCTATGATATGAATACGAATTTACAAGTCATATACAAGGCATTTTTAAATTATTAACTTGAACGTCTTAGATGATACATACACATACACAGCTATACGTATTTATTTGCATTTGCTTAGTTTAATAAGTATGTATACTTTGTACTTAGAACTACAAGGGCCAGCCGGAACATCTTAAATGCTCGAAATCAAACCAAGTGTAAGTAAGCTCTGCTTTTGTGGTTATAATCAAGTGTTGATAGCAAATAATTTGTTGTTAGCAGTTTTGCATCAATTATTTAAGGTGCCGTTTCAGCTGGCACTCGTAACTGTAAGCTGTCTTTACAGAACAAAACGGGCTAGGACTTCACACGTACGCACAATTAGTTACAATGCTGTACAGGCCACTGTGTAGCAGCCATATTCATACTAATTATACATATTTATACACAGGATCAACTAAAGAGACAATATAGTAACTGTGATCGCAGTGAGGAGCTTCGCAAATGGCCAATTTGATGAGCTCATGTACACAATGAGAACTAACCAACGTTTACAACTACACTGGTCAGGAATGAAACATGCACCCGTGGATATCAGAGAGGAATATCGACAGAATGAGTTTCTTCACAACCTGGTCGGTTTCTTTCCTAGCAAAACAACGATGCCCCATCCCTTGATTATTGTCGTATCTGGGTTATAAATAACAAGAATAACTTACTAACGCAACGTGACACGCACACACACGAATGTTTGCAATGATGCTGTTTATAGTTCATCTGGGCAGTGTTTCTTCTTTAAGTCAACTTGGCTTGCCGCTTCTGGGTTATTGCTGAGATCGAGCTTGGTACATCGGACGTGCAATGCGTAGTTTAGGTTGTCTGCTGGCCGTTAACGGCTATTTCGACGGCTTCCAGCGCTTCGAACGAAAAGTCGTTCTCGCTGTCCAGGCTCAAGGAGACGCTGAGCTCGTCCTGCAACAACAACAGCTGATTGTGAACATCTCGTTTTTGAAGCCACCAAATTCGTTAACAAAAACCATCACAACTTCCTTGCAAAATTTGGATTTGTGTGACCTAGTAATCAGAATAGCATTCTTTATCTGTGGATTCTACATAGCAATAGGCAAAATTGAACTTCGAGTTTTGATCCGCTATTACTGAAAGCGATAACTGCCAGCAAGAGATGCTGCAAAAAAATTGTTATGTCAAAGGATAAGAAAATGTGAGCCAAGTGGTTGGACTCTGATCTGTTTTGTATCAAGCACTCGCCATTTATTATTTGTACTTAGCATCTCAGCCCGGAATCATTTGCAACAACTCCGCTTTGTGCAAAAGAAGCCAAGACAAGATCCTTATAAATTGGCTGAATCGACTAAATCGACAAACGAGTCGAGCTTTATTGCCAACTATTAAAAATCCCAGGCAATGATGGATCAAAACTAAAAGTTCACTTTTGTCAATTGCCATATATAATCCAAAGTTAAAGATTGTTACTATGTAATAAACAAGAAAAACCAAATGTTTTGCAAATGTTAAAGAACTTTTGTTCTAACCTAATATTTCTAAATTATTGTCTCTCCACCAAGCGAAAGATTGTATAGTAATAGTATTGTTCAATTCACGAGAACTTAATAATGCTTGCTTCGTAAATAACAGCTTTCATAGCGTCATCCACATAACAGTCCAATTCCTTAAAGACAATTGATATCTTTGTTATACATCTTTGTAAAACCTAGAACTAGGAAACATATAGATATTTAAAAAATAAATTGAAACAGTAACAGTAAAGTAAGTTCTGGGTAAATTCATATTAAAGAGTGTAGCCCACTTGATAATAACCTCAAAACAGTAAAAAGACACAATATATTTTTGTTAATGCCAAAAAAATTTAGTGGGTTACCCCAATGTGTGACCTAAGTAAGCGGAAGTTAATTGGTGCTAATTAGTCCTTCTAGTAGACGTTACAGCGCAGACTAAAAGTTCTACAACAGAATGTTACATAGCAGTGTAGTCTAACTGAAGGTAATGATAAACACAAATGTGCCTTTTTTTAAAATAACATCGAATTTCACAAACATATAACTCAACATCAATTACAGACAACAGAAGGCAGATTGGCAAAACTAATAAAAAACATATGGATTAAAAGGGGATGATGAATCAACCATTATTTTAGCGTCGTAAATAAGTATGACGAAAACATATTAAAGTGTTTATGACAATACGCATTGAGATAAGTTACTTAAAAGGATTCTTGATTATCATTTAGGTATTAAAAGATAAACCAGAAAAATTAATAATTTACATGGGAAAATATTGAAAAATACTAAATAAATTGGAACAAATTAAGAATGCGTTTGGGAAAAATATTTTCTTGTAATTTACACAATGATCTTTTAAATTAGACACAACTAAAGCGTAGCACAACTACATATTCTACTGTCCTGTTTAGTATTCGTTGTAAAACAATGTGTTCATCATAACTTGTGTCTAAAGTGGCAGAAGCATCAAGGTGGTAATTGATAATGCCATAAACATGTATTTGGCTTCAGAATCTCGTGTTGCAAACAGGTGTTTTGTGTCTTAGCTGCTGACAACTAATGGCACTTTTCCAAATTTAATTTCTCGTTCCGACAATCGTTTCCAAAATTTACCATTTCTCCTCAACTCCCGCAGAGTTGCTACGAAACTAAGAACGCTGCAGCCAGTTAAGGAACTAAAATATGCAAATCAATGCTGCTTTACAAAAGAAACGCGCTTATTGGTTCTCAAAGAAAGTTGTTGTCGCTCTGTTTAAGAAACGAATTTAAGAATCAGCTGGTCACTACAGGTTTGCAAATTTTCACCAGAACCATGTAGAGAGTTTCGTATTAGTTCAAAATAAAATCCTGCAGACCTAGAAAAGAAGCAAAAATCATCTCATCTAGTCCAAAATAGGCTTGTTTGGACTGAAAGTCTGAAAGGTTAAGATGTTGAAAATTAAAGTAAAGTGAACAGACTTTCATTATTATTGTTTTCGCTTTAAACATATTTCAAAGTTATCCCATTTTATTATTTTTGTCTTTACACGTGGCTGAAGAAAGCGTTTTCGGTCTCTACTGCATTCAACAATTAGTAGTGGACTAGAGATGATACCCATGAATAGCCCAAGCAGACTGTACATAGAACAAGGAAGGTGGCATAATCTTTGGGAAAACATCAAAATATTGTTTTTGTTAGGAAACAAACCCATAAAGTACTTATGAACCAACACTTAAACGCTATAACAATCATACTGAACCTGGTCAAAACTTTGATATATTAATGGAACCTTGAAAAACACAAAAAAGAATATGCATTGATTAAACAGATATCCACTTAAAGAAAGAAACAAAAGAAGCTAAAACATTCAATACCAAACATTAAGATTAACGTATATTACGGGGGTGCTTTAGAAACTTTTTAATTATTGCTTCAAGGTACATGAAATAGACGTCATAATTTTCTCTAACTCACTGACTAGCAAAATACTCAGTAGCTTTCTCTGAAATATCAAGTATTCCTATTGTAGTGACCAAAATAACATAGACATTTGGATTGTGTACCTTCGGACATCAATTGTCGAATGTGGATATCTGTACCGTTAAGCAGTAATCAACAACTGTGAAATTTGCATGAAGTAAGCCTGATATGGTGAGCCTACAATGTAGATAGTCATGGATAAATAGTATTAAACCTATTTAAACGAATAGATTTCTGCTAATCGCCGTGTGAAGCAGCTTTTTCCAGCAGAATGAAGAATGTTAGTGTCTACTCCGGGATGTTGATTTCGTAAAAAAGTAAAAACGCCCCTTGATAGAAGAGGTTACATATATCTTATCTATTAACAAAGTTATCTCAAAGAATACAAACCTGATTATTTCTAAATATTTAATTCTAAATAAAATTTACCAGAAATTAATTTTAAGCAAGAAGAATAAACAGTTTTCATTTGTGTTTCTTAGAATTTGCCGTGAGTAGCTCCATTTCCCCAAACGAGAATTCTGTATTTTTATAAACAAGGTATTAAGTTGTGTTTAATATTATTTGAAATAAATTTACACAAGAGTAAGTATTTTAGCAAATGAAAAGTTAAGGAGGAGAAATAGTAGGGCCACTAACAAAAGTTACGAGAATACAACTCTTGGAGAATATAAATTATACACAAAAACAAGCTGGGAACGTGGAACAATGTTAAACAGATATTCCGGACTTTACATATACATTTTCACAAATATCATAGGTGTTGAAACGTCAAACGTTGTCTTAATATTTACCGAGTTAAACTCATATTATACAGTAATATCGAGATGCCATTACAAAGCGTTAGTTTTCCGACGCGTATCCCGCCAGTCGGCCGCTGTGATGCGGCTATTGCCTGGCGAAGTGATGCTTCGAGCATTTTCGGGGCCACGCGAAAATACACGAAGCTGAAAAACCGACGTACAAACCATACGCAATAGGTTTCCTTTTATATGTACAAAAGCCTAAAACAGCAGCATTTTTATTCTTCCCTTTATAGCAAAATAGCCAAATAGCAAGGGTTTCTAATCATTTAGTTATCTATGGTAATACTAAGTCTAATACAAAATACAATTTAAAAGTAATTATAGATATGAAAAAAATTATACATAATGAATTAGTTCTAATTAAACAAAAAGAGATATAGTGTAGAAGTTAAGAAAAGCAAAAAAAAAAATAATTTGCAAAATAGAAAAAGAGAGAAAAGGGTTCAAAGAGCGGGTAAAACAAAACAAACGAGACAGTGCAATGTAGCCAGAAAAAAAAAACACATCAAACTTGAAAATAGCATTAACTGGGTATACTTTGTGTAATCCATACAGTCTACTAAACCAATGTCATTGCATTGATATTTTTTAGTTTCAGGATTAAGCATTCTAATCTAGAAAATTATAGCGTAAAATAAATTACACATCATATCTAAACAAAATATCCAGTTTTTTAAATGCGGAGAAAACAAAATTAAAAGTTAAAAAATTAACGAAAAATTAAAAGAAATAAGGCAATTAAAAATTATTGGAAACTTTTTTTGGAATAAAAAAGGGTCAACACTTTGAGAAGCCTTAAAGCACAGTATGAAGACAATACTCTTAATTATGACTGAAATGTACTCGCGTATGTATCATTTTTGGGGAGATAAAAAGCAATTGAAAGTGAAGGTCACCCCCGCCGTCCTAGGGATATCCCGACCGAGCAGTGACTGTTTCATAGCCGCTATGTTCCAATGTTACTCAATGAATATGGAAAAGTACCACTGTGGTTCCAACAAGATGGTGCTACCGCACGCACGGCGAGAATTCTTCGAGACTTTCTGGGACAAAGTTTCCAGGCTTCCTCATTTCATTACACGATGACATCCCATGGTCGGCTAGGTCACCAGACCTGTCCCCTTAGGATTTATTTGGCTAAAGGCTGAGGTCTTTCAACTTAAGCTGCGGATTATTGCGAAATTAAATTTATATATAATGTTTGCAACGAGATCGCAGCACTGCCAGTGAAAATGAGTTGGCAAGCAATACAGAACTTTAAGGTGAGGCTACTGGAGCGTATTGTGTGGGCAAACATTTGGACATCATCTTTAAAACTTCAAGATGACTAAACGGCAAGTATTGTTTTGTGTGCTTGTATAATAAAACATTGAACATAATCTATGTTGCACTTTTTATTGTTGTTTAAAAAAGGAGAAATAGTTCAGGCTGAACGTGTTTTTGACGACTATGTTGATGTCGAAGCTTTCATGCAATTGTGGTTGGTGTCAAAAGCATCTTCATTTCACGATAGCGGGGCCGAAAAGATACATATCAATTAGAAAAAATGTTCTTCTAAGTCAAAAGACTATGAACAAAAATAAACTATGTATAGTTTATAATATTTCAATTAATCGAAATAAAATATAGAAAGCAACAACTATGATAGCAACAAAAGCTAAGGATTCAAGTGAAAACTACTAAAAATAAAGATAAATGTTTTTAAAATTGCTATTTAAAGATACTATTAAGTGTAATATTCATTAGTACCATTTCTGTTAACAGAAGTTAAAGTAATCATTCAATAGGATTTTTTAGCCAGATTCATAAAGTTAAAAACCAAAAAATGGAATGGGCTACAAGCAAAATGAAAAAGGTATTAAGATTTTAAAAATCAAAATTAAATTTCTGTTAGGTAGTTCCAAATAGGTAATATAGAAGGAGACAGTACCTTTATAGTGCTGTTTATATTGATTCATTCATGTATGTATAGCATATAGCAGAGTGTGGTAGCGTGGTAGCGATGTTCTACTCTTTAATAGCTGGTAACTTGTTAATTGTTTTGGTTTTGGATTTAATTATGAAGAAATAATGGCTGAAAACAGACTAACGATAAGTTTTGAGCAAATAAGTTTTATTTTGAAATGGAAATACTAAACTGCGATAGAAGTGCAAAAACGATCCAGAAGATAATTTAAAACTGATTGAAGCTGATGGAAATATTCTTAATGTTTGTATACAACGTTCAGGAAGACCAAGAACATCTACATGAAAGAAAGGGTGTTGGAAACGCATCGTCAAAATTAAAGAACATCTGTTCGGCAGGCAGAATTGGAATTACCAAAGCATAGTGACTATCTCAAATTGCAGCCCTTTTTGTAAGACAGCTATATACCAAAATTAGTAAGTGCTCTTAATACATATGACTCATATAGGAGAATGGATTTTTATTGGTGGCACTTGGCGAAATGTGAAGATCAGCAGTTTCCACAACAAATGAAATGGTTCAATTAACTATCACAATTGTACTTACTGGGCATACTATGGAGGAACATCATAGAAAATTACCAAAATGGCGATATGGTGTGGCTCATCAGCGCATAGATTAATTGGCCCTTTCTTTTCCAAGAGTATTCTAACCGGTATCGCTTACTTTTTCTGTTGCAGGAATGAGCCATGCCATGTATTCACGAAGATTTTCATTACAAAAACTTTTATTTCAAACAATATGGAGCGTCTCTACATTCCCATCGTGATGTAAAGGCCTAGCTTAATAAGAACCTGCCGAACAAATGGATAAGCGAAAATGTTCTGTGTGTTCACCAGATATCACACCACTAGACTTTTCTTGGGGAAGAGGGGGCGAGTTATCAAGAGCAAAGTTTATGCTAAACAATCTGAAACCATTGATCAATTATGAGTAACTATTGAAAGAGAATGTATCCAAATAACAAGCGAAATAATTTTCAATGTTTTGTGATTCTGTTGCTTCGCGATGCCAGTAATATCTAGACCAGAAGGGTCATCATCTTGAAAACAGGTGCTAAGTATATTGAAAAAATACATTTATGTAGTTTATTGTGAACGTTGAAATTTTTATATTATATTTCTGGCTTTGTTTTTTTCTTAATTCTTTTAGTATATCATCCGGTAGAATTGAATGATGAGGGTCTCTTACAAGTACTTTAAATATCCTATATATATATATATATATATATATATATATATATATATATATATATATATATATATATATATATATATATGAGCCCGTCCAATAATTTTCGAAGAATTTTCGTTCAAATTTTAGGAGCTAAAAGTAGGTAGTGAAAAATAAAATCCTCCAATTTTAGCCCTCCACCCTCCAGATCCAGAGATATGAATTTTGAAAATTGAAAATTACCCTTATTTTGCTGTTTTAAAAATCCATATCTCGGGAAGTTTGGGTCCAATCGGGCTCAAATAGGACGCATTTTTTTCGTCTGTGAGTCTACTTTCATGCCATCTGGGTCCGGTCTATTTGTACGTGCCTCTCTTTTCTTGGCAGCTTGAAATTCGAGAACATAAAAACAGCAAATTCTTTCATCTTGAAAATGGACCCAGATTACAGCAACAGCGCGAAAACATTTTAGACGTAATAGGCATGAAAGTAGGCTCATAGACGAAAAAAATGCGTCCTAGTTGAGCCCGATTGGACCCAAACTTTCTCAGATACGAATTTTTAAAAAATGGCATTTCCGCGAAATTCGAGTTTTTTCCGGTTTTCTAAGTGTCACCAATCGCGCCTGACCGATTCAAATACTTTGAAAAGTGGGGAAATTGTTGTTTTACTAGAATACAATGATTTCTTAATGGTTTTATCCTTGGCCCGAACTTGTAGCATGCGCGATCGCCACTGCGCAGATTGGTTCTTTTCGAAGGAAAATAAACGGAAATTGTGGGAATTTCTGAATTTTACGGCGAGTCAGGGGCTCAAGAAGGGTTGAAAAGATCGAAGTCAGTGCAAAATACTCTTTTGACAGATTAAGCGGTGATAGAACCTGATTTTAATAATCTTTCGACACCTTAAACCATTGTTTACTGTAGTCATTTTTAAAACAATTACGCTCTGCTAATCGCACATATTACTCCCGCTAACAGCCAGTGTAAGTCCGTCTGCTAAGTTGGGTGAAATTCGAATTCCAAAGTTCTTCTATTATCACGTCGGCTCAGTGTTGCGAGTTCATTCAAACAGTTTCAGAATACTATGATATTCGTATTTCAAATCTAGAATAAGTCTTCTACGGGGAGTGGATGGCCATTCCTCAGTTTACAGTTTCTCAGTTTCTTGTGTTATCGCCATACAAGGCTAAATACTTGTGAGGTTATGTTGTATAGTGTAACGTGTCTTAGTGGAAAAGTAAGGGTACAATGGCTGTACTGGAAATGATGATTGCTATCGGGAAATTCCTGAACGACAGTTGTTCTGAACCTTACAATTTTGGTTGTTTAAGTGAATTCGATAACGAACAATTGGATATCCTCAATTTGAGATTAAACAGTAATTTGAGTGCTTATGAAAGTGAGTACATATGTAAAAGGCACAAAAACAAGTTTGTCGATAATTATACGGCTGAAAGGAGAAAATGTTGCGATCCATACGGAATTCATAAAAAACCTGTTCGAGGTGATCTGCGCATTATTACCTTAGAATTGAGTCAAAAATGTAAGGCAACGGAAACGAGATTGATTCCAGGGAATAAAATACGTAAACGGTGTGAGCAGAAAGTTACTGAAAGTGTCGCGGAGGGCCACAATAACAATGTCGTGAGAACGGATGGTCTAAGGTCAAGAAGGACTGTTGCGAGTGGAGTAGATACTCTAATTAAAGGAATAAGCGATGTTGAGACTTATCCTTCTAGTTCATCGCAAAGTTCAGGTGGTACTGAATTTCTGACTTGTAGCCAGGGACGATCGACTCTCAGAAACGTTTGTCGAGAACTTGGAATGCCTGATCTTGAATTATCACAGGTTTCTTTGCCCAGATAAAAAAAACTAGTGGTCGATTTTTTAACTGATGTTCAGGCAAAATTAATTCGTCAAATAAAAGATGCTTTTAATCTCGATCTAATTATAGAATTATGCCACTGGTTACTGGCAGTTCCATCCAAGACAGTGTCTCTCTTCATCAACTTTTGACAGAATTGCAAAGAAAATTCGACAGCAATTCAACAATCTCCGATAAGATATCCCTTTTTTTACTTGCTCCAAGGAACTGGAGTTTCGATTTATGCCAAAAGTACTTTAAATGTACTTCGTATATGTTCAATAAAGTACGGAAGCTGCAGAAAAATGGTAAGTTCTTCATGATGAAAGTTGTAAGATTATTGTCTAGAAAATTGGTTTAATTCCACGTTTTCATGTCTACAGGTGAATTAGAAAATCCACCGAGAAAAAAACATTCTAAAGTTTCTCAAGCAATGGAAAAAATTACGAAGCAGTCACTTACTAACTTCATGTTGTCCGTCCGTATGTCCGTCTCGTTCGTCTGTCCGTCCGTCCGTCCGAGAAATAACTCGACAACGGCTGGGAATTTCCAAATTCTGTTTTCACCAATCGACAGGTGGCCAAAAAGGCTTGTTTGCTAGTGATTTTGAAACTGATTGGTCAAAGATCAACTAGAGGGTTCTCAAATTTGGGAGACTGCTTCGCCACTTCTCTATGCGTTGCAAGCTTTGCAGGTTTATTGCATTGTGTCTTTGCTATTTTAGCTTGATTTTCATTATTGGCAAAAATTAACGGCCGCACATTATTCAGAGTAGTTAACACGGAAGTGAAAATTAGTTTGATGTTATTTGTTTTCGATAAAATTATGGCAATTGCATATTTATTAGTGTTGATCTACTAGGTGGTTGCTGTATGTTGCAGCATTTTAAATCCACGTTATATTACATATTTGTTCAAATTTTGACTATTTTAGAGTTAAATGTCTCATCATTTTAGTTGAATACAGTGGCATCGCTGTTATCACAACGCTTGATATTTCTGGCGTTTAAGCACAACTTTACATGTCGAAACACATATGCGTACATATAATATTTTAGTGCAAGCAAATTGAGCATTAAAAATAAATTCGGAAATTAGAAAAGAAACAACAAAACTAAAAAATGAACAATATGATTATAAAGTACAACAAACTACTAGGATATAAACAAAAAGTTAAAATACCATTAACGCATGGAGAGAAATGGAACAGAAACTTGCTAATAATAAAACTAGACACTAAAACAATTGGGGAGAACGAGAGGAAAATTAAAATGAAATTCTTTGTTAAGGAAATACTTGAATGTAGAAATTAAATTCGGTTGAGTCACTCTGGTCAACAAGAAAAAAGTGAAGTGTTAAAAAAAATAATAAATTTATGAACCGAATGCATATAATTTATAAATAACCATTTTATTGTAACAGAGAGAGATATACAATATAAAACAAGAGAGACAGAGCAAACAGTAAAAAGTTGTTATCAAATATTGATAGTGAATAAAGAGCTTTGAAATGAAATATAAACAAACAGCATATAAAGCAAAAATGCTAAAAGAAAACTAATTTACAATGTGAAATTAACTGATGAGATGGAACTAACAAATATAATTCATAGAAAAGTCAAAAATACAAAAGCAAAAACATAAAAGAAGCAGTGAAGTATGTAAAATCCAATAAAGAAAAAGATTAATCAAAGAGATGAAAAAAGTAATACAAAGTGGTTTAAATACGACTGGTTCTGATTTGTGTGTAACAAGCAGCACTGCGCGGCAGCTGTGCGACCTTG
The DNA here is from genome assembly GCA_036346155.1 of Sinelater perroti. Classification (NCBI taxonomy): domain Eukaryota; kingdom Metazoa; phylum Arthropoda; class Insecta; order Coleoptera; family Elateridae; genus Sinelater; species Sinelater perroti. The sequence continues at coordinate 15,949,339 of JARFIY010000254.1, read as the reverse complement.
AGAGAGTGGAGCCACTACATCCATTCTCCCTTCTGCTCGGATTAAAACCTGTTCAGTTCTGTTTGGTAGTTTCTAGCGTGATAATCGAACAGAAGCTACCGCTGAGCGTAGAACAACCCATTGTGATCAAATTTCTAGTTGGAGAAAACGCCCCGTCCGCTGAAATTCACCACAGACTCTAACGACAGTATAGGGAAGAGTATCCCTCACGGACCTGTGTGTTTGAGTGATGTAAGTGCTGCAGCGAGGGCAGAGAGCGGGTGGAAAATGAACCGCGTGATAGTCGGCCGCGCACATCCGTCACCGAGCCAAACATTGGCCGTGCAGACGCGTTTATTTGTGGGAATAGGCGCAACACTATCAAGAAACTCGCAGAAATGCTGTCTATTAATGTTGGTAGTATAGAAGACATCGTGAAAAATCACCTGCACTATCACAAGGTGAATGCACGGTAGGTACCACGTACTTTAATAGACGTGAACAAAACGGTGCGCATGCAAGTTGCCAGTTGTCTCCTACAGCAATTTGAAGATAAAGGTGATGCGTTTTTAAAGTCTATAGTAACCACTGGTGAAACGTGGGTACACTACTTCATTCCCGAGTCTCAGTCATCACGTGAGTGGCGGCATACCAGTTCTCCTAAACTCAAAAGAGCGCGGAGGAGCCGTTTGCCAGAAAAAGTGATGGCAACGTTCTTCTGGAACTGGCAGGGGATTATCCTTGTAAACTTTCTAACGGATGCCAGAATTGCAATGCAGCTTATTACTCACTGTCCGACCTCCTCGCGACAGACGAAAAGGAAAAGATCCGATCCAAGTGAAAGACAGGTGGAAAGCGGTGGCCTTCCTTCAAGACAATGCACACCCCCATACGGCAAAAACAACAATGGAAGCACTCCGGAAATTAAAATAGAACCTTCTACCACATCCACCGTAGACTTCAAATTTGGCCTCAATTAATTTCTACTTGTTCGAAAGGCTCAAATTAGATTTGCAAGGCATGCGATTTGCGGACTGTTTGGGAGTGGATACGCCGTCAATCAAAGCCTTTTTTACCGAAAAAAAAAACAATATAGCAGGATATAACAAATTCACAAAAATTGCTTAATACTATGAATTGAGGTAAAACAAAACGCAAATGCAGAAATAGGAGTCGGACTGATTTTTCAGAATAATAAAATAAATACGATAGGACAAATAAAATTGGAAATAAAGGAATATTACTTGGTAAGTTTCATTTTGAGGAGTAATCAGACTTTTGGTATGTAATAGTAGCGAGGATTTTAAAAAGCTAACTAAGAAAAATGTTTTTGTATAATTACAGAAAGTTATAAATAGTGAAAGATCCGAACGGAAGAGCCGATAAAAATTATTAAAGAATAGAAGATACATGGGTATCGAACAAGAAAAATTATAAAGTGAAAATGGCAAGAGAATAAAAGAAATGTGGCGTCAAAACAACCAAACACCAAATTTAGATAAAGTAATCATCAAAAGAATAACTTGAGAAAAAAAAGAAGAAAAGCAATTATAGACAACCATGTAAGTGTATCGAGAACAAGAAATAGAAAGAGACTTCTTCTTAAAGGCAATATTAATGTTAAAAAGGTGGAAACGCTCAGATTTTAACAAAAATAAAATTTAAAAAATGAGAAGCTGTAAGCAAAATGATGCCGAAATTAGAAGGAACTGGAGAAAATATTATAGAAAAATTATGAATAAATATGAGAGGACTTCATAAAAAGTCTATAATCAACCCAACAAAGAACATATGTGGAATAATAAATATTAAACAAGATAAAGTCAAAAGTATAATATGATAGACTAGCGAGGCAAAACAGATACTAAAAATTAAAATAAGAAACATGTCCGAATATATAAAAAAAGATTATAAACAATATAAAGAAACAGAGAAAATGTATTTAGTAAAATATTTACCGAAGTTATTTTCATATGAATTCTAGGGCACGACCACCACTCAAAAATTAAATCTTCTAGTAATTGGTTCTGTTAAGGTGTCGAAAGATTATTAAAATCAGGTTCTATCACCGTTTAATCTGTCAAAAGAGTATTTTGCACTGACTTCGACCTTTTTCAATCCTTCTTGAGCTCCTAACTCGCCGTACAATTCAGAAATTCCCACAATTTCTGTTTATTTTCCCTTCGAAAAGAACCATCTGCGCAGTGGCGATCGTGCATGCTACAAGTTCGGGCCAAGGATAAAACCATTAAGAAATAATTGTATTGTAGTAAAACAACAATTTCCCCACTTTTCAAATTATTTGAATCGGTCGGGCGCGATTGGTGACACTTAGAAAACCGGAAAAAACTCGAATTTCGCGGAAATGCCATTTTTTTGAAAATTCGTATCTGAGAAAGTTTGGGTCCAATCGGGCTCAACTAGGACGCATTTTTTTCGTCTATGAGCCTACTTTTATGCCTATTACGTCTAAAATGTTTTCGCGCTGTTGCTGTAATCTGGGTCCATTTTCAAGATGAAAGAATTTGCTGTTTTTATGTTCTCGAATTTCAAGCTGCCAAGAAAAGAGAGGCACGTACAAACAGACCGGACCCAGATGGCATGAAAGTAGACTCACAGACGAAAAAATGCGTCGTATTTGAGCCCGATTGGACCCAAACTTCCCGAGATATGGATTTTTTAAAAACAGCAAAATAAGGGTAATTTTCAATTTTCAAAAATTCATATCTCTGGATCTGGATGAGGTGGAGGGCTAAAAATTGGAGGATTTTATTTTTTCACTACCTACTTTTAGCTCCTAAAATTTGAACGAAATCGGAGACCCTCGCGCGCACCGTATCTTCGAAAATTATTGGACGGACTCATATATATATATACCTTATCTTTCTTCCTTCCGCTTTCCATTTTAATAGCGGCAAATACCAAATTTATCTTCTAGTTTCCATCTTCTCCGATGCTTTGATAATCCATTCTTCTATAGATGTCGATATTGTATACATACTCCGATTTTGATACTTTGCATCCTCACCTCAAAAAGTTAATTTCCATCACCTCGAGTTTTTGCTTATCTCATTTTGTGATAGACCACGTTTCCGCTCCGTATAAGAGTATACTCAGTATCACCGTATCTAATATACGAGTTTTGGTTTTAGTTTTTATTTTTTTTTTACTATAATAATGAGTTCAACTTTTCTATCGCCTGTTCAGCTCGAATAATTCTGTTATTAATTTCTCTTTTTACGTTTCCCTCTTGAAAGAATGTAGTTCCCAAACAATTATATTCTTCGCATATTCTTATTAGTTTTCCTTTAATGTTCAGGTCATTTTCTTGCTCTCTTGTTACTAGATATGATTAGTATGATAAAATATTTTTTCTTTTTCAAGTGTATTATCTGCGTAAGTTTTAGTATAATAAACTTCGTTACAGATTACCAGAAATAAGTTATCGACCATATAGCCTGTAACTTCATAAACGTATTGAAGGTGGTATCGAACATTGCAATTGAATATTCTTATTTATATTCTTCGAGCTGTTATTTAGAAGTTTTTACTAGAGTCTGCTTTAGCAAGTAATTATAATTTTTTTAAATCCTTGTCCTTCTTCGCCTTCTCAAGAGAGAGAATTATGTTTCCATTAATGTTTATTGGTTTAGTTGTTAAGTGGCGAAGCGAAGCAGAGTCACTTACTAACTTCATGTTGTCCGTCCGTATGTCTGTCTGTTCGTCTGTCCGTCCGTCCGACCGAGCAATAACTCGAGAACGGCTGGGAATTTCCAAATTCTGTTTTCACCAATCGACAGGTGGCCAAAAAGGCTTGTTTGCTAGTGATTTTGAAACTGATTGGTCTCAAATTTGGGAGACTGCTTCGCCACTTCTCTATGCGTTGCAAGCTTTGCAGGTTTATTGCATTGTGTCTTTGCTATTTTAGCTTGAATTTCATTATTGGCAAAAATTAATGACCACACATTATTCAAAGTAGTTAACAAAGAAGTGAAAATTTGTTTGATGTTATTTGTTTTCGATAAAATTATGGCAATTGCATATTTATTAATGTTGATCTACTAGGTGGTTGCTGTATGTTGCAGCATTTTAAATCCACGTTATATTACATATTTGTTCAAATTTTGACTGTTTTAGAGATAAATGTCTCATCATTTTAATTGAATACAGTGGCATCGCTGTTACCACAACACTTGATATTTCTGGCGTTTAAGCACAACTTTACATGTCGAAACATATGCGTACATATAATATTTTAGTGCAAGCCCATTGAGCATTAAAAATTAATTCGGAAATTAGAAAAGAAACAACAAAACTAAAAAATGAACAATATGACTATAAAGTACAACAAACTACTAGGATATAAACAAAAAGTTAAAATACCATTAACGCATGGAGAGAAATGGAAAAGAAACTTGCTAATAATAAAACTAGACACTAAAACAATTGGGGAGAACGAGAGGACAACTAAAATGAAATTCTTGTTAAGGAAATACTTGAATGTAGAAATTAAATTCAGTTGAGTCACGCTGGTCAACAAGAAAAAAGTGAAGTGTTAAAAAAAATAATAAATTTATGAACCGAATGCATATAATTTATAAATAACCATTTTATTGTAACAGAGAGAGATATACAATATAAAACAAGAGAGACAGAGCAAACAGTAAAAAGTTGTTATCAAATATTGATAGTGAATAAAGAGCTTTGAAATGAAATATAAACAAACAGCATATAAAGCAAAAATGCTAAAAAAAAACTAATTTACAATGTGAAATTAACTGATGAGATGGAACTAACAAATATAATTCATAGAAAAGTCAAAAATACAAAAGCAAAAACATAAAAGAAGCAGTGAAGTATGTAAAATCCAATAAAGAAAAAGATTAATTAAAGAGATGAAAAAAGTAATACAAAGTGGTTTAAATACGACTGGTTCTGATTTGTGTGTAACAAGCAGCACTGCGCGGCAGCTGTGCGACCTTGAGAGAGTGGAGCCACTACATCCATTCTCCCTTCTGCTCGGATTAAAACCTGTTCAGTTCTGTTTGGTAGTTGCTAGCGTGATAATCGAACAGAAGCTACCGCTGAGCGTAGAACAACGCATTGTGATCAAATTTCTAGTTGGAAAAAACGCCCCGTCCGCTGAAATTCACCACAGACTCCAACAACAGTATAGGGAAGAGTATCCCTCACGGACCTGTGTGTTTGAGTGGTATAAGTGCTTCAGCGAGGGCAGAGAGCGGGTGGAGAATGAACCGTGTGATAGTCGGCCGCGCACATCCGTCACCGACCCAAACATTGACCGTGCAGAGGCGTTTATTTGTGAGAATAGGAGCAACACTATCAAGAAACTCTCAGAAATGCTGTCTATTAATGTTGGTAGTACAGAAGACATCGTGAAAAATCACCTGCACTGTCACGAGGTGAATGCACGGTAGGTACCACATACTTTAATAGACATGAACAAAACGGTGCGCATGCAAGTTGCCAGTTGTCTCCTACAGCAATTTGAAGATAAAAGTGATGCGTTTTTAAAGTCTATAGTAACCACTGGTGAAACGTGGGTACACTACTTCATTCCCGAGTCTCAGTCATCGCGTGAGTGGCGGCATACCAGTTCTCCTAAACTCAAAAGAGCGCGGACGAGCCGTTTGCCAGAAAAAGTGATGGCAACGTTCTTCTGGAACTGGCAGGGGATTATCCTTGTAAACTTTCTAACGGATGCCAGAATTGTCAATGCAACTTATTACTCACTGTCCGACCGATTGCTATGTGATCTAAGAACTTTTTTTAAATGAATAATAGCTGTTCTAACTGCATCTCTTGTGATGATTCATTTTCTATATGTAAAATTTTTGTCTTGAATCATTGAAAAATTCTTTAATGCGACTTTTCTGTATTCTTATTCGTTTCCGTTTATCTAAAATTATTTTGCTTTGGTTGTTAGTTGATCTATTAACTTCTCTAGGTTTACCAAGACTAGCTGGTTTTTTTAACTTTTTAGTTTTATTTAATGTTCGGTAATTATAAAATTTCTTTATGTGCTTTTATACTCCAAATATTTCTTACAGTTTCTTTCTCTTTACTAACATTATTTCTCTTTATATATTCTGCTAATATATGCGATACAGTTAGGTTTTCTTAATTTCTTCGTATTATTTCTTGTGTTTATCTTCTTTCCCATTGTTTTCACACTTATCTCGATTACGCCCATTATTGGATTATAGTCCGGAATTACGTCAATCTCAGGATAAGTTTTCTTTTCACAAAAAAGTTTCGATATATGTTTACTAATATAAGATAATTTTATAACTAATAAAAATGTAATAAATTAAAGATATCATTCCAAAAAGAACGTAAAATATTAATTGATGGGGGATATTATGCGAAATTGAAAACAAAACTTCAAAGAAGAACTAAATCAACGAATCACACAAAATATTTGAGAAATAACCATTAGAAGGAATTGAGAAAGCTTAAAGTAAGGAAATCGGTGGGTGTCATTCTAAAAATGGTAAAGTATGTAGAGGAGGAATCGGCAGAGTAGCTTAGTAGATTAAAGCGCCGATTTTCGAACAATACCTTCAGGTTTGATCCCCGACCAGCTTCACCAGATTCTAGCAAAATCTGGGAGTAACATAAGTTGCCTAAAATACAGTTATGGGGCTTGCAGTGGTACAGCTACTATTTATACGTAGAGTAGGAGGAAACAGTGGCATTATGGCAAATGTACAAAGAAGCAATAAAAGCAAGGGGATTGGCGTTTATAAAAAAAGAACACGGCAGTAACTGTAACAATTACAGAGAAATATCAATGAGAAAATTCCACCCAAAAATTCCAGAAAAAATTAAGAAAGCACAGCAGATTTGATAAACGTAATTAAACCACTAGATGAAAGAACAATAAAATATAATGGAGAAGTATTTTATATCGATAAAATAAAATGGAAAGAAATACGAACGCATTGAAGAAAAGCGAACTGGACCAAACATTTTTAACACAGTGAAGAATTTATATAGTACTAGTAATTGTCTAGTCAGACTACAAAATGGGAATTCTCAAAAAATTAATCTCAAAGGAAGGAGCAAGGCAAGGATACAACCTCAACTCATTGTTATTCATACTTGTAATAAATGATATAATAAGGTCGTGCAAACTTGCAAAATTAATTAAATAAAATTTATAGATGATATAATGCGAATGTCAAGAACAATCCTCAATTTACATAACAAAAATGGAAATAGAAAAATAAAATTAAATGTAGATAAAATAAAAACGATGATGTATAAGAAAAATGTAATTGGGTGCACAAGTGTTTAAGTACTACAATCAATCAAAATAATGGAATTGAAGAAGAAATCAAAGAAAGAACAGAAACAGCTGGAAAACTCTTCCAAGCAATGAAAATCAATTGATAGCTAAAAAATAAATTCTAGAAATGGGTAAAATGAAGATAATCAAAAAAGTGACTATTATCGTATTAACGTAGATATGGGTGTGAAACAACTAAATAAGAAGGAAATTAACAGCAACAAAAATGGGATTTTTAAGGCGAATAGTAAACAAAACCAGGACTAGTAAACTCGCAAGGTTATCATAAGAGAATGATGTATGAAGAAATAGAACAACAATTAGCGTGGTACAAACGTATATTAAAAATAAAATAAAGGAACATATTTATGAATTCAAAAGCGTAGAAATAGGAAGTTGAAAAAAGGCTTGCAAGAAGAAAAAATTAAGAAGTATTTAAAGAAAAAGGTAAAAACAGTAGAGGATAGAAGGGGTACAAGATATGTAGATATGGACATTCGGTTAAAACAACATGTTATTATTAAGTTCATAATGGCTGAGAATTATGCTCTTAGTAATATTCATCAACGAATGGATGGTGTCTATGGCAGTCTCTGCGTAAATGTTAATACTGCATGATCAGGCTTAATGTGATCGGAAAAACATCACTGGAATTGTTGGAATTTCTCTTAAACTAGTCCACCACATTATTGATAGTGTGCTTGGCCACGGGAAACTAAAGGCAAAATGTTACCTTCTAAAAGGAAACACAATGAAAAGGAAATTTGTCAGTAAATTTTGTCTGTATTCGAACAGGTAAATAAGCCAGATTATCAGTTTAAATACAACATTGGACGTGGAGAACAATCGATAATCAATGGAGTACAGACATAAGGGATTTCATAGCCCGAGAAAATCCAAAACCTCCGCTTCGAAGAAAGTGATGACTTTTTTTAGAAAAGGCTGGAAATAATTTTAATAAAAGCTGTAGTTTTTATAGGTAGTAAAAGTACCCCATAAATGTAAAAAAGAAAAGCTATTTCAATAGAATTAAAAAACAAAAATAGCCTTAGGTTACAGATAATAAGAATTTGACGATTAGTTTTAAAAAATAAAATAAAATACATCAAATTTTTATTCTACAAGGTGAAATTAAAGTACTTTTATTTTTAACTTTGTTATTAAACATTTTATCTCTTATCTGCCATTATGGTGTAATATATTAAATTATCAGCCATCCGTTACGACTCTTAAATAAGTGTTCCTCGAAAAGAAGAGCTAAAAATAAATATCTCGATAAAATTAATCAGGAATTTTTAAGATAACTTAAAATTTTGAGTAAATATATTAGTGATGTTCCAGTTAAAATATAATACTAGGTGTGTGTAGTTGTTCAGTGAATATTTCAATATACTGATGGTAACATAGAAGAGGTGCGACGCATGCGCATGGCTCTCTGGAGACATTTCGGGAAGCGCCACCTAGTGTGGAGTACAGGTGACTCTCAGGGTAAGTCCACTGCGGGCAGTCCAAAGTAGTTAGTATAAGAGTAACAAGCGAACATCAAGTTTTTCTACAAAAGAAAACAGCGACGGAGACGCCTGAAATGTTAGTACACGTGTACGGGACGGTAGCTGTGAGTTGATAACGTGTTTATGACTGTCGATTGTTGACAAGCAAAACCCCAGATATTATCGGGCGACTACAACAAATGCTGATACAGGATCAGTGACTACCTCTATGATTAGTGACACATCATCGTCCACAAAGATTTATGCTGCAAAAATAAACCAGACTCTCTGGATGTGTGACTAGGATGTATTCTTCATGAAAGCTACCCTCGCTTTTGATTCAAAATCTAAGAACGTATGACGGCGGTTCTGCGTTCGATTGCTAGAGCCCTTGCTAGCAGTTTCCAACGCCTTTATAAACGTTGTCAAAACTATGTTTTGAAAGACAGCGACAATTTAAAGGCCAATACAAGTAATTTGTGTCTTTTGTTTTGTTTGTCATACACGATGTCAAAGCTATCTAAATCAAATCTTTCTCTTTTTGAGATCTAAATAGTGCAATAAGCTTCTGACTTCTTTTGATTTGAGACACTTTTAAAACAGAAATATTACTTCTATATGGGCCACAATACACTATCAAAACTTTTAGTTTTGCCCTTGTATTAGTTTGAATTTAATTCAAAAGAAGAACATAATAACAGTTTAATGAAGTTTTCGGAACTTGACTTAGAAGAATTTTAGCTTTAGCATTTTACATTTTTCTTAGTTTCAAATGACTTGCTGTGAGAAAAAGCGCCTCTCAACCTTGAACGCGAATAGGCCAATTTTCACAATTAAGCCGGCCGAATAGGAGGAAAGTGGTCGGATTTCCCGAGCGCGCAGTTTTCGGCGGGTCGGCCTGAAAAGATAACGGCGCATTAAGCTTTTTTCACTTTCGCAGTCCCCTCGAGAGAGGCACTAAGTTGCCTAGCGCGAGTTCATGTCAGCTTTCGGCGCTTCTGCTCGGAATATATTGGGGAAATCCGTGCTTTTATTTGGCTGCGGATTATCCTTCGAATTCTGTACTTTGTAAATATCGGCGAGCATAAATTTTTGAATTCACGCAAAAAGCAATAAGCAGGGAAGTTGTCGATTCACGTTCGCAGAATAACTTTTTTGCTTTCGTTGCGATAGGCGTTTTAACGGAATAACTTTAAAACAGTGGTGATCTTGGTGCCCTAGCTAAGAAGAGTTACAGGAAGATCTAAAATAATATAAATCTCTTCCGCAACCCCAACTAATTAATGGCTATAAGGAAAGTCTTGGAGATTTGGAGACACCTAATAAAAAACTCTTTCATTACCTTAAGTTTTCTAATATAATATTATTCAAATATAGTCTGATTTTTATTTAAAATTAATAAACGGTACCACCATTGAAGACAACGGTACACAAAATTAAATAAAAAAACCAATGTAGATATAGATCGAACTTGACACTCTATATATTTTAATGTTATATTTATTACAACAACGGGCCTTTGTCAGTATAAATTATTTGAATTTATTTCTAGTCAAGTGCAAAACCAGTTTTTAAGTTAATCCATACCCTTTCACATATATCAGGTTTACGATAAGCTATGCTGTCAATATTATGTGCTGGGCAAGATACATATAAAAATACTGAAAGAACAGAAGGCCTTTGCTATTAGCAGCCCCCCACTGCTGACGTAAAAATTTCTTTCCTGGAGGAAGTGCAAAAAAATATTGTTCTTAGACACATCGAAGATACATATAGGTTTCGAAACGTTCATTGAAACCTTCAGTAATGGCCTATATTTATAATCTAAAAAAATAATCAAAACGCATTGTCTTGAAACTAAAAACTTTATAAAAGACTTTCTAAAGATCCGGCAAGAGACCAATAGGATGATAATCCTACAAGGATTGTCAGCTGATCAGATTTAGCGTACTAACAAGTTCTGGCCAACCTCGTAGAATTATTGTGCTGTTAGCCTCCTGCTCGTGTCGGAAAAATCACCGAGATAACTTTGAACGAAAGGCGCCTGTTAGCCAGATCCCGCTAATACACTGAAAATACGATATTGGGTTGTCAATTATAATTTTTCTCCATAGCGGCACCAAACTTCGTTATTTTAAAAGTGCGACTAAATAGGACATTGATGTCTGTTGAGTGTTTGTAGAATTTTTAATCCTTGAGCTTAGTAGTACCTCTGAAATCTACATCAGCAAAGTAGGTTGAGTAAAAAGTAATCTAGACTAAACTAAATTAGAGAATTTAACTGATTTATAATCTTAAGGTTGTGGTTCCTTGTTGTAGAATAGTAAGTAAAGTACAAAGAATACTTAATTGCTTTAATATCTACTCAAAGAAAGTCATTACCATTAGGAAAAATTATTTCCCCGTGGATAGCTCGAATTTCTAAAGGAGCGCCGATTTTAAGGCAGATCGTTTAGATACAGCTGGGACAGTTAAAGGACGAAAATAAGGTTTTCCTGAACTTTATAACAAAAGCGGAAGACATGGTCAACTTTATTGACATGTTTTCCTACAGTGTGTTAAGTATGCGGATGACCATCATTCGAGAGAGTGTGCCAATGATGAATCTTTAGCCTTTATATACTTAAGAAAATCTGTGCGATTTATTTCCATTAATTGTTTTGGCGAAAACTTAGTAGAGGGCTATCTGCACAACTTCAACCCCATAGACAGTAGAAAGGAGAGAGACTTATCTCTAAAGTTAAGAGAGAGGATGCGACAGAAGCAAGACTACAAAATAGGTGGATAGGAGATTAGCCACGGAAGTCAAGACCGCTGTAATAAAATACTGCACAATGTCCAGGAGGCCTTCGACGTGACCAGTAAATAGCTTTGTAGATAGGCCAAGATACTTTTCCTTATCTATTGGGATATTCCCTCCTTAAGAGTTAATTCGGTATCTGCTCCTGTCGTTCGACCATTCAATACTTCTTTAAAGTGGTGAAAAATATCATGAAAAATTTACAAAGGGAGAAGTCAAAGCTTTCGACAAGCTGTAACACAACGACTTCATCCAGATGGCTTCAGAGTTCAAGCGCGCCATTTAACCGCAGTGAAAAATTGGTTTTCACCCCCTCCACCCTTCAAAGGTAATTTAATTTTTAACATCACTGAACTAATAAAAGCAGCAACAGAAAATCCGAAGGTTAATCACATGAGAATAAACAAAGAGGTATTTTAATGCACTGTTCGAAGTAATAACCAATTCTTAGGCAATTGGCGTCAAATTAGAAACCATTGCAAACTGTTCCACCCAAAAACTATGAATTGTGAGCAAGTTTATTAGAGGCGAATGAAACAGAAGTCTAAATATTTTGCTTAGCGAAATAAAAGCAAAGAAGCAAATTAAAAACAAATAAAATTTTAAGCATTATTTTATTTGAAACATAATGCTTCCTGTAGAGCAATAATTAAAGAATAAAGAGAGAAGTTATAGACTTCATTGCATGATAAGTGAGATTGTTTTCTTTTAATTTCAAGTTCTTTGGTATCAGATTATAAGATTAGATATTGTATATATTTATTTTTGACAATTTCTTCTTTCCCTTTCTACTTCAAATTTAAGGATCAAAAAGCAGTACAGAAAATGTCATTGCATAAAAGGCATAACTCAAAATCAGTTCAATTCAATTAATTACCAAGGTTTGCAAGCAGCATATGGACACACATGCAATTATATAGAAAAAATAAAAATCTCGACGTTAGAATAAAATTAAGTTTTTTTAATACTGTTTATAAGTAAATACGGATTTTTGCAAAGCAAGTGTTTAAGTGAATCTAATACGTTTGCTTCTTCTGAGCTATGATGGAAAGCATTATGTACAAAACTTGTAGATGATTTTTGTCACTATCAAGTCAGATACACACTGTACGCCTTCCGCACATTTGCCAGACATCTGCTGATTTTCCTTTACCATTTTGAGCTCCATCTTAAGCAATCATCCCTTGCCTTCATAGAAACCATGCCGTCCATTGGTTTTCATGATTATTTGATTTGTCCACAAATGCACTGAAAGCACTGCACTTTCCTTTATGTGTTTCAGCGCCGCCAACTGTACACTTAATGAGTACGCATTTCAATTTGTGACAACTGTGGTTCTGAGTAAAAATTATACTAACTTTTAAACTTTATAATTCTAAAAATTAGTCAAATTTATCTAAAACAATAAATATTTCGAAATCTGTTAGTACCTACCTGCTCAGCTATTGACTAATAAAGCAGGTAGTTTCACATAAAATGTTGAACCAGTTATGTTTGCGACCTTGTTATTTAATAGTTTGTTGAGTGTTCAACATTTTTGTTGGCTTTCAACTACCTATGTTTGTAAATTTGTCCTTTTTTTCTCTTACATAATTGCTCTCTGAAGAGGATACTCACGTATAGCCTTAATATTAAAATTTCAGGGGAAGAATTTGAGAATTAAAACTGTCGACAACCGACTTCTAGTAGTCATAGATGAATTACGAGCAAAAGTTGAACAAAAACCATTGACTACCATTCAGTTCCTCACGGAGGTTTTAGACATATTCAAAGCGGCCTTCATAATAAAACTTAGAAGGATAACGCACGAATTAACAGAACGCAACATTTTCTTTTAACCTAACTGATCTGCGATAAAAGCTAGAATCTGTAAGACAAAAAAAGGCCCCAGACAACACAAAAGTACTGGTTGTCATCTCATAAAGATTACGGAGACAGTATAATGGTCTAGTAAAGACGTTAATTAAAACTTGGCCAAATAATCACAGCAGGATCTTAAAGTGTTTAAAACAGTCATCTAGTCAACAAACTACTTTCTTCAACACAAGATGGTTGGTAAAAAAACATGGAAAAGCAGTTTAACATTGTTCGACATCTACTGATATAATCTCAAACGAGTTAAAAATTCTAGTCATATCATTTTTCAGGAAACTAAGATAAGACATCAAAAGCAGGTTACTAAGGTTCTAATATGCAATAGTGTCAAAAAGAGGTAATAATTGGAAAGAGTTAATTTAAACGATGAGAACGGGAAAAGAGTGGACGAGAGAAGAAGGAGAAAGAAAAAGAACGTTCATAAAAGGCCTGAATTACCATTCACATTAGCCTCATAGAGCTTAAAGACAGATATATTTATTTTGTGACAAAATCCTAATGCTTTAACTGTATGGAAAACAATAGTAAGTTGTTTAAGTTTACAAATCAACACATAGCAAACTGAAGTAACTAAGTAACACAGACAAGTAAGAAAATAAGAACAAATATCGATAAGTTTAAACAAGCTAATAATGGGACAGTCCAAAGGCGATATAAGAAAAGTCAATAAACCTAATTACTTCCAAATAAACCTTCCGCGTGGAATAGATATTTCATTCACCTGAAAAATCTCCATATAAGGTTAATTCAGTTTTAGACAAAAGATTACAAAAATGGTAAATCCATCATGTTAGCTCACTGAATCAGCTTGATAAAACTATGCCTTTACAATTGAAAAAGTAATTTGTATAATCTCAACTAATACAACAAATGGTATTAAGATAGCTTTATGCAAAGCAAGTATTGCAAAAGGGTATCCACCTACAGATCTATTTAAAGCAATTATAAAAAGGATCTAACTTATTATATGACTGCGAAGATAATCTTTCAAAACCATCTTCAATCAGTAAAAATAGACTAGAGACAATTCTAAAGTTTTCTAATGGTGATAAAATTTCGGATATATCAACAGTTAGAAAGAAGTAACTAGGAGAGGGAGAAAGGAAAAATTAAGTGCGGTTAAACTTCAACGGGAATTTTCTAATCTGATTGAAGAACTAGAACTTTAACTTTCAAAGACTAAAAGAACAGAAGAGATTATTGAGATCATGATTACAACAAAGAGCAACTATATGATTTACTATGATGTTAGGAATAACACACGTTGGTACTTGTTAATCCAAATTCATTTAGTAGACATCAGTGATCAAAAATGTATCTCAAATGGCAAGCGACTCTGAGAAATATAAGGTACCTTTATATTATTATTTAGAATATACACTCAAGTTATACCTTCAGTGCACTTTGTTTTGTTGTTTAAAAAATAATAGAACTGGAATTGAACAGAATACATCATTAGAGTAGAATAATGGAATAGAGGTGATGGGAAGATCAAAGCGGGTAAAACTGGACAGAACTCTGTGGATAATAAAAATGATAAACAACTATAGATGTAACAGAATAATGTTGATTGGTTGTAAAAAATCTACTCAAGCCAATTTACCGTCAGATAGTTCTTTTTCAATTATACCTTCATATCTTGCCAAAGTGGTTTCTGAGGCTAATATGAGACTTGGAAGAGCACCAATAAATATGTTCAGCAACTTTTTCATTTCTTTGCAGTCCTTTCTTATGGCCTTCTTTCCTATTTTTCTATTTCAATTTTTCTCTTAGCAAGAAGTCAGTAATTGTAATAAAATTACTTTTGTACCACATTAACTCTGATAGGTCCATTTAATTAAAATTTTATCCAATCAAACAAACGTATAGCCTTAGTGATCTGTTGGAACTACACATATGGATTACTGAAGGAGTATTTAGTGCTGATGTATAAAGATAGTCATAGAAATCTTTATTTTCCCCTCTATAAGTTTAATTTTACTTGATTTCTGCTCTTGGGTGTGTCCCTAGAGGTGAACACCATCAGGTGTAACAAGATGGTTCTAGTTAATAATTAATAATAGGATACGTTTAAAGTTTGCTTTGAAATTGCAATACTATACAACATTTTTGTCGAGCATAGCATACCTGTTAATCCCAAAGCATTTAGTAATGATATTTAGAAGAATAAACTCTTATAGAGTCCTATTCAAATTATCTAATAATTTTCTGGCAAATACTTAATTTTTAAAGTGGTGGCTCTTATGTTGATAAAAAGTAACAAGAAATACTCTTAATTCATTGCTCGAGAACATCACAGGGATAATAGTGTCTTTCTTGAATGTTCATCAATGAAACAACAGTACCTATTGAGACCAGAGATTATCCAGATCAATAAACATCTGATACAGAACCGAGAAGTAAATCATGCAGTGTGAACTGCTACTAATTAGTGCTACCAAGTTTATAGTAGCATTCACTGGTATAATCGTGATACCCCATTTAAAAGCCAACATTGTTTTCCTAATGATACTTGTACAATTTGATTCGCTTGAAGCTAAATATGTCGCTATTGCAAAATTTGAAACATAACATAGTTAAAAAGAATGTTAAAACAATACACCCTTAACGTGAAGGCTAATACTTTTTATCGTTCTGAAGAAAAGATCATTAGTTTTTCAAAATATTTGTACTCGCAGATATCAAAATTTTGTTTTCTTAACTATGGCTTTTGGAAATTTGATCAAGCTTAGTTTTCTTACAGCTAAATTATAGTTTCTTCAAATAAAATCTTGGTATATATTTTTGTGCATCGTATTTTCCAATTTTAGTGTTTTAAAAGTTTACTCACTATTTCAGAACCTTCTTACCTTGAGATATTGATATTTCTATACCAACAAATAAGACCATTTAATAGGTGGATTTCAGTATTTCATTAGTATAACTTTAAGTGGTCAAAAAGATATAAAAAATAAATTTTATGGTTTCAAATATCTAAGTCAGGAGTTGAAGGTACACTCCCGTGTCTATGATTTAGTCATGTAACAATTATTAGATGTGCTTATTATTATGCAATTGATTTTCTTTAACTTAGAACAACTGGCGTAGATCATTTACGTACCTCTTGTTTTAGTCTTTCAACAAGGCGCCTCTTGTCAGTGCGCAACTGGTCTGCCTCTTCCGCCTGCCGAGCACTTCGAATCCCAGACATCTCCAAGAGTGCTAAATGGGCGTCTTTTTCACTGATGGCAGCTTCGAGTGCCTCCCTCCTGCGAAAAAATTAATGCGTCGCACTTCTCAATTCCTACAAAAATACGCACTTCATATGGGCCAACTCTTGGAGGTGCTCCTTTCGTTCCGTAATAAGTCGGGACAGCCGCAGCTCCAAAGAGTTCATTCTCGAAATGAAGGGCTTGCATGCGTGGCAGCGCATCGCTTGGGCGCTTTGAAGGGATAACAGCCTTTGTTCTAGTTTTGACACCTGAAAACTGAGGCATATAGCAAAAACTGTAGCACGCCGACCATAGATGTTCAAACCTTTTCAACAATGTGTTTGCGTTTTACTTCTTCCTGATGTAACACCCGCTCCCGTTCTGTGGCGATTTTCATGCTTTCCCTGAGTGCGTCTTCTAGCTCATTGACTCTTGCTTCCTTGTCCTCGAGAGCCTTTTTCGCATTATTAATTTCCGGTACATTCTTAACTGCTAGACACCGTTCTAGCTCTACTATTCTGACAGACTTCTGCCCCAGCTCCGTCTGGATCTGCCTGAGGTCTTCCATGCTGGCTACATTATTTTCAAACTCCGATATCCTCTTGTCTTTGTTTTGTATGCCGATTTCGAGTTCCTGTATCTCCTTTCTGTTGTCTTTCAGTAATTGTTCGTAAGAAGTGATGGTCTTTTCCAGATCGCGGATGTAGGCTTCCCTTTCCGCAATTTTCCCAGCGTGGTCCAGATTTCCTTGTGTCAAATTGAAAGTGTGGTCAGAGTCCTGATCGTTCCCTTTTTCGGATTTAACCTATATAGTTAGCAAAAGGCGGAAGTGAACGGTTTTACACAAAATATATGCACAATCAAGCGTTTGCTTGTCAACTTAAACCAGGTGTGTTAAGAAAAATTTAAATAACAACGAATGAGGCAAGATTGCAATGGGGAAATTCGTGTTGTCAAACAATTAGAAAAAGCTCTTTAAGAAGCCAGCAGGACCAGCCTATGTGAACATACATACGTGTGAGTCCCCGCAAAGAAGCAAACCACAAAGACATTTATGTTAGTTCCATTAGTAACGCCCACCGCAGTGCCAATACTCACCTCTTCTTTGTGAGCCGCTTGTTGCTGAGATTTTAACTTAGCCTGAGCATTTCGCAGTGCCCTGCAACGAAATTAAAAGTATTGGTGTGCATTTTTAAGTTATTCGTTTCTTACTGTTGCAAATCTGCAATTTGCTTTTCTTTTTGGTTTTGCTCTTCTTGACTCATTTGCACCAACTGGAGGAGCCGTTCCATTTCTGTTGCGGACCGTTTGGATTCTTCTTGCGCTCTCTCTAAATTTTTCTCTGCTTCCGCTAGCTTCTTGTTTAGCTCTCCTGCAACTGCAGCGTTTCCGCCAGCCTAAAACACGCTAAGCGTTGTGGAAGTCTCTTAAATGATCAGCGGTCTACCTTTTGAAGCGACGCTTCTAGTTGATCCATTTGCTCCTTTCGTTTTTTTAGCTGCTTATCTAATTCGGTTAGTTGCTTCTCTTTTTCCTCTACATGTCGGTGTTTGCTATCTACGGATTTTCTTTGCTCTTCTACTCTTCTCGCGTGTTCTTCGATTTGTTTTTTCTGTTCTTCTACTTGCCGCCGTTGATCTTCTAACTGTTTCTTCTGCTGCGTCAAATCTTCAGATGGCTTTTGGGCCGCAGCAGGCATAGATTGTAATTTTTTCGTTGCTTCAAGGAGATCAAACTGAAAAGTAGGTGTTGCGTATCACACGATTTTCGTTAAAAATTGAAATGATCTTTCTCTCAAAAGGAAAAGGAAATAAATAGAAATAAAACGCAATATTCATTTGCTTGAAAATATTTTATATATTACAAAACAAAAACAAAGATAAAGAAAATAACAAACTGTGTGTTGTTCTTATGTGTGTTTCAAATATATCTATTTTTTTCAATAGTGTGTTAGCTTGTTGCAATACCTCTTATAATATGTAATAGTAAACATGTAAAAACTTCAAAAAAATTATTTAATTATCTTAATTTCAAGTAATATAAAGAACTAACCTGGTTCTTCTCCAGTTCTTGTACTAACATTTCTAATTGTGATTGTAATCGTTCCTTCTCTGTTGAGCTGTTCTTCAAGTCGGCATGCGCCTTCTCCAATTCCTTTCGCAGCCTAATCATCTCCTTATCATCCTCGCTGGGAGGTCGGATACCAGCAGCCTTTTGGTATTGAGCCATTTGTTGCAGTTGTTGCTGCATTTGCTTCTCCATCGCTTGAATACGTTTTTGGTAGTCTTGAGCAGTCTTTTCCGCTTGGTCGGCACGCGCCGTTTCAGTCTCCACCACTTTTCGCCACTGCTCCAGCTCGGAATCGCCCCGAGCCCCCGATTCCTGCAAGCGTTTCTCCGCCTTTTCGGCCCTTTGCCTGTGCGTGTCTCTCTCTTTTTGTATTGCAGCGAGCTGCTGCTGCATTTTGGCTATTTCGCGATCGCGATTATCCAGCATCTCTTTAGTTCCGCGCTCCACATCTTGGGTCACTTTCTTTTGTTCAGCTTTGAGTCGATTCACTTCTGCTTTCTGGCGTTCCAGCTCGGCTTCGCTCTGGTTCAGTTCCTGCTGGAAGTTCATTAGCATGTCTTGAGATTTTTCTAGTTGCGTGACTAATTGGTCTCTCTCCATAGTTAACTGCTTTATGTCCGCCTCGTACTTCATTATCTGTTTCTCTATAGACTCACCTTGTCGCCCTTGCTTATCTAATAGGGCGCTCATCTTTTCCCGTTCCCTAGAAGCTTGTGCCAATTCTTGCTGCAGTTTTACTATAGTTTCTTGAGCTCTATGATCAACTGCTCGCCTTTGAGTATCCATTCCGCTACGCACCTGCTGCAGTTCTGCGCGTAATACATCCCGTTCTTGTTCAAGAGTTTTCCATTCCATCTTTTCTCGTTCGATTCTTTCGTGCATTCGCGCTAATTCAGTTGCCATTCTTTCAAATTCTATCTTGGTGGCCTCGTTAGTTTCTAATGCCTTAGCTAAATGCATCTGAGACTTTTCTAGTTCCTTTGCTAGTCGGCCGGCTTCCATTTCAGTGGCATCTCGTGACTGTATCGCTTTCTCCAGTTTCTCTTTCAATCGTTCTATTTCTAAACGCTCCTCAGTTCTAATTTTATCTCCTGCTAACGTTTGTTTTCTTTCAGCTTGTGCTAGTTCTACCTTTAGCTTCTCATTTTCTTTCTCCAGCTTTTCGGCTTGTATTTTGAGTTTTTCAAAGCGGTCTCTAAGTTTCTCACATTCGATGACTGCTCTCTCCATTTCGTGACGTTGCTTGTCTTGAGCGCTCGACAATTTTGTAACATCAGATCGGGCCAACTCCAACTGCATGTTGACTTCGTGCAGCTTAGTTTCAAGTTGTTGATTAGTGCTGTGTGATTTCTGCAGTTCATCCCTCAGCCTTTCTAATTCTGCACTGCGTTCTCTATCTTGCTCGTATTGATACTTACCACGACTGCTTTCGACCAACGCCAAGTCTTTTCTAGAACGGTCTAGCTCAGTTAGCGTCTTATCCAACCTTTCTCTTAGCCTTTCGACCTCCGCCCGAAGACGTTCATTGTCTTCCTTAGATCTGTCATCTCTATCGTATTTAGAATAGCGCCCAGGTCCTGGTTCTCGCAACGCATCGTATTCGGCAACAATTTTACGAAATTCGAGCTGCAGTTTATCGTGCTTGTCGAAAGCTTTCTCGACTTCTACTTGAAGTCGAGCAATTTCTTCTTGATCTTTTTCATGCGTGGTTTGCATTTTAGTATTTTGTGCGTGTGCACGCTCGATCTCGTACTGAAGCCGTTCATTGTCCGACTGGAATTTATCTTTGTCAGTTTGCAAACGTCTAATTTCAATTTGGGTTTTATCGTAGCGTTCTCGAAGCATCTCCATTTCTAAACTGAGGCGATCTAGGTCTTCCTTCGATTTATCTTCAAGTTCTTTTGATCGACCTAATTGCATGGCTGTGCGATCGTACATTTCTTGAAGACGTTGCAGTTCATCTTGCAGCTTGCGTTGGTCCTCCCGACTTTTCGTCGTTACAATTTGTTGTTTCTCTATTTCCAATTCTAATCTGTCTTTATCCGCTTGGACTACGTCTAACTTACTTTGGAGTCTATAAATTTCGTTTTGCGATCTAAAAAAAAAGTTAATAGACACACCCTATTAAAAACAGTATTGATTTTACCTATCATATTTCTCTATAACCTTCTCTAGCTCCTTGTTCACTATGTCCTTTTCATCTAACGCTTTTTGTGATGAATATAATGCTTTCTCTAACTTTTCTTTGACTACATCGAGTTCTCGCATAGAATCTTCTTTTTCTATTTGCAGTTTTTGTTGCAGCATATGAGCTTTATCCCATCTTTCTTTAAATACGTCCAATTCACTTTCCAGATCTGCCCTCTCTCGTTGCCATTTTGAAACTTGAGATATTTGTAGTTCTAGACGTTCCTTCAGCTTGCTGATTTCTTCTTCTAGCGAGTCCTTTTCTTTTTGCAAGCGAGAAACTAAAGACTAAAAGAAAGCATAAGTAATACATTAAATAGAGTAAATGTAGGATTTTACCTGAGACTTTTCGTATTTATCTCGAAGACGATCGGCTTCTAATTGTAAAGTTTCCCGTTCTTTTTGTGTCCGAGCTGCTTGTCCCAAGGCCTTGTCCAATTGCGATTGGACATTCTCGAAATCGTACCCTAACTTTTCTCTTTCTAGTTGCATCTGAAATAGTCGGCTTTATATTTTAAAACGACCACATTTGCCTTAAGTAAGAAACACATTCGTACCCTGCGGATCTCTCCCGTAGACTTGTCTAATTTTTCCTGAAGCTTGTCGATGTCCGTTTGAGCTTTGTCCAGAGTATTTTGGACTTTGTCCAATTGTAACTGTGCTTTTCCTAAGGTCGCTTGTGATCGTTCCAATTCTTCTCGCGACTTCTCCAGTTCTGCCATGGCTCTCTCCTTGTCGGCATGGAGCCTGGACGTAGCTCCTTGGGATCGCTCCAGTTCCTCTCTGAGGTTGTCTTGCTCTTGGTGCGAATTTTCTAAACGGGCCTTGAGACGGTATACTTCCCCCTGCGACTTTTCCAATTTTTCTTGTAGTGCCGTTGATTCTGCTCTGGCGCGCTCGCTGTCTGCCTGCGTAACTCGAAGCTCCGCCTGACACCTCCGCAGTTCGGCCGCCGTTTTGTCCGCCCTGTCCTGCATCCGGTCCATCTCCTGGGTTGAACCGATGGTGCTGCGGCTGAAGCCCGACTGCGCGCGCTCTAAGTCATACCGGAGCCGCTCGTTCTCTAATTCTAATCTGGCCAGTCTCTGCTTGGCTTGTTCCCAGTCTGCGCCACTGCGACCGACCTCGATAGTTGCTTTGTCCAGTTCTGCTTTGGATTTGCCCAATTCAGACTGCGAGCTCTCCAATTTGGCTTCTAATCTATCTCTATCGGCATTCGCTCTATCTAATCTAACGCTTAGTTTTTCTACCTCACTCTCGAGCGCGTGTATTTTCATTTTATACTCGGCGAGTTCGCGCTCGTGCAGTTCGCGCTCTTCGTGCTTCTCCTGTTCTGCGCGATCTCGCTGATCCCGCAGTTGGTTCATTTGCTTCTCTTTGTCGCCGATCGCCTCTTCCAAGGAAGACAGCGCCCCCTCCGAAGAGCAATGGTGCGCCTGCATGGCTTGTAGACGCGCCCGAGCCATGTCCACTTGATTATCTTTCTCTTTCAGCAGATCTTCCAAGTTCTCGATCTGTTGGAATATCGTTAACAACATTCGCTCTTTAACACTTGGCACTAATAAGAGGAACGGGCACTACTAAAACACCAAGCACTAAATATGGAGAAGGAGGGAGTAATCGTACGCACGTCCAATAAAATAAAATGTAACGAATAACAGAACTACAAAGTTTAAAAAACAAAACTCTGCAAAACGAAATATTACGGCAGTAACAAAACGATGTATGTACCATAATCAAAGCATTAATCGTAATACCCAAAGTATAAGTAGCGCAACATAAAATGAGAAGGAGCAAATAAGAGCAGCACTCAAAACAAATAACGAATAACTAGCTTGCTATAGTACGAGCAAAACCATTGAGTGTACTGTGTGCTGTGTACTGGAATGTGAAGAACACACCATCAAATAGTAAGGAAGGTTTGTATGCCATTGTGCTACGACAAAAAATAAAACGCTGAAAGTGGCGGCAGTTTTTATATATGGATTTATAGAAAGACTTTGTCGCATACCTTTCGTTGCAGCACGTTGATTTTACGATCCTTGATGTCCATGTGCTCTCGCATTTCGGTCAACTCCGCGGTGGCTCGGCTGCGCTCCTGCTGTGCCTGTTGCGTCTTCTTCTCGATGAGGCGGTTCTTCTCCTCCAATCGTTGGCGCAGCTCCTCCACATCGCCCTGTAGCATGTTGTAGTGTTCTTCCTTAGCGCAAAGCGATTCCTTGAGCACGGCTATGTGTCGCTGGTAGTCCTGATGCTGCTCCTCGAGCGTTTTCATTTTAGCGCTCATGGCGAGAATCTCCTGGTCGCGGCGTTGGATCTCCATCCGGAACTCGTCCAGCTGCACACACGAGTGGAGGCATGCACTAAACCCATGCGGGAACATGCGTGCCGAGAGACAGCGAGGTGGTAAAACGGTCAGCGCTAAGCGGGCCGGAGAGTCTTTACAGCTAGTTACAGTTGTCGTGAACGGAGCCGGCAACCCTTCCCGTCCCGACGTGCACATTGTTCAACAGAAAACTTACTTGGCGCTTGGGTGGTTGCAAGGCCTCCGCAGCGGCCCCAGGAGGCGAACCCCCGCCCAGCCGCTTCACCTCGCGCTCCAGCAAGTTCACTTGGCGCTCGAGGGTCGCTATTCTAGCGTCCTTCGTGTCCAGAAGCAAGTTGATCGTGCTGCTGGAGGGCGAGGGCACCAGCTCCAACTGCGACTGAAGCGAGCGTAAAGTCTCGTTGGCCACGCGCAGCTCCTGCACAGTGGGGAAGTAGCTGTCACTAGGGGGCTAGGGCCCGACCGGCCGTTTTACCACCGACAACCTCACACACTCAGTAGATAGTGACTACATCATCGACACACCACACGAGACCGTCAAGTCGCACGTACCCTTATCCTCTCACTCTCTTCTTTCACTCGCTGTGCAAAGTTAGAAGCACCACAACGAATAAGACAAACAAACACACGGGATGGACAAACAGCAAACGACAGGGGTGGGCAATCACAAACACGCACGGAGACAGACATTTACCACACCTAGAAATCTACAGCTTGTTAGGGATATGCACCTGTTTCTGGGCCATGGCCTGCATCTGCTGGAACATTTGCCGCTCCTCCTCTTTACCTGGAACAGACCCAACACCCCCGGGATTAGTACCTGACCCGCAGACTCTCTAACCGCTAACATCTAGCTAGTTCTCCGGCACATCTCAAAGGCGGTTTAGTTTAAGTACCACTGTAACCGTGTAAGACTCTTAGCTCCGAGTAGTGCGGCGCCGCTAGAAGAGGAACAGAAGTGTGCGGGGGAATAAGCGTAACATAAAAAAATAGAACAAACAGAAGGGGAACACTCACCCATGCCCTTATTCTGGAGCATCTCCAGCAGCTTCTTAATACTCTCGTCACGCGCCTGCAGCGTTTGCTTCTGTGTCTCTATACGTAGCTCCAGTTCCTATATTTTATTCATAAAGTATAAATATTGTTTTAACTGTCCGTCATCAATAAAATAAACATGAAGGAACTCCACTTGCATACGGCAGAGTGTACGATTTTCGGTATATTAATTAACTCTCACAGTAATTCAGATTCATTTCGATTTAGTTGCTTTATAAGGTGTTATAATAACAAGACATTCAGTTGTTTCCCCTATTGCTGGTAAATTAGAGTAATACTCAAATATTTTATAAACTTTAAATTTTTTTAAAGGAAATATAATCTGATTATAGTAGCAAATACATCACATTAAAGAGGAACGTGTAATCTAACCTTCGCCCCGTTACACACAACAGAAAAAATAATTTAAAAATGAATAAAGGAATTACTGAAAGAACCCTAGAGATACCTCACTCACAAACCAATAAAACGGCACACTTGGATAAGTGTGTTACTATCGATTTCATAAATATTTGAGAAATGTGAACGTTTATGGTTGTAGAAGACTCCGGTATTATTTATTTAATCACATAAATCTACAAAAAGCTTGCGAGGCACCTTAAACAGCATATTTTATGGAACAAGGTTTTAGTTATTCCCGACTACTCAGAGGTTGCATAATCCCGGATTTATATACACACCACCTTAATATTAATTCGGGAAAGTGAGTCAGTTATATGGTGTTCGGAATTAGACTTGCAATCAATGATCTAGAAGGCAATTTGAATTTGTCGAGTTATTCTTATGAGCTACAGATTC
Source organism: Sinelater perroti (assembly GCA_036346155.1). Lineage (NCBI taxonomy): Eukaryota > Metazoa > Arthropoda > Insecta > Coleoptera > Elateridae > Sinelater > Sinelater perroti. The sequence goes on along the minus strand of JARFIY010000254.1, from coordinate 15,924,255 downwards.
GAAAAAGTAAATCTGTTAACATGTTACTGTTAAAGAAATCGTTCAAGAATGAGATATGCGTTTTTACTGCACTACTGGTTGCAACCAGTACTACGCACTTTTATGCTACTACGCAGTTAGTAAAATTCAAAAGATCTATCGTCCTAGGATAACACACTGATATTAAGTATAATATTGTGCAGTTATATGGCTTAAATCTTTTAGCCTAAGCAGATCATCGTTAAGTGCAAGGAGAGGCTCCACTAGCGAATTTGGATGGGTACCAAGACGAACTTGATAGTGAACACGGTATGTTTGAATCTTTTACCGAAGAAAATGGTTTGGAACAAACCAAGGAGTATTCATCAGTTTAGAAAAAACGTCGCTAGATGTCTGTAGGTGATTTGCTTGAGGTTCCTCAGAGATTAGTTTTATAATAATCTTACATAACAATAGCTTGTTCTCTAAGGATGGCTGTAACCTTCTTTCTAGAAACCAAACAGTTTTTTGCTTCCTTGTCATCTATATACATTTTTTGCCATTCGTCGGGTTAAAAATGTCTTCGTTCTGCAGTATTGCCTTACAGTTGAGCAAAAAAGCGAGTAAGTGTCTAGTCTCATAGTAAAGGTAACGTGCACCGATTTACTTTTATTAATCTTAATGCGCTATCTCCTAGTCCAGGTATCAGGGGCAGTGAATGTGGTAACTTTGCTTCCTCTAGTGGTGGGTAGATCAGTGATAAAAAGAATATATAAAATGGTTCTAGCACTGATGGAAAACATGGTCATGCGATCATTTCTACACTTCAAACGAAAATTTTTGTTAGTTATGCATAGTTAGTAAAGCAAATAGATGGTTTAATAATTTAAAAATCCTACTTTTGCATGAATTAGTTTTACTAAAGGGAAACTTTAACCAAATGGTTTGTTCTTTATGTGGTGAAAGGTTCAGTTCAACTACGTTGGTGGGGAGGGGGGTTGCGATACATATTTTGTACTCCACCATTTGCCTTCTCCAATATGGATTTTATTTTATAGATTATACTGTAATAACCAGAAGGTATAATAATTCTTAAGGTTTTGAACTAAATCTCATTAACATATAGATACATTCAACAATCTCAGTTATTTTTCTGGCCAACGACAGCTTAGATTTACCATCAGTGAATCAATGGAGTTTCAAGAACTTAAGTTATGCTATTTTTATAATCTTTTGTTATAAAATTAAGGTGCATTTTAAGGCAATTGTTCAGTACCTTGACGCACTTTTATAGAAATTGTAATACAAGAATGTTTGCTATCACTCAAGAGAACGCATTCTACCTTTATAGCTCGTCTGCAATCTTTACACCTCTTGACAAACTTGAGAGTTGTTTTTAGGAATTATTTTAAAGTAATCTTGTCCTTTTGCTCGAATAACTTACATACCCCCTTTTATACTCTCTAAGGCTGCGTACTAAACTATTGTAAAATAAATTAGGAGGATTGTAGATAAGTGTTGTGAGCAAATTAGAGTGCATTACACAAGTTTACACCAAAGTCATCTCTACAAAAACAATCAACAAAGTCGTACTTCAAAGGGTTGCAGACAAACTACAGGGCGGGGGGTAAAATGAGTGATAATACTACAACTATTCCTATAGTACAAGGTACTAAACAACATATTTTACTTAAGGAATTTAAGATATTTTTTTCTTAAGTGATTGTAACTTACGACAGTTTCATTTAGTTGACTTAAAAATATCAGTTCCTTATCTAGAATTTTTTTGTTTTATTAGATTTACGTCTTGACAGTTCATCTATTGTTTTAGTCGTGATTTTATATAGCGTATTAGAAACTTGAATAATTAATTGTATGTAGCAAATGTTTAAGGTTTAAGTGTGTACTGGTTAAGTAAGAAGTTAATACAAGGGTTGGAGAACAAAAGAAATAGAGAAGGTACTAACATGTCAGGAACCCACCTAAAAAGAAATTTTGCTGGCCACCTCGCGACTATTCGGTATACCAACAACCCTCTTCCCATTTTCTTTTTATAAGTGGCTTCCTTACAAGTTAATTCTTTTGTTTCTCATTCTTTCTATATGCCCTAGCCACCATGTCTTCTTTATAATATCACTTTATTTACCTCCTTCGTTACTCCTTCTTACATAACCTTCTTCCGTTCTCCTTTTTATTTTATCTTTCGTTCATATCTCATTTATCGTTTTGTTGATCACCTATTTTTCACAGCTGTAAAGTACTGTTACCCTTAGTATGGTTTTGTAAATTTTAAATCCTGTATTCATTACTAAATTGTTTGATCTCACCAAGTCACTGACTAATTCCACACTTCTATTATTTTCAAATTAAGATTTTTCACTTCTTCGAGTCTGTTTGTCGTTATGTTCCCAGGTGGTCGAACTCTTCGACTTCTTCAAATTTTATTGGCTCCTGCCTAGTCACAATACCTAACTTTCCTCCTAATTTTCCAGGTCCTATGGTTATCACCTTGCCTTTAGTTAGGTTTACTTTTAATTTTCATTTAGCTCTTTTCTGACTTTGGCTATTAGGGCAACATCGTCAATTAATGACTTTTGTACGTTATATTACCTTCTGATTTAGATAGCTGTTTTTCGCTATTTTATCATGTTAAGAACTAATGTTGAGGGGGGGTCCGGTTTTTATTTTAAAATCATTAGATCGCTCTGCTAATTTGAAAAGAATTTTTAGTATCTCCTTTCCTTAAAATTAATGCTATCATAGCTTCCCCCGCATTTTAGGCATCTCTGTCTTTTCCTTGAAGATATCAAGATAAATTCGTACATTATTAGTTTCAAATTTTCTCTTCGGTAACTAATGTTTTCTGCTATTGTCCTACTGATCCTATGGATTTATTATTTTTAAGTTGCTCTATGATTTCATCCATTTATTGTCTTGTGGATTCTTTAATTTCATCGCTTTCTTCTATTTCTACTACTTGTTCTGTGCCCGTCTTTTCGTTAAATGCTTCTCGATAATATTCTCCCTGCCCTTCTCTTATTTTTGGCGAACATTATCTTTTCCCTCATTTTTCTCTTTTTAAAATTTTGTATCTCTTTTCTCTAATGACAGTTTTCTATTTCTTCCATTTGTTCCACGTGCACTCTCTTTTTTGTATAGATTTTTTGCTTTTGTTGTTTTTATCTGTATGCGTCCTTGTGTTTTTAGTATCCTTTTTCTAAACCTATTTCTTCTTTCTGTCTCTTTTCCTCTTTGTTTTTGTTTCTTGGGAATTGCTTTCTTTATTGTATTTTATATATCTTCTCTGTTTTGCAATTGTTAGTTATTTCAAGCTGTTCCTGTCCTGTCCTATTTTTGTCTATTATAGCACGATCTATTTGATTTATGTGTGAGCTATCTGCTAAAGCTCTTAACCCCTTATCAATGTCTTTCCTTGGATAGTATGTATCGTCATGGCCATTTGCTTTTTTCTGCAAATTCTATTAGCCTTTTTCCGTAAGCATTGCTTTATTATGGTTATGCTATCTTATGGTTCGATACTCTACTAAGTTCTGAACCAAAAGATAACTTTTACGGAGCCGGTGCTTACAGAAGGAAAAAACCTCTGACTTTTGAAAATTGGCTTAGAAAACAATTTTGTTGCTTCACCGAAACTAAATCCTCATCACGTATAAACATTCGCAGTAGAATTTAGCTGGAAAAGATAACTTTAAAGAATCGCTCAATTATATTAAATAGACATATATAAAGTTATAATAAAGGATTTAAAATTCACAGTCTTATACAGTGGGCAAAAAATTGCCTTTTGATCCAAAGTTCCTTATTTCAATCTACACTGAAAGAATTTTGTAGAGAATTCAGTTATGCTCATACTTTAGTAACAACGCACTCAGAAGATTATTGGAAGATTTAAAATATGGAACTTCCAAGTTTATTAGGCTCCGTTCTGATAGAAACCTGACTCTATTTGGAGTATTTGATTCCAAAAATGTAATTCCATTTCTTTATCCCCTTTTTAGAAACATTTCTTTATATTTTATTTATAATTAAATCATTTTTTATATTTAATTGATCTTGACTATTATCTCACTATTTCTTGATTTGTTGTGTGTTTTGAATTCTTAGGTAATTTCGATTTGTGCAAATAAGCCGGATATGGATATTTTATTCTCCTGAAAATGCCGATACTGTACAGTTATAGTTAAGAAACATTAAATTATAGATGTCCTACCCAAATGCTGTCAATGCACATTTTCAATGCAATGGTCACTTTTGTATTTAGCCGTTAGACCATTTATCCAACTCTGTTGTCTGTGTGAAGAACCGTTTCTTTAATGTGGCTTTTGACTTTTAGTTTTTTTCAAAACTCCTTCCATATTTTGCCATAGTTTATACCTTTATCTTCTAAAACCAGACATATCTTTTGAATTTTTATCAGATTTTGCAATATCTAATTGAAAAGAAGGTTCAATTTTTTCTTACTCCGCAGAATTTTTAGATTTTTCACAAATTTAGTAAAATGTGTGGTTATTATCGGGACCTTTGTATTAGTTAGAAAATGGGTGACAAGACCTACTTTTCAGCTCCAATCATAATCTACTTGCAGTTTTCTTCAAATAAAAAAGCATTTGGCAGAAGAGCAATTGTTTATCTTCATTGAATGTTATTAACAGTAGAGAAAAACATCTAACACGGTATCGATACGTCGTTCTTGAGCCAATTCAGGCCGACTCATTTCCAGAGTGGCAGGGAGTCGTTGTGGGTTAATTGAGCTGTAGCCAGACTCAATTATAAAATTGAATTTTCAGTTAGAATATTTCAACTAGAACGCAAACATTTGATTCAACCACTTTAATAGAAGCAGCTTCTTAATCAGATTGGCAATCAAAATTTCTTTTTTACACGTCATGAAGTGACGTGGTTTCTGAGCGTTGTAATTAGGAATTCTTGAAGATGATTCACACTACCGCTTCTTTAGTCACTATTGCGATGTTGGAACAAGAGGTACTCTTGTACGTTGCTTAACGGATTATTATCAAACTTCTTACGATAGACGACACAAGACCGTCCGCAGTTTGGGAACAGTTAAAGCATAATCAAAGGACACCCTTAAAAAACTTAAGTGTACGCGTGGCATAAGCAGTTTTTCGGAGAACAAGCAGCAGTTGAAATTAAATACCACCGACGTCACCTGAGTATCAACGTTTGTTGACTTGTTAAGGATAACTGCTAATTAGCGGTTGTGGAGTTTTTTCTAAAGTCGAAATAAGCTACGACAGTGTGCATTCGAGACGTCATCGTGCTTCACGACAAGGCCCGATCTCGTACAGCTGCCTAAATTTAACGAAAATGGAGGATCTCTTTTAGACTACACTAGAACACATTAGGAATAGTTGTTGATCATTTCATTTGAATTCTCGCACAAACCTTATAATATAATCGTTCAGAAATATACGTGCATTAAACTAATATTTGATCTACAGCAACGATTTGGCACACACTGTTTATTAAGACAATTATTACAGTAGTCATGAAATATTGGATTCACATTAAATTACAGGCTTCTAATAAAATCATATGTGTCAAGGTATTTAATCATCACCAATTATAGCATGGTGACACGTGGAATATCAATTAATAAGAAATGGCCGGATCGATTTTGTGACACTTACGTCCACGTGTGTATTTAACAGCATATCGGGTAGTTCCGCATAAAATGTCGAATTTCTGATCGGATGCTGTGAAAACACGTTTTTATCTGTGTTCAAATTTGATTAAGTATTCGATAATTTTCTTAACCTTCAGCTACCTACAGTGCCTACATATCTATCTTTTTCACTCTTACAGAAATGCTTTCGACGAGGAACATTCGAGTACTTCTGTTTTTCAATTCAAAAGACTAAATTCGTCGGCAATGGCAACCAAAAATACGTAATCGCTAGGCGAAAATACCTTCGTTAAATGCAGGGTACAATGTTAGAAAATAAAACACGTGGAAGATGATGTTACGGACAGAAGTTGAATGAAAACTATCGACTAATGTTCAGTGGGTCGCTAAGGGTTCCAATTATTTTTATAATACTGTAAAAAATACAAGGATGGGTATTGTGACTGTATGGTGGTCTAACAAAGACATCATCTATTATTCCTGCTTGTAATACGTGAAACAATTAGAACACTGAAAGTTGAGCTATACAGTTTTCCCTTATTCATCTTATTTACCTGACCTTTCACTAACAGCAGCAGCACTATACTAACTGACAGTCATTTCGCCCTTCGAAGATTCCTTTACTAACAAAAATTCAATTTTTTCAGGACTACAATTAATGCACCATCTAATAGTTGGCAATAAATAATGTAATTTGTATAAGGAATGCCTTTCGATTGAAAATTACAGACATGATTATTTTGTGAAATCCAACATTTCGTTTTCAACTACTTAGTAATTTGCAAATACAGGGTGGCTCAATGCATACGCTGGATGAGAGTATCATTTTAAGTCGTAATCCCTTATCTTCGGACGACGAATCCACCGATAAAAGTTTTGTAAAATTTTGTAATTAACTATGTTCCCTTAAAAGTTACTCTTGTGTTTACTGCTAGTGTAGTTTAGTTAGGTTTCGAAAAAGTCACACTGTTTTTCCTAGATTTTATGTACGATGGGAACACAAAACCTTTATTGTGTCATGGTGTATTATGTTAACCAGTCTCACACTCAAGCGGTTCGTTAGTTCAAGAAGTTTAGTAACTACTAAAATACGACTGTTGGCTATTGGGCCTGTCAAAATCACAGAATCCTAACTTTCGCAATTTTAACCGTCGAAGGTTAGATGAAAAACTTTTTTATATGTGGATTCACAGTCATGGGGTTAGACACCACCATTTAAAATAAAAATCTGATCTAATGTACCTATTGGGCCACCCTGTATATTTCTGACTGTATATCAAAACAAAATAAAGTTGATAAGCAACTACGCAAAAAATGACAAGAAGGTGCAAATACAAAATTGTTACAAAATGTAATAGAAAATCTTATAATTTTTTGAAGACATTCTCAAGTAGTTCATATTAAGATCAACTATAGATCTTGAATAAGGTTGAAATAATAATAAACAAAAATGTTCATTTTTTCTAACTAGTTTTGAAGTGCAAAATCAGCATACTCATTCATTAATGAACGAATCAAATATAAAACGGAATTTATTTTTTGGCACCGTAAAAGGGCAAAGCTTTTGAGCGTCGTAGATAGAGATGCACAAAGTAGATACTCCCTTCCCCTCTGGGTACTTCGCACTACAGCTTTTCTAATTAGATTTACAATGCAAGAGATGCCCTAGTTCGTTGCACAATGGATTATTATCAATTATCTCATAACAGAGGGTGTTCTAAATTGTGAGAAAACTTAAGACACAGTTCGAGGACAATCCGCTTAAGAAGATTTAAGTGCACGCCTCGCATATACAATTTTAGAAGACAAGAAGCAGTTAAAATTGACTAAGAAAAATATTTAGACTGTTCGGAGTTCAGAATACATTACAGCAACGTTTAGGCAATCCAAAACCTTATTTTGCTTTGCGATAACTCCCGACCCTCTACAGAGGCTCAAACTCGATCACAAATTGAAAATTTGTTTTGGATTATAGAAGAAAACTCTCCTTATAGTCTAGAATTGTCACCCTACAATGGCACCCGTGGAGGACGGATATTTCAGGGCGATGTTGCTGGCGAAGCGATGATGCGCGATTGTCTAGTATCATGACTACCTCCACTTTACGATATTAAGATCAAAAAACTACCTATTTATTGGAAAAAATATGTTTCTAAGTCAGGAGATCATGCAGAGAAATAACTTTGGCCAAGAAGTTGGTACTCAAGCTCAAAAATATTTTGATTTAGTTTTTTAATGTTATTTTGTGTTGGCAATTGTAGATCGTGAAATTATAAATAATAAGATCGAGTTTTGTTACAACATTATTGGAAGAAATGTCACCAGGAGGGATGCTATCGAAACACTCAAAGAAACACTGACCAAATGGTTCAAGCGCTTCAAAGAAGGAGCTTTTGATCTTGTTCTAGTCGGTCATCAAAGTTGAACAATGAAGATTTGTTGGTAGCGTTGTAAGATAAGCCTTAAAGTTTCATCCAATCAAACTGTACTCGACCACCTGCATCAACTTGACTCACGATCTGCCGTTAATTGCTCAACAACCCGCTGAACGATCATTTCTAGAAGCGAATTGTAAAGTTAGATGGGAAGTAATTCTGCCTGGTTAATCAGCATAAACAGAAAGTGAGTTCTAGGCGGTCAAAATCCACCGTTAGTTCCGCGCCCAAACCGTTTCGCATTCGTTTTTGCATTTTGAATTTGAGCCATCAACATCGAACTCTGCTGCCAGCAATTAGACTGTTTACGATAAGTTCAAAGGAAAGTACACGACTCTAGTCCGACAAAAGCGCGCTTTGCTTTAGTAAGACAACGCCAAGAAGACTAAGAAGTTTTAGGAGTTGGCCGACGTCAAGGTACTCCTACTCAGCCTGCAATTCAGACGCTACCCCTTCCGATCATGCACTTCTTGCGTGGTTAAGTTGAAAAAGTGTGTCAATAATTCTTTGATTCGGAGAAGCCAGAATGGTATTTTGACGAGACCCAACAACCTGCAAAACGGTGGCAAGATATATGGAACACGTTGCCCTTTATTTTGAAGGCTAATTATTGTTTTGAAATAAATTTATGCATAAAAATGTCATTTTTGATATTGAGAATAAACTTTTTGGAGAGTCTTATAGATATAATTCTTCAATTAATTAATAAAAATGATTCCACCCACGTAAAAATGAATAAGTTACTTCTCAGGGGAAAAAACTAATAAAATTTTCGTTCCAGAATACATTTCTAATTGTTTGATCACCACGCGACACTGTAGCTATATGTTAAGTGTACGTTAAGTGTTATAATGAAGTTGTGTGCATTAAGTCAGTAAGAAGTGAGCAAGAGATTTGGGCACGCAATAAAGTCCTTTGTTGATTCTACCTGGCTGAATCTACCATAGAGACCAATGGTCTTAAATAAAATGGAGAATGTTACATTGAGGATGATTCTTTTAGTTTTATTGGGTTGTCTAGAAGGTTCGTAACGATTATTACGCAAAATTCAAAGGCAAATTTTATGTGTCGGTGTTTATTTATTCAATTATGTATTTACCATTTTGTTCAACGACCTTTCTTAAACTTGAAGATTTCATCCTTCCAGAACTTCTTAGATTTCTGGATAAAATTTTTTTTGAGATAGTTAAGGGAACTTTGCAAAGACCTAAATAAATAAAAATCTAAAAGTTGAATGCTTGGTTAATATGGCAGGTAGAGCAGTACATCCAGCCAAAAAATTTTGTCAGATAGCCCAAAAGACGTATAGTCTAGCAGTATCCTGATGGAACACAACGACCCTTCCATAAGCTAATTCTGAAGGTTTCTCCTGAATCGCTATCTTTAATTCGTCCTGTTGCAAACACTACCTATCTAAATTAATCGATATATCTGCAGAAATAATACAGAATTCCTTTCCAATCCGACCAGTTACAAAGCTTGGGGTGAAGACTAGCTTTGAAGGTAGCTAATGGTGGGGCATTTCGTTTACCCCAGAACCTTCTTCGCTCATCATTGTTGTTAATGATCGGTTTTCCATCTCTCGTCACCAAATTCTTCGTTGCGTTTATACAGCGCATTACAGATAAAAATGCTGCCCACTAAATTTTTCTCGATCAAACTGCGAGGAACCCAAACATCGTAGCGACTTGTGTAACCAAGCTTCATTAAATGATCTTGGAGGGTGGTTTTATATATTCTTAGTATCTTTGCTAAATCGTGTGTATATGTAGCAGGTCACTGTCGGACAGTACCTTGATTTGTTCAGCGTTAGTGGTTAAAGGTCTGCCCGCGAGTTAGTTGGTCTTTAAGGTCAAACTTAGCAAACCACTTTCGAACAGTGCTTTTAACTAAAGCAATTTTCCGTAATAAGCACACGTCATTTTTATTGCTTGAGTGGTATTTTTGCCTTTAAGATAATAGAAAAGCATTAAGTATCTAAAATACACTTTGTTGTCTCTCACCTTTAAAAGAGCACAAAAATGACACAAATCAATTGATTGTAAGGAAATTTTTCGTAAAGATGCGTTGAAATATCACCTTTGTGTGTGTATACAGAGCGTGCGTTTTCTATAACTGTGACGTATTCAAACATTTTCCAATAACATATATAGTTCAAATCGGCACGAACTTTCCCACAACCAAATACTTAGATTCAGTAGAAGATTGTAATTTCTTGATAAGGATATAAGGAAATCAATTTGATTTTGAATCTACTCCGTATTATTTGGTTTTTAATGATATATTCGATAAAGCTTCAGAAATCATTTACAAACTATAAATTAAAGTTAGCAGCGATGCTTCATTTTTCATAGAAACGTTTGACTTTTTGATAGATCGTCGTCTTCTGAGCAGGAAGTTATTACATCTATATTTTTGTAAAAGTCATCGAGGTCTGCTTCTTCTTTGGAAATATTTTTTAAATATAATTATCAATCAGAATATTAATACATTACATGAGCTAATATTTTGCACTATAACTAGCTTGATTGGCAGACCCCAGTGAAGTCATTCCTTCATTTAAACAGTTAGTTCTTTCGGCCACTTCTTCTGAAGGCATCTGAGTTGGGGATCTCCTGTCAGTGGTGCAATAGTTTCATTTGGATGAAGCTCCAGTACTATTTGGCGCTTAATCGCATACTTTTGAATAAGTCTTTCGCATAAGAGTTGTTGAGGTCTACATGGAGTGTCTGGTTTGTCACATACCAAGGTGCGGCTGCCATAGTATTAAAAACATTGAATTACTTCAACATTCGGTCGACTTGCGCAACTCATAGCGGACAGCCGTAAGTCCAAATTGGTATGATAGTTGATTTATAGAATAATATCTTGTTCTCCAGGGATATATTGGAGTTTTTTCTACTGAACCAGTACATATGTTTCAGATTTAATTCCATTAGTTTCCGTTTCTTATTAATATGGGTCTTCCATGTCAATCTTTTGTCAACATATATTCCCAGTTACTTGACTTCAGTGGAGTGGAAAAGGATAGTACATTAAGGGTGACGGCTGGGAATTCTTGATGTTTTGTTGACTTTGTCTCGTGAACTATAATCCTCCATCTGAGTAACCATGGTTCAATTTGGAGTTTGTAATGTAGCTGATGCTGCTACCGAATTTTAATTATACGCGAGCACCACCATATCGTTATCAACTGTACCTAAATTAGTTGATTCTGTTGTGGGTAGGTCAAAAGTAAATAATAGATGCAACATAGGTCACTCCCCTGCGGCACTTCTGCACTTATTTCTTTGATTTGAAAAATGTCTTGACTGAACCTTGTTTGGAAGGTTCTGTGTGTAAGATACGATTGTAATAGAAGATAGTAGTCAGAAGAAAAGTTTTTTTTTAATTTCATATGGTGCAAAATGTTTCACCTTCTACTGTATATGTTGCTGAATAGTTGAGTCAAAATCATGATTAGGCAGTCACGCTTCCTGCATTGTTTTAATTGATACGCCGCAGGATTAATTCTCAAGCAGCTTGGATATCATAGAGGGAAGGCTAATGGGACGGTAGGAATTAACTTCGTTAAAGGTTTTCCGGGTTTCGAAATGATTATTTGTGCGAATTTGAACTGCAACGGCCAGTACGTAAGTCTCAGAATCCCATTAAATAGAATTTGTGAAAATTTTATTCCTTATTCAGGTAGTTGTTTAAGTATATTTGTTGTTATTAGGTTTTGACCTGGTGCTTTTCTATTTTTCAGCAACTTTGCCCCGTTTTCTATTTCGTTGACTGTAATCTTACGTATCGCAGGAGACATTTATAGTAGTGATCGTAGTTTCAGCTAAGTGATCTGCAAATGCTTCTGTTTTTCCTTATCTGTTCTTAACTATGAGTTTCCTTGGTGGAATATAGATTTTTGGTTGTTTGATGCCCTTGGTAGCTTTCAAAATTGAATTATCACGAGCATTTAATAACTGTAGATGATGCTTCTATTGAGATGTTTTTTCAATGTAATCCTTAAAACTGTCACATTTAGTTTTTCTGTAAATCACGGTAGAACTAGCTATTTTATAGATGACGAAAGTGCTAATGGTGGCTGTTATCGGCATTAGATCATGATTGGGATGACATCCTTATAGTTTGATGAGAGTCCATTTGTATCAAAAAGTCTAACAATTCTGAGATTTTGTTTGGCCAGACGGCTAATTTTATTATTTTTATCTGTAATGAGATTAACCAGCACTTTGCCTTTGGTTGTTGTTAAGCGACCCTCAGTGCGTGTGTTTGGCATTAAAATCTCCACCTGCTATAGAGTTTCAAAAAATGGTTGTAAAAGATGTTGGGTTAGATTGTGTCTCGGAGGACAGTAAATAGCCGAAACGTTTATTTGAGGGAATATTTGAAAAGGAAACATTATAAATAAGAAACTGGAAGGCAAAGTAATTTGGACAGTTTGCAGCACCGTTTTTCTACTTGCAAATGCAAAGTCGCCCATCTGCGGGCGTCGTGCACATGTTTGGCTTTCACACTCAACCCAGGTGCGAGTGTTGCCGATAAGAGTATTCTAGAAAAATGCTATGGCCAATTTCGCAGCGCAGGTGGCGGTCAGTTGTGATTTGCGCGCCCGGGTCGCCGGATTATAGTTCCGACGAATTAGTGCCGTGCAGAAGAAATGGACAGAGGTGAAATCGAAAAGTTCGACAGCGCTGCCAAGGGCTTTCAGGAACTTCTAGACGCCTGCAACTTCGCCGCAGCTAAATAGTAAGTTTTAAAATTGTCCTCGCTAACGGGCTTCGATTTATACCATTCTTGTAGAGGAAATGTGTCCGCTAGATGTAGTAGCTTATGACTGACTTAAAATGTTCTTCAAAAAGCTAAGCATTATACGATTTTGAAAATTCTTTTATTGGAAGATTTTCCAATATGAACTAGATGACCACTGTGAGTTTTATGTTACTGTGGTGAATAACACGTTTTGCTATCAATTTAACAACGATTGTGTTGCATGAAATAATATTTGCAACCTGCTATAAATTTCTGGCCTAGAGTTTCAAAAAACCGTTGTAAAAGATGTTGGTGTTAGGTTGCGCCTCGAAGGACAGTAAACAGCCGAAACGTTTATTGGAGGGAATATCTAAAATTTAATAATTTCAGTATCGAACAGCAAACATTAGAAATAGGAAACTAAAGGACAAAATAATTTTAATAGTCTGAAGCACATTTTGCTACACGCAAATGGAAAAGTCGCCCATCTGCGGGTGGCGCGCACATGTTTGGCTTGAGCATTCAACCCAGGTGCGAGTGTCGCCGATAAGAGTATTCTGGAAAAATTCTATGTCAGTCAGTTGTGATTTGCGCGCTCGGGTCGTCGGATTATAGCGCCGATGAATTAGTGCCGGGAAAATGCCGTGCAGAAGTGGACAAAGGTGAAATCGAAAAGTTCGACAGCGCTGCCAAAGGCTTTCAGGAACTTCTTGACGCCTGCAACTTCGCCGCAGCTAAGTAGTAAGTTTTAAAAGTGGGCTTCGATTTATACCATTCTTGTAGAGGAAATGTGTCCACTAAATGTAGAAGCTTATGATCGATTTAAATTGTCCCTCGAAAAGCTAAGCGTTATATGAGTTTGAAAATCCTCTTTATTGATTTTCCGATGATCGCTGTGAGTTTTGCTACTATGGTGAATAACACGTTTTACTATCAGTTTAACAATGCCTGTGTTGTTTGAAATAACATTTGCAACTAAATCGGTTTAATCAATTTAACCTTTCCAATATCAATAACGATCATAAGTAATATTCGAGGCGTGTTCGGAAAGCAAGTTCCGTTTCCATAGAAAGCCGCTACAGCGCATCGGTCGCCGAATCACATATTCTCTTTGTACTAATTTATATAGCAGCTGTCTACAGATACCGTTTTACTAAAAGGAGTAAAATAGAGATAAAATGTTCAATTTGAAAGACACTCCGACTGTAAAATACACTTTGTTAACTATTTCTTGAACGCAAGTAATGCGAAACCGACAAATATTCATTAACAAATTAGTGGTGTACGATGAAAATGCAATGAGTGAGATGGGTTAGACAGTTTAATGAAGGGCGAGAAAAGGTGCATAACGAGGAACGGACTGAGCGGCCATTTGTCATTACTAAGGATCTGGTGTAGGCTGTTAACGAAAAAATTCGAAGAACAGACAATTTACAATTTTGTCTCAATCGGATCAATTTTCACAAATTTCGAGAACATCGGCTACCTTATTTTATTCAGAAGGTATAGAAAACCTCAATGTTGGTAAAAATTATGTAAAAAAACAGTTTAAAATCTATTCCTTTATTAAATTGTTGAAAAATCAACTGTTGCTATTTTTTTGTAGCCAAACGCAACCTACTCTCCGAACACACTACATAAACGTATCAAGCCTTTTTGTTTAGCAACAAATTAATTTTAATTAATTTATAACAATCACAACATTTAATTTAATAAAAAAAATGTATTATGTTGCAATGATTGTATGTCTTTCACGATAATTTTAATCATCTCAATAATTCAATCGACTGTTTATTCAATTTTAGGTCTTGTAACAAATTCAAGATTCTAGAAGTTTCAATAGTCATTATATTTGGATTTGGACCAGTCAATCAAGATTTTAGGTCGTTGCGGATTATAATCTTAAATAATATATGGCAAAATTACATCTATTTTAAAGTTTGAGGAGTCGCTAATAGAACTTTGTCCTTAAGGCCAATAGGAAACTGTTGTTTGGTTATTTAATACGTGGTCTGTTCCAAAATTATATTAACTAACTATTATATTAACTTTTTAACTAATTGGCTTTGTTTTCGGGCTAGACCTCGTATATTAAAATAAAATAATTATGGTTTTATAGCCTATTTTGTTTCTACACTTTATTATGGAATTAAACTGTGACTTTGCCAGCCAGCATGATGTAAAAAGAATTGTTTGGGAGTTTACAAATGATAAAATCGTCCTGATTGATAAATTTTGTTTATTCTAAATTAATTGTTGATGAATAAGATCTCTCTTTATTATCCTTTGTCAGTTTCTAACTTTTAAATACACGAAAGGCGGTTTTTAATATATTTTTACTGATAAGTTATGTATACAGGGTGGATGATTCTAGTACAAATTTATTGAAATAAATTGTTTATGAAATTTATTACGTTGGCAAATCAAAGCGAATCTTTAAATTTTAACGTAGGAACTGGTGGCGTCAATTATTTCTTCAATCGGTCTTCTAAAGGAAGGCGTTGGTATATGGTGAGAACCTCCTGAATCAAAGTTTTTCTCCTTTGGATAGACCAGCAGGTAACAATCACATGGAATAAAATCTGGACTTTTGAAAGCCATTCATAAAGCCTGCGTTGCAGCCAACCACAGTAAGAGCAAAATGGGGTAGTACACCACATTGCAACAAAATAAGGTCGCCATGTTATCCCAACCAGATAACTTATATCATGCATAAGATAGAGGCCAGTGAGTCTTGTCGTTATTCTGTACTATCCGGTCACTTTTGCTTGAGCTTGAATCTCCTCAAGCTATCATATAATGCTCGTTTACCATCAGTCAGTTTACCATCACCCCAAAAGATGTATTCAAATAATTCATTAACTTCCCATATTCTACTCCGTTCTTAGAGTCTTTAGGTTTTAGCTTCTGCCCATAATGGGGTTTCCACTAGCGGAAAAACATATTGGATGTCCAGTTCATCCACGTTCTCCGTGGACCGGAATCATCAGCTTTGCGTAACACTTTTTTTATTGTCTCCGGGCGTAGTGTTGAGTTTCCCCCTGTATGTCACCACGTCTGTACAAGAAAAACGGAATTCCGCAGTTCATAACGTGCTGCCAAATTAGCTTGCTCCTAAACAGTCGAGTGGTCGGCCATCTTTGTTCTTTAAGTTGCATGTACTGCCTCTAGCGGTCGGTGCTTATATTATTGACGCGGGGATATGCAATCCTATTTGCTATCATCTATTTAGACCACAAATTCTATAGCCTCCCACTCGATACTTCAGTTTTTTAGTGCTGATCGTTGTATTGATTTTGTTTGGAAATGCGTTTGTCCACGTCTTCAATCATTTTGTAATATTTAATTTTCTAGACTTCAAAATTTTAGGTTAATATAAAAATACTTTATTTCTGTAAAACTAAAATCGAGTATTCGCCGTGTATAACGTCTGTTTACCTAATTTAAAAAACTTGTTATTTAGAGCTAATAAAGTAGCTTTTGATTGAAAGGCCCGATTTCGTTCCATTTTTTAGCTCACACTCTATGTAAATAGTCGCAGCAAACATAATTTATTTCAATAATGTTTACCAAGCTCCCTCATTAACATAACATTAAATTTTTTCTTTATATTCTAATGATTTTTAGCCTCTATTACGTAGATAGAAATGCCATTAAATATTGTAAAGGTTGTTCAGAAATGATTGACACTTTCCCTCTATGAACTATAGTTGCAATTGGTGCCCAGTGAGTATCTGAAGACGGATTCAGGTGCCACTAGATAGCGTTGTAAAACTCCCAGCAGGAAGGTAGTGTCATTTGTACAGTACTACGAGCGTAGTTGGGGGAAAAGCGGAAAATCATGGGCAGCAATAGATGGTGTAGCTTCTTTGAATAAAGGGAATAACGGTTTCGGGTATTTATGCGACATTAGTAGTGTAGGGTGGTGTGTGGGAAAGCAGCACAAACACAAACAGTGCAAGTCACACATTATTCAGCGTGCACACGACTGGATAGTAACAAATGGGCAAATAACATTCGGTGCACTTTAGGATACAGTATGTTTGTCTTACCATGACAAAAGTTTGAACATTTCTTCATACTCTTGCAGGAGCAAAAGCGTGTGGAGATATGCTAATAGTTATTGCAGCTGTACAGCGTTGATCTGGAAACATTCTTTGAAAGTTTGGTCACAACGAGCAAATCATGATTTTAGCACAAAATGGGGGAAAACAAACGTCATTCAAAACCCTCTATACGGCACACCGTGCTTACGCCTTATATTTGCGGAATCTTGCGCCAAGCGACTACATTCTATTTTATGCAATGAAAAAGGAAGTGTGCAATAAGAAATTTTTCCTTCTAACGACGACCTTCAGCCGGCTGCCCAAAAATGGTTCTGTACTACAAATAATGGTTTCCAGCAGCTTCCTCAACGATAGCAAAAGTGCATAGATATTAAAAAGAATACCCCTAAAATTGCAATTGCAGTGCCAGATATCTTAGTAATTGTTTGAAATTAATCACCGCAAACGAGGACTACTAGTGAATCTTAACGATCTCTAAAATAAATTTTGAGGATCTATCTACAAGAAGATACTTGTTGAGTCCGTTAGGCAAAAAATTGCCAAGTAGCTGCCGGGTGAATAATTCAACGATTCAATTAAACATTTAAGTCACAGTCCTACTATTCCTTATCATTCCCAATAGCACTCAACCGCGGCCAAAATCTCGATGAAGCCACTATATTACAGCGTAGCCTTCAAGGAACTACCAAACTTACCCAGCGTCGCCGAGATTAATTAGCGTGGGCTTACTTAAAGCTAAATATGGATTACTATCACACGCAACTGCGCATGTTAGCACTGCTTCATTAATAAAACAGCGGCACGCTGCTACATTAGGGTTTCACTTCAATATTGACTGTTTTCCCTATTACTGTCTGTCAGAAGTAATTACAACCCGGTAGTATTTCTTCTGGAGACTATTTTTACTGGAATTAACTTATAGCATTTACAGTGGTAGACCAGCTCAAGTGGTGCATAATGGATGTGCCCAGTTTGTTTTATAAGGGATCGATTAATTGGAAGCATCCGATTGCGTGAAGAAACGCGGCCGCTGCTATTTCTAGCTCTTCGGCTCGTCTTGGAGTTTCCCCCATTTGCATCGTTGTTTTAGTATCTCAACCCTCCACTTCAGAATGTTATTACCCAAACAAGTCCACAAATCTGTTGATAGTTGCAGCCAAAGTTTAACTTTAAATAATTCGTGACGACGTGGTTAGTGTTATGATGAGAGAACCAAATAAAGAATGGGTTTCGAAATTTTAAATATAGAAAAAATCTGGAAATGCAGAGGAATAAATTTAATTCGCAGAAATTTTGTCTGCCCTACAAAAGTTATCAATTTTTTACTGTAAGGTGAAGCTCGAAGGAAATTCTCCTTGTAGAGTACCACACCTGTAGTCAGTATAACAACGCGAGAGCAAAACCTCCCATCCGTCGCGCAACGGATTATTACCAAGTTTCTCACGACAGGGGCGTAAAACCACAATTAAGGTACAATTCAGAAACAACACTTTTAAGAAGACTCACGCGAAGCCTGGCGTAAATAATTTTTGAGAACCAGTTGAAAATGAAGAGAAGGGTATTTGCATTATTTTCTGGCTTTTATGGGATGCCCTCTAACTAATATTTACTGAAATGTCTTTTGAGTTTGGAATAAAGTACGGGAATTTTAAGGAAACTTTGGACACAATCAATTTTTAGAAGTCGCCCGTAGGCTAATGCTGACTGAGAAGAATATTAACGGTTGCTGAAAATGCTTCTGAAGTCGGAATAAGGCACTGTGGCGCTTAGTCATTCTGCTTCAAGACTACCCCCAAGCCCATAGATCTGTTCAAACTCTAGAGAAATTTTTTTTCCACTACAATGGAACACCCTTCCCTACAGTTTGGGCTTATCTACCTGCTGTTATCAAGTACTTGGACACTAAAAGAAACATTTGGAGCGTAAAGATTTGCTGACCATGTTGTTTTCCGCAAATTTCTTCCATGTGACTCTGCTGTTGGCGATTTTCTTATCCTTTTTGACTCTTCAAGAACTGTTCTCTACCAAATAATTTTTGAATGTCTTCTGCTGCGAGTTCCAACTGCTGGCTTCCGGAAGGTGTCTCCCAGCCATTCCCATTTTCTTCTTTAAATTTTTTTGTCTACTGGTTTCTGTTTAAATTCTCATTGGTGCTCTACATTTGAAATTTGTTCGACCAGAAGACGCATAGTATTCTCCATAATCATTTATTTATAAAAACCCGGAGTGTCCTCGTAATTGCTTTGGTAACATTCCAACGTTTCGCAGCCTTACAGGAAGACGAATTTGACGTTGGAGTTGTAGATAGGGATTTTAGTTTAGTTGGAGTATATTTTTGATTTCCAAGTGTTCTTAATCTGCATTCTCCCTTCAACGTCGCGTTTAGTGTCTCCTGTATTATCTATGATGCCCAAGTAGACAAATTCCGTAACGTTTTCTATTTTCTGGTTGTCTATGAGAATGGGTTTGATGTTTTGTGTATTTGGCACATGTTTTGTTTTATATTTATTTATTTTAATACCGATTTTCTGATTTTCCCGCTGCAGTAGATTTATTGTTTCTCTCATTTCTGCCAGGGAATAGAAATAAGCAAATTCTGCAGGCGCAAACTAAGTCCCTCTTGGTACATTGTTTGCCTTTTGCAGGGCGTGGTCCAGTGTAATGTTAAACATTGTTTATTGGGATGTCTGCTCTTCCTTCATATAATGCCCTACAGTTAGAGTTTTCATAGAGACTTTCTAAGAATATTCCAAATTGCTGTATGATTTCAGGCATTGAACGTATACTTGAAATCAATAAAGCTCAGGTAGAGTGGAGTTAGAAATTAGTTTGAGCTCTCTATTACCAAGCGTAGAATGTTAATATGATCGCCAGTTTGGTAGTAACTTAGAACGCTTTATTGAAAAGCTTCACTACTAGGCCTCTTAGAGGGTTTTCATTTTCTCATATTGATTTAATAACTGGGTGTAGTATCTCTGCTAAAGTTTAACGGCATACAGTTAAAAAATCAGGTAGATATATCATGAATATTTTAATCTCTCCGATTGTGGGGACATTTGTAGGTTTGTCAAAATTCGTTGGGTTGGTTTCGATTGGTCTTCAAGTAATAGATCTTCAAGTATAGGGTTGAGACTTTCGTTAAAGTACTCTTCCCATCTTTTCAATTATGTTGCTAAGATTTCGCCACTTCTGTCTCTTATTTTAACGGTTTGTCAAAAGTAGTTTTGCCCGAAGAGCTGTTTCGTTATTCTACAGTGTCCGTGAGTTGTTATTCTCAGTAGTTTTGGATTCTTGCGTCAGATTATCTACTCAGTTTTTTGTCCCATCTTACATTAATTTTGACGGCAATATTAGCTTCTCTATATTCTTCGCAGTCTTTGACTTTTTTCCTATTTGATGTACTAATTAGTTTCCTTTAGTTTCTTTTCTTTTCTAATTTGTGATCAGGAGTTTACAGATATCCATTCTTCCAGAACCTGCCTCTGTCAAGAGCCCAATTGTTATTTTGTGTAGGAGTTTTGTCATAATCGCTTGCCTAAAATGCCTGCGTATTTTATTCTTTTCTAAGGGGTTCAGTGTGGTATTTGTTCCTATTGCTTATATTGGGTATTTTAGCAGATATGGTTTTCAGTTTTATTTGCCCGATTACGAAGTAGTGGTCGGTAGTTATGTCTGTTCCTCTTCTGTCTAGGAGAAACCTTCGACCCAGATAATTTTACCGAAAACCAAATAACTCTGGCTTGTACTTGATTCACCTTTAAATCTTTAAATGACATTATTGTAGATAGTTAATAGGGCGTTCAAATCTTATAACTGAAAATGCCTACTTAATTCCCTTTTAAATTTAAATTCCACAGTATTCCAATACCAACAAAAGAAATAAAATGAAAAGAGTCTTTCAATACCTGGCTGCTCATTTAAACAAATTTGATTTCTGCGGCTTAGCTTTTGTTGAAAAGGAAAAATTCGAACCAAATAAACTTCCCATCTCTTTGCCCTACCCACACTCTATCGTATGCAGCGGCTAGGATAACGAATACTAATCTAACAACTTAACCATGAGAGGCACCTTGATAGTGTCTCGCAAAATGGCAATCTCCCTGGTCAGGTGCTCGTTCTCCTGGTAGAGCGCCTCCATTTGCTGCTGCATCTCGATGCTGGGCCCCCGCATCCGCATCCGCAGCTCTTCCTCCAGCTGCCGCACCAGCATGGCTTGTTTCTGCAAACAAAGGGCGGCTCAGTGCAAAGTTCCAGCAAACGGCCTCGCCGGAAACTCAAAGAGGTCATCAGATCGATACGAAACGGTATTAAAATTTCACAAAAGCGCTCAGCCCCCTCGACGTGCCCTCGCCGGCTCGGCGGCGGGGCTGCGCCCGCGGGGTCTGCTCGGGGCGCTCCTGCAGAATCGAAAATTTACAAAATGTGCGAACAGCGGAACGGCGCGCGGCGTGTCGTGACCAAGCGGAACGGCGTGTAACGGCGGGAGATCAATAGCAAGCAAAGAACCATCAACTAGGTCAGAAAAGTCCGCTGACGTACGCCACTGACTTTTGTTGCTATTAATTGCCTTCGCATTCGAGGCGGTCGTTTCGGAACACACGGCTCGAAGTATCTACTGAATGTATCATCGCTCTTGAAAAGAAGACAAATTGGTATTGCTCAATTTGTATTCCAGCAGACAACCCCTACTATGTTCGGTATAGATTAAAGGAATTCTCCCAACAACTGTATCTTTATTGAGAAATAAAAAAATACTATAATTTGAGATAAAAATCAAAGAAATATAAAATAACATCATATTTATTTAAACGAAAAGATAGAAAAGAAGAAAAATATTGGAAAAAGTTATTGCTATATATAAGTACACATTAAGAACATACATTTAAAGAATTAAAATAAACCAAAAAATAAATTGGGCAAATTGGAAATGGAACAAATTCAAAGTATAAAAATGAGGAAACGGCTAAATATGGAAGAATCACCTTTGTTCTAGCAATAACTAACATCGCGTTTATTTTGGCCTGTAAACGACACCATCGTTTTTATTATCTATCCCAGAAATTGAGATGGTAATTATGCAAAGAAATATTGTTTGCTGGTTTAAGTGTATTGATTTATCTTGGAGTCCCGACGTTTCGGCGCCGACTTCGGTGCCAAACGGTCGAGTGAGGATTTTACTTAGAGGAAATAGATATGCGTTTGTTGACCTCGGTTCAGTTCTTGAATTATAAAGTTGTAGTTTCTTGGCTATTCAACCAACTAAAACGAAAAAATATATCGCTCATAAATTCAACAGATGGATTCCGAGATGGTCTATTCAATTAAGGGGCAAATAAAAATATTAGCTTAGATTACAAAACTGACTATAAATGTACAAAGCAAACATGTGATTAAAAAAAGTAATTCAAAACAAGGTAGTTTTTTCGCCCTTTTAAGAGCCATTAACGTTTTGGTAGCTCATATTTCAGTTTTTTAATCCATAATAAATTTACAGCAATTACCACTGGGTGGTAAATGCTTGTTTGGCTAAGTAAATAGTACGACTTTAAATTTAAAAATCCAAACAAGTAAATAGAAAAATAAAATTGTTTTCCAATACAAGGAGATTTAAAATAAAAAAAGTTAATAACAAAATTTTACTTATCTTTCCTTACAGCCAAAGATGCTAATATTAACTTTAAAAAAATTATAACGTTTTAATCACCCGATAAAGTCGGCTATATAGTACAGTGTAATATACAAGGGGTTGCTCGCCAAAAGGAATTTTTGGCGACCTAGGCTGACAATTTTTCACCGCTTTCCCTAAAATTTTTGCACGGCTGGAATGTGTCAATTTTTAATTGGATCGGGAACAATTTAACTTACAATCGATGCTCCGCTTGGTGTAAGCAAACCAAATAGCCGTCGCAAACGCGCTTTTTGAGTGCGGCAATGCAGCGGCCCGATGACAGCCGTAGCCGCATGGAGGAGCAAGAGCGGCCCCGTTGTGCGTGCACGAAGGCACGAAGCGCGGCACGCCATATTTCATCTCGGCCGTCTTTGTTTACTTTCCGTTCAAATGTATAGGCTGTCTTTGTTTACTACGCACGGACCTCCTCGTGTAATTAAGAGCCGAGGACCACGGCACATTTCTTTGTATACTTTCTGTTCAAATGTATAGATAGATTAGGTGCGCCCCTTGACCTATTCAATTCAATTCATATGTCGTGCCTGCCATATAGTTATAGCGAAGCACCATCTGTTAGCTTTACAACGCACTGCGAGAGGTGCCTGTTCTACCGACATAACCTAAAAATTAGTAGTAAAAGCAGTATCGTACGACAAACAAAATTGAGAAGACTAAGCGCTTTTAGCGTTTCAGCAGAAAAAAAATTCCAGTTAAGGCTGGGAAATAATTTGTGCAACTTTTGGGAAATATACTGTTTCTTGCAGTGTCTGTAACAAGTGGTTCCAATGATTTGAGATCGGAAATTTTAACCTATATGATGCCGAACGTCCTGGACAGCCAAAGGAAATTAGGGTGAAAACTTTTGAAGAGTATATGTTGCGAACGTCAGAATTGCAAAGAATTAGAGTAACACGTCGAGATTATTGTTGTGGGGATATATAAGAAAGACCATTCAAGCTCACAATTGGATTAGGTGTATTCGTCAGTCTTCGCTTCTTAAGATTATCATCGTTTAGATTCCTGTAACATCACCTGGTTGGCAGCGGCTTCATTTCTGTTAAAGATGTCGAGAAAAATCTGGTTGTGTATTAACTCCAAAACCATATGTTTTCTCCGAAGCGGAATTCGGTTGCTTCCCGAAAAATAGAGCAAAGCAGTTAGAGAGCAGTTAGTTAGTAGAACAGTTATTTTAAAAATTATTAATTACTATTACAATTTAGTTAGGACATCATGTCTTCCAAATTATTTCCAATATCAATTTGAATTGCAAATCAAACCAAAAATTGCAATTAGTACATGTCTAGGCTTTGGTTTTACTCAAGTTATAATGCCATTCTAAAAGTTCTTAAAAACTAATAAATAAAAAATAACCAAATCACCAAGCTTTATTTATTAATCAATAGTTGAAAGTGCAATTTTGTCTTTGGTGATCTGCCTGTATAGTTAGCAGTAACCCTTTTTGAATAATTTAATAATTTTATTTTTAGCGTATTTTACTCAATCTCTGGGTATACGCCTCTCCAATATTTCGCCACTCCTGTCTTGCTCGTTTCTACCATCCATTGTACTCCCGCTACTTTCTTGATATCATCCTTCCATCGTGTTTTTGGTCTTCCTGGGTTCCTCTTGGTTGTCCGTGGTCGCCACTCTCACTTTTCTGGTCCATCTTCCGTCTCCTGTTCTCATCAGATGTCCAGTCCATCTCTATTTCTGTCTTGTCACATATTCTGCCACGTCTATCTCCCTTGTTTTCTTTTAATTCATTCGCCCCTCTTTCTGTCTTGCAATCTTACATTCAGCATTGATATTTCCATTTTCCTCTGTGCAATCCGTAATTTCTCCACCAGTCCTATATTTAAGCTTCATTTTTCTGCTGCATGCGTTATAGTTGGTAAGACGCACTGGTTAAAACCTTCATTTTTGAGGTTTGTGGGTAGTTACATTTAAAATACTACTAAGTGTTCCATATGCCGACGATCCCAATTTTGTTCTTTTTATTTCTAGTTCCTCATTATTTTTCTCAGATGATATTTTTGGCCTAAGTAGGTCTAGTCGTCGACCACTGTTACTTTCCTTTCGTTACTAAGCATAATCGGCATAGTGTCGTTCGTATTTGATATAATATTTGTTTGGACACGCCATAACTTTTTGCCGAGTTGTTCAAATGTATTATTATTTTTTTAGGTCTTTCATATTTTCTGCGGGTAGTACAATATCGTCGGCAAAACCAAGTAGATTCAAATGTTCACCCTTTATATTAATACCGATGTTACCCATTTTAATATTTGCTAAAGTATTTGTGAATATTTTGGGGAATATTGTGTCTCCTTGTTGGACTCCCCTTTTAATTGGCTCTGTTGCTCTTAAAATGTGAATTGTCATTGTTGCTTTGTCATATAGGTTTTTAAGTAATAGTTGTATATATACTTTTCTATCGTATCGAATCCCTTTTGAAAAAAAGCGAAGTACATTGGTTTGTTGTACTCTTGATATTTTTGTATTACCTGCTTTAATATGTGTATATGATCTATCGTGGTGTATCCCTTTCGAAAGCCAGCTGCTCCACGGGTTAAAGATCGTCAAGTTTGTGGGCGATTCTGGTGGTTATTGTTTTTGTTAGCAGTTTGTAGACATGTGAGAGCAACGATATAAGTCTATAGTTTTTGATGTATTCCCTATCCTCCTTCTTGTAGAGAATAACGATGTTTGCATTTTTTCAAGATTTTGGTGTTTCTTCTTTTTCTAGACATTCGTCCAATTAATCTTTCTAAATAGTTTAATATTTTCCGGCCTCCCATTTTCATGTAATTTATAACTATCTCGTCTGGTCCCAGCGATTTATTGTTTTTCATACCATTTATTGGGGATTTTATTTCGTATTTACTGATCGGTGGTAAATCTTAAGTATAATGTTTTGATCTTTTGTCTCTTGGATTTCTTGATTGTTGGACAACTTTCTTTGCGTATAGGACTTCATAAAATATTTCTATGTATCGAACAATTTCTGTTCCAGTTTGTTGGCATTTTTATCTTTTATCCAGCTTTGCCGTCATCAATTTCAACTGTCCCAACTAGTGCATGGCTCACATCTAGTCATTACAAGGCACTTTCACAAGGGCTAGTAGACTAAGAATTCCACTTGTGGGAGAGCAGACTCACTAAAAACGTTGGTTGGCCCTAAGATCAGATATTCATAGGCCTGCTTCGGCAAGTCTCGCTGAACTAAAGACGCGTCCTGTTGATATATTAATTAGCTCTGGGAGGCACAGATGGTGTACCTACCAGAGTAATCTAGTTGCAATCCTCCTTGTAAGTTAACTCTTTAATGAATTGTAAGCGGATGCCATCTCAATTGCTCAAGAAGTCTTTAAAATTGAACTCGACGTTTTGTTTAGTTCTGATTATTAAGGGCGTGTTTACATGTGCGCGCGAGTAAAAGACGCAGACAAGTCACATATACGGCAAATTTTTGACAATGTATTACATTATCTGCGTTTGATTTTCATTATTTTTGTAAACTGATTAATCCAGGCAAGTTAATAAAGAGTACTGGGATATCTCAATATTATTATTTTTATATTAACTACAGTTAAGGGCTTGTTCACATTTTTCGTAGGTAATAAATAGTAGATATACCAAAAATAGATACTAAATACGATAATCAATACTTTCTCTGCTTTCATTTACACTGTTTCCGTTATTAATACTGTATCAGTATAAGCAAGTCTTACTATTCATGGAATATGTAAACAAGCCCTAAGTATCGGTTTACCTAAACACAAATAGAATTTTCCTCTATCTAATAATAAAGATTAAAATTTATGATCAGACGTACGAGCAAAAATTTAATAAACTTTATAAATGTTGTGGAGATTAAACCAAACAAATAAAAAATAAAAAGATTTTCAAATGTTAGTCTAGATAAAAATCTTTCCTGAAATTTAGTTAGATGAAATAATGTGCCAGGTAGTACAGTGATATAACAAGTGTTTCTAAGGGTTTAAGAACGCAAATTGTGATCATACACAGTTAGAGCTCCCATTTCTAAGAAAGAACGATTCACAAGACCGTTAAGTACAAGCTTACAGAAAAGGTTAAGAATAAACGCTATGATATTACTAATAATCGTCAATTTATTTGAGCGTGTTTGCCCTTTCATACCACTATCTCTTCAAATTCTTGCAGCATAACTAAGCAGATACTTACTCCACGGTTGTCGAAGATGTCCAGAACAGTTTGGTCAAGTTTACCAACTCCAAACAACCCTTTTTTCAAAGTGAAATTGGACAGCTACTCAAAAATGGCACAGAAAGTGAAAATATTATTCTGAAGATTGGAAAATGTTGACTTTTTATGAGTTAATATCACAATTCACTTAGGACATCATGTATCAGTGATTGATATCTATTAAAAAAATAGAACCAATATTTAAATTTGTTGTTCTTTAAAAAAAAGATCATCCGCTCTCGTTTTTAAGTAGAATTCTTTCGACGTACTCATTCTATAGTGGTATTATCTTTCAATGATTAATTTATATAGTAGTATATAGTAGTATCAAAAATGACCAAGTCATCAAACTTTATTTATTAATCAATAGTTAGAGATGCATTTTTTCTTTAAAGATTTACCTATATGGTTAGCAGTAAGTCTTTTAAATCATTTTATTATATGCTAAATTAAGAAAAGCCCAGCTTAACACCTAATTCCTACTTATAAGCTTTTTAGAGTCAATTATATGATTTCTTCCCTTAGTGAATTTTCGAGAAAACAAGCAGTTTCTTTAAACTGAAAATATGCAAGTAGGTTATCATTACTGAGAGCGTTTAGAGCTGTATATTGCTATTTTTTGTAAGAAATTAGTATTAGTGCATCAAAACGTATCTGATTATTTGAGTATTATATTATAGATGTATGTTAATTGGTTTTATCGATTCTAACGTTTACAAATTGAACAGACGTCAAAAATGTGGCTTTCAGATATTAAATTAAGTTGTAATATATGCTATCCAAGCCGTACAAAGGCACTGAAGAGTGCTTCCCGAATATGAAAGTTGAATTCGAATTTAGACTCTATTACTTTTCAATATTCAAGAGTGCTAGAAGTACAGATGTTTCAGTGTATTTTTAAGTGGTTAACAATTTTGAAAATTAGTGTAATAGCTTCAAGATGTTGCGATGGAGTTTAATTCTCCAGAATAAAAGTGTTCACATTTACCAGAATTGCGATTTTTTCATAGCATACAAAACTTTTGAAAATATATCTCTCATAAGATATTCAGTTCCCATTGTTAAAATACTAACTATGGAAATGTATTTAGCTATTTTCAGTAGAGCTTCGATGCTAAATTCTGACTTACAATTCTATTATATTAATAAAAATTAAATTATAATAATTTTGTAGTATAACTACAAGAATCAAGTAGAACAGATGAAAGCGAATTAATTTTAAAATTAATCTTCACAAAATTGAGTGTATCTCCCAACTTTTTCCTTTAGTGCACACAGTAACATTGCATAAATAGGAAAACAAGTTTAATTTTCTTGTTTTGGTAATCACTAACCTAAAAAGACATGCTATTTAACTGAAAAGATCTTTTGCATCTTAACTCTGTCAACTAAGTGGGGCAATCCAACCGTTTAATTAAAACAAAACTGCGAGTGTTGGCACAATATGATTAATTATAGAAGATTGCAGGAAGATACATGGTGGGGCGTTCTCGTCGCCGGTTCGTTAAGCCACCTTGTGTTTCGAACAAATATTGCCAAGTGACCACTAGGCCTAGATGGTCTTCCGTGCTGGAGTTGACGTCTTGCAGCGCCTTCTGACAGGGGGTTGGCGTAATTATTAGAACTCCTAGCATTCCAGAGGGAAGGGACCGTGCGGGCGGCTGCCAGCTATCTGTTAAGCATTTTATACAATTCTATACAAGATTAGATACCGCTGAGATAGCAATTAGAGGCCGGCCTTAGGGTTCCGGTTAAGACAAAAATTCCAGATAAGTTCCCTCCCCATGCAATGAATTAGAGGATTTATAATACAAGAGCGATTTTACCAAGTGTCCATACTAAGAGGGCTCGTAGCCTAAGAATTGAATCTATGGAGGGCAGGTCCACTGAGACCGCAAGTCAGTCCTAAGTTGTCGGTATGGCAAGTATCAGGCATTTCCGTAGTTCTGCTTGAACTAAGGATTTTATCGTGTTGCGATATTAATTAGGTTTGGGAGGCATAGAAGATATGCTTGTCTGTGTAACCTAGCTGATAACCAACTGCATTAGTTGCTCTTAGTTAACTATTTAAGGCATTATAAGGAAATATCATCTCAAATAATAACAGCAAAATAATTTTTTAATATTTTTAAAGGTGAACTGACTTTTGTTTAGTTCTCATTACTAAGGGCTTGTTCACATGCGCGCGCGAGTAAAAATACACATGCAAAGCACATAACTGGAATTTATGTGGTATTAACAGTATCTTAAATAAACAACGCTGGTGACATTGCATTGCTATTGTTTTCAAGCTTACTCAATATCACTCTAAAAAATTAATAAGCCTCGGATTAAATAATTCATGCCTGGTGGCTGAAAATTTGGTTAAACGATTAATTCATTATTGCATTTTATTACTGGCACGCCTATATGTTTCAGACCCTAAAGGCTTGTTCACATATACTGTGGGTGGTAAGATAAAATTCATATGGAAACAGAATTTAGTTAAATAACGGTTACAATGAATAAATCCATTATTTAATCAGATGCATAGATACTATGCAAATCATGGTTTTCTTCAATATACTTGATACGATAACGAGTACTTTCTTTGTTTTCGTTTACTCTGCATCTATTACTAATACTGAATCGATACAAATTCGCAAGCGTCTTAACTGTTGTCGTAATATGTGAACAAACCTTAAGTGTTGGTTTACATAAAAATAGATCGAAATAGAAGTAAGCGGCCAAACAAACGAACAAAATTTTACAAGCTTTAATGCAAGGTTATCATAGGATGACACTGGAAACAGATTCAACAGAAGTTGTTTAATAAACTTTGTGAGAATTTTGGAGATTAAAAAATAATTAAAACATTAATTATGATAGAAGGTCACTGAGGCATGAATCGTAGCTTACTTAGTGA
This sequence comes from Sinelater perroti, assembly GCA_036346155.1. Classification (NCBI taxonomy): domain Eukaryota; kingdom Metazoa; phylum Arthropoda; class Insecta; order Coleoptera; family Elateridae; genus Sinelater; species Sinelater perroti. The sequence continues at coordinate 15,894,575 of JARFIY010000254.1, read as the reverse complement.
CTGGCCTGATAGAGCGTTTTTCTCATCGATTCGTTAAGTCACCTTGCGTTCAGAACAAAAATTGTCAGGTGACCAGGTCCAGGTCCAGGGTGGCCTTGCGTACGAGCTAGAGGTTAATATCTTGCAACTTCTTCTAACGTTGGGGTAGCGGACTAGAAGAAAATACCTCTCCATAAAAATCTTATATCATATAGTTTCGTCCCCTAATGATTGAGACTTGCTTCTACTATCCTAAGTTGCCGCAAAAGAGGTCAACTACCTGTAAACCTAGACTCAGAGGCCGCTGAGACCTGGACTTTTAAGATGAGCCAAATCCGCTACCTATTCTGGCTTATAGTGTAACAGGAGCCTAGATGTAAAGTTCCTGAGAAGAGAAAAATTTCAAGGAAGTTTGTTTCTGATGCATTAGGTCTCTGAGTCTATAATATATGCGTGGTTTTATCACAACGATGGCTGCCAGCTGCCAGCGTGGTAACTTTAAGTCTTGAGGTGTTAGATATTTGTCAGATCTGTCCGGACTAGGGACTTTATCCTGTTGCTATATTAATTAAATCTGGAAGACACAGACTCGCTGTTAGTTAACTCTTCACAGTATTGTAAGCGAATGCCATCTCAAGTGTTGACATAACATATTGATTTTTATTATTTTTTTTTTGATAAAAGTTTATATTTCAATATATAGTAAGCAAATGTTATCTGAAGTACCGATATAACAAAAGAAGTTTTCAAAAATTAGTCTATTGCACCATTTTTATTGATAAGCCTTGGATTAACTTACACACGCCTGGCGACTTAGAAGTTGGTTAAATAATTTATGATTACTTTTTATTATTCGCACAGCCATGTGTCTCAGACTTTAAAGGCTTGTTCACATATTTTGTGGGCAAGAAGTTGTGTAGAAAGCTCACATGCGAACGAGTTTCGGATTACATTACACATTCCTGCTAACTGGGCATTTGGTTAAACAACTAATTTAATATTGTCCTGCTTTTGATTCAGCCGCATTTCTGATATGTATTACAATGTCTGCGTTTTATTACTAGCAGAATATGTGAACAAATCCCAAGTTCTCAATATATTTGCAAATCGATAAAAATAAATGGGAGATCTTATCGTTATTTATTTATATTAACTGAATATAAGAGTTTGTTTACATATTCTGCGGGTAATAAAAAGTAAATAATGTAATGTATACCAGAAATTCATTATTTAATCAAAAGGCCAGCCACCGCGTGGATTACAGTTCTCTTCGAAACACTTACGATGACAACCACTTTTTTGCTTTCAATGTTAAATATACATCAATATCTCATCTGCGTCTTATTGCCTGCAGAATATCTAAACAAACCTTTAGAATCGGTTGATCTAAATACAGATCGAAATACTTTATTTATTTTAATGCAAGTTTATCATAGAATGAGCATTGAATGATCATTTATTGGACACTGAAAACAGAAGTTCAGAAGTGATCAGATATTTCATTATATATGCAAATTATGCAAAAACATTAAAATATATTTAAAAAAATAAATGTAGAGTTAAAAAAGGTTTAGAGATATACCTAACTAAACCATTTAAGTAAGTTTTGACTATATTGTATAGATGCATAGAGAGTGCCTCTGCATAAATTTAATTTTGCTTCAAAATACTTCCGCGTTTACGTCTTCTTTCAAGGCTTCGATTTTACGACCCCCACGTGAACAGGCAAAGCTTTCTTGATATATGGACTGCTGAAGCTCGGATAGTTGGAGATCCTTGGCGCCATAGAGAGTATTACTCTCTTTGTTATCTATGTTGATTAAAAAATAAGACTTTCCACATTTAATAACAATTAACAATACAAGTTCGCTAGAATATATACTCTTTATTGTACTAAATAATATTTTACATTATAAAAATAGAATTTTAATTTCCAAAATTGTTACCTTTTGGTTCTGATATACAAGAGCGGATTAAATACAAACAGAAATTTATTTTTCTACGTGCCGTGAGGTGAACGGAGAGGCGCGCGGATTCTGAGCGTTGTATGTAGATATCGCAAGAGTACTTCGGATTACCACTCCTTTAATGAGTATCACTATTTTAGAGCAAGAAGTCCATTGCGCAAAGGATTGGTATCAAGTTTTTCATGACAAAGAGTGTAAAACCGTCTGGAATTTTGAGAAAACTTGAGACACAGTTCGGGGACAATACCTTAAGAAGATTGAAGTATATTTATGTCATAAACAATTTACAGAAGGACGAGAACTAATGATCATCGATGTTGCCTAAAGAACAGTAGGACTGCGTTGTTCGCCGCCTTCTTGAGAATGACCATAGATCAATGGTTGCTGAAATCGTTGAATTGAGCTCCACGATGAAACCCAGCTCCATACAGCTGCCCAAATTCAACATAAAGTTGAGGATTTGTTTTGAAATACACTGGAATACCATTGCGCTATTGGCTGGTGTCACAACCATCTTCACTTCACGATAGCGGGATAAAAAAGTACCCATCCACGGTAAAGTCAGAACATTCTGTATAAAAATAATCATTCCGGTTTGTATTTGTTTCACTCATGTAACTGGACACTTCAAAACGAATTATGCTATTTTTTATTGTCATTTCTGACTTAAATAATAGTTTATTTAGACTGGCAATTATGTATGGAATATTATATAGGCCATGATACAAACACGAGTTTTTTGCCCATATTTTTTATAACATTTTCATACATTTTCCTAAATGTTGTTATCTGCCAGGTAAAAAAATCGGAGACGGTTACATCGGATCAACGAGGGGGATAATTGATATTGGCACCTTTTGACATTATTTGGTAAAAAGCATTTATTGAGAAGTTCCGTTATAGCTCACGCAGTATGCAATGTAGCGCCGTCCTGTTGAAACCAAATATCTTTTAGGCTCAATTCATTAATTTTGTTTGTTAAAGTATCGTCTTCACAAAAATACGCAGCAAACAGGTGTAAACCAAGCGTGTAGAAATCGTTCATGAATTTCCTGACGATTTTCTTGCCACCAGATGCTACTATTTTGTTTACTAATAAAGCAAAACTTGAAAGCTTCATTATGAAAATTTAAAACAATTTTACTGCACTACAGATAGTGTAAATGGTCACTGGGTTAAAGTTCTTTTATTAATTGTATTTTGTAAGGGTGTAGATGCAAATTTGTATGTATTACGTTCCACACACCACAATGCCACACTTTCGGTTGCTGAGCTGGATGTCTTATAGATGTACTCAGGTTTTCAGCTAAACAGAGTCGTTAAACGCCAAAAAATTAATAAACAATAAAAATAATTTTAAAATATAAGAAAAAGTATCATCGGCCCGAGACCTAAACTTGCTGCAGACCAACAAAACTTCTTCGTTGTCCATATGTATCATTACGTTCATGATGGAGCCACTTAAGCTGCCCTTGATGTTCTGATATCTCCCGCTGACTTTTGCAGTCAGAGCTGAAAAGCGACTACAAATCGGTTAGTGGCGACAGAAATTGTTGTACAGTTATTCTTGGCTTGTGGGCTGTGGGACACCTCCTCTATCTAGGATTTGACAACTGTCTTCAGCACGTTAATATAGCTATCGACAGTCATCTTTAGGCTTTCATCAAATAAATGGAGCTCCATGACATCCTATTTGCTATTTACAAGTCCTAGTACCATCACAGACGCAGGAACCTTTGTGTGCACGACGGAATGGCACTTCAGAGGCATTTTGGGAGAGCTAACGGTCATTTTGTCCAGGATAAAGTTCTTTTCGCCCGAAAAGAATCTCACGAAATGCTGCGTGCTTGACATCGTTCAGTAGTATTTAGACCTTTAACTTCCTGTCCATCTTGTTTTGCTTATTCGAAATCAATAGTTGGAGATTTATTAGGACGAAAAACTTGTAGTGTAGGTTCTGATAAATTACTAGACTGGCCATTGACATTGCTATGCCCTTTTTTTGTCAGATCAGTCATCCTCCACCCAAGTTCATAATAAATCTTCCCTTTCAATATGTGAACGAATTCATCACTTCTCTTGGGAACAGAGCGCTTGTTGTGAGCCTGTCAGCAGCTACCTCCTCTTGGTGGCCAGATTTCCTAAGTTGGACCTTTTGAGATCAAATCACGCAACAATTTGGAAAGAATTTAAGTATAGTAACTTTGCGGTCGTATTTTTGACTCATTTTGTCGACAATCGTAGATTGTTGATTATGTTATGTTATCTAGTAAGAGACTGCTTATGTGCATAAGACGGCGTTTTGGTTTCTTGTCAAGTGTTATTTAACAATGCAGTGAGGTGACAAAGAAAACCATATTGCTGTAATAACACATATAAGTATGAAAATGAAAAAGTGTAACCTAAGATCTTGCATCTTTTCGGCATTAGCCGTATATTTGTGGCTATAAAATTGTTTAATAAGACTGGAGGTGTTGAGGATCGTCTAAGGTCTGGAATATCACGTTCAGTTCGTACTGTCCAGGTGCTTAAAACCATTAGTGCCCCAATTAAACAAGATCCTCTTCATAAGCAGAAGATTATGTCTCAGGAGATCCAAATTTCCAAACCCCCGATGTCTCATATTGTTAAGCAAGAGCTAGGACTAGTTGCTTATAAAACATATGCGTGACTTTTGTTGACAGATGATTTAAGAGAGAAAAAAGCAAAAAGGTTGTTCAGTGAGTGCGCCACAGAAAAAATCTTTTTCCAAAAAAAAATGTTTTACCTTGACGAAATCTTTTAACAAAGTGACAGAGTATACGCTGCGTCATCCAAATAAGCATCTTGGCTAGTGCCAAAAGTTCAGAGCGGCTATCATCCAGTAGCTGGTTTTATGAGGAGTTATGTTGAGTGGCCTACTCACTAAGAATATTTTTTTTTATAATGAAAAGTTTTATTAGCAATCAGAATTAACAATCCTATGAGCTAATGTGCTCGCTTAAGTACTAAATATTTACAGTACTATGACATGATAAGGGTACTTCCAGCCAAGTCAATTAGGTCTATTGGCCAGCTTCTTCTCAAACGTCTGTCAGGACGGTCTTCAAGTAGTGGATGTAGCAAAATGTTGCTGTGGCTTTCCAATTTGTCATGGTGGCGGATGCTTCATTCCTTGATGACGTCTGTGACGTACGGTACTTTTAAATCATCGTGGAGTGTCTAGTTAGTGACGTACCAAGGTGCATTTGCAATTATTCGTAGAATTTTCGATTGGTACCTTTGGATTATGATTATGTTACTTTTGCTTGCACACCTCCAAAGTTCAGCCCCATATAGCCATACAGATGAGAGGACAGTCTTGTAGAGCAGCAGTTTGTTTTCTAGGGACAAACATGAGTTTCTTCCAATCAGCTTGTGCATATTTTTTGTTTTTAAGTCAAGATGTTTGCGCTTTTTAGTTAAGTTTACTGTCCAAGTGAAGTCCTAAGTACCTGGCCGTATTGGACTGCGGTATATTTATGCCATTGATGTTGACTGGTGGACATTGATCTTTCCTCAGTGCAAAAGTGACATGCACTGACTTGTTTTCATTAATTTTTATTTTCCATTTTGTTAACCATCTTTGTAGCTCATCTAGATGGTTTTGTAATTTAGTAGCGGCTGTTTGTGGGTTTTGGTCCCTGGCTAGGATTACTGTGTGCGAACGTTCCGGTTGTAGTGTTGACAGTTGTTGGTAAGTCACATGTATAAAGCACATACAAAACTGGCCCGAGTACACCTACTTTTATTTCACATAGTTCAGATACCGCTTGATTCACTCTTGTTTTAAAAACACGATTAGTTAAATACCATTTAAGTATTAGGAAGTAAATTGGAGGCAAGTAGCGTTTGATTTTAAATAATAGGCCTTCATGCCAGACCTTATCAAAGGCCTGGCTAACGCCCAGAAAGATTGCTGTGCAGAATTCCTTGTTTTCTAGTGCTTCATTGATGACCCGTACAATTCGGTGGGTCTGTTGCACAGTCGAATGACCACTTTTAAATCCAAATTAATGGAGCGGTATCCAGTCGTCTGGAGCTAAATCTTGATTTAATCGTCGAAGTAATAGCCGTTTTAAGACCTTAGATATCACAGACAGTAAACTGATTGGTCGATATGAGGATGCTAAGTTTTGGATCTTTTCCTGGTTTATTAATATGACTTCAGCTGCTTTAAATTAGTTAGGCCAGTAGTTGAGTCTTAGTATTGAATTGTATATGTACATTAAAAGTATAATTCCTTTTCTTGAGAGTTCTTTTGCTATTTCTGGTGTCAGTTGATCCATACCAGGCGCTTTTTTGACATTTAAAAGCTTTATTTCTTCTTTGACTTCCTTTGGGGTAAATATTTGGATCGGTTGAATATTCTCTGGAGCGATAATGATATCCTGTTCTGTTTCTAGATCAGGTTGATTGTTATATGGTGCTCAGGTGTTTTGCAAACAATTTTGCTTTTTCGGCATCACTGCGTGCTCATTGTCCTGTGATAAACCCATTTTAATTTCGCAGAGGTGGTACAGGTGTTTTAGGTTTCTTTATCGATTTTATTGGCCTCCATATACTGTTGCCGAATCTATTTAGACCCGTTAGGTATTCTTGAAATGATTGATCTTTTAGGTCTTTAAGTTTTGCTTTAAGTTTGTTACTAGCCCGATTGAATGCTGTTTTGTCGGTAGGCGCATGGCTCCTTTGCCATTTTGCCCTTGCTTTCCGTTTTTCAGCTATAAGTTGTTTCAGTTCTATAGGAACGTTCTTCGATGGCTGTTGTACATCATTCTGCGGTGTGGCACTTTGAACTGCTTGTTTAAGAATATTTGTTAGATCTGTAAGAGCTTCATCGATTTGCTGAGGAGTTTTAAGGCTGATATTGAGTTTTACTGTTTGTTCTACTTTGGCTCTATAGCTTTCCCATCTGTTGTGTAGTTTGGGTGTGGTGTAGTTATTTATGGCAAACATACTGACACTTGCGATTATCGGTGTATGGTCCGATGAGAGATCAAGGCTTGGGATTACGTGCAGGTGTGAAGCGGAGATTCCATTTGTGACAAAAAAGTCCAGAAGATCTGGAATCTTATTCGGGTCTGTGGGCTAGTAGGTAAGGGTCCCAGTTGATAAGTAAGAATAATGCTGTTCTGATAATGTTTTATAGAGTTCTCTGCCTTTTTGAGTTATCAATCGAGATCCCCAATGTGTGTGTTTACTATTATAGTCTCCACCTGCGATATATTTAGATCCCAGTGTTAGGAAGAATTCAGAAAAATTGTGTTTTTTAATATTGTGTCGAGGTGAACAGTATACTGATGCTACTGTTAATTTATATTGTGACATTTTTACTTAAATTGCTGTACCCTGCAAGTGTTCTCTGTCAAATTTTGGAAGTTTGTAGTGACTAATACTATTTTTAATGAGAATTGCCCTACCAGCGTGAGCGTTGTTATCTGGATGATTGTTGCAATACAGTTTATAATGAGTTATGTTAAAATAAGATCTATTCGTGAAATGTGTTTCACTGATTAAGAAGACATTAACTGAATTGTTGTCGAGGAACAGTTTGATTTCATCTTTATGTTGTTGAGCGCCATTGGCATTCCATATTGCTATTCTTAAAAACTTAGCTATTGTGAATTTTGCTTATGAGCGTTGATAGCATGTTTAAACCATACTATTTTGCTGGATTAATTGGTTAAACATTGATTTGAATTCTTATAAAATTTATTTAATGTTATTACTGATGGATCTTGTGTGACTTGTGGGTTCTGGGTTGCACTTCGTGTTTGATTTGCATATGTGGTGTTTTGTCGTACTTGTCCTGGTGTTTGTATAGTAGGGACTGGATAGCTAATTGGTGTGCGATTAGGTACTGTTTGGGTTGATTGGATGTTATTCGCATTTTGAGAATTTAGGAGTCTGTGATAAAATTAACATCCTTATAATTCGCAGTGTGCGGACCTTCACATAAGGCACATTTTATAGGAGTATCTTTGTGTTTCTTGCAGCTGGCAGTGCTGTGTGGATTACCACACTTCACACAAACAAATAGTCTGCCACAATACGTTTTAGTGTGTCCATACTGCTGACATCTCGTACATTGTATTAAACCCTTGGCTCTTCTCGGTGGTTCTACTTGTACTATACTGTTTAGGATTTTATCAATCTTGAAAACATCCTTATTATTGCTTGATGGTTCCAAATCAACGAAAAATAGATTTAATAGTAACTTTGTTGTTTTTTGTCTGGAATTGATTATATTTCATACCTTGTGTCCATTTGCAGTTAGTTCTTCTTTACTTCCGCTGATAACAACTGTATGATGAAGGTGTTTTATGGGAACTCTTAAGCCCGATCTTCTTTAGGTTGATAGGTATGATGTATAATTTTGTGGTCCCTCATATGCTTGACCAGTTTTCGGTAAGTGTCTAGAGTATTACAGGTAATTTTTACTGAATTATTTGCCACGCTTTTTGTGGTATATTGTTCATTTTCTACAATATCTTGTAATGCTTTCACCATTTCGGGAAAATTTACTACATCATATACAAAAATAGGCAGTGGTTTTGAAATTTTTGAAATAGCGGTGTCAGGGTTGTTCGTCTACGTGTGTATTGTATTCGTCATCACTAGTAGAAAACATTCTATATAAAATTTGGTTATTATTGTGGCTGTTTATTGACGTGTTCATTTGTGTATGTTGTGGCAAATAATAATTGTTGGTGTCCATCACAACTGGTTGACTCATTTGTTGGGTTGTGTACATTTGATTAATTTGTTGATTAATAAAAGGCGGAGCGGACTGGGTAATACAAGACATTCCCGGTTGGCTGTAAAACATACCTAGTTCGTTAAATGCCGGCAACATTTTCTTGTTGGTTTTATTTAATGAATTTGAACACTGCGGTATTTTATCACTACGTTACACTGCAGTTTAAGCCGATATTGTTGTTATCCCATTTCCTTATCGAAAAACGAATGCGACACTTTCACACGTCCGTTCTCGATAACGGTTGGAAACGAACTCTTAAAAAAATAATTGAGTACTTGCGTTCACTCGAACAAGGGGTAACAATGGCGGTCATTTAAGGCGCGATGTTTACTGCATCAAAAATGGTGCGCGACGACCAGGCAGAGAGAGCAAACTGATGAGAGCCTTAATCTCTCATTTTGCAAGCCGTGCTCGTTCGTGTTAGAGCCCTACAATTATTATTTACGTTATGATGGAGCAACCAATATTAAATTTTGTAAAAAAGGAGTCAAAACTTCGGCCGCTATCAATAGAATGTTTTGGAAGAGTATAGTGAAACCTTTGAATCGCGCTTTTATGAGTTGAGCCTTGGACCTTTCAACAAGACTCCGCACACGCCTTGGCTGAGCAAGAATATGCCTCATTTTCTAACAGTAGAGGACGGCCTTCTGGTATCCCAGATCTCAATCTATTAGATTGAAAATAATGGACAATCTTAGAGGGGATAGTTTGTTCAAAAAGATTCCCTAATGTTGATTCTTTTAAGCAAGCCCTGAGGGCTTCAGTCAATACTTTTCCGATAGATATGGTACTACGTGCCATAGACGAGTCTGGGGCGCATTACAGCTTATGTGGAGGCTAAGGGTGGCCAGTTTCTGTTGTAATTATATTTACCAATAACCATTTTAGTGATAATCCTGAACATATTATGAAAAAATTAGTTAATAGTTTTAGTTTGTCATTCTAATCAGCGTGTAACAGTACATCTGCGCACACTACATGTATTAAGTATTAAAAAGAATGCATGAATTTTCATATCTTCGTTTCAGTTTTCAGTAACTTAGTAGTATATTAAAGTAAAACTCTTTAAGAATCGAAGGTAAATACTTATTTCAACTGAAAATTGCAAATTTGAATCATTCACTTGAGATTAAAATTTAGTTGTCTCTCTCTATCTTTGTATTCTGTAGAGAAGTTCCTGAAACGATTTTCATTTGACTCATCCGTTTGGTTGGCGATTATTTTCTTGGTCTGCTACCTTTTATTTTTCCGTGTACTATTAATTTTTCCAGGTTACCTTCTTCGAATTATGTGTCCAAAGTTCTATCCATCACTGCTATATAGAAGAGGATCTATTATTGATCCTTGTTTCGTTCACTACGGATATATTTGTTCTTTTTGTCTAAGATATCCAAAGCATGCTCTTCCAACACATCTCGAACACATCAATACAGGGATACTTTTATTGCATACAACTCCACTCCATAGAGGAAGATTAACAATACAAGCGTTCTAAGTTTAATGTTTGTTTGGCTTTCCATCTTGTCATTGCATCTCGTTCAATTGAGTTCCCCTATTAGGTTTCCTCTTCCCAATATATTTTCCCTGTCGATCATCATAACTCTGGTTATGGTGCATCACCTAATATATGTAAAAAAAGTTTCGCATTTTTGTTCCAGTAAAGCCTTGAGTAAATGTGGTGAAGCACCTTTCGGATGCATGTAATCTGCTCAAAAAACCTTCACAACAATTTAATTCGGCCGCCCCGGCAATTTGCTGGAAAATTGAAGCAAAGAGGTTTAAGCGCCCCCGAGCCCCAATTTTCCTCTGCCAAAGCAAACAGGTAGCGCTTTCCCCGGATCGTCGGCAGCGATGTGATAGTGAGCCGTGCAGCGCTCTCCGGCGCAATTATGCGCCTTTGAATCGGCATCGATCTCCATATTAAAGTTCATCGGGGACGCGAGCTCCGCCGTGTGCGAATTAAATCCGTCCAGACAGATGATGCCCTTCAGGTGGGGGCGGGGAGCGGGAGCGTCGGAAGATGTTGAAGATGGGCCGGAGCCGGGTTCGTCGACCCTCTATTGATCGACCCATTACACTTGCTTAGTTCCTCGCCCGTGCGACCCAGTGCGGTTTTCCGCGGGACCAGCCGGCATCGATTCGCGATCGGCCCCGGACGCGCCACGCGCGGATTTTTCTTCCGTACGGCCACGCAACCCATTCATACCGGATACACGTGAATGAAGGCGCTGTAAAACATTGATGAGTGCAAACATAAGTCGGTTTACGCCCGGCGCGCACCATCCTGAGCAAACGCCGCGCTTATTAAATTATGCCGGGCCAGATTAGCGCGCAGTGGAAATTCGCCGTGTGCTCGTGCGCTTAATCGGGTGGAACTGGGTGTACTACGGCAGCCACAACAGGTCACTGCAAGCTCCATAATTAGATCACAGCGATATGTTGCACTGAAAATTTGCGCCAGGTAAAGCGACCCTTTCAGCCTGCAGGTTTCGCCGAACAAGGAAAACTAGCGGGGAGCAAGTTTTCGACTATTGCGCTAAATACGGCAAATTAATTTCGAAGATTTTTAATTAATTTCATTACCGCCCTACATTCTTCATTACAAACGAGTGGGCTATTCAGAAAAGGCTTTATAATTGCTTAATTCCACAGCATTTCTACCCTTTCGAGTGTAATGCGAGGGCAAGGTTGGCTGCGTTAGTCGTTTAAATATTTCTCAGTGTTAAGTAAATTGCCTTGATTTTCCCTCAGTTAACTCACCCCTCCTTAATTTTGGGACTTTCTTCTATTTACGTTTTTTAACCATTCTTTATATTCATTTGTTATTGCTTTATCTCATAGACCTTTTTTTATACCGTTTTGTAGTATTGATTTTGAATCAGGCGGCATTTTTTGTTTTGAAGTTGACAGACCTATTCTTATCATTTTTGTTATCCATTATCACTCCGATTAATTTAGTGTTGCTCATTTTCTAATATATCAGTGGGACTGCAGTTACCCTCAATAGAGAACGTTGCCGTAATATGATATTCAATCGGTTGTGGCCTACCTTTGAAGATATGGAGATTGCCGATCTCTGGTTTCAGCAAGATGGAGCGACCTGCCACGCTTCGCGCGAGACGAAAAATTCCCGCAACGAGTGATTCTTTTGCACGGCGGCCAGAAATAGTCGGCAAGGCCCTGGATCTTACACCCTGCAATTTTTTCTTATGGGGCTTTGTGAAATTACAGGTGTGCGCTAACAAACCACGCACAATTCTGGAATTGAGGGCAGAAATCATACGCGTGGTTGGAGCTATCGGGCCAGACATCTGCGAGAGAGTTGTCAGTAATTTTGAGGAACGCGTAAATGTAGGCAGGGTGAATGAGAGTGAACATATGATCGTGTTTCATACGTAAATGGGAGATTTTACTGATTGAAAGTATGTTAAATAAAACTACTTTCATAAAAATTTAAGCAATTTGTTGAATTTGTAAATTTGATACCCTTTATTATTACATTTAACGGTTATATAGGGTCCGCCAATTTGGACGTAGGAAGGTAAATGCTTATTGAAACTACAGTACTTATTGTTTAATCAAGTAGGGTGTTTTATTTGAAACAAAAATTATATTACCACGACTGGCTTTACAGGCGTCGATACGATGGTCGAAATTTTCGATGACGTTTTTACATAGAGTCGCTTTAATGGCATTTATCTCGGCAATTATGTTGTTCTTGAGGTCTTGTATGGTGGCAGGTTTATTGACGTAGACTTTACAATACAGATATCGCCACAAAAAATCTAAATGTGTCAAATAGCACGAACGAGCAGGTCAATTGACATTTCCATTTCTCGAAATTAAACGTTCACCGAACTTCGACTGCAATAACTCGATATTCGCACGTGTTGTGTGGCATGTTGCACCGGCTTGTTGAAAATAAACATCACTTATGTCAGTTTGATTAAGTTTCTGGAAGAAATAGTTATTAATCATGCCGCGGTATCGCTCAGCATTCACAGTAACCGCATTTTCAAACCTCATTTTCAAAAAAAAAAATAGTTCATTGATACCTTTTGACCAAAGAACACACCAAACAATCATTTCTGATATTCTCTTGGGTTCTCCTTGGCTCAAATGCGACAATTTTGTTTGTTTGCCATTTACTTCAATGTGAATCTATTGCACGATGTTGGAGGAGCCAATCAGAGAAGACACCTCGATTGAAACAGTCAATCGGTTTGAGTTATTGAGTCAATTGGTTCTTGTAAGCAAATAAATTTAAATTTTTGTGCATAATAAGGCGTAAACTACTCTCCGAAATGCCCAACTTTATGACATCGACGAGTAATTAAAAGTTTTGGATCCTCTTTCACACTCTCTATCACCGTAGCGATATTTGCCGGTGTGCGAACACTTTTGGGCCGTTCACTGTTCAACAGAACCAGCGCACCAAACGACGGATGATGGTCTCATTCGGACGGTTATGACGACCGAAATAATCGGGGAGAGCTCGATAGATATTTTTTATTTTTCACCATTTTTGTAGTGTTCTTTAATCACTTTAACGCGGTCTTCAATAGAATATGACTCCATAGGACGCTGAGTTGACAAAAAAGCATATGGCGTCTATGTCAAATTGACGTTTACTTTCCTGCGTTCCTAGTGGTCGACTCTTTAATAAGAATAAGGGACAAATTAAATATTTTTATTTTTAAAGTCTCCATTAAAAACTACACAGTTAGTACAACAATTTTTTCAAGCCGATGAAAAATTTTTTTAAGGTTGAAAAATTGCATCCTTATTGAAAGAAAATTTTATCATTAAGCCAAATTTTGAGATTAAAGAACAGAAAGAAATTACTCGGAGCTAAATCTGAAAAACGGAAGATACAAAAAATTGGTTTAAACCCCAATTTGTTTAAATGTCATTGCAATGGTAAAAGTTGTGAGTTTTTGATTTAGTTTTCCTTTCAAACGATCCTGGTATTGCTTTCCCCGTCTACAAATAGTTCAGGATGCCCTCTTTGACATTCCAAAGAACTGTGGCCACCACCTTTTCCGATAAGAAGATCTTTTTCTTTACCTTTTGTGGATCACTGATTTGATTACTACTTCGTCTTTGGTATGTAGTAGTAAATGTATATTTCGTTTACAGTAACAAATCGTTTCAATAAATCTTGAGATTGTGATTAAACATTGTCAAATAATGTTTTTGTTCGAACCACCGTCCACCCAGTTTTTCATTCGTTTAACTAATATTTCTACAATGTCGATAAACTTCTATACTATTATTTGCTAGTCTTCATTTTTGACTTCATTCATTTATTCAAAATAAATAGTCTTCAATGATGGTACATAATCTCTATCTACTTTGTCAAATTCCACCATCATCTGGATAGTTTTCAACTTTTTTATATTAAAGTGCTATTTCACCGTACCTGTTTTTTAGAAGTTCCTGCAGTGTTCACTTAGAACACCTGTAGAATGAAACCATTCATTAGTTCCAATCAAATTTTGCTTGGTTATTTGTGAAGACTGCACTACGGTGTATGAGAACATTAAGCGGTGTTTTCTTTAGATGCCATTTTAAAAACCTAACAGCGAATAATAAATTAAAATGGTATATATGAAAATGTGAAGCGAATAATTTAATAAATATAATTTTTTGAATTAAAAATGAACAAAAGATAATAAATACGTTAGCTAATAAATCTTTGCCAGATAAGGTTGTTGATAAAAGTTCGATGAGTTGATTAGTTTTTACCTCTTTTAACGACAATACTTCGGCAACACAAAATACACCCATTCTGACACCACACTAATAAGTATTTCAAGAAGGCAAGTCAACACAAACAATTCGCATGTGAACTGGTAGCCCTAATTGTACACAGGAGACTTAAAAAGTATCCCAAAGGAGAAAACTAACAAATCACGACCATTTGACAGAGCAAACAAAATCCGGAGAAGCTAGAGATGGGAGAAATTAAGATGCCACAAGAAATAAGACAAAAATATCGAGAATGGCGTTTCTAAACTTAGAAAAGAAACTTTGTAGATAAATGAAAATATCAACAAAATGAAACAGAAAAAATAAAATATCTGAAAAAGAAGAAAAATAAAAGAAAAAAGTAATTGATATCAGAAAGTGAAAATAACATTTAAAAAATAGGGAAAATTAGGATTCACAACAATCCAATAATTTAGAGAACATAAATAAATAGTGACAATAGCAGGAAAATAAAAAAAAGCTTTTACAAATATATTGTATATAAAAACTAAAGTAAATAAAGTCGGCTAAATAGAACAGATAATGGAAGAGAATGAATGGGTAGACAAAGCACAAATATCAAAGCAAAAAGGAGATTTAGAAAATAATCCAAACTTTGTCGAGGATAAGGAATAATAAAGATGAAAAGAATAAAGAATTAGAAAAAAGGAACATCGAAACTAAACAAATAACGAAGAATAAACAGGACAAAGACAAAATAAATGAAGAACGGGAGGACTCTCTGGTTAATGACTTCATCCCTCCCTTTAAATTTCTACATCACTAAAGCCAACAAAAAGCAAATAAAACAACAAAGGATGCTTGGAATGAACAAACGTATGACGTTAGACATCTATTCTAATTTAAGTAATTAATTAAATGTATATACTAATGATCCAAATTTGTTGTTACAGTCCAGAAAAAACGGAAATGAGGAAACAATAAGAGTAGTAGCCATTATTAAATAAAGAATGAAGAGTAAACCTAATAAATTTGAAATATTTATCCGATAAGACGTCCTGTGCCACACTCGGACAATGTTGGCAGAGGGCGGACAAAAATATAGTATTCAACAAGAATGATAGGAAATACTTCAATAACAAATAAATAAAGTAACTGCAATGAAAAAAGTATAGAAACTAGAAACAACAACGAACAAAGACTAGTCGAAACTCCTTTAGAAAACAACTTGATGATTCGTAAAACATTATTTGTTAAAAATAACGGATAGACCACAAATGAAAAGAATGTCTTCTAGACGCACGAAGTAGAAGATCAGCAGCCGTAAGGAGCGATCACTACTTCTTAGTAGGGAAAGTCGGGATGAGAATATGCACAATGAGAAAAACAGGAAAACATAGGAAACTAAAAGTTGTAATTTATAAAAACTGTATAGTGAAAAAATCCAAAAAGAGTGCAAGAAGAACAAGAAGAGGATAGAATAAAAAGAAAATATAAAAAAAGCAAAACGTGGATAATGATAAAGAAAAAAAGTAGAAGCTCTTGAATGAATCTGAAAGTCCAATATAAAGAAGGTGCTAAGATAAAGTAAAGAAGTTTAAAAAACAAAGGACTCTGTGCTGAAAATATGGCTAATAAGCTCGGAAACGAAGCAGCAAAAAAACAACACGAGGAAGTTATATAAAATCTGTTCCATCAAAAGAAGATATAATAACAATAGTATGCCAAGACTGCTAATAAGCATAGAAGACCAATTAAAACAATGGAAAGAACTTAAACAATATGTGGGAAATAACATATAATAATAGATGACATTCGAGCTATTGAAACTACAACAGACATGTTAACACTACTGTTAAAAGATATTTGGATAAAATAGGTACCTAAACAATAGAAAACTGGTATGTTAATAAAGATACATAAAAAGAAAGAAAAAGTAAAAATTGGAGAGGTGTTAAATATATATGTACCATTAATAAGATTCATTCGTATACATTATACATCAAAGAATAAACTCTAACAAAGATTAAAAAAAACAAGGAAGAGGAAAATCTTGTATAGACATATATTAAGCAACGCGCTTGGCGACTTTGAATTTGCGGATGATACATGTTTTAAATCAAAAACTGTAAAGGATATAAAAAGCATGCTTAACAAATTAGAAAAAGAACGAATAAGAATAGGACTAGTAAATGTGACTACAACAAAAGAAAGGAAAAGATAAACCGGTCCTATTACTATAATAGCAAAACCTAGTTAATAACCAAAAAACATAAAAAAAGACACAAAAGATGCCTTAGAAAAATAATAAAAGTTTTTTAGCCCAATACCGCTACTAACGAAGAATTATTGGAGCTAACCAATCAAGAACCAGTACGAAGCATAATATTGAAATGAAAGTGAAATTGGATTGGGCATACGTGCATTTAAATGGGTAGCAACGGGACAAGGGAACAAAAAATCACAAATAATATAGAGGAGAAGAACAGAAGAACACCACAAGAAAACTGAAGGAAATTATTAATTCACTTTAATTATCAAACCACCCTTTTAGATTTCTTTTAGATTTAATTTGATGCATCAGTCGTTTTTCTTCAAAATCATATTATGTAAGTCTTTCTTTTCTTGTATTTCTTTTTTTCAAGGAAATTCCTTTAATTATTGACTGGCTTGCGGTATAGAATAATTTTTCTTCCCATTTATTTTCTTGGTAAATTATATTTAATTCTTTTTTAGTAATTCAGTGTTTTTTAAATTACTGCTGTTATTTATTTTACAAACTATTCTTCTCATCTTTTTCTCTGTTATAAAATTTTATCGCCATTTGTGTTTTTGATTATTTGTTTTATTTCGCCTTCTCGTTTTGGTCGTCACATTTTTCCTTATCATACTACCCGTTTTCGTCATTTCACGTCAATGTTTCCTATAAAATTTATATCCTTAACGAATCTTTTGCATAAATCGTCATCTTGCTCTTCATTTTAGTGTTATACATTTTTTCTCTGCCGTCTCATTGTAGCGTTCTTTGTATTATCAGTTTTTGGCATCTTACTCCACTTTATTTTGTTTTCATTTTCATGTTATTTGATTTATGTTGTACTCTTTATCATGTCCTATTTTCTATTTAATTAGTTAATAGATACACTAAAAGAGGCTCAAAAATGAGAGAGAAATACGGTGGATATCAAACTAATGTTATCAATGTATCACAACAAGAGGGAAAAATTAAACAGAAGCTTTCCATACACAAAATTAACGGAAGACAATAAAGAGATTAAAAATTAGCGTTTATATGAAGAGACGAAAGAGAGGAATGACAATGGTTACAGGAGGCCAGAAGTGGTTAACTAGGTAGAAGAAAGATTAAGAAAAAGCGAATTATTTCAAATACATTTAGATGTTCATTCTAACTATTTGTTTTACGTTAAAATGGCTATTTTTATGTATATTTTATGGGTGTTCTAATTTTTTAGATCATATGTTTTGTTGCATCAGTATACTTAGAATTATTTATTTTTACTTGTACTGGTTTAATCTTCTTTAACAGATATCTTTTTCTGTTTATTGTGTTTTAATAACCCATATCAGCACATGTCAGCATTCAAATAGATCGTATTTTTAAATAAATTCCTTGTCACCTGTTATAATACCCTCAAAAGTTGCTTATAAAAATTGTGCGCGACAAAATCTGAACTAAGAAAAATGAACTGAAAACAATATCAAATTGTCCATGCCAATTATATTCTAGAACTTTCGTCATAACAGTTCCAGGACTGATTTTTTAATTCTTTACCTTTGTATTCAATCCCAAAATTTGGTCTTATTTAGTCACCTGATATGTGTTTTGAATAGACATGGCCTGGAAAGTGTTTCCATATAAACTCATTGGGTGGGGAAGCTGTACTTAGCAATTTATTGTTCGGTTTCGCTTATAGCCAGAGAAAAAAGTTGGTGATATCAGTTCCAGCTGCTCCACCATACCCCCATTTGATTTTTTTCTATTGGTCTGTGTAAAATTGCTGCTGAAAGGGAAACGTTATGAAGATATTGCAACAATCCAAATCATGTATTTGCTTGCTTCTATGATCCCTCGAAAATGGTGGAAGCTGTGCATAAATGGTCGAGGCGACTACTTCAGCAAATCCTGGAACCAGGTTTCTATTTGAGATTGGATCAATGTAATTTTTGATCACAAAGCTTTTGTTTGAGAATATATTATCAACCTCAACTAACATGTTGGTAGAGCGGACTGTTAAACACCCAGCAAAAGTGCATCTTGGGACTGCTTCTCAAAACTAGGTTTCGGAACATTGCATATGTTTACGTACAACCTAAATGTTCCGAAAATGTTTATAAAAAATATTTGTTACCAACTGCCGAACGTTGGTTCATTATCCTGCAGGATAACGACCCCAAACAACGGCAAGATTTGTATAGAGCCGAAAAACCAGTCTGGCATCGTTACACTTGACTGGTTGTCGCAGTCGCCCGATGCAAATCCGATTGAGAATGTGTGGGCATACGAAGCCCAAGCTTCGCGGAAAAGTGTTCACTTTGAAGCAGTTAACACGAGAAATTTGTTGCATTTTGAGGTCCTTGCCGGATGAATACGGCATCATTTTGGTCGAAAGTATGCCTCGAAGATGCCAGATAATTATCGACACCGGTGGGAACTGGACACATTATTGATACCATAGCATCTTTGTTCTGATGGAGCACAACGTTCCCATGTATTTGAAAATGTTTTTAAATAATTTTTTCTCTAAATTAACCCGACCACGCTTATTTAACTGGCTGGATCCTTGTAATAAATTAGTTTTTAATATCTATGAAAATGCCAACAATAGAATAAAGGGCATCTGATTCACAGGTGAAAACGTTTAATGAATTTAATGAATAAAGTTGGATCTGGATTTATCTGTTCTGATTTTATCGTTTACAATCCTTAATTGCTGCACGAGCGTTTAACCAGCTCAACGTTTTGAGTTGCAATATAGTAGATAAACCTAAATATAGCCAGTATAGCGAAACGAGACTTCCAGAAAGGGCTTTATGTAGGGATTAATATGCAGTAATGCACTCTTTGCATAAATTTCCATGCGTTTAGCATCGGTATGGCTGCTCAAAGACCTGAACTGTTTGTAACTTTTAAATTTATGCCCAGGCAAAAGGCACGCAATGCAGCCCGTCGAACGATTTTATTGTAATTGTTATGCAAACGTTACATTTGGACGTATTGCATTTTCCGATACTTACGTTTCGACTAGTGACTAGTGAACGATGTAGCACGCACAAATGCATCGAATGCAATTTATCATTCCCGAGCGTCTGGGAAATAATAAAACCGTGCTGGCACTTAAGCGTCTATTTTCTGTCCTACATTCTAAATGGTCGCGTAAAGCGTAGAGTACACTTAACAATTTTACTACATCTAACAGGAAAAACAACTTAGGATTTATTGCTTTATTTTTTCCGTAAATGTTTTGCGTTATACATTAAATTTTTTATACAGAAAAGCGTGGTTATACAATTTCTGCGAGGCTTTCTTCAAGTGGATGATCGCGCAAGCTTGGGAATGTTCGCGCAAACTTACAGGAAAGCTCGTTTTATGGGATTCTCAGATAAGCGCGGTTATGAAAGCTTCGCTGCAAAATCTACGTTATGCTTAAACCCGACATCAAGTCAGGTGCAAGGTATATTTGTAGAGAAAGCTGCGGGAAATTGCTGGATTTTATGCGAAAAACAATAAAGCTCGCCGTGCAGGGCTCGAAAGTGTATCAGCAGACATTGTGTATACACTATAAGCGGAGATATTAAGTTTTTCTGCTGTCAGTAGCGAAGCCGGGTTGCAGATCCAAATGCAAAAAAATAATTATTTATACACAAACTGTTTTTTTTTTGTTTACCAAAGAAGGTTTCTCTGTAACCATACAATTGAAAGGGTCACGGTAGTCATGGGGGCTTCGATCTTTAAAATTAGCTTATTACGAGTCATCTAATTGAAATTTTAAGCATGAGGAGCAAAACATAAACTCAGACAAATAGATTGGGCAAACGGGGAGAATAGCTGAGGACTTTGTGGGTCAAAATTTGATGAATGGTGGTAGTTTTCGATCAGTCAGCGCGGAACAAAACGGAAAGAGACCTTTCGTTAGTTGAAATAATCACATGAAATTCCCCTGTCATTATTTTACAAGTTACATTTGGTTTTCTATATTCACTCTTCCTTAAAACAAGGAGCAAATTGTAAACGAGTGTACAAGAGGAACGCTTATTCTCTACGTTTCTTTAGCATCACAAAGAAATGTTAAGGGTTGGTATTGTTAACTTGGACCTTTTAAATGAGCTAGCTAAGATTCTAGTATGGAACGTACACCCGGAAAGTAACGGGACTGATTTTATTAGTCCCAACAGAGGGGTCGGGGTGAAGTCTTCGGCCCTAACGCTTGGTGGGCTGTATCAGGTAAACGGTCCCATCCAGCTCATTTGCCGTTGAGCCTTTGCATAGTGCGGATCGCTTGCGAAGTGTTTGATGGTAGCGCCATGAGTCAAAAGGCAAAGCAGTGTGGATCAAAAAGTCCGCAACTGAGACATTTACTAAGGCAGTGAAAGCCTGTGAGAAGGACGCTTTAACGAAAGCGCAAGTGTCTAGGCGGCACAAAGCGTTCAGAGAAGGTTAAGTCATCGAGAATGAGAATCTCGCACTTCGGACAATGTGGATAAGCTCAAAGTGGTTTTGGACAGATGTTTGAATGTTAGATTGATGGTAGATAAAGTAGGGATTACAAATTAATGAAATTACAAATGCGAAAAGTTTGTGTTAAATTTGTTCCCGAGGTTTTGATCTACGAACAATTTTCTGTAAGCTTCTGGACTGTGTGAGAAGTAAACTTGATTTTTTAAATTTTGTGATGAAACGTGAGCTTTTGGCTACGATCCAAGAACAAAAAGACAATTCTGAGTAGCACACTATAGTCTTCTCGATCAAAAAAGGCTCAAATGAGCAAATAAAATTTTTGGTTTTTAAGGCGTTGTTCATAAGGAACTCATATCATCCGGATAGGCGGTCAACGCTGCATTTTACGTGAAAATGCTTAAACGACTGAAAAAGTTGCGCGCATCTGCTGCTCGATGGTCGCCAATACCTAGGTTCTTCACTATAACAATACTGCGGGCTAGGCGTCGCTGCTTGTGAGAGAGTTTCTAGCGAAACAAACCGTGGCAAAGCTGCCCCAATCTTTCTACAGCTCGGATCTGACCTCGTTCGACTCCTTTTTACTTTTCCGGTTCAAATACAGCTTGAATGAACACCATTTTGAGACTTAAAAATATGCAAGCTGCTGCGACGAGTGTTCTGAAAGAGATTTCAGTTCAAGACGTCCAGACGCCCGATTTTACTCGGAAGGAAACTTATACTTGTTTGCGACTGAATGATTACACTTTTAATTTATTAGAAGTCCAAAAGCAAAACATTTGAAAGATTAGAATTATACCTTGAAAAATCGTTTATCTCAAGTATCACGAAAATTAATAACAATAATCTAAAAGTACATCTAAAAAATCGACGCTTGTAGACGATTTCAACAAATAAAAAAATTGGAGTTAATAAAAGAAAGATGATCTATTGAAAAATATTAAGTGTATATAAACGTATCTTCAATTAAATAAAACTTCTGAAATCAGCCTGATTACTTTCCGAATCCAACTGGTATATTGTATATTAACAAGATTAAACTGAATTTTCAAACTTTAAAACGTTCGTTGTTCTGCTTCGAAGTGTAATTGAATAGACAATTTATGGGGTTGTTCATTTCCCATTTTATATGCGGTAGCTCGTACAAAGCAACCCAATATTTTACTTCCTACAGCTTCTTATCTTTGGTTACAGTTCCTAAACAAAGCATCAATCATTTTGGAGCGGAAACTTCTTTCGCGCCAGCACTTTGGTAAGATAAAAAATTATGGTGTCTGTTTTCAGTAGTCGCATTTTAACGGCGGTTGAGAAGATTATTCGATTTATTTGTATGGAAGTTTTAAATTAGAAGCTAATTAAGAAAGGCACTCATACTAGGACTAATTATTTATTTCCACGGGCCGCAAACTGTGCGCAACTCCAAATTCCGCCTGTCCAATCCTCGTAAGCTTAAATACCTCCGCGTTCGATTTGGAATCCTCTCGACTTGCTATTGACGCGCCGAGCAGATTACTGAACCTCCTCTCGCAACGCGCATTAAACTTTTTGGATATCTGTCCTGCCCGGCTTCCAGTAGTCAACTATTGTACTGCTCCATCTTAAGACCGTTCTGTTGCAGAACCATAATGACCTATTTGTGTTAAAGGCTGCGAAGAAATTGCTATACAATTTTGAGTTGCACTTGTGCTAATTGTAGAAGTAAAAATAAATCGTAGATTACTCTTGATTAGGTAGAGTGTATGCTTTGCCAATGGTAAAATAACTCATAGAAACGAAGGAATTTGTTGACGTCGTTCGTCTCCGAGAACGGGTAAAAAAAGTCGATTGTCTTTATTTTTTTTTAGAGCTTTCAATATTTCTTTCCATGGGGGCTATTTGCTAACGCACATAATTTGCACATTCGCCGCCTAATAAAACAGCATAGAACTTTCTGCAAAGTTTTATTAATCTCGAAGTGTCTATGCAACTTAGGTTTCTTGACACTCAAATCCAGTACCATCAATTTTCTTTAAAGTTATTCGTTTAACTTCAAATAATCCTATTGTGCAAAATAAACCCCTATCACTGGGAGCAATATATTGATTCCTTACCATTGCGGTCTCGCTACTCTAACACCATCTTTAATTCCCACTCAAGCTACTCTTCTTGCTATGCTAAATACCGATCTGCAGACCTTTATCCTTAGTTGCAATTGATTTCCATAGGTCTTTAGTAATAAAAATCTGCTACCATCTTTAACTATTTTATTTTTTTATTTAAACTTTCTACACACCCTTCTATATTCCCCTCCAACTCTTTTCTAAAACCCCCCAAAGTACTTTCCAGCGTGTATCTTAAATTTTCTTCAGATTTTGAGAAAGTTCTTCCATATTCATTTTAAATTCTTCTTCAAAACTCCCGGAATGTCATTTTCGGCTTATATTTATTTTTCCCTTATACTTCTGCATTTACTTTTATTTCTTGCAATTCTCCTTCCAACTTTCTGGACTGTTCTATGTCTACCTTTGCTTCTTTTAATTCTCCAATCACATTTCTGTGATATTCTTTTGTATTTGTTTGCAATTATTCTCTTAAGATTTTGATTTCTTTCGTATTTAGTTTTATTCTCGTTTCCGATCATTCTTCTGTGTTTGCCTGTACTTTTCTACTTAAAGGTCTAGAACAGCTTTCAAACTTCTTTAAGTTTTTGGTCTATTCTAATTGTAGTATACACAATTCTTGTAATTTTACTCTCATTTTTTGTAATTCTTCTTCTCTTCAATCTCTCATGTTTCCGGATTGTTATCCCATTCTAATTTTACCTCAGTTTTGTATTGGTGCATCTGTATCTATTGTTTTAAATAGGTCCGTTACTTGTGACTTGCACTAGCATGGTAATTTATTTGAATAGGTGTTCGAATTACGATAAATTCAACTTCTGGCGTGTCATAACGAACTTGATTTATAGGTTTGTTTCTACCCAACAATTATTTCGCAATTTACAAGCATTATCTTTACAGCAGATTGTTACAGCACTAGTTGATATGCTTTCCGACACATTTCGAACACTACGCTTAAATAGCTTCACGCCTGATCTGGATCCTTGCGATTCTGCACCGGTGGGCCGGTGAAATTACTGAAACCTTCATTTGCATTGCACCTAAAACTTTCCATTGCGCCTGTCTGCATCCTTTTCAAAAAGGCCTAACTTCTAAGAGTTGACCGTTACAGTAATAAATAATCACTTTCAATATCATCACAAAATTTTAGATTATCAAACAATAATTTGAGACATTAAGTCATGGAGGATTTTCGCTTATAATAGGAAGTATAAGATAAAAATATTAAATATTTTTAATTTTTACTATACTGATAAAAATGGTAAGACGGCCATAAAAGCTAATACAAGAAATAAGAAAATACATAATTGATTTGTCTGCTTTTCGTATTTGACTATTTAAGTTGATTTGCATTTAAAAGGTATACTCAAAAACTTTAGAAAGAAGACTGAGAGAAGAAACAGAAAGACAGCTAGAGGAAGAGTAAGCAGTATATAGAGAGGGACAGCAGACACAGCACCATATTTGTACATTAAGAATGACTATAGAAAAGATGATAGACAGAGGAAGGAATTTATACCTGGCCTTCAATGAACAAAGCCGCTTTCGACACTGTGCCTAGAAAACAGATATGAAAAGTACCAGAACAACTAAAAGTAAATGAGAAGGTGAGAAGAGTAATAGAGAATGTATATAAAGAAGTAAAAGAAATAGTGAGACTAGGGGGAGAACAGATGAAAGAATTCAGTATAAAAGAAGGGATCAAGTAAGGTGATAGTCTCAACACACTGCTATTCATCCTAGTTATGAACACGGTAATAAAAAATAGCAAGCAGAGAACCAGAAAGTTAAAGATAGGTAATTAGAACATGGAGTCTGTGGAAATCCAAAACATGGTCTACACAGATGATATTGTAGACTTAGCAGGAAGTAGAGAACAACTACAGGCAGCAGTGAACGTATGGAAAGGGGAGATAGAAGCAGTAGGACTAAAAATCAACATCGGCAAAAGAAAAAAGATCATATATAGAAGCAACAACACCAACCAGCACAAATAATTTTAAAAGATAATACAGACATAGAAGAAATACAAAAATATGAGTATCTGGAAACAATAATTTCAAATGGCGGAATAATAGACAGCGAAATATTAAATATGGAGAACAAAGCAAGTCAATTATACTACGCTGTAAACAAAAACATAATAGGAAAAAGAGAGATAAGGACAGAAACAAAGTTACACTTATATAAAACAGCATATGCTCCAATTTTGACCTATGGGGCAGAAAACTGGACTATGCTAGACAAGCACAAATCCAAGATAACTATGGGGGAAATAAAGTACCTAAGGAAAGTAGCGGGGAAAACAAAAAGAGATAAATTAAGAAATACAACGTTTACAGACCAACTGCAACAAATACCGCAAGTAACCACAATAGAAAATAAACGGTAAAAATGGTATGAAGACGAATTCTAGAAGCAAGAATAGAAGGTGGATGACCAAGCGGTAGGCCAAGTAAAATGTGGACAGACAACATCCAAGAAGTGGCAGAAAGAAACGGAAAAACGATGGGGAAAGTAAACAAATTGACAGTAGACAGAAACAATGATAGGAAATGTATAGAGGCATCCGACGCCATTTAGGCAGAGAGGGAAAAGAGAAAAAGGAACAAGAAATTGATTTAAAATATTTAAATATGAGCAGTGGATAGAAATCGTTTTAAATTTGGACACTGAAGGTCATTACCTAAGATTCTATAGTATCCAATACTTCCGCGAAACTCTCACCCGCTCAGCATACTAACTTCTGTTCAATGTATAAGGTTAGATATAAAATTTTGACCTTATATTACAAAATTTAAGAACATTGTTTATAAATTATGAAATAAGGTATTGTAATTGATAGTAATTTAGTTTTATAAATGTTTGTTGCTACATAAACAAGCAAATGATTTAATACTGAAATATGGGAATATTTTCCAAACATCCCATATGATCAGAACTTTTCATCTACAAAATTTAATCCATCTGCCATTAGGTGAGAAGAAAATCAAAGACATTAATTCATCACCATTATGACTATTCTTTATGGGAATTAACCAAAGTAATTATATGTTGTCACTAGGAGCAAAGAAAGACATTTAGAAATTTTTTAAATGTAATCCAACGTTCATTTGAATAAATGCAAACGGCCCAGTTTGAATATATTTTATACTTTTTTGTAATGATTATTTTTCTCATAAGAAATTAGACAAGTGGTAATAAAATAAGGCTATTAATGAGTTGTCGAGTGTAGAATTATTAATTATGGTCTTCGGTTATAAGAGGTTGCACTTTCCTCTCCTTTGTTTTATCCATTTATAGATTTTTCTAATTGTTGGTCCGATAATCGCTTGTTTTTACTCATTTTCTTGTAAACTTTCTTTCATAAAATTATATCGCTGCGATGAAATTTGACATGGTGGCTGAAAGCGAACTAACTAATATGGGACAAATAGTGAAAAACCAAATGTTCCTTCAAAGTTAAATGTAAAAAGAGAGGGTCGTAAGAAACAGGCAATTTAGATGCAAGGTTTAATTTCTGGTCACATTCAGTTAACTTCGCTTTTCCCCAAAATTGGAGAAAAAACTTTATGTAGACCAAAAGAAAGTGTTTTGTAATGATACTTTCGCCTCCTTTCTCTGTTTCCAATCTTCTGTGCCGTGTAATTTTTCCATTTTGTTTAAATGAAAGCAATTGTTTTTTATGTAACATCCTATTCTACTGTTGGAGTGTTTTGCATTTACCTTTGTATGTTACATCTTTAATTATTCTTTATCATTTCATTAAATTCCAATATTGGCAATTTTGATAGCTTATTCATCTAAAAACAGTTTTTTGAGGTTAAGTACATTTTAGTTACATTATCTTGCATATTTTATTCTGTACAACACATGTGTAATATGCAAACTTATTTTTGTTTCTTTTCATGGTAGTTCATACATTATGAACATTTAAATTTAAAAATACGAAATATTCTATCTCTACAGAGGGCTTTATAGCAACATGCGACAACTTTTATTTAATTATTTATACGCAAATGCCAAGTTTGTGAACTTGTGGGTATTTTCGGTCTGAGGCATTTTCCCTTGTAATAAACCGATTTGAATACTTCAGTAGTCAGTAATTTTAGAATATTTGTAATTACTCTTCCTACAAAACTTTCCGAGAATGCTTTTTGCGTTTCATTTAGAAAAATGTTGTTTTGATTGTTCATTTCAATTTCTATATAGTCATTTTAATAAAATTGACTCTAGTCCTTCGTTGTAAATTAGCGAGGTAATATTTGTTAAAGTATAAAGTATAATCGGAAGTTACTTTTACATTTTTTGGTATTTCCATTAATGGAAGTATTCTTTTTCCTGTCATACAGCCAACTACCGTATTTTCTTTCTCTGTTTAGTAGTAGTGTTCTAGATAAAAGTGTGTGCCATAGCCAGTCATTATAAATTCACATTTCTGTCCTGCCAAATGAGATTTATAAAGCTTTTTTGTATTGCTCTTTTTTATAGTGTTATGTTTAATTATCCATTTTTTATTATTTACAGTTTATAATACAAATTTATATATGCATTGTTGTTTCCTTTTCCAGATAATCACGTAGTAGACTTTCATGTTCTTCTTTATTTTATTTAGAACTCCTCAAAATGTTAGCGGTACAAGTTTTTGTGCAATCTAAGATCTCCTCCATTTTCCCATTCTTCTCTAAACTCTTCTTTCATCAGGTGGTATCAGATAATAATATTGTCTTTGGTCAGTTTTAAAAAGTCTTTACTATTTTGATATGAACACAGTTTTCCATAAAAATGTTTCTAGATCCCTTTCTCTGTTTAATCTGCTGCATCAATCTTATATATTATATATACAAGCAGAAGTATCTATAGTTTTGCAACGGAAAGACTACGTTCAGATTTTGACCAATTACAATAACTCTCTTCTTGAGAAACTCGTTATCCACCTCTTCTTTCTCTTAAAATGCCACCTCTATCCGTGATAATTCTAAGCTTTGTCATTCCGAAAACAGAAATTAAATTTTTTCATTTACAAACCCTGAATTTTTTATTTCATTTCTTGACCAGGCCCGTGGCATGTTGCATGTATAACAAATAAGAAATGGCTCAACTCTAAATCTCTTTTATCTTTTACCTTTTAAATCTTCCATCCCAAGCTTGTTACATTTTCTCGTGTACTTTTCTTCTCTGCTTCCACTCTCAACAGTGTTATTGATTCTTCTACTCCACATTCACCAAACAATTTTTGGGCACCAACGACTACGTGTTGCACACAATCGTCAAACGTTGCTTACAGTGAACTCTTTTCGCTGCTTGAATATACCAGTTTTCACTCTTGAAATTTAATATCTGGTTTTGTCCCTAACCCAATACGAAACCATGTGCCCTGTGATTTTCGTCAAAAAGCGGATATAACCGTTTTTTTTCGGGAGTTCCTCTTGAATTGCTTTGTTTCCGGAACCTCTAGTGTTCCGTTTTCTCAATTTAATTTTATTTTTCTGTGAAAAATACTCACTTTGGAAAGCACTTTCGAGGCTCTCACCCAGAATCTTAATTAGTAAACTTCAACTAAAAAGTTTCCATGACAAATATGACAAATCAACGAAAGCTGTTAAATGCACGACCAATACCTAGAAAATTTTGTCAAATAGAAAAATGTGATGATATGTCAGTAAAAACCCTCTGTACCCCTTTCTTTTATTATTCTGTTTTCATGCTACTGATGTTAAGGAACTTCTACTACTTATTACTAGTTGGCGAGTGATTACCTTAAACAAAAATTTGCAAACCGGCGGTGTTAACTGTTTTAAGGAGATTTAGAGAACAGAAGACATGAGATAGCAGTACAATTCGGCAATTAGCACATTTAAAAAAGAATTTTAATTTTTTCATTCGAGATGTGCCAAAAAGGTTCAAATTCCATCACTTTATATCTAAGAAGTAAAAAAAACATATCAAACATAAAGCATTAGAGATACACTATCTGATTATAGTAAAAAACAAAATGCAATGGCTAAACCCGCGGTTGCAAGCTCAATTTCTAAACGTATGGTAATTAATAATAAAACATTTAGGTAAATAGACTCTTATGGCAGAAACTTTAGACAGCTACAAGTAAGAAAAGTGCAACAGAAGAATTTAAGAGAAAAATAAAGTCCAAATCTCTAAAAAAGTGTTTAGTATCACAATTTACTATGTGGACTCAAAAATTAAAATGTCAGTTGGTATATCATCTCTGTTACATGATCTTTCCAGAAAGATATTTGTCTTTTATAAGACACTATCACTTTAAAAAATTACAATCAACATTGGAGAAGACAATAAAATACGATGAACCTTAACAACATGATATTATTTTTAATCTGCGTCCATTTCTTTGTCCAAAGACTAATCATACATAATATTTCTTTATTTGCTGTTCCTTCTTGTGATACCTATATACATTTTGCATCTGCATCTATTGACTAGATATTTTAGTTTTCTTAAAATATGTACACACTTATCAAAATAAGTTTTAAATTGCACTTTAGACCTTAGAAATCATCTATTAGTAACAATCCTTTTATCTAAAATGTTACACATAAAAATAAGTATTCCGTTTCAAAAGAAGCAATAATTGTGTAAATTGTTAGCAATCTTAGACCCTTATAAACTCTTGTAAAACTGTATGATCATGCAGATCAATTACAAACATTTAGAAGGCCGTGAAAGTGGTAGCAGTTTTTCTTTATTGGCCACATATTTGTCGTAGTAGCCCCCAATTGCTCTTGCCAATAATCAGGTCTAACAAAAACAGCACATCATTATAGAATAATTACAAAAATCTTGAGTAAAAAACCTAAACAATACTCCCTCCAAAATAGATTGAATACTTCCAATAGATTTAACCTGGACTGTCTTACCCTAACATAATTAGCAAACCAAATCATTATTCTTACAATGCTGTACAAAGATCAAACATCATTCAAGTTCACCAACCAACCAACAATAAGAAATGCCCAAAAAATGTAACAATCGGATTGCTTGAACAAGTGGCAATCATGTTGAATCTTCTTATATTTGTTCTCACAACAACCAAATAATAAATAAGTTTTTACAGCTATTCTTGTGATGTATTAATAGCCTGTTAGAAACTAAGGAAGAAATAACATTTTTATAGATCAGAATTACTTCAGTTACATATAGTAAATTGAGAACAGTTTAAGAACTTCTACAGTACATTTAGACGATAATATATTTGAGAAGACGACTATTACGCCGAATACACCAAATACACCAAATGAGGATTCATAGTTTTTTAACTTTAAAAAGACCAATTTGAAACAACAGAATGCCTGAATTTGTTAACTTCCAAATCACACAAAGAATTTTACCCTAGCAAAATCATGTTTTAACTTGGCAACTGATTTTTCTCCTGTCTAGTAGCGGCAAAATAATTAAAGAACTAAAATTAAGTAATAAACATACGAATTTGGGTGTGTTTAAATACGAGGACAACTTTGAGCCAACTCTTGAGCATTTCCATAATGTGACTCAACGGACTTACTGGAACTCGTGGTACAAGCAGCATCTTCTACAACTTATGATTGCCCTGTATTCATTAAGCATTCAAAAATTTTGAAGACAATGTTATAGTCTTAGAACTTTTCATTTTTCAATACCTAAACATGGACGCCAAAAAAAAACTCCTTAAAATGAATAAAAATGTCTTACTTACTCACCGAAGTTACTGATTAATTACCCTGGATGGCAATAAAAAAGATAAAACCATTGAAAGAGCTTCTTTACATATTAGGATACCCCATGAAGAAGATGATCTTATACAAAAATTAGATGCATCCTATTAATTTGAATAGCCAGCCTAACGTTTTAAATCGTTTAATGTACAAGAAGTCACAAATACCTTAAATCTAAAGAAAATCCTTGGTTATGACCTCACCACCGACAAAATTTTGAAAAAACTACCCAAGATTGAAATAAGTGGCACAAATCCAGAAAAATCTTATAACTAAATTCTCATAGATCATTTAGCCTCTTATCGATTGTACCTAAAATGTTCTAGAAGTTTTTATTGAAGTGACTACTTTTAACCCCTGAACATGAGTAACTAATACCTAACCATTAGTTTGGCTTCGGGCAATTTCAATCCACACTAAAATAAACCCATGGAGTAGTGCAAAAGATTCATGGAACCTTTGAAACCAAATAATATTTTAGACCCGAGTCTTTTATAGGAAGGTTGATTGGTTCTCAATACAAATTACGCATTCTTGAACGACTATTGTACCTTTACATACTACAGTTAATTGAATTATAAAAACCAACAGCAACAACAACAACAATACTGTAGTTCCAGTTTCGGATAGTAATCTCAAAATTGCCTCACATATATTACAGACAAATCTGACTTTCACCAAAAATTGGTTAGAAAAATGCAGAACAAAGACAAACGAAACCGAATTAGTCTACCTAATTTCTACAACACTGAGAGAAATTGTCCTCCGGTTTATGTAAACAACAGGCACGTACTAGATTAATTTAGTGCAAATACATTTTTCCAAAACGTAAACAATAAGAATGACCTTATCCAAAATGTACTAATTACTGAGTCGGAAATTCCAATTCAGTTCAGATAACAAGCTACTGGTCTATAAAGTAATTCTAATTCCAATTTAAATCTATGAAATTCAGTTCCAAAGAACAACTTCTAATATTATATAATAAAATATCAAAATACTGGAGTGTTTTCAGCTGAAAGTGCTGTGCGTGTTAGAGAATGTGCAATAGTTCGCACCAAATACTGTTGTGTTAATAAACCAAATGCCAATCACCAAAGAAAACATTTTAAAACGGAGAGTTCGACTTTATAATTGTCCAAATGATTTAATAGTGATCATTGACAAATAATTCAATAACTGAATTTTCAATATTAATGTAGTTGGTTCAATTTGATGTGATGACAGTTTAAACAGTTGGATAAATACCTTGTTAAATGGGCATCAAACATAAACCGATTTAGGAGTAAAATCCCTCAAGGTACGTGCCACTAGAGGGTATCCTCTAGCCCCTTATTTGGAACTTGGTGGGAAATAATCTCTTAGTAAGATTTAATAATAAGAGGTACTATGCTCAAAGTTATGCAAATGACATAGTTATCCTAATCAGGCGTAAAGATCCGAACGTAATTGCGGAACTAATGCAAAGAGCATTAGATACTACTGAAAATTTCTTCACCCGAAGAAGAAAGTTCAGGCAATTTTATAACCTTACAATCTTCGGTGAGAGTATTCAGGAAGTTCAAAAAGTTAAGTATCTAGAAATTATTCTAGATACTAAATTAAACTAGAACACGCATATAGACAACTTTACAAATAAAGCAAAAATAGTCCTGTGGTACTACACCACGGTTGTCAGATCATGCTTAGCCAAAATTAGAACGGAGAATAGCTGTCACTAAGCTAACTAGGATACAAAGACTAGCATGTTTGTGCATTTCTGGAAGCCCTTCTAAGCCTAATCCTCTTGGATATATATTTAAAGGAAAAACCCTGGATTGGTGCCTATAAAATGAAATCCACCGGGTACTGGCATATGCCTCATGATAATTGTGGTTACAAACGAATACAGAAGGTACTTGAATGTAATTCCATACTAAGCATAGGTTCTTATCATACTTCCTAAACATTATTTTGACAAACCGTTTACCTCATCTTACCTAGCAAGCGAGATAAGACGGTTCCTGCAAGGTGTAAGATCAGAAGAAAACATACGTTTATCATAACGCCTCAGTTTTTCAAGCTGAAATATTTGCGATAATACGATGCATACAGGAGAATATAAGACGCGGTTATATCCAACATCGCATTGGTGGTCTAACAGATAACCAAGCAGCTTTAAAAGCGCTGGAATCACCTTACATAAAAACTGACGAAGGAATGTCTATCTCATTTGGTAATTCTATTTTAGAATAATGTTCAACTTATATTGGTTCCAAGCCACATTGGTGTGGCACAGACTGGGGAAAGAACTAATTAGTAAACCTTCTAGCAACTTGTAACAGGTCACTGACATCTGAGAAAATATCGCATAGCATGGGTATATACAGGGTGACACACTCTCTAAGTTATATAATAAAGAGGGAGAAACAGCTTCCCACATAATCTTCAACTGTTTAGTACTATATTGCAGAAGACTCTGTGGGGTAACTCTCAGTGGATTAACAGATACACACGAGAATCTCGTAAATAATTTATTGCGACTCCTAGAAGAAGCAGGGCTTTCTTACGAGATTTAGGGGGAGCACAAAAGACCATAGAGTCCAAATATTGAGTAAAGCTGGCAACCTAATCACCAACCCTTTAAAAAAAGGTTCAGTTTACAGGTTTGTTATATTAAAGACACAATGAAGTATGCAATAATTATAACCAAACAACTTTAGGGAGGTAGCTCTGTAGCTCAAAGAGGATTAAAAAAATGTACATTTTGGGAGCAGAAAACAGATTTCAGCAGCCCACACCGGAACTCGGAAGTGCACACAATAAATCCGGAGCTCCAATCTTCTTATCTCGGCTCGATATAAATCTAAAACCAAATCTCCAGGTTGTCAGCGCAGCTGCGCGGGCGAAACTTCGTAATAAAATTCTCATCTCACTTATGGCGCGAATAAAAGCAACTTTTAATGGCATCGCGGAGAAAGGGGTAGGCAAGTGGAATTTGATAAGCCAGCTCGAGCCGTTCGCTTAAGGTGTCCGCGGGGAGGCATAAATTTCTAGGAGTGCGTTTTGACTTAAAATCGCACCAAATGCTAAACTCGCTCCGGGAGCCGGGCTTGCGTGCGGCTTAGCCGAGCAACTGCCGAATTTGCCAATGGAATGGGGAAGGCGGAAAGCTCAGGCGCTTTAGCTTTTTTACGTGCCGGCGCTGATTAATATTAGGAGAATGATAGCTGTTCGTTTTATTAAAACGATTAATTTAATTTTTTGATGATATTACAAATTTTGCCACATAAAAAAATTGACACTACATGATGGCACAAAGAACAGCGGAAATTTTCAAATTTCCTTTTTTAATATTCCAAAAAGGTCATTAATTTTAATAATAAAATTTGTTCGCTTTGTCTTTACAAAGTAAACAACGTAATTGTTAAATTCTTTTATAAATTTTTATTATTATCGTCCTAACCACGCCTTTAAAGCCATATCGCGACTGCTTTTAAAGCTATAAATACGCTAAACGCCAGTAATATTAAATTGGCTTTCGTGTTCGCTATGGTAATTTATTCAAAGTTGATAAAAGACGCCTTTCAAGACACGACAAAAATGAATAATTGAAAACCATACATATTGATTCAGTTTTTGCTTATACCAACTTTTTTGTAATAAACAGCGCAGAAACGTTTATTGTGCGTGTTGAAAAGAGAAAATATAAGCTTACCAGAAAAGTAAATAAAAGTACATATTGCATATAGTTAGTTACTTGTAATAAAATACCTACTTCCAAACGAAGGTAATTTTACTTATGGAAAAGTAAAAATAGTTTAGTGCTTCCCCTTGAAACTCCAATTGCACGATATCTATTGCGGAAACTAACAAGAACATGTATTTATTATTGGAAACTTTTTTGCTGTTTTTTAAAATATTCTTCCTGACAATCAATGCATTGTTACATACACTGGAACACATTTTGTTACCATTTTTGACGTGAAAACATCTATAAATTCGGTAAAAAGACTGTCATTTTAAAATTATGAATGACATCAAAAGGGTCGAGTTTGAAACGACTAATACTGAACGAAGCACAACGTGGAGAACAGCGTTCGACAGAGAAAAGTTGAAAGCGATAAGCAAACCAGACGAAATTACTACCCCCCCACCCCCGGACGACGCAAGGGAGAGGAGGATATAGTCGGGTAACTAAACGACTAGTGACTAGTAAACGCCGAGTGGTCTTAGAAAGTACGTGTCATCGTTTGAAGCGTGGTTTGAGAAAAATAAATGACCGTTTGTGTAGAATCAAGTACTGCGGAAAATGTCGCAGTACATGAAAAGAAAGTGGAAGCAGAATCAGCGTAACACAGGTCGAATTAAAGCGAATCCGATCAAAAATGCGATGAAGTGTCGGCGCTATCGATAGACAGAGAAAAAGCCATGCAGGGAAATAAAATTGGCACAATCATCGACGACCGGCATCAAAATTTCGGCGCGTCAACTTTGGTAGAACCTAGTGGTGGTGGTGGGTGGTGGGTGGTGGGGATTTACAGTAATGTCACAGCCTCTAATAGGCGAAGACTATTGGTTTAATTGGCCAAAGCGACGTTTTTATGGAAACTTTATGTATGTAGTCCCGAATACTACCCACTCAAGATTTTATTCCATAGCGAAACGTAGGTTTTGTACGAATCATTAGTAGTCTAAGTATCCGGAAGAACTACCACTCATGTTGTATTTCAATAAACTACCACTATTGATTATTGATCTAGCAAGGAAACATCTCGCCCTGTTTTGTCATCATGTCTACGGAAAGAAAAATAAACCTGCTACCTATAAAACTTGATTAGAATCAACAATATATGAAAAAGAAGCAAATTAAAGGTGGATAGGAATCATTTAAAGTGGTAGCAAAAGTTTAAAAGAAAATAAAATACCATCCAACTTATAGAGGAAGCAAATTGGTAACTACTTTAAAATACCACCTTTATCAAAACATGATGATTTAGTATAAACCCCAAGTTACAAAGCTGTTTTAGAGAATTGCTAGACACAAGGCGCAAGATAAGTATAGACCGTACTTTTATTGAACTCTTGCGAAAAGAATAAAACATTTTTAGAGAAGAAACAAATCAGTTAGCTTTCTCACTTTGAACAACTCCAACAAGCCAGAAAAGATTCCCCTTGCTTTTGATGTCACTCCCAAGAACCAAGGTGTAAGTGCAAATGACTTACTTCTTCAAGGTAAAAATGCTACTATTTATTTTGGTGCGATTATAAAGAAGGTATGCTGCATTCGGCACTGATATCACCGACATGTTTCATTGAATCAAAATATGTGATGATCTACTAATTCAGCTATTGTCATTCCATGGAATGAGACGGGATGAAACACGGGATGTCAATAAAAAATTGCAATTCTGGAAGCGTTTTAAGCAAGGTTCTTCAATTCTACACGGACGGTTAATTAAATACAACAGATATTGAGGATGAAGTACTGCATTTTGTTGAGGATACTGCTGACGTGAACAATGCAAGAAACTTCATTATCCAAAGTAATACTTAAAAAAATTTCTTCTTATGTGCGAGAGGAGGAATTAAAAGAAGTAAATTTATGAGAAATAGGTATTTCAATAGAAAGATCGCTAGAAATTTTAGTAGGAATCGAAGATTTGGAGTCAAAAATCGTCCACGCAGTTTGTTCTTCACGTGTGGAAACAAAAAAAAATCGTAAGGGGCCAAATCAGGACTGCACGGTAGATGACCCATCAATTCTCGACTTTTTTAGTGCTCAAAAAGGCAGCTGTTTGCGTCCATGTGTGTGAGCTCGCATTTCCATGGTAGAGAATCATCCGGCGTCCCGCGCTGGTTTTTCTTATTTTTCCGAAGACTTCTGGCAAACAAACGGTTGCGCACCATTCCGGATTGACCTTTTTACGATCCTCTAAAACCACTGTTGTTGCAACATGTCCAGTTTTTCCAAAAAAAAAAAAAATAGGCGGCCATTTGATTTGAAGTGCTTGGAGGGCGAACAACTTTTGTTGGGTTTGGCTCATCATGGAAGACCCATACGAGTGGATGCTACTTCAAACTCATACGCATAAATCCAAGATTTGTTTGTCACCTGTGACAATATTGTAAACGGCATTTGAAGTACCGCGATTGTATTTCTTCACCATTTATTTCGATCAATTGACACGAGCTTGTTTTTGAGCGATCGTTAACTTATGCGGAACCCAACGCGCACACAGCTTTTTCGCTATTGAATGTTAGTGCAATATCGAATGCCTAAGGATGTCTAAATTTCACGATGAGTCATGTGACGATCTTGTTTTATCAGTTCGAGCATGGCATCGATGTTTGTTGGCACCAAAGCGGATTTTGCACGGTCTTCTTTAAATTCAGCCACCAGCAAACTACGATCACGATTAAATTCCTTAAATTAACGATATACAGTGGCTCTGCGTGGGGCTTTATCACCACTGAGTTGATCGACGTATTTTTGTTGAGATAATCCACGTCAAAAGTCGTAAAAATCATCGTACGAAAATGTTCACGGGTTAATTTGATTTCTCGGTCGAGAGGAGATTTTTAACTTTATGACAATAAAAGCATCTATATGACAAAATAGATATCAAGCAACCTACGTAGCGCAAACTAAAATGCGTACCTAGTGCGTGTCTGAAATATACTATGTTATATATACTGTAAGTAGTAAGTTCAACGTGGTGATGATGAAAATCAACCCACAAAAGGAA
This sequence comes from Sinelater perroti, assembly GCA_036346155.1. Classification (NCBI taxonomy): domain Eukaryota; kingdom Metazoa; phylum Arthropoda; class Insecta; order Coleoptera; family Elateridae; genus Sinelater; species Sinelater perroti. The sequence goes on along the minus strand of JARFIY010000254.1, from coordinate 15,856,888 downwards.
AGGTACTGGGTCATTAGTGCAGTGTTACTAATGTAATTGAGGACAAAATGAAAGACCATTAATACATGACCTGGTTTCTTTGATTGGGAGTATAATTGAAGGGAAGAAATGACTGCATCAGACGCCCCTATGAGGTTATATTAGCTGTGACTAGGGAAACGCACTGTCTGGCAGTAGGATTACGTAGTTCAAAGATGACAAAGATTGCAGTTGCCACCCTGTAGCGCACCGAGAGATCACGGTTTAATAATCCAGGATGTGGATGAGACATTAATAAACGAAATATTTAACATGTACAGAAGAGTAGTGAATAAAGAAACGTCAATAAAAAGATGTTCAACTGATCGTAAAGCTTTTGGAAACACTAAAAACGTGCAGATTATACGAGAGTTCCACTCTTTGTGAACATCGTCTCAATTACATATTTCGTTTTCATTAAAAAGCAGAAAAACATCTTAATATAGAAATAATCTAATCATGAGTACAAAGCCCATTTTCATTTAAAAGGGTTCTACTAAACTCAAAAATATGAGCTGTACATTCCACCAGCAGGCATTATATCAGCTGAAATTTAGTGTATGGTCTGGGATAACGTCCAAAAATGTTATTATCACGCTTCATTTGCCTTTAAATGCAGACGGTACTACTCAGCAACATATAACGATGGATTTTTTTGAGACCAGGTGTCGATAATCGTACTCATATGTGGTCGTGGAAAGATGAAACTACGACTAATTATGAACACGTGATTTCAAAAAAACATTTTTTCTAGAACAAGTCCACAATATTCTTGGTATTCAATGGCAACATACGAGAAAAACTTCGAATCCAGTAAACGTAAAAATAAAAAACTAAATTTAGTACTAAAATGAAAAATAAAGAAGTTCCTCAGCTTTATACTTTACCTTAACCATTTTACTCGTAACTTTATTCTGAATAAATGAAAATGGTAGATAATATTCATCATTTAAGCTTAATACAAAACAACATTTTTATAATTATAATTGATGATTTGAAACACATATTCCACTGAAATTTTTCGGTGAGGTATATAGCACCCTGTTGGTATTGAAATTATTCCACAGCTGTAATCAAATTGTAATTTATAATACGCATGGAACAAAAAAAGCATGTAAGCTACGCAAATCGTTTTCATATTTTTTTGCCTGCCTTGAAGCATATCTGGCGCATTGACTTCTTTATTTTTCATCGGGAATGTGGTCATCTTTAATTAGTTGCAGTTCCCATGTAGTTGAACAATGTTAATGTATTTTTGTTATAAGTTTTTTTAATAAAATTACTCGAGGCAACGGTAACAAATATAATTTTTATTTTCTTGGTAAATAATCCACCAGTTTGCCTCTGCTATCTATCCCCCAATAACTTGTCAAAAATCTCCTCTACCATATTTTTGGCCATTTTGATCTGACAGGTTAACTTTTATTATTTCATTTTCTTTTCTTTATTTCACTTTATACTAGGGCATTCTAATAACCAAATTTTTCTATTTATTTCCATACGTTTGTTGTTGCAATGTAACAATTATTGGAACTATAACATCTTTGGGATCTTTCTATCTTACAGCGATAATTTTAAAATTGTTAGTTTAAAATTCAAATTCACCCTTCCCCAGACGGTTGCTGGAGTGATGTATATTTGCTCGGTTCACAAAAGTTTTCTCAGTGTATTTCGAATATAATATTAGGACCTTGATTTTCTCAGTCAATTTTAGAAAACGTCGCTTTCTAAGTGTGAGACCTTCGTCCTTGTTGTCCAACTCCTTCTTGCAAAAATATTTGTCATATTCGTATGTAACCACAGTTTACATCAGGTTGCTCACACATTTTTACGCTGTCTTTAATACAAGCAAATATTATTTAAGATTTGTTCAGGATTTGAACTTAATCATAGACTTATCGATATTTTAATAATGATTCTCACTTCCTGCTTTTCGAACAGTTGTTTTGCCTATAATAATGCTTCTTGAATGTCATATATTTTAGATATGCCATCTTGCTTCTTAAGGAGTTGAAATATAATTGAAGTAAAGTATTTTATTAATTGCAATTTCTGGTATTTTTTATATGATATTACTAATAATATATTAATAGATATCATAATTTCTTCCGGGTCAATTTTAAAAATGCTTTATTTCTTCTTCCATGCTTTTTAGAAATACAACGTGTATAAAGAGACTTACAAAACCAATTACAAAATTTAATCTATTTTATCTGATGATCTATTAATGCTTATACAGAAAACAACAGTAGATAAAATATAGTGGACCAAAACATACTTACAATATTCGACCATATGATTTCTTGAAAAGAAATGGCGTTTGATCTTACAAATTAGGTTATTTTCATCACTTTCCAAAGTTTTAGTTCTTATAAACATACAACACACATCAGCAGTTGAATCTTTGGACCAACTATGTCAAAATTGCTACTATCATAAGATATACCGTTTACATCTTCATCGGCAATACATTGAAACTTTTTTGGTAATTTATTATTTTGTAAAAACACTAAATATGTAGATATTACATTAAAGAATATATTGCACTAAAAATCCATTTACTGTAACGTGTATTGTTCACTTATAAAAAGCATCTATATTACACACATGAAATCAGTTAATGAATTTACATCGGGAACACAAATAAGGAACAATAATTTGATGTTAGGAGTTCAAAAACTGCAGAGTCGGACAAAAACCTTGTTAAAAGTATGCTATGTTACGACAGTTTTAACACCATTGGGATTATCATACCCTTATTTCGAGACCCGTCCTATGGGCCGATGATCTAGAACTGAAATATTCTAATTCTTCAGCAGATTCGCTAAATCCTTTTCAGAACTACTTAAAAGGAAGTCATAAAAAAAGCGGAAAACATTTTAATTGCGCCTTTTCTAGTACCATGCAGTTAGTTGATTGATTTCAGACTGTCTAAGCTCAAAGTTCACGTTGCTTCAAAGTTGTGAAGACTTTGCCTATCATATACCGTATGAGCAATTTAATATGAATGGTATCCTAGCTCTTCAAGATGAAAGTGAATAGTTCAACAGTGCGCAAATTCTAAACTGCACCATTATACTGACGTCCCTGTATTTTATAGTGTGGTGATGAATGTGTCTGTTACTAAATTAGCAGTATTGATTTTTATTAGAAAAAATAATAATCTCTGTTACCTAATTTTGTCAATTCTGAGTTTATTTGACGCATTTCTAGTCTTAAACTATGAAAGGACAGTTGGATAGTGCTCCTGCTTTTTTGTACAATTTTGGCTACTGTTTCTTGGGGACCTTCAACAGCTTCCGCTATCGCCGTTCATTTTCTTCACTTAGAGCAATCTTGGCAGTGCTAACTATTTATAACTTCTTCTAAATTGAGTAATAACTCAAACCACAGTTGGCAAGGGTATTTTTAAGCACGTACTTTTTCTCCTTGTGAAGCACCAGGATCAGCCTAACCTATGGTAAGTTTGCGGCTGAAATCATCTATATCTTTGCATCCAACTAAAATACCAACCTGTCCATAGATGCTTAAAAATACCATTTAGCTGCAGGTAGTCTAACCTTTTTTGCAAAATTTATTTTACCAACATTTATTTAGTTTCTATCCTACTCTAACATATAAAAAATAAAAGAAATAATAGAGTAAATAACATGAGTAAAAATACAACTTAGCTCATCCTTGATTTATTCTAAATCCCTTTTGGTCGAATAAATATTGGATGTGATCACTGATTTCGACTTTTCTGGTTAAATATATCTCTCACTTTTAGTGTTACTTCTTTTAACTTATTTTCATTTTTTGTATATTAGAATATATACATTTCTTATCAGCGTGCGAGCGTATTATTACTCTGTTGGAACATTTGCCTCGTTTGACAAATAGTAATTTGTCCATTGTTCTCAATTCATACCTTATTCTTTGTCTAATTTAAAACTTTCGTTTTATCAAAACACTGGTAGTTTATATTTCAATATTTTATATGTTTATCATAATCTTTGTCCTAGTAGATGCTACTTAGTATTCTGTTAAGATTTCCTCCAATATCATTAGGTTACTTAATCAAAGTCAACCCAATCCAAGATTAAAGGAAGCGTTTGTGTTACCAAAAAGGATCAGGATCATGAACGTTTCAGTTGTACCAACCTGTTCAAAAACTTAATCCAACATCAAAATTAATCTTGTATTAAGATTGTTATATCTATTATAATTAATGGACGTAAAAAAACCTACAGAATTACTAATTAAAATTTTCCATGGTAAGTGAATTATATAATGTATGTTTGTAAATTTAAAAAAAGCCGCCACATAAATATTTAATTTATATGTCCATTAATTACGTGACATGGATATTTTAAGTAGTGAAATATTTTGCAGAAAATAGTGTTTAAATCAGAAAAATTACATTTATTAAAAAAAATAATTTTGTACAAGCCTAGAAGAATTGCGGCAGCAGCAGCGGTGGAGCAGCACGTAGACTTTCAGAAAGTTCTAGGTGCGTAGCAAAGGAAGGTCCAGTAATCTAATCAGCACCCCAACATGGAGTTTCAAATATTCTGGACGCTATGCGCGGATATTTAAGCGAAGATCGACAGTGTGGTAATCTAAGCGCGTCAAGGAACAGATCGGCTGGTGGAAATAAATAATTCGCATTGGTTGCTAACCCAGTGCAGCGATAAATGGTTACGGAGCTAGAAACTGAGTAGAAAAGCTGTCTTCAGAAACAACGGAGAAGAAAACCGTGCTTCAGGAAAGATTACAATAGACTCTGATCGACAAAGGCGAGACTTCCCAAAACTTTGATAAAATTAGCGATTTTGACAGAGGAATAGGGACTAGGGACAACAGTTCAGAAACTTGTAAAGAAACTAAAAGAAAATTTACAAAAATTGAGAATAAGTACATAGACTTATAAAAGACCAGAAACTTAATAGATGAATTTTCAAAAACGTTTTAGAGCTTCGAACAAAAAATTAATGACAGCATAAAAGAATAATCTGGAAATTTGCAAGTAGAGCTGAGAGGTAACCACAAGAAATAAAATTAAATGCAGAATTGTAAACAAATACAGCGGAATATTCAAAAGTTTGATCGGAGAATTAAAAAAAAGGTTACAAAAAGCAAAGACAAACTCAGAAAAACAATCCAGAAATTTCAATAGAGCGCTTGAATGGAAACCCAAAATATAAAGGTAAATTTAGAAGAATAATTCGGAGGTTTTAGAAAGAAAAATGTGGAAGAGTATTTAGAACGATTGAAAGAGGACTTAGAAAAGATATAGATAAAAACGGATCCTTTGTTGATAAAATCGTAGTGCAATCGTTTACAACCAGAGAAAAAGGCTTAATAATAAGTAGTTTCCATAACAGCTACAACTAGAACCGGAGTTTAATTTGGAATTCAAAATAATGCCAAAATGAAAACCTCAAAGCACAAAACTACATTGAAAAGGTTTATTGGACATAATGAGATTCCTTGAAGTCAGGAAATAGTTTTATAGAGAACGTTAGTGGCATTAAATGTAAGTTGATGTCATTATTGCAGCGTCACCTGTATAATGGGGCTTAAAGAAAACACTCTTAATTTGAAAAGTCGATGCCGAAGATTTAACGGCTGATCTATCGCGTGAGTTGTAAAGAAAACATGAAGAAATAGTACAGAAACTGTGAGATGTGTGTATCAAACACGTGGTGTGGAAAAGCACATATAAGGCAACAGCAAACAGCTTTTCTTGTTTATTGTGATTCTAATAAACCCTACACATCTAGCGACTTCTAGGCGCGTCGCAAAGGCAGGTTCCAATAATTCATTCGGAACACTGCGAAACTTTAAACGTTCTTGCTTAGAAAGGCAATTACAGTTAAACACAGCTCGCATAGAAATAAATCATTAATGATATTAGTCCGTTAACTATCCCAATGTAAAGATATTGCCTTTATACCGTGAAATAATTGTCGAGAAGCAAATAATTAATGGAGCCATCAGCTGAGATCGCTAGCGTATAATTCTGGGATGGAAGGACCAATTTTATTATTTACTGAGGGAGAACTTGGAAATTCAGAATTTATTATCAATTCCGGATTATTATGCCACTGGAAGTTTTCAAGCAACTAATGTAACATTCCTCCCAGGCCGCTTAAAACGCAAAAATGCCAGAAAATAAATTCCAGTTAAGGAAACCGCTTTTATGGTATTATTAATTTCTCTTTACCGTTCCCACAAACCTCTTTAAAAGAAGTTTTTTCCGTTAATGTCTCGGCCATTACGAATTTTTATTTGAAATTCGTGGACATCGTTGCACATCGACATACTTCTACCCATAATACATACTACAATTCTTAAGTAATCTACAAAATGCGAAAGCACTGAAAATATCTAATAACAGACACAAAGTAGGAGTCTATGAAATATATTTTTAGTCTTACAAACAGATCTTTTTTAGCCCAAAGTTTTGTGCATAGTAATTGTTGATTGGCTATTTTGTATACCCAATGCAGTTTTATTAGTTTTTAGATAGATATTAGTTTATTTTTTGTAAAATTATTTTGCCATAACAACACATAGGGGGTTGTTCTTTTTTAATCCGCACTTAAAATGTACAGGGCAAAACTAAAAATTAGGGTTGGTTGCTGTGCAGAAACTCGAAAAGTTGCGCTTATGTGTGATAACAGTTTTGAATTATGTTAATATAACTTAAACGGTACTCACCTCGGATAACCGAAAATCGGATAACCGAGACTCAATTGTAGTTTTTTAGAACATGGTGGAATTGGGCTATTAAAGTTGCAAGACATTATTCTCTATCTTATGCCACTGACTTTGTCATCATAATTTGAGGATAATGGGTCAAATCATTTGTTTACAACGGACGTAAGCTTGTTTACTGCCTGTTTTTTGAATATATTGCAGACCATTCCCATTTTAGATTTTTCAAACCAGAGATCCTTTTTTCTCATGCAGTAAAACATAAAGATCGCCTAAAATACAAAACAAGTGTGTAGATGTTCTTGGTTTACCAAAAATATTTTTAGGTCCAAAATTCTAACGAAAAATCTGTTGTCGTTCAATTTAACAATTCTGACGTAGTTGCCCGTAAGAATAACTACCGTTTTCCATTTAATTGACAATTAAAGTGTTATCTTGGTGTTATATTGTAGTATACAGGCTTAATCAAAATTAGTGGCACAGGTGCAAGTGCAACTGCTTAAACTACGAAAAACGTGGTAGTCATTCTCATCACATAAGATTTATCAATCGATATAATTTACTTCCTACTTTTTGATCTTCATACCTCAACTATACCCACCTTAAATTATCAGCATAAGCCTAATTAATCAATTTTGAACATTAATAATGAATAACGTGTATTGACACTAACCATCTTTTATGTGTTGCTGGATTTATGGCCATTTACACTGGACGAAGCGTCTACCTTGTGGGTCTCGGCTTAATGGCTCTAGTAGTTGGTTTACATAGGGTACTATTCATTCTTGATCCATTAATGACTTTTTATTGGTTTTGAAGTTATATCAAAGAGTATCAGTGACTGTTCTAAGAATCTTCAAATAGAATTTCTGGACATTAGACTTACACGAAGATTCCCCAATTCTATACTATAAATCAAGATTGGCTTGATGACTGCTTTGTAGATAGTAACCTCGTTTTCCAAAGATAACAGAGATTTCCTTCCTATAAGCTCGTATACACTTTTATCTTCAAATCCATTTTTCTCTCTTTTTTATGTGCATCTTCTACTTTTGTTTAGAGTCTAAAAGCATGCCCACATATTTCACTTCAGTTGTCCGTAGTGTGCGGTTATTTTTGAGTGCAACCGCAAGGCCTGTGGAGTGTTTCAAAGTAAATGTCATGTGGCTGGATTTTTGTGCATTGAGTCTGACTTGATTCTCAATCTTTGCAGCCCTTTTGCGATCCTATTTAATTAAATTTGAAGATAATAACTTGCGTATGTGGCTAAACTTACTGTTGTCGGAAAACATTCGAATTTGGGAATTTTTTATGCGATACGTTATTAAAGGCCTGATTGACATCAATGAATGTTGCAGAAAAATACTTTTCCCTTCTAGAGCCATTCGTATCATGTTGATTAGCCTGTGGCACACTGTACGGTGGACTATTGTTTCCTAAATCCATAATACATATAATCACTTCTTATTTCTGTGTTTTTAGTTTATTTATTAGTTTACTATAAGTTGTTCGATCAACTGAATTATTAGTCCTTTGCTACCCTTTCCTCGCTCTTCGTTTTTCCGCAACTACTTTCTTGGTTATAAGTAGAACATTCAATATATGGTGAGATCCCACTTCCACGGGCATAGGTATTATATACCACGATTTATATTGTATTATCGCTATCGCTTCAAACTAGTCCGGAGTTTTTATTCGTAAATTTGGAGTTTCACTTATACGCCTCGAATATTACTAGTCTCAATATGCTATCCTGTTGGTTGGTCTAGGCTTAGGCGATTTTATTATTACTGCTGTGCTAATTGTAGCAACTGCAAGCGAATAGTTAGAAGAGAGATCGTAATTCGTTGAGTCATTAACCAATTCCTCAGCCAAATGTTTTAATTCTATATAGCTGTTGCATTTTGCATCCTTTCATACTTCCCCCAATATAATTTTTAACAGACTATCGTGTCGTAATACTATATGTATCCTATAAAGCTATATCTTCTTTTTACTGTTCGTTTCCATGGGTTCCTATTTTGTCATTTTCTTCTCAGAACTTCTTCGTTCGTGAATTTGTTACTTTACTTTTTTATTATTCTTCAGTAACACTACATTTCCAAAGTTTCTAGTTTTCGTTTATTATATATTCCAATCGTCTAGTAAAGAAATAGAAAGCTTTTTTGTCAGTTATAGGTGTATAAATAAGTTCTCAGCTTTAGATTTCACAGGACGCAATGACATTTGGTCTTTCGAAACATCATGCGATTTGGCGTTTGATGCACATAACCTCAATAATCAGCTGCGTTCATGATGGCAATCACAAAAGAGCATATTCGATTTTCTATCCACTTCGCGTTTCATCTTAAGAAAAACGCTGCTGAAGCCACCGAAATGATTTGTGCTGCATATGGTGAGAATGCTGTAAGTCATGCAACGTGCAAAAAGTGGTACCAAAGATTTCGCGGAGGAGAGTTTAGTCTTGAAGATCAACCACGCGCTGGACGCCCTCAAACATTTGACACGGATGAGCTGCAGACGCGTTAGGCTGGGAACTTCTCCCACATGCGGCGTATAGCCCAGACATGGCCCCTTCCGATTATTATTTATTCCGGTCGTTACAGCATCACTTGGCTGATACGCACTTCAAAACAGAAGAAGTCAGAAAATGCATCGATAACTTTATCGTCTCGAAGCCGGTGAGCTTCTATCACCAGGGAATTCGCAAGCTACCCGAAAGATGGCAAAAGATCTTTGATACTTAAGCTTTTTTTGTTTGTTTTTAAATAAAACTTTAATTTTGCAGAAAAAATCTGAGAACTTAATAAATACTATTATTTATTTCTCTCCCTCTCAGTTTCCGGCTGCTATTATAATGTTGCCTAAATAGAAGAATTACTTAAGTTACTTTATTCTTTCATTTTTATTCGTCCATATTCATGTTTTCTATGAACCATTATTTTTGTTTTTGATTTATTTATCTTTATATTATATCTTTACTTTAGTATACTTTGCACTTAGTTTAAAGATTCTTTATGTTCGTTTTCACTTTCTACCAGAAATACATTATTATCTGCATAGTACAGCATCTCATCTTTTTTTGTCTTAATTATCATTCCTGCGTTAATATTAGTAGCTTCCTCTGCATTTAATTATTGCTGTTTGGTTTTTGTACATATTGTGAATTATTCTCCTCTCGTTGTACTTTACTTCTATCAATTTAGGAGTCTTAAACAGTTAAAGACAGTCCACATTATCAAAAACCTCTTCAATATCTATTCACGCAACACAAGTTTGTTTGTTTTTTTAAATTCTATTCTCTATGATTAGTCTCGTGCTAAGATGGCTTCTCTGGTTCCTAAAAGGTTATTAAAATTAAATTGATTGTCTATGAGGTTTTATCTATTTTATTTTCTATTAGACTGTAAAGTATGCAAGTGAATATTTTTGATGCCTGTAATATTAAGCTTACAGTTGGGTAATTTGCACATATATTATTGTTACCTTTTTTGGCACTGCTATCACGTTTTTCTTTGGTGTAAAGTGATGGTATTTTTCATGTTTCGTAAATTCACGATTTTTAAATCCTTCACTGCTGTATCAAACTCATTTCTTAATATTGGTTCTTATTTTCACCTTTTACTTTTCTATAACGGAGTTTTCCGTACTTGTTTATTCACAGACTTGCATATCTTTTCATCTAACTTTTATTTCGAGATTCTTTGTCTTGTGTTAATTTAAAAAGCTTTTATGCCTCTATATACTTTCTCTATGTTATTACCTCAATGTCTACCAATTTATTTGTACTTATTTTTAATGAATTGCTCTTTAGCTTTTCCAGCTTCTCGGTTTGCTCTATTTCGCAATGTTCTATATTGTTCCTGTTCTTGATCATTCTGTAGGTTTTTATACTTTCGATGTTCTTTTATAATTTCTACTATTTTCTCCATAATCTATGGTTTTATACGTTCATTTTGTCTTTTAGACCTTTCACTGTATTTAGTTTGTATTGCAGTTTATTTTAAGCTGTTCCATATGCTTCTTCCAATATTTGCCGTACTTTGCAGTATTACAGCTAGCTGCCTTTTATGCCTTACTGCTTTAAATATAAAATTGTTTTCAACATAACCAAATCGTGGTCTGCAGCTCCTGATTTGTTTTCTAAAACTCTATTTTATAATAACGAAATCAATTTGATACCTTTCTCTATTTTCCGGAATTATGTAAGCATGCCCTCTTTCTACGTAGTGCTGATGGAAAATGTTAAGCTATAACTAAATTGAGTTTGCGCAAAATTCAATTAGCCTTGTTCCCTTTCTGTTCCTTTTAGTTATTGCGCGCGTATCTACCATATACCTTTATATAATTTAGTGAAATCCCTTTGCAAATATAGAAATCGAAAAGGTCGGGAATTTTGTCTGCATCAGATGGCCAATTTTTCGGTTCTATGGTTGATAAGTGGCTACAATATTTCTTTATTAGTTTGTGCAGTCTCTCCATTTTGTGGTTGTTAATCTTGAATATACAAGCAATATGTTTAAAATTAAATTATCCTTTAGTAATAAATGTGTGACTAAGTATTTTTCTTTTGCGAGACGGTGTCTTAGAGTAGATTGGATTAGGCAACCGTTTGGCTCGTAAGAAGACAAATTAGTATTACGATACTTCATAATGTACTATAGTTCTCTTGAAGATAGCTGCTGTTTCCCCTCATAAAGTTCTATCTAGATAACCAGTATGAAAAGTAGCTTAGGAAGAAATTTTTAGGAAAGTTCCTTCGATAAACTGAGCTTTACAGCTAATAAAATCTCGATGTTTAATTGAAGGAACGTTACGACTTGATCGTTGTTGTTACCTAAATCTCACTAACGGTCCACATAGCCACTCGTAAAGCCTTTTAAGAAACAAGCACAGATATAACTGTTGTCGGTATGTTCAACATCATGCTGTTGTGATGGATAAGTTGGTTGAACATGGTTTTAAATTCATTAAGAAGCTCGTGCGGATTGCAGGTTTTTATAATTTTTTGTTGGATTATTTCCTTTGAGTGTCTGGTTATACATGACATTTTGATTTACAGAATGGGTTTTGTATGCGTTTTGACGCATGTATTTGGGCGGTTGCGACAAGTTTTACTATGTTTATAATCTTGATACTTATGCACTGCGGTATTTATATTTTGTGGAGATGGTTCTATAGTGAAAATTTTAGTTTATACATGTCTTTAGTGTATAAAATAGATTTCAAGAACATCATAAGAGGTTCTTTAGTTCTTCTGCTCCTTATATTTATAATTTGTGTCCTAATACCTATAATTCTGCTTTCGTTTCTTCAGTTGGAAGCATTTGGTGCAGATATCTTGATATTACTTGGCAGGCTTTGGTTGTTTTTATTTGATATGTGTGATATGTTATCCTATTGCATTTTAACTATACAATAAATTTCATGTATGTGTCTTGAGTACTGAAATTAATTATAACCACATTATTTGTCATACTTTTGAATTTTTCTGTTTGTCTTCCATAATATTTCTGAATTCCTCAGTCATGTTGGGATAATTTGCAACATCTTTAAAAATTGGAGGTGATCTGCGCATTTTATTATCATTATTTTTCGAGCTTTCCTTATTAACGTCATCTTCATATATTTCAGTTAAATATAAAAATCAAATTGGGGGCCAATTTGGCCCGTCTTTTCAGAATGAGAATTTTTCATTTTAATGATCTTATTGTTCGTCCCCGTTCTCGGTGACCATAGCTTCCTTTTGCGTATCGGACTAAAATTCAGTTGGGCCTGCTGACGTGCCTACTTATCGTAAGGCAGAATACCTCTGGGACTGAGCGCCCGGGTACGCCTCCAGGACTAGCCGCGACGCTATCCTCCCTGTTTATGTTCTTTACGGCTCAGATGACGATTAAGTGAAGTTTACCAAGACAAATAATTAAATTACTGCAAAAATATTAATTAAATATGTTTCAGCAGCTACCACTAGGACAGTTATCAGAATAATCACTAGCAAGTGAAATGTGAGACTAACATAACAAAATCTCCTTTTTTAAATTGATATTCTTCCGTTTATCTGTATCTGTAAAGAAGATTCTGAAATACCTCACTTAATTACGAATTAAAATTTAAAGCCGCATAATGATTCGCGTAATATTAGAAACATAAACTTAAATTCAGAATTCAACATTGTCGTTGACCTTGTTTAACTTTGGGAACTACGAAGGGCTTAGAGGCATTAAACTTCGGTTGTGCGAAACTGTGCTTTTACAGTTTTTGCTGTGTGTTTGTTTTACATTGTGATGGACTTTGAAATTACAAAAGATTCAATTAATTTAAAAAAATTTAAACGTAAGCCCTATAAATGGAAATTATGCATTCAAGGATTATGAGCATTGATTGGCATAGTATTTTACAGAGAATAAAATCGGCGTTGGAAGATAAACTTCCCAAATATTCTGTTGGTTACTTTTATGGGTATCATTAAAAAATGTCAAATAGTGTAGTACAACAAACGTTTAAGTATGGATAAAATAAAAGTTTTAAGGATGACCAAATCCTTTCACCTGAAAGTTAAAATTGAAAGGAGATGACTTTAAGAAAGCCATAGGCATTTGTTGTGATTAGATAATTTGGATTTTACACAAGCAAAACCTTCGGCACAATTCAGTTGAGTCCGAAAAGTAAGCTACTGTTTGGGACGATTTAAAAGCGATTTAACGGATTTTAAGCGATACCTTGCAATCACGATCGCCGTTGCCCTTACGGTGAATTGCTTACAAAGGAGAAAAAATTATTCAATGGCACGTAAAGATAATTAGAAGGTGTCTTATGTTTAAAGATAGACGTACTAAGGTGCACGATAAGCCAAAAAGTGGCCACTCATCTGTAGTTAATAATAAAAGTGTGCAAAAAATTGCACTTGAGACGGTGGCTTATATCGCACCGTTTTATCGATGTCACTACGCTTCAAGAAGAAGGTGACTACATTCCCAAGTAGGAGAGTTTCTTGTAGAAGAAATTTCAAATCTTTAAAAACATTATGGCAAATTGCTCAGTAATATGTCGTTGAAGATGTAATACGCGTAATAAAAGTTTTGTATCTACGCGTGTCCGTCATTAATCATCACACAGTGTTTTTTCCCGAATTGCTCTCGTATTACAACATTTTTAAATAAATGAAAGGCAAGTTCAGCAACGAGTAATTTACTCGAATAATACATCCACTCATTCTCGTGTTATTGTTCAACAAAAATTGGCTGAATTAAATTTCAAAATCCTTTTACCTCCGAATTAGTCTGATTTAGCTCCCCGAATTTTCAGCTGCCCCCTAAATTAAAAACGTTTCTAACTAGTAGAAAATTTTAGATGAATAAATTTACGATTGAAGCCTCGGAAAAAACAATTATAGGAGGGAATAAAAAATCAGGTCTATTTCAGAATTCCGGTGGTTGGCCGAAAAATTTGGCTAGATACTTTATAACCGGTGGCTGCATGTACTATCAGCTGTAAAAATTTTAGGGCCCCCGCTTTACAGCCCCAGAACAGCGCAGTTAATTATAATAACTCATGGCCCGACAGCTTTGACCCGCGATGCCGCGTTAATTCCATTCCTCCGCCTATTTTTGTTTTTCAGGAGCTCGCCGGCAGCTCTTGGATTTCGTGCGGCGCGAGGCCAGCGCCGCTGCGGTCTCCCCGCATCCCCACAGGCCTCAAAATTTTTTATTGTTTACGGCGAATTGCGCAAAGTTAAGCCCATTTCATTTGAATTTCGCTTCTCTCTGCTCGTAAAGCGCGCTGCATAAAAAAGCCGTTCGGTAAATTCGGCCGGTTTTTATGCCTGCTTACTTCGCCCAGGCGTTAGCCCTGCTAATCTATTTAACAAAATTGCGTATGACTGAGCGGCGGCGCAGGGCTCGCTATTATTTTTTAATTAACAAACGTCAGCTTTTCGGTTAAATGATGATAGGGATAATTAAACTTTCGGCTGATACGGCTTGCAGGAATATATTTTCATGTTCATTACAGTTGAATTTGTCCGAGGTTTACTAATGAGCTTTTGAGCAATTTAAACAAAAATTAACATTTGTGTTGCTTGACTAACACATTGATTGCCACTTCATGAGGTTCCTGTAACATAGGGTTGGTTGTTTAATCGTTATCGATGTAATATGACCCCTAAAATTTTCCCGGAAATTTGTGTTAGTCATAATTCTTGGAAATTTTATAAGAACTAACCCATGACTCGAATTGTAAGACATACCTTTTCAGTCACATTTTAAAGAGTTATCAAGCAATGTTATTAAACTTTGTAAGTAATATCATAAGTCGAATTCCCATTAACGGATAATCCACTATGAATTTAATTATAGAACACGAATAAGCTGCTAAACCACAACTTTAAACCAGGGAGGGTATTTTCAATCAAAAACAAAGAATCTTCGCGCGTCGGCCTAAGACTGAAAAATATTCCAGGTTTTTTTTAGTGTATTTTCAGCTTTTTTAGCTGATGAAAGAACATTATAAAAAAATTTGACAAAAAACGTCATTCTTGTCATTAATCGGGGAGGATTTCGTGATGACGGAAGACAACAATCCTAAACATATTTCAAAGCTTTTCTAAAGACTATCTATCCAACCAAAAAAAATTCTTAAAATGATGACATGGCCACTACAGAGTCTAGACTTCATCCCTATAGAGTTTCTATGGGATAAACTAAACAGAACAGCAAGAAAGGAGCTTCCTACGTTCAAAAATCATTTTTAGAGTCTTCTGCTGGGTGTTAGAAGAGTTGTTCGACCTGATAAATTAAAAAAAATTAATATAAAGATTGCCAAGAATCGTAAATGCAGTATTAAATGCAAAGGATGTTTTTTATGAAACAAGTGTTTAATATCAAAGTTACACCCTATATGATGATGATGTTTATTTGTCTTCTTCGTGTTGTACAATAATGTATTGTACAATACACTTCCTTGAGCAGATGACACTACCTTGCGAGGAATAAATAAAACAACTAAGTCACTTGGACCCCCACGATTGGTTCAGTAAACGAAAAATTAAAATCAACTAGACAAATGTTACTATTAACAATCTGGAAATAGAAGTCTAAACTAAAGGAAAATACCTCAACCAAAAATTGACATCATGAAAACATGTTAAAACAAAACGCCAATTATTGAACTTAAAATTATAGCAAAAAAATCTGGTGTGAACATCACACGCCTTTCCTTATCCTATTATTATATATTATACCTGGTCCATCGTCTCGGCCCTGCGCTGCTCTCGTCCCGGAACTTGTTATTTTAAAAAAGGACGAGGCGCGATTCCATCGTCTCGGCCCTGCGTGGCTCTCGTCTAAAAATTTGTTAATTTAAAAAAGGACGAGGCGCGAGTCCAACACTCGAAAGCTGATTAAAATAAACAGTACAAGACAATAATTGACTCGTACTTAAAATTTTGCTACGTCACTGAAGGTAACCGTGCGAGCTCGGCCGCACGGCCTTCGCCATTATCGCCTGCGTGCTCCCTTCTAGCGGCCAAGCGCTCTCCCCCGCCCTCTCGCAGTCGGCCCGGTAGCTCTCCAAGCGCGCTGTGATTGGTCCGTTTAATTAATTTTTAATCGGTTATAACTTATTTATTTGACCTCGGATCAAAAAATTTTATTGTAATTTTTTGTTCGTCTCGGTCTGATCTATCCGGCAATATAAATTTCCCGAAACATTTTATGAACACCCGATATATTAAAAATCCTGAGCTTCAATTTTTTCGAGTTCCTATTTTACCAACTTTTATTTTAAATTCATGTTTAGCTCATGATAACAAATCATTTTTATTCTCATGAATTTTTTGTATCTTCAACTGTTTAGATTTTGCGACCTTGCGACCAAACGACTAGGCCGATTTTTACCAAAAGCTTCGCACTGCATCCACTACCTACAACACACACGAACCAATGGCTAAAAAACCAACTTTTTTGGTGTCCGGAGGCTATATTTCGTCCAGAAATGTAAAAAACTGGGTAGGTCAAATTTCCGCCGATTACATTACTTTCCTTATTATAGGATAAGGAAAGTAAAAATTGGACCAAAATCAAAATTATCATCACATATGTACATATGGTATTAAAGTGTGGGATTGCACTAAATTTTTACACACCAAAATCATCCAACAATTTCAAACAAAGATCTTCCACATTATGACTAAATGCAACATAATATGTCTTCGATTTAACACTTCACAATGATCTACAAATTTCGTTTGTCACGGAATAAACGTTGTACTGCTGTCGAATTCAAGGACACTAAAACAAATATATTGTGAAGATGATTATTTAGTCAACTGCAACAAGAAAATTAAAGTGGCAGTGGTCGTTGGATTTACAACCTTCAGACGAAATGAATTAAAAACAATCGTTATCGTCATCTCCCCTACGGCATCTGCATGGATGACTTCTCCACTCACGTTTGACTGATTTATCACAGTTACTTATTAATCGATGTAATATAGGGTGTAATGTAAGTGAGCAATGTGTTCAAATAAAAAGAAATAGTACACATGGTAATGTGACTTACCAAAAGCAAAATATTCTTGTGTTTATCGCACAAATTTAATGTTGGCATCAACATCATTCAATTTTTTGCTATTCAAAGAAAATTTAGCAAATAAAAAGCCAGGAAGCCGTTGAAAATGTATTACGATCTGAAACATTTTCTCTAAATGTTGGAAACTTAATAATTGCGATATATTCCAAATTAATTTGTCAAAGTTTTGTTACTACACTCGATACATTTAAAGCAATAACATTTTCACTCGAAACTGCGCTTGTATCTCAAGTTGAAAAGTGCATCTGGTGTGTATGAAGATTATAGTGCCATATGATGACATTAAATAAATTTGCAAACACACACAGAAGCAAAAATAGTGCATTATTAGTGCGAATGCAGTTTTGGACGACGATGTACGACATGGCTTATTCATAGAGGGGAAGACTGCTTCAGATATTCATATGAGGTTAACAGCCCTTTTTGAAAACGCGAAACTGCATTTTGATAGATATCATAATTGAAACGCAGCAAATACTTTTGTGAAAAAGGCGGGCGTTTGGTAAATGCGCACAAGCGTGATTCTAATTTTGGCGGGTGCCTGCAGATATATGCAATACGTTTGTCTCGCTGAACTTTACATATCATCAATCTTGAAGGATCACGTTGGTGCTCAAATCACAGGCTTTTCCAAAGAAGGCGGTCGTCTGCGTCCTTACTATCAACAACACTGTCCTCCACTACTCCACTACCGTCACTTCCCGAACACTTAAAAGTTAGCGGATGCCATCATACTCCCTAAACTTGAGAAACGTCCCTACCTTTCCTCAGGATTACCGGCCCATCAGCCTCATGCCGGCGTTGGAAAAGCTTGCAGAAAAGGTGACTCACAAACTCCCTAGGACAACTGTTGAACACTCCAACTGATTACAGAGAGTCAGTTTGGCTTTCGCTTCTGTCACTCGACTACTCCAGTTTCTTCGGGTAGTGGAACGCATCACTATGGGGTACACCAAACCTTGACGTAGGCAAAGCCTTCGATAAGTGTATAGCAACGGCTTTATTTACAAAATAGTCGCAACTGTAATCCCGCTGCCGATGATCTCTCCGAAAGGAGGTTCCGGGTCAAGTTCGGTGAGATCATGGGAGAGGCGACTCCGAGCCGGCAACCCCCAAGGCTCCGTCTTCTCCCCGACGCTCTTCAATATCTACGTCCGAGACATGCCGACAACTCTCTACTAGCCCAATACGCCAACACGGCGGAACTGTCTAGCTCTTTAAGGACATCCTTTGCAATAAGACGATTGCAAGAGGACTAGGCCTGAAAGACTGATACGAGCGGTAGAAAATGGGCATCAACGGAAAGAAGACGTCGGCGGAAATGGTGGAAATTGACCTAGAGTTCCCATAGATAGTAGTATAATGGTTCTCAGCCTTCCATTACAGATAATCTGCCCTATAACGATAGCTTAGTACTGGGCTAAAACCATGCTAGAGCTGCTCCGGTCCATCTTTGGCGCTTTTTGGTTTGTTAGAAACTTCAACCCGTACAATGTGAACATTGAAATAATCCAGAAGTATATCTCCCGCAGCGCCATGGCAACTCCACTATCCGTAGTCTCTACTAATATGAAGATTAGCAGGGGATTATGCTGATGACACAATGAATGCTTCCTCGTAACAGTTTTATACGTAAACGGTATTGTAAATTTAACGTGACAATGCGCGATGACATATCGATCGTCTCCCTAGGGTCTCTGGAGTGCTCACATATATTTCATATTCGGCGGATTTTGCGCAGAATGACTACATGTTAAAAGAGACTGCGCGGTTCAAAGTCCTCCAACGACGAGCTTCAGTCGACTGTCATGCTGCACCCAAATAATGGTTTGCAACAGCTTTACAGAACTGTATAGACATTATCGGTATTACCTTTAATCAAATGTAGATTCACTTATTTCTAATAAAAGGTTGATGAGGAGAAAACAGTTGTAATGCCAATTATTTTTAAATGCAACAAGTAAGTATATCAATTATAACATCCACATTAATTGCAAGGCAGAGAACGATTAAACAAATAAGTGGCGGCATAATTTGACGACAGAGAACAAATTACAAAAACTCATAATCCTTTTTCAGAAAAGTTCTGAGAATTAAATCGTATTTAATTTACCAACTAATGACTCCAAATCTTGCCAAAGCATTTCTCAGCTGTCTATGCACAGCTGCCACCATTTCTGGAGGTCACTGAAGCAAGCAAAGATACTTCTCACCAAATCTTTCACAGCGCTGTTTGGAGTTACCATTAAGCACCAACGTTCATCTCCAGCAATAATATTTAACGTAAACATGGGATTGATTCTGGTTTCTTCCAACAATTTCGCAATAATTGTTCGTATGGTTTATTTGCGTTCCTCTGTCAGTACGCGAGGGACTATTTTTGCTAAAAGTTTCCGTTTCCTAAATAGTTGCACAAAATTTGGTGACAGGCATATCTATTCAACTTCAGCTCTTTCAATATCATATAATCAGTACTAAGATTTTTTTGCATCATCATATGTCACTTTCATGTTTTACCAAGAGTTTCTCCAGCTTCATTGGTACCTTAATGTTAACTCTCTACTCAAAATCAGCTCGTGTAATTTCTAACTAAACGCGCCAACTTGCTGAATAGTGGGTTGTGCTTAATTACGCTGCAATGAGTTCACCTAATGGCTATATGAATATTTAGCACAGGTAAAAAGTTAAAAAAATTATTCCTAGACCTTTTCTGACAAAGTTATATAATAAGAAAACTTAAAAAAGCTTCTTCATTAATTACCTCAAGCTGAAAATTATAAATAATTAACTGGACTCAAATTTTAAATTTGAAAATCTTTCAATAAATCCTACATTGTGGCCAACAATAAAGTGTTAACTAAAAATGTGGAGTTTATCACAAAAAATTGCCCTTAAGTTTTATTCCGACACAAAATCTTACATATACAACGAATTTCAACTTTAATACCTGTAATAGTGGCATTCTCAGAGCACTAATAGGAATCGGTTAGCGCTCTGAGTTTAAACACGCACGATTGTCATTAATTGTTTAGATAGAAATCTGATCAAGGAACTAAAAGACTGCAACTGTTTTTCATAATAAAGCAAGCAGAATAATTTATTATAATAAGATATTAGTTAAATACCAGAACTAACAAATTTCTTAACGGCAAGGCCTTATAGGAGATATATAAAAAGATAGATACTTGGGGCATTCAGAAATAATTGGCACTACAATCGTTTTCCCTTCAATGTCAGCACTTTTGCTGTTGCTCCGGGTGTGGCACGATACCACTTGCGAATAGCTAATTGAAGCTCTCATTTAAAGAAAACTTCTGGCTTCTATTATTGCACCGTACAAGCGTAGCCGTTTGGCAAAAAGATGTACCCGAGAGCCTGAAGAGTGCCAACTTCAGTAACTCCAGGTAATGTTCTCACAACGAGAGAGTTAATCCGTCAACAGAATCCTCTCTTGATCCCAAAATTTGTTTTGAAATAAACAATCCCAACCATGGCTTCTCACGGCGGCACTTTGCAATACACTGCCGTTCTATAAAGTGATTTTTCTTTTCCGAAGTTTTGTACCAACATTTTGATTCGTCTGCTATGACTGGTCACCCAACAAACTGCTCAAATTCTCGCTGCACAGTTTCAGCAACGGTCGGAACATCTCCACACGTTTCTACTTGCCCAAGGACGAGAGTATGGTTAACTCATTGTGCATAGATCTTTGTCATTTTGAAATCCGAATGAATGATCGTATATGAGCTTCCATGAGACAAATCTGTGTTTGTCTGTCCATCGAATGCTGTTCTCCCGTTTTTCCAACAGATGGATAATGTTACTTTTGTTTTTACCCGTTATCTAGCAAAACACATTTCTGAAACTTCGTGCTTCCAATCTCTCATAGATTATTGAAGCAATCACTACTTTCCTCTAAAGAAACTATTGTCTGCTCCTACATACTTTGTCCACAACTGCATCCGCAGCATTGCACGTTTTCTTCAGCGCATTCTAGCGATGCCATCTAGTGGCATCACGTGACACTATAATTTATCTTCACACATACACTGGGCACTTATTTCAATCTGCAAAACAAACGGAGTTGCAAGGGAATTACCAATTATTTTTAATCTCGACTGTCCTCTTAAATAGATCGGAGTGTACCCTCTACTGGTTTTCAACCAACAGATATTTGTAGTGACTAAAATTCCTAAAAAAGCACCTCAATAGAAGAAAAAAAATATGTCTTAAATTCACCCCGACGTATTACTCCTTGTATTTTCAAAAATGAAATGAATAAAATTGTACTACAACAAAAAAATATTTCTAAGATTGTCTATTTACCTAATTATTCACCCTTGCTATTCAAATGTGATACAAAATTTATTTAAAAATACAATTACGATGTCGACATAACGGCAAAGAAACTACCCGCAAGCGTACAAAAAACGTTAAGCACCAAAAGTTATGGGCAAAAAGATGAATTTGATTTATGAACTATCATAACGTTATTAGATATGCAAGATAGAGGTTTGAAAGCATTTTATAAAGTATATTTTACCACGATATTTCCTTTTTTTCTTGAATCTTATCTTAGATCCTCAATTTTTAATAATTTAATTTAATGATTAAGATTTTTACATAACATCAAGATTTCTCTGTGTTGCATTACAAAATAAGCGTCTAACGCTTCTAAAGCTATTTCAGCTTTCAGGATACAATATTGCGTTCCATGATATACCCCCATTATATCGTGCGTGTAAAGGGGCTGCTTTTCTGACTCAATGAAGCTACCTTACACAAAAAAATGTTTTTCAATATCAATCCTTGTATCTTTACAACTTAATTATATAATTAAAGTTTCATTTTTAAAGCTGGATAGACTTACAATAATTTTGCGGACTTCGTATCTTAATTATTGTATCGATATATAAAAGGTGTTTTTTAAGCCCGATAGAACTTACGAAAGGGTTAACTGTAAAACGAACTGTCATACTACGCTTACTTTTCGGCATTTATGATTAGTATACTCTGGCAAATCATCATGAATAGATTGAGGCTTGAACAACGCTACCATTGATTCGCGCAACTTACAGGCGACTTCATGATTTTTATTGCGCACATAATCGTGCATCTGAGCAAGCCATCCGTCGAACTGTGGATAGATTTCATACCACATATTCTCTAAATGATGCAATAACACCAACACGTCGAAGGAATGTGCGTACTGAAGAGAATATAGCCGCTGTAAACGAAAGTGTGGAAGAACATCCAAATTTATCGATTCGTCGTCGGTCGCAGGAATTGGGGCTTTGTCCGTCCACTACGTGGACAATTTTGCGCAAAGATCTTGGCCTACACCCATATGAGATCCAGCTGGTGCAGGAATTAAAGCTACGAGACCATCATATGCGTCGTTCTTTCGCCGATTGGGCTCTAGAGCAGTTGGAAACTGACCCGATGTTTTATCGCAAAACTGTGTTCAGCGATGAGGCTCATTTTTGGCTTGACGGGTTTGTTAATAAACAAAACTGCCGCATCTGGAGTGAAACCAATTCATAACAGACTCTATAGAAAAATGCACCATTTGGTGCGGTTTACTCGCTGGTGGCATCATCGGACCTTATATCTTCAAAAATGAAGCCGGAGCTCGCGTTACGGTCAATAGAGATCGTTACCGCACCGCGATCAATGATTTTTTGTTTGAAAATATGGAGGACATTGATTCGGGCGAGATGTGGTTTCAACAGGATGGCGCTACGTGCCATACGGCGACTGCAACCATCGACTTATCGAAATCAAAATTTAGGGATAAGTTAATTTCGAGAAATGAACCTGTCAATTGGCCTCCAAAGTCGTACGATTTGACACCTCTCGATTATTTCCTGTGGGGCTACGTGAAGTCACTGGTTTATGCTGATAGACCAGCAACAATTGATGCCTTGGAGGCCAACATTGTTCGTGTTATTCGTGACATACGGCCAGCAATGCTCGAAAAAGTGACCCAAAATTGGACGTCCAGAATGCGCTTCGTCAAGAACAGCCGCGGTAGCCATATGCCCGAAATTATTTTCAAATAAAAATTTTTTTTTGATTGAAATTTAATTTTTTGTGTTATTTTTTACAATTACAAGTTTTATCGGGCTTTAAAAAACACCCTTTATTAGCTGCAGTAAGAGACATTTCCAGAAATGTCATAAGTTTGTAAAAATGCACTTTTTGACTGTTAAAAATTTTTCATTATATTAGGCAAAGAAAGATCTCCCAGATAATATAAATTTCTTTGTCAATTTTAATTAATCCACGCAAACGCTCTCATGTTTGAGCAATAATAGTCTCGTTGCAGGAGCTTCTGTAACGACTTTTATTTGGTCTAGTCACCTAGTTGGCGATTTTTCCCTTGGTCTTCTGTTACCCTCTACCTTCTCTTGTGCTATTCATTTTCCCATCTAATTCAACTAAGTGTACAAAGTATCGTAGAGCTCGTCGCAGATAAATAGCGGAAAATCTATTTCGTTCGGTAAAAATTCGTTGATTCGTTTATCTGACCAAGATATTCGTATAATTCTCAGCCAATACCACATATCTACGATTCTAACGAAAATGGAAAAATTGGAGAGACAATCATTTTAATTTTAGTGTTCGTTTTACTAGTAATTGTCTTCAAATTCTGGTCTTGTCGAATCGAGTTATTCAATTTCACAATTTAAATAGAAAGACAAAATCGGTAAAGTGTTTTCCAAAAAAAGGAGGGAATTTCTTTCAGGCATACCAACCCACAACGCTCAGAAGCCGTACCCCTCTCCGTTTTTTGAAAAAAGTATGGTGAATCGTGTGGTTGGTTCTCGGGTTATAAGGCCATGGTCGGAGTACTGAAACTCTTGACGTTTCGTCCACAACTGCGGCAGACATCTTCAGAAGCAAATCTTCTAAAAATTAAGGGATGGTGTTGGGGGGGGGGCATTGTTGACGTCACCGGGATGGTAGATAACGTGATCGGGCTGGCTGCTGACGTCAATCGGGTCGTTGCAGGTAATATGTTGGCATTTTTGACGTCACTCGCTCTAATAATTTATTCCGCGAGGAACTGCCCATCTAATAGGGCTTAGCTAATGATTACGTACTAAATATGTATTTAATTTGTTAATCACTCAGCTTCATAAAAATAAGCTTAATCACTCACAATTATGAGATTCTTATAATTATTTCTTTAAGAATAGTCGATAATGACTAATATGCAAAATATAGATGGTGCTAATAAACCCAAACTTCTTAAAACAAATAACCGCAATGCTTAAATAATTTCAATATTCCACATAAATATTGGTTAAAATGTTTAAAAAGACCCGATTTACACAGATATCGATTCGAACCTGTGCAGCCCCGACGAAAAATATGCATTTGCATACAAACCCCGGCTTTAGTCATAAAATTTCGTATACCTTATTGTCCCATCCGCTACCGCGAGGTCTTCGCTATTTTCTTATCTGGCAATGCTCTCTTTCGATGCCACAAAGTAATCATTATTTCGGTTCTACAACTGGGCGAACGTCCAAGCTTGCTATGTAGCTGTTGCGTGCTATTTGAGGAAAGGATTTCATCTATTGCTTTTATGATTTTCGCAGCAATATTAATTCTTTTTTGTGTTATCTTAATCTTATCGAAATTGCTTGATACAGCACACAAAATTAATTTGAATTAAAAACACTTAAACAAGCAACGTTATAGTGTCCAGCTGTCTGAAAATGTCCTATATTTCTTTATTACCAGTTTCCAATTTATTGTATTTTGTTTCTATAGTTATTTGTTGATATTTGTTAAAGTACTGATTATTTTTTATACTACATGTTCAAACCATATGATTTTTCTAATTTGTAGGCGTACTTAAAAACTTTTATAAGTGACTTCTACTATTCCCCACATGTAAACAATTCCATTATTTTGTCTCCAGTAATCACAATAGCAATAGCTTTTCCCGTATCTATTTCTATGTAATAAGTCAGTGATCCACAAATGTTTGTGCATTCTGTTATTACAATACAATACGTCTTGTATAAGACATAATCATTTTATTTACTCTGTCCATACCTTAAAAAGCATTATTTGAAGCGTTCAACACTACAATTGTTTTCTGCTCACTAATATTTTATTCAGAAAGAATAAGTACACAACGTTTCGTTAGAGCTATTCCACATTATTTGGGCGTAACACGTCATTACTTATGGGTAGTCAACTGAAGGTCGGTGGTGAAGGAAAATTTCTTAATGCACACTACATTTTTCATCGCATCAGAGCGTAGGGATTTAACGCAAGATCCGGCGAATATGGGGCATGAGACAGCACGGCACGGAACCTGCAGGGTCATATAGCTGGCGACTAACATGTGGCCATAAATTGTCGTGTTGAAGTCTATATTTTCTATGCAAACAAGTCGCAGTAGCGCTCACTAGGTTTATTTATTAGCAGAAACCTCTCCTGACCCCAAAAAACAATCGTCATTTGGTTTGAAATAAAAAAACCGGCCATGGTTTTCGAGAAAAGAATTTCCCGTGTGCTACCATTTCATATTTGCAACAACTGTTGGCATACCTTTGCACGGTTCTGTTGAACAGTGAGAGTTTAGAAAACCATTGTGCACAGACCTCTATTATCTTCAAGTAATCATAGATGATTGTATAAAAAGTTCTTCGAGACAGTTTAACACACGGATTGCTTGCGCGCATTTGCCAGACGCCCGTAACTTTTGCTTTTAGCCAATATTCAGTGAATCGGTTCGAATGGATACCTGAAGATAATGTGTAGCTTGCGCATATTTGCCTAACGTTTTCTTCTTTTGCCTTTCTCAATATATTCTTTACTATTTCTAAGATCTCACATTCAACAAAACACTATTCTGTGATTTAGTGTTGCGTTCCTATACACGACTACACTTCGTATTAATGTTAAGCAGTGACTTCCTCTCTCACGCTCGTTTTCGCTTTGTCTACGACTACATTTACAACACTGCACGAATGACTTACTACCATTCCTTCTGTGCATTTCAGCAACGCCATCTGGTGGCATCATTTAGCGCTACGGCCTATATTCACACATGCATGGTCGCGCATTTCAATCTACGATATAATCCAAGTCAATAAAAAGATGGAAAGTAAAATATATTTTACTTTGTATCGTTTCTCTTTTATCTGAATACTATAATATAATTTATGTAGTTACAATATCAACTAAACTTTTCCTTGGTTCTTTCAGAAGAGCATTTATAAGTCATATTTATCCTAGTAATTCATTAACAACGTTGATAAAATTGTTATTGAATTTTTTGGTATTATTGATGTTTATCAAAGTTATATTTTGATATTACAATAGAGCTTTTTGATTATTTGAAATACTATACGCCTATTACACCAGGCTGTCCCTTAATTTCATCTACACAAAGACTTTTACAACTTTCAAGCAAGTGCACGGGAACTAGCAGCTGCAGATGGTTCTTCAAAACAGCGAATGGATCTTTTCGATTGACCCATGCACAAACCGAACACAAAACTGTTTTGAAATCTAAAAGTTTTTAAAATATTTGCGACTAAGTAGTTTAGTAGTAAATATTTTTTCATAATCCAAACGGAAAATATGGATTTCACAAGCAGAAAAGTTTCGGATACAGAGTAAAGCCGCACGTTTGATAAATTTGATTTATTTCGTTGATCTAATAGGTGTATAAATAAGTTCTCAGTTTTTTTCTGCAAAATTAAAGTTTTATTTAAAAACAAACAAAGAAAGCTTAAGTATCAAAGTATTCTCCGTTGGCATCGATGACCTTTTGCCATCTTTCGAACAGCTTGCCAATTTATCGATGCATTTTTGGACTTCTTCTGCTGTTTTGAAGTGCGTATCAGCCAAGTGATGCTGTAACGACCGGAATAAATGATAATCGGAAGGGGCCATGTCTGGGCTATACGCCGCATGTGGGAGAAGTTCCCAGCCTAACGCGTCTGCAGCTCAACCGTGTCAAATGTTTGAGGGCGTCCAGCGCGTGGTTGATCTTCAACACTAAACTCTCCTCTACGAAATCTTTGGTACCACTTTTTGCACTTGCATTCTCACCATATGCAGCACAAATCATTTCGGTGACTTCAGCAGCGTTTTTCTTAAGATGAAACGCGAAGTGGATAGAAAATCGAATATGCTCTTTTGTGATTGTCATCGCGAACATAGCTGATTATTGAAGTTATGTGCATCAAACGCCAAATCGCATGATGTTTCAAAAGACCAAATGTCATTGCTTTAAAACCGCAAGAGGGCGGACTAATGCGTTACATGTAAACGGTGATTTGCGTCCTGTGAAATCTAAATCTGAGAACTTATTTATACACCTAATATTTGTTCTAGATGCAATATTGGATCCAGAGCAGTTCTAAAAATTTATAAAATGCCCCATACTCTTTACCCTATTCTGGTAAACAAGAAATGAACCTTAATACGTCAGTTTGATTCAGAAAAAATTTCAAAACATAAATAAATTTGATTATGACTTATTTCGTTCAAGAGAGTAAAAAATGCATATCGAAAGTCTCTTTGCTTGCATCCCAATAGAATGACATATACATCAAGTTCAACCATTGACAAAAAAATGGAAAAATATTACTAGTATACGATGACACTTTTAAACGTTTTCTATATTCTACGTTTTTTATTTGCGCCGAGACTTATAGGAGTACCGATGATTTAAGAACATATGCTCATATTAAAAAATAAATTTAAGCTGCAGAAAAGACCTCTTCGTCAATTAGTTTTAGAGCTTTGTAATCAATCTCTTTCGGTTACTATTAATTAATGCAGAATTTTGTGGCGTAACTAAAAAAAAACTAAGAAGAAAACAAGAAAGACTAATATGATTGAAGGGGTTAGTCAGGTAAAATATCTAAAATACTTAGTCATTCAATAAGAACCCTCAGTCCACAGTTTTTAAAATAGTGAATACCATGTAATCTAGATTTGGAGGATAATTTAAGTATTTTGTCAAATTTAAGAAACATCCCTAATAAATGTACCATTAGAAAAAATATTTAGTTGTTATAGTTAATATAAATTTACAAATAAATTGGTAATAAAAGGCTATAGATGGCCAAAGATCTATAAGGTAGGCTCTTGTTAAAATGGTGACGTTTCAATGCTTAGTTCGCCTTCTTTATAACGATATTACCAAATTCTCTAAATTTTAAATTTATAACGCAATATACAACGTTAAAAAAGCATCATTATAAAAACAGTAGATGCAAGTAGACGATATTAGACATCTGTTTTTATCAGACAGTTAACCGTTCTCTTCATATTTAACAAATACCACATAATTTGTTGCTTTACAATTAAAGGTTTTAGAAGAATAATTACGTAATTAATGAAGACGAAACAAATATTAGATATTTAAATGAACTTGGATAAACTCCAAGAACAAATCGTAACTGAAAATTACAAACGAACAAGTTAAAATTTAATAAGCAAAATTTTAGATGCAAATAGCAAGTGATACATCTGATATTTTGTGTTTATAAATGTTCTCGAATTTAATGATGTAATTTAACACCGTTGTATTAATGACTTGGCCTTTATCTCAGAATTTGTACTAGAATTGCTAGGTTTTTGAGAATAAAATAAAACTGCTTGTGATAATGATTTTTGCTCAATTTTTATTGCACAATTTAAATTTCGCCTGTTTAACGAGGAAGGTTAAACCATTCAACTGTTCCGGTGCTGATGACGTCCACAAACTTTATTATACTACTTATATCGTGGTAC
Organism: Sinelater perroti; assembly: GCA_036346155.1. NCBI lineage: Eukaryota > Metazoa > Arthropoda > Insecta > Coleoptera > Elateridae > Sinelater > Sinelater perroti. Next base: position 15,827,803 of record JARFIY010000254.1, on the reverse strand, counting down.
GCTTGAGGTTCAGGGATGCTGTTCAACAAAATTGCTTTGGCGGACCAGTCTTCTATGAGCATTCAGTGGAAGTGTAGGCACTTTTTCTGAACACGTGCTAATAACATAGTTGACTGTGTTTATTATACTAGTGCAGTTTCAAAAGATGGAGGACCAAAAATACCTAAAAAGCGTAAATATAAGCCTTCCTGTACTGAACAAGAGATCTTTGATTATCTGTACAACTCAGACGATAATGTAGACGAAATAAATTGATGAAGAGAAAAGTAGAAAATGAGTAGAATGAACACTTTTACCCATTGAGTCATTTTTATCAACGACCTTTCATCTGTGTCATAGTCTCGAAGAAAATGACAGCGAAATGCATCTAACACACAGATCCTTAACATTGCGTGGTTAAGTACGCCAGCTGCAGCGGGTAAGCAACTTCATTTTGTAAAAACACAGCAATTGATTGTTTTACCTGTAGATTTCCTCGGACTATTGTTAAATTTAACTTTTTAGAACTCATTGCGATAGAAACTAATGAGTATGCCACAAAAGTGTTTATATCTAAAGAAACTACAGAATATTCACGTTTAATAGCTGGCAAGATGTGTCAGGTGAAGTAATTGAAAGATTATTTGGATTAGTACTGCGCATGAGGACGATTGTCCTCTGGAATAAGCGACATAAAGAGAGAACATAGCAAAATTAGAGCACCAAAGTTCAGACAATTTACACAAAATATTTGGAAATATATTTATTAGACCTATATAGTCTTTAAATATATTAGTAGGCCTACAAAATACATTACGTCATCTCGCTGCGCAAACCATATAATATTCTGGTGTTATCAATTTTTGCACAAACTCGGTTTGGATTTAACATAATGCCTAGAGCCACTTAGATCAGAACTCTTTGATGATTTGGGCTGTTGTGCATGTTTTTTTTTCAATATTTTCTTTGTCATGAACTAATATTGGTCAATAAGCCTTAATGAAACTTCTAAACTTTTGGTAGATTCATTTAATTTGGTACACAATCCACACCATTAGTAGCGTACCACACTTTCGTTGCCTTAGCGTATTGATCATCCATCACCACGCACTGATATCGTGTCAGTAGATTTTCGTACAACTTAGGGGAACCGGACTGTGCTGTTTGACTCTGTTTTGCATCCCAACCAGGAACTATTTGAGCCCTAGAAGTTTTGAGATCGGCTCTAGCTTTTACTTTTGCACAAAAAAAAATCTTCGGATTGTCTTTTAGCAGCTGTAACGCTCTCTGTTGCTTCTTCTGATCTGTTATTCCAACGTTATATATAATTTTTGATGATCAAATTTGTCGTGTTCACCCTTTAAGCTGGTATGCCAAAAGAACTTAATAAAGCCATGATTAAATTAAAGACGAGAAATTATAGTTCATTATGCAAGTGGTGTACTGACCTTACCAACAAAATGGTGCAGTTTGAAAGCAGTCAACACGAAGTTTCGGTAAGATTCATCCTATTTATGAAAATAACAGGCACAAGAGTGATGCAAACAAAACAATTAAATGGTAGCATATTATCACTTCAAGAAAAAAACTATTTAATGGAATAAGAAACTAAGAGTACATATTTTCTACATGTAATTGACACATTCGCTCCGCATTTTTAATAAGTACATTCATGCAGTTTTCCAATATTTTCTGCCTATCAATCATAAGACAGACGCTGCCAATAAGAGTTGTTCCAGCACCAACCCTTGTATAACGTAAGGCACGTTTTCACAAAAAATGCTTCGACAGAAGCAAGGAACGTGTCACATGGACAGAGTATGGCGTGTTATAAAAATAAAATTCGCAAGGAGATGTTGTGTCACGTGTCCCAATAAACCGCTTGCGCAGCCCTGGTTCTTGTTTTTCAGTACACCATGAAAATCTATAAATCAGGTTTTATTATTTACAATGTTTATTTTCTACTGGGTTCGTTCTTATATATTCATGTTCCTGAGTTTACATCGACGTTTGTATTTTGTGTCTAGACATAACTTTTTCTATGTTTACGTTAGTATGGATATAAGTTTTTATTTTTTGTAAAGTTATGTCTTAATCAAACACGGGGTAGCGCAAATAGAACGCACTGTTTTTTAAATAAAAGTGACTTCCTTGATTTTAAATACAAAAAAAATTATTAAAGCCAAAAGAGTTCGTAAATGTGGTTATGATTATTTAATTACAGAAGATTATATCGGAAAGATGACATCCAGAGCCTCTCTTCAATGTTTTCCAAAACTTATTCTAACACAGTTGCAATGTCTTCGCGAATGATAGCTCGTATGCTGCACGAGCATTTCGTTTAGACTTTCGATTTGCTTTAACTCCAAGGAAAAAAATTACATAGATAGGATATCGCTGAAACATGAAATTGTGTGCTGGGGAAATATTTATCGGATAACTGCCATCGAAGCCCTTGCTGTGTGGTCTTCCAACAAGATGGAACAACATTTTCTCCATGTTGATCCATAACGTTCAAAGTTGTGGACGCAAAAAATTGCATGGCACCTCGACATACTTAGTGTTTTAAAGTCATTGTTGTTAGTGTTGTTTCTTTTTCTTCAAAAATGTAGAATCCTACTTTCAAAACTGTAGCCTTAGTACTATGGGAAGGTCTCTGGTGTGACTCTCACGGATTATCATCACAATTACATCAAAAGCAATAATTCCAAGTATTTTTTACAACCAGTTTAAATTGCACAAAATTACCCTTGAACAATCAGAATTTTATACCAAAGGAACCAAAGAACCAAACTTCTCACTCTCTCACTGATTTTCCTGGCATAGTAGGTTGTTACTGTAACCCGATACGAGATATTACACAATTTTTTAAATATAAGTTTAAAATGGCCCAAGGGTATGTACTCTTCTTATATGACCACTTTTAGTCTGGCTAAAAGTGATTGCGCCCAGTGAGAAAAATTTCATCTCAACCCAAAAGTGTTCACGTGAGGTGTTTATCGCTCTTTCCTTTACTTATTTATTAACAAAGAATAAGTTACTATTCAGTTTGTCTGGACTGCCATCTGTGCAGGTCCACTATAAATGACAAATGACTCATGCCAACGCTTTGCTTATGAAAAATGTTTTATTTATTTTTATAAGTGTTGTGGTCGCGTTTGTATTTACCGAAACACTGTTAAGTTTAATTTAACTACTGAAAGACAATTTTTTGCAAATTACTTCAACGTTTATAAAAGATGTACAGCTAGAGTAAGTTTTTAGCCTAACCTTAATTTTTATGAAGACCATTCTTAGCTTTTAATTATCTCTTTGATGTTTAATAATTTAAACGTTTCTTTTTCTAAAGTGCGTAGTTTCAGAAGAGTTATCATCACCTACAGTTGTTGCCTCAATTAATTTATTCCAGCGTTCGTTTTATAATTATTTATTATGCTATATTCAAATATTTTTTATTTTTGGATTTAATGACATATTAAAAACAATTTATGCATCAGGTAACATCTACGTGGTGGTGTATTGAAATAATTACCACAGGGCAAAATAACATTAGATAATACCGCTGAATTTAACCGAACTATCTACAATTGGAATTCGCAACGCGTAATCAGTTTACCGCGCTCGCGCAGTGACCCAAAACAATATTGTCGATGGTACTTCTCTAAAGTTTCACGACACATCTTCATATAAATCCAAGCTTATCCGATAATCCGACAGCCCCACTGGTTAGTGTTTTGCAGTAGCTCCGTGAGATCATTGCTAATTCTCTATCTGTTGCTTCGTATTTTGGAAGGCCACCTACTTAAATATGTATGCAGACAGGCCTTGTTGAAAGGGCACCGTGCGGGCATGGGAATGGCAAGTAAGAATTTTAATTTAAAATTGAAGCTTCCACAACTTTAAGGCGACTGACCTTTAAGATAACTTAATTTACCATGTATTATATGTAGTATTGCACCCTCCCTTCAAAATTCTCAGATTAAAACGATCACCTGGTTTGTGTATAAAGAAAGAATATAACGCATAGAAGGAAAGAAAGCGAGGTATATGTGCAATTTTGTGAGTACAGTCGTAGACAAAGTGGAAAATCAAAAAATAGATAATTTAAGGGCAGCAATGAGCGAAGTGGTGTCTTTGAGGAGAGGGAGTGACTGCTTCGGATATCCTGCAAGGATAGATGTGTGAGAATTACATTCCCAAGCCATACATACATTATCCTGCGTGTAATGGTATATAAGCGAGCCACGACACTGCGCGACCATATATATTACTCGGGTGTACCGTGCTGCCTCACGTTTCATAATCGCCGGTTCTCCTGTACGTTGACTACACTCTGTTCTAGCGACGAGCTTCAATCAGCTGTCCACAAACAGTACCATGTTGAGATTGTCGTAGCGATGGCAAAAGTGCATAAACATTATAGAGGAACGCTTTTAATAAAAGATTGGTGATAAAAAACAAATGTAGTGCCCCAAGTCAAAACTAACTTGTATAAGTTAAGTTGATTTAATAAAAGTTTAAATTAAAAATTAAACTAAATCTAAAATGGACAAAACATAAATAATTTTCAAACAAAAAGTAGAATATGACAAATTAACATGGGGCTCTCGAAGTCGGTTATCACCTCATGTGACATTCAAAGTTGGGATGTATATTTAAAGACGTTTGTCTAGCAGAATGCTGGAAAGAGTATGGGATTACGTTGTGACACTTCACGGTCGCAAGGACGTGCTCGAGGAACTAATCTGTAGTCTTGAAAAGCGTGCATTATGTCAACACATCCAAGCTTTTGCTTGTTCTAAAAATCAATATTTGGTCTGCCAATATGGAGCTGTAAGCTTTCTTCAATCTTATTTTTAAAGAATATAAGAAGCTTCAAATCGGAAACGGTTCGAGTTTTAAATAAAATTGAGATAGGAGAAAGCACAGCTTAAACCAAATTTGAAAGTCTTTGCCTAGCTTTCCCTTTTAGATTTAAACTACAAGTTATAAGTTACGTAGTCTCTTATGGCATCGACTGGTTTTCATATATTCCACACGCCCCCCAAAAATCTTTTGGATGTCGCTGAAAACCAAGGCTTTTAGAAAGACATAATAATTTGAGAATTCCCGTACTTACTCTCAATAAAGTGCATTAACATGTGTGATAAGATCAGTTTGCAGAGAATAATAATTAATATGGGAAAGAAACCTAAGATGTACATCTTCGATTACCATCCATTGAAAATAAAGGCACTTCTGAAACAAATAAAGACGCCGATCGACACTATTGATTAAGGTTAATTATCAAAACGTAAAAGTCCTAAAGACTTCATATTCTAACACAACACACTAAGCTTTTGATTACAAAACACACATACAGAACAACATCTGTTAACTACGTAAAGGATACAATATCAGAGGTTAAATATTCAGAAAATTGCTGTTAGTATGATAAATTTGTGAAGAGATCCACCTCCTTATCCAGTATTTGCTATAATTGACTTTATAACAATTCTAATTAGGACTATACTTACGACTAAAACTTAAGTATTTGAAAATTTCAAAAAATAAGTAAAAGTTGAAAATAAAACGTACATTAAATCAATTAAACCTTAATAAGAATAGAAAGTAAACTAGTATTAGGGAAAAAATATAATGTTTAGTAATGTACAATAATGTTATTATTGTTAATAATATGTTTATCTGAAAGTAGACTATCTGGAAACCCAATGTTACAATTGACAGAGACTTGAATATAAAGGCACATTGCAATAATTGGCATGCTAACAAGACTTTTAAAATTATACCATCTCTCTTCGGGAAAGTTTTTTGCGATCCGTACCTTAACATACTACAACGTGATTCTCACTATTTCCTACTACCTGTTGGACAAACTATAAGAAACATATAATTTTAATCTTTATATTTAATTTTATTCTAGTTTTTATTTGCAAATTACCGTATTTTAAATTGTTTTAAATTAAGGTTATTTTTTATTTTAAATTTTTATTTACCTTTAATTTATAATTCTTAATGCTCCTAAAAGCAGTCGTTGTAAAACGTAGCCATCTTAAAAAATATTGTGTGTGATTTGCCGACCAAACTTTCCAAATATTCTAGTCACTGAATCACGCTAAAGGTTAGTGAATTTTGAACAACGATTAACTTCTTCAGTCGTAAATTTCCACCAGTGATAGATTTTCAACGGCACTCAAATTTCAAGGGTTCGAATTTCTACAAAATTAACTGTAGCGCAAAAATCTTAACTTTCACAACAATTAAAGGCAAGTAACTATATCTTCTAAACTGTGGACGCGGTTTAATTATTGAACTCGTTGACTATCTGCTATTTTTGTGAATATTTAAATTTTTGGTAATTTTAATTGCAATCCGTACAACAAGTGAAACCTTTTTGTCTAATGTAGTTTCATATCAATCTATTACTACACAAAATCCAAAAAAATATTTCCCTATATATCATGGTTCTACTTACAAAAAACAATCTTCGCTTTTTAAATCTCTCTCTTGTATTTTCCTTTTTTAAACTCCCCTTACAATGCTACGCACTTTTAACATATTAAAATAATTTTGTTATAGTTTTCAAAATAATAAGGCAGATTACACATTCGGGGATACATTATATCCATAACTTTCCAAGCTTGAAGAATATTATTCCTTCGCCCTTTCGCATCTAATAAGCGTATATATCCCAAAAAGCACAACTTGGTTCTATTACCTGGAATGTCAAGTCAAATAAAAAAGACATAAAAGATGTTTAAATACATCTTGAAGATTAAAATCTGAAGGAGATTTCACGGCTAGTATTAGTGGAAGTGGTGCTAATTATAAACTGAGTGGTTGCTACAATTACAAAGTACAAAATTTGGTCTAGTGAAGGAAAATAGTTCATATTCTAAGCCTGGAGAATCAAATTGTGTTACAGCTACTTCTACACAGCTTAGGAGTGAGATTAATGATTCATTTATTAAAAGCACCCATCTATCTACAGGTATACCAACATACTGACCTACAGATCTTCGCAAACCACCCGATCTAATTGACTTCCTTGTTATCAAAGGAATGGCACTACACTTTCTCAATATTGTGCCTAACTGAGATATCTCAACAGATCACTCTCTCATAATCACAGTACGATACTCGAAGTATATTTTAACCAGAAATTTCTAACCTTACACAAAAAAAAATGAATACAGAAAACAAACGGGAACACTTTTCGTGAGTTTATTGACAATAAATAAATCTCAATGTCAATTATAACACCCGGATGATCTTGATGATGCGGTAAACTCTTTCACCTGCGTAATTCAAGGATCTGCTTGGCAATTCACTCCTGTCACTAGACAAATCAAGTTATATAGCTAACATTCCTCTCTATGTTTGTGAATTAATAGCAAAAAAAAGGAAAGCCAGATGCATATGGCAAAAGAATCGCAACCCTGTGGATAGAACTACACATAATTATTAACAAGTAAACGTAAATCAGAACCGAACGATATTAAAAATGCCTCATTTTAATCTTATATTACAACCTTATCCAAAAAAAACCGTTCTTCCAATTAAAAAACCAGAAAAAGCAACTGCATTTGCCGTATGCCTATCTACAATGTTCTAAACCCCACCTGCAAATAACCATAATGAAGAACAAGAAATAATCAACTTTCTAGACATTCCTTACCAAATGTAATTTCCTTTACAACCTTTTTCTCCAATAGAAGTAAAACAAGAAATATCTAACTACAATAGTTATAAAACCCCGAGATTAGATTTAATCACAAATACTTGGTACTACTTAGGTACCTAGAAAATCAATCGTACTGCTAAATACCATATACAATGACATGTTAAGACTTACCTATTTTCTAACAACATGGAAATTATCACAAAAATAATAATCCTCAAACCCAAAAAACCAACACATAGAGTATAATCATAGACCTATTAGCTATGTCTAAGATATTCGAACGATTCCTGCTTAAGAGTCACAGTAACGCTATCGACATAAATGAACTTATACCATCCCATCAGTTTGGTTTCTGCACACAATATTCCACTATTCAGCAAAGTCTCGATGTCACACAGGCGTTCGACCATGTATGGCATAAGGGGCTCTTATACAAATTGGAAATAGATCTACCTACTCCCTATTACCTGTTATTAAAGTTCTACCTGTCCTACCACTACTTCCAAACAAAATGCAACATTGAGATATCCACTCTTTACCCCATTTAATCAGGTGTGCCGCAAGGTAATATGCTAGGACCGTTCCTCTACCTGGTCTCCACTGCTGATATTCTAATCACGAATAACACAAACAATTTTTCTTTTGCGAATAACACCGCCTTAATATCCATCAACGATAATCCAAATGTGACCTCAGATAATCTCAAACAATATCTTAACCTCCTTGAAAACTGGTTTAATAAGTTTCAAATATCGGCAAACAAATGTAAATTAGCTCATATTATCTTTACCAATCGAAGACTACATTGCCCAGAAGTAACAATCAACAACAGACGACTCCCTGTAAAAAGTGAAACTAAATATGTATCTCGTTTAACTCTTTATCGGAAACATAAATGAAAAGCTCATATCAATAATAATAAAACACAAATCCAAGCTAACGTGCGATAGTAAAATTTTACTGTACAAAATCTATCTGGAGCTACGGTATTACAGCTTTGGGGCTGTACTAAGCCATCCAATACTAAAATTATTTAAAAATCTCAATCTAAAATACTAAGGATGATTTTCGATGCTCCCTGGTATATCAATACTAAAACTCTAGCCCAAGATGCCACCATACTCTTCGTTGAAGAAGAAATACGAAGCCCCGCTGACAGATACCTAGACAAACTCCCTGGATAACTAAACGAAGAGGCTGGTTGATTGAAGAAAAAGTGGCCAATAAATTTAGTTTTATAACCAACATTTTTATTCAGACAATGATAAAACCAATTATTTGCTGTAATTTTTACGGAGTGTAGTCATTGGACTATTTTCCTTCTCGTGTTTGTGTCAACTAATTTACTTATTGTTCTATTGAGCAGATTGCAAAATAAAATTAAAAAAAAATTATTAAAAACCACAAATGATGCAATAATATAGTCAAAATGTTCTTCAAGATTTCACACTAATATTAAAATGAAACGCAGTCCATCTACATTTGCATCTACTATTGCAAATTAAGCTAGAGGTTTCTAAGATAGATGTAGAGTCATTTTTTTCTAGAAAGTTTTTCATTTACATTTTTGATTCAGCAAACAAATGAGTTGGTAAACCAAAAATAAAACAGGTATAGGAGAAACATAATCGAGATTGGATGTTTTCTGATAGTAAGGCATAACCGACTCACTTCTATTGAGCATTTAACAAATTGTAGGCAAAAATAATGTAAAAGAGACAATGTCAAAAGATCTACTTATACTTCTTACATCAGGAATACAAATTTTGGAGGTCCTGAAAAGTTCCCAGGCAAAAAGCATATCGATTTTGTCTAAAAAGGCTTTCAAGGAAGTTAGAACTGATTCAAACGTAGTTCTCTTTCTGGGTATGTTTACATCTACTCCAGGGAGGAACAAGAAAAATCTGATTGCAACCGGGGAAATAGTTTATTTCTAAATTGGATGAAATTATTAGATGTGACACTTTTCATTGACCTTTTTTGAGACTGCCACTTTCAAAGACAATATTCTATCTATTGCTATTAGAATGGCGATAAAAACAAGAAAGGATATGCTAAAATATAAGGACAAACTTAAAAAAATAGAATTGTTCTTTCGAGTGATTAACAGCGACACGTTATGGGTGTAGCGGAACTGTCTTGGTAGCGAAATCTTAGATGTTGCAAGAAAACAAAACGTTTGAAAAAAGTTTGCAACGGACCAAGGTTTCTTATTATTAAGACATTTTATCAAAGTGGTAAAAGGGCCACGCAGACAGCTGAGAAAAGTTCGTGTGATTCTCAGGAAAAATGAAGCACCCAGCGAATCTATAGTTCGAAGATTAATGAGGAATTTTAAGACTGACCCAGTGGGAACTGTGAAATTGCCTGGGTATAATCGGTCTTGTCGGACAAAGCAATAAATTGCTGTTGTGCGACGCAGTGCCGCCATGAGTCCCGGAAATCGACAACTTCATTACATCGAATTTTTTATATCCATATCCATATAAAATCCAACTGACGCAGCTTAAGCCTGGTGATCAAGGAAGCTGAATAAGTTGTGGAGAGACTGGAAGCGGGCGAAAATTTCGCAAAAAGAAATAATTTTTAATGTAAAAGCCTGCTTTCACTTGAGTAGGTTAGTCAACAAACATATTTACGAGATTTGAGAAAATAAAAATTCTCGAATAATCCAGGAGCGTGAAATGCATCCACTAAGAACGATTGTGTGGTGTGGTTTCTAGGCAGATGGAGTGATAGGGTCTTTTTTCTTTAAAGATGATGGAGGGGCTGCAGTTAATGTTAGTGGAGAACGTTACTGTAACATAATATCCAATAGGTTTCAACAGGATGGAGCGACCTGCCACACTTCGAACAAGACGGCTGCTTTACTTCATAAAAATTCGCGCAACGAGTGATTTCTTTGCATGGTGACCAGGAGTGTTTGTAAAATCATAGGTGTATGCTATCAAACCACGCACTATTTTGCAACTAAAGACGGAAATCATATGCGTGATTGGAGGAATTTGAGGAACGCAGAAATGCATGCAAACTCATTGCGGGTGGACGTATGTCTGACATCATGTTTAAATACAACCACTTAAATAAAGATTTCACTGATTTATTGAATTTTCAAGTTCGGCAACTTTATGGAATGTATAATTCTAGGAAATTTCTGGAAATGTGGATATTAACAAAATGCGGCGAATTTCCAAACTTAAAAGAAAGGGTTGAAGCAAAACAGGCTATTCCTATTTAAGGCGTTTCGCCTTAAACCCTCAGACCAACAAAAAGGAAATGGAAAGGAAAACAAACACATTATACCTTCCATGTTGGGCCTAATGGTGTCTGAAATTACATAGCTCTAAACGAGCACCGACTGACCATACTGTGATTCACAATAAAAACCATGAATCACATGCTCACATTTGCGGCGCCCCAACAGCGCGTACGCTTTATCGCTGATCGAGCCGTAAAGACGCATTTGCCGCAACCCTCTTCATTAATTCAAAAGAGCCCTCGAAATTCGCCCACTATTTGCGCCTTTCACCTGGAACATATCGAAACGTCATCTGCAACCCCAGCGCTGGGCCTTTCCTTCCGGCGCGCGGCGTCCATCAGCCCGACGACGTGGGCGGAAAATTGCCCGATGCAAATTCGTTCGCTTCGAGGGCGCGGGCGGGCACTGAGAGTGACAGCAGCGGGCCTAATGGAAATTTGACACCCTCGCGGCGTCTTGGAGCGCCCCGCAAGATGGAACTTTATCGGCGCTTGATGCTCATTAAAAAATGAAAGCTGCGTCCGAGCTCTCGGGGCTTCAACAAGGGGCGCACAAAGGTCTACGCGCCGTGCATGTCGAGCACGAACTTTCATCTACAAAAAGGGAGCGCGTCGCTACCAACAAGCGCGCTGTTAGCCTGCATGAAGGCGGGCATTGTGCTCGCTGTTGATATTCATGAAACATTAAGCACTTTCAGCTGCAATTCGACTGAAAAATCTCTAAGAGTTATTGCACCATAACGATGCATTTGCTTCACCCGGCATTAGAGCGACGTAAAGCAGCAATATGAAATATAGAAGCCTGTTGTTCTGCTCCCACGGACGCGGGCCCTCATTTCAAAAGCTCAACGAAGCTGCGGTGCACTGAAACTCCAAACCGGTACATGATTTTAATTTCGTTATTCCTAAATCAATCGGAGGATACATATTGGATGTGCAACCTAAGCAATCGCTAATATATCTTTTGGGAAAGTTAAATATATGAAATTATTAAGTGTACGTTGGCAGGTAGCTTAGGGGTTTAAATGACGGCTTTAAAAGTCGTACTCTCAGGTTCATGCAAAATCTGTAATTCACATAAGTTGCCTAAAATAAAACGAAGAGCCTCATTGGCCTTGATAAGAAGCTTACTATAATATAATAATTTTGTTCATTTCTGCACATTTAAAGATACGGTAGATTACTTCACATGTCCAGAATTTTTCTTCTAATTTGAAAATGTGCTCATTGTACGTTATAAGATGATAAAATAATGAGCAACTGCTACTTTAGCAGATGGCAATGAACTTCTCTACTCACGCTAAAATGTAATTGCATCCGACGAATGATATTTTAAGCAAACCAAGCAACCGAACGCCCCACTTTAATTTTTTGTATCTTAATAAGCTTAACAAACAGATGTTTTGAAACACCATTGCTAAAGCAGTTCAGCGTCGCTGTTAACGTTTAGGCAACAAGGTAGTCGCCTTTCGGCCCAACATTGCGAGTAGGGTTCAGAAACATAAAATATTTAGGGGTTGAAATTAATTGGCACTCCCCATCGAAACTCCGGTTGTATCGCAGATTGAAATACGCAGGGTGTAAAGGTAGACAGAGTGCCACACGATGTCAGCAGATGGCGTTGCTGAAACGCAGAGAAGGAAGGGTAACAAGTCGTGTTTGCAGTGCTAGAAGTGCAGTCATGGGTAGCAATAGACGCCGTGGTTTCTTTGGGCGGAGGGAGTGACGGCTCCCGACATCCTTATGAGGTTACCTGGATATCAAAATTCAATGGCAGCAAACATTGCGCTGAAAAAGGCAAAGCAGAGAGTGTTAATCAAATGCAGGTGAATTAAATTCGCTTCATTGTCAGGTGCAAAAAGTTTGTTCCGTGAGCAGTGGATTCTCTGTACTTTCACTACTCAACTATGCGTCTCCAGCACAAAAAAACGCCAATCTATGCAATGGCAAAACATTAAAAGCCTTCGTCCCAAGAAGCCGCGATAGAGATGGATTTTTTGGGATCAGGAGGAAATACTGCAGATGGATTGGCTGCCTCCTTAAAAGAGCATTACCAGTGAGTACTGTGAGTCACTGAAGCGATTCTGCTGACGCATCCAAAAACACTACACGAGAAATGTAGACCCAAAGATTGCTTTACGGTAGTTTTAGAGAAATTGCCAGGCTGATTTCAAAAGTGATAAAAAAGATATTGAAAGGAAATTCCTCTAATATAATGTGGTCTGACGTCTTCCTAATAAACAGTTAGTGAGAAGAAAACAATCGTAGTGGTAATTATTCTTAAACCCCCATTAAGTACTTTTATATTACTCATATACAAGTATTCACCACGTCATTTCAGATAAGACAATATGGGGAAGGTTTAGAGATCTTGCCTAGGCTATTTTACTTGTTAAATTTCTTTTTGTTTATTTAAACGTTTAAATTTAGTTGATGTACATTTGGGATCGTTCACAGCAATTTCCATTGCGATAAATTCTCTACTTCCTGTCGGATAATTTTCTTTAAAGCCGTCAAGGTGTGTGGCTTGTTCGTATAGACCAGTGATTTCAAAAAACCTCAAAGGAAGAAGTATAGAACGGTCAAATCGGGCGATCTTGCGGCCAGTGCAAATCGCCAAAACAGCAGATTAAGCGTACGGAAAACGTTTTCTTTAGGATTTCCACTGTCGCTCATCCAATATGTGCGGTTGCACCGTCCTGCTGAAACTACATGTTCTCTAAACCCAACTCGTCAATTTACGACAACAAGAAGTCGTTGATCGTGGTTCTGTAGCATCCACAGTGACTTTAAGAGTATGTAATAGCTCTTCGTGGATTTTCAGTGCTCCGCAAGCGATAATTTTGATTATCCGCACAGGTAGAAATGTGCCTAGTCGCTTATGATAATTTTCAAGGGTTTAGAAGGGCTTGGGTAAAATTCACACCCAATTGGCAGTCTGCGGGCAATAGCTAATACACTATTTGCACTTGTACAGGAAGATCTTCAAGTGTTTTACCAAAATTCACTGTAAAGACCATCTATTGATACCCAATTGCGTGGTCCATTGTCTGGTTAATGTTTGTGCGCCTTTTTGAGCCAGTCTCATCGAGGCGAACGGCTAAACGCCACAGTGTTTGTCTAGTTGGTACCACACGACCTGGGAATCGACGATGAAATTCGCGGTGAGCCAAAACCACCGGCCGATTGTTTGTCAAAAATATTCACACAATTGTTCCGCGTTCTTGAGGAGTATAGTGATGCATGTATTCTGATTCTGTTTACAAATGGCAAGGTCGCAGACGACATTTGCAAAAATTAGAGCACCTTCAGAAAAAGTGATGACTTTTGCGCCACCTAGTATAAAATGTTCTTAGCTTATTTGATTAAACTTTTATTAAATTATATTTATTAAATACTTCTTATAAAATCGAAAAATTATTTTAAATAGTGATGTGAAGTCTTGAAACCACTAATTGCTGTACTTAGCATAATATAACAAAAAAAAAAATTTGATTCAAGACCTGAAAGAACAATCATATCTTTTATCACCTACTGTTTAGACGTAGAATAGGTAAAATCAATGGCACAAATTCCTTCAGTTTAAAAAAAGTACCCATTGCCTATCTTTCACAATTTTCTTATGCGACAAAATAAATATTGCAAACTTTTTCCGATATTTCCTTACTCATATACCAATTTTTAAAAAAGAACTCTTAAAGTCCATGTATAAAGTATATAGTGTGTTAGTACTACAGCGCAAACGATAGTTTAAATATGCACTGCAGCTGGTAGGCTTTTGGGTAAATAATAGCAATGCAAAGAGCTTGTAACGGCATCTTGATCAAAAACAGATTGTTGGACAATGATTTTGCGTTACCACATTGTACACGGCTTTTTAATGTTTATCATTGTTTGGAGAAAATTTCCTTTTTACAATAATTATCCTCATCCTACGACTATATTAAGTTGCTATTGGAAGTTTCAGAAAGAAAAGTTCGGTCTGGAAGACTCTTCATCATCGTCTATCACAGAAGCGACAATGGTTGCTATCATAAAGATAGGCATGTGATCTATCGCTATATAAGGATAATAAGAAAAATCCCGATCTCCGAATTAGAGAATAATGTCAGTTTTCTTTACCGTCAAAAAGTGTGAAAGCGTTGGTTTTATGACTAGTTTCAAGGAATGATTTTAGATCATTATCAAAATTAAAGATGTATGACAAAACATTTATTCTTGCTGTATCTCTTATTCTAGTACCACTCGTTTCTTTTTGGCGAAAAAATTCGAATTTATTTGGCACAAAATCGACTACTGTGATGATATTGTGGACTCTTGTGAAGGTAGAAACCAAATCATCAAGCGCGGGGCTAATTATACGATAAAACACTCTTCTACTATTTGATATTTTTTAGTTTTTCGTCTAGGGAAAAAAACGCAGCGTTGTTCATTTTTTATTACATTTTTCTTATTTTCGCAGCTTTCACAGCTTTCACGCTATCTGTTATTTTATTTATTGTTAACTTTCCCAGTTATTACATTATAAAACCACAAGTTTCTTAGTATCTACCTATATAACCCCATTTCAAAAACTACTACAAAATAAGTCAATTTAATCTTAATTTAGTCTGTAACTTTAACCACTCATTGTAAGTGTTTTTAGCCACAACTGCTTAATGCTTTTTACGGAACATGGTGCTATATTTGTCTTTATTAGTAATTGTAGTACTTCCAGCTGATGATACTAGATTTCCATTGGTCAAGTTTGAATAGTTTAAATCACCTTTAATACACAGAACCAATTCTAATAGACGCTGAACGAAGAACAAGTATTCGCGTGTTTTATTTAAGAGCTAGTAATATGGTGCACAAAAATTGCAACACTGCGCAAACATTGTCTTTAAATCTATATAATTAAATTTCCAAAATAATTGCACCAGTTGTATCTGCCTCAAATAAGAAAGATTTAGAATCAGGACAAATTTGTTTCATAATAATACTTGAACAATCAGATAAAGATGCAGCATACAGGGAAATTGTAGCCACCATGATTAGAACTGTGCATCAACACTCATGTAGGTCTGCGAGAGATTCAGAATTGCTAACAGACCTGGATAAAAACATTTGGTACAGAAATTAATAATCGGTAGTCAGGATCGGTATTTCAGTTAAAGTTGTCTGATAGAAAATAAGAGTGCAAAACGAGCGATCAAAGTTGGCTCTACAAGAAATCCTTCAAGAACTTGATGCCGCGTAATAATGAAGAGATCACGTATGTCGTCCATTATTAAAACTTGTAAGTCTTCTGTACACGTCTCAACCGGTGTAAAATTTGTGCTTTTTGGAGCATTCAGTCTAGTTTCAATCTTACAAGAGATAATCACATTTTTGTGAAAACAAAAGGACGAACGGTAAAATCCAACGTGCATAGATGACTAGCGTACGTCTCTTAGCAAAGTAGCAATAGGGTTATTTCAATAAATTGAAACCTCTATTGTTAACATCTAATATTGTTCAAAGATATTATTAACATTTACAACTGCATTCCTATTATCCAAAATGTTCTCGAGTCAATACATCAACATATACCGTTGGAAACAGAGGGAGGAAATAATTATTGCTATTTTAACTAAATTTTTATTTTGCAGATTTAATTTTTTAAGATTTACTTAACACCGAAATACCCATAGATTTGCAAAATTTCAAATTATATGAACCATGTTTTCATAGTGTTGCAATTTTCGTGCACAGCAGAGTGTATTTTATGTTGCATGTTTTGTTATTGTTCATTGGTATCAAACGTATAATCACCAAAACAACGGCGCGTCCTGAACTAACAATCATATTTTGATGTAATAGTGCAATCAAATAATCTGTTAATTGAATGATTACGCATTCAATGGGTGCTCAATTATAATAAAATATAAACGTGAAATTCATGTTTTCATGCCTTCATTATCCGCTGGCATTTTAATTATGTAAGAGTCTCTATCCAAATATTAAGGCGAAATATGGAAGAACACCGTTTAATTAGAAGCAACTGAAGATGATGATGATCCAAATAATTTTGACACTATCTTTTTTGCAGTAGGTTTCATATTAGTTTCATTCTCTCTAATTATTTTAAAGAAAAGTTTCTGCAAAAATATTTTGCAGTTTACAGCATGAAGTTGCGTCGATAACAATGGGTAAAAACTAAAATATGCCCACGTTCTATTGCTGCATATGCAGGAGACGAATAGCTGAATCTTTTCGTAGAACTTATCACAGAGGATAAAGTTAATACTAGGCGAGTCACTTGACGCCTATATCACAAAGTATGTGAAATCCATGCTCAATATCGAGTATCTGTTATCACTGAAAAAATCCAAGAATAATGCGAAGTGGAGCAAATAATTTATTTTGACATCATTGTCCGTTCTGCTAGAAGTTGCAAACTTTTGTAGTTCCAATAATTTTGGCGATAATAAACTGTCGGTTTGATTATATTGGAGATTAAAGAAATCAATTTCTTAATCAAGTCTGTAGGTGGTGGCGGTGGTTTTACAAATGGTTGACTAAAATATAAAAAGACGGCTTAGAGGGTGTTAAATACAATTCAGACAGCAGTGAAGCCACTCTTAATATGAGACAGCTGATGAGCTTTCTTTGTTGAACCTTGCCATCATACACAGTCTTCATTGTCTATATCACCGTCACAATCCAAATTGCGAATTGTTCTCACTTCAAGCATTACAAGTTTAAAACTTGACGTTCTGTTAAAGTTTGAAGAGTTCTTCGTTTTCTTTTTTCATCCCCTACAGCAATAGAATCTAAACAAATTTCAACTATTGCTGTCAGCGCAGCCTTTTTATTATTAATTACAAATTGGAACCAAAACCTACTACAAAGAATGTATTACAAAATACGGGAGAAAGTTTTTTGTAACATAGCAATTAAAATATAGTCAAATAAAAATAATTAGAAACCTTACAAGAACTTTTTGTAATTTTTTGTAACATAGCAATTAAAATATAGTCAAATAAAAATAATTAGAAACCTTACAAGAACACCCATTAGAGAAAATGTAATAAAAATGGTAGAATATGTAAGAGCTGGTGAAAATCGTATTTTGACTAATTTTGCAATTAAAACCTCCCCAATTATTTCAGGTCCTGAAAGAACATCAAATTCTGGCCCAGAAAAATTATATTTCACTTGGATACAACGTTGTCCCTAAGAAGTGCCTTAATTAAAACTAAAATGCCTTTTTAAGTTTCAAAATATGTACGAAGAAAATTTTAAAAATAAGATCTCAAAAAGTCTGGGGCCGCAAGGCTGTTGGCCACACTACCGTGTCCGCTGCTTTCCTCACTCTCAAGCAAACCATCATTTAGCTTGCGGAGACGCTCAGTTTTGGCTCAGCAATCGTTCGTAATATACCTCCCGCGTGCTGCTATCGTCAGGTATTCGGTTTTTGAACGCAGTAGGCGTCAAACGAATCTAAATTCATCAAAAATTGACGGAAGTATATTACAGGCACATACAGATTCCTGTATATTTTAACCGGCGGTTTGTATTTTTATAAGATAATAATACTAAAAAACAGGCTAAAAGAGTGCCGGTTTTTGACGACAAAATTCACAAACGTAATTTCTAAAAAAATATAATTATAACTAAAAGCAACACCAAAGGGTTGCAATATCTTTGTAGTTTTTGCCTATATATTAAGGATCTTTTCCTTTTCTTAAGCAATAATCTAGTTGCTTTTTGTGCAATTATTATTTATTTTTATATACTGTTGCTTTGACTATATATTTTCGTTTTACTTTATATTTTTACATATCCTATTAGATTATACTTTCGTACGAGTAGATATACAGTTATTTTCTCTTTTTATGTCTATTGATAAAATATTAATTATTATATCTCTTTTCGTGGTAGGTATCGTGTAACAATGTTACTTTTCTAATTGCTCTCAGCAGATATATTTAATCAAGAAAATGGAAACATTTTGGATATGAATTTAATAAAAAGAGGTGGGTGAACTTTCGAGCTTTTTAAGCACGATTTTATTTATTTGAGTGTTCTTTTTAAACCGCTTTCTTCCTAAATTATCCTTAAGTTTGTCCAAACAGAAATAATTGCAAAGAGTAAACTATAAGACGATTAATTCAATCGTTAAATTCATTTATTCTAATATGAGTTACGGCGACAGTATGAAGGTAGACGTTTTTTTAAAGAAAAAGCACTCTTTTAATTGAAACATCGATGCTTTCTACGATAATCAGCTACTGGCTTTATCAGAAATTCGCAAGAGTATTCGGTTTTGATTGTGATCCGTTCAATTAAGATATTCCTTTTTATTTGTTTTTCTTTTTCCACTCCAAATTTACTCGTTTGGACTCATAGGCGTAAGGCTAACTTCAACTCTCATAACATGTCAATACCCTTCTCTTTTTCATAACGAACAAGAAGCTTCTGCAAAAAATTAGGCGGGCGATTCAAAATCGGAGAAGAGGAATGTTGAACAAGGGCGTATGCCTTCTCCACGATAACTCGCTCTCCTGCAACAGTTTTGATGAGGCATAATCACCCACCCACCCTATAGTCCGGACTTAGCTCCTAGTAACTTACCACTTGTTCCCTAAGTTAAAAGAACATTTAGCCGAAATGCGCTTTAGCGACAATGACAAGGTGAAAGAAGCGACCCAACGCTTCCTCAACGACATGGCGACGAACTGGTATATCGTGGCATACAAAAACTGCCACAACACGTACAAAAATGCATTAATAAAAATGGTGATTATGTAGAAAAATAGAAGAATATTCATTCAATCTTTAAAATTTCAAGTATTAAAAATAAACTTTTTCTATTTCTAAAAACTGAAAGACCTTATTCTTGAGAATACCCTCGTATTTCGTCTATTTTTTAAATTCATGAAAGGATCATATATAGCTATAGTTATCAAAATCCTTCAAAGCCTTTTAATAAGTTTTTCAAAAAGGTAAAAGGGGTAACAAGTAAACGCGGGCATCAAAACCACTCAAATTATTTCGGTGCTAAAAGCAAACATACAAATCTTTGTATTAATTAATTAGAAATTAAAATTAAAATGTGTTCTATTAATTGCGTCATTTCTCTTTATTACAATTTCATTTCGATCCCTGGGAAATAGGTTAAAGTTAACTAAATCGAATAGGGGCAACACATTTTAATAAAGCTACCCCAATACAAATACAAAGACTAAATATCCAAGCCTAGAGACACCTTCAATCGAAATTATTACAATCTCTAAATTTAGAAGCGTCCTCAATATATGATTATAATGAAGTCGCAATAACATATAACTAAATTTAGATGTATAAAATATCAAGAAAACGTAAATATAATGTAATGTAGTTGCCAACAATGACACATAAGAAACGTACGCAATAAATAATTCTCCTGGCTCCACACCTAATCCACTTTGGAACAAGTCACATGAGAACAGGCCCACAAGAGATGCAATCTGCCCTCAGCTTAATTTCTACTGACTTCAGTCTGTATCTTTAGACATTTTTTAGTAATAATTCGGCACATAAATGGTATCCATTGTATAAACCAAGACTTCCCCTGAGCAGAACCGATTCGCACTGCAGCCTCAATGAAATTTCGCTCGAAATATGGTGGCTTTGCAGAACTTGCATGGGAAGGAGTTTCGCAACATCACTGATACTTCCACTTCCAGAAGAAGCTTGTGTTATAAGAAATCAGAAGGTTTAAAGTGTTCTAAAACACTACTGAGTAGTGCCACTACATAGAACTACCCGAATACCAGACCTATACTTTACTTATACTCCCTCGAAAGAATCAAAAAGTATGTTATTGATGTTTTTTTTGTGTTAAATTGCTCATACATCCATTCGACAGATTTCCTTATTATATTTGCTATATTAGAAAAATTTGGATATGAAACGGTTGTGCCTCATTCTGAAAGAATTGTTAATTTATCTCCAAAGTAATTTTGAGAAGTCTCTCATAAAATTGACCAGCCGATATATTATCTTTACAGTAAACCCTCATGCCTTAACCTCATTAGTTCGCGTCTCTTTAGTGACTATAGATAAAATCTGTCAGAACCCCCATCCACTAATATAGTGATATTTTCCCACTGTTTTCTCCGATGTCTTTAAGAGACTAAAAACCCTTTTTGTGCAACATGTTACTTTTATCCGAATCAATGAGTTTCCAATCCCAAAACACCTGGCATCTTGCATGGAGAAGTTTGTGTATGGAATAAGCTGAGAGACAGTTTAAAAGTAGCATAAGCCGCAACGTAACAATAATATCAAATAACGGAACAGCAAAGGTTATTCTACGGTTACTCCTTATTTTCCAGTACTATGAGTGAAAAAGACATTTTATAAAACCTTATACTAATGTTGAGTACCTTTTTATAGAAAACCATCTGTACATCTGTAAATTGTTACTAATAGCAAACCATACTGCACTAAGCCTAGTTTTGTGTTCTCAATTAACAACAGGCATCTATATGCATACCAAGTCTCTTCTTCTCTTTCTCCCCTTTCCTCTTTTTTTGTCGTGTAATGATCTCAGCAAAATAATTTTTAGGGTTTTTCCAAAGATTCAAAGGTCTAGAGAGTTAACATACTAACAACGATATTTTTAGATATACTCAGGATGGAAGTCCATAGGCAGACTGTAAGGTAGCTTTAGCAAAGGTTTGAATAGAGAAAGATACATCTTATCAGTGTTGCAGCACACGCCGAGAGCTTCGTTCTCTCATTTAAGAACAATATAATATTTACATCTAAAGCTCGTGATGTTCAAGGCTACTGTGGTATCGACTTATGAAGCCCATCAGAATAAGCATTCGGATCAAATTCCATACCTCAGTAATGTTTGATCTTTTGTCTTTTTTCTCGCCTTTCAGGATTGCTTTGCTCATGCCTAGCTACCGCTGCCCTTTGTATTTCAATTTGTAGTTTTTGCTGATACGCAACTGTGACAACACATTAACTTTTCACAATTATTCTGCGTATATTCCTTTGATTTGTTTCCTTCTCTTGCTATTTGTCTACATATCTAGCGCGATATTTAAAGTAGCAGAAGAAAGCGAATTTTGTAAGTGTAGGGTTTTATTGGAATGAGGAATCCGTAACGTAATAGTTTCTACCTGATCGAAATGTCCATTGCCCTCACTACTAACTATATCTTAAAATTCACCATAATGATAAAATTTGAAAAAAATTTAAAAATTTGCCCAGCTCTCACCAACACAAATAATTAACCATAAGTATGAGAACAAAACATGTTCCCATCGTTGTCATGAAACAGATCGGAAAACGTAGCCCAAATTTCCACCACCTGGTTCACGATTTATTCAATCATTTCCCTAGCAGGCAGTTCTTTGTCGAACACAACATAAGAGAGCTGGCGTGGAATTTACATTTGATTTTCAGTTACCACAATATGTACTAACAGAAAAGTGTTCATTATAATTTAGCGACAAAATTCAAGATTTTAACAAATAATTGTCTCGTAGGCAAACTTACCAAATAAACTAGATGCGAGACGATGGTTAGTGAGCAAAACTATATACTCATGATTTTGTCTCTCAATCCTGGCCACTGTCATAATATGCACATGTATAATGAACATTTATTTTGTCTTGTCACTTTAGAGCGACGATAAAAAATTCCTTTATAAGCATCCACATACATAACAATACTATTGATGCCCCCCACTTATTACTCATTGATATATTATAGCAATTTTAACAACTTATACCAGTTTCTAGATAATGTGTCTCTTCGGAACTCTTGGTGTAGTCTAAACAGAATTTAGTATAATGCGTTGTACAATGATATTAGGTATTGGTCGTCCACTCACCGTGATTGTTACCGAAAAAACAAAGTGAAAGGACGGCCCCTTCAAATTAGCCTACAGACTCATTAACTATCGTAGCGTCCCAGTATGGTTATATCTCCAAAAAGTAAACTTCCCATTTCAATTGAATGAAAATTAAAAAAGTTTTTAACTCTACAATGGTCTTAACTATCATGACGTTGCATGATTCTCAAAGAAAATTTTTTTGACCTCTCTTTCGAGCTTTCTAATTTTGATCCAGTTCAGCAAAAGTTAAGTTGATACCTGGTCTTGGAAATTGTATTTTCCACTGCTATCGTTTTTTTATGATTCTTAGTATCCTCAAATCGTCTTTAACTATATCAAACCTACATATCCGCTGTCCTTCTTCAAACTAGCTCTTCTATATATTTTTTTGTATTTTTTAAAATCGATTCCATTCTTATTGTTACTAATCGCGGTTTGTTGATAATATCTCTGAATTGTAGCTTAGGCGTACTTTGTCATCATTTTAGGGTTCATTCTGCTAGTTGTTAGATCTCAAACATTGATTTTTCCAGCTTTTCCATCTTCTTTTCTTGAGTTGTGAGAAATTGAAGCTAAGAGTTCTGGCGTGTTGTATGTGTGAACAGCCCAACAATATATTTCTTCTATTTCTCATCTTTTAGATCCACTGTTCAGGATCATCTGCAAAATGTTGCAATGAGAATATCACATTTGATTTTATAATGAAAATCATATATATTACTAGAACTCTGCTAGCACAGTTTTATTCTCTCGGCATTTTATTTTACCAATAACAAGTCCAATACTCGTCTTGATCTCAGGATCTGTTTTATGATAGTTGGTATCCATGTTAAACATCACAATGCCTAAAAGAAAGGGTCACGCAGTGTCAAAGCGCATGATTTAGGTAGCCAATTTCTGTCACTATTCCATGAAATGATACGGTCAAACACTTTTTCCCCAAGAGCTCTAGCGTTTTGCACGCACTATGATACATTGGGCCATCCTGCTAGACCTGCATATCTACTAGATATATATTTCAATAGAACCAGAAAAATTTGTTACCATCTCACGATACTGTACAGCATTAAATGCAATTGTATATGTGGCCAACACATGACCTAATTACCCCTCCAGTCCAAAAGCCTCATCAAACAGTGACTCATTGTAGATGAAATGACCTCTTAAATTACTCAGTCTACGTGTTCCAAATTCTAGTTTTGTTTACTCGAACTCACCATCGCTATAGATGACTCTCTTCGAAAAGTTCGTTCTGTGTTTAGTGTCCCAAAACTCTTTTGATTCAAATATCTGTGTTAGTTAGATCTTTCGTGAAAATTCATTGCAAATGCTTGATGTAAACGGTGAAGAATCGATGTTCCTAGACTATCAATAAAAATTTTTCTCACTGTAGCAATGTTGTCAAGAGTCTTGATGACTCTTCGGGCTGTATACTCATTATTTCCATTTTGTAAAGCAAAAATTCCACAATGGTTTTTCGTTCAGCAATTCATGAAGACTAATTGCAGGAAATATTATGATCTATGTGAAAAACATAGTTTTGTCATTTTAACTATATAAAAATGGCGCTCTTATTAGCATGCTCTTTAGTAGTATGGAGACGGCTGCAACTTATTATCTAACTTCTTAGTGCTTCTTTCCTAAATCTCAAACTTTTTTATAAACGCGAAGAAGGATTTCAGAATGAAAATAAAGGTTTACCATACTTATGTAAAATTGCGGACTAAGCTGGAACTTCATTGTTTTGCAGATTATTAGACCAGCGCGGAAGCTATATGTACTCTTGATTCAACATAAGCCTTACAGTAAACATCGGAACCGACGACGGCCCGGCCCTGACACGGTCCGGGAACGACAAATTCATTATTCGGGAATAAGGTAGCGGGAGCCTTGGCTGACAAGTGGCTGAGCCGGAGCTCTCCCTCGTTTCCTTGCTCCCTCTCGCTCCCGCTCGTGCGGGTGCAGCGGCTCCCGGCCGAATATTTCACATTTTAGGGCGGACGCGCCGCGCGCGAATCCTTGCGAACGGGGACGTGGGCGGGAAGAAGAGCAAGGAGCGCCGAAACGGAATTGTGTCAGCGCTTCCCATTACAAAGAGAGGGCTATTTTTAGAAGGGTGCCGTCTGAATGACGCTATAGTGTTTGGGAAGCGCTCTCGCGCCAAATGCACATGTGAGGGCCGTCTGGCTGCCGCGCCGATATCGCAATTGGGAAATGTAGATGTGAAGGATGGGTGTGAATTGAAACAGCTCGGTCTGAGTGTATGCACGTAATGTATTGTGAGATAAGAGATGCCCATAGCGGTAGATACTAATCTGTTTTCTATTCTGAAACATTTACTTGTAGTCTGCTTCAATAGCAATAAACAAATAAGGTAATTACAATAATTTGATCCTTTCGCGTCCTTTTCTTAAAAGTTTTTATGTGGTACGTAATATCTCATCAATTGGATTAAAGCTGGAATACAAGGTTTCATAGTTTTGTGTGTTTAAGACTATTCACTTATTTACAGTTGTCCAGTGTGTTTTAGATCTTCATGAACTTCTTCGTTACGGTTATTAAACAGCGCATCTTTAATTGAAAAAGTTCTAATATTTCTATATTTGAGTGTGTTCACCTGATACACCACAGCTGGATGCCGTAAAAGTTTGTTGGGTAGAGAAAGTTTAGAGTTGTGGTCAACTAACTAATAATAGTTTGGAATTTATCTAGTTATATCCTTTCAGTCTCACGCGTTAAGCAGCTTTTACTAAGATGCAGACCTGAATGCCTTACGCAATTCGCTTGGCGTATTACTTAATCATGTATGCTAATTTCAGGAACGGTACATTTAGGCAGTAACAGAAAGTTTTTGTGTTAATATTGATTTGTTAATTTTTTGAACCAGTCACATACTTCATAGATTTTGCGCTACATCAATGGGTTTTGATGAGTGTAAGAACTATTCCCGTTAGGGTTTGTCGGTATGTCAACTGTGTATAGTAAATACTCGAATAAACTACTGAGTACAATGGTTAGCATTCATAGTTTTCAGAAAAGCGTTCGACGTTGTTCCAATTAATGCAACTATAAAGCAAAGCATCCTCGAAAAGGAGACTACGAAATAATAAACAGTCAAATAGAAAAGGGTGTAATACAAGGCGATACAATATCGCCGAAATTGTTTACCAGAGTCTTAGAGGACGTACTCAAAAAATAGGGGAATGGGAGACTTAACAATTTCAGCTTTGCCGGCATCATAATAATTGCACACGAAAAAGATAACTAAAAGAAATACCTGGAAAATTACGGGTAGAGGAAAGAAAAGTGAGCTTGGAAGTGAACCAAACATGACAAATGGACAGAATAATCACACATTAATAAAGATAAATGGGCAGAATATCTGAAAGATAACTCGTGCTTATTTAAGATAAACACACTATAGAAAATTAAAATTACAAAAAGGAGATAAATGCGAGAATACAAGTCAGATCAGCAGTATTTGATATACTAAAATCGGTCTTTAATATAAAAATTCTTTGTCGATTACCACTTACGATTCTAAAATGTAAGTATCAAATAAAAAAAAACGTGAAGAAAACTACAAGTATATCAAAGGGCAATAAATTCGAAAAATAGAAATAACGTTAACTAAAAAATAAACAAATAAGGGAAAAAATAAAAGTAAGAAAAATTGGAGAACTATAGGGAGTGAAAAGAGTGGAAGATCACGAAACTGATAATATTAAAAAGGCCGTTGGATTCAATTGACAACAAACAACTCATAATACACAAGACTAAGGCCTGTGGAGTTATCCTACTATTATGTGTGTTCGCTCTATAGTGAAATATTGACTTCTGAATCTGAATTGATGATAAGGTAGGTATATAAAGCCGCTCTTTTTAAGAATGGGAATGAGTCTAACAAAATGTTTTTAAAAAATTTAGAGTATAACAGTAATAAAATGATGCCTATGTGAATCTGATTCACTGAACCAGGAAAATTCTTGCTCTCAGGATATCATAGAAAATTAAAGTGAGTAATTTGATGACTTAATGAAATAGGTTTTTAATAATTTTCCCGGTTATTAAATCATGGGGATTTTTTACAAATGGTGTTTTTAACAATGACTCCACCATATGAGAATAATTTGGTATAGAGAACTTGTAGGGAATTGTAAGGTAATCTGCTACTTTGTCTTTATTTTTTTTGCAGTAATAGGATATTTGCTCTGGGTAGGTAGCAAATAGTTTGGATTTATGTATATCCGTTCGGTTCTTATTTCAATTTGGTGGTTAGCCAAGTTCGGTCGATTAAGGTATTTAGTAGTCTTCTGAAGCAAAAGTTGTGTATCTTTTAGTGATACTCATTAAAATATTTACTTTTAGAATTTTTAATCGCAAATTTTGGTTTTCAACTGATATTTTAAGTCTGTGTTTATCTACATAGGACAATACGAAGCCTTTTTCCAACGCTTTTTGAATAATTAACTTCAGAGGTCTTTATTTACCGATTTTTTTACTATAGCTATTAAAAACTGGAGTCGAAAAACGGGTCAGAGCTCGATTAAGTTATTAAGTAATTTAGAGATATGATTACAGTTACAATAAAGTTAATTAAATCAGAAGTTTGTATACGGAAAGTAACAAAGAAAATGTTCTTGCATAACAAAAATAAGATTACTGCTCTAGGAGTAATTCTCGATGTCCTGGTTGCTCAACATTCTTCAGCCCAAATCACTGAAAGCAGAAACATAAAAAATTATCGATATATTGTTTATATGGTTTCATTAAGGCAGATTCCAACCTGAAGAGGCAAAAGAAGGGTGAACATTTGAAAACGCATTTTACTGTTTTTTGATTTTCAACTTCCAATGGGGAGAGATTTTTGGAAAAAAAACTTGAATATTTCAGATTGGAGTTTAGCAATTCACGCTCTAAAAGTAAGATTTGGGGGTGCTATATTAAAATCCAGAAACTAAGCATACGACATATCAACAGATGCGAAGCAGAAACATTTTTTCATTTATGTTTAGTAACTGTTAGGATAATTTCAACCATGGTAGAAGGATAAAAAACCTACTTAACCATAAAATTGGAAAAACCGATATCACTAGTTAAGAAATGGAACAATATGTTGCCCAAACTCTCCAGAAACTCAAGTAACACATCGTTATATGAGAATGAAACGTACGTTTTTTCTGTATTTGACGACCAAATTATTAAGGTCGTTGAAGCCAATATGCAATATGAAAACTTCCTTAATCTATGACAATCGAAAATTAAATAATGCTTTTTCTATTCCATTCAATACTAAATACATCCCCAAAGAGAGGAAAGTCAGGCTGATGTATTGGAAGGCAGAGATATAGAGCATAAGGCACAAAATTTGAAAGGGAATTTAATAAGTTGAATGCTATTAATGATGGGGATTATAAGAAGCTTGGGGATATCGGATGGCAAAGCGCAAAGACCAACTCTTTCAAAAAAGAATGAAGAAAGAAAAAAAACGAGGCAATGAGAAGTAAATTGTGAAGAAAGAAAGAAGAAATGGGAATTAGGAGACAAAAACGGAAGAGGAATGAAGAAGGACATGAAAAGGAGAAAATAAAAAGAGGAAGAGAAGAAATGAAGACAAGAGAGATTGAGAAAGGTATTTAGGTGAACAAAAACGAAGTTAGTCAAGATAAAATAAAAAAGAAGAAATAAAATTCAAATTTGTAGGAATAACACACTCGGGTTATCAGAACTCTTAGTTAACATTCAGTTGTTGATGAAGAAGCCTGTTTAATCCCCGCAGGGCAAGTAGGTAAGAGTGCCAGCAGGAATCTCGGATTTACTTAATGACTTATATATTCCATCTGTCTGCATACTATGTATTTTCTTAATTAACTGAGTGGTCCTGTAAATAGAGGATACATATAGTTTCAGTCCCGACTTCTTTCTTTTTAAAATGTTTTATAATCATGTTTTTAACACAGTAGTATGGGTTTGTGTAATACTTTTATATGCAAATATTGTTACATTTATATTTTTTTACATTAAGGAATCTTTCTTTTTTTTATTAAGACTATAGCATTTAGAAGTGTTCATTTTAAAGAATATTTATTATTCTTCTGTTGTACGAAATCGAGAAAGAATAAATCTAAAGGAGTCTGATGACTATGATATCTTTAACTCAGTTTATACTTAGTGCTTATACAGATACTATTTATTTATAAAGTGAGTTACCGCTAATTATTCTAATTGACTGTTCCTCGTACATTTAAATACTTATATATTTAATTCTACATGCTTTGTAGCTCTCTATATATGATGACCCATGTCATTTTTGGAAAGGAGTGTGAAGGAATTGCCAAGCCACTCTCTCGAATTGTATGCATTTTGATGATACAAGTAGTAGAAAATCGTAGGTGATTAATGTTCTGTATGCTTTAGGCCTACTGGTAAAATCTTTGTTGATGTTACCTGCCTCTAGATTCAAAAATATCAACTTTTCCTAGACTTTCTATATAATATTACCTCGTAAGCCCTTTTATCTTTTTAAGCTCACCCAATAGAATCGCTCTCGAATTTTCTGCAATGTCTTGGGAAATATTCTTCTAATGTCCTATTATGCAACTGACGTAGGACTTCCAACAATCGAATTTTCACCACAAATAGCCATAATCTGGATTTAGTGCCATTAGCTTCCTTTAAGATTCTCTATTCTAACTTCAAAGAATCCTTGTTTCTAATAAGACTCTATGACTGGGTTCAAGATTTCTTCCCATTGTAATCGACTACTTAGCGCTGCCATTCCAGCGCTACTTTTAATTTTGAGTCAAGCTTCTGCTCCGGCTATAACCCAACTCCTGTGGCAAATACCGATAGTCAAATACGCAAATTACGGGCGTTTTTCACATTTCTCGAATATTCTGTTTTCTGAAACCTCTTTGTTCTTTAACCCTTCTTCAAAACTTTATTTTTAAAAATCCCCCTTTAAATGCCTTGTTGAAAATTTGAATTGTTCTTCTTCGTCTGTCTTTCCGATTTCTTGAATATTCGACCGTGTTCGTCTGTAATTTTTCCCTCAAATTTCTAGAATTCCCTTTCGTGTCTGCTTTTATTCCTTGTAGTTGCCTCCTCGTTTATTTTTTCACATTTCCGGAGTATTTTTACGCTTGCCTTTAATTCTTTACTCAAAGTTCTGGAATTTTCTTCAAACTTATCTCTCAATTTTTGGACGGTTCTTCTGGACTCATTTTCAATTCTAATAAGTCTTCTTTTAGTTCTCCTCTCAAGGTTTTGACTATTCCTTAATTTTTTTTTGTTTATTATCTAAAAGTTCTGGAATTTACCTATATTTTTTCTTTTAGGTTCTGCAATAACTCATCTAGTGTTTTTTACTCATTTTTGATAACTTCTTTAATTCGTAGAACTTGACTTGCATCGGCATGGTAATGTACTTAAACAGTTCTTCGAATTGCTATAAATCCCACTTCTAACAACAGTTGTAATAAGCTGGGTTTATAGGTTTCAGGATTTATTTTATTTAATAATTAGTTAACAATATATGAGATCTATTTATCACCATAATTGGTTGGCAGTTGATTAACTGACGCACTAATACTAATTATTTATTTCTACTCCACGATCCGTTTCGTGATGCACTTTTATCAGCACATGAACTGTGTCTTATTGCGACAGCTAGCCATACTTTCTTGGTTGTTTCTTTTATTCTTATATTATTCTTAATTCTGGGTCGATACGCCGAGCAGCTTACTGAAACCTTCCTTCGCAACGCGCCTAGAACTCTTTGGATGCTTATGCGTTACTTTAGACAGCAGAAATGTGTGCCGCATAAATTTATGTTATATATATAGTTAATTATCTTCGACTGTACTAGGCAAAAATTTTGTAGTAGCATCCTTTATGGATTAAGAATAATCGTCATCATTTGTGGCGTTGCTGGGGTGGTTAAGCTAGCTAATCCTTGTTTTTCTTGTTTTTATTTCTCGAAAATAATTAGGTTTCAGTATGACTATTAATTATAAGCTTAATATTACATTACTTTCATTTTATTGTGGTCCGTAAGGGTTGTGTTGCGTGTTACAATCTTCGGTCTTGCACTCAAATGCCCTTTGTTATTTATTCTGTAAAAATTAGTCGCAAATTTAAATAACATCTGACCCTATTAGAAAGAGTAGATTATTAAAAGATAATATGATTGTTCTCTCTTCGTATCGCGGCTTGCGGTAGCGCGAAATTCACGCGTAGGGAATAATTAGCTCGCATATGTTAGTTCGTGCTTTCATAATAATGACCAAACGGGCACTGATACTAAAAATAGCTACTGCAGTCGCACAGTGTTTTTTCTTTTTTGTTTTAAAGCGAAAACGCATTATTATAGCTCTTTGCTTATTTAAAAAAGAGTAAATGCGTTACCAAATAAATTTATCGCACTTTTCCAAGGTTCTAAAATTGTTTTCCATACATTTGAATAATTTATTTTGATTGCTACTGATACTACTAATCATTATGGCCATTAGTGTCCCAAAAAATGAAAAGATATGTACGGCGGGCTAATACAGTGGCTCACGAAGGCGACACGTAATACTACTGCGACATTTGAGGAGGGTGTGTATAATGAATGAACCGCATATGTCACGTAGAAATGGTTTGGAAAATTTCATTTGGAAGATATGGATCTCTGGAGATAATGTACAGCAAAATAGAGTGTTTCGTTACAAGAGAAGATAATGTAAAAGTGTAGTTATACAAAAAAGGTAACAAGTTGGAGAAACTGTAGCGAGCCATTAAAAAGAACTATGAAAATGATTAGGAATGCCCCGATAAGAATTTGTGATGTGACCGGGTGCAATAGAAAATTAACTGTGCGTAACAAATAGAAATGGTAATAAAAATGCGCATATTAATAATATAAAAACAATAAACTTACTAATATTATCATTTAAATACAGAAGCAGACAATGTTTTTTATTACGTGCGTTACCTTTTAATGGATTGTCGAAAAAATGAATTCATTTAAACTGAAAGTTTAGACACAAAGTGCTTTGAAGGGAATTGTAACAATGCAGGTTTGTGCCTGTGATACAACAAAATACTTACTCGGTCGAGTAATTAGCAGAAAATGCGTGTTCATCACAGTTCATGAGTGACAACGCAATAAATCGGCCACCAAATGCGGGATTAGTCCAAACGGATCGAAACAAATTAATTAACTGCTGTAATTGATAATACAAGAGTTTGTTTACTGTTCAGCCTAATCTACATTTAGGCAAGTAAAGCCCACAAAATGATGGTACCGCTACCATAAAATAGTTGGAGCAACAAATGAGAGTTTGCTTTAATTAGTATATTTGTGTACGATAATAAATTTAAAAAACTTTATGCTACATTTTTTAAATGTCTATCAAATGAAATATTTAATGATATCAAAGTAATATTAAAAACTAAAATCGTAAATAAATATGTAAAACTTATGAAAATCATTTTTCCACAATGAATTTCCTAGATCTTGCTTTGGTGCATCTAAGATAAAATTTAGAATTTCAGTCGTGATTCAAAATCATCTCGTGGACTACTCTATTTATAGAAACCAAGGTCCAGATTCTGAACGATTGGACAGAATATAATCTGACAGTCTATACAAATGGATTGTAATGCGCTTGCGTAAATAAGAACAACTTTACTTGCTGAGTCGGTTGGGAGATAAATCTCAGTTAGTATATAATCGTCAATTTGAATAAAATTTTGTGTGAAGTTGAAACATTTGTTTACAGAAACTATTCTGATGATTCAGAAGATTAATAAGTGCAACACAAATAACGGCACGATGCAACGATTAAAAATGGCCGGAAGTTTATTAAAAGTGATATACGAGAAAATATTGAACATGTGTGAGCTACAACAAGGAAGAATTGGCGACTAATGATCTGAGAACTAGAAGATGTATTTTGGATTCTAAAAACTGAAATCTGCAAAATTTTGACGTGTCTCGGCAAAATTCGTTCTAAGGTTACCGACACCAGAGTAGAAGAAACTTTGTGGTACACTTGCTAATGACTTGCTCCAGACTTTTACTACTGCTTCAAATTTTCTAACAGGAATTGTAATCAGAGATGAAATGTGAACCTGTGACTACGACCCGGAAATAAAAACTGTCACCCTTATTTTGAAGTCTCCTGGTTTGCCGCGTTCATAGAAGGCTTGTAAACGTATGAGATCTCAGGATGTTTACCTTGAGGAAAGCTAAGGATACGTACAATGAGTCGTGTATCTTATACCATCTTAACTAAATATACAAATTTTTTGTTATTACAATTTTCATGTATTATGTGACTACATACATTTAGAACATACCCCGTCTACTCAAATCCAAAAACGGTATCAAAGGATAGAGTAGAACTGATGTAGAAAAAGGCAGCAAAAGCAAAAATAACTACATTTACTTGTTAACAGAAAAAAGATAAAAAATACGTAGAAGAGATTTTCTTTAAATTATTTTGTGGTTAAGCCAAATTGGTCAGTACTGAATAAGCTTCTTGTATCGATGAGACTGTACTATTGCAAAAATCGACTAAATAGAGCGGAATTATGAGGCGGCAGCCTAACGGTATTTAGCTGTCTTTGACAATCGCTCAACTGTGAGACAGTCAACAGAAGCTGACTTAGGTTGAGCATTCCCCAGTCAACAATAGATGGCGTTAACCAAAGTTACTTGGCAACAAGGCATCCGGTCATCGCATTTTTCTCTACATCAGTGCTTCAGCTTGGCGACATAGTCAAAATCAAAATTGGCCGCAAAGCTTGCAAATGACGATGAAAAACTTTTGACAACTTAAAATAGTATTATCGTTTTGGTAACCTTTTATAACTTTATCAGCTACTATTTGTGTAATACTTACTGTGATAAAATTTCAGAAACTTCCAGTCGCTTGATAATAAAAACCAAATTGTTAACAACCAACCCATCTGTTCAAAAAAAACTGAAAAAATATTTGCAAGGATATGCAACAAAGATTCGATTCCCAGTTGCCGTTGTAGCCATTTTTCAGACTGTTAAGTGCACTTTTTTTATTTAAGTCTCTTGGCTTTAAAGAGTTCCCCGTTTCTTCAGCTGAAAACGTAAAAAATTATTTTCATTTTTTTAAAGTGAAGCAAGAACTCAACAGTTTTGTGGTAGTTCGACTATCAAGAAAACGATGAGATATATGCTCACTCAACCTAGTATACAAAGAAGAAAATTTCAAGAAAGTGAAAGCGTAGCTTCCTTCATCAAATAGTGATCAGGCATTGTTATTAAATCAACGTTTAAAATACCGCGAGAACAAAATATGCTGTAGAGTAGGTATTGTATAACCTTTCAAAAGCAGAGTACCGCAGAAAAACTGATCATTACGCATTATCGTTCAGAAGAACATAACTTTATTTTAAAAATAAAAATTTTATATAAAACAATGGCAACATTAAAAAGCCTGAAGCTTGTGTTTTGAAAAAGCTAAACTTCCATAACAGGAAATTCTGCCGTAATGTTGTTTTTCCTCTCAAATTTAACTGAGAGCTTTTAAGTGGAATAAGTCCAACAAATATGGAATACGAGAAATTGCGCATTAAACCATTAAATTACCCATGAGGCAATTCGACTGTACTGTACTAGAGGAACTGCATGGTCTCTGTCGTAATGTAATAGGAATGAGATTGTTGGTGCTGTATTAGGTACAGACAAACACAGAGCATCCCAATATTGCTAAACCAAATAGTTGTTTAGTATAGTGTACGGCAGGATGTTATCGCAAAGTTAATGGATCAACATACGGCGGAAACTCTGTTTGGATTGTAACGTTCTCTTCATTTCAATAAAGCTACAAAAAGCGGAACAAATCTAATCTGAAATGTAGCTGCGACGGGACCGAATCGTTACAGCTGCAGATAGCAGCCCTAATCGTTGTTACGCAATTTATCTGTTGTTGCTATCGCCGGCGAGCAATACAGCGATCAATAAACGTGGATGCTACATTAATCTGTTGCCATTTGGGTTTTATTAAGATACAATTTGAATCCCAAACGAGCGCATCAATCAAAACGACAAATTAATTGGATTGTTGTGAAGCACCGGATGACGCGATTTGTTTTACCGACGCCGGGCTTTTTATTATGGTTCTTCCACCACAATACGCTTTATACGGAAAAATGCTGATGTGTTTACATTCAGTTAACTTTTAGGGAACAAAAGCGAACTAATCTTTGATCCTTTATTTTTTAATCTATAACACGCATTCAAATTATTTCCATATTTCGGACTTTTCAACAACAATCTTTTATTCAAATAAATTTCACCCCAAATAAGAAAATTAAATATCAAATTCTCTAGTGTTGTCCATGCTTTATGACATATAGGGGGTAAAAAGTAACTATGAATTAAAAACTGATTATAGCACTTGTAGTATCAGCAGAGTCATGATGAAAGCAGCCTCTAAATGGTAAACATAATTTCATATTTCTCTAGTTGAT
Organism: Sinelater perroti; assembly: GCA_036346155.1. Lineage (NCBI taxonomy): Eukaryota > Metazoa > Arthropoda > Insecta > Coleoptera > Elateridae > Sinelater > Sinelater perroti. The sequence continues at coordinate 15,792,527 of JARFIY010000254.1, read as the reverse complement.
AGTACAGGCATTATTTGCTAGGGTCGGAACATGCCCATAACTTGTGCATGACATTGACAGCATGCTTGAAGTTTACATGTAGCCCACGGTACCAGGCTGGGTTAACATTGGCAACCTTATTTTCATGCAAGATGGAGCACCACGCCATTAGTTGGAATGACACAAACCTCATGTATAGTCTTCAAGAAGTTCAGATGTAACTCTAAGTGATTTTTACCTGTTTACCTCACCAATAACGCAAACTGTGTATTGCACCCCCGACTATTTGTGGAAACCGGTTGACGCTATTAGTGCCTCTGTCATAATTTAAAGATTTGCTTTCATTTTCCTATGCAATGAAGTAAATTTATAATTCATTTCAATAAATTTGTATTATAAATATGGACTTTGTTACCCATTTTAATTCCTAGTTATTTGTCATTATGTATTATAAAACAGAAAGAAAAAGAACTTGAAAAAGAATACTTGTAGTCAAATTTACTCACAACTGGGTGAGATGACTTATTTATGGTTTAATTTTGCAAAGTCTGGCCAATTTAAAAAGCTTTCAAGAATAGGTGATATCAAAAGTTGTATGTTAAGTTCAGTACTTTCAAGAATATTCCATTTTTGTAATAAAAACGAAACAAATGGAATCCTCTGATGAGGTGAAGCGAGAATGAAACATCCAATTGAAAGGTGTCCTATAAATAAGTTTAATTTTCAAATTTGAGTAATGTAATATCTCGTTACTACAAGAAACAAATATTTATTGTGAAATAACAGTTTTTGGAAAATTTTGACGTTCTGCCACCGGCACTCATCTAAACAAACTCTGAAATTATTCGTAATTGTGGAACACGCCTTTTCTATGGTTGTTGCCGGATGTTACTGTACACTCAAGTCAGGACTTCGCGCAAGCCAATTTATATCAGCTCTTCGCGATGTCATTTATACCGAAAATTTCTAAGACGGCCGACAAGAACATACTGGAAGTGCGAGACGTCGCTCCATCCTATTAAAACTGGTCACAACAACCAAAATCTAGCAAGGCGAATGTAAAAAAGTTTTCAACCATCTCTAGAGATCGTTTCGAATTTACTATCATCCTCAAAAAGTGAAGACTGATTAGGTTGTCCGCCGATGTAGCGGCCCAAGCCGCCGCTTTATTAGAGTGTAGGAGCTTTTTATGTTCTCTCAGGCAAGTAATGGTTTGTTGAGATGAAGAATTTTGACAAAATCTGCAAATATATTAAACATTACAACACATTCTTCCACTAGCTGTATTCTGTAGGGATGCAAACCTAAATCTTGACAAATAACGCGGTTAGGATACTTGATGGTATATAAATTGATAGGTTTGGATTCTCGAGAACAGACACTTTAACTCGCTCTATATTTACATCACCTTGTAACGTCCATGGTCCTTTTTCTTAAAATTTTTCACTCATATTTTAATAAGTTGAGCTTCATTTACGTCATGCAAATCTTCTCTATCAATCTCACCCCAATCGTTACGTTCACGCATTAAGCCGGACAAATTTAAACTCGTTTTTGTGTTTTATACAAGCCAAGCCCTTTACTTTCATTACATTCATTGTAAAGATATGTTTTAAAGTCGTTATTATTAGGCCGCGCCTTGTAATCTTCAATAAATAACCGTGCCTTCCCATTTTGCTGCTTTATAGTCCGCCATTATCGTAGTATTGATCCCTTAATCCCAATGATGAAGAGTTATGGGTAATAACTAATATTAGCCCTAGCAGCAGTACATCTACACAAACAAATGGGTTCTCAGAGTCTAGATTACGTTTTACCCAGTTTCGCTGCCTCGTTAAGTTGCAGTCATAAGCTTAAGCACGCGGGGTATTTTATATTATATGCGAAATATCACCTAACATATTAATTATAAATTAAAGTTAGAAGATCCCCAGGAGGGAGAGCTAACGATAAATTCAGAGAGCAGTCTCGGAAAAACAACCAAGGAAAAATGATCAGAGTATTACTTTAAATGTTTCAAATAAATGTTGACAAAATGTGTACAGGAAATAAAGTAAAAACATGAAAGGGATAATTGTAAATATAGAAAATAATATAAAAAAATGGAACTGTCCTACAAAGATATATAGGAAATACAGCGGGGATAAGATGACACACAATTTTAAGAAATTATGACCAGAAAATTATACAGAAACGGTAATAAACAGAGCAAGGTGCAACAAAAATGACTTAACTGTGGCTCAAATAGCGCATAAATAACATTACGGATACCAGAAATTAGTTAGCTTAAAAATTAGCGTTCTTAGTATGCTAATGCAGCGAATTACTACATACGGAATGAATATTGTAACGAAGCGTATAGAAATCTAAATAAACACATGCGTGTTCTACTAATAAACTTAATGACGTATACATATGCAGACCTTTAATTAAAATCGCATTATTTTCTACAAGCAATCCCATGGTTTACTTGCGTCACAAACCAACATTTGCTAATCACATTGTCAAGTTTAACTTGCTATTTTATTTATTTTTTCGAATGTAAGCCTCTATCGGAATACTACGTGGATTAATCAAATACACACTGAAATTATTTTTCTGTATAATGTCTTGACTTTTTTTCCAAGAAATAGGTAGATTTTTAATCATACTATCGTAAAGTGAAGGTGGTTGTCACACCAGCCAATTCAATACGAGCGCTCCGACCTATCGTCATCAACTCTTTGACATTGAAGTAGTCCAGAACAAATAAAAAAGACAAAGTTTCCCGATGGAAATTTGCGCCTTTTCCGATGTTATTCAAGTTTCATTCCGTCCAAAAGTTAGCAGAAGCAATTTCTGAATCCGTTAGTTATACTCGAGAAGGTGGTGGACAATGCGAATGTTTTCTTTAGTCACTCTAGTCATCGGTAACGTCAGCGACCTTCATTTTCAATTATTTCCTGTCCCCCAAAAAACTGTGTATGCTATGTGAACACTTGAGACTTCTTAAGAGTGTTGTCCTCGAACTGCATATTAAATCTTCTTAAAAATTAAACGGTTTTACGCCCACTATTGTGAGAAAGTTAATAATCTATTGTGCAACGAAGCGTACCTCTTAATTACTGACTAAAGAAGCGGTAGTTCAAGATACACTACAAGAGAAATCACCTTCAAACAACCTATTCACAACGCTCAAAAACCGCAGCCCTCTCTGTTCGTTTCACGGCGGTTCCCATTTTATTCACCCAGACGCTGCATTTGCTTGTACCACCAATGTTTGAATTGTTAAATTATTTAAATTACTGATGCATGAAATGCTGCAGCAATTCAATCAATAAGTGATTACAAAATAATTGGCCGCATAGCAATACCAACACAATTAATTTGTACAACACGGAATTTTGCATAAAATTTTTATTACGGATGATTAGGCAAGCAATGTATCAAGCGCGCAACTTAATTCTCGGCCTTTTTCACTGAATTGTAATATTAATTTACTCAATTAATTTTAGAAATAATCCCCCTCTATTTGTATAAGTCTGCTCTAACTTTAGGGATCTGACAAATTCCACTTCGTAAAAAAGAGGGTGATGAATTCAACAGAACCGTCTAAGACATATTCGACAAAACTGAAGCGAGGTGATGTTGCAGGGCTTAAAGAGTTGATAAACTAAAAGGATGAAGTCTAGCAAAAAAAGTGTAATAAAATCTCTCAAATCGGTGATTCTTAGCAGTCTCACGTTTGTTCTTGTTCTTAACTGTGGTGTAATTAACGGTTTTATTGTTCCTCCCACAACTTATAACTTAAAATCCTTCCCCGAGTTCCTTTTTTCCAAAAATTGTTCTATTTCCTCATCTTAAAATTCTTGGCTTTCAAGGACGATCGTCATCATACAGGTTAACATTTTTCCATTGAAGCATTTTTTAAATATTATAAGAAATCCCCACCCCTAAAGCCAAGAAAGTCATTTACTGGACTACGCCAACACTTTTTCTTAGTTGAAACGCCAAAAAGAGAAAGTGCTGCTCGTCGCAAGACTAATTTTTAGGTTATGTTAGTAGAGTAGGTGCCTTTTGCAGTAGATTATAAAACTGACAGATGGCGTTTTATTACAAGTATATGGGAGAACATAATATAAATTTAAATAGATAATACCGTTAATTGAAACTTTAATACTTTTTTGGAATTATAAAAAAGCATAATGGTGAAATAGTAACTAATTTTTTTATTCTGTTAAATATAATCGTTTTTTTGTCAATATTTGCAATGCTATTAACTACTTAGTACGGAACCGCGTTAGCCTGGCGGTTAAGATCATCGTTTCTCTGTCCTCGAGCCGGCGCGGGCGAGTTCGAGTCTCGCTCAACCCATGGGGGTGTGTGTTGTCCTAGAATTAAGTGCATGATAATAGGCACAATAAGCTCTTGAGGCTGCAGTGCCGCTAAGTGCGCTAAAAAAGACGGTGTAGCTATATTACCTTCCAAAAATGCTAACAGAGATACGGGTTTCTACAAAAAATTGTTATACCTAATATTGTTCTAATGGATTAACTAACCGACAGCCTAATTTGCTGTTACTTGGGGCGTTCAAAAATAATTGATGCTGTGGCTTTCTTCTTACATTTTACTGAGTAAAAGTGATTACACATTCCTTTAGAGGTATTTCTCTTCGATACCTATGCACATTTTTCGTGGCTTTGGGAGTTTCCTTAAAGTTGCTTCAAAACAATCTTTGGATGTGACACTTGTGGACAGTCGACTGAAGCTCTACCTTTTCCACTGCGCCAAACAGAGCGTAGTCGCTCGGAACAACATCTAGCGAACATGGGGCTTGAAGCAGTATAATGTCCGCGGAATAACTTTAATGACTCGCAATTGGTAGTATTCCCACGAGAAGATAGCTAATCGATCCTGATCCCAAAATATAAAAACAATTTCGGCTATGGTTTTTTGAGGCGAGGACTTACAATGTGTTGCCATTATAGATTAGCGTTTCATTCCTGTAACTCTTATCAGAACCATGATTCGTCTGCTGTAGCACTTAAAGGGCGTCTCTAGATTTGTGCTGTACAGCTGCAAATAATGTAAACATACATTCACATGGTTTGGCTTCTATTGAGCGGTAAGCATATAGGAAACAGAATTTTTTCACTTTTAAATTCTCGTGGATGATGGTGTACAAAGTTCTGTAAAATGGACCTGTTGTAATCGCTAGTGAATGTGATTTGCCTATCTGTCATTAACAAGTGTATAATATGTGTAGGTTTTGGTTTTTACAGCAACGTTTCGGTGCGTTTGAATTTCAATATCCTACAGAACAGTTGTACGGCCTGGTGCTACGTCTTCACACACCGCTACCAATCTTTTATGAATGTTCAAAGAAGGCACTCCTTCAAAAAAACCACATAGCCTCTTTTCCTAGTTTTCTGCTTTGTTCACACCTGCATTCACAGTATTGTACAAATAACTAATTACCTTTCCTCTTGTGCGTACCTGGTGGGCCTACGTAATACTGGAGGCGATCTATGACGCAATCGACTACATGAGGGATAGTGCCATCATTTTTGAACATATGATTAGAATATCCAGGACTAAATTACTCAAGTAATTATAGATATGGATGGTAATGCCAATTTGCCTTTGATACAATTTGTTACAAATTTAAGTATAAAAAGACGATAGTTACGTGGTATGGCGGTGTTTTGAACTGGAATTTTCTGACAAAAAACCAAAGGTCCAGTACATAATATGCTTAAATTTATTTCCATATCCCACCGATAGTTTTATAGCCACTACTTTATGATCTTAAAGGCATTGGAGCTGTAAATGCCCTACGTCTAGTGATAATAACTAACCATATCATAAAGATCTTTTGTTTTACTTTATACAATGATTTTAGCAGAGCTTTCATTAAGGACACTTATTCCAAAGAGTTTTCTTTCTTTTGTCTAACCGCCGGAAAAATACTTCCTAAAGACAATGATGCATTAGACAAAATTTTATTTCACTAAACCAAGATTTTAAATTTGGAAACAAAGAAAAGTGACTAGGTGCTAAGTCTGAAAATGGGGAGGATAAGGAATTAACTCAAACTCTAACTTGTTCAACTTTGCCGTTGCGACAGTAGACTTATTCGGTGGCGTTTTGCTTTAGTAGAAGAGTAATTCTACGCCCCAATCTCTGTCAATTTCTATTCAATTATCTTCTCATATAGTCCAGTAGTTTTTTTCTTCTTCTAGTAGCTAATAAGGAGGATCTATCAGAAATTCTAAAAAAAAACGTGGTTGTACTCTTTTTAGTTTTTACATTCTTTTGGGCGCTTTCACTTCTCCTTATCCATTGTTCTAATCGTTACTTTGTCTCTGGTATGTCAGGGGATGGAGTAACGAATTTTAATAATAAGTCCTTTGGACTGCATTTAGATATTGTCAAACACTACGCTTCTGGTCGATAAGCAGTTTTTTCACCTAAAATTTTTCATGTAAAGTTTTATGCACTCGTTCAACATAGATACCTTTCACATAGAAAAGTACATGCACTTTTATTTGCGATAACTTTTTTTATTATAATCGTTGTGGTATCTGCAACTGAGCGTTCCGAGCGGGCTTCAAATTCGACCAGAAATAGTCTCCAACGATAGTTTAGAATTTTCAGGTACTTCGTCCAATTATACCTTAATCTGGGTGACCTTCTACTGTTTTAAACGAGAGTGATTTATCACTTTACGAAACTCGTTTTCTCGATATTTCCGACAACTCCTACAATCTCCACTTCAAACATCCCTTAAATAAAATTAATACCTCGTTTTTGCCTTAATTTGGTCTGCTTTTAATTAAAGAGCGACTCTGCCGAAATGTTACGAAATTAATTGCGAAGACATCTAAAAATTTGATTTAATTATCAACCTAAAATCTAACACCAATTTTTTTGATAAATCTTTTATTTCAGAAACCATAATAATAATAATAGCTCCCCGTAACAGGCCACGAAGGCCTATAGGGTCGTAACAGGATAGGCCTGCTACAATCTAGAGCCTACGGTACACAAGGGTAGTAACGTGGCTAGCGCCACGTACCGACCGCCTATTATTACCCCAGAGTTTGACCTCCAGGTATTCATTTATTGCAGCCTGAGTCGAGCTGGGCCGTAAAAATGCCAATAGAATTGAAAAATAAAAATTGAAAACAAATCAGAAACTAAAAACAAACCTAAAATATCAAATCGTTTAATAATTTTATAATTAACTGGATCAATTTAAAAAATTGTTCGAAAAGTCTATTAACTTTAGATGTTCTTCAACTTCAATTTTGATATGATAAAAATGAGCATTAATGAACCCCAATTGGTTCATACAAAATATTGCACGATTCAAGCCCCTCGACGATTCTGAACGATATAGTTTTTGTTCTCTAATTAACAAGCGTGCACCACTTGGCGCTTTATGATACTTGAGTTGGTATTTCATAATTTTCTCAACAGGTTCAACTTCAACTATTGTTTCTATAATTCAGCGCCCTTATATTTAGGTCGTATTTAATTCGACAGATTTGGACTAAGGTGAATACAAAAGTTAATTAATATGCAGTTTTTAGGATGCTGTGCCAGCAGTCTTTATCACTATTTATATTTAAATATTTATCATAATTATTTAAATAGTGTGATGACCCCAGATTTTATTTACAATTTAAAAAGTAGCCTTTAATTTTTAGAATTTGTAATTCTCCAGTTATTTAATCTTAATTCAATTGTGCAAGATGGGTTAAAACTTCTTCCCTCTGTAGCAGGTTGAATAAAGAGGAAACGATATAAATGACGTCACCGCGTTAAGAGATTAGTCACCCAGCAAAACTCCTGCTGTGTGGGCTGTGGCTCTGTCCTGTTGCAGCCAAAGGTTTTCTAGTTGGACCGCATCGAGATTTGGCGAGAAAAATTGTAAAATCTTTTCCACATATCAATTAGAAATTACAGCAATACAATGGATTTTCTCCTTAAAAAAGTAAGTACCACCACATCAAACAGTGGTCGGTTCGCTACGGAGAGACTTTTCATAAAAATTTCATGGGCTTTTATTCCTCCAATAATGAAGGTTTTTAACGCATTCTGGCAAGTAAAAATGCGCTTTGTCGCTAAAGCAAATACCTCATGTAGCATGGTTTCCAAGATGTTTTGGCACATCTTGTACGGATGAAGACAGAGGTCTTGGTGCAAAACTCACCATAGAGTACAAATAGACAAGAGAAAAACAACTGTTGCAAAGAATTCCTCATTAAACTATGACCCAACATGCATAACACAAAGATTAACCCCCTCCCCCCAGATACAACAGTTTTGCTTACTAACATACCAAATAAGTCAAATGGATCTAATTACTCCTTACGAGTTTTTATCTTTGACACCAAGTTCGTGTTGCATTACTGTACTCACAAAGCATATAATGGTCTCTAGGCTGAAGTTCTTGAGTTACAGGGTCTTCTATATCTCGCAGTATGGTGCCAGTCTTTGTTTAATATGACCCACAAAGATTTTCAACAAATTTCGGTTTCTGAAGAGAAACGCCTGGTAGAGGTATTGCAGTCCTTTTATACACTTAGTTGAAACTTTTCGAAATTCTCCGATGTAGTAGTAGTACAGGTTTAACAGAACTCAATAATGACGTGTGATAACATTAAATAAATTACTACGACCAAAATTTTGCCTTAACTTTCATAAAGTTCGCATTGTGTGCATTCAAAATGGTGGAAAATTAGAATCAGTCAGTTATATATTGCCTGTCCTACATTATATTTATCTTTTTTATAGTGCTATATTTAATATTATGATTCTTAGAAAATTTCTTGATTTACGGTCATTAATTTGAGAAGCACTAAACCCGTATATAAATTTTTGGCCGTGGTTTTTTCAGGAGACGAACAGGCAGTTCCATGATATTTTTGTATGACGTCAAGTTTAAGAAACAAAGTAGAAATAGAAGAAGAAGAAGAATTGTGAACTACCTTTGTTTCTTTAATATTTTCTTTCATGTATGATTACTACTATTATTCTATATACAATTAAGTCCTTTATTTAAATTAGGTTGTTTTAACCTGCTTCCTTTTTTGTATTTCTTGTTCAGTATTCTATTTCAATTTCTTTCCATATTTGTTATGTTGATTCCTTTTATTTCATACTCTTGGTGATCGTTCATTCACAGTTCAATTTTTATAAATATTATTATCTTTACCTGTTTATTGTCCTTGTTTGTTCTTTCTTTTTAAAATCCATTACTTAAACAAATTCTTTTAACTATTGATAGAAAGTGGTATCGAGACAAGGGGAATAATTTACCAAAGACGTCACCAGATAGTGGCCTACGTAGACGATCTGGCTATTATTACCAGATCAAAAAAAGAGTTGGAAACAGTATTCAGTAAACTGGAAAGAACTGCGACAAAGTATGGGCTAGAGATAAATGAGAGCAAAACGCAGTAAAACACTGGGGAAGATACGGTTACCAGCTTCCAAGGGGAAACAAATGTTTATAAATTTAAGAAAGTTAGTGAGGTCGATTACTTACGAGTAACGTTATCTAACACCATAGAGGAAAACACGGAAATACAAAAACGAATCGTAAAAGGCAGTAGGGCGGTAGGTGCAATCAGTGGTACGCTAAAATCCAAAGAAATCTCAAAAGCAGCAAAACTAAGAATGTATAAAACGATTGTAAGACCATCAGTAACGTATGCAAGCGAATTATGGGGATTAACAAAATGTATGGAGGTGAAACTGGAAGTACGGGAGAGAAGTCTTAAGAAAAATTATGGGAGGAGTAAGAACAGGGGACGGACAGTGGAGACGAAGAACAAAATTACAAGATGAGTATGGTAACATATCAATAATAGCGTTCGTAAGAGCTCAAAGAGTACGATGGCTAGGCCATGTTAGCCGGATGCCCGAAAACAGGCATGCGAGAAGTATTTTAGAAGGAGAAATAGGAAGGAAAAAGAGAAAAGGGCGACCCAAAAAGAGATGGTTGGATGCAGTAGTAAATGACGTGAGAAGAGTGAGGATAGAGGATTGGAGAAGTATAGCGAGAGACAGAGTGAAGTGGAGGAGAATAGTTAGTAAAGATAAAGAAATGAAAATGTAGAGGTATAAAATGTAAATGTGAAAATATAGAAATGTAATGTTAAGCCATGGGACTTAATGGCTGAAATATATATATATATATATATATATATATATATATATATATATATATATATATATATATATATATATATGTATTGTAAAATTGTCTCTATTTTACATTTATTATATCCATCTTTTTCCTTTTTATATACCTTCGTTTTCTTTGTTTTGAATAGTCTTTGTCTAGTTATGTATTTTTTCTTTTCGTCGTTTTGACCAAATATCTCTATTTTTATTTTTTTATTATTATGAATTGCATCATAGTTAATATTTTCATGACACTCTTATTATTATTCTTTCACTTTATTCTATTGTTCTTTTTTTCTTTGTCTATTAAAATTACAATGCTTTATATTATACAATTTTCTTTTAACTCAAGATATGTTAATTTTTTTCTGCTTATTTTTTTCTGTAACTAGATTTATTTACTTTATCAACCGATGCTTAAAGTCATAAAATTGGACTATAATTTAACATACTTTTAATACTTCTGGGGGATCCCTAGTTTTCTAAATAATCAGAAATTATGTGTGTCTATATCTTTTAAACTCTTCCAAATATTATTCCCGTTAGTTCGGTTGATTTTTGATTTTCTGGTGTTCTTAAGTAGTCGACGATTTTTTCAGGTGTGTACGAGTTCTGTCCAAAAAGTATCGAGCCAATGTCAATTTAATGAAACAATATGAGTAGCCGATGTAATACGCATGCGTGAATGAGCGCGAATTCACTGGCCGCATTGATTAAAGTAGCGAATCTATATCAAATGTTGGGCGAGGCTTAAATATCTGTCCGCATAAAGTATTCTGATGATCAAGAATCTGTTGAAAGTGATCCACGTTTTCAAAGACTAGCAATAAGCAGAATATTGGAAAATATTGAAAATCTACGGGTTACAATCAAGAGGGATCGGCGACTGAATCCCGGAACTAGAAGATAAGCTGTATTCTGCAGTCCAGATTTATCTTGCGAATTTTGGCGGCCGCCAAAGCTTAAATCACCTTCGAAAAAAATACTTCATGTTCTATAACCCTACATCCGTTTACATACCATTATAATTTATATTCTTATCCGGCTATTCAAATTATAGCAACTATATTATAATAGAACTTACAATGCATTAAAAACAGTTACAGAAATAAAAAGCAACTCTCTCGATCTTTCGCCCGACAGTTTTTAGGTTTTAGGTTTACAATTTCAGTGCTGTAAAAGTAAGTTGCACACAAACGAACGCAACTGTCAAACTCAAAATACATCGCCGAGCCGATTTGAATAGTGACGCGAACCAAATATGCGTCAAATGGAAGCACAAGCGGTCGGCCTCCATTCGCTACGTTCCAATCCCTGAAAAGTGTCAGCGGGTTTTATTTTTTGCGCGGCGTGGAGACGGGCAGCTGAAATCGGATTCATGTTTATTGAACATGGAAAGAACTTCGCGGCGTTATTACCGCTTCACAGGCGAAACGAAAAACGCCTCTAACCGTAGGTGGCTGTGGGAGAGGCTGAAATAACGTAATCTCGCACAGATAGAAAAGTTACTTGCTGATCTACTGAAACAAAGTTGGAAGTCTCAACAAGCGCACAAGAAATAGTAATCAAAGTACTGGGCTGTTGGTCGTTGTTATAATTTTTACACGCCACAAAGACAAATCCATAGCTCTTATATTAAGAAAAATAATACATACGTTTGATAGTGAATGAAACGTAACAGTGGATGCAATCGAAGACATATAGACTAAGATTGAGGAAGAAAATAACGTCTAATAATGTCTCATCTGTGAGCTGTATTATTATCATGCAAGATTTTGGACGTTATGACGAAAAATCAGCAGATTTGTGGCTGACAAATTTTCGTTAATGAACGAAGATGACATTAGTCATTCGACTGTTGTTCATTCGGGTTTGTATGCTTGCTTTCACGTTTCACTGACTGTAATACTAAGATTTAGTATACCATTTTCTTTTTTGTGATATTTCTTGAGATGTGTACACGTTTCGCTTCTGTACCTCATCCAAATTACTTTACAGCAATTTTGCTCATAGTAAAATCCTGATATAGAATTGGAAGTACCGTCAAAGCAAAAGTTAAATAAAAAGGACGAGTTTTTTTGCTTCAGTCCCTTTTTGACTAACAAAATTTCTAACAGACTCCCATCTATGACTACATCAGTTGTAGTAATCTAATAATCTACCTTAGTCTGTTTAATATCATAAATAAGATACCAAGTTTTAGTTTCTAGTTGTAGCTTACGCTCAGAATTTGTTTTGTCGTATCTTCTATCCCAAATCTTCCTGTTTTTACCTTACGTCAAATAATAAAACTATAACACTATAACATTATCCTGACGTCTTGATACTTCTTTTTTTTAAACTTTTCTCATTGTGTTGGTCATTTCTTCAAAAACCTTTTTCTTCTTTTGTATTCTTCCCGGGTCTGCTGTTATTTTTAATCTTTTTGTGGTGACTCCGCTATACTTATTACATTCGGTTTCCTGTCCATTACTTAAGCTGTGTTTTCCATCCTATTTTCCTACATGCTTGTTAATGTAATGTTAAAGTTCATATATGTATTAGCTCTGGAAGTGAGTGTTAAAATATTTTGATTATTATATTAACTGTACTTATGATTGGAAGATTGACTACAGCAATAAATAAGGGCAGGATTTAATCTTAAGTAATAAATCAATATTCCAAATTAAAGTAGAATATAGATGAGATGTCAGATTAGATGAAGGATACCCCGATTAAAATTTAGAGTTGTTAGTTAAATTGTCTGTTCATTAAGCACTTCAGCTATTATTTATTTATGAAAGAAATGAATTACACAAAAATGCACATATAGCGTGGTAATGTTACCAAACACTAGCTGACTCTTTTAGTTCAACAGAACTTATTGTCCATTCAAGAGAATTAAGTAAAACTGAAAATAAGATTTTATTTTATAGAGCTGACGACACCAGAATCTTGTTGCTAATAAAACTCTGCAAGATAATATTTATTAGTAAATGCTAAAGGTATAAAACTTTATCAAAGTATTGTCTGAACCATGCAAATGAGAAGGAAAGAAAACGTAATACTACACTGATAAAGAAAAGCTGAAGAAACAAAATATAATAATAATAATAATAAAAACTACTACAACTAAGACTTATCTACAATGATTACCAACTATACATAAGAGAACAAACAATTCAACATGTCCAACAGCTTGTAGGTTAAAATTAAACGTTCGCGCAGGACAATAGCTTTTATTTCGCAATGCAAACGGCATCACACGCATGAACACGCCCAATCCTTCCACAACAAAGAAGGTAGGCGTGTAAAATGCGTAAAGCGCGATTCTGCTAAAGAACAAAGAGCAACGGGGCTATAAAAAGCAAAGTGCGTTAACTCAGCTGAAGCACACCCCTTAAATTACCAAGGTTGTGTAGTTGTTAAAGGACCCAAGAAACAAAGAGGACAAGAGAGAAAATAAAATGTAAGAACCACTAATGTACAATAAACGCCGGCGTTAAATAAGACCCAGCAGGATCTACCCATTTTATCCAAGGTTAACTCGGTAACATACAGTAACTAATCAGGCTGCTAAGTCACTTAAGTCAACAATTTAACGATAGGTTCTGCTCTATTGAAAACGCAAAGGAATTAACAGAGGATAAAAATACTGAGTACTCTTTTTGGAAAGCCATTCATGGATTAAAATAGGCATCCCAAAAGAGAAAAGGAAATGGGTAAAAAAGATATTAAAAAGAATAACTTTTTGCTGAGTATTTCGTAAATACTGTTCAGCCACGTTTAGCTGATGACACTAAGATAGATAAAACTGAACGAAACCAACAAGGAGATTTAAATGAATTTCAACACCCAAAAGCGTAACATGGTTTAGGTGAAAAATACTTAAACAACTTCTAAAAAGCGGGATAACAAAATTTACTGTTTTATTCAATGTTTCACTACGGTTACAACCATTCAACGAAGAGACATTGTTTAAATGGATTTTATTTGTTACCACCCACATTCAAACTGTTTAAGTTGTACCTCAATTCACATATTAAAAAAAACAGTTCGATTGTTTCACTAATTTAGAATTCAGAACAAACACTCGGCCACTGTCGAAGTACTCGAATCACCGACGTAATTGAATTCTGTAATTCTGCATTTATTTCACACCAGTGGTATGCATCCTTAGGTATAACGAGGCAACAACAGGCACATTTGTTGACTAGATCAAGTCTATCTAGATAAACTTCACCAATAAAAGAATAGATTACTACCCAATAATAAATAATCAACAAATAGCATTACATATAAGGCTTTGATGGAAAGAATATGTCAAAAAAAATTTGTGTAGAACTTTGTGTTATATTTTTAAAAATATGATACATAATTACTTCGTAAACTTATGGAGGGCAAATATAAGGGAGCACAAAGAAGGGTAAAACCAAAATTACTTTTCAGAACAAAGTACTTGGCAACATTGTCTACAACTCTCTATAGTACCTCATAAATGAAGACATCCACAAAGATCTACGATCAACACATGAGACTATACAAACACGAAACTATCAAAATGCTATAATTATTCTATAATAGTAAGCCTATTCAGAGACTAGAAAACAAAAAATATACGATTTAGTGCAAGCCAAAATAAGTGAACAAAACGAAAACAAAACCAGTGAAAGGAGTATTTTTCTTTGCTATATATATATATATAAGGAGGAACATCCACTAGACTTGCCTAGTTTTAAAACTACTAAAATTAGATCTTAAGTAGAATTGTTAAATGCTGAAAATTAATTGTAATATTTCTGCTAAATTTTAAGTTTTGCTTCAGCACCTCTCACTAATTTTTCTTTTTTCTTTCCTCAAAATGCGCATTTTCTGCTTTTGCTTAACTCCCGTAGCTTCCTTCTCATTCTTTATTATTTTTGTAATATTCCTCAATAAGCATAGCACATAAAATCTCCTAACCGCCGGTTCCCTCTGGAAGAAACAAAAGGGCAGCCAAATTTGACGCAGAATCCGAATCCGCGATCAGAAATTCAAGAAAACCAGTGCAAGCGGCCTAAAAAATAACCCCTCTAATCAACAGGGAAAAAACGGGCCGAACGAATCAGCGCACGAAGCGCGCTTTCCTGTAGTGCCCAATTAGTCGAGTTGGTAGCGGGTTTGCTTCGAGATGCGAGGTTTGTGGTTTCAATCCCTCTGGTGGTTGCCGTCTTTTTGTAGTATTTTGCAACACTGGCTACATTTAAATGGGGGAGGGCTTGCATGGCGCGAAGCGCCTCAACGCACACCGCTCGAAAGCTTTACCATTTCATGCGTAGAAGCATACTTTAACAAGGCCGCGAGCGGCCTTCATTGAATTTACTTATCATCTAATAAATATAATTTAATATCCATAAAATATTTACACGTCCTATATATTCTTGTGGCTGCTAGTCTTTTTAATTTTTATATGCACATTGAATGTATGCTTGCTTTCGTTATATCCTCATATATTTTCCTTGGTTTTTGTTATACGGATTTTTGCTTTCTGCAGGGATGAATCAACTATAAACCTGAACTATATATTTCAAATTATTGAAGCACATATATGTATCTACAAACATATAAAGTTATTTTTCTACATAATCTCTTGAAGTAGCAACTCATTATTAAAAAAATAAATAAATAGTTTTTTGACCCCGCTATCGTAAAATAAGCTTGTAACACCAGCCAATCGAAAACGAATGTCTCGACATTAACATTGTCACCAGATCCTATTTTAAGTGATCTTTTTGTAGTCAAAAAAATGGTTATTGAAGAGTATAAGTCTGAATTGTAGAAAAGGTGTTCTAGTGCAATCCAAAACAAATCCTATTTTTTCTTCAAGTTTGGGCAGCTGTATGGGGCCAGGCATTATTGTGAAGCAGGATAATTTCTCAGTTCTCCTGAGCATTACCGTAACTTATTCCAACCTTAGCAGCAGAACTTTAGAAAGAAAAGCAATTCAAATATTCTCTTCAATCGCGCTGATTCTCGGGCGACATTCTCAACTGATTCTTGTTCTTCACAAATTATTCCTCAAGTCTTATTAAAATTTTCATTATACTGACTAAAGAAACGGTACCTTCAATTTTAACCTCCGACTTGCAATTCTCTTTGTAATTTCTTTATCAATTCGTTTTAATATATATTAAAATTATTCTTGATTTCTACTCGTATGTACTAATCTGGTCCACTCCTTTTTGTTCTGTGCCATTACCTTCGCTTCTTGCCATGTTATTCCTTTCTGAAGAAGTTTTTCTTCTATTGTTCTTGTCCATGTTTTTCGTGGTCTTCCTCTTATTCTACTAGTACCTACTTTCGATTCCCATATTTTCTTAACCTGTCTATCTTTGTCCATTCTAAGTAGATGTCCTAACCATTGTAGCTGTCGTGTTTCTATTTTTTTTCCAGTGGTTCTACTTTAAGTTCTTCTCGAATTATTTGATTTCGTATTTTATCTCTTCTGGTTACTCCTAGTACTTTCCTCAGATATTTCATTTCCATACTTTGTAGTTTACTTTCCTGTCTCTTCGTTGTTACCCACGATTCCCCCCCAAATGTCAATGTCGGTAGATAAATTGTTTTATATATGGTGAGTTTTGTTTTCCTAGAAATCTCTTTGTTGTTCAAGAATGTCTTTCCTAGTGCGTAGTACAACTTGGCAGTGTTTTCTATTCGTTTGTTTAGTTCAGCTTCGTGTCCTCCTTTGCTGTCTATAGTAACTCCTAAATATGTGAAACTTTTGACTTGTTCTAATTTACTGTTGTTGATTTTATGTTTGTCTGCTCTTCTTGTTTACCAATTGCCATGACCTTAGTTTTGCCTATGTTAATTTTCATGTTGTAGTCCTCTAACGTTTCTTTCCATATTTCCAGATTGTATTGTAGGTCCCTCTCCTTTGGTGCGAATATCACAACGTCATCAGCAAACGCACATTCCGAGATGTTTATTCGTTGCATGTTTCTGTATCCTACACATAATTTCGCTACTTTTGACCTACATGCGTTAATAATGTCGTCCATGAGTAGTATGAACAGCAGAGGGCTTAGTACACCACCTTGTCTTAGGCCATTGCTTGTTATGAACTCTTCCGATTGTGAGTATCTAGTTCTTACATAGTTCCTGCAGTTTTGGTACATGCTTTTGGTGGCATTAAGCAATTGTTTTCCTACACCCCTTCTAATTAGGCTCTTCCAGATCTTTTTCATGGTGCGCGGTCAAAAGCTTTTTCTAAATCAATGAAGGCTAGGTAAACTTTTCTGTCTTGTTTTAGTGTTCTTTCTATTACTTTTTAAGCTAAATATGTGGTCTTGTATACTATGTCCCTTTCTGAATCCGCTTTGAGAGTCTATTAGTTGTCTTGCTAGGACTTTTCTTAGTTTCTGTTCTAAAATTCTTTCATAAACCTTGCATGCTATGCTCAACAGTGTTATTCCTCGGTAGTTATGACAACTAAGTCGATCTCCTTTTTGTACAGTGGTAATATGATTCCCACTTCCCACTCTTTTGGTATTCTACCGGTTCCAAGCCTCTTTGCAAATGTCTAAGAATATTTGTGCTCCATATTTTCCCATAGTTTTCAGCATTTCTGCCTCTACTCCGTCGTGTCCAGGTGTTTTCCCATTCTTAACGTTTTTATTGCTTCACATAGTTCCTTCATTGTGGGTTCTTCATCCGTTATTACTTCCATTCTTTCTGCTCTTTGTTCTCCTTCTTCATCTTCTCTTGAATTTTGTGTTACCGTTTCATCTACTGTTAGGATTTCTTGGAAGTGTTCTTTCCATATCTTTATCACTTCATTTTCTTCGGTTATGAGTTTACCTCTTTTATTCTTGACTTGGTTTAGTATTGTTTCTTCTCTGTTCTACAATTTTGAGCACCCTATAAAATAGCTTCTGGTTTTCTTTGCTGTTATGTTCCATTCTGTGTCCGAACTTCTCCCATGACTTTTCTTTAGCTGTCTTTATTATTTCTTTAACTTTCTTCCTTTGTTCCTTGTATTCTTGGTATGCTTCTTCAGTTTTCTTATTTAAATAATTTTTCCATTTCCGTTTCTTTGTTTTAATTTCGTTTTTAATATCTTCATTCCACCAATCTGTTTGTTTATTTTGGTTATTTATTTTGGCTACCCCACATACTGCCTTTGCCGCAGATTTCAAAATTCTTTTAAATATTTCCCATTTATTGTCTATGTCTTCGTGTAGAAATCTTTCGTCCAGTTTTTCGACTTCTTTTGTATTAGTTCTTGGTATTTTGTCTGATATTGTTCTTCCTTGAGCATGTAAGTCTTAATCTTTTCATAAACTTTTTCTTTTGCAAGTTTTCCTTCTCTTTTGTTTGTTTTCTGTCCATGTGTCTTATTTTTCCTACTAACAGGTAGTGATCGCTGTAAATTTCGGGACCTCTTCTTACCCTAACGTCTTGAATCATATTCCTTTTGGCCTTTTCTATTAGGATGTAGTCGATTATTGATTTTCGTCTCTACTTTTAACTTCCCTGGTGTACTGATGTATTTTCTTATGTTCGTAAAACGTATTTGTGACGATGAATTGGTTCTCTCTGCAAAAGTCGAGTATTCTTTTTCCATTATTGTTTCTTTCTTGTTCTCCAAATTTGCCTAGTGATTCTTCCGTTGACTTATTTTTACTCCTACTCTTCCGTTAAAATCACCTACTGTGATTACTGTCCCTTTACTTTCTTCTGTGAGTGATGTTAGTTCGTTCCAAAATTGGTCCTTATTGTTTACATTATCGTCTTCGTTTGGGCCGTAGACTGCTATTATTGTTATTTTGTGTTGGTCTTCCCCTATTTCTACTGACATTAATCTTTCATTTATGCATGTCCAATTACAAATTCTTTTTGCCCATTTCTGATTGACAATGCATGCTACACCTCCTTTTGCTCTCTGATTTTCTTGGGCTCCGCTGTATATCATAATATAATTATCTTCTAATTGAATCATTCCTTGGCCTTTCTTTTTTGTCTCAGTTGCTACTATTATTTCTATCTCAATTTGTCTCAGTTCATTTACTAGCTCCTTCTCTTTCCCACTAATTCCTCTTACATTCCATGTTGCTAAATTCCATGTTTCATGCTTCTTTTCAAATTTCTTTTTAGGTTCTCTTGTTTTTGTGTCTTTTTGGTGTTTGGGTTGTTTCCTATTCAAATGCCATTTCATTGCCTGGTCGTCGTCTTTATATTTGTCGTGCAATCCAAAATCTGTAATCAGTTTTTTGAGTCGCCGTTGGTTATTTCTCTTGCTTTTCTTAACTCTTTCTTTGTCTCTTCCCATCTCCACTCTATTCCATCTATATACAGCTTTCTAAATCCTATTTTAGCGGTTTTTCCATGTGTTTCTCCTCCTGGGCCCTTTTCCTGATTATGCCTTGTATTTCTCTGTCTTTCTTGGATAAATCATCGTTGATAAATATCTTGACCTCTTTATTCCTTTTAGTTTGCTTTTGTTCATCATAACTACTTTCTTATCATTGGAATTTTCTAGCTCGATTAGACAGGTTTTTGGCCTAGTTTCTTAGCTGATTTAATTGGTACTTCTATTCCCAGTTTCTCTTTGAATACATTCAATATGCCTTCTTTCAAAACCTTAGGGTCATCGTTATCAATTTCTAAGCCTTGTATCACTAAATTATTTCTCCTTTTTCGTTTTCTAATCTCTCAACTTTTCCTTTTATTTCTTTTAGTTCCCTTGCCATATGTTCATTTTCACGTTTGATGCTTTCGTTTTGTTCTTGTAATTTTTGATCTCGTCTTTATATTCCTGTTGGTTCTTACGAATTTCTTTGACTTCTGTAGTGAGGTTCTGCATCATAACAAACATTTTTGTAATGTATCGTCTTGATTTCCTTTTTTCTGGCGATCTCTTTGTTAATTTACTTCTACTGAATACGTCTATTTGTCCCGATGGTTTCCTTTTCTTTGTTTCATCTTCCGATGTATTAAACTCATTCTCAGAACTATCCATATTTTAGGTTTGGTTTTAGGAATTCTGAGTGCGGCTCTGTTCCGTATTTACTATTTACAATATTGTATGTACAGCTGTGCTCAGCGATAAGAGCCTTGCCCGAATCTACTTCTCGGAGGTCAAGTCTCCTCTGATGCACGTACTTAAATATTAAACTGAGAAATTAGCAGTTTTCTCTTACCTTAATTGGCACACTTATTTTTATTATTTCCACCTTCACCGTTATGCTTTAAATAGTATTATTATTTGCTCGAAACCTCCCAAAATGGGTAAATTGCTTCGGAGCGATTTATAAACGTCAATCAATTCGTTTTAAAAATTATTTAAACTTGTTTCTTAAGCTGTTAGCCCGTGGTTGAAGTTCAGAAACTCTTAACGTTTTGTCCACGACTGCAGTGAACATTTTCAGAAGAAAATCTTCTAAATCCTCTCAATTTTCAGGAGACTTTCTTCTGAAGAAGTTGTAAACAAAACATTAAGAGTTTCCGAACTGCGACCATGATCTGACAACCCGAGAACTAAACACTAGATACACCATAATACCGGCTGTAAAAGCCTTCGCATCTATGTAAACCTTCTTTCTTAGCCCTGCCTTTATCATGCATTACTTGATTGATTGACAAGGAAATGATCTGCATTGGCGTTGTGTTGCCCATAAGTAGTTTTTAATTATTTATTGCACATTTCTAATATAAAGTCTAAATGTTGATTTGCGTTCTTATTCTTCTTTTCTTTATAACTTCTCAAGAAGAAAAGGGCGTTCTGAGCGTGCTTTGAAACCAGAATAAATAACGGGGTTGCTAGTTCTTCGCATCGTAGATTAGGCCCTGTTGACAATTTCTGTATCGGCTTTCTCCAATTGCTTTTATCTTGAACTATAATGTATATTTAGCTTGTCCCTATGATCGTTTCTGCAGCTGCAGGTATTTTAAAATATTCCTTTTCCATGTCTGCCTCGCCTTCCTATATTAGGCTTTCTTTGTATTATTATGTCTAAAACTTATTTTGTGATGTTTCTGTTTGGTTTTTCATTGTCTATCCTATCCACTCCCATCTTTTTCTAATTGTTATTTCAATCTTTTCCTCGTTTGCGATTTCCCATAACTGGTGATTTGTTATTCTTTTTGGCCAGAACATGCGATGTATATGCCTAAGGCATTTACTGTGTTAAAAAGACGGAGCTTTGTTGTCGTCCTGATGTTTTTTAAACTCTATGGTTTCTTTAACATATTAAATGCTGTTTGCGATAAAGCTATTCTTCTGTTAATATCTTTCTATGTGCTCTCGCTAGTGTCTACCATACTGCCTATTCTATGTGAAATTATCTGAGTGTGGTAGCTTTTCCCTTCTTTGTTCGTTGTAAGGATTTTTGTCTGTCTTCCATTTATTTTTGGGTCAATCTTTCCTGCTCCAAAATTTAGTTTATTAATTTTTTTTTGTATTAGTGTTTCATTCGGCGTGAACAAACATATGTCGTCTGCGAATTCTAGGTCTTTCATTTTGTTGCACGTGTCCCAATTTATTTCAGTTTTTTTGTCTCACGGCTCAGTCTACGATAATAAAAAAAGGTAATTTCCCGTGGTGTTCAATTCTTGTGAAGAAGTTAACACAGTAGTTTAATTAGTCTTATGTATTAGTCAAGAAGCACATAATACTTTAGTATCTTCCACATAATGTCTCTTGAGACTGAGTCAAAAGCTTTTCCAAAGTTGACAAAATTTATCCACAGATTCTGTTCCTTTTTCATTATTTGCTCTAATATTATTATCCTTGTGTAATCAATGCATGATCGTTTTTCTCTGAACCCTGCTTGATTCTCTCTAAGTGTAGTATCTATGGTCGATGCCATTCTTTTTAATATTATATTGCTGTTGATAAGAGCATAATAGGTCTGAAATTTTCATATCGGGTGAGATCACTCTTTTTTTATGTATGTTTTTATAGGACCACATTTTGCTTGTTAAAATATACGTTATTTCAATTGTGCTTTCTTTGTCTACTTTTAACTATTCGATGAGAATTTCATCTATATCTAGTGCTTTTCGTCTTTGTTTATGTCTATCTGTTTTATTGCCACATTGCTGATCGCTTCTTCTTGTTTTCTTTCGCCTTATACATCTCTGTAAAATATCTCGTTCATCTTTTGCATTATTTTCTTCTCCATTTTTCCCTTTAAGTTTTGTTGGTGGTTTATATTTTCTTCCATTCCATCTTATATTGTACAGAATTTTCATATTTTTATTCTGGGCAGCTTTTTCGGATTCTTCCGCTAGATTTTCTATGTACGTTCGTTTCTCCAGCCTTACTTTTTTCTTTAAGTTTTCTCACCTTTGCTAGCTCTATTAAAATTGGTGTATTTTTTGACGTGCTTCTTTCTTTCTTCCTAATCTTCTAACTTCTAACAATACCTTGTATTATAATATTTTTCTTTCGTATCTCTCTTTCTAAATTTCTTCATTTAATTTTCCATTTTGTGTCTTAATATTTCCGAATATATTTCATCTAGTTTATTGTTTATATATTCAGTTCCTATATCCAAGCCATAATTTTTTTCTAGTTTTGTATTTCTTCTCTATTTCCTCGTATTTCTAATGTCTAAGCTTGTTTTACGTAATTCTTGAGTATACTTTATTCTTGGCCTTCCATAAACTTCGTGTCCTGCGCCAAGTTCGTATTAACAGCCTACTTAATTGAGTTCTTAACCCGTACACAGGCTAATTAACTTGCTGGTTACCTTTGCTCAATAAATTTTCTTTTTATTTGTTCGTTGATTCGATTTATTACATGTTTATGTTTTCGTTCCTGTTATTTTCTTATTAAAAGTGTTATTGCTTACAGCTGTCTGGCATTGTTGATCATAAAGAGGTTATATTGCACTTGGTATATTTATTTGTATTTTATTAATATTTAAATCTAATTGGTGTACATTTTATTAGTTGTACAAATGTTCTCTCAATACTATTATTACACTTTCATAAATTATGAATTGTAATTCCAGCAAGAAAATGTAATTTGATTGCCACTGAATTATTTATGTATTTTTCCTTAAAAGTCAGGATTGTACCCTGCTAATTTATATTACCCACCAAAAATATTTATTGTATTTCTATGTGACCTTTATCTAACATTTGTAGGATTATCTTTTGTTGTTGATCTTGACTAAACTCTATTTTAGGATTATAAATTGTTTAAAAAAATAGTCAAGATGTCCACAAAAAAGCCTCGCGATGTTCCGCAGAATTTTTGGTACTTAAAATCTAAAAATAAGCAATTTTATGGTTTAGCTAAACTTTGTACGGAAAAAGGTCAATTATTTCAAAATATACAACAGTGACGTTAAATCATAATTAACTTTACAGATCGTCTCTAGATCGGCAACCCCAAGCTTTCTCAACGCTCTCTTGCACATGTACTCTATTCTGTTCTGTCCTAAATAAAGACGGTTTCTCGCGCGTGAAAGGTCACTTGATGAATCCTTTAGAGGGCAAGATTAAATCAAGCGATGAATTGATACATTGGGGGAACATCTCTGATATTAGAATGTCAACGAAATACTTGTTAGATTCAAATAACTTAGTGGTGATTTTTAAAATAGATCATGCGATATCAATAAACTTTTACATTTTTCCCATATCCCTTAGGCAACCCAATTCACTTTGAAAATAACGAAATCTATACGACTATAACTAATATTTTGCTACTATTTTTGTATTCATTTTGCTATTAAATAGCTAAGCTTCCGAGCAATTCAAAAATGGTAACCAACGAATTAAATGTTTTCAGGCTTCCCGTTCCCTCACAATTTGTCATCCTACTAAGCCAATCTCAGTTCTTTAAGCACATTGCGTTGTTGCGCCATTCCCCAATTTTAGTGTTATCGATAATGTTCGGTCCATAAACTTCACGAGGCAGCGGAAAAACTTCAGCAGCACCATTACTTTTTGGAAATAAAAGCCGTAATAATGTACGAACCTGTTAGCTGGAATAATTGCTGAAAACTATCTACACATGAATAATTAGGGGCTGCAGTAATCGCGCGCTTCTACTTTTTATGAAAAATGATAATAACTAAAAGTGAGAGGGGATCAATCGCAACTTTTTGTGTAATTAAACAAACAAATATAATTTTTCATTATTCTTAGCCTTAAAATCTTTGTTAAAATAAATATATACTTTGAGTTTCAATCTTAATGTGCTAATTAAAATTTAGTAGTCAAAGTATATAAGAAGCGAGAAGTAGGAGATGAATAAAACGAATTACAAAACTATCAATAAGTCAATAAGAATGCTTTGTAACAATATTCCTAAGAATCAGTACGCAATACCAGGGCATTATGTTTTCTGAAAACTGAAAGGAGCCATCCGATTATTTTTAACAAAAAGCTGCGCTCGCCTCCAAATAGAAGGATTGTATACAGCATAAATATGAATTTTGAGTAGGCCCTGCCTTAAATATGCACATATATTTTTCATTCTGTCATCCACTTTGTGACTGTGATGCTAACAGAATTGTGCCAGATAAAAATAGGAGAAAGTGCCAATTGCTTTAGCAATTCGTATTTGAATAGAAGCATGAGGTTCAAAAGTAATAGTCAGTAGTTCTTAACATTTAAACATCTCGCCCGTGATATTCGTGTCTGTGAAGCACTGAAATTGCGATTTATTTAATTTAATTAACTGCAACTCAGTCTTTTCTATTAATAATTGTAAACCTGCCGTGAACCTTAAGATCGTTCAGAAAGGAATCCTTCTAAAAGGAACACGATCGGATAAGTATCAATACAACTTAATGTTCTTTCGTAACATCAAGCAAAAGATGTATTTAGAGCAGCTCCAAAGAACCTTGAATAACATGAACTTTATGTCAAGTACTGATTCCCATCATCATTAACTCATGTGATCTGAAACTATCCTGTTTTAAACTTGTCAAATTTTACAAACACTGCGATTTTTAAATTTAAAAACAGAGAGTATAGCTTTGCCTAAGGTCACAAAGGTAATAAATTTAAGATTCACTTTACAAACCATTGCATTTGTTGAACAATTGAACTAGATGAAGCACAAATTTTGGGTCACCATGCACTTGTACGGTTAATCTAGGTACTAGTAGTAATCAAGAAAAGGCCTTAGCCTGGCAAGTAAGTCCCTTTGAGTCACTTTGTCTCAACCATCCCCTTAAACGCTTTTCCCTGCTACTTTTTCCCCTGAAAACCTTCTAAATCTTCTACTTGAGATGTTGGATTGGTTTGCAGTATTACGCTACCAAAGATGTTAAATCTTAAAGTGTTCATATACTTCTTTTTTAGAAGAATATTTGTTCGCTCTTCCTCCACCTGAGACATCTTTCTGTGTTAAGTACGTCAAATGTTTTAGACCATGCTAAGATTTATTGGAAGGTTTTTATAATAAACTGTTAAGTGTAACTAAGTTGATACTATTTCTAGTCAAAGATTTGTGTACCATAATATTCTACGATTGTTTGACAGTGAAGCTGTGAGATGTATTATAGAGAGTTAGGAAATTTGAATACATTTAAAATATTCACGACTTATACGTAGCAAAGCTTACAAACGGCGTATGCAAAAAATGCTATAAATGAATAAAACAAAGTCTACTATAGAGAATCTTTTAATAGTTAAAATTACAGGCTGTACGCTGATGATTTCTGAAAAGGCACTAAGAGAGTTATGAAAGTACTACGCCCCAATCTCGGAGTGACGAGCTGTTAAGTTGCTACAGCAACAATAGAGCTCAATTTCTGGGGGTAAAATCAACCAGCGCAGCACGAAGAAATCTCAGTGGAATTGTTAAAACCCTAGTGTATTTCGCATTAGAATTCTGCTCCGCCTACGAAGGTTTAAAAAAGCTAGAAGCTCTGGACTACAAATTGTGAGAAAATTGTAGAAAAGATTTCACGACAGCGCTGCATGAAGCGCTGTAGAGGAAGCCGGGATTTATTCTAATAATTGAAATAGTTGGAATTGGTATTTTGTATATTCAAATTACTCAAATGCGCCCAAACAAAATTTTTTAAATACATTATGTACATTTTATATTTTACAACTCTATTGCAACTATTCGTACAACACGTACTCTAGTTCTTAGTCTTCTACACTGTGTCATTTAAGATTTGTAATTCAAAGTGGTAAAGTAATGTATGCAAAGAAGGGTAAAGTAAACAATGCTACGCACACATGACCGATCGTTGCGTATTTAAAAATACCCTGTTAGCCCCGAGTTGGGTTATCAATTGATTTTAAAAACCGATAAACAATCAAAGCTGCTAAGACGCCTCCCCCATAATCCTCTAAATAAACAAAGCGAGCAATAGTACAAAATTCTAAAAAACAATGACTAAACAACTGTGTCAGAAGAGAGCAGAAACATCAGAGTTAGGGCCGTAAAACGCTAAAGAGAAATAATTGCTGATACCTTTGGGCATGCACTCGACCAGATGATATTTGTCAATCATTTTTACCGAAAAATGCCAATTAAGAGATAATTGTTGAAGTTGTTCGATATGGAAGCGTTTGTCCAAACAGTTGAATGATAAATTCCTTTACCAGACTGTAAAAATATAGAGTAGTTAGCATAATGGTGTGGGGTGCTATTTGATGTGGTAGTAGATCATTTTTAATTTATTACACTTCAAATAAGTTACAATTTTTAATGACTGGACTTTACATGAATTGAATAATAACATTCTTGTAAAAGAAATTGCTGTTTTCCTACAAGACGACACTCCTTGCCATTGAAGCAAAAAGAGCAGCAACAAATTTAATTGACTAAGAACTTCTGGCACATTATCTAACAAAATATGACCAAAAGACCAAGAAAACAACCGGCGTTAATTGCAGAAATAATAAAAGACCCATAAAGCCAAACGATTTGTTTGAAAGAGGGTTGAATCAAGTATTAATTGTAGGCTTTAATGAAATATTTGCGTGTGCTATATTTTGAATATGTCTATTTTATTTTGACACCCTAGTCTATTGAAATATTCGAATTATTCAAATATTCAGACCATTCAAATGTTTACTTATTAGAATATTCCAAATGTTTGAATATCTCGATTATCCAAATATTCCAGCTGTTCGAGTCACACGTAGTCGAAATGTTAATAATACCTTATTCGAATTATTCAAATACGAGTCTATATTCTACTATAGTAGTACTTATCCAAGAAAGAAAAATGTATTCTAGAAATTCCTGAGTTTTATTAATATAAACATTTTACACAGTTAAGTCATAAAGCAGTACCTTAAAGGCGATTGCAAATTATATAAATCATGAATGATGCATCACACAAGTACTAAGACTCTTGAAATGTAAAGTTTACTTATACGATTCTTCTTCTTAATCTCAGCTTCTCCCCTGGAGGTTGCTGATCAGCATGGCTATTTTGACTTTTGATATAGCTGCTCGGAATAGTTCGGCTGATGTAAGATTGAACCATTCTCGTAGGTTACGTAACCAAGAGATTCTGGGACGTCCGACTCTCCTTCGCCCAGCAATTTTGCCTTGCATAATGAGCTGCAATATCTCATATTTAGAATTGCGGGAAATGTGGCCTAGGAATTCTAATTTTCTTTTCTTAATGGTAGGTAAGATCTCCAATTCTTTGCGCATCCTACCCAGAACCTGCTGATTCGTAATTCGGTCGGTCCAAGAGATTTTCAATAGTCGTCCATAAATCCATAGCTAGAAGGATTCAAGTCTCTTTGAAGTTTCTTTATTTAAAGTCCAACCTTCTAGACCGTACAAGAGCACTGGGAATATATAACAACGGGCCATTCTTGTCCTTAATGCTAACGATAGGTTCTGAGCAGTCAGTAGTTTTCTCATTTTCATGAAGGCTGCCCTTGCTTGTTCTATTCTTGCTAAGATTTCTTCTCTATGTGTGATGTTTTTGTTTACTATCGTGCCAAGGTACTTGTAGTTTTGAACTTGTTCAATAATCCTATTGTCTATGACCAGCTGACTGTCTGCGGTGTTTCTTTTAGATACTATTAACATTTTTGTTTTACTAATATTAATACTAAGCCCAAATTCTTTACTTGTTTGAGATACTCTATCTACCAGTGTCTGAAGGTCTTTTAGGTTGCTTGCGATCAAAACGGTGTCGTCAGCGTACCGAATGTTATTGATACATTTCCCATTTATTATTAGTCCTGAACTTTCATCTTCTAACGCTTCGCGGAATATGTATTCCGAATAAATGTTAAATAACATGGGTGAGAGGATACACCCTTGTCTGCCACCTTTTTGAATATTAATTTCCTCGGAGAGAGAGATAAAGAAGCGATATCAACCACGGAAGATTTTATCCACCCCACTGTACAAGTTGCGATACGGAAACGTCGCATGTTCCCTAATTCTCAAAATTCTGTTATAAAAGCTTAGATTCTGTTTAGATTGTTTTTTGCCGTGCCAGCCCATAGCACGCATCCATAGAGAACTAAAAAGTGTATTAGGCATTTGTAAGCAATAGAGGCACATTTAAATTTTATGGGGGATTTTCTATTTGTGACACTTAGGTAGAGAAATTAACCATGTAGATGTTAACTAACATTGGACCTCAGTATACTCCCCGAGAAAAACCTGTATATAGCTCTCTAGAAGAGAATAGAGTTGCACGTACTTTAATAGCAAACGTGAGATTTGCTGGAAATTAAAACAATAGGATTTAATGTTAGGTACGTGAAGAAGTAAAATGTTATATTTTAGATTACTTATCCACACGCGATCGAAAGCTTACGCTATATTGATAAACAAGGTTATTATGTATTGCTCGCTTTCAAACCCTTTTCTATGGTCTCGCTCATAACTTGTATTGATAACGAATGTAGCGGCCTTATTTAAATCCAGATTCAAACAACACTGAGGTCGTTGTTAGCAAATCAATCGGTTTATAGCTGGCAACGTACTTCCTATCTTTATCCGGCTTAGGAAACGCTAAAATAATTGCGTGTTTTCATACGTTCGGGAAGTAGCCAAGTCTTGAATAAGGTGCATGCTATGTCCCCTTAGCATGATATTCTGAACATTTAATCATTTCCAGGTAATTTATTTACCGAAAGATTATAAATTATAGAAGCGGGCCCTGAAATTGATTTGAAACTTGTTCCAGGAAGTGGCTGGTGTGTCTCAACGTTGTATATTGCTGTATTTCTAAATAATAACAGAACGCGGTTTCGGGAGATAAGCGCATTTCTCTCCATCAAAGATAAATGTCTGTGCCCCTGAAGAAATGTAAGGTATTTTTTAAGGCCGATGAAGCATTTGTATGGTTGTCTTCCATAAAATCGGGTTTGATCAGAATATGTTCTCTAAGCGTCGAGCTTTTTTTATACAAAATTCGCGATGTTCTTGTTACAGGATTTGGTTTATTGATAACGAGATTATTACAGATAAATGAGTTCAGTGAGCATTGCTATAAAATTTGTAGTTTGTAATCGTTTTTATATGAGTAGTACGTGGGCTCGTCAAGCTTCTTTATAGAATACGTGTTTATATGACAGATCGTAAAGTTAGTTTTCAGTGGAGTTCATAATATATATAACAAGGCTGGGTGCGCTAATACTAAACATAGTAAGAAACTTTATTGAGCCTAGTATGCTTATATTGATTTTTGGTCCGACTATATCAAGATTAATGGAGTTTGTTTTCTGCCATCAAAGTGAATTGTACTACGCTTTAAAAAATGCGAATTTTTCCTCTCTCTCAGCGAGAAAGATCTAATAATACGTAATATTTATTTTATCGCACTAGATTGAGTTAGTTTCAGATAGGTAGGAAATATTAATTAAATGTGCCACAAAAAATCCCGTTAAACAAAGTTTTTTGTATTTTAAGCCCATTGTAATTCCAATTAAATAGTTTCAATTGAACCAGACTTTTAATTCAATGGTCCGTTAAGAACCGAATGTTCGAGAGTTGGATATATAAAATGGTTTATTTGTTTTATAAAAGAGGTATCAAATAATAGTGTTGTGTTTTTGAGTACCATAATTGTTAACGTGCATAGCCTATTACATTATTACTGATTTTAAAGCTTCATTTTGATCATCTGTCTTGATAGTTCTTTAATTTTAGAAAGTATTTTATATGTCTTAAAATTACTTTTTGCGGCTCAATGGAAATGGTTGAATGAAAAATTTTTTTGATTTAATTTATCTTTTCATTTGCAGTCAAACGTACTGCACATGCAGGCATAGGCGTTTTGTCTTTATTTAGAACTCTTGTAATTTATGTTATAAGATTGTAGGCAGCGAGTTCTTCGGGTATATCTTCTTCGATCAAAGGAGGAAGAAGATTCTTTAGAACCAAAAGGGCTTTTTGCTGGGGTTGGGGTGCGTTTGAAATTAGATTTTGCTTGTCTAAAAACACTTAGCTAAGCTTGATAGATTAATTTTTACAAAACTAGTAACTAAAGGTTCTTGAAAACATTTGTGGTTAATTGGACCATAAATAGAGGTGGGCAATATCGTTGGCTGGTTTTTGAGTTTTCGCAGCTTCATTTGATGACCGATTTTTTTGAATGAAAATACATAACTAAACTTCTTTTCAAAAGAGATATGATAGCCTAATTCATTCAGATTAAAAAAGCGAGATATTTGAAGTCACACTAACTAATTAAACGTTTTAATGTTATAAGAAAAAAGAAAATGTGGCTGCTGCAAGCGTTAGGCGTTGTAAGTCATACTCGCACTTCGGAGTAGCAGAATGAACGTAAGCATTGCAGTTCTAAAGTAAAACGAGTCAACATTTTAATAAGTAGGTAAATTTACTAAAACAGGGCATTAATAAATGATTTACTTCCCGAAATTAGAAAGTAAAGAAAAACTAAACACGCATCAGTTGTAATTTTAAGAAAAATAAAATTAAACCCTCTGTAGATTAGATGATGAAAAGTTTGTAAGAGATCTGAAAAACATAAAATAGTTAACCATATTAAACATAGATGTTAAGAAGCCTAACTACAGCATAATACTGGCATTGAAAGCATTTTAAGGCTTGATTCAGAACTTCTACAAATTCTTTGCCATAGCAAAATCAGACAAAATTTGCAAGTGAACTGCTCAAGCTAAAATAAAATGTACAAAAGAGCTACATCATGAGAAAATGTGGGATTTACACAGGAGAGAATTAATTCTAGCAATGTGAACGCGGTCTTACTTTCACATTTCGTATAATTGGCGATAGATCTGTTAATAAATAAAATGAGGCTCTAACGCACGTATAAAATCATTCAAGATCACAAACAGCTACTCGGGTAACAAACCGCCATTAATAGTTTAAGTTGCAACTAAAAGCTTTTCGATCTCAATGGAAAAAATCAAACTTACGGAAATTGTAAATATTATGTAGCTAGTGCTGCTTAAAGCTACTGCTTAACGTGAATAATATGTTTATAGAAGTAAGTTTAATTTTTTAGTTATGTTGCTGAGTGTGTGCCAAAAATAAGTGACACGGATAACTTTCACCCAAGTGATGAAGACGTTATTCTTTGTAATAGCACTGTCACTGTGTATGTAGACAAAATAAATAATATAACAAACAGTAATAATCCATACGACAACGATAACGAAGATCCAGTAGTACACAGAGAAGAGAAGACAAAAACCACTTATCAAAGATCCTAAAATTAAGTCCAACCCTCCAAATAATTCCTCATCAACAGCTTTTCGGAAAACTTTTTAAAACGCTAGTAGCTGAAATTAAAAATATAGGAAGTTCAAATAAAGTTCGTGTTAGCAAAGAGTAGAAAGATCAATTCATACAAGAGAGATATGCATACACGACAGTACATAATGTATAACAGATAATCGAACAGCGTATGTAGTTTTAAAAGTATATAACGAAGTTCAATACAGAATATAAAAATTATGCCCGTATTTAAGTTACTGCAAACCGTTTGAAGGTCACTGAAATTGTCCAGGTCGGTAATTATCTCAAAATTAGATGCACATGAATCAAAAACCTGTTTTTTATTATTTACTCATCATAATCTGTATGATAATATCATAAATTGTTTGAAAAAGCTACCTTCCCTGTCTATGTAGGTCCACGGGCTTTTATACTTTGGCAAACACTCCCTGCATATTTCGAATAATTTCGTCGATTCCCTCGTTGACCAATCCATTCGCATAAAAGTCAAGTACTGAAAATGCTTCGACTAGGATAGCACTAGAACTTCCTATCAAAAATTTGCAGTCAAATCACAGACAACAACAATAAGCATACTTTTCTCGTTGACAACTCCATTTTCTTTTCTTAATAAGTCAAGTACTGAAAACTGTGCGATTTCGATCTACATCCCCAGCCGCACTGCGCTACGCTTATCGAACTGCGCGGTGATCCTTAATCGAGCATGTGCAGACAAAACTAACAACGAACAACAGAGCTTGCAGCCGGACGGACATCTTATTTCAAAGTTTTATTTTCTTATGTATAAAAGCTCTTAAAATGTAAAACCTAAAAGATTTCCATCTATCCATCCCCAGGCACTAAGACGTGCGCTTATCGCCCGGCGCGGTGATCCTTCGAGCATGTTCGGGGCCACGCGAAAATACACGAAGCTGAAAGACGCTTTGGGCAGCCGGACGGACAAACCGTACACAATAGGTTTTTTATTTTCTTATGTATAAAAGCCTAAAATGAAAAACCTAAAAGAAATTATAAAAAGAAAGATTTATGGAAGGTAATGTAACGTATAGTGTCATTGTCATTGAACTGATTCAGTAAGTAGAGAAATAAGTTATACGGGTTTGAATGTTTAGAATTAAAAATTCGGATTTTCAAAAATGACTTTCGAATTATCATTATGAATTGGTATATGGATCATAACATTAATTTTTAGAATTCTTTGTACATTCTCCTTCAGTTTTTAGCCTATTGTTCGAATATTTGAACAAATTAAATATTCAAATTTTTTCAACTATTAAAATTATTTGAATAT
Organism: Sinelater perroti; assembly: GCA_036346155.1. Classification (NCBI taxonomy): domain Eukaryota; kingdom Metazoa; phylum Arthropoda; class Insecta; order Coleoptera; family Elateridae; genus Sinelater; species Sinelater perroti. Next base: position 15,759,429 of record JARFIY010000254.1, on the reverse strand, counting down.
TTGAGTCGTGATATATTCGAGTATTCAAATACGAATCCTAGACTATTCATTGGAATTAAAGTGTTCTTTTCTGTCCATTATTTACACCGTTCGGCGACTTTCACAAAAAATTTGCAGCATTTATTTTAATTCGCAAATCATATAGTTATCTATATAGTGTTATGGAATGCACACATATTTTAATTGTTTATTTTATTGGTACTCTTAATCCTAGTTAGTGTTTGTATTCGAATTAATCAATATTTGAATACGTCATCATTTACTATTCGAATACGCGTAATTCAAATGATTCAAATAATCTAATAACCCGAATATTCCCTTTATTCGAATATTTAAATATAAAACTAAAGATTTAATTACATAGAATAGTTGCAATTGAGGGGAATAGTATAAATGTATAAGATGTTACAATTTCCTTATTTAAAATAGTCAAGTTTATTCCAGTACCACTTTTAACGATTCCACTAATTCTTTTAATTCGAATTCAGCAAATACATATTTAAACAACTAATTGATTACATTTTTATTTTAACTTTATTTTCTTTTCTTTTTCATCGTTTTAATTAAATGTGCTTTCGCAAATCATACCAAAATGGACTCTGGGTTGGCTTATCGCGGCGTTGATCCTTCGAGATGTTGGAAATATGGTACACGTAAGCTGAAAGACGCTTTGAAACCACGACAAACCAGTTAAGGTTATTTTTGGTAGCTAAAACCTTACTTATTAATTAAAAGAAATTAAAAAAGAAAGATTTATGAAGGTAATGTAATTATAGTGTATTAACAATTGAATATTAGTAAGTAGAAATTTGTTATTTCAAGAGTGTTTTTTGAATATATATATATGATATATATATATATTGAATTATCATGTATGTGTATATGGATCATAACATTATTTTTATGAATTCTGATTACGTTTCCTTCATTTTACCAGTTTAAGAATTTTGATAAATTAAATATTCAAATTTTATACTTCTTGTTAAATTATTAATATTTCCACTTTATATATTCAAATACATCCATGCTAAGTTTATATAACATTGGAATTAAAGTTTTTTTCTGTCCATTATTTACCAAAACTTGAGAATTAACCGTTGGACTTTATAACAAGTGTAGTTTAGTGTTTCAATGCACTACATGACACCATATATTTTTTTTCTGAAGGGTTAGGTCATTTGTTGTTATTTTTTATTTGGCGACATTAAAACACACACCAAAACAAGCAATATGTTTTATGTTTAATGTTTATCTATTTTTGCAGAAAAAGGTATGTGCTGTATTTATGGAGAAAATATGTCATAAGCGAACGCGTGTACATATTTTTACTCAAAATTACTTTATAATGATAGGACATATCGAGGTAGTGAGCCCTCGGATAGGCCAGGGTTGTTGATGAAAACCAAATACCGACATTCATTAAAAAGCAACACAAAAGGCCGTTGTTAACCACTTATGCTCGTAACATCGTATGTCATTTCTGGCTGAATATAATAAAAATGTTCTTCTTTTTCTTCTTCTTCTTGCTTTTCTTCTTCGATTTTTTATCCAAAAAGATTTACCACTTTCTGTTTGTATGGCTGTTGTTCTCCCAATCTGCTTCGTATAAACTTCATTCCTCCCCATAGCAGTTTATTTTCTCTTCCCCCTTGGAGAATACTGCGTTAGTTCCTTTAGTCACTCTAATTCGGTGAGCTTTATTTTCTAACGTTTTTGTAAACAAGTTTTTATCTCGCCTTGTAGGCACCTTCCCATAAAATTTAATTGTCTCGGTTTATTTCTTATATTCTTTGTAAGTTCTAATCTCTCCTCAATACAATATAATGATTTTCCCCATACTATAGAATATTCCGCCTTTTTGGCGTGTTGATTTACATTCTTATACCGTGTAATGATTTTGTTGCTTTCCTTTCCATGATAATTCTTGCGTTGACATCTCTCTTGCTGCACTTAAAAGTCAGGTAAAATATTTGAACATTGTATAGGTTTCGATCTCTTTATTATTTATTTTGATATCCTGTAGTTCTCTGCGTTTTTTTTATAATTAAGTTTCAAATCCAACACTTCTAATTCTTAATTTTTTAGGATATATTCCATACATTCCTCAACTTGCGTGAATACTATCTGATCCTCATTGAGTACTAGAGTGTATAAAGTATATTTAATTTAATTTAATTTCCATTCCTAAGCATTTTTTGTATTGTGTTTAAGGCACGTTTAACATGATATATTAAATTTTTTGTTTTTTTACAAGACAACCTATTTTATTGCTTATTTTTATATATAGTTTCGTGTTGTAGTGCATCTTTGAACTATCTATATCCAATTTTTCATCCATAGACTTCCATTATTCACATCTAGGTCATACATCATATGTCTTTTCAATATCTATAAAAGTCATATATGTGCTTATTTGTTTGTCTCCATTTATTACAAACCTCCATTTCTAAAACCATTTTGTTTTTCACTTAGATTTGTGCGCCTTTCTTCTATTTTGCTTTTAGGATATTGGAAAATATTCTGGCCATAGACGGGATAACGTTTATGCCCCTATAACTAGAGTAGGTTTTCTTGTCTCTTTTTTTATAAACTAAGTTTACTATATATAGGCTTTATTTCATTGTTGCGCAATATTTTCTCTTTATTTTATCAAATGTCTTCTGTAGATATTTTATAACTTTAACCCTACCATATTTGAGTAGTTACATCCTTAAGATTCATGGTCCTGGTGTCCTGTTATTTTCTGAGTATCTTCTTCTGTTATCACAATTAGTTTTTACATTTTCTTCTTTTCCAGTAGTGTTATGAATATCTGTGCTCCAAAACTCTTCTTTTTCTCACCTTATTTTCACTTTTTTCAAATTTCCTAGTTGGCTATATTCTATAAATTCTGTACCTTCTGAAGTCCAAACTTCTCTATGTACAGAGTCCGGAAGGAAGGTATGGTGTTTTTGAAAATGTATCGCAAACTTATTTTCAAACATGTTTCAAAATTTACTGTTTTCATACATCACTAGTACATTGCCATTTGAGAAAACATAACGAAACATAAGAAAACAATCAGCTGCTAAAAATTACATCGTTACGTGCCGTCCATTTTTGTCAAGGCATTCTTGTAGACAGGTGGCAAAATAGTCCATACTCAATTGAATTATGTCACGCGAAACCATTATATTTCTCGTTTTATGGTTTCCGAAAGGGTTTCAATATTACGAAGTTTTGTCTAGTTAAACTTTAACTTTTAGGTAGTCCCATAAAAAGTAGTCACAAACTGACAGGTCTGGTGACCGAGCAAGCTATTCCAACATCCTCACGCATTGAAATCATGCGTCCAGGAAAATATTATCTTAAAAAAGCCATTGCTACTCTTGACGTATGGCAAGCTACCCCATCTTGATGAAACAAAACTGTGTTGAGGTTAATGCGTCGCCTTTTTAATTCTGACAGGAAATCATTACACAGCATTGCAAATAGTAATCTGTGTTAACAGGCACTGTTTGTCCATTTTCACAAAAAAAAGTAATATCCAATAATGCAAATTTGAGATAAATCACACTCTCTAGCAGTGCAAAAGTTGGTGCAATTCTTGTGGGTTTTTGGGAGCCCAGTATCGATAATTCTGTTTGTTTACTGTCTCCGATAAATGAAAAGTAGGCCTCGTTTGTCAGCAAGTCCAACATCGTTTCTGCGAACCTATGTCGTCTGGCGAAGTCGTTTTACCACAGTTCTTAAACAATAATAATCTTATAGAGATGAAAATGGAAGTTCAAGTGTAAGATTCTGCGAACTGACCTGTCTGACATCCGAAGAGCGCAAACATGACGTACTGCCGGACGACGAAGCCTGGTTTCACCGCTTGTCGCATCTTTTCAATGTTTTCCGGGGTTCGTACAGTTCGATCGCCTCCATGCAGAATCCCCGGTCCTAAAGATCCAGTTGTTCGAAAACTATTCACCCACTTCATAATGGTATTCCGTTTTGGAACGCGACCATGACGACTAAAAACATACGGTGTGCTACAGACCACGGCTCCATTGCTATTGAAAGGCATCTGTCAATGGGTAGATTCCAAAAACATTCGGTCCACCCCAGTGCGCACGACAGTCTTTTCAAAAACACCATACCTCCCTGCCTAACCCTATATTTAGCTTTTCTAGTTTCGATAGCAAAAGTCTCACTTGCTGCGTCCAATTAAGGTTTCTTCAAATTTTCACAATTTTTTTCTGCTCAACCTTCTTTATCTATATTTAATTTGTTTTGTATTGTATTTTGGTGTAACGCTGTTATACAATATAATTTCAGATGATTTTGAAGTTATCTTGTCTTATAGTTTTAAATTCTGTTCTCTTTCTATTATTTCAATAATACTCTTCATATATATAAGATTTTCTACTGCCATATAATAATTAATTGCATATTCTGTTTGTCGATGACCCTTACCTTTTATAATTGTTTCCGTGATTTTTACGTTTTTATCAAGTCCATGATAGATCAGTGGGTCTATCCATATACACTTCTGGCTATCCTTATGTTGAAATAATCAATACAACAAATTGTGTTATCGTTGGTTGCCTCTTCTCGAAAACATCCCACCATGTCAGTATCCTTTCTTCCTACTCTCGTTATGTAGGTCGTCTATTATGATTACTTCTTTGTGAGTTGATATACTTACTATATTTGTCACTCTTCCAAAGGAAGCGCCCTTCTTCTCTTTTCCAGCGTTATCATTTATTGCATATATTCCTATAACAATTGTTGGTTGTACATAAATATCTATGTCAACTCTAATAGTTGGTTCAAATAAGAATGATCTATTTTTTAAAATGGATGATTTGACGCTATAATATAGATCGCAAACTACGCGGAATTACAACATCCGCGAGAAAAAAGTCACGATGTACATTTAGTAGAATTGGAAAATCATCGTGTACTATGATCTGCTTCCGCAGAAATCCATCCGAAACGTCCAGAATGAAACAGTCGTTGCGGTGTCATATTCTACCAAGTTGAAAACTATTGCAGTTTGGTTTATTTTGTATCATCGAGGCTGGTAGCATCAAGCTTTCCCTATTTCATTCCGAATAAAAAAATCATTTCTATAGGGGTATGCGCAATACACCCTGAGCAAGTTTTCGTCTAAAATAATTTGAAAATCTGAGGAAGTAGAATCTTCAATTTCTCTGAAAGATGGTGAGGGCCACTGAACAACCCTAAAATTGAGAACTTTCTCTTTGCGTAATCCATTACTCGCCGTTTTAGACGTATTCCTGCCAAATTCCTAATTTTTTGATAAATTAACACATTATGGAGTCATAGCGGTTCCAGAGCTAATAAAGACGGTTGCTGTTACCCAGATTCGAACCCTAAAATAATAGTAGTTTGCTTTTACGTCGTTACCTGCTCTCCCTCTCCCACTAACGCGGAAAAGCTCGTTAGCTCGCAAGCAATAGCTATTTAATGAAGTTGCGTATTCGCTGCTGCTAATAAATCGCCCGGGCCTAGATTGCCTGCTACCGGATTTAACTGCCTTTACAATCAAAGCCGCGTTATACCAACTTTGCGCCCGTTGCTCGCTAATGAGCTCAGCGACTTCAGCCGAGTTGGGCGAAGATTAAGATCGACTGCGACTGAGTTTCCCTTTTGTAACTAATCTGCGGGGCACGGACCGCGGCCCGCGCGCTCGCCGCCAACATGGCAGCCGCGCTTTGTGCACTTTGGCCATGCACCGCGTGCAGCGCCCGGCGCCGTCGCCGCCGAGCTATTTTTGAGGCGGCTACGTTTCCGAGAGAAATCAAGATTTTCAGGTCGCGTGCGCGCCCCGCATCGATCGGAAAGCGCCCCGAATGCCGTATCGCGAGCGTTACGTTTAAAATTAATATATCTGATTTGAGGAGTTAATGCGAGGTTGCCCCTTTGTGTCCCCGCGCTGGCAGCGGGCCAACGCTGTTGCACGGGATCGAGGGCCAGCCTTCGGGATAAGTCAAGTTCGGCTGGGAAACTAATCGGGTGACGTCACCGCATAATAAGGCTGACTAATTTTACTACGCCGCTCTGATGAGCTAATGCCGCTTAATGAAATTGAACAGAGGCCTTCCAGGACCGCTCGCGCAGAACGGCAGGGCATGTTTAACCTAAAGACCGTGTCGCCATTGACGCAAAAGTAGCGTTAATTGTGCGATGTGCTATTAGGTTTACGGAATGCGCTCTGCACTTTTGAAGCTTTTCTCCACTGTGCTATTTTCAGGATATTGGTTCTGAAATAGAAATCGTCTACTGAATTACATCGAGGAACAGCAGCTAGCGTGTCTGATTGCCTCTTTGTTATTCAAAGTAAACCAATTACTTCTACTGCTTTGTCAGTCGCTGTAAAATAGTGTGCTGTAGCATTCAACCGTTAGTTTTTACACAACGTCACTATCAGTCTATTTAAAGGGTTGTAGTCGACATCCTAGTTGATTTTATGCAACTCTTAATTTAGTAGATGTATATAAGCTAATGAGGACTCCAAATATTAAATTATGTATCTAAATTTTAGGAAAATTTGCATACAAATGAAAAGAAAAATATGACGTCAAGTCATCAACTCATTTTTGTTAGATTACTACGTGATTATATTAATTTAAAAAAGTCGACCATATTTTAGACAGAAGAATATAGCAATTTCCTCCTTGATCTTCTGTTTAATCTACTTCCACTACCCTTTTCTGCTGTAAATTTGTTTCATCTTTTAAGTGCGTCATTGGTTATTCAACAAAATACTATGGTTATAAAATGTTAACAATGCTTATAGAAAAACAGTAATAGCTAAGTTTCTCCTATAGGGACTTGGGAATCATCAAGACGATTTCTGTTTATTTTAATTCGTTGGTACCATAGCCATACCACTCCCTTAAGTTCCGTGGTCAAGATGTCCTTCTTCGGCCTACGCTTCTTACACCTTTTATTTTTCCCTATATTATTAGCCTCTCAATATATGGCTCAAATACTGCAGTTTCCTCTTTTTAATTGCATATGTCATTTTTCCGTTTTACGTAATACTTCTGTGTTAGTTATTTTTTTGTCCATGCTATTCTCCATATTCTTCTGTAGCACCACATTGCGGAGGTCTGAAAGTTCTTATTTATTCCCATTTTTTCTTCTTCTAAAGCCTCCTCACAATTGCTTCACTATATATGTTATATTATACAAAAACGAAGAAAGAATACATCCCTGGCGGACACCTCCGCATATCTTAATTTTTTCTGTTATTTCATTTTCCACTTTCACTTTAGCTGTTTGATGCCAGCACAATTTGGCTATTATCCTTATGTTACGACTATCAATATTTTTCTTCTTAAATATTTCATATAGCTTTCTTACAATCGATAAAGCATGCCTAGAGGTCTTGGTTTATATCTGATTATATTCCAAATGAGGTCTCTCTCGTTCCTAATCTCTTCCTAAATCCCATTTGTGTATCGTTGATGCCTTTAAGTTTCTTGTATATTTTCTTATGAATGACTTTAAAATGTATGACTTATCAGTGCTATGGTTCTATGCTCCATGTAGTTCTTTACATTATTTTCTTTGATATTGGTCTAAAATTTGACGTCAGCTATTCTTCTTGGATAACATCTGTTCTTGCATTAAAAAGGTCTACCATTATATCTATCGTACCATTGTTTATAAGTTTTAACAATTTTTTTCCTGTTTTTGCGTTTCTTATAGCATGTTCTCTCTCACTTCTTCATATTTCTGACCATGTCTCTACCGTTTCGTTTTCTATTAGTTCAGATCTGCCGTCTTCTATGTATTTCTTCCAAATCTGTAATTTTTGTGATATACGAGTGATTATTCTTCCATATCGTCTTTTAATAAACTAGATTGTTTTGCTTTTTCCATACCTGGTACTTCCTTAATATTTCTGTGCATATTTGAAACTATCATATTTTAGCTCATATTCTCCAATTTTTCTGAACTTTTCAATCGCCTATGTTTATTTTGCTTCTTTAATTTCTATTTTAATTATTCGACCAATTTTTTTGTATATTTGTTCATTTTTAGCTTTGTTGTTGTGCCTTTCCTCCATCAAGTCCACATTTCTTTTATCGTCCAGGCTTTTTTCTTAACTCTAACTGGAATTAAGGTCTCCTTGCTAACTTTTAATAAAGCAATCTTTATTTTCCCACTTTTCATTTACGTTGCCAGTGTTCTTGTTTTGTTTAACATTTCCGAGATTACAATTAATTTTTTCTTTTTTTTTAATTGTGCTACTGGCACTCCATATATTGGCTATGTGAAATTCAATATAAAAAAGAAATAAAAAAATTCTCTAAAACAATCAAATTGGCATAAGACATATTAGCCAAACTCACTTTACTAACAAATCTTATCTTAAAATACCCAAATATAACGTGTATCACAACTAATTACGCAGACAATAAGGGGTTACGCAAACACCACTATTATTATAAACAATTCAAGCCACATCTATTAAAGTAAGAATACAACATCAAAAAAGAATATCTTAATGACTTCAATTTATGTCCCAACGTTATTGCAGGGGATGCCTCAAACTGAAAACATACCCTCACTACTATCAAAGGCAAAAAAATCGCAAAATTAACACACGAAAAATATACTCAACAAACTCTTCAACCTATTAGCCAACAGATCTATCCGAAGTGCTCAAGCTATTATTTTTTTTATTATCAGTGTATTTCAAAACCGATAAGTGGCAACAGAATCAAATTTTGAGTATCCTCAAACCACTCTCCAATAATAGAAACGATTAGTAAAACCATAATAAATGTCAAGAAAGCACCTCTAGATTGCACTCCTTCAAAACTGACTGGCAGGTATACGAAAAGATTATTTTCAAAAATATAAAATCAAACGTAAGGCTCAAAACCAATTCGAATTAAAAGCCTAATTATAATTCTACAAGAAGCAGTAAAACAAGCTACATGAGAAACAAAAACAATAAACCTCGCAATTATTTTTCTGGAAATAAAAAATATTAAAGAAAACAGAAGTACTAAAAAGAAATGGCTTAATCCAACAATACTAAATCGATTAACAAACTTAAAACATAATTTAAGGAAGTATAGAACCAAACCTTTCATGACTATGTATCCAATCTTAAACGATTCGATCATTTTATCTGGCGACCGCTAAAAGCAACTTGTAATCCATTACAGTCAAACCACCCAATTCGAAAAGAATCATCTACCCCAGGACCCCGAGCAACAAGTAATAAAAAAAAGCCAAGCGACTTACCATTAATATAACGAGCAAAATGCATCATACTAAAAGAAATCAGAGACAAAATAACAAATATATCGTTTAAACAACAATAACTCCTAAAAAAAGCTATTGTCATGCTAACCTATACCTTCAATACTGTTCTGAGACTCCATTATTGTCCAAAACATTTTAAAATAACTATCAATTATTATATTAGTGCCAAAACTAGGTAACAATACCAACCATGTAACCTCTTATACACCCATAAGTCTCATCTATTAATTCAGAACTTCTGCTACAAAACATCAGTACACCCTTAAATGAAATTCTAAACCCTCAATTTGGGTTTCGTCGATCACATTCAACCACTCAACAATGCCAACGAATAATTCATGATTAAATCAATTGCTAGAAGGCAAGAAATATTGCTCCCCAATATTCTTAGATATAAACCAAACCTTTTGGTTTGGTATGACAGTCTCCTTTACAAAGCTTTCCATTCCATCAATTTTTCACCTGCTGTCAATTTAAATCCAGAGTTAAAGATAAAAGTCAACCCTCTTTCCAATCAAATCGGTCTCCCAGGTCCGACAACTCTTAATACAATAACTAGTACTTTCACAGACGATGCGGATATAACTGCAATCAATGACAACCCAAATATTGCATCCAATCAGCTACACCATCATCTGAACCTACTATGAGATTAAAGAAAAGAGTAGAAGATAAAAATTAACGGATCAAAGTCTGCAACAATGACCTTTACCTTAAAAAAAGACCGTTGTCCTCCAGTTTCCATCAATAACATAATAATACCGGAATCTACAATAGAACTATTAAACGTCTGGGCTACACTTAGATAACAATTTTACCCGAAAGCAACATATAGTAAAAACAAGAATACAAACTAATCTGAAATTTAAAGAAAAAAAGATCCTCCTTATCTTTAGAAAACAAGCTGTTGGTGTATAAAACTGCTATAAAGCCAATATGGACTTTGGGTTGATACCACAGAGTGTAAAACTAAAAAAAATACCAATTGACTTCAAGTGAAATTCTGGAGGTCTCTTCAGTGGAAGAATCCTCAATACAAGTAGAACAGAATTCTTCTGCTATAGTACATGTTGGGACGCAGTGGCTCTGATGGTTCAATCAGTTGGCTCTGTCCTCTAGCCGGCGCGCGCGAGTTCGAGTCTCGCTCAACCCATGGGTGTGTGTGAATGTCCTAGCATTTAAGTGCATGTTAGTGAGCACAATAAGCTCTTGAGGCTGCAGTGCCTGTAAGTGCGCCCCCACCCCTAAAAAGTATAGAGATAAAGAGGTGGAAAGTAAGAAAGTTAATCTGCAAAAACAAAATAAGTCAACGTATAATCATCTACACGGTTTGATTGTCTACATTCAAGTAGCGTGAAAAGTCAACCTGCCATGAAATTTGTCACTACCATGTCACCTATGAAGGTTAAATATTGATACCGGAAACAGTTAATTTTTCTTTGTCTAGCCCCAATTTATGCTTCAAATTTGTAGAAATTTCATCAATTATTTTTAGGTGGCAATCACTTCTTCAAGTTTAACGTCTCGCGTCAAGTTAAGGCCTGCGAGCTGAGAGGTTAAGGTTCTTATGTGTTCGCCCTCACTGCTTGATCGTCCGTATTATTAACCCTCTTTCTTAACATTTTATTTTATTTCCTCTTTAAAACTGCGAATAGAAAGAAAACTGTGTGCCAGCAAGCATAACTTTCCAAGAGCATCCCAAAGATTGCGCCTCGCAAGTTGGACTGGAGCGAAAATGGTTACTGTTGCTAGTGGATTGACAACGAAGGGCATCCCGGGCAGAAATGGCAAAAGGTGACCTTTATGTAGTCCATTTTGATCGTCTCTATTATCTACTCTGGCAACTCCCCTCCCATATACAACGTCCTATGGTCGAATCCATCGCCAACAAGAGACGGAATCTGTTGTTATTTACCTTACTGCTTTGGCGAGGCCTTGCTAGACTACCACGCCAATCGCTCCCTGAAAAAAAGTCCATAACGACATAGATTAATTGGTGACCAACTTTGAAGCGTAAACTCTCTTGAAAGGTTAACGCATATGACTGAAATCATTTGTCAACTCAACATGAGTTGATGTTTATAAACTGAGTGACTTGAGATTTGTAGCCAACTGCTTGAAAATATCAATTTTATCAATTGCCATCTGAATTCCAAAGGCAAAAATCTTTACTACACAACCAACAAAAAAAAACAAACAAAGAAATGGATAGATACCACATTTTTTACAAGTGTTAAGGATACAATTTTCAATTTTTTTTTCTGTCCTGATAGGGATCCTTAACTAAAAAAACCTTTTTAACCTTATTTCAGGCCCAACACTATTTTGCTAATATGCTGCTCTTCCATAAGATTGAATAAAGGAATTGCCATGGATTTCTAGCTTTTCATGATGTTTCCTGCTTCTTTCATAAACTACCTTTTGGACAGTTCGTACGGGAAGAGCATTATGTAGTATTTGGTTTATAGTAAACTATAGCGTACCCGTCATTGATCGCAGGATTTTCTATCTGTTGATTTGATTTCAGCATTGTATATCACAATTTTATTTTCAATTGTCGTATTAGTATTATTTTTATCTGTAGCTTCCTTGATTGTATGTACTATATGGTGTCACAGAAGAGGGTCCGTGTCGGAAATTCAATTAATCGTGGCGAGGCTTTATGCCCCACAAGGGGGCATGTCTTTTATAGTGACAGGTGAAGGTTTTCTTATATTCGCCCTAATTGCTTAGTCGTCAGACACATTTCTAATACGGAGCGATGTGACGAGCACCGTACCTTAGTTAATGGCATTATTATTTCTTGTTGAAAGTAGACGAAGGTATTTTTAGTGACTGAGTAGACTACCCGCCTAGCATCTGAGCCCAGGATTAAACTCGGGTTCGGTACCTCAACCATTTGGCCACAATGTGTTATGTTTCCCTAAAATTTACAAAAAGTTAATTTTATTCATTTCCCCTATGTAATCGCCGTTTCATAATTCAATCAAGTTTACCAATCTTTTTATAAAATAGTCGTGATAGTTTATATTTAATTTTGCAGATCTCTACCGTGGTGATTTTATCACTATTTCTGCCTTTTTCAGGAATCCAGCGTTTTATTCTACTCCAGTTTTTCTACTTAATCTTTGTTATTAGTGTTTTTCATAATCGAGCTTCATTTAATGCTTTCCTGAAAATATTCAATCCATTAGTTAAATTTGCTAGTTTCGTCCCCAATAAAGGCTTTTTGTAGAAATGTTTCATTTGGATTCACCCCTGCTCATATTTTATTGTTGTGAGAATCTCTCTTGAATATTCGATGTTTGTCTTACTTCCTCCACTCTATTATTGAGGTAGTGCAACATTTTTCGTTTACCTGGAGGCAGTCAATTTTATTTCTGGCACGTTCAGTCAATGCAGAAGCTAAGACTTTTTAGACAACGTTTTCGAAATAAAGTATGATTTTTCCATACAACCAATTCACTTTAATCAGTGATATATTCTTCATTTTGTTCAAAAATCTTTTGCCGTATTTCTGGCAACTTCATGTTTCCACGTTCATGAAACTTCTGGTCTTTACCAGCAAAAAACTTAACCAAATACTGTTTCACAATATTACCATCATTTAAGGTTTTGGCATTCAAGGAGTTTTGCAAACATTCAAATAAATGGTATCTGATGGTGCAAGGTCAAAACTATATGGTGGATGTGACGTCACTTCCCAACCAAGCTCGAATAATTTTTGACGAGTCCCTAAAATTGTTTGTTGTCTATCGTTATCATAGTATTCATCCAGTATAACTAGTTGTTGACAGTACACATCTAAATTCATCATTTTGTTCCCTAAAAGCAGCTTAAAATACACAACACCTCTGCAATCCCACCAAATTGAGAGCATGATCTTCTCTTGATGCAATTCAACTTTCAATGTGGTTTGTGCTGGTTCACCATTTTTGTTCCACGATCGTTTTCATCACAAGATATCATTCGTTTCATAAATGGATCCTTTTCATTACGTTTGAGTTGCAAATCGCAGATGTTGATGCGTTGCGTTAAGTGAACTTCTTTCATTGCGGGTTTCAAATAGCTAGCGTTTTAATAAATCCAAACTTCTGCAAATGTCTATCGATGGTTGACAAATAAACTTGGTGTTAAAATATGACGACCTAATTCGATTCGAACTTTGATTTGGTTATCATCAACTTCAGTGGATCGACCGGAACGTTGATCATCTTTGGGTAAAAGATTACGAGAACGAAGGGATCATAATAACTTCATATATATCTTGTATTTAAAGAAATTGTTTAACACCAATTTTGTGGCATTCTAATTACCCCCCTTTCTTCTGAGACTTTTTTATTTTTCTGGTTCCTGAACTCGTGTACATCTTTTAGATCGTCTACTCTTTCAAATTTGAAGAAGGCTACTTATATACCACTGATTATATTGCTTTTAGTTTCTTTTTATTTCTACAATTCCTTTCGTTTTTTGAATTATTGTAAATTTTTCATCTTAAGTAAAAAAATTAATTAAATTCTATTCTTTTAATCGAGATAAGTGGACTGTACTTTTAAGTAACTCCAGGTTTGACAGATTGGCGTGGGTTCCATTCTTCTAATTACTGCTAATTCATCTCAAGTTTTAGTATTACGCAATAGTCACCCACCTTTTCTCTCATAGCTTCAAAATGCACGACCACACAATGCGCCGAGGAAATTATAGAGAATATTTATAAGCCGAAAGCAAAAATACGCGGAAAACGCCGAATAATCTGCGAGATATGCTGCATGAAGCGATGCGCAATTTGCCTGGCTGCGTAAGACCGGAAGCCATTTGGACAAACTCATATTTAAATCATAAGCGGCATGGTATGTGCTTTATAGCGCCAAAGTTACGACTTTATAAATATATTAGCAGGAGCCCTTTCCCGCGGGCGCCAGCTCTGACCTCAAAAGTGATCCAGGAGTAAAAGTTCGCAGGGCTTGAATCACAGGGGCACGGATCGCGTAAGTGCTCACTGAAGAGCTAGGCGGATCACGCGAACAAATTCATCAGGAGGATGCAGTAAAATCCAGGTATTTTATTTTATCTTCGGTTATTTATATACATCTCGCTATTGAGAGCTCAATTGCTATTGCGCTGTCAATTACGTTTTAATCTCAGTGTTCACATTTGTAAAAGCTCTTAAAATGTTGGCAAATTTATATTTATATTACAAGTATTAACCACAAGAGAAAAAGTGAGAGAGTAATAAATTAAATTTGAAGTTACCTTCAACCTACAGGCACTTCTTTAAATTTATTTAATTGCTTTCACAATATTGAAGGATGTTTTGTATATTTTCGGCAAGTTTTGTTTGTTTATAGTGTAAAGATCATTAATTATACGTCAACATTCAATAGGCCAATGTTAAAGTATGTTAGCAAGATAAAACAAACGGGAGCTTGATGAGCAGTTCCAGGTTCTTCAATCAACTATTTTAAAAGTCCTATGTCCTGTAGCTAAGAGCGACAAGGTTGTAAAAAATGCAGCCCTATTAGACCTCAAACGATTTTTCCTCTATTTAATAGAAATGTTCTTTACCTCCCTCGACTAATCATCGTCTCATTGCCTTCGGCATTTCTGCCAAACTAGCCAATCCCTTAGTTTACCCATTGTTAGATACCGTCTATGTGATAGACGACCCGTAAAGAAGCTAAAAGCCCATTGACGTTTCCCACGCCTATATACACTGGAATCTAGATGATTTTGTCCTCTGGAAGAGATGGAACAAAGTACGCTAAATGTATAGGAATGTATTAGATGAACGTATAAAGAACAAAAACATCTTCACATCCACCAAATTCTATGCTTTTATATGCAAAACAAACTCTCGGAAGAATCCCTATATATCAACGTGACAAAGATCCAAAACAGTTGATCAAGGAATAGCTCAGCAAGAATAGTATTCGTTTTAGAATGACCAAAGTAGTCGTCTGACTTAAATCCAATTAAATATCTGTAGAAAGATCGTGGGAAAAGTATAAAAATTCAAAAAAAATTTGAATAACTACGAAGCTAGTCGATAAATTGACATTGTTAAACAATACTTGGAACTTCTGTATATTCCAGTGAGTATTGAATACATTCGATTATGTTAACTTCACTTGGGGCAAATATTGTCATTTTCCCTGCATCTTTTGGTGTTAAAGTTACTTGCTGTCATTACAGGAATAAATCTTTTTAAGTCTTTATTTTCAACCTTTTAGTTGTTTTATCTAGTAAATTTATCGGGTTGCATAATCGACACGAAACTACAATATTCGAAAAAAGACATTAATATGACTACTTTGTCCTATTATATTTGTTACGTAAACTATACTTTGGTGTTTGTATACCATTTTCTCTTTTTACGTATTATCACTTGTGCTACTAGACCAATATAACCTTAGACCTTCAAAAAGAATTTGTTATGATAGTTCTAAAATGAAAAAAATTGTGTGCATAAAGAAAGTAAAGAGATTAAAAACTATAATAACAATAAAAATTAACAAAACCAAAATTACTTCAAACGGACTTCTGTAGATTTTGTGAAACGGAGCTGAGTATACACACAATATTATTGTTTAGTTGCCCTATCTTGAATTAAGTGCAACAGTAAATTTTGTTATTTTCTGTTATTTACTTTTTCAGGCGGCATGTTACGAATACGTTTGCAATAGACAAATATTTAAATACAAACTTAAAAGTCTAAGTTTGGGCAAACAGTTTACATTTATGAAATTAGTGAATGAGTCAAAGAAAAAAATTATAAAATTCCATCTTAATTTCTCTATAACCAAGAAATAAAAATTCTGGTTCTACGTTATTTGTATTATCGGCTATACAAAAATATAATCCTTTCTTTATATGAAGTTTGTCACAAAAATATTGAGCCAATGTTAATATAACGGCATGACGTAACCTGGCTGCTTATTAATGATTGCAATGCGCATGCGTGAGTGAGAGCGATTGTTGCACTTAAAGAGACTAAGTGAGTAGAGTAGAAACTATTCGGATGGTTTAGAAGATTTCGAGAACGATCCA
This sequence comes from Sinelater perroti, assembly GCA_036346155.1. Lineage (NCBI taxonomy): Eukaryota > Metazoa > Arthropoda > Insecta > Coleoptera > Elateridae > Sinelater > Sinelater perroti. The sequence continues at coordinate 15,743,103 of JARFIY010000254.1, read as the reverse complement.
GCGAGTGTACCACAAATAGAAGCATAGTACAAGCTCTTCAGAATTATTGAGAATCTGTTGAAAGTGGTCCGTATTTTGAAAGAGCAGCATCGAGCAAAACATCGGTAAATTATAAAACATGTACGGGCCGCAATCAACAAGAATAAGCGACTGTTACTGTGAGAACTAGAAGAAGAGCTGGAAAAGATTCCAGAACGTGGATGACATTCAGAACAATATAAAAGTGCGAGAAGTAACATTAGATATTATTTATATATCAGCACTCTAGGCCCATAGCCTTTGAATAAATTTCCTTCCATTTTCTCTACTTTCAATTCTGCTGGATCACGTCATTCACTTCTATCCACCTGCTCCTGGGTTTTTTTCTCCTCCTCTTCCACACCTTGTTAACACTCGTCTAGCTGCCTTTTCCATCGGTAGTATTACTAATTGTAACTCCTAGACCGTTGAAGGTTTCTACTTTTCCAATTTTATAGCTCATATTATCTTTTGTTCTTTTCTGCTTCTTATTTCCATGTTTTGTATTGTTTTTGTTAATGTTCAGTCCCTCATCCACAGCATCATATTTCATTCCTCTTAATGTACGTATTAAGTTTTATTTTTTTTTATCATAATAGTTATGTCATCCGAGTAAGTTATCTATTGGTTCTTTTAGCCTAAAACTATTCTATTGTTCCCTATCCCATTTTATCTAATGGCTACTTTAAACATTATATTGAATAGTACAGTTGACGAAAGTCACCCTGCCTTTATGCTCTATTGACATTGAATTCGGCCAAGATACTTCCCTCTATTGCTATTGTTTCACCCTGATAATATCATTTTTATTGGTCTTATCAGTTTTGTTTCTAATTTTTGCCTGAAGTCAATATTAGTAATATTAAACTTTGCTTTAGTTGTTGTCTTATATTTGTTCTGCCGTAAAAATTTGCTCTGTGGCTGATCTACTGTTTCCAAATCCGCACCGGAAACTTTTGATGTCTCTTAAAACTATTTTTTCTATCCTTATATTTATTAGTGTTGCTAATATCTATGTAATCAGGATCTCCTTTATACTTTTTCCTTAACACTTAACACTTAACACTTTTCCAGTTCTTTTGTCTCTGCGATAACTTCACCTTCTTCATCTTTTAGAAATATTGTTCTTGTCTGATGTTGCTGCTTCCGATTTCTGATATCTTGGAAAATTTTTCTTGTTCGATTCCTGCCTGGTAGGCGTTTTTGAAAGTTCTTTTTTCCTACCTGCCTCTTTCTTAGCCTCTGAATACTTCTTCATTTTTTATTAGGTTTTCTTTTAACTATTTTATTTTAGCAAATCTCCTTTCTTTTACATTCTTTCCCATTTGATTACGCTTTGTAGCCCAATATCTCTTTCGTTTCCCCGAGTGTCCCTTTAAGTTATAGAATTTTTCTCTGTATTATTTCGATTTATCATATGTAACTTGCGATGAATGACCTATTAAAAGCTTCTTTCCCTCACCTTCTTCAGAATTTCTACGTTAATTTTTTTTCTTGATTTATTTCTTCTTCTTCCTATTAGTCGTTACCTGTTTTAATTTTGGCTTTCATTCATAAATTTATTTTTCGTTCCGTAATATCCTGTTTTTGTCCTTGTTTCTCCAGTTCTTAAATCTCCTTTTTTCTGTAGCTGTTGTACTGTTGAGGCGCTAGTTCGTTCTGGTTTCCTTCTGTTGGCTAGTTTTTTAAAAGAGCTTTTCCCTCCTCCAGTTTATTCTCTTTCTGGTTCCATATTGTTTTGCAAATTTATTATTTAAACCTTAAAATTTGCGCCTCGCTGATTTTTGTTGTCTCCCTTTATTTACAATTTGAATATACAAACAGGTAATGTTGTTTACTGAAAAATCATCATTTTGAAAATAATTTAAATTGCACCGAAAAAACTAAAAACCACACAATTTGGATTACATTTTTTGTTTGGTATAAAAATATATACAGCGCCGTTGAAAAGTACATTTTCGATCAATTGAATTTAAAATACCAAAAAATTTATTTTATATATATATATATACATATATATATATATATATATATATATATATATATATATATATATATATATATATATAGCAGCAGATATGCAACACAGATGATGTATGATTATACAGGGTTGAGCACAACACCTTCCCTAACGTTAAAGGAAGGTTATAAAGAGAACACTGGTCCCAGAGCGGGGGAAGTAATTTAATTAGACGCGGATATCGGAAAGTTTTACCTAGAGGAGCCCTTAGTAGGCACCATGTCGTGAACAAACGAACAGGGAGCTTTTACTATCAAAGCGTCCAGTCGGTACAATAACTTTGTTGTGGTTTGCGCTTTCAAGTTGCGCCTGGGGCCTCTCTTTCCGATCGGATATCGATTTAGTTATGAATAGAAAACTTCAGAAGTGCTGATTCTGTAGTGCAGGAGCGTGCGAATACCGGAAAACATCGATGCAACAAGACGTTCTATTTTGCAATCTCTGAAGTGAACATGCTGTCGCTTTTCATTTGTCTAGTCTTACTGTACAGCTAATTTTGCATCAAAACTTTCGTTATCCAAACAACATAGTTTTCATACAAGAACTTCTCGAACGTGTTTGGAAAAATCGTTTGGAAATGTGTAGAAACATCTTAGAAAGCGTTCAGAATGTGTTAATAAACAAATGTTTGTTGTTAAAGGGATATCCACCTAAGAGATATCCGTAAAAGGCTTCTCAACAGCGAACATGTCACTATTTAGTGTACGCTGAGTAAATTTGGGACCATTACTTCTTTGGGAAGGAGGCCAATATTTCCACTTGAAAACATTTAGTTCCAACAGAATGAAGCCGCAGGTCATACAGCAAGAGTTTCGCTGTAAGTGTTATGTGAAATTGGATCTCGCTCTGTGTGAATTCTTCTTATGGGTATATCAGTTGGGTAATCAAATGTTTACAACATTAAGAGGTATATTGGAAAGAACAAAAGAGGTTGACAGTATTAGACAACTTATATGATCAATATAACTATTCTTTGCACTTAGGAAGATGGTCATTTGAACGAAGACCTAGAGAAAGCAATTAGAGCGGTACAAAAAAATTTAGCAACAATACAATATTTTTTAACAATAAATACAAACTTATCTTATATGGAAATAACAGAATAAAATATTTTTTGGCCTACAGACAAATGTTTTGGCTCAAAAGTAGTCAAAAACCTATATTGAAGCTTGGATGTGATTCTCAATGCAAGCAATGGGTTTTTTCTATATAATTAAGACTGACGTGTGGATTGGCAAATATATTCAGATATCCCCGGACTGTTTTCTTGATTGTAGCTTTCTACTTCAGAAAAACACTGATAGAAACGTTATATGATTTATATACTTAAATGATTTTGATATTGTCGGTGACGCTTAAGGATTGATTAAGTCAATAGCTAAAACTTATACATCGTTAATTCGTTATGGAAAGTGCTGGATAAGTATCTGATAGACAATTAGACCAAAAGTTTTGCCCTTATCTTTAATTTTAGATAATTCAAATACATGGTGATTTTTTATAGCATTAGATTTGTCCAAAAATAAAATTAGTTGTATCCAGTAGTAAGTTAGTTTTAAACAAACAATTAATTTTCAACATTTTTCTGCATAGATAAATGTGTGATTTTTATTTAAATTCCGTATTTTCTACATTTGCTGAACTATTAAATATTTAGTATTTAAGAACACGATTATTTCTGCATTACCATTTAAGTAAAAATATTGCATGGAGATCTCAAGACTTATTTAACTTGTGCATTGAAAGCAATTGAGTCTAATAATAACGAGGTCGAATCAATTCTTAAAGAATAATTAACGAGTAGTCTAAATATGTTTTAAGAAGATCGAAGCTTTTCAAATCCATCGAATATTTAGTTGCTCGAGGAAGGTAACTGTACTTATATTAATTGTTAATCAAATGCATTAAATAAAAACAAACGTAATTCTTGGTGCACATTTTAGTAGTTATTTGAATTGTTTAAAAAGAAAATATGTTTTCAAAGAATAAATTAAGCTAGGACTTCTAGGTAAGTCTGAAAAGTTTCGAGACTGTTTTATGTTGTTTAAGTGATCTTTCATATCTATCTATGCCGCGATTACTCTTATAAAATATTATACGAAGGAACAGCCTGTTATGTGGAAACTTGAAGGAACAAATACATTTGAAGGATGCAGGCTTGATCATTGATAATAAAACATTATCATTATGCCTTATTGCATGACCGATGATATTTCCGAAATGACGAAAACATTGTTGAGAGTCCATGAACATTGATGTGTCACAGTTCACAATAAGTGAACATTCAGAAAAGCACCTTTCGGCAAAGACCTGCATATGTATACCTAGAAGATCCAACCAATAGAATCATCAAACCAAGAGACTATTTACAGCTCGAATATTCGACAAATGCGATTTAGAAAACCAAAGAGTGCTAGTGGTAGTGGTGAGCCACATTTTTAGTTCTATGAAAAATTCTCAAATTTTAGACTCGAAGAATTCTCGTGATTTATAAGAATCGTCTACAAAAAAAAAAAACTATTTGATGTGAATATTGAGCTGCAAAAATAACTGAGTCAAATTTTTTGACGAGCATGACCGGAAAGGCAGTTACTATACATAGCGTACGCTATAGCAAGATAATAAGAAGCTGTTGGGGTCTTTATTGAAAAGTATAGATCTGGTAGATATGTGGTTCTACCAGGATGGTGCAAGAAAATTTTTGATTGTATTATCTCATGAAACGGCTACCGAGATTATAAAATTTGACACCGGGCAATTTATTTCCTTGCATGTTTGTAGTTTCGTCCACATAACAAGTCACACAAAAACATTGGACTCAAGACATAAATTCAACGTTTTATTAGCAAAATTTCGTCTATAGCGTGAAAGAGCGCTAGCAAAGTTGTAGCGGATTTTTATTGGACACCCTGTTACGTAATTAATTGTAGCACAACATTTTGATGCTGGGATACAAATACTAGTATCTTTTGAATACATAAAATAAAATTTGGAGCTCTTATTGGGACATCCTTTATAGGCGCTATCCGTTATCTGAATGCGGAATCTCGAATCAGCATATTTGCTTTTCCTGACAATCAAATTACACCCTTGTATATCCAATAAGGGTCGAGTTATAACGGTTCAAGCAACACACGTAGTTAGGCCAATGGCATGGAGTAAGGGCCAATATCAAATGCTTGTAGAATCACTTCCCATATTCGCCAAATTCCGCTCTGTAGGGCTGCTGTTTTTCTCAAAATTTAAATTCAGATGAAAAATCCATTACATAGACATTTCAGCCATTCAAGCAGCCGTAACCTGCGGTCAATTCCGTAAGAAGACCTCCAACAATCAATAATGCCCTACTTGAACATATCTAAAGGTATGTCGATGTCAAGGGGGCGTATAATAATAATAATAAATCTCTTTACTAGATAGTTATTTAAACAGATTCCAATTTAAATATAACTTTTTTCGTGAAAATAACTATCAGTAAAGTATGGTAAAAAATACTTAATAATTAAAAAAATTACTAGCAACACTTACTTGTATGAAAATAGTTAGTGATAGGTTCTTAAAAAGAAAGTCATGAAAGTAATAGTTACAATAAAAATTAATACTTCTGTATTGTGGGTTGTTACCGAAAGCCCTGGTGCTTAATTTAAAATCAGTAGTTTTCAAAAGGTTCTCACAAGAATTTTGATGGTGACTTAATTCATAATACATATAACAGTAACTGAACGACAAAATGACTGAGAACATCTGTTATCAAGTAGCTCCATTTGTTTCTTTTTTACTTGTGCAATTTATCACTAGCTTGGACAATTTTTTTCATATTACAGGAATTTTCCACCACATTCAAGAGAATGCTAAATGGCACTAAAGCCTTCTGAAAATTTCATTTTGGCGAATCATTTGAAAACTGCTGGTTTAAATAATCCTTTGCGATATAGCCATCACTGTCTGTCACTAATGGAATTAGACATTTGTCTATTTCCATTAGTAATTTTACAGAAAGAGGGAAGTCTTCTCGTCTACAATTTAGCGTACATCATATAACCTCCCCCTTTCAATAAAAAAGTAAAATTATAAAGTGTGATAGTAAGTGGATTAAGCAGTCCTTATGACAATTATTTAAATTTTTGTCCCTACATGACCTTGGGTCTCTCAAGCCTCCTTAATAAATTTTCCACTGGTACCCATCTAGTATTAACCACCTAAAATAAAAGAGCAGGAAAATTTCCTCTATTTTCATTAACTGTTGAGCTCTGTAGTCCAGTTATTATCACATGATCGTCGTAGTACAATCTCACAGACTGTTGTTATTGCAGACTTCAATTAATTCTTTAGATTAGTATTTCTTATATTTAATCTATCAGAGGAAAAACAAATTATTTTTAACAAATCCACAATTTTTTTATATATTTTACAGTATTTTTAATTTAATGGTAGAACATATGCCAATTAGGCGTTACAAACAAACAAGGCGTCTGTAATATAACTTAATCATATGGAAATATTAGTAACAAAAAAAAGTTAAAATTCTAATGATTGTGGCATAAGAAGCACACATCGCTGGTTCGACATAAGTGCCAATTTTTCTTTTCTTTACTTTTTGGTCTTCTTTAAAAATTTCTAAATCTCATCTGGCATCGTTTGAAAAAATATTCTATCTAATGATTTATATTGTATTTCGTATTTTCATTAAAACATTAAACCGCGTAAAAGCAGAGTTCAGCCAACTCTACTGCTAGCACCCTGTAAATGATGCTACTCAGGATTACGAGAAAGATAATCAATAATTATAATAATAAAAGAGGTAAAATTTCAACAGTAGAGCAAGCGGAAGAGTTCTCAATAGGCAGGGAGAACAGATCTCTTAGTTGTAGCTGTACAAAAGTACCCCAAAATCAGTTTCTGATCTTCCAAGTTGAAAAATGAAACAATGAGCCTGCAAACCATTATTTGAAAAATAAATTTAGCCTGCAAAGAAGAATAAACTTGAGGCTCGGTACACCAGGCTAATGAATATGGCAACTTGAAATGGTTAAAGAATACGAACAAAAATGACAGATATAATAAATAAAACTGGAGATAAAACAGTAATATAGATATAACAGCATTAACAACAAAACAAAGGAAAGAGAAGTTGGGAAAACTCGGAAGTCGATGAATTCATGTTATTATTTTCTGAACTACCAAAAGAGGAGAATTAACACTGTTAATAAAAAATAAATATAAAAAAACTAGAACTAAATTCGAAGTCATAAAAGAATGATGATAAACCAGTCCAAATAAAAAAAACTTTATGAAGACTTACAAGCAGTTCTAGACGAAATTGGACAAAATATGGAAATATTTTTATTAGGCGATTGCATTAATAGAGCAGGGCCAAAAAAAGGGCCAAGAGCACAAAATAACTCAAAAATAGCAAATTGTTTTTCATTATACTTGCACACAACCAAGTAGAAGACTAAAATCAATTTCTCTATCATCTATAACGATTGTCAGAGTATTGAGAGGAGCGAAATGCTGATCAAACCACTATCTTCATAAAGTGAAAATGATTTTTCCACATAATAAGACAAACCCAAACAAAAAGTAACAACTAGGAAAACAAAAAGACCACTTTGAAATATGAAAGTATAATTTGGAAAACTTCAAGGAATAGAGTATTGTATAACTTTATAAACAAAGGTTAGATCAAAAACTACAAGTAGATGAACATGATGATATAGAGCAAATATAAATAACAAATATAATACGAAACAAAGAAACAGTAGGGCATATATTTCAAAAGGCTAAATACTAAATTAATTGAGGACAGGATGGAGTACACAACAAAAAATTTGGAGCGAAAAGAAAAAAAAACTTGAGATAGAAAGTGCAGTGAAGTATTAGTAGCATTAGAAGAGATAATAGAAAACCAATACTAAAATGAATATTTAGTAAAGATTAGGAAGAATACTACGAAAATTTAAAGGTGGAAAGTCGAGCAAAATTCGTGAAGAAAAAAGATGTAAATATAAATGTACAAGGAGAACCGATTGAGATAAAAATGGGGAGCATCAAAAACATGGCACCAATTATTCCTTATTTTTAAGCGTTGTATTGAACCTGATCGAATTCGATCTATTGGCAATTTTATCTTAATATTAATGAACTAAAATACTTAAAACTAACATAGCACCCGTTGTCGTCTTAAAATATCACACTATTTTCTGGTTTTGTGCCGCTTTCGCTTCTAATTTGCACAAGATCTGTATAGTCTAGCTTCGTGTCTCTATTTTGGGATGTCTGCATAAATTTGTATTCCGAATATACTAGGGAGCATCCAAACTATTTCAGAGTGCTTTATTTTGAAATGTTTGATGTAATCTACATTAGTTGGCTTAGCATTAGCTTAAAAGCTGTACGTTATAAGTCTATACTGGTTTTAAGGCTTGCTTGTAGATAAGCAATTTGTTGTGTACTTATAATTGAGATCTTTTATCAATTATATATATATATATATATATATATATATATATATATATATATATATATATATATTGCATCTAGCTCTTTTCTTTTCTTCTTGAAATGCTCTATCCATCTAAGCTTTGCACCTAAGTTTAAGTTTTAATTCCTAGATACTTATCCGTATACTCATTGGTGCTTGGGTTCTTCATTTGTCAAATTAATGGTCTTTTTAGATTTTTCTTCTCCATAACCGCTTTAAGTCTCTTTAGTAGAAGCTTCTCAAGGAGTTTTGATATCACTGGCAATAGAGAAATAAACCTGTATGATTTCATACAGGTTTCATACATTTGGTACATACCTCAGCCTGAAGAATTCATTTATCAAAGTTGTAAATTTGACAATAATTTTCTTGGAAGTTTCTTCAGTACTGCCGCTGTAACCAGAGGCTTTTTTGGGTTGATATTTGTTCTTATTTCTACTTCGCTACTTTGGGGTTTTTCCTCTTCTAACGACCTCTGATTCATTAGGTTGAAAGATCTTCTCCAGATATTCTACAAAAAGATCCGCTTTTTGTTTGCTATCTTTAGCCCATCTGCCTTCTTCTCGTCGTATGGGAAAATTTGATGGATTGATCTCTTCAGATTTTTTGTTGCTTTCCAAATCGAGTCGTCACTATGTTTCTAGTTTGTTAATTTACACATGTATGAATTAAAAGATTAGTTTTTTGTTTCTTGTGTATCTAATAGGTGTATAAATAAGTACTCAGATTTAGATTTCACAGGACGCAAATCACCGTTTACATGTAACGTGTTAGTCCGCCCTCTTGCGGTTTTAAAGCAATGACACTTGGTCTTTCGAAACATCATGCGATTTGGCGTTTGATGCACATAACTTCAATAATCGGCTGTGTTTACGATGGCAATCACAAAAGAGCATATTCGATTTTCTATCCACTTCGCGTTTCATCTTAAGAAAAACGCTGGTGAAGTCATGCAACGTGCAAAAAGTGGTACCAAAGATTTCGCGGAGGAGAGTTTAGTCTTGAAGATCAACCACGCGCTGGACGCCCTCAAATATTTGACACGGATGAGCTGCAGACGCGTTAGGCTGGGAACTTCTCCCACATGCGGCGTATAACCCAGACATGGCCCCTTGCGATTATCATTTATTCCGGTCGTTACAGCATCACTTGGCTGATACGCACTTCAAAACAGAAGAAGAAGTCCGAAAATGCATCGATAACTTTATCGTCTCGAAGCTGGTGAGCTTCTATCACCAAGGAATTCACAAGCTACCCGAAAGATGGCAAAAGGTCATCGATATCAACGAAGAATACTTTGATACTTAAGCTTTTTTTGTTTGTTTTTAAATAAAACTTTAATTTTGCAAAAAAAAACTGAGAACTTATTTATACATCTATTATTTAACCGTTCCGCAGATGTACCGTTTAAATGGGCTGAACCACTGTACAGAAGTATATTCAATAGTCTAGTTTGTCGGTTGGGCACCGCCCGACTTATTATTGTGGTGATATCCGGATTCTGGCGTTGAGTTAAACCACCTTCCCCTTGAAACTTTTTCTTCTTCAACGTTATGGGTTGGAGGAGTTTTTTCTCTTTCTATAGACGGGGTGTATCCGAGCATATCTCTCGCGCTAAGGTCTATGTATCTTTCCAAAATGAATTCTGTGCTTTTATGTATTCCCTCGTGTTTTGCCTCTTCTGTTCATCAGCGAGAATGGCGGAAGACCCTTGTCGGAGGTCGTTTGTTTGCCAATACGGGTAGAGAAATTGGCTGTAAGTCATCCCGGTAGTTCCTTGTCTAACTATTTAGTGACGCCAAACAGGGCCATCCAAAGGAGGGCTTAAGGAGCAGGGTCGCTATTAGTTCGGACTCTAGTAAGTGATGCACAAAAAGGTCTTCAGCATCAGCATCGTTTTGGAATAGAAAACAAAATAAGGGTTGTTCTAACAAACGATAAAGACAAGGCTGATAGCTAGAAAGAATATACCGATCTACATAGAAATGAACTGCCTGAAGAGCTAATAATGAACGAAGTACTAATAAACGATAAAAACAAAGGACCGCAAATGATAAAGTAAAGGAACTAGTTAATAATAATAAAGTTATCAAATGCCTAAATCAAGAAACTTTACTCTTAATATTTGACTTCATTAAAGTAATTTATGAAACTTGATAGATCCCTAAAGATTTTACCAAGAGTATAATAGTTACTATGTTAAAAAGGCCTGGAAATCATAAATTCAAAGAGCATCGAATGATGATCCTTATTCCACACGTTTTAAAAATACTGATAAAGATAATATATCCAAGAATCGAGGCAGAAATTGACAATATACTAACAGAAGAATAGCTTGAATTTCGTAAAAATGCAGAGACAAGGGAAGCAATCCTAGCATTAAGACTAATTATTGAAAAATGTATCGAAAAGGACAAAGAAGTTTATATCGCCTTCATTGACGCGGAAAATGTATTTAATAAGGTCAAATAATTTTTTTTAATTTGTGAAAATCGGGTATCGACGTCTATACAACTCAAGGAAAATAAAAATAAAATAAATATATATAATCAAACAGGGATCTGCTTTATCTTCTCTCTTTTTCAATTCGTACGCCCAGAAGGCACTTGATGAAATTAATGATTCATGCACTATGGATAACAACATACATGGAGAAACAATTAAAATGTTATATTTTACTGGCGATATAGCCTTACTCTTCAATAGTAAAGACGAAATGGAGCAGATACTCAATATAACGGAAAAGTTAAACTTAAAATTAATAGAAAGAAGACCAACATCATGATTTGTGAAAGATCAACTTACAAAACCAAGACTGAAGTAAGAATTGATGAGGAGAAATTAGGCAAGGTAATTGATATGTGTATCTAAGCAGCATCATTACGTAAGATCGGATATGCAAGAGAGATAAACTAGCGAATTATATAAGCCAAAAGAGCTTTCCTAAATAAAAGAAGTGTCCGAGCCTGAAATAATACCTCGTTAAAAGATGTTATAGACACTTTTGTGTCGGTTTATACGACTGTAAATCGTGGACCATTGGTCTACAAGTAAAAAAGAAAATTGATGCTTTTGAACAATGGCGTTATAAAAGGATAATGAATATCAGTTGGATGGATAGGATTACTAACGACAAAGTGTAGGAAAGGGCTGAAGAATAAAAAAGGATGTGAAAATAGAAAAAAACGAGAACATTTAATTGGATACATCCTCCATAGGAAAAGAATTATGGATGACGTGCACATGAATAATTATGAAGAAATTAAGAAAAAACCTGAGAGAAGACCAGATTGGAAAAATGCGTCGAACCGGTAAAAATACTGAAGACCTAGAGAGAGGGAGGAGAGAGAAAGGGAGAGGGAGAAAAGAGAGGAGAGAGAGAGAAAAGAGATGGGGAAAAGGGTGAGAGAAAGCTATTTTTTCAGTTGTTGAAAGAACTTATTGCATATGTTCTTATTTTCGGGACTTCTGCTTTGCTGAAAGTTTTTTCCTGGTTTTTCTTTTCTTCTAAAAAATTAACTCACAATTTTTTTTAGCGGAGTTATTGCCAGATGTTTCCCTTTTTAAGTCCTACCGTCAAAAAATTTTTGAATGGGCGTTTTTCAGAGAAGAAAAAGAGGTAGAGTAAGAACAACATGAGGAAATGTTATAAGAAAAGGTAAGAAAGAAACTTCCAGACAACAAAAATAGAGGAAGAGTCTAGCGATTGCACAACACTGGCAGGCACTGTAAAATCATAAAGTTTTTATATTCTTCAAATGTCAGTCGAACACTTCAAATCTTATTTTCTGCCTCTGTCACTTTTTTTAAATGTTTGTTTACATTAAAAAAATTGTGCTCCGCCTTTCGAGCTCATCAGTTTATCATCAGACCTTGTATTGTTTGCTTGGGTTCTTTCACATCCCGTTTTGAATTTTTGCATTTAATGGTCCGTGTTAAGTCTCTCTCCATAGAAACTCGGTTTAGCTATTCTCTTTAAATCAGTGCGTAACATCGGAAAACATTAAGAGTTTTTGTTTCGACGGTGAATCTTAACATTACAACGCTGCAGAGAGAGGAAGTTTTAGGGATTGCCATCATGCAAAGAATAAGTTTATGATACTGATGAGTGAGCGAAATAGAAGATTACTACCCCAGATATAGCTGCCGAATTTAACCGGGGACGTGATAAAACATCAGTTAGCAAATCTTCATGGTCATATTGTGACCAAAAACCGTTGTTGTGGTGTGGTAATAAAGCTAAACGGCTTAAGTGCGAGCAAAAGCATCGTTCCTGGAGAAGTGAACAGTGGCAAAACGTATTATGGACCGACCAATCCAAATTTCTTTGCGCGTCGATCTAAAACTGAAAAGATGATCCAGGACTGTATTCTTCCTATTGTCAAGCATGAGGTGGATCTGTTTTGGTATGGGAAGTGCTTTTCTTTGGCTGGTGTGGAGGACTTAACAAAAGTTGATGGTATTCTGAGGAAAGAGGTGTAAGAAGAAAGAGGGTAAAACTTTTTTGACGGAAAACCCCATACCATCTGGGTTGCAAGATGCAAGATAACGATCCTAAACATACTTCAAAGCTTTGCAAGAACTATCTAGAAAACCAAAAAGGTCAAAAAGTGCTCAAAATGATGATCTGGCCACTACAGAGTCCAGACCTCAACCCTGTAGAATTACTATGGGGTGAGCTGGACAAAACAGTAAGAAAGGAGCGTCTCACGTCCAAAAATCATCTTTGAGGTCTTTTGCAAGATGCCTGGAGAGATGTTCTACTCGAAAAATAAAAAAAGCAATCTAAAGAACGCCTAGAATCGGGAAAGCAGTATTAAATGCCTTTCAGAAATCCAAACCCCACCCCTTCATGAAGCCCATCGTCATGCACTTGTTGCAAACCATATCGGTCTAATTTCGCTTTGGAGTTTGTAGCCCTGCACCGCCGTTTTCTAGATCGTGTCCGCTAATGTAATCGCACCCCGGGGGACGGGCGTGGGCGTTAGTTGCCCTGGGACTCGGGGAGTTCGCTGCTAGTTATCTAGCGCTCCTACGATTGTTCGGTCGCTCTATCTATTAGACGAGCCGGGAGCGGGGCGGAATTCTATGCCCTTAAAAGTTGTCACGAGCCGGACCGACAAAGCGGATTGAGCCATCTATCGCTTTTATCGGGCGGGGAAAACCCGGCTGAAAACCGATCCCGCTCTGCCTGAAGCTCGAATCCCGTTAATAAAATATTAACCATAACTCAGCGCGGCAGATAATTTAAACCCCGGTGTTTTTTTTTATTCCCGCCTCATGATGTACGGGTAGCGGCGCGAAACGTCCCTCGCGCGTATCTACACTGTGCGGCAGTGATTCCCGCATTTCTCACATAGTATCTGGGGCTGAATCGATTTCCCTGGATTGCAAATTTGGAGTTGGCTTAGAGCGGCTTTAAGAGACACAGGCGCCGGCGGGTCGTCTGGATCCGAGGCTTCGCCCTTCATCTCCGTTTGCCCTCATTGCTTATTGCTGGCGGAATTTCAAGCCTACCCGCCGCCTTGGGCCACCGAGGCAGGCCCGACACTTCCGCCTGCCGCTTTCCGGTGGAAATCTCGAGAAAACGCCAAAAAGGCTGCCGAGGGTGGCGCCGTAACCGACTTTAAAATGAGTTGTCGTGACTCTTATTCCCTGCCCCATCTTTCTTATTAGCATTCCAGTCTAAGTATGCAGCTCATATTGTTTTAATTAAAATTTTGGCGTGCTACACACCAATAAAGAAGTAGAGGAAGAGCTGCCCCCAGCATTCCAAATTAACTTCTAAACTTTCCGCCGGGAAAAGTATTCGGCGCAAGGTTAGACAGTGAGTCGTAAAGGTTATGCAATACCAAATGAAAATTTCTTATCAGTAATTTACTCTATTAAATCTAAATCTGATTATTTTTCGCTTGCTCCGCTTGAAATGGTTTAATTTTCTTAAGTACATAAAGCTACTAAAGCCATAACCATTACCTCGGTTAGTGAATAAATTAAATTGTTTAATACCGACCAAGTTTAATATGGCAATAATTTATATTCTTTTAATCTCCCCAGAGGACTGAATTTGACATATTTAAAACTTGGAGCTTGCGCGAGCTTTACGTAATTCTGTTACTTTGCTGTATTTGCCATATCTCCTAAATTTTCTTCTGGCGCTGTTTTTCTTAGTATTATGACAGTAGTTAGTACTTCATTGTTTCACTATTACATTTTTGCTTTATCTTATATTATTTATTATGTTTAATTATTTTATAATTTTTTATTTAAAATCTATCGCTTTTTCATTTTTTACCAAATAAATAATATTTCTTGTATATCTACTTGGGGGCGTTTTTATGACATTTCCTTTGTCTTGAAGAATAGCAGAAAATGGCTTCTTGTTCTTCATTTCGACTAGGCTTCGCCCTGTTTGTTTGGGCTACTTTATTCATTTGATAACGAGGTCCAACTTTATCTTCATATTTTTGAAATCCTTTTATCATTCTCATATTCTCTTTTTTCCCATTTTACTCGTTTTACTACATCCTCTTTGTTATCACTTTAAATTCTTATTTCGTTCTTTTTATCTTTTAGCGCTACTCCTGCAATTACTGTTAACATCTTCACCTCCGTTGTTCTCATTTTCTGTTTCGTTATCTTCGTTTGCCCTGTTGTTTCATTTCCATGTATGAGAACTTTGTTTTCTAGCGATAAATATTTATTGTTCCATATCACACTTACCAAAAATTCTGCTGCTTTCGTTGTTTGTTTACGAGTTTCTCTTGCTGGTTACTTCTGCCCAAGGCATTTTAGTTGCAATTGTTCCCCAATTTTCCTTAAATCTCTAATGTACAACCTAATGGGTTCTTAGATATGGCCATTGTTTTTGTCTTAAATGCTGATATTTTTATATTAGATTTCTTTCCTGCGAAACTGAATCTGGCAATCCATAATTTTTTTAACAATCTGCGTGCACGGTTTGGTAGGCACATTTAATAAGTCAATTGTTCATATTCTACCGGACCCTGACGATTTTTTTTTTTTTAAATTTAATTATTGCTTCCTCGACTTCTTTAACTGTTATACTGGTGGTGTCATCATTTAACTCTCATATAATTCTTGAAAATGCTTTATCCATCGATCTTTCTCTATGTTATTAATTCTTATATTCTCACTTATTTTCTTCTTTTAATTTTGTAGCATTTTCTATACCTTCTGTAAATTTTTCCCCGTCATTTCTTATTTCACTATATGATTCTTTCGATTCTCTTGTGTTGCTGCTTTTGTCCTTTAAAAGCGCCTTTTCTCCTTATATCTTTACCTCCGTCATACCATACCATTTATTAACTTTTCTCTTTCCCAATGCTTCTGTAGCAGCGTAATTTAGTTTTATCTTAAGTTCGGCTCACATTTTGTCAGCAGACCGACCTAACTCCTCTCATCTTCCTCTAGCTGTAATCTACTTCGATACAATTGTACATTTGGTTCGTTTAGGCTTTCAATGCAAGGTTAGAACTTTCCAATGCGGCGCATTCTATATAAATACCTTCATATGAATGAAATTAGTCAAACAACATAACTTTTATCAACAGTTGAGAAACAACAACGTGTGACTTGTGAACAATTTTTTAATCTCCGTTGCAACAAATAAGTAGTTCCTTAATTTATTGTTAGAGAAGATGGAACCATGACCCTTCACTATGATGCTCTAGCAAAAGGGGAATCAATGGCACAGCACATACTGGATGAAAAACGATCAGGGACAGCAAAGACAATTTACTCGACAAAAAAGGTCGTGGCAACGAACTTTTAGGATTCAAAGAAAATTTTGCTAAATGATTTTAAGGAAAAGAACACATTGGTGAACGCCAACTTATTGCATAATTTGCGCGACGATATCAAGGAAACAATAAATAGAATGCTGAGTCAAACAGTCCTTCTTGTGCAAGATAACGCCCCTGCCCATAAGGTCGCAATTATCCAGGTTGCTGTAAAGGACTATGGATTTTAGAGGCTTCACCACGCTATAGCGTATACCTAGACCTCAGTGACTGCGGCCTATTTTTAAATGTGAAGAAAAACCTCTTCAGTAAAAATTAGCAACGATGAAGAGTTGCAGGAGGCCAGATGTAATAAAGATGTAGAAATACATGGAAGCTACATAAAAAAACATATTGCTTTAGTCCTATCAACCCTGAGATATAGTCAGACCGGAAACTTTTGGTACTTACCTCATAGATTCAAAGTTGCTTTGCAGCCTACATACAGGACGATCTTTGGATGTGAATTTCCCCTGAAGTGTAGCAGTGAAAAGAACTCGCAATGTCGTTTTGGTCAAAAAGCATTCTTTGGCTATAACTTTACGTACGATTTGAGTGTTGATAATTATTTTGAAGAAATGGCTTCTGCGTTAAAAATGGTTGTCCTAATCATACGACCTAATTCATATTGTATTGGAAGATTCAAAGTCAGGGGGTCCATTCTCGTCCCTCATAGAGAAAATATAGGAGAATGTGTAAGTGACTTACCGTCAGATAGAAGATCCTTTAGACATTTTTCAAAGATAATTAATTTGTCCCCTTTGCCTTGAAGGACAAGCAGAAGTGCTCAACTTTGAAAATCAAATATCGTAGTATCGGGAGAGGTGATTTTTATTAGGTATCTATTAACGTCCAAAACACAGTTTCTAAATGATGAAGACTTTCTAATGGCGTGGAATGTTTAGATATCTTAGAAATAAGGAAGAGCCGCTCCGACGGTTGATTTGGATGCAGAGGTGCATTTTTATGATTCTCTTTTTTAAGTACTATTTTCCTTCTAACTTCCTAAAGGTGTCCTTTTTATGAGGTCTAAATAGATTTTCTTTGATTATCTAATTGTGTGTGACCCACAAAAAAATTTTAAAATCTCTTTTTATCATGCCCCATGAATTTTGTTACTTTGTAGAGTTCGCTGTTTTCTTTTCATTTAAAATTTGATAGCACACCGTGTTTTTCCAAAAACCAATGCATTTTTCTTTCTGCTGAGGAACAACCAACGTTTCAGATTTCGTGTTGACCTTATTCTATGTTATATATTAACATTTTGATGTTCTTTTGTACTTTTTTACATTTATACTTACCCACCTTTCGCATTCCTGCTCAATTTACCTTTTTTGTTTTAAAAATTAGTGCAGAAGTATTTCAAATTCTTCGGCCATTTTTTAATATGGTCAATGGAAAAATTATAACAAATTGCTATAGAAAACATAGTACTTTATTTCATGCCTTCTAGAAGGTATTGTACGGATTGTATAAAATCGCGACTTTTGTGTAACAGAGTGTTTCAAACGGACTACGATTTTCAATTTTTTAATGAAAACTGATCTACAAATCATATGTACTCAAAATGGAAGAAAAAACACTAAAAAACAAAACAAAAATCACTATACAATATTAAAATGTGCAGAAAGTTTCCGCTAATAAAATGGTGTCGGATTATCAAATTATACTGTTTGGCATTAGCATTACATAAAGATAAAGTGTGGTCAGAATATAATATATTGTACCACGGTGAAAAAGTTATATATAAACGGAAAGAAATTTATTTTAGTGGAAAAAATTTAGAATCCATTAGAATAACTTCCATATCTATAGTTCCTTAACTGTTCTAAATTAACTTAACTAGGTGAATATTAAAAGGTTAGATCATTTTGAATTTTCCTTGTAATGGTTCTTTGCTAACTCTTTTGTACGGTCCATGTTTGTAGCTTCGTCTGTTGTGTGACAGTTGGTAATTTCCAGTATATGTTATTGATTTGTATCGTGACTATAAGTGAGATATTACGTAATCTAAATTTCCAAACCTTAGAGTTCGAATTAAATCTTAGATTCTTTTGGTTTCCTAATATGATAACCCAAATTGGTCTGCGTCTCTGGACTAGACCTCTTGCAATTCAAATCAAGCGAAATAAAAAGATGGAAATTAGCCATAGCAGCAATAAAAGTCTATTGCGAAAGTTATGGGGTAATTTTCATCTTGATGTATAACTGGAAGATCGCCTATCAGCGGCTTATCTGCGATTCCTCGTACGCTGGCGCTACCGGAGCGCGGGTTGTCTTATCATGGGAATCACCGCCGCTCGGCTTCTTACATGCCCATAAACCCTGGCGCAATTTAGCAACGGGAGAAACGTGCGGGACGTCGAAAGGGCGACATTTGAACTCGAATTTGAATGTGGATCGGTGCTGACCTGATTCTCGCTGCTGAGCAACTTGAGCTGGTCGTTTATGAGACTGTACTTGGCGGACTCTTCCTTGCGCAGGGCGCGCTCCTTCTTCAGCTCGGGGCTCCAGAAGGTCTTGATGGAGTGCATGGACGAGCCGAGCTTCTGGTTGGTGAGGTCGAGCTCCTTTTTGAGGTTGCCGAGCTCGCGCTGCAGGTCCGAGTTCTGGCTCTGCAGCTCGCCGATGAAGGGCTGGTGCGAGGTGGGCGACTGGCGCGCGGACCTCGTAGACCAGCCGTACGGCGGCAGCTCCTCGTCGAAGTAGAGGCCGCGCTCCAGCGACCGGTCGCGGCGGTCGCGGATGGGGAGGAATTCGCGCTCATGGTCGACGACCGGCGGTCCGCGGTCCAGCGACTGGTAGCGCACGGACATGGGGTTCGTGGGCCTGGTGGCGCTGCGCGACCGGTGGTGACTCGGCCCCACGGCTAGCGGCCGGCCGCGCTCCTCCAGCATCGGGCTGGGCAGCTCGTCGTCCCCGCGGTAGTACGGCGAGTGGTGGTACCCGGAAACGGCGCCGTGGTCCGTGGGAGAATTGTTCCCGGAGCGCGTCTGGCGCAGCGGCTTGCGGCCGACGGGGCTGCCGCCCGGGTACGCGATGCGGCTGGGGGACCGGTCCACGGTGGGCAGCCTCACGCCCCGGCCCGGGGATCGGCTGCCCCCCACGTACGCGTCTCGGGACATCTCATGTCATTTCACACACAGCACCGAAGATGTCAGCCAGCCGCACTCGCACTCTCCTCACCGCGGGCCACTGATCAATGAACGGGTGTAGCGTAGAAGTGCGTGCGCACCCCTCCGCACGCGACACCTACACCACCCCCGCGACGATCTTATCAGCATGCTCGCTTTCTCGCCGGTTCGCCCGCGCCTCTGCTCTTTTCGCCCTCATCGGCCCCGTGCGCTCTGCATTCCTTCCCCTCGGTTCGATTAATCACGGGAACGGGAGGCGCGTGCACCGTGCCGTGCCGGGCGAGCCTACTCTCAAAAGATCAAAGGCGAAATGGCCGACTACTAATGCTTCCGAAATTGCTCTAGATTTTTCAGTCGAATAAGTGAAGTCGAGGGTGGGGAGCGGGATTGAAACATGTAGTTGCGCTGAAAACCTGAAAGATATAAACTCTTGGTTTCAAGCACTCGATACATCAAGGTTAAAGTTTCAAACTATCCTGAAACATCGTATCGCATCATATGCGACTACTCTACAAAAGATGGCGCAACCTATCACCGCAATAGTGAATATCGTAACGCCATTTTAAATGCGAAACATAGCAACAATAATTATTCATAATTAAAAATTTTGTTTGCACCAAATTGCTTATGTATTTTTCTTTTTTATAATAGCAATTACTGGACACTGTTTTAATTTAAAAAATAAAATTTGTTTCATAATTACTATCGATCAAAAATTCTCGTCTTGAAAATCTGGAAAAAATAAAAACCAAACTGCATGTGTTTATAAATTAAATTTAACGATATAAGCAATTGCAAATAGGCAAAAGAAATGAATAATTAAAAAGTTGTGAAATGCGTAGGTTTCTATACACTGTATCTGATTGCTTTCATACCAGGAAGCGTTGGCTGCCCTTTTTTGAATGAAAGTTTTGCATTATATTTGTGTTTTGAATATTTCCATTGACTTCAATATTGCTTTGTACAGTTGTTAACTGTGAAAATAATACTACAGTTATTAGATTTTTATTTGGAACTCGCCCTCAAAATTCCTGTTGTGTCGCAAATTGAAGAGATTATAGATAGCGTTGACAGAATTAGTGCAGTGCTGCAAGTGCGATTGTGAACAAAGTAGAAAAATATGACCATGGACATCAATAAACAGTCTAATTCCTTTGGTCGAAGCAGCGACTGGTTTAGATATCTATTTACAGTTAGTAGTCGTACGTGGAAACGCAGCACTAAGCCGCATAACTATTTTTTGCTAAATATGGTGGTTTAAGATTATGCTGAGAAAGGCAAAAGCAGCAATTATCTATAGTATATCCTACTTGATAATAGCAAACAGGTGAATTGCTCTTAATAAACCTTGTATACCATCACCCACGAGGATTTGAAGACGATAGAGGTCTATACACAATAGATTCTCCCCATACCTTCACCATTTAGTAGAAGCAGAAACTTGTGGAAGTATACTAATAGTTCCTGTACCTGTACAGCACAGATCCCAGGGACTTTTTTTAAATGTGTGGTCACAACAGGCGTATCATAGTTCCGGCGCGAGACGCTGGAACGGAAAGGCCAGTTTGTGGAATGACAGCACAATGAAAGTCCTAGTTCCAAGAAGACATAGCCGGGATTGTTTAATACAAAGCAAATGGTGACTGCCTTTTAATTTCTAGAGCAAACTGTGCTGATGGATCGGTTTCTCCCTTGTGAAAACAATATCAGTGAGCAACACAGCAAAACCAATTCACTAACGTATTCAGCAACGCCGCTACAGGAAATGGAAACGCAACGGGTTGCTTTGACAAGCAATGCGTACCCTTATGCCAGTCTCCATGCCGTTG
The DNA here is from genome assembly GCA_036346155.1 of Sinelater perroti. Classification (NCBI taxonomy): domain Eukaryota; kingdom Metazoa; phylum Arthropoda; class Insecta; order Coleoptera; family Elateridae; genus Sinelater; species Sinelater perroti. The sequence goes on along the minus strand of JARFIY010000254.1, from coordinate 15,721,816 downwards.
CTACTTTACAAATATTCAAGTATATTGCTCTTCCGCACTATTACTTTTTGTTTGACGTAATGAAAAAAGTAGTCCGAGATAAAAGTTCTCTTCCAACAGCGAGATTCGGCCGGCTGTCTACAAGGGATGCCGTGCAGTAGTTTTAATGTCTGAAAGTTGACGAAAGCGCTTAGACATTGAAGGAAAACCTTTAAGGACTATATACTCACTTATTAATACTAAAAAAAAAATTATGAGGGGCAAACAATTATAGTATCAATCGTTTTTGAACACTCTAAATAATTTGAGCTTGTGTTCTTTTGATTTAGATTTAGGCTTTTTCATGTCAGTAGCTGATCAAGACAAAATTCTAAACATGTTTTAGTAAAAATTGGATTGTTGTTTGATATGGTAAAAGTTTTTGCTAAACTTAATTTTAAAACGTAGCAAACGATTAAAGAGACCATTGCTGTCGATATTTTACTACTTGGGATTCCTTAACTTTTTTCGTGTTCGTTAAAAGGTATTTTGAAAAAAATAACACAACACAAATTTAGCAGAACTTACGTTACAGGAAGTGAAACCGTTAATACTTCTCTTTAACAAATAAAAACAATTTAATTGATGAAAAATGTCAAATAGAGTTCTCACTTCCATTACTTCTGAAAGCGAAATTTGTTTTTCTTCTTTGGTAATTTTTTTAAACGGAGACCATAGATTTGTGATCATTTTTACCTGTAGTATTTTAGCAATATAGTATTTAAAGTTCGTCTCCACCGCTTCTTTTAGTTGTACCCAGGCGAAGTCATCTACGTTTATCATCGCCTGATAAACCAGAAAGCTAAGGCATGAGAAATTCTGATTATGAATTTCCTTCTTCCACAATTTATAACAACTTTTCAATTTTTTATTTTTGTGTTCTTATGATTGTATCCTCTTGTGTTTTTTCTTCTTCTTCTTTTTAATGGAAGTTTCTTTTAGATAATAGGAAGAAAATTGAATCCTCTGTCATTTCCTAATTATTGATATTTGCTCTATAACAGATAAACAAGTATACGCATTCTTTGCAATTATTGGGGTGTTATTAGAACATTCAGAAAATGTAGTATTTTACTTCTCTGTGGTTTTTATTGTTATAGTCATTGTTGGGTTGACAGGGTTAATGTCTGGAGCCCTAAAATAGCCGATCTTTGTCAATTATTACTTGATCCGAGTAGTTAACTATCCAAGTACATTTATAAAAACTAATGACAAAGGATTGAACTGTATAACTACAATAGCCATTACAATTGTATGGTGTTCTACAAAAATAGCAGAATTTAAATAGATCAACCAGATAGACCATCATTGATTTCGAATTAAAAAAATCGTTTCAAATTACAGTAGTAAATGTTTTAACCTCCCCAATTACGCATGCATTTTCTAATATCGATTTTATCTTTGTATTATATTTGGTAATAGAGTGTGTCCCAAAAAATTGCATTTAATTATAAATGACAATAAATGCAGCGCTTTTTTTTTGTTTGAATATAATCCATTAACAATTACAAGAGTAATCGAGAAAAGTTATATAGGCACAAAAATAACAGAGTTGGAAAACCCCCAGATGAAAGAAAGATACGAGCAAACATTAACGAGGAAACTAAACGCGCTAGAACTAGAGGAGAACCAACAAGAACAATGGAGCATAGAAGAAAGATGAAACCTATTTAAGAAAACCCTACTCCAAACGGCCCAAGAAATATACGGAATAAAGATCAAGCACAACAAACAAAAGAAGACTAAGTGGTGGAATCAAGACGTAAAACAAAAGATTAAAGAGAAAAAAGAAGCATGGCAAATCTTCAAAAGAACTAACACAGAAAAAAGCAAAATATATTACTATCAGAAACGAAATGAAGCCAAAGAAGCAGTAAAAGTAGCAAAGAGAATTACATGGGAGGAGTTTGGAAGAAAAATAGAAGAAAACTATGTAAAGAACCAAAAACAATTCTGGAGCGTAATAAAGGTAATAAAGCTAAAAGGAAACCAAGCAAAACCAACACGAAATATAACAAACCAAAAGGGAGATATAGCAACAACAACCAAAGAGGTCCTAGAAGTTTGGCAAAGACATTACAAAAACAAATTCCACAATAACCTGGAGGCCAATGATCAAGAAGCAGATAGAGAAATACAAGAACAGCAAACAACGCTAGAACAGGAAGATCAGGAAGAAGAAGAAGAAAATATAAGAGGGGAAGAAATCAGGATGGCGGTAAAAACAATGAGAAACAATATCGCCCCAAAATTAATAAAAAAGGGAGGAGATATAGTAATGAAGCGGCTGAAAACAATCCTTCAACAAGCATGGGAAACGGAAACGATCCCATCGGATTGGCAAAAAAATATAATAATACTGTTACATAAGAAAGGAGCCACCACAAACTGTGAAAACTACCGGGCTATATGCCTGTCATCAGTGAGTTTAAAGATATACTCCAAAATAATAGAAAAGAGACTGAGAGCCGAAATAGAAGAAAAACTAGAAAAAGAACAAGCCGCTTTTCGCCCAGGGAAACAGACGCAAGACCACATACACACTGTTAGGCTAATCATCAGCAAATGATAGACAAGAACAGAGACCTGTTTCTAGCATTTCTGGATCTAAAAGCGGCTTTCGACCAGGCGCCGAGAGAACAAGTATGGAAAGCCCTGGAAGAATTACAAGCAAGCCCCAAATTGACAAGAATAATAAAGAGCATGAATAAAAGAACAATAGGAATAGTCAGAATAAATGGGGAAAAGTCAAAGGAATTTAACATGGGGAAAGGTATAACACAAGGGGATAGCCTAATCCCTTTACTGTTCATAGTATACATGAATAGTATAATAAGGAAAACAAAAATTGAAACTAGAAAATCAAGATTAGGGTATTACAATATGAATCCTACAAACACACAAGACCTAATTTATGCGGACGACATCCTGGTAATGGCAACAACACAAGACAGTTACAACACAACATAAATATATGGAAACGAAACTTCGAACAAAAGGGAAAAAAGTAAAATACTACATATCAAGAAAAACAACAGAGAAGAAATAGAAGAACCCATTTTCCTGGATGGAACTCAGCTACACTATGTTGAAAAATATGAATATTTAGGAGCATATATAAAAAGTGATGGAAGAATAGATGACGAAATAAACAATAGAATAAATAAAGCAAATAACATTTATTATCAGGTAAACAACACCATCATAGGAAAGGAAGAAATAAGCGCCAAGGCAAAAATGCACCTATTTAAAACAATATTCACCCCGACTCTGATGTACGGAGCAGAAACATGGGCAATAACCGATAAACATAGGTCAAAAATAACTGCATCAGAGATGAAATGCCTTAGAAGAGTTCTGGGAAAGACTAGATGGGACAGGATAAGAAACAACAGCATAAGGGAGGAGCTGAACCAATACCCAATTGTCCACGAAATTGAGAACAAACAATTACAGTGGTACGGACACATGCACCGCATGGACATCGAAAGATACCCGAAACTGATAATGGAGACAAGAATGGAGGGAAGAAGAACTAAAGGCAGACCCCGAATGCAATGGGAAGACAATGTAAGTTTATCGGTTAGGAAAAGAGGGAAAAATATGGAGGAGGTAAAAAGAATGTCAAGAGAGAGGAAACCCTATAGGGAATGGATAAGGGGCCCAACGCCGTGAGGCATAAATGGGAAACGAGAAAGAAGAAGAAGAAGAAGAACAATAAAAATTATAAGGAATTCTATGAGCTCATTTGTTGATAAAGTTAGCTGACTTGATGAGAACTCGCTGCCTCCGTCTTTAGGATAATGAATTCACTTTAGATTATTAACGTTGATTTCTAAATTTTAATGTCATTTTCGCTTAATCCCACAAATTTTGTAACGTTAGTGACTCTAAGATGTCTTTTGGATTGCTTGAAAGCCTACTATAGTGTCTGGTTGCTCGTTTTATAATTACTTGGCGAACGTATAAGGTATCGGAGTCTAAATATAGGGTGAAGTTTGTCATGTACTATGGAGCATCCATAAGAGTTAATGTATTATTGTCTTTATTGGAATAACTAGAGCAGCCGTATGTATAGCTTGCATCAATATGTCCAGATAGATCGTTTTGTATAAAGAAGTTTGTTCTCTGTTTTTAGGGATGACATTCGACCATATTAGCCAATAGATATTTTTGATATTTAGCTCCATTGATTTGAGTTAGCCTTTCGTCACATTGTTCTAATTTCAAGTACGTCACTGCTTCAAATTGTTTATGATAACAGGAAGTCGTGCTCTTCCTTCCAGTGTAAAAGTATCTTAGAGAGTTTTCATTATACCCTAGGATAGCAATATAATTTGTGAGTGTTTCCATTTCTGTATAGAGTGTGCTTGGTGTATCAACAGTAAAAAATAAGTGCCTTGAGGGATCTCTGCAGTAATAGACTGTACCGTCGAAGTTTCCAAATTAGAAGGTAATATTGGTGTAAAAACAATGCTTCTATTTTAGCTAGCAACTTCTTGTGCTGCACCTTATCGAATACTTTTCATACGTCAAGGTAGACTGATGTGCAGTACTTCTTAATTTCAAAGAAATTCTGAATTATGTTCGATATACGATGGAATTGTTACATGTTGAAATGTTCCAGTCTCAATAGGAACTGGTGATTTAAGATTCGACCATATATTAGTACATTTTTATTTAACCATTGTAATCCAAATTTTCTAATATTTTGGATACTATTGATAAAAGGTTAGTTGGAGATAAGCTTGCACTTCGTTTGGCGGTGTACTAGGTTTTAATATTTCGATGATTTGCACCACCTTTAGTTGCAGGGGCCAGTAAGTTAAGCGCAGATTTGTGTTAAATAATGCTAGTAATTGTCTCTTCTATCTGATAATTATTTAAGGATGATACCAGTTATAAGATCATAGCCTCGTTCTTGTTGTTCAACGATTTCATCTCCCAGATCGGTGGTAAAAGTTGCAATGGAACTTTAAAAAGGCATCTACTTCTAAATCTATTTTTTAGAGTTGAGTCTAGACGTTGCATAAATACGTCAGCTTTTCTTGTTTTAATTTGGCCCATATTAGTTACTTAATGGATATGTATCTATAGCCTTTTGAATTTCTTTGTGGCTTTCTATATACTGTAGTCTCTAAAAAGAGAAGTTACATATTGCTGAAATACATCGTTCAATTTTCTCTTGATTTTATTATCAATTTGATTGTATCTAGTTTTGTCGTTTATATTGTGTGATCGTTGCCAGATTGCTCTAGCGTTTCTTTTTTTCTTCACTAGTTTCAACACCTTTTTAGGAAAGTTTTGTAAGTTGTGTTTTTTGGTCTCTTGTATAGTAGTTATGAATTTAATATCAATATAGTGGTTCATACGTCTTTTAAAACCATTCCAATCTGTTCATCTGTTTAATAATATTGGTTTGCCTTCTCTTTTAATTACTGTAGCACTAGTATTACTGATGTAGATCGAACGATAGATCATAAATAGATGTAATGTCTATATAATTAGATAAAATTCGTTTAGCAATGAAGAACTTTATTTGGACCCGTTAGCCAGTAAGTTGGGCGACTTGTTGAGAAACATGTGTGATTATCAGTTATGATAATATTAACTACTCTTCCCTTTGTGATTATCAGTCTACCGCGCCATCGAGTATGGTTTGAATTAAAAAAATGTTCACCAAATATAAACCTTGGGCGTAATAGGCTACCGCTATTGTAATTGGGGTTGTTAGTTTGTTTATTTTCATTATAGTGGCTTGCCAGAAGTTCTATTGAAGGTTTGGTAGTTCATGGTGTATTTTAGATTCTTGAATGATGATCCGGATGTTCGGTGTAGCACTTAAGATATATAGGTTCTCGTGGTAAAATAGGTTTCTGATATAAAGAGAATATTAATGTTATTAAAGCTGAGGAAAATTTCAATTTCTGTTATTGGAAGCCGCTTGCGTTCCACAGTGCCATTTTAAATAATTAAAACATTAACCAAATGTTTCATTTAAGAAAATATTCTTCTAAAAATTATGTGAGAGTTAGGTCTTGAGACATATTTGTATTCTTTTGTTCAAAGTCAGTATTCGGGGTCTTCAATAGTTCTTCCTTGATAGGTGAGGAAAGTTGTGCAGTTCTCGCTTGTAGGGCAGGCCTGTTTCTTTATGTTATATGTTTTGTTTAATTTTAAGTATCAGGGCTTCCCTTGTTCACTTGTATGCTAAGAAATGTGGTTCACCACATTTTATACAGGGGTCTGGACTATTAGGATATGATTGCAGTTTTTGAATCTTGTGCCTTAAACCAAGTTCGCTTTTCTATGAGGTGGTTTATAAAAAATTATGTTTTGTAATTTAAGTAATAGATGTCTTTGTTATTAATAACAGTAAACAAAAAATCGATTTTCTTACGCTTTACGTTAGTAATATTTTTAGCTTTGTGATTATGAGTAGCTAGTTCAGCTATTATGTCAACTACTGAATTGTAGAATGTATGTGGCATGGGATTGAAGTATGGCGAATAACATTATTTCTTTGGAAATGCTTGATTAGCTTTTTTGTATAGATCTGGGTTATGCACATTAAATTTATCCACTTTGTTGGTGGTACTTTTGGTATTGTCCTGTTGTTGTCCCATAATATTATTTAAGTTTTTTTTCCATTTCTTACTATACGAAAATTAGAGAGAGTTTGAGCATTTTATTTGGCTTTGGTTTGTGTTAGATAAAATAATTATTGCTTTTTGCGAGGTTTGTAACTTTCTTTCTTCCTTTTAGGTTATTAAGACTTATTACGTTTTTCTTTTGGTATGCAATGTTTTCCTCTTTTCTATATCACTAATAGTATTCAGTGAATCTTATGGCATGATTTTGTGTGGTAGTTTGAAGCATTGAAGTGTGATCATGTTGATAAGGTTGGAATGTTTGTATTTGTAGCATAATTGTGTATTTATTTGACGTTTACTGGTATTTTTGTGTATTACTATTTGAAATAATTGAGTATTATTACCAAAAGAATAAATTGTATTGGATTGTTGCGTAAGGTTGAAGCCTTTGCCAAATGGCAGTACATCTATAATGAGGTTTACTTGCATGCATGCACTTAATTTGCAATAAGAAATATACAATAAATAAAAAATCAAATGGTTTATTCCAGTTAATCACTGTTTTATCAGCGCTTAATGTACGATTACGATAACACGCTACGCGTACGACTTAGACATGTGGTCGGATTGAGCGCTCAAAGTGCACTGCAATAGCTTGATGGTTTTAATGAAAAATGTTAGATGAACTTAAAAGCATGTTTACAAATATTTAAACTGGATTTTTTAAACGGATCAGAGGATTCTATACCGTTCCAACTCCAAAACATTGTTTTTCAATTTCCTCATTCAGTTCTTCGAATGTTGTTGATTTTGTAGAGTTAATGTTATCATCGATCTAACCATACAAAAACCAATATACTGAAATAACGCCTAGAAAACCCACAGTAAATTTAACATTACTAATTCGCGCAATCTATTCGAAAAATTTGTGTTGACGTAGGTCTTTACATCACAATAGCATTGGAAAGGTGCTCCATCTTGCTAAAATTAAATCTCTTTCTCACCAAATAACTAGATTTGCAAATTACTGTAATATATTTAGCTAAACATTGCCGATGATAGTTTAATCAAAAAGAATGATCCTAGAATTATTATCATTTAAAAAATGACTACAATATTCTTAGAAAAACCTTTTGTTGAAAGTAAACATTAAATGTTCCAAATAATTTTGACTTTTGATAACAAGTTTAGCTTCAATTTTATTTTAGTAGATATAAGTGGTATACCTAACTCTTACAACAAATTATAATTTAGTAATATTTCTGTAACAATTTTCTACATTTATTGTGATTACTTTATAGCCCCTTTTTGTACTTAAAGTTTGAATGTAGTTCCATCGAACTTTGTTTATTGTTATAGTTTCCGCAGAGACATTATATGTTTCAGACCTAATTATATGTAATGGTAGTGAGTATTAGCATTGTGGAATGATGGTGGTGCGTCATCTCGTTGAAAAAGAGTTAGTTTACAGTTGATCAAAGTTGTTTTAGAAAGATTTTTGCTTTGCCTATGAATACGCACTCCTAGGAACGCGTAGTAGGCGCTCGTTGCAAAAGATAAAATGCGTTAGGAAAAAAATAGAGTAAGGGCAAACGAAATTACATTCACCACCATCCTCGGTCTTCCTCGCCTCCAAGCACAGCTTTTTCTTAATGGTACTCCCCAATCTCCCACAAATAAATCGGCTAACAGAGAAAAGGTAAAATACGCACCTGTTGCTTGCGTTCTTTACCGGTTAATAGGAAAATCTGAGAGCAACTCGTGGAAAGCATTTTTTCGGGCGCGGCGTTGATTTTAGGCTCAGAGACAGCAGCCCGAAGGATGGTTTTGTGCGCCAAGTTAAAAAATATGCGGTTTTACAGCGGCCTGGCTTAATATCGACCAAACCACACACGTGGGCTGGGCTTCGCAAACTTTAGATAGCCATAATTTATCTCGCAAGGAACCATAAAACTGCAACAGATGTGTTGTAGTAAGCACTAAATTCGACATATAACAAAAAACATGGCGACCACGGAAAGAGATATTAATCCTGATATTTTTTAATTTGCATCCTCTAGTACAAAATCTGCCAAGTTTTTTAAATTACACTGCTGTTTACTGAAATTGCAGCACAAAAAATGGAAATCTGCAGATTTATATAATAGTACAAGACAAATAAGTAATTAATAAATTAAATTTAGAAAATATTTGCCTATAAACATTTACGTTTATTCAGTGATGTATGGCCCCACCTCAGGCTATTATGAGCGCTTTCCATTCTTCTTGGCAACGAGTCAAACAATGAGCGATCAGTGTCTTCTGTTCACTATTGATACGATCCTATAATTTAGACAGATCCTTTGGAAGTCGTGGATACTACTGTACCATTTGCTCAATAATATTCTAAACATTTTAGATTAGTGACAGGACAGGTGATTGGGTCGGCCATCTTGAAGAAAGTTAAATGTATTATATGCCACATGTGGCTAAGCATTATCTTGTTGATATATTTCTCTGAAGCAAAGTAAGTGCCACGGACTGTAAGGTCGCGTCCATGTATGTCTGATCGGTAACGTTGCCTCTAACTCTGACTAGAAATGATCTGCTATCGTAACTGATAGCTTCTCATACCACAATACCCGTAGTTGGCGTTGTATGCTTTGTACGAATGCAGACTTTTTGCTTCCTTACTCCGTGTCTGTAAAGTATTAATATTTGACCATCTTTAAACAAAATCTGGGTTCATCAGAAAAGACAATTTTATCCATGGCGTGTCCACATACGACCTTTTGCTGACTTTGTACTGTTAATCCCAAAGCGAGTAATCGACCTCAAATATAGAAGGTAGACAATTAGTTTCGTGTAAGATAGAGCACTTGAACTTGCATTACGATCCATAATAACAAGCCTTTGAAAATAAAGGTGCTCTCTGTTAGTTGTCCTGCGTAATTATCCAGACTCCAGTTTTTACGAATGGGTACTTTCTCCTACCCACAATAATGTTACGGTGAACAATTCTTTGGCCCATTTCTCGTAAATAAACACTCTTTTCATATAGGCTAACAATACGTCTGTTTTCCAATTAACTAGCTTGTTGATAATGCACTTTTTGTCGACGACAAGTCATTCTTACACCTTATCACTGACTCTGATGAGAGTACTTTTATGCATATTTTACATGTGATATCATTGCTTCTCTCAGACCTCATATCTAAGAAATGATATAACCAAATCTTAGACAGATATAAACATAGTTCTCTAATCTTAATCGGTCTCTGATTATAGCTGTCTGATTTAATATAAAAGTTTCAACTCAATATAATTTGTTTTTAACTTACTTACTTTAACTTCTCTCTTTCCATCTCATGGTGTTGGAAATATAGCCATTTTTTATATTCTTTCCTGTCTCTAGCTAGGGTTCTGATTAGCTGGAGTGTCTTTCCTTTTTTACTGGCTCTTTCCTTTATACATTTTCCATACCACTATAGTTGCTTTCTTTCTAGTTTTTCTACTATGGAGTCTTGCTCCAGCTGTTTTCTAATGCTTCTGTTTCTTACCCGGTCTCTTCTTGTTTTTCCAACTATGCGTCTCAAGTATCGCATCTCTACTGCTGTGATCTTTGATCTATGTTTGTTGGTTACTAGTAAGAATTTTGCTGCATAATAAAACAGTTTGGGTATATATGGTTCTATATCTGTGCATTTTTTTTCTTACTTAATTCTTTTTTTTCTATTAAGGTGTTGTTAATCTGTTAGTGTAACCGGTTGGCTTTATTGATTCTGTTTTCTATTTGTTTATCTATTCATCCATCTTTACTTATTATTGTTCCTAGATATTCGAAGAGCTCTACTTGTCCTAACTTCTTCCTGTTTATTCTTATGTCTACTTGATCATTTTTCTCATCTTTTGTTATATGCATTATTTTGCTTTTTTCTATGTTTATTTCTTGTGCTTGTCTCCCTGAGCGGAAAGCTGTTTTCTCGTCGTGCATTCTTTCCTTTACCTTAGTCCTTAGTCGTTTCTTTAAAGTTTTTGTGTATATTTTTAGTGCGACTGGGGACAATTGTCGCATCGTGTGAAGTCTTCCTTTTTATATATGAGGATTATTATATTTTTTTCTGCGCCTATGCCAGTTAAATTTTTTTTTATACATTTACTCAATATAGGATCCACTTCTTTAAACATTTCCGGAATAAGGTTGTCTTCTCCGGGTGAATTCCTGCTCCTTATGTCTTTTAAGGTTTCTATTACCTCTTCCTATGTTATATCTTACTCATCGTTTACTGAGCTACTCGATTTTTTAATATTTCCGGAATCTTAGTTTAAAAATTCCCTCTCTCATTATTTATGTTTCTTACTTTTTGTCTTGGATTTACCTTTAGCCTTTTGACCACAATCCAAAATTCTCTTTGGTTTTTATTGTAACTATTCTCAACTTTCCTTCCAAATTATTCCCACGTTTTGTTTTTTTCTGTTTTTATTACTTCTTTAGCTTTATTGCGTTTAGTTATATAATTTCTTTTGTTCTTTTCTTTTTTATTTCCTATGTATCTGTACCAAGCTTCTTTCTTTTCTTCGAATTTTATTTTTATTTCCTCCTTCCACCATTTTGCCCTTTTTCGGTTTGGGTTTTGTAACTACTTTCGTGCCGCGTAGTTGTTTTGCTGACTGTAGCATTATTTATTTGTGGTTTTTCCTCTTTTTTGTGGTTAATCTATTTGTAAGTATCTATTTTGCACCAGTGCGTTTCTAGAGTTTCTAGGCTTATTATAGTATGATTCTTTCTTTAGTTTAAAGTTGCTCTTCGTATATTGGCTTTTGCTATCGGTAGTTTATGGTTTGTATGTAGCCCCGCGCCTCTTAAAACCTTAACGTCGTTAACTGTGCATCCCATGTTTCTGGAGTAGGTTATGAAGTTTATTTGTTTTTATTTGTGCTGCAATTTCAATAAGCAAGAATATACAAATATCCATTTAAAACAATATGTTATGTAAAACTATGTTAACTGCAACATCTCAAGAAATTGCTATTTTACTTCTAAATAACAAGTCAAAACTTGTTTGGTAGCAATAATAACAAATTAGATTCCTAATTTCTTTATTCAGGCCCAACGACATCCACCTTTCTTCTTTTTTAACAAGATGTTACAATTAATTTATTCTTTGGTTTTAAATAAGTATATCTTCTTTCACGATAATCTACGAACTCATTTTTTAAGTGTTGCTTGTGTACTACGTCTAGAATTTAGTTAAAAACAGATTTTTAAACATGTTTGTGTATTTGCAATATTAAATCTATTGTAAGATGATAAAATAAAATATCGACAATATGTGTTAGTTTACTAATGCTTAACTATATTTTTCAGTAAGTGTAAAAGTAATACATTTGGTGCAGCCATAGAGTAGTAAATAAATCGAATTGCTTCGTTAATTAATCACTAGTTAAGCTAATTATGTTTTGAATGGAGGTACATGAAACAAACAAGTACAGTGAAAGTTTTTAAAAGTCTTGACACCATGACGTCTGCGAAATCTATTTAAAAATTGCAAATTTTACATGATGCTGTTGAAAACCATAGTTAATTTTAATTAATTAAATATAACAATATTAATTAATATTATTATATAAAATCAATATTAGGATTAATGTACATCCTTGTCTTACACCTGATGCTTCAAACAGATTCGATTTTTCTCGTTTGTCATTCTGTGCAATTTTGTGTACACTCCATATTGCTATAATTATTGTATATGGTACTTACTGCTCTCTTTCAATTTTATCGAAAGCTTTTTTATAAAGCATAAATGTACCTTCTCTAATTGCCTTTTCTCTTATTTATCTCGTTACGAATATTGTATCATTTATCCCTCTATTTAGTCTAAACTTAAATTGCATTTCTTCGATCGTATCTTCTATAGTTTTTTTAAACTTTTTCTATTATTTCAGATATTTTGGCTACAGTATTTAGAAGGGCTATTTCTCTATGGTTCTGGCAGTTTTTCTGCCTCCTTTTTTAAATTGGAGTTATCATGCTTATTCTCCATTCCTGAGCGTAATTCCTTTCAGTATTCATTCATTATTTGTCTTAGTTCTTCTGTGTTATTTAAGGTGTTATTCCTTGTTTAGTTTTTTTAATTAACTCTCTCAATTGTTCTATGTTTATTTACTTCCATTCCTTGGTTATTGTACTGTATATCTGATTATTTTCGATGTTTATTTCTTTTCCTTCTAACAACTCCATGAAACATTGTCTTCAAATTTTCATAATTTCGTCTTTATCTTTGATGATTATCCTAAATGTTTTTAATTATTGGGGTCTCTTTCTGATTGATTTAAGATTATGTTAAGAAGAATAGTTTTTGATTTTAATTTTATTTCTCTTTTCTTCTTTTGCCATCCTTTTAACCTGACTTATTGGGTTTTGGAGTCTTATGGGTCTTTCCTATCCAAATATTTTATCTTTTTGTTTCTTTTTCTGTATCCCTAACTTTATTTTTCCCGTCCATCAGTTTGTTCTTTTCACATCTCCATTAATTACTAACTGCACCCTACCACTGCTAAAATTTCTTTCTAGGAAATTGTATTGTTTAATCTATGCTGAAATGTATCTGTTATTTTTTGTTTCTTACCTTTTAGCATTTAATATTTAATTTTTTTGTTAGTGATCTTCTCTAGTGTCTCTTTTTTTTCTTGCTTACTTTTATTTTTATTTCTAATAAAAAGTGATCGCTTTCTGCTACGGGCCCCCTTCTTACTCTTATATGTTTAGTTTTTCCATATATCTTTTTTATTACTAAATAATAAATTATTAATTTTTCATTTCTACTTATGTAATAATTAATAATATAGAGCCCACTTCTTTCTTGTTTTAAATGCATATTAAGAGAGTGAAATAATAGCTCTGTCGATCAAAACTGTTTTATGTCAGTAAATCAAATATAAACTGAAATTACCTTTTTAGAATCTTATTAAAACACCGTAAAATACAAACATACAAAACCATTTTTTTGTATAATCTCCTGATTTAGAAACGCTCTTTTTTCAACACTTTCGTAAAATAAAGTTAGTTTAACGGGGCAATCGAGCATGAATGCTTCGATAGCAACATTGTCGTTAAATCTCTGTCCTTTAAGTAGTTATTTTGATGGCCCAAAAAATAAGGACAATAAGTTTAAATTATAGGAAGGGTATCCCAATGTAGCCCAGAACAAATATTAAATTTCTAGTTTATTCCGACCTCCCAACCAATATCAGCAACCGGCAGACAATGCAGTTATTCTCCTCAATCAAGCTGGTCTTTATCGACGCCGGTAATCTAGATTTTTAACTCTTTTTGTCCGTTCAAAAACTGATTACCTGTACACTCGGGTCTTCTTGAAGGTGTTGTCGCTAAACTATGACCTAGGCCTTCTCAAAATTTTGAATAATTTTACATCTCCTCTCTTGAGGAACTTGATGATAATTAAGACATCGTGAAAATGACTAAAGAAGCGGTAGTACGAAGTACATACGTGATAAACTTGCTTCAGGCTCCTCTATCTATAACATTGAGAAGCCGTAAGCTTCTCCGTTTACCTTACAGCACACAGAAAGAAATTTCGATTTATATATGATTGCCCTTGTATTATATTATAACAGCATTTACTGAGAGTACTAGACACTATTCTTTATTAACTAGCTTTTTATTAGTTTCATTTACTAAGACTAATATTTTTGTTTCAGAATTGCTACTTACTAGCCACGCAGCACTTCAGGTAAGATTATGGTGGTTTCTTAATTTACTAGCAGAATACTGTTTATTTCGCTGAACGTAGTATGTTGTTGGTATTTTAACCTGATGCAGTTACGACACAAACGAATCTTTTCCTGTTTTACAACCGACCTTTTATTTTGGAGCAGCTTAAACCTACTAATGTCACAAACACCAGCAACGACCGATTGTTAAATTCATGCTTCCTTATCGAGGCTTTTCTGATGACCCCTTGACCCCCAATACTAGGACAAGCATTCGACCGCGTATTGAAAATGAAACACACTATAGTTTGCACAAGTTATTTTGCAACTTACTTTTGATTTTGTTTGTTGCAACTTGATATCAATTTTGTACTTTCAACAAACCTCTTGCAGTACGATTATTTTTCCGTTCAGAGGTTTGATAGAGTCAAGGAATTGGTATTGGAAGTATTTTAGCACTTATTTTGTAAAACCAGATTTTAAAATCTGTCATCTTTGAACTATCAAATTTTTTTTTTATTATTTGTTGCTTATTTACAATCTACTCTCACAAGAGTAATAAGTAAATTATTTATAATTTATAATTTTATAACATGTCATGGGGGGATCCGGCTAGCGCCTTACTCCTCGTAGGCTAAACACTGAGTTATTCTGGGTAGTTACAATAGAAAGTCTTGTGGCCAATTTCGTTTTAATCGTCTGGTGATGGTTGGCTGGTTAGAGAGCTGTTCTATTAGCTGGTTTTTATGTCCTGTCAGGTGGTTCGTGTATGTTGGAGCAAGCTTCTGTATCTCTGCGGTTACATATGGAATTCCTAGGTCTGTGTGAAGGGTTTCGTTAGATATGTACCATGGGGCGTTGGCTATTTTGCGAAGGATTTTTGATTGGCTTCGTTGCAGGATCTTTGTGTGGGAGGCTTTGGCGCATCCCCACAACTGTATACCATATGTCCAGATGGGTTTTATGATGCTTTATATAACAGTAGTTTGTTTGACAGTGAGAGTTGGGAGCGTCTGTCAAGGAGCCAGTGCATTTGTTTAATTTTAAGGTCTATTTGTTTTCGTTTGGCTTTGATTGAGTGCTCCAGGTGAGCTTATGGTCTAGGTGTAACCCAAAATATTTGATGTCCGTCTTTTGAGGTATCGGAGTATTGTTGATGTTGTTTAGTGGGCTTGTAATACGTCTATTTGTGAAAGTGATTTGCGAGGATTTGTCGCTATTGACTGTAATTCTCCATTTGTTGAACCAATTTTGCTTTTGTAGATTGTGTTTGTAGATGGGCTGCTGCAGTTATTGGGTTTTCGTCTATTGCGAGGATAGCTGTATCATCGGCAAACATTGCAAGTCCAGTATCGTCAGTTGAAGGCGTGTCGGAAGTATATATGAGATACAGCAGCGGTACCAGTACTCTACCTTGCGGTACTCCAGATGTAATTTTGTGGTATTCGGAAGTTGTGTTATTTACTTTAACTTGGAAAGTCCTCTGGGTTAGATATGATTTTAGTATGAGGTACAGCTGATTTGGAAAATAGAGTTTTATTTTGTATAACAGAACCGTGTGCCATACTTTGTCGAAAGCCTGTTTTATGTCTAGGCATACAGTTAAGCAGATGCGCTTGGTTTCTAGAGTCTCCATAATGCTGTTAACTATTCGGTGCCCTTGGTGGCTAGTAGAATGATGCTGCCGGAAGCCAAACTGGTAGTTTGGGAGAATTTCATGTAGGTCGACAGTTTCATGGATTCTTGTGAGGAGCAGTTTTTCGAATATTTTCGACATGAGTGGTAAAAGGCTGATGGGTCTGTAGGAGGAGGTTGCGTAGGAGGTTTGCCAGGTTTAATAAGGGTAATGATTATAGCATGTTTCCACTGAGTGGGAAGTGGCAGAGTCGTAGAATGCTGTTGTAGATGGTTGTAAATAACACTAGGGCTTTTCTGGGAGGTTTTGCAATACATCTCCTACGATTAGGTCGTAAACAGGTGCTTTACGTGGGTTTGCTAATTTAATTTGCTGTCTTACTTGGCTGGTGAGAATGGTCTCAGAGGTAAGGACATTTGGCAGGGCGCGTCAAGGAATGCGGAAATGTCGGTGTCATCGTTGTTTCCTACCGGTTGTGGCGATGAGAATACAGTACAAGATGGTCTGCGAATGAATCAGCCTTTCCTTGTCTGATCTGGCCCATGTATCATCGGACTTTTTGATTGGAGGTATCGGTGCTATTGGCCTTTTAAATTTTTTTGTTGCCTTCCATATCGTATGATCAATAGGTGAAAGATTCGTGATGTAATGCTGAAAGGTGTCGTTCCGGGCTTTTAGTAGTTCAGTGTGGAGTTGATGAGTAAGTCTATTATATATGGTCTTGTCTGGCCTTTGTTTAGTTCGTTGCCATTTTTTTCGTGCCTTGCGTTTTTTTGTGACGAGGTGCCTTATATGACGAGGGATATTAATATCTGCTGAGCAGGTGTTTGTTTCACTGGGTGTTGCTTGCCATGCCGCATTTTGTATCATTGTAGTTAAATATTGGGTTGCTTCGTCTAGGTCATAGGCGTCCTTAATTCGGATAGTTAGATTAATCTCGTGATCCAGTGTGTTTTGAAGAGGTCCCAATTGGTGTTTTTGTTGCAGAGTTTTGAGATGGTTCTCTGGTAATAATGGATGTGCTTAAGGTAATTAGAATGGGAGTATGATCTGAGGACAGGTCATAGTTAGATTCCACTTTGGTGTATGTGTTTGCTATGCCGCGGAAATAGCGAAGTCTAATAAGTCGGGATTTTATTTGTATCTGTAGGCCAATAGGTGGGTTCTCCGATTGATATGTAGTTGCAGTTATGATTTTATATTGCTCTGAGTAGGTTACGACCTTTGGGATTGGTTAGTCTTGAGCCCCAGGCTACATTCTTGGCGTTCCAATCTCCTCCAATGAGGAATCTCGCGTCAAGGGATTTTAGCAGATCTGCGTATTCTTCAGTTGAGATAGCATGTCGTGGTGGACTGTATACTGCTGCTATGATCAATGGGTAGGGTAGGACTTGAATCTTTATACTAGAGCTTTGAATTTTGTCGGTTTGTAAGGAGTTCCATTCATGGTGGGAGATTGAGTTTTTGATAATTACGGCTGATTCGCCATGTGCTGTGCCATCAGGGTGGTAGGAAAGGTATACGGAATAGTGTGGTATTTTAATAACTGTTCTGGCTGTTGCGTGGGTTTCGGAGACAAGTAACACATCTATATCCTGTAATTGCAGAAAACAGTTGATCTCAAGTATATGGTTTGATAAACCGTTGGCGTTCCAAAGAGCTATACGGAGGTGGTTGGCCATTTTAAGCTAATTTGTTTATAACAGTGGAAAGCATGTTTAAAACCATGCTGGTTTGGCTGATAAGCTGCGAAAACATTGCTTTAAATTCCGTTAGGAAGCTAGAGAACAATTGGTTGATGTTATTCTGCTGTTCATTGAAGGTATGAATAAGGGATCTTCTGTCGGGTGGTTGAAGGGAGGGAGGTCTGTGGTAAGGATGATGCATAGCGTCTGGATTTTGTTTGGCGTTTTGTTTATGAAGTGGTGGGAATTCGGATATATTTGGTGGTAACTGGTACGTTCTGGATTTGTTTGTGATTCCTCTGAGTGTTGGGGTTTCGTCTCTTTCGATGTCTTGATATACTGTACATCCCTTGTAATTGGCTGGGTGTTGTCCATTACATAAGGCACAAGTGGCTGGAGTATTGGGTTTTTTTTGCAGGACTGGGTTTCGTGGTTACCGCTACATTTGACACAGAGAAATGGTTTATTACAGTAAGTTTTCGTATGGCCATACTCTTGACAGCGGGTGCACTGAGGTATAGTTTGTGCCTTCCTGGGGGGTTCAACCGTGATATTCATATTACTTAGATGTTGAACGTTGAAGATGGACTTATTATTTTCTTTAGATAATTTTATTCGAGAAGAAATTAATCCACCGACTACGCCCCGAACTTAATTACTTAATAAAAGAATACAGTCAACAACACAATATAATTAGGTTCATAGGTCTGTTGGAGGTTTTCTCTTCAGTTTTTGGACTACTGCAAGTTTATTTACTAGTCTTTGAGGAGTTCTGATTATTTGGACTTCTTCTTTAACTGCAGGAATAGCTAAGTGCCTAGAATAGTTTTATTGCTGATAAACCTAGGTGCGTTTAGGCCCATAAGGACAATTTTGATTAAAGTTACTTACAAAAGTACTTCATATGTCCCAATTAATTTAAGAATACATTTGTACTTTGTTTTTTGTTTTTAATTTAGACTTTCGGCCAAGTAACAAATTCATTTGAACGAAAATTATCTTCTTTGAACTTAAGGGGGGCGTTCAGTATTAATCCTGGGTATTTAACTTTATTTTTAATTTATTATAATTGAGACATTTGAGCTGTCAGTTTTTCTAGTTGTAAAGTTTACTTGTAATTATTTAGTGGGATTTACCTTTGTTCGCCAATTTTTTAAGTTTACATAGGTGGTTTTGCAGATGAGTAGTGTCTAGGTGGGGATTGTTGTCTCTAGACAAGATCGCAGTGTCATCTACAGATGTGGCAACAGTTGTTTTATTAATAGTTGAAATATCTGCCATAAATATAAGGTAAGAGCGGTCCTAGAGCACTACCCTGCGATACACCTAAATTGTAGAGCTATCATTATTATATTTGGTTTAGAAGAAGCGATCACTAAGAAGGGATTTTAAAATAAGGTGGTAATAGGTGGGGAGAATAAGTTTTTCTGCAACACAAAGTTTTCTTTTATTTGGACTTCCTTAACTTGTTTACAATTCTGGTGTTTGAGAAAGCCAAATTAATTGCTGCTACTATCTCTTCTAAATTGATGTGGGTTTTCAGTTATGTAAACAGTAATTATTCAAATATTTTGGATAACTGAAGTAGCAAACTTATAGAACGTTATGAGGAAGGAAAACTTGGCGATTTATCAGATTTGGGTATTAAAACTATTTGTGCAAGTTTCTAAGATAGGGGATATACTATTACATATGGTGGTTAGAAATATTATTGCTTTTTCAGTAGTTGCTTAAGAATTCTTTGGTTAATTTGGCCAAACCCAGAAAGATGGAGAATATTGGAAAAAGTAATTTCTTCTTGAATGTCTTATAGCGAAAATAGTGTAATTGGAGAAGGGTTCGGGCAAAGGTTGAGTTCTGGAGGACTAAAAGTTTGTGTTAAATATTCTGCAGAGGTATTTGCTTTTTCCCAATCTGTTCATGTCCAGTATTAGTCTTGTTTCCTTAGTTATTTTAATTTTCTTGTAGCTTCTATTGATAGAGTGGTTATATGTGTTTCAAATGTTGAATTTTGTTAGTTATAGTGTTGATTTAAAACTTGTTACATGGTTGCATGTAGTTTTATCAATTCTTCTGTATGATAAGCTGTTGAATTTGTGAGGGTAAGTTGTTAATCTTGTTTGTTTGAGGTTGGTGTAAATGTAAGTGTACAGGTCCAAGCTGATTTTTAGATTGTATTGGTAAAGTGTCGTACTACGCTACCAATGTCTTTGGGTTCTTAATTTAATATTTTGAGTTACTTTTACTTCATTGGGTTGCTGGAAACTCTTTGAGATGGGCTTGGTTTTATAATAGTATGAGTACTAAGAGTAAGGATTACTAAAATTCCAAGGAGGAATTCTAATTAGGTTTAATATTAAAACAGTTAGATATAATGTCGTTGACGACAAAAAGTTTAACAGGTATAAATATCTTTTATGATTATTTAGTTAGCAAGGTTCGCCAGTTGATAAATGGAAGAAGTATTTGTAATTGTTCTTAGTAAGTTTCTGACTTGGGTGTTGTGCATAGAGAACCCCAATTGGTATGCTCAAAGTTCCAATTTTCTTCAACTGTAAATCTATTTTACAACGAGTTAGACATTGTGTTATACTGGCTAGTATCGATCGCGTATTAGGGTGAATCAGAAAACATTGTTATAATGAAAGCGTTAACGTGGATCATTTAAGGTTGAGTTTTGTTTGTTTCAAAGTAGTTCGTCAGTAGAATGTTTGTTATATGAGTATTAACTTATGTTTGTTTTATTTATTTAAAGAAGGTGTATTACTTCTATTGTAGTGGTTGATTTAATATTTGGCTAGGTGAAGTTTGAGTTCCATCTCAATTTTGATGGCTACTTTCTCTTGGTTTAACTCTTGAGTTTTGTAGTTTGCTATACAGTTCGCAACTTTTATAGTTGGAAGAGTTATCTTTTTTGCAAAGTGCACATTTTGATAGAGTGTTTGTGGATATTTACGCAAGGTTGAATTGTGATTACTTCGATATTTGACGCATTTGAATGATCGTCTACAATAAGATTTAGAGTGTTTATATAATTAGCACCCCGTGCATTAATTGTTGTTTGTTGATTTTGTGCCTTATATTCATAATGTTGTGAGCTGTGCGACCTTTTGTTTTTATTTTTTTATTTATTTTGTAGGAATGGAGTAATGAAGATTTTTAATAAACACTCTGAATGCTTTGGGGCTAAGGGGTCTCAATAGTTTTCTCTAGATTTTTGGACTTTACGCATTTAGTTTTATTGTGTTATTTTTAAATGATTTACTGTAATAGGTTCCTTCTTCTGTGACTTTGGACAGATTATCAATCATCCTTTTATAGTCAACTACTTCATATATATAAATGGGAAACGGTTTGTGAACTTTGCGAAGCTCATTTGTACCGGAATTAATATTTTCAGTTGACGCATTTATTAGGTGGTTTGAAGCGATTGGTTGAGCATACTAAGACGCTGTTTTAGTACTGATCTCAGTTCTTGTATGGCGCCGTTTTTATTTCTTCATCACTTGCTATAGATGGATGATAAGTATATTCCTTGCTTTCTTCTTCCGGTGGAGGGTAGTTGAGTATTTCCGAGATTGAACTGCTCTGTTCCATATCCTATATCTAAACTTAAAAATCTGACGTTTAATTTTGTAACTGTGTGGAGTAAATTGCTATTTTATAGTTAAATACTTGCGGATTAAATTGAGCTAATTCGGAATTTGTTGACAGTTTTATCAATTTGATGTACAACTATGTTGGTGGTTTGTGGACACGAGTATTAAATTTGCTGACTTAAAAATTTTATATTTGCATGACTTACTGGTATTACCCATGTTGATTAAAAATATGTTTCTGTCATTTGATTAAAAGGGCCTTTTAAGTAAAATATTATTAATGTTATTCATAAGGAAGTTTTGTGTAATATTCTATTTTTAACTTACAATTAATATTAAATTTATCTTGTAGGTTTTACTCAATTATCAACAAAACCAGAATTGTTTATTTAAATGCACAACTTCTGGACGCTAGTGATAGCACACATAAGCACTTATTTTTTTTTGAGAGAAACACATTAAAATGTTATAAATACTAAGGCAAAAGTGTGAAAACAGAATGTGTCAGTCTCTTTACCCCTTATTGTATTAAATTGGGTACATACATAGTGATCGTAATCCCACTTCTATCATAGCGCCAGCGATGCTAAATATTTCTTTGGCCAGCAACTTGGAAACTAATTTTCTAGCACTCGCACATTTTGCATCACTTTGTATTGAAGGGGTGATTTGGTGTAATTCATACCGGATTGTTGATTGTTTTGGTTGTAATCAATACAATTAGTAGTATCTAATCGTTGAGACTTATTATCTAATATCATAGTTTTAGCTCCCCTTAAGGTGTGGTGATTCAAATGAAATAAACTTTATTTACAACCTTGTCCGTACTTGCATCTTTCACCGCTTTCTTCGGTTCAGTGTGTGCTCCTTTAAAAATGGTACGGTTGTGGACTATAGTTAACATGTTCATATTAGCTTTAGCTTTTTTTTTTGGCTAATTTTAGTTGAACTTCTTGCGCCCTTCAGCTGTTAAATAATACCCCACGCCGTTGTTCATTCTTTCTTTCATTCATAATATTCAGGAGATCAAAATAGTTCGAGCAAAGTAAACAGTGCATTTGGAAATGTAACTCCTAAATCAGATAGCGGAGGCATCTCAGAAGAGACTTGTACAAAACTTGGTATTCTAAGTAATTTTAACTTCTTATTCATACTTTAGTAGGTATTACTGACCTATTTCATTGCATATAAAATCCACGCCCTGAGCTTTGCTCTATAGGTTTGATGTCTGAAACAGCAATAAACTGCGACGCTTGTTTTAGCTATAATAAACTTACCAAGCGTTTCTTGACACAAACAAATTTGGAAACTTTCTAAATATTTGCCCCTTCCACAAATCCTTCTTTTCAAAATAAATTTAATTTAGAATTAGTTTCTTCCAGTTGCTGAACTCTATTTCTTTGTAACAAACTCCTTATATATAATATAACTTCTACAACAAACAGATATTCTAGTTCAATGTTTGCATGGGGAGTAACATAATCTGCCACAATTCAGCTGGACAATCAAATCGTAATACGTACCACGATTTGATTTTCCCAGTTATCTCTAAAATTTGATGTGCAATGTATGTTTTAACTTTTTTAGTGTTTTTATCCCTCATGTATAATAACAAACATTCTTTAAATCATTCTCAAAAATCAATCGGGTTGAGATCTATCCTTGCGTCTGTTAAAGGTGCTTTCAATTTTTGTAGTATAATTGAACCCCCGTTATAGGTGCAATAGGCGAATTTTTCAGAACAATTAATTTTAGATCTCCTTTCTAGTAGTATGTAGAAATACTATTGCAAAAATGACTTGCTGTCTTGCATTATATTAATCTTTATCGCTTGCTCCAGAAGCCTTGAGCTTTTTTGCCGCTGTAGAATTATTCATATTCTTCTCAGCCAAGTGAAATTTTCCAGATATTCTAAGGTCCTTCCACAAACAGTCAAAATGACAATAAATCCCAAAGAATAAAACAAGTTTATGATATACTTCACATTTCTCGTTTCGTGAATACTTTTCATGTAATTCTTATTAAAAATTTTTGAAACCTTGCACCTTTGTACCTCAATGTAATTTAAACACCTTTTCTAGTTTATCTATCTTAATTAGCTGACTGTTCTCCATATCCTATAACTTTAAGCAAATACAAAACTGCACAATCAACCTCATATCTCTTCAGGAGCTGTACAACTACTTAGGTAATTATCAACATAATGAAGATTGGTATTGGACAATGCTTCTAGAAACTTTCGGCCCCTGCAACTACATTATATTGTGTTTCTCAATCTATCAGACGCGAATTAGAACATTTACAGCGTCAAATACCGTAATAACACACAAAATTAACTATGAATAACTTATACAAACTAAGGTGTTGCATTACAACATGCTATCAATCCCAAATATCCAACAGTCATGTTATTTGGGCGTCCTTGATTTATATATTTTAATGCAAGGATGGCTTACTGATCTTTCGGTAATTGAAGCATACACATATTAGCTTATATTATGTTGAAATAAAAAAGCTGACATCGAAAGTGACACAACAATTTTTATAGTTTGGTTTGGTTTTACTAATTTTACTTGGTTAGAGTTGTAGCTTGATATACTTGCTTTTCTTAATTCCTTTTTATTTAAATGACAAAGTAAGCATAGAAAAATTGTAAAAAATACTAATAGTATATTCTGCACAAGATATCATAAATACAAAACGACAGTTATTGTTTGAAATAACCACCATTAACCTATATAATACTTAATTCTTTGTAGTCGCTATATTGCTTTACATATTGATTGCGAACAGAATTCAGTGTTATACACAATTTGTAAGGTATACAAAATTTATTTGTACAGGATAAAACTACATAACTGTACGTTTTATTTCAATGTGTTTTAAAGAGGGTAGGTATCATACAAATAATGCCACTTACTTTTGATGAACTGTTGAAGTCGTATTCTGAAATTATGTTGAGGAATACGCCTAATTTCTTAACATATTGCATTACGTAGGTATTGGAGAGTCCTAGGGCAATGTTTCTAAACTTCAACCTTGAGATATTCCCATAGAAATGGTTATATTTGTCATCATTTGGAGATTAAAGTCATAAGAAACATCTCTGGGTGCACTTAAAGCGAAGCTCTTGCTGCTCAGACTGTATTGGAACCAAACGGTTTTTAGTTAGAATGCACGAGATTTGGTGTAAAAGATTGTTTAAATTTTTCCACATACTGATTAGTAGTGACAGTAACACATTGATCCCTTATTTAAAAAAAGTAAAGACCACTATCAAACAATGCCACGTTGGAGAGTCCTTTCATAAATATCGCGTAGATTATTTTTCTGTAGATGAAAACGTTTTCCTGCAATACGACTGGATAAGTAAAAAGCAACGGCATGTTTATGCACAGATCATCTCGGAGACTGAAAAATAAAACGTCTTATCGAATAGACGTTTTTCGGTATTTGCGCAATCAGAGGTCTTTCTCCTCCTCTTCTCATTACAGAAATACTACTGCTCCAGTTTTCTATTTACGATAAAATTAATCTTCGATTGGAAATAAAGACTTGAGACGTATGTACACTTCGACATCAAAAGTTTGCTGTTCATTTTAAGCAAAACTTTTATAGTATCTACGCTTAGACCACTTCTTTCATACCCATCTTTTAAAATTAGAATGAGAGATTGAGATGGGAGTAGTTCAAATATTTTTTTTAAATTTTCGTACACTTATTAACAACCAGAATATGAAATTTTATAGGTTAATGTACTGTCTAAAAGGCTTAAAATCTCTTAATTGTCGTGATAAAATCTTCTCCAATCAGAAGTTCTCTTAATTGTCATAATGAAGTCTTCTTCAATGAGGAGTTCTCTTTAACGTCCTCCCCGGTCTGCTGGCCAATTTTATTTAAATCTTCTTCCTATGTGAGGTCTTAATAGTGAATGAAGTAGAATGTTCGTGTGGTTTTCAAATTTGTCATAATTTTTTAAACTTTGTTTTTGGACGACGTCTTTAACATTTTTTAGGTCATCGGACAATGTTCGGTTAGATACATACAGTTATCATACGCAAAATTTTGAATTGGCTTCTTTGAATAATTAGACTTGCTGTTACGCATCTCCATATATTAGTACCATACATCCAAATCGGTTTAATAATGGTCTTAATAAAGGTTTTGTTTTTTAGTGTACTTTTAGATTACACTATTTACTTTTAAGTCTATTTGTTTGTGCTTTTTCACTATGTATTCTCTCCATGTTAGCTTGGTAAATTCATTCCCAGATATTTTGTATTGCTGGATTGTGGTATTTGTATGTTATTTAAATATTTTTGGGAGACACTGTCCTCGTCTTAGAGTGAATGTCACTTATACAAGTTTTGTTTAGTTTGTTTTTATTCGCCATTTATGCAGCCATGTCTGAATGTCATTTAAGTGCCTTTGGAGAGTTACAGAAGCTCTAAATGGACCTTCATCTGTTGCAAGAATTACAGTGTCATTAGCGAATGTTCCCATGGTTGTTTCGCTGTTGTTTGGTAAGTCTGCCGTGAAAAGAATGTATAGAAGGGGTCCGATGACACTTGCTTGTGAAACTCTAGATTCTATGGAATAACTAACAGAAATATATTCGTTTACTTTAGTTTTAAATGCTCTGTCACTTAAATGAGATTTCAGAAGTTTGAAGTATGTGATGGGAAGATATTGTTTGATTTTGTAAAGCAAGCCTTTATCAAAGGCTTGACTGACATCTAGAAAAGCGGATGTACAATATTTTTTGTTTTCCATAGCTTGATTTATGGTTTGTGTAATTCTTTGAATTTGCTACACTGTTGAGTGTTGATCACGAAAATTGAATTGGTAAAGTATTATTTATCTATTTATATATACCTTATATAATGTTCTATTTAGATGGTGCATCAAATAATTTGTGAAAATAAGGTTAATTAATAAGCGTACAAAGATAAATAAAAAAACTATGTTATACTTTTCCCCTGCCAAAAACCCAATATACAATCAAAAACCCAATATACAATCAAAAATATTTTTATCAAATAAAAAATATATACTTATAACTACTATTTGATATATATAACTAATAAGGTTTGCCAAATAATTTTCACTACGTGTATTAAAAATTATGAGGCAAAGGACAGCATTGAGATTTGTGAAGAGCAAACGATCACTTTTGTTTAAAAGCTTTATGTATGTCAAGAAGGTTACTGCCACGTTATAGAACCTTGCTCGACCTTACTGATTAGATTAACTAGAGAATTTTATAGTGTCCAAAACGTTCTTTAAGCTATTTATCCATAAGTGCCCAACTTAGTGGATAATTCACTTGTGGAGTCAATTCTTTTAAGTCTTTGCGAATTTAATATCCTAAAAAATCTTATAAATTATTTCAGAACCCTCAAAAGCACATTTTAACCCTTTTCGCAACGTTAAATGTCCCCTTAGGTAGCTACGTCACATTGGATAAGACTATAATCAATAAATTTTATATTTTTAGACCTAAGCATATGGACCAAGCTTAATGGATTATATAAAGATATGAAGAATTAAATTACAAAGACACAATGTAGAAAAAAGACAAATATCATTTTTATCATATTCAAGTACTTGCGGACACTATTTTCCCATTCATATGTTTTATAAAATATCAAAAAAATAACGGAACCAAAAACACAATCATAAACGGCAAAGTGTCTCTTGTCTCTTCACAAATATTGGAATAGTGGAAGTAAAATAGATAGTATGGAAACATACTTCTTATTATTTTGGTATTATAACAAATTGGTTTTATATATTGATTTATATGTACAAAAGTTCGTTTTCGATAAAGCTGGGCCAAAACAATTGGGATCAGAACCTAGCAATCTTCTATCGGATGATTTAATCAGTTTAATTAGTATTATTCGAATAAGGCGTTATATAGTTCAAAACAGCAATATTTTTACACTTATATTATTATATAACAGTTCTATTTGCATTTAGTGGTATCGCTTAGAGAATACAAAAAAGATCACTGGGGATGTTGGTTTCCAAATTTATTCTATTATCCTTTGTCCAGTTATGATCAATCAAAGTTAATCAATCTCAGATAAGTTAATGGAGCTTAACAAGAAGGGTATAATTTGAATTTTGTATAACGAAAAGCATCCCAAAACTTTACTACAACAATATTATGTTTTGACTTATCTTCAGACGACTCCCCAGTCTTAATCGGATCTCTCCGATGACAGAAAATAACCCGGTTTAGCAAGAGGCGTAGAAATTGGATTAAATTTAAACGACTGGTAAATGAAAAACTAATTTTAAATGCAGTCCTCGCAACTAAAGAAGCTATTGGTGCTGTCGTCAAACTTTTCAATGATACTGTCAATGTGCAAAAAAGTTAAAAAAATGCAACACCATCACAAGCAGAGACTGCCACAAGTTATGATTGTGTTATAACAGTCGAGCAGAAGGTTCAGGAAAAATAAGGCTTTGAAGGCAATGGAAAAGACTGCTAATACTTAGATAATAAATGACTACTGAATAAAATTATGCAAAACCTCAAAAACTGTTCACTAAGAATCAAAATAAACGTATAGAAAGATACCAAAGCAACTGATTGTTCTCTTTGGGAGACAACAGCAAATACTTAATAGGTCAAGAATACTCTCCACCTGTCAAGTCACCACTAGTACTCTGGGTAAAAATAATTGTAACAAAAACCCCCAAACAATGAATCTAGGCGAAAAAGAATTCAACTATTAGAGACTCTCTGCCAATTTAAACTACTGATGTTCTTGAGATTATAATGTTGTAGAACTAATTAGCACTATAAATCCATAAAAAGCACCCGGGTACGGTCTAAACACCGGATAAATTATTAAAAAATTATCTACTGTTAGAGTTAAGTATCTCGCCAGTTTGTTCAATGCAATTCTTCACATCAAATTTTTATTTTAAAACTAGAAAACCTACCAACTAAGTTAAATGACATCGATAAATAGGTTTTCTACTTATTGTTTCCACTATCTTTCGAAAGCTCATATTCAAAAGACAATAAAAGAAATGCACCGGAGTGCACCAAAGATTAACGAAGCATTTGCTAATTGCATTCCTTGACCGTGCTATAGTCCCAGATTTTGATAATGTTTCTGATACTGCCTTACAGAAATCACAAATTGGTTTAAGTATAACAGATAATTGGCTTGAAATGTAGAATTAAGTCAACAACAGCAAATCCGTCTATATAACTTATACCACACGTGCAGAAACCTTCTCTCCAGTCCGTCTAAACAACAGACATCCTCTCCATAAAGAAGAAGAAACATACATTCAGCTACATTTTGATAAAAAAAACTCACATGGCGTAAGCATCTTTGTGCTAAAAAGAATCAATTACGACTATCTCTTTCTAGGCTACTACCTTTGTTCAGTATACTTCTACATGTAAATTTAATCAACAAATCAACATGTAAAGAATGATAATAAATGTATTGTAGATATAACGACATAAACTAAAGCAACACTTGACTTGAATCATGAGTTGTAAAATATCGACTCAATGCGAGGACCAGAGGCGTGGGGGCAAATAAACGACTAAATTTTGTAGTTAATAATATAATCCGAGTATTTATGAAGTCAAAAGTAAATTTGAATGACAACTTTTTTATTGAGCTCAATCATCTTGCAAATATTGAAAGAAAAATTTCAGAACCGTCACCCCTAGTTACAGTCTTTATTTGCACCAAGCAAATACAACTGAAGTTTTGCTCTACTCATTAGACGACTTACCTTTGTTGAATTTACACTTATAAGTTTTCAGCGAATCCAATTTGATTTCACTTTTCATAAAATCCACTTTCATGGTGTTAGACAACCGGTTATACTTCTTAGAGTTGATAAAATTGCCTAGCAATAATAGAACGGCAACCAAGATTTTATCAGGCAAACAAAGATTTTTTAGTGTTAATTTTATTCTGTAAAACAAACTTAGTTCACAGAGCACATCAAACAATATAAATTAGTTTTGCATTAATAACGCATTAGAATTTTTGTTTTTATCGGTTTTATGTTATGATTTTATTTTTGTTGTAGTTTATGTAATATAACAGGCTGCGTGGTTTCAAAACATCGTTAAATTTTGCCTCGCGATCTATAAATATCCCAGTTTATTGTTCGAAATTGTCATGGTCTACTTAAAAGTTGCGGTGTATTGACTCCAAATGAGCCGGCAGGGATTGTCACAACATTTCCAGCGCTGAATGCCCGCACAGGAAATGTCAACAGAATGAACAAAAGCTCGCCGGCGCAGACAAGGTGTTGTAATGTGTTCCGGTGTTATCAACCCGTGAACCATAAACATAATGAGCAAACAAATATTTATCCGGGCCCATGGGCCGCAGACGAACGCGGCCAGGCCCGTGGAAAAGTTTATTACAAATGCATATTAGTCATACAAATTTGTCATGAATTACGTTCTGTTACAGGCGGAGAATAAATAATGTGGAAATAACAACAATCGTTAATCGGTTGCGCGAGGGCGCCCTACGTATTAGCAAAGTACTGTCGCAGAGTTAGCGTTAGTTGCACTACGCGCACGCACGCGCCGGCTTGGCACCGTCTTGTTAAAACGAAAAGGTAACTCGACGAGCACGACACCCACTTATTTACACATCACTTTTTGCTTACACTTTAATCACTTGCAAGTGTACTCTTCGGTTTTTTCGCTGCACGTATCGCAATCTACATAGCAACACCAGTGAAATTTGCATCTACACTGCCAGGTCCTTGTGTACTGGTGTGTGTTGTAGCCTCGTCCACAGCACATTAAGTCGCAGCCATCGGTACCTGAAAAATGTTTCGCGTTAATCAACCTGTGGTTTTCGGGTTTGCAATAAACATGACCGACAAAAATTATGTATTACAAGAATGAAGTAGTAAAGCAGACCCTTAAATTAATAAACAATTTAAGATTAAAAATTTAAACGGACCTCAACAGTTACTTATAGTTAGTTCACTTTAAAAAAGTTTGGTTTATTTATTTTAATTTAGTGAGCAACAAAATCAATGCATCACATATTACAGTTTCAATCTTACGTAATGTTTTCGCTTCTAATCTTCATTTGTATGCCCCAAATCTTTTCAAAGCTAGTACTATTAGACAATCAATAACAAATTTATAATTTTGTATTTTCAGATTCCAAACGCGTAGGCTTTGTAGATTAAAAATGGAAAATTTATCTCAAACGAAAAGATTAAAATTGTTGAACTCTACCTTGAAAACCAGAGATCCATCGTTCTCAGAACGAGCTTTTTTAAATTAAGAATCAACTTTCAAAAACTGCTCTATAGTGAAACTATAATCATTTTTGCTAATAGAGGTCTGTGGATAACCTGCCATGATGTGGCGGACCACGTACTGTGCGCACGTTAGAAAATAGAAGATGGGTATAGGAAAGCATTCGACAAAATGCAAAAGTTTGACTCTAAGACGTTCACAAGAACTTGATATCTTAAAACATCGATTAAGCTGACTACAAAAATTCATATACCCCTGTAAAGTTCAATAGATAAGGCTTGCAGACTTTCAATGAAGACTGCGCTAAGCAGTTCGAATTCAAGACATGCCCAGAGCAGATAACGCATTTATTACAAAAAATTTGATGGACAATGAAGCCCATTTTCATCTTACTAGCTTTGTAAATAAACAAAACACTCAGTTCTCATTTGAACTTTGTTTAGCGGGGACGTGTCAGCGGTCTCATCTGTTCCGTGTGCCAACGCAAGCCTCAGGTCAAACATTAAAAATTATCTTCAATAGTTAATCATTTATAATAATGGTAAGGCTCTAATACTCCGCGTGGGAGCACGGCCTGCAAACTAAGAGCTTAAGGCTCTCATATGTTCGCTCTGTCTGCCCGGTCGTCGCGCACCATCTCTTATGCGGGGCGTCTTAGACGGCCGTTCCTTATTACCCCTTGTTCGAGTGAATTTAATATAATTTATACAGTGTATATTTAACATACTGCTATTCATACAACTATAAGTCTCAACCCTTCGGGGTTGAGTAATTATTATCATAGCGAGTTAATACAACATGCTGGGTATTAATAAAAAGCAAAAATTAGATCACCTCGCACCTTCTATTAATGAGCTAATAAAGCGCTCTTCCTGGAATCTTAAAGAAACAATTATCGACGCAAGACACCACGACAGAGAATGCCTTGCCAACGACATAAACAAACAAATTACTTTTCCACCAATATTCACATAAAACGTTACCAACCACAAAAAAATTAAAGACAAAAAATATCACCGAGGATAGGGAGTTCAACACTGCATACAGCAGTAAAAGCCTTAAAGTTAACTTACCACCAGTTAATGACTTGGGTGCATCAACCAAATTTTATCTCAGCAATTCTATTCACTTACACACTTTTCGTGATCCCAACAGAAAACCACCTTCTGTAGTTATAAAAAATAGGCGCTTCCCTTTCTGAAGCAGAAATTAGAGAGGACCTCCTAGTCAAAAAATTGCCAATAGTAAGCGTCACCCGCCTTCTCAACAGAAACAAACACCTAATACCAATATGCTCAGTTATCCTAACCGCAAACGAAGCCGCCAAAGAAATTTTGAAATAAAAACAATTTTTTATTCTATCATAACAATGGAAGTTCGATGAAAATCTAACGATACTCCATGTCACAGATTCCGAAGATTTGGCCTTACAAAAAATTACTGCGCTGCTAAACCATGATGCGTTAAATGTAATTTAAAGCGTAAGCTGTGGAGGAGACCATCCAGATAGTTACAGAGGCTGCCTCACTACCTAGAACTGCTTAATCAACGCGCGTCATTAAGAAACCACCGGACACTACCCAATCATTCAAGAGTAACTCCGAATATGACATTCAGCCATGCAGCACAGTCTAATTTCCACCAAAAAAACCAAAACCCCGAATCATCTTTCCAATCTCCTCAGCCTTTTCAATATCAACACAACCTTAGAATCACTTATAAAACAAATAATTTTTTCCTGCTACAAATTAAACCCTTTATAATAATACATTTATTATCCAACATTATCAATGCATAATAAACTCCCAACAATACGGAAATTAACAATTCTAAACTGAAATATCAACGGAATAAAATTACAATGAACAATCTTTATTTCATTTCTAGCAAGGTTTAATTTGGACATCGTACGCGCGACCGAAACCCGTCTATCTAAAGGAGAAGTATTTAAAATTAATGGCTACCGGATTTATTGAAGTGACAGGAACGAAGGATTAGCATGGAGAGGAGTGCCGTTTTTATCAAACAAAAATTAAAGTATACTAGTAGCCCCAATGAATTTATTATAAACCATCTGGAAATGATTACGCTTACCATAAGCTCCAGCAACTTTAAATTTATTTAAATCACAACAGCCTACAGGCAACCTAACAAATGTCTCTTAGGAACAGACGTATAAAGTACATTTAACACCACCATACCAACATTGGTTATCATCATCATTAGCCATCTTCGGTCCATTTCTGAACATAGGCCTCTTTCATGTTTCTCCAGTGTTCACGATTTTGAGCCTCTCTGATCCATGCTAACCCGGCCGTTTTCTTAAAGGTCGTCGGTCCAGCGCATTGGGGTCGTCCTCTGTTTCTTCTTCCTCTTCATTGGTTATTGGTGACCTAAATAGCAAATTTTGACTTTGCGATTGCTGAGGTGGTAACCCCAACGGTAACAAACTGATCACTTGAGCTACAAAATATCAGTTTGAAATACACGCACCAGATGAATACATTTATTGTCTCTACAGATATGACATAGTGATATCCAAAAATCTACATATTCCAATTCTACAAATTGTAATTCCAGAACTAAACTAAGATCACTTCCCTGTACTCATAACATTTGCAACCATTTCACCATCCTTTACATCCTTACCCCCACTTCTGATAAAGCGACATGTCAACTGGGAACTTTTTCAGAAAAATCTAGATTCGTAAATTAGAAATTCTACCCAAATACACAACACCAAACAAATTTATACTGCAATTATAACTTTCACAGATGCCATAACAATGGAAAAGAACTAAAAACCTTTGCATTAACAATTAACTAAATAAACTAACACACAAAATGAAACGAAAATTGGAATTTAGAATTTTCACTTACAGAAATAATGCTGAACAAATAGAACCACATAGCACCAAGTTGTGGCAAGTTACTAAGAACATTACCAAACTACAAGAAGGAATATCAACAATTAAAATCACTAAGTTACGTACACATCTGATAAAGACAAATGTAACTTATTCGCTGAACATCTCGAAACCACGTTTATGCCCACTATTCTGATGAAAATAGACCTAATACGACCCGAACAGCATCATACATCGAAAATCACATGCCAATCCTAACCGACTTTGACAAACCTGGTTACTATCTGAAGTGAAAGATTATATACGCTCATTGTCCCTTACAAAAGCACCAGGACACGGTGATTCTGAAAAATCTAACGAAGAAGACAATAGCCTACTGGTCACGCTTTTAAACGCCTACCTGGTTATTTCCCTACAATCTTGGAGCATGCACATATTCTCATGTTCTCTAAACCTGGAAATATAAATCTAATTATAATTTCTACCACCTTATAAGCCTTTTTCCTACCATATCCAAACTATTAAAACGAATTATTCTCAAGTGTATGAATGCAGTAGTGGATGAATATTCAGATAATCCCAGATATACAGTTCAGATTCCGACAAGAACTTCGGTCAACTCAACTAAATGTACCACATATCAGAAGAAATTATAGAAATGCTCAAGCAAAATATACTGCACTGACACACCAAGGCATTACATAAGGTTCCTTGAAGCATAAAAACCGATTTACTGTACCCATATCCAAAATAGTTTAACAATAGAAAACCAGATCAATTATCACATTAAGCATAGAAACATTAAACAAGGATATCCACATCGACTAAGGTTACTATGGACTACCACTTAATATATACAGAAATATTCTCAAACTATTGAGAAAATGATATTTGCTGACCGCTACTGCTATGCCCAAATGAAAACTTTTCACGCAGCTAGTTGAAAGTCGTACAGATCTTGCCAAGTTAATGAGTACGATATCCAAAACTCAACTACAATGTACAAGCCACAGATATTTCAAAATAGAGATCCTAGAACATCTCGACAATATGCTGCATACAGGATAAATGTACATTCCTTGGACTCCTAAAACCGAAGCTGTACCACATATCTAGTAGTTTATTTGACAGACTAACTTGAAGAATTATCACATTAACATGAGAACTTAACAAGGAAAATCGACTAATTACTATATCCACTAATTAACAGAAATACCCATTGAGCAATGAATAGTACCTTTGCTATACAAATAGCTTTTCCGACCAGTTGTAACTAGGTATGACTTGCCAAGTAGTCCACGATATCCAACTAACTATAAAGCCACAGATATTTCAATAAGATCCTCATCTCGACAAATGCTCAATGTAGTACAAATTTACCACGAATTGAATTTGCATTGAAGAATTTGTTCAGAACAACGAAACACTAAACTTCCATAATAGTATGAAACATAGGAATCCACCGTCTCAAGCGGAATTACCAAGCTCCGAAGACAACGACGGTACTGACAGTGAGTGAACAGTGATTAAATTAAATACTCGTAGCTTCACATGACATTCTAGTTACCTTTCAAAATATACTCTCAAAACCATGTACAACATTTGTTAAGTATTAAGATAGTTACCGGAATAGAAATTAAAAAAGACACTCAATTTTGGGGTACTGATAACCCAAGAGTCAGATATTAAGATGAGTTGTATCCTCTCAAAACCACCGTTTGGTGCAAGGTGGCATCAAAAAAGGTAATCTGACCTTATTTTTTCAAGGACAATGAGATTGCTGCGATAGTTATCGAAGCTCACTATCAAGAAATCTTAAAGACGTTTATTTGTCCAGGTGTTTAGAATACTCATAGCTAATGATGTAACAAGATGGAGCAACCGTTTATATAGTAAAAGAGTCCGTGCAGCTTTTAAGAGGGATTTTTGGTAAAGGAATAATTTCATGCAATAGCAATTTTGAGTAGCTTACACGTTCTCCTATTTTGACGGCTACTGTTTTTTTCATGAGGTTATTTAAAAGACCGTGTTTATGCCAATAAACTTCGTAATATTCTACACCTCAAGGAGAACAGTCGTGCAGGAATTCAGGACGTAGACGAAAAGATACTGCTGAGTGTGATGCAAAATGTTATCAAAGTGGTCAGTGTTTATGAAAAAGAAAATGGAGGCTATTTGGGCAAGTGCAAAGAATACACATCCTTGATAGTATGGTTTAGTGTGTAGAAAAATTGAAGAAAATATTAAAAAAGTACAAAAGTTATTATTATTCGTAGTTCAAACGGTAGCGTATCTTAAGGCCCATTATGTGCAACAAATTAGATACAAAAAATATGCTATTCAATATGCGCGCATTACATTTAACGCTACAATAAAGAGTTCGAATAAGTAATCCAAAAAAATAAGAGAATGCTTTGTAAATTAAAAAATTAGAAAACTCTATAATTCAAATATATTAGAAAAAGTAGAGAAACAAACCGTTTTTATTAAAAAGTTTGTACTGCAATAAATAGTAAAGTTTCCCGGATCACTACCTTTCTCGAAATGTTTATCAGTGGATGATGGATAGGAAACCCATTCATATGAATTGACTATTGATATTGATTCTTCAAACAGTTTATTTTTTTAAAAGCATTCAAAACAGACAAATTTGTGGGTTTTCGATAATCAATCAAATTTCCTGCTGAAAAAGGAGAAACTATAATTAAATCCAGGTTGGACATGGCTCTTGAGAATTCCCCCACCACGATTTGTTGGGTTTCTAGATGGGTGAATGCACACGTGACGAGTCTAATTCGGTACGTCTCAATCTGCCAAGTATTCCAGACATTGTGGTTAAAGTTTTAAAATTTTGCTATCTTTAAATAAAGAATCGTATAATTGGGGAAACCCCACACAATAAATCTGGCCTATAAACCTTTTTCAAGAGGAATGCCTCATTTTTTCAATGCAGAACAGAAACGCATTCGAACACAAACCCTAGCTAATTGCTTAAGAACATTTGAAAGAGAAGCTTAACGAATTTTATGAGACAATCTCTGATTATGGGTAAAGCTTTGATTCCCTAATACAAAACAGTGGACTGGATATCTTGAATCGGCTTCGAAGAAAGCAAAGCTTATTTTATCAGTTATAAATGTGTTAACATCAGTATATTTTAACGGCATAGGAATGTTGGTAACTAATTATTTTGAAAGGGAGAGAACGGTCAGTTGACGACTTTACACACTTTCTGACGCCCCGGAATGATCAACAAAAATAGCATAGTTCTGCTGTGACAACACATCAGCGTATTCAAGTGCCATCATTAAGCAAAAGTTGACAGAATGGAGGCCCAATATCATTTCTCATCCACATTATTCACCTGGTTTTACAAAAACTCAAAATATTTTTGGCTGGTCAAAAAGAAGTCAATTGAAGCAGTAAATGATTGTTTTAACAATTCTGAAAAAGTCAGTTCCAGGAAGCATAGGAGATCTATATTTGGGTGGATTTAGAAGCGTATAACCAAGTCGCTTCATCAATCAACACACTCCAGAGGTCTGTAATATGACATTTTTGCACTCTCGACAAAGTCAACAAATACTGACAAAAGTGTCTCATGATTTAACGAAATTTCAAGCTCAACCCCGTACAGACATCTACTAAAAACCCCTCAAAAATCTGCCCGATGATCATTTCTTTTGCAATGAGAACTGTATATACTCTAACAATCGAGACAAGCAATTCGATTCCGGACAAGCGGCTGAAATTGTGACCAATCCAGAGCGGTTCTCCAAGAAACTATTATTGTGCTTTTAGTGGAATTTAGAGGGCACAATTTATTTCAAGCTGATTTTAAATTATTGTACTTAACTCAATCGAATTTATACAGAGCTGGGCCGGAAACACCTAGCGTTGATCAACTGAAAACGAATACTGCTGCAGCAAGATAATGCCAAACTGCACATCCGAGAATTCAACACACTTGAATTAACGACCCTGTCATCTTTTCCGTCAAATGACACACTTCCTGTTGCGAGTTTTTGCCTTCAAAGATATAAAACGGTATCTGTATGAGAATAATTTGAATAACTTGTCCATAGATAGCTTTGAGTGACAGATTAAAATAACCTCTAATTCTGAAAATTGATCTCTACTAAATTTTTTAATTACCTACATGGGAGCATGGATCTGTAAACTCAGAGATTAAAGCTCTCTCGTTGCGCACCATCTCTGATGCAGGGTGATGCAAGACTCGGACGTTCTAAAAATCTATTTTCCCCTTTTTACAGCATAAAATTGCGTTTAGTAAATTTTAAATCCTACAAAATCTAGCCTTCATATTAAATTTTGACACCCCTTCCCTTACTCTTTGAAGAAATACTTTTGATTTAAAAATAGAATATGCGAAATTCAAAATTTTCAAAGACTAATGCGATTTTTCTTCCCATGCAGCCCTTATTTTTGGAATATCCAGTTTTCAATCACAAAATCAATGTCAGCGTTTTTTGAAAATTTTAAATGCCAATTTTTCTAAGATATGATATTTACTACACCGCTTACGTGTAATTATTTTAACATAATAGAAACTATTGGACACTCATCCTTCACATACTTTTTTTTAGCAACAATCACTCGTGATTCTCAAAGTGCTTCTGGCTTCGTTGCTAGCACCAGAACTGTTCGTCGAAAACTGAAAGGCTGAGTTTTCCCTGCCATGCAATTACTCACAAGCCCGACATAGGCAATGCCACAGCCAAACGTCGCTTGCAATGATGTAAATCTCACCGCCATTGAAATGTAGATCAATGAAAACAAGTTCTGTCGTGGATCTCACTATATAATCTGTCAAACCGATGGAGGCGTCTGGGTTTGGCGAATGCCAAGAGTACGCTTTTTATTCGAGTGTATTATGCAATCTCTCAAGTTTGGTAGCGGAGGCCTCATGGTTTGAACCAAATCCCTTAGTTTCTACAGTGAAAAGGATAAATAATAAATGGGATGTATATTGATATTCTTGACAACTCTGGACTTTCAACTCTCTAGAGATAGTTCGGGGAAGAACCTTTCCTGTATCAACAGAATAATTGTTCTGACTGCGATTTAATATGGATGGAAAGTAATCTAAGCATTCAGCAGAACATAATAATCTCATGTAGTGATAATTTTATATGGAAAACAAATATTCAACATTAACAAAGGTTAACTTGTATTACTAAACCACGTATGTTTCATTTAAATTGTTCAAGCCTCTAAATGAACGTAAGAATATTCATGTATCTTTTTTTCAGTCACCGTAATTGTGGTTTAATCTTTAATAAAAAATGTATTCATTCTTTTAATGGGACGTTCTGCCCTTACTTGGCTGACATTAACTTTTCTGGTTTGGCTTTGTCGCAATATGTTCTAGTAACTAATTTAGTACGATTTATATGTCTCTTCTATCGGCACTGATTTAGATGACTTAGAGTCTAAGCGCGTCTATTAAGCACGAGGGTACTTTACACCCATTGCATTTCCCCTGTGGTCAACTTTGAGTGTCATTAAAATCCTTTGTCTTTAAGACTGCTGCCTGGTACAGTCTAATTGATTTTTTATCATTTTTGGTGGAGTTTAAATTGTTTTTTAAAAACAAAGTCTCCTACTAAACAATTATTATCCATAACTGTCAATATAAACGTAAGAAAGCTTCAATAACCATGATTTGTTTCTTGACAAACAATCTGTAGAAGAAAGTTCTTGTTATATTTAAAACAATATTTTTTACATATTCTTTTGCTTTAAGATCTGTTGGACTCCATTTTGTTATTCTTTCTATCCATTTTTCTTACAAGCCCGTACTAAATTAAATAGATGCGAAGGCTTTCACAGCGGGTGTTATGGTGCATCGTTTGGTCGGAGTTCAGAAACTCAATGTAGACTTGCTTACATGAGCAAGGTATGCAGTATAGCTCTGGTGCACAATTGTGCAAGAAAAACACAACCAAACATCAACAGGGTTACGGACCGGATAGGAAAAATTCTCAATAAACACGAGGTGGAAACCATCTATCTACACTACCACCACCAAGATACACCAGGGGTATACTGCATACCTTGCTCATGTAAGCAAGCCTACATTGGGACTACGGGCCGAACGATTACTACCAGGATAAAGGAACATAAACGTCATCTACGCCTCAATCAACCCGAATGCAGAACATGCTTTGCAAAATCCCAACCACGAGATAGAATTCGAGCAAACACAAGTTTTATCCAATTGTAGGAATTACTACCCGAGGTTATACAGAGAGGCGGTGGAAATTTATAAATATAAAAATAATTTTAACAGTGATGACGGATTCAATCTACCTAGGTCTTGGTTTATCGCTCTCAAGGGGAAAAAGACACACAGCGATACGGCGAAAGAGCAAATGATGTCACACATATTACCTGTAACGTCCCGATTGACGTTAGCAGCTAGCCCGTTCACGTCATCTACCCTCCCAATACCATCCCTACCATACTCGCACGAGTATGAAAACGAAAACGCACGGGACAGTCATTTAATTTTTAGAAGATTTTCTTCTTAAGATGTCTGCCGTAGTTGTGGACGAAACGTTAAAAGTTTCTGAACTGACCACGGCCTTATAACCGGAGAACCAACCACACGATGCACCGTACTAAATTAATTTTTTTCTTCACTATAACTAATTTCATTCTTCTTTACATCCTTTCTTCTTCTGATTTCTCGGTTTGTTATCTTGTTTGTACATTATTCCACAACACCCCAAATACCCCATTTCTACTGCCACCATTTTATTCTTATTTTTTGTATTAATGTTTCGACTCCATATGTCATTAAGCTTTATGTCATGGATGTTTTCGTTATTTGTTTATCACACAAATAGAATTTAACTGTCTTATGTCGTTTATTGTTCGTCCCAGACGGCTTTTTATTTCTTCTTTTGTTGTTATACCGGATCTCAAAAAATTTTAATTTATTAGCACCTTTTATTTCAATATTTTCTTCAATTTCCAAATTTTGTAGGTTTTTATCTGTTTGCTAGATATTCTGTCTTATTAAAATTTATTTCTAGTCTTAACTTTTTTTTTCATTATAAGTTTTAGCAGCTTATATCCCAGGTCTTCTTCCTCCTGCATAATTAGCACTTGGTCGTGAGCAAAACTCCTAGGTACTGCATTACAATCATTTTGTTTTTTGTTCTGTTTTTTATTTTTCTTCTATTAATTGTCGAATAGTACACTTACAATTAATGGTTGATCTCCCTGCTACAAATTCAACTTGTTCTTCTCATATTTTCTCTTTTGTGGTGTATTCTAGCTTACTTATCATTACTTCATCATAAAATCGTCTCATTATTGATAATACACTTATTCTCCTATAATTGTCACACCTTTTCTGAAGTTTCTTTTTAAAAATTTACGTTAGGTACGCTTGTTTACACTCTCAAGGTATTTATTCTTCATTTGTTCTTTGAAACATTCTATTTATCATACGATAAAGTTTTATAGATCCATACTTAATTAATTCAGGTAAAATTCCTACAGGTTCTGCTGATTTATTGTTTTCAACAGATTTTATTACCTTAGTTATCTCTGACTGACCGATAAAGATCTCATCTTTCTTTTGATTTTGAATATCTGCTTCGTGAGCATTGTCCTTTGATAGTTCTTGTTCTTTTCACTTACGACATCTTTTTTTTTATTTTTCTTTATATTTTATTTGATCTTCTACCATTTTAATATTTTGTCACTTCATACACTTTCTTCTATTTTCTCATAGTTTCTCTGGGCGCTTCACGAAAAATTGCATTTGTTGTTAGTTCTGCTTTCCCTAGAGCTTGTAAAGCCGCTTCCTTTATGCTATCTTTTGTATGTTGGTATGTTTCTTTAATGTGTCCTTAGTGTTTACTTAATATAAATTCAAATAATTTTTGTCGAATCTTTTTTGGTATAAATGTTTTATTGCCTCGCCCTAAAGATAATACAGCTTAAATAGTTTTTCTTTTTCTATCTGATTTATTTTCTTTTCGCTATTTTCCCCTATTCCTATTTACTTGGATGTCATTTTTATAATCAACAGCCGGTGATCACTGCCATATTCGCATATGAAGCAGTTGATTATTGATTTAAGTTTCTCGTCTTTTGAACTCAAGTATATCTATGTATAAGTTATTTAATATAAGCAATTTGTTATTTTTGGATTATACAACTATTAATCTTTTTCTGTTGTCATTAAAAGTATCTTTTCAAATAGTATCACTGTGTCATCATTCTTTATATTGTCTGTTCTTCCATTTCAGTCCTCCATAATCACAAGTTTTTATATTGTTTAGTTCTGAAGTTCTCTTTTTCTATGACTGGACTGTTATCAGTGACTTTTAATATATTTCTATCTCCTTCCGTAGATGTTTAATCTGCCTTTGAATTTTTTTTTTATAAGTTTCCAAACTTGAATCTTCTTTGTTTTTTATTAATATATTTCTGTCCCTGCTACGGCTCTTAGATTCTTTGGCCACCACAACTAACTGTCTATTTTCTCCATTCCATTTCTTATTTTGTTCATTTCTGTAATTATCAGTAACATTCCAAATGATCCACTAAATTACTAATTAATCACGATTGCATTTATTTGATTCTCTTCCATTCCCATATGTCCGCGTATTAATATTCTTAATTTAGTGTTAGGTTCTTACGCTTTGTTATATATT
Organism: Sinelater perroti; assembly: GCA_036346155.1. Classification (NCBI taxonomy): domain Eukaryota; kingdom Metazoa; phylum Arthropoda; class Insecta; order Coleoptera; family Elateridae; genus Sinelater; species Sinelater perroti. The sequence continues at coordinate 15,679,726 of JARFIY010000254.1, read as the reverse complement.
TTTCATTAAATAAATCTCTAAAATAACAAATTAAAAATTTATGATTAACTACTTGAAGGTATAGTTTATTTAATTTAATTAATAAAAACGTGAAAAATTGAAACAATCAGATAAGGTTTGCTTTCCCATAATCTGAAATTTCAAATGGCTAACTATGAAATGAAAAAGTAGACAAAATTTGAATACATGTTTTCCTTTATCCACATTGGAAGGCTAAAATAAAACGATTTTCTGTTTTTGCATATTTTAAGAATTAACTAATGATTATAAATAAATATAATTACAATGAATTTATTCAAAATGGCAGCCCTTAGCCTCTTCACAAGTTTTAAGATGTCCGAGCCACTCGTCTATGGAAGCATGCACTGCATCCATTGGAAAAGTATTAACTGCAGCCGTCAGGGCCCGTTTGGGTGTCTTTTTTTTTATCAAACTATGTTTTATAAAACTGTTGATAATTTCAAATCTAACGGATCGAGGTCTGGGCTACCAAAAGACCAATCCTCTACTGTTAGAGAATAAAGCACGTTGTTGCTTAGCTAAGTTTGAACCTGAGAATAATCTTGAAAAAGGTTGTAATACAGAAGTTTCATGTAACTTCCAAAACATTCTGTTGATACACAGTGGCCGAAGTTTTGACCTCCTTTTCACAAAAATGCGTATTGACCATTCCATCATAATATACTCCCCACCAAACCATTACTGCTCTGAGACTTTGGCATTAACCGAAACGGAAACGCTTCTTGAACGACTTAACGTATACCTTGTTATTTTGTTTGTGGAAATATTCCTTCACTGTAAAATTTTTTCATCCGCAAACAAAATTTGTCTGTAGCGCCATGCGCGTACTCAGTGGACAACCTCTTTGCCTTTTTCTCCTACCTTTCTTTAAAGCACCTGTCAACAAATGTCTCGTGTGTATTTTGTAAGCAGCTATTCCTAGGTCATGCCTAATAGCACGAGAGAAATTTTTGTCTCCCGGGTCATAATTTTCTGTTTACAAAGAGGATTTCCTTTAATTCACACGGATTTATTGCCTCAACAATCCGAACTGAACATGGTCTTTTAGCTCTAGACGACATCCAATCTCATTAAATAATTTTATAGCCGAATACATAAACATACGGCCAAATCCGAGAGGATGCATGGTTTTAAAGATTACACTTTCTTCAATTCCACACTTATGTAGTGTTTTTAGAGCAATACTTTTTTTGTTACCCCACTTTATTGGTAACCGACAAAAAACTTACAACTGAACAATTACAAGGTCATAGATACCTCAAAGCTGTGTAAAGCAAGGGTTGGTTTTGATCTTGTAACAGTATTTATGGTAACACAAACTCACCTCGCGACGTTCTGTTGCAAACCCGACCAACCGTCCCCAAGGACCCGGCGGCGAGGTCCTTCTCGCAGTAGTTCGGCGACATCTGCAGGAAGACCAGGTCCGCCCGCTTCGGCGCCTTCCTGATGGGCATCTTCCCCTTCTTCAGCACCAGCTGCAGCTTCTTCTGCTTCTTGCCCGCAGGGTCGGCCCCGCGCGACCCCGGCGCGGCGAGGCTGGACGCCACTGGCCGGGCGCGGTAGTACTTCTTCATGAGGTTATCCCCGACCTGCCGGAACTGCGGCAGCGTCTTCCAGCAGGTCTTCATGGTGCAGCTGCCAGACACGCCGTGGCATTTACACTCGGTCAGCAGGTTCGTCTTGACGGCCTTAAACGATCACGAGGGAGTTATGTAGGTTCCACGGGAGAGCGAGGTAATGCTTATTTATTCACGAGTAGGGCGCTAAGCGGCGCGCTGTCAGCGGCGAGGCGGCCGCCGGGATTTTTATTGCTCGCAGTTCGACAATATTTTCGTATAAGCCGGCGTAAATTTGTTTCGATTAATTTTACGGGCTTATGTCTGGGTTTAACAGGGCCGCTGGAAACACCTTCGGAATTTGAATATTCCGTTAATTAAATAACTAATGCCGCGGCTGGCGAATAAATTTGGAAATATTATAACCAGTCTTCAAGCGCTGACAATTTGCGCGGTTTAAGCTAGGGATTATTGCTAATTTCAGCTCGAAGCCAAAAAAGATATCAGTAAAAAATAACTTGTTTGTTGTAATTTTAACGCAAAAACCTGCCCGGATGGCCAATTAAACGGTTTTGTGGGACAAAAACAGGATTAGTGGTTTATTTAGACGCATCCTAAACCAAAATTAAAGGTAGTAAGAACCAAAATATTTAGTGGCTTAAATTTGTGAGCCAATCAGCTCTTAATTGGACCGTAAAATGCTGGTCTGTTTCACTTTACTGTCCTACGTATAAGGCAACGTTTAAATTAACAGTATAAAGTATAAGTAAAATTATCATTTGTGGTTTGCTTAATGGGCTTTTTACAACAGCCAAATTAATTTTCCAGAAACGTATAAAATATATCTTTATTGTTGGTGATGTCAGCATTTTTTCTACTGCTTTTTTTAGGCTTCCTTACAAAGCTCACACTTTTTAATTTTTGTTATTTTGTACTTACCCAAATAACTTATTTCTTAGGCACCTTATTGTAATATTGAAAATGTTTGCTCGAGTTACCATAACAGAGAGCATATTTACATACAAACATTTAAACACGAAATTAGCTGCTATAAAACTTGTAGTATCAATGGCATATAATAAAACAGATTGAGTAAAAAGGATTTCAGGCAAACTCGACCAAAAGTGATTTTAATGCAGAATGACGGCAGCAAAACACATCGGTTCATATTTTGGGCGCGACAAAATAGATGCAGATCGCTATTTTTACACAAGATGGTACGCCATCCCATTTTACTCTTATTGTGGGTGCGTGCTTAGACCATGACGTTGTCTGAGACGATGAGGACCTGATGAATGGCCCTAAGAAGACCAGACCTCACGTCATGTGATTTGTACCTATGCGATTACGCAAAGGAGGAGATGTAAAGGACGAAGCCTCGTACAGTGAAGGATGTAGGAACACGAATTCAGGAGATTCTTAGCAATATCCCAAACGACTTCCTTCAAAAGACTGCATTTCATCCCCGGCCGTAGAATTCATCGCTTACGTTAGAATTTAAAGAATTGCTCTTATTTTATTATATAATACAGTATTTGTTTAAATTAATTTGTGTTTAAAACATAAATTTTATCACCAATTCTTTACCCAGTCTGTAGAATAAAATGCAAATTTATTTTAAGGGCGTACTCTACAAAATCCATATTTGTATATCAAAAATTTTTATATTACATGATTAATATTTGGTGTCCAGCCAACCAAACAACATAAAAGCAGAATGTGTAAATAAAGGTTTATATTTCTAAGATAAAATTATCAAAATAGCTTCACATCAATCAAAACGAAAATAATTGATGTTGCACCTGTAAATGATAAACTCGAGTACTATTTATCTAAAAACATTACCGCTGTTTGTATTTTGATAGTTAAAATAAGACAACAGTGAATTGTAAATAACACCATAAATTTATAATTCATAAATTTCTTTCAATGGTTGAATTATTAAGAGACATAAAACCAAATCCGTATTGGGTATTTGTGCATAAAATCGTAAGTTATGTTGCAAATTTCACTTTAGTTATATAAATAGATTATTATATTCTAAGCTATTATAAAACTATTTGGTCACAACCAACTAAATATGTAAATTTATTAAACTTGAGTAAAACGCCTATTATACCTAGTATTCCCATATATTACTGTTATAAAATAAAATCTATCCTTTGCTACTCATAACATTAAGATAACTGTGATATTGATATAGAGTTGCAATTGTCAAGTTTCAAAGTTGTAAGTAACATTGCGTTTCTTGTCAAGTGTAATTATTTGCCAATGGAATCGGCTGATAAAGAATATCGTATTGCTATAATAGCATATGATAAGTGTGGATCTGAGAAAACCGCAATGTCTAAGATTCTGCATCCTTTTGGCATTAGCCGTATGTTACTGCATCAGGTTATAAAATTGTTTAATGACACTGCAGCTGTCGAGAATTGTTCTGAATCAAAGCCGTAGGTGCCCGAATTAAACAAAATAGTTGCAAGAAGAAAATTATGTCTCAGGGTATGCAAATTTCCAAAACTATGAAGTCTTGCATTATTAATCAAAATCTAGGATTAACTGCTTGCAAAAGACATACCATACATTTGCTGACAGACGCTTTCAGAAAAAGTAGGAGAACACAAAGAGATTGTTCACTGACTACCCACATGATAACCACAGAATTTTTTTTTACGGATAAAAACATTTTTACAGTGGAAGAATCATTCAGTAAGCAAATTAACAGGGTATCCGCTAGGTTGTCTAAAGAAGCATTTCAAATACTGCCACGGGTTCAGAAAAATCATTAGTTGTAATGGTTTGGTGGGAAGTGTATAAAGATAGAGTAAATAATAATCGTTTTTGTCAGAAGGAAGTCAATACTTCAGAAACTGTGCATTAACAGAATTTTTTGGAAAGTATATTGGAACCTTTGAATCACATGCTTTTTCGAGGTAAACCTTAGATTTTTCACCCTCTCCACAAAGTAAAACCACGATGTAGCTCATTTTCTAACAGTAGAAGATTGTCCTTGTGGTAGAACATATCTCAATCCACTTGATTACAAATTGTGGGAAGTTTTAGAGGGCGTGGTTTACTGAAAAAGACACCCTAGTATTGATACTTTGAAGCAAGTTCTGCAGCTGCAGTCAATACTTTTCTAATGAATGTAGTATATGTTGTCATAGACGAGTCCTCCAAACGTCTTAAAGCTTGTGTAGATTCTAAAAATGGCCATTTTGAATAAATTAGTTAGAATTATACTTAGCAATAGCCATCTAATAAATTCTGAAAATTTTATGAAAAAACACTTAATTGTTTTGTTGTAGTTCTAATAAATGTGTAATAGTATTTATGATCATACCATGTATGTATATGTAGGAAACTCTACCTTGGAAAATAATTAAATACACACAATATCACAAATGATACTAGTCCGTCCCCATGAAGTTAGACTCACAAGTAAAAGAGTCGGAAAACTTGTTGAAAGGTAGCTTGGGAAACTCTCTCAAGAAAAAGACTGTAAAATCGTGTCGATGTAAGTCTTACTGGTAATATTGCATATAACTGTAATTAGAGGTTGGCGTTGTGTGCTTCGTATGAGTGCAGTCTTCCTGTTTCCTTTTTTTGCATCTATAGTGTATTAATATTAGACTATTTTTTTTTAAATTTAATTTAAACAAAATCTGAATTTATCAGAAAAGACGATCCGGTGCCAATAACGTGTCTACAGATACAGCGCCCATTGCAACCTAAAATTGTGAGTAATCAACGTCGAATGCGGAGGTAGACAATTTATATTGTGTAATCGTCGACCTGTTGCGCAAGCCTCTAAAGATGATCCTTCCTGTTGGTCGTCCTGCATATTACTCTAGATCCCGAACTACAAGATAGAGTACCTTCTTCGACCCACTTATTCCATATTTGCATTATACTATTGCCATAGCGACCAATTCGTCGGCCTGTTTTTCGTAAAGAGAAACATCCCCTTCTCGTAGGCCAACAATATTTTTTTTTCAAATTCGCTTACTTCTTTTAATGTGCCCTTTGTCTAAAACAAGGCATTCTTGTGCTATGTAAGTTACTCGTGGCAAATCTGAATCTTAGAGGACACTTTTACACCTGCTTTATATGTGATATTATTATTTCTCCCACACCTTTTATCGTTTTCTGATTACAGTATACTTAACAAAATATAAGTACAATTTGTTTTTGTTGGTACTGCAATTTCCATAAACTGTAGTTTAGTTACAGATTGGCGACCTTTACGTTCGCTAAGTTAAAATCTTACTAACCCTAGCATATCCTAATCACAGGTTAAAAATTCACTTTGACCAGAAACACAAGGATCAGGTCTCTCAACAAGGAGTCCCATCAGTCAATTCTTTGGTAGAAAAAATCTTTTAATACCGTAAAATCTAACCCAGCAAATAATAATAATAAATATAAATAATAAAATCACACATCTAACTATAAGTTTTTAACGAACATGTAGATCCAAACTCCGTAGTGGCATAAAAAAGTATTATTAAACACCGATAAGCAAAGATGAGCCAAGGACTAAAGAAAATATCAAGAAATTTTAACTACCACCAATAAAAAACTGGAAAAAGCTAGTTTTTCTCAAACATGTAGAAGCAAAAGTGTCTAAAACGATACAAATCCTGAATGCAAACAATACTTTAACAACAACACGATGCCGTCATCTAAAAAAGGGAGAACGATTCTCTCGCGAGTGGTCCTGTTTTACTGTATTGTATTGCAGAATTAATTTTCTCCTATGTGGATTTGCACAGGAAATCGATAAAAGTCTAAAAGACTTCATCTTCAGATATGCAGATGTAGCTGGAAACAGACTGTTGGCGTCAATGACAAAACCATATAATTGTTCATGTCTAAGAATCTTGGTTAGTGCATCTTTGTGTGTAAAGAAAGGTGAAGGAATTTATCCCATATAGATATGTAAACTACATTAGTAAACATGACACACTTGACTAATGCTTTAAACTCCGTAACAAAATATTAAAAAAAGTTTACGAAAGCTTTCCAAAAATGTACCCTATCTTGGCTCAGTGTTACAAAAAACCTTCCGATCTATTCTTCAAAAGTATTATTTTACCAGATACCGGAATGTAACAAGAAGATAATATGGCTCAAAGAACTTCGATTGGATCATACATACATTTGTGGAATCTATGGAGTTTGAATTTAATCTTTGATACTTGCATGACAGACAAACCAATAGAGTATCAATAGATTTTAAAATTATTACGGAAATGGTTGAAACAGTGGGCCTAAAGATATTTACAAACTACTTCCTCTCTTTTCCCAATTATGAATAGTAAAATCAAGATGCAGTTTGAAAAGCAAGCTCTGAAACGTTGAAATAGTTTACATAAAAACCTGATTCCTAGAGTAGTTGTTTTTCAAAAAAATCGAGTTAAGATACCACCTTCTCATATTATTTATAACATTGCTTTTACAATGAACAAGACATCGCCATCATCCGTTTAAAATTTCTTCAAAGTCAAGAGTCTAGAGCATGGCTACATACAAAAATTCCTTTTAGACATGTATTACTTTCCTATTAGATTTCAAATTTATGAAACTACATAAAGTTACCGCGAAATTAATGTCGGTGATGATCTAATCATAAATTAGACTATTTGAAAAGCAAAAAAAGATATTCAAAACATTTTAAATTAAATCAAATAATTTAGTGTGCTCTTACTTTCATGCGTATGCCCTCCATCACCAAACTTACTGGACCTTTACATGATCATTGAAAACAACAAGGCAACATGACCTTAATTCCTTAGAGTAAGGAAAAACGTCTAATTTGTGGCATGTGTAGGTATTCTAGCTTCAACTCATCTTACATTAACTTCTAAAGAATAGGAGATGGTTTATAAACAAATATGTGACAAAATATTTAAAAATTGAATCATTTAATTTTATTTTTGTGGGCTTAGCTTTCGAAACAATGGGATCTTGGTGTAAAAGAAGTAAATTCATTTATTGGTTTCCTTGAATGTTTCTCAAATATTCAGAAGATAAGAAGACAAGTAATTTTGTTCACCAAAGAATTTCACTAATACAACTAATGTACTAGAAGCTCGAGTATTAGTCAAATTGCTAAAATATTAATGTTAGGCGTAACTATATTTAATACTCCATACAATGCTTTTTACGGTTTTAGGACGTGATGACGATTAAATTGAAAGGCAAGTAAATTTTTTTGAATATAAATCAAACTATTAATATTACCCCCACTTCTTTTACCCATTTTATCTATTAACAAACTTAATCAAGCGATGCGTGTCAAAAGGTTTGTTAAAATTAGTCACTAAGACAATTTATCCAAATTAGATATACAAAATTTGTCTAATACTGTTGCTTTTCTTTAAGATTTTATATCAGTGCGATTTACCCCTAATTTCTTTTATATCACTGATTCTTTTCATCAAAAACAACACAGACATAATTAAAAAAATACTGTAAGATTGTAGAACTATTATAGTGACTAGTCTTAGTACCGGAACTTATGTACGCGGATGATTTGATTATTATGACAAAATCAAAGAGGCAATAACAAGAAAAACTCACCAAATAGAATGAAAAATTAAAGATCTACGGTTTGGCGATAGTGAAAGAAGAAGAAAACTTTCAATAACCTTAGAAGATAAATAGTTAGTATAACTGGAAAGCCACAAATATACTGGTCAGATAATAAACAGTGATGTAAATCTAGAAGTTGAACATGACAACCAAGTCAATTTAGCACCAAAACTGTATTATTTTGAAAGTAAGACCATTATTATAAACATAGAAATTTCTTAGAAATAGAATGTAATTTGTACTCTAACCTTATGCTATAGCTGTAAAAATTGGGCGTTGACAAATAGACAGAAAACTGGTTACAAGCTGTAAAGTTTAAATATATTCGTAAAATAGCTGACGGACTCAAAAACATTGACATCAGACACATAATGAACATGTAACCTTTTCAAAAAATCATAAAAAACAAACAACTAAGATGGCTAGAACATTATACAAAATAAACAATTATACACTGGATAAGAGGGGGTGGAAAGCAAAAAGAAAAGGGAACTAAGCAAGAGATTGTTTGTCGACATTTTGGAACAAATATATTGCACCCATTTTTAGTGAAAGAGGTATAGAGTGGAACGATAAAGAAAGAAAAATATTTTTGGATAGAAAAAATAGATTATTAGATAGAATACTATCTAAGTGCAATAATTTGAGTGTGTATAGTGCATAAATTACATCCTTGATAGTAATGAGATCATACAGACTAGACAAAAGTGTCTGTGGGTTATACTACCCTTTAATATTTAATTTAAACTTCAACATACTGTAAATTCATAAATTTGTCATTTTCACTTTGTCCGTTATGTATATTTATCTACTCTGTTCGTTCTACCCATCCTGTCTACTTTATCTATTCTATCAACTCAATTCCCCCTATGCTTTCTTCGCTCAATTTGTTCCGATTCTTCTGTTTGTTCTATTCACTCTGTTTGCTCAGTCCAGTCAGTTTACTCAGTTTATTCTATGGAAAAATCTAAAAATTAAAAAACAAAAATTTGATCACTTCATATCACTACCCTTTTATAAGCCACTTTGTATTTTTTGTTTTCTTATACGTAAAAAAAGTGTCCAGTTACATAAAATTGAGTATTACCTTAAACGTTAGAGCAACGTCTCATTTGATATCACTTTTTCCTCTTGAAGTGCTCAGCTTGTTAGCGCTAGCATTTTCCTAGCGGTTTTCAACCGTCTAAGTACTAATTTGCTCTTAATAGTTTGGCCGTTCTTTTCCTAGGAAAATTTCCATCACAGTTCATACAAAATCATATACCTTACCATTTTAAAACTTGTTTTTTAAAAAGTTGACTGATGGCGTTAGTAGTATTATTACAAATAATAGTCTTATATCGCTATATATAATATCTCAGGTGTTGCAAAAAATACATGATATTGAAACGGGTAGTATTTAGTTGTGAAAAAGGAGGTAGCTGACCGCCGCACACTGCCAGTAGTTCAGAAAGTTCACTTTTAATAGCCATTGCACAGTAAATATGGAGTATTGGGTTTTTGCTGTCGAGCAGTTACTATTCAACGCTTTTTCCGTCGACAATTCAATGTTTCGCATGATAAGGCGATGGTTTGAATCATCTCGCACAAATGGATCAGTTACGAACAGAAATCAATTGGTTAACCCATATGTATCAAAATAATGTTAAGAGAGTGGGAAGGTTGGTTCTTCAGAATCTTTGGCGCTCCACTAGGCATCGTGCTTTAATTTCCATCGTTCGCTACAGCACATCTTACACGGCAATTTGAAATTTTATTCATGCAAAATTATGATTGTTCAAAGTTGCTTTAAGGTGAATTTTAAACTTTTCGTTTCATCTTAATGGAAAAGGACACAAATTATCCTTATAACAAAGCTGGGAAAATCACCTGGGGAAGTAGCATCCTACTGCATCATTAATCTGTTGTCACTAGCGCCGAAGTATTTGAAAAGTCCCTAATCAAATGATAAATTCAAACTGATTGGAGATCATCATTCGACTTCCAAGACGAAAACATTATAATCAACTACATCTACATATCCTCGAGTATAGAGAAGCCTGGACAACTAGCATGCCATGCACAGTGAAGTGACCTTAAATCTGTTAAATGCACAGGCTTTTGATACTACGACAAGCTGTTTAACATCTGCAGACGTGATTTTCAAACCAGTTAAAGGTAGGCAATAGAATATAGGCTTAAATTTAATCCTAAAAAGTGTGCTGCTATTAGCCCTACATGAAAATTAAGCGGCCGCATGTGATAACTTTCAGCTGCTTTCAATTGATTAGAAAAATGGGTAAAAAATGGCACATCAAGGCAAACGAAACAAAATCCGCCCATGTTACCTTTGCTCTCAAGACAGGCACATATCTACCTGCAACTTTAAACAACGTGCAGCTACCCTAATCAAAATATGTATTCTATCCATTTGTACGGAAAACTAACGTGAAAGAAACACCTTTTCACCAAGCGTAACTGGATTTCAAATTTACGAAGCTTCAGTGGCTAAATGGAAGGAAGTCAAAATCCACCCTACATCTCTTAATCTTTAAAGTAAAATTAAAACTTTGGGGTACAGCGAGCGCCTCAAGTTTAGAAATACTGTAGAGCTTCCAGTCAAAAACTATATGGTACATCACCAACGTCCCATGATACGATACGAAGAATGACTAAAACATTGGGCAGTGAATCTTCTGGACAACAGTGATACATTACACGACCTATTATTTTCTGAAATATTAGATTAAGTGTAATTAAAACGGAGTCTCTCACAGGAGGAATATCTCCACATGCCAACCAATTTACTTATTGTTTCTCTAAATATGTTGTAAATATGATGTAAATATGACTTCAGTAGTTAAAAAAGGTGATTTTGCCTAATGAAAATTGTTTTGTGAAAGAATGCTCGATATTATTGCTAATGATGATGTAATTGTGTGATGAAGAATATTTCAATTTGGTTGGTTATATCAATACGCAAAACTGTCGACCTTTGAGCAGCAGAAAACCCATGAGAATTGTACTAAGGACTTCTCCATAGTGCAAAAGTTACATTTGGTACGCCACTTTAAAAGTAGAGGTTGTTCGATCTTATTTATTTTAAGAAGAAGAGGCTACAGTAACAATGACTTCAGAGAGCTATATCAATATGTTACGCAATTTTTGCGTCCACAATTTTAACGTTTACGTCAATATCGAAAAAAAATGGTTCGATCAAGATAAAGCTGCATCCTACGCGTCAAGAACTTCTATGCCTTGTTTGACAAATGTTTCCCCAATACATAATTCCACGTTTTGACGTTGTCCTTTAACCCCCACGCCCACCAAATTTGTCTTTCTACGGTTTGTATCTTTGGAGTTACCTCAAATCGAAAGTCTATGTTCAAAATACTCGTACAGTCTACGAGGTGATAATTTCCATCCGCGAAAAAGTTGTAACTGTGCTGGAATATTAGTAAGTGCAATACATATTTGAAGAAAGACTTTGGATGTGTGCACAGTAAGAAGAACAACTATCAAAACTGCACTTATTACAGTCTCTTTTGTTGTTAATAAATGTTTTTGTATTGAAAATCAACGAAGCTACACTTATCTGAGGAACATGCGTACTTTTTGCGCCATCCCGTATATCTGACTGGATTTAATTAAAGATAATTTTATGATAAAAATTTTCATCTAGTGAAATCTTTAAGATAAAAGTCTAGAAATGAAACTGTGCAACAATAAGCTGATTTGTTGATTTCAATAAATTCTAGCAGCCGTTAGAAACACCAAAGCAGTTGAAAAATGTATTTTCAAGCAGTACGCGCTGGTTAAAAACCGGCGTCCTTCTGATGGTGAGTTATGACGGCGTGGTCTTTGTTAGCAGTCTAATGTTCAGCTTCGAAAGGTGCTACCAATGGGCGCCGTCTCGTCTGGACGTCTATAATTTCTCATTATGCACAGAATCAACAACCAGCAATCACTGATTGCACCTCGTTCTTGCTGAAAGCGAAATTACATACTTGCAAGGGCAGTTAATAAGCGCTCGCGGAATCCGTTCTGCCGAATGTGTACAATTCACTTATTATTAGTCGATTATAATGATTTGTAAATACTGTAATAATCTCGTTATGGTAGCGTTTAACCGGTCCGGGGCCGTGATTGGCATTAAAATGCCATCGCATCTATAGCAATCAGCATTTGCTTAATAATGTCGTGGGCAGGGCTCCGTATAGATTTATAATAATTAAAGTTTACAGATCGATAATAAATTCCCGGCCAGTGGCTCTAGAGCCGCAAGCGGGCCCGAGAACTGGGTACAAAAAAGTTTTATTCTGTTGGGCAAGCTCGCTACCAGCGTCCATAAATTTTGCGTATTCTGAAAGAACGAGAGGAGAGATTTATTTCCAGCCTGCTGGGAAACGTAGGGTAACCATGACAAAGTAACTTAGAAGAATATTAATTAATTACATAAAAATTATTAAATGATTAAAATTGATCCAATAATTGATTTGTGTACCTACAACCCCCTAGTCCAATCAAAAATTTAGTATTAACGAAAAGATGTAACTCGTATATCCTTAGCCATTTTCAAATCTTTTAAAAGAATTGCCGTAAAACTTTGAGACGGTTAATCAAAATGAAATCTTAATAAAAGTATCATTTAATCACATCTATCACGACGTGAGTTTTTTCTAGATTGTGGAGCCATTAAAAAATTTCAAAACCCATTTCACTCCTTTTGCTTTGTAAAAGATGCTTACGTTCGTTGTGTAATATATTATTATCAAGTTCTTCATGACAGAGGCCGTATGATCTTCCAAAATTTCGAGAAATCTTAAGGCGTAATTCGCGACAACACCTTTAAAGGGACTTCAAAGTGTAAGTGAGGTTAAAACAAATTTTAGAAGAACGAGAAGCAGTTGAAAACAAAGGTCTCAGAGCTTGAGAACCGTCGTAAGTGAGCAGAATATTCGCATTATAGTGAGAGTAATCGCTGATTAACGTTTGTTGAAATTAACTTTTGGACAAGATTAAACTCGTATAGCATCATAAAAGGCATAAAATTCAAATCCGAGGCATCATCCTGCTTCACACGACGCTGCTCAAACTTGACAACAAAATTGCTGATTTCTTCTAGACTACAGATTGTTTTAACACTAAAGAAAACACTATTGGCTGCTGTTACAACCTCTTCATTTTACAATGTTGGGAAAAATATATATCTAAGTGATTTCGGTTTGTATTTGATCCACCCTCGTACAAAAAGTGTGTAAAGTATCTGAATTAAAATTTAGAATCAAGCTACTCTACGAAAATGTATAGAGGGAAAGTATTACAAGAACGGCACTTCATTTCAAATAAAATTGGAATTTGTGATACAGAATGACAAATCTCGTAGAACAAATTGTTATTATTTTATAGCTCATTTTAATTTCAATGAAAGATTATATACTGGATTCGTTTGAAAAACGACTTTTAAATGGTAAGGCGTGTATAATCACCGCTCCAAGCCTTTGAAAGTATTTTAATTGATTTATGCGTGTGATAATTCGAGGCCGTACGGCCAATCTGATTTTATGTATGTATTTTATATTTTATTTAAAAAAATATGTTACTAATTGTGAAATAGTGAAAGGAACAGTGAAGCAGCGCAAAATTAATTCTACGCGAAAAACAAGGGATGTGCTGGTAGAAGCAAGCCTAAACTAGAGAAGGTTTTTTTTATTGGTAATATATATCAACAATTAATACAATATACAATAACATAATATATAATAAATATTTGTTTTGTAGACTGATTTGATAATAAAGAAGGAATAAGTCTATTGGCATTATCCTTTAACTGATTACCAAACTATCAAAATGGATTACCTCTTTTAGGAAAGAAAATTATTTGATTAGTTATATACCATAGTGCGTCTGCTATTTGTATTAAAACTTTGGATTAATACGTTTCGACAATTATTAAATTGAACATACATCAGGATTGGTATAATTATAGTCTTACAAAAGAGAATCTGGTTTTTTAAAGAAGGGCCTGTTTTCTTCCAAGCAGCCATAGCATCTTTATAGTTTGAAGTTCATTTCTCCTGTTTTCTTTATTTTATGGAGCTTTTTTGCTAAACCGCTATTTAGATGTAATTCATGGTAGCAAACTTCTGTAATGTGGCATTTCAACGTTACTGGGATGGACAAGTGAACATCTTAATCTTCTTAGCATAAATGACACATGTACACGTACTATTATTTACTTTAATTCTTCGCTTATTAAATCATTTTTGAAGTAGGTTATTGTGAAGGAGTAGTTAGACTTCATTTGCGACTAAAATTACTACATCGTCTGCAAATGTTCCAATTAAGGTATTTAAGGTTAATTAAACCATATTTTTATGCTTCTTCAATGTATTTGACTTGATATGATCGAGATGTTAAGCAAAATCTCAGCAATTGAAAGTATTAATGTGGTAAATAAATCTCTTTTCTTCGAAACTTTGTATATAACATGAAAATTCCATGGCATTGTTGAATGATCGAATAGCTGTCTAAAACCAAACTTATGATTTAACAGGCATTCTTCTATAATATTATTTTCTTTCATTATTTTTAATATTAACGCTTTTAAAAGTTTAAAGATACAATAGGTTAGCTTGAGGATAGAATTAAACAGTATTTTCAGATAGTCCCTTACCAGTAACTAAGTCATACCCTAAAGCCTTCCTCTTATTTCGTTCTCAATTTCTTTTACAGTAAAATCTGCAGTCCAGAGAGTTAAAAAGATGCATTTAAAAATTACTCAACTCTACCTCATTTGTATGGGGTTAAAGAATTTGGACAAAATAATGAGCAAACACTTCAATTTTTTAATATCAGATCTTATTATTGCGGTATTAATAAAATTTCAAGTAGAAAAAACGGCAGGTATAAAATAATATATAAGTGATTGGTGTGGCGGCCTTTTCGCTCTTGAACCGCTTGTAAATAGCGGCGGCATGCAGGGCGCTTTGATATCTGCCGCTACGTTTTGCCATCGCACACAAAACGGTATATGGGCTTTTGCTCAGCCGACAAGTCTGCATACGCCGTTGGCGGCACCCTTTTGATATGAAAGGTGCTGTCGAATTAAAATTTCCCGCAAAAGACCTACCGCTAAGCCAGGCGCGAAGCCCGGCGATATACGCACACCGCAGCGCGGCCAATTCGGTCGTGTTTTAACACCCCGCAATACGCACTCCGCAACGCGGCCAATTCGGTCGTGCTTAACAACCCGCATATACTCACACCGCATCGCGTCCAGTACGACCGCATTTAACATCCCGCAACATACACGAAGACAGCGCATCAAGGTGGACACCGTGAAACCATCGCCGACGAAGCCGAAGCCGAAGCCGATTCAGGTGAGCGATTTGGCTTTACTTTCGGTTGATATCGGTAGCCGCCCCCATCCGCTTTCGCGCTGGCCGTTTAAGGGACAATTTGGGCCTTACCGTTTTACGTTTCAAAACGGGCCGTACTTAGTTTCCCACACCGCACCACGAGGGCACGGCTATTTACACGCCTGTCTCTCCAGTGATAATAAAATTAACAACTGTGCTTTCTATTAATCATCCAATATTCTCTGTATCCAACAGAAATTAACATTAAAAGAATGCACAAAGGGCAAACAGTTAGTAAACGAGTATAACCAAATCACGGATAGGCATTCAAAACAGATTTGAAATGCCAATAGACAATGATATTAAACCAGATGCAAACATGCAAAATAATAACTATAATGAAATAGCAAGGAAACCAAAACTATACTAATATTCATATACAGTGTGACTAACTTTAAACTCTTTGTAGCTGAACTAAGTTTTTTTTATTGAAGATAATACCAGATTTAGTTATTTAATCGCCGATATAATAATTTTTGTAAAAAAAAAGAAATTTACTGGCTAGAATAAAGGTTGTAATGCTTAACTATAGATACGAAAAGATAACTTTAGTTATACCTACATTTTACCACAACAATATATTTATTGATTTATACTTTTTAATGTTGTACCATATGAAACAATCTTTTCAGAAAGGGACGTTACGTTTCTGGCAAGTTGTTTTTGTACCTTGAATATTTGTTTCAGCACAACGTACACATTTACTTTTTGTGTGATTCTTCACTGATGGTACAACTATTTTTCTTACATTTAACAATTAAAATATACCAAAAATATCAGAAAATAATTTTCTTGTTTTTACACTCTAAGTCTTTGAATATTATCCATGCCTTGACTACACGCTGAGACAAGTATAGAATACTTTTTCCATCTTCTGTCATGACTGTAGAGACTTATGGATTGATCAGCCTAACATTTTTTGTAGATTGTCAATTGACTCTTGGCCTGTCAGATTTGAGAAAATTATTCATTATCAGCCCCCTTAGATGTCTGCCAATTTACACATGACAGTCTTGTTTTAGTACATCTAAATATAGATGCGTTTTGTTGCATGCGAGCAGTTGACAAGTTGTTTTAAGAGTGATGATTTCGTCATGTAAAATTATTCAATAAAAAAAACGAGTTCTCTGATCAGAAATATTTTCTTGTTAATCTAAATTTCTAAATCCTCAAACTTATGTTCTCTCTTTGATGTTGAGATATTTCAAAATTTTCTTAGCAATCTTCATACACACCTCCGGCTTATAATGAGTCCAACTCAGCTCACAATTTTTCTCGTTATTTTAACACTGCTGCTATGGGCACCGGCAAAACATCCTACTGGTAAATGCATGTATCAAAAAATAGAAATTTAGTCTTTTAAGCAAGCAAAACCCAAGAATTACGATGCGCTACAATATTCCTTACGCTGTAAGGCATTCTTTGGGGTTTCGGTAACGTCAAATAACATATGTGTACTAATAGGGCTGAAAGAGTTAAAAGTATGCTAAATAACCTGGAGAGACTAACCGAAAATAAAACGTTTTATCGTAGAGCATTAATATTGATATTTATAGAAAGTTGATTGGCAATATTTAAGAGATAAAAATATAATTTACCACATCGAGGTTATAATAAAAGATCTTATCTGGCATCATATCAATTTACTGGTGTAACAGTTATTTAGTTACCACCAGTGTAATTTTAACGAAAGGGCATATAGAGGAACAGTAGCTTTTATTTGCAACATCCTCTCCTACTACGTGCAAAACCGAAACAATACGAACTGCTAATGTACAAATAAATATTTTCTCCAGGTTATTTACTATAACTGTTACTGTTATTGTTCCTGCGGCATATTATCATCAATCAATAGAAGACTTTCCCAATACTCCAGTTTTAAATTATTTTGAGAGAAATCTAACAATTACAATTATCCATAATAAATCTACTTGTTGGCCTACTAATTTTCAAAACATTCCAGATTTAATTTTTTCATAACTTTTGTAGCTTTTCTTATGATTTTTTAGCTGAAGAAGACATTGCAGTAATAAATAAATTGTTAACTACCTTCGAGCAATTAAACTAACTGGCTGGGAAAGCTTTCAAAGTTATATACAAGTTCATATCAATTTAAAATTTTAAATAAAGTATTCTCACTTATATAATGCGGTACACTACATGAAGCATTGAATACAAGAAGCTAGTTAGGGTTCTACCCTAAATAAAATGGCCTTTACAAATAACCTAAGAAAATTGAAATACGTCGCGATCTTGAAAACAAATCAATTGAGTCACCTTTACCTATCTTGGTCAATTTTCGTCCGACTCGTAGCATTCTACTGCCTCTGTTTTTGTTAAGAAATTATAGTATATGCTCATCACATCTAAAAATGTAACTTTTAGTTAAAAGTTTTTATGGTAAAATAAACGCTATAAATTTTACAGAGGTAAAAAAACGTGTTTTAAAACCGTTGTAAAAACAAATTTTACTACACACTTTGGAGTTGTAGTCTTTTGGTGGTAGCCATTTGAAAATTTGTTGAATGATGCTTTAGATTATAATGCAATGTAAAATTTTTACTAAGCACTGGAAAATAATAAAATAATTATTTTTGAGTATATAATAAAAGCATTTCAAAGCTTTATGTTGACTTTAAAATTATTTCTTAACGATATATAAGAATGTTAGTAAGGAAAAGCGTTGATAATGCAGCTCTAATAACCATAAGCTCAGGACGCAATATTAGATCGTATGGATAAAAGTTGATTCAAAAAATTCATTAGCAGTGACAATAGTTTTCACTTGTTGCCTCCATTGGGACGGTTTTCTCTAGTAGAGAGAGAAGCTTTACTTGAATCTGTAGAAGCAGCCGTAGCTATTCCTAGCATCACATGAGCTTAGACCATCTCATTAAATAGTAGTCACTTGCGTAAGCAGCAAAGTCGGGTTGCCTTCGTAATCCAAATAGATCAAAGTTAAATAAATGTTGAACTGTAGAACTTGTTGAAAACGTAAGAATTGTAAAGACAAAGTTATACATTGAGTCTGGTAAAATTAGGAAGTAGTAATGTACTTTAAACCGATTTTTGAAAGTTGAGGCCAACACTCCTGAGATTTATTGTCAACACCTTGGCAGGATTATGCTACCTTAAAATAACGATATGGTCAATCGAAGACATCTATTGCTACAGATGTATAAGACCAGACCTCATACGTCCTAAAAAAAACCCGGCATAAATTGAAGTAAGTCAAATTAATAGAACTATTTTTGCCTAGTCCCAATTTAGTATCATCGGCTTACCATCTATTCCAATGAATGGCTCGCATTTGACTTTTTGGCCGCTTTGCCAACTTTCAAATCATTGAACAAATGTGTCTTTATTTCTTTGATTTCTAACTACAATAATGGTATTAACGAGAGCTGCGACACAATGGTAAAAAAAGACTTTTACACCAGAATAAAACTGATATCAACTTGAGATTCAAATTTAAAGCGGCATATAAAATGTAATAAATATTTGCCTAACTGTCAAATTAAGAATAAAAAAACAACAACAACATTCAAACATGGACGAACTGAAACAACTAAATCCTTATGAATTCCAATTCAAAAGACGGAAAAATATTGGGTTATAAAATTGAACGTTAGATTTAAACTTCACGTCTTTTTCTTATTTTGCAATCGGCGACACTAGTATTTTGACAGCTCTCATTTAAGATTCAGATTAGTAAATAGGAAACGCAAAAAACAACAAATTACTATTGTTAAAAAGCATTGCAAATTTGATGAAAATTTTGCGGAAACATTACGAAAACACCGTGTGCTTTTTAGTCAAAATAGTACTCCAGATGAATCAACTGTCCGAATATTGATTAGAAAATTTGACTGAATAGATAATTGATGCAAAAGCTTGTAAGTAAAGTTAACGAGTTGCACATTAATGCGTAAAAAATTCAATTGACCTAAGAGCTTAAGCTTCCTGATTATTATCACCATAAGCAATTCGTCAATTGGTTTTTAAAGCATTATGAAGTGGATTTTCAGTTCGGTCAAAAATCATATTTAACGACGAGGGACATTTTCAATTGGAAGGGTTCGTAAATAAACAATTGTCGCATTTGGAATCGTAAAATACTTGAGTAATTTATGAAAAGTAAATACATTCCAACAAGTCACTGGTGGGTGCTGATTTTAGGCAGGTGATGTAATAGCCCCATACTACAAATATGTTGCTAAAATACTGTGACTATAAATGGCAATCCTTACTATTGCATAATAACAAAGTTTTCTTTGGAAACTACCGACTAGGCAATATGGATCTGGAAGAAATGTGCTAGAAAGCTGGAGCAACAATCAATTTACTGCACCAACAATATCCTGGTTGCGTAATTTCACAAAAGGGTTATCAAAATTTTGTAATTTAACAACGTGCTATTTCTTTTTGAGGAGTTACCTAAAATCTAAGTTCTACGCCAGTAATTTACAAATAACTGATGACCTCAAGACCGAAATCCGACTTTTCTTGATTTAAATTGATCAGAAGATCTGAGAAATTGTAATCGAAAAGAATCAAAACTTCCAACCAAAATCGCCCTTTTTCAGATGTAATTTTCCATATTTAATTAGGCATTTTATATTGTAATAGTCAATAAAAATGCAACCATAAGATTAATTCGAAAATCATTTTACTTAAAATTTGTCAGGCGTTCAATTTAGGCTACGCCTTAGTCTGAACTACATACGACAGTAACCAATAAAAGTAACAATCTTGCACCATTTGTAACGCTTTTCAACGCGTTCAATGACAGGGACACATGTTAAATGGAAGCCAGATTGCAAAATAATTTTGTTACAAAAGCATTTAAAATAGCACAAACAAAATTAAAAACCATACTTTTTATAGAAGCATTAAAAACATTTAGAATATTGGAAACTGCCATTGTTTGCCAATTTTATCCAGAGACAGATACGTTTAAAAAATTTTACCAGGAAACTAACAATTTCTACCTTGAAAAGTGTATCTGATATCACATGCTTTCTCGGATATATTTATTTGATATCGCAATATATCTATGATACCCATTCATTTTACTAAAAGCAACCCCTAGCATCGTCCAACGTGGTCTCTTTTCTCCGAAAATATCGATAATCCATTAAAATTATGTACAGATATAAAAAATATTGTCTAAATAAAAAAAATTATTAATTGTTAAAATAGGTAAAAACCGTCTGGGTATATAAACATGCCCTAATTTCATTAGCTAAGAAAAAAAGTAAAAAAATGAGGTGAAACATTATTGTTCTGTGACAAGAATTTCATCATAATTATTCATATCTTATATATAATCCATACATTGCTCTATTTTAGTCTTTATGACGTAATTTAAATATTTATGAACGTTTACCAATTTTATTCTTTTATGTCTAAGCACCCCAATTCTGTCACGTAATATAAATTCCAACGGATACGTTTGAATATAATGTTCAATGCTTTTTATTGGATAGTCCTGTAAGTGTTACACATTACATGTAACACTACTGTATTTAAGAGAGTGCTTATTTGCAAATCTATTTAAGAGGAGAAAGTAATGAGTAAATATGACAATGCATGCAATATGAGCTTGGGGGAAACCCATGTCTTATATGATATATACCAAGGCACATCAACAAATAAACAGAGCGATTAGAGGTAAAATCGTTACAGAATTTTAGTAATGGATAGTTTGCTGTAGCCTCACAGTTGACTTGATAGAGAAGCATCTTGTCGTTTAATAAGAGCTAGGTGAGCCGACTATCAGCCAATGCATTTGTTTAAGTTTTAGCTCAAAATGTTTACGCTTAGCTTTTATGTGGGGTGTCCAAGTCAGTTTCTGTTCTAGGTGAGGTCCCAGATATTCAACCTTTGACTTTACTAGGATAGAGGTTTGTAAATGTGATCTGAGCAGATTTACCAACATTTGTGCTAATTTTCTACTTACCAAACCATTCTTGGAGAATGTTAAGATAATGTTGGATATTTTCAGATGCTAGTTTTGGACTACTACGGATAAACAACACATCGTATCGTCGGTGAATGTTACAATTTTGGTTTTATCTGTTACTAAGATATCTGCCTTGGGGCACTTAGGTATGATTTTAATATAAGATATATTAGCCCGAAGAACATTTTATTATTTTACATAACAAATTATTGTGCCGGACCTTGTCAAACGCCTATGTGATGTTTAAGAAAGCCGATGTGCAATATTTTGGTGTTTTTTGAGTCTCCAATAATTTACCGATAATTCTATGTCTTTCTGTATTGTTAAATGGTTCTTGCAGAAACCAAATTAATATAAAGGTATTATATGGCTTAAGTCGATCCAGTGTTCAATTCTGCGCGGAAATGGCATTTCGAAGATTTTTGACAAAATTGGAAAGAGGCTTATTGGCCTATAAAATGATGTTTCTGTAGGTGACTTACAGGGGTAGATCTTATTATAATTTGGAAAAATTTCTACTATCATGAAAAATAGCATAAATGTAGCATTTTATTATAAATGGTAATGAGAAGTACCTGGGTTTTTCTAGGTAGGTAGCATAAGAGTTGTTCAACCATGAGATCGTAAGTAAAGAGATTTGTGTACAGTATTTCTTGTCTTATTTTGGCAGTGGAGATTGGTCTCGGTGATAGAGAAAGTTGACAGAGTGCATTTAGAAGATCGGTTACATCTTTGTCATTTGTTATCGTTTGGGCAAGATGTTCAGTAGAGACATTGCTCTCTCGATATCTTAATCGATGATATTAGAATATTTAGTCATTTGAACATTTCGTAGCTCTTCATATTGAGTGATTATCTATCGATAAGCATGTGAAGGTTTCATTTCTTACGTCAGCTGAGGACGCGCTCAATTGATGAATGAGTCTGTTATAACACGTCCTATCCGGTCTATTACAAGTTCTTTGGCATACTTTACGTTTTCGTCTCTTTTATTTTGTGAGGTCTTTGACGTGACGTGGGATATTTAGAGTTGTAGATGTTATACTACTTCTAGTCAGTAAATGAGTGAGTTTATTGAGACTTTTTAGACAGTTAAAATTACTTTACAATTATTTTTATGGCATCTAAGATAGATGTAAGCACAAAATATAAAAGAAAACAAACGCAGATACAAAAAGAACGTAACGTAAGTGAAGCTACTAAAAATATTCATAATATCCATGGAAATTATGTTTTAAGGCATTGTGTGTGTCGAAAATGACGTAAAAAGTTAAGAAACAATAACTTTAATTTGAAAAACAACAGTTTACGATTTCGAAAAATAGTCAGATACAAGTCATGTGACCATTCCAGAAGATTTGAAATAATTGAAAAGTTGTAAAATTAAAAAATGGATACGCATGACCTATTTTGGCAGTACAGCAACATTGCATTCTCGTAACCTTTGAGGCTTTATTACTGAAATAAATTATTACCGTGAATAAAAAATAGATACAATATAAAAATATGTGGCAGCACTAACAGCTGAGCTCTGTGGATGAAGCGATAACTCACCCTAAAAGATTTTTAAGGTTTAGCTCGTTTTGAGCATTGGTCAATTATCAAAACAACGTTTGTCTACTGTACAGGTTGCATCACCTCATAAAAAATTAGCGAAAGAAAATGACCCAAATTTTGATCCATCAGATTTCAATGTAATTAAATGGCAAAAGCTTTATAATAAGGCAGTGAAAAGAAACAATTTTTTTAATTCCAAAAATGGTTGAAGGACTAATCAAAATTTATTAAAGAATTATAAAAATACAAATATACAAATTTGATCTTCTATATAATCTTCTGATTTAGAAGCACTAGTTTCTTGATACTACTATTAGTAAATGGATGGGATTGTGGACAACTACATTGCCATTAAGTTTCTGTCCTCTAAGTGGGCGAAGTAAAATACATTGATAGTGCAATAAGTTCGAACTGTAGATAGGATATTTCAGTGTAGTCCAGAACTATCTTCCATTTTTAGTAAATTTCAGCTGCTGTATGGAGCTGGGCGTTATTGGAACATTTTTCGAAATTTAAGATCGTCATTAGTGGTTCCCTAAGCACAGTACGGACAATCATTTTCCAGTGCAAAATCTATTCTCTCCAAACACACATCAATACTCAAACCTCGTGCAGAATTGTAGTACAAAATATGCTTGTTATTTCATTTCTGGCCAAAGTGAGCTTATGAGCTGTTTCAGTAGCAAAATTCAAGAGCTAATATGTAATTGCGTTATTCTTATAACACATATTTTTATTTTTTTAAAAAGTACCAATAAGATTGTCGGGTATATACTGTCTTTATTTTAGTATATTTGTGCCACAATAAATTATCGAATGCAATGTTTGTTAGCACACACGTACGGTGCCAAATAGCACGGCCTCGGGCCTTACTGCTGCTGCTTTTGCGTAAAATGGTGTGGGCCGGAAATTTTCAGCAACACAAACGCTCTTTTGCTTTGGATGCTTCTATTCGTTTGGTTTTATAATCATCTACATTCAGAAAGTCCAAGCACATTCAATTATTATGAACGTAATGAATTAATGTTCCTAAACTCTAAACTACGCTTTCACTCAGTATTGTGAAAATCCAGTTCGATAACGCCAAAATTATTTATTGCACATCATTCAACCCACACCCTTGAAATTCTTAATAACTTTTCATATTGTAGACACATTTGTCGATCGAAAATTCCGTATTTCCGCATCACTTTTCCCACATTTCTAACAAGTTTTAAAATAGTATAATGCTACTTCTTCATATAGCTTTCGATAACGATTAATCGTAACAAAGGTAAAGGACAGATATTAATGTCGTCAACTCAACGATATATAAATGGCGCCAAATTTAAATTCGCCGCACTTATCGAAATATTTTTTATGTATAAAAAAGGTACTGTTACAATTGTCTCTTTAAATTCTTTTTACTTTTCTTAGTATTTCATGAACTTTTAAATTCCCTTACTGACTTAATTTTTATTACATAAGAAATTATTATATTACAAGTAATTTGACGACAAATAATTAAATAAGTCGATTGTAACTATAAGAAAACCAAAAATGAAAACTTAACAATCAAATACACAGACTGATTCCATTCACCTGTGTAAAATTAATAGACTCAAGTGAAAAGAAAACCCATACAAAACGTTCAGCCAATCTAATAGCCACAGCCGCTAAGTGAGAATTTTATTAACTTTAGAATACCCTTACCATTTTCACCTACGAGATCCTCCAACGATTATTACAGATTAGAAATTCACTTTGATGGGAAACACAAGAAGTAGCTCTCTCAACAGGAGATGCGTTAAACCAGTTCTCTAGTAGAGAATACAGAATCTTGCCACCATACAAATACATGGCCTGGGAAGAATACCTAAAGCCACGCGTTTCGGTGCAGCCGTCAAACTTTCTCTTATTAACGAATGTGTGGACACTAACTCTATAACGGCATGAAAACAGTTGGCACTGCTCTCCTATATCTCATTCAATATTGATAAAAGTATGCCATGATTATTAAAATTAAAGAAAATATCAAGAATTTCAACTACCATCAATACATGAACCAGGAGAAATAAATTACTTTTCAGTAGAATCAAGCAAAAATCGTCAATTTCGACATTCGTAAAACAAAAAATGAAAACAACACTTTACAACCTTATGACACCGACACATTACAAGCGCTATAGAAAAAATATAATATTACCAATAGTTCTATTTCTCTACCATGCAAGAAAACCTTTTAACAAGGAAGCTGTTAGAAGGGGATATAGATCTGTACCAGGAGTTGATGGAATGAGACCACAGTATCTAAAATATCTGATCTACAAGTCTACAGGCAATGGTTGTAATATAGTATGCACATCAATAACAAAACCAAGTTTTTCATGACTGGAAATTCGAATACCGAGGTGTCACTAACCTGTTTTGATGCATCTTTGTATGTGCTTTTGGACACTTATCCAAAAAAGCTGTACCTTACTTAACTTGAATTTGTAATGGCTGTATGAGGCTAGGATATTTTCCACTACCTTGGCGAACTGCGCACGTACTACCAATTTACAAAATTGAAAAAGACAAGCACAACCCTGATAGCTACCGACCTATTAGCTTATTATCTACCTTAGCCAAACTCCTGGAAAAGGTTATACTCACTCGCCTGCAGGACTTTATACTCGAAAACGAAATCATTCCGCCTCACCAGTTTGGGTTTAGACGGTCGCACTAAACAGCTCACCAACTTATTAGATTAACAGAAGTAATTGAGAAGGGGTTTGAAGAAAACAAGTACACCGCAGCAATCTTCCTAGATTCGGAAACAACCTTTGATAAAGTCTGGCTTGAAGGACTCTTGTACAAAATGATAAAGCTACGCATCCCAACTTATATAATAAAAATTATAAACTCCTTTCTGAACAACAGAACGTTCAGAGTAAGAATCAACGCAGTCCCTCAGGGTAACGTTTTGGGGCCAACCTTATTTAATCTTTATGTACATGACTTACCCACAGTAAACAATTCAACGCTAGCTATGTTTGCCGACGATACGGCGATTCTAACTCAGGGCACTACAATTGAAACAACAACAGAACGACTACAAAACG
Source organism: Sinelater perroti (assembly GCA_036346155.1). Taxonomy (NCBI): domain Eukaryota; kingdom Metazoa; phylum Arthropoda; class Insecta; order Coleoptera; family Elateridae; genus Sinelater; species Sinelater perroti. Next base: position 15,653,547 of record JARFIY010000254.1, on the reverse strand, counting down.
CAGTAAACGTAACGTGTGACTGGTATCGAAAGTGGAAAGTAAAAATCAATCCTACCAAATCGCAAGCAAAGATGTTTACACTTAAACGTTACCCCCATCTCCCAACAATCAGACTAAACAACGTTGATGTACTATGAAACCCAAAAGATGCTGCAATAAAGTACCTAGGAGTCCACTTACATACAAAACTCAACTGAGGATATCACCTAAATAAAAAAATTAATGAGTGCCACACAAGACTCATTCTATTGTACCCTTTGATCAACCGAAAATCGCATCTTAGATCTGAATGCTCATTATTAATTATTTATAAGGCGATTCTTCGGCCTATATTAACTTATGCATGCCCAGTTTGGAGTAACCTAACCAAATCCTCATTGAAGAAACTTCAAACCATGCAGAACAAAGTGCTACGTCTTGCAATTAACTGCTCTTGGTTCATACGCAACAGCCAAATCCACAAAGAGTTAAGTGTTCCACTAATTACAGACTACATTCACAAATTAACTAGCAACTTCTTTAAAAAATTAGTGATGTGCTGAAGTGCAACTAAATTAAACCTCGGTCAAAAGAACATACACTCAAGGATTAAGCGTAAGCTACCACAAGACCTGCTATAGATTAACTAACCCTAAGTAATATTATAAACCAAATGTTGTAAGTCAGAGGTCTGAATATCCTCACTTAATCCACTCTCAAAAATTAATGTACTCCTAGTTATAAGTTGTTTTTGTACCAAAGCCGTGTATTGCATTTTGTTTGCAGAGACAGCTAATCTATAATAATAGCAAAAAGGTATTGGACAAATTAATGGAAACACCGTTAGACTTTACCACGTAATACAATTTGAATTTCAGAAGGAATAGACCGATACAAGTTCTGAATAGTGGTGAGTGGAATTTGAAGCCATTTCTCATGCAGCACAGTCTCCAGCTCAGATAGAGACGAATAAGGTGGAAATCGACACCGAACCCTGTTTTCAAAAACAGCCCATAGAGGCTTGATAATATTTAAGCTTGAGGACTGGACGGGCTAGGGGAGATGTTGAACCTCATCAGCTTGCTCTTAAAAAAACTCTTAACAGGACCAGAGCTGTAAATGAGGTCATTATTATTATGGAGTGTGGCATTTCTGTCTGAAAATAAAGTTTGCGCCATTTGGTGGACTTGATTACCCAAGAGTTCTCTACGGATTACTGCTGTGACCCGACCGTATAATGTGACAAGAGGGCTGCCGAGTACCATGATATTAGCGCCCCTAACCATAATATAGCCGCCACCATGTTTGAGACTCGAGAGAAGACAGTCCATATCGTATGCTTCAAAGTGTGTTCACCAAACACGCGTTTAGTGGTGGGGAAGAGGCTAAAAGGGTGACTTGTCCTACCAAACGACACGTTGTGAGACCTCCAAAGTCCAGTTTTTATGGACATTACAGCATGCACGTCGCCTTTGAGCATTTGTGTCTGCTATTAGGGGCTTGGCAATAGCAAGACGCCCGTGGATACCCATTCTGCGCAGTTCCGCCTCACTGTTTTGAATGACACTTTCTCGGTCGTTATTTTGTTCTGCGACGTCACAATACGCTTCAAAGCCCGGCGGTCCTTGTCCTACGGCTTTGTCTTTCGGCTATTATGCTTTGCTGCCCCTATTTTACCGTAAACTGGGTATGTGGCCATGATTTTCAAGACCATGCCTTGTGTTACACTGCATAACGTTTCTGTTTTGCTCACAGATGCTCCAGTTAGACAGGCGCCAATAATTAGAACTCTTTGAAATCCCTTCAGATTCGATATACTGGGCACTCACCATATCTGCACAACGTCTACAACCACACTGCCTTACTCTACTATTAGTGCACAATCCATACTACCTGTAATAAAAAAGAGACGGTTGATTTACGTAGTTCCCAGTGTTTTTTTTACTGGTTAAACATTTCTCCTGACTATTATTTTCTATTTCTCTTCAATTTTCCATATATTGCAGATAAACAATAATATCACTTGCAATTTTTCTTATGAAATGCTTAATTTTAACTCTACATTGCTTTTAAAATCTTAATCATAACAATCCACCTCAATATATTATGTTGCATTATCCTATAAAATTGTTTTTCAGAAACAGTTCTGCTGTGAATCACAATTGATTTGGGAAGACGCGTCAGAGAAAACCACAAAACTTTAGTTTGGACCACAATAAACTGCTCCTGCTTTTTGTTGTTGGTTAATTTATTTAATTTCTGCAAACTTGAGAACGCAACTGCTGCTGGCTTAGAGCAACTTGCATTTGAAGTGCGTGGCTCCACAATCGAAAAATCGCAATTTGTCCCTTGGAGGTTATCAAAAAAGCAATTAAATTTGTAATTTATAGGGCGTAAAAAAGTTCGGCTGTAAATCATTGTTTATATTTGCAATCTTATTACATTTTATTAACCTATAAAGCATTGATATTAGCTGCAGCTAATTATTAGGTCCATTGCTAGGTGATGTCAAAAATATGATTGGTGGTTAAACTAATTGTGCACTGATTGGCAGCGGCAATATAGTCGAACGTGCATTATTAAGGCTTAGAACAATAGCAGCACCTGTGGAAATGGAAAATTGTTGTCCGTTATAAGAGTTTTTTGCAATTAATTCTGTTAAGTAGAAGTCCAAACAGGGATTTCTATTGTAGGCCATGCTCGCTTCAGATATTTGAAGATTCGACAATATTTGACGCATAAAGCTGTTGATTACCTACCACACGATACTATCTTTGTGGTTAAAGATATCACCCCATTTGTCCTTATTTTGCATTTTTGTAACATTCTTATTGGCTTAAATGTCGGCTGCAAGCTTACTTACATTGCAGCGCAGCTAATTGAAAACCATAATATTGCTGCACGAACCATTAAATATGTGATTGTGTGCTATCCGGCTTATCTGCAAGTTGAAGGTTGACGAGGCTATCTCGCAGGATAATTGTGTCATTAACATATTTGACAGTATCGCTCCGGCATTACCATTCGATTAAATTGTTTCTTTTATGTTTAAAGATAAATTGAAATAGACAGGCACTCGTGTTGAACATTGCCGTCATTTGTTACCTTCTGCATACAAATGTGCTAATGCCTGCAGTAACTTATCTTCTTAGAGAGTTAATTCTAACAGCAATTACCATTATGAAATAGAAACGTATGTTTTATAGTAATTATACTCGGCAGATAATGGGAATTTTTGCCTTGGAGGGATTGTTTTATTTATGATTGTTGCGTACTACAGTCACGTTCAAAAGTATTAGATGCCCTATTTAAATCAAAATATTTTAAAGGAACTTTGTGGTGAGAGAGCATGATACTATATAACTAATACAAAAATTATTTCTTATTTAAAAGATCAGCATCTTGTTGACACGCCCTTCGTCTTTATAACTGCAGAAATACTTTTTGGTCTACTAACCAAAAGCTTCTTGCATAGTTTATCAATTGTATGTGTTGTTCTTGATAAAGAGCATTTTTAAGTGTATTTTTCGAGGTAATCAGCTGATGCAGTAGTTTTCTCTTTAAGGGAGTTCTAAAATGTGCAAGTTAGTCTAAATTGGTCGTGGTCGCAGGAAGCATTGTCTTGTTGGAATTTAACGCCACGGATATTGGTGTCAAAAAATTATTGGAAAGTTATTCCGAAAGTCCTTTCTAATACTTCAACATGTTTTGTACTATTTATTCGGCCTTGTAGACATAGATTTTCCCGGCTCTACTACAATAGTATTGCTGTAGTGCTTTACTGTTGGCACCACGCAATCGGAGTTGTAATTCTTGGCAACCTGTTGTCTATCAAATGATCCACCAGCACCTACCAATAAAGAAAAAATAATGTACAACCCCACTGGAGACTTTTAAAAGCCACCCCCATTTTTCTTGATTTGGGTCAAACAATGAACGAATGGTGTCTTGATAGACTGCATTTCATTAATTATTGACACGCTCCAATAATTTAGCCAGATTTCTTGCGAAGTCACAGGTACCTTTGGCGTAATGGTATTCTAGACATTTTCGATTGGTGAAAAGTTGCGTGAAGAGTTTCCACTCTGTTTTGTCGAAGAAAGTTTAATGTTACGGACCACATGTGGTCGAGCATTATCTTGTTGAAAGAGTGTTTGGAACACCTTCTAAAAAAATAAAATAAAACGGGTTGTAAGACCGCGTTTGACTGATATTGTTGCCTCTTACTTTGATTAGAGATGACTTGTTATTATAACTGATAGTTAATATTCATAGTTGGCGTTGTACGCTTCGTACAATACAGTCTTCGTGCTCCCTTTCTCCGCGTCTACGGTATATTAATATCCGTCCATTGTTTCAATTGGCACAAAATCTATATTAATTTAAAAAAAAAACTATACTTTTTCGTTCCTTTTTGTTACCTTTGTCGCGGGTGCGGAAAAGTCAGTGGTAGTCTACTGTAGCTTCATTGTGAGTAATCGATGTAGAACAAAGCAGGTAAACAACTGGCGCCATATAAAGGTCCAGCATTGTTATACTACGGCTAGTAATCTCAACGTTTTAAAGATGACATTTCCCCCGGTTGGTTATCCTGCGCACGGGTCCAAGCCATCTTTGCGGACCACTAGTTCACATTCGCACTACAACACTGCTATAATTCTTCGGCCTGTTTCTGGTAAAGTCTTCTTTCAAATTCGATAAATGGTTGATAATGTATCCTTTTGATCACGATGCATTCCTTACATCATGTATGTTACACGTGCTAAATCTAAATGGCCGAGAACAATTTTATGTTTATTTTACACGTGATAGCAGCTCTTCCCTCAAGCTTCATATCTAAGAAACGATATAAGCAAATATGGAACAGACATAAACATGTAATTTTTAAACTAATTGTTTCTGATTGTTTTTGATCAGTTACTTTCCGTGTAATATTAGTATTTTTGACCCACTATAATTAAGACTTTATTTTTGCCCAACAGCCACAACTTTGAGTATATAAAGTCGACACACTAAAACGTACACGTTATTTAGACCAACTGTCAGTAGGAATTTTCCCCAAACATATAATTGTGGTACAGCAAAATTGTGAAGTGAACACTGTGGAATGTTTCTGACGGAAGCTAAACTGATGGTATGGTATTCAGTTTTCTGGGAGCAAGTTTAAATTTAGTCTACGAAGCACCAGTCTTTTAGATAATTTTGAGATTACTGACAGCAAACTTATGGTTTTGTAAAAGTATTATGATTTATAGAGTTTTAAGACATTTTGGCCAGTTGCCACCATGTTGCAGTATAGCTAGATATATGATTAGCATCACTGTCCCTTTTCTGGGTAATTTCTTCATCATTTTAACCGTTACAAGTTCAATTTCAGGTGACATTCTTGGATTTAGAAACTTAATTTCTTCCGCGAGTTCTTTTGGTGATTAGGTTTTAATAGGCGTATGTATTGTAGGTGAAATAGAGACTTTGTTTTATTTCTTGATCTGTTTCATTGTATAGTGGTTGAAATGCGGAAACTAAGTGTTCTGCAAATAGGTTAGCTTTCTCTATTTCATTAATGTTTTTTTCTTATTGGTGATGCAGAAGTTTTAGCTTTTCTTTAAACTGGTTTCCAAATAGCGTTATCGGTTCTAGTTAATTTTGTTAATTACTTCTTTGAGCTCAAAGGTTTTAGATATTCGATTCAGGTCACGGTTTACCTGTTATAGATGAAAACATGAAGTAATTTGACAGTTTGTGCCATTTTTCGGTGTTTCATGCATGTGGCTAATTCTTGGTTAGTAGGTGCATGCACAACTTTAATTGATGTTTTTATTAGTTTGGTTATAAATCTGCTGTCAGCTGCTGTATGAGTACGCTGCTATTTTGATCTAGCACGTTTTTGTTCTGCTATTGTTTTTTTAATTTCCTGATTAATTTTCTTGGATAAAGTACTGGTATAGACTATTGTGCTTGGAAATGTTTCTTTGTGAGTAATTTAATATTAATCCTCATCATGCAGCCTACCAATCTATGCCTCACCTGAAGGCACAAACCAAAATTATAAATCTTCCATTATATATAAATAAACAATTCTGGGCAAAAGAAAAGCCCGAGCATGATGGCATCGAAGTCATGCTCCAGCCGATAAAACGGAATACAATCAGCCCACCAACAAACTTAATTCCAAATTAACGGAAGCGCACCACAGACTATTTGAAGAATACATTTCTAATCTCAATCGCCACGACAACTCAATATGGCGACCCAACAAAGCTACACATACATCACTTCAGCCAAATCCCCTACTTTGTAAATTCAACCCCACGTCTGGCCCATAGACACAAAGCAATAAATAAAAAGGTGATCTTTTTGCCTATTGGCTCACTGAAGTGTTTACACTTAATGATGACCTACCACATTAAGAAATCCAATCAGCTCTTTTACCCCTAAAGAACTCAAATAGGAAATTATTCTCTTAAATATCAGAAAATCACCCCACCCGATAACATTACACCAAAAGTGTTGAAAGAGCTCTCAAGAAAAGATGTGAGCATCACAAACATGCATCTTTAATGTCGTTTTACGACTACAGTTCTGGCCTCAACAGCTAAAGTTCTTTTTCTTCTCACACATCTCGTGTAGTACTATAAGCCATGTTGGCGTACTCCGGGCGGGTGGCTAGTCTAATCCGTTAGAAGGAGAATATATTTTACGGCTGTCAAAAATGTTTGTATGATGTCCGGAGAGCACTTGAGCACTTGTTGCTAGTGTGACAGAACGAGGCTTTTACTTTGTAGCTGTCGTGTTCTCAACAGCTAATGTTCGCGGAGATAATTATAATTTCCAAGTCTGGTAAAGATTGTAACGACCCACAAGTGTACTATCAAACATCTCTATATTACTAGAAAAGCTCATTATCTACATATTTAGACCGCCACCACCCTCTACGACTCAACAGTGCCACCGTATCGTCTACGAAATAAATACTTCACTAGAAAGCAAAAAAAAATACTGTACCTCGGTGTTTCTAGATGTAGGTCAAACTTTCGACAATGTATGGCACGGTGGCCTCCTCTACAAGATCTTTCTGTCATCATACTTCAATTTTTTTAAGTCCTATTTAAGCGATCATCAATTTTAAACTAAAATAAATGGTGAAACTTCAGATTTCTTTCCAATAAAATTTATAGTACTACAAGAAAGTGTATTGGCCCCATACTTTATCTCTTGAACACCGCAGGTATACCTACTGTACCAACAACTCTAATCGGAACCTTCACTGAAGGTAGAGCGATTCTTGCTAGCCATGAAAATCCTGGAATTGCATCTTCATGCCTACAAGATCATCTGAATGTTTTACAAGACCAGTTTATTAAATAAAAGGTTAATGACTAAATCAACGCACTATCTATAAATAATGCCGTCACCCCACAAGTTTCTTCAGTTCGCTATTTAGGACTACATCTTGATAACTAACTCACCGGGAAGAACCACATCATAAAGAAGGGGAAGCTAGTTGACTTGAAATTTAAAAGTTATACTGGCTACTTGGTCGAAAGCTGCATTTGCCACTCTCTTATGCAAACTATAATAATTCCCATTTGGACATATGGCATCGAATTATGGGGTTATGCTGGCAAATCTACTACATCCATTCTTCAAGCAGCTTAGTTCAAAATTCTTTGTAAACTAGTAAATGCGCCATGGTATGTCTTCAATCAAACGATCTATACCAACCTCGGCATTCTATTCATTTTCAAGGTCATCCAAGATCCCAGTAACAAACATCATGACCGGGTTGCAGTCCACAGCAACTTTCTCTCACAACCACTTCTACACTATATAGACAACAAAGATTGAAAAGATATTGACCAATCTACTTCAGGTGAATAGTACGAGAACTCTTCGCTGGATCAGTCCTCCTCGAACCTTAAAAGGATATTTATTATTAAGGTCTTGTGTTAGCTCATTAAAATGTTTATATTATGATTGTTAATTTCTGGAAATAAAAAATAAATGCTTCTATAGTATAGAGTCGGAGTTTTAGGTCTATGCTGTCATCTAATATACTGCAAGTGCATCCCAATTTGTTCGAGTATTGTGTAGTCTAGGTGAGGATTTTTTTGTATATTATAGATGTTTCAACTGTTGCTATCCTTGAAGAGTGGTCAATGCGGAGTTAATTTCATTTTTAACATAAAAATCTAACAAATCAGAAACTTTTCGTTAATCAGTCATTAGATTGGTTTTCCTGTTGATAGGAAGGAATATCTATCGTCTTCGAATGTTGTTAACCTTTACCTTTGGTTGTTACTAGACGTGAGCCCCACCTGGTGTGTTTGCTGTTGTAATCACTACTAGCCAGTAATTTATTGCTTAATGTTGAAAATCATAGATAATAGGCGGCTGCAATTGTCAGCTTATACGTTAAAGTTGCTACTTTTATTGCAGTGAATTGTAGGTTTTTTTGGCATTTTGGTAATTGATAGTGGTAGATTGTACATAATAATAACTGCTGTACCGCCATGCGCAATACCACCAGGGTGGTTTGTATTGTATGTCACTTTGGTATTTTAGCGTTGTTAAGTACCATGCCGTTATGTTGAATCAATTGATTGAACATGACTTTAAATTGATTAAGAAATTGAAATGGTATGTCGTTTAATGGTTCTTATGTATTAGCATTATTTGGTAGATTATTGACTACATCAGCATATTTTCTATTTTGATTTTGATGACTGCTCAAATAGACTTGGTCTGTAATTGTCATTATTTGAGGTTGTTGGGTTTATGGCACTAGTCTTTTTTGTATGATTTCTCTGAATTAGTTTGTGATAATATTCGCATCTTTTACAATTGGTTGGATAGTTCCCTCCGCAGTTTCTTGGACACACGTATGGTCTATGATAATAAGACTTGGAATAGTTGACATCTCATAGACTGCACAATATCGTTTTTGGTTTTTGTAAGGAGGTTCAATCTTGATGTTCCCATTTGGTAGTCTTTCTATGTTATATACTTTCTCGTTATTGTTTGTCGGCTCGAGATCAACGAAAAAGAGGTTTAAAAGTTCCGTTGCAGTTCTGTGCGTAACATTTGCAAAGCTTCTGATCTTGTGTCCTAAGTTTGACAATTCAGCTGCTATATTTGCACTTGGTATAGAGCTATCCAAATGTATAATAACCACTTTGTAAGCTCGATCCTCTTTCGGCCGATCGTTGTAATAAATAATATTTTTTTCTTTCAATTATGTAATTAATTTTTGGAAATATTCTCTAATACTACAATTAATTTTGATGATGTTAATAGCTAAGCTGTTCATTTGTTAGACAGTTTCTTAGTTGCTCTACCATTTTTGCATAGTCTGTAACTCAATATATGTATATAGGGGTAGTTTCATGATTATTTACAAATCATGTAGTGTTCTTTCGTTTTCTACTCTTTAGTTGTTGCCATGGAATATTGTTAGTTTTCTGTGTATCATCTAGTTCATCTTCACTGGTCGTTGATATTCTTATAATTTGTTGGGCAATATCCCAGCTGTGGTGAATTGGTGGACGTAGAAAGCAGTAATTGATACTGCGCTTGCTGCATAGATGATTGAGGAATCGCTTTATATGCTGATTGGTGAGGTACCATACCATTATAGCTCGTTTGTTGCGGTTGTATGGTTGGTCGAGCATTTATTGCATATACAATTTTGTTGTTGTAGGTTCATTGTTTTTATAATCTCTTAATCACTTAAAGTTATTGTTTTGTATATCTTGTCAGTTGTACACTTTTATTATCAAAATTTCGCACCGCCTTAAATGAGCATCAGCAGATGTTTACGTTATAGTTAAATTAAATTAAATACCTTGTTAAGTAAATAAGTAAATAAATGAATGAAAGTATTGATTAAATGGCCTCGCATATATCACACGCGATAATGATAGCACTTGAACTTTATAGCGATCGGAGCGGTGATCCCGAACTTCTTTACTCTACGTAAGCCAAATGGGAACTGTTGAATATTTAAGTTTATGTATGAGATATATTATAAATAAATAATTATGCATAAATGGCATAAATTAAGAAATAATTATTAAATCTGGGGTGCCGCAACACCTTACCACACCAGTTACGTTTGGTGAAACAACGATACCAGTTGTTTCTTAACTAATGGATGTAGGTAAATGTAGAGGGCGTTAAAGTCGATAACAAAAGAACATCTCTTTGTTAAAAGTTTTTTGGTGGAGCGTACCCTCATAAGTCAGTGAAAATAGCAATTAGAAAGTCATATTTGCAACTAATGCAAATTAGCAACAAAAATTTCCTAAATAAGGTCCTTAATTGGTTTCGAGGCATAGCTCACCATATCTGTAGATGATGGATGGTCCTGATGGGCACGCTAATGGCTGCGGCGAAGCGACTTATTGAAAAATCCTCTGGCGAAATAGCTGCGGAATTCGAGCCTTCGCCGCGGCGGCTGAAAAACTCGGATTCGGGATGCGTTGACGATCCCACGCCAAAACGAGATCCGGCCCCGCCGTACCCCGTCCGCGGCCGCGCGTCTCGCGAATTCCTCTCATCGCGTGATTCCCGCTAATTGACAGGGTGGTGAGTGATGGCCCCACCGCCTGCGATTGTTAGCCCACTCGCCATGCGCCGGCGGAGTGCATGTGTCACATCGTCGCCGCACACAATGGACGGACGGGCCGAAATCATAACAAATGCCATACCAACCTTCCTGCCCGCCCTGTTATTATGGAGATTCATGAGGCTGCGCTCGTCCCCCTCGAGCTCTCGGGCGTCCAGAAATTTGCGGGCGAAGCGGGTGCCGAAGGCGATGTCCACGCTGCAGCCGCCCCACTTCCAGCCGGAGGGCGCCGGGTCGCGCGGCTTCGGCCCGGGGGCGCAGCCGCACGCCGAGATGTTGCCCCTGGCGCAGGCCGCCGTCACGGCGTACGAAACGCCGGCGCTGGAGATGGCGTAGGTGAAGGCCGCCTCGCGCGAACCTGAAACCAATCGTCGCAGATCTCGTTACCGTTGCGTCATGACGGCCAGCCAGGCGGCAATAAATTAGCGCTTAGCATTTGAAAAAGGCTGCAATTATGACTTATCGGCCATAAATTACCGCGCGAGGATGCAACCTTTGCGATTTTATGTAAGCGCAGAGGATTGTCGCTGCGTAATTCTCGCGAATTTGAATTTTAATGTCGGACGCTCGGATGCGATGCAGATGCGGCCGCGGCGTGATTGCTTTCGTAATGCATGCAGTAACTTAATAGCCGCATTTAAGTCATGCGCCCTTCGTTAACGAGAATCTCAAATTGAATGGGCGTTTGGTAGATAAAAAGCGGCGGGCCGCTATTTAATAGGAAGATGAAACTGTAATTATCGGCCGTAATGGCCCAGTAAATTATAAAATACGCTTTCAATTTACTCCTCACAACTTAATACCTTGTACCACTTGCGTCTATATACGCAAACACAAAACGAAAACCGTTGGTTTATGTTCTTATAAATGAATGATTTTCGTATGCGCTGCCATATCTGGAGGATACCAATTAATGTGTATCAATATACTATATACATGATTTTAATATGCAGGACATGAGATTTAAACAAACACAAAGACGAACAAGGGCCAGAAGAAAAATAGGGAGTACAGACATTACCAAGCTGTGTATGAATTGATAAAAAAATGAAAAATTGAAAATCATCAGCAGATGGTGTGGTAACAAGTTAATTAGTGCCAGATGTAGTAATAAGGAAGTAACGTGTTCTTGAAGCAAATGTGTGGCATTCAAATTATATGTTGTTAGGGCCGGATTAAGATTTTTGACGCTCTAAGTTAACAATTTTTCACCCGCCTACCCTCAAATCTTTGCATGTTGGGGATGTTACCAAAAAATTACAAAAAAGTTGAATATTTAGACAAGATATTTTATTTGATGTTTTTCAACTTTTGTTAAATACACTACAATACAATATTTACATACGTTCGCACATCAATGAGTACAAACAAGTGCCCGTTTCATCTAAAAACTTTTATTTAACAAACATCTCTTTTCGTGACTTTAGAATTACCTAACATATGGACTATGTCATCATTCAATATCTCAAAGTGCAAGGCCCGCCATTTTTTCTTGTTTTAACGTTAATCTCAAAAACTTTTTCGCTCTCTTAAGAGCTGAAAAGGATCGTTTTCCAGTTCAGTTAGTAACTGCCATACTTGGAAGAAGTCTTAGAACAATGGCAGTTTTGGGAAAAGTAAACTCTGCGTACATGTTGTTCTAATTAATACATCACTCAATAAGTTCGTAGGAAGACTAATAAAATAACGACTATTGGGTAAAATTTGACTTTATTCATTAAGATGGTCTCCTTCAAGAGCGATACATTCATTTCAACGCTTCTCTAACATTTTGATGTCTTTTTTTAGAACGATTTATCTTTGGCCTCAAAATAGGCTTCAGTTTCAGTAATCACTTCTTTATTGGAGACAATTCTTTTCTCAGGAGCATTCTTTTGAGTTTGCAAACAGGTAGTAATTGCTGGGAGCCAGATCAAGAGAATACGGTGAATGGGGAAGCAATTCGAAGTGCGATTCGTGCAATTTTGCCATTGTTGATTGACTTGTGACACTGTGCGTTGGCTTGGTGAAACAGTACTTTTTTCTGCTTTATTTGGAGTCACATTTTTGCAATATCTTTCTTCAAACGCACCAATAACGCCATATAATATTCGCTATTGATGGTTTTTTTTCTGAAGGTAATCGATGAATAAAATACATGGTGCATTTCAAAATATGGGGGCCAAAACCTTACCAGCTGACATTTGCGTTTTTTGTCGCTTTAGGTGGCTTCGCCCTTTGCTGTCCACTCAACAGACTGCCGATTTGACTATGGAGTGTAGTGATAAATCCATGTTTCAGCCATTATCACATACCGCATAAAAAATTATTTTTATTGTGCTGAAACAGCTCCAAACAGCGCTCTGAATCGTCGACGCGTTGTTGTTTTTCATCGACTGTGAGCAAACTTCAAACAGAGCTCTCTCATGGACAAATGTTCATGCAAAATGGTGAAGACACTGCCTTCTGATATTTTTAAGGTGTCAGCTATTTCACACAACTTAAATTTACGATTGGTCAAAACTATTTTTTGCGTTTTAATCAGCAAACCACTTCTCTACCATTTGCCTCGATGGAGCAGAATCCGAATAACACTTGTCAAGCCATTGATTTGCTTAAACGATATTTTCCCATTAAAAGCAATGCTTTATCAACACACGAAATTCAGATTTTTTTATTGTTTTGAAAATCACAAAAGTAGCGTCACTAAAATCACTGAAACTTGTAAACTAAAACTCAAATTGTCATGAAATTTTGACATGTATTATTTGACGGTTAGCACTCCTAAAAGTCATATAAATTTGTCAATAATAGCGCTCGCTAACACTCATTCTACGAACTTCTTGAGTGATGTCTTATGTCTTGGGTTTCATATTCCTATCTTCTTTGTCAATGCTTTTAATTATTAAAAATCCTGCTAAGGCACACATTCTTCAAGAAATGTTCGATCTAAATCAGAAGGATACTCTTTCAATAAAAGAAATCCGAAATACTTATGTATTTCTAAATAAATTGTTTTTTTCCTATTAAGTTGAGCTTCAGAGAATCAGTTGGGTTGTTGCCCAAAAAACTCGTAATTTACATCTTTGTTTTCACTAAAAGGAATTTTTGACTTCCACTTTCTTACAATGTCTGTTTTGTAGATGTAAGTTTCACACATCAATTTTGATTTGTTTACAAGAACTTCTAAAGTCAGGGCCAAATTTATGCGTTGCAACTTGGGGGCCCACACCACAAATTGACACAAATTTTATTTAAATAGACTGTTTTTTTAGTCCATTCCTTTTTTCAACTTGCATTTGCATTTGTTATGTATTCCATACCCCCAGGCCTCCCAACCTCTAATAGGGCTTGCACTAGTGGTTTAGCCTAGAGGTCTGCAGATCCTAAATCCAACCCGGTACTGCATAGAGTAATGACTTTTGTTGTGTCCGTACTTTTTTTTTTGAATTTTTTCTACTACTCTAAACTTGATAATAATATTATTTCAAGTTCTAATTCCAAGCTAAGTTTTTCTAATATTATACTTGCTTCATACTATGCTTAGTTCTTGGTCTTATCACTATCGTGGGTAATGTGCGTTGGAGCATCAAAAACCTGCTAGTAATACACTTGACTACAAAACAATCGACTCAGAAGCATGATCGAGATTTGAGAGAATGTGCATCCACTCCGATAGCATTTCAAGTAAAGTTAGTGTACTATTGAAAGCTTAAAAACTGGGATTTCGAATGATACCTCTCTGATTGGAATCGGATCTGTTCTGACAAAGTTATGGGTCTACGAAAACAAAAAAGTTGATAGGGAAAGGTGACTATAAAAAGAAAGAAATGAAATCCTCAATTGCACTTTCCAAGCGATTACGCATGGATTGGAGGTCTTTTCCTATGCTCTCAGTTCCATCACGCTTCCTGGTGCAAGATTTCTAGCACGGACTTTTTGCTTAAGCTCATCTCAGACATGCTTAATTGGATTCAAGTCTGGGCTACACAGAGGTCAGCCCATTTTCGGTACACTAACGTCAGCCAGGTAAGTAAAGTGGCATCGCGCATTTTTGTCCATTAGCATGAAGTCACCACCAACAAATCCCGCAAACAGAATAACATGTTCCTCCAAAATGTCCCTTATGTAGCGATCCGCTGTTAAACCTCGTCCGCGTCCTCAACTAGGCACAAAAACCAACACAGGTTTTTCATGCATAGAAATGCCCGCCCAGAAAATGCAAAAACCACCTCCATATGCGACACTGTATTCAATACAGCAATAAGCAAATCGCTCCCCCGGTCTTCTATATATCCGACGGCTCCTGTCGTTGCCATGTAGGCACATCCTAGACTAGTCGGCGAATAATAGCTGACTCCAATGGCCGATATCCCAATTGAGATGTTTGTGAGCAAATTCTAGGCACATTTGCTTTTTGACTGCAGTCAGCTTGGAACTCGTAGCTGTCTTCTTTGGGTTAGCTTGGCTAACTTCAGTTTTTTTGTCACTATCCAAGCGTTGTAGATCAGTCATATGTCGATTAGTGAAAGATATTGAGACGAGAAATCGATTGTCTCTCTCCGTTGTCACGCGCTTATGACCGCTTCCTCGTCGGCGGATGTAGCCACCGGCTTCCCGGTACCGACGACACACTCTCGACACAGCTGATTGACTCAAATTTAATTTATTCGCCACAACCCTCTGATTGAGGCCCTATCACAGCAATACAACTGTTTGGGCTGGTTTGGTGGCTGTGGTGTCCATTTTCTTGCGAATCACTCTAGCACTTATGCCACTTACTGACTCATGACAACTTAGGATAAGTGACGGAAATAAATTATCGGATTGCAACGTAAGTACTGTAAGCCAATTACAGTCGTCGCGCACGTAAGATTCGTAAAACCCCGTTCGTGATACATATTTTTTTGAATGCATCATCCGATGAACACAATAGCAACAGTTTTTTAAAGCTCAATAATAAAGATACTCCTTGCACGTTAATGTTTTTATTTTCATTTTTCTTAGACTAAAATAGGAGAGGCGAATGCGTGTGCAGCTAGTGAGTCGATTGTTTGGCCCTCAAGTGCATTTGTATAATTCTTGACTTGCATCAACACTTTATCGGGTTTTTAAAGATTTTAAGGATAAGAAGTTAGTTTTAAGGTAAGAGTGAGCCTGCAAAATATCCCATATTTTGGTTGAAGAATTAAAAAAGCTACAGATTTGTTGTTCTAAATAAAAAATTGATTGTAAATAATGGTCCGCGCAAGAGACGTATTTATCCAGAGCAAAACTTTTGTAGCAACAAGACATACTGCTGATATTGTCGTGTTTCTGTCCTTTACAGTTATTTAAATCAAGACCTACAAAATTTACGGTTTACATAGCATTCGCCATCTCTCTACCACTATGACTATAATTAGGAATACGCGTCAACATTTTTTTAACAGAAGTTTTTGTAGGTGGCACATAGATAGCGTGCCACAAAATTTAGTCGGACAGTGTGGTATACACCTGAAGTTGAGTCTACAATTACGAAATAACATTTGCTATTTACAATCTCTTGGACAAGTTCTGTTTTAACTCGGTCCGCTAACTGTATAATAAATTCATTAGTAGTTATACTTGCTAAGTATTTCCAACAGAGCATAATACTTTATTATTGCAATGAATTAGCAATCCACGAGAACGTCGTTCCTACATAGAATTTGCATGGCGTACAAATACTCGTCCGGTTGACTTTATGTAGACGAACCAATTTTGTTTGATGCGTTCTCCATGCATTAACTCTTTATGAAACAAGTGATTGGTACAAAATGTTTTTGAGTGGCATACCGTATTTTAGATTTTTTTCAAGTCAGAATCGTAGTAATCGTTTTGTTCAGCCATCAACTCACGAACGTCATCATTTACGCACCACAATAATTGGATCTACCTGTTTGAAAGTATTTTCAGAGCTCTTTGAACTTGAACCCCCTTGCTGCTGTACGTTTGATGCACCACAATTTGGGCTTGAAATCACTGTAGTCGATGACGATAATTATGATTGCTGCACACCACGGGAGAAAAAGTGGGTAGTTTTGGTATTTTCTTGATCACAGCGTTTTACTGTTTAAGGCAATCTTTGCAACTATTTCTGAATTCTACTCGGCTTATTCTTTTTACACCTCTTCACCATCTTTAAAAACAATTGTTTAGCCTTTATGCCGAATAAAATGTGGTTTGAACGACAATTTCATTTAAAATTAAACTTTATCATTAACTGCACTGCTGCACAATAATTATAAATTATAATACTATTAACGCAACGGTCAACAGTTACTACAAGAACACTAATTTATTTTTCTCACTATTATTCGCTGCATTACTTCTTCTACGCGACTGCTACAAATGCCTGCCTGCTTCGCTTTATATTTAAACACGCGGTTCTAGAACGAATCAATAGTTTCTGCAATTTAAACTCAATTTAAACTCCAGACTAATTTTTTGTGATATGTTATTTCAGTTATATATAAATATTTCTAAAAATGTATTTACGTCAATGAATGACGAATGTACGATTTCAAAGTTTAATAGTTACACCCTATTTAAAGCTTCTCCGTTTACTCAACTTAAAATTTTACGCCCCCAAATCCTAGCACCAGGGCAATAGCTTATTTAGCCTATTGATTGATCAAGCCCTGCATGTTCTGAATCTTCTGCTAGAGGTATTCCAATGTAAATTAAATGTGTTAGAATTTACAACAAAAAAGTGAACCTTCAGAGGAGGAGAGCGTAGTAATTCATTGATTCACCGGGATTCATTTAATAGAAAAGTGATTTCAATATATAGTAAACTAATTTGCCCTCTGTCTCAACAATAACCGAAGTGGTTTAGAAAACAAACAAAAATAGTTAAAATATTTTGACAAAAGTCATCTTAAAAACAACGATTTATACCTTCAAGAAGTGCATAATCTGGCGTTGATTTGAATGGTCTTGAAATTAACCGTTGAATGGCTTTAATTGATGCAAAACGATTTTCTTTCATTGCCATGCGTAGCTTAGCAAATAGAAAATAATCTCAGAAAGCCAAATCAGATAACTATGGGGGATGTTGAAGCAATCATTAATTTGAATCAGTAACAATTGACGAAGAATAAGAAGGTACATTATCGTGTAACAATCACCAACTACCTGGTTCACGGTATTCAGAGCGAACACCACAAATACGACAAATGCTTCAATACACTAACATAATAATCAGCGTTGTACTACTTGGAATAAATTTTTTGTAGATAATTCCCTTAAAATATAAAAAGCCAGAGTAGCATTTTGATTTCTTCAAACAATATTTTTTAGATTTGCTTACATGGTGACCGTCATTCAGTGCTTTAACGCTTCGCTTCTTATTAAAAACACCACGTCTCATCACTAGATACAATTGTTTTCTTCGAATTTCTCTAATAATGTATTTATAATGCTCAAAATAGATGACAGGGTAATCCATAATTAGGCTAATTTGACTTAGTTTTTCCTAATGTAACGTTAAATTTGACATATAATTGACTTAATATTATTTAACTTTTGAGTAAAATATTGGAGCTAATATCATAAGAAGTTAAGTAGCTCATGGAAAAAAATAATATTAGGATTATACATAAGGTGGTAGGGAAGCTTTGCAAGGCACTTTTAATTTTCAAAATCTTCTAAAATTCTTTTCACTACCCTCTGTGTACTTCTACAACTTTTATAACCAGTTATGAAATCAATTTTCCACATTTCATCGGGGATTTGAGTGCACGCATCAGTGGACACGGCAGTGTCTTTATCTTAAAGACGATTAAGTACTTTGCGGCACCACAAACTGTCTGTTTGTCGCTTAAGGCACGGAGTACCCCCATAGAAACTGTAACAAGACTAAAATTTTCTTTCTGGATCTTTTAGTAGCACCCGAATATGGTCGTTAAATAAAATCAGCAATATCTAAGCACAAGAGTCATTTTTTGAAATACTGGTTAACACTCAAACTGCATGCAGAGTATTGAATACCAGACAATTCCGTTTCTGAGCAAGATGGCATTGAGAGCTTTTTTCAGTAGCACAGTTCGGGAGCAGGAACTGATGTTCGATTTTATTTTAATTACAAAGTTAATAAAACGGTAATTACAATCTTGCATATAATTTATATTTTAAGAACTAGAAATTTCTTGAAAGTTTTAGCTTTAATTAAAATTTTAAAATATCAAGGTACGAAAAATGTGGATAAAGTAACAAAGCGCAACGAAAATAAGATTAGACGGGTTTGGATAAACGGATAATGTTCTTATTTCAAACTTTGTTTAATAAATTAAATAAATATAAATTCACTAATACTTCAAGAAAGCGGCCATGCCTGCACACCTACACTAAGAAAAAGCCGTATCCTAACCCCAATGGTTCTATCCCACCCACCCTATTCTTTCCGTTTTCTAAACCTATGCACCAAGACACATGACCAGTGTGATGCATGACGGCTAAAAACTTCGCAAAACGAAAGAAGTCGAAAAGCAACGGCTCTTAATGCGCAGCGGCCTTGCATTCCCCGATTAGAACGACGATCTGACAAGAAGATAGGCAAAGGGTGTTAAAAATTCTGGCGAAGGACCTGGTCGTCATGGACAAATAAACAATGAAAAAAAACGTACCATGTACATAGCGACATATAACGCGAAAACATTATTCACAGAAGAGAAATTAGACGAGTTACAAAACGAAATACAGAATATAAAATAAAATGTAATAGGTCTGGGTAAAGTCAGGCGTACAAGCTGAAACAAAAACTAACGGGGCTGGATTTTTAGTACGTAAGGACTTAGCAAAAGAACGTTGTAGCCTACGAAAGCATATCCGACCGAATTGGGCTTACAACAATTAGTTTCAATGAAAAAGAAAAACTTAGTTATACAGGTACGAGACGAAAAAGCTTCAAAATATAAAAATTAATGGATTACGAAAGAAATACAAAAAGATATAAGAAAGTTTAAAATGTACACTATACTAGAGACATTGGAAGAAAATAAAGGACTTAAAACTATAAAGAAGCGTTATAGGATAGACCAAATAGAAATTGTAAAGATCAAAAACAGAAAAGTACAACATCAACAAAGATACCATAAACAACAAAATCGCAAGATATTAGACTGAACTCTACGAATCAAAAATAAACCCAGACGAGAGACAAATTTCAATCTCAAAAAGGAAAATCTTAAATGTAGGTTTAAAAGAAATACCGGACATAACAACAAGCGAAAGATAAAGAACAATAGATCTTCAGGGTCAAACAGTATTTTTGTTGAAATTTTGAAAGAGACGGAAGAGAAGCTATACCAGCAACCTGTAAGAATATATAATAAATGCTTGGAAACTAAAGAAATCCCTAATTCATGACAAACAGCAGAAGTCATAATCGTCCACAAGAAAGGAGAAATTGCAAACTTAAATAACTACAGACCAATAAGTCTTTTGTCGCAACTCTATAAACTATGCATTAGAATAATTAGCAACCGACTGACGACCAAATTCGATGCCATTCAGTCAATAGATCAAGCAGGATTTAGATCAAAATTTAACACATGCGACCACCTTCAAATAATGCAAAACTTACTAGAAGAAAGCAAAAAATAGAACATCTATCTATATATCCTTAAAATACGAGAAGCCATCTGACTCCGTAAAAATCTGAGCAATAATTAATTCCTTAATCAACTGCGGAATAGACAGCATATACAACAAATAATGTGAGTATGTATATAAAAACATAGCTAACCACAACTACAGATAGCATACCTACACAGAGAGGAGTAAGGCAAGGGGATGTGATCTCCCCCAAAGCTATTTATAAGCATGTTAGAAGATGTCCTTTATCAAATGAATTGGTCGTATAAAGGTATAAATATTGACAGAGTAAACTTGAAACACTTGAGGTTCGCTGACGACATTGTTATACTTAATAAAGACCACCGAGAACTACAGAAAATGATTAACGAATTTAATAACCCCTCAAGAGAAGTTGTACTGAAGATGAATAAGACGAAGACTAAGATAATGACAAACACAAGCGAAAATACGAACATTATTTTAGAAGGTGCACTGTTGGAAGATGTTGATAAATATAGGTCAACAAATCTTAATAGACAAAGAAAATATGTCCGAAGAAATAAGAAGAAGAATACGAATAGACTGGTCTACATTTGGAAAGCTCAGATACACTCCAAAGGACAAAGAAGTTCCAAATTATTTAAAAGCAAAGATTTACAACCAATGTATCATTTCAGCAATCACGTATGACTATGAAACCTACAGACTCACAAAAAAGAACTCCCAGTGGTTGGGAGAAGACAAAGAGCACATAAAAGGCAAATTCTTGAAATAAAACTAACAGATAAGGAACGACACACTTAAATACGCCAACAAACAAAAGTTAACGATATTATGAAAAGAATTCTACAGCTAAAATGTCAATGGACAATTTGACACGTAGACAAGATAGTAGATGGACTAAAACTATATTACAATAGAGACCGCAAAAGAAGAAAAAGAAGACCAATTAAAAGATGGCGAGATGACATGCAAGATGTTGCAGAAATACAGTGGATGACAATAACTATGGACAGAGAAAGATCGAAAATTTTGGAGAAGGCCTACGTCAACAATGGATTTCATTTTACTACTGAAGTTACTTACTCCATGGTGGGTTGAAATTTTGAAAAGTTACTTAAAAAACCGAAATTATGGCTGAGTAGTTTCTGGCAATCATGCAAATAGCTGAAATGCGCGACCGCTGCGCGGCTAAACCCAGCACGTGCATCCAACACGCCGTGGATAAAGCGCGCAAACAAATCACCCCGCACGTTCATTACAAGCTGTTAGAGATTACAGCCATTACTTTGATTTATTATTAATAATAAAGCGAAATATTTTAAACACAATCATTCGCCGTATTAATTATATGCTGCGGGATTTAATATGCTGGCCACGCGGGCAAAAATGCCGGCCCACGTGCGAAATCGAGGAAAGTCTGTTGTGATTCAGCACGTGGGAGTGGACGCACGGGGGATGTTAATAATGTCGCGCTGTTAATTATTCTCGCGCCTTTGTGCGCCGCTCGGCGCGATTAGCCCTTAGGCGACGTCTCGGTTTCAAGTTTGCACGCCGGAAATGTCAGTTGAGGTAGCGTAACCGAGTGGGTTGATGTGTAAGTAACAAATTTTATCTTTGGCAACTTTTAAAAAGGCGGTACATTCATAATAATGTGCTATGTGTTTCTTAAGATTTCCAAACTTAATAAGGGAATTAAAAAATTATTGCCACCGCAATTGTTTTCTCCTCAGAAATCTTTTATTTAAAAAAATGAGTCTACATTTCATTCAACGTCTATGCACTTTTGCCGTTGCACTGGAAATTCCCGTATTATATATGTTACTGTAAACCATTATTTGGGTATACCACTTGTTGACAGTCAACTGAAGCTAGAATGTGAACAGTCACTCTCTTCTTTCAAAGAAACCATGTTAGCTATCACTCTCCTTGATTACGTTTCAGTAACACAATCTAGAGTCAATCATTTTTAAACACCTTGAATGGCTGTAGCATGGATGTATATAAATATTTTTAGTTTGTTTTTTTTTTAGACTATGGCCCAGTGGTTCGAATCGGACCCAAAAATAACCAATAATTAGAAATATAAAAATAGGAAAGTTTCTCTTTAAAGAGAGAAGATATAGAGATCTTGGCAAAGGCCCAAAAATATTCTAAAAAATCTATATCAGTATTTCTATTAGAAACAAGTGAAACTATATATAACGAGTCAAAAATAGTTATAATAAAGCGTACTTCCCTGAAAAAGTTGGAGTAACTAAAGTTGACGCTAAGATATTCCTCCAAAAGTTGGATTGTAGAACGCAGATGCTTGTGATATTTTTATGGGAATAATAGTGGTCCCGGTGACTATAAAAAATTAATTTTTATTTCAAACTGGGGTTGTAACGACAATATTGCTTATTTGCCATAAAAACAGAAGCAGGTTAGAGAAGGCTTTGGTGCTACCAACATTTTTTCTTATTTGTCAGTCCAATCGTCGGATGAAAACAAACTGCTTATTTATTTTACCTAACAGTTGGGCTGAAAAGTTCGTAGGCTAACATAGTAAAACACATTTTTTATAAAATTTAATTCTATTATTTAACATAGTTGTCTTCGAGGGCGATGCAACGATTATAGCGGTCATGCAATTTTTCAATAATATTTTTATAGTATGATTTCTCTTTAGCCTAAAAATAGGCCTCACTCTCAGCTTCTTCATTTTGAATTTCTTTCCAGCGAGCATCCTTTTGAGGTCTGCAAACAGGAAAAGGTCACTGGGGGCCAGATCTAGAGAATACGGTGGATGGGGAAGCAATTCGTAGCCTAATTTACGCAATTTTGCCATCGTTGCATTGTCTTGATGAAACAGAACTCTTTTTCTTCTTCAAATGGGGCCGTTTTTTCGTGATTTCGTCCTTCAAACGTTCCAACAACGCTTTGTAATAATCGCTGTTGATGGTCTGGTCCTTTTCAAGGTAATCAATAAATATTATACTTTGCGCATCCCAGAATACTGATGCCATAAACCTTGCTAGACGATTGTTGCGTCTTTCCACGCTTTGGATTCGGTTCATCGCGTGCAGTCCACTCGGCTAACTGTCGATTGGACTCTGGAGTGTAGTGATGAAGCCATGTTTCATCCGTTGTCACATATCGACGAAAAATCGTTATTATTACCGTTGAATACCGCTAAACATTGCTCTGAGTCAACGACACGTTGAAACATTTGCTCGATTGTGAGCTTGCGCGGCACTCACTTTGCACACAGCTTTCGCATGTCTAAATATTCATGCACGATATGTCCAACACTCTATTTTGATATCTTCAGAGTCTCAGTTATCTCGATTAACTTCAATTTACGATCATTCACAATCATTTTGTAAACTTTTTTATGTTTTCGTCCGTTACAGCCTCTTTCGGGCGTCCACTGCGTGTATCGCCTTCGGTGCTCATTTCGCCTCGTTTCATTTTAGCAAACCTCTTCTCAATGATGGATTTTCCTGGTGCAAAATCCGAATAATGCTTATCAAGCCAAGCTTTGGCTTCAATGTTTCATTAACCCACGAAAATCTTTTTTATCCATTTTTTTACAATAACAAAAGTTGCTTCACTCCGACAGCTGTCAAATTTATTTCTAGTAACACCATATATGTGTCAGCCTACGAACTTTTCAGCCGACCTGTTACAATCAGAATCACAGTATTATTTATATATATAGACCACATACAATAAATAGCTTAAAATTACATATTATTTACATCGACACGTACAGCTTCCGCACTTGGATTCGCTTCTCTTTGTCATAGTTACTTCAAATTGCGTTACTGCCCCGGTGTGCGATATTTGTGCCTATTTTGGGTGTACCAAAGAGGTCGCGAAACATCTAGAGGCGCCGGACTGGAATCTTTTGGAAGGTCATCTTTAAATCTGCACACGTGTTCTAACGGCAGCTGGATTTCCGGAGGGCATTATGTCGTTCGCTGGAGCGTGACGAAGCGCAACAAAAGCTATAGCTGCAAATATTTAGCAGCTACACTACGGGGGGCGTTCGAAAATTTGTTACAGCACCAACAATTTTATATTGACGGCGAGTTCAGCATAATCGACGAAAAAATATGTCGTCAGTAATAGTACGTACATAATGTTACGTAGAAAAATATAAATAATCTAAACAATACTGAAAATATGCAATCCTTTCTATACGATTTTACATTGTCGACACGTTTGGATTTGATCTTTCGAAATAACTACAAACTTTTCATCTGAGCTGTCCTATATAATTATTTAAATTAAAGAACAAAAATTAAGTAAAATCAAAAATTATTTCGTAAAAAGATAGTCACTCATCTTAAGGAAGCACCGGAACCGCAAATGGTGGAAACACTGCACTACTATTTTTTACAATTTCAAACATTAACCGAGAGCTGAATAAAGAGTATGCATATATTTTACAAACTACGGAGTTAGGCAAAGTGTCAGTGTCGTTGTGTTTTAAACTCTTACGCAGATAATAGGAATGGTACCTAATGACAGCGCAAGTCTATAAAATTCTAATTTATGACGCTTTAGTCGGAATCATTAGGTCTCATATACAAGGAAGCTCAGGAAGCGTTAATAAGCATTTAAAGAAGTAACGTAAAGGACGTGCACAAAAATATCTCGACCAGCTATTCATATATTTATTCCTTTTTATTGATTTCAAGCCCATCTATTTTGTTCCTCAGAATAAAACTCCCGCTTTCGTTCAAAAGCTTATTATTTTGGATAAACTTCAGAGATTCCTACAAATGCTAAGGCTTTTACGACTGCTGTTTTGATGCGTCTTGTTGCTGGAAACTTGGAGAGTTTTCATCTAACAACCCGAGAACCAGCAACACGATGCATCTTCATAGATTCCTTCCCAAAGCCTAATCAAGAGAAAAGGTCAGCACATTTTTTGTATAAACTTAATAACTTATATGAAGTCTTTTGCTTAAATTATTATTATTTTATTTTATGATTTTGTTAACCCAAATAAAGGAAAAATTTGAAAAAAAATTATAAAACTCAATTCCAATTATTTTGCATAAACCTGTATTTCTTAACATGTTAGGAAGTATTTGAAACAAAACCTTTAAACTAATTATACATATAAGTATTGTTCTCAAATTTAGTGAAACCATTTTACCGATACTGATCATGCCAAGTCTTGAATATTAGTTCTTAATTAATGATTTGTTTATTAAAAACATATTCCATAGGAAATTTTTAATTTTTCTTATTCTTAGTCTTAGCAAATAGCTATGAACTGAAAAATGAAAATTTCGGTAATATAGCCTTTCTCAGTGGAGGTGAAAGCCTATATGACACTAGAAAATACCAACTCTTATACTTTAATTCTTTCTAAGTGCACTAAATGATTTACAATATATAACAATATTAAATCTACGGGCAGACTAATGTTATAGATATATAAAAATATTGAAAATATAACGCCTGAATAAAAATCCGAATTTACATTTCTTATACATTACCCTTCTTTAGTGTATCATTAATTTCTATATAGCGTAAAGTATAAATTGTTCTTTATACTATAAAATACATTCTTAGATTTGTTTGATTATTTCTTTTTCTTTTTAATTCGCCTTCTCCTGTCGAAGGTTGGAGATCTATCTGGCAATCATCGTTCTAGACGGCGCTGCTCTGAAAATTTCTGTTGAAGTACAGCTAAACCGTCTTTGTAGTCCTTTAACCAGGAGTTCGGTGGTCTCCAACTAATCTTCTGCCTTATATTTTTCCTTCTATTATTAGTCTGAGTAACTCATACTTCTCCCCTCTCTTTATATGTCCCGGATATCTGGTTTTTCTTTCTTTAATCGTGATTAGGAGTTCAAGAGGTTTCTGCATTTAAACAAGCACCTCCTTATTTATTATCCTTTGAACCTAGGATATTTTTAGTATGCGCCTGTATAGGTACATCTCAAATGCCTCCAGTTTTTTCTCGGTTATTGGATCCAGAGTCCATCCTTCACACCCATAGAGCAGAACAGAAAATATGTAACACCTGACCATGCGCACTCTGAGTTCTAGCCTGAGTTCATGCGTTGTAAAGAACTGGTTCATATTTTTAAATGCTTTCCTTGCTTGCTCAATTCGAGATCTAATTTCCCTTCTTGTGTCGCACTGGCTGTTAATACTTGTTCCCAGATATTTAATCGTTTTCACTTGTTCTATAGTATTGCCATTTATTGTTCCTTTTTGCAAAAACAAGCAACTTAGTTTTAGGTATATTCATATGGAGACCATGGTCTTCACTATATTGTACTATGCGGTCCATCAGTAATTACAATTCACTTATGTTGTCTGTTATGATTACAGTGTCATCCGCATATCTAATGTTGTTTAATTATTTAGCGACAGCTAATTCAATTTTTTGATTAGGCTAAAAGGAGTTAAATTAACAAGTTATAGTAAAGTTAGATACTGGAAGACACAAAGCCGCGTTGTTTCTAGAATTAAGTGTGCGGATATTTAACCATGTACAAGAAACGCTCAAAAGCAGTTGCGAAAAGGTACAGTCTCCGTTGTCATATGATAGTATTAGTGCACTAGATAAATAGTGGCTAAATATAAATAATAAAGACAAACGCGGAAGAACAATTTTAAGAAAAGAATATGGAAAGGTATTCAATAAGCGTGAAACGAAAACTACAAGGGCTAGAGATTAAAACTAATTCCTTATTGACAAAATCGTGTAGTAACTATTTACAACTAAAGAGAAAGAAAATGTCCCCGAGCTGTGGGGAGTTGCTATGCTTAACGGTTGATGGTTGTCACAGAACATTGTCATAGAATAGAAGCGTTTACTATGAGAAGAAATCAGTACACTTACAAAGACATGATGGGCACAATGAGGCTTACTAAAATTAGAAAATGTTTTTTGGAAACAAACCTTGGGGAACGTTGAATTGAGATCGTGATTATTAGTTCTGAAAATCCGAGTATCAGAAGGCCTACGTCACCCCTATGATGAGGTTTCAGGGGAGTGATTCTGTTGGGTAAATTGTAAAGAACACACATAGGAATCATGCAGTAGATATGACTTGGGTGCGCTGGAAATAGTCCTATTGGAAAAAAACAACTATCAAGCAATGCTATTTAGAAAACTATTCAGAAAACATTTTTTTTTGTCTCCAGTGACTGAAAATGGCAACCGAAATACCTTCCATATTTTGCCAATGAGTTTGAAGCTTAGATAATATAAAATTAAGAATCACCCATAGTTTATTATTATTCCTGTCATTAGAATACATGCAATTTTGAGGTAGTATAATGGTTTTTCCACAGCTCTTTCCACAAAGAGCATAGATCAGTGGGGTCCTATGACAGACGTCCTTATAGAGAAAGCAGTATAATGGTCAACTTCACAAGGTTCTCGATTAAGGCTACAAACAAATGCAGTAATAAAATTGCTAATGGTTTGCGACGATACTGCTGAGCGTGCGGACGTGGAGTATTTAAATATAAACTGTTAAGAGAGTAGTTACAATGAGGTAATTGTAGTATGCTGGAGAATAAATCGGCAAGTGAAAATAATTATTGACTGAAGGTATGAGTGAGTTAATTAATTAACTGAATTGTGAAATAAAAGCAGTTTGTGCGGCCGTTATGTAACCTAACAGCCAACGAAAGTGGACTATAATAAGCATATCTAGGTAAATGGGGATACATCCGTTGTCCAAGTTAAAAGTCACACACTGCTAGGTGATCATACTGTTATCTTTGCACTTGGAATGCTTTGATAAAATTATGTACAAAGTTAAAACGGTTGTCCTCAAAAACTATTCGAATGATTTAGACGATTTTCGGAAACGTACTATAAGTGTAGCACAAATAAAGGCATAATACAAACATTTTAATGATGACCGAGAATCTTGAGAAGGTGATCCACGTTCTGGAAAACCAGCAACGTGTAGAATCTAAGAAAATGTTCCGGTTACTAGAGCAATATGAACATCCTCGTAATCCAAATTAGACATGCGATTTAAAAAAATTAAAAACGCTTTTAAGGCTAAATCTATTTAGATGGTGTAATAATTTTTTGTTTGTTTTTACATAAAAATAGTTTATTTAGCATTTTAAAAGATACAAAATTATAAATCAGAAAACATGATGTTATATTGTACAATATTCATCCAATTGCGAGTCAACTTTTCTATACTTCGTTGGTGCTATTCTTATACTTTCAAACCAACAATTGGCAACACCCTTGCTAATTGAAAAAAATAACTCTAAGTCAAGAAGTGACCCGTTAACTTAGGCAGATGAAAATTAAACTGTCCCAAATCAGTACCACAAATGGGGTGGAATAACAGTTTAATTTTATAGAGTTCTGCCAATTTCTGACGGGTTTTTTTGGACTGTTTGTAGTCTGGAGTTATTGATCTGACTGATCTTTGATTGGCCATATCAAAGTTTCGTTATTTTAAGATAGGATACATTTCGTAAAACTACTGGCGATAAGGCCTACCTTCAGGAACAAGGTCAAAGTACATCTACTAAATGCAAAGCATAACTTTAACCTCAAAACTCTTCTGCACTCCTGGAACTTCTCGTATCATTTATTGACATCGAGATGATCCAAATCCGTGTGATCATTGACGAGTGCTTATAATATAGGATATTTCGATATCTTAAAGTAAAGATTCACGATTTACTACAGAAGGCCGTTCGAATCCAAGACATATTCACAGCTAATTTCCAGTAGTGCCGAAAAAACGGTCAACGTTTCAACAATCAAATTGGGTGTATTGACTACCTTTTAAGTTAAAATGTAAAGAAATAAAATTCAGTACATCATAGAACAATCTACGAACTCTTCTCCTTAATATGATGTAACTTGTGGAATAGTTCCATTATTTATTTCATTCTGTGTACCCCGAATAAATTGTCGATTTATTTAGAGTAGAAATTAACTCAAAAAAAACATCTTAATATTTTAAACTACCAGAATTACAGCAGTTTGTCATATATTCTTTGTAAATATTATAAACTCAAGTAATGTTTATAAAAGTTCAGCAATATAAGAGGTGAACTTGACATTTTAGACACTTAAAACAATTTTAAGTCGGAAAGTGTCACATTTTTAAACATAATAAGTATTTATTTTAATTTTTTAATTAATACCAATAGTACATGGAATTGTGGGATAAATTACTAAGGGACTCGTCACTTCGGCTTGTGCACTGCTCTGTTAGTCTTTCGAGACGCTTAAAGTCTTTTGTTTCGAGATTAGTCAATGGATATCTCCATTTCGGGACTTTATCAAAATTTCTTTCACATTAGATCAATATTCTTTAATTAATCTAAATTCAGGGCTATTTGGTGGCTTGAATTCACTAGATAAATAGTACATACTCTTAGCAAGGTGCCATTAATGAGATTTAAGTAATAGTATGCTTGGTTAAAAAAAGTGGTTTAATGTCGCCTCTCTTCAGAAATGGCAACAAGCGTTTTTGAAGGCTTTCTTTATGATATATTTCCACGTTCATAGTTTTAGGAGTGATAAAAAGAGTGCTGTTCAGACCATAAATACCGATGTTTGCACTTTCTATGAATATCTTATGACTTAGTGCTTATAGAAATCCTGACTAGCAATATAATCAAAATTTTAAAAGCTGTATAAAGTCAACTCATTCTTGTAAAGCTTTTTTTCAACAAAATTTTACCATTTAATTTTGTATCTCATCCCTGTCTGGTGCGGTTTAAGCGTTGAAACTCCTTAATTCTGCCGCCCTTTTTACTATCTACAGAAATTCCTGAGATATTTTTATTTTTCGGACAATTTCACGTGATGCAAAGAACCAGTAACCTGATACCTTTCTATAAGAATAAAGGAGATGTTGCAGAGCGTGAAAATTATAGAGGAATCAAGCTAACCTCTCACACCATTAAGATCTGAGAAAGTATCCTAGTAAAAAGGCTAACAAATATAACAAATATAAAACCGAACCAGTGCGGAGTTACCAGAGATGTGAGCACAACAGACGCAATATACTCGGTAAAAATACTTATGGAAAAGTATAAGTCTCGCAAACAAGACCTCCACATGGTTTTCATCGGCTTCGAAAAGGCGTTCGACTGAGTTCCGCGAGAGAGAGCACAACTAATGCCGGAACATTATATCGAGCTCCTTAAAGATATGTACCACAATGTATCTACAAGAGTGGTCAGCCCAGCAGGAACAAGTAAAGCATTTGAGGTCAGAGTAGGTATTCATCATGGCTTGACTCTGAGCCCTCTACTATTCAATCACTTCAAATATACAAAAACCAGCACAGTGGTCACTGCTATATGCCGATGATGCAGTTCTTATCGTTGGCAGAAGTTCAATCAGACCTGACGACATGGCAGGGGTCCTTGGAGAGGAGAAGGTTGAGCGTAAGGAGACAGAAGACCGAATAAATGTATTGCGACTTTTCCGGAGCTAATGTGGGTGCCATACCATGTCTAGCCATCGAAAACAGACCTTGTAACAGAGTTGAAGAGTTTAAGTATCTCGGATCCATTGTAGAACCAAAACCTGTATAGAGATACATACACAATAGAATCCAGGCAGCCTAGCTGAAATGAAGATCGTCGTCTGACATTCTATGCGGCTGTGCCGATTAAAGTCAAGGGCAACGTATACAAAAGGGCAGTAAGACCAGTCCTACTATATGGATCTGAGTGTTGGCCGATGAGAAAGACGGATGAACAAAAAATTTACACCATAGAGATGAAGATGCTACGCTGGTCTGGCGAAAATGGATAAAATAAGAACGAATATATTCGTGGTACTTTTAAAGTCGATAATATACACGATAAACTTCGGGAATACCGTTTGCGCTAGTACGGACATGTGATAAGGCGAGATGATGACCATATGACTAAAAGAGTCCTAAATATAGAAGACGGAAAAAGAGGCCGTGGACAACCACCAATAACCTGGCTGCGAACAAAAGAAAATGACATAGTAGCGAGCAACACAACAAAAGAGACAATCCACAACCATACGGTGTGGCGCAGAAGTACTAGAGGTTGACCCCAAATAAATTGGGATAACTGCCAGGAGAAAGGCGCGGGATGCGGTGTGGACAGATTTTATTCCACCTACTCATTCACTAAATATAATTGAGCACCTGAGTTCACTTCGAACAAGGAGAAATAATGGCGGTCGTCTAAGGCGTGGTGCTTGCATCAAAGACCTTCTAAATTCGTAGACCGTGCTTCCACGCGGGGCTTAAAGCCTTACCATTATTACAATATAGAATATACAAATACAATTAAGTGTGTTGATTTTGTAAATTTTACCCTTTATATGCACGGCTGGGTTCAAAGTTTCAAAAGGAGGTGATAACCTGTTATTATATAACCTAAGATATATCGATGCAGCAATTGTTGATATCTTAATAGAAAATAGTTGAGCAACGGTACATATACTTTGCAAGCGTTTCTACTAAGTCGATTCAAATCAGCTAACGAAAACTAAAACAACAAATTTATACCTATAAAGAAACCTGTATATCCCTGCAAAAATAAATATTTTCTAGAGATAATTGTTACCATGGGTTTGCTACCACCAGTTGGAAAACCAAAAAATGACTAAGAAATGGAGCCGCATCACTTAGAAGAAATTTTACATTCTATCATATATAAAGACATAATTTCTTTCAGGAACCCTCAAAAGACCGCTGAATAAAGTGATAAAAAAGATGAAGATGTTTCGAAGCTTATGATTATCTATGGGCGAAATCACACTAACCAGGCCCATTTAAAGCAATATTTTCAGTAACCGAGTACACAAATATCAAAATCATATTTTTTAGAACGCAACAAAGGTGTGAAGCTTCAAGAAACTCATGTTGACTATTTAGACCATGTTAATTTTGAATGTGAATTATTTTTGATAAATAATGCGATTTCAGTATTTAAACACACTAACAGTGATGCCTTTTATTATGCGAATTTATGATTATTTTCACGATCAAGCAGCTGAATGTCATGCTCTTTCTGATTTCAGTAAAACCATAAACATTCATCACCGTTAAAAAGTCATTAAATGCATAAAGAACGGTTTAGTGACCAATCCAACTTTTTTTGTTGATACACTGATATAGAAAATTTTTATTTACAGATATAATATTGGTTACAACTTCAAATTTATGTTGATAAAATTCACACTTTCAATTGGTCATACGTAAAATGCAATTAGGTGCTCGTCATATGAGCTTTTTTCATAATTTCTATTTAATGTATTCAATTAACACGTACATTGTAAACAATTTAAAAAAAATGCTTAAATAAAATATTAAAGCAAAATTTAATAAAATACTGTAGAATCGAATAACTTTCGCATTGAGAAATTTCAATGGTGGAATAAGCAACAAACCTTTAACTAAATGCGATGCTTTGTATAAAGACATTATTAGTAATAAAATAAAGGTTACCATAAGTAAATTTAAATTATGTATATAGAATGATCCTTGATTTTATATATATAACGTGTGTAACTTAATTCTTTTTCCCTAACTTCAATCCAAAGTCATATATTATATCCACTATGAAATCACAGTAAAACGCTATCTATCAGTTTTACAGTTTACTGGAAAAGATGCAACATCACCTTAAAATCAGTGATGAAAAGAATATTTGAATTGAAAAAGTGTCGGTGAAAATCGAGAAATGATTTTTGTACTTTTTGACCTGCTTGAAAAGCCAAAAGAATCGAAGATGAACAACTGGAACAACTTTTAAAAAAAGATTCCCAAGGAAGGCCGCTATTTTCAGATATTTGCAACATCATCTGGGTTGACACCCCTTTCACTTCAATTAAAGATGTCGAGAAAATGTTTGGTTACTTGGTTTCGAGTCCAAATCGTCTTCTTCTTTGAAAGTTGAATTTAGCACCTTCTAGAAAGATGGCGCAAATGCACAGAAAACAATGGAGATTATTTTGGATATTAAACACCAATTCAGTGGAAAATCCCAAGAATTAAATTGCGCACATAATCAGCGTGCAAGTAGTATTTTAGATAATGTAAACCTATTTTAGATATCAAAGCATTAGTCGGAAATTTGAAAAATAATCAAAAAGGCTTCTTCACAATATTGTAGAGAAATCTAAATGAACAGTAATAGGAATAGATTAACAGCCTGTTAATTATTTCTTACAATGCAACAGCTGCATGTTTGTACAAATGTGAAATCGCCCCTGGTTAACATACATGTATGGTGTCAACAAAAACGGTATAATAATGATTAATGGCACATGTTAGCAACTTCGTAGTAATTAAGAGTATTAATTAGGCGAACTATGTAAAGCCCCGTTTAATTAGATTATCTGAGCGCTGACAAACGCTTTAATATCCCTGAAAAAAAACCCGGGACATTCTCTGCGCTCGATCTGGTTGCGCAACGGAAACGCGAATGAAAACGGGCGAGAAAGAAGCCGGGAAGTATTTAAAAACCAAGAGCTAATCACCATATTACAACATGTTTTCTTACATAAAACAGAAAAACATGCCGCGGACGTCCAGAAATGCTGTAGGACTTTTTCAGCGCGGCTTGCGCAACACCTTCGCACGTGACTTTCTCCGAAGGCCCGTTGATCTACAGCGGGCGATCTATAGGCTAGTTAGCGCTAATCAAGATGTATATAAATCAGAAACTGTTAATGATTTAGCGCCTCCCACGAGTGTTTGTTGTCAGTCAGACGGCACGCACGGCGCTCATTAATTGGACGCCTCGCCAGGGACCGCGCATTCTGCATTCCCTCGTTTTCCTCTTTCCCCGGCTGATTGTCGCCTAATTTTCGGTGCCGCACGGCCGGCAAACTGCGCGCGGGCTCCGCGCCCCGCAGCTGTTCCCGATTGTCGGCCAATGAAGGCTCATTAAAACTTAGCGGTTGCGTCATGTGAAATCATTGAACCGTTGAGATGCGCCTTAATTATACGATTTTCTAGTTGATTTATTTCGAGAACTTGCAGCGAACCCACACGACAACACGAGGTGATGCGGAGTTGAAACAGCTATCGGTGCCTAGACAAATTAGTCGAGTTGTATTTTTAACTTTGGACAAATTCGGGCCATTCTATTTACATACGCATCTGGCCTTTCGAGACCTGAAATTCTATTAACCAAATTGAAATGTTGCGTCCGAGTTGATGTTTAAGGAATTAAAATAAAGACTAGTCATATCTAAAATGAGATATATGAGATTATAGTGAAACGCCAGGAATGTCCTTAAAAAGCACTAAAAAGACATAAAACGACAGAAGGAATACCAAATTGTAAAATAGTAACGGTGATCACCAAATAATGAGGCCTAAATATCCCAAAATAAATTAACAGAGAGTTCACAAAAACTACAACTTTAAATTTTATGAAAAGAAAACGAAAAATTAATTTTTAATTAACATTAAGTTAAAACTGACAAAACTTCCCCCTCCCCCACAATTTTAAAAGAAAGTTATAAAATGAAGGGTAATCCGAGGGTAGAAATGATTTGTTTGGACGCAGGTAGTCGTAGGCTGCTCGATATCTATTGCGAAAAACTAACAAAAACAAATATTTAATGTTGGAAATTTTTTATTGCTTTTTAAAATATTCTCCTTGACGCGAAATAAATATTTTTATATGCTGGAACCAATTTTCATAGCATTTTTCCATATCGAATCAGATATCTCTAAAATATTTTTTTATTGTGAAATTATTATTATTTATAATCTGTTCATAGAGCAATAAGTAAATTACTTAAATGAAAATGATGTGTGTAACAATAGAAGCAGATGTTCACCAACATTGTTTCAGTTTCAATTAATACGTATAAATGCTTATAAAAGGAACATAAAATAGTCTAGAAAACTTGAACTAAAATCTAAACGGCAAGTCAAGACTGTACTGCCTCTTAAGTCTCAGATTGTGGACACTGTTGTCCAATAAGTTTAGTGCTAGACTGTTAGTGTGGTATTCTAACTTGGCGATGTAACGTTCACCACTTTTCACTATTTCGCCTTTCACAGAACGCACTTTGAGATCACTGTAAATGCTTTGAGGATGGTTAGAAGGGCTTTTGTTTGGAATCTTTCTATTATAGCTAGGTTAGTGGATGATGCAGTCTCCCAGAGTTGGATTCTGTAAAGCCATATCAGTTTAGAGATTACTTTATAAATAAGGAGTTTGTTGTGGAAGGAAAGTTGGAAATGTTTGCCCAGCAACTAGTAGTGCTTGCTAAACATCAGGTTAAGTTGCTTGCGTTTGGTCCATATGTTGATCCTCTAGGTTAGGCCTCTATAAAGGTGCTTACCTAGGTATCTTGTCTTGTCAGATTGTGGTATTATTGTTCCGTTAATAGCGATGAATAGGCAAGTGTCTTTTCTTTTTGCAAATGTGACGTGTATGGATGGTTTGATTGATTTTAATTCGCCATTTCTGAAACCAGTCATCGATAACATCGAGATGGATTTGTAGTTTGGTGGAGACCCTTACTGAATCTTTGTCTGTAACCAGCAGAGCCGTATCGTTAGCAAACGTTGCGAATGAGGCAATAAGTACAATACTGGTCCTGGGATATTCCGAAACCTATAGAGATTAGGTTGGTAAATTCTTGTTCGAATTTAATTTGAAAGAGTCTGTCCTGTAGATAACAGCATCATATGAGGTAGAGGTTATCAGGTAACATCTTTTTAACTTACACATTAGGCTTTTGTACCAGACTTTGTCAAAAGCATGGCTGACGCCTGGAAACACAGCGCTGCAGTATTCTTAGGCTTCAAAAGTAGCATTAATAATTTCTACTACTCAGTGAACTTGTTCAATTGTGGAGTGCTGTCTTCTAAAACCAAATTGATGGTTTAGTATGAGATTTTGTTTTTCTTGAATTGGCATTAGTCGCTTTAGTAGCTTTTAGATACCTTCGAAGTTATGGATAATAAACTTATCGGTCTGTACAATTCTGCTACCTTGAGTGGTTTGCCAGCTTTTGGATTGAAATAATTTTAGCAACTTTCCATTGTGTTGGGAAATGAGCCCTTCTTAGTATCGCGTTAAATATAAACATCAGCAATGTGAGACCCTGCGGTGGTAGTTCTTTTAGAATTTGGCCTGTGATTAAGTCGTACCTGGGTGATTTTTTAGAAGGTAAGTTTTTTATTAACTATTTTACCTCTTTCTCTTTAATGGCTTTGATAGGCGATGCCAGTTGCAACAGGGCGTTTAAATTTTGTCCATTTCTTCTTCGTTAGTTCTGGGTGCTCCAAGAATCGGTTGACAGATTTGCCTAAGATATTCGGCATATCACTTTCTCCATCACTTTTCCATTACGTTTTTTCCGAACGACTTTGGAACGAGTTTTTGTGGTTGGTTTATCTTTGGGCTTTTACACTAAGTAATCACTCGCTTCCGTGGCCGATAGACCTTCAATGAATTCTTTAATAGTCTCGTCTCTGCATATTCTTGGAGCATTCCCTTTAATTCTCGGGCTGCAGTATTGTAACATTGTTTTTCTTCAGGGTAACATCTTCTCTGTCATTTTTTAGGTTCTTCTAGGATCTTCTCGTTTATGCTGTTTTGTTCGTGATTTCCATTGGGTAGCCTTTCTTCCTGTGGTTTTTTGGTAGTGTAGTTGTTGATTTCCAAATGGCGTTCTTTATTGCCGTCAAGAATTCTTCTACTATAGTTTTGATGTCGTCAGATGTTTTTAGTTTTATCTTTAGAAAGATGTTTTCTTCAAGTACCTCCCGAAAGTAGTCCCAATCAGTTAAGTGATTATGTAGTTGCGGTGGTTTAGTTTTATGAATTATGGAGGTGCTTATAATTAGTATAGCAGAAGTATGATCAAAGCAATGGTTATAGCTATCTTCTACGTATATGCTTGTCCAATACCCTTAGTGATAAAGAAATCTAGACAATCTGCGATTTTCGTCAATACAATGAACTAGTAGGTGGGTTAACCCGTGGAGGCATGATCTGGGTGCTTTTCTTGCACTACTATTTGTAAAGCTCTTTCTCTTGGGGGAGATCAGTCGAAATCCCCAGTGCGGGTGTTGGGCATTATAATCACCGGCGAAAATAAATCTGGAACCTAATGATTTGAAGTATTTCGTAAATCCTGGTAAGGTAAGGATCTGTTCCAGTTTTCTATCTTTAGTGTTGTGGCTTGCAGAAAATCTCTGCTAAAGTTTAATTTATAATGCTTGATATTTTGTTCAATGATGATCATGGTTCCGTCTCTAACGTTACCATTCGGGTGTTGTGTCATACGTTTTATAGCCTGGTATTTTGAAATAAGTGCGGGCAGTAAAATGCAGTATGTCAATGTGTTGGGGAATGCTTCTATTTCCTGATGATGTTGCGTCAGTCCATTTGCGATTCATGAAATGATTTTATATTGAGCAATTTTTATTGCTAATTTGTTGTCTAAGTGCAGAGAGTTCATTACTAAGTGTCTCTGTGGTTTTCTCACTTCCCTAGTTTCACGTAGCAGATCCGTTATAACGTTATTTTGGTTCGAAATGGTTTTCTGCATAAATTGGAATATACGTCTTTCTTGATTGATAAATTTGTTATTTTAATCAGTGCAGATTGCTTGCTTGTATGACCGTAGCCCCAGTGGTAGTTACATTTGATGTCACAATTTGCTGGTTATTAGCGTACCTCAGTGGTGGAAAATATGATGCCACTAAGACAAACCTTTGTGTAACTTATAATTGTTGTTTGTCTAGTCTCAATTTTGAATTTATATTACGTCGATTTAGTATTTCTATGTACACTGGGAAGCCTTTGTAATTTGATGGCTGATCACCTATGCATAATGCATAGTTAGTTGTTGGGGTGTTATCTGTGGGATAGTTCTTAGTGTCATGGTTCGGTCCACGTTTGACATATCTAAACGGACTCGTGCCGAAGTTGCGGGTATGTCCGTAGCATTGGGATTTCATGCATTGTGTGAGTGTATTTTTCTTATGTTGTGGCTTCTAAATTTTAGCATTTAGAATGTAGTCTATCTTAAAAACTTTTTTATTGTTTTTCTTGGGCTCGAAATCTATAAAGAATAGGTTTTAATATCCTTTAGTTTGCTTGGTTTTGCCAATGAAATGTTTCTTGGTGTGTGTGCAATAGCTGTTAGGGCTGCCTTAAGTTGGTTAATGTCAGTTGTGTGGTGAAGATTCCTAATTACTAATTTGCTACGTTCTTTTAGGTTAAATGTATGTCTAGCAACTTTGTTTTTTTTTGTAATTTTTTATTGTAAAAATTTGTAACTTTCTATTGTAAAAATTTGTAACTTATTTTGTTGCCGTTCATAGTTTGGTAGTAATAGTCATTTTTAGTGATGGTGCTTTCAATTAGTCGTATTACCGGATTTATTTTTATTACATGATGAATGGATTGGTTGGTCCTCTCTTATTTTTCCTGTGTCGAACTTCCTAGAACTTGTTTTTACTTGATAGTTTTATCTTCATATTGCTAAGGTTTATCTGTTGCACTTTCAGCATCCATGTTTAATAGTTCAGTCGTCTTCGCATGTTGAAGGTTGTAATTATTTGATAAAGATAAACCGACGTACACTGAGTGTCTAGTCGAATAACTTGTCGTTGGAAGATCATATGATTTTGATTTGTTGATTGCAGGAGTCGGTTGCATCTATGTATATGCCTGATAGTGCCCTTGACTCAGTTGTGCAATAAAGCCATTCTGTTGTGTGGTTGTAGTCGTGCATACTGCAGTTGCGTGATGTTTGTGCTAAACGGAGCGTTTTGTCCTTGTTAGACGTGATTGGGGTTGTAACTGTTGTTATTTAAGTAATTGTCAGAAAAGATGAGTGACCAACAAAAATGATCTGGTCGAGAACGCATCTCGTTATCCAATCCTACCAATCCTTTTTCTGAAAAAATCTCAGTAAGAGTTTCTTTTTGGTAACGCAGTTGGGCAGCACCCCATTACACAAATAGTGTAAAATGGTGTTTCTGTTTTTTAAGGTTTACTCCAGTTGGGCTACCGTTTTCGGGGACCCTGAACAACTTCTTTACCGCTGGTGCTTTTGCTTGTTTCGAGGGTTCTGGAAGACAGGGTCTTGATAGTGCTGGGCATTTATTGCTTTTTTTAAATTGGCTAATAACCGAATTCATTGCCAATAAAAATATTTTTAAACACAGACTTGTTTCTCGTTGCGAGGCACCACAGATGTTTATAAATGTTATACAACTGCAGACAATTTACTATTTTTCTTATAATTTACTTTATCAATTTAAACTACCAACTTTCACTTTGAATGTTTATTTTACTCTGATACCCCAATGTACTATGCTGCTTCCACAAAACAAATATTTTATAGAATTTGGTGTAACCTACTTTCAAATGATTATACTTAACTCAATCGAATGTATACGAAATTAAGCTTGAAGTATCCCACGTCGATTAATCAAAAACGAATATTCCTGTAGGAAGGTAATGCCAAGC
Organism: Sinelater perroti; assembly: GCA_036346155.1. NCBI lineage: Eukaryota > Metazoa > Arthropoda > Insecta > Coleoptera > Elateridae > Sinelater > Sinelater perroti. The sequence continues at coordinate 15,613,901 of JARFIY010000254.1, read as the reverse complement.
TACACATCGCACAACAGATCAAGAGAAGATCCAAGAACTTAATGCAATTAAATACAGTTAGGACCTTGTGACATCCATCTAACACCTTTTCCGCTAAATGGCAATTTGTATTAAGTCGAAATGAGATATCGCGAGTTTTTTGCTTCCAAAGATACAAAATGATACCATTATGGAATGGAAAAACTTGATAGATGGGTTCGAAACATAGATTCAAATGGTTCTTATTTAAAGAATTGACTTTTTGTTTGGACATCTATAGTCTTGAAGTGTTACTCTGCAACCGCGTGTGTCATTGATCTAAACAAATGTTAGTCAGAAGGAGCAATGTCTAGTGAACTAGAGGGTGGGGTAAACCATCCCAGCCAAGTGCTTTCAATATGTTTTTAACCTATTGAAAGATTATTGTTTAATAGAAATTATTAGCAATTATTTGACTTAGCTTTAATAGATCAAAGTACAGCACGTCTAATTCCAGTAAATATATAGTATTCTCTTCTTTTTACAAATATTTCGTTTTGGCGTTAATGATGATGGTTGGTTCAGGTGGCAAATTGATTTTTTGTATTTGGGATTATTGAAATATAATCTTTTGCAGTTTTGTGCAAGATTTTGCATATGATTTTTGACCTTTCGATGTATCTTTTCTTCAATTTATATGACATTCGTTTTTCTTCCTTGTAAAGCTTGCATAGCTTTCACACGTTTGAAGATCTCAAATTGAGCAACATTTGATGCTTCTGAAAATTATTTTGGGTCGGATATAAATCTTTATTTAACAATTTCTTCAATTATTTTCCTTTAAATTTTTTGGTCATCCTGAACGTTGCTTGTCGTCCATGATCACAATCACTACAATTTGAGCATCAAAAATATTTACTACTTAAAACGATTTGCTACTGATGGAGCATGTTTAGCCAAACTTTGAATAAATATAATACGATAGGGTTGCACGCTAAAAATTTTCTGGGAACCAAAACAATGCTGTTATTTTTAAAAGCTTTGAAATCATAAGTACGTCAAGGATAAACTTTGTCACTTTCTAATGAAAGTCCCGCTGTTAATGCAGCTGAAATGCTGTTAAATCGAGAATATATAAATAGCATTCGTCGCGCTGATGATACAGTAATTTTTCAGGCAACCTGCATATGGTATAAAATTGTTAATGGATAGTATTGCAAAGGTTAGCAGTGACTAAAGGACTAAATTTACTGCGGAGAAGATGGAATATTTAATATTATGAATCACAATAGCGTAACAGGGAAACAAAATTAGAAATGAATGGGATTAGTCCTTGAAGATTAAATGTAGTATTGAGAATCAAATTAAATCTTTTAAAATAATAGTCGTCTGTTTCTAGGAAAAGGACATGGCTTTGTTCTACTTTTATATCCGAAAAGCACAAATAATAAAGTTTAATTATATAATGCGATGCGAATTCAACTTTAGGGTGTTTTCTTGAATAAAAGACAAAATATGGAAACAATCCAATTTTATTGCTATTATTGTAAAGTACAGATTTAGTAGCTACGTAAGAAATAAAATGTCGGCCAAATGTTCTCTACGACTATACTGACACGTGTCCATTCTCTTAGCGAAGTTTTTCATAAATGTAATTACACATTTAAGTTTTTTTTTACTCCTAAAATCATAACAGATTTTTTAACATAAATCCTTTCGTTAATATAGCTGCAGAGGAAAAAATCTAATTGAGGTTAAATCGCAAAACCGAAGTGGCTAATCGAATTCATCCTTCTGCGATATAACACGACCGGAAAATTTAGTTTGAAGTATAGTGAGTGTTGCACGTGGTGTGTGATATATGGTTCCATCTTGTGAAACCACATGTCATTCAAATCGATTGGATTTTCATGAATAGCACATGGATTTTCATTATCCGAAATGCGATAATTTTGACGATTCACAAATTCATTTAAAGAAAAATGAGCTTTACCGCTTAATTTGAGCTTTTTACAAAAGTCAACCTCAAATGATCAAAGTTTCCTTTGTTTAAAAGTAACTGATTGCTTGTTCTCATAATAAACTTGAATGATATAGGTGCATCGCCATGTGTTTAGATACCAACAGCGCGTAATTCAAATTCTAAAGTTCAATTTGGACCGGCCTATGTAACACACACTGTTGACATCAAAGAGAAACGTGAGTCGCTATAACTTGTTCTACAAAGAAAAATGCCGAACAAGAAACGTGAAGGAGGCAGAAACTTATCAGAAGCACAGACCTCTTTCAGGTAGCTCAAAATTAAAGTTATGTCTACCTAAGTCCCGATTTTAATTGCATGTTAAACATAAAAATTAATTAGAAAAGTGTAGGCCTTTTAGAAGATTAGATGACGATACTAAACTGTTGGAAGGTACAGGTTCATGTTACAAATGAAATATTACAATGCAAAGCAGGACGACCAAATTAACAATAATGGGTTTGGTACAGTGAACGTTTTCTAAATTATTAATCAACCTACGCTCTTATAAAAGATAAATTTTTTATTTCATATTTTGATGCATGCGTAACGCAAGTCTGTTGGCGTTTTCCGCCTTTGTGAAGTAATAGCTTGAGCTGCAACCGCCATTATTTCCACATCGCGCAGAAAAACCATCCTCGCAACGTGAAATTAACAAAGCCGTTCTTCATTCGGTTTCGCAACCGCCGCGGCGAGGCGCGCGCTCCGTGCACAAGTCCGGCTCTGGAGACCAGTAAATTTGCGCGAAAGCTCGAATGCCAGCCCGTCGAGCGCCGTATCTGCAAAGTGCACAACTATGGTATATCTGTGCATCAGCAATAAATTTAAAGCAACTAATTAAACGGACGTGCATAATATGCCGCAATCAGTCCGCGCTCTGTGCTAGTATAGCCGGTACACCCACGCGCGTCATATAAGGTCATGCTCGTATTAATTGTGCCAGATATCTGCCGAATTATCTGCTGCCTGATCTAAATTAATTCGAACTTTAATAGAGTCGTGAGCTTAACGACACCGGCCGGGTCTTCGTCCCCAAATGCAGTTTTTCCATTGCCCTGGTGCATCATAAAATGGCAGCGCCGTTCTGCCGCACCTTATTGATTGTATCCCCAATTGTATGTTTGATAATTCAAATATTGAATTTTTGTTTGACTGTGAAGTATCTTTAAGGACGTATCACATATTCAAGTTTTTTTTTTGCTTGATGAAATACCTGAAATATATATCATCCAAGATATCATGGGTATCCTATTATAAAATAAAATGCATTGTAAAAAAAAGTTAGTTGTAAACTACCAAGAACAATACTCGCAATATTATAGTTGTCCTTCTGCAATCGTTTCAGAATTATCTCTTATCAGGCAAAGATATGTTGATCTATACAGCCTATTATAATACAGCTATTTCGTAGGCATTTCCGACTAGGTCGTCACGGAAGAGTTCTGGCCACGAAAACTATAATGTTAGGGATACACTATTTCCTACGAACTGGTTTAACATTAAAACTAAAATTATCTCACAGACCACTCAGCGTTCGGACACTCAAAAATATCGCAACAGTGCGAGAATTCTGCCCTGCGATCTCATGTCCTATCCATACAAACTAATGTAATGTCTTTCAATACTACCATACGACAAGAAGTCCCATTACCGAAACTCATCAATGGTAAAGTGGATTGCCAAAGCTTCCAAAATCTATTGAGCGACCACATCAAATGTCCTAGCCAAATCCACACAACACAACAAATTGATGAAGTAATAAGCAACCTCCTACAAGCAACAAAAGAATCCATTAAGGCAGCGACAATGAGCACTAACACAAGAAGACCAAATAACTACCAGCACCCACCACTGGAAATTCTACAATTAATAAAAGAAAAGCATAGAATTCGAAGACTTTGGCAAAATACTCCACAGCAGCAATATAAAATGCAATTAAATAGACTAATACGCAGACTAAAAACAGAACTAGATGAATACAGATTTAACTCATACCAACGCTACATCCAGGAGTTACAACCTAATGACCCTACAATGTGGCAAGCTACAAAGAAAATTCTTCGACAGCCCCAGATAACTGGACCACTAAAAGACGGAAACACAACCTTTACAACAAATGAAGAAATCTGCAATATATTTGCGGACCATTTTGAAGCTGTGTTTACTCTAGCACCAAATAATGATAATGCTTTTGATAAAGAAGTAAGACAATATCTCCAAGAATACGAATCAAATACAAGGGGTGAATTCAAACCAACATCGCCCAGAGAGGTTAAAAGATTAGCTAAAAAACTTAAAGTGAAAAAAGCCCCGGGAAGCGACCTCATACCAAACATAATAATTAAAAACTTCACAACTAAAGTGCATGTCCACTTAGCCACAGTTTTTAATGCCTGCATGCGACTTGGTTACTTCCCTGCTGCCTGGAGGCATGCAACCATACTTGTATTTCACAAACCTAGAAAAAATCGGCACTCTCCAACGAGCTATCGACCAATTAGCTTGCTGTCAACTTTATCCAAATTGTTAGAAAAAATAATGAACAGGCGCCTACTTCAAAACCTACACTTGCTTAACATACTCCCTCCATTCCAATTTGGATTTAGATCCAAACACTCAACGACTCATCAGCTACAACGAATTGTGGAATACATAGAAAAAGGCTACGAAAATAAAGCTTATACTACAACAGCATTCCTGGATATAGCTAAGGCTTTCGACAGGGTCTGGATAGAAGGTCTACTTTATAAACTACAGCGCCTCCACATACCAGAATATTTGATACATATTATACGATCATTTCTCACACACCGCACCTTCTACGTTAGAATCAATTCTACATACAGTTAGACCTATCAATGCAGGCGTCCCACAGGGATCCATATTGGGCCCAACACTATTTAATATCTACGTCCATGATATACCTCAAATAAACAATGCAGCCATTGCTATGTACGTAGATGATACTGCGCTACTTACCCAGAACAACGAACTATTGCAAGCATCAAATGAACTACAATCCAGCCTAACTACAATATCAAGCTGGATGGGAAAATGGCACATAAACCTTAACTCAACCAAATGTCAAGCCCAAGTGTTTACCTTACGACGCCTCAGAGATATACCCAACATTCAAATAAATAATGAAGAAATTCCATGGAACACACAAAATAGCCCAGTTAAATATCTAGGGGTATACTTAGACCAACGACTAACCTGGGGTTTCTATATTAACCACAAATTGAATGAAAGCTATACTAGATTAGCCCCACTATACCTACTGATAAACAGAACAAGTTCTCTACACATAGATTGTACAATGCTAATCTATAAATCAATAATTAGACCAGTGGTAATGTATGCATGCTGTGTATGGGGATCTGCTTCACCGACTCACATCCGCAAAATACAAACACTACAAAATAAGATTCTTCGAATAGCCACAAATTCTCCATGGTATATAAGGAACCACCAACTACACGCTGAACTAAATATCCCAACCACAGAAGAGCACATTATGAAATTAGCGACAACCTTCTTTAAAAATTTAAACAACTGTGCAGGAGCAGCCCACTACGCACTAGGAATGAGACACATACATCAACGTTAGAAACGTAAACTGACACAAGATCTCTTTTCAACCGACGATAGTAGTGATAATCAAGTGTAGAGTAGTGACAAAACCAAAATAATACAACAATAAAACTAAACAGTGAATGGGTAAGCCAATAGGCAATCCCTAAGCGACAATAGTGTTACATGTAATCAATAGTTAACAGAACCATGTATAGCACGACGTTGCTGATCTGGTTAAATAAATTTAAAAAAAAATGATGATCCAGGAACTTAAAGAATGTGACTGGTACGCCAGGCAGAGTACTTGCGAGTACATATTGGCAAATGTTCCAGCTGATATTGTGCTCGATGGATAGGCTCATTTTCATTTAGCAGATTGCATTAATAAGCAGAATTTTCGATAAGTCGATGAGCTACCCCTCCACTATAGAGTATGGTGTTACAGAATTTGGCATTATAGAGTGTTTTTTTTTTGATAAAACAGGACACGTGTTAACTGTCACATCTATTCGATATATTACGATGTTTGGCAATTTTCTGGGGCCCAAACTCAATGAATATGGAAATGCAATGCTGTAGTTCCAACAAGATTGTGCTACCGCACACACTGCGAGAATTTTTCGACAAGTTCTGGGACAAATGTTTCCAGAAGGCTTTATCTCATTATATAGTGACATCTCATGACCAGGTACGTCACTCGAGATTAAAGTCTTTTAATGTAGGCCGCGTACTGTTGAGGAATTAAAGAATGTTATTCGCAACGTGATCGTAGCAGTACCACTGAAAATGATTCGGCAAGCACTGCAGAGCTTTAAGGCGAGTCTGCAGGAATGCATCGGTCATTCGAGAAAACATTTGGAATATATCATCTTCAAAGCTGGTTGGTTACTAAATAGCAAGCTTAGTTCTGCGTGACGATACAATAAAACATTGAATAGGATCTATGTTGTACTTTTTGTTGCTGTTTCAAAAACAGAAGATCATTCTGGCGGATCCTGTATATCAACTAGGGAAATCATTTGAGACCACTCTGTATTAGTTGCAAGAACGCAGTCAACTACCATAAATTGACATTATCAGAACCTTTTATTGTACATCCTTTGCGTTAATGACTGTTGTGAAGAAAATACACTATTTACAAACAAAATAGAACAGTGGACTACAAAAAAATACAATCATTATTCAACAAGATGATGGAGATGGCAGATGACAAGCATCACTGTTGTTGTACAGTGGTGTGAAAATTCTTGTATTACTTTCAAAATTGAGGAAAAGCTATTTTCAGTCTTTCGCTTTCTGTATTACAAAAGTAAATAGTTGCGATGAAGTTATACAAAAAAGTACAGCTGATTGTGTAATTAAAAACAATTAAAGAAAATTAACAGCTTGAACTAGAAACTCAATTAGTTTTCATAAGTTTCCTATGAGATTGAGACCAGAAGATTGCGCTGGCCAGTTCATTCTGTTAATTTTATTAAAACTCGCCCATGATTGCTCTATAACCAGGTGCATTACCGCCCTGAAAAATAAAACATCAACTTCCAAACAAGTTTTCTCCAATAGGAAACATTGAATGTTGTAGTAATTCGATATACTTTGTAGCATTAATTATTCCAGATATAACGATTAGTCAATCAACGCTTTGAGCAAATATGTATTCCCGTACCATGCAAGCCATAGCATACTTAATTGTAAAAAGTTTAAATTGCCTTTTCCAAATAATTTGACATACGTATTCTCCGGCGTAATTGTTGATATTAAAGGTTGACTCCTTACTGAATCACAATTTCCACCACTGCCTTGTTCAATTTTATATTCTTTAGCCCACTGTAGACGAAAGAGTCTTTGCTTATCTTCTTTAGTGGTCTATACTCTTTTAATTCATAGCAAAGTCGTTTTTTCCTTACATGTACATACACTAGTACCAGCAGCCTTGAATTTTGTTGGCCAAATGTGCTTTTTTTAGGATATCACCCCAAACAGAAATTATGGTTTATCATTTCTTACACAGTGAATCAATATTTTTTCTTACCTCAGCATACTTTTAATAATTCGGATAACTGAAGACTAATGACACTTAACTTTGGCGGATATTTCGTTACTAAAACGACGTTTTTGCAACTTATGGCCAAATTCACAAGTGGAATAATTTTTTAAGGTCATTGCAAAGCTTCTATACTTGCATTATCCATAGTTGCTAAAATTGCAAGCGACTGTCACAAAATAATATTATCAGAACCTTTAATAACACCCCCTCCGAATTAGTAATGGCTATGTTTAAGAGAGGACATCTTTTACAAACAAAATAGTAAAACTTATAACAGAAAAATACAATAAACGTTATTCAACAAGATAATATAGATAGTACATGGTAAAAGATGCTCGCGGGGCATGAACCATTCTTCATGTCTGCCTAGGTGGTTTTGGAGATAAATATCATCTGGAAAAGGGGGGGGGTATTATTATCCGTAGACAGGGCCGCAGGACCGTTGGCGATAGTTGTGTTATTTCTTCTTGGAATGCCTACCTAAAATATGAAGTACAGAAACGGCCCCAGAATGTTGCCCTGTGATGCAGATAATTCAATAGAATGGATTGGGGAGGTATCGTTATTATATTTAGTTTGAAAGAAGCAATCACTAAGATGAGGTAATGTAGATGGAAGATCATTTTAACTTGCATAGCAAACCAACGTGCAAACACCAAAGCTCCAACATTTCTTTTATTTTAAGCACTTTATTTACAATTCTGTGATATTGGTATATTAGGGAGTCGTATTCACAGAAATCAAATGGATTAGTAGTACCTCATCCAAAATGATGTTAATCTATAGTCTTTTAAACAGCAATATTTTAAATATTTTCGGTAACTGAAGCAGTAAGTTTGTAGAATAATATAAGAAAGGAGAGTTTGGTGGTTTTCTAGGCAATATGGAAAGTAGGTTAATCTTATTATACTACTATAAAAAAATGATTAAAAGTATTGTGGCTTTTCTTGGTAACTAGAATTTGTCCGGTCAAAAACTTTGAGAATATTGCAAAAATTAATTTCTTACTGAATTTTTCATGGTGCAAAAGATTTAATTAAAAGTGTTTTTGGACAAGGTGGGCCCAGGAAAGTTTAGATATTATCATTATTAATATAAAGGTTGGGTTTTGGAAAGCAAAGCTTACGCTAATTGTTCCGCGAATGTCTTTCTTTGCTCCTGATTAGTTCGTGCCCAATATCATTACACTATGGATTAAGTAAGCTTGTAAGTTGGTGGTATGCACTTTTATCAACAGCAGTCTCTTATGCACGATGACGTCGAATTTATAGGGGTAAATTGTTAATTTTGTGTTTTTTGGGAGTTACCAAGCCACTTTTTTAATTATATTGGTAACATATTGTATTGCGCTACCAGTTGTTTTAATTTATTGTTTAGGGTTACTTTTTCTTCGCTGTATTATTAGAAACTCGTCTAATTAGTTTTTAAAAGTACAAGTGAAGGTGAGTTTGGTTTTATAATAATATGAGTAATACGATTAAAGGTTATTAGAGTAGAATCCGATGAGAGATTTCAATTAGGTTTAATTTGAAATTTGTTAGATAGGATTCTGTTGACGACAAAGAAGTTTGGAAATTTATTATGGTCAGTCGTAGCCAATAGGTTGGTTTGCCTGTTGCCAAATGGGAGAAATTTTCAGTTTGTGGTTGATTGTAGTAAGTTTCTGCCTTTAGGTATTACGTATAGTAGACGCTATTTAGTTTAGAGTTTCAGATTTTCTCAGCTAGAAATCTATTTCTCCTAGCTTTGTACTCCCCAGTATTGATTGTATATCTGGGTGGACTGTAAATTGTTGTTATGGTAAAAGATCGAGGTTTGGCATTAACTTGAATTACTAAAGTTGGTAGTGTGTATTAGTACTGCTCATACTCCTGTATTATTCTATTCGGATGAATGATATGCTTATCTTATTTATTTCCAGAATTGTGGTTTTGAGGTTTGTCAAGCTATTGGTTTTCCAAACAACAATTGTGAAATGTCTATTAATTAATTGATTTGTTGATAACATGTTTAATGTCATACTTTCCTGCGTAATTTGTTTGAATTTAGTAAAAAAAATATTTAGTTGGCCGCTGAAGTTGTTATTTTGATCAGGTAAATTGTGCCTCATTGAAAGTAGGAAAAACGATTCGTTGTTGTTGTTGCATTAGTTGACTTAACATTTGAGTGGGCGAAGATTGAGTTTTATCTGGATTCTAACAGTTTTATAACTCTCTGGATACTTTGCAAACTTTATAATTCAATGGAGATCTTTTTCTCAGACTACACATTTTGCTAAATGGTTTTTGGATTTTTACACAAACTTGAGTTGTGGTTACCCTTCCATTTAATTTGTATAGTCATCTATATATGGATATCTCATGTATTGTATAATGTTACCTTTTTGTAGTTTTCGACACTTATTCTCAGACAACCTTCTCTTTTTATTTCTAATAACCACTCTGTAAAGTATTGCTTCATTTGATATGTATGATGTTTTAGTTTTTTTTTCATTAAGATGGCTGACAGATTCTTTTATAGGCATCGCATTCAGTTTTACTGTAATAGGTTTCTTCTTCTGTAATTTTGGTAGATTGTCGATCATCTTTTATTATTTGATCTACATAAAAGGGAAAGGTTTAGCGTATTTGCAAAGATATTTCGATTTGGATTGGAACTTTGAGTTGACCCTTTTATTGGCGGGTTCAATCGGTTGGTACTTTAACACTTTCTATGGATGAGTGGTTACAGAGTATATTCTTTACTTTTTTATCTATTGAAAGCCAGACAAGTAATCCCGATGGTGAATTGCGCTGTACCATATCTTGAAAATCAGATGCTTAATTTTGTAACTGCAGAGTAGATTGCTGGTTGATAGTTGAATATTTGCGGATTAAATTGTTTCTGATCGATATTGGTTGATTATTTATAATTATTTGTGCCGTGGTTATGTTTCAGGTTTGTAGTATGAGCATATTAGCTTGAATTTGTTGATTTGGAAAATTTGACAGCTGTGTGGCTTGCTAATATTACTCGTGAAAAACGTTGTTTATGTTGTTTAGATTAAGAGAGACGTCTCCAAGGTCCGTTCTCTTTACTTGGTTTTGTGAGTTGTTCTATTTTTAAGTTAATATTAAACTTATCTTGTAAGTTTTATTCAGTTATTAATAAAAATAGAAACTTTGCAGAGAAGCAAATCACCGTATATTCCTATTCTTCGAAAGTAAAACAACAGCGCGTGGCAACAGAGTGAGCGAAAATTGCAAACGCTTTTTGCTGTTTTAGGATCTATGTTTAGCTATATCATCTGTATGTCAACGTAAAGTCTTACCACGATAGATAAGCTGAGCTGGATTCTTAGAATATCAATTGTTAAAGCCTGTTTATTAGAATAATAATGCAATCCATAAAACAATAAATCTAAAGACATATTTATAGTATTACAGCTTTAAAGCAATGATTCTACTAATGAAGACCCTTATCTAGTCTATTTTGATTCGTCAATGTTTATCAAATATTATAGCCTGTCCAGTAATTTAAATCTTACATGTTTTTAATCATTGAATACTTGAACTCAGGTCGGTTAATAAATAGACTACATCAGTTACTGTTAAATTCGTTTTGACGTAGTAGTAAGACTTTATAGTAAACTATCTTTAAAATGTTATTCTTAATGACAAGGTTATACGTGATCAGTAATTACTCAAGAAACAAGCAAGCGTTTCTTGCAGCCCAAATTCAGATTTGGTTATCAAGAAATGCTGGATATGATCATCTTAACTAATGCGTCTTGCCCAATAGATATATGGATTCTTAGAAAATATCAATTGTTGAAAGCCTTTTATTGAATAACTAATGCAATCCATAAAACAATAAATCTAAAGACTACCATATTAGTAGTACCTTACGCCTTTTAAAGCAATGATTCTACTAATGAGACCCTTATCTAGTCTATTTTGATTCTCAATTATCAAATTTATAGCCTGTCCAGTATATTTTAAATCTTAATGTTTTTATCATCATTAATACTCAACTCAGGTCGGTTTTAATTTCTCAGTTACTGTTAAATTCGTTTTGACGTAGTAGTATTAGATTTATAGTAAACTTCTTTTTAAAATGTTATTCTTAATGGCAATTATACGTGATCAGTATTCCTCAGGACGCAAGCGGCTCGTTCTTCGCGAGCCCAAATATCAATTAGCTCGGTTTTATCCGCATAAATCGCGTGTGGTTGGACAGCTACTAACTGCCGCGCGATTCCTAAAAGGGGCCCAGACGGCTAAATCCAAAATAGAGCCATTAATAAGGATTCCGGGCCGGCGCGCTGCCATAAAGAGGTCTAGGATTAGCTGCCAACGGTTTTCCCATTTCCACGTCTGACGTGTGTTGCAGCAGCCCAGGCCCGGTACTTTATATACTGGTCCGGGCATTGTGAAGCTCCGGACTTAACTCACTCTGCTACGCATTCCGATACAAAGTATTCCTTCCAGCGAAGCGAGAAGGCTTTTTACTATTATGTATTATTAAATATAGTCGAAGAACTGGTCAAGAGATGATGAACGGTTGTTCTGGTCTATGAATGCGAGCAGGCGAGTGCCAGTGGCGTACGCCAGGTGCTTTTCTAGTTACGTTTACACAAAGATATTACATTTCTTGGTTTAGGATTTACATTTTTAATTATCAATTTGGAAATCAGTAACAATTTATCATTTTTGTAGTCATAACAGAGAAAAATTATTTCTAGTTAAGTAGACACTCTTTGATGTCCACTTCCGTTTCTGCCACTATGCTCCCAATTATTCTTAAATCTTTAAATGATTTTAATAATTGTATATATTAAAAAAGATTAATCTTAACAGTAAAGACGAAATAAGATTTACCTTTATTTTAAAAAAACAAAATAGCTATCCAGGGTTAGATCGTCCATTTAGAAATCACATTCTGATCTAATATAGTGATGTGGCAGAGTAGTACGTTACTATTTCTAGTAGATTTGAACTTTTAAAATTAATTAATAATAACATCCAAAAACCTAACAGAATTGTGATTTTTACTGTTTTCCTCGCGCAAGATTCTATTTTCAACAGGGACTTATAAAATCTATAATCTTTTAGCCCTAATAATGACCTGAAGTAGTTTTTCCTGAGTTGTTTATGACAGAGCACCAAATATAAACAGTTGATGATTTCGCACTGCCGAAAGATATTTCGTTACTCACTATGTATTCACTTTTCTTTATGTATGATCCCAATGGCGATTTAATTTTGACACAACCTTTTTTAATCTTTAACCTCCCGTATCTTTAAACATTTGCATTTATTCTTTATCGATAATACTGTCTAAATATGTTATATTAGCAAGACCAGTAGGCCCTTTTGCTTACTGTCTAAATAACAAACAGTTATTAGATAAAATAAACCAAAAGATGAAAGAAAAGAAAAATTATGATACGAGGGTAAGGTGAAAAGTTCTCGGCCTAACACAGAGATGGTGCTGCAATCGGCAAACAATTATGCTTCCTGCTTGAGTGCATGTCATTAGTTCGTATGACTAGTTTCAACTTGTTCGCTCAAGTAGTTTGTTTACACGAATTTTTTCAGTAGACATGTTGCATGTTTTTTGTTAAAATGGATAAACTTGAATATCGTGCGGTTATAAAATTCTTCGTTTTGGATGGATTAACCCCCAAGGGAAATTCATCCGAAGTTGACAAAAGTTTACTGGGTCTCTGCTCCTTCCATGTCAACTGTTAAAAAGTGGGCAGCTGAATTTAAACGTGGTCGCACATCCCTCAAAGATGACCCACGTGAAGGACGGCCAAAAACCGCAACCACACCGGAAACCATCGAAAAAGTGCATGGTATCGTATTGAACGATAAGCGAGTGAAGGTGAGTGAGATAGCTGAGGTTGTGGGGATAGAAGAAAGGGTGCGAAACATCTTGCACGAAGAATTAGGGATGCGAAAGCTCTGCGCAAGATGGGTGCCGCATTTGCTGAATGCCGATCAAAAGCAAATGCGCAAACAATTTTCGCAGTAACCTTTGGACCGATTCAACAGGGATCCGACCGATTTTGTGCGGTGATTTGTCACCATGGATGAGACATGGGTCCACCACTACATGCCAGAAACGAAACAGCAGTCCAAGCAGTGACTGGAAGCCGGTAGTTCAGCGCCAAAGAAAGCGAAGTCGATCACATCTGCCGGAAAGGTCATGGCCAGCGTGTTTTGGGATGCGAAAGGGATCCTGTTAATTGATTATCTTGCAAAAGGCAGAACAATTATAGGTGAATATTATTCCAATCTTCTTGACTAGCTGGATGCCAAAATTTGCTAGAAGAGGCCTGGCCTGAAGAAGAAAAAATCATCTTTCACCAGGACAACGCAACTGCGGGATTTGGGGTATGATTTGCTCGGCCATCCCCCTTATTCTCATGATTCCCAAACTTAAAAAATTTGTTTCTGGGAAGCGCTTCGCGTCCAATGAAGAAGTTGATGAATATTTTCACAATCTTCCAGATTCTCACTTCCGAAAAGGAATACTGATGTTGGAGAGGCGCTGGATCAAGTGTGTTGAAGTCAAGGAGATTATGTAGAAAAATAAAATTATTTTTAACTGAAAGTCGCAGTCTTTCATTGCCAGACCGAGAACTTTTCACCTCACTCTCGTATGTGCAAAAATTAAATCAAAATTTGAAAATATTAAAAACACAAAATATTGTCTTTTTAAGAAAAGTTGTACAAATCAATTATATGGTCATTATTTTCACAATTCCAACATTCAGCAAACTTGTAGTCTGTAAGGCAGTTTTTGATAATCTGGCACGGAAGAAATAAAGTTCTGAAGGAGGAAATGCTAAAGAATACAGTGGGTAGTAGATTTTCCATTTTCTTGATTTTTATGTCAGTTGGGTGATATGCTGTCTGGCGTCGTTGTGATGAAGCAGACGTTTTTTTTGTAAAGCTCTAGATTAAGTTTGGTTAAGTTGCTCACAGTCCTTTTTACCGATTGTGAGGCTCTGCACTTTCATCTGCTCTTTGTTGTACAGAATCACTTTTTATGGCTTGCTACAATTTGATCCAAAAACGCTGTGTCACCCGTACATCAAATTTACAAATAAATTCAAGTTTTTTTAAATTATAACATGCAGATGCGTTGTCAATATTCAGACTTAAAGCTATCTGTTGGATGTAAGTTGTACGTTATTTTCTACTAAAACGCCTACGTCATCGTCAATGACGAGAAGGAGTCGAAAACGAGGGCCATCAAACCTCTGCTTCACTGTTCTGAGAGAGAAACGTAGTCTAAAAGGATAACATGCAATAGCAGAAATGCAATTTTCTGTTCTTTTGAAAAATTTTGCAGCAACGATGTCCGACACTAGTTTGACTTATAATGTTACTACCTACCTTCGATATATAACATGGCCATAAAACAAACAAAATCACCATGCTTTAATGTTTTCGCTATCTATAAAATTGGACAAGAATCTGTTTTTAGTATCAAATATTAATTTCCAGAGTTTGGCTTTTTCAAATCCCAATAGGTTATTTCTAAAATTTCCAAATTGTTTACTTAATCAGCAGAATGAAAAGATGGAAAAACAGTTTATTCAAAAATAAATCTGTGATATATTAAAAAAAGTTATAATAAACAACATCTAAACATCGTTTCATTTGATTAAAATTGGTACAGCTATGCAATATAAAGATCAGATTATAAATAAAGTGACTATCAGAACAAAAATAAATGTTCAAGTCTATCATTCTTCACCCTATAAGTGACATTTGTGATTTTGGGCAATTGATGCGATTCGGTTGTTATCAAGAGATGTCTTGACAGATTCAAACAAAAAATGAAGTTGCTTTCAGAATAATAATAATATTTGCTAGAAGGAAAATGGTTGGTAAAGAAGTGATTATAGAAAATTATATATTTTGTCATTGGATTTAAACGAAGGTTTATTATGTGAAAGTGTACAAAACCAGTTCAACTATTAAACCGCTCCAAAAAAAACAAATTTACAAAGTAGTCATATATTTAGAAGACGAAAGAAATATTCATGTCACAGTCAAAATTGTAAAATCTTATCTAGAGGATCAGAGATACCACTTTGCTGCATTTATAAAATTAAAAACGGCCCATCTAATCATTCCTGTATGGTATTACAGTCTTACCTAAAAGATAGATGCATTTTAGTGAAATAAGATCTTCATACATCCCTAGTTTTCATTTTTATTTGAAGTTTCACAGATAAGTGTCTTTGGTCTTATCTTATATCTTACAAGTCTCAAAATATTAAAAAATATATAAACATCACTATTTTTATCAACATTACAGTTATATTGGACTATAGTCAAAATCCTGCTCTTGATTCCTAATTTCTACAAGAAAGTATTAACGAAATAGATAAATGGTTGCAATTATGTTGCATAAAAGCTAATGAGACTAAATCGACTCATATAATCTACACCCTAAAAAGAAGCCCTAAAATAATATTAAAGAACTTTCCATTTGCACAAATTCAGGTCGTAAAATACCTCAACTTACACCTAGATAGACACCTGACGTGGTCCAAATATATATGGTAAAAATTACTTTTGTTAAGTGAGATGTACTGGTTATTTAAAAGAAAAAGTCATTTTAGCCTAGAAAATAAACTTCTACTATCCAAATACTATATCATAATAAAGCCAGTCTGAAGATTTGGTATCCACTTATGGGGTTGGGCTTGCAGTACTAACATCGAGAAGATACAACGCTTTTACTGAAAAGTGAGTTATATGCAATGACCTTTGGTATCCGTCAAATCAGATCGTGTACTGTGACAAGAAGAAATTTTTGCCAAATGTCCTTTCTTATTAGACCGCGTGTTAAAAGATTGAAACGGATTAATCCTCCAAATCTATCCTATAAATGTAATTCAGTGGTTATAAAATAGCATTAAAACTTGTAAATAATGCTGATTAATTTGTAGTCTGGCTACGAGGTCAACCCATTAATTTTTAAATTAACAGATAAGAAGTCTAAAACAAAAGTGCGTGGTAAAACTTTGGGCTGTTGGTAAATTAAAATGAGGTTCCTCAAGGGAGTATTCTGGGGTCCATTTTCCTCACCGTATACACGTTTTTAGATGACGTTTTTGTATATCTACAAGAATCTAGTAGCAGCATATTTAAACTTCCGGGATCATTTCTGTCAATTATAAAATCTTAAACATGATTAATTAAAATGAAGGAAAGTAAGGCTTATCACAAAAAAAGAAATTCACTATTGTTTATTAATAACATATAAATACCAAAAACCTTACGTGTAAAATATTTAGGAATCCACCTTGATAGAGAACTATCTTAAAGAAAGTATATTAAAAAATAAAATCAAAATAAATGAATAACGGAAAATTAAATTGACTGCTCGGTAGATGAAAATTGAAAATAAAATTATTTGGACATATTGTCATAGTAAGACTAACTAAATGTCGTTATAAAACGGACGCAATCTAAAATTCTCCGAACAATGATTAGTGTGCTATAGTTTAATACAAACCAAATAGTAGATAATGAGCTTCCTGTAGAAAGTAATTTATAAAAATATCAGTTCATAAGCATTTTGTGTTGAATTCTAGTGCGCAAAGTCGAGTTGACGCAAATCATTCCAGACAGTCATACGCGTTGATTCTTCGAGACAGTCAACGCTTTAAAGTCAGACGTTAATTCGTCTACTTCTTCATGGACCTAGCTTCACTTATCAGTTTTTCGGCGAATGATTAACTGAAACAGAGAGCAGATCTTATTTTTTTTTTTGGCGAAGGCTTCAATCTTACTGCGCTTTATATTAGACGGGATTTGTTAAAAAGAAGATTACATTGTTCTTTTGCGCTTGGATGACAGTAGAAACAATAAAAATGGGCTATATAAATGTCATTGTTGATATTGAACTGTTTTTTGCTATTTCTGTCCGTGGTTTTCCACTTATTATTGTCATTTTTACCGTTAGAGATAGTTTCCCAATAAATTATTTCGCTCCGGTTCTCCCATATACGGTACATCTTTATTTACAGACACAACTTTAGAGGTGATCTTAAAATTTTTATCGGCGGACCCGCAAACTCGCTTTCTATCCAAGTTTTTTTAAACAGCTAACATTTTCATCTCTTGTAACGAGCGTGATGAAAAGCAGATTTTGTTCATTCCTCTCAAGCAAAATGATGGAAATTCTGACTTGATTGAAGAAGTCGCATAGTACTTGTCCGGCCCATTTTTCACTTTACCCAGTTAAAATCCAATAGCCAACCTCTTTCTGACGTCCTCCCAGCTGGCATCACTAGGATTGAAGCGACCAAACCACTTTCAACCTCTCCAAAGAGCCACAGAGTTTGTTAAGATCACAAAATGACTAGGTAGCTCTCTATCCTTTCTCGAAGTGGGGAAGCACAATATGAGAATGTAACTTTGGTTTTCCAGGCACATTTTTAATCAGCTAAATATTAAAGAAATATATTAAGACATGTCAACTAAACACAAATATCAAATGACAAAACAAAATGACGCCAAGACAATGATGGATAATTCCGTATCAATATAAAAATAAATGGTAACATTCCGTTGTTATTTTGTCAATGTTTCTTCTTCTTTTCTTATTATTTTGTTGCTTATTTTTATATGTTGTAATAGATTCTTTAAAATATCTGCATCTACTTTTCTCTCCTTGTGGTTTTATATAGTTCACATCCTAGTACGCCATTTTAAGTCCTAGAAAGGTCATATGTGTATCTCTTTATTTGCTCTTTTTTTTCATTAGCTGCTTAGCACAATGTATGCTATCTAAACACAATCTTCATTTTCTAAAATCGCTTTGTTCTTCGTTTAGACTTATCTGTTCTTCTATTTTACGTTTTGTTTTATCTCCTTTTTAGTAAAATGAGCTCATATAGGCTTTAGTATATTCCTACCGGTTATTTTTCCTTTTGTCCATTTTATTAAATATTTTGCAACTTTATGCCATTGTCTACCTATTGTGTTCAATATCTATCCATAATTTGTTCCAATACTCAATTCCTATAAAAAATTATAACCTGATACGTTGCCAGACTTTCAAGCTTGACATCTTTGCGGAACACAACAGATAACATAACGGCGTTAAAAGAGACTAATAATGAAGTGAACATCCAAGAGTCACTCCTCGTGCACTCAAACGTTCAGTCAGTTCTCTCAGTTTTTAAACGTTATTTAAATAATCGCATATTTAAGTCGATACAAAATTATTGATTTAACACTTTTAGCGTAGTGGAAAATTTTTAAAATGCATATTTTCAGAAATAATAAATATTTTTGTTGTTTCAGACATCTTTATTGGCAGCCGTCGTTGGACAACTCGGTAAGTCACCAAAAACTATATTTTTTTACTATGTTGTAACAAATAGCATTAACATGCAAATATCAGTTCTTTAACTGTGTACATTACAACGGCTGCTAACTACATTTATTACATTTGAGTATTCTTATTATACTCTATTTTTGACAATTTTTACAATGGAGGGCGAATTTAACCAATTTAATCAAACACGTAAATGTATGCACATATATAACGCATTTATGTACTTATATTAGATCATTAAGGCTTACAGGCAAGCCTGCTAATTTTTTCGATCGGTTTAACCACCTATTAGCAGCGCTAAACCTTGTCTTCTATTTTGAACATGTACTGCTGCATGTTAACAACATTTTCATTAGCCAACGAACACCTCGACAGCCAGCTACCTGACAGCATTCAGAGCTCTAAACTTGTTAATGCAGATTCTCTGTTTCCTTTTGTCCTTACGTTCCAATACGTTGCAGCATTTATGATTTCGTCATTTGGACACGTGGTGGCACAAATATTTATTTTTTATAGAATTTAACGGAAAATAAGAGTATCAACATCCCCAACTTACCCATAGTTCCTAGAACTGCTATAACTCTCCCTGAAAATGAATGACCATCCTTTAACGTTCTTGAATTTTCTTCTCCCTAATTTTACAATAAGATGCGCTTATGACTTCAATGATTGTTAAGCAGTTGATGATTCAAAAATTCAAAGCTTATCTAGCTGAATAACAGAATCTAATGTAATTTTTTTTACATTTTACCTCTTTTGGGGTATCTATTTAAAGCTTTGATTCGTTTTATTCCAATTAATTGGAAAGCAGTATATTATAATTAGAAAAATGTGTGTGTGTGTCTGTATGTCGGTCTGTCAATAAACAGGATATCTCGAGAACCGTAAGAGCTAGAGACTTGAAATTTGGTATGCAAGTTACATGTAGGTAGAGGGCGCAGTGCGAAACTTTTGGTAAAAATCGGGCGAGCCGTTTGGTCGCAAGACCGCAAAATCGGTCGCAAAGCGGTCGCAAATTTAAACGGTTGAAGACACAAAAAATTCATGAGAATAAAAATGATTTGTTATCACGAGATAAACATCAATTTAAAGTAAAATTTGGTAAAATAGGAACTCGAAAAAAATTGAAGCCCAGGATTTTTGCCAGAATTACCCAAATAATAGGATAAGGAAAGTCGTGTGATGTTCACACCAGATTTTTGTAATTAGTAACCGCTACATAGATTCCATGCCCAAGGTTAAGGTTCTCTTTAATAAAAATAAGAATTCTCGTGGCTTCTTCTCGACGTGCCGAGTAGATTAGTGAAAGTTCTTTTGAAAGCCGCCTAAGACATTGTGGATATTTATAGGCTATTCCGTCGCCGCAGCTGCCTACAACTTTTAAAGAATTTTTGATTGTCAGGAATCGATCGCTATACTGCTTCCTTCTTATAAAGCTCTTTTTATTATTTATTAAAAGGGCTATTAAGGAATTATTACAATAACTAGGAGTTAAGTGCATTCTGATGGTAGAAATAGCAGTAAATTTGGATGACTCTTCAGTCTTAGCATCGTTTGTGCTTTAGACGTATTGGTAAACTGATCCACAGCAACAAATTCAACTTTGCTGACGTTTTTCGTTTCTGTGAATGCACCAGAATGTCGAGTATCTTTCTATTCTTTGAATTTTCAAATTTTTTTTTTTAGTGGAAAGGGAGCTTATCGTGACACACACGATTTGCATCTCTAACATAATTTCTTCGCGCCTTCTCTACAATCCACTTAATAGAAAAACATTCGAAACTTCTTAATCCCAAAGTGTCCTCTCTGAATAAAAAACCGCAACTTGAATTCAGGTGATCTGCGAGATTATCTTTAGAAGACAATTTTATAACTTTGAAGAATCCCATTATACTCAATAAACCTTTACCTCTGGGTTTAGCGTGCCATTTTCTTATAATAATCTCGCTCCTCGGTGCTTCGTCTTTTTGAAACCTACGAAGTGTCCTTCTGCGTTTACCTTTACTTCTCCTCTCAAATTTCTGGAACGCTCTTTCGAGTTCGCCTTTAAATCTACTCCAAAACTTCTGAAACATTATTTTTCGCTTATTTTTGCTTTTCAAACTTTGGCAAAGGTCTTTGGCATAAACTTTTATTTCTGAAAACTTTTCTTGAAACGGTTTTATGGATTTTTCATTGTTTTTTTTCGCAATTTCTCTTTAACTTCCGGTCAAACTTCTAAAATTTCGGTAAATTGTTTCTAAGTACGGCCCGTGCATTGAAACAGAGTTGACGTGTGCGAGCCAATTTTTACCTGCGATATCGCCGCGCCCGAGTCGTAGCCTTAAGGTCAGGCGTACTTATTTATTTAATAATTTAATACCCATGTAATCAACTTTAATATTGATGTTTCCCACTGGCAAAGGGAATAATCCGCCATCACAAAATAGCTCCAATATGTATCAACAATATGGTTACCCACCCTCCTATCAACAGCAACAGTATGCTGTGGGTGGCAATATACATTCAACACCACCACTCTTCGAACAAACACCACTAAAGCAGTATGCAGTGCCATCAATCCCACCGGTTCAACCCTCTCCGTATTATACAATGCTCGTAATTCAATATCCAAGGTAGTCTCAAGTGCAATTACCTTCCCCGCAAACCTTGCCGCAAAATAATCAAATAGAAAAAGACCAGCAAGAAATTTTAAGTAATGTCGGCGAAGACGAAAACATGGCTGATAATAATAACACTTGGCAAGTGGTTCCTGGCAATAAAAGGAAGACGGAAATATAACCCACAATTAACTCAAACAGATGTACCAGGGGCTAGCAGCAACACTAATACTACGGGTCAAACTGTTCAACTGCCAAAACCACCGCCAATCTTTGTTCAAGGTGACGAAAACTATCAACAAATGGTAGCTAGCATCACGCACATAGTCGAAAAGGAACAATATACTTCTAAATGTATGGCCAATAATGTCGTTAAAATCAATGTTCACACGCCTGACTCATACAGGAAATTGACCGCCCATTTTTTAGATACCAACGTTATATTTCACACATATCAAAACAAGCAGGAGAGGGCGTATAGAGTAGTTGTACGGCATCTACACCCCACAATCCCGATAAATGTAATAATAGCAGAATTGGCAGCAAAAAATCATAAAGTTCGAAATATTAGCAACATCAAACACAAACAAACTAAAGAAGCCCTGCCGTTATTCTTCGTGGACTTGGAACCGGCCGATAACAACAAAGATATTTATAAATTGCAGTATCTGCAGAACCTAAAGATAACGGTTGAACCACCTAAGCAAAATAAAAATATAGTACAATGTACAAGATGCCAAAACTTTAACCACACGAAATCATACTGCAATCGCCCATATGCGTGTGTCAAATGCAGCGGTAACCATGATACAAGAACGTGCACCAAAAATAGGGATACGCCGGCAACGTGTATCTTATGCAATGGACCACATCCTGCCAACTACAAAGGATGTATGGTCTATAGAGAATTACAAAACAAGACCTACCCAAATACACAGCAACCAAAGAAACAACCTGCACAGTATAAGCCAGATATAAGAAATTTTCCTCCTCTGCCAAAACCTAATGTTTACGCTGATATGCCGATGCATACCTATAGCCACGTTACAGCAAATAAACCAGACTCATCTAATGACCTCACCCTCGCACAATTCCTTGCCGAGTTTAAGGGAATGTTCAATCAACTGCTACAACAAAATAGCATGATCCTCAACATGCTCACAACAGTAATTGCCAAATTAGTTAAATAATGTCTAAATTCATACGTATTGCATTATGGAATGCCAACGGCCTCAATCTAAAAATTGGAGGTAGAAGTCTTCCTTCAAATGAACAAAATTGATGTACTACTTATAAGTGAAACACACTTTACAACAAGAACGTTTATAAAAATACCTCAGTACAGCATCTACCACACTGTACACCCAGATAATACAGCCCATGGTGGCGCAGCTATTATTATTCAAACTCGATAGTTCACTCGATAGTTCATCATGAATTACCAAAATACGAAGAACCGTTCCTGCAAGCTGCCGTTATCGAAATCAGTAAACTTCCTAGCCCAATCACACTAGCCGCAGTATATTGCCCTCCAAGACATAGCCTAACCACGAACATACTACAACCATTCTTCAACACCCTTGGAGGGAGATTTATAGTAGGTGGCGACTTTAATTGTAAACATACAAGGTGGGGGTCTCGATTAATAACTACAAGGGGTAGAGAACTTGAAAAAAATTCTTACTAACAACAATTACATGCATTTATCAACCGGTACTCCAACATACTGGCCGACTGACGTGAACAAGATTCCAGATTTATTAGATTTTATATAGCCTCGGGCATTTCAAGAAATTATGTGGACGTCACTCCTAGTTTCGATCTATCTTCGGACCACAGCCCTGTGTTAGCTGTCATTAGCGCTACCGTTATCCAAATGCAGCCTAAGCCAGTACTCTGCAATAGACGAACTGACTGGGACAAATTTAAAGTACACGTCCACCGACATATAAATATTAATATAAGCTTAAAAACACCGAAAGAAATAGAGATCGCAGTTAATCACTTTATAACAACAGTCCAAGAGGCAGCCTGGAATGCTACACCAATGAATATCCAGAAAATCGAGTCATTTAATGTTTCTAGAGATATAAGTGAATTAATAAAAGAACAAAGGAGAGCAAGGTCAATCTGGCAACGTACACACAACGTTAATGATAAAACCACATACAATCGACTTACTAATAAACTTAGGAAGAAGATGTTAGAGGCGCGTAATGAAACATTCCATAACTACATAACCAACTTATCCAAAGAAGATCACAGTATATGGAAAGCCACTAAAGGATTTAAGAAACCCCAACAACAAGTCCCGCCGTTACGCAAAAACGATGGCTCTTGGGCAAGATCAGACAAAGAAAAAGTTGAACTTTTTGCCCAACATCTGGCAGACGTATTTACACCTCACTCTAATGAAATTGATGAAGATGTTAACAACTTTCTCGAAGCACCACTACAACTATCACCCCCCATAAAAAAATTCACAATTGGTGAATTACAAAATGAAATAAAATGGTTAAATAATAAGAAAGCGCCGGGCTATGATCTCGTTACAGGCCTTGTACTTAAACAATTACCACGACAAGGAGAACAATTCTTATTGGCACTCTTTAATGCAATCCTACGCTTAACATACTGGCCCTTACAATTAAAGTTTGCACAGGTCATCCTAATATTAAAACCTGGCAAACCACCAAATGAAGCTCAGTCTTATCGCCCAATTAGTCTACTGCCTGTCGTGTCAAAACTCCTAGAAAAATTAATATTAAAGCGAATAAACGAAAATAGTCTACTTGAAGAATGGATTCCAAATCACCAGTTTGGATTTCGCAAAGGACACTCGACCATAGAGCAATGCCACCGAATAACCAATATTATTCAGCAATCATTTCATAGTAAGAAATATTCCTCTGCTGTATTTTTAGATGTGCGACAAGCGTTTGACCGTGTTTGGCACAATGGGCTACTATTTAAAATTAAACACATCTTTCCACATCAATACTATCTCCTGCTTAAATCTTATCTAACTAATCGACACTTTCAAACCAAAGTTGGTATGAATATTCACAACTGTATCCAATCACGGCTGGTGTTCCCCAAGGAAGTGTGTTGGGGCCACTCTTATATCTGATTTTTACTGCAGATATACCGACGACACCAACCATAACATTGGGGACATTTGCAGATGACCCTGCAATCCTGGCATGTCATGAAGATCCACAAATCACAACTAATATCTTGCAAGAGGCACTAAGTACAATAGAGGGTTGGCTGGAAAAATGGAGAATTAAGGTCAATGAGACGAAGTCCAATCATATAACATTTACCACAAGACGATCACAATGCCCACCTGTAAGCTTGAATAACGTACCCATCCCGCAAGCAAATGCAATTAGATACTTAGGTCTCCATATGGACACAAGATTAACGTGGAAATATTAACATATAATAAAAAAAACGCAAAGAAATGGACATCAAAATTAAAAAAATGTATTGGCTCATAGGAAGAAACTCTCAACTCTCAACAGAAAACAAATGACTGGTGTACAAATCTATCATACGACCAATATGGACATATGACTGTGAACTCTGGGGTTGCGCCAGCTACTCAAATTTTGACATAATACAACGTTTCCAGTCTAAGACATTAAGAAGTATATTCAATGCTCCCTGGTATGTTTCAAACCGTATCCTCCACTTTGACTCCAACGTACAATATGTACGGGACATAGTCAGACAACGGGCTACAAGCCACCATGCTCGGCTAGTGGGACACACTAATAACGAGATTACACCGCTAACACAGCAGCCAGTAATGAGACGACTTAAACGGAAGTGGCCATGGGACTTGACAGAATAAAGAAATCATTTACACCATCCCCTAAGCCTTCAAATGGAGGTAACGAGACTGCACCACTGGGTGCACCTCTCTTCAAATCTATTCCAAACTTCACGCAATTAGCTCATAGAATTTATTGTAATTAATTCTGATTGCTAATGTACACGAATTCAATAAAAAAAATTGTTTCTAGAACCCCTAAAATCTTATTTTATATTTACCTTTACTTCTTATAATTCCATTTTTTAATTTTCTTGGCAAATATTTGCACTTATTTTTAAGTCACCTTTCTATTCTTCTTTCAGAGTTATGGCATATTTTCTTAATTCGTCTTTCAAGGTTTCACAATGTTTTTCAGTGTTTGTTTTCTGTTCTCCCAATTTTATTACAAATGTCTGCTCTAAAGCATCTAAATGCTCAGAGTTGAACAAATATGTGCTTCTGTTTCCAACTTCGTCAATCTTTGGATACCTCACTTTTCTTTCATGTCGTCTTTAAATATTGATCTTGTAACTTACTTTATAGCTCTACACTTTTAGTTTGTACAACCTGGTTTGTATAGGTATGGTAATTTATTTAAACAATTTTTCGAGTTCCATTCAATCTTACTTCTGACTCTAATTATAACAAACTTAGTTTATGTGTTTGATTATTTATTTCCACTTCCATTTCTATTGCAAGGAAAACTACAACTTACCGTAACTGCCTTTAACCGTTCTTTGTATACGCTCAAATATCTGCGCATTAGATTCTGCAGCTCTCGGGGCTCCGCGTTGAAGCACGGAGCAGATCACCAGAAACTTCTATCTCAAACTCTCCAAAATAGTCTCAGTTTTCATTTTAAAATAAGATTATATCATTAATATTCTATATCATTCTCATGACAGACAGGATTTCAGCCAGCGTAAAAGAAATACAGCAACAGTATGAAACAATAATATTCTAAGAAATAACAAGGCTTTAGTATAAACATTTTAATTATTTTTGAAAAATATAAAACAAAATTTTAAACAACAAAAGTCTTCTAAAACTTATAACTTCAATTTAATTATTACAATTAAGCACCGTGTTAACTGCATGTTAATTTTGCTAACCGTTACCTCCATGAAAAGTTTAAAAACACTTGGGTACTGTATTTAGTCTAGTAAAGGCGTTTTTAAGAAAAACATTATTTGCAAAATAAAACGAGACGCAATTAACTACCTACAAAACTTTATTATTCCCTAACTTAGTAAGGTATACAACCATCATCAATTATCAATCAAGTATCTCGTGGCAACTATTTAATATACTGGAAACTGAGTTTGCAGCATAAGGAGTAGTAATTAATATGTGTTTATCCATAGTCATCCCAATATATTGATTTTATTTTCTTCTTTCTGTCTTGCGCAGTTAGCCGCAATGCTTTGGATGATCATCTTTTGTAATAACCACGCCCCATACCATTTAGGACCAAACGGCAGCAAAAACTTTTCCTTCATTGTAACCATCTTTTTTGGATTAAAAATGTAAAGAGGTATAGTCTCCAAATGCCTATTATCTAATAGAGCAGCAGAGTATTGACCAGAGCTACTTCAAATAAAACCAAAACTAGTCTCTTTCTATATGTTCCTTGTCCACAATGTCTTTCGGTAAGCAACAATCCTACGACGGACCTACTTTGTTATGTAATTTTGTGGGATGTTGTTTGGTTGTCATGAGCCTACTGTAACGCTCTTTTTGACAAGTTTTAGACAGGCTTGGGAGGTAAAATTTATAATCGTGCTTTTTAAGGGATTCTTGCTTCTTTCAGTGATTGAGCAATACATTCGAAGCTTTCGTACAAAATCAGAAGACTTATACAGAGACCGTATTGCCGTTGCAATATTTATTTGTGGACCTTTGAGGTGATGACTCAGAAACACCGCTTCAAATCTCTCTATGAACTTATTGTAAGCCATTACTACGCCTTTCGACTTCAACTTGCAAAGAGCATTAGAGTGCATTTTAAGTAATTTATTTGTTTAGAATGAACGTTATATCATTTCATTGGTCTGAAATATCGATGGAACTAACTGTTATTAAAAAAAGCAATCCCAATAAACAAAACTAGCAGGTCCTGCACACATTATCAATTAAAAATTGCCTGTATGTTCCTAGAATATGTAAGAAAAATTATACGCAAGTGCACCAAAATACTGTAGAACCTAAAAGTGCAGAATTTTAAAATAATATATTATGGAAATGTGCTTTTATGAGGAGTTCAAAATGGCAACACATAAGTAATAATTTCAAAAATGTTATAAATTTAGCAACAACATGTTACACAAATACGGTTTACGCAACAAAAATAACCACAAATCCTGAATTTCCTATATTTTTTGCTCATTTGGAACAAATTTGTCTAGTGAAATTTTATTTGATAGAAGTATTATAATAATTAGTAATATTCAAAAGTAAGTGCTCTTTGTATGACGCAAATTAATTATATGAATAAGTTTCTTAAATGCTTTTTTTTAATATATTGGAATATGTGAGTCTACTTCTGTAAAAAATTAATTAATTTAATTAATGCACATTCAGATTGTTTTAAATGAGTTTCAGAGTACGAAATCACGCGAGCGTTATCACGACACGTCCTTCCTATTAAACTAATTTCTTTACCACATCCAAATTTGTAAAAGCTGCGAGAGTGCGTTCGAGACACCCTCCGGCGGCCAGTGATGTATTTCGCGGCATCAGTGCGTTTCCCCCGCGGCGAAGGGAAGGATTAACGTCAGGATACCAGCCAGCGTGGATCAAGCGTGCATAGGGATCATTAAGTAGCCCTAATGAAGCCGTTACCGCGATAATTACCGGCGTGTCTGTCTGTTAATTGTTGCAGCCGCGGCCCACTGCGCTCTTATCTACTCTCTAATTGATGCGATATGCTAATTTGCCGGATTTAAGAGCCGATCCTGCATATGACCTCATCGAGACGTATGTATTTTTAGCACGGTTTTCGGCCGCCGGCCAGATTTCAGGACGGCCGGTCCGCCCGCGAGCAGGCGCGCCGGCCGCCCTGAAGCTGAACATCCCTGAAAGCGAGCCGGTGGCGCGCGCCCAGTCCGGGCGCGGCAAACCGGGCGGCTGATTCGAGGCGTAGCTCAGGTGTTACATTTCGCAGTGTTTCCAAACCGCAGCTGAAATCGATACGCGGGATTAATCATTGGTCAGTGACACTGGGCGACCACGAAACACGATTTGTAGCGCGGCATTTGATACCCGTTTTCGCTTCCGGGTCGGCCGCGCTTGCTGCGGGGAGTATCGAACTGGTGTCCCTAATGAAGATTTTCGTTATTAGAGATCTGTTTGTAACAATTGCTTGCGTAATGCATGAAGATTAGAATGATGAGCTTTTTATGCAATTTATTAAATATCAAAAACGTGACAACGGTCGGGTTTTGTAAGGTCATCGGTTGCTCAAGTGCATATTTATATGGGATTGTCTATCCCATATCAATACGCATATATTTCTTATGAGCGGCATTTTAAAGATCACGCAAGTTATAATCCGGACAGGTGAATACGCCCCTAATTTCATATAGAATTCATTAAATATTTTCGTACCTGAATATGAGATACCATTCTTTTGTTGCTCACATTGTAACATAAAAATTTGGCAATTTTTGATAAAGTGTAGTGGTGCCTGATTAAGAAGTTATCCAAAATTTAGTTTTTTTTTCAAAGGCATAGAAAGCACAAAGTTATCCCAAAATGGAAACTGCAAAATATTTAAAGATTGTTAAGTGTTTTAAGGTGGTGTGGAGAAAGGTTATCAATACAACAAGCGAGATGGGTCTACAATTCGTACACTAATATTGAAAAAAATAAAATGTTATTATGGCCGATCATAAAAATTTGATTCTATCATTTTATACTGGAAGAGTAAAAGAACGCATCGAACGTAAGACATTTAATTTATGGAGCCACCTTAAAAGCAAAATTCATCTGATAAGTCCTGTGCTTGCAAGCTTTATGATCTAATTCTCAATATATAATATCGAATACAGGAACATGTGGCACCAGACCTTTAGCAAGCTTTAACTTTACATAGCTACCTACAAAAAAATGTACCAGAATTCATATCAACTGAAGTACAGAAACGCCCCTCACCACCAAGTGTCTGTAGTTTTTTGATTGGATTTTGCTTTTGCTGATATGGTAAGGTACGTTGCAAAAATACAAAGAAAACATACTGGAATTTATATCATTGTCACCAACTGCACCAAATTGTTCATTGTTGCCCTCTGTGGAATTTTGTTGGACATTAATGGAAAGCAGATTGGAGAACACTAAGTATCACTAAAATTACCTTAAGAGTTTTAAGGAAGAGCAGGTTTCTTTAGCAAATTTTATTATCTAATAGAATAAACAAAATTTGACGAGTCATATTGAGAGATTAGTGGCTTAAAATTGTCCATTTTGACAGCAAGGATTAAAATAATTAATCCAAACGTTTTTCCCTTTATCCGAATTTTGACGTAGGTACACAATAATAATTAGTCTTCCATTTAGTCTTTGACTATATTATCATTCTGTATATCTAATATTCTAAATGAAGTAGACCGTTATATTAACAATTTATATGCGGCATTAAATACAGAATGGATAATATTAAGGTATTAGGACATGATTAAAAGGTTTGCATGGACAGGGTTGCTTCGCTGAACTAAAGCCTGTCAGGATTACAAATAGTCTAACTGCTACCCCCAGTATCAGAGAAACAAGAAAAAGTGTGACGCGAAAAAGTATATAGGAAAGAAATGGTTCTTAAGTTACATATGAAGAAGAGGAGAGGCTTATATCCAGCAGTGGACCGACACAGGCTACTGCTGATGATATCTGTTATGATTTGAAGCTTGATGAAACATGTAAAAACAGTAATTTTGAACATTATCATACAGGCCTTAAAGGAGCAAGGCTTGTTTAGTTACTGTGTTCCATTTCTTTTTGTGCATAGCCGTTATTTCCCAGCTTTTAACGTTCAATTGCACAAGATCTGCTTTTAATTGTTCTATTCATCTGCATTTTTTGCCTTCTATATAGTATTTCATCACTGTCATGTGGCTCTCTTATCCTCTAGTCTTTCAACATAACCTAACCAACTAATTATGTTGGCTTTGATTTCCTGCGTTACACTCGGCTGTATATAACTCTATTAATTTTTCTTCTAAAGATCCCCCTTAGGTTTTCCGTTCCCACACTTCTAATCGCGTTGAGATTTGCGCCGTTAGAGTCCACATCTCACTCTCATACGTTAATACTGGACGTATTATTTTGTACACACGCAGTTTCATCCGCCTAGACACTATGTTTGATCTAAACAACTTCAAAAACACACCCTCACTTTTATTTGCTTTACTTAAGCGCGTACTCACTTCTACATTATCCCCTCCTTCATTTGTTACTATCACTACTAAATAGTCAAATTCATGCATCTCAGCAAATCCATATTTCCTGCCTTCTCAAGTTTTAGTATTTAAACTACTACTGTCACCTCTTCTTTCCACATTTGAACATTTTAATTCCACATGTTTAGTCTTATTCTTCGGCAATCCGACTGTTATCATGCTTTCCTTCAGCTTTAATTAGTAGCTCTTGTAACCGTCTTGTAATCAATAAGCTTAAAAAATTTGCAATAAAAAGCAGTTAATGAATAGAGTGGTCATATCTTGATTTATTTTTACAGCGAGAAAAATTTCCTGTTGGTGCTCAGACCTTGAAATTATGGGTCTTTCAGTAGCATATATTACAAACGTACACCAAGCGTTTTTTATAAAAATGTTTATCAAATTATGATGCTTTGCACACACTTCAAACAAGTCGAAAAAAGGCAGCTTCAGAAAAAATCGTACTGCTAAAGTTGAAATTTTTAAGACCACCAGGTTGGTATAGAGTAGGTCCAAATTCTACATATACTTCTGCTTTTGGATCATCTGATCAAAGAGTGAGAAAATTTTGCAGTCCGGTTTTGAGCGTCACCGTTTTAAGACTAAGCTCAGTAAACGCCACTGAAAAAATCGTAAGACAACATTTAAAAAACATTGTTTTGGTGACTTGTCTGTGTGGAAAAGGGAACTTGGCGACCACATGAAGAAATTCTATGCAACTAATCGTTTTGGTGTTTGTGATCCTCACTTTTTGAATCCAGGAGGAGGAAATTTTAGGATAATTTTAATCGGAAACAAAAATTTACTAATTTAAATTTTTCGTGTATGGTTTCAACATGATGGGATATTACACATAGCAAGGCGTTTAAAGAAATCGTTTTTTTTTTGGTACTGGATTTCGTTACTTGGCAAAATTAAATGGGCCAGGTTTCGCATTTTATGATAATCTTCTTAGGGCCATGTAAAATATAAAGTCTAGAAATATTGACCAAGAGTCGCTGATACCTAATATTGTAGTGTATCCAGAAAATGTAGTAACACTCCCATAAATAAATGACTTCAGGATGTGAACGTCAAATCTAAATAACTCGAGAATCATTAATAATACCTCTAAAGTCTAAGAAGTTTTTTCTACACGTTCAAAATGCAATAATGTCAAAGCTTCACATTAAGCGACTTTTTACGGTTCGGACAGCCCATAATGCGCGAATATAATGACTGCTAAATTATATTTTCATACAAATGTCATATCCATTGAAAAACTTGCATGTAAGTACAATCAATGGCTTTATTCTTAGATTTACTAGTCGGCAGAAACCTAAACTAGCAATTTACAAAACCTCTCTCTTATGAATCACCGTTGGCTAGCCTTTTATTGAAATAAATTACAGTCACCTTGACAGTTACCAAAAAATAGCTACAAGAACATCCGGCGCCTCTCCAAATCGTCCTCCAGCAATATTAATTAGTCGACCTTTTGATTGGCACCTCGCAAATTAATTTGTTAAATGCAGCGGGCCGAAAGCAAAAAATCGCTTGCTGTTGATTTGTTTAACATGTAAAGTGCACAATTTATTGTGCAATCCTTCAACTTTATCTGAAAATGCCAAAGTAATTATTAGTTGTCTTGTTTTTAAGTCGGGACGCATTCTTTAAGTATCAGACCGATCATTCTCTAGCTTCATTCAAAGTTGAAGCTGAATGAAGCCATGCAAGTCAAACATACGCCCGAGACCAAATTAGCGTTCTAAAAATACGCATTCTAATTGTAAATCAGCTCCGAATTGAGTAATCATAGTAGCCACAAAAACTCGTCGCCCAATTAGCATAAAAAACGGCATTTCACTGGCTCATTTTCGTGCCCGCCAGGGAAAGTTATAAATATTCCGACATCGGCGGATGGATTTTCACGTGTGAAACACTAAACTGCCCGCGTAGTTCGCCCAATGCGCCGTATAAATCAGATAATCAGGAAAATTCCTAGAAAATGCAGCGCCATAAATAATGCCGCAAATACGTGTTTGCCGGGAGGTGAGTGATACACTATATATTACGGATGTCGAGGAGAACCTGTCACGCTGCGAGCAGCCCGAGGAAAGAATTAGTGGATTCCTCGAAATCAGCCATCCACAACTGCTGAAAAACATTATGTTTAATTATATCAGAGGTGCAACCGCAGCTTTTCGCAGAAAAACGATTTTATTACACGGTGGCAAAAAGTTCCGGAGGTCGAACATTTCGCGGCAGTTAGCTATCACCTCCAGGAGAATCTTATGGCAGTTTTGGCATTTCAGACTTATAGCGGGTTTGTGCAACAAAATTTAGATCAGTGAAAATCTGTTTTAAGTGATAATCAGCCAAAAGCAAATACGAAATGTAATTACTTTTTAAACAAGCCTTGTACCATACTACACAACTAAAATCCCTGACACATCATTTTTTCGTGATTAAAGGCATACCGCAAAATTACTTAAATATTTAATTATACCTTTACTTATCTTTTGATCACAGTCAACTAATGATAACTATAAAGTACCTCCTCAGTAAATAAAACACGATTTCTGACTTCAATGAATCGTAAAAAAACTGGGATTACTTTAAAGACATATTAGAACATCAACTAAATGATTACTAAATGATGGCTACTACAGCAAAATCACAGATAGAAAAAACTAACTGTAATTATTTACCAGATATAAAGCCAAAGATTGCTGAAAAGTGACGCCTCCGACTAATTTGGCAAAATAGTAAATCACCGAAGGACGCCTGTAGATTCAACTTAACAACTAGAAAATTGAAGGAAATGATCAAGGAATCGAAAAATATATTTTGAAATGTACCTTAAAGTATTAACTGCATTAGAAAATACTGAATATTCCCTCTTTAAAGCCACCAGTCGTCTCAATAGACCAAAACAGCATGTATTTTCAATTCGTAATAAAGATAGAAGCACGCTTCGATATGAGCAAAGCAGAAGTATTTGCTGCTCATCTCCAGTATCAGCCATTGCCAACAGAAGGCGAAGACAATGGAGTAGAAAAAAATTTTAATGGTCCTATTTAAGTTCTCCCCCTATAAAATATTACTCATTCTCATCGAACTGCAAAAAATCCCTAGGATATGATCTAATCACTGAGTGTATACTAAAGGAACTGCCGTTCAAAACCATTAAGTTAATTTTTACGGATAGGAATTTTCTCAGTTCGGTGGAAAGCATTATACCCACCAGTCTACTACTACAGCTCTCCAAGCTCTTTGAAATACTATTAGTCAAAAGGCTTGTTCCCATCCTAGAAGACGAAAATCTTATACCCGATCACTGACTTGGATTTTGGAGAGAACATTGCACCATAGAACAGGTACACATAATGGTAGACAATATCATAGATTTCGAAGACAAAAGATGCTCCTCTGTTATATTTCTGGATGTTAGCTAGGAATTTGGTAAGGTCTGGCATGAAGATCTATTATATAAGTTAAAACGGATCATGTCACATCTCTAATATATGATCATAATCTCAATTGAGAAAAGGGACTTTTAAGTTATGCTTGGAGAAGTAGTAACATTTCATTAAATCCAAAGTCCCACAAGGAAGCGCTTTGAGACTAGTCCTGTACGTTTTATACACATCCAATATATCTATACGTACCGGTACAATCATCGCAAGATATTTATTCCATTGTAGTCGCTTGAATTCTACAACATAATCTGAACAAGGCATGTGACTGGTTTAAGATCTCGACAAAGGTTTAATATAAAAAATTTATCTGAACGAAGAGAAAACAACTCAACCTTCAGTTAAAAAATTATTATTGGTTACTAAGTCGTAATACTAAGCTTTGGTTTCTAACAAACTGTTGGTGTATAAAAGCGTTTCAAAACCGATATAAAACTATGGCATCCAGCTGTGGAGCACCACGTCACATCCAAATATTATAGTTCATTAGCATTGGTACTATTCAAAATAGTGAACAAATGCTCTACTTAAATGTTTCAAACAGCTAAATCTTTCTTTTTATTATTAAACTTTTAGTAGTAAGTACTGTGCGCAGTCGTCGCACACCATCTCTGATGCGGGGCGATGACCGCCATTGTTGCGCCTTGTTCGAGTGAACACAGATATTCAATTATTTTTAGTGACTGAATAGGCCACCCGCCAAGCATTCTCCTCTTAACCACGGGACTACGCCGGCGATTACATACAATATATAATTATATTGTAAACTCATAATTAGAGACGCCAATGGACATTTACTCTAAATGTAATGTATTGTTATAACAGTACAATAATTTGATTTGCTTATTCTTATTATCATAACAGATTGCAAATAAATATCTTGCACAAGAAAAACTTAAAGCCCGGATATGTAAACAACTGGCTAATTTCTAAGCATAATGCAATTACATAGATCTGATCGACACATTTCGAATAATCTTCAAGTAACAAATTTTAAGCAACTTCATACTCATGAGTGCCATGAGTGCTAGGTTCCTTGAACGAGGTAAATTGATAGGTCCTATCAACCTTGTAACTGGTCTTCTGTTTCTAATTGTGTCTAACACTATTGAGAAAAAGATAATTAGCGACAAAAAGTGAGAAATCCAGTAACTAGATGTTTTCCCGTTTTCTCAGAGATTCTCAAAAATGAGAATGAAGTTGAAAGTGCTGAGTGAATAGGCCTTAAATTAATATCTCAAAGATTAAACTAACAAAGGTAAATTCGGTCAATAGACAGCTGCTTCACTTGGGGAGCATAATAATGGCAAATGAAAGTAATGAGGAAGATGTGAAAGGCAAAAGCTGCTTTTGTGCGACTATTCTGATAAGACAGAAATATCTCTCGAATGGCAACGGTTTGTAATTTTAATAAAAATGTGAAGATTTGTAAAATGTAGAAGGTAATTATCTCAATCACCTTCAAACTGCAAGCACTTGTTAATAGGTATCTCCAACGGACCATTAATATTTGGCGACAGACCAGGATTTTAAATGAAGACTTGTGGAGAGAGACTAACCAAGCCTGAATAGTCCTTCAGGTGCGTGAGGGAAAATAGGGATGATTAGTCCAGACATTAAGAAAGCATGATGGAGATATTGAAAAGCTCAAAGAAAGTACACATATCACAAAATTGTCGGAGGAAAGCGACAGGTAAAACATGGAGACACGAGTACTGATCAAGGACAGGTGAATACTCTGTGTTTCTATGGAAGTTAAAAAAAATTAAAAATATTACACCTAATGAGATATTGTATCACGTTAAATTTAGTCAGTTTATTAACTTTCGAAGTTCCTGTCTGTCTGTCTGTCTGTCTGTGTGTGTATGTGCCTTTCGACACGATATCTATGGAACTACTTGATCGATTCACTTCATATTTGGTCAGCAGATACCTTAGGTCGGTATCTTTCTCGGTATTGAATTTAAAAGCTCTCATTTAGCTCGAGACACGGGGGTCACAAAGTTACATGCATGACTTGTCTTGCTTTCGAAAGTTGCCTTTCCGGGTTTTACATCCGTCTCGTTTTGTAATAAATTAAATAAAAACTGGGACATTAAATAAATTGCTAAGAACTTAACAACCACTGCTACCAAGTAATAACTAACGCAATTAAATCAATAATTTTTTTTAAATATGCAATATCAGAAAAAATGAATAAATTCACTCTGAAGATAAAGAAAAATGTTACTAAATAATCTTTGTTCTTTTTCTCCCTACGAATAGCTAATTTTTTAAATTTGGGAACGCAAAAAGCTATTGGAGATCAAGTCAGGACTGTAAAATACAGAATTAGTTTCTCCAAGTTTAGATTTCTTCATGTACTTTATGGTGAGAGATGGTCAAAAGAATTCTTTGAGGAGTTCAGGCTTTGCTTTGACTCAGGATCATAAAAATGAACTCGGCAAAAATGTTTGCTGAATTATCGCTGCGTATTTCCAAAAAATCTTGTTGTCACGCGCGTTTATTTTTAAATAGGAATAAGTAATGATACCAGCCATCTTGCAAGAACCTTACTCATACTGAAACGATCATTAGGAATCTGCAAATCTATTTTAATTTTCTTTAATCGTCCCATTTTCACACATTTACAACGTTGGTTTCAATAGACCCATCACAGAGAAAGGCCATTTTCGAAAAACTACCGAATTTTAAAGTTTCGGATTATACCTTATGTAACGTAAAATAGTAGAAACGAAAGTTATATATTAGCAACATTTATTTTCGAATAGCTACCTAACATCTTCCTGCTTTTATTTTGCTTCCGTATTCAGTTTTTTTCTATTTTTTACCTTTCCAGGCAGTCCACTTTGCACTTTCAGTTATTAAAATTAAAGTAATTACATGATACGGTTAAAATTTTAGAATTACAGGTAAGACAGATATGTAAAGAAGAAACATTGTTTTTGTTATGTAGTCTTATGGGTACTTGGAGAGCAAATCTGTAAGTTTTCCTGGTAAAATTTTTTTTGTCAATAAATTTTAATACATATTAAAAACTAATCAACTTCCATGTTGTTGTAAACAATATTCTTTCAGTAATTCAATATAAACAATCAATATCGTCTAATTAGAAGTATTAATTTATTAGATTCGGGTTAGTAAGCCTACAGAATCTCATTAATTTACAAAAGTAACACTTGAAAGACTTAAAACAAGATAATTCAATTATAACGGTACTTTAATATTTAAAGCCATACTATGTGGATAAAAAAATTATTTTGAGTATTATGTTCTAGCAATTTTATATTCATTTGCTCAAAGTGTTATAAATTATATGCATATTTTGGCTAAGCGTCATAATAAAGTCTCAAAAAGTGAACGAAAACGAAGTTTTATTTTAAATTTTAAATATAAGCTTTTGCTAATAGTGAGTTCGATGATGTATTTAAAATTTCTATAGGCAGCAGTGATGAAGAATATAAAACTGTAACAAACACTAGAAATACAAGTGTATAGCAGCTAAAATACATCTTTATAATTTTTCATCAGTTACTATTTCACTTAATAATTAGAATGCTAATCGATACACACAGACAAAAACCGACCCTCATTGAGATTTCTTTTTGTCAAAATTGAGATATGGAAGTAATAGCAGATATTACTGCTGAAAGTCATCCGACTTTAATCTTTATATTTCTCAGTATAATCAACAATCATGTTTTAGAAACCTCAATAAAACCTGCATGCCTTGCAATATTTCAGACCTGGTAAAGTGCCTAAATTAAAAAATGGCCACGGTGAGATTATTTGAAATTTCCAGGAACTTATCTCCACGCGGATGTTGCAAAAACACCGTGGGAATGCTAATGGAGAAACCACTGTTTAAAAGTATTGGAATGTCATGGAAGATTCCGGTTTATACCTAGATGGTGTCGTCTGGCTTGCAAGAAAGAACAGTAGAACATGTAAAACTTCGCTAACAAAACAACTGAAGATCAGCAGAAAGTTGATCGCTTTTAATCACATTTTATGTGGATGAATCGATGTTGAGTTATAAGAGGCGCCATATATTAAGGTGTCGCAAAAATTTGTTTATTAATATGAAAAGATTTATTTAATATTTCTAAGAGGTATAAAATTAAAAATCAAGGTATATGCCAGCGTGTTCTGTAGTATCCATCCATCTACAAACTAATTTTCCTACGCATCATCAAATAACTGACAACATCCTTCTTCTATTTTCTGAAAATCCGAAAATTGAAATGAGTCCGACCAAAAAGTGACTCATTGTTTTGAATAGATGGTAATCCGTTAATGCCAAGTCCAGAACTATAATTCGACTGCGGTAACAGCTCAATTCTGTCGAGTTCCATTTTCTATTCCAATTTCTAACTGTAGCAAGACCGTGACATCATTGTATTACAAAATTAATTCTTGCAAGTTGTTGACAATAAACTCCGGCAATAATGGCCCGACCTTCAGATACTAGCTTAAAGTAAATTCACCATAACTTTAACCTCAAAACACTTACGTTCTACAATGCGTCCTGTAGCTTGGCTTCTAGTTAACCATGGGTTTTATTTGTTTTGATTACGAAGAGAGAGTCGCTTTGCGCCGTTGGCAACAGTTTGGTAAAAGAGTGGAAGATCCTAAGGATTGCCAGGCGATTGTTTGTACACATTAACCTGGTGTTCAGCTTTGTCTTGCGTTAAAGTATTAGGCACTTTTCTACATCATCTGTTGACTTTGCCTAGTTTCTATAAGTGACACCTTATTGTCCATTGGGGTGATTTAAATTTTGGTAGTTATCGGGTGTTTATAACTAAAGATCTTTCGATCGCTTGAAGTAGAGCTTCTCAATTTACTACGGAAGGCCGTACCAAAAAACGGCCAAATTTCAATACTCGAATCAGAAATTCTGCTTACCACCAAAGTTCAAATTTTAAGAAATGCACTTTAGTATAACAGAAAATAATGCACAAACTACGATCTTTAATATAACATTTGCAATCAAATTGACTACTCAAAAAAAAAATAGACTTTTGCACTTCTCTAATACTTGGGCAGTATAATTCTCTTAAAACAAATAAATATAAAAACCATGTACAATTTATGGTTTTATGGTATATACATAAATACTATATTTATGATTCATGTGACTAAACTGAAAACGACCTCGATAAACTGCTGTACAATTAATTGTAGTATTTTAACACAATCTACTGGAGGTTGGATGACTTCTCGTTTTAGATAGTTATAAGTGTAGTAAGTAGAAAAAACTATACCTCTGTACATAAAACAATTGGAGCTGTGCAAATTAAATATTCCTGACCGCTCAAAAAGTGAAAGAATAAAAAAATATCAAACCAGGAGCACATCAAATAATTTGTGGTCCTGCTCTAAAACTCTAAAATCGTGAATGTGCTAGTTGTATTATCAGATTTCTTATCATCAGCCTAATCATCATTACTTGCGTTAAATTTTTATCCAGCACCTTTATTACCTTCTAATTCAGTACTGATTTTACCGAATGCCTGTTCGTCTGCTTCACCAACTCACATTAGTATAGTCCGTTCATAATCATTACCATACCCGACATTATGTTTTTATCAATTGGCCACAATTTTACTTATAGCACTTGCAAGTCTGCACAGAGCTAGGTTAATACAAACAAGTATAGGTATGTCTGTAAAGTTTTGTGTTATTCGTAAACACACATAAACATGTAAACCTTTAAAGTCCGATTTGTCAAATAACTTTTGAGGAAATTATTAAGCATCTAAAACCACTAATGGCAAAAACATACTGATAAGTGAACTTACTAAGTGTTACTAATGCCACAATTTCATGAATTCAGAAATTTCAGAATTATAGAACGAAGAAAATACCTTATAATCTTATAATCTTATATTCTTGTGAATAACTTAACAAAAATGCATGCAACAAGACCAATAATAGTGCAGTCAAAATGTATGCGTAGTAAACCACCTTTGTAATTACAAGGGATGTATTGTCTTTAAAATTTTGGTAGAAATATGAAATGAACCTAAAAAGGCAAATTATCACACTCAACAGCAACACATCACAAATGCATCCATATAAATACCAAGCACCTCCATTTCTACTACAAGTACTTCGCTCAATATTTTTCTATCTAATAGTCTATCAACATATGCATAAATAGTGAATAAAAAAACACCCGACAACCGTAGAAAAATAACTTTTTAATTAATTTAGATCAATATTCGCATATCTATCAAGCAAAATGGCATTGTATTTAACTTATAAACAACTCTTATTATAAAATTCAA
Organism: Sinelater perroti; assembly: GCA_036346155.1. Lineage (NCBI taxonomy): Eukaryota > Metazoa > Arthropoda > Insecta > Coleoptera > Elateridae > Sinelater > Sinelater perroti. The sequence continues at coordinate 15,573,345 of JARFIY010000254.1, read as the reverse complement.
TACATGATGGTTTCTCTAAGACTTGCAACTGAAAATGCTAATAATCATTTTACTCAGAAGCAAGAAATTATAACATTTGTAAACCTTAACAAAACTACATTTTGATTTATCGAATTGAACAGACTTTTTTATTTTACAGTACTGTATAATACTTCCTTTCCTGATAATATTACTTATCAAGGTTTATCGGTAATTACACAAAAATTAATTTTTTATCATAAAACACCCAAGTGACAAACAAAAGAGACCAAGTGGCAAATATCAAAATTTTACTACAGAACTTTAGGACAATTACAATTATATACTAAGGTTTTTTTCTAAACCCTTGATTACAAATCCATCGTCAAGGGCAACTGGAATACTAAAAATATGCATGGAGCTCGACAATTACTACTGCAAAAGCTAAAATCTTCAATGTACAACGGCCATAACTACCTATCACGGAGCACCCACGTACTGGTTAACAGATCTGAGGGAGCTTTCAAATCTCCTAGATATTTTTACATCAAATGGGATTTTGAGAAACAATTATGCAATAAAACTTTGAATATTCAAAGGGCCATAGGCCAGTTACTAGTAGGATAAATACTACTGTCATCAACTCGTTTCAAAAATTCATAGAAACCAATGTAAAGTTTTAATTTGAAATCCTCAAGTTTTTCGAACACTTACACGAAGCCTCACCGTACTTATCTAAAACAATGCAAGAAGGAACTTAACATTATACTACTGTAAAAACGATAAAAAATGATGATGAAGCTCAATAAGCCTTATCGACAACACCGTTGTAATAACTTATCCAGAGAATTAAAAACACCATTTAATAAAGCTAAAAACATTTATTCTGTCAATTACAGTGTGGGAGGCTACAAAAAAGTGAAAACTACCTCAGCTACCTATTTTCCCAATTCGCAAATATGAGGTGAATGCACGCATGGACCAAGACAAAACCCATACCGCCGCTCCTATCTTATGTATTTGAACCTAAACAGGACGCACTAGACAATGAAGTAGATAATTTAATTAACTCAGCATGCTAATTGTCTTTTCCAATTAAAAACTTTCTCGTCAGTAGAAATCAAGAGAAAAAGTAATAAATTCAAAGCAAGCATAGCCTCTGATCAGGACATATTATAGCAACCATCTTGCAAATCAATATATGTTAAGCCTTTTCTAGTTTCCTACCGTATGCAAAATACTGAAATTATCTTAATCTATAAAAGAGACAAACCTTTCCACAAAATAACGTTTCATAAATCTACCAGATTTTTATCTACAACAAGGAAGATGTTTGAACGACATGCTAAAAAAGACCATATAAAGTATATGGCTTCCTTGCGCTCTACTATATGTTGGAAGAAGATTGATTTATGAAGTGATCACTTTTCTTAATAATCTATAAGAATTTAATGACACTTCGTTCATTAGAAGCGAAGATACAACATATTCAGTAAAATTGGTGTTACAGCTATGCTGCAAATACTTCAAATCACTGACGGAGGCAATTCTTTATTGCGAATGCAAGTTTTTGAATGGCGACTTTTTATAAAAAGCAAGGAGAATGTTGATGATACGTTTAGGCCGATCAATTGAAAAACGTCAAAAAAGTCTTCAGTAAAATTCATGGAAACGAATTTGGAACACTCAAGATAATAATTCATCGCATTTTAAATGAAAAAACTAAGTTGAAAGTTTGTTCCCCAGCGCTTGAAGGTTGACCAAAAACTTTACCAAATTGGGCATTGCCAAGATATCATTATAGAAGCTTGAAGAGATGAAAACTTCTTAGAAATAATTGTAACTAGTAATGAGATGTGTTGTTTTCAATTCAGAAGTTAAGCGTCAAAGTGTTGAATGAAGAAAATGCAAAAAAATCTGCTTAAAAAATGCTTATTACATTTTACAATTCAAAGGAAATCATTCACAAAGAATTCTTAAGGATTAATACAGTGCATGAGATATCAGAAATAGGACATACCAAAACTTATTGCGTTTACTTGTATGAAGTTCAGGGAACCACATAGCTTCTGAAAAGTGTTCTTTGTGTGAAGATCCGCACCCAGCGAATTATAAGTGATATGAATTTTATCACAGGTTTTTAAAACCTGAAAATGCGAATAACGGATTAAACATCCGATCAACCCAAATGGTACTTAACCACGCAACAACTTGACATTCAGTTCTTAACATCTGAAGAACAGGAACAATTCCGAGGTACCGAGAGGTTCAGAACAAAACTAACAAACCAGAGATGATCCAACAGCTATAACGAACAGGTTTTTGAAAAAACTAATACTAATGTTTAATCAGTTAATCTAACAAAGCAGTGTGCTTTTAAATATGCTATCAACGCTCATAAATAAAATGCAAAATGACAAACTTTTTAAGAATGGCAACTATTTGTTGATAACAATTCGGTTAACATCTTTGTAATCAGTGAAACGCATTTTACTAATCAATCTTACTTTAACATACCACAATATAAAACGTAATCAACCAGACAATAACGCACACGCCGAAAGTGCAATTCTCATTAAAAACAGTATTAGTCACTATAAACTTCCAAAATTTGCCAAAGAATATTTGCAGAGACCAGTAACTAAAGTAAAAATGACAACAATAGCACAGTATACTGGCTATCTCGGAATAATGTTAAGAAAGAAAGTTTTAGTAATCATACTGTGATCTAAATTTATCACAGGTGGAGGCTATAAAAGTGAACACACTTTCTTGATAACATTAAAAACTGTTACTAGAACAGCACTACTCGTATTTGATAAGATTTCAGATCCCCTAGACTCTTTTGCCACAAATGGAATCCCTGCATCATACTTGCACGTAATCCCAAGATTTGATTTCTCATCAGACCACATGCCGATAATTGCATCTATCAGCATGTATACTATAAATAGGTACGCTACACCTAAACTACACAACAAAAGAATAATATGAACAAAACGTAGAACAACAAGCAATGAAGTTTAATATAAGCCTTAAGATCTTCGTGCAGATCAATAAAGCTCTCGTAGATCTAATATTATTAAACAAGCAGTCCAAAGTACTACACCACGGATTGATCCACAACATTGATCTAAAAATATACTTACAGATGTGCTATGCATCTAAAATAGGATAACATATAATTAAGTCATTAACAAACTTAAACCAAAACTTAAAGAATTTTAAGATCATTTACTTCAAAAATGCCTTACCAGTTTAAATAGATTTGACAACAGCGTTTGTATGCCAATAAATTAACAAAAAAACGTAAAACGACTGTATTATCAGTATGAAATAAACATGGACTCACATAATTATGCTGAAAAAGCAGAGTTATTTGCAAAACATCTTAGCAATGTATTCACACCGCACAATAACCAACCTGAACTAAAAATAGAACAAGAAATCATTACCATGCCCGAGATCATTCGGCCGATTGGAACAGACAGCCCAAAGGAAATTAAAGAGGAAATAAATCTTTTAAGTACTTAAAAACTACAAGCATTAATAAACCAACACCAAAAATAAAATAATTTCCAAGAAAAGCAGTTGTACTACTGGTCTAAACAATTAAAAACAGCGGATATCATCTTAATACCGAAATCAGGAAAAGATCGAAAAATAATACCATCATATCGATTAATCAACCTACTCCCTGTAATATGGAAAGCCTTGGAGCGGCTATTATTCTGAAAACTAAATTAAGAATTAGGGCAAGCCGACTGAACGCTCCTCCATCAATTTGGAATTCAAAGTGGCAATTGGACTGTGCGATAAATTCACCGAATTATTCACGTCATTAATAAAGGAATTCTACAAAACAATCTCCCTAGACGTTAACAAAGCTTATCATTCAAAATTAAGCATTACTTGCCCCTCGACTACTTCAAAATTCTTACGTCGTATTTAAAATGAGAGTGAATTAAGATGTGTCAACAATATGCGAAATAAAAGAGCGAATTCACGTCTTATCTACCAACTACTGTTAATACGAGTTTGCAGATGACACGGTGATACTTACCAGGGACCAAGGCTCACAAAGGGCCGCCATTATCTAGATGAGCTGCAAGTCTGGCTAGAGAGAAAATAAAACCAAGTTACAAATCACTTTTATGCTGAGGAAAAACCAGTGCTTATCAATAAACCCTAATGGCATAGATATATCACAGTCCAGCATAGCTAAATACTTAGACTTTCATATAGACAGTAAATTAAATTAGAAAGAGCATATAATCAAAAAGCGAGAACAAATAGACCCTTCGCACTACAAATGAGGTAAGGATTACTAACACATTTTTAAGCATAAAAAACAATAGAAATACACGATTTCATGGATGCATGATAGGTAACATACTAACAGATAGAGAAGTACACCCACAACAAATACTGGATGTAAGAACATTGAGATGACTTAACGTGGAAAGCAATCACTATTTATATTCTATAAATTATAAATGAAAATGAAATGTCTAGAAAAACAGTCAATAAAAAACTGAAAACAAAAATAAGGATTGAAATTTACAAGACGAACCACTTAAAGGACATTATCAAGGAAGAACAAAAGAAAAATAATAACCAACCCAATAAATGACAAAAATAATGTAGAAACCAGCTGGATCAAGATAAAAGAAAACATATTAACTCAGAATAAAAACTTTCAATAAAAATAAAATATGAACATCATGATTTACAAAGGCAATTAAGCAAAAAAGCCGTAAAAATGCCTATATCAAATTTTTGTCAACTAAAAATAATGAGGACTACATAAAATATAAATGAATAAGAAGAGAGATTCAGGAGTTAGTAAGGAAAATAAAGAGAGAGTACTGAGAGAGATTTACGAAAGGACTAGAGTCAGATTTCTACGGACAACAAAACAAATATGGATGTTTATAAGAAAACAGAGTCAAATGAAGGAATTGATTGAATACAAACATATTAAAAAGAAAACTTGGGTTACTTACCTAACAGATCTATACAAAAACAATTTAAATAATAAGAACAGCAAAAAAAACCAATAAGAATAGAAGAAGAAAAAGTGAAAGAAGAATGAAGTACTCAAATATGGGGGAAGCATACTGCTTATCCAAAAAATTATAAGATTTAACAGAATTCCAGAAGAATTGTGGAGAGCGATAATTAAATTGATGTTTAAGAAAGTGATCCTAAAGAACCCAATAACTACGGAGGAATAAACCTGCTAAACACAACACTGAAATTAACAACGAGAATAATAACAAAGAAAATAAATAAAGCGATATATTGAAAGAACAGCTGCAGGAATTCAGAAAAGGTCGATCATGGTTATAGCAATTCAGCTAAATGAAAAGTCATCGAAAGATATCGTCAACTAAACAGGGAGACTCTTTGAGTCATTTGCTAATCAATTTGGTAATGGATGAGATCATCAAGAAAGTCAAAACAAAAAGAGCACACAGAATAAGAAATAAGGAGCTAAAGGTCGTTTATTATGCAAAGCTACTGTACCAATATCAAATTGCTTCACAAAAATATAGCATGATAATATCCAGTAGAAAAACAAACATAATAGTGATAAGTAAAGAACCAATAAGTTGTAAGTAGACGGAAATAACAGAATTGAAGAAGTAAAAAAAGTTGATTACCTATGCATCATCATGTCCAGTGATGGTAGAATAGAAGAAGAATTAAATAAACAAATTAATAAACCAAACAGGACAATTGGTTTTCTTATGGAAAAACAAACATTTATCTACAGAAATCAAAACGAGTCTATATAAAAGTGTAATAAGACCAGTAATATACGTGTGAAACAAACTTGACACCCGAACACCACAAAGACTGTTAGAAACAACAGTATAAAAGATGAGAGTAACTAGAAGAATCATAAATAAAATACTAAGAGATAGAGTAAGAAGAGAAGATATAAGGCGTATATGTTAGATAAACAGTTTTAATAATTAAATAAAATAAACAAAAACAGAATGGAACGAAAATATAGAAAGAATGGCAGATGACAGAGTGGTGAGAGTAGCAAAAGAGGTCATTAGTCAGTATAAGAGCGATAAGTGGTCCAGAAAATGATGGTGCGATGATCTAAATTAGAGGATAACCAATTTATGAGATGGAAGAATCTTCTTCTTCCGCACAAATTATTAAACCTGTATGGCTTTATGGATCTGACCTTTGAGAATTTTCGAGCAAAATTAATAAAACTGTAGTGCAAAGGTCAATCTAAAATACTACGCTTGATTACAAATGTACCTTAAAATTACTTCTGGCATACGTCACGGATGTTATTTAGGAACCAAGTGTCAATCACCGTGAGAAACTGGAAAGTCATAATAACATGTTGCTCCATCCACTTTTAGAACAACGAAATGGCAAACGTCTGGGAAAAAGCTGGCCAACGAACCTATTGGATGGTTGAAAAAGATACCTTACTGGAAGGATCCTTGTCATGTCATAATATTGTAATAATTTAATACTTAAACGAGCACATAAATCACTTAATAAAATTTCAGAAACACTTTCGCTCCTTGGAGCGGAATATTTAATGCACAAAGTTTAAGTGCTAATTGCAATTTGAAAATAACCATGACTTTTGGAACGCACGCTGTATAAAGATGAGCAGCGGAGTTTTATATTTAGAACGCCGAAGGATAATCTTAGGATAAGTCGTTAACATGAGGGAGCCAATAACAAGATCGCTGGCGAGATAGAAAGGCCATAAAAACAAAGAGCAGCATAAATTATTCGAAAACATTTGTAAGAGGACGGTGACAATGAAGAAAGGGGAGCTTAGGACCGGCCAGCGCTCAATTGAGACCTGTTTCTGGCCGGGCCGGGCCGAAATTAAATGTTAGTGATTTATTAAAGCGGGGTAAATAATATTCTCGGTGTCCAGCAGCGGCGGATTATCATGTTATCCCGCATAATCCGGACGGCTCATAAACTACGGCATTAGCGCGCATAAACAAGTCCTCGGCCAGCGGGCAGGCGACGGGCTCCGGCGGAATTATTCCGGGCTCATTCATAAAAATATCGGAGCATCCTTAGCGCCTGTCGCCGCGGGGCCTGCCGACGCCTACCTTACGGCCCGCGTTATATCGCTGGCCCACGTGCTAACTTTTTAATTGACTTTATCGGGGCCATTATTATAATCTGGCGGCCGTTTATCGCGTCATTTGAATATTATTCCGGAGATTACGGCCCGATCCCGGCTAATATGAGGCATCGCCTGGCGTGGGAGGCTGCCCGGATCGGACCTTTTTAATTAGTTCCCGCGTTTTTGCGCGGCCCCGCTGCCATTCATCGCCTGTAGAACGGCCGATCCAGGCCGATACGCGTTAATATAGAACGTGACCGTCTCCTGAAAATTCGCCGCTGCGAAAGCTCAATCAGAGGTCAATCGAGTCGAGTCGCGCATTGCAGCAGAAACCAGCGGGTCTGCTACTTTTAGCCAGATTTGTGATAATTTGAAAATATAATTGATTTTTTACAGCCTTTTTTGCTGCGCGAAATCAGGTTTGGCTCCCAATAAAAGATTGTGTAGATACGAGCGTTTGTTGTCAAAAGTGAGATCCTTGCGAAAACAAAAGTCGAATGTGAATTAATTTGAAGTTCGATGATTAACGATGTTTTCAAAAAGTTGCATCTTCTGGTACGGAAACTGGCGATCTTGTTGGGCATTTGCTTTTTCTGCAGATCGTTAACCTTTTTATGCTGTGGGGCTTGGCAACAGCAAGGTAAAATATGGTTTATTAAAGGCTTTTAATAATAAATTAAGGGTAACCTGTAGTTGATAGAAAATATACTGCATCATCTCGAAATTAAGTTACGGTCTGTTCCACCACGGTCGGCGGGCTAAAAAGAGCACTGTGATCATATCTCGTTTTTGTAATGTCAAAATGCTTAGTTTTTTATTTTTTTAATGATTTTGGCATTCTTCTCTTCTGTCCTATTTTTAAAAGTAATTTCGATTTGATTCTCAGAACATAAAGACGTGCAGAGTCCTTGTTAGATACCATGTGATGGATTTTATCCTCTCGATTACACACAATACCAAAGTTATGTCTAGCAACCCCCAAGTTTTACCTCCAACAAAAGGCACTTTCTCTACAAAACTATCATCGACAAAATGCATCACGGGCACCACTGTTCCTGTTACCCTACAATGGACCGAAATAATGTGAGGGCAGCTCGGGCACATACACAAAGCCAACCACAAATAAATTGTTTTACATCTGCAATAATTGTTTCACCATTGCCATTTGTGGTGGTTCCACCAATCTAAACGTATAGCACAACTCAGAGTACGTTGAAACATCAGCGCAAACAAAAACCAACTTAATGTATAAAAATGCTACTGAAAGTTATGTTAATAATGACAACATGTCAACTACAAGCAAGGTATCTCAAACATTCGAACTAAATGATAATCAAGAAGTCAGACATCACAAAAGGAAAGCTAACAGCAATATTGCTATAACCACAAAAAGAAAAATCTTCACACTCACACACAACTAATAGATTCCAACTCCTAGCAAACCCAAATGCCAGCATAAGCAATACAAACGGTGAAAACAAGACACAAATCTCCCCCCTCCCCCTTTTTATACTCCATTACCTTAAAGCTATTAACCCACTCATTACACGACAAGTGTGCAGAATTGCACGATTACCGTACTTGTCCAAAAATTTTAAAACGGTATACCGTCTAAATGCGTTCTGTGTCAAGGTCAACACCCCGCTAATTATAAAGGTTGCAAGGTGTACCTCGATCTCCTAATTAGAAGATTCCTCAACTCAGTAAATTCAAATTATGCCTTACACCTTCAAAGCCAACAGCATCATTAGTTCCATCAATAAGTACACCAATAACAAGATCAGCACCATCACTATCACAGCCGCTATCATACCAAAGGCAACAATATATAGCTCAACCATCATCTCATGCACAATCACATCCAACTCCACACAATTCAAACTTACGACCTCACATCAATAATAATTGGACTTTAACAAACAATCCAAGCACAGCAACAATCAATCAATGAACAAATTAGACTCAGCAGGGACGAACCAAAATAAAATAACAATAACTCCAATGTATAAAATAATGGAGTGGAACGTCAATGGCTCTTCGAATCACAAACATGAGATTAGAGTATAGAAATAGACATCCTACTTATTTCAGAAACGCAAATATACAATTACCAGCTTTATTTCACAAATCATCCAAATGCAGACAACGATGCCAGAAGGGACACGGCAATAAAGCAACATGTTAAACATCATGTGCTACCTCCCTTATAAGAAAATTGAATATAACTACAAATTAGTTCATTTGAAAAGCTACCAAAAGAATAAAAGCCCAAAGACAACCTATTCCGCCGCTAAAATAACCAAATGATCATGAGCGTGTTCAGATTCAGAAAAAGCATACCTCTTTGCCACACACCTTGAGAGTGTATTCCAACCAATCCCATCACAAATTACCTTTGCATAAATATAAGATTTTTAGAAACACCATACCAAGCAGCCTTACTTATAGATAACTTCACGGTAAAGAAAATTGAACACGATCAGATATAACTTACACCCTAAGAAAGCTCTAAGTTTTGATTACCGGATAACTACTGAAAGAACTACCGTACAAGAGCTTATTGATGCTAATTATACTATATAATACGGTCATGAGACTGGGATACTTTGAATGGAAAGTTGAGCAAATAATACAGATCCTAACACCTAATACTTCCTATAGACCAATTTAATGTCGGCACTAAATGAAGTTCTTGAAAAACTGCTAACTAATAAACTAACAACCATCCTAGATAATAACAGCATAATTCCTGACCATCAATTTGGATTTTGGAGAGATTACTTTACCGTACAACAGACTCATCGCATTGTCGACGAAAACAATACTGCGCAACTGCACAACTGCACAAGCTTCTCGACGAAAGCTAGGCTTTCGATAAAATGTGGCATACTGTATAAACTTAAAAAAGTACTTCTACACTCTATTTATGTTATCCTTAAATTATACCTGGTTCCACGTAAAAATTGGCCAAAATCAAACCGACCTACACACAAGCAAATTAGGGGTGTCTCAGGATAGTGTTCTTAGTCCAATTCGATATTTCGTTTATAAAGCAGACATTCCAACAAGTCTACACTTCTTCACTGCCACCTTTGCGGGTGACCATATGGTAAAACACAAAGATTTTATGCCCTTTGCGTTCAATAGAATTTAGATCAATTAATAAAATGGTCCAAATGATGGCAAATTTAACTTAATGAAGCCAAGTCCTTTCATATCACATTCACCAAGTACAGCGGTAATTTACCATCAATCCTTGTAAATAACATCCCTTTAACTCAAGTTAATGAAGTTTAATATTTTGGCTTACGCCGAAACAAAGATCTAACTTGAAAAACTTACATATATAAAAAAAAGAAAACAGCGCGGCATAATTTTTAGTAAACTCTGCTGATTATTAGGAATTCAAATTATCCCTAACAGGAATTCCTTAGTCTATAATGCAATTTTTAAGCCCACATGAAAATATGAAATACAACTTTGGGGTAAAACAGCTAACTTTAACATCCAAATTTTTGAGAAAATCCAATTCAAATTGTAAGAAACAAAGACATTCTAAGTTGACACATAAAAGAAGTGATAGTGAAGTTCAGTGACTAGGGTATCATCCTGATGCCTTGGCCCTCAACCTATAGACAATTGTGAAAGTTCACATAGACTGAAAAGACACAAACCTCTAGACCTTCCGCATAGATTTGATTAAGTAAAAACATAACACAGTATGTAGAAAAATACAAGTTGTAAATCGTTGGATTTCAACCACGTCATGTACTACGCCCACTGTTCACTAACATACGTCTTGCTTATTGTTGTATACAGATTGCAAAAATAAATTAAAACAAAATAATTTTTTTTTATTTATTTGTAGCATATACAGGCCATGTAGGCCTTGAGCTATACCTTTACATTTACTTACACATAAAATACATTTTCTATCTTAGCTTTAAACTTATTCCGTTTACATAACATACATTAATAATTGACATCAGATAACCAAACATAAAAGTATTCTTAACAAGATATAATATCTTTTCATTTCCTCCAATTTCTGATCCTTTTTTCTGCAAGGTCATTTTCCACCGCCTTATTCTCGGCCTTCCTTTCCCTCTTATCCCCTCTGGTGCTCTCCAGGCCGCATCCTTTACAAATCTGTCATCCTTCATTCTTACCAAATGTCCTAGCTATTGTAGTCTTCTATTCTTCACAAAGTCTCCCACTGATTTTTCCCGTACATATCATATATTTCCATATTCGTTCTTTTTTCCCAGCCCATTATTGTCTTTTTCCCGCCCAGTATCCTTCTTAGGATTTTTCTCTCCCAGGTTTCTATTTTTCGCTGGATCCTCTGGTTCATGGCCCATGTTTCGCATCCATAGGTTAGCGTTGGCCTTAATATTGACTTATAGATCCTAAATTTTGTGTTTCTGGATAACTCCTTTGCTCTTCATATTTTATACAGCCCTCCTGCGTATTTGTTTCCTTTGGATATTCTTAGATCCACTTCCTTTTCTTCATCAATTTTATTGGACACCAATACACCTAGATACATGTAGTTCTTTGCTTCTTCAAAAGCTACAACCCCCACATTTCTCTTTGTTTTTGGGATGCATAGATTTTTTGTATCTTTGTAATCTTTTTTGAACTTAAGCTCTATATATTTTGTCTTGTCCTTATTAAACTGGAGCCCCATTGTTTCAGCAGAATCTATCAGTTATTTTGTGACCTCTTCTAGTTCTTTTGTACTTCTAGCCAGTAGTACCACGTCATCAGCGTAAGCAAGACACTGATGGCTTTTGCAAAACAGTGTCTCTTTTCTATTTATTCCGCTCTTTCTAATTACCGCTTCTAGTGCTAGGTTGAACAGCACGCATGATAGAGGGTCGCCTTGTCTTGATCCTTTTTCTATTTTGAATTCTGCGCTGAAGTTTGTACCACTCTTGACTGCTGCAGCTGTGTCTTTTAGTGTCATCCTTATTAATCTGATTAATTTAGCCGGTATTTTTAGTTCTTCTAGCACTTTCATTAACTGCTTCCTGTTTATATTATCATATGTGCCCTTGAAGTTAATGAATAGCATATGTGTTTCAACGTTATATTCGAAGCAGCCGTTCAGGATTTGCTTTAGCATAAAGATTTGGTCTGTTGTGGATCTGTTTTGTCTAAAACCCCCTTGGTACTCCCATAGCTCGGCTTCCGCTTATTCTTTCAATCTTCTCTTTATTATTGTGACCAATACCTTATACGTGACATCTAAGAGTGTTAATCCCCTGTAATTCTCGCAAACCCTCTTGTCACCCTTTTTGTAAATTGGCAGGATTATCGCCTTATTCCAGGACCTTGGCATTTTTTCTGCTTGCCATATCTTTATTATCATATCAAGAATCTGCTCCGACAACATATCACCTCCGTACTTCAGGTTTTCCGCCGCTACTCCGTTTTTTCCCGGTGATTTATTATTTTTCATTTTTCCCAGTATTTCTTTTACTTCATCTATCCTAGGATTTTCTACCGCTACTCCATCATTATCAATCTCATCTTGCTCTTGATTTTCCCTCTTATCTACATTTACGGTTTTCTCAAAGTACCTCCTCCATCTTTCTAATATGTTTTCCTCGTCACCCAGTAGATTGCCATCTTCATCCTTAATGTATGAAGTTCTGCTTTGCTCCCCTGAGTGTATGTCCTTTACGTCCTTGTAGAAATTTCTAATTTCTTTAGCTTGATATTTGTTTTCTATTTCTTTTACCTGGTCTTCCATATATCGTCTTTGTTTTTGCCTTAACAACCTTTTCACTTTACTTCTCTGTCTAGCATAACTTTGGTAATTTTCCTCAGATGGTGTGTTTTTTGTCTAAGCTTTTTCTTTATCTTCAGCTCCTGGTCACATTCCCCATCGAACCATTTTTTTTTCTTTTTTGGGTTTTGCCTTGTAATATTTCTTTGTGTTGCGTACCTTATTGTATTTTCTAAGTTTCTCCACTTGTCCTCTACCTTTCTCGTTTGCTACATTTTGCTAACATGTATTCTATGTCCTTCTTATACTTTCTCCGTCTGCAGCATCTTTCCTAACATTTTCTTTCCTTATCTTTCCTTTTTGTTGCCTCTATTTTTTCCGGCTCTATGATCTAATTTGTACTCCAACCAGGAAATGGTTGGAGTCCACGTCCACATCCCTATATGATCTCACTTTCTTTATCATTTTTTCATGTTTTGCTTGCACCAGGGCGTGATCTATTTGGTTGGTCTTCTTGCTTCCCGGTATAATCCATGTCCCTTTGTGTATGTCCTTTCGTTGGAAATGCTCATAATTTTTAGATTTTTCTCTATTGCCAGCGAGATCAGCCTTAGTCCATTATCATTACTAGTAGCGTGCTTACTTTCTCCTCCTGTTATCTTCCTGTAGATGTCTTCTTTTCCAATCTTAGCATTTGCATCTCCCATTATCAATATTATGTTGTCCTTTGGAATACTGTCTATTACTTCCTCCAATATCTCGTAGTACATATCCTTTATCTGTTCCTCTTTTTTGTTCTTGGGGGCATGTATATTTATTATAGAGATAAACTTCTTCCCTTGCCTTATGGTTAACATGCACAGTTTGTCCGATATCTTTTCAAAACTCTTTACTTCCTGCTTTCTATTTGGGCTTACCGGGAAGCCCACACCAAAACCCACTTTGACTCCCACTTCTAAACAGAGTGTAGTTATTTATGGTTTGCATGCCGTTTCCTTTCCAATGTGTTTCTTGTAATGCAACCACTGCCATTTCATGTGCTTTAATTTCCCTTACTAAATTTTCCTCATCCTGGATACCCGTAAGGTTCCACGTCCCCATTTTTATTTTCTTTGATCCTATACTATTTTTGTTGTCCAGTTTCTCTGCGTTTATTTTGCTAGTTGTCCTTGCCTTTGCGTTGTAGCCCTGTCCATTGCCAAGTCCGTCTTTCTTTATCCTCCCCTTGTCTGCCGCTAGTAGTTTTTTTGACGTACTCGTTATTTTTCTCATCTGTTCTGTAAAAGCACTACCATCCGGCGACCTTTCATCCACAGTTCTTTTGTTACTTCCTGAGGGAATTCCTTGCTCCGTATATTTTCCTTGCCCCTTGCCGTTGGATTCCTTAGTTAACTGATCCCGTACATTTTTTACAACTAGCTTATTGTACCTTATCCACGCTCTATTTCCTTTTTCCCTTTCAGCTTTCATTTGTGGTATTAACAGCTTCCGTTCCTCACGTATTTTTTGTGGGTAGTCTTCGTCAATCCATATATCAGATCCTTTTAAACTTTTTGATTTCCTCATAATCTCGGTTTTTTTGGCGTCCTTAGTTAGTTTTAGTAGAATCATGCGCGATCTTCCCGATTTATATTCCCCTATTCTGATTGCTTCACTTATATCAATTTCTGCCTTAACTGTAACTCCTAAGTTTTCCATTATTTCTACTATTTTTTTCTCTATATCAGATCCTTCTTCATTTTCTTGATCAGCTACCCCTCTCAACACTAGGTTCTTTCTTCTAACCTCTTTCTCCAGCTGGTCAATTCTACTTTCTTGCATTGTGACTTGCACCTTCAGATTGTTATTTTCTTGCTTTATTGCTGTCATTTCCGACACAAGCTGGTCCAATTTGGAATCCATTTGTTGCATGTTGAGGTTTAGTTGTTGGAACATCTTCTCTATTTTTTCGATTTCTGCCCTTATTCCGTTTAGATGGGGTAGCGCTTCTTACTGCAAGGGCTAGTTCGCCGTCTACTCTTTTATACACAAGCGGTAAGTGTTAACCCCAGTTCGACACCTCGGAGGGCCAGCACTTCTTTTGTGATTTTGATTCCTTAGCGCCAGTCTCCGATGGGTGCTATAGTCAATTCCTGCGCATATAATGTGTTGCCTATCATAAAAACTTTTTTTAAGTATTATTAATAAATTTAGAAGATAAGATGCTCCGAAAAGTTCCTCTCGTTATTAGTAAATGAAGTATGTCCGGAAAGTAATAAGACTAACTGTTTTTGTCCAAACACCATGGTCGGAGGTGGAGTTTTCGGACTTGACAGTTAGTGGAAAATGTCACGTAGCTCAGTTTTATAGAATGCGAAGTACTTACAAACTGGACAGCTGTTAAAACATCGTGTCCCGGCTCAAAATATAGCGCAACGTCGATCATTGATACACTACAAATTTTGTGTTAAATTCAAAAAAATCCGCGACTGAGACGCTTGCTATAACACAGAAATCCAACGGGCAGATTGGTTTATCTAAAGCATAATTGCTTAGACTATAAAAGTGTTTAGAGAAGGAAGAGAGGGCGTCAAGGATGACCAGCGCGCAGAGCACCCATTAGTTGATAGTACAAGAAGGGGGACTTTCAAAATCCATTGTCCATAAAATCATCACGACGGAATTTTATATGCATAAAGCTTGTGCTAAATCTGTTTTTAAGGTTTTGACTGGCAAACCGAGGAAACACCGTGTGTCAATTTTACATTAGCTTTTGGACTATGTTTTTGGAGAAATAGATATCTCGTAATAAAACATAGGCAGAACGCTAAGTGATACACTACTGAGTCTCCTCGACCAAAGTAGACTCTAATGAGCAAATTAAAGATAAAAGCGATGCTTAATGTCTTTTCCTTACTCTGTTTTACATGGGATGTTTGTACCGTCCTTATAGATAAATAACAGTGCCTTTTACGTGCTTAAACGGCTAAAAAATAGACAGGCGTGTTCGACCAGGAATTACTTAAACCTGAGTTCTACACCACAACAATGCTGGTGAGAGAGTTTCTGGCGAAACAAACCATTGTAATGCTGATCCGACCTTCCTACAACCCGGACCTAGTTCCGCTCAATTTCGTTTTGTTTCCCCGTTTCAAAAACACCCCATTGTAGGGCTATTGCAAATGTGTAGGTTGCTGAGACAAGTGCTCTGAAAGAGATTCCAGTTCAAAATTTGCAGGCGAGCTGTGACACGTTGTTGAACCATTGACAGCGATGTATTAATCCTCAAGAATGTTGTTCTGAAGAATATTAAGTATGTGTAAAAGAATTTTCTCGAACCGTGTAAGGTTGATCGAAAAGTTGCTTTATGTTATATATCGTTTTGGATAGATCCCGTACGTTAAAATTTTACCCATAAAGAAACTAAAAATAAACAGAAAAAATCTTTCAAAACCGTTTTGACCATAAAAATTAAAAAAAATTTACCTCTTTATAATGTCAATTGTATTACAATTCATTCTATGTTTGCATTGAATATCTGTTTAATTTTCTTCAAATTTGCAATATAAATTTTTTTTCTTTTCTCAAGTACTATAGCATTGTTAAAAGGTGTAGAACGAGTGACAAAGAGTAACGTGCAAAACCGCATAAAGTGCTTTTTTAACCTTCAAAAAATTACTTTTGAAGTGCCCTATCTGACACCTTCTATCGATATCACTGCCAAATATTTTACCTCATTTTACAACAAGAAAAATATCCTGAATAATGTTATAAAAAATGTAATGACATAAGAAACGACGTTTAGAACAAAAAATGTAGGAGCGTAAAAGCAAAGCTAATAGCAAATCCAGAATTGGTTGTCGAAATAGCTCTTCCATGTTTCCCACTCCCCTAAAAGAGACCCTCTTTGGAAAACTTTGTTTTGGGCTTTGGTAGGTGCGTTCCAAATATATAGTCAATTTCATCATCTTTTACGATACCGTTTTAGTAAACTATATAAACAGAGCAAAATACAAGACAAAAACTGCATCTAACATACAAACATTGTAAATGGAATTTGGAAAAAAGCGATAATAACTCCAAAGAGTGTGAGTAAAGTAGTGAAAAGTTCATGATGACTTAAAAGCTACAAAACAATTGTTATGAAATCTTAGTGTTAACTAATAAGCAATATTAGGAAAAAATATATCAGAACCATAGGAGATTATAAAGAAACACAACGCGTATTCGATCAACTTTCATAATTAAAGGTGATACTTAAAAATATTTTTAGTATACGATTATCACGCACACTATGTCTGACTTTACGTCTGCATAATATAGTTAAAGAGTAAAGCATTAACAAAGAGGCTAGCATCTAATTATACAAAAATAAAAATCTAATGTTAAATTTAATTGTTGTAAAACCTGCTAAGTGATAATATATTAAACAGTAAGTAAGATTTGGTATGGTCCACAGCTGTTTTTACCAAACAACGCATAATTTCATATTCATTATTGCGTAACGTCTTATTTTTTATTTGCCAACTTTATGGTATGTCAACTATTTATTATTAATGCCTCTTAAAGTGCGTCCCTCGTGCTGGAACGTGCATTTTCGTTTGTTTACCCGTGGACTATTAGCATACACGGAAGTAAGATAAACAAAGCAATGATTTCAGTTATAGAAAATGTAAAAATTTAAGTGCATCATTGACGTATGCCTTTTCTAACCTTCTGTTGCCACTAAATGGCATTGAGCTGTTACTCTACCATTATTTAAGCGGCAAATATCACCTTTTACCATAAATACGAAATATCACACTGTGATATCGTATTAGGTGTAGCAGGTAATACCAAAATAAACAAGCCAAAAATTGTTGTAAGTAGAAAAACGTGATTGATCAAATATTTTTTATAAATCTTAAATTGTTAATTTGAATTTTAAGCATTCGAATTCGTTTAACAATGATCATCTACACTATAAATATGTAATAATATCAATTAAAAGATTAATCTAATAAGAGTAAGATAAATTTTCTTAACCACGTCTTATATAAAATAAAAAATTATTGTAAAAATAGATTATAAGATAAAATTTATTTATTGGTTAAAAATGACTGATGGAATGAGTCAGAGTTGTCTTTATCAGATTTAGTAGTCTTTTCACTTGAACATGACTTACTTCAGAAGTTTGCCTTTATAAAACAGTCAAAAATGATATGTGAGACTGTAAAATCTGCTCATGAGTTTTTTACTAACAGTAACAATTGTGTGTATATAGTTCCTTAAGGACTTATTTATATAACACATGAGTAATAAGACTCGAAGAATGCACAGGTGAAGCATACACGCGAGTTAATTTATATTCACTCGTAATATATATGCGCTATTAACAATTAATACTAAATAAGTAAACAACTTTGGCTTCTCTAGAGACAAAAAAGAAACCTAAATAAAGTTAAAGAAAACATTGAACCACTTCTAAGATTATTATTACACAAAGAGGCTCGAAAAGTATTATGATCCCCATGGACTGTTAAGCCTCATTACGTAACACATATTTGGTGGCTAAATCTTTGACTAAACAATGAATTTATTAGTACTTCACGTTAAATAAACCATATTTCTCATATACACTAAGAACGTGTTCTCATATTTTTCGGATAATAAGAAGCAAATAAATGCCAATGCGGTTTTACAAATCTGCTTGCTTGTGTGCTTTATTTTTGCGTTATCTGCAATTTATTTGCAAATTTGTATGCCCTGGACCTAAATTTCAGTAAGCAGCTATTAGGTCTGTCACCAGTTTAATCTAATTTTCACTGAATCGCTTTATGCTGTGGGTTTTACAGTAACGTCCGTTTTTATATTTGTCAACCCTTTCGCCCAATTCTAATAGTCTTATTATAGTCTATTTATCCAGTGGTGACTCAATATATTGGTTCAGAGATAGTAACTATTGTTTCAAATCTCTTTTTACAAATGCAATGCATCAAATATTTATTTTTTTTACATCTTAGTAATGTAAGAGATAGCTTACTTTAAGTTATAAATTTTTTTAGACATTCTACACTATTTTTGACTTAATTCTGTAGTAATCTATAGAGACTTTGCAGCAGCTTAGCTGTTGGAACAAATATATCTCATTTGTGCAATAAGTACACTCCACGCATGAACACATACCGTAGGTTTAAGATCCATTTGTATACTAGATGTTTTTACCTGCTTGACTATGTTTCTGTTAGCTTTTCATTTTAGTAAGCTGCATATTATAGATTTTTGTTTTGTTCAGCATCCTCTTATTGCTCATTTTTATTAACGGGATTCTGACATTATTATGATTAAAAGGTTTAGTTAATTTTATTGCATTCCATAGCTCAAATTGGGCTGCTTCCCATTACACATATGATAAATACATACACAGATACTTGGTTTGGACAAAAGTAAGAGGATGAATTTGAGATCACAATACAACCACGAGCTGTATGGAAAATATAAAGAGATTTTCATATCTGAATTCGCACAGAATCCAAAGATTATGGTGGTCATGTAGATAAAATGGGAGAGCAGAAAATCCCAAGGCGTGCCTCGAATCGAGAGTCGAGGGGCACAGAACGGTAGGAAGACCCGGAAAAGATGTCAGGAAGAAGTCACAGAGGACGCAAAAAACATCGCAAACGTCCGCAACTGGAATAGAACTGCCATGGATTGAGATGGATGACGAAGAAAACTGAGGGAGGCCAAGGCCCGAAGCGGGCGGGTTGTAGCGCCATTAAAGAGAAAAACTTAAGGTTTAAACAGTTTTAGTTTAACTTGCCCCCTTTTTATTTTAGGCTGTAATGGGTATCGCAGATCTTGCCGCAGAAGATCACAACCAATGAACTAAGCATAGTTTAATTCCCAAACACTATAAAAGTTTTTTCCTTTGTCATAAATGTTTATAGCCGGAATTGTAAGGATTCTCTTACTTGTGCTTGTTGGTTGAACAGCTGTGGCAGTTTCAGAGTTTTTCTTCTTAATAGAATTATTGCCGTTTGTTGCGATTTTGCCTTTAAATTCTTTTACAATGTTTAGATTATCCTGCATATTACTGACATCTATTTAATGAAATAACGTTGCTTATTTAATAGATAACCAATTAATACACTATCCGGTTTTACGACAGAGTACTCTTTTTGGGTATACATTTAACGATTACTGTTTCCATCGCTAAATAGAGTCAATTGCATTTTCAAGTTATGGCTTCTATTTTACTATATCTTTCCTTAACTGTTAACTCAGATATAAGCAATATTAAGAAAAATTATTATTACAATTTATTGCATTCTCCTCATTGACAAAAATCAGTCCTGCATACTTTTATGAATTAAAGTTGGAAAAATAAAGTAAGCTTTCTACACGCAAACTTTCTCTAATAAATATAATAATAATATAATAAATCTAATAAAACTTTCTTATAGCAATATCTAAGTCTTAGACTATTGGCTTTGCTATTCATAAAAAAGCAGTTATGCTGTTGAGGTTAAGCGATTTATATTTAAATAATGAGACAAGAAAATGGTAACAGAGTATTTGCAATATAATTATAATACACAATAGGGTTTAGGAAATAAAATAAAAACAAGGGTCGTCTGACAACTATTTTAAAATCAATAAATAATAATAGTTAATTATACCAATTAATGCAAATACTTTTTTTATACGACACTAACTCGTCGTGTGGTAGCAAAGTCTGCGAACTGTTTTTTAGAACATTATTAAATTTTGAAAAATTTGAGATCAATGGGAAAAAGAAAATCACTTGATGTATTAGCCCTTTTGTGGGATTAAATAACTACAAGGAGTTCAATTAACCCCGCAAAAAATAACAAAAATTTTGTGTTGACAATCATAATGAGAAAAAGTAGGCGAAAAAGTAAAAGCACATGTTCTGCACAGCGAAAGAATTATTTTAGTAAAAATAACTAGAGCCCCGAAAGACTCAGTTGCATATATGACAACCACAAAACATGAAGAGCTGATTAAATATGTTAAAAAAGATAAGAACTTAATAACTTTAGGAGAACAGAGAAGAATTTCGTAGACAATTAGAATAAGGCAGAAGAAATAATAGAGGAAACATTTAGCAGAGTCTTATATGCAGCGTAGCTTAGTAATAATAAAGCATTATGTACTAAGAAAGTACACATTAAAGATACCAGGGAATAAAAGAAGGTATCAGATATATTACATCTTAATAAAATATCGTTTCCAGAACTAAGTGATAAATTACAGAAGCTACCCAGCAGTGGACGCGAATAGCAACCACAATTTAGTAACGATGATATATAGTTTAAGATTCAAAAACTTAAAAAGAGATACAAAGATAAATTAGAAATAAAGATTAGATCAAAATTGTTTCATCAATATATAATACCAGAAAAGAAGAAGAATCATGGCAAATCTTAAAGAGTGCAGTACAACAATCAAACCGAGTAAAAGCTACAAAAACTGAGTAAAAACAAGAAAAGAAGACTATCAAATATAGTACACCAATTCAAGAACAACAGAGTACAGAGGAATAGAATAATAAAGCAACAGAGTAAACAGAAAATGTTTGAGAGTAAAATAGAGGTACATAGAAAAGAAATGCGAAAATAAATCTAACATTGGTAACGTGTCGTAGTTTTAAACTTCAAAAGAAAATTTAAAAATTTTTAGACGATTTTTTAAGATGTCCGCCGCAGTTACGGACAAAAGGTTAAGAGTTTCTAAACTGACCACGTCCTAACAAGCTCAACGTCAGAAAAAAAGGCATAAAAATAATAAGTGTCTTCTACAAAGAATAGAGGGGAAGAATTTTCAATGTTAGCAAATGTGTTCGATAAGATTCTGTCACCCCTGCTATTTAATGCTTATATTCAAAACGCGTTGAATCAGTTCATAGAAAGAACATAGGAATGAAAGTAAGAAAAAAAAATAGATGTTGATATGTACAAACGTTGTAGCTAGCCGAAAACGAAAAGATTTAGAACCAGCTGGGACCCCGCAGGCTTCGTCAACGAAGCCTGATCTAGACGCCAGGCAGTCGTGTAGAACATTCCACATGTTTCTGCTACAATAATTAAAATATTTAATTAATTCAAAAACGGTTAAAGTTATAAGGCTGATTAGCAAATATAATTGTGAATGTGGTGTGCAAGTTTCAAGGAAATCGGTTGAAGCGTCTAGGAGGATATAGAATTATAAGTTTAGGAAGAAAGAAAGAAAGTTAGGGAGATAAGACAATTATATTATAAGATATGGACTTATAGAAATGAACAAGAACTTAAAAGACTACAACATAAAAACTACAGCGAAAATTACAAAAACTAAAGCAATGGTATACGACAAAATAAAACAACAACACGTAAAAGTCTCCCTAGAAGGGCAAGATCTATTTTTTTTATAGTTAGGAAGCATAACAGTAAAAGGCAGAAGAAACAATAGAGAGATAATAAATAGAGTTAGACGGGCAAAGCAGCTTTAAACAAGCAGAAGAATTTTCTTATGTCTAATAAGATTTCACTAAAAAACCACTGTAGCTCTGTATACGTGCGAGACCTAGACAGTGCCCTAAGCAGTAAAAAGAAGATTAAAAATTTTCGAAATGGTGTTTTCGACTAATGATTCAGGTCAGCCGGGTGGACATAATCAGCAACCATAAAGTTTTAACAAAATACAAGAATACGAATTCTTTGAAAGAATATGATCAAAAGAAAAAACTGACAGGATGCGTATTAAAATATAAAGGCATATTAAAAACTATTATGGAAGGTATGAATTGCTAAATATATACAAATTTAAAAAGAGTAACGCAATATTAACAAAGTTAGAAGATGGTCGTACAACAAACCAATCGACAGGATTGAAGGCTAGAAGAGATAAACTAATAACCCTTTTAATGCTATTGTAGATAATAAGATAGTTAATTATTTCTTATTCTTTATAGCATAGCATAGAAGATTTACCTGACTCTTGCTTGTAGGAAAAACCACATTTGAAACTAGAAGATCTTTTTATTTGGCTTTGATATTATGCCAACAGATTTTATTATATTTTTGTTTGAGATGCTTTAAAGTCCTGCTACTTCAAAACTATTTTAAATTTCTTGACAGAAGCTTCTATTTAAAAATATGTAATTTTGTTTATTACATTAAAATAATTAATTTAAGAGCAGTAACAATTCTACATGTTGGTTAAACTGGGAACTAGAATTTTTTAAATAATTTGTGTAGTAAGTTTGCCAGGCAAAATATTTATGAGAATAATAGAGAACAGGCCCAGAGAAAAAATAGAAAACACAATAAGAGAAGCACAACATGGGTTTAGAAGAGGCAGAAGTACTTAAGACTTTATATTCGTATTAAGACAAGTAGGAGAAGAATTATTAAGAAAAAGAAAAGATATACATGTTGTATTCATAAACCTGAAAAAGCTTAAGACAAGATAAGGAGAAGTGATGTCTGGGAATGGTTAAGAAAAAGAGGAATAGAGAAACAGATGGTGACAATAGTTAAAACACTCTATAAAATAGGAAAAGTAGGAAAGTTATACAATATCCTTAAAAACATGTTTTTTTTTGAAAAAAGGAGATATCAAAGAAAATATAAAAAAGGTATACCAAAAGGTCATAAAACCCTCCCTAACAAGAGAATACTAGAGATGATCAGATAAGAAACACAGTAATAGTTGAAGAGTTGAATCTAAAACCAATAGAAAAAGTAATAGAAGAAAGACAACTTAGTTGGTGGGGACATCTACATAGAATGAAAGAAGATAGAATAGTCATGTAGCAAGGACACAAAGAACAAACGGAGTGGGTTGTTCAGAAATGCTAAGTTGAGGAATACACTACTGCAAAGTAAAAACAATGACAAAGACAGGAACAAATAAAAAATCAAAATCAAAAACACGTAAAGATGAAGTGTAATATGAAAAATCTAAATAAAGAAATATAAAGTAAAAATGTAAATGTAAAATATATAGTCCAACACCTAACGGTACAATAAATTTGTGTGAGTCGTGGATAATGCATTAGAATATAAGTTTAATATTTCACCTTTAAACAAGTTTAATTAAAAAATTAAATTTTTCTACGTTAAACTCTGTTAATAGCAATAAAATGCAACAAAAATTAAATATTAATAAAGATACTAAAACTAAATTTTTAATTTCAAAAGAAAAATGTAGATTATACCAAGTAGTAACTGGAGATTTCAACGCTGGGTGAACAAAGAAGCTCACCTTAATTACAAGAATTCTAGAAATATCAAATAATAAAAAACCCATTTAACCTATTCAAATTAACAAAGGCAGTTAGTCACGTCTGATTAACAAGGCGAATACGTAAAGGGCAACTTCATAAGCGAATAAACTGTATGTTAATGTCGTGGCGCGACATAAATCCCGGCGTTAATTATTTACGTAAAAAATTAATTTAAAATTGTACAAAGCCGCGTGCAGATTTACATCTTCGAGAATTACATGGAAAAACGCTCGCACCACCCGTAACTTTCCGAGTTTTTGTGCGGAGTGCTAATTAAACGGACGGGCCGGGCACAGGCGAAGATAAATAAAGGTATAAATTAATTTGTTTTTAGTAACAAAATGACCAACTAATATTCTAAAGTGTAAAATGACAACCGTTTGTTTCACATAAATTATAAGTTTATTGGGGAATATAAAAATTTTACGAGACGAAGCTAAATTATGTAAGTAACAGGTTTGTTTCATAAATATTTAATGGTTGGTCTGCTGAGAATGCTTCAGCGGATGTCTCACTGCCTGCTTTCGATTTTGGGATAATTAAATTGGGCTTTCGGTGACTATTTTTGGTTTCGGCCGAAGCTGCTTACACAATGTTTAGGCAACGGAGACACCTGGTAGATATTGTTATAAAATACATATACGTTGTGAGACCATAGCTATTATTATTTTTATCTTAAAAATGTAAAAAATTAACTACAGCACGATTAGCAACGCAAAGCATTGAAGAGATTAAAGAACGCATGCTGTAAAAGTAAATAAAATAACTAAAATAAAATGTATAGTTTTCTGATAATCCGCTTAATTATTGGCACAAAAACGACACCTAGAAGTAGGAAAATAAAGACTGCAGTCTCTACAGCACTCAATATGCTGCAACAATTTGTAGCAGTTTCAATAAAAGAAAGCTGTTAATTAAAGTTCAAACGACCGTCCAATAATTATAATTCGTCATCAAAGACTGAACGCACCTTGGCTTTACAACAGATGCTTTGCATTGTGTATTTGACTCACCAGTCTCTTGTAGTGTGGTTATAACAATTGCCACTGGATTCTGAATTAATAAAACAACACGTTTTCCCCCAAACGATTCCTGTTTTATGATAATGTGGAGACAACAACGAATTCACTAAATTCACATAAAGATCTGAAAATGGGATCTGTTGCAATTGAGTTACAATTGTCATTACACAACAGTATCGGCTTAATAAGTTTTTTAAGAAGATCGCATTTCAAATATAAATTAGCTAACGAGAACTGTAGATGCTTTAGAGCGGCGAAATGCCTCACATCAACTACTACCAAGTCGAATTGAAAGCTTCTCACTACTTTTTGTCGTTGCTGCCAGCAAGATCGTAAATGACAGCATGCCATATTAATTCAAATCTTACGAGGCTTTTAAGGGTAATAATATTCTACTTTAATCATTCTGAGTTGATATTCTCCACATTTTATATTCCAACCATGAAATTTAGATTTTATTTATAAGTGTATTTTCATAGTCACAGTGATCAGTGCCGGAGCTAAATTTAAAATGAAGGGCTATAAACACATCTTCCCAATGGTTTGCCCAGTTGCTCATGAAAATACTGAAAAGGATAAATAACTCTACTTTTCAATAACCTCTTCTCGAACTTGTGTTATCTATTTCCCTGGTTGAGTATACGACCAACCGTGTTCATGTCAGACAAAAAACCTTTTTAATAATTTTTAAGAAGGTTTCAGTAACAATTTTATGAAATATGCTGATTAGTCAAAACTTTATCTTTGGACAATATCGTATTCTCTAATCATCTCCTGAAGTACATTACTTTCAATCGTTTTTCGCTTAACCATCAAGAGGTTAGTAAGACCGCCATTCTACGGAAAAGCTGCCGGCTAACCCTGTCTTTGAAATACGTTGCAGATGATACGTGACTACGCGGGTGTGTCAATATAATTGTGTTGTCCTTCTCAGTTTATATCTTTAGTTGCATTAAATTTTATTATTGTGTGTATATAATTTGTGAAATTTTGAAATTATCATAAAGCTCGTATCAAATATTTTTTTAAATTTTTAAGTAAATTTAGCTAATATTATAAATGTGGTACTGACTTTGTAAGGGCCCATCCAGGGAGGGGCCCTCTTCAATGGAGGTCGATAGGCCAACGGCGCTCGAGTCTTCTGATTGTAGTGCGGAAGTTCATGCAGAAGAAGATTGTCATGAATAGAGAACTTGTCGAGATATTTCGTAGTTCTGTCGTGTATTACTGTGTTGAAGAACGGGATGCCAAAGTCGTCGTGTATCATATAGTTGGTGATGTACTAGTGCATCGGTGATGGATTGTAGATTTTAGGTTGGCAGCGTTACATAATAGCGAGGTTTGATTTGCTAGCACAACCCCAAAGTTCAATTCCATAGGACCAGATGGGTTTGATAATAGTCTTATAGATCAGGAGATTGTTATTTAAAAACAATGGGGAATGGCGACCTAGAAACCAGTGAAGGGTTTTGATTCGAAGCTCGATGTGTTTTTTTTTAATATTGTGTTCCAGGTGAGCTTATTGTCGAGGTGAAGACCTAAGTACTTTATTGTTGAAGATTGTGGTATCTCAATGTTGTTGAAGTGAAGTGAGAGCATAGCCTTTTGCGTAAAGTTGATTTAGATTCGTTAACCTTTATTTTCCATTTCTTGAGACCTTCTTAAAGTTGATTAAGGTGGGTTTGGACGTGTTCGAATGTGATGTTTAAGTCTGTATGCCTCGCAAGGATGTGGCGTTAGCGTATGCGCCTACAGTTGTGGTTAGGGTGGTTGGGGGATCGGAGTTAAATAACGTATAGAGGAAAGATCCAGGACGCTTCTCGGTAGAACCCAGATCAAATTGGATATACTTCTGAGACTTCATCGTTAACTTGTGTTTGAAATTGCTGTCTGTTAGGTAGGATTCCAAGAGCTTGTGAAATTGAGGAGGTAAGATTTGATGTATTTTATGTTTGAGTCCTTTGTGCCAAACTTTGTCGAATTCCTGGCGAATATCTAGAAGAACGGCTATGCAGTAGGCTAATTGCTCGAACGCCGCATTAATCTTGTGTGATGCGGGGGCACTGTTGTATAATTGAGTAAAATCGGCTGAATAAAATTGGTAATTCGGGATCCAGTAAGTTACCGCGTATTCAGGGTCGAGGATTCGTAGCACAAGTTTCTCGAGGAACTTGGAGGTCACTGGTAATAAACGTATAGGGCGGTAGGATGTCGCATAGCTAGGATCTTTACCGGGCTTAGGGATGAGTATTAGCTCCATTTCTTGAATTCTCTAGCCAATACTGAAGTTGGAGTATAGCATTAAATATGTATGTTAGAAGCACTATCACTTTTATTGGAAGCCCGTGGAAGCAGTTTAGGTGCAATTTGGGGCTTTCTTGAGACTTAATCGTTGGATCTGAGATTTAATTGTTATCGGTGTGAGTAGTAGGTATGAGGAGAGGGTATTTCAGATGGTGGTTGAAAGGCCAGAGAGTTTAACATCGGGTAGATCATCGCGTGGTTGAAATACTCCGGGTAAATGGAATGCGAACAATTTTGCCTTTTCTTATCTCTCTTGGCCCAAGTGCTGGAGGGCGTTTCCGTATTGGTGGGGATGGAGCTTGGGGTTTTAGGGAAGATTTGATAGGTCTCCATATTAAACTGTCGTATCTGTTTAAGGTTGAGATGTAGCTATTAAATGAGTCATACCTTAGGGTTTTGAGTTTTGTCTTCAGCTGATTACCGAGGTTTTTGAGTTTCGTTTTATCTGATGGATGACGGCTCTTTTGGTATTGAGCTCTGGCTTTCTTCTTTTGAACAACTAGGAGTTTAACTTATAAGGGGATATTGGTAGATGTTCTGAGATTTTTTTGTACCTTGAAATTGGTAGCTAGCTGTGTTGCTGTTCTAAGTATTAAAATTGTTTACGGCAGCTTCTACTTTGAGTGGATATTTTAGGCTAACTTTCAGGTCGATGTTTTAATGGAGAATTTGGCGATATTTGTCCCAGTTTGTTGTGGCGTTATGAGTCCGTTTAGGGGAGTCTTTGAGTAGGACACTTGCGTTGATAGTTCCTATGATTAGGGTGTGATCAGATAATAAGTCATAGTTTGCAGAGATATTTGTGTAGTTTGATGATATGCCGTTAATGATAAAGAAGTCTAGGAGGTCGGGGGTTTTGTTGGGGTCCCCATTGATAGGTAGACGTATTTTTTGCTTGTATAACTTTGTACAGTTTTCTGCCTTTTGTGGTGGTTAAGTAGGTACACAATTTTTAACAATAGAAATATTTACCCTTAGTAAATATTTTGTTTCCTCTATGAACAAGAATTTTCAAGGAGGCGGAAAAATTTAAATAGAATATTCAAATACGGCCTCCGCAGTTTGCATATCAAAGCCACCTTCACTTTAAAGACCAATTTAATTGTCGTTGAAGAATAAAATAAAAATGCCACTCACTCTTAAGCTCCTCCTTGCAGCTATACGGAGACAGGCTGTCAAAAGCAATCTTGATAAGAGTTTCACTCATTAAACCTCCGGAACGCATGCTACTGGTTATACTTTTAGTGAACTTTAAAGGCAAAAGCAAAACATGCAATGGACGTTGTTGATTTCCGGGGAATCACTCACTAGGTGGAAATAAGCAATATTTTCTCCCAGATCCTCTCACTACACTTAAAAAAGCTTTTTCGAACAATAACATAAGTACTGGTGATGATCAGTGACGACTTGGTCAAGATAAATCTTCTTGCCGAAGAACACGTAATTGAGATAAATTGAACTGACAAAAAGTGTTCTACCTGTTACGTAGTTTTCAGCATTATAAAACCTCACACAATTATCAGACAATGTCACCACTATCAGAACTACAGACATGCATAATTTTGTAGTGGTTCTGTTTCATGGTATACTTAAAGCACCGCTCTAGAGCCTTAGAATCAAACTTTATCACGCCCTAGAAAAAATGAATATGATTTATGCTGATCATTGCAACTCCTACCCAACAATACTCATCTACAGAGGCAACGACACTGTTCAAAGATCTGTAGACAGTATTTATGCAGTGAGGCAGTCGATTTAGAGCGTAATATTTTAGGTCAGTATCAACCTTTATATAGAATCGATAAAAAATTGTACGCAGAGATAAAGGTATACGTCAAAATCAGTGTTTTCTAATTAGAAAAATTCAAATCTGAACTATTGATGTATGTCAATAGGAATAAACTCAATCTAAAATTAATCTTAGAAAGCCAATTAATTATAAGTGAAATATAGTGCTTGCTTTGTATACACATCAGTGAAGAAATAATTATAAAGCTGAAACTGTATACTATAAGATTCAGAACACATACTAAAAATTTAGTAATAAGGTCCAATGAGAAAAAAAGTGTATTGAACAAGTACATGTGCGGAAGTCATATAAGAATATATTAAAATCGTAAATAAAGAAATTTGATAACGTTAGCTCAGTAATGGATAACAATAATTAAAAAAAGAAAAAATTAAAAAGACTCTCTAAAACAGACAAAAACATTGTAAGCATGGATAAATAAAAAATGATAAATGGAGTCAAGGAAAAATCAAAATCACATAAAAAATTCCAGAACTAAAAAAATAAAAAAGTAAAAATGCTGAAGAAGGAAATCGAATCGGTGCAAGAAACGAAAAACAATAATATTAAAACAATAAGAATTGTATGTGTAAAGAAATAAAAGAAAGACAAGTACCGTGAACAAATAGAACAGCTATATCAATAACTGCCAACAATTGTGAAAATAGTGGTGGAAGATAATAATACTAGTTTAGGAAAAAATGATGCGTACAAGCCAGCTATAGGCTATAACAGTAAATATGATGTATGTAATGACAAGTACTGACGTACCTCCAACAACTAAAAATCTAAAAAAATCTAGGTAGCTCCAGACAAAAATAAAATAAATCAAATGATTTATATTTTAATAAAAGACAAATACACCAATATTATATCAAAAACGGGAGAAACTACAAGGAAGCAGATTCTGGCTCGAATAATTTTCTAGTAAAAACGACAGTACAAAAATAGAAGAATAAGTAATACAAGAATTTTGCAAGAATATTAAAACAACTTTAAACAACATTTTAGAGATTAAATGACAAAAAACCAATAGAACACTATAGAACATGGATACTTAAAAATATCTTAAGTAATATTAGAATAGAAAGGAGTAAATGGTTTGATGATAAATGTATATATGATCATATTAAAAGACGTAAAATCAGCAGTAATGGTAATACTAGAAAAATATTCAAAAGTATAAAAAAATATAAATAAACCAAGAGAAAACACAAGCAGATATATAGAGAGTAAAAAAGAACAAAAACCACAGAAAAAGGAAGACAGTTTTGCATCTATCGAAATAATGAACTTCTATCAGGAAGTCAAAAAGAAAAATACGTTTACAAATGAACAACTAATTTTGTTAAAGTCGAAAGGAAACATAGTGGGAGTAATAATTACAAGAGTAACAGTGTAAAAGAATTACGAACACCAGATACAGGAGGGTATCATGCAGCCGAAAATAGTGATAGACATATCTAAGGAGGAACCACGCTAGAAGAGATGTTGTTGGTCACAAGAAAAATAAAAAACAATAAAAGCTTTGGGGAGAACATAATAGTAGCTAAGTTACTCTAATACAAGTAAGTAATCCAATACAAGAAATAGAGCGTAGAAAAAAGAAAGATAGTCAAAAGTTATAATATGTCTTGTAAATAAAAAAGTATAAGAGAATTGCTTTATTTGATATAACCTACAAAGTTTTAGCAAATATATTGAACATTAGACTGAATGGGGGAACAGAGCCATCGGTGAGTATCATTGTGGATTCAAGAAGGATAGATCAGTCACTGATCAGATTTTTGTTGTAAAGTAGTTAATTACAATAATTACACGTGGCTATAGAAAATAAAGCCTTGATAAAAACGACATAAAAATGCTGATTGTAAGGTTAGTATTGGTAAAGATATGCAAAAAAAACATTCTAATTAACCCAGGTTTGAGACCTCTACACCTAGAGAAAATATTACAAGATTTACATTAAAGGTATAACATACGACGAATTCCACCGGCATATTGCTTATGCTGACGATTTAACATTCATTACAAAAGAAAGAAAAGACTACAAGAAATATTAGAGGACTGAAGCAATAGTAAAAGAATGGATAGTAAAAAAGGACTTAAATTTTGTTTTTATTGCAAGTGACTTTTGAGAAACAGACAAATATCGTGATTGAATATACAAAACTCAGCCAATGAATTTAAAAAAAAATTCCAAAATATGTTTTAAAGTTTTTATCAAATACTGAACTTCAAACATTAATTGTTACATTTTTATACAAAACACATGAGTGGGGATTTGAATTTTTTGTTTTTAGAGGTGGATTTAAAACACAGTTATACTAAATATTCGGCTTTTAAAAAGTAAACTATTCAGTCTACATTTATTGTTCAGTAATCTTTCTTTCTAAAAAAAAAAAACAAATTTCCCCTATCCAATGTGTCAGAAAAATCAAAATTTGTTGTTCCGCATAAATTTAATAATAATAAACAATTAGTAAGTAGTGGTTTGATATATTATTGACATAATTTCTGCTCGTACTTACAAATTACATCATTACGTAATAGACGATTACGTTAATAAATAATGTGCTAGGCAAAAGCAGCTCGAAAAATAATTTAAAAATTTATGTAATATGAACGAAAAACTTCAGGAAGGCGCTTTATTAGCAAGAGGTAATTGACAAAAAGCGTCTAAAAGCATTTCTTTGGACACATTCAAGCATATGGCTTGCGTAAAAGCTTTTGGGCGTGTAATGCTTTCTATAATTTTATAAAGAGTGGTCCAAATTGAACCCCAGATTTAAACTTTGTGTCTCGTTTCGTTTTTCGGTGAAACTCTTGGTGAAATGGTACGACAACTTGTAAAAAATGAATCAAAATGATTACAAAAACTGGACCGGTAATGGGTGCAAGACCTTCGTGAGTATTGGCGTAGAGTAAGGTTTCATGAATTTAGTTAGTAACAATTTTAATAACATTGAGTTGATGTAGTGCTCAAGAGTTGGTACTTTGCAAGATCACTAAAGATCTATAGCTTCATGTGGGCAAAATTCAATTAATCTAAGTGCTTAAGTTTGCTGGCTATTTTCATCGTTGACTATTTGTCAGTTTGTTTTTAGAATATTATTAAGTGGATTTTTAATTTAGCTGATAAATTATCTTCAGCTATGAGGTACATTTTCACCTCAAAGGGTTTGAAAACAATCGACATTGTCATATAACGGATTTGAAAAGTTCTTGCACAACTTATGAAAGGTTCCCAGAGAATCACTGTTTGTGTATATTTTGGGTAGGTGACATGACAAAGATGATGTTAAAAATGCTGTAACCGTAAATGGCCGCTTACAAAATAACTCTTTTTTGCCACTAATGCTGTTCCATCAGAACGACGCCACCTGTCATACAGCTCGATTAACAGGCGATTTACTATATCAACAATTTGACATTAACTGACCAGCAAAATGCTGTGATTTAATCCGTGCGACTTTTTTGTGTGGGGTTACTAAAGTCTACGCCATAAATCTACATACAGTTGATGGTTTAAAAAATAAAATCCGATCAGAATATGTGCTAAATTGTAATCGAAAATTTTGCGAAAAGAACGAAATGGCTATTTGTCAGATATAATTTTCCATATTTAATTTGAAGTTGTGTAATTTGATACTGAGTATAATCCGATTATAGAATCACTTTCAAAGTCGCTTTACTTACAATTTAAATCCAGCTTTCAATTTGCAGTACCCTTTATAAGAGATAACATCTAAAGCCCAATTCGACAGACTACCTGCAAGACCATTTTTAAAAATAACACCAAGGCAAGGCATGATCCCAGAATTATTTCTAATGTGGCTTACTCGTTTTGCCAAATTTGTTTTCCTCTTTTGCACTTTACTTTTGAAGGTGCTTCTAGTCACTTAGATGTTTGAAAAGGACCTAAAGTAAGATCGCCAGGTATTGAATTGCTGTGTTTCCCTAATAACAACACCCATAAGCTTCATAAGCTTTAACCAATAGACAAATATATGTTTAAAGCTTTTGAAGCATTTTGAATCTAATAAATTTTTGAATACTGGGAAAACATCCCAAAAATAGAGATAATAGAAAACCATAGTTTGTACAGAAAACAAATTCCTAGTGCTCGGAAATTACATCGAAATATTTGATAAATTATTTGATTTACTAGAAAGAAGTAGCTCAAAGAAAATTAAAAAATATTTATAATATAAACGAATAACTGAAGGATAATATTTTATCAACAAAAAATGCTTGCTGAAAAGTCTTTTAGAAGGGTTATTTTAGGCACGACCAACCAAATGGATTGTGCAGATGCTTATTACTTACCATAGCCTCTAGGATCATCTTTATAAGTGACGCAAAAAAAACAACTAGATATAGAAATATTATTAAAGTGGTTTAATCGTTTTTAATAGTACTTCTAGTCGTCTAGATGTTTCAGTAGTAGATAAATATTGAGTTAAGTTTTCTTGAAACAGGAACTTAAAAAAATGGTTGATTTCTAACCAACATTTTACAGATTTAAAGTCACTAGATCGTTGCCTTAACCAACATTTTGAAGAGTCTACGACTTTAAATTATAAACATCAGCGACATGAAGTTTCTAAAAAAAGCCTTCAAAGTAATCATCATATAATTTTAAAGTTTTTTGACAAAATTATAATTACTGATCAAAGGAAGAGCTAAAATGGACATTTTTGACAGGCTACAATAACCTATAGAATCTCATACAGTGAAGCTAAATTGCAAAAGTCTTAGACTCTACATTATGTTAAAAGTTTTTTGCAAAAATATGTTATTATCTGTTGTTCAGATGTAATAACATCGTCGGTGAAATATACGATTCAAAAGTGGAACGTGACAAAATTCAAAATTTACTACAAAAATGGTAATATTTTGCAAAGACAATTCGTAAATATAATACACTTCTCAATCGAAATAAAGCACTTTATCGTACAGTAATTGAGAAACTAATAAAATTCAAACTTTTCAACCAAATTTTGGATATAAAAAATCCAAAGCGTGCTCGTCCAGCAAGATCTTATTAGAATATCGCACCTAGTAAAATTTGCGACGTCCAAAATTAATATTAAGACGTTCAAGTATGCACCTAATGACCAAAACTTAAAATCCAGTTGAAGTAGAACTTTGCAACAGATCATAAATGACATCAATGTTAATGTAAAATCAGAGAAACTGACCTCAATTTTTACAAGAAAATTATTCTGACTGTTAAAGCCCATTTTCACCTCACTGGGTGCATAATAAGCAAAACTGTCGTATCTCGGGTTTTGAAAATCCAAGCGAGACAGTCGAGAGACCTCTCCATCCCCAGCGAGTTATGTGGCTAATAAGCAAAACTGTCGTATCTGGGTTTTGAAAATTCAAGAGAGACAGTCGAGAGACCTCTCCATCCCCAGCGAGTTATAGTGTGACGCGCTTTTTGAGTTGGTGGCATCATCGGTCCATATTTTTCGGGAATGGGGCTAGTGAGATCGTTTCAGTGAATGGTGTGTGTTATCATGACCTTTTCGACCAAAAATAGATCCCACAGATGAGTACGCATTTATCTCCAATAGGACGGTGTGTACATGTATACAATTGCAATTTGACACCATTATTTTTTTATTTTAGGCTACGTCAATGGTCCAGCAACGATCCTTATAAAAGATCCTAAATAGCTTAATCTCACCTTTTCTGATTTGTTCCAAATTTTCAAATTGAGTGGAAAATTACGACCAAAATCTTATTTAAATAGAAGACACCTACATCAAAATCAAGCATATTATTTTGGCAAGCAATAAAACCAAGAATTAGCGCGGAGGAGTTTACCAAAATTCGGTTTTAATTAAACTTTATTATTTCTTTTCAATGTTGGACCACGCAATTTCCAGCGTTTTATTTTTTAGACTTAATCATAACGTATGATTAGGCAGCAGCAGCTACTATAGACCTGCACCGATAAAACAGGTGATTCCTCAGGCATTAACAAAGTATTTATTTGCATACATATCTTTATTCGTATCGGGTCCTGTCGTAAAGCTGCCGTTTTTTTGGCCGAACTTGCCTGGCAAAAACAAGACAAAATAATGAGGTGTCAAAAATTGCAGCTCTTTTTGGAGCTTCTTGGTATGCAGCAGATAAGTGCAGTGTGCAGAAAGCATAATGAACTTAATGGGAAGGAATTTGCCACACCACGAGCTAACAGCGAGTTATTGCTGGTACGCTCAAAGCGACAAATAAGTACGCCACGGGTAATCCGTATTTAAAAAGGGAGTATTTATGAGAACGGCCGGGCATATTTTAGCGCTGAAACATAATAAATATGGGCAAACGTAATGAGGCTAATTTATGATAGCGGGGTCTTGCGCGAATTTGCATAGTAAGACCGCGAAGGTAAGGCCGAGTGTAATTGGTCGATGCAAATGGCAAAGTTATGACCGCACCATGATAATGGGCAGTGTCCACTCGCCCCACCGTGCCCGGACGATTATTAGTACCGGCCGGCCGAAGACAATGCAGCGCGGCAAAACGAACGAAAAGGGCGTATCGCGCCACAAAAACAAATGGGAGGAATGCCGGCGCGTTCCCGATCGCCTCACCTCTTGAGCTACATTTAGATGTAATAGATAGTGGCGGCCAGATAATGCCGGACAACACATGTCAGCTTGTCAAATTGTCACTTCTAGGATCAGTTCTTGAGCGTGCTCGTATCTATCGTCGACCTGTATCTACCGTGGTAGCTGCCCATGCCGGGCGTTGATATCTAACTGACGTTTGAATGCTTTGGAAAGGTTTTCCTTACAAAGACTCCCACTTATCTGATAAATGGCTGCCGCCGCTGCAATAACGGGCTTAACGATGTTGCGGAACGCACCGGCAATCTCGCGTATGCATCCCGAGGTACCATTCAACAGCAGGAAGCTGGAGCAACGCGAAATAAATTCTGTTCGCGCACCGCGCTGCAAGGAAATAGCTGGAATTTCGTTTATGCTCATTAGCGGCGATACCATCTTAATAGCGCAAATAGTGAGGCAAAGTTAAGTTTCGGCAGTTGGTATCCAATTATTCTCGAAATTCTGATGTCTAGGTGCTATAAAACCTTTTTATGACTCTTTAATGGTACCCGGAAATATTCTAACACATCCATGACATCAACTACTATAAATAAATCAGTGATTTATCTAAAAAGAAAATCTTTTCTTAATTAAGGTGGATCTTTTAATTTGTGTAATGGTGTAGGTGAGTTTGCTTACCAATAACATAGAGAAGAAGTAAAAATTTTATATTCATTAAAAATTATACCAAAAACTCACTTCACAACATCCCGATGGTACTGCCTAGGGAAGTTTTGCTATTATAATACGAAATTTACTTAAACATATTAAATTGACTAAATACAGACGGGACCATATACAAGCAAAAAGGTAAACATAGATATTTGGTTTGGACCTTTGACGATTATCGCTATTTATAGCCCATTAAAACACATCAAACAAGACCACTATGAACGCTTCTTTAATACCCTTGGAAGCAATACTAAATGTCATCACTATAGTTCTATGGTAATTAGTTTTAAAGGAAAATAACTGTTGAAAACAATACCCTCCAAATGAAAACATTGTTTATAGTCAAATCAACCTATTGGTGCACTATTAGCAATAATCTTCACGACCTTGTTAACTTCTGTGTAGTAAAAGGAATATCTAGAGCTTACAGCAATGCTGAAACCAACCTAGACATGTTATCAAACTGTTTCTCCATCATAATTTTACTCCGACTTTAAGCAATAAGATAAAAACCGGCATCTATTCCGAAAAACATGAGATAGGAACATCATACTATAATTACTCCTGAAAACGGAAGCAGAAATCTTTAAGGCGATGGAATACCTAAACACAACCACCCAGTAAGCTACACAAAAAGCTACAATTATTTTACACCAACAAGTTAAATATGAAAATATTTTGATAACAACAAATTGGAAAACTGTAGAGAAACATAGGCTGAACTCAAGAACTCCAGGTGACAAATAAAGACTTAATGCGGCTACTAAATGAGTTTTTTCTACAAGTTCTCTTGTAAGCCAACAAATAGTGGACGGATAAACAGAGCTTTTGGTGACAAAGCGTGCATTTGGAACAATGAGTCTGTTGTGATCGCACAAAGTGCTTTTCGGATGCAGGAAAGGGAAGTGGTAGAACTCGAAAACATCAAAAAATGTTAACGCGATAAAACGTTCTACTTTGCAACCCCTGAGGATAGCGGAGCACAATGCTTTTCATTTGGTTAGTACTGTACGGCGTATTTTGTACCAAAACCTTCTTTCTATTTAGACAAGGTGGTTGTTTATAGAAAGTTTCCAAACGCAATTGACAAAATCGCCTAGAAATGTGTGGAAATATCTTGAAAAGCGTGCTGTGCCACAAAATTTCCACTTTTCAACATGCGTTAATGAACAAAACATTTTCTATTGAAACCTACCAGATATCCATGACAGTTGAGGTCATTGACCCTTGCTGTATTGAGTAGGGATGTCAATGCTTTATTGTCACTTCCGATCGATATGTGAAAATAATTCGTCAATTTCTCGTAACGTATCTCGATGCACTTTAACTAAAGAAGATGTGGTTCAAACAAGATAAAACCACAATCATATAACAAGACGTTGCCCTAAGTATTACGTAACACTCTCTTAAGATGATGACGCTACTTAGTCAGACTGCTCACCGGATCTTGCTTCGAGTAACTTTTTTCTATCGAGATATTTTAAGGTCGAGCTTTACAAATATCGCCTTTTGACCTGTTAAGCTCTACAAAATGTAAAATGTCAACGAATCAGGAGAATTCCTCAACACATGTTGGGAAGAGTAAAGAAGAATTGCAGAATACAATGCATCTAAAATTTAAAACACATCGCTTTTTCTTTATTTTATTGGATAAAGGAGAAAGTTTTTTCCTATCCCATTAAATGAAATTAAATTTAAAAAACTCCAGGTTATAACTACCAGATAAATGCTTCAATTTAATTACGTACATATTTAATGATATATTGAGAACTGTATTCTTTCCTGATCTTTTAAAAGCTGCACAAATCATCCTTATGCAAAAGCCCGACAAACCTCCAGAGGAGATAACTTCCTATTGCGTCATAAGTTTTCTTCCCATAATATTCAAAATATTTCATAAAGTTTTCCTAAACGAGCCTTAAATTTGTCATACAAGATCAATTCCCGAACCACCAATTTAGATTTTAAGATCAACACACTACACAATAGAACAGGTATATAAAATAGTTAACAAAATTCAAAATGACCAAGAAACTGGAAGTTGCTGCGCTGAGGCTTTCATAGACGTCTCTCAAGGTTCCGACAAAGTTTGGCACAAGGGTTTTCTTTTGAAAATAAAATCTTCTGCACCTTCTGTTCTTCAGTGTCTTACATTCATATGTGACAACCAGCCACTTTCTCGTCAAATATAAAAATAAATATGCATCACCATTACCGATCAATTCTGAAGTTTTTTAGGAAAGTAGCTGGGCTAAACTCTGTATTTACTATACATTGCAGATCTTCCAACCGCAAACCCAACAAATATATAATAGCATTATGTTATCTCCAAAACCATATAAATAAAATCCAAAGTTGACTTTAAAAATACCCAGTCTGCCTAAACTATCAGCAGAAAATGTTACTTATTTGGAGATTTTCCTTAATTGTGGTATCACGTGTAGGAAACATATTTAGAATAAACGGAATAAAATTAACAACAAATTTATAAAATTGCCGCTCGTAATTATCAATTCTACTGTATACAGTAATAATAAAAGCGGTTTAATCATACAGGCTACCATTTTAGGGCCCAATAAGTAAATCGAGCATAGTAACGTCAGCCAAAAATTCTTCCTGCTATTCTCAATACACCATAAAATTATTCATAAAAATCTACAAATTAAAAAACTCAATATCAACTATTGAGTTGGGCTACAAAATCACGAAATTACTCTAGCAGCAAATCTTTTAATGATAAGAGAACCAAACCAACTTTTTGCGCTTATATCACTATATAGGCATAGACTTGTAGTACCATTCTGTAATTTATATTCGTTGATTGTTAGTGTAGCGCGTTTAATTTTAAAAGTTTAGCTTTAAGAGTTCTTGTATAAAATATAGCATATATACGTATAACTTAACCCTTCTTGTAGGGGTTACGACACTTGAAACATTCCTATAATTTTT
The DNA here is from genome assembly GCA_036346155.1 of Sinelater perroti. NCBI lineage: Eukaryota > Metazoa > Arthropoda > Insecta > Coleoptera > Elateridae > Sinelater > Sinelater perroti. The sequence goes on along the minus strand of JARFIY010000254.1, from coordinate 15,533,920 downwards.
TTCTGGAAGTACATTAGCCCCCTTATTTAATATTTTATTTCTTTATATATGTTGTTAGACCATGATTTCCTATTCTTAACTATCTCTCCAATATTTTCGACTCCTGTAGTTCTTTAATCATTTATCACCTCACCTAGCTCATTTGACTGTAATCTACTCTTTTTCTCTTTCCTGATGGTGTCCGTTCTAATATAATATTTATTACCTCCTATTGGTCGATCTTTTTTGATTTATTTTGCTAACAGCATCTTCTTCTATTTCTCGTCCGACCTCTTTGTTTGGTCTGATCTTGCAATCATTTTTGGTATTTTTATTGGTTCTACCATCGTTCCTTTAATTGTTTTACATTATTTTTAGATTGTCATAATTTGTGCACCGTACGTTAGTATAGGACTCAATTTAGTTATGTTGGAAACGATTTTGTTTTTTAATTAATTTTTGTCACTATTTCGAGAAAATATGATTCAAGCATTAAGTCACTTCAGTAATGAGTTAAAACAATTTTTGTAGAATTAGCTAAACTGCAATTCAAACAATTTAATTCTGCTCCTCCAACGTGACTTCCGGAGGTAAGACATAGTTGATTACAAAAATCAAACCCATATTAAGAGGAACGGCCTTAGAGGCGCATACGTAGATTTGTAGCACTCCAACGTACCACAGGGAAAAGTACCAGTAGAAATTTAATCTACTAGAATATATAAATAATGAGGACCATTCAAAACAATCACGCCATTAAATTTACCATGAAAAGACTTATTGGTAAATGTGAGTCATATAATAAGTCTTTTTAAGTCTATTTAAAACTACTGTTATCCAAGTCGTAAATGAGGAAGCCCTAGTTTTCTGGGTAACTGATTTTTAAAAGCGTTTCTTTAGCAAAAGTTGAGCTTTTCTAAAGCAAAATTAACAGTAAATTTATAAGCAGTTGCTGACGGCATTGAAAGGCATGGCTTATCTAAATAACATGTTAAGAAGAATTAGTTTTAATAACCAAAAATTACCGAATCGAAAGACAACATTTGACGATTTCAAGAGGTTAATCCATAACAATTTTAATTACTATCGGAAGTGTTACAAAAGAAATTGTTTTGGGGATAATTTAGAAAAATTTAAATTTGACCATAAAATCTAAGCAATAGAATGGCAACAATCTGAGTAAAGAACAAAGGCAAATAAGAGTAATGTCTGCCACAGCAGTATTCTGTGGTAAAAGTGGTAGAACAAGCATCAAGTAATACTGCCAGACCTTAGAAAGTAATTTTGATTTACAAATATTCGGACAATATAGGAATTTTACTCGAGTGCAGTCCTTTCTTCATATTCTTCTGATGTATACTTTTATGGTTTCAGTGCTTAAGAAAAGACCTCATTTTTATCACCATTTTATAATATATACTGCCAAAACACTCAAATATTTCTTTAATATTTGATGATATCAAGAAAAAAGTGCGATATTGTAACACTTACTCAACAAGCTTTTGATTTATTTGTTGAGAAGCATAAAAGCAATTACCAAATTGGAAAATACACAAATAATTTTCAAGTACGTTGTAAATTAACCACAACCCGATTAAATTTGGCGTAAAAATATACACTTTGGAGGATTCGTATATATCTTATTCAAAATGATTGTCCATTACCAAAAAAATATTGAGTGATTTCTAATAAAAAAATGAACAAAAACGATCATATGAACATATGATCAAAATTGCACATGAATGATCGTTTCGGTTACGGCGTGCATTTTCTTTTCACTGCTCTTAAGTAAACGTGCATTATAAAGTGCGGTTAAAATGGCTGTTACTCAGATCAAAAAGAAATAGTGCTAATTTACACGTATTATATATTAATGGTTAAGAGGATATACAAGCCTACTTTCAAAGACAGCAACAAGATCACAAATCTTTTTCAGCATTACTTTGTCATTTATGAGAATCGGAGTCGTTTGATGATAGGAGTGAAGGGGAAACCCCATCATTAAGAGAATGTGTTCTACAAAACATTGAGAATAACCTGGATACAAACTCCAAGCAAGTGTCTTGCTAGCCTGGTGTATCTTACGTGTCTATCTTGTGTATCCTATATGAGAACTTGTATTATAGTTATCAATTTAACATTATAGGGTTATTACAAGCAAATTTTTTTCCAAAATAAGAATTTTGTTTCGTTTTTGCAACAAGTCGCTGCCCTTATACAGTTGTTCACAGATGAATCAACCTTTGGTAGGAATGGAATCATCAACCTACAATACAATCATCTATGGGCTGGGTAAAATCTCCCTAGAATTGTTAAAGCTCATTCAACAATGGTTTATCATCAATATTTAGGGCTGGGATTATTGGTCACGACGTAATTAGACCAGTAATTCTTCCACAAATCCTCAATGGCCAAGTATATTTTCACTTTTTTAAGAATACTTTATTCCATTGCTTGAAAATGTACTATTGGCAGTACAATAGGCTATGTAGCTGATATATGAGCTATATAGAAAGCTCCAGCTCCTTTTAATGTTAATATTTGCCAGTATCTCAACAACAGTCCCCTAACAAATGAATCGCATGAAATTATTCTGTTAAATGGCTTATTCGGTCGCCCAACTTATATATCCTAGCTCCCATCTATGAGTTTACTTAAAAAGCGTTGTGCATGCTAAGTAGCTATTGTTTGAATAACGTATCATTGCAACCTGTGACACTATTAGGATATTTTCGGACATTACACATATAAAATTCTTATTCCTTTTTACTTTTAGGAGTTACTTTCTAAAGTTTGTCCCTTTGATTAATATTTAATGTGTCTAATCACACTACCCTCTAATCGAATCTATGTCCAAATTATAAATAACACAACAATTTAATATATTTGACGTTTTTGGGCGTATAAAAATAAAAACGTTTCGATATTAACAATACTTAAAGAAATTGATTCTAAAGCCAATATTATAATCTCAATAACAGTTTCGGAGATTAGCGGTCATTTAAATTGTAGTAAAAACCGAAAAAGCTTTGACAGGTTAAAACCTGTACTGTAGACAACAAAAGGACTCTTGGGCGTTAGTTGCAACTTAACTGGGGTAGTGAAAGGAGTTCGAAATATTATCTTCGAGTCTTCATCAGTGCTGGGGAGATATGATTCCTGTACTGAAAGATGATTTCATTATGCGACTATATTCAGGTAGTATCAAAACTCCCTAGAAAACATTACTGTTGTCAGAAGTGTGCTTAAGTCCGACAAGCCTGTGACCTATCACCAGAAAGAAAAGTATTTTGAACATTGCACTGAAAATTTATACCATTCTGCACCCCAAGCTTCAGTCTTGTTTTCGTTTGATACCCCATGTCTTAACCTACGAGCAGATACTACCGCGCATTTTCTATGTAAAATCTGCGTCAACAGAATTGTAATTGATTATTGACGTAAAAGCCGGCTAAATAGAAAACTATTTTGCAACGATGAAAATCTTTTCATGGCCCGGAATAAACATCTCTGAGAAAGGTTAATTATACGATTGATTCTGAAGGTTACAGAGGTGCATAGAGTGTGGAAATTAGAGGTTACCCTTAAAAGGATACTCTTTACCTATAAGTTTTCGATTCATATTTTTCAGCCAAGTTACAACAAAATTTAGCTCTCGATTAAAATTATCTCCGTTTAGTAAATGTAATGGTTTGCGTTTATAAAGGTGTAGCTTTGTTTTAGAGATTGATTATCAACTTCAATTTCCAAAAGTTGTTAATTCCCCAACTGGAGTTTCTAGGCAACTTGACCTTTAATAATTACGAGTATTTTTGATTTTCTCAAATAACCCGTTTACGTGAATAACTGGTTGCTCTTTTGGTTTTGGGACCCCATGCAACGCTGAAGTTCAAATGAGTTTTTGTTACATAATATAAGAGAATATATTGCTCTCTCTGTTACAACCTTACAAATGGATGCTGTGTTTCTCTTGTATAATGATCTCTCTATTACGTTCTCCAAATTGTCAACGCACATAAATAACAACGCCAGTTAAAATACTCATCACAAATGCCACTAAATGTCATGCTCGTGATCAAGATTGGTGCTTTACGACACCACTCTAGACAAGCTTGATTGTGTTGTGGTGTCAAAAGTAAATGAAGCAAGGTGCGGCATACTATAAACCCATGTACTGTATAAACCAAGATGTACTGTTACTTATCGCCTAGGTAAAAACCTATCAGTAGTAAACCAATTTTGATATTAATAATGTGGACTAATTCTTCATTGGTTGGTCCGTTGCTTTCTTACGGTACTATTACCGTTTACGTTTCCTGGATTTTTTTCAACAATTGAGCGACCGGCTTACGCGTTACTACTAAAGTATGCGGACTTTTGCCAAAAATGTGATTAATTTTCTTGTAATTTTAATCATTTACATAGACCTTTTGCATATATATCATGTCCCAAATTAAACTTAACAACTCTATTTTCTATACATATTTATATTTTTTTTTGCTACACTGTATATTTTATTTTGAATTTTTTTTTAAATTTTATTTCTATTGTACACGTAGATATCTTACTATTTGCTTAAACTGCTTCTTGAAAAATTAAATATAAGCATGTTGTCTATCACATTACAAAAAAATAATTTAAATATTTATTATTATTAGACACTTTCTATCTTAAACTTCTTAAGAGCACCTCAATAATAACAATTTTGATAACAGAAACATCACATAATTGAATTGGTTTACTTTTAATTAAACAAAAACAAATTTTGTCAATTTATGTGACACAAAATAGTATTAATATAATATTTTCTTTATTATGTATGTATACCGTACTCATTTAATAATATGGTCGCACACTAAATTAAAATTATCAAGGTTTATACCCTTAGGGCAGTAGAAGAGGGCACACGGGGTACGAGAAGGCAGAAGCTAAATAAATAACAGATTCAATGAATATTTTCAAACTTCAACAAAAAAATAAGATGCATGCTGAAGCGTTTTATTTCTTTGGTGAGAGGACGCATTAAACTTGGCTTTTTTCGAAAATACGCAAATCGCCAATATCTTTCGAACCAATGGGGCTATTGGACAGAATTTTTGCTTGGTAACCCCATTAGATTAAGGTTGCAAGTAGGGCCCCTTAGTTTTATGCAATTAAGCACATTAAAGCTTCTTACGTTTTCAGACAGCGAAGGTAATCCACAAATTTCCCACAAAAAATTATTTAAGGCGTTTTTCAATTTTGAAAATTTTGATTGTAATTTAGAAAAAGAAACCAACATTGATGATATCCGTGGAGCCCTTTGTGATATTGAAATAGTATAGATATCCCTATACCAGATTAGGTTCTCAAATAATTGATTAATTTGTTATATATTGAGAGCACCTTTTTGGTCGTGATATCTAATTTTTTGTAACCAAATATAAGGCATACTATAATACCTCAAGTACTATAAATACAATTTTAAGACATTTTCCTAAGCTTTATAATTATAAAAATATTCAAAATAAAAAATTATTTGTTTTAATAAACGCTCAAGAATTGTAAATATCTATTACCAGGTATTTATTTAAACTCTGGCTCCTAAATTATAATAATTATATGTCCCTTATAACTTTTGTCTAGTAAACTCTATATACTCTATTACAAAATGTATCAGTAAATAATTGCAAGCTCAGAATTCAACACTAACTGAGGCTTATAGTTTCATTGACATTAACATTAAACTTTAGGTGGATCAATAATATTTGGTAACGGCATCTTAAAGTTAATTTGAATGACTTTTGTACGGCCTAACTAAATGATCTATAATACAATAGTCAATATAGTGTCACATTATAATAATGACTGAATAACTGCAACATCTGCCTGCCAAAACATTTATTATTAAATCAAATTATGTTAGCATAAGCAGTTAACTACTCTCAAGAGTATATATAAATTACACAGGATGGTCCACTGGTTAACAAATGTACGCTATTATTTATCGAAACTACAGCACCAATGCAAATTAATAACTAAAACTCTTCAGATTTATTATTAAATTATTAGATTTACACATTTGTTCTCAAACATTTTTATTTATTCAATAATGTATAGTCTCATCTCGAGCTCTTGCAACCAACTTCATTATTTTTAGTATCAAGTCAAACAATTAACGAATAGTGTTTTGATAGATTGCATTTACTTCATTCGCATAATTTAGCCAAATTTCTTGGAGGTCGTGGATACCGCTGTACTCTGGGCAATGGCATTCCTGAGATTTTAAATGGGTGAAAGGTCACCATGGAAGAGCTTCCATTTTTTTTCGTTAAGGAAGTTTAATGTGTTGCCTACCATATGTCGTCAAGCGTTATCTTCTTGAAGGATCGCTTGGGGTACCCTCTGAATGAGAGGAAGTATCCCGGATTATAAGATCATGTTGATGTAGATCTGACTGGTAATACAATCTCTAACTCTGCGAAAAATTGACCTTTTAACATCACTAATAGCGCGAAAGCGGATGGGGGCGGCTACCGATATCAACCGATGAGTAATTGCCAAATCGCTCACCTGTAATCGGCTTCGGCGCCGTTGGTTTCACGGTGGCCACCGTGTTGCGATGTCTTCGTGCCTGGAACACACCGCACTGGCCGGGATGCGATGCGAAAGTCCTGCGGGGTGGTTAAATGTAGGTAAAATAAACACGACCGCACTGGCCGGTTTGCGATTCGAGTATGTGCCGGGCTTCACGCGTGGCTTTGCGGCGGATCATCCGCTGGAAATCTTAATTCGACAGCACTTTGCGTCTCAAAGGGTGCCGCCGACGGCTTATGCAGACTCGCCGGCTGAGCAAAAGCCCATATGCCGTTTTGTGTGCGATAGCAAAACGTGGCGGCAGATATCAAAGCCACCAGCACACCGCCACGATACACAGGCGGTTCAAGGGCGAAAAGGCCGCCACACCACTACACGTGTGTCTACAGAAGAAAGAACGTTGTAATATTAGTTCCATTACTAGTAATTTACATCAAAAAAAGAAGATAAACAATCCGTACCGTGTAATACCCCGTCGTTGTTACTCTATGGCATTTGAAATCACATTACAGCTTATAATCACAAATCTTTGAAGGTGACGGTTTTCTCAATTGGTTGTTCTGTATATTGTTCTAGAATTACCCCAACTTTCGTGAAAGAATATATTCTTCGACTTACTGGCTTCATATTTCTGCCGCAATACAGCTATGGCCACCAATTCATGTAGACTAACAATATGTTCTCTTTCGTAGGCATTTTGATGCAGGGTAAGTTACGTGCGATAAATATTAATAGTCAAGGACACTTTATACTTTTTGATACATGATATCACTACTTCCCCTAGACCTAGTTGTTATACCTATTTCCATTAGTTCTTATAGTCTTATAGTTTATGAGACCAGCTGCTTAACTTCAAATTGCGGTTCTGATAACTAAATACTGGTTTAAGACAACAAAAGTTTGTCATTATGGCTTAATATTTTTACTCGCCCACTTATACGTCTAACATAAATAAATTATGATAATTTTAATTGTTGTTCTGCTTACATATTAGCGTCTAATGAAATCGAATATCGGTTCTAGAGTAGCTCAAATTAAAGATTAAAGATTACAAGAATTGCACGACGTTATCAGAATTTCGCTAACGAAGATTGGAGAAAGACAAGCTTAACTTTTTTAAGAGTCATAAAGTATAAATCTCAAACACCCCTAGCTAAGTACAAATTATCAATTAACAGTCGTTTAATGGTTTTTTTCGTTGATTTTCTGAGTATCTCAGTCAACACGTTGGGGTATCATCCAATCTATAAAACTATTAACTTACGAAATTTTTAAAATATGCCAATAGAGTAACACAGGTAAATATTTAAGTGAATGCTTTGGTTGAAACTTGGACCCAAATTCGGTAGAATGTAACTAAAAAAAGTTGGAATAAAGCTAATATATCAAAGTACAAAACACGTTACTGAATTAAAATAATACTTCTGTATTATAAATTTCTTCAAAGTTTACTTACCAAAAAGTGCAGATTCTAAATGGTGTTTGAAGTTTTGATTAAAATCACATTTTTTGCTCAATTTTGGTACTGTAGTTTAAAGCAGTTAAGTGAATAAATTGCAGTTAAAAAAACTCAAAAATCTTTATCATATTTTTAGAGAACTTATTAATATTGATAGTACGATCATGATTAAACGAAATATTTGGCCTAGTGCTCAAACTTAATTTTTGCTTTTAATTAAAACGACATTAAATTTCTACACAATAAAGAGATCATTCTATATCAAGGTTATCCGAGCAGGAAATTAAAAGCAAATGTAAAACACCATGCATCTCTTAAGCGTCCGTTTAACAATGAAGTCATGTAGTATAGCAACTACCAAGGACGCTTAGAAAATTTAAAATCATACATAAAACCACTAGCTGTTAATGGTAGATTGGTATTTGAATAGTTTTGATGTTACGTAAAGCAGAACTATAATTCTGTTTTGTTTAAAATTTTGAGTTTATTTCCATTTTGTTTACCATTTCCACAATGGAATTTATTTAGCTTTGTTTATCACTAAAATGATCTGCTAATGCCAGTTAAAAGAAAAGAATAGACCTACATAGGGAACATAAAACTGAAAATTAATCAACGAACCCGCGCAGTAAGTGCTGTTGAAAGTATTTGCAGCATTCCAATATTAGGCCAGGCCGGGCATAAAGAGGCGAACAAGAGTTGCTAACAGCGCGCGCCGTCAACAAAGAAATATAGAGCGAGATGATGAAGCAGGTAGATACTGTAATAGATGGGTCGCATAGGCGGGTCTGCGCTCACAACATTAATCTCCTGGTCTACTGACTCCCGAAATTACCACAGATACGCGGTGTAAATTCGGATCCACAGGTGTTTTACTCGCTGGTCGCCCACGCCGCGTTTGTGAGCGACTGACTTGTTCGCGCCGTCCCGTTAGCACGGCGAGCTTACCGGGCTTTCGGGCCCGTTCCGATTGGTCTGCAAAATTTTCCTTGTACGCGAGGGACTTTTATTGCGGGCCTAGATCCGAATTTTTAATTGCAGCAAGACCAAAACAGTTTTTCACACAACTAAGCCTTTGTGTAGCGCGCGGCGGACTAACAAAAAGTGCCCTCGTATCAGCGATGCGTGACAAGCCAAATACCTCGGTACGTTCTCGTTTCGTTATAATAATGTGTTCAACAATGATTGATTGTGCTACGCCCGGCTTTTTTACAAACTCACACGTCGTTTTATAGGGAGTCTGTTGTAAATCGGTAAAAAACCGCGCCGTCCGCGGTTAATGGCCTCCCTCCACCTAGTTAAGCTCTCGGCTGAAATTGCCGCTTCGAAATTTCTGAACTCGCGTCGAGCTAGAGACGAACACACATTTTCAATTAAACCACTGAAATCCTTTACTTCAATTTTTGTTATTACAAAAGTTGTCTTAATTTTGTGGTAAATTATTGGAAGTTAACTTTAATGATACTTGAATGTATCTCAACAAATTAGCAAAACTTCAGCCACAAGTTTCTGTCATAAAGAGTTCTAACTGTAGTTTTCAGAATTTCCGAATACAGTGACTAATCGATTAATGAACACTTTCACGGAAGATTTTTATTTCTAAACAACAAACAAAGATGTGCCATCCATAAAAAATGGTTTTAGTTGGACAAAAAAAGCAAATGAAAAGATAAAGATAGGAACATTTTTTGGATAACTAAAGAAACAAACTCTACATTTGTCACATAAGGAGATGAGGAGATAGAATTCAAGTCTATCCTTGGATAGTTCGCAGAGTTTAAAAGGAGATCTGACCTTAATGCACAGTGAGTCTGCTAGTGCAGAATAAAGAGGCAAAGAAGTTCAATAATTAATTAAAAAATACGAATATTATTTACAACAAATTTTCAATTATGTTGGAACTGTTTTTTTAGATGCGCATGATAAACCGTACCTATATCAAAAAAAAAGAAAAAATTATTCCTAGGCATAAACTCATGAAAAACCGATTGACGTTACTTTTGGTAGCTAATGGTAGCGGTGATTCAAAGCACAAGCCGCTCCTTGTCTCTCACTTTGTGAATCCTACAGCTTTAACAAAAAAATACATGAATCACACAGGTTCTTTTCAAAAAATGGTTGTTTAACTTTTGTGCCCTAAGCATTGGGATTACCTTAAGGCAAATAAATTGCCATTTAAAGCATTGTTGCTATTGTATAATGCACCAGGACACCCTGAATATTTTAAAGATAATTTTTCGGAAGACTAGCTAGCACTTCAGTATCTTCAGATACCACTTCGTTGATTCAGATCAAGAGATTATAACAGGTTTTAAGAAATCGTACACTCGTGCGCTGGTTTGTTGTTTTTTAAACATATCAGTTGTCCTAAATGATGGACAATTTAATATTTTTGAAGTTAAACACAAAAGGTGTGGTCATAAGTCACTCAACGCCAGTTGAATTCTGCTCAACGAAAGCTGTGTCCATCCTGAATTTAGGGAGATGGAGATGTTCCTGAAGTTATGGATAAAATTGCAACAACAATGAAAACCTCATAATAGAACATGAAAATGATCTGACGATAGAAGAACTCTAACAAAAAATTCAGCGAGTTGTGTTTTCTAAAAAGGAAGAAAACGAAAGAGGATCATCTCCTATTAAAGATCTTTTAAAGAAGTTGGAGGATACCAGAATAACGGACTCCAAACCAAATTAAAGTTAATAAGCTTGCGAGCCTCTACGACTATGCTAGTAATGACTTCCGAAAAATTCTGAAGAAGAGAGTTCCCATAAAAATATATAGTAAATCGATGAATGGTTAACAAACAATTCGGGTTATGTTCGTTTAGCAAACTATCGCCCATTGTAGATCAATAAAAATATTTTTTTTTTTTTTTTTTTTTTTATTAAAAACACCCATTGAGTGAATTTATTATATAGCAATCTAGCAGATACATACTAATGAGCTATTTGTTTTTAACTTAATTTACTACGGTTTAAAATTGCAAAGTACTTATCCTACGACAATCACTTTGGTTTTGACATTTATTGGGCACTATTTTTTATTGCGCACTGGATTATAATTATTGGCTCACTGCACTAAGTCAAGTGGTTTCACTCTTTTTAATCTTCTAGTTAAGTCAACATTATTATCAAGGAGCTGGAGAACCTCAATATTGATGTGCTGATGTAGACGTTGTTCATGTCTTTCGGCATACCTTCTGATAGCGTTGTCAACGGTTTCCACATCCAGGTCCTTATGGAGATTGTCATTGCGAATGTACCAGGGGGCATTAACGATACCCCGCAGCACCTTATTTTGGAACCTCTGTATGATATTTCGATTACTTTGACTGGTACAACCCCATAGCTGAATACCATAAGTCCACACTGGTTTCAGGACTTGTTGATAAAGCAAAAGCTTATTATATACTGTCAGGGCTGAATGTCACCCAATAACCAGTACAGTTTTCTGTACTTCAGCTTGAGTTCTTCACATTTTTCTTAACATGTGGTTTCCATCTAAGTTTTGCGTCAAGGGTCATGCCCAGATATTTAGCTGTATTCTCATACGGTACTACTTGCTGGTTGATATATATTGGATTGTGCTCGATTCTTTTATTAGTGAAATCAATATGCACCGATTTGCTTTCATTTAATTTAATTCGCCATTTTGCTGTCCAGCTTTGTATTTCGGCAATAGCTGTTTGTAATTTTCAGTTGATTCTATATTGTTGTCCCCAGTAGCTAGAATTGCAGTATCATCTGCGAATGTGGCAACAACATTTTCATTGAATGTAGGCAAATCCCAAGTGTATAGAAGATAGAGGAGTGGCCCCAGTACACTTCCCTGCGGCACACCTGCTTGGATTTTCCTCAACTCTGAATAAGTATCTTCTTGTTTGACTCTGAAATAACGTTCAGATATGTAGGATTCTAAAATTTTGAATATTGCACAGGAGAAGCATTTTGAGCTTATGAATTAGGCCCTCGTGCCAAACCTTATCGAATGCCTGTGCAACATCCAAAAATATCGCCGAGCATACTTTCTTTTCTTCTAATGCTTTTTCAATCACATCTGTGATTCTGTGCACCTGATCAATCGTGCAGTGCTGGTTCCGGAAGCCAAATTGATGATCCGGGATAAGATGTTTTTCTTCGATGATTGGTTTTAGTCTCTTCAGTAGAAGTTTTTCAAACAATTTAGACATAATTGGTAAAAGCGATATTGGCCTGTATGATGCTGCTTCATGAGGTGGCTTTCCTGGTTTAGCAATCATGATTACTTCGGCTACTTTCCACAGCTGTGGTACATACTGTAGTCGGAATGAAGCATTGATCAAGTTGGTGATTTTAGTTAATGCCTTTTTCGGAAGTTCTTTTAAAATTTGACCAGTAATTAGATCGAAGCCAGGGGCTTTTTTCTGATTGATATTAGTTTTTATTTCTTGTTTAATTTCAATTACAGTGACAGGTGGAATTTTATTTTTTCTTTCTTGCTTGATGTCATAGGGCGGTGGTGTTTTGTCATCGTCAGTTAAATTGGGTTGAAATATCTTTTCGAGATTGTCGGCAAATCTTGCAGCTTTTTGTTCATTACTTCTGGCCCAGCTCCCGTCCTCATTTTTGATCGGAGGTATTTGCATAATAGGTCTTTTTAGATTCTTAGTGGTTTTCCATAAAGAATATTCAGTACTAGAATCATTAGTAAGGCCACGCAGATGTTCACTGATGGTATCATTTTTTAACTGCTTAATTTCATTTCTTAGCTGAGATGTAAGATTATTCAATCTAGTTTTATCTTGCTGAGCTCTGGTCTGATGCCATCTCTTCCTCGCTTTCCTTTTTTCTGATATTAGTTCCAAAATTTCTTTAGGATAGTTATGACCTTTCAGTCTTCTTTTGATTTCTGGGGTGTTTTGCCACGCAGAGTACTGAATTTCTTTAACCAGCTTTTCCACCTCAAAGTCTAGCTGTTCTTCTGTTTGTAGTGGGACTGCCAGATTAATTCTTTCTTCTAATGTTGCTCTAAAACTTTCCCAGTCAGTCTTTTTGTTAGCTAGTCCAGGATTGTTTGACTTTGAGATAATATGTTCGCTTAGCGTCAGTACAATCGATGAGTGATCCGAGCTCAATTCAAAGTTATCTTCTATTTGCATGTAATTGCTTGATATATTTTTGATGATATAGAAATCTAGCAGATCTGGAACCTTTTCTGGATCTGTTGGCCAGTATGTAGGTTTGCCTGTTGAGATAGTTTCACATCCATATGCTTGAACAGATTTTAGCAGTTCTCTTCCTCTAGTTGTAATCAGCCTCGATCCCCAGTGCGTGTGTTTTGCGTTGTAGTCACCGCCTATGATAAATCGATTTCCTATGGTTTTGAATAATTGTTCATATCTTTCAAATTTGATTTTGTGTTTTGGAGGGCTATATAAACTGACTACAGTGATACCGATATTCTTAGTTGTAACACTCACCGCTGTGGCCTGGATGTCCTCTGCTTCAAATTTAATTTCTTCAAAGTGTTGTATATTTTCTTTGATTATTACCGCACTTCCACCTTTGGCTTCGTTTCCTGGATGATTTGTGCAGTACACTTTATAACCTCTAAATTTAATAAATGATTGTTTGGTAAAGTGCGTTTCTGATATCAGACACACATCTATCTTATTTATATCAAGGATTGCTTGTAGCTCTTGTTGATGGTTACAATCCGTTTGCATTCCAACACATAATTTTAAGTGTGTTAGTCATTTTGGTTTCTTTCAGTTTTCGTGGAAGTTTTTTTTTTTATTACTTCCTTCAAGTTTTTTAATTTTCTGTTCCATATTCAGGAATGAATTCTCCATTTGTGTAATTTTTTAAGTATAAGCTGTAATGTTTGGTCAGCATTATTTTCCTGAGGTTTTAGTTTTATTTGACTGTTTGTCCTGTTTGTAGCCATAAAGGCATAAGTTGGTTTCTCTTGATTAGTTATTTGTACATTTTTCGTTTGTACGTTTTGTATGTTCTTTTCTGGTTATCGATTTTGGTGTAGCTTTATAATAGTTTTTATTTTTGAGTTTTTGTAGTTCTTTTGCAACTACACAACCTCGATAGTTAGCAGGGTGTTCCTCCCACAGTTCACACATTTTGGTTTCTGATTCTCCAATTTTTACAATTAACTGTATTATGTTTGCCAGCACATTTAACGCATCTTGGTTCTTTTGCACAAAATTTCTGTGTGTGCCCAAATGCTTGGCACTTTTGCATTGGGGAATTAATTTTGACCCTTTTACCGGAACTATTTCAACCTTACTACCTAAAATTCGCGTAATCTTATATATTTTTTCAATATCTTCGTTATTATCAAATGTTAACATAAACATATTTAACGGTGTTTTTTCTTTCCACGACATTTTATTGTTAACTGCCATAATGTTAAAACCCCCTTTTAACAGAAAATTCTTGATGCTTTCTGTGTTGTAAGAACTATGCAGGTTTTTGCTATAACCCTTATTGGCCTACTTTGCTTATTTTCGTATGTGTGAAAGCTTATTTCTCTTCACTCATTAGTTTTACCACTGCTCTGTAACAGTCTGAGTTGGTGCAATTAACTTTTGCACTCGTGTTGCCAGTGAGTTTAATTTGGAAATCATTTTCCTTTATTTTTGTTATCAGTAGCTCATATAATTTTTCATATGATTTTATTTCATGTATTATGATAGGTGGTGGAGATTTTTCTTTTTTAATTGTAGTTGTTTTTTCTTGCGTTTTTGGGGGGGTTTCCTTGTCGGGTGTAGTATTTATCTTACGCTTCTTGTAGTTATGTTTTACCCTGATCCATTCCGTTTCTTTAGCAAGCTCTTCTTCGTCCGTGCCATATTCTTGCCGGGGTAATTGAGAAGTTGCTCTTGATGTCCCTGGTATCATTACTCTCGTATCTATTCCACCAGGTGTTGTAATTTGTCCCTGAATCACATTCTTTTTGAGTTCATCAATTTGTTTTTGCAAGTCTGCAATTAATATTTCAAGCTGATTATTTTTATTATTAGCTTCTTGCAGCATACCGCCTACGGAATTCCATCCGTTAACCGCGTATTGCCATTGTGCATATAACTGTTGTTCTCTTTGACTTCTCTTATAATTTTCCTGAAACAGCGCTTCATTTTGTTGTTTGAGTAAATACTCATTTGGTGTGTTAGTAATAATATTTTCTAGATTCATGTCGAGTTTATGTTTATGCGTACGTAAATAAACGTTATCGGCTCGGACACCTGAAAATAAAAATATGACACGCAAAAGAGGCATTAAAGAGGCTGTCGCTGTTGTGAAAAGAACTCTCACGCAAATCGTTGCTTAGCGTCGCATTGAAGTCTCCGGACGTTCCTTCTTGAATAGACTACCGAGAACCCGCACGCTCGTTTATGCGCATTCTGTCGCGACGGGCGAAGACGACGGCTACGGAAATAAAATTTGCCACCGACGAGCAGTCCCGGCGCTCGTATCTAAGCAGATTCGTCTTGGTGCTGAAAACGCGCAGTCGATTACAATGTTGGCGGGAGCGGGCCGGGTAAAGCTAATCTCGTGTTTACGAGCCTGTCTAATTTACTCCCCGGTAAATAACTGCTTCTCCGCACATACGTCCACGTACGCTTCACTTGAAGTGTGTCAAAGCACGGCGCATTCCGAGAGGCCTTAAATTTGAAGCGAACGTTTACTGCCTCCTATTTCCTTTTAATCCCGCCGTAATTGTCGTAAAGCGAGGATTATCGTAAAATACGGAATTTTATCGATTCGTTAAGTACCAGCGCCGGTCACTTCATAAAATCGGGCTGAATGGCTAACTGCGTCTGCGGCTAATTGTGGCCGGCCATTGTTTCATAATTAAACGCATCTGCCGAGCTAATGCATAAATCTTGTACAATGATGTACAGATTATTGCGGCGTAAAATATATAAAACTGTTAAAGATACCACAGTCATACACTTAAGCTGAAAGCTGTCCTTTTTATAATTATAATGCGGAAAAATCTGGCACATTTGCTAACAGGTTTTAAGCTTAATGAAGCGCAAGTAATTATACCTGACAGCATTTTTATATAAACATTTCTACATTTTCTATATTGAGTCATGTCGCAGATGTCCTTATCAGAAAAAATAAAAAGTTTATTTCTTCGAGCCTAAATTTAAGTTTGAACGAAGCAGAAAACGATATTTTATTAAACTGAATAATTGACTCTGTTAGGAACATACCAAAACTTGAAATTTCTGAAATAGTAGCGGAAGCTGCAACAGTTTCATACATAACGAAACAGGTACTAAAGAGCAAGCCTCTGCTCGCGCGTTGAATTCTCCGGAAACTTTAACGCTCGGTTAGACTACTAACCCGCGGCGAGAGCCGCTCTCGCTGATTTACGCAGGCCGGCTCGCGAAGGCGTTAGACTGATATAATATGGCAGCGTCGTGGTGTTGCGTTGCAGCACGAACCTACAGCTTCCTGAATTATGTTGGTCAGCGCGTAACGAGCCTCGTTTGCATTCTGCAAGCGTCGCGACACCCACCGAACGGTTGCAGCGAGCGGCCCGGACGTCTCTATTAATCCACGAAAGTCGCCCACGGGGTCGTCAAAATTCTGGAAAGGGGCCCCGGTCGCCTTCTAGGGCGGCGGTAACGAGCGGCCGCCGACGGTAGCGGCCGCGGCTATCTGCGATCAGTAATCATGTCGCAGGCTCCCACGCGCCCCGATATAAATATCTGAACGCTTAAATTTCGTGTAATGATGCTTGTAACAGTGTACGACGCTTACAATTCTCGGAATATCCATTAGTCACTTAGGGACATGTACATTAACTTTTTATCGCCGTCGCTTTCAAACTCGCATAATCTCGGATTAAAAAGCCGTATTTCTTCAAATTTACGACGGTTATTGATAATTTGCTGTCATAATATTATAATAAAAATGCTAATTTTTGTCAATAAACACGGACAACCTTTTTAGGCGCAAATATCTTTTCTTCTTGTACCTTTTGTCGCGCACCCCGTCTTACATTAACCTTTCGGTGTCATTAACTCTGCCAGAGTCAACGGCGGATTTTAAATGCCAACAGAAATTGTTGGCCAAAATAAAACTCAAAACTAACCATTTTGGGGTGTTAGGAAAACTTTTCTTCAATTATACAACAGACAAAGTTTTTGTATAACAGACGAATATTTAAAACAAAGAGGAATTAAAGTTAGAGTAATTCCAGGTACTGTTTTGAGTACCATTTTCTATTTACTATACTTCTATTTACTTTATATTTACTATACTGTTCTATATTTGGGGTGTAGGGGTGCCGCAGTAGATGTACATTTTGTCAGAGGTTGGTCACATCTTGAAATATCAAATGAATCGCTGCAACTGGTTCGTGCAGGTATGGTCTCACCTACCACACCCCAGAACTGCAATGACCTGTAAGTCAAACTAAATGAAGGCAGTCAGATATGATGATGTAATGGAAAGCAGCATTAGCCATCAGGGAAACAATGCCAAACCGACTTTTTGTGGTACGGAAGGCAACGAAAAACTATCGTACAATTATTTTCCCAAAACGATCATAATGATTGAAGATCAAATACAAGCCATCACTTCAGGATACCCCTCCAGTCCGGAGATAGTGGTAAGAATATCTCCATCAGTTTTAACATTCATAAGAAAAGTTAAAATAACCACCTGAAACATCCGCAGTCTGTTCCAGGTAGAAAGAATGCATAATTAAAAATTGATACACTTAGTATCAGCAAAGTGAATTTGATACATTCTCAAACTGTCAATAAAGAAGACGGCGAAATTCAGAATTTCTATAGTCAGCTACATAAAATAAAAGAGAGCTTAAAACCAAGAGATGTTAACATTATCATAGGCGATTTAAATGCCAAAAGATGTGCACAAGGAGACGACGTTGAAAAGCTTGGCTTACAAATGGGACGTAACCAATGCACAAATATTTTAAAAGACCAAAAAGAATGCATCATTGCAGATTTAGAAGATGGAATGAATATATCAAAAAAGTGTTTTAAGGCAACAAATCAACAAAATACAACATAGAATCAAATGATGAATGGCCAAAAGTAAATGAAAACGCCCCTGGGCATGATGGAGGGTGCAGAGAAGTATTAAAAGTACTAGATCACAATACTATAACTGTTTTTTTAGAGTGATACATACTAGACTACACAAAAATGAGAGGCAGAAATTTCTAACACCTAATTTAGATTTCGCAGCGGATTTGGTACCAAAGAAGCACTTTTTGCCTTTAATGTGCTGGTACAGAGGTGTCAAGATATAAACAACGATGTTTCCGGATGCTTCATATGCTACAAAAAAACCTTCGACAATATTAAACATGACATGCTATTGAAGATACTAGACAATCTACAGAGAGGCCGCCAAGGCATACGCATAATAAAAAATTTTATTGGGGCCAAACAGCTAAGTAAAGGTAGAAGACACTTTATCAAAAGAAGCAGAAATAAAGAAGGAAATTAGAGAGGGTTTCGTATCACCACTGCTGTTTAACATATATTCTAAGGCAATTTTCAGAAAAGCCTTAGCGGTAGACCAAGAAAAGATAATAGATAATAGATACGGTATTCCTGTAAATAATTTGAGATACGCAGATGATATTGTAATTCTACTCAGTAATATTGAAGATCTACAGAGAATGATAGAAAAAGTAAAAATAGTAACTGAAAGATATGATCTTAATATGAATATCGGTAAAAACAAATTAGTAGCAGGCAGGCTACGGATTTTTATATAAGTAATCAGAGGGTTAAAAAGTTGATAAATAAAAATACTTAGAAGCAATGATTAACGAAAACGGCTGCCACAGACAAGAATTGATGACCTGTATGGAACAAGGCTTATTAAATTTTAATAAAATGAGAAAAATGTTAACACCATATGATTTGTCACTCAAAGTTAGAATTAAAATGGTCCTATGTACTTATTTCTAGTTCTGCTATAAGGAGTAGAAAGCTGGACATTTAATAAAGAAACAATAAGAAAAATAGAAAGTTTTGACATGCAGATGTATACGACATTAGTAAGAATAGCGCGGTCAGGTAGAATAAGAAATACTGAAATACTGCACAGAATAAATAAAGAAACAGAACACTACTTACAATCAAAAAACGAAAATTTAAATAATTGAGCACGCAAAAGTGAGTACCAGAAATCACAAGTGATTATGCAAGGAAAATCAAAGGAAAGAGGACTTCACGATCATAAAAGAGCCGTAAAGCGTTTGAGTAAAATCGTAAGCGTATTCACTTTCACTTTTATTACAAAAAAGGCAATAATCACCTGCTATTAATAAATTTGTTTAAAAGACAAACATAAAATTAGGTTTCAAAATATCACCAAAAGGCAAATGAAGTATAAAGCAAAAGATGAAAGAATAACAGAAAATTAATGCAATAGAATCAAAAATCAGCATTTGTCAGTCGCACAAGCTTTGTCGTCAATAGAAAGTAGTTTTGCTGTATGCGATAGATAGCCGTGACACACTACAATGCAACTATCGGACACTGTTCTAAATGATCATGATCTTGCTTTATGTGCCACTTAACGGTAGTAACACGTACTACTTTATGGATACTCAATTGCTGCTTTAAGAAATTTCCTTTCACTGGCTCCAATATTGCAGCAACGTTTAGAACGAGCCTATCTTCGCATTCCGATAACGTAGTTTCAAACAAAATAAAATTGCCATCGCCTGCCTCCACGCTAATTTATCATGAAGCTTAAACACATAAAGAATCTGGTAGTTCACATAAAACAGAAAGGTTATTTAAAATATATCATGAGCTAATTAATCCTTCCTTTGAAAGTGCATTTTATTTGCTTTAAGAAAATTAATATAAAAAATTGTTAACAAGACAGGTACAGGGTTAGACTGCAATTTTTTATCTTTACTTCCCTTTGGTGATTGTTCTCTATCTCTGAATGAACTCAAATAATTTGATGGAAATGCAATGCTTACTGATTAGTTCGCAACTTTGTTAACGGGTTCAGAGCCATCACATTGGCCTCGCTTGGTGAGCTTTGCCATTTGCTGTTCTTGGTCGTACTGATTTGTTTCGATCTTTAAATCTTGATTGCACAACCATCATGGTTCGATGTACGCCGAAGATTCCGTAATTTTATTGATCTGCTTCAAATAAGCAAAACTTGGGCGAAGTTCTTTCTCGTTTATTTAAGACATCATTTACTTGAACAATAAAAAGTTCTTTTTTTCTACTAAAGAAAACAACATTTTCCAAAGAGGGCAAGCAAAGGGATTTCTTACCAAGATTTTTAATCTACCGCGTATAATATTTATATAAGGAAAAACCATGTGAAAATGTTTTATTACATTTGTAAATCTGGGGATTAACATATAAGTTAAGAACAGAAAGCAATGGAGGATATGACGAATAAAAAAGCGCCAAAAAATAGATGTTGCAATGCAATATTATTGAGAAGATTGGAAAATTTGTTATTGTTATGTACTTACACAAATGTACAACTGCAATATTGGCAAACGCTGTATCTAGTTGGACACTTTTAACCTAGGATTATCCCTAAATATTTGGCGATGTCTTTTAAATTTAGGTACAGTCCCCGATATATTTAATCAGCTAAAAGTAACTATAATAAAAATATATCTTGCTTTTAAGAAACAAACGTAATGAAATAATAAAACTAAGGCAGACATCGAAAGTTAAACATATGTTGAGTATTCGCTATAGGCCCGCAACACTTTTATTGGTTGGACGTGAAAAAGCATTTCTATGCGCTGACCAAGCATTAAAGCAGTTGAAAAAAAATTTATTACTCTAAAGTTTTATATCTGACAAAATTTGGTAAAAGAATTATTTTTTTAAAATGCCTAATAAGTCTGCAATCAATTCTGTACAAATTCAAAGAGCTATTTAGTATTGATACACAGTTACATTATTTTTCCTTACATTCCTCTGAAGAAAACTATCTGAAATGAGATGTGGTCTGCTTCAAAAGTATCGAGACAATATAAATAGTTAAAATTATAAAAAATAACAAGCAATCTGCAAGTTTAATAAACATAGTATAAGAAAATATTGCATGTAGTCTCGGTCATTTTCAAAGTAAGCACATTAGAATTTTACACACTTCTTCAAACGTGATAAGCCAGGAGATTTCTGTTGGGTGGCCAACGCTATTGTTTTCGGATTGCAGTTAAAACCCACGTTTTGCCTCTGGGTATAACCTTTTTAAGGAAAATGATTCACTGGTGACAGTATGAAGTCATTTAGACGATGTTTCTTCTGTTCTGGTAAGAGTATCCACGGAACGAATGTAGCACAAGGCTGCGCGAGTGCCGATGTCTCAGGACATGTTGACACGTGATTAAGCAAGCTAATTTTCCATAGAGCAAAAACACATCCCTAAAGAAGTGTCATCAGCGGCCATGGAACCATGGCGACGTTTAGATAGCGATTACGTTGAAAAGTAACAGACATTTTAACATTCTTGGATTAATAATTTTTAGGGACCATACGACTAGAACGTACCACGTTGTAAAACTTGGGAAGTGTTATTTTAACGTTCCATTTCGTTTAATACTGTGCAGCGCGCGCTTGTGTGTGTGTGTGGAGGACTATGTGGCTGTATGTGGTTACATAATAGAACAATAAGTAATCTTGGAAGTGGTAACCATAATAAATATTAGCAAAAATATGATCGATTTGGTAAGCCTAAATTAAATTAAATATGCGGGATGGCTAGTTATTTTGGATTTACAATGAATTCATGATTTCTTCGTTTTATTCGTGGACATTTTTAATATTTTTGTGAGTTTGGCATAATTAGTTTTAATTCTTCCGTGAGTCGACAGAGGTAACCTTTGCCCTCGATGTTTTGAGACAAAGATTCAGTTAACATTCAATTCTTGCTAGAGAAATGAGTAAAGCACCATGAGTGCCGTGTGCGCGTCGTGCTACGAGGCTGTGTTCTCTATACCTACCAGAATGGCCCAAAAATGTGTCGTGCAACGGCTGCTACATGAATAAGTCTAAAACATTTGCCAGCAAGTGGATACAGCGATATAAGAAGACAAAAACGGTTTATGGTTTGCCGGAACGTGGCTCTATAGGCAAAGTGTCCCCCAAAGTCTAAAAACAGATCGTAAATTTAGCAAAACCCGGGCTTGACATTGCGCAAGAAATAGCAAAAATAAAACAGAAAAGTGCAGATATATCGTATGTAGCTATCCGAACCCATCTCCGTAACGATATCAAATGCCATGGTTTAGTAAAAACCTTTGTTAGGTAAAAATTATGTGACGAAGCAACTCGTTTGAACAAAGAAATATTGACCAGAACGGACCAATGTAATTTTTACAGACAAAGCTTCTGTTTTGGGGTACCTCAACCTCAACTGACAGGTTGGTACAGGAGGTTCGTGCAGGAGGTTAACGACCCCAAACACCACAGCAAGCTTTACATCGAGTGAAAAGAGCAGCAGTCTGTCATCGTTACACTTGATTGGTCGTCGCAGTCGCCCGGTGCAAATCCGTTTGAGAATGTGTAGACATACATCAAGCACAAGCTTCGTGGAAAAACAATGTTCACTTTGAAGCAGTAAACAAGAGAATTTCGTCGCATTTGGAGGTCTTTTCCGGATGAATACGCCTCGAAGGTGCCAGGCAACTATCGACGGCGGTGGTGACTATTAATACAATAGAATTTTCGTTCTGATAAAGTACAACGTACCTATGTATTAGAAAATATTTTTAAACAATTTTTTCTTTACATTAACCTGAATATATTCTTACTTAACTGACTATACGTTATGTGCTTTTATGAAGTTGAAATATATGTAATGTATATTTAGCTATTTATTTAAACTTATTTTTTGGCGATTAAATGTTTAAAAGTAAATTACAACTGCAAATAAGGAGTACTACAGAAAAGCTAGTACAAAAACCAAAAGAGAATAGAACTATAAAGAATAATATTTACAGACAAGGCGATTACGAATATGTATAATATTTATAGTTCAAGCTCCAAAGATGAGACATTTAAGAAAAAAACTATTGGAGTTCACTGAAAACTTTTCCTAATACGCATTAATCAGCAAAATAGTTGTCCTAAAACCGTTTACACATAATTAAAATGGATTAAAAACAGCAATTGAAAAAATACTATTTTAAAACTAAACTGTAGAAACTGCAGCTGATTTAAATGATATTCTAATTTATGTCAACTCTTGGAATGCTTTTTTTTTTATTTTGTGGTTTCAAATATTGGCGTTATTCAATTACAAAAAATAATTTGTAAGAAATAACTACAACCATTGTTAAATTAAACATTCCACAAAATTTTACCTACTGAAAGAAAAAAATACAAATGAAAATATTTACGAAAATTGTCCAGAAACTATTATTAACATTTAAATACACAAGTATTTACAAAATTCTAGGTCTGCTATTAAAAACTTGAATTATAGATCTCAAGTTGTAAATGAAATTGGATTATTTGGCATTATTTAATAAATAATTTTGAGGAATTAAGATATCTAGGACATTTCCAACGACATGCACAATGAAATAATTCTTCTGTAAAGAACAATTGTTATCCATCTATTTATTAAATAAAATTAAAGAGTTATACCTTATGTGTTTCCAAACATTTGAATGGCTTTCAGAACATTTTATACAATACTAACAACTGTTAGTCAACATCAAATATGTGCCAAAAGCATCTCATTAATCAGGATACTTCTTCTTCTTCTAGGTGGCCAATTTATTGGATTGGTTTGTTTTATTACTATCAAGTCATTTTATGTCTTGGTAACTGGAGCAATCCAGTTCTTTTATTATTTTTTTTTTATTTACTCAGTTGCTAATTCACTTTCTCCTAGTTAACTAGGTCTTCTGGCCATTGTCTTTTAAGTCTTCTTTCAATTTGTGGTTGGGTGTATAGTTCACTTATGAGTTGGTTGCTGTGGTTGGTGCTGCGTTGTTTGGATTTGTTGGCGTGGTGGTTGATCACTTCTTTTATAAAGGATATTCCAAAATCGTTGTGGAGGGTTTGATTGGACACGTACCAGGGAGCGTCGGCCATCATGCGAAGTGTCTACGACTGAAAGGTTTGTAGGATTTTTGTGTTGGAGGGCTTACTGCATCCCCACAGTTCGATACCGTAGGTCCAGACTGGTGTTAGAATTGTTTTGTAGATGATCAGTTTGTTCTCCAGAGATAGTTGAGATTTCCTGCCTAGTAGCCAGTTCATTTTCTTCACTTTTAGGTCCAATTGTGTCCTTTTGCCTTAATTGCTCTTTCCATGTGAGTTCTGGTCTAAATGTAGGCCCAAATATTTGACTGTGGCTTTCTGTGGGATCAGAGTGTTATTTATGTTAACTTGTGGACAGTTGCTTCGTTTTGTGGTGAACGTGATCTGGGCGGACTTTTCGGTGTTGACCTGGATCTTCCATCGTTTTAGCCAGTCTTGTAGTTCGTTTAGGTGATCTTGCAGTTTATTAGAAGCTCTTGCTGGATCGATATCGGACGACAAGATTGCTGTGTCGTCAGCAAATGTGGCCATCATAGTGCTCTCTGTGACGGGAATGTCAGCAGTGTATATTAAGTAGAGTAGTGGCCCAAGGACGCTGCCTTGCGGCACTCCAACTTTAATTGGGTGGTAGTCGGAGAGTGAGTTGTTTACTTTTACTTGGTAGGATCTTTCATTAAGGTAAGATTTTAGGAGTAGGTATATGGAACTGGGAAAATGCCTTTTTAATTTATATAATAATCCGTTGGCCCAAACCTTATCAAAGGCCTGCTGTACGTCAAGGAACACCGCAGCACACATCTTCTTTTCTTCGAGACTTTCTTTGATTTTGTTCACAATTCGGTGGCATTGCTGTGTTGTGGAATACTTTTGTCTGAATCCAAATTGGTGTTCAGGGATTATGTCGTCTGTGAGTGTTGATCTTTTATTATTTGGAGTATATATTGTAATCTAGGTTTGCCTTCGTGTTTTTCCCATCTGTCATATCTTTTATTATTATTTTTATAGTAGACACACACAATATATGTCCTATATTTTTCATTATATTTCCCGTAGCCTTCTATCTTCTTCTATTCTTTTTATTATCTCGTTAATTGATATTTCGTCATCCAATCTTGTCTTTAACATTTTTCTGTAAGACTATAACTCTAATGCATGCATTCTTCTTTTTTGCTCTTTGTAATTGTTTAAGTTTCAACCCTGCATAGTGCAATATTGTTTTATCACACCTCGTTTTGAATTTTTGCATTTAGTGGTCCGTGGTAAACCTCTATCTCTAAAAACTTATTCAGGCATTCTCCCTTTACATCGCTTAAGGGTTTGTGCTTCGACGGTGAATCTTATATTACAACGCTACAGAGAAATAATAATAGCCACTAATGAGTAAGCGAAATAGAAGATTAGCTACCCCAGACATGATAAAACAATATCAGTCAGCACAACAAAGCGACGTCTTTAGAAGGGTAATTTTCAGGGTCGTATTCCGACTCAAACATCGTTGTTACGGCATGATATAATGCTAAACGACTTTAGTAGACACAAAAGCATAGCTTCTGAAGAAGTGAATACTGACAAAACGTATTATGGACGGACGAATGTAAATTTGAAATTTTCAGTCGGAAATGGAGAATTTTGTAATGTGAATCTGTTTTTGTGTGGGAACTTTTGTTTGGCTGGTGTGGGAGACTTAGTAAAAGTTGACGGCATTATGAGGAAAGAACGGTATAAAAATCTTTAACGGAAAACCCCATACCGTCTGGGTTACGATTATTCGGGAAGGGACTCGTGATGATGCAAGACAACGATCCTAAACGTACCTTAAAGCTTTGTACGGACTATATACCAAATCAAGAAGAACAAATGATTCTCTAAGTGATATCATGGGCACCACAGGGTTCACACCTCAACTTCATAGAGTTGCTATGGAGTGAGCTGGATAAAACAGTAAGAAAGGAGCATCCCACGTTCAAAAATCATGTTTGGGGTCTCATTCGAGGGGCGTAGATAAATTAAATAAATTAATCGAACAAATGATTAAAATCCTAGAAAAATACTAAATGTTTAATATTCAAGTTATTTTTTTCCAGTGTTCATGACGTATTGTATAATAACATATTATACAGTAAATTACTGTGTTATTTAGTTTTTACACTTCCATGAGCGGTAGTGTGTTATATTAGTATATTATTTTACAATTACTTTTATTTTTATAAGATGTAAAGCATCATTTTATTTTGGAAGTCCTTGATGCCACTGATCTCAACTGGCTTATAACTCCTTATCTCTAAGGAGTTCCCCAGGATAGTGTGTTGGGTCCGACTCTGTACTTCCGAAGATAGAAAGCTGACTTGATGAACACACTACTCTTCAACAAAACCATACTGAAATCTATATGGACCTATGGGATACAGTGAAACTTTCTACATCAAAATTCTAAGAAGAGTCCAATCAAAGGTACCCAGAGCTATAGTAAATGCACCATGGTACGTTGTCGATAAAACTGTCAGACGTGACCTTCCAACCCCTACTGTTAAGCAGGAAATACAAAAATTTAATGGCCGGTACTTGGTAGGCCTTAGCTTATATACAGCCGAGAAAAAATAGGAAAACTTATTTTCGAGATAACCTGCGTAAATTAAAGCTTTTGTACTCACCAACCGTTATCACATGCCCAAAAGAGGTAGGGTTGCTGATGCCCGTGCAGTTCCATCTTTGGTGTCGGAATTGGTACTGGCACTCGGCGGTGGCGAGGCGGACGCCGTCCCCCACGGCCACCATGGCGTCGGGGGCGGCCTTGCACATTTCGCGCTGCTTCGCCGTCAAACCGGGCACCCTGCTGCAGATCACCTCGGCGCCCAGGGCGATTACGCCGCACACCAACCTGCGGAATAATACCATTAGCGGGTTAGAGCGCAATTGAGACGCATAAAATCCACTTCGCGAGCGCTTTGCCTTAAGCGCGGCAGTTTGCGATTTGTTGCGGGCATAAAGGCGAGCATACGCGCGGAATTAATGCGGCGAAAGCCAAACGCGCATTTATTGCGAGCATCGAATTAAACCTCCGCCGCGCCTCGCCCGATTCAGCACGCATATGGAAAGTGGTTCGTCGCGGGTAAATTATCGCGTGGAAACGAATAAATAAGATAATCAGCCGGGGCTCTTTGTCAAGTCCGTCTTTTTATTAGTAGTAGATATCTCATGTCAATTAATGCATTGCGGTGGCTACCAGCTCGGCCGATCGAATAAATTACGGGAGCAAATAACAAGCAGAATCTGCATCACGACAGGAAAATTGGTTACGTCGCCCTCGTGCGCTGCGTTTACGGACAAAAATTACGTAAAATATATTCACATCAATATTACCCTCAACAACAATATAGCATCTGTTATTACGACTAATGATCAAAAATAGAATAGACATCTTTGTGTAAAATTTTTTGTAATTTTTAGTAAATAAGAGAACCAAGAAAAAGAATAGAATAAATCATTTCAGTACAAGTAACAACTTGACTCATTAATTTGAATTGCAGGAAGTTGTGATTGGGAGGTTAGTTAGACAACATATAGTAAATTAATCATGGACTGCTTTACGATTCAACAGCGTATATATAATGTCAAGATGCTTTACTGAAGTAATTAATCAAAATGGACCGCAATATGGTAGTAGTAATGTACCCGGTGTTAAAACAGTTGGTAAAAAAGTTTAACAAAACTGGTGGTGATAAAGATATTGATAGGTTTAGGAATATTATAAAAAATTTGACGAAGTATTCAAGAGAATACCAACACCCTTATGAAATGTTGCTCTCAAGAAACCTTAGCACGCAATACACATTTTATTCTGCCCGAAATAGACCGGCACAAGTCCTGAAAAGTGACGAGTGCATAATTTTCAGCTCAGGTAGAGGCGAAGGAGGTGGAAATCGATGCCAAACCCTGTTTTCCAAAGCAGCCCACGGAGGCTCTATGATATTCAGGTCTAGAGACTCATCAGCATCCATAAAACCACTCATGAACAGGGCCATAGGTGTAAATGGGGCATTACCATCCTGGAATATCAAATTTCCGTCTGAAATAAAGTTCGCACCAGTGGGTGGACCTGGTTATCCAAGAACTTTCTATATATTGCTGATGTGACCCGTAATGTGACAACGGGGGTTGCCGAATACCATGATATAGCGCCCCAGGCTATAATAAAGTCGCCACAATGTTTAGCGGTCGGGCGGAGATAGTCATATTATATGCTTCAAAGGGTGTTTATCAAAATAACGCGTGTTTAGTAGTGAGGAAGAGAATAAAGAGCGACTCGTCCAAGTAAACGACAAGTTTCCAGTTCTCCAATGTCCAGTTTTTGCGGATGCCACGTTTGAGTATTCATGTCTGTTATTACGGGCTTGGCAATAGCAACATACCCACGGATACCCATTTTATGCAGTTTCCGCCTCACTGTTTTAAATGACACTGGGGTGTTTAAGAGCTGATTAAGTTGTAGTCGCTTCTTCAATCGTTGTTTTCTTCTGCGACGTCTCAATACGCTCAAGGCCCGGCAGCCCCTATCTTACAGCTTTGCTTTTCGACCATTATTATGCTTCGCCGACTCTGCTTTACCGTGCTCTATGTATGCGGTCCTAACGTTCAAAACCGTGTCTCGTGTTTCATCTCATAACGTCACTGTCTTGCTCACAGATACTACAGCTAGACGGGCAACAACAATTAGACCTCTCATCAGGTCGGACATAATAAGAGACAAAGTCCATTTTCAATGATTTTGAATATATTAATAAGACCGTCATATCAGAGGGAGTCTAAAAACAGAAAAGTTTGTTAGCAAAATAATTTCACAGTAAACATAAAAGAAGGAAAGAAAAGGCAGGATATATGTTTGCGATGGCCTGTAACCCAAATGAGGATGCAAAAAGAGGAAAGCACTACAACAGAAATATACGATAGTAAATGCAATGTAATACTTATGGGGGATTTTAAGGAAAAGTAGGTAACGACAACAAGGAAATTGAATGGTGTTTAAGAGAAAAAAACGAAAAATACAAATGGAGAAAGAATATTAAACTTCTGCGTACATAATAAATTAGCAATTGCAAACATACATTTCAAGCATAAAAAAAAATAAAGTCACAAGAGAAGTAAAAAGTACGGACTATTTCATTTTATGCCAAACCTTTTTGCAACTATTTTTTTTAGTAATAGGCATTGATTGCATCGGATGAGTGTTGGCTTGTAATTGTTACTATTGTTTGAAACAACTGTTAGGTAACCAGCAACGAAACGAATCAGTATAGAGATTACAACGCTAATCTTTGCAGAAAATTGACGATTTGACTAAAGTGGGACGTCGAAGTGGCTTGGTAGCTAAGAAGATTGTTTAAAAACATAGTACTGTTCTATATATCAAAAAAGGAGCAACTGCACTTACAAAGGCAGCAAATTCCGAAGAGAAACGAGGAGTAACGACGATCAAAAAACGTTACGAAAGATAAGGTGATTTAATTAAAATAAAACTCGTTGTGTTCTTTGGGGGTTATCAGGAATGCGAGAAAGACAAGAACTGATATACTTCTAAATATCAAAAACAAAGAAAGAGAGGTACCCCAGAGAAAACAAAATCATAAAAAGATGATGACATACTTTAAAAACTATTAAAAAAATCGGATATAACATGCGGAAAAGATAACAAAGGAGAAAAGGAATAGTAATAGTATAAATATAGAAAACCAGTGGTGAAAGTTAAAAAGAAAGCTTAGGATATTTTTGGGAATAAATTGTAGAATAACTTTAGTAGCAAATTAAAAATTATTTTAAAAAGTTTTTAACCAAAATAAGATAAAAAAAGTCACTCAGACAACCCAAAGGCAAGAAATAAAGCACAATAACAATTCAAATGAAATTATGAATAGATGAAGAACAAGAAAAGAGTAATTCAAGAAAAATAAAACAAAAGTAAAAAAATTAGAATGAAGATGACGATATAATAGAAGAAGAGAAGCACGAAGCATGAACATCATAAGCTGAGGAAAGTGAACGAATAGATAGCAATCCAGAAATAACAAGATTTTTGGAATACGAGAAGAACTGCTGCTTAAAACTTTAAACAAAGCCTAGCAGGATGAAAAATATCGCCGGGCTGAGAAATGGCAGTGATTCTTCCAATATACAGAAGAGGAACAGCTTCAGATGGATATAATTACTTAGTAAAATTTTAAATAACTAGCAAACGACTAAGAAAGTGGATTTACTGGAAAATTTGCAGTGTAGATTTAAACTGGACAAAGGTGACTTAATTTTTAGCTTGAAATAAATACAGCAGTCTTTTCTTTTTTAATATAAAAAATATTTAGTGTTTATAAAAGATGCAAAACTAAAAATTAATTATGTGCCATTGTGATGTGTAGCATCTATTCATCCACGAGGAACTAACTGATGTTCCGCCAAGAAATGAGCCACTGATTGGAACAGGTGGGTGTCAAATTAGGATTTATAGGCATGGTGGGGTAACAGTTCGATTTCCTTGAATTCTTTTAATATTTTTCCAGTTTTCTGGATTATGTGTAGTTTGCTAGTATCCATCTGCGGCAAGATCCGTCTTCAAAAATGGTATATAATCTGCCAAGCTGTTGGTAATAAAACTAGTTAATGGTAACTTGACCTTCAGAAATAGGTTAAAGTCAATCACACCTTTGTAATTGCACCAGGTGCAAGGTATAACTTTAACCTTGACACTCTGACTTTTACGATAGATTCTACGGCTTATCCTCCACTTAGTCTGTTAGAGTTATAAAGAGAGATCCACTTTGCGCCACTGACAATAATTCAGAAAAAGAATAAAAGACTTTGAGAATTGTCAAGCAGTTGTCTACACATATTAACTTGATGTTTAACTTGCTTTTACATCAAAGCGTAAGGCATCATCTACTGGTTTCACCTAGCTTGCAAATGACGACTTATTTTTTATAGAAATGGTCAAAGCTCCTTCAATAATTGACAGGTGATTATAGTTCGAGATCTTTTGATAGCTTGTAGTATAGGTCGCATTTGAAAACTGGCATTATCGTTCATTTTTAACCTACTTTAGGCCAACCTCATGGATTATTAGCGCTTTTTACTAATTTTTAGTATGGCTGAAGGACGACCAAAATTTCAACATTCTGATCGGACATGTCTACTTTGTAAAATTAAATTTTTAAGAGATGAAATTTAGTATAACGAAGAAATCTATAAACTACAATAATTAATATGGCTCATAGTTTAATAATTCAATAGCTTTAAACAACTTAATTTATTTAGAGCCACTCAAAAGACTCTTTACACCATCCTAATATTAATGCTACATTATTAGCTTCGCTAAAAATTTGTCAAAAGTTGACATATGCACGTTATATGGTTATTGTCGCAAAGGCCAAGGAATAAAATAAAAAATAAAAACAAAGTAATGGTGACTGTCAGGAAACTAGAAAAGATCACAATAGTCGGTTAAAACAGATAATTTTAAATATATCAAAGGACCTATCATGTACTGATGAAATAAACACTAAAATAGTAACAGCCACCAAATTTATTAACAAGAAGAAAATCTCGATGGAAATTAAAAAGATCTTCAGATCAGTTCATTTACCCATCCTTGCTTATAATAGTAGGTTTTGGAATATGTGTAGAGGGCAAAAGTCACGACTTCGGGTAGTTTAGATGAAGTATTTAAGAAGAACAAGAGGATCACAGAAATAAAGCGAGTGGTGAATGAAAAAAAAAACGAGGCAAAGAGCAGAAGAAAATAAACTTAGACGATTCAGTCACCTAATCAAAATAAGGGAACAGAGCATTACAAAAATAAGTCAGAAGAAATATAAAGTGCAGACCCATACGAAAACTCAAAAATTCTAAAAAAAATTAATATAGTGGAAGAAATTGCCACAATCAAAAAGGCACTGATGAATTTCCTGGAAGACAGCCAAGGAAAATTCAACATAAAAGAGGCTTTGGATTAAGGAAATAATTTTAAGTAATACAGTTTTAAGCTAATTTTTCTTCATATTTAACGGTAATTATGTGGAAGTTCACAAATTATGTCACATTTTTCATTGTTACTAAATAAAATTTTATTTTTAATTAATTAAACTCCTTCTATTTTCTAGTATTTCTACCAAAGATTATAGTTGTATAGAAAACCTGGCTAATATATGTAAATAATATTTTTATATCACTTTTGTTGCTTTTGTTTCTTATCACGTCGGATATCTACTTTTTATTTTGACGAATAATTAATTAAGTTTCTGGTGGGAGGGGGTTGTTAATGGGAAAATAAGTTAAATACATGTTAAGTTGGTACTGACAGTTTACTTTAGTTAACTTTACGTTAATTTAACAAACTTTTGCCAGTGAATTGGTAAAACCAATGTGGTTTTAAAGTTGACCTAATAATAGATTTTTTTGATTTTCTTTAATCAAACAATATGTGCTATAGAAATGCATTCAGAATTTATGAAGGGTGGAGCAAGTGTACCATAGAAAATTTTGTTTATAGTTAACATACATTTTGTTTCTTTCTTTGGATGATATTTTGCATTTTTGAAAATTTGTGCATTTTGGGCTTTAGACATTAAACAGTACAAAAATCCAA
Source organism: Sinelater perroti (assembly GCA_036346155.1). Taxonomy (NCBI): domain Eukaryota; kingdom Metazoa; phylum Arthropoda; class Insecta; order Coleoptera; family Elateridae; genus Sinelater; species Sinelater perroti. The sequence goes on along the minus strand of JARFIY010000254.1, from coordinate 15,501,237 downwards.
AAAAATAATTAGACGTCACCAAATTCAGAAATCTTAAAAGCTAATCTAAATCTTTATTAAGAAAGATTAAACGACTCTGAAACCTGCCTGTAGGATGAGAAGTGGCACCATCCTAATGAAAGCACGTGTTCTGTAGTTCATACTGTCTTTTTGTTTGTAATTGTAATTCATTTTTCCACACCGCTTTCTATAAACAATAGCTGCTTTGCCCTCTTTGTTCCCAAACAATGCTTCGATAAACTTTCCATCATAAAAGCCATACCGTGCAGCAATATTTACTATATGTAACAACGTTTTGTGAACATCAAAAGCATTTTCTCGTCTCCAAAAACGATTGTTTTGTTTAATTAAGTGACCACTAAAGTGGAAATGAACTTTCATCTTTCCTAGTCATTTTCGCATTAAATTATTGAATAATAAGAAAAATTTATGATGGTATCACAGTAACCCAATGTCTTAGCTAAAGTTTTTATCACCTGTAATTTATGCGGAAAGAAATGCAAGTCATTATTTTGGTTTAACTATATACTGCCTTTAAATTGATTTTTCTGATAGACCATCTGTACTTTCACCGACAATATTATACTGCATTCTTAAAATCAGTTGTCATTTTTAAATAAAGAGGCCAACATCAAACGATAATGTGACACTCATCTTTCCCGCTAGTTTCTCGTAGTAACTAGAAAAATAAAGAAATACAAAAAGTTCCTATACTGTAAGCTGTAAGCATATTGTGACTGAAGTATTTTACTACAAAAACTGAATTATATTTATTTCATACCATGCCATATTTAAGACACTGAAACATGGTCCCTGCGATTATTATTTGTTTGGGCCACTAAAAAAAAGCTGCAGGGCAGATAATGTGACAGTGCTGCTGTCAAAGGTTTAATTATCTTCTTTTTATTTATTCTTTAATTGCAGAGGGGTGTTAACTTTTAATTTATTGCTTTTTAAACTTCTTTAGTGCAACTTTAAATTTCTTTTCGCTAGTGCCCACACCGCACTCCATTTTATCGTCGATTGCAGCTTTTGCATTCCGCAAATATTCAAGCCTCCTACCACTCCACAGCAATCTACGCCCGTTCCATAAACGCGGGCTTCATGCAGTATTTCGACGACAGACCATACACCTCGAATTGGAAGCGAAAGCAAGGAAATTTGTGCAACTGTAATGATGATTGCTTTTCGACATTCATTGCAGCTTATTTAAATTTACATGGGCTTGCAGCTGAGTTATGCGTTTTCTTTTATGGCCCGACGCCTTGCAAACTGCCTTCTTTAAATGAGGTTTCAACACCAATCACGTAGTTCTCGCGCTGTGTTACTTTAATCTGCGAATTAATTTTGCTGGTAAGTGGATACTAATTGCCACAAAAAGGTTTTGGCTGAATCAAAGCTGGATTAGAAGCGAAATTTCAGCATTACCGCTGCAAAAATAAACATTAAAACCTACAGGTATTTATGTTGTTAGCTTTATAGGTAATAAGCCTTATCTTTAATAATTTGTTTACCTGGTGGGTCATAAAATACAAAAGCAACTTTAGAACTATGCAGAGAAGTTCAATTTTAATATATTTTTTGAACTTACGAATTGATTTTTATAACTATAGATGTACAAGAAGTTAGAGCTCGAAATTTTACATAATGAGCCATAAGAAAAGGGAAAACCCCCTAGTGATGTACAGAAAAGTACAGAAAAATTTATACAGAGTACTATATGCATGTGCAAAATGTAGTAAAAAATCAACATGAACTATAATTAATCTGTTCTATATATTGCAAAACTTGATTTCCTTGTGATTCACTCTCTTCATATTTTATACTTTGGGGTAGCTGTCTTTACCATTCTTTAACGTTTGCAAATAATTATTCCTAATTGCTTGAGCAACCCTCAAATGTGAAACATAGGTTTCAGCTAACTTTACGTGAATTTTGTTCGACTATAAGAAAAGAGATTAAAACTTCAAGCTTAAATAGACGTGTCCAACTCAGACAGAAGTTTAACGATATATAATAACAAGTACTTAATAATAAATTTAGTTTTATTCTTAGCTTTTTATCTTTATTTTTCTTTGCTTTGCGTTTTTTATTTTTACATGCCTTTTTTATTCAACTTTTTAAATTTTTATAAAAAACTGATTTTTGTTCCTTAAGATATTTTGTATATTTCTTTACACATTCTTTTCTTGATACATACCTGTATAATACATTTAACTATATGAGAGTTGAGTAGCCTTGCTTATTTATTCTCGAACCTGTCGCGAGCAAGTTCGAATCTCGCTGAAAACTTTTGAGTGTATGTGACGTCTTAGTAGTATTATAAGTGCATGTTAGTAAGCACAATAAGCCCTTAAGACTGCAGTGCCAGTAGGTGCTAGAAAACTAAAGAAGAGCTTAAAACATTACTTTTCTCTATGTTATATATTTTTTAAATGACATTACTATTTTCTTTTTTTCATCAAGTGATTTTACAAAAACTGCAAAAATCTTCTAGTTTTTTTTAATATAATTTTCGTAATCTATTTTGGAAAATCATTGTATTTAAAGCGGTTTCATTTATTTATTTTTAGTACTTTTTTGCAGGTCTACTGCTACTCTCGAAATTTTATTTTTATTTCCATTAGGTGTTGTTCTTTCATTTCATGTATTAAAAATAATTCTACAGTAGTAGTAGTGGTGATAGTAGTGATGCTCATTATTCTCTGTCAACACATAGGGAAAACAGGTATTTGCCCCATCCTTCCCTGTCTACCACCAATGTTCTAAGTTACGTCACGGTTTTGTTTGTTTCGCGTCATACAAGTCTTCGCCAGGTTCCTTTAAGTTGGCCTATTTTTCTTCTCCTTTGTGGATGTAATTTTAGAGCTTCTCTGAATACTTTCAATTTGTTGTCAGGGTAAAGTAATCATACATATTTTCTTCTTCGAATTTCCTCATTCCTCATAATTTAAATATTTTTGCAATAATGGAAAAGTGTGAATTCTGTGTGTTGATTAAACAATATTTTTTGAGTAGAAAAATCAAAAATAAGTCAAAAAAGTATTACGGGGATTACTTCTTTACATTTTGTTGTCCAGAAGTGGCTTACGGAGTTTCGATGTGGTCGGCGCTCTGCTCTCAGGGCTCCCCGTTAAAGTAACTACCTAGGAAATCATCAATAAAATCCATAACACCGTGTTGGCCGATGGCAGACTAAAGATTGGAGAGATTGTTGGGATGGTAAACATCTCTCACGAGCATTTAGGCGTGAGACAACTTTCAGCCAGAAGGGTGCTGTGTTTGCTCACCGTGAAGCAGAAACGGATTTGAGTGACCTCTTCTTTGCGCTACAAATTGGTGCTTGATCCGTTTTATTCCCCGGATTTGCCACCCAGCACCTTTTTAATCTTCCCTAACATAAAAAAATGGCACAGAAAAAATTCCCAGAAAATAAAGAGATCATCGACGTAACAAAGGATTTTTACTTTTTGGAACACTTTACTCTACCCTCGCTTTACTTATTTTAGCCACAATGTCTTTTAACAATTTTCAAGTACATAATCTGATTAACACTTTCTATTATTCTTCCGTTTAGAGTTAACTATCTTAGTGCTTCTACATTTAAGCACATTTCATTAGCTTTTTTGGTACTTATTCTCTGCTTTCTTAAAGGTTTCTGGAAAACCTCACTTAACCGCTATATTCTGGTTTATCAGCGCGTTGTATAAAGCATTATCTAGTACAATTAAAAATAGGCTCTGCCGTACCCTTGTGTTTAACTGAAGCTTTGGTGAATCATGAATTATGACAGGTTGTACTACACCTTGATAAAATTTATTAATTTTTTAGGCAACGCTTATTTTTTAGGACTGCTTTATATGCATCCTATTTTTAAAGAACCAAAAGCTTCCTCAAAATCAACAAATATCAAAAATAATAGCGAATACAATTCCAAAGAATGCTAAAATATAATTCTTAAAGTGTTTATTTGATCTACTCAGGATTGCTCTTTACGTTTTTTCTTGTTTATTTCCACTAGTACTCTGTTTAAAATAATCATATAAAATATCTTGTTTATAACACTTTTTACTTTTTTAAGCAATTATTATTTGGAAGATAAAAGCTAGCTATTTCTTCCAATCATGCAGAATTTTTCTCTCTCTCCATTTTATCCATAAGTAGTTTGAAGATTTATGCCCAATCTCCACATCTATTTGCAACATTTCAGCTACACTCTGATCTACAATAGATGCTTTTCCTTCTGTTTGCTTGATGGCTTGTATTATTTCTTCTATTGTCAGTGGATCGAGCCCTCCTCTTATTTTCATCACTTATATCACTTCTGTTTCCGCCTTGCTGTTGTTTTTTGTGCATAATAATTATCTATTTTTATTTTTTACCATCATATTTATCTTCTTTTTACCGGTTGACTTTCTTACATTTGCGTATAACTAATTTAAATCATCAAGCTTCTAGAATTATTTTACAATTTTTACTATTTTCTATAATTTAATCGGTGCCTGTTGTCTTTTTTCATAACCTGTTTGTTTTGCATATTATCCATCCTTTTACTTTCTCAACTAACAGTTTTTGGGTCACTTTTCGCTGTTTGCTATTTACAAGCTCTTTTGCGTCGTTTTTCCAAACTCATATTTTCCTTCTTTCATCATTCTTTGTACTACACTTTGACCACCAAATCCTTTTGTTCTTGCACAGAAGTGTGTATCATTTTTGCTTATATATGACGCTCTTTAAATGTTAGATCATTGTCACATTAATTCCAATGATCCTAATATTGTTTCTTTTTTCTCTTCTATATGCGACTTCCTACCTTCTTTCCAAAGCATTGATTCGCTTTGATAATCTTAGAGGCTTTTAATTTCCCATTTTCCACTTTATATTCCTGCTGATCGTATTTCATTTACTGCCCGAAGCACTTTCCTTGTCATGTTTTTTAATTCTTCTATGTCAGTATCGCTTCCATTTTTACCTTTTACTGATAATTTTGTTGTTTTATTAGTTTTATTAAAACACCAGCTTCTTCTTCTTCCAACTGCCTCTTTCTTTAAGATTTCTCTTTTTTTTGGGCTTTTGCTAATTGTATTTAGCTTAATGTTTACAAATACAGTTATCCGATAACCTGCCTTAATCCTCTTGGCGTTATATACCTAGTTTACGGCGAAATTTATCTTAAATTTGAACTTTACAAACACTAACAGTTATATAATTGTGCAATTATTTAGTCTGTTTTTGACTTTGTATCTTTATACAATCTTTTCCAATTTACTTATATTTCAACACTTTATTTCCTCTTTTCTGTATTTAGCAACATTTTTAATTATCTTAATATTTTGTTGATTCCTAGCTTTTCTGTTAATAATCTTTAGCTTATGACAAAATAGTCTCTCGTTTCTATTGAGTTTTCATTAATCTTTTTCTTTTATGATTCTAGTTTTAGGGGCACCTCCATACTTTGATATTTTCTTAATTATATATTTAATTATAGATTTTTCCTTTCAGTTGATTTTGTTGTAACTATTTCACATATCTCTCGATTTTCAACTTTGATCCACTAAAGAAATTTTATTAAATATTATTCTTCCTTTAGTATAGTGCTAGAAGTTTACAATATGAGCAATTAATATAAATTTTATGACTAACCACAACAAATCATAACAGATCACTAAAAAGTTTTTTTTTAGTGGTTTACCTTTAATTAATACCTAAAAGAATCAAAATTTGTATTAGAGCAAAATTATAGCAATTTGTCTAACGTGATCAAAATTACTCTGATGCTAACTCTAAACTTCTAGGCTTATTTCACATGTCTGTAATATACTTTTTACATAAATTAAGGAAGTAAGACATTTACAGCTCCGTTGTATATATTCAAATGGCGTTTTATAGTTTTTCCTGTTAGGTATACATTTTTCATGATTGCGGTTCGATGTCCTGCACTGTTTGTTGGTACACAGCACAGATGAACGTTGACTAATATGCGTTATTGTTAGACAGACTTTGAAAATGACATTGCTTAATGGTAACGATACGTCTTGCTTTTAAAAAACGAAATTTTAACGAAATATGTAATCGTGCTTGTGCTTTGGAATAATTTGATAACAAGGCGTTGGTGCTGCTTTTCCATATTGTTTCAGCTAGAGTTTTGTCTAATTCTATTTTTATTAATTTGTTAAATACAGTGACTTTCCTGAGACTAATAGAAATATTTCCTAATATTTTGCAAAGCGAGGCTATAAATATTAAATGTGAACATTCGGTATGCTTCTCGCAGCGAGTAGCCCACGCACTGTAGGTAACCTTAAAGCTACTGTAGGCACACACGCATACAGATAAACCAAATTTCATGTTTCTCAAATAATAAAATAGAGTAACTCCTTACATAATTTCAAATTTTTCCCGAAAATAAAGAAAGAGCACAATAATACTATATATTTAAATGTAGTGCGAAAAATATTAAAAACTGCGAACGACAGGGTGTGAGCTAAGTTCAGCAACTAAAATGAGGACCGCGTGACTTTTGCTTATTTTTTAAAGAGGTAAAAAGCCGACAACAATTTTAAGCGACAGGGGTTAACATGCGACAACCTACAAGACGTATTGGAAAATTTAGATAAAAAATAAAAGTATATTCGAAAGAATAATGCAGTTTGCTACAATTCTTATTTTATATTGCTTGATGTAAAGTGGGTAATTGAGCAAACGTAAAAATTAACTTTTTGGGGAGTTATATGAGTTTTCCGGTACCTACCATATTTTGAAAATTCTTATCTTCTAGCCGATAGGTCTGGTAATATTGTTTCAGGACACATGAGTAGGTATTATAATATTATTTAAGTAGTCTGTCAAAAGATCCAGTAACATGTTCTTGCAATGTTAGATGACCCTATTGTAGTGTCGAAAACGACAAGTGACATGAACATTCAGATGAAGCAATGCGCTGTTAATGAGTTCGCAACAGTTGGCAATGAGTATTTTGTGCCTATTGATATTCATTGACAAATTGTGCCGTCGCGATCCCTGTGTAGATAACAGTATTTTAGGCTATAGGTAATAAGTGTAAAAATAAAAAATCCAATCACAACAAATCTGCGTGATCAAACTCGATGTGCTCAGCCCTTGATAATCACGAAAGAAGAACGATTTGTGCTACTCGTCGCGTAAAGCAGAAGAATGTCGTTGGAACTGTTGGGGTCTTTCTTATACGGGCTGACGTATAATAGGGGACTATGTGTAATAACATCCCTTGATAAAATAAATTCTAGGATTATAGAAAATACAAGGTTTGGCAAAAAAGAAAATAGACTGACATCATTGTGCATGAGCCAATTCTCTTTTACATCATAGTTGGAACAACTTCTGTCGTGGATTCGTAAACTTGTTACAGTTGTTGCGCGATTGTTGGGGGCGTTTAAAGTTAAGTTGTGCTTTGGCAAAAGTTTTAGCAACATTGTGCTGTCAAATTTTAACCGCCGATTGATGTTAAGAATTGTCAATAGTGAGTTAAACGTGAATGAGTTTATTGTTCTTCAGATTTTAATACAGGATTTGTGTGCTAATAAATAAAAGCATAAAAACCATTACTGTGGTCTCCCCGCATCCCTATTCGCCGGGTCTCAGTTCTCCGACTAAAAAAATCATTTGAAACGGTGCAATTTTCCTACTTTTAATAATCAAAAAAGTGTAACCGACGAGTTCAAAGAAATTCTAGTAGAAGTTTTCCAGGATTGCTACAAACAATGCAATAAACGCTTTGATCGGTACCTAGCTGACCAAAGAACTATTTCGAAAATGATAATTTTAATTTTCAAAAAATTAATTACTTGTATACCTCATCTATTATTAAATTATCGGGAAGAAGACACGACATTTTTAAAATAACCAATGATAGTTATCTTAGGAGAGTTAAAAATTTAATTATTTGATTAATTTTAATCAGTACTTAGTATTTACTAAGATTTTTTAACTTAACAACTATACAAGATAACTATTTTAATATAAAGAACGTCACAAAGTGGCTGTACGTCATTTATGGGATACTTAAATAAGACGAAGGAAAATAAAAACCTTGAAGACTTGACTATTCAAAAAAAAACTCATACGTAAATCTAAAAGATGCTCGTGATTGTCCCAACAGTTAAATAATCAAAAGAATAATGAAAAAGCTAATCATGATACAACACTAAATTGTAAACTGGACCCCAAAAAAAGGAAAAAAATCGATCTAAAATTAAAAAAAACATTACTATAAAATTTTTTTAAAAACAGATAGAATATCAAAAAAGCTAACGTATTAATAATACAGAAATTCCAGAACAAGTAACTATTGTTACTGCTCTGTGGTATAACCGAAATCTATAACAACTTAAAAGATGCTCCACTTGTTGAAAAAATTCAGGGATTCGCAGAGAAACAAGAAAAAAGGCTTCACGATCATCAGAAGGTGGAGATGCTACAACTCCTTGACAACAACCAACAAGTGAAGAGGATGAAATGAACAAACACGCTCGTGAAGTTTAACACAACATTAAAAATGTAGAGATATGCGTGTTTCATTGATTACCGAAAAGCCTTCGACTGCGTTAATCATGGAAAGCTAACAGAAATACTATAGTCAACTAGAATAGACAACAGAGATATCCGCATAATTGAAGCATTGTATTGGCAACAGTCAGCTGAAATTAAAATAGAAGGAGAAACTTCAGAATCTATTCTCATAAAGAAAGGTGTCCGTCAGGGTTGCATACTCTCCCAGCTGCTTTTTAATTTGTATTCCAAGGCTATATTTAGAGAATCTCTAGACGAAAACATTGGAGGAGTGTTGATCAATGGTTGCAAAGAAACAAACTTTGTTATGCAGAGCTACAGTTATAATAGCAACAAATGTAACAGAATTGCAAATGATGGTCGATCGAATGGTGGAGTTTAGTGAAGAATACGGTTTAACCTTGAACATATCAAAAACTATAGTAATGGATCTATTAAAAAAGGTAACATCGTAGAACAATACCTACTTTCAAATACCTAGAAACTCTTGTTAATAAAAATGAAGATAACAGAAAAGAAATCCGGGCATTGAACAAGCTCGAAAAGCATTTACAAGCATGAAAAAGATTTTCACCAGATTCGACCTAAGCCTCAATCTATACTTACGAATTATACGTATCCCCAATCCTTCTGTATAGATGGAAATTCTAAACTTCGGATCCCACCACAGAAAGAAAAATAGAACCCTTTAAAATGTACATTTATCGGCGTATTTTACGTGTACCAAATAAGTGCCAAAGTACTCCAAACAGTGAATACCGATAAAGAGCTTCTATTAACTTTTAAGAAAAGTATACTACTTTGGGCAAATCCGAAATACTCCGCTTAATTAGCAAAGGTAAATCTAGGGGAAGAGGTCAGTAGAAAGACGGAAGAACTCTTGGTTAAAAGATATCTGTCTTTGGCTTGGCTGCAAATACATTGACTTCAGAGCATCAGTTTCCAAAACAAAATTAACCATGTGGATCGCTGACCTTTGTAAGGAGACGAGGCAATAGGTAGAAGAAGGGGCAAAACTTCCTCCATTACTTCAAAGAAAGATTATGAAATGAAGGGTGGTCTGAGAATGGGGAAAATAAGTTCATTAGAAGAAAGTAGTCGCTGGTAGTTCAGCCTCGGTTCTCATTAGAAAATAAATTTTGTTGTGGGTGGAAAATTTTATAAGTGCTGGTCCTGTGGTGAAACGAGAAAGAGGAACAATAAAAAATGTTCACGCACAAAGACATTCCATTTTGCAATCATCGAAGTGATCTGCGTACGAACATGACCTTGCTCTTCACTTGTATAGTCGTAGTGTATGATAAATTTTGCACCAAGACCTTTGTATTTATCTGTATAAGAAAGTTGTATAAGAATTTTCCCGAATAAGACTGGCGAAATCGCTTAAAAATGTGTGTGCGTTAATATACAAAAAAAATTGACATTGGAGCGATAACAACCCATAAAACGTACAATAAAAGCCTCTCTACAATAAACATGTCATTATCTGATTTCGCTGAGTAAAGTTGTGGTCATGTATCCTTGCCTTTTTGAGATGTATGGAAATAATTCTACAGTTGTTCGCGCAGAATTTCGACCTCTAACAGAATAAAACTATAGTCCACACAGTAAGAGCTTTACTTTAGTACTGCATAAGTTGTTTCCTGGGCGACCAATGCCCTCTTCTTTTGATAGGAATAAAAAATTGAGGTTTACAAACATCGCCCTAGAATTTTTCAAGCCTTACAAATGCAATAGTTCGAGAAATCAGGCCTGTTTCTCAACACATGTTGGAAAGGCTAATGAAAACCTTCAGAAATCTTCTAGAAGATTTGTTACTAACCCATTAGGATGACTCTGTAGTCTGTTTACATAGTTGATTGCATATATTCTGTCTCTGACCCGTGAAACCTTGAGATCGGCGTGAAGCGTTTTATTGCTAACGTACCATCCCGCGTTTGCTAAACTGCGAAGAGTTTTGCTTTAAAATCTTTTTATTATTTCAATATTGCGCAACCCCAAAATTGGATTTCATAAGTGTTAACACTACTTTGTGCAGTAGCACTTTGTTATTCAGCGACAATTTAGATTTTCTACCCAAGAGCCAATACATGTTTTTCATTCTAATGTCCAACTTATTCCTCTTTTTTGTAAGGTGTGTTTTTCATGTGAAACTTGAGAACTTGGGAATTTGCATCTCATGTAGTGTGATCGGTGGTGAATTATCGCGCTTTGTAGCTAATGTTATTGCTGTTGATTTATTCTCATTAATTTTTATGCTCCATTTGTATAACCATTTCTGTAGGTTATTAAGTAATTTTTTTAGTTGTACAGCTACTTGTGTAGGATCTGTATACGAAACTACTATCGTGGTATCGTCTGTGAATGTAGACGTGACTACATTTCCGTCACATAGTAGATCTGCTGTGACTATTTGGTATAGAACGGATCCCATGACGCTTCCTTGTAGAACACCAGCGCTGATTGGATATAAATTAAAATGACTGTCACCTGATAATACTTGTCACTTAAATATGATACGATAAATAGGCAATACTTATGTGGTAAGAACGGCTTGATTTTGAATACTAAACCAAAGTACCAGACTCGATCAAATGCCTGACTTACACTGCCACACAATATCGGTGTTTTTCAAGATCTTTTTCGATTATATCCACAACTCTGTGAATTTGTTCTACTGTAGCGTATTTGCGTCTAAATCCGAATTGACATTGAGGGATAAGTTCTTGTTTAACTGTTACGGACATTAGTCGTTTCAATATGAGTTTGTCAAGCAATCTGGATAATACTGGCAAGAGTGTTATTGGCCTATATGAGGTAACTTCATGTGGGGGGTTTTTTGGTTTATGTATTAATATCATTTGTCCACTGTATTGGAAAGTACTGTAATCTTATTACGCCATTAAATATCTGTGTAATTGCCATTAATGCCTTTTTATGTAGTTTTTTAATGGTTTGGGTGTAATGAGATTATAACTCGGCGTTTCTTATCAATAAAATTTTTAATTTCCGATTTTATCTCTTTAGTCATAAAATGTAGGGGTGGACTTAATTGCAATGAAACGTTTAGACATTCTAATACTTCTTCTTCTTGAGGTGTTGCTGTTGGAAAATATTAAAGAATTGTTTAGCAAAGAGCTCTGCCTTCTCTTTTTCTATTCTTGCCCACGTGCCATCGATTTTCCTAATTGGAAAAATAGGTTCATTTGGGGCATTTTAGTTTTTTTGTTGCTTTGCACAAAGTATAATCATTGTGCAAAGAACATTGTTCAGTTTCCTGATTAACTTATTTAATCTATTTTTATCATTGGGATGCCTGGTTTGCTGCCAGATTTTTTTGGCTCTTTTTTCTCAGCTACTTTTGTTTTGATATCTAAAGGATAATTATCAATAATGACATTATTTCAGGATCAGATGGAGTTGAGAAACCAGGGTTCATGTTGTATGTTACTATTTTCTACTGCAGTGTCGATTATGTTTTCAGTTTTTAGTCAAACTTTAGTCATTGTATTATATGTTAAATATTCTCTAAGCATTTTCCACTTTAGTTTTCTTTTTTTATGATAGAAGTGCTAAATGTGCTTATTATGCATGAGTGATTGGAAACGAGATCTAATCAAGTGTCCAATTTGCAGCAATTTGATGATAATCCTTTGGTGACAAAGAAATCTATGGCATTTGGTATTTTGTTTATATCGGATGGCCAGTAAGTAGGCTCACCGGTGGATATTTGGTTATAATTATTTGCTAATATGGTCTTGCACAGTTCCCTTTCTTTTGGCGGGGTTATTCTGGAACCCCATACTGGATGTTTTGCATTGAAATCCCCACCGGATATAAATCGGTTGCCTAATTTTTGCTAACAAAAATAAATATTTAATCTTAAAAACTTTTTTATTGTTTTGCAAAGTATTCTCTATGATAGTCAATACATTGTTGCATACTCTCGAACCAATTTTCATAGCATTTTTCATAAAGAATCAGGTATTTACGAAGCATGGCTTTTAAATACATCAACCGCTTTTTTCGGCGTCGAAAATCGTTATCCCTGCAGTTTTTTGTTTACGTGTGGGAACAAAAATAAATCGTTAGGGGCTAAATCGGGACTGAACGGTGGATGACACATCAATTCGACATTTTCAGTGCTCAAAAAGTCATGCATCGATATACATAATATACATAATCCATTGAAATTCACCTTTTATATTAAATGTACTTTTTGTCACTGATTTACACATACACCTGTATACAAAACTGTTTGCCAAATATGTAGGATTAAAGTTTTTGAGTCTACCAGAACGTTTGCATGGGCACTTAAGCGGTCATAATAGCGCATGCTGTGTTTGTGTATTTCCTCATTAATGGTTTGGATATCCAGATCGGATTGTATGGCCACGTTGGGTACATACAACGTAGTGTTTTGGCTTGGAAACGTCTGAGTATTTTAATATTGAAGGTGCTCGCTGTTTCCTAGATTCGTATTCCGTAGCTCCATACAGGTTTGAGAACGGTTTTGTATAAAAGTATTTTGTTAACAATAGATAGCTGGGACTTACGCCCTATCAACCAGTATAATTTACGAAAGATTTCTCCTAGTTGATTGCGTTTGACCGCCTATAGAGATGGATTCGTAGGTACTTGGTGCTATATGGTGCAGGTATTTGTTGATTATTTAAGAAGATCGTTGGGGTGCTTTCTTTAATAACATAAAAGTCACACGAACTGACTTCGTTTCATTTACTTAAATACGCCATTTTTGGAGCTATGGTTGGAGCTTGTTAAGGTAACTTTGAAGAATGCGGAAAGCTGTATCAGGATCGGAGTGAGAACCCAATATCGTCGTATTATCAGCGAATGTGGCAACTAGTGTGTCATTGCTGGTGGGTAAATCTGATATAAATATGAGATACAATATGAGCCCCAGCACGCTGCCTTGCGGTATACCGAAATTAATGTGAAATAGACTTGATAGGAATTCATCATTTGACCATGAGGTTTCCATCGGTAAGAAATGAACGTGTAATTTGATAATAGTCAGGAGCTAGTTTATCTTTGATTTTGTATAACAGGCCTTCGTGCCAAGCATTGTCAAATGTTTGAGCTACGTCAATGAACACTGCAGAACAGTATCGCTTATTCTCGAAGTCTTTTGTAATCTTGTCTACCAATCGATAAATTTGCTCAATGGTGGCGTGTTGTCTCCGGTATCCAAATTGGTGATCCGGCAGTAAGCAATTTTCTATAAGTATCGGAATAATTCTGTTTAACAATAGTTTTTCAAGCACTTGCGAACGGGTAACAGACTAATTGGTCTATATGAAGCTACCTGTTCTTTAGGTTTACTCGATTTTGGTATTAAGATGACTACTGCAAATTTCCACTGTATAGGGTAATATTGAAGCCTTAGTATTGCATGAAACAGGTAGGTTAGGAATTTGAATGCTTTCCCCGAAAGTTCTTTCGGGACTTTCTCTATAATTAGGTCAAATCCAGGGACTTTGCGTAGATTCATGTTTTTAAGACTATTAGTTTTGATCTCATTAATTTTAAACTCCTTGCCTGATAGGCATATTTGGAATGGTGCATCTAGACGCGGTTGGATTTCATCAGCTTCTTCATCTGGGACAGTGAGAGGAAACATTTTGAACACTTCCGCCAGGGCTTTTCCTTGGTTGCTTCTGGCCCATGTACCATTATCAGCTCGAATGGGTGATTTGTGCTGTAACCTTATCATGGTCTTATTTCTCCGAAGACTTCCAGCAAACAAATGGTTATGTACATATACCATTCAGAATCGACCGTTTTACAGTTCTTTAAAACCACGGTTGCGACATGTCCAGATTTTCCAAAAAAAAAATTAAGCAACTATTTGATCCGAAGTGCTACAAGCGCGAACGACTTTTGTTAAGTTTGGCTCAACTTGAAAGACCCATTCAGTCGACTGCTATGTACTTTCCGGCCCATTCGCATAAATCCAAGATTCGTCACCTGTGGTGATGTTATAAACGGCATCATATTTCTTGGGGATTTCTTTAGACCAATCGACACTAGCCTTTTTTGAGCGATTGTTAATTTATACGGGATCCAAGGCGCACACAACTTTTTTACGGCTAAATATTTGTGCAATATCGAATTATGCTAGTTATATTAATACCCAAGGGTGACTAAATTTTACGATAAGTCACATGACGATCTTGCTTTATCAGTTCGCGCACCACGGCCGATTTTGGGCGGCCTTCTTTAAATTCATTCGCCAGCGAACTACGATCACAATTAAATTCACTAAACCAACAATTTGCAGTGGCTTTGTGTGGAGCTTCATCACCAGAAGTCAAAATGAATTAATTGTTCGATGCAATGTTGTTGAGAGAAATCTTGTCGAAAGTTGTAAATTGTTCACGAGTTAATTCCATTTTTTGGCCGAGAGAAAATTTTCAATATTTCCATATGATGGTATAACGTTTCGAGTACGTATGCCGTCAAAAATGCCAAACTGTGTAATGCATCAGATTGCGCCTAGCACACTCAGGGTTGTCAATTCCCAACAGATATCGTGCAGTTCATGTATCGTTTTATTCTTTATTTAACTTAAAAAGAAGAAACGGAATAGTGCATCATCCTGTATAAATAAATACTTTAAATTGAAAGGCATTGTGCAGATATTCTTTAAAGTTTTAGGGCAGAGAGAGAACATCCTAAATAATCAGTTTTAGATAATTTACAACAAAGACAAATCAAAACCTTTAGGAGTTTCTGAAAAGAGCACATCATTTAATTATGCCGAATGATATTTTTAAAAGAATATCTTTGTTGCTAATCGTCTTTAAAATAACAAAATAAATCAACAACCAAATTTGAATAAAAACACGAAGCATCTGTATAAACTGAGATGCCTCAAATATTTTTGGCCATTTTTTATGGTCATAGACCCTAACATGTGCCCACTCTGTCCTGGGCAACAATAAATCAGCGAGTTTTGCCCAGCATAGCCTTCTAGCTTCCATATACCCGAGGTTCGCCTTTTTACGAAATTTTGGTGTTTCGCTGGATGTCTTAATTGCTACAAGTGCTAAATATGTATCTACACGGAGAGTTAATTTGCAGGTAATTTAGCAAAAAATAACAATAACACAATAGGAGCAAACAAGCGTCGGGTGTCCTGTTTCGCCGAAAACAATTCAGCTTGTTAGTGGGGCTCTGCCACCCGCGGAGCCGCTGACAGCTCTATTTCGCTTATTGAAGATTTATCTTCACCTCGGCGGCAAGGCCGCGCAGCGTTTCCCCGCCATTTCCCAACGCCGTTTTGCGAAGTTTCGGCCGGCGGCCGCTGTTTGCGCGGATTTAAAAACGCAGGCATTCCTCCCGGCTCGGGCCGACGAAACCAGTTGTCGAGCCCGAGTTAGCCTTTTTTGCATGAGATTCCTTGACATCTCCTGAATATATTCATTCTATAAAAATTATCGAGAATTATGTCCGCGCTGCGGCTTATAACGAACATAAAAAGTCGAAATCGTTGTATCGGTGAACCAGACCCGATGTATAAATACCTTTTACCAGGTTTTTAAATAGTTTTTTATTCTAAATTTAGTAGTATTTACATTCCGGCCATTTTAATAGCCGACGTCTCCCAACAAATTATCGTCAGTTCCTTTTTTATCGATTAGATTTCCTTTTTTACCGTCGACTGGTTCTTCGATCATGTCGCCCGCCGTCGAGGCTTGACCGGCAGTGAGGCAATAATTATTTTTTAATGCCGACAGCTCAATTTGGAAGTCATTCTGCGGGACGCGTCGTATATCATACGCGGCAGCGCAAGTGAAAATGTGGTTTATGTCCTTCGCGGGCCGGATGCGCCGCCAAAGCGCCAAGGGCTCCTGCGGTTTCGCGCGTCTTCGACGGCTCCAACACCACAGCGAACAAGGGCCACCGCATATATTACTTCAACAGATTTGCTAAATAAACCGCAAAGGGCTAACTTTTCTGACTTAGTTGGTCTGTCGTCTGCAGTTATTATCCGGGACATTTGTCACTTCGGTAAAAATGAAAAGTTAATAGGATAACGCTGGCAAACAGCAATTTGCAATTTAATTAAATGACGTTGCATAACCTCTTTAATATTTATAGCTTAATTATTATAGAAATATGCGCTGCATTAAGGTTTTTGTGCATAAATTAATTGAGTTTACATGACATATGTGAACTATAAAAAGGCGATCAGCAACATTAGTGTCATGTATTTTAGTAATATTTCATTTCTATAAATATTTCTGCATCTCAACTATTTTCTTACTAATTCTGGTGATAAATAATCAAATTTTTTAATCGGGCCACCAAAAAAGCACATTGCCCTGATATTACGATAAATTGCCAAATTTATATGTTAGAAATCAACACATCTAGTAGCTTACGTACATAGATAAGTAAACTTTTTGTAGTCAACTCTCGAGTCATTTGTGGACATTTTTTCAAAAAATGCTTTCTTGGGAAAAGTCTATTCTATAGTGTAGCCAGAGCTTGATTAAGATTTTTGGCGCAGTAGGCTAGCAATTTTTCACCTCTCAAATTTTTGCGTGTTCGATTAATGAAGAAAAATAAAAAGAAATGTCTATTCTATCCAAAAACTTTTTATTCTTGGTTTTAGAATTCACAAGACTGAACTATATCATCAAAGAAAGACTGGAAAAGCTCACTCACAAAATAAAAGTGCAAGACTCTCATTTTTTCTTGTTTTAACGTTGATTTCAAAAAGTTTCGTATTCTTTTAAGAGTGAAAATGACTGTCTTCAGTACAGTTAGCAATTGTCACACTTCTTAGAGAGATGGCAATATTGGGAAAATAGACTACGCCCCACGACTTCCACAATATGCTAGGAGTCTTTGTGGTTCTAATTGCGTTCCTGATTGGGTACTCTTATCTTCTTTTTTCAATACTCTTATTAACTGGTAAAAATTATGTTAAATGTACACATGTTTTATCTAAATCAGAAGCATACTTTCTCAATAGTTAATTGGTCCTCTGCCGCATTTGGTCATTTTCCATAGAAATATTTTTCAATGGATTTTTGTTTTTCGTGCTAAGTTGAGCTTCAGAGACTTAATTGCGACATAACATGATTTTATCACGAAAGACTATCGTCCAGAAAACTCATGATTTCCATTTCTGTTTTCACCAAAAGGAACTTCTGACTTTTTTAATAAGGACTGTTCTGTAAACATACACTTCACATGTTAATTTTGCTTTCTTTTCTAACCTTGAAAACTTATCTTCGTTTCGAAGAGTGATTATAGAAGCTTCTAAAGTATTGTGTAGAGTAATGTGTCGTGTATGTACTTTTTCCTCAAAGTCTTTCACTTACTTCTCGAGACTTTACAAAAACATTCTTCCAGAAACGTAACATTATGGCCATGTTAAGACTTAAGTTTTCCAATATTACATTGGTTTCATGCTGTGCGTCCTTAGTTTGATCACTGAGCAACTATTTGCGTGCGCGACTTTGAAAACTTGTAGTTCAAATTTTTTAAGGTTTCCGCATTTTTGGATGGCAGTTTTGAAGAGGACAGTACCAGCTTATCTCTGGTGGTAGCGATCCACATATTTGTTATACAAGTGGTATTGGGGTTGGCATGTAAATTTAGATTTCTCTAAAACAAAGTAAATTAGAAATTCGAGTTTTTTAGAGATAGTTTGGGCAATATGCGACAAAACTTTTCCGGGTTCAGCTGTTTAGTACTATGAATTAAAATATGTTTTATGTAAATTTCCCCAATTTTCCCCCAAACTAAACATAACAAGTTAAACGTCCATTTTCCAGTTATCTTAATAGAGCAAGTATATGATATCCACCTGCATGGTAAGTGGATGTAGTTATGAGATATAAATAGAAACATAAAACTGAAATCGTGATTTTGGTCTCAAAGCTGAGTTCACCTACTCTGTCTTGGTTTCGTAAGCAAGTAATGGCAGAAACTACATATGTAAAATATGTAGTTTGAATTTAATTCGGTTAAACACGTAAAAATTATGGTCACACATTTCAGATGAGCCAAAAACAGAAAAACCCAATAAATTTTCTTGTACACCACATTTCGAAAATCTGAGAGAGCACAATTTTTTATGAGTACTAGCATTTGTTTGACATATTAACCGTACTAATCAGATAATCTTTTGAAAGCACGGATCTTCAATTTTTGTACCTCAAGAAAATTTTTTGAAGGGGCAATTTGAGACACCTTCACCCGACTGTGGTAAGCAGGCATTTGGTTCATGCATTGCATGTATGCAATAAATCTTGATTAGGACAAATCACCAGCATGTCTATTTGCAAGAAATAGGTTATTGTAAAATATAAAGGGGCAACGGCCCAAAATAAATACAATTCCCATACAATACCATCCACACTTAAGAAAAACGTATAGACCATCATCACTAGAGATAAGGCTTCAAAACTTTGTTGGTAATGTTCTCTTCAAAATTGCTATTCAAAAATTTCGAAACCTTCCAAATTTTAGAAACTTTTAATGGGTTCCGCACGCAAATGTTTGATCACTATTATGGATAATGTGTGCGTCATAGCATCAAGAATATTCTGGTATGATTTGCATAATGCTTGACTGACATCGGCATGGGCCTATCGCGTTGTCAAGTTTTCAAAGATAAAGAGCCCTTTTCAAGGTGAGATTGCAAAAAATTCCATTTTTTTTTTGGGTGAAAAAATTAAAGAAGTTATAGATTTGTTGTTTTAAAGAAAAAAATCCAACAACGTAATGCCAACTAGTTGTAAAGAGTGTTTGGGGGATTTACTTCTGTATTCTACTTTGAAGACTTTTGTAGCACCAAACATGTTGCTGGCATTATCGTAGCTCTGTCCTTTACATTTATTTAGATCAATCTACGGTCGGCATTACTCATTTGTCATCTTTTTACCTTTGTAGCTACAATTAAGAGTAAACGTTAAAATCGTTTAACAGAAGTTCTCATAGATAGCATATAACGTACCACAAACGCTAGTTCGTCTGTGTGTGACATATTTGGAGTTGAGTCCACAATTATGGAATGATGCTTGACACTTTTTTATAATATTTACGTTAACTCGGTCTTCTCAACTCATTCTTCTGAAAGATGCTTTATTGAGAAAAGTCTATTCCAGTTCAGGCAGCATGACTGTGTGACAATCGTGTGTAACCAATCCTTAATCTAGTTATTGTGGCCGTGTTTCTTCGGTTTAGTTCCATCTTTAGTTAGTAGATTGATTTGTTTGTATGATCCAGTATTAGAAATCGGTATAAATTGGATTAGTGAGGAACAGATAAGCCGGCTTTAGCAGTTTGGCCTGCCATTCTATTATCTTCAATTTTATTACGTTGCAAAGTTCCGATATTTACCTTTTCTCAAAACTGCTACTTGTTCATAAACTGATACTGATAGAGAACTTATTTTTGATCGCCAAAACTGGTGTAAGAAACTACAGATAAATTTATTTGATATATTTTGTAATCACAAATATACTATGTAAATTCTCCGAGTACCCAACACCTATGCTAAACTTAAATCTATCCGTGTAATACACTAAGTAGTCTTTCAATTGGTGAATGATTTCTAAAAATGAAATTTGGAACTGCACTGGTAAAGTTATGTCTTGGTGTAGTTCCAAATTGATAAATATATCAGAGTATAACAGATAGCTTCAGATCAAAGGCACGTGAGTGTGTATTGGGTTATTGGTACCCATAACCTGTATAGGAGGTTTGGTAAGGTCTTCTGTAACTGGATGACAGCACACCAGCTTCTGCATAACCATCAATCATAAAAAGGTACGATATACATGTAGAGCCAGCAGCAGGCATCTGTTGTGGAGTTTGTTAGAGCCTAGCTGCGGCACATAGGTAGTTCGACTCCAAATTCAATGCATGGGCACAACGTAATTGTGTAAATTCAGAAGAATTTTCTTATCTCTATGCTATTTAGCAAAAATCGTCAATATTTCTTTTTGTTTGCTAGATTAATCAGGTGATGTTTCCATGTCAGTTTTGAATCTAAGATTACTTTCAAGAAATAGACAAAGTCTTTATAAGGAAAAAGAGCAGAACTGAAATATGAGCATGGCGGTTGGTATAAACGTCTTGTTATACAAAAATAGAATATTGGCTAAAAGACTTAACTCTGTAATATTATAAGTCTACTTTAAATGGTGAACTAAAAGGCAGATGTAGCTATGCTTTTCAAGTTTACTATTTTATTTTATTGCGCAAAACTTCAAAAGCTCGATTGGTGCTGACTAAGAAGTGATAAATTTTATAGACTAACCACTTGTTTATCATAGCTTCAAAGAGTTTTACTCTCTTCATAGTTCTTACCGTCTCAATTTCTTCGACCTTCATCTTTCAAAATTCAGCGAGCCTAGTAACTACAATAATTTTTTAAGCGATATTAGTTATACTGAAGTGAGATTTGTCTTTTAGGCAACCAATCCACCCTTCTGACGAAGACTATTTGGGGAGACGACTGCTTCCAAATGGTAAGTACATTTATTTATTTTTATTTTCATATTTATTGCATTTAACTGTCAACTTATAAGGCGTATTATATAATTCACTCCAATTTGTCTGCATTTGCACCAACGCAGACTTTGTCGTATTCAGTGTGGGATTTATTTGGCAACTCTACACAACTGCATCCACAACGACCTAAAACTGAAAAAAGTGAAACGAATATTTTTCATTATTCTCATTAGCATAGAAAATTATTTTTATGTCTATGATAAAATTATTAAAAGGCAAATAATTTTATTCCCTTGTGAAACCAAACTTAAATGGAGTTATTTGGTGTAACAGAATTAGAAAATTTAGGTTTACAGTGACAATGCTGTACATTTTGACAAAAGAAAAGACTTCACCAAAACTTAAATAGTATATAGCATACTAAGAGAAAGAGAGAATTAGTAATAGTTTAGTTATAGACTGAACTGACAAATTATGATATTACCATTATACAGAGTGAGCGACGAAAATCGGATGCCTTTAGAACAAGCAGTACAAGGTAAGTGGAAATAAAAGGGGAATATGTTATGCAACTTCCCTTCCACTAGAATGCCAATTCGTCACAATAAAGCAGTGGACGCTACATCGTTTATTCGTGCATAAGAAGCCAGAAAGCCCTCCACGCTAAATCGTTGGAAAATATTGCAAGAGTAAAAGCCGCACTAGTTAGGATCTCGAGATGGCCTGTCTGAAGACATGCAAGTGAGTGATAGTTGAATCGTGAATCACCGAAAAGATTTTTACAGAAAATTTAAGACTCCATTCATATACAGTACAGATTAGTCAACAGCTCAACTTGAGAGATTACGAGCAAGTAGAAAACTTTGCTGTGCGAATACAAATAATTTTAAAAGAATACAGAAATACAAAAATGATGAGCGACGAAGATCATTTTTATTTAAATGTAACCGTAAATAAGCGAAATCTTTACTACTGGACTTTTAAAATCCCAAATACTCTCAAAAACACCTCGCAACTTTGCACTTGTTATAGCATAGCGTAATGGTTGATCTTTTTGGCATTATGGGTTCGCATTTTCTTAGAACTGCAACAACCACTAATAAACATAAAAAATGTTTATTTTCAGCTGAATAATGCCCCAGCCCCTACTGCCAACGTACCAACGCTCCTGGAGAGCCTCATTTCATATTTTGGTGAGGTGTCATGCCCTGCAAGGTCTTCGGGACTGTCATCATATAATTTATTCTTATGAGGGTGAACCGTATATACACTAACAAACCACGAATTGAAGAATACCATCCAACAAGAAATGCTCATGATTGATAAACAGTTGTTGGCTTAAGTGATGTAGGATTTTAAGCGAAAGATTAAGAATTGAATTTAAGAGAATGGTCGTTATACAAATAATATTATTTTTTATAACTAAAGAATTGAAAGTAACACAAATGGTTTGTCTTGACCATTTCGAGTTAAAAATCTAAGGAATACTGTTTTTTTCCAAAACTGTCCGATTGTCATTGATTACCCCCAAAAAAGAGTAATAAAATTACCAGTTAAGGTAGCAAAATACAACAGTTTAAACAGTAGAAGGTGTTATTTGAAAATTGTAATACTTAGAATGTTGTTATACTTATGACTTACTGATTATAGTTACTAAAAACATTTCAAAATAAAAAGCAATTTTTGAAAACATAACTAGCTGAAAAATGTATTTTAAACTATAAAAAAATTATATTAAAAAAATGATATCAAAATCAATTCACTTCTTGAATATGTCTGTAACAATTATAATTGCATTTTCCTGACAAAGTTGTAACATTTTTCTAGCTGCAAAGATAATACTACAATTTGTAAAAAAATTAAAAAGAAAACGATTGTGTAAAAAATAATTTGAAAGTGTGGGTATTGCAAAAATACATGAGTTTTACGTTAAGAAACCGAGTTGTGAGAAACTCAACCCACAACTACATTATAAATTAGTTAGAAGCAAAAGAGGATGATAATAAAATAAAATAAGTTGTCGAAAACGTCGAATCAACCATATATCAGAGAGGATTTCTTGTGTTGTATCAGAACAATTATCATCGGTTTGTTTTATGAAATAAACTGTGCAACATCGATGTAATAGAAAAAAGATTGTTCTACCTGGCAGACACTAACAAAGCAGTTGTGGCAAGTTTAAATATATTGAGGCAGATAGATCTGAAATAGGCAGCACATCCTCTAGGTATCGATTGTTTGTGAACACGTGGTAATTAAAAAAGCTGACTCATCATCAAAAAATATATACCAGCCTATTTTTCCATACATCTTTGCACGCGGTTTAAGGCTGATCATTATTTAGAGAATGTATTTCCTGAGTCTATTCCAGTCTAGAAGGTACTCTACGATCAGGACGCCCATTCTGATCGGTCATAGAGAAGAACATTAATGGTGTTGAAAAGATCCTTAGGTTCTACAGATTTTGTGATTTATGATTAGATAGAAAAACATCTCTACATCACATTCAAGTGATTAAAGTTTTTTTTTTTTTCTAAGGAGTATACCTAGCCTTAACCGAAGAGCTGATGGTATAACGCGTGTTATCGTGCTGCAATATTCAACAAATAATAAAATTCAATATCTTTCTAAGTGAACAAGTGAGGATACTTGTTTTTTTTAACATAGTATTACGAGTGTTTCCAAATCTCTAAGAAAACGTGGAAAATTAAAAAAAAAGTTTTAATGATGGAAAGTATTTTGAAAAAGAGGACTATAATCAATACCATAACTTTCAGAAGTAAAAATGCGTGGATACTTTCCAATTTGCACAATATTTATATAGATATATTCAAAATCTTGATTTAAACTACATTAGTAACAATTAGCAGCCTTTACTTTTATATTAGCAGCTAGTTATTTAGAAAATACACACATAAGCCATCTACATAAGGCAATGCGATGAACACAACGATTAAATTTATTAAATTTGTAGATTTGTTAAGCGCTGTTGAAGAACAGACACAATGTTTTTGGTGTTTGAATGTTGCACATCCTTATATATAAAAATTTATAGATTATTTTAAAACTACAATTTAAACAACTCAATTAAAAGTAGAAAAGTATGTTGCTTGGAATTTTGTAAATGCCCTGCAACACGAAAACAAAAATTTGTTTTTGAAACAACAACTCAGATATAAATCACGTAATCTCTTTCAAAAATATCGAACTAATGTTTCAAATGCCTCAATATAACTCATGAAACTGTAATGCACATGCGTAAATAAAAACGACTTTAATGACCGCGAAAATCTGCATAAAATTTTGTATGAAGCTGAGACGTTCGTCCTTAGAAAGTGTTTTGATAATTCAGAAGGTTTTGTAGACGACCACAAAATTTTGCAGGATTTGAAGAGTTGGGAAAAAATTTGAAAGGATCTGAGGCTACGTACAATATTTCTTGCATCTTGTACTCTTTTTACAAAATATATAGATTCTTGTTATAGCAATTATAATGTATTGTATTATATGGCTTTTGAGATATTATGTATCTATAACAAAATGTGTGTAACTTTCAATTAGAAAATTAAAGCTTCATGCTTTTATTAAATTTAAGTATCAAAAATAAATACAAAGCAATGATGAGATTATGACAAGTAGCCTTTAGAATTATATAAATGAAACACGCCTAAGACTATAAAACGTTAAGGAAAATTATGCTTCTTGTTATCTCGCTTCCAATTTTTAAAATACCGGAGGTAATACTCAGATGTAGCCTTTTTTTAGCGCGATTCTTTCCGTAGCACTTACAATGTCTGAAATTCAAAGCAAAAATATCAAAATTATGATATAGGTTTGACTCTTCAGTTCTAGATGATTTGAGTAGGCCAAAGATCTGCTTCTTGTATGTGCTTTACAAGTTGCTAGGTGAACAAAAATTAAAACATGAAAACTTTTGAAAACTTTATTAGTACATGTGGCACCTGATCTGACACTTGCAAAAGTTCTTTCAGTTATTTTGCCTGAAGACGCACATGGTGGCTACTTGGAACATACAAAAAGGATTTTCAGATTAATTTCAAAAAAACCTTTGTTTTCTAAATATTTTATGAACGTTGCTAAAGTATGTTGCAAAGGATGGAAATCATTTTGAAGGCCAAGTAAGTAATTTGTTTGTATTTTCAGTTTTTTAAAACAGACAGATATGTTATCATATTTTCTATTTGTAATAGCATTAGGTGTTATGCAAAGAAAATCTCTATCAGCAAAGTGACAAGAAAAGGATAAAAACCGTAGTAAAAATATAATAATAAAGCTAGTAAAAGGAATAGAATAGTTTGGACGACATTAACATTTAATAATTTTGTGCACATCATATTTACTTACTAAATAATACGTAAATAGAAGTCGGAACTATCTGAATGCCTCACGATATCTCAAAAAACGATATTTGTTTGTATTATCCCCTCTAAAGAAAAAAATATTTACATCACGTTTATATAACAAGAGAAAAATTAATAGTCATAAAAAAGGTCACATCAATCCTTAATTGCAATAAAACTAAAGCAGGCGCCTGCACTATAAACCAAATCCCCAGAAATAATAGTACGAAAGATACAGTATTTTGCAGCTCTTAGAGATTTTTATGACATAAATTATTGGAAGACAAATATTTTACGAATTGTAAAAGGTCTATAAGAACTAAGTAACTTAAATGCATGTTTTGTAGATGCAAAGTTGTAGCTTCAATTCCACACCTAAATACTTTTTTTATTTAATAGTTATTAATGACTAATAAGCATATATAAAATAATTTATATTTTTAAGTTAAAATAATACGTACGTTGTAAAGCAATTGACTCAGAAATGTAGCTTTGGCTAACTAGCAACGTAGATAGGCCTCGTCACTTTTGTGGGAAATGAGGATAAGGGTATAAAAGCCTCTGACCGAAAATAACCAATCTCTTTCACTCACTACTAGTCGTCGCTATTGAAGATCTCCGGCTAACTTCAGCCATTTTGGATTGTAAATAATAACAGTATTTTAATCCTAATCTTGAAGTTTAAACTTGAGTTTTAGAAAAACTAGAACAATATACAACAAATAAGTATCACAAGATTTTCAAAATTTACCGTTTTGTGTATATCTATATCACTAAAAATCCAATAAAAAAACCTTAACTTAAGATTTCTGTGGCGGCATTTTGATGACCAACCAACATATGTAGCAATTTACTGTCGACCGCAGCATGCTAACAAACAAGAACCCTCTGCGGGCTCTCTTAGTACATTCGGAAATCGTTTCATTGCTGGTGACGACTATAACGCTAAACACATACAATGAAACGTTAGATAACTAAGACGTGTGAAAACTATAAATTCATAATTTGTATGATGTGTACTTCTAAAGTTAAATTGCTTCAAAATTTAAACATTATATGCTGCAATCTTTCCACTAAAGAATTTGTACTATTAAACCTAGAATAATCTACAAACTTCTAAAATTGAAAACTTAGAAACTAGTAATCAAGACGTGGAAAAAATAGTCTAAGATGTGATTCTAAAGAGACAAGATAATTCAAAGCACTCAATCTTAAGAAATCAAAAAAGCTTTATTGAATAGCAGTCAAACTTAAAATTGAAATCAGTAATTCTATAAACGTTTTCAAACAAGAAGAAGTTTCTAACGGCATTATTTTAAATAAGCCTACCGAGCAAATCTTTATAGATCAAAGAAACAAGATCTAGCATTCGGGACAACAAGTTACAAGCCACAATTTCATCAAAAAAAGTTTAAATAGTTGCTCAAAAAAGTAATAAATATCCGACAAGATTATTTAATATGGTACTTAGACTAAGATATTTCCTTAACTAGTAAAAGTTTCCTACTGTAATACTCATTATAAAACCTGGGAAACTACCAAACCTGTTATAGACCAATAAGTCGGCTCTTATTCCTTTTAAGAAGATTTGAAAAACTATTACTATCAAAAGTCAGACCAACAATTTTGTAAAATAATTTACTTCTATACCATCAGTTTGGTTTTTGGAAACAACACTATGATTGAGAAGAAATCAGTAAATAAAATAACTATGGAGTTATAATCTAAAAGATGCTGTTCTGCATTGTCTCTCAATATTGGCTAGGCCTATGATAAGGTCTGGTACGAAAGTGTACTGCTTAAAATAAAAAATGTTTCATCATCAGATCTTTGCCAAGGACCACTGGTGGTGGATCTTCCTGCAATTAGTCTACCTTGATGATATAACTATCCTATCATCTCATGAAGACCCCATTGTAGCATCTCACCATTTGCAAATTCATTTCAGTAAAGTGCAAAACTTGCTAAGCAAAGTTTACATATGTAACATTTAAATTGAGGCAAGAAACGTGCCTTCCAGTAGTTCTCAATGATCATCATCGACTTTCATAACAAGATATAGTTAAATACTTGCAGGGTTTTCACCAAGAAACATCAGGTTTGGACCAAACAAAAGCAATTTGAACTTAGATGTTAAAAAATAATGTACTGATAACTAGGAAGGATATCACACTTACCAACATCCAATAAAATTCTTCTTTGCAAAGCAATTTTATGTCCAGTATGAGTATATGGTTTATAGTTATGAGGCTGGATGAACAGCTAACAACAAATTGTGATCACATTCACAATTTCACTAGCCCAATTTTAGTTTTATGAACCGTCAAGGTTTTTTTAAACAGTCAGCGTTTTACGTTTATAACAATCGTTAAATTGAAAGATGTGGGGTCTCAGTAAATGAATTTGTGCGGCAAGGTGCACATGAAGAGTTTGGTATAAGTAAATTCCAAAAATATGAAAAGATAATTAATAATATTTTAACCTTGTATTATTACAGAAACTGTAATTACCTACATGTGGAACAAATTATAGTCACTAAATATCAGTCTAACAAAAATTGTCATATTAGAAAACTACAAAATCCCCTTTAATGAAGCTTCTTAAATCGTAAATTCTACACCAGAATTAATACGAAAATGCAAAAAATTTAAATGTTTACATAATCTGATAGAGAAATCTAGAAAAACCAAGCAGAATGTCAGGAATCCGCAGATCTAGCCAAATTGAAAGAACGCGTAGCAGCAACCGCTTAATTTGAGCTACTTGGAATGTACATCGGCGAGCAGCCTCCTATTTGCGGCCGGCGCATCCGACATAAAATCCCAATAAAAGCTATTTAATGAATGTAGGCTGGCGGCTTCCAAAAAAGCAACCGTGACATCATTGCTGAACATCAAATCGGCAATTATGTCAAAACGAATTAGTTAACATACGAAATGATTTTGAGCTACCGTTTTTGATCTCGGAACACCCACAGGCGGTTTTAATTGGGTTTTTTAGGAGTCTTGTGGGGTTCACTCATTAGGTCAGACCATATGCCAAATTAATTTCGAAATAAATTATCTCCTCCTACTGCAGCCACGAAATGTTACTAGTGAATTAAAGTGGAAAGCCTTGTAAGGTTACTATAACAAAATTTGCTATCTCTGTCTCAATATAAGCCCAAAATACACATCTATGTCTCTGTAGCCATTCATTACGCGCATCACACAATATGTTCACAAACAAATTCACCGCTTCCCCAATAAAAAAAAACTGAAACTGAAGTTACTATACATTTCATTTGACAATTTAAATTTTGTGGTTTAACTTTACAGATCTAGCCCACTAATAAATTTAATCCGGCTTTTAAATTGTAATTTTTAATATTATTGAGTTCAAAACTTTTTAAAAACTGGTCAGTAGTTTCTTAAACTCATGTGGTAGAAATTGTTAGGTCTAAAACCATAATTGTTGAACGAAACATTTCGGGGATTGTTGAAGGGCGGTTAGAAAAGACCAAGCACCACCGAGTGGTTTCAGCTAAATTTCTTTGTTAAGCCAGTACACTTATTTAATATAAAGCTTTGCATTGATAGCACTGTCGTTTTTAAGCATTTCGCAGTAGATCACACCTACCCAATTCAACCAAACGCAGATCACGTTCTTGCGTTGATGAATCTCCGACTTGACTAGAGGTGTTGGATGCTTGTAGGAACATAGGCAGGCTCTGATTTATATTGGCGTATAGATATCATTTTTAATGGCGTTGAAAATGCAGTAGAGAAATCTTTGTGTCCACAAGTAGTTTGATATCGAACAAATAATCAGAGACAGTGAAGTGCAGGGATTTATTTATTTTGTTTAGTGTGTGTGGTATCTGTGCGCTGATGCGAGTGTTGGGCCAATTTCCTAATGGATTAGCACGAATCCTTATGGACGAGCTTGTTTAATCATTTCTCATTGCTGAATAGGTCAGCTTCATCGTGGAGAGTCTATAAAGTCATATTTTCTGCCCTCAAAACTTTAAAACTACTTACAAAATTACTAAAAAAGTTTGTGAAACAAAATACTCTAAACGTGACATAACAAAATAATTATAACAACGTATCACACCATCGTTGAATAATCAGAAAGCAAAAATTAGACTTCTGAAAACTTTAGCAAAATTCGCGCTTTTTATTACATTTCCGTTGGTACTTGGGGCGTTTCAAAATTATTAGCACGATAACTGTTTTCTGCTCACTAATTTCTTATTACAAAGAAGTGAGAATAAAATACATACGGGTATTCTCTATTTTTCGTGGCGGAGTTGCTGAATACGTCAGCGGGGTTACTTCAGTGATTCGCAGTTCTTCTTATTGAAAATTTTCTCATTGGTTAAAGGGGGACAATCATCGACCAGCAAAATCGCCATTTGTTTTGAAATAAATCATCTCTTGGCTTCTTGGGACAAGGGCTTTCCATGAACTGTCATTCTACAAATTGGCCTTTCTTTTCCGACGTCTCGTGCTAGAATTATAATTTATTTACTATAATCAGACACTCAAAAAACGTCTTAAGATCCACGCTGTACAGCTGCGGCAACTGTTGGCATACCTCTGAAGGCATACGCATCTGCTGAGCAATAAGAGTATGGGGATCCACTATGCACAGGTCTTCAAGTCCTCATGGACAATGTTGCGTCTACCAGTATATAAAATGTGATTCGCTTGTTTGCTTCTATCAAATGGTAACGCGAGTTTACGGGACTCTTGCTACTCTAGTCCAATATTCAGCGGAACACAGTTTTGGGACTTAATGTTATGTTTTCATGTACGGCTGCTAACTTCTAATGGATATCCGTCGCTAATCATGATTTTTTCCATGGTGTCTTGCTTTTTCCACAACTACACTTGCAACACCACTCGGATGTGCCCTTCTATGCGTGTCAGCAAAGCCATCTGGTGGCATCTCGTGCCATTATACTTTATCTGCGATAAAACCGAAGTTTCTAGTTATGTCATTTATCAATAAACGCCATAAATAATTTTAGAACTCCTCTTTGTACTGCTTTTTAAGAAGAGTCGTGTTCTATTATTTTTCAGGTCATAGAATGCTACCAGTAATCAGTGGCGTGTACTTCTTGCAATATTATGCTTCTGTTACAACTGAATTATCAGATTAATATTAGTTTTAGTGTAATTATAGTCGGTTACAATCTTTAGTTTCTTGTTATCTCTGATTTCGACGTTAATTATGTTATTATGCTGCATAGGCATTAATATCAACGACTTTTTTATTGATCTATTTCTTATCTTTTTTTAAATTTATGTTAAATCAGGTTTTATATTGTACCAAGATACATCCATTTTAGTAATAAGTTATTAAACTAACTGCCCCCAGTGATATTACAAGTAATACTATGTTCTTCTTTAAACTTGTAAAAATGTTAAACCACGTAATTTATATGCAAACATTAATTTTCCTTTTGTAATTAGACTTGAATTTGTCTAATCAGTGATGATTCTTATCGGTTTTATTTACTTATAACTATAACGGTTAACTCCTGGAAATCAAGCCTTCCTGGGAGGGTTCCGGACAACCACAGCGGCGGAGTTCCACGTTGACATCCAAATATTCCTATGTGGATTATAGAAGAATATAGTAATCTGCTAAACACGTTAACACGGAACCGCAAAGTTTCTAACGCGTTAAAGGTTTTAAAAAAGAATTGAAAAAAAAACAAGGAAGAGTGTTCGGAAAGTCAAAAAGAGAACTTAGAAGAGTTACAGATAGAAGTCATATAAAAATAATTTGCAACCAAAAGAAAAGGTCTGCGAGTTGCAAAGAATTACCGTGTTTGACAATCCATGGATACAATAGAAGCTACAGTGAGAATAAGAACTTGATTCGAAATTGGGAATAATAATAGAATAGAAGCACCGAAGAGCAAAACTATAATAAGAAGACATCAGCACACTAAACCTAGTAATGAATGTTTATTGGGCACAATGGATTTCTTCTGGTAAGAAGATGATCTTCGGGAGATAACCTAAAAGAACGTCGTTGGTGTTGAATTTAGGTTGCAGTTATTAGTACTAAAGAGCCAAATATTGAAAGTCTTACGTCACCCGGATTAGAATACTTAGGAATTAAGAAGATATTCCAAAAGGTTTGAAAGCTGCTCTGCTTCCAAGGGCGGACGATGAAAACAAAGATACTATCGTTACAGAATGGCATTAAGGAGAGAACGGTGTAACGGTTGACCCCCGATAGTTGAGTTTGTCTGGAAGAACTGCTGGCAGTTGCGGCAGCGGAGCAATACCTAAACGCCTAGAGAATTTTAGACGCGTGGCAAAAAAGATTCTAGTAATCTACTTGGTGAACCGACACGGAGTCGCAGAACTATGTCTGTATAATGGTTGGGTGAAATTAAATAATCGAATCTATAAATACAGTTTGTTGTACAGCATTAGTGTTGACTTCAAATTGGCGTACATTAATTTTATTTCCGGCCGAAGTTATAACATTATATGAACCAGAACAAATTTACATATTTGATACATTCCTTCTTCCGTACAATTTCTCTACATTTTCTAAGCTAAAACTCCACCAATTTCATTGGTTTCCATTATGGTATAATGGAGTTTACCTTCTTCTGGAACGTTTTATGTTATTCCGAAATATTTTGTTTTCTGTCTTATTGTTCGACACTATATAATATTTAAATTCATTTGGGCCTTCATCTACTGAACATTCTTCTCTATCGGATGACGAATCTAGTCATTCTTTTTAAACGTTGGGCTCCTTAGTACTATGGATAACTTATTTAATAATTACACTGGTAAACACTGTTTATGTCACATGAACTTAGTAACGATTTTTGTTTATGTTGGCACACCTGCATTAAAAAAAAAGTTTCGTTCCAGTCACGTTTGTGACAGTTACATATTAATTTCTAACCTCAATACACGTTTTTGTTTGAATAACCTCATTTCGTCAATTGTATAACTACTGTATTTAACTAACTTACATTTTATTTATGTTAGTTATATCGTAAATATGCCACTAAAGTGTTTTAACAACCCCGACAGTTTTTGTTATGTGTGTGTGGAGAATTAACTTTTACATCTCAGCATCGAAATTTCACGCTATTAATTGAACAGTGTTATTTAGATTATTTTGGATTTCCTGTGTCGCATCAAGATAAATCCTGGGCTCCACATATATGTTGTGTAACGTGTATGAGACTTTTATTAGGTTGGGCTAAACAAGAACCTAGACATTTGCCATTTGCTATACCAATGATTTGGACAAAACCAAAAGATCATTTAAATGATTGTTATTTTTGTTTAACTCAAACAAAAGGCATTACAGCCAAGTCTAAACACATTATCCAGTATCCAAACTTATCGTCGGCCGTCAGACCCATCCCACACAGTGCAGAACTGCCTGTTCCAAAGCCTCCAAATCAACCAGAAAGTCAGGATTCTGGTTCTAGTGCGGAATTTGTTCTCAGTCAGCATAAAAGTGACTCAAGTTATAAACCGTCAACCTCAAGGGAGTCTCATTTATTGACACAAAGTGATTTAAATGATTTAGTAGGTGATTTGAATCTATCTAAAAAAACAGGCTGAACTTTTGGGGTCTAGATTAAATGACTGGAATTTACTTTCTTTTGATACAAAGACTTAATAAATGAACTTCTAATGTTATATAAAGCTTTGGAGTGTAATATGTCCTTAAAAATACATATGCTGGACTCTCATCTGGATTTCTTTCCTGCAAATTTGGGTGCTATGAGTGATGAAGAAGGTGAGAGGTTTCATCAGGACATTTCGTTAATGGAGAAGCGCTACCAAGGGAAATGGAGTCCAGGTATGTTACCAGATTATTGTTGGAAACTTAAAAGAGGCCTACCAGAAGCTTAATATTCACGAAAATGATAATTATTTATTGTAAATTTAACAATAATTTCTTTAAGTGTAGCTAATTTTTCTACTTTTTACAAAAATATATGTTTCTACATCACAAGGATTCCTGATGTGCCAATTTTTTCCTTAATATATTATTGCTTGATGACCCTAGTATATTCAAAATTTGATATGAGTTTTCGTGTGACAAAAAAAATTTAAAGTTTGTTAACCAGTGTTATGTGTAAGCTTATAATGAAACAAATTATATTTATTTTTGTAAATATTGTGAATAAAGAACATTTTCAGAACAAAATGTGTAATTGCGACAGGCCTGTACCTATAATTTCCTGTGTTATTAAAAACAAAAGCCTTAGATAAATTGTCTAATCGAGGAAACAGACAAGAAGCCCGCAAAAGAACTATTAAATTTAAATTTAAATAATTCCAAACTATACACATCGCCGAATTCGCCTAAACTTGCCAAAAGTATGTTAAAGTAATGATTATGACAATCAAAAGACATTCACAAGTTTACATTATTACATGGCAAAGTATGACTATGGAACTATTACTTATAAAAAAAGCATATGAAAAAAAACATTTGTGAGCAAACAAAACTTTAGATAGGGACTAAAGCAACGTCATATTTAGAGACATTCGACTTCAAAGCAATGCTGGTTACATTATACATGGCAAAACTAATTTACTCTATGAAAACAGTTACTTATAGTATTGAAACTATAAAGCAAAAGACAATTAAAATGCTGCGATCTGTCTAAAATGGTATACAGTAGATAATAAAGTGCAGTTGTCACAAAAAATAATAACTCTAAATAATGCAACTGACCGACTGTAGTCGACTTGAAAAGAAAAAAATAGAAATAGTTGATCAGATTTGTTATGAGAAGCTTCTGACGCCAGTTTAATAAAAAAAATTCGGATCCACATCAGGTACAAACGAAACCCATAGTAACTATCAAAAAAATTACTTAAATAGATTACGGAAATGTGGCGCTCTCTTATTACTTCTTAAGCTTCAATTTTCATCACTGGTACGCAGAATCATCAAGTGTTGCACGCCACAGCTCATTTAATTAGAAACTTGTTTTTCTTTTTGAAGCATTGAAATTAGAAATAGTTTTTATTTAATTGCATCTTTATCTTTTTCTATTTACTATTATCACTTTCCACTGCCCTTAGATCATCTCGAATTATACCAATTACTTTTACGTGGCCAACTCTCGTTCCTCTCGGTCTATCCCTTTCAGGTTTTCTTGTACATTCTACGCAATTATTGTGTTTCCTCGTTCTTTCATGTAAGGTAAACACAATTTATTTTTTACTTTATATCAAAAGAAATCCACAACCCCAACCATTGAATATGACTCCTACCAAGATCAAAAGTTGTGACAAAAATTAGGATAAAATTAATAAACAGTAATTTAGTAACATTCTTCAGTGGCTTATCATGCAGAGTCGGAGAATTAGGATGTTTTTCCATATAGTTGTTCCTATTTTTTACTGTTTTTCTTTATTGCGCTTTACAAGTTTTTGTTGATTAGGTTTGTAATATAGACCCAATTCAATTCAATAATATATTATGGCAAGTATCTGTGTATTGTTCTAATAGATAACACCAAATCATATTTTACTTCTTTAAAACTTTTTTCAGTCATATGTTAAAGTAAATGTTTTTTTTTCTTCAAATATTTTTTTGGTTTGATTGTTATTGTTATAAACAATTGAAGTGTTGGTATTCTAGTATTAACTATAACAACGTTTAACTTTAAGTTTTGATTCTCATTATTTAGGATATACATATGATCTACCCCAAAATATCGTACCGATGTTAATATAATGAAAAGTCTGCATGGCTACTTTGTTACCTCACAGCCTGTGCATGGGCAAATGAGAATGATGCATGTAGTGCGTGATCGTCGTATTTGCTATGACTGAGGGAGTAGTGCAGCAAATTTGATGCAAAGCTGGAACGTTCGTCCACAGAAAGCAGTTCTTCAAAGTGTTCTAAGTTTTGGCAAACTAGCAACAAGCAGAAGATCGGAAACTCTTGGACGTTCACTGAATACAAACAGTAAGAATCGGCGATGACGCAAGATCTTGCATAAAACGTATCACAGAGAATTCCTATCTCGAATTTTGTGTTCTACTTGTTAATGCCTTACTTTTGTCATTACCATTAAACCGGATTTTTTCAAAAAGGTCCTAACTGAACATGAAACATGAATATATTAGCTGGTTTAAATATGACCGGAACTGATTTGTGTGTAAACAAGACGCTCTGTGCAGCAGGTGTGCGACATTAAGAGAGTGGAGCCACAACCTCCACCCTCCTTCCTGCTCGGATTAGAACCTGTTCAGTTAGGAGTTAGTAACGTGGAACAACACGCATTATGATCATGTTCCTCGTTGGAGAAAGCGTCCCATTTGCTAAAATTTACCACAGACTTACACAACAGTATGGGGAAGAGCGTTTCTTACGGACTCGTGCGTGTGAGTGGTGTAAGCGCTTCAGAGAGGGCAGAATGAACCCCATACTCGTCGGCCACGAATATCCGTCACCAAACCAAACACTAATCCTGCAGGCACGCTTATTCGGAATTCGGAATTTGCAGCAATGCTGTCTATCAGTGTTGATAGTATAGAAGACATAACGAAAAACCACCTGCACTATTTCAAGCTGAATACACAATGAATACCACGCACTTTAACAGACATGAACAAAATTGTGTGCATGCAAGCTGCCAGTCGTCTCCTACAGCAGTTTGAAGAAGAAGGTGGTGCATTGTTGAAGTCTATAGTGACCAACGATAAAACTTAGGTGCACTACTTTATTTCCAAGTGCCGCAGTCGTCACGAGAGTGGAGGCATTCTAGTTCTATCAACCCAAAACGAACGCAGAGGAGCCGTTTGTCAGGAAGAGTGATGGCAATGTACTTCAAAGACTGACAGGAAATTATCCATGTAGACTTTTTGACGGATGCTGGAACACTCGACGTGAAGGAAAAGATCCGATCCAAGCGGAAGACAGGTAAAAAGCTGGTAGCCTTCATTCAAGCAAATGCACGCCCCCATACGGTTCCAACTTAGACACAAGTTATTTCAACCTGTTTGAAAGCCTCAAATCAGACTTGTAAGGCATGTGGTTTGCGGACAACGAAGCCGTCATCCAGACTGTTCGGGAGTGTATACGCCGCAACCTAAAAAATGTGTTGACTCCGGAAGGGAGTACGTTAAAGACTGAGATGTGCAAGTACCTAAGTGTTTGGCAATTTAGTTGTTTTTTTTTGTAAATACATCAGAGAGTTGAAGTTCTTAAAAGCAACCGCCACTATCCCGGTTTGCGTTATTTCGGGGTTTTCTTTACATATGCCTTTGGATCTCATCTTGCATTTATATTACTTTTTGATTTTTGTTTCTCTGTCTGTGTGTGAGGAACCATTTTTGCAATAAGTTTTCATTTCCCTAAATTGTCGCGTAAAATTTAGTGTCACGCCCCTATTCGATTTCAGATCTTCTAATATCATATGTCCAGTCATATGTCTTCTTACAGTAACTGTTTCACTCGTTGCTCATTTGCAGTAGTTGACTCTGAGACCGTCTTACATTGAGTATCTCTAGTCTCTCAAAACTTTTTATCTTATTCAGACACGGCTTTTTGATAATGCTTCAGATCATATGCTTTTTGTATCATATTCCATGTTTCACGGGGGTCTTCCTTAGCTGAACCCAGAACTGAATGGGAATACGCCTTCATTACGTCACTCGTAACTTCCAACTATATGCGGTAACAAGCCAACAAGTGGATTACTAAGAATAACCTCACCATCTAATGAATTTATATGAAAACACTTCCAAGACCCTATTTATTCAGGTGACTTACTAAAACCCATTTTTTGTGTTAGAGTATCACAAGCAAAGAATGAAAATATCATGTCTGGAATTTCTCTGGCAAAAGTTGTACACGTATCTTTATAAAGTCTGGCATGCGTTTCTATCTGTGCGTTTTAACTTCAATAATAATAGTTTATTAAATTTTAACAAAGATGTAGAACAAAAAAGCTTAAGGTTTTAATCAAGATGCTATTACAAAAATAGCAACTAAATTTTATCACTTTTATTTATTTATAAGCTATCAACATAATCAATAACTAGTCTGCTGTTTTTTTGCAAAAATTGTTAAGTAAAATGTAGCCATAGTAATAATAGTGGTATAAGTTAACAAGTCAGGATTGAGAAGCTCCAAACATTGTGAAACATCCACGTCACCTCTAATTACAGTTTCCAGCTATAACAGCACATTGTTGCGGATTTGGAAGAGTATAAAAAAGTCAATTTAGCTAAATACGGCCTGAACAAGTTAACATATTAGACGTGGCTGTCATTCAAGCCATTAATTGATTATTCAAATTAATCAGAATTGAATTTTAATTGGGTAACTTTACATTGGAAATTGTTATTTTACAATTAGTTGATTATGCAAAGCAACTTAAAAAAGATAAACGCTGGTTTGTTTTTCATTATGAAACTTCTAAGTATTTGTTGACAACCTTATGTGAAGTAAATTATATTGACAGGCATATTACTGACAAAGTGAATGTAACGTGATAATACCACGGTAAAATAGTTTTTTATTATATTCACCTTCCTTGCGAGGCAAGCGCCTGAAGTTTCTAGTTTTACTGTGTTTCAGTAATAATATACACAAAATAGTGGTAGTGTTAGATAGCGCCGTCTTTGATTAAACATTCGTAAACACTGAAGCAGTTTATGTGTCTCAGTCATGCAGCAACGGTCACTTGAGTTGGTAATGTCACGTCATTTTGCACAATGTTGAAAATCGAATACCGAGCCTAAGTTCTTAATCTTATATTATGGAGGATAAAGCTATGATCCCCTAGTAAAAGAGACTACAGACTGAACGGAAGACGGCTAAGGAAAGCAAATAAACAGAGAGTATTACGTCAGCTCACTACATAAACGGAGCGACGTTACCACGCTAAATTGAATCGTCCCCTTTTTGCAAGATAACCCCTTCTTTAAGATCAAAATAAATCAGATTTCTGCAAAATACTGTAGCTGTGGGAAACTTTAACACCCACTTTATTAGTCTCCAGCGACTACTATCTATTTTCCAAAGTAAAGAAAAACCTTTTAAAGTAAAAAATGTAAGAGCCACAAAACGACTTTTTAGGCCATTTTACTGATAATAGTTCAGAGTATTTTCTTCAGGAGTATTGAGATGTAACAGATGTTGAAATACATAGACTATATTTAAACATAATCCTATTATTTTATTCCTATCGCCCTTGAATTATTAGTCAGGCCGGAAACTTTCGACGCTTATCTTGTATATATAGAGATCCATCTCTTCTGGAAAAGTTTCCAGAATTTCAGAGAAATCAAAACTAATGTGATTTAAGTTGCATTTTGTTATTGCCCTCCAACTGAACATCATTTCAACTTTTCTACTCCTTCCCGTAAGTAACTTTCTTCAAAATCGTCAAAATAATCATTTAGAGCCTCGATAATTTTTTCATTTAACGAAAATCTCTGTTCTTACAGGGATGTTTTGAGTTTTTGAAGTAAGTGGGAGTTTACAGGGGCTAGATCGGATAGACTCAAAATGATTTCAAAACTTAAAT
This sequence comes from Sinelater perroti, assembly GCA_036346155.1. Classification (NCBI taxonomy): domain Eukaryota; kingdom Metazoa; phylum Arthropoda; class Insecta; order Coleoptera; family Elateridae; genus Sinelater; species Sinelater perroti. Next base: position 15,462,291 of record JARFIY010000254.1, on the reverse strand, counting down.
TGTCACTTACTCGGATCAGTGAATTGTTGCAGTAAAATAACAGTTTTTCTTGATTATTCTGGCGCTGCTTTTTATATTTAAGCTGCAGATTTACAATCTACTCTACAAAAATCGAGTATTAAGTAAATGTCATATCCTTTTTTGGCGATGAAGTCTCTTACAAACAGAGAATGTTGCTTGAGCTAGCTGGAGCTTAGGTTGGATTAGAAGTAGCTTGTCATGTAGCATTTTGTATAGTTGTGATCAGATATTGTGTTGCTTTGTAAAATTCTTGAGCATTGTTTATTCTAATGGCAAGATTAACTTTGGTTTGTAGGTGTATTCTAAAGCAATTCCTGTGAGTATATCTGGTGCACAATTTTAAAGGGGGGTTTCTTTTTGATTACTCTTGAGCTGATAGTTTTAATGACTGCTATATGATCAAAGGATAGGTTTAAGTTTGATTCAGCTTGGTAATAAGTATTCGCTAAGTGACTAAAGTAAGTTTCTATTTTTTTGTTATTTTCATTACGCAACTATCTTAGATAAGTTGGGTTAGAATAATATGATAGAGATTGCAAATAGCTACTCTTTTTTCCTCGCGTCGGTACCTGATATCTATTTAAAGCAATTGTTTGACTAGACTGTTGTATGTTGGACTTTTCTCAATCGTTTATCATTCTTGTTTGCTGTTTATCAGGCCTTCTTAACTGTCTTTATCGCTCAAGGGATGTTTGTCAATATTTGTTGCTTTAGGTATTTGTTTGTTTGTAATGACTTGCTCTACCTGGGAGTATAGGGTTGCGCAGAGATTAATTCGATAAAAGAAAGGTGTTAATGTTTGATTTTGAGTTGCAATTGAGAATTATAAGGTTGTTTGATTGCTGAATTGGTTTTGTTATTGTACGTATGGAAGATTTTGGATATTAGGAAAGTTGTATGTATATTCGTAGCTTTCTCGAGATATTTGTGTATTTACCACTGATGTTCAGGGGCGGGTCGGCTACGACTGTAGCTGTTCCAATTAGGAACATGGATTAGAGTATTTACACGAATTAAAATATTTAATTGCACGTACGGCTTTATAAATGTGTAGTGTAGGTAATTCTTAATTTGATATCGTCCGAGATTGTCAGCCTTGGGTTCACTTATCTGCGTATGGCACTCGGAACTTTCAAAGATGGTGGAGCACAGAGAGTGCGTTTATTTTTCGAAAGTCAGATGGCCACTGCGCTTTTTTTGAATTGCTACTTTTAGCTTGCTCAAAGTGCTGTAAAATTTAAATAACATTTCTATGGCTTCCTAAAATACTAATGGTAACACGTTTTTAAGCTTCGCTTTTTTAAATCAGTTTATCGTATCAAATCCACTGCTTTGATCTAATTTTAGTTTCCGGTGTATGACAGTGAATGCAGATACTTTCTGTAGTCAACATTGTCTCTTGAAATTCGTACGAACCTTCTTCCAAACAATCTGTTGAAATTTGTGGTTGAACACATTTCCGTTCCGAATTGAACACCCTTCTTGCGAAAAGTTCTATTATGCTCAATTCATTATACAAAACTACTTATTCCACAGCGTCTTCATTTGCGTTTCTTTATTCGGCGCTTTCCAAAAACATGCTGTGGACTTTATCTACAATTTTTAAAATTGTTGCCGTTTTCGGACATCCTACAATAGATTTCAACACGTATGTGCATGCAGTTGCATTTGAAACCTGATACACATTGTGGGAAATAAAGGTAATGATGTTCCAAGAAAGACATCTAATCTAGATTTACATAATATAATTTGATGACACCTAAATTTCTTTTTTATCCATGATTTTTTATTGGAATGCTGTTCGAGAACAATCTGATAGATTGACTTTACACCAACCATCAATTTATATTTGGAGATTGAAAGTTGCTAACCCGGCCTTACTGCCTACTTATGTCAGTTTTGTTGCCTACATTTTCTCGTGGTAATAGGAAATGTTTGTCAAAGGTATTTCGTATGGGAACATGTGAAGTCAATTGTTTATGACAAGATGAAACCAGGAACATGAGATAAATTGATTGATCGAATTAACGCAGCGTTCGATGAAGTAAGAAATAACATAGAAAACATTAACTGACAAAGACAAAGACGTATTGAGCTAGCTATGCGCTGCTGAAGGTGGTGGGCTTGTGTAACTATTTCCTTTGATAATTGTTTATCTTTAATGAATGCTATTCTAGTGCATTTAACCATTTAAATATTTGAAATTACAACCACACGTTTCATAGACTTTCAATACATCTCTAATGTAGTAAGCGAAATATGTAGAATAACGAAAGTTAATAGGAATAGTAACAAGAGAGAAACGGCATGGTGGAGCGAAGACATAGATATTTAAAACGATAAATGGAGAAAATAACTAAACTTATCAAGGGTACAAAAGACAAAGAAAAAAGTCAATAAAACAGTGTTGGGAGCTAAAGAGGTGGCGTGGAGAGAGTTCGGTAAGAAAATGGAATCCAAAAACTATTTTACAAGATACTAAAAAATTTAGGATCAGAGAATAGAAAAGAAGTGAAAAGTAAAGTAGAGAAATAATTTTAATAAATAAAAATAATGTCTGCAATAGATGGAGAACGTACTTTAAGGTTCTACTTAGCAGCCAGATTAATAAGGGAGATTAAGATGTGGACTACGATGTAGAAGAAGAAGAGCAACAAAGAGAATACATTATAATTCAAGATGTTGAAGAGTTATAAAAAGATTCAAAAAAGCAAAAACTGCAGGGTACAATAATGTAGCAAGAGAAATAGTTAAAAATGTGGGTGAGAAGGGAATCTAGACATTAACAAGATATGGGAAGAAGGAAATTACTGCAAGACTAGAAATCTTACTCAGCATAACTTCAACGATATATGTATAAGAATTATATTTTACGATTAATTAGATAACAGAAAAACTATTTTTCTTCTTCTTCTTCTTTTAAATAAGCTATTAGCCTGTTTCTAAGCGCACGGTCGTGCTGTACTTTAAGCCATATTGGACGTGCCCCAGGCAGGTGGCTAGCCTAACTCGTTAATTTAGAAGGAGAATATATTTACGATCGCTAAAGGTATTTATAAGCGTCCGGAGAACATTTGATGTTTGCCAAAATTATTGACCTGGGAGGACTGCCACGCGCTAGTGTGGCAGATTGAGGTCTTTAGCTCGCAGCTATCGTGCTCTCAGGAAAAATGAGGAACAGAAATATATCATTATATCAAGCTTTCCATAATTTAGAGAAAGTGTTTGATAAAGTTGTCGAGAAGACTCTTAGAAAAAGAAAGATAGAAGCAAATTTAATTAGGACAATAATGAGTAAGTTTATAAATAACAGAAATTTTGTGAGACAGGTAACCTACAATCACTTCACTTTCTAGCGAACGAAGGTAGGTATACGACAAGGAGGAGTACTAAGTCTAATATTGTTTAATCTGGTTATGGGCGATGTAATAAAAGAAACGGAAAGCAAATAATTAAAAATACTTGTTGGCTACAGAAACTTCAAATCAGTTTGGATAAGTGGGTATGCATTTGCCGACGACCTCGTTTTATTTGCGAGGAACAAAATGGATCTGAAAAAAAGCTTAGAACTTTGTAACGAAAAACTAGTGAAAAAGAAATTAAAGTAAAATGGGCAAAAACAAAAATAATATTTATTGGAAAAGCGGGGATAGCAGTTAATATAGTGATAAATGGAAGGAAACTAGAACAAGTTGAGTTTTTCAAATATTTAGGGGTACATCTAGACAACAAGGAAAATCATGAAATTGAAATAAATGCCAGAATTCAATGTACCTACAAGGTATACCACAGCCTAAAAAATAACGGGAAGAGAGAAGTCTCAATAAAAACAAAAACGAACATGTATAAATCTGTATTTGTATCCATACTAAACTTTGGATGTGAGAGATGGATCCTAAACAAATTCAAGAGTAATATTTAAAGTATGGAAATGTAATATCCAAGAAAAGTGTTAGGGGTTCCTAAAAGAGACCGGAGTAGAAATGACAACATCTGAAAGCAACTGAAAGTAAAGCCGGTAATAAAATGGTTAGAACACTGTCCACTGAGGTGGTGCGGACATCTTAGGCAAATAAACCGTAACTGACCTGTTAAAAGAGTGTGAGAAACTAAAAGTGAAGAAAGAAAGAGCAAACAAAGGCTAAAAACCACAATAATAAATAAAAAATAAATACCAAAGGACTTACAAAGCCCCAAGCATCAACTGTGAAGTAGAATAAGAAGGCATAAAAAAATTCATCTAAGAAAAGCGATACAATGTGTGTAATTTGATATGTGTAGTGTATAGTGTATAAAAAGAATGCTGTGAACTAGTACAATACAAAAAATTTTTGTACGGTTAAGTGAAATATGTAAATAATTATAAATGTAACGCCTACATCTTCGGATAAAAAGATTCTGATTATACAATACGTTCAAAAAGTCACTTTTTTATGTGCTAATAATTTTTTTTAATTTTTTGACAGTGTTTTGATACCTGTTCTGCAATTATGCGAGTGAAAATTCTGGCCTTTTCGAACGTCTGCCTATAATGGCGTGCAAATCACTATACTCGGTGAAAATCACCATTTTATTGACTTTTGAAGAACTCGTATTTCGTATCAATTTCACCGTTTTTGCATTTTTTCTTTCGAAATAATAAGTCGTGTCAGATATGGGTAAGCAGTCTGGCTCCGCAATGTATCCCCAGACATCCAGAAAGAGATTGCCAATGGCCGTGCTCAAGGTCGAACTCTACATGAGTTTACAGCACAGGGCAACTTCCACAAGAGACTCTTTGATAGGAACATCATCGCGGCAACTCGCGTCTTTCGGCAGCCGATATTTCTCGCCAATTGTGTGACTCCTGGATCCGAAACCATCTGTTCTTACTATCAGACATCGGCTGCAGCAAGCTGGACTTAATGGACGTCGTCCTGTTGAGAAGTCGATGATTTTGGAAAAAAACAAGAAGGCGCGTGTAGGGTGAATACGGAACTGGACGAGGAAAGAGTGGCAAAATGTGTTCTGGAGTGACGAAAACAAGTTCGAAATAGACGGGATTCAGTAAATTTATCGTTTCAATACTCGTTTAGATCCCAAAGACCAGACTCTCACTATGAAGTACGGAGGCGAAAGTATCATAGTATGAGGTTGTGCCTCCGGCCCTCAGGTCCCCTCAAGGAAATTTACAAAATTATGCATTTCTATCTGTATGAGGACATCCTTGAGAACACGTTACGTCCATATGTCATGCAGAACATAGGCAGAGGCTTCATTTTCCAATAGGGCAATGATCCCAAACATTGTTCGAAGTATGTCCAAGACTGGTTTGCTTGGGTGACCCTCCTCAACTAACCCAGCCAACCTCCCGACCTAAATATCATCAAAGGCCTCTGAGCAGAGGTGTTTGGTTGACAGAAATGCCAACAGAATGCAAAATTACACTAGAAGAACACATCCCTTTCCTTCAACCATACTCTTCTGGACTCAATGCCTCATAGATGCCAGGCTATTATGTTACTAAGTATTAGACTTTTAGTTGATTCCCGGCGATTTAGAGTTAATCCGGTGTTTTTATTTGATGTTTGTTTCGTTGTATTTTGATATAAATACATCGAAAAAATTGTGGCAAAAATACTAAAGTTCGATATATTTTTAACCGGTACTGTATACTATTACTACTATTTTTAGTGTGCAATGGTCGAAACCAGTTAGTAATGTTGAGAAGTATTGTAACTCAATTATTTGCCCAAAAGCTCAAACAATCCTTGCTCGCTTCTAAGTATTGTAGTATTGGTATAGTTCAAACTTTAGATTTATACCAACGTTACTCCAAGTCAGTCGTTCTACAATGGCTTAACTTTAGCCAAAAAAGGCAAGAATCACAATTCAAGCGTTTTCTAATGGCGCAAACAAAGAAATTCTGCTTGTTTCGCGAAAACATGTGACGCAGCGTGGGCTTCTATTAAATTATGTGAAAAACAACTTTGTCGGAGTGATTTATCAGGCTGGCAGTTCTCGAGTTGCCGCTTTCATCTGCCCATACTTTGTTGCACTCCCCGCTCTTACAGTAGCTTTCAAGCTTTCAGCAATCGCTATCGAACGACCCGATATAATGTATGAAACTGGAACGTCTACTTTGTGATAGAACATAAAATCTCTTTAATAAGCAGCAACCGCTTGCCGCGGTAACGGATTTCCTCGCCTGCCTCGCCGCGTTTAAGCGCAGTTAACAAAACATTTCGAGCAAATCCCGCCGTTAAAGCGTTATAGCCGCTTTAGTGGGTTTTTACTAGAGAGCGTTATTAAGCCCGCATGAAATACGCAACGTTAAAAGCTTATAAAGCGGGGTATAAAAAAGGGAACAATGACTCGCGGACGGCCGGCTTATTTATGAGGATTTAATAAGACATGTTCGATCTGGACTAAATGTAATACTTTATGAACATGTATCGTGCGTCCGGATCAATATTTATACGCGGACGGTGCAATTAATAATCTTCGCATGACCAACTTCGATGGGAGTTATTGATAGCCGAATCTTTTATTTGCGTCCCGCGCGGGAGCGCGCGTGCAGTCGGCCGCGCCGCTTTCCTAATGGGCGCCGTCCGGAAATGGACATGCATCTAGCGGGAAACTGCGCGCGAAATAAATACCCGACATAAATCAGGCGAACAGGTAAAATTAATTAACTATTCCGTAATCCAGACGGCTGATTTATAATCCCGGCGGAAATCCAATATTTCTTGAAAAGCGGCCCACACGGCTCTCGGCGACTGGTTTAAAAGTCACATCTGGAATCGAATTAATTATGCCATGATTCATTTAAATAAACTAATGCTAATAAGAAACGCAAAATAGCAAGCTGCCGGTACGAGTCACTCCGCCCACCCCATAATAGCGAGTCTTGTGCGCAGTTGGAGCGCCCGCCAAAGAAAAATGCCGGCTAAACGCGGGTTCTGCTCGCTGAGCACGGAAAAAGCTCGCATATGTAATGCGGTTAATTGATAATTTATAGTTCTCAATATACTAAGCCAGTTATCTAAATTAGCTGCCGTCTTATTATCCCGACTTCCACTTACCACTGCTGCACTATTAGCGTCCAAGGGCGCGCGTGGCTCTTGCAGCAATTTTGCAATTAGCGCAGTACTCGACATTCCTCAAATTTCCCTCTAAGGGGCGTCATTTTTCATCCACCTTTTTACGAGTGCAAATTCGATGCAATTCAGCCTTTTGCAATGCCAACCAATTTATGTGGCATAAACAGCACCCGTTTATTGCTGTTTGACAATGGGTTTATTGCTAATAACGCTTACCACACTGCAGTCGTGAAGTGACAAGTTATTGCTTTCACATTTAATTATTCTTGCAAGTTTTTTTTGTATTACAAAACCTAAATGTGTGTATAGCTTTAATTTGAAACTTAAATGAACCAATAATACGTTATTATATACGGTAGATGTAACGTGAGAAACGAAAATACTGAAGTCCTCGTGAATAGTTTTAAGACCAAAACACTTGCTGTTTTCAACTGACTGCACAGCGCCGAAGTCTAACTTGTTTACTATCCGTTTATTGTTCTTTAGATTGTTTTAATGAATACAATTCTTAGCATTTTTGTTTCCTTATCCCACTAATATTAAATTAATTTAGTAGTAAAATCCCTCAAAAAATAAATAATACTATTGTTATGATATGTCTTTAGATACTTCATAAACAATTTTTTTAAGAAATGATAACACTTTTCAACAATGATTTTGGTTCTCAAAAGAAAATAGCTAGCCTAGAAGCATTTTCTTGGGTTAAATTCAGAAATGTAATTCGTATCTTGCTATCACGTACAGATCGGTAGATATTTTCAAAAATCCGGTATTGAATATTAGGTGTTTTGTGAGTAGGAACAGGTCCCTCAACCTGTTCATAAGTTGAGACACTGCGCAGTCTAACTGTAGTTTTACCCCACAAAGTTATCAGCAGTTTATTATTTAACAAATGTTAACAGTTAAAAGCAACTACGTAACGCAGAATCATGTAACTCTGCATTACACCACCTAGTTATTAGGGTAGAAGGCACGCTCAACAACAAAGAAATAGTCTTAGCAGCATTCTTGGACATAGAAGGAGCCTTTGATAATACCTCCTCTAACTCAATAGCCAAACAACTTTAAGGCAGGGAACTGACCACGTCTTGAGTAGTTGGATAAACTCCACGTTCAAGAGCCGTCAGCTGCAAGCAAACTTGGGAGAGGAATCTTTCAAGATTCATACCACAAGAGGCTGTCCGCAAGTGGAATCTAGTGGTAAACGAGCTACTAGTATTACTCAATGATGAAGGATTCTATACCCAAGGTTACGCGGATGACCCTGTCATACTGATCAGGGGCAAGAATACAAACATCATTGCAGAGCTCATACAAAGAGCATTAAATATAAGACAAATATAGTGTGAAAGGAAAGACTTCAAGATAAACCCTAAAGAGACCTCATTAATACATTTCACGAGAAAAAGAGAAGTAAGGCAATTTTATAACCTTACAATTTTCGGTGAAAGTATACAGGTGGTTCAGTAAGTCAAATAGCTGGGCATCGCCCTAGATGCATGCTAGATGCTTATCTGGAAAAAGTAACCAGCAAAGCCAAGCTAGCACCTGTTGCGGGCAGACGTAAGTTTGAGAAAACACGAGGACTGAAACTAAAAATGGTAAAGTGGCTATAGGCATAGGCGCAATGAAAGGTGTGGGCATAAACGGATACAGAAAGTGGTTAAAGGAAATACCATCCTAAGCATGACTACTGACCACACCCTACCGGTTTTCTCATTTGAAAAACCTTTCAATGTTAGATGCGATCATGACTGGGCAAAAGGCAATCCATCACAACTCAGAAGTGGATTGGTCTAATATACAGACGGATCCCGCACTGTCCAAAGAACAGGGGCACGTATACATGGCATAAAACTAAAGGTAAACCTTAGCTTACCCTTAGGCAGCTACGCCACAGTGTTTCAAGCTGAAATATTTGCGATAATGCAATGCATAGTAAAGAATACTAGAAGCGGATACACTCAACAACGCATTAGTATCCTAACTGACATCCAAGCTGCCCTTAAAGCGCAGGAGTCACCTCATATCAACTCTAAGCTCGTAAAAGACTGCCTAGCTTATCTGGTCACCTTATCTGAGGACAAGAAAGTCAACCTCATCTGGGTACCAGGCCACTCTAGAGTGGAAGAGAACGAAAGGGCAGACGCACTCGCAAAAAGCGGTGCTAACACTTCCTTTACAGGACCGGAATCGGTTCTAGACATACCCAAATGTAGCATACGATCGGCGGATTCAAGGACAACACTCATCTCGCTGGGATGCCACATAAGGGCAAAGACTAGGGAAAGAACTAATTGGAAAACTTTCCAGTAGGCTAAGTGAAGACGTACTTACCTTAGAACGTACTCAGATAAGGCGGTTAGTAGGACTTATAACAGGACACTGCCACCTGAAAAACCACCTCCATAGAATAGGAGTAAACAGATGTGGCACACTCTGTAGATTATGTGAAGAAGAAGAAGAAACATCCTCACACATAATCTTTGACTGCCCAGCACTATACCGCAACTCTTTAGGGTAAATTTCCGTGGCAATCTACCCAATCACGAGAACCTCATAAAGAACATGCTAAAATTAGTTGAAGGCACAGATCTTCCTTAATTTAGGAAAACGATCACACAAAAGACCTCAAAGTTGAAGTGCAAGAGTGTAATCGTAACTTTCGATTAACCCCTATCAATCAATCAAGTATGTAACAGTCTTGACTCATTGTTGTCTTTTTCTCAGTAATGTGAATTCTGTATTGTGCGTATTTCAGTGATTGTCATTCAGTTGTGTTCATAGTGTACGTTCAAACTGATTTCTATTCTGTGGCGCTTGTAAATAAATCCATAGATGAACATAAACATGTCACGCAAATGTACAAATACCCCAGACAATTTCTGTTACATCAAAGGTCTATTAACTCCCGTATAAAAACAGTTTATCATTATTAATTTGGGTGCAGTGCTTGTGATCAAGACAATAAATGTGCAAATAGGTTGCGCCGATGGCTTAGAGGTTCTCGTTCATCTACCCCTTTTGCTGTACCAATAATTTGGCGGTAACAGCAAGATCGTTTAAAGGATTTTTATTTCTGTGTTGTCAAAATAGTAGGGATTTCTGATAAATCAAGATATCATTTGTTTATCCCAATTTACCTTTTGCTATACGGTTTATTGCACATGGTCGAGGTCTTTCCTTTAAATCATATGTTTTAGAGCATGATGACAAACAAGAAGAAGAAGAGGTACGCTGTGAAAACAAAGATAATGATTTCAATCCCTATAACGTCAATAAACCCTGTATGATTTCTAATACGGATGAATGGCGACTCTTAATAAATTCTTCCAAAGTAAGTCTTACTACACAACGGTAACCAAACTTCAATTCCCCATTCAGTGCATTTGAATAAATCTTATAAAACCATAAAATACCTATTAAATAGCATCAAATAGAAGCATTTCAACTGAACTGCGAGGACCTAGAAATCATTGCTATTGTTTTGGGAATGCAGCCGGGGTATAAGAAATACTGCTGCTGTTTATGTGAATGGGACACTAGGCTAGATTTAAACATCGTATTGAAAGAGGCCACAAGAATGTGTTGCATAGAAATCTTGTTAAATCTTACAATATTTACCTTCTACCCTTGCACATCACGCTCGGACTAATAAAAAACTTTGTCAAGAGTTTCTGTACATAAAAGACGAGTTCCCAAAAGTTAGTGAGGTGAAAATCAAATAGAGTATATTTGTTTGTTTACAAATTCGGGATTTGATAAGAGATATTGAATTTGATGCAGTTTTATAGGGGAAAAAAGATTCCTAAGATTGCTTTGAAAATACCACAAAACATTTATTAGGGAATAGGAAATCCGAAGATTACAGAGATTATGAGGAAAGAATGTTGGTGGCCTACCGTGCGAAGGAGTTCAACCTGTCTTTGAAGCTTCATTTTTGCACTCCCACAAACTTTTTCCCGAAGGTTTAAGGAATATTAATGAGAAACATGGAGAGCAGTTACATAAGGACATTCTGACAATTGAAAAGTGTTACTACGGAAAATGAAACCCAGTCATGTTAGCATATTACTGTTGGTTAGCAGTGAGGAAAACACTAGCAACATCATACAAACGGAAGAAAACCGAGAAGTCTATGCAGTAAGACAAGTATACTGAAATAAGTACTTCCCTTTTTCCGCGATTTACCAGATGCGATAAGTGATAAACTTGCCGATTTATCAAAAACTATATGTGATAGGAAAAAACTCGGGGAATTTCTGGATTCAGCATGAATTTTCCGTTATACTCACGTAGTTTTATCCAGGAACCAGAAAAAATGTACAAAATTGTGGAACTGTGTAATTTATAACAGAATCATAATTATTGCCTAAAATGAATAGTTCACCCAAAAGAACGTCCGACCGACCATAAAAAAATATTTGAAATAGAATTCACAAAATAATTGCACTGTCAATCGTCATTTTTAATCCAATATCACATGGCGACGATTTTGCTTAACGGAGCCATATATCCTCATTCACTTGGATCATTTCCTAATAGTCAATATGTGTTTGATATACGAGGTACGTTCAAGTTCTAAGCCTTCAATTTTTTTCTCAGAGTAAGTAGAAAGATGCGGTTAATTTGAAAGACGCGGAAAATATTTCTAAATTTATAATATAGAAGGCAGCACCATACAATTTACTCAGGTCGAATTACCGCCATTGTAGTGACTGTTGTTTGGTATACTTAAAATGGCGACGTTTAGTGTTTAAGAACAATCTGTAACCATCCGTTTTTTTCTCTGGCGTAATGAAACGCCCATTGAAATTTATGGCCAATTGAGTGAGACATGGGGTGAAGTTATTATGAATGTTAAAAATGTGCATCCATAAGTGCAACAGATTATAGAAGGTCAAGAGGTGTGTGACAATAAACTGAAGCAGCCTCGACCACGAACCAGCCGAACCAAAACCATGATTGAGCGAGTGGAGCATGTTGTTATGAAAGACCTTCAGTTAAATGTGTGTGATACCGCCTCTCAACTTGGCATTTCCGTAGGATCTGTGAAGTCCATTTTTCTCGATGCCCTAAAAATGCAGAAAGTTTCTTCAAATACAAGGCTGGGCGGTTGGCAATGTTTAGGGCATATTGAGACATGATGTCACCACAAATTTCCGACCATGAAGTACACTATCTATGGCCGCTCATTTTTCAATCGAGCCGCTGTTACACACGCAATTTTCCAGTGAGCAAAACACACCCCTAAAGAAGTGTTCCCAACAGCCATAGAATCATGGTGACGCTATTGTAAAAAGTGTGTACGTCTAGACAGAAATTACGTTGAAAAGTAACAGAAGTTTCAACTTCTTTAGATAAGTACTTTTTCAGGAAAGAAAATGGAGAACTTACAGCTTGAACGCACCTCGTACGACCAAACATTTTTTATTGAATCCAATCAATTGATTCTATTTTTCTTTCCAAGTTGTGCATAGTCAGCTGCAATGCTTCGGGCCTTTTCTTCATGATTTTCGAGTAGACCGTAGCACACACTTCTGAAATATTTCAACCGCATTTCCTGCATTCAACGTCTCCTTAAAGAAGTATAATGTTCCAAATTTCCATTCAGCTTAACGTCAAAATGAGTAATATTATTTCACATCATAGCATTAAAAGTTTTTGTATAGTTGATATCTCTTCGGAATTTTCCAAATGGTTTTTAATTTTTCTTAATAAACTTATTGTCTCATTACTCCTTTCTAATGAGACATCTTAACCCTTCGATCTTCAACAGTATTTTAGTAACATTTTAAAGTCACCCAAAAATAAATGTCTTTCAGAGCCTTCAGGCTCTTTCATAGCCACTAATAAATCTAAAAGTTATACTTTTTTACCTCTTGCTTTACTATAAATAATGTAGGATTTTTCCATCGTTTGGTAGACTGTCGATAAAATTAGTATAGGTCAGTCAAATGGTCTCCACGTTTCGGCATCGGCTTTGATGCCATTTTCAAGAGGTTAGCTCTTCACTCGGGGTCTCAATCTGCCTACTCCCCAAGAAAAGCTATGAGTCTTTGAATAAGACTGACCTTTCGTGTGACCTGCTTGATCTTTTATAGGGCTGGAAGTGAAAGTTTGTTTGGAGGGAGATGCGTTGGGTTGGGGAAAGTTTGTAGGATTAAGGATGTTGTGTAATCGGCGGTGCCGAGCAATAAGGGACTTCCACATGACAGGCAAATGCTGGCTGTCATCTCTTGTGTTGAGGCACTGTGGGCGTTTTTCTATTTCAATTGCCTCACGTACTATTCTGCTGGTAAAATAGGAAATGGGGGCAATGGTTTTAGCCCCAGAGAAATTAATTTTGTGTCCCAACCACAGCAAAGAAAAGTAGATAAACGTAGTCGTCATAGTATAATGTAATAATAGTAATATGGCCGGTTAAAGCTGAAGAAATTGGCAACGTAACATTAATTGTTCAAAATTTATTAATTATCTAACATAGCTGGAGCATAAGTAGATTGTTGGCATAATTATTGTTGTTCAATATTGATTGCTGCAATAAAATAAAATTGAAAAACAAATTTCGAAATAATGTTTATATTTCTTTAAACGCAGATCTGTTATAAATGAAACGACAGAAAATGACCAAAAGCGTAGCGCAGATTTCCTTAAAAAATATTAATAACATTTTTATAAAAATTATTGTTTTATAAGATTTTTATAGAATGTTGAAGTTCGAGGTATTCTTAAAATTCTAGTTTTCCTTTCTCTGGGATTCTTGCATATATGAACGATATAGATATATGTAGCACCTAAAAATCCAGAGTATGTTTCTTGCATCCTGCACATACAGATTCTCTCTTATGCTCCATAGTAATCTAGAACTCATTCGTTCTTCAAATGAAGGTAAAAATGGAAATATTTTGCAAAGACTTAATTACTATATGGTTATGTTAATTTATCAGTATCATTATGTTGTCATACAATGAAAATGTGTGACTATCTAGTCTTGCAGTAAAGATTTGATATTAGGCAGTGCATTTAATAATTTTATGGCTCGCTTTGATAAAATCAACCAATAGAAGAGCCATAATTTTATTTTCGGTTATTTCTTGCCAAAATCTATAAAAGAAATTGTTAGGTTTTATTCTTTTGGCTATATTTTATGGTAAATATGGATATACTGAACCAAGAAATGAAGCGGATTTTTATATCTTAAAATAACCTACAAGAAATATTGCTGTAATTCGGATTTATTACAATTTGTAATTTTTTTTATAGATTTCATGACTTGATCTTTTAGATAGTACATCTTCAGAACCTTTTTTTATTGGGGCGCACTTGCCAGCACTGCAACCTCAGGGGCTTATTGTGTCTATTAAGATTCAATCTTACATACTAAGACGTCACATACATCCATGGGTTTTCAGCGAGGCTCAAACTCGCCCGCGCCGGGTTCGAGGACAGAGGACCATCCGCTCGTGTCCAGTCTACCCTTAGTAGAGGCTTAATGTAGCTAAATTGAGTTACGGATATATTCGCAAAAATAAATAGCATAAAAAACGAATACATCATACGATCATAGCTAAAACACGATATCTTTCTGTCTTCATAAATTTAATCGTGGATCACATAAAGAGGAGCAGCTAAAAGATATTTTTTTAAAGAGTGGTCCAAATTAAACTTTAAGAAGTTTTTCCTGAATAAAACAAAATAGTGGAAAAATTTCAATTTTATTGCTGTCAGTGTAAAGTGCAAACTTACCAGTTCTATATGAAATATAATGTCGACCAAATGCCCTTCACGACACCACTGACATGCGACCATTATTTTAGAGAAGTTTTTCATAATGCTTTCCGATAAATGTGGCTCTATTTTAGCAAGTATATGTTTCTAGTTATCTTTTAGCCTTGGAACCGTAGCAGGTTTGACATAAACCCTTTCGTTTAAGTAGCTCGAGAAAAGAAAAACTAATGGAATGACAAATGGATGTTATCCTTCTGCAAACTACAAAATTTGGTTTCAAATTAAATGAATATTTAACTTGCTGCGTGTATGTCATATGGCTCCATCGTGTTAAAACCACATGTCATTCGAGTAAAATCGTTAGTTTTATTGAAAAATGTTGTTTAGCATTTCTAAATAACACACACCATAGACAGTAACAACGTTGCTAGCTTCGTCCTCAAAAAAGTACTTTTTCTTCTTCTTAAAGCGCCATATCCATCAATGAATATTGGCAACAACTACAGCAAATTTTTTTCGGTTTTTTATGGCTCTGAATAGTGTGTGTGTCTAGATTTGTCCAGTCCTTGATGTTTATTGAGACACAAATGTATTTTCCTACTTATACCCTTTTCCTTAATTTTTTCCTACATGATCAACTTCAGAAATAGGTGTACTTTGTGTTTGGAATATGTGTCCAAAACATGCAACTTTTCTTCGCTTCACTATAGTCAAGATCTCTTTATCTCTATCCATTCGTTTCATACGAGCAGTCTAAGGTACATTTAATAGTTTTCTGAAGACTCGCATTTCAAATGATTTTAGTTTATTAAGTGTATTAACTTTAAGAGTCCACGTTTTGGCTCCATATAACAACACGGTATATACATAACCCTTAACAAAACGGTATTTTAATTTTAGTAGTTTTCTCAAATAAAGGAGTATTTTCCTTGCTTGTTCTATTCGGCAGACTATTTAAATCTTCAGTAATCCAATAGCCGAGGTACTTAAATAGGTTTTCCGTAGAAAACCTATTTACACGGATCACCAGTGTTTTACTTACAACCATCACCTTTGTCTTATCAATATTAATTTTAAATGATAGTTGATTTCCTTCAGGCAATATTCTGTTCATTAGTATCATCGGTATAGCACAGGTTGTTATTAATTTGTGTGTTTATTTTGATACTGTCATTTTAGTCTTGTAAGGCACTAGCAAAAATAGCAACCGAGTATTCGTTAAAGACCAGGGGTGACAATACACATTTAAATATAAAATACATTTTTTGTATTATCATTTCCGATCCTAAAAAATGTCTGGTGTTTATAAAACGTTTTAATGATATTTAAATCGTTTTTGTCTATGTCCTTGTTGTGAAAATTTATTAGTTTGTTATGATTGACACAGGCGAACGCTTTTTGGTAGTCGATAAAGTACATATGCACGTCTCTCCTCTGGTCCCGGCATTTTTGGAGTAGGACCGTGAGACTAAAAAGCGTTTCTTTAATACCACGCTCCTGTCGGAATTCGAATTGACAACACCTCATGTCCTCTTCGCATTTTCTGTGTATTCTAGCCAGTATTATTTTTAAGAATATTTTGAAAACGTGACTCATCAAGTGCTCGCGTATTTCTTCTAGGAATTCTATTTCTATGCATTTGCTTCTTAGTCACTTTTTTGCTAAACGGATTTTATTTCGAATTTGTTTGTATTCTTATATTCTTGTTAGCTTTGGTTTTTGTATGTTCGATTTTCTTCCATTAATAGCGTAATATCTTCAATAATCCATCGATTCTTCTTTCTGATGGTTTGTGGACCAATAACGGCGTTCTCGACTGATATAATTGCATTTTTAAGATAACTCCAACTGTCTTCTAATTTAGGTTTTCGGTGTACTTAACATGTCCTTAAATTCAGCGCTTACTTTTACTTGAACTTTGTTACGCACTTCTTCGTTCTTTAACTTATTGATGTCAATTCCTTTCTTTAAGGGTTGTTGCAGTTTCTCTAGTTTTATCGGGTTATGGTCCGACCCAATGTCTGGAGCTGGGTTTGTTTGGACGTCATGGAGTCCATTTCTAATCTCTTATTGATTATTAAAAGTCATTCTGCTTTTTTACGATTTTGTCTATAATATATCATGGAGACTGCCAAGTATAGAGTCGTCTTGGAAAAAATTACGGTATAATAATTTCTCCAGCCTATAATGCTGACCAAATAGTGTATTTTTATGGATAATTAGTTTTTCGTAAATTTTCACTACATTAAATGCGACTATTTTTACGATTCTCAAATCCACTTAAATAGAAAAAGAGCTTTATCGTTTAATAGGTTATTTTTACAATAAAATTAAATAAAATCGATGGGTTGCTGCACAGTATACGGTGACATAACGACATTAGCGTGTATTTAGGTACCAAGTGTACAAATTCAGAGTCCCAACATTTATAAAACACAAACAGCGCGCAATATATACCCTAAAGTTCGATTTGATTCATTCTTTACTACAAGAACACATTTATCTATCACATAGAAAATAAAAGATTGTATCGCAGCATACATATATATTTTACTTAAAAATTTAGCTAGTGTAGCCGCGCCGTTGAGACGTTTGGCTACAGTACGGGCGTACCCAGGTTTATTCCTGGGCTCAGGTGCCTGACAAGTAGCCTGGATACCAAGGTCTAAGACGTGGTGCATACCACATTGCTCCTCAATTTGTAGGCCTTGCTCCCACTCGGAGCGTAAAATCTCACCATTATTATTTTTAACTTATTAAAAATATTACTATTTTTTGGTCAAACAGGCTATCATTTACTCATGTCCAACAAACGAAAACAAAAGAAACTGAAACATTTACTCCAAAATCATCATTAAGACTAACAGCAACCAAATTTTAAATCTTAAAATACTGTGATTCGTCTTTAACAACAAATGTTACAAAAGACAACATTTTGAAATTTAATTCTCGACTCTTTCCTCCGCTTTGAGTCTTTTCCCGGACCATGCGACTAAGAGATTGTTCGCATGTTTCAAATGTAGTAAATGCTGATAAGGTATATGAGAAATGCGGCTGAATTAAAAGCGGACAAATAAGGAATTCATTGCTTAATCAAATTTCCTGTTACCAGGAGTGTATAATTTAATACCGAGCTTATCAATTCATGCGGAATACACTTATTCTTAAAGCACTTTGTGCGATAATGAGTAATCTTGAAAGTGACAGCATTAGAATGCACCCATTGTTTTCTCTGCCTTCGTTTGAGCTTATTTTATCGTTAATACTGCATAAATGTCAATGAGCTATTGCGAATTTACTCGGGTGCAGCTTTTTAAAGATTTTATAACCTGTGTGGCAGCATGTATACTTTAGAGTCTGCACAATCAAGAACACTTACAAATAGAATATCTGGTCTTATTCATAACTATCTTTTATATCATACTGACTGCTGTCCCGCTTCAAGTTGCAAAAATGTTTTAAAGAGCGACTGGAGAACCTGTTATTATTATTTTTAATTTTTGAAAATAAGTAAATATAAATATATATTAAAATTGGAAAATTATTACCTCAGTGAAATTTTACACATTATGACTAGAGCTTTAAGTGTACTTATATTTACCGTATGTAAGGAACAAACAAAGCACATTTAAGTTTAATATTTTATATCAAGATTTCATTACCTTGTACGCTTCAGATAATGAAACTAAAATGCAATGGCGAGCAAAAAATTGAGGTCACATTGAAATTGTGATATATTTTTAGACTTTTCAGTTAAACGCTTAGATTTGTAAATTGTATAAATCATTGTAACATATTTCGTATGCTCAATTTAATATTCAATGCCGAATCAGAAAGTATATATTTTTGGTTTTATGGTTTATTTTGAAAAAGTAATAAATTTACATTTTAAAAGAAAATCGACTTTTCATATTAGAACTAACATGAAAGTAAAATAATGGAAAAACTTAACACTAATAACCTGTATTCCCTTCTCTTTCATTAACGACTGCTTGAAATAGACGAAGCATTCTTTTAATTAAGTTGAGAATCACATTCTGGTCGATGTTATTCTACTCTTGTAGTAGCAACTCTTTCACCTCCTGGGCAGTTTCAATGGAATTCACGTCTGAACTGAGAGTTGGAGACTCAAACCACCTAATCCCTGCATCATCAAGATAATCTCTGACAACTCTGGCTACGTGAGTGATTATGAAAGGCATAACATAATGCTACAAAGCCTCTTTAATGTACCTGTGAGCTGTCAAGGAACCATTTTGTATAAAAATCAACTATTTGCGTGCTTATAAAGAAATTCTCGGCCAAACCATAACCGACCTACCGCCAAATAGAAGTCGCTCGTCAACATCAACTGTAGCGTATCTTTCACCGGGTATTCTTCATACTCGCCGACGTCCGTCTGATCCAGCGAGGTAAAAACGCTACTTATCTGAAAACAGCACGTTGCCCTAGTCCTCATTATTCTATGCCAGGTGATTTCGGGCAAAATCTAATCTTGCAATTCAATGTCGTCGTTGCAATGGTGAACTCGTAGCCATCCTTTTACAAAACAATCCCTCAGCACAAAATCTTTTTCTAACGGTCCATTTATTAACATTTATATCTCTAACTTCTTGGAGTTAATTTTGCAGCTAAACCGCAGAAGTTATTCTATTCCGCAAACTTGTGGATACCAAATGGTCATCCGGCCAGGCTCCTTGAAGCGCTGATGCACCTTTTGTACAGTACAAAGGCTTTTACCAACAATTCTTGCAGTTTCACGTTATCCTCGACCATCTTCTAACAATCCCATAATTTTTGACAAAACAACAATATCTAAAGCCATTGTAACCTGTTACATAAATCTTTAAATACTTCAACGTGAAATAAAAAGGTTTTACACAAATAAATGAACATTAAAGACACACAGACACTGAAATGAAAATTTTTAAATAGAATGATAAATATAAATTAATGCTAAGAATAAAACTTTTAAAACCTATCTGCAGTCATAAAATGCTTATAATAATTTAATTTGAAAAACTTTCAAGGGCATCAAACAGTCAAAAATCTATATTCAACCAATACGAAAATAAGGGAACTCGTGGTTAAGAACAGACAAGAAAGAAGCAGAAGCATTTGCAGACTACCTAGCTGAAGTTTTCAACTGAATTCTAATAAGATTGATCAGAATATAAAAAAAGAACTACAATCTCTACTACAAAAGTTTTAACATTAGAGTCAACGAAATAGAGAACAAAATAAAGTGGCTTGTAAACAAAAGTTTACAATATAAAATTAAGAAAACCCTTCCTTTTGACCACTATCTTCTATTAGGATCATATCTTACACACAGAACCTTCCAAACAATGATCGGTCAAAACATCTTCCAAATCAAAGAAATAAGTGCAGGAGTATCGCAAGGAAGTATCCTAAGATTTATGTTATACCTATTATTCACTCAGAACAGAATCAACTGATATAGATACATTCGCTAACTACACGGCGGTGGTTGCGTCTAACAAACGTTCGATAGTAGCATCAGCTGCATTACAAACTCATTTAAACCAAATTGAACCATGGTTACTCAGATAGAGGATTAGGGTCAACGAGACTAAGTCAACGAGACTAAGTCAACTCATGTTACATTCACAACAAAACTTTAAGAATGCCCATCCGTCACTCTTAATAGTACTCTCCCAGTTCACTGAAGTCAAGTACCTGGGATTATATACTGACAGGGAAGACTCATATTAATAAGAAACGTAAGCAAATAGACCTAAAACTGAAGATGTACTGGCTCATTGGGAAAAACTCCAATAAATCTCTGAAAAACAAGATATTATTATACAAGGCAATTATTAAACCAATCTAAACCTACGACTGTCAGATTTGGGTTGTGCAAGTCGATCAAATGTTAAAGTAATTCAACGCTTTCAATCCAACGCCATCCGTACTATGGCAGCCGTACCTTGGTATATGACAAACCAGACACTCCATGTACACCTCAACATCCTTACGTGCAAGACTTAATCACAAAGTATGCAGTAATGAAGCTTTATCCAAATGAAACTCTTGCACCACTGTCAGTAGATCCCCAACTGGAACGCCTTCAGAAGAAGTGGCCAAAAAGCAACTGTTTAAATAAGGGATGACTCCACTGGGAGTCTACCAATTAAATCTAGTTATATTACAAATGACTAATTTATAGAATATATTAATATTCTAATTGCTGATTAAATTTAAAAACTCATAATTACGGTGATAATACATGACAAATAACAATATGGCGGATAAGATTTTTGGAAAACAAATAATTAAGCACCGACTAGTGCAAACATAATCGTTGAACTGTAAAATTTAAAAATTACTACATCAAGGTGACCTCAATTTTTTGCTCACCACTGTGTTTATGATATGAAAATTTATAATTTAGAAATTATTAGACTTCCCATTTGACTTTCGCAGAGTAAGGACGCATGCCGGCTGCTCTGTGAGATAGATAGTGTAATCTAATATACGAGTACATAAATTCAAAAGTTTTTAAAGGTCAACCTAACATTTAAATTCACATCAAAAGTGCATTAACTCAACGTAACTTAGATTACGGGCCCAAATCTACACACACGCAGTAAGTCCACTTATTGTTAATTATAATGTACCATCCACCAAATTATGTGCAGTACGCACCCCCGCATCAAAATATAAATACATATGGAAATCCTAACATACCGCAACCATATATACAAATGCCAATAAATACTTCCTTATCATAACCAGCTCATATGCACTCACAACATCAAAATACACCCATGTACAGTAGTCGGCCATTTAACAATCAACTATTTGTAAACACAATGCAGTCACCAACTCTAGAAAATTTACCTAACCAAAATTCAGGAGAACAGTGGCAACAAGTTACAAGAAAACGAAGCAGGCCTCTGGTAGAACAAGAACCCAGCACCCCAAACAAAAATAAATACTGGTTTGGGGTCAGTAATAGGTATACACCGCTCTCAGAAGAAAATATGGAAGAAGACGAACAAACTACTGCAGTTGCACCTAAACCACCACCGATATTCATCTCAGGGGTAGAAAACATTAAACCACTTATCACACTACTTGACGAGTTAGCCAAGGATAAATATATCATAAAAACCTTATACAATAACCAGGTAAAGTGCAACTCCTAGAAGACAAGATATATTCCGTGATAATTAAGGCATTAGTAGAAAAAAAAACACTGAATTCCAAACATACAAACCTAGATAGGAAAGAAGCTTCCGAGTGGCTCTGAAGAATTAATACTCAACAACTGAAGTAAATGACATTAAAAACGCCTGGCAAGAAAAAGGACACGAGGTAATAAATATCTGGAATGTAAAGCAAAGAGGGGATAAAAAAACGCCATTACCAATGCACTTCATAGACATCAAACCCAGCAATAATAACAAAGAAATATACAACATAGATTTACTATTAAACACCAAAGTACAAATGGAAGCTCCACGCGCTAAACGCGAGATCCAAGATGCGTCAAATGTGCGGCAGACCACCTAACTAGTCCTTGCACAAGAAAAGAAAAAGATAATAACGTTAAATGCGCTAACTGCCAGGAAAACCATCCAGCCAACTACAGAGTGTCTGGTTCATAAGAAAATGGAACAAAAAATGTACCCAGCATTAAGGGAACGAAAGATAGAAACGAGATACGTTCAACCAGGCATAACGTATGCCCACCAAGCCCAAGCACAAATGACAAATCAACAAAATCCAATAAACGTAACAGCACCCGGAATCGACCTAAAACCTAAAACAAATGATAAAGAATCTTATGGATTAAATGAGCACCCTCATTAACCTCATGTCAATGCTCATCAATAAAAAATAAATAATAGCTCAATTATTAAATTAGCAGTATGGAACGCTAATAGCCTGTGTCAGCATGCGCAGGAAATAAAATTATTCATACAATTATTTGATCTAGACGTTCTATTAATCTCAGAAACACACTTTACCAGCAGAAGCCATCTAAAAATACCATACTACAACATCTACAGCACAAAACACCCAGACGAAACAGCGCACGGAGGTACGGCAATAATAATTAACAGAATATTAAACATTACGAAAGAGCCGAGTACAGACACACCAACATACAAGCTACCAATATTGCTATTGGAGAAATAATAATATCCGCAATATACTGTCCACCGAGACACAATAACAAATATGACGACCACAATAGATTTTTCAAGACATTAGATAACCGATTTATAGTCGGAGGAGACTATAATGCGAAACATACTGTATGGGGGTCAAGGACCATAACTACAAAAGGCAGAGAATTATTAAAGGTCATGAGAAACAACAACTTAAATTATCTATCGACATTTCAGCCTACATACTGGTCCTCTGACCCCAAAAAAATCCCAGATCTTTTAGATTTTTGCATAACCAAAGGCCTTAATACCAAAAAATTCTCAGTAGAACCATGTTTAGAATTAACATCCAATTACACTCCAGTTCTGGTAACAATATACACACAAATATTGGGAGGCCGAGGAAATCATCACTTTATAGCAAAAGCACCGACTGGGATTATTTCAGAGAAAAACTAGATGAGCAGATAACTCTAAAAATACCTCTAAAGACTGAAATTGATATAGAAGAAGTTGTAGTTGACATAACAAAAGCTATACAAAATGCGGCGTGGCAAGCAACCCCAGAGAGAAATGAAGAAATATCTAAAGAAAAGTGTCCAATAATAGTAAAGCAAAAAATATCAGAAAAACGCAAAGTTTGAAAAAGATGGCAGATAACAAGAGATCCGATTGACAAACAAAGGTATAATAAGCTAGCAAAAGAACTCAAAAAGCTACTATTCAAGATAAAAAACTACTCCATCCAAGAGTACCTAAGAGGTCTAACACCCACTGATGCCACAGATTATTCTTTATGGAAAGTCACTCGAAAACTCAAACAATCTCACCAGCAAGCATCACCGATACGACTCAACCAAACAACCAGGGCAAGAACAGTTAATCAAAAAGCCACAACATTCGCCGAACATCTGACCACAGTTTTTCAACCGAAGAACAAGAAAAATATGATCAACTACAGTCTCCATTCCAGATGGCTCTACCAATAAAAAAAGTTTCAAAAAGTGAGATCGAAACAGTAATACACAAAGAAATCAACGGAAAAAAGGCTCCGGGGTACGACCTAGTCACCGGTAAAATACTCCAAGAAATATCCCAAAAATGTCTTGAAGCAATACAGCAGATATTTAATGCAATTTTAAGAGTAGAACATTTCTCATGTCAATGGAAAATGGCTCAGATCATAATGATTACTAAACCAGGGAAAACTCCAACCGAGGTGACATCATACCGGCCAATAAGTCTACTTCTAATTTTATCAAAAGCCCTAGAAAAAATAATATTGAAACGCTTGACGGTAATCATAGAGGATGAAAAACTAATACCCACTTACCAGTTCGGGTTCAGAAAACAACACGGAACCAATGAACAAATTCACAGAATTGTAAACAAGATCAATAACACTATGGAAGAAAAAAGATATTGTTTAGCCGTCTTCATTGATATAAGTCAAGCTTTTGACAAAATATGGCATTTAGGACTACTATACAAACTTAAACACACAATCCCACATTCTTTCTACTCTCTCATTAAATCCTTCCTCTCTAACAGAACATTCCATATAAAATACCAAGAAGCATATACCGAACTCTATCCTATCGAATCTGGTGTCCCACAAGGAAGCATTGTACTCACTCTATACGGCGGACCTACCTGAAACTGATACAACTATGATAGCAACAAATGCTGACGATACAGTGATCTTAGCTTCACAATCTTCAGGACCACGAAAAACACCTGGAGCTTTGGCTAAAAAAATGGAGAATGAAAACTAATGAAACAAAACCGACACAAGTTACCTTCACCCTGAAAAGAGAAACATGTCTTCCGGTCATCTTAAATGGAAACCAAATACCTCAAGCGGACGTAGTGAAATATCTAGGTATACACTTGGACAGAAGACTAACTGGGCGCGCTCACATCTTCACTAAGAGAAAACAGCTAGGAGCTAAATTCAAACAAATCTACTGCTGTCAATGGAAAACAAATTATTTTTATATAAAACCACGAGGTCTGGCAGCGGCCCCCCCGGAGAGCTTGTCCAACTCCGACATGCTTGAGCCCCTTCGCATAGTAGTTTTTAAAAATAAATAAAAACACAATTAAAAAGCTCTGTTTGACATAATTGGCGTACGCCGTTGCCATGACAACGCGTTTACGTATACCCAGTTAGAGTTGAACTTTGACCTTTGACCTTTGACCTGTGTGACAGCAGCACTCATAATTTTTTTTATATATATAATTTTGAAACCAATCTGGACATACGGCCTACGGGGTTCTGCGTGCAATTCAAACATAGAGATTCTGCAAATATTTTAGAATAAGGTTTTAAGAGCAATAGTAAATGCCCCATGGTACATAACCAACGCAACACTACATGCCGATCTAAAGATACCCACCATCCGCGAAGAAATCACAAAATACAAAGATAAGATAACAGCACATCCAAACGAGTTGGCTACCTCACTGCTACTGGATGAAGAAGAACCAAGAAGATTAAAGAGATTCAAACCCTCTGACCCACCTGCTAGATTTTAGTGTGTTAACTTAGCTAACAAACAAGTCATAATTATGTAAAAATATTCTTAATGGAGGATGTCCACTGGGACATTACTCTACATGTTTCGTTGTTAATAATTTAAGTCCTAGGTTAAGCACACACAAGTTGTACTTATAGCTTCACAAAGGCTGATTGTACAAATAAAAGAGTTATATAAAAAAAAGGAATTATTACTGTTTACCTAAGAAACAGTAGCAATGTATGCAATGAAGCAGCAGATCGCTTATCTACATGAAGGTATACCTGATTGGCCTTAGACCAATTGCTAGATAAATTAGCGCTTGATTGTAGGCATCTGCTATAGAATTTATCACTATAAAAACCGTAACATAATCAGCTATATCTAGTGCATTTACACTGTCTAATTTATCTGGAATATCATTAAAAAACAGAAGAGTAATGTAAGCTCCTTGTAGTAAGGCAGATGTAAAAAACACCGATTTCTTGAACATAATCAAATAGAAACACACGCTTAAAAATGTGATCTTAAAAATGGAAAATGTTAAATGTTTTTTTAAAGGACATAAAATTTTATTAGATATCCAATTTTCACAAACACATAATAAGAAAAACAAGAAGTGCATTAATAAAATATAGAACCCGCTGGTTGTTAAGGAAAATTGTGTAATAATCGATGTCGAATGCGTGAGATATGTCCATACACATGGGGCCGGCACAAACGCAAGAGTATAAAGATGATCTGTAATAAAATCTGAAAAAGAAAAAACGAGCGTAGAATGTCAATGTTTATTATTGTTATTACTTTTATAAAATGTGAACTTAGTTATTGCTATCACAATAAATAAGTTGATGCACTTTTCTATCAATGCGACTATCAAATCTAGTGCAGCCTATTGGGTATTCGAATTTTTGTTTAAATCCTTACAGTCATTTATGCTTTCTTGGTGCTTTCTAATTTAAATTCAATCTATGTCCAATAAGCTTCCGTCGGGGACAACTACAAATAGTTTGAAAAATTCATTAATTTGATAACACCCCGATTCCGTTTCCCAGCCAAAAATCCTCAGAAACTTCCTAGTGTCTCATAAAATACAAAATACGTTTTTGAAAATATTCTTTGAGTGCACTGTCCTAGATGATATGAAATTTTAATTTTTGAGCTCACAGGAACAGAATGTCTGTCATATTAGATGCTTCGTTGGATGTTTAAACTTTATTTTCTCTTAAATATCTTTGGTGCATTTTTCTTTCTTGTATCTGTGTAAACGTCCTGTCCTAATAATTGCTAAAAATCTGTTACATCAGTATTTATTATCCTTACTATAAATTAATATTTTGACCATAGATTTTGCAAGCGTATATTTCAGTGGTTGCATTTTGCTTTTTACTGTACCTAAAATGGCCAAAATTTGATACGTTTTTTCCCATATTCCGATGAAAAAGATTAATATTTTTGTAAACACATTAATCATAATTTTATCCTTTTTATCAATAAGTTTCTATTGACATTCTTTTTATAAATTGCCTTACAACATCCCACACCGTCAATTTAGCAAAAATACTGTTTTTATTGAGTTTGTCTAAAATTTTTTGTGCGCATTTTCCTGTTCTAATGCAAATTCTGACTGCACATATGATAACGTTGTTATCAATACTACAAAGGAATAAAACATCCGAGTTTCTTATGGTAGAAGTTTTTTCTACACTTCCATTTATCTGCCTTTCTTCCTATATATAATATATTGTTTCAAGTCTAAGCTACCCTTCTATGGACTGGCCATCTAAATCAGTTCTGTTTTTCTAATATATATGTTTGATATATTCTTAAAGTTCTTTTCCTTTTTCCTTATCAAAAATTTTAGTTTTTATTGCTGCGTATAGAGGTATTATTTACAAAACACTTCTAATTCCGTTAATTAACTATTTATACAGTTCAGAAGTATTTCTATTTCCTTAGCGAAAGGCAGATAAATTCGTATAATATAGTTCTGCAAATTTGATGACTATGTAATCGTGTCTCATACAATTTAGGGTATAGGCTAAAGATTGGTGGGTGCAATTTGAGGAACTAAAGTGTTTATCACATTATCCTAACCATTATCAACGTTATGTTAACGTCGCTATCACCCGATTCAACATTACCATTGCACACAGACCCAGTTTTCTGATCTAAATTGACCCAATCTGTATTTTTATCACTACGATTTTGGTAAAGATGAGTACCGTTTCCGAAAAAGTAAAATTTTTAGCAAATTCCTTAAGCTGAGCCGAAATGAATGTTGTAAAAGTAAATTCTGTTGGTTTTATATGTTCAAATGTTGAATACAAGGCGCACAAAATAAACAAAATCTAATTTCCTCAATAAACATACGTCGTGGAGCTTACAAAATTACGTTATCTTACTTTAACAATAAACTGGTAATTGACATAGACACTGAAAATAATGAACTAATATACATATGTGTATATTTGAGAGCATACATCTCATTAGTATAAATAAAATTGTTCTAAAACATATTGTTCGGTTAGTTTTAAAAGCGTTAACGGGGTTAATAAAGAGCTAGAGTAATTTTTTTAATGTACCGACCATAACTTCAAAGGCTCAAAGAGACGCCTCGTCCAAAATATTATATTACTATTGCCCCTCTCTAAATCGTCCTCTGATTATGAACTTTCGTTTTCTAAGTAATTTTTGATAAGCAAC
Organism: Sinelater perroti; assembly: GCA_036346155.1. Classification (NCBI taxonomy): domain Eukaryota; kingdom Metazoa; phylum Arthropoda; class Insecta; order Coleoptera; family Elateridae; genus Sinelater; species Sinelater perroti. The sequence goes on along the minus strand of JARFIY010000254.1, from coordinate 15,434,091 downwards.
GGTTTTACTATTATATTGGGAGTCCAAATTAATTTGGTCCGTTTTATTGATGTCAAAAATGAATTTATTTCAAAACAATATAAATAAACAGATTAATCGAAGTATTGTCCATTACTGGCTACACTTTCCTACCTCTCGGGCAATTTTCGAATTTCATCTCGAAAAAATATCTCGATTTTCGATTTCTTTGAAAGAAGTGAACCGGTGACCTGCCAAATCGTGCTGCATCCGTCGGAACAACCAATGATGAGAAGGAGCAATGTCCGGCGAATACGGCGGGTGCGTTAAAATACCCCACTTGAGCGTTTCTAAATAATTTTTTTCGATTTGTGCGACATGCAAAAGAATAACTTTGTCGTGTCAATCCTCGTATTCTGGCTTTTTTCTCATAATGCTCGACTTAACGAATCAGTTACAGTCTATACCAATCACCAGGTTTTAGTAGCTCATAATATACACCACCATAATTTTTTACGGTTTTACCAGAAAGGTAGTGTAAAATCACCTTCAACTTCAAAATTTATGCATGAACGTCTCCACGACTCCCCACAATGATAAAACGTACAGCTTATAATAGAAATATATTTGTTTTTATATCAAGCATAATATAATTTGTGGAGTTCTAATCAAAATTTTTGCTCAAAAAATTGGTTTTAGCTAATTCAAAGCCTTTAAATTCAACTTTATTGTCAACAGTACTCAAACTGGAATACTAGAAACAAATTTACGATTATTTTTAGTTCTAATGATAAACAGATTAACTTTTATTTAAAAAAATTGATAATTTTGATGTCAAACTGAACAAAACCTTAAATAAATAACTTTACATCCAGCTGCACTTTTTATAAATTATATTTACAAAAGTTCTGGAGAAGCTACTAAAAATGTTATTTTTTAAGCTTCATTTGGTGTTCTGCTTTTACAACTACGTTATATGTAGATTATCAGTATTTAGATACATTTATCAGTTGCCATAGCTTTATGCTGAATGTTAAATCAATTTTGCTATATAAATACAATCAAATTATCCATCAAAGCTTGTACTTAGAGAATGAGAGAATGGGAAAACCAAAACTATAATACAAATACTTAAAGGTTCATCACTTAATTTCCATTTGTCAAAATACACTAAGATTCGCAAGCTATAAGAATTCTGACTGAAATTGATTTCTATTAAACCAATGGAGTTTCTTGCTTTGATACATTGCTTGGGTTTATTTTTAAATTTCTCCCAGAAAAACCTCCTAACGCGCGTCCAAAATGAGAATTATCATAAAAACAACGGTACAGCGTGACTGCATTAATGAAAATCCCGCTTAGTATAATTTAGTCCTACAATTCCGCTCTTGGCTCCTCTCGAACATCACAAAGGCAGCGTGGCGGGCCCAAAAATCCAATTAAGTGCTCCTTGGGCGCATGCTGAAGATTAAGCCCGGCTGTTCCGCCTCTTGCTACTTGGACAGGCCGTAAACATTTTTGTGCATCCACGGCTTTCTCGGTTTTCCATTCTCACGAGATGCCACGTCCGCTGCGTGGCAAGTTAATGATACCGAGCAGCCAGCGCTTCCAGTTGTGATGAGGAGTAATGAGGAGCGCTACGGGCCCAGAGGCACGCGCGCTGTCGAGGCCGCGTTTCAGAGGTCCGATATATAACATCTCCTATAATTACTGCCATTATCATACGAGCCATCTGAGAAAGCTCCGTGGCCGCGGCCAGCGCTGCTGCATGCACGTAAATCGCGGGTTCCTACGCGGGCTCCAAATAAGTCATTAATCGTGCGAGCTGCTACCTGCTGGATTAGACAAACGCACGAGCTTCCTTACGCAATAAAGCACCTTCTGGTGAGAACACGGGCTTAGCGGGGGTTTTATGTTGTCACAATAGAAGTCCTTAAGATGATATTCGACTTTAACGTCGAAAAACACCATAAAACGGAACATCAAGCAGAGTTGATATTACCTTATTATCAGGCATCTACGCAAGCTTAACTTTTCTAGGGAAGACTCGCTATAAAACTTATATTCAATGATTATGGTGATCATTGTGATACTAAAGTAAAATAAAAACGCAGTACTAATAGAATAACATAAAATCACTTTGAAACCAGTAAACCTAACTCTTTCTGGTAACAAACACCAAATATTTCTAGATGAGTTAACACTCTTGTCTAGATCCAAACTAGTGAACTTATAACTAACCCTTTTCCAGTCTAGACGCTAGCATTTACTCTACTGATTACACAAGTTGAGAAGTTCCAAGCGAAATTCTCATGTTTCAAAGACCAGATAATGAATTAAAACTTTTAGCCAATAGGCGAAGATTGTAGTTCGTTTATTCAAATGCAATCAAGTGCTATCCGCGAAAAACCAATAACATCCACAAAAATGCACTGTTTGGATAGGATTATGAGTTGTAGAAATTACTAGCCCAAAATTTTTTAGGACGAAATTGGCAATGCTGTCGTTGTTAATGATGTACGCCCAAGCGAAGATGCTAAACAGTTTTATTTTTAATTAAACCAACGATTTAAACTTGAATAGCATATGGTATCAACAAGATAGGGCCATAAGTCACGTATCACGTAAAACACTTTAACCAAATGTCCTGGTAGTCGCAGAGGAGTGGCATCGATTGGCCAACGCAGTCTTGCGATCTAACCCTGTTAAACTTTTTCCTGTAAGTCCTTCTAAAGGAAGGGGTTTATGGTAACTAACCTGCTACGATTTGGGGACTAAAAGAGAATATCAGACTCGTAATTATTGAAATAGAGCCGCATTTATGGAAAGCATTATGGAAAGTTTCGCTGAATGAACGATCGCATGCTAGTGTAATCGTGAAGGCCATTTGGCCAACACCGTATTTCACAATGATGAAATTCAAATTGTTCTAATATTTTGTTTTGTTCGATACAAACATCGAACAAGTCAATTTGGATCACCCTATATAAGCAAGTAGTTACTTTCTAATATCAATGTATCCAATTTTGTAAAAGAATTGTCCTCTTATAATAAAATAACGAAACTGAAAAAGGATAGCAAAACTGCTGATTTATGTGTACAGTGCAATGTAGATTCTGTTTAAGATGGAGGGTTTGCGTTCAAATGAGCCCAGTACATCAAAGAAACGCCTCAAAACCCTTTACTTTAATTTAATGGCTTCAGAACCATTAAAGCAATTGATAACCAAATCAGCCCGAAAATTTTTCGGCCCTGCCCCGGAGGAAATAATCCGTGGTGCATGAATGCATGGTCAGCGCCCGGATCCGAGTTATAAATCAGCGGATCCAGATAGCGTTATCAGCTATTAAACTTAAACGGCCGCTAAAGGGCCAATAAATTATGCGCGGCTGCTCCTCCAGATAGGGAGGGCGCTTGGCCGACGGTAATTAGAGATCTTAACCCGCAATTAGCGGGCGCTATCGCCTCCTGTCGTACGAGGAGTTGTCGACAAGGACCCACAGCGAGACGCGGATAAATCATTTAGCCGAGCCCGCGCGGAATTATTACTCCGCCTTATGTAAGAGACGCGAATAAATAAACGCGGAGGAGCATTCGCCGACTAACGAGCCGGCCAGACTTTCCCACAATTTTAACGATTCACTAACAAGGGTCCCTCCCGGAGATAAACAATGGGAGAGGAGGTGGGCACATTCCGCTCTTACGTGAGCTCACTGTCAAATACGATCGCCTTTTTTATTGCTTCGCCTTATCGGATTGATAACAATATGGGGCGTGGATAAGTGCATACTGTCGTTCGCACCCCCCGATTAGAATAAATCAGCGCGGCCAAGCAGCACCTTAACGCCCGAGAGCTCTTACCTCCAAACATCTAAAATTAATCGTCGAGATTAGAGGCAGCCAGCCGGGGATATCTGCCCGTGCTCGTGCTTTTTGTGTACAACGCCATTAAGCGACGACAGTGTTGGGCATTTGAGTCGAGCAAATTATAGAACAAGCTCTTCCAATCAAGGCAGCACTCCGGTGCAGAACGCGCCAACCAACTTTATAGCCGCCTTATCGAAGCCGAGTCGTTACAAGGAATGTTTGCAACTGGATACAAGCGCAAATAAAAGCAAACTCAAAGTCTGGGCCAAATTCGCGAGGACGAAGGACGAAACCGCCGGGCCAACGACATCGCGATTTTCCCACAAGCTCAAGCTACCGCCTACCAATCATGGCTTAATCTCCAAGAATAGTCAAAATAGTTAAATTAATCACGCTAACCATCTTAATCAATTCGAAAAACAGGTTTAACAAGAGAAGAATTACAGTTAGCAATGACAAATTTGATCAAGTTATATTTACAAACAGGCTAGATGATCAAAAGTGCGAGAATTAGGCGGTTAGAAATATATCTCCATTAAAATCAGACATGGGATGCCAAAAGCTTTTACTTTTATTCTGTAATTTTTAACCATCCCTTCTATCCCCTACTATTGCGATACCACTCTTGAAAACATTTTTTATATTCAAATAAATGCGAAGGCTTTCACGGCCGGTGTTATATCAACAGGGTTACGAGCCAGATAAGAAAAAATCTTAATAAACACAAGGTGGAAACCATCTATATTACCACCACCAAGATACGGAATTTGCTTAGACCATCCTAAGATACAAGCATACACCAGGAGTATACTGCATGCCTTGTGAGCAAGTCTACATTGGGACTAGGAACCAAACGACTACTACCAGGATAAAGGAACACAAACGTCATCTACGCCTTAATCAACCCGAAAAATCAGCATTTGCTGAACATCCTTTGAAAATCCTAACCATGAGATAGAATTCGGCAAACATAAGCTTTATCCAATTGTAGGAATTATTACCTGACATTACACAGAGAGGTGGAGATTTATAAATATAAAAATAATTTTAACCGGGACGATGGGTTCAATCTACGTCTTATGGGGCATAAAACAGATCGCGATACGGTGAAAGAGCGAGTGGCGTCAGATTGACGTCACGTTACCGATCACGTCATCTACCCTCCCGGTGACGTCAACGACAGCGCCCCAACACCATCTTTACTATACTCGCACGAATATAAAAGCGAAAACGCACGGGACGGTCAATTAATTTTTAGAAGATTTTCTTCTAAGGATGTCCACCGCAGTTGTGGACGTAACGTCTAGAGTTTCTGAACTCCGACCACGGCCTTATAACCAGAGAACAAACCTATCGGTGCACCATTTTTCATATTTATTTTTGGAATTACCATCGGCAGCTTCTTCGATTTTTCTTTATTGATTCAACTGAGTCAAGTTGTGTTCTTCAAAATGACTTTTGTAATCTACCGAAAAGAAAAAGTCGCATGGTGACAGATATGGTGCTTATAGAGCAATATTTGTTAAGTTTTTGGGAAAAAACTCGCAAATAATGATTGTTCAGTTTTTCTGATAAAAATTCCAAGCCCAAAACATCACGTAAAATTGAATTTACTGGATCTATTAATATGCCGACATTTTTAGCAAGATTTTTTACAGCAAAATGACTTTGTTTGTAATTTCTCAATACTTCCTTTGGTTACTGATGTTGTTGGATGACTAGAACGAGGTTCATCTACGGATTTAAGACATTCTCTGAACAGCATACGCTATTAGAATACAGTTTCTCCCGACAAGGATTGAGTACTGAATGCTTTCGGTACCATTTTAAACATTTTAGTACCATTAATTTTATTTTTAATGCAGAATTTAATGCAACTTCTTTGTTGATCAGCATTAGACATTTAAAAAATCAAAAAAGACAAATAGTTAGTAGCTGTAACTTATAAAACTATTTGACATATCAGACTAAAATTAAAAGTAAATGTCCCTAAAGGTTATGCCAATATAAAAAAGATTTTTAGAATTACTACTTTCGTACGAAGTTTTAATTATGAACTTAACTTATTTTTGAACCGAATTTTAGTTTGATTCAATACCTTCTATTTGAAAATTCTCTGGATCCACTTTTTCAAACGCTTTTATTTGGTGTGCCACACCTCAAATTAAATTGTTACCCCATAACTTAGTCAAATAAGTCTTAAAAAGTAATCTTAAATTTTGTTAAATAATAAAAAACTTTGACAAAGTTACTATCAGATTGATCCATTCTTAAATGTTACATGAATTTGCTCAAGACAAAAAGCTTAAAGGTTCTAAATGAAACGCTCCCATTTCGAATTGAAACTTCTGCAATATTTCGGAAAGCTTAATTGTTGGTTAAATACGGACTGTCTATGTTAAGATCTAAAATAGGACACTAGGTACGCGTGTTCTATTTTTGCAGGTTGTCGCTTTAGGGTTTGTGTGCATGATATGGAAATAATTGTGATTATGTGACACAAATAAGACCTTTGCCCCACATAAATAGTTACATTTTTATAGAATATAATTCTTCAGCCAAACTAGGAAATGTAGTCTAGTTAAAAAAAACTGGCCAATTTTGGGGAGGTAAAAGCGAATTGCTGAAGAAATTTGCGATTGTATCTCGGTTGAAATATTGGGGCTAGCAGACAACCTAGGTAAAATATTTGAAGAAAATTTTGATTTATTAGAAAGACTGCATTTCAAACTTCAAGCCAATGATATCAATGAAATGAGACAATTTGTCGCCGCCATCGTGATGCTGTAATCAATAAACCGAGCTTTAAAAAACACATTTTAAATGCTAGAACAACAAGAAATTTTTGGTAAATTTTGTCTGAAAGCATAGAAAAATTATATGTCCTAATAAAGAGACTACGAACTGTAGCACATTGTCGATGAGTGAGGAGCTCAAGACAAGTGGGGAAAGTTCCTTTGATATTGTGGAAGAACTTAATTCCAAAATTGATGCCAATAACAATATTACAAATTTGTTTGTTAAGTAATTTACGTGTAGCAATTTGCCGTTGAAAGATTGTTCTATTGAAAAAAGATGTAATCCGCTGATAAAAGTATTAAGTGCATTTCCTTCCTAGATTCTGCCGCGGGATTACTCTTACCAGATATTCTTTCTTCGAATTAATAAGATTTTGTTATTAAAACTAAACTCAAATATAGGAGTAATAGAGAAAGTGGTAAATTGTCCTCGTCTACGTAATTTTTCTGCTAACCAAAGTGCAGTATCAATAAAAGACTTTAATTAAATTCTGTCTAAAAACATAAATTATGTAATTTGCAGCTGTGTTAATAGAAAGGCTGAGAAACACGCTTAATCTAATCATGACTGTTTCAATAGCCCAGTACAAAAGAACTAAACTGCTATAGAGGTAATAATGCACAAAATCAAGGCATAAAATGTGAATTATTGATAAAAGTAGAAAATGTTTTTCTTCATAAATGATGTATAATGAATGTATCAGCTTGAGGCACTTAATGTTTAATGATAAGACCTCAAAGTCAGAAAAGGACATCTATGAGTAATTGGAAATTATTATAAGAATTCAGATTGTTGAAAACTGCAACAAATTATTTCAGCTACCAGAGAAAGTTATAAACGATAAACCGAGAGTTGTTTATTGTAGATAGTGGTATTATAGTACAAAATTTGATTCTTTTTTTAAATTTTATATCTCATTTATGCTTTGAATTCATTAGTATTATTTATTTTTACAAAAATTTAAATGGGCAAAAAAACAATATTTTACTAGAACTGAACAACAAAATTGTTAAAGCTCATTTGAATAATCCTGTTTAATACGCAATCTAAATTGTGAACGAAAAATTCTAAAAACTGTAGGTTTCAAATTAAAATAAATATAAAAAGTCTAAAACTGCAAGGATACATGAAAAAGGGAAAACATATGTGAAAAATATAAGATATGCAACATGGGAAAGCAGAAGTTAAAATGTTTAGTTTATGCTATTATATAATTTGGTAGCGGTAGACACTCTTTTGTGACCCAGGCAGAGATTAGGTCTACTCCAGGAAAGCGACCCTACATACGCGAGCTATGGTTTTCTCTACCCACACCGAGGAAAAGCCGTATCCTAACCCACATAGTCCTATACCACCCACCCCATGCTTTCCGTTCCCTAAACCCATGCACCAAGGCACATGCACATTACGGCTAAAAACTCTTCATAATGAAAAAGTCAGAATCTACAGAAGGGAAACTAGAAGAGTTTCAAAACAAAATTCAGAATATAAAATGGCACATAATAGGTCTGAGTGAAGTCAGTAATGGAGTGAATCTTACAAATTTAAATTCAAAATACATATTATACAGTAAGAGACAAGCAGAAACAAAAACTAACGAGGTTGGATTTTTAATACGTAAGGACTTGGTGAAGAACGTTGTAGCGTATATAACAATTAATTTAAATAAAAAAGAAAAACTCTAGATTATACAGATATACGCACCTACCAGCAAATCGGACGAAAACATAGAAAGTTTTTGCGAAGAACTAACAGAATGTCTCTGACAGAACGAAACCACTTATTCGCTAATAATTAGAGACTTTAATGCGAAGGTAGGTAAAAACGGGAAATAGGAAAACAGTATTGGTCCACAGAAACCATAGAGGAGATATGATAGTAAATTTTTCAGGGTAAAGCAACCTTTACATAATAAACGCGTTTTTTAAAAAATAAAACAACGCAAATTGACATGGCGAAGCCCTAATCATACGGTAAAAAAGGAGATAGACTTTATAATTTTCATCCCACAAAATATAATATAAAACGTATCAGTCCTAAGACGAAATTAAAAACGCCTTAAGGAAGATGTTGTTCTTCATCTTTCTTAAGGCGAAAGATGAACATTAGATGTACAGAGCCAGACAGTATTATTGTTGAAATGCTGAAAGAAGCGGGTGGGAAGCTATACCAACAACTTGTAAATATATATAATAAATGCCTAAGAGCTCAAAAACCCTAAATTGTGGCAAACAGCAGAAGTCTTAATCGTCCACAAGAAAGGAGATATTGCAAACTTAAATAACTGCAGACCAATAAGCCTTTTGTCGTAACTTCATAAGAATAATCACCAACAGACTGACGACCAAATTTGATTATAATAATATATAATATTAATATACAGAATAATAGAGTAAACGAGATTTAAATCAGGATTCAATACATTGCAAACACTTTCAAACAATCTAAAACTTACTAGAAAAGAGCAAAATATAGCTTTTATAGACCATGTGAAAATGTTTGATTCCGTAGAAATCTGAGCAACACTCAACCTGTTGGTCAGCTGCGGAATAGACAACAATTAATAAAATTAATAATGTGAGTTTTTGTATAAAAACGGACTTAAATACAACTACAAATAACATACTTCAACAGGTAGGAGTAAGACAAGGGGATGTGATCTCCCAAAGCTATTTACCAGCGTGATGAGATATGTCTTTTGTCAAACAGATTGGTCGAATAAAAGTATAAATATTGACGGAGTGAACTTGAACCACTTAGTAAAGACCACCTAGAACTACAGCCAATAATTAACAAACTTAGAAACCGCGAAAGAGAAGACGAACTAAAAATAAACCTGACGAAAGCTAAGATAATAACAAACGCAAACGAAAATATGTCAAAAAATAAAGAAAACATGTCCGAAGAAATGAGAAGAAGAATCTGAATAAGCTGATCTTTATTTGGAAAGCTCAGCTACATTCTGAAAAACAAAAAAGTTCCAAATTATTTAAAAGCAAAGGTTTACAACCAGTGTATCATCTCGGCAATCACATGCGATTGTAAAACCTGGAGACTCACAAAAAAGAACTCTCAGAGGTTGGCGAGAACACAATGGGCACATAAAAGGCAAATTTTCGAAATAAAACTAATAAATAAAAACGAAATAAAAGTTAACGATATTATGGAAAGAACTGGACAGCTAAAATGCCAATGGACTGGCCATTTGACACGTAGACAAGATAATAAATGGACTAAAAGTACATTATAGTGGAGACCACAAAGTTACAAAACAGGAAAAGGAAAACCAAGTAGATGGCGAGATCACATACAAGACATTGCAGGAATACAGTAGGTAACGTTAGCTATAGACAAAATGAAAGATATTGGGAAAGGTCTACGTCCAACAGTGGATTGAAAAGGCTTATCGTGATCGTGATCGTGATTATATAATTTAATGATTTGTACTATAATGTTGGGTAAAATTAAAAAACATAAGATACCATATGATGAGACCAAATAAAGTCAAATTTAAAATATATATGTATTTAAACTAAGCTATTAAATTTATGAGTTAACAAAAACTTTTATTTTCTGTAATGTTTCCTACAAAACAAAATTCGAAGAACATGTTAATCCTAATTTACAATCTTATACTCTTGTTAGTTTTTAAATAGATCAATATATCTATTGCAATATTGCAATAGAGAGACTAAATAGAATTTTAATGAAGACAATGTTGGAAGCAAGGTGATCATTAAATTTATAGATGAACAAAATAAATAAAAATATGATTCCACTCTAAACTACAGACTACAGATTAGCAAAACTCAATAAGTAAACATCAAAACCAAACAAACTAAGCGAAAATAATAACGAAATGAGCAAATTAAAGTAAAAAATATTTTTCTATAATACGAAAAGGAGAAATATTTATAAATCAGGAGACGTTGCACTTACCACGATCAACCTAGCATAAGTTAAATTATAAAGTCACAAAAAATGAGGCCACTGGGCCATCTGCAAAGGCTTGCCCAAGATAGAATTCTAAATCAGTTAGCGAATAGGAAGACAGGGGAAGGAGAGGGAGGAGGAAGGATAAAGAGAATAAAACATCCCAAGAAAAATAGCTATCCGCTGTTGAAGAAGGCATCAGTAATTATTGGACAAAATCTGTTAACCGAAAGAAAATTGATGGGGCAATAGGCCGCTTCTTCGTTTTCTTCTTCTTAGAATAAGCCTGCGGCTTGTTTATTTATCTAATTACGTCCTCGTCTTTAATTTCTTGGAAAGGGAGGTCCACGATTCGGTTCGGTGGTAGCCGGGTCGTCTGCGTGTTAGGTGCTTTCCATCTCTTGCTATTCTTAACGTGTCTTCATTCGTGACACGTGTTCATTCCTCAGTCTCTTCTTCCTCCCGTACCCATCTCACTATATCTGTTGTGTCGCATTTTTGTCGTATTACCACATTTGGGATTATGCCTCTATTTATTTTTCTTAAAACCTTCATTTCAGTTATTCTTAGCATGGATTTTATTTTTGATGTGTCAGCTCGGTTTTCAGCAGCGAATGTTATTATTGGTCGTATACAGATTTTGTATATACGTATCTTACCCTCGTTTTGCATATGTTTATGGTCCCATATGGGATCTTTCAATGCTATTCTTGTAGTTTTGTTGATTTGCTGTCTTATTTTGCTAACCCAATTTTGATGTGCTGTTATATTAACTCCCAGACACTACAATGACATGACTTGTTCAATTATAGAGTCGGCTATAGCTAATTTACGGCGGAGTGGGTTTTTTGGTATTACCATAGCCTTTCTTTTGTGTACCGATATTTTCATGTTACATTTTGTAGTGATCAGATGGAAATTCTGTAATAATCTTTGTAATTCATCTTCGCTTTCAGATGTTATTACTACATCGTCCGCGCAGCAAAGCATTTTTATTTTTCCTTTGGTAGTTTTATAACATTTGCTGACAGTATCAATGATTTTATTCATTACAAGACCAAACAGCGGTGGGCTTAGAGAGTCACCCTGTCGTATTCCTGTAGCTACAAGTGTATCTGTAGCTGTCAAGAGGTTATTAATTAACACATTTGTCATTTGTGTTTATTTCTTGTATTACCCTAATTGTTTCAAGTGAAATGTCTTTTTCTTTCAGAATGTTAAATTTGGTCGTAGACTTTGGTTCAATCTATAAAACATATAAACGCTGGTTTGCTAAATTCTATGGCCTTTTTTATGACCTGTCCTAATGTAAATATAACATTTATGACTGACCTGCTTCTTTACAATTTCTGCTGCTCTTCATTAATTGTAACGTATTTTAGAATTATGGTTTCCATGGTGCGAGTAAAAAGTTTTATTGCGGAATTTACGAGCGTTATACTACTGTAAGTATTTTTTTGTCATCTTTCTTAAATATAGGGATTTTTTTTATTCATTTGGAACAGTTCCTGTATCTATTATTTTTGGAACAATTGTCAATCAGTTACATAGACCTTCACCACCCTATTTAAGCAGTGCATTTAGTATTCTATCTGTTCCAGACGCTTTCTACTTTTTAGCTTTCTTACTAACTATATGCCTAATGATCTCTCTATTCGAGTTGTTGCGCTTTCAGTCAGCGTGTTTCTTTCAATAAGTGTGTTGTTCTCTCTAAAGTCTTATACTCATATGTTTTCATTTATAGTAGATGTCTGACAGTATTCATTTATTTTCTTTTACATTCTTTTCAGCGATTCCCATATTTTTCTTTGGACACCATATAAATTGTATTCCATATCCGCAGTAAAACTGGCCCAGTAATCGTTTTCTAGCTCTCTAATCTTGTTGTTCACTTTGTTTCTGATTGTTTTATACTTGTACTCTACCGATGTTTTATTGTTCGTGTATTTTAATTATGCATCACTTGTTACAGCAACTTGCACGTTTTTAGCAATCTCAAAATAGTGTCTCTTTGAGGTAGCTCACTTCTCACAAAGTCCAAAAGCTCACAAGAAATCAGCACATGGTGTTGCTTTTGATCGTAGTTTAGCACCTTGGGAACCAGCAATACATACTGTCCGCATCTACAGTTCCATTGTAAAGATGTTATGCAAATAGATTTTTGAAGTCCCACTTTATCTGGATTTTAGAAGTTTTACTTCATTGGTTTTTAATCTACCACTCAGACATAGGTCAAAGTCTCCAACTACTCTGTCCAAACTGTGAGACAATGACGGGCGCTCTGCGCATTGCTTATTTTCGACGTTCTCTATTCCTTCTCTGAACGTTTTATGTCACCTAAACACTTGTGTTTTTGACAAAACATCCTTCAACGAAATACTTTATCGTGCTTTACTGATTGCCACTGCGCTATATTTTGTGACGCTAGCCCAAATAGCTATCCACATCACAAGTAATCCGCTATCTCTGAAGGCTGAAAGGCAAAAGCTCAAAGCTTCCGCCCCCGACTCTTCTGCTCGAACCAAGAAAATCAGTCTTATTACTTTGAGATCTACCTTATATGACGATCCGTAACAGAGATAAGTATCAAAACTTACAATAATAGTACCGTTAACATATAAACAAAACGATGGGGTGCAATTCAAATCTGGAGTTCTTGTTGAGACACTAATAAAAGCTCTTGATGTTGTTACTCACTTATAGTTTATTTGAGTCACTTGAAAGATTTCCTTTATTATCTTAAAATTGCCTTGTGAGTTGCGCAATAAATATTTGACTATAGTCCTAATAATATGACAAATGAACATAAGATTAGTTAAACCAGTTGTGATTCAAAAAATTATTAAGAGCAAACTGTTACTCATTAACAGACATAAATGTCAAATTTGCTAACAGAAAAAGACATTTATTAAAAGCTTTTAAGAACTAACGTAGTATGACAAGTTAATTAGATAGAATATTAATTATTACTACAAATTTCAACAAAAAAGTATTAACAGAAAGAAACAAAGCTAAGCAAATATATTCAGTGATAAAAAATCTTATCTGTTAATGTAATAACAAGCTGGTGCTTTATAAACAGGTATTAAAACCAGTTCTGGGCTGCACCAAACAATCCAACATTAACAGTCAGAATTTTTATGGCACTGTACCAAGAATCACGTTGACGAACCCAGCTAGAGAAAAACTAATTATACCTTAAGATAAAAACTGCATCGAAAGAAGTTATGGAAGGTGCTACAACAATAAAAAACAACTAGGAATAGCTAAATGGCACAAACCAAATTGAGAATTGAAGATTTTTTATTTTGCTGTGACGTCCCCTAACTCGCTCTAGCTGTAGATCTGCTTTGTTGTACAAAACTGTGCGGGGCTCGGCTGAAGAACCCTTAAAGCCTACGACAAAACGCGCTCCACGAAAACAAGGACATTTGCCTCTATAAAGATGTAGCACGCCACTTATCCGGGTGGTCCATCCTGAATCCAGTCGCGGCGCTCCCCGGCCTCGTCCCGGAGCCGCCAGAACTCGATCGCCATGTAATAATTATAATCGCCGCGGATAAATCAAAAATCAACACTGTAATTGAGCCGTCAGCGCGCCGGATTCGCCCGGCCGCGGTATCACTACCGATCTCATCGAGATTTATTAATACGGATGATTTGCATGTTGAAATGTTTATTAAATGAGGGCAGCCCCCGGGACGGGGCCACATCGCCGACATCTCCAGAATGCCCTTTTTCTATCGCGGGCGAAAAGGCGAACGCTCTTTGAAGCTTATCGCGCCCGTCAGTCTTTACCGCATTATTTTACTGCATAAATAAAAAAGCCTTGGCCTGTAAAAAGCGAGAAGTGAGCTGCGTAAGTGCAGATTATGATCTTTATTAAACATAAAACCACCTTAACAAGTGGTGATTTACAATAATGCGGAGATTACAATGTTACAATACAAAGTTTAATGTTACCATAAAAGAATTTTTTCTTATTATACACGAGGGCGGCACTAAATCAGCTTAGATTAGATAATCGCCAGGTTTAATTAATTGAAAAAATCTGAGCATCACTACATTGTGAGTATAGAAAAATGAAGCGGTGGTACACAGCTTGAATGAACTCAGAGGCATAGAAATAATTCGGTATAAATTTTACCTACGGTTTTCGGACAGGCCATAGCAAATATATTGTTGTTTTTATGGAGGTGAAAGTCTCTTCGGATTATCGGACGAAAAAGGTCACACGTGACAAATTCTATAGGGCACTTTGTATTGGAAGTGCTGCAACAGCAAAAACAATGCACGTTGCATGCTCTTTTAGATGTCGCATTAAACTGTCAAAGAGTAATTTACGTACAGAGCTCGGCTTCATAGCTAAATAGATTGCATGAAATCCGACCCTCCTCGCTTAAATTACACTGCAAATGCAACAAATAAAGGAGAAGACGGCGCCATTATTTTTATTGTGCCTAAAGAACGCAACATTTCTGTCATGAACGAAGTTTTGATAGTGATTTGTTAAATTTTGGTGCTACAGGATGACGTTATTTTTTAAAAATTCATATCTATTTCCTTTATAAACATTTTATTATATTAATTTTAAAAAGTGCATCCTTCAAATGGCTACAAATTTGTTTTGACAATAGTGAGTTCTTTTTAAAGTGTGCTTATATTTTTAATTTTTTCATGACTGTTGGCTTTCAGTTGCTTACGGTATATTTTCCGTTTCAGGTTTAAGAAGAAGTCTGCAAAAGTTAAATCAGGTGAGTTTTAAAAATTTTCTTTAAGAGCTCCATAGTAGAGCGAACTAGACGGACAGTAACCCCGTCTTGCTGCCGCCATATCTCTAGAGTATCCTCAACTGCAGGATGCACGAAATTTCCCAGAATTTTCTTCAGCTACTTATATGATACTAAATCGTTATGTTGGTAGACTATTCTTGGGTTTCCGTCTCCAAAAATCGGGTATTTTATTTATTAACGAAACATACTAGGATTGTGAATGAAATAAGCTTTTTGCCTTGCCAATTCTTAGATCTGCACTTTAGTTTCTGCTCTAGCTGCATTTTACACGAATAGATAATGTTGTAGGTTATTCTTTAATGCTTTTCCGGATACGATTAATATTGTCTTGTCCTAAATGCAGATTCACAGCACATGTTAAATTACTCATAATAAGTTGTAATAATTTTAATATTATCTGTTTAGATATTTAAAAATTAAAAGTGTGTGCTCTGAGTTAGTACATTGATCATTAATTTAGTAGATAAAATGTTATTTTCGCTAATTAAATTATTTTAATTGATTTATAAAAATTTTAAAAATTTATTATAGAAATATTACCCGATTTTTTTAGATTATCCTGTAGGTATAAATTAAAAATACTAACATCAAATATTGGTTATGTAAATGTACATAAATAATACAAGGAAAACCACTTTGTTTACATTATAAACACAAAAAGTTAATATTTAATGAAATTTCTATATTAATTCATATAAAATTAAAATCGGAATTTCAATGTTTATTTTTAAATCAAACGAATCTTATTAGTTGATTTGAATGGTGCGAGTTGAGGTCAAATAACCAAAAAGTTAATGGAGTCATAGTTTATGTTACATTCGACAAAAAATGATTGATTGCTTTTGTAATAGGAACTCTTTTTATACCAATAAATTAAAAGCCTATTAGGAATTTCTTTTTTATTTTAATGTTACATATTATATTTACAATCTGTTACACGCAAACAATCAGTAAATGTTGTGTCTTTTTCCTTATACTTAAGTACATAATAAGACTTGCCTAGAACAATCCAGTGATAGTTCTATTTTATAGAAATTATCTATCTAATTGTGTCATTTAAAGCCAATACATTATTCTCATGCGACAATGTCAATTTAATCAAACCTAGTGGACAGGTCCATGGATTTGAATCTCTTTAACCGTCTAGTGTCATTATTGTGTGATAGTTCGGTGGCTGGTTCATTTGTGTGCACTGTGAGTCTACTTTCATATTTAACACTGTAATTTTTTATTACCTCACGCACTGACTCCATGTCTAGGTCCGTTTGTATTACTATTACGAATAAAAATTCGATAGAGCTATGAGTAAAAAAATTAATAAAAAATATGAAAGCAAATATACTTTAGTTGTGCTCTTTTGTGGTAAATAGAATCAATTAAGAGTATCCATACACTTTAATAAACTACTCTAGTTACGTTTATCTTGTTTGTTTTATTTAGGTACCGAATTGTTGAAGGTAGTTCGGTTTAAACCTTGAGTGCGCTTATACGACGTAGCGGCAAATATATCTTACTAAACCTTGAACAATTCAATATTATTTTATTTCAATTATTATTATGAGTAGTAATTTTATTTTTATATACGAGAACATAATCAACAATAGATATACAATAAAGGCCGCTTCGCGGCCTTGTTAATATATACTTCTATGCATAAAATGGTAAATCTTTCGAGCAGTGTGCGTTGAGGCGCTTCGCGCCTTATAAGAGGTACAAACCCTACCTTTTCTTTATTTAAATGTAGCCAATGTTGCAAAAGACTGCAAAAGGACGGCAGTCACCAAAGAGATTGAACCCACAAACCTCGCATCTCGAAGCAAACCCGCTACCAACTCGATCAATTGGGCACTACGGGAAAGCGCGCATCGTGCGCTGGTTAATTCGGTTTGTTTTTCTATCATTCCTGACATCTGTCAAGCCTTACAATTTTTAAAGGGCTATTTTTTAGGACACGCACTGGTTTTCTTAAATTTCTGATCGCGGATTCGGATTTTACGTCAAATTTGGCTTTCTCTTTCGTTTTTTTTTTTTCAGAGGGAACCAGCGAGCAAGGTATTTTATGTGCTATCCTTACAGTTTATAGAAGGAAGTAAGACTGTTTGACAACCCAATTCCCTTTGTCGTATTTTCCAATTTATAGATAATTGGTAAAACTGCAACTCGCAATATCATTTTCAACCTACATTTCATATTTGACATCATTATACCCATATAATACAATTAGAGACCGAAAATTTAAAAAAAAAGGCAGTCAAAGAAAACAATTGGCAAGTTCCAATATTCAATTATAATAATTCCCCGTAACAGGCCTTGAAGGCCCTTTGGGGTCGTAACAGGATAGCTCTGCTACAATCTAGAGCCTACGGTACACAAGGGTAGTAACGTGGCTAGCGCTACGTACCGACCGACTATTATTACCCCAGAGTATGACCTCCAGGTACTCGTTTATTGCAGCCTGAGTCGATCTGGGCCGTAAAAATGCCAGTGATCGAATTGGCGAGAGCGGGATTCGAACCCGCAACTCTTGATTTCGTAGTCTATCAACCTATCCACTAAACCACAGCAATCTTCAATATATAAAAATTATTATTCAACATTAATTCAAGAAGATGATGAAACAACAACAGTACTTAAGCCATCTGCGTTCTATTTTTACGATGTTGTCGGTTATCGAAAAATGACATGCCACTTTTTTGACGTTACTAAAAAGGGGAAATTCTATATATGAATAAGAAAATTTTTATTTGTCAGGCCTCTTTAGCCTCAATGGTCTTTCTCCCAATTATATGGCTGTTAATTCAAATCATGTTCCAGTGATTGTTACCATAAGCGAAACAATAGGTTTGGAACAGCTAAGCCTGATCTAAGCACTCAAAACTAAATAGAAAAAAATTTAGTAGTGTTTTATTTAATTTACTTGTATATGCTACAAATCATCTTATAACCACAATTAAAAAGTTAGAAGAAATGCCGCTCTAGATCTAAAAAACTTAAAAAATAATACCCAGGGAAATTACGCAACTAACTACTAGGGAAGGATAAGAAGAGCAAGGGCGAAATGGGAATACAGTCATAATATCAATGATCCTGGAATATTTAATCAGTTGAACAAGTAGGGTAAATTTAAATTAGAAATAAAACCCTACAAATGTATATTCATTCGCTCTTTATGCGCATCATACGATGTAAAAGACTACCAAAATGTTTCCCTTCGCATATTGGCCATTGCAGTTAACATTTGCCTAAACAATTTAAACTTGAAAAATCATTTACTAAATTCAATTGTCCTAGATGTTTACTGTCACTCATATCGAAGCACTAGAAGTGCTAATGCTAAAACGAATAAATCAAAATAAACCATAAAA
Source organism: Sinelater perroti (assembly GCA_036346155.1). NCBI lineage: Eukaryota > Metazoa > Arthropoda > Insecta > Coleoptera > Elateridae > Sinelater > Sinelater perroti. Next base: position 15,415,376 of record JARFIY010000254.1, on the reverse strand, counting down.
GTGGCTTCCAAATCTCCAATTCTGTTTTCGACACCAACACTCTACAACGCAACAGTGTCATAAAGTAGTAAACACCACTGTTTTTTGGAGTTTCATTACTTTTGTCATTGTGAGTTCATAAGTTTCAAAATTAAAACGTGGTCGCAGACACACAAACGAAGAACCACATTTAGAACGTCCAAAAACGACAGTCATGCCATATTGTAAGTAAACTCCAAAACCACAATATTGTCAAATGACCAAATAAAGCAAATAAAGAAACTGAAGAAGCTGCGAGCGTTTCTTATAAACAATCAAGTTGTAAATATCATACTTACAAAATTATTGCTTTCAAACCAAAATAAACCTACGATAAAAACCAATCAAAACAAGTTTGCCTCAAGGTAGTGAGTTGGAGCCTGTGTTTAATTTATTCTTCACTTATGATATACAAGTTAGGAAACAAGTGACATAAGATGACAATAAAGGTCCATTATTTGTATCAACTAGGTCACAGTAACACTACAAAAAATGGTTACAAGGATGAAGGGTAAAAGTTAATAAAAATGAGTCTACAAAACAGTTAACTTGTTTTCCAGTTACTACCAATAACAAACTGATTCCTCAAGCTTCTTTAATAGATCTGGACAGTACATGTAGTGCATGAAAATTTATAATATGTACTAGCTTATTGGAAAAACATCACAATATACGTACAAAACCATATAATTGTCCTATTTGGTTGTACGATTATAAACTCTGGAATTATGCTAGTAACTCAACAATAGAAACACTTAGTAGTTTAAACGTAACATTATCTTTTCTAATGTTAAGCAGCAAACCACAAAATATTACTAATTATCAGTTAATTTATTAAGCTGTGATTGTTCTACATTGCTCTATTACACTTCGTCTCCAAATTTTAAATTTTTATATAGCATGTCATGATGGCTAGATTATGGTCGTTATTCGCATCAGCACCTGGATAATTTATGCAGGTTTTTATTTAATTTTTGAATCTTCTATTATTTCCCAAAAGTTTCTATGTTTATCTTCTGCGCTAGTAATAAAAAGTGCGTGGCGATGATTATTTTATACCTTGCCTAGAATTCCACTAGTCAGTTCCCTCTTTTTATTCTTTTAGCCCATATTTTCTATTAGATTTTTCTCCTCCTATAGCATTCCAGTTTCGTGTTCTTATTAGATTCTCTTTTTTTACACAATTTATTACTTTTCCAATATCTCCATATGTTCATGTTTGGTAGTCGTCATATAAATTGAATTGTTGTTTTGTCGTTTGTTAGTTGCTATTTTTTACTATTAGAATTCTTTGGTGATGTAGAAGATGTCATTTTTAATTTTTTGCCTATTTCTTTTCTCTTTTCACTGTACTTCCGTTCGCTTTTGCTGTTGTGTTAATTATCCTATATACTTTGCTCTACATATCATACATAAGTATATTTAGTTTACTTTTGTCGTTTTGTGTCTTATGTTCTCTAATTTTCCGCATTTCAGCATGGTTCTTATGTTCCGTCTTTCCATTTTTCCGATGTTTAGTGGTGACGAAGTGTAATAGAGCAATGTAGAACAATCATAGAAAAACATAAACGGGAATGATCTAACAGCAGCAAATAAAGTACTTGACAGAGAAAAGAAGAAGAAGAGAAAACCGTGGATAACAAACAAAATAATAAAATAAATAAAAGAAAGAAAGAAACTCAAAAGCATCAAAACGGAAGGACAACAACCGTGCAGAGAATTAAGAAACAGAATAGAAAAAGAAAAGAGTGCACAAGTGTGAAAACTGTTAGACGATCAGGCTAGTATCACATTCATCAAAAATATTAACAAAAATCATGTGCAAAAAAGTAGAAATCTTTTCCGGGTCCTTGATATTCCTGTGCGCTTGCCAGATTTGATCCACTGCAACTTTTTTCTGTCGGATTATCTCAAAACCTTCAAACCCCTAATGGCGATAATTCGCACAGAAATTCGCCGTATACTCCAAAGAAATGTACGAAAAAATTATGAGAAACTTTTAAGTCGTTTATAGCAGTGTTTGTACAATGGCAGACACCATCTGGCCAATATTATTTTCTGAATTGCATGAGATAAAATTGTTCATGTTGTAAGTTTCTCAAACGAACATACATTTTTATATCTTTAAAACTAGAGAGTAGGAGTTTCGCCACACCCTTTGCTATAAGAAAACAAAGATAGTAGAAATGGACAAGCGCATAGACAAATTAGACTAAGTGAATCTATGGAACTAGAAAAGATTTTCTATTCAATTCAAAGTCATTTGTTAAGAATAAAACATTACCACCATCAAATAAATTCTTGATAACTAGAAAAAGACAAGTAATATCTGTAGTATAGCACTTTACGGGTGTGAGACATGAACGATCACCACTAGTGAAAGACAGAGAATTGAAGATTTCAAGATCTGGTGTTATAGGGTATATCGGAGATGAACTGGTTCGATTTATTAATGACGAAATAAGAGAAAGAGCCCAGAAGAACGGGAAAATTGTCAAAAAAGAGACGCACTAACGAGGTATATCCTAAGAAAAGGAGATATTTTGAAGGCTATTACATAATGAGCAGTCGACAGACAAAATGCATGAGGAAGACTAAAACTGCAAGATCTCGAATCATAGAAGACACGCAGTGCAGTAGTACATTAAAATGAAAAGGCTGTCTGAAAATATAAGGAGATGAAAGCAGATAACGTAAATTTAAACTAACTAAGAAGATTGACAACTGAAGGAACAGGTAATCATTAAATATTCTAAATATTTTAAATGTAAATTTACTTTATTTACAAGTTAATAAAAATTTATGAAAGATGTCAAAAATAACAGAAATAGAAGCTTGTCTCCAGCTTGGAAGCTGCCTTGGTCAAAAGTGAAAATAGCTGATCACGCCCGGTTTATTGACATATAATTTATTAAGATCGGTCCTTCGGATGAAAAATTGCCCCTAATACAATATAATGATTTGTTAATAAGTTTTTACTTATACATAAGCTTACCAATTGCCTTCCTTACAAGAAAATTTTACTCAGACACGTAAACAAAGTATTTTTCAATAATAATGAACTTTAAATAAAGTAAACGGAAGATATTTAAATCATAACTAAAATGCTTTATTTTAAAGTACATTACATTTGATAACTATTATGTTTAAAGCAATGCATCATTCAGATGCCTGTCAAAGCTGCAATAGTAATTTTTTACTAGAAAAACCCAATTTTTCACGACCCCATGTAACATATTAGGCTGTATATCACAAATGGCATGTTTAATGTTTGTTTGTTTTTGTTAACCTACACTTTAACATAATCCCAAAGAAATAGTCCAGTAATGTTAAGTCGCAGTCTTGGGGGGTAGTTCACAGGTCCACTCTGTGAAATCATTGATTTACCACACTTTTCCTCGAATAAGTTGATGATATTTTCAGAAGTGGTGTAGTCTTGTTGGAACCACATCACTTCAAATCATCCAATTTCAGCCACAAAAATTGCCGCAACGGTATTTCAACCATCATCAAAAAAACAAGATCCAATAATGCATCCGAGTCATAAACCGCATCATACAGTTAACTTTTGTGGAGTACAGTTGTTTCTACAATTAGTGAGTTTTATGAGAACGACGATTTTTTGCTGAAAATCGTCATCACTGGAGAATACCAACGTATCTAGTGATTAGTAAGTTTCAGTTTTTGAGCTAGAACAATCTCTTATGAATATAAAGTCAAGTCTAATCGCAAAATTTGCCAGGTTATTGCGGAAAATATAATTCCTATGCACGGCGCAAAATCGATAAATTTTAGCTTCGATGTTCTCCGCACTTCTTGCATTTCGTTCTCTTACAGACACCTTTTTATCGTGTAGAATAAATTTATGTTTCTCACAATTCCTTGAACTGCAAGCTCGAAGGGCAGTCTTTAATTTTCGCGAAGTATAGAATGTGTTGCACAATTCAAACTCGCCTTTTGATAATATTTTTTGTGACACCTAAAGTAGCTTTGTTTTTGTAGGGCGCCATACAATGTATTATTTTTCTAAAAACGAATTTGCAATCATTAAAGAACTAGAGAATTATCAGTAGTAACTTGTTTGGTAAATTTCTCTGGCACTATTCCAAGCAACTTGCCAATATAAACTTGTTAATTGTATGAAAATAAGGTGTAAACGCTAGAAGGAGACTAAATTTGAATACCACATTAGTCTGATTTTGGTTTTAAAAACCATTTAAACAATACTTTCTCACGATGAAATATTAACTGTTCATCAACTATAAAAAAATTCAAACCATTTGTTATTCTGCAATAAAAATATACCCAATTTTTCTAATGGTTGCCAATTCATTTCAAATCATTTTTGTATTTGACACTGAATTATAACAACACAAAATCTGACAAAATAACAAGATTTTTTGTATTATAAATCGGTCTAGATAATTTTTTCTCAACACGACACTCTTGATTTTTTCTTGCACTTTCCCAGGCAACTTGCCAATATAAACTGGTAAATTACATACGCACAAGGTGTGGACACCACCAGCAATGTTCCAATAATATGATATTAAGCCGGTCTTAAATTTATAAATTGTTGAAAGGGTCACGTTCGGCAATAATCCTTGGCTGTTCATTGACTACAACATTCTTTAATTAATTTGTTAGTTTGAAATAAAAATATTCTAAGTATTTCTTACTTTTGGCAACACATCTCAATTTTTCTTTCTGGTCTTGTCATTAAATATTGAGCAGTTCGAGATCTAATGGAAATGGCCTCGCGATACAGCATTCATAAAGTCAAAGTGTCTTATACTTTTATCAGTTGCCATTTTATGTGTAAACTCCTGGCAATATCCATTTGTTTTTAATAAAATTGCAAATTATATACATAGAAACTCTTATCAAACTGTTGCCAAATGAACTCTGGAGTCTTACAGGGAAGCGTGTTGAGACCACTTCTGTCCCTCATATATGCAGTAGATGCTCCAGTATTAATGAATACCTTAATAGCAACAATTGACAGTCAATGATAATGCAAAACCAGTGAGGATCGGAATCAAATACCTCGGTTTGCACCTTGACCATAAATTTACATAAAGAACACATATTAAGGTCAAACGCAAACCATTTAACCTCCAAACAAAACAATTGGAGTGGTTAATCGGCAAGCACTTCCAACTTTTATTATATAATATAAAGCGATACTAAAACCCATTTGGACCTACGATATTTAGTTCTGGGGCGGTGCCAAGGTTTCCCATACCAAGATACTTCAGATATTTTAATCTAAAACCTTACAAATTATGACAAACGCCCTCCAGTACGTAACTGATGATTTACTTCAACATATTTAAACATATCCTATGTAGCTGAAGAAATACAGATTTTCACGTGTATATAATAAAAATTAGCTGACCGTCAAAATGAATTGGTAGAGCAGCTCGTTAACACCCCAGCAACAAAAAAACTGAAACGTTATTAACCACAAAATCTTATTTAGTGTAATTTTATGGAGTACCAGCGCCGAATAGGTCCCCACTAATGTTATAATATTGAATTACTCGTTACTCAAATACTGAGTAGATTGTAAATATTCGAATTATTAATTAAAAAATATTACATAGAAACGTCAGCACATATTAAGCTGGAAGCGGATACTTCCCATGACTAGCTACTAATTGTTCATCGATTCTTACATTCAAATATACTATTACATCTTACAAAAATATTTCAAGTGTGTCTAGTGGTTGACAGCTCATTATGCTTGTCATTAAATGCTGAGTAACGCAAAATTTGGTAAAAGTTTCATCTTTTTTTATTGCCTTATTTTGCGATATCGTCTTCATTCCTTCTATATCTTCAGACAGAATTAATTTAAAAAAAGCTTTCATTGTTACAGCATTCTTTGAGTCATTTTAAGTCAGGTTTGATGGTAACATTTTATTAGTTCAACAATTTTTCCAATATTATTATTAGCATTAATCCAGTCTTCCCGCGATATATAAATTTTCTTCAAAGACTTCCCCCAGTTTGTCTTTGATTCCCAACACCTCGCTCTTAATTTATGCCGCTTTCATCTCTAGTGTCCTTAACATTTTGTGCTAATTACTCTAATTTGGCTGCATTTATCAGTCTATTATTGTCAGAAAAACTAGTTATTCGTAATATGCATAGTTATATGGAAATATACAGGGAGGGCGAAAGATTAGTGAGTAGCCTAGTGACTTTTACTCGATAGGTTTAGTAATCACAATTATCTCCATATTTTTTATTTGAAAAATTATATTGCATTAATTGATACAACCTGAAAATAAAACAAAAAACTGAGAAAATAAGAAGACGAGTGTCTAGTACCCTGTTCTTGATACACCCTTCTGTAGTAACGCAGAAAGCTTACAATTAAGCCAAGGAATTGTTTAAAATTACCGCATTCAAAAGCACTGCAGAACTTTCAAGCTAATTGATTAAAAATATCGGGTAATGTTTCCATTGTCGTACGTTTGCCTAGAACAGCATTAAAATTCTTCTTTTGTTCGACAGTACTCTTTTATCATAACCGATTTTTGTTGTTCTAACGAAATTTTATCATCAAACAGCGCCATAAATCGCATCAGCTACATTTTTCACTATTTGACTTTTTTGGATTTTTCCATTAGTGTAAACTTTTAAATTATTTACATACAAAGTATAAATCATGAATACAAGTTAGCCCATATTAAGCTCGAAGCAGCCACTTTCCATAATACGCTGCTAGCTGTTCATCGGCTGTGACATTTTTGAGTAACTCAAATCATTCTATAATTTCCAATAAACGTTTCTAGTAGCTGCCACCTCATCACATTTTTCTTTTTGATCTTGAGAATTTGTCATTAATTCTAAATTAATGTAAGAGTTTGTAAAAATGGTGGCGCAACAGTGCCTATAAAAGGTAAGCACCTCATCCTTTGATCGATAAACTGTAATGCAGATTATTTAATCTAAAAGATTAAAAACAGCGGAAATATTTCCTTGATAGCACACTAAAATAAAATCAAAATTACTGTTGATGTATATTCTTTCTAGAAACCCAAACAAAACTATATTTGTTATGTACCTCAGCAACCTGTAAAAATACGGATAAAAACCCATACGCCAATTTTTTAAAACTTTCTTGAATATTTTAATTCATATTTTTTATATTTCTCAACCAGTAAACATTAATAAGAGAATTCCTGTCTATTTAATTTTTGTTAGAGTTTATTTCAGTTTTTCTCATTTTTCTTCCGACTGTTGGCATTTTCCAAAAAAATAACAGAAGAAAAAATATTTGTTATTAGTTCTATATAAAAATACCCTCTCATAGTTCGACTAATACCCAATCTACTTTTACAATTGATCTTATTTATTAGTAGTGTTATTTTTTCTTCATGTAACCTTATTGGTGACGTTCATACACTATCGTATGTACTCTAATAGCTTAATCTAATTTTAACGCAACCACGTAGTTCAGTTTAGAGTTATGGGCTATAAATATGAGTATGGAGCTGCAATAGGCGCAAGTGGGTAATAAATTGTTAACCCCATTGTTGTCGAATATTGTTTGAAAGCTAAAGATGGTGATAGTCTTAACAAAATAAATAGTTGTTGATTTACACAAATACTGTTGGGAAGTCTTGAAACTTTTTCACTTTATTGCTTCTCTGTAAATCTCTATTTGATTTACGTCCAAGAATAATTTTTTTTAAATAATTAAAGTTGTTCACACACTTTTGATGTTTCTACTTCGAGAGTTTTGTTCCAAAAATTTATAATTTTAAATAATTTTGCATACGCATCATATTTACTATTATTCTAAACTTCACAATTTTGTATCCAGTTATCTCACCTTTTCTTATGCCCATAGTTTCACTGTCTTTGAGATTTTTTATATTTAGAATAATAAGCTGCGAGGTTTATAATTGCAGTAAATTGTAACTATTATTAAATCGCATTAAATATAAAAATTCTAAATCACCTCCTGCAATATGCAAATGTAGTTACAATGCCAAGCTTCAAAATGTCTCCCCTTGCCTCCCAACGCTTTGCGAATGAATTGATTATGCGCTACATATCATTCACTGTCAAGTTATGCTATTTCAATAAAAAACCTCTCCAATGTCTACAAACTCCCATGGAGATTTCCACCAATTTGGGCCTCCAAAATTCACTAGACGTTGTTATAAAAAAAATCGTCAGCGAGTTCTGTAAGTAATCTTTAACACTAATGAAGTTAAGTCTTATGAGTAAAAGACAATCCTGCTAAAGTATCCAAATCTATCCGCCACAATGTTCCTGAATCCAAAATAACCCAATAGCTTTCCATATTATCTTGATCTACTTTAAGTCTTCTGGATATAAATAGGGAAAAAGAAGCGTTGGTAGAAGACGAATGTCATGGGTGCGCAATCTACGAGAATGGTTTGACTGCAGCTCTGGTCAACTGTTTCGAGTAGCAATATCAAAAATTAGAATAGCCAATATGATTGCCAACCTCCGAAGCGGAGATGGCACTTGAAGAAGAAGAAGGATATAAATAAACTACTCCTTATTAATAGAAACAATGCATCCTGACAATTTCTAACCTAACCATATTGTACCATTTTAGACATTTACGGGACCACTTATTTGTGGGCTTGATCAAGTGTAAAAATTTTCTTATCTGACGAAATGGTATTTGCCAGCAGATCAGCAGCGACATGACGCTTCAGTTGTTGGCATCTTTCTAGCCGTACATGTTTGTTCCCATTTGTAAGATACCTTCCCTTCCACAAATTGTACGAAGTCAATTGAAGATTTTTTATATCTAACGGGCACTTGTATAAACATAAAATTGCAGATACAAAATCGATTATACCCTGGATACTCCTATCTTTTTTAATAATCTAAATTTTCAAACAATCGGCAATTTATACTCTCTGTCTTCGTTACACGCTAGATATTTTAAAATACTCCAAATGTTTATTTAGTGAGCGCATTTAAAGCAAATAGGAGGTATATCAATTCTCAAAACTAGCGTTTTCATCGCAAGTATTGGATGACATTTTTGGAGTAGTGAAGTAGTCAAGAAATCTATAATTAGCTCCAATTTAGAGTATAATAGGGCATTAAATACATGTCTTCAAACAGTTCTCAGTGCTGAATGGCAGTCAGGCTTGCTGGTAAAGAAACGATTCATTCAATTCAGAACAACTGCAATCTATCTAAAACTTTTTCTAAAACTTACACTTTCAATAATTTCATACTGTTTCTAACCGTAAAGGAGTTATTTGCATGATTCCCAACAATTTTTGAGTGTAACGTCTAAAATATTCCACAAATTTTTGAATGAGATAGCCATATCAAGTGTGCAAATGAAATTTAAATTTCTTTACGTTACTTTATACATTTTCTATATCTAATAAGTTTTATAAATTTATCGTTTTTTGTATTTTTTTAGTTATGTAATCTTTTGATCGCTATCTGATATCACTCAATAATTAAATTACCCGTCGGAAACTGTTGTGTATAGTTTATACATTTTCTTCTTTAAAGTGTATAGAATTTTCTTCGATTGAGCAGATGTAATACTAAATTTTATTTTTATAATTTGGAAACAAATTTTAAACTATAAACTATCAAAGCAAATAAAAAAAATAAATATTATTTGAACTAGCAAGTCAGCAGCCCACAGAGATCATAAATTAGTACGATTTTTCAGGAAGGAAACCTTGTACGTAAAGGCGAATGGTCCATAAATTTTTGAGATAACTATAAATCAAACAGCCACACACGAAGTATTAATTTAGAGGTGTTGGAATGTAATATGACAACACTATACGATTTCCGAGGCTCAAAAAGTGGTTTTAAGCGACTACAGTTTTGCAAAGGCGGGGCCTCCTTGCCAACATTATTGTAGTTTGCGTTAGAAAATCCTCTTTATGAAAAAATAACAGAGTGTGAATATTAGATAATTATAATCAATCAACACCGAATGTTTAGCTGACGAAATGGCTACCTCGGTACACTATATTGAGCCATCATTAATCATTATATAAAATTTGTAGAGCATAATATAGGAGAAATGAAAAAATGGCAAAATTTGTGTTTTTCCACTAATAGAATTTTAAGTCTTTGACTATAATTTTAGCTTTCTCAATAGCTCGGTTTTAGGCTTTAGGATTGGCTTAAAGTCTGTTCTCACAATTATTTTTTGTAGCTTGAATCGTCATCGGCTTGCTTATATTTTTTCCTGCTCTCGTAATTAAATTGATATATTGCCATTGTCTTTATGTTCCTTATTTTTATGTATTCTATATTTACTTCCTGGTATGCCTCAAACGTATTTTTTATTATTTTTTGCACTTAATGTTTCAATTAATCTGAACAGTTTTTTTTCAAATTTGTTTCCCGTGACCGTCAATTTAGAATCTATTGTTTCTCCATCAATAAATAGTATATCATACATCATTAGTGCATTTTGCAGTCTTGAAGCCATAACCAGTTAAATTGCTATTTAGCATTCCACTCAATTTCTTGTTGTTGCTTTACAATTTGATCTTTCATTCCCCGTCGGGCTGTTACCTACGAATATATTGTTGCCTGTAACTGATTAATGACAATGTAATTCTTAGGACTTAAAACGTTTCCGCATTTTAAATTTTTCCCGGTTTCAAATTAATCTTAAACTTACATTTTGCTGCTACTTAGCAATCTTGACTATTTATTGCAATTTTACTTTGTTACATAAATTAAGAATCACCAAGTGCATTTGATCTTAATCAAAATAAAAGTAATTAATGAGCAAACTAAAGCTTATTTAATTTCACAAAAATTTCAAAATATTATAGCTTCCCTTAAAATTGCTATTCCCCATATTATAACCCTATAAAAAAATTAATATACCAGCAATTTTAGAATTTAGATACTAAATATGCAATTCTCACAACTCAGCACTTTCCAAGCCAATGGAAAACAACACAAATAGTTACGCTACCGAAACCAGGTAAACCATCAGCAGAAATAACATCCTTATCATCTCAAAGTTTTTTGAAAAACTGATTTTACGTGGAATACTAATAATTCTGCACAACTAAGAATTAATCCCTAAACACCAATTTGGCTTCCGAAGTCAGCAGGTGCACAGGATAGTTCACAAAATATATAGAGATTTAGAGAAAAAACGATTTTGGTTAGCGATGTTTTTAAACGTCAAGCATTTGACAGGGTGTAGCATCAAGGATTATACTACAAACTAAAACATACTTACCCTACCAGGTGTATGAACATTTGAGATCTTACACATAAAAAATTGGCATTTTTTGATGAAACACAAAGACAAAACCACGACTCTTCAACCTATCTCTGCAGGTGTTTCACAAGGCCTGGGTTTCACATTATATTTATTATATAGAGCCAACCTACCCATGTCTAACAACATCAGCTACCTATGCAAATGATATGGCCATTTTAGCCTCATGTAAATCGACAATCTGCATCAAGGTATCTCCAAGCTCACCTCAACAAAATCAACACTGGACTAAGACATGGCGAATTAGAGTGAACAAATGAAAAGAGATAGTTGTCCATCAGTAACTTTAAACGAACACCAGGTTACTATACAGAGTTAGTCAAATACCTAGGATATGCAGCAATAGGAGACTAACTTGAAAAATCTCACATATTTAATAAAAGGAACAACTTGGACTGCAATAGCTTTCACTTATAGATACTTGGACATGTTTGAAACTTGTAAGTTTTAGGAAGAAATATACAGCTATTAGGTTTAGTGTATTTTTCGGGTTATATATGTCCATATATTACTATAACAAAATTAAACTTTTTCAAAACTCTTGTACTACTATAAAATATACACGTCAAACAGCTAAAGGTGAGAAGTCTAATTTATAAAGAAACCTTTTTGTGTATAAACAAAAATTGCAATTAAAGTATCACTGATCGGTATTTAAAACAATAGAAAATCACACGTTCGCAGTGTGTATTGTGTATTGTGCATCGTTTTATATTGTTTAAAGACAAGATTTTAGAACTATAGAAATATAATTTACTCTCTTGAGTGTTTCAAAGCTTGCGAGCTATAGTCCCCAACTGGCAAATTAATTTTTATACAGATGTCTTGTTGACAACTTTTCTGCTTTTCTTCTTTCACCTTCAATAGCTTTTCCCAACGAATATGTATGTAGCTTCAAGCGTCTAAAAGTTGAACTAAGCGTCAAGTATGAGACAAACATCGAACAGCCAATAAATTATTGTTTATGTTAACAAAGTCTGCGAAAACGCTAAATGAATAATAATGAATCTAACATGTAATATGATGAAGTGGAACGTTTCTTGCTTATAAGTCTCTGAATTATACATTTACGCCAACAAGAAAACCATTATCAAAATTGTGAAATTAGTAAATTTGGCGTGCATAAAGATGATTAAGAAATATTTAAAAAAAAACATTATCTGTAATTTTGAAGTAACCATTGCTCTATTAATAAATTTCATATTGATAACTTTGCCCATTTGAGTTACATCTTTAAATAATTGATCGAATGCCTAACAAACAATGAAATTATAATTATATCCAGTTACCTTAACGACAAAGCAATTGAATGATAAGTATGTGACAAGAGGGTGGTTTCGAAATCGCTTTCTGATTAAATGGTAACAATTAACCCACTTTTAACATTCAATTTCGTTGTAATCTACATCGACTAAATACAATAAATTCTGTCATCCCCACACCTTCCAACAGTAAGTTGTTTTTGGCATTGATGAGTTTCTTATGTATATCCCGACATTACAGAAAATTCAAGATTGTAGCTACATATAATGACGATTTTAAAACTCCCTTACAAATTTCTTTGTTTCAATGTTTATTCAATGTTATCGCACGTTTTATTGACTACAGAAGTTAAAAAATACGTTCAGCTTTAACGGTGATTTTCAAAACGCACCAGTGATGTAATTTATATCTAAAAAGTAATAAAACGTACATTTTCTTTGGAATCTCTGCACTGCTGGAAACTTTGTTTCCGGTCCTAGTATAAATTCCTTTCCATCATCTGTTATAGCCTATTATCGCACACGGGTTCAAATTAAAAACTTTTAATAGACGAAGTTAAAACAAAATAAAATTAAAGGAACATAGATTATTCGAATACACCGAGTCTGAAAGCACTAAAAATACTTTCCCTGTCAACTTAAAAGTGATCATCTCTAGATTTCCTTTAATTAGTATAATGAACAGTCTTATAGTTAATTAAAAATGCCTCAAATAAGTTTAGTTTTATCTGAGAGCTTCACCAAAATCACTTTTTACCCCGCAGTAATAGTGATAGAGTCAAATATGTTTGACGAATGGTCCAGTATCCCAACGGTAACATGGGCTAGGTGTGTACGCATACATGTAGTTATCCAAAGACACCACAAGTAGAGCCAACTAGCGTGGAGTACATATGCTCATCAGGGTAAATCTGCTAGTGCAATTGAAAAACATCAAGTTCAACGACGACAGAAAAGCATGAATTATTGGTGCCGTGAGCAGAAAACGTAGCTACAATTGGTTCAAACGCTTACGCAACAGGAAGGGAGCGACACAATTGAGTAAGTGTAACAAATTTTGGAACAAGATCAGCGATTAATTCTACAATTAGTAAAAAAGCAATTACTCATTAACAAGGACAGAGTACCACCGTCCACGAGAATTTGGGTAGGCGAAAAACCTGTTCCTGGTTTGTACTGCGCACGCTAACAAACAAAAAGCAAAACGAATGGAAATCTCCAGCCATCTCATTACCAAGCATGACCAGATTCCATCCTTTCTGCAAACCATCGTCATAGAGGATGAGGCGTGGTACTGCCGATTCAACATAAAATCCAAGCAATTGATGATAGTTTCCAGAAGCTTCATGAACATTGCCAAAACTGTGTTGTGAAAGATGACAATTATTTAAAACACTAATAAAAGTAATTTATTTTTACCTTTTGTTTGCTTTTAAATACCATTCAACGAATTTTTTAGAAACATTACCGATGTATATTGATATTTGTGTGCCTTACACCAAATCAGTTCTGAAAATACTTAAAATGTCAAATTGTTTTCATCAAATATAAAAAAAAGATAAGTGCGTTTATGGTAAATGCACAACTTCACGCTGAAAAATCCTAGTCTGTTTCGAAATGTTTTCTTTCCTTAAAATACTCGCGCTATAAAGTTGACCCGGTATATAATAGAAAATATAAATTCGGCAATGGCCACCAGAGCCGAACAGTAATAGAACTAAAACTTTTATGGGTATTTTAGTGGACTATAGAACTACCTATTTTTACTAAGCAGAATGCAACTCCAAGGTACTTCATAACGAGAATATCTTCCAAAACGGAATTTGTCATTTATATTCTCATAAAAATCTAAAAATTGTTTACATTCTGCAAATACCTCTTTCCAGAGTTGTAAATATACAATTGAAGATGTGTGATACACAAAGTGTAGTTCTCTACCGTGTTTGAGTCGACATGATAATCAAGCATTATCTAAAAATGAATCAAAGATTTTAAAGCAATTCCTGTACATTACTAGAAATTCAGATGTTCAAACCAAAAATGCACACTCAGTTCTATCTAAGAACTATGATCATACAATGTCAAAGTCAGGAAAAATAGCTTTTTCAAATAATCCAAAATGTTACAATTACAATAACCTCAACTTAAAAACCTCCATTTTCTTTATCCTAATTTTATCTTTTTAAACAATCTTTACATAAGTTGTAAAATATTGAAATTTTTGTTTAAGATTTGAACCAAACCAATAAATTTATTTTTGCTAGAAAAATTGGAATAAGAGCATTTTTTACCAAATAAAGTACAAGAATGAATTAAGAATAGACAAAACAATTTCGTTTAAGCCAAGAAGACATCGAAGACGAATCACCATTTTAAATACTTTCGGAAAAAACGTCGCTCTTGTCGTGGGATGCTTCAAAACAGGCGCAAGGTTAGGATTGCCCGATATAGTCGTGTGACACATTCTCCATAAACCACCTTCTTATGAATAAAATTAGTGCCAAATAGGTAACCCTACCCTTGTTAGAGGTGCAAAAAGAACAACACGTAACCTCTTGTGAACAATTTTTAAACCCTTGTCACAACCACAAAGAAGAATTCCTTTAAACTATTGTTACAGGAAATAAAATCATGATTTTATTATAATCTTCCAGAAAAACGAGAGTCAATGGAATGGCATAGACAGTGCGAAAAGTGGTGAAAGAGGCAAAGGTAGCTTAATCGTCAAAAACGCAGAGGAAATTATATTTTTAGATTTAGCTGATTTGGTAAATAGGATTACAGTACTAAACATAGAGAATTATACCAATTAAATGACATTATCAAGAAAAAGAGGAGTGGCATGCTGAGTCGAACTGTCCGCCTTCTGCACGATAACGCTGAGTTTTCTGCGAAGGACTGTCGCAATGAAAAGCTTCTCCACCCGCCCTGCAGTCCAGACCTAGTCCCCGGTAACTACTCTTTTTAAAAGTGAAGAAAGACCTACAAGGTAAAAATTTAACTGTGCTACTAATTTCGAGATGTAATAAATTCTAGAACATAATTCGGCCAAAAACTTTCGGCGTTTGCCGCGTATCTACACAAAGTCAACAAAAAATTGGGGTTTGTTCTGGACTACACCAGAACAGCCTCATACAGTCCGGACTTAAAAACATTATGATTATCACACTTTGGACTACTTGAAGAACAAGGTTTGACGGCGATGTGGCTCGTGTCACAACCGCTCTCAGTTTACGATAGTCCGATAAAAAAATTACTTATACGTTGGAAAAAATATGTTTCATATAAATCAGAAGATTATGCAACAAAATAATTTTGTTTTTTTGTATTTTTATGATGCTTCAATGGATTAAAAAGCTCGGTTTTATTTGCTTCACCCACAATACCATATAATGCTTCAAAGGGTGGTAAAATAAGCTATAGACGTGATACTACTTAGTCTTTACTTTAGGAAAATGGTTTTCAATCAAAATTTACAAGATTATTTTACTATTTTTTGAATATTTTATAATTCAGTACATAAATGGTGGGTAATACCAGGTACCAACAAAAGATAAAAGTTCAAGATATGACAAACATACAAAATTTTACGTTTTAATTTTTTTCATCTATTCAAATTTATTGATTATTTGTAAATTACAAATAAAATATGTTCGTAAAGAGTACCAAATATGAAAATTTAATAAATCAGCCAAATTTTCATAAAAGTGGTTATATTTAATACACTTATAATCAGTAAAATCTTCCATTTACGTATAAAACACAATGTTAGGCAAATACGCGTTTCTTAAATTACTGATAATTCACAGACGTCTGGCTCGATGCTTCCAATCACGCGTATGATTTCCGCCTTCAGTTTCACAACTGTGCGTAATTTGTTAACTTTCACAATCTCCTATAAGAAAAATGCACAAAATCTAAGAGCATAAGACGTTGCCGGCCATTTCTGGTCACCGTGCAAAAAAATCACTCGTAGTAATTTTTTGTAGTGTAAAGTAGTCTTATTGCGCAAAGTGTGGTAGATGGCTCCATCCTGCTAAAACCAGAGATTATCAGTGTCTATATCTTTAAAGGAAGACCACAACAGATTGGATATCATGTTACGGTAATGTTCTCCATTATCGATAACTGCAGTTCCCTCATCATCTTCAAAGAAAAACGATCCTATCACCCCATGTACCCAAAAGCTATACCACACAGTCATTCTCAGTGAATGCATTTCACGCTCCTGTGTTATTCGAGGATTTTCATTTCCCCAAATTCGGCAGTTCTGTTTTTGCCAAAATTTCGTCCGCTGTCAGTCTCTCCATAACGCATTCGGCAAATCGCCTTTGTTTCCCACGATCAACATGTTTATCTCGTCAGTTGTATTTTATACACATGTATATGAAGCTCTTTATGCAAAATTAGATGTAATGAAGTTATCAAAATGTACAACTGCTGCGAATCGACTTTCCAGAACTCACAGTGACACTGTCTTACACAACAGCGATGTGTTCCTCTGTCCGACGAGACCGATTTCATAGTTTTCACTGAACTAGTCGTCTCAAACTACCTCATTAGGTCTTCAAACTGTAAACTTTGGTAAAATGTTTTAACAATAAGAACAAGTTGCTCCGTTGTAAACTGTGCCATGACGAAAACGAACCAAAACAAACTGATGTACTGTAGAAACAATCAATGATAAATTAATCGGAGTGATAATATAGTTACCTTTTTGAGGCGGGTAAAACATTGGTGGTAGGGGAACTAGCGCATGAGCAATGATTGATATACACTCATTGTTAGTTGCCGTGGACGATTGAACAACGCGTCTTTATTTATGATACCTTTATTGCAACCTATCATTCGATGGTGCAGACACAGAAAAGATTTTAAACTCACTTCAATGTTGGTCAACGCGGTGCCATTTCATTTCACCCAATAATACAGGATTAGTTTAATAACTTCAGGACGAGAGAAACTGTGGGGCCTGGAATAGCTGGAGGAGATGATCGGACCGTTAGAATAACAAAAAACATCGAAAGAGTTCGACAGCCTGTATAGGCCAATCCTCACCGTTCAATGGTACGACACGTTTACACTTTGTGTATGACAAATAGGTCTTTGCTCTTTGACTTCTATTTTCGTCCTTACAAAATCATGATGGTTTAAGAATTGAAGGCAAATGGTTATGTACAGCGATTTACGTTTGCTAGGAACCTTGGAAAATGACTGTATTTTGGTAACTAGTAACAAGGCTTATTTTCACTTATCAGGTATTGTAAACAAACAAAATTGCCACTATTGGTCGGAAAATAATCTACAAAAAGTCTATCAAATGCTCCTAGATGGTGAGGGAATAACTTTGTGGCGCTGAATAGTCCGATTTGGCATAATTCGACTCTACATTTTCCCAGTAAAAGAACGCACTGTGATGGTCAACTCACAGCGTTATCTTACGATGTTGCAAGAATTTTTGATGCTTGATTTGAGAAGCGATCGAATTGCCCTCGATAGGGTTTGGTTTCAACAGAATGGGGCGACTTGCCCTATGCAAGTGGCCCCCTTTATCACCGGGTTTTTCGCCATCTGGTTATGGAGCTACCTGAAAGGTCGGCTTTTCATTGAAAAACCTCGAACACTTGTAGCTCTGCCGGCAGCCATAATTTGAGAAAATCGAGCCTAAAAAGTGTATGAACAATTTTTACAACCACCCGGAACAATGTCTGGACAAAAATTTGCCATTTTTTATACCTGAATTACATTTTGTTGGTTTGTGCATTATGTTTTTTAGATGCCATTATATATGTAATCTTTGAAAAAAATAAAAATTAAAATTTGTTTAAAAACATCTATGTTAGTGTTTTAAAAATCGTGACACCTCCCTGCCGTATTCTGTAAAGAACAAAAATGATAAGAACAGACGGGCCAATTTAAAAATAAAAGGATACCGCCCGATTCAAATTCATCATCCTTTAGGGAACACCCTTTATTAACTACTAAGCTATGCTTCTGAACTTCATTCTTCTTAGTTAAACCTCATATATTTCTCTGAGTCCATTTAAAATTCGATTTCATCCGTTAAATCAGACGTTAAGCAAAGGTTGAATATTAATACACTCTAAACAATGTACAATGAATTATCTCTGAGAACAAAAAATGACATAAAAAATTATAATGAACTAAAGTAACATCGTTAACATCCTTCTTCTCCGGTTATTACAGGGCCTAAATAACAATAGCAATGAGAGAACAAATTATTTTCTGTCATCGGTAAGCTCCAACATGAGGCAGTGTATTATCTTAATGAAATCGGTGTCGTAACTTACAGGAAGGCCTCTGTACCGCCGGAGGAACTCTTGAGCGCCCTACCCATTGCTCGACATCAGCTAATTAAATCGGAAGCGAGCCGCAGCTTCGCGGGCATTATCTGCGTTCGTCATTCCGGGAACCTCGTTATGTCACATTACGTCAAACCGCGGAAACGGCCGCGCGCCTCATAAAGCCGCAATTAAATTTTTAATTGCCATTCGCGTCACGTACGCGATTATCTCGCGATCGCGAAGACAATGGGCGCTAATGGTCGTTCCATTCCTGCAAAAGCCGTGGACGGGCCGGAGAGCACGGGCGGCCCCGCGCGGCCTCTCGCCCAGCGCCTCATAATTAAAAATGATTTATCCGCGCACCGGCGTGCCTCGAATTAATTCCGCAAATTAGAAATAGGCGCATCTACGCCTTTCGCCCGCGGCGGCGATAAATTATCGCCGGCGCGGCCGAAAATTAAATTTCACGCTGCAAGCTCTCCAAATCAAACAGAGAAATTAATTCGCCCATAAATAACGCCAGAATTCAGAATTCACTATTAGTTTTTTCAGATGTAGCTGTCGCGCACTTTATTAATTTCGTCTTCCTATTTGAAATTTAAATCAAATTACAGATATTACTTTATTCATATGCGCTTAAATCCAATCGTAAGTTGGAATTAATGTGCTCCTCGGGCGATCGTCTTTATTAAAAACTTTTTTATGGGCCCATTTTTTAACCGGAGGTTAACTGCCTACTGAAAGGTCATAATTTTCGAACGGCAAAGGACCTCAAAAATCCAAATATGTACCAAAATTGATTCCAAGATTATTTGTCATTCTATATGGAGAAAGGTTGTGGCATATCCGACTAATTAAGGTGCTAAAAAATTGGGATAAGTAGTAATTCTGTTTTCTTCTTCTTCTTCTTCATTAGTCTGTTGGCATCAGATGTTGGACATAGCCCCCCGCCTTTATTTTTCCACATGTTTCTGTTTGAGCGACCCTTATCCATGCTAAACCTGCTGTCATCTTCAAGTCATCCCTCCATCTGGTTTGTGGATGACCCACGATTCTTCTACCGGTCCATGATGTTCATTGTTGTATTTCTTTATTCCGTCATTTATCGTTACGCCTGATGGTATGACTAGCCCATCTCCATTTCAGAGATGCTACACGTCTTTTAACATCTATTAATTTTGTTTTTTCTCTAATTCTTCCATTCCTTATTCTGTCTTTTATTTTTACATTCTTGGGCTCTAACAAGCTTGTCCATTAATGATCGTGTTAAGGTCCATGTGTGTGCAGCTTAAGCAAGTATTTGGAGTACGCAGTGATCAAATATAGATATTCTCAGTTTTAAATGTATTTTTTGGGTTTTCGGGATTTTATTTTGTTTTCCAAAGACCGACTACGCTTGGCGTATGCGTCTGTCGATTTCTAAGTGTTGGTTGTCAATTATGGTGCCTCTGTTTTCTAGTTGTTTTTTGCATATGTTAGGTGGTTGAGCATCTTGCCATTTATATTTACCCCTTTATGCTTCCATTTAATGTAACGAATAACCTCGGGTTCATCGAGTCTCCCTGTCTCACTCCACGACCCATAGAAATGCTGTTGGTGTTTTCTTGTAGCCATATTACCATTGTTGCTTGGTCATAGATAGAATGAATAATCTGAGAATATCGGTGGCCTGCTCTGCTATTTTGTAGTGCTTTCTCTATCGCCCTCAGTTTAAGTGAGTCTTGGTATTCAGTATTTTGTTTTTACGTTTATTTCTGGTTATATTTACTTGAAAGTGTGTTAAAGTATCAGATTTGATGTGAGTCAAAATACAAAATAATCTTTGGGTTTAAAAAATATATTTCACAAGGTATTGCAGATACATGATACACGAAAAGAAAGGCAAAGCGTTTGCGTTTGAAATGTGAGCTTACAAAGTTTGTTTTAAACAACCAAGCGGCAACACAGGCCCAGTTTGTAAAATGGCGACGGTACATCAAAAATAATTTTTTGTTCTCGAGGATGCGATTAAGTGTATCGTTGTTACGGTGCAACAAGCACTTGTAAGACAATAGAAAAGCTAAAACTTATCGTCGCAACAATAAAAGTGTAGGGTACTTATGTCTTCAGTAGTAAGACTCTGACGAATACAACTTACCTAGATATGTTGCACAATGGACAGGTATCAACAGCTTCATATTCCAACAAGATGAAGCTGTGACTCTCATTGGTACGGTGTAGTGCATGACTGTCCACTTTACCGCTAAATAGGGCAACGTGCTAGAGAGGATTTAGTATTATTTGGCTATCCCTCTTCTTCCTCTCCCCCCAGATCTGACAACCTTATGGTATGCGATTTTTTTTAAAGTACATTAAAAATTTGATTTACGTGCGACCAATGCTAACAACGTTCAAAGAACTTCAAGACCGCTTTATTGCTATTGGTATAAGCATCAATGAGGATACGCTACAGCGTGTGTGGATCGAACTAGACGTGAGGAGTTCACATCAAGCGTTTGTGATGGTATAGACAAAAATTTAAACATTTTCTCTTCCTTTTCATATACCGTACAATTTTTTTATTTAATAATTCTTTTGAGGTAGACCTGTACTATGCTCGAATAGAATGTCTGGCTGCAATACAATTTGAATTTCGATAACAACCTTGTAGTAAGAGTAATCTTTTATATCATATGCATGAGACCTACATTTGACGATGATTGCAATAAACGTATTTATCTTATCTTTTATGATAAAGGACAGATTCCTATGCATTAACTAGAATGTTATACCTTTATTAGTCTTTTTGTGTCCTACAAACAAACACAGCACTAAACCATTAACACTTACCTGTGAGATTACAAATTTGTTAGGTGATAATGGTGTAGTTCCATCCCCTGAAGCAGCTTTTGAACAATCATAATTTTGCAAGAATAGAATTTTATAATGCGTTGTAGTGAATAAAAAATTGGAGCGCTAAAGAATGAAGAGTCGACTGTTAGTTAATTTTCTCTTTATAGTTTTGCGATACGATTCAACTCATCGAGGTATTGTGTTACGATCAAGGGTCGCCCCCCCCCCGCCATAGAAAAAACTTTGAACAGTAAAATCGGAATCATTATTTCTAAAAACGCGACGCTCCATGTTCCATTGCACTACGACTACTAAAACTGAACCCTCTAAAGGACCAAAGACAAAGTTTTTGATATTTGTTGAATTAAATTGTTAAGTAATGAGATTTTGTATGAAAAAAATTTTTAAAGAGCTTTGATAAGATTAATAAAAGTTCTAAAAACTACATGTATTGGAAGTTTTCTGTTCTTAGAACCGGTGTAGTTTGAGTCTATTAAAGAAACAAGTTTAACCTTTAAAAATCAACGTAAACTGCTGTCAAAAAATTTAGAACCAATTGGGTTTAATCTTTAACACATAAATAAAAAATTGGGTGACGTCCAAGCGCGTTCGGGGAAAACTAGACCTTGTTGTTATGCAAACGATAACCACCCCAATACTAAAATTATAACACAAAGATACGTGAAGCAGTTGTAGATGTCCTAGTATATTAGTTTAGTGCAAATTACTTAAAAATTACTATTAGCCTTATATAACAAAAATTAATTCTTTAAACACCCTTATCTTACCTATTTTTGAGGATTTTCTTGCTAGGAATTTCTCGTTTTTAACATTTATTAAAGTGAAACATCTTTTTAGTGGCCATTAATAAAATTGATCACATAAAAACTTTGAGATATTTATATTTGCTGTTACCATAACACATTTTAGTGCATTAACTATTTTTTTCATGCAACATAGCCTTAACAAAACTTAAGAGAGTGTTTAGCATTGTTACTATAGCAGCGCAAAAACTCTGAAAAAGATTTCCTATAACGGTCATATTCTTATTTGTTTTCGCTGCCAAAATATTTGAGCATTTGTTTTTTTTTACTTGGCAAAACCACAAGAAATATTTTCCCTCTCCTACATTTACCAAGATCGTCGAGTGGCGATTCCTACCTTCGACCGATTTAAGAACGACAAAAATGGTTAGATTGCAGTTAGCCGTAATAACGTGCACTTTCGCTACTCAAGTTTGTCGATATATACCTCTACATATATTTTGCTTGTCTTCCGATGATGTCGCGTACATTAGAATATATATTCGTATATCTATTGTGTTTGAATTATAAGTTACCACCCTAATATCTATATTAGTTTGTATTAGAGTAAATCTTTTTCCAATTAAGGTATTATTCAGAGTTTTCTATATTATTTTTTCTAACAATAATGTCAAACTATCAATTAACGCCAAGGAAAACCCAATACTATAAATTAAGTACCTATCTTGTTTCATGGCTGATACCATACAGCCTAGTAACTTTTCTTCGAGAATTCGACGAAGGACATGCAACCTCTTATTCCAAACGCTTCAGACTTAAATTAGTCTACACTTAACACTTTTTTTTTGTCCAGCAGTTGATCAAAGGCTTTTGATATGACACATAATCACGAAAACATATTTGAGATTTTTACTCCTAATCTTTTTTTAACATCCATGTAACCAGTCTGGTGCCATTTAGTAAGTCCTTTGAAGTTAATTTTTAATTAGCAAAGGCTTTTATTGGTTTTGATCAACCTAAATCAACAAGATATTTTTCTACTAAAAATGTTCAAAGAGGTAAATAAATAAATAAAAATTCTGAATGAGCCCTTTGAGTTTAATCTAGTTTTTCCCTAATATTATTACTCCTGTCATTTCTTTAAAGGGTTTACATCTATTTGCATAATTTTTTATCTCCTAACCACTAAATTTAAGAAACTTTGTGCTTACAACAAATTGGTGTTTGTAATTTTAATTTTACGTTTTAAAAAATTTTACCTCGTAAAATCCAATGCAATAACACAACCTTGTAGGCTACTTCTTACTTATTTTTGTATAGATATTTTATTACTTTATATTTGGTTAGAGTTAGAACAATCCAGTCAGGATTCTAATGTTATTTCTACTTCTTACGCTTTCGTAATTTGTTTTCTACCAAATCGCTACGTAAAACTTGGGTCTTTTTTCTAATGTATTTAGAAATTTACTTTACTTTCTGCCTTAAGAATCTTTTTGGTTGCGTGTTAACCAGATTCACAGACAGGTTCTGAGCTGTACCAGCAGAGAAGTGGTCCGTTATGTACGATGGAAATCCACTTCCTCAATTTGCTTTATTTCTATATGAGCAGAGATTCAATAAAAATGACTATATTTTGTCCTCTTAATGTGTTCAAGAGGTTTTCAGTTTCATACAATCTTAGAATTAACAGTGTAGAAATCTAATGCTTCGATTACTACTTTACCACATAGCTTATCATTTTTCTATTACATAAACTTCTGCTTAGAAGACAACCGGTGTGCTTACCCAGAGAAGTAGAATACTTAGTTCTTGGTTCCAGTATCTTGAACAATCCCATAGGCCAACAAATTGTTTTATGTTTGGTTAGGGGTTTAATATGATTTTTGCCCCATTCCAAGTTGGTTTCAAACATGGTTTTACTTGGTGTTTTAAATAGGTGATATTCTTTCTCTTGGGTAATCTTATCAAACTGCTTTAGTTTTATTACTCTACGAGTTTCCTCTTGTATTCTGACCCCTTTGACTTCAAGATGGAATGGAGGTAGTTCCCTTATAAGTTTTATAATAATCATTGAGCAAGTTGACATCGTACCTACAATACATACACAGACACGCCTCTGAACCTTTTCTATATCTTTTCTTGTGGTAGCTAATTTGCACACCATTACTGGTCACTTTTTTATAGTCCCTTCACTAAGCTTATTATTTAAATAATTCAAGTATTTTACTTTGCTTTTCCCTTCAACAACATGGTTCAAATTGATTGGATGTATAAACTTTATTTTTTTCTTATTGCTAAGTTTAATAATGATTTAGTTGGAGTTAATTTTCAAGCCCGGTGATTTGCAATAATGTTCTGTAATATATAACCCGCTCTGTGTTATATCACAAAGTTCTTTTAATTGCCCTCTGTTATATCATTATATATCTTTGATATCTCTAACTTGATAATATATGCAGGAGTTTGACTACCACTAGATTTCACATTGCACGTGACAGGGCAAAATCCATGTAAATGTAGTCTGATATATTTTCCTTCTCACAGCAGTATTTTTGGCACCTTCAATTTCCAAAAGAGCACATAATTCTATTTCCTTTGGTATTAACATCTTTTTTAAGCATTCGATAACTAATACAGTATGGTATAAGTATATTTATATAATTTTTCCTTTACCTTGTACTTTACACCTAAAATTTTTAAAAACCCAATCTATATTTGAGGCTTATTATTAGTCAAATGCTATTTTTAAGAAATGCGGTATTGGAATAAAACAAAATATTGTATTACTTAAATATCTATCGTACCTTTAAGAAATCAGTAGAAGTTTTCATCATTTAACACTTACAATAAGAGATAAAAGTATTAAAAAACTTTGATATCAACAGTAACATAATTATTAGATACGCTAGAGAGAAAATCGTTCAAACTGTCCCATAAGACTTTTTTAGCTTAAGATTTAACCCCTTTTCCCTTACTCTGAAAAAGTATCAATAAATTTATCAAAACCGCTTATGTCCTATATCTGAATGTCGCTTAGTTTAGACATAAATGTCTTTTATCTTTAACCGTTTTGCCTTTGCCGCTAGCATCACTAAGAGCCTAATAATCTATGCTTGCTTAGAGTTGGTTATTAATTACAGCTTTTTTGCAACCATCAAATATCCAAAATTGGTTTTGCAATTACCAAGTTGTCCAAAAAGTTCGTGCCAATTTTCACTAGTCACACTTATAGAAAACACACGATCTGTGTACATATTTCTACCTTTAGAAAAGGGCTCCTCACAATAAATTGCTTTCTTCCATTCTTGAAGATGGGAGAAAGCAAAGTGCATTTTCAAAATGAATTATGTGTAACAAAGTTGAGCAAAAAATATATTGGAGTAAGCAACATTAGGTACCCCAAAAAAAAGCTGGTCTCCATACGAAAAAAACTCATGCTTTGTATTTGGTGAGATGAGAAAGAAAACCACCTTAAGAAGATTTTCACGCAGAAACCCGAGAAGTTCTGGAAAAATAAAATTTTTAACTTACACGAAAGGTAAAATAGGTTACATTAATCATAATTTTAAAAGAAAAACTTAGTCACAACAATAAAAAACACGAAAGATCAAAACTCAATAAATATATCTTTATAAACTCTTTAACACTAAAGAACTACCTCTAATGATTGAAGTGTTTGCATCTTTAATAATTATGTAGCAAGCGAAAGCATATTACACCTTCAAAATAAAAACAGCTACGGATTTAACATTTATCTATATTACCCCACAGCTTAGTTTGCATAATTAGTTAAATAAATAAGCTATGCTAATATTTGGCAGGTTTTATGATAACCTTGTTAGAAGTTGAGTAAAACACTTAAATTAATATGGGAAGCTTAAAACTACTAAACTGCTATTACAAGTTGGAAAACTGTTTAAAGCAGCGCGTTACGAGGGTTGCCTTAAAAGTAAGCTTCCCTATTTTTCTCGCCGCACGTGAAATTAATTACAGCAAAATTGCGGAACGTATGCAGTTTGAGTTTCTGGCAACACTCCAAAAGTTTTATTGTATACTGAGCAACGTATAACCATAGAGCTATTGTTACAAACTTACAGACTTTACTTGCTATTACTCGGTTTTAAACAAAATAAATTTTCTAGAAAAATTTATGTTTCGATCTATGATGTGTATGACGTAACATGTATGTTAGTGCAAACGGTACGGCAATGGAAGAAAATATTTATGGAATGACGAACAAATATTGACGACAAAGTACAAAGCGGTCGGCCATTACTCAAATATGCGCGCTTTTATACATTGACGGACGCTTGTCTATTAGTGAAGTATGTGCATATAAGAATCTAATAAATTGGAGATGAGCAATAGTCGATCGAACATTGACTTTTTAATACCCTATAAGAATAAAAAAAACCGTCTTTCCACCAATATCCGTTTTTAAAAAAGAAACTTCTATACAATCGCGGGTTTAAAAATGCAAACTGAAGTAATAAATGTTTTGTGTTTTCGCACCCAAGTTACCAAGCGGAGCATAAAAAAATCTCGTGTGGGATCAAAATGTGAGAAAAACTTTGATCGGTTATGGAATAACAAACAATTAAAAGTGGATATTTCTTCATAATTCAGACAAACGAAAGATATAGGTTTTACCAGGCAATTAATTGGTTGAATTCCAAAGGAGTTTTATACTTTAATCTAGTTTTAAGGGTCGAGCTACATATGCAAGATTGTCTTCTGGGCAGCTCAGCAAAACGCATACAAAGAGTTGAAGTGTTGTCATTTCTACTATGTAAGACATTCTGTTGAAATATCATATACCTATTTCATATTATTGAGTTCACTCTTTTCGATAGTCTACATTTTCTCTAGAATCTAGATCTAGATCTAGAATTTCTCCACATTCAAAAGTGATGTAAATTTGCTACTTTTCCTACCCAGCCATTGTAAATGCCACAATCACACACTACATGCGCTCTCACTGATCAGTGAAGTCGCCCTCATTCAGTCATGTGCATTACAGTCTGCTCTCATTAACATTATATTAACATTGGCTCTATATTTTTCAAAAACACCTCGTAAACCAGCAAAATGGTATTGACATCAAATGAAGAAATGTTATTAATCACAATGAATTATATTTCTAGGATTATGATATTGTATTTTCTCTAATTTTTAATTCCTAAAGCAAACACAATCTAATTTTGGTAAATTAACATTGCCTTTAGTGAAACATAAACGAGTAAAATTAAGAAATCTAAAGTCAATAACAATTTTTTAAAGGCATCAACATTAATCTAGAATCAAGAACATCTTTCCGAATACAATTCATGTTTTTTTTACCATTTTTTAAAATTATTTGCCATTATAAACTAGGCTCTATATATTTTCTTATTTTGCGATTTAAATCCTTTTTCCGTCTCAACTACATGTTACTACTATTTTTATATTATTTTATTCGGTTTGCGACTGCAAATCTTTTCAATTTATTTCGTGCGGCTTAGAGGTTTCGATATTCCTGTATTTTTGTCATTTCTTCGGAAGTTTCTGGAAGCTGCTGCACAGCACCACTTGTGGAAAGCCAGTCGAGGCTCGTTGTTGGAAGAAAACTTCTATGTGTATGTCAGTTATGTTGAAGTACCGCGTCACGTCTCCATCACCTTTGGAGATGTTGCTAAGCACGCCGCCGGAGTCACTTCGATAACCTTTAGTACCATTTAGTACCATTCTATCAGCAGAATCTGCTCTTGATTCCAATAGACAATCATTATTTGTATTAGAATAAACAATGCCGACCGTGGCTTTTTAAGGTGAGGGCTTCCAATTTGCTGCCATACAGCGTATCATGTTAGAACCATGATTTGTTTGCTGTGACCAGACATTCAAAGATCTTTAGATTTACAGCGTGCAGCAACTGTTGGCATACTTCTAAAAGCTTTTTGTCTTGCTGAGCGGTCACTGTACAAGAAACCCTTTGTACACAGACATTCGTAGTCTTCAAGTGCTTGCAACGCTGGACAATATGTGGATTGTACATATGTGCCAGACACCCGCTGTTTTTGCTTTTCTTAACAGAATTCTTGCGACTTTTAAATATCAATATCTAGGGAAAATTCTGCAACTCGGTTCTTTATTTCTACGCATGGCTCGTATAAATGTCCTAAACTCTCATTCCTTTCTTCTACAAAATAAAAAAAGAACTCTCTCTACTGCTCTCAATGATTATTCGTTTTATCCCACAACACACTGTACCAATGGATAAATAATTCTTAGATCCCACTATCCTAAAAAAACTCTTCGACAGCAACATTCTTGCCAAATCTTCGTTTGATAATCGCAAGACAAGTCTAGATTGCGGGTGGGGGGATAACGTTATAATGTAGTCCAGAACTAATCCTCAATTTATTCAAGTTTGGGCAACCGCGTTTTTCCGGCACTTTTCGGAACTCAAAATGATCAGTAATAATTGCCACCGTACTGTCATAGCAACAGTTTCAGCATCGTTATGTATCAATTCTACTCAAAAAGAAGACGAACAACGGCAACATTTTCTTCAAATAACGTCAAGTCTTTTTAAGAGCGTTATTCCCAAATTAAATATTCTTTTCGCTGACATCTTAATACCGACTGGAGAAGCGGGAATGCGAGATGCTCTACAGAAAAATACTCTTTAGGCATTCCTACTTACAATACCAGAAACCGCAAGGTGATAAAAAGAAATTTTGGTTTACATTTAATCACCCTCTGCTAAGTTCTTTTTTAACAAAATTAAGCAAAAATGCTTCTAAAAGAGATACAACTTTTTAAAAAATAGCGCTAGAATTACAAAATTTGGAAGGAACCTTTAAATGCCAAAAACCAATTCTGCAGTATCACCCTTATAACAGCTGACCATTTTTGTAAAACGAGAGTAAATCCTCATCACTTTTCAGTACAAATTATAGGAATGGGAATATTTTTCTAAAAGAATACTATTTTTATTGACAGTTAACATCTTGCAAGGTTTACGAAATGTTTGGATGGCAATAATCAAAAACGTTTTAGACGCACCACAAAAAAAATTATTCAAAACTTGGAATATCTATGTAGTTTATTAGTTTTTATTTGAGTTTTGGTTTGCAAGTGCAAAAATAAAATATCTGACATTTGATAGTAGGATAGTACGGTAAGATCAATTTTTATCGAAGATTAAATAAATATGTACTACTCAGATTTGGTTTTATAAAAATAAAATTAAATAAATTTTCTCTCAGCGATTTAGGCTATGTGAATTTGACAAATGGGAAAGCTAATGGCAATAGTCTACAAATTAGGCAACTCTATGGTAAAGCATTTTCACATTGTCACTAGCACTATCACACAATCTTTGCAAGTGTTGACCAATACTTGAGAAAATTTTGTAACCTTAAAATCAATAGAAGACATTTCAAGTACAAAACCGTTAACTGGCAACAACAAAAATCGCCGTACTTTTGTATAAGGGGAAGTAGTTGTTAAGTTTTTAAAAAAAAACTTTCCTGTCGCATAAGGAAAATCAGTCGAGAATTAAACATTGCAAACTCAACTTTTTGATAAAATACTCAACAATCAGTTGCTGTATTTAATATTTTCAGTGAATGCGAGTATTACCATCTACTAGTTATTCTGCTCGTGTGTTTATTTCTCAGCGTTTTTTTTTTATGAAAACGAACAACTAAATTAATTTTTAAGAATGCATTTTGTGCTATACTGTATTCCATTTTTATTGTAAGCACTTTTGGCAAGATAAAAACCATTATAGTTTCATTCAGGAAAGGAATTATCGGTAATGATTCAATAGGCTCTGTTTTTAAGGATCACTCAAAAATCACTTAAAAATATTCTTTTTATTTACATATTTCCTATTTATTTTTATTATTAGATATTAAAACACAACTTTTAATTTTTAGAATTTGCAAAGATCGCCTACTAATATATGTATTTGAACATTCATATAAAAAATCTTACAAACAATACCAGATACGTACTTTCTGGTAGAGTATACAGTTAAAACTTCAAAAAGGCTTTTGTTACACGAGAAGAAGTTTTTGGTTTCAATGTTTTACTTTCAATGCTTTGTTTATTATAAAAAAAAACATTCGATAAATTACAGCTTACCAGCTTAGTTAAATTGGAAAGGGCATTAGAATTATGAAAAATTTATTCTGGCAGGACCTAACATCATCAGATCTAGAAATCCAAAGAGGAGTGCGACAGGAATGTGTTCTTTCTCGCCTATTAAGTAAATATTTAAAGAAGTCCTGAACATATTGGATTTAGGTATAATATAAGATTAATAATTTGCAAATTAACACAATTAAATATGCAGATGATACCGTTATCTTCGCTGAAACCATCGAGAATCTTTAAACACTTGTAAACCACTCTGTAAGCAGACAACAATTAGGCTTAAGTATTAATATTACAAAAACAAAATTCATAGTACTTAGTCGTCAAAGTTATAACATGTTATGTATAGTTTACATAGCTACAAAGTATAGAAGCATGGGGGACTAACATAATAACAATACACTGCTTAGAAGCTTTTGAGATGTAGCTACGTAGAAAAATGTTAAGAATATTATAATTCCAGAGAGTCACAAATTTTAAAATCCTACGGAAGGCAGGCACTCAATTTGAACTAATAAATACAATTAAATTTCGCAAAACACCTTACCTTGGTCATATACTACAAAAAGAGAAATATTACCCAAGGCTTGGTCGGCTTGGAATTAATAGGAAACAAATGTTCTGGCGAATGCCGTAATATAGGAAGCGCAAAAGAGCTATTCAAAATGGCAAAAGACAGAACTAAATCAGCATCTCACACTTAGAACAACGTGGCTAAGATGAAAACGATTTTAGACTCTGACCAACGTCTGTTATTGTTACTATGGTAGCAGATGAAATGGAACTTCCGTAATCCATTGTGCTTAAAATCGCCACGATGAAACTGCAGAAGCGGAAGGTTTTTGTTAAATTGGTTTCCAAAGTTTTGACCGACGGACAGAAGAAAAACCTCTCTACAACACCGTTGGCTTTAATCTGGTTTGAAGGAACACAATTTTAGGACTGTTAAGAATATGTAAACTGCTTTGGTGAACCTCTTAAAAAGATTCCAGTTCAACGTGTGGGAGAACCGCTGGTAATAGTGTATTGATGCTCAAGGATGTTATTTTAAAGAATATTGAAAGTAAATAAACATATCTTCGATTAAAAGTATTTTCAAGAATCAGTCTCCTGCCTTCAAAATATAAAAATCCATAAATATTGGTCAAAAAAGTCTACAGTTTTTTAAAAATCTATCACCAAGCACTGTTTTTTTTTAGAATAAAGTGCAAATCATTTGAGCTAGCATTATCAAAGTTCGCAATAACTTTTAAATACCAGAGCCGTTTCATCAATCAAAGAACATCAAACGGGCGAAATCTTTTGTAAATGTTGTTTTTTATGCGGGTAGTTTTATCAATTTTCAGTAAAAATTATGGAAATTTAAACCTTCTTCAAAACCAAACTCACATTTGGCCGTATACGAGCATGTATTATGCGTAGAAAAGTTTTAACAGATATTTTATTAGGTTGAGTAGCCGATAATTGTATAGGGTGCTGCTTCTTACAAAGCTCTATAAAAGTTAACTTCAAGCACTCTTTGGGTGTTCTTTCAGCGTTAGATATCTTGTTAACAAGATTTACTTCAAAATCGGGGTTATCTTCACTAATAAGTTTTAGTATTTCTATAGGAGCTCCATCAGAATCAGTAACTTTAGGATTTTTTTACTGAAATGGGGGTTTTAAGATTTTTTTCAAGATTTCTATCAAGATATCTTTTTTATATAGGCCAGCTGGTTTATTTATTTATGCATATAAAATAAATTTTTTTTGGATTAGTTCTTTTATTTTATCGTCTTCTATCAATTTAGTTTTTGTAGTCTCCTGTATTGTATTTTGAAAATTTTTATATTTCGATGTTTTGATTTGCTATGTTTGAGTAGACTTTGTTCTTTCGCAAGGTCAAATATTTCGTCATACACCGTTTATTTTTTAGAACGTTCAATCGCAATGATACTTGATTACAGCAGACATAGATTTAGTCCTTGAAGTCCAATTATTTCTTTTTTCCGATGTCTTTATGGTATAATTTGGAAGTACCGATATGGATAAGGCCCTTTAATTGTAGTTTCATGTTGGAAACTAGCGGATTGTGATCCGAGCCCATGTCCGCCCCGGAGTATGTTGTTGCTCCCTTGATTCTATTCCTATGACGTTTATTTATTTATTTATAATCAATTCGAATAGGTTCTGGGTTGTTGGATTATCTGAAGGTGCTCTCCATGAGTATAGGTAGCATTTGGGTAGCTTCAAATACGTATCAGCTACTATCATATTTCTCACTTAACAGAATTGATAGAGCCTTTCTTTTATCATTACATTCACCCAACCCGTAGTCGCCTACTAATATCAGCACGTCGACCTTATCCGACATTTTCATTATAGTCACCAGTTACCAAGACCTAGAAACGTTCTTAATTGAGTTTTAGACTTTTTCTACTTCATCGTATTTGCTTTTGAATATTAGGGCATATACTTGAAGTATGTTAACATGAAAGGGGTAGAAACCTTAGAATTGCAGCAATATAATTCTATCAAAATTGGTGTCAAGTTCTTGACATATTTTGTAATTTAATTTCTTACTTTACTACTTACGGAATGTTATTTATTACTAAAATGACATTTTTGAGCAATATATGCATTTTTACTAAAAGATGTACGAGGTGCGTTCAAGCCCCCAATTTTTTTATCTCGGCAGTGAGAGTAAGTAGAAAGATGCGATTAATTTTAAAAGACGCGGGAAATATTTCTGAATTTGTAATATAAATGGCAGCAACATACAATATATACACAGGTCTAATTAGTGCCATTGCAGTGAGTGTTGTTTTGTATACTTCAAATAGCGACGTTTAATGTTCAAAAACAACGTGTAATCACCCGTTTTTTCCTCTTTCGTGGTGAAACTCCCATCAAAATTAATCGCTAATCGAGTGAAATATGTGGTGAAGACATTATTGATGTTAAAAATGTGAGTTCGTGGGTGCTAAAGTTTAAATAAAATCGAGAGTTGTGTGACAATGAACCGAAGCAGAGGATGCTGCCACCACGACCAGCCGGACCAAAACCATGATTGCGCAAGTGGGACATGTCATTATGGAAGACCATCGATTAGGTGTGCGTGATGTCGCCTCTAAACTTGGGATTTCCGTTTAATCTTTGGAGTCCACTTTGCATGATGACCTGAAAATGTGGAGAATTTCTTCAAGGTGCTGCCTGATGACCACAAAGTTGCGCGGGTGACAGTTGACATGTTGAAGGACATCCTCCGTGGCCGCTCATTTCCCGACCGAGCCGCTGTTGCACCAGCTGTTTTCCAGTGGGCGAAACACACCCTTGAAGAAGTGTACGTCTAGACGGAGATTACGTTGAGAAGTAACAGAAGTTTCTACTTTCTTGCGCAAGTACTTTTTTAGGAGAAAATTGCAGATCTTAGAACTTGAACGCACCTCGTATGTCCCTAAATAATTCTCTTTATAAAAAAAAAATCCGAGACACCATGTCATTATACACAAAATATGTCTATCCTAATTGATAGACTCCTACCAATACTTTAACTAAAGGTGCCCATTAAAGCTGTCAGTTCGTGTTATATCCACTTTAAATATAACCATCTCGGCCAGAACATCAATATTTGTTATTATTGACATTTCTTTCACTGAATTCTCACTTAATAACGCACGTCTAGTGACACTGATTTTATAGCCTTTATTAATATTTTATAATTTCCATGGAAATTTCAATATTATTAATTAAAAATACATTCTCAGAGAAAGTTGGTAATGAATAATTTTTTACTTGTATTCGAC
Source organism: Sinelater perroti (assembly GCA_036346155.1). Lineage (NCBI taxonomy): Eukaryota > Metazoa > Arthropoda > Insecta > Coleoptera > Elateridae > Sinelater > Sinelater perroti. The sequence continues at coordinate 15,380,978 of JARFIY010000254.1, read as the reverse complement.
AAATCGTCTTGATCCTATAAACGATAACAAAACATAACGTGTTACCATAAAATTAATGAAAATCCTTTAGAAGGTAAGCTGTTGTCTTTGATTGAATAAGTTTCAATTTAAATATGTAACGATTTAAGTCCATCCATTAATAGATAAAATCGTGTACGGCTGCAGGCGCTCGTCCAAACTCAATCATAACAATTGGAGCCAGCAGTAGAGCTGGAGGGTGTTCAAATAGCAACTCTGGGGGGCCGCGTCAGCGCTTCAGGTTTCAATCCCAGGTCCGTACGATACAAAACGAAATCGAGGCTTAATCTTTTATCGTCCGTTTACCAGTCATCATTTCCTAACATGTGTACCGTGTCGTAATAAAAAGAAACTACAACTCGATTTGATAAAATATGACCACTTAAAACCCCGCTCACGAGCGATCTACTTTCAGGACGCCGAAGATTTACCGCCTCTATTAAAATAGGCTTATTAACCTTTCCCGGCCCATCTGCCTCCAGCATAAATAACGCGCTCTAATCGCTGTTAATTGCGTATGGGGCCGGGCCGTGGAAATATCCGCACAAAGCGCAGGGCGGCTGAAGCTGCGATCTCGAGATCGCTCTTGACGGGCGACAAGGTGTAAGCGGCGCTACAATAGCGGCCGGCGTAATCCCGCATTTCTGCGCCAGGAACCCCACTAATCTTCGGATGACACTCCGTACAAAGGAGGCCAAACATTCCCGGCCTTTGAGGTTCGCCCCGGCCGCCGCAAGGCGCTGAAAAATTGGGCCAGATTTGCCCGGCCGCGCGCCCTCGGCCCGGCGTTAGCGCTTACAACCCGACGCCGGCCTAATCTTCGCATTATGGTCGCACAATTGATGGCGAAGTTTTATACAAATTGCTCGGAAAATTGTTTCCGATCGATCAGGTCCATGTGTTGACGCGCAATCAATATACGTGTCCAAAGCGAAGACGTGTTGCTAATGGGGCGATATGCCCAGATCCGTACTCGAATACGCAGGTTTCAATCTTCATGAATAAAACAACAGGAAAATAAGAAAAATAAAAGAAACTCTTTAGAAAAGTTCTCTACGACTATGGAAAATTGTAAGGTCAATATGGACAACTAGCAAAGATAACTAATATTGACGCAAAGACATGGATTGATTTTATAAGCCTCTGTACTAAGTAAACGATCTAAAGAAGGATTTATAAAAATTAAGGACAAATAAGAAATACAAAAGGATGGAGTTGAGAGAGCTGCTGAAAGATTTCAAAATGGGAATTTACCAGTGTACAACGAGCTGTTGCAATATGGAGGTGATAATCTGATAGGAAAATTAACAACAATGATAAAAAATATTTACTAATAGCAAATAAGTAGAGAATGGGAACAATACTACCGACATTTAAAAGAGGAGACAAGAAAGTACCAAACAGTTATACTATTGAAGTACACCAAGTTAAAACTAACCCCAAAAATAATACCAAAAGGCTGAACAATATCACACTGACCTACAAACAACAGACATTTATCCCAATTTTTTAGGTTGCATTACAGGAAAGCCAAAAGGTTGTCATATGCGCATGAGTAATCTCCTATTAGGTAACACTTAATCAACAACCTACGATTTTCTTCAAAATGATTCGAGAATATGACCGCCGACAAAAATGATTGCATAGATTAGCTACAAAAGACCTAAGTTCATGAAGTAGCTAAGAAATACAGACAATATGACCACCAGGAGGTAACTGCTATCGGGACAACTAACAACAAGCAATCTGATCGCCAGAGAAGTTATGAGTTCGTCCGCAAATTGAAAGAGAATATCTATCACGATTTTGGGCGGAGCACGACCGACATGGTCGACGATCAGTCTAGCAGTGCACCAGGACCTGCATTACACGTTTTCGTCCTGAGGAACCACCAGCTGTTGATTAAAAAAAAAGTAAAGGAAACAGGAAGTTAAATACCCAAGCACTTCTGAACGACATCAAGCACGACAGCACTGTTTAAGATTCTTTTTGAACAAAAAGAACTTCATCCAGAACAGGAAGATAAATCCCCAAAATGACTGTTTTATCTACCAAGATGCCTCTGAAATGCCTACCGTCATGCATATAACTTTTTCGCCTTCTTTAAGGAAGGCCTAAAAGTGATCGCCAATAGCTATATCAAGAAGCTTTAAACAGTCGTCAAGCCCTGTATAGAGAAAGGGGCTGCTGGGCGGAAGTACGTGCTCCAGCAAGACTGCGCTCTAGCCCAAAAGGCGAGCTATACAATAATTTTCAGTACTATTGATCACTTCTACGTGTGGAGCGGTGTGGTCGAGGCGAAGATCATTGAGAGGCATCATAACAGTTGAAGGATCTCCATTATAGAGGTAATGATACATATAGACAACGGAAAAGTTGTGTTGGCCTGCAACAGGTTTAAGTCCCGACTCGAGATGGTCGTAACCACTGGTGGGAGGCTACATTGAATAATATAATTCCCAATACTATCTACCTCAATTGTGCCAAGTTTCACGAAAACAAATTTAATTCGTCTTGTATTATTTTCATTGTTTATTTATTTTCCGGATTTACCTAAACGACCTTGCAGTTGAACAAGCCATGGAATTTAGTAAATGTTTGACCTAGAGGAGGCATTCGACGGAGTCTGTTAAAACATATATTACAGGTAGTATGTAAAAGAGAAATTCCAAAATCAAGTATAAATCTCAGATATATTATACAGATTATAAAACGCAAGTCTGATAGAAGACAATAGGCAAATCTTACGTCCCATATAAACAAACGCAAAAGTTAGGAAAGACAACCCCTTGAGTCCCATACTATTTAATATCATAATAAATAGGATCATTGAAGAAGTAAAAACCGAAAATGACTTAAAATGCGAGATAAAGAAATAAAATCACCATATTACGTTGAAATATTAATTTTGGATTCGGAGGATCAGCTGCAGAGACTTATAAAGACATGAAAATCAAGTAAGAAACTAAGTGCGTTAATATCATGCAATGATAAACGATGCAAATGGTAAAATAATACAAAAAAATAAGTTTTTAACTGTAAATATTTCAGTATGTAAATCCCAAGCTATAGTCTATTATAAATCAAGTGTAAGCTACAGTAGCTAAAACTGATCAAGTGTCCGGAGCGCCAAACAATCTAATACGAGCAAAATATTTAAATGTCGAAACTAAAAGCAGAACTTATAAGGCCGTGATACGATCAATACCAAAAACCTGACATGAAACAGAAAAAACAAGATAAATGCTAGAAATAGACGACATGAGGACGTTGCAAAGAACATTTGATCAAACAAAGAAATATAACACAAGTGCCAAATGTAACTAATGATCGATTACACCAAAAAAGGATTAATAATTGGGACGCATATATTATCAGTCTGGAGAAAAATAGAATAGCTGGAGTCACTAGAGTTATGTTGCTAATGGCGAAAAGATTTGGAAGCAGACCAATGCAAAAATGAAGAGAATCTATGTAATAATCTGAATAAAATGGGAAGATTATTTAGAAACAAGTAAGAAGAAGAACACACGAATTACGAAGGCAGACGACATTATAAGAAAGTCTGCATAAGCGTATAACCATAAAAATACTTCTGAAATTTGCTTAATATCCAAAATTTTTGCGCCTGTCCAAGTGGTTGATAAATAGAATACATAATTCTATAGTTGTTAGCCCACGTACAATTAAAAACCAATTAAATCTAAACCTTTATTAAAAAAATAAAATTTTTCCTTATTTATGAACATCTAAAATACCATACCATAGCTCCAGATATTAAAGTTGTCTACATTATAATTTTCATTTAGTTACCAAATAATTTAAAAACAAAATGATAGGATATGTGGCTATTAGGGGTGAGAATAAATTTGTGACTCCTCATTCATCTTCCAAACCGATCTACTCTGATAGTACTTGCCAATCCAAATAATATTTAAAGAACGCCTAGGTGACGACATGATCGCCTCAAGTGTAACGCTTTGGGGTGGCATCAGTGTTAATTTAAAAGCAGCGGCGGGTGGTTTCTAGACTTTGCTGGTGCAATACTTATTAAACGCCACTTCTTTCAGCCTATCAAAACTTAGATTGCTTTCAAATTTCCAAAAGAGTAACTTTATCTCATCTCGCAACAAGTTATGATTATGATTTTCATTCTTCTGCTTGCCATTGGGGCATTAATCAAAAAATATTTGAAAAGATTAGGAGGCTCTTGCTTTTGGCAGCCTTTCCTCTTGCGAAAGAGATATCTGCTTTCATTCCTTAAAACTAACGAATATGTCGTCAAATAGTTAATGTCTCCCTTATACTAAACACTCAAAGAACACCCTAGTCATCACAGTAAGTGTTGCCGCCCAAATACGTAAAAGAGAATGAACATTAAAATTACTTATTTCAGTGTGATTTTCAGCGAGAGAGTTTTAAAAAAATTACTATCACTGAAGGGTACTAGCTTCAAGAACCTTCTATAAAACGCGAGTGTAGAGGATGCCTAAAAAATAACTCGTAATACCGCTTCTTTAGATCTTCTTCTTCTTCTTCTACTCTTATATATAGGCTATTAGCCTGTTTCTAACTACACATTTCGTGTAGTACTATGAGCCATGTTGGGCGCACCCCGGTCAGGTGGCTAGTCTGACCCGTTAGAAGAAGGAGAATGTACTTTACGACCGCCAAAGGTGTTTGTATGATGGCCGGAGAGCACTCGATGTTTGCTGTTATTTTTGACCTGGGAGTCGAACCCCGGGCCCGCCGCGCGTTAGTCTGGCAGGCCGAAGCCTTTACGTCGCGGCTGTCGCGCTCTCGCTTCTTTAGATGGTACCATAATTTTAAAACGTGAGGAACCCTCATCTGTTACGCAACGAATTACATTCAAGTTTCTCACGACATAGGGCGTAAAACCGTTCAAATTTTTGAGAAGATTTAAGGAACAGGAGGAAACAATTTCCTTAAAAAGACACAAGTGTAAGCATCATACAAACATTTTTTGAAAGGCGATAACAAAGCAATAAAAAATGAAGGACGCCGACGTTAGGTCAGAACCAGAGTGACTAAAGAGAATATTTACATTATTCGCCTCCTTTTAGAAGATAACAGCCAATTAACCGTTGCTGAATTTGCTTCTTTGGAAAAACAATCTTTACTGACGTTTTAGTTTTTAAAAATTTGCCGGGAGATTCTAGGCTGCACTTGAACAGCCTCCCTGAAGTTCGAACCTATCTCCCTACAATTTAACGACGATGTTGCTGTCTAAGCGTTCGTACGTGACTTCTTGGTGTCACAGTTAATTTTACAACCACGCAGCATTTTTGTAAGACCAAATGTTAATGGCATTGAACGACAATACAGCAACAGTTAATTTTAAATGTTGGTTGGAAAAAACAGAGAATATAATTAGTTTCAGATTATACGTGTAAAGCAAAGTATTGTTTTTAGCATTTCTGCTCTCACTGTGTAGAAATTTATTGAGTGAACAGTCGCTGCAAATAATTTTTTAAAAAATAGCTGGACGAAGCTGTCATAAAAGAGCATAATTATGTAAGAGCACTATAATATGGTTATCTAATAATGTCTATTATATTACGTACCTCTGCAATACAGTCTAACCGGAGTCTATCACATATATTTTCTTCTTAACATTTCAAATTCTTATTTGAACATTTCAAGCGGGTTCTGATAATGTAAATGACTGTAAAGGTCAGGCCTAAGCGTTATAAAATATATAAAATTTTGGTCACACAATTTTCAGCGCTAGTAGTCACTAATTGCAATAAATTATATATGATTTTGCCAAAATCTGATACTTTCTTATTTGTACATACAGCTATAAGTAACTATATTATCAGATGTTAATGTAAATAGAAAAATTATCCATTGATTTCTCATGCTATGAGGTGATGTGAGCTTTAATTATCTTCATCTGATGAAGCCAGCCACTGGCTTTTAGTGACGTTTAGCTGAATGGCTATTTTTGTAACATATCTGTTTCCTGTCCTTTAAGCGTTAATACTCTATAAATTTCTTCTGTGACAAATGGAACTCATAAAGTGTTAAATTGGAGGGGTTTTTTTTATATTTTAGGATTTAATTAAATTCCGCAGTTAAATTCCATATGTCCATGTGGACATTAATATGCACTTACAGCATAAAAAGGTTTATTTTCAAAAAATAACTTAGAATTACGACCCAGAAAGCAAAATAGTTGCTTTAGTTTTAATTTTAGCCGTTGTTGTTAATTTTTTGTCAAGGTGTAAGCCAAATAAGTTTGTTTTTGGTGTTAAGGTAGTGGACTGTGAGAAATGTAGTAAATGTGGTTAATGTTAGTTCTCCATATGTCGAAAAAATTTTGAAGTAGATCCAGATGGCGCAAAAGTAACAGTGGTAGTACTGTTTCTTATGGATAAGTCTGCAGTATAAATTAAATATAAAAGTGGGACCACACTTTATCGCAGCACACCTGATTTTACTGAATACCATTTAGAGTATGCCATATTGTACTCTAGAAGTATCTTTCGGTGAGGTAGGATTTTATGATATGGAACAGGGAAAATATTCTTAATTTTTTACAACAGTCCAGTACACACCGTTTTCTTTGTCGTGATATTATTGACCATCATCTGTGTTTGTCGAAAAAAACCTAAAACGAAATTTACAATTCGAAATAAAAGTTGCAATTCTACATCTTATCTAACAGTTTTATTAAAGTTTGTTGAACAATTTGTATGTTATAGGTAATAATGTTATCGGAAGATAATGTTAAGCTTATTAATTATTATGATCTGCATGATTTTTTATATCAGCGGGTGGTATGATAGATAGTCTCTAATAAAAGCATTAAATATTCAATAACTTAAAACGTCTGCTTATAGTATATAAAAGAATAAAGTCAATATTTATAAATATAACTAGTGCGGCGAAAGGGCAGCTGTCGGAATGTTCGCGACGATTCTCGGTGCAGTAATCCGCTTAATGCACCGACACGGAGCCGCGAACATTCCAGAATTAAGTGTATAGATATAGGCGTGTTCTAAAAACGACGAGGAGGAGTTGCAGGAAGTTGGAGGCAGGTTTAAATAAATTATCTTTTTAAAGTAAATAAAGTTGCATGAACTAAAAGTGGTGGGATTAAAAATTGAGTGAGAAAACGACAGAGAAAAAATTGCCCTAAAGAAGAAATTGTAACAAGACCTGATTGACGTGCATGGAAACTAGATACGTCACAATAAAATTTGAAAACAAAAATAGAACAAAACTTCAGAACTCTGAAAGAAGAATTGAATGATAGGAGATTTATAAGAAATGAAAAAATACGTATGAACAACTCGAAAATTTGAGGGAAGAACTTAATAGCGTAGGTTGAAGGACATTTCAAAATTCTGATCCTAAGTAAACGTAGAAGAATATTCTAGAAATTTAAAAGTAGAACTGATAAGGAGAACTATTCTAAATGTGTGATTGAAAAATTAAGAGAGATACTAGAAACAAAGATAGACGCAGATACTTTAACAGCGCATTTAAAGGATATTACAAGAAATAAAGGCAAACGCAGAATAACATTCTAAACGCATAACAGAAGAAATAAAATAAACACAGAAGAACTCTTTGGAGGTTTTAAAAAAGAACTGAAGAAAAACACAAAAAGTGTTCAGGAAGTTTAAAAGAGAAATTAGAGGGTTTAACGATATAAACAGATGTTTTGTCAATAAAATCGTACAAAAATCCCTTGGAGCCAAAAGAAAAGTAATCGATGATTAGCACAAGAACTACTGTGAGAGCACAAATTGGAAATAGTGCTAGAATAAAAGCATTAAAGGACCAGAGGGATGAGACATCAACATACTGAACGCAGTGAGCGCTCTTATCAGACACAATGAAATTCTTCGTAGTTAAAAGATGATCTTCTAGAGAGAATCTTGGAGAATATTGATGGCGCCGAATTCAGGTCACAGTTATTAGGGCCGAGAAGTCTGGTATCAAGCAGCCTACGTCAGTTGCGTGATAAACTTCAGGAGGACACTTTGAAATTAAACAGACGTTCCAGTAAATTATAGAGCGGTTCCATGGGGTAAACTAAAACTTGCCCTCGGCACAGCTCGGCAAGGGTTTTAGGTTTACCCATGACAAAAAGAATGATGTTTTTTCCGCGAATAAGTGAGGTTGGTTAAGAAAAGTTTGTTAAGACGTTCGCTCACATGGAGATTACCGATTTAATCTCCCGAAATCGGTCTTAAGTTCGGTCTTTTGTTAATCATTAGAGTGAAAAGGCTAAAATTTAAGTTGTCATATTTAGTGCTGCTGTCAAATCTTTTCAAACAGCAGAAGCTTTTTTTCTTTAATGGTAAAATATGTATATAAGATTTTTATTAAAATAAATTTTGGGGATGGATCTGTACCAGTGGTTTATAGCACAAACCGTAGTGAAGGTTTCTTACAGTTTTATTAGTTAATGTGTTCTTACTAAAGTAATGGATAAAGAAAATTGGCTTCAAATGTCATTTTTACAGATAACTGTTGTGTTTGTAAATTACTGACTAACTATTTAGGATGTGTGTTTCCATCGGTTTTTTTAAGGATAATTTAAGGATAATAAGTAAATTTTCATTTATTGCCTTGCCTCCTGAAGAAGAAAACTTCTGATGTTCTAAACAGCAAAAGGACATGTTGGCAGTCTTTTTTATTTTGCATGTGTGCACGTAATGCTTGAGTTTTACCTTAAACAGATAGACAGGCCGGAAGTCAGATTAACTAAAATTCTTCTGGCAAACATTTTCGGCTGACTTTGTAATTTATTCGAATGTTTAATAACTAACATTTGTATGTGTGCCTTTAATTCTTTGAAACACCACCACTGCAAATACATTTTACATTTTACTGCCAGCTCGCCTGCGAACATAATTTTCGATGTCAAACCAGTTTAATGTTCAAACGCCCGGCGCGTACTTTGGCAGTTTTTCTTAACCTTCCCGGTACTTTGTTGGCGATTGCACAAATCAGTGCCGGACTAAGCTCTTTATCTTGTTACTTTTCTTTCATTTTGATTACGTTGAATGTTGGTTATTATTTTCTCAGTGTTTACATTAACTTACTTTCAACAATTACAATTATTTAAAATACAGTCAAATAAGTAGAGGGGGAGGGGCTTCAATAGACCTGCTATGTCTTTTATTGCCTTGCCTTCACTTGTAACACTTCACGGTACATTGTCTTATCCTATTCCTCCGCTACGTTCATTCGTTAACTTCGCTTTTAAAGAACTCATATGATGTTCTTACTGGATGCTTGTTACTGTCCTTCCTAATACCAACTGCAAGGAAAGTTATAATCAACAGGATAATAAAAACCATTTCGTTGCGGTTTCATTGTATTTTTAATTATTGTAAATTGGCATTTTTCTGCAACATCAGAGAGGGCGACTCCGGGCCTGCGCGCCGGCACCCAGCTAATAGAGCAATCTACAAATTTTACACGGCTATTTGAGCTGCATTTCGAGTGTGGAGCCGAAGAATCGCATGGTTTAATTTGTACGCGTCGTTGGCAGCGTTTTCTGCGCGCTCGTTATTCCTTCCTCTGCTTCTTTTTCTTTGCAGCTACGCCGAGGGTGAAATTAACTGTTGCGTGCGAACCAACGCCTCCTTGCGAATCCGCAGCTTCGCAAACTGCAACCCTGCGGGCACGGCGGTCTGCGGCCGCGGAGGATTTATTGTGAGGAACGGGTCATTTGCGTTCAAATTTAAAACGGAGGAACGGGAATGCCTCGGTAGGGTTTAAGCAAACCACAAGCAATATCTTGAACAAAGACAGAAGTACATACCCACCTAATAATTTTTTTTCTCTATGAAAAGGAAAAGAACTTTAATTGGGCTCCTCATTTCAAAATAAAAGTGCCCGATCGATGCCATATAACTATACCAATGATCAGATCAAATATTTAGTTTATTATGAGCGTCGTTTCATAATTAGGGTAATTTCTATGAGATATCATTGTACCTTCTTTAGTGACGTCACTTTTCGAACAAAAGTAGGCCGAATATAAGCCACGTTAATTGTATTTTACAAACTTTTGCAGTAGATACTGCAGAAGTTGCCAGAAAAGTGGAAAAAAATGAGTTTTGTTTAAAAAAATAAATAACTACCCAAATGAAGGTGGAATTAGACGAAGCGCATTAGGACTTGACACCATCAATGAAAACTCCTTCTAAAATGTGCACCAAAAATAAAAAATTACGTGGTAGATAACTTAGCTCGATGAGACATTAACATCCCTCATAATATACAGAAATTCAGTAGGAATCCAAAGAACTTCATTGCCATAGACAAAACATTGATCCACCACAACATACCATAGATGAAATGACCACGAAAACAGTAGAAACGAGAGATAGAGCGGGCAAAAAGAAACTGTTTCATCGACTTCAAAGGCAACGGCTACTGCTTTTTGAGGATTCTCATGCAGTACTCTTATTGGATTACTTGGAGAAGGAAAAATTAGAAACAAAAGCTTATTCAGCAACTTTATTGGACTGGTACATCGTCTGGTTGGTTCTCAGACCACGACCTAACAACTCCAGAACCAACCACACTGTACACCATAACACCGGCCGTAAAAGCCTTCGCATTTATTTGATCTTTTGGACTGTTCGAAAGAAGAACTGAATCAAAAGCGGCAACAAGGACACAAAATATGTTTTTACAATAAAATAACGCACTGTCGTACGAGTCTGCTCTCACAATGACAAAAGTAAATGATTTAGGGTTCGAATTAATTTCTCCGAGTTAATATTATCAAAAAAATTGTTACAAATGCATTATATGTCTGTCAAATAAAATAAGACAAATAAGCCCGATGAAGGCTGGTACTGCCAAATAACAGTCAACAATGAAATACACTAGCCATAGTTTAAATCATAAACGTTGTATGTATGTATAATACAAATGTACCAAATTAAAATAAAATTTATGATCTAATTTAATTTGATTGACTGCGGTGCAGAAGGACCCGGGTTTAATTCCAGGCTCACATGCACGGCACTTGGCCTACTCAGTTACTAAAAATTCACTTCGAACAAGGGGCAATAATGCGGTCGATGAATTTTAACCTCTGAATTCGCAGGCCTTGCTTCTATGCGGGACATAGTCTCACACCATACTTTATAAATTACTTGCATTTAGTAAAAAGTTTGAACGACAGTGTGTCTTCTTGCCTGGCGGCTCTTTCAATTAAAATTTGATATTTTTATCGCATATAATATATCGTTTTCCTAAGACAAAGATATATTTGTGGCCGATTCTTATTTTACATGAAAGCCTTACAAAATGTGGGGGCAGCAAGAATTTTATATGAAACTTTTTAAAGCTGAAGTTCTTAATAAGCCAACAATTCTTTGCTTGATTAATAAACTTTCTGGGTTGGTGCGGAATCGACAAAGCTTAGAGCGCCCCTAATTTCTAACCGCTGATATCCTCGATTGTGTTCTCCCCAAGAAAGATGTTTCTACAGACTGTATTGTCAACGAAAACTATTTAAATAAGATAAAACTGCATTGATGTCGTTATTAAATGAAAAAACAGATTGCAAAAAACATATATGTTAGTTTCGTTCTTTATTAGCAAAAATGGGATTTACATATTATCTGGATTCTGAATATAAAGTGGAGGGTGACCGAAGTCACGCGTGGGCCTCCACCGCCGCCTCTCCCCGTACGCTTATCAATCAAGCCAACCAATCACTTGGATAAACTTGAAGATGTCCTTCAGAGAGAGGTAGCTCTGATATTGGCCATGCTAGGCCAGAAACCCCCCAACATGAATCCTCTAAATTGCAGCCTTAGCAGAATGGGTACGCTACAAGGACCATTCTGTACCTATGCAGTCGCCGTTTACTTCTAGATAACTGTTTGGAGAAGTTAACCCTCTTTGTTGTTGGATTTTGAATAGCTAACCTTACAACGTTGGCATATTTTTATATTGACCCATCTACTACAGTATGGGTTTCTTGATTTATTAGTGTGCAGAGTGAGGCTGATGATAGTAGGAATGCTGGCTCAGGACCACAAAATTGTTGTTCCGAGCCTTTTCTTGACATATTATCTGCGCGCCCGTTACTATATAATCCAGAATGCTCTTTAATCCAAATGAGTTCCAGGGCATTATTCGTCGAAACTTAACCAAAATGAGTTTGGCACTAGAGGATTATTCCATATACAACTTTGCATCTGTTGAATACCAGTGAAGCAGCTCTGCCATCACTAGCAATTTTAATTATTTTGTTCTTAATGCTCATTTCAAGGTACATTTGCACCTTGCATTATGATCAATACTCCGCTTGAAAAATTGTAGTTAGTTTGCCTAATGCTATGCTTACTAGATACTAAATTCAAATCAACTGAAAATATACCTGATTCCATACTCTCGTTCGTTTTAAACCCATCTGTATAGATGGTTATATTTGGTTCTATTGCCTCTTCAGCATTCAGAAATATTCTGAAAAGCTTTCTAAATTTATAAACGGATAAAATAAAATCTATCTTTGGATCCCAAACAGGAAATCCGTTGTACGCCCCCCCCCCTAGAATTCAATGGTATCTTTCCCCTACTTCTTTATCGTTCCATAATCTCTTTGACTGCAGTCTTAGAGCTGACCTTGGTGCCACCTCCTCCACATAGATATCTATTGGAGGGAGACTCAGACATGCTTTTATAGCTGCCATTGGGGTGAAACGCATTGCTCCCGTGATACACGCCAGTCTTTGAACGTGTGAGATTTTGGTTACTGCAGTGATCTGGTTCTAGGCTACCAGACCATTATACCATAATATAGCATAGGTTTAATTATGACAGTGTGTAGCCATAGGACACCTTTTGGTGAAGAATCATAAATTTTGCCCATTGTACGTCGACATTGCCAAAATATTATGCCCGCTTTTTGATTTTAACCATAACGTGCCTTCCCTAATTCAGCTTTTTATCAAACATAACTCTCAGATGCTTGACATCTGAAAGGTAAGGGATGTTTGGAATAGTCTATGCATCCTATACCTATAACTAAATCTATACTTATATACCCCACTCTTCAGACATTATAAGCGCTATTTGCATCGAGTTGCAAAGCACTTGTGCGCAAGATAGTTATGTTGTCGGCATAACCTACTGTGTAAAATCCTTCACCATTTAGTTGCTCAAAAAAACTGTCTATACTAAATTCTATAGTAGGGGTGACAGCCTCTGGATTCTGTGCTTTTAATAGTCTTATTTCCCACGATAATTTGTACAGCTCTATAATACAAAAGTTGTAGAATCCACTCTCGTAGGGTACCATTTACTTCTCGTTGGCGAAGGGCTGTATCAGTATTAAGCCGCCCTCTATGTTAATAAATACAGCCAAGGTAAACATTTTGCTTTCCAGTGATCTTTCTATCCACCCTGCCACCAAATGTAATGCAGACCCCGTAGATCTCCCTGGGACGTATGCTTCCTGATTAGAGTATAGTAGACTAGTTGCGAGTGCACTATCTCTTATTTATTTGTCACAAAATTTGGCCTGAGACGTGTCCTTGGAATAGAAATGTCCTCTTAGAATAAAGATTACTTTTACTTTCCTCCAATTCTTGGAGATGTACGTTAAGCCTCTAAAAATTTGCAAAAGGTATGATAGCAATATATGCAGGCTCCATTGCAAAAGTACTAGAAATACGCCATCTAACTCTGGCGATTTAAAGGGATGAAAGGACCTAATTGCCTAGATTACTTTATCTACGACTTAGTTGCCTACTTCCCAATCTTCCTAGGTGGGAGTGGAATTAGGTGCTTATAGGCAAATTTCCTACTTGGCAGTCAGGGAAGTGTATACATGTATCTCCGCTGTTTCATCATTGGAGGTATAAATATTATCCTCACGTTTTAGACTTGCTAATGCGGCTTCTTTGACCGAATTTTATTAAGACGAGACGGGTTTCAATATCTTTTGTAAAGTTAAACAGTAAATTGTTATTTCAATGATTCAGGGTGTCAATTTAATACTATTATAAATAATTTTAAAAAACTAATAGCACGTACGTTGGTACAAGAAAAATAGCACATGCTTGTTTTCCCAATAGCAGAATTAAATGACCAGCATTATATTATATATTACATTTCAAAAATTGCTAGATCTTTCTAGGCCAATACATGATTTTGCACTTGTTTTAAATACATATATCTGTCGTTGTGGAGCAAAATTTTAACAACAATACGCCTCAACATTTTCGATTGTACAAAATTCAGCAAGTTTGAAGGCAAGTCTTAATTCAAATCAATTAAATGTATTAAAATCATGCAGATATTACTTTAGGTTAGTCTTCTGAGATCAACATGACGTTTTATTCGTAAGTTAAGTCGTTAGAAATAATTGTAACATTTATATGATCTATCCAACAAACATTTAAATTTTATTTTTTATGACTTCTTACGTTTCATTGTTTATTTGTTTTCATATTTTAGAAAAGAATTGGTATTGGCTATCATTACTGCCTTATCCTTGTACATTCTATCATCTATAGCCGAGTAAGAAGATTAGCAAAATTATCATCAATTTAAAATTTCAACAAAAAGTTTAAGTGTGTGAACAGATTATTAAGTATATTTCTTCATTTTCCAAATAGTAATTTATAACGTTTATTAGTTTAAACATATACTTCTTACTTACAATTGTATATTTATCTAATTTTAATGCAAGGGGCAAGTTTTAATAAATATATTGTTTTTTTTAAGTCTTTAAGTTTTAATTGAAGAAGATTTAAAAACGATTCTAATATTTCCTTATTTTTTTATAAACATATCATTGAGTTTTAATTTGTGTCTAATTCTTCTGAATCTAGTAAAGTCAAGCAGTAAGTTAACCATGCGATACAGAAAATTCTTAGTAAAATTTTCAACTATTTTCTACCCATTTCAAACAGAATTTGCGTTGCCTAAATAAGGGATCTTTGTTATCTTCATTAATTAAATTCTTATTGAAATTTCAACTTCAGATTGATTAACATAAATTATTTTTGGCTTTTTTGTTTTTGATATGCTAGTAATCTGGTATGGTAAGATCCTCTAGCTATAGGAACAAACTTTGAAAGCTGATTACCGAAAATAAAAGTAGCATAAAAGTTCATATGCATATATATTTAAAAATTCCTATATTCTATGAAATATGACAATATTGTTCTTCATTATGTTACGATGTGTTTATATATTTGTTTGTGTTTGCAGATATGCTCTTAAGTAGACAGATTTTGCAACAGCACTTTGTTGTTTGTGTGGGATGGCTTCATTTAATGTTAGAGTAAACGTAGAGCAAAGTGTGTCATACTAGTACTGATTTGGAAAAGCATATTCTGCAAAACATTAGAGATAACTCCAGTGAAAACCTCATGCTACTGTATTAAGTGTTCTGCATGAGAACCAAGAGAAATGTTTTGCCACTGGTGTTTGCAATATACCACAAACATTATGAAATCCCTGTAGTCAATCCTCTTAAAATATCAAGCAACCTTTGGTAGCCTGGCAGAATATTTAAAGTTTATCATCAGCAAGGGTTTAAAATTCTTGTTTTGGCTGCAATTATCGATTAAACCGGTTGTTTTTCCTCAACGCTTCAATGGCCCAGTGTATCTGCCATTCCTATTATTGTTTGAAGATGTGCCAATAGGAGTACGGCAGATCATGGGGCTAATGCATGATAAAGCTTTCTTAACATGCAAAGGTATCTCAATAATAGCTTTTCCTGCAAATGGATCAAATGATATTGCCTTGCCGTATGACCTGCCCAATCACCGAACTTAAATCTTCACTACCTTAAGCTATGAGGCCACTTGAAAATCGTCGTGTATGCTGATCCATTTTCTGATATGCAGACACTTGAACAAAATCGGAAACGGCCCAAAAAACTTAACATGTGCATTAACTCGCGCAAGATACTTTGAAGTTCGTTGAAGTTAACATTCTTACTGTATAATAAAAAAATGACAAAATAGAATATGTATAATTAGAATAGTCGCTTAAATATCCACAAATACGCAAAAATCAACATAGTTAAAAAATATTTACCTAATGTGTAAAGCCATTCCTCTTTTGTCAAACCAAACCAAACCAGATAGGTCGCACTACTTGTCCTGTTTATATTTGCTCAAAACCAATAAGTAGCTACACATACACAAAAACCGATGCGGTTTGAATTTAACAAGTTGTAAAAAAAATTAACAAAAATTTTGTTTTACGGATTTCTTATTGTTTTTTTGTGTTTGTGGTATAGTGATAATTTTTATATTTGGTTTTTAGATGCTAACTGACAAAATCAAATTTTGAATATTGATCCCCTAAGCTGTAAACGGCAACTGTCAACGGAAGATGCTGCAAAGGAAATTTGCGATGCCGAAAGACAAGAATGATACTTTGGATAGAAATCCTTCACCAGACACTCGCGGTTTATTAGCCGAGTTCGGTGTCTTGCGCTGAAGGTATTTGCGTTAACTCTACTTTCTGTGCAAAAATCCAAAATAAAACGAGCGAGAAACAAATAGAGATTTGCTACCAAGTGCTTGAAAATATGCTGGATGACCAATTGCGGAAGCCCATTGTTACTTGTCTCTTTAATTGTGATCGTTTTGAGTGCCAAAATTTTTTGAGCCAAAATCCGCCATTATAGCTCGACAAGATGGTTTTGGCGAAAAAGTCGTGATTTCGGTTTGGTGAAATGTTGACGGGATTGCACTCTCTAAGTTGGACTAGAACAGAAAAGCCGTAAATACTGAGCTATAAGCGAGCAACCGTGGGATGTTTATAGTCTCAAAACAAAGGTATAAGACTTTGATGAATTGCGAACGAGCTCTTCTTCAACAACAACGCGCCTGCTGATAATACCGCAAGGACCACAAACTTGCTGAATTGGATAGAAACGGGGTCTTACAGCATCCAGCTCATGACTCCAATTTTATTCCTTCTGATCACAGTATACTTCGATCTATAGTTTCTGTAGATTCAACAAAATACTAACAAATATTAAGAACTTTTTGTTTCAAAGTTAGATTTTGAAGAAAACCGTTGATTTTTTGATATTAATGCTAGCATAAAAGTCAAGTTTGTCGCAAATGCTAAGGAACTTCTCTTACAACCTAGTATATAGTTTTACGGGCTTTAATGGAGTAAAAAAGAAAACAAATCAAACGATACAATAGATAACCAAAACTTACAATTTGATTTCTATATTGAATTTTTATTGGGCGCATGACTTTCTAAAAGAATCTATAGAAGCACTATATGAATCAGCAGCGTACTCTAAATACATAAACTGCCAAATATGCAGTCTATATCTACCTGTTGAACGGTTGGAAGTTTGTGATGTATTAAAAGAAAGACACCAAAAACATTCAATTCAAGCAAGTAGAAAAACCATTTTGGTTCTGAATTTCCATTAGTAATTCTTGAGTTTCCCAAGTTCGTCACTCTAAGTATAAATCTGAATTCAATTCAGACATGCAACAGAAAGAAATGTGTTAAAATGTGCTTTTATCTATCATGGGATATTCAGAAGAAATGCTTCATGATAGGGACATACCAAAAAAGCCATAGAACAACGACATAAAGATTAAAAGTGATAAAATAATTTTCAGCAAAGGAAAATCATTAAAAGTTAAGTTTGAGGTAGTGAATACCTTACACACTGAATGCTTTACAACGAAGTTCGCACATACAAGTTTATACAATCTAGTCCACAGACACTTCCAGCCTTTAATTAAGGTCACGAAGTGTGCGAGAAATTTCGCGCACTTTCGGGATTTTTCCCACTTAAAGGCAGAACGCAGTAGTAAGTACAACTTGTAATAATTGTCCGTTTATGATTTGCAATGTTTGTCTCGCATTGTTGGCGCTGCTATTGTTAGATACTGACAACGCATTGATTTACTGCCGGTGTACTGAGAAATAATCGACATGAAGTCGTACACACAACACACACGCACCGAGTGCCTGGCATTTAGAGGCGGCTGCATAAGGGCTGCGCGCAGAAATTCTTATTGCCACTTTTGCGAATAATGCCCGACAGCAGGAATGATGACGACGTAACACTAAATCTGCCTTCGACCGTTGTTAATAACAACTATTACCGCCGTATATTATTCTAACGACTTTCGCGTCAAGTTAAAATTCATGAAGTGCAATTTCTGCCGTATACGGCTAATAAGGGAAACGCATTCTTCGCTGCAAACCCTGAAAACTATTAACGTAACGTGTTTATCTAGCGGAATTAAATTTATTGCCGGCGAAGTCTGATTGTTAAGGAGCTCATTGCGGATTTTTCGCGAGGATAAATCAAGTAGAATTATTGCCATTGTCGCCGTAACAATTAATTATTAAAACCGACACTGTTAATAAATGTCTTGGCCGCAATGAGTTGCGCGTTGCCAGTTCATATAAGTGACACGAGTGAAAAACTGCGCTGATATCTTACTTTATTGCGCTTAAAAAGCCGATGGCGCGCCAGCGATTAATTGAATTTCGCAAAACGAGGCTTTACGCCACAATCGCGCGAGATAAATAAATTACCGAGAGGTTTCAGAGCAGCGCTGCTCTCGCTTTCAACTGCAACCTGCCTTGAACTGAAAACGGCCTAGAGGTGAATTCATCTGATAATAGCTCGCGTTCTTCTTGTTTGTATTATATGTAGGATCAATATTGCATTGTGCAACTGAGCAGTGCTGTTAGTAATCGGAGATTTATCAATTACAGTCTGCCATAAACATTAGATTTATGAAGATCACGCCGGGTTGTCTTTGTAAAAATAGAATTGTTATTAGCCTATTTGCTTTTATCATTCATTAACTATTATGATTGCCCGAATCTTGAATATAATCCACCAATAAAGAAATTGAAATATCCAACCCAATAAATAACGGGACACAAAGCGCGGTAGCGCTTACTGTCGCCGTGGAAATTTTTATTTTTTACATAATATTTTTATGTGTTCACTTCCAAAACAAACAACATGACTGAGTTGAAAGGTCAAAGTTTGTTTTAAATTTTATGTTAAAATAGCACCAGAAACTAAACAAATTTTTAGTGATAAAGCTATAAGGTAGAGTCAAACTAAAATACAATTATAGCAACATAAACGTGCTCTTACTTTAGATAGCAGGCACCGGATGATCTCAAGAAAACCATCGCCCCATCTGTAGAATCTTAATCTTTCTCTCTCTAGAAACAATTAATGTTTCGCATTATATATAATTATAATTTAGCAACACTCTTGCTATTATGCGAAGGTCGTTTGATAATTAATGCAAATTTACATGAAACGGCGCCACAATTTGGTGAAGTTCCGGCAGACAGGTATGACGCTTTAAACAAAGGCAGGCCGTTTAAGTCAAAATCGGTAAATTTATTGTATTCTGCAGACGCTTTAAGTTGACACTGCAGAATTACCAAAAAAATAACAGAAACGAAATTTTTTGAAACGGTAACTTACTTTCATTGCCCACACTACGGTGAAATAGAACAAAGTACGTAAGAACCATCGTTGAAGACTTCTGTGATAAGTGAGTTTAAACTTGACTGAACATGTATTGAAAATGAAATCCGTACTAAACAAGCAATTAAAGTTGACGTTTTGAATATATGGGGTACATCAAAACTAGGCATTAGAAATTGACTATAGAACTTGTAGCATCACTGAAGTCAATGTAGACTATAGTTGGCATGAATATTGGCCTGAATTGTTTAAAAACATTGTCTAAAATGACGAGGTTGCGTTCTATATCAGCGGTTTAATCAATCGTCATTACTGCCATTGCAGGGGGTCACGTAATAGTGATCGAAAAATGACGGTTGAGAAGATATGCACGCGGCTAAAAGTGGCCGTGTTGTGCGGAATGACGAGACTCATCGACGCATATCTTGTACGTAACACCATGAATACGGATCGCCATATTCAGATGCTTAAAAATTATATTGACGACCTTATTTCCATGCAAAATAGCTCACCGCCCTATTTTGCTCTTACTGTATGCATGCGTGATTAGATCAGTATTTTCTAGAACTGAGACAAAGCGGATTTCATAAATGTCCTCCAAGAAGTCCAGATCTCACTTTATGTGATTTTTACCTATAAAATTTAATTACCACCAAAGAACTTTTATCTAGTATTCTTTACTGATACAAAACAGGAATCCATCACATAAACCAAAATTATGGACGAGAGATAAAAATAAGCTGAAAAAGGCAAAGACCGTTGTATCTCAGATGATGATTTTTTGTTGCACTACTGTATAGAAAGCACCATTACAAATAAAATTATGTTGTATTAAACCTTTTATATTAAAAAAAGCATCAGAAGCAAATAAAATTGGAGAACTATGCGTTTATCTCTGTCCCGAGTTTGATTATAAAGTTTTTTTTTTAATTAGGTATAGGGAAAGTACTCAAATCGTCTATAAAATAAGCACATAAGCGTTTTCAACCATCCAGATATGATACATGTAATTTATACGGTGAAAAAATCCCTTGTCGATGAAAGATACATTATAATAGGTTGTGTAAAACGTTCATGCCGTTTTGTTTTTTAATACAATTTTTGCAATGCAACCGGATGATTTTGGTATCGTTCGATACCAAACATTGTGATATAAAACTTGCCTATACTTGCTTTAAGATGGGGCTGTCTTAGAAACAAATTCGCTTGCTACTCATGCACGGGGAAAATACTAGTGAAGTGGCGTGCAAGACTGATGGAGCTTGTGGCGATAATAGAGTTGCGGAAAGGACGGCTAAAAAGTGGTTCGCGAAGTCCAAAGTTAGAGAGGACAGTCTGGAGGATCAGCCAAGCTCATCAGCTTCTTCAATTCCAATCCAGCCGAGTTCTACAGTTGAGTCGGCGATCTCTTACCCGAAAAGTCACAGGAGGTTATCGAAATCGATGGAGAATACTTTGATTATTAGTTTTGTCTATTGTTCAAAGTGAATTATTCCAAAAACAAAATTAAAAACCTAAACGGCGAATTTCAAAGAAGATGTATTGTTGACCTACATAAAGGGTTTCTCTTTAGACCGAAGAATTGGTTGCCGTAGCACTACTGTGGCACAAATATAAAACCAGTGAGTCCAAGAAGGTGCTCTTTTGTGAAAACCGGGGTCTGGAACAGTATGCAGGACAACCAACCGAGCGAATCGTCATTTTCAGAGACTTGCGATTAGAGACTGTAACACGGCTTCAATAACAATGGACTATTACACAATACCAATTATCTACCTCCACGATGTCTTTTTCTTACAACTACCACAGACTTTTTTGTACCGGCAACAAAGGTTACAATGGGCAATGGACACATAACTGGCATATAATCGTCTTTTCTAATGAATCCAGATTTTATTTAAACCGAAACAATGATCGCATAATATGTTGTTAAACGCGGATAAAGGGGCATAAGATGACTGCATTAGGACGAGACATTCAACACCAACTGTGGGTATTATGGTATCAGCTGTCAGTTATGAAAGAAGGCAGAATTAGTCAGAATTAGAGGCAGTATCACCAGTTAACGTCGTCTTACAGTTCGTGGTGCCTTCCTTTCCTTTAGAGGGTGTTCCAAACAATATTTCAATAAAATATATCATTGCATGAAAGATACAAGACTTAAAAAATTTACTTAAATTATGGGAGCCCGACAATAACGACTCCATCAAGTCACCATTCATTCATTGTCTGACTCAATGCCAAAACGAATGAAGTCGATCATAAGAGACCGAAATGGAGCCATACATTAAATAAATGTAAATGTATATACACACGTTTTGTAAATTAATCATTTACATGTCTTCTAATATTAAATAAGTGTGCGAAATTGTAGTTGTTACTTTGTATTTTTTCTTGGTGCTGAAGTTTCAATAAACGGTATTAACAATTAAAGTTAATTATAATAATTTTATGATCAATTGTATGTATTAGAAAAAGATTTGAACGGAATACTCATATCCTTAGACTTTTAAGTTCCACGGTCATTTGCGCTGCAGTCTGCGTAAGTTTGATTGCTTTATTAGCGAGCTCACTACATCAGTGGAATGTCCAGCAGTCGATCATGGTAACTTGTAGCTCGATTTATAGTTACTTCTCTCACATGTTGAGTCTGTAGGAAGTGTGTAGTTAGTTACATACCAACGAGCATGCATTAAAGATGATCCTCCACATCTTCGATTGTAAACGTTATATTATGTCAATGTTGGAGTAACTTGCACAATCTCCTTAATGACAACTGTGATATTCATCCTATAATTTTTCTAATTCTAATCTCCATTTCTTTGCGTTTTTTTGGTATGTGGTTTTTCCACATTAGGGGTTTGTTTATATAAAGAGCCAAGTATTTAGCTTTATCCGCTTAAGGTATGAGAATGTTGTTGTGTGTTACAGAGGTATATATGAGTAGACTGTGTTTAATTGACCTTGATCTTCCATTTTCTTAACCAGTCTTCAACATTTAGCTCTTCTTTCAGTAGGTCTGATGCAAAATAAGAATCTCATGACAGGCGAGAATAACACGGTCATCTGCAAATGTGCCCAGTATAGTGTTCAGCGCAGTTGGCATGTCTGCAGGGAAAAGCAAGTAGAGTAGAGGGTTTAGGACGCTACCTTAAGAAACCTTTAATAGAGTTGAAAAATAGAATTAATTTTCTCAAAAAATGCTGTTTAACTTGTTCTTTATTAAATCGAATGTTACATTTCATCACAAAGTCGTTTTAACTGGGACTTTGATTTTAAATTATGTCAGCAGTCGCTTGCTGCTTTCATTCTTCTCTTAGGTTCACGGAAGAAAGAATTTTGTTTAACAAATGAAAAATATAATTCTTCTACTTTTAATTAATTAATATTTTAATTAAAAAATTATTATCTTCCTCAATATTTGAAGAAAAAACAAGAATATGCATAAACATGTAAGTATGTCTTAGCTTGAGGGATTCTTGAGAAAATTGGAAGTCTCGGCCGCAATAATCATTGAAGTGCCTGTTCCCGGAAACCAGGAATTGCGCGTGCCCGGGCCGGGTGGCCGTGCACGATAAAAAGCGCGGCTAACGATTTTCCGTGGCACAAAACAGCTCAATTAAATATTAAACGGAATATCGACGTGCGTTCGTTGGTCAAACTCGGCTGAAATTAGCGGCGCGCGGCTGCTCGAAATTAATGCGGCCGTAAACAACCGGCGATGTTTTGAATATTAAATTAGCCCGAATGTCGGTGCAGCCGCTCCGCTCCGAGTGGAAGCGAATTTCACGCTTTTAATTGCCCGCGGCGCTCCGGGCTCCGGGCGCGCGGCTTCCGCCGCGGGTCCGGGGCATTAGCGCCGGGCCGCCAGAAACGCGCTATTAAGATGCCACGGCGCTTTGCCGGCTCATTAGCATCGCCATGCTGTCCCGTGCACGCTGGATCTATCGCTCAGAGATCGAGGTCACTATTAGCACCTTAATTAATATCACAGTTTGTCGGGCTCGGGTGAGAATTTACACACCCGACAGGTATGCGGAGACATCCGCAGGAATCCAAAAGCGATGTTGAGCTAGCTCTGCGCGGCAAATAAATCTCGGTGGCTTCTCGGATTTCCATTTCATGCAGCAGAACTATAAATTAATATTAATTCCTGGAAATTGTTATACGTGGGTTTTGCAAATAATATCTCTGTATTTTTTCAAATTGTTAATACTCAGAAATTTTCCAGTTAGAATATTTTGAGTATGAGAATAGACAGTACAAGACCCGGTAGAATAACCTTCCCTTTTTGAAGCAGCAATAAAAAGAACAACATAGATTTGTTCAATGTTTGTCATTTAGTCATAAATCAGTTTTGAAGATGATATCGTCCAAATATTTGCCCGTGCGAGCGATACACTCCTGCAGCCTCACCTTAAAGTTCCGCATTGCTTTCCGCGTCATTTCCACTGGTACTGCTGAGATTGCATTGCGAATGCCATCCTTTTATTCCTCAATAGCCCGCGGACACAAATCGCAAAGGGACAGGCCTGGTGACCAGCCGGCCATGAGATGCCACCATGTAATGCAATATTTGTCCCAAAACTTCTTGTCATATGTACGGTAGCGCCATCTTGTTGGAACCACAGTGGTGCATTTACACGTTTGTTGAGTATGGCCTTCAGAAAATTGCGTAACACAGCAACATAGCGGGTAAATGTGAGTTGCAAGGAGTCCCTCAAGAAGATAAAAATGATGCCAAATTTCATAACAGCACACCAAACAATCGCACACTGACTGTGGAGGTCGTTTATGATCTCTTTGATTGAAACTCTTCTGTAGCGACGTACTCCAAAACGCCTACGAAATAGCCGCTATATCACAATCACAAAATTACCATATCCAAATTAAATCTTCCATACACACGCCAATGCAAAAATCAAAAATGGAAGATCATTCTGCAAGATCCTATAGTTAAAATGAGCAAAATTTGGCTGATAAGATAAATGCAGGATGATTCAGTACTTCATTGCAAATAAAATACCTTTTTTAACCGTTCCGGTTGCTTTCAACTTAATTCAATGTGCTGAGTAATAATTTCCAGTAACAAATTTTTCTTTTTCAAAATTCTAATGAGCAAAATTCCTTTGGTGTACCAAAATACTAATACACTAACATTTTTCCAGCTATTTGCTGATTCACTGTGATCAATCTGCTGCTTGGATTGCACTTTCTAGCGTGTAATAGTAACTCCAGCTCTTCGTGCTTACAAATTGCCTTGCGGCAATTGCTGCCACATATGTAAATAGCTCTATGCAATTTTATTATAAATATTTTATTCCAAATATTTTTAAATATAAACATTTCTCCTTACAATTATTGGAAATTGTATTAGGTTATCATTGAAGACAATAAATTTAAATAACAGCCTGCCCGATTATCTCCACTAGCGATCTATTGACTTAATGCAACTCTCAAGTAACATTTGTTCTTCTTCAATTCCCACTTTGTTCAATCTACAGTCTATTAAACCAAACACACCCACACAGAGAAAATATTTTGAGACAAGTCATCTGGTAACCTTACACACTAAACGGAGGCTACACGTATTGTGGTTACTTTTAAAACTCGTCATTTCTAAAATTTCTCTTAAACACTTTGGAACAACCGACAAAAGTTTGTAATGCGTTTCTGCTCTAGAGTAATCAAAGGTGGCACCCATCGTGGAAAGCTTTTTGTATAATATGAACTACTACTTCATAGCTACCACCTCTATTCAGAAATCTGTCAAAACTATATTATAGACTTTATAGACAGTCTGCACAGCTGTCATGTGGTTTGAACGTCCTCGGCATAATTTATCATTTGTGTACATAAAGCTACATTTGATTTTGAATATTCAAAATCTCATACTAGAAACAGACGATGAATTTCCAAGAAAATCACTTAACCTGGAATAAAATTCCGTTTGATGACTATTCGAACTTTGCTCTTATTGGTAACAAGAAACCCGCAAAATTGTCTAATTTAAATGTTCACAATAATTTTTACTAATTCAATAAACAACTAATTTAAAATTTAAATCTAAGCTACATAACTCACTACATAATCACTACATAACTCAAATTATTCAAAATATCTTATAAATCTTCCTCTTTAACAAAAGCTCCTTTTGAAACTTTCTATTGATCTAAAGCATTTAAACTAAAAAATTTCAAAATGTTTGTGCTGTAGTTACCTCTTGTATCCCCCAATTGCAGTATAAGTGATCTCTAAACTGGTCGAATTTATTTGCTAATTTTTGCTTTTTTCTTACAATGAGTAGAACAGCCCAACAGCCCAACGCCTGGCTGTAGCAGTACGTGGGTACAAGTAAAAGTATGGTGTGGGATCTCGTTCAGACCAATTTTAAATATCTTCATCTGAAGTCCCAAAAAGTGAATACTTTAGACCACGTCAAAAACCGCATTTTTGTTAGGGGCATTGACGGAAAACTGTGATCTACTACAAACCCCGTAGTAACATATGGTCCCGATATTCAATAAAATCTGGAATTTTTAAAGATTTGACCACTTCTATATGTGTACCATAAAATGTCATGTTTAGCAACGAAATGATAGCTAATCAGGCAATGTCAATCATTAAGAGTTGCATAAATTAGCACTTAAATTCTACTAATTAAAAGACATATATCTGTTTTATTTTATAAAAATGCATTGTTATTTACAGAAGTTATAAGTAATTTTCAATAGTGGGTTAATTTCATTTACACCGTTATACCATACCACCAAATTGGTTTAATTATAGTACATAATAGTAGTCGTCTCTCCCCAATATTTTAAAAAGTAACAAATAAACTGTGTAACGGATTAATTAAATTTTTTCGTTTAAACAAAGAAAAACTATTTTTAAGAAAAATTCTGAACGCATAAGAAGATAGCATAAGTGAATACGGCGATGGCGTATTTTAGACTTTATGGAGATAATTTTGACCAACATTCTAAAAGACAGTATCAAATAATGGCATGCAAAGTTTTAGGATGAGGGTTGTCTGTGTTCTTTGGCTAAGATATCTTAGACCAAGCAAAAAACTGTGAACCGAGCTAGACAAATTAGCCCTCACAAGTCCGTTATATGTACAAATTTGGAGCTTAACATTTGGAAAAAACGGTGTGATGAATTCTCCATAAATAGTAAAGTTGTGTGTCTCAATTGTGTCTATAAATACAATCACAAATTAAATGATAAAAAAACCTAAAGTGACTTTTGAACGAGTAATGAAACAAAAGGACTGGAAAAATTAGTCGCATCTTTGTTGCGTGATGTCATCCTTTAAATTTGTACGTGTAGTAGGCTTACGGAGACTAAGTAAATAACATTAACAGTACAATTTGCGCTTTTATCACTTGGTCTATGGTATCTTGGTCAGTAAACTACGCACAATCATTATTCTAAAATTTTGTATACCACATTGATATTATTGAAAACAGAGGTTGTCTTCTGGAATTTTATTTGAAATGGTCGCTAAGCAGTCTATTCGCCATTACTGTATTCAAAGACAAACCATGACAAAAAATACAAATAGCCATTTCCATGTTATAGACTTTACAGATAATTTTTATAGCTTCAGTGTAATTTAAACATCCTAAACTTGATTTATCACTTGCGTGCAAGCAGCCACTTGTAATTTTCGAAACTCAAACCCTTAGAATAAATAAAAATAATAAATCCCCATAAAAAGCTCCTAACCTGGATTTCTGTTTGATAACCATCTTCATTTCGTTTTATTCTTAGCAAAAAACCAAAAATTATTTAATTTGATTTCTCTGAGAATTTCCACATTAAATTTTAATGATTCAACAAGAAGCAGTTAATTTAAGGCCAAAATGTCTTATTTTTTAAATAAACACTGCTGTTTTGTCTTGCTTTCTTCAGAAGCTTACTCTTGATCTAACACACTTTAAACCAGTCTTAAAATGTCTATACTGAAGTTATTTTGTGTATCCCCCACTGCAGTATAAATGATCCCTAGACTAAAAAAAATAATTGATGATTTTTGCGTCCATTTTGCAATGAATAAAGTAGTCCATAATGATCCCAATGCCTGTCTGTGGCAGTACAGGTACAAAAACAATGTTGGGGTGCTCATGGAGCTTCTTTTTATTGAATGTTAAGACAATCAGGAACTGCTATTGCAAATTGATAACTACGAGTTTTGTTGTAGATACTCGCGTTCCAAGTTAATCCAAATTAATACTCCAAACCTCTAGTGGAAAGTAACTCAATCTGTCACAAAGTACATTTTTTGAAAAATCTTAATAGACATTCTTGGAAACCACATTTTTGTTAAGGACTATTAATGAAAGACTTTGATCTACTACGAATCCCCTAGACACAACTAGCACATAGCACGAGATTCTTGAACATTTGACTACTTCTATTATGGAAAATAGGATAAACTATCCTAATTCGTAATTGGATGTTAAGTTGATCACATAAGTCAGACGTTTGGTTATTATAGGCTATTTTCTTTACTGTAAGGGGGAAACAGAAATTAACAATTAAATTCTACCGATTAAAAGATCACTACATATCTATTTCATTTCACAAAAATACTTTATTATTTACAGAATTTATAAGTAATTTTCAATAGAAATTGATTTGATCGTACTATTACATAATACAGAGTTATTCACAGATCTCTAAAATATTTTAAAAATTTCCAACAAATAAACTACGCACGAATTAATATCACTATGAACCACAAATAAAATGATAAATAAAAAAATCTAAAAGGTTTTTGAGAGAGTACTACAAAAACTCAGTTTTGCAATAAGGAAAAAATAAAAGAAAAATAAGATTTTGAAACACAGTTTTTGCGAGATAATAAGTTCTAAATTTGCACATAAAGTAAAACTGCAATAATAAGCTTACCTAATAGGATTTACAGTTTTGTCGCTTGGTCGAGGAACTATGTACAGTACTGTCTTCTAAAATTCTGCTAGAAATCGACAGTCTTTTAACGACAAACAACAGCAATTAAAAAAATACTTAAAGAATTGCTCTCTAGATCAAAGATATTATCAGAATCCAATCATTTATTACAAATTTTTAAAGTGGCATAAATAACCTTGCATAAGTAAGCAAAAATAATTAAAATCTACAAGCCAATAAGCCAATACACTGGTGCTTATTTTAACATCCAACTGCCATTTTTTTGTCTAGACATGTTCTTTCTAAATCAGGAATTTATTTAGTTTTATTTCTAGATACTTACCATCTTTGTTTAAGGCAGTTACTGATTGTTTACTTATATTTATAGATCCATATCCCTTTTTAAAGTTACTTTAATGTGTGCTTATTTCTTCTAGTTAATTCACACAAATTCAAAAATATTAACAATACTGCAGCATTTAGAAACGTAAAAACAGTTATTATTTATGAATTAGGCAAATTTAAAGTAAATGGGCAATTGGTATTAAGGAAATCTGTCGCATCTGTTGTTCTTCCATTACTGTAGAGCGTGTTGGCATCTTGGCCGTTCTGACTTTTAGGTAGTTACTCCGTACGTTACTAGTTTTGGTAACATACGCCAATAAAAAAGTCTCCAAACTTCAGCGCCTAGCTAATAATGTAAAAAAGACAACCTCCTGAAGTTAGGAGCAACCAAAATAAACTAAATTCAAACAATGCCACATGTATATCAGATGCATTTAAATTTCTTAAAAGGCAACGTTCGTGTAACAGCTTTGTATTTAGATTTTTGCTATCTATAATACTGGGAGCGATAAAAATTTGCGCGGTGCACTATTAAAGTTACATAAGTTTAGTTTAATTTGATTTTTATCGTAAACCGCTTAAAGTCCAATCAAAAAATCAAACATTTAAGTATATAATATCAAAAACACAATTTGCTTAACTGACAATAGCACGTAAAATTAAATTATAACAAACTCTGTTTAACAACAGATTTAAAGTACATTAAGAACAATGAAAATATCAACGCCATGTATCAAAGGTATAAATCATTCGTAAAGAAAATGATAGCATATAGCTAATTATAATGTTGACTATTTTACACGCAAGCAAGAAATCATCTTCCACTAATCGTATTTTAATTAGAGAACGCACTTCAACATAATTATGATCAAATATCTCAACACAACGTACACAGCCAACTCTTCTCAGAAACCTATTGTGTACTCTCCATTGTATAAATATTATAAGTTGGACACCAAACTAAAGAAACCCTAATAACTTTAAAGATGTAGAGCATTTTAAGTGTTTCTGTTCATAAATACTAAAACTTTATATGCTCTCCCTATGATAGAATTATAATCATTAGAAAAGGCCAAATTTTAAACAAACGCAACTCTAACGTTCTTAACAGAGAGCCTTTATTAAGGTCGAGTTTATTATTGGAGCACCATAAAACAAAACTGCACAGAGACAACTACAATATCAGTCATTGATTAACTGAATGTCTCTAAAAATATCTAAATAACCCTCCAATTATGCAAATTTTACTCTACTAAATAAATTCCACAGATTATTTGTACATAAATAAGAGAAAGTTACTTAAAAATGAAATTTTGGAAAGGTATGGCGTTTCCAAATTTAACCTAGAGTGGATAATTTTAATTTTAATCATGAGGCAAGCTTACAATCTCTAATTCCATATGCTATTAATAGAATATAATAAATGATACCCGATCAAACACCTGTGCCAAAGTTTTTAAATTTTAATAAGAGCGAGTCAATCAGAGTTCAGAATAGTTATCGAATAAATACCAGAAGAGATCTTAGATTGAATTAAACATTTAAACAATTCAGGAGTTAGAATTTGGAAATCGGAGCAATTTAACAACGTCAAATGAAACATTAAATAGAAGTACCAAAGGAATGTAAAGGGTAGTAGCACACTTAGAGGTGATAAGAGGATGAAAAGAATTAAGATCATGTAAATATAAATAATTTAAAAACCCATATTAGCAACAATTCAGAAGTTAAAACAAGTTTTAAATATATCTGCGAAAAGGACTCGGCAAGCTCCACGACCACATTTAAGGTTATTATGCCACATATAATCAGGAATTCTATTCATTGAGTGAATTGGCCTTATATAAGTTTAAAAGGATTTAGAATCTATTAAGCAATTAGTTCTGGACTAAACCAGCAAGAATATCTTTAAGTGTTAAATCGTTTTTTAGATATACGTAAGCTTACTCTACTAGACAAATTACAATGATAAAACGTCTACGCTCCATTTTGTATGCCACGCGAGCTAAACAATTTAGTTTCGAAGACGATTGAAAAATTTTAATCTATCAGAATAGGTAATAATGATTCACATCCACCAGTTAAAACTGTGATCTTAAAATATTGCTTATGTGGCGAACTGACAAATGTCAGATAAAGTAAACTACCGAAATCATTGTGAACACAATTCAGTAATTCAAAATCTAGATAATAAGGGAGCACCCAAAACACCCCCACTCAATTTCTTTGGACCATTCCCAAAATTTAAACAAACCCTATGTTTTGATAAACTTTAAACTCTAGATTTGGTTTCTAGGTGCTACTGTTAAACTACATCCAAATGGGAAGCTATTCGTGGGCGATATGATGATCACATCTACCTACATTATCTTCCAATAACTTGATACGTGCAAAATATCCACATTTTACCTGTCAGTCATTTTTCTTATATGGTTGTAGTCATAAAAAACAAGCAGTTCATCTTTCTAATTACTCAACACAGTCATGAAAAAATTGGTTTCTAATTAGCACGCCTAAATTTAATTTTTGATTTACTATAATTGTCGCAGAGCGTTCTCGATCTAATCATCAACAATGGATATGCCTGTGCCTACAAAATTTCGATTCATTAATTTAAAGCTTAGAAAGCAAATGCTAAATAATTTCTCTAAAAACAATGACAGAGTCGGTTGTAATTTTTCACCTAAAATTTTAGTGAATCTCAGATGAATTGATATCATCAGTTGGCAGAGTCAAAGAAAAAGATTCTGCTCGTTGGCTTTAGCTTTCGATAATGC
The DNA here is from genome assembly GCA_036346155.1 of Sinelater perroti. Taxonomy (NCBI): domain Eukaryota; kingdom Metazoa; phylum Arthropoda; class Insecta; order Coleoptera; family Elateridae; genus Sinelater; species Sinelater perroti. The sequence goes on along the minus strand of JARFIY010000254.1, from coordinate 15,349,439 downwards.
AACTTTCTCAAAGACATGGCAAACCTAAACTATCCACTACAACAAAAGTGTAGTTATCAAAATATCTATCTTAGGTAAAACCAATACTTGAAATTCATAAAAAAAACTTAATTATCGTAGTTTTCAAATAGGGGGAGAGGTCTATAGCCTCAAAAATTGTACAAGACTTAATATGATACCAAATGAATCGATACGACAAGAACTACACTTTTCCCAATTATTGACAAAATAAGACAAACCCAAACAAACTGGAAGCAACGGGTGGAAAGAATGACCAAAGAACGTCTACAAAACTAGCAATACAATATAAACCCAAAAGAAAGAGAAATATAAGATGTCCGCAGCAAAGATGGTTCAAAGGCCTAAAGCATGCAGTTAATGATGATAATGATAAGTTTTCGAGTAGAAGGAATTTTTGTCATGACCTCTTTGAATGGAAAAGCTCTGATATGTATATGAAAAGAATTATTGCCAGCTAATTCGAGATTAGTTTTGCCGCCCCCATTAGTTTTTCCTTATCCAACTTCTTAACTAGACAAATTTCACACGCTCTACCATTCTGTTTGCTATTGTTCCTGTGTTTGTTCCGTCAATGTACAAGATAAAGTAAATTTTGTTTTTTTTCGTTTTTATTTATTTTAATAATTGTTATGTTACAATAAGATGTGCATTACATGTGTTCTGCAGATATTAAGCGAAAATGCAAAGGAAGTCATATGGATGCTTGGAAATCGATTTTGAATCACCATAGAAGGACGATGGAGAATTTCTTGATCAAACCATCACAGAAGATAAAACGTGATCTTGCATCTTTAATTTTGATTCACCCTTCAAATCGATCAAACTCAAGCAGTATCTAGTCGAAAATTTATGGCTACCATTTTCTAGAACAATAAAAGTATTCCCTTTATGACTCAGATAAAATAATACACGATAAAAGAAAAAGAGTATTAGATCCTGGATGATCATAATAGCATTTTTTTCTTTCTAATCAACGGTCGACCATTGAGTTAAATAATAATCACAAGTGTGTTATTTATAATAGGATAATGGTAACATTCAGTCGCCCCAAAGAAAAAAGGAGCAAGTAAGAGGTATGCACGGAAATTAATTTTAAGAGGAATTCAAAAAGGGTTGACGAACCCTAGGGGAAGGTTACCGAAGCGACTCAGCCTCCCAAGGATAATGCGGTGGGAAAAACCGTCCTGGGGCTTAATTCCAAAAGTAGAGTAACAATTTTGCATTATAACAGTCCATTTAGTGAGGAATCTTAATAATAACGTATTGTAACTTTTTATATTTAGTATCAGAAACATCTATATGCTAATTATAGAGCTTTTGGCACAAGTTGCACTTTGGCGACAGCAAGCTGCCTCTAACAGCTCCCAGTCTGCGGCGAAGATTAGCCGATGATTTATGGGACCGGGCCGCCGCAGAGATTCACTTACCAATAAACTGGCCGTCTCTTACCTGGAATATTAATTAAAATGCCTGGCTAATTGTGAGTGCCTCTCCGATCAAGCTCGCCGTCCGTCTGCCTGCCACGCCGGTGCGGATGCGCCGACGATTTATGGCGAGGTGCGCGCAAAACACCGGTAAAAGTTGTCGGGCCGCTACCGCCGCTCCGAAATTGGCTGTTTATTTAAGGAAATTGCGCTCAATGATTTATACCCCGGCCAGGAATTCGGCCCGCGCTGGAAATAATTTCCAAACAACTCGCGGTCGTCGCGCGCCCCGAGTTATCAACTATTTATTAGGATCATGCGCCAGCACGGCGGCGAGTAATGGGCCCCGGGCGCATAAATTACCGGAAAGGCGTTATGACAACGAAGTTTAATAAGGAGCTTTATGTGTGCCTGGCTCGATGAGGCCTGCGACGAGATTCGATCCGTTCGGCTGTTGGCATAATCAATTGTCCCGGATTCGATCCGGGAGACGGCCGCAGGCCTTGCGTTTGCCGCCGAACGGCGAACATTTCAGGAAATCCAACAATTATACAAAAGACTATTCAAAATATCCTAATTCGTATTATTTTTATATTTATATTTACTTAGCAAGTGATATATTCGATTTTTGTTTTTAATTTTGGGCGAAGTCGTTTTTCAACGTTTGCTAATGGATTTTCCTAATTTAATCCATCCTTTACCTCAAAAACAGTTCGTGGGTCGCAGAACTAATTACGTCTCTGGACTGGTCGAGTTCCATTAAATCGCGATTTAGTTTATTCCCAAGACCAGTTTGTTTACTTTTGGCCTGTTTCAAATATAGAAATTTAAATAGTAAAAAGTTGAACCATTTTTAACTTAGGTGATCTAATTATGATTTCTAAATTTTTTATTAAGACGTAGATAATCCAAACTCTACCTCTAATAATTCTCTAATCTCAAAGGCGGTTTGATATAAATTTGAGTTTCTGGAATTACAAATTACAGGATGGAGCAAAAGTCAATCAGGGGCTCCAAATGCTTGTAACTGTTTTAATAATTGCCTTACAATATTCTTTATTTTTAGAAATTGTAAATAAGAATTAGATAATTTGCTAGGGAAAAATATACCATTTTACAGCATGCCGAAACTCTCCAATTTTATTTTGAAGGCTAACGATCAATAATTGCCACATAACGAGCTTATAATTGCCACTCAGTTTTAGAAATAAACCAAACAAATAAAGAATTCGTCATAGACCACCTTCTACTAGAAGACAGGATCGTAGAGACATCGATTTTATGGAAAATAGTGTGAACCCGGAGTAGATCTGCCGATCTCGGTATGGCCAGAACATCCATGCAACCCTTTTTATAATCATTAAGAGACACGATAAAAACCTGCAAATTTTCAACCGTGCCTTCATTATGCTATTCAATTTCAAGACCTAGCCAGAAACCAAAATTAATTTAGTCACCGTCTGATTATGTCGGATGAGAAGCATTTCCATCTTAATAATGTTAATAAACCAAACTCTAAGTTTGAGTTAAGGAAAATCCAAGAGTTGTTTACTAACATGAACTTCAACCACAGTGTGGTGTCGTGTTTCTTCATAGTTTATTTTTGGGTCTCACTTTCTCGTATAGGAGGCCAGTAATGAAATAACAGCAAATAGAGAATGTTACCGTCAAATGCTATTCAGGACAGACACGACGTGTGGTTTCAGCAAGATAAAGCCACTTATCATACTGCTGAAGCCACGATGCGTTTATTAAGAGATATGTTTGAAGACAAATTAATTTAGTTGAAAAAGATTATATAAAAAAGCCTCGAACTCTCACAGAATTCAGAGACAATATTCGTGTAGAAAATAGGTGACTTTCACAGCTATAATAATGCATGTACTAAAAAGAGCTCGAATTTGCAAACCAGAGATAGGGAATAATTAATAAATATAATCTTTCATATATAGTGCATATGACTTTCCAAACTACATATTTGCATGTGCCCAAAAGTGAATAAAATTGTTCGAACAAAGAAAAGTTATGAATTAGTAAACCCTGACATGATCTTTGCGGCCATTTTGTACATACTTTCATTGTAATTTTTTATTTTCTCGATCTGCTGTCTAATTTCAAACTAAACTCAGTCAATTAGTGCAATAGAAATGTTGAACATTTTTATTCAAACAGATCAGGAGGGATTTTGAGAGGCAATATTTTTTAATTTAATTTCGTGCATTTTTGATTTTGGGGTTGACTGCTCTGGTACTTCGACAGATGTCATCTACAATTATTTTGATTAATAAGTATAGAACGTTATATGAAAAATCACCAAATTATTATTGTTAAAACGCACTACTAAAAATTTTATGAAAACTTCGTGGAATTTTTGGTCGAAATAGTGCAACTAATGAATCAACTTTCAATCTAAGAACTCTTGAGTATCTACATGAGATAAGGTCCCGTAAAAATATTGCTTTAGTTATCCAAATTAGGAAATTCAACTGTCATAAGAACTTAAGCTTGCCGACCATTCAATTCGTCATTGGTTTTCGGAGCATCATGGAATGGATCGTCCCTTTAGCCAAAAACTCATCTTTGGACATGAGGAGCAATTTCAACTCAAAGACTTTGTAAACAAACAAAGTTGTCTCATTTTGGGTTCAGAAAATCATCGAGTAGCCCATGAAAAGTAAATACAGCCCCAAAGAGTCACTGTTCGGTGTAGATTTTGGGTAAGTGGCGTTATAGGTCTATGCTTCTGTAACTGTGAATGGCTATTGTTACGGTTACATGACATCCCAGATTTTTAAGCACCAACTGAGCAATACGAATTTGGAACAAATGTGATTCCAACATGACGATGCTACCTGCCATACCGTTCGAGCAACAGTCGATTTACTGCATTACCAACTTCCTGGTCGGTTAATTTCACGAAATTCTACCATCACCTGGTTAGCAGTATCTTGTGATTTAATAACGTGGGACTTCTTTTTGAAAGATTGCTTAAATTCCAAAGTCTGCACTAACAATTCACAAACAGATGACGTGTTATCAATGAAGTTGATTAGAACTGAACGAAATCGTAATCAAGAATTTTGTAAAAAGAACCGGCTTTCAATTTTGGGCCCCCTTTACACCAAATTGCCATTACCCGAAAAACAATACCAGACCGTATTAATAAAATTTAACAAAGAAACAAAAGAAGTAGAACTTACGCTTAATTTTTATAATTACAATTAACGATAACGTATCCCTGAATAATTAAAAAATTAAAAGCTGCTAACATAAAACTGGGTAAATCACACTCCAGTGTTTCATTTCTTTATATCTATTTTTACATAAACTATAAAGGAAAAACCTGATGTACAATGAGTATGTAAGATATCTTAAGACATAGTTAAACCAAATATCATACTCAAATCTTCAACTATAAGCCAAATAACTCTGAGTTATGTCAAGATCATATGGGATCATTATAATCACTTAAATAAGAACGGAGTGGTAGAAAAATTTTAGCACAAAACGAATTCAATTCTCCGATAAATTTTAATATTCCACGACGACATACAATTCCCACTCGCAAGGCCATTTAAATTGAATTAATATTTTTACTACCACTGGTAATGTTTCCGATGATCGACCAAGGAGTATACGCAGGCCAGAAAATTTATAATATACAGGGGTGAAAATTCTAAATAAATTTTAAGAATTAACTAAAGAAGTTCTGCGGACTAAAATTTTAACATTATAAAATTCAAATAATTTGAAGATCATTTTCTCAAGATCCACAAGATTGTTTAAATGAAGGGCTGAAATTTCAATTAAACTTATCATGGACAATAAAACGTTTGTTAAAAAACAAAATGTGTATTGCTCGGCTACAAAAAAAAACGGCAGTTGCATTCTTCTAAAGTTACAATATACTGCGGTGTAATCCAGGGCCATCGAGAGCCCAACATCTTTAAGAGTTTTCTTGTTATTAACATTGTAGTCTCAATATTTTATTGTATTCTATTAAATTCTAGAACGTTACATGCATCCATGACTTGTCAACGAAACTCGAACTCGCCCACTCGCTGAACCACAGGCAACGGGATTGTAGTGAACGACATCTTGTACACCAGACCGTTATGCCACGCCTTATCAAAGGTCTTAGCCACGTAGAGGAAGACTCTATCCGTAGTTTGTTTCTTGGTGTATCTCTCGGTGATACGTTCCACTATTCGGACGATCTGGAGAGCAATAGAGTGGTCGGTGAGGATTTTAAACCGACTTTCTAGAATTAGTTGGAAATTTTAGATATCCCTCCTGAGGTTCTTGTGAATCACTTGTTCCGCAAGCTCTACATAGAGTAAGAAGCTGGTAGTCTTAGGGAAGATCCATGACTTTCCCAGCTTGAGAAGCATAATGAAATCCGCTGCCTTTCAAGGGCTCGGGGGACAATATTGGTGATAACGGTGAAGCAGACTATTGCTTTCTTTAAGAACGGGTTTTCTCCTGAGTTTGAGAACTCGAATGAGCTAAAGAACTTCATAGATCGCTGGATCTACAAGCCACGAAACGGTCGACGTGATCGAAAGTGGTCAAAATTGACGTTAGAAGGCTGAGGTTGCACTGACGCTCCAGGTTGTCGGAAAAAGTGTCAGCTTTGTCTTGAGCAATGTAGACCATGTCACGCACTCCGTGGATGAGAGGTAGCGGGTAAGATGACTGCGAAGGAGCTTGCCCATGCTCGTACCAGATGTTATTGTTTGCCACGTCGAGTATCTTTAGCTTGCTCTTCCAGGTGTAGTCCTGACCTCTGTAACAATTTTGCGTGTCCGCAAGGTCTATTCAGCCTATATTAATATAATGAAAACAGTTTGCGTAGTTCCGATGTAACTTGCCAGCCGATTAAGGTGGGCTGTAATATCTATATGTACGCATAAGCGTCCGTTTTCTTCTGTAAAAATTAAGGAAAACGATGCAACTGTGAATTGATCGTATCCAGTCAAATTACCGATATCTGGCGCATCCTTTATGACATAGAAATGTTATTAATGTAATAAATACTATATTGGAGCAAGTCGAAGTCCCCAAAAAGAAGGCAAAACAATAATTCCACGAAAGTCGACTATAAAATCAAATCCCAAGTACTTTAGTTTTGGTTGACCACAACATCTTTCACTAGAAACACGATCGACTGTCTTTAGTTCATTTAACTTGATTTTATTGGTCTGAAACCAATTTGACATTAAATTAATATTTATTTTCATAAATTCCAGTAGAGACTTTGTTTTTATCGTCAGCAAATTGTCAGATAAAAGTTTTATTATTTGTGCCTACTTTTAAATAATTTACATACAAAAAAAGAAAAATAGTCCAAGTATTATATCTTGGGGTACGTACGCCACAGTAAACTACACGAAGTAATCTTTCTGGACGATGCTGTTTACCTTTCAAAATAGAGTCACTAGAATCCATTGTATTGCCAGGTATGCCATAAAATTCAAATTTCTAGTCAACAATGTTAAAGGCCTGACAGATGGCACACCACCAGCATAGCATAATCAGACTTTTTAAATCATTTTTTTAATATTCCTTTAAGCAGGCCTGTATTGAGATTTCATATTGTACAGGATTTTTTACAAGCTAAAACGGCTAGTAAACGCTTCTTAAAAGCCACTTCAAATACCTTCGATACTGCAGATGTGATAGTAATGAGGGTGAAGATTCTAATGTTGTCACGATTGCCTTTTTATGACTAGATATAACTTTATTTAGCTTTGACACATTTCTGTTTTGCATGTTTAATCAAATTAGTACTAAATTTGTCTGAATTATCAAAATTAAAAATGATATTAAATGCTTCATTCTTACATACTAAAGTTAGAAATAGGCCCTTGTATATATTTTTTTATAATACGCCAAGTAATCCAGAGAATCTTTGGTTTAAAAGTTTTTTTTTATTTTTGAGACTCACTAATAAAAAAACCATTAAAGAAAACAGTTCGAAAATTATAATTTCAAGAATCTTATAAAATTTAAAAATTCTATTATTGAAAAATTATTTAATAATATAATAACCCAACAAACTGATTGACAATATATCAACGATTAATAGCAAGTTTTAGATAACAAGGTGGAGCTGGTAATCGTTCAGAATCTAGAATAGATTTACGCTGAAAAAAATCTTTAGTGGGTGCAACAAGAAGATATTCGACTCATTTTTGGCTACATCAGGAATGTTTCTGTACAAAGCCAGGAGATTGCAAGCACCGTTTTAGCTACGCATTACTCAGAAAACCCTAAATTTATTCACAATCCTGAATCATGAATAACGAAGTCATTTTCATTTAAATGGCTTCATAAATCGACAAAGTATGAGCTGCAGAAAATGCAAGGACACTTCATCAGCGGGAATTACACCCACTTACGTGTACTATTACGTGCAATGTGAAAACATTCTAGGGCCTTAGTTCCTCGAAAGTAGGGACCGTACTGCCGAAATCATAAATTTTGCTGCTGATAATCGTCCATATTTGTAATTTCAACAAGATGGTGTCACAACAAGATTTTGGAATCTTTAGGAATTACAAGAATGTTAGTTGGCTTACATGTTCGTTCGATTTAAGCGGCCCGGAAAACGCGTTTACGCAAACAATCCAACAACGATCTGTAGCTAAAAAACAACATAAGAGGAGAAATTCGAGCTTTAGATTCAGAAATTCCTATAAAAATGACGAAGAATGCTCGACTTTGTAGAGCGAAAACGGACATAACTTGGGTGATGTTATGTTTCATCAGTCGCCAGGAAAAATCCTCTATTTTTATACTTTGCTCCAAGATTTTCAGCGAACTGAAACATCTAAGACAAAAATTCAATATTTTAAACTACTCCGTTGCGAATGCACCTTTTCCTACATTCCATTCAGTTAATTTTTTAACCGTTCCTGGTTCTTAGTTAGTGTTTATAAAAATTTTAGTCGAATCACTTATTGAAGATCTTTTTTTGTCAATTTTTTCTTTCGAAAGGTCACACAATAAATTATTCACGATAAAAGCCGTCAATGCAATAAGCACGTGATTTATTGTTTCATCTACTGTAAAATTTTGAATAATGAGAGTAAATACAAATATTTTATTAGTTAAAACCAATTTAAGTTTGCATATTTTGCTTATATTACCTCTTCCACGCATATTTTGCTTAATTTCACTGCAATAATTTTAAAACTTTATGTTAAAGGGTCTTCTATCGACGCACTTATATATCTGAGTTACGCCCTAGATTTTAGATAAATTCCAAACCTATTTGCGTATTTTACTGTTATTTAATGCAAATGCATATACCCATATCGTTCTACCTTTTGTTACACTTTCGTCGCTGTACTATTAGGGGTTTTCGTTCCGCGACACCCGACCAAACGCTTTTAGTTAAACATGTAGATAAGCTGGATGAAATCGTGTTTAAAATACCAGATGAGAAGTACACTTTTTTAATGCGGAATGTAATTTTTCTGGACATTGGATTATCTTCACTTACTAGAGATATGCACAAACAGGTGAGTTGCTGTCTGAAAACTACTGAATGATAGAAAAATTGTTTTTGCATGTTTAATGGTGTCAATTACTGTAAAATTTGGATTATAATTAGATGTGGACAATATCTGCTGAAAAATAGAGGCTTTGTGACTTCAGAACTTTGTAAAGCTTAAAATAATTTCATAAATCCTTGAATTGTTAACAGTTACTTCGAAGACATTAAAAATTACATAAAATATTAAAAGGATGAACAGCAGTAGCTACAACAACAAGGAAACGTCGTTCCGCTATAAGAGAGCTTTCACTTTAAGTAAAATTACAAGACAATAAGAAATTGAAGTAAATTGAACAAAGAATGTATTAAAAACTGTGCAACAAAATAGAGGAGTAAAATGAGACCCTTAGCGTTCAAAGTCGCTCGTCACTGACGACATTACAGTTTGGGCTGCCATATATAGCTATAAATTAATAAATTAATTAAGATGCCAAACGAACAACCTGAAAGATCGATGGATTTCACATTGTCAGAATTGTTAATACTTGGTTCCGAACAATAACGTCAAAGTTCTTGCTAGCGTTTTAAATATTACTGAAAATATCTAGAGATTGTTATCGCAGAAAGTTTATGGAAAAGGAAGACAGTTCCATACAAAAGTGCAACTTATTTATTGTCGCTTTCAGAGAACTTCCGGACCAACTACAACTAACAGTTGTACCTAGTGTTCTATAGAACAAAACAGACTAACAATTTCTGTTGAACTAATATTACAGTAGTAAAATAAAAATTAGAAATTGTACCAACCAACACCTAAATTTCCAGTTTTATGCGTTGGTCCACAGTTTTCTTCTGGACTTCGAAACAAGGCCACGTCCAATTAGGTGCCACTTTATGTGCACTATTTAAATGTAAATTTTATGCTAGTCCAAAAATCACATTATTCCGCGGCGTACAGACGATAAATAGGAGCAACTTTATTACTCGAAACCACCTCAAACGTTTTAAAAGGCATTACCATTTCAAATAAGGAGCTTTAAGCCTACTGCCGGCCCGTTATTGGAGTGTCTCAAATTACATGCGGCAATAATATCATAGTAGCCATCCTCTATGACAATAAATAGCGAGTGAGGCGCGCCTAATTAGAAATCTGTTAATTAAAACGGAATACTGCATTCAAACGGTTCGGCTTTATCTCGCGCTATTAAATGCACATAAAAACCTGTTTTGGCATAGGCGGGCATGTAATTTGATAATTATTGTACACTCCTAAAACTTTCTAATATACGCAATTAGAGTGCCTTAATTAACAACCTTAAAAAGAATTGTATATGTTGTGCCGTTTATTAATATTATTTTGACAGCTACTCAATGATTTGAACTGTTTTGACATACATAAATAGGTGAAGTAAAATTACAATTATTTTTCTTAACCAAATCAACTCCATTAATAATTATCAGGGCGTTTAATTAATGTTATTGCGTTTTAGACGATTAATAAAAATTCAAATACTGACAGCACATACATTAAAATCTAAAGCTGTGACTAATAAACAAAAGTGTTGTTGTTTTATTTTAATTCATTGATATAAAAACGCGCTATTTACGTCGCTTTTATCCATAGTACAATATTATTCTTGGTAATTAAATAAATTAGAAAATCTCATTTAACTGCAGTATTACTAAAAGTTATGTTAGTGACGCTGATGTAGTAGCAAAGCAGACCATCGGGTGCGAATTTCAAAATTGAATTTAATAGTAAATGGTGAGATACTCAGAAAATGTTTTAAATTTAAATTTTATAAAAGCTATAACTGATAAATAAAAACGATCTGCAAATTATATATCATGCCCGCTGTATAATTACAGACAAGCGCTATCTATCAGCTTTACAACATACCACAAAAGTTGCGTGTTATGCCAACATAACCTAAAAATTAGTAGTAAAGCCAACTTCGATAGACAGGCGACATTTACGGCACGGTATCTTTTTCGCGTTTCTACTAATAAAAGTGCCGGTAAATCTCGGAAAATAGTTTGTGTAGCTTTAAAGGAGAATTTCCTGAACAACCAAATAAAATTAAAAATAAAGAATTGAAACAATTTTTGTAAGTTGTTCACAATCAGAACTCACAGAGGAAGTGGTTAAGCCATTTATAGGCGTCTAGATAAGCTGGGCCGTTAATGAAGGAGGCAACATTTACAGTACCTCTTTTCCGCGTTTCAACTGTTAAAATGTGCCGGCAAAGCACAAGAAATGATATGAGTGGTTTCAGAAGATGACTTTTTTTGTAATACCTGAAAAAAGTAAATAAATGGTTTAAGAGTGGAAATTTTGACCTGTACAATGGTAAACGTCCCGAACAACCTAAGACAATCGAAGATAAAGAACTGGAACCACATTCAAAAGTCGTGCACAGTCAAAACTCGGAGTAACTTATCTAAGCATTTACACAAGCTGAGCCGTTAGCAATAAAGGCTCAAAATCAAATTGTGCATATATACAGCAACAAAGAAAAAATAATAATTAAAATTTTACAGTTGAATGAGTTAACTATTAATAGCGGCTTATAAAACAAAAACCGTGGGCAGGAGTTGCTTTACAACAATTATAATTTGAGAGCCATTAACTAGATATTTTTAATTACTTTAATTAATTTAAAACTGGGCTGGAAGAACACTAAACTTCTGTGCCGTTCCGATTTTGGGCATTGGCGCGTTTGGCAGATAGCAACGAATTAAGGCGGCACAATTTCCTACCATAAATAATAACTATCCAGGCACACATCGCAAAACCATTCCGCTCTATCAGATAACAGCAAAAAGCCAACACCTTACGCACGAATTTCGTTAAATTATATACAGCCCGCCGTAACGGCGCGCAGGCGAAGGTAAAATCTGAGACTAACGGCAATTAACTTTTTGTATTTGGGCAAAAACGGCGCTTTATTAGACTTAATTGCTGTGCACGGTGGTCTTAATTTTTTTAGATTGCGCTCTAATTGAATTGGGTTAGAGAATATGTTATTATCCTACCACGCACTTCACAATCATCTGCGTACGCTGCAAAGCGCTGCGACAGCCGTTTGAAGCGCTACCCTTTAATTTGATATTAAAAATACCACGCCCGGTAAGCAGAACCGACAAATTTATCCGGTCGCAGAATTTTTTAAATAAAATGTTATTTTTAAATAAGACGAAATAAAGGTTTGACGGGAGTATCAAAGATAAGTTACGAGAAGTACAAGTATATTTAAGAAAATTGTGAAGACTTTTGGAAGGGCAAAGTAAAGGTAAAGAGGGAAAATATTTTTTAAATTAAAGAAAAAGTAAAAATAGTATTTTGAAAACTTTTGGAAAGATTAAAAACCTGTGTGATGTAAAAGCCTGTAGTTACCGCAGAAGCTACAGAAAGGGCAGCAGTTTGATTAAAAATTAAAAATGGCGCCAGAACGGGAGCGTCAAGTGGCGAAACCACAATGAAAATAAATCAGCGCACTATACACAACAATAAAGGTTTACTAGGTACAATAAAATCCCTTAAAGGAGTTTCCTAGAAGATGATCTAGAGAGAATCTTGGAAAACATCTACAATACCGAATCTATGCCGTCGTCATTAGTGCCGAGTAACCGGCTCTCAGAAGTCCTACGCGCATAATAGAGCATCAGAAGAACTCTTCTGGATGAATAAGACGTTTTAAAAGGTTCAAGTGTTCTATTGGGTGAGTTGTAAAGAAAAACCAAAATAATGGTAACATAAGGGTGACCAAATGTAGAAATTTCAGAGTCTCTAAAGAACCTAAGGCCTCTAAAGACAAACAACTGCGACAAAAATACATTCGTTGCTCTAGTTATTTTAGTAACGGATTTGAAGTGTACGGAATACAAGATAAAGGTCCGCCGAGATTTGCTAATATTTTTACTTTAAAAACACAAGCAACTTTGTAATAATATAACAAATTTCTGCACAAGTGCCGTAGCTCATCGTGGATTAGCATATTAATTAATAGCTAACGACCTATAAAAGTAATGTCTTATGGTATTAAATAATTACTCAGTGAATAAGTAATCCAAGCCATAAACAGAGTTCCTTGCATTATCAATAACTTAATGATCGCAGTAACATTTCTTAATTTAAAGTATTGTTTAATTTAATATTTTTCATTAGCTGTTCAATCCAAATAACACAGTAAAAAATGACAGCGGTATACAAAGTGTCATAACTTTAAAGGAAGGTAGAGTCATTTAGAAAATCTTTCAAATAGTGGGACAACTACTCAAGTAGTGTTTGCTGCACTATCTTGATCAAACTGAATTTCCCTTCCGCCATCAGCTTTTGAGCGACTACAAGAAATGGTAATCATGAAGAACAAGGAAAAAACTTTGCTATTTTAATACTGGGAGCGGTTATTATAACATTCACATCGTAAACCGTTTAAAGAATTAAAACAATTTGCTAGTGATGTGATGACTGGTTTATTTTCAACAGTTTGGCTGTTTCATTCATTGTAATTAGGACGATTTTCTATCTTGCTGCAATGAAATTTAAGTCCAGCATAAAGCATCTATTACAGAAGTCGCATAATTTCTGTATTTTTTGTTCCACTTGTACTAGTCGTCCACCACCATACTTCTCTACACATCCGCTGGTCAAAAAGTGTATGACAAAGTTTTTTCTACTGTTTCTAAAATGATAAGAAAAGCTTCAAACAAAAATTGTAACATGTGAAAAACAGTAACAGATAAGGTTTTAAATCTGCAAATTTTTTAAAATTTTTTCAGTTGTAAAATACTTAAATTACATCCTATAAAAGTTTTCTTTGCTTTTCGCTAGTTTCAGTTCCAACATAGTTAAAATACGCGGCTTAAACAATGAAGCCGAGTCATTTTCACAATTAATAAGGAAAACTAGGGCTTAGTACTTTATTACTTAGTCGTAAGCAATTTTCAGCAAGAATCATTAAAATGATCCTTCTAATTGTCAAATTAATTAAATTTAAATAATTTCACTGTTTATCGTGCTCTATCTTTTATTATCTAACTCTCCTTGAATTAAAAAAATTCAAGGATTTTTACGTCGAGCTAGAGGAGCTTATTTCATAAAGGTGTACTTAAATTTTATTGCGGCTTTCACGTTTTGGGTAGTTCCGACTGCAGTAGGGGGAAAACGCGCTTCAAATAAAGAAAAATCTCATCGACGCGTTCTGCTTTAAAATCCTTAGAATTGGCAGCGTAGGTCGCTGCCGATGCTAATCCTGTTTGGAGAGAGATTACGGCGCAGCCATTTAGCTCATTATCTGTGCAAAAACAAAGGGAATTGCATCACAAATGAAACCGGCGAGCGATAGTGAGCGCAGAGTGAGGCCTGACATCGTTTCAGAATCGCGAATTCCTGGCATTCATCCTAATTCGCTACGGGAAGAGGTTTTAAATTATGGCAGACGACTTTATGCGCCGAGGCTCGCTGCAGTCGGGCGTGTTTGTCGCAAAGACATTCGATTTGGTCGGGTGCCGCTCCTGTTTGCCGTGGTGTAAGAGGATGAATGAAAAATACGTCACCTGAAACTGTGTATGGAGAAAAGCAGCACGCAGAGCGCGAGCACGAGTTTCGAACCCGGTCCGCTAGCGCGCATACTGACCCCTCATCGGACGCAGGACATCATCACTAAACATCACTAAAATCACCAAAATTCCACAGAAGTCGTGCATGGAAAAGCGGAAACAGCCAGTCTGCATGTCCGTCACTGCCACCGGCGCGCCGCGGGATACTCCCAGTTCTTCCCTGCGTTTCCGGGTGCACTCCGGCGATTTTCAGGCGCCGCTCCTGTGAAAATTGAGCACAGCTCGAGCCGCGTACTACTTCTCAAACATCGCTCTGTTTAATGACGGCGTCGAGGGGCTTAAGCAGGCTGTATTTCGGCATTAGATAACTGCGGTGCGACGAAGTGCGGCCGGCCATGCTGCAAATTTCCGCACGTGCGAGTGGCGGCAGCGGGAGGCCGGACCGCCGCCGGCCGGCGATTTTCCGCGGCTCCGGGCCGGGCACTGCGCGCGGGCCGCCGCCGAGCTCCTCGCAGAAGCCTGTGTTTTCCGAAAACGCGCCGCTGCTTTTCTCGCGCGAGATGCGGTGGACCGTCTGCACGACCCGAGCTGAAGTGGCCCCGGTATCAGTCTCACCTGCCCACCTGTACCTGGACACACGAGCCAATCACTTCGACTTTTCCCCACCCCACCAGCCGCTCAGATTATCGGCGATATGTTGGTGACAATAAATTGCGCGTATCGGGCTGGACTTTTTCAGCGGCTGCGAATGCAAAATTAAACTAAAAAATAGCAACAATTATCAACATTTATTGCATTCTTTTAACTAATTAAAGTTTGAACATTTTTACCTGCATCATAATTGTAATAAGATCTACAACAAGAAATTAAAAAAACTGAGACTGAAATTGCAGTAGAATATTATATACGCATAAACCTCCTCGGGCATCCAGAAATTTTTCCTAGTAAAAGTTGCGCCATTGCGCACTTTTTTACAATCAGGCGCAATCAATAAAAACCGTAAAATATCGCGATGGCCGCGAGTTCCTGCTTCCAAGCGGCTGTTTGTTTGTATAATTGCCTCTATTACCAGCCAAACAAGTATTGCAGAATGCGGCTGCAGTTATTACCGCCATTTTTTATTCTGCGAAGCAACATGAACGTTTATCGCCAGCGAACAATGTGAGGACATAATAGCACTTCAACGCCAGTTTTTCTGCCAATTTGCGAAAGCGAAATCGCCGCAAGCTGCTCTCCGGAGCATCCGTCGCACCAATTGCATCTCGCAGTCCGAGAGACTTCAACGGTGGGTCGGAATGCAAACCCGAAAACTGCAGTTGCACTTTTGCGCGCTTTCATTCTTGATTTATGGAGATAACCGAATTATTGCAAACTATTCGATTATTTTGCAAACAAACTGATGTATTACACGTTTTTAAATCAAGCATTTAATGGTAGGTAAAATTGCTCATATTTCACGCCAGCTTGATTATTCATCTAGTCAATCTTTCCAAAAAATTAACCTTGATATGCCCGAAGCTTCAAGCAAATCTAATTTAATTTGATGCGATGACTAATCCAGTGATTTAAACTGGCGGAATTAAACTCGCGAGAAATAAATGTCTAAGAGTGAAATATTTATTGTATCACTTTAAAGGCGTAACCGCATGTTACTTTATTTTTATCTTGAATAATTCTTTTCTTCATTTTTATAACAAGGCTGTTCTTTAATCAAGCTCAGTTTTATTAGAACATTTCCTTGGTAGCTGAAAAATGTATTTATATTTTATTATATCTTTTAATTTTTCTTCTAGCTTTTATCATTCATAATGTGCCTTTATTTAGTTATAGTTTTTGGTTGCATCAGAGGAAGAATTTGAATCATTTGAATGTTTTACTTGAAATTTCCAATAAAATACAAACAAAACTTTCTATTATATTTTGTATACTTCATTAGGGTAGTATAAGTGTAGATTGAGCTTTTCTAGAGTTCAGAACATAAAACAACTTGCCATTTTGGTAAAGTCGTAAAACTTTTAATTAAATTTGAATCTTTTGGTTATAGTAATTTGTAGTAAAAGAGGCCGTGGTATTAATTTTATAAATTTTCTCCAAAAATCTCTCTCAAACAATTGTTCTGGTCCACCCATTGCCAGCCTTGAGATTACTAGGGTCTGAGTGAGCCACCCAAGCAGATGCACTTGGGGATCAATGGCGAATCCGCTGCAGTAATTGCGCGGGCTTATCCCGGAGCCCCTGCGGCCGGTTCGTTTTCGCCGTTGAATTATTGAACAACTCTAAAAGCCCGGCAATATCCGCAGCTCACTTCCGACGCGGACAAAGCAGCGGAACTGCAGCCCACGGCCCCCCGCGACCATCGCGACCTCTAATTATCCGCATATTTAATATTACATAAGGCCCGGCGCACATTAATAACCGGCGCGCTGGTATAAATCATCGCGGACAGCCGAAGAAATATGATCCCATTCAAATACAGGGCGCACAATAACGCTAACGAGATATATTGAAATTGAGCCGGCCCGCGGCACCACGGCGATTATATACTTTGCCCTAAGTGTTTTTCATCACTCGGCGTGCTCTCGGATAATTAATAACGCCGGGCCTGAATGGCTGCGTGTAAGTCGTTTGTTTGGAGCATTCCTACATTTGTTTGCGTTTCATTGTTGTAGCATTAACGGCCGATTTATGGGAACGACCGCGTGTAATTGCTGCTGCCCAGAAAGGCAGATGATGCGTTTGAAATATGGCAGCCGGACGGACGAACCCATTACACATATTAATAACTTCTTACCCCTCGCTTTTGTCTTCTGCTACTGCAGAGCCGCCATTTTGAAAGATCATAGACGACAACTTTTTACGCAAACACTCGGATGTCCCTTTCTTTACAGTAATCTACGGATTGTCATCAATTGCGATAGTGCACTGAGGTTGTTCTTAAATATTAAACAGAGAATGGTGATAAAACAACCAATTTTAGAACGCTAAGAATATTTATAAATAATTATAGATGATACCTTTATTATTTTAGCAAAATCCGAAATTCCACTATAAATTCGAAAAGCCTAGGTTTACCACTTGACAGTCTGCAAAAAAAAACATTTTAAAAATCAAAAAACAAAAACTTAAAAGGCGAATAGAGAACATTGGGGTGATGAGATTTTATGTATTTCATTGTAATTTACGATAAAAGAACCACAAGTTTAGAAACGATTTGGAGCAAAAGAAACAAAAAAATATATATTTTTAGATAATATTAAGCAACGAATTACAGATAAAATAATTTATTAAAAAAGATGCGAATAAAAGAAAACATACAACAGGCACATTTGGAATAAATAAGCAAACACTAAGTAAATAATTTTATTTTTCCCTATTAAACTCATAAAAAGCACCAGAAGTTTCTTACCCTAAATGTAGATAGTTCAGCAAAACTCCGAGAACTTTTTTCCGAGACGCTTTCCCTCCAAACGTCGAAAATCGTTCTTTAACTCTAGATTTTTTCCTACAGTACGTTTAAAAGCAAAACTATTCTTGGTGCTAAAACACAACCAAATAGTACAAGGTGGGCGCAGATAAGTTAACTTGGCATGACCAAACCAGATACAAAAAGGCAAAGCTGAAGAAAAAACTCATTGGAAAGCCTTCCAACATATTAAATAAAAAATATGCTTTGTTTAGAAAATAATTTTATATTTCTTTATTAAATTCATCAAGAAAGTTCCTTACTCTAAAAATAGATAATTCAACAAGACTTAGACCAAGTTTTTTTCGTGCAATAGTTTTTCAAAATCAATAACAGCAAGACTGCCCCCCATACTAAAACACAACCAAGTGTACAAAGTGAGCGACGATAAAAATTAAGTTGTGTATGACTAAAATAGTGCAGCCAAAGAAACAACAGAAGGGCAAAGTCAAAGGAAGTAACTCGTTGGAGAGCCTTCCAACATTTCAAGTATAAATATGCCCCATTTAAAACAAATTTAATTAATAGGGCTAATGCGACTGTTAAGAAGATAATGCTGTCTGTTTCTAAATACAGAGGTTATATAGATTATGCAAAGTAGAAGATAAAACAATTTCATGTATAATCGTTGATCGCACAACTCTTCCAAAAGTTTCTTCGTGGAATTCCACGTATAATAACCTCGTACAAACCACGCTATAACTGGTTAAAAGCACAGGATTCCTTTGATAGGTTGCTATGATATTTTTAATATAAGTGCATCCCCATTGCATAACTTCTTTTGTTTTTTCTAAATACAAACATTATATTAGAAAATAATTTCCCTTGATTAAAACGTCTTCCCATTATAGCTCTTTTTTTTGTGGGTGTTGTATTAATTTTTGCAGAAACTGAATACTGGAAAACGTAACTACACGCCATTTTTTCACTTTCCCTAGATTGTAAATGAATTTATTATGGTTTGCTTTGGCAACTCCATTCAAAACGGTGCTTTCTTGTAGACTCTGCCGTGCAGCATATTCGAGTAAAATATTTGAAGATATTCATCCGCCTTTAGATAGTAAGCGGCGATGTTAGTCAACAATAATAGTGAGCTTTCTTCAGTCTTCTTCTATTTGCTAATTTCTATAAAAAGTCTCAAACAATGTTTGCCGTAACCCATCAAAATACAGTGTTTCTATTAAAGAACTCTAATTATGTTTATATTTATCCAAGATAACAAATACTTTCATAGAATGAAAACGATCACATTCGTGTAAAGTTTCATATATTGGTTATCATGAAAATACTGCGTATAGCTCACTAGCATGGCGAGTAATATAAATTCAGCTGGGTTAAGTTGTTTCAAAGAATATTGTCAATACAAATAAGAGTAGTTTCTAAATAACGCTCACAAATTTTTTATTAAAACTCCAGTATTTTTCAACTAGACTATTCTCAAATTCAAAAAATACCCCTGTGTGCTCAAAATACACGAAAATATGCAGAATTTGCGTATTTTATGCAATTTTGTTTGCCGAATAATGCAAATATGCAAGCAAAATCTGTGTATTTCGTGGTGAAAATATAATGTGAATACGATGAGGCATAACTAAAAAAGATGCAATAAATTTCACATACACTTTGTAGTAATTTGTCTCAGGAGTAGGTAAAAAAAATTCTAAAATATGTCTTTGTATCGCACTGTAGCATTAACTGGCGCATTAAGCATTATCATTTTGAAACAATCATTCGACAACCTAACCCATCAATATTCTGCACAAATCTATACATTTAATGCCTTATATCCTTTGTTTATAAACATCTTAATTATAAAAACTTTAATTTATTCCAAATAAGAATTATTTGCATCGTTCATATAAAATAATTAATTAAATAAATAATTTTCTCTTACTGGATACAAGTTTTAAAAGGTTGTATTTTATACTTCAACAATATCTTTAAGGCAATTTCAATTAAAAAATTGTTTTTTGGTCGAAATTTCGGGTTTCTTATCTATTTTATAGTTGCCTTTTTTGAATTTTTTAATACTTTAAAATCAGTTACTAGACATAATTACATAATTATTATGTCTTACATAAATAAACATGGATAAGAATAAAGTATAAAAACTGTATAAAATCAGTTACATAAACAGCTTTAATTAATTTGTTTTTAAAAAATGTATTATATAATCGCAAACTTTCAAGTTAGATCAGTTTTCAATTTAATGTCCAGATAAGGCGTTTATATTCTCTTCAAATTATTCTTCATCCCTGTATTATTTTTATCTTTGCAAACCTAGCATAATTGAAAATTGTTATACAACTCGTGTCAAATGCTTCATTAAAGAAAAAACAATTTCTTTCACATCATTTCTAATTTTAAGTCTACCAAATCAGGTAACAGACCTTTTGCCTAATTTAATAATTTACTATCTTTCTCCGACTACCTTATCAAGAAGCAACAATTTAAACTAATAAAAATCTGAAACAAAGATAATCAATAGCCAGAATGCTCCTTTGGCCGGACACGACGCTGGTAAGCTTAAGTCTCTCTAAAAACCCATATGAGTCTGACGTCTTAGCCTTAAGATGTATGGCAGCAGGCACAATAAGTATGTTGCAGCCGCTGACAGTTCAAATGATAAAAGAAAGCAACAAATATAAAAATTTAAAAAACCAGAATTTGACTTAAAAAAAGTCTATTAAAAACAACAACAAAACTTAATATAATAATTTTCAAAAATTTCTAAAAGTTAACAAGTTATATTTCTTTCTTGGACGCACTCGCAACAGAGCATTCAGTTTTTATCACATTGTCTGCAGGAAACTTACCCGTACCAACCGTTATTTGAATGCTAAATCTGATTATCACTCTGCTCAAATTCACTCAATTGCCAAATGCAGATCTTTCACAATTTTCGACACTAGGAACCTACAAACTGAAAGTGCAACATTTACCAAAATTTTAATACAAACCTGATATTTAAAAAAATTCTTGTCCCATATCATTAGAATACACAAATTCCAAATCTCACAGTCTTCCCGATCAATCAAAAAATTCTTGTCGTATTAAAGGCATCACTGACAAAATAGGTCGCATACTAAAAAAAGCGAAATATACAATTCTCACAACAAACAATAGAATAGCTGACTTTAATAGCTCAATTAAGCACCATTGTCCCCACGAATCCCACGGAGTTGTAGTGACTGAGAAAGAATCTATATAAGCCTAACAAACAAATATCAAGCACATTCTTTGGCCGTGCAGAAGAGTGGCGTTTCTTCCGGTTTAACCAAACATAATAAAGAAACCAAACATAAAATTAATTTTTTCTAATCAAAACATCCTTACACATTTCCATCTTACCATGAAAATTATTCTTGATACAATTTAAAGGGAAAAACACTCTGAATATCTTTAATACTTAAAATGATAGTTGACATTAACCTGAAAGCGTGAATTATCACAGGTTGTCAGTTACATAACTAATCCAAATATATTTCTAGCTAAAAAATGTTTTACCAATGTTTCACTTTTGATTCATTAAACGGTGAACTAGAGCATACAATGTACCAGTATTCTTCCATGACTCGTAGTTTTTCTTGATGAGCATCCAAAATGAAACCTCGAGTAAAGAACTAACTTCAATCTACCTACTCTCCAAGGAGAATTATGATTTATAGTAACAGTTTCAAACATTAAACAAACAATAGAAAACTCGCAGATGATCAACATAATCGAATAGCAATTTATAGAATTTATGTAGATAGAGAAGATGGTGAACCAAATAGCACGCAAGAAGAGACAGTAGAAAAACCAACACAAGAGGAAGTTAACAATATCATAAACAACCTAAAAAACGGGAAAGCAGCAGGGTCAGATGGCATATACAATGAAATGTTAAAAAACCGGAGAAATGAATTAAAGACAAGAATATACGAGCTAATATTGGCAATATGGGAGAAGGAAATAATGCCCGAGGAGTGGCGACTAGGGATGATAATGCCTATACCAAAAACTGGGGACCTAACGAAATGTGATAATTATAGAAGAATAATGTTACTAAACATAGAGTACAAAATGCTATCATCAATAATATTAAACAGGCTTACTAAATATATA
The DNA here is from genome assembly GCA_036346155.1 of Sinelater perroti. Taxonomy (NCBI): domain Eukaryota; kingdom Metazoa; phylum Arthropoda; class Insecta; order Coleoptera; family Elateridae; genus Sinelater; species Sinelater perroti. The sequence continues at coordinate 15,327,361 of JARFIY010000254.1, read as the reverse complement.
AAAGGAGAGATAGCAGACTACCAAAATGGATTCATACAGGGGAAATCTACTGTGGATGCAATACACGTACTGAATCAAGTGATAGAAAATGCTATGAAAGAGAAATTGAGCTGCATATACTGTACATAGATTTTAAACAAGCATTTGACAGCCTGGAAAGGGAAATGATAATGAAAGATATATCCATGCTAGGAATACCAGTAAAGATAAAAAGACTAATTAAAATGACACTGGACAAATCACAAGCAATGGTAATAACACAAGAAGGACTAACAAAACCAGTAAAACAAACAAAAGGCTTAAGACAGGGAGATGGACTTTCTACAGCCTTGTTCAACGTAGCATTAGAAGGTGTAATAAGAAATTGCAAAATAACAGGATCTATAATAGAAAAATCAATACAAGTAATTGCATATGCGGATGACATAGCAGTAGTTGCAAGAGTCAAAAGAAGCTTGGAATAAATTACAAAGAAAATAGAGGACGAAGCACGAAAACGAGGGTTAGAAATAAATCAAAAGAAAACCAAATATAAGAAAATAAGTAAAGATCAAACACCAGAAAATAAACTAGAAATAACACTGGGAAAACATAAATTCGAACAAGTCCAAACATTTAAATATCTTGGAACAGTAATAAGTAATAGAAACGAGAGAAGAATCGAAATAGAACAAAGAATAAAAGCAGGATATAATGCATATCACAGATTTAAAGAAATTATGAGAAGTAAACAGATAAGCAAGAAAACAAAAATGAGAGTTTACAAGGTTGCAATAAGATCAGCAGTATTATATGCAAGCGAAACCATGTGTATTACAAATAAAGACGCAGAAAAAATTAAAATATTCGAAAGAAAAATAATTAGAAGAATATATGGACCAAAGAAGACAAACGAAGAATTATATATAAGATTAACAAACCAAGAAATAGAGGATCTACTAAAAGGAGAAAATATAGTAAAAGAAATAAAAGCCAGAAGAATACGTTGGTATGGACACATAAATAGAAAAGATGAAAACTCAATTACGCAGAAGATAATGAAATGGAAACCACAGAAAATGAGACCAAGGGGGAGACCGAAGACAAGATGGGAAGACCAAGTAATAGAGGACATAAAAACAATGAGAATTGACAATTGGAGAGAAAAAATTAAAAATAGAAAATTATGGAGAGAAATAGTAGAGAAAGCAAAGAATCACAAAGGATTGTAAAGAACAGTGGAGAGGAGTGACGAACCACTCCACTAATTTAAAAGTCAGAAGAGCTCGAAAGAGCGGCAACAATTCCACATAGGAATGTACTGCCGGATATATATATATATATATATATATATATATATATATATATATATATATATATATATATATATATGTAGATAGAGGATGTACAATTCAAGGATAATTACGATTATTGCAATGAAAGTCCAAATTTATACTTAATAAAAATATTTGAAATATGTCACATATGATGCTCTATAAAGTACAAAAATATGCTGCCAAAATACAAACAAAAATAACATTATTGTATGTTATGCCTCAAATTATAGAAAAAACAAATTTAAATAAAAATGAGTATCAAATTAAAAACAATTCTACAAATTAATTATAATACATAAACCATAACAGACACGAAATACGTCGCTACTCCCTCTCGAAACCGCAGTTGTGTGAAACCCCAGAGCAATGCGAGCTCATTGCGTATGTGAAGATATACTACATTGCCAGGTGATATCACTAGATAGCGTTGCTAGAATCCACAGAATAACATATAGCAAATCATTCGTGTAATGTTGCTTGCATTGGCAGTAAACATAATGATAAAAATGGAAGCAGACAATCATAAATAGCGATGAGCAGAGTGTTTTTTTTTGTTGAAAGAAAGTGGCCATTTTAGACATACATTCGTGGTTAATAGTTGTGATGAGAATGTAACAGGTCTAACCTTCAATTTTTGCACACTGTCATCCATGAAAACTTGAATGATACATGGTCTGTAGACAACGGACCCTCCATGCTCCTTCCGCTCAGCAGAAGCGTATAAAGTATGTTAACAATTTAGTGTAAATGCGGGTTCTTTTTTTAGTGTCTAGTCACAGCAGACGAATCATGGTTCTGGCATAAGACAGCGTACAATAAACGCCAGTCTATGGAAATAGCAGTACATTGTTCTTGTAAGAAACCATAATTAGACGTTGACCTTGACTTAGGTTCAAGTCCTTAACCTTTCTTCTCTAGGAAGCCCTGACGTTGGAATTTTGTGTACCATTAAAACGCTTCCTAGATGACGGAAGCTTGTTAGTGACCTAGGCGTATTCACTGTTGCCATGACCAAGGTAACAGTGATGTCGGATTTGCAGGACACCAGCTACCACCTGAAAGTAATTCGTAGAAGTTTGAGTGCCCGCCACGATATTATTGTTGGGCTCCAAGAACGCGAGGGGTCGATGCTCTCGAGGAGAGTCGCTATAATTGCCCAGTCACCATGGCTATAATTGTTCATTCTACAATACATAGTGCCCCCCATCCGCGATCAAAATTCAGTTATCATTTGTTTTGTAATAAACAATTCCCATCGTAGCGCCCTGGGACTGATACTAATCTCGTATAGATGCTACCATTGTTTTTTGCTAAACCCACATCTGCAGTCCTAGCATTGCATTCTTTCTATGCGTTCCAGCAAAGCCATTTGGTAACATCACGTGGCACTATAGTATTTTATTTGGCCCGTGTCATGTTTTATATTAAATGCATCGAGAAACGCAGAATGGCTCAAAATCACTAATGATTTTAAAATGTATTTTTCCTATAGGAAAATTATAAGGAGAAGGCTCTTATAAAAAATATAGAAATGACGCAGTTTTACTTTAATTAGAACTTAAAAAAGTTATTGGGGGGCATTTTAATATCAAAAACATAGAGACAAAAATAGCTACACACAATATTATTGCTATTTTCAGCAACATAGTTCCGTTTAGATTTATTTTCTTCTAGTAGATTATGCCTAGTTCTTACAAACACGGACATTTAACTCGTAGACGAATTTCCGAAAAAATCCAAAATGTTATTTTAGAATTTTTTGAGCCTTTGTGTTTAGTTCTACTTAAGACTTAATTTGAAGAACCGCGAAGCTTCTAATATTAAATGTCTGACCGTATTTTACAACCACTTTCACAAATATGTTAGAAAAGTTAACATTTTCGGAATGGTTTAATTATAAATAATCTGACGGCAATTAAACATCAGTTATACCAAATTAAACGTATAATTTGGTGTAGAATAACAGTCGCAAATATCTCGGATTTTCTTTCTTTTAAAATAGTGATAACTTTACAACTGCGGTTGGTGTTAGCAAAGATATAGTTCAGAATTTTTTACATCATACAGTTTAAAATAAACCACATATGTACTTTTACTAAAACAGATCTTATAACGAGAAATAATAGGTTTTGAAAGCAAACCGAAATTGAATTTACAGTAGTCTCTAAATGGACTAAATGGAACTACTTGAAAAAGAAATGTACAGAAATAACCTGTTATAAGGATTTTCGAGGCAACATTTAAATTTATATATTAACATTTCCGCAACAAACTCTCCGTGTTGTTAAGGAAAATGCCCTGCCGTCAAGCACAATTACGTACACTGGAAAATAAAGGTATTTATTTGACTTGGAGCAGTATAATTTTTTCTTTTTAATAATCTTTTAGTAGGAAGATGTGAGTACATATTTCATTCAATTCAACATCTATACACTTTTGCCATTGCTCCGATATGTTTTATAAAGCTACTGCAAATTATTCTTTGGGTGCAGCAGGCACCATTTGTAAACGACCAATTAAAGTTTCTCGTTTCAGGAGAACTTTTAACGCGCACCAAATTTTTCATTGCGTTGCACAGAAAACAGTCACTTGATCCAAAATCCGGCATCTATAGGGAGTGTGGCAGAGCGGCGTATTCGAGAGTCATGTTGAAGGGCGTGTCACGCTCCATTTCCTATGGCGGCATTCTAGAATATGTCGGCGGATTCGTTTCAGTGACTCATAGTACCTCTCAAAGACTATCCACATGACAATGGGCTACCACACGTTAATCGTCACACTGTGGCCACGTATACTATGCTGGGGCATGCCTCATATTTCTCTGTTTTTAAACCAAGTGAATACGGTCTATTTGACGTAATGAAAGAAACAATATGCAGTAAGATGTTCTCCACCAATGATCAGCTTCAGTCGACTGTCCATAAGTGGTTTGGAACAGCATTGGAGAAACTGCTGAAGCAATGGCAGAAGTGTATAAACATAGAAGAGAATAGCTCTAATGAAATGTGTACTCACTTCTTCCTAATAGAAGATTAGTGAAGAAAAATCAATTATATGCCAATTATTTTAAACGCTCTAAGTAATTTGAAATGGTGACCTTGAGATATCTATATGCGTTCGCATATCATTCCAAAGCTTAATTGTAATAAACCAAAAAATAATTTAGTAAATGATAGTTAAGAATAAAGTCAAAAATTTAAAATTTTATATGTTATAATGTTTTCAACATCAAATTATTTCTATTATATAATGAAATAATTAAATTCAAAAACAATTAAATTGTGCAAAGAGTGCAAATTACATCGCTGATAAGATAACAGGTCAGATAAAACTAATAATTGAGAATATTGGGCTAAAACAATACCGTGAAATTAGTTATTATACTTTGATTTGAAATAAACTTGTACATTGTCATTGACTATGTTTTTTTATCTTGCTAAATTATGTTTTACATTTTTTTAAATTATTCTATTCTATTCTGTTTTATGGCCATACTTTTATGTCGTGGTGTTTATATTTTTATTCTCATTTTAACAAATAAATAAATTACCTAAATTATTAAAATATTTTACATGTTTACAATAATCTTTTTAATAATTTTCAAGATGTCATTGTAAAACTACAGCCTTAACATACAAACAATTTTATAAGCACAATAATTGATTGCAAAAGTTCGTGTCCGATTTTTATAGATTGCGAAAGCCTTGCCGCATGTTTACGATGTTTGTCTTATGCTGAGCGACAGATGACATCATCATGAGTCAGAAAAGCTCAAGATGCCATTACGATAAGTCGATTTATGCCCGAGAGAGAATTTTCAAAATGAAGTAGGTGTTAAAACCACAACAAAAGACATTTCGAACATTTGTACGGACCGAAACCTTACAATAAAAAGGAGTTTGGCAGATGTCAAAATGGTAAATTTAACTTAGACAATCAACCTCGCGTTGAACAGCCTTCCGGCATTGATGATGATTATTTTACGTTCTTTAGCAGAAGATAACCCGAGATTTACAGATAAATAAATTAGTGAGTGTATTTTACCATCTAATAAACTTCGATTCAATTCCAAGATCGATACATGGATGCCATATTCTTTATTAATAAGTTGAACTACGTCTCTGTGACATTTTTTATTTAGGCGCAATGAAAAGAGTTATAACAGGTGACAAAAAGCGGATCCTCTACAACAATATACGTATAATGAAATAAGCACCTAAATGTCTAGAATCAGCGGCAAGAGTTGGCTTACATACAATGAGGATATTTTTGTTCATTTAGTGGAACTGCAAAAGAATTATCATCTTCCAGCTTCTCTCATCTGGCAAAACCAGTGCCATAAGCAACTTACCAAACTCCATGTAGAAATTTAAAATAATAACATCCGGTTATAGCCAATAGAAAAAGCACCATCCCCCATCATAACAACTTTAAACCTCGTATAGCCCAATCAACGTTGCAAAAACTAAAAGAGTTAAAATGGGAAGACCTTCAGCACCCATCGTATTCTTCTTACTCGTTTAGATTTTATCTATTTTATTCTCTGTAGAATACATTGAATGGTAGAATCTTAGTTCTTAGAAGCTACTAAAAGTGGCCTATGTCCTTTTTAGAAAAAAGGATTAGAAGACCATTGTAGATATCTTTCAGCAAGTTTTTGTGGACAAAGTAGTGAATATTCAAATCCATATACATATCGACAGTGATACGTAAGCGAATCATGGGTAACTACGAAAAACAAGTAGGCAGAATACAAGCGACGGAAATGAAGTTCTTGTAAAGAGTAGAAGTCGCCAAAATAAATAAGATACAAACCACAGAAATCAGGAAAAAAAAGAGATGGTGTCATCTAAATAGAATAGACAATAATAAACAAGTAAAGAGATACAGAAAAGAAGAGAAATGGGGAAAAATTTTGCGTGAGTAGTAGTCGAGAATACTAACATGATGTTTCGTTAAAACATCACTTTGGCCAACGAAACCAAAAATATAGGATCCAACGGAGAAAGATGACTGGGTTTTAGTGGAAAACCCTTAGTGACAGACATGGTGGACAATTTTTCACCGTCCAAGTATCATTTACAGGTCGCACACAACTTTAACGAAACAAACTCGTTTGAAATAAATATCTTGTTGAAGTATATATCAGCCGCTTTCCAATAGGACGGCATTGTATGAACGCGTACATTCGCTAAATTTTGTCTGCCCTAAGGTGTCCACAATGACCTCCAGGCTGACTATTTATAGAACCATCGGATTCTTCTGAATAGTCTTCGTTCATTAAATTCACCCCCACATTACTAGATCGCGCCGAAATTTTGATGTTGTTCATCGAAATTTGTACCAACTTTATTCCCCGCATGACCTTTTCTCGCTCGGCTTTCTTTCTCAATCGGTAGTCGGTAGTCGACACTTCTTCGCATTTCCGATCGGGTCCACTATAATTTGACCTGCGTTACACTGATTCTGCTTCCATTTTCTTTTCATGTACTGCAACATTTTCGACTTTAATGCAGTTTTCCCAAATTTAATAGTAAATAGCTTTGAAGTAGTACTTGATTGTACACAAAACAGTCATTTATTTTTCTTAAACCACGCTACAAACAGTGACATGCGCTCTCCGAGACCACTCGGCGTACATTGACTCGTCGACTAAATCCCACCCTTCCTTGTACGGTGGGCGAGGAAATTTTGGCTGGTTTACTTATCGCTATCAACTTCCTCTGTCAAACGCTGCCCTCCCCGTTGTCCTCGGCCCAGTAATCTTCGAGTATTAGTCGTTTCGAATTCGGTCACTCGTAATTTTGTAATGACACTCGATATTCGTATCGAACTTAAAGACATTTTTACGTCAAAACTAAGAAAAGGTCAGCTAAAACATAGAATGAGGAAATTGGGAAGATACTGTCGAAAAAAGGAAAAACATGACGGCAGACCGAGCTGGAGAAGTAGGACAGAACAATCCAGTCCTCGACACTTAAAGGTACAAGAGAATGCAACTACGTATGTACGTATTTTTTGTCAGAATGACAATACTTTTAGTCATATTTTGTTTACTCAAACCATATACCTAATGCCATAATGCTTGTTAAACAAAATCAATCTGTAGGCCCACCAAAGCATTTAGGACTAATTAAATGTCTCTCTGCATCTATCCGACATTTATTTGCCATTGCTTATCCGTAAACAACAAAACTTGAAACGGCTAAACGCGACAGGGGATGAGCGGCAGCATCCCTGGAATTAAGCTGCATCCAAACATGCGCGGGCATTGTTGCAGCTACTTTAACGGTTGTAAACAGCGAGAGAAAACTACCGCATTAAACTTCCCTAAATGAGCCTTCAAGAAAAATGTTGAAGCGGCACCTCCGGGATCATAACTTAACAGCATGATGTCCCACCTGGCAGAGAAAGCAACAGGCCTGCTCAGGTTGTTATCAATCGAAATGCCTGCCTATAAATTGGAATATACTGTTAGCTGAAACATAATGTAGTCATGTACTTAGAGGCGGTTGGGCTTCCAGAGCGTGTCACAAAATTATAAGTCGGAAGTGTTTGCCTAATAGGAGAAATGATGTTTCTTATTTATTTATTACTCATAGAACTGATCGAATAATAAAAACGCGAATATAAATATAGGATTTCCCCATATTTTTATATCCTGCTAATTTCTTAAGCAACTTCGTAAATATTTTCTAAATGGTCTACCGACGCTCCGGCAATAATTTGATTATACTTTTCAGGTTACGTAATAGAGTCAAAAGGTGATGTGTGTAGATCGCTGTATTTAATAAAGACCATACTACAAGGCCATTTGCATTTTCAACGTACGACTCTTCAGTATAATATAATAAAGGGTGTCCTAAAAGAAACGCAGAATTTCATTTTAAAGAAAACATTTTTATTAGTTAACAAAGTTATGGCATTATGTTAAAGAGTAAACATTGTCGTTAAGTGTAGAATAGAATAGGGCTGATTTGTAGCTCAATTTCGCCAATAGCTATTCTAATTTATGCTTTTAATTTAGAAATTGTAAAGTCACAAGGTCTTTGTAGCCAGTTCACTTCGCTGTTTGGGAGATAAGTTGCCCATTAAATGTTTGCCCCAACAACTGGATTGCTTCACGCATCGTATGACAGGTAACGTCCTGCTGGAATTACAAGTCATCCCAATAAAGATACAAAAAATCTATTATTATCTCACTATAACGTTCACCATTGATAGGCACTGCGTTTCTTGTCTCATTTAAAAAAAAAGCCTCAATCCCTTGACCAGCATAAAGTCAACACCAAACTATTAGTCTTTAGGTATGTAGAGGGCGCTCTTGAATGACCCGAGGATTTTTTATGCCCCAAATACAACAATTTTGCCTATTGATATACCCACTAAGGAAATGTGCCTCGTCGCTAAAAATGATTTTCTTAGCAAAATTGGTATCAACTTCCTAACTCTCTAACAGCTAATCGGCAAATACCTGGCGTTTCAAATGGTCGTTTGGCTTCATTTCTTGAGTTAGCTGAATCTTAAAAGGATGTACATATGGATATTGTATATATTGTCAAAATAATACCCCCCCCCCCCGTATGGTACTTTTTGAAATATTCAGTTGCAGTGATCAACGGAGCACCGAAATTTCCGAACACTTCGTCACATTATCGTTGGCAGCGGCAACCGAACGAATTTCTTCAAATTTTTTAATTAGTCTTTTCATAGTTATTCCATTTAGTGCATTTCTCCTTCCGAAAATGCCATCTAATTTTTGCACAGTCTCAAGACTTCTAATGAACAATAACAATCGTTACTTGCTTCTTCATTGAGTAACGTTCCATACTAACTAACCACAATGTGTTTATTACAAAATGGCATCAAGCAGAACGCTGCCGACTTTACAAAAAAAATGGCTTACAATTTAAGTTTTGCGTTTCTTTTGGAATAACATTTATAATAATAATAATAATAAATATCTTCTAGCCAACATTTAGCAGTATCATACACCTATAACTTATGTACTTTGTCTTTTCACCTTTGCTATGTGTTGTGATTATGATAACAATTTTCGCGATCGTCTAGTATGCGTCCTCATTCCAAAATTTTCTTGGGGTCATAAAGTGCTATTTTTTATTTTTATCAACTCTATTGTTATCTCAACTTATCCTGAAACTTTAAAATTGTTCATATATTTATCTGCTTTGGAGGAGTTGTTCTGAGATCTTCTTCTGCTGATTCTTGTATTCCAACTTCTTGTGGTTTGCTATTTATGTTATTTCGTGTTTAATATTAGACTTCCCCTTGTATCCCTACACATCACTGTTTCTTGGTAAAACTAATTCTTACTTCAATCTATTTTTTCTTTTAGTTCGATATGTTCCTTTTGCTTCTATTGTATTGCATGGGTAATTCTTTTGTTCTGCCTTTCATCATTGTCAGACTACTTTTGTTTCATTCATCTGTTACCTGTTTTGTAGTTCGCATCAAATCATTTATTCTTTTCTTTTGGTTTTTCTTACTTAACACTTCATTTGCCGTTTCAATAATTATTTTTCTAGTAGTTCTGAGATCAGTTTCTTCTTGTGCTAATTCTTGTGTGGTATTTTACGGCCTTATCTTATTCTGCCTTTTCCATTTACTCTATTTTTCTCTTGTTCCTATTGTTTCTTTTACTCCGAAACATTCGTTTTGATTCTTTCTTTTTGATATTGTATTGCTCGATCGGTTCTTCTGTGCCATCTTTCATCATCGTCAAACTGGATTTGTTTCATTCTGCTGTTGCATGCTTTGTTCGCATCAAACCATTTTTTGCTTTTTCTTTCTTAACACGCAGCCATTATGCATGGATAATGTCGAACTATTTTGGTGTAATAGTTAATTTAAAACATTTTTAAATTCATTTAGAAACTTGGTTAACGACATTTAGAAATTTTTTAAATAATTTTTGTAGGTAATATGATTGGAGCAAAATTTGTTTTAAGAGCATCAGCGCATCGTGGATTTGTGTAAATCGAAACGTTATCATTTTATTGGTTGGTTTAGTAACTCAACCTTTCGTTTATTCCTGCAGAGAATATCCAAAAATGATTTTTCTCAATTTTGCCGCCATATACCTACTCAGTCAATAAAAATAATTGAGTACCTGCGTTTACTTCGGACAAGGGATAATGATGGCGGTCGTCTAAGGCACGGTGCCTGCCACATCGCCCGAATCGTAGATGATGCGCGACAACCAACAGTGAGGAACATACGAGAGCCTTAACCTCTCAAGTTGCAGGCCGTGGCCCCACGCGGGGCGTTTGGGCCATACCATTATTATACCTTTATATATTTGTTTCTGACCGATCGATGATGGTCAATTTACTCGTGTTTCAAACCCACCTTTTAAAAACTTCTCTCATCATGTTTAAACTAATGTGGTGTGTATTAAATTCTTAGAAGACTTCGTCAAGGTTAACTATAAAATACTGTTCTGTAAGTTGAAGGTATTTGGAGTTCGGACTTGTTCGATTAGCTACAGAGTTATATTACCTGCAGACGACAAGTAGTTCAAATCATTGCTATTCCTAACATCAAGAGTGCGGCAGTGATCCCAGTTCGGACTTCTATTATTTTTGATCTATATTAATGATATTTAAAAAATGTTAAATTTCTGGTTATTAGCTAATGACCTGAAGTTATTTAAATCGATTACCTGTACTTATGACTTCCAAGGGTTACGATATGTCCTTAATAAACTCAAAAATGGTTTTATTAATAAAATTTGTATTAGTGCTATAATTACTTGTAAATCTAGTTTTGCTTGTACAACAATCTTATTAAAAGAATGAAATTATGTAAAAAATTCTAATTCGGAACACATACAATATTAAAACAATATAAGTTTTGGAATTATTGTAATCCAACAGTATATAGGGTATATAGGATATCAAAGAGGGAAAGAAAGGTATTATTGTACTTTTTATAAGGTCACATTTGGAGTTTAACTCAGTTGTGTGGTTATAATGTTATCAGGTTCATAATAACGCTATTGTAAAAATTAAAAATAAATTATTAATAAGGATTAAACTTATCTTAATTATAGACTTAACTGCTTTTGAAAAACAATATTATCCTTTTTTGTTAAGGTTTATGAAATTTTATTTAATTTTCTTATTCAAATTAGTGAATTATTTGCTTTAAAGAAAATCTATTTCACAAGGTACTACATATCTAATATTACATGATACATGAAAAGGAAGAAAAAAACATTTAGGTTTAAAATTTGAGCTTAGAAACTTCGTTTTAAACGTCCAGGTAACAGCACAAGGGCGCTGGTGCAGCAGAAATCACTATAAAGTAACCGCCAGGTTATCAGATCAATCTACGATGGTATGGCCAATTTAGAGGAGCAGGTTTTGTATAAATAAACGTAAAAGTGCTGGAAGATCAGACGTTTCTGATGACACAAGGGAGGCAGTTGGGGAAAGTTTCATACGTAACTCACAACAGTCCACTACCAGAGCAAGTCTTAAACTTGGTATTCTGCAGCAAACTGTATGGAAGATCTTACGACAGCAATTTCAATTCAAACCGTACCGTTTACAAATTGTGCAAAGTTTACGTCAAGACGATCATATAAAAAAATAAAGCAATGGAGAAGGAAGAATTTACTAACTGTTTGGTGTTTAGCGACGGAGCGATATTTCATCTAACTAGAAAGGTAAGCCGTTGATCTTCGAAAGCTTTTTCTTCAATGAAAAGACTGTGAAAGGTGCACAATGCCTAGATATGTTGAAGTTATATCTGTTTCCTCAACTGACAGAGCGTTCCAATAACTTTACGCATTCAATGAGATGCAGCTCTACCTCATTACTGCGTGACTATCTAAATGAGAAACTTCTCTCTTACTACTGAAGTGGGCGATGTGCTAGAAAAGATTTGGCATTGTTCTGCTCTCCATGTTAAGGTTTACGACTTCTTTCTTTAGGGGTTTGAAACCGTTTCTGTAAAGATTATCAATGGGGACAGACTAAAACGCATATAGACCGAACTGAACCACCGTTTAGACGTGCGTCGTGTAACGCGATAATCTCAAACATTTGTGATGATATGAATACAAAAACTTGCGTATTATCTCTAATGGCGCTACAGCCCGCTTTGGACCTTGCCCTCCTCAGTTTCCTTCCCCCTCATCTCGATCTATAGCATTTCTCTTCCAGTGCGGACCTTTAAGATGTTTTTTGCGTCCTCTGCAACTTCTTCCAGGATCTTTCTAGCGGTCTACGCCTCTCTCAATTCGAGGACACCCCTTGGCATTCTCTGCTCCCTCATTTTAACTACATGACCGGCCCACCGTAGTTTTTTGATTCTGGTGAATTCAGATATGGAGTTCTCTTTATATTTTCCATATAGCTCGTAGTTGTATCCTGATCTCTACGTCCCATCTTCTTGTTTTGGTCCCAATATGCGTCTCAGAACTTTGCTTTTGAAGGTGTTCATGTAGTTTGCCGTGATCTGTGTTAAAACACATGTTTCGCATCCATACACTATTTTAGGTCTGATGATGCTCTTATAGGTTCGAATATTATTTTTTGGGTGTATATTATGTGGATCTGAGTATATATAGGAGAGAAAAGTACGCTTTGTTTGCCTGGGTAACTCTTCTTTGAATCTCTGGTTCCTCAGTTCCATCTTTACATTTACTAACAGGTACGTAAAATTTGTTACTTGCTCCAGGTTGTTGGAGCAGTTGGGGCCAACCCATCGTCCTGTTTTAGACCCTGTGTTATTTCAAATGAATCTGTCTTCTGACTCTATATCCTTACGTATGCCACTGTCTCTGTCACCGTTGTCTCTATTAGTCTGATTCATTTTCGTTCATTATTACATACAGTTTCTCTATTTTGATGGAATCATAGACCTGCAGAAGTCGACAGATATTTGGTTTACCTCTATATCATACTCTCATGCTCGTCTCAACATCTACTTGACAGTAAATGTTGATCGATGGTGCTTAAAGTTTTCCGAATAGTTTTGTGTCCTCTTACTTAGTATATAAGTAAATATTTTGTATGTAGTTCACAGGAATGATATCCCTCGATAATTTTTGCATGTTAGCTTATCACTTTTTTATGGATAGGAATTGTTGTACTTATTTTTCAGTCTTCCGGAATGTTTTTTTCATTCTAAATTCTTACTATCAGTGTGTGTAGTTGTTCGACAAGTTTATGGTCTGCTGCTTTATATAATTTTACTGGGATGTCATCAAATTTAGGTGATTTGTTAGTTTTCCGAGTCAGGAGAGCTGAAACCACTTTCTCTAATGTGGGTGACTCTAGAGGCTCGTTCTTGTTCAGATCATCCCGATGGTGTGCATTCTCTCTGTGGTCAGCACTTTCTAAAAGTTCTTGATAATACTTTTCGTTGTGTCTGTTATTGTGTTGCCATTCTTTTCTCTCATTAAGGTGGTATGAGGTTTGAATCCCCCTTTAAGTTTCTTTATATGTTGGTATGCATTTCTCAGATCATTAACTTTAAATTTTTTTTAATTTCTTCCACCTGGTGATTTAGAAACTTTTTCCTTTCTGCACACTTTATCAACTTTCCTTCTTGCGTCCTCGAACTCTTCCTTTATTTCTCTCGTTCTTTGTTGAACATATTTTCTATGTAGTGAATTCCTTTTATTGTTGGCTTCCTCGCATTGTTTGTTGAACAATTCTTCCTTGCATCGGGGTTTTTGTATAGCCAATATTTCTTTTCGAATTCAATTTTTGCATCTGTTATTCCAACGATTTCCACATTCTAGTTCGTTTTCTTGGTTGTTTATTTCTTCTAGTTTATTGTTGACCTCCTCTTTACATTTCTTACCGACTTCCGGACCTTTTAGCTTATCTAGATTTAGTTTTTCCTGGCGAATGTGTTTGTTGGGTCGTTGCCTGTTAATTCTGCATTTAAACTTAATTTATGACCTGATCGGCATGATGCATCTCTTCTGCTCTTAACATCTAATATACTTAAAACCCCTCTTTTATCTATTAATTTATGGTCTATCTGGTTAGCAGTTGCCCCATCCAGCAATATCCAAATTGTTTTGTGGATGTATCAAAGTGGAAACCAAGTGGAACTAACCACCATATCTCTGCTGTTTGCAAAATTTATGACCATTTCTGTGGGTATTTTCCCTTCCTTTTCGTATATTATTTAATATTATATCTGTGGTACTTTGTAAAATCTGTATTTCTAAGATCCAATTATTTTTTTGTAATAACCCTACATTATAAATTGTCTAGATTGTTATAATTAATTATGTCTAAGAACTAAGAAGTTATTTTATTTAAATACTGCAACAGCTAATTATTCTTTAACCCCCCTTTGGATAGGTGTCAGAATTATGCTAATAGATATTTCAAATGTATACATGATCCTTTATATCATATAATTTATTGTTTATTGTAACTATTATTGTTTTTCCTTTATTCAATTTAATGTATTATCAATGCATTATAAAACATTTTGTTGTGCAACCTAGCCGTTGTAATTAATTAATGTTTGACTTGTAAAAAGGACTAATAATCCGTAAAATTTCAATAAACAAATAAATAAATAAATAAATACATTTAGTCCATTCTATTGTAGGGCCTACCACGCCAATAGAATAATTTTAAGAAATGAAGTCTTGCGAAAACATACTAACTTAAAAATATATAAAACATGGATAAGGCCAATAATGACAATCACAAATACAGAAAAGGAAAAACAAAGAACAGCGGAAAGGAAGTTCGTAACAAAAATATTAGGACCACATAAAATAGGAGAAAATAAATACAGAAAGAGGAAAAACCAAGAAATATTACAAGAGCTGAAACGGGAAGACGTAATACAAAGTAATCAAAGAGCGAAATTGCGGGAAAAGACGAACTTATAAAAAAATTCTGATATGAGAACCAACAAGAAGAAAAATGAGGGACAGGCCAAGATCGAAATGGTTACAAGAGCTGGAAAATGATCTAAACAGGGCAGAAATAGTTGATGCAAAAAGAGCCGCAATAAATAGGAAGAAATGGGTGAAAATACAATGGCGACAGATCCACTCTAAGAAAATGGATTCTATCCAAATGTTGTTGTATGTATTTATACACACTATCACTCATGGAATTGTGGACACCTTATTAAAATTCAGTTATACGGTAAATAACTATATTTTTCGTAATACATTTTGTTTTGTTTAACCCTTTACCAACTCCTTAGACAATAATCTTTCGAAAATAAAAAATTAGTTACTTGTAGATTTTTCCTTAAGCATTTGTTGGGTCGAAAACTAAAATAAAAGAAATCATAATACTTTACGTTCTTGAACTCAACACTTTAAATCTTTCTTTCTGTCCCTATCATTTATTTTAGATATTTGTTCACATAAAAAAAAACTGTACTGTTCAAGGCTTCAACTTCCTATCTCGCCAGTTTATCGTTAGACCTTGTGCCGCTTACTTGGGGTTTTGTCACCTCCCGATTTGAATTTTTGCATTCAGTGCTTAACATTGCAAAAACATTAAGGATTTGTGCTTCGACAGTGAATCTTACATTACAACGCTTGAGTTACATCGCTTGGGCCACAAGCAACATCTCATACAAAGGATTAGTTCATCAGACTGATGAGTAAGAGAAATAGAAGATTAACTGCCCCAAACATCGCTGTGGAGTTTAAATGGGGACGTCATAAAACAATATCAGTCAGGACAATAAAGCGACGTCTTCAGAAAGGTAATCTTCATGCTCGTATTGCGACCAAAAAGCCGTTGTCACGGAGTGATAATAAGGCTAAACGGCTTTGGTGAGCGCAAAAGCATGGTTCCTGAACAAGTAAACAGTGGCAGCCCGTATTATTGACCGACGAATCCAAATTTCAAATTTTCAAAACGAAGAATCTTCGTGTGTCAGTCTAAAACTAAAAAGATGATCCAACACTGTATTGTTCAGACTGTCTAGCATGAGGATAGATTTGTTTTAGTGTGGAGGTACTTTTCTTTGAATCGTATGGGGGATTTAGTAAAAGTCGATGGCATTACGAGGAAAGAATATTATAAAAAAGTTTTTACGGAAAACGCCATACCATCTGGGTTATGATTATTTGGAAAGGGATTCGTGATAATGCAAAACAATAATTCTAAACGTACTTCAAAGCTCTGTTGGGACTGTCTAGCAAACCAAAAAGAACAAAAGATGCTCAGAATGATAATGTGGCCACCATAGAATCCAGACCTCAACTCAATAGAGTTGTTAGGGATGAGCTGGACAGATCATTAAGGAAGAAGCGTCCAAAAATAATCTTTAGAGTTTTCTTCAGGGGCCCTGGAGAGATTTATCACTTGACAAATTAAAAAAATTAATCGAAAAAATGCCTAGGATCGTAAAAGCAGTAGTAAATTCAAAGGACGTTTTGTTTTGATAAAACAAATGTTTAATATTTAATTTAACTTTTCCAGTGCTCATGATGAGTTTTGTTTGTTTTTACGTGTTGTATAATAATGTATTATATAATAAATTGTTTTCGTGCATTTTTACGGTTCTGTATTTTGAAAACTATAATTTAATAAGTAGTACAGTGACCCACAACATTAAAACAAAATATATGTAGATTTTCCTCATTTAAATGTTCTCTCTTTGATTGTCCACGAAGATAAAATGTTTGAAGCAAATACCAAATTCTGCCCATTGGACTTTTCACGAAAATAACTCACAAACGTTATTGTTGTTATTCCAGCGCGCGCATTAAGCCTGCTGCTCACGACTAAGACGTCTCATTTTTCTTATCTCGCAATGATTTATTACCACACTTATCTTCTGCTCTAAGAAAACAGAAAATGAACGCGCGTACGAGCTCTAAAAGCGGATGTGCACATTACGAGGCGAAATACGCAGAAAATGCAAAATTATTCAAGTTACGTAACAGCGCAGGCAGGACAGCTGCCGAAAAATTTGGAAGCTACCCACCTCAGCCCCCAACATCTCAGCTCCATCCTCCTCCCGCGGGCCAGTTCGACACCACTCACTGCACCTCGGAGCCAACGGGAGCCCTACATGCCTGAAGCGCCCCGGCTCCGTCGCGCGCGCTTATTTCAAACAGCCACTGACCTGAGTTTCCACCTGATTCGCGGTGATAGCGCGACCTGGCGTCTACGCAAGCTTATCAGTCCCTCCCCCTACTCGCTGCGGCTTTCCGGCCACTCCGGGCCTGAAAACCGCGGCCCCTCCGCGGCGGTAAATCAGGCCGCGCTACGAAAATCAAAATGTACGCCGCAAATTTATTGGGCAGTTAATTTTCGACAATTTTCATACATCACTCGGCCGGACAGCTGAAATCGATACCCTCGCGTTAGCGCTCGATCCTGACCTCTGATCCCAATTTGAGGCTTGGAGGCATCTTTAGCGCCTGCTGCAGCGTGTCCGGGTGTGGGCTAATCTCGCCTCGCGCTTTCGCATCGGCCGTAATTGGGATTTTCAGAGACGTATGCAAAAGGCGTCTCCTGTTACGGCAGGGGCCCGCGTCTGCGGATCTCTACATCGCTTAGTCAGCATGGGACGTGAGGGTCGCCCCAGCTATCTGATGGTCTATCTATTATCATTATGCTAATTTAGGTATTCTGTACTACATGGCATAAATAACCAGCTTATGTTACATATTTTATACAGGGGTAATTTGATGCTGCGCATCTGGAAGAGATTCCATAGAGAAGCATTAGCCTGACAAGTAACAGGGAGTTACGCTATTATGAAATCGTTACCCAGTGAATCCTTGAAAAACGCGTTCGCATGACGTAATAGGGAGTTACTTAAATAACATCCACTCCGCTGGCAATGACTACGAACGATTTAATTAACAACGCGTAAAATTATCTGCAGAACATTACACAAAGTAATTAGTTCAACTATAATAACTCTAAGAAATATTTAATGAACAAATTATCTACAGTATAAATAATTTTGAATATTTCTGTGTAGATAAAAAAGTTAATTTTAGAACCTCTAAATGAAAACTTAAAATATTCAAAATAATGTTTGTGGCATTGCTAATTAACATTTTAAATTTAAAAAAAATGTGGTAAAAATAGAAGTCCAGAAAAATATTACATCAGGTGACTTTAACGGGGGAGTAAGACAAAAACTACATTATTTTTAAACTTTCAAAAGAGTGCCGTTAAACGAAATGGCAAATGATCAAAAAACACGAACTAAACAAAACAAATAACAAAGATTTTCACTATCGTAAAGATATGGACCGCCGCTGCGGAAGACTGGTCATGAGTAATACTCCTCTGTCTGGGAACCCAGCACATGGACCAATTCGGGTCTCTCTGAAAACTCATGCGTGTATCCTAGTATTTAGGGTTGCATGTTAGCAGCCCTTGAGGCTGCAATGCTAGTAACTGCGCCCCAACGAAAACACTCATAAAAACATGAATACAAAAAATATAAAAAAATTAGCATTTGGCTAAAATACCGCTCCGCAGGTTTTGAATCGAAGTACTCTTGACACGCTTCTTCGACTTCATAGAAAGTCTCGAACAGACGATCGCGCAAGAAGTGTTCCAGTGAGCGAAAGAATCCAAAATCCGGTGGAGTAGCGTCTAAACTGTAGGCTGGGTGTGGTAGATTTTCTCCTTGATCTTCTTGGCGGTATGCGGGTTGTTATTATCCTGTTGGAACAAAGCGCGCTTTCGACTAACCAATGGATCTTCAGCTTGTAGTAGATACAGTCGAGCTGATGACAGTAGAGTTCGCCATTGATAGCACGACCATTCGGCACAAGTTGAAAGTCAAACGCGACTTCAAAATTCCACCAAACACACAACACGATCTTCTTGCCGAAACAATTCTAGAAGGGAGCTCATGACAGATCTTGGCCTCGCTGTATCGACTTCTGCCGATCGCGATAGACCAGATAGACCAGATAGATCCACTAGTCGTTCTACGTCACAATTTGCTTCCAAAAACGATCGTTCAGTAGATTGTTGAGCAATTTTCAACTCGCGTATTGGTGTGTGTTTCAGTCAGTTTATGTGGATTTTACAGCGGCTTCTTGTGGACAAGTCAAGCTGCTTCAGAGAAGTTGTGAGTGCTCGAAAACAATTCGACGTGCGGCTTGCAAATCTCCGTCATCTAGAACAGATGATCGGATAGAAAGTTGCTGTTCTTTGAGATCGAGGTCGCTAGCATCAAACTTTTTGTACGTCTTGCCAGGGTTCTGTAACTCACTGTTCCTTTACCTTCGGCATTACAAATCTCTTTTCAGCCTCTCTCGATGAAAGTTGTCGCTTCCATCAATAACGTATCGGGATTCGAAGTTCAGCTTCGTCTATTTAGGATTAAAGAACAAGCCAACCGAGATACTATAAACAGAAAACAATTGCACAAATCTAAATTTTCTCCTCTACATAATATTTTTTTTATTTAATGCTTATTTACAATCTACTCTTTAATCGAGTAATAAGTAAATGGTAGAATATTACATGTCATATGGGAGGATCTAGCCAGTGCTATTCCCCCGAATAATTAATGCTATGGTTGTGGAAACTAGTGGATAAGGTCCTGTGGCCAATTTCGATG
The DNA here is from genome assembly GCA_036346155.1 of Sinelater perroti. NCBI lineage: Eukaryota > Metazoa > Arthropoda > Insecta > Coleoptera > Elateridae > Sinelater > Sinelater perroti. Next base: position 15,307,472 of record JARFIY010000254.1, on the reverse strand, counting down.
GAGTCTGCGGACAATTGCAGGTGGGTTGGACAGCTGATCGATGAGGTTGTTTTCGTGCCCTACGAGCTCGTGGTGGTAGGTGGTGGCGAGTCTCTGGATTTCATATGCAACAGTTGGGATGTTTAGATCTGTGTGGAGGATATCGTTCCGAATGTAACAAGGCGCGTTAGTAATCAGGCGGAAAATTTTAGATTGAAACCGCTATAATATTTTGGTGTGGGAGATCTTTGTGCAGCCCGAAAGTTGTACTCCATAGTTCCATATGGGTTTTAATATGGTCTTGTATAGAAGGAGTTTGTTTGTGAGGGAAAGTTGAAAGCGGATTACCAGCAACCAGTACATTTTCTTGTGTTTTAGGTCGAGTGGTTTTCTTTTGGCTTTAATATGTTTTGCGTCGAGATGCAGCCCTAAATATTTTACTTCAGTTTTCAGGGGAAGGGGGGTGTCATTGAATCTGGCTTGTGGGCAGACTGCTCGTCTGGTGGTAAAAGTTATTTGGGCGGATTTTTCAGTATTAATTGATACCCTCCAATGATTGGTCCAGTCCTGCAGTAGGTCCAGATGGTGCTGAAGGCGATCGGTTGCAACCCGCGGTGTTTCACTAGCTGCTAGAATAGCCGTGTCATCCGCAAATGTGGCAATCACTGTGTCGTTTGTGGTTGGCAGGTCGGAAGTGTAAAGTAGGTAGAGGAGTGGCCCCAGTACAAGCATAATATTTAATATTAATTATTAAGAGCCGCGTATTCTTGCCTCGCTCTGCGAGATAACAACCTATAAATTTGAAATTTACTTTTAAAAGTATGTAAACACTAATTTTTGTCTGTAAATATGTCAGCCGCGAACTACATGCATCCAAATACAAATAAACATGAAGATACAAAACGCATACTTTTCTTATGTACGTATGCCAATAAACACCTCTTTCTCACAATTAGCTCCAGCACTAATACATCCAAAAATTACAAACATATACAGTAGCCAACCATTAAACAATTATCTAATAATAAATACAGTATGCGATATCACGCACATCTAACCGATGGTCTTCCTTAACAACTTGCACCACTCGCGCAATCATGGTTTCGGTCCGGCTAGTTCGTGCCCGAAGCTACTTCAGTTCATTGTCACATAACTCTCGACCTTCTTTAAACTTTCGCACGCACAAACGCACAATTTTAACATCCATAATGCTTGCACCGCATGTCTCACTCAATTGGCGATAAATTTCGATGGCTGCTTCACCGCGCAAGAGGAGAAAACGGATGATTACACGTTGTTCTTAAACCCTAAACGTTGCCAAAACAACACTCACCGCAATGGCGATAATTCGACTTGTATGAATTATGTGGTGCTACCATCTATATTACAAATTCAGAAATATTTCCCGCGTCTCTTAAAATTAACCTCATCTTTCTACTTACTCTCGCTTTTGAGAAAAAAATTTGGACGCCTTAAAACTAGAACGCACCTCGTACAAACTATTAGTCGTCTGTCAAATATATTGCAAAAAGTGCATTACTAAAAGACTGTAAAAGTGTTGTAAACAGGGTGCATCAGTTATTAGTGTAAGTAAGAGACCTCAAAATCATTAATATAAAATGACTCTCGGGTTGGCTAAGGATATTCAATAACCTTAAATGACCCTAACAAGGAGTTTAGAGTGATAATAAATATTTTCTTACCACAACCGTTTCTATAAAATAACTTCTTTAAGAGCGTCAAGATACTAAATGTTTACCAAACCAAAATTTAAGAAAAAAATTTTTACAACCTTCCTGTACACTGTCGGGTAATAGTTTTACATTTAGATAGAACTAATGTTATTACTAATTTCCACATTTTGAGCTGCGGTTGGTAGAGACGTAGATTTCAATGATGTTCTGCTGTTTCGGTAGTAATTGTATGACTTACTCGCACGAGCATGGTGTGTGGTATATTTCTTGTATCTATGGGTTTCTTCTTTATTTAACTAGCAGCTGCAGATTGTTTATTTTAGTAGTAATACAGATAGTCTATTATTCTTATTAATAATTATGTCTAAGTACCCGTAACAACCCTAGTAGAGTATTACTTGCCAGAAACAATTGTGACCTTGGTTTACTTGCCCTCTTTATAGCTAGTCTTAAGCAGACATTTGTTTGTAAGGCTATGTTTTTACAACTGCTTTTTTTGACTTTCGGTGGTAATTTGACTACTTATAAAAATACTCAAGGCTTCTCATACAGTATATCGTATAGTAAACTAGATATTTGGGTATACCATATTAAGATGGTTCAGCAAATACGATAATGTTCTCTTCAGTACTTCCATACCACAAACGTGTCATTAAATACCTTAACTGTATAGCAGATTATGAAGGTCCTGTACTATTGAAAATTTATTTAAATTTGACAGGTAGCCGTTCAGGACACAACACAATGAGACAATATTTGAGCCTTAACATAAAAATAGTGGGTTGAGGTAGTACATACCTACTTTATTTTATATTTATAATAAAAGGTAAAGATAATAAGCTTAATAAGTAAATCGAACACGTTTAAATTAACATAACAATGACTTAAAACTAAAGAGAAACAATAAAATTAAAACAGAGGCGGTCAATGTAAAATTGATCAACTCACTAGACATTAAGGGTAACAGGGCAGAATGGATGTTTCCGAAAAATAAAACCGAAAACAATAATTTATAAAAAACAGTTAAATCAAAGACCAAAGGAAAAATTAGATATTACCCTCTGTCAATTTTAAGGATATTAAGTTGTGTTACTCTCTATGCATGAATTCATTTAATATAAAGGGTAGTACAAAAGCCAAAATTAAATTTTAAATAAAATAAATTTTAAATTTATTTTATGATTGAATTTTTATTTGATATGAAAAATTGTGGCCACTTCAGTTTCGGCTAGAAATTATCTTCACAAAATTTTCACTTACAATTTCGTACCCATTCTCATCAAATTTCATCTATACCAGATCGAATTTTATTTTTTCTAGTCAGTCTCTGTCAATATTTCGTAAAATCACACTACCGAAAAATTGATGATGCAGTAAATCGATCGTTGCTCGATCTTTGTGGAAGGTAACGCCATCCTGCTAGAAAATATGTTTCAGATCCATATTGCTCAGTTGATAGCAAAAAAGTTGGGTTGATATGTGACAGTAATCGTCGGCATTCAGTTACAGCATTTTCATCATAATATTCGAAGAAGTAGGGACCTACCACGCCGCCTACCCAAAATCTGCATCAAACAATGACTTATTGGGGTACATTTACTTTTCATTAGTTACCTGAATCCATCGAGTCGAAAATGCGCTTTGTCGTCAAGTTTTTGGGTCAGTTAAATTTTGTATGCGACTTTAGTCTTTCTAGACTTTAATATTCGCTGAGGGAAGCTTGTAAAAATGCCCAATGTTCAAAATTGTAGCGGCACTTTGACTAACTATGACAGTACTCTCACGGAATCTTACCCTTGAGCTGATACTCAGAAGAACTTGCATCCCTTGCCTATCCAGGTACGCATCGTGTGGTTGGTTCTAGGGTTATGAGGCGGTTGTCGAAATTCAGAAACTCTTATAACAAGTGTTTCTGAACTCCGACCACGTCCTTATAAACTAAGAACCAATCACACGATGCACCATAAGACCGACCCTGAAAGTCTTCGCATCTGTATGAACCATACTAATCCGATAAGTCTTGTGCAAACACAAATTTTCAACTTTTGTCCTTAAAGGAAAATTTCTGAAGGGGCAATTTAAAACACCTTCACCAAACAGTGCTAAACAGGTTCACATATTGCATCTAGTTAATAAAAAATTATTAGGACAAATAACTCTATATGTTTATTAGCAAAAAAAAATAGGTCACAGTAAAATATAAAGGGGTAATGACCCGAAAAAACCAAGAACCATGGAGATTTCAAAATTAGTTTTACCTATAATTTGGAATAAGAAATCTTGGATTACTATACACATTGATTTACCAAATATTCATTCCAACGCTTCTCTATCATTTTGATGCCTTTTTGTAGAACGATTTATCTTTGCCCTCAAAATATGCTTCAGTTTCAGCAATCACTTCTTCATTGGAGACAACGCTCTTTTACCTGGAGCATTCTTTTTAGGTTTGCAAACAGGTAGTAGTCGCTGGGAGTCAGATCCGGAGAATACAGTGGATGGGGAAGCAATTCGAAGTGCGATTCGTGTAATTTTGCCATTGCTGTGATCGACTTGTGACAAAGTGCGTTGTCTTGGTAAAAGAGCACTTTTTCTTCTTCATTTGTACGAGTTCTCCCTTCAAACGCACCAATAACGCCATATAATATTCGCTATTGATGTTTCTTCGTTTCTCAAGGTAATAGATGAATAAAATACCATGTGCATCCCAAAATACGGAGGTCAAAATCTTACCAACTCACATTTGCGTTTTTGATCGCTTTGGGCGGCTTTCGCCACTCAGCCGACTGCTGATTTGACTCTGGATTGTAGTGATGGATCCATATTGCATCCATTATGACACACCGCATAAAAAATTCTTTTTATTGCGCTGAAACAGTTCCAAACATCGTTCTGAATTGTTGACGCGTTGTTGTTTTTGATCGACTGTGAGCAAACGCGGTACCAAATTCGAACAGTTTTTTCAAGGACAAATGTTCATGTAAAATAGTGAATACACTACCTTCTGACATCTTTAAGGTGTTAGCTATTTTACGCCAAAACTATTTTGTAGACTTTTTTGTGTTTCCTGGAACAACTGCCGAATTTTGGCGATCAGAGCGTTCAGCATCATCAGTGTTTGTACGATCGAATTTAAAATCAGCAAACCCTTGTCAAGCCATTGCTTTGTTTAAACGGTATTTTTCCCTATTAAAAGCGATGCTTTATCAACACGACATTCAGATGTTTCCAAATAAAAGCCAAAAAGATCCTAAGAAGTACAGATCGATTGCCCTTCTAAGTGTCTGTTAGAAGTCGTCTACTGACGCTGGTCCAAAATGAAATCCCATAAGAGCAAGCTGGATTTATGCCTGATATAAATTGCTACAACCACGTACAATTAAAGCGAATTTCAGAAAAAGCTGAAGACTTGTGCTGTGCTCATAAGAGTGCTGTCTAGGGTATGGTCTAAACAGAAAGCATTATATATAAGCTCCAAATTGAGTTAACTTACAAGAGACCATCTCATATAAATTAAGATGTGCTGATAACAGAACTAACAACTTAAAAGCACAGAATCAACACTTACAACAGATCTTGAAAGCATTCATTTCTCATACTCATTGAGGTCTACAGTTAAATTTATGCTTATTTCATTTGGATAACCATTCAGCTAATCATAATCTAAAGGTTGCAACTCAAGACATTCGACTCCACCACAATCACACTCTAAAATACCTGCAAGTTACTGTGAGCAGGACACTCAACTTTAAAAATCATTTATCCAACTTATCGGTCAAAAAAAACTTAGAACAATATAATTCAAAAACCTATTCCCTATAGACTGGTTTCACGTCCCGATCAATAGTGCCCTGCATTAATTACAAAGAAGAACAGCCCTCGAGTCACAGTATGAAAAAATACTTGCGCATAATGACCTTCTTATTCAACGCTATTGTCGAATTCATTATCAATCAAAATTCTCGACTTAAGTCGCGAAATTCACCCACTAAAGTGGCTCAACAAAACCTTGCTACTAATAATAAGAGTAATTGAGAGAATGGGAAACCAGCGATAAATACCTCATTAAGTTTCCGTGAGACAAAGTAGTAGGAGAATGGTGCAACATCAAAGAATTTAGGCGAGTCAAGAAACCTGACCTACTAGGGATGCTACAATCTTCTCGAACGCAACTTCTGCCAAGCTAAGGAACAGTCAGTCACACATCCTATATGAGAATGTCCCACAAAACGCTTCACAAAGGCTCTGGCAGACCTCCATCAACTAACTGATCAGTGATCTACAGCTATAAAAAAACTTTCGCGTCCTCTTCAATAAAATTTGATGCCTCTTGTTACATGTTATATTTTATATTATTGTTCTCCCTCACAGGATCTTCTAAATTTTCTTTGAAGTCTTGCAGTAGCGCATCTAGACCCGTGGTATTGAACAGATATGTGCCTGGATTCTCACCATGGCGATTTTCTTTCCCGTCGCATTATATCTGACTCTCCTAATTGGCTTTTTATCTCTGTTATTTTAAGTTCACGTCAATCCTAACAAACACGGTTTTATGGAGCAAATTAAACAATAAATATTTTCCCTTAACAATGGTTTACAATATACAATCATATTACAACATTATTTGAGCCACTAATTAACTAACGCACTGGTTGATCTGTTCTTTATTTATTATATCCCACATCAACTACTTTCTTGATCGTCCTTCGTACAAATTTAATAAAATCCGCGCACTATTTCCAGAAGTGTTATTAAAGTTTTCCTTTACAACGCGCTTAGAATTCTTTGGATGTTTACACATTGTCCTGTTGTTGCGGCTCAATTTTCCAAAGTTAGTTGCTATAGTATCATAATAATTCTTTAAATATGGATGTATAAGGTGATTCCGTTTTGAAGACCTAAATTATAAATATTAAAATTTATATTGTCTTAACTTTGCGAACATATGGTTCAAATAACAAAACTGCAATAATTAATTATTCATATAATGTTAAAAGAGGTGTGGGAGAAGAGAGGTAGAGGGAGAGGGAGGAAGGGGGGAGGATAAAGAGGGATAAGGAGAAAGAAGAGTTCAAATTTATATTTACAAATTGCCATATGCATTTAAAACCCCTTATTATGAGAACATAACAATAACCATAATTATATGGTTATGATTTGTTTCACTATAAAGTTTCCACGTTTCTGACAACTAACAATAAAAACTTAAACCTAAAGAAAGGATCCATTTCTGACACCTTTAAATGTAATCAACAATTCACAATTCAATTCCCAATCGAAACAAGGTAGAATGAGTACATTTGTAACGAAAGAAATAAGGGATGATCTCAAAATGCGACCTTCACCGCAAATCTCTATGATTCATCTACTGATAGTGTGAGAAAAGTGGAACTAGCTGTCTTGTTGTCCATATTGTAACATTTCTGATCTTTACAATAAATAATTGGTAAAAATTTACTAAAATTATTTATTTATTTTATATACAGGCTATCATAATCACAGCACATACAATACATAACGTAAAATTACAAAATCTTTATGTTGATACGCACAGGAATTCGCTTCGAATGCCGCTGCCGCCCAGCTGCCTGATATTTATGCTTATTTCTAATATAACAGAAGGGTCGCAAAACACCTGGAGCCGCCAGACTAAGACCTTCTGGAACAAGCAGAGGCTAGATTCCCGGGAAGCACTATGTTGGCCGCGAAAAACAATATCTTTACAAGCAGTGTTCAAAAATTCGTTACGATATCAAGTCTTGTTAGTTTATCAGGAACAGATGAAAGTGTTGCATCTCATCAAAATGTAAATTAAGAATCTAATTTTTATTATTAGTTCAAGTTCCCTCTACACACGCAATTTTAAAATACCATGGGAAAGATTGTAAAAGAAGAATTTCAGGCACAAATGTAGACCTACGTACAAAGAAAAGTTGCGACTAGAGCTTCCTATAGAGTGCGCAACGATATCCATATTTTATTGTTGCTTGTCGTGAAGCGAACTGCTTTAACAGCTAAACGCAGGACTTTTACACCCACTTATATTGAAGCTTTTTATAAAATGCAAGAAATGACACTTCCTAAGTTCTTGCACAACCATACAAGTAACATTCACAATTATCCGTTAGTAAGAATCAAATACTATTAATTTGGAAAATATTAGAAATATTATTAATAACATACAAATAATTTGCAGTAATAGCTCTACATTCCTTGTTTACATCGTACAGTACTTGACTGCGGCATCGCAGGAGATTCTAAGACGTGATTTTTTCCATCAACCAATGAATCGGTCCAGACAATCTCTTGTGGTCTTTATAAACAACGCTATGTTGATTGTTGCTAATTATTTTTTCTGCATCGGGAATAATCTGACAATGCAATTTATATAAAATGAACTGGGAATCAATAGTTGAACGTTTAAGGTTAGACCAAAAGGCAAAAAAAATTGTAGGTGGATAGTGGTCGGGGCTACTAACGTGAGGTTTCCATGAATACGTCGTGTTGGCCAATAAAATTAAAAATGTAGGATCCAACGGAGGAAGACAAGTGATTTCCGGGGATACCAAAAGCCGTTAATGACCAACACGACGGGCACCTTTCCAAGGTCCAAGGATCGTTTATAGGTCACGCACAACTTAAAAGATACCGCATCACTTTCAGAAAACACTCCTGCGTGTTCTTCAGATCAGGCTGGAACTACAGACGATCACATACATTGCACTTAACCAAACTCGTTCGAAACAAATGTCTTGTTGAAGTGTACATCAGTCACTTTCCCCAAAGTGTCCGCGATGACCTCCAAAGTGACCATCTATGGGGCCGTAGGATTCTTCTGAATAAAATAATTTTCAGTCGATTCTCTTCTTTCTATCCATTTTCGTCTTCAATTAATCACTTATTTACTGTTTCTTTTCCTCCTAAGTCGCAGTGTTAGACCTATTCTCTGGTAGTAAAGAAACAATTTTTAAATGCATTATTCTTGTATACATACAAGTGGAAAAAACAAAAATCATTGCTTTTAAAAGCTGCAAGGGGTAACTATGAATGAGTAATTGACTAGAGCAAAAGTCTGATTTGAGGAATCTTCAGTTTCTTACATATATTCTTGTAGTTCTTATATCAGATTCAAGCACTTTAGTATATAAATTAAAATATGTCACCATTATTACAAACCATTATTTTATTTACAATGTATATTTTACATAAAACAGTAATGAACAAACCTTGTGTCAATATTTAATTGGGGAGATGACTAAAAATGTAATGTGCCTTCTCCAATTTTTCATGAACCGAGCATTCATAATGAGCACTGTTATTATTATGCATATACAGACTTCAACATTGTTATCTGTACCTTAAATTGGATTCAGCATCAGTTTGTTAAAAGAGCCTTGTACCATTATTTTTCATGGAAAAGTCTAGAAACTGGAATCCCCTTCCTCGCACTTTTATCTTTATCCATAAAAGTTACGTAAATGAAGAAAACAAGCTGCACGTGCAAAAGTCCTAACTTTTCTGTAAAGGAATGAGCTTGTTGCCTCAAAATTACCTGCTGTTTATTGAGCATTTTTTCTACTTTGCATTATTTTTATTTTATAGTGATTACTCTCCTACTTGACTCAGGTCCCCGTTTCTTTCACGTTATTGTGAGCAGACCATTTAGATTATATGAAGGTATGTAGGCAACTACACGACAACAATCCGACCTCATAACCTTAGACTTTTCTATTAATTGTTTGAGCATAAATTTGCGTTAATAAAAATGTTCAGGAGTCCTGATTGGCAAAAATATCATTTTATCACTCCGAAAGTGAATATGGTTATTATTCAAGTTATTATAGTTCAAACTTGCGAATCAATTTTTAAAAATAAAAGAAAAATCACTTGGTGCTCTTTGTAAACTCTTAGACGCTCGTGACTCATCATTGTACGAGGTGCACTAAAGTTATACCGCCTCTAATTTGTTTCTGGCAAACTAATCGCATAAAAACTGTGAAACTTGTGTCACTTCTCGACGTAATCTCCCTGCAGCCGTACACATTTTTACAACGTCGACGCTATGATTCCATGGCCGCTGCAAACGCTTCTTTAGGGGTGTGTTTTGCCCACTAGAAAATCGCTGATATAATAGCGGCACGACTAGTAAATTTGCGACCACAGGTAGTGTCTTTCATCATTGACAAGAGCCAAAAGTCGCTAGGTGCCAGATCAGGCCACTTCAAAGTTGTCAGCACCCTCCTGGAAGACTCTTTTCGCATTTTCAGGTCTTCATGCAGGATTGTGTGCAAAGATCCCACGAAAATGTCCAACTTTGGAGGCAATATGTTCCACACTCATTCGGCGAACCCCCAAAACAAGTTTCTCCACTCACTTGATATGTCGTCAGACCTGCTGGTGAACGGCCGAGATTGTCTTGGTTTGCTGTCACAAGACGCTCTGCCTTCTTTAAACTGTCGCACCCACAAACGCACATTAGACACATCCATAACACCATCACCGCAAGTCTCACTCAACTGGCGATGAATTTCAATCGGTGTCACACTACGCAAATGAAGAAAACGAATGATCACACGTTATTTCTGTAATGAAAACGTCGCCATTTTAAGTATCAAAAACAGTCCTCATCTCTATCACGCATTGACAAAGAGTGCGCGCATATTTTGAAACCGCACGTTTCTATCTGTTCCTAGTCCCGAAAAAAAAATTCTGAGGTGTTATAATTTGAATGCCCCTCGTATCACTTATGCTAATTAGTGTAAAACTGTTTCTTCAGATATGCATGAAGACTAATTTTATCCTATTAATAGTGTATTAAACATTACAACATATAATGAATAACAATTATAGAAGAATGTTGTCTGCCATATGCACTAACAGTTCTTTTTTTCTTAACAACTACCCGGTAATAAGTTAATTGTATACTTCAAAATATTTATTAGATTTGCCAAAGTTCCAACTACAATATAAAGTACATGAACCGTCTGAACAGATTTGAGCCTAACATAGAAATAAATATTTTTTCTGTCAAATTCAATTTTATTTTCCTTTTTTAAGTCTATTCGCATTTTCCAGCTATACTTCAACTTCTTTAGCATCTTGCTCTGCAAAATAGGCGTCTATGGTTGCGATGACCGTCTAGTTTGATGAAAATCCCTGTCCTCCGAGTTAAATTTTGAGCTTAAAAAAACAAAAAATAGTCGATGGGGGCCAGATCTGGTGAATATGCCGGATGGTCAACCGATTCAAACTACAATTCGTGAATTTTGGCCGTGGCGACCGCCAAAGTGTGAGCCGGTGCGTTGTCTTGATTAAAGAACACTCTTCAATTCGAAATGAGGGCGTTTTTCAATAATTGCTGCCAATAACGATACGTTTTCCTTTTTCTAAGTAGTCGATTAACAGAATTCCCTGACTATCCAAAAAAACAGGCTCCATCACTCTCTCGGTTGATGAAACTGAAAAGGTTCACTACCCACAGTCTCAGTTTTGACTAGTCCTTCGTCCCAGGAGCGTAATGGTGGACCACAGTTTCGCCGACAGTGATAAATTGACGCAAAAAGTCCGACTCATTTCGCTGAAACCGCTTAAGCAGGGCCTTGACAATTTTCATTCGAATGAATTTTTTTTTCTGCTATCTCTTGAACCTTGATTAAGCGGTCGTCCAGTACCATTTGGTGAACTTCTTCGATGTTATCGGTGAAGATCGCAGTTGTTGGCAGCCCCGAACGTTCATCATCAGCCAAGCTGGTACGACCACGTTCAAATTCAGCTGTCCATTTTTTTACAGTAACAAATAATGGGGTTGAGTCATCGTAAACGGCGTCTAACTTCCATTTAGTTTGCGTAGATGTATCGCCTTTCAAATGGAAGTACTTAATTACGGCACGATATTCGATTTTTTCCATTTTTACAAAAGCACTGACATCCGACTAATACAAACAACTGTCAAACAACAACGAAACGTCCAAAATGGCCAAAACAGTTACAAGTATCTTTTCACGAATAGGGATATCTTCATGTTGAGGCTCAAAACTTTTCAGACTGCCCACATAAACCGTATAAGAACTACAACCTGCAAAAACTATAAAAGACATACATTTACAACAAAAGGTTTTAACAACCAAATGCAAATATGCACTACAAACATTAAAGTTACAATGGAACTGGTTCTTGGTGCATCATGTGGGTTCTCGGGTTCTTAGACCGTGGTCGGAGTTCAGAAACTCTTTACGTTTCGTCCACAACTGCGGCGGACATCTTCAGAAGAAAATCTAAAAATTAAGTGGGTTTTCGCTTTTATACTCTTGCGAGTAGGGTAGGGATGGTGTGCGGTCCGTTGTTGACGTCACCAGGATGGTAGATATCGAAATAGGGCTAGCTGCTGACGTCAACTGGTCGTTACAGGTAATATTAAGAGGCAAAAAACAAACCGCGATACGGTAAAAGAGCGAATGACGTCAGAAAATACTAAAATATTACCTGCAACGTCCCGATTGACGTCAGTAGCTAGCTCGATCACGTTATCTACCATCCCGGTGACGTCAACAACGGCCCCCCAATACCATCCCTACCACACTCGCACGACTATAAAAGCGAAAACGTACGGGACAGTCACTGAATTTTTAGATTTTCTTCTGAAGATGTCCGCCGCAGTTGTGGACGAAACGTCAAGAATTTCCGAACTCCGACCACGACTTTATAACTCGTGCCACACGATGTACCATAACACCACCCGTGGAAGCCTTCGCATTTATTTGAACTCACTCTTCTTTAACAAATGTTTTTCTGAGTAACACATAATTTTTCCGTAATAATTTATTGTTCATGAACTCCAATAATCATACAGTTAGTTGATAAGACGGTTTTTCCAACCTTATACATTTTTTTATAACAAAAAGCAAAAAGTACAGCAAACTCCAGTCGCCATTCTCTGCAACTCTGCATTTGTGTCTGAATTTCTTCTTTTATAATATCTTCTATCAAGTGCTGAAATTCTGCATATGAAGGTAGGGCTTGAATTACCAACCGAAAATTATGATGGGATGCACCACTTTCACCCGTTGCTGATGAAGCACCAAATTCAGTGAGACTTGATGTGGACGGTATATGCTGAAGGTTTAGCAAAAGAATAGTAGATTTTCGTGCTGAAGAAATACACAGCTAAACGTGTCTTACCCTTCTATTCACTGGCTGCTCTGATTAAGAATCGACTTGTCAATTGTTGCCCGAATTGAAGTTTGCAAGAAGGGAATCTTTACTTTCCTAGGATACTTTCAGCATAATGAACAACTGCGGCTGTTACCACATGTTAAATTAATCTTTAAAGAAACCATGGTATATAAATATCTGTTTGGAGTGTAACTTTTTGAAAAAGAATTGTTTGTTCTATCTTTTGTTATTTCGATGAACTGTGGAAATCTTTAGCACGGGAAAAATTAAAATAGAAATACAATTATTTCATCCCAGCTTTCGCAATAAACAGGATTAGTAGATATCTTTATTCAGTCAAAATGGACGGAGCTCTTTTATTACTCTACTCTATTTCACCAAAACTAGAAATCAATTAAAAGTAAACCAAATTTTGCAATCTCTTAGAAGTACAACCTCGAATGAGTTATAAAAAACTAAATAATCATAAAAACCACTTGTGTTACATCTACAAAACAAAATTAACGATTTCTCATGTGACTAATATATAATTTACATTACTGAAGCCAAGTGAATGATTCAAGTTCAAAAACAACAAAAATAAAAGTGACAAATGTTGAAGATTTTGACGTCAAATCTTACGTTCAGATGAAATGAAACCAGCTGTATAAGTTTTCGAAATTTTTTATTTGCCCAACTTTTCAGGAAATTTCCTCTTATTTTGGTATAAAAAGATCTTGATGAACAAATTTTCCTGAAATTCCTATAGGAATCAAATAAAATACAATTCACTTGAATGAAAAATGAGTCACCTGAATGTTCCTCTTTCTTGGTGCAATGTTACAAAATGTCTCTTTCATTTACAGAAAATAAATTAACCTGTCCATAGTTGAAACACCAGGAATCCTCTTCAACTTCCTGTATATCGCATGGTAATTTCCCAGGAATCGAAGCTTAATCTAGATGCTTGAATGGTTCCACTTTGATGGCAACCATTTAATTGTAGTATTACTTTGTACAAAATAATCAGCTTCTGAAGTTTTCTCTTCTAACTGCATCATTGATATTTTTCAGAAATCTACAAAAGAAAACTATTCAATTTGTTTTTTCCATTTATCTCAAAGATAGTAGAAGACCTTAAATGATTTTAAGGATTTGCGTCAGCAGGATAGTATAGCACTGCTCCCTGAACATTAGTTTACCGCGCATTGTCATGTTAAAGCAACACATCTTCATTTCCCATAATGGTTTTGGTGACTCACAGTGCTGCTCATTAGTAATGATCTCACGAAAAGGCAGCCAATCCATCAGCAGAATCTTCTCCTCGTCCCAAAGGACAATCGTCATTTGTTTTGAAATGAAAAATCCCAGCTGTGGCTTCTTGAAACTGCCATTCTATAAATTGACATTTCTTTTTCGGCGTCCTATATCAAAACTATAATTTATTTACTATTAACAGACAATGAAAGAACGCCTCTGCAGAACAGTGAAAATATAGGAAACCCAAAACTTTCTCACTCCATGGATGATGATCGCCTATTTGCCATTATCAAATCGGACACACATTGAATGTGTTGCTTGCGCTCATTTGCTAAATGCTCATAGCTTTTGATTTGCTCAATATAATCACCTTTGAACTCCAATATCTAGAGCAATAAAGTTGTGGAAGTCAATGGTGCTTTCGCACAGACAACTATTGATCTGATATATGATTGTGCTTCCACGGCTTTCCACTTTGTCCAAAACTGCACTGAAAAACTGCATAGATGACTAACTACCTTTCCTCCCGCGCTTTTCAACAACGCCTTTTGATAACATTGCATGATGCTATCTTCACGTTTCAATCTGCAACACAACTGGATTTTCCAAAGGGAGTATCCATTTACCAAAAACATGATAAAGGACCAAACCTGTCACAGAAGCAGTTTGAAACAATTATTTGAAAACATCCAGTCTTCACATACTTTCAAAACTTTAGGGTCACTATATATCAGGTGAAAAGCAGTCACTGATTCAATCAAAGGCAGGCTAACTTTTATAGCAATCAAATACAAAAATTAAAATGACCATTTATTGATATTAGACATTTACAATTACACAGTGGAAAACACACATTCAATGTCTAATCTAATACAATACCAATAATGTTTAACATTCAAAAAAAAACATTAAGAGTGGCCTGGATAACATTAGGACCCCAGCCCAAAACAAACAATTTAGTTCAAAATTTTGCTGGACGCCCTCGCCCTTAAATAAAATGTTGGTTGAAGTATTGAATCTTAAGATGTGCATGTATAATAAAGAATTTAAACACCAACTCCTAACTGTCAATTTTTATGACCTTCAAACATCGATCAAACTGTTGATCTTGTTGTATATTATTTTAAATATTAAAAAACAAAAATACTGTCAAATTAAATATCCAATATAGGACAGATCTCAACTATAAGGAAATCAGATTATGATGATTTACTTTAAAAATCCCTCTCTCTCTCCCCAAAAAAGCATCACCCAAATTTGTTGTAGTGTTAAAAGAATTTAAATACACTAATTCCCATCAAAGAGCATTACGAGTGCAATCATAATTGGACTTGGCTCTTAACCTAATTTTACAATAGATAACTGAACTCAACCGCCAAGTTTGTTACAATAAACTGCAATCTTCTACAAAAAAAAATAAAAGAATAATTTATAAAAACGTGATATGAGAATAAAAGTTCTAATAGATGTATCATAATTATGAATAGCTATAATTGTTTTAAAAAATGAAAATCATAGTAAAAGTAAATCAAAATGATATCCATTACTCCAAACTGAAGATAAAGTTGATAATTCGTTTTTTCATTATATTACACAATTAGCGAAATCATTTAAAAAAAATTAAATTAACGGCCTAATTTTTACTGCGCAAGGCCCAGTACTTCTCCAAGCATTTACCTTCAACAATATTTTGAATAAAATCGCTCATCTTAGGGAGTGACCTCAATGCTAATCAAGTCTTTTTATGGTTGAGACACTTCGCAAATTATGGCAACTGTTTTTCCTCCTAAAAATGCGATATTGAAAATCTAATAAACACGTGTATTCTCTAACACCACCACCACTAAAAATATAAACACAGTAGTTGCCATGCAAGTAATAGCAAACGTTTAGGTTTGGTTGTCATTAATCGCAACAAAAGTCGGGCAGAATTTGTATACAAAAATAGCAGTAATGGTGACAATTTGAAACAGTGTCATCAAAAATAAAATAAAACATGGGCACAAGCTTCTAAATCATATACTCACCCTCTCAATGTGTATTTGCACCTTAATCTGTTCATTCACTCTATGCATTCCCATAATTCAATATTTTCAACAGACGTATTTTGCTTCTTACTCTCTCTACTGATTACACCTACATCCATAGCAAATACAAACAACAGATTCTCAAATGTATACAATAGATTCTCAATGTTGCAGCACTTTTGAGAGTAAAATAGTCGCCATAACTTACAAGACAACCTTTGTATATTTACCTGTAAAAAGTAGATGTAAAAACACAACAATATTTGTTTTAGAAACACCCAGTTGAGTATATCACACAGTAACAACAAACTACATACATCCTGCATGGACATGAAACGAGGCAAGAGCATAAGAATGAAGATGCTAGACTTCGAGTAAGTCACCAAGTCAATCTTCCCCTTATTTTCCTTTATTGAAATATAAACAAAATTTAAAAACCAAAAGTTCCGACATCCTACTAAATATTGTCATCAAAAAAATTAAAAACGAAAATTGCTCTGACTGTAAAGTGCGGAAAATGAAAAATTGATGAATAGATAAAAATACAAACCAGAAACCTAGATGGAATTTGCAAAACAACTTGCAATCGAATAGTAATAATAAAGATTATTGTTGAACAATTCTCTTGTTCCCTTAACCGATTCCAAGTATTTCACTCCTAATAATCAAACACAGTAATCCCGCACCAACTTACCGTTCCAACACTTTTCAAAAAACAGGATCATAAAATATGAGATTTCAGTTTTGGTCTTTTTTAAATTTTTATGAACACAATCACTTTGTCTCTCATTCCGCGAGAAGCTTCACATTTTACATTATAATTAAGATCAACGAGGAACTTCTAAAGACATTAGGATTTCAGTAAGCTTTTTAGTTAATTAATTGATAAATATACAAAAATGCAGCTAGATGGAAGCATGGCCTGCGACTGAGCTTAAGGCTCCCCGATCTTCATGCACCATCTCTAATACAGGACAATGTGGCAAGCACTACGCGTTAGACGACCGCATTATTACCTTTTGTTCTAAATAAACGCAGGTACAATTGTTTTTAATCACTGGGCAGGCCATCCGCCAAGCATCTGAGTTCCAGGATTGAACCCGGCACCGCAGCTAAGCGCATTGACTGGCGTATTTAACCAAACGTAGCATACATAAATCTGTGATAATGTTGCAATTAGTATAAAATGCAAGTTAAACTTATTACATAATTACACTTCACAGCAAACTATTCGATTGTTAAAATTCAACATCCTGAATGCGTCATGTGGAATTTTTGTTGTTTTATTTGGATAATAATAACCACAAGTTTGAAAATTCGAGAGAAAAACTTGCTCATATAATTAATTTTGATAACGCAAATACTTGGATTTTTAAAACTCCTGCCAATATAACGGACATCCTCAAAACAAGGATCTCCACCACAAATCTTCAGAGTTCCAAAACTCCACGCACGAACTAACTCAAGAATGGTCTTTTAATACTGCAATGAGCCATATCCGCCTGGATTCATTTGAAGGAAAAAGAAAACGAATTTTTAATGCCGTTGTAAACTTCACAACCTGGCGATTTTTCAAAATTAGCGCTCATATTGTCAATGATTTACATCATAGAGAAAACGAATTTTAAATAGCACTTTTGATTTTACATTTTACGAGCAGTTCCATTTCGGTACAAAAAAAGTGAACACTCAAAAGTAAAATTTTTTTTTACTCTCAGGTTGGAAAGCAGTCTAGGCACGCCATGATGAGCATTTCAGATCTAACAACCCACCCAGAGGTGAGTACCACAGTCACTTCCACTGTTCTTTTTTCTTTGTTTCCACCTGCTTATCTGCAATTAAAATACAATATAATTCATTCTATTTTGCATCCCTATAGTCAGCATAGCCTGCATTCTATTAAGAATAGAATTTACTAGAAATTTTATAATAATAATAGTTCTCCGCAACAGGCCTTGAAGGCCCTTTGAGGTCGTAACAAGATAGTTCTGTTACAATCTAGAGCCTACGGTACACACGGGTAGTAACGTGGCTACCGCTACGTACCACCACCTATTATTACCCCACAGTTTGATCTCCAGGTACTCATTTATTGCAACCTGAGTTGAGCTGAGCCGTAAAAATGCCAGCGATTGGATTGCTGAGAGCGGGATTCGAATCCGCAACTCTTGGTTTCGTAGTCTAGCGACCTATTCACTAAACCACCATGACTCAGAAATTTTATACCACACTAGAATAAAACTGTAATACCTAAGTAGACCCAATTCCCTAAAATAATTAAATCTTCCTATATACTGCAACACCAACCTTATTTTCTATTATAAATATTAAAAAAAATAATTAAAAGAAACCTTGAAAAGCAACATAAAAGGAAAAAATGCCATTGTAACGTTTAAAGTTGTACTGGAAAGGTTTTAGCATTATAGCCTGGACAATCAAGACTCATATAGATATGATGTGTTATTAACACTTGTTTATGTTAATAATAATAGCGTCTTAGACCCCTTGAAGAACAAAAATTTCCAAAAATAGATAACAACCACAGCAAAAGCAAAATAAATAAATTTTTCTAAAGCACAAATAATTATTTCGTGCATATAATCTTTAATCATCTTTCAAGAAATGATTTGAACCAACACACCAATAAGAATAACACTTCAATGTTATGAAATATCAACCGCTATCACCAGTTGTCACTACCATTAAAAATGCAGATGATCATGTGTTACATTCCTAGGTTATGATTAGTTTCATGAAATCCCTTAAAGTCAGGTGATTATTACATAACTATAAAAGTAATAGCTAAAAGCAATTACTTAATTTATTAATTAATTATTAGACAGTCACTCTAAGGACTGTAACAATCAACTTGTTTATCTAGCTCCCGCCAAAAAGGAGATAGTTGCAGAAATAATAAATAAAATTTTACATACATAAAAATCTACACTAAAGTTCATTTTCCCAAATTGACCATACAAACATAAAACACCCTTGGTAAGGCCCTACGCCCCGCGTGGGAGCACGGCCTGCAAACTGAAAGGTTAAGGCTCTCATACGTTCGCTTTCTCTGCCCGGTCGTTGCGCACCATCCCTGGTGCGGGCGGTGTGGCAAGCACCGCGCCTAAGACGGCCGCCATTATTACCCCTTGTTCGAATGAACGCAGGTACTCAATTATTTTTAGTGACTGAGTAGGTCACCCGCCAGGCATCAGAGAGCACCGGGAATTGAACCCAGGTCCGTCAGCATCGCAGCCCGCCCTTCAACCACGGGACCATGCTAGCTGTCTAAAACACCCTTAAAGTACCACAAAATTCTAGACACTACATCCTAGATCTTTCACAACGTTCAAAAAATACATAAACAGACTGCAAATCACCCCCAAAAAATCTAATATTAGACAGACAAAAGTAACTCTATTTTCAATGTTGCAACCCTTACACCACAATACAGATGACAGCAGTAGGCAATATATTAATAG
Source organism: Sinelater perroti (assembly GCA_036346155.1). Lineage (NCBI taxonomy): Eukaryota > Metazoa > Arthropoda > Insecta > Coleoptera > Elateridae > Sinelater > Sinelater perroti. The sequence continues at coordinate 15,287,882 of JARFIY010000254.1, read as the reverse complement.
TACAAATAAGTACTTGAAGACATTCAATCCAAAATAACTTGTTTTAATATAAAAACCATTAAAATCTTCATTGACGAAGTCAAAATAGCCAACTGACAAATCAGAATTGCCACAAAAATAATTTAACTTACAAGAAGAAACAATTGACACTCAATACCACAACCCTGAGCAGCAAATACTGATAATCAACCAACAACCATTTTAAAGTACTTATGCACTCTTATGCCCCGCTCCATTCCCATCCAGGGCGTGGATCAGTATAACACCATTCAAAAATGTCATTTTAAAAACACCTAGAATACCATAAATGAGCTAATTATTCATCCTTCGATGAAGAATTTGAAGGTACTGGCAGCAGAGTGATCGTATTCGTCCCGTCATCATGTAACGTCAGTCCCATGTCTTTAAGAGTTGAGGAGTCGACCACTCCTCTTCGGGTCATGCCAGCGATAACCGCTTGGTTCGCGGCGTTGCCTTCACAAAGATTTCGAATCGCCAGAATTGTCCACTGCATTATAACTGTGATATATTAAGGAAAATGGCTATTTCACGAAACACAAAAATAAAATTATGAGCCACATGCTGCAGCTGAGCACAGTTAAGTGGTGAGTAAAGATTCAACCAACTTTTAAAGTGACTCCCAGACCTCTGGTTTGATTTACCTGTATATTTAGTAATACCATTTTTAAGAACTCGGCGGTTTTTCACCGTCATCTGTAATAAAAAAACATCTTTCTGTTCACTTTTGGACAGTCATATTATTTTAACCCTTTCAGATCCATTTAAACAGCCCAACTAAAAATATAATTTGTTTGCTACCTTAGGCGGTAATGCACAGAATGGTATGATATGGTTTTTGGGCAAAATTTGATTCCCAATTGTTTTTTAACTTCTGGATATTTTAGATTTTCTCGCTGTAAAAACATTAGGTTCGCGCATGCGCGTTTTTGTGTGTGCTATTAGCTATTAAATACTTTATAAGAGTTAACTGTTAAGAGCACCATGATCATAAAAAATAGTAATACTTTATACATCAAACTGTGCTTGGGGAAAAGTGTCTGCTGATATTTCCTTTTTCAGATTGAATTTATTCATTTAGCATTGGTTGACTACGATAACCACTTATTCTATCATATATTGAGTACATTAGGTGTGCACAATTTTGTAACTCTGATTAAAACATAAATTCATGAATTCAAAGGATCTGCTGGTCTTTAGTGGTGTTGCAACAACTGCTTGCATGTGTCAGAGTATATTGATATTAATATTTGTCTAAAATTGTCCTTTAATTATTCACCAATAGAAAGGAAGTTTAAGATTACTGTAACTGTAGAACTTCTCTTCTATTGGTGAATAATTAAAGGATAATTTTATACAAATATCAATATCAATATACTCTGACACATGCAAGCAGTTGTTGCAACACCACTAAAGACCAGCAGCTTTACTAACTCTTCTGCATGTAGGTCAAAGTTCTTTGTTTGAGTTAACTTCTGTCGTTTCATATTAAGCAATTTTTCTATATTAAAGTGATAAAAATGTCTCGCCAATTTTCCATTGTTACACAAATTTTGAATATCTGGGTCACAAAAGGCTTTTTGACAATCTGAATAACGTGCACAGAAAACGCAAGATTTTCTTTTTCTTTATTACTCATTTAGCCTGCTGCACTGACATGCTGATATTTTCTCTATTAACTCCAACTTCTCAATGATAGTCTCAAGAGTATCGCATAGGTTTTTTGGCTGAATGACCTTCTTCGATGGGCTTGGTCATAAGTGTAAAGGATTTAGTCCAGTGAAGTGACTAATCAAAATAATGTAAGATCGGTAGGCGAGTTGAACAATCTGGTGAGGTCTAAATCCCTTTTAATTTTCTCTTTGACATTATCCTTCTTTTCAAACTTTTGTTCTTCCTCGTTGCAGAGCTTTCTTTTTGCCTCATCATCCTTGGCACTTTCTAGTTCATAATTAATATCTTCAAGAAAACAATAATATTGCAGTTGAAACTGAAAAATAAACAGTGAAAAAAGTATGAATTGCTATCACACACTAGTCAAAAAATAAAAAATCATTAGTAGGACGCCATTTCAACTCATAGTACTGTTTTGAATATTTATCAATCTTTTTCACTACATGCAATTTTCTGTATTAATTCCCATCACCTGTTACTTACAACCATTAACAATTTTTAAGTTGTTTCTAATGACACCTGTTGTACAACCAGTAGTACAAAAGTTTATTACTTTTTTGCTCACCATATAGCCATGGTAAGTACCACCACCCACCGAGTAAAAAGTTTTACCCAAAATAAAAAGGGAAAAAGTTATGCAACTTTTTGTGAACTTGATTTTTTGAGCAAATTTCGCGCATGAATAACAAATAAAACAACCATATATTTTGTGAAATGGCTACAAATATAGGAACAAACAGCCAACTACATAAAAATGTAGTACGAGTTCTCATTTTTCTATGTGTTTTAATTTTGTAATGCAAGCACATATTAAATTGCCTGTACTTTAATATATAGTTGAATGGCAACATTAAGTGCCACACCATCTAGAGCTATCTATAATTTTTCTTAAACTAACGGTTGAACACTCGGGACCTGGACTAAACACAGTCATTTGTCCCTAATGGATTTCCTGAATTGTTGATTGTTGGATGACTTCCCTGCTCAGGTAAACTCTCAGATTTATCACTTCCGATTGTAGTTTGTGATTCAGTTTGAGTTGTTGATTCGTTATTTTTAGAGCCACCATAACAGCAACCGCACCAAAAAATGCAATATATGCTGCTGCTAGAGTAAATCTGGTTCAAACTTTATTACTGACAGTTGAACCAAACACCTGCTGAGTAAAACTAGCAAGACGTAAAGCATCATCACCTAGGCTCATTATAGTCATAAATTTCCATGCCTTAAGAAAACTGTCATTGTTTTTTGCCTCTTCTTCAATTCACCTTTGAATTCACACTTACTATTGTAGCTTTATTTTTTTTATTGTCAATGGAATCATCACCATCATTGTTGTCACTGTCACCGTTGTTCTGTTGTTGTTTACATTCTTAATGATATTTAAGAGCAAAACAACAGGTGAATGATTGCTCGTTTGAAAATGATCATATCATACAATAATTATGACATGTACAAAGGAAGAAGAAAATAAACAACAAATTTTATTCACATCACATGTTCATAAAAAAGAACAAAATCAGAATGATTGCCACTGATTCCATAGGTGATGAAATTGTACAATTCTGGTGTTCTCCCGATCTCTATAATGTTATGTTATAGCCATCTAGTCACTTGTCTTCCCAATAAGAAGAAACCATTGACAGTGAATAGATTTCCAACAGCAATTGCATGAATTCTTTGGGATACAGTAATAGTAAACCATCGCATAAATCTGGTCTGAGTAGGCTCTTCCATGAAAAAAACTTTTTATGTCAGGTTTTCTATCGCAACTAGCTTAATAGATTAGGTTTGTTTGTCTGCTTTGTGTAGTAGAAGCAACATCAAATGTTGTTTGATGGTTACTCAGTATCAGCACATGCCCCAAATCCAAAAGTGCTAACAAATCTCAGGTCTTCTTTGATAGTTTCCAAATTTAGGCTTTACTTTGGACCTTGGTATAATCACTGCATTCATTTGCTCCAAACGCAGTAAATTGTTTATGCGTCTTCAGCTTTCATATAATAAACTTGATGTTTATGATGTTCATGATGGATTCAACAAAATTTCTTGTCAGTGCTTTACAAACTCTCGAGCATCATGTGGTAATTGTATGTCTGTCAAACTTAAAGCAGTAACCCAATTAGCCATTTCTCTTTGTGGTTGATCTATATTATCTTTCAAATGTTAACATTTTGACTGCCTGAATGAGTCTGTCAAAGGTTATATGCTTTACTCCAAATTCATTTCACTTGTTGGTCAGTATATTTCAAAAAGCCATAATGTTCTGAAGTTTTGCAAATACTTATGGTAGGCATGGGTATCATATCCAAAAAAGTGCTTGATGTCTTTCCCATTCAAAGACACAGGACTATATTTTTCTCAATCGGACTCAGATTGATATGCTTTATGTTGTCTTCAAAGTGTGTGAAGTAAAACTCAAGTTTCATGTAGAACAATTATACAATTTTTAAATTTTTTAATCAGCAAAGATGCATCTAGTGCAACTGTTTATCATGATAAGGCAACCAAATCATCTATTCCCTATCATCCTTATGTCATTGACTGTTGTGTCCACTTCTAGAACACTTGAACTAATCACTTTGATCATCTAAAGAATTCGGTATTTCTTTTAAATCTTGCGCCTGTTCTTGCAATGTTCGTTCTGCTGCTGATCAATTCTGTTCAACTCTGTTAAGTAACTACTAGCAACACTTAGTACAATACAACAGACCATTTTCCTGTTTTTCAATTGCCACTTTTTTCACAAGGATGATGCCACATTCCTCGCATGCACACCTTTGACATTTGTATATTAAGATCAACAAACTCACTTATTGAAAGTAATATAGTAACTGATAAAATTAACAATTTCCTATATCAAATGTTTGCTAATCACAAGTTGCACATGTACATGCTATTGATTAATATAAGTGCTCAGTTAGTTTACTTGTAAAACTGATTTTGTGAAGCTCTATTTCTCTAAAAAAAAAATCAACACAGTTGTGTCTAATTTCTTACTTGAGAACTTGTTCATTTTAGACATTTATCCTTAAAGAATTATTGTGATAATTGAAAAATCTAAGAATCCCTTGTTTTGGACAACACTTGAGTAAAAAAGCTTTCGATTGATACCAATTTTATGCACAAGACTATGCTGGAGTGCTGTGAACAGTGCAATTCTACGCAACATTATAAACTTAGTGATAATAAATCTTGCGGGATTGTCAAACATCACATCATTTGACAAAATCTCATTAACAACTCCAGTATAATGCATACAAAGGATACAGGGGTTACGTGCGTCAATGTTGCAACAATCCAGCAGCAACGAAATGCAGTCCAACTCCCGCAGCTGTAATTACACAAACAGGAGTTTCAAAATTAGCAGGAGAATTCCTCCATACCTGATCCTGATTTTCACAATTTTTCCAGCACGCATTTCCCAAAAACCGGACCAAGTCGGCTTTGAAACCAAAGACGGGATTTTCCGAGAGCTTATCGATGTCAGAATTTAGTGTAGACAGCTTCTGCACTGGAGAAAACTCGCTGTCGGGTTCTTTTCCTGCCATGTGCAGCGCTTTCAGTACGAACGTGCACTTTATGACCAAATCTTTATCATCTTGCAGCTGCTGACGGTACCGGTCGTCTGCACTTAAAGATCCCAGGATTTCAAGCAGCAACACTACTTCTCTAGGCTCGGCTATGTTACCCTCCACATCATTTGCCGTCTTCAGGATAAAATCCGACTTAATTTTGAACTGTGTTGACAACAGCTTTACGACATCATAAGCAAGAACAAACCGTTCATTGTCCGTAGCTATAAAATGCTGCAGTGCTGTAAGCAGCGCAAGTCTGTGTGACGTTTTAAACTTTTCGTAAAGATACATGAAGCTAATGAGCTGCACAAAAATCTCCAGGAGGTACATGCAATATTCATTTTCGCTGCCATTCTCTATTTCTTCCAGCACATGATTGTAAATCACCAATTCACATCGCCTTGCCAAATCCCTTTTTATGTATACAATGTTGTAAAGCAATGCTGAAGATAAGTACGAGTAGTCACGCTGCACAAACAATTCTATAATCGTTTTTTCAAACATATCCCAGACTTGGAGGGCCGTATTAGAATTTTTTACAACCATGTTGACCAAGAACTGTAAAATAACTTTGGCGCAAGCTACATTCTTCATGTTCAAGATTTTGTCGAGAAATTTCTTGGTGTTGTGCAGCATAATCGAGTGATTAGCGATCATAGTTTGGACTTCATGATTCGATACTGTGCAGTTCCTGAGAGCTCTGAAAACCTCTGCGATTGCATCCAGTTCCTCAGGTGAGAGTTCGTCCACCTCAACCAAGTTTGCTATCACAGCATTGAGCGCTTCGATAACATTATCAGAGACAGGGACGCTGAAAAGGTTTCGGTTGCTAGCATGAAATGAAACTGAATTTCGTACATACAGATTAGGCTTGCCTGAAGAATTACGGGTGATTTTAAAGCTTCTTTTCAAGTAGCTGGTTAACTCCAACCAGTTCCTACAATCTAAGTATTCTTCTATTAAGATGTCCTCTATTTCCACAGGTATATGTTCCATGTTTAATTTGTGTTAATATCAATCAATTCTCAATAAATATGGTAAATAGTAGTATTACAAGTAGAGTTAGTTAACATAAACATTGGCTATCATAGATATTGCTTTTACAGTTACCTATCAAACTGTCATATAGATTAAAAAGGTAATGATAATTAAATATTGTTTAAGTTCATAAAGTGTTATGTAGTTTCGTTAATAATGATTTTTTTGAATTATATAGATACTGACTAAACAGCTTTTTCGGAAAAATAAAAATTAAATATTTATACATGTCGCCATCTGTTGATAGCTGCATGCATTGGCAGATTTATATAATTTAACCTCACTTTTCGCTTTCTTCTGGAATTGTTTACAGTCGCCACAAATTTACATACGTAGTACCTCCAGCGGTATTTCTTTCCTTTTTGAATTAACCATGTGACCGAGGGCTAGTACAAATCAAGCCGCCAACGATGTTAGGCCCGAAGCAGACGAGGGCGGAAGTGCAGTCCTTGCTAGACGCGGGCGATCATTCCAGAGACTGCTCTTCTAGTTTAAGCGGCGACACGCTCGAAATCAAGACCCAGTTTACGACTCGCGAAGGCCACTACCGCCTGATGACCCTCAGCGAGTACTCACGCCCGAACCGCGTGGGCTACCAGCCGCAGGGCCAGTCGCAACCCCAAGTCCGCGTGTCCCTCGTAACGCTGCCCGATCACGGCGAGCGCATTTGCTTTAACTACGGGCGGGAAGTGTACGTATATGTTTATAAGGGCATCAAGAAAGCTGCGGATTTGAATAAGCCGTTGGACAAAAAGATATACAAAGGAACCAACCCCACGTGCCACGACTTCAACAGCGTTTCTGCGACCTGTGAAACGGTTAGCTTACTCATAGGCTTCAGCACAGGCCAAATTCAACTGATGGATCCGATTAAAAAAGAACTGAACAAAATCTTTAACGAGGAGCGCTTGATTGATAAGACGCGTTACTTGCTTACGCTGGGTGCCTGGAAGCCGTTGCCTTTTTTTGGCAGCACATGCTTCTGGGCAGTTGTATGTATACAATGAGGAGTTGCCATGCAGCTCCACCACGCCGCATTATCAACCATTCAAGTCGGGCGAGGGCTTTAGCGTCAGCACATGTAAAACAAAGTCAACTCGAAATCCACTGTTTAGGTGGTTACTAGGAAATGGAGCTGCTATTAACGAAGTAGAATTTAGTCCAAGTGGAACACAATTGGCGATCGTCAGCCAAGATGGATGTTGCGAGTATTTCATTACGACAGCATGGAACTGTTGGGTACTGCACGATCTTACTTCGGTGGACTACTGTGTGTTGCTTGGTCCGGAGACGGTAAGTTAGTAGCTGCTGGGGGAGAAGACGACTTGGTGACTGTGTGGTCGATGGATCAACGGCGTGTAGTAGCACGTGCTCAAGGCCACCATTCTTGGGTAGCAGCGGTAGCTTTTGATATATACCTAGAAATGGATGGCTGTTATCGACTGGGATCAGTGGGCCATGATACCTTGCTGTGTTTGTGGGAACTAACAGAAGACATACTGATGCCGCCACCCAGGCCGAAAGTTAAAAGAAAATCGGATCCCCTGCAACTAGTGGGGACGCCGAGTTGCCCTCGCCTAGACGAATGCCCCATATTGGAAGCCTTTATTTGTAAGAGGATAGCTCACGAACGATTGACCACCATTATGTTCCGCACAGACAGCTTTATCACGTCTTGCCAGGATGGATACATTTATACATGGGCGCGCCCCCCAACCTGAATGTTCATCAGCGAAGTGTAGCGGACTATTCTGTTAGGTGAAATTGCGTTCCATTTATTTAAACAGTGAAGATGTAAATTTGTTGCTTTAAATTGACAAGCTGATAATTGTAGTACGTAAAATATGCTATATATCCAACTGAATGTGGCCCAAGCGGGGATTACAGACATGTTGTTCCGACCTCCAGTTAGCAACCATCGGCATTGAAAATATAACATTTCACGTTTAAACTTCTTGTAATTTGTAATATGGATATTTATAAAAAAATGTTTTTGATTTGTTATGAATAAATTGATATCATTAGAGAGCTTTTATTGGTCTTTTGTAATAAAACTCACGTTAATGTTATTAGATTTCATTTTTTTTTTTTTGATTAGTGAAATTAATGTGTTCTCCAAATTTATATCAGATTCTGGTAAATTGAGTAAATTTTCACTCTATAAATTTGTTTGTCAAACCAACCTTCATACGAGGAACAGAAAATATTTTTATATCTCTGTTTCTCCATCTAAAAATGATAGCGGAGCTCACATATAAATATCTCTTTTGACAAATAGATGCGAAGGCTTCCGTGACCGGTGTCATGATGCATCGGGTGGTTGGTTCTCGGGTTATTAGGCATTAGTCGAAGTTTCCGTACTTCAACTATAGCCTAATAACCCGAGAACTAACCACACGTTGCATCTCTTTTGACACAGTGCCAGTAAGAAGTATCATCCACATAATTATAATACCTCTTTGACATTAACACAATAAAGTCTATAAGGTGTCTTCTTTACTTGTGTTCTCAACCTGATAACCTCTGCTAATTGAATTTTTATTCTTGAAATTTCTTTTGTTAGATATTTTCTTATTATCTACCCATTCTTAATAAATAGCCTTGTTTTATTGTAATATTCACAAGGTCGATCCACATAAAATAAATACCCCTAGGCTTGTACTCTAGTTCTTATCCTTGTTGAACATATTTTATCATCTTGGCGTCTAGGATAGTATATTAGCACTGTTTATTCTAATAAATATTATTCTATAGAGGGCGTGGTCTTGTGTAGTGTAGCACAAAAATTGAGGAATTATTAAATATTTTTAACAATAATCCAAAAGAGATGGAAATAGAATAAATAACTACATAAAGAAGAAAAACAAAGGATTACTGTTGGATTTGAAGTGTAATAAAACTTTAAGAATGAGGAAAATTAAACTTGCAGAAAATTGATCTATGTGAAGAAAATGTTAACCAAACAGTAAGAATTAATAAACCTCAAGTAGAAAAAATATGTACATAGGAAAATACTAATAAAGAACTAGGAAAAAAAATACTTAATGTGAGATAAAAAATTGATAAAGAAAAAAGAAGCAGTAGGGTGGTGCAACAATATTTTTAATTTTTTGGATAGCTTTGGCTCTATTTTGTTGAAACAAGAGTTCAAGGAGCTCAATAGAATTAAATTGTTACCCCCACCTATTGATAGTTCACTTCTTAGCTGAACACCACTTAACAAATTTTCAGGAAGTAGAAGAAGGGTGTCGCCAATTCTTTAAATCCAAACCTTTTCTTTGGGTGATATTGTGGATCACATGTTTATGTGATCAGTACCACGATATCAGAATAATTTAAAAGGTAGCCTCGTCTATTGCGCAACAGATTATTTTACAGTAAAAGTAATATCGTTTGAAATCTTGAGAAGACTTAAGACATAATTCGGAGACAACCCTGAGGAAGACTCAAGCGTGTGTGGCATAATTTTTTTTAGGAAGATGAAAAGCAGTTGAAAATAAAGGTTACCGATGTCGCCAAGGACCAGCGTGACTGTGGAGAATATTCGCATTGTTCGCCGGCTTTTCGGGGATGGTCACTAATTAAAGATAACTAAAATGTGGACAAAACAAACCTTAGATATTTTCAAAAGAGAAATTAATTTCCAATCCAAAATGTCGTCTTGCTTCACAACAAAGTCCGGCTCCAAAAGCTGCCAAAATTCCACAAAAATTGAGGATTTGTTCTGAAATACACTGGAACATGTCCTGTGATTATCATTTGTTTGGACTGCTAATAGAAACACTTGGAGGGCGAAGATTTGAGGGCATTCACTTTACAGTAGCGGGTCAAAAAACTACCATTGGGAACAATGCGTTTTAAAGTTAGAAGTTTATGTAGAAAAATAACTTTTTATGTTTGTCAGTTTAATAAATTTAACTTGCATATTAATTCCTGGAAAAGCATTTAATTGCGTTAGTAGAAAATAACTTGTAAAAGAATCAATAAAATTAAAATGCCAAAGAAATTCACAAACGTAATAAAATTGATAATAACAATAAGACGCACATAAAAAAGTAAGAATTGCAAGTAACTATACGGATAGTTTTAAAACAAAACGGAAGTCAATCAAAGAGATACGTTAATAGCGCAATTGCTTAACATAACGTGCTGCAAATAGAAAACCGAAATACACTAGTTCATTGTTGACAAAAAGCATAGAACTATTGGCATATACACATAGTATGGTAATATTAATCACCAGCAAAAAGAATTTACAAACTAGTACGTGAAGCCTAATGAACCGTAAAATACAAAAACTAATAGTATTGTGAGATAAAATGGTTAGGTCATGTTCAATAAAAAGAGAACCATCCCCTTACGAGAACTACAAGAAGACCAAAAAATAGATGCTTAGAAAAGATATCTAAACAATGCATGTGCACAAAAAGGAAGAGACAAGAAATTATAGAGAAACAAAAACCAACTTAGAATTAGAAACTAAAAGAACGTCTTGATAAGTGTGGAGTATTTTCATTAACACTATTTTTTTTATATCAGTGCCATTACTCGTATCAACCATATCGTAATAACCCATCCAAAATTGGTGGCTCAGCAATCACATCATGTCAAGGAATTCATGTCGGTATTTAAAAAGTAGTTAGAGAGATAACATCACGCAAAAGGAGCATTACGGAGCACATTGTTGTAGAGACGATTTCAAAATAAAGGAAGAAATTAATGGCCCACAACCAAAATCATTAGAACTGCAAAATGCAAATATCCATGAAAAACATTATTTTGAATTAAGCAAATATATGGTGATAAATATATGACAGAGGATGATGATAGTGTAACGTAACTGGGGATAATGAGAAAATCAGTTGTGACCAAATTGGAAGTGATAAAGATGAGAATTTAAAAGCAAAGCGAGTTTCAAAATGCATCCAAAAGGACCAGATCCATATAATTTCTTTGAACAGTTGGTCACTTAATAACATTTATTCTTGGTGCAAATATTTTTGATTGATATGGTGGATCTCAAAACTCTGCTCTGCTGATGGGAAGGATGTGGAGTGGGATTTGCAGCAGTGAGGTCAAAATCGGACTGGAGCCAGTGGGAGATATGTGTAAAAACCTGTTATTTGATGTTGGTTTTGCACTTTTTTAGGCTCTTGCAGATGTTTGCTTAAGCGACAGTTGTGATGACTCGAGGAATAAAGAGAAGAACACTGTTCTCAACGCAACAAAAAGTGATTTGGATGAAGAGGTTGACCTGGATAATTTAGAGCGAAATGACGCAGTAGGTCATAATTTGATGAGTGAAGAATCTGAAGTAAGTAGAATCAACTGAACAAAGTGGCAGAAATATTGTAACAGATTAAGCATTTGACATTATGATAAATGATATACTTACACATACAAAAAAAAACGAATAACAAAAGTCATTTATGAGACTTATATATGACACAGTTCTAAACCAGTCCAGTAGACAAAACTTCCACGCTCTATGACGTATAGAAGGCACTGGCGTAAATATTTTCTGTTTTTCGGTAGCACTAACTATTCTACTTCTGCTACAAAAATATAAAATTGTATTGATCATGTCAAAATCACATCATGACATATCTATAGGTCATGAAAAAAGCCTTTTATAACAGAACAGGCAGGCGTTAATATTACTGTGCTACATATAACATTTCTCCGAACAGTAAGCATCAGCTTAGCACCCTTTTCCATAGTCTGTTGAATATGGTACCCTCATTTACCAAGGACTTAAACAACGTGATTTCATTTGTAATTGAAGATTTGCTGTAAGTCTTTCAAGAAAGAGAAAAAAAGTTCACATTAGTCATCACTAACTAAAATAAAAGCTTGACAGATATATGAGGCGTTGCTGATAAGTTCAGGACCTCCAGAGGAAAATAGAATATACTGACAAATTATTACATAACCAAAATCTTTAACTTATATAGACTTATCATGTAACCCACCTTATAGATGGTGTAATAAAGATACGAGTATAGTCGGAAAATTAGTGATTTGAAAGTGGTAGTTTTGTATGGGGCCTTCAAAGTTTTGCGGATTATTATTACTTTGACGATGCACTCTATATGACTGGAGTGAGTACATATAATGTGAAATGGAAGTCATTGGTTAACTTACAAAATTGTTTGAATGTCAATATTAAAGAGATCATGCAACAAATTTGTGATAGGGAATTGTTGAGCAACTAAGAGAAAGTGATTTGGTTTATAACAAAAAAAATCATCAAATTTGGTTAGGTTCCTAAAAATCTTTTTCCAGTTTGGTTACTTTTAAATTTTATTAAACTAATCCTTTTTTGATATACGTTATTTACCCTCAGGTTTTTAGAAGTCCACTTTAACCGTAGTCAACAAGAGCTGCTAAACTCCAAACAGCCTAATAGCTTGAAAATAGACAACACAATATATCAAGAAATCAGTATTTACTCGATTCTTTTTTTCTACTAAATTTCCAAATATCGTTCTCTTGAATACAAAACTTAAGTTTTCTGAAAATAACAGACTATTTTTAATGGACAGCCATGTTTACCTCATGACGAAATAATAATGCTAACCAGCACAATCACTTAATTTTTTATAAACCCATTTTTATAAGTAAAACAAAAGAAAACAGGTACATCACTGTTTGATAATAAATACCATTGATTATGAGACATACAAAATTTTATTGCATTGGTATTAATTATACAAAGAAATAAAAAAGTATTTATTTATTGCTTTTTGAAAGAGAATAAAAATCTGTTTCTATGCCGATTCGACAAAGTGATGCAGATCAGCACGTGCCAGTTGTATAAGTGCCGCATAGAGAGGTTCCGGCTCTGGAAACCTGTCCACCCAGGATTGGATGAGGCCCTCGATATTGGCATCGTACGCTCGCAACGTCACACTTCCCTGCATCTGCATCAAATTGGGCTGGATGAGCATGTTGCGGGGCTGCTTGTGCGCCAAAACAATAGATCGCCAGCTCAGCCAGGGCTCAGGCACCTCTGATAAGTGCAAGAAAAGGTTTCGAGCTGCCTCCACGTCTCCTGTGGACTTGAAAACTTGCATTTGCAAAAGGAAGTGCGCGATCGCGTTGCGCCCTGCCCCTTGTATTGCTTCTCGGTCGATGCCTATGAGCAGGTTGCTTCGGTTGGGCTGGACTACCTTAGCCACGCCAGCCTGCACGAGCACACGGGTCAGCACAAAACGTGCTTGAGCATGGGCCTGTAACCAGCCTCGTCCCGGCTCCCACATTTCCAAAGAGCGGCCAGCACCTGCCCAAACCAGCGATAGCCAGTTGACGTACGAAACATCCTCTGCTTCTTTGCCAGTATGACCAAATATTTGGAGCACACTGGGTTCTAAACTCAGGTACAAGCCGACGGCTTCGGCCCGGCACTCTTCATAAGCTGAACTCATTGAACCAAAACGTGAGTCATAGGTGTCACCAGGAAGGTAACAGCTTGAGATTGGCTCGCCCGATATTGGATTCACAAGCGAGGGGGAGAAGTTAAACTTTCCTTCATTATCCTTCTGTAATAGTTTGCCAGACCCATGACCTAATAATTCATGAAGGCCCACCTATGATAATTACAATTAAAATGTATACAAAACAAAAATTTCTGTTGTACTTGTAATTCAAAAGCAGGTACACGCCACGCTTTCAACAGCTTGACATCGACTTCATGCAAAAATGGTGTGTGGCTAAATTGATAGCTAGCTGGAATCACATTTCCTAAAGAAACGTTCTTAAACCCTTCACTTTGCCGAATGTCATCATCTGCAAAATAGAAAAAACCTTAGAGATTCCCTTTTACATGTACAACAAACTCACAGTTTGGAATGTTGATGCCAGCTGGAATTCCACTGCCTGCAAATGTCAGCACATCGAGTGAAGTGAAGTCGGGTCTTAGGAACCGATCTTTTTCAAAACCTTTAGGCCATGGTAAACGAGTTAGTAATTTCTCAGCGTTGTTAACTAAGGCACCAAATTTCTTAGACATATGTCTGTTCACAGCCGCTACAAATCCTTCAAATTCGCCTCGAACACCTGCCGGATCCCTATAGGTCTCTATAAACCCAATGTACGTTTCGATGGCAGGACTTTTGTTTTGAATCCACAGCCTTGAGCCCTGCTTATGTTCATATAATGAACCAGTCCTGAATGACCTTGTGTAGCATTGTAGCATGTACGTTTCCGTCTGATTAGCATATGGAAGGGCTCTCTCCAAGGCTCTTATTATTATCCCCATCAACGGTGCATAATCCCCTTTGACTAGGCGATACACGTACTTTCCTTCTTCATCATGCTGCAACTCTCCGCATTCTTCCGAGGCTAAACGAATTTCGTATTCTATCTAATGAAGAACTGCTTGTAAATTTTAGTTAATGTAACAATCAAAAGTAACGTACTTGACCATTGCTGCGTTCCGTTTTAAAGCATCGAGTATTGTAGCTCTCTAAATTGTGCTTATTTAACCACTTCTGCACCCGTTCGCTATCTGTAGCAGTGCAGTTTCCAGAATAGTACGTTGTACATCCCTGAGGAGGAAAGCCAAGGCACGTCTGACCCTGCTTCAAGTCAAAGAGCCGTTCCCTCATGTTGAACCAGTACCACAAGGCTTGCAACTCAGACCACGCAGGGCTAAGCTTCAACATCTGCTCTAATCGCATAGGTTCAACCCCGGGCACAAACTTGGTATCCCCAAAACCCTGCGAAAACATTAGAATACATAATGTGCTGGCAACTCGGCAATTCAATTTAACCTTGTAATTACCGGCGTTTGTGAATACGCCAGCAGCGTAAACCATCAAAGCGTTGACTTCGCCTTCAGAAAAGCCATGAGCGAGAGCGGCCTGCTTGAACTTGCCTGGAGCCTGCGTCGAGAACAGTTTGTGCAGGAGGACAAACGCCGGGCCAGACTCGGGGCTCGTTTGGAGGAGGGTTATGAGCCCCCCTGTCCAGGCACCTTGGCTTAAATAGTACGCATATAAACTCTCCTTGGCGGTGAGCTGCGAAAACGGCCGTGCCAACTTCCAGGGCGACCACCGGCTGGTCCAACGGCAGGATGAACTGGCTCTTGTCCGTTTCGCCACTCATTTTGATGATCCCGGTGAGATTTAGATAGGTGTCTGGGGCATATCTGGAAGCATCATGCCGATTTATTTGCACGCCACCGCTGCGAGTATTTTCAATTTCGTTTAACTTACGTGCAAATGTAACAAAGTTAAAAAATCTGCTTAATAACTAGCATCAAGGTTATGTACGCTGGCTGTGTCTAAATAGATGCGCGATGATTTTCCGGAGAGATAAACCGGAAAACGTACCTGCAAAAAGTTAAAAATTGGAAATTTGTAGGCGCGAATACTTCAAATTTTGATAGGTATCTCAAAATTGTTAATTTTAATCTACAGCACACTAATAGTTTAATATTGATTTTTGAAAATATCAGAAGCCTTGAAAGGCGTACGGCATAATAATACATTCTATGGCCAAAAGTATCCTGACACACATTGCTGACTCAGAGATTCATGTAGTATGTATTAATAGGATGTCGGTCCATCTTTATGAAAATCACAAAGATACACACGTTGCATCATTATCTAAACTAAACATAAATTGTGTGCCTACACTCATCTAGGAAAGATTTTCTGTTAGCTGCTGACATATGTTTATAGCAAATGCCTTTTATTCATTCATGAGACTTTTAGTGAGTCCAGACACTGAAGATAAGCAATTTGTCCAGGACCGTAATTTGTATTCCAAACTCTGTGAAGGCCAGTTCAGTATTTAAGCAACCATCTCTTTAAACCACGACAGTTGGCACAGTTACCCTATCGGTATAAAAAAGTCCCTTCCCGAATTGTTATCAGAAAGTTGGAAACACAGAGTAGTCAAGAATATCAAGATTCATATACATCTCAGCGTTTATCCTTATGACTATAGGAACTAAGGGACCCAGGCCAAACCACAAGGTTTTTCTTAAGCAGGTCATCAATAAAAATCACCATTATTTCATCTCTATTTCTCTATCATTGTTCGGAATGATTTTTCCAAAGGTAGCGGATTGGTGTGATAGAAAGTGCTACCTGTTTCCATCTATTGGATGACCCCACGTCACCACAATTTTTGATTAGTGCGAAGTATAATCGGTGGTCTTCGGAAAGGTTGCTTCTAGCTGATGATCCATCTGCACATTATAGCCCTTCGTTTTTATGGTTAGAAGTTTTTGCTGTTTAGTGAAGTTCTTTTTCTAAGTAGAAGAGACTTTGTTGAAATTTTTTCTTTTTGGAAGTACACACGTACATACTTAGACTCAAGCAGTCTATCTAAATTTTACTGTGTTTCAGGAAATTTGGGGTTTAAAACAAATAGAACTTTGTTAACAACAGGAAGACCCTTACTAGGAATACTAATAGCAGTTAAGCGTTTTTCGAATAGCATCATTCACACAGCTCAGATCTATTTATTAATTTCTTTTAGTGAAACTTTCGCATATACGTAATGGACATTATTTTCAATTTTTCATAGCCCACTTATATAAATGTGTAGCAATTTAAATGTTCAAAGTTACTTATATAAATTACACACATGCACAAGCAGTAAAAGGCAACAATTATGATGCAGAATAAAGCACAACAATCCTGTTTCACTAGACTAGCACAACATCATTGTACTACAAAGACTAAGTTTGTTGGTATCTTCCCTGATACACTCTTAGCAGTAATGGAAAAAAAAGCTAAAGCGATTCAGATGGCCATTGGGATATAGAACATTATTGAAGACGAGCCGTTTTTATCAATTTGAAGATTTTTGAAGCAGCGGAGACTTTTACCCAGGGTAGTATCCCTCTTATAGTGATTCAATCTCTTCTCCTTCTTTAAAGAATAATATTTTTGTACCAAACATAATAAACAAAATAACAGATTTCTCTTTTTTCAGTACCATTAAAAGTAACTTACCTAAATTGACGACCAGAAACACAATAAACCTGTTACAGGAGGTGATGGATTGAAATTGGTTTTGCACTTGAAAATTTGAAGTCATTTCGAATAATTCAAGCTGACAAAGAGTTACTACTAGCTAGACCAAGCGAGACCATAAATGGTCAAAATGAAAGTCATCTTGTATTGCACTGAAGCAATCTGTCTATTACTAGTGTTCAAAAGTTTTCGCCCTCTAGTGACACATAGCTCTACCTTGAATAGAGGGAAATTCTAATAGCTATGCTTACATAATTTTTTGGTTTTGATATTTGCCACCAATATTTAATACATATAATAACGTTAACTCAATGTTTTGCATCGAAAATGTCGGAATTCCAGCCAAATAAGCGTAATTTGCAGAAGTGTTGTTTTATAAGGAAAATTGCTGTTGAATATACTCAAAAGCTGATGGTGAACGAACTCAAACATGTAGAGAGTGGTTTTGACGTGGAAGACAAAGAACCTCAAGATGTCTGTCAAAATTCGAAGACGAAGAGTTTCAGGAATCATTGAATGAAGATTCATGTCAGACGCGGCAACAATTTGCTGGAGCATTGAACGTGTTGTACTTTAAGCTGTGCAGAATGCGCCAAAAGGCACGGAAAGTGATTTTTAGCAGGACAATATTCGGTGACATGTTGGGAAGCAGATCAAAACAAGTTGAATGCACTGGGCTGCATTATTCTACCCGTTGTATTCAACAGACATTGCTCCTTCTGGTCAATACTTTGATTGATGTGCTTTTTCATTTTACTTCTTGAACAAAGTTTTAAAGTTTTGCGACCGGTACTAAAGGTGGGTGCCATCTTATATATCCCAGAAGACAGCATACAAGGTTTATTGACAGATGATTGAACAGACTTTTCATCATGCATAATGATTGATTGCAAACATTTATTAGCCTATTCAAAAACTATTTACAAATTCTTATGCGTATTTGCCTATGTGTCGTAAAGACACGCCAACACCGAATAGAAATATTTAAAATGCAACATAAACAATTAACTTATAAACTATTGGCATATAAAGGCTATAATAAAAAAATGTGTATTTGCTTATAAATCACGTGTTAGTTGTTAAGGAACAAATTATTGACAGACTTACAAAAAAACGATTTTCTCAACATGGTTGACACGCTGTTATTTGCTGAGTTTCAAAGATGGATGGCTTGTTTACCACGTATGGTATTTACCAATGTAACAAACAGCTATAGCTTGTCTCTTATTAGCTTTATCACCAAATATAAATGAGAACAAGTCTTAAGCATCTAAAGGTACTAGATGAAATTATCATTAAATTTCACATACTGCTAAAACAGCAGTTCAGCAAACCACCTTCCTTCTAGCTAATAGAACGATGTCTTCTTGGAAATTAAAAAAATAGTTGCTTCAGAAATAAAAGCTAGAACTCAATAGCAAAGAAGCCAACACCCGTTAGATAAAACGAAATTTATCAAACTAAGTAATTAACTAAAGGAAAAACTCAAGAACCCAAGGGAAGACTTGCTTAAAGGCTACGTATCAAACTTAAACTGGTATGATAACTCAAATCTGGCTTAAAACCAAAAACTATATCACCCCCAGCACTAGGATGGGTCAACAGCAATAAGAAAAAAGCAGATCTGTTTGCTAAACATCTTTCAACCATATGAAGATACTCAGAAAACATCAACCACAACAACTTTCGTCCAATTCCACCAGTTACTCTAAGAGAAATTAAGAATGGGACAGCGACTAAATTTGAACTACCAAAGAAAAAAACAAGGAATCGTACCACTCATATTTTCAATATTGTATTAAGGCTTCAATACTGGTCTACTAAATCCAAACAAGTTGAAATATACTTATTTCCAAGTCAGTCAAAGATCTCAACTGTACGTCATCTTACCGTTCCGAAAGTTTATTATTAGTGATAACCTTAAAGCTGCAGGAGAAACTATTGTTACGAAAACCTGACCTTGAAATACCATAACCATTCTTCTATATCTTGTACCAAATCAAACAACTGCTGTTACTTCAATACCACAACGAAACCTCGTTCACGCAGCGAGTACCTCAGGAAAGTGTCTTGGAAGTTCTCCAACTATTTTGAAAACTGCTTAAAAGATAGAAAACAAAAGACCAAAAGACGAAACAAAATCAACCCACGTGACTTACTCTACGAAAAGAGCAGAGTCTGTCAATCTACTTAAATAAGCTACTTCCATGAACTACTTGGGGTTCCCTGGCGAGAACAAATCATTATGTTCAAAAAAAGAACTAAGACAAAAAAATCTAAACTGTTTAATAACACTAGATAAGTTCTCTTTATCATCTTCCTTCACTATCTACAGATTATATAAGAATATTTTGGGCTCTGTTTGTATCTTTTTAAGTCTATTTTGTTTTCATTTTTTCTATTGGCTTTACTAGTGTCTTAGCTTATCTTTATCTCTTTCACTTTTTCAAAATTCAAAAACACAATTCAAAAAAACACTTTGGTTTGTGTTTCATGTTTTTTCTCTTTCCTTTCATTACCTTCATTTGGTTTTAAAAATGTTTCTTCTTTTGTTAACCTTTCTACCAAACGTTTTTATTTTATACATTTGTTTTGTTCTCTCCTTTTCCTTAAGTTAATTTCTCGTTTTTTTTTAAAACTCAGGATCTACTGTTTTATCTTCTTTTCTAGCTATTTGTGGGGAAAATAAAATTTTTAAGATCACTTTGTTCGATATGGATAAAAATTACCTTTTACATCTGTCTCTTCCTAAACATAACCCTTGCCCAAGAGGTTGCTCTACTCTTTTCGACCTTTCTGTTCAGCTTCTTTGATAGACTAAGAAACTGCACTTCTATTTCCATTCTTTGTGTATAATTTAATTTTTTAAATTTTTGGTGTCACATCTCGTACTGCAATCGCATTAAACTCATTTGTATGATGCCATTATATTTAACATCAGGGGTGAGTTGCTGTAATCCATACAGAATTAAGCTCGATAAGTAAGATTAACATCATCAGACTAACGTTTTTAAGTTTATTTGCGTTAAAATGTGAACATATCCAACAAATATTAAAATATGCTTATTTATAACTCTAGAATTCGAATTAATAACAACTGTATTCGCAACATATTCTCATAACGGCAGCTATCGATACATTACGCAAGCGGTTTCATCGGAGGGATGTTGTAGGTGCGCGAAAGACGTTGGCAAGTGTCCATCTGATCTCTGACGTAGCGAATTCCACCCGCGGCGTCCACAGCCTGCATGTGCAGCCGTTCTGGATCACCCGCTACCATCACCGGCTTCGTTGGGTCGCTCTGTAAAAATTACATTGTTTATATTTGACAGCAAATTAAAACGCGAGTTCGGAGGCCACATCAACATTAGGAGAAGCTACAATCTTCCAGTGCGCTGAATCGTTCTGAATTGGACAAAGATCTTTTGAGCTACTATATCAGCCAAAGCAATAATAACCCAGAGGGTTTTATGCATTACATGTACTGCTCAAAATGGAAACAATTAATTGGACAGGTCATAACTTTGGACCAAATTTTCCACAATTTATGAAATGATGCAATTAAAAAAACTGTTAGAAGACATTTTTACATCATTGATTAAGATAAGCATAGTTTCGGATACTTGATAGGTGAAAATCTACGTTTTCTGCACTAATAGTTTGTCTGTAGTCCAAAAGTTGTGGTGCAGTGTAGCTACACTTTTTTGCTTACTAACCGGTGTCATTTCCCGAATGTGCTTGAGCAGGTCGCTCATGCGGCCCTCAAACCCAGGCGCGAAGCACTTTGGGTCGATGGCCACGAAGCACTGCCCCAAGTCCGCTGGCCGGGTGAAGTCTCCCCATCTGCGAATGTTCGGTCCGTAGTGGGCCCCTAGAACGTAACGTGAGGAGAACTGTTCCATCCGAAAGCTCCTAAGAACCTGCTAGAATCCCGCAGAAGACTTCGGTCAGCACCCCTAATCCGAATCCCTTGTAGCCAGAGTTCCTCTCGGCTCCTCCCAGAGGCATCAGGCAGCCCGTTTTGTAGGCCACGTCGGCGTCCGTGGTGATTTGGCCCTGGGAATCTTGCGCCCAGCCTTCGGGGATCGGCTGCTGTTTACGTCTTTGGATTTCTATCTGAGAACAAACGGGATAAATGCCTTCAGTTAATCTTTTTATAGAGGCTATCGAATAAGGATTGTCGTACCTAACTAAATGCAGAGTGAATGTGAAGTAAATAACTTCAAATTTATGACAGGAAAAGGAACAAAAAAACATATATCTGAAATGAATATGTTCTATGATAGATGCCAATACTGTTCTTGATTCTCTTTAAGTTATGGTGTGCTTATATGTTCCTTTTGAGTTATAGGATCTGCTCCTAAGTGAACGTATGTTATGAAGTGCTCTTCATAGATAATGTAGCACTTAGTTCGACCAAGCACGCGATACAGTGCTGGGGTAAGCCTCTAAACAATTTGCTAATGAGCACTGTCAGCAAGTACAAGAAGTGCTTTTAAATGAAATAATTTTGCGCCAACTAGTTTATGGAAAATTATGTTATGCCAACACCTTTGGCATCTTCTATCTTTCTATTCAGTAAGAATATGAAAGACAAGTGGAAAGGTGACTGCTTTTCCTGCATTCCTGGACTGTATAGTAATAAGTTCAGTAAGCTTTACAGCTAGAATGTGCTTTAATGTCATTAATGCTCAACTGACTCTGGAAACCTGATATTCCGACCCTCTTTAGAATTCAAAACATTGCAGTCTCCTGTCAAATTCTACTTTAGTGTGGTCATCAAAAAGTGAATACCCGAGTGAAGAGCAACTAACCCGACAAAGAAAAATGGCAAGACAATATAGTTATTCAGTCAATTTGTAGTAACAAATTATTTTTTGTAATGTACAGAACTTTAGTTAGATTTTGTTAATGTAGACAGTTTAATAATACCTTGTGGATCATAGAATAATCCGAGAGTCGTCTTTGAGAATGCTATTAATTTTCAAACTGGCAGCAACCATACCGACGTTTCAATAATGATGTCAGCGATCACGTTGGAACGATATCATTTGGTTCTATTTATGTGGGAACAAAGTAGAACATCGATCAAAACGTAACAAGCCATGTAAGAACAGATAAGAAAATATGGTAAAGGGAGGAACAAATGAGGAAGGGAAAGGAGAAGAATATGAGGAAAAAAGAAGAGAGACTGAGAAAAAAGGACTAGGAAAGGCAGAGGAGAGGAGAAGAAATAAGGAGAAATAGAGGCGGGAAAAAAGAAGAGAAAGAGGAGCTATGGAGAGAAGGGGAAAAGGAAAAAGGAAAGAGGAAGAATAAAGTTGGAAACAGAAAAGGAGCGAGGAAGAATGTAAAAGTATTTAGATACACGGAAAGCAAATTCGCTAAAATAGAATAAAAAGAAGTTCTATGAAAATCAAGTTTGCAGAAATAATGTAGAAGGGTTATCAGAATCGGTGCACTCAGTTGGGAATAGTTTATTTGTTTGAAGTGCTACTTAATTAATAATATGAGGTGATTAAAAGTTCCACAAATAATAAGCAATGGTTCCCTATATCTGGAGCATTGAGGCACTGAGGATGTTCTTCTATTTTAATTGCTTCACCAATAAGTCTGGTGGTGGGTCTGGTGGGGAGAGGAAAAAAATGTTTTTAATTTGAATTCCCCCTTTGGACTACTACTGTCTTCCTAAAATATTACACCCTGAAATAGCCATTTCGTCGTTTTGGTACTGGAGTCTGTAGTATCCAGCAGAAACTTTAGGATTATTTATAATTCACTCTCTCAAATTTTGCTAAGGATACATCTAGAATAAATGTAAAAATTGTAAAAGTTGTGAATCGGAACATTCACTGAATGTTAATGAAAAAACAATTGTTCAAAGTGAAAGATTTTACCTTCCCAACAGCAACAGCTGTAGTGGCCATGTCGAGCACAAAGCTGTCTCCTTTATCCCCAGGCGCTGCCACACTCAGAGGGTTCGTTCCAAGCGCGGCCTTTAACCAAATGTTGATTATTAAACACCTATTAAAATAAACCTTATGAAAACTTACTCCTGTGCTGCGTGTAGGGCTCATGAGCGGCGAAGTGTTGGTAAAGGACATTCCGATCAAGCCCTGCTTCAAAGCGCGCAGCGGGTACATAGCCGCTATGCCGTAGTGGTTGGAGCCTACGAGGGGAAAATGCAACGCAATCTAATGGTGAGGTCGGACTTTACCTTTGGCGGACACCCACCCGACGCCAACGGTCTTCGCCTTCTGTATGGCAATGTCCATGCAGAAGTTGCCGACGACTGCTCCCAGCCCGTTCTGGCCGTCGACCCAGGCCGTGGCCGGACTCTCGTGCAGCACCTTGGGAACGGCGTTTCCGTCGCACGTTCCGTTCTTCACGTCATTGATGTAAATTTCTGAATACAAAAACAATACCGAATAAAAATATAAGACTGGAAAAAATACATTTACTTACACATTACAGGAATTATCAATAGTATTATTTATTGAAAGTTATAACTGCGAATGTGTACTAAACCTCTAAACATATTAAATTTTTTACAAAAATAGAGAAGACGACATATGCTGCCAAACTCAATTTTTTATTCTGCTTAAAGCATTAAAAAAGCTTCTAATTTAAGCTTCGTTTCTCGTGTTTTTAAAAGGCACCAAAATATACCGAGTGCTAATTCAAGATACACAAAAAACCTCCCATAAACGTACGTTCCTGGAAAAGATGTAGAACTCCGCTTGGGAGATCTAATTTATCAGGCGTCCTTGTTGGCCTCAAATCCAGAAAAAGGAAAAAATGTGGCGTTCGGACGTCTATCCAATACATGGTAAAAACTTTAGCTAGTTGCTTTCTATCTATATATATATATATGTGAATTGTAAAATGGCACTACCCCAGGCGAGTAGGATGGACAGTTTGGAATTTCGTTCAGCCCAAAGTACTAGTGGGGGAGGGAGAAGATCTACATGTAAAGAACCAATGTGGTATCAAACAAGACAAAATCAACGAACACAATATGGCGACGAAAAAAGTTGTAGCTATAGAAACTTGGAATATACAAGGTATATAACAGAAAGAAGTTATCACAAAGACCAAAAAATTAAAGTTCAGCATAGTAATCTCCAGCAAAACTAAAAAAAAGCAGGATCAAAGGAAAAATGGCGACTATGACCATATTTAGAGTAGAGTAGTATCCATACTAAAGAAAAACATGGAAGAAATATATCACCACATTCTAACAGTACAAATAACCAATTATTAGAGGTCACATAGAGATGTATGGACAACCAACAACTATTATAACAATATATGCAATAAATGATAATGTTGGAAATTGAAAGGATACTTCCGCTGAGAAAATGACAGGTATGTCAAACCATAAAGAAGTAATCATGATAATATTCCACCTAAATACCAAAGCGAGGGAAAAGGACACTGACGTGGTGAGATGTATTGGTGAAGAGGCAAGATAATGAAAATCGCTTTGTTCATTTTTTGAAATAACACGAATATGTGGTTGCAAATACGTCGTTTCAATATAGGGATATTTGGGCAAAGAACTAAAACACTAAATGTAAAATAACAAAAAATATTTGGAAGACACAAAAATCACAGGGCAACAAAACCAAGAATTTTAAGAATGAAACTATTTAAATACGGTGGGGATAAAATTACAGAATATTTAATAAAACAAGCTCAATCTATAGAAAATTTTGTTCTAACGACAGGGGAATAAAAGAGTGACAAATAGTAAAATAGAAGAAAAACATGTCAATATACGCAAAGAACGAAATGGTTTAAATAACATGTGTTAGGCAGCTAACGGAAAAGATAGAGCAAACAAATAGACACGACCTTTTCTAGAACCTAAAACTTAATTACCAAAAAACACAATATGGGGGTAGGCAAAGGGGCACAAGATATCAGAATAGAAGATAAGGAGATCAAAACCCGTATAACATTCAAATTCAAAATTTGGGCTCATTTCTAAGTTCAGCTTCTTCTTCACAGAGTGCCATCTTTGTACGAAGGTTGGAGATCAATAGGACTATTTGAATTTTATTCAGTTCAGCAAGTATATGTAAATGACATCAACAAAGGAATCATCATGGAAAGGAAAGTAGCAAAAGTATTTTATAATATAAAATAAGAATATCAACCAAGACACCAAAAAGAGAATATTCCACAATGTGGTGCAAAACGTAGCGTTGTATGAAAGATAGAAGTTGCCACTTATGAAGAATATAAGAAATAAAATTAGAACAATAGAATTAGACTTTATAAAAATGTGCCTACAAATTACAAGATGAGGCATATTAAAAACCGAAGAAGTTTAGAGAAGAATGAATGCCATCTACTCAATCGCAAAAATGTTAGAAAATAGAGTCCTTCAATGGTATGGTTACGTGAGAATGGTGCCAAATGACATGGCCAAAAAAATTGACTTAGGTGTCTTCAAAGAGAAAAAGGAAAAGATACCGACTAACTCTTTTTTGCGAAACCTATATAAAATGGCTATGGGAAAAAGACGTTTGCCGAAAGCAGATTGGAAGAATAGACAGACATGGAAACAAAAAACGTTAAACCATACAGGATACGATGAAGAAAAAAATAACCCTACAAAAATGTATAATCGAAAATTGTTTTCTTGGAATAACGGGTGTATCATGTGAAATAAAATTATGACATTTGGTACTCTGAAAAATACTAAATTGACCAGGACTAGTAAATGCTGTCATTTTTTATTGAGAAAGTTTTGTTAATTGTCAATGGTTGCTTAGCCTGTGAACTATTGTTATTAGCTTTTCCATACATTAAATACGCGTGGGTCAATTTTCCAAAATAATATTTTTACTCTGTATCTCTTCTCGTAAGCATTTTTCTACTAATGTTCATTTAAAAAAATTTTAAAATGTATTTTTACAAAAATCACCTTGTACATTCGTGTCCAGCTAGCAGCTGATGATTAAATAGCACGTAGGCTAAGATTCTATGGAAGAGCTTGTTAATAAATTTTGTCATTTACTGTCTATATACAGAGTGTTACTGATTACATCACACTTTACTATTTTGTTTCTCTTTAAACTCCTTGCTCTATGACGTGGAATCCTCGCCTCATTAAAGTAACCTTTTCTGTTTAAAGCCATTCTTTTTCGCTCTCTGGTGTTCTTTCTTTCATTCTCTGGCATTATTCCTATGTCCTCTTCCCCTTGCATTGTTGGCCTTCTCTGTTTTGTTTTACCTTGGACTTTGGTTCTAGCATAATTTTTCCTATTCTTCATAGATTTATTCTTATTATGTATCCTTACCATTTAAGGTGTCTTCTCTCTATAGTTTTCCTCTATATTTAGTTCTATACCCTTGTTTTCTATTTCCATTGACCACCCAAGGATTGTTGCATATTTTCCAGATTTTCTGCTTCTATCACTATCCTACCTACAAAAACTAAACTATAAATATCTCGGAATCAAATTTTCGTTTCCTATACAAGCCTTGGTAGTTTACCTTTGACTGTATTATTTGTTCCGTGTATATGGCAAACAGAGCTGGGCTGAGGTTGTCTGTCACCCTGTTTTATTCCTTTATAACAAAATTTATCTGACTCCACACCATTAATTCCTATTAACCCCCTTCTTGTTTGTACAGACTTTCTATTTTTTCCGTACTTAGTCAGACATTTCTATTTCTGCCAGCACTCTCCATAGTTTTGATTTTGGAATCGTATCAAAAGCCGATTTTAAGTCTAAGAATTCCGGATATAGTGCTGTCCCTTTATCTGAAGTCTTCGTAAGTTTTTGTGTGCGCATAAAAATTACTGAAACTATGCTAAACAGCAAACAGTGAATGTTATGCTTTATGTTTTAGATTTGTGTGTATATGGTGTATAAATATTTCTGTAAATTTTAAGATGAATGTACATTGAAAATGGAGAATTTTTACTTTACGAATTTTAAATTAATCACTTAGCAGTCAAAATGTTAAACATTAGGCTATAATGTTGTAAACAGCAAGCATATCGCTTGGTAGTAGTTGAAAAGCTTTTATTAATGGTACGTTCCCAGAGATTTCCATCGATCGACTCTAATATAAAGCTGTTGAAAAGGATCTTGCCACAAGTACTAGCAAGCTTAAAGTTTCCACATCTAATGGTAAACAAGAGCTTCAGAAAGAATTTAACACTTTAATAATGTAGAAACTGACCATGGATTTGTCAAAATCTGCTCGATTTCCATAAATGCAAATCTTTTTTCGTACACCTTCTGACTTATGACGAAAGTTGGATAGTTTATGGTACTCACCAGCGGGAAAGCTATAGTAGCTATCTCCCGGACAGATGGCATGGGCCGTTTCAAAGTAACTTCATCCAAAGTAACAGTTGGTGTGTTTTTTAACGAACTGGAGCAAAATCTCAAACAGCAATATAATGAATGGAACAGAAGAAAATTAAGAAACTTGGAAACTTGGAACATTCTCCAGGCCTTGTTCCAAGCAATTATTATCTTTTCAGTTCGCTCAAGTGTTATTCGCGTAGGCATCGTTTCACCGGAGAGTCACTAAGAAGCCCAGCCAGGTGAAACAGAAGAAGAAAGGAAAAAATTCTTTAATTGGTAGGAAGATTGTTAAACGACGAGTATTTTAATTGCTTGTAACTGTGTTTTGGGAAACTAAAAATTAAAAATTGGAATAACTTTTTAAACAACCCAAGTATGTAGTAGTAGACGACATGGGTTTAATAGCCTTCAGATTTTTATTTGATTTAACAGTAATTCCTAGAGTCATTTTTGCTATCTATGTTAACTCTGAACTATTAGAATTCCTAATATGTGTGGGATATAAAGTACTTTCTACAGTGTATATATGCATTGTTATATTATTTAATAGCATACTAAATTATTTGTATTACTTTTCATTTACTATTTATATTTCTACGCAGCCTTATAAAAATAAGTACAGTTTTGCATTGTAACTTAGAAATTTTTATCGTACTGACGCATTTCAGGTTACACTTGAGTTGCAGAGATTAAACACTGTTCGTACAGTTATCACTGCGATCTTGAGAGTTTGCATTTATAAATTCACAGGTTAATAAACATCGGAAATAATGCATAGCTTTTACCGCCTAAAGAAATACAGATTTAAAAATTATTTTTCCCTAATAATGAGTCTGTATTTATTGAATTTCAGTTTAACAAGTCTATTATTGTATGAGTGAACATAAAAGATCGTAAAGGGCCCCCTGATTGTTAAAAAGGTGAACGAAGGGAGAAGAAACTTTGAACGTTGTAAGTAAAAATGCGTGACGGGGATTCTTTTAGTAGGGTACTACATCGCATTACTCTCTTTAGCCAGTATCACGTCCCTGTCCAGTTGGGCAATTTTTTCACGATAGAAAACGTGAACTGAATTTTTGAAAAGACTTGAGGCATATTTCGGTGACAGTACCCCAAAGAAAACTCAAGTATACGTGTGGTCTAAACAATTTTTGGGACGAGAAGCAGTTCTTAGTAAAGATCACCAAAGTTGCTTGAGAACCACCATATTCGCCACCTTCTCAAGGATGACCACCAACTAACGATTGATTAAATTGCTTTGAAATCGCAATATCCCATAACGATGCTTAGATAATCATTATTTGATGATTTTAAATTTTAAAGTGTCTGCAAGATGGGGGTTCATCGTCTTCTCGCCGAAGAGGAGAAACCTCTCGAGGTATTCAAACGTATTGATGCACTACCAAGTTGAAGAGTGGGTTTTTTGTACCGGATCGTTATCTACAATAAAATTACATCTGGTACCCAAACAAGTGGGAAAAAAGTTAGAATTTATACCCATTAAAATTAAATCTTAACCTTCAGCTAAAAAGGTTCTCCAAATTTTTTTACAACTGTCCAAACTTAACAAAAAAATTAAGGATTTGTTCTGGCTTCCACTGGATTATCTTCCCTGTGGTCCGGATTTATCAAACCGTCGAAAACCGTCAACTGTTAGTCACAGTCAAGAAGGCGGCAAACCATGCAACTATTTTCCTTAGTCCGCTGGTGCTCGAGCAACGTTGGTCACCTTTATTTTCAATTGGTTCTCATCCTTTCAAAAATTTAATCTTCTGAAAAGTGTTGTATCCATGGCATTTTTAAAATCTGAATAGTTTTATGGCCTCTATTATGAAAAACTTGATAATTATTCGTAGCGGAACAGAAGAGTGTACCTTTTGCTCCAACATCGTAATGATGACTAAAGAAAAAGTAGTACAAGGGGTCCGATGGGGAAAATCTCCTTCAGACCTTCCTACATACAACATTCAATAGCCGCGCCGCGTCTCTCCGTTCACCTCGCTGCGCGTAAACAGGAAATCTGTTTTACATTTCATTTTCTTTCATATTTTTCTTTTACTTTTATTCTATATTTTTATCAAAACCACAACCGAATAATATTAATTTAATTAAATGAAAATTAAATACATGATAAGTCTAAATTGCGAAACCCATTCTTACCAGGATTCCTCTAGCAACAAGTACAATTAGCTCAATTAGAGGCTATAAAGTCACCATATAATTTGCCAATTGTAGTTGTTGACAATGTTTGTTTAATTAGGGTCTTAATAGTTGCGCGCAATTTTTGATGCCCGAAGCCCAGTATTTGTTTTATGTAATAGGGAATGCTGATTTTAACAAACAGGACTTTTGTATATGTATTTGAATTTGCCTTCGACAAAACTAAGTAATAGCAACAATAATTAATAGGAGTTTTAAAAACTTTACTAGTTGATGAGACTAGCAAAAATTAGCAAATAAACAAGACTTCTGGCGCCTAGAAGCTGAAAATCCTCATATATGTATTTTACCAACAAGCAGTGCATTTGTAAAATGTCGTAGCTTGGTGCAAATTTTGGTCCTAGGAAGTCATGCGCAATTTTATGTGTAAAAGACGTTTACATAGAAGTGAGTAAAGAGTATGTATACGGAAATTTTATAATGGATACATGGCAAGTGCCTTTGTTTAAATCATGGTAAAGGTTATATGTAGAACCGACAATGAGTGAACGCTAATATCAAAGATGGTTTGACAAATTTAGATCTGGAAACTTTAGTCCTCAAGGCGAAGCGCGACCTGGGCAACCAAATGAATTTGGTGAAGGAGTGGCTGCGAGTCGTAACTGTAGATCAAGATTATATTCCAATGGTATAGCAAATCAATGCTAAATTTTCAACAGTTAATTTATTTTGTAACCTTAAATGTTAAATAATTACCCAAGAAGTCTATTTGCACCAATTAGACTGATTTGAACTGATAATGAAAAAAAACGACCTCCTTTGGTTAATAGAAAATGTCAGATCACATGTTAAACAAACACTACAAAAATTAGAAAACTTTGGCCGGGAAATCATACAACCCCACCTATATGACCTAAAGCACAATAGATCTTTGCGAAACGCGGATAGGGTAAATTAAAAACAGTTTTTCATAGAGGTATTTACAATATAAGTGAGGAAATGTTATACAAAACGATGAAAATTATTTTATTAAAAAATTGAAAAACAACATGCCAAATATTATTTTGTTACTTAAAATTAAATTGTATAAACAGCTGTCAGTTTCAATAAGCATCTCTAATTAACCCATAGGCTGAGTAAGCTCAGCTTAGGGCGTTGGAATTTGGAGGGCGCAAAATTTTGAGTTGAGTAAATGAAAAAGTGAGCTCAATCAGAAGAACGTTGCATAGGTTATAACTCTTAAACTTTGGAATCGTACCTTCATCTTCCATCTACGTGTAATCAATTTTTAAAAACATTTATATTGTAACAGAAATAATATATCACAAAGAAATTATTCGGGAACTTTCCGCAATGATTGAGCGAATGATGCAGCGCACCTTTTAGTTCGTATTTAAATATTGGCGGAGCCAATAAGCATTCGCGGCAATCGAATAGGAGAAGTCATACAGCTAACAACGGAGGGGCAAAAAAATTAGTCTTTATTATAGTGATCACTGATGCCGTTGCGTAAATAGTATTGTAATTTATAATGAAATGAATTAAATCGTTGTTTAATCTACATTTCATTTATCTTAAAAACTGCACAATGATTGATAAAGACGGTCGAAATTTGTTAAAAAACTGAGCGAGGCAGAATTCAGAAAGCGTTCCAAAGAACATCTTAAACGACTGCATGCTGTGGTTAAGAAAATACATTTTTCTCGCGTAGTGCGCAGTAATCACAATCATTGTAAACGACTTTAACGACTTCAGGCTCAGATAGTAATGCATCAAGCAGTTTTGAGCTCACAAATCTCTAAAAATACTCTCAAAGAGATAAACCCAATTATATTAGTCGATGGCCCGGAATTGTGGTGCATAAATGATAAACTTTGCGATGACTCTTGCTTTAAAATATCCAAAAGAGAGCATGCCACTCAAAAAATATTTTACATGAATCGGTTTTTACATAAAATTTTAAGCGCATCAAGCGAAATTAGTTATTGTGCGTTGTGCAAATTTATGGAGGAACGACGTTCCTAGGAACTAAGAGGTTTACTAATAAAAAAAAACAATAATATAGTAAAAGATCAATCATAAAAGCAACTTTGAATACAGTGTTATGTTGTGTTAGTATTAGTATTAGTGTTAGTAGAAGGTTTCATAAAAAAATGAATTGTGAAATAGCAAAATAGTACAAGAAAGAAGCTTTGTATTGGCGAAATCTTCTCTTAAGGTTAGTTAAAGTTGTAAAGTATTTAGATTTCCACGAACTGTCAATTCAAGGCAATGATGAAGAATTAAGCTCGGTAAGAAATAGTAATCTTCTTGGTTGTGCCGGAACGTAGCAAAATTTAGAAATACATAAATACATACTTATTAAGGACAACTGTCAATAAATTCATTATACAGTTAGCAGACCAAGTTAAGGCAAAGATTGTCTAAGAGATTGTAAATACCAGGTATTATTTCATAATTGTAGACTTAACGCTAAATGTGTCGCACACAAACCAACTAGTCGTGAGCTGTCTACAGGAGTTCCCGTTGTACAGTTTTTGAGGTTTATTCTTAACTGTGGCCATAAAAGTAAAGAGATAGCAAATGCTGTAATGTCCGCCGTACATTTTGTAGGTTTTGATATAAATAACTGCAGACGATAGAGCTATAACAGCCACCAACACGTCTGAGTGCTATAAAGTAAATCCTCTGGTCACATATATGCCTTGCGCGGGCTACTCTTTAGAACTAGTTGGCTCTGCAGTATTTTGTTGATTTTTATTTCTTTAGAACAACAAATCTATAACTCTTTTAGTTCTTCAACCAAAAGATGGGATACCTTGTAGTCTCACTTTACAAAGGATTCCTTATCTTTAAAGACTTTTCCGACAATCCGATATAGTTCCCATGGTGATGCCAGTTAAGCATTACACAAATCACATCAGAAGGTTGTTATGCTCTGACATATGTTACCCACAATAGTGATCAGACTAAGGACGTACAGTATAAAGTAAATATAATATTTGAAAAATTTAGGAATCTTGAAATGACCGATATTAATGGTATCTTTCTGGAATAATGCTCTTGTAAAGTTTCGAGAAGTGAAAGAAGAGAAAGTGCAGGCACAACAAAGATCATTACTCTATTTAATTTAGAAGCTTCTATAAACATTCTTCGAAACAAATATGAGTTTTAAAGTTAGAAAAAGAAGCAAAATTGATGTGTAAAATTGACGCTTACAAAACATATATTACAAAAAAATAGCAAGTTAAAAATTCCTTTTTAGAAATTATGAGTTTTCTGGGAGAAAGCCTCTCATATGCAACAACTGATTCTCTGAACAATATATACAGAAATACATGAAAGTTTTGGATTTCGGGAAATCACTCAAAGGAAAATAACAAAATACGGCATAGAGCAAATTGGCTATTGGACAAGACAAAACATTCCATGTGCAGAGGCAGGCGTGTAAATAGCCGTGCCCTCGTGGTGCGGTATGGGGAACTAAGTACGGCTCACCTGTAATCGGCTTCGGCTTAGGCGGCGATGGTTTCACGGTGGCCACCTTGTTGCGATGTCTTCGTGCCTGGAACACGACCGCACTGGCCGGGGTGCGATGCGAAAGTCTTGCGGGTTGGTTAAGCACGACCGAATTAGCCGCGTTGCAGGTCGGATGTCGCCGGGCTTCGCGCCTGGCTTAGCGGTAGATCATTTGCGGGAAATCTTAGTTCGACAGCACTTTTCGTCTCAAAGGGTGCCGCCGACGGCGTATGCAGACTCGCCGGCTGAGCAAAAGCCCGTTTTGTGTGCGTTTTCAAAACGTGGCGGCAGATATCAAAGCCACCAGCATGCCGCCGCGATACACAGGCGGTTCAAGGGCGAAAAGGCCGCTACATCACCATGGGTGAAATGCCAACGAAGGTACGGATACCAAATCAAATTAGAACCACAAAAACTCCCAGCATTTTCGAAGTTATGAGGCGTAGAGTCTGTTTTTTCTTTAACTTTAAACAATCAACTTTGTAATTTTTTTATAATGTAAACGTTTGAGAAAAGGAGGTTGAAAAATTGTCAGCCTAAGGCACCAAAAACCTCAATCAGGTCCTGCCACAAAGGTAGTATCACATGTCACATAAAGAAACAATCGCTCTAAAAGATGAACAATTTAGAAATCGAGGTGTTTGACTTTTCTCAAATTATGAATGAATTTAAAAGTAATACCAACATCATAATTATTGTAATCTACCTCCAGTAAAGAAAGTTAGCACCTTGTATGTATGTATGTATGTATGTATGTATGTATGTATGTATGTATGTATATATATATATATATATATATATATATATATATATATATATATATTTAATTTGAATTTAAAGTTAGGACACTTTATTTGACAGAATAGGTAAGAATTTGCAAAAACATGCAAGTAATTAAAAAGAAACAAAACAGAAGGTATGTTTGGTTTCAGCGAGACGGTGTTGTCATGCACACTAAGAAATACAATTTATTAATTTTTTATATAAATTATCCTGTATGTATGTATCCTGTATGATGTACATTTCTATTCTAAATAATCAGTATAATCATTTGCTAGAATAAAACCCAGCTATAGAAATTTTCTTACCTAAATACATATCCAAGAAACTTTATCGGATACAAAATGGCTATAAATGGCTTATACCCCAGATACAAAATATTTGCAGGCAATTTTTCAAATTTGAGCATAATTGAATATATTGTATAATGTAATGTAACAAAGATAGATAGCTACTTAATTGATTTATATATTTTTTGTAATGTCGTTAAAATATGTTTAGAGTATAGGTGCGTTAATTTAATGGTGGTAATATTTACAGTTTCAAACTAACTGTCCTTAATGTTGTTTGGGTGTTTTACGTTATGTTGAGCTTAAATTATGCAAATTTGTCAAGTTTTTTTGGTGATAATTTATGTCCCAATTTTTGTTTACCTTTAACGTTTTTTGCTTGGTTACAAAGTAAGATCTAAAGATACACGAGAAAGGTTTTTACGCGGAAAAAAGTGTTGACGAGTACGAGATAAGCAGATAACGTTTGTGGTAATATTTGTTATTACAACTGATTGATGATTAGTAATTAGTTGAACAAAGGTTGAGCAGCCTAAAAAATTTTAAAATCATCTAGTTTGGTCGACAATAATATTTTTTATCCTGATAAATAATTTTCGTTCCACAGAGTTTTGATCGTCAGTATAACCTAACATAATAAATTATTTAACTTTGATATTTGTTTTGTTTTCTAACAATCGAATGGTTAATAATTAATTTAAGAATATTTTTGGAACGGAATTTAAATACAGTTCTGATATCTTTAATGTTAAAATGCTTTTTATCTAAATTACGCTATTGTTAATTGAAATTGCAGCGCCATGAAAAATGCAACTCTACAACTGAGACTTTTCAGGTGGATTTATTTTTTAGTCTAAGACGAATAAATGATTAAATTTACAAAGCATCAGTACATAAATATTTACATTTATTCAATAAAGGCTCACTTCTTTACATCAAGTCAAACAATAAATGATGTCTTGATGGACCGCATTTTACTCATTATTGACACGCTTCCATAATTCAGCCAGAGGATTTTTAATCGGTAAAAAACAAATGAATGGGCCGTGGAAGAGTTTCCACTCTATTTTGTTGAAGAAAGTTTAATGTGTTACGGAGCCACATTTGATCGAAAGATTGCTTGTGGAGTAAAGGAAATACCATGGACTGTAAGCGTATCGAAGCAATGTTGCTTCTAACCTTGACTATATCATAACTAACAGTTTCCCATAACATAATACCTATAATCGGCTTTGTATGTGTTGATGAATGGAATATTTTCGCCCCCTTTAACCGAGTCTACGGCGTATTTATATCCAACTATGGTTTCGGTTTGAACAAATCTGGATTCACCAGAAAAGACAATTCTCTGCCATTCATCTGCCCACAGACAACTTGCCTATTATAACCTTTGTTACGGGTATAGCAAATTTAGTGGTGGTCACAAAAGAGAACAGAAGAGGTAAGCAAATGGTATCGTGTAATAGATCACCATTGTGTTAAAGGGTACTCGTGGAAGTTGTGCTCTGTGCCTATGGGTCAAAGTACTGCCAGGGCGACCAATTCTTCAGCCTATTTCTTGTACAAGAACATAGGCCAGCAATATGGGGACTAGCCCAGTTATGCCAGCAGCTAGTCCGGTGGAGTAAACAACGATCCCTCATCACTATACTTACCACACGCGTACAATTATAGAAACGAACGCGTATGGGATAGTAACTTAATTTTTAGAAGATTTCCTTCTGAATATGTTTGCCGCAGTTTTGAACGAAACAAACTCCGACCACGGCCTAACAACTCGACCAAAAACAACATTATGCATTGTTAACTTATTGATAATTTACTCTTTGTTGACAACGAGGTATTCTTCTACTGTGTAAGCTATAGGTGCCAAATCTCAATTTATTCTATAGCTTAGCTTTTCTAACAATTTAGTGGCATAAAGTTCAACATTTTTCATTGTATTTACAGTTTTAATTACGACTGACTACAGTGCAGACATGTTTTCTATCTAATGCATTCCAATATTTATATTATGTATTATACGTGCAACTTAAGTAATTATAGCAATGGTATCTTTATACTTTTTGATTCCACAGGCCACATATAAGTAAATTTTAAATAACATTTTTACAGAATTCACAATAAGAACAGCTTATTTGCAATGAAATTTGGAAAACGAAACGGTTTCAGATTCGTAGAATTCCTCTGATAACAACGACAAAAATTGCATGCTCGAACGAGATAACGAAAATTAATATTTTGGTAACAAATGTGGAAGTAAAGGTCGATACAGGTGATGTTTAAGCAAATCAAAATAAAAATGAAGAAAAAGAAATAAATACACAATGCACTATTAAAGAACCATCAACGATTGCTCAAGATTATTTCCAAGCTAAAGATGAAATTAAGTGGAATATAATTCCATCTATTATTAGATAACAGAGTTTTCCGCGCAGATTTACGTCATCAACCATGTGTAGTACATTCAAATTTATTTTGGTATAGAAGATGGTTGATGATGACATTGTTCGCCATACTAGCAAAAAGGCAAAAAGAGTATTTCAAGAATACAACTCTAATATATCTCGGGAATCTTACATTATACCTGGAAATAACAATTCCTATATAGACCATATATTTAATTTGCTTAAAAATAATGTAGATCCATTCTGCGAGCAATTACGAAAAGAAAAAAAAATAAAATGATCGGTTAAAATTAATTTAATGATTTTTTTAATATACACCTCTACTCCCAATTGCACTTTCCAAGCGATTACGCATGGATCGAATGACTTTTTCTATGTTGTCTTGAGGGATTGTTTTCCACTCTTCAATTAACGTCGCTCTCAGTTCCATTATGCTTCGTGATACAAGATTTCTGGCCCGGACTCTTCGCTTAAGCTCGTGCTAAATATGCATAATTGGATTCAAATCTGGGCTGCACGGAGACCAGACCATTTCCGGTATAGTGACGTCATTCAGGTAGTGGTCACTCGCGCGGTGTGGAATCACAAATTGTTGTACATTAGCATGAGGTCCTCACTAACAAATCCTGCAAACGGAACATGTTCCTCCAGAATGTCCCTAACGTAGCGATCCGCTGTTAAACCTCATTCGCGTCCTCCACTCGTTGGTGAATGATATCTGACTCCAGTGACCAAGCTTCGAATCGAGATGTTTGCGAGAAAATTCCAGTCGCCTTTGCTTTTGGACTACAACCATCTTGAGAACCGTAGCTGCCTTTTTTGGGGTCAGATTGGCTGCCTTCAGTCTTCTTCTTACTGTCCAAACTATAGCAACCAGACTACCTCTGACCGCCAGTCATATATCGATTTCTGAGTGATATTAACACGAGAAATCCATTGTCTTTCTCCGTTGTTACGCGCCTACGGCCGCCTTCTTGCCGACGGGTGTAGCCACCGGTTTCCCGGTACCGACGCCACACTTAAATTTAATCGATTTGCCACGGTCCTCTGACTGAGGCTCTCTCTCGACAATGCAACTGTCTGGGCTGCTTCAGCGGCTGTGGTGTCCATTTTTTGCGAATCACTCGAACACTCACTTACATTAACTTCGGATAAATGACTGAGATGAATTACAGGATTGCAAGCGTACAGTCGTCGCGCACGTACCTTCTAATTAGCAAGATTCGTAAAACCTCGTACGTGATGCATGTTTTTTTTTGAATTCGTCATCCGATTAACACAATAGCAACAGTTCAATAATAAAGTTATTCCTTGTACGTTGATGTTGTTATTTTCATTTTTCTTAGACTGAAACAGGAGACGAAAATGCGCGTGCAGCTAGTGAGTCGATAGTTTTGCTCTCAAATGTAGATTAGCTAAACAGATAGACAAACAAAACCACTATCCAACTAAAAATTGTTCTTGTTGAAAGAAAAGAATCTGGAAGTTCCAAATTGCAAAATAAAAATTACAAATCTTTAAAGAGCATAAAAGCGTAACAGTTTAAAGTATGGTGGATGATAAAACGGGCGCTTAGCAATTTTACATTGAGTCTTCCAATAATTTCTACGAAATTATGAAACAGACTAATAGTTCAAAAAAAGTTATTTTTATTGGAGATCCCAGATAAAGCACACGCTCGTTAGTAGAAATGACGGAATTGATTGGTATGCTGTTTGAGACACGGAAAATAGTATATAAATGTATGATTTATAAACAGTTTTAAATTTTCAAAAATAATTGAGAGGCTGTTTTTTCTAAACATTATTTTATTGGAAATATTTGTTTCGTCTGTTTTCTAGGTTTACTCTAAATGAGATTAAACTTACCAGAAAGTCTTAAAATCACGATTTGTGATAGTTTCGTGACCATATCTCTTAAGGGGGTTGAGACAGATATCTACAGCAATAAAAGCGCTCATAACACCGCTAACATCAAGTATCTTGGAGCAGGAATGCTTTCGGTGGCATGTAATATGGAGATAGCCAAAAGAATAATAATACCGGATTCTTATCAAGAAATAATATGCCTTTCTTAATTTCTAAACAACCCCAAGAAACCAAAATTTTAAAACTTTAGAAGTAGCAAAACATGCGTCCTTGTTAGATTATGCGCCGTTAGATCCTGCTAGAGTGTATTTGATTATTTCTTTTGTCTCAAATTACTTGGCCATATTTTAAAGCAAATTATCTTATTTGGGGATCAAACAGTACAATAAATAAATTGTTGTATATGGAGGTTCGCTATTTTCCGGAAAAGATCAATATCCTAATAATAAAAGTTATATTGGTCGTAGAGCAATGACGTTTCTGAAAATTTGCATAATAGTATCAAAATGCACAAATTCACAAAAATTCACCATGCCATTTGAATGACAATTCACAAATAGATAAAAATAATCGCTTATTTAAGATCACTTCAAATTGCATGGAGCTCTGAACGAGCACCATATTACTTACTAAAAACACTAGCCAGGCATGTTGATTAAGTATAACTAAGAGAACTGAATCTTATATTCTAAAAAGTTAGATAAAGCTTGGACTTCAAAGTAACAAAAGAAAAAGACATCTGCCCAGGAAAGTGAAAGGGCAATAAGTGAATGGAATAACTGAATTTCTTTGCTTTTGGTGGTCGAAGAAACAAAAAGTCAACCAAAAAGGTCGGAAATTACAATAGAAACATGGTAGAAGTTGATAAATGCACATGAGGCAGAGTAATTGGTAATGCTCAATGTTTGCATGTGTCTTCGATAAGTGTGTTGTGAATAAATGGTTGCTAATAAAAAAGAGCAACCGAAGTGACGATCGATTTTGTTCGTTGTTGAAATTCAGGAGAAAAATGCTATAATCCTTATAGATCTTTAAGGGGAAGAATTCATGCTTTATCGTAGATGTAAAGCTTGATAGGAAGAGCAACTGATCTAAGCACAGTACAATTACAAACTGGTGTAAAAATTGCAGGAAAAACTCAAAATTAGCAAATTCATTACTGTGACCTATTGAAAATCGCAATAAGCTAATAAAAAATTTCAAGAAGAGTCGAGAAAAAGTTCGTGCGGGAAGCCTTTCAATTTCAAAACGAACGACAATGTGGAAAGAGCAAGAACTTTTGTAATGTTAGAACGTCGATTGATGTTGAAAATAATTAATATTGAGTTAAAATCCGAGTCGGGTTGCAAGGCATCAGATTTTAACACAAGATATTAATGCGCAAAGATCAGAAGGTCAGTAGGAGAAATATGTGTTTTAATGTTTTTGTAACACTTTGAGAAAGAGTTAAAAATCTTCAGTTGCGTGATCACAGGTATCACAGGAATGAATCGACGATTTTAAGCGTGACCTCGCAACAAAATACAAAAATCGGAATCGATGCACTACAAAGTTTTCTCCTGCAATGCAAGTACGAATGAGCAAATCAAAAACCAACTCGATGCTAATTTTTTTTAATGTTCAGGGGGACTGCCCGTAAAAAATATGTGCTTCCAGGACAGACTACCAATCGAACAACACGCCCATCTCATACGTCAGTCTCCATTAACAAATTCTTGCCAGAAAAAGCATTCCTGTGATTCCCCAGTCTCTCTAAATCATCTAAGCTTAGCTTCTGTGACTAATTCCCCCAGTTGAAAGAGTGTCTTTTTGGTATTTTGGTTAATATGGAGAAGAACATAGCAGACGAATTAAAAGTCTTCCAGGACTCCTTTAAACAATGCATAAAATAGAATATCAGCGTGTAGCTGCTCAATGGAACAACACGCTCGTTATTTTTCTGCCAAACCTCGTATCTTAAAAATCCGATAAAAAGGTTGTAACTTTTCAGATCTTAATGAGACGTGGTGAATAAATTAACCTTGTAAAGTCACGTATTAAAATTGCAGGGTAAACCAAAAGTCTTGCTATATTTTTTCTTTTATTTCCGCCTTTGGTAATTGAACTTTCTCATTAAACAAAATAAAAGTTTAACTCATGTAATATAAGATAGAGTATTTATTGATCACTTAACAACTTCGTCCACGAATTCATAATGAACGTATTGGTTTGCCGATGAGTTTCGTCAGTTGCTATTTTCAGCCAACCTTGTCATTGTTTGTTCCTTTAAATCACTTAATTATTCCTTTCATTATATTAACTTTCGACAGCGGAACGCTATAGGCGAAAGTTAATGATTTTAACATGGTGTCTGTCTGTGCGTCTGTCTGGAGACACGATAAATTCCGTCATAATCTTTGGATTCACTTCAAACTTGGCATATATATATATACCTTAGGTCAATACCTTCTTCTCTATTGAATTTCAGCCGAATAGGCCAAAGGTCAAGGGGTCAATGGTGAGGTCAAACTTTTTCCATCACATAACATATGTAATGTGATACCTCATTCGAAAGCAGACGTCATAAGGAACATTAGTTTATTTCACCTCTCGCTAATTCGTCACACCGCTGTCGAAAGTTTCATTTATGGTTTTACACCATTCTCGTTATTTCAATAAATGTCGCACAATAAACAAAGGTCGGACGAAGTTCTTTCTTATTCATTTAAGAAATCATTACTAGGGGGTAAAACTGAAACTGCCAAATATCAATTATTTCACAGAAGATAAGAACATTCACCGAAGGGAGAAGGTGAAAAATTCACACTAAGACTTCTGTCCCACTCTATATTTCACTTATAATTAATTTACATTTTTATATGAATAAAATAAAAAAATTTGTGTTACCCAACATTTCTTTTAGAAGTTTTTTTTTGATTAAATAGACGTAGATTTTAAAAAATAAATAAAATTTTATCTTAGACTGTTCCAGACAAAAAAGTAAAAATTATACTAATTAACAAAAATTAATTGTTGAGCAGTTACTAGTTTATCTTTTTTTGTAAGTATTTTGCTTGTCAGTTTAGTAGCATTACAATTAAAAAAATAAAAATTATAGGCTGTACCATCTGCTTACCTATCCCCGATTTAATTTATTTTGTCAGTTTAAAATTAGACCCAAAAATTCCATAAACTTGTAATTGTGGGAATTTAACCCTTAAAATTTTTTTATTGGAAGAAAGAGGAAAGTATCAACTTTTCATCAAATCTGTGAGATAATTAAGCACGTTGGATGTTGAATTAGTTGTCTTGAGTTAAAAAGCGGGAACGTGGCCAGGTTAAATAAAAAACCTAAAGAAGCCCAAAATTGGGATTATCAATTTAAGGTGACATAAAATATATGACTCAGCAAAAGCTGTTCCTGCAAGAGAAACAGATTCAAATATAAAAAACCTTATTTGTTCATATGTGAACTATTTCTTTGAAAATGATTCAGTGTTGTTTGTGAAACTGAAGTTACTGATCAAGGTATTCCCAAGTTGGTGATTGAGTCGTTTTAAAAACACAGACAATTTGGCGAGCCAATAAAAACCACCTAATGGCCCCATCTCGTCCATTCACAATGCCCCGTCTGCTAATGCTGCTTTTGCATTTGCCTACACTTGAATCAAGTTATCGGTTATCATCACCACCACGAAATATAATTTTTTCCCCATGGAGTATCCCAAAAACTTTCTCGAAGAAGTATCGATGGCCGGTCTAGCCAATCTACGGTCAGCACTAGCTTACCAAATATTCTTAAGATTGCCTAGAGTCTTGAATTCGGCAACGTCAGCTTGACAGCGATCATAACCCGATCCTTCTCACCCTAGGGGTACCAGAGGGGGCGGACAACATCTTCAGTTCCTGCGTCTTATGGCCAGTCTTCACCCTCCATCTAAGGAGACCATAAGAGTCGGATGACTATTATTATTTTATTATATATCAGAGACTAGATGCAGCAGTCAAGAGCGGCGTTGCGGAACACCGCAATGTTGAACGGTAAAGAAAAATATACGCCCTTGGCATGGCCGACAACAGCTTGTGAAAGATAATTAAGGTCCTGCGCAACGAACCTATTTCAATCATCCACGAGAAAAACGGTGTCGCTTACACCTTCGCCGACAAAGTCGAGGTGTTCGCTGACAGTCTGGAGCATCAGTGTATCATCGACTACACCGACTCCGACGCTGATTTTAACCATATAGACACTTTTGACCACGCCGTAGGAGACCTGAGAGAACAGGAGCCCCGTAACCACCTGGAGCCCGCGTTCAGCTGACCCGCACAACGCACAACGGCTTCAGCGTTCTTCCCGCTGCCGATACTCTAGCAAATCTGGTCCTTCCTCTCCTGCCGAAGGTTCCAGATCAAAGAGCGACGTCCCTCAAGGCTCAGTGCTGTCCTCAACGATATTCAATCTTTACGTCCAGGATATCCCCACGACGATAACCCAGTATGCAGACCACACAGCGGTGGTATCAAGCTCACGATAACGATTTTGCAGAAGCAGCTGGACTCGCTCCAAAACTGATGCAGCATGTGGAGAATAGGAGTGAACTCTGAGAAGAGTTCCGCCGTCTTATTCTTTGTTGGCGACAGGACCTGACGAAACTTGGAATATCCAACCGGGAGATACCCTGGAGAGAAGATGCACGATACCTGAGAGAGACCTTAGGTGAAAAAACGCAAATGGCCTGCCTCCGTTACCGCAAGCTCTTAGTTTGCTACTTTATTCTGGAAGCCGGGTGCTTTCCGCAACAAATTAGTGATTTATAAAATGATCATCCGCTCGATGAGGTTCTTTGTGAAGACGCACATCAATAAGCTCAATACAGGACCGGGCCCTCAGGTCCATCTTTGGCGCTCCCTGGTATTATATCAGGAACACAATTTTACACAGCGACGCCGACGTGCCAACTATCCAGCAGTACATCTCCCAGTGTGGTCTAGCATTGAAGGTCACGGTAATGGATGTTCGATTGGTTTACGACGCTTGAGGGGATGTGGTTGCAACAAGGCGTTTATTGCTTCAAGTGTGTGATTATCATTATGACGGTGATGGTTACTTTTGGTCATCAATTAACGTCCGTCAAGTCTCGCATATCACTTTTTATTACAATACAGCTTGAAGAAGTCGTTTGGTCTACGGGCTTTAAATAAATTAGTCACTATTAACGAAATTAGTGTTAGTTCGCTTATGCTAATTTTATACTGATTACCATTTATCTTAGGACTTAATGACCAAGACTTTAGGTCACTGTTAACGTTTATTGATAAAAAGATTGTGCCGGTAACCAATCACTTACAAGTCGTTGATGTGTGGCTCTACTGACATTAAGTTAAGAGTTGACGTATGGCTAAATAGCTGAAGATAAAGTAAAAAGTCTAAGTCTTTAACACAAAATACGCATAGGGTAAACATCTTGTCAATGACGGTGAAGAAGATTTAGCTAAACTAAATGTTGATGGCAAGTACGTAATTCATTGAGAAAAGCAGCAACTTTGACTTCTAAAGCAAATTTATGCTGTCTACAAAGGCAAAAATTGTGCCAATTCCCTGATGATTGTTTATCCGAATGGTTACATCGCTGGTTGGTTCGGTAGTGGTAAAATTTTAACTACCTAATTGGCAAACACGTGTTCTGGAACTTGATTAACGTTGTTGTTGTCCCCGCCTGATTATCGTACATTAGAAATTACTGTTCTGGGAAATTTATTACAACACTCACGATGCCACGTGCCAATGCCGAATCAAAAATAGGTTTATGTTTTCGCTTGCACTAATTTGAACACAATGATGACTGATTTACAATATATTTCAACGGGTACAGACTGCTTAGATGCACA
This sequence comes from Sinelater perroti, assembly GCA_036346155.1. NCBI lineage: Eukaryota > Metazoa > Arthropoda > Insecta > Coleoptera > Elateridae > Sinelater > Sinelater perroti. The sequence continues at coordinate 15,243,356 of JARFIY010000254.1, read as the reverse complement.
CACATTCTTCAGCTGACATCAATTGGCCTTTGCCAATTCGCGCGTGGTTTATATCACTACTACGCTCGACTTATTGATATTAATAGTAATTTTAAATTATTATTGCCAGAGAAGGATTCAGGCTCAACTTCGAACGCTCGTATTGATGTTGCTTTGAAGCTTTAACCGCAAACGCAGTCCTGTATCGATTTAGAATCAATTCAAGACAGCAAGCATCTAAAACATAAAGCATACACATCTTTATGAGCCAGACCAGTCGTAAACCATCAATTCGTGCCGATTTTACTCGTGCTCTGTTGCCAACACTGAGCGTGTTGAATCTTTTCTTAACACATGACTTTTTATTTTGTTGTTAGATTTTTGTTGGATAGTCGCTTTCTCCTTAATTCAATTTTAATGCTAACTACTTTATTCAACTTATTACCAGAGAGAAGCTGACAATGAGTGATGAAGATGGCATTCTCGACGCCTTGCCTATTCAATCAGCTCAAGCAGATAAATCTAATAAACATGATTGGGATTGTGCTGTTTCTGAAAAGAATGTCGATTCGAATGACACCTAGAGTGTGTCTAATAACATTAACAAATTAACTTAATTGTAATTGGTTTCTTTATCCGTTTTAGGAAACAGACCAATTTTAACCTCTACCGTCTTGTAGTTAAAACAAGTACAGCTTGATGGCGTTGACGTTTTAATCAAAATTATGTCCTACAATTAAAAAAGTTAACCAGATCCATACTTCATGTGGTGGAAAATGAAGTTATTGTTTTTCCAAAAACTGCTCATAACGGGGTGCGTTCAAGTTCTAGAAGTTCTAGTTCTTTTAAAAGACACGAGATATATTTGTGAATTTGTAATATAGATAGCAGCATCATACAATGTAAATACACAGGTCGAATTACCGCCATTGCAGTGTTGCTTTGTATACTTTAAATGGCGGCGACGTTTAGTGTTCAAGAATAACGTGTAATTACCCGTTTTCTCCTCGTGTGGTGAAATGCCAATCGAAATTCATCGCCAATTGAGTGAGACATGCGATGAGGGCGTTATGAATGTTAAAAATGTGCATTAGTGGGTGGGAAAGTTTAAAGAAGGTTGAGAGTTATGCGACAATAAACCGAATCAGCCTTTGTCACAAACCAGCCGGACCAAAACCATGATTGCGCTAGTGAAGCAAGTTGTCAAGGAAGACCATCGATTAGGTATGCGTGATATTGTTTCTAAACTTGGCGTTTACGTAGGATCCGTAGAGTCCATTTTGCACGATGACCTGAAAATGGTGAAAGTTTCTGCAAGGTGGGTTTCACGAATGCTGACCGACGAATACAAGGCTGCGTAGGGAGCAATGTCTCAGGACGTACTGACACGCCATGCCATCATGAAAGACACTCTCCGTGGTCGCTCATTTTCCAAGCGAGCCGCTATTGCATCAGCGATTTTCTGATGGGCAAAACACACTCTTAAAGAAGTGTTCTCAGCAACCATGGAATCATGGCGACGACGTTGTGAAACATGTGAACTTTCTTGGGTAAATACTTTTACAAAAAAAAATTTAAAGATTTTAAACTTGAACGCACCTCGTACATGTTTAAAACTACAAATTTTGAAAACTTGTTACGCTAATTACGCTAAAGTACATGTCTAATAATCCACATTAAATAACCCGTTTTTGCCGTTAAAACATTTTTGTTGATAAATGCAGGACAAAATGTGACAACAATTATAAAGATAAAGTTCAGTTGCGTCGTAACTAGAAAAAAGTGTATTGGTCTATATAATAATTCTACGTTGCAAACAAATGCCAGAACGGCATAAACAATTTGTTATAGTGGCCGATTAAAAGGTTCTCTTATTATTTTGTGCACCGGATGAAATATATCGCCCACTAAAATTTTGTTAAACGTAAAGTGACTTTCATAACTAGCTGGAATTTTAATTACCATTTTGTATTGAGGCAGAGGCTTCTTTTTTTTAATTTTTTCCCACCCGTAAATCTGACTGTTACCGGGCAATTAAACACTTATCTACAGTTTATCCTAGCGACAAATACCCTCTTTTAATCGCGTACGTTATGTATAAATATATATAGAGAGATAAACTAATTATATCTATATTTGTGCTGTAAAGTGCCTATTCTAATCTAAAATACATAGGCGAGTCAAATTTACACGAGACTTTTGTCCTGCTGCTAATATGCAACACTGGGATGTTGCGAATAAGTTTTCGTTAGCGGAAATTATGATTACTAAATAGACAGTAGCTAGTACTACAGAAAAAACATGTTATAACACAGTCTTTAACTAGAAGAAAATGTTAAAATAACAGATATTTTGTTCAAACGAGAATCTGGGTGTTCAAATGTTTACTACGGAACGAAGTATGGTCGCCAAAGTAATGCACGTATGTCATAATCGCACCAACAACATAAAAACGAACGCTGCTCGAATTTGTAAGCTTCCTTGAAGGCTGTAAATTGACGATGGATCCCCTGCCTCCGTAAACTTAAACACTACGTTTCGTAGCTTGAGATCTAGAAGGAAAGACAGATTTTATATTTATACGGCTGAGATTAAACGATTAAAGTAAGGAGTGGTGAAAAGCTAAAGTAAAGCTGTCTGTGAGGAAATCCTTACAACCATTTTTCAGCGAGTGAAACAATTAACGCTCAAAACTACTGCGATGTGCTGGTAAAGATGAAAGCGGCGAAACCGCTTAAAATGACGCAATGTGTGTGGGAAAGCCCGTTTTCACATTGTCGTCGTAATTCAAGTCAAATTAGGGCATACGCATTAGGCAGAATTGAGTCTTAGCAATTACCTTGCGTTCTGGTTCTCCAAGGATGTCTTAGAAGGGAAGCGTCCGAAGAGATCCGTGCGTGAATGTTTCGAGGACCAGCTTATCAAAAATCAGTATATTTGTTGAATCAAATGCATAGAAAATTAAGAGATAGAGTATGTCGAAGAGTAGACTTATGTGTTCCATTGTTATGTCTTGTTTCAATAAAGTATTATAAAATTTCCATTCAAAGTTAATTTTTTTGTTTTAAAAGCAAAAGCAGTGATTCCCGACCTTTTTGGCCATACTCCATCTAAATGTCTCTAAAATTTTTATTTTCCTTTCGGGTGACATTTAACTTTTTTATTCTAAAAGTGAAGTCCTGTTCACATGAAGGAAGCCTAAAATGCCCGCTTTACTGGGGTGTGCATCTTCTTTCTCTACGTTTTCAGGTAATTCACCTGAGTAATAGCAACCCTACATTTTTCTTATTGTTTATTTATAATATATAAAATTTAACTTACGAAATAATAAAAATTAGAAATCGTTGGAAATACATTGTGCCCGTGTAGGGGATACTTGCCAACTGAGATTAACGATAGCGCTATTGTGCTCAAAACATTGGATATTTTAAATAAGCGGCGCTTTTACCTCAATCCATTGAGGAAGGTTGAAATAAATGACCCGCCAAAGCTTTGTGAAATTGCAAAATTGTAATTGCTACCTAAGCAGTGAAAGCCACGAGATTGTATTCAAACTTGACCTTGAACCAATGGGCTAAATTCTGTTTGCTGAAAAATCACTCTGTTTTTGCGCTTACTTAATAGCAGGAAAGGGGAGTATAACAGGGAAATATAAGGATTATCTATAAATTGGAGATACTACAGGGGGAAGACATTTTTCAGGAAGGTACCTTGTTCCAATACGTGGCAAAGCCAGAACACACATTGTACGTATTATTTTAAAAGATGCGTAGTTCGTTTCTATAATTTAACCACTGAATAATCAAATGCTTTTGTTAAATATTCTAGACCAGTCACTTAAAAATTCTTATCTCGGGAAGTATTTTTCAATTAAATAAGTGTTATTATGACGTGTCTAATAAATTTCCCGATAAGAGTCCCAAAAGGTCTTTTACAGACCGAGTACTCATTGTGCAATAAGAGCGCGTTACCTAATCGGTTCATTCCGTGGCTGTAGTGTCCCCTGTAGTCGGCTTCCACGAGAAGGTCAGCCATGGCTTCCGCATGGGGCGCCGTGGTCCCTACGGCCATCAGGCACTGCGTTATAAATCTCCTGCATTCTTGCAGGGGTATGAGCGGAGTATCTAGAAGAACGTCCAAATTGGTAACGGCGAAAAGCGAGCGTGCAAAGGGCAGTATGCCGCTGGAAACGAGCGGCGAAACGCAGCAGCTCAGAAGGAACTGCAAGGTGCCGAGCCACGCTGAGGTGCGTATAATTTTCTATGGCAGAAAAGTCTTGCATGCGTGAGCATCTGTCAATCGCAACCGTTATGTTTCCCATGCGGTACTTGATTTGACTGACAATTAGTTCGCGAGCGGAACTAAATGTTAGACTTTTGAAGCAGATAAGCGCCAATTTGCTAAATTAAATAAAAATGTGCCTTACCGACATCCAAAAGCTTCGTAGACATGTCGCGCCTCTTAAAACAACTGCCGGTGCTCCTTCCAAAGGCCACGCCGATCAAAGAAGACCTAGTGGCTTCGCAAGCCAGGGCCAAGCGAGATAAAGTGGTTGCCATCGCTTTAAAATTCAGTTGATTGGAGGAGAGCGCACGTGAGAACAACAACCTACCATGTGATTGTGTAAACATCTTATCTAATATGAGGACAATTCACATAATCCGCTGATGCTGATACTACTCAAAAGCAGCTCAAGTCCAACCTAGCTATTTGTTTCTGTGCATTAATAAAATATAGTTGTGCACCGTGCGTTTCAATGTAACCAAGGTTGGCCAGTGGCGGAGGTTACTGCACTTTAACTCGTTCGAGTTGGCGTTGATACCGCAGATGCAGATTAGCGCTCGGTTAGGTCAAAGAGAAAACGAGCGGGCATGTTATTTACTTTAGATTAATGCTCAACCAAACAAGCCTCGTATTTCCTCTACTACTTCTAGCAAGCCTCATTACCTTCTCTCCTAGTCGCTCAAATCAATTTTTCGATCTCCTCTGCGGAAACTGTCGTCAGGATCGAGTTGCGGAGCGGCCCTGAGTAGCGACAAAATTGTTAGTAATAGTGGTCATTGTGTAATTGAGCAATGCACGGGCAGGATGCTACGTCGAGCTGGGTAGACGACAACATCCAGCGCAAGCGCCAAATAAACGATTCGTGCCAATTTGAAGCTAGAAACGTGGAGTGAAACGTTTCAAAATATTTTATATGCTCAAAATAATACCGCGGTGGCTATTTATGAGTAACAAGGCTCGTGTATGATAAGAAATGCTATCTCGGTCGCGGGTTCACGATTAAAGCGCGAACGTATTGATGTGTTGGCAGGCTTTGCTTTTCAAGATCAATGTAGTGTGTCCTACCGTTGCGTATATGCACATTACTTATACATCAAGGTCGCAAACTTTGTGCGCCTAATTAATTATTCGCTTGCCTTAAGATTTTTAATATAGCATTAACTCAAATTGTCATTCAGAGTTAACTCCCATGTAAAAATAAAAAAACATTTATTTCTATGTTACTCAATCATCATATGAGCTCAAACCGATTCATGTAAATAAAACTCTTCGTACATATGTACTTGGAGTGTCCAAAAAGTTCTTACAGTTTTTAATTTTTGTTGTTATAAACACGCGGGGGGAGGGACAGTCTTGACCTAGCGTGGAGGTACACGTGTCAGTACAATTATGCATAACAGTCTCATTTTTAGTGCCTAAAAAGTTAAGAGTGGAGATGAGGTGGGCAATGTAAAAAGATTAAGGCAGGATTGGATTTGACATTAACAAAAATGAAAATAGACTTAATAGGAATCAGCGAAACGAAAAACGGGAAACGGACATATCAAATTAATTGAAAGTTAGAATTTATACTCAAGGATACCACAGGAGCATGGAGCAAAATGTCTAATAATAAATAAATAATTGGAAAAAAAATAATTAAATATGCACTTTGAACTAAACAGCGTGATAGCAATAATACGAATATACGGCCCAACAGAAGAAAGAGAAGGAGAGAAAGTAATGCAATTTTACACAGAACTATAGAATGTAATAAATAGAGTAAGAGAAAAACAAAGTAAAATCGTAATATTAGGAGACTGGAACGCAAGAGTAGATAGAAATGTGAACAGAAGATGATGGAGTTTTGTCAAAAAAATGAACTATTAATAGGCTATATATTCTGAGATCAGCAAATTGAAGAAAAATATACCTTTATACCCGAAAAAAGGAATTCAAGGGGTTTAATTAACTAGATAGTAACAAAACATTATGCACATAGGAACAGAAAAAGAACCAGAATTATCAAGAAAGCATAGGCACTATTAAGGAATAAAAAAAAATTATAAAAAAATATATCCAAGAAAAATGTGAAAAGAAAACTGATGAAAATTGAAAAGATTTGAGGAGCTGAACTAACAGTGGAAGAAGAATAGGCTGCATACAGAAACAAAAAAGTTGGTAAAATCAAATGCAACAACACCAAGTATAAAAGAAGCAGATAGAAAAAAGAAGACACGAGCTTGGTAAAAAATATATCAAAACCAGAAACGAACATGATAAAGCAGATTATAGCAAAATGTAGCTGTCAAGAATACAAAAAGAGAAACATGGAAGATATTGCAGGAAAGTTACATAGCAAGTAATAAAAGTTTTAGGGCCAGAATGAGAGTAAGGAAAGGGGTGAAAGGAAAAAAATTATGGAAATAAAAGACAAAGATATACATAATAAACATTAATAACATTGTAATATTATTCAAAGAATCATATACAGAAAACTAGAGCAGAGAAGAAATAAAAAAGCGATAAAAAACATAAAAACAAACGGAGCAGGAGAAAAGGATAAAATGGAACCAAAAATGATTAAGTACCTAGGAGAACAAGGCATAAATTGGCTCTGGAAAATATGCAAAAAAATGTACCCATATACAAGAAAGGAGAAAAAGTAAAATGCAATAATTACGGAAATATATGCTTGTAATCGATAAGCTTTAAGATCTATACAAAAATAATAGAAAAAATGATTAAGACAATTCGTAGAAGAGGAGAATGAAGAAACACAAGCAGCATTTATGCCGAGAAGACAGACGAGCAATAATATTTTTATAATAAAAAAACCTAATAGAGAGAAGCTTAGAGATTGATGAACTTATTTTGGCGTTTATAGACCTCAAGACGGCATTCGACTTAATAAAAAAAGATGTTGCAAAAGCGCTTAAAAGAAAATAATATTCCGAAAACATTTATACGAATAGTACAAACTATTTACAATAAAGTAAAAGGAAAGCTACAGATAGCAGAAGCTAGATTAAAAGCGTTTGCTTGGAAGAAAGAAATAAAGCAGAGGGATCGCTTATTTACAATAGTAATGAACAAACTAATGAACACTAGGAAGAAATAGAAAATAATCAGATAATAGGATACTAAATACTACAGCCGATGAGAATAGACACATTAAGGTGCGTAAACGACAACTCAAAAAAGAATATTCAAAAACAAATGCACATATGTATTAATGAAAATGGAACAAATAAATACACAGAAAAGTAAAATAACGGAGGAAGAGTTAAATAAAGCAAAAATAAAATGTAAATACACAACATTTGAATAACAAACAACTTATGATTATCTAGAAGGCCTTACAACAAATGATGGGAACATAGACGTAGAAATAATTAACAGGGGTTAAAAATCAACTAAACCCTACTAAATCTAATACTAAAGAAAACGGAATTGATACAAAAAGCAAAACTAAGCATTTATAATGTTATAACCATCTCAATACTGTTATATGCGACTTTACAGAAGAAACACAGAACGATAGATGCAATGAAAGTGAAACACCTAAGCAAAATTGCGGGGAAAACAAAATGGGATAGAATGACTACAATAATGAACAAACTGCAAGGTGCATTCAAGTTATAACACCCCGTTTTTTTCCTCACAAACTAATCACACGAAAACTGTAAAACTTGTGTCACTTTTCGACGCAATCTTCCGACAGTCGTACACATTTTTCACAACGTCGGCGCCATGATTCCGTGGCCGCTGCAAACGCTCCTTTAGGAGTCTTCTTTGACCACTGGAAAATCGCTGATTGAATAGCGGCACGACTAGTGAATTTGTGACCCCGGACAATGTCTTTCATCGTTGGAAACAGCGAAAAGTTGCTAGGAGCCAAGTCAGGTGAGTAGGAAGCATGAGAAAGCATTTCAAAGTTGATGTCACGAAGAAACTTCTGCGTCGCGTTCGCTCGAAGGTCTGGTGCGTTGTCTTGGTGAAAGAGCACACGTGCAGTCTTTTCCTTTCCCGGTCATCTTTTACTTTTTACTGTTCTTCAAAATATATTGGTAGGATGCACCTACCATCGTAATGTTCTTTGGAACGCTATCGCTGTCCCAGAACACGACCTCTATTATTTTTTCAGCACTGGCGCTTACCCGATTTTTTTTGCTGGTGATGAGTCTGTGTGCTTCTATTGAACTGACTGGCGCTTCGTTTCAGAATTGAAAAACGGCATCCATGTCTCATCCACTATCACAATCGATAAAAAGAAAGTCTCGTAATAGCGTCATCACGCGTCAACATTGCTTGGCAATATGCCACGCGCACAGCTTTGTGGTCGTCCGTCAGCATTCGTGGCACCCACCTGGTGGACACTTTTTACATTTTCAGGTCTTCATGCAGGATTATGTGTACAGATCCCACGGAAATACCAACTTTTGAGGCGATATATTCCACGCTCATTCGGCTATCCTCCACTCGCTTGATTATCTCGCCAGACCGGATGGTGTGAGGCTGAGATTATCTTGGTTTGTTCTGCCTTCTTTAAACTGTCGCACCCACAAACTCACGTCAGACACATCCATAATACCATCACCACATATCTCACTCAACTGGCGATGAATTTCAATCGGTGTCATAACACCCAAATGAAGAAAACGAATGATTACACTCTGACCTTGTAATGAAAACTTCGCCATTTTAGGTATCAAAAACAGTCCTTACTTTTGCCGCTGCCGCTAGAGTCCTGTGTGCCGTACAGTGCTGCCATCTCTGTCACGCATTCACAAAGAGTGCGCGCATATTTTGAAACTGCATATTTGTATCTGTTCCCAGTCCTGAGAAAAAAATTTGGAGGTGTTATAACTTGAATGCACCTCGTACAAAGAAGACAATTAAATTGGGTCGGCCACTTGCCTAATATTAACCCAAACAAATTGACCAGTAGGGTTTAGGGAACAAAAAATTTTAAGAAAAGGAGAAGAGGAAGGCTAACAAAAATATGATTACAAAAAATGGTAGATGCGGGAAACAAAAGGACCAAAACGATAGAATAGATAAAGAAAATGACACTCAATAGAAAACTGTGTATGGATAAAAAAGAACACTATCCAAATTTACTGAAGCCTCATATATATGGCCAAAAATATCTGGACACCCAAATTTGCAGATATAGTATGTTAGTCTGTCTTTAGCATCAATCACAGCCTTCACTCGTTTGGGAGGGGTTCCATCTCTCTAAAGGACCACAAAGAAAACCACAACTGGTCTACATGCAAGATAAAAAGTGTAAAAATAACACTGAGAGGAACAGCGAAATACATAAGAGCTTTTAAAGTCACTACCCGTAGATGTTTTGTATTGTTTTACATTTTAATATAAATTTTCTCCTAAATAAAGAAAGTTGATGTATTAACGATCATGCAAGTCATTATAAGTTTCAAACTGTAAAGCATTTTAAACATACTAGGAAAAAAACAGTTCAAATGATGTCTACTTTTATCATAGCATAGCATTGCATTGCGTAACACTTGATGTATGAAACCACACAAATTAAAAACATTTAAAGTCAATGATCTTCGATTGTGACAGATATATAAGGGCGATCAAAAAGTTTCCGTTTGAGAGCGTTGCTGCAGCGCGTATGCAAAGTATATCCGATACGGGTATATAAACACCGGCATCAAGGCAAAGGATTAGTTTGGAATTCGGGTCTTTCCAACGTGCGTGCGTTAAATGAGGAAATTTGAACTATGGCGACATCATTACCAAATGCGTCCAAACAGGACCATCGTGCTATTATTCTTTTCTTGGCTGCCGAAGGACAAACACCGATAGCCATCTGTCGGAGAATGAAGAATGTGTATGGGGCAGCATGTCTGCCGAAAACCACAGTTGTAGAATGGTGCTTAAAGTTCCGTGTTGGTCGCGATTCGACACAAGACGCCGGTCGATCTGGGAGGCCAACCTCATACACTACGGACAACAAGAAGCGGGCGCTTGATGATGCAATTAGGGCGGAACGTCTCATAACCATTCGTGTGTTAGTAAAGGATCTCGACATCAGCTTAGGCAGCGTGCAACACATTATCTGGCAGGAGTTAGGTTACCGTAAGGTCTGCAACCAGTAGATACCCCGGGCGTTGAATGCCGAACAATAACCAAACCGGATGGCTGTTTGCCTGAAGCACCTGATATGTTTCAATATTGAAGGCGAAACGTTCCTTGAGCACAACATTGTTGCAGGCGATGAAAGCTGGTGCTACCACTGGAATCCGGAGTCGAAAGCGTCGACGATGCAGTGGTGTCGTCCATCGTCCCCTCGTCCCAAGAAAATCAACAGTCAGCCATCTGCTGTAAAGGTGATGCTCATCCTGTTCTTTGGTTGATTTCAAGGATCCTAGTGTCTCCATCACTGGGGTACGGTGCTGCAAAACGCTGGAGAAATTACTGCGTGCAATTAAAGCGAAACGTCTGGGAAAACTGCGATAAGGGGTGCTGCTACACGCTCCCATACCGCAAATTTCGTAACGCAGCACGTACGCCAACCCAAGTGGGAGACAGTTGAGCACCTGCCTTCGCATCTATTTTTATATTGTACGCTTTTGAGCAGCACTGATATAATCGTCTGCATATTTTGACATATCTATTTTTCTTCCTTGTATTTTTATTCCTATCTATAGTTTCTCTTTGAATTGATTCAGCACGTCTTATATGCAATTGTACATAATCTTCCAATTTTTTGCTTCTTCCTGTGACTGTCCATTAGGAATTATTGCCATCTGTTCCTTGTAGAAGACACCTATTATTTATAAGTTTTTCTCCCCGACCAGAATATTTATGTTTATAAATGCTTTACAAGTCTAGTTTTTCTTCACTCTTTTTTTTTATTAGTAAACGAAGTGCTTTCTAGTGCCTGAGTTTCTTTTAAATCCGAATTGATCTTTTATAACGGATCCTTTTATATTTTTTCTACTCATCTATAAATTATTCTACTGAGTATTTCTGTTGTATTCCAATTGTTAACTGACTGATGTTTTTGAAGTCTCTTGGTACAGTTTTCTTTCTATACATTGCACAGATTAGCATATTAATGGTTTGATTCTTCAAAATTTTTAATTATATTTGCTAGAATATAGTCCACACTGGGACTTTTCCATTTCTTGGATCCGCAACTGCTCCGCCCCCTTTTAATCTTGTAATGTTTGCATCTTCCTTGTTATCGCTGTTCTCATAGTGCCACTCTTCATTTTTGTCATTATATAATTTCTTAGATTTTTCTTTCCAAGTATCGGTTGTCTGTTGGGTTGCAAAATTAATTGATTCTTTTTTTTATCAATTTTTGTCTCTTTTTAGGTTCTCTGTAAGACGCTTATATTTTTGTAGGCAGTACTAGTTTTCCTTTGGTAATATTGATTTCTGTACCTTGAGCTAGAGACTAAAATGTGTAAAACTTGTCGTTTTGCGACTTATGGTTGTTCCTAAAACTTAAAAATAGCTTTAAACCAGGATTTTGCAGAATAATTGAATACTTAAAATGACGTTGAGGTAAATATGGAATTCCAAGATGCTTACTTTAAAGAGGACCGAGGCTACATACAACGCTTCTTGTATCTTATACTATTTCTATTAAACATATGATTGTTTTGTTATTGCAATTAAAATTGTTTGTATTATTTGGTTTGAAAAACCACACATATGCATACCTGATAGATACTTGATTATTCTACTGATTATATAAATAAACTTTGCTATCTCGTGTTCTATATAACAAACTTATGAGTTCATATACATTGTTTTAAGAATGGTTTTATATATTTTTGTAATGGTTGTGTACATTAGCAGATTAAAACGTACATAATCTTTGACAAATCTAGGGTCAGTTTTCAAATACTTAAACAACTTATGTATCGATTTTTAAGTCATCACGATTTGATTTTCCTGAACCACAATTGTTTACTAAATGATCCGTTTAAGCTACGTCAATTGATATATAACTTTATGTAGTGCAAACGTAATAACAAATTAATAATATCACAATAATAATCGTTGGGCTGCAATGTTATATTAAAGATAAGACATAACATTTTGGAATAACCTACTAAGTGATCCTTAAAACCTAGAATTGTTAAAGAAAATTTGGAGTCATATAGATATATTAGTTTACTTTCTGTAGTACCAAAAGTATTTGAGAAACTGGTATTAAACGAACTTACACTTATACTACTGAGAATAACTTAATTACAGATCATCATTTTTGATTTAGACATCAGGCTACCATTGAACAAATTCATCTAGAAAGGTACTGCTAAATTATAGATGTTTTTAGTTTTCGATAAAGTATTACAAAGTTTTTAAACTGTTTCTTGTCGATAGGCATTTTCTCGTCAAGATTGGAGATTATCAAACAATGCTATTTTCTATGAACTCTGAAGTTTTACGACGAAGTGTATTATATCCTTTGTATACTATTGATCTGCCAACCAACAGTTTCCTGGCAACACGGCCGAATTGTCAGCCTCACCCCAACAATTTCTAAGTCTATCTGGATATATTGCAACTATAGTTTACAATCGGGTGAAAGACGAAGGGAAGATAGAAGAAAGTGGCCCTGATATAACTGTAGAAGAAATAAAATATGCCATAAAAAATACGAAAACCGGAAAAGCACCTGGACCAGCCAATCTCCCAAGTGAAATTCTTAAGCTGCTAGAAGAAGAACATATTAATACGCTACAAGAATTATTCAACAGTATATACACAACTGGCATTATTCCGGAAGAATGGTTGATCTCACATTTGTAGCCATTCCAAAAAGAATAACGCCCGACACTGCAACGAGTATAGGACAATTAGCCTTATGTGTCACACACTAAAAGTATTTCTTAAAATTATCCACCACAGATTATATAGAAAACTAGAGGAGCACATAGGAACACACAATTCGGGTTTAGGAAGGACTGGGAACGAGAGAAGCACTTATGGCATATAATATATTAATCCAGCGGTGTCTTGACATGAACTAAGACGTCTTTGTCTGCTTTATAGATTACAATAAAGCATTTGACAAAGTAAAACATGACATCCTAATGAAATTGCTGAAAAATAAGAATATAGATACAAGAGACCTCAGAATTATTGCCAATCTTTACTACAATCAAAAAGCGACAATACGTATAGAAAACCGAACATCAGAAGAAATCGAGATCAAACGAGGGGTCAGACAAGGGTGCGTCCTATCACCAGTTCTATTTAACTTCTATTCAGAACATGTAATAAACGAAGTATTAGAAAATGAAACGGCGGGCGTGGAGTTAATGGAATTGCAATCAATAACATCAGATATGCGGATGATACCATCATAATCACAGAATCCCTCGAAGACCTGGAAAGAGTAATGAGAAGAATCGCGGTGGTTAGTGACGAAATGGGACTAAGCCTAAACACAAAGAAAACAAAATTCATGATTATCTCTAAAAGAAACTACTATAACGTTAACTTAAATATTCAAGGAGAGCAAATTGAAAGAGTAAAGAAATACAGATATTTAGGCACTATAGTCAACGATAAAAATGATAATACCAGCGAAATAACCTCTAGGATAGAACAAGCAAGAAATGTATTCTTAAATATGAGAAATGTCCTATGCAGCAAAGACCTCTCCCTAACACTTAAATTACGAATAGTGAAATGTTATGTTCACTCCACACTTTTATATGGAATGGAAGCATGGACATTGAACAAACATCTTATGAAAAAATTAGAAGCATTAGAGATGTGGACATATAGGAGAATTCTGAGAATCTCATGGGTCGAAAAAATAAGGAATACGGATGTCTTAAACAGAGTGAATAAACAGGAAACGGAAATATTGGATGAAATTAAACGGCGCAAACTTCAATATTTGGGACACGTGATGCGGGGGGAACATTATTATCTGCTGCAACTTATTATGCAGGGAAAAATCAAGAGCAAACGTAGTGTGGGAAAAAGAAGGATGTCGTGGATGCGCAATCTTAGAGAATGGTATAACTGTAGCTCCAATCAACTCTGTAGAGCAGCAGTTTCAGAAGTGCAAATTGCTAGGATGATTTCCAAACTCCGTAGCGGAGATGGAACATAAAGAAGAAGAAGATAGTTTACAAAGTGAAGGATTAGTCTCAAAGAAATAAAATCAATACAAGCCATCTGTTTTACTAAACAATCATTAGGTCCCATAATCAGAAAGCACCAACTATTTGAAAATTTACCTAGAAGAAACATATCTGGAAAAAATTTAAACAAATGTACTGTTTTCTAGGTCTTAAAAACGTAATTTTCTTTGGAGAATAAGGTACTGCTTTACAAAACCATCATAAAACCGAAATGGGCCTGCAGCTACGGGGCACAATAAATCGACTGGAAAACTAAGAGGAGCACTGGCCCAAGAGATAAGATATGGGATCTACTGAAAGATTTGAATAATTGCGAAAGTTTTCTAACTACTTATTTCTGGGCAAATGTAACTGAATCAAAATATGAAGTTTGTTAATAAACTTTATAATTTCCCAAATGTTATTAAGTGAGAAATGAACTCCGACCCCTTCAGAACCAACCACGATGCGCCATACCGTCGTGAAAGCCTTCGCATCTATTTTGATGTATTTATTTTTATATTGTTCGCTTTTGAGCAGCACTAATATAATCGTCTGCATATTTTGACATATCTATTTTTCTTCCTTGTATTTTTACTCCTATCTATAGTTTCTCTTTGAATCGATTCAGCACGTCTTATATGCAATTGTACATAATCTTCCAATTTTTTGCTTCTTCCTGTGACTGTCCATTAGGGATTATTGCCATCTGTTCCTTGTAGAAGACACTTATTATTTTTAAGTTTTTCTCCCCGACCACAATATTTATGTTTATAAATGCTCTATAAGTCTGTTTTTTTTACTGTTTTTTTATTAGTAAACGAAGTGCTTTCCTAATGCCCGAGTTTCTTTTAAATACGAATTGATCTTTTATAATGGATCCTTTTATATTTTCAACGAACTTAAAAAGTTCATTACTGAATTCTATATGTCTGTCGGTCTGTCGGTCTGTCGGTCTGTCGGTCTTTCGGTCTGTCCGTCTGTCTGTCTGTCTGTTGCTGTCACAAAATTATGGATTTTTTAAAATTTTAAAATGGATTCTTATAGGAAATTTTACGCTGATTTCAAAATCGAAATCAAAAAGTTTCTAACTCGAATAGTTTTCGAGATATTCGACTTCAAATTTCGGGAAAATTTTCGACATTACGATTTTAAATTTTCCCGAAATTCGAAATCAAAATCGAAAGGTTTTTTTAAGTTCGTTCTGGGATTGCTTACAGAGCAATCTCTTCGCCGGCCTCATGTTTTCTACTGATCTATAAATTATTTTACTAAGTATTTCTGTTGTATTCCAATTGTTAACTTACTGATGTTTTCGAAGTCTCTTGGTACAGTTTTCGTTCTATACATTGCACAGATTAGTTTACGTAGCATATTAATGGTTTGATTCTTCAAAATTTTTAATTATTTTTGCTAGAATATAGTCCACACTGGGACTTTTCCATTTCTTGGATCCGCAACTGCTCCACCGCCTTTTAATCTTGTAATGTTTGCATCTTCCTTGTTATCGCTGTTCTCATAGTGCCACTCTTTATTTTTGTCATTATATATTTTCTTACAAATTTCTTTCCAAGTATCGGTTGTCTGTTGGGTTGCAAAATTAATTGATTCTTTTAATTTTTTATCAATTTTTGGCTCTTTTTAGGTTCTCTGTAAGACGCTTATATTTTTGTAGGCAGTACTAGTTTTCCTTTGGCAATATTGATTTCTGTACCTTGAGCTAGAGACTAAAATGTGTAAAACTTGTCGTTTTGCGACTTACGGTTGTTCCTAAAACTTAAAATTTGCTTTAAACCAGGATTTTGCAGAATAATTGAATACTTAAAATGACGTTGAGGTAAATATGGAATTCCAAGATGCTTACTTTAAAGAGGACCGAGGCTACATACAACGTTTCTTGTATCTTGTACTAGTTCTATTAAACATATGATTGTTTTGTTATTGCAATTAAAATTGTTTGTATTATTTGGTTTGAAAAACCACACATATGCATACCTGATAGATACTTGATTATTCTACTGATTATATAAATAAACTTTGCTATCTCGTGTTCTATATAACAAAGTTATGAGTTCATATACATTGTTTTAAGAATGGTTTTATATATTTTTGTAATGGTTGTGTATATTAGCAGATTAAAACGTACATCATCTTTGACAAATCTAGGGTCAGTTTTAAAATACTTAATCAACTTATGTATCGATTTTTAAGTCATCACGATCTGATTTTCCTGAACCACAATTGTTTACTAAATGATCCTTTTAAGCTACGTCAATTGATATATAACTTTATGTAGTGCAAACGTAATAACAAATTAATAATATCACAAAAATAATCGTTGAGCTGCAGTGTTATATTAAAGATAAGACATAACATATTGGAATAATCTACTAAGTGATCCTTAAAACCTAGAATGGTTAAAGAAAATTTGGAGTCATATAGATATATTAGTTTACTTCCTGTAGTACCAAAAGTATTTGAGAAACTGGTATTAAACGAACTCACACTTATACTACTGAGAATAACTTAATTACAGATCATCATTTTTGATCTAGACATCAGGCTATCATTGAACAAATTCATCTAGAAAGGTACTGCTATATTTATAGATGTTTTTAGTTTTCGATAAAGTATGGTACAGCCAACATTTCCATTATTTACTCAGGCTACGAAGATGAACAGGCACACAAAGAACGTGGGGTAGCAATAATGTTAAATAAAGAATCAACAAAAGCACTGTTAGAATGGGAAGGGGTATCAGAAAGGATCATATGGGCAAGATTTAGAGCAAAATTTAGGAACATAATCATAATAAATGTGTATGCCCCAACAAACCAGCAAGAAGATGAAGTGAAAGATATGTTCTATAACCAAATATACACAATTATAACGAAACTAAAAACTAAATATACCCGAGATATTGTAATCATGATAGGTGACATGAACGCAAAAGTAGGAAGAGACTACGAGGGAAAGGAGAATGTAATGGGAAGACATGGAATAGGTGAGGCAAACGATAATGGCACAAGATTAACAGAATTCTGCGCCCTAAACAACTTCACAATAGGAGGAACTTTATTTCAACATAAGAACATCAACAAAACAACTTGGACCTCACCAGATGGAACAACTCACAACCAAATTGACCATATCCTCATGGAAAAGAAATGGAGAAACACATTGCAAGATGTAAAAGCTATGAGAGGAGCAGACTGCGCATCAGATCACGCGCTAGTGCGAGCAAAAATTAAAATCAGTATAAAAGCCAAGTATAAACTCAACCCAAAAAGAAGAAAACTTAACGTAAATAAATTAGACGCCCCAGAAATAAAAGAGAAGTTTAAAGAAGCGATAGAAAGAAAAGCCAGCACTATGATGGACCCATCGATACTATCTATTGAAGAGATATGGAACGCTTATAAAAACACATTAAATGAAACAGCAATAGAAATAATAGGTTATAATGAAAGACACGATAAAACATGGATCTCAAATAAAACAAAAATGAAACTGGAAAGAAGAAAAACAACAAGAACAAAACTCCTAATAGAGAAAAACCAAGACCAGAGGAAAATATGGCAAGAAAACTATACCAAAGAAAACAATGAAGTAAAAAAGAGCGCAAGACAAGACAAGAGAAATTACATAAACAGCATGACTAGAGCAGCGGAAGAGGCGGTCAGGAAGCATGATTCCAAAACACTATAGAAAATAACAAAAAAACCAGTGGGACCAAACAAAATGACGTCAACCAAATTAAAAGGAAAAAA
This sequence comes from Sinelater perroti, assembly GCA_036346155.1. Taxonomy (NCBI): domain Eukaryota; kingdom Metazoa; phylum Arthropoda; class Insecta; order Coleoptera; family Elateridae; genus Sinelater; species Sinelater perroti. The sequence continues at coordinate 15,225,208 of JARFIY010000254.1, read as the reverse complement.
TGGAGAAGTACTCTCCACACAAGAGGAAATTAAAAACAGATGGGTAGAACACTTCACCGAAATATACAAAGCATACGCAAAGACTAATAGAGAAATAGAAGACATAATAGACATACATGGAACACTGGAATTGCCTACAGAAGAAATTTCTAAATCCGAAATAACGAATGCAATACTAACACTGAAAAATAATAAAGCAGCAGGGATAGACGGAGTCCAAGCAGAATTAATAAAAATACATCCAAATTACTCAACCGAACTACTTTATATACTACTAAACAAGATATGGACACAAGAACAAATACCAAAGGAATGGACAGAAGGTATAATAATAAGAATACACAAAAAAGGAAATCGAACAATGTGCGAAAACTGGAGACCGATCACCCTGCTCAGCACAACAAGTAAAATAATGACCAGAATAATTCTAGAAAGATTAAGAAACCCTATAAATATAAAACTGAGAGACAATCAAGCAAGGTTTAGACCAAATAGAACATGTATCGATCACATCAACACCCTAAGAATTATTCTAGAACAAACAGCCGAAGTTGAAGAAGAAATCCTCATAAATTTCATCGATTTTCAAAAGGCCTTCGATACAATAGACAGAGAAGTAATGTGGAAAATATTGGAACAATACGGCATACTAGTCAAATACATTAAAATAATAAAACTATTTTACGACAACTCCACGGCATAGATACAGCATGAAGGACAACTCACCCAAAAGTTGAAATACAAAGAGGAGTGAGACAAGGCTGCATCCTCTCCCTCCTTTTTATAATAGTAATCGATTGGGTAATGAGGAGGACTGAAGACAAAAGAACAGGGATAAACTGGAATGTATTTGGCAAACTGGAGGACTTAGAGTTTGCGGACGACATCTGCCTAATAACAACAAATAAAAAACACATGCAACAAAAACTGATGAAACTAAACAACAATGCTAGGAAAGTAGGATTACAAATAAACTCAAACAAAACTAAACTATTAACCAAAAACAACATGGGGAATACAAGAATACAATTAGAAGGAAGAGAGATAGAGGAAATAGACGAATTCTGCTACCTAGGAAGCATAATAAGCATTAAAGGAGGCACAGAGAGGGATATAGAAAGACGCATAGGACAAGCACAGAAAGCCTTCAATTCACTATTTAAAATTTGGACGTCAAACAATATCAGCAGAAAAACAAAACTCCGACTCTTCCACAGTAATGTAAAAAGTACACTACTATATGGAGCAGAAACCTGGAAAGAAGACAGAAAACACTATAAGAAACTGCAAACATTTATAAATAAATGCCTCAGAATTATTTGCGGAATCTTCTGGCCAGAAGTAATCAGTAATGAGGACCTTTGGGAAATGACAAAAGAGGAAAGAATAGAGATAACCATAAAAAGCGCAAGTGGAGATAGATTGGTCACACCCTTAGAAAACCGGTAGGAAATATAACCAGGCAAGCCTTGGAGTACAATAGGACAGGGAAAAGAAGGAGAGGCAGACCAACTAATACTTGGAAAAAACAATTACAGAAGAACTAAAACAAGTAGACCTAAATTGGAACCAAGCAAAAAGAATAGCAAAAGATAGGAAAAAATGGAAGGAACTAATGGAAAGAATTGTGACAACGGAACGGACCCCAGACAGTGCGTCAGACTGGCTATCTCACCACAAGAAGTCTAAAGCTAAAGCAAATGAAACGCCCCAACAAGGGCGCCCTTTGCTCCTACAAAGGAGCTATATGATATATGATGATGATGATGGTACAATGCATGGTTTTTTTAAAATCAAGAGTAAATTTTCCTCGGACTGTTACGAAGTTTTTAAACTGTTTCTTGTCGATAGACATTTTCTCGTCAAGATTGGAGATTATCAAACAATACTATTTTCTATCAACTCTGAAGTTTTACGAGGAAGTGTATTATATCCTTTGTACACTATTGATCTGCCAACCAACAGTTTCCTGGCAACACGGCCGAATTGGCAACCTCACCCCAACAATTTCTAAGTCTATCTGGATATATTGCAATTATAGTTTACAAAGTGAAGGATTAGTCTCAACGAAATAAAATCAATGCAATCCACCTGTTTTACTAAACAATCATTAGGTCCCATAATAAGAAAGCACCAACTATTTGAAGAATAAAGTATTGCTTTACAAAACCATAATAAAACCGAAATGGGCCTGCAGTTACGGAGCACAATAAATCGGCTGTAAAACTAAGAGGACCCCTGTCTCAAGAGATAAGATATGGGATTTACTGAAAGATTTGAATAATTGCGTGAGTTTCCTGTTAACTACTTATTTCTGGGCAAATTTAACTGAATCAAAATATGAAGTTTGTTAATAAACTTTATAATTTCCCAAATGTTATTAAGTGAGAAATTGTGAATATTTCAAACAACTTATTAAGTTTAAAAACTGCCGGTTTCTTGTCTAAAAAAAATTTGATACTACTGACCGACTTTTGTTAGGTTGCTGCAAGTAAAACGTGGATTTTTATTTGAATGTAAACTATAGTCATGCCGCGCTAGGACGTCTGAATGGCACGTTTTAACAAACTGTTGTGGTTATGTAACCATAAGATTAAAAAAGTCTCTTGTTTAGAATGTGTTTATAATTTTTTATGTGCGAATTCTAAAGAAATTCTAGTTGTGCTGTATGTAAATTTAAACATAACGTAGCACTAAACGAAATAGTCAAAGCTAATGAACCCACGATGCAGCGATGGGTAGAAGAATTTGATGCGCGAGATATGTCGCCGGGAAACGAACCCATGGAAGACCAAAAGTTGCGGTAGATAATAAGGTATCAAAAATTTGGTGGAACAAAGTTCAAGTTGAATGTCCGGCGGACGCGCGGCAGAAATATTTGTCATCGTCTGCGTTGTGACATCTTAATGCGATAAAAAAAATTGTATGAAAATAGATATACTGGACGGCATCTATTTAGTGCCCACAACAAATTGTAACAAACAAGAATACTGAAGTTGCATGAACTCCACTAGGAGATTCTGCAGCATCAATCTTGTTCTACTAATTTACCTCAGGAATTATTATCGTATCAAGTGAAAAGTGACTAGAAATTAAAATTGGCAATAAAGCTCAGATTTGTAATACAAGTTTATTGAAACAAATTCTACATGTATTTTATTGCATAGAAAAAAGAAAGTATATCTTTAAATTTCGACATAGGTGGGGGAAAGTCGTTTAAAGTATCGCTGAGAACCTCCTAAATCCGCGCTTCCAAGTCCTACCATATGCCAAACTTTGTCTCGTATATCTCTTCCTTTGCATAGAACCACAGGCTCAAATCATATGAAGTGAGATGTGGGCTTCTTAGAGGTCATTTACATATAAGGTCCGCATCGTAAGAGCAAAATGGGGTGGTGCACCATTACGAACCATTATTAATTTACAATAGATACTTCATCTAATAAGATAGTTGAGGGTACGAAATGAAAGGTCTAAAGGTTTAAAACGTTATGATTTATGCACTTCTTCACTGTTGTCTAAAAAGTTTAACGCAAAAGGATTACGAGTTTCTAATTTACCGAGATACTTGGCATTGCACTTAGCTACTTCTCTATTCACTGTTGACACTTTCAGGCTGTCTCGTATTTCTTTGTTCGGCACAAAATAGGAAGCGTTGGTTATAACCCGAAGGGCTTTGGACTGGAACCGTTCCAGTATTTCTATATTAGAGTGTGAAACGGTACCTCACAACTGGATACCATAGCTCCAAATAGGTTTCAACACAGTTTTATACGAGAAGTTAGTTATCAAGGGAAAGTTTAAATTTGTTAGCCTATCAGCCAGTTAGGTTCTCCAAGTTAATCCTTTGTCAAGGTGTGGTGCCAGGTATCGTACACTTTCATCTTCTAGGAGAGCGTGACCATTCATACTAATTCTAGGAACGTTGGTTTTACATTTAGCGAATGTGATTTGGAAAGTTTTGTTTCGTTAATTTTGATCCGCCATTTTGTAAACCAGTCGTAGACTTCATTTAAACTTTGTGGAAGGGTTCTTGCAGCTTCGTTAGGGTCTTGATGTGTGGCAAGGAGTGTCGTATCATCAGCGTAGGTTGCCATGAGCGTAGTAGGGTTGAGTTTATAGGAATGTCTGGTGTGTATAAAAGATACAACAGGGGCCCCCGTACGCTGCCTTGAGGAACTCTGGGTTGAATGAGATTTACATCAGATATCATTTCGCCATACTTCACCTTTCATTAAGGTATCATTTGAAAATCATGAAGTATGGATGCGGGATGAGTTTCTTCAGTTTAAATGGTGGATCCTCGTGCCAATTAAAGGCTTGAATTACGTCAAGGAAAATTACAGAGCAATAGTGGTATTGATGCCATCTACTAATCTGTGTACTTGTTCTATAGTGGAGTGCTGACTTCTGATGGACGGGTATGAGCTGCTAGTCTTCAATAATGGGTAGGAGTTTTTTTAGGAAAAGCCTTTCAAACAGTTTAGAGAACAGTTATAAGGGCTGATGAGTCTGTAAGGTCCAGGGTCGTTCGAAGATTTTCCAGGCTTGTAGATAAGGATCACTTGGGCAGTTTTCCATTGGACTAGAAAGTGCCCAGTTCTCAATGTGCTATTAAAAATGAGAGTAAGGAGTTTGATGCCTTTACGCGGCAATTTCTTGGTTGTTTCTTCAGCAATAGCGTCGTATCCCCATGATTTCTTGTGTTAATAAATAGATCACTTTATTTTCACTTACATTTGGTTCTACTTTATTTTTGTCAGTACAAGCCCATGTTCCATCTACGTTTCAAATTAGGGGTATTTGCAGTTGGTGTCTATTGAGACGTCTGGTGACTTTCCAAAGTGAGTACTCAGTCTCCTCCGTAGCTGCCAGTCCCTAAAGATATTCGTTGAGATATTGGTTTTTTTGATTCATTGATCATTTCTTTTAGTTCTCTGGCTGCTGCATTAAATCTGCGTTTGTCGATAGGTGATCTAATTTTATGCCATATCCTTCAAAGACGCTGTTTATTAGCCATCTTTTGTTTTACTCCTGCACTGCAATTACGGGTTGGTAGTTTTTCTTTTAGTTGTGTTGAGTGTTTTGACTGTATTTTAATATCAGTAACCGTTTTTAATGAAATATTAGTTTCTAGTCGATCGTCTAATATGTCTAAAATAGATTTAATTTATTTTGTGTTCAGAAGAATTCCCCCTTAGTCATAAAAAAAGTCGAGTAGGTCAAGGATCTTTGCTGTGTCCGTAGGCCAATAGGTAGTTTGAGTGATCTAGACGGTGCCGTTGTACAACGAAAAAGAGCATTTTTTTCTCTTGGGTTAATTAACCTGGATTCCCGGTGGGGGGTGTTAGGCATTGAAGTCTTCCTCAGCAAGAAACCGATTTCCTATAGATTGTAGATATTCATCAAGACTATATTTGTTATTGTTGGTGACAATAAGCCTTGGAACAACAACTAGTAGACCTGTCTAGTCTCCTATAGTAATATTAACAGCTTGTATAAGTTCAGAGCAATACTAGGAAGTTTTGTGGTGCCTTATATGGTGTTTTCTTATAATTTCAGTTCCTTTTCTTGCTATGTCAGTTTGATAATTGGTGTTATATATGCCATAGTTTAGTAAGATGCATTTCGGAGAATAGAATGTCTGTCTATCTTGTTGTGCAGTATAAATACTTCAACTTCTTGGTGATGATTTACCATGCATTTTACTGGGCTATCTTGAGCAGTTGCATCATTATGACTGTTTGGGGTTTACTTCTCCCATGAGCTATTTGCAATAAATAAACATGCAGCGGATACTAAGTTCTATAATAATAAAAACAGATAAACTCACTACGTTTATTTTGGTATATATCATAAATGCTGATTGTGTCCAACTGATTATGCGACAAACATATGTACGATAATCCATTTTACATCACATGCGTGTTAGCATATCATAGTCAACCACAGTCACGGCAGCAGTGATACTATTGTGAAGATTCTGGGCATGATGGCATAAACACGGGGTTTTTCACAAACCCCCCAAAGAAAAAGTCTCAAGGGGTTATCTCAGGTGATAGGTCGGTCATCGCAATAACATGCCGTATTGCTGTCCTTCGCGATTTAACGGAGGTGGCCCGAAGTTGTTATCGTTTTTAATCAACCAATTTTGCAACACGTCTAAGTAAACCATCTCAGTGACGGTAATATTTTCTAAGAAAAATATCCCCTCTAAGAACTAGGACAATCCCGCACATGTTCTGTGACTATGCGAGGATTTTTAGTTCCCCAAATTTGCACGATGTGTTTATTTACCTTTTCAGATAGATCGAAAGTTCATCATTAAAATTTCAAAACCTTCTTGCATTTTAATACATACATTCAAACGCAGACCTTAGTTGTTTTCTCTGAGATAGTAATGCAGCTGAGCCATGTTACAATTTAGTCTATTACAAAGAATACTGTTGATTGAAAAACTTTAAGCTCTAAACTTGTACATGTAACGGGCTTGTGGGAAGGGGATAGATAATTCTCTTTAACATGATTTACAGTTTTTTGTTTGATCTTGGACATCTAAATAGAAGAGCTGTGCAGAGATAGTTTTTATTCCGAATTTCGCATACCACTTCTTGATACTGCAAAAATAGGTGTAGCCTTCTGAATTTGCTCACAATCGCCATTGCACATTCACAACGGACAAGGTTTTTGCGTATTCCAGAGCACAAATAGACTGCTTACATCTACTAAATAATATATTTGTTATTGCTGCTTTCTAACGGCAAATTAGGGCAGTTCTGCGCCCGGGATTTCTTTAAACAATACTTGGAGAGCTTTTTTCTTTATTGGACTAAAAATTATCATGACCCGTTGCAGATATTTTAAATGTTTATGTTAAATGGTTATGAATAACTCTGTACTATGATCTAACATCCAAAACAATCTCGACCTAATGAATACTGTTTAAGAATATCAGAACTAACCGAGTTATTAAAAAGTACTATTTAATTGAGTTATCCTAAAGAAACCGGTCCTAAAATAACAAGTCTGAAGAAAACTTTAGCAGAAAGATTAACACAAATATTACTTTATCCAGGTTTTCCATTGTTTTTAAATATAACTTTTAGCTCATTTGAGAATGCTGCATACCATTGAGTGTTCATAAATAATATTTTTTTACAAGGTGTTCCCAAAGAAAGCTTTTTTAAGGTGGTTATAAGAAAACAAAGGAGTCTTTTATTAAAAAAACTTGAATTATTATTAAAATATAGATAAAAATAATGCCATTTAAATGTATTTCAGCATATTCACGACACTCTTTTAAACGGGTAGAAAAATGTCTGAGCATTGCGCGGCACGTAGTCTCCGTAATGGCTGCCATTTCTTGAGGGATATTTTCTTCCAATTGAACCAGAGAAGCCGGATTGCTGTTGTATACTTTCGATTTAAGATATCTTCACAAGAAGAAAATCAGGGCTTCTCTGGAAATCAATTTCTGAGGTGAACTTTCACGAACTCGTGGCAGAGACATGTTAAAAGTGTGCGATGTTGCTCCATCCCGCTGGAACCATGTACTTTTATAATAGCCAGCAAAACTTTTGCAGTTTAGGTACCAAAAAATTGTTAAGAATCTCCACATAACGCTCTGAAGTCGCTTAACGCGCAGCCGCTTTCATATTCAAAAAAGTATGCTAATTGTTTTTTATACTGGTATATAAAATTTGCTCCTACTCCGACCCTGACTCCTTTATTTCCAATGTTGTCGCTTACCTGTTGTACCCGTTTATTGCTTGTAATAAATGTTACTAACCGCATGAAGGTTATGTATATTTTACGCGTATTCTGTTTATTGGTTTTAGTGATTGTGTTTAGAGATTGATAAACTCACCTTATGCGTATGGCACTTATTTACTCCGTGTGTATGCCCTGATATTATATATAGTCGATTTTCTTTAAAAACTTCAATTTAATCGCCACGTTAACTACTAACTTTCTTTGTACTGTTACGCCAGAACCGGACTTGTTCGCAAACAAACATTTCTCCACGAACACAAAAATTTTGAATAACACCTATCTTTATTATTTAAAAAAACAGTGAAACCATCACTTCTTTGTCAAGTAATTTAGTTGAAGTTGGTTTTTGCAATAATCTAAAAAACAACATTTCCACTAATATTTATTCAATTGGAAATTATAAATTGTTCTTCATTATTATTAAATTTACAATATTCATTTTGGTTATATTACATTTAAAAAACTTTGCTGTTTATTATTAATACTACTGTTTCTATTTTGGTGACATATAATTACTGTTAAATTTTGCTAACCTTGCTTGTAAGCAATGTTGGATGGTCGCGCACCACAAATTAAAGTGGAATATGGAAATAATCACTGTTCTCTGATTTTATTCGCAATCCTTTAAAAAAACCTATTGTGTTATTTCACTTAATATCTTATTTTAGACAAGTTATAGTTGTCTTCTACATCTTTCTCCTTTTTGTTCTTTTTTGAGTGATTTTTCTAGACTTTTCCACGCCTTTATTCTGAATACTTTTCTAACCCGTTCCTTGTCTGTCTTTCGTGGTCTACTACTGGGCATTTTTATAACTTTCTTCTGGTTGATCTTCGGTGACATTCTACAATTTTGTCAGAAAATCTCAACTGCAACTGTTCTACGTTTTATTGGTAGATATAAAACTTTCTATTTAATGATTTCAGAAAATCACTGGATTTTCATTGGAAATGATGCGCCATGATTGGGCACAGTGAGAGAACATATGAGAGCCTTAACTTGTCAGTTTGATTCCGCGCTTGTGCTTCGGAGCGGATGGTCGAGTGCCACGCTCCGATAATAAGTGCCACAAAACTCTCTACCTGCTGCTAAGGTCAGGCCTACAATTTCTATTATAATTAGAATTACGAATCATTTTATACATATTCCAAATTACAAATCCTAATTTGTTCGCGCTTGACTTTAGAAGAGTAAAGAACGTCAGCGATAAGTGTCGGCTGTAGTCGAGTGTTAACCGTTATCATTGACCGTAAGGTCACTGATACCACAGGTATCATTCACTATTTGTTATTTTATAAACAAATTAATTTAAATTGAACGCAAATAATCTCGCAAATATATAAATTATGAAATATGTCCTATTCACAACCTAACTATAATTCATATCCAAACCAAACCAATCTATAACAGCAATTTCAATATCAAACCTATAATGCATCACAACAACAAACTTTTCCTATACAATTCCAACCTCCCATGTACCAACCAAATCCTTACCATGGACCGATGACAAATATGTACCGATAAATCAGCATCAACCCTCTACGAGCCTCTTAGCTAGTAATGTGACAGGCAACACTATCAATTACAATAAAAGACCCAGGAGCCCTGAAGACATTACAAATAATCAAAGGCAAGAGAAAAAAATACCAATATTGGTTAGACAACCCAGTTGAAACTTCTAATAGATATGACCCACTAAATATTGAAATAGACGAGAACCAAACAAACACTACACAGACAACAATCGTTCAGAAGGACCCCAAACCTCCACCTATCTACGTATCCGATGTCAAAAACATTAATCCGCTAACGACACTACTGAATGAAATAGCCAAAAACAATTACACATTAAAAGCACTTGGCAACGAACAAGTCAAAATCCAAAGCAGCACAAGTAAAATCTATACAACTATTATTAAACACCTTTTAGATAAAAGCACAAAATTTCATACTTACAAACCAAAGCAAGAACGAACATCCAGAGTAGTAATCAAAAATATTCATCACTCAACAGACATCGCAGAAATAAAACAGAACCTAGAAAATCTTGGTTACGAAATAGTTAATATTTGGAATATTAAACATAAAACATCATGAATTGGCTAAATATGAAACAGAACAACTCCAGGCTACTACCATCCAAGTAGAAGACAAAACAGCAATTCAAAAAATTTCTGCCGTCTATAGACTCCTCAAACATTCAACAAAAAAAGACACTTACTTACATTTCTTCCAAAGTCTTGGAAACAGATTCTTCGCAGACGTCGACTCGTATTACAAGAACTGACGGACGCGAGCTACTGGCAGCTATAAATGCAAACAATCTACAATACCTATCAACTGGCGAGCTAACCTATTGGCCAACAGATCGCTGAAAGATTCCAGACTTAATTGACTTCTGTATAACTACAGGGCTAAATACAAGACAATTTACAATCAAATCTTGCATTGAACTTGCAGCTGATCACTCCTCCATTATAATTACACTCCACTCAGAACTAACACAAATACAAACACGATCACTCCTTCACAACACTAAAACGGACTGGGACCTATTCCAAACAATAATAACTGAACAATTGAACCTGGGAGTTCCGTTTAAAACCAAATATGATATTGAAGAAGCTGTACTACAATTAACTAGTATAATCCAACAATCAGCATGGAAAGCCACCCCTGTGATGAAAACTACTTATACCATCAGCTGCCCAACACTATTAAAAGACAAGATAATGGAAAAAAGACGTCTCAGAAAACGCTGGCAAATTACCCGTCTAGAAGCAGACAAACAAGCACTAAACCTGGCAACAAAGAAACTAAAGAAACTTCAACAACAACTTAAAAACGAAGGCATACAACACTACCTTGCAAACCTTACAGCCACTGAAACCACCGACTATTCTCTGTGGAAAGCAGTTAGAAAACTCAAAAGCCCAATAGCTCACATACCACCTATCACCAAATCAAACGGCCAATTAGCTCATACTAGTAAGGATAAAGCTGAAACGTTTGCTGACCACCTAGTCAACGCATTCCAACCATACCCTAGCTAGTGTCCGGAGGAAGATACTAAAATAAACAACTTTCTGGAATCTCCATTCTAAATGAGCCTACCGATTAAACCATTCAAGCGCTGGGAAGTACAAGAAGTAATTAGAAAAGAAATCAACATCAAGAAAGCACCAGGCTTTGACCTTATCACTGGAAAAATTCTCCAGCAGCTACCTGAAACCGCACTGCGAGCAATCACTCAACTATACAATGCTATCCTCTCCAACAGATACTATCCAAGCGCTTGAAAAGTAGCACAGGTCATAATGATTCAGAAACCTGGAAAGCCACCCACTGATCCTGCTTCCTATCGTCCCCTCAGCCTCCTACCTATCCTATCAAAAGTCTTTGAAAAATTGTTCATAAAACGCCTTCAACCAATCCTAGATGATTTAGAATTGATACCCAAGCACCAGTTCGGTTTTCGACACTCACATGCAACTATCGAACAAATACATCGACTTGTAGATCAAATTCATACCGACCTAGATAAATATCGATATTGCTCCGCTGCGTTTCTAGATATTTCACAAGCGTTCGATAAAGTATGGCACTTGAGCCTCTTCTATAAATTAAAAAAATATCTACCATACCAATACTATGAAATACTAAAGTCTTACTTAACGGATCGACAGTACTTCGTTAATTACCAAGATGAACACACAAACCTCCACCCAATACTATTGGGAGTCCCCCAAGGCAGCGTGCTAGGACCTATCCTCTACTTACCCTTCACAGCTGACTTACCAACTACAAGCCTAACTACAACCACCACTTTTGCTGACGATACGGCAATTCTAGCTTCGCACCTAAATCCGAATACTGCAACTTCCAACCTGCAAACCGCTCTGAATAAATTGCAGCAGTGGCTCAAGGTATGGAGAAACGAAACCAAATCCCAACATGTAACGTTCACCATGAACCGTGATAACTGTCCACCGATCTCACTTAACGGACAACAAATAAAATACGCAGACTCCGCAAAATATTTAGGACTCCATCTAGACCGACGCTTGACCTGGAAAACCCACATATTTAATAAACGCAAACAGCTAGGGATACAATACAGGAAACTTTACTGGATGATTGGAAGAAACTCTGTACTCTCGCTAGAAAATGAGCTATTGCTCTATAAGGTGATTGTGAAACCAATGTGGACCTACGGTCTCTCACTTTGGGGAACTGCTAGCAACGCCAACTTGGCCATCATCGAGAGGTTCCAGAATAAAGTGCTTCGGGCTGTAGTTAATGCGCCGTGGTATGTGTCGAACAAAGTGATTTTAAGTGACTTAAGTGTTCCAACCATTAAAGAAGAAATAGGGAAAATTGCCCAAAAATACAAAGACCGATTAACAGCCCACCCTAACGACCTTGTACATTCTCTAATGAACGAACCAGATCGCCCAAAACGCCTAAAGCGTTTTAAATCAAACGAACTACCAACGCGTTTCAATGCGGTTCTTGAACATTAAGCTATTCCAGTGCCATTCCATTAGTTTATAAATTAGTTAATTACTTAAAGTACCTTCAATTCAAATCATTCGCTAGCAGTATAGAATAGTGCATTAATTATAGGGGGGCTTACTGGAGCCTGACCCTGCATGTCCATTAGCATGTTTTTGCTCATTGCTTATAACATATACACACCAACTACTTATTGTCCATAGTATAATTAGGACAGATTGTAAATAAAGAGGTTAAAATAATTAAAAAAAAACTTGCCACTTTGCAGACTGTGCTCCCACGCAGGACGTTAGAGCCTTACCATTATTATTACTATGTAAATTTCAAGATGTAATAAGAGAGAATAACTGCTTATGAACGCTTATGGATCGCGGTTATTAAAACTACTGTTATGTGCGTACCCAAAAAATTAATCACTTTGGAGATTGCCTTTCTATCTAAAAATTAAAATTCAGTCGTCTCAAAAAAATAACAATGAATTATAAATATAAAATATGTTTGTGTTATTACGGCATTAATTGAAGACAAAGAGTAAGATTATAATGAAAAATTACACAAGCTTGCAAAATTTGGGTTGTGTCATGTTTTTTAACTTTTGATAATTAATTCCTATGTATTTTTTTAGCGCTGAATGCGATAATGACCTTTATTTTTTCCATCACGTCAGGATTTTTCGCAAATAGCGATTTTCAAAATTTGTAAAAAGTCGAAAATTGCTAAAATATGAGACTTCAAAATAGACTTAAAACGTTTCTTTCTTATAATTTATTCATTTTTTGGTTTATAATATGTATTTTTATAGCTAAATAGTTAAGGAGACAAAAGAGGAGAGCAGGGGGAGTAAATTTCCACAAAAATAGCCTAAATTTCTATTTTAGTGCATTTCTAAATTAACATATCGTTATTTATTTAATTAATTTTTACGAGTTACGTCATGTCGTTGGAAACCACTCCCCCTCTTCAGCTACCCTTAATGAAGAATTATGTAAAATACTTACGCTCTGCTTTGCGTTTTCCTTTGATGTTTTCTACGGGGTTCATCTCGGTGTAACATCCAGTAATAGTCAGTCATCAGCATAAAATAGTCTAAATTTTTGAATTTCTACAGCATGTTCTCAACGATTGATTTAAACTTCGGATCCTCTTATTGCCCACAAACTTGGTTACTACGTCTTGAAAGGCTCCCAGGATTTTTCCTGCAACTTCCATTTGTTTCTCAAAATTATCATCTTTGGGTAATTTTCTAATGTCAAGATTAGTGAAAATATCCTTTTTTAGTTTGGCAGTTGATAAGGCTGGAAATTTTTCACAAATTGCTTTATCAAGACTAATTGGATATGCAGAGGTGGAAGGAAAACTTAATTCGTATTTATAAGAGCTTTTCGGAGCACATTTCTGGTTTCACGTTCTAATGAAGCTCTTTTTGGCCAATCTTTCTTTATTCAATGATTTTCTCGGTCTCTGCTATTCCATTCGCACAAAAAACAAGGAAACTTTGTGTACCCTCTTTGATGACCTAAGAGCATGGATATTATTTTGAAATTACCGCACGTAATCCACTTATGATTATCGTATTTAGTTTTTATCGAGAACCAATTCCACATTTTCTTTCGTAACACTCTTTGAAATGGTCAGAATATCCGATGCTTACGTATTTCCATTGTGAAGGCTAATTTTAAGGCTTATTTTGGACGAATTTCTAATAGGCACTTTCATACGGAATGTAAAATTGAATCAAAAGTCCACGTATATACAAAAATATAGAAGAAAATCCTTTTCTTTGTACTTGAACCAAGAAAATAAGGTGTTATTAGGTTAGTAGTAGGTTCTTGTCTTTAAGCCTCAACCAAGCAATTCTAAATTTCTTTGATTAGATAAAAATTTCGAACTAAATCGTTTAGTTCAGATTGTAAAAGAAGCTCTAGTGCACAGCTTTTTAGGTTTGCACTCCTCAATGTTATCTTCATTTGTATAACCGTCTATTTCAGGTAAATATTCTGGTGGAATTGGCAATGGTACGTTTGGACCATGAGGAACTGGGCGTAAAGCGGATGGATAGACGATTTTTTTTAATTCTTTAAATTGAAACCGTAAACACCAGTCGAACAAAAGTAACAGTCATTACTGTGATTTCGTGGCTCTCGCCATACCATTCAAACTCCAAATCTAAACTTGTTCAACACGTGTCTTGATCTTCTATTTTCACTCCGAACTACGCGAGGTATACATGTCGAACCAAACTTTTCATATTTCTTTTTGCCTTTCCACTATTAACTAACTACAAATGTAACAAAAAGAATCTGCAAACTTCTTACAGCTCTTGAAGCCATTTGGAAAACGGAATGGTTGCTTAATAGCCTGAAAATAAATTTTCTACCTACAAGAACGTGTTTGATCACGGGGAAAGGAAGAAAAGGGATGAAACAGCACTAAGAGTTGCACGGTGCCTGAGTGGCATGAATAGCTGCCAATAAACATGTTACATATTGTTAAGTCTTGTCACAACCTGTCAATCTTAGTTACTCATACTTTTGGCCAAGTTGTCGACTCCACGCATTCTTTGAGGAACGGAGTCAACTCTACCACCGTCTTGTCATCTTCAACCTAAGCAATTTTGTAAATTCCCCTAAGAGTCATTTAGAGGAAGGGGGAAAATGAGGAGGGTTTTAAGGGCCCTATGTTCCTCTTAATAATTAAAAGAAATAATGAAAATAAATAAATAAAAAATGCAATTTTTTTAGACGAGGAAAGTTTTCATGTGCTACTCTCGACTTTGCTTTTTGTTTTGCGGTCGTACTCAAAAATCCATGATTTATCACCAGTGATAACGCAGCTAAAGATTTTTGTTTTTTCTTCCCTCAAAACGGTATAAAAGGTCGTGGCACATATCCCTCAGATTAGCTTTCTACTCAGTCGTAAAGCTTTATAAAACGATCTTAGGGCACGCTTTTCTTAAGCCCAAAATCCTGTCTTGAAATTTTACGTCGGTTGACGTCTTGACATTACAAAAATTATCAATAACTTTTTCCACGTTGCCGTTTGTAAAAAATAACTTATTTTATTTTATAATTGACAAAAAAATAAAAGGAGACTGATTTTTCTTTAACCATGAATTTTATTTTTTTGCCGATCACGATTATCTCTTCTAAAAGTCTTTTTGGGCAGTTACATGCTGATGTGGGTTTTTCATTGTTCATAGCAGTTCCAGGTAGCTTCTACTAGAATGTCTTCAAACTTGTTAATTATGCTTCTCTCGATATTGAAGTACTAAAATAGCGATTTCTTAAATGATTTTTTAGACAATGAAATAAAAAACCAAAAAGACCAAGATAGAAGAGCTGGGAAACCACACGAATGCTTTCTCTGCTAAAAATTTGTCGTATCACATTTTTCCCATATTCAAATCTTGTGATAACCAGTAACTGATTTAAATTTAACTTACAACATTAATCAACGGCCTGGCACTACAAAAGTTCTCTCTTTCCGCATTGTTAGCTCTCTTCAAAGATCTTATACTGTCTGATCACTTGTTCTCTGGATAAAAAATGTTTTTGTAACACACCTCAGAAACGCAACTTTACTTCAGATACTCTCAACAATTGCCTAGCAATTCTTACAAGTTCAAACTTCTACTGAGTTTGGGGTAGCGGCTATTGCAACTGCTTTGTGAAGGGGGAACGCTTGGTTCTCGCACGTTGTTACCAGTTTTTTTTGGTTATTTTTATCTAGTATTCTCATAAATACTGTTACAAACTAATAATAGGGCGAAATTGTAAGGATTACATCTTTCACACAAATCTTAAGACGTTTGGGCCAATTATCTATGGGGGTTCACACAACATCCACCAGAAAGTTGTTGACTGCAGACATTAGAGTGTAAATCAAAAAATTAGTTCTAGAATATATTCTTGAGTAAATGATGCTTTTTAAAAATAACCATAATTTCTAATTCAAAAGCTTCAGGTTTGTACCATCAAAAGGTTAATTAAAATAAGACGCGATGTTGCTGAGCCAAATCTAAATTAATTTTGGTTTGTGGGTTGCAACAGAGTTTCGATGAAAGTTCCAAGAGTCACCTTCTAAATCATTTTGTGCAACAACTCACGTTTGCACTCCTTTTTACAAAAATAAATATAGGTTATTCCATTATAACAGGCTCTCCGACGAACTATTACAAATGGATAGTGGCTCTTTGAACCTTTAATATTAAGTGAGATATTTCTTTGGACGACCCAGCATATATTCTTTACGGTAGTGTCTTTCCTTAAAGTAGCTGATGTTAGATTTTTTTGGTAATAAGCAACGTTAATTTCTTAGGAAATTGCATTTTTGAGTGATAATCTTTTTTTGGGGAAGAGGATTTCGTTTAATTTACCACTTATAGCTTTGACAGCCTAGAAAGCTTAATCTGAACATGGTCTTCTAGACCTTTGGCGATTCTCGACATTTTCAGTCTTATGAAACAGTTCCGTACTTTTATACACAAATATATCTAAAAGAAGACACTTTAACTGTTCAACGCAAAACATTTTTCCTGTGTTTGATAATCTGGATTGTGGAACATGGGTTTTTCTAGTACATACAAAAATTATACTGTAGAAAACAAGGTGATGTAGTGAGTTTCTCATTTAGTGTGTGCGTTAGGAAGTACCACCACTTGACCATCTAGGCCAAACAAAGCTATCCGGATGGAACATTAAGCCAACAAAATTATGTGATTTATTGCAATTGAGTTTGACGTGAAGGTTACGAGTGCTCAGTTCCAAAGAGTGCGACACACAAAGAACCCAAGAGTCATGGTGTTATTGAAACTTGCAATATATTGCAGAGAAACGCACGGAAAAGCGATCGGGTGGTAATCTTCGTGTTCTGAATTCCGAGTCGGTTAGACAAGACTTTCTATATAAGCATTATAAGGTCATCTTTATTGATCCCACACACAATGTCATCCGTTGTGGCCTGAAGACCAAGTGGATGTTTATACCATGCGTAAGCACTACAAATTACGTTCAAGTGCTTTTCTGTTAAAATCTTTTTCTTTTATTATTTGTATTAAATTAAAATTCTAGTAGTGTTTAATTATAAAATTATCTTTATATATTAGATGTTTCTTTTTAAACAATTTTTGTTATACAACTGATTTTTCTATACTTCCTTAAATTATTTAAATAAATATTTATGTAACATAAAATATTTTTTATTACAGTATAATTGTATGTATAACAATAATATTAATAACATTACATTTACAGTTACATAACGGCTATTAAAGTTTCTTTTTTAATATTCATTTAATGTGTCATGCTATAATTACGTAGGACTAATCAAATATAAATAGAAACTATTATCTTAAATTTATTTAATTAAAAATATACAAACACACAACATATTTTTTTACATGATTTCTGACTCAAAAACACATTTTCCCATCGGATAAGTAGTTTTTTGACCCCGCCATTGTAAAATAAAAGCGGTTATGATAGCAGCCAATCGCACATAAATGTGTCAAATCTTTGTCCCTCAAGTGCTAGCCCAGTTCAGAACCTCAATTTTTATTGAGTTTGAGCAGCTGTATTGGGCCGGGCGTTATCTTGAAGGAAGATTACCCAATGGATGCAAGGATTGCTTCATCCGAAAATTAACAACAGTAAGTGGTGTTCGCAACCGCGATCGTGGAGGAAATTGTTCAACACCCCATTGATATAAAATAATACAGTTGCAAGAACTTTTTCAGCTGAAAGATGAATTTTTCTCTGGCGTGTATAGATTCTTCCTTGTTTTGACACTCAATGCTGGCTTGTTTGGATACCAGAGTGTAATGGTAGTGGTTCTGTGCAGAACCCTTCCCTTCAACCCTTAACGTGTCAATAGTCGTTCGCGTATCTCGCGTATATGTTACCGTTTCTGATCTTTGCGGAGAACATGAAGGACTCATCTTGTGGACATTTTAAAATCCAAGATTGTCAATAATTATTGCCTTAGTTTATTAAGACTTCGAAAGCAATTTTAACAACTTCTAATAGGCGGTCGTCTTCGAAAAGGCGGCGAACAATGTGAATATTCTCCTTGGTCCTGTTGATTCTTGGGTGTGGATGGCATTTATTTTCAACTGCTTTTCGTTGTCCTAAGAATTATTTATTACACTCTTACACTTAAGTATTCTTAAAAGTCTTATCCCCGAGCTTATATAACATATATAATTTTGGACGGTTTTACGTCCTCTTTAGGCTTGAGTGATTTTTTTAGGAATCTTCATCTACAATGCTAGTCTCCATAAAAAAGAAATGTTTGTTTATAGTTCGTGTATGCCTACAAATTTCTTTATTGTTTCAATATCGCTACTTTTCTCAAGATTGTTTGAGAGCACCAAATAGATGATATTGGGTTTGTAAGAAGGCGGGTCTCATCTTGCACCATGCATTTTTTCTAGTTTAGTTAAAATTGCAGCAAGAATGTTGGGGTAAGTTTTATCTTGAAGTGAAAGCTCACTTTTGAGAAAAAATGCGTTTTTGGGTAATAAATAACTTTTTTTTACCCTCAGAGCACAGTAGTACAGAGTGTTGATTGCACTGGCTACTCAGCCACCGTTGGAAGCCGGCTGTTGGCACATCATCATAGTAGCATCAATATATTTACATTACATTTAAAACTTTATATATATAGATATTTGTAAAATAAACATGTTAAAATTATGTTAGTATTCAAAGATGATGTGATGGGGTGTTAGGTCGACAATACAGCTAATGTTGTCTGGCAACACGATAACGTCTTGCCCAAACGATGAGCATAAATTCACTATGAATCATTACGCTACCGTTGATCGTGTTGTGAACAAGAGAGGTGATCTCCCTTTTAGTTAGTTGGAGAAGGGAACTAAGACTCTGGTTAGCTCTAGTCCACGTCCCTCTAGCTCCCACGACTAATGCCGTGAGGGTCAGTTGTTTATGGGGATATCTCACCCGGAGGCTGCAACATTAGTGGAGTATCATAATACTCCACTTTCTGCATATACGCAGATCCGAGCAATCGGGGGCCCTCCCAAGGGATGGTCACGTCGCAAACGACGGCTTGGTCACCCTTTAGGAAGATTAAATCGGGCTTCCTAAGCTCACCGTTCGCTAGACGTAACCTGGGCTCTAGTTCTACTACCCATCCCCCCTTTTGCGTCAACTGACTTAGTCGGCGAACGACTCTGTCGTGACGCCTGATCCGCGGCCAATGCGTAAGCGGACAGCCCTGGAGAACGTGTGACAGGCTCTCCACACGGCTGCAACCCGCTCGACATCGGCGCGCGTTTGGGGGGTTAGATGGAATGCCCACTGTGGGTAGTAGATTCCCTCGGAGCTGAATTGCCTTGATGTAGTCGCCACCGCTCCAAAATTGGGGGGGGGGGCGGTCAATCCAGCTCCCCGACGTACCGGACGTTCTGCCCTGTATAAGCCCGTTGCCACTGTACGATGTTTCCAGCTTATCGCCCCACACACGTCCTATGCCGGGCCCGCTCGTGCCGAATTCGTTTGTACTTTTGACAAGACGATTCCAGAGTCTCTCACCCTCTGGAGTTGTCAGTATTGCGGCAGTTGTTATGTCGGCTGTTGTTATTAATTTCGTTATCCTGTTATACAGGATTGCGGGTATCTTGGCTCGGAAGGATGTAATTCCTAGCCCCCCTAGTCGCACAGGAGCGTGTATAAAGGCGTTAGCTGCGTGCTGGCTGAGATGGAGTATGCGGCGCACAGTTTGCCGAAACAGCCGATCCACGGCTTTGAGGACACCCAGCGTGATGGTTGGTGACACCAATGTGGACAGGTACCTCGATTTGAGAAATTTTTTAATTATTGTTAGCTTCTGAGGGGGTTTTAGTGGTGCAGCGCTAGCTATGTCTTGAGGTCGTTAATGACAGCCTTCGCCTGTCCCTGGGAAGAATACTTCTGGCCCAAGTAGGTAAGCAGTTCGCCAGCTTGAAGCTGGCGAACCGGCCTGCCTTTGATGTAGAAACGGTTTGTATTTGAAGTGAACAGTATTTTTTTGCCAGGTACGACTCGGACTGCCATTGCTATACTTTTGTCGGGGTTGATCTTCAATCCCCGACGTTCGCAAAATTCTATCGCTAGGCGGAGTAAGCGCTGCGCCTCCTCATATGTCTCGTTTGCTAACAATAGATCGTCTGCATAGCCCATCGCTGCCAATTTTGTGTGTTCACTGATTTTAATTCCCAACCCCAATCCTTGCAGATCTTCAATCAATTCGTCTATGACCAAATTGAAAAGGATCGGGAATAAGGGATCACCCTGTTTTACTCCTTGGTTCAGTTGAATTGGAGGAGTGGTGTTGTCGCCTACTTCCACTTGGGTGGTCGCGTTGGTATATCCTTCTAAAATGAAGGATATTAGGCGCTTATCAACATTGAATCGTTCTAGGGCACGCCGGATCGAATGGTACGACAGAGTGTCGAAGGCCTTTGCTAGGTCCAAGACCAGGATGTGATATGGCCTCCGTCTCTGCCGCTGGTGCTTGATTGTGGTATGCAGCATGATAGTGTTTAGCATAACACCATCGACGGCCCTGAACCCTCGTTGGTGTGGGTGAATTGGCAGTTGTGACAGACGACGGGCTAAAATTTTGTGGCAGACTACGCTATTGTGATGCCAAAACGAGCACCTTTGTCTTTTATTTGCGACCTCGTACTTGCTCGTTTTGGCACGGGGTTGTCTTATTATGGAGGAGTCTGCCTCTTTCATCTTTTGATAAATCTCGAATTGCATAATCTTTAAAAATAAGTGAAACTATAATAACTAATATCCATTTCAACGCGTATTTCTCTTAATGGGTTTGCTCTTAGTATTGCTGATGCACTACATTTTCGACCCCATTTTGTTCCGTAGCTAATATTTTTTGTTATTTGAACACTTGTCTATATAACATGTTTATGCCAAACTCTCAGCGCAGGCCAGACAGAACATTGGTTAAAAAAATTATAAGACATTGTGCAGTACTAGCCCTTCGTTTGTCGTAATTCCTACTAATCTAGAAAAGCGGATGCTCGCTCGTGCACATATCGGCAGTGGGACAGAAATCTCGTTAAAACTTGACTCACCTGCGTATAATTTTGAATATGTAGAATAACCGTTTGGGAAACAGTGTTTTGAGTTTAGTTCTCATGGAAGGTGTAACTAGCCATTGTTCCATTTTTAATGGCCCGGTTCAATTTGCTTCAGATAAAGCGTAGAAAAATTGATTAGCATGTTGAAACGCGCGGTTGTGTTTCGCAATAAACAAAAATTCTGTTTACGTTTGTGCATGTCAACGCGCCTGTAACTGCATTTACATTCTTTACTCCGTTTGATAACTTCGACACAACGTAATATTTATTCCAAAAGTTCGCATTGGTGTCGTTT
Organism: Sinelater perroti; assembly: GCA_036346155.1. NCBI lineage: Eukaryota > Metazoa > Arthropoda > Insecta > Coleoptera > Elateridae > Sinelater > Sinelater perroti. Next base: position 15,203,521 of record JARFIY010000254.1, on the reverse strand, counting down.
TATAAATAAATGTTGTATTTGTATTGAGATTATTATAATACAATGATTTAATCACCAAATTATCGTTTTTATAATTTGAATTATAAATCAGAGGCTGCGTGGTTATTAATGGTCGTTGATTATAATAGAAATATTTAATATACCATGCAAGTGTCAAGGATTTCCGACCCGACTATATTCCATAATTTTTTGCCCTAGTATTTCAACACATTTATTACATCTTGGAATTGGTATGTTAATACTCTTAGCAAAATTCTGATTTATATGCAAAATTCTCCAGAACATCCTAACACACAATTCTTCATTGTTGTTAAATGTTCTAATTACAAGATCTTTGGTCACTTTTGAAAAGAGGCTTTTTGCAGTTTTTCCCAACAGCCTGAGCAATTGTCTCCTTATACAAAGCGACGTTATTTTGCAAAGGGTGTGCTTAGCATGACACTCCTTTCTTTCACTTTGTGCAGTAAACTGGCGTAATACTCCAATTAATCCTGAAAGATCGTTTCCATTATCTTTCTTGTTATTGAGCCGCTTTTGCCTTCTTGGGTCGTTTTTCGTCCGATATGTGCGATTCCACAAGGCATTAACATTATTTGTATGAAGCTACTCATGTATTGGAAATCCCTTATCTTGCTGATAATTCTTTTACATTAAACGCTTATCTTACAGCACCTCACGCTCAACGAACACGACGTTTTCTTCCAAAATCAGTCCAACTTTCCAACCTGCATGTGGTTCGGCTTCAATGTTTTTTCGGCCCAAACGAAACTGTCTAACCTATTTTTTTTATATTGGAAAAAGACGAAGGCTCGCTGTACATATCATTACCAGAACTACGGCATTTTTTAATAAATTTAATTACGACTTGGTTGTGGCTCCATTTCCTTTGCAGCATTACATCATCTGGGATAGCGGGTAGATACTTTCTATGATCCCGATAGAGGATAGATCTACTTCAGAAAGCGACCCTGCCCACGCGAGCCTCGTCTCTTCTCTATCTCCTAACACCGAGAAAAAGTCGTGTCCCAACCTTAAGCCTCTCCACGATCCCCATACTCTTATCCTCCATATACCCTATCCACTCGCCAACCCGCCCGGCAAGCGTGGTGTTTAATTGCCAAATCCCCCTTGAATTCAAGGGAGGCCGACGTCCTGCAGTGGACTCCAATGGCTGTGTGATGATGACTCTATTTTAAACATTGTGCAGAATGTCGCGGCACTACCAACTTAACCAATTGTTCCTACGCGACTAAGATAAATCGGCTACTGAAATGTTTACAAACGTTCAACCAAAGATGGCACTAATTGACACTACCCCTATTGTTTCTACTAGCTTGTCTGCCAGCAATCCTATTGGCTCTTTAATAAGATCCTTAAGCATTCATTTCTGTAGCAACTGCTGCCCTTTCACGCCTTTTCTGTAGCAACTGCTGCCCTTTCACGCCTTTTCTGTAACACTCATTGCCACTGCTACTCTCTAACGATTTTTATTTAGCGCTTTATGACACCATCTTCCGTATTTCTACCTAATAAAAATATTAAACATTAAAATTTAGTAACAGAGTTTTAGAAAATATGTTTCTACCAGCTGTTAAGTTTTGTTTTTAATCACGCTGCTACGGTGAACGAAACATTTTCGGTCTTAGTCATCCTAACTTAAGAGTCGGAAAGCTTTATTTTTACAAAATTATATTTATAGTTTCAATCTTTTTTCAAAATCTGTGAACATTTTGTAACATGTTATTCACTAGTAGCCAATATATGTTACAACGCGTTAATTGACAGTAGTTGGTGTACGTCTATTAGAAAAACAGATAAAAAACAAAGAATCAACATAAAATTATGTGTTAAAACGGTGAAGGTGCTACGGAAACGCTCCAAATGCTTAAAATCGGTTATATTATAATTATTGTTTATTACAAATACAAATTTTGAGTGGCATCGGCAACTCAAAGTAGGCAAAGAGGATGCGAATGATGATAAATGTCTAAAACTGTTCGAATTTATAATAATTTTAAAAAACCTTGTGTGAGATTTGTGAAAACAGAAACTGGAATACCCAAGACTATAATGAATGGATTTAACAGATAAACTAAATTGAAAGTTTGTTTCATATCGATTGACGGATGACCAAAACATGTATTGAATGCAAAAGCATTATTGGAGGAGCTCGAGAGAGAAAATTTCTCAAAGACGATTGTAGCTGGTGATGAGGCGAAGTGTTTTCCATGCATCCAGAAACCAAGCGTCAAATTGCTGAGTGACAATCACCTGATGAAAGAAACCCAAAAAATCGTGTTTGGAGAAGTTGAAATTCCAAACAACGCTTGGTGATTTTTACAATTTTAAGACGATCATTCGCAAAGAATTTTTGAGCAAAAATCTTTTTTCTCTCAGCATTCTGTGTTCACTCTATTTGTCTTCCTGCGACTATTTTCTATTTCCTAACGTACCTTTAATGAAATGAAACTGTTTTGCATCGTCAACGACGAGCCATCTCAACATAAAAGCAACATAAAAAGTTATTCAATGCACTTCTTGGACGTGCAAACGTTAAGGAAATTTTTAAGAACAGGTATTATTCAGGGATAAAACAACTTTTCTTGTTGTATTCTATGTCTCATTTCTTTCTCTTCCAAGCCATGTTTGTCAATTATTGCCCCTAAGTACTTAAATCGTCTTACAGCAACATCAAAGTATATGAAAACGTGCATCCTAATCGATTACAAGATATTCCAGCTTTTGCAGGCTGACTTGTAGTCTCCATTTTTGATATTCGGTGTAGTTTTCTGATCATAAATTCCAAATCATAGGCGTCTTGAGTAAAGACTACTTGACCATTTGGAAACTTCAGTGTGAAAAGGGGTTTTTCATTTATGAAGATTCCCATTTGTTTACAATGTCTCTTCTAGTTACGCAGTGCTACATCAACGTATAAGTTAAATAATAATGGGGATGCACTACAGCCTTGCCGAAGTCTTTTTATAATATTGAACTAGAAATATTGTTGAAACTTTTATTTTAAAATGCGTTGTCATTATTACATTGTTTTATAACTAGATAAATGAGAATTAATGCCTAAAATGTCTAAAGCTTTTTAGTTTTGATCTGGGTATTAAGTCATAGGCCTTTCTAAATCTATAAAAGCAAAATGCACTTCTTCCCTCTTTTTAATTGTTTTCTCCATTACTTGCTGTAGTGTAAATAAGTCGTCGGTATACAATCTTCCTGGTATAAAACCCCTCTGATCTACTTCAATATAATGTCCAATACTAGATCTTAACTTTCCTTGGATAATTTTTCCAATTAATCTGCTTAGCGAACTAGTAACACTAAAATCTTTGTAACATTTAGAATCCTTTCTATCCTTTGGTTGTAATCGTACCTTAGCATTAAATTTCCTGCTAGAATTACTTAGATAATACTTTGTTGTTTACAACAAAGCAGGAGAAATAGCTGATTACGCACTGTGGTGGAGTAAATTTTTATCGTTAAAAACTAAAAAGGATAGGACAAACAATGGTCGAAGCCGGGTTGTGTTATGGATATGAGGTGTGGACAGTTAACGCAGCAATGAAGAGAAGACTGAACGTAATAGAAATGGATTATCTACGAAAGAGCATAAAAACATCAAAAGAGAACGAATTCGCAATACAGACATCAGAACTCGCATGGCAGCAAGCAAAACAGTTACAGATAGAATAGAATGCAGAGGACTAATATGGTTGAAACATCTAATGCAAATGCAAAAAGATAGATGGGCAAAAAGAGCGTTTTAATGGGTACCTCCCCGACAAAATAAACCAGGAAGACCACGCAGATTGTGCAATAAGAGAATAAGATGAGCAATAGAATTTAGACGAAAACCAAGCTTTGGTTAGAGATGCATGACGGAAAGTAACGGAAATGCGGCATTTAGCTGTATAGGGATTTATGTAACATCTATATAACAAACTTAGGCCATGATAGTATTTTTACTTGCCACAATAAACATGCTTCGTTCAGAAAAGACATCAACAGCAATGTTCTGTAAGTGTCTGAGCACGAATTATCAGTAATATTTTAACTGGCCCCATTTTCACACTCTGATGACTTATTGGTGAAAATGATTCTTATCAGCTGGCCTCCTTGCTCGACAACGAGAATATAGCTTACACATTTCTCAATCTTTACTATTCCTTAGATTTCTATTTCGAGCGACATCTACAAGTTTAGTTTATCCTGAATTACCAATGTTGAAATTTTTCGACAAAGAATTGTGGAAGTTTTGAGAAAATGAACGATTGAAGGATATGGAAAAAAGTAATATTGTAAGCAATGGCAGATGACCAGACCATACTTCATAAGACATTTGAAAATTTGCATTTTCGATTTGGTTAAATTTTTTATTTGTGCATTTTATTTTTATTTATGTGCTTATCCAGTCAACAAAATGATTAAATGTTCAAGCGATTTTGAATTCCCTGTGATAAAAGTTTATTAAATGTTGCGAAAAATGTACCAAAAAACCGTCTTCGATTATGCACCTTTAAAAGTCTATATTTTCTATGGAGCATTTTGTGCTTAAAAAGCTACGTCGTTTAAATTTCTAGAACTGACTCTAGACCTACGCGCTGGAATTGCTCTGAAAACCTTCAAAAGCTGTCTTTTCACCTACGTGCACCCCGTCTGGTCCACACTCCTCTAAAATGGCCTTTTCTGAGCATTTATCACCTCTAGACTCGCCAGTCTTAAATTTTTTATCGTCTTCCTAGACCACCATTCTAGAGGGAGTCGCAAATAAGTAAAAGTATGTTGTAGAGCTTTCTCGAGACAGCGTTTTGGTAGATGCTTTAGTGCCTTCTAATTGATGACTGTAATCATAAGGCTTTTTGGTTCTTGAGGATTGTACGTATTATATAGAAACAGCGCGACTAAATAAGCGGAGTACAAGTATCTTGTTAGAAAGAATGAACTTATCTTTTTCTAGGTAATTAATAAAATGCAAAATTAAGATGTACTCAGTCAGCTAATAGGGCACTTGTCCAAACATCAACAATCATTAACAAAAATTGGAAAAACGATATTATTGCGGATTCTCTTCAGTTATGAGACCATTATCTTGAATTAGATACAGAATAATAAAGTTTTTGTGGAATAAACCTTCCATTTCAGGAAAGCAAAAACAAATTCTATTTAAGCGGCAAACTACGAAGAAAAAAGAACCAACAGCTCCAAGAATCCTGGATGATCATTTTTTTGTTGAACTTTTGTAAATATGTAAAAAAGTAATCAAATAGCGATGTGGTAGAATGTTTTGGAAAAAAAACAATCAACGATAATAGAAATCCTTTTATTGATTTTTGTAGAGAAAACAAATATATGATTGTGAATATAATACTTCATCCTAAGAATATCTATAAATATATGTGGAAAGATCCTGTAAGGAATATAAAATCTATCATAGACATGATAATAGCAAAAAAAGCACGGGGAGTATAAATGCAGAACGTAAAGATCTAGCGATGCATGCAATAATCATATGCTAGTAGAACATTTTCAATACATAAAAAGGAATGTTTAAAAAACCAAGAATACAGAAAATGGAAAGCCATAAAAGAAGATGACTTCAAAACAAACATACTGAAAGAATATAGTGTAATATTGTTATACCAAAACAAATTAGATTTAGATAAAGAAAAATGTACGAAAATTTGAAGAAACCTATTTCACTCAGCGAGCGAAGCTTTTGGTAACAAAACTAGAAAATCTAAATATGTAGAGGAGTTCTTGAAACATCTAAATGGACACATTAGAGCTTAGAGAATAATACATACAACTAGGAAACTTAATAAACGTAAAGATAAAAAAAGAAGAAAAGCGTTAGAACAGACTGTGCATAAATATTGATAACATACAATAAATCAACAACAACCTGGCTGGAAATAAAATATTAGAAACAAGATAAATAGCCAAGCAGCCATATTGACTAAACAATGAATGACTCATTATGCTAAATTCCTGCAAGAACTTAGAAACTTTATGTAAAAGGGGAAGAACTAAGAGAAAATGTGTATACCCATTGTAAAATAGCAAAAAAAAAATTTGGAAACATTTTAAAATACCAAAAATAACAAGACACCAAGACTAGGAAACTTAATAATGCGACTACTTGAAAACGACGGGGATAAAGTTACAAAATATATACGGAAAATACTAAATAAAATAGAGAAAGAAAAAATATTTTCCATAAATAAAATAAAGCCTATATAACCTCGGTCTATAAAAAAAGATACAAGAAATCCTACTCTGACTATAAAGGAATAAGCGTTATCTCATCTATAGCGAGACTATTATTGGTGCCATAAAAAGTAAAATAGAAAAAGAACAGATAAATCTTAGGAACGAACAAAGTGATTTTAGAAGACAAACTTCATATTTAAATAACATACATTGTGTTAGGCATCTAATAGAAAAAATAGGGACAAACAAATAAACACTATAGTTCTTGAAAACGCATATGAAAGGACACTCAGATGTGAATTATGAAGAAAATAAATATATGCAAAAAATTGTGAAACAGCTCAAAAGATGTACAAGGCGGAAGCACATATAAATAATTTCGAATATAAAAATTTATGTTTAATATACATGATGAACAAGCACCAGACATGTGGTGCCGAAAATACACAGGAATGAAAATTAAAATAAATAAGTCAACCTTACATTTATTACTATTCGCGATCATCAAATCGCATTCATGAAAAATGAAGAAGAATTCTATAAAATTAAATAAATAATTTGAGAATTGAGGTTTGAAACTTAATCATCAAGAAATGCAATGTATATGTGTAGGCAGCCAGAATATCAGAATAGAAGATAAAGAGATCATAACGTGTACAACATTATAATTTTTCGACTTACTTTAAGTTTAGCGAGAGAAACATTAACGAAATAATTATCATGGGAAAAAGTAACAAACATTGTATGGAGGAATATAGAATAAGAATATCATAAAGATTTTCAATGGTACAAACATGTAAGACGGATGTTAGATGTGCGACAGCCAAAGAAATTGAGACAGTGCTCTATAAATGAGAGGAAAAAGAGACAGATCTTTCTTGGAAAACCGACGGCTACGGAGAAAATGTTTGCAAGAAGCAGACAAAAAGACAGGCAGACAAGGAAAAAAACGGGAATCCCTCTGGAGTAAAAACTGAAAAAGAAGTGAAATCCAGGACGTCACTGCCTACCGAAACCTAATTGCGTCAAATTTTTTGAAAAGCAAATTAGAATGTGTCAGACTATAAGTCTGTGTCAGATACAGTTATATCAAATCACGATTCCATTTCTTTAAAATTTAAAGTAACGCTTGCTAAGGCTATTCCTGTCTCAGTGTATATTTTGAAAACTTCCTGCAACTGTTTAAATCTTGAAAATCACGTCTACTGTATGTAAAAATTGATTAGGTGACTTTTTATTGAACAACAGAGCTGAGATTAACATTCAAGAAGTTTATGTTATGACCTAAAGCTGGGCGTAATATTGGTTGTAATTTTGACTTTGAATTCGGAGAAAAATCCGGGAGTCATAACGTCAATTTGGACTCTACCTCTGCAGAGACCATTCTCATAACCCAAAAGCGTTTAGCAACATCATTTTTATCTTGATTATGTTCTACACCATTATCGTTGTTTTCATTTGCCTCAGAAGACAAAGTGCACGTTAACTCCGTGGAAATGATCTCTTAAGTTATCATTTCAGCACATTTTTAAGTTTGAAGGTTTTGTTGCTCTTGGATCCTGGAAGCCCTTTCTGTCTCTGAAAGAGAAGAAAGGCTTTATCTTCTCAAGTAATTATTAGGGTCAAGACATGAATGTGTGTTATATGGAAAAGATTATGGAGACGTTTAACAAGGTTTTCTTCATTTCTTTCTTTTTTTGTATTGTTTCTGTTTCTCTTACGCTTTTTTGACTTTTTTATTCAGGGATAAAATGTAGACATTCTTATTTTATCCTAAAAGCATCACGGATAGAATGGCTTTCTAAATGATCTTCTTCATGCGTGGGTAAGTGCGTGCGCACTTGCGTACAGAATATAACGACTCCCACCTTGTGCTATTTTACCAATTTATTTTAGAGGTTTTCTATTTTCTTAACAATTTGTATTTTAGAGTGAGCACGTTTTCTATTTTGTACCAGCATTGACTAAAAAAACTGCCAGCAGGGTTTATAAAAATCTGCGGAGGCGACCCAATTTTTAGAGCACCTCGAAGCCTCGGTGCCAAGAAATTTTACTACGCAGTTCCAATTGTCATTGACCCGAACAAATCTAAAGCATTCAATGTTTTAAAAATTTGAGTTGTAAGCAAAATTTAGATTGGCCAGCATCACGACGTACGAGGTGTGCTAATATTTCTACGGCAACATGAGCCAGATGCACTTGGCTATGTGGAGACACTTTTAAAAGCGTCGTATAGCACGGAGTGTACGTGATGGTCATGGTATCTGCTGAGGGCAGTTGAACATAAAACGCGTTTTGAGTTTATTGATATGGTATTATGGTAAATGGATTGGCATTAGCTTCTATAAGTAGTGGGTTACTTGGAACAATTAAACCATGGTTAGATTAATCAATCAATTAGAAAAGCTGTATAATTTGCTGATTTTGTTCTTTGGTGACTTTTTACTTAGGTATGATCAAATCAAAATATTGAAAGTAACTCAAGTGAACATAATAAGTTTAACTTTAACAACTGCAGATAGGTCTACTAATTTTACTAGTCAATAAGGCTGCACCGCGCCTTAATTGATGTGAGAGGTAGGATGACAGCACGATGGAGCTACAAATAAACTTTAAGTTCTGGTACAAATTAGAGAAATGTTGACGAAAACACATGAAATGTCGACGCAAGTATACTTCAGAAGTCTTAATCAGAAAATGTGTTGACGACTGGTTCAAACGTTTTCTCAACGTGAAGGAAACGATTGAAAATGAGCCCCGTTTGGATTGATCATCAGCAAGTAGGATATGTTCCCAATTTGCATGGTACAAGCTGACATACGTTTTATTAATTGAATATGCACAATTACGTGACAGTTACATGTTATTGGCGGATGCTCCACCTTAAGGCACCACACCAGCACTACCGAAAATACATTTATCATTCTTACTTTCCAAACTGAATTTTATAATATTTAATTTTTATGAAATTTATTGTGACCCCAAAAAACATTTCCAGCATTAGCATAGCAGGACTCGGAAAACCACAAATACTCTGGACAAGCAATTTAAAACCGCTGATGGCTCCGCGTCCTATCATTTATAATTCTACCTAAAGGAATAGATTAATCTACCTTAATCTAAGTCACAGTCTCTGTCCGTTTAGTGTTTTCTCGAGCTCGCATCGTACACGAGTAGTAATTTATCCAACGTTCATGCAACCGTTTTACGCATCGTTCCATTAATGGAGTAAAAGCCACCCACCAACCTTAAGAGTCTCTTGATTCACCTGCCCTCTCCTCTCTAGCCCCAGTCTCCTCTTTTGCGTTGCAGGCGAGCAGGACGTAATAACCATTCCGCAGATTGTCGCGCCGTAAAGATGAATATCTACAAATGCCGTTCTCTCTTCACCTTTTGCTATCTCTGCTCTCATCTTACCCTCATATTCGATCGTAACCGGTTTCTTACGAACCTCACTGAACCGTCTCAAAAATTAGCGATATTGCTCCTGCTACTACCTTTTTGTTCAACTAGTTCTTTGGAGTACTAACATGCGTCTTAGTCCAATGAAATAGAATCTCGATCTCGGCCAAGAGCGTCCTTCCTAGGCTGCAAATTTTAACTTGCTCCCCTCTCGATGCTTTTGTGCTTCTAAGAGTAAGTTGCGCTGATTTGTTGTCAGAGATTACAGCGCATTTTGGGATGACTGGAAGATGGTGCTTCAATCTGTGGGTTTGGCTCGTCTATGGTGAAGCGCCCCGTCGTTCCATCGTTCCGTTGTTGCGTCTCAGGCTTTTTCTCGCTAAACGGGCGGCCATCTCGGTCTGGTACTCCATTTGCTCTTAAACCTCTTTCTGTTCGCCTGGCCGCAGTTCCATTTCCTGTTGAAGTTGGTACTCCGGGCCGATTGTGAGCCGCCTCGGGTCTCCTGCAAATAAAATGCAAATGCTAAATAGCTGCCGTCTAAACCGCGAATACTTTTTGTATGCTTAGAAGTCCCTACTCTCTCTAACTGTGCACTCTTCCGTCCATATTTTAGCTGCCTACATCTTCGGCTGCAGTGCTATTTCAAATTCGCATGCCACTTCTTTGCTGAGAGCATACGCTGACGGACTAACACAAAGGAAGAGGAATAGAAGTCTTTGGAGATTTTATTAACATGTTTAACCAGGATCCATCCATAGTTGCAGGATATAAAACCAGTTCGATTCGGAATCCAATGTGGTGGTAATCCAAAAACGCGTAACAAACCAAAGAGCCCTTTATTGACAATTTTAGAGGCTTTCTAATGATCCCAAAAGCGTGTTGCGAAGGATGGTAATATATACAGAATTCTTTAGACCGGGCCTGGTATGTAAAACATTAAGTCACTATAAGTGGTATAACTGGAGATTTAAGCGCAATGTATACAATTTGCAAACAAATAGTTTTTTAAACAAGCGGATACCTTTATCGTTATCAAAAGGTATACACCGCTAGCACTAACACTATAAAAATTGGGGAGCGTGCCAACTTGGGCTAGTTAGCGACCTGTCGTTGAAGTTATCTTAATATGCAGAAACAGCTGTGTTTTGTTATCATCATATGCATACTGCTGGTAAGCTGTCGTACTAAATTACTTGCGTAAGGTCAAAATTGTTAATACTATCAACCCACTTAAAACTACTCATCCAATTATATGATTCATAAGCTGCTTTTAGCGACTTTTAAATAGAAAAACAGTTCATTAAGCATTACCTCTGAGATTTTTGAGGGTAGAAGAAAGTTCCAAATGCAAGCATTTCTTTCGAAGCCAACTAAACCATTATTTCTCTTCCTCAATTATTAATTAATTAATTAAATTAATTGTCATTAAAACATTGCATGATGACGTGGCGCCGATTCTGCAATTTAGCCAAGTAACACAAAAATTTAAAATTAGAAGGCGTGAGTTGGGTGGTAGGTAATAAATAATCCCATTATTCTAATTAACACGCTCTAACGCGTCCGCATTTAGATGACGTGGTGTAAATATGATGGAAAACTCAAGTTGTAACTCTATTATAAAGCCAAAATATAATTTTGTTTTTTAAAAATTAAATTACAAGCCCCCTCTAAATGCATCGTACGCGCAAATTTCATATTATTGTTTTTTACAATTTTATTTCTGTATATAAATTTCTAAATGACAAAGTTAGGTATTTATAGGGTGTGGTGGTTAAAAGGCGCTGTTGTAAAAGCAATATAATTTAGGTTCGATTTGTGAGAAACTATGCCCAGTAGTATTTTAGGTAAAATTATAAAGAAAATGTTTCCTTGATTATAAAGATTTTTAGTGCGTATATAAATATTTACTACAACCAACTATGGTAATTAAATTTAATATGTAGCCCTCTGTCATGCTGTCGTATGCTATTTTTATCCACGAAATTAGATAGCGTTAAATTAAACTAAAATTTAGATATAAAATTTGAATAAGCATTTTAAGTTTATGACAAGGTCACAATCTAGTGAGTTATTATATTTAATTACCAAAAATACGTCAGTTTCCCTGCCGGAATTAACAATTAGGCAACGAGATAGTTACCTTGGGACGCAACAATTTGGAGCGGCCCTAAACCCAATCTATACATAGATATATTTTTGCTATTTGCATCTGCCTATTTACTTACTTACGCAAGTATGTTTATTATCCGGAAAAAATGATTATGCGAATTAACTTTGTCTTCAATCAGTCCATACTCTATAATGAACATTTGCTATACTAAGCAAGTGGTTTAACGAAAAAGCCATCATTTATCCTTTATTTTGGTATGCTTTCAGTCGTCTTCGTATTACTATATCTAATAGTGATCTAATGCCCCACACTGAGGCATGGTTTTTGAACTGAGAGGTCGAGGCTCTCATAAATTCGATTGCCCGATCGTTCCGCATCATAACTGATGCGGGCAAGTACCGCACTTTAGCCCGAAGAAAACTCAAATACTCAATTATTTTTAGTGACTGAATACGCCACCCGTCAGGCAATTGAGCCCAATATTGAACCCGCACCGCAACTAAACGCCTCCATTATTTGGCTATTTTGGTGCTATTCTTATCTGTAAAATCTCTTAAAGGCTATTTTGCTGCATTATCATTTTATAATTTTATATACAAACTTAATTCTATTTTAAATAACTAGTGTTTTGTTGTGATACAATAATAAAATAGTCATAACATTTTATAGGAAGTAATTTTGAGTAACGTAACATTTTTTTGGATAAATAATTCAGTATTTATTTAGCGCGTTATAAAATAGTGGGCACTATAATTGCTTCCTTCTCACAAATCAGTTATTTTTTAAATTAGGAAGAAATGAGTATATATTTCAATCCCCTTTACGGTAAGTGTAAGACCCTATTTGTGGACAGCCGACTAAAGCTCGTCATCGGTGAAGAATTCCTTATCGCACATTGCATATTTTATTGAGTCAGGCAGAGTAAAATCTGGAAAACATGTGGTGTAAATTGGCACAGTGTACCTAAAATCTGCAGATTGGCAGTAGTGAGGTGATTGATATGTAGCTATGCCACTTCTCCATTTTGTGTAGAGGTGTTGCTTAATATGCCAAAAAAGCCGCTTTAATAATGCTCTTGCGAGGGGGTAGCCAATGACTCAGCGGGCTTCCTTCCATATCCAAAAAGCCAATCACCATTATTGTGAGAGACAGATCTTTTGCACTGAATGTAATTGGCCTGTTTGTAGTCATAAAGTCGAATAGGTATCCAGATAATGTGTGGCTTTCACAAAATTTTCTGGGTGTCCGCTGCATCTGGTGTCTTTCTCAGTATAGTCCTTGCTACTCTTAAACATTTATATCCGACAAAACTCGCTTCCTATATTTGCTTCTACAGTTTTTCTTTTTATCCACAATTGCATTTGCAGCGCTACACAAATAACTCACTCCTTTCGATTCTTTACGTTCTATCACAAGGATCTGTACTCCTCTTTTATACACCACACCAGTTCGCACTTCAATCTGTCATACAACCGAAGTTTTGAAGAAATACTAATTACTTTTAAGCGTCCTAAATAATTTACACAGTTATACTAGCAAAATTTGTGGTTTTGATGATTTTAGTCTTATCTAGCATTTATTTCGGAAAAAAAATTTATCGGAAAATCTAAAACAATTTGACTTCGTTGTCACCACTTACTGGATTTTAGAAATACCAATGAATGTTGTCGATAGTTTCCTATATTTTGGGTGAATAAATAAACCTCTTAAAACTGAGGGAGGGGCCAATAAGAATGGCATAAATAAAGATGTGTGGCAAAATTGGTATTTGCTTTGTTAACCTGAAACTTCACTTTAGCAAAGGTAATTAAAAAGATGTTAAATGTCATATAAAATATTAAAATAATACACAGAATATAGTAGTTTAAGAGGGGAATGAGGAAATAGTACAAATGTAAAAGATTTAGAGTATTTTTCACTGTATCAAATCAACTTTCCCGTCAAAGGTCTTTTTCGTTACTAGTCTCTTCATAAATATCTTTTTAGTAGTTCTTATTATACAAGGTACTGATGTTAAATTTTTTAAATTGAATATATGTTTATATACTTAATATTCTCCAAAATAACATCCTTGAGCGTCAATGCACCGTTGCCAGCGGTTCTACAACTGGTTGTAGTTCGCTTGGAAATCTTGAACTGGAATCTCTTTCAGAACACTCATCACAGCTGCTAGCACATTTTTAACAGTTTAAAAGATAAATTTGAGCTCACGCGAAAAATTGATATATGGGTTTTCTCCTATTTGTTGATCAAAAGCGTATTCGCAATTTCGTCGTGACGATTTCATGGACATGGATTTTGGAAGTCCCACTTCATTTGCTATCAATCTAACTCTCAGACGTCGGCCAGAATCCGAAACCGCTTTCATCTTAGTTACATGGTCAAAAGTGTGAAAAGTGGATGGACTTCTGTTCGTGATTTGTCTTCGACGTCTTCTTTTCCTTCGCTGGAAGCTTTGTGCCGCCTAAGCACTTGTGCTTTCTATAAATTATTTTGTCAAAGGATTTTTGTGTCATAGTAAGCATCGCTGATCGACGCTACGCTGCATTATGACCTGTGACACGATGTTCAAACAACTGTCCACCTTGCAAAAGATCCGTGCTGTACGCTAAAGGCCATATGACCTGTCAGACACCTGACTGTCTCAATACAACTCGTCCACCTTGCAATAATGATTTTACTCGTGCTCATGTTAAAATCTCAAAGCACTGTTAAGTTCATCAGCAATTAACTTGTAGAAATCCATTCAGCTCGTTCTATATTTAGTAAACAGATCTTTTAATTCTCTAGATATTTGTTTTGTCGTCTTTTACATACAAATAGTATTTTTCTGGTCATTTATTTTCTTCATCTTACCATAAGAACTACTATATCTTCTATATGAAGAAAACGTTGATATTTACAGTTATAGATCAGCACGTTCTTTTCCGAATACTTTAAAATTGTTGGGTCGATTCTTACAGCGACTTTGTTTTTTAGAAGAATTTGTGCAGCCGTGATATAATCTGCCAAGAGGGGATAGTAAATTATAATGCGCATGCGGGAATGAGGATGAATCAAACTCCAATGAGTGAGCACGTGTAGTATGTTATCGTTATATTTTAATACCTGAGAGAGTAAAGGAGCGCATCTGCATCAAATTTTGTGCGAAATTCGAAGTTTCAGTTGTAAAAGCTGTTTAGATAATTAAATATTTTATTGTAAGGAACGCGTAGTAGGCGCTGATCGCAAAAGATAAAAAGCATTAGAAAAAAAAAAGAAAATGCATACGAATTCACACTGACTACTTATATTTATGAAAATTGACTATTTCTAACTTAATCTAACTTACCCTAATTTTACGCTAGCTTAACGCTAAGATTTAGCCTAACGTCATCGGCGGAGCGGGCAGCCAAGTTGGGCTGGTACAGCAGCGCTGGCGTCAGCGATGGTGGTCAGGCGGAGATGCAGGCGGTTGGACAAAAGGCCGGGCGATAATGCTGGTGGTCCAGCAGCGTAGACGGCCTGGCGACGGAGTCAGCGGCAGGGCAGGGAAGGAACGCTTTCCTCGGTCTTCCTCGCTTCCGGGCACAGCTTTTCCTTAATGGTACCGCCAAATTCCCCATAAACAGATCCACTGATAGATAAAAGGTAGGATATATACTGTTTTTTCTTGGTCGTGACGTTGAGAGAGCAGACAGAAGGACCGTTTTGTTAAAAGGCACATCCAGGTTGTAAGCGGGTTAAACGAAAATGCGGTTTTACAGCGGGATGTTAGTTCTAGTACAAAGCGGGTGAGCAATTCGATGCGGAATGCAAAACTTAAAGGCGATTTTAACTTCGCGAAGTAAGGGCGTGACAGCTTTCGCGCCCGTTCCGCGTGATAACGCAGGTGCGAGCTGGCTGCAGATAAACTATTTGAAGACTAAATTTAAAAGTTATCTTACCCGATAATATATTTTCAAACAGAGAGCGGGTAAGCACGAATTTAAACTAAAATAGAAAAGGCACGATTCGGCCGCAACAGATAATATTGAAGGTTTTTGAAAACTGTGCAAATTCACCATAAATACAAGCACAAATATTCAAGAATAGTCGAGTGTCTGTTGAAAGTGATCTATATTTTGGAAGACGAGCAACGAGCAGACATCAGAATGTATTTAATGCGTATGATCTATATTAAAAAAGATTAACGACTGATAGTTCGAAATCTACAGGATAAGCTGGGGATAGCAAAACTAAAATATGTGAACTTTGTCTCTCAAAACTCAAAACATCTTTGAAAGGGAAGAATGTCCAAACCATCGACGAAATTCAGATAAACACGATGGGAGTATTCCAAGTACTTTGAAAATTGTTTTGAACAGTGGAAACGACGCTGCAAGAAGTACATGCAATCTCAAGTTGCTTACTTTGAAGGTGATTAAGGCTGCATACAATGTTTCTTGCATCTTTGTATCATTTTAACTAAATACAGTTCCTGTAGTAAGATAGAATTTGTATCAGCAGACAAAAATGGCAAGGCTAAATTTTGCAACTTCTTCCATTACACAAGCTGATTTATCAGAAGTAAATTAATTGGGTGTGCTGTCGAAAGAGCTGCCAGAGGTTTAGCTACTTCAGACAAAATAATAATAGTAATACTTCTGACAGATTAAAAATAAAATGAAAATATTATAAAATATATTGCAAATCAAAAAGTTATAAAAAGACTCTCTTAGCTAAAAAATTGATGTGCATCAGCGCAAACAAATAAATCGTATCAAGAGGGTGTAGACCAATCTAATGCTATGAACAAACTTCTTTAACTTTGGCGTGCTTGTGTGAACGAGAATGGTGATATTGTAGGATAGTAATCGTATTCCTCGACAGAGGGCAGTTTAAGCTGATAGAAAATATATAGCTTATTTACATATGTACCTTATCTATTAATAAAGTTGTCGCAAGTTAAACAAAAATTTTTAAAAATTTGTTTCTATGGTATAATACTATAATGTAAAAATACTATTTTTATTGTTTCAAATTAAATGGTAGTCATAAGCCCAGGTTAAATGTCAAGTAAATTTTTTGTCATATTTTTAAATTTCTATATAAGGATTTTAAGGAGTGCTACCAAAGAGTTAGTTTTTCTTGCATACTAACATTTTATTAATAAAGTTTTTATGGAACATACGTTCCAATACATTTCTTCGACAAGCACAATGCTGAATTAATATTTAGAAACTGTCAGGGTTTTTTTATTGTAAATACTGCACATTTACAATCTGTTGAACATCAATAATAAGCAAATATTTTGGCTAATAGACATGCAATATCCTGTAAGAATAAAATCCACTGACTTCCTTCTTGCTTAATAAGATCAAACTGCGTCGGTGACTGATTACACTGATCACTGAAATCGTGTCTCTAAGTCTAATGGATCGTATCTTTTTAAACGTTTGATACACTGTTTTTCAGGCAAATTTGCTGCTAGGATGTTGGGGTAAACCCTAAGTTTTTTAGATATGTTGCACTAGCTCTGCGAATTTCCTCGTGTACGGTTGGGAGAGGAAGGTCCTGTTGAAGAACCCAATTGGGGACATAACGTGGAGCGTTAGCTATCGTCCTTACGACTTTATTTTGAAAGCGTTGGAGGATTTCAAGTTGGAATTGCTGGCCGATCCCCAGAGTTGGAGTCCATAGCCCATATCGATTTCATGATCGTTTTATACAATAGCAGCTTATTTTTTTTGGATAAGGAGGATGTTCTTCCAATTAACCAATACATTTGTTGGAATTTGCATTATTGTTTTCATTATGTGTGTTTTACATGTGAGGCGTCTGTCCAGATGAATTCCCAAGTATTTGTATCCTGTTGATGAATAGGTTCTCCATTAAGTGTCACTGATGGGCAGGTTTCTGTTCGTAGTGTGAAAGTTGTTTGTACGGATTTTGTTTCGTTAACCTGTATACGCCATAGATATAACCAGGTATGTATTTTATTAAGGAATGATTTGGAGGTAGTTAGAAGCTACACGAGGGTTTGAGTGTGATGCTAGCACTGCTGTATCATCGGAGTAGGTGGCTGTGAGTGTTTGAGGAATAGTGGACAAATCTGTTGTATATATAAGGTAGAGAACTGGTCCTAATATACTTCCTGTGGCACTCCTGAGTATATTGGATAGAGGTCAATCAATACTTCCCTTAGTTTGATTTGAAAAGTTCATCCTTCTAGGTATGACCGGATAAGTTCATACATTTGTGGAAGATCCCTTCTAATTTTATATATTAGTCCTGTGTGCCAAACCTTATCGAAGGTTTGTCTAATATAGAGGAATACAGCAGTGTAGTATCTTTTAAGATTCAAGTCGCGGTTTATTTTTGTCACTATTCGATGAACTTGTTCTATTGTACCGTGTCCTTCCCTGAAACCAAACTGATGTTGTGGGAGTATATTTCTGTCTGCAAGCATGGTTTGTATGTTTTGTAGAAGCAGTTTTTTAAATAGTTTAGAGACTATAGGTAGCAGGCTAATTGGTCGGTAAGAGGTAATGTCCTCTGGGTTTTTTCCGGGCTTTGAAATCATTAGTATTTGCCCAACTTTCCACTGTTCGGGGAATATCTTAAGTCTTAGAGCTGCATTGAATATATATGTAATTAGTTTAAAGCCATTTTCTGGCAATTATTTTAATAGATCTGCCGTGAGTAAATCATATCCTGGTGCTTTATGTAGAGTAAGGCTTTTGACAGCAGTTATTACTTGTTTGACTTTTACAGGCTTTAGAGGAGGTTATGCTTCAAGTGGTTCCACTAATGTGTAATGAATTGTTTGTTCTTCTTCCACTGTGCAGGTTCTGGATATTGGCTGGAACACTGTAGACATGTGATTTGCAAATGCTGCTGATTTTTTTCGTCGCTTCGAGCCCAGCTACCATCTAGGAGTTTGATTGGGGGCATAAACGTAGTTGGTGTTTTTAATTACTTTGTTCTCCTCCAGAGTGAGGCATCTGTGGCTTCGTAAGGTGTTAAACTGGATAGGTAATTTTGTATTTCCTAATTTTTGTGTTGTTTCAGGAGAATATTTAAATTTTGGGTAGCATGGTTAAAATTAGTTTTGTAGTGTACCATGTTCTTCGTTGTCAAAAGTTGCTTCCCAGGCAGCATCCTGTAAGGTTTGGTTGAGATGTTCTACTGCATTGAATAGATCAATGTCCGTTTTCAAAGGAATGTTTAATTTAACCTTTTCTTGGATGATCTCTCAAAAATACTCCCAGTTTGTTTGCTTACTATACAATGTGGGAGGGGTAGTTCTTGTTAGTATTTTTGCACTGTATGTTACAATTATCGGGGAGTGGTCAGATGAAAGGTCTAGATTGGATTCAGCTTTGGTGTATCTATTAGATATTCCTTTGATTAAACAAAAATCCAGGAGATCAGGAAGTTTTCCTCGATCGGTAGGCCAGTAGGTAGGCTGACCTGTTGACAGATATTGAAGATTGTTATCTTCAATGGATTTCAATAGCTCTCTGGTGACCGTAACCCTAGATCCCCAAGTTTAGTGTTTTGCGTTATAGTCTCCTTCTGCTATAAAGCGGGGTCCGAGCGTTTGGAAGAGGTCGGTGAACTGCTGTTTGGTTACGTTGTGCTTGGGTGGGCAGTAAATTGCAGAGAATACTATTTCCTTGTTCTGTTCTTGTGCAACGATGGTGGTAGCTTGTAAGTGTTCCTGGTGATATTTGGGAAGTTTATAGTGCTTTAATGTATTTTTAACTATGAATGCAGTTCCTGCGTGAGCAGTGTTGTCTGGATGATTGATTGCGTAGATTGTATATTTGGGTATTTTCATGTATGCCTTGTGTGTGAAATGTGTTTCCGATATCATCATAATATCAATGTTGTTATTTATGAGAAATTGTTTGACTTCTAAATTATGTTGTACTAATCCGTTGGCGTTCCAGATTGCGATTTTTAAGGTGTTGTCCATTATGACTGAAATTTGTTGACCAGGGCTGTTAAAAGATTGAACATAGTGTCCATTCTTTCCATCAGTTCGACCATCATTTTGTCTATACTGTTATTTGATATAGGTGAGTTTTTGTTGGGTAGTTATGGTGTGGTAGTAGGCGGTTCAGGGCTGATTCCTTGCGTTCTTTGTGAGTACGTCAGTCCCTGTTGTACTAATGAGTTTGAAGGAGGTGTAGTTTCAGCTTGCCTGGACCGCAAGGGGGGAAATTTTCGTTTTTGTATTTTCTTGGCCACTGTACATCCTCTATAATTCGCTGGGTGGTTGCCCTGACAATTAACGCATTTTACGTCTGTACTTTTAGTTTTACGCGTACAGTCCTTGGTTAGGTGTTTGCCGGCGCATTTCACGCATCGGGCTGTTCTGTGGCAGTAATTTTTTGAATGTTCGTATATTTGACATTTTTGGCATTGAATAACCTCTCGCTTGACGTGTGGGGGTTCAAATCGTATTTTAGAGTGCATTAATAAATAAATTTTGTAGATGGCTTTGTTATTATTTTGTTTGCTGAAGTTCTACAAAGAAGAGAGGTAGCGGAAGTTTTGTAATTCTGTGTTTTATGTTATGAATGTTCAATACTTGATGTCCGTGACTTGTAATTTCTGCCGCTAGTTCTTTGAGGTCGGTTGAGAGATGCGTGTCTTGCAGTACCACTTTATATTTTGTAGCGGTTTTATTTTGAAACGAGTGGAACTCTGTATGTTTGCCTTTTACTATTTTAACAATGGTGTTGTAATGTTCGGCTTTATGGAGTTGTATTTTGATTTGCGTGTTTCCTCTCAGTTTGAGTGTCTATTGATCTTTTACTCTTTGTTTTAACATGTCGATAAGGGGTTTGGTATTATTAACCTCGTAAACAAATATTGGTGGTGGTTGTACTTCTTCCGTGCTGGTATTTTCGATCCGCTCTTTGCGAGAGGCTGATATCGGTTTCTGTAGCGTGGCGATGTATGTCATTATCAGAGCGTTTTGCCTTTTTTGGATTTGGCGTTTGCCAGGAATCGTCATTATTTGTTTGCATTGGAGTGATTGCTGAACGTTGATTTGTGTTTTGCGGTGAATAGTTTGGGAAATAATGCGGCGATACTTGAACTTGTGGCTGCGGTTGCGATTGTGAGTCTAAGTATGGCTGTTGTAATTGCTGTATCGGTAAATTTGGTTGAAATGTGCCTTGATTGATTTGTTGGTCATACGTCACAGGTTGTTGATTTTGCGGGTACTGATACCCGTAATTCGGCACGCCTAGCATGGCGGCCTTATTTACGTGAAATGTTATTAAATGTAAATAAAATTTATAGCTGACCTTTTATCTTAAATAGCACGGGCGGCGTCGAACGCCTCGGGCACCAATATCTCGAAGCGCACACACGTCCGTTGCTTTCGAAATACGAGTGCGGAATCCCAAACTGGAGGTTATCTTAGCAAATTTGGGGAATCGTGGGGTTATCACGTAATTTTGTTTACTTTACTTGGGGAAACAGTTTGAACACGAAACGTTTTTTTTTCAAAGATTAAATATCTGCTAAAGGAAATAGCTGGCATTAAAGTAGGTGTGGGCTAGAAAGGTATGATATTACAGAAAACTCCCAGCTAGTTTGCACTTTAAAATACTGCCGAGGCTAATAGATAAGGTGATGTCATTACCCTAGTAACAAATTTTAATTTAAGCATGACATTTCAGAAATAACAATTAGAATGCTATAGAAAAGTGAAAAAATACCGTATCAATTGGATTATTGGTAGATTAAATAGATAGTAAGAGGGTTACCAAAACACTGTATAGCTTTATAGAAAGAACACTTGGCAATTAAAGCTGCGGACAAGCTTGGAATGCCTATAAAACACAAACTTAATCATAGAAAACTAAAGCCAAAGCTAAAGAGTTTAAGAGGTGAATCTGCATATACAAGGTGGCACAAAAGCCATCACTCGATTTCCTAAGGCAGTACTTTGTTTTTAAATAAAAATAATGTGTTATGTTTGTTGGTTGCGTTTATTTAAATTTTTTTTCATTAAGTCGCGAAGATAATATCGGTCAAGTGGCCGCCGCCAAAGTTGATGCACATTCGGGTTCGTTTCACAGCAGTTTCCATGACGTTTCTCAAAACTCCTGGCTATAAATTAGATATTCTTTATCGTTGGTAAGGTCTATGACTTTATGGACTCTTGATTTAAAAAAAAACTCAAAGAAAAGGTCAAATCAAGCTAGTTTGCGGGCCAGTGTAGTATGTAAAGTTGCAGCGTCTTGCTGGAACCTGCTAAACCAAACTCGTCAATTTGCGACAGCAAGAATTCGTTGATTATGCTTCTGTAGCGCTTACCAAACACAGCAACAGTGTTGCCGACTCCGTCTTCGAAAAAATATGGACCAATCACCTTTCTTCGGTAAACGTTTTACCAAGCAGTGACTGAGAGGGTGTAATGGTTCTTCGTGCATTACACGTGGATTTTCAATGCCCCAGAAGCGATAATTTTGCTTATTCACGTATCCGCATAGGTTGCTCATGATGATTTTCACTGGAAAATCATCCTCATCGCGGTTGAGTTTTAAGAGGGCTTGGCTGAAATTTACACGCGATTGATGATCTACAGACAATAGCTGATGCACTGTTTGCACTTTGGGTCTTTACCAAAATCTGCTGTAAAGACCGTCTACTGTAGCCTAATTGCGTGTCCAATCGTCTGACCGGCATCAAGGTCAGGTTTTCTGTGTTAAACCTGTTTCTTTGAGGCGAGCGGCTAAACGCCACAATGTTTGCCCAGTTAGTGCCACATAACCAGGGGATCGATGACGAAATCTATGTTGAGCTAAAACCACAGATTTTGCTTATTATATTTGGAATTTAAAGGGCACAATTTAAAAATATATTGTGTGTGTGGAATTTGCTTAACGAGATAATAATCACTGCTAACGTAAATGGGAATAGAATAACAATAATACAGTGTTGTGCACCTATAGAGTTATCTGATGTTGAAGAAAAAGAGAAGTTTTTAATACACAGTATGAAGTAAAAAATACAGTAAATAGAAATGATATTATCTTTTTGATTGCAGATTAAATGCCCAAGTGGGTCAAACAATAAGATTTTGAAATGATAATTGAGAAGCATTGGTTAGGAGACCAAAACAATAAAGACGATAAATTATTAGAACTCAGTTAAAGCTGGAGGACAGGCAGCTCAATATATTTTCATAAAGACTGCCACGGAAGGACTTGAATATTAACAGATCGAAAACCAGTTAATCAAATCAATCATATCTGTGTTAACAAGAAAAGCAACTCGCTCTAGAGGTGAGCAATAGGCGAAGGGTAGATATGGAACCTGACAACTACCTTTTTATAGCTCTGTTTCGATTTATAAAACAAGCACTCAAAAATAAAAGTATCGGAAAACCAAGAAGTACTAGGTTGTAAAGAAAGTTCTGTAACAGCTGCGAAAAATCCAACATTTATGCGCCAATTAATAACCAAAACAATAACAATTATTCTTCAAAGTATAGTCCGTTACTGTCCACGACCTTTTGTCATCGTTCCGCAAGCTTCCGTATTTGCTCTTGTTGAAAGCTCTCCTTTCCAGCAGTAGCGGATCAAAACCCGGAGCTCAAACTTGTCGATTGCCATCTAGGATATGCAAATGAAGATTGGTGTAACACAATAAGCACAAAAAATGGCCAAAAAATGCATAAAAATTAAATTTTTCGCAGCTGTAACAGAACTTTCTTTACAACCTAATATTTATATAAACAATAACAGGGGAGACGGCCGTGAAAAAACTATTTTTCAGTAGTTTACAGCAAGTAAAAAGAGAATTAATTACGACATATCTATTGACAAAATCTGGAGAAATTATAAAAAAAATATTGAAAGTAGCAACAATGAAGTTCAACGGAAAGGGTTAGTAAAGAATTATGGTTTAAAGTAAGATGAAAAAAAAATTGAACAATTGTGAACTTCTAACTAAAAGTGAAGGACAAAGAAGACAAGTGCATAAAGCATACAAGTGTAAGAGGGAAATTACGAGAAGCCTAAAAGGAGACAAAAGTGATTTTATTGAAAATTTGGCGTTTGGCTGCGGTGTAAACGTATACCTGCGTTCACTTTGAACAAGGAGTAATAATGCGATCGTCTAAGCTGCGGTTGTTGCTACATGTCCCCATATGAGAGAATTGTACGTGACCACCGGATAGTAAAAGTGAACATAAGAGAGTCTTAAATTTTCTTAGTTCGTAGACTTTGCCCCGACATGAGGCGTAAAATTGTACCATTTTTATTACTGTATTATAAGGGCATTTTCAGGCAATATGAGGAGAATTAAGAAAGTACCAATAAAAATAAAAAAATTCATGCATGTTTAAACAACACTCGAAAAAATAATGAATGTTGCATCCGATAGTGTTCAGATTCTGACAAAAATCTCCATTCTTCCAATAAAAGAGAAGGTACTTTAAGCAGTTCAAATGAAGAAGGGTAAAGCTATTTAATAACGGCAGATAAATTAAAAATTGGCATAAGATGTGTAATATATATACTTCACTAGTCTTTTAAAAAACTTTGGATTAAAAATGTTTCCTATCGATTGCATAGAAGAAGGAATTATTGTTAAAATCTCAAAAAAGCGACATTTACGAGAATATAAAGATTAGAAAGGAATTAGTCTTTTAAATGTTACAAGCAAAGTGGTTTTAGATTTGGCTACTAGTGTGTAGATAGTATCAATACCATCAAAATAAGAATAAACCACTCACTTGAATCCCAATCGCTACTTCATATGTCATCAGCGAGAATTTGATTCAAGAGGTAGAGAAGTATCTAGAGAGTACTCAAAAAATAGGACTCCTAGGCAAAGTAATTAAAGAGGTTATATAAATTACACACGGACAAGAATTTTAATAACAATTAACTTTATACTAGCAAAATCGGCTGAAAGGAAAAGAACAGTAAGATGGGATTGAAGTGGTGTACTAGAGAATCTGGTTGGCTCACAAAACATATTGAAGCAAAGATGAATAGTGTATAAAATAAAGTGAGGTTGCAATGACAACAAAATAAACTAAATAAAACGTGAGCGATATAAACTTCGACAGCTACGATATTGAAAAGGTTGAAGAATTCACCTTGGTAGTGTAGTGTCAACAGGTGGGGGTTACTAAGAGACATTATCCTAAGAATAAGTAAAGCAAGAGTGGTGTTTACAACATTGAAGCAAATATAGAGAGATGGGGACATTTATAATAAAGTTAAATTAAAAATATTTAATGCTACTTTTAAAGTTGTATTGTTGCGTGGTTTGGAAACTAGTTTTTTTTACTGTCGCGATATATAAAAAAAATTTCTTTTGTAAATATATATATTTAAGGTCCATTAGTGACCAACGCTACGAGAGGAAGTCGACAAACCCGGTATTTTATATTCCTCTAGGTGTTTCCTATCGAACACAATTAGTTTCACCTGATGCTTTAATATAGAAGTTCGCTTTTTTCTCTGGATACCATTTTGCATCTTCTAGTCTCTCAAATACTTACTTCAGTGTTTTCGGTCATGTCCTCCTGTAATATCCAACTGTCATTATTTTTATTAAACCATTTCTTAGCAAATGATAACAGACGCCATTAATAAAAAATCGCTACGTTAAAGGTGCACATGAAGTTGCATAAAGTACCAAATCTGCGTGAATTTAAGTAACCCCAGAGATACATCTTGGTCGATCTCTGTAGTAAAAGGTAGTTCTGGATTGTCCAAACTAATGGTCTTGGAATATACGCCCAAGAGAGGGTTCGCTGTTGTACACTAGATTATTTTATTTGCGGTTTAGATTTGACGCACCTTATCTCATCCTATTTGTAACGTTTTTTCTGAGAGAAGAGGCTTCATTGTGGTGTTGTATTAATCTAGTGTTTATCTAATTATTGTTTGATTGTTGTGGAAGACCCATGAATATTCTCCCTTATAACTTGTTTCGCCCAGCACAAATTATTCACATCTTTGCACAGATTGTACTCTTTTGGTTATAACAAAATTAAAAAGAAGCATTAAAACCAGATGTAAAGTTTGTAATAGGTGTATAAATAAGTTCTCAGCTCTTTTCTGCAAAATTAAAGTTTTATTTAAAAACAAGCAAAAAAGCTTAAGTATCAAAGTATTCTCCGTTGGCATCGATGTCCTTTTGCCATCTTTCGGGTAGCTTGCGAATTCCCTGGTGGTAGAAGCTCTCCGGCTTCGAGACGATAAAGTTATCGATGCATTTTCGCACTTCTTCTTCTGTGTTGAAGTGCGTATCAGTCAAGCGATGCTGTAACGACCGGAATAAATGATAATCGGAAGGGGCCATGTCTGGGCTATACGGCGCATGTGGAAGAAGTTCCCAGCCTAACGCGTCTGCAGCTCATCCGTGTCAAATGTTTGAGGGCGTCCAGCGCGTGGTTGATCTTCAAGACCAAACTCTCCTCCGCGAAATCTTTGGTACCATTTTGTGCACGTTGCATGACTTACAGCATTCTCACCATATGCAGCACAAACCATTTCGGTGACTTCAGCAGCGTTTTTCTTAAGATGAAACGCGAAGTGGATAGAAAATCGAATATGCTCTTTTGTGATTGCCGTCGTGAACACATCTGATTATTGAGGTTATGTGCATCAAACGCCAAATCGCATGATGTTTCGAAAGACCAAATGTCATTGCTTTAAAACCTGTCGACCACAGGGTATCATTAAGTTATTGGACTACTGCAATTGCCTTAGTTATGTATTTCTCCATCTATAGTACCGTCGCTGAGACATTTATTTTTACTACAACACTTTATGACTCCATTTTCTTCCATCTTCAACTACTAGATATTAAGTTTTAATCAAATTGGCTTTTCAACCCGATCGATTACATTCTTTCATAAATTTTCTTGAGATGAAGGATATGTGTTTATTATCATTCTGAGAACCTAATAATGAGCAAATAACAAAGTATAAAAACAGTATTCCACTCTCTACACATTTTTGTATTTATTTTGCAGAGACCTTCTGAATGTAGATCTTTAACAGCATGGAGAACATGCAGCATTTTTGTTTAAGATTTTTGGATGTTTCATAGCGTGTATAAAAGCATATTCCTATTTTTATCATGCCCATAGAATTTTTATATGTGTTTTCCAACACTCTTATGCAATATTCATTTAGTAAATAAAACGTTACCATATGTTTTTGTCCAAACGTTTTTGAAACCTGTTGTAAGGTATAAAAAAAACTATTAATACAGAAACAACCGGCGTAAAAATATATTTAGGAAATAGTGGTCTATTCTCTTTTTAAAGTCCTACCATAGAGCCAGTTACACTTATCCCTCCGTAATTATTGCACACTTTTACACCCTAATATAAGCTAAATTCTAGCCTTGTTTTAGTTGTTGTTGCCATTTATTAAACACATATTTAGAATTGTTTTGGTTTATGTTTATCTAACTCTACAGGTATTTCTCTTGGTTCTGTTGCCTAGTTCTTTTGTATGCTATCTTCTAGTTCTTGTAAACTTCTAAAATTTATTTTTGATCAAGTTCAACATCTGTAATTTTGGATTTACAGAATTTCAACCTCCTCTCCATGGACAACGCTTGGTAATAGTTTTTTCACTACATTATTGTTATAGGTGTAATGATGTTTGTATCTCTTCGTAAGTTCCTTACGGTCTTTTATGTCTCCAATGCCTAATGTCTCCCTAAACGCCTATTAAGTTCTTTATGTTTCCTTTTCCAAACGCCACTTTTGCTTTGGCACTAACCTCTTTACGCGCCCCTATTCAAGCTTTGCTGTTCTTTATAGAAATGCAATTGAGATAAGTTGTTTCTTCATTTCGGGGAACCACCAGTAGGTCTTATTCCTCAACTCTCCTCAGCTGCCTCGTGGACATATTTTGCAACCGATCATACATTACTTCAGCTGATCCTTTTGTAAGCTTTTGCAGTTTAGTAATTAATCTCCATCCGTATAGTAGTCGAATTGGTGTCTGCTTAACGTTATTCAGCTTATACTTTGAATATTTTATTATTTCTAATTAAAGTACTTATATCATTTAGTAGCACTCCTGCCCCCCACACTAATTTATCTTCAACTGGCTGGTAGAATACCATAACCAATTATACACTTAGTATTTCTTGTGGGTTAATGACATGTAAATTTGTTTATCTATTTATGTTTAAAGAACTTATTTATTGTTCTTAAAGAAAACTTATCATATAGATCGATCAATCATTAATCGCTATATTTTTGAATCCACCTACGACTTCACTGATTTCCGCTAAAATTACTCCTTTTTAACAGTTTATCGTAAATTCTTATGTTCTTTTCAGTTCTATGGTAATTAATTTGTTATTTCTTTTTGGGCTCTTATTAACGACAGCTACAATAACGCTGTAGAAATGGTTTTATTCTTTCTTTTTATTAGTTTCTGTGAGGACTACTATATTTAGCTTTAGCTTTCCGTAGTTCTTTAAGCACCCTCATAGCTTAGAAGCAATTCCTTGTACATTTCAGGTAACTAAAGTCCGTCCATATTCTGAAACCTGCGACTGCAATTTTTTACTTCTGAGATTTCTTACCGGAAGATGGAGTGTTGGCCCACTGCTTTAAACTTCAATCTGGAGGACCGGAGTTTTATTCCCTTGGCTGAAATGTTTCAGTTCTGAGGCATCAGGCACATTTAGACCCATAGTACATCATGAAATGACCAAAAGTTACGATGTGGACGTGTGGTAAGGTTTGTTAGAATGTTAAAACTAACCTTGTCCTGTATTGGAGATTTATCCACAAACTCTGCAGTGAATTGTTGACTTTCAAATATTTTCCTTTTTTTTGTTTTTAGAAAGATAGTAGCACGTTTAACGTTATAAATTGTGTATATTGTAAAAGGATCATTCATCACCAGCAGTCTTGTTATCCATCGTCGAATAGATAAGCCTTTTCTAATGTTTTTCATATGTCTCCGTTGTTTGTTTGCTGTAACCAGTCATAACTTTTTATAACGCCATTTTATTGTATGTCTATCTATTGTCTCTTGTTCTTTTAATACGTCCAGACTATTCGTATGACATCTATACCTTTGGACTTTCTCTAATTTCCGTGTTCGGTATATGGTTACATCCTTTCCATTGCTCTCTGAGTTTTTTCTTGTAATCGTCTATTTAAAGTATTCTTATTAAATAACCATGCTCCTGTTCCGTATATGAATTCCGGTAATACATATTAGTCAAAGGATCTTGTCTTTATTGTATTTGATATATTAAACCTCAATGTTATCTGTAGTCTGCCAAATGCTAACCAGACTAGTGCAATTTTTCTTTTCAGGCCTGCCTTTAAGTTGCTTCTAGAAAGTTCAATTTGTTGTCATAGTTATACACATAATTCAACTTTTTCAATCCTTTTCTGTTGCCTGCTTGTTGTGGTTCTGCTCTACTTCGATTATTAGATATTTTGTTTTATTGAAGTTTAGCTCGAGTTTTATTTTTCTTGACTTTTTGTTCAGTTCACTGAGCTCTTTGCTACCAGAACTATATTATCAGCAAACGTCAGATTATTCAGTTTCTCGCCGTCTAACGCAATGCTCTTTGTTTCCTACTCTAGCTTTTTAATACATTTTCTACGTTATAGTGAAAAGTGTGGGTGAAATCGAACCTTCTTGACGAACCCTACGCTCTTCTTTGGTTTTGATTGTTTTTGTTTGTGCTCTTATTTTTACTTGCATTATGGCGTTTTATATATGTACTGAATTAAAGTTGTACATCCGTTATCTATCTAGTTATCGCTTAAGGTGTTTGATACTGTCCATATCTCTACGAGACGAACGCTTTCTCGCAGTTAACTACTGCTATATATAAAGGTACAATATACTCATTTCTTATTTGTATTAATATTTATTTTGTTTTATGTTTTTTTACCTTTTTAATTTTTTACTGTTTGTACACCCTAATTGTTCCTTTTTCTCCGATATCATTATGTGTGGCTTCGCCTGGAGGGATACACTTCTGATAATTTCTCTTCGTTTTGTTATCTATAGTATTTTTTAAGAATTTTATTTCAATATCTTCTTTTAGGCTTCAATTTAGCATCTAAATATGTAAGAGATTTTTAAGGCAGGGTCTTTTTCCCAAAACATCTTTTCTGGGATGTTTCGTAAGGAGATCCTAGCGCAGCAGTAGTAACAGCGACATATTTTAGATCTCTTTCCATGAATGGAGATATTATGAATCTTGCATTCAACCATTTGGTACTATTTTCTCATTGTATATTTATAGCTGTTTTACTTTATCTGTTTCGTTCACAATTTTGTTGTTTCTGAAGTAATTTTTTGTTGTTTGGTGATTTTGTTAGTTTAAACTTTATTATCATAATTTTTTGTTTGTTATTTTACTTTTGGCTGTGTCCACTTCCATTGTGTTTAAAATGTGCATCACCTTTTTTTTCTCGTTAGTACACTTTCTTATTTATTCTTAAAATTTGTACGTTATTTTTAACTACTTTATACATCTTCTTTTTTTAGTTTTAGTCCGTGTTTTCCGTTTCTGTTTATAGTTTTGCTTTTTACATTTTTTATAATAAATCCTAATAATACAAATCTATTTAGAAGTATTAGAAAATTGTCAATTAGTTGAATAAAAAATTAGCAGCACCTTTAAAAGTATTAATAGAAAACGAGACAAATTTATCTAACATCATGTCTACTTATTATGTATCAACAGTTTATTTAATTTCATATCCACTCCAATAGACAGTAGACATAAGTACTTATTTTAAAGTTATATAAGCAAGTGATAAGCGTAAATAAAAAGCTATTCTAGATAGATAGCATAAGGAAGTAAAAGTAGCTTGAGAATTAACTAGAATTTAAAATTTCTATTTTGATTTTAATCATACATAGCCCTGAATTTTACATATTTATTTTTATGTGCGTGTAACGTTTTGTGGCACCTTAAAATTAATCATTATAGTGGGTATTATACAAATACTTAACGCAGCATATGCTGCACCATATGCTGTAGATATGATATTTGCGCAAGATAAAACTGAACGCTGGAACAAAATCTTATTTTACTAAGGGGTAGATAGAAGTAACGTTTAATACGGAACGAAAAAATAAAAAAATGTGCTAAAAAGGTTACATTTACCAAAGCTATCAATTATTTTTAATTTCCTGAAAGATAATGTTTACTTCTGAACACTTTAATTACTACCTATCATGAGTGAGTTAGGTTTTTCCTACTAATTATTTTGCCTGTTTAATTAGTAGTCTAACATTTTATCTTTAACACGTTTTGTGTTAATTAGCTAAAGAATCTCTCAGGGTCATGCGAATGGATTGGCACAATTTTCTATTTGAATTTTGCACGAGCACAGCACTATTAGTTTTTTTAGTCATTTTAATTGTTGTTAGTACTATAATACTTTTATTTTACTTTCTAGAATGTTTTTATTATAAAACCAAAAATGTTTGATTTATTTATGAAGTTAAAGAATGATTAGCACTCTCTCTAGAAACTCCAGTTTTAAAGCAGATAGTCTGTGCGTCTGGTGCATGTCTAATTCTACCAGATAGTATTTCTGGAATGCATAGAAGAAAAGATAAAGTGCTGAGAGTATGCTTATGAACAAAGTAAAAACCGTGGAAGTAGGCAATTGTGGTTAGCGATGAACGGCTTGGTTTCTCTGAATGCAAGAGGCGACTATTTCGCACATCCAACTTTAAACAAAATTTGTACCCACGTATAAAAACATAGCCCCCAGTCTTAGAACTATGTCTTGTTAAATATCGGAGCTTAAAAAAGACAAGAATTGTGTCGCGAAAGACAAAAGCAACAAACGCCAAGCAAATTCGCGGAAGTTACACATTAGCAAGCATATGTTCGACTTGATCATAACAAACAGGTAAATTGCAATCCATGTATTGGCAGATGTAATGATTTTAGGGGGACTTAAAAATGATACAGGGCAATAAGTTGCCTATATTCTCACCGATGAGAAAAAGCAGAAGCATATGAAGATATATCACAGCTGCTAACTCCTACAGTGTGAGTCCCGAAATGTTCTTTGAGTGTCTAGTCACAGAAGACTAATTTCTGGCATGAGACATCAAAAAGGTATCTTAGTATATGGAATAGCAGTACATTAGACAATTGAAACAAATGGTAATTATGTTTTGGGATTAGGAGAGAATTCTGCTTATGAATTAGATGTTTTCTCAAAAGAGTGTTACCAGTGAACGTTACTGTAAGTCATTGAAGTAACTTCACCGCCACAAGAAATAAAGCAGCGCATTGCTTAAATATTTAAATGAACGCCCGCGTATTAGGTTGTCACACCGTTGTCACTTTGCAGGCTTTCGGGTACATCGTGCTGTCTTATGGTCTCTATTTTTTGAAGCAATTACACTCTGTTTGACGCAATAAAAAAAGCAATGCGCACTAAAAACTTTTCCCCAACGACGAGCTTCAGTTAGTTATCTACAAATGGTACCGTATGACACATAAAGAATGGTTTGACGCAGCGATGACAAAAATGCATTGGCATCGAAAGAAAATACTTTAAATGCAATATATACTTACTTCTTCCTAATAATAGTTTGGTGCTAAGAAAATAGTTTTAGCACTAATTATTTTTGAACGCTCTAATTACAATTATTATGTAATATGATATAACTACTGCACACCACAAAATATTTCAAAACATACACTACTTATCATTTAATATATCATAAAAAAATTGTGGTTGCACTTTATATTTACTATTGATATACATATACTTTTATTTACATACAATTACAGTAATTACATAAGGTTGTCTAGGTAAATCCAAATTTTTTGGGTTGTATTCCGGAAAGGCCAAATAGCCGTCTTTTGCTCATGCGCGCACAACACCTTCAGCTTCACATAATCAACAATTCAGGATTGTCAACAAAATGAGCCGAAAATATGACCTTAGACCTGCTGTACTCAAATCCTTTTGCGCCGAAAAATCGCCGACAGAAAGTTATTGCTTAATTTGGCTACAAAAGGACCTAACTTTACGACATAGTTAAGAAGTACAGGACAACTACAGCAAGCGATTCGACTAGAAGAAAGGTGATGAGGATACTGGGCGGAGCATGTCTGATCTGGCAAAAAATGGGCGTGGCAAGGTCGATGGTCACTTTAGTAGAGTACCAGGATCTGCACTACAAGTCCTTTGTTCTGAAAACCGCCAACTGCTGACTGGGAAAAACAAGATTGACAGAAAGATAAAGGCCCAAGCCCTCCGGAACGATCAAGCGTAACAGCGCTAGCTTCCTGAGATTCTTTGGCCGAAAAGAACTTCATCCAGGGCAGAAAGATGAATTGCCATAATGCTTCTAAATACAGTTTCCTGCCTTTGTGATGGTACTGGGGCTTGTAATCAGCGAAGGCAATATTATGGGGCCCCACTTATATATGTTTTAACAGGACGCGGCTCCACCCCACAAGGCAAAGTACACAACAATTTGTGTTACCACTGGTCTTTCGACTTGTAATTATCCTCCAGCCCCGATTGCAACCTTTTAACTACTATTTGTGGGTGGCAAACAAAGTACAGGTTAATAAGAAGTAACACCAACAATAACAAGGGGAGTTGTGTTGGCCTATAGCATCTTTAAGTTTCGCAAAGGTTGTATATCATAGTGGCTATTATAAATAAAATGATTTGCTTTATTATTTAGCATAATCATACCAAGTTTTTATAAATAAATTTAATTTTTCTTGTACTGTAATATTATTTTCGTTGTTTATTTGTGTCCAGATTTACCTAGACGACCTCGTACTTTCAACGATTCTCACACTACATTTTTTTTAAATATTTAAATATAGTAAATCATAGAAATAATGAGTATGGCGTAGCAAATTGGTAAATTTTTATTTCAAAATCGTTAACCATTTTTAATCTTTTGGTTGTTTCTAGATTTTTAAACCTTTCTTTCGACCAAGCTCTGGAAGACGTTCCCTCTTCTTGTCGGAGTTTACCTTACCCACTGACTATGCTAATTATATCAATTTGTGTTGGTTTGTGCTGGGTTGGAATGGCCTAACAGAAATTTTCGGTTTCTTCATAGAATTTTTTTATCATTATCTACAATATGTTGAAGGTCTTATCACCACATTTTGCTGCATATCAGTAATTTATACTGTTTATTGTGATTGGAGTGGACGCCGTGTATGTGTTCGATGTCGTTTATTGAAATGTCCTTTTTATATCAGTTAATCATTTGTCATATATTGCCATGCAGCACGATAATTAAGTAATTTTCTTTGCAAATATTTCTTAATTATGAAATCATCTCTCGGGTTTCGGCCTATTAATAATTCCGCTAGTGACTTACTAGGATGTAAGGGTGCATTACGATATGCCAACATGGCCTAAAAAGGAATCTTTAGTTTTTACACCAATTCCATTTACATATTTGGACTACTAGTTATATGTTTCTTTTACATATAGAGGATTACTGCAAAAGAATCATCGGGTTTAAAAAAATATATTTCACAAGGTATTGCAGATAAAATATTAAATAATACATGAAAAGAAAGAGAAAACAAATCAAAAATCAAATTTTTGTTTATACCTTCACAAATGTTTGTGTTGTTTTAGTATATAATTCACACAATTAGCAACGTACTACTCTTTCATTGCCTTTGAATAGTAGCACGTCACGAGATCTGGCCAAAAAAGCAATTTTAATTCGTGCTGCTGCAGGAACGTTTTTGCAAACACTCTTCTCGATAGATGTTCGAATTGATAGACCTACAAATAGTGGTGATAATTCAAACCGCAACTGCATATAGCTTACCAGATAAGGAACTTGTTCGGAAATTTTCCTTTTCTCTTTCTTTTTCAGTCCCCTGGAGCATCTTTCCAACTGCGAGCAATGTAGTAATTTTTCTCAGTTATATAATTGAAGTTGGTGAAGCAATAAACCTCATTATCCATCATCACGAATTGATATCGTGTCAATAGATTTTAGTGCAACTTACGGGAACGAAACTGCGGTATTTGATTTAGATTTGCATCTTGACTAGGAAGCTTTTAAGCCCTAAACTTTTCATTTCGGTTCTAGCTTTTATTTTTTGCACAAAACATTGCAACATTTTAACTTGCTTGCTCAGCTTTCGCGAAAAAATCTTCGAATTATCTTTAAAAAGCCACGATTAAAAAGCCATATTCACCTCCACTTCCTAGTTTCCTTTCCACCGTAAATCGTTTCCTAAACTGTTTTAGTACACGAGCGGTAGTAGAATTACGCACATTAGCTTTTCGAGTAAGTCGACGAGTTACTCAGATTACATTTTGGACGTGTTCAATAATATCATGGTGACTGACTCGTCTAAACAAATTTGCCTTCAACAAAGGATATTTTGAGCTAACTGGATGGTTTGTTTAGATAAGCAGTGCATAAGCTGCTGTACTTATAATCTTACTCTTCATTTTCACCGATCCAGTTTTGCTGTGTTTACCCTTTATGTCTTTATTATAACTTTCAATTTATAAAATATTTAAAATTTTTACTATAAAATTATGGTCTATTGTCGATTCTTCTTATCAGAAGAATATCATGTCTAGAGAAGATCTATTTTAATTTATTAATAACTAACTTTGAACCTTTCTTCTTTAATTGACACCCTTCTGTATGTTACTGATAGTAATCTTGAATCACTAAACATGTTTTGTTATTTAACCGACCTAAATCAGCTACCAGTTCGGTCCATAGTGTGTTTGGTTTGGTATTGGCATTAATCATTCTGTTTTAGCTTTTTGTTGTTTCAAATATTATTTGCAATTCTTTACAAGTGCTATGATTTGTTTCGTTTGGCAATAGCTACTGCTTTCTATTTTAATAGTTAAGTAATCACTAAAGTGCTATTTGTCAATGAAATCTCCAAAATTATATATGTAAATTAGATTTTCTTTGCTAGAGGGATTCGAGCCTTAAGAGAGCGAGGATCGCGCTTCCCTCAAACCGTATTTTGGTGACGCATCGCAGACTCAACATGCAGCGTACGTTAGAGCAACGTTATGCGGTGAAGTTTCTTGTCAAACTTTGAACCTGATAAGGGGAGGCTACGGGAAGGAAGTCATGTCAAGAAGCACAAAATGTTTCATAAGACATCGGTCAACGAGCCGTAGTGATAAAAATTTGGTCAACGTGAAACAATTGTTAGACTGCGATCGACGTTTAAGTGTTCGATTGATAGCACAGGAGTTGAATTTACCAAAAACAGTAGTGCATAAAATTGTGTTTGAAGATTTGCAACTGAGAAAAGTTTGTGCAAAGTTGGATCCGAAGGTTTTGTCCCAGAAACAAAAGAATTTTTGGCCAAGCACAACGTTCCCCCAACCACCCGTACAGCCCACACCCGTTTTGTGTCAGTGGAGAGGGTCGAAATGGACATAACCAAGGCCACAATCAGTATTTTAGTTTCCGCATTCCAGGAAGCCTTCAAAGCGTGACAGGTACGCTGGAAACGCCGTGTAAATGCAGGAGGAAACTAATTTAAAGAATTTTAAAGAAATAAACGATTGCCTCCGATACTTTTGTTTTTATTAAATTATTCCCGATACTTTCCGGACAAACCCTGCATATTTAAAAAATTGTATGTGTTATTTACTAAAAGGTCAATATTAAAATGGCGGTATATAACTATTTTCCAATTTTTATTATTTGTTGATGTTACATTTGATATTCTCAGTTTGTGGTTGAACAGTTAAGCCGCTTATGGTTTTTATATGTCTGATAAATAGTCTGTTCAGTCACTAAAGATGCATTTATGTCGGACGAGGGATAATAATACAATTGTCTAAAATGGGGTGGTTGCCACGTCTGCGTGTATCAGAAAAAGGCGCGCAACGATTGGGCAATGAGGTCAAACATATAAAAGTCTTAACCTTCCAGTTCGTAGACCATGCTCTCGAATGTGCTGTTTTAAGCTTCACCATTATTTATGTAATATTTCTTCTAAAGTGTAAAAAAATGTTACACAGCTATTGGCTGTACGTAAATAGACATAACAATTATATTCTGAGACCAGCCAGTGGTCAAACAATTAAGGCGTTTTGTTTCGGTGCGGACCGCCCCAAGTTTAGATACCTAGCGAGTGGCCCGCTCAGTCCTTAAAATACTTGAGTACCTGTGTTCAATTCAATCAAGAAATTCAATCAGAGATGGTACGCGACAATTGGGCAATCAGGACGAGCATATAGGATTCTTGATCTTCCAGTTTGCAGGCGATATGTAGAGCCTCGACATTACTGATTATCTTAAGGCTGGCTAGTTTAACAACTGAAATTTCTATAACATCTTCAATGCTGTTATTTTTAGCATTATTATAATCTGGTCCTCTTTTAGATTATCTAATTTTAAACACAGGGCTCTCCCAAATTCCTCATTTTGTTTCTATCTTGTACTAGACGTCTCCAATATAGTCCTTTAATTTTCTTTAACTTGTCTCCCCACCCCATCTCTGAACGGCTTCTAACTCTATTATAGAGCCATAATCTTCATTGCTGTAGTGCGATATTTCATTTATAATCTTGTTGTTTAACGTTTCAATTTTAATTTAGCTACCTGCCTTGTTAGATCTTTTTTTTGTAGTTATATACTTAATCCAGTGTCTGCCTTTTTATTTGATAGTCGCGCAGCTATTATTATTCTTTCCACAACTCTACGAATCTTTGCTAGTTTATCTATGTTGCTTTTGGTAAGAGTCTAGGTTGGTGAGCCACATCTTAAAGAACTCCCCACAATAATCCCATTCTCCTTTTAATTTAGGCTGTTAGATTTCCTTTGTTTATTTTTATTATTTGTCCTAATATTGTATGTGTTCAGTAATTGTTTATAAGTTGTAAAAGTTCAGATCTATGTTTCTTACATATCCATATTGATTATAATTTTGTTTTCTAACATATTATTTCAAGTTTTCAACGCGAGCAATACTTTTATCTCTAGTACTACTATAATCTGAATAAACAATTTCTTCTTTTGCAATAATACATAAGCCTGTCGGTTCTTTATATTTTGAGGAAATTAAGATGCTAATGCACATCTCTCTAACCCAATGTTATTTAACTTTCCACTCATTTAATGTTTTGTAATTGCAGGATAGGAATTAGTGGGGTATTTGGATCATGTAGAAAGGTTTTCCATTTTAAGAATTTATTTTTAATGCCTTATATATTGTCGTGATTACGATGATTTGTTCCTTCTTTTGAATATTAGGCTTTAATATCTGTCAAAGCTGATGTGGGTCAAAGTTTTAATAATATATTATATACAAAACAGCAATTATTTTCTTTAAATAAAATATGCACCAACTGAATGCATTTATTCTAATTGTGAGCAATTTATACACTTGAAAATATTCTGTGTATTTATGCTATTTCATTCTAAGATAGTTTAATATATTTTAGAAAGTTATGCTTCGTTTAACTCTTAATATATGTGTGTGAATCAAATATAAATTGAAATTATTTTTTTAATTATATTAAAGCATCATAAAAATAGAAACATACAAAGTTGTTTTTTCTATATAATCTCCCGAGTTAAAGACGCCCTTTTTCTCGATAAATAAGCAGTTTTTTGGTCCAGCTATCGTAAAATGAACGTGGTTGTAACACCAATTAAAGGACGTCTTCCAGTGAGTGCAGTTTAAAACAAATCCGTAATTTTTTGTTTTGTCTGGGCAGCTGCATGGGGCATTGTCGTAAAGCAAAGTAAAATCTCGGTACTGCCGTGGCTTCCTCATACCTCAAAAGTTTCAACAATCTTTAATTAGCGCTCATCCTCAAAAAGGCGACCAAGAATGCGAATATTCTTCTCATGCCCACTTTCAAACAAGATCAGTGATAGTAATCTTCAATTGCTTCTTGAGCTCTTAAAAATTGTGCAGTCCACGCATACACTTAAGTCTTTTAAAGAATTTTCTTAATGAACTATGTCTTAACTCTTTTTAAACTTTCGGACGGTTTTATGCCCTCTGTCGTGAGAAACTTTATAATAATCCGTTGCGTAATTCAGAAGAATGCTTCTTGATACTGACTAAAGAAGTAATAATGCAAGGGGAATTTTCTTTAAGCCCAGAAACTGTGTCCTTAAAACGGTGCGTAAAAAATTCGGATTTATATTTGATTCACCTACATACACACACGCAAATATTTTTATAACTCCTATATATTTATCAAAAATGTTTTCCAATAGTTTTATATCAGCAAGAATTATATAATTTGTTTACCTCTACAAATTTTAACATGCAGCTTATTTTGTTTATAGTAGTATAGACCCTCGGGATTTTTAAGGCACAGATATACCAAGATTTATTTAAAAAGCGCCATCTACATTTAAGTCTTTTTGTGTGTCGTATTTTTTGCAGAATTCTTTTATTTATTTTTTGATTATTGTATTTTTTTCTATTGGGTGGAGCTTCATAAAAAGCTAATGTTGCTTCTAATAAAGTTATTATTTCATTTTATATTTTTTAACTAATTTTTGTAACAAATATTTTTTCTTCTTAAAACAAATTATTTATTTGTTTTACTATTGACATAAACTCAACAATAGTTTTATTTTCACTATTGTCACCACCAACTAGTGGGGTGTAAATTCTCACCATGTTTAGTGCACTCTATTTTGTGATTTGAATAGTATTTACAAAACATAATT
Source organism: Sinelater perroti (assembly GCA_036346155.1). Classification (NCBI taxonomy): domain Eukaryota; kingdom Metazoa; phylum Arthropoda; class Insecta; order Coleoptera; family Elateridae; genus Sinelater; species Sinelater perroti. The sequence continues at coordinate 15,164,113 of JARFIY010000254.1, read as the reverse complement.
TATTTTTGCCACTTTCATTAAGAAATTCTGTTTTTTTGTTTCAAATTATAGCTTTGACCATCCCCCTAGCACAATTTGTATTATCATCTTCGATGTTTTCTAGTTATGACTAAAAGCAACTAATTCGTGCGTTTTTATATTGCAATTTTAAATTTCGTTCAAATTTGCCAGAAGCCTGTTGAAAGATTTGTATAACAGTCGGATAAGGTGTAATAAAAAATGAAGGGTGCAATTAGTTACTAAATTTTGATTAAAGACATTGAAGCACGAAAATGTGGCAAACGATCATTTTCTTCATTTTGATGTCCAATTCCTTTCTCTTTTTAGCTATGTGGGCTTTCCATGTGAGTTTTTTGTCAAAATGCATGCCAAAGTATTTTGTTTCGTCCTGGATTGGGATTTGGATGCCATTTAGGAAGAAGGGGGGAGCAGTTTCGTGCTTTGTGGTGAAAGTTATGGCGGTCGATTTTGCTTCATTTATTTTTATGCGCCATTTGCCGAGCCATTCCTGCAGTGTGGTGAAGTAGCGTTGAAGTATGGCGGAGGCTTGATGTGGATCGCTATGTGATACTAATAATGCCGTATCATCCGCATATGTTGCAATGACAATCTAGTCTTGATGAGGGAGACCTGCCGTATAAATTAAGTATAGGATAGGTCCCATGACGCTGCCCTAGGGAACTCCTGCTTTAATTTGATGGAAACTGGACAAGCTGTCGCTGTGTTTAACTTGAAAGTGCCTTTCACTTAAATATGATCGGATAAGAAAGTAGTATTGGTGGGGCAGTACTTTTTTGATTTTATACAATAGGCCAGGATGCCAGACCATATCGAATGCCTGGCTGACATCAAGAAAGGCCGCCACGCAGTATCTGTTTTCTTCCATATCTTGCTCAATGAGATCTACAACTCTATGTATCTGCTCTATGGTAGCATGTTGCTATCTGAATCCGAACTGATGTTGTGGGATAAGTTCATGATCTACAATTATAGGTATCAATCTTTGTAGGATTAGTTTTTCTTTTGAGAGTAATGGGAGTAAGGTTATCGGCCGGTAGGACGCGGCTTCGTGATCGGGTTTACTCGGTTTAAGGATAAGAATGATTTGACCAAATTTCCACTGGATTGGAAAATACTGCAATCGTAAAGTTGCATTGAATATATGCGTGAGAGCCATTATGGCTCGATGAGGTAATTCTTTAAGGACTTTAGCAGTAATTAAATCGTAGCCCGGTGCTTTAACGTTATGTAAATGTTTAATCACAAGTTTTATTTCAGCAGGTGTATAGGCGGGCTTAATTGACAAGGAGCCTGTAGGTAGTCGAGAATCTCAGTTTCTTCTTCATGAGAGACTGCTATTGGGTAAGGTTGAAAGATACCGAAGAGGTGGTTAGTGGTTAGCGAACAGCTCGGCCTTCTCGTCATCTGTTCGAGCCCATGTGCCATCATCTTTACGAATCGGTGGTATATGCACTTTTGGACGTTTAAATTTGCTAGTAGCTTTCCATAGTGTACTCATCATGTGCAGATGGAGAAAGGTTGCTTACATACTCTTTAAATGTTTCATTTTTCCAATCTTGGAGTGCCTGTTTGAGTTCTCGGGTTAGCCTATTTAGTCTGGTTTTGTCCGCAGGATGTTTGGTTCGTTGCCATACATTCCTAGCTCTCCTCTTCTCGGAAAGCTTGTATTTAATGTAAAAGGGGTAGTTTTCAATAAGTTCTGCTTTGGGATTTTCGGTTGGCGTAGAAATGTGAGCTGCTTGATGTACGATATTGTTAAAGTGCTCCACGGCTAAGTCAACTTCGTCTGGTGTCTTTAGATTAGCTGGAATTTCTATATTGGCAGTGAGGTACTTTTTGTATATGTCCCAGTTCGTGTGTCTATTGTATAATGAGGGTTTCTTTTGTTTGGTTATAACTGATGTGCTCAATGTGACGATTATGGAAGAACGATCAAAGAGAAGATCGTAACAGGTTTCCACTATACAGTAATTTGAGGAGATGCCTTTGGTGACAAAGAAGTTCACTGTGTCAGCGTCTTAAACAGTTCTCGGCCTTTGGTGGTAGTTAGTCTGGATTCCCAATGTGGGTTTTTGGCGTTATAGTCCCCTCCCCCCCCAGCAATAAATTTCTTCCCTAATTTTTGAAAGAATGTTTCGTATTGGTGTTGTCTAGGTGGATTATATATGGCTGCAAACACTAGCGGACCGGTAATACTCTTGACGTTGAGGATGGTACCTTGTAAGTAGTCAGTGGAGAACTCTTCCATTATGTGGTGAGAGATTTTATTACTGATAATTACTGCTGAGCCAGCGTGGGCTGTACCGTCTGGCTGATTTGTAGAGTATGTTGAATAATTATGGATATTTAAGTAACTGTATTCAGTGAAGTGGGTTTCTGAGATCAGTAGGATGTCGATTTTATGTTGTTTAAAAAAGAGCTCGACTTCAATGCGATGCTGGGCTAGTCCATTTGCATTCCATAATCCTATGCGTAAAGTATCCATTATTACAATTTGTTGACTAACATGGTGAGCAGATTAAGCATCGTGCTGTTCTGGTTCATAAGCTGTGTGAACATTGTTTCAAATTTAGTTAAAAACTGAGATAGTGAGATGTCATTGTTGCTGTTATCTTCGAGTTGGCTGTTCGTGCGGTGCTGTGATGCTGCTTGGGCATAACTTGCATTGTTTAAATTTAAGGTGTATGCATGCTGCACAGTTATTGGTGTATTCGATGTCTTTATTTACTTGTAGTTGCTGTTACACTTGACAACCCTTATAGTTGGCGGGGTGTGGGCCTTGACACAGTGCACATCGCGCTGGGCGGTTCTACGTTTATTAGTTGGTAATTAAGGTGCTTCAATTCAAACACTTTTTTATTATCCTGAGCCGGCTCTAAATCAACAAAGAACATAGGCAGAGGCTCTTTAGTTGCTCTGTGTCTGATGTTGGTGAGATTTCATACAGTGTGGCCGTGCTTTTTTAGTTCTTCTTTAATTTCCTTGGTATCAACAGAGTGATGTAGATTTCGAATTACCACTCTGAATGCTCTTTCATCCTTTAATTGATAGGTATGGTATATAATTCGTTCAGTTTTTAGATGGGTGAATAGTTTTCTATAGGAGTCAGCAATATTAGTATTTATTTTAATTGTGTTATTTGAAAGTGCTTTAGTGCTGTATTGTTCCCGCTCTAAGACTTTCGTTAGATTTTCGATCATTTGGGCTTGGGAATTTTTTGTACGGGACTTTCACTAGAATCTTGTTGGGTCTCTTGTGTGCTACCGCTAGCTAGTACAGTAAATCGATTTTGAGTGTTGATTCCATTTTCTGGTCGTGTTCGTTCGGCTGTAGTTCTTCTGCGTTTTTTCTTTTTGTTTTTTGTATTGTTGCCATTTGTGTTGGTTTTGATTTTCTGTTACTTCCTCTTCGGAGGAGTCATCGATATCTATTTGTTCTGTTGCTTCTGTTATTAGTTGCGGGTTTGGATTTTGATTAGTGGTTGAGACAGAAGAGAAGAATTTTATATTAGTATAATTTTGTGGTGGTGGCAGAGGGTTCTGATGTTGAGGCGTCGGCATGACATTACTGGTTTGCGCGAGCGGCGCATAATTGAATTGAAGTGGTTGTTGATTTCCAAATTGAGGTTGTTGTGGATTATATAAAACTTGTGACTGGGGTATATACATATTTGAGCCATTGTTGTACATATTCTGTATTTACAGAATTTGTGATGATTGCGAGTATTTAATCAGCAATTTTAAAAATGTAGTAAAAGTCTTTAACTTACACATTTGGTGTAAAACTCGGCAGAATTAAATATAAATCGTTGCAGGATCAAGAGCGGGCACTAGTGATAACTTAATCGGACACGATATAGCACATCCACTCGCGCTCGCTGTCTACAGCGTTCTTTATGAATATTTAAAGACGAGATGCATAAAAAAAACACTATACATTAATTTGCATAGGTAGTAACCTTCATGAAAGGTTGAATGTTTAATTTTCAGCTTCGAATGCAAAAATTATGAAGGTCAAGTAACAGTCACTTTTACAAATTTAATGCTTAATATAGATTTTAATATCATACGGAAGCAGTAAAAAGCTTTTAACTTTTACATGTTGCAATGCATCAGCTATTCCGTGTGCAAAGAATGATGTCAATTAAAATTAAAAAAAAATAAAAAACTTTAGTTATTAAAAGCTCATAAGCGCTTAAATTAGTTTTAAGTTGTTCGACAATTGGAACATTCAAGAATTATTTAAGGTAAATTGGAAACATTTCTGAATATTTTTTTATTTCTTAATTAGTAGAGGATTATAAGTAATTTGAAAAACCTACAGAGTGTACATAAATAAATATAATTTTAACATTCTTAACAAATAAATAAGTTAAACATGGAATAAAATAATAGCACATATGTATTTTAAATACACATTTTGAGGATCTTTTCTCTATTACTCTATTTCGTAAAATCTCAATGCATTTAAAATCAATCTCAAAATGATTCGAAAAATTATTAATCGCTACTAAACTTCTTCAATCTTCTACGTTACAATAAAAAGCTTCCTAATTGGGCAAGAAATGTATTTGTTTTGTAAACAGTCCTATTGCCTAACAGACACACATTTATCTGCACGCATAGATATATTTGCACACGCAACGACAAACACGTTGACAAAAGTCACGCGACTTGTACAACAAGAAATTATTGATAAAAATAACTTATGAATAACGAAGTCTTGTCCGCTTCGGATAACTTAATGTAACGTTTTTTATATATTGTGTAGGAACTGAGATTTATTTGTATTTACAGTTCATTACACAAAGTTCTACCATAAGCCTTTTATTATAAATCAAATAATTAGTAGTAACAATAACATGAACAGTTAACCTACACGGTACTACCCAGTGTTGTAATTGTAATAAGAAAGACAAGCTTGAACTAAATCTAGGTGAATCTGTCTGGTAATTCTATTGGTCTAATCCTTTTGAGTTTATGTGTTCTCTTTTCACCACATAAGAGGAGAAAGTCGCCAAGTGGCAATCCCCTAAGTTACTAATGATTAATCAATAGGATCTAATGTTTTTTATCTTTTTGAACTTCTAGTATTGTTTACAAACAAATCATGCACTAATTCACTGGGATGGTGGTGTAGTCTGTCTAAGTAAATGGTTACAGACCTTCTAATTTCTTCTCCAACCTACAGAACCTTGAAGTTTTCATATAGTGTTTTATTACTAATATAGCACTTTGCGTTCGCTAGAGTGTTAAAAGGTTTACTTCAAAATCTTTGTATACTTTTAATGTTTGTTTTTAAAACACATCCTCAGAACTCAATTCCATATGTCCACATAGAAAGCAACACTGATTTCTACACTTTGTATTTAAGTGTTAATTTAGATTTTTTCCCAACAGTACATCCTCTCCAGTTTGATGTTGAGTTCTTGTTTTGCCAGATGGGATTTCCAAGTTAACCTTCTGTCTAAAAGCATACCAAGGTGTTTTCCTCAACTATAAACCTGTTTCCTGATTTATTATATAATGGAATGTCTAGGTGGCCAACAGATTGCTGCTACAGCTAAGATCCAGCTTAAAGATAATTAAAAACGTCTTCATTTTATAGTGGGACAATTTGTTGTTAACGACAACTGCAAAACCAGCGTGAGCTGTGCCACCAGGATGGTTAGTGTAATATATTTTGTATTTATGAATATTGATGTAACTTCTGTCGGCAAAGCGGGTTTCCAAGACCATCAGAATGTCGATTTTTCGTTCATTAAGAAGTTGCTTAACTAATAACCGGTTTTCTACTAGCTTATTTGCATTCCATGTTGAGAATCGTAAGGAGTCCATGAATGAAATTTTTTAATTATCTGCGTAATTAGACCTAACATAATGCTGTTTTGATTCATAAGTTGATAAAATATTAATTCGCATCTGGATAAGAATTGAGGTAATAATATAATAAGATATTTTGTAATTGGCTGGGTGTGGCCCTCAACATAAAGAACATTTGGTGGGGTTATTTTGGGTTTTTTTGAGTTGTGCAGTTTTATGTTCTTCTCTGCATTAGACGCATATATAAAGTCTTGGGCAGTAATTTTTACTATATCTGTACATTTGGTAACTCATGCATAATCGCATTTTTCTGTTGCAAGTTTAAATATCTGTTGATAGTTTAAATGTTTAATTTCATATATTTTTTATTATATTGCCCATATAGCAATGGTTCTATGCTTACTCTATGTCATACATTAATGATGTTGCGTATCACATGACCTTGTTTTTTTAATTCTGTTTAATTTTTAAATACGGAAAACAAACAAATTTGAGGCAATTCTCAAAATCGACCCCATCTCGAGGATTATGCTTCCCCCAAGTGCATTAGGCACTTTTTAAACATCATATTTGTTATTAGAGACCCTAAAAAGCCCTATTCAGATAGTTTCAATTAGGAAAACAAACAAATTTGAGATGATTCCCCAAAATCGCCGCCAGACCCAGGATCATTCCCCCAAATGCATCAGGGCACTTTCTAAGCATCATATTCGTGATCAGCGACTCCAAAAATCTCAAAGTAACGGATTAAGCTTTTTTTGGCGCACTTACAGGCACTGCAGCCTCAAGGGCTTATTGTACGCGCTAACATGCACTTATTCTAGGAAATTCACACACACCCATGGGTTGAGCGAGACTCGAACTCGCACGCGCCGGCTTGAGGACAGAGACAACTGCTTGAACCTGTTGAGCCACCTCGTCCTCGGGATTAAGCTTACTTTCGCCAATATTAAGCGAGCAATAAAATATTCTTTAGGGTTTGCAAAAAATGTATCAAATACATGCATTTTTTGCATGCACAAATGCAATTTCGCATTATAACAAAAAAATATGGTGTAATATTTTTGTTCCTGAGGCTTTTCCGAATCGAATGCGCCCTGGAACGTCTAAATACGTGCACCCAAAAAAAAATTAGAGATTTTTACTAATTTGCCTCGACTACCTTTCAGGCTTTAAGTTGCTTTAAGTTTGCAATCTCCGTGCAGCACATCCACTTGTTTTCACTACTCACATCGGACTTTGGATGTAATTGGGAGCGATGGTCCACTAACATACTGGAAAACTTAATATGCAGTTGTTTTCTTTTATTCCAGATATGTTTTCTATGTGTAAATTGCCGATCAAAATAAATGCCTAGATATTTTACATCTTGAAGTTGGTTGTCAGAAAAACTAGAAAAGTTTCTTTACCTAAAGTAACAGTCACATGCCTTTATTTAATATTATTCACTCTTATGCGCCATTTTTTGATCCATATTAGGCTTGTTTTAAGTGGATTTGGAAATAAGGTGATTTTTTATCAGGGTTGTTGTGAAATGCCTTAGTAACCGTATCATCAGCGTAAGTGACTGTTACTATCATATTTCTAGTTAGAAGATTAGAAGTGTATAGTAGATACAGCATTGGTCCAAACACACTTCTCTGAGGCACTTCTGAAGTGGTCGGAACCTGTAAATTAGGTCAATTAATCTGTACACCTGTTTTTTAACAGTGTGTTGCTCTTTAAATTCAAACTGGTATGCTAGTATTCAATCTTGTAGCAGAGGTTCTGATATTTATAAACACTTTATTTCAACACTCTTAATAAGGTAGGAAGGAGACTAAGAAAATGCCTCCTTTAGTTTCGCAAATTTTAAAATTGGTATTATCTGTGTGACTTTACAATAGCCAGAAAAAATCTCGTTCTTAGTATAGCATTGAATGTGTATGAGATAAGTTTTACGTAGGTTTCTGGTGGTTGCTTCAAGATTCCTCCAGTTATTGAATCATATCTGGTGAAGTTAATTTTTTATTCAATTCGACGAGTAATTCTTAATAGTGGCTAAATTAATTTTAAATTTTTTTTAATATAGAACAAGCTTAAACAGTTACATGTTTATAAATATTTATAGCAATGTGGAATTATACTCAAAAACATAATGAAATTACATTTTGTAAAGATTAGGACACTCCATTATTCAAACAAAGTCACATGAAAACGCATTTCCAGAAATAAATCTCACGAGCAAAAGGATTGTCTTAAAATTAAACATTTTAACAAAACCATATCGTATCACATCAATAACAAATTTTAGGTGAAGGTGTACTATGCATCTAGAGCTCTCTGTTGGGTCTTAAAAACTAGATGAATGAAAGTTGGATGCTTTTCCTGGTGTAATTAATAAATTTTATTCAGTATTGGCTAAAGAAGCTACAAAATATTAAAAACACTGATAAGAAACTACTACATTCAATAAATTGATTGATATTATTGTTACTCATACAAAGTAAGCGCCAAATGTTTCCGGCTTGACTATATTCCAGAGATGATAGGAATAAAACAATAGGGTTATTTTTCAACAAGGTCTCCATGCATTTTAATACACCTAAAACATTTTGAAATCAATATTTCAATTCTCTTAGAAAATAATCTAAAGTTTTATCTACAAAATGCTCCAAATTTTCAACTTTTCAGCGTAGTTAAATTTTTTATCTCAAAAGCCTTCTTCAGTTTTGAAAATAGATAGTAATCAATAGAGGCTAAGTATGAACTGTAAGGTGGGTAGAAAAGCTTTTTAAAACCATAGTTCTTCGCAGTAATGGACAGGGGCATTATGGTGCTGGCGTAATACTTTTCGTTTACTACTATGCTTCTTTCTTTAATATCAATCGGCAAAATCTCATTGATTCCTAAAAGGTTTTTGCCACGATGTCTTTTGTCGATTGAGCCATTTTTGCCTTTTTTTTCATCCGGTCTGCACCACTTGCTTAATTATTTTTTATTAGAATATGATAGTATAGGATGATGGTTCCATTTCCGGTAACAATTGATCAAAGTACTTCTTCTTTGTTGTTGCGCCAGAGATTTAAAGACAAAAGGCCACGCGTTATTGTTTTTAAACCGCTAGCAAAAGTCTGGAAACCCGTCTTGCACTAACTTTATCGACATGAAAAATGTGTCATACGACTATATCGGAAAGCCCTCACCTTGCTGATATGCATTCTACTTTTTTGTAGAACGTTAACCTTGACAAAAGCGATGTTTTCTTCCAAAAGCACTTCAGCTGGCCTTCCTGCACACACATTGTCTACGACGCTTTCTCGGTCCAAATCGATTTTTTTACAGTGGAATATGAACGCGAAGATTTATCGTACACACCATCTAAATATTTAATATCACTGAGACTTGCCAAATGAGAAATTTAATCACGGTTAGGTATTCGATTTCCAACATTGTGCAAAATGGCGCGGCACCACGAACTCAAGTGACTGTTGCTCGCGACTGATGCAAGTCGGCTACTGAAATGTTTACGAACCTTCAACCAAATATTCCTGGAACATAGACCAAATTTTTTTGAATTTATTACCTATAAAAATGTTCTTGAAAACTGCAGTACATCTCGATATTCTAGGATTACCCAAAAATTTCCTATATTTGAATACTATCTTTTGTTAGACTTCTTCTAGATATAAAGAGAAAATGCATTGAATTATGTCTTACTTTAACGCATTGCCCAAAAATTAATCGAATAAGTTCAGGCCAGATAATAATGTTAATTTGAAAAATATAGGGGCAGAACCAAAATCCAACGTGCACCTTAGAAAAATCGCTATATCGTGACTGCAATCAAAGCGAGAATTCTTTAAAACGAACTGAAATAGCATTTTTCAGTACTCTGTAGCATTTGATTTGATACAAGAGGTTGTTAAAATGTGAATGGCATTTCTGCGATTTAAATAAAACATAAATTATGTGACATAATGTGAAATTACATCAGTTTCCTACCTACGCGACCTCAAGGTTATGCTCCAATTCTTTTAAAATAAAGATGAGCACACACACTGACCTTTTAAATTTGAAACATAAAATCTCGTCTATGAAAGTCTGTCTATATAATTATTGGAAATTTCAGAATATTTATTACAAAAAAAAACTTGCTAGTATCAAAATATCTTAAGAGGGTTATTTCTCTATATGATAGATCAGAAATTATAAATTAACATACAATAAACAATTAACAGACTCATATAAAAGTCTAAATTTGATTTGCTCCTGATGATTCAAAAGAGAAAGGTTAAAAGATCTTTTAGACAGATTGGAATAATAAAACAAATTTTTTATCGAATTGAGGTAGCTTCTTCTTTCCGGGTCGAATATGAATGTTCTTTCAATCCAGCTGTAGAATTTAAAGAAATATTTTTGCATTATTATAACAAATTGTTTTATTGTGTCGATTCCTGGTTTCCTGTGTATTTGGCGATTTTCTACAAACCACGGTGCATTAACAGTCGTTCGTAAAACCTTATTTTAGAAAACTTTAATTTTTAATATTTAATTGTTGATATGAGAATTCTGTGTTAGTTGTGTGTCCAGTTGGACTCTTAAGGATTTAATTGGTGCAGTGCATGGTGCCTCCATAATTTATGTTCTTGTAATAGTTATGTGTTTGTGGTTTATGATACGTTTTAGGATAAATATTTTTGTTGCAAATTCAACAGAATTAAAAATAATCCACGATTTGTTGAACTACGTATTCAGTAGCGTATTGGTTAGTGATTCTAGTTGATTGATTGAGGTGTGAAGTTTTCATAGTAAATTATTATAACGTTATCTTCAGCAAACTGGTATCACGGATGTTTAACAATGTTGCTCCAAGAACACGTCCTTTGAGGTGTGTGTATTCTTTGTCAGCGATGCAGTGGCATTGACGCAAATTGTGAATTTTCAGAAAGAAAAATAATATCACCAAAAAGTGGGTTAGGGAGCTATGCAGTGGTATGTACTTTAATACTTCTACCTAAATCTACAGTAAATTGTTTGATTTCGAATCCCCATTCCACCATTTCTACTACTTTTTGCAACTGTTGTACGGTTGGATGGTCTTTTCTGAAACCACATCGGACTGGAGAGATTAATTGTTCCAACAGTTTAAGCATTATCGGCAAGATACTTGTTTTTTTTGTATTTGTAAATCATCAGAATTTTCCATTTTCTTGTAAAGCTGTCAGTTCTCAAGGAGGGATTGTATAATACGGCTAGATAAGCAAATAGTGTTTTGGTATGATGGTTAAGATTATTAAATTATGACAGAGTGTCTTTTTTAAAGACAAAACTTTTATGTGGCTTTCAAGTTTTTTTGGTATTGTGGATCTACTCAAACCACATATAATCTATACGTGCGGTTTGTTATAGTATATATAGTACTATACAAGAAAGATTATCTCGTTATCTTCTAAAAATGGTCTGTAAATAAATTGCATTTTTTGCTCAGAACTATAGCTAGCATCTGCCATAATTATGGTCGTTTAGTTTGCCGGCTTGTATTTCTTGTGACTTTCGATAGTTTAGCATTTACTGGTACTATATTTTCAACGCGTTTTAGATAGTTGTAAACTCGGCCCTTAACGATTTCTCTTCTGATTCGATGTGTTAAATTATTTATTAAATTTATTAATGTAGGGTTTTTGTTTTTTGTCATCATTTCCTGGCTCTATTTTTTGTTTCCAAGGATAACGATTTGGTGGTTGAATCAACTGATTCTGTAATAGTTTTTGTTAAAGTTTCTATGTTTGAAGCGACATCCTGTTAACTTGTTAATTGATATGGGTTAACTAATCGACAATCTAGATGTTTCTGACACAACCTCACAATCAGTTGATGTCTTTCAATGAGTCTTAAAAGGTGTGGTTGTGCTAAATGTTATTAGCGCCAGGAAATAGTTAAAGTCTAGCTGGGTTATTTTTTGTTGAATAAGTAGGTAAAAGTTTTTAGCGATCAAAAGATCTGGGATGTCTGGTTGGCGATCTTGTCGGTACGAATAATCAGTAAATTCACTGTGTGTTATGACTTGCAGTTGAGGTGTTCTACAATTTGGTTTGATGTGATGCTATTGGCATTTCCAGTAAGTATTTTGCATTAAGTCTCTTGGCATAAGTGGGTTGTGTAAAGTGATAATATCAACCTCCTTAAGTATTTAAGTGGGCTGTTTTGTAACTTGTGTTTGGTTGTGGTCAGTAGTATTGATAATGGCTGTAACCGTTTCGAAATTAGAGTTCATTTGAATAGGTGTGTTAAATTGAATTTATTTTATTGTCATTCTCCCTATGGAGTTGTGGATGATCCATCCTTGTGGTATATATAATATTCATCGGTCCTGAATGTTTTTCCTTCTATCAAATGTGTTTCGGTTACGTTTGCTACATCTACATTGTATCTGACAAAGAACGATAAAAATTTTAATTTTTGGGACTTTACTTTGTTGACATACTAGTTATGGAGTGTTAGGTGTGAAGGTTCTTGTTGAGATATCTATTATAAATAGATTTTGAAGAATTTGTTGCGTTAAATTAATTTAAGAAGATGATTTCGTGCCAGCGTTAGGTATTTAGTTGGGTTATTGTCGTTTGCACATAGGATTTGGTTATATGGAGGGCAGTTGGATGTGCGTGAAAAACTTCTGATTTTCTTTAGATTTTGATTTGAGACATACTGCTTTAAGAGTTTCAGGTGGTGCTGACAACCACTGTAACTTGCTGGGCGAGTTCCGATACAATTTGTACAACGCGGGGATCATCTTGAAATCTGTCTTTTATATTTATTTTGCAAGCGTGTTATTTCACTTGTTTTTGTAATCAATTCTTTTTTAATTTCTTTTTGGGTAACCAACCAGTTTTTACACTGACGTGTAAAATTTCACCATGTTAATCATATAAAATTTGGTTGGCTGATGTTATTAAAATTAACTTTGAGATAACTATCACTACATGTCGTAAATTCTTAGTAATTTTTCTAATATCAATAACAATTTCTTGATGGTTATTTACCTTGTGTAGAAATATAGTGGAATTTTCATTTTGTTGTTTGGTTGATACCATGGCATTGTCTCTAGCGGTTGTTTCTTGTGTTGGATTGTATGGGTTGTTTTAATCCAACCATCTGAATTCCACATCACCAATTGATAGTATTAAATGACTAAGATTTCTTTTACTATTGCGAATGTTGATTTCGTTCATTTTGATAACTTGTAAGTTATCATTTAATTAATTTACTTATTTTACTTTTTAGACCCTAATAGGCCAAGGTGGTATGTTTAATGTCATTATAACCGTTATTTTAAACAAATGTTGACACGCTTGAAAACTCATTATTTTTATATGTACCGACGAGCTGTATAGATAAGGCTCGATGTGGGTTAACGTTCTCAGAGCCTTATGATCGCATTGTTTAATAGACCGCTTAGGACTAATAAATAAGTGCCATATGAAAAAGATAGCAGATAGAATATCTGAATGAAAGAAAGAATGTGTCAAAAGCGTTAAGAGCAACTTATTAAGAAATCGAAAGCAGATGGATGAGCAAAAATGTATTGAACGTGTTAACTGTCAATTATTTTTTATGGGGGTGGAGAGTTATTTTCTTCATTATTCTTTAGTTTTGTTATGTTTCCCAATAATTTTGCTTTTAATTTCAGATCTTTCTATATATTTAGATATCAAAGCTTCTGTGCCTTAATTTTATTTGTATTTCTTTTGATTCGTCCACTGTTCTTCTAATTTGTTTGCATCTAATCATCCGGTTTCATATTTCGTATTTCTACATTCTTTACGACGTATTTTCTATTTTTTTCTCACGTATGTTATTAAAATGAATGTTAAAGTTTTCCTAGACTTATTTTTGTGGTTCGTTTATTTTTTCACTTTCATTATTGCGTTTTTTTTATCGTCAATCATACAAAAACAAATTTCTTTTAGTGTCTTTTTGTATATCTCACGCCCTCTTTATTTTTTCTAGCTATACACATATTTTATCTTAAATTAGCGGACCGTTAGATCATCTATTTTACCCTTTTCAATTTTTTATTGTTGTTTCCATATCTCTTTGGACCGTTTTAATATAATTATCTTATTCGTATAGGGTGGTTTATGCAGCTTATGCAATAAGCACCCGTGTATGTCTCTTTTGCCTGTTGAGTCTCCTTTAGAATTCTCTAATGTGGCGCCGTATATCTTTTGTTGATTGGCTTAACTTAGTGTCATTTTTATGAGCCATAGCAGCTTAGGCTTTATAAATTATCCTCCGAGTTCATAGCCCTGGTAAAAAATAGGCCGCGAATTATATTATGTGTATAGAAGGTTATTTGCGCGTGTTTTAGAGTTAATGGCGGAAGTATTAAGTTTTTTCATTTCGATATTTTTTAAAGATGTTTTCTACACACCTTTAATTATTTAGCTAGTATTTTACCTTGCGCTATGCTAATAGCACTAGTATTATTTTTTAAAATTTAAGATAAAAGCATATTTTCCTCTTTCATTTTAGTCCTCCCTTGGCTTTTATTGCTTCTTTTATATTAAATGTCACTTTATGTAATTTTAAATTACTTTGTATTTAATCCATATTTCCTTATATCTAAACTTTTGTTAGTAAATTAATACTCTTATCTTCTCCTGTAGCATTTATTTTTTACTGTTGCAAGATACTTATCTCTAACAAATAGATCATTTTGTGTGAACAAAGTGACAATTCATCATGCTTCTGCCCAGTCGGGCCAGCATTTTAATTGTTAGAAGAAGACGAAATAAGAGAATACGGCATACCCATAAATACAGCATTAGAAGGATCTAAATCATTTAAGCCACCCGTCTTTTGCAGAACGCATTTTTTAATGGCTACATTGACCAGTTCGTAGCTGATTGGTGAGTGTTAGCTGCGATACGAATGAACTAGGGTTCGATCCTGGGCGCCAGATGTCTGGCGGGTGGCTTAGTTAGTCAAATTTAACTCTCGAACTATTCTAATTCTCAAATTTGACTCTATTCCCACTGATATAAGTGGCAGATCGATTCCCACTCAATTTTCTGATTTAAGACCTCAACTAATAAATCACAATGTTACGAGGTGTTGCACAGCCTGCGGCTAACGAATCAGACTAATCATTATTGCCATTTTGACCCACGTGGACATTAGAATAGCCTGTTTGTTTTTATTTATCTTTATTAATCTGTATATCGCATCTATTTTGTGATATTTATCGCTGCATTTATTTTTATAACCTCCACTAATGTAAGAGCTTAAACAACACATTCTTTTATGAGTTGAAATAGTAAGCCATCGTTTAATGTCGATACATTTCGAAATTGCATCAAAAGAAGGTAACAGATGTTGTAACATACTACCTTGTTCTAATTCGTTTTTATAAATATTCAAACTCTTCTAATTGACCTACAAATAATAAAATTCATTATATAGTAGATATATATTTTATTTTTACAGCATAACTGTTTACTTAGTCAATGAAGTAACAAAAATAGTTATTACAAACAAATAATGAACAAACTCATAGTAAAGAACAAAACCTCAGAAGATTCTTTAATATTTTTCAAATATATCTCAAAGTTCACCCAATTTCAACTTACAGATAAGTAACTCTTGTTTCCGAGTACTAATTAAAGCAAAAGCAGAGAGCAAAGTTGAGAGAGTGTACCTAAAATCGTATTTGTAAATTCGACTAATAGTGAGTACTTATATTTTATTCAAAGAAGGGGTGATGTTGGTTGTCTAAAGCACAATGCTTACCATACCACCACATATCGAAGGTGGAAACATTGACCTTCTTTTTCACTGGTTATACTTCCTTATGAAGTACAAAAACTTACCGTTATCTACCAGTATCTAAATTAAGATTTCAAGTGTCAAGTTGAAACACAGACCTTTTACATAGCTCTATTTAATAAATACCAAAATTTAAGTCTGATTTCAAATAGTTAGTTAGTGTTTGATTCAGTTACTTTTTTTTTGTCATGGCGCACTTACAGTACCGGGTCCTTAAAGGCTTATTGTATCTACTAACATGCAATTTAACACTACAACATCATGTACACCCATGGGTTTCCAGCGAGACCCAACTCGCTTGCGCGCTGGGTTCCTGAACAAAAAGACATAATGCAGTTCTAGTTAGATTCCTAGATCATTACATTACAAATATACACATATTAACATAAAACATAAAATCGCATTCGTAAAAAATTATAATAATGTTAGCTAAAATTGACTTACAATTTAATTCTGAACTATTTTTGTTGACTACTATCTTCTTCAAGATTAAGGCAAATGAAATAATGTACTTCAAACGGTATTGTCTTTAAATTTTGTTTTGCTTTTCAAATAAAGTACTTTTAAGTAGATTTGAAAGTGCTCTAAAAACGTTCTAAATAAATGAATTGTCAGACTTTTATAAATCAGTGATTTTCTATACGTTTTTTTTTTCTTATTCACTTTATCATCTAGTGAGTATGAAGAATATTTGTTGGATTGAATTTAAATAATATTCACTTCAAAAAGGGGCAGGAAAAGTTTACTAACTTAATTTCATTTTTTGAGTCGAATAAAACTGACTTCGTCGATCGAAAATAAATCCTATTTTTTTTCTTTTTTTGGGGTTATATGTATATACACTCTTGATGCCATATTCAAACGTATCTTACCATATTTGTACCATCGTATCTTACGATAAAATAAAAATTTATGCTATTGTTTAAATTTTTTCTCTGTTCCTTGCAAAGGATGTTAACTTCCCACTTCAGTCTATGTCTTTTTCTTTCACGTCTCATTTAAAATATATTTTTCCGGTATTATTCATTTGGATCAGTTGCCCATACTGTTGCCGCTGTATAATTTTTATAGGTTTTAATTCTTCTTGTACTTATTTCCCATTTTGTCCCTTTTATTTTCAATTTTCTATGTAGCTATCTTCTAGTTTTCTACTAATTATTTCCTTGTTTTGCCACTTCTGTTGCTATATTTAGATATTCTTTTCTATTTTGTTCAGTTTCCTTCCTGTATATCTCTTCCAGGCTTTTTTCATTATTTTTTTCCTCACTCCATCATTTTTTTTTGTGTTGGGTTTTATTTTATTTTTTATCTACTTCTCTTGCCGTTTTTATTAAAGTTTTTTTTTATGTTCTTCTGGTCTATTTAAGTTTCCTATTTGTTTTTATACTCTTGCTTTTTACCTGAGTTTTCTAGTACTTCTAGCTTAATTGTTGCCAAGCTGTTATTTCCTTCTTTGAGTGGTTTTCTAATGTTAGTGTCTGCTATCACCAACCTGTGTTTTGTATTTAGCTTATAACCTTTACATCACGAACGACATATTTAATATTTTAGTATATTTAATTTAACCTGTTATGCTCTGATGTTCTACTTCATATATTACTTTGTATATCGTTGTGTGCTTAAACCATGTTTTCCAAGCAACACTTGAATTATTATGCAATAATCTAACATTCTTTCGCAGCTTTCATCTATATTTCTTGCTAGTCCATGTGCTCCCATAATTCCATGTCTTTGGTTATTTGTTGTTTCCATTGTGGACTTTCCAATCTTACAAAATAACTACATGTCGATTGGCATTTAAAGAGAAGTCAGTAAAAAGACGAAAGTGACAATCTACAATACAGTTTTAGTGCCCGTGTTAATATATGGCAGTGAGTCGTGGGTATTAAACAAAAAATTAAAAGGAAAAATAACGACCGCGGAAATGAAGATACTAAGGAAAATTAAAGGGGTCACAATGCTTGACAAACTGGAAAATAGGGTCATAACAAATAGACTAGGAGTGAAACCTATTGCTGAAAAGAAACTAGGATGGGAATTGACAGCTTAGTAAAGGAAATATGGGAAGCAGGATGGGATAAAAAGAACAAGAGAAGGCGACCCAAGAGAACCTGGAACCAAGTGATATATTAAGGGCAAGAGGCAGCACATGGCACGAAGCTAAAAGACGGGCAATGAGAAGAAAAGAGTGGAAAACGTTTTGCGGCAGCAAAATAAACCCCGACACCTAGCGGTAAATGGGGGAGAAGATAAGATAAGAAGATAAGACATTGGCATTTTTAGTAGATTTGTATTATTTATACTTTTTCTTGCAATTGTAGATTTATTGTCATAATTCTGGAATTGGTGGCTTTCCAGTTGGTTATTTTTGTTTTCTTCTGTCGTTTTATTTCAAACTGGCGCACCAGAATTTCTAAGAATGTACACTCTGTCCATATTTCTAAAATCACTTCCTTTTCTCTTAATTTTAGAGAATTATAGTATTTGTAGTTTGTATTTTTCTATTTCTTCTATTGTCTCGAATTCTACTCCTGTAAGAAATGTGATGTTCTAAACTTTATCCTATTCTTCTCCAGCCATTTTTAATTTCACCATTTGGTTCCTAGTCTCATTTTATTTTTCTGAATCTTATTACAATGCGTGGGTGATCAGCCCAGTTGCAAACGTCTCATTATCTCAGGACAACTGGTATCAAGTTATACCTCGCCCCTCTCTAGTGACCCGTTCATTATTTAGCAAAGTACATCGAACCATTTATTTTTATCACTCCTGCAGGTAGGGTTGACACTTGTGTTCCTAGGTTTTGATAGAACCGCTTGCATCCCAACCTAGTTTGACTTTATGAGTTATATACAGCTGATCCTAACCTTCAGAAATAGATCCTCCAGAAATTATGACAGTAATTGTGATATCAAACCTAATTTTTTGGTATTCGTTGACATTTTGCTTATAACATATAACAAAATAATGAGTTTAGATTATTAGAGGCAAATAACAAAACTCTGTTATTTAAAATCACTAGTAATGGATTAAAGTAGCATAAATATACTATTATATATTTAAAACCAGTGGTTGTATTAAGGCGCAGTGTTCTGGAAGCGCCATATGTCTTTATAAAATATTAGTAGAAAATTGTTATAAAGAGAGTTCTCCATACAAACTATTTGTAGGCTTAAAAGTAACTTTTATCTTTATGACGACAATGTAAGATAAAAGTAATAAAATTAAATGAACAAACGCGGTGACTGCCTTGACTACAAAATCTAGATTTTTGGATTAACGTAATGACCATTTTGATCTATTTATGAGAGAAGACAATAGCAGTCAAACTTCAGCGCTGTTAAAAAATCAAACCAAATCACTATCAAAGAAGAGCATATTAGACTTTAAGAATAACAACGCACAATTAATAATTCCGAAAAGTCAAACTGAGAACTTATTGAGCTTTGGAAAAACTAAAAAAAATTGATAACCCTTTCAATATTATATATGCGAATTAAGAAAGGAAGCTTAATAAGCAAAGATTAGAAAAAGTAAAAAAGTGAAAGTTGACGAAGCCAGGGATAAAATCATTAGATTAGAAAATATGATCCTAGATAAAGACATAAACATTTACAAAATACTAATCTGAATAATAGACACTATAAAACTCATAATAGAGAAAAACTTAGATAAACCAAAAGAGTTCTCGCTTTACTTTCGAACAGCTAAGACGTGTATACTCACATCGCGGCTCGGAAGTGCGAGTGTGCTTATCAACGCTCGCTCGGTCTCAGTGATAACCGCAAACAAACAACATTCTTTTACATTTTATATTCTGGTAACAAATCTTATTTCATTTATTAAGTTTTAATAACCACAAGCGTATCCCGCACCCCCTCTTTAGGGGGTGACCGCTTCAATCGCCATGTCCAAAAGAAACTCAGATCACCTATCTCCACCGATCACCGATCCACAAGAAAAATATCAATGGCAACCCACTTCTCTAATTGAAAAAAAAATAGATATTACTGATCCAGCCATCTGGAACCCTCTGCTGAAGACAAGGATAACTCAATCAAAGAACCACCCAAAATTAAAATTCCACCTATCTTTCTGCATGGTCCAATTAATCACAAAGCAGTAATCAGCGACATAAAAACCCTCGCCAAAGCTGAATTCACAACATCTCTAAATTCCACTAACTTAAAAATTACCCTAACAACCCAGGAAGATTATAGAGCCTTAGCTAAATATTACATAGAAAACAAAATAGAACACCATACATTTCAAGATCCCAATACCAGACCTCTTTCAATAATAATTAAAAACGTTTCACCCTCATTAACTGAATCAGACATTCTTGAAGAACTCACATCTTATAAGCTACCAATTATACGGATCACCAGATTACTCAATAAAGATAAAGCACCGATGCCAGTCTGTGCAGTCCTTCGCACCGCAGATGAAAAAGCAAACGAAATATTTAACATCACCGAAATATTTCACTCAATAGTTACCTCGGAGGCACAGTAATAAAACCCCTCAATGCCATAGATGCCAGCGCATTGCGCATACTAAAAATTACTGTCGTCTTGAACCACGATGTGTCAAATGCGAAGGCAATCACTTATATATAAATTGCGATAAACCGCCCCAAGAGCCTCCCATATGTACCAACTGCGGGGAAAATCACCCAGCTAACTTCAGAGGCTGCAAATATTTCACTGAGTCAGTGAACTATCAAGACAAACGTCGTCGAAATGAACTTCGCAAAACAACAAGAACTCAGAACCACCATCCACCCGTAAACAACACGGAAAATGTTCCCAATCTTCCTCGTAACATACCACAAACTAACTCATCCTTACTTAATACTTTATTATCATCTCTCTTAAATCTAATCCAACCCTATATCGAACAAATTAAGCAATTCATTTTATCTAATCTTTTACCCTCTCTGTTTAATGGACCCTAAAATCAACACAATTTCTCAAATAAAAATCCTAAATTGGAACGCAAACGGCATCATAACTCAACTAAATTTATTTAAGTCCTTTTTGTCAAGGCATACCATTGATATAGTATGCATCTCAGAAACGCATCTAAGTCGTGCAGAAAAACTCAACATAGCTGGATACCAAATCTTCCGCACAGACAGAAATGACAACATTGCATCAGGAGGGGTGGTCATCATTATTAAACGTAAAATTATACATCACGAATGTCATCTAATTAACACTGTAAATCTCGAATCAGTAGGAATCAAAATTAAAGACGGCACAATAGTAAACATCAAATGTGTCTATAAGCAACCCAACAAAAGACTGTTAGAACAAGACATTTCAACAATCTTTACTACAAATGAACCTACCCTGCTCATTGGTGACCTAAACTCCAAGAATACCATCTGGGGATGTAGAACAATAAACCCCGCTGGTACCAAACTTTTCAATCTGTCATCAAGCTATGCTTTCCAAATAGAAGCCCCTGACGAACACACTTACCACCCCTACAGAAATGATCACCTGCCCGACTTCTTAGACATTCTTGCTCGCAAAAACTTTAACAAACAAGCATTACAACAAGTGCTTCCCGAACTAGACTCTGACCACCTGCCAGTTATCGTTTCATTTCTAATAACACCAGCAAAATTCATCCCAGAGCCTAGACTAATTAATGGGTTAGTCAACTGGGGATCCTTCGGCGAGTATCTTGACAAACAACTCAAGTACCCTAATAATCTCCAATCAACAACCCACATAGATGAAACAATTATACATATAACAAAAAGCATTACTGACAGCGTCCATAAGGCTACCGAAGTGAGGGAAAATAGAAAACGCACAACCGTTAACTTACCACCTAAACATATAACTGACTTAATCAAGCGAAAGAATTCAGTGAGAAGAAAATGGC
This sequence comes from Sinelater perroti, assembly GCA_036346155.1. Taxonomy (NCBI): domain Eukaryota; kingdom Metazoa; phylum Arthropoda; class Insecta; order Coleoptera; family Elateridae; genus Sinelater; species Sinelater perroti. The sequence continues at coordinate 15,142,565 of JARFIY010000254.1, read as the reverse complement.
AGAAAACCCGAAACCCCATAACAAAAAACATCGTAAATAATTTATCTCACCGTATCAAAAACCAACTTGAAGAGTACCGAATTCACTCTTACCAAAAACACATCAGCAATCTTGAACCACAAGATCCAGGACTATGGAGAACAATCAAACGGATACTACGCCAACCTCACGAAATACCTCCAATCACCATGGACACTCAAATACTCAGTTCTGATGCAGAAAAAAGCGAAGCCTTTGCGGAACAACTCGAGAAAACATTCACTACTTACACCTATATGGACCCGGTTTTCAATAACATAGTGACCAATTTTATTGAAACACACCAACCTATCCCGGAACTAATCTTCAAACCAACCTCACCCAAGGAACTTGCTTTAATTATCAAAACCCTGTCAATCAAGAAATCGCCGGGCAATGACAAAATACCCAATATCGTATTGAAAAAACTCACCAAGAAAGCATCAGCGTATTTGACAACGACATTCAACGCTTGCCTACGGATAGGTTACTTCCCAAACATATGGAAACATGCAATCATTCTTATGTTCCCTAAACCGGGGAAAGATAAGAAAGATATCCTAAGCTGTAGACCCATTAGTTTATTATTTACCATTTCGAAACTGCTAGAAAAAGTCATCCATTCTCGACTAAATGACGAAGTTCTTAGACTGAACATTCTACCAGCTTATCAATTTGGCTTTAGAGAAGGTCATTCCACCTGCCATCATTTACAGCGCGTTACGGAAACAATTAAAAGAGGTTACGAATCCAAAAAATACACAGTAATTTTGTTTATCGACATAGCTCAAGCTTTTGACCGCGTGTGGATCAACGGCCTAAAATATAAAATCTTACAAATTCAACTACCAAATTACATCAAGTCCGTACTTTTCTCCTTTCTTTCGCACATCCTTATCTGCCATCAAAAACATACAAGCAGGGGTCCCTCAGGGCAGTATCTTAGGCCCAATTCTTTTCAATATCTACATGCGGGACCTCCCTACTATCAACACTGATCTTGTATTATATGCAGATGACACAGTCATAATAACCAAAGACCAAAGCCTAGAAGTGGCTACCTCAGAACTGCAAAAAGCCAGCACTATCCTCAGTAGGTGGTTTAAGAAATGGAACCTAGCCATCAATTATGACAAATGCGCCACAAAAATCTTCACATTAAGACGATTTAATAACCCATCAGAAATCACAATTAACGGACACTCCATTCAGTGGAACGCCACCGACAAACCCGTTAAATACTTAGGTATATATCTTGATACCAAGCTCACCTGGAAATACCATGTCTACTCTACCCACTGCTAAACCGCAAGTCCACCTTGCTTACTCAATGTACCTCTAAGAGTGTGTCATATGGGGCAACACATCCAAAACGAATCTTCGCAGAATCCAAGTATTCCAAAACAAAACCTGAGAATCGCTGTCAACGCTCCCTGGTTCATCACAAACCAACAGCTACACTACGAACTGGGTATTCCCACAATTGAGCAGCATATAGCGAAACTTACTAAAAAATTTCATGCCAATCTCAACAACTGCAGTGGCGCAGCTTACTACACACTGGGGCAACGCAGCATCCACGCAAGGCTAAAACGAAAACTACCCCAAGATATATTTCTCAGTGACTATAGTGATGATAATTAACACAAGGACCGATTCTAGTCTCTAGTCTCTCATAGTGCAAAGTAAACAATAATAAAACTTTCTTGCGGTCATACTCACCGCTTATGCTATTCAATATATGTTATGTATTACATATTTTGTTATCAATGTCTTGTATAACAGTGTAAATTGTTGAGCAGGCAAATGCCTAATAAAAAAATGACGTAATAACATCTTCTTAATTAATCTGAAGAAAATAAATAAGAAACCTATAAATGAGGGCAAAAAAAGTTACAAGTGATTATATACACCAAATAGAAAACTTAAACCAGGCCAAAAACTATACTATTTTGCATTTCTCCATTTTTTTATAATTTCTTGTAAGGTTAAAAAAGCATCTTTAATGTCATATTCTTTAAGGTTACATTTTGTCCCGGCATATTAAAATCTTTACATCTAACAGATACAACAACAATTTTCCTTCATCACCGGGGTTATTCCTATATCATCTTAATAGTAATGTGGAAACTCTACGATGCAATGAATAATTAAAAACCTAAGAGTTCTGTAATTGTGTTCTTGCCTGGAAAAATTTACTGGCGACATGACTCCTAAATGTAACTTATTTATGTAAAAATGTACGAATAAACTTAAATCACTTAGAAGTGGACTTTAAGATTGGCTTCTGGCATTTAATTATTTTACCTGTGCCACCGCAGTGCCTAGACCAGAATTTTCTAGGTGTGTTTGATCCATACTCATTTTTCAAAAAAAGACTATTTAATGACCTTATAGAAATTTTCATTATCTAAACAAGCAAATACACTTTGGAAAGCACGGGCCTAGACGATGAAGGATTGAACAGTGGTCAATTTTTTTCTCGATTTGGCTCAGATTACATTACATCCCACCGTTTTCAGGAGTAACCATTATTTAGAAATTCAGTCACCTACTATTTTCATCACTTATCTCAGAGGTGCAATTAAATGATATTTTGGACGCAACTTGCCCATTAACCATAAACGCGATTTTTGTATCAAACTATTAACTACTAAAATCATTTAGATGTTGGAAGAAGGCACTGTTTTTGATATGTTTGCCCATCTGCAGCACACATATTACATGTTAGCCGATTTTATCCAGGCCCTGATTAACTTTTTGTTCAAATTTCAAAACTTTCTGATTCGTTCTAGAACCATACGTTTGAATATAAGAAGGAAAACATATGATCATTCGCGGCAGTTGAATAGAAGTCAGTTAGAGTCATACAGCGAACAACAGTGGTGCAAATAAATTAGTGTTGTTATAGCAATGTGCAGTGGTGCAGCCCTTGTACATAAAGTTTAGTTTTGATTTAAATCGTGGTTCAATTTGCATTTCATTTATCATAGAGGCTGAAAAATGAGTGACAAAAATGGTAGAGATTTGTAAGAGAAAACAAGTGGAGCAGAATTCAGAAAACGTTCCAAAAAGAGTCTTGAACGACAGGGTGTTGTGATCAAGAAAACACCAAAACTGGACGTAGCGTGGAGCAATCACAATAATCACCATTGACTTCAAGCCCAAATTATAGCGAAGCTTGAAAAAGCATCGAGCTCACAAAGCTCCGAAAATACTCTCAACGTGGTAGACCCAATTATATCACCCTATTAGCCGGCATTGTGGTCCGTAAATGATGAACGTTATGAGTTAGTGGGCTGCAACAAAACGACGACTCTTGCTGACTTATTTTTTTTTCTTCTTTGATTCTGTAATAGTTTTGTCATGCACTTATGGTTTATACCATTTTATTCTTGATGTTTTCTTTTTTGATACTTCGTTCGGCCATGTGCGGACTCATTTAAAAGGAGGCGGTATCAGATTTTTTGTGTGGTGTTTAATGTCAAATTAGTTAGAGGTTCGGATGTTTTCTTCCCTGGCGTTGTAACTGATGTAGGTACTGATATTACTTCTTTCCATTTTGAAACATATCCAGGTTCTGCCAATATTTCCTTTGATTTTAAAATGTCTACCAGTTCTAACAACACTTTTTGTGGTTTTAAAATGTCTACAAGTTGTGGCAATATTTATTTTGATGTTTGTCAAAAGTATTAATGTTTTGCTGTTCTGCCTCTAAAAAGTTTAAAGACTGAAAAAATATTTCGTGTATTTCCTAATGTACTGTGATTCTCAACGCATACCGAGGCTTGCTAATTAACAGACACTAAATTTTCTTTTGTATTAGACTGAGGTATCAGCTTAATATTGAATGTCTCTACATTCCAAGGATATATCCCACATTTTCGGAAACCATTGCATGATGGGTGTAACAGCTTTCTTTATACCAAAGCGTAATAAAAGAGCAAAATCTCTCCTTTTCAATTCTTTGCCTATATTAGATATCTTTTGCCTCTATTTATGGACTTTCTCTTTCCAAGATACGAAAGATAGCCTCATCCATTGGTTGGATAACATGAGGTACAAGGTCACCAAAATTATTCCATTTTTACGACAAAATGTACTTTTGTGCAAACTTAAATTGGAAGATTGACCATCCAGAAATGGAATGATTAATAATAGTATCTTCTCCCTAGCTAGCCATGGGTCAAAAATATTTTTAATATGTAAATTTGTAAAATGTAGGCATAGCATCCATAATATCTACCACAGACAGACATACGTCTCCAGTAATATTACCATTCTTCATGACTGTCAGGCACTCTTTTTCATTAACATTCACAATTAAATAAACACATTTCTCCCCTCTTGAATATAACACCTTGTTCCCTTTTGGGTTGAGGAAAAATGCCCCCTCATCTGCATTAAATATTCATTCGAGTATCGTAGTATATTTGTCAAATTGGCCTCTCAAGTTATTCACTAATTTCTTTGTGCCAAGATCTTAACTTTTCTTCTGTGACACTGGTTCTGGATGAAGGTAAGTTTTGAGCAGCCCTCGTGAAAATTTTCTCTAGATTCTTCTTTTTTAAAGCAATGACTAATTTGGACACACCGTTCAAAAGTTCATCTTTAGTAATAGGAAATCCTGTTTTCCCCATGGAATCCATTTTACTAAAATTTGTCCCTCTTCTGCACTAAATACTCTTTCATAGGTACATTTTGATTTTTGAAAACTTTCCATGTGTTTTATAAAGTACTTCTGAGGTCATTAAATCTCCTCCCTGGTTTATACGGCTTGAATTGCGTCTTTTATTGGTTCGTCAGTATATTGCCTCCGAATTGGTAAAGGTTTTTTGTTTTTATTAGGCTTGGGGCTAAATTTCTTTTTAGGTATTTACTTAATATTAAATACTGAGGATTTAAAACTAGTTCAAATCTAATAAAGGTGGTATCGTTGAATAGTTTCATGTAGGAATTTCACCTATATAATATGTATCATCACACAGCTATTGGAGTCCACTGCAGGACGTATGCCTTCCTTGAAAGCCTCCATTCCGTTCTATCCTGTGCCGCTCTCCATCATTGACCACTGTTCTTTTGAGGTCATCACTCCACCGTGTCGGGAGTCTTCCTGTGCTTCTTTTGTCGACAAGGGGTCTCCAGCTTGTTATTCTAGATGCCCATCTATCATCTGTGAGTTTCGAAACGTCACCTGTCTATTTGAGAATCGTAATTCGTTTTATGATATCTTCAACTCCTGTTGTTTTTCGTATTTCGATGTTGCTTGTAAGATCTTGTAGCTTAATGTCTAACATGACCCTTTGCATATTACTTTGGACTATTCTCATTTTATTTGCATTACTCTTGATTAGTATGGGAGTCTCTGCTCCGTAAGACCCATTGATGATATATGTTTCTTTTCATACTATTAGGTACTTTATTATCCTTTAATACCTCTCGAAGCTTTCCGAAGGCTGTCTCTACTGATTCGGATTTCGTGACCTAAGTATTTGTATTTCGCTACTTTTTCTATAATATTATCGTTTAGCGCTAATGTTCTTCAAGACCTAAGTTGATTAATATTTTATGCGCAATTTAGTTGTTCTAGCATCTTTCCGTTATTTTATGTCATCTATTATAAGGACGATAACGTCCGCGAAACATAAGTTGTTGAGAGTTTTTTCATCTATATTAATTCTAATATTAGCCCAGTTAAGCTGTTTGAAAGCGCATTTCAACATGGCGGTAAAAAGTTTAGGAGGCAGAGTATCTATCCCTCTGTCTAACTCCCTTTTCCAATTGGGATTTCTTACTGCATTTATGTATTTTTACGCATGCTGTAGAGGTTTTGTATATGTTATATATTAGCTTGGTATATTTGAAATCCACATGGCACTGATTGAGAGCTTCTAGGATGACGTTCATTTCATTCCTGTCGAACGCTTTGTCAAATTCAACGAAGATTAGTACTAGTGACCTATTGTAGTCTACGTTTTTTTCTACTAATACATTTATAGTATACAGACGTACTAGTAAAAGTCCAACTTTTTCTCTACTCGTTTATTAATTATCTTGGAGGACATCTTGTATAAGCAATAAAGTAGGCTTATTGGTTTATAGTTTTTAATTTTCGTTGTATCACTTTTTTGCGTATTAGAATTATGATACTATCATACCCGTGTCTTGGAAGAAAGCTGTAAAATAGACATAGGTTAAATAGGCCTTTAAATTTTTCTGCTAGTACATCTCCTCCTTGTTTTATGCTCTCAATCATGATTCCGTCTTCTACAGGTGTCTTATTATTTTTCATTTCCCGTAAGTCATTTTTTATCTCACTTAGTGTGATTTCCGGGAGGTCGTCTGACCCGTGGTTCATTAAATTTTTTATTTTATTTGGCTTGTAATGTAATATATGTCGATTACTATATAATTTGCTGTAGAATCCTTCAACGATCTGGAGTAACTCTTCTCTGTTGCTAGTTGTTATTCCTCTTTTATTTTTCAGTTTTAGGGTTCCTTTTCTGCTATGGCCGAATTTTTTTTTGTAATGCTTTTAAACTTGCGTTTTCTTCTGTGATGCGCCTAGTTTGTCCGTTATTATAGGTTATTATATTATTTCTTATATTTTTTGAAATCTTCTTGTTGATTTTTCTTATATATGAGATGCTGGTAGATTTTTGGTTTAGTTGTTGCCTTCTATTCTTTAGTAGTGTTCTTGTATATGCACTAAGTTTGCTTTCTTCTGTTTTGTAGCTTTAGTTATAGCATTGGTTATTGTTTCATTTAAGTTATTTAATTTATTTGCCACTATCTTTTGGTATTCTAGTATATTTAGCGGGTTTTACCATATTGGTGCAGGCTTGTGTTATGTCATTTTATATCTTTCTTGTCCTAAGTTGATATTTACTATGACTCTAACCAGGCGGTAGTTATTACCTGTGGAAAATTGGTTGAGCACGGTTACACCTGTACAATAGACTTTTGTCGGTTATTATAAATCCATCTCGTTCTTGGTTTTTCCGGGCTTCTCCACGTCCATTTCCTTTGCGGTTTCTTATGGGAAAAGCTGTTCATTATAAATAGGCTTTTTTCTAGTAGGAGGTCCAAGAGTGTTTCGCCTCGTAGATTGAATATTTTATAGCACATTAAATGGTATCAAATCGCTTTAAAAATCCCCTACCTAAGTAGATATTTTAAACCAAAATTTCATACAAATGTTTAACTTTCAATAATAGGAATTTAACAAGAAAAAATGACGGCGCTATTATTGACACAGGGAAAGTAATCGCCAGCGTGATCACGCGGTTAATGCGGGTGGCCTACTCAATCACTAAAAATAATTGAATATCTGCGTTCACTCGAACAAGAGCCAACAATAACCGCGTATAACAAATGACCGGGTACAGTGGGCGAACATACGAGAGCTTCAACCTTCTCAGTTCGCAAGCCGTGCTCCCACGCGGGATATTAGTCTTACCATACCATTACTGACTTCTATTTTTCACACTTTAATTACAAAATATTTTAAAATTTTCTAAAACTACTACTTCGTTTAAAACCTTACATTAAGTTGTAAATTAACGTATATCATACAAAAAAAGCTAACAAACTTACCTAATCCTTAATGAAATGAGTAAGAACTTCAATTTTGGCTCATCACACATGAAAACAGCTTTTGAAATGTCTACAAAATCAAAACAGTGATGATGGCAGATACTTTGTTGTGTTTGTAGTGTGGCCAAAAAAAAATATTTTTCTTAAAGAGATATAAATTTTATAAAAAATCCTCCTAGATTTAATTAAATTAAATATTAAACTGTCAAAATTGGTACACTGTGCGTTTAAGTTGTAAGGTCGCTATTTTTTTTTTTTTTTTGAAAAAGTACTAACCCAAAAAAGTTAAAACTTCTATTACTTGTCAACGTAATCTGCGTTTAGACGTACATATATTTCACAACGTCGTCACTATAATTTCATGGCTGTCAAGAACACTTCTTTAAGGGTGTGTTTTGCCTACTGAAAAATTACTGATCCAGCGCTTCGATTGGAAAATGAGCGGCCACAGAAAGTGTCTTCTATGGTCGGAAATTCATAGCGGCATCACGCGTCCACATGTCCTGAAACATATCATCCACGCAGCCTTGTGCTCGTTGGTCAGCATTCCGCATTTTCAGATCATTATGCAAAATGCACTCCACAGATCCTACGAAAATACCAAGTTTAGAGGCGATATCATGCACACCTAATCGACGGTCTTCAATAACTTGCACCTCTCGTGCAATTATAGTTCCGGTCCGACTGGTTTGCTGCATCGGTTGATTATCATACAACTCTCAACCTTCTTTAAACTTTCGCACCCACGAACGCACATTTTTAACATCCATAATGCCTTCGCCGTAGGTCTCGCTCAATTGGAGAAAACAGATGATTACCTGCTGTTCTTGAACACTAAATGTCACTATTTTAAGTACACAAAAATGGCGTCAATTCAACTTGTGTACATTGTGTGGTGCTGAAATATTTCCCGTCTCTTTTAAAATAAACCGCATCTTTCTACTTACTTCCACTGCTGAGAAAAATTTGGATACCTTAGAACTTGAACGCACCTCGTAGTAGGGACATTTACCCTAAAAACTCCTAGCATTATTGAAGTCGGGACGTAAAGTCTATTTTCCCTATACTGCCACCGTTTTAAGAATTTTCTTTCCCTTTCCTTTCCTTTAGAGGTCTTAAGAGAGTGAAACGTTTTTGAGAACAACGTTGGAACAAGAAAAAGTGACTGACCTTGCCCTTTTATTTATTGAGAGTGAGTTTCTATAGCCTTTCTTTTGATGACATAGTTTAAAGGTTTGCGGATTCTAACGCCAGGAAAAATGTTCTTTAAATAAAAGTTTCTAGATGAAATGGACATTTGTTTTTATTTTTTCTCATTTATGTGAGAATATAAGTAAACAGTGTATTGATGAACAATCAACTCCTTTATTATTTTTTGGTAATGTTCCAAACGTTCAAAAATTTGAGTGAAAGCGGTGGAAAATTGTCAAAGCCAAAAACCTTAGTCAGGCCCTAAGTACAACTACCTGTTGCACCTTTATGCTTGCCATTTATTTTCGTCACTTGTTTCGAACGTTGAGCGATTTTATCAAATTTGTATTCCTTAGACCAAATCTGGTAAGAGGTTTTCAGATGATTGATTTTCATACTCCAAGATCGATTAGATTTAGATATGGTTTTGATGGCTTTCCATTCTCAGGACTTCACACCTGACTTCCCTTATTTTAATTATTTTGAGCAACACCATGTTTCTAGTTAAAGCTTCCAGGCAAAGAAGACAATAGCAGCGATTACATTCCGAGAAATTTGTTATCACACGCCATAAATTTTACTTCTTATTGTTGAGAAATCGTCATATGCAAACGACGGCAGCGCGGCGCAGTTGGTCGTTGAGGCATTCTATGCAAATCCGCGCGGCAGGAAGTTCCGCCGGCCATAAATGGGGCAATCGGCGTAGTTTACGCGCGGGGCGTTTTCCGCAAAAATAGCCGCGGCATGAATGAACGGCAGGACACCGCCGCCGCGGTCGGCCGGTGCCAACCTGCCCTCGTTTTCCGCGTCCCCAACCTCGCCAGATTAAAATAAGCCCGCGCTGGCGATGCGGACAGGTTTGCGGCGGCCGCCGAAGGTTAGTGTCAGTCTGCGAGCGCGGTGGTCGGCGGCACATCTTTCTTTGTCGCCCAAGAAATGGTCAGTGAACGCGCGGGTTTTATTGTGTCTGCGGGGTTTGTGCGCGCGCGTGCACGCCGCGGCCCGTAGCGTACCTGCCATGGTACAGTCCCGCTAGTTGGTGGACGCCGCGAGGAATAGCAAGTGGCGCGATGCCCATAGGTGGCGAACTTTCGGGCCCGAAATAGCCTTCCGTTCGGTACTGTTAGCTTTCGGCCACTTGAGCATGGACTTTGAGTAAGGACAAAGTCGGGCTTGCGCCGCGCTTGTGCTCGTAAGCCGGTGGTACCAGTGGCGTAGGTAATAACAACCATAACCACTACTTCTTCCTACTTTAGACGCTCTATTATCCGTTCGAAGAATCGGCCGAATTCCGCGAAAGGCTGCACGCGATCTTGATTGGTGTCGAGCTTCTGGGTTACCGTTTCTTGTTACTTGCAACCGCAGCATGCATTTTTATAGGCTCTATCAAGTTACGTGCGCAAGGAATGGGCAACGATAAGTAACTTGCCATTTTTGCTTCGCATTTGCCATTCAGGCGTTCGATATTACAAAATGGGCCAGAGGTCAAGCTTGTGCGCGTCATAGATAATTCTGTATAATCATCGCTTAATTTTAAGCAGAAATGTCTTCGGGCTGCTTTAATGTGCTTTTGTTTAGAACAGATATTGGGCCCGGTCCAGTTTGAAAGCTTATTTTCATAATCTAAATTATTGTTTTTTTATCTAATAAATTCTTTGAGGTTACCTATCATTCTTTAGATATTCTTCTTCTTTATATGCGTACTCTTCGGAGAAGAGTGCGACCATGACGCGGGATATGACAGCTCTAAATAACTGCGTAGATGTTTGTCCGTACCAGTGCCTCAAGTTCTTCAACCAGGACAGGCGTCGGCGTTCTGGTGGACGGCGACCTTCAACTTTTCCTTACAAGACCAACTGCAGCAATCTGAATTTAGGTTGTCTCATAATGACCAAGTACGATTTGGATATTTGAATTTTTTCAATGCATTCTGGTTCTTTTTCCATCTTTTCCAGTACTTTACTCATTGCTGACTCTATGTAACCATGGAATACGAAGCGTTTTTCTATAAGGCCACAGTTCAAAAGCTTCGGCCCTTTTTGTTGTTGATTTTGTTACAGCCTATGTTCGATTCCATAAAATACATAGCATCTCAGTAGTCTAATTCGTATTTTGAGATGAATTTGGATTAATTCAGATTCTATCCGAACTTCAACCTCCTGTGAACTTTCACATTGGTCATTCACTAAGTAGCGATACTATGATACATTTTCTATTATCTGGTTATTATGACGTAATATTGTTTGGGCTGGTTTGGGACTTTTACTGATTATTATTGATTTTGTTTTTTAGTGTTTATAAAAAGACCAAATTCATCACTAATAGTGGACATTAAGTTCAACATTTCTTGTAAGTCTTGTGCTGATTCTGATAGTAACACTGTGTCATCTGCGTATCTTATTGAAGTTATACTTTCCCCATTTATATTATTCCATTCGTGTGGTTTCCGAGAGCACGTGTGAATATTTTTTCCAAATAAAGATTAAAAAGCAGGGGAGACAACACACACCTTTTTCTCCATAGTATTGCATCTATCTACTTGTACATTTGCCTTTTGGTTCCAGTACAGATTGGTTATTATACAAATGTCAGCTTTATCTAATTGGGTAGCATTCAGTATTTCTGGAAGTTTGTTGTGTTCGACTTTGTCAAAAAGCGTAGATAAACATCTTTATTTACGCTGCAGCATCTTACCAATAATCGTATAAATAATAGGGGCTCATGTGTACTAACTGATGTTCTGCAAGTGGTTCTTCGCATATATAAATTCTGCGCTGTATAATTTTCGAAAAATTTTTAATTTTTGCACTAACAATTACAGTGTAACCAATTTTTTGGGATTATGCCAGTTTCATAGATGTGGTTAAACAAATCTACTAAATTGTGATATTTTTTCCTACGTCAGATACCTGATCTGGCTCTAAGGCTTTGCCTGTCTTGCACAATAGTGTCATTTTTAACTATTACTGGTGTGTTTCGTTCATCTAGTTTGTCTTCTATTGATATTAGTTTTACCTTTTGTATTTCTCGTTAGGCTGCTTCGGTTGTCACACATTTTACCTCTTAATCCTCTAACTTGCTTGTGCAAATTACGCCCATCGTGTAATTTCTCTAAATGTTCAATAATTCGTATTTTTATTTTAAGCAGTTTTGTCTTTTTTATTCCTTTTTTTTATTTTCTCATGTAGAGTCCAGTACCCTAAACTGTATTTACACTGTCCCAAAATTTTATGTTTTTTCAACTATTTAGTATAATTTTAGCGAGACTATTACGTATTAGTTCGTCTAGTATTTTTTTACATGTAGAGCATGAATGGAGGAACAGTTTGAGTAGAAAATTTAAGTTTTCTTGACTATCCAAATCTCCCATAGTTATGTGACGTTGGGGTGACTTTGGCGTACGTCTGATTTTATTCCTAAACTATATAAAATCTCACTGGTCCTTGCTCATTTTTGACAGTGTTTTCAAAACTTATTGGATCGAACTATCCACTTTTTAGTGCGATTGTAACAGACATCTTCTGGGGCCGTTTCCAGACTGCGTCGTCCACATATGATCGGCCTTATAGACAACCTTTAGGACGACACTCAAATTATCCATGTACTCGTTAAATTGAGCTTCACCAACATTAGCACGCGCTTTCTTAATTCTTATTAGCACTGGTTCTTATCGGCACTGGTTCTGATTGAAAGGACCGCAGGCCTTTTCAAGAAACCTTGCGACCACTCGTAACCAGAATAATTTTCCTTGAACTTGGCAATTGTAGCTCCACTTTTGTCGAAATACTGATCATTCGAAAATCTGAAGCGACGACTGAAAGTCTATCAATTTAATCAGATGTTGAACAAATTCAGCTTCTTCGACACTGAACACGCGAGAGTCACTCACCGGCTTGTTGTGCAGACCTTTCAACTTGTTCTTAATTGTTGATCTCGCAATTTTGTATTCTATTTCAGCAACTCGTTGAGTTAGTTGCCCATAATACTTTCCCGGCATTCTTGCAACAACTGCAGATTGTGGTTCTTGTAGGGACGCGAGTCCAACTTTTTTCGATGACTCCGTGACATCGCACAAACTTTTGCTAGAATTTTCAAAAAAGAGCATTTGGAAACGTGCCGAGCATTATTACGAAAGAAAACAAAGAACAGTGAGGTTGGCCCAATGTCACCCCAAATCGTGGGCCGAAGTCGAACCAACTCATAAAACGTTCGGCAGATCAAACAAGGTGGAAGAATTTCAACTTTCCATATTATTTACATGTTGTATCTGCATGTAAGTATAGAAAAATTCAGGGTCATCTGTGCACATGAAATTTGGCAGGGTACGTTTTTCTTGTCAAAAACAAATGTTTGCTTAAGCGGCACTATAGGTTATAGTTGAAATACGAACTAAACTAAATACCGATCAGTTGTAAATATTGCTGCCACTTACCGTGTGCCACCAAGACTGATTAAATAAATGTATCTACTAAACAGCACCACCGGAAACGAATATTTTCGGGGCTTGGGCCAAAGTTATCAGACTTGGGCCAATCTCGCCCCAGTTTACGGTATGCACGGTTGTTATTTAATTTCATTATTCTGATTAGTCACCCAAGATTAACGTTGTGATCAGAGGTTACGTCTGCCAGAATAAGTTTACCGCATTAGAAGCATTGAGTAATCGCTTGTTTACTATAACATAATCTACCTGGTTTTAAGTTTTGTGGTCTGGAGTATCAGCAGGGGACCGCCAAGTATATAATCGACGATTGAGAAGCTTAAACCATGTATTAATATCTCTAGATTTTGTTATTTCGTTTGCACAATCCGAAATCATTTGCGATATCTTGAGAACGTTGCCTACCGAGTTTGGCATTGAAATCACCAGGAATTATGTTCATATAATATTTGCGTTTTAATTCTAAAACTCCATTTAGGTCATTATAAAATGCCTCTACGCCACCTCCTTACTTCCTGTTGTTGAGGCGTATGCTTGTATAATATTAATTTTGATCTTTGAAGAATCCAATTGAAACATTATTCTGTTAAAATAACTTTCGACATGTTTAAATTTTGGTGACACCAATAGTGCATTGCCAGGATAGTATATTGTCGCTTTTTATTTGTAATTATTTGTCCATTATTAGGTCATCTCACTTCACTTAGCCTAAGTATATCAATCTTCATTTATATATATATATATATATATATATATATATATATATATATATATATATATATATATATATATATATATATATATATATATATATATATATATATATATACATATACTTCTGGTCTCAATTTTCTGAATATCTTGATCCCTATTTTTTTCAATATTTTTTTTTATTAGAAAAAATACATCAACGATCAGAACTATGTACATATTTATACTTAAAATATAAGACACATTAGTTCTATGAGCTAATTTGCTATCAAGAGGCTTGAGGATTTAACCCTATTGGTATTACCCTGGAGACGTTATTTGGTTGAGTAGGTCACAAGGCCATTTCTTATTGAGTCTTTTGAAGGCTGGTTCTTCCAGTAAAGTTCGTACTGATGGGTTTGGATTAACTAGAAGACGGGCATGGTGTTTCACTGCACGTTGATGAATTTCCTATTTAACAGGTTGGCATATCTAAGTCCGTATGTAGGTTAGGTTGGTGACCCATGGGAGCACCTGTTATCTGGTCTAAGTAGTCATTAGATTGGCCATCTTCTGTATTAATGTCTTAGTTGGACAGGCTAGAGCATCCCCATAGTTCCAGTCCGTAAGTTCCACTGATGGGCTTAATGGATGTACCTTAGAAGACGGCGGTTTCACTGCACGTAGATGTAATTTCCTTAGGTAACGAGTTTGGCATAGCTAAGTCCGTATGTTAGAGTTAGTGTTAATGACATACCATGGAGGACACCTGTTGTCTGTCTTAATGAGAAAGTTACGATTGAGCAGATCTCTGTTATTAACTGTATTAAGTTGGATCATGCTAGAGCATCCCGGCGATCTTTATGTGTCGTCAGAATGCTGTGTCGTCCAAATGTTCCTACTTCAACATCCGGGGCTGTAGGCAGATCAGCAGTGTAGATTAGATATAGGAGCGGACCTAAAACGCTACCTTGAGGGACGCCTGCGGAGATCCTAGGAAATATCTCTGATAGTTCTTCGCCGTGTTAGACGTTGATATGTACGATCAGTAATATAAACAGGAGGACACTGTTGTCTTCTTAATGAGAAAGTTACGTGAGCAGATTTGCTTTCATTAACTTTAATTCGCTATTGGTTCAGCCAATCCTCCAGGAGGTTTAAATAGTTTTGTAGCTGCTGAGACGCCAGAGCTGGATCTTTATGTGTCGTCAGAATTGCCGTGTCGTCCGCAAGTGTTCTTACTTCAACATCCGGGGCTGTAGGCAGATCAGCAGTGTAGATTAGATATAGGAGCCAACCTAAAACGCTATCTTGAGGGACGCCTGCGGAGATAGGAAATATCTCTGATAGTTCTTCGCCATGTTTGACTTGATATGTACGATGTAGTAAATCAGATCTTAGTAATTCGTAGTAGTTATGCGGAAACACAAGCTTGAGTTTATATAGGAGGCGCTTATGCCAAACTTTGTCGAAAGCTCCCTTCACATCTAAAAAGACAGATGAGCAGTAATTTTTTTCTTCAAAGGCTGTATAAATAATATTCGTCAAACGATGACACTGCTGAATAGTCGAGTGATTACGACGAAACCCAAACTAGTGGTCAGGTAAGTGATCCGCTAGCAAGTCATCTTCATTTATTAGCTTTAAAATCAGCTTTTCCAGAAGTTTTGATATCATCGGCAAAAGGCTTATAGGTCGATAAGAAGTTAGTTCCGTTGGCGGTTTACCTGGTTTAGGTATTAATATGATGTGTGCATGTTTAAATTGGGTGGGCCAGTAGCTCATACGTAGGATGGAGTTAAATAAGGTTTTTATTAACAATAATCCGGAGTAGGGTAGTTCAGATAGTACTTTTTTTTAATTAGATCAAATCCAGGCGACTTTTTTTTTAAATTTTTTATTTCTTCTTGTACAGTGAAAGCTTTAATCGGTGGAGACAGCTGAAGAGGAGCATCTAGGAAATCTTCTACTTCTGGGTTTGGATCATTATTGTGGGGTTGTAAGACTTATGCAAGATATTCCGCAAATGCTACCGCCTTTTCTTGGTTACACCTGGTCCAGGTACCATCAGGCTTACGAAGTGGTGATATGGTAGGGGTAGGACGTTTAAACCCTTTTGTTGCTCTCCAGATTGTATCGTATTTGGTGCTTAGGTTCTCCACTAGGCTGTGAAAGTGTTGTTTTTGAACTCTCGTAATTTGGTCTTTAGTTTGGTCATAAGCTTGTTATAGGTATTTTTATCAACGGGATGTCGACTTCTTTGCCATCTGGCTCGTGCTTTTCTTTTTTCTTTAACCAGTTCCATTATTTCCATGGGGATATTTTGCGTCTGCCGTTCTTCTAGTTTATATGTGGGAGTAGCAGACCAAGCCGCTTCTTGGACAGTAGTAATGAGAAAATTTGTCACTTCCTCTATATCAAATTCTGTTTCTATATGCACCGAGATATTTTATGATCAATAAATTCCTTGAATAGATCCCAATCAGTGGTCTTATTATGCAATGTTGGCTTGCTTTTCTTTTTTATTACTGATGTGCTGATGGTGGCGATGACAGGTGTGTGGTCCGAGTTCAGATCGAAGTTAGGTCTAACCTCCGTGAAGTTGATCGAAATTCCATTTAGTATGTAGAAATCTAGAAGATCAGGTACTTTATTCAAGTGTGTGGGCCAATAAGTTGGCTCGCCCCTGGGTAAAGTGAGATACCGTTTTTCGGTAATAAGTTTGTAGAGTTCTCGTCCCTTCATAGTTGTTAATCGTGATCCCCAGTTAGTGTGCTTGGCATTGAAATCTCCGCCAACAATAAAGCGTTGACCTAGGGGTTCAAAGAACGGTTGGATGTGGTCCTTGGTGATGTTGTGTCTTGGAGGACAGTATACGGCTGATATTGTTGTCGGTATGTCTTGCATAGTTAATTAGATTGTTGTTGCCTGCAGAAAATCTCTGTCGCACTTTGGTAATTCATGATGGGCTATAGATTCGCATACAATGATAGCTGATCCACCGTGTGCGGTCCCATCCGGATGCTGGGTGTGATATAGTATATAATTAGGTATTCTCATATATGATCTCTCAGTGAAGTGAGTTTCTGATACCAGCAATACATCTATGTTATGTAGTTTTAAAAATAATTCGATTTCAGATTTTTTTGACTGGGGCCCATTGGCATTCCATAGAGCTATTATTAAGAACTTAGCCATTATGGATTAATCTCGTAATTACAGTTGACAACATATTAAGTATCATGTTGTTTTGGTTAAGTAGTTGTGTAAAAATTCCTTTAAATTCTTCCAAAAAGTGGGAAAGCGTTATATCTGAATTGTTTTGAGGGGGTTCTTCATTGTTTTTAGTCACTTCCTCGTAGGTAGTTTTGTTACTGAATTGTCTGTAGTCAGTTATGCGTTTGCGCGATTGACCTTGTCCCAAACGATATTTGTTTTGTAGCTCGCAGTATACTTGACACCTTTTATAGTTGGCTGGATGTGCGCCATCGCATAAGATACATTTTGCTGGGGTATTCGGGGTTTTCTTGCAAGTTTTTGTGTCGTGCTCCGCCGCACTTACATAGGCGTATGCCCGATTACAGTAGCTTTTAGTGTGGTTGTACTGCTGACATCGTGTGCATTGTACTAATTCAGTGCTTTTTCTCGGAGGCTCTACCGCGATGACTTTATTTTGAAGATATTTTAGGTTGTAGATCTCTTTGTTATCTCTAGCCGGCTCTAAACCCACAAAAAACATTGGAGGTGGAGTTTTAGTAGTTCTTTGTCTAATGTTAATTATTTCTGACAGGAAATTCCTCGCGTTCGAGATCTTCTTTTATATCTTGAATTAAAGTTGTAGGATGCAAATGTTTGATTACAACCCTATATGGCTTTTCTTCCTTCAGTTGGTATGTATGATGAATAATATTCTGATTTTGTATAAATTTAACAAGTTTTTTGTATAAATCAGATGTTTTTACGGTAATTTTTACAACGTTGTTGGATAAACATTTACTGATTAGATGTTCCTCTTCCGTTATATCAGCTAGAGTTCTTAGCATTTGGTCAAGATTAGTCACACCATGGACAAAAATGGCAGGTGGTTTAAGTGGTGTTATTGTTGGAGGTGTACTTGACTGTTGCATACTGTCAGTGTTTGTTTGAGGAGTATTATTCGCTTCTAGCTGGCTGAGAGGTGCAAATCTATTTGTTTGGTTATCTGTAGCGGCATTTTCTCCAGCTGTTCGCCTGGAGATGCGCTTTCTTTTGTTGCTGTGTACGACTTGCCAGGAATACTTATTACTGCTTCCTTCATCTTTTTCGCTGGTTTCGATTAAGTAAGCATTTTGGGGTTCAGTGACTTTAGTGGTTGCACTTTCGGGTTGCTTATAAACTTGGGAGGATGGCGTATAAAA
This sequence comes from Sinelater perroti, assembly GCA_036346155.1. Taxonomy (NCBI): domain Eukaryota; kingdom Metazoa; phylum Arthropoda; class Insecta; order Coleoptera; family Elateridae; genus Sinelater; species Sinelater perroti. The sequence goes on along the minus strand of JARFIY010000254.1, from coordinate 15,124,232 downwards.
TTGTTGCATACCTGCGTTGCAGTTATTTTGTTGAAAAGGCAGCTGTTGTTGACCTTGGCTCGAAAAGATTGGAGTAGCGAAGTTTGGCTGTGATAGATAACTCATCGGCTGCGACGATAGGTCCCGTTCCACTAAACATTATTTAACACTTGGCCTTGCGGCCGCACTTTCAATAAAGTCCATAACTCTCACCGGCAAACGCAACCTTACTCGTTGAAAGTCAAACGAGGAATGTTTTTCAATATGATATTCAATACTTTTTACGGTTATGAAAGTCTTGTAGACATGCCCATGTCTGAATGTTCTTATTATAATCAAACTAAATTTTTCTTTTTTAACTAAAAATCTCGGCCACTTTTCTATATTTCTATATTTAGTTGAAGGCCCATTTATAAAAAAAGAATAATTATAAATTGTTTATTTTGCTTTCTTCTATTAATAAGCTTTTGTTGTTTGGCTTTAGCTTTGTTATTTATTTGTTGACATTTGTATTTTTTCTAAACATTTCCTTGTTTCTTGTTTTTATGTTTACTTTTAGTGATTATTTTAATGTTTGTGTTTTATATTTTGTCCATTTGATTTTTCTAGCATTTCCTTTATTTTGTTCATTCATAATATATAAAAATACTTTAACATTTATTTGGTTTTGTCCTTCCATTTAAGACTGAACATACTACCACGTTTAAATGCTTCTACTTGTCTGATCTTTTTAGTTTTTGCAATTTTATTGTATTTGTTTTATAGTTAATTTTGGATTTTGTAATAATATTTATGTTTACAATAATAATAATGGCAAGTTTCTATATACAGTAAAGATTTTCGTATAGTGTGCGATGATTTTTATCAATGGAACATTCAGTGTGAAGATCTTTGCGAAATTATAGATGAATCTTTTTATTTGAAAAGTTGTCGATTATTATAGTTCGCACTGGTCCATATAAATGGCGTTTGTTCTCGTTGAACAACAAACATTTTGACTTAATGTGATTGGTTTAGACTTATCAGGGCGTAATGCTGATGAGATTACTTGGCCTCTATTCACTCTATCTGAATAATTGAGATTAGTTTTTATGTGGATTAGATGTATAAGACAACTCCAATTTCGTACAGCTAATTTTATTGAAAAAAGTAACCAAAACTGTTTTCAGTAAAATATTTTCTGCAAACAAAATTTTCCGCTTTAGTCGTCCAGTCATTACAAACACTTGTTTTCATCCACCGACGTCTAACTCCCAACTGAACTACCAGAGAAGTCGCATTGGTTCATAATGCAACGTTTTTATTCCACGATGATTAAATCCGTTGATGATAGAGAAAACTCGAGTACCTCCTGGCCTCGCAAAGATAACCTTTGGCACTATACTTAAACAGCGACGGACCTTGTAATACATGCGGATTTAGCACGCACTAGCAATCAGCTCTAAGTTCGTCACAAACGTCAATCATATAATTTACTACTCATTGTGCTGCGGTATCACCAAATGTACAGTTTTGTAACGAAATTCTGACGGCTTGTGTAGCTTTTCTAGCATTGCACTTTTCGTAAAATGTTTATGAATTGCGAAAGTATATTGCATGCGGGAAAAACGTAAAGCGGAGTTATAAAAGTTGTCGTGTTTTTTGTAGCATTAAAATGCCGCCTTTGATGTTTCAGCCGTTATTTATTTATATTTTAGCAGCAAAACAAGTTGCAGATGACATTTTCGCGTTGTCGAGTTGTGTTGTGATTGTTATTCTCAAAAATAATTTGGACGGAGTTTTGAAAATTTTGAATGAAGATTTTTTTTATTTTAAGAATATGTATAAGGTTTTTTTGAAAACTTTTGTCTCCTAGACGTTATCACAATATTCTCAAGAATCTCAGATATCAAAACTGTAAGTGATATGGACATTTGATTGTCTATGCCGATACCTGTGCGTCACTAGGACCGGCACGAAAATGAAAAACAGAAAAAACGAGACACCATAGAATGTGTGGAATAGTTTTTTAATGTAAGCATTACTGGATAGGTTAGAAATTGTATCACAAAATAATGATCCCAACACTAATGATATAAGAAAGGACACACCTGTAAATGAAATAAATAACAAATAACGGTGTATTTAAAAGTTTCAAAAAACAAGCCTTTATTCAACAAGTAAAATGAAAAAACTCATCAATCAAAGTATTGGGCATCTTTGGGTGTGACTTTCTGTCCATTTACGGATTCTTCTTCGCACGAACCACTCGTCTTTTGAAGCGATCTATTGAGAACCCCAATTTGGGACATCTTCAAATTAGCTGAACTGCTGTGTGCCATCGATTTAAGCAAGTGGTAGTCGAAAGAAATAATGTCTGGTGGATATGGCAAGTGGGGTAAGATATTTCAGCCAAGCGCTTCGAACGTGCTTTTTGACCTGATTTCCAGTATGTGACCAAGTGTTGTTCTATTAAAAGACCGTTTTGTCATACCTTGTGGCGTAATCAGGACGTTTGAACTTCAGTACCCGCTTCAAATAGTTAATGTTATTGGTAGAGGTCGCTAATCATCTTTTCTTAGTTTTAACAGCTCAAATTACAGTACGCATTTCTGGTGTGACCAAATATAAAAATACAAAGCATTGCGTTGTATTTCTATGAATGTTCTGTTTTTGTGTCAACATTGGCGGTTGGCCTAAGTCAAAAATTGATTTTTTGCCTGTCTAATTATTAAAATATAACTATTTTTTATTCCCAAGGACAATACGATGCACAACCTTCTTTTTTAGGTGTTAAACAGGATTAAAAGCATCGTTTTTTGCCTTTTACGTCAAAATCACTCTTTGCCCGTTGTTTTTCATATAGCGTGTTTATTATTACGCGTATAAATAAGTTCTTAGCTTTAGATTTCACAGGACGCAAATCACCGTTTAAATGTAACTTATTAGTCCGCCCTCTTGCGGTTTTAAAGCAATGGCATTAGGTATTTCGAAACATCATGCGATTTGGCGTTTGATGCACATAACCTCAATAATCAGCTGTGTTCACGACGGCAATCACAAAATAGCATATTCGATTTTCTATCCACTTCGCGTTTCATCTTAAGAAAAACGCTGCTGAAGCCGCCGAAATGATTTGTGCTGCATTTGGTGAGAATGCTGTAAGTCATGCAACGCGCAAAAAGTGGTACCAAAGATTTCGCGGAGGAGAGTTTAGTCTTGAAGATCAACCACGCGATGGACGCCCGCAAACATTTGACACGGATGAGCTGCAGACCCGTTAGGCTGGCAACTTCTCCCACATGCGACGTATAGCCCAGACATGGTCCCTTCCGATTATCATTTATTTCGGTCGTAACAGCATCACTTTGCCGATACGCACTTCAAAACAGAAGAAGAAGTCCGAAAATGCATCGATAACTTTATCGTCTCGAAGCCGGTGAGCTTCTATCACCAGGGAATTCGCAAGCTACCCGAAAGATGGCAAATGCTCATCGATGCCAACGGAGAATACTTTGATACTTAAGCTTTTTTTGTTTGTTTTTAAATAAAACTTTAATTTTGCAGAAAAAAGCTGAGAACTTATTTATACACCTATGTATGCTTCTACAATCATTCGATGAGATTCAGCAACATTTTTGCTTTTGTTTATCTGAAACAACACTTTGACATTTATTTTGGTTTGGAATTCCAACGAAATGTGCTAACTAATCGAACTCGAAGAATTTGAATTGTATATACCATGGGCTTTCTTTGGCAAAACTAGAGTTAGGGGAGATATGCTAAAGAGAGAATATGGTACATTCGTCTATAAGACGAAAGGAATTGATAGTGACGAGCTAAAAAAGAACAACGGTAAAAGCGCTATTTTATCTACTGTGGGGAATATGAGAAACTGAAGCTCTACCGCTGAACTTTAATATGTATATCTCTATGTTGAAAACGAGTTCATTTATAAAGAGCAAATACGTTGTTTGTAAACTTGGAAAAAGGGTTCAGCGAAGTTGTACGGGACTAAAGAATGAAGAATTGAAGGGGCTTTGTGTAAAGGCAAAGTAGTACTAATAAAATATTTTTATTGCTACACCATTCTTTAAGAATGCATTTAGAAACGCCAATGCAATATAAAAGAGAACTGAAACAAATAGAAATGTTAAAATACAGGGAGAGGGAATAAATATTATTAATCAGATTAAATTAAAATACTGGTGAGGGAAGATGAAAGTACATAAGTGATGAGCAGACATGGTTCTTAAGCTAAATTTGCAAGAAAGCTTTCACATACATTGTGAAAATTAATGAAAACAAAGTTGATATGGTCTTCAACAAGAAATCAATCAATAGTAAAGGAACAGTTGCTGAGAAGAGCTATTTATATTTTCTAGTTGGAAACGAGGCGTGAATATTTAGAAAAAGGGAACGGAGGAAAGTCAATGCGTTGAAGGCGTGGTGGTACCAAATAATGTTAAAGTGCTGACAAGAATTGGAAAAGTTCCGTGTCAACTCAGCCAACTGAAAACAGAAGAATCTCTTGAAATGATTATATTGTAAGACATAAGAATCTGCCTAAGGCTAAGACTAAACTCCAATGGATAATTAATAGGTTCCTAATTATATGTTGAAGACATTAGAACAAGTATGCTCTATATTTACAATTTTAAATTGTAGACACGAGCTTAAATTCAAAAAACTTCTCATAACTCTTTAAGGCAAGTTACAACTATCTGTATCGTGCAATAGTCATTATGTAAACAAATGCATGGATTAAACCTTGCATTCTTCTTTGATGGTCTATTGTTGGCTTAATATGTGAGTAATTGAATGAAATCTGCATTATCTCCAGCTTATCAGTTGCTTATCATCGTTAAATAGAGTTGGCTAATATTACTTTGTTGTGTTTAATGCTTCTCTAACGATTCCACGTTACCAAATTCCGTGTTGCTGCTGGAGGTCACGATACCGCAGTTTATCTAAATAAACGTGCGAACGCATTGTTGCACCGCTAATAGAAACGCAAAAGCTGTTAGCACTGTGATTACAAAGGTTGAATCGACCTTGAAAACAAAAATCGATGAGTTGCTATAAAATGTGCTGGTTACTGTAAAATAACACGTTATGACTTATTTAGTTACGCACGAAACGTCAACTTAAATAGTAGCGCCTATAGCAAACCACAAACTGTTAATTATTGCAAATGAGTTCGTTCCGCTTGTAGTTTTTTCTGATGAATAATCATCTCTGCTAGTGCTAAGTGTACACGGAAGTGAATAGGGAAACTGTAGCGTCATGCGCACATTCTTTTAGCGCTAGTCAAAGCAGATGTGCCCAGTAAGGACGGGCGAATTTTAAAATTAAACTTCATGGCTCGTTGCGTGGTATAGTGAGTCATTCGAAATCATTAGGTACAATTGTCTGAGAAGTTAGACTTTGTAAAAACTTCCAATAATAAAGATTCATTATAATTGCGAAATTTAGCTGCCACCCTCAACGTCTCGTATATTTATATCGTTTTACACATATTTTCAAAAGTACGTTTTGTAAATGATAATTATCATTTCAAGAAGTGTCAACCATTGTTTTAATTTTAACATACCAAGACCAAAGCAGCTTGATTGTAAACGCTAACCAACCACAACTTGGTGATGACTCGAAGATCGATAAAAGTGATATCTTTTTGAAACATTTAGACCGGTTGTATAGTGAATATGAGAAATGATTGTATGGACGTAATTGAATATATAACCAAAAGCCTCCAACCGGACCTCTAGAAAGTTAGCAACACGAACGATATTACATAGGGTACTTAGGCAGTTTTGTGATATGGCGCAAGCGATGGTCGCGGGTTGTGATAAATTCAAGCTTTTTGAGATAGATTCAAACTTACACTACAGACAGCAAGACGACATCTAGGTGCTAGTTGCTCCTGATCAGTTAGTTGATTAAAAATGGAATATTTGCGCTACATCTTCACAGTTTGATTGTTGGTTAAGAGTTGGAGACAATTGCTGCAGTGCCAGGAAATAATTGTCCTCATTGTAAGATATCTCGTCTCCTAGGAAGATTCTTGAATCCAATAGGCATATGAACTATCGTCAGATAGAAGAGTGCCTGAATATTTCTGCACCAGCAGTTCAAAACATTCTGTACGACCAATTTTAAGTAAGAAAGCTTCGCTTTCTTTGTATGTCCTATACCTTTAGTCATATTGCAAGTCACCCAATAGGTTTGAAAATGAAACATTTTGTATGTTAATAGCATCATAACAAGTGGCGAAACCTGGCTTTAATTTTGTGTAATGAAGTCAAAAATAAAGTTTTCTAATGATGAGGGCTTTTTAATGGCATAAAAAAGCTTGGGCTGGTTTCGAAGGATCTAAAAATCCGTAGATGGTGATGAGAAATATTTTGAAATGTGAAAACCAAAAACAAATTACCAAATTTTTCTAAAACTTGATGTTCTGGAACATTTCTTCTCTTATTATTGTTGAAACCAATAGTTATATCTAATTAAAAACTAGAAAACCTTTACAGTAGAACAAAATAGCCAATTGAAAGAACTCATTAAGAAGGCAAACACAAAATGCGTCATGAGAATAAGTGCTATGAGTACCATTAAAGTGTATGGCAAAATTTAAAAAAAAAAGTAAAATTTAGGAGACATGAATAATATTGAAAAATAAAATTGAAGATAATACAACCGATACTTTAAAAGGAAAAATGATAAGAAGATAAGGTACCACAGATAAGAATGTGGTATAATGAAAAGGAAAAATACCATATGGATATTTAAAACATAAAGGACAAACCGTACTCAACAGAAAAATAACATACGACTCAATAGGGAAAAAGGAAGACCCAATTTGATAAACTTGAGAAAATGAATTGCAATTTGCTTCATGATAATTAAATTGGTTTTATGATGGAAAAGAAATCATTAATTGAATTCTTTTTTTCGGTGTAGCTTATTATCTAGTTTATTATGCGAGTGACTGCGTGATCCCATTGTTTAACTACATAAAATAACAAAGTCGTTATTTTAATCCATTCAATTTATCGATTGTTAATTGTTATGCTTTTAACTTCCTCTTTTTCTATTGAATTGCAACCAAAGTTTTGATTGCTTGAGTAACTGTTTCCTCCAGTTTTTAAGTGTAATAATTATTGGACGATTGCTAAAGTTTGTGTCCGTTTTGAGAACATCAAAAACATAAGCTACGTTTTAAAGGACCCCCAAACGTTTAACAAACTTGTGGGTTTGTTCTTTGTAGAAATTGCGCAACTTTCTTTAAAAAAAAGGTCGTGGTTCCAAACCAAACGTCTTGCCATCCAAACTATTGTGTAGTGACTAGAACAGACGACAATCCCATTTTGTCCCCTACGGTTTGGCAGTGTCTATTCATTATGATTGGTCAAAACGGAACATTTTTCGCGAAGTTTTATTGTTTCGTGTGATTGTTTTGTCAGGCGGAAGAAACTCAAAAAATTATTTCTCTGCAACCCCATCAAGAAGCACTTCATTGGATGTGTGCAAGCTTCTATTAGGGGGTTAGATGTTCATTTTCTTATTTTGAGCTTATTTTCGTTGTAAGTTGTACAGGATCACTATTCATCACCTTTTTACTACTCAAAGTTTCTTTAAATGGTGACGTTAATATCCATACATTCGGCAATCCTTGCATTATTTCCACTCACATTATCAATAAAAAAAAAACTTCCAGGTAAAATTGGCATTTTGAAATCTAACACTCGTATGAGGTTTTTGTGGACCTCTGCTATATTTATTTTTATTATATTATATTTTTATCTTTTTTTTATTCAATTAATCATCTCTATTTCAACGACTTTGTCCGTTCAACGTAATTTTTTGAATTGCGAGAGCTACATTCACGTGGCTTCTATTTTAATGCCTAAATGTTGCAGTAGTATAGGGAAAGGTTTGGGTTTTTAACATGTTGCCTTTACTTGTTGGTCACACTTCATACATTCTGTAATTTTCTATTTTTGAATTATTTATTTTTTGGTGGTGTGTCCATTTAAAAAAATAACCAAAGTAATATAAAAGAACATTTGAATGTAAATTTAAATTACACTAACCATGTAATGTCGACAATTGAACTCTTGGTCTAGAGTACCTCAAATTATATCGGGGTACGTAAAACCTTTCTTTTGTATTGTATTTTAGTTTATGATTTATGTTTATCTAAAAAAAATTGCTGACAAGAACTAAACCAGTGAATTTCTTATGGCTTTTTGAGCACAGTAATTCATTAGGTATTAGGATTTTCGGCCTTTCAGGTAATTTTCGGAAAATTTATGAAAGAACTTTCTTCAGCTGAAATCACAATCTGTTAGTTTCGTTTTAAATTTTGTATCGCTTATTTTATAATTTTACTTGATTTTTTCTTTTTACTTAAATATTTGACACATATATGTACCTCTATTTTTAGGGCCTAACCAATTCTCCATCGTTTTTCCTCGTTTGCCCGAAAATACTAAAAACATGCTTTTATACATTTTTAGACCTTCCTCATGAACAAGAATTTGAAAATGACTTCACCGACATTCATTAGTATTCTGAGCGATTTGCCAAACCTGAAACTTTCCGTGTTTTTCAACGAACTTAAAAAGTTCGTTACTGAATTCTATATGTCTGCCTGTCGGTCGGTCTGTCTGTCGGTCCGCCACAAAATTTGAGATTTTTTAAAATATGAAAATGGATTCTTATAGGAAATTTTACGCTGATTTCGAATTTGAAATTAAAAAATTTCTGTCTCGAATAGTTTTCGAGATATTCGATTTCGAATTTTTAAGTTTTAAGTTCGTTCTGGGATTGCTTACAGAGCAATCTCTTCGCCGGCCCCATGTTTTTCTTTCTAATCTCATTTGTAGCTATTTAACTATAAACCGTTGCTGTACATGCGGCAATCGCTGTAGTCAAGTCATTTTAAATGCTATTGTAAATTTGTAGAAAGTAGGCTTTATTGCACGAGAGGAAATTAAGAGCGCGTCGGGCCTTCAAGCGGAGCGGACGCGTTACCTGCGCTATCGCTGGGGCCAAAAGTTTTGAGCAGTAGGTGGTGCTATTGTGCTCCCATGCCAAAACATCAGGTGTGAGGAGACCTATAAGTGACCTGCAGTCAACGAATGTAATATGCGGCGCCTTTATCGGTAAGCTGCATATACACCCCACTGTTTATTGAAATTAAAGCACCAAATTAACAACTGAAACTTAGCAGATTTATTTAATAGTATAATATATAGCAAATGATTAAAATTACAAAATATTTGTCCATAAATGTTTACATTTCTTCAACAATATATAGCCCTAGCGCGAGTTCTTCTGACAAACAATGAACGAGCGTTCCAATCATTCAGCCAGATTTTGTGGAGGTCGTAGATACTTTCGATCGGTGTTCCATTATATTTTGTTGAAAAAAGTGGTTGTGTGTTATCTTGGTGAAAGATTTCTTGGATTATACTCTGAATTCAAGGAAGTACCACAGGCTGTAAGATTGTGTCGATATAGGTCTGGTATTGTTGCCTCTAACTCTGCCCAGAGGTGATTTGTCATCGTAATAGATAAGATCTTCATAGTATAATATTCATACTTAGCATTGTGCGGTACGAATAAAGTTTTCTTTCTCACTTTCTCTCCGTCTACGACGTATTAATATCTAACTATTGGTTTGGTTAAAGAAAATCTGTATTTATTAGAAAAGACGATTCCATGTTATTTGTGTTAGCTATAGACACCTTTCTATTGCCCATTGTAACCTTGCTGTCACAGAAAAGTCAATGCTGTTAGTCCCATTGCAACTAATCGACGCCGAACAGAGGGGGTAGATAATCGATACGGTGTAATGATCGGTCCACTGTTGTGTAATCACAAGCCTCTAAAGATAACTATAATCAAATCGGCTATAAAGCATTACGTCATACGAAAATAACAACAAGAACATCTTCAGACTACCATTTCAGTAGTACTAAATAACTGATAGGTTGTCATACCCGTGGTATGCTGTCTTAGCAAACATATTATAAAACAACAACAATTATAATTCTTTTTCTCCACCCTCGGACCTAGATTTATAACACGAGAAAATTATAATTCAAAAAATTAGGAGTTGGGATCCTGGAATTATTTTAACGTATGGGAGAAAATTACCTAAAGCCCTTAATTTCTTAGATTTTTGTGTTATAAAAGGATATGCAAGGATTTATCCTTATATTGATTAATCAGAAATTGACATAGGAGACAGGTGAATTTGTCAAAACAAGCGACATCCGAAGCAGGACTTAATTAGGAAATTTAAGACGCTGCCTTGTCACCTATTACCTACGGAAGGCCATGAAGAAGCTCAAAAGACAGTTGAAATACTGAAGGAGCTACCAGAACGTGGTTTAAAAATCTTAGTATTTTTATTTAATACTCTCATAAGACCAGAAATCTTCTGAGATCAAAGTCGCCCAACTCGTAATTGTTCCAAAGCTGAGGAAGGATCCAAATGATTTTTTTTTACCATACAGACCGATATGTGTTCTCCCTATATTAGTGAAAATATTGGAAAAGCTTATACTACACACATTAAAACAAATTATAATATCAGTTGGTGGTAGCGGGTAGACACTCTTTGTAATCCTGGCGAAGATAGGTCTACTTCAGGTATACGACCCTGCCCACGCGAGTCTTGGTTCGCTCTCACCTCCCCTATATAGAGAGGAGCCATGTCCTAACCTTTAAATTTCCCACTCATCCCACAGTTAACCCTACCTGTACCCCTAACCACTCGCCAACCCGCCTGGTCAGCGTGGCGATTTATGGCCAAAAACCCCTCATATAAAAAATGACGAATTTGAAAACTGACGGAATAATACCCACTCCTGGTGGGTGATAAATCCCACACCCCTAAAAAGGGTCTGCCTCAAGGATGTCGGTGTCCCCGAGTATATTTTATTTCTAGAACCCATTTTTTCACCGTTTGATGTACATTTAAGTTGCCATATTTCTTTTCGTGTTGTTCAGTTTCAACACATTCTATTAATCATTTTTCTTACCCTGCTCTGTTCTGTTTTTTCTTTATTTTAATGTCTTTCGACTATAAGGTCAAGTATCTCTTCAGTTGACCATTGTTGTTTTTTATTGTTCAGGGGTTGAAGTGTTCTTTATGCAGTTGCTATTTATGTTTTTGTATTTGTTCCTATGTTTCATTTAGATATTTAATTGCTCTTTGACAGCAGTTAGTTCTTTGTTTATTTTGTCTTTTCTTTTAGAATATATCTTTTCTTCTCTTAACCTTTTGGTGTCTATAGCAGTTTGATTATCTTTCTTTTCCAGTTTTTTAAATTTGATATTTATGGCTGATCTTAGTCGATTAAGGTCGGATTTTATGTCTGAGTATGTCGTAGTTTTCATCACTGAATTTCTGGACTTTTGGTTTATCAAAATGTTAATTTTTTTCCTTATTGTTCATGTTGAGAACAAGGCGACCGTAACATAATTGTCGGTGGGTTCTTCCCCACTGCAGCTTCGCCGTAAATTCTTAGATTGGCCAAAAGAATTATTACAGGACACGTGTATATTAGTGCAGAGGAAAAAGGGGTATAAATATGCAAGTTTAGACGATTGAACTGCCATAAACAGGCAGAATTAAAAAAACGAGAAAAATTAGTTTAAGTTTCATAATTTTAGAAATTTGCGATTAAGTGCAAAAGAAAAGGGCATTGAATTAATGATTACAAATTTATTCATTAAATGTTTTTATGCTGTTCATTATAAACATTAAAGCGCACAAAAACCTGTATTTACTTTACTTGTAGGCTAGTGACGTTACAAGATGGCACATGGCGACTTCGGTGCTCGATTTAGGCCTTGCGAACGTATAGCGGTGGAATTCTAATGCGGAATTTACCCCGTGCATCCAGAATGATGCAGTTCGTGCTTAGAGGCGGAAAGCGGTTTGAAAGGTAACCTCCGGGGGTTACTTCCCGTACGTGCGGTTTCACCGATGTCGTCTGGGGATAACGGACGGTTAGCGGTAAGGTTCGTTCTTGGCGGCTGATGGAACTCGACCTTACGCCGCACTGCACTAATTTCTGGCCGAAGGTCTCGTGCAAATTTGGCGGCGGGCAGAGCGCAGCCACGTGGGCAATTAGAGCCGCAGGCGTATCGGAATTAGCACGCAAAAACACTTATAATTTGACTATCTTTACCATCTGAAAGTGACTTGTTTGTCGTTTGAGAAGTTTAAAATATGTATTTGGTATAACAATCAGCGTTATGACACTATTCTACTAAGCGATCACCTCGCTTATTTCGGTAATTTAGCTCATATTCACCAACAGAGCCTTCTAATTTGTATTTTACAACTTCGGTCCACTTATTGAGATTGCGACTTACTAAAATTCTTCAATCTCATTGTCTTTTTTGTTCACAATTAGTGCATATACATATATGAGGTTAAAAAGAGTAGTGCTTGTGTGAAGTTTTATCATTATGCTTCAACCAGAGCAGGGGGTAAAAATAATTACAGATTTATTTATGTTGTATGTTATCTAAAAGTGATACATGCCATCATATCTATTTGTGCTATTGTTTTTAGCATAGTACTTCATGCTTTTAGTGAGGCCATCTATTATGCCCACAATATTAATATTAAGGCGTTCCGTTATAGCTATATCATTGTTTAATTTTCTGACAATCTGTCACAATTTCCACAGTTATTTTATGCATTCTTAATGTTTTCTGACTCATTATCTTTGATTGGGGATTGGAGGGTATTCTCTTTAATTATTGTTATGTGGTAACGTTTCAAACTGTTACTTCGGGAGATCTGAATGGAGAACTATTAAGTGGAATATTTAGTAGCGAACTTTACTAGGGTACTAGGGTTATCCAATTTGGGATCTTTAATGCAGTGATTGATCCATTGTCTTTTGGGTTGTTCACTTCACTTACACGCCTCCGAGGACGATTTCTTCTTCCAAGGACTAGGAGAGTGCCCCTACCTTTTACTGGCAAGAAGCGATTGCTTATATCGGTGATCTCCTGCTCTCCAGTTATATTAAACAATAAGCAATTTCTACCAGAATAAATATTTGGGCGCGTTTCTTGACCGAAGATTAACCTGATATACACACATCTTTTAAGACAAAGTCTATATGGACGTGATCAATTGAATTATAACTCAAATGTTGAAATACTCCAACGATTGCAAAAACAAGGTAATTAGGAATATTGTTAGTGCATCTAGATATGTATCAAACTCAATTATACAACAGGATAGTCCTGTGCCATCAATAAAAGATTAACTACCCTGAAAAACTCGGTGCACCTACCAATGACTTGCAGCCACCTTCTAAGAGACAGGAACGATCCACTTGGTCTACCTGACGGGTTTAATTAAATAATTAGCAGTTCAAGTTTAACTAATAGAGTGTTCTTGCTGGAGAACTCTCTTGAATGCTCTCATTATTCTAGTCATATAATTTACTGGATGTTACTTTTGTATGGCATATTGCAAAAAAAAGAAAGAAAAGTTAGCCAAGTAAAGTTGTTAGAGAAGAAAAGGAAGATTCAAATAAAAACAGTTTTTTATCTTGAACGGCCATTAATAGCAATATAAGATTCTTCTAATGTTAAGCGCATGTGATTCGTTCAAAAAATATGTACATTAGTATTCCAAGCAAAACGATGACGATAGTTAAAACGCTTTCATGTCGTATTAGCTGATGCTACGTGTTAAGAATGAACCATCATGCTCTGGTGGTGTTTCATCAAGTATTTCCATGGTTAACAATTAAAGACTAGTCACCGTTGTTACAGTCCGGTGTCTCCTACGTTTCAGGCACATAGTAAGACTAAATTTGTGACCTAAGACACGTTTTCAGTCACTCTCTAGCTCATTTTTGGGGGTCTTGGTAACACCTGCATGATGACCAGCCGCTTTAAGAGGTCGTAGCGTACCTTCCTTCACTTTCTAGCTGCCGGCCCGAACCGGGCGGCCAGACCGGCGCAGTGTTTTTCCGCGCGGAAAAAGAGACAGCCGCGACGGTCGCGGCCGTAATTGATGTAACAACAAATTAATGCGGGCGCTAAAAGAATAAATAGGCGCGATGAGTCGAGGAAGTCGAATATCTGCGCGGCATCCTGTCTGCCCGGCCGTGTGTATTTCCGCGCGCGACATTTATTTCAGTCCTCCGGCACGTTTCAGCGCGGCGGCGCTCCTATTGTTATTTGCGGTCGCGGAAGCGCTCGAGGTGCTCGGGAAAAATGCAGGCGCCCGTGCCGCGCCGGCTTCCGACGGCAGTTGTGCAAGTCGCCTCCTAAGCGGCGCAATTACGGTTACATAAGCCGCCGCCGCTGTCATTAAAGGGTCACGGTATGCGCGCTCGAATCCAGGACTTGGTTTCAATTATTGCCACGTGTAATCCCGGCATCGCAATCATAATTTCACGGTGATAGCTGAAAGGACGGGAAATTTGTTTCGCGTGATATTTAAATGGATATTAATGGGCGGTAAATTGGAGCAGGTAATTAGCTGTGTTTATTGTAACAAGAAAAGCATGGCGATGACGTGCATTGTCTTCCGAAATATATGATACCGTATTTGCGGTTGTGAAAATGAGGATGTTAATTAATTCATTTGAAAACTGATTTCAATTAGCATCTCACCGCGAGAGATCTGTTTTGTTATACTTTACTGCACCCGAAAAAGCTACAGATGTTGTGGGTATGTATAGGGTGGTCCAAATTGGACTTGAGGATGATTTTCCTGAATAAAATACAAAATATAGAAACAGTACAGACTTTAATACCCTTTTAGCGAAGTTTTCCATAATGCCATCCCATAAATGCGGCTCTATTTCAGTTTGATGTTTTCTTTTAGTTCTGAAATCATAGTAGGTTTATTAACATAAATCCTGTCCTTCAAATAACCAAAGCGAAAGAAGTCTAATGGGGTTAGATCGTAAGACCGTGATGGCTAATCGATGTCAGCTCTCTGCTAGATAACACGACCAAGAAATTTGGTTTGACGTAAAGTGAGTGTTTTACGCACTGGGTGACATGTAGCTCCATCTTGTTAAAACCACATATCAGTCAAGTTCAAATCGTTGGTTTCGTTGAAAAAAGTTGCTTAACATTTCCTTATGGTGTACACCATTAGCAGTAACAACATTGCCAACTTCGTCCTCAAAAAAATATAGGGCAACGATTCCTCCAGCCCACAATCCACACCAAACAGTGCATTGATTTTTCGTGAATAGCACGTGGATTTTCAGTGCCCCAGGTGCTACAATGTTGACAATTTACAACGTCAGTATTAACTGATGCGTTCTCTAACGCTCAATTCGCAAATCTACGGCGTCTTTGGTGATATTTGCCGTATGTCTAAACAAGTGTAGAAATGCAAACTTCCAACGTTCACACTACGCAAACGGCACACTATTCAAATCTTAAAGTTTAATTTGGATCGCCCTACCTGTTTTAGTAGCTTTTCTCCTTTCATGTATATTTTGCACAAGAGGAGAACCATTAATTGAAATAAATGTTTGCATGATTTTAAGAAATGACATTGTTCATTCAAAACTTTTATTATAAAAGGTGTTCCATAATTTTCATAAAAATGGTTGATATATCCACCCGCACATTGTCTGCATGTATTTATGCGTTCCTCAAAACTACTGATAACTCTCCCCGGAATATCTGGTCCGATGCCTCCAATGTTATTTTCGCTTGCAGTTCCAGAATTGTGCGTGGTTTGTTAGCGTACACACGTGATTTTACAAACCCCCATAAGAAAAATTACAGGGCGTCAGATCGCAGGAATTTCCGGCCATTCCAGGTCACCATGCAATGAAGTTACTCGTTGAATAAGGCAGCCGTCTTGTTGTATCTCTATATCTTCAAAGTCAGTCCACAACCGATTAAATATCATGATAGGGTAACGTTCTCCATTGGCTGTAACTGCAGCCCTTCAGCATCTTCAAATAAAACGGCCCTATCACTCCACCCGCCCAAACACCACACCACAAAGCCGTTCTTAGTGGATGCATTTTACGTTCCTGGATTGTTCGAGGATTTTATTTTCCCAGATTTGGCAGTTCTGTTTGTAGAGGAACTCACTAAAGTACAAATGATCAGCAAGCTTAAATTATTGCTTGCACATGGAGATCTTCATGCAAACTTTGATGTAACGCAGCTTTCGGAATGTCCAACAGCTATAAACGTTAGCAAATCGATTTTTCAGGGCCCACACTAACGCTGGTTTAGACAGCAGCCAGTCGTCTCAAACTTCCTCATTACTCTCCGAACTGTAGATTCATTGGGTGCTTTATCCTTTCGAGAATTGCACGAAGTTTTCGCACTATCCGTATTTTTACAGTTTTGGTAAAATGTTTCAATAGTAAGACCATGTTGCTCCGTTCGAAACCAAAACAAACTGCTGGAAAAACATCCAATGCTAAATTAATCTGAGTGATAGGAACAGGTCTGCCAATCTCAAAACAAAAATTCGGCGCCCTTTATGGAACACCCTCTAATACTTTATGAAAGCTAGATATAACACAAAGCTACTTTTCCACACAAATTCCCCTTTTGATGTATTTCATCCGCCAAATGAGTAAGTGTTTGATGTCACCTTCGTAAAAAATGCGAGATTATCCTGATTTGCGCACAAATTCATTTCGATTGCTGCTCTCCCAAATGTTTTTAGAATGCCAGAATATGGCCATAAGAAATCAAGTCGGAGCTGTAAGGAGGGTGGTCTACTGTTGCCCAATGCGTTTGTTACAATTCGCTTGAGTTGTGGTGGCGGTGCAGAGGCAAACGCTGTCTTTCACCTGCACCAGTAGATCGCCCCAAGTTTGAGCATTAGTTGCCATTTGTTCATTTAAGAGATAGTGAAAACTATATTTGTCTTAAAAAACACGATTCCAAACAGCTTTGTTTAGGCTTTCTTGGGTGCGCTTTAGTCTTTCTTTCGTTACTCCATATTCTGGGGTGTAGTGTGTATTCTTCTTTTGATAATGAGCTTTGAGAGATCTTTTTCGGCATTAAGGAACTCGTCCAGCGTAATTTTTTTATTGATTGATAAATGCTCACATTGACGTATATTGCATGAACTGTTGCCCAATTACTCCCAATAAGCTCGTGAATTTAAAAAGCATTAATCTCGATGTTGTCGGTATGATCGTGATACACGTGCGTTAAAGTTCCGCTCTCGTTTCGTCCTCTTGTAAACTTAGGACATGCATAGGATATTCATCCGGTCGAACTGTTGGCAGAGCTTGGAGATAATATCGATTACATTTTCCCTTTAATCCTAACACCCCAGAATATAATTTTGTTTCTTATAACTAAGATTATATTTTAATTTAAGTTTGGATCGCATTTTTCATTTAATTAGCAACCGAGGTATCTATAGTTTTAAACTTGTTCTACTCTCCAATACAATGTGAGTATGGCTTTAAGAAGTCTTACTTACTGTTATAACTTTGGTTTTCTTTATATTGATCTTTAAATCAAATTTGATGAACTCCTCACTGCCTTTGTTGAGGAGATATTGCAAGCCATCAGGACTGTTTCCATCATCGGTATATCTAATGCGATTGGTGTATTTTGATTATTTTCTCTTCGTCTGGCAAAGTATTTCTTACCGTATTGAATATTGTTGGTGATAATAAGCAACCCTGTTGTACACTATGGTTAAACGGTATTGCGAGAGGTTGACAATTGTTTATTCTAACGAAGAAATTCTGTTTCAAGGAGTTTTCTAATCTTTGAAGTCAATTCCCATACTTTCTAATATCTGTATTCCAATAAATGACTTTTATAAAATGCTTTTTCAATACCGATAAGTCTTCATGCTGATCCAAACATTTCTGAAATAGAAGTAGCACGCCATACCGCGCTTTCCTGATGCCCATTTCGTCTAGAAAATAGAACTGCAATAGTCTGACTATCCATATTTAATGTAAATTCTATTGTGGGTGATTTTGAATGTTTGGTTCATTAAATGGATTGATCTGTAATTACTGCAATTGTCTCGTATTATATATTTGATTAAAACGTTTTTTAGTATCGTAATCCCTTCTTTCCCGCCAATTTTGATGATTTCTGAATTTTTTTTATTTGGACCAGAGGTCCAGTTTTAGCGGATTTTATGGCATGGTCTATGTTACTTCAAATGTAAATATCGCCTTTTGGATTTCAGTTTATATTCCATTCGCATTATTCTTAAACATTTCTGGTTGAGTTATTAGACTATTGTCTTTGTTAAACAATATCGTATTGCATGTTTATCGATATGTGCAGAAATTCTTTGATCTTGTCATAAACATTATAATGTTTATGCTTCTTCATACAAGTTACAATTTCTTTACATTTTCAGCAATTCATTTTTTCCTTGCTTGTTTTTGGTTCGAATGTATCAGTTTATCTCTTTGTAAATTGTTCCGTTTTTATTTTTCCATATATTTCTATAATCTATTAAATCTAAAATTGTCATCTCTGCTTGCCTTCGCTTAATGTCTTCGAACATCCCGTGATATAATTTGTAGTGTACTTTTTATAGATTTACTTACTATAATGATTGAAAAATGAAATGATGAAAGGTCTACATAGGATAACAGAATGATAGTTTCCTCTCGCTTTTCGTTCCGCAAATCTGAGACCGTTGTAGTTATCTTATCAGCACGTTCAGTTATCAGTATCAGTATCAGTATCAGAGGAAACACACGTTTGCAATTGTCTTCCATGTTTCTAATTTTGATTCACCTCCGGTATTTTGTTTCTGAGTTACCCGTTATACCTCTAACCACTTGGGAGTCCGATTGGGGATCTAGCAACCCCACACGGAATTTACATTTATTAGAAACAAATAAAGAATTTATAATGTACCTTCTGCTACTATAGCTTCGCCGAGATCAACAATAAATGCCAGGTATAATACCCATTCTTTTCACATCGCAGATCGTTGTATAATATCCATGCATTTACTGCAACCATATTGGAAATAACTGCAAAAGGCTTTTACCATTTGATAGATTTTTGGTCATAACCGCAGAGATGTTTCAATTGATTGCTCGAGCAACCCTACCTATTTTTGCCGATAAAATCCAGCTTCTGGGCAGTCGTTGCCTCCTTATGCCCATTTTTATTTTTCATTGTCATTTTGATCAGTTCAGGTTCATGGCAACTGCTCATCCTTCTTCTACCACACAAAGTACTCCAGTTTTACATTTGAACTTGTCTTGCATAGTAGGCTATCTATAGAAAGTATCTAATGCATCTAGCTGATGGTTTCTAATAAATTTGCACTAAAAAACGATCAAAGCGTAAGATAATGCTTGGAACATTTATTATTGCCCCAAGTAATTGTACAATTCGTTCTCCGAATGTCATTGTATCATTTTTTCCGGCACATTTTTTGCTCAAGTACACATTTAGGCCGTACGTGTAGCCAGAATCCGCATGCAACGAAGCTGTGATTTGATGCCTTTAGTTTTAGAGGCATGTACTGCTTTAATGAAGAGCGCCCTTTGGATTTAGTCATAGATTCGTCCACACTTTGAAAGAGCTCATTCTCATGGCATTTACTGAACGCATGCTTTAAGCAGAAAACTAATTCCTCAACGTATACGTTTTTGAGGCATCTGACGGCTTTTCCGGAAGGGCAAAATAAAATTTTCAACAATTTGTGTTTCCTTGATTTGAATTGGGAAGTTTACAATGTATGGTGTAAGAGTTTTATTCATTATTTCAAGAATGTAGACACAAGCATTTGTTCGTTTTGTGTTCAGAAGTGAAGATTTTTTTGCCATATTGGGCATACTTTTGTGTACCTGGGTCTTTATGTAAAATCTAATTACTCATGTAATTTTACCAACTGTCTCATTCAATCTTGGCAATTTTTGAGAAGTTGAGATGCTTAACACCTTTATTCTACTTTCAGAATTTTTTTAGCCATTCGAAGGCATGAACACAAAATGGCTGGGGGGTAGTGTAACAAATTTTTGTAATTTTCTCAGCTTTGTTCGGCTTTAACATTTAGTATATCTCCGACGTAATGTAGCTGTATGATTTACTTTAGCCTATAGTTACTGACATTTCTTATTGCGATCTGTAAATAATACAGAAGAAAGAGCCCGAATAAATTCATACATTCTCACTTTCAAAGATTTGTAAAAAATTACTGCGATTACTTTATAAGTTCACGCCATAGAGCTTTTTAATTTTTTAAAATATTTTGTTGAGTCTTTTTAAACATTGTTTTTTTGGGGGGGGGGCACTTATTGTGCCGTACTAACATGCACTTAATATTTAGGACATCACACACACCCATGGGTTGAGCGAGACTCGAACTGGCCTGTGCCGGTTCAATGACAGGGGAACGACGATCTTGACCACCAAACCACCGCGGCTCCAACATTATTGTTAGAGAACCTCTTAGTTCTAATTTCTTTGTCTATATCCTACTTCCTTCTCAAATTGCATTTTTATAAAAATAAGGTTTTGTTTGCTGTTTAAATGATTTGATTTTAAGTCACACAAAAATTATTTTTGGTTTTTATAGATTTTACTGATATCACACTCATATACCAGATAAGACTAGTTAACATAAAATTCTAAGACTGTCTTTAATTGCAGCTTTCCATTTATTTCAAAGTCTATCGCAGGACCTGTGCACTGGTAAGATAAAAATTTATAGTAGCAGGTTTTAAGATATTACAAAATGTAGAATCTGCGTTTATTTAAATTTAATGTATTCGGACCGAGTACCGGATTGGAACAATAACACCAACAACGCAAGTCATCGATTTTAAGTAAGCAATGTTTGGGCAAACAATAGAAGTGCAAATTGTGCTGCTGTTTCTTTTCTAAAATATTTGGCGACTACGTTGTGTTAGAAAGACGAAGTGCTACGTAAATTCCATTATTACTGTGAACCAAAATTTAGTAATTGGGAGATGGATTCTCTTTTTCCATTATTATTTGAACATGAAGCAACAACTGCATGTTGTTTGAATATCAGAGCAACGTCAGAAGACAATTTGATCAAGCTTTCGCAAAAATGAAATGTGCACAAAAGTATATCTGCCTTTTTTGAGCCATTTTTAAAGTAATGATGGCTTTAGTGTATTTTATCCCTTTAGTTGTATTTACCTGTAGTAAAGACTTCCTTCTAGTGGATGTCAGCAGCAACGAAAAGTTATTACGAAAGTCGAAATATGTCTTTGCTGCTTTCTTTCTTATTCTTCTTTTTTTCTTTTTTGTTATGGTCTTTTAAACCGTCAAACTATTTTTATATTCTAAGTCAGTTTCTCAGTGAAAAAACAATTAAAATGTGAGTAAAAATTAATTTATTTGCACAAAATTTGGCACTTTGTACGAAAAAAAACCGGAAGAATCTAATTATTCGACTAAGCTTCCATGATAACTTGTACATAATTTCTTCGGTACATCGTGAACTTGCATATTCTCATTTGCCAAGCGTATTACAAGATTGGAAAAGGACAGACGTCGGGGGATTAGTGCTAGTAGAGGCAGCTATAAAACTATACAGGGATCTTCCATGTCATATAAGGCGGAGCGAAGTCTTGCTGGAATATATCCTTTTTTCAGCGGTAATTTGATTTATTTGAAGTCTTATAATTGTCTCTGGTACGTTTAGATCTTTTTTTGCAAAATGGGGCATTATGACAACTTCTTTGCTGCTCACGCGTTCTACTATACAATTTTCTGGATACATTGTGAACTTTTCTTTTCTTTTTCGGCAAGGATATTGCAGTCAGGATTGGAAAGGGGCAGAACTCGGTAGAGAGTAAAGGTAGTACAGGTATTTTTAAAGCTAAGCCCGGGTCTTTCTTGTCTTATTAGTTAGAACGAAGTCCTGCAAGTAGATATACTTTTTTAAGTGGCTTTATAGCTGCCCAGGTAGCTTTAGACCCTTTTGAAGAAATGGGGCACTATGACGATTTTTGGGTGCTCACGAATCTCAATGTGTAATATATTAGACCGTCGTGAGCTTGCCTTTATTTTATAGCTAAACCACGCAACATTTTTGTGAGCAACTTTCTGGCATGCGGTGGTCTTAAAAAATTCGGATTTACCTCAACGATCCCGTATGTCCACTATAAGCACAATCTTAGCTGTAGATTCTTCTAATGGCAGAGTTTTACTATTGTAAAAGTTGCTTTACTTTTCTCCCACTTGAAGTTGCTAAAGAAATTTTCTTTTAATTAGCTACCTCACTTTTGCTTGTAGAAGAAGAAGGTGTTAAGAATCCATACTTGCGGTGTTGTAAGAAACGTGGAATTCGTAATTCAGTTACAAAATTTTCTATGTACTTCAATTTGTTACTTATTTGGATGTCAGCAAAGAATTTTTTTGAGCTTTATAGATCTTTCTAATGAATCATATTTATGCTTTATTTTGCCTACGACACTAATATTTGTGAATTAACAATTTAAACAAAAGGTTTTTCTTCAATTTTTTCTATATTTTTCGAAGCAAAGTTAACAGTCAAATACTTGTGCCAGTCACTTTATTAAGCTAAATTATCACGCGGTTTTCTTCTTCTTCATCATTCGGGGTCTTCTCAAACGTCTGCGCCAGGGCGCTCTATCCTAGGTTGCCTCCTTTGACACTTGGGCTTCCTCTAGTTCTGCGACCACCAAGTCATAGGTGGGCGGCCCCCTTTTTTATTTTTCATGGGTATGTTTAGGGCAATTCGAACTACCTGATCATTTTCGCGTTCCATCACATGTTCATACCAGCGAAGACGGCGTTCAGTCAATTTTTCGACAACGGGGGCTACTTGAAAGTGCCTCTAATATGGTCGTTACGAATTTTATCTGTTCTGGTTACGCCTCCCGCCCATCTTAGCACCCTCATTTCGTTAGTATGTAACTGCTGTTCATCAGATTTCTTGACTGCCCAGCACTCGCTAATATACAGCATTCCAGGTCTAACTGCCGTTTTATATACCTTCCCATTTATTTTTATAGGCATCCGTGGGTCACACAAGACACCAGTGAGGGTTCTCTATTTGAGACATTTATTCTGCGGCCCACATCTTCATCTACGTTAGCATCTTGAGACAATAAGGAGTCTAGGTATTTGAACTTAGGGATTTTTGACACAGGTATTTGGTCTATAGATAATGCAATGATTATATGGGACGTAATTCCGCTATAGCAGCACTCTAGATATTCGGTTTTATTTTTGCTTACCCGTAAGCCAAATGTTGCAGGCGCAGCCACCCAGGTATCACTTTTGGCAGATAGTACTATGTCATCAGCATATGATGAGCACCATGGGAGTGGACCCTGAAAGTCTCTGGTTAAAGAGAAGTGAGCTCAGGGTCGATCCCTGGTGAACTCTCACCTTCACTTCAAATGTATCACTGCTAGGCTCTTGACTCTAGTACGTGTCTCTGTATGTATCTTGTATTAGGTTGACATAATGTTCTGGAATAAATTTAGCACGTAATAAATTATCACGCAGCTTCAAATTATTTAAAGAGTTAAACAATCCAAAACTCCCTTCATATTAATGATCATATCAATAATTCCAATGTCGATGACAATGTTTAGATACGATGTAGCATTCCTTTAACAACTTTCTTAATCGTCATCAAGAATAGATCTGTTTGGGCAACCCTTCAAGAAAAAAAATGGTTGTAAGGTCATAATGCCTAGAAAGTAAATGACGAGTGAGTTTGTCAGACTTCATAGTACTGTGTGATATAATTTCGGAAAACTGTGATAATAGTTCTTTGGCAGAAGTTACAAGAAAATCTTGCTTTAATAATTATATTAATCTACAGTTTTTCCTTGCCGTGTATTTAGTGGACTATCAAAGTACTTCTGACTAATTTACGAATCAATTTTTTCAACCATGGTATTTTGCTTATACTAAATGCTCTGTTTGCTTTCAATATTTAAACATGCATTTTCGTTTGCTGAAAATGAAAACATCTTGGAAAAACTAAATTTAACTACGAAGTTCTTACGAATGCTGTAATTTATTAGCCTTAGCAGAATTAGATTTACAATGCCACATCAACATACGAGTAGTAAAAAATTTTTCTGTCTTAAAAATAACAGGAATGGTCCTATTTTAAAGAAATCAATATCGCCATCTGTTTATGTAAAATTGATTTATACAGTATCAACCTTCTTTAATAATACATTAAGAATTTCATAACATTTCGTTCACTAGAAGCCAAGATACAAAGCGTTGAGTGACGGTGGTTTGTAAACATCGATCAAAAAATGAATAAAGAACAAATATCAACATTAAGTTCTATATTAAAAACAGTAAACGTACTACTAGAAGCTTTCCAGGAAGAACGTGGATGATGATAAATGTTCAGGCCGATCAATTAAAGCTACGAGCGAAGAAAATGTGGAAAAGGTGCACGATTTTGTGAAACTTTCAAAAAAATTATTGAGATTCGTGAAAACGAAACTTGGAATACCAAAGATAATAATGCATCTCAGTTTCATCGAAAACTTTAGTATGCGGAAAGTAAATTCAAATTTTCTTCTACATCGATTGATGTAATAATTGTTAAAACCATTTCGGTTATTTTTAAGACAGTAACTAATCTTAAAAATTTATATTTTTTTAATTACAGAAAATTTTGTGCTTGTATTATAATTAAGATGGTATTTCCATAAAAGAAAAATATTTTAATTGCGGCTCAGGAAGGTATCTAATCTGCCACGACAATTTACATAACGAATTGGAAATAACGAAAAATGATGGGTTGTCATTAGATATAATTTGACTTCTGCTTTTTCTTTGGAATGCTAAATCCTTGAGTTTTCAGCAGAATTTTTTACGTGTTATTTATATTTGACAACTTAAATCAATTTTTGCATAATTATGAAGTAATAGATACTTAAATGTCGGTCAGTGAAGCTGAAATATTTTCCTTATTTGAAATGTGTTATATGAATCTCGCATAAGACGTTTAAAACTGCCCGTAATGGTTAATAAATTGCAAATACATATCGATAATGATATCTTCCAGACACTCATTAAAAATTATTTATTTTGTTATCTCTATTTTTTGATAAGGTTCGCTTATAAAATAACCTTGAAAATTTGTTTTGAAAGTTTGTAATAATAGAATAAATATACATATTCCTAGTTGACAATTCTAATTTTAGAAATTTTTTACATTAAAACTTAATTAAATCTTATGTTGCTCACTCCGTACATGAAATTTGTAAATATTATATTACAACAGCTTATTCAAAGTTTCCAGCGATTACTTTCTCCCAGAGCATTTATAATTTTCCGGAAGCCATCATAAACTTGCAGTTTAAAACAATTTCTGGCAGTTTTCGCGAGCAAACTCCCGAATTAGATATCCAGAAAATTTAGTTTTGGAAGTTTGCGCTCCTGTTTCTGTAAGTTCGTTTGTTGCTTCCACCCTAAGCAATTTTTGCTTTTGTAAATTTGAGGAACTTGATAATGTAGCCTAATTTTGTATAGCATTTTTTTTACAATTTATTATTGTCAACTAATTATTCCGTTCTGGGTGCATCGGTTTTGTTGTTTTTATTTTTCTGCCAACTGAAACGGAATCGAATGAATTATCTACGTTTTAATCGTATCAAATGGACAATAACAAACTCGCAGGCATGGTAATTTCGCTGCAATTTCACAGCATTAATGAATTACTCCGTTAATTTGTCTTTGATTGCGTCGTTGTTTCTGTTCATGATTTACTCCGATTAGTTTCGTCTTTATTTGTGACCTTTAAGTAATCTAACATAGAATTTAGTAACTTTGTTAAATAAAAATGGTATATCTGCTCTCTACAGGATGTTTGGAAAGAAATTGCGTTTTAATAATTAGTAGGATAGTGCAAAAGATTTTTTTTTATGTATATTATCCATCCATCTACAAGCCAAGTTTTCTATAACATCCTTCTTCAACTTTCTGAAAGTTAAAAAAATGGCGTCCAGCCAAGAAGTGGTCCATTGATTGGAATATATGGTATGCATCTGCATAACACCTACCAAGCTTTTAACAATAAAATTCAAAGCAATTTTGGCTTCACAACTCTTACTTTTGACAATAGGTTGCAATCGTCTGCATACATTAACCCGTTGCTCAGTTTGGTCTTGTTTTAAGTATGAGGTATTTCAGCATCGTCTATTGACTATGCCTAGAATACGCACGTAACGGCTTATTGTCTATCGGATGGCCCAAACTCGTATGATGATTGTCGCAGTTTGAAATAAAGCTTTTTGATTTACTACAGAAGAGTGGTCTTACCTCTAATGGATTTTTTGAACCAATTTTGAGCCATATGATTTGCTATCGCATCTTGACCGATAACATCGCGAATTATTCAAGCCTTATCAGCAATTTTTTGATCTAAATTCCAATAATGGCGAAGAACGGCTAAAATTTGGATCGAGCATGTGTTGTTCTTTCTTAAGTTCAATTTTAAGAAGTCAAAATCACTAAAACACAATCATTTACAAATTACGCTCTTTAATATGAAGTGCAACCCAACAAATAGTTTGATTTCTTCAATTTATGTAGAGCCAAAAACTGAACCACCGAAAAATCTTTTGCACCACCCTAATATTTTTGTGCTCCACTATATTTGTGCAGATTTGCTCAATGTATTGAAAATGACTAACAAAAAGACCAAAAGGCCTGCTAAGCTTAACAAATTTGGTTTCATCTGCAATTCTATAGAACAGACAATTCAGTCAGTAGCCGATTACTATTGTTGAGTATTATAAATTTATTAGTATCTTTTATTTTTTTGCGTTTCCTAATTGCTGAGCATTTCTTTTTGAAATAGTTACGGCCTAGTGTTTAATCTAGTATTTATTCATCTATTTCAAATTATTTGCCTCTGTCAGCCTTTAGATAGACGATAAAAAGCCTCCTGTTGGTGTACATAAAATCTTTGATTCCCAAAACCTTGTCACATTCTTGAATGATGTATTTAACAGCTCCTTATCTGCTATACGAGTTCTGGTTTTCTACTCATATCTCTTAATGATAATTAAGAAGCAGATTAATGTGGAGATAATAATTTCACCTTTTTACCGTTAAGTGTGAACGGTTTATCTCTATATGTACTTATAATTTTATTAGCGTACTAATTAGAACAAAAACGTGTTTCACCCACTGATTTACATTTAAGAACAATTAGTAACTCGTAATTTTCTTTACTGGTGCAAGTTTATTATGTAAATGTCGCCTTTATATGCACTTCCTACTTTGGAACTCTATTTTCTTGCTCACCGAATCATTAAAATTGCAAATCAGTTCTATAACAATAATAATATTAATAGAACTTACTTAGATGTTGATGTTGGCTGTGTTGGCGATGTTAGAAATCCTAGAGCCTAACCCCTAATCCCAAAATTTCTTCAGTGGCCTGGCCAGGATGGTGGTTGGCTTGTGTATGGCTGCTCCTGTACTACATTACGGGGGAATTAGAATCTTCGGGCGCTTATCGTAGACGTCTCTGTCCAACAGTTGGTTAGCGCTCTATGAGGTAAACTCTTGAATGGCTCTGGGGACGAATGACGAAGCGTCGAAGATCATACTGAGGACCCAATTTTGGACCACCTGAAGCTTGTTCGCGTAGATTTTGGCGGTGTAGCTCAAAACGAGGCAAATAATCATGATGTATAATGTCATCTTGGGGTCTTCTGAAGGAGCTATCAGGCTATTCCATGTGCGGATTTCGAGTGAGCTTCTTGTCGATGGTTGCTCTTCTTTTTAAAGTTTCTCTCGGTTGAAAATTCTAGAATCCGATAGGTTTTGTCGCCAACGAAGTTGGTCTCTCGTGAAAAATAGGATTTTATCATAGAGGTACGTAGCCAGCTTCACAGCGCTTCTATGTCATCTACATATTAGGCCATTGTTGTAGAGGGGATATCTCAGACTTACAGGTTGAATAACGCCGAGGACCACACAAAGCTTTGAAGGATATCGGTTTGAAACCTCCTCGTTGATTACTGCAAGCCGCCAAGCTTGATCCAGAACCTCTCGTTGGAAAAGAAGGACTGAATCAGTTGGAACATCGGTGGCGGTATGAACGCTGAAGCTATAGTAAAGGCGAGGCCTTTGTGCCAAAGTCGTCTATGATTTTTTCTACCAGGACGGAAGAGCTAGAGGGTGATGAAGGGGCCAGGGCGGATTTTACACTGATTCTCCGAAATCAACTAAACCTGCTCCACTAGTTTTACTAAGGTTGGGAGGAGGCTGATATGCCGGAAGCCCTGGGGAAACGTGCCCGACTACTAGGGCTTGGAAAACGTAACGACGCCCGCAATTTTTTAGGGGGTCGGAAAATAAAGAACAGTCTAAGCATTGACCGTGATGTGGATAATTGCCTTCTTAGAGACAGTTTCCAGTACACGGTTTGAGATACCACCGTCCAATCCGGAAGATTTGCGCAGCTTCAAAGCCCGGATAAGTCGGAGGACTTTGTGTAGGGCGCGGGTTTCAGGTGGTTTTGGGGCTGTTGCCCCGTATGCATCCAAAAATTCGGTTGACGATAGCCTCATGGTCAACGGTGGCGTTGAGGGTACACCAACACTTCAGACTGTTAGCAAACGCCTTAACTTTGCCAGAGACAGTGTGGGTAATACTATTCTTCTTGTGGATGGGCGCTATTGGGGAGAGTTTGTTACGAAGGAACTTGACCATTCACCAGATGCTATTTTTGGCTACGTTGAGTGTCCCTATCTTACTTCTCTATTTTGTGTCAGAAATCATGATTGCAGCAACCAATCTCTGATACTCTTGCTAGTTGATCCAATTAATAAGTTTGTCGCAGATGACTGCGATTGTTTCAAATTTTAATTTGCTCAAAAAATTTTTGCCCCCGACACAAGTTCTTACATTATAACAAGTGATAGTAAATTTTTATGATTATTAAATGTAAGAAGCACACTAAAAACGACATTATGACTTTACTATGATATAATAGTAATTAATAAGACCATTGAACGAGAAGAATTCAAGAAACATTTTCTATTATTTGTGCTTGATATATAACTAGACATATTTTATTAGACTGGCGTCGGGAAATTGTGGACAGCCAATTGAATCTATTGATTTTATTTTTTTCTTCCCAAGTCATACATGGCCGACTGAAATATTTGAGTTTTGGGTTTTTTAGCTTCTTGTAAGAACCACGCTATTATCGGCCCTATATCGTTTTTGTACAAACCATTCTCATGTATATTGACCTCATTTTTTACAGTTGACATCTATAAAGAGGGGTAATCTTTCAAATCTTCATTCATTGAAATATTATCAAATATACAGCCTAATGGGTCGTTAGAGTGCTGAAATTGTTTCTTCCTATGTACAGACTACTACCACTTCGAAGGAAACCAAGCCCAAAAAAACTCTTTATCAGTAAATATGATATTACTTTATTCCTTTTCTCAATTTTTCTCTGCCCACGTTGTTTTTCCGGATGATATGCGGTAAGCAGTGGTTTCACGGTTCTACTTTGCTATACAATGTTGTGCGTCATTTGATTATCGCAATTCCTACTTTAACACTTTTTTTGGCAAGTCTTGACGAAGTTGTAAGTTTGTACGTTTTT
Source organism: Sinelater perroti (assembly GCA_036346155.1). Lineage (NCBI taxonomy): Eukaryota > Metazoa > Arthropoda > Insecta > Coleoptera > Elateridae > Sinelater > Sinelater perroti. Next base: position 15,094,663 of record JARFIY010000254.1, on the reverse strand, counting down.
TTAGATAATTTGTCGGATTGCTTGTCTCTTTCGTCGATTTATCCACAGCTTTTGTTTTTTTGGTATCGCTTTATCCATTTTAGTGTGAACTCGGGAGACAACCAATTAGTTGGCTTTTGGAGTTGTGACACAGGAACGCCGCTTTAAATATCTGCAAAACAACAACATTTACTTTACCTACACTAAAGCAACTGACTTGCAACTTATAAAGCATATTAATGTGTATTTCAAGCAATTAATTTACGGTAGACATGTACACCATATCCAAAATATCGACCAGAAGCTATATACTAAAATCTGAAATCTTTTTTCACATCATTAAGTGTAAATTTTAAAAGACGAGTCAGTTTTTCAGTCCTCCGATGTTACATCTAAATGACGTTGTTAACACTACTTGAAGGATGAGTCAGATTTTTTTAGTGTAGATATTATCATACAATAATAAAACACCTTCCCACAGCACTTCTCAACCTTGGTTTTGAATTGTAGTATTAATAGGTGTCTTATTGCAAAAAGTACTAGTACCGAATTCCTGTCATTGATTTTTTTGTGATACTGACATAAGTGCGATACAATACAAATAACTACAAGGATAAAATAATGCAGAATTTATTCTGTATATAAAACAGAATTATTGCCTACATCAATAATACACGGCCAACTACAGTTTTGGGTTTGGTAAAGAAGTCTTTTTTGCTACAATGTTTTGTACGTTCAAAGGTTTTTCTTTTCCTCATTTTTATTGATAACGAGAAAGTACTATAATATATACCAAAAATGTTGATTGGTACAATAATTAACTATCATAGATTAATAGGTTTTTAGAACTAATTGACTAAGATTTAAATGATCTAATTTTAGTCATTTACTTTTATTTAAAACTGAAGTTTATGTAGATAAGATTTCGTTAGGTGTAGTAGCTTTCTGGAAAAAATCTTTTTATTTTGCAAAGTAGGACTGATATCATACTTTGTCGAAAACTTGACATATCCGCAAAAATGGCGGAGTGGTATTGTCGGTTATTTAATAATTGCTTAATGTTTGCTGTACGGTTATATTGTTATGTCGTCGAATGCGCTTGCTGAAACCAAAACTGATAATTTTATAACATTTCCGCCTTTTCTCGCAACAGCAATTGATAACGATTATTTATCTCAATTTCACTGTCTGTGTTAATGTGTTTTTATTATCTACTTGCTACTCATCATTGATATTACTTTGCCTTTCTTCATCCCCCTCGCTGGTGGACGTTTGTATCTTCATTATTTGTATAATTTCGATCCAAAATTGATATTCTCTGTTCTGTTTGTAGGAAAATGTAAATCGAGGGCTGTATTTTGAATTTGTTGAGTTGGTTGACTCATTGCGTACAAAATTGAAGGTCTATTTACCTTCGCATATTAGATTATGGCATACTTAGTTATTCGTCGTGTCAGTACCTCGTTCCATATCGATTCCGATCGGAGACATGAGTGGAAAGTATTTATATTATTGACGAACCTGGTTATCTGTAGTGCCAGATAAAGGATTAAAAAACTGATTAAGGAACTGATAAGTCACAATACGCTCAGAGAGGCGGTTGTCGACACGTGCTTAGTTTGCGAAACCCAGAGGTGCACTTTTTTGAAAACTTTGGATGATTTTCAGTTTGCGGTAAGTCACATAGATAGGTTATTGGTTTTGTATTTATGCACCCCAGACTTAATTTATATCATTACGCAACTTTCACATATCTATTTTAATTCGGCTGTTCTTTCCTTATAATAGCTAGACGGTAGATAAAAAATCGCGTTTTTTGAACTAAACCTTAATGAGTGATATCTATGCAAAGAATATTTTGACTTAGCTAATTCATCACGCATATGGTAGCTCAGTTTCCTCAAAACGTGGGAATTAAAAGTTCGGTCGTCCCATTGGAAGTTTCCAGATTTACCACGTTTGAAGCAGGTGCATAACAGTTTTTAGCTTTATGGGGAACTGAAGTCTATGCTATTGCGATTGTAAATTTCCGAGTTATATAGCTGAACATACTACGTATACTATTCTATTGTGAGATGGCCGAGAAAAGCTTAAAACTTGTTCTGTATAAGTGTAAGTCTTTCCAACTTTAATAGGAATTATTCTAATTTAGGAAAGCTATCTAAATCAAAAGAGAAAAAATTTTGAATTCATCATTTAAGCATTGGTAATATCATCTTGTCTTCAAAGCCAGAGTTGGCTACTTTTTTCTATTTCAAGTTGTTTATCCCACTTGTGGTTATATATTGTGAATTATTGGGGGTTAATTAATTTTTTAATATTTTCTAGACTTTATTTACTACAAGAACTGCCATTTTTAAATAACAGATTATTTCGCAATTCTGTACTGTTTCCAGAGAAGGTGATTGATTGTATTAGCAGAATTTGGAAGTCACACTAACTCTGACGGGTAGTCTGTCAAATATTCTCTTTAACTGCGTTTTCTTTTAATAGTACTAGGAGTGAATTTTATGTAGTTTGGTTCAGATCTCTTGTGAAGACCTACCATTTCGCCTTTTCTCTGAAAGTGCACGTTCTGGAAAACAACGTCCGTTTTCACTCTGTCAAGTACTAAATTAAAGTCACCAGTAGTTCAGATCATTTCTCGTTATTAAATAACAGGGAAGTTTATAGTCCCATCAGGTTGAAACTTCTGTGAAACTGTCGTCACTGGTGTTGGATTATCCATACCGATTGAATTATTTTTATTTTTGAAGACCTATTTGCGTCTTTGGGGAATCCTATAGATAGTGTCAGTGAAATACGTTTTTAAGTATTTAAGATGATTTTGTATTAAGGATTTGACAGGCTCTTCTATTTTCATAATATTTAGTATAGGACTGAAGTTTGAATTTTTTGGTAGAGAATTGGTTTTTCCATTTTATATCTTGTTTACTCTCTCACAGGTAGTTGTAGATTTATGTTTTTCCACTGGTAATGGTTTTGTATATAGATATGCTGCTATTGTTATAAAAATTCAAATTTTATTAAAATGTGCAAGCATATAACTTATTGTGTACGTGATTTTATATAAGGAACGATGACTAATTTGTTGATTTGTTAGTATTCACTGGTGTATAACAAAACCATGCTCGTACGCACTCAATATTATAGTCAGTCACGAACTCAAGCTTACATTCGATTTCTTTGTATGTACTATATTTCAAACAAAAAACAATTTTCTGATATTTTGTTCAAAAATTTTGTTAAACTGTGATCTTTGTTGTACATTTTCTAATACACCGGAAAACTGGAAAAGCAGCAACAGTAAATCGTACCACAAGATGCATCCTAAAACAATTGTACTGGTAACAAAAATCCAGATATGTTTACATTGCGAATGGCTTTTGACTATTCTGGTGAACTAACAAAAATAATAGAAAAAAATTATATGTAACACGAAAATTAAACAAGCACTTTCAAAAAGAGGAAATGGTTAGTATCTATAATGAATCTACTTTCATAGAAACAGTAATATGAGAAATAATATGTTGTATTTAACAACTTGGAAGTAGAAAATTGTTGTAGTAGGTTAACAGATCTTCACTAGTGGTTTGGTCGGTGGTTCAGCTAATAAAATATTGGAATAGCTTCAGATCTTGTCTTGATATGTAATACTAATGTGTATAGTTCAGTGTTGTTGGCTTAGAGATCTTCAGGATTATCTGGTTAGGCACGAAGCATAACAAGGCTAAGTTGCTAGTGCACCCATATTTGGATTCCATAATTCCCAATTGGTTTAATGACAACCTTGTAGGTTCATAGATTATTTTTAGGGAGAGCTGGGAATGACATCTAATTAGTCGATAGTATTTTCTGAAGGTGTGCCCTTACCGTAGTCTTGTATTATATGTGCTTATCCCAGGTTGAGCACCGGTCTTTTAGATTATTTAGTCTTGTTCTTTTGAGGTAAGGTACTACCGTTAAGTTGGACTGTAGGTCACGAATCGTTCCTGGGTGTAAACGTTATATGTACAAATATTTGCACATTGGCTCGGCTACACCAAGTTTTTATCCATTTTCAATTTGTTAAGTACTGCTGTAAGTATATTGAGGCTCCTGTTAGATTGTGATGAGAGGCCATTGCTGCTGTACCATCAGAGAAGGTTGTAATTACCGTACTTCTAATAATGTAATCTTAGAATTGCATTGAAAATTTTTGTTATTAATCTAATCTCATTGTCATTAATATCTTGGTAGAGATTAAATCTAAACCAAAGGTTTCTTAATATTTAAGCCCCTTGTGGCGAATTTGAAATCTTATTAATACCGGCCTATAATTAGAAGACAAGCTTAGATAGTATTTGGTACCTTTAAATATGCAGAAGTCTATTGGGTTGGGGCAATATGTTGGCTCACTGATTGAGCAATATAGAATGCGTTTTTTCTTATATGGTATCATCTTATGTCTTTGCATTAAAATCTCCTACAGACATTTAGGGATATAAAATAGTTTAGGAACTGTTTATTGTTGACTGTGTATTCTAGTGACAGTATATGTAGCAGACGGTGTAATCTTACCGTTGTTATCTTCAACTACTATGCTGTTTACTTGCAAACGAGGTTGAGAATACTTTGATAGTTTATGTTTTATACTATTCTTGATTATGGCGCTACCTGTTTTGGTCTTTCCGCTAGGGTGCTTTGTATCATAAACGGGATTTAGGAGTTTCTGATATAAACATTATATCGAGATAATGGTTTACGAGCATGTATTTTACTTCTTGGATATGTCCAGCTAAGCTATTAGCGTTTTATTCTGCCATATTAACAGTGGTATCTATTACAGAATTGTATTGATCATAACCGTTAGGAGATGTGATATACAAGATTTAAACACTAAATTTTATTAACACAAAACACTCGAACATTTAATTAAAACCAACAATTAATACTTGCTTACTGTAATTTTAAACTTTGGGATGCTGTATTGTTTTGTAGAGTATTTTCTACCATTCTCTATTAGCGCAGCTTTTTTGCTAGAGTTTCGTAGCCTTCTAGCTTCGGAATTGGCAAAAGTCAAATTTGTTGCTCCTTTTTCTACACGGTACTTGTATACGCTCAATTCTAAGGAGCAGGATTCTCTACAAAGCATTTTTTAGCGCGAATGTTACTATTGAAGCCGGGTAGCAGTCTAATTTTTAATGCATCTGACGGGATTTACAGTGCCGTCACATAAAGTTAAACGTCATCTTCTGCCATACCAAATAGCATACCAGACCATTGTGCTAACTCGTTCATATTTTATAATACAAAATATCCTTCAATTAAATGAACGCTCTGTACTACTTCTTGATCACTGTCACTAAATTAGCTACTGGTTTTCCTCAGAAAAAATGGCGGGCTAGTCGAGAAGACATTCCCATTGTCCAATTTTTACATAGTGCAAATACAATTTGTAGGGTGCTCTTGCTTTCCCCTGACACCACGTCAGTTCGGAGACAGGTTTTCGGCGATCCTTATCAGATATTTTACTTCTGTCCATTTGTTTGTTCCTAGGAGGCCAGGACATAGCAGCGCTGATTGTTTATTTATTTATTTTTTTTTTGAAAAAATTGAGTAACAACCCGATTCGATGTTAACAAGGACATTTTTAAACGCATTTTTTCTTGTCGTGAGGCACCACGATTAGCCTGGATTGTGATACTCTCGTGGCTGAAATAATCTAGATTTTTGCATTCAGGTAAGCGTAGCTTTGTTCAAACAATATTAGACTGTCCACAGCAGTTTATGAATGTTATTTAGCTGCACGCAGTGTCCTTTTTCGTAGAACTGAATTTACCATTTTCAATTGCCAGCTTTCACTTGGCATCTGTTCTACTCTGGCACCCTAGTGCATATTATCTATGAGGTGCGTTCAAGTTCTCAGGTTTCCAATTTTTTTTCTGAAGAAGTACTTACCCAAGAAAGTTGAAACTTCAGTTACTCGTCAACGTAATCTTCATCTAGACGTACACATATTTCACAACGGCGTTGCCATGATTCTATGGCTGTTGAGAACACTTCTTTAGGGGTGGAAAATCTCTGAAGCAACAGCGGCTTCATGATCGAAAACTTATGGAGGCATCACGTGTTAACATGTCCTGAGACATTGCCACCTACGCAGCCTTGTGTTCGTCGGTCATGGAACCCATACCTTGAAGAAACTTTCTGCATTTTCAAGTCATCGTGCAAAATGGACTCCAGAGAGCTCACGGATATGCCAAGTTTAGAGGCGATATCACACACACCTAATCGACAGTCTTGCATAAAAATTTGCTCTACTCGCGCAATTATGGTTTATGTCCTGCTTCGATTCATTATCACACAACTCGCAACCTTCTATAGATTAACGCACCCACAAACGCACATTTTTCAAAATCCATAACGCCTTCACCGCTTGTCTCATTCAATTAGCGATGAATTTCGATGGGCGTTTCACAACGCAAGAGAAGAAAACGGGTGATTACACGTTGTTTTTGAACACTAAACGTCGCCATTTGAAGTACATAAAACAACGCTCACTGCAATGGCGGTAATTCGACCTGTGTACATTGTATTAGAAATTTAGAAATATTTGCAGCGTCTTTTAAAATTAACCACATCTTTCTACTTACTCCCACTGCTGAGAAAAAAATTAGAGACCTTAAGACTTGAGCGCACTTGAAATGTCCAGTGTATAATAATTTTAAGATAACAATCAATTTTATTCTATTAGTAATACATGATGAATAATAAAAATTAAAAACCGCGATATTTTTCATAGAACTATAGCTCCCTTAACAGGCCATTAGAATGTTAAAAATTCCAGAGCAAAGCAAACTAATTCGCGGAACCGAACACCGGAATTGATACAAAACTGCGGTTAACCTCTCAAGAAGATTTCACTGCCCACAACGCGATGTAGAAAGTTATTATTCATTTGTGTTAGTAAATATCAAATCATAAATAGCGAGCGGACTTTTACTATCGCACCGCACACCCACGTCATTTTTTACATATTAACCTAGTTGCGAAATCAGTTTTGCTTATGAAACAAGCTGGTGCATTCGGGGAACTCAGCTGGATACAGCTCCGCATTAACATTTTTTGAACGCGATCGGTAATGGCGGTGATTTGCACAATCTTGCAAAAGATTCAATTAGGAGCTAAATAAAACCATTCGCTTCTGTTGCCATGGTCCGAGCGGCAGGAATTCGTTCGGCTCCAATGCACTTGGCTGCAAAATTGTACATACATTGCACCTACGGCACGCTCGGCGTATCTGGGAATTCGTGTCGCAACGCGCGACTGTAACATCTATTAGGACACCCTTTTTATGGGCGCAAGTTTTGTTAATTTCATTCCGAATCGTTAGCGAGAATTTCTGCAATCAATACAGCCGCCCGAGTGCAGCCTGGCTGGCATTTTTGCGGATTCTTGCTATCGGCCTAAGGCTTCTTGCATTCAGCCTTGATGCTTGCCTTTTATGCACCGGGTCTAAACAAAGCCTGAGCGCGTAAGATAGGGGATACGGCGCTATAAAGACAGGTTTCATTATAAAATAAGCAGGAATTGCACTATAATCGTAGTAAAGTCACACTTATGGGACGTTAAATTTAATTTAAAGTAAACTTTGAACTTCGGCTCTAAAGGGCAACCCGTAGAAAATATTAAATTCTTGAGTAATGAAAACGGCGAAATTTACAGTTGTTAGGTGGTTTCAGAGATTATTAACAAAATATAAACGTTAAATTTATAGAAATCAGAAGAATAATGAAATAAAAATTAAATCAAACAGGAAACTAAAAAAGAATGGGACAAAGGTGGAATCCAAGTTTGCAATCAGTGCATGACGCCTAGTACAGGGACGTGCTCGTTACAAGAATAGCAGTAAACAAAATTAACTTAGCCCAAATAGAAGTAAAGCGAGTGATCCCGAGAATATTTTTAAGAAATGAGGAAACAAACATGTGGTATACAGAAGACGTCGTAATTAGCATAAGAAAATGCTATTGCATAAGACAAATTACTAGAACCAACGAAAATAGTCAGTCAAAGATTAATAATAATAATGGTGAGGCTCAAATGCTCCACGTGGGAGCACGGGTTGCGAACTAAGAGATTAAGGCTCTCATATGTTTGCCCTCGCTGCCCGGTTGTCACCATTTCTAATACGGGATGATGTGACGAGCACCGCGCCTTAGCCACCTACCAGGGATCAGAGAGCTCTAGGAATAAACCCTGGTCCGTCCACACCGTAGTCACGAGTTTCAACCACACGGCTACACTGGTGTATGTCAAAAAATTGCAGGTTAAAAATAAATAAAACTGACATAAGATAGAGAACAGTAGAGTAGGCCAGAGGACCTGAAAAAAAATGACAAAGTATAACTTAGAAAACACGATCATAAGTTTAATTGTACGGGATAACCCAAAGCGAGAACGAAAACGTATTCCAGAACATTGGACTAATATAATAAAAATATTGTTGAAACAAGTTTTGGAAAAAGAGCCCAAAATCAAAAGTTTTTAACTAAAACTCTAATGATAAAATGTTTAAAAACTTCGAAGAATTAATAAGGCATAATTCAGTCAGGCTTAACTAAGTCTTGCACTTAAGACAAAACAATCATAACTATAGACATTTTCTATAGGCATTGCTACTTACAGAACCTTTCTTTATAAAATAAACTATTTAGGTGACTGTGCCTCAAAATTCTAAATGTACTTCTAGAACACTGTTTGTAGATGTTTATATGGCATTAGTATTTTATAGCTATTAAATAAAAATTGAGATTTACACTCCCTGTTCCAAAAAATGACCAAAATTGCTATAAAAGTGCATTCACTGATTGTTTATGTAGATGATTGAAATAGTGTTGACCTTGTTCGCCGTTGAGCATTGGATGTCTTTAATTAATGCAAAACAGCTTTCTTCCATCGTCAAAAACAGCTTAAGGAATAGAAAATAGTCGAATTGAACCAAATCTGTTAATACGGGGATGCTGAATCAAAAAAATTGTATTTTTGGTGTAAAAATTGCCAACGGTCTGGTTCTCGATATTCAGGAGAAACATAACAAACACCAAACGCTTCAATATACCAAGATAATACTTGACAAATGTTGCGCCACTTAGAACAAATTATTTGTAGAGAATCTCCCTGGAATCGTAAAAAACAATGAGAATTATTTTGATCATTGACGTTTCCAAATTAAATATTTTGGATTTACTTCATCTTACTTATTATAATTTGACAGTTAGTTTCTGAATTGTGTTGAAAACAAACGTCTCATCGCCAATCGCGATCCTTTTTAATGATTTTTCTTCTTTCCGAGCTCCTCTAATTTAGTATAATTTTTGGTCACCCGTCAATCGAACAAAATCTTAAAATAGCGAGATTTGCTCTAGAGCCAACCCTTGGAAGATGGAGAACAAAAAATTTCCGATGAAAAATAGCTGAAAATGGCCATTTCCGGTCATGCCGGGAGTGACTTGAGTACAAAAAAAGTGGTCACTGCGCCCTTTTGAAGGCTCACGAATCCAATGGTGAAAGAATTTTTGACCTAACTCTTACCGTTTGGCCTGTACAAATGTTAAATACAGTGTAAATGCTATACCCCCCAAATCAAGATTTTCAATCTTAGACACGAGTTGGCTAATAAACTTTAAATTTAGGGCTACATTTGGTTTTTAGGGCCTCATTTTTTTTAAGAAGTATGTGTCAGTACTCAGAGATCGAGGGGAATACGAAAATATATAAGCTATCAAGACCACAATATGATTGGGTTAGATTCATGTAACGTTAGGTTAGTTTAGGGTTGAGTTAGAGTTAGAGTTAGGTTAGATTAACAATAATAAAAATACCAAGTAATAATTTAATTAAAAAGATGACAAAAAATAACACTCGAAGTAGAGTAACTTGCAAAGCAAACAAAGAGTACATGCTCAAAATAATGGACAAATGTATAGAAAAAGAAACATTTTTGGACAAGCAAAAAATAGCTAAGTTATTCTTAATAGAAAAAGCTAATAACATCAAAGAGATAACAAAATATAGGCCAATCTGCCTTTTGGACACACATATGGTAATATTATACGGAGTAAGACGACTAAAAAGGCTAGAGATCAAAATCGCAAATCAAACAATTAGATCACAGAGTTATGTAGAGTGCCTAGGTATAATCTTTGACTACAATTTTTCGATGAAGCAATAAGTATTATATATAAAAGAGAAGGTAGGGAAAAGCACTGATGAAACTGATGTCGAGTGTAAAAGGACCAACCCAACTTTAAAAAAAGATCTATAATTCGGTGGCCAAGTTTATAGTTCTGTATGGTTGTAATATAGGGAGAGGCGTTATTAAAATAAATAAATATAAGAACATATTTATAAAGCAGCAAAGGAAGCTAGCTATAGGTATCAGCTGCGCGTATCAGATCATATTGAATGAAACGGCATGTACATTATCAAATATAATCCGATCTTCTAATAGAAGATTACACAAAGAATTATAAAAAAATGAATAACACAAACAATCAAACAGGGCGGAAAAACTAGAGAAACGGGAAAAGAGATGAAAATATACAAAGGATGTAGACGAAAACCTTAATTGCTAACTTAAAGTACTGGTATGAAAGGAAGTTAATTATTATATAACCAATTTTTGAGTAAACATGGCAGTTTTAGATCCTACAAAAAATAGGCAACCTAGAAGAAGAAACTTTATATACTGTAAAAACAACAAAGAAGTATACCTTTTTTTTTGCTCTAAATGGAACATAATTAGATTACGAACAAATATATATCATCAAGACTATGGTAGAATCAAAAGATAACTGGACGCTAATTGAGAATATGGTTACTAAAATTCTAAAAGAAAAAACCACAGTCGGGATTTAAGATAATAAGGAGTAAATATAAAACGGCACCCTAAAATAATATTTCATCGGTAGTTCCAGGACAAGGTATGAACATAATGAAGTTACAGGATATGGGGTTTAGCGGATAGAGCTTTAGCGAGTCCCACACACGGTAGTGCGTAAGTAACATCCCCAGACCCTAGAGAAAAAAGGTTTGGTTAGGGTTAGCTTAGGATTAGGATATAGATTATGTTAGGTTAAGTTAGACTTGAGGTAGGGCTAGGGTTAGGGTTAGGTTTAGGTTTAGAGTTAGGATTAGGTGAGGTTCAGTTATGTTAGTTTTGCTACCATCTACATCCTTTCTAACATCTCTAAATCGTTGATTCTACTGGAAAACTTGTGTTTGCAATAAACTGTTATCTCTACAAGCAACATTAAACATTGTAGCACTTAATGTGGACTTTTTATTTTTTGTGGTTTATATTTTCCAACCGATTTACACGCACTAATGTCACTTAATGCGCAGTATATTGGCTTCTAGCCATATTGAAATTTCATAAAATTTTTATAGATTATTAAAGTAGGTTTATACTTCATAAATAATTCTACCTCAAATACAATTATTCTGGTTGCTTTTAAGACAACCGGTGTATTTTCTGTTCCCCAACCTCTCAAAAACACATTTGTACACGTACATTTGCCTCTTTTTAAAGGTGTTGATCCTTCTCAAAATTTCAAACTGCTTTATGCCGTTTCTCGTGAGGTATTTGATAATAATTCGTTGCCTAATGAACGAGAACATCGTGACAATGATTAAAAAAACAGGTTACCGTACAGGGAAATCTTCTTTGGGTAATCTTATAACGCTCCGAAATTGCTCTTCTCTCCGTTTACTATATTTTGATTTATATTTGACGTCTGCTTGTATATACAATTCACGAAGTACTCTCTACTTGATTTTCAATTTTTCTTCTATACAATCTAGCACTTTTTCAACATTTCTTTGGTCGTCGTTTCAATCGATTGGTCTGAACGTTCACTATTATTCACATTATCTCTACCTTCTCTCCATGCTACTCAGAAACGTCTGTTTATAATAAAAAATTAACTATTTGCTGTTTATTTATTTTAGAAATTACTGCAATTTGATGTGTCGTGTCTTGACTATTTATTAGTAATCAAAATGGCATATATTTTTTACAGATTATTAAGGGAGATTAATAGTTTATTGAATTAATTTTTCGCCAACAGCGACGTCACTAATTTAGTTAAAAGAGAGACATTCCGGTTATTTTTAGGACAGAGGGTGTAATACAGTGACTGCTGGCAGAAATAAAAATTTGGTTGCCAAAAACTGGATAAAGTTTTAACCATAGTAGTTACTTCTCTTCTGGTCTTGTACATGCGAAGCCAATAGACTTCTTAGCATAAATTACATTTTAGATTATTTCACCATCTTCAGTACTTACACTTTAAATTCAGTCAGAATTTCACTTTTAAGCACAGTTAAATTCCCTGAAAACACAATACTTGATAATATATTAACGATTACAGAAATTATAGAGTAACGTGACCGTTTTGAAGTTTACCCAGGCAATTATTCATGTGATTCGTGTGAAGTTTCAAAATCCAGTCCTCATCCTCAGTTTCCTTTTACTGACTTACCGTAGGTGATAGTCAATCGCATAAATTTCCCCGTGCCGCCTCACAAAAATAAGATCTTCAAACATTTTTAGTGGCTGTTATAGAGTTTACAGATGAATGGATTTTTATAGCCTTAGAGAGCTATAAATTTCTGGATTATTTACAACTTTATGAAAGATATAATTCCTGAAGAAGGCTAAAGGAACAATGAGGATTCTAAAGTCCGGCTGTAAGTTTTTTTAATGATTAGGATATTTTAAACGTGGTTGGCCATGAATGTACGCATGTATCGGATTTCTCTTGGATTTGGCCTAATCAAAGACTCTTTATGGGAATACTTAGAATTTTCAGTTCTAGTTATTTCGCCGTTGTAATGTTTTGTATACTGGGGTGACGTGGTGAAGGCATTGTTGATATGTTGCACGTGGAAAGGTTGCAGGGACACTCTGTAGACACCAAAAGTAGGCTTAATTGTTTCACATCATTGAGTCCTGATCCGAAAGTTCCTGCTACACAAAAATTATTAGACAAACTAAAAGGTCATTGAGAGGATAATCTTGATGTCCGTCTTTTAAAAATAGTTTAGGAAGGATCAAGCTACTTGTAATTCGTGCTACCAACTAGAGAGTTGATGGGTGATGAACTGAATGGAGGTGGAATCAGCTCGAGGTTTCCATAACGGTTTCCAGGGTTGTTGGTAGTCTTGGGAAAAGCTGTTCTTACGCTTAGAGACATAATGGGCATTTAGCACTCTTTAGAAATTCTTAGTGTAGTGAAGGTTTTTGGGACTCTTAAGCACGTAGTTGCCGTTGGTGTCTTGGAGGAATAGTTGGAGAATTTATTTTTAAAGTCTTTTGATCATCATAACCAAAGTTTCGCACTTGAGCAATTCAAATCTGCTAGCAAAAGTCTTAGTTTTCTTCAATACGGCCATTCAAGCACGAAAACAATCCTGCCACTGTTGATAATATTTTTGACGCCTATATAGGACTATTTTTATGGTCAACCAAGAAGGTTTCATTGTAGCGATGTTTTTCTCTGTCTTGATGTTTTTCTTCGAATTATTGCATTATTTAAAAACTTCAAAAACAACTGGAAAACCAACATGTGCATCGGATTGTTTTGTTTCAAACATCGCTTTTGGTTGAGTGTTTGAAGGTGAAACAAATTAGAACAAGGTCCAGATGGAGAAATGAGCTAATTAGTTAAAATCTGCACCCGTAATTGACAGCTTAGTGCGATATAATCAAGACGCAGGTACACACATGTTGTTTTAAATCAGCAGAGCCTGCCTTCACACATCTTGCGAGCGATATTTTTAACGGTGAAACGTAACGTTCGATTGTAGAAAATATGTTGCTGCGGTAATTCAACTCGCAAAACTGGGAAGTTAAATGGTTGCCGATAATTGTGATGTAATAGAAAAGCGCGGAGATTATTGCAGTGTTACGAATGTTAACTGAATATTTTTAATGTGTGCTATATTTAGGGTGGTCAAAAACCAAAGTAGTAGATTGAAATGCGCGCTCAGTGCATGTGTGATGTTAGATATAGCGTCGCGCAGTACTACCAGCTGAAGTTGTTGGTGTACAGAACAAAGGTGGCGAGTCAATCTTGCAGTACTGCGAGTGCACTGGTGGACAAAACGAAACCATGGAAGAATCCACGCGATGTGTGAGAACTCAGCACCGACTTGCAAAACCGTGTTTTGCTGGATATCGGAGTTGAAAGGCCGCAAGAACTCTATTGTGAAAGGTAAAAGCAGCGGGCGTCCGCCAAATGCGTGCAAGTCACAATTTTTCAACCTCAGTTCGACATGGCGTAAACAAATCTGTTGTGTAGCATCTTACATGAAGACTTAAGCTGACATTGTCTACCTTTTCTCCAGTTCTCCGTATTATTGTTCCAATCTTCTTACCAAAGATTTCTTCATTCTATGGCCTCGTCTACTTCATCTCTAAAGGATTTTCTGTGCCTTCCCCCGATTTTTTTCCCACCGGACTTTATTCCGTTTGTTATCCATCGATGTGGTGGTGCTCTTCTAACGTGATCACACCAGGGTAGGTGATTTTCTTTGCTTCTTTCAGTGACATTATTTTTTGTACTTTTTATTAGAAATTCTTGCCAGTCTCGTTTCTCTGTTAGATCTTCTCCAATGCTCCATGTCTGCAAAAGCAATTTTAACTCTCTGCACCGTATGTTATAATACTTCTTAAATATAATCTTTTTTGTGATGTACGTATCCCCTAATATTTCATTTAACTGTTTTATGCTGATTTTATTTGACCTAATTTGTTCTTCATATATTCTGTGGTTGCCTTTTCGAGTGAAATTGTGCAACCTAAGTATTTAAAAGTTTTTCTCCCTCTTATTATACCATCTCCTATAACTTCTAAAACTACGGTTTTTTTCGTTCCTGTGACCAAGTATTGTTACATTTAAATTAATATTCATCCTATTTTTTGAATATTCGTCAGTGAGTTTACGAATAGTAAGCTAAGGTTACCATCTTGCGCAACTACCACCCGAGCATCAGTAAAATTAAGGTATGGAAGTGTGTATTTCTAACTGGGACTCGCCATGCCTTCGTATTTTTGGCTTCAGTGTGTTAAAGTTACTTTGAGGAAAATCCAGAAGAAGGTAGATGTTGAGGAACCCTATAGTAATCCTTTTGATGTCAAATTAATAGTTAATCTTAATTTTATTTTAATATAAACATTGTTTTCTTAATATAAACTTTTGGTTGCTACTATCAACTTGTTCGAGCAGTTAAATTGTTGCATAAATTTCCAAAAAAATTTAAAATCGATAAATACTATCTATTTTTCAGTCAGCTGCTGCCCTGTGTGTATACAATCTATACAAAACCTTTTCGCTAAAAACCCTAGCTGATCTTTTCCTATTTTATCTGTTATATCCTCTTCAAGTTCTTTCTAATTCACTTTCTATAAAGTCTTCTTCAGATATAACGCTCATGACTAGGTGGATTTCTCATATTTTTCTGTTACCTTTCTTACATATTGTTTTGTTCTACATTAATATCCTCATCTGTCGTTATAAACGTAGGCTGATTTTTTGTGAGCATTCCTTGAAGGTAATCTTGGCACTTTTTTCTCTAAAATGTAATTTATTTGTATCCGTTCTTTATTATTTGTTCAGAATTTTATTACACGCCAAGTTTCTTTGTTTATAGCTCTCATTCAATTTTGCTCTATATTTTAGCACATAGATTTCCACTTTCGGTCCTTTTCTCTAGCAATTCGTCTCTTGACTCTCAAGATCCTTGTGTTTGTCTGCAGTGTGCCATTTCGTATAGCTTTTTAGGATATGCACATCTTAATGTCCTCATTCATATTGTCCTGATATTCCTTATTTTGTTTTTCTATATTCCTGAAAACTTCCATTGCTGCTTGTTTTAACCTGTTGTTTATATGCGTTTGACTCCTCCATTTTTCAAATTAGAATTTGTTTAGTTTTTTGCCAAGCCGAAATCTTTGATAAATTCATCTTGGTGCAGATGTAACTGATTTTTTTTTGTTTGTTCTTATTTCAATATTAGCGATTGATGCTTTTCTCCATGGGAAAATTTATCCTCGCAACTAAAAGTTGGTGGTTACTACTACGTTCTGTTTTCCGTTTTACTCGTACATCTTTTAGCGATATGGTAATTTGGTTCTTCGCAATAAAACGGTCTATTATAAATTTAATGTTTCTCTTAGATTGCATTCATGTATACATATGGATATTTATGTGTTTGTAAAATCTGTTAAAGATGCGCAATTTTCCATTTAAATCTTTTCTCCGAAATATACAATCGTCCTATCATCATCATTTCTACTCACTTTTCAGTTTAAGTTTCTCCCCTTTTCCCACTTTTGCTGTAGAATTCCTATAAATGATTATTTTTTAGAAAAAGGCTTTATTTGGGATATAACCCCAATTATTACAATGTGTCGGCCATATTTATTCTAAGAATCTTCTCATTAATTGGTTCTTAATTTTGTATTGCTCTTACGCATTTATTTCTACCAAGCCTCCAACACACGTCTCTTTATTATTTGGGGTGGCATTCCAACGGAAAAGTACTTTACATATTGTTTCTGTTTTATTTTTTTAATCTTTTTCACTAATTACAATTATGTCATGTTGCTATTCTGTAATTCCTTAAACACTTCTTTTACCTTTGTTTTCTACGCCCCATATGTTATTCTTATATTCCCTTACCTTGTTATATATTTCTTTGTGTTGCTTTTCCCGTTGAGGATTCTTCTTCTTCTTCTTTTAGCCTTCTTCTGTCTATTTTGCGACATAGGCCTCCTTTTTTGTTTCCACCTCATTCTATCATCCTGTGCCAGTTTCAATCTTCAATCCTGCAATTGTTTTTATGTCATCATACCATCTTGTTGTGGGCGTCCAGTTGGTCTCTTGCGATCCCATGGTCTCCAGTTTAGTAGTCTCCATGTCCAAGTGTTTTTGTTTCTTACGACATGGCCTGCCCATTCCCATTTTTGCCTTGCCGTACGTATGATGATGTCATCCACTTTTGTTACTGCTCTTAGGCAGGTGTTTCTCTTTTTATCTTTTAGGCTAATACCTATCATTTTACGTTCCATGGTTCTTTGAGTTACACGCATTCTTTGGATAATTGACTTGTTGAATGCCCATGTTTCGGTACCATACAATAAGACAGGCAGCACACGTTTATTATAAACTTTAGCCTTAAGTTTTTGAGATATATTCATTTTCATTATGTAGTTTAATTTTCCGTAAGCTGACCATCCAAGTCTAATACGCCTGCTTAACTCTGTTTTCTGATTTTCTTTTCCCATTCTTATTTCCTGTCCCAGCTTTCAACTTGTTCGACTATTGTATTATTTAGGTGAATGGGTATATTTTGACTTGCATTGGTCATAATTTTTGTTTTGCTAATGTTAAGTTCTAGTCCAATTTTTTGAGATACTTCTTTTAGTTCTGTAAGCATTTTTTGTAGATCTTGCGGATTGTCCGTAATTAATACTACATGGATTGAGGATTAAGTTTAGGTATTGATTGCCCTTTGCAAAACTGCCCCTTCCCCCATCTATTGGGGCTTCCACCGTTGGAAGTGTGGATACACTCAGGAAATATTATTTTGATTTTTATGCTGCATTAATTCCCCAATTTCTTTTAGGATTTCATATGCATCGGGATTACAATGCCTGATGTCACAATTGTATTTAGTTGTCCAATATGATTCTTACTTTGAATTGGACGCTACATTGGTTTTATACTAACCCTAAAATGAAAGTTTGCCACTTTCGCCGAATAATGGAATTTTTCGCCTGCACCTTTATTGCTGTTGTGGTTTTCATGGATAACCCTGGACAAGGCTCCCTTATAGGGCGCTGTCAGTCAGAGCCAGCTGAATCAATTTTTTTTATCGAAGTGTTACTTCTCAACTTCTCCTTCTTCCTTACCTCATAGTGAGACCACAGGTTTGGAACTGGAGCAGCGTTTCGTGAAGATTTGAAATTAATAAAAGTCTGCGCAATGAATTTCACATACTCGCCGCTCAACAGAAGCTTGAGGAAGTATATCAACAGTTTAGAGAACTCTGGTCACGGCAAACGAATCATGGCTCTGACACGAGACGCTGGAAAACGAACGTCAGTCTCTTAAATGGCAGCTCTCGCCCCAAGAGTCTTCTTTATTCCAAAATATGTGGCAATTGTTTTTCGAGATCAATAGGGGATGAATTGGCTGCCTCTGCTCAGTAGGCAGTATTGGAAAGCGACCTCGCCAACGTATTGAGCAATGTCGACACAAAAATGCTCTCAAGTCCCATATTGTTTCCCCAAGAGATAGTACGCTTTTCGAAGCAACAAAAACACAGTGTGCGGTAAATAATTCTTCTCCAACGATAAAGTTCAGTCGGATGTCCACAAGTGATGCTGTCCAAAGAGAGATTTGTAACAGATATACCGGAGCGATGCCAAAAGTGTCTAAACATCGAAGGAACCAAGCAAAGCTGATATTTGCGTACCATAAATAAAAATAAGAAATATTTAAGGTAAAAAAAATTACGATAAATCTAAACTAGAAAGACAAAACTGTGACGATTAAAATGGTTGGGCTAGATCGTGAGGATGAAGTTTATCGGAGATACTTAAATGGAAACTAATGGTAGTTTCCGCTTCTTGATTGTGGGATCAAGAAGATAGTATATATTAAGGAATATAAAGATATTCAGTTAAATACAGAAGTATTCTTAATCAAAAAGTCTTAAAATTGATGTGGAGCTGAAAATTATCTTTAATCCTATTCCTCGGCTTAGTCACTATGACATTCAGGGTGAAATTGATGATGGTTGTATTATTCCTATCCCAAAAACTGGTCCATTATTATTTCAAGTTTTGAACCTCGTGTTTGGAAATGCTACTAGTATTCTATGAAGTTTGATAAATTTGTTTCTTCGGATAAGAACAATATCAATGATAGAGGAATTCAAAAAACTGTAGATTTTGGGTAAATATTGGTTTATTCACTTCCCACTTTGTAGGGTGTATGGTTTGTCTGTTACATACTAATAATTATTTATTTACACCATTGTGTTCACTGTGCCTCTACTATTCGATTATAACGTAAACATTTAGGAAGTGTTTATTATTATTAGTTATATGATCTCAATAATTTTTGAACACATTCATCTGATATTCCTTAGATTCGTTGGTAAACTGTTAGGATTTGAAACTTTTATATTGACCATTACGAAAAGTTTTGGAATGGTTGATATGGATCTTCTTTATGACTATTATTTTGGCGAAATTTATTTCTAGGAAAATATATTTTTGTATTATTTTAACTTTTTATCCATGTATGCCAGTGGTTATGACTTACAAAATTTCTCTAAAGTGATGGGTTGTAGTTTGTTGTTGAAAGAAGAATATGTAAATATCCATCTATTTAATTTTGCATTTTTAATGCAATTGTTTGTCTCGTTATGTGCTCACCGTTATCATATCACGTTTGCTATGGTAAATATTCCATTGAATGCAAATAGAGATTTTTATTTAGCTTCTTGGCGCAAAACCACAGGCATGTAAATATAAATTTGTCATAGAGTACATTTTTATCGCCGAAACTACCCGGAGAAAACATCTTTGTTTTTGCTGAAGCGCATCTGGCTGCTCGCGGGCCCCGCTCTAAATTTTGTCCCAATTGAGCGTGACATCATCTGCGCAAAAATAAGCAGACAAGCGTCGCGTCTATTGCGTAACGCAGTATCGCCTCATCAATAATTCAGGATCGGATTGGATCCAAGGTTTGGCGAAGTTGAATTTTTGCATTATTTCTGCGCAAATTAGGCGTTCGCTTTGGGTGGCTGCTTACAATTGCCATTGCGGTTTAAAGGTCAATGGCAAATTTGGTGCGCTAGATAAAAATTAGCTGCGGTCTAATATCGCCACATTTAATCGTGCTCGTATTCATTATCTCTCGGTATAAATAGCTTATGCTAATTGGCTCGCTCAAGCGCCTTTTCCGTTCTTTGGACGGAAATCGCAAAGTCCTACTTTTAATTTCTTTATCATTGTATCTATTTTTAACCAGAAACTAATGGCAGTATTGGAACACTTGTGTAATTTTATTAGAAGTTAAAGTATTTTTGTCACTTCTGTGATGTTTTTTTGGTTAAAACTCCTTTATTTGCCCAATGGATCCTCTTACAACTTCTGAACACTTAAACTAAGATCCTATAATATAAATTACATGTCATGGTGAGAAAGTCCCATTGGACGTTCTCTACAGTTAAACAGTGCTAACAGGTATATAATGTCTATGTAAATGTGATTGTTACGTCAGATGGTTGAAGCGTTTCTTGGTTCTTCTTCTTCTTGTAATAACATGGTTACAAGTTTGTTTGGATGCTGTGTTTATGTCTGTCTTTGGCATTACATTCAGTTATTTCTTCATGGACCGTTGTTTAGGTCAGCATACAGTCTACCATTTGTGATATAGCATGGGGTGCTTATATTGCACGAAGGACCTTAATTTGGATACGCTGTAATATTTTTATAATAAACGTACTGGCGGGGCTACAAGGTGTATTCTGTACGTCCACGGGGATTTCGTAAATCAGCAGCTTATTTTCCATTAATTCCGACTTTGCTCCGACAATTCAGTACAGTTGTTTGAACTTTGCTCTAGCTGTTTTCTTTTAGCAAAAATGAGGGCTCTCCTGTCTATTTGAAGGCCTGTGTATGGTTTGGTTTTCATACAATGTAACAACAGTTTTTTCTTAATGTAAATGTGACAGGAGTCGGTTTGTTCTCATTAGCCTTAGTTTGCCATGTTATTAGACACCATTTGAGTGGATTTTATAGATTCCTGGTTGCAAAATTAGGGTTGTAGTGTGAAGTTTGGATCGTCGTTTCGCCAACTTATGTAGTTAACTCGTTCAGGTGGGTTGTGAAAGGTCTGCTGTATACACAGTAAATATAATATGGGTCCTATCACATTACTTTATGGTACACCAGATTTGATAGTCTATACGTCAATGTATGCTTCTTGGAATATTCTACCCAATAGGTGGACTGTGGAAAGGAGTCTCGATAGGATTCTTAATTATTCTACAACTATTAGTTGGTGTGGAAATATTTAAATGTCTGTGGCGAGGCATTTGACAAAAGTTTTGGTTTTTTAGCTGTTTGTTCGTACCGAAGTATTTTGCTTGTTCATATAGTCTGTCGCTTCAGTTGGTGTTAGTCCTCTAACCTTGTGCAGTAGCTTTTTGAGATTTTTATCTAATTTGTTGTATTATTGTTTATGAGGCAAATCTCCTTCAACTTGCCAGCGTTTTACTTTTTCCTGATATTTTCTGCTTCTTCTGGACATACTTCCTCAACACTTTTTTCGTCTCTCTAGTTGGTTGTCATGTTGCTTTTTCTATTGGTTTGGTTGGTCCTTCTACTACTTCTTCAGTATCTATTTTGGTTCTATTGTTTTTAAATTTTGCTTAAGAATCTTATTAGAATTGGTGTGCGAGCAGATGTAAATTCTAGACATTTTAGTTTTGGAGTTAAGAGCTTTGATTTCGCAGAAATCTATGAGGTCAAGTATCTGGTTGAGGTCGGAAGATGATGTGATGATAAGTAGTTTAGATTACTATTGTTTATAACTTTCAGTAGCTTTCTCCTTTTAATAGTAATGAGTCTGGATCCCCAGTACGTATTCCTGTTTTCTAGTGTTTTATGATATTTATTATAAGTAGGTTTACTTCCTGTGTTTAACAGTGGGGTCATTTTTTGTTTTTATTTACGAGCATTTGATGCATGTGGTTCTTCATCATCTGTTTCAGTTTGTTGTCATTTGTTAGTTATGTTTATTCTAATTTGCGGGATTTCTAATTGTCCTTGTGCTTTTTAGCACATGGCATTCCTGATTGGACGTATCTTGTCTCTTTTTTTGGTTATCTTAATGCCGAGTGCATTTTTCGTTGTATTTGCTTGTGAGATATACAAGCTCTCTAATTCGCTAGGTGGTTTTTATCACAATTGTACAATTAACATTTAACTCCTTTGTTTTTCTGGGACATTGCTGGTTAGATTATTTTTGCAATAATTTTTTGTATGCCCAACTTTTTGGGTAATTTAAGTTTAGCATGCCCCGATTCAAAAAAGTCAGCGAAGTGCATTGGTAATGCTATTTTTGCCACTCGTTGCTTTGCATTCCAATTCTTTTCTTTGCAGGCTTAACTTTACGTCATTTATGTCTGTTGATGGGTGAAGATTTCTGAGTACAATTCTGAAGATTGTTTCTTGTTTGAGCTTGTACATATATAGTATCTAGCTCTGCTAATTATTTTCGTACATATTGTATTTTCTAGGGGTTGTACTTTGACTTGTATGCTATTTAATAATCTTAACGTATCTTTATCTTTCATTAAGTAAGGAGCATAGTATTTTTTATCTAAATCTGATATAAAAATTGGTGAAAGCTTAGTTTGATATTTTGTTTGTGTTTTGCTTCTGAAGCTGTGCCGTATTTGTTGCCAGTTCCAAGCCAGGATTGGATTCTCTTGGAAATTATAGGTTTATCTCTGTTGGTCGACATTTTAAAGCAAAATAATGCGCTTTGATCTCCAAATGTGTTCATATTTGCATATGATGGTAGTGCACATAACTTGTCGGCTGACACATTAAAGAGTGAAAATGGAAAAACTTGTTAATTGCCTTGATTTCATTGAATTGATTTGGTTTATTTATTTGTAATTACTTTTTACTGCTTTATCTTGTTTGTTTTTATACTCTCATGTACAAATAAGTTGACCTTACACTTGCTTGTGTCGCAGAGCGGCATGCATAGTCCGTACTCAAACTCAAACATGAACTAAACGCAAATTAAAGGGGATTTTAATATCAAGCCTTTTTTCTGTAATGATTATTTTGCTCATCTTCTGCAAAACATGATTTAGAAATTATATTTTAATTATAGAACTACTGTAATGGTCAATATCTGCGAAGAGGAAACCTTAAAAGATCAGCGGGTCGCTCGGCGGTGGTACAACAGACAGACCTCCAGAAATTTTCCGACATGTCGCGAAAATTTTCAGTAATATAGTGGTTGTACCGACGCACAGACACGAGACGTCTGGAAGTATGAGTGAATATTTCAGCGTACGAGGAATGGTCAAAAGCAAAGTAGTAACTAGTTGCTATACGCGGTTTGCGTGGTTGTGTGAGTGTGCCGGGGAGCAGATTGACCACCGTAAAGTTAAATAGTGGCTTTATATTATCAAATAATTGTTAAGTTACAATTGGTGTTAGAAGTGGTATTTGTAGCAACTCGAAGAATTGTTTATTTAAATTAACACGCCGATGCAAATCCACTAGCACGAACTGAAAGTGCCTGACGTAGAAGTGAATTAGAAATGCGAGATTTCCAGACGACCGGAAAGAAAAGCGTTTTGTAGGAAACTTAGAGGAGAATTCTAGAAATTTGTACGAACTAACAAGGAACATCATCCAGAACCTCGGGAGGAGAATTGAAGACTAACGAGAATTGAAAGTAAGTACTAAAGAACAATTCAAAAGACTTGAGGGTATGCTAGAAACTTATTCTAGAACTTTGAAGGAAACTCTAGAACTTTAGCAAAGAATTAAAGATGTGGAAGAACACTTGGAACATTTGAAAAGAAATTATAAGAAATGAAGTAGTCATGAAATAGGATTTCAGAAGCTTGAGAAGAATTACAGTTAAACACAGAAAATGAAAGTAAATTCGAAAAGAAATTTTTAAAAATAAGCGTAAAAGTTCGACAATTTTTAAAGAAACACTAGGAGAGTTGAAGATAGAAACGAATATTTTTGTGGACGAAGTCGTGCAGAAGTAATTTATAAACTGCCATGTTTGACGATTGGTAGTTGCTACAGGGATAGCAGGGGCTTGATAGTGGTGCTGAAATAGAAGTGCCAAGCGGTGAAACCACAACGGGGAGAAATCAACACACTAAACCCAGCGATAAATACTTATTAAGCACAATGGAAATGACCTTGAGCAACGCCACTAGCTTTTATCGGTGTCGACTATCTTGCATCATCTGCATAATGGAGCGTCAGAAAGAAACTTTTAATTTAAAAAAAAAGATTGCAAAAGTTTGAGAGCAGTTCCATTGGGTGAGCTATAAAGGAAACGTGAAGTAATTTTATCGGAAAAGAAACGTCGATGGGGCAACACAATGTAGAGACTCCGGGGAAAAATAGGACCGATGACATTTCAAGTAAATTCCTAGATGAAAAATTACATCAATGTCGTGAGTTATTTTACGAATAGGTTTGAAGGTTTATTGCTACTTCTACCATCAGAGCACGTGTAATTCTGAAGAAGCATAGCGGTTCTTCCACAACTTTTTTCACAAGACGCGTAGGTCATTGCAGTTCTGGGGCAGAACGGTCTTAAGGAGAGATTGGCCTTCGGGAATGAGGCTTTCTTGGAAGGGTTGCACGCAACTGCAGCACATAGTCATCCAGCGCGCTGACACTGAGCCATGAGTCTTCTGGAAGTAAACGTAATAAGTATTTAAGCGCGTAAATAACTGTTAAGTGGAAATAAACAAATCAAATTCATTAAGCATATACTGAATTCGTTACGATATCATCACTTTTGTGAGGGCAGCGGTGGCTTTACTGATTACTAATATTTTCGTTCTTCCATACAACTGGTATCTGAAGCTACCGTTAATTTCACAAAAATTTCTCAGCCGGTCCAGTGTCACTTTTAATCTCCTAAGGAATGGTAGCCTTAGTTGATGCAAGTGATATTTTGCACTATTATCAAGTAATAGTATTAAAAAATGAAAAATAGGCAAAAACCAATAAATAGTGGTGAAAACGAACTTTTTTATAAACCAATATTTCTAATATATTATTTGAATAGTGAAAAATAAACGAAATGGATGGTGTGATAGGGAATATTTTGGAACGAAGTCGGGGTTAATGGAACAATAATAAAAGGTAGGTTAAGGTCATACATAAAGTTTGTAAAATCTACTGAAAACAAGATGAAATTAGTAGTAAATTAACCAAAAAGAAGAATAGGGACAATGGAAGATAATATTAAATAAATTAACGTTCCCTAATGAATTTAGTTGGTCGTATCTAATTGCTCCCCGTTCACCCTTTTAATTTTTTTCCGTCCTGTTCTATAGCGTCTATTGCATCATAGCTATATTTAAATTGCACCTAATTATTTATTTTTCTGCTTTCATCATTTTTTTTGTTGTAATAGTGCGTTTATATTTTATTTCCCCGTTCTGGTCGAATTTTTATGTATATTCTACTTCTGCCCATTATATTCGATTTTTAAAATCATATGCTTTTCCATAGCTTTCGTCTTTAATTCTGAACGGTGTCCTGCATTGTTTAGCTTCCTAGTTTTTTTATTTTCCAGATTTCCGATAACCTTTCACTTGCATACAGCTCTTTACTGCTGTTCTCCTTGCTTCTTTATTTATTTGTTTTTCTATTTCTTTCAGGTGCAATTCTTTGTCACTAATTTTTTTATTTAGCTTTATATCCTTTTTCTCTTGCCTGTTTCAAACAGTAGCTTAACATTTTCTTTTGCTGTCTAACTTAATTTGGATAATCTTGAGATCATTATTGGTCTAGTTTTTCCTTCTTGAAATCTTCCCAATCTTATTGTCTGTAATATTTCTAGATTTTATTCTTTTATTTCTTTAATTTACATTATCATAGGTAACTTACTTTATAACACTATTTTTCAACTCTGAGTGTATCCACCTTCTTCTTGTTTATATATTATTCTACCTTCTCTTTTCTCAGTTGATGTTCACATACTTTTTTATTTAAATATTATTTAGTCATTTGACAATTTACATACTACTGTTATTTGGAACTATTTTCAAACTTTAAACACATACCTAAAGCGTAATAATAGATGTTACAACAAGAAAAAATATAAAAATCGTACATTGTGTTGCTTAACCGAGATAGTCTTGCTAATCTTAATTACATCTAACTGATGCGATAGAAAATAAAATGAAAAAATAACGAAACCATAACGCAAAACAATACTAAAGACACTTTTAAACCTGTTGTTCATCTGAACGTAGAGCATTGACTTTATTAATAAAACAAAAAATATATACAAACAACATTCAAGATGAAAACACAAAGAATATGTAAATATTAAGACGAATGTTTCAACATTTTACCATAAGTAAAAAAAGCTTTATAAAAAATATAGTCAGTTAGAAGAATAACATGTATAGGCAAAAAGAAGGTGAAAAGGAGAGAATATAAAAAGAACTACACAAGAAAATTGAGAAACAGCTTAGCGAAACCAGAAATAAAAGAAAATTGTACCCAATAATTTATTCATTTAACTAATATAAATTCGTTAACATTAAGGCAAGTTTAAAACGGAGACAACAGTATAATGACGATTATATGTATAGCTTAACGTTCCATATCAGTCTAGATATTCAATTATTGCTCTTTCATTACAATAAATTCTACCATCTATTTGTATATTTTTACTTTGTTGTTAACTTATAAATAATGATTGATTTGTTCTTCCATACCTGATATATAACTAAACAACAAAAAAGGCCAAACATCTGAAGGCACATTTTTTTGTATGTTCTGGTAAGCTACAACGCAATTGATTCGTTTCTACTTTTTGTTTGTTAACCAGAAGAATGCATCGAAGTTCATGATTGGACCCATGAAAATATTACACAAATGACGTATAAACAATAACGAATATGTTATCGCCACAAAGACTTCAAACAATTCTTCCGTCGCTGTGAGCTAACCGTAAAGCTGCCTCATAGCTGGGTAATCCTGACTCATCATGTCTTCTTATAACATCCCCTAGATCGTCTTGACCTTTGTCGTGATACCCAAGCACGGCCGCTTCGTATGACGGCGGCCGTTCGTTAATGACGGGTCGCGAAACCTCTTCAGGTATCTCGTATAGCTGCAGAAGTAGGATAAAGAGCATATTTCAGCCGTAATAAAGTCACGCTACCTGCTGGCCATCCACCGTGTAAACCTCCACGGAGAGAGAAGGGTCTCTCCAATAGTGCGGCAAATTGTTCTGCCGTTTCTGTTGGTTGCGGTGACAGCAGTAGCAAATTAGGAACACCATTATGATGATCCCGCTCATCATCGCCCTGAAAAGTCCTTTGTTCGGTAACGAAGGCGCACTGCTGAATATACGTACCCTCCTAACACTACATTAACCCCGTGCACCGGGACTATCGGGGGCCTTTGGAACTCGCTGGCTTCGGCATTCTTTTGCCCGTTCATGTGGTTCGCAGATACGATAGAAATCGCGGTGAGCCGTTGCAGAGACATACGTACGTAGCGCTACGCGAACACTTCGAGCATTTTGTCAGGATTTGCTCATCTCCACAATCGTGCCTTCAAGTACAACGCGGCCTTCTTAAGCAGCAAACCGAATAAGAGCGAACTCGAAGGATGGCCACGGCTTGATCGCTTCTTTTGCAATGTAATTTGTAGCGCGGTCGAACGCCGTTGCTCGCCGAACACCACGTTTTCCCGAGATAATCAATATTAACCTATTTTTTTATATGGCCACGCAATCGATTCCAAATGACAGCGGCAGTTTACGTAAATTTATTGTGCGGATGTCCGAGCCAGATGCAGGCGCTGCACATTATCGTGGAGTGCCGCTGAAATTTCGAAGCAAAATTGGAAACTGAGCCGATTTCTTTTGCACGCAATGCGAACGTCACACGTGACGCTACCAATTCGATCTTTAGCTAATTTTATGGCGTCACCGCAGACGTCACGATTGTTAACATTTTCTTCTAGTCCTTATTAAAAGTACAGGTCATGCGATTGAAACGGGGCTTGCGTTTGTTGCAGAAAATAAACATGAAGCCGGCGGGGCTGAAGCGCGTCCTCTTTGCATTGCTGCTGATGTGCGGAGTTCTGGTCTTCTACCTCTTCTGGAACCAAGTCACTCCGCCGCTACCAGCTGGGGTCCCACGGGCAGCTACTAGCGGCAAACGGGCATACGCATCGTACCCGTAAAGCAAATTGCGCCGGCTTCGCTTGCGCCTCTTACTCTTCCTTCTTTCAGGAAATTGGATCCGCTGTGGACGTGGGAGTGCGTCAATCAAAGATGTCAGAGACGCGTGCGCTCCAACAGCAGTGCTCCACCGACTTCGCTGATGACTTGCAACATGCTATGCGGCTCCACGCAGCTGTGGCCGCAGCCAACAGGTCCCGTCACTTTGGGCACCAAGGCGGTGTCGTTTTTCCACCATCAGATCCTGATGGAAACTTCAGCGAAAGGATCTGCGCGAAACTTCCTCAATTCGGCTTACGCCGCGTTCAATGAAAACGTGGCCAGTATGGTGCCCGAGGTTGAAACGTCTCGACAAAATAGTGACATCGAACGATTCGTTGTTAAAATACATGTGACTCGCGCGAACATCACAAAACTGCGGCTAAACACCGATGAACGTTATAACCTCACTGTGCGTTTGGACCATAAGGACCTTATTGCGACGATACACGCCGCCACGTTTTTTGGAGCGCGGCACGGCCTAGAAACGCTATCCCAGTTGATATGGTGGGACGAGTTTGCTTCAGGGGGCATGCTAAGGATCCTAAAGGGAGCCACGGTGCAAGACGCGCCCACATTTGCGTACCGCGGCCTCATGTTAGATACATCACGCAATTTCATTCCATTAGACAATATTAAGCGAGTGCTAGTAGGTATGTCGGCCAACAAGCTGAACGTTTTTCATTGGCACATCACGGACTCGCAAAGTTTTCCTTTTATGGCGCCGCGAGCCCCCCAATTCGCTAAATACGGCGCGTACGCCCCCGACATGATTTACAACGCAACAGACATAAAGGGCATCGTGGACTTTGCGGGCCACAGAGGAATTCGGGTGGTAATAGAAATTGACACGCCAGCTCACGCAGGCAACGGTTGGACTTGGGGGCCTCATGAAGGTTTGGGGCATCTAGCTGTTTGCGTTAATGAACAGCCCTGGAGTTTATATTGCGGAGAACCGCCGTGTGGTCAGGTGAACCCACAAAACCCAAATACGTATAAGGTTTTGGAGAAGTTATATAAAGACGTTTTAGAACTTAGTAACGAGAACGAAATATTTCATTTGGGGGGCGATGAAGTAAACTTGGAGTGTTGGGCGCAACACCTTCAATGGGAGGGTACAAATTATACAGATCTTCACGATTTATGGGGGGAGTATACTTAAAAGCTCTTCAGCGATTGAGCAATGCTAACGGAGGAAAACGCCCTTCGAATGTGGTCATATGGTCTAGTAACCTTAGCAAAAAGCCGTATACGGGGAAATATTTAGATAGAAACTATGTTGTTATTCAAACGTGGGGACCTAGTCAGTGGACGGAAACGTTGGATCTGTTGTTGGAAGGGTATCGTCTCATAATATCACACGTCGACGCTTGGTATCTGGATTGCGGCTTTGGCCGTTGGAGGGAAACCGGAGAGGCCGCTTGTGATCCTTACAGACCTTGGCAAGTCATGTACAACCACAGGCCGTGGCATCAACCACAAATCAACAAAAAAATGATATTAGGCGGCGAGGCTTGCCTCTGGAGTGAGCAGCTGGACCCCGTGTCATTGGACGCGCGCCTCTGGCCAAGAGCTGCTGCTTTCGCGGAGCGTGTCTGGAGCGATCCCCAAACGGACATTTACACGGTGAACATAAAGGAAGACGTCTACACTCGCTTGGCGACTCAACGCGATAGGCTGGTACGGCGGGGGCTGAGGGCTGAAGCCATGTGGCCATTGTGGTGCACGCAAAATCCGGGAATGTGCCTCTGACGTTAGAACGTCCCCAGGTTGTCTTTGCTGCTCTGACTGATTCTACAATTGAATTTTATATACGTAGGCGATATTAAAGAATGTGACCAGTCTAGTCTAACACTTGATGCAATGGAGAGTGGGAAGGTCGGTGTAACTGCGTCTGTATGCTTGGAGTAGGAATTTTAAGCGTGTCAATTGGGCTGTAATAAGAGTACACAACACATGTTCATTAAGTGCCTGTTTGTAGTTTTAAGGTATTTTGTAACTCATCAAGAACAATTCCTAAGAATAAAGTTGTATATATTTTGTACTTACGTAATAACTTCTTGTCTGCAGTGAGTACAGGATGGACATAAATATAGTTTTGTAAGCGAACATCTGACAACTCATTTAATTTTTACTTTTGTGGCTGTTATTTGAAATACAACGACGGGAAGGATGGTATGTACGCCAAAAATTGAAATGTATATATTTGCTGACTACTTCTGATTGGTTCATTAAATGATTAGTTTTGTAGTTTATTATATATTATTATTTGCAAATTTCCGGCCAAATTTAATAATTTGGGATATTTCTTGTTCTTTATTAAGTTTGATTATAACCAAGAATAATTGCAAATACCAACATTAAACAATACTAGTACCAACGTGAGAGTCTAGGCCACAAGCCTTACAACACCGAAGGATATTAACAAAGAGAGGCTTCCACTAAGGACTAAAGAGCTTCTTTTTCTCTCTTAACCATTTCTTATTTTTATGATAATAACCAAACCTGAAAGTAATAAAGAAACGTGGTGATTATCTTTTAAATTTACAAAATCAAGTCTTTAATCGTTTAGAGAAGAAATAATAGCAGTTGAACTTCGTCTCCATTATAAAACCAAATAAAAGTGCTATTATAATAAAAAAGCAAGGGTGGTAATAGCTTAAAATTATCAACGTACATATTAGACTTTAAAAGTAACAAAGCAATGATACAATAAAAATATAAGATCCGAAAAATAAGGCAAAACAAAGCTACCAACAAAAAAACAGTTAAAACTTGTAATACTGACAATAGGTGCACACGTGAGAGAGGGGTACCGTATAGTGCATTGAATGTAGAACAACCAGGCTTTGAGTCCTATGTGACCCATTAAACCAATGTACATAATGCGCATTTAAGAAAAAGATTATTTTGAGATGCCACAATTTTAACTGCTACAGCTAGGTCATGCGTTCCAAAACGTTCTGCTCTGCGCCAAAGGACTAAAAGACGTTATGCTAGTCAAACCATAGAAACTGGTGAGATATTGGTCTAAATAGCAGACACTACTAAAATGATAAAAAACAATAAATTTGATAAAGATTGCGGGAATTAATAAAGTTGGAGGGAAGGAGGGAGAGAGCTATTATCGAGAAAACACAAAAGTAAGTTAATAGGGAGATTAACAAATAAAATAAAGGATACATACTCCTAACATTCCGAAACCAAATAATACTGATGCATTTTCAACAAGATCTCGTCAATGTTTTTTTCAGTTTTTTGATACTTTTTTATGACGCGTCATTTAAAGGTCCGTTCTGTCCCCGAAATATTAGAATATTTGCATCCAGAACATGCCAATAACCACTTTTTCTTTCTTGTGACAGTTCACGACGCTATAGTGTGGTAGTGTGGTAGTGTATGGACTTAACGAACAACTATAGTCTATGACTATTCTCCTTGAAACTTGCTAGCAAGATGACCTTTAAAATGTATCCGGGACCAGAGAGGATCGCCATTCGACAAATATAAACGTAGTTTGAAACATCAAAAGGTTATTAGATAAAACTGCACAACAGCATTAGCCTGAGCAAGGTTTTGAGGATTATACCACAACTCAAGATATTTTTCAAAAAAAAATATTTAGAATAGTCAGCGATACGGATCTAACCCATTACAAATTACGTGGTTTCAATAAGAGGCTAGGACATAAAAACATGAATACATTTAAGTTATTCAATTTTGCATTTGGTATTTTGTCTAGTTGCGTCATTAACGCTCAGACCAGATCTCTCCAGATTTATTTGGCCTACCAAAATGTTCCCTACACTCACTTTACATTTATATTTCTACCTACTGAAGCTACTACCAAGCTCCTATTTTTAGCATCTTGCAAGGAGCAGTAATATATATCTAAATGAAGCGATTGCTTCAGAGCCTAATATTTTAGGGCAACAGAAGTCCTGGAATTACTGGAAAGGGATACACGTAGGCGAAGTGTCGGCTTTGGCCATTAAAAAATATATTTTTAAGAGAGTGGTATGAAAAAGATTTCATTTTGAGAAAAGTGCAAACTGCTTAGGCATCTGCACTTACTGTAAGTTTAATTTCAATCTCGGAAGATTCACATTCATTGATTGCGTGATAGGGGTGTAAGGGTAGTACAACATAACATTACTACCAAATGTCAACCTCACCTGCTAGAGTGATGATTGCGATCATTCGGTGCACCCTGCTAGAGAACTAACGAGGCTCTGACGACCGAACATCAGCGGGATAACTGAAAGAACTAGAATTAAGGAAATGTAATTTTATGCATGCGAAGAAGGAAGCGGGAAACCACTTCGTCAAATTGATTAATGTTCCTTAATAACGCAGTCGTAACCAGTCGTCAGACTGACGACTTGGAGTGATAATTGGTCGCATTTGAAAGTGTGTGAAATAGTGGCGGGAATGTGGACTGCAAGGTGTTAGTAGAGGAACTGAAAATTCCCAAAAATTCTGCTTACCTAATTTCACGGCCGGATAACTCAGAATAATGGCATGATATTAAAAAAGCAATTAATTAAGAAGAGCTCTATAACTATTCTTCCTCCAAAACTTACTAACAAGACGACCTTCAAGTATAGATGGGAATACAGAGGATTGCCATTCGATAAATACAAACGTAGCTTGAGAGGGCAGAAGGAAATGAATAGAAAGGTGCATAATACTACGAAGTTACTTTTAGATGACTAAAGCGCAACTTAAAATGTTTTGCTTCGTTCCATTTTGTTCCGCATTCTTTGATTCTTCAAGTGTTGGTTTATTTGATCCTGCGATTATCTTCTGTTTTTCAAGCTTAAAATTGTAATAAAAGAAACCCGCCACAAGGATATGTAGAATGAAGGTACCATAATCGTGAGAACTGGAAAAAACTTTATAAATATTAATTAACAGTTATGTGCATTGTATTTCTACAAAAAGAAGTTACTTTGAATACATAGAAAATAAGTATCAGAATCTAGAACAAAAATTTGACTTCTTTTCAGTCTTTAACATTATTAGCCCTATATATTGTATCTTCATGTATTTCAGCTTTTCAGGATTCTTTCAACAGCAGTTGTTGGCTTCATAATTTTAAGTATTCGATAAAAAATTTATTCCCCCTCTATTTCCCAAAGTTGACATTAAAATGTCTAGTTATAGTTTTCATCATCTATATCGCTACATTGTCTTGAACCATTAAAGCTCTTTGAATGATTGTGCTAAAATGGCTTCAACGTATAAAGAAACTTGAAATTATGACGCCAAACAAAAATTACTTTGTGAGCACACCTTGTACTACACGGAAGATACGTAAACAGTTATAGATTAACACATGTTTATTTACTAATGTAAATAATATACAAAACAGAACCAGTAATTGTCTAATAGTAACCTTATACAACATTTAATACTTTTATTTATAAAATCTAAATGTCAAGTTTCTTCAAATGGCTTAAAATTAACAAAGATTCAGAAGTAGCAACAACCAAAAAGCTAAAAAATAGTATTAAAAGAAGAGAATACATAGATGTTAGAAACATTAGAAGAAAGTGAGATAGTGACAGAGTATATAAAGATCTGCATACAAAAGAGGTTTTTATTCTTTTGCGAATAGTATTCTTAAAAACATAAATTGCTAGACATAATCAAAATTCATGAAGGAGCAATTGCTAAATAAGAATAAAATAGAAACTCGGGTTTAAACAATCAGTAGAAGGGATAAACTGATATTAAAAATAAAAAATAAAAATTGTACAAAAACTTATCTTCCTTGGACACATGAACTCTCGCCACTTGAATCATTAAGTTTCGATAACAACTTTAACACATCGAAAGATAAAGAGAATTGTGACAATTACGTAAATAGGAACGTTCCACAACCTTAATGCAAAGGTAACACAAAATTTGAAAATAAGAGGAAAATGCTTTTCAAACTGAGGACACAAGGAAAAATGTAAAGCAGAGTTTAAAAATTAGATATTCACAGAACCACAAAAAATAATACGTCAGGGCTAACAAAGCAGACAAAAGAGGGGAAATTTTATGCGGATTATTTGATAATTAGGATAAGTTTCTCCACACTTTGTTTGGTGACGTCTACAAACAATAGCAGCCCAAATTAGAGCCAATAGCGACGCAGTGGTTTCATCCTATAAAAAAAAACTTCGCGCCATAGATAAAGACTATTTATTTTTGAATAAATAAATAAAAACAGCCCAAACGAATACGATATCGTTGTGGCGGTTCCGTCAGCAAAAGTACATGGTTTGTCCGGAAAGGATCGGGAATCATTTTTCTAGCCAATCAGAAGGGCTAGAGGGACTTGGTTTTCAGGAGAATGGATAGTGGGGGGTCTTAGGTAAAGAATGCGAACCGGCTCAGTTGCTTCTGAACCTTGAGAGAGTGAGGCTCGCACTTCCCGTAAACTGTGTCTTGATGACACGTCGCGGTCTCGACATGCCGCATACGTTAGAGCAACGTTATCCGGTGAAGTTTTGTGTCAAACTCAAAAATCTGCCATTGAGATTTTTAACCTGATAAAGGAAGCTTACGGGGAGGAAACCATGTCAAAAACGGAAATTTTTGAATGGCACAGGATGTTTTGTGAGAGAAGAGAAAAACCTTGGTGCATGAAATTGTGCCTGAAGATTTTCAAACGAGAAAAATTTGTGCAAAGTTGGTTCCGAAGGTTTTGTCTCAAGAACAACAGGATTTGCGTGTGTTAATTTGCCGTGAACTGTTGGAACGTGTTACGTCTGACTTTTTGGGCAAAGCTCTGAGTGGCTCACAACTAGATCTCCTCGCCCGAAAAAGCCCCTCATGAGCAAGTCAAAGATGAAATCAGTGCTCATTGTCTTCTTTGATACTTCTTTATGTACCTGCCGAATAAGCAATGAACGCAAAATTTTACGTCGATGTGCTCGAACGCTTGCGAAAAAGGTTCGCGTCTGAAAACATATCGCCAACACCTTGACTCTCCACCACAACAAATTTTTGGTCAAGCACAACGTGGGAACGTTGCTTTCGCGGGCGTACAGCCCAGACTTGGCCCAGTTCGTCTTCTTTCTGTCCCAAAAACTTAAATCCACTCTGAAATGAACCCGTTTTGGGACGGTGGAGAGGGTCCAAACCGCCGCGACCAAGGCCATAAACAGCATTTCAGTTTCCTCATTCCAGGGAGCCTTAAAAGCGTGATATGCACATTAGAAACGCTATGTAGATGCAGGAGAAAACTATTTCCAAGAATTTTAAAGAAATAAACTATTACTTGCAATACTTTTGTTCGTATTAAATTATTCCCGATATTTTGCAGCTATAGTTGGTACCTTAGTTGAAAGGGTGCATAATATCTTATCTAGTGAAAAACTATATGAGTACAGCGACTCTTGACTAATGAAGAAAAGCGCTCGCGAAAGTATATCTCAATGCGGTATTTGATCCAAAGACCTGCTTGCTATTATTCTTTGCCGTAAATGAAACAACGATCCATTACTACACAACAGAGATGAAACGTCAATAGAAACAATATACATTGAGAAGTGAAAACGCACCGACGAGGGTAAAGGCTACGAAAATGATAATCACAGTTTTTTAGGACTTCCAAAATGTCACCCTGATCAAGAACAGTAATAGAACTTTTTAAGAAAATGACAAACAAAAGACCTCTTTCATGGGATTCAAACTAATTCTTCATCTCCCATACTCTCTAATTTTAGCTCCAAATGGCTTCCTTCTCTTGCCTAGTCTGAAAATCTGGCTTAATGAAGTAAAATTTGTCGATTAGGGATACCATCGTTACCATCAATGAGTATAGCATTTCCCCGGCAATTTTAAAAATAGGAATCTCTTTGGATTAAGTATGTAAGCTTCAGTAGAGACTGAAAAATAAAATCGATTTTCATAAATGAGAGTAAATTAAAATTTGAAAAACAATTAGGTAAAAGTAGGCAACAAGAAGTTAAATCCAATAATGTAACCATAGCAAAATCACAAAACCCGCCAATTATGGAGGACAAAGAAAACTTTTCCTGCTACTTTCTACCCTTTCACCTATAGTAACGATGGTAAGCTTCGAGTCGTTTGCCTATTGATCAAAACTTTCATAAACTCCAGCCTGCTCCAATCCACACCTTGCGATATGTGTAAATTGCTACCAAAGACGGCCCTGTCAATCACAAAAACCTTC
Organism: Sinelater perroti; assembly: GCA_036346155.1. NCBI lineage: Eukaryota > Metazoa > Arthropoda > Insecta > Coleoptera > Elateridae > Sinelater > Sinelater perroti. Next base: position 15,058,393 of record JARFIY010000254.1, on the reverse strand, counting down.
ACAAACATGTTCTTCGTCCCGGCCCGCCTTTTCTTCCGCTCCTCGTCGCTCCTGCCAGTGACCGCCCTTTTTAGCGCCTTCCAAAACGGGGGGCAGAAGAAGCAGTACAGCATAAACTTGGAAGCCAGGTGGACGGCGTTCAACAAAGTAGTCACCTGTCGAAACACCTCCAGCCAGGTAGACGCGTTTGCCTTTTCGTCGTCGCCGCCGAAGAGGATGTTGGCGGCCGTCTTGCGGGCCGTGAGATGCGTGGGAAACTCGCATATGAGGTACACGAAGACGATGGCTATCAGCGTGACCGTCGTCTTTGATTGGTCCTAAACATACTCGCCTGAATTCCTGAAAATAAAATTGGGGCGCTGACATACCAACAGCTTGCGGCACTTCCCTTTCAGTAGGTCCGAGCGCGTTTGGATGTGGCGAGCGTTCTTCAGGGTGGAAATGAGAGCAGCATTCCCCACTGAGAGTAATATTAGAGGAATGATTCCGAAAAAGGTTAAATCGAACCAGTTATACACGAGGTAAAATCTAAAACAGGCAAAAAGTCGTTACGCCCCCGGGTGGGCTCGAACCACCAACCTTTCGGTTAACAGCCGAACGCGCTAGCCGATTGCGCCACGGAGGCAACTGGAAGTAGGTTTCTCTAACATGTAAGTTACTTACCTTGAATCATAAAAATTTGTTGTCTCTAAAGTGCCTTCTTTGGAAAATTCGTATATAAAGCAATAAGGCGTCGTACATGCGAAGGAAATGATTGCGCTGCATCCTGTAATTTTCGCAGCCGTTGCGCGACGGCAAAACCTTGGCTTGTAGCGCCTTAAGGGGTTTTTCAAATACACCAATCGATCTGTAAAATAAATTCTTATTTATTGTAACATTTTTAAAGAAAAGTTTGAAGTTTTTATATTTGTCTAACTTGCTATTAGTGTTGTCCAAAAAATTTTACTTTCTTGGATAGTTCCATTGTCTACATTTTTTGGCTTCATATTTCAAAAATGACCCAGAAAACATTTTCAAAATTAAACTTTGTTTAAAGTATGAACGGCAGTAAGTGGCCAAATTATTTTTGGACAAAATTTTTTATTTTATTGTTTGTTACCTTTTATAATTAGAGTTGAGCATCATGCTTTCTAATTTTAACTTTCGTAACGTTCGAACCATTCAAATTATTTTTTTTTTGAAACAATGTATCTGTTTTCAGCACAAGTGTCCAAAAAAGTTCAATTGGCTGGGTCCAAAACAAACCTTTTCGGAGTATTGTTTCTTTATACACTTTTTTATTTAGTTAGGCAACACTTCATACAAATATTTCTTTTTCGAAGCAAATCGACGGTTTTATAACTGATTCTCGAATATGATAGCCTGTAGTAAAATTTTCACTTTGATCGGTTTGTTTTGCGATCAATTGTTAATATCTTCCTTTATGCTTTTATTGCTATCTATATAAAAGCCATAGTATTAATTTTATATTAAAAAAAGAAATACGTGCTTCTCGTGGTTTATCACTAGCATTTTTTCTACCGAAAATTTTTTTAATATAGTCACTAACATTTGACATTTTGACGACTTTTTCAAATTTTAAATAATTGTGAAATCGCTCGGCTTTTAAAATTTTACTTGCTCTAAGATGCTGCTGCCATAATTCGTTTAAACGATCAAATTACCTTCTAAAAGACCATTCCGTTGTCTGTACGAAGATCCGATACTATATAATTAGACATGAACAAATTCGACGAAACTTTAAACAGATCTTGGTGTACTTCGATTGTCATCTCCAATCGAGCTTTTTTACTACCTCAGATGGTTTTCTGGTTCTTAAGACCTTCCGACCACCAATTTCATGCTTCGTTGGTTTGAAAATACACTGTTATTTTCTGCGTAAGACTAGAGACGATCGATGTGCGTTACCATGATGTTATATATATTCTTTAGCAACTTTATTGGAGCCCTGTTATAGGATTTCAAGCTAAACATATAATTCTTATGTGCGTGAGTCGGGCACGACATGCACAATTTTTTTAACGCAAATTTGAAGCTCGGCATCATTACAAGATTTATTTTGAAATCGTTAAAAAAGCAGCTTCTGGCCATTAGGTTTGTTAGCGGCAGGCAGAAGAGCATTGCATCGGATCGTAACGACGCGCGTCAAGTACGTAATATGGAAAATCAGAGGACAATACGGTTTTAGTGTGAGTAAGTTTACGACGAACGCGATCACACATGCAGTCTACGACGTCAAAAACGCAAGGAATAGAAAATAATAGTGCATGTTGATAACGTTGAATATAGTGGAAAGGTTCAACAAAATCGTTTGGGAACTCGCCTAGATGAATTGACCACGAAATCTACTCTCACTAGTAAAAACGCTACTTCACCGAGAGGATAGCGCAGGTTGAAACGAGAGACGAGATTGCCACGCGACAAGTCACAAGAAAGTGCTTCCAGGGTTCGTGCTCCGGACAGGCTTTCTGGAAGCTGGTACAAAAAAGTATATTTAGAGTTCGGGTGCCGCAACAATATAGTATTATAGGGTTCACAGACTACACCTTGTTAATAGTTTGGGTGCGGCAATTTAAAACTCAAAACGTGGGCGGATAGCGCGAAATTGACGACTTTCTTGCTCAACGATGAGCGTTACCTTGAAATAAAGTTTTCGTGGAAGAACCACATACGGGTGGTTTGTAATAATGAAACACAAATTTCTCACCAGATAGAGGTGCGATTAACGTGCGGTTTTTGCTGCAAAGCGGCGAAGCAATACAGCCGGTGGTGTTATATGCAGCCGAAATATGAGCAGAAGGGTGCAAAGATAGAGAGACGAGGAACTTGCTAAACGTACAAGGAATATTTGCGGTTAGTTGCGGTAGTTATGGCAATTCGCAGATAATCAGTGTTATTCGCATGCCAAAGCACAAAAGTGTCGACGATTCGTAAATAGAAGTTTGAAGACATAAAAACGCTGTTGGCCGAAACCAAGATCAGACTGATGAAGGTGCGCACGTCGGGACTCAAGGGAGGAAGTGCTTGGCCAAAAAGTTGATTTTCGAGACGGTTCCAAAAACACACAAAAGGTATTCCAACACTCCTCAAACCTTCTTGGCCAATGCTACAGCGATTGTAGATGCTTCTTAATTCGGCGTCGCGTACTCTTCTATTTATTTGATAAAATAGTCTACTACTAATCAATTAATACTCTTTCCATTGGCCTGCCCATATTTTATTGTAGCCTTCTCCTCCCATTAGGGACCATTTCCCGACTCACGCTGAGTTTAGCCTGGAGGCCTCATATTTTGACACTTACGCGCGAGCTGCTTTTAATACCGGATTACCGCCTTTGTTCTGCGCAATTTGCAAGTCAACTCCTTTAACCGAGACAATGGTTACAGGTTTTTTGGCAATTACGATGCGGTGATTGGTGTCAGCTTGGTGCTCCAATTTTAGTAGCTATTTTAATACAGAATGATTTGTTCTCAGTAGAAATTTTCTTTCATAGCGTTATTTATATAAACGTGATCTGGATAAGGTACTTAAGGTATCGTCGATCTTTAGTTTAGTCGTTCTTAGTTACCGCATTTGAATTGACAATAATTGACAATCATCTTGTTGGTTGGTCTTTGTTTTTAACTAACACAACCAGTGATGTTTATCGACTACATGATGATTCGATTACTCCTTGCCTCGCCGGATTAGTAACAATATCTTCTGCTTCTTTCCATTTTGATATTGGTATTTGCTATTTGTAGGTTGTTGTATCGATTGAGCATTTCTGGTATTAATTTGATGAGTTATAATATTTATTTGACTTTTTTCGTCGTTGCTAATATGTTTAATAATAATCAGTTCCAGCTTTCTCAATTCAGACGTTCAGAATTGTATTCACACCTTAAAGTATCTTCTCGTATGGTTCCTGAACGAGGCGCTTACGCCATTGACAACAGACGACGTGGGCGTACACTGGGCTCTTACAGCATTTTTCTTTCAAGTTCTGGATTAACATTTTAACTTTCAAAAAGACTTGTCCTATTAGGATTTTCTAGTTGATCTGTCTATGTTCAGTCGTCTTCGTTCAAGATGTGCCGACATTATTATCTACCTGTGACCTGGTAAGACGGCGTCTTTACTTATGATTATATGAGTGGCTTTTTCTTGAAACTTTTGGAATGGGAAGTTTTCATCATAAGCTTTCAGGACGTCGTATTTGGGTTTACTATAGCCTCAAGCTTCTTCAAAAAGCCCACTGCAAAATTAGATGTGATTCAGGATGTATTTACCAATACTGACATTAACCATAGCCTTTCCGTAGTAGTAAAAGGGCGTATTGTTGTCGGAGATGTTTCGATATTGTTTTACGTCCAGATGTTATTACCGATATATAAACTGTGTTTTTAAGAGTATGACAGTAACAGTGACTCCCGAGGCTTTGGTTTTCGATCACCTCTCCATTGTGATTCCTCCTAGTCAACCCCCAACTGTTTTAGCTGAATGAATTTTTTACAGTCATCCCACCGTAACTCCCATTTTCTTGATTTTTTAGGTATTTATCTTTTATTTTTTTTATCGTTTCTTTGTTTCTCTACGGCGGTTCTGAAATGTGGTGCCTGGGCGATTCTTTGCGGCTTTGTATTCTAAAGCACGTGTGTCGTCAAACTTATTTAGGTGGCTTAAACCTATCGATTGTTGGGTCTCGTACTTGAGTCCATCAATAATCATCTATGAAACTGTCGGGCAGGGTAAGGCATGTCAGTTACACCAACCACAAGCTTTTCTCAGATTGTTAGATGAGGTTTTTAACTTGTGCATGGTATATGTGTTTAAGATGTGTATCGCAATACCTTATGTGTTATAGCAAAGGTAGGAGTCGGTAGCCTTCTTGATGATTTTCTAGTATAGAAAGATAAATGTCCACAGCATTTTGCTCGCTTTCGTCCGTCTACCTACTGGTTGTTTCAACAACATATACGTAAACCAAGACGTTTTTTAGCCAAAAACGAGAACTCTTATTTTCATTTTTATTACCATTATTGTCTATCAACGATGGTTCGCAAATCAAGGTCGTCGGATATTTCATTATGTGAGGCAATGGCCCGTCATTCCATTTACAGTTTAATATTTCACCATTGACCATTAATTTAAAATTTTCTTTTAATGTTTCTGTTATTTTTTCTTCTACATATGCAATTCTCGGTTATCCTCTTTCCAATGCTATTTGAGATTTTCTAGACGGTTCTTTAAATATACCTTCAATTCTGGTAATTCCCCTTTGGGTTTTAGAACTGTTCTTCGAATGTTTCTCTTAATTATTTCCTTAGGTTTTGTTTTAATGAGTTTTTTTTTAATATTTTCTCTACTCGTTTATACAGCGCTTCTTGTTCGATGTTTTTATAGTGACGACAATGAGTTTTAATATATAGAGTATCGCAAAGAATGTACTCATCTATTTAATATCCAATAAATGTAGTGTCCATTGACATAGAAGCAATAATTTAATGGTTCAAATTAAAAAAATATTAAATAAAATTAAGTGACTGTTTACCAATATTCAAACTGAAGACCAATTCTTTATATATGCGGCCAATAACGCAAAACAATAGATTCAACAGCGTTACGAAATAATTTATTTGGATCTGAGAAATATAAACTTTTAATTTTTTCTTCTAGCGTCTGGGGAACACGCAAGGAAGCCAACACCATCTCCTCACTTTAGATAAACATAAAAAAAATAGTGGCTTCAGGACCTGGTCTTCAGGTCTGTCATAGTAGCATGACGATTTTGAGAAACCAATTAAGCGGAATTGCGTCGATTAACTGCATCATTTAATTTAAAGGTTGCTTTCGCAAAGTACATGTCATTGGTGAGGCTATGAATACAAAATTGAATCAAACCTAAAATCAAGTCTCGAGGATAAACATTTCAAAACAAAAGTAAATTATGCAACATGAATTCTGACCTATCAAATTAGGAGTCTCTCAGGGTAGTATTCTGGAGCCAATGTTGAACCCGATCTACTGCACATTTGATCTTCTAACTACTAACTACACTATATAAGAGATATTTGCAGTTGATACGATTTTTTTGAAAATCTAAGAAAGATGTTTTTCATCTAGAGGAATGGTTTAAAAATGGAAAATTAAGATTAACGAAACTAATTATCAATACCTTATATTCTTAACAAGAGAACGACAATGTCTGCGAGTTTACATTAATAATATAGTTCAAGAACACCAAGTACAAAGTACTAGGAGATACTTGATAGCAAGTTGATTTGACGAAAAGGCGAAAATAAATCGAAATAAAAATGAGAAAACTACTTTTGTTACAAGGCAGAAGTTTAAAATTATCCCTAGTAAATACAATTTTGATGTATTACGCTATAATTGTGCTCATATGGACTATGGGACAAAAGTCCTTTAAACAATAACTGATCTTTCATGGTATACTATAAACCAAATGCTCTGTTAAGATCTCACTGCATCAACAAATCAAGAGTAATCTAATAGAAACGTAGCAAATACTATAAAAAGTTAAAATCCCACGACAACTGGTTTGCATAAACGTATGTTCAATAGAAGATTGAAACATGGATCTTCAGTAATGTAGATGTCTTCTCTATAGAGAAGCCTCATCAAGCCAGGGAAGCAACTATTCTCAAATAGTTTCTACATTAGAAAATAACCTAAACGATATAGATAGCCTTATCGTTTCAGACAACATTGGATAGAAGTGCTACATCTTCCACGCATTTAATCAGGTAATATTTACAAAAAGTGAATTAATTATTAAAAAAGTGTATTTGGTGTGAATTAAAGCGCGAGTAAATTTTTTGGAACGCCCATATAATTAAGACATTAATATAGTATACTTCAATTTTAGCAAGACCCGATAGATTTTAAGACATTATACTAAATGAAGTTTATCCTTATCTTGCTTTCCCAACATTCCAAAAATTGCTTTTATCTTGTGAGCTATTTTTAGTATCATCATATTATTAAATAACATACATGTTAAGAATCTGTAATACTGTTGGCGAATAACAAATTTGGTGGAGTTAGGTAACTCCAGTGCTAAGGAAAATATACTTAAATTCGAAACGCTGCGCTGTTTAATGCTGCTCGGGCTTGTATACCAGCTTTAACAGAAGTCTGCGTTTCTGGTATGCCCGACAAATGGAACCAACCAAATTGATTTCCATTGGCCGGTGGTATGTAATTAAAGCGATTCTATTATTTGCGCAGTCGAGTTTACCCAGCCGTAAATATTTACATTAGACCTTTTAGCGGTGTAGGTGAATGGGATTAGAGAGGATTTAATTTGCTTGCTCATGCAAGTCTAAATTATTACGAGATGAATTACATGCGACGAGAACTCTTAATTTATTTATACGGGGTATGGTGCTTTAGCAATTTTACTATCCACGCTTCTGTCGGGGTTAGCTTATAATGTGCGTATGTTATCAAAAGTGCAACTGTGGTTTATGGATACATAGACAAATTTAAATGAGATTTTTTCCACTAACGATAACGGTAGCATTTTTTTGTTTGTTTCACTCTTCTTTCTTCTCTGTAAGTTTTTTCCGCGTGCGCATATGCGTGATAAGGTAATTAATGAAAGAAAATGTAAAAGAAAAGAAAAGAAGAAAGAAAAACAAGAAAACGGGTGTGTCATTAACAACATCGAGATGCACTGCGCGAATTTACTTTCTAAGAAAAATCAATGATGGACAATTGACAAAATATCAATCGTATTACTTATGACAATGCTCATTCAACAATAAAAAAACATGTTAAAATTAGGCTTCTCGCTCGTTACAAAGCAGGGGGAGACAAATTCTTAATAAAACTAAACGAAATCAGGACTTGGGTGTTAACAAAGATCAATCATGGAGAAACTGAAGGTGGCGCAAAGGAAAATGGATATCGATGTTAGGAATCAGGATACTGGACAGGAAAAACAATACATAGATAAGAAAAAGAACGAAAGCAGCTAAACAAAGATGGAGACGGGTGGTTCACCTTGTGCGTAGAGACAACGAGTGTTATAGTAAAAGTACGATATTATAGAGACCTCGGACAAGTAAGCGGGACCAAAAAAGGCCGAGAGCACGTTGAAGGGATGATATCGCAAAAAGGGTAGGAATTCAATGGACCAGAAGGACACCGGATTAAGTGGAAGAATCTCGAGGAGGCGTATATCCTCAAACTGGACGCTGCTCTGTAATGATTCAAGCTTTTTTATACAAATGAAATAGTTGCCCGTTCGTTGGATTACATATATCAAAAAATAGGAGACGGCATATAGAAAGTAGCCCTGTGTGCAGCTTAAATAAATTACGTAGTTGAATTTAATATATGGAGCCCATGGAATTCATAGATTACACCTTGTAGTTTTTATATGCATAACGGGATTAGTTATTGAACTTTAAATTACTATTATGGTCACAGAAATCTTTTAATTTATATATAAAAACCGTCGACGCAGCGATGTAAAATTGATGTAGATTCCACACATTCTAGTTCAAGCAAATAGAAATGACTGTAGCACGCCATATAAGGTACACAAGAAGAATGAATATGTTATTCGACCTTTGAAGACAGTTTTTAGATGGACGACTTGGTTGCCTTTAATCTACAAAGCAGCGGATCTACCCCAACAAGCGCAGGAAAACAAGTTTTATTGTTTCAAATATTATTTGAATTAACAGGGTCATTGAAGGATGGATGCAGGAGGGTTAACAAAAATTTCAATAAACATTTAGTCGTTCATGAAGGAGACTGTTTAACAGTCTCAAAGAAATCAGGTGAGGATACTCGCAAGCTGTCCTTCCTGAAAACTTGAATTCCATACGACTTCTTCTTCTTTACCCTTGGTTAACTTTTTTTTGACTACCTAAATACCTTTTCAAATGGCTCTCTTATTCTGACCTTTTTTTGTTCTTTTATTCTCTTTTCCTTCCTCGTTCCAATTTCCTGTTTTCTCATTTCCGTCTCGTCCTTTTCTTCAGCCTTTTTCTCCTTTCCGGCCCTTGATCCCCCCTTCTTCGTGTTTTCGGCGTCTTCTCCTTTTTTTGGTACCCTTTTTCACATGTTCCTAAGTGTTCTCAGCAACAGTTTCTCTTTATTTTCGTTCATTTGAAAAATGAGTACTCGATCTATCCAGTAACTTCCGCAGGCGTATTTTGTTCTCATTTGATACTACACTATGCCCAAAACTCACATTCAAATCTCAATAACGTATCAAACTTTAAGTGCCATATACGTGTACTGGTCGATTAAAAAGGATATAAAAGAAGGTTTTCGATTCTTCTAATTTATTTTTAATTTATTTGTTATTCGCTTTGCGACCGTGCTAGTGAGTAGATGTGTACGCTAACCCTCCTGCTTTGAAAGAAAACGGACGGATCTACAAGCCAGTCCGTGCCTGCGCTATCAACGGCAGTGACCGCAGCCTTGCTTAAAGTCAGCCGTATTTTACCTGTTCCAATTTATATTTTCTTGGGATAACGTGACCGCGGGGTCAGCTTAATATTTTCGTGCTTAATAAACTACTTATTATCAGTGTATAATAAATATTAAAACTTCTTAACTCTAAATATTTACTACAGACTGCAAGTAAGCAGGTATGCAATTAATTCATTATTATAATGTTGCCGTTTGGTCATGGGATTGACCCATGCAACATAAATAATAATCAGCAAATGTACACACAATCGCATGCGACAGCCATGCAGTGGCAACCATCGACGAATAATCAAGTACATACCTATCAATATCCGTTACACCAACAAACTCCATATCAACAAATGCCATTCAATTATTTATCTCATAACACACAATTACCCACAACAACAAACAGCGCGCCTGGTCAAATCTTTAGTCATAAACAAATTCAGCGAATGACATCCACTAGCGAAGAAGAACAAGCAGAAGAAGATAGCAACAAAAATAAATGGCAAACTATAAGCGTGAAAAGGAAGAAATTTAAAACTACACATAACAATCATCCTAACGAAACAGTAGCAACAAATAACAGATTTATTGCTTTAGAGAATGTTACAGAAAATAACACAAGCGAAGGAAGTACTAACACCACAAAAACCCAAACCTCCTCCAATCTTTGTGGATGGAGTACCAAACTATCCACAAATGATAACACAATTAAATGACATACTAGAAGCTGAACAGTATTACACAAAAAGCCTTACAAATAATGTTATTAAAATTCATTGTGGAACCTAAGACTCATATCGCAACGGGCCTACAGAGTATTCATAAGATACCTATACCACTCAACCCCACTAGTAGACATAAAACAAGAGATAGAACAAATGGGACACAAGGTTCGAAACATAATTAATGCGCAACATAGGGCCACCAAAGAACCATTAAACCTATTCTTCGTTGACTTAGAGCCGCCAGAAAATAATAAAGAAGTCTATAAGATAAGAGGACTACAAAATAAAATAATGCAAATGGGACCTCCCAGAACTATTAGAAACAATATTATACAGTGCATGAGATGTCAACAGTTTGGACACACAAAAACGTACTGTAACAAACCATATTTATGTGTTAAGTGTAGAGGGCACCACAACACTACCGAATGCACTAAAAATAGAGATACGCCAGCCAAATGTGCTCTATGTGGAGGAAACCACCCAGCAAATTACAGAGGTTGCGAATGCTATCAACGGATATTAAGGAACAAAAATCCAAGGCAACAATTAGTGAAACAACCCATAACTGCTTCACCAATATATGTGAACAACATCCAACTCTCCAACACCTATCAACCCTCAAAAAGTTATGCAGAAGTAGCAAAATCCAACCCGGAACCAACCGATAACATTACTACAACGTTATCCAAATTCTTAGACGAATTCAAAAACTTATTTAATCAGTTACTTCAGCAAAACAGCCTAGTTCTCAACATGATCAACTCATCAACAAAATTAAGTAAAATGGCTAACTATCTACGCATAGCTCAGTGGAATGTCAATGGCCTTCCACGCCATAAAGACGAAGTTAAGTTATTCCTAAAACAAAATTTCATTGACATTCTTTTAATCAGTGAAACACACTTTACCAGTAGAACTTATTTTGAGGTACTAAATTATAAATGCTACTATACAAACCATCCTGACGAGACAGCTCATGGAGGAACAGCCATACTCATCAAAAATTCGATAGTACATTAGGAACTACTAAAATATGCAGAACATCATATACAAGCTACTTCAGTACGAGTAAAAGCTTTCCACATGAAGTTACCCTCACAGCCGTTTATTGTCCGCCTCGAGATAATTTAAAAAAGGAACGCTACAAAAAATTCTTTGAGTCCAAAATTTATAGCCGGAGGAGACTATAACAGCAAAAATATTTTGTGGGGTCGCGCCTTACAACTACCAAAGGCAGAGAAATGGCACAGGTATTGCATGATAATAACTATTCTGTCATCTCAACCGGCTCCCCAACTTACTGGCCTACTGATGTTAACAAGGTTCCAGATCTTCTGGACTTTTTTGTAACGAACGGTATCTCTCCAAATTATATAGACATAACATCAAATTATGATTTATCCTCTGACCATAGCCCAATTATTGCTACAATAAGCACAACAGTAATCTCTAAAAAGTTAACAGCCAGACTCCACAACAAGCACACAGACTGGGAAATTTTTCGTCAAGCACTCCAAAATACAATCAACCTTTCAGTAAAATTACAGGAACCAAACGACATTGAAGAGGCTTTCAGAAACCTAATCGACACTCTCCAACATGCTGCAAAAACTGCTACGCCAACAACTGTCCAAAAACTTAAAACAAACCATATACTTCTTGAAATAAAGCAGTTGGTGGCAAAGAAAAGAAGAGCCAGGTCGATTTGGCAGCGTACACGTAATATAAATAATAGAAGAAAATACAATAGAATTAGCAACATCTTGAAATTAAAACTCCAAGACATCAGAAATTCCTCTGTGGAAAATTATCTTACCAATCTTTCAAGATACGACAACTCTATCTGGAAGCCAATAAAAGCAAAGAGAAAACCAAAAGACACTTCCTCTCCTATTCGGAAAAATACAGCACCTCCAGGCCCGTGGGCAAAAAGTGACAAGGAAAAGGCGAACTTATTTGCGGAACATGTTACGGAAGTATTCATTCCTCACAACAATGATCGAGTACAACAAGTGGATGATGAATTTTCCACGCCGATGCTAACACAAGACCGATTAAAACTCTTCACTCCAAAAGAAATACAAGAGGCAATTAAGAAACTGAATCCAAGGAAAACCCCAGGGATAGACAGGATAACTGGCAAAATGCTACATGAACTTCCCAGAAAAGGAATACTCAAGATTTTATATATCTTTAATGCAATTCTTAGGCTTAATTATTGGCCAAAATCTCTTAAAATTGCACAAATCATTATGATACCTAAACCTGGGAAAAATTTGATTGAGGTCTCATCTTATCGACCAATAAGTCTTCTGCTAACAATATCTAAGCTTCTCGAAAGACTCCTCCTCAATCGAGTTAATCAAGAGCTAAATCAGCAGGCATGGATCCCCGATCACCAATTTGGTTTCCGCCAAGCTCATTCGACTACACAACATCATTAACAAATCAGTGGAAAACCGAGATTATTGTACCGCTGCCTTTTTGGACGTGAAACAGGCATTCGATAAGGTGTGGCATCCTGGACTTTTGTTCAAAATCAAAAGAACACTAACACTACGATATTTCACCATATTGAAATCCTATCTGGAGAATCGTTGCTTTGAAACTAGAGTTAACGAAGAAATATCCAACCGTCATCCCATACTCTCTGGAGTCCCGCAGGGGAGCATTTTGGGCCCAACATTATATGTGCTATACACAGCCGATCTTCCAATGACAAACGAAACAGCTATTGGTACATTTTCCGACGATACGGCGGTTTTTGCGACACATGATAACCCTGTTACAGCTTCATCCAATGTCCAAACACATATAAATCTCATTGAAACATGGCTAAATAAGTGGAAGATCAAAGTTAATGAAGCTAAATCTACACATATAACCTTCACACTCAGAAAAGGTCAATGCCCACCAACAACGATGAATCAAATAGCGCTACCCCAAAGTGAAGCTGTCAAGTATCTAGGCTTACACCTAGACAGTAAACTTACTTGGAAACCACACATATCAAAAAAACGTAAACAACTAGGTCTGAAAGTACGAGAACTTAATTGGCTCCTTGGACGTCAATCCAAACTATCGCTTGAAAATAAAATACTAATCTACAAAGCAGCAATACGACCAGTCTGGACATACGGGATAGAGTTATGGGGTTGCGCTAGCAAATCAAATACAGCTATAATACAAAGAGTCCAATCCAAAATTCTAAGAAACATTGTGAACGCACCATGGTACGTCTCAAACCACACCATCCATATAGACATGTAGTTATCCAGGAGAGCAGTGCTAAATACCACAATAGACTCAACTACCAACCCAATCCACTCATACCACCACTGCTAGAACTTTCTGAAAACAGAAGACTCGAACGTCATTGGCCGCTCGACCTGTTTATCTGAGGTGACATAGCTGGATGTTTATTTCTTCACGTTATTTAGTGTACATATATGTTAAGTATTGTACAATATATCACATTAGCTTATAGTTTCTGTATCTTACTGATTGCTAATAAACAAATTATAAAAAAAATTTATTTGTTAAGACAAAAAATAAAAAACTCTCCCGAGCACAATAAAATAGAAGTAATATTTTAAAGAAGCCCAACGACGAGCTTCTGCTGCTGTTAATATCGCAATGAAAACGTCAAAGGCAACCTTCAAATACCTGAGCTTTTACCTCCAATGCGGCGGCCAGGTGCAAAAAGAAGTTAGAACCGGAATTGCTGAGACCTGACAAAAATGGCCAGCGGTATCCGGTTTGCTGCGGGACAAAAAGATTGGCTGCGAAGGCAGACTGCACGCATAGTGCCCGGCTATTCATTGTATATTAGCAATTGCATTTTATCAGTGGAAAGTTTGTCTCACCAAAACAGTTCTTTTTAACAAATGATGCCATTTTTATGCCTCAGCAGTTCTTATGTAAGTACACAATGTTCTTTGCTTTCCTATTCTGCTGCGCTATTGTTGAGGCTCTGATTGTAATATTGTCTTGCTAATGAACAAGTTTAACAATTATTATTGCAATAGTTTTATTCGCAACTTCTTAAGTTATTTTTAATTCTTAATGGCTAATAGTATACCAAACCTATAGTGGTGAAAATAGTGGCAATGGTGCTCATGTATCCCAAAAAGCCTCCAACAGGGATGCTGATGATGGCATCGTAAGCTGCCCAGCCACTTTTCCACCAAAGGGCACCTCGCGCAAGCCCCGACACAAACACAACACAGCAAGAGGCAAAGTCGACGGCTGCAATAACTGAAATAAAAGCGGATCCATAACCTTTCACTTTCATTTTTTTGCCAGAAGGTACCTCGCAAGTATACGTAGAAGGAGCACATGAATTCATTCTTGCAGAGAACCAACAGGCAGATGAAGTTTCCGATTAATCCACAAAAGCAAACACTAGGAGTTAGCACCGAATACAGAAATACCCCTAAAACAGCGCAATTTGAAACCACTCATCATGACCTTCCTTCCTTTACCTATACAAGTCGGAGATCCCGTCCAGACGCTGCCGATGTTCTCCGTAGGCTTGCTGCGCAGAAGTAAGCCGATGTTGTAAATGTCGCCCATCTCGCCTGGCTCTTCGCACTAAATTTTCATACTTAATGATTACCCTACCTGTGATTACGCGGTCATGTTTATATTATCTAGAAAGGGGGTTTTGATAAACAGCGCTTTGTTCCAATACTGCACGAATGCTAATATTTATTTATCCGATCTAAAAATATTTAACATGGAAAGGCTATTTGCAAAATATACGTACTAAGACCAGTAATTAAGTTAGCAAGGACTGTTATTATATATGAGATCTTCTCGAAAAGTATTCAGCCATGTTAATATAACCATAACGCGACTTGGCAGCCAGATTTTGCTCTAAGTGAAGTTTTCTTCGGAGGAACTATCCGGGTAATTCAAAAGGTTTTCCGAGATACACTATCGAAGGTGATCAGTAGCTTGCATTTTTGCTAGAGTGGTTTGAATAATGAAAGCATACTAGGAAAATTTCTAAGCTGCCTATTAAGGTTTGGGCGCCATTGTGTCATGTACAATGTATTTCTTATATTAGCAATTCTTTAACATGGCAATATTAAAGACTGCTTTGGTGACCGGTCTTAAATCAAAAATTGATGATAAATCTCCTTTCATTTATGTTTTATTTCAGGAGTTAACAAGTTTGTGGCCTTCTTACGTGAATGATCTGGGGGATTCACTCTTTGAAACTGTTGAAACGTGGATCTACACCTACAATCTGAAAATAAAGGCTCAGTTTCCTAATGGAAGACTCTTGGTTTTCATGTCCAAAGAAGTGTGTGAGATCTCAAGGTGTTTTTTTCATTGGGGCGTACTTACTAGCACTGCAGCCTCAAGAGCTTATTGTGTCTACTAACATGCAATCTTATATACTACGACGTCACATACACTCATAGATTTCCAGCGGGACTCAAACTAATCCGCGTTAGGTCGCAAACAAAGCAATGCTCGTGACCACTAAGCTCAAGGTAGCTTACTTTAAAAATTAATAAGGCTATGTACAGGGTTTTCCATTATGGGTCGAACTTTAAATTTAAATAAACAAGTTGTGCATAAATTTTTTAATTTTCGATGGATCGACCGCATAAATCGGGCTCGATATTATTGATGGCATTGGTTCTGTTGACTTTTAAGGCTTATTCGCATAAACCCCTGATTTAATATAGCCTTCTCAAGAAAAAGTTTAATGGCGTTAAATCACACGATCTCGGTGGCCAGTTGACGTTGCCGAAACGCGAGGTAACTATGCCGTCGAATTTGTCGTACAGAAGATCCATTGTTGCATGCGCTGTGTGGCACGTAGCACCGTCTTGTTGGAACCACGTGTCGTTGAGATCCATATCTTCCAATTTAAGCAAAAAAAAAATGGTTATCATCGACCTGTACCTCCCGCCTGTGACTGTTATGGTGTCACCTCCATTTTGGAAGAAGTACGGGTCAATGACCCCGCCGGACCAAAATTCACACTAAACAATTACTTTTTCTGGATGCATTTGCAAATGATACGTCTCATGTAGATTGTTATCTCCCCAAATGCGACAATTTTGCTTGTTGACATAGACATTCATCCAAAAATGAGCCTCGTCGCTAAAGATGATTTTCCGTCCGAAGTCGGGCTCAACTGCTCCAGAGTCATTTACTGGTCATTTACCTTCAGTTCCCGGGTTAATTGAATTGTGTACGGGCGCAGACCCAAGTCCTGATGCAAAATTCGCGAAAGGCCAAGTTCTTGGGCGCGACGAGAAATTGACAGCCTCAGGTTATTCTGCACACTCCCGTTCACTGCAGCAATGTTTTCTGTAGACCTTACGTTTCTCAAAATTCGAGCCCCTTCCTCTACTGAATGCCTTTCTCATGCCTTGTACCATTTTTACTAAATATACAATTTTTTGTTATTGTAATGATATATTTTTGTATTATATGGCTCGATGCTATGGGAACATACCACGAGGCATTTCAGACATTTTTTCTTCTCTGAAAATGTAACAAATAAGGATGCAATATGTACCAACATAAACCAACTCTTTGAATTTTTACGGAACAGAATTGAGAACCCCGGGGGCATTTTTTTTAATAAAAATTTTATTGAAACTTATGAGGGCCTTTCCACGAACCTGTTTTTAATATAATATTATTGAAGCATTGCTTTGATATTAGTAAGACAAATATGACAAAGTCTAACACAATCTTGTGAATCGTTATGTAGTAGGAAATTCAAAATTACTTATTTTACTAGCAATTGTGGTATTGTCAGGTTCAACTATAAATATGGCTATTCTTAAGGTATTAAACCGTAGAAAACTACCACTTCCCAGAGGCATTTACTTTTTGCATTAATGCACTTATATTTATTGCGAAGAGTAAAGTAGTAATGGATTTGTTCACTGCATAATAAAGTCACAAAACCATGTAGATTTTAAACAACTATAACAAATATAACAAAAAATATAAAAGATGTAGGTTCAGGTTAGCATGCAGCAGTGTGGTTGTCTATCCTTTCACTGCACACTCAATTAAAGGTTGCATAAAATAATCATTGTTACTAAAGCACATCATTTTTACAGCACCATGTTGACCCGGCAATGAACACCCAGCGCTTGGAGGAGGGCCACAGCGACTACTTGGCGATGCTGAGCCAGCACGACTTTGAGCCCTTCTCTTCACCGCACGAGTATGTGAAAGGCGAAATCCACATCAGGCAAATGCAAACCCCACGAACACCCCCGACTACATGTGCATAAAGTCTTGGCACATATTCAGCCCGCGCTTGGTCGAAGACTCCGTGTGCAGTTTTGACGTTAACTCCGACAGGAAGCACAAGAATAGCAATGTAGAGGCAGTTTCAGGGACGGAATGCTGCCGATGTTCTACTCGAGGAGTGAATCGGAGTGCGAAACGCCCAATTTCACGGTCTCCCTCTCCACCTACTCCAACTCGACCTACCACATTCCACCCAGCATCAAGGAGAAGACCAGTGTTGGCATAGTGAAGTTGGCATCAACATACCGCAGAGCAAAGGTGCCATAAAGAATGACAGTAGTGTGAACAACAATGCGAGCCCTAGTACAAAATCCAACAATTACGTCAACAGTAGTGGTGGGGACTGGGAACGAATAAAGGTGTAAGAGGTAATGTCTGCCATTATCTCATTGCGGTGATATACATAAATATACAATTAGATAGTACGGAAGTATAAAAAATGTGAACTTATATACAGACCTAGATTATAGTTATGAACAAAGGATAACATGAACTGTTTGTAGTGTAATAAGTCTTCACAAACATGTAGAGAGTAAGATATTAAAATAAACTTAAGCCAAAGTTTAATGTAAAATAAGGTATTGATATCTTCGAATTTTTTGTTTTCGAAGCTCAACACCTTGTTCAGATTCTAAAAAGTCAGTTCCAACGTAAGCTTCTGTATGTGATTCCGTTATTTATTTAATGTCATTAAGTGACCTTGTATGCTTGCTTCGACAACTCAAGTACTTCTTAGGAAGTTTTCCAAAGAAAATGTTCAATAATACGCAATTTATGTATGTAGACGTGTAAGGAAAATTGATTACGATGTCTAGTAATGTACTTAATAAGAATTTATCTCTTAAGTTTTGTGTTTAGTTTTTGTGAATAAATAATTATAGTGTAAATGAAAGAATTACCAAATAAAATGCTGTTCATAACTGCTCTTGTTTTATTTTCTAGTATAAAATGAAAAGTTTTATTGTTACCTCAAAGAAAGTAAATATAGAACAGGTAAGCATAAATCATTTTAGCAGATTAAATTAAAAAATGCTTATGAAAAATGTTGAAATAATATTAATTTTAATATAAATGGATTGAAATAAATTTATATAAATATATCTATAATTTCATTACGAAATGGAGGTAGTACATTAGCTCAGTGTACCAAGCCATTGTTTGTCAACGCACCAAACGAGGGTTCTATTCTGCACATCTCCAAATTAACTTTTTAAAATCTCTTAAAATTAAACAATATAATAATAATATATTAACAATATTAAAAAATAAATAAATTATACAATACAGAACTATTAGCAAAATTATAAATTATTTAAAGAAAATAATTTTTATAATGGTTTCTAAGAAATACAAGAGATGGCGACCCAATATAAATTCTATAAATTTGCAAATCTATAAATTACAACAAAGGCATAAAAATTATTAACAGCGTATCAATTTATTTATATATGTATATACATTAAACAATTAAAGGCAATAAATTATTCGTATTTCAACAATTCGAATTTTAATTTTTATCAAAAATACAGATCACTGTAATGCCGATATAATGCCATCTCCTCTCGCTGCTGCGATCCTGATATAAATCTTCAGGTTTGCCCGAAAATCGCCCTTATAAACAACCAAAATTTGCTAGCGAATTAGAACGAAATTTCTATCAGGATCACAGGAGCGCAAGGAGATCGTTATGCGACGCGGTGCATAATTTAAAATTCATCGACGAGAGCTCGGATTTTCTGCAGCGTCCGATAAAGAGCCTCCTTGCACCTCTGTTATCCTGGTAGAAATCCCGGTCTCATTCTCTAGCAAATTTTGGGCATACACAAGGGCGATTTTCGCTATAATTGGCATCTCCTCTCGCTGCTGCGATCCTGATACAAATCTTCACTTTTGCCCGAAAATCGCCCTTATAGACGACCAAAATTTGCTAGCGAATTAGAACGAGATTTCTATCAGGATCACAGGAGCGCAAGGAGATCGTTATGCGACGCGGCGCATAATTCAAAATTCATAGATGAGAGCTCGGATTTTCTGCAGCGACTGATATAGAGCCTCCTCGCGCTCCTGTGATCCTGGTAGAAATCTCGGTCTGATTTTCTAGCAAATTTTGGGCGTACATAAGGGCGATTTTCGCTATACTTGCCATCCCATCACGCTCCGGCGATTCTGATACAGATCTTCAGTTTTGCGCGGAAGTCGCCCTTATTAACAGCCAAAATTTGCTAGAGAATTAGAACGAGATTTCTATCAGGATCGCAGAGGTGCGAGGAGATCGTTATGCGACGCGGCGCATAATTGAAAATACATAGATGAGAGCTCGGATTTTCTGCAGTTTTACTACGTGAAAATTAATCTAAAATCTGATGTACATGAAAAAGTTTAATTAAATGAAAATTATTTTTTATCAAATATTTAAATATTTTTATAAATAAATAATGAGCTGCTTTAAACGAGAAAAACTGTTTTGGTGGAATTGGGAGTTGAACGGTAAAACCTGAAGTACAAAGTAATCGAGCTGACCACTACACTAAACTGTCGCGTACCGTATGACTTTCATATCATTAACATTTTCGTAAAATTAAGAAAAAAATAAAATATCCTTTATAATAAATATTAATAACTTTTATAAACAATTTTAAATATTACGATAGTGCAAATTAAATATATTAGCTATTTTAGTACACATACCTAATTTTTATTAATCAAATTTACTTTAAAAATCACTAAAATTATACTTTTTAGTTTTTTTAAATTAAATAAAATATGCAAAATATGTTTATTATTTAAATATAATCTAAAATACTGTTCTAATTATTAATAATTTTTAATGTTCACTTTGTGCTGCTATCTAGGCCTATATTAATTAAATATATTGAATATCATTTTATAACTAAATTTATAATTGCAATAAATTATTATTCATGAATTTAATCATCATATTTATTTAAGTTTGTTATATTTAAGACACAAATTAATTAATTTACAAATATCTATTATTTTTATTCTGCTATTTATGAAGAGTTCGTATTTAAAATATTTGCAGTACAATTTATTTTCAGACCTTACTTTTTTAAAAAGGCACATTTTGTTATATAATCAACATTAACAACACGTTAGTAATTTTATAACTGTATAAGGATTTTTAAATATTTAAAAATTAATTTTTAAAGCTTAACTATGCTACTGTAATACAGCTGGCAAGAAAATAATATTTTTTTTAGTATTATTTACAACTATTTATGTGTTTAAACTTCAATACGTTTAAGTTAATGGTAATATAAAAAACATACCTATTCCACAAATACAATTTAGTTTATAGCTTTTGTGTTCTAATCATAAGAGCTTCTTTGTGCTGCCGTATATATAGGAGTTTTAATTAAATATTTATTTTTAATGATACTGATTTATTGTTACAATAAATTAATAATTTTTTTTACGTTAAACCAAATAAATTATGATTAAAAATCTTTGTTTAACACTATATATTGTGTTATAAATAAATTTAATACAAATTATTCAAAGATTTATAATAAAACACAAAATTGAAAAATAACGCACTTTATTTCACAATTAACGTTAACAACATGTTGGTAAGTTTTTGTCTATACAGTATTTTTAATTATAAAAAAAATTAAATTAAAAATTTACATTGCAGCTATTGTAGTACAGATTACGTATTAAAATTTTGATATGTTTATGTTAGGGAAAGATAGAAAATATATTTATTGCAAACGTACAATGAATGCTATTGTTTTGATAAACAAGTTACAAGGTCAGCTTTGTGTTGCCGTCTATTCGAGTGTTAATAAAATGAATACATTAAAGTCTAAAAAACGGTTTTCATCTAAATTTACAATAAATTAATACTAAATAATTTTATCGTTGTAAATTTCTATATCTTAATACAGATAATTATAATTTGTCGCTTTCTACAGTGTTTTAGATTCCTGCAATACGAGTTACTTACAGTTGTTACAGGTATTTTTATTTTATTTACAAAATATGTAATTTATTAACAAAATATAATTAGCCTTTAAAAATATATCAGATACATTTATTAAATACAAATCAACATCAATAATGATACATAAACAAATTGTTTTTATTCCTTCATGTAACTGAAATTCAAAAAAATTACGATCGAAGTTGGACTATTTTGTGACATGAAATTATCTTACGTTACCTTCTCCTCCTTGGTATATTTAACCATAATGTACAACCACTGTGACTAATCTCAACGACTTTTGGTACTTTTTGAGTATTGTATGCGAGTGTTCTTTGTACATGTGTGAAGATTATCGATTTTTGTGTATAGTAGGGATCAGAAAACATCCATAGCATGACTCACATCACAACCAGCAATAAAAATAAAGTAGCGCAATTTTCTGTAATTCCAAAGTCCAGGAGGACTACTATTATATATCAATTCTTAGTACATATCCTGTAATTAATACAAGCAATTAGTAGATTTACTGGTTTATACTTACGTCTGGTATCAGTACATTTGTGGCGAGGAAGTCCCAGAAAGTAGTCTTCATATGCTTTCTGGTGTCAGGAGTGCCAGAAGATTTTCTTGACATTGTTCTCCTAAGTCTAAGCCAAATCTTGACAAGAATTAACCGATTATCACTTTGGATTTATAGAGCATAATTCAACTATACAATAGAAGACATAGGACACAATATTCGTTGTCATCCACATAAATGTGATTTTTACAAAATTTGGCCTAAATAAAAAATATGATTAAAGTTCTCCAGCAACATTCCCAACGAGCACTGCTGATTTTAACAAGACTTGGTTCTTGTTCGTGGTCTACTTTTGTGTGTTCAAAATTTGATTTAAGTAAGGCGTTATTGATGGCGACATTCTTGGGAGTTGAAATATTTCGCCAATTTTATATTATTAATACAGACAGCAATACAGAAATAGCCATCTTTTTTAAGTCCCTCGCGTCCTTTTTTAGAGAGAAGGACTGGAGGTATTATGAAGCACGTGCTGATTGAAATATTTTTTCTTTTTAACTGCTGATACTGTAGAAAAGTTATTTTACGTTATGGCAGTTTCTATTTATATTTCCTTACAAGATAGCTTTATTGATTTTTATGATTTCATTTTAACGCTGCCCATTAGTTGATTGTTAAGAATTTTAAATAATCACTGCTTGTTTCCACTTGGCAAAGCTTGCCTTTCTAATAATCTTACAGGATTGCTTTACTCATATTGAGATTGATAACATTTGTTAAGAAACTTTTTTGGTTACAGAATAAAGTAATAACCATGAAAGATACACACCAAGACAATAAACTCTGTAAAATACATTTTATTGCTTTTCATTACTTTAAGGTTTAAAATATAGCTCTTATTTTTTTTAATTTTTAGATAAATGGTTTAAGCTAGACGTTGATGATACAACATAATTAAGAGTTGAATATAAAGTTCTTACTTTTTTAATTAGTTATTTTTAATATTCGACGTGGGACTTATAATTACAAGATTTACAATTTTATTTTAATGGTAAGTTATATAAACCCCATCCCCTTTTATTTGTGGCTATGATATTTATAAATTTAATAATCCTGAGCATCAGTGCACCTTACAATAGGGCTGATTCACAAAGGTCGTTATTATGTCATATATTTTGTGTTGGAGGTAACGCAAATATTGCTGGGAAGAGCTTGTCGAGAAAATTCTTCATAAAGTGTTTCATGTTTTAATTGTAAGTAAAAGGTGTTTTTTTAAGCCCGATAGAACTTAACTGTCAAACGAACTGTCATACTGCGCTCACTTTTTGACATTTATGATCAGTATACTATGGAAAATCCAGATTTACTTTGAAAATCAGTCATCGATTCGCACAACTTATAGATGACGTGGTGATTTTTATGGCGCACATAATCGTCCATCTGAGCAAGCCATCTGTAGAACTGTGGATAGATTTCATACCACATACTCTCTAAATGATGCAATAGCACCAACACGTCGAAGGAATGTGCGTACTGAAGGGAATATCGCCGCTGTAAGCGAAAGTGTGGAAGAAGATCCAAATTTATCGATTCGTCGTCGGTCGCAGGAATTGAGGCTCTGTCCGTCCACTACGTGGAAAATTTTCCCCAAAGATCTTGGCCTACACTCGTATAAGATCCAGCTGGTGCAGGAATTATAGCCACGAAACCATCATATGCGTCGTTCTTTCGCCGATCGGGCTCCAGAGCAGTTGGAAACTGACCCGATGTTTTATCGCAAAATTGTGTTCAGCGATGAGGCTCATTTTTGGCTTAACGGGTTTGTTAATAAACAAAATTGCCGCATGTGGAGTGAAACCAATCCACAACAGACCCTACAGACTCCATTACATCCAGAAAAATGCACCGTTTGGTGCGATTTACACGCTGGTGGCATCATCGGACCTTATTTCTTCAAAAATGAAGCCGGAACTCGCATTACTGTCAATGAAGATGGTTACCACACCACGATCAATGATTTTTTGTTTGAAAATATGGATCACATTGATCCGGGCGAGATGTGGTTTTAACAAGATGGCGCCACGTGCTATACAGCGACCGCAACCATCGACTTATTGAAATCAAAATTTGGCGATAAGTTGATTTCGAGAAATCGATCTGTCAATTGGCCTCCAAGGTCGTGCGATTTGACACCTCTCGATTATTTCCTGTGGGGCCACGTGAAGTCACTGGTTTATGCTGATAAACCAGCAACAATTGACGCCTTGGAGGCCAACATTGTTTGTGACATACGGCCAGCAATGCTCGAAAAAGTGGCCCAAAATTGGACTCTAGAATACGCTTCGTCAAGAACAGCCGCAGTGGCCATATTTATAGTAGTCCTCAAAGTGTGCTGTCTCTGAATTTTTAGTGCCCTTAGAATGTTATCATATGCACTCTCAAGGTCTATATTAGTTTTTCAGGTTTCTTCAATAATCTGTTGCGCATATCTAATCACTTATTTTTTGAAGAACCACTCTGGCAGAAAGTCACTTCTTTTCTACTTTTGGTGCCATTCTTGAATACAGAATTTTAGAAAATATTTTATAAGTTCTATTGTGCAATGAGAAGCACTCTGGTGGTTAGTTATATTTTCACATCCCCCTGTTATCATTTTAGTCTTCTTTAGCATTGGGGGTTGACAGCCTTCTTCCTCCGCCCAGTTTCTTGCTTCATCTTGCTTTAATTCAACTGCAAAGTAGTCAACGATTTTCTGCTTTTTTTTCTTTTGAAATAGAATTTGCAGTTTTTGAGAATCTC
Source organism: Sinelater perroti (assembly GCA_036346155.1). NCBI lineage: Eukaryota > Metazoa > Arthropoda > Insecta > Coleoptera > Elateridae > Sinelater > Sinelater perroti. The sequence goes on along the minus strand of JARFIY010000254.1, from coordinate 15,033,663 downwards.
TTTTAAGAATATACAATGTTCTTGGTCAAATCTCATAAAGAGTAAGTACAAAGGTATAGCAGAATATGATGGCCAATTAATGACTGATTTTTTCTTAATGGTTGATGAGTTTGGATGTTTTGTAGGAAAAGAGTTCTAAATTTTCCTCTCAGTGACAAACAGTTGGATCCAAAATTTAAAATGTGGTAATATATTAATCTTGTGAACAAATGATACTCTACTCACCATTACGAATTGGCACAGAATGTTTATAACTTTTAACAGGTGGTTTTCAATGATCGCTTGCTCGATGCTTTTTTTATTTTATATCTTGAAAATACCCTAATTGTTCATTGAATTCCTCAACATATTGTGCAAAAAAAAATGCAAACGTTTTTAATATATGTGTATTATTATCCAGTTGTTTGCTACAAGTTAATACAAAAATGTAAGATGATATGGAGACAAAAATTGGTTCTATATCAGGTGATTACAAAAGGTTAGTGCAGATCGAAGTCCGTTTCGTTCAGTGGAGCACACTTCGATATGCACAGTGATTATGCATTTTTCTCACGTTTTGATCCCACGGTGTGGGGCCACTGATTAATCACTAACGAGTACATCATTAATAGTTAACACATTGTCCACCATTATCTCTTTAAGTATAATAGATACATGTGGTAACTTAGGTTACAAATGAATGTTATTCATACAACTACGAAATAAAAGGTTTTATACAAAAGAGGAGTGCGCTTAATTTTGGGACATATCAGAGAGCACCTACTAGTTATAATGCAGAAATCATCATCACACTCATATGAACAAAAGCTGCTGGATGGCATATGAACGTGTCCAAAATTAACCGCCACATCTAATAAAATGAACAGCCATATTAAGTTCTATACTACATTTCCATATAAAAATTGTCAGTATAATATATCAGTACATATTGTAAACATAAAAAAATATACATTAGAAATGATACAGTGTGTGAGTAGATCTTGAAAGGAATTAAGCCAATTTTTGCGCTCGCTTTAAGCTACGTTGTAAAATACGTTGATACAGAAAAAATAAAAACCTATAATATACACTATTTGCGCGCTGGGCAGTGTTTTCTCCTTTTTGAATTCACAATTATAATCTACCCATAAAAATGTAATGCACAATGACCTGTTCTTGCGCTTCGGGGGCCAAATGTAAACAGCGCACACTAATAATGTTAGTTAGAATTAGAATGGGATATGCATTTAATTTGTAATAAAAATACTCACAGTTATTACTGCTACTTTTAACGTTCTTTCACATTTGGCACCCCTTCTGCTAAGCAACTGGGCAAGCTTGCAGTTGCAACAGTTACCGTTGGAAAGATAAGTCTTCTCATTGTATAACTTATTATGGTAAAGATCACAAAAAGTAGCAGTTAGTAGAAAAGGGGAGGCAACATCTTGTTTTCGAGCTAAAATGTCGCTACTCTGCTACCAAAATGTAGGTACACATTCGGCATGGTTTTTTAAAAGTTCAGTTATCACTACAAAATGCACTGCCTTGAATAAAAGAATGAAACAGTGCAGCCTAATGTCACATCGAAAATATTAACCATAGGACAAAACAAAAGACAATCAGCCACTTGTCAATAAAAAATGGCAACAGTCGAGTGGCAGTGCAACCATCAAACGTGTGGGAGTTATTGCTGATAAAATTGGAATTGTATTTGTTATGGGGGTACATACGGAGGAGGTTTCCTATATGTGGGCGTGGGCTTGGGGCGCGGCTGTCTTCCATTATCTTGAGTGCGAGTGAATGGGGGTGGGGGCTGGTATGGCTCAGAGTCATCGGCAGCCAGTTTTAATGAGCCACTTTTGCTGTACTCGGGTGGGGCAAGTGGAGGCTTTTCGTCTTTCAGAATTACAGGGGCTTTCGTCCCTGGTTCTGGCTTTTCATCTAGCTCTTCTTGAAATATCACTGGAATGCCTTTGTTGCCGTAACTCTGCCTTCCGTCTTCCTCTATGTTCATTTTGCCAGAACGACGTCTGCGATACAGAACACAAGCTGCTATTCCAGCTAACAGCAGCATCACTGATATTATAACAGCTGGCACTATGAAGGTGATAAGATACTCGTCGTGGCTTTCTTGAGCTGTACTGCTGTCATCTGGTACTGGTACTGGAGGAACTTCTTGAACTCTTGTTATCACTGGTGGAGGTTTACAAACACCTAGATTTTGAAGCCTAAAAGCAGCAACAGAAAATTCATCACCCATTGCTTTGTGCACCCTGTTTGATATGACCCTGTCAGGATTGGCTAAAATTGATTCCATCTCCTTGATTTCACTTGTCGGACACTCATCTCTCGCGAGAGATTTGTTGAACCACGTGATTATAGTGGTTTCCTTCATTGGATTGCTGCCTTTCGTTATTGTGCTGAGTTGAATGTTCCCTGTATTATTATCACCAAATAATTCTAGCAACTTTTCTACAAATTTACGCTTCAAAATTGGACTTGTAGCAAAAGTGTTGTAGTCCGTTTCTACTGTCATGCTAAACTCAACATTATAATTAGCCTTTGGGGCTGGAACCACTTCCACAACGAGGGTATCGCTAGCTGTAAGGCCACCAGTGTCCTCACACACAAGCTGGTATTCTGAACGACGCGAATCTCTGGGCGTTGGGATGCCGAAAAATTCTTTGTTTTTGCTATCGAACTGCAACCAGTGGTCAAAGGGAATTGGCTGTCTGTTAACGGTGTATAACTGCAGTTTTAGGTTGCGAGGATCCACGTCTTCAGGATCATAAAATGTGTCCTACAATGAGAAATTGTAAAATATTCTGCCCTCTAAATTGATAGTTTTTAGTTAAAATCAGTTTACTTACATCAGGTACTCTGTACAGGAAAAGTTCACCAATGGTGGCTTTAAGGTGGTCCACAGCATTGCGAAGAATTGGTGCAAGATTAGATGGCGGCAAAACAGGCGAGGGCGGGAGTATTGGTGGAACATTTGATGAGGAGGTCACTGTAGGAGTTGCAGGTGGTGGAATTTCCATTTCCTCGCATACACCCATTCTGTGCTGAGTCACCTTTTTCGCCCGCAATTCAGGCGCAAGGCTGCGATTTAAGGATATCGAGGGGTCGCCTTCATCATTGGCTGTCAGCATCTGATCGGACGCAATTAGTTACAAGGACACCATCAGTTCTAGACAACTCACGCTAAACAGCAGATCGATTTCAGACTTGGGGCAGTACTTGGTTGCTAAGGAGTCGTTGGTCCACGTGAAGATGATCGGGTCGGTCGCGTAACTGACGCTCCTGACGGTTATCTTGGAGGTGTTCGAGGCGTGCAGGACCACGGCGATGCCTCTTAAAATGTGCAGCGCCCAGTCTACAGGGTAGTTGAAGTCTTGTTTCTTTTCCACTCTCGCAAACACGGAAAATTCGTGATTAACGACACGCCAGTGCTTGTGTTGCTGAACTATGATTTCGACGGTTTCAGAGACGGAAGCGCCTTCTCTGTCTGTTGCTTTCAACATGAACTCCCAACGTGAAACGTCTTCTTCTAAAGGTCTAAAATACATAAAATCAAGTTTTATTGCCTTTTTCAGTTCACACTATGATTTTAAAGAAATATTTAACAGTAGGAGAATATTTTGTATCATGAAGACGCTCTATAACAAAGTTGATGAACTTAATATTTATGTAGGTCATACTTACAATCCATAAATTTCTCTAGTCTCTGGATTGAACTGGCACCACAAACTCTTATTCACAGCATTACCATCTTTGTCAAGAAACTCCAGCTTCAAGTTAGTTCCATCCTCCATATCTGAAAACATGTCTTCTGGCACAACTTGGACAAAATGCTTCCCAGCAGTCACTGCAATGCGGTTGAGCCTAATTTGAACAGTGGGCGGGAAGTTCTTAACATCAATCTCTATGGTTTCAGTTACTTGAGGCGTTGTTGCTTTCTGGGTGGTGACTGAAGAAATAGTGTGCCTCAAAGTAGTGTGCTTTGCTAAGGTCGTTAATTCCTCCACGGTGGTCAGCTTCTCTGCCATGGTGGTTGTGCTTGGCAAAATAGTTGTGGGCGTTTCTGTTGTAGTGGTTGGAGACACAGTTTCCTCGGTGGTTATGGTTGTAATTTTCAGTTCTTCAGTTGTTGTTTTGATGGTAGGAACTGTTTCTGGTATAAGTTCTGTAGATGTTGTACTTGCATTAGTAGTGATAACTTCAGTGACTGTCGCTTCAGTGTCCACCACAATTTCAGGTAAATCAGGAACATGCCCGCTATTTAAAAGTGGCGTTTCACTCTTTGTTAACGGAACATCTGTGAATGATTCTCGTCATCATCATCTTCATCATACTCCTCATCGTATTCGTCATCAGAATCTAAAGTCTCACTAGGTTTGTGCAAGCCACTGACTGGAGTCACTGCTTCTGACTTAGTTCTCTCTTCTTCATTTTCAGATGTAGCTTGAGTAGTAAAAGTTGGCATCATTGTAGTTGTGGTTGTTGTGCTTGCAGAAGTAGCTACCGATGACGACAAAGTATGTTGAGGTAATGTATGATCAGGGGAGAAATAAATCTCAGTGTCTTCAGTTTCTGGCCCAAGAGATAGTTCTGTATTAGTTTCTAAATCAGATTCTTCCTCTTGTTGGCTATTAATATCAATTTCTTCTACGGGTTTAACTTCGCCATGGTGATGTCGATGTGGGTGAGTTTCACTCGTGGTAGGTACTGTCGTTGTATGATAAGTATGCAAAGTGGAATGTACAACACTAGATATGGTACTGACAGGAGTTGCCAATGGGGTAGAAGGACTACTTGAAGATGGTTCTTCCGGATCTTTATCAGGATCATCGTAGTCGTCATATTCGTAATATTCTTCATAGTCACCACTTCCAACATAAGCTGAAAAAATAAAAGATTAGTTAAATGTTATGCTAACTGATTCGGTTGTTACCATCATCTTGTCTTTTTTCTCTTATGAGAGGGCGAGTTTCAGTCTTTACACGCCACCCAATTAAAGGCAGCCTAAGTACTTCGCTAATAGTGCCGTCCCTTGCTTGTTGCCTCAGTTGATGAACTATAGGGGCGCTGTTTATCCAAAGGCGGCCTTCGCAGCCCACTATCACTTGCAGCAAGCTGGTCGACTTCGAAACCCGCGTTTTCAAATTGCCCGGCCCGGCCAGAACCACAGAACTGTCCGTGATATCATCCGGTTGGTTTTGCATTTTCAGCAGGAACGCGTTCTGGAAGCACTTTTAATGAAAGAACTGCTCCCTTAGCCTTTCCGGGAACTTACGTATGGTATACCGAAGAACTTAGCGATGTTGTTAATGGCGATGACTCTTTGCTTTGGTTTGATTGCTTTGACAGCCTTGTCGATGATGAGACTCAGCACGGTGTTGTCCTCCGTTGAGGGGCACTTGTTAGTCCCTTCCGGTGCAGAGCTATCCTGGCTCACCGCCAGTACGAATTGGTCAGTAACTACGTTGGATTGGCGCACAGCCTTCACTGATATGTGTAAAATACCCACGTCCTCATCGAGCGGCACGCCCCAAAACACTCCGCCCGCTTTATCAAACAATAACCACGAAGGCAACGGCTTGTCATCGTCGGTTTTGGCCTAAAATGTAAAAATTGAATTTTGTGCTGATTATCTCCATTTAATTTCCGGGAATGCGAGTCGTCAGCTATTAAACAAGTCATTTACTATGGACAATGATAAATGCGCAATTGTGCCCATGGGGTTAAGTTCAATGGGATAATAAACAGCAGCAAGCGTTTCCGAGAGCGGAGAGAATGCAATTGGTTGTTAACAAAAATAAGTGTCGATGAGTTTAAAAATTTGATTGTTAAAAACTCCGATAACTCCACGGGTCAAGAGTGCATAGCTGGTTCTACAAAGTGTTGGTTTCATATAATTAACATTTCGGTTTTTTGTCGTTCTATGAGATAAGCAAGCAGGAAGACAAAACAGAATTTAATCGTGTACTTGTTATAATTCTTTTAACAGTTTTCATAGCGGACGTTAAAAATAATAATACGGCGGCGGGCTTGGCTGCATCGCGCTAAGATGTTTACAGCAGTCACCATCTGGAGAGCAACTGCAGCCCGTCCAATCCGCATTTATTTGTCTAACAATACGCGAGAACTTGATATCCCTTAATTGCGCTCATTTCATGGCCGCTTCAGAGTTGGCGTAAAATTTATTTATGGCCCGAGCGGCCGGGGAGTAATGATTAGCAGGAACTGCGGCAATTTCGATTCATAATTCATTTCGGAAGTGTTCTCCATTTGATGCGGCAATGCTTTACCTCGTAGTGCTGCATGGAGTCCCCGAAGGAGTCCTTGGGGATCGCCAAATGGAACACGCGCCCCGTCGTGGCCGTGATGTCGTTCATTCCCAGCAGCTTCCTGGGAGTATTTGGCGGAAATTCCACCTCCAAGTCATCCGAGACGTCGAAAGCGAAGTCCTCGTCGATGGCTACCATGGAGCTAATCGTCGACGCTGCCAGCAGCGCCAACAGCAGTGTTCGCGGTGAAAACATGTTGCGATGGCAGTAGAGGGTCACGTTGACATTTTCTGCAAAAAGCGAGGTGTGCATTAACATCTGCACGGTGCGTTAGCCTTTCCGCGTTCGGTCGCTTCCGTTATTACATATAGACGGCAAGATGCGACCGGCGCAATTGTCGAGATGTTTCCCGACGTGTACGAATTTCTTGCGGCTATTAATAGGCGACGCCGTTACGAAAGCAAGGACGCGGCGTTTCGGTGATCGCGCCGCTGAATGAATCCTTGGCGTATGACTTCAGAGGCGTTTTATGGCGTAGGTTCTCTGAAAACATGATGGAAGATAGCGCGGCCGACCCACGACAATGAGAGCGCATGAAGTTCACCGAGTTTGAAAGTTACGCAGATGCATCTCGACGATAGATTAAGTGCCGACGGCCGCTTTTTAGCCGACAGAACGCGGGCTGCTTTCCTTCGCCGTCATACTCGCTTCTCGGCTGAATGCGTTTGCTAGCCATGAGGCATTATTTGAGGCCAAGCAAATAAGTTTACCGCCCACATCATGAGATGTGTGAGTAACAATTAATTGGAGTAGGAACGCGTTTCTATTGCGCTGCTTAATGTGGTAACAGAATAATTTCGATTGCGGGGGATTAATTAATTGGGACCACATACAGCCGTGCTGTGGTCTTGACCTCGCAACGTCGTCACATCAAAATGGTGCATGCCTTCAACTTTGACTTTTAGAGGGTTTGCTAGTTGCACAACCAGAATAGTGCAAGGTGGACTAAAAGTCGTTCACCTTCTAGCTCAAAGGTATTATTTTGATTAACAGAAACATCTTTAGCTCCTCTTTAGAACACTAACAAGAGTTATGCATAATTCTAACGCAATTTAAAGTTACCGCCATTTTTTATATCAAGTTGGGAACTTTGTAGTATGCCACGCCCTCTTGTGGCTTCGCGATTTGTTAATATTAGTAATAATGTTGAGTGAATTATTTCGCTATTAATATTTTTCTCCAGTTTGCAATGGCTCAAACGATAAATAAGCATAGAAAGCTGTCGGTAAGGCTTACTGATCTGGACTTTGAGGAGGTAGCACTTGGCTGGTTCGGTAAAGATGATAATAACTACTGACAACAAAGATATTGTTTCCATACTATCTGAATTTGATGACGAGCTGTCGATTTCGGACGAAGAAAGTTCTGATTCCACACCTTTGCCGGCTAATAATGGATTCAAAGGTAAAAACGGACACCTGTGGTCAACGAAAGATCCGTCTAGATCTCGCACTCCACAAAGAAACTTTGTGCTTCGTGTACCTGATGGAAAAGTACCCACACATAATGTTATAACTGCATTGGAAGCTTGGATGACGCTAAAGTAAATTCAGTCGTTATTTTTACCAATATAGAAAGCAGTGCAAGAAAGACACAGTATAATAATGGCTGCAAGTAAGTAGGATCTACCAAGGACTTAAAACTAAATGCTTGGACTCTTATATATTGCCAGATGTCGAAAAATAGGTTAATATAGCTGGGAGATATATAAATGTATAATAACTTAAGCCCGTTTCGAAATTCTAATTATTTATTTGCGGTTTAACGACAGAAGAACGAGAGATCCTCTGGATAAGTTTGGTCCTATCCGGCAACTTTGGATTTAATTTATTTCTTATTCAACAACTGCTCAGGAATATTGTACCATAGTTGAACAATTACTAGGCTTCCGTGATAATTATCCCTTCAGGGTGTATATAGCATCAAAGCCTGACAACTATAAGATCAAAATTGCACATTTTATATGTTTAGTGTTATTCCGTACATTGGAAAAGACCAATTAGCTATTTATTATGTCAAAACGCTATCAGAATCTATTCATGGTACGTTTAGAAATATAACTATGGATATTGAATGATTACAAGCTTACGATAGTTAGAAGCCTAAAAAAAGAACGAAGAAAGAGTTCCACCAAGTTTTCTTCATAATAAAAATAATTCAGTTATGTCGTGCCAGTTTGCCTTTGAAAAAAGAAAACTTTGGTATAATTTACACCATAGAAATGTAAGTCAGTACTGTTACTCTCTTGCCTGCACGAAGACAAAACAATTTTCGAGACTTCTATAATTCGACTAAGGACCTTTGATGGCCTATTGCTTGACCAGGCAGGTATCAATACAATGATTCTGTTTGATAACTAAAATATGTGTGTTAGAGGGAAGTTTCTTTCTGATCTTGGTTCAGCATTGGCCAAGCCTTTTACGGAAAGTCGGTTGGACACGTAATTACTAAGGGAGCTGCGGCCTGCCATTCAAAAAATTAAAGGAAAGCATAGCGAAGAGCCAGAAGTTTAGTTTGCTCAGATCAAAATTCAAAAGAAGAGCGATATGGCTTATGTAAAAGATCAACAAATATAAAAACCAAAACTGCATGTGTTAAGCCTTCGGTGACTGTTTGCCAAAACTATCGTTATGATATTTGTGAAAATTGTTGTAAATAAAACTGTTTGTCGAATCAGTATCGGTGTTCCTGTAGTAACTTAATTTTCGGTTTAAAAATAACCTTAACCCCATATTAGAGTTTATTAGTGTCAATTTCATGTTAGTAATCCAGGGTTAATAATGAATGATAAATGCTTTGACCCCCCGATGTCGTAATAAAGTTTTTCCTATTGGAAGTAGATCGGAACTGATCAAATGGCCATTTTTAAATCAACTACAAACTTGTCGAATTCATATCCATATGAGAAAACTCTCATTATTTAGGTTCTAAAATACAATGGATGACGCGATGACTTAATACAGAAAATAAACATATTTGGGGGTAATCAAAAAGAGTCTACAACAAAGCAACGAATAAGTGATCAGAAGACTCAAATATAGGCAAATTCAATCGCTCTATTCTGAATGGTTTAACATCCTAGTCGAAGATTTGGCAACAGATAACTCAGAAAGCCAACAACACCATTCAAAGTAAAATAAAAACTAAAACAAGGAGATTGACTACCCCCCCCCCCCTTTATTCAACATAGCACTGGAACATGTGGTAAGAAATGTTACAGATGGATGTGAGTGCAACGCTTCTTTATAAATACCAACCAAATGACAATATACGCTGCCAATATTAACATCATTGCAAGAAACATACACACCGCCAAAGAAATATACGTACAGTTTGAAAATGCTGCAGCAAATATTGGTCTAGAAGTCAATGAAGATAAATAATGGTAAGGCTCTACGCCCCGCGTGGGAGCACGACCTGCGAACTGAGAGGTTAAGGCTCTCATACGTTCGCTCTCTCTGCCCGGTCGTTGCGCACCATCTCTGATGCGGGGCGGTGTGGCAAGCACCGCGCCTAAGACGACCGCCATTATTACCCCTTGTTCGAGTGAACGCAGGTACTCAATTATTTATACTGACTGAGTAGGCCACCCGTCAGGCATCAGAGAGCACCGGGAATTGAACCTGGGTCCGTCCGCGTCGCAGCCCGCTCCTCAACCACGGGACCACGCTGGCTTCAATGAAGATAAAAACAAGGTATATACAGGGTCCGCCATATAACTTTTTTTTTAATTGCTATAAATAAAAAACTACTGAATACTAATAATGGAATATAACTTCATTCATATGGATGCCTTGGCTAGCCATGCAGTAGCCTATACGATCGGTCGAATTTTTGAGTACATTTTCGATTGTATGCAGCTCTATTTCAGCTATGGCTGCACGAATGTTGTCCTTCAAAGCCTCAATTGTCTCTGGTTTGTCGGCGTAACACTTATCTTTGACGGCTCCCCACAAATAATAGTCCAACGGTGTCAAATCGCAGCTCCGAGGCGGCCAAACGACATCAGAATTTCGGCTGATAATGCGATTTTCGAAGACAGTGAGCAAAAGATCGATTGTAACGTTGGCTGTGTGGCACGGAGCGCCGTCCTGTTGAAACCAAATGTCGCCAATATCTTCCTCTTCAATTTCTGTGAACAAAAATTCGTTCAACATGGCCTGATAACGCTCACCATTGACTGTAACACCCGCTCCTTGCTCATTTTCGAAGAAAAATGGCTCAATGATGCCTCTAGAGCAAAATCCGCACCAAACAGTGACTCGTTGTAGGTGCATCGGCTTTTCTTAGATTGCGTGCGGGTTTTCTGTGCCCCAAATGCGACAATTTTGCTTGTTGACATACCCGCCGAGATGGAAATGAGCTTCATCTGAAAAGATGATTTTTCGCCCAAAATTGGCATTTTCTTCAAGTCGATTCCAAGCCCATGAAGCGAATCGAAAACGCATTGGATGGTCAGTTGGCTTCAATTGCTGTATCAATTGGACTTTGTACAGCGTCATACCAAGGTCTTTACGCAAAATTAGTCTCAATGGTGTCTCCGAAATGTCCAATTGTTGAGAACGACGGTGAACTGATGTTCTTGGCGATTCAGGCACACTCTCGGCAACAGCAACGATATTCTCAGGTGTACGCATTGTTTTTGGTTTTTCACGCATTGGTTTGTCAATAAGCATGCCAGTTTCTCTCACTTTTTTAACAAGATAACGCACATACGGAGCTGACGGTGCCTCTTTCCTTCCCATTTCCGTACGTAATTTTCGCACACATTCTGCAACATTACCATGATTTTCAAAGTAATGTCGCAATATTTCCCAGCGTTCTTCAAGCGTATATACAACCATTTTCGTTCAGCGGAAGGATAAAACTAATTTTCTGTCAAAAATGTCATGAGCTAAGTGTTGCCATTCACCGAATAACCGCTAGTTCAAAAAAAAAAACGTTAGATGGCGGGCCCTATATATATATATATATATATATATATATATATATATATATATATATATATATATATATATATATATATATATATATATATATATATATATATATATAGAGGCAATTTCAAAATAGTGAAATAGTCCTCACATACCTAGATGTTAACATCTCTAACAAAACATATTACAGCCTATCGTTCATATTTAAGTCAAGCGATGCACACAGGTCCGTTGAGAGGGAGAGGGGTGGAAAATAAGTTTCAATATGTTGCACAAAGTTTCATTCTTCTTTATATTTTCAGGGAAAGAAGTCCAAAAGGATACTTGAGATTAAATACGTGTTTTTTCCGAAAATATCCAGCCATACAAAACAAAATATTACAATCATAATAAAACATAATCTATATAATCATTAAAAATGGTCCAAATTAGAAAAAAAAACATCTCCCTCGGATCTTACACTTCTTTGGATGTAACGAATCAGAAGATTTGCATTGGGATGATTGACCTTTTGTTTCTCAATCGTAACCATAGACACAAGTTTTATTCAATTGTAACTCGTGCATGTTTTACATTTTCCACCGTTTTGTTCCTGGTTGGTCTACCAAAACATGGAATACCTTCAGCAGGTTCCTGATCCTCTCTAAATTATTTACATCACACTTTTAGTTGTGGTACACTCATTGCGTGGTTTCCGAAAGTTTTCTAAATCAACAAAATTTGTTGAAAATTCGTTAATCTACTCAGCCATTGCAAATGCTCACACATTAGAAGTGTTCTGTCACCGATGCTTAACTATTAATCGGCGTTAGCCAACGCATTTTGCAAAATCCTGTTCAAATCGCGATTATCTGTCTCTGTTGGGCAGAAGCTCTTGGACGGTTTCCCTTCTTTTTCAAATGTGATTTAAGTTTTGGGAACAGCCCGTAGTCGGGGAGTCATAAATCCAGTTCTCTGACTATTATCCACCCATCCTTGTTGATGGGTGGATAATAATAATAAACCCGTTCAACATTTTCCAATTCTCTGCTTGTTGCTCGTGGATCAGAGAGCAGATATAATATTTTAAAAGTTCGTTTGGTTTCTTTTCATAATCAATTATCATCTGCAAAGAATTCGACAGAAAACCTGATTGATTATTTTGAAAGTTTCTGTAGAAGTAGCTTACCATAGACTTTTGCCATATATCCATAGATTATGATTCTCATACATGTATTAAGAACTCATTGAAATTACCTAGATAGAAAATGGGGTAGCCCGATCATTCCGTTTTAAAATTTATATCACTTTTAAAATGAAAAATTATGAAAAGCTCACTTAAACAAATTCTCCTTGGAGATTTATTGAATGTCTCAATCTAGAAACAATCAACAACATTCGTTAGTTCTGCCTTGGAAGACTACTTCAAGGATATACTTTTGTTGGAACTTTATTTGCTCTTGCTGTTTTACTGGAGAATTCTGTAGAATAAAACATAATGAAGTTTGTAAATTAACGTAACGTAACACTTCAATGTAAAATTGGAAAATAAGTAATGTTGAATAATGTCTTCTGGGACCTTTGTCTATGTTTCCATTTTAAACCTAAAAAATAAAGATACAAATGGAATTGTAAATGCTTATTTATAAAAAACATAGAAAAGAATTATCCATTTAAAAATCAAAAAATTTCCTTCTAAAAGCAAATTTTTTTCTCCTGAACTTACTATCTGATGCTTTAATTGTTGTAGATTTTTAGATGTCAAAAACTTTGCATTTTGACTGAGCAACGGTAGAGAAAACAGTAAAATTTTACTTTATGGCTAATGTTTAAAATGATTAGAATGGAAGAAATAACTAGTTTTCTCATATTCAAAAGAATCAAAATATGTACTGACTTATTCAAGTATGTACAGGAACAAACGTTCCAGAATTTGCTTCGCATTCATCTACAATAGTTTTTTCAACAATGAAAAGCCACAACTTTAAATAGCGACTTTTGAGCTCAATTTGGAAGATAAAAGATTTTTCGCATGAAAATTTTTGTCCTAAGTCTAGAGGCAACAAAAATAAAGTGCAAGCAATTTTGTGCTTTTGGCCTCCAAGTTAAAGTCCTTCCAAATTTGGATATTCAAAAATACCAGTCTCTAAGTGACTTTCCCCCTCGTAACTCAACGCTCGTTCGCCCCCCTCTTCCGTACACAAAGGTAAGGACCCGGAACCATCATAACAAATCGAGTCTAGAAAGTTTAGACATAAAATCATAAGCTCACCATTACTGAATTCTGGAAGTATACCTAGTGAATGACACATTTGCACAAATGATTAAGCAAGACCCAGATTTCTTTCTATAAACGATGTCATTGTGAGTGTATCCGATACCAAAGATAAGATGGTTATCTATTTAGCTTCTCCTTAATCCTCATGTTGGTAAAGTTTCCCTTATGATGTTTGAGTTTATTTATATTTATATTTTATAATTGTGGAATTGGATAGCTCTACCACCCTTGCAGTGTAGCGTCAACCCATTAAAGTCCGCAAAATTGTCTTTATTGTGTTGAGTGAGCAACCGTCTAGGTCAAGATAATTTTACGCTCTCTGTATCTGATACCCACATTGTTGTAAGATTGGGTAATCCAGAATTACCTTTAGGAATCCGTGCCGTAAAGTAAAACGCAGCCCCACTCGTGTTGGTAAAATGTCCTTTACCACGTTGGATGAGCAGTCATAGAAGTTGTTTGCTACAACCTCTACCCCATATCATTAACGATAACAACATTAGTTGTCCACAAAATGTGGAATAGGGACGAATGGTTTTCGCAAGCGAAAGACCTAATACAGTAGCAGTGCAAACCCCAACCCATTAATAGCCGTCTCGTTAAAATTTCCCTCGTCCTGTTTGAAGAGTCACCGTGAGGTCACTTACGCGGCTCTCTACATGAGATGCGGTAGCCTAATCGGCAATTTTAGAGGTCTTGAAGAAATGTTTATTCTATAAAGATCTGATGCAGTGACTACCATTTTGCTATTAAATTTGTTTTGAGGATAACTATAGTTGCGAATATTCCTGAAGGTATTACACAATTTCATTTCGAAATCATCTTAGAATTATGATCCAATGTACCTCTAAAACAACTTGATATAGCTGATGTTCTATAAAATAGATGTCATTCGTATTACTTGTTCAATACGTAAAAATTAAAGGCCTTCTATATAAGATACGGGCACAACTAAATTTGAAAGTTAGTGCGTCATCATCACAAGTAGAACAAAAATAGAAAAACATAAAAGTTTTTATCTCCATAAATTTTCACCAAAAATTTCAGGGCTATGTTGTACTACAATCTCTAATAATATAAGATAAAAATAAAAAAGTGACACCTTGTACAAGGAGTATTAAAAAACCTGATCGTTGAAGATCACTCTTAAATTATTTTATTAGACAAGTTAAAATACGAAATAAAAAGATCAAAATTCATTCAAGGTTGCGCCATCCTTTAATCGCAAAACAATCCCGCCTGTCAAAATTACGTCTGATGTGTCAAGGGTTTCCAAATTCTATGTCGCGAGTGACACCACTGCCCGAAATAATTCAGGATACGCCACCATGTTGCTAGCGTCGTGCGGCACCGAGATCAAGTTCCACAAATGGCCGTCCGGGGACTACCAAGGCTCCTACCAGATCCCCGAGACGGGTTTCTACATCCCCAGCATATCGTGGTGCAACGAGGGGGAGCTGCTGGTGAGTACGGTGCCGTCGCTGGGCCCCCCCGTCGTCATCTCCGTTACGGACGCGGCCATCCAGACCTACCACGTCATCAACTTGCCCCAAATACAAACTGCCACGTTTTCGAAGGTGCTACGAAATACTGTCGCGCTTGGTATGGAAAACGGGCGCCTGTTGATTTATGATATTACCAAGAAGAGCGTGGTGAAGCACTTGCCATCGTTGCCGTCTGGAATTAAATTTCTGCAATACGGGGCTAAGGATAGTTCTCTTGCTGTGGGGTGCAGGAACGGACAAATCGTTCTCTTCAACAAGGACAACAACGTGAGCGCTACTTTCTACGTCCCCAATGCTAATAGCCTGACGGCGATGAAATGTCACCCTAGAACGTCTCACATGTTGACGGCTGCAAGCTCTGAAGGCACAGTGGTGGTGTGGGATACAAATACGGGAAATTCTAGATTTCTAGATAAACCACACAGCAGTTCCGTTACGGACGTGGCATTCTCCTCCAGCGATGATATGGCGTCTGTCGGGCTAGACGAGAGGTTCATCGGCTACGACCTAAGAACGAAGGATTGCACATTCTGTTGCAAAGCTAACGAGCAGTTATCTGCGGTGGAGTTTATGCCGGGCGGCAATGTAATAGCCGTTGCTTCAATCGATGGGAAATTATTCTGTTACGACATCAGAAAAATTGCGCACCCAATCCACACAATAGTGGCTCATCATCCGAAAGCTATAGGGAGAATAGCCTTCCAGAATGTTTGGCACTTTGAAGAATCTTACGCAGACAATGCTGATGCATATGACGATATCCCACATGATAGCGGCCAATCTAACGTAACAACTATAGTATACAACCCCTGCTATACTCGAGCTTACACCAGCGTTCAAGATATCACCGCTGGTATATTCTCCAACCCAACTTCTACCATAAGCCCAGATTCGGAATTAGAATGGCAAGTTCCGGTAACAGATAATGTGTTATATCATGCGAATATTAAATACAGCAACAGAAAGGTTAACGCAAAAAATGAAAAACCCGGCTGCTTAAATGAGGTTTCTTCGGAGTGCAAAGTGGCTTGCAAAGATATTCCTTCGGTGCTTCAGTTCAACAACATGGAATTATTGGAACGTAGGAACGATTCCTGTAGATATATTGAAGGCGCAAACAACGTGGACGTAGCAAATAAAAACGATGTAATTAGTAATTGGGTTAAGCGGTTGCCCGTAATATCAAACGCAAACATCACGAACGAGCCCCTTCTGGACTACGACGATGGCCTTGTGAAGCTGCGAAGGGAGCTGCAAGACGTTACAAGAAACGCGATAGAGCAGCTCACGGAAATGATCAACGCCGAATTCTTGAAAATTCGCATGGAAATTAGCCGTGGCTTTGTTCACATGGAGTATAAGATGAATGAGAAGTGGCAAGAGTTTCACACCACACTGATGCATTTGGTGGGCTATGAAATGGGAAGGCCAGAGGAAATCCACGGCGACCCCTTGAGGACGGATGAAGAGGCGTACAGTGAAAAAAAGTCGTCCATAGGTATGCCCATGCATTCCACCACAAATCTGTTATAATTTTCAAGATTTTTATTGCTCTGTTTCTTAATTTTAAACTTAATCACATATTTGTATGTCAAATAATTGTAACAGTCCTTCGTAGCAAAAAGAATAAATTACAAATTTTTAAGGAAGTGATAGTGTAATCGACTATTTCACTTTGCTGTTGTGTAGTTTCATGTAAAGTGTGATATTTATTAAATGTACAACGTAAATTAATAAGTTTTTTATTCTTTTATTGCTTTCTTCTGCATCCTTTCTATGCTTTTCTATTTTTCCAGTTCGTTATTATAGTTATCTATATATTTTTATCGTCTTATTTGATTGATGTTTAATTATCCGGGATTTTTTAAAAACAATTTTTATTGGAAGACGCAACACGTTACACGACCACTCTGGAGCATAATTAACATGAACTTCAATTACAGCTGCCTATTTCCTTGGCAGACGATCGATTCCACAGATAAAGAAAGGTTGGTTCCTCAAGGCAATCCACGCTTTAACGTCGAACATTCTAATCGCTGCAAACTTTGCCCATTCCCCAGTTCTCCAGCAAGTGGGTGAGTTGGTAGTCCGCAGAAACTTCAATAGAAGAGTAAGACAGATGAGGAAGGAGATCCAATCTTTTGTTGGCGATGGATTAGATCACCTGGCAGGAGTTGTCATAGGCGAAAAGACAATATATGGTATATATTGAACTACCTTTTTCAACTTCTGTTTGCGATTAACGCTCGTCAAGGCCATTCCAACAGTAGCAGTAGTCGTTTGAGATCGTCTTCCAGTAAGTGCTTCCGCGTCGGTTTCTTAAGACACTCCGCAATGCCTTCTTGACTCGTGTTAGAAGTTTTATCAGTGGATACGTAAACTCGTTTTCTTCTTATATCTTCTATGACAAGTTTGTAAAAGAGGCTCTCATCATCCTCTGGAACAAATCGGTGAAAATTCAGACCTGGTCAGCTTTAATATTGTACGATACCCCAATTTTTCTTATCTTTCCGAGTTTTTGAGGCGACGAAGGGTCGTGGATTGGTCGACGTTGAAATATTCGGTTAGAATCCCGATAGTCAACCTTTCTTACGTTTGAGATACTTGCTGAGTCCCAGAGTAGAGTTTCAATAGTCCAAACTGTTTCGTGAGCGATTTAAAGGGCAAAATTTTATTTTCTAATGTCAAGTCCATCCTATTAGCCGCACATAGTTGAAAATTTTAGACCTAATTATTTGCGCTTGTTCATGAGTAATTCGCCAGGTGATCTTCGGTCTAGGTGTGGACCAAAGAAGTGCAGTGTTATTCAAGATGATAGATAAGACATGTATGTGGTGAAGGTAGATGGATTTTGTTCCATTAACTCAAATATTTCACTTTTTAAGCCACATATGCGTCTGATTCAGACCCCCTTGCAGGTAACGGGACGCTTTTGTTGGCAAAATTTAAGTCCTTGATGTGTTTAAATGAGATTAATGAATAAAAAATGTTAAATTATTGTAAAAATCACCTAGTGAGTCAATTATAATTATAGTGATCTGCACAAATGATAGCAGCAGTGTTTTAACTCTCTTTGGGCATTGTCTATGACTTTGCGCATTCCATAGTTATATGTACAATTTTCGAACTAATATTGAATTTCAAAGCGTCAATAGCTCGTAGACCATTGATGTCAGTTTTACTTTTCAAATAACCGCATAAGATGCTTGGTGTTACCAAATATTTTGTAAGATGATTCGCCCTAGAAAAACAGCAACTGTCCGCGGCGCTTGATGTCAATGTTGTGGTATCGGTCTTTAGACCTAAGAAAATAGTTACCTAAAATTACACTAAAACATTGGCACATAGGACTTGAGGACCTGATAGTGATCAGGTAACAGTTTCATTTTAATTTTGTGTAGCATCCCATAGTGCAATTTCTTGTTAAAACTCTAAATTGTAATTAATTTTAAAAATTCATAAAGTTATTCAATCTTGAAACAATCTGCTCTAAACTAGAATGTTAATTTACATTAAAACAGAAATAGAATCCATCTTGCAACATCAATGCGAATTAGCCCGCGGAACTTGAGCTTACAAAGTTTACAAGGCCCCATATGTGTCATTATCTGCACAAACTATTTACTCTGTATTTCTTTGAAACGATAATACGAAAACTGAATTTGCAGTGCTCAATATGTACGGACTATAAATTACGACCAAGGCAAAGTCTTGCAGATTTGTTGGCTAGTTTAGGTCCACTGTGCGAATCCGCTTGCATATTGAACCAAAACCATCAAAAATTGTTTTAGAATAATATTTATCACCATATAATAAATCGTTTGTCTCCTCTTTACTGTCTTTACAGTTTACACAAAATAATGTAAATCGGCAAGCAAATTATTAGCTGTAATTATTTATAGGAGATTTAATTTGGCACCCCCTTTAGATGCAAATATCGAAATGTCACCGAGCAGTAAGACAATCGATAGACTTAAAAAGAATTTCGAAACTTGATAATGTTTTGGTAGTAGTTTCATTTTTATTTTCTGTAGGAACCTTTTATGCTAGTTTTGCAAATAAAAATGAAAGCCCTATAAACTTATTCAATAGTAGTGATTTGCACCGAAGTTACACAAAAAAAACTAAAGCCTGATCAAAAATCTGAACTTGCAAAATTTAGGTAAATTATAGCCGCGGATCTGCCATCCAGCACGCTTCTAAGGGTCTATCTAGGTCGTCAACTGCACGAAATAATTAGTTTTCAGTGCTTCCACAAAATAAACCAGATGCCTACTGAATTGAGAAGCTTGAACATGTACTGTAAACTAAATATTTTATAGGAAGTCGAATTAGAGGTAGCTAGAAAGACTATGCGTTATCGGCTGCGCGAAATATATAATTTACGGCTGACCTGTTAAATGTAAACTCTAAATATTTAGTGCGGTCAAAACCCTACATCTAAGTTACGCCTAAATTTTTTGAAAACCGCATAAGCTTATTCGGTGGTAGAATTATTTGCTCCGAAGCAATACTAGAGGCTTAAGCTAGTCAAAAACTAAATACAGAAAAACAAAATCTGATTCTGTAACTACAAGTTCGAACTCTGATTCTAATAATGCAGAAAGCCTACAGCCTTGCAGTGCTTAATAACTATTGTAAACTTAAAGTCAAAAGCAACAAAAATATTGTCAAACACATCGGTATAATATAAACCAATAAACCAATTAACAGCAACTATTCATAAGAGACTTACTTTGGCGCACCCTTTAGATACAAAGATTGTGGTATTATCAGCCAATATAACTCTAACTGTTGGTAAACTTTTTTGGACGTCCTGAAATTTAACCAAAAATTGTTATATATGATTTTAGGTAGTGGTGGAATTATTTTGTTTAGGGTAGCAACCTGTCCTGCCAATTTTCGTTACAACCCCCCCTCTAAGTTTAGCTTACTTTTTTAAAAATCCCAAATCCACATTATAGCTTTAAATTACCCAAAAACGAAAACCGTAGACTTTAAGCTAGCCAGCAAGTCTGCAAGGGTCTGTTTATGTCATCGATTGCACGCTATATTTAATTGGTAGTGCTTCCAAGCGATAAGTCGGAGGTCTAGTGAATTCGCTCTGCGAACTAATATTTTGTGGAAACCCTTGCAGATTGGCTGGCCAGTTTAAACTCCACCGCTCTAATTCACATTTCAATTGAGTTAAAACCACCGTAGAATTAGTTTCAGATACACTGAAAATTATATAAATCAGCAAACAACAAATCAACGGCAACTATCCTAATGGGATTTAATTTGGCGCACCCTTTAGATCAAAGTTGTGGTGCTATTGGTTAATTTGATAGTCGATAAACTCAAGAACAATAGTATTCAATGGCTCAGAATCCACACTACATCCTTACGCTAACGTTTGCATCAAAAAAGAAAATATGATTCTGCAACATCAATTAGAATCGTGAACCTTAAGTTAACCAACAAGTAAACTAGGGGGTCTGTCTACGTCATTCATATTGATGGTTCAGGATCAGACCATTTCCTCATAGAGATTTTAGTTACTAAACATGGGGCCGGTGAAGAGATTGCTCTGCAAGCAATCCCAGAACGAAGTTAAAAATTCGAAATCGAATATCTCGAAAATTATTCGACATAGAATTTCTTCATTTTCGAATTCAGCGTAAAATTTGCTATACGAATCACATTTAAAATCGTAATGTCGAAAATTTTCCCGAAATTCGAAGTCGAATATCGCGAAAATTATTCGAGATAGAAATTTTTTAATTTCGAATTCGAAATCGGCGTAAAATTTCCTATAAGAATCCATTTTCAAATTTTAAAAAATCTCAAATTTTGTGACGGACCGACAGACAGACATATAGAATTCAGTAACGAACTTTTTAAGTTCGTTGAAAAAATAATTTTAAAATAGTTTAGATATAATAGGTGTATAAATAAGTTTTCAGCTTTTTTCTGCAAAATCAAAGTTTTATTTAAAAACAAACAAAAAAGCTTAATTATCAAAGTATTCTCCGTTGGCATCGATGACCTTTTGCCATCTTTCGGGTAGCTTGCGAATTCCCTGGTGGTAGAAGCTCACAGGCTTCGAGACGATAAAGTTATCGATGCATTTTCGCACTTCTTCTGTTTTGAAGTGCGTATCAGCCAAGTGATGCTGTAACGACCGGAATAAATGTTAATCGGAAAGGGCCATGTCTGGGCTATACGCCGCATGTGGGAGAAGTTCCCAGCCTAACGCGTCTGCAGCTCATCCGTGTCAAATGTTTGAGAGCGTCCAGCGCGTGGTCGATTTTCAAGACTAAACTCTCCTCCGGGAAATCTTTGGTACCACTTTTTGCACGTCGCACGACTTACAGCATTCTCACCATATGCAGCACAAATCATTTCGGTGGCTTCAGCAGCGTTTTTCTTAAGATGAAACGCGAAGTGGATAGAAAATCGAATATGTTCTTTTGTGATTGCGATCGTGAACACAGCTGATTATTGAGGTTATGTGCATCAAACGCCAAATCGCATGATGTTTCGAAAGACCAAATGTCATTGCTTTAAAACCGCAAGAGGGCGGACTAATACGTTACAAATAAACGGTGATTTGCGTCCTGTGAAATCTAAAGCTGAGAACTTATTTATACTCCTAATAATTTGTAAAACTGATGAATCAGTATGGGCTTAAACAGGAGAGCTTCCAATAATTTCTTCATGCTGGTAACTTTCGATTATCTATTATTTGATTCAAATAATATGTAATCTGATATTAAGTTTATCTATAAAACATTTGGAGAAATAATCATCTTTATTCATAGAATAATTGATTCAAATATGGTTTCTTATCGTAGTATCATCATAGTATTATAAATTGTTTTTTTCCTTTTAGAAAACTACATTTTGTGGACCATTCATCTATCTTATCCTTTTCTTTAGTTTAATGCTTTTATATCATTAAAACCTTTTATCAGAAAAGTTCCAACACTGATTTTTTAATTGTTCACCTTTGACATTCAAACAAAGTGGGTGTTGTCCAGTCACTTAATGTGTTCTAAATAGACATGGCCTTGAAAATGTAAACTCACTACTTGGCTGGGCTGTACTTAACAACCCACTGTTTGGATTGTAGGCGCATTTAATTGAAAGTTACATGAGTGACTTCCAAAGGGAGAGTTAACATCAAAAATGAAAAATCTGTAATGAAACATGAAATATAATGCAGCGAGCATATGCTGTATTTAAACGGCACAAAAAGTTTAGGGGGGCAGAGATTCCAGACTCGTCAATATAACATACTGCTGTAAGTGTGTGAGACAATTGTTGCAATTCACCAAGTTTTACGAAGAACAGACACTGACAAAGGAACAGACATAAACCATGTGAATAATTATTGCTGAACTGTTAGAAGGAGTGCGACTTGAATCCCTCATGTGTCTTAAATTGCCAGAGATGAAAGTTGATGCTACCAGAATAACCTTCAAATGAAGCGCCAAATCTCGAATGGTGAAGTCGTGGTTCACCAACTTATAAAAAAGTAAAGTAACAACTTTTAAAACCAAACACAATGTTGATTGCATTTTTTGATGACGGGTACATTTTAAATATCGGACTAAACGACAAGCCAAAACATTTACATTGAATATGAGCATCTGGACGTTGGTTCTTATCGCACGATAATGCAAAGCCCTATACTGCTGTATCAGTCCAAAAATCATGTTCCTGCTCTACCTCATCCTTTACATGCACTCAACCCATCGCCATGTGATTTTTGTACTTCGCATAAAAATGCCGCTGAAACAGAAACGGCTTGAGTATATTGCAGAAATCTAAACGGCCATGATGCGTTGATCTCTTATGACCTCCAGAAACAATAGGTAGCCGAAAGAACTACTTTAACAAGACCTAGAACCATTACTTGGCAAGATGAATAAATTATTCTTTACAAGTCCAGTCCTTCAATTTTTTCAACAAACGTTGCATTCAAAATTGATCTTTTTTATTGTTTTTAAATTATACCTTTGTCATTTTAATTTTATAGTATCTCTAATTCAACAGTAAGATCTTCAACCTGTGAAAACTGTGATAAAAGAATGTTTATCTCCAACTGGAATTTTATTGGTTCACATGAACTTCAAACCACCAATCTAATTTATCCTCCACGTTTTGCATTTTATTCGCAAACTTAATGTATTTTTTTAATAAATTCGTTATGTACTTTCAAATACATTTTGATTTATCTGGTTCTTAACAGGCATTTCTTCCAACTGCACTTGTATATAGTGTTTCAAGTTGTCCTTTGGAGCAATAAAAAATGCTTAAAATATTAATCCTTAAATGACACAAGTTAAAAAAGTCACCTACACATGGGGTTATTCAGACCCCAGGTCAAAAATATGCAATAACTTTCGAAGTTATCAACATTATGATCTGAAAATTCTTTCCCATTAAATTTCAACTCTTTCTTCACCGGCATAAATCGCCATCGTGTCAGTATTTTTTGTTATCATATAAAAAAAAATATTGAAAAGAAATCATCCATTCTTTTACTTTAAAGAAAAAATTTTATAGTACTCATACATAGACTTGACCAACAGGAAAGGTATGTTCTTTCTTGTTGTTTTCTTATAGGCTCAAAACCGACGCTCCTCTACCTCGATTATGGCTGCTTCTGGCGTCCTAGTGCGTTTGAGCATCCAACAATCTTTGCTCCCGACTCGCATTCTCCAAATCATCTTCATCGTCTTTTACCTCCATAGCACTTTCTGACGAATCTCCTCCAAAGGCTTGTGTTTTTCTTCGGAGCTGTGTTCGGATTGATTATTCGCTTCGTCTAAGCTGTGTCAACTGCTGCAGGCCCTTCATCTTGTTCGAGAATCTACGGTAGCGCCCTACTCTGCAAATTACGTGGCATCTAAAATACCGAAAATACGCTGAAAAATACGGCGGAAGAAATTACTATGACGCGCAATAAAATACTTACGACTTGAATAAATGGATTATGCACTAAAACACTCCGCTATGCAAGAAAATACACGAGATATTTCCATTCGGTACCTGGCGAGAGATTTTCCTGTTGAAAATGCATGAACAGGTAGCCTAATTTTCCAACTAAAGATAGATGGAACCATAAGTCTGATTTCTAACTAGACCCAGAAGTATAAATCGTTGAAAAAGGTCTGGGGTCGTCTGAACACCCTGTGTCATTTAAGGGTTCAGTATTTCACGTGTTTTTGGTTTTTATTTATTTTTACAATTGTCCCCTTATATTGTTCTTTTATTCCTATGCTTCCATTAGCCTAGCTTTCATTAAATACGTTTTCTTTCTTTTCTTTCATTCTCTAAATAAGTGATTTCATTTTCGTTGTACAAAAAAATAATAAAAGCGTATAAAAGACTTCTTTCTCAGTTTATCCGATTACGTGTCTGTTTTTCTAAACTTCTCTTTCTTTGGCTTCATCCTTGAGTGATTGATATCTCGAAAAATAAAGTCACAATTATATTTCGCTTGTTTCTCCCTGAAATTTAATTTACTTTAATTACTTACGCATAAAAGTATTAAAATTATACCGGGCAGACAAAAAACTGAATTAGTCGTTTTAAAAACTTCATAATTTACTGCCGCGCAGAAAAATAGCGGCCCGCTCGCCGAAACAGGCGACGAACGGAAAATATCACGTTAAAAGCTAAGCGTCGCGCACCTAACAGACAAAACTAGTTTAATGTTAATCTTTTAACCTGGAGCGAGACGCCGGCCTTCGCTTTGAAGTCTTAATGGATTTCGCTAAAAAGCTCTCTCGCCCGTGCTGCCTCGCTTTTAATTTTCCGCCGGCTCGTTTTCATTGCATGCCGAGGATTAAATGTTCAACAATTTATATACGCAGCTGCTTTGCATAACGAGTTAATTCTGTTATTAATTTTGTTAACGAACAGAGGGTGAAGTGCGAATGCACCCGCGGCAGTAGCTTCGTTTGGCTATAATTAATAACAATGGCCAGGCGCCCACAAAAATGGGGCGCTGGACGGGCGTGAGCTCACGTGAAAGATTAATGGAAATGAAGATCTTGTAAGTGCTTGCAAGAAAAGGATTTCACCTAGTTTTTGTTGCGAGGTAGTGGAACATAGAAGAAGGATATATAAACCATAAATCAAATAAAAACAAAATCGGCTGAAAATTCCTTTAGCGCTAGTGTCAGATAAACATTGTTGCTCATCACATTCGCGTTATCAATTTTAAATTGATTATGACTAAGATATTAATCATTTTCTGCCTCCCTACTCTCCTTTATCTTGTCCATACTGCTATTAAAAAATCCATAAACATTAATATTAAAAATATTTTTGATGCAACTCGACTGATAAAATAGAAGAATGAAATAACGCTAACTTGCTATCGGAATATTTGAATCTCAGCAAACTAGGGTTGAAAAAGTACTCCGTTAAATAAATCGGCAAAACATTTTACAGGCTTCAGATGAGAACGAACTCGGCGGTGACATCAATTAGGTACCTATCACGCGATAACAAACAGCGGTGCCGATGATGTCGACGTGGAAAATTGTTTTCTTCGTGAGCATACAGCCGGCAGGACTAGAAATTTGCCGTGATATCACAAAATGCGTTCTTATTGCGTTGATTTGATTCCTTGTCGTGATTGGAGACGTAAGTACGACATAAAAAATATTTTTTTTAATAAGAGAAATTTAAATCGGCGTATTTTTTAAATCTCTGCTTTAGTGCCTGAAAGTTTCATAAACAATTTATTCGTTTAACCCTTAATTGTGCCTCTAAAATCAACAATTACGCTATATGTAGGGGTCGTTGAATACTCCAAAATAAACTGCGGTCAAAAATTCAAATTTAAGTAGTGATCTTGATAACCCGTATTTAAATAACTTTAAATAAAGAAAAATTAAAATCAAAAAAGCATACTGGGATTTGTTCGAAGTAAGGAAAAACCGTAGCTAAATTACAATATACCAGAGTTTAACTCCAGAAATACCCAAGCTGTCCATGTCCAAACACGGATTTGTTCTAATTCTTCGGGGAAAAAATTCCTGTGTTCTTCTGTGACCGACCAATCACTGACATTTTCCTAACATATCATGTAAAGTGACTTCAAAAAAGAGTCAACACCCCACACCTCTCATGAAATCTCAACAGAATTATCAAACCGACAGAAAGGAAGAACATCTGCCGAATGTGGGGCAAGAAGGAAAATCTATGTTCTTACCAACATTTATAAAAAACAAAGAAACAAAAACACCAGAAAATATGTTTGGTTATTAATAAATGCAAATGGTTTCGTATCATTCTTATCCCATAACGCAAATTCTGAAATAGTTTAACATATCTATCTATAAAGAAATATCAAAAAAAATATTTCGACAAGGTTGTTACTCCAAAACCAAAGTTGCAAAGTTTCTCTAAAAGACATCTGTTGTGATCCATACTTTCCTACCATTAAAATATTCTTACACAAAATCGTAGTCACAAAGTCATCAATTTAAAGCTTCTAGAAATTGCATTTAACCTATTAAACTTCAACTGAGCCTCATTATTATTTATTATGCGCAACATTGATCGGGATATTACATTTTTTGGATTTTATCACGCAGTTTTGGCCTTTATTTCTCCATTTTAAGGACAAAGGCACATTTATATTTTACGTTAACTACACCTGGTTGCTTTTCATGACTGTCTGTAATTCCCTTAGTAACAGATCTAGATTTTGCCTTTCATATACCCTATTACAAGTCATCGTTCCGTCCTAAAAAGAATGTTTGTTCTTCTGGCATCTTGTGACTATCTAACTTGTGACTAGCAAATGACTATTATCACCTTCTATATATATATTAAACATAAATCTTTATATGGGTGTCTTTTTACACGCAGAAGATTTTATCTTTTATGTTATATTACTGGGTTACATACAATAAATGTCCTCTTATCTTTTCTATCAGTTCAAAAGCTGTGTAATATATTTTCAAAACTATTGTGGTTTCTACCATTTATTGAACCAAACTTTCTATTTAATAGAAAAAGATAATCGCATAGAATAATATTTGAATATGGGAGGTGAGCTAAATTCAACTAATCCAATATGAACAATTTGTTTTTTACGGCTAAAGACATTAACAAATTGTTATTGTGTTGAGAAATAATTGTTAATCTGTGGTGTGGCGGCCTTTTCGCCCTTGAACCGCTTTATATCGCGGCGGCATGCGAGCCTTTGATATCAGCTACGTTTTGCCGTCGCACACAAACGGGATGGGCTTTTGCCCCGCAGATTTCATGCCCCGGAGCGCGGCCACTACGGTCGTGTCTCAGTCCGCATAAATTCATTTCGCATCCCCGCAAATATTCACGCATCGCAGCTCGGCCAATTTGGTCGTGTCTCAACATCCCGCAGATACCAGATCCGCAACGCAGAGGTGGCCACCTTGGAATCGCCGACGAAGCCGAAGCCGAAGCCGATTCAGGTGAGCGATTTGGCAATTCATTGGTTAATATCGGTAGCCGCCCCCATCCGCTAACGCGACGGCCGTTTAAGGGACGATTTGACTTTATCGGCTGACCTTCCACTACGGGCCGTACTATATTTCCACACCGCACCACGAGAGCGGCTATTTACACGCCTGCCTCTCCATTTTTTGGTCCTTACGAGCCGCATCGGTATCGTATCTCACACCGCATCCACGAGAGCGGCTATTTACACGCCTGCCTCTCCAATCTGTACGTTTATTCTTTCCATTTTGTGCTTATGGTTATATTTAATTCGTCTACTTAGGACACAATTTATTTAAATTCAAAACTGCCGTCAAAGGCTTCTTATCGCTAGACTAATAGCGTTTATGGTTACAATTTTCATAGAGCAATCTATGTCTTATCTCAAATAAAAATCTTTTAAGAAAATCTTCTCCGTTTAGTTGAAAAAGTAAAGCACAGGTGAGAATAGGAGATTTCTCTATCCACCGATGCAAAATTCGTACTTCAGAGCGATTAACGTAGCCAAGCTTGATCGTGTATAGTTGTCGGAGAATGGGCCAATACAGGATCAGCATATCAACCATGGCTTCATTGAACTCCGTGTTTGCAATGGATGTGCGACCACTGAACACTTGTAGCACCATTTCTATAAACGGTGTAAATCTCATTTGTAGTACTTTAGCACTGATGCCTGTTTTAAAGCAATGCAACATTACTTTTAAGACAATCTTACATGTCTTTCAACTGAGTTGGTTACATGCAACTGATTTAGACGTCAAATTATAACCTTTGATCATTTCAGGTTTTGCAAGGCTATTGATGTTTTGGTGGAGAAATGAAAGCTTTAAATGTTTAGTGCGTAGGAACCAACAGGTTATTTCGTTATTGTGCTCAAAAGCTATTGAGAGTCGCTTTCATTAAGCTTCGATTTTGCTGGCAGTAGAACCATATTGAGTGACTATCTACTCCCCGCAGAGTTTAGCAGAACAAAGCTCATTATATGCGTCTATAGCGGTCACCAAGCTTAAAACAGCTAGGTGGTACCGGAAAATTTATATCTCCATTTTCTTTCCCGTATAAATAAATACATGGAAGATACAATATTTGAGCACGTCTTTGAACCAAATTTTTCCAGCTCTTTTGGTATATACATTTTTAACCTGCAACGTCCCCTAAATTAAACCAACATTTCATTTATCGTCGCATACTCGCTTGGAACCTGCAACGATTGACAGTTTCAAAAGTTCCTACAATCCTCTAATAGAAGATTTTCTATCCTCTTCTATTACTGCTTCTCGAATCATAAACACAATAAAAAACAAACAACGACTAATATTCATTGTTGCTTAGAATATACTGCAAATATGCAAAAACTCTATTATTTAATTCTTTGGTTTCAAAGAGATACAACAGCTCTATAAACGTTTCGAGTTCTCTGTTATCTGTCTTGGGTATACTATTTTTTCCTGGCGTCTTTTCAGGAATTTTTGTGTTAGTAGTCTAGTTCTCATTACGATTACTAATTTTACGTTCGTCATATTTACAGTGACTACGCGAATGGAGTAGCAAATGTGGAACACTTAACCGCATGAACCATTTAGATATTAGAAGCAATACAATGAGTGTAACACGAGCAAAGGCATGATACAAATGATTCAGAGCTTACCGACAATCTATTAAAGTTATTTACGTTCTAGATGATCCGCGACTGGTAGTCTGAAAACTAGAAAATAGTTGAGATTTTCAAAAACTGAATCATATGTGAAAGGGAAGAGATTTTAGACTGTTGATGACATTTAGGACAATATGAAAAGGAAGTTATTCCATAGTCCAACCGAGGACCTTGCAGAATGTTTTGAAAAGTGTGAGTGTGAGATCGTCATTTACTTTGAAGGGGACTGAGGCTATGTACAATGTTTTTTGGATCTTTTATCATCTTTACAATTTCAAAAATTTTTCTTATTGCAATTGTAACTTTTTTATATAATGAATTGATCCTGAACAGACAAACTACTGTAACATAGTTTGTCGAAACTCCACAGTTAACTTTAAGAACAATTGTTTGTCTTTTTATTTTAAGTAAACAAGTTCTGCTACAAATTGAGGAATACGGAGATGAAGACGCATGAAACTGTAAGAAGGAAGTACGTTTACAAATAGTTCGAACTCTTTTGCGACGCCAGAAAACGACCGAGGATCAGCCAGACAATCTAGCGAATGCGATAAATACTCACACAAAATAGGTGAGAAATTGGGAATTAGCGAAGATGCGAGTAGGTGGAACACCTGTTCCTGATTTGTGCCGCTCAATCTGACAGATAGACAGGAAGCACAACGGGTGGTAATCTCTAGATTTCGTTACCATTAAATTTCTAAATGAAAATCGATGGAATAGTGTTCACGGTCTTCACGGCCCGTAAAGTGTGATAGCTGGTCTGCGGTCAATTCCTAAAGAGGCTTTTGTTGGCAGTTTTGTAAA
Source organism: Sinelater perroti (assembly GCA_036346155.1). NCBI lineage: Eukaryota > Metazoa > Arthropoda > Insecta > Coleoptera > Elateridae > Sinelater > Sinelater perroti. Next base: position 15,003,685 of record JARFIY010000254.1, on the reverse strand, counting down.
AGCTTTATCAAGGTTTCTAAGAGTGTGCTGTGATTACTTTAAAAGCAAATAAAGATATTTTTTATATCTTCTGTTTTGTTTGCTTTCCAATGCCATTCATCAAACTTTTTAGATACACCACGTATTCATTAATGAATATCTGACAATAATACGATATTCCAGGCTGTTTATACGAAAGATTATGGGTGGCTGCGTGACAATTCTTTGTTGCCTACTTTCAATGATACCCAAAACTCGACAAATAAATTGCTAAATTGTTAATGTTAACCTTTACCATTAATAACAATTGACTCTAGAGAACATTTTTTCAAATCTCAAAACACAAAGCAAATGTTATACACACTCGTTATTCCACGAAATTAGAAGAGTCTTGTAGTTGAAAAAAAACGTTTCAAAATAAAGCCAGGTTTCAACAGGGCAAGCTGTCCTATTTCTACACTTATGAATTATGTTGCGCCATCACCAAAGGTGCAGGAATCATCTGCTCAGCAGTTAAGGTATGGGATACCCAAACAGAGCAAACTTTTCTCATTTGAAGGTAGTCGTATAGAACAGTATGAATTGCTGGTGCAGAAATTTCCACACTGCCATCTGGCAATAGATCACGTGCCTGTTGGACCGGGGCATTTTCTTAACAGCAACAACATGAAGAACATCTTCCAGACTAAAACTCCCCTTTGAAATTCTCAAAACATACATGTAGTCATATGACAAGGACAATGATTTTCTAGCACAGAAGTCATCTGCTCCAAATGCCGATCGCGTGCAAAGCTGTAGCTCAAACTGCTCAGTATTCTGTTCTTAACCAATATTGCGAGCTTTTTTCACTGTCACAGTCTAGGAGCAACTAACACCTAGAAGCTTCACCTATGGCTAAGATAAAAATTCAGTACTTTACTACAAATTTTAATAAAATTCAAGCTCAAAATGTCAGCTGTGTTCTAATAGACTTTCTCTCAATGCGAAAGTTCGCCGTTAGTCCAACATCTGTCTACGTTAATGAAGAACGAAACCGACAATCACTTAATGACAATTTTAAGAAAGCACACAAAACTTGTAAAAGTGTAGAGTTGAAATGGTCTCAAATCCATTTAAGTCGACCATTATCAAAAAATATTTTCAATACGTGCGATAAGTAAAATTCCGGTTGTGGAGAACAGGTCCAGAAAGTAGAGAAAAAGTATTATTACCATTACATCTTCAAACTTCACAAACACTTTTAAAGCACTTAATAACTACGTTAATATATTAATAATTATTCCAAATTCAAATAATTTATTGTTATAAATGCAACTACAATTAAAGTTACAATTTAAAATATTGCAAGTAAATTAAATCTAAATTTAATGTTGTTAAAACGCACTTGCTGGTTATTCACGAGATAAGCGCTAAAAGTTTTCGGCCCAACTGTATATATTACTTTTCAGTTTAGTATTCATATATTTCAGCATATTATTTCACCTCGAAATTATAATTTCGATGCCCTTAAAAAAATTCTCTGAAGTTTTATCTGCAAACTGCAACTCTTCATTGTTGTTAAATTTTGTCTTGAAGCTCTTCCTTCAGTTGTTCCTTCAATGGGCATTGTGGGATAGATGGGGAAGTTTCTCTTGGTGTGATACTCTCCGTTTACCACTGTGTTGCTTTCCTCAAAATCAACTAGCTAAATACCATTTGAATCTTAAAAGATCGTTACCATAGTCTTTTTAGTTAAAGGTTGCCTTGTTTGATTTTTGTCTGGTCTACGCAATTTCTGAGAAAAGTCGGAGTATCCACCTTATTCGTATGAAGATGCTCATGAAAAATGCGTAGCACAATTTTATCGGAAAGCCGTAACCTTCCTGGTAATTCTTTTATGTTGAAACTCCTACCTTTCATCATCACACGCTTGTTAAGGGGGACGTTTTCTTCTACAACCACTTCAACTGCCCCCCTGCTTTCTCGCCCTAAACAAAATTGTTTTACCCATTCCTTCACAGTGGAACACGCCGTAAGCACCATTCAAACATTTTTAATGTCGCTGGAACTAAAACCTTCTTTGATAAGAAATTTAATCATAGCTCGGTACTTGATTTTCAACATCGTGCAAAATCACAACCAATTCAAGTGACTGTCGCTTCGCGACTGAGGCGAATCTTGCTAAAATTTATGCGAACCTTCAATCAAAGATGGCGCTGTCCGACACTGTTATTTCTATTATTACTGTAACATAAGCAGGAGGAAAAATTTTGGCGCTTATCTCTTATAGTTTGGTAATGTCGGAAAAAATTCAGTAATTCTGGGAAACTACCACATCTTATGTCCAATTAACCGACAAATAATAGGATTCTACGTATAAAGCAAGATGTCTAATTATAGTGATAACATCTGTCATGTCTAACGCTCACGCCACTTTTTACTGCTGAGATCGTCTTACTTCTATCGAAGCTTTTCTTTCAGATACTTTTTTCATGTTATAATTCTTTGCTTTTGCGAAGAGCTATTGAATTCTACAGAAAGGTTCATTGCTTTTCGGTCGTTTTAGGAAATCTGCATCATATCTGCAATAACAGCTCCCTCCTTCGGTGCTTCGCTCCGCACTGATCGATTGTATTATGCTAATGTGCTCGTTAAAACAGAGTCTGTTTAACTTTCTCAAAACAATGGCCCAATTAGTTCCCGGAATTGATAAGCGCGACGTGTTTATTTTGAGCGACGGGCTGCGTGTATTCACTTCAGCGCTGTGGGAGCGGGTTGTTTCAGGTGTGCTTTTTTGACTAATTAACTCGCGCAGCCCGGAATGAACAGGAGCGCCGCAGTCCTGTTTAGACCGGCATTGTTTACCAATTCGGTTCAATCTGGAAACGGAGATAACGGCCGTTTCGTAAACAACTCCGAGGACAACGCGCGATTGAACTCAGCACCGACAAAAATTCAGCCGAGCACCCCTTGACCCAAAACCTCGCGTGACCTCAAGCTCCTCAAGTTCCGGCGCTGTCATAAGCCTCAAAATTGCGGGCGGCCTTCCGCGCTAATTTTTGCCCTCCGCTGGAATTTCATAAAGTTAAAGCGGGTTCTGATGACGCAGTTATCGAGCGCCTTAATGTCTTGCCGGTTCGGGCCGAGATCGCAAATTAATGGATGTGGCGCAAACAATGGAGGCGCCGGGCTTTCGCAGGCAGCTCGCAACAGGATTATTTAGTGGCTCTGCACGGAATGCCCCTAAATAGTGCGGGATGGGGCGCAACTGGACCGTGCGCCGTCCGCGGCTCCCTTTCAATTAGGCGACGCTGGAAGAAAGCGCGCCGCCATCTTCCCCTCCGCCGGGAACGCGCCCGGAAAGCTCTGCCAGCCGCTTCGAAATGGCGCGGCGGACGCGACAATTCTGCACTCGAACCCACGTTCGATTTACCGGATGAATTCGACCGCACGCGGCTTTCCTGTTGCTTTCCGGGGCCCGACAAGGACGCCGCTATGCGACAGTGCAGCGCCACGGAACGGGGGGCGCGTCTATCACTGCACCCTTTTGGTGCTAATAAACCAGGGCCGTGTTGACATGGAGCGCGGATATATGTCGATAACACCAATAACACTGCTGCAGGATGTCAGATTGTCGGGCGACGATGCTTTGCAGCCTTTCATATTTCTCGGGGGGTTTTCCTCTGTGCAGATTGCAATTTTGCCTCATTTTCTGCCGCACTGGCTT